>OY728130.1:1768469385-1778469385 GCA_963277665.1 Viscum album
GAACCACGCCAAAACCTCCAACACACTCGGGTGTTGGTGACAAACCAAAATGAAGACGAAACCACACCGCAAAGCTCAACGCACTGCCAACAAAAATCCGGGGACTCATAAACAAAAAATCCCCAAAATAAATAAGGGGAAAACAAAGAGAAAGGTGAAAACCTCACCCAAAAACTAAACCAATGATCCGAAACCACCCGAACCACATCTCCTTTGGCAACGATTGCTGGAACGCGCACCAAGGAGTCCCAATGGACCTTCCGCATAACCTAGAACGAAAAGAAAACTAAAATTCAGATCACCCCAAACCCTAGGGTGTTTGGTCGATTCTCACCGGGGTCCACAAACACCGAAAAACAGCTTTAAATAAAGAGGAGAGGGAGGAGAATGACCTACCTTGGAGAATCATGCCAAAAACTAGCGGAAAATCCAAAGAAAATGAAGAAGAGGGGGATGCCAGAGGTAGAGTGTCGCACACGGCTTAGGGGAGCCCTCCTTGTGTGTCATGTGGGTTGAGTTAGGGTGTGGGAGATTTTAGTTTTATGTTTTTATTTTATTCTATTTTAAATTTAATTAAAAACCTAAACTCACCCAAGCGCACAGTTTGACCCGCACGATTTGCCAAACCATGCGCAAACCGTGCGGAGTCTACTGCCTCCAAGACACCTGTTGCACGGTCTAGGCGCACGGTTTGGGAAACTGTGTGTAGCCCATGTGCAAGCCACTGCCCACCTGATTTAGGCCGCATGGTTTGGTCAAACCATGCATAGCCCGTGCACCTTCCTCTCCCTTTTAAAAATCAGCCTCTCTCTCGGGACCGAAGCTCCCGAGACCTGTCAAGACGCTAGGGAAACATCGCGGGCCTTCACCCAAGCCCAAACAAAAACAAAAAAGCGTTTCAACTCTCATAATTCTGTTTCGAAGCTCGGTATTAAAAAAACCCGTTCAGTAATCAAAAAAGTTCAAATTCCTTCGGGTTTTAGTCCGGTTCAAAACGTGGGTCATTACAACCTTCCCACCTTAGAACTTCTCATCCCCGAGAAGCCTTCGGGAACAACGTACACATCACCCAACCTACAAGTGTCGTGAAGCTTCGTTCAAATGATCACATTGCGTTCACAAACATTCAACACATGCTTAAGCATCCATTAAACCCTACGGCGCTTAAGCCACCAAGACTCGAGCCAACACTCGTTTCCCCAATCGAAACACCAAGACGGATCTTCCTGATCCCATCTACCCAGAGACATGAACTCGTCTTCATCTCTCCAAGCATCCATCCAAAGGTACTTCCAAACGTAGATTTTTAACGTTAAGCAACCAACTCCAAACTACGGTTCAGACCACCATTGGAATTAACTTTCAAAGCATGCCCCAAGTGTTCCCACGACGCTCCTAGCGTGATTTGAAACAAATCAAACGGTCGATTCCCCATCGACCTCAAGGCCCAAGTCAAGCCGGTTGTTCATATTAGGCCCCATCCAACACAAACCGCTCTTGCATCTACCTAACGATGTGCCAGAAAATGGTATGTCACCAACCGCAGACATTAAACAAGAACCCCGAGTCATGTCATCTTCGGCTGAACATTTACAAAAATGCTCGGCCTAAATGGCCGACGTATTTCAAACAGAACCACAATGCCTTTCTCCAAGGAACCTTACGTTTAGAACAAACATGTTCACCGAAGCCTACACCTGACTTCCAATGATGTTTCCAAGATCAAACCATATAAGAATCCACACATCCCACATGCAATGCCGAAAGAGAACCATTCGATCAACCCAATGGATTTAAAAGAATTAGAGCGGATAAGACCGATGCTCCCTTAGTGAATCTAGAACGAGGACAAGATAGGTGACATGCTCATCGCTAAATAGAATACACTAAGAGGTTTGAATGGATTCCAGTTAATTGTACCAGACTACTGGAAAGAAGAACAGTCGAACCTCAACTGGTCGACTTCAAGGAAGGAACTCGGCTTCACCTACCAACACATCCACATGTTTTAAACTCGCATGTCTCACAGTCATTCAGACACGACCAACCCATTTCTAACGGTATTCCAAGAAGCATCCATTCAATGTGAAAGGAAACATTTACGAGATTCGATGCGATGTGCTCCCAGCCTTTGGAGTGTCCTAGTCATCGAAGGGAAAGGTGATAACCTAGCCAAGCACAAGAGCGCTAGTACACAAACATCGCAAACGATCATGTGACGCTCCTCCGCCACAATGACATCACCAAACAAACGAATAAGATCCAAACAAGGAAACAAATGTTAAAAAACACACAAATCATTCGAAACACATCCTGAACATTGGGATGAAACAATTCTTTAAAGCCAGGCCACTCTACTGAGGATATGACCCAAAGCCACAACAAAAGTCAAAACCCAACGACCACCCATCCGAAAAAGGGTGTCCTTAGAAAACCAAGAGTTCAAAAAGGGACAGCGGCACCTGAACGGCACCTCACATCAGAAAACTCACGGTACAAGCAAGGCATTAAAACGCTAGGGGTGCTACCAACCACGGGCTAGCCAGTTATGATGATCAAACATCGACCCCGATGTCGGGTCACTTGAAACGAAGTCGCTAGGATCAAAATCCAATCATTAAAACACCGCTATGGAAACAACGCCATGGGAAACACCTATAGTCCTGTTCCAAGGAAACGCAAAGAGAGACCCAAAACTACCCCTTACACTAGGCTTTCAACGCACAACCACGGTTTCCATTACCAAGACCTAAACATTTTACCCCATTTAAAATGTAACCATTTAAAAACATCAACCATGAATCAAGAAAACAAGTAAGTTTCCCAAAAACTTCCTTTTAAGAACATCAAAAATTCACAGAAATCCCATATTTACCAATCAACAAAGAAAAACAACACCATTTAAACAAAAGGGCGACCTACGAGGGTCCCATTTTAACCATCTCGGGTTCTTCAAAAAAACCAACCCCAAAGAAGTTGGTCAATTTTTTTCTCAAACACCCCAAACTGGGTTATCTCATACAATACTTTTCAACAGACCTACTCGGGTCCAGTTTCACATTTAACAGTTAGCCAAAACCTTTCAATTTTGAAATTAGGCAACATTTTAAATTTAATCATTTCACAATACAACAAGCCTTTACATTAAATTCAGGTTGCCATTTCCCAATTCCTGAAGCGCCCATACACTTCATGGATTTAAAATTGACTCCCCTTTTTATCAAAACCAGATTCCAACCCAGAATTTAACATGCTCACATACAATGGCCCAAGTATATGGGTGGCCATCTACCAACCTATAAAGCTCCCATACACTTTATAAATCGGCATTTGGCTCCCCTTTTTAATCAAAACCAATTTACTTTATCATTTTAACTTCCATAGATTTACATTTTTATCAATATCCTTACTAACCTATTTACATCATGCTCATAATGGTTTTAATATACAGGTTACCCCTTCCCAGTTGTAAGGCGCCCATACACCTCACAATCGAAAATTGGTTCCCATTCATTCATAACCTAGGTACAACCAAAACAAGACATGCCATCATGTTCAGTAAACACAGAACATGTTATATCACAGAAGCATATTATAACACATAAGAATGGAATATAATCACTTAAGCATATTATATAGGCAAGCTAAGATGCAACTACATGGCATGGCACATGCATGACATGTTAATTCCTATGTAACTAATATGATGCATGGAATGTAGATTTCTTGCCGTATCAGACAAGGGTAAAATTAAATGAATTTCTTAAACCATAAGTAGAAAAAAAAATACAACAGTCACTCAAGGTGAAACCATATCAACTATAATAGAAAACAACATGAAAAACAATTCCCAGCCCGGGCCACTTGGACATTTCCCATGTGTGGGGTGATCAGTCCCAAGCACGGCTATTAGCCAAGCACCGCCACTTTCCTAATATCATGTATACCACCCCAAAACCGTAAGGAAAAATAAAAGAAACACCTCTGATACCACTTTGTAAAGTCCCGGCCCGACTTACCATCGAACCGGTGGCTGGACCGGTAGGTCACATGACCTCAAGCGCGTCTCCCCGTACACCGTAGGATGCGGACTAGCAGCGAGGGTCTTGGGAGGTGATAGTGGGGAGACTATACCCTCATATCAGAGTAACACAGTGGTATTATCAGAGTAAATAATATTCAATAGTGTAAGAAGTAAACAATTTAAAGGCATAAGCAAAAGACAAGAAATAACCATTTTATAAAAGGAAGAAAACGCCAGTTTACAATGCATGCATGTACAGATGATGATATAGTTATGAAAGAAGGAATCAATACAGCATACTTCACAAACAATACAAAAATAAAGGACAGAAAATCCCGACGGTGATCCCCAGAGCATCCCAAGATCTCGCATGGTCCTTTGATTCTAACTCCTCAGGTATAAAGAGCACAGCACACAACCCAGGTCCTACAAGCAAGAAGGTCTACTCAGGTACCCCAGTGAAATGGTGGCCCGAGTAGGGTGTGAGATATAAATAACAAAAGCCTGGAACCATCGGTGTCAAACCCAATCTAGACAGTGTATAATAAATAAACAGTGAACAGCTATAGAGAAACAAGTAAGCAGAATTACATAAGTAAATAACACCAGTCCAGGTTCCCAAGGGACACCTGAAGGTTATACCAGCTTCGGCTCATTGCCGTTAAAGTAACCTGATCATGTCACCATATATATCTATATAAAAGCATTTAGATCATATATGGTGTGGGGTAAGAATTCCTCCCACCCATTAATGATGAAAATATCGGGCACGAGGTAAGAATGCCTCTTATCCCTATAGGTCTACTGGAAAGGGGTAATAATGCCTCCCTTCTATAAATCGAGATTAGTGGGCATGAGTTAAGAATTCCTCTCGTCCCTATAGGTCTACTAGAAAGGGGTAAGAATGCCTCCCTTCCATAAATCAAGATTTTCATGAATGAGGTAAGAAAGCCTCTTATCCCTATAGGTCTACTGGAAAGGGGTAAGAATGCCTCCCTTCCATAAATTGAGATTAGCGAGCACAAGGTAAGAATGCCTCTCATCCAAATAGGTCTATTGGAAAGGGGTAAGAATGCCTCCCTTCCATAAATCGAGATTAGTGGGCACAAGGTAAGAATGCCTCTCGTCCCTATAGGTCTACAGGAAAGGGGTAAGAATGCCTCTCTTCCATCACATTCATTCAACTAGCATGGGGTATAACTTCCTCCCACCCGGACACGTATTTATCACTAGGTGGCCTCAGCATGTTCTCCCCTTTATTATACTTTATTCTGTGGTATCAGCATGTGCGCACTCACAATACTACCCTGTCTATAGTATACTACATATGGAATTACCTCAAAATCTTTCAAATAATAATACCACATACACATAAGCGAACACATTCACTTTCATACTTAAGGAAACCCATCTTAGGTATCTAAATCAAGTAATTAACATATTAATTTTACTAACATATGTCGTGCTCATTACATTATCCCAAGGTGTGGTCGTACCACCCTAGTCTGTTCCTTCCTAGCTTCACCATTACATATTAAAGGATATGTTTATCATTCTTTAACCCTTTGATACCTTCTAAAGGAAACATGTCATATAGTCTTAAGTCATCCAACAAAGGTTACCATATTACTTAATTTTCCTAACAAGGAAAATTGACTCCAAACACAAGTATCATAGCCATATTATTCTATTTGCCACAACAAGGCCAGTTCGCATATAAAGCATCAAAGAGGCACCACAACAGTCTAGAAGGCAAGCATAAAAATTCTATCACTACTTATTATCATGAAGATAGCGTACCTCTGATCGAGAGGTTTTATTATTAAATCATGAGTTTAGTTTTAAGGAAACCATTTTTATCTTATTCCTGCAATTCACACTATTTTCACAGAAGAATTTATTCAAGACTAACTTGTAGAATTCAAATACTAAGACCGTGCAGAAATAACTCTTTCTACTTCGATTTAAATTAAAGGGCAAGGAGAGGGACCCTACCTATAGGTGGACCCATCTGTCCACTCCTGCTCTTGGAACTTTCTAACTAAGAGCCACTGCTTCTCCCCCACTAAGCATATTCACTTTCACACATATGCAAGGAAACCTATTCCCACGGAGGCGAGTCTCCTAGACTCTGGTGACTCGAAACCACACCAAAACCTCCAACGCACTTGGGTGTTGGCGACAAACCAAAATGAAGACGAAACCACACCGCGAAGCTCAACACAATGCCAACAACAAGTCGGGGACTCATAAACATCAATTCCCCAAAATCAATAAGTGGAAAATAAAGAGAAATGTGAAAACCTCACCCCAAAACCAAACTGACAATCTGAAACCACCCGAATCGCTTCGCCTTCGGCTGCGGTTGCCGGAACGCACACCATGGAGTCCCAACAGACCTTCCTCATAACCTAGAACTAAAAGAAAAATGAAATTAGGATCACCTCAACCCCTAGGGTGTTCGTCCAATTATCACCGGGTTCCACAAACACTGAAAATGGATTTAAATAAATAGGAGAGGGGGGAAAAGGACCTAACATGGAGAATCGAGCCAAAAACTAGCGGAAAATCCCAAGAAAATGAAGAAGAGGAGGAGGAAGAAGGTAGAGTGTCGCACATGGCTTAGGGGATCCCCTCCCTGCGTGTTGTTCAGGTTGAGTGAGGGTAAGGGAGAGTTTAGTTTTGTGTTTTTATTTTATAATATTTTAAATTTAATTTAAAACCTAAACTCACCCAAGTGCACGGTTTGACCCGCACGGTTTACCAAAATTGTGTGCAACTCGTGTAGAGTCTACTACCTCCAAGACACCCATTGCATGGGCTAGGTGCCCGGTTTGGGAAATCGTGCGCATCCCATGTGCAAGCCACTACCCACTTGATTTAGGCCGCACGGTTTGGGATGAACGGTTTGGTCAAACTCTGTGCAGCCCGTGTGCCTTCGTCTAACTTTTAAAAACCATCATGTCCTTTGGGACCAAATCTCTTGAGACCTATCAAGATGCTAGGGAAACTTTGTAGGCCTTCTCCTAAGCCCAAATCGAAAAAAAAGCATTTCAAATCTCGGAATTCTGTTCCAATGATCAGTATTAAAAAGAACCCGTTCAGTAATCAAAAAAGTTGAAATTCTTTCGGGTTTCATTCTGGTTCAAAACGTGGGACATTAAACGCTACCTATAGTAGGAGAGTAGGCTCATCCAACCATGAAAATCTAGACATAGACAGCATGTGGAATACCCCATGGGTCTTCACCTTTCTTGGAAGGAGAGTACCCAAAACACAATGATTGGGTACTAAAATATGATATATATATATATATATATATATATATATTCTTAGTCAAAGAAACTAAAATGAGAGAGTATATGGATCTCCGTCTCATGGATCAGTACAAGAAAAAAGTCACCAATAGTTTCATAATTATCCATCACATCTTCCCTAAACATACAAGTCAAAAGGGATCAATCACTGCACCTTGATACTATCATCTTTGGGCAGAACTGACTCACCAACATGGTTTTAGGTCATGTTACTAGGACATGTCTTGGTGGGGAAAGCGTTTGTATTCCTTGTGAGTCTAAAGTCATGTCTAACCATGTCTCGTCACTAATTTTCATAGTAGAGAGGTCGTGTCTCACGGCCAAGGACCCATGCCCATCCCATCTGGATGGTTCCACTCTAGTGTCGTCGAGGACCCATGCTCATCCTTGTAGGAGGGTTCCACTCAAGTGTCGTTAAACACCCATGCACAACCTGAATGGAGTGTTCTACCTAGAATATGTTAAGGATCCATGCACATTCTGACTAGAGGGTGCCACTCTAGTGTCGTTGAGGCCCCATGGTCAGCCCCGCTGGTGGGTCCACTCTAGTGTAGTCGAGGACCCATACCCGAACTAGTTGTAGGGTTCCACACTAGTGTCATAGAGGATGCATACCCATCCTATCTAGAGGGTTCGACTCAGAATATGTTGAGGATTGATTCCCTATCTAGTTAGAGGGTTCCACTAAAAATATATTGAGGACCCATGCCTATCCTAGATTAACGGTGCCACTCTAGTGTCATTGAGGACTGTTGCATAGCCCTGTAGAAGGCTTCCATTGTAGTGTTTTCGTGGACCCGTGACTAGCCCGACTAGCAGGTTCCACTCGAAATATGATAAGGACCCATTTCCATCCTATCTAGGGGGTTCCACTCCAGTGTTTTCTAGGTCCCATGTCTAACCTGGCTAGAGGGTGATACTCTAGTGTTGTTTAGGACCCATGCCCATCCCAACTAGATGGTTTCACTTGGAAATATCATCAGGGAATTCCATTACATAGCCTATATAGAGGGTAATCCCAAAACTACTCTAGTGACTTTGTTTGATCATTCTCGTCATCGGGCATCTCCGGAATAAACATCAAGCCCGGAACATCTCTCATCATATCTCTAAATCCACTAAGGAGGGCATCATCACATTCTATATGGAAAAAAATTAGTATAGGAAACTCGCATGCCAAAATCAGAGTCTAAAAGAAAGAGATATGATATGTAGAATAATCATAATATGGTACACAATGCATGTGGGGCCCGCACATTGTGTAACCCCACCTCATTTCCTGGTCATGTACCCATCCATACTCAGGTAACTTACTATATAAAAGTACTCCTAGGTGTACCAGTTTACTCCCAGAGTACAAGACATATATGGAAAAAAAGGTTGATGATCACATGATTATCATTTTTCATTCGAAGGTAGAAAATTTAATTCTATCAATAAGCATCATCAAATGGACTTGGATAACAAAATGTATTTCATCATTTTGATTCTTATGGAAAAGAGCATGGGATAAACTATCCATTCTCCCAAAAGTGAAACTCAGTGAAAAAGATGTATTTCGCAGCAACACACTAGAATCGGGCTTTGTGGGGCCCACACCTCGATCCTGAAATAAGATATATGGATCACATTGTTGAGATCTTCTCAGAAAAACACACAGGATCAACAATTCATTTGTCCAAAATAAACACCTGATTAAAAAGCGACATTTCACTGCAACACGCCTGAACCAGGCTTCATGGGGCCTGCACCTCGATTTCGGTTTGAACTCCCAAAATTGGTCTTGAAAAGGCTGTCTCAATGTCAGGGTTGTGATTCCATTGACTACATTTCAATTGGAAATAATATGTGGAAATTATGGAGGGTCATAGTTTTAATAATAATAATTTATTATTATTTGGGTTTTTTGTGGACCTGAGCCACAATCCTAAAATATAAAATTCCCAAATTGTCCCAACCTAGCCTGGCCCATTATCTCTAGTTCGACCTGCTGCCTTAGACTGGACGCCTCCATCAGATCCATCACTTCCACCCTATATCCCCCTCTTTTTAGTTTTCCTGAGATCTAGACCCCCCGTTTCCACGCCTCTGACTGCATCCACTAGCCCATCATCTCCCTCACATGCTACGACTCTGTCCAACTGCCATGCACCTCCGTCAGAAGCTTCTAACCAATATTCACTGGTGGTACCTTCCAAAGACCATCGTGCCTCCTCCAATTCTCAAAATATTAAAACAAAACCAGATCTAGGATCCTCAAGTCCCAATCTACAAAGAAAAATTCTCCACTCTATGATTCATCAATTTTTCGACTTATCGAAATGTTGGCGGTCGTTTCCACAGACCGACGCTCATTCTCCGACACCAAAAACATGAAACAATCATATATTTGGAATACTTGGATCATGAACTACACATATCTAAGCTTTGATCCATGATTTATCATTGTTTAAGTGTGAAACAAATCTAATAACAAATAACTGAGAAGAAAGGATGGAGAACAAAAAATTAATTATCTCCAAAAATAGATCAGTTGATGGCTAAGTTAGTATAGCCATGTAAGTATGGCCATCGAGAAAGACAATAAAAATGATGAAAATTATCATGAATCAATTTTTACAATAAAAAATCATTCGGGATTAGGGAATATAAAGGAATAATCATACCTGTATTTTTGGATATGTTCATTTTTTCATGCTCTGATCTGCTCAGATATGTAGCGCCGTTACAATCTGTTGAATATCTGGTGTTGATTTTCCAATGAAAGGAGAGGATGAGGATTTCTGATGTCCATGGTATAAATGATCTAAAACCTATCTCTTAACCAAAATCGACTATTAAATGAAATTAAATAGGTCACCCTCCAATGGTTACGGGATCCGAACATCTCACGCCCTCTCATCTTACGTTGAATTTTCGTAAAACACTACATTACGAACTCCACAGTGGTCACAAATTTCTTATATGAGTCCCCATTTATATTTTATTCAAATTAATTTCTGATCTAAAATAATTTTATTATTTTATTTTATTTATGGTTACGTCCCCTATAACTTTTTCTACAGAATACCCACACCAACAATAGTTATGTCTTGTCTAGGGTAAACGCCATGATCCGGAATCAATCATGGACATGGATTTCATATCTGATCAACTGTTTGATAGTTATAATGTTTCTTATGAGTAAATAGTATCAAATATACATAATATTTTTATAAAATTTATTCTAGGCACACCAAGACTTAGAATCACAGGTCGTCTCAGTGCCTATCACTGGAAATATATATGGAAATATTCCAAATTATTAAAATCAAAAAAACCAGTTCTATACAACATTCCCTCCTTCAATATTTTCTTCCATGAAAAGAAAATCAAGGAAGAAAACTTGAGATACTAAGCCCACATCTAGCTCTCTCGTTCCTAGGAATTACTTCGTGTTTCCATGTTTCCACAACACATAAACCAAAGGTATGGTCTGTTCACAAAAGTTATACTCTAGAGGATCCCTTATTGACACTGAGTTCTCTAAAATGGTCTCTTAATCTTCAATGTCCAGCTTGACCCTGTTGATGATGTGTGTATAATCGTGCATGTAACTTCTTAGCTGCCACACATGGAAGACAACATGCACCCACTCCAGCTGTGGGGGTAGGGCTGGGCGGTAGCAACCTCACCAACCATCAACATGATCTCAAACGTCCAGATGAACCCCGTGGATAGATCACTAATTTGAAAAAAACAACATGCAATCCCTCAACATATCCTCAAGCACCTGGATAGTGCAATTGGTCCGCCCATCAGTCTGAGGGGAAAGGTTTCACTCATCCGTAGTTGGATCCTGAATGCCTCCTACAAGCCTCTTCATATTCATTATGTAAACCACATGTCCTGATCAAAGAAAATCATTGAGGGTACCACATAAATGTAGAAGATCTCCCACACATACTGCTGCCCCAAAAAACTCCACCAAACTCTTCTCCATAATAGAAAGGAAGTGTGCCGACTCATTGAGTTTGTCTATTGTCACCCAGATGATGTCATGGCCCTTCATTGTGCATGGAATCCCTCTGATTAATTCTATAGATATTCCATCCCATTTACATCCTATTATCTCGAGAGTCTACAACAAACCCATCAGAACATAGTGCTCACCCTTCACCTCATGGTATATGAGGAATCATGAGGTAATATTAGCTACACTACCTCTCACACTTGTAACGTCCCGGTTCCGGAATCCACCCAGAGGCGCCCCGTACCCGGTTGGTCACATGGCCACAAGCACATTTCCCCAAACGCCAGAGGCTGCCGACGAGCAGCGAGGGCCTGGGGCGTGGTAGTGGGGAAACTATGCCCTCATTTGGCAGAGTACACAGTGGAAGTAAACAAACCAAACAATAGCAGAAGCAATAAATATCCAACAATAATAAACAGTGGAAGACTAAAACAATAAACAACTGGATCACACATGTATATATGAAATGATGAATGATACATATGTCTATGAAAGTAGCCAAATAAGTCACAATGCTGAATACAATACTAATCCAAACTACAAAAGAAAGACAAATAAGCAACTCCTCAGCATCTCAAGCCTTGGCTTGGTCCCATGCTCCCCTACTCCAAAGCAATCAAGTACCAGAAGTCGAAGGGCGCTTGACCTTGTCTATACCTGCAAAAACATAGTCTGTTTGGGCCCAAAAACATAACCCAAACTGGGTGTGATACTAATCCCAGTAGGTAACCACCCGAAGATCTGTGCCTTACAGTCAGTGAGTATATGGCAGGTAATAGTACAGTAAGCAGTAAACATTAATAGTAAAGACCCGGCAGTAAACAGTAAGAAGTAACAGTAAGAAGTAACAGGATGATATACAATAGTAATCAAACTACAGAACAACAGTAGCAGTGAAACCAATAGACAACCACAAAATGATCCCCTCTGGGAAGTACTCGCATCCAAACCCTCTGGTCTTATCCAAGAAAAATTCCAATAACCCACTGGGCAGGGAACTCAGTCTAACCCCTCTATTTTGGTCATATGAAATTATAAGACTCTCTGGGGAATCTCACTCGGTCAATTCCCCTTATACTATAGGGTAGTTATGGAATCTCTGAGTAAGATCATGTGGTCTAACCCTATTATAGCCCCAAGGTCTAGAAACTCTCTGAGGATGCTCGCTCAGTCAATTCCTCCTATAGTCTCAGGTCTATCACAGACTCTCTAAGGAAGCTCACTTAGTAAATTCCTTCTCTATCCAGGAAAAGTTTTAAAGAAATTCAAAAAAAGTAAAGACTCTTTGAGGAATCTCACTTGGTATATCGTCATGTAGTCTATAATATCCAAGACTCTTTGGGAAGTTCACTCAATCTATCCCCTGTATTCTATAATGTCCAAGACATTATAAGGAAGCTTGCTCGGTCTACCATCATGTAGTCTATAATATCCAAGACTCTCTAGGAAGCTCACTTGGTCTATCCCTTATTGACTATAGAACCAGATTCTCATAGTACCATGTCAATTAGTGCATAATAATTCTATAAGGCCAATGTACACCTACATAGCTACTTGGCTAACCAGTCTACACCAAAATAAGCAGGTCATGAATATCATTCCATCGTGCCATCGCAAGGTATGGAAAACAGGTATAACGGCCAAAGGCTGACAAGACCCAAAGGTTGTAACAAGAACAAGGCATGTGAAAAACATCCAAGCACAACAATTATCCACAAACATGATGAAATTACCTCTGTACAAGAATACAGGCATGGAAGAAAAATAACAGGGGCAAAATAGTAAACACACAATACCCCGTTCACGGGTATTGGTGGAATTTGCACATAAAACTCAAAGACTTCTAAAGATTAGGCACAAACCACCTACCTTGGAGCTAGGAGATCAAAATACAAGAACCATGAGGCTTGATTCCCTTTAGAATAGCGTAGATTTATGAAAATGTACAAAATGTTCAACCCATGATATATTGAGAAAGAGGGGGAAACATGGAATGAAACTCAAGAAGAAGGAAGAGCTCACCGCTGGGGTTCCAACGCAATCGACGTCAGTCAATTCGGCAAACAGATGGAGGCTCAGGGGCTCGGAGGATGTTTGCGGCCATACAGGTCGCTCTCGGTTGAGGTACCTGAAGAAGAAGGTGTTTTCGTCGATTAGGCGCGACCTCGGTATGTTTAATGAAAAATAAAGAAACTATACAGCGTGTACTTATGGAGTACATGGCGTGTACTTGGCCTTTCCATACTCTACTTTAAGCGGCCTCCACATCACCCCTACACACTTTGTGTGTGGCCCGAACATTTCCAGAACACGGCCTGGCGCTGCATCAAAGCACACGGCATGTACTTCGAAAATTTCCAGATTTCCCTCTTTTTCTCAATAACGACCAGAAAAAGAAAAACATACCTGAAATAAAGATTCGGGTTCTTAAAAACTTCCCCCCCCCCATAAAGAAATTTGTCCCTTAATTTCCCTAGCGAGGCGTAGAAGAAGAAACCCCGAACAGCTTCGGCCACTACGATCGTACATCGGCCTCCCTCTCCCAGGTCTCATCCTGTACTCGCCCGTGCTTCCATAGAACCTGTAGCATAGGAACAGACCGGCAACGGAGAACCTTCATACTGTGATCGAAAATCTGGATAGGATGCTCCTCAAACGATGCATCAGCTTCAAGTTCAACCTCCTCGTGTTGAAAGACATGAGGCGGGTCTGAAAAGTAACGTCGGAGCTGAGAAATGTGGAAGACATAATGCATTTCTTGGTACCCTTGAGGTAACTTTAACCGGTAGGCAACCATCCCAACTCTCTCCAACACCTCAAACGGCCCAACGTAACGCAGTGAAATCTTACCCTATCTCCAAATCCTCTTGTGTCCCAACCTCAGTGTGACATGTAGGAAAACCTGATCCCCAACCTCGAACTCCATAGGTCATCTCCACTGATCAGCATAAGAGTTCTGTCAAGACTATGTTGTATCCATCCTCTTCCAAATCAACTCTATCTGCTCTATGGTATCCTGAAAAAGACGAGGTTCGAACAAAGGTACCTCTCCTGCCTCCAGCCAGTACAAAGGCGATCGACATGGCATACCGTACAAAGCCTCGTAAGGTGTCATCTGAATAGTTGCCTGAAAACTATTGTTATAGGAAAACTCCACAAGTGGAATATACTTCTCCCAAGAACCTCCAAAGCCTATATTGAAAGCTCGGAGCATATCCTCAAGAAAATGAATTGTACACTCGGACTGGCCATCTGTCAAGGGATGGTATGTTGTACTCAAAAGTACATGTGTACCCAAAGCCTTCTGAAGCCACTGCCAGAACCAAGATGTAAAGCATGCATCCCTGTCTAAAACAATGGAGTGTGGAACTCCATGAAAACGTACAGTCTTTCGGATGTAAAACCATCCCAGATCATCAACATTGTAGGTATCCTTGATCAGCAAGAAGTGAGCATCCTTCATAAGCCTATCGACGATGACCCAAACAACGTCAATCGCTCGAGGTGACCTTGGTAACCCGGTCACAAAGTCCATCGCAACACCGTTCCACATCCACTCAGGTATGGGTAACTGGTGTAAAAGCCTTGCTGGTCGTTGATGCTCTACTTTCACCTACTTACATGTAGAACATCTCATGACGAACCCAACAACATCCCTCTTCATACCAGACCATGAGTACTGGTGGTGTAGATCACGATACATTTTGGTGACGCCAGGATGAACTGCCCAAACTGAAGAATGAAAATCTTGCATCAGCTCCTCGCGTATGTCTACTGGAACCCATACACATCCATGGAAATGAAAGATCTCATCGTCTCCCACTATCCATCCAGGAGGAGGATCCTCTCCTGAAACACTCTCCCATAGGACTAGGCCTACTGAGTCTGATAGCTACCTCATCTGTACCCAATCAAGAAGAGTAGAGGTAACAGCTACAGATGAAGGAAAAGTATGTCTTTGTCTATTGTGAACCTCCAGGTGCATCTCAGAGAATAGATCCATAACCTTCCACTCACTGATGGCCTCCTGAACTGCCTAAATCTGAGTCCTCCTACTCAACGAATCAGCCACTACATTGCCCTTTCCCGGCGTATAGGCAAGCTCAAAGTCGAAGGTCTGAAGATACTTGACCCACCTTCACTGTCTCAGATTTATATCTCGCTGAGTGAAGATGTACTTGAGACTCTTGTGGTCATGGAAAACCACATAGTGCTCTCCCAAAAGGTAATTTCTTCAACAGCGTAAGGAATGACCAACAGCTGCCAACTCCAGGTCTTGCATCGGGTAGTTCCTCTCATGTGGCCTCAATTGTCGAGACCTATTAGCAACGACCCCATCTCCCTACATAAGCATAGCTCCCAGCCCGATACCAGAAGCATCGCAGTAAACAGTATAACTCTTACCCGGCTCTGGCAAGACTAGTATCAGTGCTAACGTCAACTTCCCCTTCATCTCCTGAAAGGATGTCTCACAAGAATCCAACTATAAGAACTTCACACCTTTCTTGGTTAGACCTGTCAGCGATGCTGCAAGGTGTGAGAAGTCTTGTATGAAACGCATGTAGTATCCATCCAGCCCTAGAAAACTCTGCACCTCAAATTCACTCTTTGGCTGCTCCCAGGAAACTACAGCTCTCACTTTCTCTGGGTCTACTGATACTCCTATCCTTGAGATAACGTGACCCAATAAGTGAATTGTATCCATCCAAAAGTGGAATTTCGAGAGCATAGCATATAACTGATGCTCTCTCAGTGTAATCAGGATGATCTCAAGATGGGTATCATGGTCATGTCGAGTGTGAGAGTACACCAAGATATCATCCACTAAAACCACCACGAAGGAGTCCAAGGATGGATGGAAAACTCAGTTCATCAGTTCCATAAAAACTACTGGCGCATTTGTGAGATCGAAAGGCAGGACTGTATACTTTTATAGACAATACTTTCTCCTAAAGGTTGTAAGAGGTATATCCGATGGTCTAATGCACAACTGATGATAACTGGACCTCAAATAGATCTTCGAGAACACCAGGGCTCCCTGAAGCTGATTAATGAGGTCATCGATCCTCAGCAAGGGATATCGGTTCATGACCATCAACTATTTCAGCTTCTGATAAGCCACGCAAAGCCTAAGGGTTCTATATGCCTTCTTCGAAAACATGACAGGTGATCCCCAAGGAGAAGTACTGGGTTAGATGAAACCCTTTTCTTGCAACTCCTCCAACTTCTTCTTGAGATCATGCAACTTAGGTGTAGCCATCCTATAAGGAGGAATTGACACCGGTGCCACTCCTAGCACTAGCTCAATCGATAAGTCTACCTCACACTCCAGAGGAAAACCTGAAAAGTCCTTTGGAATGAAATCCCGGAAATGATCCACCACTGGAAGAAAGTCTAACTATGAAGTCCCCTGGTAAACCAGATAAAGATTGGAAATCTGGGATGTAACTCCTCCTAGCCCATAATGCTCTGGTCCAGCTCTACCCGCCTGGACATCCCACTCACCTCTATGAAGAAAATATTTTCCCTCTGGTGATACGAAACTCACCTTGTGGCGATAGCAATTGATGACTGCCTAGAAGGGAACTAACCAGTCCATATAAGGAATGACATCATAACCTGTCATCTCTAGGACATAGAGGTCCCATAAGATGTGACACCCTACAACCTCAAGAGGGCACTCTCTTCACTGACGTACACTAGATGTCCTTGTTCCCAATGGTGTGTCAAGAGTCAACATGTCGGCAGATGAAAAGATACAGAGCCCAAGGCTCTCCACAATAGAAATAGAGATAAAACTATGAAAAGCACCAGTATCGAAAAGAGATGAAGATAAAACTAAGGCTACTAAGATTGTACATAGAACTGTAGAAGTTCATGGATCCTGGTCCAGATGGGTCTGCTCCACGGCAAAATTATTGCCTGTACCGTGGCCCTGCGCCCCTGGCTGACCACTCTGAGCTGATCCACTCTGCTGTCGCTGGTAACCTGGTGACTGACAACCACGACCGTGACTTCCACCTTTCCCAAACGGCCGGAAGAACTCCAGTTCCCAAACTAGTGAGAAATTGGCGATACATCTCTTGAATGTGAGGTCATAGAAGAACCCCTGCCACCAGCTGTAGATGAGAAGATATGACAAAAACGTTGAAGATGGCCCATCATGCCGCAATATTGACACTCCTTCATATCTCTCTGACACTGAGGTCTAGTATTACCACTCCTACCACACTGGTACCATACTATGTGGCTACCTGAAGATGTATTCTTCCTACCCTAATCTCCTTGAGCAGACTCCCTGCAGCGCTTCCTTTTATCAGTAGGAGGAACACTGACTCTGGATGTAGAACCGCCCTGGATCACTGCTCCAGAATCTCTCAGATTATGCTCAGTGATCAACGCCTGGTTGACGACAGAGGATATTGAAGTCAACCTGAAGATATTCACCTGGGAACAAATCTTCTACCTGAGACCGTCCTCAAACTTTCTAGCAAGGAACAACTCATCACCTGCAGGAATCAGCGTGAAGCGTTGCAGCTCAGTAAATTGAGATGAATACTCTATAACAGAAAGAGTACCCTGATCGAGACTAATAAACTCTCGGGATTGGTCGGCCCTCAAGGTCTCCGGATAAAAGTAATAATAGAAGATGTGATGGAACTCATCCCAAGTCATGCTCTGTTGGTTCCCTGAATGTGAGATCACCTCCCACCACCTCTTGGCGGTGTCTCAGAGCATATAAGTAGCAAGCTTTACCCTTTTCTCTGAAGGTATCTCCAGGTGATCAAAGATCGTCAGTGTGGCCTCTAGCCATGATTTTGTAGCCTGGGCTCCTCCATCCCCTGAGAAAGTAAGAGGATGATGCTGCTGGAAAACCCACTTCAACTCAGCCATCGATAGGGCAGCAGGAGACGCTACCAAAAAGGTATGCATAATCCTCAGGAAGTCCTCCCTGAACTGCATATCAGTGCCTGAAATGGGTATAACTGCTGGTGCCAAGGATGGAACAACAGGAGGATCTACATGAGGATCTGTACGAGGTCCCCGATCAGCCATATTCGGTGTCGGGTCACCATCTGACATCTAACGTACAACCGGATGATGTCTCAGAGGCATAACTCTGAATGATCAAAATCACATCTTAGATTAGGATTATCAAGTAATACAACATGGGAATAAGAGAAAAGAACAAACATGTTCTACACAACATGACTACACAGCGTGTATAAAAACTACATGGTGTGTCCTCTTAATCCAGACACATGGGCATATACATTTTCCACATTGGTCGTGTAACACCCCAAACTACACGGCGTGTTATCCCCACACACGGCGTGTACTTGGACTCTTTTCCCCTGCCCGAGTCTCCTTACACGGCTAACCCACACAGTCCTCTTAACCCTAGACTACACGACATGTCTACTAAAAACATGGCATGTACTAGACAAGGCATCGACAGCTTATGTTGGTAGTTACATGGCAAGCTACATGGCTGACCCTTACACGGCATGTTCCGAACAAGCACGGTGTGTACAGAAGAAGATAACATCGACCCATGTTGTTAGTGGCACGGCCGGGTACATAGAACAGGGATACACAGCATGTTCATACCAAACACGGTGTGTGCTACACGAGCTTCCCTAACCTATGTTGTTAGTGACACGGTCGGGTACACGGCTCACTGCTACATGGCGTGTAACCTCCGTACACGATGTGTTTCTGAAAACTTTTTCACCACCCTGTGTTTCTTCTCACACATTCAGTGACACGGTTTAAAACTACATGGCGTGTAGTCAAGTACACGCCGTGTATTCTGGGTTTTCTAGGAAGTATCTCAAAAACTGCACAGAATCCCAGAAAAAACTGAAAAAAAACATGTAGGTTCCAAATTCCAATCTGTGAGGGTCCATACTCCCCATGAATCAAAGCTTGGTGTCTCCTACATATCATATACAAGGGAAACAAGTCAATCATCCACCATGTTATGATTAATGAGGACCCATAACACCTCAAGAACCAAAATTTGGTGTCCATTTAAGCAAGGTACAATACAAACAATTCATCTCTCAACTACAGGGATTCTATCAAAGAATCTATCATAATAGCATGCATAATCTACAAAACATCTATCAGAACAACATGAAATTTCTAATGCACCCTAGATGGCATGGAAAGAATGCATGGCATGTGATTTTCTAACAAGTGTCTATATGATGCATGAGATGACATACCCTCATCTCATCGGGTTGCGACAGAAATTGAACCACAATAGCAACAACAATAACAACACAAGGCATATAAATCACTCTAGGTAAAATCATATCAACCGTAAATCTCAAAACCTAAAAAAAACTGAAATAAATGAGGTAGTATGGCTTTTCCCAGTACACGGGTTAGATACTCCCGGGCACAGCTTATTACCAAGTACCGAATCCATCATATCCCTCGCTAAAGGATCCAAATAGTAAATCAAGAGAAAATAATTCCTCTAATACCACTTTGTAACATCCCAGTTACGGAAGCCACCCCGAGGCACCACGTACCCGGTTGGTCACATGGCCTCAAGTGCATTTCCCCAAACTCCAGAGGCTACTGACTAGTAGTGAGGTTCTTTGTTGTGATAGTGTGTAAACTATGCCCTCTTTGGCATATTACACAGTGGAAGTAAACAAAGAAGACAATAACGGAAGTAGTAAATAACCAACAACAATAAATAGTAGAAGAATAAAACAATAAACAACTGGAGCACACATGTATATATGAAATGATTCATGATACAAATTCCTAGGAAAGCATCCAAACAAGTCACACTGATGAATACAATACTAAACCAAAGTACAAAAGAATGAAAAATAATCAACTCCTCAGCATCGCAAGCCTTGCCTTGGTCCCATACTCTCATGATCTAAAGCAATCAAGTACCAGAAGTTGAAGGGAGCTAGCCCTTGTCTATACCTGCAACAACATAGTCTGTTTGGGCACAAAAACATGACCCAAACAGGGTGTGAAACTAATCCCAGTAGGAAACCACATGAAGATCTATGCCTTACAGTCAGTGAGTATATGTCAGGTAATAGTACAGTAAGCAGTAAACATTAACAGTAAACAGCATGCAGTAAGCAGTAACAATAAGAAGTAACAGGATGATATACAATAGTAATCAATCCATAGAACAACAGTAGTAGAGAAACAAACATCCAACCACAACAGGAGCCCCTCTGGGAAGTACTCGCAGTCATCCCCACTGGTCATATCCAAGAAAAATACCAACAGTCCACTGGACAGTTCACTCAGCCTAACCCCTCTGGTTTGGTCATACGAAATTATTAGACTCTTTGGGGAAGCTCACTCAGTCAATTCCCATTATAGTCTAGGGTAGTTGGGGACTCTCTGAGGAATATCACGCGGTCTAACCCTCTTATAGCCCCAATGTCTAGAAATACTCTGAGGAAGCTCGCTCGGTCAATTCCTCCTATAGTCTCAGGTCTATAACAGACTCTCTAATGAAGCTCACTCAGTCAATTGCTTCTCTATCCTGTAAAGGTTTTAAATAAATTAAAACAATGTAAATACTCTCTGAGGAATCTCACTCGGTCTATCCTCCTGTTTTCTATAATAACCAAGACTCTCTGGGATGTTCACTCAGTCTATCCCCTGTAGTCTATAATGTCTAAGAATTTTTGAGGAAGCTCGCTTGGTCTACCCTCCTATAGTCTATAATATCCAAGACTCTCTGGGAAGCTCACTAAGTCTATCCCTTATAGTCTATAGCACCAGGTTCTCAAGGTCCCATGCCAGTCAGTGTATAATAATGCTATAAGGCCAAAGTACAGCTACAGAGCAACTTGGCTAACCAGTCTACAATAAAACAAGCAGGTCAAGAATATCATTCCATCCAGCAATAAAAAGGTATGGAAAATAGGTATAACGGCCAAAGGCTAACAAGAGCCAAAAGTTTTAACAAGAACAAGGCATGGGACAAACATCCAAGAACAAAAATTATCCAAAAACATGATCAAATTACCTCTACACAAGCATACAAGCATGGTAGGAAAACAACAGGGGAAAATGGTAACCACCAAATACCCCATTCACGTGTATTGGTGGAATTTGCACATAAAACTCAAAGAGTTCTAAAGGTAAGTTACAAACCACCTACCTTGATGCTAGGAGATCAAAATACTATAACCAAGACGCTTGATTCTCCTTAGAATTACATAGAGATACGAAAACACACAAAACGTTCAACCCATGATATCTTGAGAAAGAGGGGAAACTTGGAATGAAACTCAAGAAGAAGGAAGATCTCACCGTTGCGGTTCCAACGCAATTGTCGGCGGTTTATTCAGAAAATATACAGAGGCTCAGGGGTTCAGAGGATGTTCATGACCGTACAGTTCGGTCTTAGTCGAGTAACCTGAAGAAGAAGGTGTTTTTGTCAATTAGGCGTGACCCCTGTCCATTTAATGAAAAAAAGAGACTACACGGCGTGTACTTCGGGAGTAAACGGCGTGTATTGGCCTTTCCGTACTCCACTTTAAGCAGCCTCCACATCTCCCCTACACACCGTGTGTGTGGCCTGAACATGGCCAGAAAACGGCCTAGCGCTACATCAAACTACACGGCGTGTATTTATAAAGTACACAGCATGTACTTCGAAAATTTCCATATTTCCCTCTTTTTCTCAAAAACAACCAGAAAAGGAAAAACATACCTGAAACGAAGATTCGGGTTCTTACAACACTGGACCCCCAAATCTGTTGATAAAGGGTATATCTTCCCTGCATTTTGATTTAGATATAATGGAGAAGTTTGGAACTCTCACATCACCTCCTCTTGCATCGCAACTGGAATCACTTTTTCCCCCGAAACAAGATCTCATGATTCCCTCCTTCAAAATGTCCATATGGTGTGTTGCCTATTGATATCTGATCAAACAGAACTCCATAGTTGATGTCTCCTAGCTTAGAATCCTTCACACACTCAAGGAGTGAAGGATTCAACACCATAGAATATAGAAAAATTGTACCCTCTTACTACACCAGGGTCAGCTGCAGGGAAGCTAACTACTCAAAAGCTTCCTTCATTGGGCAAACCTGGGACCTTCGACTAAGGGAATATGCGATAATGTTTCCTTTCCTAGTAGTATAGATTATCTCGATGTCATGGTATTCCTGGAACTCTAAAAAATGTTGTTTCATTAGGTTCATGTCTCTCTGAGTGAAGACGTACCTGAAACTCTAATGGTCTGTACAAACCACCCAGCATTATCCTAGAAGGTAATGTCTCCACATCCTTAGGTGAAGATTATTGCTGCTAGCTATGAGTAGTGAGTCACATAGTTCTATTCTTGGGGTATCAATTACCTATACCTATATTTTAATTTTTATTACTAAATGGTACCCATCAATAAGTATATGAGTAAACCCATCCAACCACAAGAAACTGGAGACATAAATCATATTGCATACCTCGTATGTCTTTGCCTCTCTTGGAAGGATAGTAACTCAAACCATACACTCTAACACATCCACTAGTGAAATCCCAAGAAAAAGGATATCAAGTAGAACAAATCCAATGGTAATTCTAGGACCTGTTCTGACACTCCACTATATAACCCCTCCATGAATGCACGTGTCATAGGGACTCATCCACTACACCCTGAAACTATCTGATTTTTCCAAAACTGACTTACCCTCATGGTTTTTCTCATTCCATAAAAACGTTCCTCATTGGGGGAAGGACCCCTCTTCCCCATGCATTAAAATATACATAAAACAACACTGACACATTATTGCACCGATACCCTGTATCACCCTGGTAAAACCTCAAGAAAGATGAATAGATGGAAGAGTACCTCACACGGTGTCTCATAAGTTCTAGGAAAAAAAGTAGAAAAGATACATGGTGTACCTATTATCATCACATTCACTATAGGATTATAGACATCCAATCATACACCTGTCTGAGGCTCCAGCAGCCATCTCCCCTAGCCTAATATGGGATGCCCGGTGGTAGTGGTGGAAGGAACTCATAACATCGTCCACTACCCACTGCTCCTCCTACTCCTCTTCTAGCACTGCATCCTTAAGGAAAACACTATTCCCAACTAATAGATCCCTGGTCACGGAACAATCTATTCCATGATGGTTCATCTACTATGTGCTTGAGATGCTCAGCACGTCTGGTCAGGCAGTCTCATGCCATGTGACCTCACCCTTCACAAGTATAACACCAGCCATCTTCAAGTTGTACCAATGCTATTTGTTGTACCTAACAATATGCATGATCTTGATCCGAAGTAGGACTCCTATGCTAAGGCCCTATCAGTAGACATTTTCTAGTTACTGCAAACATCTCAACTTTATAGTGTCTACTACCAAATCTAGCTATATGTTGTCCCTTTGATAGAAAAATCTCTATCACAAGTGCATGCTCTAGAACCCCGGTATAGGTCAAGATGAAAAAGGGTACTATGCTAGCATGGATCTCTCTGCAGAGTCCCTTCTCAAAATTCTATGCTCATAATTTTTCATCATGGTTCATGTCCAAAGTGTATAGAGTTAGATCTATGAACTTATCTACATACTATTCCACTATCATCCCTCTATACATACGCTTCAGAAGCTCCCGAATCCGAACAGAGCTTAAGAAGGATGGGTATTACTCTTCATGGAACAACTACTGGATGTCATCCCATGAGAGTACAAACTCATCGTGTATCTGAGTAACCAGACTCCAACAATGCCTAGCTACTTCGTGGAATGGCTAGTTTCCAAAGCCACCATATTATCCATCGGTGTCTAAACAAGCCTGAATCGGTAGACCACCAACTCTAGACAATCCTTCGTTGCCTAAGGATATGGCTCGCCATGGAACCTCAACTGTCTCTAGCACTACAAATCTTGGAATGCGCTCACCCTGTACACATCTAGAGAATTCTCTAGTGGGACTATATGCTTCTCAAGAGGTGGAGGTTATTCTACCTACCCACCAAGAGGAAGGTGATCACATGATTGACCCTAAACTGAAGCATCATCAACCACAAGATTTTCTTCATGAACCAGAAACGGTATCCTCGTTGGCTATTTTCACAGAGGAATCCGGAAGATTGTTAAGGAGAACTATGGTCGGATGAGCGCACACACACACACAGACACACAAACACACACACACATACACACACACACACACATATATATATATATATATCAACAAAAATGGAGATCTGAATGAAGAAGGATAGTTAAAGACTCAATTATGTATGATAGATGTACCATTGATCTCTAAAACAAATTTCTTAGGGTTTCGAGTCAACAAGAAGGTAGTCAGGGTCCTGGTGAATGGCTACATCGGCCGCCACACCATCATTAGACTACCTAGACCAGTATCTTCACTTGATAAACATGAATCTATTGACCTAAATATCAACCAATTCATATTTTTGGAATGTATGAACAACTTCCCAATGAACAAACCACGTATGATACCAATTTCTCATGGCCCGTCCCTTGTCGGGCCTCGAGCTGCAACTATGCCCAGCCTGCCTCCAAAGTCATGGGGTGGAAACAAGCACCGAAGGCACAACCAAATCAAGGAGTACATTGACTGATAACCTATACACAAAAATGCTACCAAATTAATTCAAAATTATAGAGGGAAAAGAAGTAAAATATGATACACTATTGTAAATAAACCATACATGAATGAACTTCAAATAGTACAAGTACGGTAATGTTAACTTAAATGGAAAGGGAAAAAACACACGCCCAACTAGAAAAGTACCCAAACCCTACAATAAAAAAAATTTAAGACATCTGAGAGAGCCTCGCTCCATGATCCCAAGATACAACAACTTTATGCAGTCCAATCACCTATATCCCTAAGCTCCTTTGATGTAACGATCAACTTTTCCATCATATACATAAGGCATGATATGTATGGGAAATCCCAAGTAGGGCTGAGTCTTAAAATACTCAGTAGGACACCCCAAAGTGGTGAAGGGGGAGCTGTAATAGATACAATCAAGAGGAAAGTATAAGATATAACAAGGTATGACGAAAAAAGTACATCACAACGTAATAAGATAGTGAAAGAAAACTCATCCAAACACATGGAGCTCAAAACGGTGAGAAGATGAACTTATTATCGATTCTTCGCAACCTATAATATGAGAGTAGACTCATCCAACCATGAGAAGTAATACATGGAAAGAATGTGGCATACCCTGCGCATCTTCACCTCTCCTAGAAGGAGAGTAACCAAAACCAAATGAGTGGTTACTGGAACATGATATATATGCTCAGTCAAATAATCCCAAACACGAGAGTCGGGGGATCTCCATATCAAACGTCATCCCAGGAAAAGAGTCACCAATAGTTACATATGTATCCTTCAATGATGCCCAACATCCCACATGTCTTCCCTGAACACGAAAGTCAAAGGGGATCAACCACCACACATTGATACTATCCACTTTGGGAAGAAATGACTCACCCACATGATTTTATGCCATGTCAAAATGATGTGTATCGGTGGAGAAAGTGTCCCTCTTCCTTGTGAGTCCAATGTTATGTCAAACCATATTTCATTAGTGATTATCATAGTTGATAGGTTGTGTCTCAAGATCGATGACCCATGCCTAGCCCTGATAGAGGTGACACTCTAGTGTTGTCGAGGACCCCTACCCAGCCCAGCTGGAGGGTGCCACTCCAGTGTCGTCGAGGACCCATGCCCTTCTCAGATGGAGTATTCCTCAGAATATGTTGAGGACCCATTCCCATCCCATCTAGAGGTTTCCTCTCTAGTCTCATCAAGGACCCATGCCCATCTTGGTTGGAGGGTTACACTCTAGTGTCCTTGAGGACACATTCCCAGCTTAGTTGGAGGGTGCCACTTAGAATATTTTGAGGACACTTGAGTAGCCCGAGTGGAGGGTTCCACTCTAGTGTCATTGATGACCCATTCCTAGCTCAACTAGAGGGTTCCACTATATTTTCTTTGAGGACCCATGTCCAGACCAACTGGAGGGTTCCAATCTAGTGATTTCGAGGACCCATTCACAACCCGGTTGTTGGGTTCCACTCAAAATATGTTAAGGACCCATGCATAGCCCAGCTGGAGGGTGCCACTCTAGTGTCATCGAGGACCCATGTCTAGCCCAGCTAGAGGGAGCCACTCAGATTGATCATCGAGGAATGCTACTACCCATCCCAGCTGGAGTGTAAGCCCGGAACATCTCTAATGATTCTATATAATCACTTTCATCATTTGGCATCTCCTTAAAAAGTATCATTCCTAGAACATCAATTATCATGTCTTGAAAGGCAATATGGATGGGAACATCTTGTTCATCATGAAAAACACCCAGGATAACCTACTTACATACAAAAATCTGTGTTCAAAAGAAGAAGATATGAGAGGTAGTAGATTCATTATGTGGTACACAACACCTATGGGGAACACAAGACATGTGACCCTACCTCATCACTTCGTCATGTACCCAACCATACTCAGGTACTAAACTGTATAAATTTACCCCTAGGAATTTGAGTGTACTCCCATATTACACAGCATATCGGGCCAAAAGGCTGACGAGTGCATGATTCTCATTGTTCACGCGATGGAAAAAACATAACTCCACTTAAAATAATCTTCAAATGGCCCTGGATAACCAAACAGATCTAACCATTGCGGTCCTTGTGGAAAATCACACAAGATCAACTCTTCAGTCCCCCCAAACGAACACCTGGTGAAAAAGATTCATTTCACCGCAGCATTCCCAAACCGGGCTTTGTGGGACCCATGCCTCGATCCAAAATTAAAACATACAGATTGAACTATTGAAATACTCTTGGAAAAATACAAGGGATCAACTATTCATTTTTCTGAAATGGTCACCTAGAGAAAAAACCATATTTCATTGCAACCTGCCTGAACCGGGCTCCATGGGGACTGCACCTTGATTTCATTTTCAACGCCCAGAATTTGTCTTCAAAATTCCACCTCAATTTCATGTTTTCCAAATTACTGATGACGATTCAATTGGACATCCTATGAAAAAATTATGGCGGGTCATGATTTTAATAATAATAATCTATTATTATTAATTAGGTGTTTCGTAGACCTGATCCATGATCCCAAAATATAAAATTCCCTAACTTGCCTCAAAATATCCATCTCAAATGTTGGTTCTTTTTGTTACAATCATTATGTAAAATGGATTCCCCATTTTGGAGATATGGAGGTTTGAACCCACCTCGGCCCGACACGGCCCGCATCGCCCCAACCCAGCCCTCTCACATCGGCTCGGCCTGCCACCTCCGTCCGACCCTTCTCTATGCTCTGGAAACCTCCATCAGCTCTTATGTTGCCTCTTGTGGACACCTCCACTACCGCCCCATATCCCCCACTAACTGGTCGTCCTTCTCACCACTCACCACAACCTGCGCGCCCTGTTCCACAATCTCTGGCTACGTCTGCCCGCCCACCGACTCCCTCCTACGTCGTGGCTCCGCTCGGCCGCCTTGGGTTTTTTCTAGAATCTTCCGACCACCTTTTGTTGGTGTTACCTTCCACAGACTACCGGGCCTCCACCATTTCTCGAAAACAAAAAATGAAACTAGATCTAGGATCCTCAAGTCCTGATCTACACTAACACATGCTCCGCTCAAAGATTCGTCGATGTTTCACCGTATTGAAAAGTAGGCGGTCATTTCCGCAGACTTCCACACCTCCTCTGGGGCTCAAAACTAGAAATGTTCATAGATATATAATTATTGAATAATTATCTACATATATCTAAGATTCTCTCCATGATTCTTCATTGTTTCAAAGTGGAAAAAAGTTAATGATGGAGAACGGTGAAAAACGGATGAAGAACATGGAATTAATGGGATCCAAAAATAGATCGGTTGATGTTCATGTTCGTATGGTCATCTACAAATAATTTCAATCTAGAAAAAATGATCATGAATCAATTTTGCATATAAAAAACATCATTTGCGAATGCAGAATCTGAAAGAAGAATCCTATAAGGATTTTTGGATTCATTGCATTCTCTACGGTCTGATCTTCTTAGATCTCTAGAGCCCTTGCGATCCGTCGAAGATCTGACGTCGATTTGACAATGGAAGGAGAGCAGGAGTGTTTCCTCCAACCATGGGAGAAATGATCCATACCCTAGCTCATAAAAAATCACCTATTTATAGAAATTTAATAGGTCACTCACCAATAGTTACGAGATTCTAACATCTCATACCCTCTAACTTTAGGTCGCGCTTAGGTTAATCACCAAATTATGAACTCAACGGTGGTCATGGATTTCCTATCCAAGTCCCCATTTAGAATTTATTTGAATTATCATCTAATATAAAATAACTTTATTTTATTATTTTATTTATGGTTACGTCCTCAATAACTTTTTCTACAGAAGACTCGCACCAAAAAAGTTATATCCCACCTAAGGTGAAACCCATGCTTCAGACTCAATCGTGGACTTAGATTTATGATCTGATCAAAATTTTGAGAGTTATCTCATTTCGCCCATGTAAAAAGTATAAAATATAATTATTATTTTTATAAAATATATTCCGGGCACACCGGGCCTCGAAATCACATGTTTTCTTAGTTCCTAGCTCTAGAAATATATATATAAATTTTCCAAAGTCCAATATGAAAAAATAGGGTCTCTACATAATAACTTATTTTTATCAAGAAAAATAAAATTATCATTATTAGATAATTTCGTTATTATGATTCAAAATATAAAAAGTATTTAATAACATTAAATTTATTAAAGTGATAATAATAAATTCTAACATAATCACTGTTTAACAGTTAAAAACAATTTCTTTTTGAAAAATATCACTTCAAAATGAATAATTTTAATTGTTAAATACCATTTTTTAGAAAAACAATTCATGTATTTTTAATTCATGCCTATATCTCAATGGTCTCATAAAATTCACAGTATTTATAAAAATGGTTTTCTTCACTATTCATCTAAAAATTAAACATTTTAGAAAAATCCAAAAAATTAATTCGAATATAATATTTTAATTCAGATTCAAAAAAACGAAGTTTATTTTTAAAAATTAAAATTATAAATTATTGGAATGTAAATTTTAAATGGAAATATAAAATATTATGAAAATATTCTTTTATGTAAAAATATCATTTAAAATATTAATTATTCTTATTCATTTTCCAAATCAATTGCTAATTAAAATTGTATTATTATTTTATTCGTATTAAAAAATATGTTATCATCATTACACCATAATTTATTTGGTTTCTTAATATAAAAATACATAGTGTATACAATTAAATTTTTAGAAAAATAAATTTTTAATAAAAAATTAAAAAAATTTAGTTATTTAGCTATAAAAAATCATCAATGATTTATTATTTAAAATTAGCATTCCTAATCTATCATATTATATTTCATAATTTATATACTTTTATTTATGCCCACCAATTCAATCACTACATTATAACTATTACATTAAATATTTATAATATTATACTAATTAATTGTATTATGGTTTATTTTAGTTTGGTGTTACATGTGGAGGAATATATTAAATATAATATTTTATTGACATAAATTATATAAAAGAATATTACAGTGTTACATTTTATCCCGTAAAATAAATTATCTTCAATTAATTATAATTTCTCTCACTGATGAAAGTAGGTGAAAATATTCTTAGTATCCCGATTAATCAAGATATAATTTTTTATGAAATATCATCATCACTAACTTGGGTAAGACTTGGGAACTCATCTCATGATTTAGTATCGAGACCCATATAATTAATACAATCTTGATAAGAAGTTAATAGTTTTCTTTTTAATGGTAGATGATCATAGGTTGGTTTAGGGTATGTAATATGAATTCCATATTCTGGAAAGTGGTATGGGATTTATTTAGAGAGATTTATTCAATGTCCAAAATCAAATAAAAAACCCCTAATGAAATAATAATAATTTTTAATGAGGAATATTCCAACTAACAACAACTTGGGATACAATAATAATATTACTAGATGATTTCTTTTTTTACTATATTTGAAATCATTTTTGTGGTTATTTCATTCTCTTTGGAAACATCCTATAAATAAGGGAATGGAAAGAACTAAAATCCAATAATACACCCTCATATTTGAAGTAAAGGATAATTTTAACTCAATTATCATGAATCAAATTAGTGGTAGTCATTCAATAGGTTCTTCATTATTCCCTTGGAGGTTGATCATACATATAATCCCCATTAATAGTTAGGTTAGGGTGGAGATTTTTGTAATGACAAAACTACATGGAGTTAAAGAACTTAAGTATATTTAGTGTAATAGTTGTGACCCTTATACATTCTATTTTAATGGATGACTACTTTAAATATCATCTATAATTATCATCTCAATACATGATACACACACACATGAATCATTTTATTATTATTTTGATACATTCTATTGGGTTATTCTTACCAAAATCATCACATATAAAAGTTAAATATTCTTTTATTTATGGTCAGTTTACCAAGAAATTATACAAACTCTTTCCTTCTCTTAATTAGTGAGTCTTATAGTTTTTTATGGATCAGGTTGTTAATCATAACTCATCATTTGAATAACCATAAGATTTTCAATAATATATTCTATCACGTTTTTTTCTCATTAGGAAAATCACCACATTGTCTGCCATATCCTTTTTTAACACAATTTCTCTTTACTCCATATATTACATAAATTATGGAGGGTTGATGCCATGAATTGTATAATCTTATAAAAAGGAAAACTATTAACTAAAAAGTAACAAATAATAAATAACATATGTACTATATATTATAAATTTCTAGGTTTCAATATATATTTTCCCTGGTAAATTTATATTAGGATCTTTAACCTAAATATATTAGAATTGCTCATAATGGTTCATAAAGAGCTTGTGAATCAAAAATAATAATATTCTAGTTATTGTCGATCTATGAGTCTAGTTAGGCCCACTATTCATGTAATATGTGATGATTGAGTAAAAACTCAACCAACCCTTTTCAGGTTAAATACCATTAAGTGCATATATGAAAAATCATGCATCAACCTATTTATGAGGAAATAATTATGTGATCACTAGATAACATCACAATCTCTATATTACCATAACTTGATAATTTTATTGTACACTTTGACGCATCCTTAGGGTTTTTACTAATGGTTAGTCATCCTAATCCGAAATAATAACAAAGATAATCCACAAAAATAAGTAAATCATTCTTTGATATCAACTGAGATTCCCCAAACATGCACTACTATATATGGTGCAACAAATTACTTTATAAATAATCTTTAGTATGAATTGATATGACCCATTCTAGACTTTCATATATTTCAAATTAACATTACATCTCATAGTAATCTCACACAATCCTAAGAACCATTAAATTTTAGTTCGGTTGGATATTTTCTATGTGAATAAATTATTTTAAAACAATAATAAATGTTTCCTATAAATATTCTCCTCACAGGGAACCATTACTATCTTATCAATATTAATACCTATATTCATAGATTCGGAAATGGAAACAAAAGGAAGGTGTGAGATTTAGAGGCTCAATAAGGGTAAACATAATAGATAACAATTGGTAGTCATAAGTGATCATAAGATAAGAATTTGGGAATGATAACATAATTAACATCAACCAACATCACTTTAGTTGTTTATATAAAAATAAACATGATTACGAAGACTAAAATCAAATATGTGATCATCAAAAAGGAAAAAAGACAACATAGCATGAGTAAAATGAACAAAAATGAACTTTTCATAAACATAACCCTAGAAATCATAAAATCAGTGAGTAGGAATCAATATTATTTCTAATAACAAGTTATTGTGGGAATAAATTCTTTATTCTCATAGTATAGTGGGTAGTCGTCACTTATTACCATAGTAAACTGAGCTGTAATACTTGATTCCCATACCTATCTCATGAGATATAAAACATTACATAATGATTTGGAGGGTTAAATAATTCGAGGACCGACCATCATATAATGAAAACCCTATATATGTGTTCCATTATAACATTAAAACATAAATATTTCAAACATCATATAATTACCCAATAGAAAAAAGGATAGTATTATTAACAAATTCATAGAAAATTTCATAATCCATCCATCTAAAGAAGGTGGAGGCTATCATTAGATCATATCTTAAGATTAACATAATTAATGTCAAAGGAAGTTGATATAGATGGAATCAAGCCTTTTTTATGATTATTGGATTATTCAAAATGATAAACAAGATTAATTATCCCTTTTAGAAATTGTAGATAACACATCAAAAAAATTTCCATTACTAAAAAATATTTTGATCATGATAAAACATTTTAAAAACTACCCTTGTAAAAACAAAAAAGGTTTTGAAAAATTCTTTATAAAAAAGACCCTTTCAAAAAAAATTAAATAACCTCATTTCAATGAATAATTCATTATTAAAAACCCAATCCTTTATATTCCAATTTATAACCAAGAAATCCTTTTTGAAATAAAAATTTTAATTTTTAAAAATAAAAAAAAATATTTTCTTTTCAACTAAAAATAATTATGAATAAAAATAAATTATAAAAACATTTTTATACTAATAAAAGGAAGATTTATAAACAAATAATGTCAAAATGGAATGTGTTAATATGAAAATTTTAAAAAATATGTTCATTTCATACTTTTGAAAAAAAACACCCCATCTAGAAAAATATGAAATACGGCATTATAAATTTTGTAAATAATATAAAATAATATAAAATAAACATAATCAATATTGAATGAGTGATATGGATATATTTTAAATCATCCAATCAATATGGACATTGAGGAGGAAGATTCCTGACCAAAAAGAATATTTGGGGTCAATTTATCTTACATGTGTTGTGCTGTTTTAACTATTTACCTAGAGGATTAAAAATGGTAGCGATTTCAAGGATATAGTTCCCAAAATTTACCCAATATGAAAATTCATTCATCAAAATCACAATTTGAATTGAGATTTGAAAGAAGTCCTTATTAATTTTTACATTTCAAATAAAAAAACATGAATATTTGAACTTAAAAATTATTCTATAATACATATAATTGAAGTATAAGTATATTTAATTCATAAATTGGAAGTGTGTACAGAAAAAAAAATATAACTAGTCAATACAAATCATATCTCGATGAAGTAAAATTGAGATGTAGAAACCCTTACAGAAATGGTAACTTTTGAATCAAAACCGCATGAAAGATAAAACATCAAATATAAAATTATATACAATGAACCAAATATAATAATTATAAAATATTCACCATAATTATAATATAAAATATAAAAATAAAAATAGGTTTATAATATAAAACAAGTCTTAATGAGTCAAAATTGAGGTAGAAACCCTTAAAACTCCTGTAATAGTATAATAAAACCCCATTAAAAAGGAAATGTTATGGATTTTTAATTACCTTGAATTTATTAATATTTAAGATAGGATGAACCCTTAGAGAATTGTATACATCACCAAAAATTGAAAAAGTGGTGAATATAGCATATGCTTTAGTGGAAGAAAGTTCAGATAAGAAAACCCTTACCATAAATATCGTCTTCCATAAAAGTGATTCAAACTCATGTATAATAAATATAAAAAGAATTATAAATCATTTAATAAACCTATTAATATCAATAAACATTTTTAATCATTCTTTATAATCATTTTTATACACTCAATTTTAGTTTTTTCTTCTTTTCATCATCAAATGTTTAAATTACAATTGTTTCACTAGAGTCTATAAAATGAGATGTAAACCCCCATTAATTTATAAGAAGTTAATCATTTAAATATAAAAAATTCTATTCAAATAAATTTTTTTAAATTGTTTATACTTATTAATTTTCAGTTGATAGAAACTATGGGCATGGATTGAGAGAACGAGATCTATAAAAAGTCTGTTTCGGATAATTTTCTCATGTCAATGGATTAAATCATAATGATCACTAATTATTGAAAAATAAATTCATCTACATATCTTATAAATATATAAATTCTTTATATCATATATATTAATCAAATATGTTTTTTAACCACCCATGTAAGATGGAGATGAAAGATGAAATACGTCGTTCCATGGAGGTGGTAGTTTATACATACATACAAACTACATTTTAATTTTCTAAAGTGTTGGAAGATGGTATGAACTATTTTATATTTTTAGAATAATAAAATTTTTATTAATATAATATTTATTTATCAAATACACTTTAATAAATATTCCTATAAGGAGGTGATGAAAAATAAAATACTTCATTCATGGAGGTGGTAGTATAGATGTACACATCGATGATGCCTTTATTATTCAAAAGGGAAGGGATTGAGGTTGATAAATATTGTTCCATAAATATAATAACATTTGAACACAAAAATGATACTGAATTTATTTTCATAATTATTGTATTATAATCATTATGGTATATTAAGTAGACTTAATGAAATAGAAATGAAAAAGAGTTATTTGAGAATTTTTACCTTTTACTCCACTGAATAACTCCGATACAACTTGAATTAATCCATTTAGGAGTATAAATTTGAGGATAAAAACCTGTAAGTTGAGTTTATGTTTTTTGAAAAGGGATTTTGGTAAAAAAAAACTAAGGGGTTATGGTGTGGGGATAAGTAGTGTGGTGAATGTCACTTTTATAAGTGAGGGAAGTTGCATTTTAGTAATAAGACATGCATTATTAAAGTAAAGTGTCTCCAAAAGTAATAATAATGGATATGGGAAGATTTCATGTCATTAAAACCCTTACATACATGTTTTAAGATAATTTTCATAGTTTTATTGGCATTTTCACTTTAGTTTAACTTTTAATTAATTTACATCTACCATGATAACAATTTTTCCATCAGTAAGTTATTTTTATAACTAAAAATAACTATTCTATATATAATTTGTAAATTTTTATTCCAAATATTAAAAAGTTTCAAAATATTTTATTTATAAATTGATAAAAAGTATCTCTAAAATAAAAAGTGTTTAATTCATAAAAATGGTTTTTTTGAAAAATATTTTGTAGTGTGAAAAATATTAATCATAGGTTTCTAAATTTAAAATGATATTTAAAATGTATAATTATAATCTTTTAATAAATCATTTATTAGGATACCGGTTTCATAGGTTTTTAATTCAAGCTAACATCTTAATAGTGTCATAAAAGACGTGGTATTTAAAAAAATGGTATTTTACACTATTTAATGAAAAATTAATATTTGTGACGAAAATTAAAACATTTCAGCAAAAGATAATATTTGTAAGCTCAATCCAAAAATGATTTTAATTTTTTCAGATTAAAATTATAATATTTAAGAATTTAACTTTTAATATAAATTATAAATTATAATATAAAACTCCTTTTTTGGAAAATAACTTTTTGAATGTTAACTGTTCTTATTATAATTTTATATCTATTATGAATTAAATTAATATTAATATATTATTCATATAGAAAATATATTCTATCATCTTTAAAAAATAACATATTTTGTTTTATAAAATTATAAAATATAGAAAAAAAAGTATTTTTTATAAAAAATAACCTTTTAATTCTAAAATGATCTTATTAGTTATTTAACTATACTAATTGAATAGAATAAATATTAAAAACACCCATACATATTATTTATAAATATATTTATTACTTTTTAAACATCTATTTATACAAAAATGATAATAGTTTCGTTATAGTGGTCGTGTTTAATACTTGCAATTTTATCTTGATAACATGTACCATGATTTGTTTTAGTTGGCTGTTGCATTTGGAGGAAACTATTTATCATAATATTTTATTAATTTAAAATATAAAATAAAATCTCAAGATTTTACACACCACCCATTTCTAATAACATCAAGTCATATATTTCATTTATAACGTCACATTGAACATGAATCTATAAAAATTATAACAATCATACCATGAGAAATAATATTCTTTAACAAAGAAGTGTATAGGAATGTTGAACAACAATAATGTTCCATTAACAACCATCACATGAATAAGAATAATTATATATATAATTTTTCCAAACAATTAAAAAATGTCAACATTACACTTCTATCATTATTAAGGATGTTTTTCACTTAAGCATGAATTGTATTCGTTATTCAATATTATTTATATCACTAAAATTTAATTTCTCCATTGACATTTTAATTTTTCCATCCATTTACCAATTATCAATTAAATTATTATTCATGAGTAATAACCCATATTATTATTTATTATTTTATTAATATAAAAATATCATGAAGTGAATGAATTTATTCATCCATTAAACTAAATTAACATAATGCAATATAAATATTTACCAATATTTGAATCTATTTTGTCATTACCAATTAATTTTTTTTACATGTTATAACATCATAAATATCCCACAAGTTTAAACATCAAACTAAAACTAGGAATCCATGACACATACCTTAAATTGTTATCTCGCTTTGGAAACTCTCATTAGAGTCATCATAACTTTACCAAGACCAAACAAAAAATTCATGGTAGCCCTAAATAGTACTTCTTCTAAACAATCTAAGGTTCAAGATTATTATTCCAAGGATAGAGAGAATCATGAGGTAGTGGACACACTAATGAGACTATTATTACTCCTCATCCCATTAATAGGTTATATCTATATCATTCTATCTCATAAAATATGAAATAACATATATATCCTTTATTACTTAACCTGGAACTAGACAATACTAGGTTGTGAATTTAAATAAGATTGAAACATCTAAATCAAATTCAACAATATCTTATTATTATATAAATTAATTATTGTAACTTATTTACTTTTTTCTTGGGTCTTCCTATTTACATCCTATTCCATAACTACCTTTTTCCCATATAAATTAAAAATTCATTCTATAAATTTATCGATGGTCTCATAACATTAAATATATTTCAAAGAGGTAATCATTAAAGAAACAATATTTAAATCAGGTTTTTATATTATCATACATTTTTTTATCAGATTATATCTATTACATCAATTTAATTCTATATTTTCATGCTCAATACTTTCACCATCATGTCAAATATAATCCAATCTGAATTATTAATACAAGAAGTAAAATTATGAGTAAAATTCAATATTTATATTCCCTAAAAAAATATATGGTTTTCCAACCTAATTTCCCTTCATTGCTAGTGTCAAATCCATCTCTATAAACATGACATTCAGACATCATTATATCCATATATAACAAAATAACAAGGTATAATAAATAAATTAATTATAAAATCATGGAAAACACACTATGTAATACAAGATAAAGACATACAACATCTAAATTTTCTATTATTATATTCCAAAACACCTGGCATGAGGGAAGGTATTAGATGATGAAATACATGCATGGATACCTTCCCTCAGACAAATAATCCACTACGTGAATCCCAGTATAATAGTGATAGAATGCAATGTATATGTTGAAAAGCTAATCTCTTTACTCATACTATACCTCCCCACTATTCTTGAGGAGAAGTTGAAACTTACCATATCTGAAATAAATATAGGTAAGGGTGGATTTCTAATGGTTAAGGTCTTAAAAAAATTAATATCTAGGGATTTTTGGGGTGTATTTCAAAATTAATATAATATAAAAATTTAAAAAAAAGGTTAATGATAAAAATAAATGATGATAAAATGAGTGATTCAACTCAATATGATCTCAAGAAATGGAATTTAGGATCAATTTGGTAAATTTGAATTTCAACATCATGGACTATTTGATTTTAAAAGATAAATGTAAAACTTATAAATCCTCTTCCTAAAAAATGAAAACCACCATAATCCAATGAAACTGAGTTGAGTGCCCATAACTCCTTAATTACTTCATCCAACATATCATCATCACATACAGGTTCTAAACATCAAGGGAAACCACTATAACACTACTAAAATCACCAAAACTGAATACTATCATGTATCAACTATTTGGAATTAAGAAGATTAGAATAAAAAATATAGAGATTATTAAATAGAACAAGGATAATTGCAAAGATTAAACTAACAGAGTACTTCCAATTTGAAGGATTGGATCTACTCCAATGGTTATTAAAGATCTCATATTGTCTATCTAGACATGTGGAATTTATAGAAAATATAGAAAGGTGATTATAGATAATATGTATGCTTAAAAAATCATAATGGATTTCAAAACACTCAATATACTCCCTTAAATTCTTTTACTTCCACTAAGATAAGTTATAACAGATAAAGTTGGGGAGACTCACATTAATTATATATGAATTAGTGAATGTATTTTAGGTATCCTATAACACCACTTTATTTCCAGGAGATTCATATTCATTTATTTATGTATTTAAATGTTTCAATTTTAAATCCTTCTACATTTTATTTAATAACTAATTTTTACATAGGTTTTAGATATACAAGTCATAAAATAAGTTTACCATGTTTTTATACACTCATTTCTCATCAATTTTAACCAAAAAACATACACTAATTATTCTCACATTTAGATTACAGATCAATCATTTTCACAAGTTTTTTAATATAAAAAAACAAACAACACCAATCATTTCCCCATAGTGTAATGCATGAAATTTTTAATGTTGAGATGTAAATTACAGAAATCTCTATGATGTAGCTAAAAGACCTTCACCATTTCTCTTAAAAATGATAGGTCTTACAATATGGAATGGTTCTACTAGTTGTTTCGGCCACTCGTACATGCCTACCCTGCAATACACAACTCCACCATACCCACTTACCTAGGAATGATTACCCCCCCCCCATTTCACTCAGAATTCACCCTTATGAAAAACACCCTCACTAACACCTACAATTATGATGTGGTGGACGGAAGGGTGGTTAAATGGCATAATAACCTCTATAACTTCTTTGAAATCCCTCGAAAAGTGTCCAAACTCCCTCTCTAGGACCCTAGGCCTAGTAAAAACACAAATATAAGGATTAATAATTACATTCCTTTATAATATCACTTTCATTTACTTTAGATTTAAATATTAAAATGTTTGTAAGGGTTTTTCTTAACTTAATATCATTTATTTGTGTAATAACCATTCTTCTATGGATATTTATTTTTATTGTATGATATATTTTTACCATTTACAATCTCATAATTTTTTCTCTTTATTTATTACAACTCAGATATTCATTCGAAAGTCTTATTTTTCTAATTTTATTATTATAGATAAAAATATATTGTTATTAAGAACAATCCTGATCATCAATGTTAATTATATCTCATAAATTTTCATTATATTTAAAAACCCAAATAATTATTTGTTATTTTTTATGCTATTTATTAATTATAATTTATTTTTCATTAAACTCTTTATCTATATTAAAAAGTAAATTTTATAAATCATTTTATTAATATATGTCTTTTTTAAAATGATTAAAAAGAATAAATGTGAAATTATTCCTATATTTTTATATTCCACTCCTTATTTCTCTTTATTTCTCTTTATTTTCATACCTTAATTTCCATGTTCCATTATTGGAGTATATTTTTATAATATAATTTCATAAAATCCATTTAGTTCATATTTTTAATATATATTTTCAAGTAAATTTTAAAATTATTTTTTTTGAAAATGTAATGAGAGTGTAAGGAAAAATATTTTCATGTTTTATATTACATTTTTTTATCCTTATATAAATGATCAATAATCATTACTATTACATGTCACTCATGTTGAAACTTCTAAATGGTAATTTAATACAATGATTTTTAGTGATTTAAGTTCTCGTGTCCCTCAATCTAATTATTCATTAATGCTAATGTCATATCATATTAATATATTATATAAATCATTTTCATTACATGTGTTTTTTATTATTATAGGTATACATAGTATCTTTTGAAAATTTTATTTATTTATTGTAATTATGTGACTATAGGTCCCATAATTATAAATCTCTATGATTCATAATAAAAATAAATGTAAATAATAATCTTAAAATGGGACAAAAGTTGTAAATTTGGTTCTACTATATTATGGGACATGGGTAGTGATGTGTGGTCTAATATCTTATGTGATACATGTAGTGAGGCATAATGTACAATCATGTGACGTTCTTGTGTATTTTATTTAATAATCAGAAAATTTTAGGTACAAAACATGGATTTTCTATACGAATTTAAGAAATTACCTCTGTATGATTTTAGATGTATTTGATGAATTATAGTGTATAGTGATGGTTTTAGAGAGGGTTATCTTGAACACAAACTAAAAATGAAGTATGTGGGTATCAAGTACCTGATAAAGCATCATTAGGTAACTAGTGAGTTAAAGAATAGTAATATATGGGTCTTAAAGCCTCATTAGTTGACCTATGAGGGTCTGTTAGGATGACGGTGGGGTGTTGGGTACCCAATATAGTTTGATTTGGTACTCGGTGGCCTACCTAAGTTTTTTTGGTAGAAATTTTTAATTTATAATAAAACTATCTTTGAACCATTCTATTAACCTTCATTGACCCTAGATTATCTATTCGGATTCCCTTAGGTTATATATGGATTCCGGGATTCTTTAACCTCTATTTAAAGTCCTTCTGATGTTTTGTCAATTATATTGGTTCAATCATTACTTGTCTTGAACCACAAAATTCATATATGTCCCCATGTGTCTCTTTTTATACACCTTTTTCCTCAAATCCAAAATTTGAATGGTTTGTAAATGATTTTTGAGATATAGGGGGTTTAAGACTAAATATATGGATGTGGATTAGTGAGTGAGACAATTTAAACCAAGACAAATATTTATTATTATATATTGAGTTTTAAATGTTTCTTTATGGGTTTATATTAGTGATAAGCTGAATATTTTGTATAAAATAATAAAAAATTTGATACCTTTCTTAACACACAACACCGAGCTTTAAGAAAATTGTGATATATTATAAAAAATATTCTTATTTAAATGTGACGCTTATAAACTATTCATATAATTAGAAAGCATGAATATTAGTAACCTCATTATAAAATATATGTATAATGGTCCAACTTAGCCCAAATGTATTTATTAATTCTTTGGAAATAATCACCCAATTTTTAGTAAAGTTGTTTTGTGCTTCATTAATTCTTTTAATTCAAAAATGATTTTCATTAAATTTTTTAGTAAATATTATAATACATTTCTACAAAATATACAAATAATATTTTATAAAAGATATTAATTTTTCGGATTAAGAATATAAGACTTTTCTTAAAAGGATTTTTTTTTTATTTTTCTAAAATTATTAATTTTTCAAATAATAATGAAAAATATATATTTATCAAATATTTTCGTTTCTTTTCATTAAATCATGTAATTTAAAATTTACATTATATTTTGTATTTATTCTTAAATTATAAATATGATTCATTTTATTTAAATAATCTAATTTATTTCTTTTTAATCAGTAATATTCATACTTTTTATATAAGTTATTTTTTTGGCTTAAAATGATTTTTTCTAAGAAATATTTTTCATTACATTTTAAGAATTTATATTAAAATTAATTTCAACCACTTCTATAAATTAAATTATGAAAATTTATTCCATATTTGAAATTTGGATGTTAAAATATTTTAAATTGGCATCTTTTATTTTTTATCATTATGAATAGTAACCGTGGTAAATATTTGTCACCTTGGAAAGGGTAAAATAAGTAAAAAAAAGTTAAAGCTGTATGATAAGACTTTAAAATAACCCAAATGTTTTTATTTAATATATTGTATGTTTTGTGGTAGAATATTCTCAACCAGTATTCTATATTAAAGAAGTTTTGAGTCATTTTTCTTTGAAAATGACTTATATATTATTTTAAGTAAAGAAAAGTAAAAAATAAATTTCTCTATTCTTTTAAAAACGATAATATTTTTTCATGGGGATAAAAAGATGATATGGTAAATTATAAATGGCTATTTAGAATATTAAAAAGATACTTTTTATATTAATTTATTTATAAATTTTAATGATGGTATTATTACCTTAAAGGCTTTTGTAACTCCGACACAATGCTTCTGAAAGTAGTAGAAATATTTAACAAATAATTTAAGAAAAATAAAAATAAATATTTTCTGAACAAATTATGTTGTGAAGAAATTTTTTTGGTTAATTATAATTTATATTCTATGGATAAAGGTTATATATTTGAAATAAATTGTTTTCTTCCAAACAGTAATGTCAAATTAAATGAATAGTCCCGAAATGACATTAATGATATTTTATGTTTTATAAAATTTTATTAAATGATTAAAAGATCATAAATTTATGGAAATATGAAAAGTAGAATGATAAACGGTGGAAAATTTCATCCATATACCATTTATGAACAACTTTATGAATTTGATGTAAGTTTATAACCTTTAATGATGGAAAAATCTATTAGCGCGGTTATGGATAAAAATGGTTAATGGGGGTTTAAATAAAGATATAAGGGTTAAAATGAACTAAAAACATGATAAATCCTATGAAAGAGTTTATTTCAACCCTATATGATATTTAATTTGAAATTAATCATGTTTTTAATCCCATTTAATTGAATTTAACTATATAATATTTTAATTATTTAAAAAACTATAAGAGTGTGCTCCCTTCAGTTATAAAAGGGAACCTCCTATCCATACTTATTCCAAAGGTTTTATCTCTATATGTTGGAAAATAATTGTCCTAATAACATCATATACTCCTTAATCACTTCTTACAACTTCTTTTATTTAAAAAATATTATCCTTTCATGGAATAATGATTAAGAAAAAGAAGGTTTTTCAACGAAGAGGTATACCTCTTCACCAACTACATTTAATTCTATTTGTTCTTATAAAAAATAAAATTATATCGTCTTGATTATAAAATAATTAATTCATTATATTAAATATACTTAATTTTTATTAATATGGTTTAATAATTACTATCCAAGTAATTTCCATCCTATAGGAAAAGAAAAAAATCGCTCGTAAAACCATATGGATTACCACCTCCACGAAGTGATTCATTTCGTTTTTCATCACCACTTCACATTTATGGTTATAAGGATTTATGGATTTATATGATATTAATGATATTAATATTGTTTTTAAAGGTAAATTTTTATTTAGTCTTCTTTCTATCCACCCATCGAAAAGTGAAAACATCATTGTACGTTCGTACGGACTACCATCTCTATAAAGAAATGTCATTAATTTTTCATCACTTGTTTATATGAATAGTAATAAAATTTTATATAAGGATTAAACGTGATAGTAATAAATTATTATCATTCCATATATGTTGGAACAATGATCAAATTTATTGATTGGGTCTCCTGAACCAAAACATGCATGAAAACTGAAGTACTTATCTTTTGTTATAATAATTGTAATAAATAATTGTTAATAAAAGGGTGATAATATGTTATAATAAAATCATATATAGTATTATATAAATTAATATGGTTCTATAATATATATATATAATAAACTGATATTTGTTATAAAATAGATTCAAATGTATAAAAATCAAGGCGATACTTGAGATAAGGGTTTCTCATATCTCTTTTATTTCTATGATAGAAATTCCATATTTACCAATTATTTCCTTTGAGTGATGTATATACTGACCATAAATGTATTTTATGATAATTATAAGTAAATTTTTTGGAATTTTAAAATATATATAATTTTATCTCTTTTATTTTTTTTTTGATTCAAGGATTACCATATTTGCAAGGGTTCATCATCTCAATATTATTTCATTAAGATATGCTTGATTTTATACACCTATTTATGTTTATGATGTGTATATACTACCCCTTTTAAATGTTATATGATTAATCTATTTATATTCATGATATTTAAAATTTCATTTGAAGTTATTTCTTTTAAGGAGTTTAGGATTCAAAAGTTACAAATGTGGTAAGGGTTTAGGTTAAAATCTCATTTCATTTTGATATTGTCTATACTAAATTGTCATTATAGGAAATAATTTTGATATTATCCATTAAAAAATAAATATTTTTTAATACTTGATTAATTCAATTAATTTTCAGGTATTATTACTATTTTCCACTTTTTTCGTACTTAAATTGATCAAGAAAATGTTTTTAAGAAAATTTGGCCATATTTTCTCTTTGGTTGATGAATATTTTCTTCTGTATCCATGTTTTAATAAATATTTTATAAATGTTCATTCCAATAGTTAATTCTTTTAAAAAATTTCATTTTCATTACCTTTTAGTTTAATTAAAAAGGTATAAAATTAATCGTCTGAAAGAAATATTTTCCACGAAAATCATTTTCAATATTTTTAAAAAGTCTTAAAGGAATTTTTTCTTTTAACATATACATCATGAGTAGATTTTCCTATCATTGTGGCCATTATTTAATTTAAATATCCCTGTATAATTTTACTTTATTATTTTCATATAAATAGATTTTCTCAATATAGATGTAATTTTATGTAAAAAATGTTCCAAACGAAATGAATATTTCTCATGTTTTCAAGGAATAGTTTGAATGGCGTTGTAATGGTATTTTTATATATGTAAATATACCTTATGGATTGTTATGTTTCATTGAGGATATGATCTTATGATTCCACCAAATTTTCTAGATTACTTTTGATGATGAAGATTCAATTAAACTATTTTCTTTCCATCAATTAACTAAGTTATGATGATATATTTATAAAACTGATTTATTTTCCAAGGGTTATAGTATGTTGAAATGATTATTGTTTTCTCATATTATGTAAAAAATATATATGGTTATTATTATGGGATGGGGGGTTCCACTATAAACTACAAATGCATTGGGTGAATCCTTTTATCACATGAAATAATTATTGGAAATGACTTGATGTTCCCGACATGGTATTGTAAATAGGTTGGGATTCACAATCTATTATTATGTGGGGAAAAAAATTTGATGAGTGATATGATATGATATTTGAAATAAATGGGGATTATTAATTCTATATAATATTAGAAACATGTTGTGATGCTTGATTCTCTATGATATCAGAAATTGATGTTGATACCTGGTCCACCATGATATGATTGTCCCATTAATTAACCTTGAAATATGACATAGTTTCTATCCATATGATGGTGTCAAAATCTTTTGACATGTTATTATGTATATGATTTAAAATCATGAATCATGATTAGTTTATGATTATTACTCACTCTTGTTATTCATGTATTTGGAAATGATAATGTTTCATACAATAACCCATATTTAGGATCAATGACTTATTGGGTATGAACGGTGTAAGTTATGATCAAGATATTATACCATTATAATTATATTATGATTTCATATGATCATCAATTGATATATTCCATTCTTACACTAATTGAGCATCTTTTTTCATATATGATGAATCATTTTTTAAGTATGATGTGTCTAAATAGGGTTCTTATTGTTAATAAATTAGTGGGATATAATGTAAATATTTTATGTAACAGTTGTGTATGTATCCATGATTCCAAAGAAACAAAACCTTTACAATTTTGCTGGGGATCTAATGTTATGCATTTAATATTTATCTAATAAAATGTATTATTTATGTATTAACGTTAAGCTTCTCTACAGTTGGTATTAGAGAAAGGATTAGTTATTTTTTCAATCTAGGATGATAAAAATTTAGTGAGAACTCATAGGATAAGACAAAGTATTATAGATAATCCTATGTTTTGGTATATAAATGAGAATATTCTTCCTAGAAAATACATCTCTATCATGATACTAAAAATTCAATATGGTTATGAAACAAATACGCCAAAGGGTAACAATAATGAATGGGTTTTGTTGGGTTTTAACTAGATTGACATCGATGCATGATGAGTTATCATAAGACAGTAAACTTATCTACACACTCTATAGGGATATTCTTGGGATAATTCATATTTTATTTAAGAACCATTATAAAGAAATTGAATAGATAATGAACATTGGTGACCTAGTATAAACATAAGGTGTCATACATTGAAAATAATCTTCCATGATTTAGACATCATATGAATGATTCTTTATAACTGTATAGTTTCTCACTATGATTATTATTACTCACACATTGATTTTTTGTTTTAGTTATTTGTGGAACCCAAAATAATCATGTTAACACTGAATGTGATGGACAATACAATGAAGGTCCGCATGAGAAACCAAATGAAATGGTAGATGGAATGAAAAACCCTATGAATATTCCTAATCATATATTAGGTTAAATTATTAACAACCTCAACTTTAATGAGATTCTTGAGACACATAATAAAAGAGATATTTTATTTTAGGGGAGTTCAGTTGATGAAGACTATGGTGGAAAGAATATTCATCTTCTTACATATTTAGAATGTTTGAAAAATCACTCAAGGGAATGTATCAAAGGAATGAGAATATTATTTATGTGTGGAAAATAAGGGCATAGAGAAAGTAATTTCCATTGAAAAATAAGTGTTTGATATAGTAAAATAAAGTTCAAAATAAGGTACTATTTATAGTTCAATGTATTATATGTGGGGAACATGGGAATTATCTGAGACAATGCCCTAATCCAAGGGCTAAATCCTAGACCAAACAAGGACATATGTTAGTAAAATCATTAAGGTGGAATCAATGGAGTTCTTATGTATTGAGATTTTAGAATTTGGTTATAGAAGTGTTTTATTAATAATATTATGGTTATAATAATCATGAAACATATATGTTTTGTTCTTAAGTAGTTTTTTATTAAGGATCTACAATTATATATTGAATCATACTGATAACCTAGAAAAGTGACTTGGTGAAAAATAGATAATCTATGGTTATATAACCATTAAAATATTCCCTATGTTGAGAAAATAATTTTCATTTGGGGTAAAGAGATGATTTATGTTCATAAAGGAAACTACATAGTATTGATAAAATTGAAAATTATAAGTGATTTGATGAAAAATTTATTTATGATGAAGTTTATTGAATTTTTTGATTTATTGATTATATTTGATATTCTATGAGTTTATTTAATTGATAAGGATAAAGTTAATTTATGGAATCATATATATTTTCATTGAGGTTTTATAGTGATTTGGGTTATTTTATAAAAGGATCGGTATGTGTTAATAGAATAAATGATCATAGTATTCACATGTTTTGTATATGAAATTTAGAACTACTTCATGTTATCTGGGGATAAATGTTTAAGTTGATCATGTAAAAAGAATATGTGATCAAATATTTTGTATTTTTTGGTCTCTAATTTAATCATACATATTTTGGAAGATTCTTATAGTTAAATATTTATAGAATGGTTTAATTTTAACCTCCTGTGAGGTTTTATGGATCAATGTATTATTTAATCCAATGAATATTTATCCATATTGGATAACCTAAACTAACCATTTTGTTTTTTGTAAAAACTAGATATAGAAGGAAAGAATTTTCATTATTTTATATACCTTAGGATTAGGTAAAAGTTAATTTTAGTGAAAAAATCATAAAAATCGATATTGAATATTTTTTTATTTGATAAATTGATAATGCGGAATAGATTGAATGTGAATTCCTTTGGGTCATAGGTATTTATAAAGTTGATCTTGGTTTATATTTTGGGTCTTTCTAGAGGTTTTTGGGATTTAATGGTTTGAAATATGTAAATTTAGATAAGGAAAGCTAGACCTATGGATATGGCGCATAGTTAATACTAACTATGTGGTAACCATGTGCCATGGAACTATAAAGCTCCAGTGGAATTTTATTATATTGATAATAGATTAAAAACTATGAATCCCTCCATGGAAATTGTTTGAGTGTCTGAGTGTTTTTATAAAGGTTTCACTATGATATAATGGTATTGTTAGTTAGCCTTTACCTGTGATATGGAATATATTACTTTGATAGTGTCACACCATTTTGACCTATTTCTATGCCTATGATTTAAACTCATAGATCATGATTGATCTATGATTATTCCTCACTCTTTTGATTCATGTATTTTGAAATGATAATGTTTTATGCCATGAATCATGTTTATGATATATGAAAGCTTGGGTATGAACTTTGTATGTTATGATCATGATCATATACTATTATTTATATATTATTCTTTCATATGAAAATATATTGTTATCTTCCATTTTTACCCTTACTGAGAATATTATCTCACCCTTTCTTATGTTTCCTTTCCTTATGTTATGAAGAAGGGTTTTAAGTATGATGTGTCTAAGAAGGGTTCTAGTTGTAAAAAACATAGTGGGATATGGGGTAAATATTTTATGTATTAGTTTTTTATATAGTCGAGTTTCCAATGACACAAAACCTTTATGATTATTATTTGGATCATAATTTTAGGTATTGTATATTCATCTAATAAGATTCAATATTTTTGAATGTAAAGTTTGGGTTGCTACACCATGCATATGAGTATATGATTATGTTTGAACTTATTCAACTAGGGGTTTCTATATGAACCTGAATGTAAATATATATGGATTTGAACCCATTTTTGGTATGCAACACCCCAAATATTTTATGATATAATTATTTTTCAAATAAATGTTTTTGATAGCTTGTGATACATGCTACCCCCAACATTAAATGAACTATAATTCAGTATATCATTATAAACAAGATATTAAATTGGGGAGTACTAATAGTACAAACTAAATTTTAAAAAAAATTATGATTTACACATGTATAAAATAAACTCATTGTTTATCAATTATTTATAAAAAATAATTCATTTGAATGTAAAATAGATTTTTTTCTAATAAAATTATATTTATACATGAGATTTAATTTATCTTAATAAATTAAATTAATAACTATTTTTTAATGATATTAATTAAATTTATATATTACATATATAATTATTTTTTAAAAATTCATATATTTCATTTTCTAGGAACCGGATAAGAATAAACCCAGTTTTATTCTTAAAATGTAGTTTTCTAAAAAAGGGGGTTTCATCACGTTTTACTCAATTATTTTAAAATGAATTTATACCTATTATAAAAATAGAATTGTTGAAAATTGATTTTATATTTGGAGTCAGGATGATCAAATTTTGTAAATAGTTTTCTTTTATTTTTTGTCAATATGAACAGTAACCATATTAAATTTTTGTTAACTCGGTAAATGAAAAATATGTAAAATGGGGTTAAAACATTGAGATAAGGATTTAAAATTTATATAAAAATTTATTTTATCCAATTTGATGAGTATAATTAATAAATTTCCATCCAATACATTAATATATGTCCATCAGGTGTCATATTTCTTCCAATATGGCCTTTATAGTAATTAAACAAAATAATAAAAGTAAAATGTCAATCTCTTGACTTTAACATCTCTAAATTTTTTACAATGGGATAAAAAGAGGATAAGTTCGGTTATAAATTTTTATTTCAAATATAAATTATTTTTTATCAAAGTAATTTATTTCTAATTTTTAATTTTTTTAATAATTAACTTAAACTCTTATATAACAATGACAAGTTATTCATTCAATTAATAGAAAAATTATATTAATGATTTTAGTAATATTAAAAGTATTAAAATTTAAGTGATTTATTTTGTTCCACTAATTTTGTATATACATATTACACATTAAGAATTTTAGAAAATATTATATTTTTATTTCTTTCTTATCTTATTTTCTATAAATTCAAATTAAATGAATAGTTCTAAAATTGACGTTAATGATATATTATAATAAATATTATTTTATAAAATGTTTTAATATTAATAAAAAATATCTTAATACAAGGGAATGTAATATGATTTAAAATATAAACCATGGTCCATTTTTGATTAATTTTTATATTTATGGTGACATTATTAACCCTATATAATTGAAATAGTTGTTATCACGGTTAAGGTCAAAATGATTAATGAATGGGTTAATAAAAAAGATGTTGTTTAAAATATCATAAAACCTATATAAATTTCATTTGATGGTTTCATATAAATACTATCTAATTTTTCTTTAGATTAATTTCTATTTGGAGTCATTTTTCTTGAAAATAAATTTATTATATTTTAATCTTTTATGATATTCCAAGTGTGTCCCCTCCCTCCCTTATAAAAGGGCACTCATTCTTTCTCTTATTTAAACCATGTTGAGTATTATATAATGAATGTAGCCTAATAAATTATCTTCTAAACGTGATTATACACATTTTAGATGATTTTATTCTTCCCAAAATTTCAACCCCATGATCCATAAGAAGATATCTAAATGATCTCTTTCCAAAAAAGAGGTAATCTCTTTAACTGACAACTTTTTTAGTTATTATTTTATCTCTTATAAATATGTGATATACATTATAAAATACTAAATTAATTATCCTAAATATATTAAAATTATATTTTTATTATTAATCCACCATTATCCACCCTCTTTCTTATCAAATGGGATGTAAAAGCATCGCTCGTGTGTATATACAGTTTACCACCTCCACGTAGTGTTACAGTTCATTTTTCTTCACCATATTTTATGGGTTATAATTATTATGGGTATAATTTATATATATAATATTTATAAAATAATTGTGTTTCTATAATTATAATATCATATATACCTTCTAACCTCCCAATCTGTTGGAAAACGATAACATCACTCGTGTGTATATGTAGACTACCACCTCCACAGAACGATGTGATTCATCTTTAATTTATGATTAACATGGATGATAATAAGTATATATAATATATATATATATATATATATGACAAAATAATTATTATGTAACGAATAATTATTATTTACCTTTATTTAATTCAATTTGTCTAAAAATGAAAACAACGTTCATGCATACGTCTGACCTACTGTTTCCATGAATGGTGTAATTAATTTGTTCTATATTTAACTTTTATGAATGACTATAAATATGTATATAAGTAATAAATATGATATTTATATAATGACAAAATTATTTATATTCTGTAACCATGATCAATATTCAAAGAAAAAAACTACCTAACCAAAACACTCATGAAAAATGATGCAATTATCACCCAAAACAGTAATTTTAATAATCAATTTTAAATAAACAAGTGGTAAAAGAATATAAAAATAATAATATATGGTATGATATATATGATTATCTTTATGTAATATAATTATTATATAGTATTTTTAACATGTGTGATTGAAGTCAAACCAGAGGTAAGGGTTTTATGTTACAATCTCATTATTTATGATGATTGTTTATGATTATGTTTTCTAATGATAAAATTTCATCATATAACTCTCAATAAACTAATTAATTTTATTTTACTAAGGTTATTTATAGATAATAAAGGTTTACCTTTAATTTCATATATTTAAGCACTCAAAATAATTGAACAATATTTTCAAAGAAAATCACAATTTTTTATCTCTTTGGTTGAAAATCATTTTTATTCTATGTCCATGTTTTTTACTAAACTGTTTTCAAGAATGTTTTAACATTATTCTATGATTTTTTAAAGTAATTTTTAATAATTTTTTATTTTGATAACATTTTTTAAAAGGAATCTTCTTTTATTTTTTCAAAATGAGTTTCTTTTTGACATATTTACAAAGGTATGAAAGGAATGTTTTATTTTAACTTATATGACATGAAAAAAAATAACCATCATGAACACCAAATAATTTGAAGCTTCAATTACTTGTTTGAAATATTGTTTTAAAAGAAAGTTTTTTCCATAATATTTTGGAAATTTTAATATTTTAACTAAGATATTTTAAAGTAAAATGTGTATTTTCCTCAATAAATGTTTCTAGTAATATTTTAAAGACATATTTCATCTAATATGAAGATATTTGATATTACATTTTCTTTAATGGATATGTTATCCAATGATATCATCCTTATTATTTATATGTATTCTTTAAGATTATGTTGAACATATTTTTATGAAACTTGTACCTTTTCCACATATTATGCTATGATTAATTGATGAAAGGTTTAGGAAACCTATTTCTTTTCCCTTAGTTGTGTTGTGATAAATTTTTATCAAACCTATATATTTCCACTAGTCATGATATGATGAATGTTTTGTGATCTGGTGAAACACATTTTTTTTATTTTCATTGTTTTATGGTTGGGTCTATAATTATATATCCATACATTGCATTGTTTAAATATGGGTATCTCATTATATAAATATTAATATAAAGGGTAGTGAAACATGTTCAATAAGGTACCTTTTCCACTCTGATAGTCTTGAAAGTAAAGCTTGACTACTATAATGGTTTGGGGACTGAACCTAATCAACTATGATAGCCTTTCCAGTAATCCATAACTACTATGGAAATTATTTCATATTCTTTGTTATATGCCAAAATTATATGTCTTATGTCAATGTTATTCTCTCATGGATCATGTTATTTGATTCCTTTATGAATAATGTCTTTTGATCTTTCCAGATTTTTTTTCATGGCTCATGATTATGATCTATGATTTGAAAAGTGTGGTTTTAATATCTTATGATCATATTAATATACCATAGTGGTCATGTTATGTTTATTTGATCATTAATATCTCTATTATTTACCCATATTTAGAATCTAATCTCATCCTTTCTTATGTTTCCATTCCTTGGGTTATGATGAAAGGTATGACGTATGATATGTATAAGAAGTTTGTTAGTTATAAAGAACATAGTGGGAGATAATTTGGTTAACTTATTAACCAATTGTTTATGTTTCCAAATTTCTAAAGATATTGTAACTATATGATACTATCATGTATCATTATGTTAATTATGAATATTCATATAATAATATGTAATATTTATATTTGAAAACAATGGGTTGATATAGTTGGTATCATGGGAAGGATTATCTAACCTTCAGAAACTATTATGAGAAACCAACATTGAGAACCCTTAAGATAATCCAAAGTACATAAGAATATCTTATGTCATGGTAAATAAAGGAGTGTAGTTTTATTACAAAAAAAACCATATCTAGATATTATAAGTGGATATGGTTTTGGAACAAATTCATATTGGGGTAATAACCTAGAAAAGAGTTGGTCAAGTATATCTCATCCATCATTTTGGTGCAGCATGAGTGTGCCCTTATTTCACACCTATTTTGAAACTCTTGGGCGCTATATGTAAGTTAATTCACATTGTATTTAGAAACCATCATGAAGGATTTCAATAAATAATGATGATGAATGGCCTAGGTAAAACCTAATATTTCATATATTTAAAATAATGTGTCATAAATTAGATATATTATAAATTATTTTTCATGATTATATAGTTTTTCACTATGATTTCTTATCATACAATATAATTTTTTGTTTTAGTCAATGGAAAAAAACTGAAGTAACCGTGTTAATACTAAATGTGATGAGAAATTCAATTATTTCCATTATGATCAACCAAATTCTATTGGATATAGAATGAAAAATATTTCTTCTTTGATTATGAAACATTCTCAGTATATGAATCATGATGAACATAAAAATGAAAAAATGGGGTAATAATGTTTTATTGGGTCCTTCATGAGGCAACATCCACCTTATTTTAGTGGGTCTTGGAATTCACTTGTTTCTAAGTAGTGGATTAGTACCATGGAAAATATATTTTCTATTTTCTAGTATTTAAATGATGAAAAAGTCATTTTGATTATCTATCATTAAGAATTTGAAGTAGAACAATGGGGTAATATTATCAATAAATGAGAAATATCAATAGATTTAATACATTGAGTGGAATGAGTTTAGGAGATTGATTTTTAATAAGTACATTCCACATATTCTTCATATTAAAATAGTGAATGAATTCATTGAGATAAATCAGAATGACGATGAATTTTTTGGTACCTATGAGGAAAATTTTATAATATTTGTTATGTATTCTTTGGGTATTATCATCCAACCTGAAATTGAGGTCGATCGATTATTTAGCAGATTAAACTCAAGTCTCTAAAGGGTATTACCTATAAGGGAATTCAATATCTATGAATAAATAATTCAATGTGTTGTCAAGGTGGAAATGAATATTGGAGTTTCCTATCAATCTCATGGGTTTGATCAGAAAAGAAATGTGGAATTAAAAGTAAAATCTAAAAACCATGGAGAAAAGAAGATGGGAATTCTTTTATGCTTGAAGTGTAGAAAGAAACATGGAGTAAATTGTATTAATTGGACTGGTAAATTTTTATGTGTGTAATCAGGAAATAAAATAATAATGTTATGGGAAAAAGTCAAATAATTATGAAAATGGAGGGAAATATCCATAGAATACACCATACACACTCTTTTGTTAAAAATTAAAGGAGTATAGGAATTATGCTTACCAGTTCTCAAATATGAAGGTTAATGATGATGATATAAGTTAGTAACCTCTTAATCCAGTTTAAAAAATTAAATATCATCAAATCGCAATTGCTGATGTGGATAATTAAGTGGTGAAAGGTACACTTACCATCCACTCCTAAACTACTAATGTCAAATTTGAATTTGTATCCAACCACTTGTTTATATTTGAGAATTTTTTTAATGGTATTAGAGTACCACCACAATAATTAGATGTAAAATTTTCAGTAAAATCCCGTAATGGTACAATGATAACATATAATTTTTATGATTCTTCTTTGATTGAAATTTTTGGGAATGTGGTTCGTTAAAATCTCATTTTTCTCACTCTTTTATAATTTGATGTTATTTTATGCATGAATTTAATTTCTTTACATAGATATCAAATTAATAAATGGGGAAGGGAAGTCATGTTTGATATTAAAAACTAACCTATGAGCATATACATGTGAAAAAATAAATATGAACATCCTATTGAAATTGAATCCATTGTATGTATAATTATTCCTATTTAAAAGGGGTGATTATCTCTTATGGTTGGATAGATACTATAAATTAATGGTATGCCTAAATTTTAGGAGTTTGTTATGTTTTTTTTGGGAGTTTTTCCTAGTATTCTTCTAAATTACAATGTCTAGTTTTCAATAGAACCCATACATGGTGATACACCTATTTCAAAGAATGCATATAGAATGTCCCAAAATGAGTTACTAGAATTGAAGAAGTAACTCTAGGAGAATCATGAAAATGTATTCATTTTTTCAAGTGTATTACATTAGGTTGAACCTATTGATTTTATTATGAAAAATGGATCAATTTTTCTCTGTATTGATTATTAGAAACATTCTAATATCACAATCAAGGATAAGTATCATTTTCCTTATAATTATGAATTTTTTGATTAACTGTGTTGAGCTAAATAATTTTACAAGATTGAAATTTTTTATGTATGTCATCATTTTAGGGTCAATAAGGAGAATATACCCAAGATAAAATTCCATAAAAAGTATAGACGCCATAAATATATAGTGATGATTTCTAGTCTTTTTAATTATCCGGTTATCCTCATGTATTTAATGAATATATTATTTAGATATTACCTTGATTAGTTTGTGGTAATATTTGTAGATGATATTATTATATGTTCAAAAAGTAAGGAAGAGCATGAAGATAACTTTAGGATTATACTAAAGAAACTAAGGAAGAATAAATTTTATGTAAAATTTACAATGTGAAACTTTTGGAAACAAAAATTCTCAATTTTGGATCAAATAATATCAAAAGAGGGTATATCGATGGATCCATCAGTGATTGAAGTTATTGAACATTGGAAAATTCCAAAAACTGTGACTGAGATTCATAGTTTTCTTGGTTTTTTGGATATTATCATTTCTTTTTGTAAAATTTATCATTACTACACAATCCCCTCGCAAAGTTAACTCTAAAGGGAAACAAGTTCTTTCAGACATATGAAAGAGACAAAAAATTTAAGTAACTATGGATAAATTTAGTCACTACACTTGTGATTAAATTACCATATTGTGGAGAAGAGTTTGTAATCTATAGTTACACATAAAAGATGAAAATGCAATACATTATCATTCATAATGATACAGTTTTAGCTTATTCCTCATTCTAATTTATGGTTTATGAGAAAAATTACCCATCTCATGATTTAGAGTTAGATATGTTAATTTTTTAATTAAAGATATGGTTGAATTAAATTTATGGATAATGGTGTGATATATATTTTTATCATAACATTTTAATGTATATATTTAGTCAGAAAGAGTTGAATATATGCTAGAGAAGATTGTTGGAGAAGATTAAAGATTATGAATTACCATATACATTACAACCCTAGGAAAGATAACAAGGTGGTAGATTATTTGAGTCTACAGGATCATGCTATATTTTCTATGATGTAAATTATAAAATAAAAAATAATTCAATATTTGAAAAGGATGGGTATGTAAATATTGAAGGAATGGGAGAAATCTTATTTTTATCAAATATTTTTCCAACCATCTATCCATGTGAGGATTAAGGAGGCACATAAGGAAGATATGGAACTTTAGATAAAGGTCAAAAATGTTCCTAAGTTAAACTTTGATTATTATGGACTAATAAGGATTAATAATTGTGTATGTGTTTCATCCATACCCGATTTAAATAATGAGATATTTTATGAGGTTCATATTTCATCATTCTCTATTTATCCTAAAAGTGTGATGATGAATAGAGATATGAAATAGTATTTATGGTTGCATAGAATGAAGAGAGATATTGTATAGTATGTACCACAATGCTTTGTATTTTAGTAACTTAAGACTGAGATATATAAGTATAATAATATGTTACAACAATTAACCATACAGTAATGGAAATAGGAAAACATAACCATTGAATTCATCGATATACTATTTAAAACTATAAAGGGAATAATTTTATTTGGGTTATACTTGATCAACTTAAAAATTCATCACAATTCATTTTTATCTCATAAAGCTTATCTCTTGAAAAAATTTATATAATATACCTTAAGTGGTAAGGATGCATGGATTTCCACATTCTATTATATCTAATCAGAATCCACAGTTTACCTTTAATTTCTAGAAAATTATTCACCAGGATTTGGATACATAGTTGTTTTTTAGTACATATTATCATCCATATATAGATGGTCAGTCTCATAGAACCTTTAAAACCCTAGAGAATATATGGATAATTTTTTATGGGTTTTAAAGATTTTTGTAATCAACACCATCCGATAGTCAAGTTTTCATGAAACAATGACTTTCACTCAAGAAATCATATGGATCTTTATGAAGCCCTATATTGAAAGAAGTGTATAACTCCAAAAATTTATGATGATGTTGGAAAAATAAAGCTATTGGGATAAGGGCTAGCTGAGGAAATGGTAGATAAATTCAAATCCTTTCAATAACACATTAAGGAAAATCAGAGTTTACTGAAACGTTATACAGATAATCATCAATGAAATATAGAGTTTAAAGTTGGAGATAATGTGTTTATATGAATTTCTCCATGGAATAAGGTTATCAGATTCAATAATAAAGGAAATTTGATCCCTAGTTATATTTTCCCTTTCTAGATTCTTAATCAAGTCAAGATGATAGCTTATCGCTTAGTACTTCTACTGAACCTCTCTTATGTTTCTAATGTGTTCCATGTATATCTATTAAGAAATTAAATAAGTAATCCTTCACATGTACCTAATTCATATTTCATACCAATGGAGAATTATTTTTCCTATGAATAAAAACCGGTAGAGATCATGGATCGTGGAAACATAGTTCTACAGAATAATACTGCAAAACTAGTTTATGTTCTAAGGAGGAATTAGAAATTTGAAAAAGCTACTTGGTAACCTGAGGTTGTAATTTAATATGGATATCCTCATTTGTGCATATCAAAGTGAAGTAGTTTCAATGGATAAAAGAATATTTAGGGGGGTATAATGTGACACCCTTAGATATTATGATATTTTTTTCAAATAAATTTTTTCAATAGCTTATGATACATGTAAACCCAATTCTAAATGAACTGTAATGAAATATATCATTATAAACTAGCTGTTAAATTGAAGGGTTGGGATAGAAAAACCAAATTAAAAAAATTATTATTAAAAAAATTATAATATAAACTCATTGGTTATCATTTTATATGAAATAAAAATCAAATCATATGAAAGTAATAGGGCTGTTTTTCAAAAAAAAACTTTATGTGTGGAATGTATTTATATCATAATAATCAAATTTAATAAGTATGTCGAATTATTTTAATAAAATTTATCTATTATACATTCAATAAAATCATTTAACACTCATCAATTATTTTTTCTTGTTACGGAACATGAAAAATCTATTTCTATTATTAAAAATGTATTCTTCCAAAAAATTGGTTATAGTCACGTTTTTCATGCTTACATTATAATTATTTTATTCAAATTATATAAATTTAATATTAAAAATGGATTCTATATTTTTAATCATGGAGATAAAATTTTTTTAATAGGTCCCTTTTATTTTTGGCCAATATGGGTAGTGATCGTAGAAAATTTGTGCCACCTCGATAAGGGAAAACCTGGTAAAATAGGGTAAAAACTTTGGGATAAGGATTTAAAATTTATATAGCACTATAATATAACCTACATTATGAGTGGAGTTCTTCAATTTCCATCCAAGTCTTTAATATATGTCCACTTCGTGCCATATTTCTTTGAATATGACCTTTATATTTATTTATAAAAAGATTAAATAAAAAATGACACTCTCTTGACTTTAACATAAGTATTTTTTTTTTACAAAATGATAATAAGAGGATAAGTTCAAATATAAATGTTTATTTTAAAGATAAATTTCTATTTTTATCATATTAATTTATTTATAAGATTGAGAGTTTGAAAAATTCCCTTAAACGCTTATGCAACACCAACAAAGTATTTACTCAAATTAATAAAATAATTAAATAAATGGTTTTAAAAATATTAAAAGTAAAACAATTTAGATGAATTATTTCATTCTTACAAATTTCTATAAAAAAATTACAAATTAGGTATGTGTAAAAATATTATATTATAATTTCATCTTTATCATGGTGTCTTCAAATTAAAATTAAATAAATTGTTCAAAAATTGACATTAATGATATTTTATAATAAATGATATTTAATGAAATTATTCAAAATTTATAAAAATATTATACTTAGAAAATTTAATGTAATTTGGTTTATAATATCAATCACAATACATTTATCAGTCATTTTTCTATTTATCATAACATTCTTAAAACATTATTACTGAGGTAGTTGTTATTATGGTTAAGTTCAAAAATAATTAATGAAGGGGTTAATTAATATATAAGGTTTAAAATGAGACCAAAACCGATATAGATATCATTTTATAGTTCTATTATACCCTATAATATTTTAACATTAATTCATGGCCATTTAGAGGCATTTGGTTCGATAATAACTTTATTATATTTAAATGTTTTATGAAATTCCAAATGTGTAATCTCCTTCCTATATAAAAGGGAACCCCTTATTTTTCTTATTTACCCCAAATTGAGCCTTATATATCGACCAAAACATAAACAATTGTCTTTCAGACATCCTTATCTTCATTCTAGAGGTTCTTTTCTCCTCGTAAGACCAACCATAGGATCATTAAGCGCGGATCTGAAGGTTCTATTTCAAAGAAGATGAAATATCTTTAATTGATCACTTTCTTTTTTATTCTTCTTTTATCTCTTATAAATATATGGTATCAATCATAAAATAATAAATTATGTATCTTAAATATATATATATATATATTATATTAAAACTTCTATTATCTACCCTCTTTCCCATCAAATGGAAAGCAGAAGTATCGTTCGTGCGTACATATGACTTACCATCTCCATATAGCAATACAATTCATTTTTCATCACTATATTATTTGGATATGTATTATGATGGTTTTAAATTTTAAATATGATATTATGAAATGATTATTAATTTGTAATAATAATATCAAATCAATCTGATGACCCATAAATCCATTGGAAAATAATAATGGCGCTTGTGTACTACCACCTCCACGAAGCGATTTGATTCATTTTTTATTTCAACTTTACAAGGATGGTAATAAAGATTTTTTTAATGAATATATATGATATATAAAATAAAATAAATATTTTTTAAATGTTAATTATTATTTTACTTTTATTCTACACATCAAAAAATGAAAATAACATTCATGCGTATGTATGGCCAATCATATCCATGAATGGTGTAATTAATTTTTCTCTATATAAAATTTTTTTATTAATCTAAATAGGTATTAAATGAATATATATTATATTTATAACATGGTTAACATTTGGGATATGATGTAACCATGATCAATTTAAAAGGACCAAAACCGTCGAACCAAAACATACATGAAAAATGAAGCAATTATCACCCTGAACATCGATTTTAATAAAGAATTGATTTTAACAAGTGATAAAATTTTATAAGTAAATCATATATGTTATGATATATATGATTATGGTACTAGAATAGATTTATAATAAATATATTTTTATTATAAAGGATGTTTCAACAATTTTGAAGGAATTTGGACCTAAGGAAAGGGTTTTATGTAACAATCTCATTGTTTATCAGGATTGTTTATGATTAAGTTTTTGGATGATAAATTCCATGATATACCTATAAATATACTCATTAATTTTTTATACTATGGTTATTTCTAGAGAATACATTTTTTCCTTTCATTTTTGTATCATTAATTATGACTAAACTGACTTGAATACCCTCTCAAACTAGTACCCGACATGAATTTTCCACAAACTCAAAGGGAATTCCCAATTCCCATGGGCTCGAATATAGCACCCAAGTATCCACAGAAAATAGAGGGAATGATTTCTCCCATCCTAAAGTAGAAAACATAACATATATACACATACAAAAAAATAAATATTATAATAAAACATGGATATAAATATATATATATCATAACAGTAAGAGAACAATGAAAGTGATACAACTGAAACGGTAACAAAAAAATCTCCATGAGATGAGTCCAATTGTAAAATAAAAAAAGATAAAAATCTACTCCAACAGTCCCAATGTGATAGTGAAAAAAAACTCCCACCATATCACTATCCATTCACCAGAAACCTAGCTGATAGAAAACCTTGCCTGCTCAATACTGCACCTTAACATTCATTCTATTAAAATACATAACAAGGTTTGATAACACCCAGTTGTTCCATATAATATCTCTAAAAAACAATACAATCATGCTCAACTTTAAATACAAAAAGGCGTGATATATAGTTATCATTTTTTATATAAAATATGTGGAAAACATTTAATTTAACCTTTTCAAAAATTACCAAATAATGTAGGTAAATTAGTTTCAAATAATTTCACATACATTTATTAAATAAAATATATCAATTCAAACAAAATTAAACATCACATTTTATATCGAATTCATGGTTATACAATCTTAATAGTACTAACCAAAACATCCCAAATTGGCCAACCGTATAGGTAACATCACGCCAAGGATCATACTTGGTCAGGATAGCTAGGACACTCATACCTAAATATTGAAAATCATGCATGCATCAAGACTCTAGACAAATGGATCGATTCTATATATTAGGTGAACACCCCAGAGAGTGAACCCCTCAACGGGACTAACATGTCCTAGAACAATAGGCTTAAGGAGTAGAGGAAATCCCCATGAGAAAACCCATTGGAAGTGGATGAGCCCTATTACTAAACCTTCAACTTAAGTAAAAAATTCTTCCAATGTTCTTTATTTTCCAAACAATTTCATCAAACCATTTCATCAAGCCACTTTATCATATCATGCTTTGAAGACTATTTCACAATTCTTTGAGAAACCCTTTTCATTTACCAAAACTAGTGAAAATAATCATTTATAAAAAAACTCATTTCCACACAAAAAAAATATTAAATAAGTCATTCATAGAATTTAATTTAATAAAATAATTTATCAAAAACCGAAGCAATGAATCTCATCATAACTTTCTAGATATAGAACCACCTACCTCAAAACTCGGATCATACGTGCTTGAATTGTGGACGACCAAAAGAAATAACCCAAAAATGACAACATAGGACCTAGAAAACAATCCACTCATCCCATAATTGATTCAATTTAATCGAATGGTTAGTGGAAAATAGGAAAAACACAAACCTCATGAACGCACACTTATCGCACTACAAAAAAACAAAGGATATCCCCCCACAAATAAATCATTTGAAAAATCTATAAAGTAATCAAGAAAACAAACACCACATAACAACAAACCCAATAGCGCAACACCACAGTTCTACCAAGATCAAAGGAAATGATGAATTATAAAGGACATATTACCCAGAAACATGCAATGAAATTCTCTTATGATCCAAAATCGAATGAATCAAACCAAAACAAAAGGACATTCTCAAAATCTCTGAAGATGAGATCTAGGTCAAGAAAGAGGAGGTATATGACCAAATAATAAAACAAATCAGTCGAGAAACACCCTAAAATAAAACCTCATATCACTTAGATGAAATCTAATATATTAACATTTTCTATAATCCATTAGGTCTAAATATTCCAAAAAAACATCTCGTTTTTTTTATCTGAGCTTATAACATTACATGTTGTGTAACACTTACATGTTGTATAATATTTCATGTTGTGTACTCATCTCATGACTTGAGCATGGAAAACATTAAACATCATGTACTCCTTACATGACATGAATATTTCTAGCAGACAACAAAAACTGTATATTTTTACAAGAAAACCCAAACCACCTCATGTGTTCTCTGAACTCTGGTAGAACCCCTCCAGGCCATTACAAGATTATACCTAGACTCTATTAATTCAAAAAAATTCATCCATTAACATTAGTTTATCTTTCTTTGTAAATGTTCCCCATCAACAGTAGTCTCATGACACACCAAATTAAATAGGAAAACTAAAATAGAGGTGGGAATTATCAAAAAGAGGGTAATGGGATGTTACTAAATACCCACCATAATACTTTATATCCTTGAGTAGTTAGGTAAAATAATAAAGTTTCATAAATAGGTGAGGTCATTTATCATTTATCAACAACTCGTACTCCTAAGTCTCATGAAAATCTAATCCATACCTCCATAACACTCTGACCAATAGAATCAACTTCCCACAAAAGAGATTCATTTGAGAGTCCACAATCTCTACTCGCTTCTCCATAATAGAAACATATATCTCTGAATCAATCACTTCCCATCTCAAAACATGAAAGGGATCATGATGGAATTTCCAGAGCTACAATATATAGAAGACATTAATAATTCGTGCCAAATGAACTAGAAATTTCAACAGATAAGAAACTTGACCAAGCTGCTCAGTGACCTCAATTGGGACAACATATCTCATAGACAACTATCCCTATTTTCCAATATGATGGTAACCAAATAGAGTAGAAACATTCATGAAAATCCAATCAACTACGAAAAGCATCCAAGGAAGATTTGGTCAATCTAAATATTATTTTTTTGACTATGTGTTGTAACCAGACACTGACATATATCCTGAATCCTCAAAGATGTCTCCTAAAAAAACCTTTGTCACACAAAGGAAGTTTTTTCCACCTCTTCCCAACAATCAGGTGACATGCATGGCTGACCATACATACCCTATAAAGGATCCATTTTTATTTATGATTAATAATTATTGTTATAAGAAAACTCAACCAGTCCCAACTTGTTATCCCAAGATCCAGCAAAATCCAAGACACATGCACAGAGCATATCTTCTAGGATTAGAATAGTATGCTCCCTATGACCATAGGTATGTGGATGAAAAGTTGTAATCAGCCATACATGACTCACCATAATATCCCAGAGACTCCTTCAGAACCACAAAGTACAACTAGGATCTTTATATAAAACATTTAAAAAAGAAACCTCATTTAACATCACATCCTCTTGAACATTCAACTTAACCAAATAATCATTTTTAGTGGGGTCCCTAATCGGAATGAAATGAGATCAATTTTTCAAATAATTAACCCCCACTCAGATATCATTCCTCCCTCAATAATTTCATGGTAAACCAACAAAAAAAATCCTCGGATACTTTTCCCCATTACCAAACTGACTCCATAATAGGTTGAATCAAACAAGAAGGTTTCAGATGATCTGCCTCTATTTTCTAGTTGGTGAAACATTGGGATACATAATCAAAAATGTCACACTTCATACCCAGCTACCAGAATCACTGTCTAATTTCATAATACCTTTAATAGTTCCTAGATGAATGGCCCATGAAAAACTCTAATAATCAACCAAATCTAATATCCTCACAGATGTTGGGATGATAAACTAATCCCCAAAACATGGAATGCCTTATTATGAGAGAGGCCAACTAGAAATAGTCTCCCCACCATATAGGGTTTCTCAAATTCCTCTAAAATCATCATCCAGCTATTGAATCTATATAATTGGCTCAAGGTGAGATGATGATAACTGGACATTATTCAGAACCATACCTCAAAGATCCTCCAAAGAATCTAGATAAAACTGAGAAAAAATTACCATAAGGTTTCACTCTTATGTTAATTATTGAATAACCTATGATGAAAATTTCCTAATGAAAACATATATTTTCAAATTCCCCTTCTCCAAGGTTTAGGTAATATGATTGGAAATCATTTTTTCTATATTTTTAAATAAACCCACTTTTTGGTATATGTGAGAACCCTACAATATCAAAGTCAAATGTCTAAAGGTGTCCCACCCACCATTTTTTCTAAGAATAAATTCTTTTGGAGAAAATATATAGAAAAAAATATTATGGTAAGAAAATAATATGAACCTCTCTCTAAAAATATAGTGTTTCCAATACATAAAAACACAAATAACTATAGAAGGCTATAAATAATGAGTTGGGTAATTTTTTTATGTGGTCAAATCTGATGAGATTCATAAGCTTCCATATAATTATCTTGAATGAGCACATATCCCAGAAAAATTACATAAGAATAAAAATATCATAAACCCATTATCGAAATCATGTAATATTATAATAGGAGTCAATTTCATAATTCATTTTATCACATTGAAAGAATATTGAAATTTTTCATCCCATATTAATTTCAGCACTTTCCTGGTAAGATATATTAAATGTGACACCAAATTTGAGATATCATTGATGAATAATCAATATTTTATAAAATGACTAAGGAAACTCCAAAACATAAATAAATTCATTATTTATTCCAATGACATGAAATCCTTTACCTTATTTAGATAAACAAATAACTCATGATCAAAAAATAATCTTCCCCAAGAACATAACTTCTTGAATCTGTAAATTTCATTTTGATAAATTTTCATTAAAATTGTGACTTATCAGGATTTTCATAACCAAACCCAAATGGTGATCATTCTCACAATTTAATATCAAATAAAAAAATATCATCCATGAAAACTATCACAAATGTTTCGAGATAATCATGGAATATTGTATTCATCAAATCCATAAAAATATAGAATCATTAGTTAGACCAAACAGAATCACATGATATTCATAATGCCCATACCTACTCCTAAAATCCATCTTTACTGTATCAGACTCCCAAAATCTGAATTATGATAACCTGACCACAGATCGATCTTAAAAACTAAATTTTCCACCTTTACATGGTTAAACAAATCGTACGCATGATACAAAGGATAATTATTCTTAATTGTTTCCTGGTTCAACTTCTGATAGTCAACATACAATAGAATTGAACCGTCTACCTTCTTGGAAAAGAGCACTGGGGATTCCCATGGAGAAACAGTATAGTGAACACAACACTTCATCAATAGATCATACAACTGAATCTTGATCTCCTTTATCTCCACAGGTGATATAAGATAGGAAGTTATCAAAATAGGATATGTACCAAGAACCAGGTTAATTGTAAACTCTACCTCCGAATCTGAAGGAAGTATGAAGAAATCGTGTGGGAAAAATCATAAAATCCGGAACAATAATAGAAATAACAAAAATAGAATAAAATTCCTCAGTCTCAACTTCTACCGTATAAAAAACTCCTAAGCTCGGTGGGTAAGATCTTGTGCATCTAACCCGGTATCCCACTCTCCATGAAACAGATGTGAACTCCCATTATTCATAAGAAAAAAACATTCTGATTATAACAATCAACCTCATCAAGATGAGCAACAAGTCAGTCCATTTTAATGTGATTCCAAATAGATCTAGATCAAGAATTAAAAAATCCAAGACTAATTTAGTATCTACTATCAATAGTGAATTAGGAAAATAAAACCCATGCTCATTCCTCTCCAAAATAGGAATCATTAACCCCATGAAAAAAGAAATGTGTTTCATGATAAGGTTAAGCATACCAACAAAATTGTTAAATATAAACAAGTGGGCAGCACCAGTATTAAATAAATCAATCACTACTGAAGATGAAATAAATATGGTACCTATCACTATCGTTGTAATTGTATCTACATATACCATAATATAATCAATTTCATAAAGTTTATTCACTCTTAATTCCCATGGCTAGAGCTGTGTAGTCTTTGATGCATCTAACTTCATTATATTAGCCTTTGGAGCTGATGATCCCTTCCAAATAGAGGAGTAGAAATATCCTCACAGAAACAAAGAATACGACCATAACATCCACAATTTTTTTACATCATTTTATGTGGAGTACAATAACATTGTATGTTTCTAGACTTTTTATGATGATAGCAAGTCAAAGGCACGCCATTAACTGAAACTAGAGGGGGAAAAGAGACTTGTTGCTGAAAACCACCTCTACCACTCATGTGATGATCCTTCAACTTCTTCTTTTCCCAAGAGTGTCACTATAGTTTCCAATAAGTGGATGATAAGGGGAATAATATCCTACCATGTCTACCATTTTCATTTATTAAATCATGTCATTTTCCATTGTCTCTTCATAGTCCAAAAGCTTTAGTATAAATACCTTAGATCTGATATCTGGTCACAAAACCTATAGCTACATATGATCTTTTTGCAGGCCATTCTTTACAACCTATGGTGAAAAAAAACTATCTCAACAAACCAATTGGTTTATTCGACATTGATTTCTCTCAATTATATAAATAGAGTAAATTTAAAAACTTCTCCGTCATTAGAGGCTCTAGAAGAACTATTGTAAGAAAGGTGTATTGAAACCCTTCCAGTCCAATCTCACATGTCTATCCACCAATACCATAGAATCCCACCATCACATGATAGGAACCTCAACTATGAATGTTTCATACTTCACCTAGACACTCTTAGGTGTATAAAGGAATTTAAAAAATATTATCATTCTTTTCAATCTATTCCTTCACCTCTTGAGGTTCATTTCTAACTTTAAAGGATGGTGGATTCTTATGTAAAAAAATAAATTATCAATGGGTACCTCGTAGAGATCCTAGATGTAGCTCAATTACATTTTTGTGATCTTAAATCACATTCTAGTCCATGACCCAAATTCTCCATGTAATAGCCTCTATAAATTTACGATCCATATGAGGATTCCATTGAGGATCATCAGTTGGAACCTCCTGAGGAACTCACATAAAATTTTTCAGAGGCATAATGTTGTATACCAAAAAAAGGATCATACAACATGATAATTTTAATTTAAACCAAAATAACCATAAGAAGAAACCAAGATTATGTTTAAAGGAATCAAAATTTGAGACACACATCCCAACATCCCATAAAAACTTGAGTTTCGTTAAGAAAATATTTTCTTGAGCACTCATCAAAATCAACTTCTCTAGTTTCTAAAATACTATCTCATGTATACCAAAGATCCCAAGACAAGTACTCTTTAAGAAAAATCTCATTTGATTCTAAACTGTGATGAACCTGACTCAAATACCCTCTCGAATTTTTACCTGACCCAAATTTCCCACATACCCTAAGGGCATTCCTGATCCCCATGGGCTTTTGTCTAGCCCCCGAGCATCAAAATCAAATAGAGAGAATAATTTCACCCAACCTAAATCTGAAAACCTAAAATATATACACATGTAGAGAAACAAACATTGGATGAAAACATAAATATATATATATATATATATATATATATATATATCATAATATAAAGAGAATAATTGAAGCAATAAAACTAAAATGGTATAAAAAAATCTCTAAGACACACGTACCTGTGCAAAGGAAAACAATGCTAAACATCTAATCCAATAGTCTCCATGTGATAGTGTGGGAAAATCCCACTATCTCACCATCTAGCTACCCAAAACCTAGTTGAAAGAAAACCTCTCCACTCCACTATTGAACCTTTCCATTCCCTACATCAAAATACATAACAAGGTCTTTGCACTGCCAAAGTGGTACACAGGGTGTGAGGTAACTATCTTAGTAGGGTCCCACATAGGTGTTCCAAATCTAAGACTCAAAAAAATAATCTAAGCATGATAAAATTTGAATAAAAAGGAATGATATATAGTTTAATAGTTCTTATATCAAAAGAAATGGAAAAAATTTAAACTCCCCCTTTTCCACATATCCAAATAAATTGGGTAAATCAGTTTCAAAGTATTCTATATGAATAAATAAAACAGATATATCAAGTTAAACTAAAGAATGAATCGCACATCATATAAAATCCATAGAAGTACAATCAAAATAGTACCATCCAAAAAATCCCAAATCAACTAAATGCATAATTAACATCATGACAAAGATCACACTGGGCCATGAAATTTAGGACATTCATACCTAAACATAGAAAATCACATCTGCATCAGGCCTCTAGATATATGTATCAACTATAGAGAGAAGATGAACACCCCCAAAATTCAACCACCCCTATAGTTATAACAAGTCCCTTGAATAATAGGCCTATAGAGTATAGAAAATACCCATGAACAAACCCCCTGATAGTGGATGAGGCATGTTACAACACCTTCCACATAAGTACCCAACACTTCCAATGTGCTCTATTTTTCAAAAAATTTCATCAAACCATTTGATCATATCATTCTTTGAAAACCATTTCAAAAAACCATTTCACAATTCTTTGAAAACCCTCATTTCATTTACTAAAACTAGGGGAAACCATATTTTATCAAAAACCCATCTCCACACACAAAAAATAAAATCATTAAATAATTAAATTATATTTAATAAACCAATTTATCAAAAAAAGAGTAATTTTATTCAGCATCGTATGCTAGAGACACAACCACCTACCTCCAAACTCAGGTTTCACATGCCAACAGCAAGATCTATCATTGGAAAGAACCCAATAACAATAGTGGAGGCCCTAGAATCTAATCTAATCATCTCATAAATGATTCATTTTAATATAAGGGTTGATGTTGAAGAGGAAAAAACATATACATCATTAATGCATAACCGCCACACCACAACCAAAAAAGGAATGGCCCCCTGAAAAAAAGATTACAGAACAAGTCTATAAAGGAATCAAAATAAACAACACAACAGATAAACAAAACTAATAGTGAAATGTAACTAAACTACCACGATCAAAGGAAACAAAGAATCAGAAAGGATCACTTACCCAGAAAGATACAATGAAATTTATTGGATGATCCAACATTGAACTTGTTGATCTGGAATGAACGGAGGTTCAAAAAATCACCAAGGAGGAGCTCTAGACCTATATAAAGGTGGTATGTAGCCAAATAATAAAAACATTTGTCCGAGAAGAACCCTAAAATATTACATCACATGAATTTCATGTTGTTTAATAAATTTAAACATCAAGTGATCCAGAGGGTCCAAATACACTAAAAACCCCCCATCACCTTTTTGATAAATAATGATCATCTAAAATTGCACTATGTATAACCTGTACATGGTACGTAATCGTTTATGTTGTGTACTCATCTCAAGACATGATCCTGAAAGACATTACACAACATGTATTCCCTACATGATTTGTAAATTCCTTGAAGAAAATTAAAATAATAGATCTTTACAAGAAAATCGAAATCACCTTGGGTGTTCTCTGAACTTGGAGAGAACCTCAACAAATCATTACACATTTATACCCAAAATCCATTAATTCAAACAACCATAAATCTCTAACTTTTTTCATTTTTGTTAGATAATTTTCTCCATCCTTAGAATTCCCAAGGCACACCCAATTAAAGAGGAAAAAAATTATAGATAAGAGAAATAACTTAATGTGTGTAACAAAATGTAAAATTAAGTAATAAAAATACCAAGAGAGTATTTTTAAGGAAAATTAACTTTATTTCTCTCTTCAGTTGAAAATATTTTTTCTTCGACATCCATATTTTCACTAAATTGTTTTCAAGAATTTTTTCCTTTTATAATATGATAGTTTAAGGTAATTTTTCCAATGTTTGAATATTTAAAAGATGGTTTAAAAGGAATATTCTTATTATTTTCTAAAATGAGGTACTTTTGGAAAAAAAATTACAAAATTACTAAAGTAATTTTATCTTTTAACTAGTATAACCTAAATATAATTTCCCATCTTCATGTACACCCAAAACTTTGAATCATTCTTTACGATTTTTCATATTTCATTTCAAAGAAAAAAATCCATAATACATTTGAAATTATTATATTTTAAATAATTGATTTCATTTTGAAAAGTGGATACCTAAATAAATATTCTATGTGATCTTTTAATTCCATTTTTCGTCTAAGATGGCATCCTTTGATGTTACTTTAGATTTACTGGGAATATGATCCAATGATATCATCCTTATTATTTCTCTTGATGTCTTAAGATTATGTTTAAATGATTTTTATGAACCCCATTACTTTTCCATGTGTTATTCTATAACAAATTGATGAAATATTTATGAAAACTCACTCATTTTCATGGGGTTTTCTGTGATGAAAGATTTTTGAAACATATTTTATTTTAGGGAATATGATATGATGAATGTTTTATGATTTGTGGCACACATATATATGATTTTAATTATGTGATGGATGGTCCAATAATTTTATAGTTCTCCAATGAATTAGATAAAGATGGATATATGAGGAGATCAATAGGACTACAATGGGGTGTAAACCCAATTCAATAAGGGACTCTGTCTACTATGATAGTCTTGGGAGTGGACATTAACTACTAAGATGATTTGGAGAGTAATCCCAATCTACTATGATAGTCTTGGAAATAATCCTTGAATACTAAATAAATGATAACATATTCTTATGTTTATTCCACAAATCTGTGTATTTTGACAATGTTATTGTAGAGACCCAAATCATGGCGTACATGGAAATTACATTACATTTGAGGAATACTTAATACATAACAAAAACAAACACACAAGGATCGTAATAGTTTAGTGTCTTTGGAAACTCGGAACATAATCTTCTAATCATGGTGAACGATCTTAAACATCTCCCATAAAGATCTTTCCCTTTTTTTTCTTACCTAAAACCTTTCTTTATTTCCTGGGGAAAATAAAACATAAAAAGGGTGAGTTCAAATTCTTAGTAATGGTAAACATAGAGAACATAAAATAATCCATAGACATTTGAATGTAAAATCATGAGCATAAAATCTAAACATCAAAATATTGAGCAATTACATAAAACATGGCAGTATGTAAGGCATAGATCATAATGGAATATCAATAATGATAAAACAGAATGGGAATAAAACATGTAATTGTGGAAAAAACATTAAGAACATGATATTATTTCCATAGTATCCAAGGCATTGCTGCCAAGACCATCTTAGTGGACAAAGTCCCTTACTGAACAGGGTTTACTTGTGGTTCCAGCCCTGTATTACTGAACTGGATTTACTTTTCATTCCATCCATGTCTATATCATGAGATATAAATCTTTACCAAATGCATTAAAGGGAGATATAGGTCCCACCCATCTCTTAATTAAATTATTCTTTCGTGTGCCACAAAATAAACATACATCATTCATAATAAACTAATAAATGAAATGGGTTTCATAAACATCATTCCATCATAACATAATCCATATAAAACAAATGGATATAATTTCATCATAAGAGAAGTTAAATCATGTAAATCATAGAGACATTATACTTGAAACATACACATATGAAATAATGTCATCTTAAATGGAAAATGGTTTTCATAAAACACTTGAAAATAATTCTTGAGGAAAATATCCTTTCTTCTTCAAAATCATTTTCTTTTCACAAAATGCCATGCAATTTTAAAAGAAAAGGATTTTGTTGAAAATAGTCATGAAATCTTGTAGAGTAATATTCTTTAAAATAAGGAGTTATGAAGCCGTAAAAATCCTTCCATGCCGTATAAGTTTAAAAAAACATTCTCCTCGTATTTTTCTCAGAAAAGTCAAAAAGTTCCCCGTATGGTAAACAAAAGAAAGATTCCTTCCATAACACAAAGTAAAAGTCAAAGAGGATTAAATATGACATTAACCTTACATGGAATAATATTAAACACTTTATGAAAAACCTTTTATGGGCATGGATGAAAAATATAACCCCAGTAAATACTTACGTATAAGCAATCTCGGATAAAAATGAGATTGCAAAATTATCCCTTACCATAGGTCCCATATGCTTCGTCCGAATCTGAACCTCCTGTATAATGATTTACATTATTTAATTGACTTATTACAGAATCATATTCATTGTTATGATATCATATATGGTTCACTTACGACTTTATATTACCCGTTCTTTTGTAAATTCCATGTTAAAGCAGTGTTTTGGGTAAAATCATTTTATTTATCGTACGTGTTTGGACTTGTTGTTCTTGATATTATTATTACTTATATCATGATTTAATTACTTACAGAATGTAAATAATGATTTATATATCATATATATTCAGTATATATATATATAAGAGATAGATAAATGGAATGAAATACACCATTCATGGAGAAGGTAGGTCGTACGTACGCATGAATGCTGTTTTCGTTTCCTTATTGAATAAATAGAATTAAGTAAATAAAACATATATGTACATAAATCCATTATCATTATTATGTAATATATTTCATGATTATTTATTATATATACTTTATAATCATACTTGAATAGTGAATCATGGAAAATGAATCTCATCGCGTTCGTGGAGACGGTAGTCCGTACGTACACACGAGTGATGATATCATTCCCATGATCGTGGAATTGTATTGAATTGTATGTATAATATTTCAGAATCAATATAACTTTACAATAATCATATATAGTTATTTATTTACACCATTATACCCATCCAAGTAAGGTGGTGGAGGAAAACATATTACACGATGGCGTGGAGACGGTATTTCGTAAGAACGCACGCGCGGTGATTTCATTTTCGTAGTATGGATAGAAGATGAAATTGGGTTTTTTTATATTTATAATAACATATAAGTATATTAGTGATACTGATTTTATTAATTTATGATGAAACAAATAAATAAGAACAAGTAGAATAAGAAATAAATTGGAAAGAATCGGTAAAAGATATTACCTCTTCTTTGATGCGCCTCTTCCTAACCTCCTCTTAATGCACTAGGGTTAGTCTTTTTAGGAGAATAGAACCTCTATAATGTTTCTAGGGAAGATGATAAAGTAAATTTTCAGGGTTTGGCCGATATTAAAGGCTCAAAAGGGTGTTAAGAGAAGAGGGAAGGGGTGCCCTTTTTATAAGGGAGGAGAGGGGCACTTTAGGAAAAAATTAAAATATTATTTTATAATAAAGTCATATTAGGTTTATAATAGCTAAAAATTGATTTATTTAGAATATAAAGTTGGTATGGGTTGATATAATCTCAACCAATAGGTTTTAGACAAGTTTAGGTTACTATTTTAACCTTATCATTTAGATTTAACTCAAAGTTAAATAATTTAACTTTTACCGTGTCTTCTTGCTTTCTTACCCTATATGGTTAATAAACATACTATAACAAGACAAAATAACCCCAAGTGGTTCATTATTAATATATAAAACCTTATCTAAGTCATTTTTCTGAACCTTAGATTTGTAGGAATATAATAACAATTAATAATATAATATTTGTTTTAAAAACTATTTATGTTAATTTTGACACTATTTGGTAATTGATTTTTGTGAAACTCATAACAGAATTATTAGTTCTAAAAAATTTAATTAAATAAATAATAACATGTCATATTAACCTATAAAATTAGTGTAATTCATTAAAAGCCTCAAATTACATTTATTTGGGTATTTATTACATCAATTATGTTAATATTTCATTAATATGGTAATTACTACATCATCATTTTGTCATAAATAAATTAAATTATTTAATGTCTAAAAATTATAAATAAAATAAAATTATTGAGGAAATATTTTTATCTTTCTAATGAGTTTTTATAGTCTAATTTATCTTATGTATAACCCTATATTAAAAATATTTTAGTTATTAAACATTGATTTTAACTATTTTAACTCTTCTTAAAATAAAATAATAATAAGTGTCCTAATCTAATCCATGTGGACCTAAAGAGGTAATATTTTATTCCTAAGGTTGTTTTTGGTCGAATTAAACTTATCCAATAGAATTAAGACATGTGATTGGGTAATAATAATATCATTTTTACCCTTAATTACCCTATTTACTTTTAACCGTGGTAAATAAAAGTAAAAAGATACTATTCACAAAAAATTATTTTTATCATATTGAACCACATTTTACTCCTTGATATTAACCGTGTATCTCAGATTTTTGAAATTCCACTCAAAAAAGCGGTAAAATTATGTTTTATGTAAATTTTCAAAGTCTCCTAGGAGGTGGGAAAAAGACGGTGAAAATTTCAATAAAATTTTGATATATCTAAAATTTTTATAAAATGACTCCAATGAATTAAATTGAACTTATATAGGTATTAAGTATCAATTTTTACCTAAAATAAATTTAAATAAAATAAATAATTATTTAAATAAGAAGTTGGTTTTTAAATAGTAACCCAGTGTTTTCACTATTCATCAAAAATTGAAAGTTTTCAGAAAAATACTAAAAATTCACCCTAGGATAATTTCAATATTCTGAATCCAAAAATTAAGTCCATTTTGAAAGATAAAATTTATAAAATTTCAAAAAGTGGGTATTAATATTCATAACGGATAGTTTATATAACATATCGTTGTTTATAGAAACTCGGTATTGCATATAACACATGCTATCATGGAAGGTCGCGATTATGTGTAATGCAAGCCAATTCAGGGATGCGTGTAGTGCAAGCTCCTTTTGGTGTATCGTAAAACACCAGATATCAATGAAATTAAAAGGAATATTTTTCATAAAATCTCAGGGTGTTACATTCTACCCCCCTTAAAAGGAATTTCGCCATTGAAATTCTTCGGGGTTATAAATGATTTACTACTCGAAAGTTTATTTAATAAAAACCCACATCATAAAATGGAATACCAAAACTTATCTTTAAAAACTAAATTATGAAACATAAAGGTTTCCCAAATTAACTAATCATTGGGTTTCCACATAGGAGAACGTAGGTGAAAATATGGATATGGAAGAGAAATCTAACCATCATGTTCTGATGGAGAGTGGTAGAGAACATGGCTATGAAAAATCCAACAATCACAAAGCCATAAATTTGTGACGATCTAAGGCACCATCTGATTCATCAGATATATGATCACTAGGAAAACATTTTTGGTTTTCAAGATCATTTCCCAAAAGTTGAAGAATTTGAATTATAAGAAATACTTACTTTATTTCGGTACAATCTCACCATTGTTCATGCCTTCAACAATTTCCACTACATCTTTTAAATAAATGAAGTTGAATTTTTCATTCTTGAAGTGTTAGCAGATTTTGTGATAGAATTATGGGTCATTTCATATATCTCAAAAAAATGGTTTGAAAAAGTTATTAAATATACATAAGTCCGTCTATGGTGAGGTTAATCATATATGATTCCAAAAATGGACTTATACTTCATCTATAATACATATTAATAAAATAAAACTAGTTTCTACTAACTAAGGACTTCCTGTAGGCCAGTAGTAGGCAATAAAGGCCTGTCGCACTTCAGTTGTGGGTTCGATTCCCACAGCCTTGTCCAACGCAACGGGTTGTCGTCCGTCCTGCAGGTTGTCCCTTTTTCTAAAACTACATTATTATAACATTCCTGTAATAATATCGAAAAAAGTTCTAGCCTTAAACAATACTATCTTATGTCAAACTTAATTCATTCTAATATTTAGGGTTATCCAAAATACTTCGGTCCAAGCTCATAGTATAAAGAAAATGATTACTTCAAAGGTCACATAACAAGCACGTGAATACTATCATTTATCCCCCATATATCATATGATATATCTTGTTGGTCACATTCCAAACATGTGAATACCTTAATCATGTATTCTCTTGAAAAATGAATTCCCATTGAACTTTAGTGAAGACATGAATGCTGTCAAGAGTTAACTCTTTCCACATACCAAAATCCAAAAATTCTATATACCCAAACCATGATATAACTTTGTCCTTATATCAGTCATGAGCTCATGAATAATGTTGAACATTTCATTTTCTCCTTATCCCTTCATTATGAGCATATCATCTTCTTTTCAAAAATATCTCAATCACTTTCCATGGTTATCGGTACCATAATATTATTAAAAACCACAATAGACCAATACATAAATATTCCAATATTCCACGATACTATATACAACATTATTTTGGAATCGCATTACATAAACACTTAATCATTCCACCACATCGTTTCCATATTCAACATCACCAATAGTGATCACATGTGACTTCCCTTTGTCCTTTTCCTTAAGTGGTTTCTCATGTCGATCATCATTAACCCTTCGATTAGGGCATTGATTAGCATAATTCCCCATTTCCATGCACTTGAAGCATTGAAGTGTTAGTGGAGTGTTCTCTGTAGTCTTTTCTCTATTCACATCATTAGCTACCTTTTTCCCATTACTTCGACACTCAACTACTCGATGACCTTTTTCCATAATTAAATCATTTTCTAGTACCTTTTAGGCAATCTCCACCATGGTTATTTCCAAACATTGAGCATAAATAAACATTCATCTTCTTTGCACCATTATTCTGAGATTTATCCTTGAACTCCATCTTTCATTTCTTGTAAAAACCATTAGATGGATATGTAAAACCAACTTCCATTTCTTCCTTGATAGCACAATGCACAATTTCTTCATATCTACTGAAGTCTATTATAGTTAATTCCCTAATAAGACTTGGTTTTAAGCCACTAAAGAATCGATCAACTTTACTTTCAGGTTGGATGATAAAGCCAGATGCATACCTTGCAAGCCTTCTAAAATTTGTTTCGTATAAACCAATAGATTCATCATCCTTTTTCTTAAGCTCAAGGAACTCCTTTTCCATATTTGTTCGAAGAATATGAGGGAAGTACTTATTGAAAAATAAGTTCTTGAACTCATCCCATTCCATGGAGTCAATTTCACCTTGGGGCCTTGTATTCTTAATTAGAGTCCACCACTGGTCTGCTTCACTATCTAAATGGTAAACAGCTAGAATGACTTTTTCAGGTTCTGAACATAAAAGAATGGAAAATATATTTTCAATGGTATTGATCCATTGTTCAGAAACAAGTGGATCAGAAGACCCACTAAAAGAAGGTGGATGTTGCCTCATGAAGGACTCAATAGAATATCGCTCCCTTCTCTGCTCATTTGGAAGTACAGAATGATTCATAGCTTGTGTAAGTATAGAAATAAGATTTTGCACTCCATCTCCCATAACATTGGTTTTTTCTGGTGGACAATCATTGCATTGCACATTACATTGATCAAGACGGTTGCTTCGGGTTCCAGCCATCATCTAAAACCCAAAAAGAATAGTGTAAGAGGCAAAACTCATGCTAGAAAAACAACTTAATAAAGGGGGAGTACATTGAATCTCTAACATCATAGGTTTAATCCTAGGTTATTCATGATCGTTGTCATAATTCTAGGACTGTAAACTATACTTATACCTAACCTTAGAGACATACCTAGACATACCTTAGAAATATCTCTAGGGATCTCACTAAAGTTTTCGCATCCTAGTTTCCAAAGGTTGAATAAACCTTTCCTCTGATACCAACTGTAGAGACCCAAAGATTGGAATACATGGAAATTACATTACTTTTGTGGAATACTTAATACATAACAAAAACCCACACACAAGGACCGTAATAGTTTAGTGTCTTTGGAAACTCGGAACATAATCATCTAATCATGGTGAAAGATCTTTAACATCTCCCATAATGATCTTCCCCTTTTGTTTTCTTACCTAAAAACATTCTTTATATCCTGGGGAAAATAAAACATAAAAAGGGTGAGCTCAAATTCTCATTAAGTGTAAACATAGAGAACATAAAACAATCCACAGACATTTGAATGTAAAATCATGAGCATAAAATCTAAACATCAAAATCATGAGCAATGACATAAAACATGGTAGTACGTAAGGCATAGATCATAATGAAACATAAATAATGAAAAAATAGCATGGGAATAAAACTTTTAATTGTGTAAAAACATTTAACACATGATATGATTTCCATAGTAGCCAAGTCATTTCTTCCAAGACCATCTTAGTGGACAAAGTCCCTCACTGAACCGGGTTTACTTGTCATTCCAGCACTGTATTACTGAACTGAATTTACTTGTCATTCCATCCATGTCTATCTCATGAGATATAAATCTTTACCCAATTCAATAGATGGAGATATAGGTCCCACCCATCTCATAATGAAATCATTCTTTCATGTGCCACAAAATAAACATGCGTCATTCATAATAACCCAACGACTAAAATGGGTTTCATAAACATCATTCCATCATAACATAATCCATATAAAAAAATGGATATAATTTCATCATAAGAAAAGTGAAATCATGTAAATCATAGAGACATTATACTTGAAACATACACATATTAAATAATGTCATCTTAAATGGAAAATAGTTTTTATAAAACACTTGAAAAGAATTCTTGATGAAAATATCCTTTCTTCTTCAAAATCATTTTCTTTTCACAAAATGTAATGGAATTTTAAAAGAAAAGTATTTTGTTGAAAATAGTCATGAAATCTTGTAGAGTAAGATTCTTTAAAATAAGGATTTATGAAACCGTAAAAATCCTTTCATGCCGTATAACTTTAAAAAACATTTTCCTCGTACTTTTGTCAGAAAAGTCAAAAAGTTCACCGTAATGTAAACAAAAGAAATATTCCTTCCATAACACAAAGTAAAAGTCAAAGAGAAGTAAATATGACATTAAACATACATGGAATAATATTAAACACTTTATGAAAAACCTTTTATGGGCATGGATGAAAAATATAACCCCAGTAAATACTTACGTATAAGCAATCTCGGATAAAAATGAGATTGCAAAATTATCCCATACCTTATGTCCCATATGCTTCGTAAAAATCTAAACCTCCTATATAATGATTTAAATAATATCATTGAATTATTAACGAATCATATTCACTGTTATGATATCATATATGGTTCACTTATCACTTTATATTACCCGTTCTTTTGTAAATTCCATGTTAAAGCATTGTTTTGGGTAAAATCATTTTCTTTTTCGTACGTGTTAGGACTTGTTGTTCTTGATATTATTATTACTTATATCATGATTTAATTACATCCATAATGCAAATAAGGATTTATATATCATATATATTCAGTATATATATATATATAATTGATAGATAAATGGAATGAAATACACCGTTCATAGAGACGGTAGGTCGTACGTACGCATGAACGTTGTTTTCGTTTCCTTATTGAATTAAATGGAATTAAGTAAATGAAACATATAAGTAAATAAATCCAGTATCATTATTATGTAATATATTTCATGGTTATTCATTATATATACTTTATAATCATACTTGAATGGTTAATCATGTAAAATGAATCTCATCGCGTTTGTGGAGACGGTAGTCCGTACGTACGCACGAGCGATGATATCATTCCCATGATCATGGAATTATATTGAAGTGTATGAATAATATTTCAGAATCAATATCACTTTCAAATAATCATATATAGTTATTTATTTACACCATTATACCCATCCAGGTAAGGGGGTGGTGGAAAATAGATTACACCATGGTGTGGAGACGGTATTTCATACGTACGCACACGCGGTGATTTCGTTTCCGTAGGATGGATAAAAGATGAAATTGGGTTGTTTCATATTTATAATGACATATCAGTATATTATTGATACTAATGTTATTAATTTATGATGAAACAAATAAATAACAATGTGTAGAAGAAGAAATAAATTGGAAAGAATCGGTAAAAGATATTACCTCTTCTTTGACACACCTCTTCTTAACCTCCTCTTAAGGCACTAGGGATGGTCCTTTTAGGAGACTATAACATATATAATGTTTCTAGGGAAGATGATAAGGGAAATGGACAGGGTTTGGACGAGCTTCAAGGCTCAAAATGGTGTAAAGATTAGAGGGACGGGTTGCCCTTTTTATAAGGGAGGAGAGGGGTACTTTAGGAAAAATTTAAAATATTATTTTATAATAAAGTCATATTCGGTTTATAATAGCTCCAAATTGATTTATTTAGAAGCTAAAGTGTGTATTGGTCGAAATACTCTCAACCAATAGGTTTTAGACAAGTTTAGGTTACTATTTTAACCTTATCATTTAGATTTAACTCTAAGTTAAATAATTTTAGGTTTACCATGTCTTCTTGTTTTCTTACACTATATAGTTAATAAACATACTATAACAAGCCAAACGAACCCCAAATGGTTCATTATTAATCCATATAACTGTATCTAAGTAATTTGGCCGAACTTTAGATTTTTAGGAATATAATAACAATTAACAATATAATATTTGTTTTAAAAACTATTTTATGACAATTTTCACACTATTTGGTAATTGATTTTTGGGAAAATTATAAAAGAATTATTAGTTCGAATAAAGTTAATTAAATCAATAATAACATGTCATATTAACCTAAAAAATTTAATTTAATTCATAAAAAGTCTCAAATTACATTTATTTGGGTATTTATTACATCAATTATGTTTATATTTCATTAATAAGGTAATTACTGCATCATCATTGTGTCATAAATAAATTAAATAATTTCATGTCTAAAAATTATAAATAAAATACCATTATTTAGGAAATATTTTTATCTTTCTAATGAGTATTTATAGTCGAATTTATCTTATATATAACCCTATATTAAATATATTTTATTTATTAAACTTTGGTTTTAACTATTTTAACTCTTCTTTAAATAAAATAATAATAAGTGTCCTAATCTAATCCAAGTGGACCTAAAGGGGTAATATTTTATTCCTAATGTTTTTTTGGTCTAATTACACTTATCCAATAGAATTAGGACATGTGATAGGGTAATAATAATAATATCATTTTTACCCTTAATTACCCTATTCACTTTTAACCGTGGTAAATAAAAGTAAAAAGTTATTATTCACCAAAAATTATTTTTATCTTATTGAACCACATTTTACTCCTTTATATTAACCATGTCTCTCTGAGTTTATAAATTCCACTCACAGAAGCGGTAAAATTAAGCTTTATATAAATTTTCAAATTCTCCTAGGTGGTGGGTAAAAGACGGTGAAAAGTTCAATAAAATTTTTATATATCTAAAATTATTATAAAATGACTGCAATGAATTAAATTTAACTTATATAGGTATTAAGTATCAATTTTTACCTAAAATAAATTTAAATAAAAATTCAGTTTTTAAATAGTAACCTAGTGTTTTCACTATTCATCAAAAATTGAAAGTTTTCAGAAAAATACTAAAAATTCAGCCTAGGCTAATTTCGATATTCAAAATCCAAAAATAAAGTCCTTTTTGAAAGATAAAATTTATAAAATTTCAAAAACTATGTATTACTATTCATAAAGTCTAGTTTATATAACACATCGTTGTATAGAGAAACTCGGTATTGTGTATAACACACGCTATCATGAAAGGTCATGATTGCATCTAATGCAAGCCAAGTCAGGGATGCATGTAGTGAAAGATCATTTTGGTGAAGCATACAACACAAGACATCAATGAAATTAAAAAGAATATTTTTGATAAAATCTCGGGGTGTTACAGTTATGATCTCAGGGATCATGTTTTTTGGTTACATTATGAATTTTGTCTTATGAATTCCTCGATTTGTTGTGTGACTCAATATTATGATATATTATTTCTAGGGAATAATTTTTATTTGTTATGCTCATATTCTTATTACCTTATGCTCATGTTTTGTTTAAGAGATAATTTATATCTCTCTTTATTACACTTATTCGGCATTTGATCTCACCCATTCTTATGTTTTATTTCCCTATATTATGAAGAAAGGCATTAAGTATGATATGTATAATAAGGTTTCTAGTTATGAAAAAATTAGTGGCATATGATTTGGTTCACTTGTGAACAATTTTTTTATCTATCCAAGTTTCTAAAGATACTATACCTATACGATTCTGTCATGGATAGGTATGTTATGTAATAAATATCTATCTAATAAGATGTAATATCAATGTATGAAAAGTCTGGGTCACTATAAGGTATGAATTTATATATTTAAAATGGTATGATGGATTCATATAATGTACTATACTTTTATTTTTGGATACCATCATTGTATATGTTGTCCTTAAAGTGAGATATAAAATCTTCCTTATTATATCGCTAATCAAGTGTCTTGGATTATGGGTATGGGTGATGCAATTTTATAAATGGATATGTTTTTTTAGTGACAATGGTTATTATAAGTGTCCTATGATGGATGAGTTAAGGTATAGTCAATAGGTTATCCATGGTAGGCTTTTATAATAGAGATCATCTATTTGAGAATTTTGTTTAACCCTAGTGGATTGGGATATGTCTTGGTAAATATGTTTCCTATAATATTTTTGGTTATGTCATATGAGGCTCGAACCCACACCACTATTAATAGGGTGGTGGTTTATGATTTTTTTAGTGACCTATCCCTGAGTCAAAGGGTGGTGGATTTGGATATAGGAATGAGATATCACCTATTGGGGTATGATGTTGAAATGAAATATGGGAAAGAGACCCCATATTGAGTGAAACATTTTTACTATATGATAATGTTATGTAACCTCATCCTTTGTCAAAGGGTGTTTTCCCGATATCCAATGATGACTTGTAATGTGAGCTATAGAATATAATACATACAATGAAATTTATCTATCATGTGTGATGAATCTTCTTCTAGTACAAATATGAAACATGTTTTTTGGTTTTATTGTATCGTGGTTAGTATATAATGAACAAACATGTATGTGTTTTTATTTGTTATTAATTTTCTATCAATTCCTATACACACAAAAGACCCTCTAAACATATATATAAGTATTTTTTGGAGGTTTTATTTTGGGTTTTAATACTCACACCATATAAGTGAATTCCAATCCTTGTGTAGATGTTATTTATTATAAAAATCCATATACAAGGAACTTATGTTAGATGATTCAGTTTTTGTAGTGGGGTAGAGTTAGATGTTATACCAAGGAATATTCAAGGATTATTTTTTCATTATAATTTTTTTATTGTATATACCAAGTACTGATCCACCACCAATCTGGGTCACTCTTTAGCTAATTATGAGACCGATATAGTTCAATAGATATTAAATTTGTGGTTATTTATATTTTTAAATTCAACTTTGATTCCATACAAGTTGTTATTTTTTTAATATTTGATATCCTTTATTGTGGATGAGTATATAATATTGTGGGAATAGTATACTTGATATATGGATCAGTTTACTATGGGTAGTCGACATCCATATATGTGCTCTTGAGTTCATATTCTGATCTTTATCAAACCCAGTGAACTGAGATAGGGTGTTATAAAATTTTATTTGATAAAATTTTCATTTAATTTACTATTTTGGGTTGGTATATTTGAAGATAGGAATATTGGAACTAAGGTGAGATTTTATTCTTATATATGTCCATTATATATGTAGTATTCATTCTAGTTGGTAATTTTCTAGAGTCTATTTTAATGGAATGATGATTATCGCTTCATTTATTCTTGGATAGTTATTACAGGATTCATTATTTATGGATGTTTCTTTTTCTTAGTAAAGTTATAGAATTTGAGTTTGGAACTTATTATTGATCATTTATATTCACATGTTATACACTTTTTTATATGTTGTTTCTAAACATGTTTGTAGAGACCCAAAACTTGACGTACATGGAAATTTCATTACTTTGGCGAAATACATAATACATAACAAAAACCAACAATCAAGGATCGTAATGGTTTAGTGTCTTTGGAAACTTGGAACATGATCTTTTAATCATGGTGAAAGATCTTCCTCATCTCCCATAAAGATCTTCCCCTTTTGTTTTCTTACCTAAATCCTTTCTTTATATCCTGGGGAAAATAAAAAATATAAAGGGTGAGCTCAAATGCTCAGTAAGGGTAAGCATGGAGAAAATAAAACAAACTGTATACATTTGAACTTAAAAACATGACCATAATGTTTAAACATGAAAATCTTGAGCAATGAGATAAAACATGAAAGTACATAAGGCATAGATCATAATGGAACATAAATCATGATAAAATAGAATTTCAATAAAACTTGTAATTGTGGAAAAACATTAATCACATGATATGATTTCCATAGTAGCAAAGGCATTGCTGCCAAGACTGTCATAGTGGAAAAAGTCCCTTTCTGAATCAAGTTCACACCTCGTTCTAGTCCTGTAACAATGAACCGGATTAACTTACCATTCCAGTCATGTCTATCTCATGAGATATAAATCTTTACCCAATGCATTGGAGGCAGATATAGGTCTCACCCATCTCATAATTAAATCATTCTTTCGTGTGCCACAAAATCATAAATCTTACATCATAGCATAACCCATTTAATAGAATGGGATTCTTAAACATCATCACATCATAACATAATCCATATATAAAATGGATATCATTTCATCATAAGAAGAATCAAACCATGTAAATAATGGAGACAATATACTTGAAACATAAACATATTAAATAATGTCATTTTAGAAGGAAAATATATTTGATAAAACACTTGAAATGAAATCTTGAGGAAAATATCCTTTCTTCTTCAAAATCATTTTCTTTTCACAAAATGCCATGAAATTTTAAAAGAAAAGGGTTTTGTTTAAAATAATCATGCAATATTTTATTGGAAGCTTCATGAAAATGAGGCGTTATGAAATCGTAATGATCTGTTCACGCCGTATAAGTTAAAAATAACATTCTCCTCGTACTTTTGTCAGAAAAGTCAAAAAGTTCCTCGTGTGGTAAACAAAAGTAAGGTTCCTTTCATAACATGTGGTAAAATTAAAAAATGGGTAAAAGGGCCATTAAACATACATGAAAATATGTTTAGAAAACAAGGACATAGATGATAACAAAAACCCCAGAAAATACTTACAAATAAACAATCTCAGATAAGAGCGAGATTGTAATAGTTATCCCTTACAAAGATATTTTTGAAAATAAAATAGATAACTTATGTGTATTCAATATAATGTCACATAAAGAAAGTATAAATATATGATAAGATATAAAAAATAATTTCTCACATAATAAAAGAATGACATAAACAAGAAAGAGAAGATCAACCCAAAGAATGGAAATTGGGTTAAGAAGATCCCTTACCTCGTGTCCGACTTGACTCGATCATTATTTAATCTCCTGAATAATAAACCAATGTTAATTTATACTTGTTTAAAAACATTTTTCAAATTTATTATTCCATTTATATCACTTATTACCATGTTATAAACATTATGTAACCATTTAAGTTAATAATGTTTGTTTTGTTGATATTTGGTAATTGAGTCAAAAATAGACTTCTTATAATTACATGTTGTTCATGTGGTCAAAGGTTCATTATATCCAGAATGATATTAATGATTTATATATCATATATATCATATATATATATGGAAACCATAAAGGCCTTATATAATTGGGAAGTAAAGAAGAATAAGGAAATCATAAAAATAATATATATCATATATAAATATAGTTCCATCATAATTTCCACCATGATAGGCGGTAGGAGAAAATCTAACAATCATTATTTCGTGAGGCGTTAGTTTTTCATCAATAGAAACATTATGTTCTTCATCCATTAGATGGAGGTGTGTGTAAGTGTAGTTCGAATAATTCTCATAAAAACATCCTAGTATATTTATGATACTTGTGTTGTTAAAAAAAGAAAGGATTAAAAAGATTTTAGGGGTTGGAGAAGTAGAATAAAAGAAAACAACTTAAGAGAAACGGTTACCTTTAATTGGGGTAACTTCCTTTGGTTTGAACCAAAAGGGCTTCTTGAAGTGCCTTCTGCCTAATGTAGGGCTTCTATGGGGAGGAGAGGAATATATGGAGCTTAATTGGGTAGATTTTGGACGATCCAAATGGCTTGAGAGGTTGGAGGAATTGGATAGAAATGGTCTCCTTTTATAAGGGAGAGGAGGGGCTCGTTAGGAAAGAGTGAAAATATTATTTTATATTATAATGATATTCGGTTTCTAATGGTCCAAAAATTATTATAGTCGAAGATAAGATGACTCATGGTCTAAATATAATCATTAAATCAGAATTGGACAAGTTTTTCATAATATTTTAATCATTATAATCTTATTTATTTAAATCATTTATTAATGAGGTAAACACTGCATCATTATTGTGTAATAAGTAATTTAATTTATTTGATGTCTAAAAATTATAAAAAAATACCAAAATGGAGGAAATATTTTTATCTTTCCAATGAATAGTTATAGTCGAAAATATAATTTATATATATCCTTATAAAAATTAATTACTAAAATATTTTTGTTAATGTCAATTTTGTCTTTACATTAAATTTATTAATCCAAATTGTCATTATCACTACCAAGTGGCTCAATGGGGTCCCCAAATCGACCCAAGTATGCCCATGGTCAGCCACTACTCATCCAATAAGGTTTGGACAAGTTTTAAGGTAATTATGAATTATTATAATATTCTTTTAACCTTGAATTTCCCTATTTACCTTCTACCGCAGTAAATAAAAGTCAAAAGTTACTATTCACCAAAAATTATTTTCATTTTATTGAACCTCATTTTACTTCTTTATAACAATCATGTATGTCGGATTTTTCATATTCAACTCAAAAAAGTGGTAAAATTACATTTAAATGAATGATTCAGTTTGTTAACTACCACTAAGTGGTTTAACTATTCATCAAAAATTGAAGTTTTCAGAAAAATACCAAAAATTCAGCCAAAGCTATATTTGATATTCTAAATTAAAAAATTATTTCCATTTTTCTAAATTCTAAAAAAATATGTTTCATTAATTAATTTTAAAATTAATTCTCATTATCAAAACAAATAAAGTGTTTTTAAAAACAATAACTTTCAAAAGATTATCACTTATTTATGTCCAATTTCAAAGTGAAATTAATTCCAATGACCAACCTTGGATTAAATGGTAAATATATATTTTAATTACACTTTAAAACCAATTAAAAATATAATCTAACCATATAAATTATTGTGATGAAAAAAAAAATTTTAATTAAAATATATCGTGTTTTAACTATTCATCAAAATATGAATGTTATCAAAATAATATGAAAAATTTATCCAAATTAAATTTTTATATACTGATTCCAAGGAAGAATTTTATTTTTTAAAATTGAACTTATAAACATGTCAAAAACTAGATTTAAAGTGGGTTCTCCATCCAAAGGAGACAAAACTACGTTTTTTGAAAAATAATTATTTTACTCGAAAAATTTATTTTGTTCTCATACCATGTTCTAGAAAATGTGTAAGATGAATAATAATGTTATAAAATTCAAAATGTAGTTGATACTATTCATAACGGCTAGTTTATAATAATATTTTAACCATATATCATTGTTTAGTGAAACCTGGTATTGCGTACAACACACGCTATCGAGGAAGGTCGTGATTGTGTGTAATGCAAGCCAAGTCAAGGTTGTGTGTTGTGCAAGACTCCTTCGTTGTTTCATCTAACAGAATCCAACCATATTTCATTTATACATTGAATATATATAAATATATATATATATACACTTAATGTTGCGTAGAATAACTACTATCAAAATTGTGTGTAACATGATCCAAGAATAGTGTTGCGTATACTGTAAACTAATACGGTGTTGCGTATAGCGCAAGGTAATCTTGGTGTACCGTACAACACAAGACATCAATGAAATTAAAATAATTTTTTTCATAAAATCTCGAGGTGTTACATTTTACCCCCCTTAAAATGAATTTCACCCTCGAAATTCACCGGGGTTATAAATGGTTTAATACTTGAAAGTTTCTTTAATAGAAACCCACATCGTAAAAAGGGAATACCAAAACCTATATTTAAAAAATAGAGTATGAAATGTAATAGTTACCCAAATTAACTAATCACTGGGTTTTCACATAGGATAACATAGGTGAAAATATGGATACGGAAGAAAAATCTAACCATAAAGTTCTGATTGAGAGTGGTAGAGAACATGGCTATGAAAAAGCCACCAATCACAAGGCCATAAATTTGTGATGATCTAAGGTACCATCTGATTCATCAGATAAGAGCACTCGAACAACATTTTGTTTTCAATATCATTTCCTAAAGTTGAAGAATTTGAATTAGAAGAAATACTTACTTTATTTTGGCACATTGCCACTATTTTTTGTGCCTTGAACAATTCCCACTTCATCTCTTAAAGAAATGAAGTCGAATTTTTCATTCGTGAAGTGTTAGCAGATCATGTGATAGGATGATGGGTCATTCCATCTATCTCAAAGAAATGGTTAGAAAAATTTATCCAATACATAAGTTCATCTATGGTGAGGTTAATCATATACGATTCCAAAAATGAACTTATACTTCATCTATCATACCTCTTAATAAAATAAAACTACTTTGTACTAACCAGGGACTTCTTATAGGCCATTGGTATGCGATAAAGGCCAGTCACACTTCAATTTAGGGTTTGATTCCCACAGCCTTGTCCGATGCGACGGGTTGTCCCCCGTCCTGCAGGTTGTCCTTTTTCTAAAATTACATCATTATCACTTTCCATCAATAATATCAAGAAAAAACTTCTAGCCATAAACAATACTAACTTGTGTCCAACATAATCTATTCCAATCATTACGCTTATCCAAAATACATATGTCCAATCTCATAGTATAAAGAAAACGATTACTTGAAAGGTCACATAACAAGCACATGAATACCATCATTTATACGATATATCTTGTTGGTCACATTCCAAACATATGAATACCTTAATCATGTATTCTCTTAAAAAATGAATACCCAATGAACCTTAGTGAAAAAATGAATGCTGTCAAAAGTTAATTCTTCCAATATACCAAAATCCCAAAATTTCTATATACTCAAACCATGAAATCACATTTTCCTTATATCAGTCATGAGCTCATGAATATTTTCAAACATTTCATTTTCTCCGTATCCCTTAATTATGTGCATATCATCTTCTTTCCAAAAATATCTCAATCACTTTTCATGGTTACCGATGCCATATTCTTATGGAAAACCACAATGGACCAATACATAGGTATTCCAGTATACCATAAAAGTACTTCAACAATGTTATTCTTGAATACCAATACATAAACACTTCAATCCATAATCTTCAATGATTTTCATGGAATAAGTCCTTCCTTGATTTAGAAGTAACCTCTTAGGTCAGGGCATTGAGTTGGGTAATTCCCATGTTCTCCACAAATAAGACATTGAACTCCATAACAGTCTATCACTCTATGACCCTTTTCTCCACACAGATATCATCTTCCCCTCCATTTTAGGTATTCCTCAAGGTTCTTCTTCCCTTCATTAGAAATCTCAATCTTCCTTTCTCTATGCTCCTCACCATGCGAACATGCATAAAATTCCATCTTCCTCTTATTTGATGACTTAGGAATACAACTAAAGTTCACCTTATTAATCATATATCGAGATGACTGATTCGGCATAATCACAATATCTTTCTCTCCAGGCATTACATAATTATGTTGATCATAGTTCCAAATTTGTCCATTGGAATCAATGTTAACTAAACTCCTTCTCGTTCCCTCCATTGACTAAAACCAGAAATCATAGTGTAAGAAATATTTAAAATAACGAGGAACCACATAATCATAAAAAGTCACTTATGGTATGTCTGACTTATCCCACATTCTTTAATCCATGACACCCTAGGTTCACCCTAGGTTATTCATGATCGTCAAAAAAATTATAGTATTGTAACCTATAGTAATACTAAACCTTAGGGACATCCCTAGACATACCTTTGAAATATCTCTAGGGAATTTACTAAAGTTTTCACATCCTAGTTTCCAAAGGTTAACTAAACCTTTCCACTGATACCAACTGTAGAGACCCAAAACTTGACGTACATGGACATTTCATTACTTTGGCGGAATACATAATACATAACAAAAACCAACAATCAACGACCGTAATAGTTTAGTGTCTTTGGAAACTTGGAACATGATCTTCTAATCATGGTGAAAGATCTTCAACATCTCCCATAAAGATCATACCCTTTTGATTTTTTGCCTAAAACCTTTCTTTATATCCTGGGGAAAATAAAACATATAAAGGTTGAGCTCAAATTCTCAGAAAGGGTAAGCATGTAGAAAATAAAACAAACCATATACATTTGAACTTAAAAACATGACCATAATGTTTAAACATGGAAATCTTGAGCAATGAGATAAAACATGGAAGTACATAAGGCATAGATCATAATGGAAAATCAACCATGATAAAATATCATGGGAATAAAACTTGTAATTGTGACAAAACATGAAGCACATGATATTATTTCAATAGTAGCCAAGGCATTGCTTCCAAGACCATCTTAGTGGACAAAGTCCCTTTCGGAATCGAGTTCACACCTCGTTCCAGTCCTATAACACTAAACCAGATTAACTTACCATTCCAGCCATGTCTATCTCATGAGATATAAATATTTACCCAATTCATTAGAGGGAGATATAGGACCCACCCATCTCATAATGAAATCATTCTTTCGTGTGCCACAAAATCATAAATCATACATCATTGCATAACCCATGTAATAGAATGGGATTCTTAAACATCATGACATAATAACATAATCCATATAAAAAATGGATATCATTCCATCATAAGAAGAATCAAAACATGTAAATAATGTAGACAATATAATTGAAACATAAACATATTAAATAATGTCATTTTAAATGGAAAATATATTTGATAAAACACTGGAAATGAAATCTTGAGGAAAATATCCTTTCTTATTCAAAATAATTTTTTTTCACAAAATTCCATGAAATTTTAAAAGAAAAGGGTTTTGTTGGAAATAATCATGCAATCTTGTATAGGAGCTTCATGAAAATGAGGCGTTATGAAATCGTAAAAATCTATTCACGCCGTATAAGTTAAAAATAACATTCTCCTTGTAATTTTGTCAGAAAAGTCAAAAAGTTCCTCGTGTGGTAAACAAAAGTAATATTCCATTCATTACCTGTGGTAAAATTAAAAATTGGGTAAAAATTCCATTAAACATACAATAAAACATTTTTAGAAAACAGGGACATGGATGATAACAAAAACCCCAGTAAATACTTACGAATAAACAATCTCGGATAAGAGTGATATTGGAATAGTTATCCCTTACAAAGATATTTTTGTAAATAAAATAGATAACTTCTGTTTATTCACTATAAGGTCACATAAAGAAAGTATGAATACATGATAAGATCTAAAAATTCATTTCTCACATAATCAAAGAATTACATAAACAAGAAAGATAAGATCAACCCAAAGAACAGAAATTGGGTTAAGAAGTTCCCTTTCCTCATGTCTGACTTGACTCGATCATTCTTTAATCTCCTGAATAATAAACCGAAGTTAATTTCTACTTTCTTAAGAACATTTTCCAAATTTATTATTCCATTTACATCACTTATTACCATGTTATAAACATTATGTAACCATTTGAGTTAATAATGTTCATTTTGTCGATATTTGGTACTTGAGTCAAAAATTGACTTCTTATAATTGCATGATGTTCATGTGGTCAAAGGTTCATTATATCCAGAATGATATTAATGGTCTATATATCATATATATCATATATATATATCATATACATGTATTTATAATTGTAAATAACATATGGAGGTAAGAAATGAAATGCACCGTTCATGGAGACGGTAAGCCGTACGTACACATGAACGCTACTTTCATTTCTATTTCTTATTTTAATGGAATTAAAACATAATGATACATAGGTATATTATAATTACAGTATAATATCATATATAATATCATTAAATACATCTTTTATACATCCCACATAAGGCATTAACGAATCACATCACTTTGAGGGGGCGGTAGTCCGCACTTCCTCAAATGAGATTATCCTATTTACCCACTATGGAAACCGTAAAGGCTTAATATAATTGGGAATTAAATAAGAATAAGGAAACAATAAAAATAATATATATAATATATAAATACAGTTCCATCATAATGGCCACCATTAGAGGTGGTAGGAGAAAATCGAACAATCATCGTTTTGTGAGGCGTTAGTTTTCCATCAACAGAAACATTATGTTCTTCATCCATTAGATGGAGGTGTGTGTAAGTGTAGTTCGAATAATTCTCATAAAAACATACTAGTATAGTTAGGATACTTTTTTGGTTAAAAAAATAATGTATTAAAAAGATTTTAGGGGTTGGAGAAGTAGAATAAAAGAAAACAACTTAAGAGAAACTGTTACCTTTAATTGGGGTAACTTCCTTTGGTTTGAACCAAAAGAAATTCTTGAAGTGCCTTATGCACAATGTAAGGCATATAGGGGGAGGAGAGGGATGTAGGGAGATTAATTGGGCAGAGTTTGGCTGAGATAAATGGATTGAGAGGTGTGAGGAATTGGATAGAAATGGTCTCTTTTTATAAGGGAGAGGAGGGTCTCTTTAGGAAAGAGTGAAAATGTTATTTTATAATATAATGATATTCGGTTTCTAATGGTCCACAAATCATTATAGTAGAATTTAAGATGAATCATGGTAGAAATATAATCATCCAATTAAAATTGGACATGTTTTGGATAATATTTTAATCATTATAATCTTATTTATTTAAATCATTTATTAATGAGGTAAACACTGCATCATTATTATGTCATAAATAATTTAATTTATTTGATGTCTAAAAATTATAAAAAAAATACGAACATGTAGGAAATCTATTTATCTTTAAAATGAATTTTTATAGTCGAAAAGATAATTTATATAGCCCCTTATAAAAATTAATTACTAAAGGATTTGTGTTAATGTCAATTTTATCTTTATATTAAATTTATTAATCAAAATTGTTATTATCACTACCAAGTGGCTCAATGGGGTCCCAAATCGACCCAAGGATGCCCATGGTCGTCCACTACTCATACAATGTGGTTAGGACAAGTTTTAAGGTAATTTGGAATTATTATTATTTTCTTTTAACCTTGACTTACCCTATTTACCTTTAACCGCAGTAAATAAAAGTCAAAAATTACTATTCACCAAAAATTATTTTCATCTTATTGAACCACATTTTACTTCTTGATAAAAATCATGTATGTCATATTTTTTAAATTAAATTTACATAAGTGGTAAAATATCGCTTAAATGAAAGATTCTGTTTGTTAACTACCACTAAGTGGTTTCACTATTCATCAAAAATTGAAGTTTTTCAGAAAAATACCAAAAATTCAGCCTAAGCTATATTTGATATTCCGAATTCAAAAATGATGTCCATTTTTTCAAATTAAAAAAATATAAGTGGCATTAATTAATTTTAAAATTAATTCACGTTATCAAAACAAATAGCGTGTTTTTAAAAAACAATAACTCTCAAAAGATCATCACTTGTTTATGTCCAATTTCAAAGTGAAATTAATTCCAATGAACAACATTGGATTAAATGGTAAAAATATATTATAATTAAACTTTAAAACTAATTAAAAAGATAATATGACCATATAAATTATTACGATGAAAAAAAAATTAATTAAAATATATCGTGTTTTTACTATTCATCAAGATATGAAAGTTATCAGAATAATATGAAAAATTTATCCAAATTAAGTTTTTATATCCTGATTCCAAGGAAGAATTTTATTTTGTCAAATTGAACTTATAAAAATGTCAAAAACTATATTTAAAGTGGGTGCGCCATCAAAAGGCGACAAAACTGCATTTTTTGAAAAATACTTATTTTACCTGAAAAATTTATTTTGTTCTCATACCATGTTCTAGAAAATGTGTAAGATGAATAATAATGTTATAAAATTCAAAATTTAGTTTATACTATTCATAACGTCTAGTTCATAATAATATTATAACCATATATCGTTGTTTAGGGAAACCTGGTATTGCGTACAACACACGCTATCGGGGAAGGTCGTGACTGCGTGTAATGAGAGTCATGTCAGGGTTGCGTGTTGTGGGAGACTCCTTCGTTGTTTCATGTAACAGAATCCAACCACATTTCATTTATACATTTAATATATATATATATATATATACTCAATGTTGCGTAGAATAACTACTATCAAAATTGTGTGTAACATGATCCAAGAATAGTGTTTCATATACTGCAAACTAATACGGTGTTGTGTATAGTGCAAGGTATTCTTGGTGTAGAGTACAACACAAGACATCAATGAAATTAAAAGAATATTTTTCATAAAATCTCAGGGTGTTACAATGTTCATCAATTTAATATTAGAAATGATATATTCATTGTTCTCCCATATAAATTATTGGTGGAATAAAATTAAATTATCCTTATATTTTCTATAGTTTCTGTCGCATATGATTTTGGATAATGTGAATGTAAAACTCTTATGGACTTAGTTCTTGTATGAGTAGTGGGTTTATATGTTTAGTGCCTTATTAGTAGACCCTCATTGTGGGTTTCCTATGTTAGTTTTATGTATCTGATTCTGTTAAGGATAAAAACTATTAAATTTTATGTTATTAGAGAAATTATTAATTATATATTTTATCTACTCAGAAAAAACAACCTAGGTTATTTCTTTATGCTCCACCCATTAATAAGGTTGGACATATCTTATATATTAACAAATCCCCAATTATAAATATAATTTTTCAAGAGAGTGAAGATGATCATTCTTATATGTATGATTCATGATATTAGGAATCTAAACTACTACATAAATTGGACTTTTTCAAATTATTGTTTGGTGGTGGAGGATTTCATTGGTCTATGGATTTTAGGGTATAATTACCTAATATCTCAAGGTATAGTACCCTTAATAATTCAAAATAATAAAAGTACATGAAGATGTTGTGGAATCGTTTTTGGTCATCATGAGTGTCATTAATCTAGTAAAGATACCTGATAATCAAAAAGTGATATTGGAAATGAATAATATTTATAGACATGGTAGGAGTTAGTGAGTTGATCCATTTAAGGATAAGATGAATGATTTTCTAACCTAGGATGATATTAAGGACCTCCTTTTCAAGGAATTTTAACACTAATTAGTGATGTTTGACTCATCCTTTTTGTATAATGAGAATCATTAGGGAAAATTATTAGTAATGAAAAATAACATTTGTTTCATAATGTTTTTTTGGTTCATTCCTTTATTGGTTTTGAGTTAGGACAAAAAAGTATTATAGGATTGATATTGGTCTTCATTTTTTTTTTTGTTATGTGAAGATTTTTAACTTGATGCTCAATTATTATACTATTTTTCAGTATCATACTATTGAGAAAATATTTCTCATTAATATCTCTGTTTGTAGTATTCCAAATTATAGAATTCCATGAGATGGAAAACCTAGTGGAACTCGAGGTGACCTATGTTAAATAATCAAACATATTTTATTATTTCACATGAACAATAATTACATCCCAAACATATTCACACAACCTTGAGTACCAAAGGTTTACTACTATTTGATATTATCTAGATAAAAAACTTATATTATAACACTTTTGAACAATCCTCTATAATTATACCCTTATAGGACCCCATATATAATTCTTATACATTGTACTCATATTCATAAGAAAGTGGGTACTAGAGCATAATCAAAGTCAAATAACATGACATTATCGGGTCATTAACAAATGAAAGTTGAACATAAGACATACATTAAGGATATGATCATAACATATTACATAAGACTACATGACATTTGTAAGATGAAAACCATATGAATGTGGAACAAATAATAGTTGAGAAATCATATAATAGTGAAGAATACATTACTACTTGTTTCCCATAATTTAGGGGAACACTCATCACTACTTGACTCCAATAACATACTAGATCATGCATCACTTACTGATTTCAATAACATATTGGTGGAATCACTTCACTATTCCCATAAAGTAGTGTAGAAGGAATCACTACATGATTCCAAAAATAGTGGAGTAGTAATCACTATCAGATTCCCATAACATGGTGGAGTTTCCATCAATTCATAATTCCCATAATATAGTGAAGCTGAAATCACATAATGGTTCCCATAACATAATGGATCTAGCATCACAATCTGATTCCTATAACATAATTGAGCACACATCAAATTAATATTCTAAAAACATAGTATAGTATGCATCACATTGAGATTCCAATAGTGCATAGATCACCAATACAATATTCTCATAATTATCTCATGGGATATAAAACATTAACCAATGCAATGGAGGGAAATATAATTTTAATCCCACCCATCACATAATAACATCCCTACATGAGTGTTCCATAATATAACAATAAAATTCAAAATTTAATTATAGCTTAATTAAATTTCATAAATGAATGGAGTTTCATGAAAACATCGTTAAAATATCATTGTCATTAGCCATATTGGGAAATAAGGTGGATGGAAACTGTAACATCCTGAGATTTTTGGAAATATTTTTACTAATAAATTTAATATTTTCAATATTTATCATCACACAAAAAATCCAATTTTAGCATGAATTACACAAAAAATTTGAGTTTATCTTATGTTACACACAACATTGATTTTAGATTTTGTTACACATAACACTGTGTTTAGATGAAATGTGACATACAATTAAATTATTATTATTTAATATGATGGTAATTAGCTATTGGAATGGAGGGTATTAATAAAATTAACTAAATTATGAAAACATGTGATTTATGAATGTATATAAAATGAATTCATCAGTGAATAATTAATTAGAAATGAAAATAAGAACCATTTCAAAATAAAGGAAATCTTTTTTTGAAAAACTATTTTTATGTGAAAAAATGTGTTTTAAATAAATTAATTAATCAAAAAAATTGGTGAATTGTTTTAATGAAATTTATATAATATATATTCAATAAAAATAGTAACATCCATCTTATGAGTTTTCTAGAGAAGAGATAATTATGAATCCAATTTTTCACTTAAAACTATATTTTTCTAAAAAAGATTACGTCACCATTTGCACACTTGTTTTAAAGTTAATTTTTTCTAGTTTTGGAAAAAATTGAAAAATTGTTATTCATATTTTGAAGTAATAAATTCAAAATTATATAGGATTCCTTTTTAATAAATTTTATGAAAATATAATTTTTTGGATGAATAGTGAAAATACTAGTTTTTATTAAGAATTGTCATTTCTTTTAAAGCTTGAAAAAATTTCCAAATTATTTGAATATGTTTTTAAAAGTTAAATTAGATCAATTTTATATCTATTAATAAATTTTAGTACATTTTAATCAATTTCATTTTTAATTTTAATTTAAAAAACCATTTAAATTTTCGAACACTTTCTCTTTGAAAAATCGCTTTCTCATCGCGTCCGCGGGTTTAATTTTAAATTATATTTTTCTACTTCTTTGAATAGAATTTTTTTAAAAAAAGATTGAATATTTTTAATAATCATAATTTTTATTTTCTAATAAGTTAAACTTAATTTGTTACCACTATGAATAGTAAAAGCTATAAAAATTAATCGCCTCTATTAAGGTTAAAATGGGTTTACCAGTGGTTAAATTAAAAATATACGGGTTTAAAATGACCCAAAAAATTTCAAAATCCATTTTATGGACATATATATACCTTATATATTATATTTTAAATATATAAACATTTTTTATCATTTTTTCTTCTGAAAAACTTGTTTACACATTTTTCTTTTCAAAAATTAAAACTTTGCCACTCACCTCACTTATAAATAGCCACCCTTCCATTCTCCTCTTCACACTTCCTCACCTCTTTTTCAAACAATAAGAACCCAAATAACTTTATTAATTCCATAATATCATCATATCATCCTCATTTTGGTCAAAATATCAACCTATGAACCCTTTTGGTGCAAACAAAAAATAGTTGTCTCAGGAAGAGGTAACGTCACTAAAAAAGCATTTAATTTTATTCCTTCCTCTGCCTAATTAAATAATTATTAAACCATTATTTAATAATAAACTTGGTTTATTAAAAATATTTATATGTTTTTTTATAATTTCATAACCTAAATCCTACTTTTCTTCAATCAAATGGGATAAAAATCGTCATTCATGCGTAAAGAGGACTACTGCCTCATGAACTGATGTTATTTTTTTCCATAACCACCTCTCACAAATGGATATAATGAAGTATTTAATATTTATATATGATATTTATTATATTATTATACTTATGGTATTTTAATACCACGTCTACCTTGTATCACCCCATGAATTTGCTACATTTACCTTTAGATATCTTTGCAATACACACAACAACCGATTTAAAAGAAACATTATTTAGTCCGTTTTTAAACATTAAATTACATTATAACACTTTTAGAGGGTTTATTTATATATTATATATCCAAAAAAATAATTTTACCCTCATTTAACAGGCATAGGATAAGAACATGCCCAATATTACCCATAAAATACTATTTTTTATATATGCAGTTTTGTCGCCTTTTGATGGGGAACCCTCTTTAAATGAAATATTTGACCCTTTTATAAATTTGATATTTCAAAATTAATGTGATATTTATATTTTAAATATAAAAATAATGGTATGGTGAATTTTTGGAATTTTTTGGTGAAGATTCATTTGTTAATGTGTAGTTACAAATACAAAATTTTAGTTCAAAACATCTTTTTCATCTAATTTATTTATAGGATAAAATAATAAATTTAATTGGTTTTAAAGATTAATTAGATAATATTTTTATAATATAATAAAATATATGTCAATATAATCAATTTCACTTTCAAATTAGCTATTAAAACATATCAATCATTTAAATGTTTTTTCCATAAAAACCTGTAATGTTATCCCAACTGCGAGATTAAATTTAAATTAATTACTATCATTACCGTGATTATAATTAAAAAAATTATTCCATATTTGGAATCAAAATAATTTAAAATTTATAATAATAAAAAAAATTGGAAAAAAAATATTATTGAAAGTGATTAAAATTAATTATATGTGTTAACGCTAAATCAAGCATAATAATGGACTAAACCAATAATTTAAGTCCCCAAATGACATAGCCACTTGTCAAAATAACATTTTATGGACATAATTCTTCCATGTCAATTATATTATTTAGTGCTTTAGGTTTTTATGAATTTTTTAAGGTAAGATCATGTGCCCACCTATCTTGTTTCCAAAAATACCATGTGAGTCATTTTCCTTCTCTATAAAAGGCGACCACCTCTCCCCATTCTTCATACCTCTCAAACCACCTACACTCAACCAATCCCTACCCATATCTTCACTAAATATCACTCCCCATGAACTATATGGCTCCCTTTTTTCAGAAATCCTACCATGGAATCCTTTTGGCACACCCCAAAAGAAGTTTCATGATTAAGAGGTAATGTATTCTCTCAAGATCATTTCCTTTATTTTTATTCTTCGCCCCTACACTCTATTTATTCTATTATTTTGTGAAAAAACCTGAATAATATATATACTATTATTTTTTTAGTCTTGGGTTTATACCTAAACTTACCCTCACCTCCATATAATGGAAGAAAACATACCATTTCGGTGTATGGTGAACTACCGCCTCACGAAATGATGATTATTCAACTTTCCCCCACTGCCTCTCATGGTGGCCATTATTATGAACACTATATTTATATATTATATATATTATATTTATAATTCTTTTATTATAATGTAATTTTTATTTTTAACATACCTTTATGATTTCCATCATGTGTAAATACAATAATTTCGTTTGAGGAAGTATGGACTAATGGCCCCTCAAAGTGATATGACTTGTTCATGACATACATGGAACGTATAAAGGATGGTTATAATAGACCTATGTAACATTTATAACATATATATAATAATATAAATTATAATATACATATGTATCATTTAGTTTTAAATTCTTTTAATATGGCAAATAAATGAAATTAGTGTTCATGCGTTCATACGGTCTATCGTCTCCATGAACAGTAAACTTTCTTTCTAATCTCTAAATATTATGAAATATTATAAATATATATATAATGAAAATATAATATAATTTATCCATGGTTTACAATATTTATATGATGAAACCCTGATATTTTTAATAATAACAACAAATAACAAGTCAAAATGTACTTGAGAAACTAAGTAATTAACACCCAAAAATAGTCAAAATAATGAATGATTGTTAAAAAATGAGTAATAACGTATTATGAAAAGTTAATATATGATATTATAAACATGATTATAGGTATGTTATAAGTTTGAAACATATTTTAAACCACTATATAAGATGATAAATACCGCACAACAAAAGGAAAGTTAAGTTAAGGGATTCTTGTCTTGCTTTTCATTTCGTAAGGCACACACCATATACACCACATACATCTTTTGTATAGTGTGTATACTACCACTTTTTTAAATTATAAAACTTTGGGATGTTTAATGATTAATTTCTTAAAACATATTATTAATGATTATCTTTGAAATATCACTTCCCTTTGTGATTGTTAACTACCTTTTGCAAAAAAACACTTTATTGTAATCATTTTTTATCAGAACATACCTTTTATATCCATATTATCACATAATTGATATTATTATTACCTAAACTATATATCATTTTCATTTGGTGTTCATTGGACATTTATTTGATTAACTGGGGAATTATTGATAGATTTTTATCTTCTATTCATTATAGATAAATTTTGTGGAGGCATATTGTTCATGAATATGAGAAATGATTTGGACTGTTATGAAATAGGTGGGGGCTGATTATAGATACCCCCTTGATGCATCTATAGTCTCATGAGAAGAATCATTTGTCCTATAAGATGGGTTTTTACCCTACATTTTGTAAACCGTCTTTTGAAAGTTCTTGACGGTTGAGGTAACATGTACCTAGGAAACATGGTGCTAAACAATTAAGCATTACCCTAATTTATATTCAGTTATTATTCATCCATGATATTGTTTTTCAATATATCTATGGATGCATTTAATTTTCAGGAATTGGTTATTATTCATCCATGGTATATTGCATCAAAATATTTATGGGAATATTATTTTTCAGTTCATTAATTAAATGGAATGTTTTTTTAGTTTCCTAACTTTCTATATTGATACTTCCTTATCTATTTATATGAATGGAATGTGTTATTATTTATTCACCTTTCCATGTTAATTTATTCCTATGGATTCATTATTTATTCTGCATTTATGACCCTTACTGATCATTTTATCTCACCCTTACTATGTTTATTTCCCTAGGTTATATAGAAGAGATCTTTGAATAATCGTTTATGGATGTAGTATAGTTTAGTTTATTATGAAGAATGATTCATTTTTCTTTCCCAATGTATTATGGGTATCATTATTGTAGTTTGGATTACTAAAACTTCTAAATATAACATTCCATCAGGATTTTTCCCTTGTACTAATTCAAATATAATTTAATAACGCACAGGATCTGTGATTCTGGGGTTGGGGTGTTGTAGTTGGTATCAAATAATGTTTAACAGGAACATTAGAAACTAGATTTAGAAAAGATAGATTATGGAGAACAACCCTAAGACATACATTGAGTAGAAGTATATAAGAAAATATAATAACTTTAGTAAGTTAGAGATTATGTGTATATTCCTAGAAATATATACCTATCTGGATACTATAAGTGGATGTGGTTATGAATCATATGTACATTGGAGTAACAACTCCAACAAGGTGTTTCGGGCCTGACTCAGGGTAACCAGTTACATGACCATGGGTCTTACTGTGCACCTGGTTCAACACTCCCAGGAGATACTCTTAGGATAATTCACATTGTATTTACCTATCATTTTTAAGGATTTAAATGTAAATGTTCCCTCTAAGTAATCAAAGTTATTATTTAAGATGAATTTTTGTTGAGTATTATACCATATTTGAAATTTGTGATTTTATGAGATAATCTAGTACATGCCATTTTTTTAGAAATGGAATCTAAAAGAACAAATATAATTAATAATAGTGGAAAATGTAGAGATTAACCTACTGAAGAAACAAACACAGTTGGTATTATAAATGATAAAATTATAGAAATATTAGGGTAGTTTATTCAGGTTATGAAAAATAACCTTTCTCGAAAGGAGAAACCTATTCAACTAGGGGAATATCCTATGGTGGATCACTTTATGTGGTAGAATAACCCATTGTTTAGTGGGACTATTAATACAATTATAGTTGAGCAATGTATTAAGTCTCTGGATATGATATTTACATCATTAGAATGGAGTGAAAAGGAAAAATTTACACTTTATATCTATTTTCTCCAAGGAGATACCGATCAATGGTGGTCTCTCATCCAGAATAAAAGGGAGGAAGAATAAATTGAACTCATGGAACATCACTCTCTTTTATATTAAAATTTATCCAATGCATTATTTGATTTTGGAACATCACTCTCTTTTATATCTACTATGTTTTCAAATAAAAGTATCACTTTCCTTTTTATTCAATAAGGGGTTTTTCAGTTAAAACACCTAAGGGGAGTATCATTTAAATAAAGATATTTTTTTAGTCACCATTATTACACATAAACATGCCTTATGTGTTGACCTTATAATCATACCTGTGGTAGAATTTGATATAATTCTAAGTATGGATTTTCTCTCTAAATATGATGAAAAAATTAATTGCAAGAGGAAGGAAATTACAATTTATGAGGAAAATGTATAATCCCTCGTCTTTAGAGTAGATGCTTCCTCACCTGATTCTTATTGAGATCCACCACCAGTATATCTACTGAATGAAATTATTGGGGAAGAATAACAAACAATATCTAGTGATGATGGAGGTAATCATCAAACGATTATGAACCTATTGTTAAAGAGTAAATTGATATATTTCCCAAGTATTTACCTAAACATCACCCAGCGCATGAAGTTTAATTTTCTATTGATTTAATCCATGATGCAAGACCAATATCAAAGTCTCCTTATAGAATGTTAATAGTGGATTTTTTGGAATTGAAGAAATGACTAGAGGATTTGGGTAATAAGGGGTTAATTCACCCTTGTGTTTCACCATGGGTAGACCCCATTCTCTTTGTTAAAAATAAAGATTAATCCATGAGGCTATGCATTGATTATAAGGAAATCAATTCCATTACAATAAAGAAAAAGTATCCTCTATTGAGCAAGTGTTGTTTTCAACAATACATTTTATTTTTTATTAAAAAGGGGGGATTGTTGAGAACAATAATCTATCTCTTTATTATTATTTTTGTGCTCATAAATAACCTAAATTGTTTTCTAATAATTTTATTTTATTTGTATTTCAGGAATTTATTATTCATTGTATTTTTTTTGCTAGAAGAAATATTTAAGTTCTTAAACAATGAGAATTAATTGATAAAGTATTCTCTTTATCATGTTCTGGAAACATTGTTCATGCTCTACATATTCGGGAATTACGTAAGCTTGTTCTAGAAACACTGTTCATACTCTAAATATTCGGGAATTACTTAAGTGTGTTCTAGAAACATTGTTCATACCCTATGTGGAGAAGCATAGCGTGAGGATGGAATGTAGTGTATACATTATGAGATATTAGAAAATTATGGTTAAACAACCATACTTTATCAGAAAATTATGAAAGAGTAACCATACATTAGGAAGGAACCCTAAATTTTGGATATTGGAAAAGTATGGAAGAAGAACCCTACGTTATGAAGGAACCCTAGATTTTGTATATTGGAAAATTATGGAAGAAGAATCATACATAAGTTTTAAATGTTAAAATTTTTTCTCAAAGGTATGGTTCATCAACCTTACTTTTGTGAACAACCTAATATTTCATCAAAAAGTATGGATCATGTACCTTTTAATTGGAATCTTATAAAAGTATGGATCATTTATCATATGTTTGAATGTTGGAAAGAAAATTATGGATAATCAACCCAATATTTTTTATCAACCCTACATTTTTATTCAACCTTATATTTGAAGGATGCGTCATCAGCCATACGTTTGTAATCTATCTTACGTTCAGAAGATGCATGACATACAGTTCAACCTTACATTTGGCATCAGATAATTAAAGATGATATTACTATGCAATGGTCTACAAACTAATTATTAGGCTAATTTCAATCTGGATTAAAAGCTTTTTTTAAAGCGCATCTTTGAATAATTCAAAGTCGTTTATCTATTATTCAAAGGATCAATTTAAAAAGATGTTTTTATGCCAAATTTTTAGGGGAGTTACGACTGCTTTGTTATTTTTAATTTATTGAATATCGCGTGTCAGAAAGTGACTTTTGTGAATCTAACTTTGTACAGAAAGTACTTGATATATTTGTTCTATTTTGAAATTCAATATATACAGCGTACAAGATCTGAATCAAGAACACTAGAGCAGATACTCTAATGATATACAAGATCTGTTATACTAGAACGTTGATTCAATTGAGATAATAGAGACTTACAGATCTGTTGTTACAAAGAGAGATAAAACTCTGTTTATTGAAAAAGAAGAAGAAACACGACAGAAGATTCACCCATTCATCATCTAAGATCTATTGTGAATCTACTTCTGCTAAAATTGAGAATTATTTTTGTATATCTACTGCTACCAGATCGACTTAGAATGACTCTTACTTGAAGATCATTATTTCTGAAGACAACGATCTATCTACTGTCAATTGTATTCTGTTGCAATTATGAAGAACAATGGGAAAGTATTTTCAAAACACAATTACTTCTTTTTATCTTGAGTGACCAACTTCTCTTACCAATCTGTGTAGGTTCTGCGATTAAACCATAAGGATCTGTTTTTCCATATATTGTGAAGGTTTCAATTGACTGTACTCAGTTGTGGTGTTGTCTACTGCTAAGAGGACAAAATAGTGAAAATCACCAAGCTCGTGAAGTAGAGCATTGGTGGAGTGAACTAGGGGCCTTCTGTTCCCCGAACCACTATACATCGTGTGTCCCTGCTATTCTAATTACTGCTACATTAATCTATATGATTATAGTTAAAGGAAATAACATGATCCCGTGAATAATTTTTAAAAGACACAATTTACCCCCCACTTGTGTATATTTGGTATAACCCAATCCAACAATTGGTATAACCCAATCCAACAGTTGGTATCAAAGGAAGAGCTTTCTGATAAATCCTTGACAAGTTTAAAGTGATTAAGGATTATACAAAGAGCAAGATGACTGATACAAGAGGGGGAATTCCTGTGGTGAGAAAACCATACTTCAATGGAGAAAATTATGGATTCTAGATGTCAAGAATGATAATTTATCTGAAAAACCATAGATACAGAGTATATTCTAAGATTCTGACTCCATATAAAATACATAAAAATTATGAGACATGGAGTGCACCTACTGAATTAGAATATTATATGAACTTGAAGGTAATGAATGAAATTATATGTGGTCTAGGACTAGATAAATTCAACAGAGTATCTCAATGCCCGACAGTATATGAGATGTGGAAAACTATTTCTATTTCTTATGATGGAATTGACAGTGTCAGGAAAATGAGATATTCTATTACTAAGCTTAAATTTGATACATTCATTATTTTCGAAGGTGAAAGCATTACTCAAATGAATGGAAGATTGATAGAAATTTTCAACAATATAACTGCATTGGGAGTACCAATAAAACAGGAAGATCAAGATTTAAAAGTACCGAGAGTACTTCCTACTAAATGGAATAGAATCTCACCTGCAATTAGACAGTCAACACCTGTCAAAGACTTAACCATGAGAGAGCTGATTGGTACACTTAAGATGTATGAAGCTGAGAAGCAAGATGATGCAAAAGTGCATAATGTTTTTATCATGAAATATTACACTACCTTAAAAGTTTCATTACAAAGGAAAAGTAGAAAGATAAATAAAAAGGAAGTAAAGGTGAAATCAGACAGTTCTAATTCATCATATTCTGATATAGAATTGAATCATCTAGCACGAAAGTTTAGTAAATTATACAAAAAGAATAAATGCTTTATAAAAACTTTCAAAAAGGATGAAAAGGAAGTCAGATGTTTGGAGTGCAAGAAAATGGGACACATCATACCTGACTGTCCTTAGATAAAACAAAAAAAAATAAGAAGTTCTTCAAAAGGAATGATTATGAGCAAAAAGACAAGAAAGCAATGAAAGTTACATGGAGGGTGTCTATAGACTCCAAAAGCTCTTTAGAATCAGACTCAAAGAAGGAAGAAGTAAATATAAAAGCCAACATGTGCTTTATGGCAAAAACAGATGAGTTATAATCAACTACTCTTCTGATTATAATTCTGACTCTAGTTCTGGAACAAACTATTCTAATAAAAAACTTGCAGCCTACTGCAACATTCTTGAAGAAAAATATGATTCATTTCTTAAGAAGAATAATTTTTTAAAGAACATTCACAAGGCTATTTCAGATGAAATAGATACAATACTGAAACAACTTAAGGAGCTAACTGATAAGTATAATTCAATTAACACTAACTATACAGATTATGAAACAAAGGTAAAAACCCTGAAAAATGATGTAGAAACCTAAAAATTTACTGCCCTTGATTTTACCAAAGGATAAAATACTCTAAAAGGAATTCTTGGAAATAATGTGATTAAAAATGGAAGATATGGAATTGGCAGTAAAGGTGAAAAACCTAAGCTATACAAGAATTATTTTGTTCCAAGCACAAAAAGATTAAATTACAGTTACTGTGGAATAAGGGGACATATTTCCAAAAATTGTTTCTTAAGAAAACCTCAAATAATAGGCATTAAGAAAGATTTTGTATCAAATAATTTATTTGACTCTTTTGAATTTAGAAAATCAATGCAAGTTTGGATTCCCAGATCATTGCTGGCTAACACTCCTAGACCCAATAGAATATGGGTACCAAAGAAATTTGTCAAATTGTCTTTGTAGGAAGCATGTCACAGAAGAAAAAATTCCATATGGTATATGAACAATGGCTTCTCAAGACATATGAGTGGAAGCTCATCGAATTTCACTACACTAACTCAAAAAGATGGTGGACTAGTCACTTTTGGTGAAAATACCAAAGGAAAGATAATTGGCATTGGAATAGTTAGAGATCCAGAAGTTATCTCAATCAATAAAGTAATTTATATACAAGGATTGAAACACAATATGATAAGTATCTCCCAACTCTATGATGATGGTTATGTTGTTGATTTCTCTAACAATAGATGTTCTATTTTCAAAAATAAACTGCTTAAATTTAGAGCACCTAGAACTGATAATGTATATACACTGGCTTTAAATTCCTTGTGTAAATAACAAGTAAACTGCTTAACTGCTAAGATAAATGAGTCATGGATCTATCATAGAAGTCTTGGACATTTCAATATGTATGCTTTACATAAGTTATCCAAGAAACAATTTTTTTCTGATTTTCCTAGTCTCAAGTTTGAAAGTGATGGATTTTGTGATGCATGTCAACTTGTCAAGAAGCACAAATTATCCTTCAAATATATTAAAAAATATTTCTATATCTAAACCTCTAGAACTTATCCATATAGATTTGTTTGGACCTTAAAGAGTATAAATATTAGATGGTAAATTATATGTATATGTTTTAGTTGATGACTATTCTAGATTTATATATATTTTCTTTTTAAAATTTAAAAATATTCTTTTACATTATTAGAAAGTTTTTGCAAATTTGTTCAAAATGAAGAAGGTTATAAAATAATTTCAATAATAATTGATCATGCTGGAGAATTTGAGAGTCTAGAATTCAATTCCTTTTGATCAAATATGGGTATTAAACACACTCTCTCTGCACCAAGAACACCTCAACAAAATGGAATTGTTGAAAGATGAAATAGGACTATTCAAGAAATGGATAGGACTATGCTAAATGAATATCGTCTTTCTACCAGTTTTTTTGCAGAAGTTGTAAGTACAGCCTGCAATATAATGAATACAATATTAGTTAGACCAATTTTGAAAAAGACACCCAATGAACTCTGGAATAATTGAAAATCTAAAGTAAATTACATCAAAGTTTTTGGATCCAAGGTTTACACCTTAAATACCAAGGAAAATCTTGGTAAGTTTGATCCAAAATCTGATGAAGGCATTTTCTTAGGATATTCTGCTACTTCCAAAGCTTATAGTGTTTTTAATAAAAAGTCAAGGATTGTTGAAGAATCAATTCAGGTGAAATTTGATGAATCTGATCCTTTTGAGAAAAGGAAAAATCAAATATATGAACTTGATTCTAATGATAACATGAGACTTGAGGACCTGAAAGATGATTTTGAAAAAGATATAAATAAAATTAAGTCCAGTCCTGAAGAACATGACACTGAAGAACCAATAAGTGTACTACCTAGACAGTCAAGGACCCTAAAGAATCACCCTTTAGAAACTGTAATAGAAGACTTATAAATAAGAATAAAAACTAGAAGAAACATAGGAAATCTTGTTGAGTTTTCTACCATTCTATCCCAATTAGAACCCAAGTCTATAGAAGAAGCTTTAGATAATGAAAGTTGGATGATAGTAATGCAATAAGAACTAAACCATTTCAAAAGAAATGAAGTATGGAAATTAGTTGAAAGACCACAGAATTATCCAGTTATAGTAACGAAATGGTTCTTTAGAAATAAATAAGAGGATCAAGTAATAATAACTTGGAATAAATCAAGACTAGTAGTTAAAGGATATAATCAGGAAGAAGGTATAGATTATGATGAGACCTTTTCACCTATATGTAGATTATAATCCATTAGAATCCTTTTAGCATATGCATATCATATGAACTTTAAATTATTTTAGATGGATGTTAAGTCTTCCTTTTTAAATGGTTATTTAATAGTGGAAGTTTATGTTGATCAACCTCCTGGTTTTGAAAATTCACAAAAACCAGATTTTGTTTTTAAACTCACTAAAGCTTCTTATGGCCTTAAACATGCACCTAGAGCTTTGTATGAAAGATTGAGCTCTTTTCTTCTGAAAAATGATTTTACTATTGGAATGGAAGATCCAACACTATTTAAGAAAACTGTAAATTCTAATATTTTATTGGTTCAAATTTATGTTGATGATGTAATTTTTGGATCAACTGGTAAATATCTTTTCCATGAGTTTTCAAATATAATGCAAAAAGAATTTAAAATGAGTGTGATGGGAGAGTTAAATTTTTTTAGGACTTTAAATTTTTCAAAAACATTTTGGAAATTTTTTAAATCAAACTAAATACATTACGAATTTACTTAAAAAATTTGGACTTTAAAACAACAAGACATATACAACTCCTATGTGTACTAATATAAAATTTGATTTGGATGAAACTAGGAAATCAGTTGACAATAAGTTATATAGGGGTATGATTGGTAGTTTATTATATCTTACTGTGAGCATGCCAGATATAATGTATTCAGTATGTTTTGGTGAAAGATTTCAATCAAATCATAAATAATCCCATTTAACTGCTATTAAAAGAATTTTTAGATATTTAAAAGGAACTATTTTTCAATCTCTTCTTTATCCAAAAACATCTGATTTTAATTTAATTTCATATTCAGATGCAGACTTTGGGAATTATAGATTAGATAGGAAAATCACTTCTGGTACTTGTCACTTTTTAGGTAAATCCTTATTATAGTGGTAATGTAAGAAACAACATTCAGTTGCCCTGTCAATAACTGAGGCAGAATATGTGTATGTTGGAAGTTTTTGTGCACAAGTCTTGTGGATGAAAAACACTCTTATGGACTTTGAACTAAATTTTTATAATACACCTATTTTATTTAATAATACAATTGTAATTAATAATTCAAAAAAATCTTATTAATCATTCTAGGACTAAGTATATTGATATCAGAAATCATTTTCTAAGAGACCACATTCTTAAAAGGGATATATTCTTAGAAATTATAATTACTAAAATTCAATTATCTAATATTTTTAGTAAACTTCTTCGCACTACAAGGTTTGATTTTATTAAGGGGGATCTAGGTTTACTTAATTTTAAATAAAGTTTTATTTTATTCATTTTATTTTTTTAATACTATTTAAAATAATTTTTTTTTTCAAACAGAATTTTTTTTTGATTTATTTTTATATTTGCGCATACAATATTATTTGATTTTAAAATTTATGTAATGATTGTCACTGTTACATATTTTCAATGAAATTTTGTTTCATTCTATTTTTTTGTGTTTTTATTAGTTTTACTATCTTTGTTTAGATATTCCAGTGATCTAGATTCACTTATTGACAAATAGTTAATAATAGAATTTACTTTAGTTCAGTGCTATATTAAAATGTGTTCTATTCCATATTCTCTCATTCTTTTTGATATCACAAAAAGGGGGAGAATTTTGGGTAAACACAACATTTTATTTTAACTATTTCACATTGTACATTAATTTTTCTAAAACATTATTTTAAAATTATTGGAGAAGTTTTTTTATTAAAACTCTTTTTATTGGGGAGAAGTTTGGATAAAAAAATTTCACTTTAGAAAAAGGGGAAGAAATTTTTTTTTATGATTACCAATAACAAAATGTTTATTTATTTTTGAAATAATCTTGTTAAAATAAAATAGTGTTTTATCTAATAAAATTTATAAACTATATGTAATTAATTTTGGATGTTAATTTCATTTATTATTTTATGGGTTTTGTGATCATCAAAAAGAGGGAGATCGTTGAGAATGTTTTGTTTTCAACAATACATTTTATTTTTTATTAAAAAGGGAGAGATTGTTGAGAACAATACTCTATCTTTTTATGATGATTTTGATGCTCACAAATACCCTTAATTGTTTTCTAATAATTTTATTTTAAGTGTATTTCATGAATTTATTATTCATTATGTTTTTATTACTAGAAGAAATATTTATGTTCTTTAACAATGAGAATTAATTGCTAAAGTATTTGCATTAGCGTGTTCTGGAAACACTATTCATGCTCAACATATTCGAGAATTACTTAAGATTTTTCTAGAAACACTGTTCATGCTCTAAATATTTGGGAAATTACGTAAGTGTGTTTTAGAAACACTGTTCATACCCTACGTGGAGAAGCATAACGTAAGGATGGAATGCATTGTATACATTATAAGATATTAGAAAATTATGGTTAAACAACCATACGTTATTATAAAATTATTGAAGAATAACCCTACATTAGGAAGGAACCCAATGTTTGGGATATTGGAAAAGTATGGAAAAAGAACCCTACCTTAGGAAGGAACCATGCGTTTGGAATATTATAATAGTATGGAAGAAGAACCGTACGTAAGTTTTAAATTTTACGTTTGTTTCCCAAAAGTATGGTTTATCAACCTTATTGTTTTGAACAACCTTACATTTCATAAAAAATCATGGATCATGTACCATTTTTTTGGAAGCTTATAAAATTATGGATCATTTATCATACTTTTTAATGTTGGAAAGAAAAGTATGGATAATCATCCATGCATTTTTTATCAACCCTATGTTTGTATTCAACCTTATCTTTGAAGGATGTGTCATCAACCTTACGTTTGTAATCTATCTTACATTCAGAAGATGCATGATATACAGTTCAACCTTATATTTGGCATCGGATAATTAAAGACGATATTATTATCCAATGGTCTACAAGAGAATTATTAGGCTGATTTCAAGACGAATTAAAATCAGTTTTTAAAGTGCGTCTTTGACTGATTCAAAGCCGTTTATCTATGATTCAAAAGATAAATTTAAAAGGAGCTTTTCATGATGAATTTTCAGGGGAGTTATGACTGCCCTGTTATTTTGAATTTATTGAATATTGCGAGTCAGAAGGTGACTTTTGTGGATCTGAAATTGCAGAGAAAGCACTTGATATATTTGTGCTATTTTGAAATTCAATATATACAGTGTACAAGATCTGAAATAAGAACACGAGAGAAAATACCCTTATGATATACAAGATTTTCTGCACTACAATGTTGATTCAATTGAGATCGTTGAGACTTACAGATATGTTGTTAAAAAGAGCGACAAAACTCTATTTATTGAAGAAGAAGAAACACGACAGAATATTCACCCATTCATCATTGAAGATCTACTGTGAATCTACTACTGCTGAAGTTGCGAATTATTTTCTATATCTACTACAACCAGATCGACTCCGAATGACTCTTACTTGAAGATTATTATTTCTAAAGGTGACAATCCATCTACTTTCAATTTAATTCTATTGCAATTGTGAAGAACAAAGGGAAATTATTTTCAAAGAACAAATACTTCTTTTTATGTTGAGTGATAGGATTCTCGTACTAAGCTGTGTAGGTTCTGCGATTAAACCAGAAGGCTCTTTTTTTCCTTATATTGTAAAGGTATTAACTACCTGTACTCAGTTGTGGAGTGGTCTGTTGATAAGAGGACCAAATATTGAAAATTACCAAGCTTGTGGAGTAGAGCGTTGGTGGAGTAGAATAGGGGTCTTCTGTTCCCCGAACCACTATACATCATGTGTCCCTGTTATTTCAATTACCACTGCATTAATCTATCTGGTTAAGTTAAAGGACATAAAATGATCTCACGAAAAAAATTTAAAAGAAACAATTCACCCCCTCTTGTGTATATATGGTATAACCCGATCCAACATCCACTACTATAAATACAGCTTTTATCAGCGCTAAAAGTGGCCTTTACCAGTGCTAGAAAAAGCTCTGATAAAGTTGGCAATGATAAAGGGGGGTCCCCTTTATCAGCACTCCGAAAAGCATTGATAAAGACCCCTTTTATTAGCGCTAAAAAAGCGCTGATAAAAGGGGTCTTTTATCAGCACTAAAACAATGTGCTGATAAAAGGGTCTTTTACCAGTGTTTTGCTTTAACGCTGATAAAAGACCCCTATATGAGCACTTCCTTTATCAGCGCTTTTGTTTTAGCGCTGATAAAGGACCCCTTTTATCGGCGCTTTTTTAAAAACGATGATAAAAGGTAAAAAAATTAAAACAATTAAATTAAATTAAATTAAATTTAAAAAAAATTAAAATACATTTAAAACATTTAAAAAATACTGCCAATCGGGGGGCTTTATAGCGCTTGAGCCCCCCCCCCCCATCACCATTTAACAGCGCTTGCTCCCATATTCCCCCATGCACGCGCGCTCCTACCTCCACCAGGATTTGAACTCGAGACCTCCCCCATGCGCGCCTAAGCCTTTACCACTACTCTATTTTGATTTTTCATCCAATTCATGATATATATATATATATATATATTTAGTTATATTTATTAGTATAGTAATATATATTTATATTAATATATATATAGTTATAGTATAATATATATATATAGTTATATTAATATATATATAGTTATATTATTATATATATATAGTTATATTTATTCGTATAGTAATATATATTTATATTAATATATATATATAGTTATATTAACATATATATAGTTATATTAACATATATATAGTTATATTAATATATATATATAGTTATATTAATATATATATATATAGTTATATTAATATATATATATATAGTGATATTAATATATATATTTATAGTGATATTAATATATATATATATATATTTATAGTGATATTAATATATATATTTATAGTGATATTAATATATATATTTATAGTAATACTAATATATATATATGTAGTTATATTAATATATATATAGTTATTAGATTAATATATATATATAGTTAGATTAATATATATATATATAGTTAGATTAATATATAGGTATATAAATATTCATATATTTTAATTTTAAATAAAATGGATGTTAGTTAATATTTAGATAAAGCTAATATATTTTATATGTAAATATATTTTATTATTTATATTTATAATTAAATTTTTAGGTGTGAATATATAAAAAATATGTACATATAGTTATATATTTGATTATAAATAGCAGTGCATTATAAAAAATGATGAAATTTAAAAGACATAATATCAATATGAATGTAATACCTTGGAATAAATTCATTCCCCACCCAAAAAAAGTCAATAATACCCCCTTAAATGAGGCTGAAAATCCACAAAATGATAAAAAATTGGGGTACCCCGACTAAAAACTTAGATTTTGAGGCCTTTTGGGCCACATTGGCCTAGAAAAACCCTAGCCCGGGGCTCCCCCTAGTCACAACGATGTAGAGCTCGTCGCAGGCTTTGATTTTATATGTGGTAGAGCTCAAACGGACACCCGGATCAAAAGTTAGGCCGTTTGAAGTTCGAGTTGCGTTTTCAACATATTTTGGATCTTTTTTTAATTTTTTTAATTTTTTTAGTCTTCAAATTGTTATTAAATGACTATTACTACATAATAATTATCATATTATTAATTAAAAATATTTTTAAATTTTTTAAGAACCAATTTTCACTAAATATCTTATATATTAAGTATATTAAGTGTAAATGTATATTTATAATTATCTAAAATATATTTAAAAATTATATATTATATTTATATCAATATAATTATATTTATATATTAATTTTTTAATTTTTTTTTAAATTTTTTTTTGAAGTTGACCCTTTATCAGCGCTTTTAAAAAAAGCACTGATAAAGCCCCCCCCCCTTTATCAGTGCTACTAAACAAGCGCTGATAAAGGGGGTCCTATTATCAGTGTTGATAAAGGGATACTTTTATCAGTGCTTTTTTTTAGTGCTGATAAAGGCACCCCCCCCCACCTTTATCAGTGCTTTTTCGTTAGCGCTAATAAAGGGGGGCACTGCAAAAAACTTGTTTTGTGGTAGTGATCCTCTACCTCACATTGATGAATTGTTTGATCAACTTCACAGAGACCAATATTTTTCAAAGTGTGATCTTTGTTCTAGGTATCACCAATAAAGAGTGATGAAGGAGGATATTATGAAGACAATTTTTTGGAAGAGGTATGGACAATAAGAGTTTACAATAATTCTTTTTAAACTGACTAATTCGCCCTCTATTTTTATGGACTTAATGAATAGATTTTCCAAGGAATATCTTGAATTTTTTTTATTATTCATTAATGATATTCTGGTTTATTCTAAAACCTATGAGCATTATGAGGATCACTTTTGGATCATCCTTACGATTCTTAGAAGGTAATATTTTTATGGGAAATTTAGTAAATATGATTTCTAGCATTTAGAAGTCTCTTTTCTTGGTCATATTGTCTCCAAAGATGGAACATCGGGTGATACTGTAAAGACAAAGGTAGTCAGAGAATGAAATATGCCAACAAACATAACCAAGGAATGTAGTTCATTGGTTTGGAAGGTTATTATTAGTGATTCTTTGAGAATTTTTCCTAATTATCGAACTCCTTAACCAAGATTACACATAAATGTGTTAAATTATTCTAGAAAAAGGAATTTAAATAATGATTTTATGATCTTATGTGGTCATTAGTCAATGCCATGATTTTGACTCTACCATCTAGTAGGGATGGGTTATTCATATATAGTGATGCATCAAAGAAGGGATTTGATGATTTTCAATGCTTTGTAACGACCCAAATCTGGAGCCCCTCCACTGGTTCCCCATACCCGGTTCGCCACATGACCTCAAGCGCATTTCCCCAAACGCCAGAGGCTGCCAAATAGCATCGAGGGCCTTGGTAAGTTGTTTGGGAAACAATGCCCTCATTTGGTTAGGTATACAAGGTAAGGAAAACAACAGTCAATAGCGGAAGCAGTAACAACATACATAACTGTAACCGAATAGTGGAAGAATAAATATATAGCAATGATGATAGTGATGCAGCAGGTACAAGTATCTAAGTAAAGAAGCAAACACAACAACGTGCTAAAATACAACTGAACACAAAGTACTAAAGCAACAACCACTCCAGTAGCATCGCAAGTCGTAGCTTGGTCCCATGCTCTCCAGCTCCACAGCAAGTCAAACACCTGAAGTAGAATGGATCTTTCCATTATCTATACCTGCAACAACATAGTCTTCTTAGGCCTAAAATCATGTCCCAAACAAGTTGTGAGACAAAGTCCCAGTAGGCAACCACCCAAAGATTTGTGCCTAATAGTCAATGAATACAAGGCAACTATTGTACAGGAACAGTAAATAGTAAAATACACAGAAGCTACAATTTACAGTCTAGCATATAACTACACAAGTATAAAACAGTGAACAAGTAAAACAAAGGTAACCAAATGGGTAGTTCTCACAGCCTAACCCTTATGGTTCAAACTATAAGTACTAGCAACCCCCTGGGAGGCACACATAGTCTCACCCCTCTGGTTCAGCTAAAGAATAGACACTCTAAGGAAGCAATCACTGTCAATTCCCCCTATAGTCTTGTATCGTACTAAAGGTTCTCTGGGGAAGCACTCAATGTCAATTCCCCATGTGGCCTGCGTCGAGGAACTACATACTCTCTGAGGAAGCACTCAACGTCAATTCCCCATGTGGTCTCACATCGTAAATTAAAGACACTCGGGAGAAGCCCTTACATCCATTCTACCTTTGGTCCATACACTAGGTTCTCTCAGCCCTGTGTAATATAAACATGCATAATGTGCATGTATTGCCCAAGAAAACCTCAAGAACTACATGGCTGTCAATCTAAGGCTCAGCAGAAAAATAGCACAACAGTTCCACTATCATACAACTAGGCATGGAAACTGGCATAACTCCTAATAGGAAAAGCAAGTACGACAAACATCCAGAGTACAGAAAAAACTACTCTATTCACAAAGGTAAACCTCTACTATAGAAATCAAGAAAACATGCAATCGAACGGGGGAAAAACAGGAAAACAAACAATTCTCATTTAAGGGAATTGGAAAAATTGCACAAAATATTAAAAGACATTCTACAAAAAGGCACAAACAACCTACCATGATCCTAGGAGATTGGTATACATGAACAACAATGACAGATTCTCCTTAGAATGTCGTAGATCTGAGAAAATGTCTGAAACACATAAATCATGATAACTTGAGAAAGAGGAGGAACTGGAAAACAAGGCTCAAGCAGAAGGGAGAAATCACTGCTGCGATTCCAATGCAATCAACGGTGCTCGAATTGGAGAATGGATGGAGATGCAGTGGCTCGTCGAAGAATTGCGGATCCTCGGTGCTCTCGGAGGAACGGAACCTAGAAGAAGACCTTTTTGTGCGTCAGTCGTGACCCTGGTCCGTTTAATGAAAAAAAAGAAAGTACACGGCGTGTACTTTCTGAGTATATGGAGTGTACTAGGTTTTTTCTGTACTCCGCTAAAATAGGCCTCCACATCATCCCTACACACTATGTGTGTGTGTGTGTTCCAGACATGGCCATAACACGGCTTCAGGTGGGAAAACAGAACACAGCGTGTATTTCAAAAATTTCTGGAAACTCTATTTTTTTCAAAAACTCCAGAAAAAGGAATGGCATACCTGAAAAGAAGATTCGGGTTCTTACAAACTTCCCCCCTTAAAGAAATTTGTCCCCGAATTTCCCTAGTGAGGCGTAGAAGAAGAAACCCTGAACAGCTCTAGCCACTGCGATCGTACATCGGCCTCCCTCTCCCAGGTCTCATCCTATACTAACCCATTCTTCCCTAGCACCCGTACGACATGGAGAGACCACCCACGGAGAACCTTCGTACTGCGATCAACAATCTGGTTGGTATGCTCCTCAAATGATGCATCTGCTTCAAGATCAACCTCCTCGGGCTGATAGACATGAGATGGGTATGAAAAGTAATGTCGGAGCTGAGAGACGTGGAAGATGTTGTGCATGGCTCGGTACCTCTGGGGTAGCTTCAACCGATAGGTGACCGGCCCAAGTCTCTCCAAAACCTTAAACGGCCTGACGTACCACGGTGAAAGCTTACCCTACCTCCGAATCCTCTTGTGTCCCAACCTCGGTGCGACATGCATGAAAACCTGATCCCTGACCTCGAACTCCAGAGGTCATCTCCGCTGATCAGTATAAGACTTCTGCCGAGACCGTGCTGTAGCCATCCTCTTCCAAATCAGCTCTATATTCTCTGAAGTATCCTGAACAAGACGAGGTCCCAGCAAAGATGCCTCTCCTACCTCCAGCCAGCATAAGGGTGATCGGCATGGCCTACCGTACAAATCCTTCTATGGTTCCATCTGAATGGTCACCTGGAAACTGTTGTTGTAGGAGAACTCCACAAGAGGGATATTCTTCTCCCAAGAACTGTCAAAGTATTGGATGCAAGCTCGGAGCATATCCTCAAGCACCTGGATCGTACGCTCAGACTGGCCATCTATCTGGGGATGGTATGTTGTACTCAAAAGTTCATGTGTACCCAAAGCCTTCTGAAGCCCCTTCCAAAACCGAGAAGTAAAGCTCTCATCCCTGTCTGAAACAATAGAGTGTGGAACTCCATGCAGATGAACGATCTCTCTGATGTACAGTCGTCCCAGATCATCAACACTGAAGGTCTCCTTGATCGGAAGAAAATGTGCAACCTTCGTAAGCCTGTCGATGACAACCCAAACAGCATCACTCCCCTGAGGTGACTTCGGTAACCCAGTCACAAAGTCCATCGCAACATCATTCCACTTCCCCTCCGGAATGGGTAACTACTGTAATAGGCCTGGTGGTCGTTGATGATCCGCCTTCATCTGCTGACAAGTAGAACATCTCATGAGAAAACCAGCAACATCTTTCTTCATACTTGGCCACCAGTACTGTCGATGAAGATCCTGATACATCTTGGTGACGGTGGGATGAACTACCCAAAATTAGGAATGAAAATACTGCATCAGCTCCTCGTGTATGTCTGATGGAACCCATACGTGTCCCTGGAAACGTATGATCTCATCCTTTCCCACTGTCCATCCAGGAAGAGGGTCCTCTCTTGACACAATCTCCCGCAGGACTAAGACTTCTAAGTCTGACAGTTGCCTCATCTGTACATGATCAAGTAGTGTAGAGGTAACAACTACAGAAGATAGGAAGGTATGTCCCTGTCTTTCGTGCACCTCCAGATGCATCTCGGAGAACAGATCCATAAGCTTCCACTCACTGTTGGCCTCCTGAACTACCTGAATCTGAGTTCTCCTTCTCAACGCATCTACCACTGTGTTGCCCTTTCCCGGCATATAGGTAAGCTCGAAATCAAAATACTGAAGATACTCGACCCAGCTGCGCTGCCTCAAGTTCAGATCACGCTGAGTGAAGATATATTTGATACTCTTGTGGCCGGTGAAGACCACAAAGTGCTCTCCCAGAAGATAGTGTCTCCAACAACGTAAGGCATGAACAATAGTTGCCAACTCCAGATCGTGCGTAGGGTAGTTCCTCTCATGTGGCCTCAACTATCGAGACCTGTACACAATAACTCCATCTCCCGGCATAAGCACATCTCCTAGTCCGATACTTGAAGCATCACAATAGACTGTATAGCTCTTGCCTAGCTCTGGAAAAACTAGTATCGGTGTCGAGGTCAACCTTCCCTTCAGCTCTTGAAAGGCTGACTCACAAGAGTCTGACCATAATAACTTCGCCCACTTCTTGGTCAGATCTATCAAAGGTGCTTCTAGGCGTGAAATGTCCTGAATGAATTGTCTGTAGTATCCAGCCATCCCAAGGAAACTCCATACCTCAAAAATGTTCTTCGGGTACTCCCAGGAGACTACAGCTCTCACTTTCTCTGGGTCCACAGATACTCCTGCCTCTGAGATGACGTGACCAAGAAGTGAATTTGTTCCATCCAAAAGTGGCACTTCAAGAGTTTAGCATAAAGTTGATGCTCTCTCAGTGCACTTAGAATGATCTCAAGATGTGTGGCATAGTCGTGTCGAGTGTGAGAGTACACCAAGATATCGTCCAAGAAGACCACGATGAAGTTGTCCAAGTAAGGATGGAACACTCGGTTCATCAGAGCTATGAAAACTACAGGCATGTTCGTGAGACCGAACGGCATGACTGTATACTTGTATAGACCATACCTTCTCCTGAAGGATGTTAGAGGTATATCTGATGGTCTAATGCGCAACTGATGATAACCAGACCTCAAGTCGATCTTTTAGAACACCCGGGCTCCTCGAAGCTAATCAAAGAGGTCATCGATCCTCAGCAACGGATATCGGTTCTTGACCGTCAACTGGTTCAGCTTCTGATAATCCACACAATGCCAAAGGGTACCGTCTTCCTTCTTTGCAAACAGGACAGGCGAACCCCTGGGAGAAGTACTGGGTTGGATGAAACCCTTTTCCTGCAACTCCTCCAACTGCTTCTTGAGCTCCTGAAACTCAGGTGTAGCCATCCTATAAGGAGTAATGGATACTGGTGCTGCTCCCGGCATGAGCTCAATAGAGAAGTCCACCTCACGTTCTAGGTGAAAACCTAAAAAGTCCTATGTAAAGACATCCCTGAAATGTTCCACCACTGGAGGAAAGTCCAACTGTGAAGTCCCCTGATCATCTAGATAAAGACATGAAATTAGGGTTGTCAGCCTTCCCAGCCCATGATGCTTGAGTCCTGCTCGACTCGCCTGAACAACTCATTTGCCTCTATGAAGAAAAGATTCACCCTATGGGGAAACAAAACTCACTTTGCAGCGATAAAAGTCGACGACAACCTAGAAGGGAACCAACCATTCCATCCTAAGGATGACATCATATCATGTCATCTCTAGGACATAGAGATCCATTAAGAAATTATACCCTACAACCTCGATAGGGAACTCTCTACACTGTCGTACACTAGATGTCATCGTCCTCAAAGGTGTGTCTAGTGTCAACGAGTCGGTAGAAGAAAGGATACAGAGCAAAAGGCTCTCCACAACAGCCACAGAGATAAATCTATGCATAGCACCAGTATCGAAAAGATCTGAAGATAAAACTCGGGCTACTAAAATCGTACCTCGAACAGTAGAAGGCCCGGGATCCTGCTCCTGATAGTTCTGCTCCACCGCAAAGGTCTGGCCTACCCCGAGGCCCTGTGACCCTGCGTGAACACTCTGAGCTAAACCACCCTGTTGGCTCTGAAGGGCCGGTGACTGACTTCCATGACCTCGACCTCCACCTTAGCCCGAATGGCCGGAAGAACTCTAGTTTCCCGACTGGTGTGAAACTGGTGGTGCTTCTCCTGAACGAGGAGTCATTGAAGAACCCTCATCACCAGCAAGTGGTGAGAAAACCTGGTAGAAACACTAAAGGTGACCCATCTTGCCGTAGGATCGGCACTCCACTGGGTCCCTCTGGCACTGCATCCTCGTAAGCCCACTCCTACCGCACTGGTAGCATACAACCTGGCTGCCAGAAGATGTATCTCGCCTCCTCGGGTCATCGCGCAAAGACTCCCTACGGCGTTTCATGTTATCAACTGGAGGAACACTAGATATGGAAGCAGAACCACCCTGGCTCGGAGCTCCGGAGTCTCTCAGATTGCGCTCTGTAATTAGTGTCTGGTTGACAATGGAAGAGATGGAAGTCAACTGGAAGATATTCACCTACGAGTAGATCTCCCGCCGGAGACCATCCTCGAACTTCTGTGCCAAGAACATCCCATATCCACCCCGGAGGGGTGTAAAACGCTGCATCTCGGTAAAACGAGAATAATACTCCATAACAAACAGATTACACTGCTCTAGACTCATGAACTCCCAGGCTCGATCGGCCCTCAGGGTCTTCGGGTACATGTAGTCTTAGAACACGCGCTGGAACTCCTCCCAAGTCATAACCTGCTGATGACCCACCTGTGAGATCACGTTCAACCACCTCTTGGTGGAGTATCAAATCATGTAGGTAGAGATCTTGACCTGCCACTCTGGAGGCATCTCTAGATGATCGAAGATAGTCAGCATGGCTTCCAGCCATGACTCTGCACCCTGTGGTCCTTCTTCCCCTGAGAAAATAGGAGGATGCTACTGCTGGAAGACCCGCGTCAAGTCTGCCATAGTCGTGGCAGGTGGCGGTGCTCCCTAAAAGGTCTGCATCATCCTCATAAAACCTTTCCTAAACTGCGCATCAGTTCCTTCAACTGGTATGATAGTCGGTGCCAAGGCTGGTCTGACTGGAGGATCGGCAGGAAGTCCCTAATCAGCCATATTTGGCATCTGATCACTACCTGAAGACTGATGTAAAACTGGAGGAAGTCTCGGAGGCATATCTCTGAAAGATCAAAAGCACACCTTAGATCATAATTAACAAAGACATAGAACACAAGATTACAAAACGGGAACAAGGGAAGGAAAATGCACAAGTTTACAAAACACGACTACATGGCGTGTATAAAAACTACAAGGCGTGTCTTCTTAAGCCCCTGACATGGGCGTGTACCCCCACCCTACAGGTCATGTAATACCTCAAACTACACTACGTGTTGACCACACCCACAGAGTGTACTTGAAAACTATTCCTCTACCTGAGTCTCTTTACATGGCTAACCCACACGGCCTGACTTACCCCAAGACTACACGGCGTGTTCTGAAAAAACACGGCGTGTACTAAACAAGGCTTCGACGGCCTGTGTTGTTAAATACACGACCATCTACATAGATGAACCGTACACGGTATGTTCTGAACAAAAACGGCGTGTACAGGTGAAGGCGAAACCATCCCGTGTTGTTCGTGATATGGTCGGGTACCTGAACAAGACTACACGGTGTGTTCCAAAAACAACACGACATGTCTAAGAGAAGGTAACGCCGACTCGTGTTGTTAATGACACGGCTGGGTACCTGGACAGGACTACACGACGTGTTCCTTTACATCACGGCGTGTTTTACTCGAGCTTCCCCGACCGTGTTGTTAGTGACAGGGTCGGGTACACGGCTCCGAATTACACTGTGTGTGCCTACCGTACACGTCGCGTTCCTAAATTTATTTCTACAACAGCGTGTCCTTGCTCACAATGTCAGTGACATGGTCTAAAAACTACATGGCATGTAGTCAAAAATTACACGCCGTGTATTCTGGGTTTTCTATGTAGTAGCTCAGAAACTGTAATGAAGCCCAGAAAACACAGAAAAAAAAGTCAATGAGGTGCCAAATTCCGATTCGTGAGGGCCCATACTCCCCACGAATAAAAACTTGGCATTCATTTAAAAAAAGTAGAATACAAACAATACTCTATCAAGGTAATAGAGATTCTATCAAGCATCTATCACAACAGCATGCATAATGTACACAAAGTCTATCACAAAATCATTCAATTGCTAATGCACCCTTGATGGCATGGCAAGAGTGCATGGCATGTGATTTCTACAAGTTCATATATGATGCATGAGATGGCATACCCTCATCTCATCAGGTTACGATAGAAATAGAACTGCAACAGTCCGGACAATAACAACACAAATCATGTGAATTACTCTAGGTGAAATCATATCAACCATAAAATCTCAAAACCAGCAAACTGCAATTAACGAGGTAGTATGGCCTTTCCCTGTACACGGGTTAGCTACTCCCGAGCATAGCTTAGTACCAAGTACCGAATCTGTCATATCCCTGGATAAAGGCCCCAAACAGTAATTCAAGAGAAAATAAAACCTCTGATACCACTTTGTAATGACCCAAATCCGGAGCCCCTCCACTGGTGCCCCTTACCCGGTTCGCCACATGACCTCAAGTGTATTTCCCCAAATGCCAGAGGCTGCTGACTAGTAGCGAGGGCCTTGGTATGTTATTGGGGAAACTATGCCCTCATTTGGTAAGGAATACAAGGTACGGAAAACAATAGTCAATAGCGGAATTAGTAACAACATACATAACTGTAACCAAATAGTGGAAGAATAAATATATAGCAATGATGGTAATTATGCAACAGGTACAAGTATCTAAGGAAAGCATTAAACACAAAAATGTGATGAAATAAAACTGAACACAAAGTACTAAAGAAACAGCCACTCCAGCAGCATCACAAGTCGTAGCTTGGTCCCAGGCTCTATAGCTCCACAGCAAGTCAAACACCTGAAGTAGAAGGGCGCTTTCCCTTATCTATACCTGCAACAACATAGTCTTGTTGGGCCCAAAATCATGGCCCAAACAGGGTGTGAGACAATGTCCTAGTAGGAAACCACCAAAATATATGTGCCTAACAGTCAATAAATACAAGGCAAGTAAAGTACAGGAATAGTAAACAAGAAAATACACTGACTGAAAATTAAATTTTTTTTTCAAACACTTTTGAGGGAAAAGTGAGAAACCACACTTAACGACATAAACAACATATCACCATGGAACAAAATGTTTAAGCTAAACAACACCACTCCATCACAGAAGATCCCCAACCCAGCATCAAAGACAATAAAAAAGCTTCCTCCTGCTCCTCGTTGCCAGCAAGTTTCCCCGTGCATGAATGCACGGGCCTGGTACCGATGGAAAATCCATACCCTTATGGTTCAACCTATAAGTACTAGAAACCCCCTGGGAGGCACACACAGTCTCACCCCTCTGGTTCAGCTAAAGAATAGACTCTCTGAGGAAGCACTCACCGTCAATTCCCCCCAATAGTCTCGTATCGTACTAAAGGATCTATAGGGAAGCACTCAACGTCAATTCCTCATGTGGCCCGCTTAGAGGAACTACAGACTCTCTGAGGAAGCACTCAACGTCAATTACCCATGTGGTCTCGCATCGTAAATTAAAGACACTCTGGAGAATCCCTTATGTCCATTCTCCCTTTGGTCCATACACTAGGTTCTCTCAGCCCTGTGTAATATAAACATGCATAGCGCACATGTATCACCCAAATAAACCTCAAGAACTACTTGTCTATAAATCTAAGCCTCAATAGCAAAACAACACAACAGTTCCACTATCCTACAAATAGGCATGGAAACTAGAATAACTCCTAACAGGAAAAGAAAGTACAGAAAACATCCATAGTATAGAAAAAACTACTCTATTCACAAAGGTAAACCTCCACTATAGCAATCAAGCAAGCAAGAAATCAAACAGGGGAAAAACAGGAAAACGCACAATTCACGTTCAAGGGAATTGGCAAAATTGCACAAAATATTCAAATAATTTCTACAGAAAGTCACAAACCACATACCTCGATCCTAATAGATCTGTATACGTGAAAAACGATGACAAATTCTCCTTAGAATTTCGTAGATATGATAAAACGTTCGAAACACATAAACCACAATAACTTGAGAAAGAGCAGGAATTGGAAAACAAGGCTCAAGAAGAAGGGAGAACTCACCGCTTCGATTCCAATGCAATCAACGGTGCTCTAATCAGAGAACAGAAGGAGAGGCAGGAGCTCGTCGAAGATTCGCGGATCCTCGGCGCTCTCAGACGAAAGGAACCTAGAAGAAGACCTTTTTGTGTGTCAGGTGCGACCCCTATCCGTTTAATGAAAAAAAAGAATGTACATGGTGTGTAATTTTAGAGTACACGAAGTGTACTAGGTTTTTTCTGTACTCCTCTAAAATTGGCCTCCACATCATCCCTACACATCGTGTGTGTGTCCTGTACACGACCAGCACACGGCTTCGAGCGGGAAAAGAGTACACGGCGTGTACTCATAAAGTACATAGCGTGTACTTCAAAAATTTCCAGAAACTCCATTTTTCTCAAAAACTCCAGAAAAAGGAAAAGCATACCTGAAAATAATATCTAGGTTCTTACAGTATAATGATAATGTTATTGCATATTCATCAATGAAATTAAAGACGCACAAACAGAACTACCCAACCCACGATCTGGAGTCATCAGTTTTAATCTCTACTTTGAAAATATGTAGACATTATCTCTATGGAGAAAGATGTCAGATATACACGGATCATAAGATCCTGAAATACATGTTCTCAGAGAAATATATCAACATGAAACAATATAGATCACATGAACTACTGTAATATTATGATTTATCAATACAATACCACCTAGAGAAAGCATATAAGGTGGCAGTTTCTTTAACTAGAAAGGATCATTGTGTTCATTCCCAAATGAGAATTAAGAAGGATCATATGTTCTTGGATCTAGGAAATTTGGATATGGGAATTTCTAAGGATGGGGAGTTATCAAATGATTTCAAAACCATGATTATTAGAGAAAATTAGGAATTATTAATCAGATGATGAGGACTTTCAGAAAAAAAAGTAAGAGTGTGAATGATATAAAATTAATGTAATTTTTTGTGAAGATGGTGTCCAAAAATTGGGAAAGAGGTTATGTGCCCCATCATTACCTAAGCTAAAAATGGAATTGTTAGATGATTTTCAGAGATAAAATTTATATATACCCCCAGGAAGCAAAAATATGTATAAGGACTAGAAGGAAATTTTTTTGTGGGATAACATGAAGTGGGAAATTGCAGATCATGTGGCCCAATCATTGGTTTATCAAAAAGTGAAAGTGATAAGGTAGTATCCTTGAAGAGTTATGTAACCTCTTCTTATCCCTTTGTGGAAATGGGATGAAATTACTATGGAATTTTTCAAAATTCTACCAATGACTCCTAGAAGGAATGATGCTATATGGGTTATTGTTGATCGCTTAACCAAATCTACACATTTCATTGAAATAAAAGAAAATCATACTCTTTAATTCCTTTTAAGACTCTACATTACTGAATTTGTATGACTTTATGGAATACCTCTATCAATTGTCTCTGATTAAGACCCTTTCTTTATATAAAAATTCTAGAAGAGTCTTTAGAAGGATCTCGACATTGAGCTTCATTTGAGCACTACCTACCGTCCTGAAACTAATGGAAAGTTTGAAAGAACAATTAAAACTATCGAAGATATGTTGAGATCATGTTCACTAGAATTTCAAAGTATGTGGGATAAATATTTACCTTTGGTAGAGTTTTTCAATAACAATAGTTTCTATTCATGTATTAAAATGGAACCATATGAAGCATTATATGGAAATATATGTCATACTATAACTTGTTAGGATGAATTTGATTAAAGGAAATTCATAGGTCCATAACTTAATGAAGATACAATGACAAAGGTAAAGGCTATTCAGGCTCATATCAAAGAAACTCAATGTAGTAAAAAGAATTTATACTGATAATCAGAGAAAGGATTTGGAATAATAAGTGGGAGATAATGTTTTCATGAAGGTATCTCCATGGAAAGTTGTTATCACCTTCAGAAAGAATGGAAAATTGAGTCCCACGTACATCGAACCCCTTGGAATTTCTGAAAGAGTTGGAGTCATTGATTGTTGATTAGCATTGCCACAAAATATCTCAGAGGTTCGCGATGTGTTCTATATATCCCGGATGAAGAAGTACATGCCTAACTCAACACATGTGATCCCATCTGATGAAATATATTTGGAACCTAACCTTTTTTATTACAAATAACTCATTCATATTCTGGACACCAAAGAGAAAGTATTGAGGACTCAGACGACCTGTATGGTAGAAGTTCTATATAGAAATCACAAAATATAGTAAAAAACATGGGAACCAGATGATTCTATGAAGGAAAACTACCCATATATTTTTAAATTTAATAACCCAAAAATTTCTAGGATGACTTTTTTGAATGAGGGTTGAATGTATAACCCCAATACTTTACCACAATTAGCTTTAGATATCTTTGCAATACACACAACAACGAGTTTAAACGAAATATTATTTAGTCACTTTTTTTATATTAAATTACATTATAACACTTTTATAAAGTTTATTCATATATTATGTATCCAAAAAATAATTTTACACTCATCTAATAGGAATAAGATAAGAAAAATTCCAATATTACATATAAAATACTATATTTTTATATATACAATTTTGTCATTTGTTGATGGAGAACCCTCCTTAAATCCAATATTAGACACTTTTATAAATTTCATATGTCAAAATAAACATTATATTTATAATTTAAACATAAAAATTAGGATATAGTGGATTTTTGGTATTTTTCGGTGAAGAGTCATTTTTAATGAATAGTTAAAAATACTGAATTTTAGTTGAAAACTATTTTTTCATCTAATTTATTTATAGGGTATAATTATTAATTAAATTTTTTTAAACATTAATTAGATAATATTTTTATCAATTAAAACAATTTATGTCAACAAAATCAATTTCACCTTGAAATTAGCTATTAAAACCTAGAAAACTTTTAGACGTTTTTAACATCAAAACCTGCATTGTCGTCTAGACTGTGGGATTAAATTTAAATTAATTACTAATATTTATATTGTAAGAATTGGAAAAAATGGATTCGTTATTATTAATCATCATAATATATAATGTATAATAATACCAATTTTTTAGACAAAAATGATTTTTGAAGGTGATTAAAATTAATTATAATTATGAAGGTTAAATAAATCTTAATAATGGAATAAACCTTTAATTTAATGGCCTAAATGACATATCCACTCATACAAAACCAATTATATGGACATAATTAATCCATGAACCTTACAGTAGTAATGTTTTTGGTTTTGGATGCCTTTTTTTAGGTATGATCATGTGCACACCAAACCTGGTTCCCAAAATACCAAGTGATTCATTTTCCATCATTATAAAATGCCACCACTTATCCCCATTCCTCACACATCTCAAACCTCTTATGTTCAAAAAATACCTACACAAATTGTATACCAACATACCTCACCATGACCTAGAAGTTCCCCTTTTTTCATAAATCCTCCCAATGAATCCTTTTAGTATACACCAAAAGAAGTAACCTGATTAAGAGGTAACATCTTCTCTCAAAACCATTTCCTTTATTTTACTTCTTCACTACCTCCACTATATTTATTAAATTATTGTGTGAAACCCCCAATATTATACATAGAATAGGATGTTTTTATGCTATGTTTTAGGCCTAAACTTACACACACTTCCATATAATGAAGGTGAACATACTATTTCTATGTATGGTGAACTATTGCCTCACAAAATGATGATTGTTCAACATTCCCCTACCACCTCTCATGGTGGAAATTATGATGTAGACTATTTTTATATATGTTATATATTTTATTTATAATTCCTTTATTATTATTTAATTTTTATTTAGAACATAACTTTATTCTTTCCATCATGTGTAAATATGATAATTTCGTTTAAGGAAGTGTGGACTACTTCCCACTCAAAGTGATATGACTCATTCATGTAATACATGGAATGTATAAAAGATGGTTATAATAAACATATGTAACATGTATAACATATATATGATAATATAAATTATAATATACATATAAATCATAAACTATTAAATTCTTTTAATATAACAAAGAAATTAAAGTAGTGTTCATGCGTTCGTACGGTCTACCATCTCCCAGAACGGTGATCTTCATTTCTAATATCCAAATATTATGGACTATTATAAATACCTATATAAAAAATATATAATATAATTTAGTCATGTATTAAACTATTTATATTATGAAACCATGATATATTTAATAAGAATTACCAATAACAAGTCAAACCATACTTGAGAAACCATGGCAATTAACCCTCAAAATAGTCAAAATAATAAAAGAATATTAACAAATGGGTAATAAGATATTATGAAAAGTTAATATATGATATTATAAACCAGATTATAGGTATGTTATAATTTATTGACATATTTTAAACCATAATACAATAATATAAACACCAAAAAAATGTAAGGTTAACTTAGGGGGTTTTTGTCTTACTTTTCATTTCGTAAGGCATACTCCATATGCACCACTTAATTCTTTTTTATAGTGTATCTACTTCCCCTTTTTTACATTATATCATGCATCCTTTTTCTTCATGGTATGAAAATATTTTCCTCAAGGGGATTATAAACTAAATGTTTCAAGATTTATGGGAAACTTTTTTATGTTTAATGATTAATTTTGTAAAACATATTCTTAATGATTATCTTTGAAATGTAACTTCCCTTTGTGATTAGTAACTTCCTTTTGGAAAAAATTACATTATTGTAAGAAGGATTCATTAGAACTTACCTTCTATATCCATATTATCACAAAATGGATATTATTATTGCCTAAACTACAGATCATTTTCTTATTGTGTTCACTTTGACCGTTATTTGATTGACTGGGAAATTATTGATAAATTTTTATCTTCTATTCATTATGGATAAATTTTGTTAAGGAAAATTCTTCATGAATATTTGAATTTATTTGCACAGGTAAAACACAGGTGGGGCCTGGTTATAAATCACACCTCGATGCATCGGTAGTCTCATGAGACGAAACATTTGGCCAATCAGATGTGTTTTTACCCTACATTTTATAAACCATCTTGTGAAAGGTCTTAAAGGTAAAGGTACCATATACCTAGTAAATATGGAATCTAATAATTAAGAATTTACCAAATCTATATTCAGTTATTATTCATCCTTGAGATTTTACATCGACGTATCTATGGATACATTTCATTTTCATGATTCATTTATTATTCATCCATGAGATATTGCATCAACATGTCTATGGATACCTTCATTTTAAATTCATTAATTAAATGTAATGTTTTTCAGTTTCCTAATTTTCCATATTGATATTTCCTTATCTAATTATTTTAATGGCATGTGATATTAGTTATTCACCATACCAGGTTAATTTATTCCTATTGATTTATTATTGCTTATGCATTTATTACCCTTACTGAGCATTTGATCTCAAAACTATTACGTTTATTTCCCCAGGTTATGAAGAATATATCTCTGTATAAGAATTTATGGATGCAGTTTATTTTAATTAATTATATGGCATGTTCTATTTTTCTTTCCCAATGTATTATGGGTGTCATTTATGTATTATGGATATCTGAAACTACTAAATTGAAAGTTACATTGGGATATTTTTTTCTTATAATAATTAAAATATAATTTAATAATGAATTAGCTCCAGTATTCTAGGTTCGGGTGTTAAATACCTTTTTACCTCCAATCACATTGGGAAAATAATAAGGTCTCTCATGTGTACGACAAACTACCACCTTGGGAACCAATGTAATGTTTTCTTCATTTCTGATTTACATGGATGGTAATAATGATTGATTAAATTAATATATTATTTATTTTTAACATAATTATACTTATGTAAATATTATATCACATATAAATTCTTAATTTCTATTATGTGGGGGATACAATAATGTTATTCATGTGTACGGTGGACTACTGCCATGCGAAGAGATGTGATTTAGTAATTATATATGTTTTATATGGAAGGTAATGAGGATAGGTTTAAACAAAAAATTTAATATATATTAAATAAAATTATTCTGAAATGGTAATAAATTATTTATCATTAATTTGAGGTAATGGAAATAGAAATCATGCGTACGTACGGCCTCCCATTTCCATGAACGGTAAATTTCATTTTCAATCTCTAACTTGTATGGATTAAAATAAAAAAATGTACTAGATATATATTATATTTATATCATTTTTAACATTATATGTATTATTTAACCATTATCAATGTAGTAGGACAAAAAATGAGAAATCAAAACTTACATAAAAAACAAAGCAATTATTTCTTGAAACGTGAATTTAACATGGAATTGTTAATAAATGGGTAATAAAAGGCCATAATTAAATCATATGTGGTGTGATATATATATTAATGGTTCTATAATATATTTAAAATAAACTTATATTTATTATAAAATATTTTTTAACTTGTACGAAGGAATTTGAGACATGTGTTAACGGATTTCTGGTCACTCCTTTATTTTTGGTTTACATATGCAATTTCACCACTCATTTATTTTATGTGGTGTATATACTAACCATTTGACATGTTATATCATGAATATCCTTTTTTCCACGATATTTAATGTTTCATTTTATGTTACTGTTTATGTGGAATTATGATTCAAAAGATTACTAAAGCGGTAAGGGATTCCCTCCACACTTTTTACTTTTGTGAGACACGTTACATAGTCACCACATTTTTATTTAATATGGTGTATATACTATTCATGAATTTATTTTATGATGATTATCCTAAAAATTATTTGTATGTACATATCCATTTTAGGATCTCTCTTTCATGGGGCTTATGGTTTTAAAGTTATTAATGTAGTAAGGTATTTTTTTCTCAATTTGTATTCTTTAGGACATATGTTATGTTATGAATATATATCATTTTATGATGTATATATATATACACCTTTTACATGTAATATGTATAAAATCAACTTGGGTCAACTAGACAATCCCCCTGAACCAACCCATCATGGTGTGTTACAATAAATATAACAAAATAACTGTGGAATATAATATAGAAAAGTCATTGAACCGTAGAATAATGTGTAAGAAAAAGATACAACAAAGATAGATAAAATACAAGAAAACCCACCCCAACTAGAAAATTATAAAGCATGAAAGACCGATAAGTATCTATGTAACCAATATTCACCTACAAATCATCCCAAACTAAAGCCTATAACAACCAGAGAATCCAATATACTACAAGATGAGCTCCCCTTTAGCTGGATCCTATAATATAACATCTATAACTGTCCAAAGGAAAGATTAGGGTGTGAGAAAAAATCCCATTATGTCACCACCATACATTCTATAAAAGGGCTAAAAAAATAAATTAGTGGTTCTATATTTTAATATACAAATACTTTTGACAAAAAAATTCATAAATCCAAACCTATTTTTAAATTATTTTCCTTTGGTTTTTCATAATATAATTTCATATTCAAAAACATGGAATATGACTAGTATCAACAATAAAACATGAATGAATATCTATAATCAATAAGGTAATCAGGTAAACACATATCCCTGAATTAATATGTTTTGATAATAAATTTGATACAACCTCATATAAAAACAAGAGATCAATAATCCAAGACCTAATCCATATTTCAAAAAATAAATAATAAATGACAAATAACACCATATTAGGACCTAGACTATGGGAATATGTACTATACATAAAATAAGCCTAAACTGGGAATATGTTGTTGCCAACCAATATTGTTTCCTACCACACTCCATCAATATTATAAAAGTAACCCCTAGTGGTTCCTCACACACTAAGGTTATCTATGTCTCTTTATTTATACACCCAAGGTTCCCAATGTGCCTAAATTTTTAAAATATATTTCAAAAACATTCTCATAATTTATAAAAATATTCAAATCTAAGCCAATCTACATCAGTGTTTGAAACCCCATTTCCAAATTAAAACCACAATTCAAATTCTTAATCAAACACTTAGTGTGAAAAAACATTTTTTGAAAGTAAAACCATTTAAAAACATTTATATTTCTATTAAATACCATGAAACCCAAAATAACATCAATTCTATAAAAAACAAAATGAATTTTAAATGAATGAAAATAAATTCATAGAATTAACCCATTATATAGAATCACATACATAAAAAATGATAAACCCCTATCTTCTTTCTATGATAGAGGCTAGAAAACCATTGACCAACCTTCATAAGATAATACACAATAGGAAACTGAAAATGATCAATAGAAAACACTAATTTATCACAAATCTAAACATAATCCTATCCAATACCAAAACAGAAAACAAATACAAAAAATAAGTAGAGGCATTCTTATGTAGAGAAATTAATCTCAACCACAATAATGATCAATCATTGAACGAAGGATCTAAAATGGGAAGAGGTTACCCAAGTCACCAAAAATCACCTATGAGTTTGAGATGAAGGGTTTTGGACTGAATGAAACATAAATCAGGTGTTCAATAAACCTAAAATCATTGGGCTCTAGGATTACACAGTGTGTATCCTATTCATAGTGTGTAATCCCTTGAATTAGAAAGATACTAGAAAATGTGTCCCCTTCGATAAAATTACAGACTTCAACCATTTCATGAGGTAAACCAAATTCATTTTATGTAAATATGTTACTCCATGAATGAGACTCGTGAATTACTAATGGTGAACAGTACACATCATGTAATCATTACATGAAATATAAATTTATAGTAGATAGTACTCAGCCTAGTTCCCTATAGAATGCCTTCAAAACAAAACTTAAGGTTCTAGAGTCCCAATGAGCACCTTCTAAATCCATTTAACCTTTTATACCTAGACTCCATTACTTCAAACAAACATACATCATATAATTTTAGTTTATGTTCCTCTACAATGTTTCTTCATCCCTAAGAAGCCCATAATGAACCCAAACAAAAATGGAAACCAAAAACAAAAGACAAAGTGTGCCTAAAGGTTGAAAATAGAGTGTTACAATCTTCCCACCAAAATTCCATTTTCCCCTATAAATTCCTCAAGATTGTAGATCTTCAAAAACAGAAGAAAACTTATACCTCATCAATGATTCCCACTCTCACATCTCATGTTTATCATGAATGAACTACCATAGTACTGATATCAGAGGAATCATCTTACTATGCATTACCATATCCTGGTGATATATGATTTTAACCAGTTGCTCAACCATAGTGGTTTTAGGATAAAGATCAACATCCTCCCTTTTAATCACATGGGAAGGATCCAATATATATCTATTCAACTAATAAACATAAACATATCATGGGTAGAGGTTAAATGGGATGTAAATTCCAAATAATGGGCCACATTCCCTAATCATCAAATGATCTCAAAAGGTCCTAGAAACCTCAGTGACAACATACCCTTCTTACCCAACCGATGATATCCCAAGTGAGGTGAAACTCCAAGAAAAATATCATCACCAACCTCAAAATTTAGTTTTTATTAATGAAAGTTTATGTAATATTTATGATGAATCTATTTTTTGATCAACCTCTTCTAGATCAAATACACCATATTCAACCTCTCTTAAACCAGACTTAACCCAACCATGGACTTATCTACCAACTCTACATAAAACAAGGGATATCTATATGGTCTCCCGTACAAATCCTCAAATGATTCTATCCAAATCAAGTCATGATAACTCTTATTATAGTAAAAACAACTAAATGAAAATATAATTCCCAACATATACTAAAATCAAGATCAGAAGTCTAGAAAATATCCTCAAGAACACGTATAACACTCTTTATATGTCCATACCTTTTTGGACGATAATTCATGCTCAATTTCATCAGGGAACCATCGCCTCTTGTAAACCTTTACATAACCTACATGTGAACCTTAGTTCCCTATCAGCTACAACTCTAGAGGGAACCCCATGAAGTCACAAAATATCTCAAACATAAAAGTCCCTAACATGCTCTATTTTCATCATCCATTTGATAGGTATGGAGCATATTGATTTCATGATTCAATTATTGTTCACTAAAATTGAATCCTACACACCAATATTTTATGGAAAACCAATGATGACATTCCTAGATACCTCATCCCACTCCAAATTGTAATAGATAAGGGATGTAAAAACCCATAGGTCTCTTGTGTTATGACTTGATTCTCAGAAAATTAAGATACCATGATACAAAATATGTGATCATCCATCTCATCCATAGCCACCAATACTAACATATCAATTCACAATACATCTTAGAAGCTCTAGGGTGTATAGACCAACAATAACAGTGTCCACAGTCTATCAACTACATCCTCGAAAATAAAGGAAAAATCATCCTATTTTGAAAGAAAGAATATCCACTAGGAGACCGAGGCCACTCACCCAATATCTCCTCACAATAAAGGCCTTTTTAAAAAAGTTGGAACTCAGTGTCTGCAACCTAATTGAGCTAAAACCACTCATAAAAAAACAATTCAGATTTAATTGAATCCATGAACACCTTTTATTCAACCTATTCCACTCCCAACTCATCTTAGAAAACTAACTCATCAGTGACCACTCCTCAATTGATTCCTTCATGGCTTGTGTCGATAATTTCTTATTTAGCACATCAGAAACCATGTTAAATTTTATAGGGTTATATGAAATATAAAAATCAAAATCTTGAAGACACTCCTTCCAACACATTTGTTTCATGTTTAAATCCCTTTAATTTAATACATATTTCAGGATATTATGATTAGAATACACTATATACTACTCCACAAAGAGATAGTGTGGCCACATTTTGAGTGTATTTATAACCACTGATCACTAATTATTGTGGGTAGAGTAGTTATTATCATGAGTCTTTAACTAGCATTAGCCATATTCCACCACCTATTTCCTCTATATCAAGACACATCCCAAACCCATTCCAAAAGCAACGCAAAAAATATCATATCCAAAACCCAGTTCCATAAGAATCAAAGCTAGTGATGAATTCAACCTCACCTTTTTAACCTCAAAATATCTCTAACATTTATCATTACATTCAAACATTACACTCTTATGGGATAAATTTTTCATTGAAGATGTGATCTTGGAGATATCCAAAATAGATCATCTATAGAAACCAGCCAAACCCAAGAGGCTTTGGATCTCAAACACATATTTTTTATAATCCTATGACATGACCACGTGTATTTTCTTAACATCCACTATGATTCCCCTCTAAAATATAACATGACCTAGAAATATCACTTCATATATCTAAAACTCACATTTAGAAATCTTACCTTATAGACGATGATCTTTTATGGCTTGAAGAATGATATCCAAAAGTTATGTATGATCCTTTTTTGACTTAGAGTACACTAATATATCATCCATAAACACACAAAAAAGGAGTTCAAAAACCAATGAAAGGTCAATTTCATCAAAACCATAAAAACTACAAGAACATTATCCAGACTAAAAATCATAACCAAAAACCTGAAATTCCCATGTCAGCTATTAGACATTGTCTTAGGTATATATTTTTCATGGAATCTCAATTGGTGGTACCTTAACTGTAGTTCAATATTTAAAAACCAAATCCCCCCATTAAGAAGATAAAATATATAATCAATCCTTGGAAAAGGATATTTGTTATTAACAGTCACAAAATTCAACTTTTGATAATCCATATAGAGTTTGAGACTCCCATATTCCATATTAGAAAAGAGGATATGAAATTCCCATTATGAAATTATAGGAAGATTAAATCCTTTAACCCCTTGATCCTCAAGGTGTACTTTAAGTTCCACCAACTCAGCAGGTTATATTTGATAGGATGAAATAGAAATGGGCATCATGCCAGGGAGTAGGTCAATATTAAACTCCACCTCTCTCTATCATGGTAAATAAGGAAAATCATTCATAAATACCTCAGTATGCACACACACAACCATAGGTAGATGACTTTAAAAGAAAGGGTCAACTATATCAATAAAAATCTCTAAAAATTGGAACGACATTACACTAGAATATAGGAAAATATGTCCCACCATTCCCAATACAGAGTCTTCCTCAACTAGAAAAAACTTGAGGGACTCTATCAGATGATAAGAAATGATACTGATGGTGATAATAGTCTATTTGGTCTATAGAATTGACCATCCAATCCATAGGTATAATCAAGTTTAATATGTCAACGTAAAGAACTAAAAATTCACAGACCACCTAAAAGTCAGTTATCATCACCTAATATGTGTGCACTTAAAAAAAGTTTACAACTCCTTCCCAAAGTCTTAGAAAGATCCAAAAAGTATGAAATATGATTTTAATGTAATATCAACACATACACTAGATTTTATGATATAAAATAATGAGTAACACCTGTATCATAAAAAAATCTATCCCCATAAAAGATGAAATAAACACTATACCTCTATCTATTACTAAATATAATGAAAATTCCTTTGGAAAATAAACTAATATATAATTCCATCCAGTCTTATCCACATTAACATCCCCCATGGCCTGAGGATTAGACCCACCACCCTTGGAAGCATCATTATGAACCTGCAAACTCTAGGTGAGAGTGGATCCTTCCTTACTTCCTTTGCATATCTTTTCAAAAAAATGATTCAGATGGCCTGATAATCTATAAGGATGACAAGTAATTGGATACTCCAAATAGTTAATATTGGTATAAACATTTATTCTACACTTATAGCTAAAAAATTGCTTCTGTCCTGAAGAAAACCCAAAAATGGTACTGAAGAAAACAGACCACCCTTTTGTTTTCTTTTCTGGCTAGAATAGACATCCTAGAAAACAACAACACCAAGAGAAGCTCCACCCAAACAAGTATTTCCAAATATTTTTTCCTCTAAAAAATAAAATTTTTAAACTATAACTATAAGGGTCAGAAGCTACATGAGAATCCAAATTAAAAAAATATCAGGCCTCAGTCCCAACTAAAACCTCCAAGCCTTTAGGTTCTCATTAGTGATATGATCTGGTGCTAGATTCAACAGCTCAATAAATTAGGTAGAATAATCCCTATAGGTATTCTCCCATTCCCCAAGGTTAGAAACTCTCAGTACTTCAACAAAAATAAAAACATAGGATAAAACTAATGATTAAATAGTTTCTTGAATGAAGCCTAGGAAAGGTCCCCATGCAGCTTATCTTACATAATAGAATCCCACTATCTCATTCTTGATCCACCAAACATATAAGTATAAAAACCCAACTTATATTTTTTGGGAGTCCTCATGAAGTTGAAGATCCTATCAGTCCACTCAAGACAATCCTCATGTTCCTAGGGTCCCTTATCCTCACAAAATATAAGTCGATGCTTCTTAGTGAATTCAGATCCCAAATCCACCACACGTCATGGGTTTCTAACACCCACTTGACCTAGAGTATAAATTGTATGGATTTCTACATAAAAAATAAAATACTCAAATAGAGGAATTTTCTATAGAATCTATCTTACATATTCCTCTCCTTTATTTGAAAGATCTTTTCTAGGAGACTTTATCTAAAAATCATAAGAAAAATTCCAATCAATTATGGTCAAATTTTAAAATAATCGGACCAATTATAGTTATTCATATTAATACTTTAAAATGTAAATAACTTAAGGAAATTATAATTTCTAATGTTAAAAATAAAAAAATTTAAAAAATAATAGTTCAACATAAATAAACATCCCATATAGTTCATTTACATGAACCTAATCACCATGTCTCAAACCTGGTAAAAATTATCTGACCACCCATGGTAAGTCATGTTTAGACATGGAAGTGAGATGGATAGACACCCTACCTCACAATTTATAAAACATTTTAAAATCCATGAAAATATAATTTAGGGTTTGAAAAACTATTTCCAAATAAAAACCACCATTAAAGCATTTAATCGAACACTCGGTGTGTAAAAATTGTTTTTAAATAAAACCCCTTTAAAAAATTATCTTTCTAAGAATCCCTAGAAACCACAAGTAAATTCAATTAAATTAATAACCCAATGTAATTTAACAAGGGAAATAATAAATTCATAGAATTAACCCATTGGATATAAACACCTACCTAAGAACAATGAAACCTTATCCTCCTTCTATGATGGAGATTGAAAAACCCTGTATTAGGCGTCATAGGACAAGTCAAAATAAGAAACTCCAAAAGATAAATATAAAACAAAAATCAATCTCAAATATTAACACAACCATATATAATATTATAGCCAAAACTAAATACAAACAGGAAATATAATAATTCTTTCCCTGAGAGATGAATTGAAACCACAGTGATGATCAATCATAGAACGAATTATATGGAAGGGGATGAGATATCGAAAATCACCAAAAATCACCTAGGGGTTTGAGATGAAGGTATATGGAACATATTAAAAATAAATCATGCATGTAGTATACTAAATACCATTAGGATCAAGTATTATATATTATGTATCATTTTCACATAATGTAATCACAGAAATTAAAAATAAACTGAAAAATATGTCACCTACAGTAAAAATATATACTTAGACCATTAAAAAATGTTTTCCCAATTCACATTGTATAAATATCTCACACCCTGAATAAGACTCACAAAATCTTCCTAGTGACCAGCACATGTCATGTAAACATTACACGATGTATTAACATCTAGCAGATATTACTCAACCAAGTTCCCCATAAAAAAATTTTGAACCCTAACTTATAGTTCTTAGGTCCTTAGTACCACCTTTTAAATAAATTTACACATTTAAACCAGGACTCCAGTAATTTAAATAAACATAAAACCTATAATTTTATGTCATTTTCCCCTAAAAAGGCTCTCTATTCCCAAGAATCATATAATGAACCCAAACAAAAAGTGAAATAAAAAATATATACAAATCATACCTGAAGGAAGATAATAGAGAGTTACATTATATCATGTATTTTCTTATTCTTATGATATTTTATGTTTAATTTAATGTTATTATTTCATAGGAAATATAATTCAATGTTACCAAAGTGGTAATGGTTTTATGATACAATCTCATCATTTATCAGTATTGTTTGTATTTATATATCTGGTGATGAAATATTATGATCTTTCTCTTAAGAAACTCATAAATTTCATTATTCTCTAGTTATCTCATGAAAATACATTTTTTTCCTTTCATTTTCCTCTATTTATGCAGTCAAGAGTTCAAAATAATGGTTTTAAAAAAATTAACCTTTATTTATATCTTTTGTCAAAACCCCTTTTTATTTCATATCCATGTTTTCTAAAAAAATTAAAAAATATTTTAACATTTTATAAAGAATTTATTATAAAAAATAACCATGTTATAATTTAAAAAAATATATATAAGGAATCTTTATTTCATTTCTAAAAACAAATACTATTTATATTTAACTGAAAAATGACAGGAATTGTTATTTTAACGTACATGACATGTATAATATTTCCCACTATTAGGACCACTAAATGATTTCAAGAATCCATTAAAATATTTCAAGGTTCTTTTCAAAAACAATTCATAATATTTGGTAAAATGTTATATTTGTAATAAATTATTTAAGAGTGAAATGTTATTTTCTTCAAGAAATGTTTTAAATTATATTTAAATATTACTTTATAAGTATCATAGGTTGATTTGAAATAAAAGGATTTTGAAAATTTTTTAATTTTTAAAAAGTATTTCTAAAAGTTAAATTTAATTATGGTTTACTAGGGATATGATCCAGGGATACCATTCTTATTTTTTCAATGAATGGTTTTAGTTTATGTGAAAATATTTTTATGAAAACTCTTTCTCTTCCATTGGTTATTCTATGATAAAATTATTAGAAAACCCACATATTTTTCTATGTTTTATACTTTGACAGATGATTAAATTATTATTAAACCAATTTCTCTTCCACATGTTATTTTATGATGAAATTTGGATGAAACCCATTTATTTTCACAGGTTATGATATAATGAATATTATATGATCTTATGGAACTCAAATGTATCGATTACATGTTATCGGTACCTAAATCTCCCTTCAATTAATTGGGTAAGGGTTAATGTTATATTATCTCAAAGGGTACATGAGAAGTTATACCAATCTCAATAGAGGGTACATGAGAGGTTATCCCAAGCTTGAAAGGGGTACACGGTAGTTTATCCCAAGCCTACAAGAGATTTCATGTGTGGTTATACTAATATTGAATTCAGTATAATGGTAGTTATACCAATCCTAAGATGTTATAAATTTCTTGGTGGTTATCCTTGACATAAGATTTTCTATGATTATTTATATGTCAAAAAATCTCTTTTTTATACCAATTTTATACTCTCGTGGTTCATGTTCTTTTATCCCACTATGATTCATGTCTTATGAACAACTAATATTTTATTCAGGACTCTTGTTCATGATCTATGATATGAAGGGTATTGTTTTCAAATGGTATTCTCATATTATAATACCCATAAGATCTTGTTATATTTGTATCTCACTTGTTTACCATTAATGATAATCTGAGCTCACCCTTTCTAGTGTTTCCATTCCCCAGGTTATGAAGAAAGGTTTTAAGTAGGGTATGTCTATAAAGAGTACTAAGAGGGAATATATTTGTGGGAAACATTGAATATTATTCATGAAATAACAATATAGTGAATCTAGTATCTAAATAAAATAAACCTATACGGTCCAGGGGTGTGTATTTCTGAAATGTAATGAATATTCTTATATTAAGATGTGATATCTCTATATATGAAGTTTGGGGTCTCTACAGTTAGTATTAGAGCTAATGTTTTTTTAACCTTTGAAAACTGGTATTAAAAAACATTTGTGATATCCCTAATGATATTTATAATTAAATTTATAGGGATATGTTTAAGGATAAGTCTAAGGATGAGTCAAATTATAGAAAAATGTCATGAAATTTGGGTAAAGGAAAGATTGAGTAGATTCTAATAAATTAAATAACTATTTGGATAATACAAGTGGATTTTGATATATTATATAGGTACCTAGGAGTATTAACTCTAAAAATGGAGCATTAAAATAGAATCAATCATCACCTAGGGAATGAAAATGGGCCTTGATGTACACCTACTTTGAAACTCTTAGGGAATATGCTTTGCAAATTCACAAACACTTTACACACCATCATAAGGTATTTAAATAGATTATGAATATAGATGACCTATGTTAAACCCAAAGTTTCATATATTGTAAAGAATTTGTCGTTATTTAGACATCCTACAAGTGATTTCCATGATTATGTGTTTTCCCACTATGAATTTTGTTTCTCAGAATATTATTTTTGGTTTTAGTCAATGGAGGGAATCAAAAGTAACTTCATTAACATTGAACATGATAGATAATGTGTGGATGAGAAAATTAATGGGATGATTACAAAAGTGAAAGATATTATGATTATTCTTAATCAGTTATCATGATATTTGATTAATAAATTAAACCATAAGCAACTCTAAAAATCACCAAAGAATATAAGGATAAAGTTTGTTAAGAGTTTAGGTGGTAGATACCATGGAGTTAAGATGATATAGTATTCTATATGTTAAGAATGTGGTAGGAATAAATCCTTGGAATGTCTAAAATAATTGAGATGATGTTTTATGTGTGGATAAGAAGGAAAAAGAGTAATAAATTTCCAAGGGAAAATGAAAGGATCGGTTAATGTAATGGATGGAAATATTGGTATCCCAAATCTACTATCAAATGATGAATGTCTTAAATATAGAAATTATGGGGATTATAAAAATAGATTTCATATAAGTAAATATCATGAATAAAATCATAATGTTTGTATGATTAATGGTTATATTATTAATGATGAAGAGACTAATAATGAAATATAAAAGGTATGGGTTGTTATAATAGTATTATTTACATTAAATGTGATAAGAATATTTAAATTAAGGTTTATGAATATTAAGACATGATTCATATATCATATTATAGGGAATAGGTATTAAATAATAATATGGTAAAGCCTAGTTAATTGTTTGAGAAGGAATTGGTTTGATTAAAGTTTTTATATATTGTAATTCAAGAATTATGTTATATGAATTAGAAAATATAGAATGATTAATATGTCTAAGTTTTTAGTTAAGGATTTGGAATAATATTTTGAATGGTTCTGATGACCTAGAAATCTGATTTAATGGATCAGTGATATTTTGATGAAAAAAATATTATTTAGGGATGATAAGCCTTAATATGTTCCTGGTGTTGAGGATATAAGGTTGGGATAATGAAATGGTGGATATAAATAAATTAAATTGTATTGTATTGATGACCTCAGAACAGATTAATGATTTGTGGACAATGTGGTTTATTTTATCCTTGATGAAGTTAACAACTTTATAGTATTTATGGAATATATTCAATAATCTATGATTTTATTCAAGGAATGAAGAAGTATTTAGGTTTTTAGTAAGGTTTGATGATAATTTTTGTTATTACCATGTTTCAAGAAAATATATGAATAAGGTATTCATATATTTTGTATGTGATATTCAAGAGATACTTTATGATATTTGGGGGATTGATATTATGTTTATTTTGAGAAATTTAGTGACCTTTTTATTAATTTTAAATTTTATAAGTTTTTATAACCATTTATGGAATTTTTTAAGTTGAACCTTGGATGAGGTTTTAGATATTAATGTATTATTTCACCATATAAAGACTTATACATATTTTATAAGTTGTGATAACCATTTTGTTTTATTATAATATATAGAGATATAAGGGTTGACTTATCATCATTTATTGATATTATTATCTATTAGTGCTTCAGGCATGAAAAATTCATCTCTTAGAGTAAGAGATGAAGTGTAAATTGATCAAGAAACAACCAAAGGATGATATTGTGCGTATAAAATGGAATAAAATTATGTGATTATATCTTCTATTGAAAATTATACAACATTAATACAGTTATATTGAAATAAAATTTTATAATTTTACCTTCATTTATGATGAATGAATAATCTTTTCACTTATCATATATTTTTGGATTTTTGGTTGTTAACATTATCCTAACCATGTTCTCTATCACTCTCCATTAGTTTGTGGGTGTTATTTTTCCCTTTTATGTCCATGTTTTCACATCCCACCAATGTTATCCTATATAGAAACCAAGTTATGTCTTATTCAAGGTGACCTACACATCCCTTTAGCTATTTTCAAAAAGAAGATTTATTAAACCATTTTACAATGTGGGTTTACAAAAATGGGATTTTTAGATGTTAAATCCTTGTTTACCTAGAACATTTGGAAATTATGAGAACATAATTCATTTAAGGGGGTAAAATGTAACAACCTGATATTTTGGGAAATATTTTTTTCAAATAAATTTAATCTTTTTGATATTTTTCATTATAAAAAAACTAATTTTACCTTACTTATTTTCTAAACTAATTTAAGATTGTGTTATATGAAACACCGATTTTAGCTTGCAGTATACGAAACACTAAGTTTAGTTAAACCATAGAATACTATTAAAATATTATTATTTAATATGATAGTTATCACCAAGAAATTTGAATAATAAGTATGAGTAATATTAACTAAATTATGAAAATATATTATCCACAAATGTATATAAAATGAATTCTATACTGACTAATTAATTAAAAATAAATATTAGAACCATTTTAAAGTGAAGGAAACCTTATTCTAAATAAACTATTTTTATACACACAAATGTGTTTTACATAAATAAATTAAATAAATCAATTTTTGTGAATGATTGTAAAGAAATTTATATGTTATACATTCAATCAAATTTTTAACATTCATATTATGAGTTTTCTAAATAAGAGATAAGTATAAAAATAGATGATTACTTTTAGGCCTGGGATTACCTAACAACACACTTTTAAGATCGAATAACAGAGGATCCAAACATACAGCTACCATCCATTTCCAGGAATTTATATAGGGAGAATTCCTCTGGTAGGATCAAGTTATCTTTCAACAAGTTTTTGGTTTACTTTAGTGTTGTACCTGGGTGAACTTGGGGTTTCTCACATTTCCTTAAAAGTTCATTGATAATAAATATTTAACTTTTAGGTTAGATAAGTATTAATCCAATTTTAAACTTAAAACTATATTTTTCTAAAACTGGTTTTTTCACCTTTTCCGTACATATTTTACATATAATTTTTACGGAATTAGAAAATTTATTTGAAAAAACAATATAAATTTTTTAAATCATAGTTTATAAATTATCTTGGGGTAAATTTTTGATATGTTTCAATAAAATTTTAATGTTTCGATGAATAGTGAAAAATACACGTTATAATTAAGACTTTTCATTTCTTTTAAAGAATTTTCAAACTTCTAAATTATTTTTAGATGGTTTTAAAAGTAATATTATTTAAAATATATATCTATTAATATAATTTGGTTTATTTTAATAAATTTCATATTTAATATTTATATAAATACTTTTTATACTTTTAACCATTTTCTGTTTAAAAAATGTTTTTTCATCGCATATATGGGTTTAATTTACATTAATTTTTCCAATTCAATGAATGGAATTGGTAAAAATATATTCCATCTTTGGAATCATAATAATTAAAATTTTATAATAATTCAAATTTAATTTTTGACCATTGTGAATAGTAAATGCAGTAATAATATATTATCACAGTTAAGGTAAAAATGGGTTTACTGAGGGGTTAAACTAAAACGATAAGGGTTAAAAATGACCCAAAACTTTTCCTACACCAATTTTTGTTAATATTTATTCCTTATCTCTTCTATGATCGATAATTTTCCATTTTTGATCCTTTTGGAAGGTGAAAATTGTGGTCACGCCTTTTCGTTTCAAAAATTACAAGTGTGCCACTCACCTCACCTATAAAAGGCCACCCCTCTCCTCTCTTATTCACTCTTCCAAACTATTTTTTTCTGAAAAAACATACTCAAAAAATTACTGAATTACCTAATATCATCTTAGAAGCATTATTTTGGTCAAAAATCTAGCCTATGAATCCTTTTAGTGCAAACCAAAAGAAATTTTTTGAAGATGAGGTAACGTCCCTAACCGAGCGTTTTATGTTATTTTTTACTCCACCTTAGTAAAGAATCATTAAGTAATGATGATATAATCACCCCATTATATTAAATATAATTTTATGTTATTATTTTAATTTAATAACCTAATTCCTTCTCTTATTCCATCAAATGAGATATGAAATCACTAATCATGTGTACGAAAGACTACTATCTCACGAACCAATATTACTCGTTTTCCATCACAACCTCTCATAGCTGGATATAATGATGGATTTAATTTATATATATAATATTTATGATATTATTTTTTCTATTTAATTATAATACCAATTCTACCTTCACACTTCCAATCCTATTGGGAAAATAATAATATCGCTCATGTGTACGGCGGACTACCTCCTTGTGAACTGGTGTGACATGTTTTTCATTTTCGGTTTATTCAGAAGATAGTACAGAGATATTAGATGAATATATAATATATTTATAACATAATTATACTTCATTAAATATTATATTACATATAATTTATTACTTTCTAATTAATGAGGGATACGATTATGTCGTTCGTGTGTATAATAGACTACCGTCTCTCAAAGCGGTGTGATTCATTTTTCACATACCCTTTAAATGGAAGGTAATAAGGATATGATTAAATATAAATATGTGATATATCTGAAATAAAAAATATTCAGTAAATTTAATATATTTTGGACATTTATTTCCTTCAATCTTTCAAGAAAATAGAAATAGTGTTCATGTGTATGTACGGTCTACCATCTCCATGAACAATGTATTTAATTTTCTATATCTAACTTCTATGGATTACTCTAAATACCAATATACTTAATATTAATTATATATTTATAATTTTTTAAATTTTTATATGATTTTTCAATGATAAATTCAGGAGGGTTAATGAAAAATCAAAACTTACATGAAAAACAAAGCAGTTTTCGCCTGAAACGGGACATTAATCTTGAATTGTCAATAAACTGGTAAGAAAAGGCCATGAGTAAATCATATATGCTATGATATATATAATTATGGTTTTATAATATATTTATAATAAACATCTAATTGTTATAATTTATTTTTTAATGAGAATGAAGGAAGTTGATACTTAAGGTAAGGGATTTCTAATGTCTCTTTTATTTCTGGGAGACATATGAATATTCACCAATAGTTTCTTTTATGTGGTGTATATACTAATACTTTGGCTTAGGAAATCATTAATATCCTTATTTTAATGATATTTTATGTTTTATTTTATGTTATTATGTATTTTTTCTAACAATTACAAAGATTACTAAAGTGGTGAGGGGTTTTTTTCCTCATATTTTATATTTGTAAGACACATGCCATATTTCACACCTTTTTATTTTTTGTGGTATATATACTTCCCGTTAATTTATTTTATTAAGATTCTCCTAAAAACTATTAGGATTTGAAAATACATTTTAGGATCTCTATATCATGGGAATTTTCTTTTCAATTTTACCAATGCGATAAGGTATTTTTGTCTCAATTTTTCTTTTTTGGGACATATGTTATGTTATACGTGAATCTTCTTTTATGAGGTCAATATATATCCCCATTTAAATGTAATATAATTAATTTATTTATTCTAATTATATTTTAAGTTCAATTTTATTTAATTTTATTTTTTATGGGGCTTAATATTCAATGTTACCAAATTGGTAATGATTTTATGATAAAATATCATCATTTATAAATATTGTTTATTTTTATTCTTCTCATGATGAAATATTATGATACATATATTATTATACTCAATAATTTTCTTATACTTGGGTTAGGTCATGAGAATAATTTTTTTTACTCCATTTTCCTCTCTTTATGTACTCAATAGTTCAAAATAATGTTTATAAGAAAAATAATATGTTTTCTCTCTTCGATCGAAACCATTTTTTCATTAATATATAACATCTAAAAATGTTTTAAAAATGTTTTAAACATTCTCCAAAGGATTAATTAAATAAATTTTTAATCATTTTTTATTTTTTTAAAATTGTTTCAAAAAGAATCTTCTTGTCATTTTCATAAACAAGGCATGTTCATATTTTACTAGAAATATGAAAGAAATATTTGTTTTAGTGTACAGGACAAGAAAAATATTTTGAACTATTGTGACAAACCAATGATTTTATTATTATGTTAAAAGTTTTCAATTTTCTCTTCATATAAAATATTTTACTTAATATTTGATAAATTCATAGATTTTAAATAAAATATTTCAAATATTAAAGGTATTTTACAAAATAAATGTTTTAAATGATTTTTATATCTTACTTTATAAGTTTTAAAGGTTTATTTTAAATTAAATTATTTTCACAAAAAAATTTGTTTTAAAAAGTGTTTTTCAAAGTGGAAATACTATTTTATTAAATAAATTTTCTATGTTTTTTTTATTTCAAAATAATTTTTTATCTATAGTTGAATCCGTTGATGTTACTTTTTCTTTACTTGGTATATTCTCCAATGAAACCATTATTATTATTTCTTTGAATGGATTATGTTTATGATGGAAATATTTCTATGAAAATTGTTTCTCATTCATGGTACATACTATGATATAATTATTATTAAGGATACTTCTCTTTATATGGTTTATCCTATGATAAAATGATGATATGATTATGAAACCTATTTCTCTTCAACATGTAATTTTATGATGAAATGTTTATAAAATCGATTTATTTATATGGGTTATAATGTGATGAAAATTTTATGATCTTGTTTCATGAAAATTTATGTAATATGTGATGGGTGGTGCCTATATCTCTACCCTAATGAATTGGGAAATGATTAATGTTATATGATCTCAAAGGGTACTCAGGAGGTTATCCCAAGCCCGAAGAAGAGTACATGAGTGGTTATTCGAAACCCAAAAGAGGGTTCATGGGAGGTTATCCCAAGAAAAAAATAAGGTAAACATGATATTATCCTAAGCTTGAAGCAGGTATACAGGTGGTTATCCCTATCCTAAGAAGTTTTGAATTCCTTGGTGGGTGTCATTTTCATAAAATTTTCTATTCTTATGTATATTACAAAAAAAATATTTTTTTATGCCAATTTAATGCTCTCATGTATCAATTTCTTTGATCCCATTATTATTCATGTCTTATGAACTTCCAAGATCTATTATATGAATTAGGTTAATGATATATGATATGATGGTTATGCTTTTCCAATGTTATTATGATGTTCTTATACCCATATTCACATGTTATATTGATATCTCCCATTTTTACCCTTACTGATCATATAAACTCACCCATTCTAATGTTTCCTTTAACTAGGTTATGAAGATAGTTTTTAATTAGGGTGTGTGTATGAATATTACGATATGGGAAGATCCTTGTATGATTCATGGAATATCATTCATCCAATAAGAAGATAATGAATTTAGTCTCTGAAGACACTAATCCTATAGTCTGCGGGCATGTATTTGTGGAATATTATGAATATAGATCTATTAATATGTGATATCTCTGTATAAGAAGTTTTTGGAATCTACAGTATCATAAAAACATATCCTAAGTGTAATATAAGGAACTTAAAATGGTGATGTCATGTATTAAAAATAACCTTTATGATTTTTGAATAAATCACTTTTAGAAACATGATGATATATTCCTTTTTGAAATTCTATAAACATCATTAAAAGTGTGGTCTTTAATATAAAATATTTTAAAAATTACAAAATAATTTAAAAATTACCCTTTAAAAATGGTTTTTTTGAAAAAAAATATATTTATAAAATAAGAATTCTTTTAAAAACATTCTTTAATAAGACATAAAAACATTGATGAATTCTTTCTGAAAAACATAAGCCTTAAAAATATATTTTAAAATCAAGAATTCCTTTGTAAAATCAAATAGTTACTTATGAAAAACAAAGAAATATTTTTTTTCTTTTTTAAATCATTAACTATCCACATAAGGTGGTTATGAAAGTCAAAACATGTCATTAATGGAAGTGGTAGTCTGCATGTATAAATGAATGATGTATTCATACTTATAAAGAAAATAGAGGAAGGAAGATAATAATTATACCATAAATAAAATAAAATTAATTATTATAATGATTCAGATTAATTATATTAATATTCTTTTAATAGTTTTGGATGTTGGTGGATGATAATGATAGAGAAAAGAATGTTAGAGGGTTGTTGTACACACATTGAGAGTTTGAAACCTCTCTTAAATGATACTTTAGAAATTGGGGGACAAGGTGTAATTCATGGAAAAGGGGGATGAAAATAATGGTAAAGGGATAAAGGGGAGGTAGAATGGTAAGATTTTAGATATAATATTTAATTATAGGTTTGTCTTAAAATTTATATAAATGAGATCCTTTTATATGTGAAAAATATGTGCTTTTGTTTGAATTGAAAGGTATGTAAGGGTTAAGAATTGAATTGCATGTGATTTGGGTGAGTTATGTGATGAAATGTTAGTGAGACATATGGGGATCACTTTCTAAGCTACCAAAGGTCTTTTATATGGTCTATGATTTATGTAAACATAACAAAATTAAATCCACTTATGTTTTTCATTTTACCTTTATTATCCTTGATTAAAAAATAACCATGGTAATTATTCTGTTGATAAAAATATTATATAAACCCCCATAAAATATTTTGATACTATGATTCTTAATTTGGACTCCAAATAATCCAACTAAATTTATAATTATAATAAAATATATTTTTAAATTAAATTATAAGATATATTCCTTAAATGTTTTTGGCCGAAAAATGAAATTTTATACATTACCAGTTTTTTATTCTTTTTTATTATAAATTAAAATTCAAATTACTCTTAATATTTTATTCCTATAAATAACATATTTTCTCATCATTTAAAAATATAATAATTATTTTCTTAAAATAAAATTCATAGCGCATAAAAGGCATTTTTTTATTAAAATATATTTCTAAGAATAAAATGAATTTACTCTTAATACATTCCATGCATTAACTATGTGATGGTCATTAATTTATTTCTAAATATATATTATAAAAAAATTTATAAAACCATTCTTTATGGTCTAAATTTTATATTAATATGGACATAATACTTTTATAAAAATAGTTTATTGAAGAAACAAATATCCCTTTTTACGTTAAATCATCTTGACCCAAATAAAATTAAAATTAATTTTTTATATTTTATTAATTTAATCATAAAAAATATTGATATTAAAATATTTCTTTGAATTTTATCAGATCATTTTTTGATAAAAACATTTCTAATGAGAAAAAACAATAAATAAATATTATATTTTGGTTTTGTTATTTTTTATTTCAAAAAAAATAATACTTAAATTTGATACTATCAGTGAGAAAAAATCAATATACCTATTGAATACATGTATATCCAATGACCATGTCTATAATAACCATATTTCCAATGAAAATATTTATAACGAACAAAACTATAGCATTCATATTTCAATATGATATATAGACTTACTTAAACCTTTCATTCCATTATCACTTCTTAATTCACACTTCCCAATCCTTATTTTAGATAATTATTTATCTATTCATCATTTTATTTCTTAATAATGGTTTAGTTCTACTACTGAGGATTCTCAAGGGTGAAGATGGTCTGATTGGTATTTTATTTATATGGATATTATTTGTTTTAATTACCATCCCATTTTAAATTAGTCACCTTTAATGGGTCTAATCAACCACGGTATGTAGTAAATTGTTTCATGTACTTTTGTTTTAATATTTTTTCTAAATAAATTATATTATGAGTTTTTTAGTTTCATGATTTTTGTGAAGAAATATATTAAACATAGTATATTTTAAAGGAAAATTATTACTATAATATTATTCCCTTTTATTCTAACCCCATTAAATAAATTATGTCCTCAAAATTATAATTTTCCCTATAAGGACATGACCTTATAACATTACATAATCTCGTTAATTCAACTAGAATTAACATCCTTATATTCCCATAGATCTTTTCAATATAGTTTTTTAGAGAATTATGAAATATTTCATACATATCAACCCACAAGAATACAAAGTGGTTTATACTAAAACTGTATCCATTTCATCTATAAAAAAAATTTAATAAAACAAGAAATATTTTTAAGAAAAATCTTCATAACATTCATCTTGGCTTCTTCTTTTCTATTACCCATCATTAAACCCTATGAAAAACATTTCAAAACTTATGATGATCATAAGAATCTCAATATCGAACATAAAATTAAGGAAATAAACCATTATTCCATAAATACATATAAACATATGAAATCATTTTCACAAAGACATACTTCTCACCAATAAATTATCATATAGTTACTTTGTGAAAACAAGATATTTCCATAAAACATAGAAAACATAAATAAGAAAAGAATGGTAAATAGGTGTATTACTTACTTAATATTTTAACACTTGCTACTACCATATGATCTGTAACCCTCATGTATACCTTACAATGTAACCCTCATGACTACCTTAAGAAGTAACTCACACGAATACCTTATGGTGTAACCATTGCAGTTACACTTGGAGAAACCATACAGTCAACCTCGAACATAAACATAGCCAAATAATTGAAGGTATATATAGGTCCCAAAAATCATCATATAAAATTCTAAATAACTATAACATATTCATAAAACAAGAATACTTGCATCATAAAAATCATTCCATTTGAATTTTGTAAAAAAAATTAAAAGAGGATTTTTAAAGTAAAGTCCCTTACCTTGGGTTCTTCTTAATTAAAATGTGTTCAAACATCTTGTATAATGGTTTAAATAGTGTAATTAATATATTAATGAACTATATTCTTATTTTTAATTCTGTAAATTATTTTATTATAACAATTTTCTTCCCATTTATTAAAATATTTGTTATTTCCATCATTTCGGGTGGGTTCTTTTCATGGTTTCCATGATCAGTTCATAATATATTTTCTTGTAAAATTAAATAAAAACTATATAAGTGGAAATAAACATTATTAATCTATTCCAAGAATTATAAATAATTCCAAAAATAATTTTTTCTGATATGAGGTTTAATCATTAGATAAAACATTAATGAAAATGATTTAGTTTATTTTGGTGGTTTTTAAGACCATCAAAAACTTATATCATTTTATTTAATATAAGGTTTATTTGATTGTTAAAAAACATTGTATAACATATATATGGATAAAAAATATTATTTAACCATAATAATAGTTTTATGACCAACCTTTAAGGTGGTAATTGAAAATAAATGTGTGTCATCAATGATGGTGTTAAATTGAGACATCACGAACAATGTTCTCGTTTATAGAATAAAATGAGGAGGATAGGGAGTTTGATGATGAATTATTACATAAAAATGATAAAATTATAGTATATATAATATATTTTAGGTTTCATCCAACTTTTATGATGGTAGGTGGGAGAGAGAATAATAAAAGAAAATAAATTAAAAATAAAATAAAATAATTTGAAATAGGATTTTGCCTCTTGAATTATTCTCCATGAGAACCTCCTTCAGCCACTTGTTATTGGCCTTTTTATGAGACAAGTTGGTCCTAGACACAGGGAAGTGTCTTGGTAATGTCATTGGGTGGATATTAAACAAGTTAAATGTGTTTTATGTGTGAGGAGAAGATGTGGTGAGGGGTGGTATTTATAGTGGAGTAGAGGAGTGTTTTTTGATTATTTTATTTATCAGTTTATTATTTGGGAACAAGACTAAGAATAGTTTGAGAATAATTACTTAATTTTTTGAAATAAAAATGTATAGTTCTATAGTATAGGCTTACATCTTCCATACATCATATAAGACTCAATAAATATTGTATTTGTTAAATACTATAAATTACTGTATTTTACTATTTACCAAAAATTAAACTATTTTAGAAAAATCTGAAAAATTCACACTAATTTTTTTTAACATGTTTAAAATTGAACTCCAATTTATAAAAATTATTTTATAAATATGAGAAAATTTATTTTTAATTTAAATCAAAATTTATTCGAAAAATGTGAATTTTTAAATTATAACTGATTTTATGACAGTTTCAAAAATTAACTTAGGTCTCATAAAATTATCTTTTAATCATAATACAAAATAATATTAATTAATGAATCAATTTTTAGAAGTTATAATTTCCTTTAAATCACTATATTAATTATAAAATTGTTAATAAAAATTTATGTGTCACAAAAATACCAATACATAATTTATCATTTTTAAAACATTTATTTACTTATTCCATGATATAAATATATCATATTTTCACTTATAAGATACATAAATTTTATTTATACTTTCATATATGAGGTCACTATTTTATTTTCCATATTACTATTCTTAATAGTCGTGTTACTATGCCTAAGATCAAGTTACAATTTCATCATTAAAAATTCCTTAATTTCTTTAAATACCACTTATTTAATTATACATTTACAATTACTTTTATTATTTAATTATAGAATGGAAAAAAATATTTTATAAGTATCTTGGTTGTAACATTGCCCAACAATGAGAATGGATGCCAATATTCTTAAAATATCCAAGACTAAATATATTATTTTTAATGAAATATCAACCTCACTAAACACAGTATAACTAAGAAACTCATCTCATAATTGAGTATTAAGATCCATATATTGAAAGTAATCTGGGTAAGGAGTTCACGTATATCCTTTCAAAGATAAATGATCATAGTTTGATTTGAAATATTCATTATAATTTCCCTATTCTGGTAATCAATATTGAGTTTGTGTACAGATAACGAATTCATTTCTAGAATGTCTTCATATTGAACTAAGGGATGAAAAATAATATGTCAACAAAGAAAATTCCCACAAACTTCATGTTACAATAAAACAATAATAAAAATCTATTTTTCAGTAATGATTAAGTATTAAATCATAGGGGTGGTGATTTTATGCTCTTATAAAACCTACTAGATATATTATTTTTTTAAGAACCAAAATCCAATAAAACATCCAATTTTTTTAGGATAAGTGTACATTAATTATAATCATCCACCTCAATGGTATTAATTTTATATGTTTTTAATTTTTTTTTCGTCTATGAGGTTTCAAATGATCATCATCTTTGTTATCCCTTAGATTAGGGCACTGACATTGAGAATTTGCAAGTTCCCCATATTTAATGTATAGAACTATTAGTGTTACCATTGGATGATATTTTTTCCCTCTATAGTGTTACCTAAACTCTGTGTTTTCCCTCAATAATTTATTTCTATATTCCCTCATGTTCCACACTTAAAATAACTCTATGATCCTGTGTGACATTTCATGTGGTGATTATTCCAATATTCTTGACATATAAAAAATTTAATCATCATTATTCCATATTCTTTATCACTTGAACATACATGAAACACCATTTTTTTTATTATTTTGTGTGTTTTGAAATTCAACTAGGTTTAAATGGTTAATTATAAATTGAGATAATTGTTTAGGAATAATTAGAATATTTCTCACTCCAAATCCAATCTCATTTGGAAGATACTTAATGTGTACATCATATCCTTTTTTTACTCAATTCAATTTCAATTTCAACCATTATATTAAATAATGGAAATTATATGTATAATAAAATTAATAATTTTATAAAAATAAACTATGAACATAGAATAAGTTAATCATAAATGACAACAATGTCCTTACTTAATAATACCTATATTTCAATCTAGATTATCCATGGTTTTTTTACTATAAGATTCTCTAAACTAACTAATTATATCATACATCCTCAAATTACAATTAAATACTTTATAATAGCTCAAAAATAGTATGTAATTAAACTCAAGAATTTATCATAGGAGTTTCTAACCAGGTGGGAAGTTATATCCACCTATCATCCATTGAGTGGAGATCGAGTTAATACTCAGCCTAAATTTTTCAGGGTTATTTCCCCTAGAGGAATGTTTTCAAGATCCCACATCTAGTATTTCATATCCATACATGGATATAATTTCTAAGAAATTGGATACACTCTATGTTTAAAAAAATAGGATATTTACTATAATTATACTTCTCCCTAGTCCTCTCATAAAAGGTTTCAAATACTAATCCAAAAAATTACATAATCCTCTATTTAATACAAACTATGAATACCCAAGATAAATAAACACACATATTATATTATTTACCATGATTAATAATTATATCATACACAAAGTCAAACAACCCTTTGAATATAAGGATTAGTTTATTTTGAAATTAACAAAATAAAAAAGTTTTTTAAAAAACCTTATAATTATTCCTCTATTTTGTTTCCCATCAAGAAACCCATATAGAATTCTTATGTGTTATAATAATATTTATCACTTCTAATATAGAAACATAAGAAAGTGAAGTGCTCAAATGCTATGTAAGGTAAAACTTGAGAGAAAACCATTAATGATCATAAGTGAGCATAAGGTAAGCATGTGGTTTTGACAATATAATATACATACAAGAAAATAATATTTGGATATCCTGCCTATATAAACACGTATAATAATGTATAAATCAATTATATATTTGTAACATATTACATTGTAAAATATAACATGAGTATGATGCAAAACATATGAATTTACCACAAACAATAGTGTAGAAATCATAAAATAGATAAATAGGAATCACTACAAATTTCTTATAACACATTGGATTTGAATCACTATTAGATTCCCATAACGTATCAGAGAAGGATTGAATTACTGATTACTAAAACATAGTTGAAGTATCAATTCCTGATTAACTGAACATAGTGGAGCAGGCATCACTACCAGATTCCCATAACACAGTAGAGACAATATTAGTTTATGATTACCATAATATAGTGATGTCTACATCATTTCCTAATTCAAAAAAAATAGGCTTAGGAAAAATAAACAAATTTCCATAATAATGTGTAGAAACCATCGCATACTGATGCTCATAACATAGTGGACCACGTATCACTTCCAGATTCATGTAGTGGAGTGAGCATCAGTGCACCAATCCCATAATTATCTCATGTGCTATGAAACATTTCCCAGTGAATTAGTGGGATATATAATCTTTACGAAACCCATTAAATAATGATAACCATACATAACTATTCCACAATATCATAAAAATACTAATCATTTAATCACAACTTAATCAACCCATTGTAAAAAAGATGTGTATCATGAAAAATTAATTAAAAATTATCATCATAAAGAATCTAGAGAAATTCTTTAGATGGTATCATAAGAACATGTCCCATATATAAAATAAATAATAAAAAAATATTATAAATATGATAATAAAACATAAATTTGAAATTATTGTACAAATAATTTTGTAAAATGAAATGAAATATACCTTTTTTAATATGCTTGAAATGTCTTTAAAAGTGTATTTTTTTAAAATATACATTGAGATTAATTTAACATTATAAAAATTACCCATTTAAACATAAAAATTATTTTTTAATATAAAATAAATATTCTTTTAAAAAAATTATTTAAGAGGACATCAAAAATAGAAGACTTATTTCATAAAATCACATTCAGGTAAAATCACTTTTAAAATCAAGACATCCATTTTAAAATAAAACTTTTATTCTTAAAAAATATAAAAAAAATACATTACATTTATAAATTGTTAATAATTTAAAACATTTAGAAAATAATATTAAAAATGGAAAGTAATATTTTTAATAAAAAAATTTCATTACAGTTAAATAATGTGTTCACACAGTAAATGTTAAAATGGGATACTTTTGTTAAAACAATACGTGTGGAAAATATTAAAATATTAATTTCAAAAATATTTAAGGAAATTTAAAATAGTAAAAAATATCCTTAATAAATTCTGGAAGCACAGTTAAGGGAATCTATAGAATTAATATGGGCCTAGAGGAGGAATATTCCTAACCAAAATGAAGAGGTGTGGTTTTTTCACTTAAAAGTATCAAATCAGGTAAATTATTTTCCAAGGGAAATGAAATTAAAATAGGACATATAGAACACCAAAAATAACCATAGGTAAATACTTTTTTAGTGTTTTATGAAATAAATATCACACCATTTTTTCTTTATATGTAAATTCATTCATAATAATATAGATTGTAAATTGAGATTAGAAAGAAACCCTTAAAAATTTTGTAACTAGTGTGTTAAAATCCCCAATGAATTTATGAACGGGATATGGATTTGTAAGTCCCTTGGGTATCATTATAATAATATTATAATTCATCAATAGGAATTATATAAAGCAAAAAATTAAATATATATTGAACATGAAACATATATAGATGAAGAAAATTTTAAATGAAAAAACCCCTCACCTTTAATCTGAACATCCAAAAAACTCATTTAACATATTGTATAATAAAAATAAAAAATCATATAGAATTATTTTATAACATTATTTTTTTCTCCTACATTTTATATTCTTAAACTATAATAATTCAGTACCTATATATTAGTTGTATAATTCATATCTTCTTAATTAGATGTTAGTAATTTCAATTGTTTCCCACATGATTCATAATGGGGACCTTAAACCCCATTATTTGAAACTAATTTCATTATTACTAGATTAAAAACATGTTTAAATCATTTTTTCAATGATTTATGCACCTTGCATTTTCACATAATGAAAACTATGAGGTAGTTCATGAGAATGAGATTCGTGATGAACTTATTTTAGGTAATTTACTAATAATTAAGGATAATATTATAATTATTATTAATTTTCATCATTTAATAGAATATTCATGACATATATTACCCATTTTATAACATATATTCATAAAATATGTTTTCAAACCATCCATGTATGTATGTGATGAAAAATATAAAATATCTTTTTATAGAGGTTGTAGTATGTATGTATACATATACGGTATCTTAGTTTTCAATATAATAGAAAGATGGTATAAATATTTATATTTTTCAGAATCATAATAATTTTATAAATTTAATATTTATTCATTAAATATAACCTTTTGAACTACCCATATAAGGTAGTTATGAAAAATTGGAAATATCATTCATTGAGGCAGTAATGTACACGTATGACTTGATGAAGTTTTCATCTATTTGAAGGAGTTTGGAGGAAGGTTCATAATTATTATATCATTAATATAATTAAATTTAGTGTAATAATGATAATGGTGTAAATATTTTAATATTTTTTGAATTGTTTTTTTTTTCAGGATGATGATAATGATATAGAATTGGAAGTCAGAGAGTGGGTAATACTAACTTTTAGAGTTTCAATCATTTCTTGAATGATCCTTTTGAAATAGAGGATATCAGGATTATTTAAGTATTAAGAGGCTATAAAATTTGGTACAAGACTCTATAGTTTTTAAATGGGAAATATTTGAAGTGAAATTTGAAGGATTGGTGTGACCTAACATCAGTGGAAGTGATCTTCATTTACTGGTGATAAAGAGGGTTTTCCCTTAGAAATTAATGGCAGGTGATGGTAGAAATGGAATTACATTAGAGTTAGGTGAGATAAGTGCGGAAAAGATAGTTATACATGTCGGAATAATATTCCTACCCACAAAATGTATTATTTAAGGCTTCAAGGACTAGTAAAAATACCAATATTCTAGACATGTAAGTTACCCATTTTTACCTCTCTTATTGTGATTAAAAATCTATAATAATTTTTTCATAAAAATATAATATGAACTATATTATCAAATTCAAGGATTATTACTCATAATCTGGACTGCATTTAATCTAATTAAATCTATAATTATAATAAAAATAACATTTAAATTAGATTGTAGGATATATTGAAAAAACGGTTTTGGTTGAATGAATACTTTTTATACATTAAATGTTTTTTATTATTATTTCCTATCAATTAATAATTAAATTAGTTTTACTGTAATATTAAAATAAACAATATATTTTATCACTATTTTACCATAATAAATTTGGTTTCATAAAATAAAATACATAGCACTGATAATGATATTTTTTAGTAAAATATATTTTTAACCCTATAATGAATTTTTTATTATTACTTTTCTAGTAATTACTGTGGGTTGGTTTTAATTTATTTTATTGTTCCAAATATCAATAAATTTCATTTATATCATTCTTTATTAGTGATTCATTTTATTAATATAAAAATACACAATAATTTTAGATAAATGGTTTTTCAAAAAAATGTATCTTTTATATTAAATGATCTTAACTCAAACACAAATAAAATTATGTAATTATATTAAAATAATTTAATTTTATTAATATATTGATATTTAAATATTTGAAATAATTTTAAAACATTATTCATTTATAATAATATTTATAACACATTAAAATATTTTTATAATAAAATATTTTAATTAAATATTTCATTTTAATTTCATTGTTTATTATTTATATAACATTATTATTGAATTTGTTAATAAAAAGAATAAATTAAGTACACTTGTTGAATATATTTATATCTAACAACAATATCTCAAATAATCATATTTCCAATGATCAAATTTCCAATGACTATATTTATAACGGTCATATTTCATTCCAATATATAGAATTACTAATATCGTTCATTCCAATATCATTTATTATGTCACAATTCGTCTTACATATTTAGGATAATTCTCCCTCCTTTCATTACTTAGATTCTCATTACTGGTTTAGCTCCACTAATGGTGACTTTAAAGGGTGAATATGATCCAAATGATCTATTTGTTTTAAATATATTATTTTTTGGTATTTATATTCCTCTTATAATTTATGATTAATTAACGGATATAATATACAATTATATATAATAAATAGTTTCATATAGTTTTTTTATAGTTTCTAATCTTAGTAAAACATATCATGGATTGTTTTAGTTCAGATTTTCATGTAAATCATGCTACTAAAAATAGTATTTATTAAAGGGATATTAATACTAAAATCAAGGTGAGTTTCATATCTAGTTGTATTTCCACCATTGGGAGGTTTAAGAGGGACAATGAGATGTAAAAGGGGAAAAATAGCCAGGATTGGGTAGAGGTCCATCACATACACCCTCCAGAGGGTCTTTACTTATATGTTATTAGTATAGGAGCCTGGTATATTTTGATGGTTCATGTCTATTTATACTAAAGTAATTCCATGAAATAAAAAAGTTCCACCACCTATAGTGGTTTGGTTTTAGGAAACCTTAATAGGGTATTAGAAGTGGTTTTAGAAATATTTATTCATCTAAATCCATTTTTATTGAGTCTTAGAATTATAATGATTGGTCTTTTTCTAGGAGGTCCTTCTAGGGATCAGACTGAGGGTCTTTGAGGAAGCATCAACCATAACCATTATAGGGGTTGATTTCTCAAGAATGTAAGATATCATGGGGTTATCATCAAGTATTTGAGATGGTTAGAGTCAATTATCATTACCATGTTCCTACATATCAACAAGTATTTCATTTTACCATGTGATGTGTGGATTTGGTAACTTTTACACTTTCTATTACCCTATTTGGTATTTAATCTTCCAATGAGTTTATTACTTCTTATTTGATATATAATTTAGTGTTAGTTGTGTTGTTAATTTCTAATAAGACATATCTTAATATTCCTCTAGTAATTTTGTATGTTGAAATTTAAAGAGGTCCATAATGTTTTTTATGGTTTGATATTTTTGGACACCATGGGTATTTCACTATATTTTTTATTGTAAACATTGATGATGTTTTTAGGATTAATTATTCAATATTATTTCAATATATCATTTGTTGTTTTTATAGTTATGTATAATTTATATCCCAATATGGTAAATTTTTGTATTGAGATTGGTTAATAAGATGTTTAGGTAAGTGAATTTATACCTAAACTCAGGTAGTTGAGATCAATTAATTTTAAAATGGAAGGTATAGACCCTATTTCATAATAGATTATGGTTCTGTGTATGTTTACACTAGTGGTGGACCATTTATAGGATGGTTTCAATATAAATTATATCTTTTTCCTCTATTTTGGTAAATCATGGGTAGTATTTACATTATTTCAAGTTTTCTAACCATATTGACACCATATTATCAAATAGAATTAACCATGTTTTTCTTATTGAATGTACATCTCATGGATCTTGAGGGAAAGTTTTTTTTAGAAATTCTCTTTTGGGTACCACTATTTTTTATCTAAGAATCGATATGGTAGCTTATTGTTCTATATAGATTACTAGATGTTGGAGTAATTCATATGGATGAATAATTATTTATCACCTTAAATATATGATATTTTTAATCAGTTGACGAGATGCTGGTGGAACTCCCCAAATGACATGTGGTTAGGTTACAATTAGTTTTGAGTTAGGGTAGAGGATATACCAAATGTTTAATAAAGAGTAAATATAGGTTACATGAGAACTATGTGATTCCATTCAATCTTATGAATGTTCTAGGGGTGTTTATGGTTTCCAAACACTAGATTATTCATCCAAAACTTGAATCCTTTTTTGGTGTTCATTGAGGATATTTTTTTCTATTTGTGTACATATAATTTACATAATTGGATCCAAGATATTTTTTATGTATGATTCAAGAATATTATCTTTATTCCATGTTCTCAAAGTGTTAAATTAGAATTCATAAGGATAAATCTTTAGGTATTTGATATCATAGATGAGATTCACTATTAACAATGATAAATTAGATGTGTTTGTGCCTTTGGAGTATCCAAGAAATTATATTGAGATCAATTGTTTCCATGGTTATTCTAGGTATTATGGGTAGTTAATTAAGTATTTATCACTCCTAGAAGCACCCATGATAAGTTTGACTAAGAAGGGAGTGAAATTTGAGTTGACTTACCTGTGTTTTGTAGATTTCCATGATTAAAAGGTGATATTATTATATACTTATGTTTGGGTGAATTTATGGTTAGTGTATAATGTTTTGTGATACATGAATATCATGTAGTAACTTTATGCTCTCATTAGTTGTAAATATATTTGGTGTACTAACCCAAGAATGATTTTCATTATTTGTATATGGTATATTCAATAATGTTTTGGTGTCATTTTCTCTTTGTCCATGGAAGAATAATCTATAGTAGATTTGTTGGGGAAAGTATCTATAGATTTTTTTAGATTTAAAATAACCAATGGAAGGGGAATTTCAAAAAATGTGATCATAGATATAAAATATATCCATAGGTGGTTTGTGCTTCATGAGTGGATTTTAAGTCAATGTGAATTTTAAAATAATTTAGGTAGATATGACAAAGGGGTGGGAGTTTATAACCATTATTTCATTTTTAATTACTTCCATCGTAATGGATCATGTTAAGGTTGGATATAATCCTAATTATAATTATATCCTACTCTGAGAATGGATCACCAGTGATGATCTATCTCTATCAATGTCTCTGGATTAGGATTAGGATGAGGTTCAAGATATCCATTGAAGTTTAGTACTTCCTATTTTCATAAGTCAGAGATGATGGGGAAATATAAAGCCTCACATTGGGTGGTGTGACCATTATTTTTGTTCCATGGAATGTGTATGGACATTATAGGGGTTTAAACGATTTCCTTGTGTATTATATGTTAATGTGAAGCATCAGAGATTTAGTAGATTAATTGAACCCCATCTAATGAAAATTTTTATGTGATGTGTAGTGACTATGAATTTGTTTTATTGACCTAAAGAGGAAATTTAGGTTTTATAATGATGTATGTGTGGTTTTGGACAAGTTAATTAAGGTCCCACATTCCGTTCATAACCTGGAAACATGGCCGGGGGTGATATTATAAAATAATTTTGTATCAGTGATTTTTCTATAATAATTGACACCCTAGATAATAGTATCTAGTCATAATTCCTAATTAACATCCATATTCTAGCATTATATTTTAGATTAATTTGGATAATAGTTAAACCTAATAATTATATTCCATAATAAAAAACAAGGGTAGTGTATAATGATAATTTAAATATTTATGTGTATGTTTTGGGAGTTCACACTTAAATTTAGTGTAGTATTAGTGACCATTAGGCCTTAACGTGGATTTCATAAAATAATTTCATGGGATAATTGATTTAGATGACTTTTTATATGGCCTTATACACCTAAATATTTCACTTAACCATGTATTTTTTAAAGTTTATAATTTGAGGGTGTTTATGCTAATCAGGGAATAAGAGACCACAAAGGGCATCCAATTGATTACAAAGAGGTTGGAAGTTTTTGAGAGTGTTTTGTTCCCATAAGAAGATAAGAAGGTATTATGTTTTATTAGCTATAAGAAAATAGTTTCATGAATAAATTTTAAACCTTACAAAATTACACTATCAAAAAGTTACACATTCAAAATAAGGAGTATAAAGGCTATGATAAAACATGGAAGTACATAACCCTAAACAAGGAAGTAGTAGTGAATTATGCAAAATACTGATGATGAAAATACAAAAAAAGTGATTAAATTGCTTACTATTAATTTCATTTTACATCTAATAATATCCACTTATTCCATTATGGGATATATAATATTCTTTAAAAGTCCATGTAAGAGTAATTTTTCTAGATTATACTATTCATTAGGGATCAAAAGTTAATGAGGTGGAACAGCTAGGAATTGTGAAAAAATAAAAAATTTAATGTTTAGATTGGAAGGTTGTGGATTTTTTCACAATGATCATATGTCAATTTCACTAGATCATGTTGTTATAATCTTCTATAAATAGTTGAATGAGATAACTTAATTTATAATAATAATAAGTTATTAAATTATTTATAAATTTTTAGTGTCTCTCACAAGGAGTATGACTATGATCAAAACACATAAATCCCAATATTATTCTTAGTGAGTTTGACTTATTTTATTCTTATTCTTGTGTTTAAATCATTAAATATATTGATGTTAAGTAAAATTGTAATGATACATACAGACAATGTTCCTTCATATAATTATTGATATGGGGTCCTACATTTATTGCAATTTTCAAACCCTATTTAATAATTGATGTTCAAAAAGTCAAGTTTTGAAACATTGTGTTTCAATCAAAACAGGTCACCTAAGAATATTTACGCATACCTCTATTAGGTACTTGTCCTTAGTTTTTTTTTATTTTATTGAGATCTTACTAGATTAGAAGGAATATTACTGGAAAAGGAATAGTCTAGATAGACATGTTTGATGGGTTATACATTAGATTATTTATTTTATAGTTTTGAGATAACCTATATCAAAAGTTTCAAGATATTTTATTGATTTTTACTAAAATTTATGTAATAGACAAATTTCAAGGTGAATTACATGAAAGGAAATATATCAGGTTTATTTGAAGGACTTTTTTATGGAATGTGTCCTTGAAAATTAAGGTGGTGAATTTAATTAAATCTTTAATGTCCATGTTTATTGACTTGTATAAAAATTAAACTACTATGAAGAAAGAAATTTTTAGGTAGTGAACAATCATAATTAATATTTTAAGGGGAATTTTAGGGTGAATAATGATAATGAAATCAACATGACTCAAACTCAATATAAATTGATGGGAGTGATGTTCGATGGAGTCATGTTGGAATAGAAACTTCTCTAAATTGTTTCAGAATATTTGATTGTGATGGTATTTTCTATGAGTAATTCTAATGGTAAGATTGAATTCTAGTTTGAGGAAATTTAAAATCATATTTTGAATGGGGAGATTGAGAATAAGGATATACTGGGTGATACTAAAAAATATTTTCTTGTTGAAGGTAGGATAGTTCCCATAAAGGGAAAACCAAATTCTATGAATTTAAATGACAAAAAAGATAAGAGACTTGATAAATTTACAAATACTATAACTATATATTGAGGTTATTCGAAAAAAGAGTCATTTGAATAAGATTTGTAGAGATTTATGCATAAATCCTATAAGATTCACTTCCATAAGATCTTTTACAAATTTCAAATATGAGGATGAAAGAACATTGTGGGTAACTATTTTAAGTCCATTATATTAAGAGTTATTAAATTATGGGAATTTATTAAACTCATCATCCAATATAGAGATTATTTGGAATTATATATTTAAATGATACGAAACGTTTTATGTTATTGATTATGAAACTCTTGAAGTACTTCGAGTATTTTATGTGAACATTCAAATAAGGAGATAATACTAACTAATGTTGCACTTTGTGAGGAAAAAAAACGTTATAAAATAATTTGATTTCAATTTTCAACTATAATATTTATAATTTAAAAAGAAATATCTCAAAATGAGTGAGTAACATAACAAAAGGTTCCATGGTGGTGTAAAATGTGTTAAAGAAAGATAGATTAAATAAACCATGACTTTATAATGTTAAATATTTTATAGAAGAATGTTTTTTATATCAATAATGCTTTTTCAAGATATTATTGGTCACTTGGGAAAGATAGTGATAAAATTTATTGCTGAAAATGGAATAGTGATCCTTTATCATGTGGTGTATAGAATATGTTAAGAGTTCATTCATGGGTTATGGTTTAAGTATTCCTTAAATATCAATGGAATCCACCCTTATAATATAAATTTTGAGCATGTATATGTAGAGGTATTGAAGCCATCTCCAATTTTTCACATAGAGTGTCATTAAATTTTCTTAAATTCTTCGAGGATGTGACACTAAATTTTTGGGTTTTCCTTATTTAAAAAAATGTATAATATTTTTTTCAACCTTAAAATAATGAAGTTTATCTATTTTAAGAGAATTAGGTTAAATCCATGAGTCCTTTTTCATTTTAATTAATAGGAATAGAGAATTATATAGCTCTAACTGATTTTCTAGAAGGATAGAATACATTTTTAGAATATAATTCACAGAACATAAAAATATAACAGTGATGTGGTATAGATGAATTAGACACAATGAGGAAGAAAAAAATCATTTAGATTAACTCAATGTTTCCCAAGGTGTTTCGGGAAGAAGTTATGAATTTGAGACATAGAACATTAATAGAATTCATTTCACCCCATTGGATAGGATCTTCTAGATAATTATTGTCTAAAATAATTTTTGATTTATTTTACCCCAATTTCATTATATTTATTTATTATATGGTTTTTTATTCTAGGGAATAGGAAAATTTTATTAAAAATATTTTTATAATTTTTCTTTGAGATTTACAAAATTGATGAATATATTTTTTTCTTTGGGATGTTTTTTAGAAGGCCATTATATAAATAAATCTAAAATAAATGAGGGTATCCAATAAATGGACCAAAACCTGGCATATGTCTCAACTAAGAACAAAGAATAAGTGCACCATGAAAATTGATTTGAACAAAATTTTGGTGTACCTAGAATTTTTGGGAAGCACTAATGTTCTGTGTGTTCAATATAATCTAGATGGATGGGTTTCATATCAATATTAGATTGAAATGCATTACAAAATTTCATATGATCCATAAATATCATGTACTATAGAATCTTATAGAATGGACTTTGATGATTTTATATAGAAGGTTTCTTAACTATAAAAATTATGAATATTTAAAAGAGTCATACAACTAATGAAAATGATCAAATATGATATGTATTATCTATATCCTCTGTATAATAGTGAAAATGATATCCTAAAATAGGTTCTATGTCTTAAAGACTCATAATATTATTAATTTATGATGATATAGGAGATAGAATTAATGAATGCCTCTATAACATGGTATATCATAAAAATTAAACTAGGAAATAAGGTAATGTATACAAAATGGTCATACTGAATAAAATAAAAAAAAGTATATGGTAGTGTTTTGTGCATTTCTCTTTTTGAAGGGAAATGATTTTAATTAATTAAAAGTAATAGTTTTCAATGAAATATTTTATATAGTTTTAAAAAATAGATTAATCTAAACAATTCAAGGAATGGTTTTGAAATAAGGTCTATATTATAAAAAATGATATGAATTCTTCATTACATCATGGGTATTTAGAGGAGAAAATTTACATGATACAATAAGAATTTTTTATAAAAGATAGAATGGATGAACTGATGTGTAATCTCAAATTAGTTTTTTATAGGATCAAGTAGTCACTCCAAAATTAAAACAATAAACTTAATTCATTTATATAAGAATGAACATTTGACCCATTCCATGAAGATAATTACGTATATCTAATAGTGTTTGATAATAATAGTTACATTTTATTTCTCATATATATGGATCGCGTGCTTCTTTCTTGTTCGATAAGGAAAAATATTATAGAGGAGAATGATGACTTTTTAAGAGTGTTATAGGTATGATAATAGGGTATCTAAAGAGATTTTTTGGATGATCCCCCTATGTGATTGGAATCAAGAAACATTAATGTTTACATAAACATGGTAAATATAAATAATAGTGTAATTATTTTTCATGTGAGGATCCAAATATCTCTATACATCAATATCCAAGCATTTCATATTATCCAAATTAAAGTACCCATGAAAGAAATACGATGCTATGTATATGGAAAAGTTAACTTATGTATCACAATTTGGAAGTTTGATATAATCCATGATATGTACAAGTGTTGAAATTGCACATGAAGTTTGAGTATCAAGTAGTCTTATGGTTAATCTGATAAAGGACTACAGGGAAGTTATAATAAGAATAATTCAATATTTAAATGGTTTGAAACATCTTTTATTATATTTTATAATGGTTTATGTGTTACAAGTTTATAATGGTGAGGACAATGAATGGGGTGAAAACACATAGAAAAGTCCCATGAGAATTGTAAATATATATATAGTTACTATCATAATATGGATTTCAATAAAACAACCAGTAGTTGGACCATCATGCATATATGTAGAGTATATTTTAGAAATTGATATAGATAAGTATATGATATGGTTGATATATATGATGGTGGGACTAGAGAGGAAGAATTTGAAGAAAAAAATATTCTATGATAGTTAGAGTGAAATAAATCTCATAAATAATACAGTGTCATGGTAAAGGAAAATGTTCATTTAGATAATGTATCACTTCATCTAGATTATTATTGGAGGTTGGGTGTTAGTACTACTGAATATATATGAGATTGAGAATATAAGTGGTATAATAGGAATGGTAATATTATGAAAAATTGTAATGTATATTTATGACTCCATGGGGCATGAATAATAAGGAAAAAAGAGTTTCCTATATTTTAGATAAGGTTGGAGAGGAAGTTATGTGATGAAGAAGACTTGGTGGTGAAGCTGATAAAACAATTCTCGAGTGGTATATTGATGTGTTAGATATTAGAAATATATATTTCATTAAAAATATCAATTCTTTCAAAATTTATCTATTTGGAAGCTAAACATTAACCTGAATGATAGTAGTGTTAGTAGAACTATAATTTCTATAATTAAACACATATGAGAGTGGCAGAATATTGGAGACAAATAAGGGACATAGAGTGATATTACCCAAAGAGGGGGGTGAATCGGGGTATTCACTTTCAATGAAAATTTAAACTCTCTTCGTTAATCATCTAACTTATCTAATGGGGACTTCACCTCTCAAACTTAAGGGTCAATTATTTATTCATTATATCAAAATATTCATAAGGATTCATGATTTTTTTATTAGTTTTTATGCATGAATTAAATTTAGAAATGTGTATTTACTTGGTTCAACATCACTAGACTATATCCAAGTAGTATGCAACAGAATTTTTTCATACACCATAATCAATATGAATCTCTCTTCTTATAAAGGTTCAAGATTTAAAACTCCTCTTTCCAGGCTCACAGCCTTACAAGGTTTGTGAAAATATCACTTATTTCCAACAATTACTCCCTCAAACATTCATTTTTTGGATAAATTATAGAGGAAAGTATCACCATTATAGTTTATGGAAATATAGGTCACCTCTCCAGCATCTCTATCACATAATTCATCCTTCACTATAGATATGTGCACTATAAAATTACGTTTCATATTGCCTTTACAAAATGTGAAAAAACACCTTGGAATCATCTTCTTCTTTCAATAATATCTTTAGAACAACTTCACATTGTTGTAAGCACAATAAACACCTTCATCAACATTGGTATAATATTTAATGGTTACAAATTATTCAGGTCTTTTATCCCCTAACTAGAACAAACTCTCATTGAACTCTATGAATTAGATATGGAAATGTATTTCTTATGAAAACATATCTTCTACTGAGAGATATCTAACGAGATATAGACATTCTTCCCTTATACAGTCATTATCACATGTGTTATAACATCCATTTTAAGAGTCATAAATGACTCTTAATTATCTGTATATATCAAGTTACAACTGCATCGATATTTTTGAACGGAGTAAATAACTAGTAATATCTTCATCAACTTCCAGGAATTACATATCTATAAATATGGAAAACTATAAATGTAGAACATCATTATTTCAGTTTTAAACCTTTAATGATTTATAACCCATGATCATAAAAACTTTTATCTTGTGTAGTTGACCATGTATTAATGAATAATTGTAAACAATCATACATTATCTAGTAGTAAAGGATCTAGTTATTTCTTAATTTAATCATACATGGTCTACTATGAGAATATCATTAGTTCCATGGTGTAAACTCGTGTTTTTAAGTGCAACTGCACCATGATCAAGAACCCTTCTAATGTGGATACCATGAAACATCCAGTGCTATGGTGTAGCCAATTTTTTCATAGAATAGTGTCATAAAAATATTTAGAACCACAGTACTGAATATAGTTATACATTATAGCTTTCTTCCTACAATGTGGACACCTCTCAAATGGTAGTATACTGAAAATAATCTATACTCACCTTTGTGGTGTTGGGATAATCTCTATTGAGAAATGATACTTTCTCTTGTGATGTTCCTATCTCTTTATAGTGTATCTATAACCAAAAACATATTTACAAACTTCTTCTATGTGTAAATTAATGTCTTTATGGAATGTGAAAACTCTCACAATCATAAATTCTCAAGGATTCATTTGGTAAGTTTTTCTACATCATAGCCTCAACTTCTTACCCTTATGAGAGCTATATAAACTTAGTGATACCATTACATAGGTATCATATTACCCTTATGTTGTTAATAAAAGACCTATTCTACCCTTATGTAAGCTATATTCAACCTTTATATGATCTTAAGAAGCTTATGGATACCCTTACACAAGAAACGGCTGCCATTACATGAGAAAATAAACTTTTGTATCCTCATGACTACCTCTATGAAGGTCACACAAATATCATTACATAAGTTGAGGATGCTCACAGCTACCCTTACATGAGTATCTAACCTTATTTGATTTTATAAAATTTCCCTTATACGACCTTTCACCCTTATACAAGTTGGGATCTACCGTTATGTTCATTGTGGAACTTGCAGGATTTCTTTACATATATACTCAGTTACACTTACATAAGGTATGATGGGATTTACCCTTCTGTAAGATTCCATATTATTCTTATACTAATGCATAGCCTTTAAGACATACCATACCATTATGTGGGTTTTGAAAACTATTACATAGCATTACACAACTCAAGGAAATCATCATTAACCATATCCTCCACTATCCTTCTTCCACTAGTAAACATAAAACTGAAGGAGATTCACTTATGGAAATCTTATAGACTTCTCCACTTGTCCAATCATCACTTTTTCAACACTTCAACATATATAGATATGAATATTTTTTTCAAAAATTTACCTTGGATATCAATTTAAGATCCCATAATTTTCTAAACAATAGTTTACCACTTTTTTCATCTTCAACATGTGTTATCAATAATGTTACTTTCAATAAATCCAACTTTCTTCATTAAGATGCTGAAACACATATTTTTCAACAAATTCATTTCCAATAAATCTAATATTAATAATTTTTTATTTCTAAAAATATCCAAATTTATAGTTTTTTAACATTACACAACATACTTTTTCTCCCCCTTATTCAATGCACCCTTGGAAGTATCTTCTCCCCTTTGATGATATATTCTTCTCCTCAAAATATTGTTTTTGTATACCCCTTATTCACAATGAAATAAAAAGTGCCTTTCAAATGAAAAGGTTCTTTCCAAACATCCTTCTAAAAATACAAGGATGGACTTTTCTTCCTTCTCCTTCTTATTAGAGTAAAGATTACCTTTCCAGAAACTCTTAATAAATCTAAACTCCCAATTTAGGATATCTTCCTCAATGTCCCCCCCCCCTGGGGATATCTTCTACCCTATTTCAAAACAACTTCACTCTCTATAATCAACCATAGGTTAATTAGCTAAATACTTTGACATAATATGTTACTCAATAAAATCTTGATTTCTAATATATTTCTTCAAGAGATTCAATTAGTGAATTTACCACATTGCACTTTAAATTTAAATAAATACTCTAATCCTACTAAGTCAAAGCTCAGTGTAGAAAAACAAAAGTTTTTATAGATAATAACAAAGTTATCCATGTAACTCGTGAATATAAATAAACACACATAAAATCTCAATATTTTTTTACCTTCAAAAGAATTCATGTGACCTTCATCACTTCACACAAAACCATTGGTACATAACATTAAATTTCATGGTTGTGATTAAAATGCCACGTGATGAAGAAATTGATACCACTTGATAAAAATTTTATACCACTTATTGTAAGAGTAGTTCAAGTTGAAAAAATGATATCATTTGATCTCTATTACTTTAATATCCTTATATACTTCAAAAACATATGCTAAGTAATAATAGTTGTTTTATATAGAACACTAACCCTTGAGACTTTGTCTCTTGACACCATTATTCAGATCACTTGTTGGTGTACAAAATGGGGGTACCACTTATTAAAAAACTACTTTTAATTCAGTATCGTTTGAATATCTGGATATAAACATTTTTTAACACCATAAAGTCCTCATTTACATGTAAGTTTGTCATAGAAATTCTCTATAATCATACCATGTTCATGTACATTTATTCTTATCCAAATTTTCATTTAGCTCAATCCACTTGTGCTTTTTTGTCACATTTATTCATGTGATTTTCAAGAATAATTAGCACATGGATCATATCAATCCCTTAATTATACACCTATTCACAAATAGTTATACACAATAATTAATATAAGGAAAGAGGTACCTTGAATTTTCTCATGTTTAAGAATAAAATTAGTCAAGATGTACCAACCAATCACTATCCACCTTTCTTTCTTCCATTTTTTAATATTTTGAGAAATGAATACAATAATATATTTAAGTTATTCATGATAACTTGTATCTGGATAACTAAACCTATTTCCAAATGATCTCATTTTTTTAATACCTCTTACACAATTCTTTTCATAGTTTTAAACATTATCATCCTTCTTTGGCTTGGGATTTTCCAAAATTTTTAAATCAGTCACACTAGAACAAGTAGTTGCTTGTGTTTCTTCACTAGTAGATCAAACCTCCAAATTTTATCTTCATTTAATATATATATTTTGAATATTATTGGTTTATGTTAGAGAAATTTATAAAAAATATTTTTTATGGCCAAAATTTTGGTCTTAGAATACATCCTCCTTAGTAGAGTCAACTTCACATTCTCTTCGACCGTCTTCACAGCTAGAAAAACCTATGAATTTTGTTGTATTATTTTCCTCTTGGATTTTTTTTTTGAGTTATAATATTTTTGTTATGAACATATATCATATTAAGTCTCATTTTTATTCTATAAAAAATTAAACTTATTTTCCATCTTAGAAGGCTTTTTCCAGGATAAGAAATATCATTGTAAGTCATAGGAATTGAGTATCGCTTTTTGGATTCTTTACCCTTCCATAGATATCTATAAATACAATACCTTTCTATATTAATAAGGTTAAAAAAAATGAAACATTTATGATCAGAATGATACCTAATTTTTAGATATGATCTTGAAATGGTGATCCCAAATACACATGTGGAATTAATGGAATAGTAAACCCAAAACACTTTTCTCTATGATTAGTGTCATTAGTCACAGTAGATTTTATATTGACACAAATTATGAGATAATGAATTTAAAATTTATTGAGATTTAATTCTTTATGATATTATTATTTTTATTATATTTTCACTATATATTGGGAAACATCAATATACATATATTATCACCATTCTTAAAAATACAAGACAAGTGACTTTTACAAGGAATACCAAACCGTAAGTGTAGGGAAGTTGATAAAAAACATTTTTATAGAATATTTTATTTATAATAAATGACATAATTTCATATATTTCATTAAAAAAATTAATTAAGGAATATTTGGGACTATATTATTCATTTGAAAATTTTATGAAAAATCCATTTTTACCCTTTCAAGTGAAACGTTGTATTTTAGATTTAAATATTTTTTTGACTTATTTTAATTTTAAATTATTTAAAACAACTTCACTCAATGGGTTATAACATTCATACAGGACATAAAAGTTAGATATATAATTTTATTCGAGTAAATGGTACATGTAGTCAATGTTTGACTGGACTCATCAAAATAGGCACAACTTCACCATTTGGGCTACATCTTCTTCATTTTGGATTCTATTGGGATAAACTTTGGGAAGTAGTTAGATAGAAAACTTCCAAAGAAATAATACTTATGAAATGATAGATGGTTCATGATTTTTTGAGTTAAACAAGTAAGAGAAATTTTTCTTAAAATATTTGGCTTAATTTCCCATTCACACATGTAAAGTATTGTAACCCTAGCCTCCCCTTTACTCTATAAATGTTTATTTTCCTCATTTTTAGGGGTTTGTCCATGAATTGGGAGATTGAGGGTAGAGGGTAAGTGGTTTCACTCAATTTATCCAAGTATTTCAAGGGTTAAATCTCCTGAATTAAGTATCCCTTCAACTAATCCTTCTTCTTCTTCGTGTTGTAATTTTTGTGTTTTTTTAATAAACTTATTAGTTTCAATTCCTTTTCTTTTGTTTTGTTCAATTTTATTCTTCATTCATTTACTTCTTTAGGATGGAAATAAAGATTTTAAACATGTAATAACTCATTTGTTGATGATAAAAAAAATTCATATATTAATTAGTTAGATTTTAAAGAGTTATATTCATTATAAAAATATTATAAAATGTTTTCATTAAAAGGAAAAATCTTTATTTGCAATAAAATTGGATTTTCATTTATTGTGTGGTTTTATTTGAAATAATAGTTTCAAAATTAGAGAATGATAATTTAGAAATATTAACTTGGTTTTTGACATCATTATTTTAAACTTATCTTAGGATTAATTTATGATAATTTTCATAAAAGATGGATTTTTCAATTAATAGTGATAATACTTATTTTTATTGAAAATTTTATTTTCATTTCAATTATTTAAAAAGATAAATTCAATTTTAATTAGTTATAAAAATTAACTTGTTTATTTTTATTTAAAATAATACAATTATGGATATTTTAAATGAATTTTATACTTGAATTTATTATAAAAATATTTTATACTAAAAATGTCATTTTTATGAATAAAAGGTTTTCATTCCATTTTGACGGTTTAATTTTAAATTAAATTATTTCAATTTTTTGTTTTGAATTTTGAAAAATGGATTTCATATTTGGAATTAGGATGTCCAAATTTCTTAAATAGTTCCCTTTTATTTTCGATCAATATGATTAATAACCTTAGTAATTTTTTATTACCATAGTAAAGGGTAAATCTGGTAATTAAAGTTAAAAATGAAATGATAAGGAGTCAAAAATGACCCTAAACTCAATCTAATATTTTTAATGATTATATATTATATAATCATCCAAGATTATATTATATATCCTTATTTCTATTTGTACATGATTTTGATCTTTATAAAATTTAAGTGAATTTATAGACAAAAATGCCACACTCTTGCTTTAAATAACTAAAATATTTTTAATATAGGTCTAGATAGAGGATATTTTTGTCTATAAATATTATTTTTAATTATAAATTATTATTTTTTATTTTAATGTTTTTTTTTTAATTTTCATTGAAGAAATAATTACCTTAAAATATTAAGCAACAATGATTCATTTATTATAAAATTATTTGAAAAATAAAATAAAATGTTTTAAAAATGTTAAAAATAACATTATTTCAATGAATATTTATGATCCATGACTTTTTATATATACTAAATTTATTATATATGTGTGAGTTTATTTTATTATAATTAATTTAATTTATTTATGTTATTAATATCAAAGTAATTGAATAGTTCTAAAATAGACATTAATTATATTTTATAATATATAATATTTTATTAAATGATTAAAATATCATAAAAATAATATATTTCACCAAATTAATATGATATGGTTAATTGAATAAATTATGGTTAATTTATGAGTATTGTTTTCATTTTATAGTAACATTATTAACCCTTAAAGTGTAGAAAACTCTAAAATTAAAATAATTGTTGAAAGGGTTAACAAAAGGTTAAAATAAAAAAGATAATGATACAAATGTGATCCCAAATTGTCAAAATTTTATATTATGATAATATTTAGACTCATAATCATTTTTTATTTAAATATTATACATTTGGAGCTATTTGGAAGTGAAAATTAATTTATATTAATTTAGTATTTTAAGAATTCCAAGAGTTCCCCTCCCCCTCTTATAAAAAGGAACCTTTTATTCTCATTTATTCTTGCTTAAAAAGCCTTTTATTTCGAAAAAATCCAGCAAAAATACCTTTTTAAAATACCTAATATCGTTATAGAGGTATTTTTTAGGTATAATACCAACCTTATAGGGATCAAGGTGTTAATCAATGGAGACTTTCCAAATAAGAGGTATAGTTTTTAACCGCATGTTTTAGTTTTAGTTCTTCTTGAACCTATTTTAAATATCCTTAAAGCATGATAAAATAATAAAAACACTATTCTATATATACTTAGATTTTATTAGGTTAATTAAATTACCTATATCTATCTCTATCCTCCATCAAAAGGGACAGGAATTCATCGTTCGTGTGTACAGCGGACCGTCGCCTCAAGAATATATGTAATTCATTTTCCATCACTATATATCACAAATAGTTATGATGATGGATTTAATGTATATATATTATATTCATGAAATATTTATTATTATAAAAATATTATATATAATTTACATTCTTACCTTTCCATTCATTAAAAAATGATAACGCCATTTGTGCATACGTGTGGACTACCACCTCTACGAAGCAATGTGATTTTTTTCATCAACACATCATATAGATTATATATATAACTATTTTTGAAGAAATAATATGGTATTTATGATATTATTATCATTATTAAATTTTCATTATCATTGAAAAATAGAAACGTTACTCATGTATATGTATCACTTGTTGTCTCCATGATTGTAATGTATTGCTTTTTTCATAATCATATTTCATTATTGGTTTTAAAATTATAATTTATTTAAAAAAATGATAAATATTTAATTATTATTGTTTTTTATATTATGTAATTATTACCAATTTGACCACAATCTAGACATCGAAGTCATTTTAGACATATGTACCAAATATCATAAAAACATATAATGTTAACTTAAATGATTATGTAATTGAATATAAAATGGTAATAAGTGAAATAAATTGAATAATGAAATTTAAAAAAGGTTCTTAATAATGTAAATAATTAACATAAGTTTATTATTTAGGAATATAATGAACATACGTGATGGTTATGACTCAAATTAATGGGATTTCATTTAAAAATACTCTTTTAAAGTTTCCCGTAAAAATATCTTTTTCTTCCATGTCCATATTTTTTAAATTATTTTATAAACATATTTTTATTGACATAAAATAATAGTAAATTTCATATTATGTCAGGTTATTTCATAGGTTTTCAAAAAAGTAATCTTTTTACCGATTTTTTGACTTTCTTTACAAAATACAAAAGGAATGTTCTATTTTAATATATATGGTGAAAACAACTTTTTCCACCACCGAAACAATTATTTTATGTTTGGATTACTTTATAATATTTATTTTTGTTATTCAAATAAAACCTATCATCACATTTTTCTAGGAATTTTAGTTTTAAAAAATGGGATTTTAAAGGAAATTGATATATCAATATCTGAAAATGTTTTCTTCTAGGTGAAAAAAACATTTTTATGATTTAATATTTTAAATATTATTTTATGGTTATTGGGAATTATTTATGATGGTGTATGGTTACATTATAAATTGAGGGTGTGTGAGGATATTATAGCTCTCCAATGGGTAAAGGGATAGATTTAACCAATTAGGTTCCTCCTAAGAGATTATGGAAATATACTATAATGGTTATTTTGATTATGACCATGATGGTTATTTTATGTGTTACCATGAATTTTATTCTATGTATAAACACAGAGGTTATCCCCCTTTTAAGATTTATATAAAAATGAAACCCCAAGTTACATATATTATTTTTCTATGATTTCATTTATTTTTTATGGAAATCTGATAATTTCAGAAGGTAAAAGAATGTATATACTACTTCATATGGTTGAAAAGTATAACGTTGTGAAAAAGTAATTATCGTTTTTTTCTTGATTTAAATGAAAAATTAATGTGTTTTTATTTTCCTATATAATTACTTGTGAAATTTATTATGAAAATATTTGGTCATAGAACCTGATATGTTGGGTAAGGAAATGCTCATTTTGAGCAAAGAGTTTGTTTTTAAAAGATAATTTTATATAAGTATTCATGGACGAACAATTTAGTTCTTTCTCTTTATATCCCTTACATAGATTTTTTTCTAATATAACATTTTAAAGGAAACAATAGGGTGATTAGGAACAAATATGAAATCAAGATGAAAATTTTGAAGTTTTTTTATGAAAAGAAAACATGTTTCTTTTTAAAAGTTTTGTTTTATGGGAAAAATATATACATAATCTAAGTGTCCAATTTTTAATATATGGGTTTTCTATGTAATATTTGTAACCTAACTCTATAAAACTATAAACCTAAAATATATTTTTGAATATATGAAAGTGAATTCTATTTTTAAAACACTGGAGTATTTAATGTATAAGGTTGGCTCTTTATACTAGGTATCATATAAATACTTAAATAAATTTAGGGGTTAGGATAATGTTAATCCAATTACACTAAAATATTTTGAATTATGTTTATGTTTAAATGATATAGCATTTAAATATTACCATATCATTTCATATAAACAACATTTATTCAGGATGGTTTTACAAAGAGAAAATAAGTAATATGAAGTTGGATGGCACCAAGGTTATGATATCCTTCCTAATAAGAAACATATAATGGTTGGAATTGAAACTGGGTAATATGTTATAGTGATGGCTTAGTTGACACAAACTATAAATGGTGGTGGTATCAATGATAGAGATAAAATATATCTACCAAAGAGTAACATGACTATAGTAAATCATTTATGAGACAACGTCATCTTGCATTCAGTGCATCTTACGACCTAGTGATAGTTGAAAGATAGATTAAAGGTCTAGAAAATATATTAGATGTAGCACCCTTAATTTCAAGTAAGAAACCCTTTTTTATGATTTTTATGTAATAAAGTATATGGATGATGTTTGGGAGAGTTTTTAGAAATTTTGGAGTTTTTTTTTGGATTTTCTGTAGGTGAAAAATTGGTTCAGTATTTTGGAAAACCATCTAGCACTTGTAGGAAATCATACACAGTGAGATAGGTGGAAAGGGAAGGTGCATGGGCAGTGCATGGTTTGTCCAAACTGTATAGAACCACAGAATAAATCATGCCACTTGATAGAGTGGGATTTTTTATAATTGGTACATGGTTTGGAAACCATTCAAGCCAACAGTGTGACATTTCTGTTTGGGAAAGAAGCTGATGCATAGGTAAATGCATGGTTTTCCTAACAGTGTGGCTAATTTTGCACGTATCAAAAGTAAGATTCTAAATTTTTGGATCTCATTAATTTTGGTCTCTAACTCCCTATTTTTTCCTTCTATGCATCTATAAATCAATATTATATCTTATCAAAGGATAATAAAGGTTATCTCATTGATCTAGATGTGATTTAAGTGCTTCCCATGGTAATTTGAAGCCAGATCCTCATGATAAGTGATCATTATTGGTTGTTCTTGGTGACTTTTCTTAGATATACTTCTCTATCTCTATCAGTTTATTAGATATTTGTTTCTTTACAGATATATCTAATATATTTGATGTCAAATATGATTATATTTGTATTTTTTGTTGATATTATAATAGATATAAGGCGGGTTTTTGGAAGTTCAATCCATTTTTGTTGGCGTTTAAGTGTTGTTATTCATTTTTACCATAAAACTTAAGGTAGGTAGATTCACAATCGACTCCTATTTCTTGAACTGATTGTATTGGTTTCAAATTGATTAAATTTATTGAAATTGATTGTGAAATTGGTGTAAAAATCATGCTTTAAGCCTTCTTTAGTGACGATTTTGGATTTTTTGTGAAATTGTGTAATTGTTAAGAAAAGTTTTTTGATAAATTACTTTAAAATATTGATTTTAAAATAGTTTTTGGGTTCAATTTATCAAAAAAGTTTTTCAATAAAATGGTTTTTTTATTGAAATGGTTTTGGTATTGAAATGGTTTTGGCATGGTTAATGTACATACTTGGTGGTATGTGTTCATATTACATTTATGAGGATAATTTAAAATTTGAACTTGTACTCATTGAAAAAGGTGTAATGGAACGTGTGATTTAATTACCTTTTGATGACTTGGTAGATCGATGAGAAACCACTCATGAGTATGGATCTGTCATTACAATGCATGAATGTATAGATGTGCGGATATGTGGATGTGTGGATTGGAATGGGATATGCCAAAAATTGAAACATGAAATGGTTTTGAAGAACATGTTTGCTTTCTTACATGGAAAATATATATTGTGTGGAAAAATATTTGGTTAAAGTAGTTGGGTTTGTAAAATGGTTTGATTTTAAAAAGCAAGTGATAATTTTCAAAGATCGTTGAATAAGGAGAATATTGTTTTTGGAAAGAATTTATGTGATATTATGATGTATTAGAATATGAAATGCTAAGCCTATAGTTGATAGAGAGTGATAATTATGGCGTGTTGTTGTATTGTATAAAAATTCCACCTGGTAGGCATTATAGAAACAAACTTGAAGAATCTATAGAGAATGTGGTTTCACCTGAGCCACAGGTGAACCAACAACTGGTTCAGAGTATCATTCATGCATTTTAGGCTGTGGATAGAGGGAATAGGAGGGTTTATCCAAGGAAAGTGGATCATTCTATCTAGTCAGAGAAGCATAATTCTCCCATATTTCAGGGTGATTCAGAACAGAAGAAGGGAACAAGTGGGGCTGAATAGAATGAATTGTATCTTTGATTTCATCATAACACCAGTAGAGTTGAAAGTTGCAATGGTTATGTATATGTTGTAAGATCTTTCACATCCGTGGTGGGATTTAGTTGTGCAATCTAAAGTGGATCAGGGACTTGGTTGGGAGGATTTTGATGAATTTTTCAAAAAACAGTTATATCCTTACATGTTAAAAATAAAAATAATGGAGGATCTCTTCATCTTGATGTGGGAAAGTCTTTCTATCATAGAGTATGCAGATAAATAAATGAATTTACTGTGCTTTTCACCAGAAGTTTCTGCCAGTTCATCCTTTAAGGCGCACATATTTGAATCGGGGTTGAGATAGGTGATTCTCTTGAAGATTGATGTGCTATGTATTAAAAACTATACAAAGATAGTTAATAGAGATACATTAGCTGAAAGGGAAATATTAGGATATATGGGAGGAGGAAGTATGTTGATACCAATGGTAAATGGTGGGAACTTTACTAATTAGAGCAAGTGGAAGAGGGACACCTATTTTCAAGGAGGGAGCTTGAATCAAAATCAGATTGAGGGATCAGTAAACCTTCCTACATGACCCACGATTAAATTTTTATGTTTCCAATGTGTCTATTTTTACCACATGAAATAAGAGTGTGCATCACCACTAATATCATGCAACAATTTCAAAAATATGTGGAATTTTCAACACTATTGTCACAGTTTACCAAGGTCGAGTATTTGGGAAACTTCATAAGTGTCGCAAGCGTCGTATTCTTTGATACAATGAGGTAGTAGAATCCATATCGTCAATAGAACAGAGATATTCAAGGTGATTCTAGGAATACCATGACTCCTTAGGCATTGAAATCCCAACAGGGAAACAAGGAGAAAAGTGTCGGGATGAAGCAATTATATGGATATGAGTGAGTGATTGTGGATGACTAGGTTGGACCATCTGTGTTGAGAGGTAATATTCATTTGAATTCTACTTTTATGTAATCATTTTTTGATATGGGTCCATATCATTCATTCATTTCTTCTCATGCTATTTAATTGCTGAGTATAAAAGTTGAGATGATGCATTTTGTGATAAAATGAAAACTCTTCTTGGTCAAAAAAATGTCAAGCCTTTGTGTGTAGAACATGTCCGATAAATGTTAATGGAGATATGATGAAATGGGATTTCTCTATACTTGAAATGAGTGTTTATGATATAATACTAGGTATGTATTGTTTGATAATTTTCAAGATTTGCGCATATTTTTATACGATAAATGTCATTTTTACAACTAATGATGGAAAGCATCTCTTTCGAGGAGATCGTATTGAAAAGACGAATGAAATGGGGTTTTTGGAACTAATAGTTGAAAATATATTATCTAAGTTGGCAGAATTGTATTTGGAATCAATCTAAGAAATCAATATGACGTGTTTTTAGTAGTGGACAATCAATTTCCAAATGTGTTTCTTGGAAATTTATTAGGTTTACCACCAATAAAAGAAATGGTTTTTATGATTGATCTCCCTCTAGGGACCATCCCTATTTCCCCTCCATCTTATATGATGGAACCAAATGAATTATGGGAATTGAAAGTGTAGTTGGAAAAGATGGAAATCAAAGGGTTTATTCATCCCAGCACGTATATGTGGGAAGCACCATTCTTGTTTGTGAAAAAGGCAGATGTAACTCTAACGATGTGTGTGGATTATCATAAGCTTAACCAAGTTATGATAATGAATAGGTATCCACTTACCTGAATTGATGATCTATTCAATAAATTTAGGGGAGATCAGTGGTTCTCCAAAATTCACTAGTGATCAGGATATCACCAGTTTTGAGTTCGGAAGGAGCGTATTCTAAAGACAACTTTTAGGAGTAGATACAGTCATTATGAATATATGGTAACTCCTTTCAGTATTAAGAATAAAATAGTGGATTTTATGTCATTGATGAATTAGATATTCTAAAGGTATCTTGATTATCTTATGGTGGTGTTTGTGGATGACATACTCGTGTATTCAAGTACAAGGGATGAGCATGATCAACACTTGGAGACTGTGTTTGAAATCTTGAGATACCATTAGATGTGTTCCAAATTATCTAACTATGATTTTAGATATAAGAGGTGTGCATACTCAACCATTTCATATTTGAAAAAGGTGTTTATGTGGATCCAGAGAACATAGAAGCTTTTATCTCTTGGAAACCACTAAATAATGTCTTCGAGATATAGAGTTTTCTTGGACTAACAATTTATTACTGATATTTTTTTTTGACTTTTCATGACTAGATTAACCATTGAAAGATTTGAAAAAAAAATAATGTTCTTTTATAGTGGTATGAGGAATTCTAGATATATTTTCAAGATCTAAACATTCACCTTACATAATCAACAACATGGATTTTCCCTCAATCAAGAATAGGATACGTAGTGAATTTTGATTTTTTAGGATCTAGTTTAGGGTGTTATATCATGAAAGGAGACCATATTTTTTCTTATGGATCAAGGGAGTTAAGGGTTAATGAGAATAAAAACCCAACACATTATTTGGAGTTAGCTTTCACAGTCCATGCTTTGAATACTTGGCTTCATTACCTCTTTGGTGAGAAATTTACAATGTTTGTGGATCATAAGAGCTTGAAACATATTTTTTGAAAAATGGATTTGAATATGAGGAAAATAAAATGGATGGAGTATCTCATAAAATTTTATTTTGAATTGATATATACACCAGATAAATGAAATTCAGGGGAAGATTCATTAATAAGAAATTTATATGAACAGTCAGAAAAAGAAGCTTGAGATGAGAGGTAGTTGATGTCAGTCCTATCCGGCACCAACATGGAATGTGAAGACCGAGTTGAATTTATTGTTTTATTTACAGTTTATGTTATTCTTAATTTAGTGAATATGGTTTAAGAGGCACATTCATTTGATGAAAAATTTGTAGCTATGAGGTCAAAAATCAATGGTGGGGAAACCATTGAGGGGTGGTGGTTGGATGAGAGTTCAATGTTGTGGTTCAAAAATTGGATGGTTGTACCTATGGATTTTCAAGAACAACTTCTATACACATAACACCATTCGATATGGGTTTCTCATCCTAGAATATATAATCTGTATAAGGCATTTAAAGTGTATTTTTGGTGATTCGGCATGAAAACAAAATTTCCTATGTTTATTTCAAGGTGTTTAACTTCTCATAAAGTTATGGTAGAGAATTAGTGACCATCATGTATGTTGCATTATTTACCTGTTATAATTTGTAAATGGGAGAATATAGCTATGGATTTTTTAAAAATCCCCCCATGAATGGTTTTTAAACATGATTCCATATGGGTGGCAGTTGATCATCTCACAAAGTCAACTCATTTCATCCCTATTTGTGATCTCGTATGGTGGAGGACTTGTCCAAAATGCAAATCCAAGAAGTGGTAAAGAGACATTGAATACCAGTTTCAGTAATATCAGACATAGATATGAGGTTCATGTCTCATTTCTGTAAATCCTTACAAAAATCCCCTGAAACTCAATTTACTATGAGTATGGTGTACCATCCCCAGATGGATGTCCAATCCATACAGATGATACAAATGTTTGAAGACATGTTGTGAGATTGTGTAATGGATTTTGGTGGCTCATGGGAAGAGAACTTACCATTAGTGGAGTTCTTGTATATTAATACTTATCAATCCTCGATACATATGGCACATTTTGAATCATTTTTTGGGATTCCTATTCATTCTACTCTTTTTTAGGTGGAAACAGGTGATACTTCACTACTTTGGATAAGCCTTATCCATGAAATAATGGATAAGATTCACTTAATCAGAAATTGGATGGATATGGATCAGAGTATTCAAAAAATTTATGTGTATCATCGTTTATGGTCATTGTAATTCAAGGTTAGGGATCATGTTTTCTTGAAAATCTATACAAGGCTTGGAAATCTATGTTTTGGGAAGCATGGAAAGTTATCTACTTAATATATAGGCCCTTTTAATATAATAGAATGGGTTGGAGAGGTGTAATATAGTTTTTAATTTCAAATATAGTTCAGTTTGGTGCATAATGTGTTCCATGTATCTTAGTTGGAAAATTTTTAGCATGATCCTAACCATGTGATATTATGGGATCACATTGACCTAAAGTTGGATGCTTCATTAGTGCACATGCCTGTTCATATTGTGGATAGGAAAGAGAAATTCTTGTAGGAAAAAAGCATAATTCTAGCATGGGTTTTTGTAAATATGGTCAGATTTAGGAGGATACATGGGAAAGGGAGAATGGAATGAAATAAAAATGTGACACACTTAGTTTTAATTAAGTAACCCATTATTTATTCTTTTAATTATGTAAAGTATATAGGTGAATTTTGGTAGAGTTTGGAGAACTTTTGGATTGTTATTTAGATTTCATATAGATGCATGGTTGGAGCACAGTTTAGTAAAAATGTGAAACACTTACAGGAAACCATGCACAGTGAGATATGGGTTAATATAAGGCGCATGGGCAGCACATGGTTTTTTCAAACCATGAAGAATCCCAGAATAAACTATCCCACTTGAGATAGTGGGGATTTGGAATAGTTGTCATGTGATTTGGAAGTCTTGTGATCCAACCATGCAAGGTTCTTACTTGGGACATTATCTGGTGCATGGTTAGTGCACCATTTTCCTATCCGTGTGACTAACCATGTTTGGGTCAAAATTTAGATCCTAAAATTGTGTATCTCACTCATTTTTTTCTCTAACTCCATTTTTTCACCTCTATTGATAATAATAAATATTATCTCTTCCCAAAGGATAATTAAGGTTCCCCCATTGATCTATAGGTGATCTGAATGTTTCCCTTGGTGATTTGAAGTCGAATCCTCATAGTAAGTGATCGTTCTTCGTTGTTCTTGGTTCTTTTTCTTATATCTACTTCACTACCACTCCCATTTTCTTATATTTATGCCTTTCGTGGATATATCTTAGATTTTCTATTCCATATATTATTATATATAGGTTTTTTATAGTATAAGAGATCGAATATGAGTTTTTAGAGGTTCAACCCAATTTCATTGGCGTAAGTGTCATTATTCATTTTCACCATAAAACATGAGGTAGGTGGATTCATTATCAACTCCTATTGCTAAAACTAATTGTATTAGTTTCAAACTGACTAAATTTATATAAATTTATTCTTAGATAAGTGTTAAAATCATAGTTAAAACCATATTTAATAAAGTTTTGGGATTTTGGGTGAAATTGTGGAATTGTTATGTAATGTGTTTTGATAAATGATTTTAAAATTTTTATTTTAAAGTATTTATTGGGTTAAATTTATGGGAAAAAATAAATTAAAATGGTTTTTTTATTGAAATAGATTCAGCATTGACATATTTTTTATGGTTTTTGGTAAAACATGATGGTGTGTGTTTATATTTCATTTACGGGGCTTGGTTGAAATATGACCTTGATCTTGGTGCCAACTATGTATTGGTACATGGGATTTAATTACCTTGTGATGACTTGGTATATCCACAAGAAACCACTCATGAGTATAGATTTATCATAATTATGCGCACATGTTTAGATGTGTGGATATGTGGATCTGTGGATTGGAATGGGATATGCCAAAAATGGAAGCATTAAATGTTTTTTAAGAACGTGTTTGGTTGCTTACATGGAATACTACTTTTGTGTGGAAAACTATTTGTTTAAAGTGGAGTGTATTTGTGATAAACTATTTCAATTTTTTTATATAAATTTTTTTATATAAACTATTTTATTTAAATGTTTCTAACATTTTCCATCCTAGCAGTGTGATTAAGGAAGTCATTGGGTAAAATCTACTGAGTTTCATTACTCACCTCTTCTTTGGAACTTTGGTTCTTTGTGGATATCATCTATCAGGACATTGGAAAAGGTAACTTCTCACATTTTTCTAGCAATTCATAGTGATACTTGGTTTGAATTGGTTTAGTTGGTTCATGTTGCATGTGTAACATTGAAGTTATGTTTCTTGTTGAGTTTTGTTGGTCTTGTAATCTTTAGCTATTTACTTTGACATTGTGTAGACTTCTGTTGTGGTACTCTTGATAGTTTGAATTGGTATAATGGTTTTATCTTGAGTTGTTTATATGTCTTATCTTTCATCATGTAGTAATTTTGTTAAGTATTTTTGGTTTGGTTGTTTATTTTCAAAGGGAAAATCAACCCCCATGTATATTAAATCCCTCCAATATTTATTTCTTGCCTTTGGCATCTTGGACTAGTAACCCCATTCCACCTTCTCAAGAACATGAGGAAGAAGAGAGACATTACATTAGATGTCATGGGATATTCAGATCATAAAAAGTTAAGTCTTATTATTTATCATTTTGAAGGTTATGTTGACCAATGCTATTCAATAGTCCAGAATATCAAAGAAAGGGGAAAGATTGATGTCTTGTAATGGGAGGAATTTAAGAATATTTTTATATTATAAATATTTTCCTAAGATGATTTTACATTGAATGAAAAATAAATTATTAGTATTAAAATAAAAGGAGGAATATTCAGTGACCTGATATTAAGATAATTTCACCCAATTAGAAAGGTACACGTCACGTTTTATCTAGGTTATTGACATAAAAATTAATCATACTTACTCAAGATTTAGGAAAATATATCGAAGGGAATTGGTTTCCTATGAATTCAAAAGTTTTGAGAAACATGTGTGATGTGATGAGAAGGTAGAAATGAAGTTTACCAATGATCATGTGTACTTTGATAAACATCTAAAGAATAATTCTATGTGATAGAAAAATAGGAAGAAAAGATCAGTGAAATTTCATTGTAAGAAAATTAAGTTTTTAGTTTGTGATATTTGTGGTAAAAACACATCGGGGGATGCCTTATAGAGTTTCATAAGTGCTTATGATATAGTAATCTTAAGAATATGGCTCATAATCTCAATGAAAAATATCATGGTAGTGGTTAGACTAATTATATTAAAAATTCAGTAAAGGTTTTTAAATGTAACAAGATGGTTCATTATACACATGTATGTATGAATATATGGCATCCCGCCTTTTTATTACATAACTTTACAATTAATTTTACAAACAGAGGATCTTTAAAGTATGTTGTCTTTGAAATCAGGAACATAATACATGAAAACAACATAAAACATTCTTATAAACCACTTATAAGTATTTATCATTGGTTCATTCTATGTACATTTACTGCATCTCATATCCTAGAGACATACATCAAAGGAAAGGGTGAGCAGAAGACCCAACAAGGGTAATCAAGTGAATTAGTTTACTTGTGTTATCAATAAGAACATGAATAACAACATAAAGACATGAGAAATGGATGTATAGGAATATCTTAAGGAAAATAATTTTAATCATAACTTGAATATGTGGATACAAAATTTCATTTAGACATTCATGAACATTTCACCAAAGTCCATCCCCAAGGTGTCGTAAAAATTACAAAGGTTATTCCCCAAGGTATCGTTAAACTTGTCATCTTTAGAGATTAATTGTTTACCTAATGCATTGGAAAGATATCAAGGAGTTCCCTTACTATTTCTTTACTTTCATGTGAGACACATAGATCATAATAAAACATTTCATAAATAACCCATTGAGAATAAAAGAAATGGGTTTCATTTCAAGATCGTGACTTTTAAAAAGTTCTTAAACAAATAAGATCGTTATGTCATTTGTAAACCATGGAAAGTGAGTGAGGGTTATATGTATGTAAATTACAGAATAAAATACAACATATTTATAAATTTATGAACACCCAATGAAACAAAATAGGTCTGGGTATTCACATAAATAAAACAATAGAATTTCTGGAGAGAAAGAGATTAAAATTTTGAGGTGAAATTTCTGCAGCATAACGGCTATATAACATGGTTTTAGAAAACATTGAAAAGAGAGGGTACAAGAGTAACCCACATATAAATAACATATAATACAGTATAAATACATAATAACATGGAGATAAGAACATGGTATCAAAATTTTAATGTCATACTACATGAAAAGCAAACATGAAAGAAAAGAGAAGACACTATTCCTTTTACAAAAAATTTTGCAGCCTAACGTCGTCACATAATAATTCAGAAAACAGATTGATGAGATCGTAAAGGGTATCTAAACAATTATAAATGAAATTGATAGTAATTAGAACATATATGAACATACCCTAAACAAAAATAGATGTAAACTAGAAGACACAACATAAATGAAGTCATGACTTAAAAAGAGGAGGGTCAAAGGATCCCTTACCTTAAAGAGTAACTTTGAAAGCTTGATGTTAGGGACCTTGGGAGGCTATGAGGAACCTCGAAATGACTCCTTTGGAGGTAAGGAGACCATAACATAGTTGAGGATGATTTTTAAATGAAATAAATGAGGGAATGGCTTGGTATTTATAGGAGAAGTGAGGGGACAAGTCATTAATGGACAAGGGACACCTCATCGGTTGTATTGGAAAAACCATGGGCTTACCTGTGGTATTTACCCAGGTATTGGCCACTTGGGACACCTCATACCTTATCTTACTTTTCATAAGTCGACCATAATTATTACATAATTATTACAACCTTAATGATGTCATTAAACACCCAAAACTAAAAACTGTATTTTCACTATTCACCGAAAATTCATTTATTTCAAAAAATCCCCAAAAATCACCTTAACCTAATATCGATGCTCTAAATTAAAAGATGAACTCCATTTTATAAAAATAATTTTCTAAATATTTTTAATTAAATTTTTAATTAAAAAACACTATTCACTCGAAAAAACTAATACTTGACTAATAATTTCTGAAACAGTTATTTACCTATTTTATTGAATCCCATTACTTAATCAAGGTGCCTAAATTATATCAATACTTTCTTAAGTGTGGTTACTTAATCCATTTGGTAACATTACTAATCATAAGCGTAAAATCATTATTCATAATTTACTATTCACTAAAAATTAAGTTGATCTTATTAGACTCTAAATTTCTTACTGAACACAACTGTAGAAGACCATTTTTTTAAAATCATTACACATTATTAATTATTTAAGGTTTACATAAATATTTTAAAATATCCCATTTTTTTCTAAACATCAATAATATACATCCTATATTTATCCAGACATTTGAAAATTCACAAACTTCACCATAAGAAGAAATCACAATTTTTATTTATATCAAAGGATTATATAAGGCAGTTAAGGTCTCGTTACATATCCCCTTATAACACAAGCATAGGACCTAAGTGTAAGGTGTGATAAGGTGATAGAATCTTGGGGTGGCTCATCCAACATTCCCCGAGTGGTAATTTCTATCATCTCGAACTTCTCGTGAAGGTGATCCTGTTCCAGCTTCACATGATGAAGTTAGGCTTGGGTTTGGTCCAGATAAAAGCCTAATGGTGCTACCTCCTTCCCGAGTTCTGTCAGATGGGCTTCGATCAGCCCGAGACTACTGGATGGGGCCACCGAATCTTCTTTCTGTATCAATTAACCAATATCACTTCTATTTATAAACCAAAAAAAATTGTACCGTTAAGATTTTATCTTACAAAGGTCATATTGACCAATGGTCATATAACAGTCGAAACCCAACGATCTCATTTAGTTATACACTGTTCATTAATTAAATAATATAGTTTTTTTGAGTATAAAAATAAAATAATGCACAAATTTTGGAAACAAATATTATTAAAAGTTCGGGTCGTTACATTCTTCCCCCCTTAAGAATTTTCTTCCTTGAAATTTTTAACTCGTACCCTCATAGGAGAAGAGGTTTGGGTACTTCTACCTCATAGACTTCTCTGGTTTCCTCGTGGATTCTTCATATTTTTTGGTTCCTCCACAAAACCTTAACAAGGTGGGTAGTCTTGTTGTGTAGAACCTTGTCTCTATGATCTAAGATCTCTACTGGCTGCTCCTCCTAAGAGAGGTCATGTTCTAGTTGTACCACCTCTGGGTTTAGTATACGTGAAGGGTCAGGTATGTACTTCCTCAAGGGGGATACATGGAAGACATCATGAACTTGTGCTAGATTTGGAGGAAGTGCAAGCTGATAGGCCATTGCTCCCACATGATCAAGGATTTCATAGGGGCCAATGTACCTAGGGATGAGTTTCCCTTTCTTCCAAAACCACATGACTCTATTCCAAGGTGAAATTAGAAGAAAGACCTTGTCACTGACATCAAACTCCAAGTCCCTTCGACGATTGTCGGAATAGCTCTTTTGCTGACTCTGAGCAGCCCTAATGTGTTGTTGGATGGCATGGACTTTTTCTGTCATCTCTTGCACAACATCAGGCCCAAGAAGATTTCTCTCACAAGCTTCATCCCAACATGTAGGAGATCTACATCGCTTCCCATATAGAGCTTCATAGGGTTCCATTTGAATTCTCAAGTGGAAACTGTTGTTGTAAGAGAACTCAACTAAATGGAGATGTTGATCCAATCCACCCTTAAATTCCATTAAGCACGTTCTCAGCATTTCATAGAGTGTTTTAATAGTCCTTTAAGATTGGCTATCAATTTGGGGGTGATATGCCGTACTGAAATTCAATTCAGTGCTCAGAGCATGTTGAAGACTTCTCCAGAATTTTGATGTAAACCTTGGGTCAAGATCAGATATGATAGAAAGTGGAACTCCATGCAGCCTTACCACTTCCTTCACATAAATCCTGGAAAGTTGGTCAAGAGAGAAATCTTACATAATTGAGGTAAAATAGGCAGTCTTGGTGAGACATTCCATAATAACCCATATCGCATTGTTTCCTTTTGAAGTTCTCAGGAGACCAGTGACAAAGTCCTTAGTGATATTGTCCCACTTCCATGATGGTATGGGTAGTGGTTGCAATACCCTTTAAGAAGTCGCCTCTCTGACTTCACTTGCTGACATACTAGGCACCTTGAAGTGTAGTCAGCAATCTCCCTTTTCATATTATCCCACCAAAAATGATCATGAAGGTCCCTATACATTTTTGTGCTTATATGATTTATAGAGAAAGTATAGCTATGAGATTCATCCATCAGCTCCTTTATTTCTGGAATAGATGGAAAAAATAGTCTTGTACGAAATTTTAGTACACCTTCTTGATCAATATTTAACTTAGAAAACTTCCAATCCTTCACAGCTTCAAACATCTTCTTTAACAAAGGATCTTCTTTCTGAGCATTCTTGATCTTCTCTAGTAATAACAGTTGAGAAATCATTTGGGTTATGGTTGATGGTATCCCTTCCCTTAGAATTCCCATGACCAGCTTTACTAGGTCATTGATCAAAGGAACTTTTTGAATCCTCATCATGTAATGAACAACTGGGTCTTTCTTACTTAATGCATCAGCAACTTTTTTTTCTCTTCTATGATGATAATGAATTGAACAATCATAGTCTTTAAGAAGTTCCAACCATATCCTTTATCACATTTTCAATTCCTTTTGTGTGAAAATATACTTCAAACTTTTATGTTCTTTGTATATATCACATTTTTCCCTATAAAGAGAGTGCCTCCATATCTTTAGAGCAAAAATGATCACAACCATCTCCAGATCATGCGTAGGATAATTCTTCTCATGAGTCTTCAACTGTAGAGATGCATAAGTAATGACCTGTTCATTTTTTATAAGGACTCACCCAAGCCCTTTTAGATGTGCATCACTAAAAATAACAAATCCTTCTCCACTTGAGGGAAGAGTTAACATGGGTGCAGTATCCAATATCTTCTTCAGCTCTTGAAAACTTTCCTCACACTCCTTTTTCTAGATGAACTTAACCCCTTTTCAAGTTAACTTGGTTAATGGATTAGAAAGTCGTGAAAAGTTTTTCACAAACCTCCTCTAATATCCTAATAATCCAAAAAAACTACAAATCTCAGTTATTGTTGTAGGTTGAGGCCACTCCTCTATAACTTTTGTCTTTGTAGGGTAAATTATGATTCCTTCATTGGTAACAATGTTCCCCAAGAAAGAAACTTGTTGTAACCATAATTCACATTTACTGAACTTCCCAAAAAGCCTCTCCTTCTGTAGAGTTTGTTAAATAGCTCTTAGATGATCCTCATGCTCCTCGCGACTTTTGTAATATATCATAATATCATCAATAAAAACTACAACAAAGTTATCAAGGTAGTCCTTAAAGACTCTATTCATCAAATCCATAAAAATAGCAGGTTCATTAGTCAGTGCAAAGAGCATAAAAACAAACTCATAATGCCCATATCTTGATCAGAAGGCAGTTTTTGGAATATTTTCTTTCTTCACCCTCAATTTATGATAACCAGATCGAAGATCAATCTTAGAGAATAATGGAGCCCCACGAATTTGGTCAAATAAGTCATCAATTCTTGGAAGAGGGTATTTTTTCTTCACTGTGATCGCATTCAGTTCTCTATAAGCAATGTATAGTCGCATCGATCTATATTTCTTCTTCACAAATAGAACTGGGGCTCTCCAAGGAGACAAACTCGGTTGAATAAACACCTTCTCCAAAAGATCTTGGAGTTTTTTCTTCAATTCCTCTAACTCCACATTTTCCATCCTATACGGGGTGTTTGATATTGGATGAGATCCAAGTACGATCTCAATATAGAACTTTACCTCTCTTTCAAGGGGAGGTCCAGGAAACTTCTTAGGAAATACATTAACATATTTCTAAACGATGGGGACACTTTCTATCCTTAAACTCTCAACTCATTCTCCTTCTTCACCAATCAACTCCACAAAGAAGGATATAGGGGGTCCTTTTAGACAAAGATCAGGTTGAGATGTCTCTCCTTGGAAGATAACTGTAGGTTTTCCATTCAGGAATACTAATATTTCCCTGCTTCTGTAATTGATCTTAGCATTATACTTTGAGATCCAATCCATCCCTAGTATAATGTCAAATTCCAGCATGGGAATGACTACTAGATTTGAAATAATATTGTTCTCACTAAAGTAAATACTAGAGTTTCCAAAAACTGATGATGCTGGGATAATCCCCCATGAGTCTTGACTGATAACTCTACTTTTAGAAAATCGGGGGTTGATTCAAAATTTTTGCAAACATGGAGGAAATATAGGAATGCATAGAACTAGAATCAAACAAAGTACTTGCTAGCTTTGAGAGAACAACAAGAGTACCTGCTACCACATCATTCAGAGCTTCGACTTCCGCTTTCGTGATAGAAAAATCACGTCCTTGATCCCTTGTCCTTTGCTGAGGATGATGGTGGTTCCCCTCTACTGCCCTCATATTTAGACAGTGATTGGAAAAGTTCCCACATTGACCACACATAAAGCACTGGACATCAGGTAGGGAATGAACCATATTCCCCTTGTCATTAGTGTTTGTAAGTTGAGGTTTAACCTCACTATGACAATTCCATGCAATGTGGCCATCTCTTCCACACTTGTAGCACTTCCCACTCCCGAGCAGGCTATTCCCCGAATGCCTCTTCCCACATTTATTACACGTGGGAAGTTGTACATTCTTTCCTTCTCTTCCTTGATCAAAGCTCCTCCCTAATCTTGGCTCCAACGATTTCTTCTTGTCGTTTGATTTATGAGACCACTGCGTCCCACTAAACTCTATCTCGACTTTCATCACACTCTTCATGATCTCCTCGTAGCTATCATAGTCTCAGTTGGATAGATTATTCCGAAGATAAGGTCTCAGTCCACCAAAGAATCTATTAACCTTACCATTTGGATCCATGAAAAAGCTAGAGGTATATCGTGAAATCCTTGTGAAGTTCATTTCATAGCTTCCCATATATTCATTATCCATCTACTTCAGCTCGAGAAACTCATTCCCCCTTCTTGTTCTCATGGAACGAGGGAAATACATACTTAAAAAGATCCCTCTGAACTCTTCCCACTCCATAGCTTTAACTTCCACTCTTGTCTTTGTGTTTTTAATCAGTTCCCACCACTGATCAACTTCTTCTTATAAGTGATAGACATCTAGGGTAACCTTCTATTACTCTGAATAGTGGAGCACAGAAAAGATCTTGTCAATGGAGATGATCCACTACTCATAAATCAAAGGGTCAGTCGATTCGCTAAAGGTTGGTGTTCGTTGACACATAAAGGACTCAACGGAATGTTATTCCCTTCACGGTGAGATCGATCTCTCAGCTTGATTCAAGTTATTTCTCATAAATTGAGTCGTTTGGTTCATCATTTTCATGAATGTTTCAATTCCAGCTTCTATCGGAGGGCCGTTAGCGCATGGTCCATTACGGTCACTATTTTCACGGTTCCGCCTATTTCTTGGCATTTTCTAAATGAATAAAATTTTAGTGATAAACTTATTTCATTTATGAATCTTTTAACTATAAAGGATTCTATGTCTTAAAACTTCATGCTTAAACAATTAAATTTCTCTATAATTCCTTCATAATGATTCATAAAAATCTTGCAATTAACCAAACATATCCCCCCATGAGTGTCACAACCAAGAGTGAAGCAAGGCCCATTGTTGTGTACCAGTTCCCGTTCGAGTCTAGCTTAAAGCAGTGTTTTTAGGTTTTACCCCTATGTACATCTGTGCCAGAGCCACCTCTACCTGCTCATATCCATACAGGGATGTATTTATTTGATAAACTACTTACTCAATACTCACCAAAATACCTTGAAGTTTTCTTATATTTAAACTTTTATATAGGGTTCTTCCTAAAGTTTTCATATCCTAATTTCCATAAATAACTAAACTATCCTTTAATACCAACTATGGAATCTCTCCTTTTTTCTACGTAACTTTTCATTTCATTTTACAAATAGAGGGTCTTTAAAATCTAGTGTCTTGGAAATCAGGATCATAATACATGAAAAAAAACATTAAAATTCCTTCTAAACCACTTGTAAGTCTTCGTCATAGGCTCATACTATGAACATTCACTACGTCTCATATCCTGGAGACATGCATCAAAGGAAAGGGTGAGCAGAAGGCCCAGTAAGGGTAAACAAGTGAATCAGTTTACCTGTGTTATCACTAAGAACATGAATAACAACATAAATACATGAGCAATGGAAGTATATGAATATCATAATGAAAATAACATTAATCGTAACTTGAATATGTAGCAACAACATTTTATTTATACATTCATGAACATATCACCATGCTACATCCCCAAGGTGTCATAAAAATTACCAAGGTTATTCACCAAGGTATCGTAAAACTTGTCATCTCTAGAGATTAATTCTTTACCCAATGCATTGGAGCGCTATCAGGGTCCACACTTAATAGGTCTTTAATTTCATGTGATACACATATATCATAATCAATCATTTAAAAAATAACCCATGGAGAATAAAAGAAATGGTTTTCATTTCAAGATCATGACGTTTAAAAAGTTCTTAAAAAAATAAGATCATTATGTCATCTATAACCCATGGAAAAGAAGTGAGGGTTATATGTATGTCAATTACAGAATCAAATAAATCATATTTATATATTTATGAACACCGAAAGAAACGAAATAGGTCTGGGTATTCACATAAATAAGACAAGATAATTTCTGGAGAGAAAGAGATAGAAATTTTGAGGTGAAATTTCTACAGCATAACGGCTATATAACATGGTTTCAGAAACATTGAAAATAGAGGGTAAAAGAGTAATACACTCATAAATAACTTATAATGTAGTATAAATAAAGAATAAAATGGAATTAAGAACATGGTATGGAAATTTTAATGACATACCACATGAAAAGGAAACATGAAAGAAAACAAAAGACGCGGTTCCTTTTACGAAAAATTCGGCAGCCTAACAGCGTCACATAAAAATTTAGAAAACAAATTTATGAGATCAGAAAGGGTCTATCCACAATTATAAATGAAATGAAAAGTAATTAGAACATATATGAACATACCCTTAACAAAAATATATGGAAACTATAAGACACAACATAAAGGAAGTCATGAGTTAAAAAGAGGAGGGTGAAAGGATCTTCTACATTGAAGAGTAACTTTGAAAGCTTGATGTTCGGGACCTTGGGAGTCTTGAGGGCACCTTGGGAGGACTCCTTGGGAGGTAAAGAGACCTGAAATTATTTTAGGAGGATTCAGAAATGAAATAAATGAGGGAATGTCTTGGTATTTATAGGAGAAGTGAGGGGACAAGTCATTAATGGCCAAGGGACACCTCATCGGTGGTATTGGAAAAACCATGGACTTTCACATGGTATTTTCCCATTGTTTTAGCCACTTGGGACACCTCATACCTTATATTACTACTCATAAGTCGACCAGAATTATTACATAACTATTGCATCCTTAATGATGTCATCAAACACCTGAAACTAAAAACTGTATTTCACTATTCACCTAAAATTCATTTTTTCAGCAAAATCCCCAAAAATCACCTTAACCTAATATCAATATTCTCAATTAAAAGGTGAAATACATTTTATAAAAATATTTTTTTAAATATTTGTAATTTAATTTTTAATTAAAAAATATTATTCACCTAAAAAAACTAATACATGACTAATAATTTCTGAAACAGTTATTTACCTATTTTATTGAATCACATTACTTAATCAAGGTGCTTAAATTATATCAATAGTTTATTAAGTGAGGTTACTTAATACATTTGGTCACACTACTAATCATAGGTGTTAAATCAGTGTTCATAATTTACTATTCATCAAAAATTAAGTGGATCTTATTATACTCTAAATTCATTACTGAACACAACTGTAGAAGACCATTTTTTTGAAACTCATTACACATTATTAATTATTTATGGTTTACATAAATATTTTAAAATATCCCTTTTTTCTAAACATCAATAATATACATCCTATATTTATCCACACATTTGAAAATTCACAAACTTATCCATAAGAATAAATCACAATTTTTATTTATATCAAAGGATTACGTAAGGCAACTAAGGTCTCATTACATAGCCCCTTATAACACCAACATAGGACCTAAGTGTAAGGTGTGATAAGGTGATAGAATCTTGGGGTGTCTTGGAAAACATTGCCCGAGTGGTGATTTCTATCAACTTGAACTTCTCGTAAAGTCGATTTTGTTCCAGCTTTACACGATGAAGTTTGGCTTGGGTTTGGTCTAGAACAAAGCCCAATGGTGTTACCTATTTCTTGAGTTCCGTAAGAAGGGATTCGATTGGCCCGAGACTACTTGATGGGGACATCGAATATTCTTTCTGTATTAATTAACCAAGATCACTTGTATTTATAAACCAAAAAAAATTGTAACATTAAGAGTTTAGCTTCCAATGGTCATATTGACCAACAGTCATATAACAGTCGAAACCCAATGGTCTCATTTAATTATACTCACTTCATTAATTAAATAATATAGTTTTGTTGAGTATAAAAATAAAATAACACACAAAAATTAGGAAACAAATATTAATAAAAGTTCATGTCATTACAGAATAGGTCCCTGAATGATGGGTTATAGCCAGAATATAAGAAGAAATGCATGGTGAAATACTTTGAAACTACTTAAACCGATTTTAGGCCATTAGACGAAGTGGTAAAATGTATATTTCATATTTATTCCGATTATTCTAATTTATTTTTTGATTTGGGGTCTACACATTCTTTTATATCTAATAAATTTCTCATAAATTGGAAATACACCTCAATAAATGAATACAAAATTTTCGGTAAAAATATTTCAGGAACATATTAAAGAAAAAATAAATTATAATAATATTATTATGATTTTTTAAGGAAATAATTTACCTAAAAACCATGTTGGTTTTCCCCTAGTAGAGTTTAATGTTATTTTGGGTATGATTTGGCATTTTATTTACCATTATAAGATAGATTGTAGAGATAAAGAAGATTTTTTTCAAAAATAGTTTCAGTTTTTATACAAGAATGAACCCATACCTTTGATAACATATCAAAAATCCAATAAAATATTTAATTATGGGAATGAAATTCATATTACACATATTTTTTGAAAATAAGTGAACTATTCAAATTAATTATGTTCCATTAGTAAAATAATACCTTGATTTTTTTCCTAATTAGTTTCCTAATGTTATACCTGATCAGGGAGTTGAATTTACTATTTACTTAGTTCCTGAGGCTAAGCTAATCTCAAAACCTCCCTATCAAATGGATCAATTAGAATGAATAGAATTAGAAATGTAGTTTTAGTATTATATTGATTAAGGATTCATTTGTAATATCACATCACCATGGATTTCTCCTATTTTTTGTTAAAAATAAATATGGTTCCATAAGGATTTTCATTGATTATAGACCTTCGTATAACATCACTACTAAGAACAATAATTATTTTCCTCATATTGATGATTTGTTTGAAAATATCCAGAGATATTAGTTTTTTCAAAGGTTTACCTAAGGTATAAGTACTATTAGTTGATGGTGATATAGAATGACATTTTGAAAATAGAAATTCCGAATAGATATGAGCATTATGAGTTTTTGGTTATGCCATTTAGGTTGAAAAATTTTCTGAATGTATTTATGGATATTATAAATAGATTTTTCCAATACTTTTTTGATAGGTTTTTCGTTTTGTTATTGATTTTATCTTGATTTATTCAAAAATTTATTAAGATCATGAATAATAAATAAAATATTTTATAAAATCCCTGAATGAAAACATGTAATAAGGAAAATTTACAAAATTCTATTTTTAGTTAGAGCTGATTTTATTCATTGGACACATCATAAATTAATATGGAATAATGTTTGGTCATAATAAAACTTAAGTGGTAAATTAATAGCCAAGACCTAAAAATGTTATTGATATTCATAGTTTTCTTCGATTACCATCCTATTACCAGCAGTTTGTTGAAAAAAATTTCTTAGTTATCTATCCTACAAAACTAAGTTAACTCAAAAAGAAGTTAAATTCATCTGGAAAAAATAATGGGGTGGTTGTTTCTCGGAACTGAAAAGAATATTGGTGAATGATCTAGTTTTGGATATTCCCTCCCAAAGTGGTGAATTTTTCTATACACTGATTATTTTTTAAGGTACTTGGTTTTGTCCTTATGTAAAATGTTCTCATAATTTCTTATGCTTCACATCAGTTAAAACCACATGATAAAAAATATCCTACACATGATCAGTAAATATAAACTATATTTTTTATTTAAAAATTTGTAACAATAATTTATATAGATCCAATTGTGAAATATATACTGATCATAAAATTTTAAAGAATATATTTATTAAGAAATAGTTGAACATGAGATATAGGAGATGGGTGGAATTGATAATGGATTATGATTGTATGATTCATTATCATCTGGTAAAATAAAACAAAGTATCCAATGTTTTGAGGTGAAAAATAAATGAATCATTAACCATGATATGTTTGGAATATGACCCGTTGGTTTATGATTTGATGAATTTTGGCCTTGAAATTATGCATGCTGTAAATTACTCTATTTTGTTTTTTGTGACATTACAATTGTCTCTATCAGAAATAATTATGAAATATCATAATTATGATCGTTAGTTACATGAAAAGGTATAATTATTTAAGAATAATAAGTTTTCTTTATTTAATGTTGATATATATTGTGTTTTGAGATTTTTAAATATATTATGTGTGGCTTTTGATTCCCAATTGAAGAGAAAATTTTGGATTAAGGCTCATAGTTCCCCATTTTCCATTCATCCTGGAAGTACAAATATGTACAGAGACCTTCATCTGTATTACTAGTGGGATGGAATGAAAAGATATGTTGCTGAATTTACCCTAAAATTTTTAAATTGTCAATAGGTTAAAGTAAAACAATAATTCCAAAATGGGATACTTTAGAATTTCCTTGTATCATAGTAGAAATGGAAAATATATATATGGATTTCATAATGATATTTTCAAATAATTTTTGAGGTAATAATACAATTTGGTTTGTTATTGATCAATTAATTAAATCAACACAATTCATTCCCATGGGAGTTATTATGTCCTCAGAACAATTTTATTGACTATATCACATTGTGATAGTGAGGTTACATGGAGTTCCTCTCTCTATTTTACTTCACCATGATCCTAGGTTTACTTTTAATTTTTGTAAAGGCCTTCAGAAGTTATTGGGAAATCAATTAAATTTCATTACAATTGTTCATCCTTAATCTGATGAAAAGTACGAGTGAGTGATTAAGACTTTGGAAGATGTAATTAATTCTTGTTCAATGTATTACTAGGTATTTTGGGATCATCATATTTTATTATTTGAGTTTTCTTATAATACCATTTTTCATTCCAATATACAGATGGATCATTTTGACGCATTATATGGAAAATGGTTTCATACTCAATATTTTTTGGATCAATTAGAAGAAAGGAAGTTAATGAGGAACATAGATGGTATACGGAATGGTTAAGAATGTGAAGGTGAATAAACATAATATGAGGATGAATTAAAGAATGAAAAAAATATATATGCATATAACTGAGAGAAATATATTTCTTTTGAGGTAGGTGAACATATTTTTCTTAAAGTAACTCTATAGAAATGTGTTAAACATTTTGGCCAAAAAATGGAAGAGGATTCCACTGTTCATTGGACTGTATGATATCTTAGATAAATTTGGATTTGTTTCTTACAGATTATCCTTTCCTATAATTTTATCCTAGGAACATAATGTTTTTTTATGTTTTTATGTTAAGAAAATATGTGTCGGATTCATCTCATGTTATGATCGTTGAGGTATTTTAGTTGGAATATAAACATTATTATAAGGAATAGCCTATTTTTATTATTAACCATATATAGAAAGTATTGTGGAATATTTTAATTCACTATGTTAAGGTTTTGTGGAAAACTATATGGTTGAGGAAGCAACATGGGAATCTGAAAATTCTAAGAGGTAAAATTATCTCCACTTGTCTAATAAGTGAATAAAATTATGAGGATGCAATTTAAAAATACAGGAAGAATGTAACAGACTAGGTAATTTTGATATAACAAATTTAAATATATTATTTAGTTAGATTTTATATATTTCTTTACATTATGAAATTATATGATGATTTTTTGATCAAAATGAAAAAACATTATTTCTTACCAAATTGGATTTTTGAGTATTATAATATTTTATTTCAAATAATTATTTCAAAATTATATAATATTAATATCCAAAAATGATTTTTATTTTTGAATTCATCATGTCAAAATTATATTAAGATTAATTTTTTATAATTTTCTTCAAATATTGGTATTTCAATGAATAGTGAAAATACTGATTTTTATTGATAATTATATTTTCATTTCGATTATTTAAAAGATAAAATTTTATTTTTAATTAGTATTAAAATATTATTAGTTAATTTTTATTTAAAATAATCCAATGATGGTTTTTAATTTAATTTTATAATTCAATTTAGTAAAAAAAACTTATACTATAAAAGGGAATTATTCTAAAAAATTATTTTTCATTTAATTTTACTGATTAAATTTTAAATTAAATTCTTCCACTTATGTGTTCTTAATTTTTCAAAATTAATACCATATTTGGAATCATGTGGCATAAAAATTATTAAATAGGACTTTTTTATTTTTTATCAATATGAATAGACACCTTAGATATTTTTATTACCACGGTTAAGGGTAAATCAGGTAATTATAGTTAAAAATAAAATGATAAGGGCTAAAACATAACCCTAACACTTTACTTCATTTTATTGGATGGGTATATATCATCTATAATCATCCAAAAGTTGATTATATGTCATTTTTTCTATTTTTAAATGAGGTTCACATTTATAATATTTATGTGAATATAAAGCCAAAAATGCCACACACTTGCTTTTAATAAATAAAATATTTTTAACATAGGGACAAATAGAGGTTATTTTTTATAAAATTTTATTTTAAATATATGTGATTTTTTTTTCATGTTAATTTATTTTTAATTTTCAGTGAAGAAATAATTACCTTAAAATATTACATAACACTGATGCAGTAATTATTCAATTAATAGAAAAATAAAAATAAATGATTTTAAAATTTTTTTAAAAAATATTATTTGATGAATATTTATGTTACACACTTTTTTATATATAAATTACATATTATTGTGTTTTGGGTGCATTTTATTCGAATTCCTTTGTCGTATTGATGTTTTTAAAATCAATGTAAGTGAATTTTTCTAAAATTATCATTAATGGTGATTTAAAAATAATAATATTTTATTAAATGATTTAAATTTCTTAAAAATATTATATAATGTAAAATTAATATTATATGGTTAATTATATCAACTATGGTCCATTTATGGATCATATTTCATTTTATAGTAACATTAGTAACCCTTAAAGCATATAAAACTTTAATATTATGGTAATTGTCAAAATGGTTAATGAAGGATTAAAACAAAAGGATAAGGGTAAAACTGTTATCCAAACTTGTAAAAAAAATTATATGATATTATTTATACTCATAGTCATATTATATTCTAATATTATCAATTTGGATCCATTTTGAAACCAAAATTAATTTATATTAATTTAATATTTTAATAATTCTAATTGTACACATCCCCTCTCTTATATAAGGGCACGTCTTCTTCTCACTTCCTCACACTTAAATTAATTAATTAGGAAAACTATAACCAAATACCTTCCTATAATCCCACATATAATTCTATTAGTCTTGGTTTAGTAAAAATACCAACCTTATAGGGCTTAAGGTGTTGATCAATATAGACATTCCAAAGAAGAGTTATAGTTTTTAACCATATGTTTAAGTTTATTTCTTCTTCCAATTCTTTCAAATATTATTAAACCATGATAAAATAATAAAAACATTATCCTACATATACTTAGATGTAATTATCTTAATTTTATAACCTATATATTTCTCTAACCTCTATCAAATATGAGAGAAATTCATCATTCATGTGTACGGTGCACTATCACCTCACAAACTGATATAATTCATTTTCCACCACCATCTATCATGACTAGTTATGTTGAAGGATTTAATGTATATATTTTATATTAATGAAATATTTATAATTCCTAAAATATAACATATCATTTAATTTCTTACTATTATATTCACAAAAAAAATGACATTGTCGTTCGTGCATATGTGCAGACTACCACCTCCTTGAAGCGATGTGATCCATTTTTCATCACCACATCACATGGATGATATATATAAGAATTATTAAATAAATAATATGGTTATTTTATATTTTTATCGTTATATAATTAAAATATGTAACTTACCATCTTTCTATAATGATCTTTGAAAAATGGAAATGTTACTCATGTGTACGTACAACCTACCATCTCTATTATTGTAACATAGTTAATTTTTCTTAATCATATTTTATGATTGGTTTAATAATTATAATATAGGTATAAAAATTATAAATATATCATGAATATTATTCAAAATATTTTGTAAAAATAACTTATTTGACCATATTCATCCTAACAAAGTTAGTTTGGACTTATGTAACAAAAATTGTTAAAATTTATGATGTGACCTAAAATGATTAATTAATTGTATATAACATTATAATAAGTGATATAAATTAAATAATAAACTTGAAAAAGGTTCCAAATAAAGTATATAATTAACATAAGTTTATTATTTAGGAAGATAAAGAACATGTGTGAATATTCAAGCTTAAGGTTAGGGACTTTCTTTTAAAAATACTCTTTTGAAGTTTACCTTAAAATCACTATTTCTTCAATGTCCATGTTTTTAAAATTATTTTATTAATATATTTTTATGGACAAAAAATAATTTTAAATGTAATTTTATGCCACTTTATTTCAAATGTTTTTAAAAAACTAATCTTTTTATATAATGCTTTTACTTTCTTTACAAAAGACAAAAAAACTGTTTATTTTAACATATGCGATGACAATAACTTTTCACATTGTTGTAATTGTTATTTGATGTATGGATTCATTTATAATATTTGATGTTTTACTTATATAAAAACCCTATTTCCCTTTGTTCTAGTAATATTAGTTTTTAAAAATGGGTTTTAATGGAAAGGGATATATCAATATCTAAAAATGATTTCTTATAGGTGAAAAGAACATTTTTATGATGCAAGATTTTATGACTTCTATTATGATTATTGGAAATGAATTTTTTTATGGTAAGTACCATTTTAAATGAATGTAGGGTGTTTTTATATATCTTTCCAATGCACTATGTAAATGGACATAGTTAACATATTAAATTTCTCATAAGATATTATGGAAATATACTACAACGGTTCTTCCAATTACAAATGTGATGTTTATTTTTTGTGTAACTATGATGGTTATTCTAATTGTAATCGTGAATGTTATACCATTTTTAAGAGTGATATAAAAATTATTCCCCATGTTACTTGCATGATTTATCTATTTCTCTTATGTTTTTTATGGAAATATTACGATTTTGAAAGGTAAAGGAGTGTATATACTACTTCATAAGGTTGAAAAGTATAACATTGTAAAAAAATTATTATGATTTTTTCATGATTTAAAAGAAACATTTATGAGTTTTATTTCCCCTTTAATATTTATTATGAAATTGTTTATGAATATATTTTGGTAGATAAGAAGATTTATTAGGTAATAAAATTTTTATTTTGATCCGAAAGTTTATTTTGAAAAAAGAAAATTCTATAAGTATTCTTGGACTAACTATTTCTTTCTTTATTTTTATGTCCCTTACAAATATTGTTTTTCTCATCCCATGATTTAAAATTTTTTAAGAGGATTATTAGGGAAGGATGAAGTAAATATGAAAATTTTGAAGATTTTTCTTCAAAACAAAACATGTGTTTTTAAATGTTTTGTTTTATATAAAAATGGATACTGAATATAACTATCCACTTTTTAATATATGGGTTCGTTATATAAGATTTATGACCAAAATCTTTAAAAATATAGACATAAAATATATTTTGTAATGTGATAAAGTGAATTATACTTTAAAATCACTAGAATATATAATATAAAAGTTTGGGTTTCTATAAAACATGATTGTGTTATACCGTTTCTAGACCTTTGTGAATGTTATTTGTTTCTATGTTGACTACACCACCCATTGAAGAGTAGTTTTTCTTAGTAATAAATATACCTCTAACCTTATTCATTTTTTTAATCAATGTTAATACTATAATTATTTTATTATTAATCATGAATTGATTTTTTAATTTAAAATATTAACTCAATCAATTTAAAAATTAACACAAAACATGTGAGGTATAGTAATTAGTGAATTTTGAGATCATGATATTAATCGGTAAAACAAAAAAAACATGGGATCAATTTGTAGAGTTCAAGTACAATCCTAAAATTCAGTTCATCCTCATTTCCAAAATGGGTATGTGTCCTAATTTACCACTGTCCATAATTTGGCCTTAGAAAATCAATTAAATCAGGGTGATATGATTGCACATTCCAAAGCTAGCCTTTGGTTTAATTCATTTCATATTTATAGTTAATTTAACTACAATTGGGTTCTAGGGTTAACAAATAATATAATCATAATTAATTGGAGTTTAATTTGAAAAAAAATTAATAATAAGTAATCGAAGAGTTGGGGTTAGATCGAATATGTCTTCAAAAAATATTTTATAAAAACACAAATTCACATTGTGATTTGTTAATTAAATTTCAAAAAAATGCTAACTTCTTCAAAAAACAATCTTCTAGTATTATGAAAATTAAACAAACCCCCCACCCCATATTTTATATTAATGTGTTTCTTATATTTTTATATTCATAATACATTTAAGAATTTGTTTTATGTGCAACCGCTTTGAGGGATGGTCTTGGTCTGCCACTCTGATGCACCAAGGTATAAAGAAACCACACATCATTTAATAGCTCCCGTGACAGTGACTTTCACTAGGTCCTAATCAAAAAATCTTAGGGGAGGGGCCCCATGGAAAGGAAATCTATCATAATTTTATATAGGCATCCCCCTATTATCATAGAAAACTCCATGGTATGGTTCTTCTTATACTTGGATAAAACATGCAAAAAGGGATGTCACAATGTAAGGAAAGTCATGGGGTGTCTCTAAGAACTCTTTGAGCCTTTCAATCCCCCTAACTCACTCTAAAGAAATAGCCATCACCTATAATTCCTTTAGAACCTCGCTGGATTCACAAAACAAATTTCTTTGTAAGTAAACTAAGTAAAAACACAATCCTTGGAAAAATATTATTTAGGTTTATACCTTAAAATAATTCTATGATTATAAATCCTTTCCAAAAAATAATTCATATTCAAGTTGATTCCCAGAACATCACTATGCCTCAGTAGTGAATAACATTGGAAACTAAGCCATTATGTCTAACTCTAACTCCCAATTTTCCTCCTAAATATGTTTGTGTTTACATTGTAGACACACAAGATGAATTTTCTTTCCAAGAAGATTCTTTTCACTCTAATCCAATTCAAAAACGATAAAATACACCATGGATATATCCGCTTCATGTTCAATATCATCGATGTTGATCAAATCATATAGATATGTGTAGTATTGTCCATATTGTGATATGTGGAACAAATCTTGCATAACATTAAAATTTTATAAACGATCAAAATGTTATGCCACTATATTTATCCTATCAACTATCTTGAATTGATACATATGCATTGGAACTATCATTCCCTACCATTTAACACAATGGTGTCCCTACCTTACTGATATCCACATGATTTCCTTATCACCCACATCAAACTCAATATATCATAATCATTTGTCTACAAATGACCCATACCAAACCTAGTCGGTCTCCAAACATTTTTCAATCAACTGTATATGATATTACATATCTTGCATGAGACTTTTTCTGATCATCACTGATTCTCCCACCTCCAACTATCATAGAGGTGAATGAAATATTCTATAGTATTGAGCCTTATATAGTTCTATATATATCAATTTCTGATTATTATTATTATATGTAACTCTATTATGGATATATGGTTCTCCTATGAATGAAAAAAAAATATTATATACATGATCTCATAATTTCCTCTAAGATATAAATAATATGTTTGGACTACATGTCCACATTCAAATCATAAGTAGTTCTTAGGATCACATGTGTAACCGGTGAATTCTCTAAAACCTAACAGGAACATGATGTGAAACATGAATCTTAATCTAAAACAATATAATAATGGATTAAATGTAAAAAAACAACACCTCTCGCACATATAGCTTCCAAGAATTATCCACTAAAAGGGTCCCCTAGATCAAAAGAATGGTCCCCACCTTAGTCGTCCAACAATGACTACCCACACCCCATCACTTCTTTGAGGTGTCCATAATAAACGCATTATGAAATATATTTTAGCATCATACAATCTCCACTAAATAACAAATAACTTTTGTGGGAGACTAGTGGATAACTTTTTATCTACCTTTACCTAATGATAGGCTGATCACCATGTTACAAAACCTGATATGTCATTCTTTATCCCATACCACCAGTATTTTCTAAGTATTACATGATTCATCTCACTCATAACTAGGTGTATGAACCACTTTGAGGTATGTGAGTCTCTAATCAACTCTTGGAAACCAAGACAATATCATATATATAAAAGATCCCATCATTGTTAGAGGTTTAGTATATTAGTGTACCACCACCATATATGTTATCCCTCAGTTCCAATCACTCGAGATCCAACATTTTCCTCCACTTTATCGAATAATAAAGTGAAGAATAAATGGATAGTTTATTAAGGGTGGTTCAATTATGATACTCATTGTCCTATAAATGCATCTCAACAAAGAGGTCTATGATCTTCCACTTATTGTTAGACTACTAGCCACCATAGTCTATGACTTCTAGCATAATGCATCTATAACCATGTTACCCTTCCTAGGAGTGTATTGTAATTCAGAATAAAAATATTTTAGATAGACAAACCACCATCACTGTCAAAGTTTTATTTCTCATTGTTAAAATATATACTACTTAGTCTCTTATGGTCAATATACACCACAAAACTATTATGTTATAGTTAATACCTATAACATCTCAAGGAATGAACAATAGTTTCTAGTTAGTGGTAGTGTATAGGGTAATTTTTTTTACGAATCATTAGTTATCTAGACCCATACCCAAAAAAATGATCTCCATATATCACAACTACTCGTAGTCCAATCCTAGATGCATCACAATACATGATATACACAATACCTATATCAGGTATTGTGACACCCCTAGTTTCATATACATTACTCTTTTTTATGTTTTTTTATCTAAAATGCTTGAGATATGTTTTGCGTGGTTTGGGGAGGTTTTGAGATGTTTTGGAGGTGTTTCTAGAAGTTCATGGTTTTTCACAGTTAGTAGAAAACATACACCACATCCTTGAATTTTTCAAACATATTTTGGGAGTCATTGAGCAGGTACATGTTTGGTTTACAGTTTGACCAAACCGTGTAAGTGCCCAAGGGAAACCGTGAAAAGTGTAATAGAGAGGAAAACATAGTTGGTTAATAGTTTATCTAAATTTTTGATCCAACCATGCGAGGGGTGTCCTTGAGATAGTAGTACCATATAGTTTTTTTATATTTTGACAAACCATGTAGCATAATCATGTGACGTACAATTGTAACCCCTAAATTTTTAGTTTTAATCCAGATTAAGTCTTAGAACCACCATTTTCCCCCTAATCATCCATGATCGGGAATTCCATTTCTTCCCAACGATCCTTCAGTGATTCTGTTGATTCTAAAGACATCTTTTTTCAAGTCAAAGAACATTGGAGATATAGATCCATCAGTAAGTCATTATTCCTTCCCATTCTTCTTAGATCTACTCTTATCCTCTCTCTCAAAACCATATATCTAGTCCATTATAGTTAGATCTATGGTTTTTGATGGGTATATTGGTGATATATTATTGAATATATTTTTGGAAAGAATATCCATGGCTAGATCTAGAATATCTTAGTGTCGCTCTCCATTTTCACCAACCATTCAGTGGTCGGTGGCTTCTCTACCATCTCCTCTATCAAAAAACAATAAGTCGGAGTTTTTATTAAAGTTTTTAATTCAAATTAATGTTAAAACTATTTTTTATTCTTTAAGGAAAACTCTTTTTTTCTATCAATTTAAATTTTTTTAAATCAGATAGTTTTTGAAGAATACACTTTATTATTTTAAAATGATAGTTTTAAAATTATGAAAGTTTTTTGATGAAAACATGTTTATTGATAAAACAATTTAAATAAAGAATTGGTTTTATGTGAAATGGGATATGGAATAAATTTTCAGTGTGAGTTCATTGTTCAAACATGACCCAGGATAAGGGTTATGTGCCATTGGGCTACATTTATTTCTTAAACAAGGCCTTGGATAAGGGGATTGTGCCATTAGGGCACCTGAACATTAGTCACCTTGTATAGAATTGGTGAATCAACAAAAGACTACTCCTGAGTATTGAACTATCACTTGGAATGAATTTGTGTTTGTGTGTGTGTTTCTGGAAATATGGGATTGGTTATTCCAAATATTGATAAATGATTCAAAGTCTTTATTTATTATTTTCCATGGAACTGGTTATGGTTTTGATATAAAATATTTTAAATATTTTAAACTATTTTATATAAAATGTTCTAAATGGTTCTTTTCCTAGTGATACGATTGGGGAAGTATTTGGGGAAAGCCTATTGAGTTCATAATCACCCCTTCTTGGGAACCTTGGTGTGTTTCTAGTTATAATGTATTGGGACATAGTTAAAGGAAAGGTATCTCATTTATTTAGTGATACTTCTTAATACCATGGATGATGCATGCAGATTTGGAGCATAGAGATAGTTTAGAGTTTATTTTCTTGATTCCACTTTGGTGTCTTTAGGTTCAGTTGTATCTTTGTCACTTTTGATTGATGAATTTCTTTTCCATTGGAACTATGATTCTATTGTTTATTTTGGGATATATATCTTGTTGTATTTTTTACTCATGCATCATATACTTGAGTTATATTTTATCCTTAGTAATACCAATGGTTTTCTTTTAAAATGGTAAAATCATCTCCCATTGTCCTTTGAAGCCCTTGGCATTTGTTGTCAGCCTTTTGTGTCTTTGGGATGCTACATAAGGCTTGAAGTACCTCTACCTCTTCCCAATCCAATGTGTGAGGGGTGGGATGTTACAAATGGTATTATTATTAGTTGTTCCATCTATTGTCTTGATATGGTAGCAAGGATATAGGATTTTAAAAACATAAAATGTATAGCTTAAAAGGATGTACCTGACCTTATTGTCTTAAACTTTATGATACCAAGGTGGTATGGGTACAAAATTATTTTAAGAAACTTTTAGGTGATTTTTCATCTCATTATCATTGTTTTTAGCCGATGAGGATCACATATTATGCATTATTAGTGATACATACCATTAGTACTGCATCATTCTTTTTCAGTTTCAATGTGTTTTTAAAATAGAAAAAAGTGTATTTTTTTAAAATGTTTCAAATACGTATAAAGGATGGATTTTGAAAAAAATGATTGTGATATTTTTTGATATTGTGGTTTTGAATTTCTAAGCCTTCAGTTTCAAGTAAATGAGAATAAATGTAGTTTTATTCTAGTTATAGAAATTGAATTGGGTAGATGTCATAAGAATCAATCAAAAGAGCTGGTAGAAAATATTATTTCACCTAAGCCACAGGTGAACCAATTTTTAGTCTAAATAATCATTTAGTACTTTCAAGTCGTAGATAGAAGAAATTAGAATGATGATCCCCAACAGGTGGACCACTCGAATCAGTTTCAATAGAAGAATCCCCCAATCATTTAAGGGGATTCCAAGACCAAAAAATAATATGTGTTGAAAAATTGGATGAACGTAGTATTTGAATTCTTGTAAAAACAAGGTGAGTTGATGGTTAAGCTATAAACCTATATTCTTGAGGATACGACACATCAATGGTGGTATTTAGCTGTTCAGGATAAATTTGACCAAGGCACTACATGGGAGGAATATGAATAATTATTCAACAGCTAATTCAATCCTCATACCATTCATTTATCCTAATGTGTTTGATGATATCAAACGAATAAATGTACTATGGTGTTAACTTTACTTTTTTCCTCAATAACATATGCCACCAACCAAGGGTACACCCACAAGAAAACATCCTCCCACAAAAAATTCAAGGGTCATCTCCTCTAGTCGGTATAATATTTGTGTCTTCTCTAAGCTACAACTAGCCACTTCGAATCAACTACACTTTCCCTAAGGTATCATTCACTATAATAGGCCCAATAAACAAAGATTCACCTATCTCATGCCAGTATATAAGTGAAGGACATGGTCATTTATAGGGATCCTTAAAAAGATACATAGGAATAAAATTATGGATACTATTTTTGAAGGAAAACTCTATCATAGCTAAGTGATTATACTAAAATTCTTTGAAATATAGAAAATAGTCACATAGAATTTCCTTTAAAGTTTAGATAGTTCTCCCTTTTTTCATCGGTATAAAGATGATAATTCAAACTCAAATTCAATGGAGTTCCCATTAGCATTTTCAATCCTTTAAAAAATCATAATGTGAATTGAGAATATATCTATAAGATACTATTCTCAAAGTCATTCTGTACAACCACACAATCTACCAAACATAGATCTTTCTTAGAACATCCTTTGAGATAGTATTCTAGATCAACAAGAATTATACACCTTTTTTAACTGATTCACAATCACCCACATGTTTTATTTTCCTATTAAGGTCTTGGGAAACCCTATCATGAATCCCATTGTAAACTCATCCCACTTCCACATGGGAACTAGAAGTGGATGGATTAACACTCTTGGTTTCTAATGGTCGACCATGATCCTATGAATAGTTACACAATGAGAGACAAAGATTATAATGGATCTTTTCATCTTGGGAAAATAGAAATTATATCTTATATCATGATAAATTTGGGTTGATCCTCAATGAACTACCAGCTATGAAGCATGAGAGCCTTTAATTTCATCTCCACTCATATAAGTAAGAACATCCACTCTACCATGAACCATAATTACGTCAAATATATTTATGTTCTATCTTGGAATGGAATCATTGTATTATACTGTTGACTGGACTTCACTCATTCCATCAACAAAGGTGTGATCAATATGGGTGCATAATTCACTACCACTACATCCTCAGTTATTCCCACCTTCCAATCTTACATTAAAGCCATTAGATTCCAACCTACATCTAACATCCACTCTATAACATCTTAGATCTTCATGCTAAGATAATTTTCAACTAAATTAACTTTTCCATGAGCATACACTATCTCAAATTCCAACATCTGAAAGTATTTCATCCAATGCCTTTGATGGAGATTCACGTCTCACTAGAAGAAAATATACCATAGACTCTTATGGTCCATGTATGAGCCAAATACCTCACCAAACAGGTTGTGTCGCCAAAATTTCAACACATGAACCAAGAGTGCCAATTCCAATTCATGGGTAGGGTAGTTCTACTCATGGGGTCATAACTGATGAGAGACATAAATAACTACCTTATTACTCTGTATAAAAATAGATCCCCTTCCAACACTAGATGTGTTGCAAAACAATACATACCCAACTCTTGGATCATGAATAATCAGAATCAGATACAACTTAAATCTCTTCATCATCTTTAAGAAGTATTCTTCACACTAGTTTTTCTATTCAAACATGACTCCCTTTTGGTAATCATGGTCATTATCACAGCTTGGAAAGAAAAGTACATAATTAACTTCCTATAGTACCCATACAAATCAAGAAAACATTGAATATCAAACAAGTTCCTAGAAATTACACAATACATAACTACTTATACCTTCTCTAAATCAATAGATATTCCTGATTGAGAAACTACATTTCCAAGAAAATGCAATTATTTGAACCAAAAGTGTCACTTTAACAGCTTCTCTTAAAGTTGATATGAACGAAGTGTACTTAATATGATATCAAGGTGTTTATAATGTGATTCCAACATCTTGAAAAATATTCATATGTCATCGATGAACCCAATGACTAATAAGTCCAATTATGGGTAAAATATCTTGTTCATGAGGGCCATGAAAAATTTTGGAGAATATTTAATCCAAAAGGCATAACAAGATACCCATTCTTCTCTTAAATATTATCTTTGATATGTTATCCTCTTTGACCAAAACCTGATGGTATCCAGATTTTAAATCAATCTTATAAAAAAATTGGTCTCTCCTTAATTGATCAAACAAGTATTAAACCTTTGTAAATGGGTACCTATTTTCATTGTGATCTAATTCAACTTTTATTAGTCCACACAAAACCAAAGACTATTGTTTTTCTTCCCAGAAAACAACACCAGATCACCCTAAGATGAATTTCTTAGTTTGATAAAGATTTTAGCCTCAAGATCTTAAAGATGTATCTAGATATATTTCTATTCAACTGGTTACCTATGATACGGTGGAATCGACATAGGTTGTGCACTTGACATGAGTTCGATCTCAAAATCAACTAACAGTTTTGGAGGTAATGCTATGAATTATTCTTTAAATACACCACAGAACTAGACCACCATAGGAGGAAAAGGTGTGGGAGTCATTTAATGGTCTAATACAAGGATTATTCCATCCAATTACATTGAAAGGGCTTCCCTTTAATGAGTATCTATTCCCACTCTTCCTATATTGATGTCACATTCACGGATAATCATGAACTTCTCACCCTTTGGAAATGTAAAATTCACTCATCTTAGATAATAATAGAATTGTTCCTTATAGTTGTTAAACTCTTTCATGACAAGAAATGCATAAAATCCCATCATCTATAGAATATTTATGTTATACACTTTGTGAAGGCCAATTATCACCATCATAAATTCTACATAGTTTTGAAGATGATCCACTTTATTTCCCTAGGGTGTATCAATAGAAAACAACTCAAAAGATAACTTAACTAGTAAATCTAACCCAATAACCACTTGAGAAGAAATTAATGAATTGGATGTGTTTATATCAAACAAAGAAATTGAGATTGTAGAAGAAACTATAACCATACCTTAAACTACTGAAGGTCTCTCTCCACCATCAATAAAAGCCAAATAATCCATATATACATTGTCATGACCCATACTAATAGGACCCATGCTATGAATCCACTTGCATACCTTCAATAGGATAGGGGCTGGTGACTAGCACTGAATAGGCATGTCACTAACAAAGGAGGAATTTCCTATGTACATGTATTCACCCACACATCTCCAAGCCCACAAATATGGAACAGTGAAAATACTATGTAAACCATGCTTGAAAACCACTATATACTGCAACCAGAGTGAAAAAATAAAGTAATGTATAAGAAGGTAAACCATGGAAGAATACAATCCCACCAAAAGAAATACTATAAACAAGTTAATATACAAGTTCTTGGAACTCATCCACATAAAAACCCACCTGAAGTGTAGGTGCAGGATAGCTACCTGAAGCTGTTAGAGTATGCCTCATCTATCTGATCTCATTGGGAACCTCCTAGTCCTTTTCCACCTTGGACTCCGTCAAAGCGTTGATCATCTTCACAAGACATGACATGTGTAGGTAAGGCCCATGTAGGGTTGAGTAAAACAATACTCAATAGGACACCCTGAAACTATAAAGGAAAACCCACAAAGGAATGCATAGTCAACTCTACACATGTATATGTCCATAACACATATACCAAGAATATCTAGATATACTCATAACCAGCCACAAATTAAAGAGGGTAAGTCACAACCTATCATTATCCATATTATTCTACTCGAGGAACACTCATTCTAGGAGAACTCAATCCTCTATCCTTGATGTCATCGGAAACTCTTACAAAGTGGTCTCATGGATTTGGGACTCACCCAAAGCGAATATACTAGTAAAAAGGTCAAGATATACAGAGAGGAGATCCTTCCCAAATAATACCGACAACCCAATCTTTAATATCCCAAAATGTAGGGGTGCTTCTCATTGAATACCAAAAACCCTAAATATGAGGATCTTAACGTAGGAGATCCATCACTGAGAATACTGAAAACTCTATCGATACGGACCACTGTATGGAGGACTAATGCCCTACTCTTGGAGGTCATGTAAATTCCCAAAAAATTGATCAGGGGTGATATAGGATCACTCTATTCCCAATGAAGGATACCACAACTCTATCCTAGACTCGGCCTCTAGAGGGGACTACTGTACATTATTCTGGATGTAATATCATACTAAACCCTCGAGGAAGGAAGAAAGGGAAACTCTTCACCTATATTGGTCCATACAAAAAACACACCAAACCATATCAAAAGGAATGACTCATCATGAGGGTACCAAAACTATAGATGGATCATCAACTAGACATTTTTTTTAAAAGTTACGACCATTTAAGTAAAAATGGTCTGGTCCAGTCTATGTCCGACTCGACCCGGTCTGGCTGACCCGACCTGATCTGGTCAGTCTAGGTAGGCCCGAACTAGCCTAGACTACTGGACCTCTGGAGCGGCACAATTTTTTCTAGCCCAACCTGTGTGAGTGGGCCTACCCTTTTCCCACACAAGGCCTAGCCCAGTGCACTACCCGATCAACATGATCGTCACATTCCATAGACAGCGCGCACGCTCAGCTCCCCCCATGTCGCATGCCTCGTGCCTACCGCTATCGTGGGGTCTACGTATCTTGCCTTTATTTTGCGAAGCCTCCGTCGTATCTTTACCGCTGATGTTTCCTCCTTAAACGTCTTGGTCGATGCCTACGGCTCCCCCCATCGCACTCCCTCCTCTGACATAGTCCCACTATACCGCGTCTGCCGAAACCGCCTCTGTTCACCCTACCAGCGTCCTCACCAAGTTGCCACCTATGGCCTCTTTATCCATGCTCCCACATGTGCCACTGGTTTCCACCGCCACTAGCTTCCCTACTAGTGGAAATCATTCCAGGTCTCTCTGTCTTGGCCTCCCATCTAGTTCGGCGTTTCCTTCACTGCGGGCAGCCTCACCTCACTACTCTCCTCCTAAAACTATCGGAGTCGTCACTTCCATCCACCACCTATGGCTTCCCCCACCTTATGCCTCCATGGTTTGGGATCACCATCTTATATCTTAAAATATGAGTAAAATGGAATGTGGGAAAGGGGAAAGCACATTAACACCCAGATAATGGATCTTGGCCTTGTTTGTGTTGAACTTTATCCATTTATGTTAAAATGTAAAGAACTGAGAGGAAATAAATTAATTCTAAACATGATTAATCCCCAATAACAATCCTTACAATAGAATAATCCTAACCCTCAATATGCATGACCTATGGAGTAATCCTTTTGTTTATTTATACACATTTTCTATAGGGATAATGAATGGGCATGAAAATAAATCAAAACTCACACCCTACATGGGGTTTGTATGGGCCACTGATGACGGGAAAAGACATGTTGTCGTCATTGATCGATTGGTTAATGATTGGTCTGAATCCTAATATTTGATCAGTCATTTCAAATGAGAGAGTCTCATACTCCTTTCCTCAGGGAAACTCCAGGGTTATGATGATAAACCTATATTTTTTATGAGGATTATTAAAAAGAAAAACTACAGTCGTTTCAACATGTAACATCCCATTAAAATATTTTTATTAAATATTTTAATGATGTTTACTTCCAAAAACTAACATTCACCCTTAATCAGTGTCGGTTGAGGTTAGGTCCTACCAAAGTTAAATTCATTTTTTGAATGCAATGGTGCCCTCGGATATCCGATCTGGGCACCTATTTAGAATTTACCCTAGTTCAAAGATAAACCACTCACGTGTTTTAATAAAAAATTGAACTTTATTCAATGAATTGTTCCACGCACACTAGGCCTGGGAATTTCATGTCGCATTAGTGTATAGCCTCATAATTTTCCAAATTAAAATATAAAAATAAAACTATATAAAATCTGAGTCATTACATTCTCCCCTTCATAGGGATTTACATCCCCAAAATCTAAAATAAGAGCTACTCTACAAAAATATGTGGGTATTGAGAATGAATCTGAGCCTCCCTCTCCCAAGTGCTCTCTTGGAGACCCTCATGCTACAACTAGAAATGCACTAGAGGAATCTACCACCCATGAATGATTTTCTCATTTTGATCCTCGATCTCCATCAGGTACTATGAAAATGCCACACCATCATCAATGTCCAGCTCACCCCAGTTGATGACATGCTATGGATCATACACGTACCTCCTCATCTGCGACACATGGAAGATATCATGCACTCAATGCATCTGTGGAGATAGAGCTAGGTGGTATTACACCTCTCCAACTCTTCTCAATATCTGAAAAGGGACGATGTATCTCAGAGATAACTGTTCTCCCCATCTCAATCCCCACAATCCATGTTAAGGTGATACCTGAAGGAAAGGATGATCTCCCTTATCTAACTCCATAGGAATAATTATATCTTCATATGATTTATGTTGGCTCTTTTCAGTCCTCATATCCTCCCAGATAATCTACACCTTCTTGGTTGTATCTTGTACCAACACTGGACCCATGAGTGCTGACTCCCATGGGATAGTCCAACAAAGTAATGAATGGAACATTCAACTATACCGAGCCTCATAAGGTGACATACCAATGGTGGAGTGGTATTTTTTGTAGTATGAAAACTACACTATATGTATGTGATCTTCCCAACCATATCCAAACTCTAGGATGCAGGAATGTAGAATTTCCTATAGTGCTTGGATGGTCCTATCTATCTGGTCATCTGTCTGGGGATGAAACATTTTACTCAAGCACAACTAAGTCTCAAATGCCCTCTTTAGTCCTTTATATAGCCAGTATATGAAATGAGCATTAGGGTCTGAAACGATCATCGAGGGAACCCCATGAATCTGGACTATGTACTACATGTAAATGAATCCCAATATCTTTACTAAACTCTGTTCCCAAATAGGTAGAATGTGGGATGACTTAGTGAGTCGTTCAACAATCACCAAGATGGTATCATGTCCCCTAGGCATGTGTGGTAAACCCATCATGAAGTATATCTATATCCCATCCCACTTCCACTCCGACACCACAAGGGGTTGGGTCAAGCCTTCTGAAAGCTAGTGCTCTACCATCACTTGCTGATAAGTGAGGCACTGAGAAAAGAACTCGGCAATGTACTTTTTCATCCCTATCCACTAGAACTTATGTCGGAGGTCCTGGTACATCTTCTACACACAAAGATGTACCACTATAGGGGAATTTTGTAACTCCCATAGAACCTCCTCCCGTAATGCCACTAGTACAGCTATGCACCCTCTAAAGAGAATGGCATGATCCCCACCTATCAAATATCTATTAGGGGGTTTCCCTATGGAAAACTAAGCAAGTTGGGTCTCGTAGTCGGTGCCCCCATGTTGTGCCTCCCTGAATCACTATACGAGTGTAGGGGTGACGACCATCAATTAAAGGTAATCTACTCTATCACCATCCACAAATGATATCTTCAGTGTGGCCAACTTCTTTAATTACTCACTCAGAAACAGTAAGTTAGATCTCCTTTTGAGAGTGTTTGGAACCATATTCCCCTTCCAAGGAGTATAGACCATCTCAGAGTCCAAATCTAGGAGGGAATTTTTCCACCACCTATGTCTCAGGTTTGGATCCTTGTGAGAGAAGTTATAGTTGAGAATCTTAGGGTTTTAGTAGATATAAAACCTCTCACCCATTAGGTAGTGTCTTCACATATTCAACATGAAGACTAATGCTACTAGCTCAAGGTCATGGGTCACATAGTTCTTCTCATGCTACCTCAACTGGTGAAAACTATATGAAATCATCACATTCCCCTACATCATGACACAACCATGTCTAGTCCCTGACACATCGCAGAACACTACCTACCCAACTCCCTCCTGTGGTAGTATCAAGATGGGAGCACTCGTCAACCTCTACCTTAGCTCTTGAGAACTTTTCTAGCACTTCTTTGTCCACAAGAAGGGTTATACCTTCTATGTCAACATCATCAAGGGTGATACTACCCTAGAAAACTAAAACACATACCTTTGATAGTACTCATCCAAACTCAAGAAAATCCTCACCTCAGGCACACTTTTAGGTGGATCTGAAGAAATCATCGCCTAAATGTTTTCTAGATCCACTGCAACTCCAGCCTCTGAAATGAAATATCCGAGAAACTGGACCTCTTGAATCTATAACTGACACTTTAAGATATTCCCATAAATTTGTTACTCTCAGAGTGATTTTAGAACCATCCTCATGTGTATTGTGTGCTCCTCCTCTGATGTTAAGTACACTAGGATGTCATCAATGAAGACCACAAAAAATCGATCCAAGTAGGGATGTAATATCATGTTCATGAGTCCCATGAACACCTATGGGGAATTGTTCATTCCAAACAGCATCACCAAGTACACATAGTTTTCGTACCGACATCTGAAGGCTATTTTGGCACATCCTTGTCTTGTACATGAAGATAATGATAGCTAGATATGAGTTCTATCTTTGAGAACCACCTTTCTCCCTTCATCTAATCTAAGCGTTATTCAATCCTCATAAGTGGATACATATTCTTCATGGTCACCAGATTCGGGTGTTGAAAGTCCACACAGAACCTCAATATTCTGTATGCCTTTATGGAAAACTAAACTGGGGCCGCCCAGGGTAAAACATTGGGTTTCATGAATCCCTTCCTCTATAAGTCCTCCCACTGCACCCTTAACTCACAAAGCTCCATGGGGGGCATCCAATAGGTAGGAGTAGTTATCAGTGTCGTATTATGGTACAGGTTAATGTAGAAGTCAGCCTCTCTGTGATGAAGAAATCCTAGAAAAATCTCATGAAAGATAGCCTTGTACTCATCCACCACTGCAGGAAACTGAGGAATCCTCTCATCCATAGCACCAAGGGTGAGGATATCCAATGAGTGATTAATCAGCTACACCCTCCTCTATGTGAGTCTATCTTTCGTAAAAATCATTTCCTCTTCGCTGAAAAAGTAAAATATGGTCCCATATTTACATAAATGTTGCACTCTATGCCTAAAATAGTCAATCTAAGTATGGATTGTAGATAACCAGTACATACCGAGAATATATTCGTAAGGCCTTGATGCCTCTACCTGAAGATCCCAGACAAAACTCCTGCCTCTAAGAGTAAGCTCACACTGTCTACACCAGTGTGTGATCATCGAATCCCCTCTCGTAGGGGTCTCTAAATTTAAGTGTCGATTAAATGGATCCGCAGGAATCTCTGAGCCCCGAACAAGATTTGTGGTAAGAAAGAGTGACTATAACCTATGTATATTAGAACTTCAGCTATGGTGGAAAAGATATAGATCTTACTTCTAATCAAATCTGGAGCATAGGGGTCATAAGCCTCCATCGCATGAAGCTGGATTCTTTCCTATCCATCATCTCCCCATGCCTGTAGTGGACCACTTGGGGGTGGTGGTGGTAGTACCTCAAACCTTTATCAACCGCATACTGCTCTACCTACTCCCCTACCATATCCACCTCCATCCGTACCACCCTTATCATATCTCTGCCTCTACCCCAGTGGTCCCTCAAATTTCCCCTGATCATCTATACATCAGGTCGGGAAATCTTGTACTCGATGCCCCTCGTCGTCGCATGCGTAACACCGTCTGTCCCTAGGCTAACTCGAGCCACCCTGGGAGCACTAAACCACTGAACCAGTATCCTTGGCTTGTATCATAAAGTTAATGTCCCTCTTGAGCACCTATGACTACTGTTTTCTACCTACTTCTGAAGTCTCGACCAGCTGGTGCCTACAGGTAGCTCCCACTGTTGGTGCCTGCTCTTCCAAAAAGCTTTCCACGAGCAATGCCCTCTCCAGTATACCAATATAAGTCAGAATTCTAAGTTATATCATCGACTCCCTGATCTCCTAGCATAACCCCTTCTTAAAGTTATGATCGCTAAAGAACAGGTCTCGCACTATATCTATGGAGTAATGAGATAGGTCTGTAAACCTCACTGAGTACTCCACTACTATTTTAAAGCCCTACTACAGATGCATGATCTCCTGGATGTTTATTGAGTGTAACGTATCTGGGAAGAACTCATCCCTAAAAATTCACTCAAATTATTTCTAAGAGAGATTCTTCGCATCATGTTTCTAGGTCACCAATCTCCACCATCGCCTCGTTGAGTCCTAAAGAAGGCTCGCGGCTTGAAATTACATATGGTCGGGCGGTGTCCTCACAAGATAGAAGAGGTGACTAACCACCGCCAATCAGTCCTATAATATATGGGTGTCTGTATCACCCCTAAACATAGGTGGTCACTTCCTCTGCCACTCATGAAATGCACTCAGACTGTGTGCATCCTCTATCGGAAGCCTTGGTTTTAACTACTACTTGACGAGTGGGGTTATCGCTGGCACACCACCCAGGGTTGCTATCTCATGTATAGGGAGTATCTCTGGTACATGTCATATACTAACACCTCATCACTAGTTGTACCATCCTTATGGTCATGCAATGGGATCCTGGCTATTTGTTTGTGTGGAGTCATCCTAAAACAAATCAAGACGAACCACGGTCAATAGAGTATATCTGGAGAGATGACTCCAAATTTACATGGAAAACACAACCCATTTCTATATGATGAATGTACCATTTATTTCCCTACAACAATGTTTTCATGTACTGATTCAAAAAACTGGAGTCTAGAGTCCTTGTGTATGGATACATCATTCGCCACACCAACACTAGAGTCCCTAGTCTGAAATCCGAACTCGAAACACTTACACTATTACCCCAAACCAATCTCATAGACTCCTGGTTCCAATATGGAACCAACCCCCCCCCCCCTCCATGATACCACTCTATCATGACCTGTCCTTGTGGGGCCCATTTTGTGACTCCCCAATCCTACCTCCAATAGGACAGGGGATGGCGACTAGCACCAATTAGGCATGTCACTATCATGGGAGGCATTTCCTATGTACAAATATGCATTCACACATCTCTAAGACCATAAATGATGAAAATTAAAACATCTAAGTAAACTATGCATGCAAACCACTATATACCACAACCATAGTGAAACAAGAAATTAAAGTACAATAAGGTAAACTGGGGAAAAAAATAAACCCACCAAAATAATGACTTTAAAAAAGTGAATTCACATATTCTTGGAACTCAACTGCAGAAAACCCACCTAAAGGGTAGGCGTATGACAGCTGCCTGAAGCCATCGGAGTACACCTCGTCTGTCTGATCTCATTAGGAACCAACTGGTCCTATTCTACCTTGGACTTTATCAAAGTTTTGATAATCTACACAAGACATGACATGTGCGGGCAAGGATTGTGCAGGGGTGAGTAAAACAATACTCATTAGGACACCTTGAAACCAGAAAGGAATGCACAGTCATCTCTACATTGGTATATGTTTATAACACATATACCAAGAATATCTAGATATACTCATAATAATCCACAAAGTAAATAGGGTAAGTCACAACCAATCATTTTCTACAGGAACCTATTTGAGGCATGCTCATTTTGGGATAACTCACTCCTCGAACCTTGATGTCATAGGAGACTCTTACAAAGAGGCCCTGCTGATTTGGGCCCTGCCCAATGAGAATTCCCAGGTCAAAGCTCATGATATAAAAAGATGGGTTCCTTCCTAGATAATACTAAAAACCCAATCTATAATAGCCAACAACATATGGGATCCTTTGTATATAATACCAACAACCCTAATAATGTTTCTCGTAATGTAGGGTATCATTCATTGAGAATACTAACAACCCCATCGATACAGCCCACTGGATGGAGGACTAATTCCTTGTGCTATGAGGTCATGTCAATTCCCATAAAACTCCATCAGGGGTGATATAGGGTCTCTCCAGTCCCAAGTAGGTATACCAAAACTCTATCCGGTACTAGGCCTCTAGAGGGTTCAACTATTTAGTGATGTGAACATAATTTCATCTATACCCTCGAGGAAGGAAACAAGTGAAACCCTCCACATTTACTTGTCCATACTAAAAACCCACCAATCCATCTCAAAAGTATCTCTTCTTGGTAAGGGTCACAATTCCGGATATAGCACGTCAAATGGACCTTCCATTTGAAAGCTACATTTATTTAAGAAAAAAGGGTTTTGTCAGGTTCGGGTCTGACCCGACCCAGACAGTAAGGGTTGGCCCGAACTGGCCCATCCCATTAGGCCACACGGTTCAGCTTGTTGGGGTGCTAGAGATGCTCGGTTTTCCCATCTCAGCCCATATGAGTGGGTCGGACCTTCTTCCACATGCGCCCCAAACATGTGTGTTGTCCGGTCAACGTGGTCTTTACATTTCGTGGATGACATGCACCCCAAGCTCCCCCAATGTTTCCTGGCCCGTAGCCTCCGCTGAATCCCGGTCACTACCCATGGCTCCCAAAACCATGAGCCCTCCTCCAATGTGGTCCCGCTAGACCGCATCCACCACAACAGCCACCGACCACCCTTCCTGTGGCTTTATCTAGTCACCACCCATGGCCTCCACCACCATGAGTCGTCTCACCCCTACAGTCCCACCTCGACCACGAATTACCGCTATCTTTGGCTGCCATTCCAGCATCGATCATGTTGGGTCCGCATTGCCCATACCCCATGATGGGCTGGTGCCTCCTCCACCACTGGTCATTACGCCGATAGCCTTTTCTCGCCACCCTCCACCTGAAACAGCCAAAGGCGTCTCCTCCATCCACCACCTCCAATTGTCGTTTCCTTACACTGATGTGGTTTCATATTGGCGTCTTGGATCGTAAAACATGAGGAATGAGGAACGTGATAAAGGGAAAAATTATATGAATGCCTAGAGAATGGATCTTGGCATTGTTTGTTCTGGACATGATCCATTCATGTTAGAATATAAATAACATAGAGAGAATAAACACATTCTTAACATGATTCATCCCTAGTAACAATCCCCATAACAAAATAATCCCAACTCGCAATAAGTACGACTCATAGATTAATTTGTTCATCTATTAATCCATGTTCACCATAAGAACAAAGAACGGGGAAGGAAATCAAACTAAACTCACACCCTACTTGGGATTTAGATCGTTTTTTGATGAATGGAGAAGCCTTGTTTTTTTTTGATTCGTTGATGTTTGATCTGAATCCTAATATCTAATCCATTGTCGTCAGTGAAAGATTCTCCTCCTCCTTTCCTTAAGAAAACTCTAGGGTTATGAAGATAACCCTATATTTCTAAAAAGTCTTTTAAAAATGGAAACCTCCGTTTCATAAACGCGTAACATCCAATTGAAATATTTTTATTAAATATTTTAATGACATTTACGTCCAAAAACTAACTTTCACCCTTGACCCATACAAACCGAGGTTAGGCCCCACCTAAGGTAAATTCGATGTTCTAAATGCAATGACGCCCTTAGATTTCCAGTCTGGGCACCCATGACATTCCGGTTCAAATATAAACCACTAGCGCATTTTAATTAAAAACTGAACTTTATTCGATGAGTTGTTCCGGGCACACTGGGCCTCAAAATTTTATGTTGTCTCTACACCTAGTCTTAGAATTTTCCCAATTAATTTATAAAACTAAAATTGGAGAAAATATGTATCATTACATACCTTTCCAATAACCACTCCATGATTCCCCAGAGGCTCATGAGTCACTAAATTCACCAACCCTTGTAGGGTTTGTGCCTAAGTTGAGGTTCTCTACCCACATCACAACCTAATGTTATTGAATGCATACATGAATCCTTAGCACAATAATAATTTATATTACTAATATTTCTGCATCAATGATAATTATTTAGTGAAATAGAATAGTCCTTGACATATTGTCTCCTCCACACATAGTTATAGCACATAGTGTATTAATATCTCATAGAGAGAGTCAAATAACTTATACTCTAATCTAACTATCGATCTCTACTATGGAATATATCATCTAACTTCCTTTTCTTATTACCAAAGTAAGTAATTGCTATAGTATTGTAGAAGTATCCAGTTGATCTATTAGAAGCTTAAAGAAGACCTACAACCCTATCTTCCTCGAATCCCTTTTTCAATCATAAGAGACTCTTAAATTACTACAATTTAAGTTGTCAGATCCAAATATTGACCTGTAATTTCATCTCTAGAAAATTTTATACCTCCAAATTCAAAGATTTCTACACCTTTTTCCCATCCAGAAGAGGAGAAAATGTTAATCAACTCATTGAATCACACTAAATAGGCATACACTAACACCACCCCTACAAAAGCTCCATTAATTCTTGAGCACAGTCTAGCTTCAACACATCAGGGAATAACTCCTTGAATAAAATATTCCTAATGTTTTATCACATAATCCCTTCACATATACCATCCTAAAGCATAACATCCCACCATTATCCAACAACACTATGAAGAATAAAGGTTACACGCTTTACCTTTCTATCCTATGGGGTGTCTACAAAATTGAAGATCCTACTGATGATTCAATTCCATTCCTCCACATAACGAGGGCCTCCAATTCCCTAAAAGGCATGGGGATGCTTGATTTTGAAGTTATAGGCATAATCAACAATTTTTGGACCTCCCCTATGGGCTCCTATGTAACACCCCATGATTTAAAAAGAAGAAACTTGTGTTCGATAGTGTATACGACACATAAAACCAAGATTAGATGAGAATGTAACACCCTATGACATTATGATATATTTTTTATTAAATAAGTTTAATCTATTTGATATTTTTTGATATACGCAACCCCATAATTTTTTGTGTTTGATATCGTATATGACACGCAACACTGAGCTTAAATGACCCACAAAATATATAATCATGATAAAATAGCTGTTAAATTGTAAGGTATAAATAGTATTAACTAATTAATGAAATATATATTTAATGTTTCTAATCAACAAATATTATTTAATAATGTTCAGTAAATAATAAGTCAATTTTTAGTAAAGTAAAATTATTCTTCAAAAATATGTTCTCTTCAAAAATTATTTTTATTACTTTTATTTTTTGAAACTTTTAGGAAATTTATTTGATAAAATGAGCCTCATTTTTTAAATCATAAAGTCAAAATTTTCTTTCGGTAAAATTTTGGGATTTTTTGTAAAATATTGATTTTTAGGGATTAGTGAAAATACCTATTTTTCTAAAAATGACATTTCTTTTCAATAAATTAAGAAATTAAAAAGTCACATTATGGTTTTAATATTATTTAAAGTAAAAAAATTATTTAGTTTCATGTAATCATGCTAATTTATCTTGATCAACTTCATATTGGATTTTAGTAAAAGTTTGTTTTTGGGTTTAAAAACATGATTTTTTAAAAAACTATTGTAAAGTACATAATGTTTGTCTTTTTTAATTAGCTAAAAAACCCCTAATTATGAATTATTTAAATGAAATGTATATATTATATATTAATAAATTCTAATTTATATTAATAAAATGATTATTATTTGTAATAGAGTTAATATAAAATCATTTTTTTCTTGAAAAATACACTTTTTAAAAACCCGCTTTTTCATCACGTCTGTGGGTTTAAATTTAAATTAAATTTTGAAACTTATATGAATTTAATTTGTTAAAATGGATTAGATATTATTAATAATAATAATTTATAATATATACTAATTTAATCTTAATTTTTTACCATAATGAAAATTGAAAATAGTAAAAAAATAATTATCATGGTTAAGGTGAAAACTACTTTACTGAGGGGATAAACTAAATATATGATGGTAAAAGTGATCAAAAAACATGTTTAAAATCTATTTTATTGAAATATTTATAACTTATAATGTATAATTCATTATAATTATCCATTTTTTATCCCATTTGGAATATGAAAAATGTGGGACAACTTTTTCTTTTCAAAAGATTACAAGTGTGTTTCTCACCTCACTTATGATTGGCCACCAACTCTCCTCTCCTTTTCATACATTAAAATATCTTTGAATCAGACAAGAAAGAAAAAAATGTATCCCTTAATTACCTATTTCTATACTAGAAAACTTATTTTGATCATAAATCCATCTTAATAATCGTTGTGTTTCTTACCTAAGAAGGTTGTCTGAAAAAGAGGTATTGTGCTTAACCGAGCATCTTTATTTTATTTCTTCTTACACCACCTTAAAATATTATTAAATTATGATTATATAATAAAAAAATTATTCATATTATACTGATATTTTTTAGGTTATATAATAAATTAAATCAATATCCTCTTCTATCTAAAAGGATACGAAATCCTCATTCATGTGTATGATAAACTACCACCACGCTAACCGATGTCATTCATTTTCCATCATCACCTCTCATGTGATAATATAATTACAAATTAAAATTATATATATGATATTTCTAACATATTTATACTTTTTCAAATATGTAATCGCATATACCATTTTACTTTACATTCCATGGGGGAAACGATAACATCGCTCGTGTGTACGGTGAACTACCACCGCGTAATGTGATGTGATTTGTTTTTCACAAATGCTTTACATTGAAGGTAATGAGGATAATTTTAATGAATATATATGATATAAATGAAATAATTTTTATATAAATTACATATTTATCATTATTAAAAGGAAATATTTTTTTTATTACCCTGAGAAATGATAACGTCATTCAAGCACACATGTGGACTACAGCATCCACAAAGAGATGTGATTATTTTTTCATCATAATAACATATGGATGATATATATTAGTATATTTAAATAAATAACATATTATTTATAATATTTTGATAATTATAGAAAAATAAAATGATACGTACCTTCTTTCTATAATGATCTTTAAAAAATGGAAACATAACTCATGAGTATGTATGGCCTACCGTCTCCATGATTGTAAAGAAATTCATTTTTTTTAATCATGATTGGTTTTATAAATTTAATTGATGTATAAATATGAAAAATATTTCATAATTATTATTCTAGATATGTTTAAATAATGATCTCTTTGACCATGGTCAACACACCAAATCCATTTTGAAATAATGAATCAAACGTTCTCAAAACAACCGATGTGGACATAAATAATTAAGTATTTAAATGTGTAATTAAAAATAAATAAATAAAATGATTTCAATATAAGGTATTAAACCTATAAAATTATATTATGAAATCAAATAATTAATATAATCTTATTATACAAGAGTAAAAGGACACACATGGAAAGTTTGGACTCAAGATAAGGGTTTCTTTGTCTCAGTTTTATTTCTGTGAGATATATTCCATATTCACCACATATTCAAATTTTTTTGTGTATATAATTCCCATTTTACATTTGATTTCATGATTCCTTCTTAAATCATGGTATTATAAGTTTCAATTTGAATTATTTTATCCAAGGTAATTTGAATTGAAATTTACCAAGTGGTAAAGGGTTTCCTACCTCAATTTCCTTTTGTTTGGTTATAACTCTTCTTTATTGACTCTATATGATATGATTATGTGTGTATTTATATCTAATTTTTTTTATTCCTTATTTACAATTTTATTGGATTTACATTTTTTACACATAATCTCTCAATCAAACAACTCTTAATTTAACAATATGAACTTTGTAAGGGTTATTCGTCTCAAATTCCCTTTTTTGAAAAATGTTTCTGATATGAACCTATCATCTTTTATGATGTGCATATAATTTCCATTGACATTTTATATCATGAATATCCTCATTTTAATTATATTTAAAGTATATTTGAAGTTATTATTTCATGTCGATTATGATTTAAGAGTTTCCAATGTGGAAAAGGATTTATGATACAATTTCCTTTCTTTTAGGATTATTTATTATTAGGTCCATAAGGTAGAATACCTTAAGTGGGGGGGTGAATCAGGGTATTAAAGATTAAAACATTTTCCCCTTCAGATCTTGTTTCTTTTTAAAAAAAACTCAATTATCTCTTCATCTCATGTCAATATTTGAACAGATATGAAACCATGCACATGACACAATGATTTTCACTTGGCCCACCCTCAGTGGGCTACGTCCAAGGAGAATACAACGACGATGTGACAATGTACCAAATTCACTAAGGCTAACATAAAATAATGAGTAAAATGTTTGAGCTAGATCTTATATTCCCATGCCCACTTACATTACAATATTTAGAGTTTTCTCACTGCATTCCCAAGGGCCACTCCCTATTCCACTTTCTCTGGCTCACTACTAGTGCAAAGGTTCACTATATTCCTCTTCCTTTGCTCACTGCTACTATAAAGGAATACACACATAGTTTATAAACTTTTAGGTCAAGTATAGTTTATAGACATGTAAGTCCCTTCCTTTGCTTGAATTCTTACATCCTCAACTATAGGTAGATGCTCTGATAAAGTTTCTTTTTTACCCGTAGATGATGTCCACCTTAGCGGGTACTATTAAACACCGAAAAATAATTTTTCAAAATGATTTGAAGGTATTTCAGGCCTCCTTGATCAAACTATAAACCACCTGCTCCTCTCGTGTACTTTTAACTGGGTATGGTATATGGAACACCTCCTCCGCATACTGCTTTCACTTCTTCGAACCTCCCTTCATCTGTGGAATTCCTTCGCTACCATGTACCAAATCTCTCACACTATGTACTACCTCCTTTTACGGATTGAGTACCCTACAAAAACCTTCAGAAGAATTACTTCTTTCACGAACCACTTCTCCTCACGGAAATCCTCCTCGTGAATCGGTTTAATTTCACTGAATTCCAAGAGCAAAGAGATGTTCTATAATTATATTATCTCTCACTGAAAATCAGTGGGATTAATGCTCCTTATATAGGCAAAGATATCCAAAAAATTGCTAATCTAAGATTTACTAAATCTTTGAATTGATACAGCTTCTACCGTATACTGATCCTTCTACCGTGAACCGCAACCCTTCTGTATACCATTTTTTACAGTATTCTGCACATTTTGTTTCTCCTATGTGGTCGATCTCCTATGCCAATGACAATCCATCCATGTACCACACCTCCTTCCACCGCGAACCATTTTTGGTTTTGTGGTCCGCTCCTGCACATTGTTTCCACTGCTTGGTACGCAATCAGGAACCCTTCCCAAACATGGTATGTGGTACATGACCTGGGCTCCACATTTCTCTTCCTCTTCCTATTTAATTCTCTATTTCTCACACCATTTATTACTATGAATAAAATCATACATTTCCAAACACAAATTCCGGATTTTGTGGCCCAAAAACTTGGTAATCACTGGGAAACTGCACTGCATAAAAAACTTATCTTTGGAAAACACCAACTATACTCATTTTTAGTCATCTGGTTGTGTCAAAAAACACAATCATGCCCAAAACATACCGAGAGGAAACCTTGAGGGATTTATTCCCAATAATCGCCCCCTTTGGGTTTGTTGAAAACTTTTCTCATAACAATTCTATGCATTTTGATACTACGTTAAAACTCCTTTCATCTTCAACCACCATTCTCTTCATACGATTAAGATAGTGATCAATAATTTACTCAACACATACTCTAAGACCACATGATCCATTCTTGGCATGAGAAACCAGAGTATAATGAATGTTTAATCAAGTATTCACTTCATTCCTAACACCAACACTTGAAAACAATCAGTTTCTTTCATCACAAACCCCAGCTATTATGATATGTAATATTTGATCAATCTATTCTAGAATTTTTAGATTTAACACTCCTTCTATGTTACATCTTCTCCAAATGACTTTAGCTAATATTCAACTCCCCATATCTCGTTGATCCACCTAACAGATTCTTCATATGTCTTTTCTCCCCCTAAATAGTCACACTTTCTCCCCCTTTGTCAATTAACACAAAAGGCACTTCAAGATTGTCTTCAATAGGGTGAAGAACACATATCAGTACAATAGGGAAAGAAACATCCTAACTCGGGGAGATGGGGTCCCACATCCACACTTTTTCAAGTGTGGGGATTCAACTGGACTCCCATAGCTAGTCGATGACTTTCAAATTATTATTTGGATAAGGCCTTTATAAGAATATCTACAACTTGTTGTTCTATTGACCCATACTCCAACTTCACAATCCCTTCTTACGCTTTCTCCTTGATAAAATGATATTTGATTTCAATGTGCTTTATACTTGAGTGATGGAATATATTTTTGCTAATATTTATAGCATTTGAATTATCACAATGAATTCCAATTAGAGATTTCACTAAAACTCCCATATTCTCAAGCTAGTGCTTCAACCACAATAACTGTGTGCAGTCTTGAGTAGATGCAATATATTTAGATTTTGTGGTTCTCAATGAAAGGAAATATTGTTTCTTTCTCAACCAAGAAATACAAAATCCTCCACGATAAATGACACCTCCGGACCTTTTTTTCTATCATCTACTGATCTGGCCCAATGTTCATTTGTATATCCCAATAACTCTGGCTGAGATGTTTCATTATAAATTAAACCAAAATCCATAGTTACCTTGATATACAAATTATTATTTTCACTTCAATAATGTGGATCTCCTTGGGATTTCTTTGATATATCATTTCTTGGCATGTGGAAAATACAATATCAGGCCTTGTCGCTATCAGGTATAATAGACTTCCATTGATTTTCTTGTATTCTGTGATATTAACTGCCCTACCTTCATTGTCCAATGACAGTTTCAACCAGGTAGAAACCATAATCTTCATCTCTTTGGAATTATCCATTACTAACATTATCAATACATCCTTGGAATATTTATATTGAGAAATAAATGTTCCATTCCTTCCTTGTGCCACATGTAAGATAAGAAAAAACGTCATCTCACCAATCATCGACATTTTGATCTCACTTTTCATGTATTCAGAAAACTATATACATTCTGCTTCATCTGATCCACTAAATATTATGTCATATAAATAAAGCAGAACCATCATCCATTGATTACTGTCATTGTTTAAATACAAATTGTAATTAAATCCACCATACTGGAAACCAAGATTCTTAAGAAACTGATCAAGCCTTGAATATCATGCTCTTGGTTCCTGCTTCAAGCCATATAAATCCTTTTTCAGCTGACAAACTTTATTCTCATCTTCATTAATGAGAAAACCAGCTGGTTTCTAAATTTAAACTTCTTATTCCATAACTCCATTCAAATGCTGACTTGACATACATCTAGATCTTTAAAATTTCTTTTCATTGCTATAACAAAAAATAATATGATTTTCTCCAGCCTTGAAATAGGTGAAAATGTCTCATCAATATCAATATCCTCTATTTTGGAGTACACTTTGCACAATATTCATGCGTTTCTTTTGAATCAAAACACAATATTCATTCATTTTGTTACAAAAGACCCATTTTGTCCCAATGAAATGTTTGTCTGCTGGTCTCGAAAAAATTTCTCACGTCTTATTCTTCCCAATTTTTTCAAGATATTAATTCATTTCCTAAACCCAATTCTCAACAATAGCTGCTTCATAAAATCATTTAGGATCCAGTTATTATAAATATGATGCCTTTTATAGAGACTTCATTTTCCTTATCTGCATTGGTGTTTTCTGGTCACCAATTATGTTCTTCCTATTAATTTGAACACTTCTTCTCGTCTCAGGGTAGACACTGATTTATTCTCATCATTTGATTATTATTTTGAATCAACCTCTGTAGCTAGAGCGTCTCTGGACCTACTTATCTCTTCATCACTATCCACCTAAGAATAATCATGTATTTTCCGAATATTCTATTCATTCTACACTATAGTAAAATCATGACTTTCAACTATCTTTCCTAGTCACTTATTGAAGCATTTATATGATTTGATTTTCTTGGAGTATCTATAAAATATCCCTTCATCTCCACAGGATCCGAACTTCCTATTTTTCTACTTATTGATAATGAAATAGTTACTTCTGAAGACTCTAAATAACTTCAATGATGGCTTCTTTCCATACCATAACTCTTATGGAGTCTTGTCCCTTTATGGACAAAGTAAAACTCTATTTGAAGTGTGGACTGCTATCATCACTTCTTCTTTCCAAAAGTTCTCTAGAAGGTCCTTCTCAATGAGCATTATTCTGGACATGTTGTTCATAACATGATTTCTTCTCTCAAATACTCCATTCTTCTATGGAGTAATTACTATTAAAACTTGAATCCTTATCTCATGTTTCTTGAGATAATACTCTACTCAGCTATTTGTGTACTCTATTCCATTATCCATTCAAATCATCCAGATTTTCTAACCAAACATCTTTTCATATTCTCATCAATATGTTGTAATGAAATTGGACACTTTAGATTTGTGGGTGATTATTGAAACTAATTCCATTCTGTTATAGTTATCAAGGAAGAGAACATAATATCTCCTCCCATCAATAGCCTTTGGATATATTTTCCAACACACATCAATATTCACCAACTCAAGTAATATTATTGACTTATTATCCTTTTACTTATATGTATTTTGAATTATCTTCCCTTGTTGGAAAGAATCGCATGTATGAGTACAATCAAATGATAATTTAGGGAGATTTTGAGAAGAATCATATTTCACTAGCTCCTCCAAGGATTCTTGGCTTGTGTGGCCAAGATGCTTCTGTAATAACTTATTTTATTCATCCTTGGACAGAAAGCACATATCTTCTTCTCCACTCACGAGGTATAGATTCTCTTTTTTATGTTTTCTTTAGAACACAACAGTACAATCCTTATCCTCCACCTTGATGATACAGAATTTTTTGGAAAACCTTATGGCATTCCCTGACTCGCACAATTTACTGACACCATGCAAGTTTTGACTAAGCCCCTCAACAACTAAGACATCTGCTCGTCTCATGTGGTTTCCTCCATACTTGGATTTTCTTAAACCAATAATTTTCAATCCCTCATCATTAACAAATATTATGATACCTTATTTATCATAACTAATTCAAGTCACTAGATCCTTATTTTCTTCCATATGGTATGTGCATCCACTATTAATGATCCATATCCCAATGTGATCTGATGCCTTGAAAGCAATTTCTGAACTACTCAACCACTAACCTAACATGACTTTTGTGATCATAATTACATAAATATATATATGTATTCTCATAAATATTTTAAATTTTGATTTATATAATGTTCTCGGTACGAAGGTCCGATAAAAAATGAAATTACCTATACCAACGGTTGTTAAAACCGTTGGTATAGTTCTTTGGTTGTGATTTTCATTCTGTGAAGGATGTTGAATTTTGGCCCACTTTTCCCAACAGTTTGGCCAAACCATTGGGAAAAGTGGTATATTTGGGGACATTTCCCAATGGTTTGGCCAAACCGTTGGGATAGGTCCACCTTTCCCGACAGTTTGTCCAAACCGTTGGGAAAAGTGTCCAATTTGAGGGCCTTTCCCAACGGTTTGGCCAAACCATTGAGAAAGGGGACCTATACCAACTGTTTTTTAAAACCGTTGGTATAGAAGCATTGGGAAAGATCTAATTTCCAGTATTGGAATTTCATAAATGTTTTCATTTTCATCATCAAACTTATTAGAACATTTTACTAAAGAATTCCTAATCTTTCTGCAATGAAATCCTGAAAATACAATTTTACCTTTGAACTTCCCTTTTCCCCTTTGTATATTTGAGGAGATAAATGACATGTAATTATCCAAATTGACCTCCTTAGGACTATATTCAACAGATATATTCTTCATGGACTTGAATGGAACTTATTTGGTCATCCCCTTTTCCACTATATCATTATCATCGTTTCTCATTTCATATGCTACAAGGGTATTTTATAGGTTATCTGGTGTCAGCTATTTCAGGTATTTGTCTTCCTATAATGAAACTTTCAGATTGAACCGTGGTGAAAGTTTCCTAATGATACATTTACCAATCTTTATATATACAATGACTCTCAAAGACCATACATGTCTTCTACAATAACATTTATCTTATTGAACAATTCACCAACAGTCTCATTGGGGTTCATTTTGTTATTGTCATACTTGTTCCGCAGAACCGGCATCTTTTCTTTACGAACTTTTGTGTCACCCCCATAAATGTTCAATAATTATTTACACATAGAATGTGATGTTTCACAACACATCACCTTCATATAAATTTTATTTTATAGGTCTCCCCATAAAAAATTTATCCCTTTTGCATCAGCATCCAATTCCCTTATTTCAGCTTCTGGTAAAGTACCACTATTGATGTCAGCTGATATTCCATGCATAGCTATTGTGAAGACATCCATCCCTACTGATCGGAAGTAGTGCTGTATTCGATTCTTCTATAGTTGAAAATTATTTCCGTTGAAGATCATAATTCCTTTATTATTGACCACCTCCATTTCTTCTTCTGATAGAGGAACACTGACTTTCAACATTTCCCTCTAATACCAATTGTTAGGTCTACAAGGTAGAATACCCTGAGAGAGGGGTGAATTAGGGTATGATAGATTAAAACTATTTCCCATTTGGATCTCGTTTCATTGTTAAACAAAACTAAATTCTCTCTTACACCCATAGAAATATATGAACATATATGAAATCATGCATAGGACACAACTATTTTTACTTGGTTCACCCTCATTGTCCTACATCCAATAAGGATACAACGGTGATGCGCCGATGTTCCAAATTCACTAAGGCTCACTTTCAATAATGAGTAAAAAGTTTGGGATAGATCTTCTATGACCAAGCTCACTTCCTTTAAAATATTTAGGGTATTCTCACTGCATTCCCAAGGACCACTCCCTATTCCTCTTTCTATGGATCACTGTTGGTGGAAAGGGTCACCGCCTTTCTCTTCCTTCGCTCACTTCTCCTAGAAAGGAATCCACACACAATTTATAGACTTGTTGGTTGAAAAGAGTTTATGGACATGTAGGTCCCTTCCTTTGCATGAATTCACGCATCCTCAACTATAGTTAGATACTCTATTAAAGTTCATTTTTCACCATTAGATGAAGTCCACTTTCCCGAGTATAGTTAGATACTGGAAAATAGTTTCGCAAATTGATTTGAAGATATTACAAGCCTCCATGATCAAACTATGAACCACCTGCTCCATCTGCATACTATGTACTAGTTATGGTACATGGAACACCTCCCCCAAGTATTGATTCTTCTTCCATGAACCTCCCTTTGTCCATGAACTACCTCCGCCTTCGCTATTGTGTACCGCCTCCATGTACCAACTCCACGAGCCTCCTCTGCAAACCACCCTCTATATACGAACTATTCTATGTTCTTCGAATGCCTTATCTACCACATACCTAATCACCCTCTCCACATACTAATTCCATTTCAGGTTTTATTTCTCTGCAAAAACCTTCGGTGGAATTGTTTCCACATGAACCACTTCTCCTTGTGGAAATCCTCCTCGTGAACCACTTTCAGATTTCATCGAATTTCTGAAGCAAAGAGAAGTTATATAATGATATTATCCCTCAGTACTAATTATTGTGATTATCACTCCTTATATAGGAAAAGATATCCAAAAAAATCCTCTAATCCAAGATTTACCAAATATTTGATTTGGTGCATCCTCTACCGCATACCGATCTTTCTACTGTGAACCGCAACCCTTCAACATACCATTTTTCACCACAGTCTGTGAATTTCGTTTTCTTACATAGATTTGATATCCTTCTCCAACAACAATCCATCCAAATACCACACCTCCTTCCACCTCAAACCATTTTAAATTTTGTTGACTACTCTTGCATACCATTCCTGCTGCTTGGTATGCAGTTGCGAACCCTTTCCAGACATGGTATGTGGTCCATATATCGGGATCCACATTTCTCTTCATGTTCCAATTTCATTCGCCATTATTCACACCATTTAGTCCTATGAGTAAAACCTTACATTTCTAAACAAAAATTCTTGATTTTGAGGGCCAAAAAATTGGCAAACACTGGGAAACTACACCACTTTAAAAACTTTTTTTCGGCAAACACAAACCATACTCATTTGTGGTCATCTGGATTTGTCAACAAACACAATCATACCCAAAAAATTCCAACATGACACCTTCAAGGATTTTTTCCTAACATTTATGTTCAAGGTTCCATTATAATAAATCGTATACTCTCATTTAAATAAATCACATATCTTTTCTTCTACTCTGGTTATAGATGTGTTCATATGTTTAATTTCCATTTCCACCATTATTTTTCTAAATAAACATCAATAAATTTCTTTATAAGTGATATTGATATTTTATTTTATTTTAGATTAGGTATATTTCTCTTCCATATCCATGATTTCTAAAGTGTATTCAAAAAATTTAATTTCTAAAACTAAATTATTTCTTAAATCTATTTTACATGATCTTTTACCTTATTTTAAAATTATTTAAAAGGAAATTTACAAACAATTTCCAAGTGGCTCACGTTTGACTCAATTTTTCAAAATGTATTGAAAATGATATCTATTTTAAATATTTAGGACATGAATGGATTTTACCACCATCATTTATATTATTTTCCATGAAGTTACCTTTATATTTTTCCAAAACAAAATTAAAATAAATGGATTCTCACAGTATTTTTTGAATTTTTTTTTTTTGAAAAGTTATTTATAAAATGAAAATTGATAGTTCACTAAACAAATGTTTTCAATGGTATTTTAATGGTATTCTCATTCATCAACATCAACAACCCTTGTTTTTTCTTATGATAAAATGGTGATATTTTGTAATGGTACCATGCTTATTCTTTCTCAGGATGGATTAATATTTTTTCAATGATATTTTCAAGGAACCCATTTCTTTTCCATGGGTTAATCATGTTTCAAAGATATTCTAGAGAAAACCATTCATTTTCCATTGGTTAATCATATTTCAAATAAATTTTTATGAAAATTATTTCCTTTCAACGACTTAATAATGTTTCAATCATATTTTCAATGAATCTATTTCTTTTATATTGGTTAATAATGTTTCAAATAGATTTTAATGAAACATGTTTCTTTCCCATGGTTGAATCAAGTAATAAAATAAAAATAATTAATGTTATATTGACAATTGAAAGATTATAAATGTTTTATTCATGAAAGGTAAATGTAAATTTTTTATGTCCATGGGTGCACTTATATGATGCCTAGTGATCCTGTTATAGCTTATAGGATGGGTGTCACCAGATAGTGCTTCTATGAATTGGGTAATGAGTATGTTATCTAGATAATTATAATGGTTGTTTTTTGTATAGTTATTCTAATTTTAATAGTTTTGTAAGGGTTATATGATGTTGATGTCCCAAGATACCAACACATTTTTGTTATGCTTTATATGGGTTATAAATATTTTCTTTAATAAATATTGATATTATATGGCTCATGATTATTTATTCCTATGACTCTTTCCATTGTTAAATACATATACCATGTTTTTATATTTGATTATCTAGTTATTGATTGGTATGAGTTCTATTATGTTATTCTAATGCACTTTGATTATTTCATCATACCCTTATACTCATATTATTCTCACTAATGATATTCAATTTTTACTGTTTTTTTAACTTTACTGAGCATTTGAGATCACCCTTCTTATGTTTCATTTTTCCCCAGGTTATCAATAATTATTTTAAATGAATTATATTTATAAAGGTTTCATACGGATGATAATGATGATGACCTATGTGTAAGAAATAAAATATGGGTTATAAGGGATAAATGATCATTTAAAGGCATGGATATTGTTTATGTAAGATTTTTCCTAATTATATAAAATTTTAAACCAAAAATTTCCTTGAGAATTTAAGTGATCCAATATTTTCCTTTTTATGTTATAATTTTTAGATGGTGAAAATTGATCACATTCATCTGTATTAAAACTAGAAATGTAATGTTTATGTTTTTAGAATTCGATCCTAGGAGTGTGGGTTCGAGGCTATTATAGTTGGTATCAAAGTAGGGTTTAGATAACTTTTTTTATTAGTATGTTTTCATGTGAGGTTATATTAATAGTTATGGATACCATCATATGTCTATACAATTAAGTTTGATCATATGTCCAAATTCTTAGACACCCCTTTTGAGGTTTTAAGTGACGAGATTGTTTATAGATTCTTTGGAATGAAGTATATGTAAAGATTTTGTTTAATGTGAAGTATTCCTATACATTTTTTAACATAAGTTTTAAGTTATTGATAACCTTTTGGGTTTATAAGATCTAGGATATTTAGTTAATTTTGAGAACACGTGTTTTATCGTATATATGACCATGGGATTGAAAAGTGATTTGGTGACTAAGTGATTAATGTTATTTTAGAAGAAGATCACTATTTTTTCCTTGTAAGATGAAAGGTATGAGATAACCTCTGGGGTTAAAACACTCTCGAATATTGATGTAATTGATATTATTTGGGATATAGGTTTATTTATTTATAGAATGATTTAGTTTGAACATTGGGTATTACTATTGAATTTTGGAGATTAATATATCATATGAATGTTTATTTATTTTAGGAAATATCTTATCATTTAATAAACATTTTTGTTTTTCTTAATTTCTAAAGATAGTAAAAATTGATTGTTATCACTTTTATCATTATCTGGTCTTTAAAAGTTGATTTTAGTTCTTTAGGGATGAAAAATTTAATATTTAATACTCATTATCTCAAGTTAAAGATTATATTTTAGTGTAAATTATATAAAGGATACAATTTTACTTGTTAAGTATGTTTATTTCACTATGTTTTCAGTCTATATGGTAAATGAATTCCTCAAATCTTTGAAAAGGATATTGAAAAAAAATATACTAGTACCTTCATTTATGGTGAATCTATAGTTTTCTCATTCATAAAAGATTAATGGTTTTTAATTCCTTAACATTCTATTGATCATTCACTTTAATAAGATCAATGTTCTCTATTAGGGTATATAATTATTTATATTTTTCTTCAATGTTCATATCTTTACCTATATCCAATGTTCTCATATGTGGAAACCTAGTTAATGATGACATTTGAATTTCTCATTCCATCGTTTTAAGAGAAATTTTTACTAACCCTTTATATAATGTGGGTTTACAACAAAGGTATTTTCGAATATCCAATATTTTATTATTGAGATAAATTTTAAATTACAGTGATGTAATATATTAAAAGGGAGAGGATTTAACACCAAGATATTTTAAAAGAAAAAAATTATGTCCAATAGATTATATGACACACAAAAATGAGCATATATGATAATGTAACACCCCAAGACATTATGATATATTTATTTTTAAATAAATTTAATCTCTTCGATATCTTATAGTGCATACAACCCTGAGATTTTTGTGTTCGATAGCATATACGATATGAAACACCGACCTTAGATGATAATGTAACAACCCTTGAGATTATGATATATTTATTTTTAAATAAATTTAATCTCTTAAATATCTTTCAGTATATTCAACCCCATTATTTTTTTGTTCGATATCATATACGACACACAACATCGAGTTTAAACGACCAGTGAAATATATAAATGTTATAATATAGCCACTAAATTGGAAAGTGTGAGTAGTAATGAGTATATTATGAAATATATATATATTTTTTCTACTAAATATAAATTCTTTATAAATTTTTATAAAATAATCAATAGATTTTTAGTAAAGTAATTTTATTCTTCAAAAATATGTTTTCTTCAAAAATTATTTTTTCCTTTTCATGAAAAATATATCATAATTAATTTTTAGAAATTGTAAAATTATTTTGATAAAATGGTAATAATTTTTGAAACAATAATATCAAAATTTAAACTAGGTTAAAATTTGGGATTTTTCTGAAAATGTAAATTTTTAAATAAATAGTAAAAATACTAATTTTCCAAAAAATATCATTTATTTCCAATAAATTAAGAAATTTAAATGTTCCATTATTTTCTGAATATGATTTTATATAACATAATTATTATTTATTTATATATAATATAATTAATTTCAATTGAGTCAAATTTATATTGTATTTTAGTATAAGTTTGTTGTTGGGTTTAAAAACAGAATTTTTATAAAAACTATTTATAGTGCATAATGTTCCCTCTTTTTAATTATTTAAATAAATTTCTAATAAGGAATGATTTAAATTAAATTTATATATCATATTTCAATTAATATTAAATTATTCATGAGATGATTATTATTAGTCATATATTTAATATAAAATCATCTTTTTCTTGAAAAATAAACTTCTCCAACACCCACTTTTCACTCTATCCACGGGTATCATTTTAAAATATTTTTTTAAATTTATTTGAATTTAATTTGAAAAAATGGATTATTTACTTTTATAAATAATAATTTATATTATCTAATAAGTTAAGTTTAATTTTTTAGCATAATGAATAGTAAAAATTGTACAAATTAATTATCATGGTTAAAGTGAAAACAGGTTTACTAGGGATCAAACTAAAAGGATAATGCTAAAAATAAAATAAAAAATTTTCTAAAATATATTTCATGAACATATATCAACCTTATAATTTCTAATTATTTATAATTATCTATTTTTTACCCTTTTCTCATGTCAAAAATGTGGGTACACCTGTTTCTTCTCAAAAATTAAAAGTGTGCTACTCACCTCACTTATAAAAGGTCATCAACTCTCATCTACTATTAACACCTTAATGGAACTTTTTATATTTCATTAACTATCCAAATGTATTCTTTAATTCCCTCCCAACATCATAGATCCCTAATTTTCTTTATAAATTCATACAAAGAATCCTTTTGGTGCTTACCTAAGTAGGTTTTCTGAAGAAGAGGTATCATACTAAACTGAGCATTCTTATTTTATTTTTTCTTCCAACTCCTTAAAATATTATTCAATTACTATTATATAATAAAACCAATATATACCATATACATAGATTTCATTACTCTAATTTCATGACCTAAATTTGTCTCCTCTTCTATATATTGATATATGAAATCATAATCTGTATGTACGGCGGACTAACGCCCCATGAACTGATGTCATTTGGTTTCCATAATCACATTTAAAAGATTAATATAATTATTTATTTAAAGTATATATATAAAAATTTTAACATATTTATATTTATATAAATATTATATCACATATAACATTTTACTTTCCATTCTATGGGGGGTCAGATAGCGTTTCTCGTGTGTACAGCAGACTTCCGCCTCGTGATGCGATAGGATTCGTTTTTCACTAACACTCTACATGGAAGGTAATAAGTATAATTTTATTAAATATATGTGTTACACATAAAATAAATATTATATTAGTAAAATTATTTATAATTATGAAAGGATGATATATTAGTCATGTGTGGACTACCGCCTCTATGAAGATACGTGGTTATTTTTTAATCACCATAACGAATAGATCATATATATATATAATTTTATTTAAAGAAATAATAAATTATTTATCAAATGGTGAAATTTTTTTAAAGACAAAATATTACTTACCTTCTATCCATAATTATCATTAAAAAATTGAAATGTTACTCATGCATATATACGGCCTACCATCTCTATAATTGTAATGTAATTAATTTTTAATAAACATATTTCATGATTGGTTTTAAAAGTATAATAAGTGTATAAATATTTTAATCATTTAATTATTATTATAAATATTTTTAAATAATGGTCTCTTTTACCATGGTCAACCCACCAAATCCATTTTGAAATAATGAATTGAACATCCTAAAAAACCGATGCAGACTTAACTGGTTATGTATTTGAATGTGTCATTAAAAAGAAATAAAATAAATTATTAAGGTATTAAGAAATGAAAAAAATTATTAAAAAATAAAATAATGTATATAATCTTATTATACCATTTTTAAAGGACACACATGGAAATTATGGACTCAAGGAAAGGACTTTTCCATCTCATTTTTATTTCTGTGAGATATATGTCATATTCACTACATATTTACAATGTGTGGTGTATATACTACCAATTTTACATGTAAATTAATTAATACCTAATAAATCATATTATTAAAATCATCAATTTTAATTATTTCAGTCAAAGGGATTTGACGTGAAAGTTATAGGGTGGTAAATGGTTTCATAACTCAATTTTCTTTCATTGAGTTATAACTCTTCTTCCTTGACTCTATATAATATGATTATCTGTAAAATTATATAAAACTTTTTTTATTAAATATTTCCACTTTATTTATGTGGATTTACATTTTTTACACATAATATCTCCCTCAAACAACTCTTAATTCAATGATATGAACTTTTCAAGGGTTGTTTGTCTCAAATTCCCTTTCTTTGGGACATATGTTTATGATATGCACTTATTATATTTAATGAGGTGTATATACTAACCATTGACATGTTATATCATGAATCTCCTTATGTTCATGATATATTAAAATATAATTTTAAGTTATTCTTTCATGGGTCATACAATTTAAGAGTAAACAAATGGGTAAGGGATTTATGTTATAGTCTCCTTTTTTCAGGGTTGTTTATGTTTAAGGTTCCTTTGGAGAAAATCAGAAGATATTATTTTATTAAACCATATAAATTTATTATATTATGGTTATGAATTTGTTTCACATGTTTAATTTTCATTTCCTCCATTATTCATTAATGAAACATTAATAAAGTCATTTGTAATTGATACTGATCTTGTATTTCTTTATAGATTTGGTATATTTCTCTACCATATATATGTCTTCTAATATTTCATTTAAAAAAATAGTTTCTAAAAATAAATTATTTTCTAAATATATTTTACATCATCTTTTAACTTATTTTAAATGGGGTTTTAGGGAAATTTATTAATATTTTAAAAATGGGCTACTTTTGACTCCCTTTTTCAAAGTGTTTTAAAAAGAATGTTTATTTTTAATGTCTATCAAATGAATGGATTTTTCCTCTATCACATCCATTATTTTAATTGAAGTTTTATTTATATGTTTCCAAGGTTTTTTTTAAAATAAAATTATTTTTTCAATATTTAGTGAATTTTTAGTCGTTAGGATTTATTTTCAAAATAAAAAGTGCTATTTTCCTAAAAAAAAGTTTTTAATGATATTTTAATGGTATTTCCATCCATCGGCGTTAATAAAACTTATTTCAAATTATGGTCTAATGAGGATATTTTTTAATGATTCCATCCTTATTTGTTTTTTATATGGATTAATATTGTTTTAGTGATATTGTCAAGGGTCTCATTTCTTTTCCATGTGTTAATTGTGTTTCAAATAGATTGTCAAGAAAGCAATTTTTTTACATGGTTTAATCATGTTTCAAAGAGATTGTTGTGAAAATTATTTATTTTATATGGGTTAATTATGTTTCAAAGATATTTTCAAAGGAAACCATTTATTTTCCATGGGTTAAGAAAATTTAAATAGATTTTTCTGAAACCAGTTTCTTTTCCCCGAGTGAATCAAGAAATGAAAGAACAAAGATTATTATTATTTTAAAAAGTAAAAGTTGCTTAATCTTTTATTCATGAATAGTAACTAGACATTTTTTATTATCATGGTTGTTCCTATATAGCACTGGGTGATCCCATTATAGATTATACAATGGGTGTGCCCAATTAGTGTCAAGTGATCCTTATATAGCTTATATGATGGGTGTTCCCAGATAGTTCTTCAATGCATTGGGTAATGATTATATTTTCAAGATAATTATATTGGAAGTAAAAAATTTATGGTTATTATAATTTTAATGGTTTTATAAGGTTTATATTAGGATTATTACCCAAGATACTGACATTTTTTTATGCTTTATATGGGTTACAAATTTCCCCCTTTATCAACATTGAAATCACATGGATCGGGATTATTGATTATGATGACTCTTGAACTTTATAAATTTTTATTACATGATTCCATGTTTTATAATCTAGGTATTTATGGGTATGAGATCTCTTATTTTATGCTTATTCAATTTTATTATGTCATAATACCCTTATACTCATCTGATTCTCATTAATGGAATTCAATTGTTAATGCTTATGTTTACCCTTATTGAGAGTTTGAGCTCACAATTACTATGTTTTTCCCATGTTATCAATAATTATTTGAAATTAATTATGTCTAGAATTTTTTCATATAGATTATGATGATTTTATAATGTGTAAAAAATAAAATATGGGTTATGTAGGAGAAATGATGATGTAAAGACAAGTGTATTGTTTATGTCAGAGTTTTTATTGATTCTCTAAAACATTAAACCAAAACGTTCCTTGAGAATTTAAGTGATCCAATATTTTACTTTTTATGTTTTTAGTATTGGATGGAGAAATTGGGTCACCTACAATGGAATAAAATACAAAAATGTATTTTTGTTTTTGATTTTAGCACTATATTCGGGAGTGTGGGTTTAGGGATATTACATCATACACCCTAAATAAGTATTAGTCGAAAGTCTAATGGATGGATAAGTTCCATATATTAAACCAATATAGACAATAAAAAAGCATGTTCATATTCATACTAATATACAACAGATAGTGAAATAGTAATTCCACCTATGTGGAAGAATTATGGGTTGATTCCCAAATCAGTTGTGCAAGGTATCTACAGGGGAGGAAGTTTATGAAATTTCATAACTAACCTTAACGAAATCCAAAAACTGAACCGATATTAACCAAAACTATTATAGGCATGCACAAGGTGTAATTAATTATTCAAAATAATATGCTTCCCACAAAACAAGGCATAACCCCCCCCCCCCTCTAGAAAATAGGCCTTTAATAGCACTAAAAATGGAATTTACCAGCACTAGAGAAGCACTAACTACCGAAGAGGGATTAAAAGTCCTTATATTTTATCAACAGTTGTATTTAGTGAAGATAAAGGATACCTTTACCAGTGTTTTTAAAATTGTTGATCAAGGACATATTTATCAAATCCTATAAAAGCGCTGATAAAGGAGGACTTTATCAGCACTTTCAAAATCACTGATAAAGGGGCATATTGTAGTGTGTTGTAATAGTACACTGCAGCACCAGTGAAATATGATGTAACAGCACACCATAGCACCCAAAACACCACTATATATTAACAAAATCAAGAACCAATACATAATTTAAATGACATGAAATTTATAACACAAATACAAAAAAACACTATATTTTAGACATTTCAAAATATTGATTTACACAATTACATAATTACAAATTATTACATACATTTAAAAAAATAAATATTCCTTTTTTCTTTTGATCCTCATCCAAAATCATGCTACAGTAGAACAAACCACCCCTCTTTGATAAAAATAATGCACCTATATAAGAAAAAAATTATATTAGTAGTAATATAAAGAAATAAATAAAGAGAAAGTGTTAATTTTAAACTAAAATTTGAGTCATACTAGGAACACAGTGTATTGGATTGAGCTTTAGTTTACTATAACATGTTAAATAATTTATTTTTCAAATTATATCAATATCTCTATGAAAATTAATAAAATAAGTGTAAGAAAAAGCATCATGGGTGCAGCCTAGTGGTTGCGTGAGGGACACTTTTTGAATTAGAATATCAATTTTAAACTCATAATGGACATTTTAAGTCATATCTAGAATATCGTGTATTGGATTGAGGTGAATCTTATTCATACACATCACAAATGTCTTATGGATCATTTCTAAAAAGTATCAAAACAACCTAAATGCATTTTCTTGGTTTTGAGTAGGTCAGTTGTCCATTTTGCTAAAATTGATGTCAATTTTAAATAAAAAGATACACATTGAGTCATACCAGTTACATATTGTGTCATATTAAGGTGAGGATAATTACTACACATCTCAAATGAATTATGGGTAATTTTCCTAAAGTATGAAAATAACCAGAATGCTTTTTATCAGTTTGGAGTACGCCGCTTTTCTTTTTCACTAAAATTTCATTTTAAAATAGAAACACGCACTTTGAATCATATAAATCACATCGTGTATCAGTTTTATATGATACTGATTCATACACATCAAAAATGACTTGTTTATAATTATCCCAAATTATCAAGAAAATCTGAGCATGTTTGATCAATTTTTAGTGAGTGAAACTTTTTGAACTAAAATGTTGATTTTAAACTGATAACAAACACTTTGAGTCATACCAAACCCATCACGTATCATATTAACGTGAGTATAATCTATACACATAAAAAATGACATATGGATCATTTTCATTAAGTATCAAAACAATATGAATGATTTTTCTCAATTTTGAGTAGGTCAGCTCTCCATTTTACTAAAATTGGTGTCAAATTTATATAAAAAAGACGCAATTTGAGTCATACTGGTCACACTGAGCATATTTTTGAGATGAGTATGATTCATAAATGTTTCAAATGAAATATGGATCATTTTCCTAAAGTATCAAAACAATATGAATGTGTTTTCTTGGTTTTGATTACATCACTTGTCTTTTTTACTAAAATTCCATTTTAAACTAGAAACAGGCACTTTGACTCATACTGATCACATAATGTATTATTTTATGTGAGGCAAATTCTTAGACATCACAAAAAAAATTGTTTTCATAAATTATCAAGAATATTTGATCACGTTTGATCAATTTTGAGTGAGTGACACTTTTTGAACTGAAATATTCATTTTAAATTGATAATAAAAACTTTGAGTCATATCTGGCACATCGTGTATCTTATTGAGTTTCGGATGATTCTTACATGTCCAAAATTACATATTGATCATTTCCATAAAGTATAAAAATAATAAAAATGTGTTTTATTAGGCTTGAGTAGTTCAGTTGTCCATTTTACTAAAATTGATGTCAATTTCAAATAAAAAGACACACTTGGAGTTATACTAGTCTCGTCGTGCATATGATTGATGTTCGGATGATTCTTACATGTCTCGAATTAATTAAGGATTTTTTTTCTAAAGTATGAAAACAATTTGAATGTTTTTTCTCATTTTTGTGTATGTCACTTGTCTTTTTTACTAAAATTTCATTTTAAACTAGAAACACGCACTTTGAATCATACTAGTCACATCGTGTAATGGTTCGATGTGAGACCAATTCTTTCACATCAAAAAATACTTATGAATCATTTTCCAAAATTATCAAGAAAATCATATCACATTTGATCAGTTTTCACTGAGTGATACTTTTTCAGCTAAAATACAAATTTTATATTGATAACAGACACATTGAGTCATATCGGGCACATCGTGTATCATATTTTGGTGATTATGATTCCTACACATCCAAAATTACTTATAGAAAAATATCTTGAAGTATCAAAACATTACAAATGAATTTTATCGGTTTTGAGTAGGTTAGTTGTCTATTTTACTAAAATTAATGTCAATTTTAAATAAATAGATGAACTTGGAGTCATACTAGTCACACTATACATTGGATTGAGGTGAGGATAATTCTTGAACATCTAAAATGACTTATGGATAATTTTATTAATGTATCAAAACAATACAAATGTGTTTTTTGGTTTTGATTATTTCACTTGTCTTTTTTTCTAAAACTCAATTTTTAACTAGAAACATGCACTTTGACTGATACTGATCACATCATATATCTATTTGATATGAAACCAATTACTACACATCAAAAATGAATTATGAATCATTTTCCTAAATTATAAAGAAAATCCAATCGTGTTTGAATGGTTTTTAGTGAGTGAAACTTTTTGTACTAAAATGTTGATTTCAAGCTTATAATGGGAACTTTGAACCATATTGGGAACAGCGTGCATCATATTGAGGTGAGGATGATTAATACACATCAAAAATGACTTATGGATCATTTTCATAAAGTATCAAATCAATCTGAATATGTTTGCTCAGTTTTGAGTATGTGAGTTGTCTATTTTACTAAAATTAATGTCGATTTTAAATAAAAAGAATAACGTAGAGAAATATTGGTCATATCGTGTGTCAGATTGAAGTGAGACTAATTTCTAAACATTAAAATTTATCAAAAAACTCTAAACTACAAATTTTAAAATGATTTCTATAATCTTTCGTTGTCAAATTGTCAATATTATATATTAACTCGATGTTCTTATCTAAAAACCTTTCTCATTTTCAAAATAAAGAATTATATAGTAAGCTCATATGACCATCATATCTTGAGAAGTGACCACAATGACCACATGATCTTACTATATTCTTTTTAATTTCAACAAGAAAGGTTTTTCTACTAAGAACATCAGGTCAATATGAATTCCCAAAATATCTATGAAAAAAACAATATATATATTAGATAAAAATGATAAGGAAATTAACGTATAAATAGTAGATAAAATGATAAAAAAAATTAATTAAATAAGTATCATGGATTAAACTTTTCATGATAGTTGTATGCATTCTTGATCCATTTACTTATTTTCATTATCTCAGTTGCAGGCTCAAAGTCTAATCTCTCGTGAGTAGGGGATCCTTCGAACAAACCACCCTAACTTGAACAAAAGAATCCACCTGTATAAAAAACTATAATTATGTGAGTAATACTAAAAAATAAGTGTAATATAAATATGAAATAATACATCAATTCTATAGACAATGATTTTGCTATGAAAACATCAATATTACCTCTCTGATTGAGAAGTGTGGGTACTTAAAGGAAAGTGATAAATGCCAACACTATAGGGGGAAAGGTTTTGAGGGAGAATAAGTGTGTGAAGTTTTTGGTGCATAAAGGCATGAATAATGGACAGACCACCCCAACATTAAAAAAATAATCCATATATATAAGAAACAAATATGTGAGTAATACTAAAAATAAAAAAATTAAACATAATTATGAAACAATACATTAATTCTATGCACAATGATTTTACTTTGAAAACATCAAGATTACCTCTATGATGGAGAGGAGACCATATCATGTCTCTTCCTATGAAGGCATGAGAGATGGACGTAAATCTTATAAAATAAAGGAACTCTATAAGAAATAATAAAAATTAAATCAATGCTCCATTATATAATTTTTTGGTAAAATTGAGAAATTATATCGTAACATTATTCTTACATATTCACAAAGGTTTTACTTCATTATAGTTTATTCATATGAGGTTTTGGTAATATCATCATATGAAGATGACATTGTCTATATGATTAGTCAAACATTTAATTTATATTATGTTAATGTTGTTTATAACATATAATATTATGAGAAGAAAACGGTATATTAAAAAAAACTTTTACCTTATGATTGAACTCTTTTTATTTTTTAAAGGTTTTCTAGATTTTGTTCCTCTATAGGGAATTTAAAGCCCCTCTATTTGGTCCCCTATAACATAGAAGACATTGTATGAACTGGGACCATCATGAAAAGATTTTTATATCTCAATGAAAGGGTCATCCTCAATTATATTTTCATCTAACCTGGAATTTGTTTTTGTTTCTAGAAGGACTATTGACTAATTCATGTTTGTTGGATCTGAGACATAAAATACTTCCACTTATTATGATGCCATTATGAATTACTCATATTTTTTCCCTTACATGCTGAAATTCACCTTCACAAATCCCATTTCATCAACTTTCACTACACTCATATTGTCAACCCATTTGCAATGGAAAATCATCACTTGTAATATTGTATAGTCCAACTCGTATATCTATTAGATAATTCCAAATTTTGAAATATTTTCATAAATTGGATTTTTATCCATGGAACCAAATATGTGCATCACTTCTGCCACAAGCATAACACCACTATTTTTCATCATACTGCAATCATCATGGTTTTTATAGAACGTATGACCATTAATTACAAAACCAGTGTAATATATAACATTTGTATTCGGTCCCCTGGATATCCATTAAATTCATTCAGCAATTAAACTCAGATTTTTAGATAACACCTTATAAATTTAATCTCATAACCATCCTATAACTTTTGATTATGTGTATTTGATATCCATCCTTCATCCCTTTATGGATTCAAATATCTGAGAATTTCTTTGTGGGATTAAATATATGTATCAACACCTTCACTATTATGTAAAATTTAAATGTGTTCCTACTCCCTCTCTTTTAAGGTAATTGTAACAAAATTTATTCTGAAAATCACTTCACCCATAAGGCATCCACTATGATGAGACTTTAGGAGACCGATGATGTCAACATATGATAGGTAATCATTACATGATTCAAAATCTTCTTCGAAAATATATCATTATACAATAAAACCTTCTTTTTAACTTTGATTCTGGAAATACCGTTTCAAAATATTCATATACCATTCAATGGGGTACATTTATCTATAATAGACAAGACTGCACAGTTGAACCTCTCTAACCAAGTGATTCATTAGGCAGACCGTTATATTAAATAATAATGGTTAAAAGAACATCTATAATTCACATAATATGACTACAATATCCTTATTCATGATTTGAAACATTACTAGTTCAATAACATTAAAACATATGGCTTTGAAAAAAGAAGTAGATTTTGGTTAATGTATACCATAAATTTTGAGGCAGAATGCAATGGAAACCAACAGGCATCAAATCATGAATCAAAAAATGATAGTCAAGTGATTTTAGTACTTGTAACTTCAAATTATTCAATGAAATGAAATTATTAATATTTGATGAATACCCCTGTGGAACTTTTACACCATTAAGGAAAACTCAAAATTGTAATTTTTCCCGTCTGGATAGAGTGTAAGATACCGGGGGGAAATTCCACCTTTTAACTTTCATCAGTGCCAACTCCTCTCTTATCCCCATTTCATCCAAGTAAAACCTATCCTTGATGTCATGTTTCATTTTTTGAGGAACATCTAGTAACTATTAAATAAAACTATAAATACATTTTTTCTATATGCAAGACATCAAAAAAATGTCTCACATATAGACAATTCCAATGTGGTAATTCAAAAAAATTGATATCTTCTTCCAACCTTTTTTTTTATTTTTTTATTTTATTTTATTTATTATTATTATTATTTTGTTTTTTTTATTTTTTTTGTTTGATATTCCCATTGAATGATTTTTTCCAGAATTTTTATTTATGTCATTGAGGTAAAAATTCCTAATGTCCTAAAAATAGGGTCTTCAAGGAATGTTTCAACTGAATAGAGTATGTGTGTTTTTCACAAATTGGGAACCCCAATATTCCTTTGATGCTATATCCTACTAAATTTCCATAAGTGGGAAAGTTATTTATAATCCAATAAAACATGGGAATCAATGTGAATACTTTACTTTTATGAGAATCATACATTATAACACCCATATCCCACATCAATTTTAGATATTCAATAAATGAATCCAAATAGACATCAATATCATTACCGAGTTACTTTGGTCCAGTTATAAGCATAGAAAACAAAATGTATTTGCACTTCAGGAATAACCATGGCAGCAAGTTATAATTTACCAACATGATGGGTCGTGTACTGTGAGTAATAATTTATACACTAAATGGATTTATTCTATCTATACATAACACAGTATGAAATTTACTCATCTCATTTACAAATTCAGAATACTCATAATAAATTTTCTACCACTTAGAATAATCTGTGGATGACATAGGTTCCCATATTTAATTATTTTATCTACCTTCCATGTCAATTATTTCACAATTTCCTAACATCTATATAGTCTTACAAACCATGTAATTGTAATAAAGTAATATATATTTTTTGAAGGAATTGATTCATTTTTCATGTATCTATTTATTCCACATATAGGGTGTTTTATGATTCATTCATGGTCCTTTAAAAACAATATGAAATAATTTGGAAAAGAATTTATTTTTTTAAAGATCATTCCCACTGAACGTATCATTTGTTTAGTATCATATGATTGACATGGTAGTTCATTTTCTCCAGGTATCATATCATTAGGGAGACCAAGTAGTTCTGTAAATATGGTGTCACTCCATACAATAATATCTTTCAAATTATATAACTTCAATACAATAAAAAAAGTTGTTTATTTAGTAAAAATGGTATACAATGTTATCTTGGCATAGTTATTTAACTTCTCAAAAATCTTTGGATAGTCACGATGTTCATCTTCAATTATCGTTGTCATTTCTTCCATGATATCTCCATCATAATTTACACTGGTATTCATATCAAATGATCCATAAACCATAATATCATCCTAATTGTTGTGAAAGTTCAGTATTTACCTATGTTTAGTCCAACATCTATAGCTCTGATATATTCTGTGACAAATCAAAAGTTCTTCCAACTCTTCTAGACTAATTTTTTTTGAATAACAACAACGTAAACATGGAAAATAATTTTAGAAGGTTTGTATATATTATATCTTGAAAACATTATAAAATATTTAACTCTATATTCATACCCTTTTTTAAAATTATTATCAAGCATCCATTTTTCATTCATATCTATAGTATTGGGATCAAAGGTGAATGTTATAGAAAATTATAATAATAGAAACCCAAAATTAGATTTTTTCAAATAATCTCAGTATGCTTTGAAGAAAATAGGTAATTGAATTTATGAAAAGAATTAATCCACTATGGTAGGTGTTATCCTCTGAATTCATTCAAAGGTGAATGTTATAGACAACTATCATGGTCATCAGATCATCTCCCAAACATTTATCATTGAATTTTTTTTGTTTGACACACATCATCCATATCTTGTGGAAATGAACCTATGTTGCTTGAAATATTGTAAGTGGTATTCATCCATGGGATGACTACTACTCAGAGTAGTACAAGCAATATAAAAGAGATGGGGGTGTCTCTCAAGCAACAAAATGAAATAACTATTTTGGAGATGGAACTGATGACAATGCAAATTGTCTACAAAAGAGATGGTGGATGAGCCTCAAGAAAAAAAATGCAATACTAATTATTGTTTGACATACATAAAGTCTATCTTAAATCCCATAAACAAATAAAAATATAATATTGTAAATTAAGGAGAAATAGGAAACCCAAATATTATAAACAATAATAATTAACTCTCATTCAATCATCTAGAAGATATAAAAATGTATTAATTAAATATTTTAATAAATAATTAGTTATTTCATATACATAGATGGTAATCAGATATTTCTTTAGGGTGGAACCAATACATGTAGACATAAAATGAATAGTACCTAAAAAATTATCATATATTGAATTTGATAACATTTATTCTATTTTTTGGAATAAGTGAAGTAACAACCTAATGAATTATTACATTTAAAATTAATGGTATAAAAATTATTCGAAAACATCTCAAGACTCTTAGGATATAATATCACTACATCGATCCATACTAAGGATTCTAGGGATGTCATCACATCATATCTACCCATTTGAAGGATTTTGGGGAGGTCATCTAATACACATTAACCCATCCTTAATATTATAGGGATTTCCATAAATAACTTTTCATAAAGCAATAATACACATCAACAAGATATATCACAAATAAGCGAGAAAAACACACCAACCCTTGCAACACTGATCCCATTTACACTATCCTCTATTGAGATAGAATGACTCCTGTGAGGTCACATTTTCTAAGTAGACTACCATTACTTTACTCAAAACTCTAAGTGGAATCACAAAATTAACAAATCTTTAAAATGTCACTCCCCATATAAATTCCCAACTATACAAATATGAAAATAACCAGTTAGTTTAATACACCAAAAAGCGGTCTCATAGTCTACCCAACCGCCATCATAGAAATTGAAGCATAAAAAACTATATAGATGATGTATAATGGGATGGTACTTATAAAATATAGTTAATTCCACTATTTATCCAATGAAAATAAAGTATGATTCATCCACACATTCACATAAATAAAAGCATAGCTCATAAATCCCCTACATTAATTCATAACTACAATTGAAAAGGAAAGAGATGCTCGTATGGCCTGTGAGAGAAGTTGAGAAGGTTCACAATGTAGGTGTTTCATACTATAGAAATTAAAAGCAACAAAATAGACAATATCCATCGAGAAATCTTCAAAATGGCTAACTCACCATACTCATAGTTTCAATACAGCTTCCACCACAGCTAGAACCATTGATGTTTTACACCCCGAGTTCCCTAAGAGAAATAGATAAATAATTTTGTTATAGAGAAATTAGATAAATTCTTATGTTCAAGCCTTGGATTAATTCAACCCTTGAATCATTTCACCCCTGTATTTGAGCCTTGTAACTGTTGGAGCCTTGACTTGAGCCTTGATTTGAGCTTTGATTCACTGAGGAGGAGCTCCGATAGTAGGTGTTGTCTATGGAGAGCTTCGGATATCTTGAACTAGTTCACGATGGTTAGGGTTCTTAAAATAGATCAGGACACTTTCATCAGCACTTAAGTAATATGTGCTGATGAAAGGAATCTTTATTAGTTCTTTTTTAACACTCATAAAGATAGAACTTTATCATCGCTAAAAAAGAAGTGATAAAATCCTTCTTTTTCAGTGCTAAAGTTTTAGCAATGGTAAATCTCTATCTTTATCAGTGCTAAAAAAGCATTGACAAAGATGTATTTTATTAGCGCTTATTACTTAAGCACTGATAAAGGATTTGTAATTATAATTATAAATAAAATATTTTTTTTATATATATAATAAATATATATAAATATAAATATATTAAATATATTCTCTATTTAAATATATTTAATATAATTTTATAATTATCTAAATATATTATTATTTATTTATAATAATATAAATATTTTTAAAAAATAATATTTATAACATTATATTTATTTATATAATTATATATATTTATAAATGTATAAATTTATATAAATATAAATATAGTAAATATATTCATTATTTAATTAAATTTATTATAAATTTAATAATTATTTAAATATATTTATCTATTTATTAATAATTATATAAAAACTTTTTAAAAATAATATTTATTTATTTATAATTATAAATGTATAAATGTATAAATATAGTGAATGTATATTTATAAATATAATTATTTATAAATATTTTATTATATATATAATTTTAATATTATTAATTAATATTTAATCATAAGTATATGCATGTTAAAAATAATTGAAATTGAATAAATTAAAAATAACTACACTTTAAAAATATTAAAAAAATGTATATGTTTTGTGTGTCTGCATTATATATAAAAAATTATTAATTACATATATATGAAATCAATATAACACACGTTTGATCTATGTTAAATTGAAAAAAAAACGATATTGAATGATGTTCATTACTCTATGCAATTAGTAAGTATTTTTAATTCATATTAATTTTTAATTATAAGTATTTATTCACTAAATATATTATTATTTAATATAAAATAATAATTATTTTGTATTATATAAATCATATTTATATACATTAATATATATCTATATATTTAATATATACTATTTATTCACATTATCAATTATTCTTTACTTAAGAAAATGTTTAATATTTTTATAAATTTACTTATTTTTAATTTCTAATTGTTTAACTTTCATATTGCATAAACATCTATATATTTAATATGTACTAATTATTAAAATTTATAATTTTTTATAGTATAATAAATTTATTCATTTTTATCAATAATTATTTAATTAGTTATAAATTTAATATATATTTTAATAAACTCATTTTTTATTTTTATTTATTTCATTATTTCATTTTATGTGTACCTTTATCAACACTTAAAAATCACGGATAAAGGTAATTATTTATCAGTGCTACAAATAATGCACTGATAAAAGATAACCTTTAGAGACGCTAAAAATAATGCACTAATAAAGGATAAACTTTATCAGCACTCAAAAAGTGCTAATAAAGGGTACCCTTTTTGAGCATTAAAACAAAAGCACTAATAAAAGGTAAAATTTATCAGTGCTTTTTTTAGTGCTGATAAAATTTCTCTTTATCATCACTTTTTTATAGCTATATTAAAGGAATTTTTTAGAGTAGTTCCCTAAGAACTACCTAAGGCCCATGATAATCCTCCACTACCTGCACATTATTCAAAACCATATATATACACTTAATCATAGAATACTCAGTTTTAAATAAAATAATTCAATAAATAATGAACCAAAAGCACATGTCATAATTTCAACATACAGTTTTAATTATTTGGGCCCTATCTAATGTAAGAAATAGGCATATAGCATGTGATCCTATGATCTAATACATGTTATATGAATTCACCCCAAATCCCAAAAATCAGTATACCAACATCATGTGCATCACTCAAGGTGAGTTTAAATCAAAGGTAACATCATAAAAAGAAGCGAATCAATTCCCACATTCATGAAAAATTAGAGGTCCACTATACAGTGTTGGTCAAGAACTGACATAGTTCCCCTACTCGAGTTCCAACCATCTTATCCCCTTTCTACCCTGTAAAAATCAATTCATCAAAAGGAAACAAGTAATGGAATTTGGTGATCTGATACCATTTTTTAATACCCCAACCCGAATCATCGGATCCAGGGAGGAGTGTCACACAACCTCATGTGAGCCTCCCCAAACACAATAGGATATAAAATGGTGGAAAGGGTTGAGAGGGACATCATAGGGATACTATTCACTTGGTATTAGATAATCATAGTATACAATAGAAGTGGTGAAAATAAAAAAATTAAGAATAATAATAAATCAGCAAAGCAAAAATATTCACATAAATTACTAATCCATGCAATTGCAGTACAGAATGTCATTCTCACAACCCAAAATAAAGGACTCCCATAGGTGGTGGATCAAAATACTAGATAAAATTAACTAATAAAAATAGTAGAAAATATCAAAGGACAAATTATATCCTACAAAGCTCCAAATCCACATATTATTCCCATTTAATAACCCACCACAAGTCCCTTTATCTTCACTAGATCCATGTTTTTTAAATATACATGTGCACTAATATTCCTGAGTAGGGTGTGAGTATAAAACCCAGTAAGAAACCACCATCAGGTCCTTAACCTTAGTGCATAAGATATACTGGTGCATTCCATGAAAATAAAGAAGCACTGATAAGAAACAAGTATATCACACAAAAACAACATATATGTAGGTTCCTTTGATACTGGATCTACTTACTTCAACTCCATGCCATAAGAAATCTCAACCAGCCACCTAACACATCCCCATTGATGGGATAGTCTATAAACACATCTTACATCTCACGCATCCCCCTAAGGGATGGACCATGTTCATGATAACTGAATCATCTAGAACACCAACCTCATGGGGATAGTTCATATGGATTAACCTAATCCCTCAAATACAAAATAAAGAGGAATAATACATTTGGAACATATATATTGTCACGACCCATCCTTGGGGCCCGTGCGGTGACTACCCCAAGCCCGCCTTCAATAGGCCAGGGGTTGGCGACTAGCACCAAAGGCGTAATTCCCGATAAAAGGGAAGGAATTGCCTTTATATAAGAAAAAAAACACCACAGAGTACACAAGCTGAAGTAAAATCTAAGTAAACTGAGTAAAAAAGTAAGTGCTGGAAAGTAAATGGTCCAGTATACAAACCCAACTGAAAGTACAGTAAAACTAAGAAAAGAAAGTACAACAGCTGAAAAGTATGCAGCAACCACAAAGTCATCCTCTGGAATTCCCACCTGAAGGGTGGGTACAGATAGTCTTGTCAGCTCCTCGGGTTCGGTCATCCGCTCTGAGTACATCCCGCCTAATAGTCCACCTCCGGATACCGTCCCGCTCCACAAGCCTCAACCATGATCAGTGTTGTCCGTCATCTGCATCCAACACAACATAGTGCGGGCATATCCCATGCAGGGCTGAGTATACGATACTCAGTAGGGACCCCGAGACCCCCGAAGGTCTCTCGAAATCCAAAAACGATAAACCAAAGGAAAGATACAAACAAGAAGTATCAACCGTCTCTACTTGTGTATATGCCCATACATATACCTAAGTCATCAATTCCAGTGTGGCTCCAACTCACGAGCCCAAGTACAACCCAGTTCACAAAGGAAAGCACAACCCATTCCACACAGGAAAGCAAGATAATCATATCGAAGATAATGATTGACATTCAAGACTCATCTCACACAGGTATACTACTCACGAAGACGGGTGGAGATGATTAGATGTAGCCTCTGAATCATCTCCTCTGTCGAACCCATGTAGGATACAAGTACAGAAGTCACCGCTGCTGAACCCACGTAGGATCCAAGTACACTAACCATAGTTGTCGAACCCACGTAGGATCCAGGTACAGTCGTCATCACTGCCAAACCCACGGAGGATCCAAGTAAAGTCATCCTCGATGTCGACCCCACGTAGGATCCAAGTACAGTCGCCATCGTCGTCGTAGTCGCAGCTAGCTCTAGGGTTCCCGCACACAACACACTCGATTCCAGGAGGGTCCACTCCACAAGCCAAGAGGTTAGATACATCAACTGTCATGAAGTCGAAAGTTTATGTATCACAAATTTCCATCTTGTCAATAGGAACTCAACGTGACAGACGGTGCGTCAATCGGATGCTCGGTCTGAGAGATATTGGTTTTTCCGTCCCAGGGGCCCGGTTGGTTTTTAAGCTAAAACCAACCCGACCGTAATACAACTGCATCCAAACCTCAAGTGGAGTAATCCAAAAGAAACTTCTCACTAAGAGGAATTCAACTTGATTGACGGCATTTCATTCGGACGTCCGGTCGTTAAGTTATAAGTGTTTCCGCTCCAAGGGCCCGGTTGGTTTCAGGTTCGAACCAGCCTGGCCGTACCCAAACTTTACTGAAACCTCAAGTGTAATATACTTAAATGACCATCTTGATCCAAGGATCTATACGCAACTGAAGGTGAATCGATCGGAGGTCTGTATCCCAAGATATGAGCGTTTTAACTAACCTGGTCTGAAAATATAGGGTATGGGCCCGGTCCGACCAGGCCCAATACCCCCTGGGTCGGACCGAACCGGGTCTGGGTTCGGCCTGACTAGGTGCGGCCCAGAATGGCTGGTGCGTCCTGGCCAACGGCTGGCTAGGCCCGGCCCGGCTGGGCGCGGCCTGCGCAGCCCGTGCGACCTGCGATCCGGCTCCGAAGCCGGTCGCGGCTCGGCGCTAGCCGAGCGGGGCACAAAGGGGGCGTCGCCCCCTTGTTTCTGAAATGGAGGACCTGTGGGGTCCACCCTAGGAATCTGTCAGGGGGTTACAACCCCCCGGTTTCCTTCGAATGGCCAGCCATGATGGCCGACCTTGTGTAACCATGGGACCCCCTCGGGTCACGCCTCTAGGTGGTGTCGGCGGCCGGCTCAGTCAGCCGCCCCTTTGAAGACCTCCGCGAACTTAGGTCGTGGCTCCTGTCCGACCAACGCGGTGCAATGGTGCCGTGCCCCTCTGCTGAGGCCCGATCTAGGCCATGACCTCCTTCGGCCACACCGGCGCGGCACGACGGCGCCGCGCTCCACCACCGCGACCCGCTCCAGTCGCGGTCCTCTTCGTTCATGCTCGGTGCAACGGAACCACGCCGCCATCACCATAAACATCAATGATGGTCAACACGAAAAAGGGGAGGAGGATCGACCGTGTTTGTGTGGTCCGATCACCTCCTGTTATGACGATAACAAGCGGTCAAAATAAATGAGACTGTTCAACGACAAAACAAAGCACAATTTTAATTCATTAAAATTGTACTTAACCCCTACCTCGAAAGGAATTTGTGTTTGTCAAGCAATGCGGATGATGGAGTCATTTCTTTCAGCGTCGGTGTCTCCTCCTTTGTCATGGAGGATGAATAGGATCAAGAAACTAGGCCGCCAAGTCGACGTTCTTCGTCAGAAAGTTGGCGTTCTTCGTTGAAGGTAAAGTTATTCAAAAGGGACAAGAGCTCTCTCCTCTAATTCTCAACACAACAAGCTAACCCGAAATAAAATAAGCTTCCCCTTATTTTATTTTACTTTTCCATGCATTCGAATTTACAAAATTCAAACACTTAAATCTATTAATTGATAAAAAGTGTGATGGCATGAATTAATGTTGGAGAGTGGGGAGAGGAGGAGTCACTTAATTAAATACAAGGCTTTAAATGGGGGGTTTAAGGGGTTTAAGGGAATGTGAAGGGTTGGGGATCGTGCGGGCCCCACCCCACATTTATCCTCACATGGGTAGTTAGGATGCTAGTGGGTCCCACCCTAACTTACCCATGTAGGATAAAACCACCTTAGAAAAATAAATAAAATTGCACACAATTTTATTCACTTTTTATTTAAGCCACATTTTTTTAACAACTCCTCCAAAGAAAACGCATCTTCAGTAAAGGTCCTCTTAAGAAATTACCAGCGTTGTGGTTCCATTGATGCCCTCGGATTTCAATTCCGAGCACCGGTTCAAAAGATAGAAAAACCTGCTCGTTCTTTCACTGAACTTACCCGAGCTAAACTTCGGAAATTGATTCCGGGCACACCGGGCCTCGGAAACAGGTACCGTCAAAAACTGAGTACTCGTAAAATCCCAAAGAATTTAAGAAAAAAATTTCCTTGAAATTTACGGGTCTTTACATTACTCCCACCTCAGTGTTTTATGTCCCCGTAAAGCTACATCATAAACTAGGGAAACAGATGAGGGTATTGTGCACGCATCTGAGCCTCCCACACCCATGTGCTCTCCAAGAGGTTCTCGTGCTGCCACATGATACGTACTAGAGGAATCGACTGTCCACATAGGACCCGCTCCTGTCGATCCTCGATCTCCACTGGGACCTCCGAAAATGTCGCCCCATCATAGATGTCCAGCTCCCCGTGATCAATGATATGTGTTAGATCGTGCACGTATCGCCTCAGCTAAGATACGTGGAAGACATTGTGCACCTGGTGCAACTGAGGTGGAAGAGCCAGGTGATAATCCACTTCGCATATCCTGCTGAGAACCTAGAATGGTCCGATGAATCACAGAGATAACTTGACGCCCCGGAAAAATCTCCATAATCCACATCGAGGTGAGACCCATAAGAAAATGTGGTCGCCATCCTATAACTCTAGTGGTCTCCGCCTCCTATTTGTATAGGACTTCTGTTGGCTCTGTGCAGTCCTCATCTACTCCTGGATGATCTGTACCTTCTCTGTCGTAGCCTGGACCATCTCTGGTCCTACGAGTGCTGACTCCCCAGGGTCTGTCTAGCACAGAGGTGATCTGCAAGGTTGGTCATACAATTCCTCATATGGTGTCATTCCGATGGTGGAGTGGTAGTTGTTGTTATACGCAAACTCCACTAAAGGTAGGTGATCCTCCCAGTTGCGACTAAAGTTGAGGAAACATGTGTGGAGCATGTGCTCGAGAGTCTGAATGGTCCTCTCCATCTGGCCATCCGTCTGAGGGTGAAAGGCGGTGCTCAGGCATAGCTGCATCCCAAATGCCTCCTACAACCCCTTCCAAAGCTGGGAAGTAAAGCGAGTGTCTCAATCAGAGATGATAGATGATGGCACGCCATGAAGCCGTACGATCTCCTAAACATAGATTCATCCCAAGCTCTCCACTGATCCCTTCTCTCTGATAGGTAAGAAGTGGGCTGACATGGTGAGTCGGTCCACGATCACCCAGATAGAGTCATGTCCTCTGGAAGTACATGGAAGTCCCGTCACGAAATCTATAGATATACCATCCCACTTCTACTCTGGGACCTCTAAGGGCTGCACCGAACCTTCTAGTACCTGGTTCTCCACCTTCACCTGCTAGAAGGTGAGGCATCGAGAAACAAACTCTGTCACAACCTTCTTCATACCCGGCCACCAGTGCTATCATCTGAGATCCTGGTACATCTTCACTACACCTGGATGTATCGCCATTAGGGAAGTGTGAAACTCCCTTATCACCTCCTCCTGTAATGCAACTGGTACCATGGTACGTCCCCTGAAGAGGATGACGTGCTCACCACCTTCAAGAAATCCATCGGGTTCCATCCCAGAGGATATCTGAGCACGTCGTGCCTCACAGTCAACGTCCCCATGTTGTGCCTCCCTGACCCGCTGAAGTAGTGGAGGAGTAACTGTGAGCGACTGTAGAAAGGATTCCCCATCTATATCCATGAAGGGTATCTGCAAAGCGGCTAACTGCTATGTCGCCTCTCCAAGTAGTTGAATGCCCGACCTCCTGTTGAGAGCATCAGCTACTACGTTCCCCTTACCAGGAGTATAGACTATCTCAAATTCATAGTCCTGGAGGAACTTGAGCCATCGTCACTGTCTTAGGTTCATTTCCTTCTATGAGAAGATGTACATGAGACTCTGGTGGTCCGAGTAGACTGTAAAATGCTTGACCATCAGATAGTGTCGCCACATCTTCAAGTCGAAGACCACTGCTGCTAACTCCAGGTCATGGGTAGTGTAGTTCTAATTGTGCTGCCTCAACTGTCATGAACCATAGGTGATCATTACCTGCTCATGCATCAGGACACACCTGAGTCCGGTCCCTGATGCATCGTAGTAAACTACGTACCCTACGCCCTCCTCCAGTAGCCTCAAGATGGGTCCACTGGTCAATCTCTGCCTCATCTCCTGGAATCTCTGCTGACATCTATCGGACCACACGAAGGGTTTCCCCTTCTTCTTCAAAGCTGAAAGTGGTGTTGCAACTCTAAAGAAGTCTGGTACAAATATCTGATAGTACCCAGCCAGACCTAGGAAACTCCTCACCTCTGTCACGCTCCTGGGTGGCTCCCAAGATAGTACTTCCTCGATCTTCGTAGGATCCACCGCAACTCCCTCCTCAGAGATGAAGTGCCCCAAGAAGTGGACCTCTCGAATCTAGAACTGACACTTCAAGAGCTTACTATAAAGCTGGTTCTCTTGGAGTGTGTCCAGTACAACCCGCAAGTGGTAGGCGTGCTCCTCCTCAGTAGTTGAGTAAATCAGTATGTCTTCGATAAAGACTACGACAAATTGATCATGGTAAGTCTGGAATATTATGTTCATGAGACTCAAGAACACTTCTGGAGCGTTGGTTACACCGAAAAGCATAACCAAGAACTCATAGTGGCCATACTGACACCTGAAGGTCGTCTTCTGCACATCCTCTTCTCAAACTCTGAGCAGATGATAGTCTGAACTGAGGTCTATCTTTGAGAACCATCATACTCCCTTGAGCTGATCGAATAGATCATCTATCCTCGGATGTGGATATTTGTTCTTCACGGTCACCTGGTTCAAGCGACGGTAGTTGACACACAGTCGCATGCTCCCGTCCACCTTCTTGGTGAACAAAATCGGGGAATCCCAGGGTGAAACACTGGGTCGGATGAATCCCTTGTCCTGCAAGTCCTCCAGCTATACCCATAGCTCATGAAGCTCAGCGGGAGCCATCCGATATTCTGGTGTAGATATCGGGGTTGTCCCGGGGTACAGGTCAATATAGAAGTCTACCTCTCTGCGAGGAGGTAGTCCTGGAACGTCGTTAGGAAAAACGTCCGCATATTGATCCACCACAATAGAAAAACTCGGACTCCACACATCAATTTCTCCTAGGATGAGACTAGCCAACTGATGGGTGATTGGTTGTCCTCTCCTCTGTGTGAGTCCATCCTGCGCTGCAAAGGCTCCCTTCTCACCGGTGAAGGTGAACCTACTCCCATCGGTGCGGACACACCGCACCTTGCGCCAAATACAGTCGATCTGAGCATGGACTCTAGATAACCAAGCCATGCCCAAGATGACGTCGTAAGTCCTCAACGCTACTACAAGAAGATCCCAGCCGAAGCTCTCGCATCCTAGAGTAAGTTCACACTACCGGTACCAGTGCGTAATCATCGAGTCTGCTCCCGTAGGAGTCTCTAGCCGTAAGGATCGAGCCAATGGATCTATCGGAATCTCTGAGCTCTGAACAAGGGTAGCAGAAATGAAATAATGACTCGCTTCTGTGTCTATAAGAACTGAAGAAATGGTGGAGTAGACACAGATTGTACCTCGAATCATCTCAGGTGCGCCATGATCGTAGGCCTCCACTACCTGAAGCTGAGCCTGCCTCTGCCCGCCAGCTCACTGCGGTCGGGGTGGACCTCCTGGTGGTGCTGGTGGTAGAGCCCCGAAGTGTCATCCACTACCTGCTGCCCGGTCAGCTCCTCTGCATCATCTTCCTACTCCCTGCAGACCGCCATGGTCGAACCTTTGCCTCTACCTGGGTGGTCCCTCAACCGTCTGCTGCTCCTCTGCATGGCGGGCCGGGCAATCACGAGCCATGTGGCCCTGCCCGCCGCATGCATAGCACTGCCAGCCTCTCATAAGACTGGCTCTGTTGCATGTTCCCCACACCTCTGAACCAGTATCCTGATGTCACCCACCTGATGGTCTGGTCCGCTTGGACCTCTGCGACATTTGTCTACTGTCGGCTTCAGAAGACTCCGCTACGTGTCGCCATGCGGTAGGTCTCGCTGCTGGTGTAGGCTCAGTAAGAAATCTCTCCACAAGAAGGGCTCGCTCTAGTAATCATGCCTCTGTCGGAATGCTGAGGGAGATCATTGAAGCTCTAATCTCATGCCTCAGTCCCTGCTCGAAGGTTCGGGCCCGAAAGAATGGGTCTCGTACCATGTCGATGGAGTAGCACAAGAGATCAGTAAATCTCGCCGAGTACTGGGATACTGTCATGATGCCCTGTCGCAGCTGTAGTAACTACTAGATGTGCACTGCACGGAGGGTGGCTAGAACGAACTCTGAGCGGAAGAGTCTATCGAAGTCCGTCCAAATTAATGATGCCTCGTCGTGCACCTGGAGCATCAGGCTCCACAATCTACCTGCTGTTGCGTGCAGGAGACTCGTCGCAAGGATCACCATGAGGTCAGATGGTGTCCTTACTAATCTGAAGACTCTGAAAATAGCCTCCAGCCAATCCTCGGCTGCCTGAGGGTCCGTCTCTCCGTGGAACCTGGGCGGCCTCTGACGCTGAAACTCATGCAGCGTACTCAGGCAACGTGTACTGTCAAATACTAGGGCTGGTGGCATCGGTGGCTCGGCAGGTAGAGGTACCACCGGTGCCTCCACTGTAATGGGGCCCTGTACTGAGGCCTCGTCACTCGGTCGGCTGCCATCTCGCACAAAGCTCGAAACCCAATCTGGCTGCCATCATGGGGCCATCCTAAAAAAGAAACAGGTGTGCCACGGTTAATACATTATACCAGGTAATCTGACACAAAGTAATCACAAAGAAAACTTATAAATCACACATGCAATCAATGTTTTCATGCACTGAGTCGGAAATCAGAAGTCAGGGTCCTGGTGTATGGATACGTCGGCCGCCGCACCAACACTGGACTCCCTTGACTGATAACCACACTCAATACCCTTAACACTATTTCTTCACAGGATGAAATTATCAGAGCCCTAAGTTCTGCAGTAGAACCGACTCCTCTGATACCAATTTGTCACGACCCGTCCTTAGGGCCCATGTCGTGACTACCCCAAGCCCGCCTTCCATAGGCTAGGGGCTGGAGACTAGCACCAAAGGCATAGTTCCTGATAAAAGGGAAGGCATTGCCTTTATATAAGAAGACAAACACCACAAAGTATGCAAGATGAAGTAAACTCTAAGTAAACTAAGTACAAAAGTAAGTGCTCGAAAGTAAATGGGTCAGTATACCAACCCAAATGAAAGTACAGTACAACTGAAAAAAAAATTACAACTGCTGAAAAGTAAGAAGCAACCACCAAGTCATCCTCCAGAATTCCCACCGAAAAGGGTGGGTACAGATAGTCTCGTTGGCTCCTCAGGTTCGGTCGTCCGCTGTGAGTATGTCCCGCCTGATATTCCACCTCCGGATACTGTCCTGCTCCACAAGCCTCAACCACGATCAGCGTTGTCCGTCGTCTGCATACAACACAATGTTGTGCGGGCATAGCCCGTGCAGTGGTGAGTATACGATACTCAGTAGGGATCCCGAGACCCCCAAAGGTCTCATGAAATCCACAAAGGATAAACCAATGGAATGATACAAACACAAATTATCAACCGTCTCTACTTAGGTATATGCTCATACATATACCTAAGTCATCAATTTCAGTACGGCACCAACTGACGATCCCAAGTACAACTCAGTCCACACAGGAAATCACAACCGAGTCAACACAGGAAAGCAAGACAATCATATCAAAGATAATGATTGAAATTTAAGACTCATCTCACACAGGTATACTACTCACGAAGAGGGGTGGAGATGATTAGATGTAGCCTCTGAATCATCTCCTCTTCCGAACCCACGTAGGATCCAAGTACAGAAGTTGTCACTGCCGAACCCACGTAGGATCCAAGTATAGTAACCATTGCTACCGAACCCACGTAGGATCCAAGTATAGTCCTCATCGCTACCGAACCCACAGAGGATCCAAGTACAGTCGTCCTCGCTACCGAACCCACGTAGGATCCAAGTACAGTCGCCATCGCCGTCGCAGTCACAGCCAGCTCTAGGGTTCCTGCACACAGCATGCTCAATTCTAGGAGGGTCCTCTCCATGAGCCAAGAGGTTCGATACATAAACTGTCACGAAGTCTAGAGTTTATGTATCACAAAGTTTGGTCTCGTCAATAGGAACTCAACTCGACAGACGGCGCGTCAATCGGACGCCCGGTCTGAGAGATATTGGCTTTTCCATCCCAGGGGCCCGGTTGGTTTTTAAGCTAAAACAACCCGACCGTACTCCAGATCTGTCCAAACCACAATTGGAGTAATCCAAAAGAACAGTCTCACTAATAGAAATTCAATGTGATTGACGGCACGTCATTCGGACGTCTAGTCGTTAAGTTATAAGTGTTTCTGCTCCCAGGGCCCGGTTGGTTTTGAGTTCAAACCAACCCGGCCATACACAAACTTCACCAAAACCTCGAGTGTAATATAACGAAACGACCATCTCGATCCAAGGATCCCTACTCAATTGACGGTTTGTCGATCAGAGGTCTGTATCCCAAGATATGGCCGTTTGAACGTACCTGGTCCAAAAATAAGGGGTTTGGGCCCGGTCCGACCCGGCCCAATACCACCTGGGTCGGCCCGAACCGGGTCGACCCGACCCGGGTCTGGGTCCGGAACGACGGGGCGTGGCCCGGCCCGGCCCGTGGCTGGCGTGGCCCGGCCCGGCTGGGTGCGGACGGCCCAGCCCGTGCGACCTGCGGTCCGGCGAGGAAGCCGGCCCCGGCTCGGCGCTGGCCGAGCGGGCCGCAAAGGGGGTGCCGCCCCCTTGTTTCTTAAACGGAAGACTCGTGGGGTCCACCCTAGGAATCTGTTGGGGGGTTACGACCCCCCGGTTTCCTTCGAACGGCTGTTCGTGATGGCCGGCCTTATGTAACCACGGGACCCCCTCGGGTCCCGCCTCCAGGTGGCGCTGGGGGCCGGCTAAGCCGGCCGCCCCTTTGAGGACCGTCGTGGCCTTAGGCCGCGCCTCTTATCCGACCGGCATGGCGCACCGGTGCCGCGCCCCTCCGCTGCGGCCCGCTCTTGGTCGGTCCTCCTTCGTCCTCACCGACACGGCACGACGGCGTCGTGCCCCTCCACTGCGGCCTGATCCTGGCTGCGGCCTCCTTCGGCCTCACCGGCGCGGCGCGACGGCGCCGCACTCCACCCTCGCGGCCCGCTCCGGTCGCAGTCCTCTTTGTTCTTGCGCGGTGCAACATCACCGCCCCGCCTTCTCCACAAACATCAACGATGGTCAACAAGAAAAAGGGTAGGAGGATCGGTTGTTTTTGTGCGGTCCGATCTCCTCCTGTTATGATGATAACAAGCTGTCAAAATAAACGAGATTGTTCAATGACAAAACAAAGCACAATTTTAATTCATTAAAACTTAACTTAACCCCTACCTCAAAAGGAATTCGTGTTTGTTAAGCACCACGGACGATGATGTCATTTTCGTCGTCATCGGTGTCTCCTCCCTTGTCGCGGAGGAAGAAGGGGATGAAGAAACCGGGCCACCGAGTCGACGTTCTTCGTCGGAGAGTTGGCATTCTTCGTTGAAGATGAAGTTCTTCAAAAGGGACTAGAGCTCTCTCCTCCAATTCTCAACACAACAGGATAACCCAAAATAAAATAAGATTCCCCTTATTTTATTTTACTTTTCCATTTATTCGAATTTACAAAATTCGAACACTTAAATCTATTAATTGACTAAATGTGTGTTTGCCTGAATTAATGTGGGAGAGTGGGGAGAGGAGGAGTCACTTAATTAAATACAAGGGTTTAAATGGGGGGTTTAAGGGGTTTAAGGGGATGTGAAGGGTTGGGGATCGTGTAGGCCCCACCCCACATTTATCCTCACATGGGTAGTTAGGATGCTAGTGGGTCCCACCCTAACTTACCCATGTAGGATAAAACCACCTTAGAAAAATAAATAAAATTGTACACAATTTTATTCACTTTTTATTTAATACATTTTTTTTAACAACTCCCCCAAAGCAAACGCATCTTCAGTAAAGGTCTTCTTAAGAAATTATCGATGATGCGGTTCCATTGGTGTCCTCAGATTTCAATTCCGAGCACTGGTTCAAAAGATAGAAAAGCACGCTCGATCGTTCACTAAATGTACCCGAGCTAAACTTCGGAAATTGATTATGGGCACACCGGGCCTCGGAATCATGTGCCGTCAGAAACTGCATACTCGTAAAATCACAAAGAATTTAAGAAAAAAATTTCCTTGAACTTTACGTGTCTTTACATATATGGGATAAAAAATAAATTATCACATCACGTCAAGAAAGAGTCATAACCGTCAAAAATCCACATGTGAACCCAAAATAGGTCTCATCATGATAAACACACACAAAATGTGACTAAACATCAAGAATAGGTCTAATGGGGATACACATGAATTCTAAACAATCATTAAAAGAACCCATATAAATATGTACTGATTATAAGGACCACCTACCATAGGTACAATGACGCTTCAGTGAAAAGGGTCTCTTTCCAAGTCCAATTTTACAGCTCTAAAACCTAGAACCATCCTCGATAAACCATAATATAATTCTAGGGTCAAGGATAAAGAGGAATCACACATAAAAGATAATAAAAAATGAAACATACCTGAAAAGATTCATTTTCGACAACAGTCTAGGTACAAATAATGCACAGGTTCCAAGAATCTGAATCTGGCAGACTATTTTATTAATGAAAAATAATTATATAGGTAGAACATGTAAAAAACCTTTTATTTGATTAATAAATCAAGAATATAATTGGTTTGAACAATTAAAAGAAGGTATATTTTATCTAGATCATGATAGAATTAACTAGATTGAGAACTGTGGGATCAAAGCAATGTCAATGCATCAAAGGGAGGAGAAGGAATGGGATGGAGAACCCAAAATCATCAGAATAGATCTCCTAGGGTATTGGGGGTTAAGAGAGGCCTGAGAGATTAAGAAAAAAATATATGGGTTCGGTTTTTAAAATGAAACTCAATATAACAAGGTAGACTTACTAGACCTCAGGTTGCGCCACTAGTTGGATGGTGTCTCCTTAGAAGAAGCACTTGTGCCCAAGACTCCCACTAGTAGGAGAGTGGCTTCCCATTTACTATAAAATGCGATATACAGTCTTTTTTTAGATCCTATAGACTCCACTAAATGAATGGTAGAGATTCTATAGATTTTTAATCTATAGCACAATCCACTGGTGTGTCCTTTCTAATCCCAACCTCCCCAACACCTTTAATCTTCCTCAAAACACTTCAAAACATACTCAAAAATATATATAAAAGCTTAAATGAGATGTATCTTAAATAGAGGGTGTATCAAACCACAGTTTGTTATACCCACTAAGGTCACTTATCATACTAATAACTTCCCACATAGGCCAAAACAAGTTCATTATTTACACTTTGACCCCACTCACACACTCCTTTGGAAGCTTCCAAGGAGGTCACCCATCCTAACACTACTCCAGACTCAGCTCAATTAACTATTGAGTTCTAATATTGTAGGCTCTCGAAATGAAATTTGAAACTTTTTAACATAGTTAGTAACATTTATTATTTTGTGTCTCACATTTCAAGGGGTATTAAGATTTCCCTTCTCATTTCTACCATAGTGGGACACCTCAAAACTACGCTTCTTACTATCAGATGACCCATTACCAGTCTCTATCATTAAAGACACCTACCTTTAATCATAGTCTTCCCATATGTTTCCATTAAATATTATGGCCTGATTGACCACCTCTTCAAGGATAAGTAGAAGAAAAAAAATTATTCGTTCATATAGCATACACAAGTTTTTCCTCGAAACACAAGTCCAACATCACCCCAACCCCTTCCAGTAACAGAGGAAACCACTATAAATTAATAAAAATAGTGGAATATTACATCATTGACATTTCTCCCTACTTGTGGTGTATAAAATCCCCATACGTATTAGCCCTTAGGGTCTCAGGAATGAAATATTCAGTGAACTAATTCTGGACATACTTATAGGTTATCCATACATGTTAGTCTACCTAGACGAAGACACCCCACCATCACTTAATCTATTCTTAAATCATATACATCACAAGATTTACCCTCATTTATGGGGTCCCTCTAGATCTCAAAAACTTCTCGGCATATAATCTACCCAATAATAAGCTACCAGGGGACAACCCACCCCAGAGAAAAATTTAGGATGCATTAACCTAAATACCCCAGTGTGATTAGACATCATATCCATGGACCATGGACCATCCCTCCATTTATTATATAACTCAAATAAAAATCTCTCAAATATTAATATCCATTTCTAACCCTAGTTCATTAATAGGACATATCCTTACCACCTATGTAGTGTACTCATCACTACCCTCTTATGCTCAATACAAGGATTTCATGGAGAAATTTTTTCTACAATTCCAAAAACATGCCTCAAAATACATTACTGTGGTAATTCTTGTTATCATAGTTTAAAGAAATTGATAAAAGGAATAACACCCTTTTAATCTCTATATCTCATATCACATGATTCATATAACTCAAGAACTCTCACTAAACCCATATACACATATATAGTTTCATAATTTTATACACATAAGGACAACATCATATATATAGTATCATTGTAATCTCACCATTCCATTTAACCCAAACCACAGTCTTCACACTTGAGTCTTGGTTAATTGAAACTTTTGTTACAAGATATTCATTTTATGTTGAAATTTTCATTTTATTTAACTAACATCATATAATAATCTAGATAAATAATTATTTTTATAATTTTTCAACCACCTCATGTGTTAGTTAACTAGTATTCCACTATAAATTAATATTAGAATATTCCATTTAAATTATTGATTACAATTTATATAACCAAGACTATGTTATAAAGAAGGTAACAAATTAATTGAATCATGAAAATGATATATGAATCACATGTTCCTTTTATGATTCGTAAAATAATACCCCATTATCATTCTGGCCAAGATACAAAAATCTCATAAAATAATAAATTTAAAATCTTATACATCATTCTAGGAGAAATTGTAAATCCTCGAACCCACACTTTTGGATTCAGTAATAAAATAAGTTTTGTATTTTTTATAATGATAACTGAAAATACATACTACATTGTAAATCCAATGACCATTTTTAGTCCAAGTTTTGGAGGATTAGATGAACCTTATGTTAAATAAGAGTTTAAAAAGGTAATTAAAAAATTACTAATTGGATTCATCTACATTATCACCTTAACTATCCTTTAAATTTCTAATAAATATTGTGAAAAACATTTTCAAAACATGGGATGAGCACAAAAAACTCAGTAAGGGATATAAAGAAGGAAATCGTTATTCAAGTGATAACATAAAACCCAATAAAACCCATTTCATAAAAACTAATTAGCATGAATAAAATCATAATGTAGTTTCCTTGGGATATATTTAACATATCACTCTTACAGTTACCCTTACACATGGAATAACCATTTGGTAAACTTCAATCTCTTTAGTACCCAATGCAATAGAGAAATATAATGGGGCTCACCTATCATATCTTGAGCTATAATGGGCTCAAACCAACATATCTTGAGCTATAATGGGGATAAACACATAATATATTGAGTTATAATGGGATAAACCCAACATATATAGGTCCAAGTAACATATCATGAATAAAACACTTGATAACTCATTTAAACCCTTGATAAAAACAAATTCAAGTTTTCAAAATACACATTTTCGTAAAACATATCACTTTTAAAATATATAAAAACCATGCACATAATAATGAAATCATATTTATAAGAATATTAACATTTAAACATATGATGGAAACATCATAGTAATAAATCATCTTGAAATTATCAGAAACCACTCATTCTATATATATATACAATATTGAATTTCATTAAATAGACATTTAAAAGGATTTTAAAAGAAAAGTGTCTTAAAAATATAATTGGAGTTAGACTTAATAGAATGGAATGAATATTTGTATACACTATAAATAAACATGATGAAAAATAATATAAACAAAAATTCATCACACAAGAAATATTAATACCACATAATTAAATAAGTGGAAGGTTAACACAAATAATGGAAATTGGGTTAAAAATTCCCTTACCTTGAGTTCGTCTTACTTCAAACATGTTTAAAACTTTTGTATAATGGGTAAAATAGTGTTATTAGTAATTTAATAAAGCATAATAATTTTTATAAAACCTCATATGATAATTTTATAACATCATTCCACTGATTTATTAATAATACGTTGTTATTTCTATGGTTTCTGGTGTGTTCTTTACATGCTTTCCATGGTTGGTTCGTATTTGATTTTCTTCTTGTATGAAAAAGAAACTCTAGTAGTTGAATTAAATGATATTTAAATGCTTCTATAATTTCTAATAGTACCATAAATAATTTTTTTATCATATATTATGATTAATAATTAGATAAAACATTAATTATATTTCTTTTGATAATTTTGGCGTTTCTTTGATAACCACAAACTAGTTTCATTATATAATTTAATAACATGAATATAATTTCATTTTAGAACATAAAAGAGGTTATATAATACACTTTAAAAACTTTTTAAACCATTAAAATGTTTATACAACCATATTTTAAGGAAGTCTAATAATTTTAAGACACATCATCCACAATGTCGGTAAACTGACACATCATGGATGATGTTTTTATTTTTAGAACAAGAGAGAGAGAAGAAGGAGTATGATGATGAATTATTCCTTAAAATGATAAAATATAGTATATATAATATAATATATATTTCATGGATCTTTTATAACATGATGTGAATATATTATAAGAAAACAAAAAGAATTGAAAATAAAATACAAGAAAAAGAAATAGGATTTTTACCTCTTCATCCATTCTCCTTGAGATCCTCTTTAAGGCCTTTGGTTTTGGCCTTTTGGTGACATCAGAAGGTCTTGAACATGGGGAAGAGCCTTTGGAATGATATTGGGAAGAATTTAGACAATTTTCAAATTCTTATAGGTGATATAGGAATATGGGTTGAAGGTGGTATTTACGGTGGTGGAGAGGAGGGGTTTTACATTATTTTAATCATCAGTTTAATATTTTTGATCAAGACTATGAATATTCATTATTCTTGTGAAAAAAATAGTAAATAGATCAATTGAGTTCAAACCAAGGGTTCTTACATCTGTCATGATATTAGGAATAGTTTATTTAACATATAATGTATATATACGGTAAATTACCATACTTCACTATTCATAAAAAATCAAGTATTTCAGAAAAATAAAAAAAAGTAAACCTAACCATTTTTTGACATGTATAATTCAAAAACAAACTCCATATTATAAAAAAAATTTCTAAATATGACAGAATTAATATTTAAATAAAATCAAAATTTATTTGAAAAATGTCAATTTTAAAACTATAACTGATATTATAACACCTTGAAAAATTAATCAAGGTCTCATAAAATTATCTTATAATCATAAAACAACAAAATATTATTTTATTAATAAATTTTATGAAAATAAATTTACACTTAAATAAATAAATTATTCATAAAATTTTAATTAAATATTTATGACTTATAAAAATACCAACACTTACACTATGATCATATTGTCACTTATAAGATGCATTCTTATTATACATTCATTTATGAGGTTACTATTCATTTGGTCGATTTATGATTCATAAGGGTCATATTACTATTTATAAGGGTATGTTATTATTCCTTAGGGTAGGTCACTATTCACTAAAAACTAATTTTTCCCTATCAAACTTCAAGAACATACTAATCGTAATCGTGTAAGTACATTTTTTGAAATTCAAATCATAGAAGTGGAAAAATTATGTTTAACAGTTATGTTATAAAGGTCGTATAGTATTTAGTAGTTCATTTTCGCATGATGTTGTATTTGTTTCCTTTGAAAATATTAGGATGTTACATCCCCCCCAATGAATTGTGCCCTTACAATTCATTCATTTTACTTATAATTCTGCATTTACATATTTCTAATTAAGAAAAAAAAAATTTATGTGTACCTAATTAACTAGAAGTTCAAAGGTAAATATTATCTCTAAAAAATGACAACGTATAATCTCCAAATTTCTCTAGACCATTCCTCTAATACTAATTATAATGCTCTAACACGCACTTTCATATTTAGAACTAAAATATTCTCTGTAATTTGTTATAAAATATAATAGAAAAATACACAATAAATTATACATCTGATGATCTTTTCCAGACTAGGATTTGGAGTATTAGACAAAAATTTCATTAAATCAGAGTTTACAAAAGTAATTAAAAAATAAATAATTGGATTCATATGTATTTTTACATTAATTTTCATTTAAACTTCCATGTAATCCTAGGAAAATAATTTTCAAAACTTGGGATGAGCACAAAAAATCTCAGTAACGGATATAAAGAAGGAAATCTCCAGTCAAGTGATAACATAAAACCCAATAAAACCCATTTCATAAAATATCATTAGCATGCATAGAAACATCATATAGTTTACATGGTACATATTTACCACATCAATCTTAAAATCACCCTTACACATAGAATAACCATTCGGTCAACTTCCATCTCCAGAGTACCCAATGCATTGGAGTGTTATAATGGGGCTCACCCATCATATCTTGATCTATAATGGGCTCAACCCAACATATCTTGAGCTATAACGGTGCTGAACCCATCATATATTGAGCTATAATGGGATCAACCCAACATATATATGTATAAGTAACATATTATGAATAACACACTCGATAACTCATTTAAACCGTTAAGAAAAACAAATTCAAGTTTTCAAAATACCATTTTTCATAAAATAAATCACTTTTAAAATATAAAAAAATCGTGAACATAATAATAAAATCATATTCATAAAAAATTACTATTTAAACATATAATGGAAACATCATAGTAATAATTCCTTATTAAATCATGAGAAACCACTCATTCCATATATATATAAAACTATTTTTTTGAATTTCATTAAATAGAAATTTAAAAGGTTTTTAAAAGAAAATTTCCTTACAAATATAATTGGAGTGAGAATTAATATAATGGAATGAATATGTTTATAAACATTAATAACACATTATAAAACATAATATAATCACAAATTCATCACACAAGAAATATTAATACCACATAATGAAAGATGTAGAAGGTTAACCCAAAGAAGGGAAATTGGGTTTAGAATCCTCTTACCATGAGTTGGTCTTACTTAAAACATGTTTGAAACTCCAATATAATAGTTGAAAGAGTTTTATGTATACTTTAAAGAATAATAATAATTTTTATAACACCTTATATGATAATTTTATAACATCATTCCACCCATTTATTAATAATATTTTGTTATTTCCATTGTTTTGTGTGAGTGCTTTGCATGGTTTCCACGGTCGGTTTGTATTTGATTTTTTTCTCATATGGAAAAAAACTCAAGAAGTGGAATTAAATGGTATTTAAATGCTTCTATAATTTCAAATGGTACCATAAATCATTTTTTATCATATATTATGATGAATCATTAGATAAAACATTAATGATATTTTTTGATAATTATGGAAGTTCTTTGATAACCACAAACTAGTTTCGTTATATAATTTAATATCATGAATATATGATCATTATAAAACATAAAATAGGTTATCTGATAAAATTTACAAAATATTTCGACCATTAAAAGGGTTTTACAACTATATTTTAAGGAAGTAAAAGGAAATTTAAGACACATCGTCCACGATATCGGTAAATCGACATGTCACAGATGGTGTTTTATTTTTAGAATAAGAGGGAGAAGAGAAAGATTATGATGATGATTTTTTAATAAAACGTGATCAAAATCTTGTATATAAAAGGCACTGGAGCTTTCGTGGCTCTTGGATAATAGCAGGTGAATATATTATAAGAAAATAAAAATAATTAAAAAGAAAATACAAGAAAAAGAAAGAGGATTTTTACCTCTTGATCTCTTCTCCTTGAGATCCTCCTTAAGGAATTTGGTTTTGTCCTTTTGGTGAGACTAGTAGGTATTGGATGTTGGGAAGAGACTTGGGATGCATATTGAGCATAATTTAAGCAATTATCAAATCATGATAGGTGAGTGATGAAGATGGTGTGAGGGTGGTATTTATAGTGGAGGAGAGGAGGGGTTTTGCATTATTTTAATCATTAGTTTAATAATTTTGATCAAGACTATTTATAGTCAAGATTAATGTGACAAAAATAGTAAAGAGAGAATGTGAGTTCAAAACAAGTGTTACTAAATGTAACAACCCAATATTTTTCAATGGAAATTTCTTTCTTATAAACATGTCATAATCACATTAAATCACAACATAATGAACTACTAAGTGATATGTGGCCTTAAAACATAAGTTTGTCACTTCTGTGATGTGAATTGAGAAAATCTAACATACACAGTTGCAATCAGTAAGTTATTTGGGGTCTGATAAGAAAAACATAATTTTTGGTGAATAGTAACCTACCCTTATGAATAGTAACATCCCCTTATGAATAGTTATATAACCTAATGAATAGTAACCTTACCTATGATAGTATATAAATAATATTCAAGTTGAAGTACAATATACCTATGTTTTGGAATAATTAAATAAATATTTTAAAACTGTTTTTCTAGAATAAATTATGATTTTAATTAAATATCAAATTAATTTTATTTAGAAAATTATTTTTTAAAAATGGACTTAATTTTTGGATTCTACTCATCAAAAATGGTTGGGGTGAATTTTTGGGATTTTTTTGAAATACTTGAATTTTTATGAATAGTGAAATTCCATAATTTAAAAAATAAGCTAAATACACTAATTGTTGAGTCATGTATGATGTTCTTCTGATTTAATCCAAATTGATTCGGATTAACATGATATAATTACAATTCTTGTTCATGGAAGACTCACTATTCCTTGTCTTGTGAGGAAATAATAAATTAATGAATATAAAATTGAGAAATCCTTTCTCCCCTCCACTATAAAAACCCTCCATCACTCCCTCTTCTCTTCACTCCTCTCAAGCCTTGTGAATTCTACAAATTCTGTCCAAATATCATCCCAACATCCTCTACCAGGTCTAGTAAGTCTTGGTCTCATAAAAGGACCAAAACCTCTCCCTTAAGGAGGCTCTCAAGGAAGTTTGGTTCAAGAGGTAAATTCCTCTTTTCAATTATTTGTCTTTCCTTTCTAGTTCATTTGTTTTCTTTTTCTATTATTACCTCTCCTTATACAAATTTTTTGATGAATCCAGTAACTTACATGTACTTGAATGTTTTAATGATAGTGTAATAAGTTATCATCATCTCTTCCTTTTACCTTCTTTTATACTATTTGAAAAACACCATCTGAGATGTGTCAATTTACAACATTCAAGGACGATGGGCTTTCAAGTTCTTTTATCATTATCAATTATGGTCATGAAACCATTATTGTTATGGCTGAACCATATTATTATATATTAAATATACCCTATGTAATTTTTATTAATCCTTTTGTACAAATGGTATTAAGTTATAAAGAAAAATGAGTTCCTTGTAATCAAAACACACAAATTAACAGAAAGAGTAATCATTAAAGTTATATATAATAATTCATCCTCATGACATGTAACCAAGTTACATAAAAGAAAAATAACACCTATTTATGATCATAAATAATAGTTGAATTCAATTCTATAGATTTATATCCATTCCACATGAACTCCATTACTTAAGAATAAGTGAACCGATTATGAAAATAAAGAAAACAAACACTATATAACGACGAAATGCAATATAATAACTTATCAATAATGGAATAAATTAAATAAACAGGATTATTATAAATTATATACATGTATAATAAGTTCTTAAATACGTTATTAAAAATTATAATTTCATATTCTAGGAGCTTAAGTTCAAGATTGGAACACGTTTGGATTTAAGGTAAGGGTTTTTTTCACCCGAACATCCATTTTCATTCAGGTTATTTTCATTGTCCAATTACCTCAATGAAATTATTTTGTATTATCATATTCTCCTCATAAATTCTGTGTGAGTTTTCTATATATATACACCAACCAGAATCCTTCCTTATTTTATGGATAGTTACATGTTTTAAAAGGAGATTTCAAAATTGTTTCCGAAATACAAGCCCGATTTGAGGGAATATCTCAATTTCTTACCTATTTTCAAGGGCAATCTATAATATGTTTATGAAAACCATTATATTTAAAAAATTCACTCATTTTATTATAAAAATAATATTTTACTTCACTTCTGGTTTTATACAAATATTTTATAAAAATAACTATACTTTTCAGAGTAAAAGAGTATTTATTTCAATAATTACTCGAAGATTTTATAAGAGTAACTTCATATATTTCAACACACTTGATGATTATTATGTATTATTAGGATTAATATTTCATTGTATCATCTACCATATTTAATTTAATGGTTTATGGTTATTTTTTCTGTGGATTTTCTATCTTTAAACCATTCAACAATTTTCTCCAAATGGTTAGTGTTTATACTTAATGTTCCAGGAAAGTTATTTACATTTCATATTTTAGTTTCAATATGAATGTATATATTGTCTATGTTCATCCCCATTCATTTGAGTAATGAATTAGACATACTATTTTTTGGGTGGGGCCTGCTATAACCCCTTGATGCATCGGTAGGTATCATGAGACAAACTATGGTCTTGGCACAAGGCATTGACAAAATGATTATTTATGGTCTTAGAACCAGGCCTTTATAGTATGGTTATGTTGTCCGGAATTATTCATTCCCTCATTATGAAAATAGTACTGATGGTTCATGTAGTTATTTGATTTGTGGAATACCCATGATTAAGTTATGTTATAGAAATATTTACTCAACTCATATTTCTTCCATATTATGTTCAAGTTTAGTTTTAGGGGCATATGTTTTCACTTATTCACCATGTCTAATGTTTATATTATATTCCACTATATTTCATACCCTTACTGACCATTTGAGCTCACCCATTTCTTATGTTTCATTTTCTTAGGACATGAACAATTTTATTAGGAATGACATGCTTAAATAACCTAGGAGTTATGGAAGTTTTCTAAGGAGTTTCTATGTTTTTTTCATTTCAAGTTGTAATGTTGAACTTATGTATGTATCTTGTTTCCAATAATACTAAACTAATTGGTCCTTCAAGATTATTATTCATTGCTTTTATGCCAATGTAATCAAATAAGGCACTGGCTCTAGACAACTGGGGTCAGATCTTTACAATTGGTATCAAAGGAATTTTAGTAGAAAACATGGAAACTAGATGCCCAAAACGTAGATTAGAGAAGAGTCCCTAAGATAGTCTTTGAGTATAAACATAAAAGAACATCCTGGTATTTTGATAAGGAATATATTATGTGGATATTTCAATCAATACATCCATGTCTGGATACAAGCAGGTAAAGGCGGCTCTGGCACAGATGTACCTAGGATTGAAAGCTCCAACAAGGAGTTTCGTGCTTGACCCGAGGTATCTTGGTACATGAAAACAGACCTTACTTCACTCTTGGTTACAACACTCCCAGGGGATATGATTAGGATAATTCGCATTTTCTTTACAAGCCATAATGAAGGATTTAAATGATAATATTTCCTCAAAGAAACTATTTTTGTGATTATGCAATTATTCATGCGTAAGATCTCAATTTATGCTAAGAATTTTGTTAATTTAAGATTATACATTATGATTCATAACCTAATCTAGTGTATGTCATCATCTAGAAATGGCGCCTAGTGGAAGTAATGGAAACCACATGAACACACGTGTCTCCTATAGGGATTTAACACTAATTTAAGATCATGATGTTGGATTTGGTGTTGTGACTAGTGCTGAGCAACATATAACTATACTGGGAAAACTTACTCAAGTTATGAATAATAACCTTACCTGTATGGAGCATTCGGATCCACCACGTAGAGTAGCTATGTTAGATTTCTTTATGCAACAACAACCTCCAAAATTCAATGGTACTACAAACTTTTTTGTATAAGAGCAGTGGATATGTTCCCTAGAGAAGATATTTCTCGCTTTGGGATGTAACGAAATAGAGAAGGTTGTCAAGGCAGTTTATCATCTAACAGGAGACGCGGATCAGTGGTGGTCATTAATCCAAAACAAAAAATGAGTAGGAATAAATATAAGAGATGTAATGGTGGGATTTTAAGGAAATAATCTTAGAAAAATATTTCCCTCATGAATAGCAAGAAGATATGGAGAGGCAATTCTAGAATCTGAAGCAGAAGGAGGATAAAAATGTTTCTATGTATGAAGCCAACTTTACAATGATATCAAGGCATGTTGCGGACTACATACATAATCCAAGTAGAAAAATTGATCAATTATTTGATGGTTCAAACCCATTCCTCTGAAGGGCTCTAGTATCCCAATTTTTCTCATCATATGAAGATATAGTATCAAGTTCTATCAAGACAGAAAATGAATTCTCTATGTCTTAGGACTTTAAGGGAAAGGAAGAGAACAAGAGGTCTACTAAAAACTCTGGTAAAGTAAATAAGAAAATGGAAAGAAGGGAAGAGTTTAATTTTCATCATTCAGTAATTATGGGAAGAAACACCATGTCACTCTTACCAGAAGGGAATGGGAGACTTTCACAAGTGCGGAGAAAAAGGCCACCTATTTCGAGATTATAAGGGGAAGAAAGAAGCTACCAATGTTCTGTGCTAAAATTGCTGGGAGATCAGACATTATGAACCTGAATTTCCTATGTGTTAGGGAAATGTTCCCCAAATAAGGCCAAGGAATCCAAGAAAAACTTATGTAGTCACAACTATGGAGGTTAAATTTCCTAACAAAGTGGTGGAAGGTACATTTATTGTTTCATCCAATTTAGCCAATACTTTATTTGATTATGGATTGTCACATTCATTTATATCTTCCCATTATTCCAATAAAATTAGATATGTCCAATTTTATTTAATAAAGGATTTATCAGTCAAAAACCCCGGTGGATGTATCACTGCAACAAAGGCATGTTGATTAGTTCCCCTCATGCAATAAAAATGTGCTTTAGTTTCTAACCTTATCATCATACCAATTTTTGACTATGATATAATTCTCGGTATGAATTGGCTATCAAATTATGATCTGAAGTTCAATTACAAGAAGTAATTTACAATTTTTGAGAATGGTGTATAATACCTTATTTTTATATCAGAAACCTTGCCATTTGATCTTCATCTAGATCCACCCCCAGTAGCTTTACTGAATTCTATTATTGAAGAAGAAGGGAATGAAATACATATGGGTGAGGAGATGAATGTATATATAGAGGATGTACCTATTGTTCAAGAATATGTTGACATCTTTCTAGAGGATTTATCTGGACATCCTTCAGAGCGGAAAATTGAGTTTTCCATAGACTTAATTCTTTGTTCAAGGCTTATATCGAAGACCCCTTATAAAATGGACACTATGGAGTTAGTGGAACTAAATAAACAACTAGGGTAATTGAGTGATGAAGGATTTATTTGACCCAGTGTTTCTCCATGGGGAGCCCCTGTCCTCTTTGTCAAGAAGAATTATGGATCCATGAGGTTGTGCATTGATTACAGGTAAATCAATGCTATTACAATAAAGAATAAGTATCATCTGCCACGAATTGATGATTTATTTGATCAACTTCATAGAGCCCAATATTTTTTGATGATTGATATTTGATTTGGATATCATCAATTTCTTGTGAGGAAGGAAGACATTCCAAAAACAGCATTTCGAACCAGGTACGGTCATTATGAGTTTACAGTAATGCCTTTTGGACTAACTAATGCACCATCTATTTTCATAGATCTGATTAACAGAGTTTTCAAGGAATATATTGATTAATTTTTAGTGGTGTTTATTGATGATATCCTAGTATGCTCTAAAATCCATGAAGATCATAAAAATCACTTTCACATTATTCTGAAGACACTTAGAATAAATAAATTATATGGGAAGTTTCGCAGGTGTGATTTTTGGATCCAATTAGTTTCCTTTCTAGTCCACATTATCTCTAAGGATAGAATATCTATATATCTTGTAATGACAAAGGTTGTGTAATAATGGCCTACTCCAATGAACGTGAGGTACCTAGTTTTATTGGTTTAGCGGGTTATTATCAGTGTTTCGTTCAGAAATTTTCTCGTTTATACAACCCAATGACCAAGCTCACATGAAAGGAGGTTAAGTTAATATGTACAAAGGAATATGAATAATTTTTTGAATAATTAAATAAGAGGTTAGTGGATTCTCTGATCCTAACCCTACTATCGAGGAATGATGGGTTCGTTATCTATAGAGATGCATCAAATAAAGGACTCAGTTATATCCTTATGCATAATGATCGAGTGATTGCCTATGCATCTAGGCAACTAAAAATTCATGAACAAAACTATATAACTCGTGATCTTGAGTTAGTAGTGGTAATATTTTCTCTGATGATTTGGATACATTACCTCAATGGTGAAAATGTGAGATATATAAAAATCATAAGAGTTTAAAATATATATTCTCATAGAAATAAATCAACATGAGAAAAAGGAGATGGATTTATCTAATCAAAGATTATGATTTCATAATACACTAACACCTAGGGAAGGAAAATAAGGTTGCAGATTCTTTGAACAGAAAAAAACATGGAGTTCTGAACAAGATGACAGTTGAAAGGGATCCTTTGTTCATGGATCTAGTAAAGATGGATATGGGAATTATCAAGGAAGGTAACACATCACAACTTTTTCAAATGGTTACCAAAAAAACTTTACTGAAAAGGAAAAAATGTTCTCAGGATGATGAGGAGGAGTTTCAAAAGAAAATTAAAGCTATAAATGATGGAAATTTTACTGACTTCATATATGAAGGTGGAATTTTTAAATTCGGAAAGAGGCTTTGTGTTCCCACTATTCCTGAGATAAAGAGGGAACTATTGGATGATGCTCATAGCTCTAATTTCTCTATACACCCTGGTAGAATAATGATGTATAGAGATATAAAGGAGCATTTTTTGTGGGAAAACATGAAGAGGGAGATTTTTGATTATGTGTCAAGATGTTTGGTGTGTCAACAGGTGAAGGCTATAAGACAATGTCTGGGAGGAGTCACACAACCCCTTACTATTCCTATATGTAAATGGGATGATATTACAATAGAATTTATCATGGGACTATCAAAGACTCCAAGAAATAATGATGTGATATGGTTCATTGTTGATCATCTTACAAAATCAGTATTTACCTCTTGTAGAATTTTCCTATAACAATATCTTCCATTCAAGTATTCAGATGGAACCATATGAAGCGTTTTATGTAAAGATATGTCGTACACCAACTTGCTGGGATGATGTTTGTAAAAGAAATCTCGTAGGACCAGAACATGTTGAAGAAACAATGGAAAAGGTGAAGATTATCCAAACCCATATAAAAAAACTCAAAGTAGGAAAGAGAGATATGCTGATAATCGAAGGAAGGATTTGTAATTTCAATAAGGAGGTCATGTTTTCTTAAAGGTATCTCCATGGAAGGGTATTATATGATTCGGTAAGAAGGGAAAATTATGTCTGAGGTACATCAGACCTTTTGAAATTTTGAATCAAATTGGAGTCGTAGCTTATTGTTTGGAAATGCCGAAAAGTATCTCCAAAGTTCACAATTTGTTCCATGTATCAATGTTAAAGAAATACATGCCAAACCCAACACATGTACTCACCTATGAAGAAATAGAAGTTGAGCCTGATATGTCTTATTGTGAAGATTCTATCAAGATCCTTGATAAGAGAGAACAAGTATTAAGAAATCGAAAGACTCATCTGGTAAAGGTTCTTTGGTTGAACCAAAATATGGAAGAGGCAACATGGGAGCCTGAGGAGCTTATGTTGAAGACATACCCGGATATTTTTAGGTAACATTTTTTTAATTTCAAGGATGAAATTTTTGTAAGGAGGGGAGAATGTAACGACCCAATATTTTTCAATGGAAATTACTTTCTTATAAACATGTAATAATCACATTAAATCACAACATAATGAACTACTAAGTGATATGTGAATTTTAAACATAATTTTTCCACTTTTGTGATGTGAATTTTGAAAATCTGACACACACAGTTGCGATCAGTAAGTTATTTGGAGTCTGATAAGAAAAACATAAATTTTTGTGAATAGTAACCTACCCTTATGAATAGAAACATACCCTTATGAATAGTGATATACCCTAATGAATAGTAACATTACCTATGATAGTATATAAATAATATTCAAGTTGAAGTACAATATACCTATGTTTTGGAATAAGTAAATAAATTTTTTAAAAATGTGTTTTTAGAATAAATTGTGATTTTATTTAAATATTAAATTAAGCATATTTAGAAAATTATTTTTGAAAAATGGACTCCATTTTTTGATTCTACGGGTCGAAAAATGGTTACGGAGAATTTTTGGAATTTTTTTGAAATACTTGAACTTTTTATGAATAGTGAAAACCATAATTTACAAAATAAGCTAAATACACTAATTATAGAGTCATGTATGATGTTATGCTAATGTAATCCCAATTTATTCGGATTCACATGATAAAATAACTATTCTTGGTCATGAAAGACTCACTATTCCTTGTCTTGTGGAGAAATAATAAATTAATGAATATAAAATTGAGAAATCCCCTCTCCCCTCCACTATAAACCCCCCCCCCATCACTTCCTCTTCTCTTCACTCCTCTCAAGCCTTGTGACTTCTCAAAATTATATCCAAATATCCTCCCATCCTCCTCTCACACTTCCATTAAGACTTGGTCTCATAAAAAGACCAAAACCTCTCCCTTAAGAAGGCTCTCAAGGAAGTTTGGTTCAAGAGGTAAATTCCTCTTTTCAATTCTTTGTCTTTCCTTTCTAGTTCATTTGTTTTCTTTTTCTATTATTTCCTATCTTTATACAAATGTTGTGATGAGTGTAGTACCTTACATGTACTGTAATGTTTTCTTGATATTATAATAATTTATCATCATCTCTTCCTTTTACCTTCTTTTATACTAGTAGCAAGAACACCATCTGAGATGTGTCAATTTACCACATTCAAGGATGATGGGATTTCGACATCTATTATCATTATCAATTATGGTTATGAAACCATTATTGTTATGGTTGAACAAGATTATTATATATTTAATATACCCTATGTAAGTTTCTTTAATCCCTTTGTACAAATGTTATTAATGTATAATGAAAAATGAGTTCGTTGTAATCAAACCCCACAAATTAACCGAAACAGTAATCATTAAAGTTATATATAATAATTCATCCTCATTCCATGTAACCAAGTTATATAAAAGACCAATAACACCTATGTATGATCATAAATAATAGTCAAATTCAATTCTGGATATTTATATCCATTCCACGTGAACTCTATTACTTAAGAACAAGTGAACCGATTATGAAAATAAACAGAACAAACACTGCGGAACGACGAAATTCAAAATAATAACTTACCAGTAAGGGAATAAATGAACTAAAAATAATTATTATAAAATAAATACATGTCTAATAGGTTATGAAATTGGTTATTAATAATTATAGTTTCATATTCTAGGATCTTAAGTTCAAGATCAGAACACGTTCAGATTTAAGGTAAGGGTTTTTTCCACCCAAACTTCCATTTTCATTCGAGTTATTTTCATTATATAGTTACCTTAATGATATTCTTATGTATTATTATGTACTCATCATAAATTATTTGTGAGTGTTCTATATAATTACACCAACCAGAATAATTCATTATTTTATGGATATTTACATGTTTTAAAAGGATCTTTCAAAATTGTTTCTGAAATACTAACCCGATTCAAGGGAATATCTCAATTTCTTACCGATTTTCAAGGGAAATATATAATCTATTTTTGGAAACCATTATATTTAAAAAATAATTTTATTATGAAAATAATATTTTACTTCAATTCTGTTTTTATAAAAATATTTTTCCAAAAGATCTATACTTTTCAAAGTAAAAGAGTATTTATTTCAAGAATTACTCGAAGATTTTATAAGAGTATCTTAATCTATTTCAACACTCTTGTTGATTCTTATGTATTATTGGGATTAATATTTCAGGGTATAATTTAACATTTTTAATTTAATTTTTTATTATTATTTTGGCTATGGATGTTCTATCTTTAAACCATTCACCAATTTACTCTGAATGGTTAGTGTTTATGCTTAATGTTCAGCGAAAGTTATTTACATTTAATATATTAGTTTCAATATGAATGTATATGTTGTTTATGATTATCCTCGTTCATGTGAGGAATGCATTGGAAATAATAAGTGTTGGGTGGGGTTCTCTATAGCCCCTTGGTGTATCGGTAGGTCTCATGAGACAAACTACGGTCTTGGCACAAGGCTATGAAAAAATGATTATTTATGGTCTTGGAACAAGGCCTTGAGAGTATGGTTATGTTGTCCTGCATTATGCCTTCCCTCATTATGAAAATAGTATTGACGGATCATGTGGTTATTAGACTAGTATAATACCCATGATTATGTTATGTTATGGAAATATTTACTCATCCAATATTTCTTTCATATTATGTTCAAGTTTATTTTTAGAGGCATGTGTTTTCAATTATTCACCATGTCTAATGTTTATGTTATCTTCCGTTGTACTGCATACTCTTACTGAGCATTTGAGCTCACCCCTTTCTTATGTTTCATTTTCTCAGGACATGAGGAATTTTATTTGGAATGACATGCTTAAATAACCTAGGAGTTTTGGAAGTTTTCTGAATAGTTTCCATGTTGTTTTTCATTTCAAGTTGTAACGTTGAACTTATGTATGTATCTTGTTTCCAATAAAACTAAACTACTCAGTCCTTTGGGATGATTATTCCTTGTTTGTATGCCAATTTAATCAAATAAGGTACTGAATCGGGGAAACTGGGGTCAGGTCTTTATATTACATCACTCATGATGTCATAAATAGTGTATTTAACATATAATGTATATATATGGTAAATTACTGTATTTCACTATTCATCAAAAATTCAAGTATTTTAGAAAAATACCAAAATTTCACCCTAACAATTTATTGATGAGTATAATTAAAAAATGAACTCCATTTTACCAAAATAATTTTATGAATATGAGAAATTTAATTTTTAAATATAATCATAATTTATTCAAAAAATAACCATTTTAAAACTATATCTGATTTTATAACACCATGAAAAATCAATCAAGGTCTCATAAAATTATATTATAATCATAAGATAGAAAAATATTAATTTTTTAATACATTTTGTGAAAATAATTTTTCACTTAAATTATTATGTTATTCATAAAATTTTAATTAAATATTTTTGATTTATAAAAATTCCAACACTTACACTTTGATCATATTTTCACTTATAAGATTACTTCTTATTATACATTCATTGGTGAAGTTACTATTCATTTGGTAGATTTACTATTCATAAGGGTGTGTTACTATTCACCAAAAATTAAGTTTGCCCTATCAAACTCCAAATAACTTACCGATCACAACTGGGTATTGTCCATTTTTAAAAATTCAAATCATATAAGTGGAAACATTATTCTTAACGACTATTTTATAAAGGTCACATAGTATTTATTAGTTCATTTAAGCATGATGTGGCATTGTGTTTCCTTTGATACAAATTTGTAATGTCCCTTGGACTGAAACCACATATCATTGTCTCAAATGGAGTTGCTACTTGAACTATGGATTACCTTCCTATACATCAAAGGAGACCAACTAGATTCAAGTGTATATGGGGTTAAAATGAGGGAAAAATACCATCATATCAAAACAAAATAATATTAGAAATAATAAAAAAATCTTATACATCCAAATAAAGCAGTACACATAATTCATTGAAAATTCCAATAAATGAACATAACCAATGATATATTAAAATGGGGATAAAAAATGTTAGACAGTCATACTTATAATGAATATCGTATACACAAATATCCTAAAAAATAAATTGGAAAAATTGGAAAATAGCACAAAAAATAGTCACATGTCCTATTCTAGTGCAAACTCCCTTGGTACATCCTAACTATCCCTCTTTAAGCATAAGTTATAGAATTTTATCCCGTGTCCTATCCAATATCCATGAAGTCTTCTTGGGTAGAAAATGGTGGCCTAATCAGGGTGTGAGTATGACTCAGTAGGCGACCATCAACAATGTCTTAATCAAATATAGTCTGAGTATATGGTGTATATTTATGTCTATAATAAAATAAATTATACAAAATAAAAACCCATATATATCCTAAGGTTCAATGGTAATACCCAAGTTCAATCATTCCTTCCTCAGTTAGTTCTGGATGTCTCTCATTATAGTAACCCATAGAGGAATAAATAAATACAAGGAGCATATCCAAGGCATTTAAACTAATAATATAATTTAAAATAATAGTAGAGTGTCCAAATAATTACAATCTAGTAGGCATCATCTAGATCCCAGGAACTTATCCAAGGCAATTAAAACTAATATTCATCATCTGAATCCAAGGAGTGTGACTATGGATTTACAAACCAATAGTCATAATCTGAATCTAATGAGTATTTCTAATGAATTCCAAACCAATATTTAACATTTTTATCATCGCATTTAATTTATCAATTCATGGTATTCTCAAATAAGTAAGGACACTAGATCCTAGAGTACATCTTGAGAATCCCCTACACAAATAGAAGTTGTTTTACTTAAGTCCAAGGAATCCCTAGGGTGATCTTTAATTAACATTTAATTTAAAAGTTCATGCACATCCCATGAGATGACAACTTCCTGGTCCATACTAAATAACAGACCACTCATGGCTCATGTAGATGTTCAATTTCAGTAAATAGGGTTAAACTATAATTATTTATAATATAGGAAAAGCATGGGCTATGTTCACATGACCACACATAGTATACATTATATATAAGATAATACATTAAGGGATATATTCAATACCACCAACCATATACTCATAAATGTTAACTCATCCAATACTATCCAATTATGTGGCCCCAAACGATGGAAAATGATGAATTGGTAGAAACATCCAAAACTATGGAAAAATATACATAAACTACATCAGATCCCATTCTAGTGAAAGAAACCAGGAATGGTCAATGGAAGATTGATAAACATTCCATAATCTCCCAGTTGCAGGGAACTATGATTGATTCTTCTATGAATAAAGAAAGGTAAAACAACCAAGATGGAAGATGAATGATAGATCTCATTTAGGAGTTTTAATGCCACTGTAAAAGTGATGAAAGAGGTTTAAAACAACCCAAACCAAGTGGGGAAAAATAAAATATCATAGTTTTAATAAGGTCAATCATTCCTCACCATGGATAACTCTATAGTGTGGATCTCACTGTGTTATATGAAAAACATTATTAAGGAACACCATCCTCAACATGGTTTTCCATTCCCCATGTGAAATTCCTGATGAAACGCCCTTTTTATACATTTCATCTTCCACATTTCCCACAGTTAGAACTCCCATCCAAAAATGCCAATTGATGGATTTCGTGGATCATCCATTCCATATTTCACTCCCTAGTTCCCTATCACACAACTCTCTACCACACCTCTATAAACACCCAATAAGGGAGTTTTAGGTCTCCTATTTTTTCACTAGTGAACCTCGTAAGAACCACTTCTAACCAAACACCTAGTATGGGAATTTTAGTCCTCATAGCCTAAGCCAAATGGTCAGGTCTTAACTAAAATTTCCAGAATGAGGTGGAACCCTGGTAGGGGACTCCATATTTCTTTCACATAGGTTACATAACATGGAACCATGTGAATATTCATAGTGTGGAGTTTCCTATGGGGATACAAAATAATCCACTCTAGGATACAACATCTTAGGGGAATCCTTAGTGGGCTTCTATGTGATCCAGGCACCTCCAAAGCCTCATAAACCAATTCATAAGCTACCATAAACTCCTCTAACACCTCAATGAACACTATATTTTACCAATAAAACACCAATACAAGTAAACTAAATAAAAACATAAGGATTGGCATAAAATTAAATGGGTTCCCACCGTAAAATAAGTCATGGTTTTTATAATAATGTATTATATGAAAACATTTTCTAATTCCTATGATTGGTAATTTAAATGACTGGGAAATATACAATTATTTTTCATAAAGGTTTCAATTCTCTATAATTGATCTAAAATGAGGAGTGATAAGTTAATAAAATGATCAATGTGGAATATATGTATATACTTCCACGTTCTGAAATTCCAATAAGTCAAAGTAGAGATATTGTAATATAAAAATATTTTAATATTGATGAGGAAGAGAAATGATTATATATGTCTACTTAGTATAGGTTAGAGACATTGTACTATTGAATTTTTTTTGCATTAAAAAATTGATAATGTGTTGATTCTAAATGTTCTAATGGATTAGTAAGAAATCATACATTTGGTGTTGATTCATCTTGGACTAAATGGATCATTATCATTTTAGTATAAGGTATATTTTAGACTTGAGAGATATAATAAAATTAAATATCATGATAATTCTATCTAGATATAGGGATTGGTTAATAAAATATACCTTCTAAACATTTTAAATTGTTCAGTAAATGATGAAGCATTCTCTTGTTTTTTAGTCACATCATCGTATTAGTTATAAATTTGTGTCTGAGACTCATCTGAAAAATAAAAATATGTGGTCAACCACATTGGCTATGAACTTTAGAAAAATATAGTGTGTTATATATTACATTATATTTCTATTTTATATTAGTTTTGTTGATAGGATCTAGAAATTAACATGTCATAAAGGCTAATTTGAAGAATAAAATTATAAAAAAGTTACATACAACCAATCCTTTATCAATATTAAAACATATTCCTAAGTACTTTACTAGTAATATCATTTAAAATTACTTATTATGTTGTTATTTTATTATTATAAATATATGGAATTATGATTTTTTTTAATAGATCATTAATCATATATAATCATGTTCTTTTATCACACACTTTTCATGAGCTATTACTATATAAATGTAAGAGTTCCAAATTCTTCCATTTCAATTACTATTCGATGTAATTTTCCTATAGTTTATGATCATATATTCCTTTTATTTTGTACCTTGGGATTTTTTATAGATTATATAATACCCATTATTTTCTATCATACCCTTTCTATAACTCATTAGCATACCAAATTATTGGTTCCCAATTCTAGAATTACATTTCTTATTTCAAATTATTTGGTTATTTTTTCTTTTCATATGTTGTTTCAAAAAAATTAATGATTATATATAAATTTTATTATCATATATTTTTTATATTATGGATATTATATTTCTCATTTCCCACCATCGATATGTTTTAATAAGCCATTGTAATGCCTCTATAAGTGTTTCCCATTCATTCCACTTCATTTTTTATTTATAATTCACTTCCTATAAAAAACTATAAACATCATTTTTATAAAATTTAATTATTATATTTTAAATTATTTTCCATTAAATTAATATATAATTAATTATATATTACTTATTACCTCTCTCTTTTTTCTCACAGTACATTCAGTTTTTAAAGTAATGATTCTCAATCCACTTTTAACATCCATGACTTTTATTAATTTAATTTTAACAAATTAATTAATTGGTATTATTTATTTAAATTGAAAATTAATTTAGTTTCATTTGAATATATCGACATAGAATGTATATTCATAATTATTAAACTAGATGGATAGTTAATTGTTCATGAAATTATAATAAATTTATTATCTCTTAATCAAAAAGCATGAAATATTGAATTATATTGAAATTATTATTGAATAAATTTGTATTATTATATTGAATAATGTTAAATATATATTTTTAATTCATGTATAATAATGGTATTTTTTTAATAATAATTATAATACATTAATAAAATAACCTTGTTATAATGCATAATTCTTTTTAGAAATTAAGTTTTATTTGATAGCCTTATTATAGTTATCTTGAGTTCTCTTTTCATATCATCATTTAAATTATAATTTAGAATATTTATTTTAATATTTGACATAGTATTATTCAAACTCTAAAAGTGATATTATTTTGATATATAACTATATAAAATAACCAAATAATTTTTACTAACTTAACTCATTTTATGAGTATCATTTGAATCAAATAAATTGATAAATAATATTTTCCCAATAATAAAATATTTTATTATGAATTTTAAATATATATAATAATTCATTTAATATTTGAATAATTTTTATCATAAACTATGTGGTTAATATATAATTATAAAATGTTTCATTTATACTGTTACGTAATGAGTTTCACACTAATATAATATTATGATTTATTTACTATATTCATTAAAAAAATTATTACTAATATATATATATATAGTCTTATTATCCTAAATGTACATTATATTTAGATATGGTAGTCTTTATAAAACTAAAATGGCCATTGATAATGAATTATGAAATCAATATATTTAGTTCATTACAAAAAATATATCTTACTAAATATTTTTTTAAATAGGCTTTTCCAAAATATAAGATTAATTTTTAAAAATATATTTCTATTTGAGAATAATATTTTTAAAATTATCATAGGCACTTTTTCATATTTTTCATAAAAAGAAAATTTGGTGGTGAATAGTGGAAAATGAATATTTTAGTATAATGAATGTTTTATGACATTATCATGATATAAATATTTCCCAAAAAACTATAACACATTTTTCATGATATAAACTTTATTCACTATATATAATAATCCATTTAAATAAAATATACATAATTATCAAATGTATAAATATATTCTCAATATCAATGTTATATTATATATATAACTATATTCAATTAATTACATAATATATATATATTATTTACAAGGTATCATTATATTTTTGATGTCATAAAATTTAAAATAATTTTATATATGTTAATAATATAATAATTAATTTCCTATTAATCAACATTATTCATAGTATTGATCCTAAAAAATAAAATAATAAATATATTATTCAATGTTACCCCCACTAAGTTCTTAAACAACTACCCTCCCTCCACCCCTCCCTCATCACATAGAAAACTTTTTATTTATCAATATATATTCGGGTATCCTACTCTAAATACCCACATGAAACATTCCTAGGGATGTACTCCAGCTTAAAGACACTCCTTTAAAGGATATAGACTCAATATAATTGTGGGGACTAAAAGAACATGTTAAGGGTTTCAATGTATATCATTACATTCTTATACTAGTGGATTTTTACATGAAACATTTCCCACTCTTTTTAGTCTATAATGAGTAAATATATAAGTTATTAACATACCTTCAACTCTTTATCAATTTGAAATTTTCCATTACCATTCACCAAACCTTTTTTCATAAGATATTACTATGTAAAAATATGGATTTCAAAATTGATTCTTATTCCATATATTTCTTCTCTTCCCCCTTTTGATTACATATTTATTTTTTAAAATGAACTTTTAAATAGTAGTATAATTCTATTGTAAAGACTTAATAAATCTAAAATATATAACATCCTGGACCCGGATTCAACTGAAAGGTGCCTCGATCCCAGTTTTCCACATGGCCTCAAGTGAATATCCCCAAATTCCCGAGGCTTCTAACTAATATTGAGGTCCTAGGGTGAGTTTGTGGGGATAAAATTCCCTCTTACCAAACTATAACATAGAAGAATGGAAAAATCAGTCAAATAGCAGAATTAGAAAATCATACAGGTAATAGATAAACATCAGGAATAGAAAACAATATCCAAGGATGCTTAAATGCAAGGAAAATGATACATGTATTCTATTTCTAATAAAGCATCCAAAACATGTATAAAAGTTATATATAAAATACATTTAATAAAAATATGAAAAGGCTTGAAACTATCGAGCTAGAATTGCTAGCATCATCTTGGTCCCAAGCCCCTTATCCAAATAAGAAATCAAGAACCTATATAATGGAACTTTCTATTATCCATACCTATAATTATATAGTCTTTTTAGGTACCCAAATGTGGCCCAAATATGGTGTGAGAATAAATACCAGCAGGAAACCACCCAAGGTCTTTTTATAATTAGTCAGTGTATATTTAACAACAGTGTATGGGCAGTAATACAATATGAAAAGTAAGTATTGAAAGTAAACATCCTATAAGGTCTAGGTTATCCTTTAAAATTAAATTCAATTAATGATTCAATTTCATTTCATAAGTCCTTAAATTAATAGTCAAGCATGTGTCATTATAAATAACTTCATTTAACCATTCAATCTCATTTAATTAATAAGTCTCAAAAACTTGTATAATTCCCAACGTCCTTTGTGAGAACATAATCAAAGGATCCCTAAAGTGGCCATCGATAATTTTCAATAAAAATATTGAATCCAAGCTTTTTCTTTGGCTTCACAGATGTGTCGTATAAACCTTTTCATTAAATCATCAATTTAGAGCCTGAGCCTGTCCTTGGAATTCCTAAGTTGGAATCCATGTGTCACTCTAGGTTTAATATAAATCAACACCCTACAATCCCATCATTGGGGATCCTCAAGAACCTAGGTATTTTTCTAGGTGTGGTATAACATCACTTCCAATCAAGTCCTTCCTTGGTGGTCTACTAATGGAGCCTAAGTATCACCAATGGCATAAATGATCAAGTCCCTTTGAGTCTATCCACAGAAATACATTTGGATTCCATGTTTCACTTGGAATATACAATTTTTTCCAATGATTTCATCCATGGAAGTCCTAAATGAAGTCCAAGTATCACCCAGGCATAATTAAGGTAAATGAAAATTGAGTCCATCCATGGTATTTATCATTTGAATCCATATATTACTCAATAAATTGTAAATATAATTTGATCAATATCACTAATTTACATCAAGGTTATCACCTTTCATTTCAATTCAACTCACCTCATAATTTGTATCGAGGTATATGCCAAGCTTAGAAGGCTTGCTTCTAGCTACTCACATGGGTATATCAATAAAAGAGCAGAACATTCTTAATCATGAAATTACATTTAATATCCTAGGGACATGTAACCCATACTCTTTTCTTTAGTCAATATCAATTACAATATATAATTCATATTTCAAATCATTTTACAATTAAATTTATCCATTTGAAACCCATGGAAAGAAAAATGCACACCTCAAGGTATCTAAGTTTCAAGGCTTCCCACGGTGGTCCATTTTTATAACCAAGACACTCAAGGTAGTGTGTCTAAAACAAGGTCCAAAACCTATAACATTTATTGATGGTACCTTTAATTGAATAGTAAATTCTTAAAAATTCTACTCAAGGATAAAAAAATTCATTTAAAGTGATGCCCAGAAATTGGCTGTATGGAACAACAACATATATAAACACCTAGAATTTTAGAAAAATTCATAAGACCACCTACCTTAGCTCCATAGTTGATTGTTTTTCCAGTATCAACTCTTGATTCAGCTTAGATTGGGAGAAATTAGTAGAACAAATAAAGAACCTATTAGTAGGGAATATTAGCCTGCATCTAAATAGCTCAAATGATATCTAGAATAATGAATACTTTATAAAAATTTATTGATAACTCACTGATGTGGATCCAATGAGATGAGTAGTACTTGAACCATGCACAAACCTTACACATTCTTCTGTAGGTAAGGGGAACCAGCTTGATTTTTCTAAACGGTTTGACTAACTGTTCACAAACAAGGACAAAACGCACTATCAAAATTTTAGATATTGTTATATGGTTATGCACCCCAAATCACACAGTTTGGTCTAACCATGTTTCCTTCCCCTGCTAATTGTCCTGCCTCACATAGTTTTATCTAATATTGTTGCCTTCCCCCATATAGTTTGAACTAACTATACTATAGGCTTATTTCACCCCCAAAAGGTTGGGTTTCAAGCTTCATTCCAACCCTAGTCACCCCTGATGCCTCCCTGACCTCAAATAGAATTCATACTAGACCTTATTTAAACATTTAAGCTTATATTTGATAGAAAGTATAGGATTTGTAACACATGAAAGAATCGATTTCTTAAAAACTTCCCCCCTTAATGAAATTAATCACTAAATTTCCTTCTCAAGGGTTTGAAAGCATATATGAGAATAAATTTGGACACTATGATCACACATCAGCCTCCCTCTCCCAAGTTTTTTTTATATGTAGTCATGATTCCATAGCACCCATACTATAGGAATGGAATATCTTTAGAGAACCTTCGTGTTGTGATTGAAAATACGTATAGGATGCTCTTAAAAGGACACATCTACCTATAACTCAACTTCCTTGTGATGAAAGGCATGAGACGGGACTAAATACCGCATCGAATTATAGAAACATGGAAGATATCGTGCATGTCTTGATACCTCTGAGGTAACTGTAAACAAATGGCTATTAGCCCGAATCTCTCCAGATAATTGAACTACCCAACATATCTCAGTGAAAGTTTACCATGTATCATGATCCTTCTATGTCCCTGCCTTAGTGATACATGAAATAAAACCTGATCCTTGGACTTGAACTCTAGATTTCTTCATTGGCGATCGGTGTATGGTTTCTGTTGAGATTGTATAGAATTTTTCCTCTTCCAAATCAACTTCACCAGTTTCGTGGACTCTTGAACAAATGAGGTCCAGGAATAGTTTCCTCTCCTACCTCTAACCAACACATGGGTGATCATAATGTCCAAACATAAAAATCCTAATAAGGCACTATTTGTATATTATACTAAAATATATTGTTGTAGGATAAAACAACCAAGGTTATATGCCTCTCCCAAGATCCCCTAAAATCAAGGAAGCATGCCCACGGCTTGTGCTCAAGCACCTAAATCATGTACTCTACCTAGGCAACGGTCTGAGGGTGGTATTTTGTGCTTAGAAGAACCTGTGTACCTAAACCGCTCTAATTCCATTGCCAAAATTTTGAAGTAAATTAGGTGACCCTATCTAAAATGATGGTATGTGGGACCCCATGAATTCATACTATCTCATGAATATAAAAACTATCAAGCTCTTCCATACTGAAGGTTTCTATGATCAGCATGAAATTTTCAACCTTCATGATCCTATCAACAACAACCCATTTGACATAATTACATCAAGGAGACCTCAGTAAAACCTTCATGAAATCCATCATGATATCATTTCATTTCTACTCGGGAATGGGTAGCTACTATAAATATCTGATTGTCCACTAGTGTTCTATCTTCACCTGCTGACTGGTGAAACATCTCATGAAAAAACTAGCTACATCTCTTTTCATACCCATCCACCAGTACTGGGGATGTAAATCCCAATATATCATGCTGAATCCATAATGCACTATCCAATATGAATCATTAAAATATAGCATCAACTCCTTGTTTTGTGTCCGTTGAAACCCATATGTGACCATGAACTCATAGAATTTCATCCTCACACGTGGTTCAACCAAGAGGAGGGTCCTCACCTTCCACACTCACCCATAGTACTAGGACTTTATATTTTGATAGATACCTCTTCCTCACTCTATAAAATAGAGTAGTGTTCATATATAAGGATGATAGATAGTTCTTTCCATATCCGTCCATCACCTCCAAGTCTATCTCAGATAATAAGGCCATAAGCTGCCACTCGTTACTAGACTGCTAAACTACCTGTATCTAAGTTCTCTTACTCAGTTCATCGGCCACTACATTGCCTTTACTAGGCATATACAAAAGTTAAAAATTGAAATACTATAGGTACTCAACCCACCTTCACTACCTCAAATTCATATCAAACTATGTATATATGTACTTTAGGATTTTGTGGTCTATGTACACCACAAAACACTCTCCTAATAAATAATGTATCCAATAGTGAAATGAATGAAAAACTGTAGATAACTCAAGATCATGAATTGAGTAAATCCTCTCTTGTGGCCTCAACAACTGAGACCCATACACCATGACTCTATCTCCCAATATAAGAACTGTTCCTAGCCTCATACCTAATGAATCGTATAAGAAAGTGTAACTCTTTCCCGGATCTAGAAAAATTAGTATTGGTGCTGAAGTCAATCTCCCTTTTATCTTTTGAAAGGTCATCTCATAGGAATATAAACACAAAAACTACCCAACCTTCCTAGTCAATACCATGAGTGGCCCTGCTAGGTGTGAGAAGTCCTATATGAAACACTTGTAGTAACCATATATCCCTAATAAACTTTTTACATTAAAGAAATTCTTGGGATTCTCCAAGGAAACTACATCTCTCACCTTCTCTAAGTCAACTAATACTCCTTTTAATGAGATAATGTGACCTAGGATATGAATCTAATCCATCCAGAAGTGGAACTTTATGAGCTCAGCATATAACTAATTCTATCTCAGTGTATTAAATACGATCTCAATATGTTTGGAATGATAACATCGATTGTGAGAATACACCAAGATATTGTCCACAAAAACCACCATAAATTAATCGAGATAAGGATGGAAGACTTAGTTCATTAGTTCCATGAAGACTTCTGGTGCATTTGTGAGACTGAACAGCATAACCAAATACTTGTATAGACTGTACCTGCTATGAATAGATTTGTGGTGTATGTCTCATAGTCTAACACACACATGATGATAACTGGATCTCAAATCAATCTTTGAGAATACCCAAGATCCTCAGAGCTGGTCTAAGAGATCATCTATATTTGGTATACGGTACAGGTTCTTAACTATCAGTTGGTTCAATTTTTAGTAATCCACACATAGCCTAATAGTTTCATCCACCTTCTTCACAAAAAGGACCAATAAACCCCATGGAGAAGTACTGGGTCAGATAAACCCCTTTTCTTGTAAATCCTCTAGCTTCCTCTTGATCTATTTCATCTCAGTAGTATCCATATTGTAAGGATGAATGGACATAGGTGAAGCTCCTAGAAATAGCTCGATATAGAAATATACCTCTATCACTGGAGGTAATCCTAAAAATTCATATGGGAAAAAATTCTTGAAATGATCAACCACTAGAGGGAAATTATCCTAATGTGTCCCCTAATATTCTATAGATAAACTTGAAATCTGGGTTATTATCCTACCCAGGCCATGATACTTGGGTCCAGCTCGACTTGCCTAGATATCCCATTTACCCTTGTGAATAAACTTGTTTCCCTTTGGTGATGTGAAATTCACCCTTCAATGATAGAAATAAATGAAATTATGAAAGGATACCAACTAGTCCATGTCAAGAATGATATCAAAACTAGTCATCTAAAGGAAATAGAGGTTCCATACAGAGTGACACATACCAATATCAAGGGGACACTCCCTGCACTGACGTACACCCTCCATTTTAATCCCCAATATAGTATCAAGCACCATAAAATCTTCAGAGGTATGAACTCTAATCCCAAGGCTCTCCACAATGGGAACAGATATAAATCTAAGAGAATCCCATGTACCAAAAATTATAGAAACTAAAGTAGAGTCTAGTAGAACAGTACCTCTAATAGAAGAAGGTCCAGTATCCTACTCTTCGAGGGTTTGTTGCACTATGTATATCTTGCATGTACCACATCCCTATGATACTAATGGCTGCCCTGATCAGATCCACTCTACTGTCACTATAAAACAAGGATATGACTACTACGGTCACGACCACTACCTTGGACTGATGGGCCAGATGTACTCCATCTCTCTGCCTAAGGAGAAGCCATTGACCCCGCTTTTGAACATGGAGTTGGTGCAGACCCTCTCTCATTATATTCTAGTGGAAAATTTCTACAGAAGCATGGAAGATGGCCCATCTTGCCACAGGATCAGCACTCTATTGGGTCCCTCATACACTATTGCCTCATATATCTTGTCCTACCGCACTAGTAGTAGTTGACCAGGCTACCTGAGTGTGTTTTTTTTTCACCTAATATCACCATATGGAATCTCCAGGTGACGTTTCCTACTAATATTCTATGAATTACCAGATTTAGATGTTGAACCACCCTAGATCTCACCCCCAGCAACTCTAAGGTTACGCTCTATAATAAGAACCTAATTCACTATTCCAAAAATGGTTGTCAATAGAAATACATTCACCTATGATTTTAAGCTATGCCTAAGACCATCCTTGAATCTCATAGATTTAGATAACTCTTCACCCATCATAATAGGTGTGAATCACTTGAGCTCTATAAAATGGGCTGAATAATCTATAACAGATATCATGCCTTGCTCCAGGTGTAAGAACTTTGAGCTCTATTGTCTCTCAATATATCAAGATAGAATTATTCATATTAGGCCATATTAAAATACCTCCAATCCATTTCCTAATGATGATACATATTTTTTATAACATTCCATTAACTCTTGGTGGAATCACGCATCATATTCATAGTGAGATTTACCATCCTCCTAGGAGGAATCTCAAGATGATCAAAGATAGGTAGCATGGCCTCTAGCAATGATTTTGTTCCATGTGGCCTTCCAATCCTCAAAAAATTAGGAAGATGTTGTTTCTGGAACTCACGCATTAACTCTTCCATAGTTAGGGAAGGTGACAGTTCTCCCTAAACAGTATACAGAAACCCCATAAATCCTTTTGGGAACTGTGCCTCATCAACATTGTCTCGTACAACTACTGGTGCCATAGCCAGCACTACGGGATGATACACTAGTAGACCATGGACCAACACCTTCAGAGTGTGTCTGCCACCATCTTCCTGGCATATGAATAGAGTTATTCATTTTTTTCTTGCCTCTACAATGCCAAACACATACCCCAAATTTATATTATTATCAAATTTCATAGCTCAAAACCAAAAATATAGAAATAGGATACGTACAAGCCTTCCTATATAAAAACACATCCCTTTTCCTACTCCTAAAGTCGGGTCTGGGTGTCATAAAAATTAGGTTTAAGAAAAAGACACTTCAAATATCCCACTACTAAACTCGGGTCTAGTCAAGTTCTCTGTCATAAGAAACTCAAGTTTCCATTTTCATTTTCATTTCCATATTTAAGGTCATTTTATAATAATTATTTTAAGGGTTAAACCAATGGTCCACCAGATTATGATCCATGAGGGTTCATACTCCTCAAGAACCAAAGTATGGCATACATATAATTCACACCATAAATATTTCAAAATACATATCATAGAATCTGGTATTTACATTACACCACATATCACAACAACATGAAACATGTAATGCATCCTAAATGGCATGGAATAATGCATGGCATATTAAATCTATTAGTTTCCTATATGATTGATGAGATGTCACCGCCTCATCTCATCAGGTAATAATGAAATATAACCCAAAACCATATCAATTATAAAATCATAATTCTAGTGTTTCACCCAATGATGGAATCAAATCAACTTTAATAATTAAAAGCTATAAAATAGAAATTTAATTCAATGAAATTTGGCTTTTTTAGGTATAAAGGTTTTCTATGCCCAAGAATAGCTCATTACCAAATTTTATTTCCCTCATATCCCATCCTATTGTGTCAAAATAGTAAACCAAACTAGAAAATAGGGCTCTGATACCACTTTGTAACATCCCGGACCTGGATGCTACTGAAAGGTGCCCTGAGGCTATTTGGCCACATGGCCTCAATCACATATCCAAAAACACCATAGGGTGACAAGTAGTAGCGAGGTCCTAGTGTGAATTTTTTAGGACACTATTCCCTCTTACCATATTTTAACCTAACTAAATAGAAATAGAAATAAAATAGAGGAAGCATTAAATCCTATAGACAATAGATACAGAACAGAAATAGATTAAAATATCAAAGGGATCTCAGATACAAGGAATATCATACATGTTTTATGTTTCTAATATATCATCCAAAACATGTATACAAGGTGGATATACAATACATTTAAAAAATAACAAAATTCTAAAAACTATCTAACAAGAATTGTTATCCTTATCTCAGTCTCATGCTCATGTTCCTAAGCATCAATCAAGAACCTGTAGAAGGGAGCATGTGTAACGACCCAAAATATTTATTAATTGAAATTTCCTTATTATAATTACATCATATAGTACAATAATATAAAATCACATTAAGAATAAAATAAAAAATTTATAAAATAATAATGAATGAAATAAGAAGTATTTCTAGATGTTAAGGAACCTATACTGATGAAATAGTAACTTGACCTTTGAATAGTAATGTGACCCTTATGAATAGTAAACCAAAAAATAGAATAGTAACCTAACAAAATAAATTATAAATTAAATTCATCCATCATGTAAATGAAAATATGATATAATTATATCATTATATATGTAAATATTTTTTAAAAAAATGTTAAATTAAGTGGTGATATTTTTGTGAAACTAAATTATTTATTTAAAATTTTATCATTATTATAATGATTTAAAAGTAAATTTATTTTATAAAATATATTAATTAATTATTATTTCGTTTTATTATTATTATAAGAAAATTTAATGAGAACTTAATTGATTTTTCAAAGTGTTGCAAAATCAGTTAAAATTTTAAAATTTGTATTTTCTAAGAAAATGATGATTTTAATTTAAAATTAAATTTATCATATTTAGAAAATAATTTTCATAAAACGGAGTGAATTTTTAAATTCTAGATTTCAAAAAAAATTCAGGTTAATTATTGATATTTTTCTAAAATAGCTGAATTTTTTGTGAATAGTGAAATTCGGTAATTAATGGTATATATACATTATAAGTTAAATACAATACTCATTGAGTCATTACTAATGTAAGAAACATAATATCAAACTCCCCTTAATTTTTTTAATATATTTCTAAATAATTCTCAAACTATTCATAGCCTTGAGGAAAAATAATAAACCGATGATTAAAATAATGGGAAAACACCCCTCTCCTCCTCAATAAATACCACCCCTCACCACCTCTTCTTGTCACACATCTAAAAATTTTATCCATATCCAAATTATAATAAAATTTATTCCCAATAACCTCCCCAACGTCCTGGAACCTTTGGTCTTTGAAAAATACCAAAACAAATCCCCCTAAGAGGTTCTCAAGAAGAACGATTCAATAGGTAAAATCCCCTTTCTTTTCTTTAAATTTCTTTTCAAGTTCTTTTATTTTCTTATTATCTCCACACCTCCCCTCATCAAAATTGTATTATAACTCCATAAAATTATATATAATGAAATTTTATTATGATAATTTAACAATTCATCATCATTTCTCTTCCCCACTCCTTTTGTACTAAAAATGAAAACTTCGTTCGTGGTGTGTTAATTTATCACAATCAAGGATGAAAAAGTTTTCAATTTTCATTAAGTCCTTCAAGTCTGATCATAAAACCATTTTATGGTTAAAAAATATTATAATATATTTATTCAATCATATTTAATATTTTTAAACCATTATATATAAATAATATTAATTAAAAAAACAAAAAAAGTTTGTATTGATCGAAAAATACCAAAATAATATAAATGGTTATCATCAACATCTTATCTAATGATTTATCATCACCCAAAATTACCAAATTAATTATATAACCATTTAATCTTTAGGATTTTAATTAATAACATATAAATTAAATTTAGGACAACCACTCTCATTTTACATGATTTTCCACACACATATACAACATGAAAACTAAGGAAATGAATTCTCTCAAACAATGAAATTGTATCTTACAACTCATCAAAAGGGACATAAATGAACTTAATAAAATTATAATAAATCAAATACATATATAAAATGTTCTAAATTAATTAATTAATGGATTAAATTTGATTATCTAGGACATTAAGATCAAGTGTGAAACACTTTTATACATAAGGTAAGGGATTCTACCTGACTGAAACCCCATTTTTCCTTCAGGTTTCTCTTTCTCTATATTTACCCCAATTTAATTATTATTTATTTTTTTAAAATCTTCTTCATTCTGTGTATATGATTTAAAATATTACATTTTTATCGTATCATCTTTATTTGATGGGTAAATACATGTTTTAAAAAGGTTCTCTTCTCAAACCTTCTCGATAAGCAAGCCCAATTAAAGGGAATTTCTCAATTTCTTAACCATTTTCAAGGGCTCTCAAAAATATAATTTAAGACACCATTTTTTTTGTAAAATAAATAATTTTATCATGAAATCATATATTTATTTATTTCTGTTTTTTTTACAACCAAATGTTCCTTTTCATTTTAAAGACACTTTAATATTCTCCCTCAAACTGCAGTAAAGTGGCTAATTTCTAAAGTTTCTTAAAAACTAATTTTAAATGTTTGCACATAATTTGGACATAATTTATCATTATATATGATTATTATCTTTTATTAATGTCCATACATGTTTTAAATCCATTCTTTCATGGAAACCCTTGGGATATGCTCATTTTATATGCCTTATGACATGGTTAAGATACCCATTTCATTCTTTGGGTAACCCTTATGATTATTGATAAAACACTATTTTATTTAATATTTTATTGATAATAAATTATATAATTTCCTCACATTGTGTTAAATATGTTTATTTATAAAATATTTGGGATTTGATCATTCATTTGAAAATTTGGTGAAAATTCCAGTTTTACCCTTAATAGTGCACTGTAGTATTTCGAAGATAAATATTTTTATATTTATTAGTTGAATTTGAAATTTTGTAAAAGTGTTCCTAACTTCATTTTATACAACTTTCATTCAGGACACTAGAGCTAAAGAGTGCATTTGGATGAAGTAAATGAGCCATTAATCCAATGGTGGGCTGGACTCGGCAGAATGGACATGGGTTCTGTATTGGGGCCATATCTTCTACATAAGGGCTTGGATAGAGCCCAACTTTTGAGTAACACTCTGGGACATGATTTTTCACAAATCATCCTTCTGGACGGCCGGTCAATTCACGCGTTTTGGAGGTCAAATTGGCGGTGCAAGTTTGAATAAAATATTTGGCCTAGATTTTCATTTCACACTTAAAAAGTTATGTATCCCTAGCCCTCACAAACTCTATTTAAAGGGGGTTTTAACTCTTTGAGAGGGCTGGTCAAGGATTTGGGAATGTGTGGCCGAAAGGGTGTCTCTTGGGATCCCCTCACAACTCTTGGAGGAAGTAAGCCTTTGTGCAAACCTCTCTTCCAAAAAGGCTCTCCTCTCTCACCTCTTCTTTGTATTTCTTTTCTTTCATGTTTGTTTCTTGAATTTTTCTTCAAATAATATTCTGTGTTCATCCCTCTTATTCTTATCTTAATCTTCTTAATTGGGTTGGAATCAAGAGTGGAGACAAGATTGGGTTCTACCCTTTCAATCCATTGCTTATGCAAAACGTCTCCACGATGACTACACCACCCATGGAAGAGTAGTTCTTTTTAGTAATCGATCGACCTCTATCCTTCTTCATTCATTTATTTTGAATCAATGAGCTACTTTAATTCACACATTATGATCTATTAATTGAGTTTTTAATTTAAATGAAACTAAGAAAGCAATTTAATAGTTAACACAAAACACACGAGGTCGGGAATTGTGTGAACTGTGAGAGCGCAACCTTAACCGGTAATTCAAAACCACATGGGATCAATTTGTAGAGTTCAAATATAATCCCTAAACTCAATTAATCCTCATTTCCAGAGTGGTTATGTGCCTTAATTTACCACTGACCATAAGCTAATTTTAGAACATCAATCAAAGCAGGGTGTTGCGATTGCATGTTCCGAAGTTAGCCTAAGGTTAAATTCACTTCAATCTTCGTGGTAACGTTAATTCTCGTAGGGTTCGGGATTTAACAAATTAAGGGATCATAATTAAGTGAATATTAATTTAAATGATAATGATTAATAAATTATTGAAGAGGTATAGTTAGATCGATTACGTCTTTTAAATATTGTCTAAACAAACATCTTTTTGTTGTGTCATTTTAATCAAACTTCATTTCAAAACTAAAAACAAAAAAAATACAATCTTCTTCCAGCAAACTTCTTCTAGATTCATAAACTATAAACAAACACCCCCATCCTTTAAAGTAGTGTTTTTATTCTCTTTTATTTTACTTCTATAATACCTCTAAAAATTGTTTTAATTCACTTCCTCCTTTGAGAGACGACCTTGGTCAGCCACTCTGCTGCACCTAAGTACCCCAAAATCATACTAATCATTTGAGGGCACCCACGACAGCGCTCTTTCAATTATTCCTTTTGTATGATTCTTTATTTGGAATAAATATTCTAGAACATGTTATTATGGTTTCACCCATATGGTGCTCTAATGAATTGTGTAATGTTTAGTCTCATTAGATGTCATGTTGGGACAGGTAGTGAACTTGATTCCTTTATGGGACTTTTTCCACCATGTCTTGGCAGCTAGCCTTGACTCATGTTAATGTCATTTTATATGTTGTGAAAAATTCCAATGATGTCATGTTTATATGTTCCCATGTTATAAATTTTATTCTTACTTATTTTTATTCAAGTTACATCCCTCCATGTCATCATGGTATGCCTTCTAACCCATGTTCTATGGTTTATTCCTATGTTTATTCCCTTATTGGGCTTTTCAGCTCATCTCATTTGTTAATATATTCTTGAGGTCATCCAATGTATGTATAAAATATCAAATAGAGTTAGAATATCATTATAAAGATTAAATAAAAGATGTATTTATTTTGGTTTAATTATTTATAATTATATATCTAATCATCCAAGACACTAGACTTTGTGATCCATGGCTTGTAATTTGAGGTTTAATTATGCTTAAAATCATGTAATAATATGTGTAAAAGGATAGGGATGTTATAGTTAGTATCAGAGAAAGGTATAGTTATTTTTGGATATTAGGACTAGAGGTATTTAGTAAGAACTCTTGGGGTAATTCTATCACTATAGATAACCTAGATTGAAAGATAGGGAATCACAATTTGGGATATACTTTTTGTTTACAATTTTTTACTTATATGTTTAATGTTTTTTTATATTCTTATTAAAAACGTATTAAATACCCCTAATTGTAATTTATTTTTCTTAGTTAATGGATGGAAATAGAATAACTCATTCCAACAATCAATGTGATAAGAAATGTGACTATTTCCCTAATGATATTCCAAATATAATGCGAACGAGTGCTCAAAACTTTATAACAGTACTTGATTAGCTGGTTCAAGTTATGAATAATATCTTTAATCATGTGGAACACCCTCATCCTAATAAAAATAAATTTTTAGTTGAATCCTTCATGTATAAAAGGCCTCCCATGTTTAGTGGATCTTCTCATCTCCTCCTCACAGAATAATGGATTAACTCCATTGATAATACATTATCTATCCTATGGTGTTTAGAAGAAGAGAAAGTTTTTTTGGTTGTCTATCATTTTAATGGGGAAGATGATTAGTGGTGGACACAAATCAAGAACACAAATTAGAAAGAGGAAATTGATTCCATGGATTGGGAGGAATTTGAGAAAATATTTTTCAATAAATATTACCCCCTAACCATCCATCACAATATGGAAAGGGAATTCCTCAAACTAAATCATAAGGAAGAAATTTCTATCAGTGCGTACAAGGAAAAATTAACAAGTCTTACATGATACACCTATAAATTTTCCATGAACACCGAAATAATGGTGGTTCTATTATTTAGAGGACTAAAGCTGAGTATACGAAAAAATGGTGATTTGAGACTTCGATAGTTATGAGGAGATTATCTGTTATTCCCTTAAGGTTGAAATAAATATTGGAGAATCTCAGAGGTCTTGTGGGATCGGTGAAAAAAATAAGAAAATGGAGTTTAATATGGGTGGATCGACAGATAAATCCCATGATGGAAACAAGACCCAACATCCCACTTGTCAAAATTGAGGGAATAATAATCCTAGAAACAACTTAAATGGAACAAAGAGATGCTTCAAATGTGGAAGAGAACAAAATATGTATAATAACTACTGAAGGGATGTGAATAATTCCACTAATGAAGAAGGAAAAAAAGGAAGGTTAAAATCAACACTCATTCTATAGTGTAGTGTTTCAACTAAAAGGAACACGGGCATTATATGATCCATTTCCCTAAGTCAAGGGTTGTTAGAGTAAATCAACAAAAACAACCTCTAAGGATGAAAGTAAGGTAATATGAAATCACTACTAATGAGGTGGATTGAAACAATGATGTGGTGAAAGGTATACTAGTTATTCATTCAACAATAGAAAACAAACTATTTGATTGTGGTTCTACACATTATTTCATATCTAGAAATTTTAGTAGAACTATTCAATCACCATATCAAAATTTGGAGTTTGAGTTATCTGGGATAATAGAAAATGGGGAAATTATATAATCTAAAGTTTATAACTCCCCCCTAGTTAATTTTTATGGACTTAACTTCTAATAAAATCTTGTTATACTCCCTTTGGTAGAGTTTGATTCTATATTGGTCATGGGTTATCTATATTTATATAAAACCAACATCAAATATCGATAAAGGGAGATCACTCTTCACATCCCAAAGAATCCTCCAATTCTATACAAGTGTAAGGGGGAATATGAATCTTCTTCTGAATCATTATCTCAATTGTGGAAATTTTTACCTTATAATCAAGCATATCTATATCAAATGCTTAAGGAAAAAGAGACAATAATTCTTTAATACATGTCCACCATGAGGGATTGTATTGATGTATTCTCTGAATAATTTCATGGTCTTCCTCTTGATCAAAAGGCTGAGTTCTCAATTTAACTTATTCATGGATCTCTACTTATATCAAAGACACCTTATAGAAAGACCATCCTTCAACTAGAAGAACTGAAGAAGTATTTTTAATAGAATATAGAAAAGGGTTTTATATACCCAATTACTTAAACATGGGGTTTCCCAGACTTCTTATTCAAGAAAAAGGATGGATAAATGATCCTTTACATTGATTATCATGAGCTCAACAAAATCATGATAAAGAACAATTATCCCTTACCATAGATAGATGACTGGTTTGATCAACTATATGGGGCCAAGTATTTCTCTAATGAGGAAATTTGGTAGGGATGTTACAAATTAATGGTGAGGAATGAAGATATTCCCAAGACTACCTGTAAAATGGGGTATAGACACTATGAGTTCATAGTGATGCACTTCGGACTCACTAATGCTCCAGAAATTTTCATAGACAGAATGAATAGAGTCTTTAGAGATTACCTTGAAAAATATTTAGTAGTCTTTAGCATTGATATTATAATATAATCCAAGAGAAAAAAGGAACACAAAGAGCATTTGAATATTATTCTGAAAACCTTGTAAAGGGAGAAACTATATGTAAAGTACAATAAATGTGACTTCTAGATAGAGGAAGTATCGTTATTTGGGCATTTAATCACCAGAAAAGGAATATACACTAGTAGAAAAATGGTTTTTAATGTCATAAATTTGAAGTCGGTTTCTTATAAACAGATGTAAAATATGTTTGCAGAGACTTTTTGGTGTTGGTTTTTTAAAAATCGATGCCAAAAACTAAAAAAATTGTTTTGGCATCGGTTTTCAAAACAAAATGACGCGAAAAAAATAAAAAAAATGTTTTGGCGTCGGTTTTTATGAAAACCGATGCAAAAAATTTAAAAACAAATTACTTTGTTTTAGAGAATTCCCTAAGCTTCTATTTTACTAGTTGTGGAGCAAAAACGGAGTTACGGATTAAAAGTTATGGATGTTGGAAGTTGATCTTCTCTAAGAGAAGTCTTAAAGAAGTCCAACTTTCAAAGACCATAACTTTTAATCTGTAACTCCATTTTAGCTCCATGACCAGTCAAATCAAAGTTGAAGGAATTTTCTAAAACATGGTAATTTTTTAACTTTCGGTGTCAATTTTCATAAAAACCAATGCCAAAACATTTTTTTTAGTTTTTCGCGTCGGTTTTTAAAAAAACCGACATGAAAAGTTTTTTTAAAATTCTTGGCGTCGGTTTATTTAAAAAACAACCCCAAAAATATTTTTTTACTTTTACGTTTTTACATCATTTTTAAAAAAAACCGATGTGAAAAGTTTTTTTTTAAGTTTTTTCATCGGTTTATTTAAAAAACCGACATAAAAAACAGTTTTTTTACTTTTTGACGTCGGTTTTTAAAAAAAACCAATGCGAAAAGTATATTTTTTAAACTTTTTAGAATAATTTTATTTAAAAACTGACACCAAAAATGATATCGATTGGCATTTTTGGCATCGGTTTTCTTAAAAAACGATGCCAAAAGACCAATGTAAATCCTCTTTTGCATCGGTTTCAAACAAAACTGAAGCCAAAGAGTATTCGTCAATACGGGGGATCAAAATTTCAATTTTTTTCACAACGCGCATTTAACTTTTTAAAATCCCACCTACATTTTCAAAAAAATAATCAAAAATATTTTCATTTACTATATATAAATCAATTTCTCCTTCGTTCATCATTTTTAACTTCTTCAATTCAAACATGTTTTCAACGCGGCTACAATCGTTAATTTGATCACGGTACCTATTCTATTCATTTATTTTCATTATTATTATTGTCCTTGATTTATAATAAACTTGATTATCTTTCTTATAATGATGATTTACTTATATTATCTAGTTACAAATATAAAACATTCGGATGAGATTTACAAACCATGGTGTAAATTTAATTATCGATCATTTTTTTCATTATCGCATGAGTTCTACCATAAATATAAGAGATATGATGATAAAAAACACATCAATCCAATGGATTCTCCAGAAAACATTGAAATATGTTTGAAGTATTATGTTTATTTTATATCATTTGGTTTATGTGATATTAATTCATGTTTATCATGTTTTCTTTACAATGATTTGTATCAATCGAAACTTTGATAGGTTCAACTTCTAACTAACATAATTTTTGATCCGTAAATCCGTTTTAGCTCCATGACCTATCAAACCGAATATTAGGAAATTATCTAAAACATAGAACAAAAAATTTGCTTTTTGGGGTCTATTTTTTATAAAATTGACGCCAAAAATAATTTTTTTCCATTAATGGCGTCATTTTTTTAGGGAACTGAAGTTGATACTATTTTTTCAACTTTTTGGCCTCGGTTTTTAAAGAAACCAACGCCAAAATGAGGCAGATGAGTTTTTTTGTACTACGTTTTTTACAAAACTAATGCTAAAAAACAAATTCAATTCGTTTTTTGGTGTATTATTACAAAACCGACGTAAAAAATTCATATTTTTTACATCGGTGACTTCAACATCGGTTAAAAACTAACATCAAAAATAAATAAAAAACTGATGTTAAAGACCTTTTTTATACTAGTGATATGTGGACCCTTCCAAGAAAAAGGAAATTGAACAGAAAACTAGGACAACATTTGTAACAGAGATCTATAGTTTCCTCAGTCTATCTGGGTATTATTGATGATTTGTGAAGAACTTTTCATGATTTTCCAACCCACTAACCAAGATGAATCAGAAGGGAATGAAGCTTTTCTAGACCAGTGAATGTGAATACTGCTTCAAAGAGTTGAAAAATAGGCTTATCAATATGGTAGTTCTTACACTTCCAACAAGTGGGGAACTATATTTGGGTTACAATGATGCTTAAAAGAAGGTCTTAGGCTTTGTACTGATGAAAAATGGTATGGTGATATCATACACCTCAAGGTATTTTAAAATTCATGAGAAAAATTATCCCACACATGATCTAGAGTAGGTAGCTATGATCTTTGCATTGAAAATATGGAATCATTATCTATATGGGGAGAAGTCTGAGATATATACCGATCACAAGAGTATAAAATATATATTCACATATAAGGATATTAATATGAAACAATGAATATGGTTAGAGCTCCTTAAAGATTATCACTGCTCAATCCGTTATCATCATTATAAAGAAAATAAGTTGGTGGATTCTCTATATATAAAGGATCCTATACCATTATCAATTATGAAAATTTATAAGGATCCAATCTTTATTGATTTAAAAATTATAGACATGAGAATAATAAAGGAATGAACATCATCAATCCTTTCTCAAATTATTGGACAACCATCCCTCATGGATAAAATAAAGGATGATCAAAGGAATGATGTGGAAATTTAGAAAATGGGGGAAGATATTAGAAATTGGAAATCATCCACGTTCAAAATTGATGTGGATGGAGTCATAATATTTGGGTCACGACTATGTTTACAAAACAATTCAAAGATAAATAAAGATATTATGAATGATACACATAGCTGAACCTTCTCTATTCACGTAGGGAGCACCAAGATGTATTTAGGTCTCCATGAAAACAATTTTTGGGATAATATAAAGAAGAAGATCATTTAATATACATCAAAGTGTATGGTATGTAATCAAGTGAAGTCTAAAAGGAAATATTCTAAAGGGATGATGAAACCATTACAATTACCAACATGGAAGTCGGAAAACAACCCCATGGACTTTGTCACTAGACTTCTGAAGACATCTAGAGAAAAAAATGCTATATGGGATGTTGTGGATCATCTTACAAAGAAAGATCACTTTATCGCAGTTTGAGAAGACTTATCACTAGATCAAATTTCACATATGTACATTAGATAATTTTTAAGGTTGAATTGAGTACCACTATCAATTGTATCTGATTGAGATTTGAGATTAACCTTCATGTTCTAAAAAGGTCTCCAACATGATCTAAACGCTGAGTTGAACTTCATTATGGCCTATCATCCTCAATATGATGGCCAATATGAGAAGACTATTCGGACACTAGAAGACATGATGAGAGTGTGTTTTATGGACTTCAAAGGAGGATGGTACCAACACCTTCCACTGGTTGAATTCTCCTTCAATAATAGTTTCCACTCAAGCATCCAAATGGATCCATATGAATCCCTTTATGGGAAAATATATAGAACACTGGAATGTTGAGATGATGCCAATGAATGAAAGCTTATAGGACCTAAAATGGTCTAATAAATGTTAGAAAAGGTGAAAAAAATTCAAAAGAAAATAATGGAATCCCAAAGTTGATAGAAGAGATATGCAGACAATCATCAATGAGACATAGAGTTTAAGGTTGGAGACATGGTATTCCACTGAATCTCTCCATGAAAGAAGATAATGAGATTTGGGAAGAAAGGAAAGCTAAGTCCCATGTACATTGTCCCATTAAAGATTCATTATCATGTTAGAACTATGGCCTATCGACTACACTTCAACCTACCATGTCTCAAGTACATTATGTATTCCAAATATCTCTTGATTAAGTACATACCAAATCTTTCACATGTACAAAATTCATAGGTGGTATAGTTGTAAAATGATCTCTCATATGAGGAGCAGCCAATTATAATATTGGATCATAGAGATAAAGTTTTACACAACATCAGTACTCATCTAGCCAAAGTACTATAGTGAAACCATAAGTACTAAGAGGTAACATGGGAACCAAAAGAAGGAATGAAGGAGAAGTACCCACACCTATTTTCAACTTATAATGTAAAATGAAATTTTGAGGGAGAAATTTCATAAGGGGGAAGAATATAATGACCGAAAAAAATTATCAATGAAAATTACATTCTTATAATTATTTCATATAGTATAATCACAAAAAATAACATTAATAACACAATAAAATCATTATAAATGAGGAATGAATAAAATAAGAAGTATTTCTATATGTTAAGGAACCTATACTGATGAAATAGTAACTTGACCTTTGGAATAGTAATGTGACCCTTATGTAGAGTAAACAAGAAAATAGAATAGTAACCTCACCTATAAAATTATAAATAAAATTTAGGCATCTAATAAATGAAAATATGATATAATTATATAATATTATAAGTAAATAAATGTTTTAAAAATGTTAAATTAAGTATGGATATTTTTTAGAAACATAATTGTTTATTTAAAATTTTATCATTATTATAATTATTTAAAAGAAAATTCATTTTCATAAAATATATTCACGAATTAATACTATTTTTTCTTAAGATTATAAGATAATTTTATGATACCTTATTTAATTTTTCAATGTTTTAAAAAGATAGTTATAATTTTAAAATTTGTATTTTATATGAAAATGATTCTTTTAATTAAAAAATAAATTTCTCATATTTATAAAGTTATTTACATAAAATGGTGTTCATTTTTGAATTCTAGATGTTGAAAAATGGTTAGGGTTATTTTTTTGGATTTCTCTAAAATAATTGATTTTTTTTTTGAATAGTGAAATACGGTAATTTAGGTATATATACATTATATGTTAAATACACTATTCCATGAGTCATCATAGATTTAAGAAAAATAATCTCAAACACCCCATAATTAGTATAATATATTCAGTGATAATACTAAAACTATTTATAGTCTTGAGGAAAAGTAATAAACTAATAAATAAAATATTGAGAAAACACATCACTCCTCCACTATAAATACCACCCCACGCCACCTCTTCTCCTCACACCTCTCAATATTTTATCCTTGTCCAAATTCTGATCAAATATCTTCCCAAGAACATCCTCCACATCTAGGAGACTTTTTTCTCAACAAAATTCCAAAACCAATCCCCCCAAGGAGCTTCTCAGAAAGATGGATTAAAGAGGAAAAATCCTCTTTCTTTTGTTTTAATTTATTTTCAAGTTATTTTATTTTCTTATTATCTCCTCAACTCCCTGCATAAAAATGGTATGATAACTCAAGTTGCATACATATACTAGAATTTTATTATGAAAATGGGGAATTCGTAATCATTTCTCTTCCCCTCTCCTTTTGTACTAAAAATGAAAACATCATCTCTGATGTTTTTTTAAAGAAATTGGTGCCTTAGCCAAAGACCAAAGCATAAATATATAAAAATAATGGAGGTTACATTAGTCTAAAATATGAAATAATATTATATCCCTTATCATTAAGAGTAAGTAAATCATTGGGGAGATCAACTAGCTTGGTAATTCTTTTATTTACTTCCTTATTGGAGAGGTCATCTGCAATGATGTTTGCTTCACGAAAAATATGTGTGATTTGGTAGTTGATATTGAGAAGAGAGCAGAGGAAATCCATCCAATGGGTAGTAAGTATCCACTCAAGATGAGTCACCCCATTCCAAATAACATTCACAATGATAGTTGAATCACTTTCATTCTAGAGATTGTTCTAACCGTACTGTTTTGTAAAAGAAATAGTATGAATCATACTCATCATTTCAGCCTCTAAAGAAGAGGCAATTCCACAGCTTCCAAAAAATCATCTGAGGATCTGACCAAGATGAATCTTGAAGATATATCCATAGCCCATGGGGCCTGGATTGCCTTTATAGGCACCATCCACATTTACATTAATCCAACCATAAAATGGTGCTTTCCAGAACACTTCAAAAGTGTGTCGATGTTAGAAAAAATTCCATCAATCAAAAGATAAATCAGAATACCAAAGTCATGGACAGCGTTGCTATAATGGCCCTTTTTCAATGATACGGTTTCACATATGGAAATAAGGATCTTCATCCATCCTTCATTAAGGTTGAATGAGAAATTATTATGAAGAATAACATTTCTATCGTACCAAATCACATGATGAAGTTCAGAAATGGTAGCAAGGAAAAAGTTCTTAACTTTCTGAGAGCCTTCTATATCCTCACATCACTTTAGTTGATAGTTGACAGAGTCAATAATCAACCATCTATAATAAAAAGTTCAAAAATATAGTTCCAAATAGAACAATTAGTATCACAGTAAAGGAAGAGATGATTAGAATCTTCTCTATGTTTATTATAGAGGCGAAATTTAGATTAGAGTTGAATTCCAAAAGATTGTATACACCTATTTGTGGGAACCCTATTGTGAGAAAGACACCAAATAAGAGTGAATCTTGATAGATTTATCCAAGGTTGGTCAAAAAAATTTATCCATACCAAATCATTTTTGAGTTATGAAAGTAATTTTTATAAAAAAAATAGATTCAATTGTACCATTATAAGTAGGCTCCTAGATTAAAAAAAATCATCTGTGTTAGAAATGGGGTAATTGTCAATGACATGTGAAATAGTATATGGGATATGATCATTTTGAGAATTTAGAATAACACTAATTGAATAATTGGTACTTTCATAAATTTGATCAAAAATAATCATAGATATTAAGGGAGTGTCAATCCAGTTATCCAACCAGAAATTAATGGAGGAATCTCTAGTGACCTTCCATCTATATTTGGTCATAATCTTGAATTATGGGTTTTTAATGGATATTCAGATAGAAGAGTTGAGGAAATTTGAGTTCTATTTCTTTATTTTATCAAAAAATTTATTTTTGAGAAAATTTATAGAGTCGTATTTATTGTAAAAGAAGATTCTAAGTGAGTCTGGGTTGAAGTGACTCATTAAAAAACTTAAAAAAATTTATGGAAAGATCACCTTTATCAATAGGTTTTCAATAAATCAACCAAGGGATAGTCACAAGTTTCCTTTCCAGAGTGCTACCTGTCCGGACAAAATTTTTTATTAAAGTATTCATTTTTTTTGATAAGATCAATGGGAAAATTATAAACCATCATAGATTAAACCATTTTATAAACAATATCATATTTGACAATATATATTCTTCCAGCTATAGAAAGATATTTACCTTTCCAATAGGAGAGTTGATTAAGAACTCGGTAAATTATTGTTGAAAAGTGAAAAGATTTGGGTTTTCCCTAAAAAATGGGAACACCAAGATATGTAAAAGGAAAAGAAACTTCTTTTATTCCTAAATCTATGATGATATTACATTTCCTATTAGGAGGAAAGTTTCTCCCAAATAAAAAAGAAGATTTTCTCTAACTAATGGCTTGACCCAAAACATCCTCATAATGAGAGAGGTAACTTTTGAGGTTCTGAATATTCCTTTTACCACCTTGTAAGAAGAGGATGATGTCATCTGCGTATAATAGGTGAAAGGGATCATTCAAATTCCAGGATACATGTTTTGGATTAATCTTGTTCTGGTACACAAGATGAGTGAGCAAGTGACTAAGATAGTCTTCCACAATAGAAAAAAAGATGGCAGAGAGGGGTCACCTTATCTAATTATTCAACCTCACCCCAAATTACTAAATGACTTATAAAACCATTTAATCTTTAATATGTTAATCAATAAAATATAAATTCAATTCTATATAACCATTCTCATTTTAAATGACTTTCCATACATGTTTACAATTAACTAATCTTGAAAACCAAGGAAATAAATGCTCCAAAACAATGAAATTGTATCTTATAAATCCTCAAAAGGGAAATAAATAAACTTAATAAAATTATAATAAATAAAATAAATTTTGAAAATTTTCTCAATTAATTAATTATTTTATTTTATTTTATTATCTAGTACATTAATATCATGTAAAGAACACTTGCAAACATAAGGTAAGGGATTCAACCTGAACCCCCATTTTTCCTCCGAGTAACTCTTTATATCACTTTAACACAATATAATGCTTCTTTTTTGTTTAATTATTCTACATTCTATGTACATGTTACAAAATCATATATCCAAATCATATTGTCCTTATTTTATGGTGAAATGAATTTTTTTTAAAAGTTTCCCTTCTCAAATCTCCCCGATAAGCAAGCCTGATTAAAGGGAATTTCTAGATTTTTTAACAATTTTCAAATTCTCTCCATAATCTATTTTAAGAAAACATTATTTTTGTAAAAATTTCTCATTTTATAATGAAAAAAAATATTGATTAATTTCTTTTTTTACAACCAATTATTCCTTTTTTTCATTTTAAATACACTTTAATACTTTCCCTTAACCACACTAAAGTGGCTAATTTCTAAAGTTTATTAAACAATAATTTTAAATGTTTTCAAATAATTTGGACATAATTTATCAATATATATTCCTATTTTAATTCATTATGTCCATTCATGTTTTAAATCCATTCTTTCATGTACACCCTTGTGATATTCTCATTTGACATGCCTTATGACATGGTTATGATACCCATTTATTTCCATGGGTAAACCATTTTTTTTATTCCTTATGTATGATTCTTAATGTGAAAAACATATTTGAGAACATGTTATGATGGGTGTGACCAGATATCTCTCCAGTTTATTGGGTAATGTTTAGTCTCATGAGACGTCATGTTCGAACAGGGAGTGAACCTAATTCCTTTACGGGACTTGGTCCACCAAGTCTTGGAAGTTATCCTTGACTGATGTTTATGTCATGTTATATATTGTTTCCATATTCCTATGATGTCCTAATTATATATTCCTATGTTATAAATTTAATTCTTACTTATGTTAATTCATGTTAAATTCCTTTATGTCATCATGTTATGCCTTCTAACCCATGTGTTATGTTTTTTTCCTATGCTTATTCCCTTACTGGGCTTTTTAGCTCATCTCTTTTGTTCATGTTTTCCCCAGTTTATCCCATGTGGATATAAGGAATAAAAGGGAGTTAGGATCTCATTATGAAGATTTAATAAAATATGTTTTTTATTTTGTTTTCATGATGTTTAATTATGTACCTAATCTTCCAAGGAACAAGACTTTATGATCCTTGGATTGTAATTTGATGTCTAATTATGCTTAAAATCATGTAATAATATGTGTAAAAGTATAGACCCATTTTAGATTGATCTTATCCATACCTATAATCATATAGTCTATTTTGGTACCCAAAGTTGACCCAAACAAGGTGTGATACTAAATCCTACTAGGAAACCACCCAATGTCAGGTGTCAGTCAGTCAGTGAATGTATATAAAAATAGTGTGAAAAAAAGTAATAAAGTATACAATGAAAGTACTAAAAGTAAACATCCTATAAGGTATAGGTTCTCATTTATAATTAAATTTATTTAATGATTATATTATTCTTAAGAATTAAGTCTTTGAATGAATAGTCAGGTCTATGTCATTATAAACAACTTCATTTAACCAATAAATCTCATTTAATTAATAAGTATTCAAACCTAACATAATGCCATGAATCCCCCATGAGAACATGATAAAAGGATTCCTAAAAATTCCATCCATAAAGTGAAATAAAATTATCGAATCCAATCTTGTGTTTTGTCTTATTAAACACGTCATATAAACCATTTCATTTGATCATCAATTTAGAAATCGAGACTGTCCTTAGCATTCCTATATTGGAATACAAGTTTCAATCCAAGTGTAATATAAACCAACACCCTAAAATCTCATCCATGTATATCATCAAGAACCTAGGTATCTCTCTGGGTGTTGTATAATATCACTTCCACTCTATTCCACCCTTGTAGGTCCACTAAGGAAGCCCAAGTATCACCCATGGAATAAATGATTAATTAACTTTGATTCCATCCTTAGAAATCAATTTATATTCCAAGTTTAAATTAGTATATAAATTTTATTCCAATGATTCCTTTCTTATCAGTCCTTAAGGGAGTCCAAGTATCATTCAGTCAAAAGCAAGGTATAGGCCAATTAATTCCATCCATGTAATTTTTCATTCAAATCCATGTGTCACTCAAGGAATTTTCAATATCATTGGATCAATGTCACTTATTTACACCAAGTTTATCACCTTTAATATCAATTCAACTCACCTCAAAATGTGACTTGACATATAGGACAATCTTATAAGGCTTGCCTCTAGCTACTCACATGGGAATATCAATAAAAGAGTAAAACATGATTAATAAATAAATTACATGTAAAATCCAAGGGACATGTAATTCAATACCTTTTATTTATTCAATATAAATTACAATTTAAAATTCATATTGTAATTCAATTTACAATTCAATTCATACATTTGAAACCAATTATAAGAAAAAGGTTCACCTCAAGGTGTACAAGTTTCAACGCCCCCCATGGTGGTACATTTATATAACCAAAACACCTAAGGGGTGTGTCTAAATAAAGTTCCAAAAACTATAACATTCATTTTAGGTCTCCTTAAATTAATATGACATTACTAAAAATTCTATTCGAGGGTATAAAAAATAATTTAAGGCGATGCCCAAAAATTGGGCATGTGGAAAAACAACACGTATAACCACCTCAAATTTTAGAGAAATGAACAAAACCACCTACCTTAGGTCTGTAGTTGATATATCATCCAATAAAATCTCATGATTTGGATCATATCAAAATAAAATTGATGAATGGATGAAGAACCTATTAATAGGGCATATTAGATTGCACCTAAATAACGTAGTTGATATCGAAAAGAATGAACAACAGCTAGAAAGAAATTGAGAACTCACCGATGTAGATCTAATGAGATGAGAAGTTATTGAATCAGTGTCCTAATGAATAAGATCCCTTAATTTATATTTTGGGCTTCAAAATGGGAGATCTCCACCCATTTCTATTGTCTGTTAAAGAAGAAAGGATTTTTAGGTTAAAATAGAATTTTAATTCAGGTTAAATTTATAATTTTACTCAAAACTATAAAGTCGCGCAGATTAGTTCCATGGTTTGATCAAACCATTCACAAATTGTGCATAGTAATCTACAGGGAAGGGGAGCTCACATGGTTTTTCTACATCGTTTAACTAATTGTTTGGAAACAATGCCAAAACCACTGTTAAAATTTCAGATATGTTTGCACGTCTATGTGCCTCAAGTCGCATGGTTTGGTGTAGTCTTATGACCTTCCACTAATCTTTATATATAATTTCACTATTTTATTTAACCATATATCCTACCCAACATTGTTTGAACTAACTATGTGCCAAGCTTATTTCGCCCCCAATATGTTGGGTTTTGGGCTTCATGCTGACCCTAAAAACCCCCTGATACCTCTATGACCTCAAAGGGAATCATACTAGACCATATTTAAACATTTAAACTGAAATTAGAAAAAACAAATTAAAGGATCCTTACCTCAAGAAAGATCTAGGTTCTTAAAAAATATTTATTAGTTTTTTATTCTTTTAAAATCTATTTATAAATGTCATTCACCTATGGTATTTTTATACCACATAAGTGAACGATATTGTAGTGTCACATAATATTTTTAAGGTTATTAATTAACATGAATATAATGATGGAATTTGAAATTAATAATAAAATAATATCATCTTTGTCACAACCCAACCTTTATTTTCCTTGTTATTTTATATATTTTTTCTCACAATATTTTCTTCTAGTTTTAGGCCAATCCTGTGTGAAATTTAGAAAATTTTAGATGTTCTCTCTTATCACATAGTTTTTCCATATGATCGTTGTATGGTTTACCTAATTTTGTTAGATACCCTTATTTAGTTTCCCTTTTTTAGGATTTAGTGAACCAAATTTAGCATAAAAATAATTAATAACATTACATATAAGAGTTTATGGTTCATTTTTTATGTGAACGGTTAATGTGCACAGGTAGTGCACGGTTTGGGGAAAACTGTGCGGTTCACTATGGAAACTACATGAGTGGCCCTTACTTTAAAATTTTATAGTGCCTATATTGTTAATATTTAGATGAAACTTTTTGATAATCATTTAAGGTCCTATAGTTTATAACAAAGGGGATTATATAGTTTGTGCATATTTTTTTAAACCATGCAGAAAACCCATTCAATTTTACCAGAACAAAAAAATGTTTTAAATTAATCTTATACACCTATTAAAATTAAATCCATCAACCCTCTATTCTTTCCCAATTGAATCACATGGCATATGTCTCTCTTCCTCTTCGATTTACCTCTCTTTTATTGTGATTTATTAAAACTTCATCACTAATTTGTCTTTATTTCTCATGGTAATCACCCCTAGTTATCTTCTCCACATCTATACCTTTTTGTTTCTCTTTTCTCATGTTGTGGTGAGGTTATAGAAACCTAGGTCATCCTATTACTTAGTTTTATATTTTTCCAGTTTCATGATTTAATAGTTTGTTCTGGTTCTTGGGGAGTTATTATTTTCTTCAATGGATTAATTATTACCTCGCTTGGTGGAAGTAGTGTATTGAGGTTCACTTACCCTTCCATTAGCCATTAAATTTTTCAACCATGATTTATTTTGTGTTTAAATTCATGAATTGGATATAAAATGATAATATTAAATGTGTTAAATATTATTTTTAAAGTAAACTATGTGTTTACATGGTCTCCATTGAATAGAAAAGTGTTTCCCTTTTTAATCTATTATCTTAAGATTTCTTTTACTTGACCATGCACACTAGAATTATGATAAAATTTCCAGTTGGTCATTATTACTAAATTTTAATATTTCATTTTTGTGGTCTTAAAACAAGTTTTTATATTCTTCTTTGAATATTTTATGGTGCCTATTATTCTCTAAAAAATGCCCATATGGTTTTTATTTTTAATTAATGATTTAAAGTCCCAATTATAACTTTAAAAGAGAATTTTATTAATTAAAATACCTTTGTAATATGCACCTAGATTTTTTTTATTTTAAAAATTGATGAGAGTGCACCGGTTATAAGTCTCATTTATTATATTGATGATTTTGTGAGTAAGAATCTATTCCTAAGTGAGGTCATTATGGGTGAGGCATTCCTATGGTTTCTAAATTGTGTATTCCGAGATATATTTATATCTATTTTTTTTGAAATGATTTATTGCCTCACCATAATTTATAAATCATTAGAAATCAAGAGTAGCTAGTACATATTCTTAGAACACATATTGTACTAGTTTGGGGTCATGCACTAACAAGTGGACTCTAGTATAATGGTTGTCCTACTTTGGTAATATCCCCTTGGTTAGGCTAGTTAGGTCATGAATAAGAATTTGGGTTTTTGGATATAACTAGTCGTACCCATTTGGATGGATCATGTTATAGTATGATCTAGTTTTCCCCATAACATAGAGGTTTATATGATAACTAATACATGACTATATTTTATTTTATATGTCTCCTTTATTACTTTGATGGTTGGCTATCCATTTATTTACATTTCCCTTAATATTTTGTTTTTATTGTTATTGATTTTGTGATTATTTCTTCTGGATGACTTGGTATTCATTTTGTTAAAATAGATCAGTGACTTAATATTTTGAATATGGTTTGGAACTTTTTTTTATTTTTATAAAATCATCAAAAGATTATCTCTAATAAAAAAATTTCACCTACATATCTAAAATGGTATTGTGTTAATAGAAAAATGGAAACATACTGTTATTGGATTTTGATCTAAAAATATAATAGTATATTTTCTAAATAGTATTTCAAAATACCTTTAAATAGATTCACTACTGGAAATTAGATCTTTCACAGCGCTTCTATACCAACGGTTTTCAAAAAAATTTGGTATAGGTCCGTTTTCCCAACGGTTTGTCCAAACCGTTGGGAAAGGCCCCCAAATTGGCCACTTTTCCCAACAGTTTGGCCAAACCGTTGGGAAAGGCCCCCAAATTGGCCCCCTTTCCCAACGGTTTGGCCAAACCGTTGGGAAAGGCCCCCAAATATGCCACCTTTCCCAACGGTTTGGCCAAACCGTTGGGAAAAGTGGCACAAAATTCAACATACTACAGAGAATCAAAATCTAAACCAAAGACCTATACCAACGGTTGTTAAAACCGTTGGTATAGACCTATACCAACGGTTTTAACAACCGTTGGTTTAGGTACTTTCATTTTTTATCAGACCTTCGTACCGAGAACATTATATAAATCAATATTTAAAATATTTATGAGAATACATATATATATTTATGTAATTATGATCACAAAAGTCGTGTTAGGTTAGTGGTTGAGTCGTTTAATGATAAACGAGGGGTCCTAGGATCAAATCCCAGCGGATGATTTATTTTTGGAATTTATATACCAACGGTTCCATTACCGTTGGTATAGATTTCATATTACCTATACCAACGGTTTCCAAAACCATTGGCATAGGTCTATACCAACGGTTTTTGGAAAACCATTGGTATAGACCTATCCCAACGGCTTACTTGGCTATGGTTCTCCAAACCGTTGGTATAGGCTATACCAACGGTTTGGAGGCCTATACCAACGGTTCCAAACCGTTGGTAAAGGTTAGTTTTCCAGTAGTGATTGTTAAATTAAATTCAATGTGTGGGGTGTGGTTTATCTTGGAATACCTATTGGGGTTTCATTATCATTGATATAAATAAATAAATATGTATATTTATATATATATATATATATATATATAAGTTTCAGGTTTAGAATATAGTCAGTCAGGGAGTAGTTTTAGTATTGTGGTTAGATAGTAACTTGTGGGGTTATGTGGAGACTAGGTTCAATATTTTATTAGCTTTTTTAGTATTTTTTTGTATCATCCAATTTATCTAACCTTGTATCAAATTGTAATTTTAGTTTTTTATATCTCTTGAGATATATGCTAATTCATTCGTTATGTCATATTTAGTTTTTCTGATTTATAAAAATGTTTATTTCATTGCACATGGATCTATGATGTATAGAGTGTTCATGAAGGACATCTATATGGAATCTATACATTAAATATTATTCTTTAAGAGTAAATAATTACCACTGGTTATAAATTTAATCCCTTCTTCGTGTCCCCAGTCTAGGGGTATTGGTAAGTCTACTTGGATATTTCATAAGAGAACTCAAGTTCCCAGATCATGGGTGCCATAGAGTTGGTTCATGAAAAAAATATCAGATCACCCTTTTTTATTTGGTTGTGTCTGGTAGACTAGATTTAACACTTTTAGTGGTCAAATGGGAAGACCTACAATATTTGAACTAACTCTTAATCACAATGAACCAAGATCTAGTATGGTATTTTGGGTTGTATATCTTGAATTTTAATCATTTATTAGTTATTATAGGATTTTTTTTGTTCTATGTTGGCGATATTTGTGATTGTATCCATGCTATATAGGTGATTTAGAGGTTTTCTATGTTTTGGAGGTGACAAGGATGAAAGAATTAGAGAAAAATAATTACCCCAAAAGTTCTGGAAAACTATTTCAATACCATTCATATAATTTGTTTTTACTTCTAGTGGTAGTTGCATTGGCACACAATCATCCAAATGGTGTGGCCAAATTGGGAATATCCACTACCCCCTATGAAAACAATTAGACTCCTTTCTATCTTGTATTGTTTAGGGTTATTGGTGGCTGTTATTTGGTGATAATTGATGGGGATTCACAAATAAAACATTGCGTTCAAAGTGATTAAAGGGAATATTTTTTAAAATTTTAGATTAATTTTAATAAATTTGAAAATAAATAGTGATTTTGTTTTGAATGAGAGAATCTAGTTTTAAAACATAGGAGATGAATTTTTTAATGATGTTGGGATGTTTCATAAGTGTAAATTTTTGTTCTTTATGATTTTATATAGTTATGATAATAAATGATAGGTTTTGAAATTGATAATGAGGATTTATGAAATGTTTTAGAACAAATATTTTATTTTGAATTGTTAACCAATTAAATAATAAATAATTTTCAAAATTACACAATGATATTTTTAGGTGCAATTTTGGAATTTATAACAGGGATTGAGAAAAATAAAATAATTAAATGATTTCAAAACTCGTAAGTGTTTAAATAAAGAATTTATAGAGTATTAAAATACATTTTGAAATGGAAACTTGTGGTTCATAAAATAGGTTTGTAGTTTTGAAAGGATTTAAAGGGTAATGTTGGGTGCAAAGGGTTCTCACTTAACCCATAATAGTAGTATTTTTTAAAATAAAAATATTTAATTTGGGTATTTAAAGCGAAATATTTTTTTTATGAAAGTTACTTATTTTTTAGAGTTTTTAGTTTTAGATATAAATCACATTTTATTATTTTATATTTTATGTGTATATACCTTGATTAGTATTATGTTTCTTTTATGATTTGAATCATGCTTCCCTGAATAGTCTGAAGGGATCATAGAGACCTAGAACTTTAGATATTCCTTCATATTCATACCTCCAAAAAATCAAGTATAACCTTCATATTCATTTATTCTTCCCATACTCTAAGAGGTGTGGTGAATCAAACACTTCTTATTAATTTTCTCATTTTAGTGGTCGATCAATCGTTAGATGTTTGATTCTTCAAAGATGACTTTATCCAGACCTTAGTATGTTATTTTTCTCATATAATATTTCTCCCTTGTGGATTTTATCAGTGGGAAAATAATGGTCAAATTTATTTCTACGGTCCAGCCTAGGGTGGGTCGTGACCATACCAATTTTTGTCGTGATGAATATCCTTTGTCCTATGGGGAGAAACTCCTTGTGTGGTCTAGTGTGATCATATTTGTATGATAATTTATGTTACAATGATTATAAATTCTAGTTGAAACCTTTTCCATTTTAAATTATGATGTCTTTTTGATTCAGGACTCAAGAATTTTCATAGAATTTGAGACATAGCCTAACTAAGAATGATTTATTTTAGTTCTGATTTTTTGTATATCCCCTTGCATTCAAAATATATTCTCATTTTTAATGATACTTGGTTTTGAGAGATGATAAAATCTCATTGTCGATAATTTCCATTATATTGATTATAAATATTAGATTGGTGGGTCTAGGGTTCACCTACCATGTTGATGGTCTCTCACATGGGTATATGATAAGCCCAATTTAGTGATGTTCCTATCTGGTTCCATTTATTTTATGAGTTATTTTTTATTCATTGGAATCTTGGAAGTAATTGATTGGTTTAGGATAGTTTTTATTTTGGATGAATTATGAATATAGTGGGGATACCACTATTAATGATCCATTCATTATTGGGCACTACAAGAAAACCGCCATGTAGCGGCGGTTTTTTTTTTGCATTTAGCAGCAGTTAAAACTGCCGCTACATGGTTTGGAAGTGGTTTATAGTAACGGCCGCTAAATTTGGTGTCGGAAAACTATTAGAAGCAGTTTTCTCCATTTTATGATGGTTTAAAGGAAGCTTCATAGCTGCCTCATTTCTCGGTGGTTCTAGACACTTTAGCGGAAGTTTTTACGAACCCGGGATTTTATTTTATTAGTGGCGGTTATAACCACTGCGAATAAAATAAAACCCAGCGGCTGTAAAACCACCACTAAAGTCTCGATAACCACCTCGGAATGTAGGCGGCGGATGCGACTCTGTAGTGGTGGTTAAAACCCCCTCTAAATGTAAGTAGTTTTACATTTAGCGGCGGTTTTAACCGCCGCTATAGTTTTACCTATATACTATTCGCGGTTGTTAAAACCACCACGAGAAGATTACTAGAAAAAAATTGATGCTTCCACTACACCACTGCCCTGAAAAACAAATCAAACCAGAAAAACCAGACACAATATCATAAAATAACATCAACTCAGTGACGTGTTGGACCTTTCAAGGATGTCAAAATGGAATAAGTGGTTGTTTATCAAAACTTTTACGGTTAAATGGGTTGTGAGACAACTATGGGGATAAATAATGAATGGAAAATGTGGGAATATCCATGTTATAAGATGTAATTGAAAATACGTACAATGGTTTTTGTTATGAATGAATAGTAAAATAGAATAGTTATGGAATTACGTTAAGTGCAGTGAAAGTGATAAACTATGTGAATATTGGTGAAATGAAATAGGTTCACCCTTGATATTGTAATTTGTTAAAAAGGTCAAGTGTGTTTGACCTTGTGGAATGTGTATTGATAGATTAGTAAATGATGAGGGACACAGTAGATCCCACCCATGGGTACAAATTTTTTTACAAGGAATTCTTTATCTTTATGTGGTATGGCTAGACATGAAATTTGACATAATGGACTTGATATGATGTATATGGAGTTTCCTATACATGGATAGTGTATTGACATGGCTTTCCAGGCACTAAAGCCTATGTGTATGATATGAGTGAACTGATTAGTGCACCACGGTATATGAGTTTGAAATGATTAATGAATTACCATTGTTGTTAATGAAAATTTAAAACCCATTTATGTTAATGGAATATAATTTTGACATGGCTGAAGAAGGTTTGGTGGGATTTGATGTCATCATAAAACCGAAGGATATACAGGGTTAAATGCTTGATATTTAATTATGGAACTTGTTTACCTTTTCTTCCTTGTTCATTATTTAATTTTACTTATGTATATATTAGTATTGTTATTATAATATTTATTTGTTTATACATTGTTGGTGGTGTCCTATTAACCTATAATCACACCCTTTTTAGGATGCCATTGATACCTGAGTAGATCTCATGGTTGTAGGGAAGTATAAGGGAAAAATCCTTTTGATAGATGGTTGGTTTGGGATATGGTATGGAGCATGTATGAGGGAACTGGATGGACATCGAGACCCATTTTAGGATTTTTATGGGGGTTTTTTTTTTTGTTTTTTCCTTAACACATGACACTTTTATGAACTGACATGTTTATTATATTGGTTGCGGGGATTTACCCAATTTTTTGGAATTGAATACATCATGCATGACTATTCTTATAACATACTTGGTTATCATTTAAATTGATTTATACTATTTCTTTACACTGGTAAAGATGGTATATTATCCCCACATACCTCATTGGACCCTCAATACTAGTAGGAAGCCTCTTGTATATGAGGATGTATTCCTATGGTCATGTGGCACATTGGTTTGGGGAACTAGTTTAGTGGAACTTAGGTAATGGCGTCACAATGTTGTATCAAAGCCATTTTATTTTCTATAGAATATTTTTTTTTGAAAGTTTTATATGATATTAAGGTGTTTCAGTCCTTGGTAATGTGTTTTTTTGTGGGATTATCTAACCCATATATGGGGGAAAACCTAGGTTCTCAGTGTGGGATTGTTGTTCTTGTTGGTCGATGTTATATTTGGATATTATTTCACCTTGGGTGATACGCTAGCTATGAGATATTATTGTTTTCTAAGGTTTTATTCATGGAATGACATGTAATGTTTTATATATTCATGAATAATTTTAGGAAATCGGGATTTATATAACATGAATCATATTAGGATCAAATAGAAAACAAGGTTATGTTTGTGTTATTTAAAATGAAAATCATTTTCTATTGGTTTCATAGAAAATAGTTCATAATAAAGAGTTATCAATCCACATGTTTTTGTGATTCACGGTGTCATAGGATACCAACTCCAGAAGGGTTTACCTTATTGGATGATGATATTGAATAATTACATATTATAATATTAAGCATCGAGAATTTATTCAACACATCAACAATGGGTTTAACTCCTAGTCATCCAAAATCTTGACTACCAATTCAAACACAAGACTAACTAGAATGATGTATACCACACTCGAGAAATCAAGACATAAAAGGAAACATCAGAAATCAATAAAATTCATAAAATGAAACATGAGAAATCAAGAAAATGTTAGGACATGAAAATGTTTGGTGGCAACTATGTGCCACACATGGTACATATACAAACCAACTATTCCCATATTTGTTCAACACATCAACAATACAACTCTACTCATGGTCCGATGATGCATCGTAACCCTCTCAACCTCCATCTCCACTTTCTGCTGTCACCTGTAAGAAAATTATTTTGAAAATTAAATATTGTTTCATATTTATATTAAAACTTAAAACCAATGAAAGTTTGAAAACTAAATGATTTTGATTTTTTGTGATTTACCTACTCATCATCGGTCGATGCACTACCACCAGGGGCATATCTTCTCATCTGCTGATGTATAGCAGTCATCGCTTGCTGCAAAGAGGATATCTAAGCCCCCTGATCTTGAAATGTGATTCGTAGAGAATCAATATCCCTCTGAGCATATTCGGGTATGGACTAACTATAACCAGGAGTAGATGTAGCTGGAATCTCTGGTGGCATTCCAAAGACCTCAGATGGTACGGGTCTGAAACCCATCCCGTGCACCCTACCAGGATGCTCCTTCCCAAGGACTTTAGCAACTAGGTTATCCTGGGAGACTGAGTAGGACTGCCCAGGATTGGCATCCCATAGTTCTTTAATTTTAACCTATAAATAAAATATCAATATATATTAACATAGTAAAAACTGATAATAAGTTATTATAATAAAAAATTGACTTCATACCCAAACTTCTTTGGCAGGCTCATTAACAATACTTTCATCTGATTTTTTGTGAACATCCAACCATTGTTCAGTTCGGGATGCTTCGTGCCCCAAACTCTATGACTGCATTAAGCAAATATAAATCAACAATTCAATATATTAAACAGATAATATTGTCTTATAAATATTTAAAATAATTAAAATATTACCAATGTCGTTCGGCTTCTAGAAAATCTTTTTGAGCCCGCAGTGTGAGGGATGACTTGCTTAGCCCGGTTTGATGCATTCTGCCTTAAGAGATCCTGAAATAAATAAAATTAAATTTAACAGTAATGTATTCAATGTCATCTCCTCTTCATATACATGTATAAATTTAAAATGAGGATAATATAATAATATATATTTCAATACCATCCACTTCTCATCACAATGTTTGTCAACAAAAACTTTCCATTGTTCTTTCGGTACCCCACTGGGTTGCTTCTCATACATTTGTTGCACGGTCAACAAAGTATCATTGACATAACACCAAAATCTCCTTTTGAAATCATTACATTTCTTACCAAGATGTTTCAACGTCCACTTCCATTCTGTCACATCAGCAACTGTAAAGTGGAAGAACATCTGTATACAGAAATTTATTTTGAATATATTAGTAACATGAAATACAATTAAACCATAATGTAATAAAATTAACTTTATTTGGGAATTAAAAACTTCCATTTTACAGCATGGAGGCATATGTCTCCAATCATCATAAGAAATAGGAAGGGAAATGGGCTCCGCTACCAGCTGTCCTAGAATTTGGCTAAGTAACCCCGCAGCGTCATCCGTAGGGACCCCATAAGAATCAAATGGCACGACTATCTTCTCGCCATTCTTATTCCAAACTTCTAAACTTTTTATGTTTTCTTCACGGTTGCATTTTTTTCATCTTCAATGAGAAAACGATTAGTATAAACAAAATGAAATAAATTTATTTAATTAAAATTTGTACCTATGACAGTGACACTCCTGTATGTCTGTGATGAACTGGAAGGGGCGTGTCATCGCCCCACTACTGAGTCTTCTAAAGGGGGAGTCGATGAATCGGCCTCTAATGAGACACCCAAAGATAGTGTGAGAGATGGAGTAGGGGGAGATGGTGCAAGGGTGTAGGCAGCTAGTGCCTTAGATGTCGTGGGGAGAGAGCCAGATGGATTTTCATCTGTCATAGAACTAGATAAAATAGTGTAATGCTTTTTACTTGGCATTACTATCATTTAATCAAATAAAATTTAGTTCAAAATATATATTTCAAAAAAAATATGCAGAAAGAAAAATTAAAAATGATAATAGATGCCCATTACTAACAGAAAAAATATATATAACAATGATAATGAATGACTGCATAAATGAAACAAGTGGTTACTGAATGAATAAATAATTGTACATACAATCATTTTCCCCTTAAATCATTTTGGTTTCCTACTCCATTGCTTCATCCACTTCATTCATACTTTCTAGACTAATATTTTCAATATCATGATAGACAAATAATTATGCTTCCTGTTGTTGATGAAATTCAATTTCTGGGGTCAAATCTTCCACTTCATCACCCATATCATACAAATCTCTTTGTATTACATGAACAAATACACTCCAACCTTCATCCACAACATCATTCACATAATATACCATTTTTGATTATGCTGCTAAGATATATGGAGCATGCAGTTCATGATCACCAACATCCATCAAGCGAGAGAAGTTCACAGAAGTAAATTGCAAGGAATCTCTTTTAACACCTCTTATAATATCGACCCATTTTCATTTGAATAAAACAATAGAAAAATGTCTGTGGTAGTTTAATTCAATAATATCCTGCAAATTTCCATAGTATCCCACTTCAGCAAATGTAAATATACCACTATTCTGTGTTTTCAAACCCACTTCTCAATCGACTGTATGAAATCTAAAGCCATTCACATTATAAGAGTCGAACTTTCTAACTTGTTTTATAGGACATCTAGAAAGAAACTTCAAATCTTATGACAAGTCTGCTCGAGTATTAGAATTCATGATCTGAAAAAAAGAAATATAATTTAATAGATTTACAAAATGTATGTTTCAAACTAATATTCGTATTTATTGCAATATTTATGAACTTACACGTCATGCAAACCATTCTACAGGATCTTTATTCATATCTTTCATTATATATTTCTCATTTCGTGTTAGGCCTCTCATTTGTCTCTATGTTTGTATCCTCAACTCTTCAATAAATGGATCTGCAATTTCAATATTCATCAACACATATATATGTTCCTGTAATAATTCTAATTCTGTCAGTATCACATTTGAGGTCCTCTCAACTGATCGGCCAATAGCAGGAAATGTTTTTAATTTCTGATACATTTGAGATTGAGTTGATGTGTCGTCAACACGTCTAACTCGATTAAATATTGTCTCAATATCATCCAAATATCTGGAACAAAAGGTAAGACACTCCTCATCCAAATATCCTTCAGCAATAGAGCCTTCTGGTTGAGCTTTATTTCTCACGTATGCTTTCAAATGCCCAAGATATTTGTGAAATAAAATAATAATATTATGCATTTATTTAAATGCCTAAAATTGTTTTCTTAAATGAAAAAAATATAAATAAAATACCTCTCAATTGGATACATCCATCGATAATGAACGAGACCTCCTAATTTAGCTTACTCAACCAAATGCAAAGTTAAATGCATCATGATAGTAAAAAACGATGGAGGAAATATCATCTCAATTGCACAAAGGGTCAATACAAACCTCTCCTGGAGGTTGTCAAGATGAAATGAATGTAGATATTTTTCACATAATTTCCTGAAAAATGTGCAGAATTGTAGTACAACAGCAGTAAATTTTTCAGGTAATATTGTATGCAATGTCAATGATAGTAATTGTTGTAACAAAATATGTGAATCGTGAATTTTCAATCCATGTAACTTACGATTATTCATGTCAACACACCTTGAGATGTTACTCAAATACCCAACATATACCTTCACATTTTTTAAAATTCAAAGGAATGTATCTTTATCTTGATTTTTCATTGCAAAAATGGTCAGAACATAATTTTCATTCTCATCTGGCCATAGATCACGTTTTATGTTCATTACTTGTAAGTCTTTGCGAGCATTGAGATGATCCTTCAACTTTCCATGCTCATTAAGTAATGTGAAAATCAAATTATCACAGACATTCTTCTCAATATGCATCACATAAACATTATGCCACAAAAAATTAAACTCCCAATATGGGAGTTTGAAGAATATACTTTTTTTCTTCCATTGTTGCGTTCTGATTTCAACTGACGATGCACTTTGGACCCGTTTTTCGCAATCATTCAAATGATGAACCTTCCCAAATTCTGTTTCAACATTTTCAAGATGTTTCAATATTTCAGAACTAGTTAACAACTTTGGAGGTGGTCTACGATCAATGGAACCATTAAATTTTCACATGTTCACATGAAATCTATGAAATGCATCGAGAAATATTCAATGGCATAAGAAGCACCATTTTCTACTGTGAGGTAGTCGTTTGGTTTCAAAATCAATGTTACAAATGGGACAAGACAAACCTATGTAAGTGTTCCAACCAGATAAATTCCCAAGCCCAGGGAAGTCACAAATGGTCTACATTAAAGTAGCATGCATTTTGAACATTGTTTTAGAAGAAGCATCAAATGTCTCAACACTGTTGCTCCATAAATCCTGCAATTCATCAATCAAAGGCTGCAAGTATACATTAATATCATTTCCAGGCATTTTTTTCCAGGAATAATCATCAAAATGATAAAATATGTTTGTTGCATACACATCCACGGAGGAAGATTATAAGGGATCAAAACAACTGGCCAAATGCTATAATTGGTACTCAAAGTCCCAAATGGGTTGAATCCATCAGCAGCCAATCCCAATAAAACATTCCTAGTATTAGCTGAGAAATCTATATTTAATGAATCAAATGTATTCCACTATTGGGAATCTCGTGGATGTCTCTTTAACCCATCATTTTTTTATCTACATAATGCCACTTCATGTGTTCGATGGTTTTCGATGGCATGAATAATCTTTGAAATCGAGGCTTCAAGGGAAATTAATGTAAAACCTTTGTAGGTGTGTTCTCTTTCATCTTCTCTATGAAATGATGTTCATTCAGACTTCCAACATCACCCTTTGACTGCCATCTAGAAGAAGAACATTTCTTGTAATTCTTTCTACTTGAATCCTCTCCCCAATAAAGCATACAATCATTGGGACACGCATGTTTTTTTGTATAATTCAGACCAAGCTTGTTAACAACTTTTTTCATATCATAAAAAGTTCCTAGGATTTTTGTTTCAAGAAATTCATCACAAATAAATTCCAATATCATAGACATTGCCTTATTTTTAATTCTACATAGACATTTTATATGGTACAACTTCAGCAGAAATGAAAGCTTTGAATATTTCAAACACCCACTATACAACTCTTGATTTCCATCATCAATTAAATCATAAAATGAAATTTTCTCAATGAGGTTTTCTCTTAAATTTGGATCCATAGAATCAATAGGAAGATCCAATGATATGTTACATCTTGATCTGCTTGTGTTATAGTCTCAAAAACATCACTTGTCACGTTGCAATTTGTATCACCCTCTTCTGGTTGTTCTGATATGTTTTGATGCTGGTAGTGGTGTCTTGCAGTGCTGAATGCATCATTTATGAGGTTTTTCATTTTATTTTCCATTATCGACGAACTTGGGAACTCATTCTGTGGATTAACATCAGTACTCAATCTTTCTATAACGTTCGATTCTCCATGCCAAATCCAACACAAATATTGACCAGGGAATTGCTTCAGTATTAAATGTTCATAAACTTCATCTCTCTTCAACCATGTTCTAAATTTACATTTAGGACATGGACATATTATTCTCCCTTCAACGGATTGATTAGAAATTGCAAAATCTAAAAACTCATTCAAAACCTTAACATACTGAGGTGTGTTCCTTAGTAATGTGATCCAGCTTTTATCCATGTATATCACAATGTGCCTACACAATAAAAAAAATTAAAACACATAGTTACTACTAAATAGAGAAAGATAGTCATATATACGATAGTGTAAGATTACAAAAACATAATAAAATAAAGATGATCCCCTGAGTTAGATATGAACCCTCTAGTGTTTGGGATAGGGGAAGTTTCTTTGGTAAAGAGAAAAAGTGTGCTAACAATACCATATTACTCAATTACCACATGGTCAATACTAAAAGTTGTGCTAAACAGTATTCCTATAATGTTTCTCCCAAATCTCCAAATTTTCAACCCTTGACTTTTGAAATCCTTTGTAGCATTAAAATATAATATTAGATAACAAAAAGTAACATAATCATAACTTTGTTGGAATCATAGTTCATGAGGAAAAAATAATGTTTCCAATCTTGATGAAGAAGTATAGAAATAGCAGGATGTAACCCTTAATTGGTCCTGATTGTGTGACTCTAAATCACAAAGCAAATGGTATGGGCTTCATGACCATAAACTAAATGACCCATGTTCCAAGACCGTATCTACACCTTCATTGTTTTGGAATTATTGTGAAATTTGAACTATTTTCCTTTTTCATAAAAATTATTTAATGATTATTAGGGAATTATTAAATTAAAATGAGAATACTACTATCATTTTACAGAGACATATTCTAGAACACCTAGGTGAGATCCTACTTATTTTACTATCTAACACCATATTCCCCTCTTATGTGGTCATTATGATTAGTTTTATTGAGTTATAATTAATTATGAGATCATCCATATTCATGATACCATATTTTACCAATTCATATCAAGTTAACTTGAAACATATCTTCATGTAGGCTACCCCAGCTTATGGTCCACACATCATAAACTTAAACAATGTGCACCAATTGTAAAGAGAAACCTTAAACATCATCTATATCGGTACAACTTGCATGAACTAAAACTATATAAGTAAATAGACACACAACTCGTCATGGTGAACAATTGTAAATAGAAACCTAGGTAAAAATTGATTCTCCACTAACTGGATATGACGCTAACCTAATATAAGTTAAGCATTTGGAATTGAAAAATGGAAGAAATCTTGTTAGGTTGAAAATACGTAAAGGGAAACCTAATAAGAAGAAAATACCTTGTGAACTAGGCCTCCCCAATATGAGGATCAAGAAAAATTTAAGGTGATAAAATAAATAACTTAAATCTTGTGGGGTTCATAATATTAATTTAGAAGAAGTCATGTAGTACTTGCTAGGCCCTTTTGACTATGAAATTTTTTAGGCATTCACTTGTTCTCTCATCCCCATTGTATCTGTCTAGAGGTATATTTAATAAGAGAAGGCTATATTCTTGGACTACCTATTCCTCTCAATAAGTGATAAAATGATGGATAAGAGCATATAATTTCCATTAATTGAACCCAATTGTGCCCAAGCTATAAAAGAGTTGGATAAGAAACTCCACTTTTTCAATATTCTCCTCTATCCCCATGATGATAGAAAAAAATTGGCACCAAACACATTTTATCATAGCTTAGTTTTTTACAATGATGTTGGGATCCAAATACTATTTACTTGATTTTGTAAGTAGGAAGCTAACGATACTGTAGAAGTCTCCCTGTTTTATCCCCCCATGAAGCCACTATAAGAAAAATATAGAGAAATTAAGAATGTAGATACTCTCGGACAACAAGTAAACTTGGATATTGTTCAGAGTGTAGAACATGATTTTGTGGAATTTGTTAAGGGACCTGTAAATGTGGAACTTCATTAAGTAAATCATTTAATAGAACTTCTAAAATAGAATCCACTGAAATTTTAAGGGGATTTTAGACCCAATAAATCAGATGTGTTTTCATATTGGAGGTCCAGTTTTTTTAACATTTATGGGAAACCAGATGAGATAAATGTAAAAGTTGGAATAAATATTCCTGAGTACCTGATGCTAGAATGATTAGACATAGTTGTTTTGGATATGGTGTTTCAATACCTCACTTGGAAATGATTTGTATACTTGTAATGTAAAATAACTATTCTTGAAAATAATTGGGGTAATAAATGTAGAATAATTTGTTAAATTTGAACATGTATGTGTATAAGAGGTTAAATATACTTCAAAATTCACTCACCTTGTTCACTTTTCATGAGAGGAAACACCTAGAAAAGGACTAAATGAATAGATCATTATTTAAGGTATACAAACTAAGGATCTATCAATATTTTTAATGTTTTATATTACATGCCACCTAGAAATTGATAATAAGGAGTTGGTTAGAGGAAGAGACTTTGGATGGAATATTAGTGTAGGAGAAACTATTGTTAAACTATGTGAAACTAGGAGCATCAACATGGTATTTAAACACAATATGTAGAGTCAGTCCTATGATAGTAATGTAAGATAAAATCAATGAATGGGATGAGTTTCTTATAATCCATATCACATTAATTGACCAGGTTTTTTACAGTGTGTCTTGAATTTACACATGAATAATTAATTCATATCACCACTATAGAATTTACACCATTGTTCCATGAATAGGAATCTTAAAAAATATTTTCATAAAATTCTATGACCAGTTAGTGCAACAAGATCAACTCTACCTCTGGTTTTGTATGCTCAGATGGAATAGTCCTATTAGACTAGTTCTTAACAAAAGACTTAGAAAAACTAAGAGGCATCTAGGAACAACTAATTTTATTAGGTTGTGCCTTATTAGAGAATAAATAACTATATTGTGACATTTGAGAAGTAGTTTTATACATAAGTGAAGGATATCATGAACAAGAAACATAATTCCTATATGGTTTGGGGTACCATTTGTCTAAATATGGAAATTATGGATATCATATATGATATTTTGGTATTGGATACATCCATCATTCTTCTATTGTTAATCAACATGTCAAAACTATTCTTCATACCATCAGTGTCAACACACCTCATAGATAGTGGTAGTGAGGAGGATTGAAATGGATAGAATTCTACATGACTATTATTACAGTATAATTTATCTAGATTATTCAGATCATATACATGTACTTCATTGATTTAATCTTTTGTATAAACTACATGGTGGTATTTAAAGCTGGTATAGTCCACTAAGATTATTAGGTAGTGTTCACATCTCTATACATAGATATTCATGAATTCACTTGGGATTTAGTTCTAAAAATAGTTAGAATTAAAGATATACTAATTGTGGTTGGAAAAATCAAGGACTAGTTAGTGTTAAAAAAAATTATTTTTGCTAATGAAACATGAAATGTAACTCTTTCTATCATAGTGTATTGACACACCAACATATTTCCAAATGATTTATCTAGGTTACCATCCAAGAATAAAATAATATATTATATGAATCTACTTCAATGATCATTCTCATAACTGACTATTTATATCCCATTTATAATGAATAACCCATTATCATATATTACATTAACAATCACAACTCATTTATCACATATATCAATTCCATACCTTATCCCATGTAACACAATCACATTATACCAAATGCCCCCTTATGTTATTTCATCAACAAAACACATTTATCACTTATTTCATTTAATAAAACAAGTTAACATGTCAACCTAATTTTTGGGGGTTCTATCTCACTAACCCATATATCATTTAAATGACTATGTTCTCAACATATATTTAAAATCAAATCATGGAATAAAACACTATTCAAGATACTCTATTGAAATAATCTTGAATCCACCCTTCAAAAAACTAGTCTTCCTCTTTTAAAAACTCAACATGTCCTAATAATTTCATTTCTATTTAAAACCATGAAAGGGGATTTTAAATCATTTTCAAAAAAGGGTAACCACACCCTCATTTCTAATCACCATTTGAAATCTATTATGATAACCCCTTTTTTCCTATAACATTGAGGTCAACACCTCCTTTTCAAAACAATACCCACTTTCAAAACATTTTTGTCCTTCATGGAAAACCATAACTAAATCAAAGTGAAAAATTATTATTTTAATCTATTTCAGAATCCAACTAGCCATTTCAAAAAAATACCAATTACATATTTCAAATATCCCATTAACCTTGACTACATACCAACTTACAATTCTCTACCCATTCACTTTCATAATTATATTATTGCAACATTTTAAAAAATATTTCACCAACCTTAAGGGGTTTTCATAACCCAAGGGTAGACCTAGGTACGATCTCAAACATCAATGGACCTAACAAAGTCCTTAGAGGGTTTCATACATCAATATAAGTCATAATCTCACTTTTCTTACTCAGGAACACAAAACATAGTAAATAATTAAATTGGAACAACCACATATGCATATAATAAAAAAATTATGAAAAAATATTCAATACCACCTGGGGTTGAGGGGTTTCTGGGGTCGCGGGGGGCCGGGGTCGCTGGGGTTGCAGGGTCACCGGAGTCATGGGGTCGTCGGGGTCGCGGGGGGCCGGGGTCACCGGGGTCGCAGTTTCGTCGGCGTCGTGGGGTCGCGGGGGTAACGGGGGTCTGAGGTCATGAGGGAAGTGGGGAAAGTAGAGAGAAGCGGGGTCGGGGTGGGGGGGGAAGGTTCGGTTGCGTTAAAAAAATGTTTCGCGGCGGTTTATAATAAACCACCGCGAAACCATTTTAAAAAAAATGTTTAGTGGCGGTTACCAGAACCTCCGCTATAACCAATATTTTTTGTATTGGGGTTTCACTTGTTTCATTATTATGATTTGTGCTTTATTCCCTAAAATGATCATTCTTTTAATTGGACATTCATTTCATGGGTTCTTTATCTTTTCATTCTCCCAGTTTTGGGTATTTCTTAATTTTCACTTATGTGGGGATTTTTTTTTCTTGGGATAAACTTAATATTTGTAATAGTGTTGTAATTCATGCTCTTTGGTTGTAATTATAAATAGTTATTTAGGAGACTAATTGAGTTTTAGAGATGAATGTGACCCATCTTGGTTAGTTTCATATACTTTGTCTCAATTGTGGTTGTGGTGTTCCATGGTTTTTAAAATTGATGTTTTTAAAATTTTGAAACTCACACTTCCCTTTGTTCATCATCTATAGCTAGGACAATATGGGCATAGATTGTGTTATGATAGAGATAATTGTTAAACCCTAACCATTTTTAACCTTATTATTATATTTATTTATTTACTATTAATATTTTTATTGTGTCTTGGGCCAAACGAGATTTAATTTTTTAATATTCGTTATGTTTTCTCCCATAGCATGGTTTGGGTGCATGGTGACCACAAGATTTATCGAACTGTGCTAATTAAAATTGTATAGTAATCATTTGAAACATGATTTAGTTTATACAATTTAGCATAAACCAAGATTTTACCCTTATTGAGAGAAGCTTAAAGTTCATTTTGAATGTTCAAAGGTCAGACACAGTTTGGGGAAAATGGCATGGGTCTCAATAGAAACTGTTAAAGTGATTCTTATGAGATATTTTTTTGGAACACTGATTTTGAATAGTTATAAGAAACCATGTAGTAATAGTGTAATGGGCTTCAGTTCGTATTATAGGGGTTTTCACATTTGGTGCATGGTTGGGTAAGTTGTGCGGTGAAACTATGCAACCTTCACAGAACATAAAAATTTGGAAAATATACTTTTATCCCTCTTTGGATTAAATCCATCAACCCGCCATTATTTCTCCATTCAACTCACAAAACCCATGGACCTCCTTCTTCTTGATTTCCCACCCTCTCATAGTGATTTCGTGACATTTCATCAAGCATTTGGATCTATTTCTCAAGATAATAACCACTAGTTGTCTTCTCTTCATCTCCTCCTTGTTATTTATCTTTTCTATTTCCTTTTAGAGGTTATAGAAAACTAGGAAAGCCCTTGAATTAATTTTTAAATTGGGGGTTCCTTGGTTTTAGTGTTATTTTTGAGTTCTTCTTTCCTTCCAGGGATTAATTATTTCCTATATTGGTGGAATAAACTTATTGAGGTAGGATTCCCCTTGAATTAGCTTTTAAGTTTTATAAACTTGATTTCTTTCTTCTTTAAAATCATGATTTGGATATAAAATTATAGTATTAAATTTTTTGATGGTTATTTGGGAATAAAACATGGTTTTTACTTGGTTTACATTGAATGAAAATGTGTTTCCCCTTTTAATTTCTTATCTTAATAATATTTTACTTTGACCATGCACATTGTATGTTTAATAAATTTCCCAAATAACCTATATTAATTATTTTTTATATTTCAAGAGGTTTGGATCTCAAACTAGTTTCAAAATGGTTTATTGAATCTTTTGGGGGGTTCCTGGTTCATTAAAAAATGGTCTTATAGTATGTTTTTAAGAATATTTTTAATTCCTTGTTGGAACTTTTAAAGAGGTGTTTCTTGATGAAAATGAACTTAGAATATTCCATTTGCATTGTTTATTTAAAAAATAGACAAGAGTGTCCTTGGTAATTGATACTTATTATATTGATGATTTTGTGAGAAAGGGTTCATTTATAAGAGAGGTGATCTAGAGTGAGGATTTCGTATGGATTCTACTTTATGTATTCAAACATATAATTATATCCTTATTTTTTTTCCATGGATTATTGGATCACACCCACTTTATAAATCATGGGAAATAGAGTGTGGTTAGTGGAACTTTTGAGAACACATATACCACTATTTTAACACCATGCTCTAACTAATGTCCTCCAGTATGGTGTTTTACTTTGGGAATCTACCCTATAGTTAGGCTAATTAGGGAATTTTTTAGAATAAGGGTGGTTGGATTACATCAGGAATTCCAATTTGGATGGATCGTGTTTTATTATATTCATTTTTTCCTGATATTATTGGTTCCCATGATCATGGGTAATTGACTATATTGTATTGTATATGTTTCCTTTATTACAGTAAATATAGGATATCCTTTAATTTATGTTTTCTATACCTTGTTATTTTTATTATTATGATTTATTTTGGCTAACATGGTAATACATTTTAAAAAATAAATAGGTGGCTTCATGTTTTCAAAATGTTTTGGAACCTCTTTTTTATTTTTTAAAATATTTTAAATATATTCTCCAAAAATATATTAACCTCCATGTTTGAAATGGTATTATTTTAAAGGAAATAGAGAAACATGTTGTTATTTTTTTTATCTGAGTGTGAAAAACCTATGTTTTATAAATTTTATTTCAAAATATATTGAAAAGGGTCTTCCAATTAGAGGTATACATGCGGTGTAGATTCTTTTGGCATGTATACTAGGATTTTACACTCACGCCTATATATATATATATATATATATATATATCAGTTTTAGGTTTAGTATCTAGTCCCTCATGAATCAGTTATGGTATTGTGGTCAGATGTTGACTTATAGAGTCACGTAGAGACCATGTTGTGTGTTGTTTTAGTTCTTAAATATTTTATTCTATCAACCAAGTTATCTACCCATGTGTCATATTTTTCTTTTATTTTTATGTAATTATTATATTGGATGCTTGTTTATTTGATATTACTTATTTGGTTTTTTATATTTGCAAAAAAATTAATTTATTATACATGGATCTCTAACATATAAAGTGGTCATTCCAAACCTCAAGGTGGAATATCCGTGTTGAATATTTTTATTTTAGGTGAAATCTTTTCCATTGGTAATTCTTTGAGCCAATGTTTCTTGTTGCTAGTGTGAGGAGATTTGGAACACCCATTGTGAATATCACAAGCCGGCTCAGCTGCCCAAATCAGGGGTATCCAGGATTTTATTCATGAACATATCTATAATTCAAGAAGAATAAATAGGTATGATAATAATCACTACTACAAAATAGGCCTTTAACAACGATGACCTTTATTAGCGCTATTAAAAAGTGATGTTTAAGGTAACTTTTATCAGTGCCAAAAAAGAATTGATAAATTTTACCTTTTATTAGCACTTTTGTTTTAGTACTGATAAAGGGTACCATTTATCATTACTTTTTTTAGCACTGATAAAGTCCCTTTATCAGTGCTTCATTTTTAGCACTGCAAAAGGGTACCCTTTATTTGCCCTTTATTTGTAGCACTGATAAAGGGTACCCTTTATTAGTGTTATATTTTCAGCACTCATAAAGGGATCCTTTATCATTGATTTTTTAGCATTGATAAAGGTCCAAATAAAGGGAAATAATTAAATAAATAAAAAATAAAAAATGAGTTTTAAAAAAATATTAAAATTTTATTAATTAAATAATTATTAAAAAAATTAATAAATTCATAATACTATATATTAATTATAAATACTAAAAAATAGTATATATTAAATACATATGTGTGTATGAAAAATGAAAATTAAAAATGTAAAAATTAAAAATAAATAAATTGAGAAAAATATTAAACATTTTAGAAAGTAAATAATAATTGATAATGTTAAAAAATAGTATATATTAAATATATATGAATGTATATAAATATGATTTATATAATACAAAAAAATTATGATTTTATATTAAATATTCATTTATTTAGCAAATAATACTTTAAAATTAAAAATTAATGTGAATTAAAAATACTAACTAATTACATAGAGTAATGGACATAATTCAATATCATTTGATTTTTTAATTTGACATAGATCAAACATGTGTTATACTGAAATCACATATACATAATTAATTCATTTTTTTATAATGCACGCACACAAAACTTATCCATTTTTTCAATATTGTTAATGTGCACTTATTTTTAATTTATACAATTTCACTTATTTTTAACATGCATGCACTTAAGATTAAATGTTCATTAATAATGTTAAATATATATTTGTAAAAATATATTTACAAATAAATATATTTATAAATGTAAATTTTTTATATTTATACATTTATAATTATAAATAAATAAATATTATTTTTTAAGTATTTATATAATTATAAATAAATAATTATATATATTTAAATAATTATTAAATTTATAATAAATTTATTTAAATAATGAAAATATTTAATATATTTATATTTATATATATTTTTTATATATATATAAATAATTATATAATTACATATAATGATATAAATATTATTTTTTAAAAATATTAATATAATTATAAATAATTAATTATATATTTAAATAATTATAAAAATTTAAAAAAGATATTTAAATAAAGTATATATTTACTACATTTAGATTTTTATATATTTATTAAATATATATATATATATACAAAAAATATTTATAATTGTAATTATAAATCCTTTATTAGCACTTAGGTAATAAGCACTGATAAAATGCATCTTTATCAGCATTATTTTAATGTTGATAAAGATTGAGATTTATCAACGCTAAAAAATCACTCATAAAGATTCCTTTTATCAACACTTATTACATAAGCACTGATAAGAGTGTCCCAATCTATTTTAATAACTCTAACCATCACAAACTAGTTCGGGATATCCGAAGCTCTCCGTAGAATCCACCTGTTGTTGGTGCTCCTCCTCGATGAATCGAAGCTCAAGTAAAGGATCGAATCAAGGATTAAACATTTACAAGGATCAAATCCAAGTCTCAATAGATTCAATGGTCAAATGTGTTCAAGGATCAAACATAATTCTTTCTCTACTTCCTCTCAAACATAAGTATTTCTCTACTTTCTCTTTGGGATATCAGGGTGTAAAACGTCAATGGTTCTGGCTATGGTGGAATCTATTTTAAAACTATGAGTGTGGTGAGTTATCCATTTTAGATATTTGGACACTAAGATTGTCTATTTTGATTTTTGGATTTTTTATATTGTGAAACACATATATTATGATCCTTCCCAGCTTTGCTCCTAGGCCATACAAGCATCTCATTCTTTATCAATTGCAGTTGTGAAATAATGTAGGGGATTTGTGAGATACTCTTTTATTTATGTGAAAGTGTGGATGAATCATGCTTTATTTTTATTGGATAAATAATGTAATTAATTTTAGAAGTCTCATCCCATTTTACATCATCTATATAATTTTTTATGTATCAATTTTCATAATAGTGGTTGGGTAGCCTATGAGACTACTTCCTAGAATATTAAACTAACTAGTAATTTTTATATCTATGCGGTAGAGAATTTATATGGGGAGTGATGTTTTATAGATTTGTTAATTTTTTTATTCCACTTATATTTCTTAGTAAAGGGTAGTCCACTTATAAAATGTGACCACAAGGGATTCGTTCTATCACAGTAGAGGCAAGTGTGTATGCGATAGATTTTGCAAGTATTGGTGTGTTTTTTCTCCCTTGTTTATGATATATCTTGTTGATGTGTATTATTTCTTTATGTAGACTTCTTTATGGACCTCCCTATAATTTTAAGTATGGGTTAATATGTATTATATATCCTCCCTAGAATCTTTAGATGGGTAGATCTGATGTGATGAGCTCCCTAGAATCCTTGGGATGGTTATGTGTGGATATATGACATCCCAAGAGTATTTATATCTTTTCAAATATTTAATATGTTATTAATATTAAATGTAATAATTCCTTAGGTTGTTACATCACTTATTCCAAAAAATATAATTAATGTTATAAAATTATATATATTTGAAATTGTTTTTAGGTATTCATCATTATAGTTCTACATGTATTGGTTCCACCCTTAGGAATCTCTAATTACTACCCATGTATCTGAAATAACTCTTTATTTATTAAAATTTTTTATCAATAAATTTTTATATCTTCTAATTGATTGAATGAGAGTTTATTATTATTTTTTATCATATTTGGGTTTCTTATTACTCGTTAATTGCCTATATTATATATTTATTTATTTAGTGGATTTAAGAAAGAATTTATGTGTGTCAAACAAAAATTATTACTACAATTTGTTTCTTGAGACTCATCCCTCATCTTTTTTATAAAAAACTGGCATCTTCATCAGTCTCCTATCCTGAATAGTTATTACATTTTTTGCTTGAGACTCATCCCCCATCTCTTTTATGTTTCTTATACTACTATAAAAATTATTCATCCCATGTATGACTACCACTTAGATCATTTAAAGAAACATAGATTCATGTCCACAGGAGATGGAGGATGTGTGTCAAACGAAAAAAAAATGAAATGATAAATATTCATGAGATGAGATAATGATCATGAAATTTGTCTATAACTTTCACCTTTGAATGAATTCAGACACCTTAAATTGTGGATAAATTCTTTTCTTAAATTCAATTTCCCATTTTCTTAAAATCATATTAAATATATTTGAAATAGTCAAATGTTGGGTTTCACTTATTACAATTGTCTATAACTTTGACCTTTGATAATGAATATCTTAGGTGCATTTATTTTTTTAAAATAAAAAATTAATATTTTATAAAACCATTAGGATGGATATGAATCGAAAATGGATGAATTCTCATCGTTTAGAAAAATAGTATTAAGATATAGTTAAATAGTTTATAAATTTTTTAATAGATCTTTCATACAACCCTTCTCAAATCCTTTTTTTTTGTTTACATTATTGTTATTCATGAAATATTAGTCCATAAGAGTTGTAAAAACATTTGATTTGCCAAGAAATAGATCAAATCTATAAATATTTGACTAAACATGGGTAAAAACTAAACATTCACATCGATTTGGATGATACTGTTGATTATGGATCATTTGATATGAATACTAGTGTAAATAATGATGGAGATATCATGGAATAAATGGAATTGGAAATTGAAGATGACCTTCGTGATTGTTTAAAGTTGTTTGAGAAGTTAAATAGTTATTCCCAAATACCATTTTACACTAGTTGTACTAAATACAAAACATTTTTATTTTTACTTAAGTTATATAATTTTAAAGTTGGTAGTAGATAGAGTAACACCAGATTTATAGAACTACTCGGTCTCTTAAATGATATGATAGCAAAAAAAATGAACTACCATATAGAACATATGATACTAAAAAAATTCTATGTTCAATGGGAATGATCTCTAAAAAATACTTTCTTATCCAAATGATTTCATATTGTTTCGTAAGGACCATGAATCACTCATAAAATACCCTAAGTGTGGTGAAAATTGATACATGAAAAAATAATCTAGTCCTTATAAATATATATGGTACATTCCTATCATTCCATGGTTTAAAAGACTATATAGATTCTAGGAAACCAAGAGACAATTCAAATGGAATGTTAATTCAATAATTAAATATGGGAACCTATGTCAGATAGCAGATTCTCCTTATTAGAAGAAAATTTATTACGAGTATCTGAAATTTGGAAATGATCCAAGAAACATGTCTTATGTTATCTACATATGGAATAAATCCTTTTGGTGTACAGAGTAGTACTCATAGTACAATTCACATCATGTTTGTAAATTATAACTTATCACCATGGTTATGTGTGAAGTGAAAATACATCATGTTGTATCTTCTTATATATGTACCAAATAAACTCGATTATGATATTGATTTCTATTTGGATCTATTGATCGAATATAAAAAATTGATGTGGGATACATGTGTTACAATTTATTATGCTCATAGAAGTGCATAATTCACATTGTGGTCCATGTTGTATGGGATGATAAATGGATTTATCACTTATGATAATTTATCAGGCTATAGAATTAAAGGAATGTTGTGGTGTCCCATTTGTGAAACAATTCACATACTCAATTCGGTTGAAACATTCCTTGAAGACTGTTTTTTTAGGGCTTCATAAATTTTTAACTCGACAACATAAATACCAATATTATAAGACAAAATTTAATGGGAATATCAAACAAGATAAAACATTATCTCTAGTAACGTGTGATTAACTATACAATAAAGTAAAACATATTGACACTATTTTTGGTAAACCATTTTTGAAAAACCTTACAGAATTAGGTCGGTAGAAGGGATAAATTTTCTTTGAATTACTATATTGGAATTTTTTGTATTTCATAAATTTTCTTGATGTAGTGCATGTAGAAAAAAATATATTTGATAGTGTTATTTGAAATTTACTAAATGTTCCTGAAAAAATGAAAGATGGCATTAAGGAATGGTTGGACTTGATTTAAATAGGGATAAGACAAGATTTGGAACCAGTGAAGGGAAAAGGGAAGACTTTTATTCCTCCAGTAGTTTACACTCTATCCAGATAGAGAAAATTTCAATTTTTCCTTTTCCTTAATAGTTTAAAAGTTTCATAGGGGTATTCATTAAATATAAAGAATGTCATTTCAATGACTAATTTGAAGTTACAAGGACTAAAATCACACGAATGTTATGTTTTTATGTAAGATTTGATTCCTGGTTCTTTGCATTTCATTCTTCCTCAAAATGAACAATATACATTAACAAGACTCTAATTCTTTTGAAAATCCATGTGCATTAAAGTTATAGACCCAGTGAATTTACCAATCATGAATAAGAAGGTTTATACCATATTATGTGAATTATATATATTCTTCCCACTATAATTATTTAATATAATAGTCCACAGAATGGTTCACTTGGTTTGATAGATTCAACTATGTGGGCATTTCTATTATAAATGGATGCACCCCATTAAACATTATATGAAGATTTTGAAATGTTATGTCAGGAATTGAAGTCGTCTAGAAGGTTTTATCGTTAAACGATATATTTTTGAAGAAGATAATGAATTCTGTATTGATTACCTATCAGATGTTGATAGCATCAGTCTCCCAAAGTCTCACCACAAAGGATTCCTTATAGAAGAAGTGATTTCAAGAAAAAGTGTTGTTACAATTACCTTGACATAACGGGATCAATCACACCTTTACATTTTACATAATAGTGAAGCTATTGATCCATAAATTGAACCCCACAATGAATTTATTAGATATTAGAATCCATCAAGGGATAAAGTTTGGATATCAAATACACATAATCAATAGTTTATAAGATGGTTCCTAGATCAAATTTATAAGGATCTATCTGAAAATCAAAATTCAATTGCTAAAAAAATTCAATGTCTAGCCAGGGGACAAAATGAAAATGTTATATCTTACACTAGTTTTGTAATCAATGGTTATATATTCTATACAAAAGAACATAATGACTATATTATGATGCAAAACATTGGTGTTAGGATTATGCTGGAAGCAATGCACATATCTAGTTCCAAGGATAGAAATCCAATATATGAAAATATGTCATATTTCTTCATTATTTAATAGATATATGAGTTATATTATACTACATTTCAACTTCTGATTTTCCATTTAAAATGGTTTTAAAATTTGAGTGTAGTGAAATTTAATGAAATTGGATTTGTGAAGGTGAATTTTAGTGTGGAAGAGGAAAAATATGAGTCATTCATAATGGAATTATAATAAGTGAAAGTATTTTATGTCTCAGATCCAACAAACAATAATTGGTCGATTTTCCTGCTAGAAACTAAAAAAATATTAGTTTAGATGAAAATATAATCAAGGATGACCCTTTCATTGGTATATCACAATCTTTTCATGTCATTCCCAATGTAGAAAATGTCTTGTCCATTAGAGGGGGATATAAATAGGGGATTTGGATTCTCGATATAGGAACCAAATCCCTAAAACCATTAAAAAAAGAAAGGGATTTCAATGAGAAGGTAAAAGTGTTTTTTAATATACTATGTTTTTACTTATAATATTATATGCTATCTACTACATTAACATAATATAAATTAAATTTTTGACTACTCATGAAAACAATGTATTATTCACATGATTATGTTACTAATCCCTTGTAAGAACAAAATATAATGAAGGAATAACTTTGGTAATATGTAAAGGTAATGTTACAATATAATTTCTCTATTTTACTGAAAAATTATATAATGGAACATTTATTTAAATCCCTTAAAATATTTTCACCCTTGCAGTGTTGGCATTTATCACTTTCCTTTATATTCCCCCCAATTCTAAATCATAGGGGTAATCTTGATGTTTACACAGTAAAATCATTGTCTATGGAAATAATATATTATTTCATATTTATATTTTATTTATTTATTTTATTATTACTCATATAATAATTGTTTTCTTATATAGGTGGAATATTTTTTTTGATTTGGGGTGGTTTATTCGAGCCTGCAACTGAGATAATGACTATAAGGAAATGAATCAAGAATGCATACAAACATCATGAAAAGGTGAATACCTACTACTTATTTAATTATCTTTTTCATTATTTTATATACTATTTCTAAGTAAATTTCTTTATCTTGTTTTTCTAATACTTATTTACTTTTTTTCATAGATCTTTTGGGAAGCCATATTGACTCGATGTTCTTAGAAAGAAAACATGTCTTGTTGAAATATATAAGAGTAGAGTAAGATCATGTGGTCATTGTAGTCACATATCGTGATATAATAGGAACATGATCTTCCTCTACTCTTCTGGATTTCAACAACATGAAAGATTTTTCAGCTAAGAACATTAAGTAAATATATAATGTTGGTAGTTTGATAAATAACAGAAATGAAAATCATTGTAACATTGGGAGTTAGTATTTTTTTAGTCTTTGGGATCTATACAAATCATCCACACCTCAATCCAATACTCAATGTGACTGTTATTTCTCCAAGTGATTCTTTTTATTTAAAATTGACATTAAATTTAATAAAAAAGACAACTGACATACTCAAAACTGAGAAAAAATATTCATATTGTTTTGATAGTTTAGTAAAATTATCCATAATTCATTTTTATGTATAGTAATTAGCCTCATCTCAATCCAATACATGATGTGCCCGATATGACTCAAAGTGTCTGTTATCAGTTTAAAATCGACATTTTAGTTCAAACAGTATCACTCAATGAAAACTGGTCAAACACACTTGGATTATCTTCATAATTTAGTACAATGATTCATAAGTCATTTTTTATTTATAGGAATTGGTATCACATTAAAATGATACATGATGTGATTGGTATGAGTCAATGTTTATGCTTCAAGTCTAAAATGGAATTTTAGTAAAAAAGAAAAATGACCTTCTAATAACCAAGAAAATGCATTCAGATTTTTTCAATACATTATGAAAACAATCCATAAGTCATTTGAGATGTTTAAGAATTAGTTTCACCTCAATATAATGCATGGTGTGACCAGTATGACTCCATGTGCATCTTTTTAATTAAAATTGACATAAATTTTAGTAAAATGGACAACTGACCTTCTAAAAACTGATCAAACGAATTTACATTGTTTCGATACTCTATAGAAATGATAAAAAATTTATTTTTGACATGTATTAATTAGTCATACCCCAGTCCAATACATGATGTTCTTGATATGACTCAAAGTGTCTATTTTTAGTTTAAAATCGACATTTTAGGTAAAAAAGGGTCATTCGCTAAAAAATAATAAAACACGCTTTTATTTTCTTGATAATTTTATATAACAATTCATAAGTTATTTTTTAAGTGTTGGAATCAGTCTCACATCAAACCAATACACGATCTGATTGGTATGAGTCATAGTGTGAGTTTCCAGTTCAAAATTTCATTTTATAAAAAAATACAAGTGATGTACTAAAAACTAAGAAAAATATTATGATCTTTTTCCTACTTTAGGAAAATGACCAATAAGTCATTTGATATGTGTAATAATTAGCTTCACCTCAATCCGACACACGGTGTGACCGGTATGACTCCAAGTGAATTTTTTTTTTTAAATTGACATCAATTTTAGTAAAATGAACAACAGACTTACTCAAAACTAAGAACACACATTATTATTGTTTTGATACTTACAAAAACTATCCATAAATAATTTTTGATTTTTTATAATTAGTCATACCTCAATATGATACATGATGTGCCCAGTATGACTCAAAGTGTTCATTATTAGTTTAAAATCAACATTTTAGTTCAAAAAGTTTCACCCATTGAAAACTGATCAAACTTGCTCATATTTTATTAAAAATTTAGAAAAATCATTCATAATTAATTTTTAATGTGTAAGAATTAGTATTATATAAAACTGATACACGATGTGATCGGTATGAATCAAAGTATGTGTTTCCAGTTAAAAAGTCATTTTAGTAAAAAAGAAAAGTGACATACTCAAAACTGACAAATTCATTTGGATTGTTTTCATACTTTGGTAAAATAATCCATAAGTCATTTGAGACGTTTAGAAATCATCCTCACCTCAATATGACACACATTGTGACCAGTATGACTCTAAGTGTGTCTTTTTATATAAAATTGACATCAATTTTAGTAAAATGAACAATTAACCTACTCAAAATAGAGAAAACACTATCGTATTATTTTGATAAATTTCGAAAATGATCCAAAAGTAATTATTTATGTGTAGGAATCAGTCTCACCTCAATATGATACATGATGTGCCCAGTATGACTGAAAGTGTCAGTTAACAATTTAAAATTGACATTTTCATTCAAAAAGTGTGTCCCAATGAAAAGAAATCAAGAATTATCAGCTTTTTTTTATAATTTCGTAAAATGATTCATATGTCATTTTTTATGTGTAGGAATTATTCTCATATAAAACTACCGCATGATGTGATCGGTATGATTCAAAGTGTGTGTCTCTAGTTTAAAATGACATTTCGTAAAAAAGACAAGTGACGTACTCAAAATCGACAAAACACATTCATATTGTTTTAATAATTTTGGAAAATGATCCATATGTCATTTGAGACATGTATGAATCAACTGCACCTCATTATGGCACACAATGTGATCAGTATTCCTCCAAGTGCGTCTTTTTATTTAAAATTTACTTTTATTTTAGAAAATGGACAATTGACCTACTCAAAACTGAGAAAACACATTTGGATTGTTTTGATACTTTACAAAAATGATCCTTAAATCATTTGTGATGTTTAGGAATTATATTCATCTCAATACAATACATTGTGTTCCCATTATGACCCTAAGTGTACGTCATTAGTTTAATATCAATATTTTAATTCAAAAATTTTCACTTATGCAAACACTAGGCTATGCCCGTGGTGATTTTTCTTATAATTATTTAAATAATTTTCACAGAGATAATTTTGGAATACGAACAAGAAATTATGTGACATGTAAGAATCAAACACAACTCAATCTAATATATAGTGTTTCTGGTATGACTCAAAGTTTCGTTTAAAATTAACACTTTCTTTTAATTTATTTATTTATATTATTATTAACATAATAATTTTTTTCTTATACAGGTGAATTATTTTTCTCAATAAGTGGTTCTTTGATTTTAAATATAATGAGTCTATGTTAGGATCAAAAGTAAAAGCAACATTTAGGTTTTTGAATATATATAATAATTTGTACTTATGTAATTGTATAAATCAATGTTTAAAATTTATATAATATAGTGATTTTTTCTTTTATTTTCATTGTAAATTTCATTTAATTGAAATTATATATTGGTAATTTATTTTGTTGATATCTAGTGGTGTTTTTGGTGTTGTGGTGTTCTATTACAGTACATTTCACTGGTGCTTCAATGTGCTATTATGGCACACTAAAGTAATCTCATTTATTAGTGCTTCCAAAAGTGTTGCTAAAGGATCCATTTATGATCTCTTTTGAAAGCGCTGATAAATTACTCCTTTATTTGTTATTTTAAAGGCATTGATAAATGTTTCCTCTATAAATTCTTTGATAAAACACTGATAAAGGTAACTTTTATCAGTGCTAAATAAAAGCGTTGATAAATTGGACTTTTATCAGTGCTAAAAAGTGTTGATAAAGGACCCCTTTATCAATACTTTTTTTAGAGCTCAAAAAATACCACTTTATTAGTGCTTAACTAGCCCTGATAAAGGACATTTTTGGCACTGTTAAAGGACAATTTTATTTTATTGATTCATAATAAATATAATAAATAATTTTCTATTTAATAATCTAAAACATGATTAGAAAAAATTATATTTTATAAATATTTTGCGGAATTTTTTTAAATATTTCACTACCTTACATATATAATGAGATGAATACTATACATTAAAATCTTGGGAGTTTATTAAAATTTTGAACAGTCCCCATAAACCATTACCATTTAATTAAGGAAGATTTTGAATCCAAAAATAAAAATCATCAAAGCATCAAAAACATGAAAGATTAAACGAATAAGTGAATATACAGGATAATAATTAATTAAATAGAATATTAAAGATGAAATAAACATATAGATGGCTTCTAATGATGAAATTTAAAAATATAATTTAATTATTCATGAGGTTATAATACATATGAAGCATACTAGTACATGATAAAAGTGTTTCTCTCTAAATACAAAATCATTTCAATTATTATTCCTTAATATACTATCCACTCTTTTTTGTATCATATCTAGAATCTAAGATATATTCATTATTTTTCCATTAATTTTTGATGTATTGGTCATATCCTTTAAACCCTAATGAATTTTTTTTATACATCACTTTTTCATAATAATTTTTTCCTACTTTTTGGTTCTTGTGGATATTTTCTCCATCACCATTCATCCCCCATTATTCATTTTTTAAATATTCATAACATGATTCTATTATTTTATTTAAACTTTCATCTTGTAAATTACTAAGGTAATAGTACTACAAACATTCCTCCATTAAATTTATTTCCTTATGCTGAAACCTAAGAAGTTTATAGTAGAATATTTTCCAATATCAATCTTTCTCTACATGATTCATCAGCTTTAACCCCTTTTTAAAATTCTCCATTTATTAGACTTTTTGTTATTTAAAAAATTTAAAATAATTTATATTACATTTTGATAATGATTTTGAAAGTGATTTATTTCACAAATTTTATAATAATTTCACCCAATTAATTGAAATTTATTTTCAATATTTATCTTTCATTTTCCACTCTATTTGTACCAAGATTTGTCTTTAAATATATTATTTTTATTATATGTTATATTAATTTTTCATTTTTTGAAATATCATTATTTGTAAAATAAATTACACATTTTAGTTCTTACTCAAAAATTACATTATATATATATATATATATATATATATATATATTTCGACGTTGTATAAAAACTAAACAATTGTTTTATTAAAAATTCTATAATTTTTTATATTTCAATAAAGAGTTTTTAAGCTACACTAATATTTTATATTACACCATTTTTATCTTTTCTTACATTTTATTTTCTCAATTGATATATTTTTTATCAGTGAATAAATTTCCAAAATAATCCTTGGATCTGTTATATAATTTCCTGTATATATATATGGGGTGTTTAAAAAAAATTGATAATTTCCTACTATCGTGTTTTATGATTATTATATTTTTCATCATGGTCATTTATTTTAAATTCAATCTATTATTTAGTTCAAAATTTCATATTTTCCATGATCACATATATCACCCATTTATGATCTATCTTTAATACCTATATGTTACATTGATAATGTTTTTCCACTTACTGAGCATTTAAGAACACTCTTATCATATGTTTTCATATTTCCTCATGTCTTCATTTTTTACATGGATGTTTTGATCAAGTTATAAGTAGTATATGATGAAAATTTTCAAATGATTATTAGTTTGATGATGTAAAATATTCCTAGTTCCAAAAGAAATCAATCTTTTGATTATGGGTTTTTTTGAGATTCATGTTATATGTAAAATGCATCTATATTTCACAACATATTCAGAAGTGTGGACCTAGGAAACATTAGTTCATATCGATGGATAGTTTGGTTATTTATATAAATTATGATGAATGAAAATTCAATTATAAATCCTTCGATTGATAATTATTGTCTATAGAGTAAAACATTTAGTATAACTTGTATTAACCTATAAGGAATAAAAAAATCATGCATATATGATGAGATATATTATGATATTATCATAGTATCCATTTAAGATAACATTTGGGTTTTTTGTATAGTTTCTAAAAATGTTATAAAGAGAGGATAAATTTTTATCAAAGATTTAAATTTTTCAACAAGAAATTTCATTAAGGAGGTTAGAATATAACACCCTAAATTCTCAATTAATTTTTTTTATAAAATTTCTTCCTCAAATTTATTCATCTAAATTCTAAGTTAATTTATTTTTTTAATTTTATAAACCAATAGTTTTTATACATAATTATTAAATAATATTTTGTAATTAAATTTTTTAAATAATAAAAAATTATTATCTTTTATCCTGAAAAAATGATTTTATGAATCTTCATGAAAATAATATTGTACCCCTTAATAACCCTATAATGAATAATAATAATAATAATAAATGTTAATTCATGTATAAAATGGTATAATATGTATAACATCTAAAATGGTGTGATCAAATGACTTTTGTAGAATTAATTATTACTTTTACTTATTAAGTATTATTAAATAACCACATAACACTTATTTATTGTTATATATTAATATGTTCATTATAAAAGTAACTTCTTAACAGTGATATAATTGTTAACATATTATTATAATTGTTTGATTAGTTATTTAAGAGTACTGTATAACCATAGAATGTAGCATAATATTTTTTAGTGTTGTATGACATTTAATGTGCATAATAAGAAACTAATATGTGGTTAGATAATATATTTAAGTGTCAAAACCACATTTTAGGAGGAATTTTTAAATCAGATAATATTTCAAATAAGGTTTAAATTTTTGTTATCATATTCTATGTACATGTTTTTATAATATAAAATTTCCCTTTTAAAATTGTATGTATTGGGTTTTATATTGAAATAATGTGATGAAATATTTATTATTTTCATTAAAAATTTAATTTCTCGTATATAAATATTTTTACTTATTATCATAAAATGAACATTAAATTTGGATGAGGGCATGATTATAGAACTAAAATTATTATTATTGTCACATTTTAACAATAATATATGAAGTTCATGTCACCAAAATGATCATTAGAAATATTTATTGAAATTATAAATTTATTCTAATTAAAATATGAATTTTATAAAAGATAAATAATTTTTGTAATGAGTTTTTTAAAATTATATTAGGGTGAGTATTATGTTTTTTTTCAAAAAAATTAATTATGGTTGAATAGTTAAAAATAATACATTCTTATATATTGTCAATGTTATGTCATCATCACGATATAAATATGACATAAAAATAATAAATCAATATATAAAACTTATAATTCAATTAGTGACTAAAATAATTCATTTTAAAAAATTAATTAATATGAAAAAATATATATTAATTTACAAATACTATGTTATGTTTTATTCAAATAGAAAAAAAATTATTCTTTTATGACTAACAATATGAATCCTTTTATTATGAAAAACAAATATGGGTACATGGGAAATTAAAATGTAGAATCATGGGGGATAGAAGTGGTTAAACCCAAGATATCCACCACAAATAAAATACATATAGTCCCTTGGAAAATAACCAACACTCGAATAGATAATCAACTCTTACTCTTTTAAACCTTTAGTGGATAAATAATCTGCAAAAAAAATTTCCCTCACACAACTCCTTTCCGTATCATGCCTTTACAGGCTCTAATAGTGTAGGAAATACTCCTATTGTAAGGAATGAGACCCAAAAGATACAGAAAAAATAGAGCTAAGTCCTCTTCAATTATATATAATAAAATATTCTTTGAGTAGAATAGTGATAAGACAGAAAATAAGGCGCGATATTTAGATATGAGATAATTATTATTATCATGGTATGTCTAGAAATCTAGAATCATATAACCTCTAAAATATTGAATAAAACCACATCCATGCATGATTATTTTAATACTAGACTCATATGAGTTGAGCTTGATGCCTTGAGATAGTGCTTTCTAGTTCACCCAATGTCCTCATATTTCCCTGGTTGTGGAAGTATTTTTGAAAGTAGAGTGGGGGAGTTAACTCTTTACGAATGAATATATATTGACTCACCCACAAACATTGTTGAAGCAAATCTTTCCTTGATCAGATTAAAAATTTATAGTCTCAAACTACACTTACTATTATGGTGTAATAATGTGGAAGTATGGGGTCGAACCCCTAGAGAACGTCGTTATGAATGAAACTTTTTAAAAAATCCTTGGAAAGTATTCATTGAGATCACTCTTCAGGTTTGGCTTCTACTAAATCTAGGTATTTTTGAGTTTAAAACATAATAAAGTAAGGTTTATAGGTCAATTTTAGGTCTCTTGAAAGAAGATAATCCTAGGTTTAGCTTCGGATAGTCTTATGAATTAGGCTATGAAGCGGTGAAAAGTTCAACAATTAGTTTTGATCAAACCAATCAGATCTACCTATGATAAAACTATTACATAGTGAGGGTATGGTTGACAACCTAGAATCATTAGGGTTAGCTTTTATGAAGAAATTTTCACGGGATAATAGGCATAGTCCTGCTCAAATCCAATTATATAAGGTTCATTTAATTTCTCATACTATGGTGAAGGTAGTGCAAAAGAATGTGATAAAAAATTATTATTAACCTAATTACTAGCCATAGGGTTATTGAGGTTCAATTTATAGATTCATTTGGATCAAAAAATTCCCTACTCTCAACCCCAAAACCTATGTAGATTAGTCGCACATGGATATCTTGATCAAAAGCATATAAATACTAAAAATGATGCATATAATCATAAAATAGTTGATAAATAAGAAATCCATAATTAAAAAATTTAAGAGTCAATATCAGAAAATTAAAATCAATGTAAACCCAATTAAAAATTCATTGTGCGTGAAGAAACAATTAAGAATTATGTAAGAATTTTTGAAGGATGGATAGTGATGTTGAAACAGACATAGAAAATGGAAATAGATTCATGATGGATTAATAATGAACAAATATTAACCAATAACACAAAAGGATTTAATAAAATGGGAAAGGAATGAATTAAAACGAGTTTGGAATGAAAACGGATTAAAATGCGATAATCATAAAGAGAAAATTAAAGTATATGGATCTCCTCGTATGTGGAGGAGTGACTAAAATATAAATAGGTCTAAAATTACATGATGTTTAAGTCATTCATGTTGTGTATTGTCTTAAGCAGATTATGTCCCAATATCTGCATGTCGTTTAATAAGGATGCACGTCATATATTTGAGATCCAAAATTCTTTCCAGAAAATTGGTTTTTATCTTTGATTTAGTAATCTCTAAAACTTTTCATGTCATGTAAACTATGAACATCGTGTATTGGATTCACATTCAGTGAGATTCTGATTTTGAAATTCACACATCATGTAATGAATGTACACATTGTGCATTATCTTTATTTCATGGAAAATATTCATGGGTTGGTCTATGGATCTGAAAGCATTCTGTGAATGAGTAATACACATCGTGTATGCTATAAATTATGTGTAAATACGGTTTTCCCACTTTTCATAATTTCTTCCTAAAAGTCTTGAATTCCTAATTCCTACTCAAACAATCCAATACTCAATGAATTATAGAATAAAACATGAATAAAAATTATTTAAATGTATAAAGTATGTCTATATAAATTAATCTTTTCAAATCCTCCCACACTTGAACAATTTCTTTATCTCGAACAAAAAATATCTCAATAGGGATTCCAAAGGAAACAATTTTTAAAACAAGAAACATGCCTTACAACTAGGAAAACAAAATTAAGTGTATGAAAAAAAATTATACCTCTAGAATCAGTCTTAAAAATAAAATCAGGCATGCCCCATTATTTAATTCTTTATCTAGATTCTTTCTTCCTTTAATTACAATTTCATAATTATTCCTTAAATACTATACCCACTTTTTCAATTTACCTCACAATAAATTTTCTCTCATCACTCAAGGTAAAATGTAAATGGTGTCATTATCAAACCCTGAATAAAGGTTCTTAACTATAGGATTTCATTTTTTATAATATCTCCACTTCATAAAGGAAAATATAAAATCAATAATGAGGGCTTTAGCAATAGGGTGAAAATGGCTCTTAGGCTGAGGACAGGTGGGAAAGTGATACAAATAAATATCAAAAGTAGGGTCATATCTATTGTAAAATGCATGAAAGCCATGAATAGTCCAATTACATGACTCCTCTAAGAAAAGTTGTTTCCATTCTCTAATAAATCAAGGTTGGTTCATGATCATATCAAGAAATTATCAAAAAAATGTACCATTTTCCTTAAATTTGTTTCTTTTATTTATTTTTTGAAAATATTTTCTATGTTAGATCTCATATAAATACCCTAACTACATATGATCCATAGAAGGATTTATCAATCTAGTAATGGTTATTTTTTACATTCCTAATATATAACCCAATATCTTTTTATTTTTCATCATATATTTTTTATATTTATTTTTTCAAAGGAATACGGTAGGCGTAGAAATGCCAAAATTAATCATGGACTACATCATGGGAAACTGGTGAAAGTTCCATGGTACATATCCTCAAAAACAACATCCTGTGTCCAAAAACATTTAAAATTCCACCAAAATTATTCAAATGATGATCATTTTTAATACCAAGAGAAGGGTGGGAAGGAATAATAGGCTTGAAACGGATCCATCGTAACAAGGATATTCATGGCTACTATGGGATAAAGAAATAAAGATGTACATGTGGGTCTTAGGTAAAATTGGATCATATAAATTACCTTAGACATTTTTAAAGTGTATTTGTTCAATTATATCGTCAAAAAGATCTCAATGAACATTATGATAGATTTACATGTCCCCTATGTCTCTCAAGAAATATTCTCAGAAAATAATATGATAGTGTAAATATATAATCCTTTCAGGAATGGGAGTATATAAAAATAACTAGAAATCAATCAGGGTATAAAATACAATAATAATTCAATAAAAATAAATTTAAATAATGTTGAATTTTAATTAAATTACTCAACTCAACAATCATGATAAAAATTCTTAATGGGAATAAAACACAGATTTCAAAAAAAATCAACCTAACATTGACATTTATTTAAATGGTTGTAATGATATTTAAAGTTTAAATTCATTATTTCAATGAAATATATATCCTATATAAGTTAAAATAAGTGATAATTCAAGTGTATCGATAGAAAATATATAGAATGACTCGCCCACACTTAAAATGAGACAGTGTTTGCATTGTTCTGGAAAGGATCGTGGGAGATATTTAAATAGAAGTATAGATAGAAATGAAATTGAATTTTGAAATTGAATTTATAAAAGGAAGAGCTCTTTATTGTTAATTTAATGCCATGGAAAAAAATTTTGATAGTAAGTAGAGTTTTTGTAACCTATAAAATTTGTTAGAAATAAAAAAACCTGCACTAGATAAAACATTATTCCACATAGTTAAAACAAGTTAGAAGCATAAAAATGGAAGGTTCGCATATTCAAAACGAGGAGAAATCAACTTAGATTAATTTTTTGATTTAAAACTTCAACTTTCAAACTTGTTTTCTAGTGGTAAGGATTACTAGTGTTATATCAAATTCCATACTATTCAACCCATAATTTCATAGTTTTATTGGTGAAGTTAGTTCCTTAATCACTAGTGAGTAATTGGGGAAATCGAAATATGGAAAAGATATTTTTATTTAAAAAAAAATTATCAATTTTGTCATGTCATGAGTAGTAGATTTGGCTTCAGCAAATTTTAAGACATATTCATCACTGACTAAGATGTAAAACTTACTATGATAAATAGAAAATTTCCCCATGAAATCAATCCTCCATGTTTTTAAGAGTTCAAGTTCCATGATGGAATTTTTGGGCATTTTGTTTCTTTCCCATATAGTGCATTATCTGCTAGCATCAATCAAATGTTTGAAAAAGGCTTCTTATATCTTTATGAACAGTGGGAATGAATAGGCCTCTTTGAAAAAATTTAGTCATGGCACGTTCAGGTCCATTATACCCACCCACTTGTGTCATATGACACATATTGAGAATGGTTTGTTTTTTGTCTTCTTGGATGTGTTAATGCATTAAGACATCAACACAATTCTTAAAATGTAGAAACTAATCCTAGTAGTAATTTGAGTCTTAGACTAAAAACATATTCATCCACTGATAGGTAAGGTTAGGGTAGAGTGATCCCATGGTGAGATAATTTTCAATATCTGAAAACCATGGTCATGCTTGAATATTTATCATGAAAATGATTTCATCAGGTAAGTTATCCTTGATGTCAAGATTATCATCATCCTTGATGTTAGGTAGTGAATTTATAGATAAATGGTCCATGGTAACATTCTCAGTTCCTTTTTTTTCCTTTATTATGATTCCAAAATCTTAAAATAATAGGATCCATTGTATCAAATGTGGTTCATAATCCTTTTTGTTTCGTAGATATTTAAGTGATGAATGATTATTGTAGACCACTAATTTAGACAGTAAGAGGTATGAGAGAAGCTTATCAAATTCATAGACAGCTTCCAGAAGATCCTTTTTATTTGATGTATAATTTACCTGATCGTTATTCAGTGTGTGACTAGAATAGTAAATGGGAAAAAAGTCATTTTCAATCTATTTTCTTAATATAGCGCCAATAGTGAAGTCTTTTGCATCGCAAATCAATTCTAAGTCCTTATCCCAATCTAGTAAAATTATGACAGGATAGGACACTAAACTATGCTTTAAGGTATTTAATACCTGTCAATGCTCTTTAGTGTACTCAAAAATCATATCATTCATATCATTCCAAAAATAAGTGTTTCAAGGGGCGGGATACTTCCATAATGTTTTTAGAAAAGTGGTTGTAGAATTATGCATGGCCCAAAAATATCCTTATCCCTTTTACTATTTTAGGCTCAGATAAGTATTTTATCACTTTTATTTTAACTATATCCACTTCCATGGCTTCTTTTTAGATTTTATGTCTGGGGAATATGCCTCTTTGGACCATGAAGTGACACTTTTCCCAGTTTAATACCAATAATTTTTCTTCACATCAATGCAAGACTAGATCCAAATTACTCAAGACCACCTTGAAGGATATTCCATATACTAAAAATTCATCCATGAAGATCTCCAGGAATTCCTCCAACATATCATGGAATATATGTTTCGTGCATCGTTCAAAATTTTCCAATGTGTTACACATACCAAATGACATTCATCGATAAGCGAAGGTTCTAAAGGTACAAGTGAATATAGTTTTGGAGTGTTCATCTGGATCGAATACAATTTGATTGTATCTTGAATATTCATCCAAGAAACAAAAACAATCATTACCTACTAGTATTTCTAGAATTTAATCTATAAAGGGTAGTTTAAAATTATTTTTTTGGGTTTTCTTATTGAGGTTCCTATAATTGATGCATTATCTCCATTAAGTGATGGTTTGAGTAGAGATCAGCTCATCTTCATAATTTTTTACAATAGTTTGGGCTCCATTATTTGGAACATCTTGTATTAGACTCATCCATTTTCTATCAGATATTTTACATATTATTCCAAAATTTAGATGTTTCAGCACTTCTTTTTTAACCACCTATTTCATTAGTGGGGATATTTACCTTTGTGGTTGTCATTTGGGTTTACCACCATTATCAAATGAAATTTTATGGGTGAATATCATGGTTTTGATCCCCATAAGGTCATCCAATCCCCAATAAATTGAGTTTTTGTTCCATTTTGGTACTTCTATCAAATTATCCTCTTGTTTTTGAGTTAGATCTGAGCTAATAATGACTGGAAGTTTTGTTTCAGTCTCAAGGAATTATAACTTGAATGCGTTCGTAAAAAATTTCAGTTCTAATGATGGTGTCTTAATGACAGAGGGTATGAATGGTGTGATAATTTCCCTTGTCAATGGTTCAAAGTAGTTTGAATTCTCATTATCACTATCTTCATCTTAATTTGGGGATAGGGTCTCTCTACCAACCTCAATGGTCATAAATTCATCTCTTTTATCAGTAAAAAATATGTCTTGACAATAAAATTAATCACTACCTTTGTTTTAAGTCTTTTCAAAGTCGAACAAAACTTGTTCATCTCCAACTTTAAATATCATTCTCCCTTGGTTAACATCTACTAAATCCTTACCAACAGCTAAATATGGACATCCAAGAATAATTTGAACATATCCTTCCTCTTCCATGTCTCAAATTAGATAATCTGCATGAAATATGAACTTTACAACTTTAACTAATATATCCTCAAGAAGTCCTTAAGGATACTTGATTAATCGTCCAGCCAGTTGAAGTTCCACTCTTGTTGGTTTTAATTCTTAAATACCTATTTTTTTAAGACACTCATTGGAATGAGATTTATTCTTTCACTTAGAAATCATAATTCTCTTCTGAAGTTTTATGCCCCTATAGGGTGTGGAATCAAGAAACTTCCAAGGTATCTCATTTTAGGGTTAAGCTTCTACTGAATGACAGTAGAGAATTATTCATTTAAATAAATGACACATAATTCATACATCTTCTTTTTTGTTGAAAGAAATTATTTCAAGAAATTGATGTAGGTATAAATATAATTGATGGACTCAATGAAGGTAATGTTGGTGTGTAATTATTTTAACATTTCTAGAAACTTCTTAATTTGTTCTTCAATTTTTCCTTGACTCGTTATTTTTGGGAATGGTGGAGGGGGTTTGTATGCTGGTGGTCCTGCATAAACTTCTTCCTATTTGGGCTTCTCTTTTGATGGATATTTTAAATTAGCTTATGATTCTAGGAATTTTCATTTAATAAATTCCTTTGTGCTATCATTTTCATCATTACTGATGACAGTCACCCATTTCTTAGGTTCCTCTAGCTTCATTTCCTCCTTTTTTCATGGTTGCTAAAATTCCATCATTTTCCCACTCCTATGAACCACTGCCTTTTCCTCTTCTCTTCGGTGTGACTCAATGTAACTAGGAAATGTACCCAATAGTTTTTCTGATAAGTTCTTTGAAATTTGACTCATTTGGTACTCGATATTGTGCATAGCTATTCTTTGGTTTTTTATTTCAATTTCTTAGGTTGTCATCCTTTGGTCTTCTTTCTATAAAAAGGATGTGAGAAGGTTTTTAAGATTGGATTTGAAAGGTTGGGATTTTTGTAGTGGACTAATAGGATCTTATAAAAACTATTATTATTGTACAGGTGGGAATTGTTGAACTCTAGAAAAAGTTTATTTTAATTTTTGTGGCAATTTAAGAGTTAAACCTTGAGTTAGGTACCCATGTGGTCTCTGATTCCTTGGTTTCATCTATCCACTCCTCTACTAAAAATAAAATTGGTTTTTCTTCTATGTTTATTGATCCAACCTCTTATGATAGTTTTTTGTTGGTATTTTTGGGGATGTTGAGATTATTGTCCTCGTTCATTGTAATTGATGTAATTACAATCTTGGAATTGGGGTTCCACAAATCCTTCCCTACAGTCTTGGTATGGGTGAATACCTCCACACATTTCAAAGGATTTAATTTATATAACTGGAGTAGGATGGGTTGGTGGTGCAGCAAGCAACTAAAAAGACTCTAGCTTCTTTTTTAGGTCTTCCACTTGAACCCCGAGGTAGGTATTTTTCTCCACTTGATGGATTCCACACCGAGGCGGTCATCTATCACTTTTCCAAATATTGGAATTGTGGGAAACTTCATTGAGAATGGATCATCCAGCTTCCAATATCTTTAGTATCAATCTACCATCAGTAGTGTCATCTACCAAAGTATGGGCAGCAGGATGGAGTCCCTAATAATGTTTTTAATTGAAACCATGCATCTAGTCCATGATGTGGGCACTTTAGGGTTATCTCCTTTAATATGTCTCATACCTCCCATATTTATTCTCTATAAACCTAGGTGAAGTTTTTAATTTCATTCTGGAATTTACAAGTCCATATCAGATGGAAGTATTTTTCTAAGAAATTTTTTTCCAGTTCACCCCAATTCATGATCGACTCTGGGTCTTGAATTTTTAGCCAATCTTTATCACAGTTGCATAAGGAGAATGGGAATACAGTGAGTCTAATTACATAATATGACATTATTTGGTTACGAAAGGTATCACAAACCACTAAAATGTTAGAAATATGTTCATTGGGGTCTTTACATTGTAGCCCCACTAGATCGGCCCATGATCTAGATCATGTGAATGAGTCTAGGATTGATTTTAAAATTATGTTCATGAATGGGAGGGTGTACAATGTTGGGAATTGAAAATATATATATATATATATATATATATATAAAGATTAAATCCATAATGGTGCACTCTTTCATCACTATATGCTTATCCTGATTGGCAGGTCGAGCATATTTGGGGTCTTGAAGGTGTGGTGGCACTAGATTTTTGTGATAATCCACTGTGAAGTGGAAGCATAAAGGGATTGTTCTATCGATATCGGGATCGAAAATAATTAGTTCTAATGTATCTAGGATTCTTGATTGATTCAAGGGTCCTTGAAAAAATCACTTTCTGACAATAAGATAAAGAAAAAGGGAGAGAGAGAGGGAACAAAGGTGCACCTAAAGTATAAAAATTAAATAAGGAGAAGGGAAATAAAAAGAATAAAGGGATAGAGGGTGAGGTAATCTAGGGTTCAATTTGAAGGATTTTGTGCTTAGGAAACATTAATGACAGTAAATGGGAAAACATTTACTCACCCACATGCATCATTTAATTCAAGTATGCATTGATCGAATTAAAAATTTAAAGTTCCAAACTACACTTACTACTAGGGTGTAGTAATGTAGCAGTGTGGGGTTGAACCCACAGAGATCACTTGTAGGAACACAACCATACAAAAAAACCTTAGAAAGTATTCCTCATGATCACTCTTCATATTTGGGTTTTACTAAATTAAGGTAGTTTTGAGTTTAATACGGATTAAATAAAGGTTTTGGGGTCAATTTCCAGACTCTTGACACAAGATAATCCTAGTTTTATCTTGGGATAGTCTTGTAGCTTAGGAAGTGAAGTGGTGAAAAGGCCAAAATTTGTTTTTGGTAAAACCAATTGGATCTAATTATGATACAACTATCTCATGGTTAGGGTATAACTGATAACCTAGATGCATTACACTTAGCTTCTATATAGAAATCATCATAGGATAACAGTTATAGTCCTTCTCAACTCCAATTATGTTAGTTTCAGTCAATTTCACTTCCCATGGCCTTGGTTGTATAAAATAATGTGATAAACAATTATTATTAACCTAATTACTAGATATATGGTTACCAAGGTTCAATCTATAGATTTCTTAGGCTCAGAAAGACCCTCGCTCTCGACCCCTAACCCAAGGTGGATTATCCATGCATGGTGGTGTTGATAAAATGTAGAGAAATACTAAAAATGTTAAATATAACCACAAAACATTTAAGAAATAATAAATACAAGATTAAAACAATTAATAATCAAGAAAAAACAATTAAATGTAATGTAAATCCAATCAAAAACTCATTTCACATGAAGAAATAATGATGAAAGATGCAAGCGTTGATGAATAATTGCGGGTGATGTTGATACGAATGTTGATAATGGAAATGGAATCAAGAAGGATGAAGAGGGGATGTAGATTAACCAACAACACAAAATGATTTAATAAAATGGGAAAAGGAATGAATTAAAACTTGTTTGGAATGACAATAGAAGAAAATGGGAAAATACTTCAGGAGAAAATGAAAGAATATAGAGATCATCGTATGTGGATAAGTTATTAAAATATAAATAGGAAAAAAGATAAATGATGTGTAATTCATTCACAACATGTACTAGCTTAAGTGGCTTATTTCCCAACATCTACGCATCATATAATAAAGCTAAACATTGTGTATTTGAGATCCATAATTCCCACCAGAAAATTGTTCTTCATCTTTGGCCAATTTGGCTCTAAAAATTTCCACATCGTGTAAAATATATACACCATGTATTGGATTCACTTTCAGTGGGATTATGAATTTTAAATTATAACAATGTGTGATGAATATAAACATCATGTATTATCTTTACATCATTTAAAATCTTCATAGGTTGGTTTGTGGCTCTTCCGGCATTCTATGATTGAGGGATACACAAAATATATCTTGTACATGACGTGTAAATCCTTTTTTCACTTTTCATAATTTCTTCCATAAAGTATGGAATTCATAATTCCTATAAAAACAATCAAAAATCCAATGATTTTTCAAAAAAAACATGAATAATACTTAATTAAATGTATCTAGTATGTATATATAAATTCATATAATCATATTTCAATGTTATTAGTAAGTGAAAAGAGAGCTATAAAAGTTGAAAAATATTTTTATATGATACTTCTTTCTATTGGCTTGGTCCCATTGTGGCAAGCATTTTTTGTGAATCTCTTATATCACCCAATAGTTGGCTATTAAATGTTTCATCTTAGATTAAAAATTTTAAGGCTCTCTTACATTTATCTAAAAATAAATAACAATGAAATGATCAATTGAATGTAAATGAACATCATCCTCCATTCATCCACTGAGATTTCACCATATATATCAAGCCCATTTCCCTTCACAAAAATGATGTAAAATGGATTCCATCTTTTCATTTTCACATCACAGGCACTTTGAAACAAGGGTGATTGTTTTCTTCTTCACTTCACCATCCATAGGGAAAGAAATATTCTATTTATTACAAATGAGAAAATTAACTTTACCTATATTGTGTTTACACCAAAATAGGGTGGCCTGTGCATCATCACCTAAATGAGGTTGAAAACTAAACAATCCTAACTCATCTGGGGTGGAAAAAACACATCGGGTAGCTTAAAAATACATTCTAGAGTGTAAGATACTTTGTTCTGAGTCCCACATTGAATCAATGAACTTATGATACAGTCATGCCTGATAGAATCAGTTTTTTAGAACTAGGATCCCTTAAAAGTAGAGGATATTACCCGTCCAGCTGTATTTACATGAGAGAATATCACTCATACCAATGACCTATAAATATTTATATTGAAACATAAAAATGGAGTCATAAATACTATTCCAAAGGTAATATCCCTTTATATTATGAATGAGCCAGCGAACCATATAGGTTTCATACTTTCTGCTAATAAATATTTCCCAAAGATATGGTCTGGAGAAAGAATCTCATGTGAGTTTAGCATGAATGCACGAAATAATCTCATCAATTTTTGTAAGACTAATTTCTCCATACTTAAATTGATTATATAGCCTTGATGAACTATTCCAATGATTTATATTGTCCTGTAATGAATCACATGTCAATCTATTGAGGGCTATTTCGATTCTTTGGGTGAAAAACTTAGGATTCGAAATGACTGCTAGGATATGAATATGAATGGAAGAAAGGACATGATTCAAGAAGGTGATCTTACCTCCAATAGAGAGGAACATACTCTTAAATTTTGTAATTCTATCTTTCATTATGTTGAGGATACCTTCAAAGTATTGTATACAGACTGTTTTATTCAACAAGAGAGCTCTCAATCATTCAATAGGTAACTATCTTCTAGAAATACCTAGCCTATATTTGAAGGCTTTATCTTTCCTTCCTGAGTATTTTTTTGGGAATATAGACATCATTCTTATTGATATTATTTCATCGAATACTCCCAATATATTACTCAATAAGAATCTATTTGAACCATTTCATTGAATTTATTCTTCCATTGATAAATAAGACCATATCATTCATGATAAATAAGTGGGAGATTCCAATGAGCCTATATCATCCTTTGAAAGGATGCACCCTTATATTAATAATTTCATAGATCATGTTTCTACTAAGAACATCTTGATTTGTGATATATAATCTTGGGGGGATAGGGTATCCTTGGAGAAGACCTCAGACTAAATTGAAAAACCCAAACCTCATCCCCAAAAGAGAGATAAAAAATAGGATGAAGAGAATCCGCAAAAAATAAGGTTGTGGACCCATTTTGAAAATACAAACCACATAATAAATTTTAGATTCAATTATCATTCAATTATATCAAAATATTTCTCCATTAAAATCTTGACCATGGCATTGGATCTAAAAATTTTTCTATCAATGTCTACAAACATTTCTTAAGTGAGGAAAATCACCCCTGGATACTTCTTCCCCTGATAACCCCATGATGATCATATGAGATTTGATAAGGTAATAGTTTGATAGTATCTTGTTGAGGATCATTTTAATAAACTTATAGGAGAAATTAAACATGATTATGGGAGAAAATTCACTAAATTTGTTGGGATGGTTCACCTTGGGAATCAGAACAAGAACTGTGGAAGTGGTAACACGAGGAAGAAGACCACCCTTGAAATAATTTTGAACTTACCCTAATAGTTCTTGCTTGATTGAATTCCCAGAATAAATATATAAGGATACAAGTAATCCATTAGGGTCTGGTGTTCTATCTGGATTATGTTTTTTAATAACATCAAATATTTCATCCTTCTTTAGGTTGGCAGTCAAGGAATCATTATTATAATTTTCCAATGTGAGGGAAATTTTATCAAAAAATGATTATCTTATTTATTTAGTGTGTATAAATCACATAAAATATGAATAGGGCAAGAAAAAAGATCCTTGAAGTTGTAGTATCCTTGAGGAAAAATGGATTGAAAGTCCCTGTAGAATGGGTCTTCTTCAAGTTGTATGATAAGTCTCACAAAGAACTTCTTTTCCTATATGCATGCATAACAATATGATGTGTTATGATCTATTTTTAGAAATTCATATTTCATCCAAATTTTTTAAATTTACAGGATAAAATTAATAAAATAACTTCATCCCATTGATTCTAAATTCTTCCATTAAGCTAACGGGTCTCAGCCTGAATATCTTCCAATGACGGTCCTAGAGTTGGTTTGTTTATTCCTTATTAAATGGTTTCTTCCAGTATACATAGTTTATTCTAGAATTCAACCCATTAATACCCTTGGTATTGATCATTAAACATGTTTCATGAAATTTTAATCCTTCATCCATCCATTGAATAAGTGGAAATTATGAATAAGAGACAAAGAACCTTGGATCTGGAGCAGTATCAGAGAATGATCGAATAAAGATCGATCCAGGTGGGAGACAGTCATGTGTAAGAAAATTGAAACTATATGCATGTTATTCAATCACTTATCAAGAAAAATATATATTCTTCTATATCATATCTTATTTTTAAACCATGTAAAATGATTATTATGGATTCCCAGATCCATTACATTACTAAAGAGAAGAATCCTTAGAAATCTTCCATATCCTTACTCGAGTAAACTCCCACTTTATTTTTAGATTTATCTATTGAGGAAATGTCGGGTCTCATAGTGGAGGAGGTTTGAAAATAAAAAAAGACATAAACAAAATAATATGAATAAGATGAACATGGACACAGTAATTTACATAGTTTAGGAATAATCTCTACATCCATGGAGAGGCGAAATCACATCACTATAATTTAGGATCATAATTACAAGGAGTTTTTAGAGTTTCACACATAATAAAACCCAAAAATGAGAGATATAATAAATAATACAAAGCACTATGACACCAACTACATATTAATTCCATAATGCTATAGTGAATAGTGGTTGGAAGTCCGCACTGCTACAGTGTTGCAGCCACTAAAGTCCAAGATGTTACAGTAGTTGGTGGCTAGAAGTCCATAGAGCTACAGTACTGTTGTATCCAATGTCTAAGATGGTATAGGGGAAAATAAATCTTCAATTGAGGTAGTTTTGGATTGGTTTAGGGATTTGGATGATGTTGAGAAGAATTATAGAAGCCCATACTACACACCAGACTGAAACTATCACTAGTCAAGCTAAATGGTGAGCTCATTGGGGCTTTTAGGAGGTAATACACTCAAACTCTAGGGGTCTGGGGTTCAGAGGCCCTTGACCAAATTTTTGGGGACTATAGAAACTCTGATGAACCATAGAAAAGCTGACCAGGAAATAGCAATAGGGAAATATAGTAGTGCAGACTTTGGAACAGTTACTATAGCATCTCAGACTTTGGAGACAGCAGTACAGTATCTTCCCATACTTCTACCCACCATCCACTATATTATTTTGGACTTAGGTGGCTGAAACACTATATTAGTGTATACATCCATCCACTATTCACTGTAGCACAATGGACTTACTGTGTGGTCGATGGCATAGTGTTTCATCTTCCTTATTATCTCATTTGAGTTAGGGTTTTGGTGTGTGTGAAACTATGAAACCTCTTTGTAATTGTGCTCCCAAATTATAGTTAAGTGATTCTGCCTCTCCATGGATGTAGGGATTATTCCCAACCCATATAAATCGATTTTTCTGTGTTCATCTTCTTCTTCTTATTTTGTTTCTTTCTTTTTTTCGTCTGCAAACCTCTATTGTTGTGACTTATAGTGTTTTTTCAACAACTAGTATCAATGGTTGCGTTCATAATTCGTGAATTAAACATTGGCTATAGAAGAAGAAAAGTTGAAGATTGATCACTTCGATGGAACTGACTTTAGTTATGGGAGGATTCAGATCCATGACTACCTTTATCAAAAAAAGATACACTTATTATTTTTGGGTGTAAAATCAGCTAATGTAGAGTAGAATGAGTGGGATATACTTGATCTACAAGTTCTGTGATTTTTTTACCTTACATAGTCCAAGAATATGGTGTTTAACATCATAGAGGAGAATAATTGGGATGGTCTAATGACCTCTCTTTTGAATATGTATGATAAGAGTTTAATGTCAACCAATGTGTACCTGATGTGATGATTATTCAATCTAAAAATTATTAAATAGAGGATTGTTGTAGATCACATCAATGAATTAAACACCATCACAAGTCATTTAACATCAGTGATAATTGTGCTTGATGATGAGGTATTTCACTAGTTTTATATTGTTCATTACCTAATATTTGGGAATTGATTACAACAGTTGTGAGCAATTCTGTATGGAATGACAAGCTGGTTCTGAAGGATGTGTGGGACCAGATCCTCAATGAGAATATTTGAAGAAGATAATTGGGTAGATTTTCTGTTTTTTATTTAAACATGGATGGAAGATGAAGATATGCACAATGAGATAATCATAAAGGACAATCATAGTCAGGAGGAAAGGTTTGAGAAAAGTCAAATGGGTCTGGACCTACCTACTAGGTTTTTAGGAAAAAAGGAAATGTCAAGGAGTTTAGAGAAAAATTAAAGGCACCTAAAACTAAGAAGAAAACACAACCTCTAAAGGGACACAATGTGTATTGATGTTGAGCATGGATAGCCCTATAGAGTATGGGATTTTAGGCTTAGGGAAGACTTTTGATTCCATGTAAGAGGAGGGTTTCTAAAATAATTATGTTTCTAGAAATTTTGGCAAGGTGTATATTATTGATGATGAACCCTTGTAGATCATGGGGAAGAGTAATACATGAATCAAGAACAACAATGGGAGTTTCTTGGTTCTGGAAAATTTGAGATATGTCCCTAGTTTAAGAAGAAATATTATTTCTATCAGAAAGCTTTATGATGTAGATTTTAGTACCAGCTTCCCTGGTGGTTCATGTAAGATCACCAAGGTAGTTATGGTCATTGTTCAAGGACTAAATAATGGTACCCTAAACAACATGAAAGAAACATGGATGTTCATGCTTTCATCAATAATTTCAGCCAGAGATTCACAAATGTAGCACTACAAGTTAGGCCACATGAGTGAGAAGGGGATAATAGTGTTGGAAACAAAATGAATGATACCGGAGCTAAATTCAGTGTATGTTGGCCTATATGAAGATTCTAACTTTAGAAATTAGAAGAAAGTGTCTTTTTCGAAAGGTGGAATAACACTGAAGGCTGGTAATATGTACCTAGTGCACACTGATGTTTGAGTGCCTATACCAATACATTCCCTAGGAGGGTCACAATATTATGTGACATTTTTTTATGAATCAACAAGGAAGGCATGGGTTTACTTTATAAAAATAAAATGTAATGTGCTTGAGGTGTTTTAGAAGTGTAATTACATGGTGGAACGTGAGTTAGGAACTAAACTGAAATGTTTGAGGTCTGACCGTAGTAAATAGTATAGCAGTAATAAGGAGTTAAGACTTTTTTTAATAATGGAATTTTGGATAATGAAATGAACATAGAAATATATCTCATCAATAGGAGTCCATATATACTAATGTGAGAATGTATAATCAATGAGATCTATTTTGGTAAGGAGGTAAGACTCATATTTATGAGTATTTTTTTTCATATGTAAATATTGATGTTCATATAAGGGACAATCTTGATGCTAAGTCCGAATCTTGTTCCATTATTGGATATGATGTTGAGGAGTTTGGTTACCTATTTTGGGATGATCATAACAAGATGATCATACAACTCCAGAATGTAATATTTAATGAAGGTGTTACATATAAAGACCATCATGTATTTGAAGTTTATAGTGGGAAAAAATAATAAGTCTTCCATGAGAAAGTGGATATTGAATGTGTATCTGATCATGTGGCACCAGAACCAGTGGACCCTACCACACAAATGGATTTGAGGAGATCAAAAAGGACTAGAAGGCCTATGCAAAGGTATTAATTATCCTTACATTATTTTTTATTAATTGATAGTGTATAACCATAATACTTTGAGAAGAAATTTAGTTGAAGGACTCAAGAAAGTGTGAGTTGGATATGAAAGAGGAGATGTATTCATTAAATGATAGAAATAATTTGGAGTTGACACCTATAGAAGAAGGAAATTAATCATTATAGAACAAATGGGTAAACTGAGTAAAGTGAGAACATGATGGAAAGAGGAGGTACAAGGAAGGGCTAGTGGTAAAATCATTTCAACTGAAAGAATGTGTGGATTTCACTAAAAAAATTCATCTTTAGTGAAGATTACCACCATCCAAGTGGTTCTTAGTATTGTTGCATCATAATACTTATACCTAGATCATCTTGATATTAATACTATTTTCCTTCATAGAGATCAATAGGATGACATATATATGTAGTATCCAAATGGATACATTGAGTTAGGGAAGGAATACCTGGTGTGAAAACTCCTGAAGAGCTTATATGGGTTGAAGCCAGCACCTAGGAAATGTTATGACTAAAAATAAATAAAAATAGTGTTTCATGGATCAATATTACTATACCAAGTCTTTTGGTGATGAATATATTAACTTATTCTATATGTGGATGACATGGTCATTGTGGGATCATGTATGCATAAGATTGATGAGCTGACAGGGTAGCTTGAAGAGGAGTTTGAGATTAAATATCTTGGGGCATCTTGCAAGATTTTTGGTATGATGATTAAGAGAGACTATGAAGATAGAACATTGATGTTATAATAGGATGAATACATCTGAAAGTAAATAAGAATATTCAATATGCCGGAATAAAATCTAGTCTCTCTTCCCCTATAGATCCATTTTAAATTATCTAATGAGTAGTCACTGAGGATGAAAAAATAGGTTGAGTGCCTGGAAAAGGTTTTATACGCATAATATATTGGAATCCTGATGTTTTTCATGATTTTTACTTAACCTAACATTGCTCATGTTGTGGTATTTGTGAGAAGGTATGTGTTTATCCCTGTAAATCATCATTGGGAAGTTGTGAAGTTGATATTGAGATACATAAAGGGAATCAATAAAGTATCAATGTGATTTGCGAAATGAAATTCATTATGGGGGTAGATTAATATTCAAGTGGGATATTATTGGATTAGTGTAGCCCAATATATTTGAATGATGTTGGGATAAATGCTAGAGACGCATACTGCACATGACACCACAACTACTTTAAGTTAAGATCAATAGGGAGCTCATTAAGGGTTGTATGGGACAATGAACCCCTTCTCCAGAGGTTTGGATGCCAAAGTACCTTGCCTTAAATTTCGAAGGAACTCCATCAACTCTTCCGAACTATAGAAGAGATAAACATGGTACATTGAAAGGGAATTTTAGAAGTGCGGAATTTGGTATGATTAATATAGAATCTTAGAATTTATAAATAGAAATACTTTATCTCTAGAGACTTCTAGACACCAGTAACTATAGTATATTGGACTTGGGTGGGTGCATCATTATAGTAGTATAGACTTATAAACACCATTCATTGTAGATAAGTGGAATTACTATGTAGTTGGTGGAATATTGCTTCCTCTTATTCATTAGCTCATTTGATCTAGGGTTCTAATGAGTGTGAAACTCAGGAACCTCACTGTAATTATGATCCCAAATTATATTTAAGTGATTCTACCTCTCCATGGGCATAGATATTACCCCCAAACCATGTAAATTTTTGTGTCCATGTTCATCTTATTCTTTTTCTTTTTTTATGTCATTTATTCATCTGAAAACCTCTATCATTGTGACTCCAAGAATTTCTGGAAGAACTGGTATCATTGGTTGAGTTAGGAATTTTCAATTTTAACATTGGCTACGTAAAATGAAAGGGGAAGATTGAAAAATTTTATAGAACTGACTTTAGTTACTGGATGATACATATCAAGGATTATTTTTATCATAAAAAGATTCACTTACCACTTCTAGGTGTAAAACCAATAGATATGGAGCAGAAGGAGTGGGAGATACTTGATCGATAGGTTCTGGGAGTTGAGCTCCTTAGGTTGGCTAATAAAATAGTGTTCGAAATTAGATAGGAGAATACAATGGTTGGGATTATGACAGCTCTCATGAATATATATGAGAAGCCTTCAGTATTAAACAAAGTGTACATAATGAGATGATTTTTCAATCTGAAAATGATTGAAGGGTGGATTTTTTCTGATCACGTCAATAAATTCAACACAATCACAAATCATTTGAAATTGGTGGTAATTGTGCCGGATGATAAGGTATGTTCACTGGTTTTGCTATCTTTATTACCTGGAAGTTGGGAATCAACTATAACAGTTTTGAGAAATTCTATAGGGAATAAAAATATGGTTCTAAAAGATATTCCATACTTCATCCTCAATGAGGATATTAGAAGAAGAGAATCAGGCATATTGCCTATTTCTTCTTTGAATGTGGAAGGAATTGGAATATATTCATAGTGAGATAATAGTAGAGTATGATCAAATTGAATAGGAAAGATCCAAGATATGGAAAAGTGTGATAGTCCTACCTATATGATTTTCAAGAAGAAAGGACTTGTCAAGGACTTAAGATAAAAACAAAAGGCTCCTGAAACTAATATAGAAATCATAGTGGATGAAGGAACTGATTATGTGTTTCTACTGAGCATGGATAGACCTATGGATTCTTGCATTTTATAATCATGTGCATATTTACATTCCACATTGGAGAATGATTCCCTAAAAAATTATGTTTCTGGGAATTTTGTAAAGGTGCATCTTTCAAATGATGAACCCTTACAGATCGTTGCGAAGAGTGATGCACAGATCAAGACTAATGGTGGAAGTTTTTTGGTTCTTTAAAATATGAGATACAACCCTAGATTGAGAATAAATCATATTTATGTCGAGAAGCTTGATAATTTAGGTTTTAGTACCATGTTCATTAGTGGTGCATGGAAGATCACAAATGGAGTTATGGTCATAGCTCTAGGAGAAAATAATGGTACCTTGTACAACATGAATGTATGGACATGATTGAATCTATAAATTTTTTTAGGATTTATAACAGTGGAACTATAGGCTAGGACACATGAGTGATAAGGGAATGATGGAGATAGAAACAAAAGAAATGTCACTGAAGCTTAAATCAGTGATTATTGTCATGTGTGATGATTTTATCTTCAGAAAGTAGAAGAAGGTATATTTTGTGAAAGGAGGTAGAACACTGAAGGCTAGGAAGCCAGACCTGGTGCACACTAATGTTTTTCGGCATGCACTAGTACATTCCCTTGGAGGTTCACAATCACTAATAGAAATAGGGCTTTTAAAAGTGCAAAAAATGCCTTTAACAACACTAGAAAAGCATTTTTAATCACTGAGAAGATAAAGGGGGTCCCATTTAACAACGCTAAAAAAGTGCAGATAAAGGTTTCCCTTTATCCGCCCTAAAAAAATCACTGATAAAGGACCCCTTTATCAGTGCTTTTTTAGAACGGATAAAGGGTCACCTTTATCAGCGCTATTTTGAGCGCTGATAAAGGCCCCCTTTATCAGTGCTATTTTTAGCGCTGATAAAGGACACCTTTATCAGTGCTATTTTAAGCACTGATAAAGTCCCAATTTATTATTGCTTAATTAGATCTTATAAAGGAGAAGTTTCCTAATAAAACCCAGCACCTGCACACTTGAGACTGCACCTGCACACAAAACAGCTGCACAAAACAACACCTACACTCAAACAAAGAATAGAAGAACAAAACAGTGCGCACAAGAGTTTCACAAACAATGCTATATACATTTACTTGAAATCATGAATACAAAAAACACACTACTATATAAATTTCAATCAATTTTTTATATTGTTACAATTATAATTATCCAAAAACAATTAAAATATTAATGTTTCATCATTTTTTGCATCAGTGATCCCATCTCAAAAAATTTCTTCCATTGTATTAGTTGTTGAACAAAGCATCCGAACTCAGGAAAAAAATTGCACCTATATAATAAAACAAATATTATGTTAGTAATATAATAATGAAATAAATTAAACATTAATATGAAAGAATACATTAATAAAATGTCAATTTTTAATAAAAAAAGACACATTTGGGTAGGTAGGGGCCATAAGACTAGATGATACTTGATAACTGTCCTTGATATGGGTAGGTAAGTGGCCATGATAATCTAGTAGAGTAATAAAAGGGGAAAAAGTCCATAAATTACAACAATTAATTATTTTGAGAGGTTTCTTAGTGTATAGACTTGCCCACTTTCTCTTATTAGTCCTATTAGAGGAAGGATCTTCAAAATATAACTTGAGGTGCCAAAGGTGGTGCTAATGGAGGCACAAATGGTGTTTCCTTTGGATAAGAAACAACCACATCCATGAGCTCCATTGACTTGGACAGCCCTAATAATCAGCCTCTCAGTCACTTTTTGAACCAACTTTGGGCACCGTGTCCTTAGGAAAGTAAACTAGAGAGGTGGGAGGTGACCAAATTTTACCATCCTCTTGAAATATCATAGATAAAATAAAGTTCACCATAGTCCTAGAAATATCAAAGAATATATGAAATTGATTCTAAAACTTATGTTAACTCTTCACTAGATCCATCCTAGTCTCCCTTATCTTCACTTGTTAGCATTGTTCTAGGAATTATCATTCTCTAAGCTAGGGGTGTGTAATGTACTTATCCTTTGATATAATGAATCACCACACTAAGTTCTTGGATAAGTGATTTGTCTTCAATGGGATGTTGTTCATAGAAGATTACTTTGGGAGCGATCACACACCCAAGTACATATAGCTCTATTTCCACTTGAAACAACACTCTCCAAACCTCTATGGTCAATGTATTCCTCCTCTAGTTGTCCTAGTATTAGAATGTGATGGGAAACACCACTATAATTAGACTATATCCCACACCAACTGGAACTACTTTTATGGGAACCCCATACATTGTTACCAAATCCGTTGGCACCCTCCTTGTTGATGTGGTTGGATCTAAGTGCCTCATTTTCTTATAAGACATCTAGAGAGTTGTGGGTCTTTTGGAAGATGTTTTTTGTCTAGAATATAACTTTTTGATGATTCTAGAGCCCTTGTGTCCTCCTCCACATACACTGTTAGAATATCTATATGTTTTATCACCAATGGAGCCAACTAACCATTCAGATATGATCGTACCAAGGTATTGACATAAGACTTGGAGAGGCTAAAACCCACACTCTCTAGAGGGAAGGTCACCGGAACCTAAGTTTACTATCATGTGAAAATTATCCACAATTTTTGAGCCACCATGGGATGCATTTCTGAATGAATGTGGGGAGGAGTTTGAAATTTCATCTGAATTTACTGAACTATCTCCCAAAGCGGTATGATGCATACCACTTGTAGAATATATTTCAGTTAATCCAAGTGGATAAAACACCCACGCATATGGCTAAAATATAGGCTTAGGCTACATGATCACCCTTTATATTATTAGTAATTTCACTGGTTGGTGCTCTGTATGGTATAAAAAAACTGATCAAACCGGTTCACTTTTCTCTTGATCTCCTAGTTCTTTAGTGTGATTAGCCAGACCCCACTGATAATTTACAGAAATTTCTTGAACTGGTAACTTGGAATGTTTTGAGTATTAAGTAACTCATATCCACCAATGTGGGGCTCCATCCAACCCCACCATAGTAGTAAGGGGATGAATATTCTGAATGGGGTATACCCCTATAGATTTGGTGAAGTTGGCAATATAACTTAGCCAACATGGGAAAAAATAAGATGATAATCGTACCACTTACAATCACCTTTACCATCATCAAGGTGGAGACTATAACTCCACCTTTTTTCTGCATTGTGAATAAGTACCTACTTAGGTACATGTCTAAGAATCTTACTAGATGAAGAAGGTGATGGTCATGGGAGGTGACTGATCATCCCTAGTCATTGAATTAACACTCTTAAACTATTTTAAAGTTATAAACCTCTTCACCATAGTATTTTCATGATGGCCAAGCCTTGGGATTCTTATTCAGACACTCATGTCGAGTCTTATTGATGAACAAGTCAGCCCACTTATTGAAGAGGATGTCAACCCCTAGATATGGGCCCTTCCCAAGGGATGTTCTGGATAGATTAATGAAATTATTCATAATGGGAGGATTCTATTCCATTTCAATCTGAGTATATGGGGGATGAATTTACTCATCATACGTGTCTCCTGAAATCATCTCACCATAGATAATCTTAATGTCCCATATACTGATGTCAAGCTCACCATACATAAAATGAAATGTGTTCATGTATTGACTCTATAAACTGAACAATTCTACCATCAAAAAAATTGTAATAAGTAAGGGTTTGTTAATCCTAAATAGATTCATAAAATCCTATCTTTTTCAACTCAACTACAAACTCAGTGGCAGTACACTGAACCAAGAAGGGACAACCCCGGTTCATCCCAAAGCTTCCACCTGATCAAATAACCGATTCAAATAACCACCCAAACTTCTAATTTGATATAGGATTATTTATTTTTGATCTATAAATATGGTTTTTAATCTCCAAAGTATGTTATAACTCTTTAAAATCAATCCGCATAGGCTTCAAAATTAACCGTTAGAGATGTCTTCTTTGGAGATGAAATTACCCACATATGAGATATTCTCCCTAAATATATTATTAGTATTAAGGATGTGGGAGGGAGTTATGATGTCTTCATGAGGTAGAGAGATCATAGTATCATTTCAAATAACAAACCCATATAAGGGAAACTAATTAGAAAATTGAAAATCCAAGATACCGGTTCCCATCAAGCTTTCTCGTGAGTGGACTGAATGACTATGCACTGGTCGACTTCCACACTATTGACCATTTTAGTCCAACAAAATATATCCTCATAAACATAAATTCTTGAATTCATTTGTATCATAAGAAAGATAAAATTTTTATTAATTATGAAAATTAAGGATTTTGGGTTAAAAATGGACTTGAGTAAGAAAGGGGCACATGACTAATTAGAAATATCATATTAAGTGCATGAATTGTTCAAAGTCATGTGATCACATGACCATAATAGGATCACATGATCAAATGAACCTTGGATATTTATATGATTACAAGACCCTTGAAGCTTTATGAAATCATGTAAATAAGACAAGAATACACAAATCATGGTTCATGTGAATTACTTTGATTATGTAATTTTTTATGTGATTTGATCATATGATTAGATCACCCAATCCGTTCACATGAAGCATTCATACAAAGGAGCTTATGTGACACAATCACATGAAGAGTCTTATGTGAAGTAGAGAAAACCCTAAGAGTTCTCATAGAGATATGAAATATTGAGTCATTAGTGAAATATATTTTCCATTACTCTCCTATCTATAGGAAATTTCATGGAATACAAAGAGTATCTTAAAATACTAAAATAAAAAAAGAAGCCCAAGGGAATTAGTCAAGTATTCACTTCCTTATAACAAAGTCCTTTTTTCTTCTTCTGGAATTTGTATGTGAGGTGTGTATGCATCTGCGCATTGATGTGATGCAGGTTCTATATGAGGTGTGTAGGCACCCAGATTTTGATGGGCATGAATATGTATATATGATGCGGGTTTATTTGAGAAATTATTGAGATGAAAGATCTATGGACAATGATTTTAATGTGAAAACATCAATATTACCTCTATGATTGAGTAGACACAGCATCATTGCTCTTCCTATAAAGGCATGTCACATGGACAGAAGTCTTCTAAAATAAACGAATTCTGCATGGAATAATGAAAATCAAAACAACATTTCATTATATAATTTTTCATTAAAATGGACATATTATATCATAACACTACCTTTACATCTTTCCAAATGGTTTATTTGGTCCAAATATATGCTAATAACAAAACAAATGATTCTTTGTGCACTTTACTACTATTGGTTAACTGCCGCTTAGCATAGCATTTGATCTGAACTTCTGATCCGGTGTCCATGTGATGCTATCATCCAACACCATCTATATGATATCATCATACAGCGTTCACTTTTTCTTCTCTTTATACAACCATTTACTTATTAAATGGGTGTAGGAAGAGAAGTAATAGTTAATTTTGAATGATGATATCATAGAGATGGTGTCGGATGAGAGCATCATGGGGAAGCTGGATCAGAAGTTCAGATCAGATGTTATGATAAGCGGTAGTTAACCAATAGTAGTGAAGAATCCTTAGTTTTGTTATTAAATTTGTGAGTGGTGCACAACCAATATTCTTCCAACACACTGAATCAGTAGAAACAGCTACATAAATTACCAAAATATAGAATATAAATGATTCATTCCATAATAGTTTAGGTCTAGTTCTTTTGGAAACACAGAAACATAAAAAACTAGTTCATAAGAGTCTCTCATTAAGTTATGCTTAACTAGAAAGGAAAATCATTTCTAAAGCCATTATACAAAACCTAAGGATATAAAACATAATAAAGGGTGATCATATAAGATAAATTAGTGTAAAAAAGGGAGATATGAATGATCATATAAGGATAACATAATTAGTAAGAATTCACCTTCATCATATTTGTGTACAATATTTCATTAGGTATACCGCCCATTCATTTCTAAACACATCTATATCATCTTGTGAATTTGATTTTTTGCGACAGTCATGGTAGTACTGAAAAAAATATAAATACACAAAGGATTAATAAATATTTTAAATGAACTCATAGTTATTTTTAAAAATGCCTCTATAGGGATTCTATTTTGTTGATGAAATATGATCTCTTTCATAAATTTACAAACATAATAACCTCAGTCCTTTTGGTTTGTTTGTTTTGGACACAATAGAAACATCGAGAAAAATAAGTAATTTGTTTTGATATGTATTTGGATAGTTAAACATTATTATATATACTAGGATAATTTTCCAATTTTAGATCTTGTATGCGTTATTGTTCTTAGGCCCTAGATTCATTCCATGATGTAGACGATGTTGATTCATTTCCCTATCATAATTAAATCCCCATTAAAAATATAATATAAATTATATAACTAGAATATTAGTTCTAAAATGTTGGATCAAGTGTATTAAAAATTGAAAAATGCCATCATGCATGGTCGGATTGTTTCATATCCATGCACTGAATCCAGAAAATAAATCTTTAGAGTATCCAAATTGACTGAAATCATCATCCAATGCTTCCTAAAAATAAAAAAAGGAATAAGTAAAGAATGAAATGAAAATATAGTTGATATGATTAAATTATATAGTTTTACCCCTACATCATTGGTATCAAAAATAGTTTGTCATCCTTAATTTTGTTTTTAAACGATTTGAGCAGGGATGACATTATTTCAGCCTCTTTATCAGAATTTATTTATTCTTTTGACGAGGTAATGTGAGGACTAACGAGTCCAAATTTTTTTCATAGGGAAATACATTCAATTGTTTTTCATATATACTCCAGTAAAAAATATGAAATGTATTTAGTAATAATTAACACAGTATATCAGCTTTTTTAAAATCAAATCATGAAAACATACCTCATGTATACATTTACAACTTAGGTGCCTAGCCATTCATACTTGAGGATTTCATTTATAGTTTCAACACCAATAAAATCTAATTTTTCCTCTTCATTCATATTTTTTCCAAAATCAAATGTGTGAGAATTGTTTTCTATAAACTTTTTATCAACATGATCCTACAATGATATTAAATGTGGATATAGAATGGGCAAGGTGAAGGTTCTCTCAGTAGATCGTTTCAATCAGTTGGTTGATCCTTGAGATAGTTTTGAGATGATATTTCATTTCACCCCTTCTCTTTGTCATTCTGTAATAACATTCAACGGTTTAGACCTTTTTTCATTAAATGTTAAAGGTTTAGCTTGAAACATAAATTGGAAATGGATACCTCCTTGTCGATATGTTTTTTACAAGAATTGATGCCCATTAGATGAATGTTCCAAAACTTGTTCGACTATATGAATGTCATCATCATCATTTGGAATAGGTAGCTCGGCACTTGTATCATTAGCTATGTTAATTGACACTATGACATGATATGTTAGAAGTTTTATGTTATGTATCATGTCATTATACATATTGAACATCCTATCCCTCAATACAAGGTGATAGGTGGGAGTTGATAGATATAAATCACAGTCATTTTAACCATATATATTATTTTTATAGGAAAGTTATTAGTTTCTATGTGATTCAAATTTCACAAAAACAATTATTATAACATTGATTACCTTAGCCAAGTAATGTTTTTTAAGGGATGGCTCACCTCAAAGTAGGTGGGGGTGGGGTGGGATCTGCACTCATGGTTTGTTGTTGAGTTGTTTCTTCCCTCCCCCCATCAAACTTACTATCATCTCTCTCTTTTATTTTAATTCTTCTTGAAACATAGCTATTGTTTCTCTCATATTTTTTATTTCCTCAGTTTGATCCTTTTATTTTTTTGCTTTCTTAAAATATGTTCGAGGTGTTTCCCCAAAACCCACACCTCTGATGTGGTCATACTATTCTAGATACTTCAAGGATGTTGAAAGTATGTCTGCATCGGGTGTGGGTGTTGTTGATTCCTGTGACTATGCCAGATAGAAAAGATTGGAAAATAAGTACTCATTTTTATGTAATAGTGATTTAAAGAAAATCAAATTTATATTATGTCATTCTTACACATGTTTCCCACAATTTTTGTGTGTTTTCATCTATCAGTATCCCCTCTTTATTTTCATGAGCCTCCTTCCATAGCACATGGTGTGGGATGGAAGTGGATTTTGATTTTGATTCATCAATCTACATATAAATATAGGAACATGGTTATCGTGTTGTTTTATGTCACATAAAATTATTACTTTAGATTTAAAATACATACCAATTTTTTCTCAAGTGAATTGTACCCCCATCATTTCTTTACAGTTGGGGTACACTAGTTTTGTTACTTATTCTTTATTTTTAGCACTCAGTTATTTTTTCATAAATAAAAAACTATCAATAAAAGTGATGAATACAAGCAAATTAAAACAATGTATTACTAGACACAATGTACCTGAAAAGTATACTCCCTACAATGGTTGCTAAATGCATCCCACACTCCTTGGGATATCAAGTGTTCATAAAGAGGAGGTGGGTGCGGCTTGATTTTCCCTTCAGCATATTTAAGATGATATTTTGTTAAAACTGTGCAGAAGCCTCTATGAATCCTTCCTTAAACTCTTAATACATATTATTTTTTGCGAGGAATCTACTATAAATTAACTCTGCAATGGATGATGAATAGTAAGTCAATGTTTTTGTATTTTATTTTATTTTAATAAATTAAATAGATGATATCATAATGTTTCCATAATCTCTTCCCATATTAGTGTCTTAATCCCGGTGACAACATAGTGCCACGACTGTACATCAACTGTCATGTGTTTCCAAGTAAAGATTCCAATGTATCTACTAAAGATGTCTTTGTTGGGGTTAACATGTTGGCCTCTCTTATTCCATCCCACCTAAAATTTTATGCTTTTTTGTTTTTCCTTAAGGAATTTGGATAACACTGTCAAACTATACAACTATTTTTTATGCCATCAGGGTTTTATTTCATACCATTTCCTCAGAATCATCATCATTATGTTCCTCTGGAGCACTGGCATTGACACTGGGACTAAAAAAACAGGTTGAGAATCTTGTTGTACCTCAGGACTGGGAGCAGTAGCAACAGGTTGAGAAACCTATTGTTGCTCTGCACTAGGACCAGCAGTAACAGGTTGAGAGACCTGTTGTGCCTCGGGATTGGGCGCATCAGCAGGTGCAGAATTCATTATCTATAGAAGTATTTTAACATTTAATTTAGATTACATAAAATCTGTAGGGAACAAATAATAACATAATTTAACACAATGTATATTATAATAAAAAAATAACCTTATTATTTAACTCTTTTTTTTTTAAGGCTAAAGAGATTTGGCCCCTCTATCGACTATGTAAATCCCTTCATTATGGTCTCCTCTGACATAAAAAATTTCATCTACATTGGGACCACATTGAAATGAATGCAAATTCCCAATGAAAGTTTCATCCTTCATTGAACTTTCATTTGACCTTTCAGTTTTTTTGGTCGATAACAGAATAATTGACCAGTTTCAATTTGTGGGATCTATAACATAAAATACTTGTACTACCTATGATTTCATTATAAATGGTTCATCTTTCTCTCCTTCCAAACTAAAATCAACTTTCATGAATCCCAATTCATCTATTTTAACAGCACTCCTATTATCAACCCACTTGCATTGAAAATTGGTACTTGTAATTTCGTATAATCCAACTCTCATATTTGTTTGATGATGCCAAAGTATGACATATTCGCATAAATTGGATTTCTGTCTTTAGCACTGGAAACTTGCATTACGTTAGCCACAAGTGTAACCCCAATATTTTTCATGGTACTATCTTCATCATGTTCATTAGTATAGAATTTATAACCATTAACTAGATAATCATTGTAAGATAATACATACACACTTGCTCCTCTAGATATCCATCTAAGTTGTTCTGAAATTGAGTCTGGATTTTCATCTAACTTATTAAAAATATAGTCCTGAAACCATCCTATAAACTGTTGATTATCGGTATATTATATCCATTTTTCAACCCTATATGGATTCAAATGCCTAAGAATTTCTTTTTGGGTTTGAACATATAGGTCAACATTGAAACTGTTATGCAAAACATAAAAGGTGTTCCAACTCTCAATCTATAATATTAATTGTGACAACCTCTCTTCTAAAAATTCCTTCACCCTCAAGCCACCCAGTGTGATGAGATTTTGGTAGGCCAATGATTTCCACACCAGATGGGTATTTGGTATAGAATTCAATGGCTTCCTCAACAATATATTTCTCTACAATACAACCCTCTAGACAACTTTTATTTTTGACATACCCTTTCAAAATAATCATATACCATTCAATGGGGTACATACATCCATAATGTACAGAACCTCATAGTCAAATATCTCTCACCAAATGAACCATCAAATGAACCATCATATCAAAGAATGTCGGCAGGAAGAACATTTCAAATTCACATAATATGATGGAAATTTCTCTTTCCATAATTGGAAATTTCATCAGTTCTATAAATTTGTTGCATATAGATTTTAAGAAGAAACAAATATTTTTTAATGTATGGCAGGCATTCTTGGGAAAAACGCAACGTAAAGATATAGGAATTAGATCTTTCATCAAAACATGGAAGTTATGTGATTTCAAACCCTTTAACTTTAAATTTCTCATTGACACAATGTTCTTGATAATTGATGAATATCCCTTTGGAACCTTTACATCATTCAAGAAGTTGAAAAACTGATATCTCTCCTTCCTGGAAAGAGTGTAAGAAGTAGGAAGAAGAAATGTTTGTTTTTCACCCTTCACTGGTGCTGACTCTTCTCGTATTCCCACCTCAACCATGTCCAATCTAGCCTTAATTATATAATTTGTTTTTACAAGTTCATTTAGAAATGTGCCAATGACACTATCACATACATTTTTTTTAAAATTCATAACATCAAGAAAATGTCTGACATACATACAATTCTAGTATGTTAATTCAAAAAAGAACTGATCTCTATTTCCAACCGGTTTCTGTAAGGTTTTTTTAAAACGGTTTACCAAAATTAGTGTCCAAATATTTTATATTCTCAAACAATTGTTCACCTACTAGTGGATACAGTTCTATACATTCTTCTAAACTTCCATTGAATGATGGTGTCGATACTTATGTTGTCGGGGTAGAAATCTATTATGTCCAAGAAACACGGTTTTTTATGAATGTTTCAACCTAATTGAATGTGTACCTTGTCTGCAAACAGGGCACCCTTGTGTTCCTTTAATACTATATACTAATAAATTTCCATAAGTAGGAAAGTCATTTATCATCATGTACAACAAGGCTCTCAAAGTGAAATCTTCATTTTTGTAAGCATCATACAACGTAACACATGAATCCCATAACAATTTAAAATCCCTCATCAATGGATCCAAATAAACATCAATATCATTATCTGGTTGTTTTGGTCCTGATATAAGCATAGATAACATGATTTATTTTCGTTTCATGAATAACCACGGTGGTAAGTTATAATTTACCAACATAACTGGCCATGTACTGTGACTGCTACTTTAAAAACCAAAAGGATTCACTTCATATGTAGATAACACAACACGAAGGTTTCTCAGCTTGTTTCCAAATTCAAGATACTCATGATCAATTCTCTTTCACTAAGGAGATTCTTTCGGGTGAAATAGTTTCCCATTTTTAATTCTTGTATTTTCATTACATTTTAATTTTATGGATGTCTCCTCACTTCTAAATAGAAACCTAAACCTTGGAATGATTGGAAAGTACCATACAACTTTCGTAGAAATTGATTCATCTTTATTGTATTGAGAAACACCACACTTTGGGCATTCTTTAAGTGATTTTTTGTCCTTTCGAAACAATATAAAGTCATTCAGACAGGTGTGTATTCTTTCAAATATCACACCCATTGAGCGTAGCATTCATTTGGCATCGTATGTTCATCTCGAGAGCTCATTATCTTCTAGGATCATGTCATTCAGAAGAGCAAGTAATTCCGTAAAACTGTTGTAACTCCACCCGTTGCTTTCTTTAAAATTATACAGCTTCAGTATGGCTAACAATTTTATATATTTAGTGCAACCAGCATATTATGGCACCTTTTCACAACTCTTTAACTTCTCAAACAATTTTGGGAAATCATGAAATTCATATTCAATTGTCCTTGTCATTTTCTCAATATGATTGTCATCATCATTCACATATGTAATCACATCCTCTATACGATAATCTTCATTTTTCACACTTGTAATCATATCAGATGATCCATAAAACGTAGTGTTATCCCAGCCACTACCTACATTTATTTTTTCCCATGTTTATTCCAACATGTATAACTTTGATCTATTATGTGATAGATCAGGTGTTCTTCCAACTCCTCAGGACTAATTTGTCTTGAATAAAAACCGTGTAAACACAGAAAAAGGATTTGATAAGGGTCATATGCATGATCTTTTTCAAACTTGATAAACTCTTTCATGCCATATTCATACTCTTTTTTCAACTGATTGGAATTCATCCATTTTTTATTCATATTCATCCTATTTTATACAGTAATATTAATATTTAACAAAATAATTACACAAAAGATGTTCAACTAGGGTCATCATCCAACTATAATCAATGGAACTAGCTATGGTAAACAATTCCCTTACCTCTCTATGCATTACTCAGGACCAAATTAGATCTCTCCCATCTTTCCAACCACTTGATCAATGGAACTAGCTATGAAAATCCCTTGTAATAGAATGTTTTAGTATCCCACATGTGATCTATATGCATTGTTGTAAACCAGTTTTTTAGTGTTTCTCTAGAAACATAATGTCTCTAGTCAAGAACTATGGTACTAAACTAATAGATGGTGTGATTTTCAATAGATTGATTGTGAGTGGAAGGATTCATTACATGTGTTGTAATGGTTATTTGACTAGGGTGTCCATGAAGTTTCTCATATAGTCCTCTAGTGAATTGGTTTTCTAAGATTCAGTGGAATTGAACTAGTAACAAAGTGGTGGTTCTACTGAAATGGGTAAATTTTGGATTGATATTCAATGGTGGAAGAACTACAACATGTAAAAAAATGCCATACCAATCATTCCAACAACCGTAACACCATACAAACACACAATCGTGCTCAAAATCGCAACACCATACAAACCAAAAAATCACAATTTTATATTTTACAGAGCATCCTTATTCAATTCTGTTTGTTAATTCAGGGGTTATCGCATAAGTTTTATCATCCTGGGGAATTCATTCATTAGTCAGTATACATAAATTACCAATTTTTATATTTAAATGTTTAACATGAACCAACCAAAATGCAATTCATTTAGTGTGCAAACAAGGACTACCAACGGCCACAATTTTCAGCGGGGCATTTAGCTCATACATTTCACAACATAACCATCAATATCAAACAGTAATAACATGTAAACAAGAGGAATCCAATGAGTAAGAGGATAAAACTCACCATGAAGGTGTCGTTCAATGCGCGGCAGAGGTGTGTTCGAAGCATAGGAGAGATGCGTGTAAAAGTATATTTCCAACTGAAAAGAAAACATAAAATGAGAAGTCACATGTTAAACAATTTTATTGTTAAATAGTAGGATTTTATTTTCCATCTATGATATCTACTTCTTGTTTGTTTATTTTTTTCGTACCTACTATATTCCTAGATGTTCAACTTATGAATGGTATATGTCTACTTTTCAGTAGAAAGATCATTTTTTATTTACTCTAATATAGGGGTAAAATATTCCACATTAATTGTATTTTTTCCAGGGGATCGTTGTTATCCCTTAGGGATCATGAACGCCTCTTAGGTTAGTGTAAAGTCAGGTCAGTTGTTGCTTATGATACCAGCCTGGTCCATATCATTACATTTCCTATTTTAATTGACCCATGTTAATTTAAATATAGGATTTTGGGGGTTATAAACTAATATATATAAGTAATAAGAGAGGTAAAAATTATCCTAGGTTCTCCAATACAAGTGATGAAAGATGAAACATACACTGGGTGAAGTAGAACCACCCAAGAGGAGAGGAGGGGGAGGTTGGACTAGCATGAAGGGTTTCTAGATGAGAAAAGTGGAAAATCCAAAAAAACATAAAAGGTTCAAAGGGGAAGGGGTGGGCTATCCGAGGGGTAGGGGGATACAGGGGTGTGGGGGAGGGGGTGTGGGTTGTCCAGGGGGGTGGGTTGTCCAGGTGGGGGGTTGTAGGGGTGTGGGGGAGGGGGTGTGGGTTATCCAGGGAGGGGGGTGGGTTGTCCACTATGAAATGACCATTAGGGATCCTAAAGAGTGAATTATGAGAGGGTAAAATTATGGGGAATAGGGGTTTGGGTGATGGGGTCAAGTGAGTAATAAGGAGTAGGGGAAACTTATTAAAAAGACTAAAAAAATCTCTTTTCAATTCAAGAATAGGGTACATTACGGTGTAGCCTAAGGGTCTATTTCATAGTACACCCTATTATGTCACATTGTTGAATTACCAAAAGGTATACACTGTAACACTTATCCCTTAGGTAGAACCATTAAATCTTGATCATGAATTGTGATGTGACTATATTCCTCATGCAATAACTTCTTCCCCCCTAAAAAATAGTATGGAGGACATAACATACCCAACCTCCAACATGATCCAAACCATTAACATAAGTTAGGTCCCATGGATAAACTCACATACATAAAACAGGACCTAAATTGGAATAACCAATCTAACCTCTAACACAGTCTAAATCACTAATACAAGGTATTCCCCATGGATAATAATATATACTAGAAGTGGATTGTGAGAAGGTCATAAAAGACCCAACTTACTGCTTGAGAAGAACTACCAATGTAAGACATATCCATTTGCTAAATGAACATACATAAAGAAGATCCTAGGAAGGGTATAACATAGCTAAACTTCAACACAATTTGAACCACTAAAATAATTTATGTCTTGTGGAAAATCGCATATACCCCATGATGTATAACCAAACATAAACTTAAAAAAAATTGAAAGAATGTTCACCTTGGTGGAGTGTCTATACATTTCAATCATAAGGTCTCTAGGAATCATCCTCATCATAGATATATAATAATGATTAAGATATAAGGAACAAACATGGAATATAATCATCATCCTAGATCTTATCTAGCCAATGATTGTTACCTAGCATCGAGCAAGAGGCTATTACATAAGAAGCTCATACATGACCCACCCTAAGAAACATCACTAAACATATCCATCATTAGTATATCCTATAGTCAAAAAATATATCATGAGGATCCCAATACCTATAGGTAACAATATATCAAAAAGAAATATCATTATTTATATTTAGTTACCAACCTACACCACTCCATGTGTGGACAAGGGGACCACGCAAGGAAGAGGAGGAGAAGGAGGAGGAGGAGGAGGAAGAGGATGCAGCCGTGGAGAAGTAGGATGAGTCGGCGGTTGGTGGAGGAGGAGGATGGGGAGGACGAGGTAGTGGAGGTGGAGAAGGAGGAGGAGAAGCATGTTCATGGCGGAGGAGGGATCGCGGTGGAGGAGGAGGAGAAGGTAGTGGCGACAGAGGAGCAAGAGGATGGTCGTGCCAGAGTAGGAGGAAAAGGTAGTGGAGGCAGAAGAGAAGGAGTGGGCATAATTTCCCAACACAATGGTATAATTTCCCTAGTCACGGGCTCACCATAGAATGGGTATATCATACCTCAAATTCATTTCTTTAAGATATCAATATTATTGGGTAGTGCATCTCAAACCATTTGAATGTTTCATAATTGGTATAGCATCTCGGGTCACATTATTATATGGGAAGTAGAAAATGAAACTCATAAAACACATCACATTATCACATCAAGCATATAATCCCATTCATTAGGAATCTTCATCATAAATTTTCATATCATCCCAGTCCATAGGCCTTGTCGGAGTGATTAGGAAGGTCATCCCACACCCAAACGAAGATATTAATCAAGGGGAAGCACTTTACCACATAAAAATAGAATTACCAATGGGAATAGTTTCCTATAGTATATAAACAACATAAAATGGAATAATAAACATATTATAAAATACTAAATAAACCATAACTAAGTTTTCCTAATATATGAATCACTCAATGTTTAAGATTAGTTGATCCACACATGCTGAACCCATATCCAAATCCAAAACTAGGCTATAACCCACTCATATATTATAGGTCAGAAGGGGGAAGAACACTCACCCCATAAGTTAGTCAAATAAGTCAAAAAATTATGAGGAAACACTAAGTTCCATTTGGTTCAAGGCTCACACTGACCTCACATAATCCACACATCTCTTATTAAAGGGAGGATAAGGGAACCTATTTTGTTCCCTCTATGTTATTTTATAACAAGGAGGAATACCTATTGGTTATATAGAACATAATTACCATTAATTTAATTTTCAAAAAAGTAAAATATTGTCCATTGAATCACTCTACATCACAGTAAGGATAGAACATAGCCTAAAAAGACCTTACCTACTCTTAGATGGTGAATTAAAAACATCATAGTTAAAAACTCAAAATAGAATATCTCAATTATACACTTATCCCATATCTAGGGTGGAAAAAATAAACTTAACCAAGGTCATAGGAATCATAGTATAACACAAGGGAATCCCCCAACGGATCTTGAATGTAATGTTCAACGTATTTTAATTTATTCCAAAAACCCCTGATGGTTGTGGAATTAAGGTATAATACTCAGAGGGTCCATAACATTCCTAGATGTTTTTTCCAATACATATAGTCAAGGAAAACAATTTGAGTTGATTTAATACCAACTACACAAGTGTGTAAAGACTACATATCACACAATGCATGAAACAATACATAAAACATTGGTTATGGTTTGAAACCACCAACCTCAAAGTGGAGTTAACCCCTTAATAATGCTCAGCCACCATATCCTAAGATCATCTAGGATCGATCAAGATCCATCATCCATTTTTGAAACACATGAGAAGGCAGACATGGCAGAGGAGTATGAGTTAGTGGCCGGAGGAGGAGGAGGAGGAGGAGAAGGTAGCAGCAGCAGAGGAGTAGGATAAGTAGGGTTGCGGTGGAGGAGGGATCATGGTAGAGGAGGAGAAGAAGGTAGCGGTGGTGGAGGAGGAGGAGGACAGTCGTGGAATAGGAGGAGGTAAAGTCAGCGGCGGTGGAGGAGAAGTAGGAGGAGGAGGAGGGGTTATGGCATAGGAGGGGTCATGGTGGAGGAGGGGTCGCGGTGCAGGGTTCAGCTTCCACAAAGGGTTGAATGGGTGTGACGGAGGAGGGTCCTGTTAGGGTTATTTTATAAAAACTATTGGAACCTTTATCATCTCTAGTTAAAAGCACTGATAAAGGTATGTTTTACCATCACTAAAATAAAAGAGTTGACAAAGAATACCTTTATCAACGCTTTTTGAGTGCTGATAGAGGCATTATTTGTCAGAGCTAAAATTTTAGCGCTGAAAATAAGTATTTTATCAGCACTTTTTTAGCACTGATAAAGTAATATCTTTATCAGTGCTCAAAAATCATTAATAAAACAACTATTTATCAGCGCTAAAATTATAGCACTAATAAATACTTATTTTATCAGTCCTTTTTAGGGATGATAAATATATGCCTTTATCAGCGCTAAAAAAAGAGATGATAAATATATAATTTTAATAATTTATTTATATTATTATATATTTATATAAATTAATAATAAAAACTTTTATCAGCACTTTTATCTAGCATTGATAAAGGCCCAACCCTTTATCATCGCTTTCAGCTTAGCACTGATAAAGGGAAGCACTTCCCTTGCCCTGTTTTGTGGTAGTGAATATTATGTGACATTTATAAATGAATCAACAAGGAAGGTATGGATTTAGTTTTATAAAATAGAATCTAATGTGTTTTAGTTGTTTTAGAAGTGGAATTCCATGGAGGAAAATGAGTTGAGAACTATGCTAAAATGTTTGAGGTCTGACAATGATGCGGAGTATGGAAGTAAGTTAGGGTTTCAAGCATAGTAGAATCATGTGATGGGTCATACCCATATTATTTATAATTAATTTAATTAATTAAAATTTTACCTTGTTGGAATTATTTCACCATTGATGGATTTGATAAGATATTTTTGTTGTACCACCATTGTGTTGTAGGAATTAAGAGTATATTTCCTCTAGCATTGATCTACATGTGTTCCACAAATCTCTGAACATCGTCGTAGGAATATCTGGGTGCTAGGACAGAATATCCTGTCACATGCATCATCCACCTTTGATCGGCATGAGAAATGCTTCCAAATAATTATCCTTTCATCTCTCTAGAATTGATAGTGGGACGTAGAGGAATATCATTCTCCATTCTTGGGATCTTTCATTGAGAAGGGTTCTCACTAGGTCTTAAGAGAATTCTCAAAATCCATTGTGCACAACCAAACAAAATTGATTGGATCTCTTAGAAAATAATATAATTGGGTTTATATACTATTAGGGTTAAAATAAAATAATTTCACAAGTTCCCTTTATTATTTATTTAATCCCTACAAAACCCCTTTTCAAATAATAATAATATTATTATTATTTCTTGATAGGTGTTTAACTTGAGAATTAAATTAAATATTATTTAATGAAATAATATTTATTATTTATTATTTCTCACTATACCATTAGAATCGGTCCTCCAATCCTCCATAATATTTATCGGGACTTCAACAATGACTATTTATTTATTAAATAAATATCACTTCATTATTCACTAGTAAATGAATAAAGATTATATTCACTAAATAGAAAATTAAATATTTATTAAATATTCTTATCACATTATATTCTCTCAAATAACTCATGGTAGAATTTATACGATCAAGAAAACATGAATAATTATTAAACCATGGGTGGGGATTTTATTCAACTTATTAAATAATAAATAATAATATATTATTTAACTGAGATTCTAGATACACTTAGTGTGTGACCCTCTATGCCTCTTTCTCAGTGGCATTAGGTGAAGTAGCCTAAACTCCAAGGTTAGCATAGAAACATTCTAAGAAACCCATAAAGAAATAAATCAATACCACAATGACATACTACCTCATATGGTCTCTTACTGTGTAATATAATCCCTTTATCATGATATCTCAAACCAAGAAGGTTGCATGTTGGTACCTTCGACCTATGTGTCTGATGTCTCTTTCTTTGACTTCTTGGAAATTGAAATTTACTATAGAACACCATGTCCATGGATTTATTTATGCTATATCATTTCCATAAAAGGGCCCAAGATATCAACTTATGTTAAATAACATAATGAAAAAATCTTTTCTCTCATTATTCATTGATGAAATATTACTTTTAAGGAACCCAACATATCCAAACAACTTCCTTGGATGCATCAGAAGCCACTATATACTTGGACTCTGCTGTATAATCAGTGATAACTAGCTGTTTTATACTCTTCTATCTCACATCTCCTATATTGAGACAGAAAAAATATCTTGACATTGACTTCAAATCATTCTGATCTTTCTAAAAACTAACATCAATATAACCCTTGATGACCAGCTTCTCATCCCCTCCAAACACCAAGAACATATCTTTTGTTCTTCTCAGATACATAAGGATAACCTTAACTGTAGACCAATGTAGTTATGCTAGATCAGCTTGATATCTTCCTACCATGCTCAATCCATAGGCTACATCAAGTCTAATACATAACATGTCATACATGATTCTCCAAATTTGTTTTTCACAACCAAACAAAATGAATTGGCTCTCTTAGAAAATAATATAATTGTGTTTACATATAACTAGAGTTAAAGTAAAATAATTACACAAGTGCCCTTTATTATTTATTTAAACTATGTGGTACCGCATATCAAATATTGTTATTATTATTATTTTTTATTTTTTTATTTCTCGACATGCTCTTAACTTGTGAATTAAATTAAATATTATTTAATCAAATAATATTCAATATTTATTATTTATCACTGAACCATTAGATTCAGTCTGACATTCCTCCACAATATTCATATGGTCTTAAATAATGACTATTTATTTATCAAATAAATATTATTGTATTACTCTCCAATAAATAAACAAATATTATATTCACTAAATAGAAAATAAATATTTATTAAATATTCAGATCACATTATATTCTCTCGATTAAATATTGACGGAATATATGTGATCAAGAAAACATGAATAATTATTAAACCACATGTGGGAATAATATTTATTAAACTTGTTAAATAATCAATAATAATATATTATTTAACTAATATTTTGGATACACTTATAATGTGACCCTCTAGGCCTCTTTCTCAGTGGCATTAGGCGAAGTAGCCTAAAGTCCAATGTTATCATCTAGAAACATTCCAAGGTACCCATAGAGAAAGAAGATAATTCCAAAATGACATAATACCTCATACGAATGCTTATTGAGTAATATAATACCTTTATCATGATATCTCAAATCAAGAAGGTTGTATATCAGTGCCATCAACTTATGGGGTCGATGTCTCTTTCTTTGAATTCTAGAAAATTGGACCTTCCTATAAAACACCATGTCCATGGATTTATTTAGGATATATTATTTCTATAAAAGGTCATAATATATCAACATCTATTAAATAACATAATAAAAAAATCCTTTCTCAAATTATTCATTAATGAAATAATACTTGTGATGCACCCAATGTATCATACCTCACTGTGAACATATGTCATCATGGTTTTCATCAATACATCAATGTACATGAGTCATAATTATCATTAATAATAATCTTAATGTACAAGGATCAATACACACATCTGTAGATAGGAACATCTAATGACACATATAAATGTGGATTTCCAACTGACGGGTATCATTCTCATAATATCCTACACTAGATATTACCAAGGGATTATGCCATGAGAAGGTGCCTCAAAGTCCTATGAGTCTCCACCTCTGATAGCATATATAATTTGTGTCCCTAAAATGATATTATCCAGATATATAATATATATATTTAAGAATAGTGTCATAGAACTTATGTGTTCTCATCATAGAGGGGAACTTTTATGACCTTTTAGTATGACAGCTACTCTTGGGACATTATCACATATTATGTTATGCAGAATAATGATCATGATGTGATAAGAAGTTTATTAATATTCAAAACTATGAATACAAGTTATCATAAAGTACATAGAAGTTGGTTTTAGGGAACCAAATCAACAATAATGAGTTCAGAGAATTCTGTTCTAATAATGGAATTCAATGGGAGAAGACAATTCTAGGTATAGCACAACCAAATGGTGTATCTCAAAGGATGAATAGGACATTGAATGAATGTTCTGGGAGAATGAGTTTTCACTTAGTATTACTCAAAACCTTCTGGATTGATGTAGTGAACATGAAATCATATATCATTAATAGGAGTCTATTTTTACCAGTGGGGGAATGTCTTCCCAAGGATCTCTAATCTGATAAGGAGGAAAGAATATCGCATTTTTTGAGTCTTTAGTTGTTTGGCATGTGTACATATTAATGCTAATCTAAGGGAAAAACATGATGCTAAATCCAAATCCTATTTCTTTATTGGATATGGTGTTTAGGAGTTCAATTACCTCTTTTGGGATGATCAGAACAAGATAATCATCAAAATCTATAATGTGGTATTTCATGAAGGTTTCACTAACAAATATCATCATGTAGTTGAAGTTGATAGTGAGAAAAAGAATCATAAAACCATGATCAAGTGGAGATTGAAGGTGTACCTAAGCATGTGATACCAGAACAAGTGGATGTTACCCCTAAAATAGATTTGATAATATCAACAAGGGTGAGAAGTCATGTTCATAGGTATTCACCATCCATACATTATTTGTTATTGACTGATGTTGGAGAACCAAAATTATTTTAAGAAGCAATATAGTTGAAGGATTTGACCAAGTTGGAGTTGGCTATGAAGGATGATATGTCTTCATTACATGATAAAAATACTTTGAAGTTGAAACCTATACTACAAGGAAAGAAATAATTATAGAACAAATGGGTATATCACATCAAGGAAGAATGTGATCGAAATAGGAGGAACAAGGAAAGGATTGTGGTAAAGGGTTTTAAATAGAGGGAAGGTGTGAATTTCACTAAACGTTTCTCACCTATAGTGAATTTTACAACTATCAAGGTGGATATTAGTATTGTTTCATCATAAGACTTATACCTATATAATCTTGATGTTAATACTTCTTTCCTTCATGGAGATCTGAAGGGGGACATCTATATACAATAGCCAGAGAGATGCGTTGAGTCAGGGAAGGAATACCTAGTTTGAAAACTCTATAAGAGCTTATATGGGATGAAGTAGACACCTAGGCATGGGAATAAAAAAATTTATTCATTTATGAATAAAAATGAATACAAACGGTGTGGCATGGATCAATGTTATTAGACAAAGTATTTTAGTAATGAATATATTATACTACTTTTATATGTGGATGACATACTCATTGCAGGATCATGTATGTAGAGGATTGATGATATGAAAGGGAAACTGGATGAGGAGTTTGAGATGAAATATCTTGGAGAAGCTAGCACGATTTTAGGGATGAATACTAAGAAAGACCACTCATCTGGAACCTTGATGTGATCACAAGTAGACCATATTAGAAAGGTTCTGATAAGATTTAGTATACTAGAAGAAAATATAGTCTCTATTACTTTGGATATCCATTTCAAATTATCAAAGGATCAATCACCAAAGTTGGTAGAAGAGGTTGAGTACGTGGAAAAGTTTCCATATGAATCAGCTGATGGAATCCAGATGTATTTCATGGTTTGAACTTTACCTGACATTTTTCATGGAGTGCCATTTGTGAGTAGGTACATGGAAAACCTTGGAAAGCAACATTGGGAAACTATGAAGTGGATACTAAGATACCTGAAGGGAATAAATAAAGTATCTTTGTTCTTTGGGAAAGGAAATTCATTATAGGGGAAGATTATACTTCAAGTGGGGGATTGTTGGATTGGTGTAACCCGATCCATTTGGATGATATTTGGTCAAACGATAGCATCCCATATTGAACACTAAACCATAACTCTCATTGGTTGAGCCCCACAGTGAGCTCTTTGGGGGTTGCAGGGGAAAAATATCTTCTTCTCTGGGGGTCTGGGGGCCAAAGACCCCTGTGAAAATTTGGGGGAATTGTAGTAACCAACTATAGTAGAGCTGACCAGGAGACACCAATAGGGCACTGTAGTAGTGAGGAATTTGGAACTATTATTGTAGCATCTCGGAATTTGGAGATAGTGGTATTGTAGATTCATGGACTTTTAGCCACCTTCCACTATAGTATCTTGGACTTGGGTTCCCGTAGCACTTTATTAGTGAGAACTTATAGCCACCATTAATTATAGAAATTTGGACTTATGTAAAGTCCTGTGTTTTTTAAATGGGTTAAAATATGAAGGTTTTTGAAAAAAAAATTGGTTTATTGAAGGGTCATTTTTTTTAAACCGAGCTCCTTAATTTTATTCCGACTGTTGGAACACATAAAAGTGTTGTTTTTGGACATGCGTAAGTGTCCAATAATTTTAGCGGGTGTTCAGATGAGTCTTAGGAGCATCGGATCCAGAAAAGTTCATTTTAATGGATCTACATAGGCAGCGCACGGTTGCGGTCCAACCCATGTAGTTTACCTTGTTAAATAAATTATTTATTTTAATTAAAAAAATTATATGAGATATTGTGATTAATTAAAAGAAATTTTTAATAATAATAATAATAATAATAAAGTTATTATTATTATTACTGTTGTAATGGCCCGGACCTCTCCGGTCGATTACTTTGTAAAAACGTTTTTTTTATGTGGTCAATGCGGCGAACATAAAAAATAATAATTATTATTAATAATAAATGGTGACGTGTTAATAAATTTTATTTGGGGTTTTTTTATAAGTGTTATACTAAATAATTATAATAATAATGTTGGTTTTTTTTGATAGATCTGGTAATAATGATTTAATGAGAATTATTTTTTGAATTAATTGCAATGAGATTTGAGATATAAGGATAAATAAGAGATGTTATTATTTATGATAATTGTGTTTAGAAAAAATAATAATAATAATAATAATAATAATAAAGATTTAAAATAGGTGTGTGTCATGTGGGTTTTGATGGGAGGTGATCTTGCATGTTTTTTAGGGAGATTCAATCATTATTATTGAAAATAATTATGATAAAAAGAATGGAACTAATGGTGTAAAATCAAGGGAGGAGCCACTTTGTTGGGAAGGAATGAGATTGAAGACAGAAGATGAAAAATATATTAATAATGATATAAAATAAAAGATAAGATTAAATGAAAAAAAAAGAGAGAGAAGGAATACAAGGTGGGGCGTTTTGGGCATGGAATGAGGAAGAGAGAGGCGCCACTTTTTGTGGAAGAAGGTAAGAAGATTGGAGAGAGAAACATGATTAAAGGAAATAAAATTTATTGAAAAATAAATATATGAGAGAGGTGCCAAGTGTAATCCACCTAAACAAATGACTTTGTGCGTGAATCTCAAGGAGATTGGAGAGAGAATGTGAGAATTTAAGAATTAAATTAATTAATATAATATAATAATGTAATTATTAATTTTGGATGGGAAAACTGAATTTTGACGGTATCTTCCTCATGCGACCTCGGTTTCACGAACCGTCAGCGGCAGTGTGACCCTGACTACGAGACGGAAATTATGAGTCCAATATTGGATGTCTTTTTCGGGTTTTCAGATTGGGTACCCGAAACGCTCATGAATTAATTGAACATGAGGTTTTCCTTTATTACAATAATAAAAATATTTGTATTATATATTTATTATGTTAATGAGGAGCATGTGGGTGAGGCGCTATACATGTACCTCCCCATGTATATTATAATAATAAATCATATGGATTAAATGAGATAATAAATTAAAGTAAATAAATGGGGAGAATAAAGGGGGTGTTTGATGAGGTTAAAGGAGGCGTAAAGGGGGTTTTTTTCTTCCCCTTAAATGAATAATATTCATAATAATATTATTATCATAATAGAATAAAAATAAAGGTGATTGATTGGTGGTGGAGATATTTGGGCGTGAAAGAAAAAGGGGACCCAATTTTTTGAGCGTATAAAATTCAAGGAAAATAAATAAATAATAATATTATAAAATTTTATTATTATTTTTTGGGTTTTATAATCTTAATTCGACCGTAACTTCTTCATATGGTGTCGGAATGACGAACCGTCAGCGGCAGTGTAATCCTGTAATTAAGATGGTCATTTTAAGACCAGTGATGGATACCTTTTTATGAGTTATGTCTCAGGTCAACGAAACACACATATTAATAAAATTAACGTTTTTTATTAAAACGCGTGGAAACCGCGTGACGTGTTGTGTGTTAACCAATCAAAACATGTAACGTATGTACGGTCACATCGTGTATTCATTAATGCATGCTGAATAAGGATTTACCTATTCGTTTCCTATATAATAACGAGGTCATGTTTTATCTTCCATATCGATCGCTTCTTTGTCGCACGACGACGCTCTTGGACGATCGAGAAGTATTCCTCCTCAAACTTCTTTGTCCGAGCTCCGAATTACGATCCGTCAGCGGCCACAGGATCGTAGCGACGAGACGAAGATTCTAGGCCTGGACTTGTCACCTTTCCTTCCGGCCTTCCTTCTCCAGCTTCCATCCTAGGAGGCGTTTGTCGGGTTTGGCGAAGGTGGAGGACACCGAAGGACGTCGTCGGATGTGACGTGATCGGGACCTTTTGAGGTAGGGGTTTACCTTCGTCTCTCTTTTTGGTGCAACATGCGGGGTGGGATATTTTTATTTTGTTCCATGGGATGCAGTTGAACTTTAAATAAAGATAATAACCGAATAAAGAAGGTTTGGGGGTTTTGTTTTGTTTCTATTGCCTTCCAGTTTCTTTATCTTCTGATTGTGATTTTGGATCGAAAGGCCTTTGCCTACTGAAAATCAGGGTCGTTGGTGGCCTTTGCGTGCGCAATTGATATCTGAATTGTTTGTGGTTGGTCTTGTTAAAAAATGGAAAATGGATACGCATGTAAAGACTGGCTGATTAAATGAGAATCAAAACCTTGTGTGATCACCCCGGTTGAACAAAATTGGAATAATGAACATGTTGGTGGTTTGGTTGTTTTGTGGGAAATGTTTTTGTAAATGATGGGGTTGAAATGGGAAGTGTTTGGTTGTGGAAAATGCCTTTATTTATGAAAAGTGTTTTGATTATGAAAAGTGTTTTGGAAGTAAAAGGTGTTTTCAAATGTGGAAATGTTTTGTGTGTGGAAAGGGTTTTATGTGTGGAACTTTGAAATAAATGAATGATGGAATGTTGTATGGTTGTGATAATCTTTTGTAAATGAAATGGCATGTGGTTGCTTGCGTTTTACCTAACCTTGGTTGTGGATGGCAGGGATATGTTTGTGAAAGGTTTTGTCTAGATGATAGTTGCCCAGTGGTAATAATTTGTTAAACCATTGCATGAAACGTGAAAACCCAAATGGGGTTGGGGGATGATTGTTTGGTTGTTGATGCATGCTTCGTGGTAGCAGTGCCGAGGCACATGCTCAGTTCCTCTTTTTAAGCAGCCATAGGTTGGGCTGTGTGTTTGGTATATGTATATATATAATTGTATCTTTGTGTTTTGTCGCACCACACCCATGTCAAGCACCTAGTGCCGAACACTCCCATTTTATGGGAGAGGGTGTTCCCCCTTAGTTACTAGCTCCTTCCTGCTCCTTCTTCCATAGGCTACGATGGCTTGAGGTGACCTTACACCCAAGACTCTTCGGGTAGGTCTCGGAGGCTGTGATGGCTTGAGGCGACCTTTAGCCCAAGACTCTTCGGGCAGGCTTACCGTTCCCAAGAACCTTCGGGATGAGGCCCAGGTGTCTGCGGGCGGGTTAGTGGTTGTGGCCCAGGTGTGTGTGGGCGAGATGCGTGGTTGTGAGGCCCAGGTGTGTGCGGGCGGGATGCGTGGTTTGGCCCAGGTGTGTGCGGGCGGGAAGAGTGTGGTAGCGTCAGGACGTTTTCCGTTAGGAAGAGCAGCATCTAATTAAGTGGGAAATGGTGCGGGGTACCCAATACTTTTGTTCTATATATATACTAAACTTGTTTGTGTTACTTGGTGAGTGTGACTAGTGAGGCTGGGTGGATAGTTTTTCCTTGTTAGTTTCTGGTTCTTCTGTTTTCTCACGGGACCTTAGGGTGTCTCCCCACTTGTGCATGAGAGCTTTAGGTTTCCCTACTGAGTATACTTGTATGCTCATCCTACGTTTACTTTCAGGTTTCCAGGAGGACTACCAGGGCCGTGCGGGACCCTACTAGTCGGGCAGTTGGATTTGTTGCAGTTGTTGTTCTCTTGTTTTCCTTGGCATTGTACTTTTGAGCTTCCTTGTACTTGTACCTTGTTATAAAAATTGTTTAAACATGCATGTGGGCTTGGTTTGGGTTTATTTATATACACTTGTTCTTTTCCCTTTTTGGTGGTTGACTTGTCCTATTTCCCGATCCAAAATAATAAAAAGGGTAATGCCTCCCATATTTGTGAAAACTCATACCCTTGGTTCTAGTCGCCAACCCGGGGCCTACTGGAGGCGGGACTCGGGGGTCATTATCTTCCTTTCACCATTGCCAGATCAGGAGGGGCATCTTTGGTGGAAGGGGGTCATGACAGAATGGTATCAAAGGTGATGGTTGAGAGATAGGATGGAGTCTGGAGTTAGGCACAGTGAGGATTGCATGGGATGGTAGGGCAACAGTGTTCGTTAATCTTGGTGCGTGACATAGGCCAGGGAATACCGGCTAGGACACGGGATTTTAGGGCCCCCCGTGATCCGATGCAAGGACTCTGAGCCTACCGAACAACCAAGTGAGACTATATTGATTGCAGGGTAGAGACCCTAGGGAAGGTACATGCATCATCATGTTTGTGTTTTACTTGATTTGGGTGTTCTGGGAAAGAAATTGAAATAAAATGATAATTAAAACTTTGAGTTTTTCCTTACTACTTGGGCTTAGGCGATCCTTGTTTATCGTACATCTATGGCACTTGGACGTTAACAGAAATGCAGAGGAGTGGGATGCGGACAATTTCACGCAACAGAAGTGGAAACCCCAGCAAGGCGAAGGATCGAGAGAGATGTTTCATGTTTTACTTAAATGCTCTTGTTTATGTTTTGTTTAAATCCAGGAGCATCACACTCAATTGTTGAAACTCATTCTCGCCCATGCTTTGGGCCTGGACCTTGTTTTTCATGATTCTATAATGCTATGTTGTTTCCCGCTTTTCTTTAAATGTACGTGAAGAGCCCTATCATGTGGGGAGGGGAAGACCTAATCCCTAATCAAGACGCATTAATGTGGATGCGATTTAACCCGTGCAGGCGAGTCAGTGCCGCCTAAAGCGGATAATATCTCAACATGGGAGAAGGAATTCCTCAAGCCATGTGTCCGGGCAGTGTGTGGGTTGTACGTTGTTGGGTGCAGTGTAAGTTGGAAAAAAAACCTAATATATGGGAAAGGAAAAACCTGATCCTTAATCAAGACGCATTAATGAGGATGCGATTAAACCCATGCAGGCGAGTCAGTGCCGCCTAAAGCGGATAGTATCATGACATAGGAGAGGGAATTCCTAACTCATAGAGTTGTTGGTTGGTTCCTTGTCATGACGAGAGCCCTGATAGGTATCTTGTGGAGTGGTTCTTCAGATCCTTTCCTTCTTCTGGGTCAGTTTTTAATTCTCGAGGACGAGAATGTTTTGAGAGGTATCTAATGTAATGGCCCGGACCTCTCCGGCCGATTACTTTGTAAAAACGTTTTTTTTTTATGTGGTCAATGCGGCGAACATCAAAAATAATAATTATTATTAATAATAAATGGTGACGTGTTAATAAATTTTATTTGGGGTTTTGTTATAAGTGTTATACTAAATAATTATAATAATAATGTTGGTTTTTTTTGATAGATCTGGTAATAATGATTTAATGAAAATTATGTTTTGAATTAATTGCAATGAGATTTGAGATATAAGGATAAATAAGAGATGTTATTATTTATGATAATTGTGTTTAAAAAAAATAAAATAATAATAATAATGATAAAGATTTAAAATAGGTGTGTGTCATGTGGGTTTTGATGGTAGGTGATCTTGCATGTTTTTTAGGGAGATTCAATCATTATTATTGAAAATAATTATGATAAAAAGAATGGAACTAATGGTGTAAAATCAAGGGAGGCGCCACTTTGTTGGGGAGGAATGAGATTGAAGAGAGAAGATGAAAAATATATTAATAATGATATAAAATAAAAGATAAGATTAAATGAAAAAAAAAGAGAGATAAGGAATACAAGGTGGGGCATTTTGGGCATGGAATGAGGAAGAGAGAGGCGCCACTTTTTGTGGAAGAAGGTAAGAAGATTGGAGAGAGAAACATGATTAAAGGAAATAAAATTTATTGAAAAATAAATATAGGAGAGAGGCGCCAAGTGTAATCCACCTAAACAAATGACTTTGTGCGTGAATCTCAAGGAGATTGGAGAGAGAATGTGAGAATTTAAGAATTAAATTAAATAATATAATATAATAATGTAATTATTAATTTTGGATGGGAAAACTGAATTTTGACGGTATCTTCCTCATGCGACCTCGGTTTCACGAACCGTCAGCGGCAGTGTGACCCTGACTACGAGACGGAAATTATGAGTCCAATATTGGATGTCTTTTTCGGGTTTTCAGATTGGGTACCTGAAACGCTCATGAATTAATTGAACATGAGGTTTTCCTTTATTATAATAATAAAAATATTTGTATTATATATTTATTATTTTAATGAGGAGCATGTGGGTGAGGCCCTATACATGGACCTCCCCATGTATATTATAATAATAAACCATATGGATTAAATGAGATAATAAATTAAAGTAAATAAATGGGGATAATAAAGGGGGTGTATGATGAGGTTAAAGGAGGCGTAAAGGGGGTTTTTTTCTTCCCCTTAAATGAATAATATTCATAATAATATTATTATCATAATAGAATAAAAATAAAGGTGATTGATTGGTGGTGGAGATATTTGGGCGTGAAAGAAAAAGGGGGCCCAATTTTTTGAGCATATAAAATTCAAGGAAAATAAATAAATAATAATATTATAAAATTTTATTATTATTTTTTGGGTTTTATAATCTTAATTCGACCGTAACTTCTTCATATGGTGTCGGAATGACGAACCGTCAGCGGCAGTGTAATCCTGTAATTAAGACGGTCATTTTAAGACCAGTGATGGATACCTTTTTATGAGTTATGTCTCGGGTCAACGAAACACACATATTAATAAAATTAACGTTTTTTATTAAAACACGTGGAAACCGTGTGACGTGTTGTGTGTTAACCAATCAAAACATGTAACGTATGTACGGTCACATCGTGTATTCATTAATGCACGCTGAATACGGATTTACCTATTTGTTGCCTATATAAGAACGAGGTCATGTTTTATCTTCCATATCGATCGCTTCTTTGTCGCACGACGACGCTCTTGGACGATCGAGAAGTATTCCTCCTCTAACTTCTTTGTCCGAGCTCCGAATTATGATCCGTCAGCGGACACAGGATCGTAGCGACGAGATGAAGCTTCTAATCCTAAACTTTTCACCTTTTCTTCCGGCCTTCCTTCTCCATCTTCCATCCTAGGAGGATTTTGTCGGGTTTGGTGAAGGCGGAGGACACCGAAGGACGTCGTCGGATGCGACGTGATCGGGACCTTTTGAGGTAGGGGTTTACCTTCGTCTCTCTTTTTGGTGCAACATGCGGGGTGGGATATTTTTCTTTTGTTCCATGGGATGTAGTTGAACTTTAAATAATGATAATAACCGAATAAAGAAGGGTTTGGGGTTTTTTGATGTTTCTATTGCCTTCTAGTTTCTTTATCTTCTGATTGTGATTTTGGATCGAAAGGCCTTTGCCTACTGAAAATCAAGGTCGTTGGTGGCCTTTCCGTGCGCAATTGATATCTGAATTGTTTGTGGTTGGTCTTGTTAAAACATGGAAAATGGATAAGCATGTAAAGACTGGCTGATTAAATGAGAATGAAAACCTTTTGTGATCACCCTGGTCGAACAAAATTGGAATAATGAACATGTTGGTGGTTTGGTTGTTTTGTGGGAAATGTTTTTGTAAACGATGGGGTTGAAATGGGAAGTGGTTGGTTTTGGAAAATGCCTTTATTTATGAAAAGTGTTTTGATTATTAAAAGTGTTTTGGAAGTAAAAGGTGTTTTCAAATGCAGAAATGTTTTGTGTGTGGAAAGGGTTTTATGTGTGGAACTTTGAAATAAATGAATGATGGAATGTTGTATGGTTGTGATAATCTTTTGTAAATGAAATGGCATGTGGTTGCTTGAGTTTTACCTAACCTTGGTTGTGGATGGAAGGGATATGTTTGTGAAAGGTTTTGTCTAGATAATAGTTACCCAGTAGTAATAATTTGTTAAACCATTGCATGAAACATGAAAACCTAAATGGGGTTGGGGGATGATTGTTTGGTTGTTGATGCATGCTTCGTGGTAGCAGTGCCGAGGCACATGCTCAGTTCCTCTTTTTAAGCAGCCATAGGTTGGGATGTGTGTTTGGTATATGTATATATATAATTGTATCTTTGTGTTTTGTCGCACCACACCCATGTCAAGCACCTAGTGCCGAACACTCCCATTTTATGGGAGAGGGTGTTCCCCCTTAGTTACTAGCTCCTTCCTGTTCCTTCTTCCATAGGCTATGATGGCTTGAGGTGACCTTACACCCAAGACTCTTCGGGTAGGTCTCGGAGGCTGTGATGGCTTGAGGCGACCTTTATCCCAAGACTCTTCGGGCAGGCTTACCGTTCCCAAGAACCTTCGGGATGAGGCCCAGGTGTCTGCGGGCGGGTTAGTGGTTGTGTCCCAGGTGTGTGCGGGCGAGATGCGTGGTTGTGAGGCCCAGGTGTGTGCGGGAGGGATGCGTGGTTTGGCCCAGGTGTGTGCGGGCGGGAAGAGTGTGGTAGCGTCAGGACGTTTTCCGTTAGGAAGAGAAGCATCTAATTAAGTGGTAAATGGTGCGGGGTACCCAATACTTTTGTTCTATATATATACTAAACTTGTTTGTGTTACTTGGTGAGTGTGACCAGTGAGGTTGGGTGGATAGTTTTTCCTTGTTAGTTTCTGGTTCTTCTGTTTTCTCACGGGACCTTAGGGTGTCTCCCCACTTGTGCATGAGAGCTTTAGGTTTCCCTATTGAGTATACTTGTATGCTCATCCTACGTTTACTTTCAGGTTTCCAGGAGGACTACCAGGGCCGTGCGGGACCCTACTAGTCGGGCAGTTGGAGTTGTTGCAGTTGTTGTTCTCTTGTTTTCCTTCGCATTGTACTTTTGAGCTTCCTTGTACTTGTACCTTGTTATAAAAATTGTTTAAACATGCATGTGGGCTTGGTTTGGGTTTATTTATATACACTGGTTATTTTCCCTTTTTGGTGGTTGACTTGTCCTATTTCCCGATCCAAAATAATAAAAAGGGTAATGCCTCCCATATTTGTGAAAACTCATACCCTTGGTGCTAGTCGCCAACCCGGGGCCTACTGGATGCGGGACTCGGGGGTCATTATCTTCCTTTCACCATTGCCAGATCAGGAGGGGCATCTTTGGTGGAAGGGGGTCATGACAACTGTGGTTTTTAAATTAATTGAATGTTAAAGAATTAATTAAATGATGGTTGAAGGAATTAATGTGGCTTTTGGGTTTATCGAAGAACCATTTTAATTAAACGAAGAGTTTCAGAATTAATTAAGAAATGTTATTATTTTTAAATAGAGGTTATGAGTTTGAGTTCTTGTCATTAATGATGTTAAAATTAATTGGGAGTTATATTCTTAATAAAAGAAGGTTAATGGAAATAATAATAATGATATTATTATTATTATTATTATTATTCATATTGTTATGGATATATTTATTATTATTATTAATTTATATTGGTTGATTTATAATTAATAATAATAATGATATATTTTGGGGTTTTGGTTTTAAATTAATAAATGTAAAAAGGTGTGGTAATAATAATATTTTTATAACTATTCTTATTATTAATTCTATTATAAATGTTGTTCCTTATAACTATCGTTTTTATCATAAATGCAATTAAATAAATTAAATATAAATTAATTATGGTTGTTTTATTATTATTATTATTATAAGTAAAAATAATAATAGGGGTTTTATTTTTAGGTTGTAAGTTAGAAAGAAAAGGGGGAAAGACTCCCCTTCTTCTTCCTTTTAAGGCATGACACTTATAGGCAGGGAGAAAACCCCCATGGTGCACCCAGCCAGGCGCGACTCCCACTTCAAGATCCTCCTTTGTGCATCTCCCTTGGCCAAATGACCTCCCTGCAGTAGCAGCGCAACCCATATGGCATGACCTCCCTCCTCAGCCGGACCTCTTAAAGTAGTGTGACACCCATTCGGGTAGAACCCTAGCGTGTGACCCCCTGTTGCAGGTCCTTCTTTGCACATCGATTTCCTCTAATTTCATCCTTCTTTTTGGTTCGATTCGAAGAGTTAAGATCTCCCCTCATGTTATTCATCGTCGCTTTTATGGTTTGATGTTGTTTTAGTAGCCTTTGGGTTTGGCTGAATTTAGGATTTTTGCTGTAACCCAAATTTTTGGTGTTCTTCGGTTCTAAGGTTGTGCAATGAGGTTCTGAGGATTCCTTGGTCCGCATTCTAGAAACCGTCGCCAAAGGAGATCCGGTTCGGGATGATTCGGTTCGTTTACATTGTTTGAAGGTAAATAATTATATAGTTTCTTGTTTTTGAACCACCTAAAATGGAGTATAATATTTTATATGAGTCCTTGGTATCTAGCAGTAGGTGTGTAGACCTTGCTGCATTGGTTTTGGTCTTCCAAAGTTGTTTTGGTGATTTTTTTATTTTTGTTTCAGGGTGTTCATGCGTGAAAATAAATATTTAGGTGTATATATATATATATAAAGGTGGTGTGTGTGCGATTTTGTGCCATTTGCATCTAATTGATGCTCATTACATTAAAGTGCTGCGTAATTAAAATGACATCACCCTACGGTAGGGTCCCAAATCCCTGTCACTTTATTTAAGAATTATAGATTCTTTAAATGAATTGGGAATGTGAGTTTCCTTGATTATGGAACTGCTAAGTTTTCTTGAAATGCTGATTAAAGATAAACTACTGGTTAGTGGTAATGTCATATCATGCTTGCTGTGGTTTGGATTTTCATATGTCTTCTTACTGGAGATGATATATAATATGTCGATGCATGACACTTTTGATGTTATTAAATGATTCTTCCCACGTGAGAAAAATGAGGACTTGAACATGGGTTGATTTTAAGCATGTTTTTCTAATTTAGTTAAAGTGATATAATTAAATAGTTAAATAGTTTGAATGGGAATAATGGGTAATATGGTAATTAATTTTACAATTAATTATCAAGTCATGAGTGGGAATAAAATCGTGTCTTTTACTAATTATTGAGAATATTTAATATTTGACATGTTTGGAATATAAATTGGAAACTGGTAATAATTAATGGATGGATTAATTATGACATGTTAAATGGTAAATAGTTAATTAATTGATAATTGGTTAAAGAGATAATATTTAATTAATTAATTGTTGAATTAATTAATTTTCATGCATTAAATTAAGATTTTGAATTGATTCTTTGTTGCGACTGTTGGCCAAGGGTACCGTTTGATGCGTATTAGTTTTACATGCCCTAAGTTGTCTTGGATGGAGTTTTTTTAAAATCTGATATGTTGTGTGAGATGGTTTCTAAATATTTGGGCTTGGTTCAGCATGTTTTGAGATGATTATGACATCCATGTAAATTGTTAAACTCTTGGATGAATCACTGTTTGATTGGACGAGTTTAGACTTGTTAAAGAATTTGGATAATTAAATTTTGAGTTAATTATTTAGTTGGATTACTAAGAATAATTAATTTTTAATTAATTATTTACTATTGAGATATTGAATGGTTAATTAATTGTTACCTTATTTGACAGGTGATTTTGTTGTTAATTAGTTATTGAATTAATTAACGGATTAGATTAATTAATTTATGAATTAATTAATGGATGGTTGTGGGTTGTTAGACATGGAATTATACACCAATGATAAATATATATGTATGATTGATAAATGGATTGTGAGACTGGGACTAATGCTCCAAATACTCATAGGGTGCTAGACATGGCGTTCTACACCCAGCTTGCATGCAAACATTCTTTTGTGGGACATGGACTGATGCTCTAAATACCCATGGGTTGTGAGATAAGTACCGACACTCCAAATACTCACAAGGGTGATACATATGATGTTCTAAACCCATTAATTGACATTGGACTATGGGTCCAATTGTTCATACATGAAATGAATTAATTGGTTAATGGAAAATGTTGTAACATTATGATTTGTGAATTGAATATGAGAAAGGGTTCATACTTATCAACGAATTGGGTGAATCACTATTAGTGGATGGACCCAAGAGAAAATCACTATTTTTAGTAGATGGGCTCAGATATACTATATGAAATATTAAATTGAATATCTTATGATGATTTATTCAATCCAAAGAACAAGCTTGGATTCAGTCTTTACTTTTATTACTTAGATGGTCTTTAAAGAAATTTGTGGTGAGTGACTTATACAGGGGATGTCGGGCTTAGGCCGGATCATGATAATTATGTAGTTTAATGAGGTTTGAATAATTTATAAATGAAAATGATTGTGTAATGACTATTTTTTATGCATGAAGAATGTATAATAGAGGTTCAAACACCAGCTAAGGGTGAAGCAGGTACTTGGGTATATAGTTACATTGTATTTCTTACTTTATTTATGAATTCTTTCACACAGTTTAAATTATTTATTAAATTTATGGATTTGGGGGAGACACTAGTGGTCCCGGCCTATTGAGATTTATATCTCACACCATGATCGGGCTACCATTGCACTGGGGTACCTGAGTAGATTCTATTTGGTTGTAGGATTGTCATGTTTACATTTACTTAGAAGATAGGAGTGGAGGACGGAGTGGAAGCTCAGGATCCTCGAAGAGACCGCCATCGAGGCTTTGAGTCATTGTTTATTTATTTTTGTATTGGAATGTAAAGCATGTAGATTTTTTCACTATTTTCCATTTTTTTCATTAGCATGTCATGCATGCATATGTTGTATAATTGGCATTGTCCATTTGTTTTGTACAAGATTTATAAAATCTATCTTTCGTTGCTTTATCATCTATTAGACTACTTCTGTTTTTCTATTTCCATTATATATTATTGAACTCTATTATGAGGGTATAGTCTCCCCACTATCTATTTATAGACCCTCACTGCTAGTCAGCAGCCTATAGCGTACGGGGAGATGCTCTTGAGGTCATGTGGAGACCGGTCCGTCCACCGATTTAGTGGTGAGCTAGGTCGGGACGTTACAAAGTGGTATCATAGGGTTATTTTCCTTTGTCTTACTATTTTGGGATTGGTAGATAAGAGACTAAGAATGTGTCGATGCTTGGGTTAATAGTCGTGCTTGGGACTGATCACCCCATGTATGAGGAATGACCAAGTGGCCAAGGATGGGAATAGATGTTTGTAGTATTTGAGGTTATAATTCATATGATTTCACCTTGAGTGACTAGTGTGTTTTATGCTTCTTATTGATTTTGAGAATTTTGAAAAAAATTACCTTGACCTGATGTGTCAATAATGTTCTATTACATACATAATATTAGGAACTTGGATATTAACATGCCATGCATATATTCCATGTCTTGTAGTTTCATTAGTAGGATTCCTGCTAATATGGATTATGTGACTTGAATATATGTCATGTCTTTTACTTATTTAAACTTACTTTTTAGATAGAATGATTTAGTGATATAATTAACATGCTTGAGTGATAATATGTAATGCTTATGTCCATGATTCTGTATTATAGAATGTTTTAGTGATTTCAGTATATTGATCTATGTTAGCTACTTGTAGTGACATGTTAGCTTGCTGATAAATGATTGGTTTCTTTGGATAAATTTATTTGGTTGGAATTACTATGGAACTGGTTTTTTTAGTTTTAAGGTGTATGGGCGCCTTATAACTATGAAAAAGGGTAACCCATGTATTCAAACAATTAAAAAGGGATTCTAAAGTTAAAATGTTAAATGAAAAATGGATATCTTAAATGGGATCCAAATTCCAGTAGTAAGGTTTATGGGCGCCTTATCAACTGGTAGATGGACATCCATGTGACTAAATCATATAACCATAGTATGTTTGAAAATGGTTATGAATGCAAAACTACTGAGTTTTTATTGTAATGAACTATTTTGGGGTTGCTTTTTTAAGAACTCGGATTGAATAATTGGGACCTTTGGAGGTTTCCTTTTTGGTAAAAGGAATTTTGATGCTCAATTACCTATTTATATTTGGATAACACTAAATGTGAAATGTTTAAATATGATGTTTTTTATATCATGTCTATTTTTCTTGTAAGGAATTTATTAAAAACCAAGTGACTTTTTGTGAAAAAGTACTTATGGGTTTTATGGAATTCATTCAAATGTTAAAAGGTAAAAATGAATTAATTAAAGTGGTTAAAATGAAAAAGGGGCTTTTGAACCTCATGTTTTCATTTTTGTATGACCATGAGATAGGGTCGGTGTTTATGTTTTGTAATGGGATAACCCATGGTATCTAGTACCCTTAGAATATTTGGGTCATTAAGGTAAGTTATTCCCACTACTTGGGATGACTTTTTGGGACTCTAGGGTTTTGACCCACCGATAGGTTTAAGTTTCTGCTTTTATGATCAATGTTTGAAGTGGTGATCATGGTTCGAGAAATGTCTCATGCATGCATTAAGGTGTTCTTAAATATCATGTTGGTGATAGAATGATCTTTTCTTATGACATCATGGACAATCTTAAGGTGGTTTGTGTTGCATCGTTTTTAGTAAACGTGTTGGCAGGAGATGCCAAGATTTTATAACAGAGTTTTTCGGTATTAGTTCAACTGATATTCTTAATGACCATGGTTTTTCTCATAGTGCGATCTTCTGAATATGAAGAGCATGTCCCCTATCTTGAACTCAGCATAGAGACACTAATATAGTGTTGGTATTACGTTGTGCTACAGTTTAAATGATGTTGGGCTTGATGAGTAGTTGTTATCTGGGTAGTACACGGGATGCGTGGTTTCTTTGAGCTACAACTTTTTTTGTATTGGGGAACGATTGTATTTAAAATAGCCTTGCGATGGATTGACTTATAAATTTCACCATAGGTTGTGTAAGGACTTAGTTATACATGAAGATGGTTTGTAATAGTTTTAAAGGCATATCGTCAGATAAAGGGTGAATGTGGGTTTTGAGCCCACGACATATTTCAAGGGAAGCATGTGCAACATGTTCTATTGGTTGATCAAGATTCAACTGTTTTCGTTGATGAGGTTCCTGTAATAGACTCAAATATAAGCTTTGTTTTGATTTTTAAGCTATAAAGTGAGATTTGGTTCTGTTTTTAAAGGCTTAGTTGTTAGGATTGTGAAGGGTTAAAGGTGCATTTGGCATAAGGAATGCAACACGTCGGTTCTAATAAGATTAAATGGCCTTGGTAGGTTGTTTATTTTAGTAGTGGTTCCTGATGGATTCTTAGGGATGAGATGTTTCTAAGGTGGGTAAATTTTAAAGTCCCGTGTTTTTGAACCGGGTTAAAATACGAAGATTTTTGAATTTTTTTGGTTTATAGACGGGTCTTTTCTTTTAACCGAGCTCCGTAATTTTATTCTGAGTGTTGGAAAATCTAAAATTATCATTTTTGGACTTCCATAAGTATCTGATAATTTTAGCGGGTGTCCCGATGAGTCTTGGGAGCATTAGATTGGGAAAAGTCCATTTTAATGGATCTGTACAGGCAGCTCATGGTTGCAGTCCAACCCGTGCAGTTTACCATGTTTAATAAATTATTTATTTTAATTAAATAAAATTATATGACAGATTATGATTAATTAAAATAATGTTTTAATAACAATAACAATAATGAAGTTATTAATATTATTATTGTGGTTGTTAAATTAATTGAATGTTAAATAATTGATTAAATGATGGTTGAAGGAATTAATGTGGCTTTTGAGTTTATTGAAGAACCATTTTCATTAAATGAAGAGTTTCAGAATTAATGAAGAAAATTTATTATTTTTAAATAGAGGTTATGATTTGGAGTTTTTATCATTAATGATGTTACAATAAATTGGGAGTTATAGTCTTAATGAATGAAGGTTAATGGAAATAATAATAATAATAATATGATTATTATTATTATTATTCATATTTTTATGGTTATATTTATTATTATTATTAACATATATTTTTTTATTTATAATTAATAATAATAATGAAATATTTGGGGTTTTTGGTTTTAAATGAGTAAATGTTAAAAGTTGTGGTAATAATAATATTTTTATAACTATTCGTATTATTTTTACTATTATAAATGTTATTCCTTATAACAATTATTATTATCATAAATTAAATTAATTAAATTAAATAAAAATTAATTATGGTTGTTTTATTATTATTATTATTATTATTATTATTATAAGTAATAATAATAATAAGGGTTTTATTTTTAGGTTTTAAGTTATAAATAAAAGGCAGAAAGACTCCCCTTCTTCTTCCTCTTAAGGCACGACATGCACAGGCAGGGAGCAAACCCCCATGGTGCACCCATCCAGGTAGGACTCCCTCTTTTGACTCCTCCTTCGCACTTCTCCCTCGGCCGAATGACCTCCCTGTGGCAGCCACACGACCCATTCAGCACGACCTCCCCGCTCAGCCAGACTTCCTACAGCAACGCGACACCCATCCAGGCAGAACCCTAGCACACGACCCCCTGTTGTAGGTCCTTCTTTTCACAGCGATTTCCTCTAATTTTGTACTACATTTTGGTCTGATTCGAAGAGGTAAGATCTATCATCATGATATTCATCATTTCTTTTGTGGTTTGATGTTGTTTCGGTACCCTTTTAGGTTTGTCTGAATTTAGGGTTTTTGTTGTAACCCAAATTTTTGGTGTTCTTCAGTTCTAGGGTTGTGCAACGAGGTTATCGGGATTCCTTGGTCCGCGTTCTGGAAACCGCCATCAAAGGCGAGGTGGTTTGGGCCAATTTGGTTCATTGACATTGTTCTAAGGTAAATAATTATTCCCCTTTTTGGTTTTGCACCATCTAAAATGGATTCTAATATTTTATCTGAGTCCTTGGTATCTAGAGGTTGGTTCGTAGACCTTGATGCATTGGTTTTGGTCTTCTGATGTTTTTTTGGTGATTTTTTTATTTTTTTTGCAAGGCACGCGCGTGTGAAAATATATATTTAGACACATACATAAATATATATATATAAAAAGGTGGTGTGTGTGTGATTGTGTAACATTTGAATCTAATTTCCACCAAGTACATTAAAGTGTTGCGTAATTAAAATGATGTCACACCAAGGAAGGTTCCCAAATCCCAATCACTTTATTTAAGAATTATAGCTTCTTTAAATAAATTGATAATGTTAGTTTCCTTGATTATGGAACTGCTAAGTTTTCTTGAAATGCTGATTATAGATAAACTGATGTTTAGTGGTAATGTCATATCATGCTTGTTGTAGTTTGGCTTTTCATATGTCTTCTTACTGGATCTGATATATGATATGTCGATTCATGACACTTTTGATGTTATTAAATGATGTCTCCCACGTGAGATAAATAAGGACTTGAACATGTGTTGATTTTAAGCATATTTTTTTAATTTGGTTAAAGTGATAGGATTAAACAGTTAAATTATTTGAATGTGAAGAATGGGTAATAGGGTAATTAATTGTAGAATTAATTATCAAGTCATGAGTTGGAATAAAATTGTGGTTTTTACTGATTATTGAGAATATTGAATATTTGACCTGTTTGGAATATAAATTGGAAACTGGTAATAATTAATGGATGGATTAATTATTACATGTTAAATGGTAAATGGTTAATTAATTAATGATTGGTTAGAGAGATAATATTTAATTAATTATTTGTTGAATTAATTAATTTTCATTTATTAAATTAAGATTTTGATTTGATTGTTTGTTACGATTGTTGGTCAAGGGTACCTTTTTATGTGTATTAGTTTTCCATACCTTAAGTTGTCTTGGATGGAGCTTTTTTAAAATATGATATGCTGTGTGAAATGGTTTCTAAATATCTGGGCTTTTTTCATCATGTTTTTGAGATGATTATGAGGTGCATGAAAATTGTTAAAGTCTTGGACGAATCATTGTTTGAGTGGACGGGTTCATACGTTTTAAAGAATTTGGATAATTAAATGTTGAGTTAATTATTTAGTTAGCTTGATAAGAATAATTAATTGTTAATTAATTATTTACTATTGAGATATTGAATGGTTAATTAATTTTTGACTTTTTTGACAGGCGATTTATGTTGTTAATTAGTTGTTGAATTAATTAACAGATTGAATAAATTAATTTATGAATTAATTAATGGATGGTTTTGGGGTGTTAGACATGGAGATCTACACCAATGATAAATATATATGTATGATTAATAAATGGGGTTTGAGATAGGGACTGATACTCTAAATAATCATGGGGTGATAGACATGGCATGCTACACCCAGCTTGCATGAAAACATTCTTTTATGGGATAGGGATTGATGCTACAAATATCCATGGGTTGTGAGATAAGGACTGGCACTCCAAATACTCATGAGGGTGATAGACATGATGTTTTGTGCCCATTAATTTACATTGGAATCTGGGCCAATTGGTCATACATGAAATTAATTAATTGGTTAATGAAAAATATTGTGATATTATGATTTGTGAATTGAATATGAGAAAGGGTTTATACTTATCAATGAATTGGGTGAATCACTATTAGTGGACGGAACCAGGAACAAATCACTATTTTTAGTGGACGGGCTCGGATCTAGTATATGAAAGATTAAATTGAATATCTTATGACACATTATCCAAGCCAAATCACAAGATTGGATTCAGTCTTTACTTTGATTACTTAGATGGTCTTTAGAGACATCTATGGTGAGTGACTTATACAGGGGATGTCGGGCTTAGGCCGGATCACAAGAATTATGTAGTTTGATGAGGTTTGAATAATTGATAAATGAAAATGATTGTGTAATGACTATTTTTTATGCATGAAAAATGTATAATACAGGTTCAAACACTAGCTGAGGTCATAAGCAGGTACTTGGGTATATAGTTACATTGTACTGGTTACTTTATTTATGCATGTTTTCACATGGTTTAAATTATTTATTAAATGTTTGGATTCGGGGTAGACATTGGTGGCCCAGACAACTCAGATTTATATCTCACACCATACTCATTCCACCATTGCACTGGGGTACCTGAGTAGATTCTATTTGGTTGTAGGATTGTGTTGTCTGCATTTACTTAGGAGATAGGAGTAGAGGATCGATCGGAATATCAGGATGCTCGAGGAGACCACCATCAGGGCATTGATTCATTGTTTATTTATTTTTGTATTGGAATTTAAAGCATGTGGTTTTGTTCATTGTTTCCATTTTTGTATCATTATCATGTAATACATGCATATGTTGTATAATTGGCGTTGTCCATTTGTTTTTTACAAGATTTATAAAATCTATCTTACGCTGCTTTATCATTTATTAGACTGCTTTCATTTTTTTATTTCCATTTTCTATTATTGATATCTTATATGAGGGTATTGTCTCTCCATTGACTATCCATAGACCCTCGTTTCTAGTCTGTAGCGTCTGGCATACGGGGAGACGTGATTGAGGTCATGTGGCTTTCGGTCTGTCCACTGGTTTAGTTGTGAGTTGGGTCGGGACGGTACAACTTACAGTGTGGTTGGTGGAACAATCCAAGAGAGACAGTGTTTGGAAAACATGAAATTAGTTGGAAGATAAGGACATGGGAATGTGTGATAAGTTGAATCTCATAGATAGGCAGGAGGAGATGAGGTTCTCTAGTATCCCATAGGCATACTTCTTGGTCAGGGTGAGCCATCACTGTGGGGTGGTTATGGTAGGTAAGGATAGGGTCACACTTGGAAATTCGTATATGGAGAGGCTACACCAGATGATAATATATGTTATTTCCTTCCCGGTATAGTTCTTTGTCTAGGCCGTGATAGGGTAAAATCTCCATATTACCAATTATTTAGTATCTGTTAGAGTGGAAGAGGTGAATATAGAGAGGTTCATCCAATTCACGTACCTCGTAAAGGTAGGGGATGAAGTTCTAGTCTGCAAGGCATATAGGAGGGTGTGCACCACTCAATTGGGGAACATGGAAATTCTGTTGTGTATTGAAGAGACCTATCTAATCAGGGAGGATGAGGATACATTAATCATGAGCATAGTATATGTTAAGGGGTTATTGTGGGATACATCACAGTTAGATGTAGCAAGATCCCTAAATGCATGAAATGCATTAAATATGTTCCTCGAACCTGATGTATTTCCCTGGGGTTCCATGGTCAACAAGATATTATATATGGGAATAAAATGGAAGAGTAGATTAAGAAATAATTGAATAATTAGATCACATCTCGGGTCTTGAGAGCATGCATTTGAAAGAGGAAGAGTAGGCTATAGCTCAGGAATATCTAGGTAAAGACCATATAACACAATGATTGCATGAAGGGGAAATTCCACATGGTGTCCATCCATCAGATCAACAAATCCTATGCCTAGGATGATGATGTAGAGATGTCGGAAATTTCACCATATGACACCTCCAACTATAAGGAATCTGGCTTGGGTGCTGACACCATACCTAATTTTGAGGAGTGGTCACACCTGGCCATGAAAAACAACATGATCATTAGGTTGGTCTTCGATGATGAGTGTTTGATGCCTGATAAGAAGAACTTGTAAAGCGATCATTTTATCAAGTTCTTCATCTAGCTAGAGTTCCATAAGGATCCTACTAGAGGTATATTCTCAGCTAACCTAGTGGTAAAGTAGGTGCAAAGTTATATGGAGAGGATGGTGGATTAGGTGGCGAGGGATCACAACTCATTTATGATTGGTCAGGATATAGATGAGAGGCTAGAAAAGGTGGCCAAATTGACATCATGGTTAGGGAATCCTTTTTTGTTCTAGATCTAATATAGATTCAATATTTCATACCACCCCAAAATGTTGAAGTTGTAGTAGATAGGGATCCAAAAAGGCTTCCCCGGCCCTGATATTAACTTGGACACCTTTTCCAACCTCTCTTCCATCTCCTTCTCAATAATTAATGAGATATTGTCCCTCTCCACCTGATCAACTACCCTATCCATCCTACTCTAAGAATTCCTACACCCTAGGTTAGCTAAGAATATACCTATAGTAGGACCCTTATGGCCCCCTGGCTTGATGAAGAACTTGATCACATGATCACTCAACAAGTTCTACCTATGGGGAATCAGGAACTTGTTGTCAAACACCAACCAACTTATCATGTTGTTCTACATGCCCAGGTGTGACCTATACTTATACTCGAGTATGGTGTCATTACCCAACACATATTCCTTCCAGTTTGATGTTTCATAAGGTGAGACACTCAACATCTTTGTGTCACCCTCTCATCCATATTACTTGTCAATCACATGGTTGGGAACCCTGTCCAACTCCTCCTTCATGTAATCATTCTTCCATATGGGCCTTACTTACTTGTTCCTAATTTGTAACATGACCTTATTCATTTTAATATAGGCTCTCAAGACCTAAGATGTGATCTTATCCTTTAAGTACTTCTTAATTGAATACTCCATTTCGTTTCTATTCTCAATCTATAGTATCATGTCAATCATGGAACCCCTGGGCGAGACATCAGGTGTGGGGTACATCTTGAACACCTTTCATGGGTTTAGGGGGTTTGTTGTGTCCAACTACAATGTGTCACAAAATAACCCCTTGACATCCACTATTCTTGGGTCGCATTCCTCCTATGCCTCCCTAATTATATCTTTTATCTCTTAGTTGCACAATAGATGGTGTTAAAGAGAGACTGCATAGCTAGAAATTTTATGTTATCTCAGGCTGACTACATTGGAAAGGTTCTAAGAAGATTTAGTATGTTGGAAGAAAAACTATTCACTATTCCTCTTGTGAGTTATTTCAAATTATCAAATGAGAAATAATTGAAGATGATAGAAGAGGTTGAGTACGTGGCAGACATTTCATATGCATCAGTTTTTGGAAGTTTGATGTATTTTATGGTCTGTACTTGACTTGACATTTCTCATATAGTGGGAGTTGTGAGCAGGTACATGGGTAGCACTGAAAAGAAACATTGGGAACTTATGAAGTGGATATTGAGATACCTAAAGGGAAGAAAGTAAGTATATATGTTCTTTGGGAGAGTAAATTTCTTAAATGGGAAGATCAGGCTTCAAGTGGGAGATTGTTGGATTGGCATACCCAATCTATTTGGATGATGTTGGGGAAAATCTTAGTAACCCATACTACACACTATACCACATTTGTCACTAGTTTAGCTCTATGGTGAGCTCATTGGTGGTTGTAGGATAATGTGCCCTTTATTCATGGGCTGAAAGTTTTTTGCCAAAATTTTGGGGAACTGTAGAAACTTTGAACGACTATATCAGATCTGACTAGGCAACACCAAAAGAGCACTATAGGAGTGTGGAATTTGGCACGGTTATTATAGAAACATGGATTTTTGGATACAGTAGTATTGTAGCTCCAAAAACATCTATCTACTAGAAACTATATCATCTTTGACATAGGTGGTCATAGAACTATTGTTGTGTGGACTTTCATCCACCATTCACTGTAGTACAGTGGACTTAAAATATATTTGGTGAAAAATTCTAGGATGGATGGTGCTTGGAAGACACAAAATAGTTGGACGATCAGGACATGGGAATGTGAGACTAGTGGAGGCTCACAGAAAAGAAAGTGGAGATGATCTTCCTCAACATCCTAGTGAAAAACTTCTAGGTTAGGTAGATCCGGCATTGTGGGATGGTTATTTAGGAAATTATAGGGTCACTCTTGGAAAGTAGTACATGGAGAGTCTGCATCAGATGTTAATGTATGTGATGTCCTAACTGGTGGGTCTATTCCTATGCCATGGTGGGGACACAGTTTTAGAAGACCAAGTATTTGGCGGCTGCCAGAGTGGCAGAGGTGAGCATACAGAGGGTCCTCCAATCCTCAAGCCTCATGAAGCTAGGGGATGAAGTGTTGTTCTGCAAGGCATATAGGAGGGTGTACACCACTTACATGAGAAACCCAGAAAGTTCATTGTGAAGAGAAGAGATGAAATAGCTAGTTATGGATGAATAGGATACATGCGACCAAAAATAGTTGACGTTATGTGGTTCTTGTGAGATACATCATAATTAGACAAAGAGAGATCCCTAATCACATGAAAGGTGTTCTAGATCATCCCCACACCTGATGTCTTGTTCGGGGATGCCATGATAGATAGGATACTGTATATTGGGAATGGGATAGAAATTAATGAGTCGATCAAGCATGACTTGAAAGATGAGATCACGTATCTGGTCTTGAGAGACTATATTAAAAAGAATAAGGGTAGGTTTTAGCTAAGGAATATCCAGGTAAGAACCATATGAAACAATGATTATATTAAGGGGAACTTTGACTGGGTGTTCATATATGAGATCGACAATTACTATGCCTAGGAGGGTGATGCGGAGATGTCGGGGGTCTATCCTTGTGAAACCTACAACTAGAAGGACTTTAGCCTGGGTTTTAACACTATACCTAAGTATAAGAAGAGGCCACACCTATGCATGAAGAAAAAAATGATCATTGAGGTGGAATTCGACAGCAAGTGCATGATGTCCATCAGAAAGACCTTATTGAGGGAGCACGTGATCAAGTTCTCCATCAAGCCAGAGGGTCGTAAGGGTCCTTCTAAAGTTCTATTCTCAACTATCTAAGTGGGAGGGAAGGCTCAAAGTTGATAGAGAGGGTGGTGGATCAGGTTTCCAGGTAGCGCATCTCGTTCCTTATTGGGAAGGAGATGGATGATAGGCTGGAAAAGGTTTCCATGTTTTCTTTGAGGTTGAGGAATCCTTTTTGTTCTAGTTCTACTACAGTTTCAATATTGTAGATCACCCCAAAAATGTCATAGTTATAGTAGTTTTGGATCCAAAAAGGATTCCCCAGTCTTGATGTCAACTTTTCCACCTTTTCTAGCCTCTCATACATCTTATGTCCAATCATAAATGAGATATGATCCCTAGACACCTGATCCACTGCACACTCCATCAATATTTGAGCATGCCTACCCACTATGTTAGCTGAGAATATACCTCTAGCATGATCCTTATGGCCCTCTATCTTGATGAAGAACTTGATCACGTGCTCTCTTGACATGGTTTGCCTGTCAGGCATTAGGCACTCATTTTCTAACACTAATTAGTTGATCATGTTGTTCTTCATTCCCATGTGTGACCTCTCCTCATACTCAGGAATGGTGTCAGCACCCCGACCAGAGTTATTCTAGTCGGTGGTGTCATAAGATGGTAGGATAAGCATCTGTATGTCTCCCTCCCAAACATAGTACTTTTTGATAACATGGTTGGGAACCGTGTCAAAGTCCCCCATCATGTAATCACTATTCCATATGGGCCTTACCTGACTATTATTTAGCTATAACATGCCCTTATTCTTTCTAATGTAGGATCTCAAGACCTGCGACGTGATCTCATCCTTTAAGTCCTCCTCGATCGACTCGTCTATTTGGTTTCTATTCCTAATATGCAGTATCTTGTCGATAATGGGACCCTTAGGTGAGACATTAGGTGTGGGAACATCTTGAACACCTTTCATGTGTTTAGGGATCTAGCTACGTCCAACTGTGATGCATCCCACAATAACCCCCCGATGTCCATTATGCCTTGGTCGCATGTCACCTCTACCTATCTGATTATCTATTTCATATCTTCACTACACAATGGATGAAGATCAAGAGATACCACACAACTAAAACAGTGATGTTATCATAGGATGACTGCATTAGAAAGTTTCTGAGGATGCGTAGTATGTTAGAAGAAAAACCAATCTCTATTCCCCTGTAAATCCATTTCAATTTATCAAAGGAGAAATCACCGAAGATGACAGAAGAGATTGACTACATGAAAGTGGTTCCATACACATCAATTTTTGGAAGATTGATGTATTTCATGGTCTGTACTCTACTTGACATTGCTCATGCAGTGGGAGTTGTGAGAAGGTACATGGATAACCCTGAAAAGATTCATTGGGAAGCTATGAAGTGAATATTGAGTTACTTAAAGGGAATAAACGAAGTATATATGTTCTTTAGGAAAGGAAATTCATTATAGGGGAAGATCAGGCTTCAAGTGGGAGATTATTATATTGATGTAGCCTGATTTATTTGGATGATGTTGGTCTGAAAGCTAGTGGCCCATAGGGAACACTAAACCACAACTCTCACTGGTCGAGCTCCGTGGTGAACTGGTTGGGGGTTGTAGGGGAAATGCGCCCTTTCTCTATATTCCGAAGGTTTCTGAACCAAATTTTAGGGATTGTAGCAACTCTGACCAACTATAGTAGAGCTAACAAGGAAATAATGATAGAGCACTGTAGAAGTGCGGACATTGTCAGGGTTACTATAGCATCGTGTACTTTGGATATTGTGGAACTGTATCTCCATGGAATTCTAGCCACTAGACACTATAGAATCTTGGAATTAGGTGGTTTCATCACTGTAGTAGTGAAAACTTTCAATCACCATTCACTATAGTATAGTGTACATGCTATATGTTTGGTGTCATAATCCATGATGGATGGTGTTTGGAAGACATGAAAGTGGTTGGAAGATAAAACATAATTTTACCGCTTCTGTGAGTGGAATTTCAAAAATCCGAGAGACACGGTTGATATCAGTAAGTAAAATGTGGTTCAATAAGATAAAAATAATTTTTGGTGAATAGTAACTTTTTACTTTTATTTACCACGGTTAAAAGTAAATAGGGTGATTAAGGGTAAAAATGATATTAATATTACCCTAACACATGCCCTAATTCTATTGGATAAGTAAAATTAGACCAAAAAAACCTTAGGAATAAAATATGAACCTCTTTGGTCCACTAGGATTAGATTAGGACATTTATTATTATTTAATTCAAAGAAGAGTTAAAAGAGTTAAAATAAAAGTTTAATAACTAAAACATTTTTAATATAGGGTTACACATAAGATAAATTCAACTATAAATATTCATTAGAATTATAAAAATATTTACTACATAATGGTATTTTATTTATATTTTTTAGACATTAAATAATTTAATTTATCTATGACACAGTGGTGATGCAGTAATTACCTTATTAATGAAATATTAAAATAATTGATATTTTAAATACCCAAATAAATGTAATTTGAGACTTTTAATGAATTAAACTAATTTTCTAGGTTAATATTACATGTTAGGGTTGATTAAATGAATTTTTTTCAAAGTAATAATGTTGTTATGAATTTAAAAAAAACAAAATACCAAATAGTGTCAAAATTGGCATAAAAGAGTTTTAAAAACTAATATTATATAATTAATTGATATTATATTTATAAAAATATAAGGTTCGGCCAAAAGACTTATATAATGATAAGTGTATCATTAATTAACCACTTGTGGTTCTCTTGGAAATATATATAGTAATTTTATTACCCATATAATATAAAAATACAAAGAGACATGGTAAATGTCAAACTATTTAACTAAGAGTTAAATCTAAAAGTTAAGGTTAATATAGTGACCCAAACCTGTCTAAAACCTATTTTTTGAGTGGTTTTTTACCCATCACCACCTTATCCTTTAAATAATCTATTTTTGAGCCATTAGAAACCGAAAATTATTTTATTATAAAATAATATTTCTAGCTTTTCTTAAAGTTCCCATCACCCCTCTTATAAAAAGGCACTTCCCCTTCTATCAAATTAACACATTCAAAGATTTTTGGTTCAGCCAAACCCTATCCAAATATCCTCTCAAATTTACTCAATTAATCCTAGAGGCCCTCATTTAGTCATAAATCCAACATAAGGATCCCTTTTGATCAAATCAAAAGGAAGAACCCGAAGAAGAGGTAATAATTTCACCACCCTCTTTCAAGTTCTTTTCTTCTTCCACTTCTTCTTTCTTTGTTATTTCCATTATAAAATAATAAATCTAGTATCTTATATATACTATTATTTTATTATAAATATGGTACAACCATATTCATTATTCTATCCATCCATTGAATGACATGTCACCATACGTGCGTACGTATGGATTACCATCTCCACGCCATGGTGTAATTGTTATTCAATACATTATTATTTGTATGGGTATAATAATTATGTGTAATTGATGTAAATAATAAATATAAAATGATAATTATTCTGTATATATGATATACCATCCAATTATATATTATTTTAATATCAAAAGAATGATATTGTCGCTCATGCGTACGTACGAATTACCGTCTCCACGAACGCGATGAGATTCATTCCCCGTCGTATCCATTCAAGACTAATTTTCATTTGATGATTAAAAATAATGTTTAAGGACTTGATATCATTCTGGATATGAATAATATAAAACCTATCCATAAAAAACAAGACTTATGTAACAAAACATATAAAAGAAAACGAGTAAGTGAACACCCGAAACGATGATAATACTAAAATATTATTAACAAAGCAATATTAGAAGATCATATATGATATCATATTTATGTATATGATTATTTTATAATTTAATAGAAATTATTTAACTATTATACAAGAGGTTAACCTACCCTCGACCAAGGAAAAGTACAAGGTAAGGGTTTATTTCACAATCTCTTCATTATCCGAGGTTGTTTATACGTAATTGTCTACTGGAACCTCTTTATCATCCACATCCATGTTTCTTTAAAATGTATTTAAAAACATTATTACAATTATATAGACTATGGGTTAAAGTCATTTATACCCTTGTTTTAATTTTATAATATGTTTATAAAGGAATCTATCCGTAATTTTTAAAATAGGGTCCTTTTTAACCTTTTCGACAAAATTAAGGTAAGAATGTCTTTTTTTAACTTATACGGCGGGTGCGGCTATTTTCCGCCATTATAAAATCATAGAAGATTAAATTAAAAGCATATAATAATATTTTCAAAAAAAAAATCTTTTATAATTATGTGACTTTTAAATGATTTCAAAAAAAAGAGATATTTCTCTCAAATAGTTTTGATTTCATCTATGTCAACATCCTTTGATGGATTTTAAGCTTATTTGAAGTTGATTTATTATGATACAAAACTTTTATATTATATTGAAGGTTATGTGATATGTTTTACTGTGTATGTGTTATTTTTTATATCATTCATGGTTTATGGAGAAATTATTGACAATTCGTATGCTAGTTTTAATACAAATGTTTATGTTATGTTTAAACCCGTCCATATAAGGAGTGAATTGGACTTAGTAAGTGAATGGTGGAGCCCTCTATAGCTCCTCGATGCATCGGTAGGTCTCATGAGAAAAACTAGTATCTTGGCACAAGTCCTTGATAAAATCTTATTTTTAGTCTTGGAACAAGGCCTTGACTATGTGGTTATGAAATTCTGGCATTATGCATTCCATCGTTATGAAAGTGGTTATTGATATTGCATGTGATTATTAGACTAGTAGAATATCCATGTGAATAAGTAAATGGAATTATTTAATTTTATTTTTTCCATATTATTCTGAAGTTCAAGTTTAAAAGTCTTTTTTTAGTTATATATTGCCTTAAATGTTTATGCTTATTTATGAAAGTTTATACTATATTGTTATCCTTACTGAGCATATGAGCTCACCCCTTTCTATGTTTTATTTTTTCTAGGATGTGAAGAAGTATTTTATGACTAACCAACAGGGATAGTTTTAGGGGATATGAGTGTGGACTATGGAGACTATGTTGTTGTAGTTTTTCACTTTATGATGTAATGTAAGACTTATTAATGTATCTAGTGTTTCCAAGGCTACTAAACTAATCGGTCTTTAGAGACTTGATATTTTGTGATCATGCCAATGTTATGTAATAATAAACCAACTCTGGGTAACTGGGGTCGGGGCATTATAGTTGGTATCATATAAGTTTAGTACAAACCTTGGAAGCTAGATTTAGATAAACTCTGATTAGAGCACATTTCCCTAAGATAGACTTTGAGGATTAGTATAGAAGAACTTCCTATAATTTTGGTATTGTAGAGATTTTGTGAGTTTTCCAAGAAATACATCCCTGTCTGGATATGAGAAGGTAGAGGCGGCTCTGGCACAGATGTACCTAGGGGTAAAACCCAAAAACATCGCTTTGAGCTAGACTCGAATGGGAACTAGTGCATGACAACGGGCCTTGCTTCACTCTTGGTTACGACACTCTCAGGGGATATGCTTAGGATAATTCTCATTTTCATTACAAATCATTATGAAGGGTTTATTAGTATATAATTCCCCAAAGAAAACATTTTTATGATTATGGATTATATCCATAAACTGTTCAATTTATGTTAAGTGTTCTACAACTTTGGATTTATGTATTGTGATTCATAAACTAATCTAGTGTATGCCATTGTTTAGAAATGGAACCTAGTAGAAGGAATGGAAACCATATCAATGCACACACTCCATGTATGGATTTCCCTCCTGATCAAGATAGTTATAGTGGAGTTGGTGATATAACTGGTGCTGATCGGCTTATCACCATACTGGGACAACTCACTCAGGTTATGAATAATAACCTTACCCATATGGAGCACCCTGATCCACAGCATGGAGGATCAATGTTAGATAACTTCATGAGGCAACAACCACCAACATTCAATGGGAGTACAAATCCATTATTATCTTAGCAATGGATAAATTCCTTAGAGAAAATATTCCATGCCTTGGGGAGTAATGAAAGGGAAAAAGTTATCATGGTAGTTTACAACATCACAAGAGATGCAGATCAATGGTGGTCATTGATTCAAAACACAAAGGAAGATGATGAAGTATCAAATATGGAATGGAGGGATTTTAAAGAGCTTTTCTTGGAAAAATAATTTCCTCATGACCATCGAGCAGATATGGAAAGGCAATTTCTGAGTCTGAGGCAAAAGGAGGATGAGAATGTCGCAAAGTATGAGGGTAACTTTACAAGGTTAGCAAGGCATGATGCAGATTATATACGTAACCAAAGAAGTAATATTGATCATTTATTTTATGGGTTAAAACCATTTCTCCATCAATCATTAGTCTCACAATCCTTCTCGTCGTACGAAGATATTGTCTCATGTGCTATCAAGATAGAAAAGGAATTCTCTAAGTCTTAAAACTTTAAATAAAAGCATGAAAGAAGAGATCTGCTGATCACTCTGAAAATGGAAATAAGGAGAAGAAGGGAAAAGTTGAATATCTATCCTATAGTAAATGTGGGAAAAAACAATCCAGTACTTTCATGAAGGGAATGGGAGTCTGTTACAAGTGTGGTTAAAAGGGACACCAAGCTCATGATTTCAAGGGGAATAAAGAAGCTACTGATGTTCAATGCTACAATTGCAGGGATATGGGAAATTATGAAAATGAATGTCCTAAGCTTCAAGGAAACTTACCTCAAAAAAAGTCCAAGGGATCAAGGCCAAGATTATGTGATCACTACTGCTGAGGTTGAAGCTATAAAATACGTGGTGGCAGGTAATCTAATGGTATCCTCAAGTTTAGCCAATGCTTTATTTTATTCTGGATCATTACATTGTTTCATATCTTCCCAGTTTTCTACAAAAATTAGATATTTCCAATTTGATTTAACAAGGGAGTTGTCAGTAAAAACTCCTAAGGGAAGTATCATTGCAACAAAGTTTTGTGAATTAGTTCCCATTAAGGCATATAAACGTTATTTATCTACTGATCTCATCGTCATACCCATGATGGAATTTGATATAATCCTCAGTATGGATTGGCTTTCGGACTATGATTCGAAAATTTATTGTAAGAAGAAGGAGGTTAAAATTTTTGTTGATGATAAGGAGTACCTTATCTTTAGAGCAGAAACATCACCACCTAATTCTTATCTATATCCACCCCCAGTAGCTCAACTAAATTCAATTATTGGGGAGGAAGATAATGAAATAACTGTGGTTGAGGAAAGGAATGTTCTAATAGAGGATGTACCTATTGTGCAAGAATATGTTGATGTTTTTCCAGAGGATTTACTTGGACATCCTTCAGAATGAGAAATTGAGTTTTCCATTGACTTAATTCGTGGTTCAAGACCAATATCGAAGACCCCTTATAGAATGGTCATTGTGGAATTAGTGGAACTAAAGAAAAAACTATAGGAATTGTGTAATAAGGTATTTATTCACCCTAGTGTTTATCCATGGGGAGCCCCTATTCTTTTTGTTAAAAATAAAGATGGATCTATGAGGTTTTGTATTGACTACAAGGAGATCAATTCTATAACAATAAAGAACAAGTATCCCCTACCTCGCATTGATGATTTATTCGACCAACTTCATGGAGCTCAATAATTTTCAATGATTGACCTTTGATCTGGATATCATCAGTTGTGTGTAAAGAAGGAAGACATTCTGAAAACACCATTTCAAACTAGGTACGGGCATTACGAGTTTACAGTAATACCTTTTTGGATGACTAATGCACCCTCTGCTTTCATGAATCTAATGAACAGAGTTTTCAAGGAATATCTTGATGAATTTGTAGTGGTATTTATTGATGATATCTTGGTATACTCCAAAAGCTACGAAGATCATAAAAATCACTTACGCATTATCCTAAAGACTCTTAAAAGACATGAATTATATGGGAAGTTTAGAAAGTTTGAATTCTGGCTTCGGAAGATTTCTTTTCTTGGTCATATTGTCTCTAAGGATGGAATCTATGTTGATCCTTCTAAGACAAGAGCAATCCAAGAATGGCCAGCACCAACGAGTATAACTGAGGTACGCAGTTTTATTGGTTGAACAGGTTATTATCTATGTTTCATCCATAATTTTTCCCGATTGGCTAACCCATTAATGAAACTCACACGTAAAGGGGTTAAATTTGTTTGCACAAAAGAGTGTGAAGAATGTTTCGAAGAAATGAAGAGAATATTAGTCAATGCACCTATCTTGACTCTACCATCGGGGAATGATGGGTTTGTTATTTATAGTGATGCTTCAAAGAAAGGACTTGGTTGTGTCCTTATGTATAATGATAGGGTTATTGCCTATGCATCACGACAGCTAAAAATTCATGAGAAAAACTATCCTACTCATGATCTTGAGTTATCAGCTGTAATATTTTCTTTGAATATATGGAGACATTATCTCTATGGTGAAAAATTTGAGATATATACTGATCACAAGAGTTTGAAGTATATTTTCTCATAGAAATAACTCAACATGAGGCAAAGGAGATGGCTTTAACTACTCAAGGATTATGATTGCACCATACACTACCACCCGGGGAAGGAAAATAAGGTGGAAGATGCTTTGAGAAGAAAGGATCATGGAGTTTTGAAAAAGATAATAATTTAAAGGGATCCTATTTTCATGGATATAGTGAAGTGGACATGGTAATAACCATGGAAGGTGAAACATCAATGCTTTTTCAAATGGTTTCCAAACCATCTTTACTAGAAAGGATAAAAATTTCTCAGGCTGATGATGAGGAATTTCAAAAGAAGATTAAATCTGTGAATGATGGGAGATTGATTGACTTCATATATGAATATGGGATTTTGAAATTTGGGAAGAGACTTTGTGTTCCTAATATACCTGATCTAAAAAGAGAATTGTTGGATGATGCTCATAGTTCCAATTTCTCTATACACCCTGGTAGCACCAAAATGTATAGAGATTTGAAGGAACATTTTTGGTTGGATAACATGAAGAAGGATATTGCTGATTTTGTATCAAAATGTATGGTTTTTCAACAAGTGGAAGATGGAAGGTAACAGCCTGGAGGAGTCATGAAACCTCTTCCCATACCTGAGTGGAAATGGTATAATATTATTATAGACTTTTTCATGGGACTACCAAAGACTCCTAGAAGGAATGATGCAATATGGGTCATTGTTGATCGTCTTACCAAGTCAGCACATTTTTTTGCTATAAGAGAAGATCTACCACTTGAACATCTAGCAAGACTATATATTAATGAAGCTGTGAGACTTCATGGAGTACCCCTATCGATTGTTTCTGATCATGATCCTTATTTTACTTTAAGATTCTGGAAAAGTCTTCAGAAGGCCCTGGATACTGAACTTCGTTTGAGTACTGCCTACCACCCTCAAACTGATGGAAAATCAGAATGGACAATTCAAACATTAGAAGATATGTTGATATCTTGCTCACTTGACTTTCAAGGTATGTGGGATCAATATTTACCTCTGGTAGAATTTTCCTATAACAATAGCTTCCATTTAAGTATTCAGATGGAACCATATGAAGCGTTATACGGAAAGAGATGTCGTACACCAACCTGTTGGGATGATGTTGGCGAAAGAAAACTTGTAGGCCCAGAACTTTTAGAGGAAACAATGGAAAGGTGAAGGTAATCCAAAACCACATCATAGTAGCTCAAAGTAGGCAGAAGAGCTATACTGATAACAGAAGGAAGGATCTGGAATTTCAAGTAGGAGATCATGTTTTCTTGAAGGTATCTCCATGGAAAGGTGTTATACGTTTCGGTAAGAAGAGTAAATTGAGTCCTAGGTACATTGGACCTTTTGAAATTCTAGAAGGAATTGGGGTTATAGCTTATCATTTGGCAATGCCACCAATTATCACCAAAGTTCAAGATGTATTCCACATATCACTGTTGAGAAAATACATGTCTAACCCAACGCATGTACTCACCTATGAGGAAGTAGAACTAGAACCTGATCTATCTTATTGTGAAGAGCCCGTCAGGATTCTTGATACAATAGAACAAGTGCTGAGACACCGGACGACTTGTCTGGTAAAAGCTCTATGTAGAAACCATAAGATAGAAGAGGAAATGTGGGAACCCGGGGAACTTATGATGAAGAACCACCCGAGTCTTTTTATGCTGTAAAATTCTATAAATTTAGAGGATGAAATTATTTAAAGTAGGAGATAATGTAACACCCAAAGCATCCATAGTACACTTCTCTTTGAATAACACAATAGCGTGTGTTGTACGCACCTTTGAGTTCTAACACACCACAACCAATCAGACTAGCCATTATGAATATTAATACCCACTTTTTGAAGTTTTATAAATTTTATCTTTCAAAATGGACTTCATTTTTGGATTCGGGATATCTAAATTAGCTTAGGGTAAATTTTTATTATTTTTCTGAAAACTTTCAATTTTTGATGAATAGTGAAAAACAATGAGTAATAGTTTAAAACCGAAATTTTATAATTATTTATTTTATTTAAATTTTTTTTAGGTAAAAATAGATATATAATACCTATATAAGTTCAATTTAATTCATTGGAGTCATTTTATAATAATTTTAGATATATAAAAATTTTATTGAACTTTTCACCGTTTTTTACCCACCTCCTAGGAGAATTTGCGAATTCACATAAAACTTAATTTTACCACTTCTGTGAGTGGATTTTCAAAAATAATAGATACACAATTGATATAATTAAGTAAAATGTGGTTCAATAAGATAAAAATAATTTTTAATAAATAGTAACTTTTTAGTTTTATTTACCACAGTTAAAAGTAAATAGGCTAATTAAGGGTAAAAATGATATTAATATTACCCTAACACATGTTCTAATTCTATTGGATAAGTATAATTCGACCAAAAAAACCATAGTAATAAAATATGAACCACTATCATCCACTTGGATTAGATTAGGACATTTATTACTATTTAATTCAAAGAAGAGTTAAAAGAGTTAAAATCAAAGTTTAATAACTAAAACATTTTTAATATAGGGTTACACATAAGATAAATTCAAATATAAATATTCATAAGAAATATTAAAATATTTCCTACATAATGTTATTTTCTTTATATTTTTTAGACATTAAATAATTTAATTTATTTATTACACAATGGTGATGCAGTAATTACATTATTAATGAAATATTAAAATAATTGATATTTCAAATACCCAAATAAATGTAATTTGAGACTTTTAATGAATTAAACTAATTTTCTAGGTTAATATGACATTTTAGGGCCGATTAAATGAATTTATTTCGAAGTAATAATGCTGTTATGAATTTACAAAAAACAAAATACCAAATAGTGTCAAAATTGACATAAAAGAGTTTTTAAAACAAGTATTATATTATTAATTGATATTCTATTTCTAAAAATCTAAGGTTCAGCCAAAAGACTGATATAATGATAATTGTATCATTAATTAACCACTTGGGGTTCTCTTGTAAGTACATAGTAATTTTATTAACCATATAATATAAAAATACAAAGAGACGTGGTAAATGTCAAACTATTTAACTAAGAGTTAAATCTACAGTTACGGTTACTATAGTGACTAAAACCTATCTAAAACCTATTGGTTGAGTGTTTTTCGACCCATACCCACCTTAGACTTTAAATAATCCATTTTAAAGCCATTATAAAACGAAAATAATTTTTTTATAAAATGATATTTCTAGTTTTTTCTAAGGTGCACCTCACCCCTCTTATAAAAGGGCACTTCCCCTTCTCTCAAATTTACACATTCACAGCCTTTTGGCTCGGCCAAACCCTGCCCAAATATCCTCTAAACTTCCCTCACTTCATCCTAGAGGCCCTCCTTTAGTCAGAAATCCAACCTAAGGATCCCATTTGATCAAATCAAAAGGAGGAACCCGAAGAAGATGTAATAATTTCACCACCCTCTTTCAAGTTCTTTTCTTCTTCCACTTCTTCTTTCTTTGTTATTTCCATTCTAAAATTATAAATTCAGTATCTTCTATATACTGTGATGTTATTATAAATATGGTACAACCATATTCATTATTCTATCCATCCTTTTCATGACATGTCACCATACGTGCGTACGTATAGATTATCGTCTCCACGTCGTGGTATAATTGTTATTCAATACATTATTATTTGGATGGGTATAATAATTATCTGCAATTGATGTAAATAATAAATATAAAATGATAATTATTCTGTGTATATGATATAACATCCAATTATATATTATTTTAATATCAAAATAATGATATTGTCGCTCGTGCATACGTACGAATTACCGTCTCCACGAACGCGATGAGATTCATTCCCCATCGTATCCATTCAAGACTAATTTTCATTTGATGATTAAAAATAATGTTTAAGGACTTTATATCATTATGGATATGAATAATATACAACCTATCCATAACAAAGATGGCTTAAGTAACAAAACATATAAAATAAAATGAGTAAGTGAACACCCGAAATGACGATAATACTAAAATATTATTAACAAAGCAATATTAGAAGATCATATATGATATAATATTTATGTATATGATTCTTGTATAATTTAATAACAATTATTTAACTATTATACAGGAGGTTAACCTACCCTCAACCAAGTAAAAGTACAAGTTAAGGGTTTATTTCACAATCTCTTCATTATCCGAGGTTGTTTATACGTAATTGTCTACTAGGACCTCTTTATCATCCACATCCATGTTTCTTAAAAATGTATTTCAAAACATTCTTACTATTTTATAGACTATGGGTAAAAGTCATTTATACCCTTTTTTGACTTTTATAAGATGTTTATAAAGTAATCTATCCGTCGTTTTCCAAACAAGGTCATTTTTAACTTTTTCGACAAAATTAAGGTAAGAATGTACTTTTTTAACTTATACGGCGGGTGCGGATATTTTCCACCATTATAAAATCATTGAAGCTTCCCTTACAAGCTTAAAAGAATATTTTCAAATTAAATTTTTTCTTTTATAATTTTGTGACTTTTAAATGATTTAAAAAAAAGAGATATTTCTCTCAAATAGTTTTGATTTCATCTATGTCAACATCCTTTGATGGATTTTAAGATCTTTTGAAGTTGATTTATTAGAATACAAAACTTCCATATTGTATTGAAGGTTTTGTGATATGTTTGACTATGGATGTGTTATTTTTTATACCATTCATGGTTTATGGAGAAAGTATTGACATTTCGTTTTCTATTTTTAATACGAATGTTTATGTTATGTTTAAACCTGTTCATATGAGTAATGCACTGGACTTAGTAAGTGACGGGTGGAGCCCGCTATATCTCCCCGATGCATCAGTAGGTATCATGAGACAAACTAGTGTCTTGGCACAAGGCCTTGACAAAATCTTATTTTTAGTCTTGGCACAAGGCCTTGACTATGTGGTTATGAAAGTCTGGAATTATGCATTCCATCATTATGAAAGTGGTTATTGATATTTAATGTGATTATTCAACCAGTAGAATATCCATGTGAATAAGTAAATGGAATTATTTCATTTTATTTTTTCCATATTATGTTGAAGTTCATGTTTAAAAGGATTTTATTTTAGTTATACATTGCCTTAAAGTTTTGTGCTTATTTATGATAGTTTCTGCTATATTTTTATCCTTAATGAGTATCTGAGCTCACCCCTTTTATGATTTATTTTTCCCAGGATGTAAAGAAGTATTTTATGATTGACCTGCAGGGATAGTATGAGGGGATATGAGGGTGGACTATGGAGACTATGTTATTTTAGTTTTTCACTTTATGATGTAATGTAAGACTTATGAATGTATCTAGTGTTTCCAAGGATACTAAACTAATCGATATTTCGAGACTTGATCTTTTGTGATCATGCTAATGTTATGTAATAATGCATCAACTCTAGGTAACTGGGGTCGGGGAATTACATCTACTATAGTCTATCAAAGTAACTATAGTTCCCCAAAATTTTAGTCAATGGAATCTGGCCCCCAGATCCCTAGAGCAGGGGTACATTGCCACCTAAAATCCCCAATGAGCTCACTGTTAAGATAGATTAATGATATTTACTGTCTGGTATGTAGTATGGCCTACTATAATTTAGACAAACATCATCCAAATGAATCTGGCTACACAAATCCAACCTAATTGATAATTGTATTGAATTGTCCATTTGAAAATAATGAATTAGATTAAAGGTTTAAGTAAGGTAACTCCTCCCAAAGATCATCCCTTTCCCCTACCACACACTTCACATAAATAATGGATATGGAAAAAAAGTTAATGATTCACTGATCTTCATAGTTATTTGTAGGTAAGAATCATTGGTGAGCTTAACCTATAGTGGATTATTCCAAAAGAGACAAATATGGTAATTATTTGGGATTCACATGCATGTGATAATCTATCACTAGCTTGGAATAATAATTCTGAACGGATGCAGCCTTATTTTTTAGATACAGAATCGAAAGTAATTAAATACATTTTTGACTAATCATTTTTCAGCAAACACTTTTAGTCAATGATATAATTCCCCCTAGAGTTCCATATCAGTGTGTTAGACTTGGAAATAAAAATGAGTAGGTTCGTTCACCTAAGAAACCATTATTACACCATGATAATGCATGAAATTAGGAGATGGACTTTGAGAAAATTTTCATCCCCACAGAAGATGAGTTTTTATTTTTCATCTTTATTCCATTGATAACCTGTTAATAATGGAGAGAATTTCATTTCTTTACTAACCCCGACTAAATGCTCGAAATCATTGAGATAGGGAGATATTTCATTAGAGAGAACCTATAATTCTTTTAGTTCTTTAATCTTGGGGGATGGAGGATCACAAAAAAAAATTCCCACCTCACCATTGAGAAGTATTGAAGGAGGCACATCATCAATTACATTGGGGAGGATTCAATATAGAGCCTTATCCTTCAAAAAATCATAGGATTAAAAGGATTCCATGACACCATATTTTCCATAAGATTTATCCATTAAAAGGGAAATAAAGATAGTAGTGTGGGTGACAGTGAAATTCACTAATGATCTAGAAGCCATCACATGATCATGGTAATTCCTAACAAAAATGAGGGGGTCTAGATGATGATCTTCTATACCATACAATGAAGTTAAAATAAAGGAATGGCACTGAGAATGGAATTAAATATGATAGTGTGAGAAAAATCTAATCAGAATGGAATAATAAAATTATTTCAAGGAAGAAATGTGCATGCCACTAAGGAAAAAGATAGTGGGAGCCAAGTAAGACAGATCCACACAACATTTGTTGGTGAGTCCCGACCTATGTCTAGTGGAGACTGATATTGACTATTACCATTTCATTATTCTAAAATCAGAATCATAAACCCCATAACCTCAATAAATATAAAATATGAAAAATTAAAATAATAAATGAAAATAAAATAATTAAAAGGCATAAATATGTTTAAATAAACAAGATGAATGTTCTTAAACTATTAATTAACAATTTTAATAAAATTATTTTATAGGATATAAAACATATGAAGAAACTCTATACTTTAGGTAAAGTTTTCTTTCAAAATATCCATTCATTTCATGTATTTGTCCTCTGGTTTTCATCTTCTATTTCAATCTCATTGTAAGGGACATGAATGTATACATTATAGACCCTCCTATATTTTTGAAAAATTTATGGTCTCTTTTATTATCTTATGGATTTATAGATCATAAATTACTTATCCACAAAGATTCTTTCTATCTATTTTCATTTGGGTAGTTGTGTTATATATCCCCCAATATGTCCCCATATTTCTCCTCCACTATTTATAATAGGATTATTTTATGTTATTTATTATTCCTTATACTTGATTTATAGGGGACATGAATAGATTATTACTACTCCTTATTTCAGTTCTTGAAGTTAAAACCTATGAAGTTAATAAGGGGATCTTACTAAATATCTATCTTGCATTAAAATCTTCATGTTCATTAATTCGGTTTATTTTCAAAGACCATTTATTATGATAATTTATAAATAAAATATTTTTTAAAATAATTTTTATCTCATTTTGAATATAATTTTTGAAGGTGACTTATTTATATATTTTTACAAAAATGTCACCAAAAGGTAAGAATACTATTTTTAGGATTTCTTTTTTTTTCGTCTCTATTCTTATAAAGATTCATTTTTCTAGTCATTGATTATATTTTATTTTATTTTCATACTTTATTTTTAAAAATATCATATTTTACTGATATAAATCATGCATTTACATTCAAGCATTAAAATAGTAGTTTCCTTATTTAATTTTATATTAATTAAAAAAATATACATTTATTTAATTTAATATTATATAATTTTTTATCTTGATATTAATTTTTTCAAATATTTTAATATGATTTTATATTTCATTAATGTGACTACTTATTATGTTGTATTTTCTCAAATCTCACATGTTTAAATAAAAAAATACTATATCAAAATAACCATCTGATTCAATATCCTAGTTCAAATGTGTATACAATGTATTGAAATGTAAATCTCTATGAGAGAAATGATTTACCACTTCATTTTTCAGGACTTATCATTATCTATTTTGAAAATATCCATTTTTAATGCCTTTATTTAGTGAATACAATATAATTATATATTTTGGTTGATTGGAATTCACCAAGAAAACAAAAAAATTAAAAGTATTATAAAATAATTGTCTTGTATATATATAAATTATTCTATACCTTGTGAATAAACAATACTTCATTATCTTGATTTAAGAGTATTTAATTATATAGTTACCTTGTTTTTATAGTCGCTTGTTTTATTTCCACATAGTTATCATGATATTTTTTCAATGGATTTATCATGGATTATTTATTTATATGGGAAACATATGTATGGATATTTAATTATGATGATGTGTGAGATACGAGTTATATAGCTCCCATGTGCATTAAGTAAAGTGTTAAATCAAAAGAAATGTATATGTTTATTTAACTAGGGAGTAATCCCATCCACTATGATTTTTATAATTGAGAGTAAATGTAACACCCTTAAAATTTAGTTTAAAATAAAAATATGTATGACAACTTTCTTAACATGAAACATCAAGTTTTAAGAAAAATGTGATATATTATAAAATATAATTATTTAAATGTGGTAATTATAATATATTCATTAAGTTGGAAGGTATGACCAGTAATAAGAATATTATGAATAATATGTATAGAGTTTTTATATAATTCAAATGTATTAATTAATTCATAATAAATAATTTCTCAAATTTTAGTAAAATCATTTCATGTTTCAAAAATATATCTTCTTCAAAAATGGTTTTTTTATTTTTATGAGTGGATATCATAATTAATTTCTACCATTTTTAGAAATTATTTTTTATAAAATGGATATAATTTTTTAAATCATAATGTAAAAATTTTCTTGGGTTGGAATTTTTATATTTTTCTAAAAGGATTAATTTTTTAGTGAATAGTGAAAAAACTGATTTTATAGAAAATTGTCTTTTCCATTCAAATGTTTATAAAGTTTCATTTTTTTAAATTGATTTCAAAATTTAATTATTTCCTTATAATTAAAAATAATCAAATTAATTTCATTTTAATTGACATTATGCTTAATGTTTTTTATTTAAAATTCATTGTCTAGGAAAATTGTTTGTCGTCGCATTTGTGGTTTTATTTTAAAAGTAATTTACACCACTTATAGGGATTGGTTTTTATAAAATTAATCCAATATTTGGAATCATCATGTTCAAATTTGATAAATAGATCAGCTTTTTTGTCATTATGAATAGTAATCGTGGTTATTATTTATCACCTCAGTAAGGGTAAATCGGGTAATTAAGGTTAAAAATAATGAGATAAGGCTTTAAAATTTTGATATAGCACCTACCTTATTTCTATTTTATGATTTTAGTTCAATAATCCATATCCAATATTCAAATATATTGTAAATTGGTGTCATTTTTCTATGATAATGACCTTTCTATTATATTAAGTAGAGAATAATTCCCAAAATGTCACTCTCTTTGTTTTAATAACTCTAATATTTTTTCATATGGATAAAATAAGATTATATTTGGTTATAAATGGTTATTTTAAAGTTTAAAGAATTATTTTTATTATTTTCCTGACCCCCTCCCCCTAAGGAGTACCCCTCCTAGGCCGAAAATGAGAGAAGGGTGGATAGCTGAGTCTCACGTTCAGTAGGCCCTGGTTTGGTGACTAGCACTGAGGGTATAATAAACATACATATGGGAATCATTACCCTCTAATATAACATACATAAGATATAGATAAATCAATCAACACCTGTTCAAACATTTATATGAATAAATCTAAAGTGAAAACATGAAACATCATAAATCACTAAAACAACGTATATGAAAACTATAGGTATCAAAAGGGAAAGACGACAGCATCCAAAAATCGTAAACACCTCCTATAAAATCACAAGCTCATAATATCCAACCTGGTCTACAACCTTCTTTGGATGAACTGAAAAAACAGCTTATATATATGTAGGGTGAACATAATAATATAATCAGTAGGATCCTCCCGAAAGTCTCTTGTAAAAAAGATAAAGAAATCATGAAAAAGCACATTGAGCAATAGTAAAACAAACTCATCACCTAAAAGGGTATACTAAGTTCTCAGTCTCATCATGGCTAACTCTCTCCAAGTATCGCATAAAAGAGAGAATATAATATGATAATGAAATGTCAAGGGTACCCCACTCCCACTTCCCCATTGGTTTTCCATCTTGTCCCAATGTCGCACGTCCTAAGCCACCTCTCTCTAAAATAATCCAGCCCATCGACATTTGGGCCAGGATATCACAACATGAACCCATGCATCACATCATCACATAATCTCATCCACATATCTTTATATAGTAACCAAGTAGTTTCCCAGATCCACCACATCTTGTATGGCATGTATCATACATCAGGCAGTATACCTCAATCCATTACAACACATACATCGAGTAAGTACCAAAAGCCATCATAGCATATACACGTCATCCCTATAATAATGTTATGGATACTATATCTTAAGATACATTTGATTGAAATAACTACAAGACATCACAACCCTCTATACACACATATGAGAAAACTAACATCCATGCTTACCAGCACAAGTAACTACCATGAGAAGAGAGTGGGCCGGAGGGGGTAGTCAACTATTCATCCTCCCACGGGGATGCTTGGGAAAACACACTCCAAGATTCAACTTGGTGTTATTCTCCCTAATCGAAATGGGTGGGAAAGAATATGAAACCAAATAATATACAATATATAATATACACTACAACAAAATAATATTTTAAAAGCACCGACATTTATCAATGCTAGAAAAAAGAACGGATAAAGGTTCCCTTTAAAAATGTTAAAACAAGTGCTGATAAAGGGTAGATTTTATCATCATTTTTTAGCACTGATAAAAGCTACCATTTATCAGTGCTTTTCTTTAGCACTAATAAAGGGTACCCTTTATTAGTGCTTTTCTTTAGCACTGATAAAAGGTAACCTTTATCAGCGTTTTATTATTAGCGCTAATAAAGGGCACCCTTTATTGGTACTTTATTTTTAGCATTGATAAATGGATCCTTTACCAGTGTTTTTTATCACTAATAAAGGTTCCGAATAAAATAAAACAATTAAATAAAAAAAATAAAAACGGGTTTACTAAAAAAATATAAAAAATATTATTAATTAAATATTTATTGATAATATTAATAAATAGTATATATTAAATATAGATATATATATGAATATGTATATAAATATATGATTTATATAATATAAAATATTTATGATTTACATTAAATAAATAATATATTAGTGAAGAATTGTTTATAATTAAAAATTAATTTGAATTAAAAATACTGACTAATTACATCAATTAATGGACATAATTCAATGTTTGTTTTTTTAGTTTAACACATATCAAACTTGTGTTATATTGATTTCACATACAAACATAATTAATGCATTTTTTATATGATGCACACACACAAATATTTACGTAATTAATGAAATCTTATATAGAAACACATACATCAAATATTTCTATAATCTATTTAAATTTTAGTATTCATTTTTGAATTTCATTATAACATGACACATTAATGAATTATCTTTAATTGGTAAATTTTATTTATTTATTTAATTAATTTTATTACGGTTAGGTATCAATTCATTTTTAATATTTATTTATTTTTTATTTTTTTATTTTTTTTCATTTTTTTTGAATTTAACCTATTTCTATTATTTATTTATATATTTATTTATTTATTTATTTACTACATTTTAATATTTTCTACATGTATTCAAAATATATCCATATTTTTTTTAATAATTTATATTTAATTAATAAAACTTATCTGTTTTTTCAATATTTTTAAAGTGTGCTCATTTTTAATTATTCAATTTCACTCATTTTTTACAAGCATGCACTTAAGATTTAATATTCATTAATAAAGATAAAAATATATTTGTAAATAAATATTTATAAATAAATATATTTATAAATTTATATTTAATATATTTATAAATTTTTATATTTATAATTATAAATTAATAAATATTTTTTATATAATTATAAATAAATAATTATATATATATTTAAATAATTATAAAATTATAATAAATTTATTTAAATAATGAATATATTTACTATATTTATATTTGTATATATTTATTATATATAAAAAAAATATAAGGATATAAATATATAAATATATAAATATTGTTTCTTTAAAGTATTTATATAATTATAGTTAAAAATATAAAATTATTATAAATATATTTAATTAATGAATATATTTACTATATTTATATTTTTATATATTTATTAAATATATATATATAATTATATAAATATATTTACCAAAAAAATATTTATAATTATAATTATAAATCCTTTATGAGTACTTATTAATTTAGCGCTGATAAAAGGGATCTTTATCAGCACTTTTTTGGAAGCACTAATAAAAGCGTCCTGATATATTTAAAGAACCCTAACCAGTCGTGATATTTGAAGCTTTCTATAGAAGCAACCTACTGTCATCGCTCCTCTTCATTGAATCCAATCTCAAATCAAGGATCGAACAATTCTAGGGCTCGAATGCAAGGATCAAAGGATTCAAGGTTTGAACAAATCCATGGCTCGAATGAATTCCACGTTTTTCAATATCTCTAATTTATGTTGGATGATTCAAAGATTCAATCCAAGGTATGTTATTTTCTCCTCCCCCTCACTCATTGATTTCTTATTTGGGGATATCTATTTGCATTTTTTTGTTCATTATCTCTTGCTACTCATTGTCCATCACTAATTTCCATTCTATAATGAATTTATAATTGAGGTTTTCAATGATTTTGTGTTTTTACTGACCCTTTAAGGTATTTTATTAGTTCCTTGTAGCGTATTAATAATTCCACACACCGATTTCATCCTTGTAGCATATTAAGTTTAAATGTTTTGAACTTACTTCCATGGAAATAACGTACACAAATTGGTTGTTAAAATGACGCCCATGGTTTTTATTTAGTAAATCGAAATAGATTTATTGTAATGATTTCTTGAAGTTGAGGTGCAGTTTGTTTGGGTTTTTCTATTTTTAAGCTTCAGTGGTATTACATTGAGATTTTTATTTTATGTTAAGTGTCCTGAATTTTATCTCTTCGTTTTTTCTTGATATCCTATATGAACATCCATATATATATATTCATTTTGAAATATATATATATATATATATATATATAAACACATTATTTCTTGTATATATGTAAGTATATATTCATATGAAATATAGATAGGATTCATTCAATAAGGAAGATGAAAATTTTTTCCCATGGTTTCAAAAATACATTCTAAAAGGGACTATTAATGTGTGTGTTTTAAAATTATGACTATGGGGAATGTTTGAAAATTTTTAAAATTACTTTGATTATCACTTTTTTATTTTGAATAATATTGAAAGAAAGAATTTTTTCATTTAAATTAGTAGTAGTATCAATTGTTATGGCCTTATTGGTACTATGAAATGGTTTTTATAAAAAGTTATTACCATCTATGGAAGCTGTCTATATTAATTTTGATGGGATAAGATTTTTTTATTTTAAATACAGAGATCATATTGATGGGTTTTAGAAGGATGTTTGAATATACATGTTTGGTTTATGTAGATTTTTGATTGATATGTTTTATAAAAAGGTGACCATACCTCCCATTACTATCTTAATAGGGATCGTATACATCTTAGTGAGGGGTGATAGATAGTTATAATGTATTCCTGATTAGATTGTATGAATCCCCACTTATATCAAATTCTATATGGGATTCAAAAAAGGTAGGATAGTTATGGGTCTCTAGTAGGTTATAAATATAGGAACTCATCATCATTCTTATAGGTGGTTCCAACCCAAGTATGTCTAGAGTCGCCTAATGGGAATTTTTGGAATTTCCCAAAATTACATATGTTTCATTTACTACTATCTATATGTGTATTATTTTTTAATTACTCTACGTTTAATATTGATCCATTATAATATGAATAATTTTTTATATTTTTTATTTGGTTGTATTAATTTATTTATTTTTCTAACTAATGTTTTATTTTATTATTATATATTATTCTTCATGAGTATGTTTATAAAGAGGTATATTCAAGAACCCTAGAATATTTACAGAGACTATAAGTATCTTCATTTAATAAAATACCAGTTATTAAGGTGAAAATATTTATTAAGAGAATTCAAGGAGATTAATTATATTTGATATACCATTAGTATTAAATGTAATAATTCTTTAGGCTATTACATCAATTTTTCCAAAAAATAGAATGGAGGTTATCAAATTCTATATATGTTAGAATAATTATTTGAAAATATTTTTAGGTATTCATCATTTTAGATCTACATATATTGGTTCCATCCCTAGGGAATATCTAATTAGAATCTATGTATGTGAAATAACTCTTTAATTATTAAAATATTTTATAAATACATTCTTATATCTTCTAGTTGATGAAATGAGAGTTTATTATTCTTGTTTATCATATTTGGGTTTCTTATTACTCCTTAATTAAATATATTTTTTTTCATTTGTTCAGGAGATTTAAGAAAGACTTTATATATTGTTTTAATATAAGTATGACTAGTCTTATTTATAGTATTGGAAGTAGTAAAAGTGGGATTTCTCCTATAAATATAGAATTCATAGAGGCCCCAAGGATTCATGTATCATAACATGTCCCCATTGAAACCCCTTTAATAACGTACATGAATCTGTATGCCCCCCAAATCTCACCTTTAATAGTACAAGAGTTAATAACTAGTGACAACGATGTAATTATCACAAATGGGAGGCATTTCCCCTTTTAGAGAACACAATTGTGTATAACTTTCATCCTTATCCGCTTCATCCCCTGAACAGTTATTATTGAAATTTTTTTATTGAGACTCATCCCTCATCTCCTTTATATTTCTTGAACTAATTTGAGCAGTATTCATTCTATGGATGACAACTCCTTAGAGTATTTCAAGAAACATAGGTTCATGTCCACTAGAGATGGAGGATGAGTCTCAAACAACAAAATGAAATGATAACTATTTGGTAGATGAAGCTAATGAGGATGAAATTTGTCTATAACTTTTACCTTTGGATGAATTCAAAGGATAACACCTACCATAGTGGATTAATTCTTTTCTTAATTTCAATTACACATTTTCTTACAACCATACTAAAATTATTTGAAATAATCAAATGTTGAGTTTCTCTTATTAGAATTATCTATAACTTCTACCTTTAATAATGAATATCTTAAATGTATTTATTTATTTATTTTAAAAAATCAATATTTTATGAATCCATTAGGATGGATATGAGTTGAAAAAGGAATCACACTAATCTTTTAACAAAATATTATTAATATGGATTTAAAGAGTTCATAAAGTTTGCAATAGATCAGGCATACAACCCTTCTCAGATCTTTTTTCTATGATTAAATTGTTGTTATTCAAGAAAAATTTGTCTATAAGAGTTAAAATAACAATTTATTTGTCACAGAATAGATCATATCTATAAATTTTGGACTAAAAATAGGGAAAAATGAATGTTCACACCAATTGGGATGATGTTGTGATTTATGGATAATTTGATATTAATACTAGTGTAAATGCTGATAGAGATGGCATGAAAGAAATGAAAATGTAAATTGAAGATATCCTTCATGATTATACAAAGTTTTTTGAGAAGTTAAATATTTATGCTAAGATTCCATTGTATACTGGTTATACTAAGTACACAACATTGTCAACTGTATGGAAGTTATATAATTTGAAAGCTAGTTGCAAATAGAGTGACACCAGATTTACAGAACTAGTTAGTCTCCTGAATGATATGATACTAGAATAAAATGAACTATCATGTTGAACATATAATTATAAACAAATGTTATATTCAATGATCATGATCTCTAAAAAATATATGCTTTTCCAAATGATTTTATATTGTTTTGCAAGGACCATGAATGACTCATAAAATGCCCTAAGTTCGGTGTGGATCGAACGAAGAAAAATGAATCAATTCCTTTAAAATTTGTATGGTACTTTCCTATCATTACATAGTTTAAAAGACTATATGAATGTCAAGAAACTATGAGACAATTTACATGGAATTCATATTAAATAATTAAATATGGGAACTAAATGAAAGAAAATTGATTATGAGTATCCTGAATTTGGAAATGAGATGTGAAACTTTTTTCCTGCATTATCTAAATATGGAATAAATCCTTTTGGTGTATAGAGTAATACTCACATTACATGGCCCATAATTTTTTAAAATTATAACTTGCCTCCATGATTATGCACAAATCAAAAATAAATTATGTTTTCTCTACTTATATCTAGACCAAAGCAACTCAATAATGATATTTGTGGTCTATTTGGATACATTGATCAAAGATATAACATCGATGTGGGATACAAGTGTCACAATGTATGATTATCATGGAATTGAATAATTCACATTGATTTCCATGTTGTATTGGATGATAAATAACTTTTTTTCTTATGGAAATTTCTCTGACTATAGCATTAAAGGAATTTTTGGGTGTCCCGTTAGTGAATAATTCACACTTAGCTTAGTCAAAACATTCCTCTAAGAATGTTATTTTAATATATTAGAATTTTTTACCTTTAAAACATAAATACCATCCCTAGATTACATCATTCGATTGGAATATTGAACAAGTTATAACACAATCTCCACTAGCAGGTGATCAGATATTCTATAAAGTAAAATATATTGACACTATTTTTGGTAAACCATTTTTTAAAAACCATAAAAAATCATGTTGGAAGAAGATATTAATTTTCTTTAAATTACCATATTGAAACAATTTGTACAATATACATTTTCTTGATGTCATGCATGTAGAAAAAAAATTTATTTGATAGAGTTATTGGCACGTTACTAAATGTTCCTAGAAAAATGAAAGATTTCATCAAGGCTAGGTTGGACATGATTGACAAAGAGATAATGGAAGAGTTGTAACTGATGAAGGGTAAAGGGTGAAATTTTCTTCCTCTATTATCTTACACTCTATCCAGATAGGAAAATTTTCAATTTTACCTTTTCTTTAATAGTGTAAAGTTATATAGGAGTATTCATCAAATATCAATAATGTTGTGTCATAACTAATTTGATGTTATAGGAACTAAAATCACATGAATTTCATGTTTTGATGTAAGATTTGATAGTTGATTCTTTCCATTGAATTATTCTTAAAAATTTATGACATACATTAACAAGACTCTGCTTCTTTTTCAAATCCATATGCAATAAAGTTATAGACCCGATGAAGTTTTCAATAATGAATCAGGAGGATGTAGTCATATTATGTGAATTAGAGATGTTATTCTCATAATGGTCCACCTGATGGTTCACTTGGTTAGAGAGGTTCAAATATGTGATCCTATCCATTACAGATGGATGTACCTCATTGAATTTTATATCAATATTTTGAAAGGATATGTCAAGAATCGAAGTCGTCTAGAAGTTTGTATTCCAGAATGATATATTGTTGAATAATATGTGGAATATTGTACGAATTACTTATCAAATGTTGACAGCATCAGTCTCTCAAAGTCTCATCACAGTGGATGCCTTATAGGTAAAGGGATTTCTAGAAGATATGTTGTTACAATTACCTTAACAGAGTAGGAGCAAGCTCACCTTTACATTTTATATAATAGTGAAGATGATGATCTATACGTTGAATATGTAGTGTTGGTAGTTTGAAAAAGAAATTCATTGTAAATCATGGTAACATTATTAGTTGGTATTTTTTTAGACTTTGGGTTGTATAGGAATCAGCCACACCACAATCTGACACATGGTTTGACTGATATGAATCCAAGTGCTTATTTTTATTTAAAATTGACATTAATTTTCATAGAAAAGACAAATAACATACTCAAAACCAATAAAATCCATTCATATTGTTTTTATAATTTATAAAAATGATCCATAAGTCACTTGTGATGTGTAGGAATCTTTATCGCCTCAATCTAATACACGATGTGCCCGGTATGACTCAAAGTGTCCGTTATCGGTTGAAAATTGATATTTAAATTTAAAAAGTGTATCTCAATGAAAACTAATAAAACATGATCATATTGTATTTATAATGTATTAAAATGATTCATATGTCATTTTTGATTTGTAGAAATGAGTCTCACATCAAACTGATACACGATGTGACCGGCATGAGTCAAAGTGAATGTTTTTAGTTTAAAATGTCGTTTTAATAAGAAAGACAAGTGACATACTAAAAACCAAAAAAAATAGTTCAGGTTTCTTTGAAACTTTATTAAAATGATACATAATTAATTTGGGACATGTAGGAATCAACTACACCTCAATCTGACACACGGTGTGATCGGTATAACTCCAAGTGCGTCTTTTTATTTAAAAATTACATTAATTTTAGTAAAAAGAAAACTGACATGGTCAAAACTAAGAAAACACTTTTTTATTATTTTTATAATTTATAAAAATTATCCATAAATCATTTTTTTACATGTTTTAATCATACACACCTCAATCTAATACACGATTTTCCTGGTATGACTCAAAGTGGCAGTTATTAGATTAAAATTGATGTTTTAGTTCAAAAAGTTTCACTCAATGAAAACTGAGAAAACATGATCGGATTGTCTTGATAATATATTAAATGATTCATAGGTCATTTTTTACATTTTTTAATTATCCACATGTCAAACTGATACACGATTTTACCGGTATGACTAAAATTGTGTGTTTCCAGTTTAAAATGACATTTTAGTAAAAAAAGACAAGTGACATGAGAAAAACTAGGAAAAATAATTATTATTGTTTATATAATTTATTAAAACAATAAATAAGTCATTTTATATGTTTATTAACCATAAAAACTTTAATTTGATGCATGGTTTGACCTGTATGACTCCAAGTGTGTCTTTCTATTTAAAATTGACATTAATTTTAGTAAAAAATACATCTGACAAACAAAAAACTGAGAAAATTAATTTAGATTGTTTATATAATTTATGAAATAGATCCATAAGAAATTTATGACAAGTATGAATCAGCATCACCTCAAACTGATACAAGATGTTTCCAATATGACTCAAAGTTCCCCTTATCATTTTAAATTTTACATTTTAGTTCAAAAAGTTTTACTCACTAAAACCAGGGAAAATGCGCTCAAATTGTGTAGATAATTTATGAAAATGATTAATAAGTCATTTTTTAATTTATTAATCAGTATCACATCAAAAAAAACATACTATGTGACTAGTATGACTCAAAGTTCTTGTTTCGAGTTTAAAATGACATTTTAGTAAAAAAGACAAGTGACTTATACAAAACTGAGAAAACGCATTAGGAATGTTTTTATAATTTATAAAAATGATCCATAATTAATTTGGTATGTGTAGGAATCATCCTCACATCAATATTACATATGGTGTGACTGTTATTACTCCAAGTGTGTCTTTTTATTTAAAATTGACATTAATTTTAGTAAAAAAGATAACTAACTTACTCAAAACTGAATAAACTCACTAAAATTATATTGATACTTTTGGAAAAATATTCATAATTCAATTTTTACATGTATTAATAATTTACACTTCAATATAATACATTATTCTCCTGGTATGATGCAAAGTGTTCATTATTAGTTCAAAATTGACATTTTAGTTCAAAAAGTATCACTCACTGAAAACTGAGAAAACGTACTTGGATTATCTTGATAATTTATTAAAATGATTCAAAATTAATTTTTGACATGTAAGAATTATTCTCACATATAACCAAAATATGATGTGACTGGTATGGAAAAAAGTGTGTGTTTCCAGTTTAAAATGACATTTTAGTAAAAATGACAACGTACGTACTCAAAACTGAGAAAATGAATTCAGATTGTTTTGATAGTTTTCGAAAATTATCCATAAGTCATTTGGGACATGTAGTAATCATAATCACATCAATATGATTCATGGTGTGACCGGTATGTCTCCAAGTGGGTATTTTCAGTATATAAGTGTCAATTTAATTTAAAATGCGCATCACGTCGCCAAAACCGATCAAATGAACCTAGATTGTTTTATCATCATTATATCTACTATTACTTGATTAATTTACTTTTGACTTTTATCTTATACATAATTATTTAATTTTCATATACATAATTCTTGAAGATGAACAAGAAATGGTTTGATGTGCATGAATCAACTACAAATCAATCTGATACACAGTGTTCCTGGTATGACTCAAATTTTAGTTTAAAATTAACACTTTCTGTTAATTTATTTATTTATATTATTAATAACATAATAATTGATTTATTATATAGGTGCTCTCTTTTTCTTGAGTATGGGTGGTTTTTTTATAATATCATGAGTTGGGTTTAGGATTCAAATACAAAGGAACATTGATGTTTTTGAATGTATGTAATAATTTGTACTCATGTAATTGCATAAACCAATGTTTGAAATGTCAATAAAATAGTGTTTTTTCTTGTATTTGTGTTGTAAAATTTATTTCATTTAAATTATGAATTGGTTCTTAATTTTTCTGATTTTTTGTGGTGTTTTTGGGACTTTAGGGTGCTGTTATAGAACACTACAGTGTTCCCCTTTATCTATGCTTGTACAAGCACTGATAAAGGTACCTTTTATCAGTGTTTTTTTAGTGCTGATAGAATCCTACGAATTTTAATTTTTCTATAGTATTTTGTTTTTATCTAGCACTTATAAAGAACATTTTTATCATGGTTAAAGTTCTATTTTATAGTATTGATAGCTCACAACCACACTATGGGCATAACCTAGTCTTAAGATCAACTGTAGCTATCATCACTCAGACACCTGGCTGTCACTGCTAAGAACTAGGTATCCTATAAGAAGATGATCGTTTAAAGAGAAAAATTAATTACTTATTTCCTTTTTTTAATTTATTTATTAACCATTAATAAAAACCATTAATCCACTTTAATTATTCCACATTACATTTCATTAACCATCCAAATCCAAGTTCATTCCTTCCTGGAATAAGATAAACTAAGTCCATCGTTTCAAAATATAAACATATTTTTAGCATATGCATTCCATCAACACAAACCCCGTGGTTTAAGAATTTATTAATCATTATTACTTTTCATAATCTATTCACTCTAGAAAAACCATCCTAAGATACCAATAAGAGAAAACATGCAACCAAGCACACCCAGTTGGCTCAAGAAGTGGGGAACAGAATGAAGATAAAGCAAGCAACTTGACCATTTACCATTAAACAAATTCATGTCAAGAAAGTATCCAACTTTATCACATCAATGGGTAAGTCTAGATTTAACCTGTTTTATCATATCCAATACCTTCCTTGACACCCACATGCATATCTTGATGAATCTTATCATCACTAAAATCAAATGATACCACATCATTCAGGAATCCCCACCCCATATCACATTATCCATCCCACGCTCAACCATCCCAAAATCATAACACATCACAAAGAAAAGATCAAATCCAGATCACATCACAAGATAACAAGAAAAAAACATAGTCAATAGGTAAATATAGGCCTTAAAACAAGGCATTCATCCTTCACATAAAATGATCTCTCACAGATCCAATCACATGGCACTGGCCTTCTCAAGAAAGTGGGAAACTCATGCCCTAATATTATCATTATCAAACAACCATTTTTTATTCCATCTTGAATTAACTGATTCATTATTCATAGGTTCCAACTATGGGAAACCTAAGGCATCAATCTATAACAATCTATCAAAAGCTAAACATTCTCTTATCATTAAAACTAGTTTCAAAAACATAGATAAGAACCATTCTCATTAAAATTCCTTTTCATTTCAACATTCTCAATAACCATTATCATTATTCACATTATTTATCAATCCCATTATCATTGAAGAACAAATTTAATTAATCATTCACATTGCATAAATTTGAATTACCATAAAATTACAAGAAACATCATATTCATTTGAAATAAATCTCCATTAATTCTTTAGAAAATAAATTAATAATTGTCGGATTTATGTTCTTTACCATTTTCTATCAAGATCAACATGTTAATCCATAGCGCCACAAGTAATTCTAACAAGCATAACATAGATAGAACAATATCTATAAAATCAAGATGCAATCCATTATCTCGATATCAAATATACACTGAAAATATTAATCCAATTAATTATTATTCTATTTATATATTTATTAGGTTAATTTCATTTCCATACAAATGAATAAACCATGATAAATTTATAATTTCTTGTAAATAAATTGGAGAAACAATGAATCCCCTACCTCAAAGTAATCAAATAACTTCGCATGAGAACAGATCAGCATCGCAAATCCCAATCACTCCTATCGTAAGAAGTTTCATCCCACTAAGGATGTTTCACCACAACCACACCAAGAAACAACCTAGAAAACTTTGTTAGAACAATGAAGAGAAATTGGCATTGCATGGTAAGATAAAAATGGAGGATCCATATTGAATAACCTCAATAGAAAAGGTATAACATACCTCAAATCACCATGGATTGAACATAAGAATCTAAGAATTGATTCCCATTGAAGGGTTTTGAAAATGCTTTAAGAGAGAATCTTCACGTGATTCACTACACCAAAAATAGGGGTGCATGAAAGATGGAATCACTACTAGAAGAAACTCAAACCAATGACAGTAGGGTTCTACAACTCCAATGGAATGTATTTAGAACCACCATCCTCAAGGGAAAGCAAGTGGGAAGGAATAAAGGGAGGATCTTCTTTTTTGACTCAACGGATATGAGATGATTGAAATTTCATATTTAAAAAAATTTAATTAACTAACTATTGGGGATATCATTAAACTTCATATGTAAGGACTTGTTTATATCCTTGATCATCGCTAAAATCAATGATAAAATTATCTTTGATGATCATGCTTTGAATTTCCTTGATTCACGTCACCGAATGACCCACATGGTCATTTTTACATATCTGGTGGAAAAATCCACATGGCTAATTCCATGTATCCAAAATCCCCAAATATCTAAAATCTCCATGTAACCATTTTTATATAGTAGACTCAGCCATGTAGCTGATTCATCCAGGTAGTTGATCTATCCATGTAGTTGATTCACATAGCTGACCATGCAATAAAGAAAATTCATGTAGCTAATCCAACCACATATCCAATTCACATATTCGATCATCCATGTAGCTTATTTGACTGACCATGATAAGAAACAATTGATCGTGAAACTAACTGCACAACTAACCAACCTACCGCATGAAAAAACAGGTGATTGTGCCAACTGATCACATGACCAACCAACCTACTGCAAGAACAAATAGGTGATTGTGCCAATGAACTACATGACCAACCAACCTAACACATTAACAAACAGGTGACCATGCCAACCGACCATAAAACCAAAAAAGTGAATGTATGAAGGGAAAAAATTGAAGAACTAGAAGAGAGGACTCCTAAAACCCCCCAACCACCAAAACTAAAAAATTAACGAGCTGGGAAGGTATGAACTATTACATTAGATACCTCTCAAATGACTCTCTTCTATGAGAATCAAAATCAAACCATATATAAAATAAAAATGGGTCTTTAAAATAACCACCTCGTGAGATACTATCAAGGATCTCTCCATCATAGGAGCTCAACCACCTCATAAGAGGAATAATGAAAAACCATGCAACAAAAAAATCCCGCACCTAAACACTCTGTTGGTGGATATACCTCTTAAGCGATAGAAATTTTATTAGTAAAAAACAAGAGGGAACCATCTCATAAACCAAAAAGTTCAACATCCATATAATGAACAATGTTACAAGAGAAGAGCTAAGAATCAAACAGCTCAAGGTATTGAGTTCTCATATGAAACACACATTCCTAGGTACTCTCCACCATGCCACCATGCTAACACAAGACACAAACCAAGAGAATAGCACACCCATGAAACACATTCTCCTGGAAGTCTAGGATCTCCGCATGCCACTCCTAGAAGGTTACATCATCATTAACATCAATATCACCCCATTCGATGACATAAGAGTCATTATGAAGATAACGATGGATCTTTGACACATGAAAAACATCATGTATCCAAATCATCTATGGGGGAAGTTCTATCTGATATGTCACATCTCCAACACAAGCCAACACCTCAAAAGGACCAATAAACTAGGGGGAAATATTCCTCCCATGAACAAACCTTTATTGACCATAATATCGATTCACCATCATGAACACATGATCTAAAACGTCAAACTCAAGAGATCTCCTATTATGATAAACATATGATTTATGATGATATTATGTCTCATTCATCCTCTTGTGAATTACCTGAACTATCTTTATTGTATTCTATAGTAAATATGACCTAAGAGTTTATACCTCTCCAACCCTGGTCCAGGAAAACGGATAATGACAAGGTTGGTCATACAAAGATTAAAATTTCATCATACCAATAGTGGAATGGAAACTATTATTGTAAGAAAACTTTAACAAGGGAAGGTTACTCATCTATGAACCTCCCAAATCCAGGACACAATAGCGCAACGTGACTTCAAGAGTCTATATAGTGTGCTCTATCTGACCATACATATACATATGGAAAGTTGTTATAAGGCATAAATGAGATCCAAAATTATGTTGGAAACCTCTCCACACCCTGTATTTACTAGGAATATAGACACTGATCTTGCTGATATTAATGCATTGGTCACTCCCTCTACTGTACTCAATAATAATTTCATTGATCCATTTCATTGAATTTATTCTTCCATTAATAAGGAAGACTATATCATTCATGGTGGATAAGTGGGATATTCCAAAGAACCCATTCCATTCATTGAAATGATTCACCCTTACAGTTTTAATTTCATATATCATGTTCATGTTAATCATATCCTGAGTCATGATATATAATATTGGAGAGAGAGGGTCTCTTTGGAGAAGACCTGAGACTAAATTGAAAAAACCAAACCTCCTCCCCAAAAGAGAGATCAAAAAGTAGGGTGAATAGAAGCATCAAAAAACATGGTTTCATACCCATTTAAAAAATCTACACTTCCAAATAACTTCTTGGGTGAATTTTCTTTCCATTCTATCATAGTCTTTATTCATGTAAATATTAACCATGGAATTGGATCTGACCTCTTTCCCAATAATTTCCTCTAACATTTCTTGAGTGAGGAAAATCACTCCTAGATACTCTTTCCCTTCAGAAACCCATGATGTTCATCTGAGATTTTATGAGGTAAGATCTTTTATAGTCTCTTATTGAGGAAAATTTCAATAACCTTATAGGAGAAATTACATAATATTATGGGTGAAAATTCACTAAAGGTGCTAGGATAGTTCTCCTTGGGAATAAAAACAAGAACCGTGGAAGTGGTAACATGGGGAACAATACAACCGTTGAAATAATTTTGAACCACCCCTATTAGGTCTTTCTTGATGCAAACACAAAATGAAATATATAAGGACCCAAGGAATCCATTAGGTCTTGGTATGCTATATGGATTAATTATTTTAATACTAGAAAATTTTTTATCCTCCTTTGGTTTGGATTTCAAGGAATCATTATTACATCCCTCTAATGTGGGTAATTTTATAAAAAATGATAATCTTCTTCATTTACTGGGTATACATTTCTTACTCTATTAATAGTTTTGAATAAAATAACCATGAAGTGGGAGGCTCCCCAAGGGAAAATGGATTCAATGTCGCCATAGAATGAGTCTTCTTGAAGTTTCATGATAATCCTCACAAAGAACTTCTTTTCTTGTATGGATTCATGGAAATATTTTGTGTTGTGATCTAATTTCATCAAACCATGTTTATTCAAAGTTTCTAAATTTATAGTATAAAAGTAATAAAATATCTTCATCCCATTGATTTTTAAGGGTTCTATTAAGCTTAATGATCTTGTTATGAATATCTTCCAATTATGGTCCATGATATGGTTGTCTATTTCTCCATTCTAAAATGGTTTCTACCAAAATACATAATTTTTTCTAGATTTAAACCCATGAATACCCTTTGGATGGATAATTACACATGTTTCATGAAAGTTCCATCCTTCATCCATCTATTGATGAATTATAAGTTACAAATAGGATACAAAGAACCTTGGATCCGAAGAAGCACCAAAGAATAATCGATTAAGGACTGATCCAAGTGGGAGACAGTCATGTGTGAGAAATCTATTACTATATGCATGTTAGAAAAGAATATTTCAATACATATATATATTCTTATACCTAATATCTTATTGTTATTCTATGTAAAATAGTCACCACTAATGCCTAGATTCATTATATTACTAAAGAGAAGAATCCTCGTAAATCTTCCATATCCTTGCTCGAGTAAACACCCCCTTTAATTTTAGATTTATCTATTGTGGAAACTCTAGGAATCACAGTGACAAAGGTTTGAAGATGAATAAAATACAAAAAAAATAAGAATATGATGATGAACACAAATATAGAAATTTACTTGGTTTCGGAATAATACTTATGTCCACAGAGAGGCAGAATCACTTCCCTATAATTTAGGATCACAATTATAAGTATGTTTTAGAATTTTATACAGACTATAATGCTAGATAGAATGATATAATAAATAATATTAAACATTATTCTACCAATTTCATAGTAAGTCCACTGTACTATAGTGAATGGTGGCTGGAAGTCTGCACTGCTACAGTGTTGTGGCCACCCAATTCCAAGATGATACAGTGGCCTATGGATAGAAGTATGTGGAGCTACAGTACCATTGTCTCTAAATCCTGAGATGATATAGGGGAAAATTAGGCTCCAAGTGGGATATTGTTGGATTCATGTAGCCCAATATGTTTTTATGATGTTGGGTTGAATGCTAGAATCCCATAATGAACACCATATCACAACTCTCATTGGTCGAGATCCATGGGGATCTCATTTGAGATTAAAGGTGGAAACGTGTCATTTCTCCAGGGGTATGGGAGTTAAAGGTACTCAGCCCAAAATTTAGGGAACTATAACAACTTTGACCGATAGTAGTAGAGTTAACCGGGTGACACCAACAGGCCACTATATTAGTGCATAATTTGTCATGGTTAATCTAGCAACTCGAACTTTGGAGAAAATGATATTATAGCTCCTTAGACTTATATCCATTGGAAAATGTGGCATCTTGGACTTGGGTGGCTGCAACACTGTATCATTAAATACTTCAAACCACTATTCACTATAGCACTGTGGACTTGTTATTCTATTGGTGGCATAGTGCTTTGTATTCTTTATTATCACATTTGAGCTAGGGTTTTGGTGTTTTTGAAACTCTAAAACCTTAATGTAATTGTACACCTAAATTATAGTGAAGTTATTACACCTCTCTGTGGATGTAGAGATTGTTCCCAAACCATATAAATCATTGTATCCGTGTTTATCTTCTTCTTATTTTTTTCTGTATTTTCTTAATTTTTAAACCTCTATTGTTGTGACTCCCAACATATTTTCACAACTATTATTAAAGGTTGAGTTTAGAATTCTTGAATTAAATGTTTAATATAGAATAAAGAAAGTTGAAGATTGGTTTCTTCAATGGTACTAACTCTAGTTACTGGGGGATGCATATCGAGGATTATCTTTATCAGAAAAAGATCTACTCGCCTCTTATGGGTGTAAAACCAATGGATATGGAGAAAATGATGTGGGAGCTACTTGATTGAATGTTTTTGAGAGTTGTGCATGTTAAATTTTCCAAAAAAATGAAGTTAAACATTATAGAGGAGAAGACAATGGCTAGGATGATGATATATCTCGCGAATATATATGAGAATCCTTTAGTATCAAACAAATTGTACCTGATGTGATGATTTTTCAATCTAAAAATGATTTAAGGGAGGACTGTTGTAGATCACATCAACAAATTCAACATCATCACAATTTATATGACATCGGTGGGAATTATGATTGATGATGAGGTATGTTCACTAGTTTTACTATCTTTATTACCTAATATTAGGGAAGTGAATGTAACAGTTGTGAGCAGTTCTTCAGGGAATACCAAGCTAGTTCTGAAGGATGTGTGGGATATGATTCTCAATGAGGATATTCGAAGAAGAAAATCAGGAATATTCCCTATTTCTATTTTAAACATGGAAGGTATAGTAATTTATGCACAATGAGATAATCATAGGGGATGGTCAAAGTAAATAGGAAATAGATGAGATAAAGAAAAGGGAGATGGTCCTAACTACTGGAATTACAGGAAGAACATAAATTTCAAGGAGTGTGTAGAAAAATTAAAGGCACCTGAAACTAATGTAGAAAACATGATGGCTAAAGGAACTAATGATGAGCTACTGATGATCTTGGATAGCCTTATGGAGTCTTGAATTTTATACTCAGAGGTGTATTTACATTCCTTGTTGGATAAGGGTTTCCTAAAAAATTATTTTTTTTGAAATTTTGGAAAGGTTTATCTTGCTGATGATGAACCCTTGAAAATCATGGGGAAGGGTGGTTCATGGATCAAGACCAACTATATGAGATTTTTTGTTATAGAAAATGTGAGGTATATCCCAATTTTGAGAAGAAATATTATTTCTATCATGCATCTTGAGGATTTTGATTTTAGTACCACGTTCACTAGTGGTGCATCGAAGATCACCAAGGGAGCTACAATCATAGTTCGGAAAGAAAATAGTGGTACCCTATAAAACATGACAGAAACATGCATGGACATTATTTCATCAATAAATTCTATCAAGGATTCACAAATTTTTAACTATATTCTAGACAACATGAGTGATAATGGTATGAAGGTGATGAAAATAAAAGGAAATATATCAGATCTATAGTTAGTGGATGTTATTCTATGTGGAGATTGTATCTTCATAAAGCATAAGAAAGTATCTTCTATGAAATAAGGTAGAACACTGATGGATGGAATGTTTTACCTGGTTCTCACTGATGTTTGGGGGGTTTATACCAATACACTCCCTTGGAGGTTAACAATATTATGTGGCATTAATTGATGAATCAATAAGTAAGTAATGGGTTAACTTTATAAAAAGAAAATTTGATGTTTTTAAGTTATTTCGGAAGTGGAAGTCTATGGTAGAAAATGAGTCAGGAACTAAGCTGAAATGTTTGAGGTATGACAATAGTGGAGAGCATAAAAGTAAGGAGTCCATATAATTTTGTTCTAATAATGGAATTCGGTGGTAGAAGGCTATTATAGGTACACCAAAGTAAAATGGTGTAGTTAAAAGGACGAATATGACACTAAATAAATGTTCTAGAAGCATGAGGTTGCACTTGAGATTACCCAAAACCTTATGGGATGATGTAGTGAATATGACAACATATCTCATCAATGGGATTCCATCTATACCAATGGAAGAATATATAAACTAGGAGATCTGGTCTTGTAAATAGATAATACTATCACATTTATGAGTCTTTAGATGTTTTACATGTTTACATATTGATGTTTATTCAAGGGACAATTTTGATTCTAAGTCCAAATCTTGTTTCTTTATTAGCTATGTGATGAGGAGTTTATATATTGATTTTGGGGTGATCAGAACAAGATGATCATTAGAATCCAGAATTTGATATTTAATGAAGGTGTCACATATTAAGATCTGCATGCAGTTGATGTTGATAGTGGGATAAAAAAAATCAGACTAACATGATAAAGTGAATCTTGAAGGTGTACCTGAGCATGTGATACTAGAACTAGTGGATCATACCCCTAAAATGGATTTTTGGAGATCGATAAGGGTGAGAATTCATGTTTTGAGGTATTTAACATCCTTACATTATTTTTTATTAAATAATGGTGGAAAACTAGAATGCTTTAAAGAAGATATGCAGTTGAAGGAGTCAAGCAAGTTGGAGTTAGATATAAATGAGAAAATTTCGTCATTACATGACAACAATGCTTGGGAGTTGATAGCTCTGCCCCAATGAAATAAATCATTGTAGAAAAACTGTGTATACCAAATTAAGTAAGAAAATGATGGAAATAGGAGGTACAAGGAAAGGTTGGTGGTAAAAAAAATTAATAGAAATAAAGTGTGGATTTTACTGAAATTTTCTCACCTGTAGTGAAGCTTATAACCATCCAGGTGGTTCTCAGTATTGCTTCATCAGAAGACTTATACCTAGAGAAGCTTGATGTTGTGACTTCTTTCTTTTATGGATATCTATATGTATTATTCAGAGGGATAAATTGAGTCGGGGAAGGAAGACCTAATGTAAAAAACTCTAAAAAAGATTATAAGGTTTGAAGTAGGCACCCATGTAGTGGAATAAAAAAATTATTCATTTATGACTAAAAATGAATGGAAATGGTGTTAAATTGATCAATGTTTCTACACAAAGTCTTTTGGTAATGAATAAATTATGATAATTCTATATATGGATGTCATCCTCATTACAGGATCATGTATATAGATGATTAATGAGCTGAAAGGCAACTGGATGAGGATATCGAGATGAAAGATCTTAGAGAAGCTGACAAGATTTTGTGGATGAAGATCAATAGAGACAGCTCATCTAGAACCTTGATGTTACCACATGCTAACTACATTGTAAAGGTTCTAGGAAGATTTAGTATGCTAGAATAAAATACATTATTTATTCCCCTAACAAGTCATTTAAAATTATCAAAAGAGTAATCACCAAAGATGGAACAAGAGGTTGGGTACATGGAAAAGGTTCTATAAGCATCATTTATTGGAAGCCTAATATATTTCATGGTCTGTAATCGACCTAACATTTCTCATAAAGTGGGAGTTTTGAGAAGATATATGAATAACCCTATAATTCAACATTGGGAAGCTGTGAAGTGGATTCTAAGATACTGAAAGGGAAGCAAGCAAGTATCTATGTGATTTGGGAAATGAAATTCATTACAAGGAAAGATCACTCTTAAAGTGGGAGGTTTCTTGATTAGTGTAGCCAGATCTGTTTGGATTATGTTGTGTTGAATGATAGCGGACCATATTTCTCACCATACCACAACTCTTCCTGGTTGAGCTCTACGATGAGCTCGTTTGGGGTTGTAGGGGAAATGCATCCCTAGTTCAGGGGTCTGAAGGCCCCCAACCCAAATTTTTCATACTATAACAACTCGGAACAACTATATCGTAGATGATTAGGTCACACTAATAGGGAATTATAGTAATATAGAATTTTTCATGGTTACTATAGCATCTCAAACTTTAGAGATAGTGGTACTATAGCTTAGTGGGCTTCTAGCCACCATACACCATTGCATATTGGACTTTGGTGGTCGCAACACTATAGCAGTATAGAATTATGGCCATTATTTATTATAGAATAGTGTACTTACTATGTGTTTGGTGGAAAAATCTAGGATATACGATGTTTGGAAGAAAGAAAATCAGTTGGAATATTAGGACATGGGAGTTATAAAAAGTGGAGACACAGGGATAGGCAGGCTGAGATGAGGTTACTTAGCATCTTAGTGGCATACTTCCTGGTCAAAGGGAGCCAGCACTGTGGGATGGTTATGGTAGGAAAGGACAGGTTCATGCTTGGAACGATAGACATGGAGAGGTTTCACCATATGTTAATGTTCACGGTGTTCTTCTTCGTAAGGGTTTGTGCCCAGGTTGTAGTAGGGACACAGCTCCGGAAGACTAAGTCCCTGGCGTCCATCGAATTTGTAGAGGCAGACATAGAGTGGTTCATCCAATCCTCATGCCTTGTAAATATAGGGGTTAATTTCTAGTCTGAAAGTCATACAGGATGGTGTGCATCTCTCACTTAGGCAACTTGTAAGGTCTATTATTCAAGGAATAGACAAAGGGACTAATTAGGGTGGTATAGGAGACATGTGAGCCAGTCATAGTGGATGATAAGGGGTTCTTGTGGGATGCATCACAGTTGGATACAAATAGCTCCCCAAACATGTGTAAGGTGTTCAACATGTGACCCACACCTGATGTATTTCCTGAGGGTTCCATGGTCGATAGGATACTACATATTAGGAATGAGAATAAAATAGAAAAGTTTATCAAGCAGGGATTGAAGTATGAGATTACATATCAAGTCTTTAGAGCCTATATTTGAAATAATAAGGGTATGTTACAGCTAAGGAACAGCCAAGTAAGGCCCATATGGCACAATTATTACATAAAGGGGGAATTCAATAGGGTTCCCAGCCATAATATTGATAAGTACAATGCCTGTGAGGGAGACATAAAGATGTCATATGTCTCATATTAAAAGGCCTACAACTGGACAAACTCTATCCTGGGTGCTGAAACCATACTTGAGTCTAAGGAGAGGTCGCACCTGGGCATTAAGAACAACATGATCATCAGGTTGGGGTTTGACAATGATTTCATGATTCCCAATAACCATACCCTATCGAGCGAGCATATGATCAAGTTATTCATAAATCTAAAAGGATCCTGCTCGAGGTATATTATATACTAACCTAGAGGACAGTCATGCTCAGATATGGATGAAGATGGAATTGGATCAAGCGGCTATGGAGCATAAATCATTCATGATTGGTTAGGAGATAGATGAGAGGCTAGAAAAGGTTTCCAAGTTGACGTCGAGGTCGAGGAAGCTTTAGTATATCTCATTCATGATCATACATGAAATTATAAAACCTTGTATATACAATTTTATGTATCACTTTCATAACTTTCATACCTTTGTCTTGAAGCTTTGTCAATATACCTAGTCAACAATTGTGCTAGAACTCCACAACTAACCTTGTAAACATGATTTATAAACAAATACAATCAACCCAAAAACACTGAAAATCCACCATGTTGGATTTTCCACCAACAATCTCCCTCTATTCCTCCTCCAATATTTATAATATAATTCTTTTGTGTTATTTATTATTCCTTCTACTTCCTTTATAGGGGATATACACGACATATTTCTTCTCCTAATTTTAGTTCTCGAAGTTAAAACCTATGAAGTTAATAATAGAATCTTATTATGTAACATCCTGAGTTTTAAATAATAATTATTAATATTATTTTCCATTAGTATCTTGATTTAAATGGTAATTCAATATTAGCAATAATAATATTAAAAAATGGTAATGAAAATTAAATTATCATTATGGAAATAATTGAAACACTTTAAAAAATATATAATTATAAATACTTAAATAAATTAATTTTACCAAGTAACTTTAGAAATTAGTTTTATAAAAAAAATTATATTAATTTGTAACTAAAATTTTATAATTATTATTATTAAGAAAAATGATAAATTTATTTAAAAATATAAATTTATATAAATAATATACTAATAAATTTTCACATGTGGATAATATGAAACTTTAAGATAATATATAAACTATTTTATTATTATAAAATAAAATTTGAATATTCATAATTATGATATATTTGATTCAATATACTTTATTATAAAATTAAATTATGATGATATCATTTTAAAGGATGAATATTAATAAAATTTCTATAAAAAAGTGAGATAGAAATGATTTATAATAATTAAATTCATATAAATTGATTTATATTTAAAATTATGAATTATAGATAATATATTTTGTAATAAAATTATAAATATATACAAAATTATATTTATAAAAAAATGATATATGAATATTATGTTATTAAAAATGATTAATAAAATAAAAATAAAAAAATGAGAATGAATGGATAAGAGGAATCTTAGGGGGAGATCAGGTCTTCTCTAGAGGAGCTGAGGGCTTTAGGAGGCCGAGAATAGTAGGTTCTTACATGGGTTCAAACATGAGTTGGAACATCGAATGGGATCAATTCGGTATCGGAACTTGAAGTAGATGAGATCTCAAATGTGGATGAAGGATCGACTGCCAAAATTAGAATGATTTAGTGAAAGGTTTCGAACACAGAAGACTAAAATTGAGTGTGATCTATTCTTCATTTCCATCCTCCTATAATTGGGATTTATGGTTATTCAAATCATCTTTTAAGGATTGTTTTCAACTTGTCATTGTTATTCTCACATTTTTCTTTGATTTCCTCCTTAATCGACATCAGATATCCCTATTTTTCATCTTCATTTTAGGGATTATTTGAACACTGATATCATATTTTATGGACTTCCTTGTCAAATATGATTTCTATTAACATAGTGGTTGTTTAAAAATGATTTTATTAAATTAAATTATTTTTTTACAACAAATTCGATTAGTTTCAACTCATTTTAAATTCATCTTCATCTTTTTCCTCTTTGAATCGAACTTTTAAACATCAATGAATATAAATAAATATATTGAACGACTTTAATTTAAATCTCCAATGTCTGGTTTCTTAAGCTTCCTCATTAATCCATGGAATAATTCTTTTTTTTGAGAATATTTTTCATTGTTGTATGTATAAAAAGTTTTAAAATGACAAATATTTTGGTTATGTCACACCTGGGTTTTTTTCATTATTGGATCTGGTTCATTTATGGGTCTTAGTTTTTCTCTCTAGAACCAGGTGTGATGGGTTTGAATTTTATGGTAGTTCCTTTGTTAATATTCACTCCAGTTATTGTTCATGACTTTACCCTTTAAGTTTTGGTGAAAATGGAGAATTTGGTCTTGGATGTAGGTAGTTCATGGTTTGCAGATGATTAGTAGAAACTGTGTGCCCTACCCAGGTAACTGTGCAGTCAAGTGTGTTTTGGGATAGTGGCTAACACATAGTTATAATATGGTTTGTAAACTGCGCAGACTAACTATGTAGCCTATTCCTCTTGGATAGTGATGGGAGCATGGTTTCGACACAGTTTGGGAAACTGTGTGGGAAAACTTTGTGTGATGTCTAGGTCATTAAAATTTGTGTTTTTATTTTTATCTCTCCTTTATTTTTACCCCCAAAACCACCCCTCTCTCCCCCATTCTGGATCTCCATCTCTAGTAACCTACTCCCTCTCTCATGTCACCCTCAGATCACCACATTTACGGTGTATTAGGATTGTAAACTCAAATAAATATTCAAGAAATTGATTTTCTTCCTCGACTCATCCTTCTTTCTAGGGTTTCTTTAAATTTTCTTTAGGGATTTTCTTCTATAGCAGGTTGGGTGTCTGATTTAGGGTTGAATCTTGTTTATTATAGTTCTATATTGATGTTTTTTCTTCAATATTTCTTTTCTAGGGTCTTCTGGTGGTGTGGTTTTGGTTTCTCACCAATTTCCAGATATTTCTACACTTGAGGTGGGTGGTTCCATACCCTAACATTGTTGGATTATTTTAATAGGATTGATTGGTTAATTATATGTTATTTATGATTTATTTGTGTGGTGAAAAAATAATTTGGAAGTGTTTAACATACTTATGGGATAGAAATGGATTTTAAAAAAAATTAAATGGTTATGTTTTGTGTGTGTTTTATAGTATTGCTTCTTGAAAGTGTTTTATAGTTCATTTGAAGGGTGTAAAATGTGTTTTCAAAGGAACTTAAGGTACAAATGAGTTCAAAATTATGTTTTTAAAGGAAAATTGAATATTTTGGAATATAGGATTTTTTGTTCACTTTTAATATGAAATATGAGTTATGAAAATGATGAAATCATGTTTAAAGTGAATTGGGTTTAGGTGTGGATTTTAAAGTGTCTATCCCCATAGAAAATTATTGAGTGGATTTCATGTTTTTATTTTGGCCTTGATAAATGAGTTTCATGAAATGTTTGAGTGGGGTGAAAATTATTTCAAAATGGTTTTGGTGTGTGTAAAGAGGTTAAGTGGTTTGGTTTATGGAAAAGGGTGATTTCTCGGTGTATTTGTAATGTATGGAATGTGTATTTAAAAATGGAGTTTTGGTTGACAAGTGAAATGGTATTGAGCACAAAGTAAATCCCTATTATCTAGGTTCACTGACTAGTTCTAGTATACTAGTGATTCAGAAGTGGCTAGTCCCAGTTTCACTTAACTAGATTGAATATTACAACACTAACTAAAAATTGATGATGATTTTAGACCACTAAGACATTGGGGTGTCCCCTCATGAGAAAGCTATTATTGTGGTTTTTATACCACCTTTCACTGAGGTAAAAGGTTCTAGTGTCTCACTTGAGATATATTACCCTTAGGGATTTACCTATGGTGCTCACCTGTGAAATGTGGCTTATATGATGTGGTTTCATCCATTGGCATATGGTGGAAATTCTATGTATATTTTTTTATTTAATTTCAAATAAAGTTTATCCTAGTAAACACTTCTTTTTGAAATGTTACACCTAAAATTTTTATTTTGAAAATGTTTCCCTGAAGATAAGGTTTTCTTTAAAATTGTTCCTTTAAAAATGGTTTTCGTCTTAATTGTTTACTTAAAAATGTTCTAAAGGCTTTTATATTAGAAACACATGTTAATTTATATTTTAATGTTATATAATGTTACCTTATATTTTGGGTAGAATCCTACTAGTCTTTGGCTCACACCCTACATACAACTTTAGGTGTATGTAAACCTTGTATGTGTGACTCAAGTAAAGGCAGGGTATGTTGTGAAGATGGATCTGGGTTTCTAGTGTTCCATATCATGTGGGTTGGTGGTGGTGGATTGAGGGTGACATCCCTCTTTTCATATTGAGGTTTTTGGGTCATTTTGTCATTTTCCTTTTTTGTTGTTATATCTTGGGTTTTTTTAAGCTGTAAACATTGAATCTGGAATTGTTGAACCTTGTTTGAATTTGGCTATTTATTATTTTTATGTTCACTTACAGTGGATTTTTATGTTTATATTCATGGTAAAATTGTTTCCAAGTTATAATATTGATACACAGGAACTAGTTACTAGCCCGTGGGGATTGGGAACACCCTTCGGTCCATGCCACAGACTAGGTCGGGTGTCAGGTTGCATGGAACTTCGGCTTGGTTTGTGACACAATGGTATCAAAGGAGGTCAAAATCTTTTGGGTCATGTTATTTGGGAAATATTCTAGATAGACCAGAGCTAGTATTTTTGGGACTTGATGCTCTGATTACAAGTAAGGTGCCTGGACAACACACCTCATGATAGGAGTCAAGTTTCCATAGGAAGTTATGGGTTATTTTTTGTCTATAAATGAACAAGAGAGTTGAGATAATGGTCTTTGTGAGCTCACAGGGACTAGAAATCCATGTGATGTTGGGTACATATTCCTCGAAGACTCTTCGTGACGGTGGTGTGATTGGAATATGGCCGCCAACCATATGCCCAAGTTACCTACCGATAATATTTTTCTCCTATAAATTATTTTGTGTCTAATTGGGTTCTAAAAAAATTGTTTCATAAACCCTTCTTTTGGAATTTTGGAAAACTAGATTTTAAAAGGGGGGATGGTTTTGTTTTGGGAATATGGAAAATGAATTTTTAGAATTATTGTAAAGTAATATTTAGAAAATTTTATTTTTATTAAATTATATTTGTGGTGACATAGTGATGATTTTAACATAATTGGACTATCATGATTTAAATATGGGGGTTGTTGAAATGGATTGTTTCAAAAATAATAATTGATTTTGAAAAAGGTTTTGGAAATTTGTTTTAAATGAGAGTAAGTGATTCTTTAATGAAATGGGATTTGGTGGAATGATATTTTTTGTGTTTCTGAAATATTTTTTAAAAGGGATGAATTGGATTTTTGGATAGAATCCATGGGATGTTATTTTCATAATATTGAAATGGTTTGATGTGTGGGGTTTGAAAATGGTTTTTACTTGGTGGTTGGTGGGATTTAAAAGGTATTGTGAGTTTTTAAATGGTAATTTTTTGTTTGACCTTTTGTATTTCTGTGAGTGACAACATGCATGGTTATGTGTGGAAAATATGGATGGATAATAGAATGAGTGGATGAGTTCTCGGATTGCTATGAATGAAGGGGTTCCCGATATGGAATGAGAGAATTCATGTGTAAGGTTTCATGGAATGCCTTTGGTGAGTGTGAAACCCACCAAGATTTTTTTCATTTTTAAAATTTATTTTGAAGAAAATATGTGGAATTTTAATAACCAGTGGTTGTGTGGTGTTTCCCTTTGTAATTTGGGACAGTTTTTTGCAAGGTTCTATGAGTTTGAAAGCTCTTTATGTTTGGATGGTGTTTCAAGTTTGAGTTATTGTTGATGACATGGTTTTGAAATTATGGTTAGTGGAATATTTTGAAAAATGTTCTAGGAAGCCTTTGAATTGGTTCCCTTTGTGTATTTGGAGTTTGTTCATGATGATTTTTTTTCAATGGAATAGTTCTATTAGGTTCTTGGTTTTCTTATTTGGCTAGTGTACACCCCTATAAAGTTTCATTGTATTTTTGTAGTGTGGCCATAGGTGTTTTTCCATTGGAAGACCCTACCATTGATCAAACCTTATACTTTCTTATTTAGTTTTAGAAGTTTAATCTTTATATATTTTGTGATCAATTGACTCCTCTTGAAGCAAAGGGTGTATGTGGAAGTTGAAAGAAACTTCAGTTTCCTTGAGTTTCCTGAGTTGTTCGGGTTGAAGGTTTTCACCACCATGTTTGAAAGTATTATCTAGATGTTGTGAAAGTAATTATAATGGGGAGTGTTGAAAGCGGTCTGAGACTATTGGTGCTATCCACGGTGTTCAAAGGCTCTTAGATCTTTTGTCTGCTTCCTTTCAGCATGGGATCAACTTGTGCCATCAGTGTGGCAAGTCTAGTCATAAGAATTCGTCATGTCTATTTTCAGAAATAGTGTGTTGTTTGGGGATCAGTTTAAATTCCCTTTTATTATGATGCTTCATTGTTGTAACAGTTATGTCTGGTGAGGTTTTTCAGTACTAACTTTTTTTATCAAAATGAAAGAGTTGAATTGTGACTCTTTTGAGAACTTCTAGTTTAACAAAAACGTGTTATTCTTTTGGGAACTTTGAATTACTCCATTTTAAATGGTGGTGTCTTTCGTGTGTTCTTGTTTATGTTGTTTCTCACTCAAGGTAAAAAAGGGATGATGTGTGTGCATCTTCTAAGTCCCTATCTTGGTGAAAGTTCCACACTAAGGCGAAGTGAGTCCATGGTGTGTGGTGTTATTTTTCTTTCACATGTAATTTTGTGTGGTCAATCATGAAACCAAAAAAAGGTGTTCCAATAATTAATTGTGAGATTCTATACATGAGGTAGGATATTCTTCAATCATTAGGGCTCCATCCATAGGTGCTAGAGTAAAGCTCGCTTGTATTTAGAAATCAAGTGGGGTGTGAGGGACTATGGTCCGGTTTGGTCTCTAGTATGGGATGGGGATAATTTAAGCTTCTATGTTATAGCTCCCTTATCTTGGAAATTTCATGTTTTGTGGGCAGATGCATGAAATCCTCATCCTTCATTGTGACTAGTGTGGGTAGAATAGTTTCTCCTTGGTTATAAGGATGTGTGTTTGTCCCGTTTTCTTGAACTCTAGTGGTTGTACCTTTTTGGATGTGAATCTCCATGTTGATTTCCTTATGTGTCAGGCCTTATAAATAATTTTTGGTTTTATTCTATGTGATAATTTCTTAATATTTACCCTGTATATTTTCCCATGTCATTCCATACTATATGGCTAAGCTGGTTGGTTCTTATGGGGGGAGACCCATTGTGGGTCTCACTGAAATTTATTTTATAGTAGGTCGGTGGTAGATCATTTTAAATGGTGGGGAGTATATTGGGACCCCATGTTGATAATTTAGTTAGGTTTTTGGTGTGGGATTGGTAGTTCGTATCCTTTTTTGGAGCTATCAAATTTTGAGTTCCTCCCCTGACTAAATGTTGGTGTGGGAGAAAACCCAGTGGTTTTTCAAAGTAAGATTGTGAAAGTGTTCTTAATAATTATTATTTGGAGTTGTGGGATTTGATTTTTGTTTCTTAATTTATGAATTGCTTGTGGCTTGAAATCTTGGATTAAGTGTTTGTGATACTTCCATTAATTGATCAATCAACTAGAGGTGGTGTGGTTTTCTAGGGGTAGAAGGCATATGGTGGGAATCCCATTCTAGCCACCCAAGTTAAATCTTGTGAACCTCCTTTTCTTTCCAAGCAGTTCTTCGTTTCTTCTAATTTGATGTTTTTTGGGGATCTACTTGAGCTGTGTAGGATTATGAATTTTTGTTTTTGGATCAAGATTTGTTGTGTATTTCCGTGGGCATAAAGTGTTATGGTGGGGAGAATTGTCACACCTAGGTTTTTGTTTTTATTCTTGGATCTGGTTTATCTATGGGTCTCAGTTTTTCTCTCAAGAACCGAGTGTATTTGGTTTGAATTTTGGGGTATTTCCTTTTTTAATCTCAAGTATAATGATTTTCCTGGAGTTTCCCCTTTGAGTTTTGGAAAAAAAATGGAGAATTTGGTCTTTTCAGTAGGTTTTTCACAGTTTGTGCACAGTTAGTGGAAAAAATTCACCCTACCTAAGTAATGTGTGGTTATGTGTGTTTTGGGACAGTGGTAAATGCATGGTTAGAGCATGGTTTGTAAACTGTGTAGAATAATTGTGTGGCATGTGCCTCTTAAATAGTGAGGGGTGCATGTTCTCTACACATTTTTGGAAACTATGTGGATAAACTATGTGTGATGTCCAGGTCTTTAAAAATTGGGTTTTTATTCTTCTCTCTCCCTGATTTTTACCCCCAAATCTACCCCTCTCTCCCCTATTCAAGATCTTCATCCCCAGTCACCTCTTATATCTCCCATATATCCCTCCAATATCCACATTTATGGTGTATTTGTCTTGGAAACTCCAAGAAATATTCAATTAAGTAAGTTTCTTCCTTGAATACTCCTCATTTATAGGGTTTCCTTTCTTCTTATTTGGGGGTTTTCTTCTCCAACAGGTTGTGTGTTTGATTTAGGGTTGAATCTTGTTTATTAGGATTTGATCTTGATGTTTTTGCTTAAATGTCTCCTTTATAGGGTCTTGTGGCAGTGTGGTTGCATTTTTGCACCAGTTTCCATAAATTTCTACACTTGAGGTGGGTGGTTCCATACCCTCACATTGTTGGATGATTTTAATATGATTTCTAGGTTAATTATATGTGCTCTATAATTTATTTTTGTGGTGGAAAAAATGTTTTGGAATGTTTTTACATGCTTATGGGATATAAATGGATTTTTTAAAAATGAAATGGTTATGTTTTGTGTGTTCTTTATGGTAGTGCTTTTTGAAAATGTTTTATGGTTCATTTAAAGGGTGAGATATGTGTTTTCAAAGGAACTTAAGGTGTGAATGAGTTTGAAAGTAGGTTTTTAAAGGAAAATTGAATACTTTGGAATATTGGATTTATTTTGCACTTTTAATATCAAATATGAGTTGTGAAAATTATGGAATCATGTTTAAGGTGAATTGGGTTTATGTGTGGATTTGAAAGGGTATTTCCCCATGGAAAATTATTGTGTAGATTGTATGTCTTTCTTATGGATTTTCTAAATGAGTTTCATGAAATGTGTGAGTGAGGTGAAATTATTTCAAAATGTTTTTGGTGTGTGTAATGAGAGGAAGTGGTTTGGTTTATTGAAAATGGCGATTTCCTGGTGTATTTATAATGCATGGAATATATATGTAAAAGGTTGATTTGGTTGACATCTGAAATGGTATTGAGCATAATGGGAATCCCAGGTATCTAGGTGGGATGACTAGTTCTAGTACACTAGTGATTCAGAAGTGTCTAATCACAATTTCACTTATTTTTATTTATGATTACAACTCTAACTAAACATTGATGATTATTGGAGACCACTAGGTCATTGGTGTGTCCCCTCCTAGTGGCTCGCACATAAGAAAGCTATGATTGTGGTTTTTATAACACCTTTCACTGAGGTACAAGGTTCTAGTATCACACTCGATCTAGATTACCCTTAGGGATTTACATGTGGTTCTCACCTATGACATGTGGATTTTATGATGTGGCATCATCTTTTGATATACAGTGGACCTTGTGTGTATCTTTGTGTATTTTATTTCAATTAAATTTTATATTAGTAAATGGTTCTTTTTGAAATGTTACCCTTTAAAGTTTTTTTAAAAAATGAATCCCTAAAGAAAAGGTTCACATTGAAAGTGTTCCTTTAAAATGGTTTCCTCTAAAATTTTTAATTAAAAATGTTACAAAGGCTTTTATATTAGCAGTTCATGTTAATTTATCTTTTAATGTTATAGAATGGAACCTTATTGTTTGGGTGGAATCCTATTGGTATTTGTCTCACACCCTACATACACATTTGGGTGTATTTAGACATTGTTATGTGTGACTCAGGTAAAGGTAGGATGTGTTGTGAAGATGGATCTTGGTTACTAGTGTTCTATCTCAAGCAGGTTGGTGGTAGTGCCTTGAGGGTAACATCCCTCTTATCATATAGAGGTTTTTGCTTCATTTTGTCATTTTCCTTTTCCGTTGTTGTATCGTGGGTTTTTTAAAGCTGTAAACATTGAATCTATAATTGTAGAACCTTATTTGACATTGGATATTTATTATTGTGATGTTCAATTCCATTGGTTGTTTATGTTTATATTCATAGGTGAAATCATTCCCAGGTTATAATATTGATACCCAGGCACCAGTTTCCAGCCTGTGGGGATCGATAATTCCCTTTGGACCATGCCACGGACTGGGTCTAGTGTCGGGTTGGATGACACACTATCTTGGTTCATGATAGGTTATATGTTATCTTCAAAATCAATTTATTGGGTCTTTTAAATATATACAGGTCATTATTCATCTTAAATAAATTGACCAATTGTTTAATATTATATAAATACTAATAGTGAAGTCGATATTATAAATTGGGATTTTCACTACCCTATTTTTCAATTATTTCATGTTGCATTCCTTACTTGAGTGTTACACACCCTACTTGAGTGATACACGCCCTACGTGAGACAAATAAGAGATAAAGAGAAGAGTGAATATTCTACAAGATGAATAAGAAGTACTTCTTCTTAGTTAAGGGGTAATTTATTTTTAGAATAATTTATAAATATTTTTATTTTAAAATTCCTATCAAAGAGTTATTTTCAAAAATATTACTATTATTATTTTCATCTTATTTAAAATATGATTCAAGTATTTTTAAGGGTGTTATGTATTTTCTAAATTTTTGTTTTCAAAATCAAAAATGATTTTTAGTTATAAAATTTATTTTTTCAAAACTCATATTTTTGTAAAGGAATTTTATTATAATCTAATTATAATTTTATATATAAGTATTATTTTCATATTAATTTATAAATTTCATGTTTGAAAAGTATATGAAATCATATTTTATATTATTAAAATTATTATTTTATGTGATTTGAAATTATAGATATTGTATATGCATATATAAATGGTCATGCATTATGCATATTATTAACATTCCATGCATTTGAATAAAAAAAATTTGTTAGTTTAATTATTAAGGTATGTTCAAATTATTTCATTGAATTTATTAAATTCATGGATTTCCTCAAACTCTAAAGTGTTTTATGAAAAAAATAGATTTTGAAAAAGCATTGAGGATATAATATTATTATCTTCTTTGAAAATAATTCAAGAATATTTTGGAAAGGTTTTTAATGGGTTATTTATGGGAAAAATGGATCTTAAAAAAATATTTTCTTAAAATAAAATTTGGTGCTTGCATATCAAATGAGATAATGAGTAATTGGGAGTGAACTAGTGACCTAAACGAGACTTTTTACTACTATTGATACTACTAATTATCCAGAAGGGTTTTATAGTATATGGTAAGCATCATTTTAATCAATAAAAGTATTATTATATTTAAATTATTTTCAAGGAGAAATATAATAGCTTTTAAAAGATTATTTTTGAAATGAATTCTCAAAATGATAAGTATTTTTGAAAATTATTATTATATATATATATATATCAAATATTTAAATTTAATATAAAATTTTAAAATAGTTTCTAAAAAAGTGTGTATAAAATTATTTTTTCTTGGTTTTAAATCCCCTTACTGGGCAATTTTATGCTCATCTCAGGTTTTAAAATATTTTTCATTGGTATTTTTGGAAGTTTTAATATGGATGGATTCACTTAAGAAGTTATCACACTTGAAGAGAATTGGTTATTTCAATTATTTTTTGTAAACTCTGATAATTTTTAAGTCAATGCATAATTTTCTAGACCCTAGACTAGAAAAGGTCCTCAGATGTATAAATTACTGTTTATTTTTCAATTAATTTTAAAAAAAAATACACAACATTATTTTATCACCGAATTTGAAAGTGTGGGTTGTGGATGTGACAGTTGGTATTAGAGGAACATTCTAGACAACTTTAGAGATTAGGTGTTTTCTTTTTAAAAAAATATAAACGATAGAATTTTCTTTGAAACTTATAGATAATTAAGTTCCCTTATAATTTATAACTTTTCTAAATTCTAAAAATGATAATTTATAATTTTGTTTAGTATGATAAACGAATTGTGAGAGTTAAATTCATTTAAGGGGGAGAATGTAACATCCTAAGTTTTAAATAAAAATTATTTGTTTTATTTTTTCGTTAGTATCTTGATTTAAATAGTAATTCAACATTAACAATAATAATATTAAGAAAAATGGTAATAAATATTAAATTATCATTAAGAAAATTAGTTAAATGATTTAAAAAAATATATAATTATAAATACTTAAATAAATTAATTTTACTAAGTATCTTTTGAAATTAGTTTTATACAAAATTTATATTAATTTTTAACTAAAATTTATAATTATGATTATTAAGAAAAATGATAAAGTTATGTTAAATATATATATAATATAAATAATATACTAACATATTTGGAAATTTAGATAATATTAAACTTTAAGATAATATATAAACTATTTTATTATTTTAAAATAAAATTTGAATATTCATAATTATGAATATTTAAGTCAATATATTTTATTATAAAAATGAAATTATGATGATATTCTTTTGAAGGATTAATATTAATAAAATTTATTTAAAATAAGAGAGTGATAAATGGTTTATAATACATAAATTCATATAAATTAATTTATATTTAAAATTATGAATTAAAGTTAATATATTTTATAATAAAATTATAAATAAATATGAAATTATATTTATAAAAAAACTATATATGAATATTATCTTATTAAAAATGGTGAATAAATAAAAATAAAAAATTGAGAAAGATTGGATAATAGGAATTTGAGGGGGTGATTGGGTCTTCTCCAGAGGAGTCGAGGGCTTTGCGAGGCCGAGCACAGGAGGTTCTCGGGAGGGTTTTAATGAAAGTTAGAACACCAAAGGGGATCAAGTCAAGATCAACCACTAAAGTAGATGATATCTTGAGCATGTATAAAGGATTGACTACCAGAAGCAGATTTATTTTTTGAAAGGTTTAGAATATGGAAGAGGAAAATCATGTGTGGGTCTCTCTTCCTTATTGACCTCCTATAATCATGATTTATAGGTATTCAAATATTATTTCAAGGTTTGTTTTCAACTTGGAAGTGTTATTATCATCTTTTTCTTCAATTTCCTCCTTGATAGACATCAAGTATCCCTATTTTCCAACTTTGTTTTGGGGGTTATTTAAATATTGATATCATATTTTATGGATTTTATTTCCAATACAATTTTTATTAACACAGTAGTTTTTTTAAATCCACGTATTAAATTGAATCTATTTTTTTCAAAAAATATGGTTGGTTTTAGATCGTTTTAAATTGTTCTACATCATTTTACACTTTGAATTAAACCTATAAACATCAAAGAATATAAATATATATATCGAATTTTTTTCATTTAAAACGGAAATATCTAGTTTTTCTTGATTCCTTAATAAGCCGTGGAATCCTATTGTTTTGTTTGGTGAGAATATTCTTTATCGTTGAATGTATAAAATGGTTTTAAGATCACAACTATGTTGGTTATATTATGACTTCACACAGAATTTATCATGAATTATGAAGATATGAAGGTCATAATTCATCTTAAATAAATTGACCCATTGTTTAATATTATATAAATATAAACAGTGAAGTTGAGATTATAAATTGGGAGTTTTTCTTCCCTATGTTTATATTATCTAGTGTCTCAATCCCTGCTTGAGTGTTTCATGCCTTACTTGAGTGATGCACACCCTGTGTGAGACAAATAAGAGAGAAAGAGAGAGTGATCCTTCTGTAAGAGAAAGAGGAAGAACTTCTGCTTAGGTAAGGGAGTAATTTATTTTTAGAAGAATCTATAAAAATTTATGTTTTAAAATTACAAGAAAAGAATTATTTTCAAAAATATTATTATTATTATCAGCTTCCTTAAAATATGAATCAAGGATTTTTAAGGGTGTTACAAATTTTTTAAATTTATGTTTTCAATAGAAAACATGATTTTTAGTTTTAAAATATGTGTTTTCAAAATTCAAATTTATGTAAATTAATTTTACTATTTTCTAATTATAATTTTATGTATATGTATTATTTTCAAAGGAATTTTTATATTTCATGTTTAAAAAGTAAATTAAATCATATTTTATATTATTAAAATTATTATTTTTTGTGAGTTTAAATTATAGTCGTTGTATATGCATACAGAAATGGTCATGAATTAATAATATCATTAAAATTTAATGCATTTGAATAAAACAATTGTTTTTAATTTAATTATTAAGATATGTTTAAATTCTGCCATTGAATTTATTAAATTCATGGATTTCTCCAAACTCTAAAGTGTTTTATGAAAAATTACCTTTTTAAAAAGTAACGAGGATGTAAAATTATTATCTTCTTTGAAAATAATTCAAGTATATTTTGGAAAGTTTTTTAATGGGTTGTTTTTTAGAAAGAAGGATCTTCAGAAAAATGTTTTCTTAAAATAAAATTTTGTGCTTGTATATCAAATGAGATAATGAGGAATAGGGAGTGAACCCACAACCTCAATGGTATGTTGTCCTACCAGTGATACTGCTATGTGTCCAAAATGGTTTTATAAGATCTTTCAAGTATAATTTTAATCCATAAAAGTATAATTATTTTCAAATTATTTTCAAGTAGAAATCCAATTGTTTTTCAAATATTATTTTTTATATTAATTTTTAAAATGATATATATTTTTTAAAATTATTGTATATATATCAAAAATTTATATTTTATATAAATTTTTTTAATAGTTTTATAATAAGTATAAAATTATTTTTCCCTGGTTTTAAAACCCCTTATTGGGAAATTTTATGCTCATCCCTTGTTTTAAAATATTTTTCAAAGGAAATTTTGGAAGTTCTAAGATTAATGGATTTTTTAAGGAGTTAGAACAAATGAAGTGAATTACTTATTTTAATTATTTTTTTAACTCTAAAATTTTTTAAGTATTTCCACTATGCTCGCATATCAGACTCCCTCTCTCGGGTCTTCTCCTAAACTATCCCATGTTTCCACTGCACTCAAACTAGAGGAATAACCCTACCTTGAAGATACTTCTCACTATGATCCGCAATCCGTATTATATTCTCCTCAAAGTTTGTATCATTGTGAATATTGAAATATTATACATCTATCATGTGAGAAGGTTATGAATAATAATTCTAAATCTATGACATTCAAAACACATCATGCATGGAACTATAGAGCTATGGAAGGGATAATCAATACGTCACTGGACCAACCCTATACACTATCTCAAATGTCCTAAAAAAACTAGGTGCTAACTTCCCCTATTTCTTGATATGATTTTTCCTAAACCTAGGTGACACCTAAAAGAGAAATAGATAACCAAACTCAAAATACAGTGGTTATCTCTGATGGTTAGTATGTTATTTATGCCTACACTACATGGTCACCAACCATTGTCTAATCCATTGAACCTAGTTAGGCATATCCTTCATGATATTGGACTCAATGAGCACAGAATCACCTACCTCTAACCAACAAATAGAAAAATAACATGTCATTCCATGAAAATCCTCAAAAGTTTTCATCTAGATTGAATCCTATAAGCTATGATTATATGAAAACTCAAAAAGTGTCATATGTTTCTCCCATGAACCATTGAAATCCAGAACACAGACCCGTAGCATATCCTTCAGAACATGAATAGTCTTATCATGTTGATCTTCAGTATGAGGATGATATTTTGTACTCAAAATAACATGTGATCCCATATCCTTCTGAATAAACTTCAAGAACTGTGATGTGAAACTAGGACCTTTGTATGAAATGATACTCCTCCGAATAGCGTGCATCTGAACTACCTCACGCATATAAGGACAGCTTATATCATCAACTGTAAAGGTCTCCCTAATAATAAAGAAATGGGATACCTTCATTATTTGATCCATAATCACCCATACAAAATCATTCTTATGGGTTTTCCTAGGGAAGATCTTATGATTTATGAGAGTTTGGGTTCCTTGACTTTGGATTGTAGGGCCATCTTACAAGGGGATGCCTTGGGCTTGCACCACTTCTTCCCCCCTTGAGTGGGTTTTCTAAGTTACTTTGGGTTACCAAATATAATAAAAAACAATTTCCATTCATAGTGATTTCATCCCATTTCCACTCAGGAATGGGCAAAGTCTATAAAAGACCAGTTGGCCTCTGATGCTCATCTTTCACCTACTAAAAAGTGAAACATCTCACCACAAAGTTCACAACCTCCTTCTTCATTCCAGACCTCCTATACTATCTATGGATATTAGGATACATCTCTTTAAAACTAGGATGTACCCTCCCATATAGATGCATAAAACTTTATCATCATCTCCTCATGCAAGCCTATAGGAACCCACACTCAGCCACATAAAAGAAGAGAATTTCCACTAAAAAGAGAGCATCTTGATGGTATCTCCCCGCCATATAAGTTGTCTCTCAGAACTAAGACCTCCAAATTAGATGACTACTCAGTATTAATCTGGTCAAAAAAACATGGGTATAAAAGATGTTGAAGTCAGAGCTACTCATCTATAAGACTCTTGAATATCTAAATGAATGTCTGCAAAGAGGGTCATTACCCACCACTCACCACAAGACTCCTCTACAACCTCTGCCTATATCTTTTTTATCAATTAATCAAAAACAACACTGACCTTTCTCAGTGTATAATCCAACTCTAAGTTGAAGGAGTGAAGATACTTGACCCACCTTCTATGTCAAAGGTTCAAGTCCCGCGGAGAAAAGATATACCTAATGATCTTATGGTTTTTGGACACCACAAACCACTCACCCATGAGATAATTCCAACAAAATCTTAGGGAATGTACCACTGCTTCTAAATCCAAATCATGAGTAGGGTAATTATTCTCATGTGGTCTCATCTGTCTGGATCTATAAGAAACCACTTGATCCTTCTGTATTAGAACTACTATGAGTCCACCTCCAGATGTGTCATAGTACACAGTATATGATTTTTTCAACATCGGTAAAGTGAGTATAGGTGATGAGGTAAACCATCATTTTATATCCTAAAAATATCTCTTATAAGCATCAAACTAAAAAACACCCTCTTCTTGGTTAGCCCAGACATCAGTGCTACCAAATGGGATAATTATTGAATAAATTACCAATAATGACCTACTAAACCTAGATAGCTATGAATTTCTAGTACATTATTAGGATGCTTCCAAGATACCAAGGATGATACTTTCTCTGTGTTTATGGATACCCCTTCCTCTGAGATAACATGTCATAAGAAGTTTACTTTATCAATCTATAAACTTCATTTGTTTAGATTGGCGTAAAGATGATGATATCTCAATGTACTCAGGATAATATCAAGATATTTAGAATTATCATCTAATAACTAGTTGTACACTAAGTTTTCATTGAAAAAACAACCAAAAACAGATCCATAAAAGGTTTAAATATATGATTCATTAAGTCCATGAATACCTCTATTTTATTAGTAAAACCAAACATAATCACTATGAACTCATACAAGCCATACCTACTCCTAAAAGAAGTTCAAGGTATGTTCAATAGTCAAACCCTCAACTGATAGTATCCTGATATCAAATAGATCTTATAGAAGATCTTATCACCTCTCATCTGATTAAATATATCATCAATGCATATAATAGGATATCGATTCTTTACTGTCATATGGTTCAATCTTTGATAATCCACACACAAGTGAAAAGTCCCATCAACCTTCTTGGAAAATAGAACTGGATAACCCCAAGGAGATGTAATAGGCCATATAAAACCCTTAGTTTCTAGATATTTCAACTGAAATTTTAACTCTAGAAGCTCTGATTGTTCTATTCTATAAAGTGGGATAGAAACTGACTCTACTCCCAGCACCAACTCGATCATAAACTCGATCTATTGCTCGAGCAGTATACCATAAAACTCATCAAGAAAGACATCCTAAAAATGGTCAACCACTAGAGGAAAATAATCTTGTTTCATTCCACCATTATCTAGAAAAATAGCATCTATATGAGTCATGAGACAATACAATATGCATTGAATTGGTCCTGCATGACCACCCTGAAGATCCCACTCACCCTAGTGAGAATAACTTCCTCCTTATGGAGATAGAAAGGTAACTATCCTTTGGTAATAATCAGTATAAGCCTGTTATATAACTAAAAAATCTATACCAAGAATAAAATCAAATCTTGTCATTTCCATCAGTACCCAAAATAAATGTCAACCACCAATCTCTAGAGAGAATTCCTTACAACGTTGAATATTCTCTAACTGCACTCCCAATGGTGTGTCGATGGTGAAAACACAATCCAATATTTCTATATCCAAGACCAAAATGTTCAAAAAAAAATGGAAGATAAAAATTAATTTGATGCTCATATATCAAGAAAAAAACAATTAAGTGTAGATGATAAAAAAAATCATACCTATGAAAGTAGACAATCATGTATCCAGACAACCTGAAGTCATCTGCATTACATACAGCTAAACTGTAATACCCTCAATTTTTTAGATATAGGTTACTATTTAAATATTAGTTTAAATACCTTAATTTTGGTTAATTATATGATTACCAAGTGTATGAGGAGGCTCGAGGGTGTTTCGGGGGTTCGGGACTCAAAAGAAAAGGGGAATTGTTCCATCCCATGTATGTTGCATAGCTGGCGCACGGTTAGTGATAATTGTGCACCAAAACCATGATATCTAGGAGGAGGGGTTCATATTTAAGTAAACCATGCAATGGGGGAATACAAACCATGTGGACTTGGACAGATCCTTTCTGTACATTTGGCGCATGGTTTGTCAAACCGTGAGGGGTGCCTTGGTAATCGTGCAACTTGGACCCCTCTTGGACATAGTCTGACACATGGTTGGTTCACAGTTTGTCAAACCATATGGTGAAACCCTACACCCCATTAAAAAGTGTTAATTTACCTTTCTCACCCTTCTAATTTATGAGTTCTTGCATGATTTTATTCCTCATTCTTCCTCCTCTATTTCTAGTGACAAACCAAAATGCACAAGGCTTCCCACTGATAGATCTCCTTAATTTATAGTCTTCTTGGAGTTCCATTGGGTGCATATCAAAGCTATGAATAAGTCTAACACTCCTACTCTTTTAGTTTTCTAGATTAGGGCTTGTATATTTTTTCTTCCTCTTATTAATCCCTAAAACCCTATTTTTCTAGAGAATCTTAGGTTGGGGCTTCAAAGGGTTTTTGAATCTAAGTTGTAATCTAAGGTTAAGAGAGTGTTCATATTCGAAATCGAGGTAGGGGTCTACAAGTTATATTTCATAGTCTTTATGCTTGTTTTATGTTTATGTGGTTGTGATGTTGGTCCCTTATTGTAGTAAATTTGGTTCCCTTGGTAGGATTTGGTAAATTGGGTGATTAAAAGATAAATTAAAACCCTCATGATTTATATGGGATATTTTTATGATGGATAGACCAAAATAGATGCCACCCATGAGGTGTGTCATACTCATGAACTTGGATTTGGGTTTTTAAATTTGAAATTGGTGGGTTTGAGGGGATAAACCTAGGATTTTTCTCTTTGGAATGTTAACATGGTTTTATGAAATGAATCAATGAGAATTATGTTTGGTTGGTTAACATGGATTGTAAATGAAATTGATTTTTATTATGTCAAACTGGTAATATGGAATGGGGCATTTTTTATAATATGAATGAGTTAAATAAGCAATGAAATGTAAGTGATAAATGTGTTAATGTGATAAGGAATACAGATAATTTATGTATTGAATGAAATATAAATTGTGATTTTTATGCATATTGATTTAGTATGGTTTGTGAATTGATATATGTGGGAAATGTTTAAATAAGTATGTGCGCATGGATTGGTGGTATGTGGGGTATTGGACTGAGTCTCCTCCCATGGGTCAGGTTGGACTGAGTCTCTAAACCCAACCCCTAGAATGCATGTGTTAGGGAGTTCAACTAAGCCTTTAGGCCCCTAATGGTTTCATTGGATGAGACTACCTAGACTGAGGATCCAAGGTATGTGTGATGTAGTTGATTGTGAAATGTTTTTCCCTAATGAGGTAAGAAACTTGTCTTATTTTACTTATACATAGTAGATGACAAGCATAGGCTATTTTGTTATAAATTAATCATCTAACTCATGGATTAAATGATGAAAATGTTACAATTGAATAATACTAACTTGCAGCACCCAATTTTTCTTTTTCTTATCTTTTCATTATTTTAGTACATTAAAAAACTCTCTGTTTCGATTGGATATTTTTTAGATTCCATTGGTGGTGGCCTACTAAGTTTTACTCACACCCTACTCAGGCTACTAATGGGGACCAAAGAAGACTTCATGGTTATAGGTTAGGACAAGGGAAAGGGATCTATGCTATAGGGTTGATTTAAAATGGGGTGTGCATTGAGGAGGGGACCAAACTTGGTTTTGGAACCCATTTTAGGGAATCATCAGTTTGTATTTATTTTGAGTTTTCCTTAAACTTGACATTGTACTGACATTACATAGAATGTTTAATTTTGTTTGTGGTCTTGTTCCCAGTTTTGGGAAATGTATTTGGATGCATGGTTATTGGTTTTTAGGTTTTTAGTAATTTCTCTTTTTTATTTGTTTTGTATTACTATGAAAAAGAAGGTGTAGTATCCCCACATGTTACATTATACCCTTATTTCTAGTCAGTAACCTCTGGCGTATGGGGAGGTGCACTTAAGGTTATGCGATTACTCAACTCAGGTAACTAGTTTAGCGGACTCTAGGTTGGGGATGCTACAAATTGGTATCATATCCATGTTATTTTCTATTGACTTACTATTTGGGGATGGTAGACAGAAGACTGGTATGTGTTAGGACTTGGAAATTAGCTTTTTCATGGGAGTATCTGACCCTTGTACATGGTAAAACCCAAGTACCCAGGGTGGGAATTATTGTTCTTGATGTGTATTGTTATGGTTGAATGATATTTCACCATTGGGTGATGCACTCATTGTGTGATGTGACTATTTTATGATGTCTTTATCATGTCCATAATGGTATGAGGTTGTGCATTCATGAATCATTTTAGGAACATAGGGATACATATGGCATGCATCATGGTAGGCACACATGGTGAGGATGTGTGGGACATTCAGGATGGAATGCATTTTATTTTCCTTGAAAGTTTAAAATAAAGTGATGTTTAATAAAGGTGGTGCAAATGGGTAAATAGAAGTAATGTGAATAAATGGTTAAAGAATTGTGCTCGATTAAAAGTAAATGTGAGTTACGATTTTGGTTATAGTGATCTGTGAAATTGGAAGGGTGCCTAAAGATAAATATTTACATTATGAAAGTGAAAATGATTAAGTAGAATGTTTTATGGAAAGGCTTTTGGATGTTTGATTTGTTTTCACTGTATTGACCATGAACCGCGATAGAGAAGGATAATGGTAATGATAGATATGTGACAATATTAATTGGGTAGTGTATGGGGAATGTGTTGTCTATGGCTAGTGGAGAGCCTTATTTTGTGAATTGTGGATAGTTTGTGTTATGTAATTTGAGATGTGTATTTGGAATTTTAGGAAGATTCCACCATGACATCGTGTGTCAGTCGGGTGAAAAGAGGATGTCACTGAGAATGGCCCTCTATAAGTAAAGGAAAAAAACCTAGTGATCCAGGGTAACTGGAAAGAGGAGTAGTTTCATTATAACTTTTCTCATTTTGTGCAGATGATATAGAGGGACCCAAGGAGGATTGTTCTGAGTATTTTTGAGCTGACTAGGGAGTTTCAGTTGAAACACCCTCCAAATTTTAATGGAGAGGGTGGACCTAATGAAACCAAGTTTTGGATAGAGTCCATCTTGAAAATTATTGATCACTTAGAGACTCCTCAGGATAAGAGAGTCAAGCTGGTGGATTATATGTTGCGAAGATAGGAAAAGCGCTTGTGGGATGTTTTGGTTCAGACCCAACAGGATAATGGTATGATGTGGAAGGATTTATAGGAAAAAAATTTATAACATTTATATCAGGAGATCTTGAGGCAAGAGAAGGATATGGATTTTATGAGTTTGACCCAGGATTCTATGTCACTGATAGATTGTTCTACCCACTTCACTGACTTTCAATGCTTCATTCCATAGTTGTAAATAGATGAGGCATCTATAGTGAGACGGTTCCAAGATGGAATTAGACATGATATTAAGTCCCATGTGAATATCTTACATCTAAATAGGGTTTCTAAATAAGTGAATTGGGACCTTATTTTAGAAGGTAACCTCAAGGAGGCTTCTGGTGGTGGACATGCAGCTCCTGTTGGTGATCTAGTGGTGCATCTTTTTATGGTAAGAAGCACCACTTCACAAGTTTACACTAGGGAGGTGGTGTATAGGGTAGTCAGAAAAGGGAACTAGATTCTTAGGGTAGTGATAAAGTTTTCTATTATCAGTGTATGAGGCTGGGGAACATGAGTGGGTAGTTCCCCCAACAACCAGTTGAGTGCCAAGCATGTGGAAGGTAGGGGCATGTATAGAGGTTCTGTAGGAACCCTAGACAGATGAGTAATGATGGAGGATCAAGGCTGATGTAGAGTGAAGGCAGGGAGTTGGTTTCCCCATATCAGGTAGGCAGTTGGGGCTCTATAGGCCGTACCAGTCAGGTTAGTGGATGTGATAATCTGGGACGAGATAATTCTTACTAGCAGGGTAGTGCAGTATTAGGAATTTTGGCTAGATCCTGGGGTAGAGGGGAAGGTCAGCCTCATTTAGTTCATCCTGCACTTAGAGGTGGTGAGGCTAGTTCATCGATAGTTTGAGGTATGATTCTTGTATATTCCAATCTTTTTAGTGATTTTTTTGATATAGGTACCTCAAATTTTTTTATATCTGCTCAATTTTTGAGTGTGTTGGTCCTAACAGTATAAAGTATGTGTGGGGTTATGTTGATTTATACATCGTTATGGGTGAGAATAGAAAATATACATCAGTGTAAGGGATGTTCCCTATAATTTGGTCAGTACCATTTTCTTTGGGACTTGTTTGTTCTAGAGATATTGGGTTTGGATATATTTTTTGGGAATGGATTGGTTAGTGTTTTTCCAAGACCATATTGAATGTTACCTCCATAGGGTGACTTTCATGTATCATGATGGGGTCACTTATGTATATTGTGGGGAATGGGATATCTGAGTATGTCATGATGGGATAGTCTATCAATGGTTGGGTGGACACACAACCTAAGTGGCTTGTCTTATGCTTGAGGGTGGTGAGGTAGAACAACTTGTCTTCTATCCTATGGTGGATCAATTCCAAGATGTGTTTCCTGATGAATTCTTAGGGATGCCACCCAAGTGAGAGTTTGAGTTCACAATATAGTTTCTACCAGGGGTAGAACTAGTTTCTATTCCACTATATATGATGTCACTGGAAGAAATCCAAGAGATTAATACTCAGTTAGAGGAACTGGAGAAAAAGGGGTTCATTTTTTTGAGTACATCACATTAGGGATCTCAAGTGTTGTTTTCTAATAAGGATAATGGGTCCTTGTGGCTGTATTTTGATTATAGGAAGATAAACCAAATGACTGTTAAGAATAGATACCCTCCACCTTGAATCAATTATCTCTTTTATAAGCTAAGAGGTTCTTCAGTGTTCTCTAAGATTGATTTGATATCAGGGTATCATCAGCTGAGGGTGAGAGCTTTTGATATACCGCGTATTTTCTTCAGGATAAGGTATGGGTAGTATGAGTATGTTTTTATTTCATTCAGTTTGACCAATGTACCTACTATGCTTATGTATTTAGGAAACGAATCTTTCACCCATACCTAGATCGGTTTGTGGTTGTCTTTATTAATGACATCTTGGTGTACTCCAAAACTCATGATAAGCATGCCAAACATCTTATAATCATCTTTAGTACACTAAGAGAGCATAGTATATATTCTAAGATATCAAAGTGTCATTTTTGGGTTAATAGGGTCCATTTCTTAGGTCACATCATCTCAAAGGAAGGTGTGTCTAGATAAGGTGCATGCAGTTGTGAATTTGGAGCAACCTAAGAATGTTTCTAATGTCTGAAGTTTTATGGGATTGGTGGGATATTACCGAAGGTTCATCAATTAATTCTCCCATTTGATATCACCACTTTTGTGTTTGAAAAATAAGAAAATCAAGTTTTAATGGTTTGGAGCATGTGAGGGTTCTTTCTAAGAGTTAAAGAAGCGGTTAATGACCATGCCGATTCTGATCTTACCCAAGCTAGGTAAGGAGTGTACTTTTTTTATGTGTCTGGTGTTGGTCTTGGGATAATTTTTATATATTATGATTGGTTTGTTGTATATGGTTCACAAAATTTGAGTCCTCATGAAATAAATTATCCTACGCGTGATCTCGAATTAGCCACGGTGGTTTATGTATTAATGTGTTGGTGACATTACTTGTTGGGAGAAAGGTTTACTATGTATACTAATCGTAAAATATTTAAGTGCATCTTCTCCCAGCATGATTTGAATCTTATGTAATGAATATGTGTTGGAAATATTTAGTCCTATGACTTTGAGTTGGTTTATACCCTGGGAAAGGGAAACGGTGTTGCAGATTATTTTAGTTGAAAGAATCAAAATCAGACAGTTTGGGAATCCAGCTTCGAGTGAAGGATGATATAATTGTTTATTGAGAATCATCTGTAGGTGAAACATGGAAAAATTCAGATGAACCTTGCATCATTGGAAGTTGAGTTCATGCTTTTATGATGGATTAAGGAGAGGAAGTGTGAGGACCCAGAAGGTTTGGATTTGAGGGAAAGTCTTAAAGGTGGGGATTCACCTTCCAATTGGGCTATTAGTGAGGATGAGATTGTTTATGTTTGTTGACATGTTGTAGTGCCTGCATGTATATGGGAAGAGTTAATGTGTGAGTTTCATTCATTGAAGTGGGAATTGCATCCTAGTTTGAACAAAATTTATTTGTGATATTCGTAGCCAGTATTGGTGGTGAGGAATAAATAAAGAGGTTGTAGATTTCATGGAGCGGTGTTATACATGTTAGCAAGTGAAGGCTGAGAATCAATGATTTTGTGGTTTTTTTATACTTTTCCCATTCCGGAATGAAAATGGGATGAAGTGATGATGGATTTTTTATTGGGCCTTCTGAGGATGCCTCAGAAGAATGATGTGATATGGGTAGTTTTGGATCAGTTGACAAAGGTGGATCATTTCTTACTAATTCAAGAGACCTTTACCATTGACTAGTTAGGTGATTTTTATGTTATGGAGATAGTTAAGATTCATGATATTCCACATATTATAGTTTCGGATAATGATTTGAATTTTACATCGTTCTTCTAGAAAGGGTTGTAGAATGCGCTTGTACCCAGGTTTTTTTTAGTATGGTTTTTCACCCACAGACAAACAGAAAGTCCGAGCATACTATTTAGGTATTTGAGGACATGTTGAGGTCTTGTGTCCTGTATTTTGGTGGATCATGGGAAAATAAATTATAACGTGTTGAGTTTTCCTATAACAATAGTTATTAGAAAATGATTCAGATGAAAATGTATGAGTCTCTCTACAAAAGGCTGTGTAGAAATCCATTTTGTTGGATGGGGTCTAGGAAATCAGAGATGTTAGGGATGAGCCTCATGTAGGAGATATTGAATTAGGTTCAGTTAATTCATAAATGTATGGTTATAGCTCAGAGTAGGAAGAAGTCTTATGTGGATCGACATCATCGACCACTTGAGTCTAGGGTGGGTGATCACACATTTCTTCATGTGTTACCAAGGTTGGTCCACCATTAGATTTAGAAATAAGGTAGTTGAGAACATAGATACATGGGGACATTTGAGATTGTGAATAGGATTAGTTCAGTGGCATACCGATTGGATCTTTCATAGTGTTATAGTGGAATTCTTGATGTTTTTCATGTGTCACAACTTTGATAGTATCACCCTGACCCATCCCATGTGATTGATGTTGATGATGTTGATCTATAGGTTGATGCATCCTTTGAGGAGCATCCAATTTGTATCATGGATCATAGTGATAAAGTCCTGCAGGATAAGACTGTTCCCTTGGTTTTATTTTTTTGGTATCATGGTAATTTCTAGGAAGAAACTTTGGAAAGGTAGACTAATATGTGGGATCAATGGCCCAATATCTTTACCTTGGAAGCTCAATGATTGTTGGGAGTGTGGCTTGAGGACCATCCATTATAAGGTGGGGAGGTTGTAAGATTCAAAAAGTTTTTGAGGTACATTATTGTTTAAATATTGGTTTTAATACCTTAATTATGGTTAATTATATGTTTACTGGGTGTATTAGGGGGATCAGGGGTGTTCTAGGGGTTCCAGACTCGAAATAAAAGGGGTACCGGGTCATCCCATGCAAGTTTCATGATTGGCGCACATCTAGTGGTAACTATGCACCCAAATCATGCTATCCAGTAGGAGAGGTGCACGATTAAGTAAATCAGTCAAGGGGGATTCCAAACCATGTAGTCTTGTAAATAGCCATTCTGCACGGTTTCCACATGGTTTGTCAAACCGTGCGGGCTCCCTAGGTAATTGTGCGACATGGACCCCTTTTGGAGGAAGGTTAGTGCATGGTTGGCACATGGTTTGTCAAATCATGTGGCCAAACCATGCTCCCCATTAAAAATTGGGAATTTACCTTTTTCTTCATTGGTATTTATGAGTTCTCACCTAATTTTCTTCCTCATTCTTCCACCTTCATCCCTAATGATGAACCAAAATGTCCAAGGCTTCCCAAGGATCGATCTCCTTCATTTCTAGGTCGTTTGGACTGTCATTGGGTTCAGATCAAAGCTCCATGTAATTATAACACTCCTCTTTGTTATCCTTTCTAGATTATGTCTTATAGATTTGTTCTTACTCTTTTAAATCCCTAAAAGCCACTTTTTCCAATGGATATTAGGTTGGGTCTTCAAAGGGTTTTTGAATTTGAGTCACAAGCTAAGGTTAAGTGAGCCTTAATCTTTGAAATAGAGTTAGGTGGTCTAAAATTTATATCCCATAGTCTGTATGCTTGGTTTATGTGTATGTGGTTGTGTCATTGGTCCCTTCTTGTTGTGAATTTGGTTCCCTTAGTAGGATTTGGTAAATTTGGTGATTAAAAGGTAAATTAAACCCCTCACAATTCTTGTGGGATACATATAGGTTGGCTAGAACGGAATAGAGGCCACCCATGAGGTGTGTTGTACTCATGAACTTGGATTTGGGTTGTTAAATATGAAATTGGGGGGTTTAAGTGGATAAAACTATTATTTTTATGTTTTTCATGTTAACATAGGTTTATAAAATGAATCAATGGGAATTATGTTTGGTTGGTTAACATGGTTTGTAAATGAAATTGATGTTGATTGTGTAAAATTGGTAATATAAACTAAGGGGGTGTTTTGTATAAAGTGAATGGGTTACATGAGAAATGAAATGTAATTGATAAATGTATTAATGGGATAAGGCACGAAGATGATTTATGTGTTGAATGAAATATAAATTGTGATTTTTATGCATATTGATTGAGTATGGTTTGTGAATTGATATATATAGAAAATGGTTAAAGAATCATGTGTGCATGTCTTGGTGGTATGTGGGGTAATATACTGAGGCTCCTCCCACAATTTGGGATGGATTGAGGCTCTAAATCCAACCCCTAGAATACATGGGTTAGGAAGTCAGACTGAGGATTTAGGCCCCTAACGGTTTCATTGGATGAGACTACCTAGACTGAGTCTCTAAGGTATGTGTTATGTAATTGATTGTGAAATGATTTTCTCTAGATATGTGTGGAACTTATCTAATTTTCCTTACCCATAGAATATGACTGGTATAGGACATTGTGTTATAAATGAATCACCAAACCCGTGGATTAAATGATGAAATTGGTACAAGTGAATAATATTAACTAGTGGCACCCGATTTTTCTTTTTCTTATCTTGTAATTATTTTAGTACATGCATAAACTCTCTATTTAGATTGGATATTTTGTAGACACTGTTGATAGTGGCCTACTAAGTTGTACTCACACCCTGATCAGCCTCCAATGGGTACCCGAGCAGACTTCTTTGTAGCATGTCAGGACAAGGGAAAGGTCCCTATTATAGAGGGATGATTGGGAATCGGATGTTCATGGAGGAGGGGACCAGACTTGGTGTCAAAACCCATTTTTGGGATTCGTTATTTTGGGTTTTTCTTACAATTGAAATTTTATTGACATTACACGGCATGTTTACTTTTGGTTGTGGGATTGTATCAAGTTTTGGGTAATGGATTTGGATGTATGGTTATTGGTTATTATGTTTTTCATTATTTTTCTTTGTTATCTACTATGGAATACTCTGATAAATAGGGTATAGTATTCCCACATTACACATTAGACCCTTTCTACTAGTTGGTAGTCTTTGGAATATGGGGAGGCATTCTTGAGGTCATGTGGTGACTCAACTCGGGGCATTGGTTTAGTGGCCTCTGGGTTGGGGATGTTACATGACCAGCCCCTCTTCCCTGGGCTCCATCCTGACTCCCCTAAGTTATGTCCTCTGCCTAGTACTGTCATACTTTCACTGGGGTACCACATCCCCTACCTCGACCAGAACATCTTGTGGAGCTCCAGCTACCTATCTGCTGAGGATTAGTTGAGTCCTTCCTAGAGTATAGTTCTTGTCATAATCCCCTTCCACTGCTCTATTATTGTATTCCCCTACAAAACCACTGTAGGTTGCCCAATTTGATTAAATCATGACACTAAAAAGTGAGGCATAGACACTGAGTTCGTTTGTGACCCATCTTTCCAAACTAATAATGTTGTAATGGAGCATGGTCCTGAGATGGATACCCAATTCCCTAACTACTCTTACTTCTACTGCCCTGGTGAAAACTTTCATAGTGAAGTTTATTTCCACTAGAATAAGAGTTCACAATTTTCGCAACTGAAAAATCTTGGTTGTTTCTTGAGGACTATCTCATATTCCCTTTTGTGATGAGTTTTTGATTCATTATGTTTACAAAACTTTTCATATAGAACATGTTAACTTTTGACCTGATCTCATAGAGAAGACCATCCTGAAAACATCTCACCCTGGAGATCTCATTAGCTACCAAAGATGGCATGAAGCATTGTAACTTAGTGAAATGTTCAATGAAGTACATCAATTAAATGACCTCCTATGTTAGGTTTATAAACTCATGGGCCTTCTCATCCCTCAACATATTGAGATAGAAATTCCTTAGGAACTTCATCTTTAAGTCCTTCTAAGATAACTCATCATGTTTACCTGTATTCTATAGAATTTCCCACCAATCCTTGGTTGATACATTAAGAATATAAGAAGAAATCTTCACCCCCTATTTGAAGGTGTCTCCAAATGCTTAAAGATCATCTGGACTGACTCAATCTAGAACTTGGATACTTTGGGGCTTCCCTACCCAGTGAATGTAGGTAGATGTTGTAGATAAAACAATGTCATCAACTCATACATCAAAGGAATGATTAGAAAAATCTCTTGCTCCATGGATTGTGTGACCCTTGGGAAACTAACGCAAAGTTGAACATCCATCTTATCTTTAGGAATTGCAGGAAGCTTCGGTATGGCTATATTAGGAGAGTGATAATTTCAACTCTCCTGATGATCAACTCAAATATGAAGAGGAGGCATTTTCTCTACAAGAAAAACACACTCTTTAGAACACTATCTATAACAAGTTCAACCTCAATAGGTGACAATAATAGAGAACAACTGACTCTTGGTATCTCTAAACATGTCTTACAAGTGTTTTAGCATGACATAACAATTTATTTATTTCATTTATCAGATATAACAAGGAACCTCATATCACAGTTCTACAGGAAAGGATATATCACAAGCAATAAATATGTCCCTCTAATGAACAATGCATGTCAATATATATCCCTATGTGTCTATCATGATGTGTGAATAATCATATTGTTTTATAATGGTCCATGACTATAAATCTTAAGAACCCATAGAAATCATGAAATAATAACCTCACACAACATGTGAATTACTTAGGGTGAAATAACATCAACTGTAATAAGAAAAATACTATAAACAACAATCACCACTTTGAACTCTGATTTTCCCACGTACATGGGTTATCTAATCCCATGAACAAGTTCATTACCATGTCTTGTCATATTTTATTATACTTTCTACCTTTCCAAAATAGTAAATAAAAAATAAACCTATGGCTCTTACACCACTTTGTAACATCCATCGATCTGGAACACCCTCACATGGCTGGAAAGGGTTGGTTACGAGACCTCCAGTAGGCCTCCCTATATGAAAGAGGTTGTCAAATAGTAGCAGAGGTGTGATCAGTATAGTGGGGAGACTATACCCCATAGTTACAGAGTTACAACACATCATTAATAAATATATAATAATAATAATAATAATAATAAATATCAGAGTGCATAAATAATGAAAACAATACAATACAGCAGAAAACCAACAATAGAATCCAGCTAAGTAAACCAATAAATAATAAAGGAATATTGCAATGATTTTCTATAATATAACTAAATATCATGTAATATGTAAAACAAATAAAACACTATCATACTCCAATAAAGACTCAAAATCTCCGGTCCCAAACCCCATGTCAGTCCCATCTCCAAACTTCAGCCCATCCAGCAAGCAATAATCAACATCAATGTTCTTTTACCTTGTCAAATATACCATCCATTCAATATTCTCAAGAACTAAATGGTGTCCTAAATAGGGTGTGAGTATAACCCAGTAGGTCGACACCACTATGTATGCGCATAACCAGTATGATAATAAGTGTATGAAATAATTCAATAAACAACTGTATTAATTAATTAAACAATTAAATTAATACCACATCAACCTATTTTTGCACCATGTAGTAATGTATCTAAGCATGTATCATGTCCATTCAAACCATAACCATATAACCATGGAATAATATATCCTTCCTCAGCACCATACTGGAATGTCACTGAGCATGTCTTACAACCATGCCAAATATAACCTTATAACCAAGGTATAAATAAAACCAATCTAGGTCAAACCTACCATATAATCATTTCATCATTTAATTAGGGTTGATCCCGCTATATAAGAATTTCAACATGTGTCACTGGGCATATCCCTCTATATCATCATTTCAACATGTGTCACTAGGTATAGCCTACTATATCATCATTTCATCATGTTTCACTAGGCATAGCCCACTATATAAGAATTTCATCATGTATCACTAGAAAAAAAATGTTTAATAATAATTTTAAAATATATCACTAGGAAAATCCAACTATATAATAATTTTAGTGTGTATCACTAAGAAAATATTATTATATTTGAATTTTAGCATATAAATCACAACACATGTCATAGAAATTAGGATATCACAATATCACATATTAGGATCAATAGTTAATTATGAAAATTACCATTATGATTCAAATATACGTTTCGTTTATCCTTTGGTCATAAACCAATAACAATCCAATCATTTCAATAATAATTCCAGGCCAAGGTGAATCTATATCAAGAAAGCACCCAAATCCCAAGTCATGATAAACACACTTTAATCCATTAAACAATTCATTTATATTAATGGGTTTTCTCACTTGAACAGTAGCCATAAACTGGGTCAATAAACAATTAGATCCAAAGGGACTCCAAGTAATAAATCAATTCATTATTTTTAATTTATTCAGCACATGATATGTTGGTGCAATTGCAATATTTCACATACTTGAAAATTATCAAACCATTGGGTTAAGGTTTAGACCCCCTACCTTCAATTAGGAATTAACTAATTCTTTCAGCAGGATTCTCTACTAAGAAAAAAGTTTCATATGATCACAAAAAGGTTCCTAGAACATAACCAATAACGATCAAAACCAATAACACACACGGTCAAAATATTACACCGCAAAAATTGGAGAATAATAGAAGATAATAGAAAATCCAACCAAAACTACTTACTAGGTATCAGATGCATGATCGGGATGTCAAAAATCAAGAGTGGTGCTCTAGAATAGCTAAGAAATTGTCCTAGGGTCAAGAGGATAGAACTTCATGTGAGTTGAATCAAAAATCATCCGCACTCCGCCCCTTTATAATTCTTATTGGGAAATTAGACAGCGTGTAATATAATTACACATCATGTATTTATTTTTAGAAGGATATACTAAAAAATATATCACCTTAGATGAATATTTAATTATCCCAAAATTACATGACATGTGATTGGTTCATAACATGTAACCACTTCACATCATGAATCAGTTCATTAAATGAGTCTGGTTACTTTTACATTCCATAAAACCCATTTACATGGCGTGTAAATGTCTTACAGATAATTTTCAGGCCAGTTTACTTCAAAAAACATAAACCCCTTTTAATTATTCTCAACTTACCAAGAACCCTTGGTAAAACTAGACCCATTTATACCTAAACTCCATTAATTCAAATAGAATCCACAAACCACTCCTTGTAGGATCCTATCTTATTTTTTCAAGTTTTCTTGCAACCCAAGTCTGTGTATATTCAGACAAAAGATATCTGTGAACTTTAAGTAATTTTCACTAACCAAGGCTCTCAATATTCTAACAAGACAGGGCCACCAAGAATATAATAAAAACACAAAGTACATACCTATAAAAATACAGGATCCTGCAGTTTAATATTATATAAATATAAACAATGAAGTTGAAATTATAAATTGGGAGTTTTACCACCTAATTTTTCTATTATTGAGTGTTTCACACACTGATTAGGGGTTTCATACCTTGCATAAGTGTTTCACTCCCTATGTGAGACAAATAAGAGAGAAATAGAGAGTGAGCCTTCTACAAGAGGAAGAATAAGGACTTATTCTTAGGTAAGGAAACAATTTAATTTCAGAATCATTTATAAATATTTTAATTTTAAAATTCAATGCAAAGAATGTTTTCGAAAAATATTATTATTATTATTATTATCTTCTTTAAAATATAATTCAAGTATTCTTAAGGGTGTTACTTATTTTTTAAATTTCTATTTTCAAAATAAAACATGATTTTCAGTTTAGAAATTTATGTTCTCAAAATTCATATTTATGTAAAGGAATTTTATTATCCCCTAATTATAATTTTATGTATAAGTATTATTTTGAAAGAAATTTGTATATTTCATGGTATCATTTTAAATTAAATGATATTTTTTGTTATTAAAATTATTATTTTATGCGAGTAAAATTTATAGATTGTGTATATGCATGTAAAAATGGTCATGAATTATGCATATCATTAACATTCCATGAATTTGAATAAAAACTATTCCTTAAAAATAATACAAGTATATTTTGGAAAGGTTATTAATGGGTTATTTATGATAAATATGGATTAGAAAAAAAAATTCTTAAATTGAAATTTGGCGATTGCATATTAAATGTGATAATGAGGAATGGGGAGTGAACCCACAACCACAACGGGACATTATCCTACTAGTGATACTGTTAAGAGGCCAAATAGGTTTTATAAGATCTTTCAAGTATCATTTTAATCCATAAAATCATTATTATTTTCAAATTATTTTCAAGGATAAACCCAATTGTTTTTCAAATATTATTTTTGAAATGAATTCTCAAAATGATAAGTATTTTTGAAAAGTATTGTATATATATCAAATATTTATATTTGATATAAAAGAATTTAAGAGTTTTTAAATAACTATTTCGTAGTTTTAAAACCCATTACTGGGAAATTTTATGTTAATCCCACATTTTAAAATATTTTTGATGGGTCTTTTTAGAAGTTATAAGCTGGATGGGTTTTCTTAAGGAGTCAGTGCACACGAAGGGAATTAATTATTTTAATTATTTTTTTAAACTCTAATAATTTATAAGGCTATGACTAATTTTTCAGAAATGAGAATGGAAATGGTTCTCATATGTATAAAGTACTATGTATTTTTCAATTAATTTTAAATAAAAAAATACAAAACATGTTTTTATCACTGAATCTGGAAGTACAGGTTTATGCTATGACATATTACATATCTATATTGCATTAAAATATTCGTGTAAATTAACTCATTTTATTTTCAAAGATAATTTATTATGAAATTTTATAAATAAAATACTTTTTATCTCATTTTTAATATTATTTTTGAAGGTGAATTATTTCTATATTTTTACAAAAATGTCACCAAAAGGTAAGAAAACTATTTTTAGGAATTATCTTATTTTTTTCTTTATTATTATAAAGATTCATTTTACTAGTCATTAATTATATTATATTTCATTTTAATACTTTATTTTTAAAAATATCACATTTTCCTAAAATAAAGAAGATATTTACACTCTACCTTGAAAATAAAAATTTCCATATTTAATTATATAGTAATTAAAAAATATGAATTTATTTACTTAAATATTATATAATGTTTTATCTTGCTCTTAATTTTTTTTCATATACATCAATATTATTTTATATTCCTCAAATGTGTCTTTTTATTATATTTTATTTTCTCAAATCTCACATGTTTAAATAAAAACTAGTATATCAAAATAATCGTCTAATTTGGTATCATAGTTCCTATTTGAATACAATGTATTGGAACTGAAATCTCTATGAGAGATATGATTTACCACTTCCTTTTCCATGACTTATCATTATCTAATCTTGAATATATTCTTCTTTTTAATACCTTTCTTTAGTGAATACAATATACTTATATATTTTGGTTGACTGGAATTCACTAAGAAAACCACATCATTCAAGATATTGGAAAATTACTGGCTTGTATATATAAAAATTCTTTTATACATAGTGAATAAAAAATACTTCATTATCTTTATTTAAGAGTATTTACCAATATAGCTACCATATTTTTATAAATTCTTGTTTAAATCCACATATTTATAACTGATATGTTTTTATGGATTTATCATAGCTTCTTTATTTACAAGGGACACATATGTATGGATATTTCATTATGATGATGGGTGGGATATGAGTTATATAGCTCTCACATGCATTAATTAAAGCATTAAATTAAAAGAGATAAATATGTTTATGTGATTGGGGAGTAACCCCAATCTACTATGATTTTTAGAACTGGGATTAAATGTAACACCCTAAAAACATAGTTTAAAATAATAATATTCTTGAAAGCTTTCTTAATATGCAACAACGAGTTTTAATCAAATTACGATATACTATAAAAATATAATTATTTAATTGTGTTCGTTATAACCTAGACATTAAATTGGAAGGTGTGAATAGTAATAAACACATTATGAATAATATGTATAAAGGTTTTATATAATTCAAATTCATTAATTAATTCATAATAAATAAGTACTCATTTTTTTTAAAAATCATTTATGCTTTAAAAATATATTTTCTTCAAAAATGGTTTTTATTTCTTTTTGTGAGTGAATATTTTAATTAATTTATGCAAGTTATATAAATTTTATTTTATAAAATAAATATCATTTTTAAAATCATAATGTTAAAATATTATTAGGGTTAAATTTTGATATTTTTCTGAAAGGATTAATTTTTTAATAAATAGTGAAAAATAATGATTTTATAGAAAGTTGTCTTTCAATTAAAGTATATAAAAAGTAACATTTTATTTTAAATTGATTTTAAATTTTATTATATCCTTATAATTAAAAAATAAAATTAATTTCATTAGAAATGACATTATGCTTAAATTTTATATGAAAACATTTTTATTCTTAAAAATGAATTTTTCAGGAAAACTGTTTTTTGTCACGTTTTTCAAGTTTATTTTAAAAATAATTTATAACACTTATAGGTATTGATATTAATAAAATTAATTAAATATTTTTAATCATCATGTTCAAATTTTTTAAATATATCAGCTTTATTTTTTCATTATGGGTAATGACCATCGTAAATATATATCATCTTGATAAGGGTTAATTGGGTAATTGAGGTTAAAAATAATATGATAAGGCTTTAAAATAGATATAAAACCTACTTTATTTCTATTGGATGAGTTTAGTTTGACTATCCACATCCAATATTCAAATATATGGAAACTTGGTGTAATTTTACTTTGACAACAAACTTAATAACATTTTAAGTAAAGAATAAATATCAAAATTTCAATCTCTTTGTTTTAATAAATCTAATATCTTTTCATAGGGATAAAATGAGGTTATATTTTGTTAAAAATTATTATTTTAAATTTTAAATAATTTTATTTTTATGTAAATTTATTCTTAATTTCTAGTGATGAAATAATTACCTTAAATGTTTACGCAACCTCGACACAGTGTAGGTGCAAGTAGTAGAGAAATCAAGTAAATGATTTAAAAAACATAAAATTAATATTTTTAGGGTGATTTATAGTGTAAATGTTTTTGGATAGATATAATGTATTATTTATGTTTTAAGAGTTTATATTCAAATTATATTAATGTTTTGATATTTTTTTAATGTCAAATTATGTAAATAGTCAAGAAAATGGTTGTAAGGGTAATTTATGTTAAATAATATTTTATTAAATGATAAAAATATTATATTTACTAATGGAATGAGTTATGGAATAAAATTTTAACCATTTTTCACTTATGGTTCACTTTTACTTTTATAGTAACTTTCTTTTCTCCTGAAGAGTAAAAAACGTTGATATCATGGTAATCATCAAAAGGGTTAACATAGGGTTAAAACTAAGAGATATAGGTTAAAACATTAGCTAAAATTGAATAAATTTTATTATATGATTGTATTTAGACATATATATATCCTAGATTCCAAATATATCTTTTCTTGTCCACTTTAACATGAAAATTAATTTATATTTATTTAATACTATAATTGGTTCCAAGGGTTCCCCTATCCTCTCTAATATAAAGACACCACCTCTCATATCTTACTTACACTTATTGAACCACTTAACTTGATCAAGCCCTAAAAAACCTATTATTAACTTCATTATCTAAATTATAGAGGTTTTTATACTCTTAAATGAATATCCCTAGGGTCTTTGAGGAGAGATCCAAATGTGGTTCTTTAAAAAGAAGGTAATCATCTTAATCAATCATTTTCATTTAATTAATCTTTTACCTCATTAAATTATTTCCTAACCATTCCAATATAATAACATCAATATCGACCTTATAAATAGATTTTATTATGTTAATTTAATAACCTTATTTATCTCATTTTCCATTCTATGTGGAATGAAAACATCGTTCATGTGTACATGTGGACTACAACCTCCACAAAGAGATGTGTTTTGTTCCATCATCGCCTCTCATTTATGTTTATAAGGATGTATTTAATGTATATATATATATATATTAATGACATAATTATAATTCTTTAAATATAATATATCATCTATTTTTAAACCCTTCCATCTGTTGTAAAATGGTAATGTCATTCGAGCATATGTAAGGATTACCACCTTCATAAAGTGATGTGATTTATTTTTCATATATGCCTTTAATGTATGGTTCTAAAATTATATTTAATGTATAAAAATGATAATTATTCCATGATTATTATTCCTTATATGATGTAACCATTAAATCTTTAACCTTGGTTAACCCACCAAATTCATTTTTCAATTATTAACTAAACTTCCTCAAAACACCCAATGTGAACTTAACAGATTAATTAATTAAATATGTCATTTAAATAAAAAAAATGTTTTAATGACATAGTATTAAACTTGTAAAATTTTATTAAATAGGTAAATACTTAATATAAGTTTATAATACAGGAGTTAAAGGACATACATAGCAAGTATGGACATGAGGTAAGGGGTTTCTTAACTTAAATTCCATTCAATGGCATATACTTATACTTCATTGACTATATTATGCCAATATTATGTGTGAAATGACCTTTGATTTTAATATTTTTTATATCCACTTTTTTTTTAAAATTGTTACACAAAATCACTTTATTAATTTAATTTTAACTTCAATGATACGATCTTTGTAAGGATTATTTGTCTCAATATTATTTCTTTGATACATGTCTTGTATTGTGAACCTAATTCCTTTTATAAGGTGTATATTCCAAATATTGATATATTTTATCACAAATTACTCTTTTATCATGATATTTAAAGTTCCTTTGAAGTTTTATCTTTTATGATATATTGAATCAAATGTTATAAAAGTTGAAAGGGTTTTCATGGTCTCGATTGTAATTCCTTGATACAAAATTCATGTTATGAACCATGATTTACTTTATATGGATTCCTTAATATCCCATGAATGTGTCTTAACATATTATTTTATATAAATTATGGGTTTTATATAATAATGTTATGTTCCTTAATTTAATGGATTTTTTATTCAAGTATTATCCAATTTGTAAGGGTTTCTGGTCCCAAACTTCCTTATTTTATATATGTTTTGATTAATGCACTTATATTCATTTATATGGTGTTGAAGGACCCCATGGATTTTTGTCTTGTTTTTAGAAATCCTAAATATCTAATGGTTCTTTTTGAATTTGGAAATTTGTATTTTTTGACAACCTTACATGAGGAACTAATAAGTCTAATTGCACTTGATATGGTTTGTATAGCATTACATATCATGGAAGGAAGTTTCATGTTGAAAGAAAGTGTTTTTGAGAAGGTTTGGAGGTAGGTTGAATCATTTATCTATGATTTATGAGTAAATTATGGATCCAAATAGACAATTTTCTAATGGGTTGATCAATGTATCTAATTTGGTGAAGTTAGATTCACGTAGATGTTTTTTCTATATAGGCAATTCACGTAGTCATTTCTGCTATGTAGGAAAATAACATAGTTGATTCATCCATGTAACTGAATGTGTCATGTATCCAAATGATTTATGTTTCTGATTTTGGAATTCATATAGATATTTTTAGCGATAATGAAAAGTTTTTAAATCAAATGAATGGTCTACATAGATGAACTTCCACAGATGAGTTTCACATAGCTAGTTGCTACATAGGAATTTTAAGAAGAATTCACGTAGCTGATTTACTATATAATCAATTGAGAATTCACGTAGATAATTTTCTACATAGTCTATTAAGAGTCATGTAGCCAATTTTTTATGTAGTCTTTTGTTCTTTATATATCTAATTCAGAGTCTTCACTACATCCAGATTTATTTTCTACAAGTCTTCATAATTAATGAATTCATAGGTGATTTTATTATGATGTTGTTTGGATGGTTATGAATGACTCTATAATCAAGGTATTTAGTTTCTAAATCCATAATGGATATATGGTTGTGGACTACAATTATGTATATCATTGAGCTATTATGACAATGTGTCTCTTTCTTTTTCAAATCAATTAATGTAGTTGAATCTTTTTATGAGGTATTATTAAAAGAAATAGGTTGAGAAAAGAGGAGTCTGGAGCCGAGGATTAATCTTCAGTGATCAACATATGATGAAAATATGTCCTCATATTACTGAATATGAGGCTAATAATATTTTTTTAGCACATTTCAAGATTTTACTATGGTAAATTATTTCTTGCATATTTTTAGAGGCTCATGGAATTGGATCTTCATCTTCTATTGCTGAAGCGACCTAGTATATTTGGTGATATTCTTCATTTTTGTAATCATATTTTGTATTGCATCATGAAGTTGTGATGTTGGGTGTGACTCCTGACATGTGGGGTGGTATGAAATATGAATTCTTGTAATATTATTCCACTTGGGGATACAGGGAAAAGAATCTATGGCTAGAGGTAACAACTAGCCATGACAAGGTGTAGGATTCTTCATTGGATCTAAACCTTGTAAAAATTGTGTGTTCCTTGATATTTCATTTTCATCATGACCAGCATGAGGTTAAGTTTTTTATTGGAGTGTATTGTACTCTAACAAGTCATAGTGGTTTATTTTGTTTAAAAGAAATTGTAAAAACTTCCCTCCACTGATTCAAACCCCTTTCTCAATGAAGGTAACTGATCCTACCAGGAACTTAAGATGTATACACTGACTCTTGACATATGATATCTTGAATATTTTTATATTCATGGTATTTTATATTCCTTATTATGTTATTTAATTCAAATTTTTTTTTGTTTTAAAAATATTGTAAAGGTTTTTTCATTAAAAAATATTATTTTAATGTTTTTAAAGACTTTAACCAAACTCTTTCTCTATATTCTTTAAATTATTTCAATAATGATTTTTTATAAACATAAATTGTTTTCTAAATTTATTTTAAATGATATTTGACCTTATTTTAAATTATTATAAATGGAAACTTTGTAATGTTTTCCACATGGGTAAATTCTGACTCTCTTTACAAAAGTTTGAAAATAATCTTTTTTTACATTTACAACATGAATAGATTTTCCCACCGTTATGGCCATTATTTTTTTTATGATTAATTTATAATTTTCCATGGTTATTTTAAAATAAAATAATTTTACTAATATTATATAAATTTTTATAAAATATTATCAATAGAAAAGGATAATTTTCTCTATTTTCAAAGAAACTTCATAAATGTTCTTTTAAATATATTTTTCATCTTTGAAAATGTTTTTTTTTCTTATTATTCAATATAGATATGATTCAAATACCATCCTTATTATTTTTATGGATGTATTATGATTTTTTATTGATATTTTCATGGAAATCGTTTCTTATCCATAGGATGATAAAGCTAAAAAGGAATTATATCTATTTTTAAGGGTGTTACATTAAAAAGAAAAATCTTATAAATGTTTTGTTAATTATATGGTACCTAGAAATATGTATGGACTATTTATGGGTGTTTCTATAATAAATCAATGATAGTTGGGTCTTCCATATCCCTCTAATGCATTAAGTAAAGCAACAGAGTAAACTATTGTAAGTTACTCCTAAGTGAAGACGGAGATAACTATTGTAAGTTACTCCTAAGAGATGAAAAAAATTTATAAATATGAGTATCTACTAAAAAAATAGAGTTAACTAATATAATTTAACCCAAAGAGAATGTTGGAATTATATTTTTTATGTGATTATATGATTAATTTTTTATGTTTCAAGACACCTACATAGTTTTTCAATGCATGCTATGAGTTTTAATGGATCCTTTTCTCAAGGATTTCTTTTGCATTGCTCATTATTGTTGACTTATATGAATCTTGTCTTATGTCAAATATTTATTCCATGTATCATGATTTATTATCAAAAAATTTATGGGCATGAATTTTCTTATGTTATTCTCATGCACTTTGATTATTTCATTATACCCTTATTCTCATCTTATTCCCACTTATTGATTTCAATTATTAATTCATATGTTTACCCTTACTGAGATTTTTAGCTCCCACTTATTATGTTTTCAATTTCCCAATGTTAATAATAATGATGTTAAATTAATTATGTCTTGAAAGATTTTATGTGTGAATAATTTTATGGGATATGTTGAAGACTTATTGTGAAATAAGAAAATTTGGGTATAGTAGGAAAAATGATCACTTAAAGACATGGGAATTTTTATATAATAGTTTTTCTTAAATATATAAAACTCTAAACCAAAAATTTCCTTAGGTATGTAAGTGATCCAATATTTATATATGATTTTGATTGTTTTGGATCACTAAAATTGGGTCACATTTATTGATATCAAATCCAAAAATGTAAAGATTATGTTTCTAACACCGGATCTGGGAGTTTGGGTTTGGGGCTAAAATAGTTAGTATTATAGTAGGGTTTTGATAACTTTGGAGAATATGATTCTTTCATGTGTGGTTAAATTAAGATTTATGGAAAGTATTATGGGTTTATAAGTTTATAGCTGATCATATGTCCAATGGATAAAATTAGTTTTTTAATTTCATAAATTATTACAAGTTAAGGTGATTTGAACATCTAATTGAGTTTTAGGAAGGATACTCCATTGAGGTAATTATGGTCTATTGGATATTGGGTTAACCTTGATGGATAAAAATTTATTTTTTTACAAGGTAATTTTTTTATAAATATTTATGATCAAGTTAAGGATAACCATTAATTTTAGTATCTAAAGTTGATTCTTGTTATTTTGGTGAATTTCACTGAATTATATGATTCTGTAGTGATTCATGTTATTTTGAGAAAAGCATATTTTGAGTAGTTTTATGGTCTAACTTTTTATGTATTGATCTAATTCAAACCTTAGGTGTTATTATTGAAGTATTGGAAATTAATGCTTTAAATTTTCATTTAAATTTTTATTTGGGTATTATCTTGTCATGTTCTAACCATTTTAGTTTTATTAAACATGGGAATAATGTATTTTCATCCTCTTATATACCTCATGGTCAATCAGAAGTTGATTATAGTGCTTCGGGCATTAAATATTCATACATATCATTTGGATTAAAAGATGATATAAATTTGGAAGATGATTGAAACACACAACCGAAGGATGAATCTTTATTTATATATTTGAATAAAATCAAGTATGTATATTTCTTTATGTTCTTAGTCTAGATGGTAAAGAAATTCATAAAATCTATGAAAAATATCTTTAAAAAACTTATCCTATTACCTTCATTTCTAATGAATTGATGGTATTCTTAATCCCTTATTGATTTATGGTTTTTTGGTCATTATATTTCTCATGATCATGTTCTCTATCACTCTCTATTATTCCTTATATATTATTCTTTCTCCTCCATATTCATATTTTCACTTCCCATCAATGTTCTCCTTATATGAGAACTATATTATATATTATTCCAGGTGACTATTATATTTATCTTTTCCATTTTTTCAAAAGAATTTTTATTATCCCTTTTATAATTTGGGTTTTTAATAAATTAATTTTTAAATATTAAAAAGTATTTTCTTTACATGATCATATATTTTATCTCACTCCCTAGAATTGATTTTTTTTTAAATATTATAAACCCTTTTTATCAAGAAGAAGATAAAATTGAGTGGATTAAATTTATTTATGGGGATTTAATTAAAAAACTTTAAAATTTAGTTTAAAATAATACTATGGTTTATATCTTTCTTAACATGAAACACCGAGCTTTAAAAAAATGCAATATACTATAAAAAATATTATTATTTAAATGTGACCGTTATAACCTAACTGTTAAATTGAAAGGTATGAATCATAAATAACCATATTAAGAAAAATATGTACAAATTATTTATATAATGAAAGATTATTACATAATTCATAATAAATAAGTAATCACTTTTCATTAAATCTATTTTATGCTTCAAGAATATGTTTTCTTCAAAAATGTTTTTTATTTCTCTTTGTGAGCGAATATTATAATTAATTTCAGACACTTTTTTGAAATTTTATTTTATAAAAATGATATCTTTTTTAAACAATCATGTAAAAATTATCTTAGGGTTAAATTTTTGGATTTTTCTAAAAAGATTAATTTTTCAGTGAATAGTGGAAAATACTGACTTTATAGAAAATCGTCTTTTCTATTCAAGTATTTAAAAAGTACCATTTTGTTATAAATTGATTTTAAAATTTAATTAGTTAATTTGATTAAATATAATCAAATTAATGTCATTGTAATCAACATTATGATTATTTTTTATATAAAAATATTTTTATACTTAAAAATATATTTTTTAAGAAAACTGTTTTTCGTCGTGTTTTGCGGGTTTATTTTAAAAGTAAATTATTCCACTTATAGAGATTGATTTTGATAAGATTAATTCCATATTTATAATCACAATTTCATAATTTTATACATATTCCAAATTTATTTTGTTCATTATAAATAGTAACCATAGTTGATATTTGTCACCTCAGTATAGGTAAATTAGGTAACTATGATTAAAAATAATGTGATAAGGCTGTAAAATATATATATAACTTACCTTATATATATTTTATGAGTTTATTTTTTCTATACTCATACAATATTTTAATATATGGAAACTTGGTACCATTTTTCTTTGATAATGATCTTAATATTATTTTATATAAAGAATAAATCCAAAATGACACACCCTTTGTTTTAATAACTCTAATATTTTTTCATAGGGATAAAATTAGGTTATGTTTAGTTATAAATGGTTATGTGAAATAATAAATAATTTTTTTATCATGGTAATTTTTAAAAAAAATAGTGATATAATATTTACCTTAAATGCTTACGCAATGTCGACACTGTGTATGTGAAAGCCGTAGAAAAATAAAGTAAATGATTTCAAAAACTTACAAGGTAATACGTTTTGTGTTATTTATAGAGTTACGTGATTTTTTTGGATAAATATAATTTATTTTTGATATTTTGAAATTTTATATTCAAAATAAATATCTGTTTTGATATTTTTTAAATTTAAATTATGTGAAGAGTCCCTAAAATGAATTTAATGGTATTTTATGTCAAATAATATTTTATTAAATAATAAAAATATTATACTTATCTAAGTTAATGGTATATTGTTTATAATTTCAACCATTTTCCACTGATGTGTCATTTTTCCTTTTATACTAACATTTTGACCTCTAAATAGTAAAAAAAACTTTGATATCACGGTAATTGTCAAAGGGGTTAATGGGGGTAAACTAAGAGATAAGGATTAAAAAATCACCTAAACATGTCTAGAATTTATTATATGAGATTATTTTTACTTATATACATCTTATATTATAAATATATAATTTTAGATCCACTATAACATGAAAATTAATTTATATTAATTTAATCCTTTATGTATTTCTAAGGTCGCCCCCATCTTCTCTTATATAAGGACACCACATATCCTCTCTTCCTCACACATCTTTATCCACTTAGCTTAAGAAAACTTGAAAAAACCTATTATTAAATTAATTATCTAAATTATATAGGTTATGGTCTTCTTAAAATACCCCCCCCCCAGGGTCCTTCGTGAGATATCCAAAGGAGGTTCTTTAAAGAGGTGGTAATCATCTTAACGGAGCGTTTTCATTATACTTATTATTATACCTCCTTAAATTTTATCCAAACAATTAAAATATAATAAAATCAATATATCCCATATACTGATATTTTATTATGTTAATTTAATAGCCTTATTCACCTCATTTTCCATCTTATGGGTAACTGAAATATCATTCGTGCGTATGTGTGGACTACCACCACCACGAAGTGATGTATTTTGTTTTTCATCACCGCCTATCATGGATATTTATAATTATGGATTTAATGTATATATATTATATTAATAACATAATTTTTATTATTTAAATATAATATATCATATATTTTCCTACCATTCCATCCATTGGAAAATAGTAACATCATTTGTGCGTATGTGTGGATTACCTCCTCCAAGAAGTGATGTGATGCATTTTTCAGGTACACAAATCATGTATTGTTATAAAATTATATTTAATGTATAAAAATGATAATTATGTCATTATTATTATTCTAGAGATGATGGAAACATGACATCTTTAACCACATTCAACATACCAAATTCATTTTTCAATTATAAACTGAATGTCCTCAAAACACCCAATGTGAACTTAAATGAATAAGTAATTAAATATATAATTAAAATAAATGAAATAAATGGTTTAATAATTTGGTAATAAATATGGAAAAATTTCTTAAACAAGTAAGTAATTAATAAAATTTTATTATACAGGTGTTAATGGAAATACATAGAAATTTTGAACTTGAGGTAAAGGGTTTATTAACTCGATTTCCATTCATTGGGTTACACTTATACTTCATTAACTATGTTATGTAAATATTATGTGTGAAATTACCTTTAATATTAATATGTTGTATTTCCACTTTCTTTTTGTTTTATAATTTTTACACATAATCATGTCATTGATTAAATTATAACTTTAATAATATTGTTTTTTAAGGATTATTTGTCTCAGTGTTGTTTCTTTGAGACATGTCTTGTATTGTGTGACTACTTTATTTTATAAAGTGTATATGTTGAATATTAAGATATTATATCATTAATTAATTTTTATCATGATATTTAAAGTTACTTTATCGTTAAATTTTTCATGAGATATTGATTTAAATTTTATAATAGTTTCAAGTTTTTTCATGTTCTCAATTTCAATTATTTTAGACATAATTCATTTTATGCATCGTGATTTATTTTATATGGAATACTTACTTCCCCTTTAATGTGTTTTAATAGATTATTTTATGGAAATTATAAGTTTTATATAATCATTTTATTTTCCTTTATTATATGAATTTTTTATTCAAGAAAGTTCTTTTCTAAACATAAATTATTTCATAAATTTATTTTCCATGATCTTCAACCATATTTTAAATGGTTTTAAAACGAAATTTCTTAATTTTTTCTGCATGGATATCTTTTTACTCTCTTTTAAAATGTTTGAAAAAATATTATTTTTAACATTTATGGAATGAACATATTTTCATAGTATCATGACCTTTATTTACTATTAGTCTTCCTTTATAAGTTTTCATGATTATTTTTAAATAAAAGTTTTTCCCCGATATTATGTAATTTTTATAGAATATTTTCAAGAAAATGATATTTTCCTAGGTTTTCAAAGAAAAGTTTTAAATTTTATTTTAAATGTATTTTCCTTGGAAATATCCTTTATTTATTTATTATACTTCAATGGAAATATATTCTAATGATACCATCCTTATGATTTATCTTTATGAATTATGATTATTTTTATGATATTTTCATGGAGACTATTTCTTTTCCATGGGTAAATCAAGCTAAAAAGTAATGATGATCATTCTCATAGGTGTTATATTAAAAAGTGAAATATTTTAAAGGAATTTTCATTCTATGGTACTTGGACATATGTGTGAATTTTTTAAGGGTACTTATATTATAAACCAAGGATGGGTGGGTATGTTATATCCCTATAATGCATTGGGTAAAGTGATAGAGTTAATTTTTGTAATTTACTACTAAGAGATAATGGAGTTAACTATTTTATGTTACTACCAAGATATGATGAAGTTTATTGAATATGAGTAGAATCTAAGAGACGACGGAGTAAACTATTCTATGTTACTCCTAATATAATGTTAGAATTATCCTATTTTTATGATTCTATGATGAGTTTTTGATGTTCCATGATAACTTTTAAGTTTTTAAATACTTTTTATGAGTTATAATGGGTCCTTTTATCAAGGATTGTTTTCACATGGATCGTTATTATTGAATTATATGACTCTTGTATTATATTAAATCTTTATTCCAAGTTTGAGGATTTATGATCCATATTTTTATGGGTATGATTTCTCTTATGTTATGTTCATTCACTTTTATTATGTCATCATACCCTTTTTCTCATCTTATTTCAACTAATGACATTCAATTGTTAATTATTATGTTTACCATTCCTAAGTTTTTGAGCTCACCCATATTATGTTTTCCATTTCCCCAGGTTAATAAGAACGATGTAAAATGAATTATGTCTAAAAAAGTTTTATGTGTAAATAATTTTATAGGAGATATTTAAGACTTATTATGAAATAAGACAAGCTTGGTATAGTAGAAAAAATGATCACTTAAATACATTAGTATTATTATGTGAGAGATTGTCTTAATTCTTTAAAACTCTAAACCTAAAAGGTTATTGGGTATGTAAGTAACTAAATATTTCCATTTGATGTTGTATGTTTTGGATAGATAAAATTGGGTATTTTTTATTAGTATTAAATATAGAAATGTAAATATTATATTACTAGAATCAAATATTGGAGTGTAGGTTTGATGCTATTATAGTAAACCCAATCCATTATTCTTACAGGATAAGTGGATTGGTATTAATCCCAAGTACCGTAAACATAGTTAACTCTTGTAATATAATATGTTTAAGGTATTGGGGTGTAAACACTATCAACTATTTTATAATGATATTTGAAGAGATCTTGACATATAATATAATTTTCCATAAAAAAATTATGTTGTATTCCTATACAATAAAAAATTTCAATGCAATACCAAATTCCAATAAAATGTCACATTTTTATTTCATGCCACATTCCTAATTTACATAACCATGGATTTCCTTATGATAGAAAAAACTTATTACATATTGTATTTTATGTATTCATGAACATCTATTATGGATTAAATTCTAAACACAACATTTTATTACTATGTAATATTTCCTCATAATTAATTCTTAAGATTTAATTATTTGATCTGGTTAATCGTGATGGTTTTACCTTGATCATGTATATTACTGGCATATAAACTATTGATAATTTTTATATTCTCCATTAATAATTATTTACCCTAAATGCGATTTTAACTCACTCTATTTTTTTGTTTACACATTTTCCTAGGTCATTATAGGTGATGAAGTTATTTTGGTTATATTGTAATAGATTTTAGAAGAACAATATCATTATTTTTTATAGGTTTATGATTTAATATGCACCTATTTCAAATAGACACAAAATATTTTATTCTAGAATTTGGTTGTATTTTATGTTCACTGAAATATTTATGTTTTTTCTTCAATAGATCTATAAGTCCATGTTTTGGGTAATTCAACTCTCAATTTCATTGATATGTATAATATCATTTATTATAGTCTGTTTTCAAAATACATTTCAATTTATTCTATGTTTATATTTCACTTTTATTATTGTCTCCATGGAATATTTTTCCTAGTGGATATCCCATTTTCTCTCATCATACCTTTTTTATATGCTATTACTATATAGAAGAAGGTATATCATATGACACCATATTCATTTCTTAATTTTTATTGATTTTTTATAAAAACTTTTAATTATATATTTTATTTATTTTAATGATTATATTTAAATTTTTTCCAACCTACTAATCCATTATCCATGATAGATTACTCATACCCTTTTCATAATACATAATCATATGAAAATAATCCCAATATTTATGAATCATTATATAAAATCCAAATGTATGCAATGATTTATGAAAATGAAATCCTGAAGTAATAATTTATTATTCATATAATTTGTCTTCCCTTTTCATCAATTATCTATGATAAAAAATTATTTATCATTTTATTTTCTAATATTGTATCCATTAGTAAATTCCTTTCCATTTAAATATTCATGTCACCTTATAGATGGTAGTAGAGGTCATATAGTTTCAAAGAAAAATTAATAGTATGTAGATGGTCAAATGGACTCAATGATTTTTCTTGTAATTCTCACATGTCTACTTAATTATTCCACATTCCCTAATCATAACTCATGTTTGGATTTCAATAAAATTGTAATATATTCAATTATTATATTTATTTTCCATCTTTTTGACACTTTACTGACATGATTAAATACTCAATCTGAACTTTTTGAATGATATATAACATATTTCCTCTAATTGGAGTGTATTCACCTATATAAATATGTCATTAAATTGATTAGTTAAAACAATTTGTAAAGTTTTATATTCATTTATACTATATAATTAAATCCTTTAATGAAAATCACTCACTATTTAGTCATGTGTTTCTATTTTTAGTATCATCTAATTTAAATATCTGAATGAATTTTACACCTCATGATTTTTGTTATATAATCAATTAAATTCTATAGGTTAATTGTAATATGTATTTGAAGGATTCATGAAAAAATTAGGTTCGTATAGAAAACATATGTATATATATAACATTATAGGATTGGTGGTACCATAATTATATGTCCATCATATGAATTATTAAAATCATGATATCACACAAGATTATTATGCCATAGAATATGTGCAGTTTGATTTTTCTATTTTCCTACAAACCAGAAGTAGTTATCCATTTCAATTTTGTTATAGACAAAATGTAACTAGACTTTACAAATAATTCATGGTCTAGATATAGGTATCCCTTCCCATTATGGTGTGGATAAGATATGGTTAATTTTTTATGCAATTTTATTAATATTTAGATGAATAATCATTACATATGATATTACCTAATTAAGTATAAGTAGTATTAAAATGTCATTCAATATTTTCTATATATTCTGTTGAGACCAAGAAACAGTGAGGTGTTCATGACGTAAGAAGAATATGGTTATGAAGAAATAGGTAATGGTATAAGTGTTTCATTTTTTCACTAATAATATAGTTTATTATGTTGATCTTTCCTCATAAAGTTTCAAATATAGATGTGTTTGAGATATGGAGTCCAATGATCAAGTACAACGGACTGAGTGAAAAAAATCAAGGATAACACCAAATATTTTCACAATATCATAAGGATATTATTTTCCTAAAAATAAAACTAGGATATGTATTTATATTATTCAGATTAAAAAAATATCATGATCATTATAAGTAATTCATGATCCATGATAAATTTGTTCAAATGAATAATTTGGAATAACTTGGTGGAACTATTATTCCTGAACAAAGATAAGTGATGTTGAAATTCAGTAAAATAAAGAGTTGTATGAAGTATATCAGAAAAACTTATAAAAATATCAAGATGTGAAATTATAAATTCTAAAATATAGGTCTCTGATAAAATTCATTGGATACAGTCCCCCAGATGAACTTTTACAAAGTCATCACATCGAGTACATTGGATGGACTTTTAAAAAGTCATCATAAAAATTCTAACAGACAAAATTTTGAAAATTCATCAGATAAATAAGTTGTTATGAAATATTATAAGGAAAGGTATTTTGAATGAATTCATCATAAGAAGATACTCAAAAATCCCTAATCATAGGGAACATGAAAAATTTACCAAGAGAGAAAGTATAAATTTTACTAGATAGATGAGTTCCTATGAATTTTTAATGGATAAAGGTTTTTGAAAGTCTTTTAAAAAAATTTATAAATACATTAAATTTGATGATGAAGATATATAAGTTCAACACTCCTATAATGATGAAGGAAGGATTTTGATTCTAAATGATATTTAAGAAAAGTTTAAAAATGTTGATGTTTTGTTTTAAGGAAGTTTTTATGAAGATTGTTGACTCCTATTAACTTTAAGGTTTGAATGCAGTCAACTGAAGAAATTTTGAGTGGGGTGTTCAATTTTTTAGTGGGAATTTTGAATTTTATGTTCACGCCACTCCCAACGTCTTAATAGAAATGATTCCTATAAAAAGGGGAGTCAGTGAATTGAGAAAATGATGAACAATATAGTTTTAAATGGGTGAATTGTTGAATATGAGAAGTTTTGTGTTACCAGAATTAATTTTCCAATCAATTGGAATTGGATTAACAATGTGACAAAGTGATTTTAAAAATAGAGCTGATCAGAAGAACAGAGGATGAATATAGTGGAACAATTGAATCAAACTGAAAGTACCAAATGGAGAAGTGATTAGATGGAACATTTCATACAAGATGATCATGATAATCTAGAACATGATATTTAATGAAGTTTTCACATATAAAGAACATTATACAGTTGAAGGTGATATTGGTAACAAAGAATCAGACTTCCATGAGAAGTGGAGCTTGAAGGTATACTTTAGCATACAACACCAGAACTAGTGGAGCCTACCCCTCAAATGAAGTTAAGGAGATTAAAAAGGGTGAGAAGGCATGTATAGAGGTATTCACCATCCATAAATTATTTGTTATTGATTGATGGTGGAGAACTATAATGCTTTAAATAATAAATGTATTTAAATGATTCAAGAAAGTGGGAGTTGGATATGAAGGAGGTAATGTCTTCATTACATGAAAATAATACCTGGGAGTTTAAAACTCTTCCACAGGGAAAGAAATTATTGCAAATCAAATGGGTATACCAGTTCAAGGAAGAACATGATGTAAAGAGGAGGTACAAGACAAGTTTGGTGGTAAAAGTTTTTTAATAGAAGGAAGATATAGATTTCACTGAAATTATCTCACATGTAGTGAATCTTACCACCATCCGGGTGGTTCTCGGTATTGTTACATAATAATACTTATACCTAGATTATCTTGATGTCAATACTTATTTCATTCATAGAGATATAGAGGAGGAAATCTATATGTAACATCCAAAGGGATACATTGAGTCTTAGAAGGAATACATGGTGTGCAAAATCCAGAATATCTTATATGGGTTGAATTGGGAACTCATGCAATGGAATAAAAAAGTTTGATTTATTTATGACTAAAAATAAATACAAATTGTGTGGCATTGTTCAATGTTTCTACACCACATCTTTTGTTGATGAATATATTATATTTCTTCTATATGTGGATGAAATTATCATTGTAGAATCATGTATGTAGAGGATTGATGAGTTAAAAGGGAAGATGGTTGAGGAGTTCAAGATGAAAGATCTTGGAGAAGCTAGAAATATTTTGGGGATGAAGATCAAGAGAGATTGTGTGGCTAGAACCTTGGTGTTATAACACGCTGACTACTTTGGAAAGTTTTTGAGAAGATTCAGTGTGCTGGAGGCGAGGATAATCTCTATTCCCCTGGTGATCCATTTAAAATTATCAAAAGAGAAATCACTGAAGATGATAGAAGATTTTGAGTTCATGGAAAAGGTTTTATACACATCAACTATTGGAATCTTGATGTATTCCATGGTCTGTACTCAACCTGGCATTTCTCATATAGTGGGAATTGTGAGTGGGTACATGGATAACCCTGGAAAGAAACATTGAGAAGCTGTTAATTGGATACTGAGATACCTGAAGGGAATCAAGTAAGTATCTCTATGCTTTGGGAAAGTAAATTTATTATAGGGGTGGATCAGGATTCAAGTGGGAGATTGTTGTATTGGTGTTTCCTGGTCTATTTGGATGATGTTGGGTCAAATTCTAGTGGCCTATGCTGAAAACTGGACTGAAAATATCATTTTTCAAGCTCCACTATTGTGGGTTATAGGGGCAACGTGCCCCCACTTTGATGGTCCAGGGCCCAAAGGCCCTCAGCCTAAATTTTTGGGAATTGTAGAAGCTTTGACCGACTATAGCAGAGCTGACCAGGGGACACCTATATAGAACTATAGCAGTATAAAATTTGGCATGGTTATTATAGAATCTAGGACTTTGGAGATAATGGTACTGTATCTCCATGGACTTCGAGCCACTAGCCACTATAGCAGCTTGGACTTGGTGGTTGTAGCACTATAGCAGTGCAGACTTCCAACCACCATTTACTATAGTACAGCATACTTACTATGTGGTTGGTGACATAGTGTTACATATTTTTTATTTTCTCATTCGATCTAGTATTTTGGTGTGTGTGAAACTTTAAAACCTCCCTGTAATTATGCTCCAGAGTTATAGTGAATTGATTATTTCTATCCGTGGACATAGTGATTATTCCTGAACCACATAAATCATTTTGTATATGTTATTATTCTTCTTATTTTTCTTTTGTTTCTATCTTTTCTTCATATACAAACCTATGTCTTTGTGACTCTCATCATTTCTACAATAACTAGTATCAAAGGTTGAGTTTATAATTCTCAAATTAAATGTTTTCTATGGAATAAGCAAAGGTAAATATTAATATCTTTGATGGAACTTACTTCAGTTGCTAAGGATGAATATTGAGGATTATATTTATCATAAAATTATTCACTTACCCCTTTTGGGTGTAAAACCAATGTATATGAAGTAGAAGGAATGGTAACTACTTGATCAATAGGTTTTGGGAGTTTTTCAACTTATGTTTGTTAGGCGAAGAAAAGAGAGGAGTGATGGCAAGAGGGGGGTGAATTGCCTTTTAAAAAATTAATTAACAATTAAAATCAAAGTTAAAGTGCAGCGGAAATAAATAAGGCAAGACACAAAACTTGATAACGGAGTTCGGCTTAAACCCAAGCCTACGTCTCCGCTCCCAACTCAACCGTTGAGAGATTTACTACCGCTTGCTTTTTAATGGTTTTAGCAAGAAACCCACTAGACTTGACAGTTTAGTCTAGAACCTATTACAGCTTGCTTTTGATGGTTGAGCAAGAACCCACTTACTTTTAATGGTTTAGTAAGAACCCACTAGCCTTCTTACAGGTGAAGGCTAGCTCACCTATGTCTCAAGCCTTTTAAAAGGAAAGGCTTGACCAACCTCTTCACACCTTGAAGGTGGTGTGAAAACCCAAATGAAAGGGAAGATGAAAGAAGTGGGGGTTTGTAGGCACAAACCCAATTTGATGCTCAAAATAAATAAAACAATGAAAACCATAATGTAGAGAAGTCTTGGGCGCCAAAGGTTGATGGAGTTGATGAAGAGCGCTCCCAAGCTTCTTTGATGGTGCTCCTTAAATGAGGAATTGAGTTGGAGCAATTGGAGTTCCTTGAAGGAATCCGCCGGAGGTTCGCCAAATGATGGAAAATGTGTTCGTTGGCTTGGTAATGGTTCCGACTATGTTCCGGGGCTTCCTAGTCCTTTATTTATAGAGGGGGAACCCTCAAATGGCCTTAGGGAGGCTTCGGAGCCGTTGGAGAGGCCTTCGGAGCCGTTGGAGGGCAAGTGGACCAGCCTGGTCAAAGGCCCAACGGCTAGTTTGACTGGCTCCACCGGCTGACTGGTACAGAGCCACCGGTTGGCCGGTGCTTGCAAAATGGCAGAGGGCTCGGGCTCAGGCACCACCGGCTGGCCGGTGAAGAGGCCACCGGTTGGCCGGTGCTTAGGCAGTAGCAAGCACTATTCATCTGGGTGCCACCGGCTGGCCGGTGCTGAGGCAGTGGCTTAACCTTGAGTCTGGGTTCCATCGGCTGGCCGGTGGTGAATCCACCGGTTGGCCGGTGGACTGATTTCAGTCCAGTTTGCCTTCTTTCTTTCTTGGCCCAATTCCTTGGCCACCTGAATTTATGCCTATCATCCAAAAACACTTAAAACAATATTAGATAAATAATTGAGTGATTGTGATCATGAAAATAAAACCACGAGGGGTACGAGAGGTACAACAATCTCCCCCTATTTTGATGATCACAATCACCGAAACAAACAATGTAAAAGATTTAAATAAAAGGCATGCTTTAAATTGATTTCTCCCCCAATCAACCAAGAATTTCTCCCCCTTTGTGATTATCAAAATAGCACGGGGCATAAAACTTGATTGAGGGAAGAGGTTGAAAAACAAGATAGAGATTTTAAACTAATTGAAATTTTTGAAATTTGAATTGAAAGTTTTGAATATGAGAATTTTGAAAATTTTGAAAATGAATTTTGAATTGAAAGTTTTGAATCGAAAATTTTGAATTGAAAAACGCAAAAAGATTTTAAACATTCCTAACTCCCCCTAAATAAAAACAACAAATCACCGAGGAGAGGTTTTTGAAACCGAAACAAATTTTGGCCCGGAGAGACTCGCTAGAAGGGATTTTTCAATCCATACTTGTCTAGTGACGGGTCTTCTCCTATAAAATTCATCATTTAAGAAAACAGTTTTGGGCCTTCCATACCGGGCGTTTTTGCAATTACACTCATAAATTAAGTGCCCGGGTTTTTTACAATAATTGAAAAATTTATATTGGGAGCTCCCCCTTACAAAAATAGTAGGTGCATGGGAAGAGGAAGCTTGCTTGGAATAGCCAAGCCCTTCGGTGGTTCTAGATATGCGTTGGGAACCTAGGAGTTTGGTCAAATTTTGTTCCCCTTGGGTGAACTTGGAAAGGGATTCCCTTAAGTCCTTGATGGTTGATTCCATGGAATCAATATCGGGAAGGTTTTGGATTTTGAGAGACAACTCTTCCTTCTCTTTGAGAAGTTGTTCTTTTTCGGAAGAAAGTTTTTTGAAATTCTTTTTTTAAAGCAACAAATTTGGAAGAAAGTTCGTGAAAACCTTCCTCCAATTGATCTCTAGCATATTGGAGATCCTCATAAGAAAGATGATTGAAAGAATTTGATTTACTAGAAGATGAGGAGTCGGAAGATGTTACCTCATGAAATGCCATCAGGCATTTTTTACCGTTGTCACTTGAGGAGGAGGAGGATGAGGACAGGGAACTATCACTCCAAGTGGCCTTGAAAGCCTTCTTCTTTTCCTTTTGTTTGGCCTTTATCTTGTTGAGTGGACAATCGGGCTTGTAATGGCCTTTTTCGCCACACCCGTAACATGTTACCTTGGGCTCGGATTTTTCGTTGGGTTGAGCCTTGAGGGATTTCTTCTTCTTGTGCTTCTTCATGAACTTGTGCATCTTGCGGGAAAGATTCTCCATTTCCGAATCGCCGCTTGAAGAGGAAGACGATGAGGAGGAGGATCTTTCTTCTTTTTGAACTTTGAAGGCGATGTTCTTTGGAACTTTGATTGGTTTGCCTTCCTTTTCAGCTTGCCTCCTCATGGTGATCTCATAAGTCATGAGGGATCCGATGAGCTCTTTGACCGGCATGTTCTTGACATCCTTTGCTTCTTGAATTGCCGTGACTTTCGGTGCCCATGAGCTTGGTAGGATCCATAGGATCTTTTTGACCATCGTTTCTGCAGAAATACTATCTCCAAGAGATTTTCTACCATTGCACACATCAGTAAATCGAGTAAACATATCAGAAATATTTTCGGATGGATGCATGGTAAAAGACTCAAAATCTTGACGAAACATATCCAATCGAGTATCCTTGACTTTGTTGGTCCCCTCATGGGTAACCTCCAATAGTTTCCAGATTTCATGTGATGAGGTGCAAGTGGAAACTCGATTGAACTCATTACGATCAAGGCCGCAATGTAGAGCATTCATGGCTTTGCCATCAAGCTCGAAATTTTTAATGTCGGCTTGAGTCCATTTGGATTCATCGGGGGAAGAGAGCGAATAACCATGCATGACAATTTTATAAATGGGATATCCAATACTTCTAAGAAAAGCGGTCATGCGGGTTTTCCAATATGTATAGTCGGTTCCATCAAAAAATGGAGCACGACCCAATGAATAGCCTTCGGGGGCGAAAGAGGTTGATGTCATCACAATGGATCTTAAATTTGAAACCGGTGAAGGTATTACTCAAATTTTGCCTCTGATACCAATTGTTGGGCGGAGAAAAGGAGAAAGTGATGGCAAGAGGGGGGGTGAATTGCCTTTTAAAAAATTAATTAACAATTAAAATCAAAGTTAAAGTGCAGCGGAAATAAATAAGGCAAGACACAAAACTTGATAACGGAGTTCGACTTAAACCCAAGCCTACGTCTTCGCTCCCAACTCAACCATTGAGAGATTTACTACCGCTTGCTTTTTAATGGTTTTAGCAAGAAACCCAATAGACTTTACAGGTTAGTCTAGAACCTATTACAGCTTGCTTTTGATGGTTGAGCAAGAACCCACTTAATTTTAATGGTTTAGTAAGAACCCACTAGCCTTCTTACAGTTGAAGGCTAGCTCACCTATGTCTCAAGCCTTTTAAAAGGAAAGGCTTGACCAACCTCTTCACACCTTGAAGGTGGTGTGAAAACCCAAATGAAAGGGAAGATGAAAGAAGTGGGGGTTTGTAGGCACAAACCCAATTTGATGCTCAAAATAAATAAAACAATGAAAAACCGTAATGTAGAGAAGTCTTGGGCGCCAAAGGTTGATGGAGTTGATGAAGAGCGCTCCCAAGCTTCTTTGATGGTGCTCCTTGGATGAGGAATTGAGTTGGAGCAATTGGAGTTCCTTGAAGGAATCCGCCGGAGGTTCGCCAAATGATGGAAAATGTGTCTTTTGGCTTGGTAATGGTTCCGACTATGTTCCGGGGCTTCCTAGTCCTTTATTTATAGAGGGGGAACCCTCAAATGGCCTTAGGGAGGCTTCGGAGCCGTTGGAGAGGCCTTCGGAGCCGTTGGAGGGCAAGTGGACCAGCCTGGTCAAAGGCCCAACGGCTAGTTTGACTGGCTCCACCGGCTGACCGGTACAGAGCCACCGGTTGGCCGGTGCTTGCAAAATGGCAGAGGGCTCGGGCTCAAGCGCCACCGGCTGGCCGGTGAAGAGGCCACCGGTTGGCCGGTGCTTAGGCAGTAGCAAGCACTATTCATCTGGGTGCCACCGGCTGGCCGGTGCTGAGGCCACCGGTTGGCCGGTGCTGAGGCAGTGGCTTAACCTTGAGTCTGGGTTCCATCGGCTGGCCGGTGGTGAATCCACCGGTTGGCCGGTGGACTGATTTCAGTCCAGTTTGCCTTCTTTCTTTCTTGGCCCAATTCCTTGGCCACCTGAATTTATGCCTATCATCCAAAAACACTTAAACAATATTAGATAAATAATTGAGTGATTGTGATCATGAAAATAAAACCACGAGGGGTACGAGAGGTACAACAATGTTGGCTAAAAACATGGTGTGTAACATCAGATAGGAGAAGAAGACAGTTGTTCTGGTGATAGCTCTCTTAAATATAAATGATAAGCCTTCAAATTCAAACAAATTGTGCCTAATGTGATTATTTTTCAATCCAAAAATTATTTAAGGGGGGGTTTTGCAGATCACATCAATGAATTCAACACCATCACAAGTCAGTTTACATCAGTGGGAATTACGATTGATGATGAGGTATGTGCACTAGTTTTACTGTATTCATTACCTAATAGTTGGGAAGTGATTGTAACAGCTATGAATAGTTCTTTGGGGAATACCAAGATGGTTTTAAAGGATGTTTGGGACTTTATCCTTAGTGATGATTTTCAAAGAATATAATTGGGTAGATTCTATGGTTTTTCATTGAATGTGGAAGGAAGAGGAAGATATGGATAGTGAGATAATTGCAGTTAATGATAAAATACAAGAGGAAAGAGTCAAGACAAGGAAAAGGTGGCTAGTCCTATCTATTGTATTTTTGGGAAGAAAGGACATGTCATAAAGGAGTGAAGAGAAAAATGAAAGTCACCTAAAACTGATGTAGAAAACACAAAAGCTAAATGAACTGATGATGTACTACTATTAAGAAAGGATATCCCTATGGCATCTAGGATTTCATAATCAATGGATTTGTTCCATTCCACATCAGAGAATGGTTCCCGAACAATTATATTTCTAGAAATTTTTTCAAGGTGCATCGTATTGATAATGAACCCTTTCATATTCTGGGGAAGGGTGATTCATGGTCTAAGACCAAAATTGGGGGTCTACTGGTTCTGGAAAACATGAGGTATATCCTTAGTTTAAGAAGAAATCTTATATCTATCAGGTATATTGATGATACAGTTTTTAGTGCCATGTTCACTAGTGGTGCATGGAAGATCACCAAGGGATCTATGGCCATATCTCAGGGATCATAGAATGATACCATGTATATCATGAAATAAAAATTCATGGACATGCTTTCATCAATAAATTATATCAGGGATTCAAAATTGTGGCACTACAGGCTATGCCAAATGAGTGAGAAGGGGATGAAGGTGATGGAAAAAAAAGGAATGCTACCAAACCTAAAGTCAATGGATGTTGGCATGTGTGAAGATTATATCTTGAGAAAGCTAAATAAGGTATCTTTTTTGAAATAAGGAAGAATATTGAAGGTTGGGAATCTTGACCTGGTGCACACTGATGTTTGGGGGCATACACTAGTACATTCCCTTGGAGGGTCATAATATTATGTGAAATTTATTAATTACTAAACAAGGAAGGTATGGGTTTACCTTCTAAAAAGAAAATATGATGTGTTTAAGGTGTTTTAGAAATGGAATTCCATTGTAGAAAATGAGTCGTGAACTAAGCTGAAATTCTTGAGGTTTGACAATGAGGGAGATTATGGTAGTAATAATTTTAGATAATTATATTCTAATAATGTAATTCGGTGGGAGAATACTATTCTAGGTACACCATAATAGAATGGTACAGCTAGAAGGATGAATTGGACATTGAATGAATGTTTCAAGAGCATGAGGTTGCACTCATGATTACCCAAAACTTTCTAGGATGATGCAGTGAACATGGTAGTATATCTCATCAATAGGAGCCCATATGTACTAATGGGTGAATTTCTACCCATGGATATCTAGTCTGTTAAAGAGGTAAGACTCTCACATTTAAGAGTCTTTCTCTAATTAGAATATGTACATATTGATGTTGATGCAAGGGGAAGTCTTAATGAAAAGTCCAAATCCTATTTCTTTATTGGTTATGGTGTTGAGGAGTTTGGTTAACTCTTTTCGAATGATTAGAGAAATACAGCCATCAAAATCCAAAATGTGATACTTAATGAAGGTTTCATGTATAAAGATGGTCATGCCATTGAATTTGATAGTTGTAACAAAGAATCAGACTACCATGGACAGGTGGATCATGAAGGTGTACCCGAGCATGTGACCCCAAAACCAGTGGAGCCTACCCCTCAAATTGAGTTAAGGAGATCAACAAGGGTGAGAAGTCCAATATAGAGGTTTTCACCATCCTTACATCATTTTTCATTTATTGATGATGGAGAACCAGAATGATTTGAAGAAGCAATTTAGTTGAAGGAGTCAAGCAAGTGGGAGTTGGATATGGAGGAGATTTCTTCATTACATGACAACAATACTTGGGAGTTGAAACCTATTCTATAAGGAAAGAAATAATTATAGAAGAGGGAGGGATGGCTCTCAACTCGCGACGCTTGAAATCATTTCTCGAAAACCCTAATCATCGCAGACGCAACGGAACCTGCTAATTCATTCCATTTCATGAGATATGTATTCCTCCAATCTCATCTCGGACCTACATGAGAAGGAAGTGGGGATTTCCTTGAAAGAGGAACCACTGAGAGTTATTAACCGACAAGAGAAATAATTTTCTTTTCTCAAAGCCCTAACGGGTACGGATTCCCCCAAGACGCAGACCCCGAAGACATCTAGGATAAAAATATTGGAAGATGGAGGCTTCTGTGTAGAAGAAAACCCGGATGTGGTACGCCAAAGAGCACAAATATGTAAATTTTCCATTATGGCTCACATCGCGTATATCAAAGGTAAAAAACCCTAGCCTTACACTAATTTGAAACTGAGAATTTCTTCTTGCTGGGGTTTTTAAAACTGTAAATTAGTTCCACTTGGTAAGGGTTATTTTCATATCTTATTTACTTCACAAGAGGACCTCGATAGGGCCTGAAAAACTGGTAATTTTAATCTCAAACCGGGGATCCTTCGCTTTTCTGAATGGGATGCTGCTTTCAACCCATTTTTGCACAAGAATAACACAGCACAAGTTTGGGTTAGATTGCACAATCTAAATTAGTTTTATTGGCACCCATAAATTCTCAATGACCTAGCATCCTGTATTGTCTCCCCACTGAAAGTGGACCAAAGAACCTTAAATGGAGACCTTGGCCTCTATGATAGAGTGCTCATAGAGGTCAATCTTGAGAACAAATTTCCCCCCTCAATCACTTTCAATGCTACTGATTATAAAACTTACGTTAAGGTAGTGTATGAGAGGCTTCAACCCTACTGTGAGTTCTATAAACTGGTTGGTCATACTTTCTATAACTATAAGTTTGTGCAAAAACCTCCCCCTCTGTAGAACCCCAATGAATGGACAGAGGTTAGGAGAAATAATAGGGGAAATGAAAATGTTCCAAAAAAACCTGAATCTCCCAAAAGGAAAAAGGAGAAATGGGTTCTCAAAAACAACCCATTTGAGCAACTGATTCTTGAAAAAGGAGAATATTGGGCTAATATGGTTGATGAACAAGAGTCTGAAAACCTTGAACAGATCCTTCGAAATGACCTTGAGGCTAATATATTTGAAATTGTATCACATCCCCAAGCAGTCCCTGGAAAATATGAATCCCCTTCAGAGGATACTGTCCTTATTTTAGGCACACCTCTGAAGGAAACAGACTTGGAAACCATTGAATAGACCCCCGTGCTAAACTTAATGCACTCTGTCACATTGGGCACTCAAAACACTACTGAAACTGGTAAATCAGCACCAATTAAACAAGACTGCAAGTCTGACATGTTGATTCATGGATCCAAAATGGCTTTGATGTCCTCCCCTATCAAGTCTCAAGACAAGGATAAGAAAACTAGTATGGATAGATCCCCTCCTCTTGATGAAAAAGCTGAACTACAAGAGGCTGAGAACAAAACATCTTCACTGGCTACAGCTACATGCAAACCGATTGAGCTAGATGCTAACAAGAAAGGTGATACTAGGATGGAAATTGTTTCAGTTTCTACTAACACCTCTTTGCCCCCCCTATCAACACAAGTAGAATATGGTAATAAGCACAAGAACAACACCACGGGAGTTTCAACCAGAGCAAAGGTCGCGGCCTCTAAAAAGAAAGGGGATAGCCCCGCAAAAAAGAGGTATAAATGAATGTTCTATTCTGGAATTGCCAAGGGATAGAAAATACTGACACGGACAGCGTTTTGAAAATATTTATTTTTACTCACACACCAAAACTATTTTCTATCTCTGGGCCCAAAATTAATTTTGCTTCTAGATTTCAGCATGTTTGTCCCCTAGTTACTCCTTAGTAGGGGTTTTCACTACTCACATCCCAATTGAATCCTTATGGGTTTTTTCTCACTCCTCCCTTCAAAATGTCAATGTTTTTAGAACTTCAAATCAAGATTTTACTTGTGATTACATGTGTGAAAAAACACATGTTTTCACTACTTTTTTCTATGCTTATAATAGATATCAGGATAGAAGGTCTCTTTAGACTAAAATCACCCAGCTTAGTATATTGATTCAAAAACCATGGTTTATTGTTGGGGACTTCAATGCCATTCTAGATGCAAGTGAAAAACTAGGCCCACCGTATGCTTCAATATCTACTAGAGAATTCAAATAATGCATTGAACATAATAACCTTATAGAGGTTAATCTAAGCGGTGCTAAGTTTACTTGTTACAGACATCATTATAACAAGATTGTGGCTAGAAAACTGGATAGAGCCTTCACTAGCGATCTTGCTCTTGATAAATGGGACAACATTTCCAGTATCACCCTTAACAAGTTGACTTCTGATCACCACCCAATTCTGGTAAGTTTCTCCTTCAACCGCATAAAACCTAGGTATCCTTTTAGATATAACATTGCCTGGTCTTCTGACATAGACTATGCGAACATTATTAAAAGATCTTGGACTAACATAAACACTAATAATGATTCCTTTTCCTGTCCTATGGAACTAAAAATGCTAAAACAAATCCTCAAAACCTGGTGTAAACCAAAATTAGATGAAATAGATAATAATATTTCCACTCTAGAAAAATATCTTAATCAACTTCAAAATCATAACACCTCATCTAATTTTTCCCAAAACTCCCAACATGAAATTAATATTTCTTCCAAATCGATTACTCTCCTTAACTTTAAAGATAACATAAGGAAGAAAATCTTTAAAACCAAATGGCTAAATGATGGGGATAGAAACACAAAATTCTAAAATGGTCTTCAAAAAGTTAAAAAATCTTGTAAACCTCTCTCTTATATTAGGGAAGGGGGGAAAATTTTTGACACTAATGAAAGCATTTCCAACCATGTGGTCACTCACTTTCACAATATCTTCAATGGCCCTAATATTGATAAAGATATTTGAACTAAATTTATTCCTCTTATGGTCACAGATGAGGATAATATTTTACTTAATAATGTCCCACTGGATCAAGAGATCAAGGACACTGTCTTTGGTCTTAACACGGATGGTGCCCGAGGTCTAGATGGATTTAATAATGGGTTCTACCAGAAACATCGGGACATCATTCAGGATGATGTCTACTGAATGGTTAAAAATTTATTCTCTAGAGGCATTCTTACTCATGGTATGAACTCTCAATTCCTTGTCCTCATTCCTAAATTGGAAAATGCTGACGAAATCAATCATTTCAGACCCATCGCCCTTATTAATTTGTTGTTTAAAATTATCACCAAATTGATTTCCAACCATATCTCTGATATCAGCAATAGAATTATTTCATGGAATCAATTTGGTTTCATTAAAGGAATATCTATACAAGATTTTATATGTTTAGCCTCTGAATCCACTAACCTATTGAATAGAAAAACTAGAGGTGGGAATGTGGCCATTAAACTCAATATAATGAAGGCATTTGATACCATTGACTGGAATTTTATCTTTAAAGTGCTTAGAAATTTTGGATTCAATGAGACCTTTATCAAAATAATTAGCACACTTTTTAATTCATCTCGTATCTCTATTATTCTAAATGGTACACCTAGAGGTTACTTCAATTGTTCGAAAGGGGTCAGGCAAGGAGACCCCCTCTCGGATATCCTTTTCTCTATTGTTGAATACTACCTTAGTAAACTCATCTCCCAATATTTTGGAATTGATAATATTAAGCCTATCCCTGCTTATAGAAACATGAATTCCCCTCCCATTTTCTATATCCTAATGACATAATCCTTTTTTTAAAGGGGACAAAAGAAACCTAAGCAACCTTAAAATTTTCATATCTCACTATGAAGAAGTCTCTGGTCAACATATCAACTGGCTGAAATCATTTATTTACTTTGGGAAAAACTATCCCCCTGGTCAGAAAAGTATCATTACAAATATGCTTGGTATTAAGGAGGGATTTCTCCCCTTCAATTATCTAGGGGTTACCATTTTTTGGGGTAGACCCAAATCGATTCATTTCTCTACCATTGTTGATCAAACTCTTCGACACCTCTCCTCTTGGAAAGGCAAAAATCTCTCAATGGCAGGGAGAATTTTCCTTGTTAAATCCACAATTGTTTCTAAACTGGTCTACTCCATAATGATCTATAAATGGACCGCTAGTCTCTTAAAACACATCAACATTTCCATTAAAAACTTTGTCTGGACGGGAAGCACTATGGAAAGGAAATTAGTTACCATACCTTGGTCCACATGTTGTAAGCCTATTGAAAAAGGAGGTATTGGAATAAAAACCTCACTAACTTTAACCAGGCCCTTCAGGCGAAGCTCACATGGAATCTCATTTGTAACAAATCGCCTTCCACGAACTTCCTTCGGGATCGTTTCCATGGAAAACTCCGAAGCAACACACATATTTATATCACGTCCTCCATATGGACATCCATTAAATGTACCTTCAATTCCATTATGTCCAATGCTAGATGGATTGCCAACAGAGACTCAAATTTGAATTTTTGGATTGATAACCGGACTGGAACACCCTTGATTTCCTTAATTTCTTCCTCACAAATCCCTGTGCATACTAGTGACACCATGAAAAACATCATGAACATGAAAAATAATCCCTTTCCTGAAGAGATTAAAACTATTGTCAATAATTACCATTTCTCTGTTAATGGGGATTTCCTGATCGGGAAACCTTCACATAATGGGATTCTTGACTCGAAGAGTTTTTACAAACATTTGTACACCAATGATATGAACTACGTTGGTTGTCTTAACAACTTCAATAAATCTTGGATTAAACCTTCAAGATTTACTGTTGTTTGGCGTATTGCTCATGGTAGAATTCCAACTGGATCCTGTTTACAAACTTTTGGAATCAACCTTTTATCTAAACGTCGTATGTGTAACCAACATCGTGAAAATATTAACCATATTTTCCTTTCTTGTGATATGGATACTGCTCTTTGGCATTATATCTTTGACATCTTTGAATGAAACTGGTTGTTTTGTAGCTCTCTAATATCTCAGGTTCAAAAATGTCTGGAGAAATCCGACTCTCAACAAATCAAGAACCTCTTTGTGGTAGCAATTGCAGAGCTTCTGCATGTGATCTGGTATGCCAGGAATGAATATATCTTTCACAACATTTCTTTCAATCTTAATGCAGGAAAAATGAGAATTCTTATCGCTATCTGAGAGGCGGCCTCGATACATAAGGATCAGTGTAACAACTCGGTTAGAGATTTGGTGATCCTACGACACCTTGGGATTTTAGGTAAATATCCTCGCCCTAAATTCATGCTTGAAGTTTTTTGGCAGCCCCCCCCCCCCCCCCCTACAGGATGGATCAAAATCAACGTAGATGGTGCCTCTAAAGGCAACCCAGTCCAAGTGGGTTGTGGAGACATCTTCAGAAATCATCTGGATCAAGTTCTCAGTTGCTTCTATGGATCATGTGGTATTGATACCTCCCTAGAAGCCGAGATACTCAGCATCATTCATGCGATCTCATTTTCCAATCTGCACAACTGGAACAACATATGGATTGAAAGCGACTCCTCCACTACCGTCCAGGAAATATGGAAGGGTACCAATCACCTGGCTTGGAAGTTCACTTCCCGATGGATTGACTGTCTTCACTCTCTCTCCTCCCTCAACTTCATTGCTACGCATGCTTACCGGGAAGCGAACAGAGTTGTTGATGCCCTTGCCAACATGGGTATTGATAAGGACACTACCTGGAGAGATGATCTTCCCCCTGAGTTTCTTCCTCTTTATATGCGGGATGTAAACAAAATGCCTTCCTTTAGACTTGTGTAACCCCTTTATTTTATATAATAAATTTTGTGTTTTGGTATTTGACCAGAACACTACCTTTAAAAAAATTATAGAACAAATGGGTATATCGGGTCAAGGAAGAACATGATGGAAAGAGGAGGTGTAACAGACCAACCTGGGACAACCAAACTAGTCACCCAAGTTTTCCCATTACGGTGTGAGGTATAAAAAAGAAAATAAAACAATTCTTGAATATACGTAAAATAAGACATAAAATTAGAGTAAAAATTGGAAATAGAGGGAGATAAAACTAATCCAAACGGTCCAAACCAGAAAGTATGAAAATTCTAGACTAAAAAGTCTCCATGTGACCATATTTCACCTCCAAAAATAATCCCAAATTTAAATAGAAACATAAATAGAATTCATCATGCTACAAATTTCCCTTCAATTTACTTGTATCCTGCAAACCAAGGTTTTCATCCTCCCAAAGACAGAAGTAGGGTGTGAGCAATAGAGCCCAGTATGATACCACCAAGGAATCTATACAAATTCTAATATCAATAATGCACAAGTTCTAGCTTTAAAATAAAAAAATATATATGCATTTTTATAAATTAAACAATTTTAAAACATTTCTTAAACAACCCTTGGGTTTTCCACAAATTGAATATCATGTTTTCCAAATCCATAAACATTTCAGTCATAAAACAAATCATGTAAACATACATAATATAAATATACATTTGAGACAACATCCATGAAATAATACATCATGAAATAAACAATTAGAAACAACAATTCACCTTCCAGATGGACTCTAGACTATGGTGAAATATGTACTAGACACTCACAAGCCTTCAAATTCATAACGTAGGATCCAAATAATATTGATTCCTTCCATAGTTCATTGATATAAAAGAGGTTATCTCCTAGTGGTGTCACACACACTAAGGCTACCTGTGTCTCTTTCTCAACGCACCCAAGGTTCCTAATGTGCAATGTTTTTTTATTTTTGTTTTAAAAACCATGCTCACATTTTTTTATAAAACCTTTTCAAAGATAATATAATCTACTTTAAGGTTTGAAAATCCATTTTTCTCCAAATCAAGTCAATTATGTTTTCAATGAAAAACCCCCTTTAAAACATGAAACTATGTCCTTTTTAATTTCAAAACTTTCAATTCCATTTCAAATATCAAGAAGTAAATAATAACAAAAATAAATTCAAGAAATTTTAATGGTTGAATATATCCACCTACCTCAAGGATGTAGAAAACCTAACTGCCTTTGAAAACAGGGATTGGAAACTACAAGATCTTCCTTCGATGGAAAACTCACACTAAGAAACTGAAAATGATTGATAGAAAACCCTATCCTATCAAAAAATTGCAGGCAAACCACATATGAAACTAAAACCAAAGAAGAACCAGAAGAAATGCTTACCCAAAGAGGAGAAATCCAACCACAATGGTGATCAATCACTGAGCGAATCGATAAAAATGGAAATGATTCACCCAAAATCACCTAGGGATCTCTATAGGTTGAGATAGGAAGGATTTACATAGAATTAATGAGACATATCACTTGTAAAGAAGCCTAAAAAGTGAACACCATTACATTTACATAGTTTGTAACCCACTTGCGTGTTGTGTAATCCTTATGGTCCATATACACTGAAAACCCCATCTTTTTTTAATTAAAAACTGAATTTTTATACATACACAAAGTGTGCCTATTACATGGAATGTAAACCATTCACGCCATGTACCCAATTCACATATTCTACCTAGCAGCCATTACAAGGTGTGTACTTCACTTACATGGCATGTAAGTGCCTAGAGAGTAGCAGAAACTGCAGGTTTATATATTGAAAATTCCAACAATTCTCTGACTTCACCATTACAGGAATCCTTTTAATTTTATGGTCAGAAATACTCACCCAATAAAAAAAGAAATAAAAAAGAAAAGATTAGTACATACCTAATAGAAAGGTAATGGGGTGTTATAATCTCCCCACCATAAAAGCTTTATGTCATCGGAAAGTTCTCAAGATCCAGGATCCACAAAAAGAGAAGGCCACTACTACATCATCAATGAATCCCACTCCCACATCTTGTAGAGATCCTTTCCATACTACCATAGTACCTAGACCAGGAAAATAATTTTCTCATGTAGTACCTTATTCTGGTGATCCATAATTTGAACTGTCTTCTTAACCAAAGTGGTATTAGGTTCAAGATCTACATTCTCCCACCTAATCACATGTGAAGGATCTGATATATACCTCCTAAACTGGGAAACATGAATCAAATACAAGATAGAATTCAAACCAAATGAAAATTACAACCATTAGGCCACCCTCCTCAATCACTCAATGATCTCAAAGGGGCCCATAAACCTTAGTGGAAAATTACCCTACTTACCCAACCAAAGATGTCCCAAGTGAGGTGAAACTTTGAGAAAACCCCGATACCCAAACCACAAACTCCATTGTCCACTACCGACAGTATGCATATTATTTTTAACAACTCTATGCCATGATTAAATGCATATATATCAACTTCACCATCATCATTGTCTCCTGAACCAAACTCATCCCAACCAAGGACCACTCTCCCAACTCTACCCAGCACAAGGGAGATCGACATGGCCGACCAAAAAAAGCCTCAAAGGGAACCATCCTCATCAAATATTGATAACTATTATTATAATAAAACTTAACCAAAGGAAAATTTACGTCCCAAGATCCATCGAAATCAAGAAAAAAAGCCTAGATCATATCCTCAAGAACCTAGATAACCCTCTATGATTGTCTATCCATCTATGGATGATAAACCATACTCAATTTCAACTAGAAACCCATTAACTCTGATAAACCTTTCCAGAATCTAGATGTGAACCATGAGTCCCTGTCAGAAACAACCATAGAGGTAACCCCATGAAGTCCGATAATATCATTGACATATAAGTCCCCAAACTATTCCATTTTCATCCTTTCATTTATTGGTTATAAATGCAATTATTTAGTGATTCTGTCATTAATAATCCAAATTGCATCCTTCCTACAAGGAGTTCCTAGTAAACCAACGATGAAAACAATTTGAATTTCATCCCACTTCCATAACACAATAGGTAAACGCTGTAAAACACTGAATGTTTTCTATGTTCCACCTTAACTCTTTGACAAGTGAGACACTCTGATACAAAATCTACAACTGACTGCCTCATCCCCAGCTACCAATACCAATGTCTTAAATCGTAGTACATATTTTATCCCCAGGGTGCACGGACCAACATGACTAGTGTCCACTATCTAAAAACTCTTGACTCAGGGAAAAAGGAACAATAATCCTACTATAGAAGCACAATGCTCCATGGGGAGACCGAGACCACCCACCCAGTCTCCCCGCTATTTAGAATTTCTCCTAAGCATCGGATCTCATTGTATGTCATATACTAAAGTCAAAATTGATCATCAAAAGACTATTCAACCTTTATTGAAGCTAAGAACACCTATCCACCAACCCCATTCACTCCCAATCTCATCTTTAAAAATAAACTCATCAGATACCACTCTTTAATTGATTCATTAACCACTTGGATCGATATTATTCTTCTCAGTACATTGGAAACCACGTTTCCTTTCCCAGGGGTATATATGATATCAAAATTAAAGGTCTAAAGATACTCAACTCAATGTCTTTTCCACAAGTTTATAACCCTATGAGTGAAAAAAAATCAGGATTTTGTTATCAGAATACAATTTAAATCACTCCCCAAAAAGATAGAGAAACCACATATTGATTGCATGCATAACCACTACCAACTCAAGTTCATGGGTAGGGTAGTTATTCTCATGATTGAGTAACATTCATGATCCATAATCCACCATTTGTTTTACTTGCATTAAGACACATACCAAACCCATATTTTAGGCATCATAGAAAACATCATAACTCAAACCTAGTTCTTGGAGAATCAACACTAGTGCTGAAGTCAACCTCAATTTCATTTCCTCAAAAGATCTCTGACATTTGTTGTCCCATTCAAACTTTACACCCTTATGGGTCAAAATTTTCATTAGAGATGAAATCTTGGATAAGTCTTGAACAAAACTCCTGTAATAATCATCAAACCCCAATAATATTTGTATCTCAAACATTTTTCTAGTATTTTTCTAGGACATAACTGCCCACACATTTTTAGGATCCACTGAGATTCTTCTCTTAGATATCACCTGCCCCAGAAACTTCACCTCTCAGATCTAAAACTCACACTTGGAAATTTTACTATAAAGACGATGTTCTTTCAAGGTCTGAAGAATGACATATAAATGGTCCACATGTTCCTCCTATGACTTGGAGTATAACAGGATGTCATTTACAAAAACAACAAAAAAATAGTACAAAAACTGATGAAATAATTGGTTCATCAAAGCTATAAATATTTTAGAAGAATTAGTGAGTCTGAATGGAATAAACAGAAACTCAAAATGCCCATATCAACTCTTAAATGATTTCTTGGGTATGTCCTCTTTTCGGACTCTCAACTAATGGTACCTTTACCAGAGTTCAATCTTAGAAAAAAAAACAATCCCCTCTAAGCCGATCAAAGAGATCATTAATTCTGGGTAAAGGATACTTGTTCTTAATGGTGACCCAATTCAACTTTCAATAGTCAAAACAAGGCCTGAGACTTATTTCTGCCTTCTTAAAAAATAGTACAAGAGAATCCCATGGTGACATGCTAGGATGAATAAATCCTTTCACCTCTAGATCCTCAAGATGGAACTTAAGTTCCACTAACTCATCAGTTGTCATTAGATGGGATGATATAGAAATAGGCCTCATTCTAGGGAGAATGTAAATAGTAAACTTGACCTCTCTATGTGGCAGAAAACTAGAAAATCATCTGGAAAGACCTCAGGGTGTTCACACACAATAGCAGGTAGCTGACTACCCAAGAAATGATCAATTACATCAAGAAACATTTCTAACAATTGGCATGAGATTATACTGGCATAGGGAACAACTAGACCCACCCTTCCTGATCTAGAGTCCCACTCACCCTGGAAAACCTGAGTGACCCCATTAGAAGATAATAATTGTACCGAACTGTGATAACAGTCTATCTAGGCCTTCATGATTATCATCCAATCCATGCCAATAATCAAGTTGAAGATTTCAAGATCATGCACTAAGAAGTATCAAAACACCTCAAAGTCAGTTATCACCACCCAACACATGGGGAACTTGAAACCTTATTCAGACCACTTTCCAAAATGCATGGAAATATCCAAAAATAATGACATAATATCCTAATGCAAACCCAACATTTAAACCAACTTTGATGATATAAAATAATTAGTGTCACCCATATCAAACAAAGTTATCACCATAGAAGATGAAATAAACACCAAACATCTAACAATAGTTGTCCCTGTTTAGATTTCTATGGTATACACACTTCCTCATTATGTTGTCCAAACATAGCCACCTAGACATCCCACTTGGCCTGATAATGAGACCCTCCACCCTTGAGAGCATCAACTTGAACCTTTTATCCCTTGGTGAAAGTGGATATCGCATTACTTCTTGGGATATCTTGTCACAGAAACGTTTTAGATGGCTATACCTCCCACAAAGATGAAAATTCCTATGAGACTCTGTATAATGAGGCCTGGTATAACCACACCTCACATGCTAGTAGAAGATAACCTGTTTTTGCCCTGAATAATCCCTTAAAACTAGTCCTGTAAAAAGCTGACCACTATTTTTCTTCCTTTTCTAACCAAAAGAAGCACCCTAGCTAACCACTACACCAACTGAAGATCTGACCAAACATGTCCTTCCAGCTATGTCTGACTTAGAAAAAGCTGCTTTACCCACTACCTCCACAAAGTTTGGAAGGAAAAAATAACTAGAATCGATTGGATATCAACCCTTAGTCGCATCTCGAACCTCTAATCCTTTAGATAATCATTAATGACAATTTTTGGTGTTAGATGCACCAACCTTGAAAAACAGGTGGAGTACTCTACAACAGTATGCTCCCCTTGCTCCAAGGTCAGAAACTCTCAGGTCTTAGCCACACACAAAGTATCAGGACAAAACTGCTGATTAAATATTTTCTTGAAAGAAACCTAGGTAAGAACCTCATGAAACTTATCTTTCATAATAGAGTCCCACCATCTTCTTCCAGCCCCTCGAGCACATACATGGAAAACCCACTTGAGAATCTTTATGAGTCCTCAAAAAGTTGAATATCCTCTTAATCCATTCAATCCACTCCTCTGATTCTTGGGTTCCTTTGTCACCATAGAATACATTTGGATACTTCTTGGTAAATTCCAATCCATGATCCACTACTTTTACTAGGTTTACAATGTCTACTAAACCTAGAGTCTAAATGGTATGGATAACTACTTCAACCAAAAAAGGGTCCACTAGAGGATCCACTTGTGGAACCTGCCTTGCATCTTCCCCTCTCATATTTAAAAGAGCTCTTCTATGAGGAATTTTTTGTTAAACACAATATAATAACCAATTAGTCATGAGAAAACTCTAAAACCATTGAAACAACTTCTAAAATCCAAAACAATGCTTTAAAATGATAAGAATTTAAATAAATTATGAATTCTACTACAAAATGCAACACCCATTGAAAAGAACAAGTCCATCTAAATAAACCCCCCCCCCCACTTATTTTATTTAAATGACCTTACACACACCAAGTCCCAAAAGTTAGTAGTTAGGTAAATTTAAATATATTTCTCATAAAATTCATTAAAATGAGCTTAAATACTAGGTCTTGGACTTATTAAAGATTTTACAACCACCCATGACAACTCGGAGTCAGTCACAAGAGTGAGCTGGCGAGGCCCCTTTTATGCGCCTACTATACAAATTATGAAAATCTTACTCTTGTATACCCAAGATAAGGAACAAAATCAGGAAGTACTGACACAATTCAGGCTAAGTAACCCCTCTAATACCAAAATTATAACAGACCAACCTGGGACAACCATACCCTCCACCCAAGTCATCCCATTACAGGGTGAGGTATAAAAAAAATAAAAAAAATATTGAATATAAGAAAAACATGACATACAACTAGAGTGAAAAGTGGAAATAAAGGGAGATACAACTAATATAAATAGGATAAACTATGAAGTATGAAAATTATAGACTAACAAGTCTCTATGTGACAAACTTTTACCTCCAAAAAGCATCCCAAATCAAAACAGTGAGATAAATAGAAGCAAGCATGCTATATAATTCTATTACCATTACTTGTTTTCTACACAACAAGGTTTATAGCCACCCAAAGGAAGAAGTAGGGTGTGTGCAATAGAGCCCAGTAGGAAACCACCAAGGAATATATACAAGTTATAATATCAATAATGCATAAGTTATAACTTTAAAACAAATTTTTTTTATAAGATTTTTTATAAATTAAACAATTTGAAAAAAATTCTTGAACAATCCTTGGGTTTTCCACAAATTATATATCATGTTTTCCAAATCTAGAAACATGTGAGTCATAAAAAAAAGTAGGTAAACATACTGGATATAAATATACATGTGATCCAACATCCATGAAATAATCTATCATGCAAGAAACAACCAGAAACAATAATGCACCATCTATTCGGGTGCTAGCCTATAAGACAACAAGTACTAGATGCTCATGAGCCTATAAAAGCATAAGGTTGGATCCAACTAATATTGAATCCTTCCATAGTACATCGATATACAAGAGGTTAACTCCTAGTGGTGTCACACATACTAAGGCTACCCATGTCTCTTTGTCTATGCACCCAAGGTTCCCATTGTACAATGTTTTCCAATTTCTATTTTAAAAACCATGCTCATATTTCTTTATAAAACCTTATCAAATCCAACCCAATTTTCTTCAGGGTTTGAAAATAAATTTTTCTTTAAATCAAGGCAATTATATTTTCAAAGAAAAAACCTCTTTTAAAACACAAATTAATGCCCTTTTTAATTTCAACACATGCAATTCCATTTCAAATATCAGGGAGTCAAAAAGATTGATAAGAAATTCAAGAAATAAGAATGCTTGAATAGATTCACCTACCTCAAGGACATAGAAAACCTAATCATCTTTGAAAATATGGATTGAAAACCACAAATTCTTCCTTTAATAGAAAAGGTGCACCAAGAAACCAAAAAGGATTGATAGAAAACCCTATCTGATCACAAAACAATAGCCAAACCACAGTCACAACCAAAACCAAAGAAGAACTAGAAGGAAATATTTTTATATTTCAATATTAGATATATTGATATTAGGATAGAAATAATATGTTCTTTATGGATATATTACAAGAGGGGGTGAATTATAGTTTAAAAAAATATTTTAAAAGAATTAAACTAAGCAATTTCACGAATGTCTTTTAATAAAAATATAATATTTGTACATGAACCTTATTTGATTACCAAAGTGTCATATTATGGATTGATTTAGATATATTAGAGTAAAATAATTTTAATCACATAAGATTAAATTAAATCAAAGTAAAAAAATTATAATCAGAATGGATATGATTAAATTAGAGTGTCTTATATTCACAGTAGATCTGATTAATATTTTAGATAGGGTTTATTGTATTTAGAATTATTATGATAAAACTAATACCTAAAAGTACAATGAAATATAAAACTTTTAAGAAAAAATTAATACCATATAAATAATGTAATAATGACTTATAACTATTTAAAAATTAATAGACCTATTTTAATCTTAAGAGTAATGTATCCACAAACCTTGGATAAAGGTATCCTTTTTTATACATACAAGAAAGTCTGTCTTTCCTTGGCAAGGAAATCCCTCAATATAATGATCAGATTCTCTGTCTACCTAGCCTTAGTAGCCCTCAATTTGATGGATTGGTTCTATCTTGTTGTCCCCACAATCCCTTGATCAGAATATTGGATTATTCATCATGTTATCCCCGCAATCCCTCGATCGTAATCACAATAATCAGATCCATGATTACAAAGAAAAAGTTTGTAAGGACAAAACCTTGACATGGTTTCCTTATAAATACAAAACTCTAAGACAATTACAAAGACTATGAACAAGATGTTCACATTGTGTAATCTCTAGAACTCTCACATAATGAGAAATTTCAAATGAAAATGATTAGCTTATTATCTACTCCAAACTCTTTGAATGACCAGGTATTTATAGGCATTTCTCCAATGGTCATATTTCTTTCCCAAAAGTCATATTTCTATGAGTTTGTCATAATGACTTGTAAAAATAGCACTTCAATGACTCTTTTGTAACTAATTTTTCGATGTTGTATTTATTTACACCATTATGGTGTAAAAAATATTACTTACATTATAAATAATATTTCCAAATGTGATAATAAACTTAAGTTAGTCTGATGGACTTCCTTACAATTTTCATTACGATAAACCTTATGAGTATCAATCTGATTTTCATCGGTACCAGTATTAGTCTGATTACTATGACTTTTTCAGTATGAAAGACAATATAGAAATTTTTACATCTATTCTGATAAGGGTGAATCCAATGTTTATCAGATCCATACTCATTATGATAATCTTAATAAAGAAATATAATTTTAATTTCATAATTCATTTGAACTTATTCTAAGTATGTTAAAATATTATGTTTTCTCAAAAACATTCTAAAACACTTTGGATATAAAAATTTAGTAATCAATTATTTAAGAAAGTGTTTTTGATTTCCAAAACAAAAGGAATAGAAAATTCGTAATTATAAATTTTGACTCAATAATCTCACCCTTTTTAGAAAGAACAAACCCAAAACATAAATAAAAATAAAAATTTGAAAAACATTTATTCCATTATCATTTTGGTACTTCGTATTCATATTTAAACAATAATCATTAAATCCTCCTGAGTTTATAACTCATCTAAATATGATGGAGAGAGATGTTGAATATGGTTGACTCCCCCTTAGTGTAAAATATTCTTTTAAGAGTCGTATTCTACCCATTAATATAAAAATATCCCCTTTATCAAAATTACTCCCCCTTTGTTTAAAAATATCCCCTAAATAAGAATATTTCTCCCCCTTTGTGATTTTTAAAAATAATGGGGAAAAAAGTTTAGTTTCTTGAAAATGATTAGAAAAACAACTATATGAAACAATGGAATGAAATACCTAATCATCCACAAAAAATGAAATAATATTCAACCAATCAGAATTGGAAAACATTCAAACAAATTGTAATGGGAAGAAGAAGTCATTCATTTATAGACATGTTTTTGAAATACAATGACAATTACAACAAGAGTTTAAAAGGAATAATATTTCAATCTTTCTTTATCAAGGACTTAGCAATGATGCAAGATGCTGGGGAGTGGAAGTTCTAGTGGGCTGGGCCTACGGGTCATGTAATGGGCATGGTATGCCTCTGGGCCTTCGGGTCATGTATTGCAGGTCATGTCAGGTGCCTTGGGCCTACGGGTCATGTACGGGTTCCCCTTTAACCCTTAAACGGGGGATTATCTATAATAAAATAAAAAAGAAGGCCTTCAGGCCATTCAGGCTAATCTAAAGTCTTTCAGATAATTCTTCATTCTGATTTTTCAAACTGATGATTCCCTATTTATAATATTTGAGGCTTGACAGCTTCATCTGCAAATATTTCATCTTTCCTTTTAACTATTTCACTTCCTCAGTCCAGTTATTAGTTGTATCTCTGAATTGTTCCATGAATTTCATCCTAGATGCCATATCATTAGATAAATGACTAAAAGCTTCTAATATTTCATTCATAATCTTCTTCAAATATTTAAAATTATCATCATGTAGCTTGAAATAAACATCAATATTATGAGACCATTTCACAACCTTATTGCCTGACTTTTTTTGAGCTTGGAAAATTTCTTGTAAAACGTTGAGATTAGCCTCTAACTAAATCTTCCTTTTTGTTAAATCTTTGATTGAGTCCGATTTTTCACTTTGACTTTCATGAATCATTTTCACCCTTGATTCAGTCTTGGAAAGTATGTAATTTTTCCTTCAAGTCTCTATAAATCCTAAATGATATAATAAACTCCCTACATGGTTATCGTATTCACTAAATCCGATTATTTTTCTATTTCAAGGAGTTGGGTATGACTAGTTCTAAATTTAGTCACTTTTCCTTTTTCTTATTTTTCTCCTACTTCCTTTCATTAGATAATTCAATTATACCTCTTTAATCGGTGTCAACTTTTTCCCTCTATTTTTGAATTTTTATCTTTCTCAACTTTCTTATATGAGGGTACAACTTCTTCCTCTAATAATTATTTTTTCTTCTCATAACATTCAGTTTTTTCTCTTTGATCAATCTTGGATGGAAAATCCAATGATGATGCCTCCAATGATCTCAAAGAAAAATTATCAGATTGGGATTTTTCATTTACATCTTCTTCTTCATTAATATTCTCTTGATTTTCATTTTCTTCTTCCTCATCATATTTATTCTCATCCTCTTTATTTTCATTGTCTTTTTCTTTTTCTTTAACATATTCATAAATTTCCTCATACTCACTTTCTTCTTTTTCTTCTTCTCTACATTTTTCTAATTCATCAATCCCTACAGTGCCTTCATCCATTGCTTTAAAAAACTCCTCCTAGAGTTGTGCTTCTAATATTAAGTTATCCTTTATAGTTGGTACTGATTCCAATATATTTTCTTGAACTTCAGGTGGTACCAATTCTTCATCAATTATTTTTCTTTTTCCTTTATCAGCTGTCGAAGGATCATAGGCACGGACAACTGAAGTTTCTTGGAAAACTAATCTAGATTTCAGATTTGTTTGATCGACAAGGGAAGAAGGTAAGTCAACTTTTTTGGGTTCCCTTTCAACACCCTTTAACAAATTTTCACAAAAATTGTCTTCTGATAATCTTTTGTTCTACTACTTATTATTTGCTTCCTCTTGCATGGTATCAAAAGCATGGATCTTAAGGGATTTGGATTCATATGGTTTGATTATGATAATCGAATACCCTAGTTTCCATTTTGATTTTTTCTTCATCCAGTCCTAATAAACATCATTAGGGACCTTCTTCTATTTCTTTTCTCTTATCGGTGAGAATGTATCTGCTTTCCTTTTCTTTTTCTGATCACCATTCCCGGATTTCTTTTTCTTCTACTGATCACCCTCCTCAATTTTCTTTTTGTTCTTTTGATCACTTAGATCATCTTTCTTTGAGGGTTCTACTTTTGAATCTTTCTCAACAAAAAACTTTTATTCAGCATCAAAATCAAACCTCATCCACTTCATTGTGTCATCACTGATGAAAATAAATTTCATCTTCTTCATCTTTGATTTGTTTGCAATGTTGAAAAACATCATGCACTCAACCATTCGCTTAGTTATCACATATGGAAAAATAATAGTTTTAGACTTAATAGAACCGGTCTTGACATTATCAATGGTAAGAAAAATGAATCCCATAAGATCAATTTTTCTTATATTGACTAGGAAATCCAAAATAAAAACATCTAAGACTTTCAAAGTGTATTGATATCCCTTCCTTAGAATTAAGAGAACTTGCATCCATAGCGCAACAACTCCATTATCCAGAGTTAGGTGTTAAACTATCCAAACCTTTTCATAATGATTTAATAGGTAATATTCCTCCTTTTTATCAAAATAACCAAGCTCATCTGATAATTTATGAGAAGGGTAATAAGCATCTCCATCCGATGGAAATCTAACAAAATTGGAATCTTTATTATCTGACATTCTATATCATCTTCCATAAATCATAAAATAAAGTTTTTGGTTTCCATCTTGTTTGAAAAACTTGACTGAAGTATAAATTTCTCAAACAACATCAAGGTACAACAAATCATAATCCTCATTAGTGTTTTCTAGGCACAGATATTCCCAACCTTGGAATTTTATAATCCTTTTCAAAGAAGAATCATATTTGTCATAAAAAGTTTTTTCTACTAACCTTTCTATGAAAACAAACCACTTGCTGAAATCCTTAGTAGAAGGAATCATATTATGGGATGAGACTAGAGATTCGAACATGAAGGAAAGTGAACTTTTCGGACTGGGAGACTTGAAGGGCAGCTGAAACTCAGGGAAAAATCCTTTGAACAATTGATGTGGGACATGGGGGGTACCCCTTTATATAGGTGATATTATTTATGATTCATCTTCCAAATCAAATCCAATGGGTGAGATTCAACCCAATCTAATCTAATGGTTGAAAATGATTCGAAGAATGATTTAAAGGATTTGGAACTCTTGAGGTTTTCAAAATAATTTTATCGTATTGAGAGTGAATATAAAAAAAATGAAAAAAATGAGAAATTAAAACAAAGTTTTTATGAAAATAAAAAATAATAATAACAACAGTAAGAATAAAAAATCATAATGAAATAGTGAAAATTTTAAAATATAAGAACACCTTTTAGAGTTTGGAAAGTATCATCGGTATAAACAACGTGTTCTTATTGATTTTTGTAAAATAAATAGATTACGATAGTTTTAAAAGATACTAAAAATATTAATTTTTTATAAAAAAATAAGTATATAATAAAAAATAATATGATTGTTTTTAAGATAGTGTTATTACGATAAAAAAAAGTTTTAAAAACTTGTTATGAAAACTTTTAGAATCTAAAAAGTATTTTAATAAATTTGAGTTCAGAAAATTTATAACATTTTCTAAGTCAAATGAACATTTTAATAATTCTAAGCTTGAAAATTTTAAAAATAAACATGATTCTAAAAAACCCATTACAATAAAGTTTTTAAGAAAACTAAAATTTTGAAAAACTGAAAGTTTTTTAAAAACATCAAACATATATACTCCCCCTGTGAAAAGGAGTAACTTAATGTAAGGATATGAGTAAACGAGAAGTGGATATGAATGATTACTTTACATTGATCATTCCTATATTATGTTTAATGTATTAAGATCTATCAAAATGTAAAGGTTTTGTAAAAATATCAGCAAATTGATCTTGTGTTCTAATGAATTGTAAAATGATATCTCATTTAAGTGTGTGATACCTAAGAAAATGGTTTCTAATATCTATGTGTTTTCAGGGGAGTGATGTACAATGTTCTTACTTAAGGAAATGGCACTAGTATTATCACATAGTGTTTGAGTTTTTGTAAAAATCATGTTGTAGTTAGTGAGTGTGTTGCATTCACAACACTTGATCACAATAACTTCAAGATACCACGTATTCAGCTTCAGTAGTGGAAATTTATACTAAGTGTTATTTCTTACAAGACCATGAAACTTGTGAATATCTGAAGAAATAAAAATTTACATATGAGATTTTCCAATCCATTCTACAACCACCAAAATTAGCATCCGAAAAAGTTTTTAATTCCAAAAAAATCCAGAATAAAAAAAATCATAAATCCATAGATCTCTTTAGATAGAAAAAATCATTTTACTGCTTTTAAATGGGATTCCTTTGGACTTTCTTGATATCTTTCACATAGGCATAAAGAAAACATTAAGTTTGGGTGACTAGAAGTTAAGTAAAGTAAAATTCATATCATACCTCTAAAATTATTTTGATTAACAGGTTGCCCAGCCTCATCAAGATCAAGTGTATTTGAGGTACTGATGGGAGTACTAATACTTTTAGTATTTTCATATCCAAAAAATTTAATAAGATATTCTACATACTTATTTTGGGATATAAAAGTTCCTTATGGTTTTTTTGGGATTTGAAAACCTAAAAAATATGTTAACTCACTCATAATACTTATATCAAACTCAAATTTCATAAGATACACAAAGGAATCTATTAAATATTGTTGACTTGATCTGAATATAATGTCATCAACCTATATTTTAACAATCATAATATTTTGGTTAACTTATTTTATAAAAAAAATTGGATCTATAACTCCCTTAACAATTTTTTTTTAATAAAAATCATATTAACCTGTCATACCAGACACCAGGTTCTTATTTAAGTTCTTATAAATCTTTGGTAACTTTAAAAACATATTCAGGATGTTTTGTATTTTCAAAACCAGGGGTTTGTTCAACATAAACTTCCTCTTGAACATATCTATTAAGAAAATCACATTTCACATCCACTCAAAAAAATTTGAAATTAAAGAATGCTGCAAAGGCTAGTTGAATACAAATAGCTTCAAGTCTAGCTATCGGTGCATATGTTTCTTCATAGTCTATTCCTTCTCATTGATTATTACTCTTAGCAAAAAAAATTCTTTATTTCTAATTATTATTCCATTTTCATCACATTTGTTTCTATAAACCCATTTTACTCTAATTACGAAAGTTTCTTTAGGTCATTCAACCAAGGTCTATACTTTGTTTCTCTCAAATTCATTAAGTTCATCTTGTATTACCTTAATCCAATGCTCATCACCTAAATCCTCATTGGGATTCTTAGGTTCAAATTGGGAAATTAAATCAAGATATTCAATTTTATTTCTTAAGGAAATTCTAGTCCTAACTATTTGATCAACATGTCCAATGATACTATCACTAGGATGTTTCCTAAGAAACAACTAATTTTTTGGGTTTTTTAATTTATGTTCTTCAACATAAGGTAAAAAAATCTTCCTAGGGGTTATATGTAGAAACATTTTCTTGATTTTTTTCCTTGTAATAATAATTTTATAACATATGTTGAAACTTAGTTTTAGAAATAACATCTAAGGAGGATGCGGGTTGAGGTTGTTTAAAAACAAATGGGTGGGTTTCATCAGACTTAACAAGTACTATATACTAAATAGTACAAGAATTTTTATTGAAAACTCTATATACCTTAGAATTATTATAATAACCTAAAAATATTCTTTCATCAGATTTGGGTGAAAATTTATATAAGTTATCTTTCGTATTCAAGATGAATACTTTGCATCCAAAAACTTTAAAGTAAGAAAATTTTTGTTTTCAACTAGTCCACAACTCATAAGGTGTTTTATTAATAATGGGTCTTATTAAAACATGATTTATAGTATAGCAAGAAGTACAAACCATTTCTGCCCAAAAATATTTAGCGATTGAGGATTCACTCAACATGGTTATTGTTATTTCTTGATGAACTCTATTTTTCTTTCAGCAACACCATTTTACTAAGAGGTTCTAGGAGCTGAGAAGTTATGTTCTATACCTTTCTTACTACAAAAAATTCAAAAATATAATTTACAAATTCTCCACCATGATCACTATGAATAGTTATCAAGGGATTATTTTTCTCATTTTTGACTTTGGCTACAAAAGTTTTGAAATCGTAAAAAGATTTAGATTTCTTTGTAATAAAATAAACTAATGTGTATCTAGTGTAATCATCAACCAAGACATATACATAGTATTTTCCCCCAATACTCCTATTTTTTGTAGGAACGAATAAATACATGTTCACTAACTGAAAATCAATAGTATTTTAGACTTCACTAAAAGATTTAAAAATAGACTTATGTTTCTTACCATGTTGAAAAGGGTCACAAAATTTTGAAGAATCAAACCCAAGTTCTGTTAGATCCTTAACCGAGTATTTTCTTCGTCAATTTTCATAAGTTTCTAAGGTTACAATGTCCTAACCTTCCATTTCATAACCAAGATTGATCTTTCATTGCACTAAGTCAAGTTAATTCTTGGATCTTGCGGTATTCTATGTTAAGTGTATAAACATTTTTATCTTGATTGGAATAAAGAATGTATTCATCCTTGGAATTGTGTACAACGCATTTATCATTTCTAAAATCCACAAGGTAACCTTCATCACATAATTATCTTATGATTATAAGGTTTTTCTTAATACCTTTAGCAAATAAAACATTAGAAATTAAAGCTTTACCATGAAGAATGATATTACCAATACCAATAATCTATCCTTAAGAATCATCTCTGAAGGTAAATTTTCTACCTTTCATCTTGATGATCTTTTCAAAGAAATATTTGTTACCAGTCATGTTCCTGGAACATCCACTATCTATATACAAAGTATTTTTTGTTTTGGGTACTTTTTTTATTTTCCTGAAAGAAAAAATATTAAACTTTTGGCACCCAAACCTTCTTGGGTCCAGTAACGTCAAAAAATAAAAATTTATGAATCCACACTTGTTTAGAAAAATAGGCTTTGTGAAAACCTAGGGAATAAATTTTTTTTAAGGAAAAAATTATTCTAGTGACCAACACTTTGACATATAATACAAAAAGTTTCGCCTTTTAGAATAAAATAATTATTACTGAAAACAATTTTTTATGAGAATAAACCATTCCAAAACTAGTACCATGAGGAAGAATTTGTTTATACATTTTATCAAAGTTTTCTTTACTAATAGTAAAGTTTGATAAAAGTTTCCTTTGAGAATAAATTTCAGATTTTATTTTAATAACTAAATTCTTATCCTCTCAAGTATTAGTTTCAAAAGTAAGATTAGTTTCTAAAAAAATCATAAATGACTTTTTTAAAATCTTTAGAAAGATTATCTTTCTCATAAATAACTTTTTCAAAGTCTTTGGAAATAGTTTCCCTTTAAAAAGTTTTCTTATCAAGATATTTTGAAAGATATGATACTTCTTTTGTTAAAACACTTATCCTTGAATTAGCCATATCAAGTTTTTTGTTAACTTTTCAATTTTCATTTTCAAGAAGTTTAGAAAAGCGAGAAACTTCTTCATATGAAGGAAAGGTAATATCTTCACTATTTGATTAAGAGTCTTCGTCTGAATATTTATTATTTTTCTTATTATCAGATTCAGGATAATTTTCACTTAAAGATAAGTTTGTAAGGTTCTCATTAGTGTGTACCTTATCCATAAGATAAAGATTTTCTTTAGGTACCCTGGCAAGAATACCAATATTCCTCTATCCAAAACTATTATTATCAGAAGAGTTATCTGAGGAATATCCTCCACTTGCACTCCAAGAGTCATTATCGTTAAATATTTTCTTTCCTTTCGACTTATAATAATTTTTATGATTCCTATCATAATTTCATTCTTTTCTATCTTTCTTTCTTAGCTTTCGAAAATCTGTTCTAATGTGTCCAAATTTCTTACACTCATAACAAGTTACTTCAGAATCATTCTTGTCATTCCAATCCTTGTTTCTTTTCTTATACTGATATTGAAAATATTTCTTTCCAACTATCTTGTTCATCCTTCAAGAAATATTAGGTAGTTCATTTTCGGATTGTTCATCAGTGCTAGAATCAGATTGGATAACAACTTTCTTCTTTCTAGAAGGCTTAATTACTTTTTTCGATGTATGTACTTTAGTAGGATTTGTAGTAGTATTGAAAGAAACAACTCCATTCTTTTTATTTCCTTTCTCAAAATCTCTCTTTAATCTACCCTCGTACTACATAAGGGTACTGATCAAATCATCTAGAGTCATATTTGTCAATATCCTTGTATCATCAACCAAAGTCCTCTTAGAATCCTATTTTTTAAAAAGGTTGGGGCTGAAGCCACATTTTAGTATTTAAAGCAAAGAACTATTTATACTGGGTAGAGGGAGACCCATTACATAGCTCATATGCCCAAGGCCAAGTGGCATAAATACAAGGCTTGAAAGCCCTTTTTTTGGCCCAAAGGGCCCCTCAGTGAATAGTAATGCTACAGTACCTGGGCTGCTATAGTACCTTCTACAGTATCATCACCGCTACAGTTCCTGCAATAGTGTGTCCACCGCTACAGTGTCTCCACCGCTACAGTTCCGCCGCTGCTACAGTGCTGCTATAGTACCTGAAAATTAGTCCCTACTCGAATTTGATCTTGGGTCTTTTGGATGCTAAGCAGTAGCCAGTACCACTAGGGTACAGGGTCGTTGGTATCTTATAATCATATTCATTGGGCATGAAATCTATAATTTTCTCTATAATGATTTCATCATCTAAACCTTTCTATCTAAGAGATTGTAGACTATTAATATTTTTCAGGAATCTTTGATAAATTTTGGCCACTTATTCTCTAGGTAAAAATTCAAAGGCTTGATAATCATCTCTTATCATATCTCTTCTAGTTTCAACAACTTTATAAGTACCAAAATGTGTAACCTCCATCTTTTTCCAAATATTGTTTGCATCTTCACAAGATGAAATTCTACTATATATGATTCTTATAATAGAACATAAAAAGGTACTCCTTACTCTATAGTTCAACTAATATTCTGTATTTTCTTGATTAGTGAAAGTGGTAACTTCCTTATTAGAAATTTTATAATTTCCACTGAGTGTCACAAAGTTGATAATGCCAGTGTTGATTACAAAAGTCTTCATTCTATCTCTCCAATATTCATAGTCAGCACCATTGAAGATCGGTGGTCTGTTGAGATTCATATTATCTATGGATTCAATATTTAAACCTTCCATATTAATAGAAAAACTTTCTTTTCCACAAACACGTTAGTGTAGCAAAGTTTTATAAACAAAAATGTTATCAAAAAACCTAAAAAACTTGTAATGGTAAAGATAGTAAAAACCCAGCAAGGATTTTAATAGTGGAATCCTGCTCTGATGCCAATGGTTGGAGATCAATATTAGATATATTGATATTAGTAATGAAAGAATATGTTCTTGATGGATCTATTTAAATAGGGGTGAATTTTAGTTTAAAACTTTAGTTTAAAAGAATTAAACTAATCAATTTCACAAACCTCTTTCAGTAAAAAGATCAAATTCAGACTTGGCCATTAGTCTAATTACCAAAGTATCATGATTAGGATTGATTTCGATATATCAGAGTAAAATAATTGAAATCACATAAGATCCAGTTAAATCAAAGTAAATAGATTATAATCAGAATGGATATGATTAAAGCAGAGTGTCTCATATTCACATTAGCTCTGATTAATAGTTCAAATAGGGTTTATCATATTTATAATTGTTACAATAAAACTAATTCATACAAGCACAACAGAATATCAAACTTGTAAGAAGAAATTAATATAATAGAAATAATGTAATAATGACTTACAACTATTTAAAAATGAATAGACCTCTTTTAAACTTAAGAGTAGGTTATACATAATCCTTGAATAAAGGTATCCCTTTTTTATACTCTCAAGAAAGTGTGTCTTACCTTAGCAATGAAAGCCCTTGATATGATGATCAGATTCTCTATCTACCTAGCCTCTGTATCCCTCAATCCGATGGATCAGTTCTATCTTCACATCCCTGTAGGCCCTCAATCATAAGATCAGATTCTCCATCTTGCCATCCCCATAAGCCCTCGACCGTAATCACAATAATCAAATGCATTATTGATGTTATTAATATTTTCATGAATTATTATATACCCCCTTTTCTTATTTTATATGAAATGTGCATAATTTGTGTGAAATATTAATGTTTTAATACTAAGTATATTTTTTGATCATTTTTAGAAGTAGTCCAATTGAGGCAGTTTACTATTTTATTTATAACTATCACCCTGATGATCCAAATTGTTAGGTTCTTGTTTTTTAGGATTCCTAATTCAATATAAAACATTTCATTAGAAGGGATCATGGTCCAATTCTTCCATTTGAAGGATCACATTTACCACACAAGATGACCTAAAGAATTTGTGAAGAAACTGGACCAGCCAAGATGATTGAGTTACTGGTCTCACTCCTGAAGCCCATATTTTATGAAACTCCACCATGTGTTCGTGAATATCCAAAAGAATCATGGATAAAAATTTCAGGTCCCAACTCTAATAACAAGGGGCCCAAATGAAGATTTGAATTCCAGACCACCATTCTGGCCGAGAATTAAAATCAGGACACTATTCATGACATATCTCATGATGTAATCATCAAATAGAGATTAGATTTTTCAGTGTGAAATAGGAGATATATTTGGACTACTTTTTGGAATAAATAATTCGTTTTTTAAGTAATCTTCCTATTCATAAACCCTTTCACATTTTGGACATTAAAAAGACTGTATTGAAATGGACAGATTAAAATTGTTTAATCAGTCGGCCATAACTTTGGATACATAGGTACAAATTCCTCCAAATTTTGAGAATAGTCGTATAACTTTATTATCTACAACTTTGAAGAAGGATATTCCTCTAGATTAGGCTGTATGAATAGACAAATTGTCGATGCAAGTGGAGGGAAGATTGGGAATGAAAACAGTCCACTCATTGGGCTATAAATACTCTCCCCTTCTCTCCTTGAGAGGGGTTGGAATTTCAGAAGAGAGGAGATCATATTGGCACGACCAAAGCCTTTAAAAAGTATTGGTAGGATCTTCCATACTCAAGTTTTCACTTGAGAGACCTTTCCTCCTCTCTTTGTTTTCATTTACTTTTATGTTCTTCATTGTTGTAATTTTGTAAGTCCTTTCTTTTGTAATTCTGTTTTAATGCAAATTTATTCTTCAATATCTATTATTCTCATCCACCTTATATAGTTTAATATTAATGTTCTTAAAATAGTTTAAATTCATTTGAATACCCTTCCCTTATTTTGCTTCCTCATTCAATCGAAAATCCGTTTTTAATTATCATCATTGTTCGTGTGTGTTTGTTTGACGTACCCCTCTTTTCTAATCGCTTTATTTTTCTTCTATTCTTAATTTATCATCATAATCATCATAACCACACTATTAAACACCCAAATTATTGAGTAAATATATCATTGGGGTGAGTCAAAATTTAGCGACGTTAAGTGATTGAGAGTATTTTCTTGATGAGTATTCGTTAATTTAACATTGTGTATGTTGGACTTAATATGTCATGGATTAATGACATATTTTATTTAACATGTGGTTTCCATGGATTATTGGAACCATAAATACACTACCATAATCAAGTACTGATTGAGATTAGAATCCTAGTTAATTTAAGGCTTGGATTAAAGCCTTAACACTTAGGAATTCCAATCAACGTCAACTTGTGAAGTGGGTGTTAATTTAAATGAAATATAAAGCAAAACTCAAGGATATCACAAGCTTAAATCCCTAATAATGAAATCACCCCAATCTTTATCAATTTGTTAAATAAATCATAGTCAATCAATCATTTCAATTAAGCTCTGTAAACAAACCCCCCTAATCAAAATACAATCAACTAAAAACAAACGACTATTACAAAATATCATCGCTGAGGATTCGACCTGAGTGATGCTATACACATTAGCAGAGCACCAGAACTTTGACCGGTCGATAGGCGACAATCAACCGTGCGTTTCAACTATTAAAAATAAAAAGTTCATAAGGATACAACCTTAACAAGGTTTCCTTTCTACAAAACTCTAATATAATTACAAAGACTAGGAACAAGACGTTCATGCTATGTAATCTCCAGATCTCTTACATAATGAAAATTTTCAAATGAAATTGATCATATTAGTATATACTCCAAACTCTTCAAATGACCAAGTATTTATAGGCCTTTCTCTAATAGTTATATTTCTTTCCCAATGGTCATATTTCTCTGAGTTTTTTATAACGACTTAGACACCTGGCACTTCAACGGATCTTTTGTAACTATTTGTCTGATGTAGTATTTATTTACACCATTATAGTGTAAAAATATTCCTTTCATTAGAAATAATTTTTCCAAATATGATAATAAACATAAGTTTGTCTGGTGGACTTCCTTATAGTTATCATTAGCCCGAATGGCCTGAAGGCCTTTATTTTTATTGATTTTTGATAACCCCCCTTTCAAGGGGTGAGGGGAAACCCTTACAAGGCTCGTAGGCTCAGATATTACATAGCCCGTAGGCTTAGGATATTACATGACTCAAAGGTATTAGGGAATTCAACCAGACTATCTACAAGGAACTACCCCTCCCCAGCATCTACATCATGATAGTAGCTCTCCACCTTCGCATGGTCGTCTAGCTAGGCTTCCCATGCAAGCACAGGCTGGTCCCGATGGAATAGACATACCCTATAATTTTGAGAAATCCATTTGGCTCTACTCTGGTGAGTGCACCTGCTCTGAATCCTCTTCTGGGGCTGCTCCTTTCTTTTAGAGTCTGTCTGGGGCAACTACATGTGGCTTGAAGGCCTTGAGGTGGCCCGAAGGCCTTAAAGTTGGCCCGAAATCCCTACTGACCCGAAGGCCTGGGTGGCCCGTAAGCCTTAAGAACTCTAAGCCCAAACCGGTGGCCCAAGGTGAATAGTTCCAGCTACTACAGTGCCAAATAGTACTTGCTACAGTAACTGCTACAGTACCCACACAATGTACAGTTCTGCTACAGTACCTGCTATAGTAACCCAGAAATATGCCTCTGCCTATTTTTGAACTTGGGTCTCGTGGATGCACTTAAGGATATCTCACCAACTAGGCTGAGGCTCATGTGCTTATAGTTATCATTACAATAAACCTTATGGGTGCCAATCTTATTTTTATCGGTACCGGTATCAATCTGATTACTAATACTTTGTCATTATTAAAGATAAGATAAAAAGTCTTACATATGGCCTGATAAGGGTCAATCCAATGTTTATCATATCTGTACTCATTATGAAATCATAATGAAGAAATATAATTTTATTTTCGTAATTCATTATAACTTATTCTAAGTATGGTAAAATATTATGTTTTATAAAAAAACATTCTAAAACATTTTGGACATGAAAAGTTAGTAATCAAGTATTTAAGAAAGTGTTTGTGATTTCCAAAACAAAAGGAATGGAAAATTCATAAACTTTTGACTCAAAAAAGCATACCCTAAGAGGAGAAATCCAACCACAATGGAAATAAATCGCTGAAAAAATCGATCCGGACGGAAAGGAGTCACCCAAAAGTACCTAGGGAGATCTCTAGGTCAAGTGAGGAAGGATTTATAGAGAAAGAATGAAACATATCACTCATATAGTGGCCTAAAAACCCAACATCGTGACATTTACATGGTGTGTAACCCTTTTACAAATCGTGTAATCCTAGAGGTCCATATACGCTGAAAGCCCCATCGCCATTTAATTAAAAATTAGATTTTTATACATACACGATGTGTACCTGTTACATGGCATGTAAACCATTCACACCATGTACCCAGTTCATGTTTTCTTCCCAGCAGCCATTACACAACATGTAAGTGCCCAGCGAGCAGGAGAAACTATGGGTTTTATGTTGAAAATTCCAAAAAATCCCTAACTTCACCATTACAGGTATCCTTCCAATTTCACAGTTGGAAATACTCACCCAATGAAAAAGGAAATCAAAAGAAAATATTAGAACATACCTGATAGAATGGTAATGGGGTGTTACAAGAGGTACAAGACAAGGCTGATGATGAAAGGTTTTCAATGTAAGGAAGGTGTGGATTCCACTGAAATTTTCTCACCTGTAATGAAGCTTACCACCATCTGGGTGATTCTCGGTATTGTTGTATCAAAATACTTATACCTAGAGTATCTTTATGTTATGACTACTTTACTTCATTGAGATTTGGAGGAGGAAATCTATATGTTTCATTTAGAGGGATACGTTGAGTTAGGGAAGGACAACCTAGTGTGAAAACTCTATAAGAGCTTATATGCATTGAAGTAGTCACCGAGGAAGTGGAATATAAATTTTGATTCATTTATGAATAAAAATGGATACAAATAGTGTGGACTGGATCAATTTTTCTACATCAAGCCTTTTGGTGATTAATACATTATAATTTTTCTATATGTGTATGACATGCTCATTACATGATCATGTATGTAGAGGGTTGATGAGTTGAAAGGGTAGCTGGATGAGGAGTTCGAGATGAAATATCTTGGAGAATATGGCAAGATTTTGGGGATGAAGATCAAGAGAGACTGTGCAGCTAGAACCTTGTTGTTATCACAGGATGACTACATTGTAAAGGTTCTCAGAAGATTCAGTATGCTGGAAGTAAATCCATTCTTTATTCCCCAGGTTATACATTTCAAATTATCAAAGTATCAATCACCAAAGATAAAAGAAGAGTTTGAGTACGTGAAAAAGGTTTCATGGGCATCAATTGTTGGAAGCTTGATCTATTTCATGCTCTACACATGACCTAACATTTCTCATGTGGTGAGATTTGTGAGAAGGTACATATATAACCCTGGAAAGCAACATTGGGAAGCTGTGAAGTGGATACTGAGATACATGAAGGGAAGCAAGGAAGTATCTCTATGGTTTGGGAAATGAAATTATTTACAGGGGCGGATCAAGTTTCAAGTGAGAGATTATTGGATTGGTATATCCTGATCTATTTGGATGATGTTGGGCCAAATTTCAGTGGCTTATACTACACACTAGACTAAAACTCCCGTTGTTCGAGCTCCACGGTGAGCTCATTGGGGGTTGTAGGGGAAACGTGCCCCTTCTCTAGGGGTCTAGGGGCCAAAGGTCCTCATACCAAATTTTGGGGAACTGTAGCAACTCTAACCAACTATAGAAGAGCTGGTCAAGCGATACTGATAGGGAACTATAGCAATGTGAACTTTGGAACGGTTACTATAGAATCTCAAACTTTGGAGACAACAATATTATTGCTCTGTGGACATCTAGCCAATGACCACTCTAACAGCTTGGACTTCAGTGGTTGTTGTACTATAGCAGTGCAGACTTCTAGCCACCGTTCACTATAGCATAGTGGACTTACTGTGTGTTTGGTGGCACAGTGTTTCTTCTTCTTTATTAGCTCATTTGATCTAGGGTTTTGGTGTGTGTGAAACTCTAAAACCTACCTGTAATTGTGATCCTGAATTATAGTGAAGTGATTATGCCTCTCTGTGGGCATAGGGATTATTCTTGAACCACATAAATCATTATGCGTGTGTTCTTCTTCTTTTTCTTCTTCTTATTCTTTTATTTATGTATTCTCTTCATCTAAAAACCTCTATTGATATGAATCATGGAGTTTCTACAACAACTGGTATCAAAGGTTGAGTTCAAAATTCTCAAATTAAACATTGGCTATGGAAGAAGGAAAAGTGAAGATCGATCGCCTTGATGGAACCGAATTTAGTTACTGAAGGATGAAAATTAAGGATTATCATTATCAGAAAAAATATTCACTTGCCACTTTTGGGCATAAATCCAATGGATATGGAGTAGACAGAGTGGGAGTTACTTGATCGATAGTTTCTAGGAGTTGTGCACCTTATGTTGGCCAAAAACATGTCATTTAACATCAGAAAGGATAAGACAATGGCTGGAATGATGGAAACTCTCATTAATATGTATAATAAGCCTTCAATGTCAAACAAAGTGTACTTGATGTAATAATTTTTCAATATAAAAATGATTTAAGTGAGGATTATTGCAGATCACATCAATGAATTCAACGCCATCACAAGTCAGTTGACATCAGTGGGAATTGAGCTTAATGATAAGTTATGTGCACTATTTTTTTATCTTCTTTACCTAACAATTGGGAAGAGAATATAATAGTTGTGAGCAGTTCTTCAGGGAATACCAAGATGGTTCTGAATGATGTGTGGGACCTGATCCTTAGTGATGATATTCGAAGAAGATAATCAGGCAGATTCTTTGGTTCTACTTTGAACGTGCAAGGAAGAAGAAGATATGAACAGTGAGATAATCATATAGGATGATCCAATTCAAGAGTAAAGAGTCGAGACAAGGTAGAGTGGGTTGTTCCAACCTGCTGGATTTGTGGAAATAAAGGACATGTTAAGGAGTGAAGAGAAAAATGAAAGGTGCCTAAAACTGATGTAGTAAACACTACAGCTAAAGGAACCAATGATGTGCAGCCATTGAGCATGGATAGCCCTATGGAGTCTTGGATTATAGACCCAGGGATGTCTTTTCATTTCAAATTTGAGACGGTTTTCTAGAACAATTATGTTTATGGAAATTTTGGCAAGGTGTATCTTGTTGATGATAAACCCTTGTAAAACGTGGGTAAGGGTGATGCATGGTTTAAGCCCAACAATGGGAGTTTTCTAGTTCAGGAAAATGTGAGGTATATCCTTGATTTAAAAAGAAATATTATTTTTATCAAGTAGCTTGATGATTTTGTTTTTAGTACCACATTCACGAGTGGTTCATGGAAGATCACTGAGGGAGTTATGGTCATAGCTCTGGGAGAAAAAAAATGAGACCATGTATAGCATGAAAAAAACATGCATGGAAACGATTACATCAATAAATTCTGCTGAGTATTGACAATTATGGCACTGCAAGCTAGGCCACATGAGTGATAAGTGGATAGAGGTGTTGGCAACAAAATTAATTCTAGCAGATTTGAACACAGTGGATGTTGGACTATGTGAAGATTGTATCTTCAAAAAGTAGAAAAAGGTATCTTTTATAAAATGAGGCAGAACACTTAAGGCTGGGAAGCTAGACCTAGCACACACATATGTTTGGGGGCTTGCACCAGTACATTCCCTTGGAGAGTCATAATATTATGTGAAATTTATCGATGACTCAACAAGGAAGGTATATGTTTACTTTCTGAAAATAAGATTGAATTTGTTTAAGGCGTTTCAGAAGTGGAAGTCCATGGTGGAAAATGAGTCAAGAACTAAAATGAAATGTTTGAGGTCTGAAAATACTGGAGAGTATGGCTATGATGAGTTCATATAATTATGTTCTAATAATGGAATTTGGTGGGATAATATTATTTAAGGTACACCACAACAGAATGGTATAGCTGAAAGGATGAATAGTACACTAAATGAATGTGCCAGGAGCTTTAGGCTGCACTTAGTATTACCCAAAACCTTCTGGGATGATGCAATTAACATGACAACGTATCTCATTAACAAGATTCCATTTGTACCAATGGGAGAATGTCTACCTGAGGATCTCTGTTCTGGTAAGGAGGTAAGATCCTCACATTTATGAGTCTTTATCTATTTAGAATATGTACATATTAATGTTGATGCAAGGGACAAGCTTGATGTAAGTCCAAATCCAATTTCTTTATTAGCAATGGTGATGAAGAGTTTGTTTACCACTTTTGGGATTATCAAAAAAAGATTATCATTAGAATCCAGAACGTCATATTTAATTAAGGTTTCACGTATAAAGACCATCATGAAGTTGAATTTGATAGTGGGAACAAAGAATCTCACTGTTATGAGCAAGTGGGGCTTGAAGGGGTACCTAAGCATGTGATATCAGAACCAATGGAGCCTTCCCCTAAAATGGATTTGAGGAGATCAATAAGTGTGACAAGGCCTGTGCACAGGTATTCACCATACTTATATTATTTTTTATTGACTGATGGTGGAGAACCAAAAAATTTTGAAGAAGTAATGTATTTATAAAGGAGTCAAGAAATTTTGAGTTGTGTATGAAGGAGGATATGTCTTCATTACATGATAATAATACTTGGGAGTTGACACCTCTTCCACAAGGAAAGAAATCATTATAGACCAAATAGGTATACTGGTTCAAGGAAGAACATGATGGAAAGAGGAGGTACAAGGCAAGGATGGTGGTAAAAGTTTTTCAATAGAAGGAAGGTGTGTATTTCACTGAAATTTTATCACCTATAGTGAAACTTACCACTATCTGGGTGGTTCACAGTATTGTTGCATCATAAGACTTATACCTAGAGTATCTTGATGTCTAGACTTATTTTCTTCATTGAGATATGGGAAAGGACATCTATATGCAGTAGCCAAAGGGATACGTTGAATCATGGAAGGAATACCTAGTGTGAAAACTTCAGAAGAGCTTATATGGGTTGAAGATAGCACCCAGGAAGTGAAAGAAAAAATTTTGATTCATTTATGACTAAAAATTAATACAAATGGCATGGTAGGGATTAATGTTTCTACACCAAGACTTTTGGGGATGAATAAATTATACTGCTTATATATGTGGATGACATTCTCATTGGAGGATCATGTATGGAGAGGATTGATGATCTTAAAGGGAAGTTGGATTAGGAGTTCGAGATGAAAGATCTTGGATAAGCTGACAAGATTTGGGGGATGAAGCTCAAGAGAGACCTTACAGATGTAACCTTGATGTTATCACATGCTGATTGCATTGGAAAGGTTTTGAGAAGATTCGGTATGCTAGAAGAAAATCCGATCTTTATTCCCTTGGAGAGCCATTTCAAATTATCAAAGGAGAAATTAGTGAAGACGATGTAAGAGGTTGAGTACATGGAAAAGATTTCATACGCATCAGCTGTTGGAATTATGATCTATGTCATGGTCTGTACTCGACCTGACATTTCTCATGTAGTGGTAGTTGTGAGAAGGTACATGGTTAACCCTAGAAATCAACATTGAGAAGCTGAAAAGTGGATACTAAGATGCCTAAAGGGAATAAAGGAAGTATCTTTGTTCTTTGGGAAAGGAAATTCATTATAGGGGAAGACTAGGCTTTAAGTGGGAGATTATTGGATTGGTGTAGCCTAATATGTTTAGATGATGTTGGGTTGAATACTACCAGTCTATACTACACACTAGAAATGTGGGATTATAACCACCAGTTACTATAGCATCTTGGACTTGGGTGGCCACAACACTATAGCAGTGTAGGTTTTCAGCCACCGTTCATTGTACCATAGTGGACTTACTGTGCGATTGGTGAAAAATTCCAGTACAAATGATATTTGGAAAACACAAAAGTGGTTTGGAAGATTAGTACATGGGCGTGTGTGATAAGTGGAGGCTCAAGGAAAGGTAGGGAGTCAAGGTTCCTCAATGTCCCAATGGTAGACTTCCTGATCAAGGTGAGCCAAAACTGTGGGATGGTTATGGTTGGCAAGGACAGGGTCACACATGGAAAGTCAAAAATGGAGAGGCTACACCATATATTAATGTATATGGTGTCCTGCCCAGTAGGGATCTACGCCCAAGACGTTGTGGGGACATATATTCAGAAGACCAAGTCCCTAGCATGTGTCAGAGTGACAGAGGTGAATATAGAGAGGTTCATCCAATCCTCACACCTCATGAAGCCTGGGGATAAAGTGTTGGTCTGCAAGGCGTACACCGCTCACTTGGGAAACTTGGAAGGTCTATTGTGGAGCACAGAGATAAAGGATCTAATCAGGTAGGTAGAGGTGACATGTGGCCCAAGCATAGTGGACATCAAGGGGATCTTGTGGGACGCATCGCATTTGGATGCAGCGAGCTCCCTAAATGTGTGCAAGGTGTTCAAGTTGTGCCCTACACCGGATGTCTCTCTCAGAGATGCCATGATCGACAATATACTTCAGATTCATAATGAGAATGAAATGGATGAGTAGATCGAGTAGGACTTGAAGGATGGCATCACGTCTTGAGAGCCTACATTAGAAAGAAGAAGGTCAGGTTGCAGCTAAGGAACAACTAGGTGTGCCAGTATGGTATAATGATTACATGAAGGGGAACTTTGACGGTGTATCGAGCTACGAGGATGACAATTACTATGCATGGGAGGGAAATGTAGAGATATCTGACGTCTCACCTTATGATGCCTCCAAATGGAATGAATCTATCTTAGGTACTTACACCATACCTGAGTCTGAGGAGAGGTCGCACTTGGGCATGAAGAACAACAATATCACCAATTTGGTGTTCAAAAATGAGTGCCCAATGCCTGGTAGGCAGACCTTGTCGAGCGAGCACATGATCAAGTTCTTCATCAAGACAGAGGGCCATAAGGATCATGCTAGAGGTATATTCTAAGCTAAGATAGTGGGCATGCAGGCTCAAAGATGGATGGAGATGGTGGGGGATCAGGTGGCGGGGGAGCACAGCTCGATCATGAATGAGTTGCGCTACCTCGCCACCTGATCCACCACCCTCACCATCTAGCTCTGAGCCTACCTGTCCACTAGGTTATCTTAGAATATACCTCTATAAGGATCTTTATGGCCCTATGGATTGATGAAGAACTTGATCACATGCTCACTCGACAAGGTTTTCCAGCTAGGCATCGGGCACTCACTATCAAACACCAACTCGGTGATCATGCTATTCTCTATGTCCAGGTGGGACCTCTCCTAAAGCTCAGGTATGGTGTCAGTACCCAGGCCAGAGTCCTTCAAGTTGGATGTGTCATAAGTCGAGATGTCTAGCATCTCTGTGTCTCCCTCATAGGCATAGTACTTGTTGATTTTTTGGCTGGGAACCCTATAGAAGATCCCCTTTATGTAATAATTATTCCATATAGACCCTACTTGGTTGTTCCTTAGCTGTAACCTACACTTATTCTTTCTAATGTAGGCTCTCGATACCTGAGATGTGATATCATCCTTTAAGTCTTGCTTGATTGACTTGTCCATTTTGCTTCCATTCCCAATCTACAACATCTTTTCAATCATGACACCCCCCCAGGTGAGACATCAGGTGTGGGGAATATCTTGGACACCTTTCATGTGTTTAGGGAGATCGTTGTGTCCAACTTCAATACATCCCACAAGAACCCCTTGATGTCCTCTATACCCGGGTTGAATGTCTCATTTGCCTCCCTAATTAGCTTCTTCATCTCTTAACTACACAACAGACCTACCAAGTTGCCCAAGTGAGCAGTGTACGCCCTCCTGTATGCCTTATGACCAGCACTTAGTCCCCTAGCTTCATGAGGCACAAGGATTGGATGACCCTCTCTATGTTCGCCTCTACCACTCTAAAGACCACCATAGACTTTGTCTTTTGGAGTTATGTCCCCACCGCAGTCTGGGCGCAGACCACTACCAGACAAGATGTTGTGGACATTAACATTTGGTGTTGACTCTCCATGTCTGGCTTTCCAAGAGCGACCTTGTCCTTGCCTGCCATAACCATCCCGCAGTTCTAGCTCACCCTGACCAGGAAGTTTACCACTATGATGCTAAGGAACCTCGTCTCCACCTGCCTGTCCATGAGCCTCCACTTGTCGAACACACCCATGTCCTGATCCTCCAACCATTTATGTGTCTTCCAAACATCATCCTTCATGGATTGTGCCACAAATCGCACAGTAAGTATATTATGCTACAATGAATGGTGGTTGGAAGTCTACACTACTATAGTGTTGAGTCCACCCATGTCCGATATGCTACAGCAAACATTCTAAAGTCTACATTACTACAGTCATCTGGTTGGCTCTGTTATAGTCATTCAGAGTTTCTACAGTCCACCAGAGTTGCTACAGTTCCCCTAAATTTAGATCGGGAACCTTCATCCCCTAGACCCCCGGAGTAGGGACACATTGCCCCCTACAACCCCCAACGAGCTCATCATGAAGCTTGACCCACGGGAGTTGTGGTCTAATGTGGAGTATAAGCTACTAGCATTCGGAAAGACATCATCCAAATGGATCAAGCTAAACTAATCCCGCATGATCAAAAATTATATTGAAGTGGCACTTAAAAACTAGGAATTGGAACCAAGGTTGAAGGAAGACAACCCTTTCCAAAGATCATCCCTTTCTCTTGCCACACACTTGGCATAAATAATGGACATGAAGATAAAAGTTAACGATTAATTGATCTTCACAGTGATCAGCTGGGAAGAAACATTGATGAGCTCAACCAATGGTAGATTATTCCAGAAGATCCAAATATGGTCATTAGTTGGGATGCCCATGTATGTGATAATCCATTACCATCTTCTAAGAATAATTTTTAATGGTTGTGGCCTTATTTTACGAATGCAGAATAACATGTAATGAAATACATTTTGCAAATCATTTTTTGAAATTATGTACATTTGGTCGAGGAAAAAATTCCCCTGGCATTCCATATCGATGTGGTAGATCACCAAGAGAGTTGTGGTCAAAAAAGAGTTTCCTAAACAATTATGTTTTTGAAAATTTTGTCAAAGTGCATCTTGTTGATGATGAACCCTTGCAGATCGTGGGGAAGAGTGATACATGGATCAAGAACAACAGTGGAAGTTTGTTGGTTCTGGAAAATGTGAGATATATCCCTAGTTTAAGGAGAAATCTTATTTTTATCGGGAAGCTTTATAATGTAGGTTTTAGTACCAATTTCACTAGTGGTTCATGGAAGATCACCAAGGGAGTTGTGGTCATAGCATGGGGAGCAAAGAATGGTACCATGTACAACATGAAAGAAACAAGAATACACATACTTACATCAATAAATTTAGTCAGGGATTCACAACTATGGCACAACAGGCTGGGCCACATGAGTGAGAAGGGGATGATGGTGCTGGAAACAAAAGGAATGCTACCAGAACTGAAGTTAGTAGATGTTGGCCTGTGTGAATATTGTATCTTTGGAAAGTAGAAACGGGTATCTTTTGTGAAAGGTGAGAAAACATTGAAGGGTAGGAAGCTAAAACTAGTGCACACTAATGTTTGGGGGTCTTCGCCAGTACATTCCGTTGGAGGTTCACAATATTATGTAACATTTATCTATGAATCAACAAGGAAGGTATGGGTTTACTTTATGAAAATAAAGTTTGATGTGTTTAAGGTGTTTCATAAGTGGAAGTCCATGGTGGAACATGAGTCGGGAACTAAGTTGAAATGTTTGAGGTCTTACAATGGTGGAGGGTATGGCAGTAAGAAGTTTAGAGAATTCTATTTTAATAATGGAATTCGGTGGGAGAAGACTATTTTAAGTACACCACAACAGAACGGTATAGCTGAAAGGATGAATAGGAAACTAAATGAATATTCCAAGAGAATGAGGCTGCACTCAGGATTACCCAAAACCTTTCAGGCTGATGTAGTGAACATAGCATCATATCTCATCAATAAGAGTCCATTTGTACCAATAGAAGAATGTCTACTCGAGGAGCTCTAGTCCAGTAAGGAAGTAAGACTCTCACATTTACGATTCTTTGGTTGTTTTTTATATGTACATATTGATGTTGATTCAAGGGAAAAGCTTGATGCTAAGTCCAAATTCTATTTCTTTATTGGCTATGGTGTTGAGGAGTTCAGTTACCACTTTTGGGATAATCAGAATAAGATGATCATCCAAATCTAGAACATAATATTTAATGAAGGTGTCACATACAAATACCATCATGTAATTGAAGTTGATAGTGGGAAAAAATTGTCACGACCCGACCCAAGATGGGGATCGAGCCGCAACTACCCCAATCCCGCCTCAATAGGAAATGGGTGGCGACAAACACCGAAGGCATAACTAAACTCAGGGAGGCATTTACCTAAGTAATTTTATTCACACACATAGCTATCTCAATGAAAAAGTGCAGATGGAAAGAAATAAAAGATGCAACGCTGTTATAAATGAACCAAACATGCATGGACCTCTGATTAGTATAAAGTACGGTAGTGTAAACTGAAAAGAAAAGGGAAAAAATACACGTCCAACCATAAATGTGTCCCAACCTGATAGAAAACAAGAAAAGTAAAATAGTTGAGAGAGCCCAACTCTTGGATCCCAAGCTACGACCACTGTATGCGGTCCAAGCACCTTGTATCCCTAAGATCCTATGAAGTCACGATCAACTTGTCTGCCTTCTGCAAAATATATGACATGTGTTGGGAGAAGCCCATGTAGGGGTGAGTATATACATACCCAGTAGAATTCCCCAAAAAGGGTGAAGGGGGCAGTAAAAGATACAATTGAAGAGTAAATCAGTAGATAGAACAAGGCATAGTAAAAGAGTACAGCTCAACCCAATAAGATAGTGAAATTAAACTTGTTTAATCATAAGGATCTTGACACGGTGAGAAGATGAACTTCTCATCGAGTCTTTGCTACCTATAGAAGGAGAGTAGACATGTCCAACCACGAGAAGCTAGACACTGAAAGCACGTGGCATACCTCACACATCTTCACCACTCCTCGAAGGAGGGTAACCAAAATCCAAGGAGTGGGTACCGAGAAAGGATATATATATATATATATATATATATATATATATATATATATATATATATATATGCTCAGTCAAAGAATCTCAAATGAGAGAGTAAGGGGATCTCCATCTCATAGTTCATCCCAAGAAGAATAGTAGCCAACAGTTCCAAAGGAATTCTATCTATGATGCCCAGCACCTCACGTGTCTTCCCTGAACACACAAGTCTATGGGACTCAATCACCACACCTTGATACTATCCTCTTTGGGAGGCACTGAATCACTCGCACGGTTTTAGGTTGCGTCACAAGAACGCGTCTCAGTGGGGAAAGTGTCCCTCTTCCTCATGGGTCTAAAGCTACGTCAAACTACATCTCGTCATTGTGTCGCACAGTCGAGGGGCCACAAATTCTAGGTAAAGATTTAATTCCCTGATACGATAGGAGGGTCCTACTCTGATAGTCACTGAGGAACTCCACTACACAACCCGGCTGGATGTTTACGCTCGGGAATGTCATCAAGGAATGCCATTGCCCAGTCCTACTAGAGGGTAAGCTCAGTGATTCTTCAGTGAACTCCACTACCCAACTCTACTAGAGGGTTACACCTGGAAGATGTCATCAGGGAATGCCACTGCCCGGCCTTGCTGGAGGGTAAGCCCAGAACTGTCATTGGGGAATTCCACTGCCCAGCCCTGCTAGAAGGTAAGCCCAGAGCATCGAGGAACTCCCCTACCCAGTCCTACTGGAGGGTAACTCAGAAAGATCATTGAGGAGCGCCACTACTCATTCCTATTGGAGGGTAATCCTGGTACTGTCTTCAGGGAACGCCACTTCCCAAACCGGCTGGAGGGTTACACTCGGGATGCTCTGGTGATTTTTTATAATTGTTTTCGTCCTCGGGTATCGCCTTAGCGCATGAAAAACCTGAAACATTTCACATCATATCTCAAAATCTGATTCTAATGGAGACATCACGTTCTATGCAGAAAAACACTCAGGATAGGCTACTCACGATCCAAAATCTAAGTTTAAATGAAGGAGATGCGAACGTTTGAATATTTCTCAGAAGAGCTCAAGGGGAACACAGAATGTGAGGGGACCCACATGGTGTGTGTCTCACTCCACAGCCTGGTCGGGTCCCTGGTCAGCACACAACTCCACCCCATGTAGTAGAACATGTCGTGTAGGTGGACTACATGTTGTGTCCTAACTAACCGGGAGCGGGGCCATCTCATGTGGTTGTGCCCATGTACTCGGATCCCGTGTTGGTGTACTTCGGTACACAGCGTGTCAGTCCACAAGGGATGTCGGCTGTGTGGTCGTGTCTGTGTTCTCTTACATAGAGTTCTCAACTGTGTGACCCATCACATGGGTTTTCCAACTGAGGAAGGTATAAAGGGTGTGTGAGGGAGCACTACATGCCATTTCATCCTTAATTTTCTCAAACCTAGTCGTCATAGTAGAAAGGGACTACACGCCGTGTGTTCTTACTTTTATATGTCACGTAGCCGAGTTTTTCACAAATATCTAGATCTGAGATCTGCACGGTAGATCTGTCCATTCCACTCTGTTTCTCCATAGATCTCACCTCCAATATTCTTGTGAATGTCGTATCTGGTCCAGATCTACTGTTTTTGACCCTCCGGTGGCTGGAAACCGATCACTGATTGAGTTGTATGTTCCCAAATGTCACTGCACGCCTTGAATCTTCCGTTGTTGATTTCTCGTGATCCATTCAACAAAACAATCTATCAGAACTCACAATCCTCCCCAGTCTGCAGTTGTTTCATTGATCCGAACTCTGCTCATGAAACTGTCATTGTTTCATCGATCTTCCACGAATTCGGGTACCTGATCAAGCTCGGGTCGCCTGGAAATTGTAAAACTGGGAACCACAAGGATTCCATTGGCGAAGAATGCAAAAAACAGGGGAGAGAAGCAACAAAAACAAAGGTTTATATGTCGTCAGCCAAGCGTTTTTGATCAACAACCAAGAACGGGGCACTAGAGTTGGATGAACAGTTCAAAAATAAATTAATGTTTCGGTTCTTGGGTGCATGCAGGGTCTCAATTAGTGTAAATCTAGAAAAAAAATGATGGATCTTCTCAATTCCTTTAATCTATGGGCGTAAAACACCAAAAGATGAGTCCTACCTCAGTTTGGATCGATCGTTGTTGAAGAACGCTCTCGCCAATGAGTTCGGGAGGATCCGTTGGGTTCGTTGCGCTTCGATTCACTTTGATCCAAGGATTCGTTGAAGGGATTCACCAAAGGGAGGAGGGGAGGAGAGTTTTTCTGACGAATGTGAATTATGAGCTAACCCTAGCCAAAACTCTATAATGATATATTTATAAGTATATCATTTAGGTTAAATAAATTTAATTTATTTATTAAATTATTAATTTAATCCACTTAAATGTTTTTCCGACAAACGAGGGTTCCGAACATCCTGCGCCAACTTATTTTATATCGCGTCTAGGGTAAACATCGTATTCTGGACCCAACTGTGGTCTCGAATTTCCGATCTGATCAATCGTTTAAGATTTATCATGTTTTCTTTAATTTACTATGTGCGTGCAATATAAAATATATTTAATATTTTTATAAAATTAATACTAGGCACACCAAGACTCATAATCTTGCGTCATCTCAGTACCTAGCTCCGAAAATATATTTAGAAATATTTCAGTGTCTTACAAGGAAAAATTGGATCTCTATAACATTCCCTCCAATCTTTTCATCCTCAAAAAGTAAAACTAAGCAAACAAATTGGCATACTGAGCCCACATATAGATACCCTGCTCCCCAGAACTCTCTTGCACATTTCTGTGCTGCCACAGCACGTGAACCTAAGGGATGGTCCATCCATGAAAGGTCCTCTCTTATTGGTCCTCAGTCGCCACTGGGTGCTCTGTTAATGTGGCTTCATCCTTGATGTTCAGCTCACCCTAGTCGATGACATGTGTAGGATCATGCATGTATCTCCTCAGCTGTGACATGTGGAAGATTTTGTGCACTCGCTCTAGTTGTGGCGGTAAGGTGAGGTGATAGGAAACCTCACCAACCCTTTGCATGATCTCAAATTGCCTAATGAACCTCGGGGATAGCTTACCTCCTCAGTCTAACCTCCACATTCCTCGTCGTGGGGCGACTCGCAAGAAAACATGGTCTCCCTACTCGAACTCCAAGGGTCAACGACGGCGATCTACATAGGATTTATGTCTGCTATGGGCCGTCCTCGTCTGCTCACGAATGACCTGCACTTTCTCCATTATTGCATGCACCAGCTCTGGGCCCATAGGAGATGACTCGCCAATCTCTATCCAGCATAAGGGTAACCCACAGGGTCTCCCATATAGGGACTCAAAATGATTTATGTCGATGGTAGAGTGGTAGTTGTTGTTATACGCAAACTCTACCAAGTGAAGGTGATCCTCCCAACTCCGGCCGAAGTCCAACACGCAAGCCCTTAGCATATCCTCCAGCACTTGGATAGTGTGCTCGGTCTGCCCATCGGTCTGGGGGTGAAAATTGTACTCATCCGTATCTGGGTCTTGAATAAATCTTGTAAGCCTCTCCACAATCATGACATAAATCGTGCATCATGATCGGAGACAATCATCGAGGGGCTACAACAAACCCGCCAGAACATGGTGCTCAACTTTCACCTGCTGAAAGGTGAGGCACCATGAGACGAACTCAACTATGCTTCGTCTCATGTTGGACCACCAAAACTGCTACTGAAGGTCTCTGTACATCTTCCCCATGCCAAGATGTATAGATAAGGGAGATGTGTGGAATTCCCACATCACCTCCTCCCGCATCATAACTGGAACCATTGTTCACCCCTAAAATAGGATGTTGTGACTCCCTCCTTCAGAATATTCATCTGGTGTGTTGTCTGTAGATATCTGATCATGCAAGACCTCACAGTTGATGTATCCTGGCTGGGACTCTCTTACACACTTGAGAAGTGAAAGAGTCAACACCATAGACTGAAGAAAAGTTGTACCCTCCTGCTCCATCAGGGTCAGTCATAGGGAAGCTAACTGCTCTGAATCTTCCTATACTAGGTGACCTTGGTACTTATTGCTAAGGGCATCTGCTACAACATTTCTCTTCCCTAGAGTGTAGACTATCTCGAAGTCGTAGTCCTGCAAGAACTCCAACCAGCGTCGCTGTCTCAAGTTCAGGTCTCTCTGAGTGAAAATGTACTTGAGACTCTGATGATCTGAGTAAACCACAGAGTGATCTCCCAGAAGGTGGTGTCTCAACATCCTCAGGGTGAAGACTACCGCTGCCAGCTCTAGGTCGTGAGTTGCGTAGTTTTTCTCATGGGGTTTCAACTACCTCAACCCGTATGCGATGATTGTCTGATGTTGCATCAACACGCAACCAAGCTTAGCTCCTAAGACATCTCAATACACTATGAACTCAATGCCTTCCTCTGGTAGTCTCAACACCGGAGCACTTGTCAACCTCTGCCTCAACTCCTCAAAGGCCCTCTAGCACTACTCATATCGGGTAAACGGTTGTCCCTTCCCCGTCATGGAGGTCAAAGGGGATGTGATTCTAGAGAATTACCCTACAAACCTCATGTAGTACCCCACCAAGCCAAGGAAACTCCGCACCTCTGATACATTTTTGGTTGGTTCCCAAGAAAGCATTGCCTCGATCTTTGCTAGATCCACGTCTAAACCTTGTTCAGAAATGACATGCCCTGGGAAGTGAACCTCATGTATCCAGAACTGGCACTTTGAGAGCTTTCCGTAAAGCTGGTGATCTCGAAGTAAATCAAGAACCATCCTCAAATTCTCTGCATGCTCCTCCTCTGTTGTAAAGTAGACGAGTATGTCATCGATGAAGACAATAACAAACTGGTACAAGTATAGTTGGAAGACCTGGTTCATCAAATTTATAAAGATGGTGGGGGAATTTTTTACACCAAAGAGAATCTCTAGAAACTCGCGGTGTCCGTAGTGACATCGAAGTGCCAACTTTGGAATATCAGCCTCACAATCCCACAACTTGTGGTAGCCGGACCTAAGATCGATTTTGGAGAACCATCTCGAACCTTGCAGCTAATCAAAGAGGTTTTTGATCCTCGACAATGGGTACTTGTTCTTTATCATGACCCGGTTCAGGCGATGATAATCCATGCAAAGTTGTAAGCTCCCATCCACCTTTTTCATGAACACTGGATCTGCCCAGGGGGACACACTGGGTCTAATGAAACCTTTCTCATGAAGGTTCTCCAACTGCAATCGTAGATCCTGGAGCTCAGTAGGTTCCATTTGATATGCTGCAGAAATTATTGAGGCAGACCCAAGTTGCAAGTCAATGCAAAACTCCATCTCCCACCTCAGAGGTAATCCTCCACAACTGAAGGAACCCAGATGCCTGAAGAGTATGTTGCGCTAAGGCTTACACTCTCCAACTAATGGATGATAGGCTGCAACTTCCTACTCGCAGCATCCACTTGTCCTTCCATGAGATCTCTCTCACCAGAAAAGGAGAATCTCATCCCATCAACGTGTAGACATCTAACTAATCCGTGGTGACGGTCAATTTGGGCCCGGACCATGGAAAGTCAATCCATACCCAAGATGACGTCATAGGGTTCCATCGTGATGACCAAGAGGTCCCATGTGAACCTCTCTCCACCAAACGATAGCTCACACTACCGAAAGACAAAAGATACAGAAGAATCATTCCATGTAGGAACCTCAAGACGAAGTTGTTGTGTTAGCATCTCTACTGGGAGCTCTAGCTCTCACACCAGGAGTCGAGCGATAAAGAAATGAATAGCACATATGTCTACTAATACCGAGGAAATAGTAGAATAAACAAAGATTGTACCTCGAATCATCTCATGTGTTGCAGGATCGTAGACATCCAAAGCATGCAGCAGCCTGCGGCCCCGGCCGCCAGCTCCCTGAGCCTGATGTGGGCTGCCTGGTGGTGGTGGAAGGATCTCATAATGTCATCCTCCACCTACAGCTCCTCCTGCTCCTCTTCCAACTCTGTCTCCTAGGGGACGACCCTGTCCTCGCTTGGGAGATTCCTGATCACGGTGTTGTCTCTACTGTGGCGGTCCATCAGCGATCTGCCTGGGCTGCTCGGGATGCCTGATCGGGCAGTCTCATGCCATGTGACCTCGTCTGTCACAAGTAAAGCACCACCTCTCTCTGGTCTACTCTGGTCCTCTGCATTGTCTTAGCCCCATACGACCATGTGGTTGAGCTTTCTTGTGGAAGGGTCTCTTGTTCCGAGATCTCTGGCACCTTCTAGTTGTTGTAGATGACTCATCTATGTTGTGCCAACCATCAGCTCCAGCTATCTGGCATTCCTCTGACAGAAATCCCTCTTTCACAAGTGAATGCTCAAGAACCCCCAGTATAGGTGGGGATGCACAAAGGCACTACACTGGCTCGGATCTCTCTGCAGAGTCCCTGCCCAAACTTTCATGCTCAGAAGTAGCCGTCGTGGATCATGCCGAGAGAGTACTACATAAGGTCTGTGAACCTAGCTATATACTCATCCATTGTCATCCCTCCCTGTTGAAGCTCTAGAAGCTCCTGAATCCAGATTGAGCATAAGAAGAAGGGGTAGTACTCCTCACAGAACAGCTTCTGGAAGTCATCCCATGAGAGTGTCGATCATCGTGCATCTGAGTAACCAGGCTCCACTAACACGCATCCACTCTATGGAAAAGGTTGGCTACCAATGCCATTGTTTGATCAATCGAGGTCTGAATAAGCTTGTAGATACAGACCATCGACTCTAGCCAATCCTTTTCTGCCTAGGGATCTAGCTCATCGCGGAACCTTAGCGGTCTCTAACACTGGAACTCACGGAGTGCGCTCAACCTTGCGCGTGTCCTCATCCTGCTCTGCTGGGATGATTTGCTTCTCAACAGGTGGAGGTGCTGCTACCTACCCACCTAGAGGAAGGGGATCATGAAATGGACCATGAACTAAGGAATCATCGCTTATTAGGTCGTTGTTAAGAACTGGAGCCGGTATCCTGGCTGACTGTCATCGCGGAGGCATCCTAAAAATTATCGAGGAGTACCGCAGTCAGATGAGCATATATATATATCAACAAAAATGGAGAGATAACTCAAGAAAGAAAATCAATGACTCAATCCCATATGATGTATGTACCATTGATCCCTGCAACAAATGTCTTGACATGCCAAGTCGATAAGAAGGTAGTCAGGGTCCTGGTGAGTGGATATGTCGACCGCCCGTACCATCACTGGATTCCTTGACCTGAGAGTCGTACCTGAGACACTTTGACACTATTTGCCTTAAACCCAACCAATCCTCTTAAGGGGAAACATCCAAAAAATGTCCCAAAGAATGGACTTGCTCTGATACCAATTTTTCACGACCTGACCCAAGCTGGGGCTCGAGCCGCAACTACCCCAAGCTCGCCTTCATAGGTCAGGGGGTGGCGACAAGCACCGAAGGCACAACTAAACTCGGGGAGGCCTTTTCCTTAGTACATGTACACACACACACACACAACCAAATCAATGAAAAAGTGTAGAGGGAAAGAAATAAAAGATGCAACACTGCTATAAATGAACCAAACATGCATGGACCTCTAGTCAGTACGAAGTATGGTAGTGTAAACTAAAAAGAAAATGGTAAAAATACACGCCCAACCAGAAATGTGTCCCAACCTGATAGAAGACTGGAAAAGTAAAATAGTTGAGAGAGCCCAGCTCCTGGATCCAAAGCTACGACCATTGTATGTGGTCCAAGAACCCTATATCCCTAGGCTCCTCTGAAGTCATGATTGACCTATCTACCATCTGCAAAAGACATGACACGTGTTGGGTGAATCTCATGCAGAGATAAGTATATACATACCCAGTAGAACACCCCGAAAAGGGTGAAGGTGGAGTAGTAAGAGATAAAATTAAAGAGGAAAGCAGTAGATATAACAAGGTACAATAAAAGAGTATAGCTCAACCAAACAAGTGAGTGAAAGTAAACTCGTCCAAACACAAGGAGCTTCACACAGTGAGAAGATGGACTTCTTGTCAAGTCTCTGCTTCCTATCATAGGAGAGTAGACTCGTCCAACCATGAGAAGCTAGACACGGAAAGCACGTGGCATACCCCACGCGTCTTTGCCACTTCTGGAAGAAGAGTAACCAAAACCCAAAGAGTGGGTACCAAAGGAAGTCCGTCAATGATGCCCAGCACCTCACGTTTCTGCCCTGAACAGACAAGTCTAAGGGACTCAATCATCACACCTTGATACTATCCTCTTTGGGCGGCATTGACTCACCCTCGTGGTTTTAAGTTGTGCACACAAGAACAAGTCTCGATAGGGAAAGTGTACCTCTTCCTTGTGGGTCTAAAGCCACGTCAAACTACGTCTCGTCACTATGTCGCACGGTCGAGGGGCTATAAATTCTAGGTAAGGATCTTGTGCCCTAGTACGACAGGAAGGTCCTACTCTAATAGTCATCAAAGAACTCCACTGCCTAGCCTGGCTGGAGGGTTACACTCGGGAATGTCATCAGGGAATGCCACTACACGGTCCTACTGGAGGGTAAGCCTGATAAGTTGTCAGGGAACTCCATTGCCCAGCCCTACTAGAGGGTTACATCTGGAAGATGTCATCAGGGAATGCCACTGTCTAGCCCTGCTAGAGGGTAATCCCAGAATTGTCATCAGAGAACGCCACTTCCCATCCATGCTGGAGGGTAAACCCAGAACGTCGAGGAACTCCACTGCCCAATCCTATTGGAGGGTAACTCAGAAAGATAATCGAGGAATGCCACTGCCCAGTCCTATTGAAAGGTATGCCCGGTACTATCTTCGGGGAACGCCACTGCCCAGCTTGGCTAGAGGGTTACACCCGGGATGCTCTGGTGATTCTATATGATTGCTTCCATCATCGGGTGTCATCTCAGTGCGTGTCAAACCCAGAACATTTCACATTGTATCTTGAAAGCTGCTTCTGAGGATTTCATCACATTATACGCAGAAAAACACTCTGAATAGGCTACTCGTAGGCCAAAATACGAGTTTAAACAAAGGAGATACGGACGTTTGAGGATTTCTCGGAAGAGATCAAGGGGAACACAGCGTGTGAGGGGACCCACACAGTGTGTGGTCCCGCTCCACAGCTTGGTCGTGTCCCTGTATGGCACACGGATCCACCCCATGTAGTAGAACATGCTGTGTAGGTGGACTACACGTTGTTTCCTGACTAACCGGGACCGAGGTCGTGTCATGTGGTCGTGTTCGTGTACTCAGACCCCATGTTCATGTACTTCGATACACGGTGTGTCGATCCACACGGGATGTTGCCCATGTAGCCAACATGTGTCTGTTTTCTCTTAGACGGAGTCCCCACCTGTGTGACCCATCACACAGGTTGTCCAACCGGGGAAGGTAAACATGGAGTATGAGGGTGCACTACACGTTGTGTCATCCTTAACTTTCTCAAACCCTAGCCACCGCTATAGAAAGGGGATACACGCTGTGTTTTCTTAGTTTTACACGACGTGTAGTCGAGTTTTTGATAGATATCTAGATCCATGATCCGCGCGATAGATCTGGTCGTTTCACCCCTTTTCGTCGTAGATCTCGCCTCCAGTCTGTGTGTGGACGTCAGATCTGGTCCGGACCTACTGTTTTCGGCCCTCCGATGACCAGAAACTGATCTATGATCCAGTTGTGTGTTCTCGAACGTTGTCGCACACCTTGAATCTTCCGCGGTTGATTTATCACGATCCGTTCAACAAAAAAATCTTATGGAACTCACAATCCTCCCCGATCTGTAGTCGTTTCATCGATACAAACTCTGCTCGCAAAATCGTCGTCGTTTCATTGATCTTCCATAAATCCGGGTACCAGGTCAAGCTCAGGTCGCCTAGGAATTGTCAAACCGGGAACCACAGGGACTCCATCAGTGAAGAACGTGAAGAACAAGGGAGAGAAGAAACAAAAAAATATTTATACGTCGTTGGTCAAGCGTTCTTGGTCGATAAACAAAAACAGGGCACTGGGGTTAGATAAATAATTCAGAAATAAATTAATGTTTCACTTCTTGGGTGCATGCAAGGTTTCAATTGGCACAGATCCAAGAAAAAAAAGATGAATCTGCTCAATTCCTTTAATCTAAGGGCGTAAAACATCAAAAGATGACTCTTATCTTAGTTTGGATCGATCATTGTTGAAGAGTGCGCTCGCCAATGAGTTTGGGAGGAGCCACTGTGTTCGTTGCGCTTTGATTCACATTGATCCAAGGATTCATCGAAGGGATTCGCCAAAGGGAGGAGGGGAGAATAGCTTCACTGGAGAATGTGAATTATGAGCCAACCCTGACCAAAACTCTATAATGATATATTTATAAGTATATCATTTAGGTTAAATGAATTTAATTAATTTATTAATTTATTAATTTAATCCACTTAGACATTTCACCGACGAGCAAGGGGTCCAAACATCTCGCACTGACACATTTTATGTCGCGCTTAGGGTAAACACCGTGTTCTAGACCCAAACGTGGTCTCGGATTTCTGATTCGATCAACCATTTAAGAGTTATCCCGTTTTCTTTAATTTATCGCGCACGTGCAATATAAAATATAATTAATATTTTTATAAAATTAATTTCGGGCACACCGGACCTTGGAATTGCATGTTGTCTCAATGCCTAACTCTAGAAATATATTTAGAAATATTTCAAATTCTTATAAGGAAAAAACCGAGTCTCTACACAAATAATTAGTATACCATGAGCAAGTGGAGCTTGAAGGTGTACTTGAGCATGTGGCACCAGAACCAGTGGAGCCTACCCATCAAATTGAGTTGAGGAGATCAACAAGGGTGAGAAGGCATGTGCAAAGGTACTCACCATACTTACATTATTTGTTATTGACTGACGATGGAGAACCATAATGCTTTGAAGAAGCAATGTAGTTAAAGGATTCGAGCAAGTGGGAGTTGGCTATGAAGGAGGAGATGTCTTCATTACATGACAGCAATACTTGGGAGTTGACACCTTTGGCATAAGGAAAGAAAGAATTGCAGAACAAATGGGTATACCAAGTAAAGGAATAACATGATGGAAAGAGGAGGTACGAGGCAAGGCTAATGGTAAAAGGATTTCAAATGAAGAAAGGTGTGGATTTCACTGAATTTTTTTCAGTACTAGTGAAGCTTACCACCATCTAAGTGGTTCTCAATATTGTTGCCTCAGAAGACTTGTACCTAGAGAATCCTGATGTCATGACTATTTCCCTTCATATAGATCTAGAGGAAAACATATATATGTGGCAACTAGAGGGATACGTTGAGTCAGGGAAGGGGGACCTGGTGTGCAAACTCCCAAAGAGCTTATATGGGTTGAAGTAGGCACCCAGGCAGTGGAATAAAAATGTTTGATTCATTTATGACTAAAAATGAATACACACAATGTGGCATGGATCGATTTTGATACACCAAGTCTTTTGGTGATGAATATATTATGCTGCTTCTATATGTGGATGAAATGATCATTGTAGCATCATGTATGCAGAGAATTAATGATCTGAAATGGAAGCTAACTGAGGAGTTCGAGATGAAAGATCTTAGAGAAGGTGGTAAGATTTTGGGGATGAAGATTAAGAGAGACTGTGCAGCTAGAACCTTGATTTTATAATAGGTTGACTACATTGGAAAGGTTTTGAGAAGATTCGATATGCTACAAGAAAATACAGTCTATATTCCCCTGGAGAGCCATTTCAAATTATCAATGGAGCAATCACCGAAGATGACAGAAGAGGCTGAGTGCATGGAAAATGTTTTGTAAGCACCAATTGTTGGAAGCCTAATGTATGTCATGATCTGTACTCGACCTGACATTGCTCATGTAATGGGAGTTGTGAGCAGGTGCATGTCTAACCCTGGAAAGCAACATTGGGATGGTGTGAAGTGGATACTGAGATACATGAAGAGAATCAAGGAAGTATCATTGTGATTTGAGAAAGGAAATTCATTACAGGGGTGGATCAGGATTCAAGTGGAAAATTATTGGATTGGTGTGGCCCAATTTGTTTGGATGATGTTGAGTTGAATGCTAGCAACTCATACTGCACGTCAGACCACAACTATCGTTGGTCGAGCTCTGCAAAGAGCTCGTTGGGGGTTGTAGGAGACAATGTGCCCCTTCTCTGGGGGTCTGGGGGTCTGGGGGGCCAAAGGCCCTAGGCCCAAATTTTGGGAGAACTGCAGCAACTCTGACCAACTGTAGCAGAGCTAACCAGGGGACATCAACAGGGAACTTTAGTAGTGTGAACTTTGGCACGATTATTGTAGCATATCGGACTTTGGAAACAACCATACTGTAGCTCCACGAACTTCTAACTACCGACCATTGTAGCAACTTTGGGCTTGGGTGGTCGCAGCACTGTAATAGTACAGACTCCCAACCATTGTTCACTGTAACGCAATGGACTTATTGTGCATTTGGTAGCATAGTGTTTCATCTTCTTTATTAGCTCATTCGAGCTAGGGTTTTGGTGTGTGTGAAACTCTTTAACCTCACTGTAATTGTGCTCCTGAATTAGAGTGAAGTGATTCTACCTATCTGTGGATGTAGGGATTGTTCCCAAACCACGTAAGTTGTTGCGTCTGTGTTCATCTTCTTCTTTTTCTTTTGTTTCTGTCTTTTCTTCATCTGTAAACCTTTATCGTTGTGACTCCTGAAATTTCTGCGACAACTGGTATCAAAGGTTGAGTACGGAAATGTCAAGTTAACAATTGTCTATGGAAGAAGGAAATGGGAAGATTGATCGCTTTGATGGAACTAAATTTAGTTACTGGAGGATGTAGATCAAGGATTATCTTTATCATAAAAGATGCACTTTCTGCTTCTGGCTGTAAAGCCAATAGATATGGAGCAGACAAAGTAGGAGCTACTTGATCGACATGTTCTAGGAGTTGAGTGTCATACGTTGGCCAATAATGTGGTGTTCAACATTAAAGAGGAGAAGACGATGGTTGGGCTAATGACAGCTCTCGTGAATATGTACGAGAAGCCTTCAGCATCAAACAAAGTGTACCTGATGAGATGATTGTTCAATCTGAAAATGATTGAAGGGGGGATTGTTGCAAATCACATCAATAAATTCAACACCATCACAAGTCAGTTGGTATGGGTGGGAATTACGCTTGATGACAAGGTATGTGCACTGGTTTTACTATCTTCATTACCTGACAGTTAGGAATCGACTGTAACAGTTGTGAGCAATTCTTCAGGGAATACAAGCTGGTTCTGAAGGATATGTGGGACTTGATTCTCAATAAGGATATTCAAAAAAGAGAATCGGGCATATTTTTTAAGTTCTTCTTTGAAAGTGGAAGACATGCACAACGAGATAATAGTAGAGGACGACCAAAGTCAAGAGGGAAGAGACGAGACGAGGAAAAGGGGGTCGATCCTACCTGCTAGATTTGATGGAAGAAAGGACATGTCAAGAAGGACTTCAAAGAAAAATGAAAGGCACCTGAAAATAATACAGTAAACACAGCGACTGAAGGAACTGATGATGTGTTACTACTAAGCGTGGATAACCCTATAGAGTCTTAGATTTTAGAATCACGGGCGTCTTTCCATTCCACGTCGGAGAAGAGTTTCCTGAACAATTATGTTTCTATAAATTTTGGCAAGGTGCATCTTACCGATGATTAACCCTTGCAGATCGTGGGGAAGTGTGATGCACGAATCAAGACCAACAATGGGAGTTTGTTGGTTCTGAAAAACATGAGGTACAACCCTGGTTTAAGAAGAAATCTTATTTATGTCGGGCAGCTTGGTAATGCAGATTTTAGTACCACGATCACTGGTGGTGCAAGAAAGATCACAAATGGAGCTATGATCATAGCTCAATGAGCAAAGAATGGTACCATGTACAACATGACATAAACATGCATGGACATGCTTGCATCAATAAATTTTGTCAGGATTTAGAACTGTAGCACTACAGGCTATGTCACATGAGTGAGAAGGGGATGACAGTGCTAGCAACAAAATGAATGTCGTCGAAGCTGAAGTTAGAGGATGTTTTTATGTGTGAAGATTGTATCTTCAGAAAGCAGAAGAAGGTATCTTTTGTGAAATGAGGTAGGACACCAAAGGCTGAGAAACTAGACCTAGTGCACACTGATGTTTGGGGGCTTACACCGGTACATTCCCTTAGAGGGTCACAATATTATGTGACATTTATCGATGAATCAACAAGGAATGTATGAGTTTACTTTCAAAAAAGAAATTTTGATGTGTTTAAGGTATTTCAGAAGTGGAAGTCCATGGTGGAAAATCAGTCAAGAACGAAGCTGAAATGTTTGAGATCTGACAACAGTGGAAAATATGGCAAAAAGGAGTTCAGAAAACTTTGTTATAATAATGGAATTCAGTGGGAGAAGTCTATTCTAGGTACACCATTACAGAATGGTGTAGCTAAAAGGATGAATATGACATTGAATGAACGTGTCAGGAGCATGAGGTTACACTCAGGATTACCCAAAACCTTCTGGGTTGATATAGTGAACATGACAGCATATCACATCAATAGGAGTCTATCTACACAAATGGGGGGATTTCTATACGAGGAGCTCTGGTCTAGTAAGGAGGTAAGACTCTCACATTTACGAGTCTTTGGTTGTTTGGCATATGTACATATTGATGTTGATGTAAGGGACAAACTTAATGCTAAGTCCAAATCTTGTTTCTTTATTGGCTATGGTGTTGAGGAGTTCAGTTACCGCTTTTGGGATGATTAGAACAAGATGATCGTCAGAAGTTATAACATGATATTTAATGAAGATGTCATGTACAAAGATCGTCATGCAGTTGAAGTTGATAGTGGGAACAAAGTATCAGACAGCCATGAGCACGTGGAGCTTGAAGGTGTACCTGAGCATGTGATACCAGAACCAGTGGAGTCTACCCCTCAAATGGAGTTGAGAAGATTAACAAGGGTGAGAAGGCATGTGCATAGGTATTCACCATCCTTACATTATTTGTTATTGACTAACGGTGAAGAACCGGAATGCTTTGAAGAAGCAATACAGTTGAAGGAGTCAAGCAAGTGGGAGTTGGCTATGAAAGACGAGATGTCTTCATTACATGACAACAATACTTTGAAGTTGACACCTCCACGCCAAGAAAAGAATGCATTGCAGAACAAATGGGAATACATTGAAGTTGACACCTCTACGCCAAGAAAAAGAAAGCATTGCAGAACAAATGGTATATTGGGTCATGGAAGAACATGATGGAAGGAGGTACAAGGAAAAGGTAGTGGTAAAGGGTTTTCAACAGAAGGAAGGTGTGAGTTTCACTGAAATTGTCTCACCTGTAGTAAAGTTTACCACCATCTGGGTGGATCTTAGTATTGTTGTATCAGAAGACTTAAAACTAGAGCATCTTAATGTCAAGGCTACTTTCCTTCATGGAGATCTGGAGGATGACATCTATATACAGCAACCAGAGGGATACGTTGAGTCAGGGAAGGAATACTTGGTGTGCAAACTCTAGAAGAGCTTATATGGGTTGAAGCAGACACCTAGGTAGTGGAATAAAAAGTTTGATTCGTTTATGACTAAAAATGAATACAAATGATGTGGCATGGATCAATGATGTCGCACTAAGTCTTTTGGTGATGAATGCATTATACTACTTCTATATGTGGATGACATGCTCGTTGCATGATCACGTATGCAGATGATTGATGAGCACAAAGGGCAGCTGGTTGAGGAGTTTGAGATGGAAGATCTTGGAGAAGCTGGCAAGATTTTGGGGATGAAGACTAAGAAAGACCGCTCAGTTGGAACCTTGATGTGATCACAGACTGACTATATTGGAAAGGTTATGAGAAGATTCAGTATGCGGAAGCAAAGCTAGTCTCTATTCCCCATGTGAGCCATTTCAAATTATTAAAGGATCAATCATCGAAGACGGAAAAAGAGGTTGAGTACATAGCAAAGGTTTCATACGTATCGGCTGTCGGAAGCCAGATGTATGTCATGGTTTTTACTCGAACTGACATTACTCATGCAGTGGGAGTTGTGAGTAGGTACATGGAAAACCTTGAAAAAACAACATTGGGAAGCTTTGAAGTGGATACTAAGATACCTGAAGGGAAGTAAAGAAGTATCTCTGTGCTTTGGGAAAGGAAATTCATTAAAAGGGAAAATGAGACTTCAAGTGGGAGATTATTAGATTGGTGTAGCCCGATCTGTTTGGATGATGTTGGGTCAAATGCCAGCGGCTCATACTGCACACCATACCGTAACTCTCATTGGTAGAGCTCTACGATGAGCTCGTTGGGGGTTACAGGGGGCAACACACCCCTTCTCCGGAGGTTCGGGGGCCGAAGGCCCCCTGTCCAAATTTGAAGGAACTGTAGCAAGTATAACCGACTGTAGCAGAGCTGACCAAGCGACACCGATAGGGCACTACAGCAATGCGGACTTCGGCACTATTATTGTAGCATCTCGGACTTTGGAGATAGCGGTATTGTAGCTCCGTGGACTTTTAGTCACTGACCACTGTAGCAGCTTGGACTCAGGTAGTCACAGCACTGTAGCAGTGCAAATTTCCAGTCAACATTCACTGTAGCACAGTGGACTTACAGTGCGGTTGGTGGCACAGTCTAGGACGAACGATGTTTGGCAGACACAGAAGTGGTTGGAAGATCAGATCATGGGCGTGTGTGAGAAGTGGAAGCTCACAAACAGGCAAGCAGAGACGAGGTTCTCTAGCATCCCAGTGGCAGACTTCCTAGTCAGGGTGAGCCAACACTGTGGGGTGGTTGTGGTAAGTAAGGACAGGATCGTGTTTAGCAAGTCTGACATGGAGAGATTGCATTAGATGATAATGCCTGCGACGTCCTTCCTGGTAGGGGTCTGCGCCCAGGCCGCGGTGGGGACACAACTCCAGAAGACCAAGTCTTTGGCAGCCGTCAGAGTGGCAGAGGCGAATATAGAGAGGGTCATCCAATCCTTGCCCCTCGTGAAGCTAGGGGATGAAGTGCTGGTCTGCAAGGCATATAGGAGGGCGTACACCGCTCAATTGGGCAACTTGGCAGGTCTGTTGTGCACCGAAGAGACTAAGCTAATCAGGGAGGCTGAGGAGACATGCAACCCAGGCATAGTGGACATCAAGGGGTTATTGTGGGACGTATCGCAGTTGGAAGCAGCAAGCTCCCTAAATGCATGCAAGGTGTTCAAGATGTGCCTCGCACCTGATGTCTCACCCGGGGTATGATCGACAGGATACTGCAAATTGGGAATGGGACCGAAATGGACGAGTCAATCGAACAGGACTTGAAGGATGAGATCACGTCTCAGATCTTGAGAGCCTGCATTAGAAAGAAGAAGAGTAGGTTGTAGCTAAGGAACAATCAGATAAAGCTCATATGACACAATTATTACATGAAGGGTAACTTCAAGAGGGTGCCCATCCACGAGATCAACAAATACAATGCCTCAGAGGGTGACGCAGAGATGTCAGACGTCTTGTCTTATGACGCATTCAACTAAAAGGACTTTGGCCTGAGTGTTGACACCATACCTGAGTCTGAGGAGAGGTCTCACTTGGGCATGAAGAACAACATGATCATCAGGTTGGTGTTCGATGACGAGTGCTCGATGCCCGATAGGCGGACCTTGTCGAGCGAGCACGTGATCAAGTTCTTCAACTAGCCAGAAGGCCATAAGGATCTTGCTAGAGGTATATTCTCAGGTAACCTAGTGGGCAAGCAGGCTCAGAATTGGATGGAGAGGACGGTGGATCAGGTGGCGAGGGAGCACAACTCTTTCATGATCGGGTAGGAGATAAACAAGAGGCTGGCAAAGGTGGCCAAGTTGACGTCGAGGCCAGAGAAGTCTTTATGGATCCAGCTCTACTACAACTTCGACATTGCCGACTACCCCGAAATGTCGAAGTTGTAGTAGGGTTGGATCCATAAAGAATTCCTCAACCTCGATGTCAACTGGGCCACCTTTGCCAGCCTCTCGTCCATCTCCTGCCCGATCATGATCAAGCTATGCTCTCTCACCACCTAATCCACCGCTCTCTCCATCTAGCTCTGAGCATGTCTGCCCAGTTGGTTAGTTGAGAATATACCTCTAGTAGGATCCTTAAGGCCCTCTAGCTTGATAAAGAACTTGATCACATGCTCGCTTGACAAGGTCTGTCTGTCAGGCATCGGGCACTCGTTGACGAACACGAACTCGGTGATCATGTTGTTCTTCATGCCCAAGTGCAACCTCTCCTCATACTCAGGTATGGTGTCAGCACCCAGGCTAGAGTCCTTCCAGTTGGAGGTGACATAAGGCGAGACACTCGGCATCTCTGTGTCGCCCTCCCGGGCATAGTACTTGTCGATCACATGGCTAGGAACCCTGTTGAAGTCCCCCTTCATGTAATCATTGTGTCATACAGGCCTTACCTGGTTGTTCCTTGGCTGCAACATGTCCTTCGTCTTTCTAATGTAGGCTCTCAAGACTTGAGATGTGATCTCATCCTTCAAGTCCCGCTCGATCGGCTCGTCAATTTCGTTTCCATTCCCAATCTGCGGTATCATGTCGACCATGGCACCCTCGGGCGAGACATCAGGTGTGGGGCACAACTTGAACACCTTGCACCTGTTTAGGGAGATCGTTGCGTCCAACAGCGATGCGTCCCACAAGAACCCCTTGACGTCCACTATGCTCGGGTCGCATGTCTCTGCTACCTCCCCGGTTAGCTCTTTCATCTCTTCGTTGCACAATAGATGAAGATCAAGAGAGACCGCACAGTTGAAACCTTGATGTTAGCACAGGATGACAACATTGAAAAGGTACTAGGAAGATTTAGTATGTTGGAAGAAAAACTAGTCTTTATTCCGCTGGCGAGCCATTTCAAATTATCAAAGGAGCAATCACCGAAGACGGCAGAAGAGGTTGAGTACATGACAAAGGTTCCATACGCATCAACTGTTGAAAGCTTGATGTATGTCATGGTCTGTACTAGACTTAACATTACTCATGCAGTGGGAGTTGTGAGTAAGTACATGGATAACCCTAAAAAACAACATTGGAAAGCTGTGAAGTGGATACTAAGGTACCTAAAGGGAAGCAAGGAAGTATTTGTGTGCTTTGTGAAAGAAAATTCATTACAGGGGCGGATCAGGCTTCAAGTGGAAGATTATAGGATTGGCGTAGCCCGATCTGTTTAGATGATGTTGGGTCAAATGCTAGCGGCTCATACTGCGCACTAGAGCGCAACTCTCAATGGTCGAGCTCGTTGGGGGTTGCAGGGGAAATGCACCCTTGCTTCGAGGGTTTCCGATCCAAATTTTGGATAATTGTAGCAACTCTAACCGAATGTAGCAGAGTTAACCAGGTGACACCGACAGGGCACTATAAGAGTGCGGACTTTTAGCACTGTTGTTGTAGCATCACAGACTTTGGAGACAGCGGTATTATAGCTTCGCGGACTTCTACTCACCGACCACTATAGCAGCATGGACTTAGGTGGTCACAGCACTGTAGCAGTGCGGACTTCCAACCACCATTCATTGTAGTACAATTGACTTATTACACGGTTGGTGGCACAGTCTAGGACAGACATCGTTTGGTAAACACGAAAGTGGTTGGAAGATCAAGACATGGGCGTGTACGACAAATGGAGGCTCATGGACAGGCAAGCGGAGATGAGGTTCTTCAGCGTCCTAGTGGCAGACTTCCTGATCAGGTTGAGCTAGCACTGTGGGATGGTTATGGTAGGACAGGGTCACGCTCGGCAAGTCAAACATGGAGAGGTCACACCAGATATTAATGTTTGCGACGTCCTGCCTTGGGGGTCTACGCCCAGGCCGCGGTGGGGATACATCTCTAAAAGACCAAGTCTCTGGCGGCGGTCAGAGTGGCAGAGGCGAACATATAGAGGGTTGTCCAATCCTCACGCCTCATGAAGCTAGGGGACGAAGTGTTGGTCTGCAAGGCGTACAAGAGGGCGTACACCGCTCACTTCGACAACTTGACAGGTCTGTTGTGCAGTGAAGAGACAAAAGAGCTAATCAGGGAGGTAGAGGAGACATGCGACCCGAGCATAATGGACATCAAGGGGTTCTTGTGAGTCGCATCGCAATTGGACACAACAAGCTCTCTAAACACGTGCAAGGTGTTCAAGATGCGTCTCACACCTGATGTCTTGCTCAAGGGTGCCATGATCGACAGGATACTAAAGATTGGGAAATGGGAACGAAAAGGACGAGTCGATTGAGCATGACTTGAAAGATGAGATCATGTATCTGGTCTTGAGAGCCTACATTAGAAAGAAGAAGGGTAGGTTGCAGTTAAGGAACACCCATGTAAGGCCCATATGACACAATGATTATATGATGGGGAACTTTGATAGGGTGTCCAGCCATGAGATCGACAAGCACTATTTCTGGGAGGGAGACGCAGAGATGTCGGGTGTCGCGCCTTATGATGCCTCCAACCAGAAGGACTCTGGTCTAAGTGCTGACACGATGCCTGAGTCTGAGGAGAGGTCGTACCTGGGCATAAAGAACAACATGATCATCGGGTTGGTGTTCAACAGCGAGTGTATGATGTCCAGCGAACAGACCTTGTCGAGTGAGCACGTGATCAAGTTCTTCATCAAGCCAGAGGGCCATAAGGATCCTGCTAGAGGTATATTCTCAGCTAACAAAGTGTGAGGGCAAGCTCGAAGCTGGATGGAGAGGGCGGTGGATAAAGTAGCAAAGGAGCACATCTCGTTCATGATCGGGCAAGAGAAGGACAAGAGGCTGGCAAAGTGGTCAAGTTGACGTCGAGGTCAGGGAGGCCTTTTTGGATCCAACTCTATTACAGCTTCAACATTGCGAACCACCCCGAAATATCAAAGTTGTAGTAGAGCTGGAACCAGAAAGGCTTCCCCAGCCTCGATGTCAACTTGGGTACCTTTTTCAGCCTCTCGTCCATCTCCTGCCCAAAAATGAACAAGCTATGCTCCCTCACCACCTGATCCACCACCATCTTCATCGAGCTCTGAGCGTGTCTACCCACTAGGTTAGCTAAGAATATACCTCAAACAGGATCCTTATGGCCCTCTGACTTGATGAAGAACTTGATCATGTGCTCGCTCGACAAGGTCAGTCTGTTGGACATCTAACACTCGTTGTCGAACACCAACCCAGTGATCATGTTGTTCTTCATTCCCAAGTGCGACCTCTCCTCATACTCAGGTACGGTATCAGCACCCATACCAGAGTCCTTCCAGTTAGAGGCATCACAAGGAGAGACGCTCGGCATCTCTGTGTCGCCCTCCCAGGCATAGTACTCTTCGATCACATGGCTGAGAACATGTCGAAGTCCCCCTTCATGTAATCATTGTGCCATATGGGCCTTACCTGGTTGTTCCTTAACCGCAGCATATCCTTCTTATTTCTAATGTAGGCTCTCAAGACGTGAGACGTGATCTTATCCTTCAAGTCCTGCTAGATCAACTCGTCCATTTCGTTTTCATTCTCAATTTGCAGTATCATGTCAATCATGGCACCCTCAGGCGAGACATCTGGTGTGAGGCACATCTAGAACACTTTGCACGCGTTTAGGGAGCTCCTTATGTCCAACTGCGATGTGTCCCACAAGAACCCCTTGACGTCCTATGCCCGGGTCGCATGTCTCCTATGCATCCCTGATTAGCTCTTTCGTCTCTTTGTTGCACAACGAACCTACCAAGTTTCCCAAGTGAGTGGTGTACGCCTTCTTGTACGCCTTGCATACCAGTACGTCATCCCCTAGCTTCATGAGGCGCAAGGATTAGACGACCCTCTCTATGTTCGCCTCTGCCACTCTGACTGTCACAAGGGACTTGGTCTTCTGCAGTTGTGTCCCCATCGCGACCTGGGCGCAGACCCCTACTAGGCAGGACGTCGCGAACATCAACATCTGGTGGAGCCTCTCCATGTCTGACTTGCCAAGTGCGACCCTACTCTTGCCTACCATAACAATCATGCAGTGATGGCTCACTCTGATCAAGAAGTCTGCCACTAGGACACTGAGGAACCTCATCTCTGTCTGTCTGCCTGTGAGCCTCCACTTGTCGGACTCGCTCATGTCCTGATCTTCCAACCACTTTTGTGTCTGTCAGATGTCGTATGTCCTAGACTGTGCTACCAACCGCACAGTAAGTCCATTGTGTTACAGTGAATGGTGGCGGGAAGTCCGCATTGCTAGTGTTGCGGTCACCCAAGTCTTAACTGCTATAGTGGTCATTGGTTAAAAGTATGCAAAACTATAATATCATTGTTTCCGAAATCTGAGATGCTATAGTAACTGAGATAAAATCTACACTGCTATAGTGTTTTGTAGTGTTTTGTCGGTGTTGTCTGGTCAACTCTGTTACAATCGATCATAGTTGCTATAGTTCCCCAAAATTTGAGCCAACGTCTTTCAGTCCCCAGATCCCCGACGCATAGGCGTGTTGCCCAACAAGCTCACAGTGAAGCTCGACCTGCAAGAGTTGAGTCTGGTGTGCAGTATAAACTGTCACCATTCGGCCCAACATCATCCAAACTGATCGGGCTACACCGATCCAATATTATTGAGAATTGTATTGAAGTGGCCACTCAAAAGTCATCCTTTTCTCCTACCACACATTTAGCATAAATAATGGACATGAAGAAAAAAGTTAATGATCCGCTGACCTTCACATTGATCTAGAGGGAAGAAGCATTGATGAGCTCAACCTAAAGTGGATAATTTCAAAGAGCCAAATATGGTCATTAGTTGGGATGGCCATGCAAGTGATAATCCGTTACCAGCTCGGAAGAATAATTCTGAATGGCTGCGACCTTGTTTTTCGAATGCAGAATAGCAAGTAATGAAAAACATTTTGCAAATCTGTTTCAGTAAGTAACCACATTTGGTCGAGGAAACAATGCCCCTGGCATTCCATATCAATGTGTTACAGGAAAGAAAGATGGTCACCTGAGAAACCTTGGTTACCCCATGGAAATGCACCCGACTTGGAGACGGACTTTGAACAAATTGTCATCCCCACCGAAGAGGAGTTTTTATTTTTATCTGTATTCCTTTAATAACTTGTTAATCATGGAGAGAATTGCATTTCTTCACTAACCCCCACTGAAGGCTCGAAAGCATTGGGAGAGGAAGATCTTTCGTCCCAGAGAACCTACAAATTCTTCCAGTTCTTTAATCCTGGGGGTGGAGGATCACAAAGAGCTTTGCCCGCCTCACCACTGAGAAGGATTGAAGGAGACACATCATCTGTGACATTGGGGAGGATGCAATATAGTGCCTCATCCTTCAAAAAAACAGAGTACACGGATTCCATGACACCATATTTTCCATAAGATTTGTCCATTAAAAGGGGAATAAAGACAGCAGTGCTAGAAGCCGTCACAGGATCAACGGAATTTCTAACACAAATGAGGGGGTCTAGATAATTATCCTCTATACCAGACGATTGAAGGGAAAATGAAGGAATGACACCCACCTTTGGGTGACTCCTTTATACCAATTTTTTGGTGCTTCTGATCCGCATCTGAGGTTGCTGAAGTCGCCGATGGATCAGACAGAGAAGCAACCCCAGATCGACGAAATACATTTTTTGAGCCGCCAACCAGAGGGGTTATTTAAGTCTCATCATCTTTAGCAAGAATACCCTCCTCTGTTGGGCGAGGACGGGGAGCCTCTCTCTTAAAGGGTACACTAAGATCCTCAGACCCCTGTGGGTGTGGATTCGATTGACTCCGGCTCCTGCACTACGAGAAAGAATGGCCTTAAAGATGATAGTGCGAGAAAAATCTAATCAGAATGGAATAATACAATTATTTCAAGGAAGAAATGTGCGGGCCACCAAGGAGAAAGATAGTGGGAGCCAAGGAAAACAGATCCACACAGCAGCCGTTGGTGAGTCCCGGCCTATGTGCAGTCATGGGACCATCCGAATAACAAAAAACGACATCGCTAAGAGGATCACAATTCCCTCGTCCAAGCTCTTACGAAGTCCATCTAGGAATAGAGATGGATGAAGAAAGATTTTTGGTTTAAAATGGAGATAGCAGCGGGGCTGGATAGGTTCCAGGATCTAACAAACCGTTCAATGATCGGCAGCGAAGGGAGATCGAGGCCAAACGTGGCTATTAGACCCATAGAGGGCAGTGGGGCCAGATAGCCCTGAAGAGCTTCCCGTTGTTTGGGAGACAACAAAATCAGCGGTATCGGGCCTCAGAGGAGATGGGGATCCGCCAAGTAGGGCCGATTTGAACGCTTCGGCGACCAGTGGAGGCAGATATCGACACGGAGAAGAGGAAGGAGCAGGCTTCCCTGATAGATCTGAGGGGGCCTCGCGGGGGGGGGGGGGGGGGGGGGGGGGGGTGGCGCTCCGAAAAAGCATCTCTCAATCCACCTCCGCCGAAGGTGCCGCAGAGGGAAGGATTATTGTAATCTCTTCTTGGGACTCCACTACACCCTCAAATTAGGGTTTTGGCCGTTGTGCATTTTTTGGTGTCTTTTTTCACACACAAATATATATAATGTAATATTTACAATATATATATATATATAATATGAACATATATTTACTATAATATTTATTATATAGATTTATTATCTGATATTTATTAATAATATAAATATAACTATTGAAATTATTAGGTATATTTTAAATTTTATTATAATGCAATTTGTATATATTGTTTATTATTCACGGAAAATCATTATATAAATATATATAATTTTTATTACACACATATATATATAATATTTATTATGATATTCATTTTATATAATATTGATTGTATATATTTGTAATATGACACTTATTAATTAAACTACAAATTTCATTGACAAATTCCCACATGAAATTTCCACTTCAACTAGTACCCAACTCGTGCATTTGCACGACGTGATCATTAAATTAAAAAAAACATTCACACTCAAAAAATTGTCGTGATGATCTATGGAACATGTGTCACTCGTTGGGAGAGTTAGAGGAAATTGGAAGAAGAACTGAAGTGAGTGGGATGCTCGTGACACATGGAAATGGACTGAAGGGTGGTGGTGACATGTGTAGCTGGAAGCATTCTACAAAGTTATAGATGTGAATTTATATGTACAAGTGTGTGTAAATTAAATTAATGTATGCATAAAATATGGAGGACTAACACCCTATCTCATGGAGGATTATCGACTTCTATAGGTGAAGATCTCACACCCCATCATGTGGGGGAGTACCGACTCCAATTGTAGTATGGGGGACCCGCGCCTCATCGGGATGAAGGGAGTGGTGACCCCATACTTGAACTGGTCGATACGGAGGACTCATGATATTTATGACTATGAGAATCATTCAATCATGATATATATGAAAATTTAGTTAGAACGGACTATTTACTTGTCTGATTCTGATGCCCAAGCAATAAGATACGTAAACCGCCGAAGAAAACATAGTACATGAGATGTGTTCTACCAGACATAGAATGTCCTAGGCATGTATTATTACCCATGCAATATGATGTGTACCCCTACCAATGTCGAACATGATGGTTGGGCCTATACTCTTCCACTCTCTACGTTGTGTGGTTCCGTGGAACATGGCGTGTGACCTGCAGTCACACCACATGTGACTATATGTAAAATCTTACTAGTAAAAGGAATATATACATTAAATGGCTCAGAAGGTTACACAATGTTTGATATTTATAAGCAACGGAAATCTCAGTGCCCCAAAGACATACATGACGTGTGTTAGTGGTCGCATGCCTTGTATTATGCAATTCGAGATCCAAAACCTTCAGCTGTCTGCAATTTGAACCATCACCTTCGCTGTTTTTTTCATTTTTGTTTCCCATCGCTCTACCGGTCATGCCCAGATGCTACAGCCACACCTCAAGTGGTCATTGCCGCTATTTCTCATCATCCTTGCCGCCTTCGGGTCAAGACACCATATGTTGGACACCACTGCCCTGTCGATTCTGAGCCCCAGTCATCACCTGGGGGTCTTTTGTCAGAGCCTTACCTAAAATATCATAAAATATATTTAATTGAGTCTGAAAAGTGATGAGGGAAAAACTGCTTAACACAAACCCCATCCACAATAGTCATCCCATTATGCACAACTTATTTAGGGAAGCCACTGGTAAAATGACCAGGTGTGTCCCTAGAACCCACCTGAACTGGGTTTATTGTGCAAGTCCATCCATTCCAAGAATCCCATCCTACTGAACAAGCACGTCATCATCTCCCCTTTGTTTGACCTGGACACCAGACCCATTACCAGCCCTCGACCTGCATGTAGAGTCACCTGAAGGAAGCTCCATTTGAAGAGGAGTTGCATCATGGACTTGTAATGCCTTGCCACAAAGGCAAGATGTGTATACATGATATAAGGGAAAAGCATTATTATGGATAGAAACACCTGTTTTGAATAACAACACCTTAAATAATAATCATGAGCTTCAACTTATTATTCATATGAATAGAAGCACCTGTTTTGAAAAATTAAACTGTTCATATTTGCATATTGTTGAAGTTGGTGGACGTGATAAACTGTATGAATAAATTTATAAACTGTATGCATATATTTTATTAAATTCGGTACAATTTTAAAATATTTATCTGTATTCATATATGCAGGCACTTAATGAAGATAATATAGATGTTTTCACAGCACAATGCAAATTATAATGCAAATTACAATGCAAATTATAATCAAATTATAATGCAAATTATAATCACATCAAGTGAAAATTATAATGCAAATTATAATCACATCAAATGCATGAATATATAAATACAAATGTTTTTACAACACAATGAAAATTATAATCAAATATGACCAATGATAGAAAATATATGAATAAATGTGATCCTATAATATATATTTTCATGCCACAAATAAAAAATAACGGCATATGAACATGTCCAAAAAAATTCCTTGAATACCTTGCCCCGATTTCAAAGACAAAAATGAAGGAAAACCCCCATGATACTCTTATTATATTTGGGAAAAGGTACAATTCCAACAATTTTAATAATTAGCTCAAGAATTTTCCATGCTTAATAGAACCCTCCATGTGGTCCCTAGACTCTTTAAGTGCTAAACATCTGTATTCATATATGTAGAAACTTGATGTCATAGCTCATACAGTTTATACAGTTGAAATTGGAGCTCATATATTTGGGAAAAGGTAAAATTCCAACAATTTTAATAATTAAATCTGGAATTTTCCATGCTTAATAGAACCCTCCATGTGGTCCCTAGACTCTTTAAGCACTAAACATTTGTATTCATATACGCAGGAACTTGATGTTGGAGCTCATACAGTTTATACAATTGAAATTGGAGCTCATACACTTAAAGATAATAAATTGTATGCATGTATGCATGGGCTCAACACCTTACTATAGATAGAAAAAACTTCATGGGTCGAGGGTCGACTGCAGAGGGAAGTTGGAGGTGATCAAAATGGAAGATGATATTGGGATAGGGTATCATGAGAGATATTGTGAAAGGGGATGAGAGGGAGAAAATGGTGGATCTCTAGTATGTTCGACATATTCATCTCTGACGGGGCACTATTTGAGGAGGCAATGACATGTGATGGGTGGTGACAATAATCTTCTTGGTGTGTGGCTTGAGATTTCTACCATTGTCACTCCTGAGGCATCGATGGTGACTCTAACCACTCATGTCAATTGCTAGGTTAAGATTTCTGATCTCTACCCATTAAGATAAGATAATAAAAATATTTAAATAGTAATGAAAACTAATATGAAAGTAAATCATAAAAGACAAAGAATATCAATTACTTCACCAGATGTAATAAGGTAAGACTTAATGAGATCCAACATAAACAAAATCAGCTTCATATCCATAATTAGAATTTTAAAACACATATGAGTAAATTAAGTGAAAGAAATAAAAATAGATATAAAATAAATAACTATAGATGGTGATTGAACATACCGAGATATGGTTGCTTTAGGGAAACGCTCAGAAAACATTAAAGTCCCTTCCTGATTATGCTTTAATTTTACGCTACCTAATAACTTGCAAGAGAAAAATGATCTCCCCAAAAGAAGAAATTGAAATCATTAACTGAAATAGAAGAGAGACCTAATAAACTAAAAAAATATCAATATAGAGAATAATATATCTAATATAAGGATGAAGAATAAATGGAATTGGTACCTAAAACACAGGGATTACATAATGCAATGGCTCCCAGTTGAGATTCTCATGATAATTCTTTACTAAAATTGAATATTGGTTGAATAAAATTACAATAATCAAATTAAAATGATTGATCGTCAATATATCAATTGGCATATCAATGATGGTTTAATGACCATTCATCGTACTACCTGTGGGATCCTGTCTTAAATAGAAATTTAAACATAAAAAATAACATTTTCAATATTAACAAAGTTAGTTGTAGATCAATGAATAAAATTAAAAAAAAAGAAACAAAAGCATAAAAGGTATAAAGACCATTAATTTATTTGACCAGATGGCATAATCTAAGACTTGAAATGAGCTCTAACTTCAATTATTTGAGAGTTTGAAACACTTATGAGTAAATTAAGAAAATTAAATAAAAAAAAACCTGATAGAAGTATTGAGATCATAAAAACATACTATTAAAATATTTATATAGTTGTTTGTAAATCAAGTGTGCCAAAGAGGAATAATAAAGAATAAATTGGTAATGTTTGTTATTGTGAAAAGAGATAATAAAAGATAAAGTAAGACATACTTTAAAACCATTTCAAGGATTTATTATTAGACATAATGACATGTTTTAAGAATTACATACCACATAAGTTGGCAAAGGCAACATTATTAGGGATGTAAACTGAATGAATATATCCAAAAAAATCAACAATGTTAAAAAAAATAAATACTAAAAATAGGGAATATTCTATTATCATGCATGCATGTATAAGGGGTAAACATACATGTACCTTCTATTTGAACCTTATTCATTTTACATATAATATATATTCTAAAAAAAGATGCCATGTTTATTTCCATGACTTGGGTAATTTTCTCAAGCTTGCCTCTTCTATTTCAAAACCCATTGATGCTCTGATCATTGCTATGATGTGGGATTATTCTTCTAGTCTAGTAGACTGTGTTAAGTCTGTTTCTCAAATAATTGACACAGTACAGGGAACCAATTCTTACATGACTAAGGCGGGTCTTGGAACTATTACCTAGTCTTATTTTCCAATAGTGGTTGGTACATTAAGATGATGTCCTATTGTTGGTTATTATATCAAGCCTATTTTTCATTTTTATTATTAGGACATGCATAGGGTGAGGGATTTATATTCACTATCTATTGTAGATGTTGTGAATTTTGGAAAAGGGGATACTGTTATATTTCAGATTCCCAGGCATTACCAAGTCACTTGGTTGCTAAGGTTTTTGATTCATTGTGTTTTGATTTAGGATTACTTATTCCTGCATCAGTGGTTGTTCCTAGTTATGTGGACTTGGGAAAATCTACTACTCCTTCCCCAACTTCTTCATTAGATGGGCTAATTGAACCTCTTCCCTAAGCCTTGGATAGATGCAAAAATATGATCTATCAAGAATCAATTGGGTAAGGCTTGGACCAAAATTATGGGTGGGGATCTGATTCAAGTATTGAGATCATAAAAATATACTCTAAAAAAATTCTATAGTTGTTTATAAATTAAGTGTGTCAAAGAGGAATAATACAGAATAAATTTTTAATGGTTGTTATTAAAAAAAGAGACAATCAAAGAGAAATTAAGACATACTTTAGAACCACTTCAAGGAGGTATTATTAGACATAATGATATGTTTCAATAATTCCATACCACATAAGTTGGAAAAGGAATAATAAAGAATAAATTTGTAATGGTTGTTATTTAAAAAATAGATAATCAAAGAGAAATTAATACACACTTTATAACTATTTCAAGGAGTTACTATTAGACATAATGATATGTTTCAAGAATTCCATACCACATAAGTTGGAAAAGGCAACATTATTAGGGATGAAAACTGAATGAATATATCCCAAAAATGTAGCAACATTAAAAAAATACTAAAAAAGGGGGCATATTCTGTTGTCATGCATGCATGTATAAGGGGTAAACATACATGTACCTTTTATTTGTAATCTTATTCATTGTAAATATAACATATCTTCTAAAAAAATCTATGATGTTTCATTCCACGACTTGGGTAATTTTCTCAAGCTTGCCTCTTCCATTTCAAAATCCATTGATGATCTAATCATTTCTCTAATGAGGGATCCTTCTTCTAGTCTAGTATACTGTGTTAAGTCTATTTCTTAGATAAATTATGTAGTACAGGGAACCAATTCTTCCATGACTAAGGTGGGTCCAGGAACTATTACCTGGTCTTATTTTTCAATAGTGGTTGGTACATCAGGAGGATGTCCTATTGTTATTTATTTTATCGAGCCTATTTATCATTCTGGTTATTAGGAAATAGATAGGGTAGGGGATTTATCTTCACTATCTACTGTAGATGTTGTGAGTTTAGGAAAAGGGGATACTGTTGTATTTCAAGTTCCTAGGCTTTACCAAGTCACTGTAGGTTCCGAGCGCAGCGGAAGCGCGTTGGTGGGAGTTCCCAACTTTGATTTTAGCGCTAAACAACGTTCAAACAGAGATCTGTCATGATATAAAATGCCAGATCTTCAGAATATAATGAAGAATGAAAAACAAAAGAGGGAGTCCCGAAACCATAGATATAGGATCATCATATATTGGTTATAATTAATTTAATTAATTCACAAGAATTACCTTGGTGGAATTCTTTCTTCGTTAATGTCTCCGGTCACGATCTTGTGATCCGTCGTTGCGTCGTAGAATCCAAGTGTAGGATTCCTATAGTGGTTATACAAACGTGTGCCACATATCTCTGGATGTCGCCAAAGGGATCTCCAAGTGCTAGCATGGAAGAACCTTCGTTTGCGATGTCTGCCTTCGATTGCCTTGATCCGATGGAGGAGGATCTCTCTCGATCTTGAGAGCATTCTTGGAGGAAGTAGTTCTTTCGGCCTTGAAAGAATTCTCCAGAATTGTTGTGCACAATGATTGGGAAATTTTTTGGGTTTGTGAGGATATTTATAATCAGGTTTGAGGTTACATAGTTATGACAATAAATAAACGCATTATGCGTTTTATTTATTTCATTAACTCTTATTGAAAACCCCCATGTCGAATTATTAATTCCTTGACATGCGCCCCATTCTGATTATAATAAATATCATTTAATAAAACAATATTATATCCTCAAAATCTTTACTGGAAAAACTACACGGCGTGTAATCATTAATACACGACGTGTACTCGTTTTCTATAAAACTACACAGCGTGTATATTTAATATACACGGTGTGTACTTTTATTTTTCATTTTTCTTTATTTCCTCCACCACATTTATTAGACCTTGAGTAATGGATATTTATTTCTTAAATAAATGTAACTTCATTACTCACTAATAAACATATTATTTTGCCCATAATATATTCTCTCGAATAACTAGTGTCAAAATAAATGCGATCAGACATCCTTAAATAATTATTAAACCACAGTCGAGAATAATCTTTATTCAACTTGTTAAATTAATATTTAACTGAGATACATGGACACACTTAGTGTGTGACCCTCTAGGCCTCTTTCTCATTGGCATTAGACGGGCTTGCCTAAAGTCCAAGATTACTGTCTAGCAACAGGTCAAGGCACCAAAGAGAAAGAAGTTGACGCCACATTGACGTGTCACCTCATACGAACGCTTACCGTGTAATATAATCCCTTTGTCTCGATATCTCTAATCAAGCGGGTTTCATGCTAGTGCCATTAACCCATGTGCTCGATTATTCTTTCTTTGACTTTCCGGAATTGAACTTTCCCATTCCTTACCATGGTCATGGATTTACTTAGGTTATATCAATTCCATCAAAGGGACTGAGATATCTACTTCCGTTATGGAACAGAAGGGACAAATCCTTTCTCGCATTATCTATTAATGCAGTATTACTCGTGGCCCACCCAACGTATCCTACCTCATTGTGAACAGTGTGTCGTCACAGTTTTTGTCAATACATCTAAGTATGCAAGTTTTAATACCCATTAATAATAATCTTAAAGTCTAAGGACCAATACAAACGTCCACATATAGGAACATCCAATGACACTATGAAATGTGGATTTCCTGCTGGCGGGTCTCGTTCTCATAATATCCTCCTGGATATTACCAAGGGAACACACCATGAGAAGGTGCCTCAAAGTTTTATGAGTCTTTACCCCTAATGGATTGTATTATTTGTGTCCCTCAAATAACATCATCCGGCCATAGAACATATATTCAAGAACAGTGTTATGGCACTTCTGGGTTCTCATCATAGCAGGGATCTTCTATGACCCTTTAATGCAACAACTATCCTTGGGACATTATCACATGAATTGTCACTCAGAAGAACAATTAATATGTGATAAGATGTTTATTTAATGAATAAAGTACAAAGTAGTTGGTTCTAGGCCACCAACTCCAATAGACTCCCACTTGGACTAGAGCCTACTGCTAACAAATTTTAACCTGCTAGCTCTCACATGATATTTATGCTTCTGCTGAGATAGGCCTTTAGTCATGGGGTCCACCACGTTCTCTTTTGTGGACACTCTTCTCACTACAAATTCACCCCTTTGATAGAAATCCCTCAATAGGTGATACTTCCAGAGTATGTGCTTTTTCCGTTGATGTGACCTTGGTTCTTTTAAAAGAGCCACCGTTGTAGTATTATCACAATACAATGTAATGAGATCTTTACTGTTAGGCACCACATCAAGCTCCTGGACAACATTCCGAATCCAGACAACTTCCTTGGATGCATCAGAAGCTGCTATATATTCGGACTCTGCTGTAGAATCGGCGACAACTGGCTGTTTTGAACTCTTCCAGCTCATAGCTCCTCCATTGAGATAGAAAACATATCTATATTGCGACTTTAGATCATTCTAATATGTCTGAAAACCAACATCACCATACCCTCTGATAACAAGATCCTCGTCTCCTCCATACACCAGGAACATATCCTTAGTTCTTCTCAGATACTTAAGGATAGTCTTAATAGCAGTCCAATGTTGTTCTCTTGTATCTTCTTGATATCTTCCTACTATTCTCAGTGCATATCCAACATCAAGCCTGGTACATAACATGGCATACATGATGGATCCTATAGCCGAAGCGTATGAGATCTTACTCATTCTATCTTTCTCTTGTTATGTTTGAGGACACATTTTCTTAGAAAGATGTAGGCCATGTGACACTAAAACCAATCCCCTCTTGGATTGTTCCATACTAAATCTCTTTAGTATCTGATCAATGTATGTACTCTGACTTAGTCCAAGCATCCTATTGGATCTATCACGAATGATCTTGATCCCTAGAATGTAGGCTTCTTCACCCAAGTCCTTCATGGAGAAACACTTGTTCAACCAGTCCTTAACTGACTGTAAGAATGGTATGTCGTTTCCAATAAGTAATATGTCATCAACATATACTACTAGGATAACGATCGCATTCCCATTAAAACTCTTATAAACACATGGATCACATTCATTCTAAATGAACCCAAATTCCTTTATAGCTTCATCAAATCGAATGTTCTATGACCTGGATGCTTGCTTTAATCCATAAATGGATTTCTGCAACTTTCAAACCCATTTGGATTCACCTGGTGTCACAAACCCTTCTGGTTGTGTCATATAGACATCTTCTTGAAGGTTCCCGTTAAGGAATACTATTTTTAACATCCATTTGCCAAATCTCGTAATCATGGCAAGCTTCTATGGAAAGTATGATTCTTATGGATTTAAACATGGAAACTGGCGATAAGGTTTCATCATAGTCAATTCCTTGATGCTATCTGAATCCTTTAGCCACTAGCCTTGCATTATAGGTGATAACTTGACCTTCCATGTCCATTTTTCTCTTGAATACCCATTTGCATCCAACATGCTTTACATCAACTGGTTCATCGACCAAAACCCATACTTGGTTCTGATACATGGAATCCATCTCAGATTTCATAGATTCTAGCCATCTTGCGACTTATGAGCTTTCTACCGCTTCCTTGTAGGAGAGAGGTTCACCATTGTCCAACAATAATGATTCACCATCCTTGGTGACTAGAAAACCAAATCTCTCTGGCTCCCTTACCTCTCTTGAGCTCCTATGCAGTACTTGTGTTTTTGGAACCTCTTCCATGGGGACCTATGGAACTTGTTCCTGTACCAACTCCTGTGTATCTTGAGCATCAACTTTGTAAAAGTCAATCTTGCTCCCACTGTCCTTATTGAGGATGTGCTCTCTCTCAAGAAATATGTCTTGTCTGGCGACAATCACTTTCTTGTCTGAAGGGTTATATAGGTAATATCCTTTCGTTTCCTTGGGATATCCTATAAAGATACACCTCGTGCCTAGGGGTGCTAGTTTTTTTCCTGAGAAGGCCTTAACAAATGCCTCACATTCCCATACACGTGTGTGCGACAAAGTGGGTTTCCTTCCATTCCATAACTCATATGTAATTCCATTTGCCTCCTTAGTTGGTACTCAGTTTAATGTGTATGCTGCAGTTTGTAATGCATATCCCCAAAAGGATAATGGAAGATCTGCATGACTCATCATTGACCTCACCATGTCCAACAAGGTGTGGTTCCTCCTTTCACTAACACCGTTCCACTGTGGTGTATAAGGAGGAGTGAGCTGAGATAAAATCCCAAACTCCAATAGAAAATCGATGAAATCATGGTTTAGATATTCTCCACCTCGATCCGATAGAAGTTTCTTTATCTTCTTACCCAATTGATTCTCTACTTCATTATTGAATTCCTTAAATTTCTCTAAGGCCTCTGAATTATACCTCATTAAGTAGACATAGCCTTATCTACTCAAATAATCAGTAAAAGTAATGAAATAATAATATCCACCTCTATATTCTACTAGAAATGGTCCACACACATCCATGTGTACCAATCCTAGAAGCTCTGTGGCCCTTTCACCCTATCCACCAAAAGGCGGCTTGGTCATTTCTCCTTGTAAACAAGTGTGACATCTATCAAGTGGTTTAAGCTCAGTAGAGTCTAAATAGCCATCTTGGCAGAGCTTTGTCAAGCGCTTCTCGTTTACATGACTGAGACGGTGATGCCACAACTGGGTGATGTATGAGTCATGTGAATTTGTTTCTTTATCGATTTCCAACACTTGGTTTTCGTAATTTAATACATACAAACCATTATTTAAATGTGTCATACCATAACATACATTGTTCTTATAAAAGTGACAACCCTTATTTTCAAACTTGAAAATAAATCCATCCATATCCAAACAAGTTACAAAAATTATGTTCTTGGTAACAATAGGCACATAATAACAGTTTTGTAAAACCAAAATCATGCTAGTTGGAAATGAGAGGTGGTAATTGCTAATAGCCAATGCAGCCAGCCTTGCGCCATTGGCAGCTCGAAGATCCACCTCTCCTCTGGAAATCTTTCTAAATCTACTTGGTTCCTGCATTTGAATACAGATGTGAGCCCCACAAGCTGTATCTAATACCCAATGTGTAGAAATAGAAATATTACACTAGATAACGAACGCACCTTTAGCATCCCCACACTTCTAGGTGCAGTTCCTCTTCCAGTGACCTTGCTTACCACATGAAAAACACACCACCTCCCATTCCTTGCCTTGCCTCTGGATCTTCCCCTTCTTGGAGGGACGATGCTCGAGGGCTTCAGACCATTTATAATTCTTTGGCCCCTTTGCCTTGTCCTTCCTTTTCCTATTCACCATAAGGACTGTGGGTTTGTCACGCCCCATGTCCTTATCTACCTGAAGAATCAAGTTTAGAAGTTCTGATAGACTCTTCTCATTGTTTCTCATGTTGTAGTTGACAATAAATCTAGAGAAGGTCTTGGGTAGTGATGATAGGATGAGATCTGTACACAACTCATCTAGGAATTTAATCCCTAAGATGTCCAGGCATTCAATGTAGCCAATAATCTTGACTACATGAGGCCCAGATGGCACATAATCTCCAAGCTTAGTTGTAAACAAAGCATTGGAGATCTCATACCTCTCCTGTCTTGCCTTCTATTGGTAGAGATCCTTAAGGTGAGACATCATGCTATGCACGTCCATGTTTTCATGTTGCTTCAAGAGATCATTGGACATGGCTGATAGCATGAAACACTGGACATCTATGGCATCATCCATGTTTTTTTATAGAGAGATATTTCCTCATCACTAGCCTCTTTTCCAGGTGTAACTGGAATAGGCTCTTCCAGCACATACAATTTCCTTTCATGGAAAAAGATGACAAATAAACGCCTCTTCCACTCTTAGAAATTGGTGCCGGTGAGAAGATTTTACTTATCGAGTATGGCTCACAATGATATGTTTGAAGTCATTTTATTTCTGTTTCTATAAATTAAGATGAGCAAAGGTTTAGTACTTTATTACAAAACTAAGACAAATAAATACTTATTAGTCTCCCACTATTTTATCGAAATCCAATAACCCTCACCATTGACTTCGGAATATTCTGTTGCCTAAATATTCTAATGGTAAGGATCCATATTGTCCTTCACATTACCCCAACTAGGGTTGGTCAAGCAACTTGAAGGGTTTTAGGTAGGCATTCCAAATTCTAACTGCATTAACTCGCAGCTCCTTGATCCGCTGAGTGGACTCCCCAATCCTAAAATCCTTTTATTTTGGATTTCCTCAAACTTTTCCTCTTTGTCACACCAATTAATACTGTGATAGTCAACCCTTGATGCGAACCAAGTTAAGTCAACCCAAAACCTTGAATTAGAATTCCCCGATAATTGAAAGCACCCCAACTAGGGTTGGTCAAGAACTTTGAACTATGGTTCAATTCTAACCAAGATTATGGAAGGCTATACCAACTTAATATTTATTTTGAGAGATTTTATCCTTATACGTAAATTTCTATTTTATTATCTTTGATTACATGCTTGTTAATATTAAGTGGGATATACTTAAGTGATTAACCATGTCAAGACACCATGTCAAGATAATATTTACGCATAAGACAATCTTATTTTAGTTCCATATTACATGCTTGTTTAATTCATTAATTGTGTGATCGTGACAACACAACCACAATAAATAAACCACGCAACTGACAGAAATAAAATAAATGGCATGATCATGAGCTTTTTTCTATTGGTTAGTTTATCTAATGGTTGATAAACTAACCCAAGACCTAGGGGAGAAACACCTCGAACCTTTCGGGTTCATGTTTACAGATTTCCACCTGTCCACCTTTGTATCTCCTTGGATTGGTTTCACCTTGGCTCCTGACTTGAGCCACCTCCACTAGCTTGGGAGCTCCATCCATTACATATGTATTTATCTCACACGCAGGTGAGGGTAAAAATGGGTTTTTACATAAAAGAATCCTTGGGCATGCATGCCCTACATATTAATGAGGAGATGGATCGCAGGACAAAAAATTTAATTTAAATAAATAAATTAAAAAAAATCATTCACATACAAAGGTCTTGGTCTAGCTTATGATCATCCATACATACAATGATATTTACGCATAAATAAAACTATCATTCAATTCTTTAATCGTTCTTGCTTAAGATAAATCACGCTCGAATCAATTAATTATCTTTAATTAATCAATCCTTTTATCTTAAACCCTTTTCTGAATTTCCTTGAGATTCTCATCCATTATAAATTAAAATTATCCTTGTACATAACTTGTACATTGGAGGCAACCCGGTGAATTCCCGTTCATTACGCAAATGTTAAATTAAACACACACATATATATAACACCTATCACGTATTGTGCCTCAGCTTTACGCCTACACCATGGTACACGTCTCAAGGGTTTGTATAATATAATAATAAAATTTTAATAAATCTGCGTAATTTGGGTGAGTACACGGTGTGTAGTTCTGACTACATGGTGTGTACCTTTTCTTTACCATCCATCTGAAGTACATGCCTGAGGACATGGAGTGTTAATGTACTTCAGAAATTTTTGGAGTACATGGCGTGTTCAGTGGGACACACGCCGTGTAGTTTCCGTGTTACACGGTTTCCAACCGGGAAAACCGTGTATGGGGTACACGTTCGAACCCAAACCTGAAGGGACTACACGTCGTGTTCATTGGACCACACAGCGTGTAATCCGGAAACTGTGTGCCACCTGTTCCTGGTCAACACATGGTGTCATAAATGACTTAGATAGGATCAATACACAGCCTAATTTGGCGGACCAGTCCGATGCATGAACCTAGACTACACGACGTGTACTTCCAAATACACGCCGTGTATTCTCGTGTTGTATGTCCAGGAATATTTGGCTCCTCCGGATGAGATCCTCTATTTTATTTTAATCAAAAATTAAAAGAAAAAGTTTGTTTCTGTATGGTAAACGAGAAACGATAGAAGAGGAACATATCTCGAGATTCATATTTAAAGAACGATTAACTTGAATCGAAAAAACTAAATTATTAAATGCGTAAATCACCAACGAAAAACTAAATAATTATAATCAACAATATGACTGCTCTGATACCACTTTTAGGTTCCGGGCGCAGTGGAAGCGCGTTAGTGGGAGTGCCCAACTTTGATTTTATCATTAAACAACGTTCAAACCGAGATCCGTCATGATATAAAATGCCGAATCTTCAAAATAGAACAAAGAACGAAAAACAAAAGAGGGAGTCCCGGAACCATAGAGATAGGATCATCATATATTGGTTATAATTAATTTAATTAATTCACAAGAATTACCTTGGTGGAATTCTTTCTTCATTGATGTCTCCAGTCATGATCTTGTGATCCGTCATTTCATCATAGAATCCAAGTGTTGGATTCCTCTAGCGGTGATCCACACGTGTGCCATGTATCTCTGGACGTCGCCGAAGGGATCTCCAGGTGCTAGCGTGGAAGAATCTTCGCTTGCGATGTCCACCTTCGATTGCCTTGATCCGATGGAGAAGGATATCTCTCGATCTTGAGAGCGTTCTTGGAGGAAGTAGTTCTTTCGGCCTTGAAAGAATTCTCCAGAATTGTTGTGCACAACGATTGGGAAAAGTGTTGGGGCTGTGAGGATATTTATAATCGGATTTGAGGTTAGAGAGTTATGACAATAAATAAATGCATTACACGTTTTATTTATTTCATTAAATATTATTTAAAACCCCTATGTCAAATTATTAATTCCTTGACATGCACCCCACACTGATTATAATAAATATCATTTAATAAAACAATATTATATCATCAAAATCCCGACTGAAAAAACTACACGACGTGTAATCATTAATACACGGAATGTACTCATTTTCCATAAAACTACACGGCGTGTATATTTAATATACACAACGCGTACTTTTATTTTCCATTTTTATTTATTTACTCCACCACATTTATTAGACCTTGAGTAATGGATATTTATTTCTTAAATAAATGTAACTGCATTACTCGCTAATAAACATATTATTTCTCCCACAATATATTCTCTCGAATAACTAGTGTCGAAATAAATGTGACCAGGCATCCTTAAAAAATTATTAAACCACAGCCAGGAATAATATTTATTCAACTTGTTAAATTAATATTTAACTAAGATACATGGACACACTTAGTGTGTGACCCTCTAGACCTCTTTCTCGTTGGCATTAGGCGGTCTTGCCTAAAGTCCAAGATTACTGTCTAGCAACAGGTCAAGACACCCAAGAGAAGGAAGTTGGCACCGCATTGACATGTCACCTCATACGAACGCTTACCATGTAATATAATCCCTTTGTCTTGATATCTCTAATCAAGCGGGTTTTATGCTAGTTCCATCAACCCATGTGCTCGATTATTCTTTCTTTGACTTTCCAGAATTGAACTTTCCCATTCCTTACCATGGCCATGGATTTACTTAGGCTATATCAATTCCATCAAAGGGCCTGAGATATCTACTTCCGTTATGGAATAGAAGGGATAAATACTTTCTCACATTATCTATTAATGTAGTATTACTCGTGACACACCCAAAATATCCTACATCGCAGTGAACAATGTGTCGTCAAAGTTTTCGTCAATACATCTAAGTGCGCTAGTTGTAATACCCATTAATAATAATCTTAAAGTATAAGGACCAATACACACGTCCGTAGATAGGAACATCCAATGACACTATGAAATATGGATTTCCTACTGGTGGATCTCGTTATCATAATATCCTCCTGGATATTACCAAGGGTGCACACTATAAGAAGGTGCCTCAAAGTTTTAATGATTCCTCACTCCTAATGGATTGTATTATTTGTGTCCCTCAAATAATATCATCCGGCCATATAACATATATTCAAGAATAGTGTTATGGCACTTCCGGGTTCTCATCATAGCAGGGATCCGCTATGACCCTTTAATGCAACAACTATCCTTGGGACATTATCACATGCATTGTCACGCAGAATAACAATCAAGATGTGATAAGATGTCTATTTAATGAATAAAGTACAAAGTAGTTGGTTCTAGGCCACCAACTCCAATAATAACTTGGTTGCTAATATTTTTGAATCATTGTGTTTTGATTTAGGCTTACTTATTCCTACATAAGTGGTTGTTCCTAGTTACATGGACTTGAGAAACTCTACTACTCCTTCCCCAGCTTCTACATCATATGGCCTAATTGAACCTCTTCCCTAAGCCTTAGATAGATGCAAACAATTGGTCTGAGGATACAATTGGGTAAGTCTTGGACCAAAATTTTGGATGGGGGGGATTTGATTCAAGTATTGAGATCATAAAAACTTACTGTTAAAAATTTCTATTGTTGTTTTTAAATCAAGAATTTCAAAGAGTAATAATAAGGAATAAATTTGTAATGGTTGTTATTGAAAAAATAGATAATGAAAGAGAAAGTAAGACATACTTTATAACCATTTAAAGGAGGTATTATTAGACATAATGATATGTTTCAAAAATTCCATACCACATAAGTTGGAAAAGGAAATGTTATTAGCGATGTAAACTGAATGAATATATCCCAAAAAACCAGCAATGTTAAAAAAATAAATACTAAAAAATAGAACTTATTTTGTTGTCATGCATGCATGTATAAGGGTTAAACATACATGTACCTTCTGTTTGTAACCTTCTTCATTATACATATAACATATCTTCTGAAAAAAGATGCAATGTTTCATTCCATACAACCTGTGAAATGAATAAAAGCAACATATGAAAAAACAACCTGTGCAACATATAGGAAAAGAACATGTGCAATGAATCTCATGTTTCCTAAACAGATGCTTATTTTATAGCTTCAATAAACTCAATTTCATCTTGAATTAATCCTAAAGATACTGAAGTAAAATGTGTGGAATAACCCATGAAAACATACTGTTAAAAATTTCTATAGTTGTTTGTAAATCAAGTGTGTGAAAGAGGAATACTAAAGAATAAATTTTTAATGGTTGTTATTGAAAAAAGAGATAATTAAAGAGTAAGTAAGATATACATTAGAACCATTTCAAGGAGGTATTATTAGACATAACGATATGTTTCAAGAATTCCATACCATATAAGTTGGAAAAGGCAATGTTATTAGGAATGTAAACTGAATGAATATATCCCAAAAAATCAACAATGTTAAAAAAAATACTAAAAAAGAGGGCATATTCTGTTGTCATGCATGCATGTATAAGGGGTAAACATACATGTAACTTATATTTGTAACCTTATTCATTGTACATATAATATATATTCTGAAAAAATCTACCATGTTTCATTCTATACTACCTTTACAATGAATGACAACAACATATGAGAAAACAACCCGTGCAATATATGAGAAAACAACATATGCAATGAATCTCATGTTTCCCAAGAATATTCTTCTTTTATAGCTTCAATAAACTCAATATCATCTTGAATTAATCCTAAGGAATGATATTATTCTCTAAATGTTTCATGACATATATCATTGACAATCAGGATGTCACAATAAGTGGTTGTCCCTCTTACCTTCACCAATTAAAGGGGGTACATAGTGCAACCTTCCTATTGCAAATCTATGTTTTTGAGGGAAAAATTTATGATCACCCACATTGAAGATAAATTTTAATGGTAGTTCTACATGTGTGAAACCCTACAAGACATGATAAATTAGATGCCTAAGTTAAAGAAGTGGGATTAATAATTCACTTAGTAAATGGTGGGTTGTTAGATCTCAATAAGGAAACAATAATAGTACCGAGACATGTGAAGCTGTTATGGGATTTGTATGACTGGAATAATAGTTATGAAGAAAAAGATTAAAGTAATTGGAAATTGATATACAAACATTTTATCTAAATATGGGGAATGTAAACATATAGTGGGAAAAGGTTAATAATTTATGTTCATCATTGTAATAGTAAATATGATGTAAGATTTCACCTGTTGAAGGTCGTTGTGATAAAATAAAAATCACCCTCCATTCCTGCATCCCACTTTCCAGGATCAATGTATCCAACTACAACTAGTTAACAATTTATGAAAATGCAAATAGTGAACCTATAATCAATGTACTTAACCTATATGATTTTGAAATTAATTCTCAACAACAAAATAGTTCTAAAAGTAACTTTAATTTTTAAAATTGGATGTACATTAAAAAAATATAAATCCACCTATTTTTAAAATAATTCCCTCATTAAAAAGGTCCTAAAATTTAATAAGGATATAAGAGAAAATTATGTTATTATATAAGTTAGAAAAAATACCTCTATTAAAAATAACCTGAAATTTAGAGAATGGATAAGCCCCCAAAACCCCCCCTTGCTAAATTCTCACAGAGGTTCAGTAAATATTACCTAGAAGTAGCTTGATTCAGAATTATGCATATCCAAATATGTTATCATAAGCATGTAAATTTTCAAATTTAGTCACGAATAAATAAAATACAATACAAAAGGTTGAGAAAATGCACCTTAATAATAACATTGGATGATCCCAGAACATAGATTTTACATGTAAAAAAATTAAAATCCTTATGGAGTTGTATCATCATGTGTCCCTATTATCATCATGTGGAAAGTTGGGCACCGTTTCAAAAACAAATGTCTATGAAGATGAAAATTTGGTACCGGGTTGTTTCTTTCCACTCCAAAATTTGATTAGAGGCACATAGAGCCTTCAAATGTTGAAATTAAATCCAGTAGATGGGAGTGAAAGCTCATTAACTCTAAATTAAAACCCTTTATAGGAATCACCATCACTTATAGGAACCACCTCCTCATCCTCCAACCAGTACATCTCTAGAATAGCTAGCATAAACTTCATTTAAAAGAGAAATCATAAGAAGTGATAATTTTCACTTCTGAACTTATCAAAGATTAAAGGATCTATATTAAAAGAAAATAAATAAAAAAAACAGAATAAAATTTAAAATATAATAAATAAATTTATAGAGATAAATTGAGGTGAAAAATAAAGGATAACATACGAGAATTGGCCATGGACATCTCACTAATCTCATTAGGATTGAGCCAAACCTTTATCCTCTGACATTTCAGAATGCTGGGATACTATTGTTAACTTACTGTCTCACCTTCACAGCTGAATCCATAGGGGAATAAATAATGAGAGACTAGGGTTTTTAGATGGGCGATGAAAGGGCATGTATTTTGTTCTTAGTCGAGGTGAAGGTGGAGGCGGAGGCGAGGCGAGGCGTAGCCAGATGCATGGTTGGAGAGGGGAGTCGGGGAAGGAGACGAGGTGGGAGGTGGTGTCGAGAGGGGTTGAGGAGGGAGTTAGGGAGGGTGGAGGTGTCGAGATGGGAGTCAGGTATGTATGGAGGAAGACAATGTATAGGAGGAAGATGATACAGGGGAGATGCGATGTCGTGTAGCCCGATCAATGAAGTGGGAGAGCAATTTTTGGGAGAGTAGTTTTTGACTGAGGGCTTGACATGTTTGCAAATGAGGCTGAGAATGAAGGAGGGAGAGACATGTGGAGGGGGTGGAGATAATCTAAAGTATAGATAATTTATTTTCCAATTAAAATTTCAATGAAAATATATTAATACATAAATAAAAAATGCAATTTTTTTTTACTGGAAAATTTCATTTCAAATTTGCATTAAAAACTTATAGTATAAATTTTTGGGATTCCTAATAGTATATAAAAACTTCATAAATCATGTATAATTAAAATAATTTCTTCCTAGGATCCTCATTATGGAAATTTTCAGTGCAAACATCACATGGAAATTTCTAGTTCAAATTCACACCTTAAATTACAATGAAGATATATTAATACACAAATAAAAAATGTAAAATTTCACTGGAAATTTTCATTGAGAATTCACACTAGAAAAATTTAGTGAAAATTTCCACCATAAAATTTTAGTGCAAATTTTGATTCAAATTTCCAGTGAAAATTTTCAATATATATCTTTCACTAGATAGTTTCATTTAAAATTCATAGTGCAAATTTTCACTGAAAATATCCAATAAAATTTCAATGTATGATGAATTTTTTTAATTAAAACTAAAAAAATACAAATAATCACTTACAATACATGATAATATTGAATTATAAATTTACACTACTAGAAATCCTACCTATACCAGTGCTTCTATACTAACGGTTTATAAAAACATTTGGGAAAGGGTACTTTGACACCACTTTTCCCAATGGTTTTCTCAAACCCTTAGGAAAGGGTCCACTTTTTCCAACAGTTCTTCCAAAACTATTAGAAAGGGTCCCATTTTTCCAATGACCACTTTTCCCTACAGTTTTTCTAAAACTTTTGGGAAAGGGTACATTGAGACCACTTTTCCCAACTGTTTTGGAAAACCATTGGGAAAGTGTACTTTGAGACCACTTTTCCCAACAGTTTGGGAAAAACGTTGGGAAAAGGTCCAATTTTCCCAATGGTTTTCTAAAACCATTGGGAAAGGGTAATTTGACACCACTTTTCCCAATGGTTTTCCCAAACCATTGGGAAAGGGTGGGTACCTATCCCAATGGTTTTGATAACTTTTGGGATAAGTATGCTTATTTTTTATGAATTATTTTGTCAAATATCGTCAAATAAATAAATATATAAATATATAAATTATATATATATTTATCCAAATATATTTATAAAGGAAATTATAGGATAATGGAAATGACTTTGATATATAACGTGTAGGTTGTGGGTTCAAACCTCCGCTGCAATTTTTTTTAGATTAACCTATCCCAACGGTTTTCAAACTGTTGGGATAAGTCTTTCCCAACGTTTTTATCCAAACCATTGGGATAGGTATTTCCCAACTCCAAATCATCCAACGGCTTCCCAAACCATTAGTATGGGCTATACCAATAGTTTGGGGACCTATACCAATGGTTCCAAACCGTCGGTATATGCAATTTTTCCATTAGTGTTCAATTGAAAATTGTACTATGGAAATTTTCAACACGTTTATACAAACATCCAATTAAATTTGCATTGGAATTTTTTGTTTTACATTTACATTGTAAATCTCCACTGATATAAATCTATACTGAAAATATTTTGTTCAAATTCACAGTACAAAATTTGAATATATAAATATGTACATACTTACATATATGTATATTTAAAAATAAAAATATATAATATAATTTTAAAGTGAAAATTTATATTTTAAATTAACACAATTCCATGAATATTTCCAAAGAAATTTCACAGTTAAAATCTATAGTTATCAGTGGAACCTACATCTATTGAAGTAAGAGCATTCCTGGTATGATCTATTTTCAATGTTCTTCATCATTAATTTAATGTTGAATATTTCTAGGATAGATTTGGAATGTATTTTGGTTCTCTTTCACTTTCTTTGATTATAATATGACCCTATAGTTATCATCAAATACATTTTAAAATTTTTAGTGCTAGTATACAAAACTAAAAAACTAAAAATTTGTAATGGAAAATTATAGTGAAATTTTGAAAAGAAAATTTTCATCTTAATTTTTTAGTTTGAATTTATACTAAAATTATAAGTTAGAGTATATCAATACACAAATAAACATTGAAAAATTCTAATGGAAATTTCCATTGTTTATTTCCATTGAAAACTTCCATCGGAAATTTCCAGTGTTTATTTTCTACACATCATATGAATAAACATAAAAATTATTTTTTTAGTTGGAATTAATAATAAAAAATTTAGTGTATTTGTTATTATTCATTTATTAATAACTTTTTATTTACTCAATTTACTTATTTTCAATGAAAAGTGCATAATTGGTGTGAAATACTCATATTTTAATATTAAATATATTTTTTAGCATTGTTTTTATTAATCAAGATTCGAATCGGTTTAATATTTTAATAATAAATATCAACCTACTTATAAAAATTGTTTTATTATCATTTTTTAGGGTTACTAATTCAATTTCCTACAAATCATTAGACTGGATCATTGGACAATTCATCCATTTGAAGGGTTATATGGACCACACAAGAAGGCCCGCAAAATCTGCCAAAGAAAATAGACTAGCTAAGAAGATATAATTTTTGATCTCAATAAAAAAGAACAAATTTGATTAAAGTCCATAATATGTTTTTGAATATCCATATACATATTGGATAAAAATTTAAAGTGCCAAATTCACAAATAAGGGGCCCAACTGATGTTTTGAAGTCAAACCCATAATTCTGTCAGGGAATTAAAATCACTCCACTATTCTTGACTTTTCTCCCAATAAAATATTTTAATTGAGCTAAGATTTTGTGGTGTGAAATCCAATATATAAGAATATGACTTTTTAGAAGAAATGGTTTAGATTTGAGGGAATCTTCCTAGCCTAAAATTCATTCACATTTAGACTAAGGAAAAACTTGACAGAAAAATGGATAGAAATTTTTTTTTTAGTAAAATAGCCATAACTTTGGTTAAAAAAGTACAATGGATGCCAAATTTTAAGGTTTTATAGTACAAATAAATATATACAACATTGAAGAATAATATATCTTGATATTCATATGTATGGATGGATAAATTGGTGATCCAACTTGAGGGGAAGATTTGGAATGCAAACAGTCCACCACCTTGGGTTATAAATGCATCCCCCTCTTCTCCTTGAAAGGGGTTAGCATTTCAGAGCTTAGAAGGATATATTTTCATGACCGATGCACTTCAAAAGTCTTATTAGAATCTTAAAAACTCAATTTTCTACTTAAAAGTCCTTTACTCCATTATTTCTTTTGATTTACTTTTGTGTTCTAATTCATTTGTAATCTCATAAGTGTTTGTGTTGTAATTTTGTTTTCATGAATATTTCTTCTTCATAACCTATAATTATCATCCAACCTATGTTGTGTAATATTAACATTCTTAATTTTTTTTAAATAAATTTAAAAACCACTCCCTTATTTCACTTTATCATTTAATCGGAAGTTTGTGTTTAATTTTCTTCACCATGCATGTGTGTGTTCAACGCACTACTCTTATCTTGTCTCGTTATTTTTCTTATCTTTTTAACTCATCACCCTAAAAATCATAAACCAGATTAATAAAAATATAAATGGATGATTAAATATACCATTTGGGTGATTCATAATTTGGGGATGTTAAGTGATTGAGATATTTTTATCATTGAATATTCTTTAGTATAACATTGTGTATGTTGAACATAAAATGTCATGGATTATTGACATGTTTTGTTTAACGTGTGGATTTCATGGATTATTGTAACCATAAATAAACTACCATAAACAAGTATTTATTGATATTATAACCCTAGATAATTTAAGTATTGGATTAAATACTAAACACTTCGGAATTCTGGCCAAAATTATCTTGTGAAGTGGGTGTTAATTTACTGCAATATAAAGAAAAGATCAAGGATATCATAAGCTTAAATCCCCAATAATGAACTCACCCCAATATTTATAAAGTTTTTAAATTAAAAATCATCTATAAATCAATTTAATTAAGTTCTTCAAACAACCCCCACTCAAAATAAAAATAAATAAAAAATAATCAACTCTAAAATTTGTACCATCGCCAAGGATTTGACCCAAGTGCTGATATACACATTAATAGAGTACCATACCTTTGAACGGTTGATAGGTGACAATAGAACATGCTTCAAATGTCACAGTTTCTAGGGATGGTGAAATTAGTAGTTGGTAGTTTTTTATTTTTTATTAAAAAACAGAAAAATCAAAAAATAAACCAAATAAAATAAAATAAAAACACAAAGAAAAACCCACCTTCTCATAAAAATAATAAATGGAAAAAATACAAAAAAACCCACCTTCCCCATCCTTAAAAACTTATATTAATGCCCCATATCCTCCCAAAACATCCATCAATTTTTTTACCTAGAAATCGAGCGAACTCTTTGCCGAGTTATGAGGAACATCAGGGATAGTCAAATCACCCAATACCCATTTATTTACCATCCATTTGAACTAGATATAGACAATCCTAGGGAAAAAACCCTTAAAGAACTAACTTACCTTGATATGAATTACCAACTCCTTGGTATTCAATATCAAAATATTGAGACTTATTTCTAACTCAAAGTGTGTTTGATTCCTCTTCCACCTCATTTCCATGGGCTAGCTAGTGAGGATTCACAATTTCATCTCAAAGAGTTCCAAGTGGTGTGCTCTGCTATAAAGCCTCAAGGGGTTTCTAGAGAACAAATTAAACTTTAAGAATATACTTTATCTCAAACTGACTCTAGAAATTTATGGCTCTATTACCTCCCTCTAGATCCATAACCACATGGAATTACTTGAAACAACTATTCTTAGAGAAATTATTTCCTGCTTCTCAAACTGCTTCTATCTGAAAGGAAATAAGCGGTATCCATCAATTCCCTAATGAATCACTCCATGAGTATTGGGAGTGGTTTAAAAAGCTTATGTAAACCTATCCACACCACCAAATCCATGAACAAATCTTGATCCAATACTTCTATGAGGGGTTGTTGGCTATGGAGATAACTCTCATTGATGCCGCAAGTGGTGGTGATCTTGTTGAAAAAATCCTGTAGCTGTATAGGATCTTATAATAAATATGGATACAAACACACAACAATTCATACTCAAGCACATGATCAATTCAAAAAATTCCAAGAGAATAAATCCATAGATTCCAATGAGATGAATGAGTGGATAAGTGAACTTATAGGTCTTATGCGTCAACTAGTCATGGATTCCAAAGCCCCAACCTCATCTTCACCACAATCTTTGTTCCTTAGACCTATAAAAAATTATGGAATCTGCAGCTCAACATTTCATCCAACTGACACATGTCCACAACTACAAGATTATCCCTCAAATTCTTCTGGTCCAATGGATCTGAACACAATATATGTTCAGTAAAATAACATCTCTCAATAATCAAGTCAGTTCATTAGAAACTCCACCCAATCACACTCTGATCCCATATCTTCTACCTATAACCCTAGCTTGAGGTATGGAAATCCCACCTCTCATACCCCTCAGTTTCCTCCTCAAAATCAAAACCAATTCCAATATGGTCAAAGTTGTGGTAAATTCTGAAACCTTATCCTTTTGTTCCTCAACCTCAAATGATAAATCATAATCCTTCTCCTCCTAGATTCCACTGTCCTAATGAGCCTTCTCAATTCCCAAACCAATACAAGAAGTATCCCAAGAACCAAAATCAAGGTAATCCAGATGCAGTAAATGCATATTCTTCCAAGAAAACATGTGGAAGTGTTGTGGAAGATATTTCCTCCTTCACCCATTATAGCCTCAAAAATATTGAAACCCAAATTGGTCAATTTTTATCCCACCTTAGTCAGCAGAAAAAAATCCAATTCATCCCAACTCCCAGCTTAACCACGGTCTAACCCCAAGGGTAAGGTAAGTGAAATTCCACTTAGACCAGGAAATAAAATTGATATTCCTCATGATAAATCCACAAAATCCCCTTTAAATATTGATCTAGAAAAATAAAAGACCAAAAATCCTAAAAAGGAACCTAAAGCCACACCCTTACCTCCTTTCATTCCTCTGAAAAACCCAATTCCTTTCCTCAATCTATATTTAATCCTAAGAAGCCCTTTGAGCCTAATTATGAAATTCTTGGCATGTTTAGACATATTGAGGTCAATATTTCCCTCTTAGATTCTATAAAAAATCCCTAAGTATGTAAAGTTTCTTAATGAATTTTTCACCCATAAGAGACAACTTAGGACCATTAATAATGTTTTGACCCAACAATCCATTACTATGAAGTGAAAATATCTAGGTACATTTATGGTTCCATGACAAATTGGGAGTTACAACTTCAATGATACACTCATAGACCTAGGAGCCTCAATAAATGTCATGACCAAATCCATATTCTCCAACCTTTTTCTAGGTCCCTTGAACCCAATGAGTGTTTTAATCTAGTTAGCCAATCGAATCAGTGCCATTCCTAAGGGAATAATTGAGTATGTACTTATCCAGGTCAATGATATTATCTTCCCAACTGATTTTTATGTCATGGACATGGAAGGTGATACAACTTATTTCCAATCTCCTCTGATTATAGGAAGACAGTTCCTCATGAAATATAGAACCAAAATTTATGTCGATGCTAGCATATTATATATGGAATTTGGTGAGAAACTGTTCAAGTTAATTATTTTTCAATCCATGTGATACCCATCAGAGAATCACTCTGTATTCTCCATCCATGATTCTAAAAGTCTCTCTGAGAGTGTGTTTAACCCTGATCCATCATGTTCTTATTATTATGATGATAAAGGAGATTGTGAATTTTTCATCCTCATTAACCAAGTCATAAATGGAGAAGTTGATGTTGACCTCTCACATGTAAACTCCATCGATCTAAAGGATATTGAAAACTCTTCAGAATATCATCTCACATATGATCTCTATTGCTCCAAAATGGATGGTAATAAGAAAAATGAACTAGAATTTTCATTGGTTGATTCAAACTATATTCTCAAACATTCATTATTTCCTATCCGTGATTCTAAAAATACTCTTCTAAATCAAGTGAACCCTGAACCAATGTGTTTATCTTGTCCCAATGGTAGTGAAGTTTGTGATATTTGTTCCCTCATTAATAAAGTGATCACTAGTGAGTTTGAAATTGACCATTATTTGGAAAACAACATTGATATTAATGATCTAGAAAAATATATTCAATCTCATGCCCCCTTTGATCCTCATTACTTCATATTGTAAAGTGATTAAATAAATGATTGAAAAATAATTGGGATCTCATAATATGATTTCATGTTATCTAAAACTTACATAAATGAACCATCAGAATTGAAACATATTCCTAAATTTCCAATCACATAAAACTAGCGCTTTGTGGATAATATCATTCCTCAAGTTGAAGACCAAATGGAGGATACCAACATTCTCTTTTTACCCCCATTGAATTTTAAGTGCAACAACATGGATTGTAAGAAATTATCCAATGAAAAATCGGACCTCCCAAAAGAGAAGTTTTTTTGGAAGCACACTAGAGTTGAGAAAATACGATGACCAACATGAGATTATGGGCAGTTCATTGCCACTATCTAGCTATAGACAAAATAAATTCAGCACTTCTTGGGAGGAAACTCAAGTTTTCTTTTACTTTTATTAAATTTTGATTTATTTTTAATGTTTTATTAAACGACTAATTATTTTATATTTCTCTTATAAATAATAAAAAATCTCCACATCATCACCAGAGAAAACACATTCCCCAAGGACCACATCAACTTCCACCAAACCACCACTGGATGGAGATGATAACCCACTAAATCCAAATCAGGGGGCACCTATTTCCCTTTAACTCCCTCCCCATCTCTTTATACTTCCCCCTCTCTCTCTTCTTTCTCTATCACTCTTATTTTTTAACCACTTTCTTCATCAAACCCTTTCCCCCTATTTATCTTTTGTGTGGGTGAGTATTTTAAAAAACTAAAAAAACTAAGAAAACTAAAAAAATATAAAAAAACAAAGAGTCATAATTACTCTCCTTTAAATTTTGGAATTTTTCCAACATTTTTAGGGATTCCAATGAATTATTTTCATCTCAAACATTTTTTATTTTCATCATAAATTTGTATAAAGAATATTTTGTCTAGATCAATAAATTTTGAATGCCCAATTTTTTGATTTGGAATTTTTTTACCCAACCCATGAATAATAACACCATATTTCATGTCAAGGTCACCTATGGACCTCTTTTCATATTGTGTGTTTCACCCACTGATTGTGAGTCTTGAATTTGTGGACCTTCTATCTAAATTTTCTACCTTGGTGTACATTAATATGATAGAGGCATTTTCTAAACCACATGAGAATCACAATACACAAATAACCTCTAATTACCCTTAAATTAATCCTACTTTTAAAATCCCCTTAAATCCTATGAAAACCCTTTTTTGATATCCAAATTTCAAGATTAAAACCTTATCCCACCCAACATCTACATGGAATTTCATTTCATAGTTTATTGAAATTTAAGTGTGATGTAATGGATTTCAATTTGGGTACCATTTTCTTGATTTTCAACGTGTCATCATATGCTTGAGGGAAATCATCCATTTAAGTGTTAAAGAGAAGTTTTCATTCAATTATTTTTTGGTAATGTATTAACGTTTATGTAATTTTTTCATGTTATTGAAAAGTGTTCAAAAAAATGAAAAAAAAATAAAAAAGAATAAAAAAATAATGGGTTGTGTCTTAGGAAGGTCAAAAATAACTCTTCCTCAAACTTTGATCTTATTATAACTATTACAATTAATGTTTTGAGGATATCAAGCATGGGTTTGGAGATGATTGTGAGATTTATTTTAAGTTCAACTTTTGAAAAAACAAAAAAAAAAGAAAAAAAAGAAAAAAAGAAAAAAAAGAACACTTTTTTCATCGGGATAGGTTTTGTGTTTCGTAAATATTTCATCTTTTCATCCCCTTACAATTTTATTCATGTTTTGTGTCTTCCTTCACATAATAATTCCCCTATAAATATGTGTTTCCATTTCCTTTAATTTCTCTTTTCAAAATGATTATGCATTTCTTTTTTCATGATGTTGTTTTCCCATCTTTCCCCATCTTTTTTTGGAAATTATATTCCTACCATCCCAAATCCACTGAAAAACCTTTAAAAATACATCTTTATTCTTATGCACTTTATAATATATAATGAAATTTGAGAGATCTTACAAACTCTAAGATTTTCACTTTTGGTTGGCGAATGAGTGAACCTCCACAAAAAGTTTTTATAATCTTGAGAGGAGTAAGTTCTAAGTGACTATATTTTTTATTTCTAATTTTAAGCATGAAAAATTAATTATTTTTTGAACATTATTGTTGTAAATTTTTTTGGTGGAATTATTTATTGATGACTAAACTAATCTAGACCCCCTAATTAGTGAAAACAAAATTTTAATATTTATTGGCAGGTGAAAATGATTAAGTTATGTTTTTATATTTTCTGTTCATGAGGACATGCACAAGCCTAAGTGTAGGGGAATTGATGTTATTTATTTATTTATAACTTTTTATTTACTTAATTTACTTATTTTTAATGAAAAGTTCATAATTGGTGTAAAATACTCATGTTTTAATATTAAATATAATTTTTGAGCATTATTTTTATTAATCAAGATTCGAGTCTATTTACTATTTTAAAAATAAATCTCACCATACTTATCCAAATTGTGTTATTATTGTTTTTTATGGTTAATAATTAAATTTCCTACAAATAATTATACTAGATATTTGTCTAATTAGTCTATTTGAAGGGTCATATGGACCACATATAAAGGTTCACCAAATCTATCAAAGAAACTGGACCAACCAGGAAGATAGAATTTCTGGGCTCAATCCAGAAGCCCAATTTTTATAAAATTATATAATATTTTCTTGAATATATATATAAATCTTGGATAAAAATTTTAAGTCCCAAATCTACAAATAAGGGTCCCAACTGATGATTTTAAGTCCAACCCACAATTTTGTCCTAGAATTAAAAACAGAAAACCATTACCGACTTTTCTCCTGATAAAATCTTCTTATTGTTGTGGTGTGAAATAAAAGATATATTTGAACAACTTTTTAGAAGAAATGGTTCGTATTTTAGGGAATATTCATGGCCTAAAATGTATTCACATTTAGAACAAGGGAAAACTCAATAGAAAAATGGATAGAATAACGCTGTTTAGTAAAATAGCCATAACTTTGGATAAAAAGTCCAATGGACACCAAATTTGTAGGGTTGAAATTAAAAATAAATATATAAAACTTTGAATAAGAATATATATTTATATCAAGTTTTATGTATGGAAAAATTGGTGATCCAACTTGAGGGAATGATTTGGAATGCAAACAGTCCACCACATTGGGCTATAAATGCATCCCCCCTTCTCCTTGAAAGGGGTTGGAATTTCAGAGTTTAAGAGGATATATTGGCATGAAAAGGCCCTGAAAATGTATTGGTATGATCTTACAAACTCAAGTTTCTACTTGAGATACCTTTTCTCCATGCTTTCTTTTGATTTACTTTTGCGTTCTTCTTCATTTGTAATATCATAGGTGTTTGTGTTGTAATTTTGTTTTAATGCATGTTTCTTATTCATAATATTTAATTATTATCCAACATATATTGTGAAATATTAATTTTATTAAAATTGTTTAAATAAAGTTAAAAATCATTCCCTTCTTTCACTTTCTCATTTATTTGAAAGTCCGTGTTTAATGCTCTTCACTGTTCGTGTGTGTGTTCGGCGCACTAATCTTATCTTGTATCATTATTTTTCATCTCTTTTTAAATAATAATCCTAAACATTATAAAAAAGATTAATAACCATATAAATTGGTTATTAAATCCACCATTGGGTTGAATCATAATTTGGGGGTGTTAAGTGATTGATATCTTTTGCTTGTTGAATATTTTTTAGGTTAACATTGTGTTTGTTGAGATTAAAATGGAATGGATTATTGGAATGTTTTGTTTAATGTGTGGATTACATGGATTATTGGAACCCTAAATACAGTAACATAAACAATTATTGATTGATATTATAACCTTAACTAATTTAAGTCTTGGATTAAAGCCTCAACACTTGGGAATTTTGATCAAAATCATCTTATTAAGCGGGTGTTAATTTAATACAGTATAAAGAAAAGTTCAAGGATATCATAAGATAAAATCCAAAATAATTAAATCACTATAATATTTATTAATTTTTTAAATTAAACATCATACATCAATTAATTTAATTAAGCTATACAAATAACCCCCCTCCAATCAAAAGGAAAATAAATAAAAAATAACCAACACTAAAATTTGTACCATCGCCAAGGATTTGACCCGAGTGTCGCTATACATATTAGAAGAGCACTGGATATTTGAATGGTCGGTAGGTGACAATCGTCTGCACTTCATTATGCATACATAATATACTAATATTTAAAAAACAATGAAAATTTTCTCTGCACATTTTTAGTGCAAATTTTCACAGACAAATTTTAATACACATTCCCACTAGAAAATTGTAGTTCAAATTTCAAAATGAATTTCTAGAGCACATTTTCAATAAATATTTTCCACATTCCTTATATTTTCTAATATAAATATACAATATATTTTTTGAATGAAAATTTATAGTGAAATTTTCCAATAAATAAAAAAAATTGAAAATTTTATTATCAAGAAAACAAAATTTCAGTACAAATATACTAATATATAAATAAAAAATGTAATTTTACAATAAAAACTTATAATGAAAATTTAAAATGTAAATATTCAGTGTAAATTTTCATAGGAAATTTACATTTCAAATTTCCACCACTTAAAATTCTAATACAAATATTACTAATACATAAATAAAAAATGTAAATTTTCACTGAAAATTTGCACTATAAAACTTTAGTGGAAATTCCCACTGGGAAATTTTAGTTAGAATTTCCCCTTAAATTTCAAATTAAAATTTCTACTTAATTTTTATTATAATTATTCTAAAAATTTTATTAAAAAAATATAAAATAAATTCATGTTGAAATTTTCTGTTCAAATATATTAACACATAAATAATGTATTGAAAATTTGAACTGTAAATTTACTATGGAAATTTCCAGTGTAAACTCCCATTGGAAATTTCCAGTGAAAACTTCCACCAGAAATTTTCAGTGAAAACTTCCATTGAAAATTTCTAGGGAAAACTTCTAGTGAAATTTTCAGTTCAAACATCCACTGAAAATGTTTAGTGCAGACATCCACCAAAAATTTTTAGCTAAAAAATTAACTTAAAATTACAATGTAGATATATTAATACATAAATAAAAATGTAAATTTTCATCAAGAGGATTTACTCTAGAAACTTTTAATGTAAATTTCCACTAAAAACGTTTAGTGCAAAGTTCCATTCTGGTTTCAAATATAAATTTTCAATGCATATATCACATTAATCACTTTCATTTAATATCTAAAGTGAAAATTTTTACTTAAAATTTCCATTCAAATTTCAATGTATTGTATTTATATTTATATTTATTATTAACACATTAAAAATATCTTTATTATCAATATTTAATAAAAACTGATATTAAAATGTTAATAAAAAATGTTATTAAATATAAAATATTTAATTAAAATATATTACTTAGATTAAAATTTAATGTCACAAAAATTTATATTAAAATGTTTAAAAATATCTAAACCTAAACTAACGTATCATATTTTTATTTTTATTTATTATTAATATTTTATAATAATCATTTTTATTAAATGATTTATATTTATCTTTATTGTTAATATTATATAATAATATTTTTAATTAAACAATTTATGGTTATAATTTATTTAAATTAATTTACACGTGGGGAAGGACACAATGGTCTAACCATTTAAAATTAATTAATTTGATTTTTAAAAATCACTTTATCTGAATAGAGGATAGGCTACCACATTTTCATTTTTTGAAGTGGGGGGTCATCCCACCTTGTACCTGACCCTCAGGTCCATGCATAGACCTGAGATGATAATAATCCCAAAGGGAATCCCTCTAACAAACGAAATTTTTTAAAATTGTGGAGGTGTATAAGGCACGTACAGTGGGGAGCGAACACAATAATCAACAATATTCGTTATCTAGAGACCATATAAAAAAATTATCAATATTTTAACCAAAATACCCCCTCATTCTTTGATATATAAACACCCTTCCTCATATCCTTCCTCATTGCATCTTAAACACATTTTAATTCCAATTATCTACCCATATTCATCTATAAAATCGGGGCCAACCCATGGGTGAGCCTCACAAACCTATGGGTTAGGGAAACACCCCTCATTAGGGAAACATAAACACAACCCCTCCCTCCTAGGCTAACCCTAACATTTCATCTCCCCACTGCTCCTCCCATGCTCTCCCTCTTGGTGGCCTCGTCTCACCTCATCGTCGCCGAATACGGTTCTCCCCAAGGCTCCTATACTGACTCTCCTCCTTTGGTCTCATCTAAAGATGCCCCCAAACTACACTCACTACCTTATCCTCTCCTCTACCCCCCTCTCTTGCTCACCCCTATTACCACCTACCCCCTCAATTTGTTCGCTTCACTGATTCACAACCCAACCAAGCATTATTTTACTATTAGGGCACACTGCGCACCTCACCCCTGCTTCCGAAAAAGGAAGGATGACCCCACTCCCCTCCCTTAGTGCTATCAGTGAAGGAATACCCGAGTGAAGGGGTTTTTTATTTGATAATTATATCATCATTTTTATTTTTATTAATTGTTTTTTTAACTTTAAATAATTTTGTGATTATAATTCTATAATCATTTTTATTTTTTTATATATCAATTGGTGTATCCTACTTTGAGCCTATTTTAGTTATAGTTTTTTGTGTGGAAATTGATGATAAAGACAATTGTAACCACTTCCTTAATTGATGCAAATTTTTTATTTTTTTAATATTTTCTTCCATGGAATTTTTCTACATTTTCCTCTAGACATACTCTGATGAAAATAATGATGTAATTTGTATGATTTTATTTCTTTTTTGTAATATTAACACATTATTTATCATACTTTATTACTTTTCTCTAAAAAATGTGAAGAAATTGTAGGTATTACAAGCCCATTTATCCTATTACTATATTTTTTTTATAGTTACATATTGAACATTTTTAGCCTCCTAAAAGAAGTTGTCATAACAATATAGACCTTGATGATAATTTTTCTTTAGACTATAACAGAATATTTCTGCAGGGTTTCTCTGATTCTGATAGGTTTCCTAAAAATGTGGTAAATGAAACATATTTTAAGGTTCTACATTCGTTTTTATTGCAACTTGTTCTTCCCATTTATATCAGTAATAGTTATTCTGCTGGGTCTATTGTTTTAGTCGATGGTGGTTGAAATTTTCATTATAAGATTCTAGAGTTTATTAAATACTATATATTTTATGATTATTATCTATTAAGTCATTTATTAAATTAATTGAAATTAATTTATCACTATTGGACCACTTGAATTGTGTCACTCCTTACATGGCCTAACTAATGTTTTTTTATGAATACATGTTCTGTTTTTATGGATCATTTTATGAAATTCTATGCATGATTCTTGTCTTACTCCCTAGGTGTCACCCACTATAACTTTTAAAGAGAATAAATGTTACTTAATTTTGTTCAAAATTTTATATGAGGAATCAAAAATTTATTTTTTTAAGTGTTCATCAAGATTTATAATTGTAGGTTCAAATTTTTATAGGTTTAGAAGAAGAAGAAGTGGGTGATGAAGATGAAGATGAAGATGATTCATTCTTTTTTTTGCAAAGGCTTAACCAGTCAGTTTTTAAAAACATTAATGACTTTTTTTATTTTTTTGAAGTGGGTTAAAAGGTTAAAAAGTGTATCATTTTTTTTATTTTATCAAAAGGGTTGTTTTACCTTATTTACATATATATAAGATTAAAGTTTTTATATGATTTAAATCCTCATTTGAAATTTATTTTTAGTATTTTTTCTAGAAATATGGGTGTTGTTTTAAACATATATTTTTATTATTTTTTGTACTTTTTAATATTATGAGGGCCAACATATGAATTGGTCCACATGTGGACTGAACTTATTTTTTGAAGTTTACATGTATTGTGGGTTTAAATGGATTTATAAGTTTAGGTTTGCAAAGTGTGAGATCTGATCTGGTTTTCTTCGGTCTAATACTTTAACCATCCATATTTAAAGAGAAATATTTTTATAATTTGTCTTAGGAAACATGATTGTCTAGGATAGTCCCGTCTAAAATCCTCTATATATGTTTTTATGGCATTAGTCTAGATAAATGACCATCCTCTAAAGGTTATACTCTCAATCCAATATAGGTGAGTTATTGAAAAAAGTATGGGTACTAAAATATTTAATTTCTTTCTTATTTGAAATCATTTTCTAAATAAACTATTTTAAATATTCTTTTATTTTTCTATAATGATTATATTTCCATATTATAAACCTCCTTATAACCACTTATGGATGAGATATTTCCAATTCCCCTCATCAAAAACATTTTCACATTTTGTTATTTTTTTGTAATACAAGTTTAAAAAAACTATGATGTTTCTTGCAAATTATCTTATTAACCCAATCAATAACATAATTATTCATTTAAGTTATTGAAGTTAAAATTTATGAAGTTAATAAGGGAATATTATTACATATCTCTCTTGTATTTAAATCTTCATGTAAATTAACTCATTTTATTTTAAAATATCATTTATTATGAAATTTTATAAATAAAATATTTTTCAAATCATTTTTATTTTGAATATTATTTTTGAAGGTGATTTATTTATATATTTTTACAAAAATGTCACCAAAAGGCAAGAAAAATATTTTCAGGATTTCTCTTCTTTTTCCTCTCCATTCTTATAAAGATTCATTTTACTAGTCATTAATTATATTATATTTCATTTTCACACTTTTTTTAAAAAAATATCACATTTTTATGAAATAAAGAATAAATTTACATTCTACCTTGAAAATAAAAATTTCCTTATTTAATTATATATTAATTAAAAAATATTCATTCATTTTCTTAAATATTATATAATTTTTTTTATCTTTCTATAAAGGTTTTTTCATATATGTTAATATTATTTTATATTCCATAAATGTGACAACTTATTATGTTTTATTTTCTCAAATATCACACGTTTAAATACAAAATACTATATCAAAATAATTGTTTGATTCAGTATCCTAGTTTCTATGTGTATACAATGTATTGAAACTGAAATCTTTATGAGAGAAATGATTTACCACTTCCTTTTTTACAACTTATCATTATCTATTCCTGAAAATATCATTTGTTTCAATGCCTTTATTTAGTGAATACAATGTGATTCTATATTTTGGTTGATTTGAATTCACCAAGAAAACAACAAAATTCAAATGATTAGAAAATTATTGTCTTGTTTATATAAAAATTATTCTATACCTAGTGAATAAACAATACTTCATTATCCTAATTTAAGAGTATTTGCCTATATAGCTACCTTATTTTTATAGACACTTGTTTTATTTACATATATTTATCATGATATGTTTTTGATGGATTTATCATGGATTATTTATTTATATGAGACATATATTTATGGATATTTCATTATGATGATGTGTGGGATATGAGTTATATAGCTCCCATGTGCATTAGGTAAAGCGTTAAATCAAAAGAGATAAATATGTTTATGTGATAGGGGAGTAATCTTAATCCACTATGTTTTTTAGAACCATGAGTAAATGCAACAACCTTAAAACTTATTTTAAAATAATAATATGTTTGATAGTTTTCTTAACACGCAATACTGAGTTTTAAGAAAATTGTGATATACTACAAAAATATAATTATTTAAATGTGTTGGTTATAATCTAGCCATTAAATTGGAAGATATGACTAGTGATAAGAACATAATGAATAATATTTATAAAGGTTTTATATAATTAAAATTTATTAATTAATTCATAATAAATAAGTACTCATTTTTTGGTAAAATCATTTTATGCTTCAAAAATATGTCTTCTTTAAAAATGGGTTTTATTGCTTTTTATGAGCGAATATTATAATTAATTTCTATCACTTTTAGAAATTAATTTTTATAAAATAGATATCATTTTTGAAATCATAATGTAAAAATTATCTTAGGGTGAAATTTTGAGATTTTTTTGAAAGGATTAATTTTTAGTGAATGGTGAAAAATATCAATTTTATAGAAAATTTTCCTTTCCATTCAAATATTTAAAAAGTATCATTTTGTTTTAAATTGATTTCAAAATTTAACTAGTTATTTATAATTAAAAATAATTAAATGAATTTCATTGGAATCAACATTATTCTTAATTTTTATATTTAAAATGCTTTTTCTAGGAAAACTGTTTTTCATCACGTTTTGAGAGTTTATTTTAAAAGTAATTTCTGCCACTTATAGGAATTAATTTTCATAAAATGAATTAAATATTTGTAATCATCATGTTAAAATTTTTTATATAGGTCAACTTTATTTTTTTCATTACAAATAGTTGTTGTGGTTATTATTTATCACCTTAGTAAGGGTAAATCAGGTAATTAAGGCTAAAAATTATGCAAGAAGGCTTTAAAAATTGATATAGAACCTACCTTATTTCTATTTTACGAGTTTAGTTCAACTATCCATATCCAATATTTAAATATATTGCAAATTGGTGTCATTTTTCTTTGATAATTACCTTAATATTATTTTAAGTAAAGAAAAATTCCCAAAATGTCACTCTGTTTTAATAACTCTAATATTTTTTCATAGGGATAAAAGGAGGTTATGTTTGGTTATAAATGGTTATTTGAAATTTTAAAGAATTATTTTTATTATTTTCATGATCCCTCCCCCCCAAAGAGTACCCCTCCGGAGCCGGCAATGAGAGAAGGGTGACTACCCGAGTCCCGCCTCCAATAGGCCTCGGGTTGGTGACTAGCATCGAAGATATAATAAACATACATATGGGAAGCATTACCCTATAAGAGAACTTGAAGAAGAGAGTGATAATATAGATAAACCAATCATCGCTTGCTCATATATATATATATGAAGAAATCTCAAGTGTAAACATGTAATTTCATATAACACTAAAATAACAGAAATGGAAACTATAGGTACCAATAGGTAAAGACGATAGTGTCCAAAAATCCCAAACGGCTCTTATGAAACAACGACTAGTATTAGCTAGCTTGATCTCCAACCTGCTCTGAATTACCTAATTTTTTTTATATATGTAAGGTGAGCATAATAGTATACTTAGTTGGATCCTTCCCAAAGCCTCTTGTGCAAAAGATAAAGAAATCATACTAAAGCACATTGAACAACAGTGAAGTTAACTCATCACCCAAACATGTATACTAAGTTCTCAGCCTTACCATGGATAACTCTCACCAAGTATCACATACATGAGATCATATAATATGATAATGAAACATAAAGGGTACCTCGCTCCTGCTTCCCCATTGGTTTACTGCTTTACCCTAACATCGCACGGCTTGAGCCATCTCTCTCCAAAATAAGCCATCCCGCAAACACCAGGGAAAGGCATCACAATATGAACCTCGTGTATCACATCATAACATCATCCATCCATATATCCTTATATAGAAACTTAGTAGTTTTTTAGACCCACCACAACCTGTATGATGAAAATCATTCATCGGGTATTATACCTCAATCCATTACAACCCATACACTAAGTAAGTACCTCAAGCCATCACAACCTATACACATCATCCCTATAATAATTATTTAAATACTATATCTGGATATACATGTGTGTGAAATAACCAAAATCCATCACAACCCTCTACAAACATATATGGGAAAACTAACCTCCATGCATACTAGCACAAGTAACTACCAAGAGAAGAGAGTGGGGCTGGACGGGGTAGTCAGCTATTCATCCTCCCATTGGGATGTTCGGGAAAACACCCTCCTAGATCCCACTAGGTTTTAGTCTCCCTAATTGACATGGGTGGGACAATGTATGAAATCAAATAATATATAGGATAAAATATAGCTCACAACCACACTATGGGCATAACCTAGTCATAAGCTCAACTGCAACTATCATCGCTCAGACACATGGTTGCCACTCCTAGGAACTAGATATCTTATAAGAACATGAGTATTTAAAGAGTTACATTAATTAATTATTTCCTTTCATTAATTAATTTATTAACCATTAATTAACACCATTAATCCACTTGAATTATTCCACATTACATTTCATTAACCATCCAAAGCCAACTCCATGCCTTCCAGGCATAAGCGAAGCTGAGTCCACAATTTCACAAGATAAAAATATTTTCAGCATATGCATTCCATCAACCCCAACCCCATGGTTTAAGAATTTATTAAATATTATTACTTTCCATAATCCAAGAACTCTAAAAAACCATCCTAAGCTACCACTAAGAGGAAACATGCAACCAAACACACCCAACTACCTCAAGTAGTGGGGAAAAGAATATAGATAAAACAGGCAACTCGACCATCATCCAATAAAAAAATTCATGTCAAAAAACAATCCATATTTATCACATCAATGGGTAAGACTGACTTTAACCTGTTCCATCATCTTTGGTGTCATCCTCAATACCCACATACATATCCTAATGAATCTCACCATCACAGGCGTCAACTGCTGCCACATAATTCGGGCCTCCTCACCCCATATCACATTATTCATCCCAAGATTATCCATCCTAGGCTCATAAAACATCGCAAAGAGAAAATCTCATCCAAAGCACATCATAAGGCAACAAGAAAAAAACAAAGTCAATAGGGGAATCCAGTCCCTAAAATAAGGCATCCAACCTTTACACAAAATGAGCTCTCACATATCCAATCACAAGGCACTCAACCTTCTTAAGAAAACAAGAAAATCATGCCCTATAAATTATCATTATCAAAAAACTAGTTTTTATCCCATCTTGAATTAACCAACTCATTATTCACAAGTTATAATTCTAGGAAACCTAAGGCATCAATCTATAACAAGCTATCAAAAGTCAAACATCCTCTTATCATTAAAACCAGTTTCAACAAACATAGAGAAGCACCATTCTCATTAAAATTCCTTTTCATTTCAACATTCTCAAAAAGAATTATCATGATTCACATTCTTTATTAATTCCATTATCATTTAAGAATACATTTAATTAAGCATGCACATTTCATAAATTTGAATTACTATCGAATTACAAGTAACACTAAATTCATTTGACATGCCTCTTCTTTAATTATTTATCCAAATAATTAATAATTAATGACTTTACGTTCCTTACCATTTTCCATCAAGATAAAAATTCTAATCCATAGCACCACAAGTCATGGTAACACTCATAACATAAATAACACACTATCTAGAAAATCAAGAGGCAAACCATTATTATGGTATCAAACATCAATCGACAATCGCAGTCTAATTCCGTATTAATCTAGTTACACTAAAAAAATATATGGTTAGTAGCAGTTATTTAGTGGTCTAGTAGTGTTTTAAACCACCACCTAATTTTTTAGCAGTGTTTTTAAAACCACCATGTATTTCACGATCTCTATTCAATTAGCGGCGGTTTATTTTATTTCACGATGTATTTTTTAAGTATCATTTTGGAAAATTTTGTAGTGGTTTGTTGTTTAATTAGATATGGTTATTTAATAAAAAAAATTAAGGGTTGGTGTCCTGAGAACCAACTGTTTTTGTACTTTGATTACATGAATGTTCTCTTATTATATATTGTTCATTGTTCTGCATGACTATAATATAATAATGTCCTAGAATATTTGTTGCATTAATAAGGTCATAGTAGATCCCCACTATGATGAGAACCTTGAAATGATATAACAATATTGTTAAATAAATTTCTATGGTTGGATGTCATACTATGATAGGACACATAATATACAGACTGTCATGTGCGAGCACTCGTAAGAAGACGAGACTCTCTCTCATGGAGTTCGCACTTGGTAATCTCCAAGATAGGAGATTATGAGAACAGACCCGCCAGCAGCAATTCCGCATGTCTTGGTGTCATCAGAAATTTCTATCTAAGAGCGTGTGTAATGATCCTTAGACTGGAAGATTATCATTAACTCATGTCATGACTCACACACTTATATTTGCTGACGAAAACTATCATGAAGAGAGTTGGCGGGAATTAGGGTACGTTGGGTGCGTCACGAATGACATGTTGTTAATGGATAAGTTGAGGAAGGATTTTTCCATTCCATATTTATGGAATTAGATATCTCGGGCCCTTTTATTGAAATAGAACTGTCTAACAAATTCCATGGCCATGGTGACATGACGATTTTATTTCTGGAAGTCAAAGAATGACAGATCAAGCATATAGGTTTATGACATTGCCATGAAACCTGCTTGATGAGATATTGATACAAAGGGATTAAATTACACAGTAAGCATTCGTGTGAGGTGATACGTCAATGCGGCACCATCTTCTTTCTCTTGGGTGCCTTGACCCATTTCTAGACAGTAATCTTGGACATTAAGAAAGCCCGCCTAATGCCAATGAGAAAGATGCCTAGAGGGTCACAAACTAAGTGCATTCAAGTATCTCAAGTAGAATAATGATTATTCCCGTACGTGGTTTAATAATTATTCAAGGAAGCCTAAATCGATTTAATTTTGGAGAAAGAATAAAATGAAAACAAGTACACGCCGTGTATTAATGATTACACGCCGTGTAGTTTTTATTTTGAAAACAAGTACATGCCATGTATTATTAAATGTACACGCCGTGTAGTTTTAATTTTGGAAAGGAAATGAATAAATGAAAACAAGATATACACGCTGTGTACATTGAATGTACACACCGTGTAGTTTTCAATGAAAAAAAAGTACACGCCGTGTATTTATGATTACACCCTGTGTAGTTTTTCCAGTCGGTATTTTGAGGAAATATCATTTTATTAAATGATATTTATTATAATCAGTGTGGACACATGTAAATTAATTAATGATTCGACATGGGGTTTTCAAAAGAGTTAATGAAATAAATAAAACGTGTAAACCGTTTATTTATTGTCATGACTCTACAACCTCAAACCTGATTATAAATATCCTCAAAATCCAAACTCTTTTCTTGAGAAAAGAGAATTGTTGTGCACAACAATTCTGGAGAATTCTTTCAAGGCCAAAAGAACATCTTCCTCCAAGAATGCTCTTAAGACCGAGAGAGATCCTCTTCCATCGGATCAAGACGATCTAAGGCAGACAACTCAAGCAAAGGTTTCTCCACACTAGAACCCAGAGACTCCTTTGGAGACGTCCAGAGATACGTGGTGTATGTGTGGATCACCGCTAGAGGAAGTCTAGACTTGGATTCTGTGACACAACGACGAATCACATCAGAACGTGACCAAGAACATCAATGAAGAAAGAACACCCAAAAAGGCACTTCTTGTAAATTAATTAAATTAATTATAATCAACCTGTAACAATCTTACTTTGTGGTTATGGGACTTTCCTTTTCTTTGTTTATTTTTGTGATTCGATCCGTGGAGACTGGCGTTTATCATCGTATTGATCTTGGATTGATCATTGTTAATGAAAAAAAGCCAAGTGGGAACATCCACCCACGCACTTCCACTGCGCCCAAAACCTTCAATTGGTATTAGAGGGAGGTTGCAACATTGATTATAGTTATTTAATTTTCTTTGATAATTTACACATTTATTTTTGATTCAATTCGAAATAAATCATTATATAAATCTGAATAAACGAGATCTGTTCTTCCTCCTTTGTTTCTCAATTCATATCAGAGAAACAACCTTTTAATTTTAATTTTTATTAAAATAAAAAAAGGAACTCATCCAGAGGAGCCGCTCTTTCTGTCTGTACAACACGAGAATACACGATGTGTAATGAAAACTACATGCCGTGTACTTAGGTTCAACAAACCAAGACTAGTTTACCAAACCACACCGTGTGAATTGAGTATGCCTAAGTATTTATTACACCGTGTTGACCAGAATTAAACGGCGCGTGGGAACCGAAATACATGGCGTGTATGTTGGATCAACACATCGTGTAGTCCGATCTGACCCAAGTGAAACCGTGTACAAAGGAAAAGTCGCGTACCACATACATAGGATTGCCAGGCCGGTTACCACATAACAAGGAAGTACACACCATGTATGATTTATCTACATGCCGTGTACTCTAAAATTTCCAAAGTACAGAAAACACGCCAAAGCCCCCGGCGTGTACTTTGGATAAAAGGTGAAAGAAATACACGCCGTGTAAATATAAACTACATGTCGTGTACTTTCCAGAAATGGAATTTCACCAGGTTTACTACAAATGTAAAAAGACACCGTACACGGAATATAGATGAGAAGAATCTCAAGGAAATTCAGAAAGGAATTTAATATAAAGAATTTATTAATTATAAGATCATAATTAATTGAATTCAAGCGTGACTTATCTTGAATAATAGAACGATTAAAAGAATATGAATTATAAATATGTGTAAATATCATTGCATGTTATGGATGATCATGATCTAGACCAAAGACCCTTTGTATGCATGTATGGTTTCATTTAAATTTTTTTAGTTTAAATTCGTTGGCCTGCGAGCCTTCTTCCAATAAAATGTAGGGCCTATGTGCCCATGGTTTCTTTAATGTAAACCCCATGTAATGGAGGATCTCCCAAGCCAGAGGAGACAATTCAAAATTTGAAGTTGAGGTGAAACCAACCTAAGAAGATACAAAGGTGGATAGGTGGGAGCTAAAAAACACGAACCATCAGGTTTAAGGTGTTTTCCCCAGGTCAGGGTTAGCTTATCAAAACCGCTAGATAAGCTAACCAATAGAATCTCATGATCATGCCGTCTTATGTTAATTCTTTCTAATTGCATGGTTTACTTATTATGTATGTGTTGTCGCGATCACATTAATTATAGAAAAGCATGAAAAGATGGAATAAAATAAAAACTGGACTATGTGTAAACATTATCAGAACATGGTTAATCACTTAAGCAATCATCAGTTAATATTAACAAGCATGTGATAATGCAAAACTACGCATAAAGAATAAAATCCCTCAAATACCATATTAATTCAAACCAAGCATTCCGTTACTTGATTAAAGGAAAGACTCAATAAAACTATGTGTTTGACCAACCCTTGTTGGGACACTTACTTTTATAAAGGAAGCCCTTATGAAAGGTTTCGGGTTGACTTAACCATATTACATCAAGAGGAGTAGCCCTTGATAGACTTGATGTAATATTGGAGGAAATAGTTGAGGAAATACAAGTCAGGATTTCAGTATTGGGGAGTCCACTCAACAGATCAAGGAACTATAAGCTCACAGTTGGCAAAGACCTGCCTACCTAAATACCTTCAAATAGCTTGACCAACCCTTGTTGGGGTTATGCGAAGGGGAATATGGATCCTTGCCACTAGAATGTCAAAAAAACTGGACATTCCGAGTTCAATGGTGAGGGCAATTGGGACTTGATAAAATAGTGGGAGAATTAATAAATTCATTTATTATTTTTCATAAAATGTAATCAAAAGGTACTGATAAATCTAATTTTTTAATTTGTAGAAACGAAATGAAAAACTCATCAACCACATTTTCTCTGTGATAAATTCTGGATAAAGACAATATCCTTAATGTCAGTAACTTTCAGAAATGGTTTAGGTGTCTTCAGGTTATCCTACGCCATGAACGAAAGTTTTACGTGCTGAAGTCCTCACTTCCTGATCTGCCTGCCCAAGGGGCGAGTGATGAAGATTTCCTGGTCTATGATCAACATTTGAGCGATGCACTCGACGTTCAATGTTTGATGATGTCATCAATGTCTAGTAAGCTTATGAAGTCTCATAAAGACATGGATACCTACAGCATGCTCGAGAACCTCCGTGGTCTATACCAGGAGAGAGCAAGACAGGAAAGGTTTAAGATCTCCAAGGCTCTATTTCAGAGCAAGCTTGGAGAGGGTTCCCCAGCCGGGCCTCATGTAGTCAAGCTCATTGGCTATACTGAGCGCCTAGAGGTTCTAGGGGTTAAAATATCTGAAGAAATGGGTACCGATCTCATTCTTGCATCATTCCCCCAGAGCTTCTCAAACTTTGTTGTGAACTTCAATATGAACAACATTGAGAAGTCTCTGTCTGATCTTCTTATCCTCATTCGCCAAGTGAACAATGACATGAAGCGTGAAAAACCTTCTGTCCTCATGGTGAATAAAAAAAAGGAAAGGTGAAGATATTTAAGCCCAAATCATCTTCAAGGCCTTCCAATAAAAGGAAGATCAAATGGGAGGCAAGAGAACAAGAGTCTTCTTGTTTCGCATGTGGAAAGAAGGGCCACTGGAAGAAAAACTGCACCCAACCAAGGAAGTAAGGGGAAGCTTCGGGTTCATTTGTTATCGAATGCAATCTATTTGTTTCTACCAATTGGGTATTAGATACTGATTTTGGTGCTCACATATGTATCTAAATATAGGAACCAATTAGATTCAGAAGGATTGATCGAGGTGAGGTAGATCTACGAGAAGCCAACAGAGCTAGACTTTCTATTGTAGCTGTCGGGGAATACCACCTCACATTGCCAACTGGAATGATCTTAGTGTTAAAAATTTGTTATTATGTGCCTTCTATTACTAAAAACATTATTTCAGTATCCATATTAGATACTTATGGATTCATTTTCAAGTTTGGAAATGAATTTTTCTACTTTTATAAAGATAGCATTTGTTTTGGTAGGGCACATTTATATAACGGCCTTTATGTGTTAGACTATAAAAATCAAGTAATGGAAATCGATGACAAAGTCAATTCACATGACTCATACCACACCCAACTTTGGCATCACCAGCTAGGTCATGTCAATGAGAAACGTTTGACAAAATTACATCAAGATGGGTATTTAGATTCTTTCGAACTAAAACCACTTGGTGTATGTCATGCGTGTCTACAAGGAAAAATGACCAAAACCCCATTTAGTGGGAAAGGTGAAAGGGTTAAGGATCTTCTTGAATTAGTTCACACAGATGTGTGTGGACCATTTCCAGTTGAAGAAAGGGGTGGGTTCTCGTACTTCATAACTTTTACTGATGATTTTAGTAGATATGGATATATTTACTTAATGAGGTATAAGTCAGATTCTTTTGATCGGTTCAAAGAATACAAGAATGAAGTTGAAAAACCAGATTGGTAAGAAGATTAAGAAACTCTGCTCAGACAGAGAAGGAGAATATCTTAATCAGGACTTCATTGATTTCTTACAGGAGTTTGGGATTCTATATCAACTCACTCCTCCTTACACACCTCAGTGGAATAGTGTAAGTGAAAGGAGGAACCACACCCTGTTGGACATGGTGATATCAATGATGAGTCATGCGAGTCTTTCATTATCCTTTTGGGGATATGAATTACAAACAACAACACACATACTAAACCAAGTACCAAATAAACCGATAAATGATATTCCATACGAGTTATGGAGTGAACACAAAGACATGTTATCGAATTTACATTTGTGGGGTAGCGAAACATTTGTTAATGCCTCTTCAGGTAACAAACTTGCACCCCTAGGCACAAATTGTATCTTTATAGGATATCCCAAGGAAAAAAGGGATAATACCTATACAACCCCTCAGACAAAAAGGTTACAGTGGCAAGATACACCATATTCCTTGAGAGGGAGCACATATCCAAAAGAGATAGTGGGAGAGAGATAGACTTCGATGAAGTCGAGGCTCAAGATACACACGAGTTGGTACAAGAACAGATTCCACAAATCCCCGTGGAAGAACAATCTGTTCCAGAGACACAAGAACTGCATAGGAGCACGAGAGAGGTAAGAGAACCAGAATGATATGGTTTTCTTGTCATAAAGGATGGTGACTCATTATTGGTTGACAATGATGATCCTCTTACCTACAATCAAGTAGTTGAAGGCACAGACGTTTCCAAGTGGCAAGAAGCCATGAATTCTGAAATGGATTCCATGTACCAAAACCAAGTCTGTATTTTGGTAGATCCTCCAGCTGATGTAAAGCCTATTGGTAATAAATGGGTATTCAAGAAGAAACTGGACATGGAGGGGAAATTCAACACCTATAAGGCATGACTGGTTGCAAAAGGTTTTAGACAGCGTCAAGGAATTGACTATGATGAAACCTTTTCACTAGTTGCGATGCTGAAATCCATCAGAATCCTATTGGCTATTTCCGCTTACCATGACTATGAAATTTGGAAAATGGATGTCAAAACAACTTTCCTTAATGGTAACCTCAAGGAAGATGTCTACATGACACAACCTGAAGGGTTTATGACTCCAAAGGATTCCAACAAGATATGCAAGTTGTAGAAATCCATTTATGGATTAAACCAAGCATCAAGATCATGGAGCATTAGTTTTGATGAAGCTGTAATGGAATTTGGCTTTGTTAAGAACGAATGTGAGCCTTGTGTCTACAAGAGGTTTAGTGGAAGTGAAATCATTTTCCTAATATTATATGTTGATGACATATTACTAATTGGAAACAAAGTACATGTCTTACAGTCAGTTAAGGCATGGTTAGATAAATGCTTCTCCATGAAAGACTTGGGCGAGGCAGCATATATTCTTGGGATCAAGATCCATCGTGATAGATCCAAGAGAATGCTGGGCCTGAGTCAAAGTACATACATTGACAAAATACTGAAGAGTTTCAGTATGAAACAATCCAAGAGGGTATTGTTTCCAGTGTCACATGGAATTCATCTTTCCAAGAAAATGTTTCCTCACACACATGAGGAAAGAAATAAAATGGCAAGGATCCCTTACGCATCCACGATTGGGTCAGTCATGTATGATATGATATGCACGAGGATGGATATTTATTACTCATTAAGTGCAGTAGGCAGATATCAAGCTGATCCAGGAGACCGCTATTGGATGGTAGTCAAGACTATCCTTAAGTATATGAGGCTTACTAAGGATATGTTCCTGGTTTATGGAGGAGATGAGGAACTAGTCATCAGAGGACATGTAGATGCTAGTTTCCATACAGATCAAGATGAAATGAAGTCACAAACTGGAAAATTCTTTAGTTTGAATGAAGGTGCGGTGAGCTGGAAGAGCTCAAAGAAAAGTGTGGTGGCAGATTCTACAGCAGAGTCTGAGTATATAACAACTTTTGAGGAAGCTAAAGAAGCAGTATGGATGCGAAGCTTCGTCCAAGAGCTGGATGTAGTACCGATCAGTAAATATCCTATCACACTCTATTGTGATAATACTGTAGTGGTGACACTTTAAAAAGAGACAAGGTCACATCAGCAGACAAAGCACAAACTTCGGAAGTATCATCTTTTGAGGTATTTTTCTCAGAGAGGTGAAGTTGCAGTGAGCAGTATTTCCACGAAAGACAACGTGGAAGACCCCTTGACTAAAGCCTTGACTCAGCAGAAACATGATCATCATGTGAGGTCTAGCAGACTTAAAGTCGTAGGTAGTTGGCTCTAGTCCAAGTGGAAGTTTGTAAGGGTTGGTGTCCTAAGAACCAACTGTTTTTGTACTTTGATTACATGAATGTTCTATTATTATATATTGTTCATTGTTCAGCATGACTATAATATAATAATGTCATAGAATATTTGTTGCATTAATAAGGTCATGGAAGATCCCCGCTATGATGAGAACCTTGAAATTCTATAACAATATTCTTAAATAAAGTTCTATGGTTGGATGGAATACTATGACAGGACACATAGTATACAGATCATCATGTGCGAGTACTCTTAAGAAGACGAGACTCTCTCTCATGGAGTTGGCACTTGGTAATCTCCAAGATGGGAGATTATGAGAACATACCTGCCAATAGCAATTCCGCATGTCTTGGTGTCATCAGACATTTCTATCTATGAGCGTGTGTAATGGTCCTTAGACTGTAAGATTATCATTAACTCATGTCATAACTCACGCACTTAGATTTGCTGACGAAAAACATCACGAAGAGAGTTGGCGGGAAGTAGGGTACGTTGGGTGCGTCACGAATGACATGTTGTTAATGGATAAGTCGAGGAAGGATTTGTCCCTTCCATATTTATAGAAGTAGATATCTTGGGCCCTTTGATTGAAATAGAACTGTCGAACAAATTCCATGGCCATGGTGACACGACGAGTTTATTTCTAGAATTCAAAGAATGACAGATCAAGCATATAGGTTTATGAAACTGCCATGAAACCTTCTTGATGAGATATTGAGACAAAGGGATTAAATTACACAGTAAGCATTTGTATGAGGTGATACATCAATGCAGCTTCATCTTCTTTCTCTTGGGTGCCTTGACCCGTTGCTAGACAGTAATCTTGGACTTTAGGCAAGCCCGCCTAATGCCAACGAGAAAGAGGCCTAGAGGGTCACACACTAAGTGCATTCCAGTATCTCAAGTAGAATAAGGAATATTCTCGTACGTGGTTTAATAATTATTCAAGGAATCCTAAATCGTTTTAATGTTGGAGGAATAATAAAATGAAAACAAGTACACACCGTGTATTAATGATTACACGCCGTGTAGTTTTTATTTTGAAAACAAGTACACACCGTGTATTATTAAATGTACACGCCGTGTAGTTTTCATTTTGGAAAGGAAATGAATAAATGAAAACAAGATATACACGCCATGTACATTGAATGTACATGCCGTGTAGTTTTCAATGAAAAACAAGTACACATCGTGTATTTATGATTACATGCCGTGTAGTTTTTCCAGTATGAATTTTGAGTAAATATTGTTTTATTAAATGATATTTATTATAATCAGTGTGGGCACATGTCAAGGAATTAATGACTCGACATGGGGTTTTCAAAAGAGTAAATGAAATAAATAAAATGTGCAACCCATTTATTTATTGTCATAACTCTACAACCTCAAACCTGATTATAAATATCCTCACAACCCCAACTCTTTTCCCGAGACAAGAAAATTGTTGTGCACAAAAATTCTGGAGAATTCTTTCAAGGCCGAAGAAACCTCTTCCTACAAGAACGCTCTCAAGACCGAGAGAGATCCTCTTCCATTGGATCAAGAAGATCTAAGGCGGACAACGAAAGAAAAGGTTTCTCTATGCTAGAACCCGGAGACTCCTTTGGCGACATCCAAAGATACGTGGTGCACGTGTGGATCAATACTAGAGGAAGTCTACACTTGGCTTCTATGACGCAATGACGAATCACATCAGAACGTGATCAAGAACATCAAATAAGAAAGAACACCCAAAAATGTAATTCTGGTCAATTAATTAAATTAATTATAATCAACCTGTAATGATCCTACTTTGTGGTTCCGGGACTTTCCTTTTCTTTGTCTATTTTTGTGATTTGATCCATGGAGACTAGCGTTTATCGTCATATTGATCCCGGATTGATCATTGTTAATGACAAAAAGCCAAGTGGGAACATCCACCCACACACTTCCGCTGTGCCCGGAACCTTCAAAAATATCCACTAGGAATATAAATAAAATAAAATAAACCAACATAAAGCATTTAGTGACGGTTATTTTAAGTGATGTTTAATCTGAACCGCCACTAAATACATTCAATAATATATGTTTAACAGAGGTTACAACAAACCACCGCTAAATCTATTTTGATTTTTTAAAAAAATATCTAATAAAAAACTATAAATATACAATAACTGATATGTTATAAACTCAAACATAAATATACGATAAACTCATCATTCATATATCACACATCCACAATCATACAAGTAGTCAAGATCATCATAACCTAAGTCTCAATCACCCCATACATCAACCAATACCTCAGTCATCAATATATACATATAAAATATATCCAATAACAACCTATGCCCAACATATATCACTGTCACAACCTCCACTATATCTTTATGCCTCCACATCATCTCATTAACTGAAATTGACCACGTCATCTCATCAGCTGTAATAAAAAATGAAACAAAAATTTATACTAAACATAATAAATCCGAATTACAATAGAATAATTGATAAAATTTTAATATACCATGGAAAATAAGAACTGTCACAAATACCTTCTAAAAAATTTCTTGGATAGGAATGGTTAACCTCCTACCTACTGCCAGCATCTGTCACCTACAATGAAAACTAGAACATTTAGGAAAAGAAATGTGAAAGAGAAAAGACAGAGAATATATTCAGAATGTTGCACATAAAATTTGTTATTTTGTTAATCAAACATAATAAATTTTAGCATAAAACAAATAATATATAATTCAAAACAATGTGAAAATAGAAACATACATATTTAAGATAAGATTCAACACTTGAAACTGAAAAGGGATAAGTAAATATTCTAATTTATTTTTAAAATGATGTGGGGTGTGCTTGAAACTTATTAAATAGTTTTTTTAAATATTTTGATATCATAGAATTTCTTATAATTCAAAAACAACTAAGAAGGGGTTGTCCCATGATTTCACATTAACCTGAGGTTTTTTTCTATGGTTTTGACCATTCCACGCATGTTTTAGTGTTTTAAAAAACAAAAACCGAGTTTATGGGTATAACAGGAAAACCGTCATTCAGAATGATGTTCCATTAGTTTCTAAATTTCAAAATTAAATCTATGGTTTTTTCCATGATTTTAGGACAATCTGACATCATTTTTCTCATTTTGACCATTCCACGCATGTTTTAGTGTTTTAAAACACTAAAAATACATTTACGTTCATAACAGGAAAACTTTCACTCATAATGACTTGTCATTAGTTCCTATGTTTCATAATTAAATCTATGGTGGTTATACCATGATTTCAAGAGAATATTATGTCTTTTTTTCTGGTTTTGACTGTTCCACGCATGTTTTAGTGTTTTAAAACACTAAAAATGCGTTTACGGTCATAACGGGAAAATCATCATTCAGAATGACGTGCCATTGGTTCCTATATTTTAAAACTAAATCTATAGTGGTTTTCACATGATTTCACATAAATATGAGGTCATTTTTCTAGTTTTGATAGTTCCATGCACGTTTTAGTGTTTTAAAACACTAAAAACATGTTTACGACCATAATGGGAAAACCGTCATTCATAATGACATGTCGCCAGTTCCTACATTTCAAAATTAAATATATAGTCATTTTACCCTGATTTTAGGATAATGAAATATATTTTTTTCTTGTTTTTGACCATTCCATGCACGTTTTAGTGTTTTAAAACACTAAAAATGCGTTTATGGGCATAACAGGAAAACCATCATTCGGAATGACGTGATATCAGTCCCTAAATTTCAAAATTAAATCTATGTTGGTTTTACCCTAATTTTAGGACAATATAACACTATTTTTTTGGTTTTTATCATTCCACGCATGTTTTAGTTTTTTAAAACACAAAAAATGCTTTTACGACCATAACGGGAAAATCATCATTCAGAATGGTGTGTCGTCAGTTACTACATTTCAAAATTAAATATACGGTGGTTTTAATCTGATTTTAGGAAAATAAGTCATTGTTTGTCTATTTTTGACTATTCTATGCATGTTTTAGTGTTTTAAAACACTAAAAACATGTTTACGGCAAGAATGAGAAAACTGTTATTCGGAATGATGTTCTGTCAGTTCCTAAATTCCACAATTATATATACATTCATTTTCCCATGCTTTTTGAAAAATATAATGTTGTTTTTCTAGTTTTTACTATTCCACACATGTTTTAGTGTTTTAAAACACGAAAATAAATTTACAGCCATAATGGGAAAAGCATCATTTAGAATGATGTGACATTGGTTCCTACATTTCAGAATTAAATATACAGTCATTGTCTCATGATTTCAGGGAAATATGACATCGTTTCTTGGGTTTTACCCCTTGAAACTTGTTTTTAATGGCCTTTGTACCTTTAATAAGTGTTTACCGAGTCAAAACCGAGAAAACAAGCTCATATTGTTTTCAAACTTGTGGATATTAATCTATAATTTATTTTTGGCATGTAGGAATAAACCACACATCAATCCGGCACAATATGAGGTCGATATAACTCAAAATACATGTTTTCTATATAAAAGTGTCATTTTAGTTTTTTTATGGATGTTTTATGTGTTCTTTCCGAAGTCCATGGGTGTGAAACGGAGTCAGGGACATTAAAATGAAAAAACATCTAGAAATAAAAACCATAACACTTTATAAGTAGATTATAATATTCACTCATGTCTTTTAAATTAGTTATCAAGGAATATTAAACTAATATTACATTTACTTAAGTATCAAAGACCTCATTTTCCAAGCTATAGGAATATGCCTCCAATATTTATAATTAATCGGAAATCTCACTATCTCATAAGAAAGATTCCCATGAATCTGCCCATATATTTATGTACTTTCATTGGTAGGCACCCCAAAATCATCAAATGGAATGATAATATTGAATTACTTCAAGTATCATACATCTTCTGTGTTCATATTTGTATCCCTTCTATGATTGTCTTTATCTATTTGAAAAATTAATTAAATAATTAATAAAATCTAATGTTTTTTTGGAAAATGAAATACATACCAGTAATGGTAACCCGCCAATATCCCCTAGATGGAGGGGTGACCAATTGATCCATCACTAGATGTGAATTAGGCAGTGGGCTACCAATGATATCTGGGGAAACAACTGGCTTGATAGTAGTCTCAGGTATAATAGAATCTCAAGGATCTACAGAAAATGACAATAGTGGTGGTGTGCTCTAAGATGCTGATCTGCTAGAATCCTGATTTTTTTGTTCTCGACATTTCTGCATTTCAAATGCTTAAGGTATATTAAATATATAAAAAATGTAAAACTAAAAGATTTAAAAAAAAATAAAAAATAATAATAGTGTATATATGTATGAAACAATTATCAATGATAAATTGTAGTACAATTTCATTACCAATTTATACATTCAATTATCTTCATCTTCATTATCTTCATTTTTATCAACCTTTATTGTGATTAGTCCTTCATTTTCACCCTCTCTTGAAAGTTATACTATTTCAATATTTTCAGGAAGAAACTATTCAATATTTTGTGGTTGATGAGGTTCACTATCACAAATCACCAATTGATATCCACCACCCATATCATATAAGTATCTCTACTTTAAGTGTACAAAAACACTCTAAACTTCATGTATTTCATCAACCAAATAATAAACCATCTTCACTTGTAAAGTCAAGATAAATGAATCATGCTCTGCATGCTCACCAGTATCCATCAAGAGAGAGAAGTTTATAGAAGTAAAATTTAATGAATATTTCATTATACCCCTATCAATGTTGACCAACTTGTATTTGAATAAGAAAACTAACAACTGGACATGATAGTTTAATTCAATTATATCAATCATCTTCCCATAGTATCCCACATATGGAAATGTAAATACATCGCTATTTTGAGTTTTTATGTCTTCTTCACGATAAATTGTATGAAACCTAAAGCCATGAATATTGCAAGCATCAAGTCTCTTAGCCTGCCTTAGAGGACCTCGAGCCAAAAACATCAAATCATTTAATATTTTAGCTCAATTGTCAACATTCATTATCTAGAAAAAAATATATTAGTTTTAAATTTTAACATAGAAAAAATAACTACGCATCAATAATATGAATATGAGTATATACTTACATGATGGGAGAACCTTTAGATAATCCCCTTATTAAAAACTTTTTTATAATTCCAACTCTTTTTAAGATTGACCCCTTATTCGTCTCTTTATTTGCAATTAAAATTATTCAATAAATGGACCTGTAATAACATTATTGAGTAGCACATATTGATGTTCTTTTAGTAACTCCAATTTAGTCAGTGTAAAATTTGACCCCTTTCCAATTAGTCAACCAATAGTTAGAAATACCGATGACTAATTTTCATTACTAGAATTAGTGGATATGTCATAAGCACATCCAACACAACTGAATATAGTCTCAATCCCATCCAAATACCTAGAAAATAAGGTAAATCAATCTTCAGCTATATAACCTTTAGCAATAGAGCCTTATGGTTGAGATTTATTACTCACATATGATTTCAAATGACCTAAGTACTTGATGAAAAAAATAAGAAACATATTAAAAAAATTTATGCAATGATTTGTTAAAATATAATTCACCAATGAAAATTAAAAAATATCAACATACCTCTCAATTGGATACATCTATCGATAGTGTATCAGTCCACCAAGCTTAGATTCTTCAACTAAATGAACAGTTAAATGAATCCTGACTGTGAAGAATTAATGGGGAAATATCATCTCCAAATGACATAGTGTCAAAACAATTCTTTCTTTAACTTTATCAAGTTTAGTTGGATTTAGAGTTTTTCCACAATGCTCTTTGAAAAAGCTATAAAACTCAACTAGAACCGTAATTAATTTTTTAAGTAAAGTATTATAAAAATCTAATGACAACAACTGCTCCATCAAAATATGGGATTCATGACTTTTTAATCCATTTAACTTTCGATGTTTCAATTCAACACACCATGATATGTTACTTGAATATCTATATGGCACTTTTACTTTCTTTAAAGTTTGAAGGAATACGTATTTCTCAGGATTTTTCATTGTAAAAATAGCTTAAGGATACTTTCCATTCTCATTTTCCCACAAACCATTCTTTATATTAATTGAATCTAAATCCTTATGAGCATTAAGGTGATCCTTTGATTTACCCTGCTCATTAATCACTATAAAAATTACATTATCACAGTAGTTATTATCAATATGCATTATTTCAATATTATGACGTATCAAATTAAAATCCTAATAAGGAAGTTTGAAAAATATACTCTTTTTCTTCCATTTTTTTGTTCCATTTTCTTCGGATATTGTACCTCATACCCTTTCCCCCTTCTTTAAATTGATGATGTTTTCTAAATTCTTTAGTGACATTAATTAATTATCCTAATATTTCTGAACCAGATAACAACTTCTATGAATTTATCATTTCAATATCTCTATTGAACCATGGCTTGTTAAACATAAATTTATGAGAAGCATCAATAAATCAATGATGACACAAAAACACCATTTTCTGCAATGAGGTCATCATTGAGGTTCAAAACAAAAATTACAAACCATACAAGCCAAACTGGTATGAGTGTTCCAACCAGATAAATTTCCTAGTCCAAAAAAGACACTAATTTTCCACATTAAAGCATCATGAATTTTGAATAGTTGTCTCGTTGAAGCATCATATGTTTCCATGCCATTATCACATAGTTCTCACAATTCTTTGATTAGAGGTTAAAGGTATACATAAATGTCATTTCCAGGAATTTTCTTTCCAAGAATAATCATCAAAATAATGAAAGAAGATTTCTTCATATAGATCAATGGAGGTAGATTATAGGGGATCAAAACAAATTGCCAAATTCTTTAATTAGTTCTTAAAGTACCAAAAGGGTTAAAACCATCATAAGCCAATCCCAAATGTACATTCCTAGGATCTGAAGAAAAATATAGATACACCAAATAAAACATCTTCCACGATGTTGAATCTTTTGGATGTCTCATCAATCCATCGTTACAATCCTAAGAATGCCACTTCATGTCATTTGCAGTCTTAGAAGACATGAATAATCTTTGCAATCATGGTTTCAGAGGAAAGTAACGCAATAACTTCGCGTGAGTTTTCTTCTTATATTTCTCCCTAGGGTTTCATTGATTTATACTCTCACTATTTTTGATTGACTCCCATCTAATTATATTACATATTTCACATTCTTCTTTATTAGACTCTTCTCCCCAGTAAATCATGAAATCATTAGGGCATGCATGTATCTTTGTATAATCAAGTCCAAGTTTTTTATTACTTTATTCATCTCATAGAATGATGCAAGTATCTTAGCTTCACTAAATGCATAATGAAGAAACTCTAAAATCATGGAAATTTCTTTTTCAATAATTCTATAGAGACACTTGATATGATACAACTTAAATAGAAAAGATAACTTTGAATACTCGGAACGCCCTTCATACAGTTCTTGTTGTCCATATTCAACTAATTTATAAAAATAATTTTTTGGTCACTGAAGTTCTAAGAAATATTAACCCTCTCTAGATCAAATGAAGGTTTTGTCGATCTATTGAAATCTTGTACATTGTATTTTTCAAAACCAAATGCATCATTTAACAAATTTCAAACTGAATTCTCCTCTACCAGGTCACTTTGTATTTCATTGAGAGTATTTTTATTGTTTTGACTTTCCATAAAACTTGATTCACCATGCCAAATCCAACATACATATCGAACATGAATCTGTTTAAATATCAAATTATCATATACTTCATTTCTATTCAACCATCAGTTGAATTTACAATCAAGACATAGACATTTTATTCTACCATCCACTGATCATTTTGAAATTTCATAATCTAAAAATTCTTCCAAACCCTTAGCATATTGAGGTGTATTTCAAGGTAAATTAATCGAAATTTTATCCATATGTATTGGATTGTGTTCTCCATATACATTCATATATAAAGATATAAATGTTTAATAAAACGAGTAAAATCAAAATTAAATATCACTTAACTTCGCCATTTACTCTCTCATAACAACTATAAAGTAAAATGAGATGAATCAAATAATGAACTTTTTCTTACTAAACTTATAATATAAAAAAATTAATCAAATAAATTATTATTTATCACAAACATAGATGAATGGTATGAATCAAATAAAATATAATGGTTTATTCAACCCTAGTGTTGTAACTAAGAAGGGTTCATTCCATTGAAAAATTAGTTACATTGATCAATGTCTGGACCATTTCCCATGATCTAATTAAGACCAAGAGAACCCCTTTAAAAATATGAATGTAAAGTATACTTGATTTGGATATCACGATATGTCATGAATACCCATAAATATTCAACTCTATATATCTATATTTTATTTAACTGGTTTAGTGTGACATCATGTTGTTCCATGAATTATATAAATCAACTTTGTTCACATAACATCAAATCACATGTTCCTTATATTTTGAGATAAACATAAAAAAATGATGTAAACATAAATTTGAATAATGTGAATTTTGATTTTCAAATAAAATGATAAAAAATTAGTCATTTGATTCAACAAAAAACAAACTACACACTATAATTTGTTTTATTAAAAATCATGTTAGTTAAAATAAAATCAATGAAACTATGTTGGTTGTTCTAGTTACCATAATCAATAATTGATTATCATGCATGTAAAACTTAACCCTTACTACTCTATCATTAATCGATATATTTTATTAAACTAAATGATTTCTTACACATTCATAAAACATGAATCATTATGATAAATTTTAAAAGGGTCTAATATCTCATTTTCAAGGCCTTTTTTCCTTAGGGACCTTGTTAGGGTTGGTGTTGAAACCATGTGTGACCCCAAACCCTACCACCAATTAATCATGAGTTGGAAAATAGCCTCAATTATGTATCTATAAAAAATTGGAGGCATTAACAAATATAGAACAAATTAGAATTCATTATTATCAACTAAAAACCATGAAATTATGAATGATCAAGATTCCATAGCTGACATATATCATAAATGATTTTTTTTTAATTTAATACAACATAACCAAAATTAATGATTATTATAAATCCAAACAACTAACTGTAAAATCCAAATAACACATTATAAACCAAAATTACATATATAATTAATGTCTAATTAATAAAAAAACAATTCTATAATATTTTTATCACTCGTGATTGTCCATAAAATGTTACTCAATAATAAAATTAGGGTGAGGATGATGCAACCTCTAGGGGGGTCTACATTACTGCTGAGGAGGGGATACAAGCCAGGTAGAGGGAGCCCAAAGGGGGGGGTTTGTATTGCAGCCGAAGAGGGAAACTGAGATGGGGTGAGGGAGCTCAGAGGGGGGGGGGGGGGTTGAGTCACCGTCAAGTCATCCATAGAGGAGGTCAGAGGGGGGAAGGGTTGCGTGGGTCGAGGTCACTGGTCGTGGGTTCAGGGTGAGGGAGGTCGCAGGGGTCGGGGGACGCCGTCAGAGAGAGGAGAGGAGGGGTGGGGGGAAAGGGTGTCATGGGCCCAGTGTCTCCACCGAGGAGTGTAGAGGAGGGGTAAGGGGAGGTGGGGTGGGTCTAGGTTACACAAAGGGAGCGGAGGATGGGGAGGGATTATGGTTTTATTAAATGTCTAGCGGTAGTTTAATTGAAACTACCGCTAACTAAAAACATAAAAAAAATATCGCAACAATTTTATGAAACCACAACTATGTTATAGTTTTTTACCCAAATTTATTTTTTGGAAGTTACTAGAACCACCACGAATAAACTGCTGTTAACCATCATTTTATTGTAGTGTTAAATATTTATTAGGTTAATTTCATTTTCATTAAAAGGGATAAACCATGCTAACTTTATGATTTCTTGTAAATAAATAGGAGAAGAAATAAATCCCCTACCTCAAAGGCATAAACTTTCTTCATACAAGAAAAAATCAATGTCACATATCTCGATCACTCCTCTCGAAGTAAGTTTCATCCCACTAAGGATGTCATGCCACAACCATAGTAACAAAAAACCAAGAAAAATTCATTAGAATGATGAAGAGAAACCCCCATCACATGGTATGAAGAAAAGGGTGGATCTAGATTGAATAAACTTTAGAGAAAAGGCAGAACATACCTCATATAATCACAGATCGAAAAAAATAAGCTAATAATCAATCCTCATTGAAGGGTTTACAAAATGCTTGAAGAGAGAAGCTTCACGTGATTTGCTACACTGAAAACAGGGGTGCGTGCAAGATGGAATCGCTAATGGAAGAAAATAAAACCAACGAAAACATGGTTCCTCGACTCCAAGGGAAGGGATTCAGAACCTCCAGCCTCAAGGAAAAGAAAGAAGGAAGGAATGAAGTAAGGATATTCTTTTTTGAGTCAAAAAATACGAGATGATTGGAATTTCATATCATAAAAGATTTAATAAACTAATTATTATAGATCTCATTAAACTCCACATTGAAGGAATCATTCACACCCTGGATTATCACTAAAAATCAATGATATAATTATCTTTGATGAATAGCATTTGAATTTACTTGATTCATGCCATGGAATGACTCAAATGGCCATTTTTACATAACTGGTAGAAAACTCCACATGGATGATTCCATGTATCCAAAATCCACACATATCCAAAAGATCCACATAACAATTTTCATATAGAAGACTTAGCCACACAACTAATTCATCAATGCAGTTGATCCAGCCATGTAGTCAATTCACATAGCTGATTTGGCCCATAGAAAATTCACATAGTCAATCCATACACATAGTTGATTCACATAGTCGATCAGCCACATAGCCAATTCACATAGTCGATCAACCACATAGCTGATCCAACCACATAGACGATTTTACTGATAGTGAGAAGAAACAACTGATTGTGCCAGCCGACTGCACAACCAACCAACCTAACGCATGAAAAAATATGTGACTGTGCCAACCAAACACACAAACAACCAACCTACCACATGAACAAACATGTGGTTGTTCCAACGAACTACATGACCAACCAACCTATTTCACTAAAAAAAGGTGACCATGCCAATTGACCATACAATAAACAAGTGACCGCATGAAGGGAAAAAATTGAAGAACCAGAGGAAAAGACTCCTAAAACCCTCCAACCACAAAAAATAGAAAATTAAAAGGCTGGGAAGGTACATACCATTACATAATATACCTCTCAAATGATTCTCATCCTCAAGAATCAAAATCACCCCAGATAAAAAATTAAAATGGGTCATCTAAATAGCTACCCCATGAGATACTCTCAAAGGTCTAGCCATCATAGGAGCTCAACCAACTCCTCATAAGAACAACACAAAACCACACAACAATAACATATCACACCTAAACACTCTATTGATGGAGATACCTATCAAGAGAGTGTAAGGTTACTAGTAAGAAACAATAGGGAACCATATCATAAACTTGAAAGTTTAACATCTATAAAATAAAAAATGTTACAAGAGAAGAGATAATAATCAAACAACTTGGGGTATTGATTTTGCATCTGGGAGACACATTCCCAAGTACTCTCCACCGTGCCACCATGCTACCACAAGACACAAAACAAGGGAATAACATGATTGTGAAACACATTCTCTTGGAAGTCCTGAATCTTCACCGACCGCTCCTTGAAGGAAACATCATCGTTAACATAAATCTCACCCAAATCGATTACATGAGAGTCATCATGAAGATAAAAATAGATCTTCTACATGTAAAAAACATCATGTATCCAAATCATCTATGGGGGAAGTGCTATCTGATACGTTATGGATCCAACACAATCCAACACCTCAAAAGGCCCAATAAACCATGCAGAAAGCTTACTCCCATGAACAAACCTTTGTTGACCATGATAAAGATTCACCTTCATGAACACATGATCTCTAATGTAGAACTCCATAGGTCTCCTCCAATGATCGGCATATGATTTCTAATGATCACGTTCTACCTTCAAACTCTCTTGAATTACCCAAACCATCTCTATTTTAATATGTACCAAAATCCATCCTGAGAGTTTCTACCTCTCTGACCCTCATCTAGAAAAATGAAGAACAATAAGTTCAACTGTACAAAGCTTCAAATTTCATCATACCAATGGTGGATTAGAAACTATTATTCTAAGAAAACATGACCAAGGGAAGGTGCCTCATCAAAAAACCTCCAAAATCTAGGTCACAAGAGCGCAACATGTCTTCAAGAGTTTGGATGGCCTAGTCTATCTGACTATCCATATGCATATGGAAAGTAGTGATAAGGAATAAATAATATCTAAAAGTATGTTAGAGACCTCTTCACACCCTATATTTTTTGGGAGTATAGAAACTTCTATTGGTGATATTAATTCAATAACCACTCCCGCCACTATACGCAATAAGAATCTCTTTGAGCCATTGAATTGAATTTCTTCTTCCATTGATAAAGAAGTCCATATCATTCATAATGAATAAGTGTGAAATTCCAAAGAACCCATTCTAGTAATTTAAAGGATATAGCCTTACAATTGTAATTTCATAGATCATGTTTATGTTAAGCATATCTTTAATCATGATATATAATCTTGGGGAGAGAGGGTATCCTTGGATAAGACCTCAAACTAACTTGAAAAGCCCAAACCTCCTACCTAAAATAGATATAAAAAACTATAGTGAAGAGAAGTATAAAAAATAAGGTTTCAAACCCATTTGAAAACTCCACACCACCTAAGAACTTTTAGGGTGAATTTTCATTCCATTCTATTACAGTCTTTCTCTATAACAATCTTGACCATGGCTATAACAACCCTACTTTTTCTTACATGATTATTACATCATTTAAAAGGTAAAAAATATAAAATCATTACAAAACCAGGATCCAAAGGTTTAGTATCTTGGGAAAATTAGGACCATACATATAATTTAAAAAATAAAAAATTAACATTTATTTAATTCCTTCTTCTCTAGATTCTTAGTGGTCCTCGTGTTCTCCTTAGTACAAGTAATCACCTGAGGATATACATCAAAAGAAGGGGTGAGCTAAAATCCCAGTAAGAGGATGGATAATAGACATGAAAAATGGGTGATAATAATAATCACCAACATAAAATAATAATGGTATCATCATCATAATCATTAGAGTAATCATTAAATAAAGGCATGGAATGTGGCAATGCATAAAAATGAAACATCATGTCTTAGTGGTCAAATACCACACATAGTTATAAACAAAGCTGGCATCATGTTCACGCATATTTCAATTTATCTCATTAGATTCGTCACATTACCCAATGCATTGGAGAACTATATAATTTTGGGTGAACCCATCATATCATAACATTTACACACGCTATATAATTCTGGGTGCACTTGTCACATCATAACATTTACATAATCATGCATGTCATATAGAACACATATCAATATTGGATATAAAATAACCCATGGAAAGGAATGAGTTTTATTTCAAAAATCATGAATTTATAAATAAAATTTGGGGTTATCAAGGTATTAACATAATTGGTATAAGAATCATCAATTTTGAGCGAGTAAGAAACAATCTCATGAGAAGTAAAAATTGTGTTTTTAGAAAGAAGAGTTCTTTTAGAAAAATATTTGCATATGTCATAAAATCATATTGGAAAAATGTATATCCAGAAAAGAAAAGGGAAGGATAAAGAAATGATATTTAAGGAACATTAATGTAACATTCATACCAAAAATGGAGTGAAAGAGGGAAACCCCAAAGAAAAAGAGTTGGGTTCGAAAATCTCATAATCTTATGTCTGAGTGATTTATTCACTTTAATAACTTGGATAATCAAATTATATTAATTAATTAACAAATAAAGAAACTATTATACATGTATTTGATTTATTATAGTTTTATTAAGTTTATTTATATCCTTTTATGTGAGTTATAGAGTTCAATTCCATCATTCAGGAGTGTTTATTTTCTTAGTTTTCATGACCAGTTCACTTGAATATGAGTATGAAAATTTATGTAGAATGGGTATAATTATCAAGAATTGAAATTATATGTTATTTATGAACATAAAGAGGTTTAAATGGTTATATATATAATTTGGTTAAAAGGTATGAAGATGAATCTTTAGATAAAATGTTAGTGATAATCATTTAGATTTTTTGGTGGTTTTTCGAACATCACAGACTTGTTTTGTTCCATTATTTATTATTGTGTATATAAGTTAGTTTTAGAAAACAAAAATGGTTATTAAATAAATTTTACAGTATTTACCAACCATTATAGTGGTTTTATGAAAAATATTTATGGCATTAAAAGAAAATGAAAAATCATTGTCCACGATGTTTGTAAATTGACACATCACGAGCGATGATTTCATTTTTAGAATAAAAAGGAGAGAGAAAGGAGTTTGATGACAGATATTCAATTAACATGATAGAATTATAGTATATAAAATATAAAAAAGTTATCATTCACATTTTTATAGAGGAGGTGAGGATAGAATAAAAAAATAAAAAGAGATTAAAAGAAAAATAAATTAAAAGAAAAAGAAAGAGGACTTTACATCTTGAATTCTCCTCTTTGAGAACCACCTTAAGGCACCTAGGTTTGGTCTTTTATTGATACCATAACCTATTGAACGTAGGGAAGGGGTTTGGGAAGATATTTGGGCAGAATTTGGACAAGAATAAAATCTTTGAATGTGTGAGGAGAAGAGGTGGCAAGGGGTGATATTTATAGGGGAGGAGAAGGGTGTTTTCCCATTATTTTATTCATTAGTTTATTATTTTAGCTCAAGACTATGAATAGTTTGAGCATTATCAAAAAATATATTAAAATAATGAATGGGAGTTAGATATTATGGTGATTACATCATCAATGACTCAAATAATATTGTATTTAACTTATAATGCATATATACCGTAAATTGACGTATTTTACTATTCCCCAAAAATTCAACTATTTCAGAAAAAACCCAAAAATTCACCTTAACCATTTTTCAATGTGTAGAATTGAAAATGAACTCCATTTTATGAAAATAGTTTTCTAAATATATTAAATTTAATTTTCAATTAAAATCATCATTTATTCAAAAAATATCAATTTTAAAATTATAATCGATTTTATGACACTTTCAAAAATTAACCAAGGTCTCATAAAATTATATTATAATCATAAGACAAAAAAATATTAATTTATGAGTATATTTTATGATAATAATTTTTCTTTTAAATCATTATATAAATTATAAAATTGTAAATAAATATTTATGATTTATAAAAATACTGATACTTAATTCGTCATTTTTAAAATATTTATTTACTTATTTCATGATATAAATATATTATATTTTCATTCATAAGATACATAAATTTTATTTATACTTTTAAAGGTGGAGTTACTATTCTATTAGATGAATTACTATTCCTAAGGGTCATGTTACTATTTCAAAGGTTAAGTTACTATCCTATCAGTATAGGTTCCTTAATTTTTGAAAAAACCTCTTATTTCATTAATTATTCATTTATAAATTTTGTATTGTGGACTTTATGTTATTTTATATAATTTATACTATATGAAATAATTATAATAAGGGATAAATTCCATTGATAAAAATTTTGGTCATTACAATGGTATTGGATCCAACCACTTTCCTATTAATGTCCACTAACATTTCTTGAGCGAGGCCAATCGCCCCTGGATACTCCAACCCTTGAGAAAACCACGATGTCTATTTGAGATTTTATGAAGTAGGAGTTCTGATAGTCACTTGTTTAGGATCATTTTGATAACCTTGTAGGAGAAATTACACAGTCTTATGGGTGAAAATTCACCGAAGGTGCTAGGATGGTTCACCTAGGGAATCAGGGAAAGAGCTATGGAAGTGGTAACATGAGGAAGAAGAACAACCTTGAAATAATTTTGAACCACCACTTTTGGTTCTTTCTTGATGCAATACCAAGATGTAATATATAAGGATCCAATTAATCCATTAGGTCTTGATGCACTATATGGCTTAATTCTTTTAATAGTAGAAAATATTTCATCCTCCTTCAGGTAGGATTTCAAGGAATCATTATTACAGTCCTCCAACGTGGAGAATTTTATCAAAAAAATGATTATCTTCTTCATTTAGTGGGTATAAATTGCTTACTCTCTGAAGATGTTCAGATAAAATATCCTTGAAGTGGGTGGCTCCCCTAGGAAAAATGGGTCCAATGTCATCGTAGAATGAGTCTTCTTCAAGTTGTGTGATAATCCTCACAATGAACTTTTTTTCCTGTATGCATGAATGGAAATATGATGTGTTGTGATCTCCTTTTATAAATCCATCTTTCTTCAAAGTGTCTACATTTATAGGATAAAATTAAGGAAATATTTGTATCCCATTGATTTTTAAGTCTCCCATTAAGCTGACTGATCTCATCCTGAATATCTTCGAATGAAAATTTGGGATTTGGTTGTTTATTCCTCCATTATAAAATGGTTTCATTAGCACACATAGTCTGTTATAGAAGTAAACCCATGCATACCCTTGGGATGGATCATTCCACATGTTTCATGAAAGTTTCACCCTTTATCTATCAATTTATGGAGTGGAAGTTACAAATAGGATACAAATAACATTGGATCTGGAGCAGCACCAGAGAATATATCAGATAAGGACTGATCCAGGTGAGAGATAGTCGTGTGTGAGAAATCTATTACTATATGCATGTTATCTAATCACCTGTCAAGATAGATTTATATTATACTACCTAATCTATTACTATTACAACATGTAAAATGGTCACCATTGATGCTCATATCCATTAGATTATTAAATAAAAGATTCATAATAAATCTTCCATATCCTTGATCGAGTAAACAACCCATTTATTTTTAGATTGATCTATTGTAGAAACATCGGGAGTCACAATGAAAAATATTTTCAGACAAAAAAAAAGACAAAAAAAGAAGATTATGAACACGAACACAATGATTTACCTGGTTCAAGAATAATCCCTACATCCATAGAGAGGCAGAATAACTTCATTATAATTTAGGAGTACAATTATAGGGAGGTTTCATAGTTTCATACACACAAAAACCCTACCTGGAATGAGATAATAAAAAAGACGAAACATTGTGCCACCAACCGCACAGTAAGTCCATTGCACTGCTACAACACTGCGATCACCCAAGTTCAAGCTGCTACAGTGGTTGGTGGCTAGAAGTCTGCAGAGCTACAATACCATTGTCTCCAAAGGTCGAGATGTTATAGGGACGAATTAGGCTTCAAGTGGGAGATTTTTGGATTGGTGTATCCCAATTCATTTGAATGATGTTGGGTTCAATGCCATCAGCCCATATTGCACACCAGATCGTAACTCTCACCGGCCAAGCTCTGCGGTGAGCTTGTTGGGGGTTGCAAGGGGCAACATGCCCATGCTCTAGGGGTCTTGGGGATGAAGGTGCTCAACTTAAACTTCGAGGAACTGTAACAACTCTGATCAACGGTATCAGAGCTGACCGGGTGACACCGACATGGCACTATAGAAATGTGGACTTTAGAATGGTTATTGTAGCATCTCATACTTTAGAGATAGAGATATTTTAGCTCCATAAACTTCTAGAAACTAGCCACTATAACAGCTTAGACTTGGGTGGCCACAACACTGTATCGCTGCCAACTTCCATCCACCGTTCATTATAACACAGTGTAGTTACTGTGCAATTGGTGGCACAATGCTTCGTCTTCTTTATTAGCTTATTTGAGCTAGGGTTTTGGTGTGTATGAAACTCTAAAAACTCTATGTAATTGTTCTCCTGAATTATAGTGAAGTGATTCTGCCTCTCTATAGACATAGGGATTAATCCCAAACCACATAAATCATTGTGTACATGTTCATCTTCTTCTTCTTTTGTTTCTGTATTTTCTTCATCTATAAACCTCTATCATTGTGATTCCTAGTGTTTTTTCAACAACTAGTATCGGATTTCGAGTTCAAAATTCTTGAATTAAACATTGTCTAGAGAAGAAGGAATGGTGAAGATCGATCAATTTGATGGAACCAACTTCAGTTACTGGAGGATATAGATTGAGGATTATCTTTATTTAAAAAAGATTCACTTTTTTACTTCTTGGTGTAAAACCAATGGATATGGAGTTGACAAAGTAGGAGATATTTTATCGACAAGTTATGGGAGTTGTGCACCTTACATTGGCAAAAAATGTGGTGTTTAACATCAGAGAGGATAAGACGATATATGGGCTAATGATAGCTCTCACAAATATGTACAAGAAGCCTTCAACATCAAACAAAGTGTACCCGATGCGATGATTGTTCAATCTGAAAATGATTAAATGAAGTGTTTTTGTAGATCACATCAAAAAATTCAACACCATCACAAGTCAGTTGACATCGGTGGGAATTGTGCCTGATGATGAGGTATGTGCACTGGTTTTAATGTCTTTATTACCTGACAGTTGGGAAGAGATTGTAATAGTTGTGAGTAGTTCTTCAAGGAATACCAAGCTGGTTCTGAAGGATATGCAGGACCTGATTCTCAGTGAGGATATTTGAAGAAGAGAATCGGTCATATTCTCTCATTACGGGAAAAATCGTTATTTACGACGAGTTATTTACGACGGGAATAAATCACATCGCAAATAGTCTGTCGAAGAGGTTATTTGTGACGGGTTGGTCACCCCATCGCAAATAACCAATTATTTGCGACGAGAATAGGCACCCCCGTCACAAAAACTTACACGCAGATTGGGGCGGTTTGCTCGCCAAACCGCGTGAAAGGGTATTTGCGACGGGTAGGCACCACCCGTCACAAATGTCGGGAGGCGGTAAGACCTAGTTGTGACAGGGGATCCCCCGTCGCAACTAGTTCAGCCCCCCAGAGGGTATTTGCGATGGGACCCGTCGCAAATAACCGGCGACGGTAAAAACCAATTTGTGATGAGATGTTGTCCCGTCGCAAATAACCGGCGGCGGTAAAAACCTATTTGTGATGAGATGTTGTCCCGTCACAAATAATGTGTTGGCATGTTACTTTTTGCGACGGTCCCCGTTGCAAAAAAATCTTTTAACCGCCGACTGTAATTAATGCGGCCGAAGGTATTTGCGACGGAACCCGTCGCAATAAGTACTATTAGCGATGAGATTCCTGTCGCAAATACTGCCATCATAACTAATCTAACCTATATATACCCTCTCCATTTTTTATCTCCTCCCGAATTCCTTCTTCCTCTGCTTCTGTAAACTCTAATTTTAGAGAGAAAAGTTTTTAGAGTAAATTTTTTTTACGAAGAACTTGTGAAGCCTCCTACAATTATAAGAGATCAAGTTTAAAGGTATTTATGTTTTATTTAATTTATTGTTTATTTCATTTCTTTATATTAATTTTAATTATTGTTGATTAGTTGTAATTAAGTTAGATTTAAATTATTTTGTTATCAGTATTTATTTGTAATAATAAAATTAAATTATCAGTACCAGTTGTTAGTAATTAGTAATAATTAATAATTATTAACGATAATTAGTAATGTATATAAATAATTAGCAGTAATTAGTAATTAGTAGCTGTATTTTGTAGTAATTATTAGTAATTAACACTAATTAGTAATAATTAGAAATAAATAGTAATAATTAGAAAAAAATAGTAATAAATATTAACAATTAGTAATAAATAGTATTAATTATTAATAATTAGCAATAAATACTAATAAATAGAAATAAATACTAATAAATGGTAATAAATACTAATAAATAGTAATAAATACTAATAAATACTAATAACTAGTAATAAATACAAATAATTAGTAATAAATACTAATAATTAGTAATAAATACTAATAATTAGTAATAAATACTAATAATTAGTAATAAATACTAATAATTAGTAACAAATACTGATAAATAGCAATAAATACTAATAAATACTAATAAATAAAAATAAATAGTAATAAATGCTAATAAATAGTAATTAATAGTAATAAATAGTAATAAATAGTAATAAATAGTAATAAATAATTATAAATACTAATAAGTAGTAATAATTACTAATAAATAGTAATAAATACTAATAAATAGTAATAATTACTAATAAATAGTACTAATTACTAATAAATAGTAATAAATAGTAATAAATAGTAATAATTAGTAATAAATAGTAATAATTAGTAATAAATAGTAATAAATTGTAATACATACTAATAAATAGTAATAAATACTAATAAACAGTAATAAATAGTAATAAATACTAATAAATAATAAGAAATACTAATAAATAGCAATAAATACTAATAAATAGTAATAAATAGAAATAAATAGTAATAAATAGTAATAAATAGTAATAAATAGTAATAAATACTAATAAATAGTAATAAATACTAATAAATAGTAATAAATACAAATAAATAGTAATAAATACTAATAAATAGTAATGAATACTAATAAATAGTAATAATTAGTAATAGTTAGTAATAATTAGTAACAATTAGGAATAATGAGGAATAATTAGAAATAATTAGGAATAATTAGTAATAATTATGAATAATTAGGAATAATTAGTAATAATTAGGAATAATTAGCAATAATTAGCAGTAATTAGCAATAATTAGGAATAATTAGGAATAAGTAGCAATAATTAGGAATAATTAGCAACAATTAGGAATAATTATCAATAATTAGGAATAATTAGCAATAATTAGCAACAAATAGCAATAATTAGAAACAATTAGGAATAATTAGGAACAATTAGGAACAATTAGCAATAATTAGCAATAATTAACAATAATTAAAAATAATTAAGAATAATTAGCAATAATTAACAATAATTAGCAATAATTAGCAATAATTAGGAATAATTAGGAATAATTAGAAATAATTAGTAATAATTAGAAATAATTAATAATAAATAACAATAAATAACAATAATATGAATAATTATCAATAAATAGCAATAAATAGCAATAAATAGCAGTAAATAGCAGTAAATAGCAGTAAATAGCAGTAAATAGCAGTAAATAACAGTAAATAGCAGTAAATACCAGTAAATAGTAGTAAGTAGCACTAAGTAGCAGTAAATAACAGTAAGTAGAATAGTAGTAAATAGTAGTAAATAGAAATAAATAGCAGTAAATAGCAGTAAATAGTAGTAAATAGTAATAAATAGCAATAAATAGTAATAAATAGAAATAAATAGAAATAAATAGAAATAAATCGAAATAAATAGAAATAAATACAAATAAATAGAAATAAATAGTAACAAATAGTAATAAATAGTAATAAATAGTAATAAACAATAATAAATAGTAATAAAAAGTAGTTGTAATTATCTATCTTCTTTTTTTGGATAATGTTTTTCTAATTTCAAATTATTAAAAAACAGTAATGATTTTATATTTTGTAGAAAAATATGGAACAAGGAAGTCGACAATAGTCATTATTAGATGATCGTGCTTGGATAAATTAGCACACAAATTCAAGCAGTTCTGGTTTGAATCCTATATATATTGAGGGTGTTGAAGCTTTCTTATCATTTGCATCATTAAAACTAGAATTTATTTCAGAAGAAACAATTAAGTTTCCTTGTAAAAAATGTGCTCTGAGAACATTTGAAATATTTGACAAGGTTGGGGGACATCTCTTGCAGTTTGGTTTTCAACCATATTATGTTTTTTGGTATAAACACGGTGAATGCAGTTCTAGAGAAGATACTAATAACTTGATTCCAGATCCATCACCATTTCAAAATTTATTACATGATGTTGGAGGTCCATCTGTTCAAGAAACTGAAACTCAAGATGCTATTGATTTAACTCCTGAGTTGGAACAATCAAATTTTTTTGAGTTGTTGTGGTCTGCTAAGGATGCATTATATCCTGGTCATAGGATAAGAAAAATAGAAGTAGTTGCAAAATTTATGGCTATTAAATCAGATAATGCAATGTTAAACAACTGTTTTGATCAGATATTTTCTTTGGTTAAAACACTGTTACTTGAAGGAAATGTGTTGCTTGTAAATTACTATTAGAGTAAGAGGTTGGTTCATAATCCGGGCCTTAGTTATCGAAATATTCATGCATGTGAAAATGATTGCATCTTATATTCTGGTGAAAATGAGTCATTGGATAGTTGTCGCACATGTGGACAATTGAGGTATAAATAAGCTCAACCGGGGAAGTCTGGATTGATTCCTGTGAAATAGTTGAGATATTTCCCCCTTACACCCAGGTTGCAGCATTTATTTATGTCTCAGAACACAATGTCAATGATGTCATGGCACAAAACCAAGATTTTAACTGATAAAAGATTGAATCATCCATCTGATGGTGATTCATGGAAACATTTTGACCGTTTGCATCTATCTTTTTCTTTAGAATCCCAAAACATGCAATTGGGTCTTTATACTAATTGTTTTTGTCTGTTTGGTTCTTATGGTAGTCAGTATTCATATTGGCCTTTCTTTATAACTCTGTAAAATTTACCTCTATGGATGTTGATGAAGGAGACCTATATCTTTTTGACCTTATTAATCCCAGAACATCCAAAAACAAATATTTATACTTATTTGAAAACATTTATTAATGAGTTAAATTCATTGTGGATTAATGATGTTAGTACATATGATGTTTCTGTGAAACAAAATTTCATATTAAAAGCTGTATTGATGTGGACTATTAGTGACTTCCCGGCATATGACATGTTGTTTAACTGGAGTACACATAGTCCGAAATCATGTCCTTACTATATGAAGGACAACAAATCCTCTATGATTATTAATGGAAGAAAACCTTTCTATTTTGACTATCATCGCAAATTTCTTCCAACCGATCATCCTTTTCAGAGGAACAAATCTCATTTCAGAAAAGACACAATTGAAAGGGATGGACCTCAAAAAATGATCTCAGGTATAGAGTTAAAATCAATTGTATTTTCATTACCTCCCATCACATTTGGTCCAACAGTAAACCAATAGAAAATTCATGGCTTTGGGAAAGAGCATAATTGGATAAAACAGAGAATTTTTTGGGATCTTCCATATTGATCTGATTTGTTGGTGCACCACATCTTGGATGTCATGCATATTGAGAAGAACAATTTTGATAATTTATTTCATACAGTTTTGGATACACCAGGTAAGACCAAAGATAATGTAAAGGTACGATTAGATCTTTCCCAAATTTGCAGATGATCAAAACTTGAACTATTTCAAAATGTCAAATCACAGAGGTTAATGAAGCCAAAAGTAGCTTATACACTATCCAAAGAGAGTCTCTTATTATTTTGTCCTTGGATTGAAGATTTGATACTTCCAAATGGCTATGCTTCCAATTTGGGCAGATGTGTTAAGAATGATCATATTACCAAATTAAAAAGTCATGATTGTCATGTTATAATAGAAAGACTTATACCGATTGGATTCAGAGGTTTTTTGAATTCTATGATTTGGGATTCGATAACATACATATAATATTTTTTTCAAGACATTTGTGCGGTGACAATAGAATATGATGCACTAAGTAAACTGGAAGAAGATGTTGCTGTCATTATATGTAAATTGGAAAAAATATTCTCGCCGGATTTCTTTGACTCAATAGAACATATGATATTACATTTTCCACATGAATCTAAATGTAGAGGTCTGGTATAGTTTCAATGGATGTACCCATTTGAGAGATTCATGCAGAAATTAAAGAAAAAAGTACGTAACAAAGCATCTGTTGAAGGCTCAATTGCTAAAGATTATTTGCAAGAGGAAATTTATTTTTTCTGCTCTCATTATTTTGAATCTGAATATCCCTCAAAACAAAACCAAATGGGACGAAACGAGGGGAATGCTGATGATAAAATGGACAATCAATTATCAATTTTTAATCAGCCAGAGCTTGTCTTCGATGGAGTTCACGAACGGTGGCTTTCTGATGATGAACATCACATAGATCATATATATGTTCTAATCAACTGTAAAGAAATGACATCATTTGTACTATGAGTGCTTATATCACTTATTTTATAATTTATGTTACAGTAAGTAAACTTATTTTATTTGTAGGTTATATGATAATCAAATCAAGAAACAACTTCCACAAATTACAGCAGTTGCTCTTGAATAATGCCAACAGAAATTTTTTTCTCAATGGTTTCAAAAATTGGTAACATAAATTATTGATGGTTTAATATATAAATTCATTTTATTATTTATTATATTAATAATTGTTGTACAAATTTTCAGGTGTCTCAACATGTTAATAAAATTGATAAGCGACTGTGCATATTGAGTAACCCACCATCCAAAATGGTTAAATCTTATAATGCACATGTGGTGAATAGTTTTCAATTTCATACACATGTATATGGGGAATAAAAAAACAATGAACAGTAGAGTTTTCTTGATAGGATCACATTATAGAGAAACTGAAGTTGACTTTTACAGCATGCTGGATGAAATTATTGAACTATGTTATCGAGGGAAAAATTATATAACAATGTTTAAATTTTAGTGGTTGGATACTAAGAGATGCTTGTGTGTTCATCCGATTCATGGAATCATCGATATTAAATATAAAAGTCTTATTGCAGTAAATGAACCATTTTTAATGGCTCAATAGGTACATCAAATATATTACACAAAGTACTATCATACTTCAAGATACTTGAGTGATAAGTGGAGCATGATAAAAATAAAATCTCCAGAAAATCAGTTTACTCAAACTGAATGTGGTTATGATGAAGTACAAGGAATTGAAATTTTTCAAGAGACTACTCAAATTCCATTTTTTCAAAAAGAGACATGAATATCGATGATGACACCCCACAATTAAGGGTCGATGGTGACGATGATGTTAATGATGTTAAAAATGAATTTGAAATAGAAAGAGATGATGAAACTAAAACTCATATGGATATTTATGATGCCGATGATGAATATGAATACATTGACATCGTTAGATATGAAGATGATGATGAAGGTGAACATTGACACAGTTAAATGCTGGTTATAATCATAACTAATATATAACTATATGTAATAGTTATTTTCAACTATCTGCTATCAACAATAATTTGTGTTTCAGATGGACCCTGATCTATTTCATGAGTTGGAAGAGGCTGAGCTACCTATGGATGAGGAGGATTTGGGATCATCTGACCCTCAACCTACTGGCGGTTCAGGGGGTACGTGGAGGGGGCGAGGTCTTGCGTGACTGATGATTCCCGACTCTATCCCCAAGCAGCGTCCACATCTTGGTTTCGATCCACGCACGCGAAGGAATGATAACCTGTGTATTTTATTTAGCTTTCATTAATTTATTTATATACTAATTATTTGATTATTTGTTCTTTTTTTATAGTTTTGCGCATGTAGCTATTGGAAAGGGGAGCGTTATCTTGCACAATTATTTTTCTTAGCCATGGATCACATGAAATAGATTCTCATTGATGTGTAGCTTGGAATGTTCAATCATTGGATGGTACATAAATAAATAATATTTATTTAGAAATTTATTTCATTAATAAATTGATATTATAAATTATTTGTAGGGTTTATGGTATCCCATAGATGATAGCATGTGTGGCGCTATCCATGAGGCATTGGAGGTGTCTATGCGTGAGCGTTTCCATCATTTTTTGCACAATTTGAGAAGGACAACCATTAAGAAAGTAGGATCGATAGTATTTGATGAGTCATGTAGATCCCACCGACCATAGTACATTTCATCTCACGTTTGGGATGAATTATGTTCACACTGGTTGAGTGGTGGATTTCAGAGGAGATCTTCATTGGGCCAGCAGAACCGGGGGAGACAGGAGGTGACACATTGAGCTGGTAGCCATACATTCAGTACACATAAAGAGCATATAGTAAGTATCTTTTTTAAATATTTTATACAAAATTAAATATAAATAGTTTATTTTATATTTATATAGGTAGTAGAGCATCCCGATATTACGAAGTACGACATTTATCAGAGGATGTATAGTGATACAACCATTGAAGAGATTAGAGGTGATCACCAATGTCAGATTGTGGTCAGTATTATTTATTTTTTAGTTTGAAAATTAACTTCATATAATATTTTCACTATTTTAATTTCAAATTGAAACCGAAGGAGTTATATGAGGCTGTGACCTCTCAAACACAGGCTGAGAGTCAGGCCGAGATGACTGATCAGACTAGTGCCCACCATTTTGATGAGGCAGCATGGATGCAGGCGACCCAGTATGCCTTCAAGAAGAGCCGAGTAGTTGGTATCGACTCTCATTTGACTCATGGGACTTATTATGGTATTACTGTGATGTCAGTGTCCAGCTCGAGAGGAGCTCGTGGAGAGGCATCATCTTCTGGATCACAATATTAGAATCAGTTTTGAGCTCAAACTGATCTTATAGAGAGTTTACAGAAGCATCAGGAAGATATGTGTCAGCAGCAACAACAACAACATGAGGAGGACATGCATCGATGGCATCAACAACAGAAACAACAACAACACGAGGAGGACATGTGTTGATAGCAGCAACAACATCATGAGCAGATGGAGTACATGCGCCGTCTGAATCGTAGTTTAGGGATGAAGTTTCTTCCACCATCTCCTCTAGCTCCTCCATCTCCTCCAAAAGACTATCCCCTAGTGATTTTTTTTGTTCTGTTAAAAATATTTGAATTGAACATTTGTTGTAATATGAACTATTTAGAGTTTTTGTATTTTATATTAGTGTGAATATTGCATTTTTTTTTTAATATTTTAGTATATTATTATTTATTATTAGTATTATATTTTTAATGTTTGTTTATTTTACTAATAATAATAATAATAATATTTTATGATTTTTTAATATTTTTTTTCTAAATATAGAGAATTTTAATATTTTTTTATTTTTTTATTATTTTAATAATATCAATATTATATTTTTCATTAATCATCATTTTATTATTTTATTATTTTATTAAGTATTTGAAAATATTGATAATTTTAATATTTTTTATTATTTTAATAATATTAATATTATTTTTTCATTAATCATAATTATATTTTTTATTTATTTTATTAAGTATTTGTGATGAGACCTTTTGCGACCGGGGCCCATCACAGATATTACATATATATATATATATATATTTAAATGTTTTTGGGATAGGTCGTTTTACCGTCGCAATAACTTTGTTGCGACGGGCCCGTCGCAACTGGTTTATAACATATAAGCTATTTGCGACGGGTCGACATCCCGTCACAAATACTTTTTGCGACGGGCCCATCGCGAAAGGTTATTGTATATATAATTTATTTAATCAGAGATCTATTTGTGATGGGACTGCTTCCCGTCGCAAGTAGTATTTGTTATGACGATCCCGTCGTAAAAAATACTAGTTGCGACGCCGTTTTTTACAATGGGCTATTTGCGAAGGGACCCCGTTGCAAAAGTGTTTTTTTGACGAGATCCTGTCGCAAATAGCCCATCGAAAATATCCAAAATTCCAGTAGTGTTTGGGTCTGCTTTGAATGTAGAAGGAAAATGAAGTTATGCACAGCGATATAATCACAGGGGATGATCAATGACACGAAGAAAGAGTCGAGACAAAGAAAAGGGGGTTGGTCCTACCTTCTGGATTTGGGGGAAGAAAGGAAATGTTAAGGAGTGTAGAGAAAAAAGGCACCTGAAACTAATGCAGCAAACACGATGACTAAAGGAACTAATGATGAACTACTGCTGAGCATGGATAGCCCTATGGAGTATTTAATTTTAGGCTGAGAGGCATCTTTACATTCCATGTCAGTGAAGGGTTTCTTAAACAATTATGTTTTTAGAAAATTTTAAATGGTGCATCTTACTGATGATGAACCCTTGTAGATTGTGGGGAAGGGTGGTGCATGGATCAAGACCAACAGTGGGGGTTTTTTGGTTCTAGAAAATGTGAAGTATATCCTTAATTTAAGAAGAAATATTATTTCTATCAGGAAACTTGATGATATAGATTTTAGTTCCACATTCAATTATGATGCATGGAAGATCACCAAGGTATCTATGTTCATAGCATAAGGAGAAAAGAATGGTACTCTATACAATATGATAGAAACCGGGATGGAAATTCTTGCATCAATAAATTCTATCGGGGATTCAGAATTGTGGCACTAGAGACTAGGCCACATGAGTAAGAATGGGATGAAGGTGCTGACAATAAACGAATGTTATCAGAGCTAAAGTTTGTGGATGTTGGCCTATGTAGAGATTGAATCTTTATAAAGTAGAAGAAGGTATCTTTTGAAAAAGGAGGCAGAACACTAAAGGTTGGGAAGCTAGACCTGGTGCACACTGATGTTTGGGGGCCTGCACCAGTACACTCCATTGAAGGGTAATAATATTATGTGACATTAATTGATGAATCAACAAGAAAGATATGTATTTACTTTATGAAAAAAAATCTTATGTGTTTACGGTGTTTTAGAAGTGGAATTCCATGGTGGAAAATGATTCAGGAACTAAGCTGAAATGTTTGAGGTCTGAAAATGGTGGAGAGTATAGTAGCAAGAAGTTCAGATAATTCTATTCTAATAATGGAATATAGTGGGAGAAGACTATTCCGAGTACTCCATAATAGAATGGTGTAGATAAAAGTATGAATATGAATCTGAATGAATGTTCTAGGAGCATGAGGTTTCACTTGAGAATACCAAAAACCTTGGGCTGATGAAATGAACATGACATCATATCTCATCAACAGGATTCCATCTCTACCAATGAGAGAATGTCTACCTGAGGAGATCTGGTCTGGTAATGAGGTAAGACTCATATTTATGATTCTTTGTATGTTTAAAATACATAAATATTGATGATGATGCAAGATACATGCTTGATATTAAGTCCAAATCATGTTTCTTTATTGGATATGTGTTGAGGAGTTTGGTTACCACTTTTGGGGTGATAGAAACAAGAATATCATTAGAAGATGGAACATGATAGTTAATGAAGGTGGAACATACAAATATTTTCATGCAATTGAATTTGATAATGGGAACAAAGAATTTGACTGACATGAGAAAGTGGAAATTGAAGGTGAACCTAAGCATGTGACACCAGAACTACTGGAGAATACCCCTAAAATGGAGTTCAGGAAATCAATAAGGGTGAGAAGGCCTGTGCAGAGGTATTTACCATCCTTATATTATTTTTTATTAACTAATAGTGGGATATTATAATGCTTTAAAGAAGAAATGTAGTTAAAGGAGTCAAGTAAGTGAGAGTTGGCTATAAATGAGAAGATGTCTTCATTACATGAAAATAATCTTGGGAGTTGACACCTCTTCCACAAGGAAAGAAATCGATGCAGAACAAATGGGTATACCAGGTCAAGGAAGAACATGATGAAAAGAGGTGGTACATGGAAATACTAGTGGGAAAAAGTTTTCAATATAAATAAAGCATGGATTTCACTAAAAAAATTTCACCTGTAGTGAATCTTATCACCATCCAAGTGGTTCTCAGTATTGTTTCATTATAAGACTTATACCTAGAGAATCTTGATGTCCAGAATACTTTCCTTTATGCAGTTCTGGAGGATAAAATCTATATATAGCAACCAGAGGGATAATTTGATTCAGGGAAGGAAGAACTAGCGTGAAAACTCTAAAAGATATTATAAGGGTTTAAGTAGACACCCAGGTAGTGGAATAAATTTAAAAATGAATACAAATGATGTGACATGGATAAATGTTCCTACACTAAGTCTTTTGTTAATGAATACATTATACCACTTCTATATGTGAATGACATGATCATTGCAGGATCATGTATGTAGAGGATTAATGAACTAAAAGGGTAGCTGGATGAGGAGTTCTAAATGAAAATTTTTGGAGAAGCTGAAAAGATTTTGGGGATGACTATCAAGAGAGACCGTGAAAATGGAACCTTTATATTACCACATTTTGACTAAATTGTAAAGGTTTTGAGAAGATTCAATATGTTGGAAGAAAATACATTCTATATTCCCTTGTAAATCCATTTTAAACTATCAAAAGAGAAATTATCAAAGACAGAAGAAGAGGCTAAGTACATAACAAAGGTTCCATAAGCATCAGTTGTTGGAAGCCTGATATATTTCATGGTCTGTACTCGACCTGACATTGATCATGCAATGATATTTGTAATAAGGTACATGAATAACCCTAGAAAGAAACATTGGGAAGATGTGAAGTGGATGCTATGATAACTGAAGGGAACCCAGAAGTATCTTTGTGTTTTGGGAAAGAAAATTTATTATAGGGGCGGATCAGGCTTCAAGTGGTAAGGTTGTTTGATTACTATAGCTTGATCCATTTAGATGATGTTGGGATAAATGATAGCATCCCATAGTGAACACCAGACCATAAATATTTCTGGTCGAGCTCCGTAATGAGCTTATTGGGGGTTGCAGGGGAAATGTGCCCCTGCTCCAGGGGTCCAAAGGCCCCCAAACCAAATTTTGGGGAACTTTTTCAACTCTAACTAAATGTATCATAGCTGATCAGGTGAAAATGATAGGTAAATATAGTAATGTAGACTTTGGCATGGTTACTATAGCATGTTGGACTTTGGAGACAATGGTATTATAGCTCAGTAGACTTTCTATCACTAATCACAATAGCAGCTTGGACTTGGGTGGATGCAACACTATAGTAGTGTGAAATTCCAGCCACCATTAATTGTAGCACAATATACTTACTGCATAGTTGGTGGAATAGTACAAGAAAGACGATGTTTTACTGACATAGAAGTGGTTGGAAGATCAGGACATGAGAGTGAGCGACAAGTGGAGGCTCATAGACAAACATGTCGAGACGAGGTTCCTCAGCGTCCTAATGGAAGACTTCCTGGTCAGGGAGAGAAAACACTGTGGGATGGTTATGGTAGGTAAGGATACTGTCACAATTAGAAAGTCGTACTTTTAGAGACTGCACCAGATGTAAATGTTTGGGGCATCCTGCTTGGTAAGGGTCTGTGCCCAAGTTGCGATGGGGACACAACTTCAGAAGACTAAATCCTTAACGGATGTCAGAGTGACAGAGGTGAACATAGAGAGGATCATCCAATCCTTGAACCTTGTGAAGATTTGGGATGAATTTCCAGTTTTCAAGGCATATATGAGGGTGTACATCATTCACTTGGGTAACTTGGAAGAACTATCATTCAAGTAAGAGACAAAGAATCTAATCAGGGAGGTAAAGGAGACATGCGGCCTGAGCATAATGGACGACAAGGTGTTCTTGTGGGACACATCGTAGTTGGACACAACAAGCTCCTAAAAGTGTACAAGGTGTTCAATATTTTCCCCACACCTGATGTCTCACCCGAGGGTACCATGATCGATAAGATATCACATATTGGGAATGAGAATGAAATGGACAAGTTGATCAAGCAGGGCTTGAAGGATGAGATCACATCTCAGGTCCTGAGATCCAACATTATAAAGAAGAAGAGTAGGTTTCAGTTGATTAAGAGTGATGTAAGGCCCATATGGAACAATTATTACATGAAGGGGAGATTCAATATGGTGTCCAACTATGAGATTGATAAGTACAATTCCTAGGAGGGTGATGTAGAGATGTCAAAAATCTTGCCTTATGAAGCCTCCAACTTGACAAACTCTGGCTTGGGTGCTGAAACTATACCTGAGTCTGAGGAGAGGTCACACCTAGTCATGAAGAACAACATGATCACTGGGTTGGTGTTCAACAGTGAGTGCCCGACAGACAGAACTTGTCGAGTGAGCATGTGATCAAGTTATTCATCAAGCTAGAGGGCAATAAAGATCCTTCTAGTTGTATATTCTCAGCTAACCTAGTGGACAGGAAGGCTAAGAGCTAAATAACCAGGGAATTGGATCAGGTGGAGAGGAAGCAAAACTCATTCATGATCAGATAGGAGATGGATGAGAGTTTAGAAAATGTGTCCAAATTGACGTTAAGGTCGGGGAAGATATAGTAGAGCCGGACCCATAAAGGATTCCCTAGCCTCGACGTCATCTTGGCCACCTTTTCCAGCCTCTAGTCCATCTCATACCCAATCATGAATGAGTTGTGATCCCTCCTCTCCTGATCCACCACCCTCTCCATCCAGCTCTGAGACTTCTTATCCACTAGGTTAGCTGAGAATATACCTATAATAGGATCCTTATGGACCTTTGTATTGATGAAGAACTTGATCACATGATCGCTCAACAAGGTCTGCCTACTAAGCATCAGAAACTCACTATCAAACACCAACCTGATGATTATGTTGTTCTTCATGCCAAAGTGTGACCTCTCCTCAGACTCAGGTATGGTGTCAGCACCCAGGACAGAGTCCATCTAGTTAGAGGCGTCAAAAGGTGAGATTATCGACATCTCTATGTCGCCCACCCAAGCATATTACTTATTGATCACATGGTTGGGAACCCTATTGAAGTCCCCCTTTATGAAATCATTATTCCATATAGGCCTTACCTGGTTGTTCCTTAGCTGCAAAATTCCCTTCTTCTTTCTAATGTAGGCTCTCAAGACCTAATACATGATCTCATCCTTCAAATCCTGCTCTATCGACTCATCTATTTCATTTCAATTTTCAATTTTCAATATCCTATCAATAATGGAACCCTGGGTGAGACATCAGGTGCAAGGTACATCTAGAAAACCTTGCACGTGTTTAGGGAGCTTGCTACTTCCAACTGTGATGTGTCCCATAAGAACCCCTTAACATATACTATGCTGGTGCCTCAGGTCTCGTCTACCTCCCTGATTAGCCCTTTCATCTCTTCACTACACAACGGACCTGCCAAGTTGACCAAGTGAGCAGTTTACTATTACAAAAAACGTCAGGAGCAACGAAGTGAAAAAAGATCAAAAAAGTGTAAAAGGGGAAAAAATAACGAGAACGCATAGATTTATGTGGTTTGGGAAATGATCCCTACATCCATGGAGAGGCAAATTTTCTTCACTAAGAAAAATACAGGAGCATAATTTATAGGGAGTTTTAGGGTTCTAACACACTAACTAAACCCTATCCCAAAGTGAGATAAAAAAACGAGGAAGATTATCCACTATTTCACCAACTCCACAGGATGTACACACTGTTACATTGCCTTGTTGGTGTCGGTCGGTTATCTCTGCTATAATGGTTAGAGTTTCTACAGTCCTAGAAATTTTGGTCGTGGGACTTCAGCCCCCAGACCCCCAAAGTAGGGGCGAGTTGCCCCATACAACCCCCAACGATCTCACTGTAGAGCTCGACCCATGGAAGTTCCAGCCTAATGCATAGTATGGGCTATAATTATTCAGCCCAAACATCATCCAAACTAGATTGGGCTACACCAATCCAACATGTACACCCTACTGTATGACTTGAAGACCAGAACTTTGTCCCCTAGATTCACGAGGTGTGAGGATTAGAACACACTCTCTATGTTTGCCTCTGCCACTCTGATGCCATCCAGGGACTTGGTATTCTGGAGCTGTGTCCACACCATGGCCTGGGCGCAGACCCCTACTGGTAGGACATCGAAAACATCAACATATGGTAGAGCCTCTCTATGTATGACTTGCCAAGTGCGACCCTGCTCTTACCTACCATAACTATCTCACAGTGCTGGATCACTCTGACCAAGAAGTCTACGATTGGGATACTAAGGAACCTTATCTCTGCCTGCCTGTTAGTGAGCCTCCACTTGTCAGACACACCAATGTCCTGATATTCCAACCACTTCTGTGTCTATCAAACATCATTTGTCCTAGATTGTGCCACCAATCGTATAGTAAGTCCACTATGTTATAGTGGAAGATGGATGGAAGTTTGTATTTCTATAGTGTTGAGACCACCCAAGTCCAAGGTGCTATAGTGGTCAGTGGCTAAAAGTCTGCAAAGCTACAATACTTTTGTTTCCAAAATCCAATATGTTATTGTAATCGTGTCAAAGTCCTCACTACAATAGTTCTCTGTCGGTGATGTCTGGTCAGCTCTGCTATAGTCGATCAGAGTTTTTATAGTTCCTCAAAATTCGAGTCAATGGCCTTCGACCCCTAGATCCCCAGAGCAGGGGTGCATTTCCCCCTACAATCCCAAATGAGATTACCATGAATCTTGATCAATGAGAGTTGTATTCTTGTGTGTAGTATGGGTTATTATCATTTGGTCCAACATCATCCAAATGGATTGGGCTACACTAATCCAATATGATCTAGAATTGTATTGAAGTGTCCAGTTAAAAACCAGGAATTGGGGCCAGGGTTGAAGGAAGATAACTCCTTCCAAAGATCATCTCTTTCTCCTACTACACACTTGACATAAATAACGGGAATGAAGAAAAATCCACTAGGAAAAAGCATTGATTAGATCAACCTATAGTGGATTATTCCAGAAGAGACAAATATGGCCATTAGTTGGGATGCCCATGCATGGGATAATCCATAACCAGCTTGGAAGAATAATTCTAAATGGTTGAAACCTTATTTTTTGGATGTAGAATATCATGTAATGAAATAAATTTACTGCTAATCATTTTCAATGGTTGCGAAAACAATGCCCTAGGAATCCCATATCATTACGGTAGACATAGAAAGAAAGATGAGAAGGTTTGGTCACCTAATAAACCTTTTCTACAACATGATAATACACCCTACTAGGAGATAGACTTGGAGATAATTTCAACCCCACAAAAGAGGAGTTTTATTTTTATCTTTATTCCTTTGATAACCTATTAATTATGGAGAGAATAATTTCTACAATAAACCCCACTGAAGTCTTGAAAGCATTGATAAGGGAGATATTTCATATGAGAGAACCTATAATTACTCCAGTTCTTTAATCCTGGGGGATGGAGGATCATAAAGAGGTTTTATAGCCTCACCATAGATAAGTATTCAAGGAGAAACATCATCTGTGACATTGGAGAGGATGCAATGTAGCACCTTATCCTTCAAAAAAACAATAGGAGGAAAAGGATTCCATGACACTATATTTTCCATGAGATTTATCCATTAAAAGGGAAATAAATACAGTAGTGGGGGTGACTGTGAAATTCACTCTTAAGATAGAATCCATCACAAGATCAAGGGAATTTATAACACAACTGAGGGGGTCTAGATAATGATCCTCTATACCAGATGATGAAGGGAAAATGAAGGAATGAAACTCACCTTTGGGAGACTCCTTTATAACCATTTTGGGTGCTTCAGATCTGCATTTGAGGTTGTGGAAATCACCAATGGATTAGACTAAGAAACAACCCATGATCGACACAATACATTTTTTGAGCTGCCAACTAAGGGGGTTATTGAAGTCTAATCATCTTTAGCAAGAATACCCTTCTCTATTTGGCGAGGATGGGGCACATGTCTCTTAAAGGGGACACTAAGATCCTCAGACTCCTGTGGGTGTGGATTCGATTGACTCTAACTCCTACACACTGAGAAAGAATGGCCTTGAATATAATAGTGCACGAAAAATCTAATCATAATGGAATAATACAATTATTTATAGGAAGAAATCTGCAGGCCACCAATGATAAAGATAGTGGTAGACAAGGAAGATAGATCCACATAGGAGCCATTGGTGAGTCTTGACCTATGTGCAGTCATGGGATCATCTGAATAACAAAAATCGACATCTCTAACACCTCATTTGGAATGAGTGATTTGGGGGGAAACGAAATGAAACCGAGGGATGGGAAGTGATTTCCATTTCTTGGTGAGATAATGGTTCACAAAAAGAAATGGTGGACAAGGGAATAGAGAGAAAAAAATTTCCCTTGACTGTTGTTTTACAATCACCCCAAAATCGGGGTGATTTGGAAGGAAATGAGCACAGGGTGTGATATTTTTTTAAATTTACTACCATACCCTTATGCATGTTTTATTTTATTTAATATTTTATTGAATTAGTATTTATATAAATTATCACCTTTGTGATTATTAATAATAAAAATTAGTATTTTCTTGTGTATATAAATATTTTGTTAAACGTAATTTGTAGATAATTTTTTTTATAACTTCAACTTATATTTTAAGTAATAAAAACAAATAATTATAAATAATTATAAATAATTATAAATAATATTTTTTTATAGTTAATTCTGATTATAAATAATTTTTATTATCTTGAATTAATAATTTATATAAATAATTTATAAAAAAATTGAGTTAATATTTTTGAATTAATAATTATTTTTAATTAATAATTTTTACCTAATTTTGGTAACATGAAAAATAACGATTGATTAAAATCAAATTTATTGTTTATATAATTGACGATTCAATTTAAAATTATAATATACTTTTATTTGGAATATTTAAGTATTGAAAAACTATATTTTTCTAAGAACATTACCTGAACCCATCCAAAATATTAATCAGTTTATAATTTAAAATTTTATTTTGTTATATATATATAAATATATTTATAAATATATATATAACACATTAAATATATATATTTATGTAACTATAAATTTATTTTTTAAATAAATATATTTGTGAATTCATATTTATAAAATTATATATAAATAAATATATTTTTAAATACACACACACACACACACATAAAAATATATAAAGATATTTATAAATATATATATTTATAATTATATAAATATTTATAATAAATATATATATTTATTTGAAAATAAAATATACAATTTAAAATCATATTATTTTTTATTGGGAATAATTGAGTATTGGAAAACTATATTTTTTAATAAACGGTATTTTTTTCATATTTCCAAAACATTTATTTTCTTTTCTTTTAAAAATTGTCACCAAAAAAGATATAGAGAAATTACAATCATTTTTTTTATGAATTATGAAATCATTTCTTTTCTTTTACTAAAACATGACCAAACATAGGCTAAGAGGATCACAATTCCCTTGTCCAATATCTTACCAAGTACATCTATAAATAGAGATCGGTGAAGAATGATTTTTTGGTTTAAAATGGAGATAGAAGCAGGGCTGGATAGGTTCTAGGATCTAACAAACCGTTCAATGATCGACATAGAAGGGAGATACAGGAAAAACATGGAGATTAGAGACCATTTGTGATATTCTTTAGTAGATCCAATCTTGTCTAGAGAGGGAAGTGGTTCTAGATATCCCTAAAGAGTTTACCATTGTTTTAGAGACAAAAAAATCAGTAGTACCAGGGGAAGAAAGGTCCTATGAGGAGATGGGTATCTTCCAAGTAGGGCTGATTTGAACACCCTGCTGACCAGTGTCTGAATGGCCTGAAAGCCTTATTTTTTATTTTATTATGGATAATCCCACTTTTAAGGGTTGAAGGGGAACCCTTACATGACCCGTAGGCCCAAGGCACAAGTACCTACACGACTTGAAGTCCAATACATGCCCCAAAGGCCCAGAGGCATACTATTCCCATTACATGACTCGTGGCCTAACCCATTAGAACTATCCATCACTAGATTCTGCATCATTGATCGCCTAGCTCCCCGCATTGCATTGCTGATCGCCTAAAATCACCCAATACAAATCTGCACGGTGCCTGGTCTTGATGGCGGTTGTTATACCCTCTCATTCTTCCAATCTGGTTATCTCTACTTATGGTGACTGCTACTCTTTGATCTAATCCTCTTCTGGGGCCTGCTCTATGTGAATTGGGCTACTCTATGGTATCTGTGGCCCGAAGACCCTAAGGCCTGAAGGAATTTGATGACCTGAAGGCCCTGAGACCCATAAGCCCAAACCGATGGTATGAAGGCCCAAATAGGGTGAATAGTTTTAGCTGCTATAATACCAAATAGTTCCTACTACAATACTACTACATTACTTCCTATCATATTGCTATAGTACGCCAGAAATTTTCATCAATCTAGTTTTGAACTTGGGTATTTTAGATGAAAAAAAGGATCCCTTACCACTCAGGTATAGGCTCGTTGTCCCCACTAACCAGTGGAGGATGATATCGACACAGAGATAAGGATGGATCATCCTTCCCTAACAGATCTGAGGGGGCTTCAACCCCCAGAATGGGAACATGAATCGGTGATAGGTAGTTGTATTCTATATCCTCAATATCTCCCTCTATTCCTACTCCACTATTTAGTATATGATTCTTTTTATGTTATTTATTATTCCTTATGCTTCATTTATAGGGGATATACATGACTTATTACTTCTCCTCATCTAAATTCTTGAAGATAATACCTAAAAAGTGAATAAGGGAATATTATTATATATCTATCTTTCATTAAAATATTTGTGTACATTAACTCAATTTATTTCCAAAGATCATTTATTAGGAAATTTTATAAATAAAACATTTTTAAATACTTTTTATCTCATTTTGAATATTATTTTTGAAGGTGACTTATTTCTATATTTTTACATCAATGTCACCAAAAGGTAAGAAAACTATTTTCACTATTTCTCTTCCTTTTCCTCTATATTCTTATAAAGATTCATTAACTATATAATATTTCATTTTCATACCTTATTTTAAAAATATCATATTTTCCTCAAATAAAGCATACATTTACATTCTACCTTGAAAATAATAATTTCCTTATTTAATTATATAGTAATTAAAAATATGCATTTATTTAATTAAATTTTATATAATTTTTTATCTTTCTCTTAAGTTTTTTTTTCATATATGTTAATATTATTTTATATTCTAGAAATGTGACTATTTATTATGTTATATTTTCCTAAATCTCACATGTTTAAATAAAAAATACTACCTCAAAATAACTATCTAATTCAGTATCCTAGTTAATATGTTTATACAATGCATTGAAACTAAAATCTCTATGAGAGAAATGATTTACCACTTTCTTTTTCAGGACTAATCATTATCTATTCTTGAAAATATCCTTTTTTCCAGTGCCTTATTTAGTGAATACAATGTACTTATTTCTTTTGGTTGATTGAAATTCACCAATAAAACCACATCATTCAAATGATTATAAAATTACCAGCTTGTATATATACAAATTATTCTATATCTAGTGAATAAACATTACTTCATTATCTTGATTTAAGAGTATTTACCTATATAGTTACCTTGTTTTATAGACACTTGTTTTATTTCCACATATTTATCATGATATGTTTTCAATGGATTTATCATGGATTCTTTATTTATATGGGAAAAATATTTATGGATATGTAATTATGATGATGTGTGAGATATGAGTTATATATCTCTTGTGTACATTAAGTAAAGTGTTAAATCGAAAGAAATAAATATGTTTATGCAAATGGGGAGTAATCCCAATCCAATATGATTTTTAAAATTGGGAGTAAATGAAAAACCCTAAAAATTTATTTTAAAAGAATAATATGTCTGATGGCTTTCTTAACACGCAACACCGAGTTTTAAGAAAATTGTGATATACTATAAAAATATAATTACTTAAATGCGGTCATTATAAACTAGCCATTAAATTTGAAGCTATGACTAGTAATAAGTGTATTATGAATAATATGTATAAAGATTTTATATAATTCAAATGTATTAATTAATTCATAATAAATAAGTACTCAATCTTTATTAAAATCATTTTATGCTTTAAAAACATATCTTCTTAAAAAATTGGTTTTATTGCTTTTTGTGAGTAGACATCATAATTAATTTATAAAATTTTTAGAAATAAATTTTTATAAAATGAATATCATTTTTGAAATCATAATGTAAAATTTTTCTTGAGGTGAAATTTTGAGATTTTGAAAGGATTAATTTTTTAGTAAATAGTGAAAAATCATGATTTTATAGAAAATTGTATTTTCCATTCAAATATTTAAGAAGTTTCATTTTGTTTTAAATAGATTTTAAAATTTTATTAGTTACTTATAATTAAAAATAATTAAATTAATTTTATTATAATTGAAATTATGCTTAATTTTTTTACTTAAAATATTTTCTAGGAAAACTATTTTTCGTCTCATTTTGTGGGATTATTTTAAAAGTAATTTTTTACACTTATAGGGATTGATTTTCATAAAATGAATTCAGTATTTGGAATCATCATATTCAAATTTTATAAATAGGTAAAATTTATTTTTTTTCATTATGAATAATAACTATGGTTATTATTTATCACTTCGGTAAGGGTAAATTAGGTAATTAAGGTTAAAAATAATGTGATAAGGCTTTAAAATTTGATATAGCACCTACCTTATTTCTATTTACGGGTTTAGTTAAACTATCCATATCCAATATTCAAAGATATTGTAATTTGGTTTCATTTTTCTTTGATAATGACCTTAATATTATTTTAAGTAAAGAATAACTCCCAAAATGTCACTCTCTTTGTTTTAATATCTCTAATAGTTTTTATTAAGGATAAAAGGAGGTTATTTTTTGTTATAAATGGTTATTTTAATGTTTAAAGAATTATTTTTATTATTTTCATGACCCCTTAACCCAAAAGAGTACCCCTCCTAGGCCAGCAATGAGAGAAGGGTGACTGCCCGAGTCCCGCCTTCAGTAGGCCCTGATTTGGTGACTAGCATTGAGGGTATAATAAACATACATATGGGAAACATTATACTCTAAGAGAATGTAAATCAGAGAGATATAAGATAGATACACCAATCAACACCAGCTCAAACATATATATGAAGAGATCCCAAGTTAAAACATGAAATTTCATACAATACTAAAATAATGAAAATGAAAACTATAGGTACCAAAAGGTAAAGATGATAGGAATCAGATCCATATTCATCATAATGAAGATTCATCAGACAATAAGTTTGTTTGAAAGTTTAAAGTTGCTGAAAGTTTGAATCCAAAGATTAAAGGGGAGAAGAGTTTTATTTTAAAGAAAGATTTTTTTTTCAGACACAGAGAATCGAACTGAGAAGCACCAAACTCAGATCATTGGATCTATCTGCATCAGATCCTGATAATCATATCCAAAAGAATCAGAGGCATAATTGTTTTTGCTGGAAGTTTTTATTTTTTGTAATTAGAGAAATAAATAAGTTGTTGAGTGAAGAAGTTGTATTGTTCCTGAATATTTTTGAAAGAAGATTGTGATGTCAGGAGTTAGAAAGTTCTCATACTTTCTAAACAAAATTAGACGGTGCTTTGATGGTCATAAAGTTCTCACAAATCATGGAAACATTCATGATAAAATATTTTAAAGAATTGATGGATAGGTTTGATGAATTTAAATATTTTAGTATGGATATTCCATCATAATATGAATTCCATCATAATGATAATTCAATATTAATGAGCTGAGAAGGATACAAAATCCGGATTCACTGAGAAGGATACAAAATTTGGATTCACTGAGAAGGATACAAAATTCAGATTCACCCATAAGGATACATAATTCATAATCATTGATAAGGAAATATAATTTGTAATGAGATGAGAAGGAAACATATTCCCAATCATTGATAATGAAACATATTCATAATGAGATATTAGGAAGAAGACTCAAAAATAAAAATCTAGAAGTTTTTTTGAAGAATTGAAGAGGTCAAAATTGAAATTCAAAGTTTCATAATTCTTGGAGAAATATAAGGAGGTTTGAAGAAGTAAAATTTGAACCTTAAATGTGAGAGATCTTCAGAGATTTTTAAATTTGAGGAATCTGGGATAGTTTTCAAATTTCCCACTTTTGTTTTCTGATTTGTCTATAAATACTTACTCATATCATTCATTCATTTGTGAATTTTTATGGTAGCAGAAAATGTGGAGCACTAAAGAAATCAAGTGAGAGTCATTATTGGTCATAGATCTCATGAGGAGGATCATACGTTTTAATGTTTGTTTACTAGATTGAGAAAGATCATATTGAGAAGATCATATTCAGACAATCAGATTGAGTCAATCAGACTGAAGAGGATTGTGTTTAGAATTTGAGTAGAATTTGAGTTTTGTAGATTGAGAATGGGTTCATCATATTGAGTGTATCGTATTAAGATAATTGGATCCAGACTCATCATATTGAGAGAATCATATCTAGACTCATCATATTGAAAGAATCAAATCCATACTCATTAGATTGAAAAAACCGGATCCAACCAAATTAGACTGAGGATTCAGACTAGGAAATTATGGATCAGTTTCAACAAAGTATTTATTATTTTTTTTGGATCAATTGTTTTATAATAAATCATCATAAACTAAAGGTAATCAGTATAATATTTTCTATCAGAAGATATAAGGTGTATAATGAGAGTTAGAACAAGTTTCATTTGCTTATTTATAATAGTGGGTTTCCATAGACCCACGGGAGTGGATATGGAAAGGATGTAGGTTCTCATATTGAGGCCAAACCTTGTAAATAATGCATTCTTTACTTGTTTTACTACTTTTTCATGCATTATTATTTACTAAAATTTGATAAAAAAATAAATCTTAACAAGTTGCAGGGGTTAAGTTTCTAATTTTTTTTAAACTTATAAAAGTGAAAAACTAATTCAACCCACCCTTCACAATTGATATTCAATCCTTTTAAACTTCAATTGGTATCAGATCCCTAGGTTCCCAGGTTGAATCCATACCATGGATAATATCAATTCTATCATCATTAGAGGAATTCCTACATATTATGGCAAAAATTTTTATGGATGAAAAAATAAGATGATTTCTTATCTTCTATATCTTGTCCTAGAAGTTTTTGATGCTGTTAATATTGAGTTTCCATCTATTAATAAAGATAACCCAATAAAATTTACTGATAATAGAAATATATAAATTGACGGAAATACTATAAATACTATTCTCATGTCCTTATCAGAAAATGTTAATGAGAAGGTGATGGGTCTCAAAACTTTAAAAAGTATGCGGGACAAGATGAAAAGTGTTTTCAAAGAGAATAAAAAGTTAAGGAATCAAAACTAAAAATCTATTGTAGTAAGTATAAATAAATACGAGTGAGATATAAAGAAAAAAATGATGAATAATCCACCAGAGTAAATGAAATTGGTTCCAATATCAGAGGATTCATAGATATCCTGGAAGATTGTACAATTTTTAAGAAACTTATGAGAAACAATTTGGACAGGTTTAATTCTAAAATTTATTCTTTATAATATAAGGATGATTTATCTCTTGATAAATTGCATAAATTTATTATTGATTATGAAATGATAAAATATACAATATTTAAAAATAAGATGAAAGATGAAGATGAAATGAATTTTGAAGCTACGAGAAAGATGAAAATCCAAGATGTTGAAGAAGATGATCCTTATGAGTTCAAAGATAAAGATGATGATGAGTTGAATGAAAAAATAGTGTCTCTTATATCCAATAAATATTTAATAGGAAGAGTAAATTATAGAGGTAAACTTCTTCTCAAATGTTTTGAGTGTGGTGGAATCAGACACTTTTCTATGAATTGTCCCAAGAAGAATGTTGGATAATATCAAGATGATTCTGATGAGAAACCTCAATGGAAGAAGTGGAACAAAAATGATAAATAAGAAAATTCTTTTAATAGATACAAGAATAAGTTTACTAGAAACAAAATAAGTATGTTGGGTAAGAATGTTGAATCAGAATAAACTAAAAACGATTCTTCTAAAGATGAAAGTTCAAAAAAATTCAGAACCTTCATTGAAAAAGTTGAGAAAACAAAAGATTCCTCATAGAGTGAAGAAGGTGGTAAAGAATATAATAGAGATAATCAACTCAAGAAATAACTTCTTTCATGTCTTGAGAAAAAAAAATCTCTCAAGAAATAAATAATAATGATAAAGAAATATTGTGAAGAAGTTACTAAAAAAAGAAAATATACCATCAAGCAGGAGGATGAAAACATTTAGGAAATTTTAAGTTACATACTTAGAATTATTGAATATAGAAAGATGATTGAAGATCTTAGTAAGAAGATGGAAGCTATATAAGAAGAAGTTAACAAGTTTCAATAAAAACTTCTTGAGTCTAAAATTATCTTGAGAAAGATGAATGAAAACTTAAACAAGGTTTTATAAGTAAAAGTTGAGACTTCTAAAGTTGCTAAGAATGCTCAATATGAGAATCATGAGAACTCTTATCTTAATAAAAATAAATTTTTATTTGATTATTTTAAAATTTCAAGTTCCTAAAAACTTATTGGAAAATATTTTGTGGGGAAAGAATGTGAGAAACCCATCAAATATACAAAATTAGATAACTCACTCAAAAGAAAAGATAGTCCATGTCCTGAGTATGTTAGAGCCAAAAAAAGTTTCTAACCTCAACAAAGTTTCAATAAAGAAGGTTATTATTTCAATATAAAATCAAGATTTGGTGGTTATTGTTGGTGTTGTGTAATCTATGGACATAGGGATTATAATTTTTTGCACAACTTACCCTTACGTGGAAGAAGATTTGAGAAAAGTGGAATAAATAGTGAAAGTAGAATGGGAATCTTTCCTAACTTATAGAAATTTTAAAAAGTAAATTATCAAGATGTTAGAAACTTCCCAAAAAGAAATCAATTTGAATGTATTAAAGAATTTTGTGGAAGATGTGATAAAAATGTTCATCATGTTGAAAATGTATGACACTCCTTCTAGAACAAGTTTCTTATAATAGAAAAGAAAAGGAATCTGAAAATAAGAAATTTGAGGAAAGAGCTTTTGTTGTTGAGAAAACTTTGAAAGAAACTAAAAGGAACAAACCATGGTTACTTGATAGTGGTTTTTCTTCACATATGATCAGTGATATAAAAATATTAAAACATGTTTAAAATAATTATGGAGGATAAGTCACCTTTGGTATTGATAGTTCCTTAAAAATTAGAGGAATCTGAACAACAGATATTGACTCCAAAAAGTTAAAATCCAAGGAAGATTTTTTTGTTGAAGGGATAAAAAATATCTTACTTAGTGTAAGTCAACTTTGTGATGATGGAAAATAATTTTTTTAGAAAATATTTTTTCATCATAAAAAGTGTGAAAGATGGAAAGTTTATTACAAAAAGATAAAGAACTAGTGGGAATATCTTTCAAATAGGAGAATTCAACAATTCTTGTTACTTGAGTACCGAAGATAAAAAAAAAATTGTAGCACTACACCAAATACTTGGTCACCTTGGGTAGAAAAAAATTAATAAAATTTATGAAGTTGATGCTGCCCAGAATTTTCTAGAATTGAAAAGTATAGATGAAGACATTCTCATTACTTTCCAAAAGGAAAACATGACTAAAAAAAGTCATAAAAGAGTTGTGATTAAATCTAACAAACCACTTGAGCTTATTCATTCTGATTTATGTGGGCCGATGAGACATCAATAAACAAAAGGAGACTTATAATTTATCACTTTTATTGATGATTTCACTCGGATGACGAACATCATGTTTATGAAGCACAAGTTAGAGGACATTAAAATGATCAAATTCTTCAAAAAAGATGTTGAGAAATAAATGGATATTTCCATAAAGAAGTTGATAATAAATAATAATAAAAAATTCACAAAAAATGATTTTGAATCTTATATAAGAAAATATGGTATCAAATATGAGTATAGTGATTCCTATACTCCACAAAAAAATGGAATAGTAGAAAGAAATAATAGAATTTTGGTGGAAATGGGAAGAAGTATGTTAGCAGAATACAAAATTTCAAAATTCTATTAGAGAGAAGCTATTAGTACTATTGTACATGTTAAAAATAGATTCTTTTTTATACTGAAAACTAAAAAGACTCCTTATAAAATGTGGTATAACAAAAAACTTCATTGAAATACTTTAAAGTTTTTGTATGTCCATGTTTTCTCAAAATCAAAAATTCAGATTTGGAAAAGTTTGATGATAAAAGTGATGAATTAACTTTTATGGGTTATTAACCAAATGAAAAAACATACAAATGTTGGAACAAAAGTTTACAAAACTTTTTGGGCTAATATGATGTGAAGGTAATTGAAAATCAAAGTTCCTTAACAAAATATTTTGAGAATGATAAGGAGAATAAACTGGAGATTTCCAACAATAGTCAAAGTAATTCAAAACATCCTTATCAAGATTCAGAAGAATCATTTGATGAGAAAATTTCAGCTCGGAAAGAAACTTTGAAATTTACTACCTTAAAAAAGAATGTTGAATCTAAAAACATTATTGGGAATCAAAAGGCTCTAGTTCTGACAAGAATAAAGTTGAGATTAGATAATCAGAATTCACTTATCACACAAGTTGAACCAGAATCAGTTTCAGAAGCTATTCAACCCAAAGAATGGGTGGATTCTATGAATGAAGAGTTGTATCATATTGAGAAGAATGAAACATTGGAACTTTTTTCATGGCTAATAAATAAAAATGTTATCATAACAAAGTGGGTTTATAGAAACAAATTGAATGAGCATGGAGAAGTTTCAAGAAAGAAAGACTTGTTTGTAAAAGATATGCATAGGTGGAAGGTGTGGATTTTGATGAAAATTTTTCCCCCATTAAAAGGATAAAAACTATTAAAATGTTTCTTGTAGTGGATACTCATTGAAATTACAAATCTTATCAGATGAATATAAATTCATCTTTCTTAAATGGTGATATTGAGGAAGAAGTTTACATTGAACAAACATGTGGATTTCTACTTGATGAGGATGAAAAAAAAGTTTGTAAATTGAAGAAATATTTGTATGGGATTAAATAAGCTTCACGTTCATGGTATTATAATCTTGAGAATTGTTAAATAATGTTGAAATTTTCAAAAGTAAAAATTGATAGAAACTTATATGTGAAAGATGATGACTCTGAAACTCTAATTTTAATTGTTTATGTGGATGATATAATTTTTTATGGGGGAAAGAAGATGATTGTAAAACATTTTCTGAAGAAATAAAGATTAATTTTGAAATGTAAATGTTGGTAGAATAAACTTTCTTCCTTGGTTTACAAGTTCAACAAAAAGAAAATAAATTTTCTTATTTCAAGAAAAGTATGTCAGGTAATTGTTAAAGAAATTTGGGATGGATGAATCCAAATAATTTTCAACTCTTATTTCAGTGTGCAAAAAGTTGAGTAAAGAAGAATCTAAAATAATTGTGAATTAGAAATATTTTCGAAAGATTATAGGAAGTATTATTTACCTTATAGCCTCAAGGGCTGATATTGTTTATGCTATGAATTTGTGTGCCAAGTATCAAAGTAATCTGAAAGAATCACATATGATGGTAGAAAAAAGGATTCTGAGATATGCCAAAGGAACAAATTCACATGGGTTATTATACAAAATAAATAGTGAGATGATGTTTCATGGTTATACTGATGCCGATTGGGATGGAGATTGTAATGATAGAAAATCAACCTCAGGAGGAACATTTTTCTTGGGTGAATGTTGTGTGAGTTGGAATAGTAAGAACCAAAGTTCAGTAAATTTGAGAACAAATGTATCTAAATATGTTGCATCTACTCAAGCTTGTAGTAAAATTTTGTAGATGAAAGTTAAGATAGAAGATTTGAAAGTAAAAGTTTCTAAACCATTGAAGATACTTTGTGATAATTAGAGTGCAATTGATCTTTATAAGAATCTTATCCAACATTCAAAATCAAAGTACATTGATATAAAGTTTCACTTTATAAAAGAGATATTTTTTTTGGAGATGTTTTGTTGGAATACATTTCAATAAAGTATCAAATTTATGATATCTTTAAAAAAGTAATTCTGAAAGGAAGTTTTGTGAAATTGAGGCTACAACTTCATGTTCAAACTCCTCCCATGTCTTCCCAAACCACATAAGGAAGAAATCCCACCATGCTTTGGATTATGTTGACAAATGGGGAGAAAAAGTAAACACTTTTATTGTAAGAAATTTTTTGCTTATCTTTATTTTATGAATATAAAGTTGTGGTTGTTGACGCTCCTTTCGTCACAGAATCTAAAGATTGGAAAAGGGAATATCTGAGCTCAAAGTGATTTCAACCTTTGAAGAAAACATCAAAAATCGACAAAGGCATGAACACAGGATCAAAAGAAAATGCACCGTGCAAGTTTTATCACTGTCGCGCAAGTGCCCTTGCGCGACACCCTTGGTCGCACAGGTGACTTGCGCGACCTAAGTGGTAACCGCCTGGGGTCTTCTTTTGCCTATAAATAGACCCTGTGGGCCCCCCATTCAAGAGGATCATTTTCCAGAAACTCGGATTGAAGCTCCCGACACCCAAGTCTCTTCTCAAAGCTTCCGGAACACTTCTAAGGTAATTTCTTACCTAGAACGGAAGATCTAAAGAGAAGAAGGAAGGCCTAAGTGTTGAAACTTATCAAACACTTGCGCGCCGACTTAATTCCTTCAATATAACTTGCGCGTCCCTTCTCTGGAAGAACCTCAAGAGGATGATAAAGGGTTTAATAAAGAGTCGCTCAAGTATTTCAACTCTGGTTGAAAATCGCGCAAGTATCCCTCATGTCGCGCAAGTATACTTGCGCGACCAATATTTGCGCGCCGCCGCAGGACTTGCGCGACTTTTAATACTTGCGCGCCCCTATCTTTTTGGGTGCCCATCTTGCCCATTTTACCCCTCTTAAGCCATTTCACCTTTCCTATTCAAGATTCAGTCTTCAAGATACTCTTCAAAGCCATTTATGACATGATTTCTTGATTTGACATCCTTGTCTGAAAGGAATTCTGTGAAATATCTCTCAAAACCTAGTGATTTAAACATCTTTATGTCACCAAAGATTGAGAGTTCATTCATTCAACCTCATCCTTTAAGATGAGAGAATCCTAACCTGGGTCTCCTTTTCAGGAATAATCCCCAGTTATAAATCCTTTAATTTGGGCATCTTCCTCAGGAGTAAGCCCCAAATTCTTAAAGTTCCCAATCATGGGCATTCTCCTCAGGAGTAAGCCCCAAACCTTAATCCCTAACCTGGGTCTCCTTTTCAGGAATAAGACTCAGTCATAACCTTGGGCTTCCTTTTCAGGAGTAAGCCCCAAGTCCCCTAACCTGGGTCTCCTTTTCAGGAATAAGACTCAGTCATAACCTTGGGCTTCCTTTTCAGGTGTAAGCCCCAAGTCCCCTAACCTGGGTCTCCTTTTTAGGAATAAGACTCAGTCATAACCTTGGGCTTCCTTTTCAGGAGTAAGCCCCAAGTCCCTTAAAATTTCTCTTAACCAGTCCTAATTTACCTTTGATTTGGGTTTCCTTTTCAGGATTAAAACCTAATCATAAGTCCCCTCCTAACTTGGGCATCATCCTTAGGAGTAAGCCCCAAGATTAGAGTATTCAGATCTCCATGAAGCACATATAACTTTATGGACCCTGTTCATGGATTTTCTCCCTAAAAGTAAATCCTAAACCTTCATCTGTCTGGGCAGTCATCCATACATAAGCCCCAAACAAATTCTTATGATTGCATCTTTCATGGCACAATTGTCTAATTTTTACCAATACCTCTTGTTTCTCACACCGAGCATGACTCACGTGAGCTTAGAGTGTAAAAGTAATTATGACATTCATCTTTGAGCCATCAATCATAAACATCATACTCTATTTCTCGAACTACGTGGGTTCTGATTCCTTTTCCAAAACAAAGGATACGTAGGTAGCCCATTTATGGGTTCGATCCCAACTTTGAAATAATCTTTGTCCTTCTGAATGACGATAAACTTCAAGTGCCCCACTGAGTGGCTTTAAAACTAGCCTGGTCATCATAATGACCAAGAGACTTTTATATAAATGTTTTGAAGGATACCATTGATCAAGAATCTCTAAACAAATATAGATGATTCTATATTAATGAAGAACCTCGAATACATATAAAATATTCTCTAAATTTCTTGCATATTTAATCATTGATTGTTAAAACTAAAGGAAAGCTCATTTTATACTTGGTAATGTAATAAGGATTCACGAACTTAACTTAAATCTATAAAGAGAGTCCCGGAGTAGACAATAATTCCCCTCAAAAAGGTGTGATGAGTCCGACCTCCCATCCTCTCGACCAATGCAAATTCCTAAACCTCATTAGTCCACAAACTAATGAGCGCCTGCCTTTGGAAAGTAGGTCCAGACGGATGTGGAATCATTGGATGTTTCCGGTTCTACGAACAAACCCGTTAGAAACCGATCGGAACGTTTGAATCTCCCTTCCAGGAGGTCATCCCCGGATTCCGTGCGAAACAGTGGTTATTATATAATGGAGGAGAGAAAAAGAAAAGTGAGAGAAAAATAAAAGTGAGAAATGAGAATATAAAAGTGAGGAAAGTTTATCTTTATATGGTGGAAAAATTTTATTGCCACTGAGGGATGAAATTTCTTCAAAAAATTACTTTATCTATTATTTTTGTGTTAGGACACTCTCTTTTTAAAAAGGATATGTTTTGATAAAAGTAAAAAAAACTTGAGTTGTGAAAAAATTTTGAGAGTTCGAAAAGTTGTTAACAAGGGTTGTCAATAAATCCAAAGGGGGGGATTAAAGAACCTTTATGATAAATTTTTTTAACAAAGTTTTTTTATTTGTTGACAACTAACTGTTTTTTATAAGAATGTTTTTGTTATTCAGAAATCAAAATCATATTCATCGTAATAATGATTAATCATACTTAGAGTTTGTTTGAAAGTTTAAAGTTACTGGAAGTTTAAATCCAAAGATAAAAGGGGAGAAGAGTTTTATTTTAAAGAAATATTGTTTTTTCTAGGCTCAGAGAATCAAACTAAGAAGCACCAGAATCAGATCATCGAATCCATCTATATCAGATTCAGATAATCAGATCCAAAATAATTGGAGGAATAATTTGTTGTTTGTGGAAATTTTATATTTTCTATAATCAGAGAATGAAGTAAGTTGATGAGTGAATAATTTGTATTACTGTTGAAGAGTTTTGAAAGAATATTGGGAAGTCAGAAGTTAGAAAGTTCTCATACTTTCTAAACAAAATCATATGATTATTTAATGGTCATAAAGTTATCACAATTCATGAAAACATTTATGATAAAATCTTTTGAAGAAATGGTGGAGAGGTTTAAAGAATTTCAATTTTGGAGTATAGAGATTCTGTCGTAATGGGAATTTCATCATAATGAGAATTCAATTTTAATGAGCTGAGAAGGATACAAAATTCAGATTCCCTGAGAAGGATACAGAATTCAGATTCACTAAGAAGGACATAGAATTCAGATTCATCCAAAAGGATACATAATTCATAATCACTGAGAAGAACATAAAATTTTTAATGAGATGAGAAGGAAATAGATTTGTAATTGCTGATAAGAAAATAGATTCGTAATGAGATTATTAAGAATAACACTCAAAAAGAAAATTACAAAAGTTTTTTTGAGTAATTGAAGAGGTCAAACTTGAAATTAAATTTTGCATAAATCTCAAAGAAATCTAAGGAGGTTTGAAGAAGTTAAATTTGAAGTTTAAATGCGAGATGTCTTTGTAGATTTTGAAATTTGAGGAAGTGGGTAAAGTTTTCAAGTTTCCCACTTTTGTTTTTGGATTCTTCTATAAATACATACTCATATCATTCATTCATTTGTGACTTTTTATGAAAGTGGAAAAAGAAGAGCACTGAGGAAATAAAGTGAGAGTCATTGCCAGCCAGAGATCTCAATAGGAGGATAAAAAAGTTGAATGTTTTTTTATTGCATTGAGCAAGATCATATTTATAAGATCGTATTCAGTCAATCAGATTGAGTCAATCGGACTGAAGAAGATCGTTTTGAGAATTTGATAAGATTTTGAGTTTTTCAGATTGATAATGGGTTCATAATTTTGATAGAATCGGATCCAGACTCATCATATTGAGAGAATCAGATCCAGACTCATCGTATTGAGAAAATCAAATCTATACTCATCAGATTGAGAAAATCAGATCCATCCAAATTGGATTGAAGATTCGAACCAGTAAATTGTGGGGTAGTTTCAACAAAGTATTTATTCTTTTATTTGGATCAATTGTTTGATAAGAAATCATTGTAAACTGACATAAGTTAGTTAATATTTCTTATTAGGAGATAGAAGGTGTATAATAGGAGTTTTAACAAGTTATATTCACTTCTTCATAGTAGTGGATTTCCATAGACCAATGATAGTGGCTATGGCAAGGATGTAGGTTCTCACACTAAGGAAAAACCTTGTAAATATGGTGTGCTTTACTTGTTTTCTTACTTTTTCATGCATGATTATTTACTAAAAGTTAATAAGGAAATAAATCTTAATAGGTTTCAGGGGTTAAGTTTCTAATTTTTTTAAAACTTATAAAAAGTGAATAACCAATTCGACCCTCTTCCCTATTGTTATTTGATCCTTTGGAACTTTAAGAGGCAATAATCAATTTAGTTTCAACAAAATCATAAGATAATGAGTTAATGAAAATATTATCTCCCTATGTTTGTTTGGATTTAATTTCTTCTTCAGTGGGAGGTACCTATTGTAGTTGAATTTGACTAGATAGAAGTAGGATGTTAAACTCCTCTATATTCTCTTCAAATTCCACCACTTGGATGGTTTATTCCTTCAATGGTGCTAGATATTCTACATTTTAAGGAATAGGGGGATCAAGTAGTTCCTCACACTCATTCCAAAAGTTATCTATATTTTTTTAATATCCCATATGTATTTCAGTAGAAAAACCATCTCCATTAATCTCCTCCAACATTGATTGAGATGGGTTAAATGGATCTTATTTTAATTTCATCAAGGCCTCTATGGGTTCTTCAACTTGAATGATAAGTGGGGATACTTCTTTCACTTATTTTTCTGGTTTTGGTTTTTTTCCTAGCTCTAGTTGTTGATCCTATGATGCATGTACATATTCCATTATCCACTCTATTTCTATCTCCTATTTTTTTCACTATTTGACTAATCCTTTGAAATTGAGCTTCAAGATACTTGTGAACTTCTTCTTCTTAGTGTTGCACCTGTGAATTTTCTCCAGAAATATTTATGGGAAATAAGGAAATATCTTTTTGTTCCTCAAAAATTTCTTAATAAAATTCCAAAAAATACTCATGGAGTTCAATTAATTCTCTGGAAAACCCCTCCATCATTGGGTATTTGAGGTTCTCTTTAAGGTATTGAATGAGATACTTGAATTCATGCTCCTTGGTGATTTGGATTCGAGCTCCTGTGATATGTTTAGAAAAGAAATAAACACTATCCTATATAGAATAAAGTGAGTTAATAATTGTTTCTCACACTTTTGGATAATTATTCCATGAATTAAATAAATAATCATTTGAAAACATCATGGTAGAAGATTTTTTGATGTTTTTTAATTTATAAAGAGTCAAATATTTACAATTAGATTATGGCACTGCCTCCTCGGTAATGACGCCATATATTAACACATGCCTATTATGGGGTGTTACAAAAAAAATATATCCTAAGTTAAAATGCAGTAAAGTGGTTAGCCTAGGATGTCTCCAGAGAGGAGTACATAACAATCAATTTTTTCACATAAATTTGAGAAATAAGTAAGGGATGATTTTAAAATTGTTTGAGTTTGAAAAGAAAATAGGAAATTAAAAATAAATTTTGATCACAGGTGATAGAGAGAGTGATGGGGTTAGGGTAGGATCTCCTTTTCCAATGTCATCATGGTCATAAAAATCAGTTCCTCTCTCTTCCTATTGAATCATAAATGAATGACTCCTCGATCGAGTTGTCAGTCACCCTTGGTTGAAGTAAGCAATGAAAACCACTCATGTGTGCATGAAATTTCATAAAAATTTCCTAAACAACTAATTCATGTCTCGATCAGGATTTTTAATCCTTATAAATCTATAAATAGTTCACTTATTTCACACACGTGCCAATGATTTCTAGACATTCATCACCTAACATGATCTGCTCGATCGATACAAATTGCACTAGGAAGAGGGAGTATAAAGTTCTTCAACCAAAACTATAAAAAATAAATGAAAAAACCAAAAATAAAATCACATTAATATAATTAGACACCACTAAAAATAAAAATCATTCAATAGAAAAAGCAAGTTTTACATTGAAGCACAAGACTCTGAAATTACAAAAGGAAAATTCCCCCTTCCTCAATCACTCAAAATCTTTACCCCTATATGTGAAGGGTAATAGAGTTGAATGGGGAAGAATTGAGCATTAAAAAACTAAGAATAAGAAATGGGGGAGGAATAATATATTGAATCATGGATCCTTGGTGGAGATATCTATAAGAACCCGGATATTCTTTTCAGGTATGAATCTTGCTTTCTGGTTGTTTTTGAGAAAAAGAGGAGTTTTTGGAAATTTCATGAGTACACTCTGTGTACTTTAAGTACATGCAGTGTACCCTGATACTACTGGTGACCATGTGCTAGTTGTGTAATGGACGAGCACATGGCCATGTGTGGTGACCTGAAGACCGCCTAAAGCAGAGGCCAGAAAAGGCAAGTACAAATCGTTTACTTTAAAAATAAACATCGTGTACTTTTTTTTCATTAAATAGACTGGGGTCACATCTAATGGATAGAACAAACTTATTTATCATTTTTCTCATCTGAGAGAATCCATACGGCCACAAATCTTCTCCATGCCCCAGACTCGCCGTCCATTCTCCGAATTGACCGCCGTCAATTGCGTTGGAATCACATCAGTGATTTCTCATTTTTTATTAAACATCATCTCTTGATTTATCCTCTCTCGAGAGTTATCCTCGGTTGAATATTTTTAATGTTTTTGTAGATCTACGTCATTCTAGGGAAATTCAAGGCCTGAAGTTCACGTATATCGATCTCACGATGCCGAGGTAGGTGGTTTGTGCCTTTCTGTAGATAGTCTTTGAATTTTATGTGAAAAAGTGACCAATACCCAAGAACATGGTATTGCGTGTTTATGGTTTTAGCCATGTTATTACCTTCTATGACTTGTTTGTTTGGATAGAGGTTAATTGTTGTGAATAGGGTTAACTTTCCCATGTTATGGATGTTTTTCCCATGTTTTCTTGTTTTTGACTATTTGGTCTAGCTTTGCCTGTTAGGCTGATGATTTGCTTCCCATGCCTTGTATTGTTAGGATATAGTGATTATTATCTGACATGCTATTATATGATATAGATTGTTTAGACAAGTATTTCTTGATGTTTACTTTGGCTGCCACATATCTTTTGTGCATGAAGGACTTACACAGGGTCATGGGAACCTGGTGTAGTAGACCATAGAGAGAATGGACATTGAGGGCTTCTCCAAAGTATCTGTTTTACTATTACATTGTGAGACCATAGGGGGATAGACATAAGTGATCACTAAGAGTGTTTATAGGTCCTCGATATAGGCCACATGGGGAATTAGACGTTGAGTGCTTCCTCAGAGTGCCTATTAGTTACCGATACGAGACTAAAGGGGGAATTGACAGTGAGTGCTTCCTCAGAGAGTCTGTGCTAAAGCTATATTAGAGGGGTTAGACTGTGTGTACTTCCCAGAGGGTTTCTTGTGTTTGTTTGGTTGAACCAGAGGGGTTAGACTATGAGTACTTCCCAGAGGGTTAACTGCTTTTGATTAGCTGCTCACTTGTTATATGAAAATGAATGCAATTGAATTTGTATGATTGTTAGTATGTGTAATTCCCTGCTTTCTTCTTCATTTTGTTTATTTCTTTATATATATATATTCACTGATGGTTAGGTACAGATCTTTGGGTGGTTGCCTAATGGGATTCGTCTCACACCCTGTTTGGGTCATTCTTTTTGGCCCAAACAGATTATATTGTTGGAGGTCTAGATAAGGGCAAGATCCCTTCTACTTCAGGTTCTTGATTGTTGTGGAGCTGGGGAGCATGAGACCAAGCTGAGGCTTGCGCTGCTGTAGACAGGTTTATCTATTTTCTTTTTCACTTTGGTTTAGTATTGTATTCCATCATTGTGACTTGTTTGGCTGCTTTCCAAGACATATGTATCATGCATCATATATATATATATGTGTGTGTGTGTGTGTGTGCTCCAGTTGTTTATTTCTCCAGTCTTCTTCAATTTACTTATTGCATGCTTTTACTGCTTCCGCTATTGTTTATCTATTTTACTTCTGCTGTGTTACTCTACCAATGAGGGAATAGTTTCCCCACTATCACACCCAAGGACCTCACTACTAGTCAGCAGCCTCTGGCATTCAAGGAAATGCGTTTGAGGCCATGTGACCAACCAGGTACGAGGCACCTCTGGGCGGCTCTTGGAATCGGGGCATTAAAAAGTGGTATCAGAGGGTTATTTTCTTCTTAACTTACTTTTTGGAGCCTATACCCAGGGATAGGAAGGAATATGTAGTTGGTAATAAGTTGTGCCCAGGATTAGCTAACCTGTTTATAGGGAAAATCCAATTTACCTCATTTATTGCAATTTTTTCTAGTTTTTCAATTTTACAGTTAATTTGATTTCACCATTGGGTGATTCACATGTATTGTGCAGTTATCGTTGATGTTATTGAGGTTCTATTTCTGTTGTGACCTGATGAGATGAGGGTATTCCATTTCATGCATCATATATGCACTTGTTAGAAATCACATGTCATGCATTTTTTATGCCATTTTGGGTGCATGAGTGATTTCATGTTGTTGTGATAGATGTTGTGCTAGATATGCATGCTGTTGTGATAGATTCCTTGATAGAATGTCTGCTTTTGATAGAGTATTGATTGTGTAAGGTTTCTTTTAAATGAATTCCAAACTTTGGTTCTTGAGGTGTTATGGGCCCTCATGGATCATAATTTGTTGGATCATTGCCTTGTTTTTCTTGTATATGACATGTATAATATTCCAGGATTTGATTCGTAGGGAGTATGGGCCCTCATGGATCAGAATTTGGCACTTTAATGTCCATTTCAGTGTTTTTCTAGGTTCCAGAGTAGCTTCTAAGGCTTACTGTCTGGAAAAACCTAGAATACCCGGCGTGTGATGATGAATACACACCATGTGTCCTTCTGTTCGGAAAGGAATTTTTTTTATTAAGTACACACCGTGTACTGTATGTACATGCCGTGTAGTCTCCAACCATGTCACTGGCTGTGTAGATAGAAACATAGGGTTGGGAAATATTTAGTGGAACACGTCGTGTTCCTGATGTACTCATCGTGTTGTGAAGACCATGTGTCCACCTTTGTGAATGAAGACACATATAGATAAAACTTAAGTTATACAGGTCGTGTCATGCTTGAACACACCATGTAGTGTAACCCATGTATCCGGTAGTGTAGCGAACAACACAGGTCAGTGAAATCTTTCTAGTACACACCGTGTCTGGAACAAACACGCCATGTAGAGTCAACCATGTAACCGGCCGTGTAACTAACAACACAGGTTGATGAAGTTTGTCTACTATATACCGTGTATGGAAATAACACTCCATTTATTCTAGTTTTAGGAGAACCATGTGACTTAGTCGTGTAGAAGAACTCGGGGAAGATGATTCAAGTACATGCCATGTGTTAGGACAATACGCTGTGTGTTTGGGGTGTTACATGACCTGGGTTGGAAGAAGTACACGCCCATGTGAAGGCTTAAGGGAACACGCCTTGTAGGCATTATACATGCCATGTATCCATGTTTCGAAAAAATTGAATGCTTTCTTTCTCTTGTTACCTTCTTACACTTCTAAGTTTCAATCCCTGTTAATCTTGATCTAAGGTGTGTGCTTGACCTTGTAGAGTCATGCCACCGAGACATCCTTCAGTTGTCCACCAGTTACAGGGAAGTGATCAGACACCGAATTTGGCTGATCAGAGACTACCATTAGATCCTCCCTTTGTGCCAGTCTTGGCACCAACTGTCATTCTGGACACAGGTGATGACGCACAGTTCCGAGAGGTCTTTATGTGGTTTATGCAGATTTTCCGAGAAGTACCTCATTCTGCCCCATCTATGGCAGAGTTGACATGGGGTTTCTAGCTGCATCATCCTCCCACTTTCTCAGGGGAAGGATTACCTCAAGCTGAAAAGTCATGGTTAGAATCCATGTTATCTATCTTCGACCATATGAAGATGCCTCCAGAGAGGAGGGTGAAGCTTTCTACGTATATGCTTCAGGATTCCACCAAGAGATGGTGGGATGTGATCTCACAAGCGGGATGCCAGAAGGTTATGGCGTGGGATGAGTTCCAGCGTGCCTTCTATGACTACTTCTATCTGGAGACTTTGAGGGCCAATCAATCCCGAGAGTTCATGATTTTGGAGAAGGGTACTCTTTCAGTTATGTAATATTATTCTCGCTTCACAGATCTGCAGCGCTTCATTCCTATTCCAAGAGGTGATGAGTTATTTCTGGAAAGGAAGTTTGAGGATGGTCTCAGGAATGACATCTGATCTCAGGTGAACATCTTCAGGTTGACTTCCATCACTTACATAGTCAACCATGAACTAATCATGGAGTGTAATCTGAGGGATTCTGGAGTTGTGATCTAGGGCGGCTTGACATCTGGAGTTGGTATCCCTCCTACTGAAAGTAGGAAGCACCGCTGGGAGTCTACGCATAAATATCAGAGGATATGAGAGACATATTATGGTATCTAGGTGTTGTGATAATAGTGCGGGAAGATAAAGCATAAAAAACCACATTTCTTGAGAGACCTAGTGGAGTGCCAATCATGCGGAAAGATGATCCATATTCAACATTTCTGTCAGTTTTTCTCACTAGAAGCTAGTGATAGGAGTTCTTCTATGACTCTGAATTCAGGAGCAGCACCACCAGTATCTCATCAGTCAGGAAACTGGAGTTCTTATGGCTGTTCAGGATGGGGTGGAGGTCATGGACATGGTAGCCAGTCGTTATTCCTTCTATGACAATAGGGTGGATCAGCTTAGGGTGGTCAGGTAGGGTCGTAGGGCCGCGGTGCAGGATAGACTTTTATGGTGGAGCAGACCCAACAAGAGTAGGATCCTAGACTCTCTACAGTTCGAGGTACGATCCTAATTTCCTCAGTTTTAGCTTCTACTCTTTTCGATACAGGGGATTACCATAGCTTTATATCTGTTTTTTTGTGTGGAGATCCTTGGGCTCTGTATCTTTTCTTCTGTTTATATCTTGAAAATAGACACACTGTTGGGGACAAGAACGACTAGTGTATGTCAGTGTAAGGAGTTCCCTCTAGAGGTTGGCAGGTGTCACTTCCTATGGGACCTTTATGTCCTAGAGATGACAAGCTATGATGTCATTCTCAGAATGGACTGGTTAGTTCCCTTCTAGGCAGTTGTCAATTGATATCACCGTAGGGTGAGTTTCACATAACCAGAGGGCAGATCGTTTCTTCATAAGGGAGAATGGGATGTCCAGGCAAGAAAAGTGGGACCTGAGAATCATGGGTTGAGAGGAGTTACAACCCATATTTCTAGTCTATATCTGGATGACCAGGGGAATTCACAGATAGAATTTAATCTAGTGGTGGATTGTTTTAGGGATGTCTTTCCAGAGGACTTTTCAAGTTTTCCTCCAGAGCGAGAGGTGTACTTTTCTATTGAGCTCATGCCAGGAGTAGAACTGGTGTCCATTACTCCTTATATGATGGCTGCACCTGAGTTTCAAGAGCTCAAGAAGCAGTTAGAGGAGTTGCAGGTGAAGGGTTTCATCTGACTTAATACTTCTCCTTGGGGTTCACCTGTCTTGTTTGCGAAGAAGGTGGACGGTACCCTCATACTTTATGTGGATTATCGGAAGTTGAACCAGTTGAAGCTCAATAAACGATATCTCTTTCCTAGGATTTATGATCTCTTTGATTAGATTTGAGGATCCCGGGTTTTCTCTAAGATTGACTTGAGATTTGGTTATCATCAGTTGCACGTTAGACCATCAGATGTTCCTCTTAAAGCCTTTCAGAGTAGGTATGGTCTATACGATTACGTGGTTATGCCGTTTGATCTCACGAACACGCCTGAAATTTTCACGGAACTAATAAACTGAGTGTTCCATCCATACTTGGATTCTTTCATGGTAGTCTTCATGGATGATATCTTGGTGTACTCTCACACTCGACACGACCATGATACCCATCTTGAGATCATTTTTAGTATACTAAGAGAGCATAATTTATATGCTAAGATCTCAAAATGACACTTTTTGATGGACCAAATTCACTTCTTGGGTCATTTTATCTCAGAGACAGGAGTATAAGTAGAGCTAGAGAAAGTGAGAAAAGTAGTTTCCTAGGAGCAACCGAAGAATGTATTTGAGGTGAAAATTTTTCTAGGGCTGGGTGGTTACTACAGGTGTTTTATACATGACTTTTCATTCTTAGAAGCGCCACTAATGGGCCTGACTAAGTAGGGTTCGAAGTACTTGTGGTCAGAATCTTGTGATTCAGCCTTTTAGGAGCTGAAAGAGAGGTTGAATTCAGCATCGATACTAGTTTTTCCAGAGCTGAGAAAGAGATATACTATTTACTATGATGCATAAAGTATCATGCTAGGAGTAGTGCTTATGTAGGGAGAAGGGGTTGTTGCGTATGAGTCTCATTAGTTGAGGACACATGAGAGTAACTACCCGATGCACGATCTCGAGTTGGCTATTGTTGTTCATGCTTTATGTTGTTGGAGACACTACCTGTTGGGAGAGAATTTTTTGGTTTTAACCGACCACAAAAGTATCAAGTATATCTTCACTTAGCATGATCAGAATTTGAGATAGTGAAGGTGGGTAGAGTACCTTCAGTCCTTTGACTTCGAGCATGCCTACACACCTGGGAAAGGCAACACAGTGGCTGATGCATTGAGCAGGAGAACTCAGATACAGGCAGTTCAGGAGGCCAATAGTGAGTGTAAGCTTATGGCTACATTCTTTGAGATGCATTTGGAGGTGCACGACAGACAGGGGCCTACGTTTCTATCTTTTGTAGCTTTTACATCTACTCTTCTTTATCGAGTGTGAATAAGGCAACTATCATATTCTGAAGGCCTAGTCCTACGGAAGAGTGTGTCAGGAGAGGACCCCATTCTTGGATGGACCATAGGAAAGGATGAGATATTGCATTTTCGTGGGCGCGTATGGGTGTTAGTAAACATACGTGAGGATCTAATGTATGAATTTCATTCCTAAGTCTGGGAAGTTCATCCTGGTGTCACGAAGATGTATCGTGATCTACACCATCAGTCTTGGTGGCTAGGTATGAAGGGAGACGTTGTTGGGTTTTTCATGAGATGTTCCACCTGTCAGCAGGTAAAGGTGGAGTATCAGTTCCCAACAGGGCTTTTTCATTAGTTACCCATTCTCGAGTGGAAATGGAAAAATGTTGTGATGGAATTTGTGATGGGTTTACCAAGGTCGCCTCGAGGGAAAGATGTAGTTTGGGTTGTCATTGACAGACTCACGAAGGTTTCTCACTTCTTTATGATCAAGGAGACCTTCAGTGTTTATGAGATAGGAAGGTTGTATATATGAGATATTGTACGTCTACATGGTGTTCCACACTCCATTGTTTCAGATAGGGATGCACATTTTACTTCTCGGGTCTGGAAGAGACTTCAAAGGGCTTTGGGTACATAGGTACTTCTGAGTATAACTTACCATCCCTAGATAGATGGCCAGTCCGAGCGTACGATTTAGGTGCTTGAGGACATGCTTCGAGCATGCATCCTGGATTTTGGAAGTTCATGGGAGAAGAACATACCTCTTTTAGAGTTTTCCTACAATAATAGTTTTCAAGAAACTATTAAGACAGAACCTTATGAGGCTTTGTATGGTAGGCCATACCGATCACCTGTATGTTGGCTGGAGGCAGGAGAGGAAGCTATGTTGGGACCTTGTCTTGTCCAGGAGACCGTGGAGCTAATAAAGTTGATTTGGAAGAGGATGGATATTGAAAAGTCATGAAAGAAGTCTTATGCTGATCGACAGAGATGACCTTTGGAGTTTGAGGTCAGAGATTAGGTTTTTATGCATGTCAAACCGAGGTTGGGAAACAAGAGAATTAAGAGGCAGGGTAAGCTTTCACCAAGGTACATCATACCGTTTGAGGTGTTGGAGAGAGTCGGGCCGGTTTCCTAATAGTTTCAGTTACCTCAGAGGTACCGGGCTATGCATGATGTCTTCCACGTTTCTCAGCTTCGACATTAATTCTCAGACCCATCTCATGTTTTCCAACCCGAGGAGGTTGAGTTAGAGGTGGTTGCATCCTTCAAGGAGCATCCTATCTGAATTGTTGATCTAAGTGAGAAGGTTCTTTGTGGCCAGTATATTCCTATGGTACAAGTGCTATGGTAGCACAGGCGAGTACATGAGGAGACATGAGAGAGGGAGACTGATGTACGATCATAATGGTCGGAGATGTTTGATGTTTCTTCTTCTACGCCGTCTTTCTAGGGAAATTTAGGGATGAATTTATTTAAGGGGGGAAGTTTTTAAGAACCCTGATATTATTTTCAGGTATGAATCTTGCTTTATGGTTGTTTTTGAGAAAAATAGGAGTTTTTGGAAATTTTAGGAGTACATGACGTGTACTTTAAGTACACACCACATACCTGGTTGCTGCTGGTAACCGTGTTCCAGCTGTGTAACGGCTGAGCACATGGCTGTGTGTGGTGACCTGAAGACTGCCTAAAGAGGATGCTGGAAAAGGAAATTACACGCCATGTACTTTTAAAATACACATCGTGTACTTTTTTTTTCATTAAATGGACCGGGGTCACGTCTAATGGACATAACACACTTCTTCATCGTGCGTCTCACCCAAGAGCGTCTGTATGACCGCAGATCTTCTCCGATCCCCCAACTCACCGTCCATTCTCCAAATCGACCACCGTAAATTGTTTTGGAATCACATCGGTGAGTTATCCTTTCTTATTGAACATCATTTCTTAATTTATACTCTCTCGTGAGTTATCCTCATTTTAACATTTTTAACATTTTTGTAGATCTACATCATTCTAGGGAGATTCAAGGCCTTAGGTTCATGTATATCGATCTTGCGATGCTGAGGTAGGTGGTTTTTTCCTTTCCGTAGATAGTCTTTGAATTTTATGTGCAAAAGTGCCTAATACCCAAGAACGGGGTATTGCATGTTTATGGTTTTAACCCTGTTATTACCTGCTATGACTTGTTTATTTGGATCGAGGTTAATTGTTGTGAATAGGGTTAACTTTTCCATTCTATGGATGTTTTTACCATGTTTTCTTGTTTTTGACCGTTTGGTCTAGCTTTGCCTATTAGGCTGATGCTTTTCTTCCCATGCTTAGTATTGTTAGGATGGAGTGATTATTATGTGACATGCTATGATATGCTATAGATTGTTTATCCAAGTAGTTCTTGAGGTTTACTTTGGCTGCCACATATTTTTTGTGCATGACTGACTTACACAGGGTTGTGAGAACCTGGTGTAGTAGACCATAGGGAGAATGTATGTTGAGGGATTTTCTAGAGTGTCTGTTTTACTATTACATTGCGAGACCATAGAGGGGATGGATGTAAGTGCTCCCTCAGAGTGTCTGTAGTTCCTCGATGCAGGACACAAGAGTAATTGGATGTTGAGTGCTTCCTCAGAGTTCTTATTAGTTACCAATACGAGACTAAAGGGGGAATTGATGGTGAGTGCTTCCTCGGAGAGTATGTTCTAAAGCTATACTAGAGGGGTTAGACTATGTGTACTTCATAAAGGGTTTCTTGTGTTTTTTTAGATGAACCAGAGGGTTAGAATATGAGTACTTCCCAGAGGGTTACCTACTTTTGATTAGCTGCTCACTTGGTATATGAAAATGAATGTAATTGAATTTTTAGTATTGTTACTATGTGTACTTACTTTCTTTCTACTTCATTTTTTATTGCCTTCCATATATATTCACTAACTATTAGGCATATATATTTGGGTGGTTGCCTACTGAGATTTGTCTCACACACTATTTGGGTCATGCTTTTGGGCCCAAACCGATTATATTAGTGCAGGCGTAGATAAGAGAAAGCACACTTCTACTTCAGGTGCAGGACTGCTGTGGAGCTAGGGAGTATGGGACCAAGCTGAGGCTTGCGATGCTGTGGAGTTGTTTATCTGTTTTCTATTTCACTTTGGTTTAGTATTTTATTCCAGTATTGTGACTTGTTTGGATGATTTCCTAGACATATGTATCTTTCATCATATATATATGTGTGTGATCCAGTTGTTTATTTCTTTAGTCTTACATTGTTTACTTATTGCATGATTTTACTACTTCCGCTATTATATATCTGTTTTACTTCCACTGTGTTACTCTGCCAATGAGGGCATAATTTCCCCACTATCACACCCAGGGCCCTCGCTGCTAGTTGGTAGCCTCTGGCATTTGGGGAAATGCTCTTTAGGCTATGTGACCAACCGGGGATGGGGCACCTCTAGGAGGCTCTCAGAACCGAGGCGTTACAATATCCTCCTCAGTGGTCAACTGAATGGTATGTGATGTATTAGAATGCTTTGGGAGGGAGGAACTTTACTCCTTTTATAGTCCAGTATTTCCCTTTGAAAGTTACCATATATTATCCCCAATAAATGACAGATTATAACGTTTAATCCTTCATAAAAGTTTTTCGTAAATGTCTTTATCATCTCCCCTCCAAATTTCATCATATTTTTCTATGTGTAGAGAGAGTTATGTCCTTTTTTACTTTGAGAATTTATTCTGCCCAGGAAGACTCTCCATATTTCAAATCTACAGATTATCATGCATTAATTACCATGAATATGGCTGATTCACACATATATGACTTCATGAAAGATGTTCATCAATGTATTTTACGTCTCTATATTGAATTTCATCTCATTTTATCAGTTAATTTTGGAGTTATGGTCCCAACATAAAAAATATTCAGATCTATGCACAGTTTCCATGGCCCCAAATTGTGATCTAGTTTTGGGATTCCAAATGGAGGATTTATGTAATGCCCTGAACCAAGATTCTCAGATTCGGTGCATTATTTTAATACATTGTCATGATTATAAGGAAACAAGTCCCGAAAGACCAATTAGTTTAGTAGTCTTGTAAAATAGATTACATACATGAACGTTACATTACACTTTTTAACATACAACACAAAAAAAAATTATTTGAGAATAACATTATTACCTTAGCTTAATCCTCCATCTCAAACATAAAACACATCTTGGGATCCTGGGAAAATAAAACATAAGAAAAGGGTGAACTCAGATGATCATTAAGGGTAAATAATTTAGCGGAATCTATAAACTTTTAAGGCAAGATGTGTAATAAAATAAATAGCCTTTTAAACATAAACTTGAATAGAATATGGAAAAAATAAATCAAACATTACCATATAAACATGCACATGGATATTAAACTAGTCAAATAATCACTTGAAATAACTAATTTCATAATGAGGGAATGTACAGTACCAAACATTAATTTCAGTGTCAAGGATCATGCCAGGACCTAGGGGCTAACTGTAACCGGACCCCAATCCAAATAGCCTCTGTAACCAGACTCCAACTCGGAGAGCCTCTGTAACCGGACTCCAACCCGGAGGGCCTCTGTAACCAGACTCCAACCCGGAGGGTCTGCTGTAATCAGAACCCAACCCAGAGGGATTACTTTTACCAGTCCCCAACCCGGAACATACTAGTCTAACACATTCATCTTAAGAAGAGGTTTAAATATAACATAAACATTCGTATTAAAACTAGCATAGGAAATGTTAATACATTAACCATAAACCATGAATGGCATAAAAATAACTCATCCACAGTCAAACATATCACAAAACCTTAAATACAATATTGAAGATTTGTATCATAATAAATCAACTTCAAACAAGTGTAAAATTTATCAAAGTATGTTGACATAGATGAAATCAAAACTATTTGAGAGAAATATCTCTTTCTATTTTGAAATCATTTAAGAGTCACATAATTATAAAAAAAAAATTATTTTGAAAATATTTTTATAAGATTGTAAGGTAATTTCGATGATGTTATAACATCATAAAATATCCACACGCTCCATATAATTTAAAAAAGGCATTCTTACCTTAATTTTGTCGAAAAGGTTATAAAGTACCTTGTTTAGAAAACGACGAAAAGATTCCTTTCAAAAACATATAAGGTCAAATAAGGGTATAAATGACTTTAACCCATTATCAAGTAAATAGTAAAAATGTTTTGAAATATATTTTATGAAACATGCATGTGGATGATAAAGAGGTCTTAGTAGATAATTACGTATAAACAACCTCAGATAATGAAAAGATTGTAGAATTAACTCATACCTTGCACTTTTTCTAGGTCGAGGGTACGTTAACCTTCTGTATAATAGTTAAATAATTGTTATTAAATTATAAAATAACCATATATATATATTTATTATATCATATATGATCCATTTATGACTTTATACTACCCATTTAATAATGATTTCCATGTTAAATTAACATTTTAGGTAATAATCACTTTCTTTATCGTACATGTTTTAACTTGTTATTCTTGATAGTATCATTTAGATCATGATTTAAATACTTAAAGAATATAAAAATTGATTTATATATCATATATATTTAGAATATAAATATTTATAATAGATAGATATATGAAATGGAAGGCACCATTTAAGGAGATGGTATGTCGTTCGTACGCATAAACACTGTTTCCATTTTCATATCGTATTGAACAGAAGTAAGAGAATAAGGTATATGTAAGTCTATATATATATATCCATTATAATTATAATTTCATATATTACATACTTATTAATAATATATATATTTTTATAATCATCGTTGAATGGTGATTGTGGAAATGAATCTCATCACGTCGTGGAGACGGTAATCCGTACGTACGCACGAGCGACAATATCATTATATTGATGGAGAAATCATATGTAATTGGATGTTATATCATATATACAGAATCATTATCATGTTATATTTATTATTTACATCAATTACACATCATTATTATACCCATATAAGGTATTTAATAACAACTACACCACGACGTGGAGAAGGTAAGCCGTGCGTACGCACATATGGTGAAATGTCATTAAAAAGAAGGATAGAATAATGAATATGGTTGTACCATATTTATAATAACATCTAATTATATAGAAGATACATGAGTTATTATTTTATAATGGAAACAACAATGAAAGAAGAAGTGGAAGAAGAAAAGAACTTGAAAGATGTGATAAAATATTTACCTCTTCTTCAGGTTCTTCCTTTTGATTTGATCAAAAGGGCTCCTTAGGTTGGATTTATGACTAAATTAAGGCATCTAGTATGAAGGGAGGATAGTTTATAGAATATTTGGGTAGGTTTTGGTCGAGAAAAATGGCTTTGAATGTGTGAATTTGAGAGAAGTGGTAGTACCCTTTTATAAGAGGGGTGATGGGAACCTTAATAAAAGATTGAAATATTATTTTATAATAAAATCAAATTCGATTTATAATGGATAAAAATTGATTTATTTCTAAGATAAAATGGGGATGGTTTTAAATACTCTCAACCAATAGGTTTTAGACAAGTTTTGTTTAACATTTTAACCTTATCTTTTAGATTTTACTCTAAGTTAAATAATTTAACTTTTACCGTGTCTTCTTGTATTCTTACACTTTATGGTTAATAAACTTACTACAAACATCCAATAGAACCTAAAGTGGTTCATTAATGACATATATAATATTATTTAATTCCTTTTCCCGAACCTTGTATTTTTAGAAATATTATATCAACCAATAATATAGTATTTGATTTTAAAATTAATTTATGTCAATTTTGACACTATTTGGTATTTTGTTTTTGTGAAAGTCATAACAACATTATCACTTCGAAAAAAATTTATCTAATCAACCCAAACATGTCATATTAACCTATAAAATTAGTGTAATTCATCAAAAGTCTCAAATTACATTTATTTTGATATTTATAATATCAATTATTTTAATCTTTCATTAATAATGTAATTACTACATCATCATTGTGTCATAAATAAATTAAATTATTTAATTTCTAAAAATTATAAATAAAATACCATTATGTAGGAAATCTTTTTATCTTTATAATGAATATTTATAGTCGAATTTATCTTATGTATAACCCTATATTAAAATATTTTAGTTATGAAAACTTGAATTTAACACTTTTAACTCTTCTTTAAATTAAATAATAATAAATGTCCTAATCTAATCCAAGTGGACCTAAAGGGTAATATTTTATTCCTAAGGTTATTTTTGGTCTAATTAGACTTACCCAATAGAATTAGGACATGTGTTAAGGTAATTATAATATCATTTTTACCCTTAATTACCCTATTTACTTTTAACTATGGTAAATAAAAGTCAAAAGTTACTATTCACCAAAAATTATTTTCATCTTATTGAACCACATTTTACTTAATGAGGTTAACCGTGTCTCTCAGATTTTTGAAATTAAACTCACAAAAGCGGTAAAATTAAGTTTTATACAAATTTTCAAATGCTCCTAGAAGGTGGGTAAAAGAGGGTAAAAAGTTCAATAAAATTTTATAAATAAAATTTTATTATATAAAAGATTCCAATGAATTATATTTAACTAATATTGTTATTATGTATATATTTTTAATTAAAATAAAAGTAAATAAAACAATTAATTATTTAAATAAAAAGTGGGTTTTAAACAATAACGTAGTGTTTTCACTAATCATCAAAAATTGAAAGTTTTTAGAAAAATACCAAAAAATTCACCTTAAGATAATTTTGATATTCTGAATTCAAAAATTAATTATTTTTTTCCAATTTCAAAACATATAAGTTTCATTAATTAATTTAAAATTAATTCCCATTGTCAAAACCAAAAAGTGTATTTTTAAGAAATAATAACTATCAAAAGATTGACACTTGTTTATGTCCAATTTCAAAGTGAAATTACTTACAATGACCAGAATTGGATTAAATGGTAAAAATATAATCTATTTATATTTCCAAACCGTTAAAATTTATAATTTAACACTATAAATTATTTTGATTAAAAAATTTGTTTTTAGTTAAAATATAGTATTTTTCACTATTCACCCAAATATGAAAGTTATCAGAACAACACCAAAAATTTATTGAAACTAAATTCTTATGTCCTGATTCTAAAGAAGAAGTTCTTTTTGTAAAATTTAATATATAAAATTTTCAAATATTGGATTTAAAAAGGGTTCTCCATTAAAAGGCGGTAAAATTGCATTTTTTGAAAAATACTTCTTTTATCTGAAAAAATGAATTTGTTCTTACATTATGTCTAAGAAACTCATAATATGGATTCTAAAATTATAAGGATTATATAATGTTCAAAATTCAGTTAATACTATTCATAACCACTTTTGAATGGCTAGTTTGGTAAGTCATGGTTCACTTGAACTCATTGTTGCGTATAGTGCAATTTATTGAATTACTTTGAAGAAATAACATACTATGAAATCTCGGGGTGTTACATTCTTCCATCCTTCAATAAATTTCATCCTCACAATTTGAAATTGTTCTTCGAAGATAAAAGGTTAAAAAAATATAGAAATACCTTTGTAGAAAACCCACATCGGAAATTGGGTTAATAAAATTCAGTCTTAATAAGAGGGAAAGTGAAATAAAAAAGTCACCACCAAATTAGGGTTTTCGAATAGGAGAACATTGGTGGAAATTATAGACATATAATTGGAGGTAAAATGTAAATATTTATATGGAGTGATTGAGGTCATCAATCACAAACAAGTTTAAAATTGAGGGCCTCAAAGCCATCAATCTATGATGATTTAAAATATCATTGGTTAAATATAAGGTATTAGGATAACACATTTTTGGTTTTATGATCACTTTCCTAAAGTTTAAGAATTAATTTATTCATATAATAAGATAAAAAAATATACTTGACTAGTATAGTTTCATCCTTCAGCTAATTCCTACCACAAATTCATCTTTCAATCCAAAAGATTTCAAAAAAATATTCTATTTATCCTAATCGCATAGGGTTACAAAAATAATGAATTTATAATTCATTTGTCACAATATTTAAAAAAACTACATTATACAAACTAGGACATCACGTAGGCCAGTGGTAAGTGATGCACCCTTGTCGCCCTTCGGTTTCCGGTTCAAGTCTCGCGGCCGTGCTGGCCGCGACTGGTTGTCGCCCGACCTCTGGGTTGTCCCTTTTTATAACAATCCAAAAAATAACCTTAATCCATTCCAACCTTTAGACTTATCCAAAATACTTCTATCCAAACTCACAGTTCAAAATTTATAAGGAAGTTAAACATAATGAAGATCCTTTTTTCCACGTAAAAACATTTGAACACCTTCCTCATGTATTCTTTTAAAACATGGTAACACCCTGAATTACCATAAAACCTTATTGATTACATTCATGATCCCTTATTATTTATATAATATTGGATATATTCCTTATATCCAAATTTTTTGAATATTCCAACAATGATGAAATAAAAAAACTATTAATCAGTTCCAAGGAAGTCAAGAATATCCAATATAATTTATCCAAATCAACCATCTCTTATTCCAAAATCAATACCTCATTATCAGAACCATATTAAGGATTACCTTTCCTTCAACCATGTATCTTCCAAAAAGTGCATCTTTCAATTAAGTCACTTTTCTTAGAACCATATAATCTCAAATCCTCAATAAAATAGTACTGCAGTATAATCCTTATTAATCACCATAATTTATATAACCAGTATATTGTTGATACAACTCTCAAATGAAATAATTCTATAATAACAACATAAGAACACTAGTCATTCCTCTTCATCTGAGGTAGTATCATAACTTGATTATTATCCAATAGCATCATTTGGGGTATACTCTTATGATTGGGACATTGATTCGCGTAGTGTCCCAATGCCTTGAAGATGAAGCATTTTACATTTAAAACCTTTTTCTTACCATTTAAATCACATACTTGGTGACCTTTTTCTCCACACTTATAACAAACTCCCATTCCCTTCAAGCATTCACCAAGGTGATTCTTTCCACATTTATCACATATGAGAAAATCCTTCTTTTACCTCTTCTCTTTATCCATATTTCTCTATACCATCCTTTTCTTCTCTTGCTTCCCTTCAAAGCCATAGGACTCAGATAATTCTTTACTTATATTATTAACACATGATATTATTTCTTCATATGTTGAGAATACATGGGAGACTATTTTCCTTCTAAATGTTGGCATAATTCCATGAATGATATGATCCTTCTTACTCTTTGGATCATACATATTGCTGGAGTTTTCATTCCTTGTGCTGGGTGTCATTTCTATACAATGAAATACACTAGGTCAGTTTATGAATCACAATGAATAATTCCAAACTTGTAAAATACCTAATGTAAATTGAACCGTTTATGGATATAATATGTAATCATAAAAATATTTTCTTTTAGGAGGTATATACTCATAAATTCTTCAAAATGATTTGTAAATAAAATGAGAATTATCCTAATCATATCCCTCGGGAGTGTCGTAACCAAGAGTGAAACAAGGCCCATTGTCGTGCACCAGTTCCCGTTCGAGTCTAGCTCTTGGGGTTTACCCCTAGGTACATACGTGCCAGAGCCACCTCTACCTGATCGTATCTAGATACATATGTATTTTCTTGGGAAAATCAAAAAATCTCTACATTACCAAAATTCTATGAAGTTTTTTCTATACTAATCCTCAAAGTCTATCTTAGGTTAATGTGCTCTAATAAGAGTTTATCTAAATCTAGTTTCCAAGGTTGTTTCTAAAGTTCCTCTGATACCAACTATAACACCCAGATCCTAGATTCTCAGAGTTGGTGCATTATTTTAATATATTGGCATGATTACAAGGAATCAAGTCCCGAAAGACTGATTAGTTTACCAATCTTGGAAAATAGATTACATACATGAACGTTACATTACAATTTCTAACATACAATACAAAAAAATCCTTTGAGAATTCCATTGTTCCCTTAGATTAACCCTGCATCTCAAACATAAAACACTTCTTGGGATCCTGGGAAAATAAAACATAAGAAAGGGGTGAGCTCAGATGCTCAGTAAGGGTAAATAATTTAGAAGAATCTATAAAATTTTAAGGCAAGATGTGTAATAAAATCAATATCCTTTTAAACATAAACTTGAACATAATATGGAAAAAAATAAATCAAACATTACCAAATAAACATGCACATGGATATTCTACTAGTCAAATAATCACATGTAATAACTAATTTTATAAGGAGGGGATGTACAGTACAAGTCTTTAATTTCTGTTTCAAGGCCTCATGCCAGGACCTAGGGGCTAACTATAACCAGACCCCAACCCGGAGAGCCTATGTAACGGGACTCCAACCCGGAGAACCTCTGTAACTGGACTCCAACCCGGAGAGCCTCTGTAACCGGACTCCAACCTAGAGGGTCTGTTGTTACCAGACCCTAACCCGGAGGGCTTACTTTTACCGGTCCCCAACCAGGAACATACTAGTCCAACACATTCATCTTAATAAGAGGTTGAAATATAACATAAACATTCGTATTAAAACTAGATTATGAAATGTCAATACTTTAACCATAAATGATGAATGGCATAAAAATAACTCATCCACATTCAAAAATATCACAAAACATTAAATAAAAAATAAATGATTTGTATCATAATAAATCAACTTCAAACAAGTGTAAAATTTATCAATGGATGCTGACATAGATGAAATCAAAACTATTTGAGAGAAATATCTCTTTCTATTTTGAAATCATTTAAGAGTCACATAATTATAATGAAAACATTTATTTTGAAAATATTATTATAATATTTTAAGGGATTCTTCGACGATGTTATAACAGTGGAAAATAGCCGTACCCACATTATAAGTTAAAAAAGACATTCTTACCTTAATTTTGTCGAAAAAGTTATAAAGTACCTTGTTTGGAAAACAACAGAAAGATTCCTTTCAAAAAAATATAAGGTAAAATAAGGGTATAAATGAATTTAACCCATTGTCGAGTAAATAGTAAAAATGTTTTGAAATACATTTTAAGAAACATGGATGTGGATGATAAAAATGTCCCAGTAGATAATTATGTATAAACAACCTCGGATAATGAAGAGATTGTAGAATTAACCATTACCTTAAACTTTTACTTGATCGAGGATACGTTAACCTCCTATATAATAGTTAAATCATTATTTTTAAATTATACAAGAACCATATACATAATTATGATATCATATATTATCCATTTGGGATTTTATTCTACCCATTTAATAATGATTTCCATATTAAATTAACATTTTACGGAATAATCACTTTCTTTATCGTACATGTTTTAATTTTTTATTCTTGATAGTATCATTTAGATCATGATTTAAATACTTCCAGAATATAAACATTAATTTATATATCATATATATTTGGAATATAAATATTTATAATAGATAGATATATGAAATGGAAGGCACCGTTTATGGAGACGGTATGCCGTTCGTACGCATAAACATTGTTTCCGTTTTCATATCGTATTGAATAGAAGTAAGAGAATAAGGTATATGTAAGTATATATATATATACAGTATAATTATTATTTCATATATTTCATACTTATTAATAATATATATATTTTTATAATTATCGTTGAATGGTGATCGTGGAAATGAATCTCATCGCGTCGTGGAGACGGTAATCCGTACGTATGCACGAGCGACAATATCATTATATTGATGGAGAAATAGTATGTAATAGGATATTATATCATATATAAATAATAATTATCAGGTTATATTTATTATTTACATCAATTATACATGATTTTTATACCCATCTAGATAATAATGTATTGAATAACAACTACACCATGACGTGGAGACGGTAAGCCGTACGTACACACGTATGGTGACATGTCATTCAAAGGAAGGATAGAATAATGAATATGGTTGTACCATATTTATAATAACATCACAGTATATAGAAGATACTGGGGTTATTATTTTATAATGTAAACAACAAGGAAATAAGAAGTGGAAGAAGAAAAGAACTTGGAAGAGGTGATGAAATATTTACCCCTTTTTGGGGTTTTTCATTTTTGATTTGATTAAAAGGGCTCCCTAGGTTGGCTTTATGACTAAAGTAAGTACTCTAGGATGAATGGAGGATAGTTGAGAGGATATTTGGGCAGGTTTTGGCTGAGACAAATGGATTTGAAGGTGTGAATTAGAGAGAAGGTGGAGTGCCCTTTTATAAGAGGGGTGAGGGGCACCTTAGGAAAAGATTGAAATATTATTTTATAATAAAATAATATTTGGTTTATAATGGATAAAAATTAATTTATTTAGAATATAAAGTGGATATGGGTCTAAATCCTCTCAACCAATAGGTTTTAGACAAGTTTAGGTTACCATTTTAACTTTATCTTTTAGATTTCACTCTAAGTTAAATAATTTAACCTTTGTTGTGTCTTCTTGTGTTCTTACACTATATGGTTAATAAAATTACTATAAACATCCAAGATAACTTCAAGTGGTTAATTAATGAAATATATAATATTATTTAATCCATTTGGAAGAACCTTATATTTTTAGGAATATTATATCAACCAATAATATAGTATTTGTTTTAAAAATTAATTTTATGTCAATTTTGATACTATTTGGTATTTTGTTTTGGTGAAAGTCATAAGAACCTTATCACTTTGAATAAAATTTATCTAATCAACCCTAAAATGTCATATTAAGCTAAAAAATTAGTGGAACATATCAAAAGTCTCAAATTACATTTATTTTGATATTTATAATATCAATTATTTTAATCTTTCATTAATAATGTAATTACTGCATCATCATTGTGTCATAAATAAATTAAATTATTTAATGTATAAAAATTATAAATAAAATGCTACTATGTATTAAATCTTTTTATCTTTCTAAATAATATTTATAGTCGAATTTATCTTATGTATAATATTATATTAAAATGTTTTAGTTATGAAAAATTGAATTTAACACTTTTAACTCTTCATTAAATTAAATAATAATAAATGTCCTAATCTAATCCAAGTGAACCTAAAGTGTAATATTTTATTCCTAAGGTTTTTTTGATCTAATTAAACTTATCCAATATAATTAGGACATGTGTTAAAGTAATTATAATATCATTTTTACCCTTAATTACCCAATTTACTTTTAACTATGGTAAATAAAAGTCAAAAGTTACAATTCACCAAAAATTATTTTCATCTTATTGAACCACATTTTACTTATTGAGGTTAACTGTGTCTCTCATATTTTTGAAATTAAACTCACAAAAGCAGTAAAATTAAGTTTTATACAAATTTTCAAATGCTCCTAGAAGATGGGTAAAAGACAGTAAAAAGTTCAATAAAACTTTATACATCTAATTTTATTAGAAAAAATATTCCAATAAATTACATTGAAATAATATTTTTATTATTTATCTATTTTGACTTAAAATAAATTTAAATAAAATAATTGATTATTTAAATAAAAAGTGGGTTTTAAACAATAACGCAATGTTTTTCACTATCCATCAAAAATTGAAAGTTTTCAAAAAAATACCAAAATTTTACCCTAAGATAATTTTGATATTCCAAATTAAAAAATAAATTCTATTTTACCAATTTAAAACCATATAAGTTTCATTAATTAATTTAAAATTAATTCCCATTGTCAAAACCAAAAAGCGTATTTTTAAGAAATAATAACTGTCAAAAGATTGACACTTGTTTATGTCCAATTTCAAAGTGAAATTACTTACAATGACCAGAATTGTATTAAATGGTAAAAATATAATCTATTTATACTTAAAAACCATTAAAATGTATAATTTAACACTATAAATTATTTTGATTAAAAAAGTTGTTTTAAGTTAAAATATAGTATTTTTCACTATTCACCTAAATATGAAAGTTATCAACACAAAAAATTTATTAAAACTAAATTCTTATTTCCAGATTCTAAAGAAGAAGTTTATTTTGTAAAGTTGAATATATAAAATTTTCAAATATTATATTTAAAAAGGGTTCTCCATAAAAAGGTGGTAAAATTTCATTTTTTGAAAAATACTTCTTTTATCTGAAAAAAATGAATTTGTTCTTACATTATGTATAAGAAACTCATAATATGGATTCTAAAATTATAAGGATTATATAAAGTTAAAAATTCAGTTAATACTATTCATAACCTCTTTTGAACAGCTAGTTTGGTAAGTCATGGTGCGCTTGAACTCAGTGTTGCGTGTAGTGCAAGTTATTGAACTATTTTGAAGAAATAACGTACTATGAAATATAGGGGTGTTACATTCTTCCCTCATTCAACAAATTGAGTCCTCATAATTTGAAATTGTTCTTTGAAAATAAAAGCTTAAAAAAATATAGAAATACCTTGGTGGAAAACCCACATTGGAAATTGGGTTAATAAAATTCAGTCTTAATAAGCAGGAAAGGGTAATGAAAAAGTCACCACCAAATTTGGGTTTTAAAATAGGATAAAATTGGTGGAAATTATAGACATATAATTGGAGGGAAAATGTAAATATTTATAGGGATTTATTGAGGTCATCAATCACAAACAAGTGTAAAATTGAGGGCCTCAAAGCCATCAATCTATGATGATTTAAAATATCATCGGTTAAATATAAGGTATTAGGATAACCCATTTTTGGTTTTATGATCCCTTACCTAAAGTTTAAGAATTAATTTATTCATAGAATAAGAAAAAAAATACTTGAAAAGTATAGTTTCATCCTTCAACTAATTCCAACCACAAATTCATCTTTCACTCCAAACGATTTCAAAACAAAATCTATTTATCCTAATCATATATGGTTCCAAAAATAATGAATTTATAATTAATTTTTCACACTATTTAAAAAAAACTACATTATAAAAACTAGGACATCACGTAGGACAATGGTAAGTGATGCACCCTTGTTGCCCTTCAGTTGCCGGTTCAAGTCTCGTGGCCTTGCCGGACGCGACTGGTTGTCACCCGACCTCTGTGTTTTCCCTTTTTATAACAATCCAAAAATAACCTTAATTCATTCCAACCTTTATACTTATCCAAAATACTTCTATCCAAACTCACAGTATAAAATTTATAAGGAAGTTAAACACAATGAAGATCCTTTTTTCCATATAAAAACATGTGAACACCTTCCTCATGTATTCTTTTAAAACATGGTAACACCCTGAATTAAAATAAAACCTTATTGATTACATTCATGCTCCCTTATTATTTATAGAATACTAGATATATTCCTTATATCCTAAATCTTTGAATATTCTAACAATAATGAAATAAACAAACTATTAATCAGTTCCAAGGAAGTCAATAATATCCAATATAATTTATCCAAATCAACCATCCCCAATTCAAAAATCTCTACCTCATTATCGGGACCATATTAAGGATTACCTTTCCTTAAAACATGTATTTTACAAAAAGTGGAGCTTTCTATTAAGTCACTTTTCTTAGAACCATATAATCTCAAATCCTTAATAAAATAGTACTACAGTACAATCCTTATTTATCTCCATAATTCATATTACCAGTATATTGTTGATACAACACTCAAATGAAATAATTCTATAATAAAAACATAAGAACACTAGTCATTCCTATTCATCTAAGGTAGTATCATAATATGATTATTATCCAATAACATCATTTGCGGTATACTCTGATGACTGTGACATTGATTCACATAGTGTAACAACCCTTACAGATGAAACAGTTTACATTTGAAACCTTTTTCTTACCCTTGAAATCACGTACTTGGTGTCCTTTTTCTCCACACTTATAAAAAACTCCCATTCCCTTCATGCATTTACCAAGGTGATTATTTCCACATTTATCACATATGGGAAAATCTTCTTTCCCCTCTTCTCTTTATCTGTCTTTCTCTCTACCATCCTTTTCTTCTCTTACTTCCCTTCGAAGCCATAAGACTCAGAGAATTATTTACTTATCTTATTAACACATGATATTATTTCTTCATATGTTGAGAATACATGGGTGAATATTTCCCTTATAAATGTTGGCTTAATTCCATTAATGATATGATCCTTATTACTCTTTGGATCATACGTATTGTTGGAGTTCTCATTCCTTTCACTAGACACCATTTCTATACAATGAGATACATTAGGTCAGTTTATAAATTGCAATGAAAAATTCCAAACTTGTAAAATACCTAATGTAAATTGAACAGTTTATGGATATAATCCATAATCATAAAAATATTTTCTTTAAGGAGGTATATACTCATAAATCCTTTATAATGATTTGTAAAGAAAATGAGAATTATCCTAAGCATATCCCTCGGGAGTGTCGTAACCAAGAGTGGAGCAATGCCCGTTGTCATGCACCAGTTCCCATTAGAGTGTAGCTCAAAGTGGTGTTTTCGGGTTTTACCCCTAGGTACATCTATTCCAGAGCCGACTCTACCTACTCGTATCCAAACAGGGATTTATTTTCTTAGAAAACTCTCAAAATCTCTACATTTCACAAATTCTAGGAAGTTATTCTATACTAATCCTCAAAGTCTATCTTAGTGTAATGTACTCTAATCAGAGTTTATCTAAATCTAGTTTCCAAGGTTATTTCTAAACTTCCTCTGATACCAACTATAATTCCCCGACCCTATATTCCCAGAGTTGGTGCATTATTTTAATACATTGGCATGATTACAAGGAATAAAGTCCCGAAAGACTGATTAATTTGTCAGTCTTGGAAAATAGATTGCATACATGAACGTTACATTACACTTTATAACATACAACACAAAAAAAAAATCCTTTGAGAATTCCATTGTTCCCTTAGATTAACCCTGCATCTTAAACATAAAACACTTCTTGGGATCCTGGGAAAATAAAACATAAGAAATGGGTGATCTTAGATGCTCAGTAAGGGTAAATAATTTAGCAGAAGCTATAAACTTTTAAGGAAAGTTGTTTAATAAAATCAATAGCCTTTTAAACATAAAATTGAACATAATATGGAAAAAATTAATCAAACATTAACATATAAACATGCACATGGATATTCTATAAGTTGAATAATCACATGTAATAACTAATTTCATAATGAGGGAATGTAAAGTACCAAACTTTAATTTTTGTGTCAAGGCCTCATGCCAGGACCTAGGGGCTAACTATAACTGTACCCCAACCCGGAGAGCCTCTGTAACTGGACTCCAACCCGGAGAGCCTATGTGACCAGACTCCAACCTGGAGGGTCTTATGTAACCGGACCCCAACCCAGATGGATTACTTTTACCGGTCCCCAACCTGGAACATACTATTTCAACACATTTATCTTAAGAAGAGGTTGAAATATACCATAAACATTTGTATTTAAACTAGCATACGAAATGTCAATACTTTAACCACAAACCTTGAATGGTATAAAAATAACTCATCCATAGTCAAACATATCAAAAAACCTTAAATACAATATGGAATATTTTTATCATAATAAATCAACTTCAAACAAGTGTAAAATTTATCAAAGGATGTTGAAATTGATGAAATCAAAACTATTTGATAGAAATATATCTTTCTATTTTGAAATAATTTAAGAGTCACATAATTATAAAGAAAACATTTATTTTGAAAATATTCTTATAAGATTGTAAGGGAAGCTTCAACGATTTTATAATGGTGAAAAATAGCCGTACCCACCGTACAAGTTAAAAAAGGCATTCTTACCTTAATTTTGTCGAAAAGGTTATAAAGTACCTTGTTTGGAAAACGACGGAAAGATTCCTTTCAAAAAAATATAAGGTCAAATAAGAGTGTAAATGACTTTAACCCATTGTATAGTAAATAGTAAAAATGTTTTGAAATACATTTTAGGAAACATATATGTAGATGATAAAGAGGTCCTAGTAGATAATTACGTATAAACAACCTCGGATAATGAAGAGATTGTAGAATTAACCCTTACCTTGCACTTTTCCTTGGCTGAGGGTACGTTAAACTCCAGTATAATAGTTAAATAATCATTATTAAATTATAAAATAACCATATACATAATTATTATATCATATATGATCAATTTATGACTTTATACTACCCATTTAATAATGATTTCCATGTTAAATTAACATTTTAGGTAATAATCAATTTCTTTATCGTACGTGTTTTAACTTGTTATTCTTTATCGTATCATTTAGATCATGATTTAAATACATCCAGAATATAAACCATGATTTATATATCATATATATTTAGAATATAAATATATATAATAGATAGATATATGAAATGGAATGCACCTTTTATGGAGACGGTATGCCATTCGTACGCATAAACGCTGTTTCTGTTTTCATATCGTATTGAACGGAAGTAAGAGAATAAGGTATATGTAAGTATATATATATATATATATATATATATATATATATATATATATATCCAGTTGCATTATTATGTCATATATTACATACTTATTAATAATATATATATTTTTATAATCATCGTTGAATGGTGATCGTGGAAATGAATCTCATCGCGCCGTGGAGATGGTAATCCGTACGTACACACGAGCGACAATATCATTATATTGATGAAGAAATCATATATAATTGGATGGTATATCTTATATAAATAATAATTATCATATTAAATTTATTATTTACATCAATTATACATTATTATTTTACCCATCTAAATAATAATGTATTTAATAACAACTACACCCCGACATTGAGACGGTAATCCGTATGTACGCACGTATGGTGACATGTCATTCAAAGTAAGGATATAATAATGAATATGGTTGTACCATATTTATAATAAAATAAAAGTATATATAAGATACTGGAGTTATTATTTTATAATGTAAATAATAAGAAAAGAAGAAGTGGAAGAAGAAAAGAACTTGAAAGAGGTGATGAAATATTTACCTCTTCTTCGGGTTCTTCCTTTTGATTTGATCAAAAGGGCTCCTTCGGTTGGCTTTATGACTAAAAGAAGGCCTCTAGGATTAATTTAGTATAGTTTTTAGGATATTTGGGCAGGGGTTAGCCGAGAAAAATGGCTTTGAAGGTGTGAATTTGAGAGAAGAGTGAGTTCCCTTTTATAAGAGGGGTGAGGGGAACCTTAGGAAAAGGTTGAAATATTATTTTATAACAAAATAATATTCGGTTATTAATGGCTCAAAATTGATTTATGTAGAATATAAAGTTGGTATGGGTAGAAATAATCTAAAACAATAGGTTTTAGATAAGTTTAGGTTACCATTTTAACCTTATCTTTTAGATTTAACTCTAAGTTAAATAATTTAACTTTTACTGTGTCTTCTTGTGTTCTTATGCTATATAGTTAATAAAATTACTATAAACATCCAAGAGAAGATCAAGTGGTTCATTAATGACATATATAATATTATTTAAGCCCTTTGGCCGAAACTTATATTTTTAGGAATATTATATCAACCAATAATATAGTATTTTTTTAAAAATTAATTTATGTCAATTTTGACACAATTTTTAATTTTGTTTTTGTGAAAGTCACAACAACCTTATCAATTCGAAAAAAAATTCTCTAATCAACCCAAAAATGTCATATTAACCTATAAAATTAGTTTAATTCATCAAAAGTCTCAAATTACATTTATTTTGATATTTATAATATCAATTATTTTAATCTTTCATTAATAATGTAATTACTGCATCATCATTATGTCATAAATAAATTAAATTATTTAATGTATAAAAATTATAAATAAAATAAAATTATGTAGGAAATATTTTTATATTTATAATTAATATTTATAGTCAAATTTATATCATGCATAACCCTATATTAAAATTTTTTAGTAATGAAAACTTGAATTTAACACTTTTAACTCGTCTTTAAATTAAATAATAATAAATATCCTAATCTAATTAAAGTGGACCTAAAGGGTCATATTTTATTCCAAAGGTTGTTTTTGGTCTAATTACAATTATCCAATTGAATTAGGACATGTGTTAAGGTAATTATAATATCATTTTTACCCTTAATTACCCTATTTACTTTTAATTGTGGTAAATAAAAGTCAAAAACTTTCTATTCATCAAAAATTATTTTCATATTATTGAACCACATTTTACTTACTGAAGTTAACCGTGTATCTCAAATTTTTTTAATTCAACTCACAGAAGTGGTAAAATTACGTTTTTTACAAAATTTCAAATGCTCATAGAAGGTGGGTAAAAGACGGTAAAAAGTTCAATAAAATTGTATACATCTAATTTTATTATATAAAAGTTTTCAATGAATTACATTGAACTAATATTTTTATTATGTATCTATTTTTAATTAAAATAAGTTTAAATAAAATAATTAATTATTTAAATAAAAAGTGGGTTTTAAACAATAACGCAGTGTTTTTCACTATTCATCAAAAATTGAAAGTTTTCAGAAAAATACCAAAAAATCACCCTAAGATAATTTTGATATTCCGAATTCAAAAATGAATTCTATTTTTACAATTTCAAAACATATAAGTTTCATTAATTAATTTAAAATTAATTCCCGTTGTCAAAACCAAAAAGCGTATTTTTAAGAAATTATAACTATCAAAAGATTGACACTTGTTTATGTCCAATTTCAAAGTGAAATTACTTACAATGACCAGAATTGGATTAAATGGTAAAAATATAATCTATTTATACTTTCAAACCATTAAATTTTTTAATTTAACACTCTAAATTATTTTGAATAAAAAAGTTGTTTTTAGTTAAAATATAGTATTTTTCACTATTCACCCAAATATGAAGGTTATCAGAACAACACCAAAAATTTATTGAAACCAAATTCTTATGTCTCGATTCTAAATGAGAAGTTTATTTTTTCAAATTGAATATATAAAAGTTTCAAATATTGGATTTAAAAAAGGTTCTCCATTAAAAGGTGGTAAAATTTTAGTTTTTGAAAAATACTTCTTTTATCTGAAAAAAATGAATTTGTTCTTACATTATGTCTAAGAAACTCATAATATGGATTCTAAAATTATAAGGATTATATAAAGTTAAAAATTCAGATAATAATATTTATAATCGTTTTTTAACGGCTAGTTTGGTAAGTCGTGGTGCGCTTGAACTTAGTGTTGCGTGTAGTGCAAGTTATTAAATTACTTTGAAGAAATAATGTACTATGAAATCTTGGGGTGTTAAAATTTAGATTTGGGTGTAGAATAATTAATTTAATACCATGATTCAAATAATCCTAAAAACAATTAATTTCACAATTTGGAGTAGTGTAGAAAATGTTATGGCCTAAATACAGAAATAATTTTAAACTGTTAAAATCCATAATGGGTCATTTTTCTAATTAAGCTCAAAATACCACTAAAATAATAAAATGTGACAATTTAACTTAAAATAACACTTTGGTGAGATTTAAAACATTAAAATTAAATGTAAAATTATTGAAAATATTTTCTCTATCACTAACTTATTTTTATAGATGCTTGTTTTATTTCCACATATTTATTATGATATGTTTTTGATGGATTTATCATAGCTTCTTTATTTTGATGAGACCCATATGTATAGATATTTAATTATGATTATGGGTGGGATATGAGTTATATGGATCCTATGTGCATTATATAAAGTGTTAAATCAAAATAGATAAATATGTTTATGTGATTGAGGAGTAATCCCAATCCACTATGACTTTTAAAACAGAGAGTAAATGTAACATCCTTAAAATTTAATTTAAAATAATAATATATTTTATATCTTTATTAGCACACAAAATCGAGTTTTAAATGAATTGTGATATACTATAAAAATATAATTATTTAAATTTGGTCATTATAACTTAGCCATTAAAACAGAAGGTATGAATAATAATAAACACAATATGAATAATTTTTATAAATGTTTTATTTAATTCAAATATATTAATTAATTAATAATAAATAAGTATTCAATTTTTATTAAAATCATTTTATGCTTTAAAAATATATTTTCTTTAAAAATGGGTTTTATTGCTTTTTGTGAGTGAATATTATAACTAATTTATAAGAAATTTAGAAATTGAATTTTATAAAATGGATATCATTTTTATTTCATAATGTAAAAATTATCTCAGGGTGTAATTTATAGATTTTTCTGAAAGGATTAATTTTTTAGTAAATAGTTAAAATATCGATTTTATAGAAAACTGTCTTTTCCATTCAAGTATTTACAAAGTCCAATTTTGTTTTAAATTGATTTAAAATTTTCATTGGTTCCTTAAAATTAAATATAATCAAATTAATTTCATTGAAATCAATATTATGATTAATTTTTATATAAAAACATTTGATACTTAAAAATTAATTTTCCAGGAAAACTGTTTTTCATCGCGTTTTGATGGATTATTTTAAAAGTAATTTATGCCACTTATAGATATTTATTTTCATAAAAATGAATTAAATATTTGGAATAATCATGTTCAAATTTTTTAAATAGTTCAACTTTATTTTTGGTCATTATGAATAGTGACCATGGTAAATATTTATCACCTTGGTAAGGGTAAATCGAGTAATTAAGGTTAAAAATAATGTGATAAGATTTTAAAAATTGACATAAAACCTACCTTATTTTTTATTGGATGAGTTAGTACGAATATAAACATCCAATATTCATATATATGGCAACTTGGTGCCATTTTTCTTTGATAATGGCCTTAATATTTTTTTAAGTAAATAATAAATCCAAAAATTTGACCCTCTTTGTTTTAATAACTGTAGTATTTTTTCATAGAGATAAAAAGAGGTTATGTTTGGTTACAAATGGTTATATGAAATTTTAAATAATTTTTTTTATTATTATAATTTATTTTTAAATTTTAGTGATAGAATAATTACCTTAAATGCTTACACAACTTCGACACGGTGTAGGTGCAAGCACTAGAGAAATCAAATAAATGATTTTAAAAACATAAAAAGTATTATTGTTTGGGTGAGTTATGGTGTTACACAATTTGTTTTGGATAAATATAATATATTAATAATTTTTTAAAAGATTATATGAAAATTACATTAATGTTTTGATATTTCTTTTAAGTCAAATTATGTAAATAGTCCCGAAAATGAATTTAATGACATTTTATGTTAAATAATATTTTATTAAATGATAAAAATGTTATATTTGGATAATGTAATGGGATATTGTATATAATTTTAACCTTTTTCACTTATGAGTTAGTTTTCCTTTTTTAGTAACTTTTTTCCCTTGATGAGTAAAAAACTTTGATATCACGATAATCATCAAAAGGGTTAACGAGGAGTTAAAAATAAGAGATAAGGGTTAAAAAATCAGTTAAAATTATTTAAATTTTATTGGATGAGTGTATTTAGACTATTATCTATCCTAGATTCTAAATAAATCATTTAATATCCAATTTAACTTGAAAATTAATTTATATTAATTTAATACATTAACTATTTCCAATGGTGCCCCTCTCCTCTCATATATAAGGACACCACCTCTCCAGTCTTCATTACACTTCTTGAGCTACTTAGATTGATAAAACCCTACCAAAACATATTATTAACTTAATTTTATAAATTCTATTGGATTTTATAATCTTAAAAGACTATACCTAAGGTCCTTCTGATGTGGCCTTATTTTTACTCAGTTTGCCATATCTTTTTATTAATTTTTATACAATTTATTTAATTAATTTAACACTTTTTAATAAATAAATGCACTTTTGTATTTTTATAATTAAATTTGTTAATTATACATTTTTTATAATTAATTGTGTAATTTTAGTCTTTAAAATAATAAATTTTTTCTTTCTTTATTTTATTTAACTAATTATCAATTATAATAATTACTTATAATCTGTTCATTTAATATTAATTTGTTGTTATTATTAATTTATTTATTTGTTAAATAGTTTAATTTTTAATTTTTAATTTTTCGCTAACGTTAACCAGGTTACCGTTAGTCAGGTTACCGCTATAATGTAACAGTGACCTTTGTCACCGTTATCCATTTTACGCTAATGGTGACCTTTGTCACCGTTGCGTTTAGTTTTGTTGTCTATCGGTGACCTTGCACGTATCGGTGACCATTGTCACTGTTGCATTTAAATTTTATTTTAAAAAATTATTTAATCAACATAACTCTAATTAATTAACTTAGACTTTATTTTATTAATTAATCTTTTAATTAAGTTACATTAGAATAGGTTAATTTTATTATTTTATGTGTTTAGTCTTCCTGCTCGTCGTTTAAGTAAATAATTTGTATTTTTAAATTAAATTAAATGGTTCGCCCTTAATTATTTGTGTGCAATTAATTAATTAATTAATTATTTAATAGTTTTTAAACATTAATTATATTATTTTATGTATGCAGATTGGTTAATAATTCATTTTTATTTGGTTTCAGTCTACCAGTGAGGTAGATTATAACTAACGGTGACCCTCTTTTATTTTAATTTATTTGTAACAGTGACTTTTTTTGGTACCGGTAACTTAAACTTTTATTTTGTAACAGTGTCACCCCCGTGCCGCTGCTATTTTTTTAGCTACCGGTAACCTCCTCACTGTTAGTTTTATTCTAACAGTGACTTCAGGCCAGTTATCCCCTTTGTCTTGATTTGTAACGGTGACCCTTTGATGTATCGGTGACCTCTCTATTTTCTTTGTACTGATGATTCTTTTATTAATCTATCTATCAATGACCGTTAATTTATCGCTAACAGTGAGCTTGTCAAAATTTAAGTTGACGGTGACCTGACTCTCTGTCGGTAGCTTTTGGTTTTCATCTATCGGTGAACTCCTTTTCACTCTAACAGTGACCTTGCGGCCCTTCTTTTTTGCACCTCACTTTTACTCAATTTTCCTAACCTCATCGTTAGAATATTTTATAATTTTTCCTCACCGTTACCGCCCCATTCCTAAACCTCACCATTACCCTCTTTTTCTCACTGTTAAACCTTATTTTCTCTACCTCACCATTAGTGCAACTTTCAACCTCACCGTTACAACATCTTTCATCCTCACCGTTACCTCTCAATTTCTACAACCTCACTGTCAGGATATTTCCTGTTTTTCTCACCGTTACTCCCTGCTTCTGGATGATAGATGTCTTCACTACACATCCAAACATTTAAAAAAAAACAACAACAAATCGAATCACAAAACTAATCAAGATCTCTAAAAAAATTTCCATCCAGATCTGAATTAAGAAGAACATGAAGATGCCGCAACAGTTCTTCGCACTGATAAAGTATGAGGTGGAGCCGAGCCATGTGAGAAGTAGCTGTGCGTAGCATTTATAGTTGAGTTGTCGAACCTCTATGTACCTTCGCCGCTGTTGGATTTGTTCTGCGCCAGAGTCGAGCAAGGTAGAAGACTCTTGATTGTGCCGCGCCGCTGGACCAAGGCAGCCGCCGTTTGGAGTGAAGAGGGTAGAGCCGAAGAGGGGACCGCTGCACCTGCTGGGTGTGCGCTGTTGGACGATCTCTCTTGAGGCGCTGTGTTTTGCAGAAGGAGAAATTGGTGGGATGAGGGGGAGCCGAAATCGATGCTGCTTTTCCACAACTCACCGCCGCGCTGAGTTGGAACCACTTGCTGGAGTCCGCATCTGCTGCACAAAGGAGAGTTTGGTGCCATGCTGCTATATAAAGTTACTGTTGGAGTGCGCCGTGCGGAGAGTTTGGACGCTGCATCAGGAGAAATCTGGACCCTTCCGCTGTTGTGCGTCAATTTGGGGGAGGAGAGTTAACACAAAATAATAATAATAATAAATAAAAACATAATAATAAAAGTATAACAAAAGTAAAGTAAAGAGATAAAAGTAAAAACAAAAGCTAAAGCTAAAGTAAAGATAACTTTAAGTAAAGTTAACTTTACATAAAAGCTATCTTTACTAAATCAAATAGATATAAAATAAAATATTCTATAAAAGTAATAAAATTAAACAATTATGATATTAATAAATAAATAAATTATAAATTAAAATATTAAACTAAATTAATAATAAATGTTTATAATAAATTAATTTAATATTAATTGTATAATTTAATTAATAATAATTATAAATAAACTATAAAATATACTTATTAATTATATTTAAAACTTAAGTAATAATTTTAATTACTCAATTAAAAATTAACTATTTAATTTATTAACCTAACAATTTAATTTCTTTTATAGTAATAATTAAATTATTAATACAATCTAAAATATTATCTTAATTATTTATTTATTTGTGTTTTTTTAACATAGTTTAAAGTGGATAAAATTAATAACTTTTTAATAATATATGTATCACCTTAGTATTATTAAATGAATAATTTTATAAAATATAAAAAATAAGTATCAATCAATTTCTATTAACCTTGTAAAAATAACTCTTAACTTAAAAATTAACTAACTTTCTTCCTTTGCGCTCCCATTTATTTATTCTATTTTTCATGGAAGGTTCATTCAAGGGACTTAAACACATCCAGGTTCATCCAACTAACTCATCCGGAGTTAGTTACGAGGGAAAAATTCGCGCGACGCGCCTGTCGCGGGTTAAGCACACGTGTGCAGTGCGTGGGTGAAGAACTCTTGAAGTTGGTGGAAGATGTGGTGGTGACATACAGCGGATGACAGTAGTTACTTAAGCAGAGCAAGCAGCGTTCTTTTGAGGGGGAATTCTGATTCGAACAACGTGTGACAAATTGAAGATTTGAGAGTTTCTCTGTCATCCGGAGCGTTGCAGTCTTGGAGTTGAAGGAGCAGAGGAGCATAGCATTTTTGGGGAGTCCTTTTCCCCTTTTGTTTTAATTCTTTTACTCTGTTCTTTTGAAATGTGCTTCTTTACTGTAGTGATAATGAATAGTATAGTTAGTTAATTCTTCTAGTTTGGGGTTCGTTCTAGCTCTACTAGTATCTTTTTCATCCTTTTCACTTATCATTTTAATGTGATTAGAATTGATTCGACGAGATCAGTACTAATTATATATTCTTGCTGCGGACCACAATCACTGCATTTTCAAAACTCTATAACCATTCGGAGAGTTTGGTTATGGAGTTATCTTTTTAGTAAACAAATGATAATGAAACTTCAGTACTTACGGTGAGTTCGTATTGTTGTTATTTTTAATTCTTTCTTCTAAATTTGTACTTCTTGGAGTGGCGAACTCTAATTTGTATAATTTCCACGATTTAACTCCTGGCAAGGGAAGTAAGTCGCCTTTTATTTCAGTGGTACGATGCAGTACTTTACATGAAAAGGAAAATCAATTCAAACCAGTAGACTAGGATGAACCCCGAGTGTTCTTTACTATTGTCCTTTATCAGCATTCTATTTTCTTTGTTGCACCTTATTTTCCAGTTGTACTCTGTTTTAGTATAGGTAGAAAAAGTTTACAATAGATGTGTAGTTTCAATTTACAGTACATAAAATCATAAAAAAATTTAAATGATATAAAAATACAAAAGTGAAAATTAGAAAAACCACTCCACTGCTGACAACAGTGGGGTTTTACAAGTGTTTAGTTTAGTAATGGCCAAATTTACCTTCCCTGTGGGTTCGACCCTGCTTTCCACATATACAGTAGTTAGTAGGAATATAAATTTTAAACTTTGACCGACTTCAACGACAGTTTAGGTCAAGTTTTTGGCGCCGTTTCCGGGGAGGGCACGAGCCATTGGTAAAAAACATTTAAAATAAACTCATATATAAAAATCTTTAAAAAAATTGAAAAATTTAAAAACTGTAAAAAAAAGGTTGAGTCTTGTCAATCTGGATTGTTATTGCTGGTACTATCTACTATTTTTTTGTATGAGCACAAGACACACTGCTATTAGATTAGATCCCTTAAACCTTGAATTAGATAAATACTTAGCTTCTCTAAGAATAAAGAACAAAACTGAAATGGAAAATCAAGATAATAGAGTTCCTGAGCATAATAATTTTCAAAATAACCATCCAGAACTCTTAGATGAACATGAACGGCCCAGGATGAGAGAGTTCCAACTTCCTCAAGCTTCAAGAAACCCATCTTCGATTAGGCTTAGTCCTAGAGCTCAAAACTATGAACTAAAAAAATCACACATTTCACTGCTACCTGCTTTCAATGGGCTCTCTAATGAGGACTCATTAGCCTTCATTAGATATTTCTACAACACTGTGCAGCAACTTCCACTTTTAGGACTCACTAAAAATGAACTAAGGATGAGAGTCTTTCCCTTTTTCCTTAAAGGGAATGCTAGGAACTGGTTTTTAAGTCTAGATGAAAACATTTTTGAAAATTGGGATCAAGTGTATAACTCATTCATTATGAAATTTTATCCTCAAAGATTAAAAGGAGAACTTAGAACTAAAATCACTAGTTTTTATCAAGAGGATGGAGAATCTTTTCATGAAGCATGGGATAGATTCAGGGATCTGCTTAGGCAGTGTCCTCATCATCAACTCCCATCACATCTCCTCATGGATACCTTTTATGAAGGGCTTTCCTCCTCTGGTAAGAATTTAGTGGATCAAGCTGTTGGGGGTAATTACAATGATAAGACTGATGAGGAGTTGAGACAAATTGTCAATAATCTGCCCCTTAATTCTCAACATAAAATTTCAAGAAGAAAAAGAGTTAATAGAACTGTCAATTCAAATACTAGTTCAATGAATGAAACTCAAGCCCAACTTGCATAAATCACCAACCAACTTCAAACATTAATGAACCAGAATTCAAAACAAAATGTTAACCAAGTTGAAAACCAGAATCAGTTTCAATCTCTTAGGCAACAGTGCACTCAATGTGGTATGTTTGGGCACTCTGAAAGTTTTTGTCCTAATGTTGATCTATCTTCCCAACAACCTGAAAATTTAAACTTTGTCAATTACGGTCCTAGGATGACTCAAAAAGAAGATCCATTTTCTAATAATTACAACCAAGGCTATATGAACCATCCAAATCTGCCGTGGAAGGATCAAGGTATTATTAAGAAACAATCTGCCCCTAATTATCAGAACCAACCAAGACCAAACTTTCAAAATCAACAAAGGGGTGAGTCTTCAAATGTTAAAGGAAGTAATGATAATCAAATGTCTTCTAAATTGGATTAGATCTTGAATAAAATAAACTCACAAGAGGAAAGGTACATGACTCAACTTAATAAACAGAAAAATCAATATGAGTTAGACAAGATGAAAAATGATGTGACAATGCAGAACATGGAAACACAGCTAGGACAATTATCTAGAGATTTGTCTTCTAGGGAAAAAGGTAGGTTGCCTAGTACCACTGAACTTAACCCTAGGGAGAATGCTATGGCTGTTGTAACTAGAAGTGGTCTAAATACTCAAATTGTTGCTTAAAAAACTGTAAAAAATGCCCAAAATGAAAACCTGTTTGAATTTGGAAATGAAAATCTGCTTTGTTCACAATCTGGAAATTCACAGAAAAATGTTGAAAATGATGAAAATCTGAACCTGTCACCTGGATCTCAAAATGAAAATTGTTCTAAAAATCAAAAGAATAAAGGAAAAGAAAAAGTTGTGGAAGAGGTGAGGGACATGCCTACTGTTCTGAAATTTTTTTCCCCACCCATCCCTTTCCCTGATAAACTGAAACCTCAAAGTAATACCAGGGCTGAACTTCTTCAGTTCCTTGGTCTTCTTTCTAAGCTTCAAGTGAACATCCCTTTTATCCAAGCTTTAATTCAAATCCCATCTTACCTGAAATCTTTAAAGAAAATTGTTTCATACAAAAATACCCTTGAAGAATTTGCTACCTACAACCTCACTGAAGAGTGCAGTGCTGTACTCCAAAAGAAAATCCCACCCAAATTGAAAGACCTAGGTAGTTTTTTCATCCCTTGCACCCTAGGAAATTATGGTCAGCTGAACTGTCTGTGTGATCTAGGTGACATCATTAATCTGCTCCCATACTCACTGTTTCGGCAGTTGAGGCTGAGTGACCTTCAACCAACCACGGTCATACTACAGTTAGCTGATAGATCCTTCGCTCATCCTGTGGGTCGAGTAGATGACTTACTAGTTGGAGTTGGGAAGCTATTCTTGACTGTTGACTTTCTTGTTCTTGATATGGAGTGTGATCAAGAGGTACCTATCATCTTGGGTAGTCCCTTCTTGGCCACATGTGGTGCTGTTATAGATGTGTCAAAGGGTCAGTTGATATTCAAAATTGGTGAACAAGAAGAAGAGTTCAATGTTTTTAAAAATATTAAGGAACCAACTTATTCTAAAAACTGTTCAAAAATTGAGTCTCTTGAAGCTGAATGTTCTTATAAAAATCAACTTGAGCTCATTGAAAAATCTGAAAAACAATCCTTTACTAAAGAAAACATTAGTGAAGCTGAAAATATTTGTGATTCTGTTGTTTATGTCTCTGAAGCTAAAAATTCTGCTATGACAACCAAACTGGAAAATCTTCAAGAACTGGACAACTGTCCAGTTTATGCTGTAGGAGAGTCCCCTGTTTCTGAACTTAGGAACTTTCTGAGTGAAATTGAGGGCGTTTCTATTAACACTGAACTTGATGATCACTTTAATGATACTAAGGGAGAACTTTTGAGACAATTATATGATTCTACTTTGATAAACCTGTTGAATTTTGATATGGAAAGTCTGGACAGCATACTACCTACCTTGGACAGTAGGTCTGTTATCTCTGAATCTGAACTTGTAATTGAAAATATTTCATCTTTTAATACTCCTTACAAAAAATTTGTTGAAGATCTTGGACCTCCCAGGCCTAAGAGTCTTCCTTCAAGTGTAGAACCACCTGATCTTGAGCTGAAGCCTATCCCTGCCCATCTTAAATATTCATTTTAGGTGAGAACTCCACTTTTCCAGTAATAATTTCTGCTGAACTTAATGCAAACCAAGAATAAAAATTGTTGGGAGTTTTGAAAAAGTTTAAATCTGCCATAGGCTGGACCATAGCTGATATCAAAGGAATTAGTCCTTCATTCTGTATGCACAAAATTCCTATGGAGCCTGATCACAAGCCTAGGGTAGAATGTCAAAGAAGATTAAATCCTAACATGAAAGAAGTTGTGAGAGAGGAAGTAATTAAATTGTTAGACACTAGTATGATATATCCCATCTCTGATAGTGCTTGGGTCATCCCTGTCCAGGTTGTCCCCAAGAAGGGAGGTTTCACTGTAGTTAAAAATGAAAAAAATGAAGAAGTCCAAGTTAGGAAAACCACAAAATGGAGAGTTTGTATTGATTATAGGAAGCTTAATGAATCCACTAGGAAGGACCATTTTCCTATGCCCTTCCTTGATCAAATTCTTGAGAGGCTAGCTGGAAATTAATTTTTCTGTTTTCTGGATGGGTATTCTGGTTACAACCAAATACCCGTTGCTCCAGAGGATCAGGAGAAGACCACTTTCACATGCCCCTTTGGAACATTTGCTTATAGGCGGATGCCCTTTGGGTTGTGTGGAGCTTCAGCCACCTTTCGAAGGTGTATGATGGCTATTTTTTCAGATATGATTAAGAGAATCATTGAAGTTTTCATGGATGACTTTTCTATAGTGGGGAGTACTTTTGATACTTGCTTAGGAAATCTTGAGTTACTCTTAGAGAGATGCATTGAAACCAACCTTGTGCTTAATTGGGAGAAATGTCAGTTCATGGTTACTAAAGGTATTGTCCTTGGTCATAAAGTGTCAAAGAGAGGTTTAGAAGTTGATACTGTGAAGATAGAAGTTATTCAAAAATTGCCACCTCCTGTTAATGTAAAAGGTGTTAGAAGTTTTCTAGGGCATGCCGGTTTCTACCGGAGATTCATAAAAGATTTTTCTAAAATAACTAATCCCTTGTGTTCCCTAATGGTAAAGGATGCACCATTTAACTTTGATGAAAACTGTTTGAAATCATTTAATCTGCTTAAGGAGAAACTCACTACATCACCTATCATCACGACACCTGATTAGAAATTACCTTTTGAACTCATGTGTGATGCTAGTGACATGGTTGTAGGTGCTGTCCTTGGATAGAGGAGAGATAAGAGGTTGCATGTGGTATACTATGCTAGTAGACTGCTAGATGATGCCTAGAATACTTATACCACCACTGAAAAAGAGTTGTTAGCTGTTGTTTTTGCTCTGGAAAAGTTTAGACAATACTTGTTAGGCTCAAAAGTCCTCATTTTCACTGATCATTCTGCTTTGAAATAATTGTTGTCTAAAAAAGAAACTAATCTCAGGCTAATTAGATGGATCTTATTGTTACAAGAGTTTGACTTAGATATTAGGGATAAGAAGGGAGCTGAAAACTTAGTTGCTGATCACTTATCTAGGCTTCCTGTTACCAAATCTGATTATGAAAATCCTAGGGAGATCAATTCTTCCTTTCCTGATGAAAAACTGCTCACTGTCTCAGTTAGGCAATCTGATTGGTTTGCAGATTGTGCCAACTTCCTGGAAGTAGGTGTCATTCCCAAAAATCTATCTAATAATCAAAGGAAGAAATTCATTTCTGAACTTAAATATTACCTGTGGGATGATCCCTTGTTGTTTAGGAGGTGTGCTGATGGTATTCTTAGGAGATGTATTCCTGAGGAAGAGATGTTGTCTGTTCTTGAAAGTTGTCACTCTTCACGTTGGGGAGGTCACCATGGGGGTGAGAGGACTGCTCAAAAAGTCATGCAGTCTGGTTTTTATTGCCCTACACTCTTTAAGGATTCTAGGAGCTTTGTGGTTGGTTGTGATAGGTGTTAAAGGCTGGGAAATGTGGGTAGGAAACATGAGTTACCCCAGAAGGGTATTTTGGAGGTAGAAATATTTGATGTATGGGGTTTAGATTTCATGGGTCCATTTCCATCATCTCATGGGAATGAGTATATCTTAGTTGTTGTGGATTATGTATCTAAGTGGGTTGAGGCAGTAGCTCTGCCTAACAATCAAGCAAATAGTGTGATAAAATTTATGAAAAAGAATATCTTTACAAGATTTGGAGTCCCAAGAGCTTTTATTACTGATAATGGAACACATTTTAAGAATTACAAATTTAAAGATTTGATGGAAAAGTATGGTTGTGTTCACAAAACTGGAACTCCATATCATCCACAGTCCAGTAGACAAATGGAAGTTTCTAATAGAGAACTGAAACAAATTCTTGAGAAAACTATGTCAAGCTCTAGGAAGGACTGGTCTCTTAAACTGGACGAAGCTTTATGGGCTTATAGAATTGATTTCAAGACCCCAATAGGTATGTCTCCTTTCAGGCTGTTGTTTGGGAAATACTTTCATTTACCTGTGGAGTTGCACCATAAGTCTTATTGGGAAGTTAAGGCTCTGAATTTTTACTTTAAGAGTGCTGGTGAGAGGAGATTTCTTGAGCTAAGTGAATTAGATGAGATTAGAAGAGAGAGTTATGATAATTCAAGAATTTATAAAGAGAGGACTAAGATCTTCCATGATTCTATCATTCAAAACAAAGAGTTCAAACCTGGACAGAAGGTCCTTCTCTTTAACTCTAGACTTAAACTCTTTCCTGGAAATCTGAAGTCCAAGTGGTCTAGACCTTTTACTATTGTGAGAGTGATGAAGAATGGAGCTGTTGAAATTTTTGGTGAAGAAAATAAACACATGTTGGTCAATGGGCAGAGACTGAAACTTTATTTTGAGGGACAACCAAAGGGATTGGCTTCCTTCACTGTTCTTGAAAATTATTCTTGAAGAAAGTTTGGCTGGGGACTTTAAACCTAGCGCTGCATGAGAGGCAACCCATGGTCTTTTCTTTTGTTAATAAATAAAAATTGTGATTAAATAAAGTCTAACTAAGGACTTTAAATTTAGTGCTTCATGGGAAACAACCCATGCTCTTTCTTTGTTCTTATTTTACTTAGAATAAAGTGCAGCTTTGCATTCTTAAATATGCTTTTTTTTCTGGATACTTGTCCCTGGTTTATATAATTTGTGTTTCTAGGAATGCTACTGCTGTAATCTAAAGAGTGGAATTTCCATGATGGAGGTTTAATGAAGACACTTCATTTCAGGGAAGTTTTCACTTTCTGCATTTATTTTATTCTTATGTGTGATTTAATAAATTCTGTTTGTTTTAAAAAAATTCTGCTACATGTCATTGTATTAAAGGGAGAAAAAAATCTGCTTGTACCTCATTTTTAGAATCTGTAGATCATTGATAAAATCTATCCACTGTTTGAATTTAAGTGTGGGGGGTATATGTAGAGTGTAAATTTAGTTTCATTGGAATTTTTTTGGCTGATGGGTGTGTAGCATGCATCATTCTGCTTTATTTAAAACCCATTTGAACCAAATCTATTAACTTGCTACACCCTTGTCATTGTTCACCCACAAGAGCTACATGAAATTGTTTGAACTACACTGAAAATTTTTATTACTGTACATAAATGTTTATGAAAATACTTGGATTTGAACCTGCTGGTTATTTATTCATTATGGCAAACAACAATCTTTTTGAACTTCATTTAGACCTTTTTACATGTCATATATCTACTTAATTGTAAATCTTTTTTTGAACCTTTACTGATTAATTGTTTTTCTCCATATTTGGAAGTCAACTTTGGGGACAAAGTTGGGTTTTAAGTGTGGGGGAGGGGGTCAATTCTTGACTGTGCTAAACTATGTTTAATTGTAATGATCATCAATTCCCAATGCTTTTAAACTTTTTGTCAAAAAATGGTCAAAATTTTTCAAAAAAAATTCTTTCACAATTTTAGGCTTTACACTGCACTCAAATGAGTCTTGCCTTAGGATGGTGCTTGATTGGAAGTTGAGTCTTGCTTTGAGTCTGAAATGAGTGTTGGTGAATGATTTCTGAGTGGAACTATTTAGTGATTTAATAAATTTTTGTTTAGTAACTTCTTTTGAGAGTGATATGGGAAACCTTTTAGTGGATTTAAGATCATAACTTTAGGAACTGGAAGTTTGACTTTTATCCGAGGAGCCTTTTCATTCTTTTAATTTATAAAAATGATCACTTATATTAAGTCAATGTAAATGGTTTTTATATAAATCCTTTGTAACTGGAGTAATACTAGGCATCTGGGATCCCACGGTGAATATCTGAGACCTTAGATACTGGGTGCGTTTCTGTTTACAATAAGCCCCCTGTAAACCTTTAATAAGTGTATTTCATAGTGCTTAGCACAAATTACATGGCTTGGGGAAATAAATAAAGTGTCTAGGGTCAAAAATGAATTCATTAAGGTGAGGGGAATGATGAACTCCAGATGATGAAGGGGACAACTGGTTTGTATGGGAGTCATTTGGGTTGACTCAATTAAGTGGATAAAAATTGTTTATATTTATGTATTTTCTGAAATCAAGGTGATGAGTCAAAGTACAAAGTTCCTTTTGTTAAGATTTTAATTCCACATTTTTTTTCCTATTATCACTCTTGAATTTATAAATTGATCTTGAATTGAAGTGAGTCACTAGGCAGAGTCATATATGAAGTATGACACCTTCATTTATGGATGATTCATGGTTTACTTGATTTCCCTTTGAGTAGTTATTCTAGACGAGACATTATTTGAGGCTATGTTTTCAATATCCTAAGCATACTTTTTGAGTCCTCTGTTGAAACTTCTCTGAACATAGCTGATTTGTATAATTCACACTTTTTCAAAGATGATAAAACATGATATTGTTTGAGGACAAACAATGATTAAGTGTGGGGGAATTTGATGTGGCCTTATTTTTACTCAGTTTTCCACATCTTTTTATTAATTTTTATACAATTTATTTAATTAATTTAACACCTTTTAATAAATAAATGCACTTTTTTATTTTTATAATTAAATTTGTTAATCATACATTTTTTATAATTAATTGTGTAATTTTAGTCTTTAAAATAATAAATTTTTTCTTTCTTTATTTTATTTAACTAATTATCAATTATAATAAGTACTTATAATATGTTCATTTAATATTAATTTGTTGTTATTATTAATTTATTTATTTGTTAAATAGTTTAATTTTTAATTTTAATTTTTTCGCTAACATTAACCAGGTTACCATTAGTCAGGTTACCGCTATAATGTAACAGTGACCTTTGTCACCGTTATCCATTTTATGCTAACAGTGACCTTTGTCACCGTTGCGTTTAGTTTTGCTGTCTATCGGTGACCTTGCATGTATCGGTGACCATTGTCACCGTTGCGTTTAAATTTTATTTTAAATAATTATTTAATCAACATAACTCTAATTAATTAACTTAGAATTTATTTTATTAATTAATCTTTTAATTAAGTTACATTAGAATAGGTTAATTTTATTATTTTATGTGTTTAGTCTTCCTGCTCGTCGTTTAAGTAAATAATTTTTATTTTTAAATTAAATTAAATGGTTTTCCCTTAATTATTTATGTGCAATTAATTAATTAATTAATTATTTAATAGTTTTTAAACATTAATTATATTATTTTATGTATGCAGGTTGGTTAATAATTCGTTTTTATTTGGTTTTAGTCTACCGGTGAGGTAGATTATAACTAACGATGACCCCCTTTTATTTTAATTTATTTGTAACGGTGACTTTTTTTGGTACCGACAACTTTTTCTTTTATTTTGTAACAGTGACACCCCCATGCCGCTGCTCTTTTTTTAGCTATCGGTAACCTCCTCACTGTTAGTTTTATTCTAACAGTGACTTCGGACCAGTTATCCCCTTTGTCTTGATTTGTAACGGTGACCCTTTGATGTATTGGTGACCTCTCTATTTTCTTTGTACCCATGATCCTTTTATTAATCTATCTATCAATGACCGTTAATTTATCGCTAATAGTGAGCTTGTATAAATTTAAGTTGACGGTGACCTGACTCTCTATTGGTAGCTTTTGGTTTTCATCTATCGGTGAACGCATTTTCACTCTAACAGTGACTTTGCGGCCCTTCTTTTTGTTGGGGCGCAGCGGAGGTGCGTGGTACCTCAAACACACAAAACAGGAGGAAAAACGGAGGAACACAAGATTTAACGTGGTTCGGCGAGTTGCCTACGTCCACGGGAGAAACAGGGCTGCTTCTCTATTCCCTTCTCTCCGAATAATCACGGAGGATCACACAATCACAGATTACAGCTCTTCTCTTTATATAGAAAAAAAAATCTGCAACGTCAAGGGTTGGTTTTGGGTAGCTCATCTACCCATGGAGTCATTCTTGCCGGCTGCTCACCCACCTTGACCACCTGCTGGTGTCGGCTGCCAACCCTGGAAGACGTTTCCTGCAGCCGCCTGGTTAGTTGCCATCCACGAAATTCTTCCCCTGCAAAAAACCATCCCATATTGGGAGTGGCCCCCACAAATCTCCCCCTCACGACCAATTTGGGGTAGATGCTTGACCTGCAATCTCCTTGCAGGTGTTGAAAACTTCATCAGCAAATCGAACACACTTCTTCACGCCAGATGACGTGGCACTTCCACCATCTTCACTCGATCTCGGGTTGACTGCAGTCTCCATCAAATGATACAACCCTTGGGACTCCTTCCCAGTAAGCTTCACTGCATTCCCGCGTGAGACTTCCAACACTCCACCTGCTATGGAAATCTTAAACCCTCTCGCATCGAGTCTACTCAATGATATCAAGTTCCGCCTCATCCTCGGAACAAATTTCACATCAGCCAGTGTACGAATTCCTCCATCGGGTGTCTTCAATTTCACTGTCCCGACTCCTCGAACCTCGCATGTTGACCCATCACCAAGTCTCACCGAGTCCTGCACCTGCTGAAAAGTATCAAATGTACCTCTCGTCGTACATATGTGTGCTGAGCTCCCCGAATCCAAAACCCATCCGTCTTCCTTTGGATTTTGAGCCCGCACGTTCTTCCTTCTCAGAAAACGACATTCCCGCTTCATGTGCCCGTATCTTTTGCAGTAATGACATTGCACTTCTTCCCGTTCAACTCTCCCATCTGAGTGCAAGCTTCCCGTTGTCACGCAGATTTCATCATCTGCATATAATCTTGTGATGTTCACATCCTCCTCTTCAACTTTTTTCTTCCCAGCAACGTACCGTTTGCGCTCTCCACAATCACTTTTATAGTGACCCTTCTTCTCGCACCAGAAACACGTGATTTCACTCGGATCACGTCCCCTGGATTTTGGCCGCCATTCTTTACCTTCTGACTGTCGATGTCGGCTCCTCCCACGCTGATCATCTCGCATCGCCATGATTTGATCACCTGAATGCATCGTGGGTCTTCGAAATGCTTCTGAATCTTGAAGTGACGCCATCACATCGTCCAACTTCAATGTCTCCTTCCCCACGAGCAATGCAGTAACAAGCCCTTCAAATGAGCTTGGTAGTGATGACAAAAGCAAAAGTGCTTTGTCTTCCTCTTCAACTTTCACATCGAGCCCCAATAACTGCATCAAGATCTTGTTGAATTCATTGGTATGATCCAACAAATTCTCTCCTTCGTCCATGCGCAACTGGTACAGTTTCTTCTTCAGGAACAACTTGTTGGTGAGCGACTTCGCCATATATCGCTGCTCCAACTTCTTCCAGATCTCATTCGGTGAGGTCTCATCCAACACTAAGTACTTTACCTCATTCGCTAGACATAGCCGAATTGTGCTGACGACCCGCATCTCGAGCTCTTCCCAATCATTGACACTGGTTGTCTCGGGCTTTTCTCCGATCAACGGTCTGATCAGGCCCTGTTACACTAAAAGATCCTTCACTGTGCTTTGCCACAAACCGAAATTGTTTCGACCATCGAACTTCTCGATGTCAAATTTTGGTAGTGCTCTGCCACCCGTCATCGTCGTTGTCGCAAAACGCGATCACCACCGTCGATGTCGCACCCTTTAATCACCACCTGAAAGAGTGCGAATTTTCAAAAACTAACCGTACGGATGCGTCCGGAACGGTCGAAATAGTCAGAATCGACTCCTGGATCGCCGAAATCGGACACTAATTGACCGAGATATCGTCAAAACACGTTCAACGGTCCAGATCACCCGCTGACGTGACGCTGACGTGGCACGCCGGAATTCCTGCCGGAATATTGCCGGAATGTCGCCGGCGACGTGAACAGTACCGTCTTCTACGGTACGGGGTTACTGTTCACCCGCGGGTTTGACCGGACTTTGACCGGCCATATCTCCTTCGTTTCAACTCCGTTTTTCTCGCCGTTTGCGCCGTTGGAATCGTCTCGCTGCCCTCTTCCCAAATCTGCCCTCGGAAAAATTTTCCGACCACTTTCAATTTTCCGGCCACCGGAAAATTTGTCGTCGCCTCGCCGGTTCACCTCCGTTCGCTCCGGCTCACCTTTGATACCACTTGTTGGGGCGCAGCGGAGGTGCGTGGTACCTCAAACACACAAAACAGGAGGAAAAACAGAGGAACACAAGATTTAACGTGGTTCGGCGAGTTGCCTACGTCCACGGGAGAAACAGGGCTGCTTCTCTATTCCCTTCTCTCCGAATAATCACGGAGGATCACACAATCACAGATTACAGCTCTTCACTTTATAAAGAAAAAAAAATCTGCAACGTCAAGGGTTGGTTTTGGGTAGCTCATCTACCCATGGAGTCATTCCTGCCGGCTGCTCACCCACCTTGACCACCTGCTGGTGTCGGCTGCCAACCCTGGAAGACGTTTCCTGCAGCCGCTTGGTTAGTTGTCATCCACGAACTTCTTCCCCTGCAAAAAACCATCCCATATTGGGAGTGGCCCCCACACTTTTTTGCACCTCACTGTTACTCAATTTTCCTAACCTCACCGTTAGAATATTTTATAATTTTTCCTCACCCTTACCGCCCCATTCCTAAACCTCACCGTTACCGTCTTTTTCTCAGTGTTAAACCTTATTTTCTCTACCTCACAATTACTGCAACTTTCAACTTCACCGTTATAGCAACTTTAATCCTCACTGTTACCTCTCAATTCCTCCAACCTCACTGTCAGGATATTTCCTGTTTTTCTCACCGTTACTCCCTACTCCTGGATGATAGATGTCTTCACTACACATCCAAACATTAAAAAAAAACAACAGCAAATCGAATCACAAAACTAATCAAGATCTCTAAAAATTTTTCCATCCAGATCTGAATTAAGAAGAACATGAAGTTGCCGCAACAGTTCTTCGCACTGATAAATCATGAGGTGGAGTCGAGCCACACGAGAAGGAGATGTGCGTAGCATTTATAGCTGAGTCGCCGAACCTCTATGTACCTTCGCCGCTGTTGGAGTTGTTCTGCGCCAGAGCCGAGCAAGGCAGAAGACTCTTGATTGTGCGGTGCCGCTGGACCAAGGCAGCCACCGTTTGGAGTGAAGAGGGTAGAGCCGAAGAGGGGACCGCCACACCTGCTGGGCGTGCGCTATTGGACGGTCTCTCTTGAGGCGCTATGTTTTGCAGGAGGAGAAACCAGTGGGATGAGGGGGAGCCGAAATCGCTGCTGCTTTTCCACGACTCACCGCCGTGCTAAGTTGGAACCACTTGCTGGAGTCCGCATCTGATGCACAAAGGAGAGTTTGGTGCCATGCTGCTATCTGAAGTTGCTGCTGGAGTGCGCCGCGCCAGTTATGGAGAGCTTGGACGGCACATCAGGAGAAATCTGAACCCTTCCCCTATTGTGCGTCAATTTGGGGAAGGAGAGTTAACACAAAATAATAATAATAATAAATAAAAATATAATAATAAAAGTATAACAAAAGTAAAGTAAAAAGATAAAAGTAAAAACAAAATCTAAAGCTAAAGTAAAGTTAACTTTACATAAAAGGTATCTTTACTAAGTCAAATAGATATGAAATAAAATATTCTATAAAAGTAATAAAATTAAACAATTATAATATTAATAAATAAATAAATTATAAATTAAAATATTAAACTAAATTAATAATAAATGTTTATAATAAATTAATTTACTATTAATTGTATAATTTAATTAATAATAATTATAAATAAACTATAAAATATACTTATTAATTATATTTAAAACTTAAGTAATAATTTTTATTACTCAATTAAAAATTAACTATTTAATTAATTAACCTAACAATTTAATTTCATTTATAGTAATAATTAAATTATTAATACAATCAAAAATATTATCTTAATTATTTATTTATTTGTGTTTTTTTTAACTTAGTTTAAAGTGGATAAAATTAATAACTTTTTAATAATATATGTATCACCTTAGTATTATTAAATGAATAATTTTATAAAATATAAAAAACAAGTATCAATCAATTTCTATTAACCTTGTAAAAATAACTCTTAACTTAAAAATTAACTAACTTTATTCCTTTGCGCTCCCATTTATTTATTTTATTTTTCATGGCAGATTCATTCAAGGGAATTAACACGTCCAGGTTCATCCAACTAACTCATCCGGAGTTAGTTATGAGGGAAAAATTCGCGCGACGTGCCTGTCACGGGTTAAGCGCACGTGTGCAGTGCGTGGGTGAAGAACTCTTGAAGTCGGTGGAAGATGTGGTGGTGACGTACAACATATGACAGTAGTTCCTTAAGCAGAGCAAGCAGCGTTCTTTTGAGGGGGAATTCTGATTCGAACAACGTGTGATGAATTGAAGATTTGAGAGTTTCTCTCTCATCCGGAGCGTTGCAGTCCTGGAGTCGAAGGAGCAGAGGAGCATAGCATTTTTGGGGATTCCTTTTCCCCTTCTGTTTTAATTCTTTTACTCTGTTATTTTGAAATGTGCTTCTTTACTATAGTGATAATGAATAGTATAGTTAGTTAATTCTTCTAGTTCGGGGTTCGTTCTAGCTCTACTGGTATCTTTTTCATCCTTTTCACTTATCATTTTAATGTGATTAGAATTGATCCAGTGAGATCAGTTCTAATTATATATTCTTCCTACAGACCATAATCACTGCATTTTCAAAACTCTATAACCATTCAGTGAGTTTGGTTATGGAGTTATCTTTTTAGTAAACAAATCATAATGAAACTTCAGTACTTACGGTGAGTTCGTATTGTTGTTCTTTTTAATTCTTTCTTCTGAAGTTGTACTTCTTGGAGTGGTGAACTCTAAGTTGTATAATTTCCACGATTTAACTCCTGGAGAGGGAAGTAAGTCGCCTTTTATTTAAGTGGTACGAAGTAGTACTTTACATGAAAAGTAAAATCAATTCAAACCAGTAGACTAGGATGAACCCCAAGTGTTCTTTACTGTTGTCATTTATCAGCTTTTTATTTTCTTTGATGCACCTTATTTTCCAGTTGTACTCTATTTTAGTATAGGTAGAACAAGTTTACAATAGATGTGTAGTTTCAATTTACAGTACATAAAATCATAAATAAATTTAAAATATATAAAAATACAAAAGTGAAAATTAGAAAAACCACTCCGCTGCTGACAACAGTGGAGTTTTCCAGGTTTTTAGTTTAGTAGTGGCCAAATTTACCTTCCCTGTGGGTTCAACCCTGCTTGCCACATATACAGTAGTTAGTAGGAATATAAATTTTAAACTTTGACCGAGTTCAACGACAGTTTAGGTCAATATCCAAATGAGGTTCTTCAAAGAGAAGGTAATCCTCTTAATCAAGTGTTTTCATTTTCCCTATTATTACACCTCCTTAAATACTATCCTAACCATTACAATATAATAACATCAGTATCTACCTTATTCCAATATTTTATTATGTTAATTTAGTAAACTTATTCATCTCCTTTTCCATTCAATGTGAAATGAAAAAATCATTCATGTGTACGTGTGGACCACCACCTTCATAAAGCGATGTGTTTTTTCATCATCATCTCTCATGGATGTTTATAAGGATTTATTTAATATATATATATATATATATTTTATTAATAACATAATTATCATTCTAGAAATATAATATATCATATATTTTTATACCCTTCCATCTATTGGAAAATGGTAATGTCGTTCATGCATATGTATGGATTACCACCTCCACAAAGCAATGTGTTTCATTTTTCATATAATCCATTAATGTATGGTTATAAAATTTTATTTAATGTATAAAAATGATAATTATTCTATAATTATTATTTTTTATATGATGTAGCCATGACATCTTTAACCATGGCCATCCTACTGAATTCATTTTTCAATTATGAACTGAACTTCTTCAAAACACCTAACACGACCTTAACTGATTATGTAATTAAATATGTCATTAAAATAAATGAAATAAATGGTTTAGTGATATGGTATTAAAGATATAAAATGTTATTAAACAATTAAATACTTAATATATGTTTATTATACACGAGTTAAAGGTTATGCATAGTAAGTTTGGACTCAAGGTAAGAGATTTCTTAAGTTAATTTTTATTCATTGGGCTATACTTATACATCATTGACGATGTTATTCCAAGATTATGTGTGAAATGAAATTTGAATTTATTATGTTTTATATCCAATTATTTTTTTGGTTTTACAATTGTTACACAAAATCACTTCATTGATTCAATTTTAACTTCAATGATATGATCTTGGTAAGGATTATTTGTCTCAATATTGTTCTTTTGAGACATGTCTTGTATTGTGAACCTAATTCCTTTTATAAGTTGTATATGAAACCTATTGAGATATTATATCATGAATTTCTATTTCATCAAGATATTTAAATTTCCTTTGAATTTCTCTCTTTCATGATATATTAATTCAAATGTTATAAAAGTTGCAAGGATTTTCATGGTCTTAATTGTAATTCCTTTAGATATAATTCATGTTATGCACCATGATTTATTTTATATAGTGTAGTTACTATCCCATGAATATGTTTTAGCATATTATTTCATTGAAATTATGGGTTTTATAGAATCATGTTATGTTTCTTCATTTCAATGGATTTTTGATTCAAGTATTATACAAGTTGTAAGGGTTTCTAGTCTCAAACTTCCTTATTTGAGGCGTGTTTTGATTGATGCACTTATATTAATTTATGTGGTGTTGAGGAACCCCATGGATTTGTGGATTGGTTTGAGAAAGACTGAATATCTAATGGTTCTTGGTGTTTTTAGAATGTTATATTTTTTGACAACTTTACTTGAGGAACTTATAAGTATGATGGTGCTAGATCTAGTTTGTGTGGAGTTACATATCATAGAAGGAAGTTTCATGATGAAATAAAATGTTTTTTATAAGGTACGGAGGTTGGTTGAATCAGTTATGTTTGAGTTATGATTAAATAATGGATCCACATAGCTGAATTTTTAAATGGTTGATCCACATAGATAATTTGGTGAGGTGAGATTCGCATAGCCATTTTTTCTATATAGGTGATTCATGTAGCCATTTTTGCTATGTAGGAAAATCACATTGTTGATTCAACTATATAAGTGAATATAGTACATAGCTAAATGTTATATTTATCCTATTTTGGAATTCACATAGTCATTTTCAGTGATGTAGCTGAGTGTTTCAATTAGAAGAATGGTCTACTTATCTGAATTTCCACAGATGAGTTTCACGAAGCTGATTGCTGCATAAGAATTTTAAGAAGAATTTTCATAGATGATTTTCTATGTAGAAGATTGAGAATTCATGTATCTTATTTTATATGTAACTGATTGAGAATCACATATAAAATTTTTTATATACCAATATGTTCTTCATATAGACGATTTAGAGTCTTCACTATATCTAGATTTATTTTATGTAGGGTTTTAGAATTAAAGTATTAAGAGGTGATTTTATTATGATATTTGATGGATGGTTCTGAATGCCTCTTTAATCATAGGATTTAGTTTTTAAATCCATAATGGATATGTGCTTTTTAACTGTAGTTAAATATATAATGGGGATATTATGATTGTGTGTATATTTTTTCGTTAAAGTGATTAATGTAGTGGAATATTTTGATGAGGTAATATGAAAAGAAAGAGGTTGAGAAAAGAGGAGTCTGGACTTGAGGTATAATCTTTAGAGATCAACATATGATGGATCTCATGTCTTTATATAATCAAATTTGAGTATAATAATATTTGTGCAACAAATTCAAATAATTTACTATGGTAAATTCTTTCTTGTATATTTTTAGAGGCTCATGGAAGTGGATCTTCATCTTCAGTTGCTGAAGAAAATTAGTTTATTTAGTGATCTTATTTATTTTTGAAATCATATTTTGTATTGAAGTGTGAATCTATGATGTTGGGTGTGACTCCTAACATATGTCGTGGGATACTTCAAGAAGGCTTGTTAGAGGATTTCACCTAGGGATATAGTGAAAAGAATATGTGGTTGGGGAGAATAACCAGGCACGAAAAGGAACAGGATTCCACATTGGATTTGAAACTTGTAAAAATTGTGTGTTCCTTGATCTTTCATTTTATACATGATTATAATTACGATATGTTTTTTTGTTTGAGTGTATCACACTCTAACAAGACATATAGGTTTATTTTGTTTAAAATAAATTATAAAAACTTCCCTCCACTGATCCAACCCCCTTTTTCAATGGAGGAAATTGATCCTACTAGGAACTTTAGGTGTATAAACTAACTATTGACATATGATATCATGCATATTTTTATATTACTGGTATTTTATGTTCCTTATTATATTCTTTCATTCCAACTATTTTTGGTTTTAAAAATTCATAAAGGGTTTTTCTTTAAAAGAATTATTTTAATGTTTTTAAATAATTTTAACCAAACTCTTTCTCTACATTATTTATATTATTTAAAGATTTTTTTTAAGAATAAATGATTTCCCAAAGTTATTTTAAATGATATTTGACCATATTTTAAAAGTTTTAAATAAAACTTATTAACATTTTCCACATAGGTAACTTCTAACTCCCTTTATAAAAGTTTTAAAAGAATGCCTATTTTTAACATTTACAAATTGAACAAATTTTCCCAATTTCATGACCATTATTTTATCTTATGATTATTTTATATTTTTCCTTGTTTATTTTAAAATAAAATATTTTCCCAATATTGTGGAAATTTTTATAAAATATTATAAAAAATAAAGGGATATTTTTCCCATTTTCAAAAAAATGTATTAAATGTTCATTTAAATTTATTTTTCATCTGTGGCAACATCCTTTATATTTTTCTTTTATTCTACAGTGATATGCTCCAAATACCATCATCATTATTTTTTTGGATGAATTATTATTATTTTAATGGGATTTTCATGAAAATATTTTCTTTTCTGTGGTTAAATCAAGATAAAAATGAATGATAGATCTTTTCAAGGGTGTTATATTAAAAAGCTCAATCTTTTAAATGTTTTGTTCATTTTTTGGTACTTGGAAATATGTATGGATGATTTATGGTTGGTTTTTTTATAAATCAAGGATGGGTGGGTCCATCATATCCCTGCAATGCATTGAGTAAAGTGATGAGATAAACTGTTGTAAGTGACTCATAAGAGATGACAAAGTTAACTATTGTATGTTACTCCCAAGAGATGAATTGTTTTTCTAAATATGATTAGATTTGAAGAATTGAGGGAGTTAACTACTATAAATTACTCCTAATAGTATGTTTGAATTATCCTATTTAGGTGATTCTGTGATGAATGTTTGATGTTCTAATATATCTACATAGTTTTTCAATGCATGCTATGAGTTCTAATGGATCCTTTTCTCAAGGATTAATTTCACATGGATCATTACCATTTAATTATATGACTCTTATCTTATGATAAATCTTTATTCCATGTCTCATTATTTTGGATCATTGTTTTGATGGGTATAGATTCTCTTATGTTATGATCATGCACTTTGATTATGTCATTATACCCTTATGCTCATCTTATTCCCACTGATTACATTCAATTATTAAGGCTTATTTTTACGTTACTAAGCTTTTGAGATCACCCTTCTTAAGTTTTATATTTCACCATTTTATGAATAATGATGTTAAATGAATTATTTATAGAAAGTTTTTATGTGTGAAGAATTTTATGGGAGATGTTGAAGACTTATTATGAAATAATAAAAGTTGGGAATGGTAAGAAAAATGATCACTTAAAGAAAAGTGTATTTTTATGTAATAGTTTTTCATAATTCACAAAAACTCCAAACCTAAAAGGTCCTTAGGTATGTAAGTGATCCAATATTTTTGTTTGATGTTGTTTGTTTTGGATGACTAAAATTGAGTCATGTTTATTAATATCAAATCCAAAAAATGTAGATATTATGTTTCTAGAACCAGATCTATAAATTAGGGTTTGGGGATATTATAATTGATATCAGAGAAGGTTTTTGATAACTGTGGAGAATATAATGTTTTTATGTGAGGTTAACTTAAGAGTTATGGATACTATCATGGGTTTATAAGTTTGTGATTGATCGTATGTTCAATGGGGAAAATTCTTTTTTTTTTAATTTCACATGTGAATATACCTTAATGTTATTTGAACATCTTACTAGGGTTTAGAAAGTATACTCTATTGAGGTAAGTATGAACTATTAGATATTGGGTTAACCTTGATGGCTAAAAAGTGATGTTGTCACAAGGTAATTTTTTATTGTATAAACCAAGTAAGCTACCCCTATATCATATTTTTCTTTTATTTTTGTGTATTTATTGAGTTTGAGGCTTATTTATTTGATATGTCATGTTTGTTTTTTTATATTTTTAAAAAGGTTTAATCCATTATATATGGATCTCTAACATATAGAGTGGTCATGAAAAACCTCCAGGTGGAATATCCATGTTGAATATTATTCTTTTGGGTGAAATTGTTCCCATTAGTTATTCTTTGAGGCCATGTTGTTTTTCCCCAACATGAGGGGTTATGGAACACCCCATATGTATATCACAAGCCAGATCGGGTGCCATGATCTGAGGTGTCCCTAAGTTTTTTCAATAACATCTCTATAATTCAGGAATAATAAAATATTTATGATAATAATAATAATAAATGTAATAAATAATATCCAATTTCATAATCTAAAACATGCTTGTAAAAAAAACTTTCTAATTAAAAAATATTTTGTGGAATATTTTGAATTATTTCACTACCTTACATCTATAATTAGATGAATACTATACATTAAAACCTTAGAAGTTTATAGAAACATTGAAAAATACCCATAAACCATTACCATTTAATTATGGAAGATTTCAAATCCTAAAAGAAATGACTTCAAAACAATATAAACAAGAAAGATTAAAATAATAAATGAATAATAAAAGATAATAAATTAATAAAATAGAATAATAAAGATGAAATAAACATATATAAAGTTTATAAGGATAAAATTAAAAAATTTATTTAAATTATTCACGATTTTAGAGGACATATGATGAAGACTGGTACATGAGGTAAGTGTTTCTTTCTAAATCAGAAATCATTTCAATTATTATTCATTAATACCATATCATCTCTTTTTTGTCTCATATCAAGGAGCTAGAATATATTCATTATTGTTTTCCATTAATTTTTAACATATTTACGGCCTCCTTTTAACCCGCATGTATTTTTTTTATACATCACTTTTTCACAAGGATTTTTTTACTTTTCTATTCTTGTAAATATTTTCTATATCACCCTTCACCCCCTATCCTCCCTTTTTAACTATTTATAACATGAATTTATTATTTTATTTAAGCTTTCATCTTGTACATTACTAAGGGGATAGTCCTAAAAATTGACTCCCTTAAATTTATTTCATTATGATAAAACCTAAGAAGTTTATAGAAGAATATTTCTCAATATCAATCATCCTCTACATGATTCATCAACATTAACCATTTTTTCTAAATTTTTTCCAATTATTGGACATTTAATTATTTAATTTTTTTAAAAGATTTTGTATTACCTTTTGATAATGATTTATGAAATTGAATTATTTCACTACTTTTATAATAATTTCACCCCAAAAAATCAAATGTATTTTCAATATTTCTCATTCATTTCCCACTATATTCATACCATGATTATTCTTTAAAGACATTATTTATATTATATATTCTATTCGTTTTATTTTTTGAAATTTAATTCCTTGTAAAATAAATCACACATCTAGTTCTTACTTTAAAATGACATTTTATATATTTATTTTGATTTTGTAAAAAAAATAAACAATTGTTTTAGACAAGTTTTGTTTAACATTTTAACCTTATCTTTTAGATTTAACTCTAAGTTAAATAATTTAACTTTTACTATGTCTTCTTGTATTCTTACACTTTATGGTTAATAAAATTACTATAAACATCCAATGGAACATCAATTGGTTCATTAATGAAATATATAAATTTATTTAAGTACTTTTTCTGAACCATATATTTTTAGAAATATTATATCAACCAATAATATTGTATTTGATTTTAAAATTAATTTATGTCAATTTTGACACTATTTGGTATTTTTTTTTTGAAAGTCATAAAAACCTTATCACTTCGAAAAAAATTTATCTAATCAACCCTAACATGTAATATTAACCTATAAAATTAGTATAATTCATCAAAAGTCTCAAATTACATTTATTTTGATATTTATAATATCAATTATTTTAATCTTTCATTAATATTGTAATTACTACATCATCATTGTGTCGTAAATAAATTAAATTATTTAATGTATAAAAATTATAAATAAAATACCATTATGTAGGAAATCTTTTTATCTTTCTAATGAATATTTATAATTGAATTTATCTTATTTATAACCCTATATTAAAATGTTTTAGTTATGAAAACTTGAATTTAACACTTAACTCTTCTTTAAATTAAATAATAATAAATGTCCTAATCTAATCCAAGTGGACCTAAAGGGTAATATTTTATTCCTAAGGTTGTTTTTGGTCGAATTAGACTTACCCAATAGAATTAGGACATGTGTTAGGGTAATTATAATATCATTTTCACCCTTAATTACCCTATTTACTTTTAACTATGGTAAATAAAAGTCAAAAGTTACTATTCACCAAAAATTATTTTCATCTTATCGAATCACATTTTACTTACTGAGGTTAACTGTGTCTCTCTAATTTTTTAAATTAAACTCACAAAAGTGGTAAAATTAAGTTCAATACAAATTTTCAAATGCTCCTAGAAGGAGGGTAAAAGATGATAAAAAGATCAATAAAATTTTATAAATCTAATTTTATTATGTAAAAGATTCCAATGAATTATATAGAACTAATATTTTTATTATGTATATATTTTTAATTAAAATAAATTTAAATAAAATAATTATTTATTTAAAAAAAAAGTGGGTTTTAAACAATAACGTAGTGTTTTTCACTATTCATTAAAAATTGAAAGTTTTTAGAAAAATACAAAAAATTCACCCTAAGATAATTTTGATATTCTGAATTCAAAAATTAATTATATTTTACCAATTTAAAAACATATAAGTTTCATTAATTAATTTAAAATTAATTCTCGTTGTCAAAACCAAAAAGCGTATTTTTAAGAAATAATAAATATCAAAAGATTGACACTTGTTTATGTCCAATTTCAAAGTGAAATTACTTACAATGACCAAAATTGTATTAAATGGTAAAAATATAATCTATTTATACTTCCAAACCACTAAAATGTATAATTTAACACTATAAATTATTTTGATTAAAAAAGTTATTTTTAGTTAAAATATAGTATTTTTCACTATTCGTCCAAATATGAAAGTTATTAGAACAACACTAAAAATTTATTGAAACTAAATTCTTATGTCCCGACTCTAAATAAGAAGTTTATTTTGTAAAATTCAATATATAAAATTTTAAAATATTGGATTTAAAAAAGGGATCTCTATTAAAAGGCGGTAAAATTGAATTTTTTGATAAATACTTCTTTTATCTGAAAAAAATGAATTTTTTCTTAAATTATGTCTAAGAAAATCATGATATGGATTATAAAATTATAAGGATTATATAAAGTTCAAAATTCAGTTAATACTATTAATAACCACTTTTGAACGACTAGTTTGGTAAGTCATGGTGCGCTTGAACTCAATGTTGCGTGTAGTGCAATTTATTGAATTACTTTGAAGAAATAATGTACTATGAAATCTTGGGGTGTTATATTCTTCCCTCCTTAAATAAATTGCGTCCTCACAATTTGAAATTGTTCTTCGAAGATAAAAGGTTAAAAAAAATAGAGAAATACCTTTGTGGAAAACCCACATCGGAAATTGGGTTAATAAAATTCAGTCTTAATAAGAGGGAAAGAGAAATGAAAAAGTCACCACAAAATTAGGGTTTTAGAATATGAGAACATTGGTGGCGATTATAGAAATATTATTGGAGGAAAAATGTAAATATTTATAGGGAGTGATTGAGGTCATCAATCAAAAAAAAGTTTAAAATTGAGGGCCTCAAAGACATCAATCTATGATGATTTAAAATATCATTGGTTAAATATAAGGTATTAGGATAACAATTTTTTGGTTTTATTATCACTTACCTAAAGTTTAAGAATTAATTTATTCATGTAATAAGAGAAAAAAATATACTTGACTAGTATAGTTTCATCCTTCAACTAATTCCTACCACAAATGCATCTTTCACTCCAAAAGATTTCAAAAAAAATTCTATTTATCCTAATCGTATAGGGTTCCAAAAACAATGAATTTATAATTCATTTTTCAAAATATTAAAAAAAACTACATTATACAAACTAGGACATCACGTAGGCCAGTGGTAAGTGATGCACCCTTGTCACCCTTCAGTTGCCGGTTCAAGTCTCGCGGCCTTGCCGAACGCGACTGGTTGTCACCCGACCTCTGGGTTGTCCCTTTTTATAAAAATCCAAAAAATAAACTTAATCCATTCCAACCTTTAGACTTATCCAAAATACTTCTATCCAAACTCACAGTTCATAATTTATAAGGAAGTTAAACATAATGAAGATCTTTTTTTCAACGTAAAAACATTTGAACACCTTCCTCATGTATTATTTAAAAACATGGTAACACCCTGAATTACCATAAAACCTTATTGATTACATTCATGATCCCCTATTCTTTATTAAATACTAGATATATTCCTTATATCCAAATTTTTTGAATATTCCAACAATGATGAAATAAAAAAACTATTAATCAGTTCCAAGGAAGTCAAGAATATCCAATATAATTTATTCAAATCAACCATATCTTATTCGAAAATAACTACCTCATTATTGGGACTATATTGAGGATTACCTTTCCTTGAACCATGTATTTTCCAAAAAGTGCAGCTTTCTATTAAGTCACTTTTCTTAGAACCATATAATCTCAAATCCTCAATAAAATAGTACTGTAGTACAATCCTTATTTATCTCCATAATTCATATAACCAGTATATTGTTGATACAACTCTCAAATGAAATAATTCTATAATAAAAACATAAGGAAACTAGTCTTTCCTCTTCATCTGAGGTAGTATCATAACTTGATTATTATCCAATAGCACCATTTGTGGTATACTCTGATAATTTTGACATTGATTCATGTAGTGTCCCAACGCCTTGCAGACGAAGCATTTTACATTTGAAACCTTTTTCTTACCATTTAAATCACGTACTTGGTGTCCTTTTTCTCCACACTTATAACAAACTCTCATTCCCTTCAAGCATTCACCAAGGTGATTCTTTCCATATTTATCACATATGGGAAAATACTCCTTTCCCCTTTTCTATTTATCTATCTTTATCTCTACCATCCTTTTCTTCTCTTGCTTCCCTTAAAAGCCATAGGACTCAGATAATTCTTTACTTATCTCATTAACACAAGATATTATTTCTTCATATGTTGAGAATACATGGGAGACTATTTCCCTTCTAATTATTGGCTTAATTCCATGAATGATACGATCTTTATTACTCTTTGGATCATACATATTGTTGAAGTTCTCATTCCTTGTACCGGGTGTCATTTCTATACAATGAAATACACTAGGCGTGTTTATGAATCACAACAAATAATTCCAAACCTGTAAAATACCTAATGTAAATTTAACAGTTTATGGATATAATCTGTAATCATAAAAATATTTTCCTTAAGGATGAATATACTCATAAATCATTCATAATTATTTGTAAAGAAAATGAGAATTATCCTAAGCATATCCCTCGGGAGTGTCGTAACCAAGAGTGCAGCAATGCCTGTTGTCATGCACTAATTACCATTCGAGTCTACCTCAAAGCGGTGTTTTTAGGATTTACCCCTAGGTACATCTGTTCCAGAGCCGCCTCTACCTGCTCGTATCTAGATATGGATGTATTTTCTTAGAAAACTCACAAAATCTCTACATTTCCAAAATTCTAGGAAGTTCTTCTATACTAATCCTCAAAGTCTATCTTAGGGTAATGTTCTCTAATCAGAGTTTATCTAAATCTAGTTTCCAAGGTTCTTGCTAAACTTACTCTGATACCAACTATAACACCCTGACCCTAGATTCCTAGAGTTGGTGCAATATTTTAATACATTGGCATGATTACAAGGAATGAAATCCCAAAAGACCGATTAGTTTAGCAGTCTTGGAAAATTGATTGCATACATGAATGTTACATTACACTTTATAACATACAACACAAAAAAAATCCTTTGATAATGCCATTCTTCCCTTAGATTAACCCTGCATCTCAAACATAAAACACTTCTTGGGATCCTAGGAAAATAAAACATAATAAATGGGTGAGATCAGATGCTCAGTAAGGGTAAATAATTTAGCGGAATATATAAACTTTTAAGGCAAGATGTGTAATAAAATCAATAGCCTTTTAAACATAAACTTGAACATAATATGGAAAAAATAAATCAAACATTACCATATAAACATGCACATGGATATTATACTAGTCTAATAATCAAATGTAACAACTAATTTCATAATGAGGGAATTTACAGTACAAGACTTTAATTTCTGTGTCAAGGCCTCATGCCTGGACCTAGAGGCTAACTGTAACCATACCCCAACCCGAAGAGCCTTTGTAATCGAACACCAACCCAGAGAGCCTCTGTAACTAGACTCCAACCTGGAGATCCTCTGTAACCGGACTCCAACCTGGAGGGTCTGCTGTTACCAGACCCCAACCCGGAGGGCTTACTTTTACCAGTCCCCAACCCGGAACATACTAGTCCAGCACATTCATCTTAATAAGAGGTTGAAATATAACATAAACATTCTTATTAAAACTAGAATACGAAATGTCAATAATTTAACCATAAACCATAAATGGCATAAAAATAAATCATCCACAGAAAAAAATATCACAAAACATTAAATAAAAAATAAAATATTTGTATCATAATAAATCAACTTCAAACAAGTGTAAAATTTATCAAAGGATGTTGACATAGATGAAATCAAAACTATTTGAGAGAAATATCTCTTTCTATTTTGAAATCATTTCAGAGTCACAAAATTATAAAGAAACATTTATTTTAAAAATATTCTTATAATCTTGTAATGGAAGCTTCGACGATTTTATAACTATAGAAAATAGCCGCACCCACCTTATAATTTAAAAAAGGCATTCTTTCCTCAATTTTGTCGAACATGTTATAAAGTACCTTGTTTGGAAAATGACAGAAAGATTCCTTTCAAAAACATATAAGGTAAAATAAGGGTATAAATGAATTTAACCCATTATCAAGTAAATATTAAAAATGTTTTGAAATACATTTTAAGAAACATGGATGTGGATGATAAAGAGGTCCCAGTAGATAATTACATATAAACATCCTCGGATAATGAAGAGATTGTAGAATTAACCCTTACCTTGCACTTTTACTTGATCGAGGGTACGTTAACCTCCTGTATAATAGTTAAATCATTATTGTTAAATTATAAAAGAACCATATACATAATTATTATATCGTATATGATCCATTTAGGATTTTATTCTACCCATTTAATAATGATTTCCATGTTAAATTAACATTTTAGGTAATAATCACTTTCTTTATCGTACGTGTTTTAACTTGTTATTCTTGATCATATCATTTATAACATGATTTAAATATTTAAATAACATAAAACTTGATTTATATATAATTTATATTTAGAATATAAATATTTATAATAGATAGATATATGAAATGGAAGACACCGTTTATGGAGACGGTATTCCGTTCGTACGCATAAACGGTGTTTCCGTTTTTATATCGTAATGAACAGAAGTAATAAAATAAGGTATATGTAAGTGTATATATATATATATACAGTAGAATTATTATTTCATATATTTAATACTTATTAATAATATATATATTTTTATAATTAACGTTCAATGGTGATCGTGGACATGAATCTCATCGCGTCGTGGAGACGGTAATCTTTACGTACGCACGAGCGACAATACCATTATATTGATGGAGAAATAGTATGTAATTGGATGGTATATCATATATACATAATAATTATCATGTTATATTTATTTTTTACATCAATTATACATTATTTTTATACCCATCCAGATAATAATGTATTGAAAAACAACTACACCACGACGTGAATAGGGTAAGCCGTACGTACGCATGTATGGTGACATGTCATTCAAAGGAAGGATAAAATAATGAATATGGTTGTACCATATTTATAATAACATCACTGTATATAGAAGATACTGGATTTATTATTTTATAATGGACACAACAAGGAAAGAATAAGTGGAAGAAGAAAAAAACATGGAAGAGGTGATGAAATATTTACCTCTTCCTGGGGTTCTTCCTTTTGATTTGATCAAAAGGGCTCCCTAGGTTGGATTTCTGACTAAATGAAGTACTCTAGTATTAAAGGAGGATAGTTGAGAGGATATTTGGGTAGGGTTTGGCTGAGACAAATGGCTTTGAAGGTGTGAATTTTAGAGAAGGAGGAGTTCCCTTTTATAAGAGGGGTGAGGGGCACCTTAGGAAAAGATTGAAATATTATTTTATAATAAAATAATATTCAGTTTATAATGGATCCAAATTAATTTATTTAGAATATACAGTGGGGATGGGTCTAAATCCTCTCAAACAATAGGTTTTAGACAAGTTTAGGTTTCCATTTTAACCTTATCTTTTAGATTTAACTCTTAGTTAAATAATTTAACTTTTACCGTGTCTTCTTGTGTTCTTACACTATATGGTTAATAAAATTAATATAAAAATACAAGATAACCTCAAGTGGTTAATTAATGACATATATAATATTATTTAAGCCCTTTTTCGAAACTTATATTTTTTGGAATATTATATCGACTAATAATATAGTATTTGTTTTAAAAATTAATTTATGTCAATTTTGACACTATTTGGTATTTTGTTTTTGTGAAAGTCATAACAACCATATCACTTTGAAAAAAATTTCTCTAATAAGCCCTAAAATTTCATATTAAGCTAAAAAATTAGTGGAATTCATCAAAAGTCACAAATTACATTTATTTTGATATTTATAATATCTATTATTTTAATATTTCATTAATAATGTAATTACTGCATCATCATTGTGTCATAAATAAATTAAATTATTTAATGTATAAAAATTATAAATAAAATAATAATATATAGGAAATCTTTTTATCTTTCTAAATAATATTTATAGTCGAATTTATCTTATGTATGACTCTACATTAAAATGTTTTAGTTATGAAAACATGAATTTAACACTTTTAACTCCTCTTTAAATTAAATAATAATAAATGTAAAAATCTAATCCAAGTGGACCTAAAGGGTCATATTTTATTAATAAGGTTTTTTTGGTCGAATTTAACTTATCTAATATAATTAGGACATTTGTTAAGGTAATTATAATAAAATTGTTACCCTTAATTACCCTATTTACTTTTAACTGTGGTAAATAAAAGTCAAAAGTTACAATTCACCAAAAATTATTTTTATCTTATTGAACCACATTTTACTTACTAAGGTTAACCATGTCTCTTGTATTTTTGAAATTAAACTCACAGTAGCGGTAACATTAAGTTTTATACAAATTTTCAAATGCTCATAGAAGTTGGGTAAAAGACAGTAAAAAGTTCAATAAACTTTTATACATCAAATTTTATTATAAAAAATATTCCAATGAATTACATTGAACTAATATTGTTATTATGTATCTATTTTGACTTAAAATAAATTTTAATAAAATAATTAATTATTTAAATAAAAAGTTGGTTTTAAACAATAACGGAGTGTTTTTCAATATTCATCAAAAATTGAAAGTTTTCAAAAAAATACAAACAATTCACACTAAGATAATTATGATATTATAAATTCAAAAATGAATTCTATTTTACCAATTTAAAACCATATAAGTTTCATTAATTAATTTAAAATTAATTCCGTTGTCAAAACCAAAAAGCATATTTTTAAGAAATAATAACTGTCAAAAGATTGACACTTGTTTATGTCCAATTTCAAAGTGAAATTCCTTAAAATGACCAGAATTGTATTAAATGGTAAAAATATAATCTATTTATACTTCCAAACCATTTAAATTTATAATTTAACACTATAAATTATTTTGATTAAAAAAGTTGTTTTCAGTTAAAATATAGTATTTTTCACTATTCACCCAAATATGAAAGTTATCAGAACAACACCAAAAATTTATTGAAACTAAATTATTATGTCCCGATTCTAAAGAAGATGTTTATTTTGTAAAATTTAATATATAAAAGTTTCAAATATTAGATTTAAAAAGGGTTCTCCATTAAAAGGTGGTAAAATTTCATTTTTTAAAAAATACTTCTTTTATCTGAAAAAAATGAATTTGTTCTTACATTATGTCTAAGAAACTCATAATATGGATTCTAAAATTATAAGGATTATATAAAGTTCAAAATTCAGTTAATACTATTCATAATCACTTTTGAACGGCTAGTTTGGTAAGTCGTGGTGTGCTTGAACTCAGTGTTGCGTGTAGTGCAAGTTATTGAATTATTTTGAAGAAATAATGTACTATGAAATCTTGGGGTGTTAAATTCTTCCCTCATTCAATAAATTGTTTCCTCACAATTTGAAACTGTTCTTCGAAAATAAAAGGTTAAAAAAATAGAGAAATACCTTGGTGGAAAACCCACATTGGAAATTGGGTTAATAAAATTCAGTCTTAATAAGAGGGAAAGGGAAATGAAAAAGTCACCAACAAATTAGGGTTTTCAAATAGGAGAACATTGGTGGTAATTATAGACATATAATTGGAGAGAAAATGTAAATATTTGTAGGGAGTTATTGAGGTCATCAATCACAAACAAGTGTAAAATTGAGGGCCTCAAAGCCATCAATCTATGATGATTTAAAATACCATCGGTTAAATATAAGTTATTAGGATAACACATTTTTGGTTTTATGAACTCTTACATAAAGTTTAAGAATTAATTTATTCATAGAATAATAAAAAAATCACTTGGCAAGTATAGTTTCATCCTTCAACTAATTCCTACCACAAATTCATCTTTCACTCCAAAAGATTTCAAAAAAAAAATCTATTTATCCAAATCGTATAGGGTTCCAAAAATAATGAATTTATAATTCATTTTTCACAATATTTAAAAAAACTACATGATACAAACTAGGAAATCATGTAGGACAATGGTAAGTGATGCACCCTTTTCTCCCTTCGGTTGCCGGTTCAAGTCTCGTGGCCTTGCCGGACGCGACTGGTTGTCGCCCGACCTCGGGGTTGTACCTTTTTATAACAATCCAAAAATAACCTTAATCCATTCCAACCTTTAGACTTATCCAAAATACTTCTATCCAAACTCACAATCAAAAATTTATAAGGAAGTTAAACACAATGAAGATCCTTTTTTCCACATAAAAACATGTGAACACCTTCCTCATGTATTCTTTTAAAACATGGTAACACCCTGAATTACCATAAAACCCTATTGATTACATTCATGCTCCATTATTATTTATATAATACTAGATATATTCCTTATATCCAAAAATTCTGAATATTCCAACAATGATGAAATAAATAAACTATTAATCAGTTCCAAGGAAATCAAGAATATCCAATATAATTTATCCAAATCAACCATCTCTTATTCCAAAATAACTACCTCACTATCGGGACCATATTAAGGATTACCTTTACTTCAACCATGTATTTTCCAAAAAGTGTAGCTTTCTATTAAGTCACTTTTCTTAGAACCATATAATTTCAAATCCTCAATAAAATAGTACTGCAGTACAATCCTTATTTATCTCCAAAATTCATATGACGAGTATATTGTTGATACAACACTCTAATGAAATAATTCTATAATAACAACATAAGAACACTAGTCATTTCACTTCATCTGAGGTAGTATCATAACTTGATTATTATCCAATAACATCATTTTCGGTATACTGTGGTGACTGGGACATTGATTTACGTAGTGTCCCAATACCTTGCAAATGAAATTGTTTACATTTGAAACCTTTTTCTTACCCTTGAAATAACGTACTTGGTGTCCTTTCTCTCCACACTTATAACAATCTCTCATTCTATTCATGTATTTACCAAGGTTATTCTTTCCACATTTATCACATATGGGAAAATCCTTCTGTCCCATATTCTCTTTATCCGTCTTTCCCTCTACCATCCTTTTCTTCTATTGCTTCCCTTCGAAGCCATAAGACTCAGAGAATTATTTACTTATCTTATTAACACATGATATTATTTCTTCATATGATGATAATACATGGGCGACTATTTCCCTTATAAATGTTGGCTTAATTCCATTAATGATATGATCCTTCTTACTCTTTGGATCATACGTATTGCTGGAGTTCTCATTCCTTTTACTGGGCACCATTTCTATACAATGAGATACACTAGGCCAGTTTATGAATCGCAATGACTTATTCCAAACTTGTAAAACACCTAACGTAAATTAAAAAGTTTATGGATATAATCCATAATCATAAATATATTTTCTTTAAGGAGGTATATACTCATAAATCCTTCATAATGATTTGTAAAGAAAATGAGAATTATCCTAAGAATATCCCCCGGGAGTGTCGTAACCAAGAGTGCAGCAATGCCTGTTGTCATGCACCAGTTCCCATTCGAGTCTAGCTCAAAGTGGTGTTTTTGGGTTTTACCCCTAGGTACATCTGTTCCAGAGCTTCCTCTACCTGGTCGTATCTAGACAGGGATGTATTTTCTTAGAAAACTCACAAAATGTCTATATTTCCAAAATTCTAGGAAGTTATTCTATATTAATCCTCAAAGTATATATTAGGGGAATGTGCTCTAATGAGAGTGTATCTAAATCTAGTTTCTAGGGTTATTGATAAAATTCCTATGATACCAACTATAAATCCCCAAACCTAGATTCCTAGATTTAGTGAATTATTTTAATACATTGGCATGATTACAAGGAATCAAGTCCCTAAAGAATGATTAGTTTATCAGTCTTGGAAAATAGATTGCATACATGAACGTTACATTACAATTTCTAACATACAACACCAAAAAATCCTTTGAGAATTCCATTGTTCCCTTAGCTTAACCCTGCATCTCAAACATAAAACACTTATTGGGATCCTGGGAATATAAAACATAAGAAAGGGGTGATCTCATATGCTCAGTAAGGGTGAATAATTTAGCGAAAGCTATAAAGTTTTAAGGAAAGATGTGTAATAAAATCAATAGCCTTTTAAACATAAACTCGAACATAATATGGAAAAAATAAGTCAAAAATTACCATATAAACATGCACATGGATATTATACAAGTTGAATAATCACATGTAATAACTAATTTCATAATGAGGGAATGTAAAGTACCGAACTTTAATTTCTGTGTCAAGGCCTCATGTCAGGACCTAGGGGCTAACTATAACCGGACCCCAACCCGAAGAGCCTCTGTAGCCGGACTCCAACCCGGAGATCCTCTGTAACCGGACTCCAACCCGGAGAGCCTCTGTAACTAGACTCCAACCCAAAGGGTCTTCTATAACTGGACCCCAACCAGGAGGGCTTACTTTTACAGGTCCCTAACCCGGAACATACTATTCCAACACATTCATCTTAATAAGAGGTTGAAATATAACATAAACATTCGTATTTAAACTAGCATACGAAATGTCAATACTTTAACCATAAACCATGAATGAAATAAAAATAAATCATCCACAGTCAAACATATCAAAAAACATTAAATACAATATGTAACATTTGTATCATAATAAATCAAATTCAAACAAGTGTAAAATTTATAAAATGATGTTTACATAGATGAAATCAAAACTATTTGAGAGAAATATATCTTTCTATTTTGAAATCATTTAAGAGTCACATAATTATAAAGAAAACATTTATTTTGAAAATATTATTATAAGCTTTTAAGGAAAGCTTCAATGATGTTATAATGGAAGAAAATAGCTGAACCCACCGTACAAGTTAAAAAAGGCATTCTTACCTTAATTTTGTCGAAAAGGTTATAAAGTACCTTGTTTGGAAAACGACGAAAAGATTCTTTTCAAAAACATATAAGGTTAAATAAGTGTATAAATGAATTTAACCCATTATTGAGTAAATAGTAAAAAAGTTTTGAAATACATTTTAAGAAACATGGATGTGGATGATAAAGAGGTACCAGTATATAATTACGTATAAACAACCTCGGATAATGAAGAGATTATATAATTAACGCTTACCTTGCACTTTTCCTTGGTCGAGGGTAAGTTAACCTACTGTATAATAGTTAAATAATTATTATTGAATTATAAAATAACCATATACATAATTATTATATCATATATGATCAATTTATGACTTTATACTACCCATTTAATAATGATTTCCATGTTAAATTAACATTTTAGGTAATAATCACTTTCTTTATCATTTGTGATTTAACTTGTTATTATTTATCGTATCATTTAGATCATGATTTAAATACATCCGGAATATAAACCTTGATTTGTATATCATATATATTTAGAATATAAATATTTATAATAGATAGATATATGAAATGGAAGGCACCGTTTATGGAGATGGTATACCGTTCGTACGCATAAACGCTGTTTTCGTTTTCATATCGTACTGAACGGAAGTAAGAGAATAAGGTATTTGTAAGTATATATATATATATATCCAGTTTCATTATTATGTCATATATTACATACTTATTAATAATATATATATTTTTATAATCATCATTGAATGGTGATCGTGGAAATGAATCTCATCACGCCGTTGAGATGCTAATCCGTACGTACGCACGAGTGACAATATCATTATATTGATGGAGAAATCATATATAATTGGATGGTATATCATATATAAAAAATAATTATCATCTTATATTTATTATTTACATCAATTATACATCATTATTATACCCATCCAAATAATAATGTATTGAATAACAACTACACCACGACGTGGAGACGGTAATCCGTACGTACGCACGTATGGTGACATGTCATTCAAAGGAAGGGTAGAATAATGAATATGGTTATACCATATTTATAATAACATAATAGTATATAAAAGATACTAGAGTTATTATTTTAGAATGGAAACAACAAGAAAAGAAGAAGTGGAAGAAGAAAAGAACTTGAAAGAGGTGATGAAATATTTACCTCTTCTTCGGGTTCTTCCTTTTGATTTGATCAAAAGGGATCCTTAGGTTGGATTTCTGACTAAAAGAAGGCATCTAGGATTAATTTAGTATAGTTTATAGGATATCTGGGCAGGGTTTAGCCAAGAAAAATGGCTTTTAAGGGGTAAATTTGTGAGAGGAGTGAGTTCCCTTTTATAAGAGGGGTGAGGGGCACCTTAGGAAAAGCTTGAAATATTATTTTATAAAAAAATCATATTTGGTTAATAATGGCTCAAAATTTTTTATTTATAATATAGAGTTGGTATGGGTAGAAATAATCTCAACCAATAGGTTTTAGACAAGTTTAGGTTACCATTTTAACCTTATGTTTTAGATTTAACTCTAAGTTAAATAATTTAACTTTTACTGTATCTTCTTATGTTCTTACACTATATGGTTAATAAAATTACTATAAACATCCAAGGGAACCTAAAGTGGTTCATTAATGACATATATAATATTATTTAATCCATTTGGCCAAACCTTATATTTTTAGGAATATTATATCAACCAATAATATAGTATTTGTTTTAAAAATTAATTTATGTCAATTTTGACACAATTTTGTATTTTGTTTTTGTAAAAGGCATAAAAACCTTATCACTTCAAAAATATTTTATCTAATAAACCCTAAAATGTCATAAAAACCTATAAAATTAGTGTAATTCATAAAAAGTTTCAAATTAAATTTATTTTGATATTTATAATATCAATTATTTTAATCTTTCATTAATAATGTAATTACTGCATCATCATTGTGTCATAAATAAATTAAATTATTTAATGTGTAAAAATTATAAATAAAATACCATTATATAGGAAATATTTTTATCTTTATAATTAATATTTATAGTCAAATTTATATTATGTATAACCCTATATTAAAATTTTTTAGTAATGAAAACTTGAATTTAACACTTTTAACTCTTCTTTAAATTAAATAATAATAAATGTCCTAATCTAATCCAAGTGGACCTAAAGGGTCATATTTTATTCCTAAGGTTGTTTTTGGTCGAATTAAAATTATCCAATAGAATTAATACATGTTTTTAGGTAATTATAATATCATTTTTACCCTTAATTACCCTATTTACTTTTAACAGTGGTAAATAAAAGTCAAAAGTTACTATTTATAAAAAATTATTTTTATCTTATTGAACCACATTTTACTTACTGAAGTTAACCGTGTATCTAGAATTTTTGAAATTCAACTCACTGAAGCGGTAAAATTATGTTTAATACAAATTTTCAAATGCTCCTAAAAAGGTGGGTAAAAGACGGTAAAAAGTTCAATAAAATTTTATACATCTAATTTTATTATATAAAAGATTACAATGAATTACATTGAACTATTATTTTTATTATGTATCTATTTTGACTTAAAATAAATTAAAATAAAATAATTAATTATTTAAATAAAAAGTGGGTTTTAAACAATAATAGAGTGTTTTTCACTATTCATCAAAAATTGAAAGTTTTCAGAAAAATACCAAAAACTCACCTTAAGTTAATTTTGATATTCCGAATTCAAAAATTAATTCTATTTTACCAATTTCAAAACATAGAAGTTTCATTAATTAATTTAAAATTAATTCCCATTGTCAAAATCAAAAAGCGTATTTTTAAGAAATTATAACTATCAAAAGATTGACACTTGTTTATGTCCAATTTCAAAGTGAAATTACTTACAATGACCAACATTGGATTAAATAGTAAAAATATAATCTATTTATACTTCTAAACCATTAAAATTATTAATTTAACACTTTAAATTATTTTGAATAAAAAAGTTGTTTTCAATTAAAATATAGTATTTTTCAATATTCAACCAAATATGAAGGTTATCATAACAACACCAAAAATTTATTGAAACTAAATTATTATGTCCCGATTCTAAAGAAGAAGTTTATTTTTTCAAATTGAATATATTAAAGTTTCAAATATTGGATTTAAAAAAGGTTCTCCATTAAAAGGTGGTAAAATTTCATTTTTTGAAAAATACTTCTTTTATCTGAAAAAAATGAATTTGTTCTCACATTATGTCTAAGAAACTCATAATATGGATTCTAAAATTATAAGGATTATATAAATTTCAAAATTTAGATAATACTATTCATAATCACTTTTGAACGGCTAGTTTGGTAAGTCGTGGTGTGCTTGAACTCAGTGTTGCGTGTAGTTCAAGTTATTAAATTACTTTGAAGAAATAACGTACTATGAAATCTTGGGGTGTTACAATTTAGCTTTGGGTGTATAATAATGAAATTAATACCATGATGAATATAATACTAAAAATAAATAATTTCACAATTTGGATTAGTGTAGAAAATTTTATGGCCTAAATACATAAATAATTTAAAACTATTAAAATCCATAATGGGTCATTTTTCTGATTAAGCTCAAAATACCACTAAAATAATAAAATGTGACAATTTAACTTAAAATAACACTTTGGTGAGATTTAAAACATTAAAATTCAATGTAAAATTATTGAAAATATTTTCTCTATCACTAACTTATTTTTATAGATGCTTGTTTTATTTCCACATATTTATCATGATATGTTTTTGATGGATTTATCATAGATTCTTTATTTTGATGAGACCCATATGTATAGATATTTGATTATGATTATGGGTGGTATATGAGTTATATGGATCCTATGTGAATTATATAAAGTGTTAAATCAAAATAGATAAATATGTTTATGCGATTGAGGAGTAATCCCAATCCACTATGAATTTTAAAACCGATAGTAAATGTAACATACTTAAAATTTAATTTAAAATAATAATCTGTTTGATAGCTTTATTAGCACACAAAATCGATTTTTAAATGAATTGTGATATACTATAAAAATATAATTATTTAAATTTGGTCATTATAACTTAGCCATTAAAATATAAGGTATGAATAATAATAAACACATTATGAATAATATGTATAAATGTTTTATTTAATTCAAATGTATTAATTAATTCATAATAAATAAGGATTCAATTTTTAGTAAAATCATTGTATGCTTTAAACATATATTTTCTTTAAAAATGGTTTTAATTGCTTTTTGTGAGTGAATATTATAAATACTTTATAAGAAATTTAGAAATTGAATTTTATAAAATGGATATCATTTTTATTTCAAAATGTAAAAATTATCTTAGGGTGTAATTTATAGATTTTTTCTGAAAGGATTAATTTTTTAGTAAATAGTCAAAATATCGATTTTATAGAAAACTGTCTTTTCCATTCAAGTATTTACAAAGTCCAATTTTGTTTTAAATTGATTTCAAAATTTCATTGGTTCCTTAAAATTAAATATAATCAAATTAATTTCATTAAAATAAACATTATGATTAATTTTTATATAAAAACATTTGATACTTAAAAATTAATTTTCAAGGAAAACTGTTTTTTATCGCGTTTTGCTGGATTATTTTAAATGTAATTTATGCCACTTATAGATATTTATTTTTATAAAAATGAATTAAATATTTGGAATAATCATGTTCAAATTTTTTAAATAGTTCAAATTTATTTTTGCTCATTATTAATAGTGATCATGGTAAATTTTTATCACCTCGGTAAGGGTAAATCGAGTAATTAAGGTTTTAAATAATGTGATAAGATTTTAAAAATTGAGATAAAACCTACCTTATTTTTTATTGGATGAGTTAGTACGAATATAAACATCCAATATTCATATATATGGCAACTTGGTGCCATTTTTCTTTGATAATGGCCTTAATATTTTTTTAAGTAAATAATAAATCCAAAAATTTGACCCTCTTTGTTTTAATAATTGCAGTATTTTTTCATAGGGATAAAAGGAGGTTATGTTTGGTTATAAATGGTTATATTAAATTTTAAAGAATTTTTTTATTATTATAATTTATTTTTAAATTTTAGTGATAGAATAATTACCTTAAATTCTTACGCAACTTCGACACGGTGTAGGTGCAAGTAGTAGAGAAATAAAATAAATGATTTTAAAAACAAAAAAGTATTATTTTTTGGGTGACTTATGGTGTTACACATTTTTTTGGATAAATATAATATATTACTAATTTTTTAAAAGTTTACATGCAAATTACATTAATGTTTTGATATTTCTTTAAAGTCAAATAATGTAAATAGTCCCGAAAATGACTTTAATGATATTTTATGTTAAATAATATTATATTAAATGATAAAAAAGTTATATTTGGATAATGTAATGGGATATTGTATATAATTTTAACCTTTTTTACTTATGAGTTATTTTTCCTTTTTTAGTAACTTTTTTTCCCTTTATGGGTAAAAAAATTTGATATCACGATAATCATCAAAAGGGTTAACAAGGAGTTAAAACTAAGAGATAAGGGTTAAAAAATCAGTTAAACTTATTTAAATTTTATTAGATGAGTGTATTTAGACTATTATCCATCATATATTCTAAATAAATCATTTCATATCCAATTTAACTTGAAAATTTATTTATATTAATTTAATACATTAACTATTTCCAAGGGTGCCCCTCTCCTCTCATTTATAAGGACACCACCTCTCCAGTCTTCATTACACTTATTGAGATACTTATATTGATAAACCCCTACCAAAACATATTATTAACTTAATTTTATAAATTCTATTGGATTTTATACTCTTAAAAGACTATCCCTAAGGTCCTTGAGGTGATATCCAAAGGAGGTTCTTCAAAGAGAAGGTGATCGTCTTAATCAAGTGTTTTCATTTTTCCTATTATTACACCTCCTTAAATACTATCCTAACCATTACAATATAATAACATCAGTATCTACCTTATTCCAATATTTTATTATGTTAATTTAGTAACCTTATTCATCTCCTTTTCCATTCAACGTGGAATGAAAAAATCATTCATGTGTACGTGCGGACCACCACCTTCATAAAGCGATGTGTTTTTTCATCATCATCTCTCATGGATGTTTATAAGGATTTATTTGATGTATATATATATATATATATATTTTATTAATAACATAATTATTACTCTAGAAATATAATATATCATATATTTTTATACCCTTCCATCTATTGTAAAATGGTAATGTCGTTCGTGCATATGTATGGATTGCCACCTCCACAAAGCGATGTGTTTCATTTTTCATATAAGCCATTAATGTATGGTTATAAAATTTTATTTAATGTATAAAAATGATAATTATTCCATAATTATTATTTTTTATATGATTTAGTCGTGACATCTTTAACCATGGCCATCCTACTGAATTCATTTTTCAATTATGAATTGAACTTCTTCAAAACACCTAACACGACCTTAACTGATTATGTAATTAAATATGTCATTGAAATAAATAAAATAAATGGTTTAGTGATATGGTATTAAATATATAAAATGTTATTAAACAATTAAATACTTAATATATGTTTATTATACATGAGTTAAAGGTTATGAATAGTAAGTTTGGACTCAAGGTAATAGATTTATTAACGTAATTTTTATTCACTAGGCTATAATTATACATCATTGATGATGTTATTACAAGAGTATGTGTGAAATGAAATTTGAATTTATTATGTTTTATATCCAATTATTTTTTTGGTTTTACAATTGTTACACAAAATCACTTCATTGATTCAATTTTAACTTCAATGATATGATCTTGGTAAGGATTATTTGTCTCAATATTGTTTTTTTGAGACATGTCTTGTATTGTGAACCTAATTCCTTTTATAAGTTGTATATGAAACCTATTGAGATATTATATCATGAATTTCTATTTCATCAAGATATTTAAAATTCCTTTGAATTTATCTCTTTCATGATATATTGATTCAAATGTTATAAAAGTTGCAAGGATTTTCATGGTCTTAATTGTAATTCCTTTAGACATAATTCATGTTATGCACCATGATTTATTTTATATAGTGTAGTTACTTTCCCATGAATGTGTTTTAACATATTATTTCATTGAAATTATGGGTTTTATAGAATCATGTTATGTTTCTTCATTTCAATGGATTTTTGATTCAAGTATTATACAAGTTGTAAGGGTTTCTAGTCTCAAACTTCCTTATTTGAGGCGTGTTTTGATTGATGCACTTATATTAATTTATGTGGTGCTGAGGAACCCCATGTATTTGTGGATTGGTTTGAGAAATACTGAATATCTAATGGTTCTTGGTGTGTTTAGGATGTTATATTTTTTGACAACCTTACTTGAGGAACTTATAAGTATGATGGTGCTAGATCTAGTTTGTGTGGAGTTACGTATCATAGAAGGAAGTTTCATGATGAAATAAAATGTTTTTTTAGAAGTTAAGGAGGTTGGTTGAATCGGTTCTATTTGAGTTATGATTAAATTATGGATCCACATAGCTGAATTTTTAAATGGTTGATCCACATAGATAATTTGGTGAAGTGAGATTCACATAGCCGTTTTTTCTATATAGGTGATTCATGTAGCCATTTTTGCTATGTAGGAAAATCACATTGTTGATTCAACCATATAAATAAATATAGTACATAGTTAAATGTTATATTTATCCTATTTTGGAATTCACATAGTCATTTTCGGCGATGTAGCTGGGAGTTTCAATTAGAAGAATGGTCTACTTAGCTGAATTTCCACAGATGAGTTTCACGAAGCTGATTGCTGCATAGGAATTTTAAGAAGAATTTTCTTAGATGATTTTCTATGTATAAGATTGAGAATTCATGTTGCTTATTTTATATGTAATTGATTGAGAATCACATAGAAAATTTTTTATGTACCAATATGTTCTTCGTATAGACGATTTAGAGTCTTCACTACATCTAGATTTATTTTATGTAGGGTTTTATAATTAAAGTATTCAGAGGTGATTTTATTATGATATTGGATGGATGGTTCTAAATGCCTCTTTAATCATAGGCTTTAGTTTTTAAAGACATAATGGATATTTTCTTGTTAACTATAGTTAAATATATAATGGGGATATTATGATTGTGTGTATCTTTTTTCATTAAAGTGATTAATATAGTGGAATATTTTGATGAGGTAATATGAAAAGAAAGAGGTTGAGAAAAGAGGAGTCTGGAATTGAGGTATAATCTTTAGATATCAGAATATTAAGGATCTCATGTCTTTATATAATAAACTTGAGTCTAATAATATTTTTGCAACAAATTCCAAGAATTTACTATGGTAAATTCTTTATTGTATATTTTTAGAGGCTCGTGGAAGTGGATATTCATCTTCAGTTGCCAAAGAAAATTAGTTTATTTAGTGATCTTACTTATTTTTTAAATCATATTTTGTATTTAAGTGTGAATCTTTGATGTTGGGTGTGACTCCTAACATATGTGGTGGGATACTTCAAGAAGGATTGTAAGAGGATTTCACCCAGGGATATAGTGAAAAGAATATGTGGTTGGGGAGAATAACCAGGCACGAAAAGGAATAGGATTCCACATTGGATTTGAACCTTGTAAAAATTGTGTGTTCCTTGATCTTTAATTTTATACATGATTTGAATTAGGATATTTTTTTTTGTTTGAGTTTATCACACTCTAACAAGAAATATAGGTTTATTTTGTTTAAAAGAAATTGTAAAAACTGCCCTCCGCTGATCCAACCCCCTTTTTCAATGGAGGAAAATGATCCTACTAGGAACATTAGGTGTATGAACTAACTATTAACATATGATATCATGAATATTTTTATATTACTGGTATTTTATGTTACTTATTATATTCTTTCATTCCAACTATTTTTGATTTTAAAAATTCATAAAGGGTTTTTCTTTAAAAGCTTTGTTTTAATGTTTTTAAATACTTTTAACCAAACTCTTTCTCTACATTATTTATATTATTTAAAGATTTTTTTGTAAGAATAAATGATTTCCCAAAGTTATTTTCAATGATATTTTACCATCTTTTAAAAGTTTTAAATAAAACTTATTAACATTTTCCACATAGGTAACTTCTAACTCTCTTTATAAAAGTTTTAAAAGAATGCCTATTTTTAACATTTATAACTTGAACAAATTTTCCCAATTTCATGACCATTATTTTATCTTATGATTATTTTATATTTTTCCTTGTTTATTTTAAAATAAAATATTTTCCCAATATTGTGGAATTTTTTATAAAATATCATCAAAAGAAAGGGATATTTTTTCCCATTTTCAAAGAAATGTATTAAATGTTCATTTAAATTTATTTTTCATTTGTGGCAACATCCTTTATATTTTTCTTATTATTCTATAGTGATATGCTCCAAATACCATCATCATTATTTTTTTGGACAAATTATTATTATTTTAATGGGATTTTCATGGAAATCATTTCTTTTCTGTGGATAAATCAAGATAAAAATGAATGATATATATTTTCAAGGGTGTTATATTAAAAAGTTAAATCTTTTAAATGTTTCGTTCATTTTTTAGTACTTGGAAATATGTATGGATGATTTATGGTTGGTTTTTTTATAAATCAAGGATGGGTGGGTCCATCATATCCCTGCAATGCATTGAGTAAAGTGATGAGATAAACTATTGTAAGTGACTCATAAGAGATGACAAAGTTAACTATTGTATGTTACTCCCAAGAGATGAATTGTTTTTATAAATATGATTAGATCCGAAGAGATGAGGGAGTTAACTACTATAAATTAATCCTAATAGTATATTAGAATTATCCAATTTAGGTGTTTCTGTGATGAATGTTTTGTGTTCTAAGATACCTACATAGTTTTTCAATGCATGCTAAGAGTACTAATGGATCCTTTTCTCAAATATTAATTTCACATGGATCATTACCATTTAATTATATGACACTTATCTTATGATAAATCGTTATTCGATGTCTCATTATTTTGGATCATTGTTTTGATGGGTATGGATTCTCTTATGTTATGATCATGCACTTTGATTATGTCATTATACCCTTATGATCATCTTATTCCCACTTATTACATTCAATTATTAATGCTTATTTTTACGTTACTGGGCTTTTGAGATCACCCTTCTTATGTTTTATGTTTCCCCATTTTATGAATAATTATGTTAAATTAATTATTTATAGAAAGTTTTTATGTGTGAAGAATTTTATGGGAGATGTTGAAGACTTATTATGAAATAATAAAAGTTGGGTATGGTAAGAAAAATGATCACTTAAAGAAAAGTGTATTTTTATGTAATAGTTTTTCATAATTCACAAAAACTCCAAACCTAAAAGGTCCTTAGGTATTTAAGTGATCCAATATTTTTGTTTGATGTTGTTTGTTTTGGATGACTAAAATTGAGTCACGTTTATTAATATCAAATCCAAAAAATGTAGATATTATGTTTCTAGAACCAGATCTATAATTTCGGGTTTGGGGATATTATAATTGATATCAGAGAAGGTTTTTGATAACTTTGAAGAATATAATGTTTTTATGTGAGGTTAACTTAAGAGTTATAGATAATATCATGGGTTTATAAGTTTATGATTGATTGTATGTTCAATGGGGAAAATTATTTTTTTAATTTCACAGGTGATTACACCTTAAGGTTATTTGAACATCTTACTAGCGTTTAGAAAGTATACTCTATTTAGGTAAGTATAATCTATTAGATATTGGGTTAACCTTGATGGCTAAAAAGTGATTTTGTCACAAGGAAATTTTTTATTGTATAAACCAAGTAAGCTACCCCTATATCATATTTTTATTTTGTTTTTGTGTATTTCTTGAGTTTGATGCTTATTTATTTGATATGTCATTTTTGTTTTTTTATATTTGTAAAAAGGTTTAATTCATTATATATGGATCTATAACATATAGATTGGTCATGAAAAACCTCCAGGTGGAATATCGATGTTGAATATTATTCTTTTGGGTGAAATTGTTCCCATTAGTTATTCTTTGAGGCCATGTTGTTTTTCACCAACATGAGGGGATCTGGAACACCCCATCTGTATATTATAAGACAGTTTAGGTGCCCTGATCTGAGGTGTCCCTATGTTTTTTCAATAACATCTCTATAATTCAGGAATAATAAAGTCTATATGATAATAATAATAATAAATTTAATAAATAATTTCCAATTTAATAATCTAATACATTCTTATAAAAACACTTTCTAATTTAAAAATATTTTGTGGAATATTTTGAATTATTTCACTACCTTACATATATAATTAGATTAATACTATACATTAAAACCTTAGGAGTTTATGGAAATATTGAACAATCCCCATAAACCATTACCATTTAATTATGGAAGATTTCAAATCCTAAAAGAAATGACTTCAAAACATTGGAAACATGAAAGATTAAAATAATAAATGAATAATACAAGATAATGAATTAATAAAATAGAATAATAAAGATGCAATAAACATATATAAAGTTCCTAAGTATGAAATTAAAAAATTTATTTTAATTATTCATGAGTTTAGAGGATATATGATGAAGACTGGTACATGAGGTAAGTGTTTCTTTCTAAATAAAAAATCATTTCAATTATTATTAATTAATATCATATCATATTATTTTTGTCTCATATATAGGACCTAGAATATATTAATTATTGTCTTCCATTAATTTTTGACGCATTTACGGTCTCCTTTTAACCCTCATGTATTTTTTTATACATCACTTTTTCACAGAGTTTTTTTACTTTTCTATTCTTGTGGATATTTTCTATATCACCCTTCACCCCCCTATCCTCTCTTTTTAACTATTCATAACATGATTTTATTATGTTATTTAATCTTTCATCTTTTACATTACTAAGGGGATAGTTCTAAAAAATTCCTCCCTTCAATTTATTTCATTATGATAAAACCTAAGAAGTTTAGAGAAGAATATTTCTCGATATCAATTGTCCTCTACATGATTTATCAACATTAACCCTTTTTTCTATTTTTTTTCCAATTATTGGACATTTAATTATTTAATTTTTTTAAAAGATTTTGTATTACCTTTTGATAATGATTTATGAAAGTGACTTATTGCACTACTTTTATAATAATGTCACCCAACAAAATCAAATGTCTTTTCAATATTTCTCATTTATTTCCCACTATATTCATACCATAATTATTCTTCAAATACGTTATTTATATTATATATTCTATTCTTTTTATTTTTTGAAATATAATTCCTTGAGAAATAAATCACACATCTAGTTCTTACTTGAAAATGACATTTTATATATTTATTTTGATTTTGTAAAAAAAATAAACAATTGTTTTCTTAAAAATTCTATAATTTCATATATTTCACTAAAGAATTTTTCAGGTACAACAATAATATTTTATATTCAACCATTTAGATATTTTCTTACATTTTATTTTCTCAATTAATATATTTTTTATCAGATAATACATTGTCAAAATAATCATATGATCTGTTATACATGTATCTATATATATAAGGTGTTTAAAAAAATTCTATAATTTCATGATGTTGTGTTTTATGATTATTATATTTTTCATCATGGTCATTTCTTTTGAATTAAATCTATTATTTAGTTAAAAATTACATATTTTTCCATGATCACATATCTCACTTCTTTATGATCTATTTTTAATATATATATGTCACATTGATAATGTTTTTCCACTTGCTGAGAATTTAAGCACACTCTTATCATATGTTTTTATATTTCCCCATGTAATCATATTTTACAATGATGTTTTTATAAAATTATAAGGGGTATATGATGAATAATTTCAAAAAATAATTATAGTTTTATTATTTTAAATGTACCTACTTCCAAAGGAAATCAAACTATTGATTGTGGGTTTTTTTAAAGCATCATGTTATTTGTAAAATGCATATATATTTCACACCAGATTCAAAAGTATGGAATAAAATGTTCCTGACTTGGGGTGTGACATAAAAAATTATTTACTAAGTTAAAAATGTAGTAAAGTGGTTAACCTAGGTTTTCTCGAGAGAGGATTGCACAACAACTAAGGTGTAACCTTTAATTAAAGGGGAAATGGGGTGTTTTTGAAATTGTTTGATTTTGAAATGAAGAGAAACTAAATAAAGGAAATAAATTTAAGAAAAAAATTGAGAAAAAATTGAAAAAAACAAGTGATTGAAAACTATGATATGATAAGGGTGATTATATCTGGGTTGCTTCTCCAATTCTAATTCTATCATAGTACAAATTTATCGAATTATTTTCTGCTAATTTGACAAAAGTGGGATTTTACAATCGCTTCCTCTCACTCTCTTGGTCAAATGGTAATGTTAATAATAAACCATACCAAAATATCATATTTATGTACAATCCTTACAATGTGTGATAAATTTGTATTTAATACCCCCAATTGACTTAGGCAATTCCCAATTGGGTCTTGTTTATCCCAAACAATCAAGAATTTACACTACCCCTCACACACGTACTGGCGATCGTCGAGTACTTCACCACTAAGGCCTGGTCTATTCTATCATATATAAACCATAACCTAGTATAGGGAGATATTGATAATTTACAAAATTAATAATAAAAACATAATATAAAATCAAATACAATCGTACATGGTAATAAAAATGCATTAAAAAATTGAAACCAACTTCATAGAAGAGAGAAAGAGATATTAAACCATTAAGTGAAAGAACTCAAGATTTTAAAAAAGGAAAAATTATCCTTCCAAAATAACATATAATTTTACCCCCTAAATTTTAAGGGTAACCATAAATAAGGGGGAATAATAAGGCATTACAAAACTAAAAAGAATAAAAGAGAGAAAATAAAGAACAAAACAAATTCTCCTCCAGAATCTTTTAGCTAGAAGTTTGATTTTATTTTTCATATCAGATGGCCGGAACTCACCAAGTTCCTTTCTTAAAAGATATTAATAATTGAGTTGGATGTATACCCTCAATATTTAAAAAAATAGGATACTTTTAAAAGAAGTTATGACAGTATTAATGAAGGTGACGTTTTATGGCTGAAGAATATGGTTTCACCTACCCCAATTTGACTCATACAAGGGATACATTAATGAGTTTATTGATTCATGAAATTTAATGTGAATTTGAAACATTAAGTATTACATCTAAAACATTTTTAATCACCTCATTTTAAGGTTGGTACCCCTAGATATGTCTTATATAATGAGTTAAGTTCCAAAATACCATCAATAATAAATTTTCAACACGATTGATTTGTTTGGGATTATTGGAGTTTGAATGGGATCTAGGTACAGAAGGAGAAGTTGAAGCAAAAAAAAAGTAATATTACAAAAATAGAATAAATTAAATTGGATAAAATTTTTAAATTCATTCATGAGAAACAGAAGCTTTAGAAAATTTTCAATTTTCAATAATTAAGCAATTTTCACAATTAAGCCCAAAATTCAACAAAAATACTAAAATTATAGAAATAAGATCAAAATGATTAATTAGAAGGGATTAAATCATTTAAAAAAATATGAATAATTATGAAAATATTATATCTATCAATTCCCCCACACTTATCACTTGGACTCCTAGATTAGTAAGTATCAAATCAAAGAAAATTTAAAACACATACCCATGAGATCTACCAATTTGAAAAAAAGATATCATGCCTCATTAGAAACCATTATTTTAAGTTATACATTTATATAATTAAATATATTTCCTCTTTATTTATTTTCCCATGCACACAAAACATCTACCTCACATGAATTTTCTCTCATATCAAAAATGTAAATTTTCAACAAGGATTCTCTCATCCAAACTCAGGCAAGAGTCGCCACAGGCTTGATAAATTCCTAATTATCCACCTAATGTGAGTCAAGGAAATTTTTTATGATGATATATTTTTAGGCGTTTTCTATGGATTTTGGTTGGCAGGACTGAGATGTGAAAGTTTCTAAGGCTGAATGAGGAGGGTTTGGCTCATTTTGAAGCAAAATTGAAAGATTATAATTATCACTTAAGTATGGTATCCTCCTCACTACCCATAGTATAAAATCAGCTCCATAATTTTGAAAATTCAAGGAAAGTACACACCATTAAACATTTTAGCAGAAAAAATTTCAATCTTCTCAAACATAATTTTTCTTGAAATCTTGAGATAGGCGTAACTTTCTTTCTCCTTTGGAAGCTCTAGAAAGGCACATATTATTTTATCATGAAAGATACAAAAAGGTGTAGATTTCAGTAGAATTGTTTTTTAGTATTAGACACATATCTTAATCATTTTATTTCCCACCCCAAGTATCACTAAATGAGTTAGCACAATACAAGAAAAAATCCCCAACACTTAAGTTCAATTAGATCATGTAATTTCACTTCAAGAGCAGGTTGGATAGGGAAAATTGGCTTGTAATATGGATAAAATAATAGAATGTTCATTGATTATAAGGACTAAAAGGATTAAATGTGCAAAAAAGGCCATAATAAAAAGGATTATCTTGAAAAGGGGGCTTAAAACTAAGGAAATGCCTCAATAATTTACAAAAAAGTACCTCAAACCCTCATGTCTTGATATAAATAAATCAAAATATGGTTAAAAAAAATCAATTTTTGGTTCTCTCAAGAAATGAGGTGAATGCAAATAATATGAAAAATATGGTTCAGAAGCCTCACTGGAAAGTAATTTCAAATATAAAGATAGTGATATGTGGCATGAGATTCAAAAATTAGAATACTTTTCATAAAATTTCCAAATAATTGAACTTGAAACAAAGTAATTTTTACTATTAATTTAACTTAATTTCAGGGAATAAATTGTTTCACTCATTGAAATGGGTTTCAAAAATTTCAATGATAGTAATTTTAGCTAAAAAAATTCAAAAAAACACAAAAAATGAATGTGTCGATGGATCTCGAGATCGCTGGACAAATTGCTTTGGCCTTGATTCCTCGACGTACATTATCAACAACACACTACTTCCATCATAGGTTGGTGAACTTCTTGGTCCAGAAGTACCAAATCAACAACTCTATCACTACTCTGGAATCATCTCATAAAATCATCCTAAGAATGAGTCCCCATAGGTCGCCTTTCCCACAACATGCCACAATATAGGAAGTGACCCTTATCATCATGTTCACTCACTTCGGGAACCTATCACTGGAATGTAGTATTGTAAACCTTCCTTATGCATGGGATATAAATGAGGATGGTCAATGTGACAACTCAATCACCTAGGAGCTTCCTATAATGGTTTCCATCCATTCAGATCATCATCGTCGATATGCGACCATAATCCCACAAGGAGCTGCGGAGGAGGTTGTGATTATACCAACTATCCAGGATGGTACACATAGTAGGAGAGCCTGTTTGGGATATCCAAAAAATAAATCTCTAGAGAAAGATCATATCCCTATTACTGCTGATAGAGGTCCACCAATGTGTCCCAATGGTGGGCCAAGATCACTCCCGGACCACTGCTAGTCATGAGCCTCTGACTTCATCCCGGATAACAGTAGTGACTGTGGAGTCCTAGGGAACACCCTGTCCTCTAGGAATGGGGGAATTTTTACCATATTTTACCCTTTTATTGTCTTAATCATGGGCACCGACCCCTCAAATAGTATGTCAGACACTAACCTATCAAATGAGATACTCTATCAATGAGGAGCACCAGCCTACTTGTGTTTCGGTCAATATGACATCAGTCGGATCTAGAGGATCCCCATCAGATCCATGTGAGAATTCCCATAAAGGGTAAAATCCTACCATTTTTCATTCATCTAGGTTACAATAGTTTTTCATATACCTCCTACCACTGGAACAAGAGCAGAAAGGCTCAACAGTATCCACCAATCATCTACAGAAGGTGTTACCAATCCTATTAGTATTCTAAAAGGACAAGACAATAGATCATATGGATAGTGGCGATAGTGTATTCAATATTTGAGATCAACACCAGAACCCCTATCATAATCCATTAACCATTCCACCAATAGAGGAAGGGGTGCTTTCATGGATTCCACCACCAGACCCCTTGAGGATGACAAATCCATTTCTATAGAAGAGTAGATCGCTCAACTCCAATGAGAGAATAGGAATATCTGGGAGATAATTGTGGTAATAATACTTATATCTCTACCTATATATGACGTTCCCATGTATACTTATAAAATATGTCCATGTAGTGAAGTTTCCTGGTCCATAGGGCTCAAGGAATTTTCATATTTGAAATCCAATCATCGGGAAAGATCCAAATATTGTTCCACCTCACCCCAGCCTGCAGGGATGGGAGAATTTACATATTTTCCAACTTCCCATTAGGGATATTCTGGGAATCAACTGACCTCAGTTGTCACCATAAAAACCTTAGGATAGGCTAGATATTTTAATTTGTGGGAAGTGTCTACATTAACTAAGACCCCCAAAGCTCCAACACCCACCCTCGGATCAATAGAGACCGAGACTCTGTACCCTAGACTCCAGACTCGGATGTACACCCATACTAATAATAGTACAGGTAACGTGTGGGAGAAATGGTATGTTCACCCATCTCTTAATGATAGGAAGTGAAAAGTATATTCGTTCTGAGAAATACATGTTATAGGGTATTTCAATTATACCTTGGAGAATGGTTTGATAGAGCTTCTAATGGAAATAAATCCAAGTAAGGTATGTTTAGTAGGCCATAAAAACTATTTCCCCTACCATAGATGCCTCGGGAATACCATAAGAGGTTTATTTTCCTTTAAAGACCAGATTCAAGTATAAATGGACATGGGAAAGAACCACCAAAACCTGAATCCCCACTACAGTCACTTGATCACTCTAAATAGGACACAAAAATTGTGTATCGGAGCATGATCCACCAGCCTCCGAAGGATAATAGATCGTCTTTCAAATCAAGATTGAACAAACCCTATAATTTCCAAGCAAAGCATGTTTCCAAATATTTTGACTGCACTATGAAGAAATGTTTGATGAAAATCTAAAAAATGAAAAATCCACATGAGGTAGGTTTGATAGGCCATGAAAACTATTTACCCTACCATCTATGTCTCAAGAACACAATAGAAAGCTTCTTTTTATTCAAAGATCAGTTGGAAGAACATGTATCTACAGGCTTGATAGAGTTAATAGATCCCGAAACTCACATAATATGCATAAGAGTTGTCCAAGATATTTCAGAATAGGCATACATATTAGAGTAAGCCCCATCAGTCATCCTGTACACATGACGTTAAACTGTATGGAAGTTCATCATTACCATAAGACGTAAAACTACACAAATCATCATCCTTATCGCAATATGTTAAACTGCATGGCCATCATCCTGACCACATGACATTAAATTGTACAGAGCTTGTCCATACTGCAAGACATTAAAATGCATGGATCATGTCCTTACCTCAAGACATTAAAATTCATGACAAATGTCCTTAACAAAAGACATTAAACTGTATAGCTCGTGTCCTTGCCACATGATGTTAAACTGCACAGTTCCCATAGAACTACGTAGGACTTGATTCTCATTTTCAATGATATATGTAGGGATTCCTAGATCCTATATATTATCCCATCCATCACATAATGTAAAATACACCTATCATATTCTCAATTTCCTTTGAATGGTGAAAGTAACCCTTGTAATTCCTTATTTCTTACACCGATCATAGCTCATGCGAGATTAGGAATTCTGGTAAGGGTTTCCCGAAACAAAAAAGGCATGGAGGCTTATGATAAGCTCATTTTACTCCTGATGATTTCTCACTATATATTGTTAAACTGCACTGTTAATTCCCCTTACATGACATAAAACTATATGTTCTTATGAATGTCATCCAAGAGGAACACCATTGCTGGTGTCGGTCACCTACCACATCAACATTCCAGAACTACATATGGCTTGATTCCAATCCTTATGGGATATATAGTGATGCCTAGAAACTTTTTTTCTGGTCCCAACCACATGATTTCCTCAGGAACATATAACACAATATGTGCCTTTGTGGTCCTTATTTATGTTGGGTTATAGCAGGTCGCGTCATACATACCCCTTTGGAGGTACTCCCCCTTTACGTCTTTACCACATGATATTTGTTGGGACCACTTTGTGTATAAGGTTATATCTGTTGTCAATAGTTGTCAATGAATATCAAAATGAAGGAGATAAATAAGTACTCCAATGAAATAGAGGAATGAAAATTCAGATGATTATTGTACTGATCATAAGTTCAAAGAACATGTGTCAAAGGTGACACATTATTTACAAAAGTGAAGAATGGTGAGACATAATCCATCTGTGGATGAAGAAGAATACATGACGGTTGATGAAGGCCATGCAATTCTTCATGATTTAATGAGAACCATGCAAGAGACTTCTTAAAGAATAGAATCGTATGATTTTCATGAAGTAGAGGAATGACGGTTGAAGAAGAAGACAGTGTGGAAGTGATTGGAATTATGAGATGGCCATGCACTTCACATTTTCTCAAAATATGATGATTCTAACACTATTCTTTCAAAGGATATATATCACAATTGTGGAGTTTGTGATGCAAGTGAATAGTTGTTGAAGAAGCCAAGTCACAGAAAAGAAGCATCTTTGAAGTGTTGTGATTTTTGACAAAGCAAATCCATGATATACAATTTTGTTGACAAAGGGGATTTCACGGTGGAATGTTGAGTTCAAGAGATGTGTTCAACGATCCTTGTTTTATTCAAGAATGTCGACAAAGGAATGGATGATTTGAAGACGGTACAAAAAGAACAGATACAAGGTGGTGCCGTTTTCCAGTGTTTGCCAAATTTTTGGGCCTGAAAATCGACAAATGGAGAAAAGTGATTTTGGAAAAGAGACTTTGCGCGCCATGTATCTGAAGGATATGAAACTTTTTCTCCATATGTTTTTCAAGGTCAGAACATCAATTGATGGAAAAAGGATAAGGGCCGCACAAGTATTGGGTTGGTCGCGCAAGTGACTTGCGCGCCGAGAGAGGACTTGCACACCGGTGCCTAGGAGGATTGGAACTTGCGCACCTATTGTTTTTCAAGAACAGAACTTCAAAATATGGAAAATGAAAGAGATTTGTGCAAGTGTTGGTGTGGTCGCGCATCTGAGTAGCGCGACAGTGACAAGGGCAGAGACTTGCGCACCGAAACTTGCGCACCGAGGGGAGACTTGCGCGCCGCCGCGTTGATTTACCAAATGCCTATAAATACAGGACCACCCCTCCTCATTTCTCATGGAGTTAAACACTTAGAAAAATCAGATCTCCCGTCACACAGGTGTGGAAGTCGCGCAAGTAGTGTGTGGTCGCGCAGGTGGACTTGCGCGCCAGTGTTTGAAGTTGCACGCTGGTTGTTGGCTGCGCGCCCAAGGCAGTTTGGGCGAGAAAGGAAGCGAGTCACACAGGTTAGAAGTTGAGGAAGGCAGTGTCGCGCAAGTGGTTTGGTGATACCTGCATGCCAGTTTAGACTTGCGCGCCGAGGACTTGTGTGCCATATTGGGACTTGGGCGCCAGGATTGTAGAAGAGCGCCAGGTGTTGTTGGAGCACACCCATCTTTTTGGAGCTACACGAAAGCTGGATGATTTTCCGATACCTTTGGTGCAATAGATTATGTATTCATTTTCAAAGACGGAAGAACAATGAACAATTTGGTTTTATGAATAGAAGTGGTACCACACACACATAACTGGTGTTTAACACCCTCTTTGTGATTTGCGAAGAGAAGACGAACAGTTCATGAAACTAAGATCAGATTTGAATAGAAAAAGGGGAATATATCAATACACTCAGGTGTTGGTATTGAGAATCAAAGGAAGAGAAGAAGAAGATTTAGTGCATTCAATTATTGCACTAAATAAGAATACTGAATACAAAAGATCATCAACTCAGTACTCTGATGCAATCATTGTCTCATGTTGAATAGGAGACAAAAGACTTCAATGAAAATATATTGAAGAGACCTTTTGGACTGAAAATTATTTTTATTTTATTATCAAATCACTTTAAGGTAAAGTGAGAAACCCCAAGTCCATAAAAAACAAACAACAACAAAAAAACTACAAACAAGTACTGGTCCTGCCTCTATAAACTGAGTGAGACTTCATCAAAGGCAGTGATCTAGGGGGAGTCAACGGGAGTGACCCGAGGGACACAGTGAGATATCCCTGAACCTTTGTAAAGGCAGTGAGCTTGAGACAGAGTGACTATTCCCGAACCATTGTAATCCACAACTAGTGAAGAATAGTGGAATTTGGTATGACCAATAACCTATCGGCATATGCTCCTTGGACGTAGCCCTTAGTGGTGAACCAAGTAAAAAGTGTTGTGTCATCTCTTTACATGTGAATGTTTCATTACTGATCATATCCATCATACAGGTTTTATCATTTCCTACCAACTTGGGACCACGATCCTTGGTTTTAAAAGAAAAAGGTGTCACCCTGATTCACCCCTCCCCTCTCAGGGTGTCCCGGGGTCCTTCAAGTGGTATGAGAGGGAAAGGTTCACGTATGTTGGATACTCTATAATAATTCTATTAAGAAGGGATTTGATTTTATTTCCTAGAGTCAACAATGAAGTGCAATATTGATGAAAATTCAGTCATTTCTGAGAAGAAGTCTACATCCAGCAAGACCATGACAAACAGGAAAAAGAAAGAGAAGAAGCAGTTGAAGAAGTCCCTCTTATCCAAAGAAGATGCAGTGTCTGGTTCTCCATTCCCTTCCAATAATGAAGAAATATCAGGCTTGGAAAGTATTGAGCAGGTGGCTCAGGTTCCTACAATAGGAACGAAAGACACTTCTATCGTAAGAGATCTAGAAAAATTAATAAGCTATCTATGTGATATTCCTGAAGAAATATTTGCTCCTGTTTATAGAATAGTTCAATGCATGCATACTGAGATAAATCGATTGGAAAGAGAAGCTGATAATTTGGAAAAGGGCTTGGAAGGAAAAATTCTTGAATTCTTAAAGCTCACCAAACAGATTAAAGTCTTTGAAGAAAAAGAGGGAGTCAATAAGACTCTAAAAGAAAAGATCCATGCACTTGAAGCTGAGCTGAAGAAGAGCACTAAAGTCAAGAGTTTTTGTTTGGAAAAAAATTCCAAGAGATTCAGAGAACTTGACTCTTTGTTATAAAAAAAATTTATGATGCATGAAGATGAGGTTGAAATATTTAAGAAGACTTGTGAAGAGAATATGATCATGATTGAAGATCAGAAGATCATCCTCAACATTGAAGGTCAAAAAATGGAAGCCCAATTGAAAACTCTTGAGAAGACACATATTGAGACTTCACAAAAGAATGAAACATGTGATGCTTATACTCAGTGTTCAATGGAGGATTATAAATCTGAAATACCTCCAACATGTGACAAAAATATTATGGTAACCCTTGATTATCCATCTCAGGAATCAGTTGCTGCTGGTACTCAATGCTCACTGGAGGATTCTACTATTAAAGGAACTCCAACATGTGATAAGAAGATCATGAATTCACTCATTGATCTATCACAAGCAGCTATGAAAGTGAAGGCACCGTCCATGTAAACATGTACCATTGTTTCTAAAAATTTTTCTTAAAAAAAGTGCAGGTTGGAAGAAAAACTCTAAAAAGGTATGGGTGAGGAAAGAGGAGGATAAGAAACCTACCACTATGGATAGGTTCGAGGGAAAGAAAAAGGAGGAAGTCGGTTCCTCAAATAGAGCACAAAATATTGGGAAGAAGGCCCAACAGCCTCATACAGAAGATACAAATAAGAAAAGATTTGTGGGTCAATGTTGGTGCTGTAACAGATTTGGGCACTGTGCACTAGATTTTTGGTACAATCCCTTTCATGAAAAAAGCACAAAGAAATCCTGTATCAAAGGGAAGAAATCCAGAGAAGAAGAAGAAACATCTGCAGGTTCAGAAGCATCTATTTACAACAAACAGATTTGGAATACTTGATAACATTTGTGATGTATGCAACTACATTGGTCACATGGTAGGTACATTCCCATCTAAAAATGCATTCTATGTTGATAAGAATGGAAGACCTCCAATACCGACTAAGTATAAAGCAGCTACCTTGGGAAGAAATCAGAAGAATGTTGTGAACACACAATTCCCCAAGAAGATCTCAAGCAGGGAAGCTAAGAAGACCCAAGATTTTAGATCCATGAAATTGAAGGGTCATTCATCCAAAAGAAGAACTAAGTGGGATGAAACACAGATGAACCCATGTGAAAGCTCCAAACCAGCTGCAACAGTTCCAAATGACATATTGGTCATCTAGCCAGAGTATTTGAAAAGAATGAGGAAACCTGAAGATGAAAAGGAAAAGGCTGGTGAGAAAGGAAAAGAAAAACATTCACATGATGAAGACAGAGTGCAGGAGAGATTGCAAACCAAGAGAAACATGAGTTTCAAAGAAGTTCTGTGTGAGAGATGCAAGAAATATGGTCACATTGCAAAAGGTTGTCTAACCTTAATACCATAGCAAGAATCAGTCCTTAAGAGGAGTAAGAATGTATCATTCATGATGGCTGTTAAGGAGAACAATTCTCCACACAATGTAGAAGAAAATGTGAAGAGAGCCATGCCACATAAACACATATCAGAACATATGTTCAAATGTGCAGGCATAAAGACTAGAGTGAATAAAGGAACTTGGTTGATAAAAGAACCTCAACCATGTAGCTCATGTTGATGAAGCAAGGAGGAACCACCTTATTCCCTTAATCATTTTTGTATTGTATTTGTGCTAATAATACAGGGAATTAAAGGTGAATCATGCTCTCACAGGGAGAACCTAAGAAATAATGAATGCTGTCAACTCTTGATAGCTAACCTGAAGAAGTTTCCATCCATGGATGATTCTTCAATTGATATTCAAAGATTAAGATGATGAAGGGTCACTCTTGATGAATATGATGAGGAGTGTTTCTTTTGAGGGGGAGAAAAATGAGAAGCTTCCAAAATCACCGTTTCAATCAATATCAACTCCAGCTGGTATCAATTGCAGTTACTTTGTAAATTTCTTGAAGAACATGTTGTTGGAGAAGGAGTTTCAGGTTGATTATTCTCTATCACATTTGATTTCATTAACCTGAAATGAAAGTGGAAAACCCTTGATGACAATGTACATGAGTTCTCATCTCATGTGGTATCATGACCAGTGAATAATGGACAACCTTGTTGACTAAATCAAATCCTCTTGTTTTCTACATCGAGCATTTATCAAGTAGACATAGAGACAAATGATTAATGAAACATTGCATAAGTATAGATTGATACCCTCCCTTATATGAGCTTTGTATTTCTTGTCAATAAGTGGGAGATAAAGTGAAATTAAAGTTTGAACAAAAAAGTTGATTGAAGAGAAGAGTCTCATTTTGACATTGACGAATTCATTTTGGAAGATATGTAAGGTATTGACAAAAAAATACAAAGGGAGAGATTGTTGGGACCACTTTGTGTATAAGGTTGTATTTTTTGTCAATAGTTGTCAATGAATATCACTATGAAGGAGATCAAGAAGTACTCCAATGAAATGGAGGAATGAAAATTCATATGATTGTTTTACTGATCATAAGTTCAAAGAACATGTGTCAAAGGTGACACATTGTTTACAACAGAGAAGAATAGTGAGAAATAATCCATCTGCAGATGAAGAAGAATACATGAAGGTTGATGAAGACCATGAAATTATTCATGATTGCATGAGAACCATGCAAGATACTTCTTGAAGAATATAATTGTATGATTTCCATGAAGTAGAGGAATGACGGTTGAAGAAGAAGACAGTGTGAAAGGGATTAGAATTCTGAGATGGTGATTCACTTCACATTGTCTCAAAATATGATGATGCTAACGTTGTTCTTTCAAAGGATATATATCACAATTGTGGAGTTTGTGATGCAAGCAGAAGAGTTGTTGAAGAAGCCAAGTCACAAAAAAGAAGCATCTTTGAAGTGTTGTGATTGTTGAAAAAGCAAATCCATGATATACAATTTTGTTGACAAAAGGGATTTCATGGTGGAATGTTGAGTTCAAGGGCTATGGTCAACGATCCTAGTTTGATTCAAAAATTTCGACAAAGGAATGGATGATCTGGAGACGGTACAAAAAGAATAGATACAAGGTGGTGCCGTTTTCCAGTGTTTTCCAAATTTTTGGTCCTGAAAATCGACAAATAGAGAAAAGTGATTTTGGAAAAGAGAATTTCACGTCGTGTATATGAAGGAGATGAAACTTGCGTGCCATATTTTTTTCAAGATCAGAACATCAATTTATGGAAAAGGGATAAGGGTCGCGCAAGTATTGGGTTGGTCACGTAAGTGACTTGCGCACCGAGATAGGACTTGCGCACCGGTGCCTAGGAGGATTGGAACTTGCACGCCTATTGTTTTTCAAGAATGAAACTTCAAAATATGGAAAAGGAAAGAGGGTCGCGCAAGTGTTGGTGTGGTCGCGCAGGTGAGTAGCGCAGCAATGACAAGGGCAGAGACTAGCACACTGAAACTTGCATGCCGAGGGGAGACTTGCGTTCCACCACATAGGTTTACCAAATGTCTATAAATACAAGACCACCCCTCCTCATTTTTCACGGATTTCAACACTTATAAAAATCAGAGCTCCCATCGCACAGGTGTGGAAGTCGTGCAAGTAGTGTGTGGTCGCGCAGGTGGACTTGCGTGCCCGTGTTTGAAGTTGCGCTCCGGTTGTTGGCTGCGCGCCCAAGGCGGTTTGGGCGAGAAAGGAAGTGAGTCGCGTAGGTTAGAAGTTGAGGAAGGCAGTGTCGTGCAGGTGGTTTGGTGATACCTGCGCGCCAGTTTAGACTTGCACGCCAAGGGCTTGCGTGCCATATTGGGACTTGCGCACCATGCTTTGGGAAGAGCGCCAGGTCTTGTTGGAGAACACCCATATTTTTGGAGCTGCACGAAAGCTGGAAGATTATCTGATACCTTCGGTGCAAAAGATGATGTATTCATTTGCAAAGACGGAAGAGAAATGAACAATTTGGTTTTATGAAGAGAAGTGGTACCGCACACACATAACTGGTGTTTAACACCCTCGTTGTTCTTTGCGAAGAGAAGAAGAACAGTTCGTGCAACTAATCTCAGATCTGCACAGAAAAAGGGGAATATATCAATACACTCAGGTGTCGGTATTGAGAATCAAAGGAAGAGAAGAAGAATATTTATTTCATTTAATTATTTCACTAAATAAGAAGACTAAATACAAAAGAGCATCAACTCAGTACTCTGATGCAAGCATTGAATCATGCTGTATAGGAGACAAAAGACTTCAATGCAAATCTATTGAAGAGACCTTCACATCTATAAACTGAGTGAGACTTCATCAAAGGCAGTGAGCCAGGGGGAGTCAACGAGAGTGACCCGAGGGATGCAGTGAGCTATCCCTGAACCTTTGTAAAGGTAGTGATCCTGGGACAGAGTGACTTTTCCAGAACCATTGTAATCCACAACTAGTGAAGAATAGTGGAATTTGGTATGACCAACAACCTGTCGGCGTATGCTCCTTGGACGTATCCCTTAGTGGTGAACCAAGTAAAAATTATTGTGTCATCTCTTTGCATGTGAATGTTTCATTACTAATCATATCCATCATACATGTTTTATCAATTCCTACCAACGTGGGAACAAGATCCTTGGTTTTAAAAGAAAAAGGTGTCACCCTGATTCACCCCTCCCCTCTCAGGGTATCCCGGGGTCCTTCAATGTTAAACTATATAGTTTTCTAAGAGCTACATATGGATTGATTCCTGTCATCATAGGATACATAGTGACTCCCAAACCTCTAGGTTTAACTATTGGATTATCTTCCTTTCACGTCAGGTGATCCAATTTCCTTACCGCATGACATAAAACTACATGGAGCTAGAACTTTTCCCTTCATGCCGAGTCACATTTTTATCCTTACCATATGACGTTAAAGTGAACAACCAATGTCCTTACCGCATGACATAAAACTACATGGATCTGAAACTCCCCTTCACATCAGGTAATCCCTATCCATATCGCAAGACATTAAACTGCAAGGCTTGCATCCTTGCTGCATAATGTTAAACTGCAAGATTCCTCTAAAACTATGTATAGATTGATTATCATTCCCAATAATATACATAGGGATTCCTAGATCCTATATATTGGTTCAGCTAATACATCATATAAAATTCCCTGGTTATACCTCTATTTTGTATCTACACTGTAGAGAAACTACTGCCACTCCTTATTTCTCACACTGAGCATAGATCACGTGAGCTTAGGAATTACGACAAGGACTTTCCCTCATAAGAAATGCATAAAGGTGCATAAAAGTCCATTACGATACTAAATACAGGACTATAAAAGGCATATTGTGAGTCCTCGACACATGAAATTAAACTACACAATCGATTTCCTTACCAAAATACATTAAAAAGTTGAGTTCTCCAAGAACTACATATGGTTTGATTCTCATTCTCATTAGATATATAGTGATGCCCATAATTCCACTCCTGGGCCCAATCGTGATGTTCCCATCAATTTACGTCAGTCCACCTTTATCCTCACCGCATGATGATAAATTGCATGGAACTTCAAGAACCATGTGTGTCCTGATTCCTACCCATACATGATTCATAGTGATGCATGGGTCTCTAGTACAAGGCCCAACTGAAACTTTCATCAGAAATAATAACCACCTCTACATATGGTTCAGACCAGAATAGAGTATTTCCTCTTATATAACTACATGTGGCTTGATTCTCATCCTCATGAGATACGTAGTGACACCCAGACATATCATCTTCAGGCCCATCCACAGGAATAACTTTTTTTGGACCATTTTTTCTGAGTTTTCCTATAAAGGTGTGTGGTGTAGAAGATACCACTTTTGTCCTCATTCACATCAGGTTACTTCGTGGAACCACACTAAACATCCCTATGTTAGGAAATCCACCTTAAGGTCTGGACCATATAACCCTAAACTATTTGAATATGTCCCTGAAACATGGTATTAAACTGTGCCGCATAGTCCTACCCACATGACAATAAACTGCATCGCAAACTTTATCCTCATCGTAAGACATTAAACTGCAGGACCATCCAGAAATACGTATGGATTGATTCTTATTTTCATGGGATAATAAGTGACACCTAATCTCCTATCCTGGGGCCCAATCATTACAGTCCCATTTATTCACATTAGTTTACCTCCATCCTCACCAAAGGATGTTAAACTTCATTGGATTATGTCCTTACCACATGCCGTTAAACTGCATGGAAGTACGTCCTTACTGCATGACTTTAAACTGAATGGAAGTACATCCTTGACACATGAAGTTAAACTACATGGAGACACGTCCCCCCTACATGATGTTAAACTAGGGAAACCATCATTCATCATCCTTCCTTATCAAAGGACCATAAGAACCTTACCCCGACCAACTAGCGAATGGGGTGCTTCCATCATCTTTTTAAGCACCTCAATACATACGCCACACTTCATGGATCAATCACCTAGGGTTGTCACAACCTTTCAATTCCCTTGAAGAATAAAATAGATCTCTTTGTTTAGACATGCTACTGATGTGACGGATCCGAACCACCAACTGGAGACATCTTGGCCCACTATAAGGGCATTTTGATTCTCGTGATACCGACATCACCACAACAGAACCTAGAATCCCATTGTGTTTTAGGGTATCCCTAGAATTATTTTACCTTATCATCATTCATGACCTGAGAACCTTGATCAGTGATTTACAATACTCTCACCCCTTTCTCATAAGGATGTTGGAATACTTTTGACCTTGGGCGTCCTGATTAGGCTATTGTGCAACATCTCCCATTTTAGGTCCTTGTGCATCATGACCATAAATTGTATGAACTTTGGTCAAATATCTATGACCTTAAACTCTAGAATATAATGTTCCAAATTAGAAGACACTAAAATTTTTGTGAAAGAGACAAAAAAAACTTATCAGGTTGAAAAATTACAAAGGGAAGCCTGGGAAAAATTCAAGTCTTCACTCATTAAACTCTTCATCCCCAGAGTTTTGGAAAAAATAAAGGCATGAAAAAATAAGGTTTAAACCTCATAGGGAATACCCTATAGCCCTTTTAAATTCCAAGTTATGCTTGTTGGATCCCCTGGTCTAGGAAAAAATTTGATCAATGATTTTTTACATCTCCTCACCATGAGAATATGTTCGACAGGTTGTTAAACAACTTTTAGGGTGCTTGAACCCTTCTTGGATCTTACAATTTCCATAAATCCCACTTCATGATCTAAATCATCTCAAGTCGTTACAAACCTTTCATTTCCCCTGAAGAAGAAAAGATATCTATCATCTCGGCCATGCTACTGATGCTGAAGGGCTCAGACCCACCGACTAGAGACATCTTGGACCAACATAAAGGGCTTTCTGACTCTTGTGAGCCCGGTGCTATCGCGGATAAACTTAGTACCCCATTGTGTTTTAAGATATCTCTGATTTGACTATCCCATACCTTCCTTATGACCCAAGCACTTTGGAATATGATTTACAATCTTCATATCAAATTATTAAAGAAAATACAATAACCTCAACATTGCATCACCTTATTTTGTACCCTTTCTCAAGGATGGAATGTGACCCTTCATTCTTGAACCTTTTGGTGGACCCCACCTCATGATTATAAACCACAAGGAATAGGGCCCGAGATGTTCAATTGTAGTTGAGTTTTCCTAGGGTGCCATAACCTATCTTGGATAGACTTCTGTCCATACCCAACTTTATCATCCAGATGTTTGAGCCTACACAAATATTTCATATCCCCTAGAAAGGAAAAGAGATATCTCAGTTAAGCCATGCTACTGACACAGAGGGGCTCGAACCCACCGACCAAAGACATCTTAGCCCAGTATAAATGGATTCCTAATCCTTATGATCCTCAATGGCACTGTGGTGGAACCTGACACCATATAGTGTTAAGGGATATACCTATCATGTCTACCCCATTCCATATTAATTGACTCAAATTTCTGGGTTGTGATTTGAATCACCCACAGTCCAACTATCCAAGTGGGCCTAACTTCCCTAACATTTTTCCCATAACAATATTCACCACATGAGTCTTCTATAGGTCATGGAAAAGAGTGGAGATCAGCTTTTAATGGCCATGCTATCAATGCATAAGGGATTTAACCCACTAGCTAAAGGCATGTCCTCCTTGTAAGAAAGGAACTCCTGATCCTTATGAGCCCTAGTAGCACCACAATGGAACTCATCACCCCATAGTGTTTTGAGTCATCCCTAGTATTCCAACCCCATGTTATATAAAAGTCACCGCGGTTAGACTTTAAACTACATGGAATCCCAAAGTTTCGATCCAGAAGACCTTAAACTATAGTAAACCAAAGGTATGAGCTAGAAGACCTTAAAATAAAGTACACCAAAGGTCCAAGTTTAGAGACCCTAAAATACAACACAATAATGGTCTAGATTTTAGGACCTTAAAAAAATAAGAGACATGATACTCACCAAGATGAAAACCCGACGAGCGAATCTTGGGAAAAAGTTGATTATCTGCTCGCTGGACATATACTTTGTGTGATCCAGGAAATATTAAGCATTTATAAAATGGTTTGGGCACAAAATTTGTGAAGTTGAAAACCCATGAAGGGTATCCTAAGAAAATTCCAAGTCCATGCTCACTAAGTCTTCACCATATAAAGCTTAGGCAAAAGTTATGGAAAAACAAATAAAATAAAGAGATACAAAGCTTGTGGGGCCCAACATATGGCCTTAGAAAAAATCAAGATATTCTTGCTAAGTCCCATGGATTATGAAAAAGTTAAAGCATTTCACCTCGCGAAGGATACCTTTCTTGAGTTTCCCTTGTAAATCAGATGATTTGAAGACTATCAGAGTAGGTGCACCAATGAATAATTTCATGTCAGTGGGCATTCATGAAAATTTCTCAAAGAGTAACCTATTGAAATTCAACCACTCAAATATAGGTGATAAAATATATTTGGTGTTACACATAAAGGATTGGAATCATGGATGATCTGATCAACATCTCCAATGAGACATGACTCTCTACCCAAGATTTCATTACAAAACAGTGATATCCCCCCTCCTACGTATGAGTTAGATCTACATAAAGACATTTATCATAGAGTTTGGGTTGGGGGTAGTTTCATTATCACCGTTATAAAAGAATATGACTATCCAAATAAATAATGATGTCCCCCCTCCTACGTATGAGTTAGATCTACGTAAGGAAATTCATCATAGAGTTTGGGTTGGGGGTAGTTTCATTATCACCATTAGAAAAAAACATGACTAGCCAAATAAACAGTGATATCCCCCCTCCTACGTATGAGTTAGATCTACGTAAGGACATTCATCATAGAGTTTGGGTTGGGGGTAGTTTCATTATCACCGTTAGAAAAAAAATATGACTATCCAAATAAAACAATTTATCAAAGACTAACATGCGAACATAGGTCAACCACACCCAATAGAAGTCTACCTCGTTTGAGCAGAACTATGTAGATATGGTTGTTGAGTCAATAAGGTTTTCTTTATGACTTTTCCATTCCTTATTGTTTTGAAAAACACCAACACCTTATACATAAGAAAATCGATATTTTACCTCCATAAGGAAAATGTTTTCCTTTAAGGAAATTTATCCTAACCAATATTTTCTTATACATAGGAGTATTTTTCTTAAGTACAAAAACCAGATTCATACCCAAAATCCTGGAATCATATAATGTCAAGAAATGTTCATATTCTATTTTTAGGATCCGAATTCTAGATGAGAACTCTTATGAAGTTCGACTCTGAACTTTCATGAGTTCGACTCTGAACTCTTATGAAGTTTGACTCCGAACTTTCATGAGTTCAACTCCGAACTCTTATGAAGTTTGATTCCAAAATTTCATGAGTTCGACTATGAAATCCTATAAATTTCAACTCCAAACTTTCATGAGTTCGACTCCGAACTCTTATGAAGTTCGACTCTGAAATTTCATGAGTTCGACTCCGAACTCTTATGATGTTCGACTCAGAACTTTCATGAGTTCGACTCCGAACTCTTATGAAGTTCAACTCTGAACTTTCATGAGTTCGACTCCGAACTCTTATGAATTTTGACTCCGAACTTTCATGAGTTCGACTCCGAACTCTTATGAAGTTCGATTATGAACTTTCATGAGTTCGACTCCGAACTCTTATGAAGTTCGACTACGAACTTTTACTAGTTAGACTTTGAAATCTGTAAGTTCAGATTCTGAACATTGGTGAAACCAGACTCCGAATTCCTATAAAATAGAATCCGAACATTTCTTGACATAATATGATTCCGGAACCATCCAAAAAGCAAAGGAAGAAGAGAAATCTTAAGGAAGTTGTTGTTGATGAAGAAAATCCCAAGTCTAAGGAAACTCAGTCTGCTCCCCCAAGCCGAAGAAGAAGAAAAATTATCCTGATGAAGTTGCTGCGAAGTGGAGGTAAGACAAGTAAAAGAGGAAAGAAGGGGATCTACAGTTCAGATTAGACCCTACAGAGGTTAAGGCCTTAAAATAAAGATCTATAGAAGAGTTATGGAATCAAGAGAAAGAGTAGAAAATGAAAAAGAAAGTATCTGAAGCTGAAGTGGTGCAATCTTTGATGAAAGCTATAGAGTTAGCTTTTGAAATGCTTTCCGTTCCGGAAACTTTCCTTATAGAACCTTCTTTACTAGAAACTCCAGCTAAGAACTATGTCACTCCGGAAAAATCCAAGGGTAAAGAAGTAGTTGAAGAAGCTGAAAAAGAAGCTGCTGAAGAAGTATAGGAAGAGGTTGAAGAAGAAGAAGAAGAAGAGGGAAGTAAATATTTGGATTCCTTGATCAAGAAAGTAGAGGTTTATAAAGATAAGTCAGAATCCGCAAAGTTAGTAACTCCAGGAAAAGGAGGTGAGGAGGCTAGTAAGAATGATGATATGCAACAGCAAGAAGAAGAAAATGTTCTGTATGATGAGGAAGAATCCTATGAGAGGAATTTTCTTAAGGAAGGACAAGAAAAGAAGAAACCAAATGAAGACCAGATTATTCAAGTTTCTAAATCCGAGGAAGTATCTTCTGATGAGGAACCAATTCCGAAATTCTATAAGGGGAAGTAAGCTCTCATGGATACTCCAAAAAAATAAGTCTTCAGGAAGAAAGAGGTTGGTGGTTCTTCTAAGAGGAAACTGGTGCAAATTGAATAAGAACAATCTTCAAGAGATTTATCTGATTCGGAGTCATCAGCTCATGGGCATGATTTTGTGGTTGAATCACTGAAGAAGTTGGTGGACACCATTCCAATTTTTCCAACTATAGATTCCAGATTCTAGATGCTGCAACAGAGTATGAATCAGAAATTGGATTCATTATCCATGGTCATGGATAAGTGTATAAATATTGAGGCCGACCATAAAAGTTTTCTTATCAATTATGATGTGCATAGAAAGTCTTGCAGCAAAATAACTCTGTGGTCTAAGAGAGTTGAAGAAGACTTGGATGTGTATGATAATTTTCAGAATGAAGTGAAAGATGCTTTTGACACCGAGGATAAAAAGATTAAGAATCTTCAATATAAGATGATTGATGAACAGAGTTCCTGAAGTCAACAGGTGAAGGAACTAAATGACAAGGAAAATTCTCTGGATCAAAATTTTATAAGTGATAGAAACCTCCGGATCGAGCTTGAGAAAAGACTCGAAAAGCAAGATGAATTATTAAAGATGCAGAAAGAATCTATTGAGGCTCAGGCAGAGGCTTTGAAAGCCCAAGAAGAAAAGACAAAAGCCTTGGAGAGGCAAGTCGAGGAAGACCAAATAGACCTAAAGAAGCTCAAAACTTTGTTAAAGAAGCTGATTCCAAATGAAAAGGAAGACAAATAAACCCACTCCGATCTTTTGTTGTATTTGTATTTCTTTGTAAAATTTTCACAACTCTAATGAAATGTTATTTGGTTGGTTGTATCTTGTTATATACTAATGTTTCAGGTACCATATTTTATTTTCCATTCCATTCAATTCTTTTTGAAAATCACAAAGGGGGAGAAGGAAAAATAACTACTCCTAAGGGGGAGAAAGAAAAATTTAAAATGAAGAGGAAAAATTTCTAAGTGAAATATCCTTAAAGTAAGGGGGATTTTGTCACTACGAAGTTTTTCATTCCCATGATAATGAAAAATCTACTCTGGAAATTCAGAATACAATCCTTAGAGTTTCAATGCCTAAGGGGGAGTTAGTTGTATTCACTTTTATCCATGAACAAAGGGAGATAAGTTTTAATTTCAAAGTCTAATGAAAATTTTCAAAGTCCTTATATTCTTTTTCGTAAGGATGTTTGTGATTTCCAAAAAGGGGGAGATTGTTGAGTCAATAAGGTTTTCCTTATGAATTTTCCATTCCTTCTTGTTTTGAAAAACAAAAACACCTTATACTTAAGCAAATCGATATTTTAACTCTATAAGGAAAATTTTCTCCTTTAAGGAAATTTACCCTAACCTATATTTTCTTATACATAGAAATATTTTTCTTATGTACAAAAACTGGATTCATACCCAAAATCCCGGAATCATATAATGTCAATAATTAGAGCATTCTATTTTTAGGATCTGAATTCTGAATGAGAACTCTTATGAAGTTCGACTCCGAAATCTTATAAAGTTTGACTCCGAACTTTCATGAGTTCGATTACGAACTCTTATGAAGTTCAATTCCGAACTTTCATGAGTTCGACTCCGAACTCCTATAAAGTTAGACTCCGAACTTTCATGAGTTCGACTTCGAACTCTTATGAAGTTAGACTCTGAACTTTCATGAGTTCGACTCTGAACTCTTATGAAGTTCGACTCCGAACTTTCATGAGTTTGACTCTGAACTCTTATGAAGTTCAACTCCGAACTTTCCTGAGTTCGACGTCAAACTCTTATGAAGTTTGACTCCAAACTTTTACTAGTTCGACTTCTAAATCTGTAAGTTCAGATTCTGAACTCTAGTGAAACCAAACTCCGAATTCCTATAAAACAGAATCCGAACATTTCTTAACATAGACTCTAAATTTCATTTTAGTTAGACTCCGAAAATTTAATTTTCTTACACTCCGAATTTTTGTATGGCTTTTGCTTACATATGCTCCATTACAAAACGATGTCGTGCATTCAATTATACATGGTTTGTTATTAAACGATGTCATCCATTCTGTTTCAAACTAACCGTTGGTTGAGTTACACGTGTACAGGTCCCTCCGAATTTTAAGGAAAATATGACTGTTAGAGAGGGAGCTGATCGAGATTGTAAATAGGAGCTCATTTGAAAGAGCTCAATACTGAAGTTGATCGATCTAGAGACCACACACTGTTAAGGTGATTTCTAGAGAGAGAAGCTTTTCATGCCTTGTGTGTACTGAACTGCTCGTTCAGATTTCTTCGTGTGACTCCAAATGTTGGTGATTACATTCGAGGGCTTCCGGGGATAGGAAGACAGAGGTGCCGACTACCTTGAAGTTTGAGGGATTCCTTGCTGAGGAAGATAGAGGTTCCAACTACCTTGAAGTTGAGGGCTTGTGGGGATAGCAAGACAGAGATTCTGATCTTAGTATCAAGGGCTTACCCCGGTGTGGGTATGAGAGACTTGCTTGAAAGTATAAATCAAGGGACCTTTATCCAAGGTTGTTGGATACCCTTCTCTTTGGGTTAAAAGACTTATACCTTATTACTTGTAGTTTTACTACTAGTGTTTTCTGCTGCAATTTTGTATTGTAAGGAAAATATAACTCTATTATATTTCCTTACACTTGTACTCTGATTAGTTTAGATTCTATACGCTTTAAGGTAGAATCTCATATTGTAAACTTTAGTTCCAATTCTCCAATTGGTAATTAGAGGTGTTGTGAATTTTCTTAGCTTAACTTTGTTAAACTTAGTTTTTTCCTTGTCTAAGGAAATTTTTAAAGTATACAATTCACCCCCCCTCTTGTATATTGAGCATCTGCATCATTATTTCGATCCTACACTGGTGAGCAGATCAATGGATGAAGCCCAGGGTGGAAGTTACAAAGATGGTATGGGTTCCAACCCTATTATCAAATCAAAATGGTGAAGTCACGAAACAAATTATATATAGAAGGAAATGGGATGTGGGATTTGGATGTGGGAGAATGATTTTTCACAGAAATCCGATCTGAACCATTCGATGATGCCTCCCACCAATCTGGACCATCCAATTAAATTTTGTACACAACAGAATCAAAATCAATTTGATCGATGCCATCTGATCATGCCCCCGCTGATCCCTACCATCCATCTCAAACCCAGGGATCATGAGTTCAAACCATACTGATCGTATGCATTTCAAATTCGAACTTGGTCAATCCCGCACACCGTGGGTCCTCCATCTCCAACCTCTTGCACCGACGCTGTCAACATGGCGACTCGAAGAAAATCGCATGATCACTTGAGGTATCGAGGTACACATTACAGTCGCCCGTTATCATGACCATCCCTCCAAACCTTTTCTGATAGCCGCACAAGTCTGATACAACCAAATGAGAGATGTCGCGAGATACAAACTATGAGCACCACTGGCTTCCATAAGTCCCTCCGACAGCAATAAAGACTCTCACATGATCATCCTTTGATCATGCAACTAAACCAAAGACAAGCGGAAGAGGGTTCAAAAGTAGGTTTATGACCGCGAACCCATTCCGCCTCCATGTATTTTAATCCAATTTAAGTTGGATTTACCTGGTTCACATGGATTCACAGAAGGGAGTTGAGGCTATCGCATGATCAACCTTTGATCATGAGATGTAAAGATTGTTGGGGAAGCAGAGCATCGTGGTGATAAAAAAGAACACAAAAGGAAGAAGAAAATAGATCAACATAAGAATTTACATGGTTAGACAAGGTTGCATACATCCATGGGATAAGGGGGGCCAGATGTTTATTCTTCTCTCCAGATGAAACATCAGAGGATTTACAGCAGGATTACAACAGGGGGTTTTCTTCTCTCTAAAAAATCATGGGATTCAATCCCGTTATAAGAGATATTGTCAAGGGGTTGGATATTTGGTGGTTCATCAACCCTTTAAAACAAAACATTCCTCTATGGCTACTTCAACAAAGGCTGCGCTTCAACTAAATAGCTGAGTTGGTTGCCACTGGAGAAGACCCATCCTGCCGGCAGAGAACTCAAATTCCACTGATTTCTACCCTTGATTGGGTGTGTCCCCCAAAAATCTCCCCCTCACGAAAAAATTGGGGTAGAATCTAGAACTAGAGTCCCTTTATAGGCATCCAACTGCTCTTTCAATAGAGCCTTCGTCATCATGTATGCCCCGTTATCATTGGTGTGGATTTTATAACTTTCAAAAGTATTTCTTCCAACACATTACAGATCCAGTGATATCACACATAAATGTGTTTGGACCTGGAATGAAATGCCAGGTTCTTGCTGAGATTAATAGCACTATGACTATCAAAATAGAGAATATAATTATTCTAACTCTGTCCCAGCTCTTGTAAAAACTTCTTCATCCACAACATCTCCTTGCAACCCTTAGTGACCACGATATATTCTGCTTCTATGGTGGATAAGGAAACACACTTATTAAGTCGTGATTTCCATGATACTAATCCCCCTTCAAATGATATCAGGTACCTGGATATGGATTTCCTCATGTCTACATCTCTATCCATATTTGCATCTTTGTATCCTTCTAAAATAGGTTTTTCACTTCCAAAACATAAACAATGACTAGATTTACCTCAAAGATACCTCAATATCCATTTGACTATGGTCTAGTGATTCTTTACTAGATCTGATAAGAACCTACTCACAATGCCAACAACGCGAAAAATATCTAGTCCGGTGCACACCATGGAATACATAAGGCTGCCAACTGCTAACTGATATGGAACTGTTTCCATATCTTCTTTCTCTTCTTTAGTTGATGGACTCTAACTTTTTGTGAGCTTGAAATGACTTGCAAGTGGAGTGATAACTGGTTTGTCCTTTCCCATGTTGAATTTTTCAAGAACATTCTCAATGTACCTCTCCTGAGATATCCAAATCTTGTGATTCCTCCTATCATGAGTAATCATCATACAAAGAATGTGAGTAGCATCTCCTAAGTCCTTAATTTCAAAAGACTTGTTCAAATCCTTCTTCAACCTATCAATTTTTGTGATATCTCTTCCAATAATAATCATATCATCAACATAAAGCAATAAGATAATGAAATCACCCTCATCAAACTATTTGATAAAAACACAATGATCAGTGGTCATCCTCCTGTACTCATTTTTCTCCATGAATGAGTCAAATTTCCTAAACCACTACCTTGGTGCCTGTTTTAGACCATATAAACTTTTATTAATCATGAATACCATGTTTTCTTTCCCTTTCACCTAAAATTCCTTAGGTTTCTCCATGTATATCTCCTCCTCAAGATCACCATGTAAGAACGCTGTCTTTACATCCAGTTGTTGAACCTACAGGTTCAAACTAGCCACCAATCCAAGGATAACTTTAATAGAAGACATTTTAACCATAGGAGAAAACATTTCATCAAAGTCAATACCATTCGTTTGACCAAATCCCTTTATAACCATTCTGGATCTGTAGTGCGGTTGTGAGCTTCCATCTTCTCCTTTAATTCTGTACACCCACTTGTTCTTGAGTGCCTTCTTTCTGTGTGGTAATTCTACCAAATCAAATGTATGGTTCTTGTACAAGGATCTCATATCCTCTTGCATGAATTTTTTACATTCCATCTTCTACCGACTCCTTATCGTATCATCATAACTGTCTGAATCTTCCCCATTAGTGAGAATCACATACTCATTTGGTGAGTATCTACGACTCGATTGTCATTCTCTGGTGGATCTCCTCAACTGTGCTTTGGGGGGAATCTATTCTGGAATATCATATGATGAAGATATATCAGCAGATGGAGATATATTACCTGGTCATGATGTATCATCAATGTCGTGTATCTCTCTCATGCTAGATGGTACTGATGGTGGTGAGACTAGTTCTAGACTGACTGGAATTTCCTTAGGCTGTGCCTTCTCTGCACTTTCTGGCTTCTCAAAATCTTCAATCGTTTGATCCTCACGAAACACCACATCTCTGCTTCTGACGATTATCCTGCTGATAGGATCCCAGAGTAGGTATCCAAACTCTTCATGACCGTATCCCAGAAAGATACATTTCTTTCCTTTTCCATCCATCTTTTCCCACTCATCTTTCAGGATGTGAGCAAATTCTCTATAGCCAAATACTCTCAAGTGTTTGTATGAAACATCTTTAACTATCCAGACAGTTTCTAGAACATAATAGTTCAGTGGAAATGATGGAGAAAGGTTGATAAGATCAACTGCGGTCATCATTACCTCCCCCCAAAAGGTGTTTGGCAGCTTTTCGTTTGAGAGCATACATCTTACTCTCTCACAAATTGTTTTGTTCATCCTCTCAGCAATACCGTTATGATGAGGCATCTTTGGTACTATTTTTTCTAGCTTGATGCCAAAACTCCTACAGTACTCATCAAATAGACCACAATACTCTCCTCCATTTTCTATCCGCACACACTTTAACCACCTGCCTGTTTCTCTTTCCACCTTCACATGAAATTTCTTGAAAACATCCTACACTTGATCTTTAGTTTTCAATGAAAAGGCCCAGACTTTTTTGGAATGATCATCTATGAAGGTAAAAAAATAAATAGCACCTACCATCATCTTGGTGCTCATCATGTAGACATCAGTTTGAATTAAATCTAAAAAATTTTCTTTTCTAGAGAGTATATAACCATGAAATGATACTCTGTGTTGTTTTCCCATGATGCAATCAACACAAGAATCCAGATGTGTACCGTTTATTCCTAGTAAGAGATCTTTCCTAGAGATCATTCTGATTCCTCTCTCGCTCATGTGACCCACCTGCCTATACCAAACTTATGTTGGAACATCTTTTCTGGCTGCATTTATTTATTCTCCACATGGTCTTGCATCTGTGAGATAAATAGAACTATCTTTCTTTCCTTTAGCAATTACGAGGTTACCTTTGGTAAGATTCCATTTCCCATCACTGAAGGAACTGACATATCCCTCGTCGTCAAGTATTCTAATGGATATCAGATTGAGGTGAATATCAGGAATATGCCTCACATACTTCAATAATAACTTGTACCCAAAATTAGTTTCCAAAAAAATATTACCAATACCAGTGATTTTGGATGCGCCATCATTTTCCATCTTCACATGTCCGAAACTCCCTAAATAGTAATATGAGAAGAAATCTCTTCTGGAAGTGACCTAGTAGGAGGCACCAAAATTGATCACCCATGTCGAGTCTTGTCTTTCAAGACTGACCAGATTGTCTTCATGAACAATAACAATTTCTTCATTGACAACTACAACATCATTATTTTGGGACTTAGCTTCTTGATTCCTCAGCTCTACCTTTAGCCTTCTACACTCCTGAATGAAGTGTCCGAGCTTTCCATAGTGGTGGCACTTCATGTCATATATTGATTGAGATTTTGATCACTTCTTCCTTTGAAGACTTTGGTCATGGGGTTCTCTTCCTCTACTTCTTCCCTTAAATTTCTTCTTCCCTTGTATTTTAGTGACAAGAGCCTCTAAGTCAGGTGTATGTCCCTCATCTTTTCTTCTCGACTCTTCATTCAGCATTCTGTCTTTCAACATCTCTACGGCGAGAGTTACATCTGGAGTAGAATTGCTGACCGGCACAACTAATGTGTCCTACGTCTTCGGTAAAGAAATAAACATCAACAATTCCTACAAATCATCATCAATAATCATTTTCATAGAATTTAGCTGATCAACAGTACCTTGGAACTCACTCATGTGCTCTGATACGTTGGTCCCATCTTTGTATTTCAAGTTGATAAGATGATGTATAAGGTTCACTTTGTTTTGCATGGTTGTCCTCACATACATCTTTTCCAATTTTCAACAAAGAACGGAGGTGTTGTGTTCATTGGTAAAATTTTGGAAGATGCTCTTGTCAGTCCACTGTCTGATTTGAGCAGCACACTTCCAGTTGAGTATGACCCACTCCGCATCCACTGGCGGGGTACTGGCTGACGTCCTCTCATCAGGTTTACTACTTGTTGACATTTCCTCTGATTTCACTACAACGGGATTAGTGGTTTCCACTATAGGATTCCACAAATCTTTAATATACAAAAGGTCCTCCATTTTTGGTTTTCAGATGGAATAACTAAATGCAGCGATTTTAATCATATTACCAGTATTTTCGTCCATTTCTGGAGTGTGAATTTCAAAAATCTAACTGTATGGATGTGTCTGGAATGGTCGAAATACCTATAATCGACTCCTAGATTGCTGAAAATAGGTTCCGATTGACCGAGATATGGCCAAAACAGTTTCAATGGTCTAGATTGACCGCTAACGTGGCGCTGCCGTGGATCACCAGAACAGTGACTGGAAAACTCGCCGGAATGTTTCCGGTTGCGTGAACAATGTCATCTTCTCCGACACGAGGTCCCTGCAGCACCCACGGTTTGAACGAACTTTGATCGTCCTTATCTTCTTAGTTTCAGCTCTGTTTTTGACACCACTTTCACCATTGGAATCATCTCACCATTCTCTTCATAGATCTAGGATTGAAAAAAAAATTCCGAGCAACTTCAATTTTCTAGTCGCTGGAAAATTTCACTGCCGCGTCCCCGTTTCATACCCGAACCTTTTGATACCACTTTTTTGGGGTATCAGAGTGTCTTGGCGATCAAAACGAACAAAAAACGGAAGAAGAAAATGGATCAACACAAGAATTTATGTGGTTCGGCAAGGTTTCCTACATCCACATGATAAGGGGGGCCAGATGTTTATTCTTTTTTCCAGATGAAATGTTAGAGGATTTATAGAAAGATTACAACAAGGTTTTTTCTTCTCTCTAACAAATCATGGGATTCAATCCCATTATAAGAGATTTTGTCAAGGGGTTGGATCTTTGGTGGTTCATCAAACCTTGAAAACAAAACCTTCCATTGTGGCTGCTTCAACAAAGGCTACACATCAACTAAACAACTAAATTGATTTCCTTCAAAGAAGACCCAGCCTGCCGACAAAGAACTCAACTTCCGCTTATTTCTCCCCTTGATTAGGAGTGGCCCCAACAAAGATGAAGTATGGACAAATGCTTCCTTGGTATTACGGTGAACCCCCTACTTGATTTCAGTGCTCCTCCGCTCGGCTTCACAGTACAAACTCGAGGAATTGCACTCACCCTTTATTTCATGTTATGCATCATGAATATTCATCCATGCATGTTACGACATTAGTGGTCACCCCCACCACAAACGCATAGAACCCATCTTGAGGCCTAATGGAGCTCTTGCGGATCGCTTAAGTGCATGGAACATGTGGCGTCGTGTTAAAGACACCAGTCGACCTGTAGACCCCTTGTGATACTTCTTGTAGCGCTAGGAATTATTTCATACATGCGATAATGTGAGATGTCACCCTAGAGGGCTTCTTGGATGTCTGGGCCCGGCACGACATCATGAAGTCAGTATCTAGCATGCAGGTTAGCCAAATGGGTAAACCCTTGGCCGTATGCACTAGGGAACCCCACACATTCTTATGGCGTCATTGGAAAGCCTCCGTTCACGTCCAAAGACTCTTTCATGAGTCACTTTTGAGTTTAAGCGAATCATATGAATAGAGGATCATCACACGAGTACCCTCTTGGAAAGCATGTGATCCCATAAACAATCCCTCACTTTTCCATGAAGACCCTAGGAGATACGGATGTGGAATGAACCAACTGACCACACGCTCTCCTTCCATAAGTATACTTAGAGCATGATCCCTTTTGATGCGAATTTACGGCACTTGGATGATAGAAAGAACCCATAAAAATATGCGAGACCCCACCCAATGATTTTTTTGAGGACACATGATCCCGAGAGTCTTCACAAAACTCGTGACGCCCCTAGGAAGCTTTTGAAGGTGTCACTTTGATCACAAGACATGCCTTTAATGGGTCAAATTGATCTTGTGGTGAACCCTTGACATGTCCCCATGGTCATGTGGTGGCCCATAGGTCAAGACAAATTGATCAGGTGACATCCCATTGACACATCCATATTGTCACAATGTGAGCACTGGACAAGTTAGGATGACCTTACAAAAAGTCATTTACATGTGGGAAGGATCATGCGATTGTCCATAGACATGTCCATGTTGGCATGCAACAAATTGAGGACAAGTCAGACTGATCTTACGATAGCACATATTCACGACTACTTTGATCGTTCGTAAGACCTCAGACATGTCCACCTCACTGTATGGAAGCCCCCAGATATGTCTGGACAACTCTGCGAATTCCTAGTGACAAATGGATAGAACTTCCCACGACATGCTTGCATACTCTCCACACCACCCATATTGGTCACACAAAGCATCATTGAAAAATTGAGTAAAAATCATATACATTACTCATGGAATCCCACTTTACTCCCAACCTTTGTCTCCTAAAACAAATAAGATCAAAAGGGGGAAGAGAGAGGTGTTCACAGTCACTAAAAGACACACGACGCACCCAGGATGTCTACAACACAACTTTACAATACCTCCAAAAATATCATCGAGACATGCCTGTCCTGGGCATGCAAATCATCTTTGGATCATGCACAAGACCCCGAACATGTCCACCTTGATTAGGTGAAGGCAAATAAGACAAGTCAGTTGATCATGCACCAGACCCCAGACATGTCTGCATTGATCAGGAGAAGGCAACTAAGAAAAGTCAGTTGATCATGCGCAAGACCCCGAACATGCCCACTTTGTTCATGCGAAGTATCTTAGACATGGTTCTTTTCCCATTCAAAGACATCCAGGGAATTCCAATTGATTAGGCAACCACCCACAGATGTGTATTCTATGTCATATTGGTGCCCCAACATATTGGGGGAACAATCAATACTTTCCTAGTAGATGTCCAAGACATGTCAGAAAAATCCTCTAGGATATGCAAACCTTTTCGACATACCTACTTGGACTCACACCATGTGGACCCTAGCTAAGAATATTTATCCGCATACCCCTTTGACAAGGAAAGTGTCAGAGATGAGTTAGTTCATGGAATCATGTGACCCTAATGACATCATGATTTCATACAATCCATCATGGACTTCACCACCTTTCTTCAATCCACGAGAGGATAAGGAATGATTATGCAACACAAGCATCCTCAAAGTGTAATCCCCGACCAATGACATGATATGAGTGAACTGATCAGGCAGCCCCATGGCCTAATCCTCAATTACCGACATAATATAGTATTCCCCCATCCACATGGAATCTATTTTGGTATAATCCCCAAGTATTCCTAAAATATTAGGGATAGTCATAACATATTCAAGTGTGATCACTTACCTTATTCTATTAGATGGTTAAGGTATAAATAAACTATGAGAAATTTGATTCCCACCATAACTGGGATACGTAGGAAGCCTTTCTAAGGCCTGATATCCAATAGGAACCCACCTCAGTATAAGTCCATTCCCATTCCAATTATTCCTAGCTTATGGGATTAAATCCTCCCATAGGTCTTCCATCCTCCTTTATCCATCAGTGGAAAAGAAGAGGACTCATGCACGAGCAGCATTCTAAGTATAAGACCTGATCATGATCCCAAGTACCTCAAATTCATCAGTAGTTTTGGGATGAGCTGAACTACTAAGACTCTAATTCCTTCCATATCTGGGATACATAGGAAGACTTCCTAAGGCTCGAGCTCCATACCATATCCTCCACGAGATGGGTGATCATTCCCCTCAAAGTGAAACTTTAATGTGTAATCCCCGTACAGATATTCTCTCATGTAATGTGTTCAATATGTCATTGTATCTTGTTTCTCACACCAAGCATGGTTCACATGGGATTAGGAATCAGTGATGATTGTGATAATAGCATGATGATAACTCTCTAAAGAGGGGACCTTAACCATTAGGATGTAAGTCTCATTACATCCCCTCACAAATCAAAGGGAAAAATTCCTGAAGAAATAATATAGGGCAGTCTCATATGAATAAGTCCCACCTAAGGCCTCTATTGTATTATCTCCCACGATGAAGATGCCTTTATCAAGAACTATGTAGACTCTGATTCCTATATTAAACAAGATATGTAGGTCACCTCGTTAAGGATAGAGAATTCTATTTACATCCTTACCGTATGACGTTAAACTACATGGATGGGTCCAGTCATACAACCTTAAACTATGTCAAACAAACTACGTGGGTTTTGATTCAAATTATCACAAAATATGTAGGATGCATCGTAGAGGTCTAATCCCATTTCCAAGACACCATACATCTCCCTGAGAAGCAATAAACTACAGGGTGTTCGAGTATGTCCATGGTCTAAAGCATCATAATTAAATAAGAGAGCGACAGAGAGACTATGATATACACACGATAGTCCCTAGAAATACATGTTCGTAATCAATCCATTGAAACAGAGGGAACCATTCCCGTATCGGGGCCTAGGAAGGATTTCATGAACATATATTAAATTTATAAGAGAGTCTCAGAATAGGAAGAAATTCCACCCAAGGGGGTGCAATGAGCCCATACTCCCATCCTCTCAACCAATGTGAGTCCCCAAGATTCACTGGGCCTGAAAACCCAGATAAACAATGACCTTTGAAAAGTAGGTCCGTACACAGATATGGATAAGGGAAACATTGTTAGTTTCAGGGAAAAGTGAAAACGGTACCACAATGAGAAAAACTCATTCCACGTTATATTTTACGACAAAACAGACCTCATGATGAATTAAAAACCCCAAACCTCCTCCGCACAAGAGAGATAAAAAACTATAGTGAAGAGAAACAACGAAAAAAAGGTTTTATACCAATTTTAAAAATTCACACTACCTAATAAATTTAAGGGTGAATTTTCATTCCATTATATTATAGTCTTTCTCCCTAACAACATTGACCATGGAATTAGATCCAACCACTTTCCTATCAATGTCTGATAACATTTCTTTATTGAGGATAATTTCCCCTAGATACTCCTATACTTTATAAACCCATGATGTTCATATGAGATTTGATGATGTTAGAGCTTTGATAATCTCTTGTTGAGGATCATTTCAATATCCTTGCAGGAAAAATGACATGGACTTATGGGTCAAAATTCACTAATGGTGCTGAGATGGTTCACCTTGGGAATCAGAATAAGAACTATGGAAGTGGTAACACGGGGAATAAGACCATCCTTGAAATAATTTTGAATAGATCATATTTGGTACTGCTAGATGCAATTATAAGATGAAATATACAAGGATACAAGGAATCCATTAGGTCCTAGTGCACTATTTGGGTTATGAATTTTAACAAAATCAGATATTTCATCCTCCTTCGGGTTGGATTTCAAGTAATCATTATTATAGTCCTCTAATGTGAGGGTACTTTTATCAATAAATCATGTATCTTCTTCATTTAGTGGTCATACATCGCTTACTCTATCATGAGGGTGTTGGATTTGGTGTATTAGGACCAACCGTTTGTACTTTGATTACATGAATATTCAATGTATTTAATATTAATAAAACTTCTTATTACATATTTTTTATTGTTTTGAAAGAATATAATGTAATAATTTCCTAGAGTATACGTCGCATTGATAAGGTCATAACAGTTCCCCACTATGATGACAACCGTGATGTGCTATAACAATATTCTCAAATAATGTTCTACGGTTGTATAATGTAGTACGAGGGGACACATAGTACATAGACTTTCAGGTGCGAGTACTCAAAAGCAGATGAGGATTTTTCTCATGAAGTTCTCACATGGTAATCTCTAAGATGAGAGATTACGAGAACATACCCACCATTATGAATTTCACATGTTTTGGTGTCATCAGATATTCTTATCTATGAGATGATTGATGGTCCTTATACTTTAAGATTATTATTAATGCATGTTACAAATCATGTACTAGATGTTTTTTGTAAACCACAACGATAATAGTTCATGGCGAAGTTGGATACATTGGGTGCATCACGAGTGACACATCATTAATGAATAAGTTGATGAAGGGTTTTTCCCTTCCATCTCAATGGAAGATGATATCTCATACCTTTGATTGAAATAGAACCATTGCATTTAATTTCATGGTCATGGTGTAACAAAATGTTAATTTCATATAGTCAAAGAAAGACATATCAAGCATATAGGTTGGTTACATGGATGTGTAACCTGCTTAATGTGATATTGTGAAAAAGGGATTATATTATGCAGTAAGAAATTTCATGTTGTTGTCGATGTTACGACATTATGTTATTTCTTTTGGGTTCCTTGACCCATTTCTAGACATTAATCTTGGACTTTAGGAAAGCCCACCTAATGCTAATGAGAAATAATCCTAGAGGGTCACACACTAAGTGTTTTTTTTTATTTTGATTAAATTATATTTGAGTTTAATTAATTGAATAAATATTATTCTCAAGTCAGAGGAATAATTTTATTCATGTTATATTGATCACCTAAATCAAATAAATATTTATTCACCGACATGTGAATAACATATTTATATTACTTATTAAAAGTATTAATAAATATTTATTCGCTAGTTTGTGAATAAAATATTTATTTATGAATAAAATATTTATTTGGTTGTTCAATAAATGGTAGAGGAGTTTTAATGGACCAAGAGTGAGTCTGTTGAAAAATATTAATTAACAAGACCGTTATATTATATTTGTTATCACGTAAGTTGGTGCGCACCACAAAATAATAATTATATAATTATTATTACGTGGAAAAAGATTTATTGAAGGTAATAAATGTTATTTAATGGATGATATGAAATTAAATAATATTTTAACTTAAATACAAACTCTATAAATAGGTGGCTATGTCTATTTTGTAGGGAATCCAAAAATTGAGAATAGAGAATTTTTGCGCATAGAAAATTCTATCTCAACTCCTGCTACTCTCTCCTTCTCAAGAACAAGAAGTTAAATAGAGATTTCTTTAAGATCGAAGAATGTGCAATAAAAAATGAACACAAGACATTCAAATCACCACGCTAGCACTCGAAGATTGAGTGGTGTTTCTCGAAGATCATAGGAGCATGTGTGGATCACTACTAGAGGGATTCTATCCTTGAATCCTCACAGTGAAATGAAGGTAATCCAAAAGGGACTTTTTGTATGAATAACATTCACCAATGAAGAAAGTTTTTAAGCCTATATATTTATTTTTTCAAATATTAAATAAATTATTTATAAATTTGATGCACAAGATCCTCGATATTGGTTTTAGGTAATGATTATTAAAATAAATTTTAATATATTTCCCACCTCTGCACATTTCCACTGTTCCTGAAACCAACAAGTGGTATTTGAGATAAATAACATTTAAATTTATCATTATTTATTTAATCCTTGATCTATGCACAATTTTGGTTATATTTTCATTTCATGTTATTCATTCTTTAATCCAATTTGAATTAACATGTTATCAACATATTAATCATGTTCATTCAGTGTTTCATTTTTTAAAGGTTTAAGAACAAATGAATAATGACTAGGGATGCCATAGGGATGTGGAAAATCATTGGCCGGTAAAACTGGGTTACACAGTGTGCATTCAAAGCACACGTTGTATAACCATGCACATTTTATCTAGATGCGCCGAGAAATTAATTACACATAGTGATTTTATTGCACATGACATGTTTACCAACCCAACCTGGCATATGACAAGTGGATATAGGGTGTGTGTAACTAGAATACACACACCATGTAGTCCTGCCAAGTCAACACACTAAATCCCCAAGCATGGGACTTGGATATATGACAATTGAATTACATGACATGTAGTTGCATGTACACACCGTGTATTCTCCCATTAATGGAAAAAAATTAAAATTACATTAAATTTGAAATTAAAGAATTAAAACCTTATTTTATTGATTGGCACACTATCGTGTGTTTGATAGTTTAATAATGGTTATAAAAAAATTTAAATACTCAATTAATTTATTATAATTAATATTTCATTATTGGTTCTAATGTTTATTTTCCATGAATGCCATTATTGATGGGTATCTCCAAATAAGATTGGATTATCATCAAGATGAAAGGGAATTAATTAATTAATTAATTAATTAAAGTGTTTTTATCTTAAATAATAAAATAATGAATAAAGAAATGAATGCTATCCATTTACTTTTGCATATTCGTTGCATATATGACCATTCATGAGCTTGACCAAGACCAGTTTATGTGTTATATGTTTTAATTTAATTTATTACATGAGTTTTTCATTATTTAATATTAAATTAAATGATGGTATGTGTGTCATCCCTCCCTCTATTATTATATAGGACATAGGTGTCTAAGTATATTTATGTAACCCATAGCCAATCCTTTGGTTCCCCTCACCTGCTTGTGAGTAATGAATATTTGTAATTAATGGAGCATCCCAAGGTGGAAAGAGGTGATTCAAGATGAAAACATAATGATGAAAACCTAGGTGATACATAGGTGGAGAGATGGAATGTTGTAACTCATGCCAAGACTCACAATATGAGTTATTTCACCTTGGTCAAATATTGATTTAATGTCTGCTCATTAAATCAACTATTAGATAAATCTCACAAACATGTCATTTAATTAATTAATTAATTATTTATGTATATAAAATTATTTATTTTATGGATGCAAGTCCATGATCAAATAAATAAATGAATTAATGTGCAAATACAAAAATTAAATAAATGAATTATGTGTAAATGTTTTATCCAAACATGGTTAATTAATTAAAATTTAATTAATATTAACAAGATATATAAAGGATAAAAGAAGATAAAACTTATGCATAATAAATTAAAATCCATAAATTAAATATTAAGTTAGACTAAGCCTTCCACTACTTGATTTGTAATGAAACCATATAAATAAGTATAGTACATGGCCAAAGTCTAGAAAATTAGTTTTATCGGGGAGTTCTCAAAATATTTTTGGGTTGACTTAAATGAAATTATATTGATTTTAAGGGCCAAAGTACATTAAATAAAAATTTGGAGGCATGTTTTGAGGAAATCCAATTTAGGATTTTATGATAGGGGAACCCACTCAATGGATTAAGGAGCTTTAGGTTCACAGTTGGAAAGATCACCTACCTAATTAATTTATTATGGTTTAGATGGCCAAACTATAGATCATTAATAAAATTAATGGGGTTCCTTTACACTAGAATGTTAAAGAAACTAGACATCCTAATTTCAATGGTGAGGGATATTGAGACTTGATAAAATAGTGGGAGATTTAATAAATAAATAAATAGAAATATTTAATTTATTATATATCAATTATTTTTTAATCAAGAAAAGTAAAAATAAAATGTTATTTTTAGTTGTAGAATAAAATTAAAAGATCATCGTCCACACTACCCCTATGATCAATATTGAAGAAAGATAACCTCCTAAATACCAGTAACTTCCAGGAGTGGTTTAGACTCCTTCGGGTTGTGTTACGCCATGAATGGAAATATTACACACAAGAATATTCAATGCCCAATTCACCTGCTGAAGAGGCGAGTGATGAATATTTCCTTTTCTATAAAAAAACATTTGAGCGATGAAATCAATGTTCAATGTTTTATGCTTTAAAAGATGTCTTGTGAACTAATGATGTATCAAAAAAACATGGATCCATATAACATTATCGAGAACCTCCGTGATCTTTACTAAGAGAGTGCTAGACATGAACGATTTTAGATTTCCAAGGCACTATTTCAGAGAAATATTGGAGAGGGTTCCCCAGCTAGGCCTCATGTAGTCAAGATCATTTGCTACATTGAGTGCTTAGAGTTTATAGGGTTTAAACTACATGAATAACTAGGCACCAACCTCATTTTGGAATCACTCCCTCGGAGCTTCTCTATCTTTTTTGTGAATTTCAATATGAAAAACATTGAGAAGAATCTGCCCGATATTCTTAATATTCTTTGCCAAGTAGATATGGATATGAAGCATGAAAAAACTTCCATCCTTATAGTGAAAAAAAGGAAAGATAAAATCTTTAAGACCAAATATTCTTCATACCCTTCTAAGAAGAGGAAGATCAAGAGGAAGGCAAGGGAACATGATTCATTCTATTTTGCATGTGGAAGGAAGGGCCACTAGAAGAAAAAATTGAACCCATCCAAATAAGAAATTAGAAAATTTAGGTGCATTTACTATTGATTTCAATTTATATATTTCTACAAATTGGGTATTAGATACATATTGTGGTTCTCACATATATATTCAAATACAAGATGTCACACCCATGACTTATTTTAAAGTTATTATTCATTTAATTTACATCTTTTCTTTGTTTTGGGGGTTTCGCTAGGTTTTAGGGAGGAATAGATGAGTATTCATGAATTGGGCCAAACTGTGAGCCCAATTCCAGATTAAAAAATAAATTTTTTATCTTTTATAACTTTTTAATTTTTTAACATTTTTAATCCATTAAAATTCCTACTTTACTTCCCCTAACCTATTAATACCACCAAGGTAATTTGGAGCTTTTAGAAATCAATAACCAGGGTTTATTTGGGTTTTTATCTAAGGGGTTGGGCCTGCCCGAAAGCCCAATTCCTGTTTTAATAATAAATTTTGATTATGTTATAACTTATTCAATTTTTGTGATTTTCGGTGATTTCAAGTCTCACCCAAGCCCAAGTAACCCAAACACGTGTCTAAGCTCTCTTCCCCCTCTTTGGAGCTCTGGTTAATCGCGATTTGTTGCCGAACTTCATAGGCTTCCTCAAATCACCCAGATTTGAAGAGGTAAAGTATTTCCTTCATAACTCTCTCAATTTTTACTCTTTTACCCCCATTAAAATTCTTAAATTATCTCATTATCCTTATTCGAACCTCCCTTGAAGGTTTGGGTATTTTTTAAATCAGATACTAGTATTTTTGGGGGCGATTTCTACAAGATATTTTAAGTAAGTTTTTCTCCTTCTTTCTTCTTTCAATTTATTTAGGGTTACATCCAATGTACTTAGGGTTTCTTCACTTATCTTTGAGGTTCCCAATGTCCAGAAAGTAGGGTTTAAAAATTAGGGTTTTATATTGTGTTTCATGGTCTGAAATTCTGGTTTTAGGTCTGGTTTACCTTCCTTGAGGTGCGACGGTGGTGCGTTTGAGTTTTCGCACAAAGGATTCAAGGGTTTCCTTGGTTTTGGTAAATGATTCCATTGTGTATGAAATCTTTGTGAATCGGATACTGTTTTTATGGTATTTTCATGCTTATTTAATTTTATTATTGCTGAAAAAAATAGTTTTAGTGGTGTTTGTATTTAGAATGAATCCTAAGTGCCAATTTCATATGAAATTGGGGGTTTCTTCAAGGAAATGTTTTATTAGTTTAATTAGGGATACCCTATAAGTAATTAGTTGATTTTATTTAACTATAATAGGAATATAAACACTGTTTTTAATGATTATACCTTGTGTTTGTTGCTGCAAAATCTGGTTTTAATGGTGTTTGTGAACCACATGAAATTCTAAGAGTTGTGTTGTGTAAAAATGGAGATTTTGCAATGATGTCGTTTCTTGAACCATATGGGGATGCCCTAAAAATGATTTTGTGTTTTCACTGAAATGTAGTAGGCTGCCCTTTCTGTTTTGGAAACTTAAAAATGTGCACATAGTATGCAAGTGAGGTTTATAAGGAGTTTTGTGTCCGAAACACTACGGGATTTTGAGGAATTGTTTTATGAAAAATCTATGTGTTTTGTTGCGTGTTTTAAGTGGTATAAAATGTGATAGATACTGTATTGGTTGTGTTTGAACAGCAATGGTGTTTTATATGAAAATTTATATATGTTTCATTCTGAAATTGATTGAGCAAGAAAGGGGAAGCCCGGGTACCTAGGTGGGGCGAATTTGTACTAGTACGGCTAGTGGACCGGATGGGTTTTGTCCCTATTTCACTTAGCATTTGGATGAAGACAACTCTAACTAAACTATGTGGATGATTATTGGGGACCACTAGGTTATGGGTATGTTCCCTACTAGTGGCTCGTGCATGAGAATGAATTTTTCTATGGTTACTTTACACCGAGGTACGAGGTACATAGGGCCCAAGACAACCTAGTGCCTAGGGGTATTCCCAATGTTATTGCACATTGGATTTGTAGTATTTACCCATGTATTGGGGTGTGTATGGAATTAAATTACAGTATCTCACATTTCTATTTTAATGTGTTAATATTCTTAAAATTTTGGATTGAAAACTATTTTCAATTGGAGGTTTCATTTCTTGAAATTTTAACACTACTTTTCCATGCGTTTGAAAACTGATTGTTTTTTCACATCGTATTTCTTACTCCTTGGAATCATTGGGTGGTATCCTGTTGGGATTAGGCTCACACCCTACTTACACCCCTTGGGTGTAAGTAGACTTGGTTATGTTTGATTCAGGTAAAGGAAAGGCTAAGGGTGATGGCGGTTCTGGGTGTTAGTTCCCATCCTTAGTACGGAGTTGTGGAGATAGCTTGGGGGCGATGACCCCTAGTCGTGTGGAATCCTTGGGGCTGTCTTGATGCTATAATTATTTTTATTTTGACCACTTGTATTATATTTAAACCAATGTAATAATTTTGTGTTTTTACTTAAGTCTTGTTTGGATCAAAAATTTCAGATTTATATTATGGATTGTTTTTAATGTTTTATGCTTTCATACTCAGGTAAATCATTCCCAAACCTAAATTAATGATACCCGGGAACTTGTGCCAGCCCGTGGAGATAGGGAACGCCCTTTGGGTCATGTCACGGGCTGGGTTTGGTGCCAGTTTTGGTGGAGGAAATATTCAGATTGTGACAAAATGGTATCAGAGGAGGTTCGCTCCTTGGGTCATGTTATTTGGGGAAGAGTCAGCATAGTCTGGAGCTAGGATTTTTGGGACTTGAAATTCCAGTCATGGGTAGTGTGCCTGGCCAGCACACCTCATTATGGGATTCAAGTCACCAGGGGAAGTATGGTTTTATCTGAGTCCTTTGGTTTTCTTGGTTTAATGATGACTATGGGAAATGAAAAGAGAGTTGGGCGAATAATCTCAGCGAGCTCGTAGGGCCTGGTAAGCCATGTGGAGCCGTGGATATTTCTCTAGAATACTCTCTGTGATGGAGAAGTGATTGGAATATGGATACCAACCATATGTCCAAGTCACCCACCGAAACTAGTTTCCTCTCACATTGTCTTGTGTCTCTTTGTTTTGGAATCCTGGAAACTTGGATTTTCTTTTAGCAAAAAAAAATGACTTCACTTTAAGGAGTGTGAATTTTTGTGAAGTTATTTTCTAGTAAAGTGAAAATGGTATTATTTTTTTATTGCCTATAAATGGAATTTTAGAATTATTTCAAAAGGGTAAATTATGTGTTTACACCTCTTTTGAAAGTATGAACTATGTTAATTGGGGTTTTGAAAATATGTTTCTAGTAGAATTTTTTTTAAACCGTGGAAAAGTGTTTTGGGATTGAATTAAGTGTTCTAGAATTTTTGTGTGGGGGTTGAAGATGGATTTTGGGTTTGGTGTCTACTGAACGAAAAAAAATTATGAACTTTTAGAACCTTGTCTTGAAATGAGAAGAGTTGAGTTCTTAATTAAATGGAGATTTATGAAATGGTGTTTTTCATGAAATTAGAAGTGTTTTGAAATGGGTTGAAATGTTTTGAAACGATTGTGAAAGGCATGAATATGTGCTTTTATTGAATTATGGATTCTTTTATAAATTGGTTTGTGAGATGAAAAATTGGGTTTTGATATTATGGTTATTGTTTTTGAGAAATTAAAAGTGTGGTTAAAAGTTTTGATTTTAAAAAGAGTAAAGGTTTGATTTTTGGTAATTAGTGCTCTCAAGGGTGACCACATGCATAGGTTTATTTGGGAATATGGATGGATATGAGGTGGGTTCCCAGTGTGGAATGTAAACATTCATGTGTGAGGCTCATGAGATACTATTGGTAAATGCGCAACCCAACAACACTGTTTTTTTAAATAATGTTTTTGAAGGAAATTGTTGTGTTTTGATAATGTATGTTTGGGAGGTATGGATTATGTGTTTTCGGGATTATTATTGTGGGATGTTTTGAGTTCAATAACCCCTCTTGTTTGAACGATGTTTTGGGTTTGTGTTTCATTGATAAGTTAGAATGAAGTGTTGGTAAGTGGTTTCTTTTGAGGAAAAGTTTGGGAGGCTAATGTGGTGGCTTCCCTCATGTGTTCAGTTCAGGTTTGTGGTCTGTTGTGACCAAATAACCAGATTGGTTGGGTCCTTGGGTTTTCCTGTAGGCTAGGGTATGCCCCCATAAAGTGTTAATGTATGATTCATGTTTGGCCTATGGTGATTCACCGTTGGATGATCCTCCAGTTGATCAACATAAAGACTTTATTCTTGAGGTTTGGAGATTGTGTTTACCCCTCTTCTTTTTCAATTATATGGATCCCCCTATAGTGGGAGACTATTTGTGGGAGGTTGAAATAGGCCTTAGTTTCTTATGTTTCCGAAGTTTCCTAAGGTCAATGAAGTTCAGGGTTGTCAGTGTAGAATGATGTCTTAAAGGGCCTCTGGGTATTTCATCAGTCTCATTGAAGCAAGAGTTCATGTTAGGCCACCAGTGTGCAATATCTGGCCAAGAGTGGATATTATGGACACTTGATGGAATCATGTGCTGTTTGGGACTTAGTAAACGGTACCTATCCTTGTGTTTTCTTTTATCCACAATGGTTATGTTCGGTGATGCCCTGCGATGTAATGTGTTCATTTGACTATAAGGGTGAAGATTTTGCAATCTTATGAGAGTCACTATTTTTTGTTGGATGTGTGTCTCCCTATAGGAAATTCTAAATCCTATATTCTAGAGGAATGTGTTTCTATATGTCCTTTCATTCCACTGTTTAGCATCTGAAGAAAAAAAGGGGCGATGTGTGTCCATCCTCTAAGTTATTGTTTTGATAAAATGATGGGTTGGGGAAAAGTGGGTTTGAAGTGTGTCAGGTCTCAATGAGACCATCTAAGATTACAGTATAATTGTTTTTGGAATTGGAAGAAGATGTTCAGTTTAGGGGTTTCTAAATCCTAACTGCGAGGCCGAATATGCTTCAATCCATTAAGCTCCAGCCATAGGCCCCGGAGAGAAGCTAGCGCGTAGTTAGGGGAAATCCTAGAGTCGTTCAAACTTTTGGTCAAGGTCATATCCTCAATATGAAAGATAGGAATAGTTTAAACCTCTGGTGTCGTCTTCTTGTTCCAATTTCTCACATTTGGTGGAAAGAGGTGTGAGTAATTTTTCCCCATGTCATACCCTGAGTTGATTTTTTTCCCCTTTGGGGTCCCTTGTGTTTTTGGAGAAAGGTTTAAAATTTGGGTTAGGTAGGTTGAAGTGCATAGTTTGTGCGTGGTTAGCAGTAACCATGTGCCAACCCAGGGGACTGTGTGATAAGAGATAGTAGCTACCGCATGGTCTCTACACGTCCATGATCCTTGGACAAGGAAACTGTGTGAAGTTTCCTCTTTGGACAGAATGATCTTCACAGTTAACTCACGGTTTCCCAAACCGTGTGAACCAACCGTGCGGCCATGCCAGCTCCTTATAATTATATTGTTTTTGTTGTTGTTATTCCATACTATTTAGTTAATATGGTTGGTTTTTGTTTGGGGTATACCCACAATGGGACTCATGTAAGTTTCATTGGACTAATTCTGATATTAATCTACCCCTAATGCAGGGAAGTCCGTTCGAGGCCCCCTGTTAGTGTCTTGATTTTATCTTAAGGAAAGTTGTGTTCGTTATTATGGTGGGAAGACCAATCATGGGTATCATGTATATTCTCTTGGAAAAGGAATAATGTTAGTTTAACCCTTATGATGGGGAGATAGTTCGTTCCTTCCCCAATTTTTATCCTTATTTTGTCTTGGAATTTGAGTTTTCCCTGGTGGTGGGATGTCCAGATTGGGTCACCCCGTACTAGTGACTCAGTTTTCTCCTTGGTGTATTCTAGGTTGGAGGTAGTATCGTTCAAGTCTATCAATCCTCAAATTTATTACTTGGGTAAATTTGGGGTTGGAGAACACCCAATTGTTTTATTTACGTAATGTTGTGGTAGCGTTATTTGAGTTCGTTGTTCATTTCAAGTGGACTGCTTGAACGTCGTCTTGTAGTGTTTGAGGTGTTTTTTTGGGATGTGTTTTGAATTTGTTTCATAATTTTTATTAAGTGGGGTTATTTTTGGTTGGTGAGAGTATTATCTTCCTTTTTTTTATCAACTGGAGATGTTCTTCCTTTTTGAAGCGGGTGAAAACGTGGCAAGGAAGTCTGTCTTGGTCTATCGTTTGGGCTTTGCTTTTGCATCTGGTGTTGTTGTGGCATTCCAGGGGCGGAATGCTTTATGGTGGGGATAATTGTCACACCCATGACTTATTTTAAAGGTATTTTTCATTTAATTTATATCCTTGCTTTGTTTTGGGGGTTTCCTTAGGTTTTAGGGAGGAATAGATGAGTATTCATGAATTGGGCCAAACTGTGAGCCCAATTCCAGATTAAAAAATAAATTTTGTATCTTTTATAACTTTTTATTTTTGAAATTTTTTCATCCATTCAAATTCCTAATTTACCTCCCCTAACCTATTAACACCACCAAGGTAATTTGGAGCTTTTAGAAATCCATTACCAGGGTTTATTTGGGTTTTTATCTAAGGGGTTGGGCCTGCCCAAAAGCCCAATTCCTATTTTAAAAATAAATATTTATTATGTTATAACTTATTCAATTTTGTGATTTTTAGGTGATTACAAGTCTCACCCAAGACCAATTAACCCAGACGCGCGTTTGAGCTCTCTCCCCCCTCTTTTGAGCTCTGGTTAATTGCGATTTATTGCCGAACTTCATAGGCTTCCTCAAATCACCCAGATTTGAATAGATAAAGTATTTCCTTCATAACTCTCTCAATTTTTACTCTTTTTCCCCCATTCAAATTCCTAAATGATCTAATTATCCTTATTCTAACCTCCCTTGAAGGTTTGGGTATTTTTGAAATCAGCTACTAGTATTTTTGGGTGCGATTTCTACAAGATATTTTAAGTAAGTTCTTCTCCTTATTTCTTCTTTCAATTTGTTTAGGGTTACATCCAATGTACTTAGGGTTTTATCCCTTATATTTGAGTTTCCTAATGTCCAGAAAGTAGGATTTAAAAATTATGGTTTTATATTGTGTTTCATGGTCTGAAATTCTGGTTTTAGGTCTGGTTTACCTTCCTTGAGGTGCGACGGTGGTACGTTTGAGTTTTCGCACAAAGGATTCAAGGGTTTCCTTAGTTTTGGTAGTTGATTCCATTGTGTATGAAATATTTGTGAATTGGATACTGTTTTTATGGTATTTTAATGCTTATTTAATTTTATTATTTCTGAAAAAAATAGTTTTAGTGGTGTTTGTATTTAGAATGAATCCTAAGTGCCAATTTCATATGAAATTGGGGGTTTCTTCAAGGAAATGTTTTATTAGTTTAATTAGGGATACCCTATAAGTAATTAGTTGATTTTATTTAACTATAATGGGGATAAAAATACTGTTTTAATGATTATACCTTGTGTTTATTGCTGCAAAATCTGGTTTTAATGGTGTTTGTGAACCACATGAAATTCTAAGAGTTGTGTTGTGTAAAAATGGAGATTTTTCAATGATGCCATTTCTTGAACCATATGGGGCTGCCCTAAAAATGATTTTGTGTTTTCACTAAAATTTAGTAGGCTGACCTTTTTGTTTTGGAAACTTAAAAATGTGCACATAGTATGCAAGTGAGGTTTATAAGGAGTTTTGTGTCCAAAACACTACGGGATTTTGAGGAATTGTTTTATGAAAAATCTATGTGTTTTGTTGCGTGTTTTAAGTGGTATAAAATTTGATAGATACTATATTGGTTTTGTTTGACCAGTAATAGTGTTTTATATGAAAATTGATATATGTTGCATGCTGAAATTGATTGAGCAAAAAAGGGGAAGCCCAGGTACCTAGGTGGGGCGGATTTGTACTAGTACGGCTAGTGGACCGGATGGGTTTTGTCCCTGTTTCACTTAGCATTTGGATGACGAAAACTATAACTAAACTATGTGGATGATTATTGGGGACCACTAGGTTATAGGTATGTTCCCTACTAGTGGCTTGTGCATGAGAATGAATTTTTCTATGGTTACTTTACACCGAGGTACGAGGTACATAGGGCCCAAGACAACCTAGTGCCTAGGGGTATTCCCAATGTTGTTGCTCATTGGATTTATAGTATTTACCCATTAATTAGGGTGTGTATGGAAGTAAATTAAAGTATCTAACATTTTCTATTTTAATGTGTTAATATTCTGAAAATTTTGGATTGAAAACTATTTTCAATTGGAGGTTTCATTTCTTGAAATTTTAACACTACTTTTCCATGCGTTTGAAAACTGCTTGCTTTTTCACATTGTATTTCTTACTCCTTGGAATCATTGGGTGGTATCCTATTGGGCTTAGGATCACACCATACTTACACCCCTTGGGTGTAAGTAGACTTGGTTATGTTTGATTCATGTAAAGGAAAGGCTAAGGGTGATGACAGTTCAGGGTGTTAGTTTCCATCCTTGGTGCGGAGTTGTGGAGATAGCTTGGGGGCGATGACCCCTAGTCGTGTGGAGTCCTTGGGGATTTCTTGATGCTATAATTATTTTTATTTGGACCACTTGTATTATCTTCAAACCAATGTAATTAGTTCGGGTTTTTACTTAAGTTATGTTTGGCTCAAAAATTTCAGATTTTTATTATGGATTGTTTTTAATGTTTTATGCTTTCACACTCGGGTAAATCATTCCCAAACCTAAATTAATGATACCCGGGCACTTGTGCCAGCACGTGGGGATAGGGAACACCCTTCGGGTCATGTCACGGGCTGGGTTTGGTTCTAGTTTTGGCGGCAACCAGATTCTGTTCGTGACACAAGAACCAAGTAGATTCCGAAGGATTGTCTGAGGAGAGGTAGATATTTGAGAAGCCAATAGAGATAAAATTGTTGGTGTAGATATCAGAGAATACCACCTCACCTTTCCAACCATAATGATCTTGGTTTTAAAGGGATCTTAATATGTGTCTTCAATTACTAAAAACATTATTTCTGTATCCAGACTAGATACAGATGGAATTATTTCAAATTTGGGTATAAATGTTGCTTATTTAATAAAGATAGCATATGTTATGGTAAGGAACATTTAAATAATGATCATTATGTGTTTTATTACACAAACTAAATAATGGAAATCAATAATTAAGTAACTTCACATGACTCATACCACACCCAATTTTGGCATCATTGGATTGGTCATGTAAATGAAAAGAGCTTGACTAAATTACATCAAGATGGATATTTAGATTCTTTTAAACTAAAAAAACTTGGTGTATGTCACACATGTTTACAAGGAAAAATGACAAAATCCCCATTTAGTGGGAAAGGTTAAAGGTCTAAAGATATTATTGAATTAGTTCATATAGATGTGTGCGGACCATTTCCGATTGAAGCAAGGGGAGGGTACTCATACTTCATAACTTTTACTGTTTATTTTTGTTGATATGGATATGTATACTTAATGAGTTATAAGTTAGATTATTTTGATAAGTTAAAGGAATACAAGAATGAAGTTGAGAACTAGATTGGTAAGAATATTAAGAAACTTCACACAAACTGTAGTGAAGAATATCTTAATCAAAACTTCATTGATTATCTATGAGAGTTCAAGACTTTATCTCAACTCACTCCTCCTTATACACCTTACTTGTATGGTGTAAGTGAAAGAAGTAAACACACCTTGTTTGAAATGGTGAGATTAATGATGAGTCATGTGAGTCTTCCATTATCCTTTTTGGGATAAACATTACAAAAAACATCATACGTACTAAACTGAGTGCCAACTAAAGAAATAGACGATATACCATACCAATTATGGAATGGAAAGAAACCTGTGTTGTCTTACTTACATGTGTGTGGTTGAAAATAATTTTTTAAGGCCTATTTAGGTAACAAGATTTCACCCCAAGGCACAAATTGTATATTTATAGTATATCCCAAAGAAACAAAGGGATACTACTTATACAATCCTTCAGACAAAAGGTTGTGGTTGAAAGACATCCCACATTTATTGAGAAGGATATTATCCTTAAAAGAGATAGTGGGAGTGAGATAGACTTTGATGAAGTATAGAATCAATATACACAAGAGTTGGCATTGAAATAAATTAAAAAAAAATCCCTGTGGAAGAATAAATTGTTCTAGAGACATAATTATGCATAGGATTACTAGAGAGGTTAAAGAACCAGAACAGTATGGTTTTTTAGTCACTGAGGATAGTGACTCATTATCAGTTGACAATAATTATACTATAACCTACAAGGAAGTAGTAAGTGGTAAAAATGTTTCCAAGTAGAAAAAATACATGAATTCTGAAATAGATTCCATGTACCAAAACCAAGGTTGAATTTTGGTAGACTGTCCAATAGATGTGAAGCTTGTTGGTTGTAAATGGGTATTCAAGATGAAACTAGACATGGAAGGAAAAGTTAGTACCTATAAGGAATGAATGGTTTAATTTTTTTTAAATAGTGTCAAGGCATTGACTACGATGAAACCTTTTCACCAGTTGCAATGCTGAAATCCATCAAAATTCTACTTTCCATTATGACTTTCCATGATTATGAGATTTGTAAAATGGATGTCAAAACATATTTAATGGGAAACTTTATGAATATTTCTATATGACAAAACCCATAGGGTTTTTGACTCCAAAGGATTATAACAAGGTATGAAAGTTTAAAAGATCCATTTATGGATTAAATAAAGAATCCATTTCCTGGAACATTCATTTTTGATGAGGCTATAATGGAATTCAGATTTATAAATAATGAATGTGATTAGTGTGTCTATAAATGGTTTAGTGGGAGTGTATTAATTTTCTTAATAATATATGTTAATGACATATTACTCATTGGAAATGAAATATCAGTCTTACAGTCTATTAAGACATGGTTGAATAAATGATTCTCTATGAAGGAATTGGGCGAGGCAACATATTTTCTTATGATCAAGATCCATCGTGATAGATCTAAGAGGTTTCTCAGCCTAAGTCAAAGTATATACATTGATATGATACTGAAGAGATTCAGTATAGAAGAATAAAAGAGAGGATTGTTGTCAACATCGCATGGAATTCATCTTTCCAAGAAAATGTGTTCTCAAACACATGAGGAAAGAAACAGAATGGCAAGTATTCCATATGCATAAGTGATTGGGTCAGTTATGTATGATATGATATGTACTAGGATAGATGTCACATATGCATTAAGTGTGGTAGAAATACATCAAGCTAATCCAGGTGACTGCTATTTGATGATAGTCAAGACTATCCTTTGTATCTGATCCGTACTAAGGATATATTCCTAGTTTATAGAGGAGATAAGGAACTAGTCATCGAAGGATATGAAGATGCACATTTCCAAACTAATTAAGATGACATGAAGTCACAAACATGATAAATCTTCACTATTAATGTAGGTGTTGTGAGATGAAATAGCTCAAATTAGGCTATGGTTGAAAATTCTACAACAGAGTATGAGTATATTGTGGCTTTTGAGGTAGCTAAAGAAGAAGTATTGATATGAAACTTCATCAAAGAGCTTGATGTGATACCTAGAAGTAAATATCCCATCACACTCTATTGTGATAATACTATAGTTGTGGATCTCACAAAAGAGCCAAGTTCACATCAGCGGATGAAGTACATACTTTATAAGTATCATCTATTGATGGATTTTTCTCTGAGAGGTGAAGTTGTAGTGAGAAATATTTCTATATAAGACAACGTGTTGGACCCTTTTACTAAATCCTTCACTCAGAAAAAACATGGCTATCATTTGATGTCTAGTGGACTGAATATCATAGGCAGTTGGCTCTAGTCTAAGTGGGAGTTTTTTGGAGTTGGTGTCCTAGATCTAACTGTTTTTACTTTGATTACATGAATATTTGATGTATTGAATATTAATAAAACTTATTATTACATATTATTTTTTGTTATGCATGAATCTAATATAATAATGTTCAAGAGTATACATCACATTGATAAGATCATAGTTGTTCCCCACTATGATGAGAACCTTGATGTGCTATGATGATATTCTCAAATAATGTTAAGTGGTTAGATAACATAATATGATGAGACATATAGTACATAGACTGTTAGATGTGAGTACTCATAAGTAGATGAGGATTCTTCCCTCACTTGATAATCTCCAAGATGGTAGATTATGAGAACAAACCCACCAGTATAAATTCCACATGTTTTAGAGTCATCAGATATTTCTATCTATGAGCATGTGTGATGGTCCTTAGACTTTAAGATTATTATTAATGCATGTTACAACTCACATTCTTAGATGTATTTCATAAACCATGATGATAACTATTCATGGTGAAGTTGGATACGTTGGGTATGTCATGAGTGACATGTCATTAATGAATAAGTCGAGGAAGGATTTTCCCCTTCCATCTTCATAGAATCTGATATCTCATCCCCTTGATTGAAATAGATATATTGCATTAAATTCCATGGTCATGGTGTAATAACATGTTTATTTCAGATAGAAAAAGAAAGACATATTGAGCATATAGGTTGGTGAAATGGATGTAAAACCTTCTTGATGATATATTGTGATAAATGGATTATATTATACAATAAGCATTTGTACGTGGTTGTCGATGTTGTGACATTAAGTTCATTATCTTGGATGCCTTAACCCATTTCTAGACAACAATATTGGACTTTAGGTAATCCCACCTAATTCCAATGAGAAATAATCCTAGAGGGTCACACACTAAATGTTTCCATTGATATCGATTAAATTATATTTGAGTTTAATTAATTTCATAAATATTATTCACAATTATGAGGAATAATTGTATTCAAGTTATATTGATCGTATAAGTTAAATAAATATTTATTCCTCGGCATGTGAATAAAATATTTATTTTATTTATTGAATATTTTAATAAATTTTATTCACTAGACTATGTATAAAATATTTATTTATGAGTAAAATATTTATTCAGTGGTTCAACAAATGATAGAGGAGTTTGAACAGAATAAGACCGAGTCTCTTGACAAATATTAATTAACAAGACCGTTATATAATATTTGTTATTGCGCAAGTTGGAACACGCCACAAAATAATATTTATATAATTATTAATATGTTTCATGAGATTTATTGAAGGTAATAAATTATATTTAAATGATGGTATGAAATTAAATAATATTTTAACTTAAATCCAAACATTTTATGTCTATTGTGTAGAGCATCCAGAAATTGAGAATATAGGATTGTTGCGCACAAAAAATTCTATCTCAACTCCTCATACTCTCTCCCATATTAAGAACAAGAAGTGAAAGAGAGATTTATTCAAGAATGAATAATGATCAATCAAGAACAAAAAATTCAAGACATTCGACTCGCCACACCAGCACCTGGAGATCGAGTGGTATTTCTCAGAGATCATAGGAGCACACATGAATCTCTGCTAAAGGGATTCTATCCTTGGATCCTTAGAGCGCAACGAAGGTAATCTAAAAGGGTATTTTTTAATGATAAAAATTTACCAACGAATTTTTTTCCTAAGCCCATATATTTATTTATTCAAATATTAAATAAATTAATTAAAAATTTTATGTTAAAGATCCTCGCTCTTAGTTTCAGGAAATGATTATTAAAAGAAATTTTAGTATATCTCCCACCTCATCACACTTCTGTTGCACTCAAAACTAATAGTGCATCAGCTAAAATATCCTTGAAGGGGGGGGGGGGGGTGATCCCTAAGGAAAAATGGATTCAATGTCACCATAGAATAAGTCTTCTTCAATTTTTATGATAAGCCTCATAAAAAATCATTTTTATGTGTGCATCAAAGGAAATATGTTGTGTTATGATCTCCTTTCAGCAAGACATCTTTCATAAAAGTGTTTACATTAATAGGATAAAAGTAAGAAAATATATTCATCCCATTGATTTTGAAGTCTTCCATTGAGCTGGCTAATCATTGCCTGAATATCTTCCTACAATGGTCCAGAAGCTGGTTGTGCATTTCTCCATTATAAAATTGTTTTCGTCAGTATACATAGTTTTTTCTAGAAGGAAACCCATGAATAACCCTGTTACAGAGCATTATACATGTTTCAATAAAGTTTACTCCTTCACCCATCCATTAAAGAAGTTGAAGTTTTGAATAGAAGATAGAGAACCTTGGATCTGGAGTAGCACTAGAGAATGATCAGATAAGGGCCAATCTAGGTGGGAGATAGTTGGGTGTGAGAAATTTATTACTATATACATGTTATCCAAGAACCTAAAAACCTAATCACTTTCTCTTACACAAATTAAAATGGTCACAATTGATTCCCACATACATTAGATTATTAAAGAGAAGAATCCTAAAAAGTATTCCATATCCTTGATCAAGTAAACACACCCTTTCTTTTTATATTGATCTATTGAGAAAACACCAGGAGTCACAATGACAGAGATTTTTAGATAAAAAAATATAGAAATAGAAGAAGAAGAAGATGAAGATGAATACAGACACACTGATTTTCATGGTTCAGGAATAATCTTTATGTCCACAAAGATGTGGAATCGGTTCACTATAATTAGGGAGCACAATTACATAAAGGTTTTAGAGTTTCAAAAACACAAAAAACCTAATAAAAATGAGATAATTAAGAATAAGAAACTATGTTCCACCAAACACAAAATAATTATACTCTACTACAGTGAATGGTGGCTAGATATCCACATTGCTATAGTGTTCCAACCACCCAAGTCCAAGATTCTATAGTGGCTGGTGTGTAGAAGTTTGAGGAGAAATAATACCACTGTCTCTAAAGATGAGATGCAACAAGGGGAAGACCAAGATTAAAGTTTTATATTGTTGTATTGGTATAGGGAAATCCATTTGGATGATGTTGGGTCAAATGCTGGGGGCCCATACTACACAATAGACCAGAACTCTTATAGGTCGAGATCTGTGGTGAGATTGTCAGGGGTTGCTGGAGGCAATGAGCCCCTATTTTGGGGGTCTGAGGGCTGAAGGTCCCTAGCCAAAAGTTTGGGGAACTATAAGAACTATGACTGACTATATTATAGTTGAATAAAATACACCAACAAGACACTATAGTAGTGCATACTTTGGCACGATTACTGTAGCATCTCAGATTTTGGAGACAAAAATATTGTAGTTCTGAAGACTTCTAGCCACCATCCACTATAGAAACTTGGACTTGGGTGGAAACAACACTATAGTAGTGTGGAATTACAACCACTGTTCATTTTATCATAGTAGACTTACTATGTGGTTAGTGGAGCATTGTTTCATATTATTTATTAGATCATTCAAGATAGGGTTTTGGTGTGTGTGAAACTTTGAAACCTCACTATAATTGTAATCCCAAAATTATAGTGAAGTGATTGTACGTATCTGTGGATATATGAATTATTCTTGAACCACATAAATCGATGTGTATGTGTTCATATTTATTTTCTTTTTTTGTCTATGTCTTTTCTTCATCTACAAACCTCTGTCATTGTGAATCCTGACATTTTTGAAACAACTGGTATCAAAGTTTTAGTTTGAAATTCTAAAATTAAATGTTTGATATGGAATAAGTAAAGGTGAATATAAACCACTTAGATGGAACTAACTTTAGTTACTGGAGGATGCAGATCGAGGATTGTCTTTATTAGAAAAAGATGCACTTGCCACTTTTGGGTGTAAATCAAATGGAAATGGAGGCGATGAAGTGGGAGATACTTGATCAAATTTTCTGGGAGTTATGTGACTTAAGTTGGTCAAAAACATAGTTTTCAACATCAAAGAGAAGAAAATGAGGGTTGGGATGATGAAAAATATCATGAATATGTATGAGAATCCTTTAGCATCAAACAAAATGTGTCTGATGTGATGATTTTTCAATTTGAAAATGATTGAATGGAGGATTATTGTAGATCACATCAATGAATATAAGGAACCTGGCATGCAATAGAAGCCCCAAAACTTTGGATTTTAAAATTTCTCCACCTACGATTGACATGACATTTTCGTCGTCTGTGAAATGTTTCCCGTTATAATCTGGGGATCCCGCGTGAAGAGTTTTAAGCACAAAATTAAAACCATAAAAACCTGGTTAGTTCCAAAGCTGCGATCAAGGTATGCTCATCGTCAGAAATCACTAATTAAAGAATCTAAATACCAATTCCTCTAGATCATCCACATGCACTTTAGGAACATGTGAGATCATCGATCATCGAATTCCTGGTGCTAGTACGGAGATCTGATGATATCTTTGATGCTCCAATGATCACCAAATATCCTTTCTTGTGATGCATGAGAGTATGCTCAATCTGAAAACTTGGATCCAAAGACTCTCTCTAGGATGTGCAAGAGAGAAGAAGGGATATAGGGGCAATGAATACTCTTTAGTGAGTGTATCTCTTCTTCTATTTATATAATGTTAAGGGATTACTCGGTATTACCTCCCCACTACCCCGAATAATTAACACACTTTATAAACTATATTTTGACTACTAAACTAAGTCATAAATATCATTTATTATTATTATCACCTTCTTATAATATAAAAAATATATTACGTGATAATACCCGAGACATTAACTCGACTAGTAATTCCCAATAATATTAAACGAACCTTGAATATTTTAAACTAATATTCATTCACATAATATTTTCCATGTATTTACTTTAAAATTAGTAAATAAATTTAATAAATAAATTCAATACCAGTTATTATTAACTAGAATAATATGGATTTATTTATTACTTTGGTGATCATATCTCCTTGGATAAATACCGAACCCCATTGGTGGGGCCCACCATGTCCAATATACCTATTCAATTGAATAAGGATGATTCTCGAATATGCTATTGTGTGTGACTATCTAGGCCCTTAACTTGATAAAGTGAATACCATTCATAGACCAAGAGCGGGATATAGCAACCCATCATGACCCCTAAAGAGATAAGGATAGTCAAATCAATGAAAACCAACCTATGAACACACACTGTGTAATATAATCTCTTTATCTTTTATATCTTATAAAAAAGGACACATACCCGTGTCATTATCCTTTTCTATCTTTATTATTTATTTATTTCACTAGATGGATTTACTCTCAACTATCATGACCATGGTCTTATGAAGGTACTACCATACTGATCAACATATCCTGAGATATATTACATCCATAGTTTTGAAGTAACAAATCCTTTCTTGACCATCCAACCAATGTCATACCACCAATGACACACCCAAAACAAGCTCCCTCTACACAATTTCATTATTATGTTTTTTTGACTTGCATCAAAGTAAGAGATCAAATGGTACACATTGGTAATAATCTCAAGTCATGAGACCATCAAACATGTATATAGATAAGAGCAACCAATGACACCCAAAACATGTGGTTTTACTATTAGAAAGTCTTTCCTCATGATCTCACTACTAGAGATCACTAAGTTCAAACTTCATGAGAAGAAGTATCAATGCTTATGATCCCCTAACACCAGATAGTCATGCATCTATTATGTAAAATCATTAAGATGTATGTATACCATAGAAAATTTGTTTAAGAATAATGTCATAGTATCTTGAGGTTCTCATTATAGCTTAGGATCAACTATAACCTTTTGATACAGCAATTAATCTATGGGCATTACCATTAAATAGTGCGCGCATGAATATCTGAACTATTATGGTATTTTTAAATCATGTATATCTAACTGTATACGCAATATGAAAATCAAAAGTACTGAATTGTTGGGTCTAGGGTACCCACTATTACACAAGAATTAAAAAATATCACAAATTAGGCGACATCAATGGAAACTACACTTGATAATGAGGTATGTGCGCTTGTTTTACTATCTTCACTACCTGACAATTGGGAAGTGACTATAACATGTGTGAGCAGTTCTTCAGGGAATACCAATCTAGTTCTAAAGGATGTGCAAGATCTGTTCCCCAGTGATGATATTTGAAGAAGAGAATTGGGAAGATTCTCTAATTCTACTTTGAAAGTGGAATGAAGAGGAAGATATGCACAACGAGATAATAATAGAGGAAAATCAAAGTCAAGAGGAAAGAACCAAGATAATAAAAAATGGGCTGGTCCTACTTTCTTGATTTTTAGGAAGAAAGAACATATCGAGGAGTGCAAAGAAAAATGAAAGGCACCTGAAACTAATATGGAAAACATGGTGAATGAAGTAACTAATGATGTGATACTACTGAGTGTGAATATCCCTATGAAGTCTTTGATTTTAGACTCAGTGGTGTCTTTCCATTCTACATTGGGGAAGGGTTTCTTAAACCATTATGTTTCTAATTTTTTTTGACAAAAGGTGAATCTTGCGGATGATGAACTCTTACAGATCGTGTGGAAGGTTGATGAACAATTTAAGACCAACAGTGGGAGTTTTTTGGTTCTATAAAATGTGAGGTATATCCTTGGTTTAATAAGAAATATTATTTCTATGAGGAATTTTGATGATGTAGGTTTTAGTACCATATTCATTAGTGGTGCATGGAAGATCACCATGGGAGATATGGTCATAGATCAAGGAGAAAAGAATGGTACCCTGTAAAACATGATAGAAACATGCATGTACATGATTGAATAAATAAATTATGTCAGGGATTCACAACCATGATACTATAGGTTAGAACACATGAGTCATAAGGGGATGAAGGTGCCGATAATAAATGGAATGCTACTGGAGTTGAAGTCAGTGGAACACCTATGTGAAGATTGTATCTTTGGAATATAGAAGAAGGAATATTTTTTGAAAGGATGTAGAACACTTAAGGATAAGAAGATAGACCTGGTGAATAATGATGCTTAGAGGCTTGGACTAGTATATTCCCTTGGAGGTTCACAATATTATGTGACATTTATCAATGAATCAATAAGGAAGGTATGGTTTTTCTTTATGAAAATAAAATTCAATGTGTTTAAGGTATTTCAGAAGTGGAAGTCCATGGTGGAAAATGAGTCAGGAACTAAGATGAAATGTTTGAGGTCTGACAATGGTAGAGAATATGGAAGTTAAGAGTTCAGAGAATTCTGTTCTAATAATGAAATTCGATGGGAGAAGACTATTCTAGGTACACCACAATAGAATAGTTTTTCTAAAAAATTGAATAAGACACTAATTGAATGTTCCAGGAGCACATGGTTTCACTTAGTATTACCCAAAAACTTCTAGGTCTTTGTAGTGAATATGAAAACATATATCATCAATAGAAGTCCATATATACCAATGAGAGAATTTCTACCCGAGGAGATCTGGTCTGGTAAGGAGGTAAAACTATCACATTTACAAGTATTTGGTTGTTTGGAATATGCACATATTGATGCCGATGGGGGGAAAGCTTGATGTTAAGTTCAAATCATGTTTCTTTATTGGATATGGTGTTGAAAAGTTCGATTACCACTTTTGGGATGATCAGAACAAGATGATCCGCAAAAACCATAATGTGATATTTTATGAATGTGTCACGTACAAAGACTATCGTGCCATTGAAGTTAATATTAGGAACAAGGAATCAAACTGCTATGAGCAAGTGAAGGATGAAGGTGTACCTGATAATGTGACACTAGAACCAGTGGAGCCTACCCCTAAAATGGAGTTAAGTTGATCAACAAGGGTGATAAGGTCTATGCAAAGGTATTTATTATCCTTACATTATTTTTTATTTTTTGATGGTGGAGAACCAAAGAGCTTTGAAGAAGAAATGAATTTGAAGGAGTCGATCAAGTGGGAATTGGCTATGAAGGAAGAGATGTCTTTATTACACGACCACAATACTTGGGAGTTGACACCTATGCCATAAGGAAAGAAATCACTATATTAAAAATGGGTATATCAAGTCCAGGAAGAATATAATGGAAAGAGGAGGTATAAGGAAAGGATGTTGGTAAAAGGTTTTCAACAGAAGGAAGGTGTAGATTTTACGGAAAGTTTCTCACCAATAGTGAATATTACCATCATTATGACAGTTCTCATTATTTTTGCATTAGAATACTTATACCTAGATTAGCTTGATGTCAAGACTTATTTCCTTCATGTAGATTTAGAGGAGCGCATCTATATGCAGTATCCAAAGGGATACGTCGAGTCAAGGAAGGAATACCTGATGTGAAAACTCCATAGGAGCTTATATGGGTTGAAGTAGACACTCAGACAGTGGAATAAAAGTTTTATAAATTTATGAATAAAAATGAATAAAAACAACATGGTATTGATCAATGTTGCTACACCAAGTCTTTTTTTGATGAATACATTACACCACTTCTACATTGGATGACATGATCATTGCAGGATCATTTATTCCGAGGATTAATGAGATGAAAGAGAAATTGGGTGAGAAGTTAAAGATGAAATATCTTAGAGAAGTTGACAAGATTTTGAGGATGAAGATAAATAGAGACTGCACAACTGGAACCTTGATGTTATCACATGCTGACTACATCAGAAAGGTTAAGAGAAAATTTAGTATGTTGGAAGAAAAATTGTTCTATATTCCCCTGTTGATCCATTTTAAATAATAAAATGAGCAATCACCGAAGATGATAGAATAGGTTGAGTACATGGAAAATGTTTCATACACATCAACTGTTAGAAGACTGATGTATGTCGTGGTTTGTACTCAAATTGACATTGCTCATGTAGTGGGAGTTGTGAGAAAGTATATGATTAACCCTGAAAAGAAACATTAAGAAGATTTTAAGTGGATACTAAGATTAACAAAGTAAATAAAGGAAGTATCTTTGTGCTTTGGGAAAGGAAATTCATTATAAGGGCAGTTCAGGCTTCAAGTGGTATATTTTCAGATTGGCGTATCATGATTTTTTTGGATGATTTTGGGTCGAATACTATCAGATCATACTACACACTAGACTGTAACTCTGTGGTGAGCTCATTGGGAGTTATAGGGGGAATGTTACATTTCTTTGGGGTTCAAAGGTTTATGACCCAAATTTTGGGGGAATTATAGAAACTTTGACCGACTGTAGTAGATTTGACCAATAGACACCGATTGGGAACTGTAGGATTGTAGACTTTGGAATATTTACTGCTGCATATTGGAGTTTTATCCACTATAAAAACATAAACTTAGGTGGCCTCACCACTGTGGAAGTACAAAATTTCAGTCGCCGTTCAATGTAGTATGGTGGAATTACTTTTCATTTGGTGTAACAATTCAGGACATATGGAATATGGAAGACACAAAAGTGGCTGGAAGATCAGGACATGGGTGTGTGTGATAAGTGGAGGCTCACTAATAAGGAGACGGATATGAGGTTCCTCAATATACTAGTGGCAGTCTACCAGGTTAGGTTGATCAAACACTTTAGGATGGTTATGGTAGTCAAGGATAGGGTCACTCTTTCTAAGCCAGACATAGAGAGGCTACAACAGATGTTAAATTATGTAGAATCCTACCTGGTGGGTCTGTGACCAAACCATGATGGGGAAACAACTCAAGAAGGAAAATTCCATGGCGACTGCCAAAATGAAATCGGTGAACATACAGAGGCTCATCCAATCTTCACGCCTCATGAATTTAGGGGATGAAGTTTTGTTTTGAAAGGCGTATAATATGGAATACACCACTAAATTGGAAACTTTGGTAGGTATTTTGCGTAGTGAAGAGATGAAAGAGCTAATCAGGGAGGTAGAGGAGACATGCGATCCAAGCATAGTGTAAAATAAGGGGTTCTTGTGGGAAAAATCTCAATTGGAAATAGTGAGATCCTTAAACATGTGAAAGGTGTTCAAGATTTTCCTCACACCTGATGTCTCGTTTGGGGTTTCCATGATCAATAGTATACTACAAATTGGGAATGCGGATGAAATGGATGAGTCGATTGAGCATGAATTGAAGGATGAGATCACATATTTGGTCTTGATTTCCTACATTAGAAACAAGAGTGTGGGTTGAAGATAAGGAACAACCATGTAAGGCCCATATGGCACAATGATTATATAAAGGGAAACTTCATCAGGGTGGTTAGCCATGAGATCGACAAGAACTATTCCTAAGAGGGTGATGTAGAGATATTGATCGACTCGCCTTATGAAACCTACCACTAGAAGGAATTTGTCATGGGTGATGAAAATATACATGGGTCTAAGGAGAGGTTTCACATGGGAATGAAGAACGACATGATTATTGAGTAGGTGTTCGACAACGAGTGCCCGATGCCCAGCAGAAAAACCTTGTCGAGTGAGCATATGATCAGGTTATTCATCAAACCAGAGGGTCATAAGGATCTTGATAGAGGTATATTATCAGATAACCTAGTGGGTAAAAAAGCTCAGAGTTAGATGGATATGGTGATGGATCAGTTGGCGAGGGAGCATAGCTCGTTCGTGATCTGGTAGGATCCTTAATCTCAGTAGACCAGCAGTTTGCCCCTAGCTTCACGAGGCGTGAGGATTGGATGTCCATCTATATGTTATGTTCTAATCTACCACTATGAAAACCGATAGAGGCTTCATCTTCTAGAGTTGTTTCCCCACCATGTCATGGGCGCAGACCCACCAGTCCAACATGATAAACAATTATATTGAAGTGGCCACTTAAAAACCAAGAATTAGAACCAGGGTTGAAGGAAGATAACTTCTTCCAAAGATAGTCCCTTTATCCTACCACACACTTGGCATAAATTATATACATGGATAAAAACGTTAATGATTCACTGACCTTCACAGTGATCTATTGGGAAGAAGAATTGATGAGCACACAATATAGTGGATTATTATACAAGATCCAAATATGGCCATTAGTTGGGATGCCCATGCATGTGATAATCCATAACCATATTTGAAGAATAATTATAAATGTTTGAGACCTTATTTTTCAGATACAGGATATAAACTAATGAAATACATTTGTGACTAATCATTTTTAGCAAGCAAGCACATTTTTTTGAGGAAAAAATTCCCCCTAAATTCCATATCAGTGTGGAATACAAGTAAAGAAAGATGAGTAGGTTTGGTCACCTGAGAAAACTTTGTTACAACATGATAATGCACTCGACTAGAAGATGGGCTTGGAGAAAATTGTCATCCCCACTAAAGAGGAGTTTTTTATCTTTATTATTTTGATATCCTATTAATTATGGAGAGAATTTCATTTCATTACTAACCCCCATTGAAGACTTTAAGGAAATGAGATAGGGAGATCATTCATCTGAGAGAACCTACAAGTCTTCCAGTTAGTTAATACTAGGGGAATGAGGATCACAAATATATTTTCCTACCCCACCACTGAGACAGATTGTGACATAAGGGATGGTGAAATGTAGCACCTTATCCTTAAAAAAATATTAGAAGTAAAAGGATTCCATGACACCATGTTTTCCATAAGATTTATCCATTAAGAGGTAAATAAAGATAGTAGTGGGGGTGACCATGTGTCTCACTCTCAAGATCAAGGGAATTTATAACAAAAATAAGGGGGTCTAGATAATTATACTATATACTAAAAGATGAAGGGAAAATTATGGAATGACACCCACCTTTGGGTGACTCCTTTATACAAATTTTTAGATTCTTCAGATCCACAAATGAGGTTACAGAAGTTTTCGATGTTTCAGATTGAGAAGAAACCCTTGATCAACACAATACATTTTTTGAGTTGAGAAATAGATATTTTATTAACAGATAATCATCATTTGCAAGAATACCCTCTTAGGTTGGGTGAGAATTTGGAGGATATCTCTTAAAGGAGACACTAAGTTCCTTAGATGCCTCTAGGTGTGGATTCGATTGACTCCAACTCTTGCACACTGAGAAAAAATGGCTTTGAAGATGATAGTGTGAGAAAATTCTAATTGGAATAGAAGAATAAAATTGTTTCCAAAAAGAAATGTGTGGGCCATCAAGGAGAAATATAGTGATACAAGGAAGATATATTCACATAGAAATGGGGCAGGATAGGTTCTAGGATATAATAAACAATTAATTGATCGACATAGAAGAGAGATATAGGAAAAACATGGCTATTAGAGACCATTTGTGATATTCTTTAGCAGATACAATCTTTTCCAAAGAGGGTAGTGGTGGAAGATATCCCTAAAGAGTTTCCCATTGTTTGGGATATGATAAAATAAACAGTATTGGGGTAATAAAGGCCCTCAGAGGATGTGTGGATATACTAAGTAGGGCCGATTTAAATTCCCTATCAACCAGTGGAGGTTGATATTGACACAGAGATGAGGAAGGATAAGCCTTCCCTAATAGATATGAGGGGTCTTCATCCCCTGGAATGGGGAGGTAAACCAGCGATGGGGGCATGGTAACTATAAGGATAGTAAAATAGAGGCAAGTTATTCAAAAAATATCCTCAAAACCCCAAAAGACCCTAAAACCCCTGAAAACCCCAAAAAACCTAAAATCCCTTGAAAACCCTAAAACCCCCCATAATCTATAAAAACCTTAAAAAACCCTAAAACCATAAATATCCTAAAAAACCCCTTAAAATCCATGAAAATGTAAAAAACCCTAAAAACCCTAAAAACCCCCTAAAAACATAAAACCCCTAAAAACCTTAAAAAACCCATAAAAACCCAAAAAAAACCACTAAAACTCTAAAAACCCTTAAACCACAAAAAATGTTAAAAACTCTAAAAACCCTTAAAATACCTAAAAAACTCAAAAAAACCCTAAAAACCCATAAAGACCCAAAAAACCTAAAAAGACCCTGAAAAACCTAAACCACCTAAAAGACCTTAAAAACACTCAAAATACCTAAAAAACCATAAAAACCATAAAAATCCTAAAACCCCCTAAAAATCCATGGAAATGTAAAAAACCCACAAAACCCTGAAAAACCATTGAAAACCATAAAACCCCTAAAAACATTAAAAAACACTAAAAACGCATAATAACCCTAAAAACACTAAAAACTCTAATAACTCTTAAAACCGCTAAAAATTTTAAAAATCTTAAAAAACCCTTAAAAATCTGAAAAAACCAAAAAAAAATTATAAACCATTTAAACCACTAAAAACGTTAAAAACTCTAAAAAACCTTAAAAGCACTAAAAAACCCAAAAACCCAAAACCCTAAAAATTCCAAAAGGCCCATAAAACCATGAAAACCCCCAAACCCCCGGAAGAACCTGAAAAACCAGAAAAATCCCTAAAAAAACGCTAAATACCATAAAAATCCTAAAAACCCCTAAAAATCCAAGAAAACGTAAAAAAAACCTAAAAACCCTAAAAACACTTGAAAAACATAAAACCCTTAAAAACATTAAAAACCCTAAAATTGCATAAAAATGCTAAAATTATTTCTGGGAAGAAATGTGCGGGACACTAAAGAGAAAGATAGTGGGAGCCAAGGAAGACAAATCCACATAGTAGCCGTTGGTGAGTCCCGACCTGTGTGCAGTCGTGGGACCATCTGAATAAAAAAAATCACCATCACTAAGAGGATCACAATTCCATCATCCAAGCTCTTACCAAGTCTATATATGGATATAGATGGATGAAAAAGGATTTTTGGTTTAAAATGGACATAACAATGGGGCTAGATAGTTTCTAGGATCTAAAAAACCGTTCAATGATTGGTATAGAAGGGAGATCCAGGATAAACAGGGCTATTAGAGACCATTTGCGATATTCTTTAGCAGATAAAATCTTGTACAGAGAGGTAAGTGGTGGAATATTGCCCTAAATATTTTCCCGTTTTTTTTGGATCTTCCAAGTTGGACCGATTTGAACACCCCACTGACCAGTGGATGCTGATATCGACATGGAGATAAGGAAGTAGCGACCTTCCCTGATGGATTTAAGGGGGATTCATCCCTTGAATGGAGATGTAAAACGGAGATGGGGGAATGGTAACTGGAGTACATTCAAATAAGAATCCAAAAGGCATCTTGTTAAAGATAAATGATCATCCTCTTAAGGCTCTACTCTCAATCCAATAGAGGTGAGTTGTTGAAAAAAGTATGGGTACTCAAGTCTCTAATTCCTTTCTTATCTCGAATAATTTTGTAACTATTTTAAATATTCCCGTATTTTTTGATAATGATTATATTTTGATATTATAAACCTACCTCTAACCACTTATTTATGATATATTTCCAATTATTCTCATAAAAAACATTTCCATATTTTGTTATTTTATCGAAATATGATTTTAGAAAAACAACATCGTTTCTTGTAAATTCTTTTATTAACCCAGTCAATAAAATAATTATTCATTTAAGGTATATTAAAAATAATAGTGTAATTATACCAAAATTTTTATCGAATATAAAATATTTATTAGCTTTTCCAATCTTCAAAACTCTCTTAAAAACATTATTTTCTTATGATAGTTTTATCCAACTTAAATGAATAATGATGTATTATTTTCAATCAATCTTTTAAAGCATATTGTCAAACTGGATGCCATTATTTTATATGAAATTTCATATCATTTCATATTATATATATACATCTGTAATGATAATTTAGTCATTATTATAATCATATTAAATGAAAGTAATTTGATTGATTTTAACCATATAAAACGTTCATAAAAAATATATTTCTCAATTCATAGCTATCATTTCGATTATATTAATGAATTCAACACCCTTAATTCTAAAATTACATGAAAAATATACTATGTAACTACTATAAAATTAAAAATACTTATATAGTGACCATAGACTATAACCATTTCATTGTTTTAAATTTGGAATAATAAACCCCATAACCTCAAGACATCTAACATAAGAAAAATTAAAATAATAAATGTGTAATAAATGAAAATAAAATAATTAATACGTATAAATATGTTTAAATAAAAAAAATGAATGTTATTAAACTAGAAATAAAAAATTATAATATAATTATTTTATAGGATATGAAACATATGAAGAAAATCAGAACTTAAGATAATGTTTTCTTTCTAAATATCCATTCATTTCATGTATTTTCACTCTAGTTTTTATATTCTATTTCTTTCTCATTCTAAATGATCTAAATGTATATGTTATAGTCCCTCCTATATTTTTTACATATTTATGGTATCTTTTCCTATATTATGAATTTATATATCATACCTTACTTATCCACAAGGAGTATTTCTAGCTCTTTTTCATTTAGGTAGTTATATTTTATATCCCCCAATATCTCCCTCTATTTCTCCTCCACTATTTATAATAGGATTATTTTATGTTATTTATTATTCATTATAATTCATTTATAAGGGATATGAATGACTTATTACATCTTTTCATTTAAGTTCTTGATCTTAAAACCTATGAATTTAATTAGGGAATCTTATTACATATCTATCTTGCATTAAAATCTTCATGTACATTAACTCAGTTTATTTTCAAAGATAATTTATTATGAAATTTTATAAATAAAATACTTTTTAAATACTTTTTATCACATTTTGAATATAATTTTTGAAGGTGAATTATTTCAATATTTTTATAATAATGTCACCAAAAGGTAAGAAAAATATTTTCAAGATTTCTCTTCTTTTTTCCTCTTTATTCTTATAAAGATTCATTTTATGAGTCATTAATTATATTATATTTCATGTTCATACTTTATTTTTTAAAATTTAAAATTTTCTTGAAATAAATCATGTATTTTCATTCTACATTAAAAATAACAATTTCCTTATTTAATTATATAGTAATTAAAAATATGCATTTATTTAATTAAATATTATATAATTTTTTATCTTTCTCTAATGTTTCTTTCCTATATGTTAATATTATTTTATATTCCAAAAACTTAACTATTTATTATGTTGTATTTTCTAAAATCTCATATGTTTCAATAAAAAATAGTATATCAAAATAACCTTCTGATTCAGTATCCTAGTTCCTATGTGTATGCAATATATTGTTACTAAAATCTCTATGAGAGAAATGATTTACCACTTCCTTTTTCATGAATTATCATTATCTATTCTTGAAAATATCCTTTTTTTTAATTCCTTTATTCAGTGAATACAATTTACATATAACTTTTGGTTGATTTGAATTCACCAAGAAAATTACATCATTCAAAATGACTAGAAAATTACTGGTTTGTATATATAAAAATTATTCTATAAATAGTGAATAAAAAATACTTCATTATCTTGATTTAATAGTATTTACCTATATAGCTATATTATTTTTATAGATGATTTTTTTATTTCTACATATTTATCAGGACATATATTCCATGGGTTTATTATAACTTCTTTATTTAAATGTGATACATGTATGGATATGTCATTATGATGATGTGTGTGATATGAGTTATATAACTCTTGTGTGCATTGGGTAAAGTGGTAAATCAAAAAAGATAAATATGTTTATGTGAATAGGGAATAATCCCTAATACACTATGTTTTTTAGAATTGAGATTAAATCTAACACAATGAAAATTTAATTTAAAAGAATAATATGTCTGATAGCTTTCTTAACACACAACATTGAGTTTTAAGCAAATTGTGATATACTTTAAAAATATAATTATTTAAATGTGTTCGTCATAACCTAACCGTTAAATTCTAAAATATTAATAGTAATAAAAACATTATGAATAATATGTATAAAGGTTTTATATAATTCAAATGTATTAATTAATTCATAAAAATTAAGTACTCAATTTTCATTAAAATCATTTTATGCTTCAAAAATATATTTTCTCCAAAATTGATTCTTATTGTTTTTTGGAGTGAATACTATACTTAATTACTACCTCTTTTAGAAATTTAATTTTATAAAATAGATTTCAATTTTTAAATTTTAATTTAAAAATTATATTAGGGTGAAATGTTTATATTTTTATGAAATGATTAATTTTTTGGTGAATAGTGAAAAATATCGATTCTATAGAAAATTGTCTTTTCCATTCAAATATTTACAAAGTACCATTTTGTTTTAAATTGATTTAAGAATTTCATTAGTTCATTATAATTAATAATAATCAAATTAATTTCATTGTAATCAATATTGTGCATAATTTTTATATAAAAATATTTTTATACTTAAAAATGCATTTTCCTGGAAAGCAGGTTTTTATCGTGTTTTGTGGGTTTATTTTAAAATTATTTTATGAACATTATAGGGTTTTATTTTAATAAAATTAATTAAATATCCAAAATAGGCAAGGTAAAACTTTCTAAATATTTCAACTTTATTTTTGGTCATTATGAATAGTAACTATGATAAATATTTATCACTTCAGTAAGGGTAAATCGAGTAATTAGGTTAAAAATAATGCGATAAGGCTTTAAAATTTGATATATAACCTACCTTATTTATATTTTATTAGTGTATTTCGACTATATAGATCATATATTCAATGATATGGTAACTTTGTGCCATTTTTCCTTGATAATGACCTTAATATAATTTTCAGTAAAGAATAAATCAAAAAATGTCACTCTCTTTGTTTTAATAACTCTAATATTTTTTTCATAGTTATAAAAGGATGTTATGTTTTTTTATAAATGTTTATTTTAAATATTAAATACTTTTTTTATTATGTTAATTATTTCTAAATCTTTACTGATGGAATAATTACCTTAAATGCTTACATAACCTCGATGTAGTATAGGTGCTAGCAGTAGAAAAATCAGGTAAATGATTTTAAAAACTTAAAAAGAAATATTTTTTGGGTGAGTTATGGTGTTCCATAATATTTTGGATAAATATAATTTATTAATGATGTGTTAAATGTTTATATACAAATTAAAATAATTTTTTGATTTTTTTATAGTCAAATTTGGTAAATTGTTATGAAAATGTATTTAATGGTATTTTATGCTAAACAATATTTTATTTAATCATAAAAATATTATATTTTTATAAGGGAATAGGATATGGTCTATAAAGTTTACCATTTTTCAATTATGGGTCACTTTTACTTTTAAATTAACTTTCTTTTCCCTTAAAGTGTAAAAAACTTTGATATCGTGATAATCGTCAAAAGGGTTAATTTGAGGTTAAAACTAAGAGATAAGGGTTAAAATAATAGATAAACATGTCTAATATTTTTGGATGATTATATTTAGACTTATACCCATCCTAGGTACAAAATATATTATTTTATATCCACTTGAACTTGAAAAATAATGTATATTAATTTAATACTTTTATTAAATTATAGGTTTCCCCTCTCCTCTCTTATATAAGGACACCACCCCTCCTCCCCACCTCACACTTCTTGAGCCACTTATATTGAACCAACCATAATAAAAACTATTCTTAAATTCATTATATAAATTATAGAAGTAATTATACTCATAAAAGAACATCCCTAGGGTCCTTGAGGAAAGATCCAAATGAGGTTCTTCGAAGAGAAGGTAATCATCTTAATCAAGAATTTTCATTTTACTTATTCTTCTAACTCCTTAAATTATGTCTTCAGAATTCAAATATAATAAAATTATAAAATTCTACATACTAAGATGTTATTATTTTAATTTAATAACCTTATTCATCTCATTTTCCATCCTACATGGAATAAAAACATCATTCATTGGTACATGTGGACTACCACCTTCATAAAGTGATGTGTTTTGTTTTTCATCACTACCTATCATGGATGTTTATGAGGATGTATTTAACAAATGTATATGTATATATATATATATATATTATATTAATTACATAATTATTATTAGGTAAAGATAATATATCATCTATTTTCATACCCTTCCATCCATTGGAAAATGGTAATGTCATTCGTACATATGTGTGGTTTACCACCTCCAAGAAGTGATGTGATTGAATTTTCATGTAGACATTTAATTTATGGTTATAAAATTGTATTTAATGTATAAAATGATAATTATTTAGTGATTATTATTCTATATATGATGTAACCATGAAATCTTTAACCATTGTTAACCTACCGAAGTCATTTTTCAATTATGAACAACGTGAACTTAACCGACTAAGTAATTAAACATTGCATTGAAATAACTAAAATAAATGGTTTAATGATATGATATTAAACATATAAAAGGTTCCTAAATAATTAAATAGTTAATATAAGTTTATTATATTGAGGTTAAAGGATATATATAACAAGTCTAGACCTGAGGTAGGAGGTTTCTTAACTTAATTTCTATTCATTAGGCTATACTTCTACGTCATTGACTATGTTATACCAATATTTTGTGAGAAATAACCATTGATTATATTATGTTGTATATCCACTTATTTTTTTGGTTTTATAATTATTACACATAATCACTTTATTAATTAAATGTTAACTTTAATGATATGATCTTTGTAAGGATTATTCGTCTTAATGTTGTTTCTTTGAGACATTTCTTGTATTGTGAACCTAATTCCTTTTATACAGTGTATATGACACCTATTAAAATATTATTTCATTAATTACTATTTGATCATGATATTGAAAGTTCCTTTTAATTTATATCTTTCATGAGATATTGATTCAAATCTTATAAAAGTTGCAAGGGTTTTCATGGTCTCAGTTGTATTTCCTTGAGACATAATTCATGTTACGCCCCATGATTTATTTTATATGGAGTACTTAATATCACATGAATGTGTTTCACCATATTGTTTCATCTTAATTATGGGTTTTTATAGAATAATGTTATGTTCCTTTATTGAATGGATTTTTGATTCAAGTATTATCCAAGTTGCAAGGGTTTCTAGTCTCAAACTTATTTCTTTGAGACATGTTTTGATTGATGCACTCATATTTATTTATATGGTGATGAAGAACCCAATGTATTTGAGGCTTTGTTGAGAAATCTAGAAGATCCAATGGTTCTTGGTGAGTTTAGGTTGTTGTATTTGTTTACAACCTTTCTTGAAAAAAATCATAAGTCTGATGACACTTGATCTAGTTTGTATGGTGTTACATATCATGGAAGGAAGTTTCATGGTGCAAGAAAGTGTTTTTGAGAAGGGATGAAGGTCGATTGAATCAATTATGTTTGTTTTTTTGAGTTAATTATGGATCTACCTAGAAAAATTTAAAAAGGGTTTATCCATATAGTCGATTTATAGAATCAATATTCACATATTCATTTTTTCTATATAGGAGATTCATGTAGTTATTTTTGATACATAGAAAAATCACATAGCCAATTAAACCAATCAAAAAAATGTTTCATGTAGCCAAATGATTTATGTAGATGATTTTGGAATTCATGTATTCATTTTCAGTGATGTTTCCAAGTGTTTCAATTAGATGAATGGTCTACATAACTGAATTCCCACAGATGAGTTTCACAAAACTGATTGTTACATAGTAATTTTAAGAAGAATCCAGGTAGTTGATTTGTGATGTTACCAATTGAGAATTCATGTAGCTTATTTTCTTTGTATCCAATTTAGAATCACATAGACAATTTTTTATGTAGATTTTTTTTATTCATGAATGCAATTTATATTATTTTCAAAATTTGGATTGATTTTCTAAAGGTTTTTGAATTAAAGTATTCTAAGGCAATTTTATTATGATGTTATGTGGACAATTATGAATGGATCTATAATCATTGGATTAAATTTTATAAATCCATAATAGATATGTGGTTTTTTATTGTATTTATAGAGATCATGGGGATATTATTATTATGTGTCTCTTTCTTTTCTAGAGAGAATAGTGTAGTGGAATATTTTGACAACATAATATGAAAAGAATTTAGTTGAGAAAAGATGAGTCTAGAACTAAGGTTCAATATTTAGTGATAAAAATATCATGAAACTCACGTATTCAGATGATCAAATATAGGTCTAATAATATTTTTGTAGTTAATTTTAGGACTACACTATAGAAAGTTCTTTCTTGTATATTTTTTTGAGGCTTGTGGAAGTGGATATTCATATTCTGTTTTTGAAGAAACCCGGTATACTTGGTGACATTATTCATTTTTATAATCATCTTTTGTACTGTAGAATGAAGCTGTGATATTGGGAATGACTCTTGACATGTGTGGTGGGATGCCACATGAATTATTGTAAGAGGATTTTACTTGGGGATATTGTGAAAATAATTTTTGGTTGAGGGGAATAACTAGCCACAACAAGGAGTAGGATTCCACATTGGACCCAAACCTTGTAAAAACTATGTCTTCCTTGATCATTCATTTTCTACATGATCATTGTGAGGCTATTTTTTTCTATTTGAGTTTATAGTACTCTAAAAATTCATGGAGTTTTATTTTGTGTAAAATAAATTACAAAAATTTCCCTCCATTGATTCAACCCCCTTCATAGTGGAGGAAACCGATCCTACCAGGAACTGTAGGGGTATACACTGACTCTTGACATATAATATCATGGCTCTTCTTATGTAAATGGTATTTTATGTTCATTTTTATGTTCTTTCATTCAAATTATTTTTAGTTTTAAAAAATCATAATTGGGTTTTCTTTAAAAACATTATTTTAATGTTTTTAAATAATTTTAACCAAACTCTTTCACCACATTCTTTATATTATTTCAAGAATGTTTTTTTCTAAACATAAATGATTTAATAAATTTATTTTCATTTATATTTTAACTTGTTTTAAAAGGTTTTTAAAGGAAACTTCTTAATTTGTTCCATATTGGTAACTTTTGACTCTCTTTAAAAAAAGTTGAAAAGAATTTTCATTTATAATATGAATGGATTTTCCTTCAGTCATGACCATTATTTTCTTGTATGATTATTTTATATTTTTCTATGGTAATTTTAAAAGATAATTTTTCCCAATATTTTTGGAATTTTTGTAAAAAATTATCAAAATAAAAGGATACTTTTCCCCATCTTCAAAGAAAGGTCTTAAATGTTATTTTAAATGTATTTTTCATATGTGGAAATATACTTTATTGTTTTCTTATGCTTCAAAAGAGATATGTTCCAAATACCATACTTATTCTTTTTATGTATATATTATGGTTGTTTTAATGATATTTTCATGAAACTCATTTATTTTCAATAGGTTAATCAATCTAAAAATTAACGATGACATTTTTCAAGGGTGTTATATTAAAAAGTGAAATATTTTAAATGTTTTTCCATTCTATGGTACCTAGACATATATATGGATGATTAATGGGTGGTTCTATTATATATCAAGTATGTTTGGGTCCATAATATCCCTCTAATTCATTTAGTAAATAAACAAAGTATATTGTTTTAAGTTACTCATAAGTGATGATGAAGTTTAATTTCATAAGTTACTCCTAAGGGTTGATTTTTTTCTAAATATGAGTAGCACCTAAGAGATGATAGAGTTAACTACTAAAACATACTCCTAAGAAAATACTAGAATTATATAGTTTATGTGATTCTATGGTAAATTTTTGATGTTACAAGATACCTATACAATTTTTAAATGCATGCTATGTGTTATAATGGATCCTTTGCACAAGGTTTTTTTCACATGGCTCTTTATCATATAATCATATGACTCTTGAATAATGTTAAATATTTATGCCATGTATCATGGTTTATGATCAATGTTTTTTTAGTTATGAATCACTTATGTTATGCTCATGCAATTTTATCATGTTATTTTACCCTTATGCTCATATTATGACCACTGATTACATTCAATTATTAATTCTTATGTTTACCCTTACTAAGATTTTGAGCTCACCCTTATTATGTTTCCCATTTCACAATGTTAATAAGAATGATGTTAAATGAATTATGTCTAGAAAACCTTTATGTGTGAATAATTTTATCTGAGATGTTGAAGAATTATTTTGAAATAATAAAAGTTGGGTATATTAAAAAAAGATCACTTAAAGACATGGGTATTTTTATGTAACAGTTTTTCCTAATTATATAAAACTCTAAACCTAAAAGGTCTTTAGGTATATAAGTGATCCAATATTTCTATTTTATTTTGTATGTTTTAGATGAGAAATATTGGGTCACACTTATTGATATCAAAGAAAAAAACATAAAGATTATATTTCTTGCACTGGATCTGGGAGTTTGGGTTTGGGGCTATTATAGTTGGTATCAAAGTAGAGTTTTGATAACTTTGGAGAATAAGATGTTTCATGTGAGTTTAAATTAATAGTTATGGATACTATCACGGGTTTATAAGTTTATGTTTTATCATATGTTCAATGGAGAAAATTCTTTTCTTAAGTTCATATGTGATTACACCTTAAAGAGATTTGAACATCTTACTAGGTTTTAGGAAGGATAATACATTAAGGTTATTATAGTCTATTAGATATTAGGTTAACCTTGATGGATGAAAAGTGATATGGTTATTAGGTAATTTTTTAGAGATATTTATGATAAAACTAAAGATAAACTGTAAGGTCAGTATCTAAATTTTATTCTTGTTATTTTGGTAAAGTTTACAAAATTATATGACTCTGTATCGATTCAAGTCATTTTGGGAAAAACATATTTTGAGTAGTTTTATGGGTTAGATTTTTATGGATTGATATAAGTCAAACCATAGGTGTTATTTTTGAAGTATTGGAAATTAATAATTTATTATTAATTTAAATTTTTATTTGGGTATTATCTTATCATTTTATAACCATTTTAGTTTTAGTAAATATGGGAAGAATGGATTTTCATTATTTTATATACCTCATAGTCAATCAGAAGTTGATTATAATTATTCAAAAATTAAATGTTCATACTTATCATCTAGAGTAAAAGATGATATAATGGTGGAATATAATTGAAACACTCAACCAAAGGATAAAATTTCACTTATAGATTTGAATAAAATCAATTAAGTATATTTTCTTATGTTCTTAGTCTAGATGGTAAAGGAACTCCTCAATAATATGAAAAAGATCATAAAATAAAAATATCATCCTATTAACATCATTTATAATGAATGTATGGTCTTATTAATCCCTTGTTGATTTATGATTTTTTGTCCATTAACTTTATCATGATCATGTTCTCTATAACTCTCTATTATTCCTTAGATGTCATCCTTTATCCTCCATATCCATTTTTTCACTTCCCACCAATGTACTCCTCATGTGGGAACTATATTATGTGTTATTCTAGGTGACCATTATATTTACATTTTACATTTTTTCAAAATGATTTTTTATTATCCCTTTTATAATGTGGGTTTTCAATAAAGGAATTTTTAAATATTAAAAAGGGTTTTCCTTTCATGATCATATATTTTATCTCCCACTCCCTAGAATTGATTTCAAAAAAATATTTAAACCATTTTTATCTAGAACAAGAAAAAATTGTGTAGAGACAATTTATTTAAGTGGATGGGATATAAAAACCCGAAAATTTATATAAAAAGTATACTATACTTGATAGCTTTTTTAACACTCAACACTGAGCTTTAAGAGGATTGTAATATACTATAAAAATTTATTATTTAAATGTGATTGCTAGAACCTAGCCACAAAATTAGAAGATATGAATCATAAATAACTACATTATGAAAAATAGGTATAATTTTTTTATATAATTCATCTATATTTATTAATTCATATTAAATAAGTACTCAATTTTTAGTAAATCCATTTTATGCTTCAAGAATATGTTTTCTTCAAAAATGCTTTTTATTTATTTTTATGAGAGAATATTTTAATTAATTTATGAAACTTTTAGAAATTTTATTTTATAAAAATTATGTAATTTTTGAAATAATCATGTCAAAATTATCTTAGGGTTAATTTTTTGGATTTTTCTAAAAAGATAATTTTTTTAATGAATAGTGAAAAATACCGATTTTATAGAAAACCGTCTTTTCCATTCAATTATTTAAAAAGTACCATTTTGTTATAAATTGATTTTAAAATTTAATTATTTACTTTTGAGTAAACATAATAAATTAATGCCATTTTAATCAACATTAAGATTAATTTTGATATAAAAACATTTTTATACTTAAAAAATACGTTATTAAGGAAAACTGTTTTTAATCATGTTTTGTGGGTTTCTTTTAAAAGTAATTTATTCCAATTATTGGGATTTGTTATAATGAAATTAATTCCGAATCTATAATCAAAATTTCCAAATTTTATAAATAGTTCAACTTTATTGTTGGTCATTATGAATAATAATCATCGTAAATATTTGTAACCTGGATATGGGTAAATCAGGTAATTATGAATAAAAAAATGTGATAAGGATTTAAATATATATATATATATATATATATAAAGTACCTTATTTATATTTTATGTGTTTATTTTTTCAATCATCATCCAATATTATAATATATGGAATCTTGGTACCATTTTTCTTTGATTATGACCTTAATATTATTTCAAGTAAGAAATAAATCCAAAATGTCACATCCTTTATTTTAATTACTCTAATATTTTTTCATATGGATAAAAAGGGGTTATGTTTGGTTATAAATTTTTATCTAAAATAATAAATAATTTTTTCTATCATGGTATTTTTTTAATTTTTAGTGATTTAATAATTACCTTAAATGCTAACATAATGCTGACACAGTGTTTGTGAAACCTGTAGAAAAATTAAGTAAATGATTTCAAAAACATAAAATGTAATATTTTTTGGGTGAGTTATAGTGTTAAAAGAAAATTTTCTATAAATATAATTTATTAGTGACGTGTTAAAAGTTTATATTCAAATTAAATAACTATTTTGATATTTTTTTAAAGCGAAATTACATAAATAGTCCCAAAAATGACTTTAATGGTATTTTATGTTAAATAATATTTTATTAAATGATAATAATATTATAATTAGAAAAGTGATTGTGATATGGTTTATAATTTCAACCATTATCCTCTTATGGGTCTCTTTTACCTTTATTATAACATTTTTGAACCCTAAAGAGTAAAAACACTTTGATATCGCGGTAATCATTGAAAGGGTTAATGGGGGGGGGGGGGGGTGAAACTAAGAGATAATGGTTAAAACATTACTTAAACATGTATAATTTTCTTATATATGATTATTTATACTTATCTACATCCTATATTCTAAATTTTTTATTTTAGATCCACTTTAACGTGAAAAATAATTTATAATATTTTAATACTTTACCTAATTCCAAGGGTTCCCCTCTCCACTCTTATATAAGGGCACCCCATATTCTCTATTACTCACACTTCTTGTTCCACTTAGATAAAAAAACCTAAAGAACATATTATTAACATCATTATATACATTCTATAGGTTCATGTCTTCTTAAAATACCACCGCTAGGGTACTTGATGAGAGATACAAAGTAGGTTCTTCAAAGAGGAGGTAATCATCCTAACCGAGAATTTGTATTTTTATTCTTCTTCTACCTCCTTAAATTGTAACAAAAATATTCTGATAAGTGTATTCATTGTATAAATTTTTTATAATAAAATTAATTTATTATTAATATTTTCCTGTTAATATATACCTGTGCACCTGATATTTTCTTCATATTTTTTCAGATGCTATATGTTAAAAAAAGATGATCAAAACGAGTGGAAATAATCATAATACCAACCTAAAAGATGGATTTCCACAAAGAAAGATGACTGTGGATCACTTTTAGAGCACATAACTAAATAACCAAGGAAAAATGAAGCTTAGGAAGTATAAAAGTTTCTTCACACATCGTGTAAAAACTACACATCATGTACCGATCCAAGCTGTGAAAGAACTATTGGGCGTGAAGTGAATAAAATCAATATGAATTGAAGTTTACAAGTTTCATAGTGTGACACATATGTGTCACTCCTTAACACATTTTATGATGAACCATAAGCCTACATGTTGTTATTTTGGTACACGTGGTGTAAAAACTACACAGCGTGTAAAATGTCAGGATGAGACAAATAACATCCATATTCGACTTATCTTTAATTTTTGACATGTTTTAAGACCCAAGAACCACCCATGAACACTTTTTGACCAATACACAATGACATTAAATACTACACAAGCCCATTTGGACTCTATAAATAGAGGTATGGGTTGCTGCTATGAGGGAGATCTCAAAGACCAAATCTTGGAGAGAGAAGCTGCGTTGTGTAGGGTCCTCCCCAGTTTCATCTCTCTTTTCATTATGCTTTATTTTTTAATTATTAATTATCTCTTATTATATCATCACTATGATGAGGGGGTAAATCCACCTATTATTAGGGTTATGTAATAGAATAGGGGATATGCTATTGGATTGATTTCTTTTTATTTATTCATGTATTTGGTTTCCTGTGATTTCTTCAATCAATTTTAAATACCTTTATTTTAATTTTATCATGACCATTGTTATTTGAATTTGAATGGAAATTATAAATTTCACAACTTAAAACCCTAATAGAGGTATGAAAATTATTAAATTTAGGGGAATAATATTTAAATATGGTATCGATCCAAACTTGATTTGGAGAAACTCTAAATAATCGGACTAAGGGAAATAAGGGATTATAGTGTTGAAGAGGGTATACCATTTCCATTTGATCTCCCTCGTCTTGACTTTGACACCATTCATGGATTAAAAAACCCATTTTCTAAAATCCAATTGCACCTAAACCCTAGAATTAAAAAACCCCGACATTCCTTTAAAATATGATTTCAAACCAAATAAACTATTTTATTCACTTTTGATTCTTGATTTCCCTAATCTATTTCCAAAACTACAATCTCATTCTTTACCCTTACTTTAATAAATCAATCAAAAAAATTTCTTTAAAAAAAATAATTAAACTAATTTCACCATATCTATGTGTTCAAACTCAAACTTTCCTAATACTAAATTTTAGTAAATTGGGTATTATAGTTTTAGTTTTTATAAATTTTTATTTTTATATACCCAATAGGGAAATAATGGTGCCCCACAGGAGTGTCAAAACTAGCACCATTTCTAAGAATGGTTTCTTTTTAGTTTTTAGGTTTTTAATCTCAATTTTAATTTTGTTTCTTTATTTAAATTTCCTTGTTTATGCAGGGTGTGAACATTCTGTGAATTTAATATTTTTAAATCAAAATTCATAATCACAACACATGCAAAAAAGGCAAATAAATTTCAACTACAACTTTGAAATTGAGAAACATTTGAGAAAGAATAGATCTACGACCATAGAAGGTGCATAAATCACCAACCTGCTTGAGGATTTTTACAAAGAGATCCAATACTGCAAATGCTCACAGACTATGAGTGGACATCGAACAAAAGATTGAAACTGAGCATCTTAACACCCCCTATATCAAAAAATAACTTCAAGATCAAGCCTACAATAATTTTGATGATCTCAAATAGTGTGAAATTCACTTGACTACTAAATGAATATCCAAACACACATCTATGAAACTTCCTCAAGCTCTGCGACACATTCCAATTCCAGAATGTTTCAAGTGATGTATTAAGACTCCATGTTTTTCAATTTTAATTGTTCAAGGAAGCTAGATATTGGATATAAATCCTACCTCTACATTCCATCACAACATGGGATGAGCTATCCAAGAACTTCCTCACCTGATTCTTTCTACCTTTTAGGTCAATGGATATACGGGTAAAAATTCTAAAAACTTCCAATTTAAAGATGAATCTATATATTCTTTCTAGAAAAAATACGAATTTATGACTCAAAAATGCCCCCCATGATGGGGAGACCAATTTTATCCATAGAGTATGCGCAGAATGACGCCCAATGTATATAAATATGTCTAAGAGTTGGTTGTGATCAAATAATTTTCAACATTACTAAGGAAATGAATAATCATGATGTACGAGAGGATAATGTGTTTAGAGAAGTAAATACACCCAAAGTTTAGGGTGTCACTGAAATTAAATAGGTACATGAGTTAGATGCTATTTTTTAAGAGGATGCTCAACTAAAGAAAAAGAGAATATGATGACCAAGATCAATGACACCAAAACAATGACTAACTCCACCACATTTGAGAAAGGAAAATAGGTATGGATGATACATGACCTTCCATTTAGTTCATCAGGAGTGAGGATGAAATGGTGCATCAGTCCAATAAATATTAAGAAATTACTATCATCAATAAGAATTAAGTTTTTTAGAGGGGAAGAACCGAAAAAAACCTATATGGACATGACACAACTGAGACCATTTATGGACCCTGACCAATTAAAAAAAATTCAATCATCCATCACATGATTTGAAACTAAAGTTATTAAGGTCGAGCTAATGAAGGTAAGCAAAATCACTTCTAGGAGGTAACCCAAGTTTTTGTATTTTTCTTTATTTGGGTTTTAAGTATGAATTATATTACGTTAAATATTTCAAAATTCATTATTAATATCTTATATATTAGCTCTTTTATTTTTAATTTATAGTACCATCAATACCAAAAGACCAGTAATAAGTAGCATGAAACACAAGAAGAGCTTGTAATAAAATTAAACATCATGAGAGAAGTACACGTCATGAATCTGGTGTAGGAAGTACCTACAAAGCCATGTTTGAAGAACCAATTTTAAGGGGATTAATCATTTAAATTTAAAAAATTTATACTATATTCCCCACATTTAATTAGAATATTTAACTTTCAATTTCATGTTTCACATTTGATTATAACTTTAATCAAATGAACTAGGAGACATAAACTCCTTAGGATAAATACCAAGACATGAATTTAAATTTATTTATCAATAAATTTGAATGAGAAAAATTGGAAAATGAATTATTAGGGATAAGTATGTGGAATATGATTTGGAAAATCATGATATAGAGAAGCATATTTATTTTAATATATGAATTTTTTTTTGAGATTTAGCCATGCTTTACATTTATGATATTTGTATTAATTGAATTAATTATTCATATGCAGTGCAATGAGTGATTTTCCCTACCATTATTTCTTATTCTTGAGACATCCTATGATCCCAAATTCCACCATTATTTCTATATTATATTTCTTGAGAAATTCAGGCATGCTTTCTTATAGAACTTTCTTTGCATCTTATCAAAGAAATTATTGAACTAGATCACTTTTAATACGATTGAGTCATATTTTGATAACCCCTTATCATTGGACCCACATTTTATTAATCCTTTTTAAGCCTGTAGAAACCATAAACAACCTTTTTATGGAAGATCAATGTTACAATTCCATATTATCCTTTCATAAATTCCTCTAAATATTTTTCATGATTTTCAAACATATGAGTGGTGGAAATGGTGACTGGTGGAAGGGATTGAAATTTTGTAATAAATAAGTGTGGGGGAAATTTCATGAGATTTACGGAAGTCGCATTCAATTTATTTATTGCACACCCTCTTGGAAAAATGGAAAACAAGGTTATTTCTTAGGAAATTAAAAAATCACCATTACTTGAACAATAATATGGTTATAACTATTATAAATAGTATTAGGATGAGATCATTTGGAGTTGGGTGGTGGCTATGAGAATTATCCCCAAAAAAACTTTCAAAAAAGAAAAGGAAAAGAAAAAAAATGAAAGAGGGTGTTTTATTTAATGCATGTCATTTATTTATAAGCTTACTGTAACATACTGGGAGAAGATGATACTCTCATTGAGATATTTTTGATTATCATGAAAATTAATTTAGAGACATAAATCATTTTTGATCTTTACTTTTTACATTATTTACCCACTATACCTAAGTGTCAGAGTTGTTTGATCCTAAATGGTGAAGCCCTCATGGTTATCTGTGATTTTTTCTTTATGTGGTGAAGATTCTAGATTATTTAAAAGAATATGGTAAGTGAAATATTTTTAGGTATATTCTGAATTATATTTATAATTGTAACTTGATGATGAGTGGAAAAATTAAAAGTCAGAAAATTTACAAAGGGTATGTATATTAGTAATGAATTGAAAAATGAAAATGGATAAATGGAAAAGGCCTGGATATTTCAAAAGAGGAAAATTAAAATACATGGTTGATTTTTATTTTTTAAAAAATGAGGAATTGATAAATTTTCTATTTGTGATGATCAAACATTTAACTTTCTATTTGATCAATTTGTTTTTGAAATTGAATTTAAAGCATGGTAGAGTAAGTTTCCAATATAGTATATTGAGATTCCATCCCTAAGAACAAGTATAAATTCAAGTGTGGGTGGATTTGATAAGTGGATTTATTGTATAAATATTTGATAATAAAATTAATTAATTCTAAATATTTTATTGTTAATAAATTTCTATGCACTTGAGGTTTTCTTCATATTTTTCAGGATACTATGAGTTATAGAAGATGAAAAAAATGAGTAGAAACAATCATAATATAAACTTAAAAAGAAGGATTTACACAAATATGAATGGTAATGGAGCACATCCATATCAAATAAACGAATAAAAAAGGTGAAACGATGCTTTTAGGGTAGAAAATGACTTTCACGTCATGTAAGAACTACACGTTGTGTGCCGGTGCAAGTCTTGAAAGAACTAGAGGGTATGAAGTGGAGAAAATCAACATGAAGTCATGTTTACATGTGTCAAAACATGATGCATATTTTTCATACTGTTACAAATTTTATGATGATCAATAATACTACATGTTGTGATTTTGGTACACATGGTGTGTAATCACTACATGAGGTGAAAAATATTGGGATGTGACAAAAATGGCCAGATTCAACGTATCTTCAATTTTCAACCTATTTTAAGACATGTGACCTACTAATGGACATTTTTTGACCAATATTAATGACATTAAATACTTCAAAAGCCTATCTAGACTATATAAATAGAGTTCTAGGCTCCTACTATGAGGGAGATCCCAGAGACCAAAGCTTGTAGTGAGAAGCTACACCACACAGGGTCCTCCTGAGTTTCATCTCCATTTTCATTATGCTTTATTCTTATTTATTACTTCCATATTATTATATAATAACTAGGATGAGTGGGTAAACCCACCTTGTTCTAGGGTTTTGTAATATAATTGGTAAGACTCTGTTAGATATATTTCTTTTCCTAATTCATGTATTTTGTTTTCCATGATTTATTCAACCAATGTCCAATCCCTTTAACTTTTACCATGAACATTGGCAATTGAATCAAAAAGGAACATTAAAATTGTGAAACTGAAAACCCTAGAGTATTCATGGCCATTTTCAAATTTTGGTGAATAAGTTTTAAATATGGTATCGAAACAAACTTGATTCGACAAAACCCTAAATTACCAAACCATGGGAAAAAGGATTGCACCATTAAGGAGGGGATACCATGACTATTAGATCTACCTTGTCTCAACTACAAAACCAATTATGGATTAATAAATATATTTTTAAAAAATCCAATTGAAACTAAACCCTAAAATTATAAATCCCTTACTGCTTCACTTTTGATTCTTGATTTCTCCAATATATTTCCAAAACCCCAATATGATTCCTTTACCATTATTTAATAAATTAATTAGATAATTTTATTTTTAAAAACTAATTAAAATAATTTCAAAATATCTATGTGTGTGACCTCGAACTTTCCTATTACTATATTTTAATAAATTGAGTAGCATAGTTTGAGTTTTTATAAATTTGTATTTTTCTTTGACCCATAGGGAAATAACGATGCCCCATAGATGTGTCACATTCCAATATAATAACATCAGTATATACCATATACTAATATGTTATTGTGTTAATTATATAACCTTATTCATCTTCTTTTCCATCCCATGGAGAATAAAAACATTGTTTGTGCATATGTGTGGACTACCACCTCTGTGAAACGATGTGTTTTGTTTTCCATCATCTCCTACCATGGATATTTATAATGATAGATTTAATGTATATATATTATATTAAATAAATAATTATAATTATTTAAAGATAATATATCATATATTTTCTTACCCTTCCATCCTTTGGAAAATGGTAACGTCGTTCATGCATAAGTGTGGATTACCTCCTACATGAAGTGATGCGGTTAATTTTTCATGTAAAAAAATAATTGATGGATATAAAATTATATTTAATTTATAAAAATGATAATTATTTCATTATTATTATTCTATAGATTATTTTACTATGACATATTTAACCATGGTCAACCTACCAAAGTCATTTTTTAATTATGAACCGAACGTCCTCAAAACACCCAATGTGAACTTAACCAATTATGTAATTAAATATATCAATAAATGAATGAAAAAATGGTTTTAAGGATATGGTTTTAAAAATTTAAATATTTCTTAAACAAGTAACAAATTAACATATTTTTTATGTACAATAGTTAATGGAAATATATTGAAAATATGGACTTGTGGTAAGGGATTTCTTAACTCAATTTTCTTTCATTGGGTTATACATCTACTTCATTAACTATGTTATGCCAAGATTATGTGTGAAATGAACATTGATTGTATTATGTTGTATTTCCACTTGTTTTTTTGAAATTTTTACACAAAATCACATCATTGATTAATTTTTAACTTCAATGATATGATCTTTGTAATGATTATTCATCTCAATGTTGTTTCTTTGAGATATGTATTGTAATGTGAACATACTTCATTTTATAAGGTTTATATGATTCCTATTAATATATTTTATCATGAATAATTCTTTTATAATGATATTTAATTTTCCTTTATTTTTTTTATCTTTTAAGAGATATTACTTTAAATGTTATAAAAGTTTCAAGTGTTTTCATGTTCTCAATTTCAATTCTTTGAGACATAATTCATGTTATGCACCGTGATTTATATTATATAGAATACTTACTTCCCCAATAATTTTTTATAAAATTATTTAATTGAAATTATAAGTTTTATAGAATCATTTTATATTCCTTCATTCAATGGGGTTTTGATTCAAGTATTGCCTAATTTACAGGTCTTTCTCATCTTTGATTGCGTTCTTTGAGACATGTTTTGATTTATGAACCTATATTAAATTATATGGTTTATACACTGAATCTTGAAATATAATATCATGAATATTTTTATACTCATGGTATTATATTCTTCTATTTATTTTCTTCTTTTCAAACAGCTTTTGGTTTTAAAATTTTGTAAAGGGTTTTTTCTTTAAAAATGTTGTTTTGAATTTTTTAACGAATTTTAACCAAAATATTTCCCAAATTTTTTAAACTTATTTCAAGAAATATATTTTATAAACATAAATTATTTTCTAAAGTTAATTTCCATGACATTTTACCTTATTTTAAAAGGTTTTAAAAGGAAATTTCTTATCATTTTCCGCATATGTCACTTTTGACCCTCTTTACAAATGTTTGAAAATAATGTTTATAACATGAATGATTTTCCCAGAATCATGGACTTTATTTAATTTTAATATTACTTTATAAGTTATCATGATTTTTTTAAAATAAAAACTTTTTCTTAAAATTATATAAATCTTTATAAAATATTATCAAAATAAAAGGATATTTTCCTTAATTTTCAAATAAATGTATTCAATGTTATTTTAAATATATATTTTTATAGTAATATCCTTTATTGTTTTATTATAATTCAATGGAGTTATGTTCCAATGACACTATCCTTATTCTTTATCTTCATGTCTTATATTTTTAAGAGATTTTCATGGAACCCTTTTTTCCAAGGGCTAATCATGATAAAAAGGAATGATGGTTGTTTTCAAGGGTGTTCTATTGAAAAGTACAAGATTCTAGAGGTTTTGGTCATTATATGGTACTTTAAAATATATATGGATGAATAATGAGTGGTTATTTTATAAACTAAAGATGGATGGGTACATTATAGCCCTCCAATGCATTGAGTAACGTTATAGAGTTAACTGTTGTAAGTTACTCCTAAGTGATAATGAAGCTAACTTTTATATGTTAATCCTAATAAACGATGAATTTTATTGAATATGAGTAGAACATAAGAGACCATGGAGTAAAATGTTACATGTTAGTCCTAATATAATGTTATAATTATCATATTTAGGTGATTCTATAAATAACGTTTGATGTTCCAAGGTACCTACATATTTTTTCAATGCCTGTTATGAGTTCTAATGGATCCTTTGATCAATATTTTTTTACATTGACTGTTATTGTTAAATTATATGAGTGGAAAGGATAAGGGACATAATTAAAGGGTTCTGACACATTCAATAATAATGAATATATGGAAGCAAAAAAAAATAATTAACCAAGAAGATATAAATCATGATGGTCTAGTAGAAAACCCCCAAATTACATATATAGAAGATGAAAAGTATGCCAAATATAATTATGGTAATCAATTTTGGGGTTAGAAGCCTCAACAAGGACAAGGATATTAACAAAGGGCACAAGAGTACCAACAAAAAGCACCCTAAGGGACCACACTGATAAGCTAGGTCCATACATTAGAAGATACGTTGGCTACATTCATGACCGCAACTAGGGAAGTAATGAAGTGAATAAAAGAATAATAATAAAAAACTCTGAATTTCAGAATACATGGAATAAATTTGGAAAAATTTCTTTTTATCTTAGAGAGAGACATAGAGTATTACTGCAAGGATTCCCTGAAGTATGAACATGTGAATTTTTAAAAGATGTACTACTCAGAAGTGGGAAGCAGACACAAGGAAGTGGTATAGAATTTATAGGACAATAAATAGTGGAATTAAGTGAGGAAGAAGTTGGAAATAACAAGGAACACATATCCAAATAGGCTAAAGAAGAGCCAAGCCAAGACTTCCTTTTCCAAAATGAATGGTACAAGTAAATAAAAATGTGTAGAAAGGTAAATTTATAGAAAACCTAAAAAAATTCAAATTAATATCTCTTTTGAAGAGGCTCTCATGAACATGAACAAATATGAAAAATTCATAAAAGATGTGGCAACCAAAAAAAGAAGCTAGAAGAGATTGGAACTATTCCAATCACACGGGAGTGTTCAGTAGTGTTATCAAGAAACCTTCCTATAAAGAAATGTGATCCAAGTAGCTTTTCAATTCCCATATTTATCGAAGATAAAAAATGTGAAAAAACATTGTGTGAATTAGGTGTGAGTGTTAATATCATGTCGTACATAACATTCAAGAATTTTGGGCTAGAAAGTCTGGAGCCCAAAAAAGTTTCAATTCAGTTATAATAATTAGTAGTGAAATTCCAATGAGGATTCATCAAGTATATCCTAATCAAAGTTGACAAGTTTATCTTTCCTGTCAACTTCTTAGTGATGGATATAGAAGAGGAGCAAAATCCACTCATTATGGGGATGCACTAAATGAATTCCAATGTATATAACTCTATCTTAGAGTTGGCTATGATCAAGTAATTTTAAATATCCATAAATAAACTAAGAATCATGATGTGTGAGAGGAAAATGAGTTTGGAGAATACAATACACCAAAATTTTAAGGTGTCGCTGAAATGAAAGTGGTGCATGAGTTAACTGTTGTTGTATAAGAGGATGCTCAACTGAAAAAGAAATGGAAGATGATGACCAAGATCGCTAACACCAAATGAGTGACTGACTCCACCACATTTGATAAAGGAAAACACATATGGATGATACATGAATTTAAATTTTGTTTATCAAGATTGAGGATGAAATAGTGGATTGGCCCAATAGATATTAATCAAGTACGGCCATCAGAAATAATTAAGTTGTTTAGAGAGGAAGAGGGACAAAACTATGTGGATAGGACACAACTGAGACTATTTATAGACCCCTTCTAGGTAGAAAATTTTCAATCATCCATCATATTATCTAAAACTAAAGGAGGTACGGTTGATCTAATTACAGTAAACAAAATTACTTTGAAGAGGTAACCCATGTTATTTGTATTTTTATTTATTTTGTTTTTAAGTGTGAATTCTCTCATGTTAAATATTTAAAAATTTATTTTTAATATCCTATGATTTCACTCTTTTATTTTTAATTTTCAGGACCATCAATAGCCAATCTAGTATCAATTAGTAGGAAACACAAGAAGATGTTGTAAGAGAATTACATGTCATCAGAGAAGTACACGTCGTGAATCTGGAGTTGGAAAAACCTGTATAACCATGTTAGATGCACCAATTTTAGGGGAGTAATCATTTAAATTTATAATTTTTATACTCTTTATCCACATTTAATTAAATTATTTAACAACCAATTGAGTGCCCCACATTTTATTCTTACTTTAATCAACTCAACTATAAGATATAAAATAATTCTGATAAACACCATGCCATGAATTTAAATTTATTTATCAATAAATATAAATGAGAAACATGGGAAAATAATTAGTAGGTATAATAATGTGGATTATAATTTGGAAAATAATGATTTAGGTAAGTATATTAATTTTGGTAAATGAAAATTTCCTGAGATTTATCCATGCTTTGGATTTTTGATATTTTCATTAATTGATTTAATTATTTCTATGCATTACCATGAGTGATTGTACCAAACCTTCATTCTCATTATTGATACACCCTTAATCCCAATTTCTCCCATTCTTTATATAGTATATTTCTTGAGAAACTCAAGAATGATTTCTTCTTGAATTTTCTTTTCATCTTATAAACGATATGATTAAACATCATCACTTTTAATATAATGGAGGAATATTTTAATAACCCATTATCCTAGGACCCACCTTGAATTAATCCTTTTTAAGCTTGTAGAAACCATGAACAACTTTTTTAGGGAAGATCCATGTTACAAGCCCGTATTATGCTTTCCCAATTTCCTATAAATAATTTTCATGATTACCAAACATAAGATTGGGGAAACGGTTACTGGGGTAAGGGATGGATATTTTTTAATGAATAATTATGGCGAAAATTTTAGGAGATTTAAGGAAGGCACATTCAATGTATTTATTGCACACCCTCTTGAAAAAATGGGTTGTTTCTAGGGAAATTCAAAAATTACCATTTCTTGACTACTGATCTTGTTATAACTATTATAATTGTATCACGAGGAGATCATTTGGGGTTTGGTGGTGGCTATTAGAATTTTCCCCAAAAAAACTTTCTAAAAAAAGGAAAGAAAAAAAATAAAAGTGGGTGTTTCATTTACTGCATGTAATTTCCTTATGAGTCTACACTAAGATACTGGTGGAAGATGAGACTTTTATTGATATGTTTTTTATTATCATGAAAAGTAATATAGAGACATTAATTCTTTTTAAGATTTATTTTTTACATTATTTACCCAACATCCCTAAGCGTCAGAGTTGTTTGATCGTAAATAGATAAGTCCTCATAATTATCTGTGAGTTTTTATTTACACTTTAGAGATTCTAGATTCCTTGAAAGCCTATGTTGAGTGAAATATTTTTGAGGTATGTACTAAATTATATTTATAATTTTACCTTGATGATGAGCACAAAAATCCAAAGTGAGAAAAATTATAAAGGTGATGCATATTAATAATGAATTAAAAAATGAAAATGGATGAATGGGAAAGGCCTGACTATTTCAAAAGAGGAAAAGTAAAATACATGGTTGATTTGTATTATTTTTAAAATGAGTCATTAATAAATGTTATATATGTTATCCTCAGACATTTAACTTTCTATTTGATCAATTGTTTTTTTTGACATTGAATTTAAAGCATGGTAGAGTAAGTTTCCTATATAGTATGTTAAGATTCCATCCTTGAGGACAAGTATAAATTCAAGTGTGGGGTATTTGATAAGTTCATTTATTATATACATATTTGGAAATAAAATTTATTTATTCTTAAGATTTTATCATTAATATATTCCTATTCACTTGATGTTTTATCCATATTTTTGAGGATGCTATAAGTTATGGAAGATGAGAAAAAGGAGTGGAAAAAATAATAATATCCACTTTAAATAAGTATTTCCATAAATAAGAATGATTATGGAGCACTTCTAGATCATAGAACTAAATAACCTAAGAGAAACGAGGCTTTCAGAGCAGAAAATCGACTCTACATGTTGTGTAAGGACAACACGTCATGTACAAGTGCAAGTTATGAAAGAACTACATAGAATGAAGTGGAGAAAATCAACATGAAGTAAAGTTTATTTGTGTCATGGAATCACACATATGTTTCATGTTTTCATGAATTTGATGATGACCCAGAAGCCTGTATATTGTGATTTTGGTACATGTGGTTTGTAATCACTACATAATGTGTAAAATGTCGGGATGAGACAAAAATGGTCAGATTTGTCATATATTCAATTTTGAACTCTTTTTAAGACCAAAGGCCTTACCATGGACATTTTTTTACCAATATTAATGAAATTTAATACTACATGATCCTATCTAGACTTTATAAATATAATTCCAGGGTGCTAATGTAAGGGAGATCCCAAAGACCAAATCTTAGAGCGAGAAACTACGTTGTACAAGGTCCACCCCATTCTCATCTATGTCTTCAATATAATTTATTATTATTTATTACTTCCATATTATTATCTCATCACTAGTATGAGGGGGTAAAACCAAATTTTTCTAGGTTTATGTAATAGAATGGGGAAGGTATTGTTGGATTTATTTCATTTTTTATTCATGTATTTTGTTTTCCGTGATTTCTTCTACAAATTTACAATCCCTTTATTTAACTTTTATCATAACCATTGGTATCTGAGTCTGAAAGAAAATTTAAAATTATTCAACTAAAATCCCTATAGGAGGCATGAACATTTTTAAATTTATGGGAATAAGGTTTAAATATGGTATCAAGACAAACTTGATTTAGTGAAACTCTAAATTACCGGACCAATGGAAATAGGGTATTGCCTTGTCAAGGAGGGGATACCATGAATATTGAAACTCATCTGTATCAACTCCAATACCAATAATGGATTAATCAAACTATTTTCTAAAATATAATTTCACTTGAACCCTAAAATTACAAATCCCTACCATGCCTTTCAAATTTTATTTCAAACCAAACAACCAATCTGCTTCATTGTCGATTCATGATTTCTCCAATCAATTTCCAAAACCCAAATATGATTCCTTCCCCTTTATTTAATAAATAAATCAAATAATTTTCTTTTAAAATCCTAATTAAACTAATTTCACCATATCTATGGGTTTGACCCCAAACTTTCTTAATACTATATTTTAATCAATTGAGTAGTATAGTTTGAGTTTTTATAAATTTGTATTTTGATTTGACCCATAGAGAAATAATGACACCCCACAGACATGTCACATTCCAATATAATAACATCAGTATATCACATATAATAAGATATTATTATGTTAATTACATAACCTTATTCATCCTATTTTCCATATTATATAGAATTAAAACATTGTTTTTTTGTACGTGTGGACTACCACCTTCGTGAAACGATGTGTTTTGTTTTCATCCCCACCTATCATGGATATTTATAATGATGGATTTTATGTATATATATTATATTAATTAAATAATTATAATTATTTAAAGATAATATATCATATATTTTCTTACCCTTCCATCCATCAAAAAATGGAAACGTCGTTCATGCGTACATGTGGATTACCACCTACATGAAGTGATGTGATTCATTTTTTATGTACAAAAATCGTGGATGGTTATAAAATTGTATTTAATGTATAAAAATGATAATTATGTAATTATTATTATTCTAGATATGATGTAACCATGAAATATTTAACCATGGTCAACCTATCAAAGTTATTTTTTAATTATGAACCGAAAGCCCTCAAAACACCCAATGTGAACTTAACCAATTATGTAATTAAATATATCATTAAAATAAATGAAAAAATGGTTTAAGGATATGGAATTAAACATTTAAAAATTTATAAAACATTTAACTAGTTAATATAATTTTTTTAGGTGTTAATGGAAATACATAGCAAGTCTGGACTTGAGGTAAGAGATTTCCTAGCTGAATTTCCATTCTTTGGGTTATACATCTACATCATTAACTATGTTAGGCCAAGATTATGTGTTAAATGAAATTTGATTGTATTATGTTTTATTTCCACTTGTTTTGTGTGGTTTTAATATTTTTACACATAATCACATCAATGATCAAATTCTAACTTCAATGAAATGATCTTTGTAAGGATTATTTATCTCAATGTTGTTTCTTTGAGATATGTCTTGTGTTGTGAACCCACAAACTTTTATAAGGTGTATATGATTATTATTAAGATATTATATCATGAATACATATTTTATAATAATAATTAAAGTTCCTCTATAGTTTTATCTTTTAATATATTTTGATTTAAATGTTATAAAAGTTTCAAATGTTTTCATGTTCTCAATTTCAATTCTTTGAGACATAATTCATGATATGCACCATGATTTATTTAATATGGAATAATTACTTCCACATAAATGTTTTTAAAAAATTATTTAATTCAATTTTTTTATAAAATAATTTTATATTCCTTCATTCAATTAGTTTTTCATTCAAGTATTTTCCGCATGGATCATTTTGACCCTCTTTACAAAAGTTTTAAAACAATGTTTATTTTTAATGTTTATAACATGAATGATTTTACCAGAATCATGGACTTTATTTACTTTTAAAATTCATTTTTAATTTTTCATTATTATTTTAAAATAAAAAAAATTTCCCAATATTTGGATTTTTTTTTATAAAATATTATCAAAATAAAATGATATTTTCTCCAATTTTCAAAGAAATGTCTTAAATGTTCTTTTAAATATATTTTTCAAGGTAATATCCTTTATAGTTTTATAATAATTCAATATAGACCTGATCCAATGATACCGTCCATATTATTTTTCTTCATGTATTATGAATATTTTAAAGATATTTTCATGGAACCCGGTTCTTTTCCACAGGTTAATCTTTCTAAAAAGGAATGATGGTTGTTTTGAAGGGTGTTATATTGAAAAGTACAATATTATAGAGGTTTTGGTCATTGTATGGTACTTGAACATATGTATGGATTATTAAAGAGTGGTTTTTTATAAATAAATGATGGGTGGGTCTGTTATATCCCTCCCATACATTTGGTAATGTTATAGAGATAACTATTTAAAGTTACTCCTAAGAGATGATTAAGTTAACTATTATATGTTACTCTTAAGAGATGATGAAGTTTTCTTTGAATATGATTAGAACCTAAGATACCATGGAGTAAATTGTTTCATGTTAATCCTAAGATAATGCTTAAATTATCCTATTTAGGTGATTCGATGATGAATGTCTGATGTTACAAGGTACCTACACTGTTTTTTAATACTTTCTATGAGTTCAAATGGATCCTTTGGTCAAGGATTGTTTTCACATGTCTCGTGATTGTTAAATTATTTGAATCTTGTATTATATTAAATCTTTATTACATGTATGATGATTTATGATCCTTATTTTGATGGGTATGAATTCTCTTATGTTATTCTCATGCACTTTGATTATGTCATCAAACCCTTATGCTCATATTTTGTTCATTGATGACATTAAACTGTTAATTCTTATGTTTACCCTTACTGGGTGTTTGATCTCACCCATATTATGTTTTCCATTTATCTAGTTTTATAATAATGATTTTAAATGATTTATATATAAAAATATTTTATGTATGAATAATTTAATGGGAGATATTAAAGACTTATTTTGAAATAGGACAAGATGGGAATGGTATAAAAAATGACCACTTAAAGGCATGGGTATTGTTATGTAAGATGTTGTCCCAATTAATTAAAAATAAAAACATAAAATGTTCTTGGGTATGTAAGTAATCAGATATTTCCATTTGTTGTTGTATGTTTTAGATGGATAAAATTGGGTCATGTCTATTTGTATCAAATATAGAAATGAAAAGATTATGTTTTCATCATTAAATCTAGGAGTCCTAGTTTGGGGATATCATATTAAACCCAATCCATTATGATTAGAGGAATAGTGGATTGGTATTAATCCCAAGTACCATAAATATAGTTATATCTTATAATTTAATATATTTATGGTATTGGAGAGTAAGTAGTATAAACTATGTTATAATGATATTGAAAATATCCTTGACATATAATATAATTTTCCATTCATATATACATGTCGTATTCCTATAAAATACCACATTCCTCTAAAATTCCACATTTTTTATGTCATGCTACATTCCCAATTTACATAACCATGGATTTAATTATGATTTCAAATTGTTATTCCATGTTTTATTTTATGGTTTCAAGAAATTAAATTCTAGACACAACATTTTATTACTATAAAATATTTCAACTTCATTATTTCTTAAGATTTCATGATTTGATTCTGTTATTCACTATGTATCTCCCATGATTATATATATTATTGGAAGATGAACTATTGAAAATTTCTATTAGTTCCATTAATAAATTTTTACCCTAAATAAGATTTAAAATCACTCCATTTTTATGTTTCCCCATTTTCCTGGGTCATTATAGGTGATGAAGTGATTTTGGCCAGTTTATAACAATTTTGGGAAGAAAAATATAATTTTTTATAGGTTCATGATTTAGTATACACCTATATCAAATAGACATAGAACATTTGACTCTATAAGTTGGTTTTGTTTTATGTTCAGAGTAATATTTAAGTTTTTTTTCAAGAGATATAGAAGTCCATGTTTTGGACACTTCAACTCTAAATTTCATTGTTATGTATAATATCATTTTTATAGTCTGTTTTCAAAATACATTTCAATTTCTTCCATGTCTATATTTTAATTTTATTATTGTCCCCATGGGATATTTTTTCTAGTAGATTTCCCATTTTTTCTCATCCCAAACTTTTTATATTCAATTACTAGGAAGAATTTGGTATATCACAAGACACCATATTAATTTCTTAATTTTTATTGATTTTTTATAGAAAATTTTAAATATACATATTATTTATTTCAATGATTATATTAATTTTTTTCAAACCTAATAATCCATTATCCACGATAGATTAACCATACCTTTTTTAATAACACATAATCATATAAAAATAATCCCAAGATTTATGCATAATTATATAAAATACATCATATACAATGATTTATGGAAATGAAATCATGAAGAAAGATTTTATTAGTCATCTAATTTTTATTCCCATTTCAGCAATTATCTATGAAAAAAATTATCTACAATTTCAATTTCTAATATTGTATCCGTTAGTAAATTCCTTTAAATTTAAATATTAATGTCAACTTATAGCTAGTAGCAAAGGAAATATAGTTTCAAAGGGTAATTAATAGTATGTGGATGGTCACATGGCCTCAATGATTTTCCATGGAATTGTCACATGTCTAATTCATTCTTCCACATTCCGTAACTGGACCTCATTTTTGGATTTCACTACGATCAAAATATATTCACTTATTATATTCATTTTCAATATACTTTAAACTTTATTGAGATGGTTGAATACTCAATCTATACCTTGTGAATGATATATAACAAATTTCTTCTAACTGGTGTGTATTAACTTGTATAAATATTTCATTCAATTTATTAGTGAAAACAATTTGAGAAACTGTATATTCATTTATAATATATCAGTTAAACCTTTAATGAAAATAAATCACTATTTTATCATGTGGTTTTTTATTGGTATCATATAATTTTCATATTTGAATGAATTTTACACCTCATTTTTTTTATATAACCATTTAAATTTTTTCGTTTAATTGTGATACGTTTTGAAAGGATTCATGTTTAATTTTTTTGGTCATGTTGAACACACACAAACAAATATATATATAACATTATTGGATACGTGGGACCATAATTATATGTACATCACATGAATTAGTCAAATAATTAAATCACACAAGATGATTATGCCATGGAATATGTGTACTTTTATTTTACCATTCGCTTATAGACCAGAATTAGTTATCCATTTCAATTATGCTATAGAAAATATGTAACTAGACTTTCCCAATATATTGTGGTCTATATATAGGTATCTATTTAAATTATGTTGTGGATGATACATGTTTATTTTTTTATAAAATTTTATGAATTTTTAGTTGAATAATCATTACATATGATATTATCTAATTACATATATGTAATATTAAAATGTCATGAAATATTTTCTGTATATTCTATTAAGACCAAGAAACATCGAGGTGTTCATGAAGTAAGAAGAATATTTTTATGAAGATATAATTATTTCTCTAAGTGTTGATAGTTTTCATCTCTCATAAATCACTTTAGTGTATTGATCTTTCCTTATAAATTTACGAACATAGATGTGATTGAGATATGGTGTCCAAAAGATCATGTACAAAATAATGAGGATAACACCAAATGTTTTCACAATGTAATCGAAATAAGATGTTCCTAAATTAAAATTAGGAGATGATTTTATATTATTCAGATTACCAAATATTATGATCATTCTAAGGAATTCATGATCTATGATAAAGTTGATCAAATAAAGAAGTTGGCTGAACTTTTTGGAATTATGGTTCCCAAAAAAAGGTATGTGTTTTTGAAGTTGTATCAAATGAAGAGTTGTATAAAGTCTATCAGAAAAAATTATACAAAGATCAATATGAAAAGTGATAAAGTCTTAAATAGAGGTCTAAGAGAAAATACATTGGATAGATTTCACCAGAAATACTTTTATAAAGTCATTAGATCGAGTATATCGAATGGAATTTTACAAAGTCATCAGAAAAAGTCTAATGATTTTTTTGCAAAGTCATCAGATAGATAAGTTTTTATTAAAGCTATTAAGGAAAGGGAATTTAAAGGAATTCATCAGAATAAGTTACTTAAAGATCCCCAAGTAGAGGGAATATGATAATATTATCGGGAAAATAAGTATGAATTTTACTATATGGAGAAGTTCCTATGATGTTTTCATGGATGAAGTTTTTCCAAAGTTTTTTACAAAGTTTTTAAAAAGACATTAAATGTGATGATAATGAGTTAAATGTTCAACAATCCAATAATGATGAATGATAATTATTATAGTTGATATTTAATAAAGTTTAACTAACATTGATGTTGAGTTTTAAGGAATTTTTTATGAATATTGTTGAATCCTATTATCTCATAGGTTTGAATACAGTCAGCTGAAGAAATTTTGAGTGGGGTGTTCAAAGTTTGAGCAAGGGAATTTAATTTGATGTTCATGCTACTACCGACATCTTAAGAGAATTGATTTCTCTATAAAGGGGAGCTGGTGAATTGAGAAAAGGATGGCCAATATATTTTATGTTGGGTGAAGTGTTGAACATGTGAAGTGTTGTGTCACTATAAATAGTTTTCTAATGAATTGGAATTGGATGAACAATGTTTAAAAGTGATTAGACCAAAAAATATGACCAGATTAATAGTGGATAAATATACTAGTGTGAGGGCATCATATCGATGGTACTATATAGAGAAGTGATTAGATAGATTGTTTCACACAAAAGTCCAAGAAGAATTTCTTTCTCACTACTGTGAAAGAAAGTGTTGTGGAAGAAGAACTTATAGGAAGTCAAGTGTGTAGAAATAAGTACAATGAAAATATAACAAACCATGTTGGGGATGGTTATTTTTTTATTGAAAACATTTTTCTATCATATTTTCTATGCGAGTAGCACATTCACTATCTATTGATTATAGTTCTTTCCAGGTGAAGGTTATTTCATGCTTGTTGTAACAACTAAAAGATTTTTTTTCTAGTATATGTGAGATCTTAGATTATTTCCAAACCATTCCAAACAATAACTACTATTATTTAGTAGTGAAACTTATAAATACTTGTGTTCCTATGGGTGCGTTGGTTTGTTTTCTAGTGGAGTCAATTCTCACTCGCTATAGGAGAAGGTTTCTCTTAAATAAGGAAACTATGAAATGAATTGATCAATGATTCACCCCCTCTTATTAAACACAAGAGTCCTAACCAATCCTTTCAATTGGTATCAGTGCACAAGTTTCCTTTTTCAAATCAAGGATATTTGAATATTGAATAAGAATAAAGTTTTCATGGATACTTAGAACTCTATTAATATCAAGGGGATTCCGATCATTTATGGAAAGAACCATCGTATTTGAAAGGAAAGAATTTTATCCTAGATGTTGTCTATTGGATATGAAGTTATTGAGGATACTATAGGTTTTTTCTCTCCTCCCACTAAGGTTGTTAATTTAATATCCATATATAATAAGAACTTGAATATTTATGGGTGATCCAGAACTACTATAATTTCCTCAATCTAAGTAAGTAAATTTCAAATGGAGAAAATAATTGGAAGAGATAATAAAACCTATGTCACGCACCAACCTCTAAGATCCTAATTATTTTGTTCTTTTATTAATATTTGGTATTGTCCTTAAGTGTCAGGTTGAGTTGTGGATTTTTTTTTGGGGATTTTATACAAGGTGCACGATTAGCCAGCATGGTTTGTCTAACTGTGTGACAACCATGCAGTTTGGATCTATGACTTTTTAGAGCTCTTTTTCATTGTAGTAACAGGACTAATCAAACAATGTGGACCAACCATTTGGCACCCAATTTTTCTTCAGTTGGGGGTGAATGATTAGTGCATGATTTAGTAAAATGTACAACTAAACATGTTGTTGTTCCCATAATTTTAATTTTTTATGATTTCAAAAAGTTCCCTCTCAAGAATAAAATCTAAAACTGGGTATTTTCCTCCCCATTAAACCATGTAATATGAAGAATTCTAGGGATATCCTCATTTATTACACCTATATTTTTGAGGCTCTCTATTTAATTCTTGGTGTTGTTATAAAGGTATGGCCTCTAATCCTCTCAACCTTCCCTCTTCTTCTTGTTTCATCCTCCTTCAGGTCATATTTTCATCTTGAATGAACTCTAGGGAGCGATTTCAACCAAATGTGCTTTGTTTCATAATGTTAGGGTGTGTAGATCATATCTTGAGTCTTTATCTTCCTATTTATGAGGTTTTGTTCAATATGCATCCGGTTTGAGGTAGGTGGTTCCATCATTTATCTTTTTCATTATATACCATAGGTTATTTATCTTTAAAAATTAATTTACCCAAAATTATTAATTGTTTTATTGGTGTATAAAGGGTTATAAAATTATTTCCTAAAGCGTGTGACTTCATAATTTGTTTTCAAATATGTTTGGTGCATTCCATGTGTTTGATGAAATTAATATATGGGTTTAAAGTGTTTTTTTATTATTTAAATTGATGACATTGGTTTTTTAATGATTAAATATTATTTTATTATGGTCTTGAAGTATTATTTAGTTGAGTTCATCGATTATAATTAATTCTTATTGGTTTAACATGTGACCACCCTTGATTATGATAAAAAAATTTATTTATTCTTCTTGATTGATTTCTTTGGTTCTTCCCATGAACACATATACATATATATGCATGTGGTTAATCACTTATATATTTATGTTCATTCATACATATATAAGTGTATTTTTATATACATGGGAGCTCATGGGAAGGATCCTTTGGAAATTTGACTCTCAAAATAGCCCATTGATCTTCAAAGTGGTATAAAAAAACCTCTTTACAAATGTGATTTCTTGAAATGGTTCTTAGTACCATTGGAACTTTCCAAGGGATTATTAAAATGAAAGTTGATTTATAAATTGGTTTCAAAGGTTGTTTGGAAAGTTTATTTTAAAGGTCATTTTGAAATTTTCATAGTGTTTATCTAATGGTTTTACTAAAAATGGGTTTTAATAGGGTTTTAAGAAAGATTCTATTAGTTTTAAATTAGGATCCCCAATTGGATCCTTGAAATATTTACTTTGAACTTTGTTACACCCTCATGGAAGCCCTATCATTGGAAGGGGGTTTCACATAGATGGTGTGGGGAGGTAGGGTGAGCATTCTATTTAACTCATGTTGATACATGATTGGGGAATTGTTTATTTATTTTCTACCTCACCTCATAGTTATATTAATATCATGGGATCCTAGGTGTTTTAGTGAGGGAAGGGAGATGCTTATATCTTTTTTCTAATTAGATGGACTAAATCCACATGGTATGAAAAGCCCATGGGGGTTATGCCACTAGTGCTGCTATTTGAGAGTAGTTGGGTTAGTTATTGACTTAGTAAATTCAACAAAATAAAAATCGTTTTTATACCATGAAAAAACCCTTTGATTTGATCAAGAAATCAAGATTCTAATGGGAATGACCAATTAAAATAAGGTAGAATTGATCTATATTAAGATAGAAATCACCAGATTGGGAATCATGGGATAAAACCAATGTCTAGGAATCAAAGGGATGAGATAAAAGGATAAGAGAGAACCCAAAATCAATGGAAGAAATATCCTATGGTCTTTGGGTTTTAGGGAGTCCTAAGAGATTAAGAAAAATGTAGATGGGTTGGGGTTTTAAAAACATACATGATATAACACAGTGATATTACTAGGCCCTGAGTGACAGTACCTAATAGATGGTGTATCCTTAGAAGAATAACTTGTGCCCAATAATTGCACTAGTAAGTTGATGGATTCCCATTGGTTAGACGATGGAATCTATAATCTTTCTATAGATCCTACAGACACCACCAACTGGCAGGTGGACCTGTTATAACATTTTTAAGTTATAAAACCATCCACCATCTTGGACCTTTCTAATTTGAACCTCCCAAAAACCTTTAATATGACTCAAAATACTTCAAAACATACTAAAAAAGATATGAACAAGCTTAAATTAGACATACATTAAATATAGGTGTCTCACACCATAGGTTATTATAACCAAAAGGGTCACTTATCAGACTAATGATTGTCTACATAGGCCAACACATGTTCTTTTAGTGAACTTTTTCCCACTCACACACTACCTAGTATACTTCCAAGGAGGTAACCCATCCTAAAAATAATCTAGACTAAGATCTCTTTACTACAAAGTTCTAATCATTTAGGCTCCTGGAATGAAAGATGAACCTTGTATGCACGGGTAGTAACATTTAATCTTTTATATATCACTTTTTAAGGGGTGTTACAAATGTACCTTCTCATTTTTACCTTAGTGGGACACATCCAAACCATTATTATTATGATATAATGACCCACTGATAGTATCTACCATTAAATCCACCTACCTAAAATCTTAGTCGCCCCTTACATATGAGGGACTGATTCACAACCTATGAAAAGATCTGCAGAATAAAAAAGATTTCCTTCACTCATAAATAATACATGAGTTCATTCTAAAAATTAATATCCCTTTTCACCTCATCCCATTCCAATATTAGGGAAAATCATTGAAAATAAATAAAATGAGTGGCATTGTCCTTCATTGACATTCCTTCCTACTTGAGGTGCATAAAATCCCCATGCATATTAGCCCTTAGGGTCAAAAGAAAGAAATATTCAATGAACCAATTCTATAAATCCTTCTAGTTTATCCATAAATTTATGTCTAACTAGAATAAGGAACCCCATTATTACTTCATCTTTCCTCAAAGCATATACATCACAAGCTTTACCCTTCTTTCTGAGGGGTGTCTCTAGAACATTAAAAATTTTCTACGCCGACTCTACCCAATGATAAGCTACGAAGGGACCACCATCACCAGAGAAAAATAAAGCATGAATTAACCTAAAATGCCTAGTATTATTATAAATCATAGGCCTGGAACATAGAGCCTCTCTCTCCCTTGATTATATAACTCAAAGAAATCTCTCTCAAATATGAACAACCATTGCTAAACCTGGTGATGTAAGAGGATCTAGCCTAAACACCACTGTAACATAATCATCACCACCCTGTTATGTTTAATAGAATTATTTAATGGAGAAATTTTTCTATAATTCCAAGAACACACCTCAAAACACATTACTAAAATTGTTTTTGATATCACAGTTTAAAGAAACTGATAAAAGGTGTAATGGCCTTTTAATCTCTACATCTCATATCGCATGATTATCGTAACTTGATCACTATCACTAAATCCATATACCCATATATAGGGTCATAAATTTATATAGATAAGTTCCACATCATATATATAGTATCCTTGTAATATCACCTTTCCAGTTTACCCAAACCAGAGACTTCGCACTTGAGGCTCACTTAAATGAAATTTTAATTACAAGATATAGTGAAAAATGCATTTAAAGTTGTAATTTTAATTTTATTTAACTAAATCCTTATAATAATAAATATAAATAATCATTTTATATGTTTTAATCCACATAATATATCATTAAACTAATATTAAACCATAAATTTATATGGTAAAGTTCTATATAAATTGTTGATGGCATTTTATATAACCAAACCTATGTTATAAAAAATATAACCAATCAATAAAAATCCTGAAAATGATATATGAATCACATGTTCCTTTTATGATTCATGAATGCATTCCCCCTTACCATTTCATCCAAGATACAAAAATCCCAAAAATAATATATGCAAAATCTAATACATCATTCTTGGAGAAATAGGTCAATAGTCATAACAATAACAAAAACCATTATCCCATACTTGTAAATATGAAATTTCATGATAAGTTGTGTAGTTACTCTAGGGAATGTATTCCATACTATTTTATAACAATTAATTATCTCTTATCTACATTACATAATTAGTTAGATAAATTACTGAAATTTGATGCAACTTTTTAATGTCCCTTGGCTCGAAACCACTAATCGGTGTCTCAGATGTAGTCGCTAGATGACCTATGGATTATCTTCCTTTACATCAGAGGATACTAACTTGTAGCAAGGTTATATGGGGATTAAATGTGGATAAAATAACATCATATCAAAATAAAATAATTTTATGAGTAACAAAAAATAATATAAATCCAGATAAATCATGACACAGACTTCACAGAAAATTCTAATAAATTAACATAACCCATGTTATATGAAAATTGTGAATATATAAGGTCAATTGGTTATACTTATAAATAAGATCATAGACACCAACATCCTAAAAATAATTAATGGAAAAAATGGGAAATACTACAAAAAATAGTCTCACATCCTATCCTAAATCCAACTCCCTTGCTACATACTAATTGTCCTCATTTAATCATCAGTCATAGAGTGTTTTCCTATGTCTTATCCTATTACCATGAAGTCTTCTTGGGTACCAAACGGTGGCCTAATGGGGGTGTGATTACGAATTAGTAGGAAATCACCAGCAACATCTAAATCACATCTAGTCAGAGTATATAGTGTATATTGATGTTTATAATAAAATAAATATACAAAATAAAATCCCATATTTATCCTAAGGTTCCATGGAAAAACCCAGGATCAATCATGCCTGCCTTAGCTAGTTCTAGATATCTCTCATTACAGTAACCGATAAAGGACTAAACAAATCCAAGGATCATATCCAAGTAATTAAAAACTAATAATATAATTTCAAATCAATTTATAGTTTCTAATGAATTCCAATATAGTAGTCATCATCTAAATCCAAGGCACCTAAACATGGAATTCCAAACTAATATCACCTCATTTAATTTATTCATTCATGGGTATCTACAATAATCATTTAAACCATATCCTAGAGTATGTATTGAGTATACCCTACAAAAAATGTCATTTAATTAAGTCCAAGGATTCATTAGGGTCATTTATGAATTCACATTTAATTTAAAATTTCATGCACAACCCACAAGATGAAAATTTCTTAGCCCATACTCTCCAACAGACTACTCATGGATTAAGGAGATGTTAAGTTTAAATAAATAGGGTTAAAATATATTTATTTAAAACATATAAAAGTAATGGGGTATGTTCACATGACCACACATAGTGAAAATTATATAAAAAATGAGATATTGAGAGAAATATTCATGAACTCATGTTATATACTCATAGATGTTGAATCTTCAAATACCAGCCACAAATTTGATCCCAAATGGGGGAAAATGAAGAAGTTGATGAATGCCCATAATTAGGGGAAATTTTATATAAACTGCATGAGATCTATTTCCAATAAAAGAGACTAAGAATGATAAAATTATGATTGGTAACATTTCCTTAATATCTCAGTCACTATGAACTATGATCGATTTTACCATGAATTAAGGGAGTAAAAATAACTAAGCTAGTAGAGGAATGAGAGCTCTCATTGAGGAGGTTCATTTTCACTGGAAAAAGTGGTACAAGAGGGTTAAAACAAACCAAATTGAGTAGGGGAAAAATATAATACCACAATTTTAATAAATATCACCATGACTCACCTTGGACACCTCCATGGTGTGGAAATAACCGTGTTCCATGACAAAAATGATTGAGTAATACTAACGTTAATATAATCTTACATGCCCTGGTAAATTACCCTTAGAAATGCCCTTATCAAGAAATTCACCCTCCCTATTTCCCAAAATTAGAACACTCGACCAAAATAATCAATGGATGGGTACCATAGAGAATCCATTCTATATTTCACTCCTTGGTCCCCTATCAAATAGTTCTCCACCACACCTCTATAAACACCCAGTAAGGGAGGTTTGGGTCACCCATTTTGATCTCGTGAACCTCCTAGGAACCAGTTCTAACCAAACACCTAGTATGATAATTTAGGTTATCATAGACTAAGTTAAATATCTAGGTCTTAACCAAAATAGCCAGCATGAGGTGGAACCATGATGAGGGAATCCCTATTTATTTCATATAGATGTCATCCCATGGAACCATGGGAAGATTCATAGTGTATAGTTCTCTATGGTTAGACAATACAACCCATTAGAGGATATAACATATTAGGGGAAGCCTTAGTAAGCTTCTATGTGATCTAGGTACCTCTCAAGCCTCCTAAAACAGTTTTAAGCAACATTCAACTCTCAGAACACCTCAATAACCACTCTATTTTCCAAAAACAAACACAAAGAAAAGTAAACTAAAAAAACACAAGCTTAGTCATAATTATGTTCATACCTAAAAATAAGTCAATGTTTTTATAATAAAGTATTATATGAAAAGATTATCTGATTCTAATGATTTTAAATCCAAATGTTTGTAATTTAATAGTTATTTTTCTCAAAGGATCCAATTCTCTATAATTGGTATAAAAGGATGAGTGATCAGTTAATGGAATGATCAATTAAAAAGATAGGTTCATACATCTAGGTTTAAAATCCCAATAAGTCAAAGTGGATCTATTATAATATAAAAATATTTTAATGTTGATGAGGAAAATAAATTATTATATAAGGCTATTAAGTAGATGTTATGGTCCTTGTAGTCTCAAATGTTTTATTGAATAAAAAATTGAGAATGTGATTGTTCTAAATGTTCTAATGGATTAATAAGAAATCATACATTTGTTGTTGAGTCATCCTAGACTGAATAGATCATTCTCATTTCATGATCAAGTACATTTAGACTAAAGGGATATAATACAGTCATATTTCATGATAATTCTATTTAGGGATATATATTGGTTAATGGAAGATATCTTTAAATCATTTGTAAGTGTTCCGAAAATGATGAAACCTTATCATGTTTTTTAGTCACATGATTATATTAGTGATAAAATATGTGTCTCAGACTCATCACCAATAATATATTTATGTGGTCTACCGCATTTTCTATAAAATTTATAAAAATATTGAGTTCCATATATTACTTTATATTTCTATTTTATATGATTTTTGATGTGATTAAAATATTGAGAGGATCTGGAAATTAACATGTCATGGAGTTTAATTTCAAGAAGGAAATTATAAAAGAGTTACACTGATCCAACCACCCATTTATCAACATTACATCATATTCCTAGGTACTTGACTAATAATATCATTTAAAATTACTTATTATATTTTTATTTCTTATAAATATATGTTATTATGATTTTTTAATATATTATTAATCATGTATTACTCATTTACTTTCATCTTACAATTTTAAGGAGTTTTTACAATATCAATATAAGAGTTCCAAATTATGCCATTTCAATTACTATTTGATATTATTTTTATGACATTTATGATCATATATCCATTTTATTTTAATCCTTTATATTTATTTTAGACAATATAATACCCATTATTTTCTATCTTACCCTTTCCATAAGTTGTTATCATACAAAGGTAATGGTTCCCAATTCTAGCACTACATTTCTAATTTCAAATTATTTGATTATATTTTATTTTTAGATTTTGTTTAATATAATTCGATGATTTTATATCAATTTTACTATCATGGATTTTTTATATTATGGAGGTGATATTACCCATTCCCTACCATCAATCAGTTTTAATAGGCCCTTATAATTCCTATGTAATTGTTTCCCATTGCATCCAATCCATTTCTTATTTACAATTCATTTCTTATAAAAAATTCTAAACATCATTTTCATAAAATTTAATTAATATATTTCCAAATATTTTCCATTAAATTAATATAAAATTAATTATATATTACTTATTTCCTCTCATTTTTATTTTCTTATAAGACATAGGGTTTTTAAAGATTCTCAATCAACATATAGTATCCATGAATTTCAATTAGTATAATTTTAAAAAATTACTTCATTAATATTATTTATTTAAATAAAAAATGCATTTAGTTTCATTTGAAGATATCAACATAGAATATATATTCATAATAATAAAACTAGAAGGAGCATTAGTTGTTTATGAAATTATAATAAATTCATTATATCGTATTAAAAAAGCATGAAATTATGAATTATATTGAAATTATTATTAAATACATTTTTATTATTATCTTGAATAGTGTTAAATATATATTTTTAATTCATTTATCATTATGGTGTTTTTTGAATAATAATTTTAATGGATTTATAAAATAACCTTGATATAATACATAATTGTTTTATAAATTCAGTTTAATTTTATAACCTTATTATAGTTATCTAGAGTTATCTTTTCATATATTCATTTTAATATTAATTTTTTAATTATATTTTAATATTTAAATTATTTTTATACATGCTTTAAAAGTGATATTATTTTGAAATATAACTACAGAAAATAACAAAATAATTTTTTCTAACATAACTCATTTTATGTGTATCATTTGTACCTCATAAATTGATAAATAATATTTTCCCAATTATATAAAAATATATTAGGAATTTTATATATAAATAATAATTCATTTAATATTTGAATTTTTTTTCATATACTATGTGGTTGATTTAGAACTCTAAAAATCCCCATTTATATTGTTATGAAATGAGTTTCACACTAATATAATATTATGATTTATTCATTATATTCATAGAAAAATTCCATTTATAATATATATATATATATAGTCTTATTTTCCTAATTGTACATTATATTTAGATACGGTATTCATTATAAAACTAAAATGGTCATTGAAAATTAATTATGAAAATAATATATCTAGTTAATATCTACAAATGTATGTTACTTAATATATTTTTAGAATACCATCTTTTGAAAAATATTAGATTAAATTTTCAAAAGAGATTTTGTTTTGAGAATAATCTTTTAAAAATGATCATAGGCCCATTTTCTCGTATATTTCATTAAAAGACAATTTTGTGGTGAATAGTGGAAAATGTAGATTTTAGTATAATGTATGTTTTATGAAATTATCATTATATCAATATTTTTCAAAATATTATAACACATTTTTCATTATATAAAATTTAATCATTGGGTTTAATAATACATTTAAATAAAAAATACATAATTATAAAATGTATAAAAAAATACTCAATATCGATGTTATATTATATATATATATATAACTATATTCGATTCATTACATAGTATATGTGTTATTTACATGGTATCATTATATTTTTTATGTTATAAAATTTCAAATAAACATATATATGTTAATTAGAAAATAATAAATTTCACATTAATCAACATTATTCAAAGTATTGATCCTAAATAATAAAATAAGCAATATATTATTCAATGTTACCCCACTAAATTCTTAAACAAATACCCTCCATCCTACCCTACCTCATCACATATAAAACTCTTTCTTTATCTATATATATTCTGGTATCCTACTCTAAACACCCCCTAAAACATTCCTAAGGACCAACTCCAGCTAAAAGACACTTCTATAAAGTCTATAGACTCAATCTGACAGAGGTGACTGAAAGAACATGGTAAGGGTTTTAATTTATCTCATTACATTCTTAAACTATGGGATTTTTACATGAAACACTTACCACTCTTGTTAATCCATGATAACTAAATATCCTTGTTATTAACATACCTTTAATGCTTTATCTATTGTAAATTCCCTATTACCTCTCATCAAACTATTTTTCATAAGATATTACTTTCTCAAAATATGGGTTTCAAAATTGATTCCTTTTCCATATAGTTACCCTCTTCCCCCTTTTGATAACATATTTATTTTTTTAAAAAGAACTATGAAATTGAAGTATAATTCTATAGTAATGATTTAATAAATCTAAAATATTTATTTTCTGTTTATTATTTTAAAATATATTATTAAATATCATTCACCTATGGTAGTTTTATACTACATAAGTGAACGATGATATAGTTCACATAATATTTTCATAAATATTCATTAAAATGAATATAATGATGTAATATGAAATTAATAATAAAATAATATAATATTTTTCACACCCCGACCTTTATTTTTCCTATTATTTTATTTATTTATTTTCTTATAATATTTTCTACTAGTTTTGGGATGGAACTAATTAAAATTTAGAAAATTGAAGATGTTTTCTCTTATCGCATGGTTCAGGCATACAATTGTCGCATGGTTTACCAAACTGTGTTAGAGATCCTTATTTAGTTTCCATTTTATTCATGGTTTTGTGTAGATAGTTTAGCATAAAAATAATGAATACCATTACATAAGAGAATTTATAGTTCAATTTTTATGTGAATGGTTAATGTGCATTGGTAATGCACTATTTGGGGAAAACAGTGCAGGTCACAATATAAATAGCGTTGGTCATAGTGGAAACTATGTGAGCGGTACATACTTGTGAAATTTAAAGTGGTTGTTATATGGTGATTAGACAAAACTATGAGATAATCCTACAAGGGCCTATAGTTTATAATAGAATGGATTATATAGTTAGTTCATAGTTTGGAAAAACATGTAGAAAAACCATGTTGTTTTACTGGAATATAAAAAGTTTGAAATTTATCCCATAAACCTCTTTAAATTAAATTCCTCAACTCTATATTCTTTTCTTATTATGTTCATATGGCATATGGATCTCTTAACCTTCAATTTACATCTATTTTATTGTTATTTATTAGAATTTTATCAATAATTTGGCTTGATTTCTCATTGTAATCACCTCTATTTATCTTCTCGTCATATCTTCCTTCTTTTTTCTTTTTTATCATGAAATGGTAAGGTCATGTAAAAATAGCTCTCCCTATTAATAAATTTATTAAATTTGAGGTTTCATGATTTAATGGTGTGGTTGGGTTCTTAGGGAGTTATTATTGACTTACATGGATTGACTATTACATCACTTCATGGAAGTGGAGTATTGAGGTACACTTCCCCTTCCATTAGTAATTCAATTTTTCAATCATGATTACTTGCATGTTTAAATTCATTAATTTAATATTAAATGATAGTATTAAATGTGTTGAAGATTATTTGGAAAGGAAAATTATTTTTTACTCACTTTCTAATGAATAAAAAAGTTTTTTCCTTGTTAATTTATTTTCTTAAAACTCTTGTACTTGACCATGCACACTAGAAGTTTAAAAAAATGTACAAATTTTCATTATTAATTAATTTTTATATTTCAAGTTTTTTTGGTCTTTAAAAAAGTTTTTATATTATTTTTTGAATATTTTATAGTTTCTAATATTCTTTAAAAAGTGTCAATACAGTTTTTTAATGAATGTTTGAAAGTTCTAGTTTACACTTTAAAAGAGATTTTTCTTAATGAAAAATCCCTTGGAAAATGCACCTAGATTTGTTTAATTAAAAAATGGATTAGAGTTACCCTGGTATAAGACGTATTAATTATATTGATGACTTTTTTTTGTAAGAAGTTATTTCTAAGTGAGGTTATTGGGGGTGAGGCATGCCTATGGGTTCTAAATTTTGTATTCATAGATGTATTTATATCCATATTTTTTTTGAAATGAGTTATTATCTCATGTTAATTTTATACATCATGGAAAATTGATATTAGCTAGTAGATCTTGTTAGAAAACATGTTGTACTAGTTTAGGATCATGCACCTACTAGTAGAATCTAGTATATTTTTCATCCTACTTTGGGATTATTCCCTTGGTTAGGATAGTTAGGGAATGAATGAGCATTAGGGTTGTTGGATTGAACCATACATACTGATTTGGATAGATTTTATTATATTATGATTTAGTTTTCCCCATAAATCTGAGGTTTCTATGATCACCGGTACGTGACTATATTGTATTTGATATGATTACTTTATTACTATGATAGTTGGATATCCATTTATTTACATTTCCTATAATATGTTTTTTCTATTGTTACTCTTTTTTTGATGATTTATTCTGGCTGAATTAGAATTTATTTTTTAAAAATAAACTTATGATTTAATATTTTGAATATGGGTTGTAACATTTTTTATTTTCTTTTTATCAAATCTTCAAAATACTATCTCTTATAATTTTTTTACCTCCATACCTGAAATAGTATTGTGTTAATGAAAAAGGGAAATATACTTTTATAGTATTTTGATCTAAAAATATAATTCTATATTTTCTAAATTGTATTTCAAAATAACTTTAAATATATATTGAATTTAAATTAAACATTTGGGGTTTGGTTTCTTTTTGAATACCTATACAGTTTTTTCGTTCATGACTATATATATATATATATATATATATATATTCGTTTCAGTTTTAGAATCTGGTCACTCATGGAGCATTTGTGGTACTATGTTTGGATGGGAACTTGTGTTGTTATGTTGATATTGGGTTTAATATTGTATTAGCTTCTTCAGTATTTTGTTGTATCATCCAATTTGACTAACCTTTCATCAAATTGTACATTTAGTTTTTTGTATCGCTTAAGATAAAGATTAATTAATTTTTATTCCATGTTTAGTTTTTCTTACATCTAAAACTATTTATTTCATTTCACATGAATATCTAATGTATAAAGTTTTTATGTCAGACATATGGATGGAATCCCCATGTTAAATATTATTCTTTCAAAATAAATCATTCCATTTGTTATAATTTTAAACCCTAGTTTATGTAACCAGCCTAGGGGTATTGGGAATGCCACTTAGGCAAGTCACAAGCCAACACGAGTGCCCAAATTAGGGGTGTCGCAAAGTTAGTTCATGAATAAATGTTAGCAGAGAACACTTTTTTATTTGGGTGTTTCTAGAAAATTGGAGTTAAGACTGTCGAAGCTCAACTGTTTGCAGCTTCAAGAGTCCAACTATCTCTTACTCGCAACGAACCTTGAGCTGGCATGGTATATTGGGTTGTATATCTCGAATTTTAATCATTACTCATTTATTCTAGATTTTTTTTGTTATAGGTTGGTGATATTTGTTATTTTACCTAAGTTATATAGGTGATTCAGAGGTTTTACATGTTTTAGAGGTGACAAGGGTGGAAGAATTAGAGCCACAAAATTACCCCACATGGTCAATAAAACCAACTGAAGACTAGAAAAATAGTCTTATTTTCCTTCTAGTGGTAGTTTTATGATTGGCACATGGTCGACCAAAAGGTGTGGCCAAATTGGGAATATCCACAACCCCCTCTGAAAAAATTAGACTCCTTTACATCTTGTATTGTTTAGGGTTATTGGTAGATGTTATTTGGGGATAATTAATGGGGATTCACAAATAAAACATTGATTTCAAAGGGAGTAAAGGGAATATTTTTTTAAAACATTAGATTCATTTTATGAAATTTAAAAACAGATAGTTATTTGGTTTGGAATGAGGGAATATAGTTTTAAAACTAAAGTTTTTTATTTTTAATGATGTTGGGATGTTTTTAAGTGTAAATTTTTGGAGTTTTATGATGTAATATAGTTATGATAGTAAAAGAGAGTTTTTTAAATTGATAAAGATTATTTATGAAATATTTCATAACAATTATTAGGTTCTAAAATGTTAGGAGAAACGATAATAATGGATTTATAAAATTACACATTGATATTATTATGTGTAGTTTTGTAATTTATAATGGGGATTGAAAAAAAATTAAAATAATGAAATGATTTTAGAAATCATAAGTGTTTAAATGAAGTGTTTTTAATTGAAACCTATGGTTTAGAACATGGGTGTGTAGTTTTGAAATGATTTAAAGGGGAACATTGATTTTGTTTGGGGCTAGTTACTTATTTATTAGATTTGTTACTTTTAGTTGGAAATCATATTTTCTTAGATGATATTCTATGTTTATATATCTTGATTAGTATTATTTTTCCTTTATTAATTGAATCACGATTCATAGAATAGTTTTAAGGGATCATAGAGACCCAGAACCTTAAAAATTTCTTTAGATTCATACCTCCTAGGACCCAAGTATAACCCTCTTAGTCATTGATTCTTCACATACTCTGAGTGGTGCAGTGAATCAAACACTTCTTATTTTTTTATGTTAGTAGTTTATGAATTTTTGGATATTTGATTATTTAAATATGACTTTATCCAGACCTTAATCTATGAGTGTTCTTATATAATCTATCTCTCTTATGGATGTGATTAGTGGATAAATAGTGGTGAAATTTATTTCTAGGGGGCAGCCTAGGGTGGTTCTTGACCCTATCGATGCTTTTCTTATTGAAGTTACTCTATAATATAGAGATAAACTCCTTATATGACCTAGTGTGATCATAATTTTAAGATAATGTATGTGTCAATGATTAGAAATTCTATTTATTACCTTTTTTAATTTTTTTTTGTTTTTGTGATTTGGGACTCAAGGATGTCCCTAGAATTTGAGATATATCCTAACTAGTAATGTTTTATTTTAGCTATAATTTTGAGTATCTCTCCTTGAATTATAAGTACATTCTCATTTTTAATGATCCTCGGTTCTGAGAGATGATAGAATCTCTTTGTGTATAATTTCATTTTATGGTAATTCTAAATATTTGATGGGTGCGTCTGAGTTTCACCCTCCATGTTAATGGTCTCTCACATGGAGATATAAAAGGACTGATTTGGTGATGTCATTATCTCATTCCCTTAATTTGATGAGTTATTTTTTATTAATTGGAATCTTGGTAGTAATTTATTGTTTTGGGAGAGTTTTTTTGGATGAATTCTAGATATAGTTGTGAGACCACTATTAATGATCCACTCATTATTTGGTGTCACTTGTTTTCTTATTATGTGTAGTACCTAATTCCCTGACTTGAAACTTCTTTTAATTTGATATTAATTTCATTGGTTCTTTAACTTTTTGTTATCCTTTTTTCAATTCTTTCTTGATGTTCCCTTATGTGAGTAGTTTGGTGGTTTTGATAAACTCAACATTTCTGATCATATTATAATTCTTTTTCTATGGTTATAATTTTCAATAGTTATTTAGGAGATAAATTTATTTTTGAAGATGAATGTGTCCCATATTAGTAAGTTTAATTTACATTATATTGATTATGGTCATGGTGTTCCATGATTTTTAAATTGATTTTTTATTGAGGATGTTGAACCTCACAGTTCCCTTTGTTTATCCTCTATATCTCGTACTTTCTGGGGGTATAATGTGTTATGATGGGGAGAATTGTCACACATAAACTCTTTTTTATCCTTACTATTATATTTATTTATTTCCTATTAATCTTTTTTGTGTGTGTTTTGGGCCAAACATGATTTAAATTTTGAATATTCATGAAGTTTTCTCTCATCACATGGCTGGGGTGAATAGTGACTATAAGATTTATCAAACTTTTCTAATCAACCTTTTATAGGATGCATGTTATATATTATTTAGTTCACATGGTTTAGCATAAACCATGATGGAAACCTTATTTAGAGGAGTTTCAAGTTAATTTTTAATGTTCATGGGTAGCACACGGTTTGGGGAAAACCACATGGGTCTCAATGGAAACTATGAAAGTGACTCTTATGAGAGATTTTTTTTACATTGATTGTGCATGGTTTTAAGAAGCCTTGTTATAATATTTTGAGGTATTTTAGTTTATAATAGATGTGATTTCATATTTTTTTTATGGTTTGGTATGTTTTGAGACTAAATTGTGCAACCTTCCCAAAAACTAAAAAGTTAGAAAATACACTTTTATCCCTATTATAATTAAATAATGAAACCCTCCATTATTTTTTCATTAGACTCACACACACCATAGATCTCCTCCCTTTTAATTTCCCTCCCTCTCATGGTGATTTATTTATATTTCATCAAGAAATTGGCTTGATTTCTAATGATAAGCACCACTAATTATCTTCTCCTCATCTCTTCATTATTGTTTCTATTTTCTCTTTACTAGTAGAGGTCATGGAAAACTAGGGAATCCATTGAATCATTTTTTAAATTGAGGGTTACTTGGTTTTAGGGTTCTTTTTGAGTTTTTCATTCCTTGTAGGGGTTGATTGTCTCCTTTATTGATGGAAGCATTGTATTGAGGTAGGATTCCTCTTGAATTATCCTTAAAATTTTAGAACCTTTATTGATTTCATTTTTAGATTCATGCTTTAGATATAAAATTATAGTATTAATTTTTTATGATTATTTTGGAAGAAAACTAGGTTTTTACTTAGTTTACATTTAATGAAAATGTGTTTCCCTTTCAATTTATTAGCATTGACCATGCACGCTATAAGTTTAATAAAATTTACAAATATATTATATTAATTATTTTTAATATTTAAAGAGGTGTGGCTCTCAAACTAGTTTTGAAATGGTTCATTAAATATTTTAGAGTGTTCTTGGTTCATTAAAAATGGGTCTTATAGTATGTTTTTAAAGAAATTTTTTAAGTCCCTATTGGAACTTTTAAAGAGGATTTATTGATGAAAATTACCTTAGAATATAAACTTGGTCTTGTTTATTTAAAAAATGGACAATAGTTTCCTTGGTATTGGATACATTTATTATATTGATGATTTTGTGAGAAAGGGGCTATTTTAAGAGGGGTGATCTTGAGTGAGGCTTGTGTTTGTACATTATGTATTTTAAAAAATATTTATATCTATATTTTATTTTTTTATGGATTATTGGCTCAAACATACTTTATAAATCATGGAAAATAAAGTGTAGTTAGTGGAACTTATGATAATACGTGTTTAACTAGTTTAACATCATGCTCTAACTAATGTCATCTAGTATGGTATTCACCCTAATTTGAAAACTTACCCCTCACTTAGGGAAATTAGGGAATGCTCGAGAATTATGAAGGTTGGATTATATCAGGAATTCCAACTTGGAGGGATAATGTTTTACTATTTTTCATGTTTTACCCTGATCTCTTAGGTTCCCATGATCATTGGTACTTGACTATATTGTATTGGATATGTTTCCTTTATTATTGTGATGACAGGCTATCCTTTTCTTTTTTTTCCATAAATTGGTGTTATTTTTGTTATGATTGGTTTTGGCTAACATTGTAATCCTTTTGTAAATATAAATGAGTGACTTTATGTTTTAAAATGGTTTGGAACGACATTTTTTATTTTTTAAAATCTTCAAGACATAGTCTCTTAAAATATATTAACCTCCATGTTTGAAATGGTATTGTTTTAAAATAATTAGAGCAACATGTTTTTATTGTATTTATATATGAGTGTGAAAAACCAATTTATTATAAATTATATTTTAAAATAGCTTTAAATAGAACTTATTTTTAAAGGTATTCATGAGGTGTGGTTTCATTTAGCGTTTCTTTTGATTTTAGTTTTGTATATTACTTGAGTTGGATGCTTGTTTATTTGATATTACCAGTTTGGTTTTTTATATTTGTAAAAAAATTTAATTCATTATGCATGGATCTCTAACATACAGAGTGTTCATGCTAAAACTCTAGGTTGAATCTTTGTGTTGAATACCATTATTTTTGGTGAAATTATTCCCATTGTTTATTCTTTGAGGACATGTTTCTTGTCACTAGTGTAAGGGGATCTGGAGTACACCTTATATATATATATCACAAGACAACTTAGGTTCCCTAATTAGGGGTGGTCCAACGTATTTTTCATTATCATATCTATAATTCAAGAATAATAAAATATGCATTATAATAATCCTAATAAATGTAATAAATAATTTCCAATTTAATAATCTAAAACATGATTACAAAAAAAATTCTAATTTAAAAATATTTTTTGGAATATTTTAAACTTTTCCCTACCTTATATATATAGTGATATGAATACTATGCATTAAAACCTCATGAGTTTATGGAAACATTGAAAAATCCCCATAAACCATTACCATTTAATTAAGGAAGATTTTGAATCCTGAAAGAAATGAATTCAAAACAAAAGAAACATGACATATTAAACAAATATATGAATAATACATGATAATAAATTAATTAAATAAAATATTAAAGATGAAATAAACATATATAAGGTTCCTAAGGATGAAATTAAAAAATATAATTTAATTATTCATGAGTTTAGTGAAAAAATAAAGTAAATTGGTACATGAGGTGAGGCTTTCTTTCTAAATCCAAAATCATTTCAATTATTATTCTTTAATATTCTATCCTCTATTTTGTTCTTATATCCAGGATCTAGAATATATTCATTATTTTTTTCCATTAATTTTTATATATATTTATGATACCTTTTAACCATCCTAGATTTTTTTTATACATCACTTTTTTATAAAGAGTTTTTCATATTTTTCGGTTCTTTTGGATATTTTACCTATAACCCAGCATCCCATATCTTCCTTTTTAACTATTCAAAACGTGATTTTATTATGCTATTTAAACTTCCATATTGTACATTATTAAGGGGATAGTCTTACAAAAATTTCTCGGCTACTGGTAGCTCGCGCCTACCTCCACGGGTTTTTTTCCAGTGGCACCCCTTTTATTTCGCAAAATGCTTTTTAAACCGTGTTTTGGCCCCTCTAAGCCTATTTTAAAGACCATTAATGACAATTAATTAAATGTTTGGTGGGTACCCCCTCAAATGAAAACATGGGTTCTGGTCACGCCCTAACTACGTTTTCAGAAATGCCAGTAGGCATGTGCGTCGGTTTTAACCGCCCCGATGGGCAAGGACTCTTTAATGCTGTGTGGCGTATCCCAGCCGCGTGGTCAACCCACGATCCTGCTCCTTACGCGGTTTCGAGTTTTTCTCTTCATATCTTAACCGTCTGAGGCGTGCTGTATCTCAACCCTTATCAGCCTTTCACTGCGTTTCTTTTTCTTGATCACCCTGCCATCAGAGTACCCTTCCTCCCGACAAGTTGTAACCCAACGAAGTTTTCCTTGATCGTGTTCCATGGAGCTCCTGCTACCCTATTTCCAGTTTCCACGAGGGGACTTAAACGATTATCCTTGATCAATCAAGAAAGGTTTCACCTTCATCTCTCCTTTCTGTGTATCATGTGGGGGTATTCTTTTTATTTTGTAGACTTGGATGAACCAAACCTTAATTCAGATAATAAACGGATTCTAAAGAACAAATGGGGAGGGGTTTGATCGATGATGCTGGTTTGTTTTATGATCTTTCATGATTAATGATTTCTGATTTGTGAAGGCTTACTCCTACTAAAAATCATGGTCGTTGGTGGTCTTTCTGTGTGCACTAATAAAAACTCACTCCTTGTGTTGGTCGTGTAAAAGAAATTAGTTAATTATGTATATGTAGCTAAATAAATTGAAAGCAACAGGATCAACCCTTTTCTGTGATAACCCCAGTTAAAATACAGCAGAATTGAAATCATGGAGTGTGTTAAATCTTTTAAATCTGAAAATACCGACATGGGACTGCTTTGTGTTGGTGGTGGTGGTTTGGTTGTTTTTCCTTCACGATCCATTTGCTGGGTGATGTGGGTGGGGATGGGATCCCCCTGTTGATATGGTTTCAGTGGTTATGAATTTTAAGGTCGGGTGGTTACTTCGCTTATATCACGAATTAGGGTGGGATCCTATGTTGTTGAGAAACCAATGACTTCTGGGTTATTGGGCAGTATCTCGGGGTTTTCTTTGTTTCCATTACTTCTATGGATTTCACTATCCCCCCTTGGGTTGCAGAAGGTGGAGACAATATCTTGGGGTTTTCCTTGGTTCTAGTACTTTGAGGGATCTCTTATCCCTTTTGTTGTTGTGTCTTTACAAGAGAACCGGTTGTGGATGTTGTAGTTGATGCTTAACTGTTTGCTTTCCTTGACTTGTGCTTATGCTTACTAGTTTCCCAAGTAGGTACAGAAACTTATTTAAACATCATTGCTGAACATGAAAACATGGATGTGACAAATTTGTTTTGTTTGGTTTGAGTTGTGACGTGGACAGGGGTACTGTTTGTGTTCTTTAGGTTGGCTGAAGAAAAACCTAAACTTGGGAGAGTGCTTTTTACCTATACATTTAATTGTAGTTTTTTGTTTCTTATTCATGCCCCACCCAAGTTGAGCACTTAGTTCCGAACACCCCCATTTCATGGGGGAGAGTGTTTTTCCCAACACTTCTATTAGTGGATGGTTATTAGCTCCATTCTCCTCCTTTTCCCGGATAGCCCAAGTATCTTTGGCCAGGCTGTGATGGCCTGAAGTCCATTGTTAGCCCAAGAATCTTCGGGCAGGGTAGTGTGGTGGTTGGCCCAGGTGTGTGTGGGCAGGTGGTTCCCAAGTATCTTCAGGATGAGGCCCAGGTGTCTTTGGGCGTGGCAGTAGTTCTTCTAGACCATGTGTCTTCGGGCATGGCGGTGGTTGTTCTAGCCTAGGTGTTTGCAGGCGTGGTTACGTTTGAAAGTTGTGACCCAGGTGTTTGCGGGCGAGGTTAGGCTGTGGGACTGTGTGAGGATATGGCCCAAGTGTGTGCGGGCGGGTGTGGCAGTGGGACTGCGGTGAGAATGGCGGGATTGGTTTGATGCGTAGGATGGCTTCAATAACCAGTGGGAAAGTGGCGTGGGGTACCCAAACATTGATGTGCTTTTATTATACATTACTTTGCTTGTGTTATTTGGTGAGTGTGACCGGTGAGTGGGATGGATGAACTCCTTGATAGTGTTTGGTTATCTATTTCTCACGGGACTTTAGTACGTCTCCCCACTTGTGCACGAGAGATTTAGGTTTTTCCCTAATGAGTATACTTGTATACTCACCCTACGTATATAAATTGTTTTTAGTTTTCCAGGAGGACTTCAGGGATCGTTTGGGGCCATACTAGCTCAGAACTTTGGGATAGCTGTTGTTGTTTCTTTTCTTTTCTTGGTATTATTTTTACCTTTTGGGTTTTTTGACCTGTATCATTTACTTTTGAACATGCATGTGGGAATGGTTTACCTTTTTGGCCTTTACTTTTCTTTCTATTTTGGTGTTGTTGTGTTTCATCATCTTATCTTCTGATCCTATAAAACAAAAAGGGTAATTCCTTCCATTTGTGTGTAAATTCCATACCCTTGGTGCTAGTCGCCAATCCGGGACCTATTGAAGGAGGATTTTGGGGGTCATTATCTCTTCTTCAACACAAAGAAGGAAGGGCTTGAAAATCTGCCGACCCTTCCCTCCTTTTGGTGAAGGAGGAAAGATTGAGAGATTGGATGGAGTTTGGAGTTAGGCACAGTAAGGATTTCATGGGATGGTAGGGCAACAGTGTTGGGTGACCTTGGTGCGTGAATTATGCCAGGGAAGACCGGCTAGGACACATGATTTTAGGGCCCCCTGTGATCCGATGCAAGGACTCTAGAACTACCGAACGACCAAGTGAGGCCATGCTGATTGCAGGGTAGAGACCCTAGGAAAGGTACATGCATCATAATGACTTGTGTTCTCGTGTTTCATGAGTGTTTTGGTAAATTAAAATGAGTAAGAAGTTTGAAAAATTTTAAGAACAATATTCTGCACTACTTGGGCTTAGGCATTCCTTGTTTACCTTGCAACTATGGCACCTGGAAGGCGACCACGTGTGGTATGGGAGATCGAGGCCCAGAATTCTACCTTGGCCGATCGGCAGAGAGCTGATCGGGAGGAGGAGGACGACAAGTGGAAGAAGACACTTCGGGATTTCCAGCGGCAGACCCTCGAGAAGTATGAGGGAAGCACCTCCTACATGAAGACAGAAGGATGGCTAGAAGAGCTGGTGATAGCCTTCGGCCTCATTCGGGCCCCGACCGAGTATTGGGTTCCTCTAGCCGTCAGCCAAATGCGGGGAGTGGCGCGTCAGTGGTGGATTCTCTACCTAGGGGAGAGGAGAGAGACTGAGGTGGCATGGGCTGACTTCGAGAGGGAGTTCCGGGCGGAATTCCTCTCTTCTACGATGAAGGCGGAAAAGAGTCAGGAGCTACTCTCCCTCCAACAGGGGAGTATGTCATTAAGGGAGCTGGGAATCAAGTTCAAGGACCTCCTACATTTTTCTCCAGACCTCTTTCCCGACAAGGAGTCACGGGCAAGACGTTTAGAGGAGGAGCTCTGACCCTCCCTCCAGTATGTTGTTACCCCCTTCACCCTACCGACGTACATGGAGGTCCAGAAGAAGGCCTAAGTGGTGGAGAGGATGAATGTTCTAGGAGGCATGTCATGAGAGGGGATCCAGCTAGGATCATCGAAGGGGAAGGCCGTCAGCACCAGGCCTCCAGCGTTAGGACCCTCCAGGTTCCGACCAGCAGGGAGCAGGCTGCAGCAGTTTCAGTTTCGGTCCCCTGGTCCTTGCCTTTTTCCTTCAGGCCCAGGACCAAGGTGCTTCGTGTGTGGGAGCCATGGACATCTCCGGAGTTAGTTCCTGGACCGATTACAGTACGGCGGTGGCGGACATCCCCAACACCCACCCCAGCAGCAGCTTCCAGCCTAGCCTTTCCAGCAGCAACAACAGGGACAGCGAGCTCCCGCTCCTCTGAGGGAAGACATTGCAGGAGGAGGCCGACCTCAGGGCACTCCTCAAGGACCTCAACCAGGGTTTGGTCGGGGAGGTGGACGATAGTCGAGGGGCAGAGGAGTTGGGCATGGATAGTTGCACGCCGCGGAGGCAGCAGTTCCAGCAGGGCTGGAGGTCGTTCGAGGTACGATCAGTTTGTTGAACACCCTTTCTTATGCCTTGTTCGATACCAGAGCTTCGCACTCCTTCATCACACCTAGTGTAGCCCGTTATTTGGGTCTAGATTCCAAGAGACTTCCAGTGCCCCTGGTTCTGAGCACACCAGTCGGAGGTTAGACCGACTTGTTATATGTTTTTCGAGGATGCAGACTGGTGGTAGGGTCACATCAGTCAGTCAGGGATCTACTACTGCTATAGATACAGCCATACAATATCATCCTAGGCATCGACTAGATGTTTTCTATGTCTGCTATCATCGACTGCTTCCAAGGGAGGGTTGTGTTCTCAAACTTGGGTGGCCGACGTGTTGCCTTCACCGGGGAGTGGAGCAGCCAGAACTGCAGCAGGCGAGAGAAACCCCTCATCTCCTTGTTAACCGAGCTGTTAGTGGAGTCATTGGATGCTGAGATGGTGGAGGTGCCAGGGATCGTCAGTGAGTTTATGGACGTCTTCCCTGAGGAGGTGACGACTCTACCCCCTCGACGTAATATCGAGTTCGGGATAGAGTTGCATCCTAGTGCTCGTCCGATTTCGATGGCTCCTTGCCGGATGGCACCTTCGGAGCTACGAGATTTGAGGATTCAGATTGATGATCAGATGAAGAGGGGTTATGTTAGAACAAGTGCATCACTGTGGGGTTATCTGGTATTGTTTTCAAAGAAGGCAGATGGTGGTCTCAGCTTGGGCATAGACTACAGGAGGTTGAATCAGGTGACGATCAAAAATTACTACCCTCTTCAGAGGATAGACGATCTTTTCGACCTGCTGAAAGGGGCATGGTGGTTCTCGAAGATCGACCTACGGTCTGGGTACCACCAGTTGAGAGTGAAGGAGGGAGACATCCCGAAGACGGCCTTTAGGTGAAGATATGGACACTTCAAGTTCGTAGTCATGCCTTTCGGTGTTATAAACACCCCGGACGTGTTCATGGGGCTTATGAACTCCATCATCTGGGAGTACCTGGATCGGTTCATAGTTGTGTTCATCGATGACATCCTGATCTATTCAAGATCAGAGGAGGACCATGCGGAGCACCTGAGGACGGTTTGGGAGGTCCTCCAATAGTACCAGATCTATGGGAAGTTGTCAAAAATAAAGTTTTGGATGTGAGATGTGAACTTCCTCGGGCACGTGTTGTCTGAGCGGGGGGTAGCGGTGGACACATCAAAGGTGGAGGTAGTTGTTTCTTGGGCAGCACCCAAGAATGTGGCAGAGGTTCGTAGTTTCCTTGGGCTGGAAGGTTACTATCGGAGGTTCGTACCCAACTTCTCCCGAGTTGTATCCCCTTTGACAGCCTTGACCAAGAAGGATCAGGTTTTCGTGTGGAGTGAGCAGTGTGAGGCAGCCTTCAGCTATCTGAAGGAGAGGTTGGTTAGTGCCCCTGTGCTGAGACTACCAGAAGAAGGGGCAGCGTACGAAGTGTTCTACGATGCTTCAGGGAAAGGTCTGGGATGTGTTATGATGCAGTGGCAAGGGGTGATCTCTTATGGGTCTAGGCATCTATGCCCTCATGAGCGTAATTATGCCACCTACGACCTGGAGCTTGCATCGGTCATCTTTGCGCTAAAGCTATGGCGGTATTACCTGATCGGAGAACGCTTTGTGGTCTTCACATATCACAAAAGTTTGAGGTATATCTTCTCCCAGCAGGACCTAAACTTGTGACAGCGAAGGTGGGTGGAGTTCCTCCAGGATTACGACTTCAAGATTTCCAACACTTCGGGGAAAGGGAATGTAGTGGCTGATGCCCTGAGTTGGAGGATGTAGAAGGATGCGGTCCGAGATTCGGCAGATGCCTAGAAGGCGATGGAGGAGTGGGCTGCCTTGCACCTGGATGCGAGGATGGATAGCGGTAGAGGTTTCCGGTATCAGATGACAGTGCAATATTCTTTGTTGTAGCAAGTGGAGGAGTCTCAATGGGGAGTCCCAGAGTGAGAAGTGATGCGTGAATGAGTTGACCAGAGGAATGCTCCGAAAGGGTGGACTGAGGATGGTCAGAACCAGATGATTTTCTGAGGAAATCTGTTTGTTCCAGAGGCGATGCGTGGCAAGGTTCATAGTGAGTTCCAAAACTCACCCCTAGCAGTGCACCCAGGAGTTTCCAAGATGTACCAGGGTCTGAAGAGACAGTTCTGGGGGCCCAGAGTAAAGTGATCAATGGTAGAATTTGTGACCAAGTGCCTAGTGTGTCAGTAGGTGAAGGCTGAAAACCGAGTTCCAGGAGGTCTGCTGCAGTCTCTAGATGTCCCTGAGTTGAAGTGGGAGGAAATCTCGATAGATTTCGTCATAGGGCTACCCGAGGTTCAAGGGGGATGCGATGCCATCTGGGTAGTAGTGGACCAGTTGACTAAATCTTCTCACTTTTTGGTGATTAAGGAGTCTAGTGCAGTGGACGCATTGACACGAAGGTATGTGGATGAGGTGGTGCAGTTACATGGAGTTCCGAGGTCCATAGTCTCAGATAGGGATGCACGGTTTACCTCACAAGTCTGGAGAGGATTGCAGCATGCTTTTGGCACCCAACTACGTCTTAGCACTGCTTTCCATCCCCAGACAGATGGACAGACAGAACGCACCATCCAGACCTTGGAGGATATGCTGCGGGCATGCGTTCTAGACTCCGGAGGATCATGGGTGCGACACTCGCCTCTGGTAGAGTTTTCCTACAATAATATCTATCACTCTACCATTGGTATGGCCGTGTTTGAAGCCTTGTATAGGAGGCCATACCACTCACCTGTGTGTTGGACCAAAGTCAGAGAGGTGGGCATCCTTAGCCTGGAGGTGGTGCAGAGCATGACGGAGAAGGTTCAGCTTATACAGGAAAGGATGAAGGCAGCCCAGGACCAATAGAAGTCGTATGTTGATACCAGGAGGAGGCCCTTGGAGTTTGAGGTTGGAGACCTCGTGTTCTTGAAGGTATCGCCTCGGTGTGGACAACGGAGGTTCGGCAAGGGGAGTAAGCTTTCCCCCAGGTTCATTGGACCCTTCTAAGTGTTGTGGCAGGTCGGTGAAGTGGCTTATCAGCTAGAATTACCACCGCCACTACTGAGGATACATGACGTCTTCCATGTGTCCCAGCTCCGTCGATATCTGCACGACGATTCACACATCCTCGACTGGGGAGAGAAAGACATCGAGGATGACGTGAATTTTGTGGAAAGACCAATGATGATCGAGGATCGCAAGGAGAAGGTGCTTCGTGGGCGAACCATTCCCTTGGTTCGTGTGTTATGGAGACATGGTGGGCTTGAGGAGAGTATATGGGAGAGGAAATCACAGATGCGTGCCCAGTACCCAGAGTTGTTTTGAGCTTTTTTCTATTCTGTTTATACTTGTTGTAGTGGATCATTTTACCTTGTTGGCTATGAAATGTGTGGTTTTTCTTTCCTCTCTGAATGTGTGTGAAAAGTTCTGGAGATGGGGAGGGGAGGATCCGAACCCTAATCAAGACGCATTAAGGTGAATGAGATTAAACCCGTGCGGGTGAGTCAGTGCCGCCCAAAGCGGATAGTATCTTGACATGGGGGAAGAGACTCCCCAACCCGCATGACTGGGCAGTTTGAAATGGTATGTTTCTTGGTTCGTAAGAGGAAGGTGGTTTTAGTTAATAATGGGGTTCGCTCCTGAGAGGTATCTATTGAGGTGGTTGTTCGGACCCTCTCTTTCCTTGGGTTGTTTTGATTCTCGAGGGAGAGAATAGTTTGAGAGGTATTTAATGTAATGTCCTGGGTTCTTGGAGGACCATTACTTAGTGAAAAATCTGAGGTTAGAGTGTTCGGGGTGGTTTGGAAGGCCATCCCAGCTCCTCAGTGAAGCTTGACCCCAAACGGTATCCTTCGCCTACCGGTGGCTCGGCCTACCGGTAGCTCAATCTACCGGTAGCCGCAACCTACCTGTAGCTCAGCCTACCGATAGCTCGGTCTACCGGTATTCGCTGCCTGCCGGTAGCTCGGTCTACCGGTAGCCATAGCCTACTAGTAGCTCGGCCTACCGGAAGCTCGGTCTACCAGTAGCCGCAGCCTACCGGTAGTTCGGCTACCGGTAGCTTGCGCCTACCTGCACGGGGTTTTTTCTAGTGGTGCCCCTTTTGTTTCACAAAATGGTTTTTAAACCATGTTTTGGCCCCTCTAAGTCTGTTTTAAAGACCATTAATGACAATTACTTAAATTTTTGGTGGGTACCCCCTCATATGAAAACATGGGTTCTGGTCACACCCTAACCACATTTTTAGAAACGCCAGTAGGCATGTGCGCCGGTTTTAACCGCCCCGAAGGGCTGGGACTCTTTAATGACGTGTGGGGTGTCCCAGCCACGTGGTCAACCCATGATCCCGCTACTTACGTGGTTTAGAGTTTTTCTCTTCGTATCTTAACCATCCGGTGCATGCTATATCTCAAACCTTATCATCCTTTCCCTACGTTTCTTTTTTTCGATCACCCTGCCATCAGAGTACCCTTCCTTCCGACGAGTTGTAACCCAGAGAATTTTTCCTTGATCCCGTTCCGTGGAGCTCCTACTACCCTGTTTCCAGTTTCCACGGGGGGACTTAAACGATGATCCTTGATCAATCAAGTAGGCTTTCACCTTCATCTCTCCTTTCTGTGTATCATGCGGGGGGTATTCTTTTTGATTCTGTAGACTTGGACGGACCAAACCTTAATGAAGATAATAAACGGATTATAAAGAACGAATGGGGAGGGGTGTGATCGATGAAACTGGTTTGTTTTATTCTCTTTCATGATTAATGATTTCTGATTTGTGCGGGCTTACTCTTACCGAAAATCATGGTCGTTGGTGGTCTTTCTGTGTGCACTAATAAACCCTTACTCCTTGTGTTGGTCGTGTAAAAGAAATTGGTTAATTACGTATATGTGGATAAATAAATTGAAAGCACCATGATCAACCCTTTTCTGTGATAACCCCGGTTAAAATACAGCAGAATTGAAATCATGGAGTGTGTTAAATCTTTTAAATCTAAAAATACTGGCATGGGCCTGCTTTGTGTTGGTGGTGGTGGTTTGGTTGTTTTTCTTTCACGGGCCGTTTACTGGGTGATGTGGGTGGGGATGGGATCCACCTGTTGATATGGTTTTAGTGGTTGTGAATTTTAAGTTCGGGTGGTTACTTCGCTTATATCACGAATTAGGGTGGGATCCTCTGTTGTTGAGAAACCAATGGCTTCTGGGTTATTGGGCAGTTCTCGGGGTTTCCTTTGTTTCCATTACTTTGAGGGATTTCACTATCCCCCCTTGGGTTGCAGAAGGTGTAGACAGTATCTTGGGGTTTTCCTTGGTTCCAGTACATTGAGGGATATTTTATCCCTTTTGTTTTTGTGTCTTTACAAGAGAACTGGGTGTGGATGTTGTAGTTGATGCTTGATTGTTTTCTTTCCTTGACTTGTGATTATGATTACTAGTTTCCCAAGTAGGTGAAGAAACTTATTTAAACATCATTTCTGAACATGAAAACAAGGATGATACAAATGGGTTTTGTTTGGTGTGAGTTGTGACATGGAAAGGGGTACTGTTTGTGTTCTTTAGGATGGCTGAAGAAAAACCTAAACTTGGGAGAGTTATTTTTAACTATACATATAATTGTAGTTTGGTTTTTCTTATTCGCGCCCCACCCAAGTTGAGAACTTAGTGCCGAACACCCCCATTTCATGGTGGAGGGAGTTTTTCCCAACACATCTATTAGTGGATAGTTATTAGCTCCTTTCTTATCCCTTTCCCGGATAACCCAAGTATCTTCAGGCAGGATGTGATGTCCCGAAGTCCATTGTTAGCCCAAGAATCTTCGGGCAGGGTAGTGTGGTGGTTGGCCCAGGTGTGTGTGGGCAGGTGGTTCCCAAGTATCTTTAGGATGAGGCCCAGGTGTCTTCAGGCGTGGGAGTAGTTCTTCTAGCCCAGGTGTCTTCGGGCGTGGCGGTGGTTGTTTTGGACTAGGTGTTTGCAGGCATGGTTCTATGTGACAGTTGTGGCCCAGGTGTTTGCGGGCGGGGTTTGGCAGTGGGACTTCATGAGGATATGGCCCAGGTGTGTGCGGGCGGGTGTGGCAGTGGGACTACGGTGAGAATGGCGGGATTGGTTCGATTTGTAGGATGACTTCAATAACCAGTTGGAAAGTAGCGTGGGGTACCCAAACATCGATGTTCCTTTATTATACATTACTTTTCATGTGTTATTTGGTGAGTGTGCCCGGTGAGTGGGATGGATGAACTCCTTGATAGTGTTTGGTTGTCTGTTTCTCACGGGACTTTAGTACGTCTCCCCACTTGTGCACGAGAGCTTTAGTTTTTTCCCTATTGAGTATACTTGTATGATCACCCTACATATATAAACTGTTTTCAGGTTTCCAGGAGGACTTCAAGGATCATGCAGGGCCATACTAGCTCGGACCTCTGGGACAACAACTGTTTTTTCTTTTCTTTTCTTGGTATTCCTTTTACCTTTTTGGGTTTTGTGACTTGTATCATTTACTTTTGAACATGCATGTGTGAATGGTTTACCTTTTTGGCCTTTAATTTTCTTTCAGTTTTGGTGTTGTTGGGTTTCATCATCTTATCTCCCGATCCTATAAAACAAAAAGGGTAATGCCTTCCATTTGTGTGTGAATTCCATACGCTTGGTGCTAGTCGCCACTCCAGGACCTATTGAAGGCGGGTTTCAGGGTTCATTATCTCTTCTTCAACTTAAATAAGGAAGGGCTTGACAATCTGTTGACCCTTACCTCCTTTTGGTGAAGGCGGGTTGTGACATAGTCTTACAAAAATTTCTTCCATCAATTTATTCCTTCATGATAAAACCTAATAAGTTTATAATAGAATATTTTACAATATAAATATTCTTCTATGTGATTCATCATCATTAACCTTTTTTTTTGAAATTATCCAATTATTGGACACTTAATTATTTAATAAATGTCTTTAAAAAATTAGTATTACCTTTTTATAATGATTTCTAAAAGTGACTTATTACACTACTTTTATAATAATTTCACCCAATGAAATGAAATATATTTTCAATATTTCTCATTAATTATACACTCTATTCAATAAAATATTCTTCTTCAAAGGAATTATTTATATTATATACTCTATTCATTTTTCATTTTATGAAATATTATTCTTTGTAAAATAAATCACACATTTTAGTTCTTACTCAAAAATGGAATTTTATATATCTATCTCAACGTTGTATAAAAACTAAACAATTTTTTTCTTAGAAATTTTATAATTTCATCTATTTCACTAAATAATTTTTCATCTAAACGAATAATATTTTATATTCAACCATTTTTTATATTTTCTTACATTTTATTTTCTCAATTGATATATTTTTTATTAGAGAATACATTAAAAGAATAATCCTCTGATCTGTTATACAAGATCTAATATATATATATATGAGTTTTTTTAAAAATATATATATAATTTCATGATGCCATGTTTAATGATTGTTATATTTTTTATCATGGTCATTTCATTTGAATTCAATATATTATTTAGTTAAACATTCTATCTTTTCCATGATCACATATATCACTTATTTATAATCTATTTTAATAGTTATATGTCACATTGATAATGTTTTTTCCACTTAATGAGAATTTAAGCACACTCTTATTATATGTTTACAAATTTTTCTTATGTCATCATAGTTTACAAGGATATTTTGATAAAATTATAAGAATTATATGATTAATAATTTCAAAAAACATTTATAGTTTTATGATTTAAAATGTACCCAGTTCCTAAAGAAATGAATATTTTGATTATGTGTGTTTTAAGATTTATGTTATTTATAAAATGAATCTATATTTCAATATAGATTCATACCTAGGGAAATTTAGTTCATATGTGTGTAGAGTTTGGTTATTTCTGTAAATTATGATGAAATAAAATTCAAGTATAAATCCTTAGATTAATAACCATTATCTATAGATTACTATGTACAAGATAACATTTATTAACCTATAAGGAATAACATTTTTCATACGTATATATTGAGACATATTATGATATTATCATAGTTATCTTTTAAGATAACATTTGGGTTTTGAGTCATGGTTTCTAAAATTTTTTGAAAGCGTGGATAAATGTTTATCAAAGAGTAAAATTTGTGAAGAAAAAATTTCATTAAAGAAGTTATAATATAACCTCCCAAATTTTCAATTAGTTTTTTATAAAACTTATCCCCCAAATTTATACATCTAAATACTATGTTCATTTTGTTTTTTAATGATATAAACCTATAATTATAATACATAATTATTAAATAATATTTTGTAATTAAATATATGAAATAATAAAAAATCATTATCTATTATCATGAGAGAATGATTTTATGAATCTTTAAAAAGTTAATATTGTACCCATTAATAACCCAAAAATGAAATATAATAAATAAAAAAATGTTAATTCATGTATAAAAATTATATTGTATGTATAACATCTAAAATGGTGTAATAAAATCACTTTTGTAGAATTCATTATTACTTTTACTTATTAATTATTATTTGATAACTAAATAACACTTATTTATTATTATGTATTAAAATAATCATTATAATAGTATCATATAACCATAGAATGTGACATTATAATTTTTAGTGTTATATGAAATTTAATGTGAGTTATAATAAAATAATATGTGGTCAGACAATATTTTTAAGTGTAAAACCACATTTTATGAATAATTTTTAAATTACATAATTTTTAAAATAATTTTTAAATTTTGATTATTATATTCCATGTATATGTTTTTATAATATAATGTTTTCCTTATAAAATTGTATTTATTCTATTTTACGTTGAAATAATTTGATAAAATATTTATTATTTTAATTTAAAATTTAATTTCCCATATATAATTTTTTCCATATTATCATAAAATGGACATTAAAATTAGATAAGGGTATCATTAGAGAACTGGAATTATCATTGTCATCACGTTTTAATAATATTATATAAATTTCACATCACCAAAACCATAATTGTAAATATTTATTGAAATTATAAATTTATTCTAATTAAAATATATATTTTATAGAAGATAAATAATTTTTGTAATCAGTTTATAAAAATTATTTTATGGTGATTATTATGTTTTTTTTCAAAAAAAATTATAGTTGAATAATTACCAATAATCCATTCCTATATATTGTCAATTTTATGTCATCATCGTGATATAAATGTGACATAAAAATAATAAACCATTCTAAAAAACATACAATTCAATTGGTAGCTAAAATAATTCATTCAAAACCAATTTAATTAATATAAAAACCTATTTATTAATTTTTAAATCATATATTATATTTTATTCAAATTGAAAACTATATTTTATTATTTTTTGACTAATAATACGAATCTTTTTATTATGAAAAAGAAATGTGGGTACATAGAAAAGGAAAATTTAGAATCATGGGGGATAGAAGTGATTAGACCTAAGATCATTCCCAAAAATAAAATATCTACAGTCCCTTGGACGAGAGAGAACACTCGAATAGACCATCAAATCTTACTCTTATAAACATTTAGAGGATAAAAAATTTGAAGAAAATTTTCCCTCACACCATATGTGAGAAATCACCACTCCTTACCGTATCATGTCTCTACAGTATCTAATAGTGTATGTTATACTACAGTGGAAAGGATGGAGACCTATAAGATAAAAAACCAATAGATCTAAGCCCTCTTTGATTATAGATAATTAAATATTATTCAAGGAGCATAATGATATAATAAAAAATATGGCACAAGTTTCAACGATGAGAGAATTACTATTTTCATGGTATGTAGTGAAATATATAATCATAGAACCCAAAAAATATTGAATAAAACCACCTCCACACATGATTCCATGAATACTAGAGCCATATGAGTTGATCTTGATTCCTTGAGAAGGTGGTTTCTAGTGGACCCAATGTCGTAGTCATTCCCTATTCATGGACATATTTGGGGAAGTAGAGAGGCATATCTAACTCTTGATGAATTAAGAGATATCACTACTATTGGTAAGTGAAAAGGAAGCTATAAAGTTAGAAAATATATTTTAATTTGATACTACTTAATGTTGTCTTGGTCTGATTGTGATGAGAATCATTGATAAGCTACCATATCACCCAACAACCAGCTATAATAAGACTCATCTTTGTATGAAAATATGAATTCTTGCCTGAATTAATCTGAATAATAATGAAATGATCATTTGAATGTAAATGAACATCATTCTATATTCATCCTCTAAGATTGCACCATATATATCAAGTCCATTCCCCTTTATAAAATTGGTTTAAAATCAATTTTGTCTTCTCATTTTTATAGCACAGGCACTTTTAAACAAGGATTATGGGATTATTCTTCACATCAATATCTACATAAAAAGAATTATTTCATTTATTCCAAATGATATAATTCAATTTACTTGTATGGAGTTTACAAAAAAAGTGGGAAACCCATGCATCATCACTTTTGTGAACCAAAATGAGGTTGAAAAAAATTGAGAGACTGAACAATCCCGGGTCGGATGGGGTTGAAAAACATGCATTAGGTTCCTTAAAAATATAAATTCTAGAGTTTAAGATCATTTATTCTAAATCCATCATGAAATTAGTAACTTAGGATGTAATCATGCCTAATAGAAACAGTTTTTTAGAACTGAGAACCCTTAAAATAAGAGGATAGTACCAGTCTAGTTGTGTTTACATGAGAGAATGACACCCCTACCAATGAACTATCAATATTTATATTAAAATATTATAATGGATTCAAAAAGACTATTCCAAAGGTGAGATACCATCATATTTTGATCAATTAAGTGAACCATAAAGGTTCATACTTTCTTTTAAAAAATCATTCCCAAAGATATGGTCTAGAAAAGCATCTCATGTGAGTTTATATTGCATGCACTGTATAGTCTCATCAATTTTTATAAATATTAATTTTTCCCTCAAATGGATTATCCATACTTGAAGAGCTAGTCCAATGATGTTTAACAACATATGAATCATCCTATGTGAAGCTATTGAGGATTGTTTCGATTCTTCTAATGAAAGAATTAGGAGCCCGAATGACTAGTATGATATGAATAGGAATGGAAGAAAGTAAAATATTAATGAAAATTATTTTACCTCAAATATAGAGGAATATAATCTTCCATTTGGTAATTCTATATGGTATTATGGTGAGTATACCTTCAAATTCTTGGATACATACTATTTAATTCGACAAGGGAGATCCCAATTATTCAATAGGTAATTGTCTTCTAGAAATACCTAGCCTATATTTGATAGAATTATCTTTCCTTCTTGGGAATTTGTTGGGAATATAAAAAATTATCTTACTAATATTAATTCATTTACCACTCCCACTACTATACTCAATAGGAATCTATTTGAACCATTATATTTAATTTCTTCTTCAACTGTTGAAGAATAACATATCTTTCATGATGAATAAGTGGGAGATTCCAATATACCCATACTAGCCATTCAAAGGATGACCCCTTAAATTTGTAATTTCATAGATCATTTTCTTACTAAGAACATCCTGATTCATTATATATAAGCTTTGGGGGAGAGGGAATCCTTGGTGAAGACCTCAAATTAACTTTAAAAACCTAAACCTCCTCCCCAATAGAGAGATAAAAAACTAGGGTGAAGAGAAGAAACAAAAAAGAAAGTTGAAGAACAATTTTGAAAACCCACACCATTTAATAACTTTTCATATTAATTTTTATTCAATTATATCATAGTCTTTCTCCATGAAATTATTGGCCATGGAATTAGATCTGCCCAATTTCCTATCAATGTTGCTAACATTTCTTAAGTGAGGTCAATCACATATGGACACTCCTACCCTTGAGAAACCCATGATGTTCATATAAGATTTTATGAGGTATTAGATTTGATATTATCTTATTAAGTATCATTTAAATAACCTTTTAGTAGAAATTACATATGATTATTAGTGAAAATTCACCAAAGGTACTAGGATGGTTCACCTTGGGAATCAGAACAAGAACTGTATAAGTGGTAACATTGGGACTAACACCACCCTAGAAATAATTTTTAACCACCCCTATTAGTTATTTATTGATGAAATCCTGAGATGATATATATAAGGATCCAGGAAATCCATTAGGTTCTGGTGCACTATCTAGCTCAAGTGTTTTAATAGGATCAAATATTTCATCCTCCTTTTGGTTGTATTTCAAGGAATCATTATTTAAGTCCTCTAACATGGGGGGAATTTTATAAAAGATTGATCATATTATTCATTAAATGGGTATAAATCACTTAGTATATGAATATTGTTAGATAAAATATCATTTAAGTGGGAGGCTATTGAGTAAAAATAAATTCAATGTCACTTCATAATGAGTCTTCTTCATATAGTATGAAAAGCCCCACAGGGAACTTCTTTTCCTGTATGCATGTATATAAATATGGTGTGTTATGATCTAATTTAATAAAGACATAATTTTTCAAAGTGTCTATATTTATATGGTAAAATAAAGAACATATATTCATCCCATTTATTCTTAATTTTTTAATTATGCTGACTAATCTTATCCTGAATATCTTCCAATGACAGTCCGAGAGCTAGTTGCCTATTTCTCCATTCTAAAATGGTTTCTGTTAGTGTACACAATTTATTCTATAAGTAAACCCATGAATACCCTTGTGATATAACATTACACATGTCTCATGAAAGTTTCATCCTTTATCCATCCATTACAGAATTGGAAGTTATGAATAGGAGACAAAGAACCTTGGATCTGGAGTAGCACCAGAGAATGATTGGATAAAGACAGATCTAGGTGGGAGACAGTCATGTGTGAGAAATATATTACTATATGCATGTTATCCAATAACCTTTCAAGATTTATCTATATTATGCAACCTTATCTCTTACTATTACACCACATAAAATGGTCACCATTAATGTACAAATCTATTAGATTACTAAATTGAATAATCCTCAAAAATTTGCTACATGGTTTATTGAGTAAACACCCCCGTTTTTAGATTAATATGCCACAGAAAAGCTAGTATTCACAATGAAAAAGGTTTATATATGAAGAAAAAATATAAATAAAATAATAAGGGGAAGGTTAACATGGAAATAATTATTTACATGGTTCGGGAACAATCCCTACATCCAAATAGAGGTAGAACCACTTCACTATAATTTGGGAGCAAAATTATATTGAGGTTTTAGAGATTCATAGACAAAAAAACCCAAGCTCAAATGAGTGAATAAAGAAGAAGAAGAATTGTACCACCAAACATACAATAATTCCATTGTACATTAATGAATAGTGGCTAGAAGTCTGCATTACTACAATGCTACAACCACCCAAGTCCAAGATGCTATAGTGGCTGGTGGATAAAATTTTATGCAGCTACATTTCAACTATCTTCAAAGTTTGAGACACTATAGGGAGATGATAATACTTCAAGTGGGAGAAGTTTTAGATTGGTGTAGCCTGATCTGTTTGGATGATGTTGGGAATAATGCTAGCAGAACATACTATACACCAGGCCAAAACTCCCATTAGTTGATATCCACAGTGATCTCGTTGGGTGTTGGAGGGTGAAACCCACACCTACTCTAAGGGATGAAGGTCCCTCATCCAAATTATGGGGAATTGTAGCAACTATGACTGTCTATAATAGATCTGACCATGGAACATCGATAGGTAAATGTAGTGGTGTGGAATTTGGCATGGTTACTATAGGATCCGGGAATTTGGAGACAATGGCATTGTAGCTCTACATACTTCTATCCACTGGCCTCTGTAGCTTCTTAGACTTGGGTGGCTGCAACACTGTAGCAGTGTAGACTTCCTATAGCATATTAGAAATACTGTGTGGTTGGTGGAATAGTGTTTCATATTCCCTATTAGATCACTTGAACTTGGGTTTTTGTGTATGTGAAACTCTAAAACCTCCCTATAAATATACTCCTGAATTATATTGGAGTTATTATTCTACTCTGTGGACAAATGGATCATTTGTAAACCATATAACTCATTGTGTCTATGATCATCACCATCTTCTTCTTTTGTTTCTATCTTATTCATCTGCAAACCTATGTCACTGTGAGTCCTGGTGTTTCTGCAATAACTTGTATCAAAGTTTGAGTTAAAAAATATCGAATTAAAAATTGGATATAGAATAAGGAAAGGTAAATATAAATCTATTTGATGAAATTGGCTTTAATTACTAGAGGATTCAGATCTAGTAATATATTTATCAAAAAAATATGCACGTTCCTCTTCTCGGTGTAAAATGAATGGATATGGAGTATAATGAGTGGGGGATACTTGATCAATAGGTTTTGGGAGTTGTGTGCCTTACATTGGCTATAAAATTTTAATTCAATATGAGAGAAGAGAATATGACTAATGTGAGAATGAAAGCTATCACGAATATGTATGATAATCCTTCATGGGAAAAAAAATTGTACTTGATGCGACTATTATTAAATATAAAAATGATTGAATAAAGGATTATTGTATATCACATTAATGAATTCAAAACTATCACAAGTCTATTAACATCGGTGGTAATTACACTTAAAAATGAGGTATGTGAACTAGTTTTACTATCTTCATTTCCTGACAGTTGGGAAGCGATTGTAATAGTTATAAGCAGTTCTTTGGGGAATAACAAGATGTTTCTGAAGGATGTGTAGGACCTAATCCTTAGTGATGATATTCTAAAAAGATAATCAAGAATATTATTTGTTTCTACATTGAATGTGGATGGACGAGGAAGATATTCATAATGAGATAATATCATAGGATGATCAATGTTTAGAGGAAATTGTTGAGACAAAGAAAAGGGGGTTGGTCCTACCTGCTTGTTTTTTAGGAAGAAAGAACATGTCAAAAGGAGTTTAGAGAAAAAAAAAGTCACATGAAACTAATTTTGTAAACACGATGACTGAAGGAACTAATGATGTTTTGATGTTGAGCATGGATAGCCCTATAATGTCTTGGATTTTAGACTCAGGGTCGTCTTTCCATTCCACATCAGAGAAGGGTTTCCTAAACAATTATGTTTATGGAAATTTTGGAAAGGTGCATCTTGTTGATGATGAACCCTTTTAGATTGTGGGGAAGGATGATGCATGGTTTAAGACCAAAAATAGTAATTTTCTAGTTTTGGAAAATGTGAGGTATATCCACACTTTAAGAAGAAATCTTATTTTTTTCAGGCATCATGATGATGCAGTTTTTAGTAGCATGTTCATTGGTGGTGCATGCAAGATCACAAAGGGATATATGGTCATATCTTAGGTAGAAAATAATGGTACTAAGTAAAACATGATAGAAACATTCATGCACATTATTGCATCAATAAATTATATCATGGATTCACAAATGTGGAACTAGGCCACATGAGTGAGAAGGGGACGAAGGTTCTAGAAACAAAATGAATGATACAGAAGCTAAAGTTAGTGGATGTTGGACTATGTGAATATTGTTTCTTCTAAAATAAGAAGGTATCTTTTACGAAAGGAGGTATAACACCGAAGGATTGGAAGCTAGGCCTAGTGCACATGGATGTTTAGGGGCCTGCACCAATACACTCCCTTAGAGGGTCACACTATTATGTGACATTTATTAATGAATAAACAATTAAGGTATGAGTTTACTTTTTTTAAAATAAAATATTATGTCTTTAAGGTGTTTTAGAAGTGGAAATCCATGGTAGAAAATGATTCAGGAACATAGATGAAATGTTTGAGGTCTGAAAACAGTGGAGAGTATGGTAGTAAGGAGTTCATGGAATTATGTTCTAATAATGGAATTATATTAGAGAAGAATATTTCAGGTACACAATAATAGAAAAATATATATAAAAGGATTAATAAGACATTGAATGAATGTGTCATGATCATGAAGTTTCCCTTAGGATTACCCAAAATCTTCTGGGATGATAAAGTGAACTTAGAAGCACATATCATCAATAGAAGTCCATTTATACCATTGAGAGAATGTCTACCACATGAGATCTATTCAATTAAAGAGTAAATACTCTCACATTTATGATAATTTTGTTTTTTAGAATATGTACATATTGATGATGATGCATAGGACAATCTTGATGCTAAGTAAAAATCCTATTTCTCTATTGGCTATAGTTCTGAGGAGTCTGATTACCGCTTTTGATATGATTAGAACAAGATGATAATCAATATTCATAACTTGATATTTAATGATGTTTTCACATAAAAATACTATCTTGAATTTGAAGTTGATAGTGGAAAAAAAGAATCAGACTGCCATCAGTAAGTGAATCTTGAAGGTGTACCTGAGTATGTGACACCAAAACTAGTGGAGCCTACCCCTCAAATAGAGTTTAGGAGATCAACAAGGGGTACAAGGCCTATGAAGAGAAATTCACCATCTATACATTATTTTTTATTAACTAAGGGTGGATAATAATAATTATTTAAAGAAACAATGTAGTTGAATGATTTGAGAAAGTGGGAGTTGGATATGAATGAGGAGATGTCTTCATTACATGACAATAATACTTAGGAGTTTGAACCTATGTCACAAGGAAAGAAAGAATTATAGAACAAATGGGTAAACCGGGTCAAGGAAGAATATGATGGAAATAGGTGGTACAAGTAAAGGCTGGTGGTAAAAGGTTTTCAATAGATGGAAGTTATGGATTTCATTGAAATTTTATAACATGTAGTGAAGCTTTCCACTATGCAGGTGGTTCTTAGAACTGTTACATAAGAATAAGTATACCTAGAGTGGATTGATGTCAATAATAATTTCCTTCATGGAGATCTATAGGAAATCATTTATATACAGTGGTCAGAGAGAGATGTTGAGCTAGGGAAGGAAGATTGGTGTGAAAACTCTAGAAGAGATTATATGGGTTGAAGTAAGAACCTAAGCACTAGAATATAATTTTTGATTAATTAATTAATTAAAATTAATAAAAATGGTGTGTCATGGATCAATGTTGCTACACTATGTCTTTTGGTGATGAATACATTATACAACTTCTATATGTGGATGACATGCTCATTCAAAGATCATGTATGCATAGGATTGATGAGATGAAAGGGCAGCTGGATGAGGATTTCAATATTAAATATCATAAAGAAGTTGGTAAAATTTTGGTGATGAAGATAAAGAGATACCATGCAGCTGGAACCTTGATGTTATCACAGGCTGGCAACATTGGAATGTTTCTGATATGATTCAATATGTTGGATGCAGGGTCAGTCTCTATTCCCATGGAGATCCATTTCTAATTATAAAAGGAGAAATCACAAAATATGGAAGAAGAGGTAGATTACATGAAAAATGATACATATGTATCCATTGTTGAAGCTTTATGTTTTCCATGGTCGATTCGTGACCTGAAATTTCTCATGTAGTGGGAGTTGTGAGCAAGTACATGGATAACCATGGAAAACAATATTATGAAATTGTGAAGTGGATACTGAGATACCTATATGGAATCAAGGAAGTATCTCTATTCTTTTGGAAAGTAAATTCAATATAGGTGTAGATTAGGATTCAAGTGGGATATTTTTATATTAGTGTAGCCCGATCTATTTGGATGATGTTGGGCCAAATGCTAGTGTCCTATACTACACACTAGACTACAAATCTCACTCATCGAGCTCTGTGGTGAGATTTTTGGGGGTTAGAGAGGGAAATTCACCCCTGATTCAGGGGCCAAAGTCCCCCATTGTAAATTTTGGAGAACTATAACAATTATGATAAACTACAGCAGAGTTTCCTATAAATAACTGATAGGGAACTGTAGTAGTACAAACATTGGCATAGTTACTGTAGCATCTTGAAATTTGGAGATTGTGGTACAATAGATCTATGGGATTATAGACATCATACACTATAGTAGCTTAGACTTAGGTGACTATAACACTATACACTACAAAAAATTGCTACTTATTGGTAGTTTATTAGTGGCGGTTCTAGTAACCGTTGATAATTAAATTTGTTTAAAATATATATATAATATAGCGGTGGTTTTTTAAAACCACCACTATATTTTTATTATTTTAACAATTAGTGGTGGTTTTGATTAAACCACCTATAAATGTTTTAAAAAATCCTAATTCCTCACCCTCCCCTCCTACCTCTATGCGACAATGACCCCTTTCCACCCCTTCCTCCCCTGGCCTCCTCATCCTTGTTCCCCAATGGTTACCCCGAACCCACGACCCCATGAACCCCCATCCCCCCACCCCTCTGACCTACCTCCTAACATCTCAATTAAGACCCCCTGACACCCCCCTTCTAACCCTAACCCCCCCCCCCATGACCTACCTCTCCCCATCTCGTTGTTCCCCTCCTTTCTGGTGATGTGAACCCCCCCTCTAACCTACCTCTCCCCATCTCAGTTCCCCTACTCAGTGGTGATGTGGACCCCCCACCCTCTAGCCTCTCTCTCCCCAGCTCAGATCCCCTCCTCGATGGTATCAGAGACTCCCCCTTAAAGGTTGAATCCTCCTCCCCATAATCCCCCTTAATATATTATTCCTCAAAGGGATTATTTTCTTTTAATTTATCTTTATCGTTATAATTTTTATGTATACATGGTATTAGATTACACTTTATTAATTAGTAAAATTCATTCCATGAATGTTTATTAAACTATCCATATATATTAATTAATTATTTTTTTGTAATAACTCTTTGTATTAAATTGAATTATGAAGTTTTTAATTTTCATTTGATAATCAATGCGTTACGATTTATTTATTATAGTTTGATCCCATTATAATTATTTCATTGTCACTTTTTATTTTTATTAAAAAAGTAATGAAATACATATGATTTTATTCAATTAATTTTTATTAAAGTTATATGGTTGTCCTTTATGATTTATCTACTACGTAATAACTTCATATTTTACTTTTGGATTATGAAATTTCTAATTAATATAATTTTTTGTAATCACTCTGTAGTTTATTTTTGGATTATGATGCTTTTCCATGAGAGAGTATGAAACCAATATGTTTAACAGGAAAATAATTCATATGGAAAATAAATGAGGTGATCTAACAATGTAACTAGGTTTCACATCATTTATATGATAATACAAGATGAAAATCATCCACATAGGAAACTCAGAACTTTCTCTAAATTATCATCATGCTTGTCTGATAAAAATTATGTTTAATAAGCCACAGATTCTTTAAATATAAATTAATAATCCTTTTTGGAACATCATTTTATTTCATTATTTATTTTATTTTTCCTTACCAAATGAAAACAATTTACCATTTGTCTCCTTCAACATGCCCCGTAGATAATATTTTTTGTCCTCCAAGGTGGTTTTTGCTGTGTGTTTCATAGTTATAACTATTTCTACTTTTCATTCCCAAATTTTATAGTTTAGCATAAACATTTAATGCCACAATTTGGATACAATTATACATGAAATATAATAATATAACAAGTTTAATTTCTTACATAAACAACTTATAATTCCATTTGATATTGAATTGATATTTCAATTAAAAAATTATAAGATGAAAATTACTCCCTGAACATGCTATGGATTAATTATTTTACAATTTGATTTCTTTTTTTGTTTCATTCAACCATGTTTGGTCAACAATGGCATATATTTATAATTTGAAATTTTCATCACTTTACATAGAGATAAAGATATTGTGAAGTAATATAAATCTTCAAAATACAATAATTATAAATTTTCTTAATTATAAAAAACTTTATTTTTCTTTTTCATTTTAACAATTAATAAATAAATATTTGAATTATTGTAACTTTATATTTCATGCTTTAATTGATTTCATATTTACTTGTGTAATTTTTAATTGATATGAAAAATTCATTTTTGGGTAAAAATTGGTTTTGTTGGATATTAATTTTTTTTGGATTGAGACATAGGATGTTGGCGCTGCAGATACATGGTCTAGAAAGACACTTTACTTTATCTTTACTATACTTTAATTCCATGTATAAGTAAAAGTGAAATCAAAAAAGCATGTTTCAAGTATCCTTCTATGAGTTCTCATTATTACTTCACCGAGGAGCTTGTAATTCAGGTATAATATTTCTCACATTCAAAAAAATTGTATTTTAAGTATTTTTTGTTAATGCCAAGAATATATTTTTCATATGACTTAGAAATAAATGAACTTAATTTATTCATGATATGTTTCATTGAAGGATTTAATTTGAATACCCTTACATACATTCTACTACATGGTTTCTTGTTTTTCTTAACTTTTAAAATGCATAGATATACTCATTGTGGATTTTTCACTCACTTATCTCATAATTTCATTCCATGTTTATTATTTATTATTTTAATCTCATGGTTTCACTGTATATTTACTATTTATTCTTTTTATTTTTTTAATTCATACTCAACACAATAATTTTAAAAATTAAAAAACTCTAATCCTGTGTGATTGCACGGGGGAAATACTAGTTACTATAATGGATGAATGGATTAAATTTTTTTGAAGACTTTTTATATTATAAAAATATATATATTATAAAAAAATATACTTTTTGTATTTATAAAACACTTGTATATAATTTTTCAAACATATGTAATATTTTAATCAAAATACTGATTTAGTTGATTAAATTAAAAAATAAGTTTTCTTCGCCTATTGAAATTATATCTATAAAATGTACATTTTATTTTAGATCAATATCATCATATTATGAAATAATTATAGTATTTTTTTGGAATAAATGTATAATTACTTTGATTAATGTTGATAACCATGATAATGATCAAAATATCATTTTTGATGAACTGTTTTATATATGTTTTGTAACATTTAACTAATAAATTAGACTTATCTATTAAAAATAATGGCACCATGATTACGTTTACAAACATATATGATTATATTAATAGAAATTTTATTGGTAATAAATTCATTATAATATTAAGAAAAAATAATTAAAAAATTTCATTTTTCTACAGAAAATAGTTTTCCAATATATAAAATGTTTTATGTTAAATGTCTATTTTATCATGATTATAAATTATGTTACATTAAATTCAATAAAATGAAGGATGAACACAAAAAAATTAGTTAGAGGGGTTATTTTATATGTTTAGTAAAACATAATTTATATAGGTAAAAACATGTTACCATAGTAAAAACAAAAAAGTAAAAAAGTAAATATATAAGAAAAAATAATTTTATCATTATCAATAAAGGAACTTTATATTACAACTCTCAATTTAAGAATACATATTTGATATATTTTAAAAATTTTATGGGTTTCCCTTATGATAAAATTATTTTTTCATATTTATGTTTAATTTATTTGTTTTTAGTATTACTCATATAATAATTGTTTTCTTATATAGAAGGATTCTATTGTTTGAGTTGGGGTGGTTTTCTTGAGGCTGCTCATGCTCATGACAAATCAGACTTCGAGCCTACAACTGAGATAATGAAAAGAAAGAAACACTTCAAGAATGAATACAACCATCATGAAAAGGTGAATTCCTACTACTTATTTAATTAATTTTTTCTTCATTTTTTCTACTATTTATAAGTTAATTTATTTATCATTTTTATCTTATAATTATTTAGTTTTTTTCACAGATATTTTGGGAAGTCATATTTTTCTTTCAAATATATATAATAAGGCACCAAAAAGTGATAAATATTTCTTTCTTCTAATGTTACCGTGATTTCTATTTTCATTTCCTTTCTTTATTGATCTTCCAAAACATCATATTGATTCGATGTTATTAGCTAAAAAACCATTCTCGTTATTGAAAGAAAGAATAGTAGAGTAATCTCATGTCCCTACTATGGTGACTTCTCATGATATAATGGGTATATAATCTTCCTCTTCTATTTTGTCTTTCAACAACGAGAAAGGTTTTTCAGCTAATGACATTGAGTCAATATGCAATATTGGAAGTTCGAATAATAAAGACAATGGAAATCATGGTAACATTGGAAGTTATAATTTTTTTAGACTTTGGGATGTATAGGAATCAATTGCACATCAATCAAACATATGGTGTGACCGGTATGACTCAAAGATCTTATTTTTATTTAAAATAGACATTAATTTTAGTAAAAAAGGCAATTGAAATACTCAAATCCATGAAAAAATATTTCTATTTTTTTGATAAATTAAGAAAAAAAATCTAAATATCATTTGTGACATGTATGAATCATACACACCTCAATTTGATACATGATGTTCCTGGTATAACACAAATTGTTCGTTATTAGTTTAAAATCGACATTTCAATTAAAAAAGTGTCACTCATTTAAAACTGAGAAAACATGATTGGATTTCAATGATAATTTAGGAAACCGATTAATAAATAATTTTTGACATGTAGAAATTATTCTCACATCAAACTGATACACGATGTGATCTGTATGAGTCAAAGTGGGTGTTTCCAATTTAAAATGACAATTAAAAAAAGACAAGTGACATACTCAAAACCAAGAAAACTCGTTTAGGATTATTCTGATACTTTATGAAAATGATCCATAAATAATTATATACATGCATGAATCAACCCTGTCTCAATATGATGCATAGTGTGACCGTTATGACTCAAAGTGCATCTTTTTATATAAAATTGACTGAATTTTAGTAAAAGGGAAAAATGGCCTACTCAAAACTAAGAAAACACATTTGTATTGTTTTGATACTTTAGGAAAAAAATTCAAAAGTCATTTCTAACATGTATAATTAAACCAAACCTCAATCTGATACATGATGTGACTGGTATGGATCTAAGTGCATCTTTTTATTTAAAATTAAGATCCATTTTGGTATAAAGGACAACTGACCTACTCAAAATTGAGAAAAAACATTCATATTATTTTGATACTTTAGGATAGTGATCCATAAGTCAATTATTATGATTAGGAATCATCTGAAATATAATCCTATATATGATGTTCCTGGTATGACTCAATGTCTCCATTGTCAATTTAAAATTAACATTTTAGTTCAAAAATTTTCACTCACTGAAAATTGAGAAAACACAACCATATTTTATGGTAATTTAGGAAATAAACTCATAAGTAATTTTTTTCTGGTAGGAATAATAATAACATCAAATTGATACATGATGTGATTGGTATGATTCAAAATGCATGTTTCCAGTTTTAAATGACAATTTAGTAAAAAAGAAAAGTGATGTAACCAAAACTAAGAAAACACATTCATGTGGTTTTAATATTTTAGGAAAACAATACCTAGGTCATTTGAGACATTTAAGAATCATAATAACCTCAATTAGACACACGGTGTGACTGGTATGACCCCAAGTGCCTCTTTTTATTAAAAATTGACATCAGTTTTAGTAAAAAGGAATAATGACCTACTAAAAATAGAGAAAACACATTCATATTGTTTTTATACTTTAAGATAATGATCTATAAGTCATTTTTTTGGTGTAGGAATAACATTAACGTTAATCCGATACACTTTGTGCCTGGTATGGCTCAAAGTGCATCTTTTTATTTAAATTTGACATCCATTTTAGAAAAAAGGAAAACCGACGTTCTCAAAACTGAGAAAACACATTCATATTTTTATTATACTTTAGTAAAGAGATCCATAAGTAATTTATGATGTTTAGTAATCATGCATACCTCAATCCGATACACGATGTGCCTGATATAACTCAATGTGCTCGTTATCAGTTTAAAACTGATATTTTAGTTCATAAAGTGAAACTCACTAAAAACCAAGAAAAAACACTCCAATTTTATTGATAATTTATGAAATTAATTCATATTTAATTTTTTACATGTAGGTATTTTTATCAAATCAAACCAATAAATTATATGATTGGTATGAAGAAAAGTGTGTGTTTACGGTTTAAAATGACCATTTAGTAAAAAAGACAAGTCACATACTCAAAAATGAGAAAACACATTTATATTGATTTATATACTTTAGTAGAATGATCCATAAGTCATTTGAGACATGTAGTAATTATCCACACTTCAATCTGTCACATGGTGTGACTAGTATGACTCTAAGTGTGTCATTTTATTTAAAATCGACATCAATTTTAGTAAAAAGAAAAATTGCCCGACTCAAACCCAATAAAATGAATTCATATTCTTTTGATACTTTAGAAAAATTATCCATAAGTCACTCTGGATGTGTAGGAATCAACCAAACCTCAATCCAATACACGATGTGCCCGATGTGGCTAAAAGTGCATATTTTTATTTAAAATTGACATCAATTTTAGTAAAAAGAACAAATGAACTACTCAAAATGAGAAAATGATTTGTTTTATAATTTAGGAAAATTATCCATAAATCATTTATGATGTGTAGGAATCAACCATATTTCATTACAAATTAAAATTTTCCCTATATGGTTGTAAACACATTTTTAGCGTTTTAAAACACTAAAACATGTGTGGAATAGTCAAAAACAAAGAAAATGACCTCATATTGATGTGAAATCATGGGAAAACCACCAATGAATTGATTTTTACATGTATGCATAATCAAAACATCCAACTGACATGTGATGTGGTTGGAATTACTCAGTAAACACTTCATAAAGATAGAAAAGCCTTTAAAACAAGTGTTGGGTGGTCAGAACCTAGAAAATGATGTTGGATTTTCCAAAAAATAGGGGACATCGACCGTAGTTTTAATTATGAAATGTAGTAACTAACGACACATCATTTCAAATTAATATTTTCCCATGATGGTTGTAAATGTGTTTTTAGTGTTTTAAAATACTGAACCCACTACCACAAAACTGGGTTTCCACAGCGCCACCCTTTAACAGTGCTAAAAAAGCATTGATAAAGGGGGTTCCTTTATCAGCACTAAAAAAGCACTGATAAAGGCACCCCCTTTATCAGTTCTTTTTTTAGTGCTGTTAAAGGGGCCCCCTTTATCAGTGTTTTTTTTGTAGCACTGATAAAGGGGGGCATTATGAGCGCTTTTTCCCCTAGATCTGATAAATGTTATATTTCAAATAAATATATATTTTCTAAAAAATAATATATAGATATGTAGATATATAAGTATATTTATATTGATATAAATATAATATATATTTTTTAAATATGTTTTAGATAAGTATAAATAAACATTTACACTTAATATATAAGATATGTAGTAAAAATAGCTTATAAAATATCTTAAAAAATTATTAATTAATATTTTGATAATTATCATAAACTAATAATCATTTAATAACAATTTGAAGACACAAGAAATCAAAAAATTAATTAAAGATCTTAAATAAGTTGAAAATGTAACTCAAACTTCAAATGACCATAAATTTTGATCCTGGTATCTATTTGAGTTCTACAACATAACAAATTGAAACCTGCAGCAAGCTTTATGCACAAGTTACCTAAGGAAACCTTCTGTCAAATTTTTCAAGGCAAAAAAAGGCCTAGAAGGGCTCCAAAACTGAGTTTTTAGTACGGATACCCAATTTTTTTTACATTCAATGGAATTTCAGCCTCGTTTTAGGGGGTCTTTTTACATTTTTCATGAGGGACTGAATATATTATGAGGGGTTACATTTATATTGATATTATTTCTTTAAAATTTTATCATTTTTTACAATGTAATGTTACTTTAATCAATTATATAACAATATATACATATTTTTTATATATTCACCCATAAAAATTTAATTTTATAGTTAAATAATTAATCATATTTATATATAAAGTATATTTATCAATATATAAGTCTTATCTAAATAAAAAACTAATATATATTTTATTTAAAATAAAAAATATTTATATTTATATACCAATATGATGTGTGTGTGTGTGTGTGTGTGTATTTGTGTGCGTCTGTATTGACACACAGATATATATTATCTATATATTCTAAACATATGTATATACATATTAATATATAATATTTATAAATATATATAAATTTATATGATTATAATTACAAATACACATATAATATGTGTGTGTGTTGTATATATAGATTTATTTATTTATAAACACACACAAAAAAATCATATTTTTTAAATATATTTAAAAATGATCTTATTAATATATATTAATATATTAATAAATATATTAATATATAAATATAACTATATACATATATTAATATACAGATATATATATGTGTGTGTGTGTGTTAATATATATATATATATTAATATAAATATATATATGTTAATATATATATATATATTAATATATGACTAAATATAACTAAATATATTTATGTAAATAAATAGATATATTAATAAAAGAAGAGAAAAGAAATATGGTGGAGTGGTAAAGGCTTAGGCGTGTAGGCAAAAGGTCCAGAGTTTGAATCCTATGTGAAGATGGTTGCGTACGTGGGTGGGGAATAAGGCTTAGTGCTGTTAAAGGGGGTGGGGCACTGTTAAAGGCTAGGGGTGGTCGGGGCATGCGGGCTGCGGTGGGAGGTGGGGCATTGTTGAATTGGGCTTCAACTACTGTTGAAGCCCCTCCCAGAATTGCGGAAATATATATTTTTTAATGTTTTTTTAACTTTTATCAGTGCTTTTTAACGCTAATAAAAGGGGTCTTTATCAGTGCTTTTTCTGAGCACTGATAAATGGGACCCCCCTTATCTTCACTTTGATTAACAGCACTTTTCTAGCACTATTAATTCTCTTTTCTAGTGCTGATAAAGGCCATATTTACTGTAGTGAATGTGTGTGGAATGATCAAAACCATAGAAAATGACCTCAGATTGATGTGAAATCACTATACAGTAACCGTTGAGTTTTTTTAAAATATATGACATTATTTGATATCAAAGTATTTAATTTTTTTTATTAAGTCATGTTCAAGAACAACACACATTGCTTTAAAAATAAATTAGAATATTTTCTTATCCCTTTTCAGCTTCAAGTTTTCAATCTTATCTTAAATAGGTATGTTTATTTTTTCAAGGCATTTTTTTATACATTTATTATATTAAAATGCATTGTTTTTTATTAAAAAAATAACAAATTTTATGTGAACCATTATGAATATATTCTATTTATTTTTTCTTTCACATTTCCTTTCTTAAATGTTTTTTTTCATTTTAGGTGGAATATGTTGATAGTAGGTAGGAGGTTGACGATTCCGATCTATGACATTCTTCTAGTTTTCTACTATAATTTTAATTTATTATGTTTAGTATTAATATTTTTTATTTTTAATTACAGTTGATGAGAGGAATAGATCGATTTTAGTTGATGAGATGATGTAGAGGTAGAAAGATGCATTGGAGTTCGTGACGTTGATGTATGTTGGGCATCATTTGTTATTGGACATATTTTCTATGTATATATTGATGACTGAGTTATTGGTTGATAGATGTATGGGTTGACTAAGATTAAGGTTATGATGACTATGGATGTTTGTATATATGACTATGGATGTATGACATATATATGATGGGGTTTTCATACATTCATGTTTTAATTTATTTCATGTCATCTTATTATTAGATATTTAAAAAAACTAATTTAGCAGAGGTTTTTTATAACTACCACTAAATAAAAAAAATAAAATATGTTTTATTGGTATTTGCAATTAACCGTCACTAAAACATGGCACTGCTAATATGTTCAGCAGTAGTTAGTTTCATTTTATTTATATTCCCTGGATTTTTTTTAATTAAAAGTACCATCTCTAAATAAACATGAAACCACCACTAAATGTTTCAAAAAACAACACATAAGAAAACCACCACAAAATAACAAAAACCTCTTCTAAATGACTAGTGATCGTGTAATACACGATAGTTTTATTAACTACCACTATACTACTAGGTGGAGGTTTAAACCATCTCTAGTTGACAAATTTACCACCTCTAATGAATTTTTTTGAAGTGGTAGTAGTGCAAACATCAAAACATCATTCACAATATCACAATAAACTTATTGTGTGGTTGGTGGCTCAATCTAGGAAAGACATCATTTAGAATACATGAAAGTGGTTGGAAGATTAGTACATAGCTGGGTGCAATAAGTGTAGGATCATGGATAGTTAGGCGGAGATGAGGTTCCTTAGCATCCTAATGGTACCCTTCCTAGTTAGGGTCAACACTATGGTATGGTTACAATATTCAAGGACAAGATCATGTTTTTAATTTCAGATATGGGGAGGTTGTACTAGATGTTAATTTCTATGGTTTGCTACCAGGTAAGGGTCTGTGCCCTTGACATTGTGGGGACACAACTCTAGAAGACAAATTCCATAGAGGATTTTAGAGTGGAAGAGATGAACATAGATAGGTTCAAAAAATCCTAATTCCACATGAATCAAGGTAATGAAGTGTTGGTCTACAAGTAGTACAAGAGGGCGTAAACCTCTCACTTGGGAATCTTGGCTGGTTCATTGTGAAGTGAAGAGACAAAGGATCTAGTTAGGGTGGCAGAGGATACACATGATCCAGGTATAGTGGACGTCAAGGGGATATTGTGGGACACATTGTAGTTGGATACAACGAGATCCCTAAACACGTGTAAGGTGTTCAAGATGTTTCCATCACCTGATGTATCTCCCGGGGTGCCATGATCGACAAGATACTACAGATTTGGAATGGGAACAAGATGTATAAGTCGATCAAGAAGGACATGAAGGATGAGATCATGTATCAGATCTTAAGAGACTATATTAGAAATAAAAAAATTAGGTTTTAGATAAGGAATATCTAATAATGGCCCATATGGCACAATTATTACATGAATAGAAACTTTGGTAGGTTTCCCAACCATGAGATTGATAATTACTATACCAGGGAGGGAAACACAGAGATGTTGGGAATCTCACCTTATGATTCCTCTAACTATAAGGACTCTAGCCTAGGGTTTGACACCATACATGAGTGAGTAGAGATGTTTCACCTGGGCATGAAGAACAACATGATTACCACATTGGTGTTTAACAGTTAGTGCCCAGTGCTCGGCAGCCATACCTTGTCGAGAAAGCACATGATCTAGTTCTTCATCAAGCTAGAGGTCCATAAGGATCCTTCTAGAGATGGATGAGAGGCTAGAAAAGGTGGCCAAGTTGACATCGAGGTCGGGGAAGGAAATAGTAGAGTTGGACCCAGAAAGTTTCCCATTAATTTCTGCCACTTATATGATTTATTTTTATAATATTAATTCAATATTTGGAATCATCATGTTCAAATTTGGTTAATAGGTCAACTTTATTTTTGGTCATTAGGAATAGTAATTGTGATAAATATGTATCACATCGGTAAGGGAAAATTGGGTAATTAAGGTTAAAAATAATGTAATAAGGCTTTAGGAATTGATATAGTACCTACCTTATTTCTATTGGATGAGTCTAGTTTGACTATATATATCTAATATTAAATGATATAGAAACCTGGTGCCATTTTTCTTTGATAAAGACCATAATATTTGTGTAAGTAAAGAATAAATCCAAAAATGTCACTTTATTTTAATAACTCTAATATTTTTTCATAGGGATAAAAGGATGTTATGTTTGGTTATAAATCATTATTTCAATGTTTATATAATTGTTTACTATGGTAAATTATTTTTAATTTTTTGTGATGGAAAAATTACCTTAAATTCTTACGCAACATCGATAAAGTATAGGTGCAAGTACTAGAGAAATAAAGTTAATGATTTTAAAATGTTTAAATGAAAAATATTTTTGGTGAATTATGGTTTTACATGGATTTTTTGGATGAATATAATTATTTATTGATGCGTTAAAATTTTATATTGAAATTAAATTAATGTTTTGATATTTTTTAAATTCAAAATATGTAAATATTCCCCAAAATGACTTTAATGGTATTTTATGTTAAATAATATTTTATTTAATGATAAAAATATTATATTTGGATAGGGGAATGGGATATGGTATTTAATTTTAAACATTATGGAATTATGGGTCAATTTTCCTTTTTTAGTAATTTTCATGTCCCGTGAAGTGTAAAAAACTTTGATATTGCGATAATCATCAAAAGGATTAACTATAGGTTAAAACTAAGAGATAACAATTAAAACATCAGGAAAAATCGTATAAATTTTAATGGATGAGTGTATTTAGACTTATATACATCCTATATTCTAAATATATCATTTTATATCCATTTGAACATAAAAATTAATTTATATTAATTTAATACTTTAACTTATTCCAAGGGTACCCCTATCCTCTCTTACATAAGGGAACCACCTCTCCTTTATTCCTCACAATTCTTCATCCACTTAGCTTGAAAAAACCCTACCAAAACATATTCTTAAATTCATTATCTAAATTATAGAGGTTATGATACTCTTTAAATACCATCCCTAGGGCCCTTGAGAAGATATCCAAAGGTGGTTCTTCAAGGATAATATAATCGTCTTAATCAAGATTTTAATTCTATTTACTCTTCTACCTCCTTCTATTATATACTAAAAATTAAAATATAATAACATCAGTATATAATATATAATTATATTTTATATTTTTAATATAATTACCTCATTCATCTCATTTTACATCCTATGTGGAATGAAAACATCATTCATTGGTACGTGTGGGATACCACCTCTACAAAGCGATGTGTTTTTTTCCTCACCACCTCTCATAGATGTTTATAAGGATGTATTTAATATATATATATATTATTAATAAAATAATGATCATTTTGTAAAGATAATATATCATCAATTTTAATACCCTTCCATCCGTTGGAAAATAGTAACGTTGTTTGTACGTATGTGTGGATTACCACCCACACAAAGAGATGTGATTAATTTTTCATGTACATCTTTAATATATGATTATAAAATTTTATTTAATATATAAAAATAATAATTATTCCATGATTATTATTCTGTATATTATGTAACCCAGAAATCTTTAACCATGGTCAACCTACCGAAGTCATTTTTCAATTATGAACAACGTGAACTTAACTGATTGAGTAATTAAATATTTAATTGAAATAAATAAAATAAATGGTTTAATGATATGGTATCAATCCTATAAATGGTTATTAAATAATTAAATACTTAATATAAGTTCATTATACATGAGTTAAAACACATACATAGTAATTATGGAATCGAGGTAAGGTATTTCTTAACTTAATTTCCAATCATTAGGCTATACTTCTACTTCATTGACTATGTTATTCTAATATTGTGTGTGAAATGAACTTTGATTTTTTTATGTTATATATCCACTTATTTTTTTGGTTTAATTATTTTTACACATAATCTATTTATTGATTAAATTTTAACTTCAATGATATGACCTTTGTAAGGATTATTCATCATAATATTGTTTATTTTAGACATGTCTTATATTGTGAACCTAATTCCTTTTATAAGGTTAATATGCCACCTATTGACATATTATATCATGAATTAATCTTTTATAATGATATTTAATGTTCCTTTGATGTTCATTATTTCCTGAGATATTGATTCAAATGTTATAAAATTTTCAAGGGTTTTTGTGGTCTCAATTGTAATTCTTTGACAAAATAATCCATGTTATGAACCATGATTTATTTTATATAGTTTAATTAGTATCACATGATTTTTTTTAAAATATTATTTCAGGAAAATTATGGGTTTTATAGAATCATGTCATGTTCCTTAATTCAATGGATTTTGATTCAAGTATTATCCAAGTTTCTTGGGGTTCTAGTCTCAAAATTACTTCTTTTTGGCATGTTTTTATTGATTCACTTATATTCATTTATATGGTGTTGAAGAACCCCATGGATTTGTGTATTGGTGTGATAAATATTTAAGATCAAATGGTTCTTGGTGAGTTTGGGTTATTTTATTTGTTGAAAACCTTACCTATGGAAACTCATAAGTATGATGGGGCATGATCTAGTTTATATGCCGTTACATATCATGGAAGAAAGTTTCATGACACAAAAAAGTGTTTTGATAAGGGATAGAGGTCAGTTGAATTTGTTATGTTTGTGTTATGAGTGAATTATGGATCAACATAGTTGAATTTGAAAAAGGGTTGACCCATATAATTGATTTTGTGAAGCGAGATTCACATAGCCATTTTTTCTATGTAGGCGATTCATGTAGCTGTTTTTGCTACATAAGAAAATTACATAGCCAATTAAACAATGAAACCAAACATGTAACATAGATAAATTTTTTATTTATCTAATTTTGGGATTCACATAATCATTTTTTTTATTTATCCAAGTGTTTTAATTGGTTGAATGGTGTATATAGCCCAATTCCCAAATATGATCTTCACATAGCGGATTACTGCATAAGAATTTTAAGAATAATTCATATAGATGATTTGAGATATTTCTAATTGATAATTAAAGTAGACGATTTATAATCACTTACCCAATTTTTACATAGAAATTTTTTCTTCATGAATCCAATTCAGATTCTTCACTACATCCAGATTGACTTTCTATTGGTTTTTAAAATTAAAGTATTCAGAGCTGATTTTATTATGATGTTGTGTGGATAGTTCTGAATCACTCTGTAATCATAGCCTTAATTTTTCAAAATCCAAAATGGATATGTAGTTATTAACTATAGTTATGGAGATCAGGGAGATATTATGATTATGTGTCTCTCTTTTACAAGAGCAATTAATATAGTGGAGTCTTTTGATGAGGTAATATAAAAAGAAAGAGATTGAGAAAATAGTAGTATAGAGACGAGGTTGAATCTTTAACGATCAAAATATGGTGAAAATTTTGTATTTTGATGATTGAATTGGAGTCTAATAATATTTGTAAATCACATTTCAAGATTGCACTATGGGAAATTCTTTCTTGTATATTTTTTTAGGATCATGGAAATGAATATTCATCTTCTGTTTCCATTACAACCTTGTTTATTTTGTTACCTTATTCATTTTTTAATAATATTTTATTTTAAAACTGAATGTTGTGATGTTGAGTGTGACTCTTGACATGTGTGGTGGGATACTGCATGAATTTTTTTAAGAGGATTTTACTTGGGGATATAGTGAAAAGAATCTATGGTTGAGGGGAATAACCATCCATGACAAAGATTAGGATTCCACATTGGATCCAAACCTTGTAAAAACTAGGTGATCATTTCCCTTTAATTTTATACAAGATTAGTGTGAGGTTATGTGTTTCTATTTGAGTGGATTTTACTATAACTTGTATTATAGGTTTATTTTGTGAAAAATAAATTTTAAAAACTTCCCTCCACTGATTCAACCCCCTTTCTCAGTGGAGTAAACTTACCCTACCAAGAAATTTATGTGTATACACTAATTATTGAAAAATGATATCATAAATATTTCTATATTCATGGTATTTTTTGTTCCATATTATGTTATTTCCTTAAAATGGTTTTTGATTTTAAAAATTCCTAAATGTGTTTTTTTAAGAACATTGTTTTAAAATTTTTAAATACTTTTAGCCAAACTCTTTCACCACATTCTTTATATTATTTCAATAATGTTTTTTTCTAACCATTGATGATTTCCAGAAGTTATTTTCAATGATCATTGACATTATTTTAAAAAAATTCAAAGGAAACTTCTTAACATTTTCCATATGGTTAATTAATGATTTTCTTTACAAAAGTTTGAAAATAATGTTTATTTTTAAAATTTATAATGTGAATTGATTTTCCCTCCTTCATAAACATTCTTTATATTTATACTATTTTTATAATTTTTTAGGGTTATTTAAAAATAAATCATTTTCCCAATATTATAGTAATTTTTATAAAATATTATCAAAATAAAAGTATATTTTCCCCATTTTCAAATAAATGTATTAAATGTTATTTTAAATGTATTTTTAATATGTGGAAAAATCCTTTATTGTTTTCATATGATTCAATAGATATATGTTCCAAATATCATCCTTATTGTTTTTCTAAATGTATTGTGATTGTTTTAATGTTAGTTTCAGGTAACTCGTCTCTTTTAAATAGGTTAATCAAGATAAAAAATGAATGATGGTTGTTTTCAAGGGTGTTATATTAAAAAGTGAAAGATTATAAATTTTTTGTTCATTATATGGTACTTGGACGTATGTGTGGATGGTTTTTGGGTTGTTCTATTATAAATCAAGGATGGGTGAGTTCATCATATCCCTCCAATTTATTGAGTAGATCGATAAATTAAATTGTTTTAAGTTAAACCTAATAGATGATGGAGTTAACTATCATAAGTTACTCCTAAGAGATAACAATTTTTTATAAATATGAGTAGAACCTAAGAGATTATAGAATTAACTACAGTAAGTTAATCCTAAGAGAATGTTGTAATTATACTGTTTAGGTGATTCTATCATAAATTTTTGATGTTCTAAGATACCTACATATTTTTTCAATGCATGCTATGATTTCTAACGGATCCTATACTCTAGGATTGTTTTCACATGGCTCTTCATCATTGAATTATATGAATCTTGTATTATGTTAAATCTGTATGCCATGTATCATGATTTATGATCAATGTTTTGATAGGTATGAATTCTATTATTTTATTCTCATGTACTTTTATTATGTTGTTAAATACTTGTTGTGAAATAAGAAAAGTTGGTTATAACAAGAAAAATGATCATTTAATGACATGATTATTTTTTGTAAGAGTTTTTCCTAATTTTTAAAAACTCTAAACCTAAAATGTACTTAGATATTTAAGTGATCCGATATTTCTATTTTATGTTTTATGTTTTAGAGGATTAAAATTGGGTCACTCTTATCGATATCAAATAAAAAAATATAAATATTATGTTTCTAGCACCAAATATAAGAGTTTGAGTTTGGGGATTTTATAGTTAGTATCAGAGCAAAGTTTTGATAACTTTGGAGAATATGATGGTTTCAAGTGAGGTTAACTTAAGACTTATGGATAATATCATGATTTTTTCATATTATAGTAGATCATATGTTCAATAGAAAAAATTATTATTTTTAAGTTCATATATGATTAAACCTTAAGGTGATTTTAACATCTTACTAGGATTTAGAAAGGATACTCCATTGAGGGAATTATAGTCTATTAGATATTAGGTTAACCTTGAAGGCGAGAAATTGATATTGTTACAAGGTAATTTTTTTGGAGATATTTATGATCAAGATAAAGATAACCTTTAAGGTTAGTATCTAGAGTTTATTCCTATTATTTCGGGGAATTTATCTACATCATATTATTATGTAGTAATTAAAGTTATTTTGGGAAAAGAATATTTTTAGAGGTTTTTTGGTTTAGATTTTATGGATTGATCTAAGTCAAACATTATGTATTATTATTGAAGTATTGGAGATTAACGTTTTACATATTCATTTAAAGGTTTATTTGGATATTATATTATCATGTTATATCCATTTTAGTTTTTGTAAAGATGGTAAGAATGAATTTTTATCCTTTTATATACCTCATGGTCAATCAGAAGTTGATTATAATGCTTTAGGAATTAAATATTAATACCTATCATTTGGAGTAAGAAATAATATAAAGGTGGAAGATGATTGAAACACACAAACAGAGGATGAAATTTCATTTATATATTTTATGAAAATCAAGTAATTATATTTACTTCTATTCTTAGTCTATATGGTAAATGAATTCCTCAACTCCAGGAAAAATATCATAAAATAAAAATATTATCCTATTACCTTCATTTATAATGAATTGATGGTATTATTAGTCCCTTATTTATTTATGGTGTTTTGGTGAGTAAATTTTTTATGATAATGTTCTCTATAACTCTCAATTATTCCTTAGACATTAACCTTTCTCTTCCATATCCATATTTTCACTTCCTGCCAATGTTCTCCTTATGCGGGAACTTAATTATGTGTTATTCTAGGTGACCAATATATTTCACTTTCCCATTTTTCAAAAGGATTTTTTATTATCCATTTTTTTATGTGGATTTTAAACAAATTCATTTTTAAATATTAAAAATTATTTTCCTTTCATGATCATATATTTTATCTCCCACTCCCTAGAATTGATTTTAAAAAAAAATATTTTAAACCCCTTTTATGAAAAAAAGATAAAATTGAGTGGATAAAATTTATTTAAGGGGTTTTAATTTAGAAACCAAAAAATATAGTTTTATATAATACTATTATTTATATCCTTATTAACATAAAACACTTAGCTTTAAGAGAATTGAAATATACTATAAAAATATTATTATTTAAATGTGACTGTTATAACCTAGCTGCTAAATTGGAAGGTATGAATCATAAATAACCAAATTATAAAAAATATGTATAAATATATTATATAATGAAAATATAATAGCTAATTAATAATAAATAATTACCCACTTTTTAGTAAATCCATTTTATGCTTCAAGAATATGTTTTCTTCAAAAATGGTTTTTATTTATTTTTGTAAGAGAATATTATAATTAATTTCTGTAACTTTTAGAAATTTTATGTTATAAAATTAATATAATCTTTGAAATCATCATGTCAAAAATTTATTAGGGTTAAATTTTGTATTTTTCTAAAGAGATTAATTTTTTAGTGAATAGTGAAAATACTGATTTTATAGAAAAATGTCTTTCCCATTCAAGTATTTACAAAGAATAATTTTGTTTTAAATTTATTTTAAAATATAATTAGTTAATTTTTATTAAAAATAATCAAATTAAAAGTAATTTATTACACTTATATGGATTGATTTTGATAAAATTAAATCTTTATTTTGAATCAAAATGTAAAAATTTTATAAATAGGTCGACTTTGTTTTTTGTCATTATGAATAGTAACCATGGTAAATATTTGTCACCTCTGTATAGGTAAATAGGATAAATATAATTAACAAAATGTGATAAGGATTTAATATATATATATATATAACCTAAATTATTTATATTTTATGAGTTTATTTATTCCATAATTATCCAATATTCGAATATATGAAAACTTGGTACCATTTTTTTGATAATGACCTTAATATTATTTTAAGTAAAGAATAAATCCAAAATTTTACACTCATTATTTTAATAACTCTAATATTTTTTCATTCGGATAAAAGGAGGTTATGTTTTGTTATAAATTTTTAGCTTAAATAATAAAAAAATTCAATAATGTTAATTTTTTTTAATTTTTAGAGATGGAATAATTACCTTAAATGATTACACAATAATGATACAGTGTATGTGAAAGAAATAGAAAAATGAATTAAATAATTTAAAATACATACAATGTGATATTTTTTGGTTGATTTATAGTGTTGCAAGAATTTTTTGGATACATATAATGTATTATTTATGTGTTAAATTTTATATTCAAATTAAACTACTATTTTGATATTTTTAAATTCAAATTATTTTAATAGTCACGGAAATGACTTAAACGGTTTTTTATGTCAAATAATATTTTATTAAATGATAAAAATATTATATTTATCCAAGTTAATAGGATATAGTTTATAAGTTAAACAATTATCCACTTATGGTTAACTTTTCCTTTTATTATAACATTTTTTACCCCTAAAGATTAAAAACACTTTAATATCACGGTAATTGTTAAAAGGGTTAATGGGGGTTAAAACTAGAAGATAAGGGTTAAAACATCACATAAATGTGTATATATTTTACTATATGAGATGATTTAGAATTATATACATCTTATATTCTTATTATATAATTTTAGATCTAATTTAACATGAAAATTAATTTATACTAATTTAATACTTTATGAAATTCCAAGGTGCCCCTCTCCCCTCTTGTATAATGGAACCACATTTCCTCTCTTCATCACAATTATTGATCCACTTATCTAAAAAACCTAAAAACCTATTTTTAACTTCCATATAAACATTATATATGTTCTAGTTTTTTTAAAAGACCACCCCTGGGTTCCTTGATGAGAGATAAAAAGTAGGTTCTTTAAAGAGGAGGTAATCATATTAAATGAGAATTTACATTTTACTTCTTCTTATACCTCATTAAATTATATCCAAAACAATAAAATATAATAACATCAGTATATCTCATATACTGAGATGTTATAATACCAATTAAATAACCTTATTCATCCCCTTTTTCATTCCATGGATAAGTAAAACATCATTTGTGCGTACGTATAGACTACCACCTCCACAAAGTGATGTGTTTAGTTTTCCATCACCACCTCTCATGGATATTTATAATTATAGATTTAATATATATATATATATATATTATAATAATGACATAATTATAATTATTTAAAGATAATATATCATATATTTTATTACCCATCCATCTGTTGGAAAATGATAACGTCATTCGTGCATATGTGTGGATTACCACCCCCATGAAGTGATGCGATTCATTTTTCATGTAAAAAAATAATGGATAGTTATAAAATAGCATTTAATGTATAAAAATTATAATTATTTCATTATTAATATTCTGAAGATGATGTAACCATGACATTTTAATCACAATCAACCCACCAATTTCATTTTGTAATTATGAATTGAACGTCCTCAAAAGACCCAATGTGAACTTAACTGATTAATAAATTAAATATATCATTAAAATAAATGAAATAAATGGTTTAATGATATTTTATTAAACATTTAAAAATATATTAAATAAGTAAATAAGTAAAATAATCTTATTGTACAGGTTTTAATGGAAATACATAGGAAGTCTGGACTCGAGGTAAGGGGGTTCTTAACTCAATTTTAATTAATTGGGTTATAAATCTACTTAATTTAATATCTTATAACAAGATTATGTGTGAAATTAAATTTTATTTTATTATTTTATATCTCCGCTTATTTTTTATGGTTTTACAATTTTTATACATAATCACATCAATGATTAAATTCTAACTTCAATGATATGATATTTGTAAGGATTATTCATTTCAATGATGATTATTTTGGACTTGTCTTGTATTGTGAACTTAATTAATTTTATAAGTTGTATATACTAAATATTAAGATATTATATCATGAATGAATCTTTTATCATGATTTTTATAGTTACTTTATAATTTTATCATTCAAGAGATATTGATTCAAATGTTCTAAAAGTTTTAACTGTTTTCATGTTCTCAATTTCAATTATTTGAGACATAATTCTAGTTATGCATCATGATTTATTTTTTATGTAATAATTAATGACAAATTAATGTTTTAAAAAAATTATTTCATGCAAATTATGGTTTTTATATAATCACTTTATGTTCCTTTATTCAATGAACTTTTTATTCAAGTATTTCTTAAGTTGCAAGGTTTTATTATCTGAAACTTCATTCATTGAGACATGTTTTGATTGATGAATCTATATTAAATTATATCATGTATACACTGAATCTTGAAATATAATATCATGAATATTTCTATACACATGGTATTATATGTTCCTTCTTATTTTTTCATACGGTTTTTGGTTTTAAATGTTCACAAAGGGTTAAAATGTTGTTTTAAAATTTCTGAAGAATATTAACCAAACTCATTCTCCATGTTCTTTATCTTATTTCAAGAAAGTTATTTTTTAAACATAAATTATTTAATAAATTTATTTCCTATGAAATTTTACCTTCTTTTAAAAGGTTTTAAAAGGAAATTTATTATCATTTTCAGCATGGATTTCTTTTGGCCCTCTTTAGAAAATTTTGAACAGAATGTTTTCTTAAATGTTCACAACATGAATAGATTTTTTAGGAATTATTACCTTTCTATAATTTTAAGATTAATTTATATGTTTTCATGATTATTTTCAAATAAAATCATTTCCCAATATTCTGTAAGTTTTTATAAAATATTATCAAAAGAAAAGGATATTTTCCCCAATTTTCAAAGAAATGTATTAAATGTTCTATTAAATTTATTTTTCATGGTAATATATATTATTGTATTATTATACTTAAATAGAGATAAATTTCAATGATACCATCCTTACTCTTTATCTTTATGGATTATTATTTTTTAAAAATATATTTTCATGGTACCCATTTCTTTTCCACGGGTTTATCAAGATAAAAATGAATGATGGTTGTTTTCAAGGGTGTTATATTGAAAAGTACAAGATTATAAAGGTTTTGTTCATTATAGGGTACTTATACATATGTATGGATGATTAATGAGTGGTTATGTTATAAACCAAGTATGAGTGTGTCAATTATATCCCTCCAATGCATTGGGTAAAGTTATAGAGTTAACTATTGTAAGTTACTCCTAAGAGATGATGATGTTAACTATTTTATGTTACTCCTAAGAGACAATAAAGTTTACTGAATATGAGAAGAACCTTAAGGGATAATGGAGTAAAAAAATTTATATTAATCCTATTATAATTTTATAATTATCCTATTTAGGTGATTATATGATGAATTTTTTATTTTTCCAATATACTTACATAGTTTTTCAATTATTTGTATGAGTTCTAATGGATACTTTGATCAGTGGTTGTTTTAACATGTCTCGTGATTTTTGACTTATATGAAACTTGTCTTATATTAAAGTTTTATTCCATGTACAATGATTTATGATCCACGTTTTGATGGGTATGTATTTTATTATGTTATTCTTATGCACTTTATTACGTTATCATACCCTTATGCTCATATTATGTCTGCTATTGATATTTAATTATTAATTCATATGTTTACCCTTTCTGAGTATTTGATCTCACCCATCTTCTATTTTCAATTTACATAGGTTAAGAAGAATTATTTTAAATGAATTATGACTAAAAATATTTTATGTGTGAATAATTTAATGGGAGATGTTGAAGACTTATTGTGAAATAAGAAAATATGGGTATAGTAGGAAAAATGATCCCTTAAAGACATGGGTGTTGTTATGTAAGAGCATATCCTAATTCTTCAAAACTCTAAATGTAAAAGGTTATTAGTCATATAAGTAATAAAATATTTCCTTTTGATGTTTTATGTTTTGTATGGATAAAATTGGGTTTTGTTTATCATTATCAAAGATATAAATGTAAATATTATGTTTCTAGCACTGAATCTGGGAGTGCTGTTTTGGGGATATTATAATAAACCCAATCTAATATGCACACAAGACTAGTGGATTGGTATTACTCCCAAGTACCATACACATAGTTGTCTCTTGTAATGTAATATATTTATGGGACTAAGTTGTAAACAACATCAACTATTTCATAATGAAATTTGAATATTTCCCTAACACATAATATAATTTTTCATGTAAATGTATATTTTTTATTCCTATACAGTACCACATTTCAATGAAATACCAAATTCCTTTAAAATGCCACATTTTTATGCGATTCCCAATTTACATAACCATGGATTTACTTATGATTTCAAAATATTATTCCATGTTGTATTTTATGGTTTCATGAACATCTAGTTTGAATTGAATTCTAAACTCAACATTTTATTACTATGAAATATTTCCTCATCATTATTTCTTAAGATTTAATGATTTGATTCATTTATTCATGATGTTTTTTCCTTGATCATGTATAGTATTATCATATGAAATATTGATAATTTTTATATGTTCCATTAATATTTTTTAAACTAAATGAGATTTAAACTCACTATATTTTTAGGTTTACCCATTTTCTTAGGTCATTATAGAAGATGTGGTGATTTTGGTCACATTATAACGAATTTGAGAAGAAAAATATAATTTTGTTTGATAGGTTCATGATTTACTATATACATATATCAAATATTCATATAAAATTTTATTCTAGAAGCTAGTTACATTTTATGTTCAGTGTAATATTTTTGTTCATTTTGCACAAGATTTGGAAGTCTATGTTTTTGGAACTTCAATAGTCTATTTCATGTTATGTATAATATCATTTTTTATAGTCTTTTTTCAAAATAAATATCAATTTATTCTATGTTTATATTTCATTTTTTTTATTTTCCCCGTGGGATATTTTTCCTAGTATATTTTCCATTTTTTTATCATCATACTCTTTTTATATACTATTAATATGCATAAGTTGGTATATCATATGACACCATATTAATTTATTATTTTTTATTAATTTTTTATAAAAACTTTTAAAGGTATGTTTTTTTATTTCAATGATTATATTTTATTTTATTTTCAACCCACTAATCCATTATCCATGATAGATTACTCACACCCTTTTTCATTATACATAATCATATGAAAATAATCAAAATATTTATACATAATTATTTAAAATCCCATGTATACAATGATTTATAGAAATGAAATCCCGAAGAAAGTATTTATTATTCATCTTCTTTGTCTTCCCTTTTAATTAATTATCTATGAAAAAAATTCTCTATCATTGCATTTTATAATTTTATATCTATTAGTAAATTCCTTTCCATTTAAATATTTGTGTCACCTTATAGATGGTGGTTGAGGAAATACAGTCTCAAAGGGTAATTAATAGTATTTGGATGGTTACATGGCCTCAATGATTTTCCTTAGAATTATCACATGTCCACTTCATTCTTTTAAATTTCCTAATAAGTACTCATTTTTAGATTTTGATACAATTTTAAAATAGTTTATTATTATATTGATTTTCCATCTACTTTACACTTCCTTAACATGATTAAATACTCACTCTACACCTTGTGAATGATATATAACATATTTCCTCTAATTGGAGTGTATTCACCTATATAAATATGCCATTCAAATGATTATTGGTTTTTTGTAATGTTGTATATTCATTTATATTATATCAGTAAATCCTTAAATGAAAATCACTCAATGTTTAGTCATGTGTTTATACTATTTGTATCATCTAATTTCTGTATTTGAATGAACCTCACACCTCATGATTTTCTTATAACTATTTAAATTACATAGGTTAATTGTAATATGTTTTTAAACGGTTCATGATTAATTTTTAAGGTCATACATCACTCATATGTATATACATATATATAACATTATGTGATATGAGGGACCATAATTATATATCCATCACATGAATTACTAAAATAATGAGATCAAACAAGATGATTATTCTATATAATAGGTGTAGTTTGATTTTTCCATTTTTATATAGACCAAAAGTAGTCATCCATTTCAGTAATGTTATGGACAAGATGTAAGTAGCCTATCCTAATAAGTCATGGTCTAGATATAGGTATACATTTCCATTAGGTTGTGGATGAGACATGGTTATTTTTTTTAAATTTTATGATGGTTTAATTGAATAATAATTAAATATGATATTATATAATTATGTATAAGTAATATTCAAATGTCATGAAATATTTTCTATATATTCCATTGGGACCAAGAAACATTGAGGTGTTCGTGAATTAAGAAGTATCTGGTTATGAAGAAAGAAGTATTGCTCTAAGTTTTTTCTTTTTTCATCCCTCATAAATCACTTTAGTATATTGATCTTTCCTTATGAAGTTCCAGACATAGATGTGTTTGAGATATGGAGTCCAACATATCATGTACAACGGATCGAGGATCACACCAAATGTTTTCTAAATGTCATTAGAATAAGATATTCCAAAAAATAAAATAATGAGATTATTGTATATTCTTAAGAGTACAAAATATCATAATCATTATAAGGAATTCATGATAGTAGCTAAAGTTTGTGAAATGAAGAAGTTGGCAGAACTTTGTGGAACTATTGTTCCTGAAAAAAGATAAGTGTTGATTAATTTGTGTCAAATGAAGAGGTGTTTGAAGTATATCAAACAAACTTGTACAAAGATCAATATGCAATGTGGTAAATTCTCAAACAGAGGTCCCCAATAAAATTTATAAGATAGATTCCACCAGATATACTTTTACTAAGTCCTACGATCGATTATATCAGATGTAATTTTAAAAATTAATCATACAAAGTCTAATGGAAAAAACTTTTGCAAAGTCATCTGAAAGAGAAGTTTTTATGAAAGCTCAGAATGATAGAGACTTTAAAGGAATTAATTAAAAGAAGTTACTCAAAGATCCCCAAGTAGAGGGAACATTAAAATATTACTGGGTGAACATGTATGATGTATATTGGATGGAGGAGTTCCTATGATGTTTTAATGGATTAAGGATTTTAAAAGTCTTTCACAAAGTTTTTATAAAGACATTCACTACGCCAAAATTTGCATTTAGTTGCGGTTTAAACCGCCGCTAAATCGTGTGTCGGCAATCAATTAGCGGCGGTTTTTTCAAATTGTCACAAAATGATTTAGTGGCAGTTTAAACCATCGCTAAATTGTTTTTTATTTTTTTATTTTTTTTTATTTTTTTTTATTTTTTTTAAATTTTTTTATTTTCGTAATTAATTAATTAATTTTTTTTTATTTTTTTAATTAATTAATTATTTAATTAACTTTTTTATTTTCATAATTAATTAATTAATTTTATTTATTTATTTTCACTATTTATTTATTTATTTAGTTATTTTTATTTACTTGTTTATTTATTTATTTGTTTGCTTATTTATTTATTTATTATTTATTTATTATTATCATGCTCATGTCCATATTCATGCACAAGCCCATGTCTATGCACATGCACATGCCATATATAGAAAATTTACGTTGGGTGAGATTTGAACCTCTAACCTATTGCTTATTCTCTAAAGACATTACAACTCTGGTAAGCTCTTCATGTGGTTAAAAAATCAAATTTAATATATATATATATATATATTAATTAGAAAATTAAATAATACATAATAAATAGATACATACTAAATAATTATTAATCAATAATGATTAATCCATAATAAAAAATTAATAAGTAATAAGTAATTATTAATTTTTAATAATTACTAATCACAAATTACTAATTAATAAATAGAATATGAATAAATAATAAATAAATAAATATATTATATGGAAATAAATGCTAAATAATAAAGAGTAAATTGTAAATTGTAAGTTGTAAATACTAAATACTAAATACTAAATAATAAATAATATATAATATATAATATATAATACATAATATATAATACATAATATATAATACATAATATATAATAAAAAATATATAATACATAATATATAATAGATAATAGATAATACATAATAATAATAATAATGCATAATATATAATATATAATATATAATAAATATTATATAAGTAATGTATAAATAATAAATTAATTAAAAAATAAATTAATATATGATAAATAAATTATAAATAAATTATAAATAAATAAATAAATAAACAATAGATAATAAATAATAAATAATAAATAATAAACCATTAATAAATAAATAATAAATATATAATGAATATATAATAAATAAGTAATTAATAATTTATTAATAATAAATTAATAATATAAAAATAAAATAATAATTAATTAATTAATTAATTAATTAATTAATAATAAAATAATAATAATTAATTAATAAATAAAATAATAATTAATAAATAATAAATAAATAAATAAATAAATATATATATATAATATATAATATATAATATATAATATATAATATATAATAAATAATAAATTAAAAAAATAAATTAAAAAAATATAAATAAGTAGATAAATAAGAGATTAATATATAATAACTACTAACTAATAAATAATAAATAATAAATCATTAATACTTACTAATAATTAATAATTAATAATTCTTAATTAATATTTAATTTTTAATTTTTAAATTTTAATATTCAATATTTAATAGTTAATAAATAATTAATAGATAATTAATAAATAATAAATAAATAAATAATGAATAATAAAATAATATAAAATAATTAATTAATAAAGTAATAATAAATTATTAATTAATGTGTATATAATAACTAAATAATAAATAAATAAATAAATAAATAGGTTAGTAAATATTAAATATTAAATATAAAATAAATAATTAAATAAATAAATAGATAAATAAATAATAAATAATAAATAATAAATAATAAATATAAATAATAAATAATAGATAAATTAATTAATAAATAATATTAAATAAATAAATAAATAAATAAATAACAAAAAAATATAAATAAATAAATCATAAAACGTTAAGAACTTCTGAAAACCCTAAAAACACTGAAATAGCCTTAAAATATGATCTCTGGCTACTTTTTCAGTGCCACAACTAGTCAAATCAAATATCATGAAACGATTTTCGATATTATTTGTGGTAAAGGTTGAACAGACACTTAGATCAGAAGTTATAACCGTTTTAATTTTAAGAAATCAAGGTCGGCAACTATAACCTCTATTTCGGAGGCCTTATGGGCCTTTCTGGTAAAATAAAAAGCGATAAAATGCTCAAAGAGATATTAGAAAACATAAATAGTGTAGAGCTCGTCGATGGCTTTGATTTGATTTGTAGTGTAGCCCAAATAGACACCTAGATTAAAATTTATGGCTATTTAAAGTTCAAGATTGATTTTCGACCTTTTTGATATTTGAATATCTTTTTTTCATTTGACTATCACATGATTTAAATCTTTCTTGGCTTTATCTCATTTCATAATCTTCTATTTGACTGGTTCTGGAGCTGAAATGGACTCTGAGATCAGTAGTTATGGTCGTTAGATGTCGAAGTCTGGTTTTCAAGTTTTTGTAGATTTGTTTTAAGTTCCACATTTTTATTAACTAATAATTATAAATATTTATAAATTAACACATTATAATTAATTAAAATTATAAATAATAAATTATATTTTATTTTAAATAACAAATAAATAATAATAATTTTTTAATTTTTTTCTTCAATTTCGCGGTGGTTTTAAAATAACCGCCATTATTTCTTGGTAGTTTTTTTAAAAAACCACCGATAAAAATAATTGTAATTTTTTTGGAATTTTTTAAAATAATTATAAAAAATATTTTAAAAACATTTCGCGGAGGTATTTTAAAATGCTACATAAAAATCACCACTAATTTTTTGATCGAAACACATTTAGCGGCAGTTTTTGAAAACCGTCGTGAAAAGACCACTACTAAAACACTGGTTTTCTATAATGATTAAAAGTGATGATGATAAGATGGGCGTTCAACACTCCAATATTTTTGGAGGAAGGATCATGATTCAAGTTGATATTTATGAAACATTTAAAGAACATTGATGATGAATTTTAAGGAAGTTCTTATGAAGATTGTTGAATCCTATCAACTCAGAGGTTTGAATACAGTTAGCTGAAGAAAGTTTGAGTGGGGTGTTCAACTTTTGAGTTGGAACTTTGAATTTTAAGTTCATGTTACTCCCTACACTTTAAGAGAAATTATTTATATATAAAGGGGAGATAATTCATTAAGAAAAAGATGGCCAATATAGTTTCTACTAGGTGAAGTGTTGAAGAAGTGAAGTGTTGCATTACTAGAAATATTTTTCTAATCAATTGGCATTGGATGAACAATATGAAAAAGTGATTATGAAAATATAGGTGAAAAAATTAACAGTGGATGAATATACTAGACCTATTGCATCAGATAGAGGGTACTATATAGAGAAGTGATCAGATTTATAGTTTCACAAAAAATTCTAGGAAGAAGTTATTGCTCACTATTGTGTAAGAAAGGGTTATGGAAGAAGAACTTATAGGAATTCAAGTGTGTATAAATAATTATAGTGAAAATATAAAAAATATTGTTGGTGATGGTTCTTTTATTATTTCAAACATTGTTCTATCATAATATCTATGTGAGTATCATGTTCACTATATATTAATTATAGTGCTTTCTAAGGGATGGATATTCCTTACTTGTTGTAACCACTAAAGGATTGTTTTATAGTATATGTGAGGTCTTGGATTATTTCCAAACTAGGCCAAAGACTAGATGCTATTATTGAGTAGCTAACCTTGTAAATACTTGTGTTTCAATTGGTGTGTTGGTTTGTTTTCCAGTGAAGACAATTCTCACTAACCGGATGAGAAGGTTGTTCTTAAAGAAAAAAACCATAAAATGAATTGATCAATGATTCAGACCTTATCAGTGAACACATAGGTCCTTTAAATTGGTATTAGAGCACAAGTTCCCTTTATCTACTCTAGGCTATCTGAATAATTAAGAAAAAGAAAGTTTTCATGGATGTTTAAATATTTATTAACAGTAAGGGATATCTTTGATGGAAAGAACTATCAAATTTTAAAGGATAGAATGTTACCTTATCTATTGTCTATTGGTTATGAAGTTATTGATGCTACTATATATGGTTTCAATCCTCCTGTTAAGGGTGTTACTTTAATTGACACATATAAGAAGAATTGTAATATTGATGGGTGGTATATAAATGTTATAATTTTATCACTCTCTGAAAGTAAATTTCAAAGGGTGAAAGGAATTGGAAGAGATAATGAAATTGGTGTCACACACCAAACTCTAACATCCTTTTTTTTCTTTTATTCATATTTGGCATTTTCCTCATGTTTTAGGTTTATCTATGAAATTATTTTTACATTTTTGTGGATTTTTTACAAGGAGCCTGATTAGCCTGCATGGTTTGTCTAACCATGTGAAAACCATGTAGTTTGGATCTATGAATTTTCAGAGCTCTTTTTCACAGTTGTCACATGATTTTTTTAACCATGTATCCAAACCAATTTGCACCCAATTTTTCTCCAATTATGGGTGTGTGATTTGTGTACAATTTGGTAAACTCTGTAGCAAAATAGTGTGATGTGACCATAATTTTAATTTTTAATGTTTTCTAAGAATTCCCTCTCAGGAATAAAAACCCAAATGGGGAATTTTCCTCCCCATTAAACCATCATGTGTGTGGGGGCCTATGGATCTCATAATCATTTCTTCCACCTCAATGTTTGAGGATCTTATCTTGAATTCTAGGTTTCTTAATAATGGTGTGGCCTCTAATCCTTTCCACCTTCCCTTTTCTCCTTATTTCCTCCACCTTCCAGCCCTTGTTTCATGTTGACTAAACTATGGGGAGGGATTTCATCCTAATTCGGTTTGGTTATTAATCTCAAGGTGTGTAGATCATGTATTGGGTATTTCTATTCTTGTTTCAGGAAGATTCATTCAATTTTTACCTAGTTTGAGGTTGGTGGTTCCATGATTTCCATTTTTATTCATATACCATAGGTTATTGAGCTTTCAAAATTCATTTACCCAAATTATTAGTTGTTCTAATTGTGTATAAAGGGTTAGAAAAGTTTTTCCTAAAGTGTGTGAATTTTTCATTTGTTTTCAAATATGTTTGGTGCATGCCATATGTTTTATGAAATGCATAAATGGGTTTAAATTTTGTTTAAATTGTGTTTTTATTATTTAAATTGATGAAATTGGATTTATAATGATTCTATTTTATTTTATTATGGTATTAAATTATTGTTTAGTTTAGTTCCTTTATTATCATGAATTCTTATTCGTTTACCATGTGAACCCCCTGGTTATGAAAAACAGTTATATTTATTCTTCTTAATTTCTTTATTAGCTGCTTTACATGAACACATATACATATATATGCATGTGGTTAAGGGAATATATATTTATATTAATGCATACATATATAGGCGTATGTATATATGTGTGGGTTATCCTGGGAAGGATCCTTTTGAAACGTGGCACTCAAAATGGTCCTTGGTTATTTAAAGTGGTGTTGAAAAATGGATTTCCAAAAGAAATTTCTTGAAATGTTTATTAGGACTATTGGTACTTTCCAATGGATTCTTAAAATGAAAGTTTATTTATAAATTTTTTTAAAGGTTTTTTTTCAAAAGCTTGTTTTAAAATTAAGTTTTTCATTTTCATTAAGGTTCGGTAATGGTTTTACTAAAAATGATTTTCAATAAGTTTTTGAGAAAGATGTTATTAGTTTTAATTCAAGAGGCCCATTTGTAACTTTAAAATATTTCCTCAGGACTTTATTTCACCCTCATGGAATCCCTCTCATTGGAAGTGTTGTTTTATATCGATGATGCTAGGAGGTTGGATGTGCATTCCAGTTAACTTGTGTCAATCCTTGCTTGGGAAATTGTTTATTTATTTTATACCTCACCTCACAATTATATTAACATCATGGGATACTAGGTGTTTTAGTGAGGTATGGGAGATTCTTCAATCTATGTTCTGATTTGATGGACTAGATCCCCATGGTATGGAAAGACCATGGTGGGTTGTTCTATGGGTATGTCTATTTGAGAGAAGTTGGGTTGGTTATTGACTAAGAAACCTCATTGATAGTCTAAAAGATGGTTCCCAACCTAGTATATATGGGGTCTCCTCATGGAGTGTTTAGTTAGTGCCCATGGTTATCTATCCTTTACCATTTCCTACTTTTGGTACTTGATTTTTTCACTACCTCTCAGTTTTATGGTTTTTGTATGATGTATATTTCCTTGGTTCTAGTTTTATAATATGTACATACTTTTTTATTATGATTCTAATTTTATTTTATCTATTAGTCTGTTTTTTATGTTATGTTCTTACCTTTATGGGTTTTTTATTGGTCCTTTAATGGTTCTTCTATTGTGAGTTAAGTGTCATTCTAAAAGGGGGTTTATATAGTGAATTTTTAAAGAGTTCACTTAAAAGGTTTTAAATGTTTTGTTTAAAAAAAAATTGGTTTTAAATATATTTTTTATTGAGATTATTATAATTGGTTTTATTTAAAGGAAAAAATTTATCTTTTATGATGTATTTAAAAATATCATTTATGGTCTATTTTATAAAAATGAAATGCTTTAACTCTTAGAGATTTCACACAGAGAATTATTATTCTCAGACCCTACATGTGCCACTCAATATTAGTATACCCGAGGTTTTTTTTAGGCTCAAGTATCATTTTTGAGTCACTATTATATCAAGTGGTCTTTTTGGATGGATGGTGAGTAATAGGTCACACAGAGATAATTTTGGTTTCTTATATGGTTTTAGTATTTATTTTTTATACTATATCTGGATCTTATTTTAGTTCTACTAGAGTTATTTATATATGTTAGTTGTTTATGTTTTTTTGTTGTGTTTCATGCTCTATTTATCATTTGTATATCTTTTTTTCTGGTAAAAATCATCTTTAATGATTGTCTCGTGATTCCCCGATTTTTTTCATCAACCAATTCGGATCGAGGATTCCCCTTGAGTATGTCGTGGGCTAGTTTGGGTGTCTAGTTTGGGGCTGACCTAGTCTGGTACATGACTAAATGGTATCAGATCCTCCCTTATTATTTGGTGATGTTTAGTAGTTTGGAGATTATGACTTTAAAAACATGAGAGGTTGGAACTAGAAGAGTTTCAAAAGCTCTTACTCATTTATAGCCTTGAGTTATGATGGGTTTCAGGGTGTTGAGTTTTGAATTTTGATTTTCTTATCTGGTTTCTGGTGTATCTTGTCTTATTTTGATGGTGTTTGAGATTGCATTAAACTTATTCAGGTGTTTTTTTAACTTTCTAAGTTCTTGGGGGTGAATGAGAAGGATGAATTTGAGGAACATGGTTATGCCACATATTATAGAAAAGTGAGTGGAGACTGTTCAGCTAGATCTTTTTATTTCTAGTGGTGGTTCCACTATTGGTTCATATTCTACTAAAATATGTATCCAAACTGTATATTTCCATTATCCTCAAATTAAATTTTGTGTGGAAATTATCATGACCAATTTTATTGTTGAGTTATTTTTGGATGTTGTTTCCTTGATTTAAAATAGATATCAAGGGTGTGTTAAAAGAAAAATGATTTGATTGTAAAAGGATTATGAAATTAAGACTTGATTTTAAATATATGGGAATGGTTTTGAAATTTTAATGGGGGAGTTCTTGATATTAATTGGGATAATTTTAAGGTTGAGGGCCTATAAAATATTAAAAGGACAAGAATGTGGGATTTTAAATTGATTTCAATGGGAGAATGAAATTATAAATTGGGGTTAGTAATTTAATGTGGTTTTAATTTGAAAGTGAGATATAAAAATTTTGAGACTTAAAATGTCATGTATTTAAAGAAAATTTAAAGTTGAATTTTCAAATGATTTTTAGCGAACATAATTGGTTCTTTAAAGTTGAGATTTAATTCTCTCTGACTATGTTTTAAATGGGGGTAATTATTGATTTTGTTTTGTGTTTCTTTTTCTATTTATAGTATTCCTCTCAGAAGAGTTTCAAAGGTTTATAACGGTTTGGGTGTTTCTTGGTCGACTGATGACACAACCCAAACTCATGATATAGTGTTGGGGCTAGTTTCCTTATAGGGTTTTCCTATTTTTATGGTTATTTGGGTTTTAGAGAGGCATCAAAGTGTCTTGAGGTAGTTGATGGAGTCATCCAATCCTTAAGAACTCCTAACACTGTGAGGGTAAAAGATCTTTTGGGGCTGTTTGATGGGCTGAGTTGGGATCGATGGAAGATCATCCTCCCATATCAGTTATAAGATAAGATTTCAGGGGATATATTTAAGACCATGTTTTCTCAATGGTTCCTTCTTGATAAGTTTAATTTAGAGAATTTGGAAAAGCTCATGGGTCTCCAACAAGGTCAGCCGAAGGTGAAAGGTTATGTCGATTATTTTTACGAGCTGATTCCCTTATCTCTGGAGCCTAAGTCAATCAATACCTTATATTCTCATCAGTTCATGAAGGTAATTTACCCAAATATTATTTATTGAGTACTTTTAGTTGGGCATGTCCTATCTGAGGAGATAGTTAATTAGGCCTTTCTAGCTAAGATTTATTTTCTAGGGTAACCTTTGTTGAGTATTGGCTCTATTTCGTTCAGAGTTGGTAAAGGATCCCTATCCGAGGTAGATTTTATATTTGAGGATCCTATCTTGGGTGAACTAACTATAAATAATTATCCCTCATAGAGGAAGTCGTATCTTATATTCTTCTAGTGTAGTTAGTTCATACATTCCAAGCCCTCTTGCCCAGATATTATAAAGACCTTTCATCATTGTATTTAGTTGGGAAACCTCTAGATGTTATATAATTGAAAGTATCTTTTATTGAAGAGATCCATTTCTGTTTCTAGGTATTGATAATGGTTTAATAATATTTTTAGGTATTATCTCTTATCTTTTTTATACTTGAACTGTTTTATCATTTTTTATTTGTAGAACTTGGTTTTTTCTATGGTGTGTTTACTTTTCTATGCTCATTTGGAGAGTGAGTAGTTATTTTGAGAAATATATGGATGTTATTTTGTTTAGTTTCCTTATTGAAGTCTCCTAGGTTAGATCTTATAGTATTCTAAATTTGGTTTTGTTGTTATTTGGTTCATTCATAATAATTATTAAATTCATAAATAGTGGGAAATCTACTCTAGATCTCTATCTATTGACCTCTTGGTTAGTTCGGTCAAGTTTGAATGTTTTGGATATTTGGTTGTATTTTTTTCTCATTCTTTCAGTTGGATACCTTTGCTCATTTTATTTTCATTTTGAACAAAATGTATTTTTGTGGTAAAAGGGGTTATGGTGGAAAGAATTGTCACACCCCTACCTCTCCCATACTCATTATTTTGTTCTTTTATTCATATATGTTCTTGTACTCAAGTTTTAGGTCAAGTTGTCGTTGTTTTTTAAGTTTTGGGGCTTCTTTGCATGGTTCATGGTTAGTCCACATAATTTTTATAATAGTGCGGAGACCATGCTATTTTGGTATGTGACATGTCAGATACATTTTTCATAGTTGGAACATAATTTATCCAACTATGTATCCCAACCATGAGATGCCCAATTTTTCTCTAGTTATAGAAAAAGAGTTAGTAAATAGTTTGGTAAAATGTGTAGTAAAACTATGTATTGTGCCTATAATTTTATATTTTTTTGTTTTCCAAAAACACCCCTCATGCTTAAAACCATAAATGGGGTATTTCCATCCCCATTCATCCATGGTGTGTGAGGGAGCCTAGGGGTCTTCTCTATGCTTCCACATTAATTTTTTAGGTTCTTCTCTTCAATTCATATTATTGTCTTCAAGGTATGGCCTGTAATCCTATTATCCAACCCTATTATTTGTATTTCCTCCTACTTTCCCTAGTTTGATGTTGGATAAACTCTATGGAGGTTTTTCAACCTAAGTTTCTTCAGTTCATGGTGTTAGGGTGTGCAGATCATGTCTTGGGTTCTCTATTCCTATTTCAAGAGGTTTTATTCAATCCACACCCAATTTGAGGTAGGTGGCTCCATTATTTATATTTCTATTCACATACCATAAGTTATTGATATTTCTAAATCCATTTACCCTAAATTATTATTTTTTTAATTGTCTAAAAAGTATTAATTTTTTTTCCTAAAGCATGTACCTTTATCATTTGTTTTTATAATGACAAGAACATTATATGTGTTTGATAAAATTACTAAATGGGTTTAAATTATGTTTATATTGTTTAAATTGATGAAATTATACTTATAATGATTCTATATTATTTTATTATGGGATTAAAGTATTATCTAGTTTGTCTCCTTGATTATTGTAGATTCTAATCAGTTTACCATTTGAACCCCCTTGGTCATGATAAATAATTTTATTTGTTCCTGATTTTTTTCTTTGGTGATTCTCATGAACACATATAAATATATATTCATGTGGTTAAAAATCTATATATGCATGCACATGCATACATTTATGGTTATATATATATGGGATCTCATGGGAAGGATCCTTTGGAAACATTGCTCTCAAAATATTCCTTGATTTCTCAAAGTAGTTATGAAAAATTTATTCCCAAAATAGATTTAAAAAAATAGTTCTTAGGCACATTTGGAACTTTCCAAGTGATATGAAATTTAATTTATAAATTCTTTTCAAAGGTTGTTTTTAAAAGTTTGGTTTAAAGTCTAGTTTGGAATTTTCAAATAGGCTCTATAATGGTTTGCATATAAATGTTTTTCAATAGGTTATTTAGAAAGATGTTCCTCGTTTTAAATAGGGAGGCCTTGTTGGAACCTTGAAAATTTTCCTCTAAAATTTGGTGCACCATCATGGAAGTCCTCTCATTGGAAGGGTGGTTTTATATGAATGATGTTGGGAGGTGTACAGATCATTCTACTTGACTCATGTCAATCTATAATTGGGGTATTGTTTATTTATTTTCTACCACACATCCTAGATATATTTACATCATTTAATACTAGGTGTTTTAGTGAGGGAAATGTCACGACCTGACCCATATCGGGGCTTGAGCAGCAACTACCCCAAGCCCGCCTCCATAGGCCAGGGGCTGGCGACTAGCGGCGAAGGCATAAAAAACTAGGGGAGGCCTCTGCCTAAGAAACTGTACACACACACACATCCAACTCAATGAAAAAGTACAGAGAATGGAAAGCAAGATACAACACTGCTACAAAAGGGGAACCAACATACATGCATCGACCTCTAACCAGTACAAGAAAAGTGCTGAAAAGTACTGACAAGTAAACTGAATAGTAAAAGGGGCAAAACACACGCCCAACCAGAAAGGTGCCACAACCCGACAATAGGTAAAACAAAGGAAAACCACTAGTGAGTCTCACACCCAGAAAGTCCCACTACGGCCACTGAATGTAGCCCAAGCTCCTATGTCCTCTACACTCCTCCCTACTCTCGACCGACCTGTCTGTCGCCTGCAATAGCACACCAAGTGCGGGCAAAGCCCAAGCAGGGGTGAGTATAAAAATACTCAATAGGATGCACCAAAAGCTCGAGGGAGCAACAAGGGAGGTACTAAAATGGTGAGCAGTAGACAGAGAAAAGAACAGTGTAAGAGTGAAAAAGAGAGAGAGAGTGAAACTCAACCCAATAAGATAAAGGAAGCAGACTCATCCAGACGCAAGGAGCTAGAGATGGTGAGAAGAAAAAATTCTCATTGAGTCTTCGCTACCTATATAAGGAGAGTAGACTCATCCAAACAAGAGGAGCTAGACACAGAAATCACGTGGCATACCCCGTGCGTCTTTGCCCCTTTTAGAAGGAGAGTAACTGAACCCAAGGAGTGGGAACAACAGTAGGGTGTGTGTATATATATGCTCAATGAGAAACCCGAATGAGTGTGTAAGGGGATATCTATCTCCAATCTTAGCCCAAGAAGAGTCACCAACAGTTCAAAGGACATCCAAAACTGAACCCAAACATCCTACACGTCAACCTAGGAGGTACAAGTCAAAGGGGATCAATCACCGTACCTTGATACTATCCACTTTGGGCGGCACTAACTCACCCCCACGGCTTTTAGGTCACGACGCAAGGACGCGTATCGGTGGGAAAAGTGCCCCTCATTCTCATATTTCCTAAGGTCACGTCAAATCGGTCACATCGCCGATCCATACAACCAAGGATCCCGCTCTGGTAGTCTCATAGAAAAAGTCACTGACTGACCTCATAGATAAGGACCGAGTCTGAAATGCCAACGGGTGACCCACTGCCCAGCCCAGCTAGAGGTTAAACCTTGATAACACATCAGGTGACCCACTTCCTAGCCCCACTGGAGGGTAGACCCTAATAAGTCGACAGACAACCCACTGCTCAGCCCTGTTGGAGGGTAGACCCAGAATAAGTCAACAGGCGACCCACTTTCCAGCCCTGCTGTAGGGTAGACCTGGAATAAGTCGACAGGTGACCCACTGCCCAGCCTTGCTAGAGGGTAGACCCTAATAAGTCGACATGCGACCCACTTCCCAGCCGTGCTGGAGGGTAGACCTGGAATAAGTCGACAGGCGACCCACTGCCCAGCCGTGCTGGAGGGTAGACCCTAATAAATCGACAGGCGACCCACTGCCCAGCCGTCTTGGAGGGTAGACCTGGAATAATTCGATAGGCGACCCACTGCCCAGCCGTGCTGGAGGGTAGACCCTAATAAGTCGACAGGTGACCCACTGCCCATCCTAACTGGAGGGTAGACCCAGAATAAGTCGACAGGCGACCCACTGCACAGCCCTACTAGAGGGTAGACCTGGAATAAGTCGACATGCGACCCTCTGCCCAGCCTTGCAGGAGGGTAGACCCGAAATTGGTCTAATAACTCAGCACTGCAACTGACATCACCAGGTGTTACCAACATCACTACTGTGCGTTGGTTTAGAGTGCATCAAAGGGACCTCCATCCAACACCCTTTCATGTTTCCACATTTAATAATATCTCAAACGAGGATCCACATGCCCAAACAGATCACACAGTTGCAATCCTCGCGAAAAAACACGCGAGATAGACCATTTACTCGCCCGAAACGGCCAACTGGTAAATATGGTACTATTCACTATAGCCATCCAGTGTGGGGCCCACACCAAGATCCCGAAACTGAACAAACGGATCACACTACTGTGATCCCCTCAGAAAAACACACAGGATTGACTACTCAATCGCCCAAAATGGACACCGGTAAAAAATGTATTATTCACCATAGCCAGCCCGGGTGGGACCCACACCACGATCCCGAAAAAAGTCGGGTGAACTACGCCATCATGATGCTCTCAGAAAAACACATCAAAACGACTATTCATTCACCCCGAATGGACGTCTGATGAAGAAGTCGCAATACGTTGCACACTATTTAAAAGACAGCTTGTGGGGCCCACACCTCGACTCCAATTTAGGCGGGCAGAATGCACTATTGCAATTCCCTCAGAAAAACAAACAGAATGCAGTGCTCAAATACCCCAAACAGATGTCGGGTGAAAACGTGGTGTTTCACTGTAAAACGCGTGAACTAGGCCCTGTGGGGCCCACACCTTGTCTCCAACCCGAGCGCTTTGAAAAGCATCTCAAAAAGTCTGCACGAGGACTGGGGTCGCGCTTCCACTGACAGCGCGTCAATTGGACATCCCAAGTAGGAGTTAGGCCCGAAGAAACAATTAATTAATTAATTAATTAATTGATTGATTAATTATTCACATTTAGCGTTTTGTGCTACCGATCAACGAAACCAACCCGCAAAGGTTCCAAACCAACTTGGAAGGACCGTCTCGGCTCCGGGGCCATCGCGCCTCTGACGGCACATCAAACGGACGTCCGGCTTGCAAGCCACGTCCGTCGCAACTTTAATAATAAATTAATATTATTAAATTAGAGTGTTTTGGGTCACCCGTCTTCGGGCACAAAACCTGAAAACCCCAAAACATGCTTCAAAAATCCCGTCTCGCTAACACGGTTCTGCAGCCACAGACGGCGCGTCAAACGGACGCGTCGTTTCGGAGTTACGGCCCCCTGAATGCAAGGGGGCCTAACCGGGCCGGTTCACCCCAGCCGACCCGGTCCGAACCGCCGGCCCGCGGCCCAGCAGTGAGTCCGGCCCGTCACACCGCGGCCCGCTGGCCGTGGCCCAGCCAGCCGCACCGGACCCGAGCGGGTCTGGTTTTCCTCAACCGACCAGCCTTTCGGCCGGTCTCCGTCACCCAGTAGGACCCGCAAAGGGTGGGTCCTGGTTCCCTTCTGCACCCTCGAGGTTGCTGCCTCGATTCCTCCCCATTGATCGTGATAGGCCGTTGCCCGCTCCCTCGGCTCCTCTGCCTTCCGCAGCGCGCTGCTGCGCTACCCCGATCGACGCCGCCTCACACCATCGGCCCCACTTGAAGCCCGGTGCTCCGCCGCTGCCTCCAGCTCATTGCACAACAACACCGAGCTCCGCCGCTGCCTCCGGCTCTCCGCACAATGCCGACGATCTCCGCTGTATCCGGCTTGACCTCCAGCCGCTCGACACACTGCAGTCGCCGCGCGTAGCCACCGGCCCCTCGGCCGCACCCACCAGAGCCCGCAACTCCGGCTCCTCCCGGCTCGTCGTCGCCACCTCGTCTGAACCCTCGGCCGCACCCGCTGCCCGACGCCCATCCTCCGGCCACCGCCCTTGCCGGATCTGGTACATCTGACGGTCGTCACCACCGCTCCGGTGGCCCGATTTCAAAACCGAACTCGGGTTCGGGATCCTCGGGACGAGGCCTTCGCAGTGCTTTCCTCTGTTCATCGATCCAACGAGATTTGGCGCGTCCAAAGTTTTGGACGAAGAACGCTCAAGAACGGGTTTTAGAACGGAGCTCGGACGATGGCTATGTTTATTCGCCCATCGTCCCAATTCAATAATTATAGAAAAAAAATTAAAATGACAAAATTGAAAGAAACACCAGAAATTGACGAAGGTGCAGAAATTTAGCAGAAATCCTACCTTGGATTGCTTGTTCGTCGTTGGGGACGCGTCCACGATGCTCCCGCTCCGATCCGCCAAGGCTCCGGCGGAGATCACTTATCAATCCATCGAAGAACGGCGAAGAACACTGAAGAACATAAGAGAGAGAGAGAGAGAGAATGGGTTGTCTCCTCTCAACACTTAAGCGAATTTATAAAAATTCACTAAAACTCTCTCAACGGGCGCGGGTTCCGAAACCTCTGCGCCCACCTATTTTATACTGCACCTAGGTAAAATGTCCCATTTCAAAATCAATGGAAGTCTCTAATTTAAATTTCGATAATTTGTTCGAAAGTTATTGGAAAAGAACACTAGTGATAAAAAACACTAAGTGGTCATTTTGAAATGACCATTTTTCCCCTGGATGACATCTCTCACAGAAGGCCCGCACCCACAACTTTTACACCCCGCCTAGGGTAAACGGCACGCTCCGGACTCAACGGTGCCCTCATTTTTCCCATCCGAGAAACCATTTAGGAGTTATTCAGTTTTGATATATTAAATGAATAATTTGATAATTTAATCATCCATTTAACACACCGCCAACGAGCGAGAGGTCCGAACGTCCCGCACAGACTCATTTTATGCCACTCCTGGGGTAAACACCGCGTTCCAGACCCAACCTTGGTCTCGGATTTCTGATCCGATCAACCTTCTAAGACATATCACATTTTCTTTAGTTAACCATGCGTGCGTAATATAAAAACACTTAACATTTTTATATAATTAATTCAGGGCACACCAGGCCTTGGAATTGCACGCCGTCTGAATGCCCTGCTCTGGAATGACATCAAGAAATTTTTCAAAGTCTCAGAGTCCCAAAACCTAGGTTCTTACATCATTCCCTTCTTCAAGCTTTTCATCCCCGAAAAACAAAACTAGGAAAAACAACTTGGGATACAGAGCTCACACCTAGCTCTCCCACGCCCAAGAAAACTTTCACATCACCATGCTAACACAACACGCGAACCAAAGGGATGGTTATTATAAGGTCTGCTACTCTCGAGGACATGCGTAGGAATACACACGCACCTCATCAGCTTCGACACGTGGGAGACACTGTGTGCCCACTCCTACTGTTGGGAGGGTAGGGCAAGACGGTAGGTAACCTCTCAACAGTTTGCACAATTCCCAAACGGCCCAAAGAAACTCTGGGGTCTTTCCCGGCCGCACCTCTACTTTCCACATTGTGACCAAAATCACGGTTTGTTCCTGGAACATGGTCTCGTGATCCCCTCCTTCAGAATACCCATCTAGTGAAACACCCAAGGATATCCGGTCACACAAGTTTTCACAGTCGGTGCATCAGGACCGAGACTCTCTTACATGCTCAACAAGCGAAGGAGTCGGCTTCATCAACTACAGACAAGTTGTACCCTCCTACAGAAACTCCAGCCAGCACCATCGTCTCCGGTTCAAGTCTCTCTGTGTGGGGATGCACTTGAGAAACTGGTGGTTTTAGAAAACCAAAAATCGATCTTCCCGAAGATAGTGTCTCCACATCCTTAGGGAAAAACTACCACCACCAGCACCAACACAAGGTTACACTGACGCCCCGTGTCACCCTCAGTAACCCCTCGAGCAAGGAGTTAGACGAAAGAGTACCTCAGGCAGTGTCTAACAAGTTCAACTGAGAAAATTAGAAGAAGACACAGAGCATACCTCTTATCATATCTTGAACTGCAGGATTGGAAACAAACACAGCACACAGCCGCCCGTGGCCCCGTCCGTCAGCTCCCTGAGCCTGACATGGGCTGCCTAGTGGTGGTGGAAGGACCTCAAAACGTTGTCCGCAAACCACAGTTCTTTATTCTTTCAACTAATACTGCCTCCCTAGGGACCACCCAGTCCTCACCTGGGAGTTCTCTTATCATGAAGTTGCCTCTGTAGTGGCGGTGCATCTACCAACTATCTGGAAGACTCGGAACATTTGGTCGAGTAGTCTCAGGCCATGTGATCTTGCACATCACAAACATAGCACTAGTCCTCCCTGGGCTATCTCGGTGCTCAATGATGTCCCCGACCATGTGCCTGAGTCTCATCAAGGGTAAACCTCCAGTGTCGAGGCCCCACTAATCGATGTCCCTCTGCCAGAAATTTCTCTGTCACCAGTGCCTACTCCAGTACCCTGAGATGGGTGAGGATGCACAAGGGCACTACGCTGGCACGAATCTCCTCTACAGAGATCTCGTTCAAACTTATGTGCTCAGAAGTTTCTGTCATGGACCACGTCCAAAGAGTACCGAGTAAGGTCTGCGAACCTAGTCGTGTACCCAGCCACTTCCATCACTCCCCGCTGAAGCTCCAGCAACTCCTGAAACCATAAAAAACGTAAGTAGGAGGGGTAGCACTCCTCATGAAATAGCTTCTAGAAGTCATCCCATGAGAGTACCAACTCATCGTGCATCTGAGTAACCCTGCCTCTACTATTCCAAACTACGTGGTGGAAAAAGACTGGCTGTCAAAGCCATCATCTAACCTGTCAGGGTCCAAACAAGCCCAAAGAGGCGGACCACCAACTCTAGCCAACCCTTCACTGTTAGAGGGTATGTGTCACCATGGAACCTCAGCGGTCTCTGGTGCTGGAACTCACGTAGCATGCCCAGACCGTGCTCGTCATCGACCCTCACTGCTGGTACTATCTGCTACTCAACAAGTGTAGGTACTACTGCCTGTCCTCCTGGAGAAAGGGTAATCGTATGATGGATCCGAAACTGAGGCCTCATCGCTCATGGAATCGTTTTCATGAACTGGAGCTAGTATCCTAGCTGGCTATCATCACAGAGACATCCAGAATCTAATCAAGGTGTACCGCGGTAAAATGATCAAATATATATCAACATCGATGGGGAGTTGACTCAAGAAGGACAGTCAAAGACACAATCCTATATGATGCATGAACCATATTCCCTGCAATAAGTGTCTTAGTGTGCCGAGTCGACAAGCAGGTTATCAGGGTCCTCGTGAATGGATACGTCAGCCGCCACACCATCAATAGACTCCCTGGCCTGAGAGTCACTCTCGAGACACATTGAAACTATTGCCCCAAACTCAACCAATTCCTTTTTAGGGACGTCCGAACATCGCCCCAAGGAACAAAACACCTTTGATACCACTTTGTCATGGCCCGGCCTGTACCGGGGCTCGAGCCGCAACTACCCCAAGCCCGCCTCCATAGGCCACGGGCTGGCGACTAGCACCGAAGGCAGAACAAACTAGGGGAGTCCTTTTCCTAGGAAATTGTGCACACACACACAGCCAACTCAATGCAAAAGTGCAGAGAAAGGAAAGAAATATACAACACTACTACAAAATTGGAACCAACATACATGCATCAACCTCTAACCAGTACAAGAAAAGTGCTAAAAAGTACGGACAAGTCAACCGAATAGTAAAAGGGGCAAAACATGCACCCAACCAGAAAGGTGCCACAACCCAGCAACAGGTAAAACCAAGGTAAACCGCTGGTGGGTCTTACACTCAGAAAGTCCTGCTATGGCCATTGAACGCAGCCCAAGCTCATGTGTCCTCTATGCTCCTCTGTAGTCTTGACCGACCTGTCCTTCATCTGCAAAGGCACACCAAGTGTGGGCAAAGCTCAAGCAGGGGTGAGTATAAAAATACTCAGTAGGATGCCCTGAAAGCTCGAGGGAGCTACAAGGGAGGTACTAAAATGGTGAGAAGTAGAGAAAATAACAGTGTAAGAGTGAAAAAAATAGAGAGTGCAGCTCAAACCAATAAGAGAAATGAAGAAGACTTGTCCCAACGCAAGGAGCTAGAGACGGTGAGAAGAAAAACTTCTCGTCGAGTCTTCACTGCCTATAGTAGGAGAGTAGACTCGTCCAACCAAGAGGATCTAGACACGAAAAGCATGTGGCATACCCTGTGCATCTTCTCCCCTCCTAGAAGGAGAGTAACTGAACCCAAGGAGTGGGAACAACAGTAGGGTTTGTATATATATGCTCAACGAGAAACCCGAATGAGTGTGTAAGGGGATCTCTATCTCCAAGCTCAGCCCAAGAAGAGTCACCAACAGTTGAAATGACATACAACACGGAACCCAAACGTCCTGCATGTCAACCTAGGAGGTACAAGTCAAAGGGGATCAATCATCGCACCTCGATACTATCCTCTTTGGGAAGCACTGACTCGCCCGCACGGCTTTTAGGTCGTGACTCAAGGACGCGTCTCTGTGGGAAAAGTGCCCCTCGTTCTCGTATGTCCTATGGTCACGTCAAAGCTATCACATCGACGATCCGTAAAACCATGGTTCCCGCTCTGGTAGTCACAGAGAAAAAGTCACTGACTAACCACATAGATAAGGACCGAGTCTGAAATGCCAACATGTGACCCACTGCCCAGCCAGGCTGGAGGGTAAACCTTGATAACACATTGGGTGACCCACTTCCCAGCCCCGCTGGAGGGTAGACCCTAATAAGTCGACAGGTGACCCACTGCCCAGCCCTACTAGAGGGTAGACCTGGAATAAGTCGACATGCGACCCACTGCCCAGCCCTGCTAGAGGGTAGACCTGGAATAAGTCGACAGGCGACCCACTACCCAGCTTTGTTGGAGAGTAGACCCTAATAAGTCGACAGGTGACCCACTGCCCAGCCGTGCTATAGGGTAGACCTAGAATAGGTCGACAGGCGACCCACTGCCCAGCCTTGCTGGAGGGTAGACCTGGAATAAGTCGACAGGCGACCCACTGCCCAGCCTTGCTAGAGGGTAGACCCTAATAAGTCGACAAGCGACCCACTGCCCAACCCTGCTCGAGGGTAGACCCGAAATAAGTCGACAGACGACCCACTACCCAGCCATCCTGAAGGGTAGACCTAGAATAAGTCGACAGGTGACCCACTGCCTAGCCTTGCTGCAGGGTTGACCTAGAATTGGTCCGATAACTCATCACTGCAACTAACATCACCGGGTGTTACCAACATCGCTATAGTGTGTTGGTTCGGAGTGCATCAAAGGGACCTCCATCCAACACCCTTTCATGTTTCCACATTTAATAAGATTTCAAACGAGGATCCACATTCCCAAATGGATTACACCATTTTAATCCTCACAGAAAAAACACTCGAGATAGACCATTTACTCACCCCAAACGGCCAACCGGTGAATATGGTACTATTCATTGTAGCCAACCATTGTGAGGCCCACACCAAGATTTCGAAACTGAACAAACGGATCACACCACTGCGATCCCCTTGGAAAAAACACGGGATTGACTACCCAATCGCCCAAAACGGACACCCGGTGAAAAAGTTACTATTCACCGTAGCCAGCTTGGGTGGGACCCACACCACGATCCTGAAAAAGTCGGGTGAACTGCGCCATCGTGATGCTCTCAGAAAAACACATCAAAATGACTATTCATTTTCCCTGAACAGACGTCTGATGAAAAATTCACAGTACGGTGCACACCTTTTAAAAGACGACTTGTGGGGCCCACACCTCAACTCCAATTTAGGCGGGCAGAATGCACTATTGCAATCCCCTCAGAAAAACACACCGAATGTAGTACTAAAACACCCCAGACGAATGTCAGGTGAAAAAGTGGTGTTTCAACGTAAAACGTGTGAACTAGGTCCTATGGGGCCCACACCTTGTCTCCAACCTGAGTGCTTCTAAAAGCATCTCAAAAAGTCCACATGAGGACTGGGGTCGCGCTGCCGTAGACGGCGCGTCAATCAGACATCCCATACAGAAGTTAGTTCCGACGCAACAATTAATTAATTAAATACTCACATTTAGTGTTTCGTGCTACCGAGCAACAAAACCAACCCGCAAAGGTTCCGAACCAACTTGGAAATACCGTCTCGACTCCAGGGCCACCGCACCTCTGACGGCACATCAAAAGGACATCTGGCTCGCGAACCACGTTTGTCGCAACTTTAATAATAATTTAATATTATTAAATTAAAGTGTTTCGGGTCACCCGTCTTCGAGCGCAGAACCCGAAAACCCTAAAACACAATTCAAAAAGCATTTCTTGCTAACACTTTTTTACAGCCACAGACGGCGCGTCAAATAGACGCACCATTTAGGAGTTACGTCCCCCCAAATGCAAGGGGGCTTAACTGGCCCAGTTCACCCCGGCCGGCCCGGTCAGAACCGCCGGCACGCGGCCCAGCCGCGGGTCTGGCCTGTCACACCATGGCCCGCTGGCTGTGGCCCGCCCAGCAGCACCGGACCCAATTGGGTCCGGTTTTCCTCAACCGACCGGCCTTTCGGCCGGTCTCCGTCGCCCAGTAGGACCCGCAAAGGGAAGGTCCTGGTTCACTTCCGCACCCCCAAGGTCGCCGCCTCAGTTCCTCCCCATTGACCGTGACAGGCCGGCGCCTGCTCCCTCGGCTCCTCCGCCTTCTACAGCGCACTTCCGCGCTACCCCAATCGACGTCACCTCACACTGTCGGCCTCGCTTGAAGCCCGATGCTCCGCCGCTACCTCCGGCTCATCGCACGTCACCGTCGAGCTCTACCGCTACCTCCGGCTCTCCGCACGACGTTGGTGAGCTCCACCGTCTCCGTCTTGACTTCCATCCACTCGACACACTGCGGCCGCCGCACATAGCCACCGGTCGCTCGGCCGCACCAACCGGAGCCCGCAACTCTGGCTCCTCCCGGCTCGACGCCGCCACCACATACGAACCCCCGGCCGCACCAGCTGCCCGACGCCCATCCTCCGACCACCGCCCTTACCGGAGCCGGGACTTCCACCGGTTGTCACCACTGCTCTGGTGGCCCGATTTCAAAACTGAACGCGGGTTTGGGATCCTTGGGATGAGGCCTTCACAGCGCTTGCCTTCGTTCTTCGATCCGACGAGATTTGGCGCGTCTGAAGTTTTGGACGAAGAACGCTCAAGAACGGGTTTTAGAATGTGGCTCGGATGATGGCCGTGTTCGTTTGGCCATTGTCCCAATTCAAGAATTATAGAAAAAAATTAAAACAAATAAATTGAAATAAACACCAGAAATTGACGAAGGTGCATAAATTTAGCAGAAATCCTACCTTGGGTCGCTCATTCATCGTTGGTGACGTGTCCACGATGCTCCCACTCCGATTCTCCAAGGATCCAGCAGAGATCGCTCCTCGATCCGTCGAGGAACGACAAAGAACGCCGAAGAACAGGAGAGAGAGAGAGAGAGAGAGGGAGGGAGATAATGGGTTGCCTCCTTTCAACACTTATGCGAATTTATAAAAATTCACTGAAACTCTCTCAACGGGCGCGGATTACGAAACCTCCGCGCCGACTTATTTTATACCTCACCTTGGTAAAACGCCTCATTTAGAACTCAACGGATGTCTCAGATTTCAATTCTGAGACTTCGTTCGAAAGTTATTGGAAAATAACACCAGTGATAAAAATCACTAAGTGGTCATTTCAAAATGACCATTTTTCCCCTGGATGACATCTCTCACAGCAGGCCCACACCCACAACTTTTACACCCCGCCTAAGGTAAACGGCATGCTCCGGACTCAACGGTGCCCTCGGTTTTCCCATATGAGAAACCATTTCTGAGTTATTCAGGTTTGAGCTATTAAATGAATAATTTGATAATTTAATCATCCATTTAACACACTGCCAAAGAGTGAGAGGTCCGAACGTCCCGCGCCAACTAATTTTATGTCGCGCCTGGGGTAAACACTGCGTTCCGGACCCAACCATGGTCTCGGATTTCCGATTCGATAAACCTTCTAAGAGATATCACATTTTCTTTAGTTAACCATGCATGCGTAATATAAAAACACTTAACATTTTTATATAATTAATTCCAGGCACACCAGGCCTCAGAATTGGACGCCGTCTGAACGCCCTACTCTGGAATGACATCAAGAAATTTTTCAAAGTCTCAGAGTCCCAAAACCCGGGTTCTTATAGGAAAAGTGATGATTCTCTCCATATCCCAATTATACTAAATAGATCCCCATGGTATGGAATGGCCATGGTGGGTTGTGCCACTGATGAGGCTTTTTGAGATCATTCAATTTGGTTATTGAATTAGGAACATTATCGATGGTACGAAGGATGGTTTCAAACTAAGTACATCTAGGTTCACCCCATGGAATGCTTAGGAATTTCCAATGATTATCTATCCTTTAATCTTTCCTACTTAGGGTAGTTGATTACATAACTTCCCCTCAGTTTTATGGTTTCCCAATGATGCATATTTTCTTCGTTATAGTTTTATATTATGTACCTACTTCTTTTTTATGATTCTATTGTGTTTTTCTACATTAGACCCTTTTTATTCTATGTTCTTTCCTTTATGAGTTTCTATTTATTACCACTTTATAGTTCCTCTAGTGTGAGCTGCATTTTGTTTTAAAAGGGTATTTAGAGAGCGAATTTTTAAATAGATCACATAAAAGGGTTTAAATGATCTCTTCAAAACTTTTTTGGGTTTTAAAGATATTTCTGATTGAGAAGTTTTTTATTGGTTTTATTTAAAGGAACAAAATCTATATTTTACTATGTATTTAAAAATAGAATTGATGATCTATTTTTTGAAAAGGAACTTATTGTAATCTTGGTGGTTTCCTACTGAGCCCTGTTATACTCACACCTTATTTGTTCCACTAAACATTGATAGAACTAAGTTTTTCTTGTAGGTTCAGGTATAATTTTGGATTTTCTCTTAGAGTGAGTGGTATTTTTGGATGGATGGTGAACAAGTTGTAACATAGGGATATTTTTGGGATCCAATTGGGATTTAGTCTTTATTTTATATCTTATATATGGATCATGTTTTAGTTATACTAGAGTTATTTATTTTATGTCAGTTGTTTATGTTTTGTGGTAGTGTTTCATCCTCTATTTATCATTTTGTATATTTTTTATTTGGTCAAAATCATCACCAATGATTGTATTGTGATTACATGATGTTTTTTGTTAGCTTATGGAGATTAGGGAAACCCCTCAGGTCTATTGCAAGATGGTTCAAGTGCCCAGTTTGGGGATGACCTTGGCTGGTTTGTGAATAAATAGTATGAGAGAAACCCTTATTATTTGGGTAAATCTAGTAGTTTAGAGAGTAGGATAGTCATAAATTAAGAGTTAGGAGAATAAAGAGCATCTCAAGATCTTAATCACCCCAAGCCTTGAGTTTCCATGGGTTTCTGGGTATCGATTCTTGAATTTTGATTAACTTATTTGGTTTTTTGGTGTATCTTGGCTTCTGTTGATGGTGTTTGAGATTTAATTAAATTTTTTGAGTTTTTTTGAGGCTTTATAAGTTTTGGGGTTGAACAATAAGGACATATTAGAGGTTACTTGTTATTCCACATATCTATCAAAAAATGCAGCCATCTATATTTCTTTCTAGTGATGGTCACACAATTGGCACATAGCCTGCTAAACTCTAGGGCCAAACCATGCACTACCACTAAACTACCTATAAATTTTTTGTTGAACACCATAGTACCTTGTTTCTTCTTGAGTTATTTTTGGATGTTATATCCATGATTTAAAATAGATTAATAGTGGGTTTTGATAGAAAATTTATTTGATTTTAAAAGTATTTTGAAATTGAGACTTAGTTTAAAAGAGATAGGATTGGTTTTGAAATTTGAATGAGGGTGTTCCTGAAATAAACTGGTAGAATTTTAAGGTTTAGGACCTATAAATGTTTAAAAGGATAAGAATGTGGGATTTTAAATTTATTTAAATGGGATATTGAAATTTTAAATTAGGGTTTTTAATTTAAAGTGGATTAAATTTTAAAGTGAGATTTAAAATTTTTTGAAATTTAAAATGTGACGTTTTCAATAAAAATAAAGCTACATTTTGAAATGATTTTTAGTGGATTTAATTGGTTCTTTATAGTTTATATTTAATTATACCTACATTTTTTTAAAATTGGGGTCAATATTTATTTGGTTTTATATTTCATTTTTTATTTATAATAATCCCCTCAGAAGAGTTTTGATGGTTCATAAAGTTTTGAGTGTTTCTTGGTCAGCAGATGAAACCACCTAGACTCATGATAGAGTGTTGGGGCTAGTTTCATTTGGGTATTTTCCTATTTTTCATGGTGATCTGGGTTATATAGAGGAAGTGGAGTTTCTTGAGGTAGTTTATGGAGTCTTCCAATACTTAATAACTTCTAACACTGTGGGGGTAAAATCTCTTTTGGGGTTGTTTGATGGGATGAGTTTGGATAGGTATAAGATCATCCTATCATATTAGTTGCAAGCTAGGATGTCATGAGAATTATTTAAGGCCATGTTTTATCAATTATTTTTTCCTATGTAATTTAAGGTAAAGAATGTGGAAAAACTTATGGGTCTCTAGCAAGGTTAATAGAAGGTGAAAGGGAATGTCGACCTGTTTATGAGATGATTCCCTTTTCTCTGGAGGCCATGTCGAGTGATTCTTTGAAGAAACATCAGTTCGTGAAGGGTCTTCACCCAAATCTCAGGGATTGTTTCCTTTTAATAGGGGATGTCATATTATAGGAATTGGTGAATGAGGCCTATCTAGCAGAGTTGGATTTTCTAGAGTAACTTTTGGTGAGTAGTGGATCTATTCATTTCTGTGATAGTGAAGGCTCCCTATCTTATGCAGAGTGCAGACCATAGGATCCTATCATGGATGAAACTTCTACAACCATTTATTCTTCATAGAGGAAACATTCTCTTATATGATTCCAGTGCAGTCGGTTCATGCGTTCCAATCCCTCTTTATCGAATTTTCCAAATATATTTCGTCATTTTAGTTAGTTGGGACACCTCTAAAAGTTATATAATTGGAATATTCGTTTATGGAAGATATCCTCTTCTATTTTTAGGTATTGATAATGTTTACATAATATTTTTAAATATCTCCCTTTTCTTTTTCTTACTTTTCTTATTCTATCATTTGTTATTTCTAGCCCTTGGTGTTTTTTTGGGGTGTCCAATTTTCTATGCTCATTTGGAGATTGAGTTGTTGTTTTGAGAAATTTATTGATGTGATTTCATTTGTTAACATTTTTGAAGTCTCGTGGGTTTGATCTTCTAGTAGTGGACTTTCATGTTTTGTTTTACATTACTTTAGTCATTAAAATCAGTAAATTCATGAATATTAGGGAGATCCACTTTGGATCACTATCTCCTTACCTCTTGGTTGGTTTAGTCAAGTTTGAGTGTTTTGGAGATTTTGTTATATGGTTTTCACCTTCTTTTAATTAGAGCCCTTGGAACATTTTCATTTCATTCGTATCTTAATGGATTTTTGGTGAAAAATGGGTTATGATGGGGAGAATTGTCACACCCATACCTCTTGTAAAACCATTAATTTTTTTCCTTTTATTCATATTTGGTCTTTTAATCAAGTTTTGGGTCAATTTTTTTGATTTTTTTTAAGTTTTTGGTATTTTGTTCAAGGATCATGGTGAGCTTGCACAATTTTTCTAATAGTGAGAAAACCATACTGTTTTGGTCCATGAATTCTTAGATCCATTTTTCATAGTTGGAACATGATTTATCCTACTATGTGGCCCAACCATGTGGTATCTTATTGGTCTCCTGGTAAAGTTTAATAGTTGGTGCACAATTTTATATACCATGTGGCCAAACTATGTGTTGTGCCTAGAATTTTAATTTTTTGTGTTTTCCAAAAATTACCTCTCAATATTAAAAACATAAATGGGGTATTTTTTTCCCATTTTGAAATGGAGTGTGATGGATCCTAGGTATCTCCTCCTTGATTCAACCTAAATACTTTAGGTTCTTCTCTTCAATTCTAGGTGTCATCTTTAAGGTATGGCCTCTGATCCTCTTCTTCATCCCTCTTCTTCTTGTTTCATCCTACTTCTTTCCCTAGTTTGATGTTGTATAAACTCTATGGGGGGATTTGAGCATAATTTTATTCAGTTCTTGATGTTAGGGTGTGAAGATCATGTCTTGGGTATTTATTTTCCAATTTCATAAGGTTTCATTCAATCCGTACCTGATTTGAGGTAGGTGGTTCTATGGTTTTTATTTTACTTCACATACCATAAATTATTGATATTTCCAAATTCATTTCTCCTAAATTAATGGTTGTGATAATTCTATATAAAGGGTTAAAAAATATTTACTAAAGAATGTGACTTCATCATTTGTTTTCTAATAATTTTGGTGCATTTCATGTGTTTGATGAAATAACGAAATGGGTTTAGATTGTGTTTGATTGTTTAAATTGATTACATTGGATTTCTAATGATTTCATATTATTTTATTATGGTCTTGAATTATTTTTTATTTGGATTACTTGATTCATGTAGATTCTTATCAGTTTACCATTTGGACCCCCTTGTTTGTGATAAATAGTTTTATTTGTTCTTGTTGATTTTTTCTTTGGTGCTTCCCATAAACACACACACACATGCATATATATATAAATATATATTCATGTAGTTAAGAACCTATATATCTATTAAAATGAATATATATATATATGGGTGTATTTATATATATATGGGGTCTCATGGGAATTATCCTTTGGAAACTTGGCTCTCAAAATGGTCTTTGGTTCTTCAATGTGGTTTCAAAAAACTGTTTCCCAAAAGAAATTTCTTGAAATGGTTTTCTAGCCTATTTGGAAATTTTCAAGGGATTATTAAAATGAAAGTTGATTTATAAATTAGTTTCAAATTATTTTTTAAAATTTTGGTTTAAAGACCCATTTGTAATTTTCATAGAGGTTCTCTAATTATTTTACTAAAAAATGGTTTTCAATACGTTTTTGAGATAGATGTTATTAGTTTTAAATAAGGTTCCCATGTTGGAACCTTGAAATTTTTCCTCTGAACATTGGTGTGACCTCATAGAATACCTCTCATTGGAAGTTTGGTTTCACATGAATAGTTATGATATTTGGGATAATCATTCTTGTTTACTCATGTTAATCTATGGTTGGGGTTTTTTTTATTTATTTTCTACCTCTCCTCCCAGTTATATTAACATCATGGAATCCTAATCATTTTATTGGGGGATTGGTGATACTTTTATCCATTTATAGATTATATAAAATATATTCCCATGGTATGGAAAGTCCATGGTTGGTTGTGCCACCGGTGAGTCTATTTGAGAGAAGCTAGGTTGGTTGTTGACTTATAAAATTCATTGATAGTCAGGAAGATAGTGATGAATCGAGTATGTCTAGGGTCACCTCAAATGATTTTTAGTAATTTCACATGATTATCTATCCTTTATTGTTTCTAACTTATGGTACTTGATTATGCCACTTCTTATCTATTTTATGGTTTCCCAATTATATATATTTCCATGGTTCCAATTTTTTTATTATGCACTTGTTTCTTGTTTATGATCATATTAGGATTTTTCATGTTAGTCCCTTTCTTATGTTATTTTATTTATTTTATGTGTTTCTATTTATTTCTAATTTTATGGTTCCTCTGGTGTGATTTGGGTACTATTTTAAAAAGAGTTTATAGATTGTATTTTTATAGAGTGCACTTAAAAGGGTTTAAATATTCTCTTTAAAACGTTTTTGGGTTTTAATGATATTTCCAAGTGAGAATATTTTGATTGGTTTTCTGTAAAGGAAGAAAAATTTATGTTTTACTATGAATTTCAAAATCGCCTTGATGGTTTGTTTTAGAAAAATTAAATACATGGAATCTTTAGTGATTAGCTATTGAGTACTATTATTCTCACACCCTGCTTTTACACTAATGTCGGTTGACCCAATGTTGTATTATAAGTTCATTTATCATTTTAGAGTCTCTCTTGGAGAAAGTGGTCTTTATAGATGTATGGTGACCAAGTGGTCACACAGAGATCATATTGAGTTCTAGTTTTGTTTTATTCATTATTTTTCATCTTGTATCCAAATATTATTTTGGTCTCACTATAGTTATTTATTTTATGTCAGTTGTTAATGTTTTCTAGTTATATTACATAATCTATTTATAATTTTTGTATCTTTTTTATTGAGAGAAATCATCCCCAATGATTTTCTCATGATGACATGATTCTTTTCATTAGATTGTGGGTATCGGGGATGCTGCTTAGGTTTTTCATGATCTGGTTTGGGTTTTCAATTCAGGGATGACCCAAGATGGTTCATGAAAATCTAGGATAAGTTGAATAATATTTATGAAGGAAATTAGAATGTAAATAAATCTATGTTACAAATATGGATAATAAAGTATGAAGATCATAAAATGGGAGATTATGAATCTATTGATGAATTATTTACAGCGGTTAATGAAATTATAATCACTATAAGATGTTTTGGTGAGAAGTTGGAAGACTCTACTATTGGTGAAAATATCTTAAGAATTATTCCTAATAAATTTGATGCTAAGGTATCATTATAAGAATATAGATATCATAAAACTCTCTCTAGAATATTTATATATTATTCTCATCGTATATGAAATTAGAAGAGAAAAGTTTATCAAGAATAATGAAAAGGTTGTCAAGAATAAAGAAAAGGTTTATTGGGAAATCTATTTCAAAGCTGTTAAGCAAGGAAAGTCAAAGATAGTTCCTAAGAAAGAAGTCAATGGCTCTAACACTGAATATTTGGTTAGTAAATTTTTTAATTAATTCATGTATTTATTTTATAGAAAGGTGTAAATAAGAACAAGTAAGTATGAATTAAAGTTACCTTTTAAAAGTTTTAGTTATGGATCCATTAAAAATTTCACAGAAAGCTTTCCAAGGCTAAATAAAGATGAAGATAGTGATAAGAAATATAGAAAGTCCAGAAAAATAAGACAAAAAAATCAAATCCATTTTCAAAAGTAAAGGATAATATGTTCTATAAATATAAAAATAAAAAAAAATTCTCCATAATTTGAGGAGGATAATGATAGTGAAGTGAAAGATTAAAACACTAGTGATGATTTTGTTGAAAAAAATCTCATTGAAAAGTGTATGATGTGAACTTTACCAGTTATGGATATAGTAGCTCTGAATAAGAAGAGGAGGATACTCAGTTGAAGTTTTTTCTTAAAAGAGAATAAAAAAAATGTCTCTCAGAGATCATAAAACTTGAAAAGGAAAACTTGAATTTGAGAAAAGAATATATGTCATAAAATAGTCTATAATCGATTCTTGAAGAAAAAACCAGGTTGTTAAAAGATATTAATGAACTCAAGAAGTTACTTTATGAAGATAAAAATATCAAAATCATTCTTGAAGAAAAGATAAAAGTGAAAGATAAATAATTTGAACTTGTTCAAAATAACCTTATTAAAGTAGAACATGGAATCACAAAAATCCAAAACTAAATTACAGAAGTTGATTAAATTTATAAGAATTGTGAAGCTTAGAAAGATAAAAAAACAACCAAAGAGATTATTAATAAAATTGAAAATATTAAGAAGAAGAATAAGGTCAATAATACCATGTATATAGATAAAACATAGAGTCAAATATACTAAATTTTCAAAAACAAAATATGTTTGAAGAAAATAATGATACCACTAAATAATTGTTTACAGATAAAAAGAATCCTAAGTGGAAGAAATATGATGGTCAAAAAGGTGATAGAAAGTAGTTACATTATTCTGCACAACATATAGGTTATAAATAAAAATATTAATTTTATGGATATTACTGGTACTGTGGAGGTTTTGAGTATCTAGTGAAAATGTGTTGGTTTAATCATCAACACTATAATGAATCCAGGAGGTACTGGAGGAAGAGTTTTTGGGGGGAATTTTCCCACTCAATAGAGGCAACCTGAAAAATCAAGTGTGAAAATTGAAAATAGATTTCAACCTCTAGAGAATATTTTTGAAATATGTGATTAACACAAACATCTATCTAAAATATTTCATGTAATGATCCCATATCAATAATGTTTTTATAAAAAATCTCATAAGCCACATGTGAAGGAAACAAAGGTAAAGAAAAATGTCCTAGATATTGAAACTTCTATAAAAGCTACAAAACAAGAAAAAAAATTGGATATTGAATAGGAGGTTCCTTTACATGTGAATAGATATTTGAAATTGTTGAATAATTTAAAAGATTTAAAATTAGTTATAATGTCTTTTGGAAATAATTATGCATTTAAAATCAAAGGCATTGTATCTGATATCATTGGAAAAAGAAAAATTGAAATATAGAAGTGATTTATTTTTTGATGTACTAAAAACAATTATTTAATCATATCGAAGATTTATGATGAATGAAGCTAAGTTTTTTTTCAGAAGTGATGTATTTTTTTAATAGGATTGAAGATGGTAATGTTGTAACAAGAGGAAAACGAATCAAGGAAAACCTTCTTCAAGTTAAAGCTTCAGATAGATATATTATTTGAGAAAGATGGAAGAAAATTTGTTATGGAATAAGTGGTTTAGGCATATGTTCCAAAGGAATATAAGAAAGATGATAAGGAGAGAAATAATTCATGATATTACAAAAAATAAAATACGAATATATTGGTGTTGTTAGATATGTAAGAAATGTAAGATTATAAATTCAGCACACAAAAAAGTTAAGATACATTCAAATCATCTCCTAGAGTTTATTCATTCTGACATATGTGGGCCCATGAAAAATCAATCAAAACATGGAGATAATAAATTTATTTCCTTTATTTATTATTTTACTTAAATTACATGTATTATGTTTTTAAAACATAAAATAGAGTCTCTAAAATGTTCAAGTGTTTTGAGAGATTTGTTGAAAAGTAATGTGTATATTTCATGAAGAAGATTCAAACAGAAAATGGTATTAGACACACAAATGGGAAGTTCAAAGACTATCTTGATGAACATTTAATTCATCATAAATTTAGTTCACCATACACACCACAATAGAACGGTTTCTCTGAAATAATAAATAAATTTTTGGTGGAGATGGCTAGAACCATACTGATTGAACATGATACTTCTTGATTCTTTTAGAGAAAGGCTATTATAGCATCAATTCACATTAAAAATCACTATTTCTATAGGAAAAACTTTGAAATGACTCAATATTATATGTATTACAAATACACCCCATGTTTCAAATACCTAAGGTATTTGGGAGCCCCTGTATAATTAAATTAAAATGTGAAAATATTTAGAAGTTTAGTCAAAGAGGTATTGATGGTATCATTCTTGGATATACTCATATTGGTAAAGGATAAAACTGATACAATAAATAATTAATAAATATTTTTAACTATATATATGTGAAAGTGATATATCATTATAATATAAAGCATCACAATCAACTATAGATAGGGTAAGAAGTGAAGAGGAAGTGGTTGTAGTTAAACATAATGAAAAAGTTCTTGGTAAAAAAGATAATATAGAAGATGCCCATGAAGAATTTTCTGAATCATCTATTTTAAGTGGTGAGGCAAAATCACATTCATCTCATCTAAGGCTGAGGAATCAAGTGTAGGTATATAATATCATTGGATATTAGGGAAAATGGATTCGAACTAGAATAAAATAATGGTCGGTTTCACATACTTTCTTGTTTTCATTGGATGATCTTAGTGATGTTGAAGAATATTTAGATAATATAGAGAGGATAGTTTCCATGAACGAATAATTATATCAGATTGAAAAGAATGAGACATGTGAATTTGAAATCAACCTAAAAGATAATATTATTATTGGAACAAAATGGGTTTTTTTAAACAATTTGATTGAAAATAGTGAAGTGATAATAAATAAGGAAATATTGGTTTGTAAAGGAAAATCTCAAGTTGAAGGTATTGTTTTTTATAAAAAAAATATCCAATAACAAGACTTGAAACTAATATAATATTTCTTGATATTGTTGCATAATGAAAATATAAGTTATTCTAGATGGGTGTTAATTAGGATTTTCTTAATATAGAGCTGGATGAAGAGGTTTATTTTGAGAAACCATGTGGATTATTTATTGTTCAATATTAAATCAATGTTTAAAAGTTAAATAAGTATTATTATGAATTAAAACATGACCCAAGATCATGTTATTCTGAATTGGATACTTTTTTTAATAAGTTCAACTTCAGAAAATAAAGAGTTGAAAAAACTTATACATAAAATAAAATCAAGATGGGTCCCTTGTTATGTTTTTTTTATATTGATAACATCATATACATACGGAATTATGAAGGAACATGTGAAAATTTTATTAAATCGATGAATAATTTATTTGAGATATCTAGGATAGGTTAAATGATATAATTTCTTAGATTATAAATCTCTCAAAATAAAGGGTACATTTTCGTATCTTAAGATACGTATGATAAATAAATATTCAAAATATTTTTTTATATAAGATTCAAATTCTATTTATAAAACTATGTTAGTGAGAAAAAAAGTTATCAAAATATGGGAAATTAAATGATGTTGATGCTATAGAATTTAGGTTGTTTATTAGAGGCCTTATATTTCTAATAGATTCAAGGATAGATCTGGTGTATGTTGTTATAGTTTTTTCCAAGCATCAAATTAATCTAAATGAGTCTCATTTTTTCAATGGAAAAATAACTCTCCAATATATTAAAGGCACACTTTGTTTCATGTTGAAATATGGCAGCTCAAGAAATATTGATTTGTTTGGCTACATAGATGTTGATTGACTAGGTTGTATTGAATAAAGAAGATACAAAAATAGTGGAGTATTATTCATTATAGAAATATGTGTGATTTGGAATATAAATAAACAAATTTTATTGACTCTAAACACTTTTTAAGCTGATTATATAGCTACAGATCAAGCAGAAACATAGTTAGTTTGGATAAAGACACAACAAGAAGATTTATTGGTTGATGTGAAGATACCCCATCTCATGGGTTTTGATAATAAAAGTTGTATAAATCTTATTAATAATCTATTAAAACATTCTAAATCTTTGAAAATTTATATTAAACTTCACTTCATTAAAGAGAATGTGGAAATAAATGAATTGAAGTTGTAGTTTATTCCTACAATAGAGAAAGTATGAGATATCTTTTTTTAAAAATCACAAGAAAAATTTAAGAAACTGAGGTTGATGATGGGTGTACAACCTCAATCTCTTCAAGGACAAATTATGTGATATATGTACCCTTTATCACCTTTTCCTTATATGTTATTTCCAAAGGGGTAGAAAATTTGTAACGTAAATTTATCCCGTTATAAGCGCTTTACCTCAAAAGGAAGGAAATATATTTAGGGGAGTTTTTAAAAGTGGTAAGTTGTGATGTAATAATGTGTATAATATTTTAATATTTAGTTTATGTGAATGCAGGGATCTGTTTTTTATAGGTTTAATTCTATTTTGGTGATAAAGTATAGAGTGAAAGAATTCATTCAAAAAGTTTCTTAATCACTTCTTTATAGACATCATGATATTTTTGTTCAATGATTCTTGTTTTCTACACTAAGTTCTCTAATTAGGATTAGAATTATTGGACAGTGATCCATTGATTAAGTTTTATGGTTTCATAAATTTATATTTATTGGTGGAAAAAAATACAAAGGGGGAGATTGTTGAGACCAAGAAACTTTGAGGTGTTGATGATGTAAAAAGAAGATGGTTATGTTGAAAGAAGGATTGATTTTAAGTGATATCATTTGTTGAATCTCATAAATAAATTTTTTATATTTATATTTTCTTATGATGTTCTGAACATAGGTGTGGTTGAGACATGGAGCCCAAAATACTGAGTACAATGGACCGAGTCAATAGACCAAGGATGACACTAAATGTTCTAACAATATCATCAAACTGAGATGTTCCTACAAATAAAATAAAGTGATTCTTTGATATTTTTTAGAGTACAAAATATTAGGATAATTCTAAGGAATTTATTATACTAGATAATGTTGGTTAAAGGAAGAAGTTAGTAGATTTTGGTGGAACTATGGTCCCCAGATAAAGAGAAGGGTTGTTGAAGTTTTTTTAGACAAAGAGACATATGAAGTGTATTAGATGGAACTATACAAATATCAAGCTACAAAGTAAAGAAGTATTGAACATAGATATCTAAGAAAAGTTATTAGATAGATACAATCAAATATACTCTTACAAATTCATATTATAGAGTAAATTAGAGAGACTTTTACAAAGTCATTAGATAGAATCCAAAAGATGAAATTTTGAAAAGTTACCAGACATAGAATTTTTAATGAAAGATGAAGAGGAATGAGAGTTCAAAGGAAGTTATTAAATAGAGTTACTCAAAGAGCTCATAGAATAAGTAACATGAAAAGATTATCATATAGAAAAGTATGAATTTTACTGAATGGAGGAGTTTTCAAAATGTGTTAACGAATGAAGGTTTTTGTAATTAATTTAATTTTTTTGAAAAGACATTAAATATAAAGATGCAAATATGGATGTTCAAAAGTACAATAATTAAAAAGTAAGGATCATGATTCTAGAAATGATTTAAGGAATTTTTGAAGAATTTTGATTCAAAAAATTAATTAATTCATTAATCATTTTATTTACTCCCATTAACCTTAAATTTTGAATATAGAAAACTAATGAAAGTTGGAGTGGGGTGTTCAAAGTATGACTGGGAAAATTGAACTTGAAGTTCACACTAATCCCTATATTTTTGGGGGAAAGGATAAATAAATAAATGGGTGATAGTGCATTGAGAATAGGTTTTCCAATATAGTTGATGTTAGAAGAACTTGTAGATAAATTAAGTGCCATGTTACCAGAAATAGTTTTCCAATAAATTGGCATCAAATGAATAATGTGATGAAGTGATAAAATAAACAGAGGTGACTAGATGAACATGGAACAAATATACTAGACCAAGTACATCAAAATGAGGGTACTATATAAATAATTTTTTATATAAATAGTTTCTTACAAAATTCCTATAAGAAGTTCATGTTTGCTATTGTGTAAGAAAGTGCAGTAGAAGAAGAACTTATAAGAAGTAAGGTGTGCAGAAAGAATCACAATGAAAACATAACAAAATCTATTGACAAAGTTTACTTTATATTTTCCAACATTATTCTACTATATTATCTATGTGATTAGCACATAAAATGTCTATTGACAATAGTTCTTTCCAAGTGATGGACATTCCCTACTTGTTGTAACCACTAAAGGATTGTTTTCTAGTGAATATGTGGTTATTGATAATTTCAAAACCATGTCAAAGACTAGACACTATTATTAATTATTGAACCTTTTAAATACTTGTCTTCCTAAGGGTGTGTTTTTTTCTAGTGGAGAAAATTATCATTAACCATAGGTGAAGTTCATTCTTAAAGAAGGAAAACATAAAAACAATTGATCACTAATTCACCACCTCTGAGTGATCAAACCAATATTAACTGGTCCTTTCATATTCCACATTATAATGTCATAGAATACGATTATTTTAAGTCACCATGGTTGTTTAATAATGAATTAGATTTTTATTTGATGGTATATGTTATATTTTTATTATCATCAATTTTTTTATCAATATTTCAATGATATGTTCAATGATTATGCTATCATGCCCAATTATCAATTCTTATAATTTCATGATCTTATTTAATTATCATGATATTTTATCATGATCATATCTCTCACCCTTTAATAATTTAGTTATTAATCCTATATATATATTAATAATGTTTTACTACTTCATATTATATACCGATATGTTTAGATTTAAATATTTTATGTAGATTTTTTTTAGGATGAATTGGATTTCATATTGGCGATAAGAAAAAATTATAGTATCAAACATCAATAAACAATTGAGATTTTGAGATTTAATTAAAAATTGAGAATATATCTATAATAATGTATAATGATGAATGTTGTTTTTATTCATCTATGTTTCTGTGAGATTATATGGGTAAAGTGTGTATTTTTAGCACAAAATCTAGATATTCAATCCATGGGGGATTCAATTGGTATCAGATTAAAGATTAGTTATTTTTAGGGATATGATTAATAATAAAAGATTTATAAAATCTAATGAAATGTAGGTTGATACAAAAATTAAATTGTGTAAAATAATAGTTTTATAGTTGAGTTAATAGTGTTATAGGTTTTATCAAGGGTGAAATAGGTTATGAAAAGTGAGTATTATGTTTTTCATCAAACTAATTACTTTTTTAATTAGATATTATCACTTCTCTCAGTAATCACATTGGTTTTATTTAATGGATTTAAATATTATAATTTAAAAAAAATATCTAATGTGATGGTGAAACATATAGTTATCCTTATTATCAGTGAAATAAAGATTGATATATTGTGGAAATTATAATTACTAAGATAACTCAGCTATCTTGGGTTATTAATAGTGGCATAAATCATGTCATGATTCCAAAAACACCAATGAAAAAGTAACATGATATCAAATTCTTCATAAAATGAGAACCACCATCTTTTAGTGGATCCTTTAATCAATTAATTGTTCAAAATTGTTTTCACTATAGAGAAAAGAAATACTTTTTTTATTCAAAGAAACAATGTTAAACTTGGTCATATATCATTTTGAATGTGGTGTTGATATATTTTGTAAACTAATATAGAAATTAAAATATTTGATATTGTGTTATCATTGAAAATGCCATGTGATATATTTATTATATCTAATGTATGTAACTCCTCATATTTTGATATTTACTAGAATAAATTTCCTATAAATATGGTCATTCTCCTTTTGGTATAGTTATATTAAACTATTGGATTGTGTTGATATAAATTCATATATCCAATATATATTTTTAATGAAAATTTTTTAAATAGATTAAAAACTTATTGATAAAGGAAGGGCATGTAAAGGATAAAAGAAGATGCAATGTACAACCTTAACCAAATGATAGTACATGTAATAATCCAATTTATGGTCATGGATATAAATAAGGATTATAATAATTTATAACTAAATATGGGAGAATATTATAAATTTCAATAATGATAATAATGAGATTTAGCCAATGAGTAAGGAATATTTTGAGAAAAAAATTATCTCATACTCTCAATCATAAAATTATGAAAAAAATTATTTTTATGGTAATAATTATGAAATATATATAAATACATATGGGGAGAACATCAAAATACATTCATGGTTTCTATATGAAAACCTAATTAAATTAATGATTCTTATTACCTAATATTTAATAATACATGGTATAAATATCAAATAATAACAGAAACCTCTCTTTACAAAAATTATATAAAAAAATCATGGTTCTTGGACTAATATTGAGTTCCTAGTCAAACATATATGTAATAAAATCCCTTCATATGAGCCTCAGCCTAGTTGGTGAGGACTCTTAAGTGCATCCGGGCAACCCGGTATCAAATCCAGGTGGAGGCACAATTTCCGGGGGGTATTATAGCAGTATTGTAGCAAGAACTGTGTGGTACTGTAGCAGGTACTATAGTGGGAACTGTAGCAGGCACTGTTTAGAACTATAGCAGCTAGGAATTTTCCCCCATTTGGGCCTTTGGGACACTGATTTGGTCCCCGAGTCCTTTAAGGCCTTCAGGACACCCAAGCCTTCGGGCCAGTAAGGCCTTAGGGCCACCTCATGGCCTTCGAGCCACCATAAGTGTAGATAAAAACCAGTCAACCTACAAGGAACTAGATCTATAAGGAGGATGAGCAATGAGCTTTCACCATAACAAAAGCTACACTAATTGCAATAATGAGAGGGTATGGAACCTGCCATCAGGACAAGCATGTGCTTGCACGAGATAGCCTAGCCGAACAGCCATGCGAAGGTGGAGAGATCATTTCATGATGAAGATGTTGGGGAGGAGCAATTCTAAGTAGTTATTCTAGTTTGTATGTAATTTTTGAAGCCTACGTTCAATGGATTCCTCTAAGACCTACGTTCCATGTAATACTTGCGCCTATGGGCACTGTAAGGGTTCCACCCCACCCCTTGAATGGTGGGTTATCAAAATCAATAAAAAAATGAAGGCCTTCTGGCCATTAGATAATAAAATCCGTATATTAATAATATCATCACCTATTTTCATTAGTAAGAGGAATTAATGTATCAGGTATGAAATTAATTTTAGGGGGAATGTGATAGTATAAAGTTTTATATAAATTATCAATCTCAATTAATGAAATTGATTTTATTTTAATTATATTTAATATAATTGTCGCAAAAAATAAATTCCTTAAAGAACATAAGGGAATGAACATTAAATTATTTATAATAAATCACACTTTATAAACAGTGGATTGACAAATTCTATAAGATTAATAATACTATAGTTTCATAATAAAAAAAAGTTAAAAAATTAAATCACAAATGAAATATTATATCTTAGGGTCTCCCAATAGATTCATATGATCATGTTAAACTATTTATAAAATGAAACTATGAAATTTGTTACTATTTTTGAATAGGGGGATATAATGAATGTGTTGAGTGAGTGAATTTTGGTATCCTTGTTTTGAAAAATCACCATACAACCCATTAATGTTTTAATTTAACATGAATATAGATGTCTGAATTCTGATGTATATAGACATAATGTTTGATTATGTATTTATATTAATTAATTTGAACTATATACCTACTAGAAAATAGTTCAACCCTATGATGGAATGTAAATATTTAACTCAACAGATGATAAATAATAAATGTACATCCATCAGATAAAGGAGAAATTCATTTGATGTAGTAGTAACAGAATGTAAATATGTTAAAATATGACTGTTTTTTGTTGTTAATGAAAGATATCATATTTATGAAACTCTTCCTTTGTGTTTTCCCAAATATTTGAGGGATTGAGAAAGTTATCATAGACTTTTTTCCTTTATAAATTCATAATATTGTTTATGAATTATCTTTTATGATTGTGAAATCATAAGTTTTTTTTGACATCACTTATCTTATCATGAAGTCACAAGTCCATTCGTGTGGTCATATTTCTGACCGTACAATCACGTCTTTTTTTTCTATGGTTGATTCTTTGTTCATGTGATCACTTTTTAATTATTTTATTTGATTTATGTAGTTGCTTATTTTTTAATACATTTGATCATTCCTTTGTTCCTGTGGTTTCTTGTTTCTGTAGTAAATCCATATGGTCTACTGGCCTAGTCAATAGATAATTCATAAGTTCAATCCATGTGGTGTGTTTGATCCACGTAGTCTCTTGGTTATTCACGTGATCATTTTTCTTATTCATGTGGTCAATCTATATTTTCTTTTAATATGGCCAATTTTCATGGTCGGCCATTTATGTAAGCAGAAAATGCAAGATTAACCCATAATGAAGTAAAACAGGTTTTTAATAATAAATAATGAAATAATAAAGGGAAATGGGAGATTTAAATTTTAGATCAACTAATATGGGTTATATCCGTAACTTCCTTAATGTTATGATTTTAAATGAGTAGTGTGGAAAGAATTAAATAGTAATTAAATCTAAACTAAATTATATGTGAATTAAATAAGAATTTTTACTGTATTTTTGGAAATACCCAAGAGATTCATATATATTTTCTTAAAAAATGATAGTTATTTACCGTTTTTATTTTATTCATGATTTATCGCATGTTAAATAATAATTAAAACTTCACTATAGTAGTCTTACGACCATTCTAAACTCATTTGAGTTATTTATATGAGTTTTGAGCATGTATGCAATCCCCTATATCCTTTTTTTGGTGCAATAGGACTTGGAATTATTTAAAGGTAGGGGATATAATTATTTTATTTTTACTTGTAAAATATGTGATTTAATAACAATTTATTTTCTTTATATGGAAATATGCAATTAACTTTAAGAAAAATAATAATCTATAAATCAAATGGAAAATAATTAATGAATAATCTTAAAATTTGTAAAATAATAAGTAGATGATATTGTATGTTGGATAATAAGAATTGATAAAAAAGATATAGAAATACATTATTGCATATTTTTTATTAATTTATTCATTAATATTAATGCATATTTTTTTTTATGATAGTATTGCTCTAGAAATTTTATTTAAAGAGAAAAATAAGAATGGAATATAAAATTTTGTATAGTAATGCAGATGAAGATAAATTAAAATAATTAATGAGTCATCACATGCTAAAGTATCGTTTCTGAATTTTTTATGATTTAAATTATTTTTATGATTATTGAAATTAGATAATTTAAATAACATAATTATATCATGTTATAGATAATTAATGTTTCATGATTTGGGGATTGAAAAATGTTTTTGGTTCTTTGAATGCTTGAGTTTTTATAATATTCTTGATGATGCCTCTTGAAATTTATTAGATATTTTTATATCTACTTGTTTGTGTTTTTTGTTCATTATTTAATGAGGTTTAATTATGTAAATCCAATATATAATATAAATCTACTAATATTAAGTGATTAATCAATGAGGATTATAATTTATTTACCAATTTCCTTATGATTTCACGAACAAGGAAATAATACTTGAAGCGTGATTATATTGATTTCTAGCTATTTTTAGCCACTAACAATAGGTTTCTTGATATGAAAAACTTATTCATAATAAACCGGTTAATTCATTATGATAATTAAAAAGGTTTTTTCTCTAAATATAAGTTCTTGTGGTTGAGAAAAGTCATCATAAAATATTAAATATTTCAATTCCTTTTTTCTATAGCCATAGATGTCCCTTAAGAGTGTGATGAAAATACCTTTATTTCATTGTGTGTGTGGTCTAGAATATTTCAAACATATTTTGAATTTTTTTGATTGTGAACTTATAATAGTTTGGATTTATCCTTACTTTTAATAGTTTCTACTATCAAGGAGACTCTTTTAGGGTGAAGGAAAAGGTTCTTCTTAATGGGAAGGTGGTGTTTTGTGACTTAAATTTTCCTCATTCCTTGATCGAAATAGACTCTGTAGTGATTTATAATTCCTTACATAGAAAGGAAACTAACTCCTGGTTTATTGATTACTACATCTGTAGGTTCATTCAATGTATTATTAATGGTGTGTTTGTTCAAAAAACATAGTGTGAAGGGAAAAAAGTAGCAGATTTATTATCCTCTAGGGGAATTCAGAATGAGCCTCAGATGATTTCCTCTTATGTGGGTAGTCTTCGACCAGAATGTGTTGGCATTTTCTGAGAGGATTGTCTTGGATTGCACTATTTTAGGCCACCCAAGTTGCCTTGTTTCTATTTCTTATTGTCTATGAGTACCTTCATGAACTCACTCTATAATTTTATTAATTAAATATAAATGTTGTTTTTCATACAAAAAAAACCATATGAATACCAAGTGAATTTCTCTTTTGGAAATTTATAATGAGTCTGAGAGTTCCCAAAATTTATAAAATGTAAATGAATTAATAAATTAATTGGTATTATTCATGGTGAGTATAGTTGATGATGACATACTTGAGAATATAATAAGGATAATTATGTTTCTAATGAAACTTTTTTTAAAATAACTAAAGCTTTAATCTTGTATGTAAATAAATATTGATATTAATTAATTAATGGAATATGATTAGTAAATGATGAACCTTAATTATTATGCATGTTTTTATTCTAGATTGTAAAAGTGGAAGATTGGTGTCCAATGAGACATTAATAGTTTATGATTCTAAGGCTAGGTAGATTCCCTTAGTGTAGTTGATTCCAACGATGGTTAGGAAATAGACACCCACTAGTTTTGGGTGGGGGTATAGTTTTCCAACATCTAATATTGAGGGGGGAATATATAATTAGCTTATCCCATAATCTCCATTTGGTTGTATATTATGTGCAGGCATATCCCAATCTATAGTGGCTTATAGTATAGGGTATTCTCCTATCTACTAGTGAAGTCTCTCAATTTTATTGTACATTTATGTGCAGGCTATAATGAGTCCAGGTATAGAACATACATGCATCTAATTTTTGTTGCTAGGGATTCACATGGGTGTACTTGCATGGGTTGTGCTAGCATGAAGTAAAATGCATATGCACAGGCTATAGTCGATTTTGTACATACACTTGGTTACGAATGAGATAATTATGATTATGTTGTGTTGGGATAAACATGAATCATAATGATTGTAATATTATTACACAAGATACAGGATGACTTATTGAAGGGTTAATCACAAAACATTAGCCACTATGGCATCAGAGTAGAAAACTGGGTGTTAAGTTGAAGTGGGGTACCTACATTTACATATATATATATATATATATATATATATTTATGATATAGAATAATTTATTTTTATGAATTACTTGGTGAGTGGTCCATTGTGATAATGAGAAAATAGACTTATCTATTTATAGTAATAGTTATATTTACTAATTTATCCATTGTGATTCAGTATTATTCATTCACTACTTGTATGATAGGTTTCTCATAGGATCCTATGGAGTATATATGTTATGCACACCCCACATATCAATAATTTTTTTTGTTATACTTGTGTTGGTTGGTGAGGTAGTTGGGCATTACTAGCTTGAGTAGTTGTTTAGGAGTTTTGGGGCTTCATTGTCACTATCGAGGTTTATTTTGGGTATATTTTAGTTGTTTCATTTCTTATATTACATTACAGGCATTGGAATTTCTTCTTTATTTATGCATGGTGTTGGTGGATGGTTTCCATCTTATCTCTTATTCTATTAATTAATATTGAGGTAAATTCCTCCCATGTGAGTGATTTAAATGTCCTTGGTTCTAGTCTCTAACCTATAACCTATTAGTGGTAGGTTTTAAGGTTCATTATCTCCCATTATTTAATACCATCTTAATAGGGGTACCTTTTGAGGGAGGAGTTTGTGAAATGTAAAAAATATCTATAAATTTAATCTATGATTACAAGGAACAATTGTGATAATTTAATAAGATACATTACACTGAGATGATTTTTATTCATCTTTAAGTTGCATCTTCTTGATTCTTGAGTGCTTTTAATGGTAACAATATTTTCTTTCAATAAATTTTAGTTGATAACTTCATTGTATGATGTTTTTATTATAAATATATTAGACATTCTGCTTTCAATTTTTCTTTTTATGATCCATCTTGATCAAATAGATTTTAGGTTGTGGATGTATGATCATAAAATCTCTCAATATCATAGATAATATGTGTGCAAAGATATATCTTTAGAATCCTTACGTTTGATGAAGTCATGGTGTGGTATTATTGTAAATCCATTGATCAAAGAGGACCATGGGGCTAGAGTTTTCTGTTACTTTTGATGATATTACATTAAAAAATGATTTAGGCTTTCAACTTATACATTTTTACTAGTCTACCATAAAGGAACATTCATGTCTGATGTGCAAACCCAAGGATTAAATCTATAAGTCCCCATGATGCTTTGGATAATAGAGGATGCTACCTTTGAATTGAAATCATTTTGTTAATTAATATCCTCTTTAGTTATTTAAGGATTTATATCCTTCACTATATAAATGTTCACCACATTTGGGTTATTGTATGATTGGTTTATTTTAGTTTCTTTTATATATGGATATATATTACATTTATTGCATTGTTTTCCACTATGACTACTCCTTTAAATCAGCTATGTTTTTAACATGTGATTATTGTTTTTTCAATAAATTAACATTTTAATATAAAATACTCTAATTTGATATGATTTTGTAATATCCAATCAATATAATTGTTAAGTCATATGAATATTAAATGTTATGATTTAAGATTAATCCACTCATCCATCTTGAAGTGTATTTACTTTCCATACATTCTTGATTAGAACTAACATTTGATATTAGATCTTATCACTTCATTTTGTTTAATACACATGAAAATAGAGCCTAAATATATTTGGATATAGAGATTATTTCTATTTTTTTATAATACCAACACATGGTTTTATAGATAATCTCTTGACCTATTTGTAATTGATTTGTTTCATCTGAACTTATAGAATCTTTTTTATACTATCATTTATAAGTGGATGAATTGTTTTTACTGATACAACCTAACTTCCCATGTGGACATTATAAAATTAGAATATTATATGGCCACCAATATTTTATATTTCATACTTAGAATAATTTAATGGATGGATGGATACTTTTCTATAAACATTCTTCTTGATCATTTTCTTGTGATGATAATAAATTATATAATTTAATAGAAAGAATTATCTACATTTACTCATGATGAAAAAATGATTATCAAGAAAACTATAAATATTTTAATACCTTTATTTCATCAATGATGTTGAATATATACAATAAAATTTCATCATGTGGGATAGATACTGAAATATGGAATAATTTAGAGATTACTCACTTTATAACTTTCATTGTTTTTGAGACTTGAAGGGTTATATTTAGAGTTGATTACCTAGTTTTTTATTTTCTTCTAGAAGAATCAATACCATGGATGTATTAACGAATTATGAAAATTATTAATGGAAAAAATTCATTAGGATAGGATTAAACTATTGGTGAACAAGTTGTTTAAAAAGTTACTGATATTATACCAATAGAATGGTAATCTATGAGGATGGATATAGATGACATTGTTCTTTTGAAGAGGATAATTCATGATGATCTAGTGAAGACATTAATGTAATAAATGAATCAAATAATGAGTGATACCTAGAAGGAGATTATAAATCATACAATGGAATAAATTTCAATTTATATATTTTTTAACATATTCTTATTATATTTTAGATTCCAATTCTATGAATAAATCTAAATGACAATTTGAAATTATCAATTTAGAATATGGTAATAGTGAACATTCTCAAATTTTGATGTGGATGAATAATATTTTTTTAAATAATAACATGCATAATTATTATTTGGAGAATATAAATTATATTTAGTAAATAAAATAGTCTTCATAAACCATTTTTTATGAGTGAAAAAATAAGGACATATCTGGCATGAATGTCCTCAGTTTATGAAAATGAGTAATGGTGTAAAATCATTGATGTAGATAGAATGAAATTATTTCTAATAAACTAATGATTCATGGTGTCTCAATGGGGATCCATCATCTAATAATATTAATGATTCATAGGATGATTATAGTTTTATGGTCACTGTATTTTTTTTTTAAAAATGCTTCCTAAAATGTTCTTTACTTGATGGGGAATGTAACTATTTACAAGCTCATTCAATTTTATTTTAATGATATTGTTTATTTTTCATTAGATAAAAAAACATTTATATTTCAATTGAATATGAGTATTATATTCCTTTAGTTGATGAAATTAATAGGTATATAGCTTTCCATCAAATGAAAAAAAATGTCGGCGAATGACCTTAATTCTTATAAGGTTGATATTTGTGAACTGAAATATTTAATTTTTAATATTTCCTCTGATGTTTTGAAACATTAATAAAAACTAGATAATATAAATGTTAAAATTTATAATGTAATTAAGGGTAATTGTAAACATATTAACGAGATAAGTGAAGTTAAGAGATAAATTACAAAGTTTTATTCCAAATTAAATATGAAAATAGTTTCAATGATATGATATGGTGAGAGGAATGAAAATACTATGATGAAACCAAAAACTAAAATTTCCAATAGATTATTGAATAATTTTAAAACTATAAATAATTCATTTAAATTTTTTTACAATCAATTTAATATTAAAAGGAAAATATCCAAACATGGGTATAAAACTAATGGAAGCTGTATTTATTATAATAACTATTTTGTACAATGTAATGAAACTTTCTATATAATGTGTTAGAGAGTATGAAATTGGAGAAAATATTTTTCATTGAAAAAATTTCAATCTCTCCAACAATATAAGGCTTATATTTAAATATATCTTATAGTTATACAACAAAGATGGTTTGGATAGATATTGGTTCCTAAATGTATATTTTGTAACATTAACATACCCTTAAAAAATTGAGTATGAAACTCATGGTCTTAATTTTTCAAGAAATAGGCTAAGTACCAAACACTAGAAGATACCATAAAAGGACATCAGTTGTTATCCACACATAATGGGAGATAAGTCCATCATTTAGAACTTAAAAAAAAGTTAATGGTAGATAATTCACACTTTCAAACCATGTTCAAGGAAACGTTTATGGTATAAGTGATATTCTTTATCTAGGTAGGACTTAAATTTTAAATTTTCTTTATGTTTGATGACTTATCCACAAACTCATTAAAATTACCCAACTACATAATTAAGGTTAATCTATCAATTTCTAGAATAATAAATGTACTATTAAAAGATCAGATAGGGTACAAACTTTATCTACAACTATTCATGATAATATTTACATAATTAACTTAAAAGACTTAATATTTATAATCAACCATGACTTACTGTTGTATAATATTCTTCATGTTTCTGGAATATGATATTTTCACATTGTAATGTCCATACATTAACTAAGATATCTAAGAAAGGACTAGTTTGGGTTTTACTAGAACATAAATTTAAATTTTATAATTTTTTTGATATTTTCCAATTTGGTAAGAAACACAAGTCATGTTGAATTCCATTGGTGGAGTCTCAATATCTGTTTCCTTATAGTGAGTTCACATAGATCATTTTGGTCCTATACAAATCTCATTTATTAGAGTAAAACAGATTATGTATGTACTAGTTTATGATTATAGTATATATATTTGGACCTACATTATATGAAATAAATTAGAATCACTCTCTATTTTTAATATTTTAATTTACCATGTTAAATTCAAGAAAATATTACATAGTAAATTTATGGTGTGATCAATGTAGATAGTTTGTAAACTCTGGTTTTGAAACTTTTATAGTGAAAAAAGAATAACTTCTAAATTCTTAGTATCAAGAATTCCATAACAAAAAAAATTAGTTGAATAAAGGAACCAAACCATTCAATAAATTACCCAAATAATACTATGTGAATATTTTAAAGATAAGTATTTATGGGTGGGAACCATGAATATAACCTTTTACACTATAATTAATGTTTTCTTTCATCCATTTTTTTAAAAAATAAATTATGAATTGTGGATAAGAAGAAAATTTAAACTCAATTTTATCATATATTTTTTTATGAAAAGTGTTCACTCTAAATACTAAAGAAAATAATCATAAATTTTATAAAAAGGTGTTTAAGGAATATTTCATAGTTATTCCATTAATTTTTTTCATAAGAATATTTCAAAAAATAAAAACATACTATTTAAAAAGTAATAAATTCCATGTTTGATGAAGCTTATCCTTATTGGACATAAATAATCTAAATATTACACATGAATATTTTATTTTTTGAATCCTATATAATCTAGTTTTATAATGAGATAACAAATATGTTAGATGTTTATATAACATAAGAAGGAATAAAAAAGAAATAATTATATAAGTTAGAATAAAAGTAGTTAATCCCCAAATAAATGTTGATCAATATTCCTTTTTTACCTAGAAAATTGATGATATTAACTCATCATTCATTTGATAACATCATTGGTGGTCCAAAACAACCAATAAGAACTTTATGTTCCCTTATAAATAAATGTGAACATAATTCCTTATTATCACAATTTAAACCTAATATTGTAGTGGATACTTTAGGATATGACATTTGGATATTTATAATGCAATAATAAATCAATATATTTGAATGGAATAAGGGTTGTATACTGGTTGAGTGTGGATATAATTTCTTAGTTATGGGTGTAAAATTGGTCTTCTAGAATAAATAGTAATAAAGGTGTATTATTCTTCATAATAATGAAAGACTACTTTATAAGGGTCATAACAAGGATATGAGACTATATTATGATGTTGGATGACATGTATCTCCTGACATCCACTCTAACCTTCATGTATGACCATCACATAGACGATTCACTATAGGGAAACGTTATAATAACCTACATCCCTCATTATTTTCTCTTTAGGGTTATTACATATACATTGTGTGAATCCACCTATTATAGAGTGGCATAATATCTGGTAAATACATTGAATAAAATACCCCCTCTACCTACCACAACAAATCCATGAACATAATTCTTTACAACACAAATAACTCGTATGCTTTGGGCTCTACATTGCCTCTTCTCATTCACACCTTTTCTTCCACAATGATTCTTAAATGTGGCTCAACATATCTCCATGTATGAAATATTATATTGAACATGATATGTAATGTCCCCGACCCACTACCCACTCAACTGAAAAAGTTGGATGAGTTATGTGACCTCCGGAACGCCTCCCTATATGCTAGAGGAGACTGACTAGCAGTGAGGGTATAAGAAACATAGTGGGGAAACTATACCCTATGGTATAGAGTTTTAAACACAAATTAAATAATGTAAATAATCATTAGTAAAACATAAACGAATAAAGTCTAAACCAAACAATTCAAATGATAATACAAACAATGTAATGACATGTTGAAGGTATCTAAAATATATGATGAATTTAATATAAATAAAAGACTTGCAAACTCAATGAAAGACTCCAAAACCCCATTCCTAAACCCCATGTTGGTCCTATATCCAAGCTCCAACCCATCCAACAATCAATCCACCAATGCAATGACCCTTTCCCTTGTCCATACCGATATCCATGAAATCTTACCAAGTACCAAATGGATACCCAAATAGGGTTTGAGTAAAAATCAGTAGGCCACCACCAATGATGTATAAAATAGTTCATTGTGAGCATATAGTACATGAAATAAAGTTATTAAAATGGATATTAATTTAATAAATTGATACTACACATAAAATAAAACCACTGACCCTCAGGTTCCAAGATGGAACCCTGGGTCATCCAAACCTACTTCGGCTCCATATCGGATGTCATTGTAGAGAGGTGGATCCTCTTAAATTAACAAAAAATTCCCTGAACCACTGGCAGATTATCTTGGTTCAAGATGAATTGCTAATATCATGCCTTAAGTAACCAAATTGGGCCTTGAATTTCTATAACCACTTATATATTCCCATTTCGTGCACCGGTAAGGGGAAATTAACCTTCTCACTGGGACTAGACTTGATAAAACCCATTACATATTCCCATGGCGTGCATATCCAAGGGAAAAATAACCTTCTCAGAGGGCCTAAACTTTATTGAACAACTTATATATTCCCATGGAATGCACTGCTAATGGGAATGTAACCATATCATATCAAATTATGGATTCTCCTTCATTAGGAAGAATCAATGGGGGAACTTCTAAGGATACATTGAATCAAGAACTCAGGCTTCTAATCATAAGTCATCAAGTATGTAAAGCTAGATGCATATCATAGATCAGTGATTCATTCTCCAATCTAGGATGGATCATTAATAGTTTACATCAATCCATTCAAACATGATATCATAAGATATGTTGGTGCATTCCATGAAAATAAATAAGTAATGATAATAAAAAATTATATCATATGAGAATAACATATATGTCAGGCCCTCAGAGATTGACTCTACTTGATTTGGTTGTATCCCAGAAGGAATGTAAACCATCCACCTGACACATCCCCCCTCTATGGGACAATCCATAAACATGTTTTCCACATCCCCTAGAGAGATAGCCTATGTACATGATGACTGAATCATCTGAAAAATTCCCCATGGGGGGATAATACATATGGATCAACCTAAGACCTCAACTACATAATACATAGGAATAACACATGTAGCACATAGACATGGGGTGAAATATCAAACCTCACAACATGTCAAGGAGTCATAAAAATCACAAATCTACATGTGATTAAATAGTAATAATAGGTCCCATGAGATTACACACACACCACATGCGATAAAAAAATAAGAATAGGTCTCATGGGGATAAACATGCATGCCAAAAAATCATTCCAAGAACCCATATAAACATGCACTGATGATAAGGATTTCCAAACTTATGTAAAATGTTTCTTCAGTGATAATGGTCATTTTACAAGACCAATTAGACCACTTTGAAACCCAGAACCATCCCTGATCCACCATAATAGAATTATAGTGTCAAGTTTTAAGAGGAAACACATCCAAATAGTAGGTAAATATTACACATAATCAATAATATTCACTATCAACAAAGGTCTAGGTCTAAATAATGTGTTTATTCCAAGACTCTGGTTTTGGGTGATGATTCTATCAACAAAAAACAATTATCCTATGATTCCATGAAAAAACCATTTGATTTGATCAATAAATCAAGAATATAATGGGATTGACCAATGAAAATAAGATATAATTGATCTAGATCAATATAGAACTCACCAGATTAGGAACCATGGTATCAAACCAATGTCCAAGTGAAGAAGGGAGGATAATGAAGGAGATAAGAGAACCCAAAAATCATAATAAGTTATCTACAAGGGTGCTAGGGGTTTAGTGATTCCTAAGAGAGTAATAGAAATAGATATGGGTTGGGTTTTTTAAAAAGAAACATGATAAAACATTGTGGGGTTACTAGGCCCTGAGTGGTTCCACTGACTGGATGATGTATCCTTAGAAGAAGCACTTATGCCCAAGAATCCCACTAGTAGGCTGGTAGCTTTCCATTGGCTAGAAAATGGGATCAATAATATTTTTTTAGATCATATAGACTCCAACAACAAGTCGGTGGAGCTGCTGCAATTTTTTAAGCTACAACACCATCCACCATATTGGCCCTTTCTAATTCCAACCTCTTGAATACCTTTAATATGCCTAAAAACACTTAAAAAATACTAAAAAAGATATGCCCAAGATTAAATGAGAAGTAACATAAATATAGGGTGTCTAAAACCATAGGTTATTATACCCACTAGGTCACTTATCAAACTAATGATTTTCTACATAGGCCAACACATGTTCTTTCAGTGAACATTTCCCCCACTCAGACACTCCTTGGAAAACATCCAAGGAGGCCCCCCATCCCAACACTACTCCAGAATAAGCTTTCATAACTATAGAGTTATAATTAGTTAGTATCTCGGAATGAAAGGTGAACCTTGTTGACATGGGTAGTCACATTAATCTTTTATGTCTTAATTTTTTAGGGGTGTTACATATATCTCTTCTCATTATTACCTTAGTGGGATACATCAAAACCCTTCTTCTTACTATCCGGTGACCCACTAACAGTCTTTGTCATTGAAGCCACCTGGATCGAAACATAGTCTTCCTTAGGTTCCCCTTAGATTTGAGGTCCTGATTTACCACCTTGGTAAGGATCATTAGAATAAAAACATTTTCAGTCACTCATATACCATACATGACTTAATCCTCATAACACATATCCCTTGTCACTTCATTCCATTCCAATATTAGGGAAAACCCCTGTAAATCAATAACAAGAGTGGCATAGTCCTTTGTTAACATTCATCCCTAGTTGAGGTGTATAAACACTCCATTCCAATTATCCTTTAGGGTATCAGGAAAGAAATAGACAATGAAATAATTTTGGAAATCCTTCTAGATTATCCATATAGTTAGTTTACCTAGACCAGGACACCCCACTTTCACTTCATCTGTCCTCAAAGAATATACGCTGCAAGATTTACCCTCATTTCTGGGGGTGTATCTAGAAAATTTAAAAAATTCTACATAAACTCTTCCCAATGATAAGATTCTAGGGGACCAATCTCCCCAGAGAAAAATGGAAGATGCATTAAACCAAACTCCCCAGTATTATTAGACATCATAGACATGGATCATAGAGCCTCTCTTTCCATTAACTATATAACTCAAAGAAATCTCTCTAAAAGACGGACATCCATTAAAAAACCTATTGTTGTAAGTGGATATGAACTAACCTCCTCTACAAAATACTCATCACCACCCTCTTATTCTAAATATATGTCTTTTATAGAGAAATTTTTCTAAAATTCTAAACAAACGCCTCAATAAAAATTACTACAATATTATTTGATATCACAGTTTAAAGAAATCGATAAAAGGTATAACACCATTTTAATCACTACATCTCATATCACATGATTCTTGTAACTTAATAACTATCACCAAACTCATCTACCCATATAGAGGCTCATCAATGTATACACATAAATTCTACATCGTATATATACTATCCTTGTAATATCACCTTTCCATTTTACTAAAACTAAAGTCTTCACACTTGAGGCTTGGTTAAATTAAATTTTAATTACAAGATATAGTGAAAAAATAATTTTAAGATGTAATTTAAATGTTATTTAACTAAATAATTATAATAATCAAGATATATAATCATTTTATAAGTTTTTATTCACCTCATATATTAGTTAACTAAGATTCCACCATAAATATATATGGTAAAATTCCATATAAATTGATGATGGAATTTTATATAACTATCCCTATGTTATAAGAAAAGTATCCAATCAATGGAAATCATGAAAATGGTATATGAATCACATGTACCTTGTATGATGCATAAAATCATGCCCCCTTATCATTCTGGACAAGATACAAAAATCTCATAAATAAAATATTCAAAATTTGATACGACATTCTTGGAGAAGTAGGTCAATAGTAATAACAGAAACAAAAACCATTATTCCATCCCTAGAAATGTGGAATTTCTTCATACATGGTTTATTTTCTCTATGGAACATACTTCGTACCAAGTACTAACAATTCCTTATCTCTTATCTACATTGCCAAATTGTTCGGATAAATTAATGAATTTTGATACAACTTTTTCATGTCCATAGACCCAAAAACACTGATCAATGTCTTATAGAGAGTCACTACATGACCTCGGGCTTATCATCCTATATAACATATGATAAAAACTACCATTGAGGGTATATGGGGTTAAAATGAGAGAAAATACCATCATATCAAAATCCAATAACATTATAAATAATAAAAAATCATATGCATCTAGATAAAGCAGTACACATAATTCACAAAAACAATTATGATAAATGAACATAACCCATGATATATCAAAATAGTTGATATAAAATTCCATGAATTCATACTTTTAAATAAGATCATATACACCAATATCCAAAAAATAATAAATTGGAAAAAACTATGAAACGTCACAAAAAATAGTCCCATGTCCTATCCTGATGCCAACTCCCTTGATACATCCTAATTATCCCTCTTTAAGAATCTTTTATAGGGTACTTTGTTGAGTCAATAAGGTTTTATTATGACTTTTTCCATTCCTTTATGTTTTTAAAATCAAAAACAATCTATCTCAAGAAACATTTTATTTCCCCTAAGATTTATCCTAACAAGGAAAATTTTCCTTTCCCAAGGAAATTTTATCTTTTCCTTTATTTTCTTTGTTCATGTTATAGTTTCCCCAAATATAAATCTTTTTATTTCTAAGTTAAAAATTGGTTTCATATATAAAACATTTTAATCCAATAAGTACTTAGATATAGAGTATTTTATTTTCAGGTTCTGAATTCAGACTCCAAATTCATTGAATTCAGACTCCGAATTCTCTAAAATTAAGATTCCAAATTTCTCTGAATTCAGACTCTGAATTCTTGGAAATTAATACTCCAAATTCTATGTAATTAAAATTCTGAATTCTTTGAAATTAAGACTCTGAATTCTATGAAATTTAGATTCTAAATTCTCTCAAATTCTAACTCTGAATTCCTAGAATTTAGATTCTGAATTCCTCATAATTCAGACTCCAAATTCCTCATAATTCAGCTTCCGAATTCCTCAGAATTTAGGTTCTAAATTCCTAAGAATTCAGGTTCCGAATTTATTAGAATTCGGACTTTAAATTCATTGAAATTCATACTCTGAAGTTTAAAGAATTATGATTCTGAATTCCTTTAAAAACAGAATCTGAATATCCATGTAATATAGACTCTGAATTTTTTTGTGCTTAGACTCCAAAAATTATTTTTCCTTAGACTCCTAAAAATATATTTAGTTGGGAAACCATATTTTACTTACCCCTATTATAGTTATGAAACAATTTCGTGCATTCTTTTTATAATTAACCATTGTTTGAGTGACACGTGTATAGGTCCCTCTGAGATTCAAGGGAAAATATGGTCATTGGGGGAGGGTGTAGACCGTTAGAGAAGTGTCTATAAATAGGAGCTCATTTGAAAGAGCTCAGAACTAATTAATGAATGAATTCTTCATCAATCTAGAGATTTCATGCTGCTAATGTGATTTCTAGAGATAGAGACTCTCATGCTTTGTGCGTACTGAACATCTTGTTCAGCTTTCCTCGTGCAACTCTGATTTTTGTTGTGTACAATCGAGGGATTCTGAGGATAAGAATACAGAGGTGTCGAATACCTTAAAGTTTGAGTACTTCCTTGATAAGGAAGACAGAGGTTCCAACTACCTTGAAGTTTGAGGGCTTGTGGGGATAGCAAGACAGACTTCGATATTCTTATCAAGGGCTTACCTTGGTGTGGGTAAGATAGACTTTCTCGAAAGTATAAATCAAGGGACCTTTATCCAAGGTTGTTGGATACCCTTCTCTTTGGGTTAAAATATTTCATACTTGTTACTTGTATTGTTTCAAGTTTATTTTCCCATGCATTTTGATTAATAATGAAAGTATAACTATCTTATACTTTCTTGTACTTGTATACTCTGATTAATAAGATTCTATACGCTTTAAGGTAGAATCTTTTTCCTTTTAAACTTTTCTTAAATTTCATTTCTGGAACCATATTTACAGAACCTAGAAAGTTTGTAGAACAAAGAGGTCATGTTAATTTACCTTGTTTAACTTTGTTAAACTTAGTCTTCCTCTAGGATCAAAAAAAAAGATTTATAACAACTTTAAAGGATCCAATTTTTTTTTTAAGTATACAATTCCCCCTCCTCTTGTATATTGTGAATCTAAATTCATATTTATATCCTAAAATTGGTATCAGAGCGGGTCTCTAAAATACTTATATTCACATATAAGTTTTATTTCTCAAGTTTTCTTTTTTTTGAATATATTTTCCTTGCTTAGGATTTTTATCCTTGTTTAAAAACTTAACTATTAACAAGTTTCTATGGAAAGATATTTTCTTTTAGATGGAAGGAATGAATATTCATTCGATTGAAAATATAAATCCTACTAGACCACCTATATTTGAGGGGAATGATTATGAATATTGAAGAGATCATATGATTACTTTTGTTATTAATACTGTGGTGGACAAACTTGTTATGCTTATTGGAGATTACAAGATTCTTGATAAGGAAGTTAGAACTTTTAATAATCAAGAAAAGTTAGAATATCAACTAAACTAAAAGGTACACAATAATTTGTTGTGTTCCATGACTAGGAATATATACAGTCAAATTTCTTCTTGTGAAGCTACAAATTGTATTTGGAAGAAATTGGAGGTTGCTCATTTTGGTACATCCAAGGTTATAGAAACTAGAAGAGCTATTCTTAGAGCAGAATATCATGGATTTTAATTTCCTTATGGAGAACCAGTGTGCAAGGTAAAACAAAGATTTATGACTATTGTTAAGATCTTACAATCCATGGGGTAAAAAAGTCTTAGATGATGAGTCACTTGTGATCAAGATTATAGAAATCATGCCTAATGAGTGGGAATCTAAGAGAACAGTTATTGATGAGGACAGGAAAGTATCTCAGATTACTCTTGATGAGATTTTTGGAACTCTTCTTCAACATGAGACAATAATGAAAAGAGATGATGATTTGAATAAGAATAAGAATGGAAATGGAAGTGTAGTCTTTACTACTAAAGTCAAGACTCCTGAAAGGGTTACTAGATCTAAGTCAAAGAAAGTCACTATTTTATCTGAATCAAGTGAAAGTGAAAATTCTAAGAATGAACTAGCTAATCTTGCTCGAAGGATGAACAAGATAGTTATGAAGAAAGACTTTCAGTATAGATATAAGAAGAAAGAAATAAAGGACAAGAAAGACTCTGAAATTACTTATTATGAATGCAAAAGAGCACGGCATATAATGCCAGATTGTCATATTCTTAAGAGAAATAATAAAAAGGAAAAAATTCTGAGAAGAATAGAAAGAAGTGCTATAAAGATAAATATAAGAAATTTTATAAAGATAATGACACCTGGATTGCTTGTGGTGGAGGCTCTTCTGATCAATCCTCAGAGTATAAATCTTCTATTCAGAAGAATTTTGGTTTACTAGCCAGATTACCCATTGAAAATCATTGTCTAATGGCTAAGGTACAAAATTTTGAATCTATAACCAATGTTTCCTTAAATGAAAATTATAGTTATAATAGATATTATGAATCTTCAGATGAAGAATCTTCTTCTAATGAAGATAATACTTTACCTACTTATGAAGAAGTTTCTAGGTTTGCTAAGCTTCTTGAGAATGAAAATTCTAAAGTGAAGAAAAAGCTTGATAAAGAAAATTCTAGAATTTCTATTCTTACTAAAGAAGTATCATATCTTTTTAAAGATCTTGATAATAAAATTTATGATTTTTAAAGTATTTTAAAAACCCTTGTGGGAGTTAATTATAAGAAGGCTAATCTTTCTAAGGATCTAGAAAAAGTAATTTCTAATAAAAATATTTTAGAGACTAACTCTATTGCTAAAACTGATGTTTTTTGGGATGAAAACTTAGTTATTAAACTAAAGTCAGAAATATTTTCCATAAGGAAGTGTTTTTAAAACTTTTCCTTAGGTAAGGAAATCTTTGATAATATGTATTCCCTAATTTGACCTCTAAGGAATAATTCTAGATTTGGTTATACTTATTCTAAACCAGTTTTTATTAATAATTATTTTGTTTCTCAAAGTGCTCCATTCTGCACTAAATGTTATTGTGGTGGACAATGGGTGAAAATTTGTTCTTTAAACAAAACTCAGTCTTTAGGTTTTCATAAAGCTTATTTCTCTAAGAAAATGTGTATTTCTGAAATTTTGCTTTCTGAAGTTTCCGGATCCAAGAAAGTTTGTATTCCAAAAGTCTAACACTCTTATTTTCAGGAAAATAAAGATATTACCAACATAAATACTTGGTACATTGATAATGGATGTTCTCATCACATGAATGGTAACAAAAACTTCTTTGAAAAGACTATCCATCTGAAAGGAGGAAATGTAGCTCTCAGAGATAATGCTAAGGGAAAAATTATTGGTAAAGGTAACATTGTTCTTATTGAAAAAACATTGATTTCAAATGTTTTATTTGTTAAGGGTATTAAGCACAACCTTATTATCATAAGTCAATTATGGGATGAAGGTTACCTTGTGAATTTTAGGAATGATAAGTTCTTAGTACACAATTCCAAGGTAGAGTTTATTCTTTCTGCCCATAGGCAAAATAATGTATACACACTAAACATAGAAGACCTTAGGATCCAAGATCTACCATGCCTTAGTGCAATGGAAGATCATTCTTGGTTATGGCATAGAAGGTTAAGACACTATAACCTTAGGAACCAATGAAAAATCTCTAATAAAAGACTAGTTAAGGATCTACCAAATATTAGATTTGATTATTCAATAGTTTGTGATCCTTTTCAATATTTAAAGAAACATAAATTAAGTTTTAAATCAGTTGGTGAAGTCTCAACTACTGATGCATTAAAGTTGGTACATATGGATCTTTTTGGTCCAACACAAACTGGAAGCATTAGAGGCAAATATTATGTATTTTCCTTAATTGATGATTACACTAGATTTACGTGGGTCTATTTTATAGCAAAGAAATATGAATATTTTTCTTATTTAAAATTTTTTAGAGCCCAAGTTAAAAATGAGAGAAAACTTCCATTTGGTATCAGAGGACATAATAAGGCAAGTAGAGGATTATTATAAGAAGGAAAGTCTTTCTGAGAAATTATCAATATGAACTTCTGAAGCTGAGTCTTCAAAACTTGTTACTCCAGGTGAAGATGAGAAGGGTCAGGAAGAAGTGAATAAATTTTCTGAAGAGGAAAGTAGCAATCATGATTTTATCCTGCCAGAGGATGTTGAGGAAGGAGCTGAGAAAGAAGATGTTGGAGAAGATAATATTGTTCAGCTATCAGATAGTGAACACGAATCCCCTAAAGCTCAAGAAATCATTCCAAGAGATGAGAAGGGAAAGCAGGTGGCAGTAGATACACCTAGTAAATCCATGGTGAAGAAGAAAGATATTGGTGCTTTATCAAAGAAAAAATTTGAAGACATAGAAAAAGAATCCTCATCAACCAAACACTCAGATTCAGAATCATCTTCCCTTGGACATGATTTTGTTGTTTAGTCTTTGAAAATGTTGGTTGGTACTATTCCCTTATTCCCAGACATATAATCAAGATGCCATATGTTTCAACATACAATTAATTAGATATCATATTCAGTTTCCATGGTTATCGGAAAATGTGTCAGACTAGAGGAAGATTTCAAAACCTTACTCATTTGTTATGAGGCTCATAAAAGATCTTGCAAGAAGAATACAAGCTGGTCAAAAAATACAATCGAAGAGATGAGAATATTCAAGGAATTTCTTGATAATGCCAAGGATGATTTTGACACCGAAGATAAGAAGATCAAGGATCTTAAAAATAGTTTTGAGGAAAATTTAAGACTAGAACAGACTACTCAGAAGCATAAAGTTAAGGATCTGAATGACAAGCTTAATTATGTGTCCATGAATTGGAAGAGGGAAAGGGATCTCAGAATTGAAATTGAAGAGAAGCTTGTTAAGAAATATGAAGTGTTGAAATCTCAAGTAGAATGTATTAAGGCATAGGAAGAAAAAATTAAAGCCTTAGAGAAGAAAAGTGAAGAACATGATCAGTTGGTTAAGTGTGCAAAACAGGATCACAAGGAGCTCACGAAGCTAAAAACCATTGTGAAGAAGCTGATACCGAAGGAGAAAGAAGGGTAATTTATTTCCATTTCAATCTTTTTTTGTACTTTTCCTTGTACAAAATCTTTTAATATTAATGAAATTATAGTTGTCCTCTATATATTTTCTTGTTTGGTACTAATTGTTTAGGTACCATTCAATTTTTTTCATTTACTCAATTTCTTTTTTAAAATTACAAATAGGGAGAAAGGAATAATAAAAAGAATATTAAGGAAGAAGAGATTTCCCTATGTGAGGGGGAGTTCATCTAGAGGCATGTTCTTATCAATGAAGATTTTTATATGAAAGATAATATAAAATCTCATTCAGGAAATCAAGAATACGATACTTAGTGATTCCAAATCCTAAGGGGAAGTAAGTCATATTCACTTTGATCCATAAGTAAAAGGAGATAAGTTTTTATTTATATGTCCATAAAATTTCTAAGTCCTTATATTATTTTTAGTAAGGATGTCTGTGATTTCCAAAAAGGGGGAGATTGTTGAGTCAATAAGGTTTCCCTGTGACTTTTTCCATTCCTTTATGTTTTGAAAATCACAAACACTCTATCTCAAGGAAAATTTTATTTCCTCTAAGATTTATCTTAATAAGGACAATTTTCCTTTCCCAAGGAAATTTTCCACTTACCTTTGTTTTCTTTGTTCATGTTATAGTTTCCCTAAATCTAATTCTTTTTATATCTAAGTGTAAAATTAGGTTTCATATCTAAAACCTTGGAATCCTGTAAGTAATTAGATATAGAGTATTCTATTTTCAAGTTCTGAATTAAGACTTTGAATTCTGTGAAATTCAGATTCCAAATTTCTCTAAATTCAGACTCTGAATTATCTGAAATTCAGACTCCGAATTCTTTGAAATTCATATTCTAAATTCTCTGAAATTCAAAATCCGAATTCTCTGAAATTTAGATTTTTAATTCAATAAAATTCAGACTCTGGATTCTCAGAATTTAAATTCTGAATTCCTCAAAATTCATACTCCGAATTCCTCATAATTCAGATTCCAAATTCCTCAGAATTCAGGTTCCGAATTCCATAGAATTCAGGTTCTGAATTCCTTAAAATTAAGACTCTGAATTCATTGAAATTCAGACTTAGAAGTATAGAGAATTCTGATTCTGAATTCCATGAAAAACCGAATCTGAATATCCATTTAATATAGAATTCAAATGTTTTTGTGCTCAGAAATTGAACATTATTTTTCCTTAGACTCTGAAAAATAGATTTGGTTGGGAAACCATATTTTACTTACCCCTGTTATAGTTATGAAACGATGTCATGTATTTTGTTTCTAATTAACCATTGTTTGAGTGACACATGTACATGTCCCTCTGAGATTCAAGAAAAAATATGACCATTGGAGGAGGGAGCCGACAGTTGGAGAAGTTCTTATAAATACGAGCTCATTTGAACGAGATCAGAACTAATGAATGAATAACTGATCCATCAATCTAGAGATTACATGCTTCTGAAGTGAAATATAGAGAGAGAGACTCTCATGCTTTGTGCGTACTGAACATCTTGTTCATCTTGATTCACGCGGCTCCGATTTTTTCTGTGTACAATCAAGGGCTTCTGGGGATAGGAAGACAGAGGTTCTGACTACCTTAAAGTTCAAGGAATTCCTTGATAAGGAAGACATAGGTGCCGACTACCTTAAAGTTTGAGGGCTTGCGGGGACAGAAAGAGAGACTCTGATATTCTTATCGAGGGATTACCCTGGTGTGGGTAAGACAAACTTTCTTGAAAGTATAAATCAAGGGACCTTTATCCAAGTTTGTTGGATACCCTTCTCTTTGGGTTAAAAGATTTCATACTTGTTAGTTATATTGTTTCATGTTTATTTTTCACTGCATTTTGATTAATAAGGAAAGTATAAATATCTTATACTTTCCTGTACTTGTATACTCTGATTAATAAGATTTTATACGCTTTAAGGTAGAATATTTTTCCTTATAAACTTTTCTTAAGTTTCATTTCTGGAACCATATTTCTGGAACCTAGCAAGTTTGTATAACTAAGAGGTCTTGTAAATTTACCTTGTTTAACTTTGTAAAACGTAGTTTTCCTCAAGGTTAAAAATGAAAGGTTTATAACAACTTTGAAGGATCTAAAAGAATTTTTAAAGTATAAAAATCACCCCCCCACCCTCTTGTATATTTATCATCTACATTCATATTTCGATCCTACATTCTTTCCCATGTTCGTCCATATAACCATTAAGTCTTGTTGGGTACCAAATGGTGGCCCAATAAGGGTGTGAGTATGACTTAGTAGGTGATCATCAACAATATCTAAATCACATCTAGTCTAAATATATAGTGTATATTGATATCTATAATAAAATAAAGTATAAAAAATAAAAAACAATATAGATCCTCAGGTTCCATGGAAATACCCAGGATCAATCATGCCTTCTTTAGCTAATTCTGGATGTCTCTCAATATAGTAACCCATGGAGGAATAAATAAATACAAGGATCATATCCAAGGAATTAAAAACTAATAATATAATTTTAAATCAAAGTAGAATGTCCAAAAAATTCCAATCCAGTAGAAATCATATAAATATAAGGAACCTATCCAAGGAATTCAATACTAATACTCATAAATGAATCCAAGGAGGTTGAGCAAGTCATTATAAACCAATTGTTATAATTTGAATCCAAGTAGTATTTTTAATTAAATCCAAACTAATAGTTAACTAATTTATTACCTCATATAATTTATCTATTCATGGGATTATATAATAATAATGTACACTAGATCCTAGAGTACATCTTGATAATACCCTATATAAACATAATAATATTTACTTAAGTCTAAGGCATCCCTAGGGTCATCTATGAATTCCCATTTAATTTACAAGGTCATGAACAACACATGAGATGAAAATTTCTTAGTCCAAACTCACTAAAAGACTACTCGTGGCTCACGGAGATGTTCAATTTTAAGAAATAAGGTTAAACTATAATTATTTACAATATAAGAAAAGAATGGGGCTTGTTCACATGAACACACATAGAACACCTTATATATGAAATGATACATTATGGAATATATTCCAGTACACCTACCATATATTCATAGATGTTAACTCTTCTAATACCAGCCACAAATTTGAGACCAAATAATGTAAAATGATAAAGTTGAAGAACGCCAAAAACTAGGTGAAAATATACATAAACTACATGAGATATCTTTACAGTAAAAAACCAAGAATGATCAAAGTAATATAGATAACCATTCATTAATCTCTTAATCACAATGAACTAAGATCGATTCTACCATGAATTGAGAGAGAGAAAAACCAAGATATTATAGGAATGATAACTCTCATTGAGGAGGTTCAATGTAATTAGAAAGAGTGGTGCAAGAGGGTTAAAACAACCCAAATCAAGTGGGGAAAATAGAATATGACACTTTTAATATGGTTCAACATGACTCCCCATAGCCGCCTATATGGTGTGGATCTCACCATGGTCCATGCCAAAATTCTTGAGGAACACCATCCTTAACTTGGTTTTCTATTCCATGGGTTAAATGCCTGATGAAACACCCTTGTCTTGTATTTTACCCCCCCCCCCCCATTTCCAACAGTTGGAACTCCTGCCTAAAATATCCAATAGATGGGTACTATAGGGAATCCATTCTATATTTTAATCCTTGGTCCCCTATCACACAGGCATGCACCACACCTCTATAAACACCCAGTAAGAGATTTTTGGGTTTCTTTTTTTTCACTAGTGAACCTCCTAAACACCAACACCAACCAAACACCCAGTATTGGAATTTTGGTCATCATAGCCTAAGCCAAATGTAAAGGTATTAACCAAAATGTCTATCATGAGTAGGCACCATGATGAGGGACTCCCTCTTTATTTAACATAGGTTCCAACCCTGAGAACCATTGTAATCTTCATAGTGTGGAGTTCCCTATGGTTATACAAAACAAAAAATTATAGGATACAACATTTTAGGGGAGGCCTTAGTGAGCTTCTATGTGATCCAGGCACCTCTCAAGCATCCAAAACTACTTCCTAATCCACCTTCAACTCCTAAAACACCTCAATAACCGCTATATTTTTTCAAAAAAAACACTAAGACAAGTAAACTAAAGAAAAAAAATATTGGAATAAAATAAAATAGGTTCATACCTTAAAATAAGTCAATATTGTTACAATAAAGTATTATATGAAAACATTGGTGATTCCAATGATTGTAGATTTAAATTATTGAATATTGTAGAGTTATTTTAATCAAAGGCCTCAATTCTCTATAATTGGTATAAAAGGAGTAGTGATCTCTCAATGGAATGATCAATGAGGAAGAGAGGTGTATACTTCTAGGTTCTAAAATTCTAATAAGTTAAAGTGGAACTATTGTAATATCAAAATATTTTAATGATGATTATGAAGAGAAATGATTCTATAAGTCTATTTAGTAGAGTTTAGGGACATTGTAGTCTTGAATGTTTTTTCATAAAAAATTTCAGAATGTGTTTATTTTAAATGGTCTAATGGATTAGTAAGAAATCATACATTTGTTGTTGAGTCATCTTAGACTTAATGTATCATTCTCATTTCATGATCAAGTATATTTTATACTAGAGAGATATATTACAATCATATTTCATGATAAATCTATCTAAAGATATATATTGGTTAATATAATATACCTTCCAATAATACTTAACTATCCAGTAAATGATGAAACCTTCTCGTGATTTTTAGTCATGTCATTATATTAGTTATACAATTTGTGTCTCAGAATCATCCCCAACAATATAAGGATGTGTTCAACCACATTGGATGTGAACTTTATAAAAATATAGTGTTCCCTATATTACTTTTATATTTATATTTTATATTATTTTTGTTGAGATTAAAATATTGAGAGGATCTAGAAATTAACATGTAATAGAAGTTAATTTCAAGAAAGAGATTATAAAAGAGTTACACTGATCCAACCACCCCTTTTTCTATGTTACATCATATTCCTTGGTACTTAACTAATAATATCATTTAAAATTACTTATTATATTTTTTATGCTTATAAATATATTTTATTGTGATTTTTAATATATTATTAATCATATATTACTCATTCTATTTCATCATACATTTTTCAGGAGCTGTTACTATATCAATGCAATAGTTCCAAATTCTTCCATTTCAATAACTATTTGATATTATTTTCAGGTAGTTTATGATCATATATCCATTTTATTTTGATACTTTATAATTATTGTAGATTATTGAATATCCATTATTTTCTATCTTACCCTTTCTTTAAGTAGCCATCATACCAAATCAATGGTTCCCAATTCTAGCATTTTATTTCTAATTTCAAAATATATGGATATGTTTTATTTTTAGATTTTGTTCCATATAATTCCATGATTTTATATATTTTTTATTTTCATAGATTTTTTATATTATGGATGTGATATTACCCATTCCCCACCAACAATCCATTTTAATTGGCCCTTGTAATTCCTATGTAAGTGTTTCCTATTCCATCCACTCCATTTCTTATTTATAATTCTTTTCTTATAAAAAACTAAACATAATTTTCATGTAATTTCATTATTATATTTCCAACTATTTTCCAATAAATTAATATATATTTAGTTATATATTACTTATTCCCTCTCATTTTTTCATTCTCATAAGACATTGGGTTTTTAAGAGTATTGATTCTCAGTCAACTTATAATATCAATGACTTTCAATTCATATAAATTTCACAAATCACTTCATTAATATTATTTATTTAAATTGAAAATGAATTTAGTTTCATTTGAAGATATCAAAATAGAATATATAATCATAAATATTAAACTAGAAGGATCATTATATGTTTATGAAATTATTATAAATTCATTATCTATTATTCAAAAAAGCATGAAATTATGAATTATATTGAAATTGTTATTGAATCCATTTGTATTATTATATTGAATAATGTTAAATATATATTTTTAATTCATGTATCATAATGGTCTTTTTTGAATAATAATTATAATGGATTTATAAAATAATCATGATAGAATACATAATCATTTTTAGAAATTAATTTTTATTTGATAACCTTATTACAGTTGTCTAGAGTTCTCTTTTCATATCATCATTTTAATAGTAATTTTTTAGTTATGCTTTACTATTTAACATAGTATTATATTTTCTTTAAAAGTGATATTATTGTGGCATATAATCATATAAAATAAAAAATAATTTTTACCAACTTAACTCGTTTTATGTCTATAATATGAATCTAATTAATTGATAGATAATATTTTTCCAATAATATAATATTTTATTATGAATTTTAAATATATATAATAATTTTTTTAATATTTGAATCATTTTTTTGATATACTATGTGGTTGATAGAGAACTCTAAAAATTCATGTTTAGATTGTTATGTAATGAGTTTCATACTAACATAATATTATGATTTATTCACTATATTCATAAAGAAATAATTTATAATATATATAGTCTTATTATCCTAAATGTACATTATATTTTGATGTGGTAGTTATTATATATCTAAAATGGTCATTGACAATAAATTATGAAAATAAAATATCCAGTTCATTGTAACAAATGTATCTTATAAAAAATGTTTTTAAAATATAGGCTTTTATAAAATATAAGATTAATTTTTAAAAATAGTTTTTTTATAATAATATTTTAAAAATGATCATAGGCTCATTTTTTCATATATTTAATTAAAATGTGATTTTTTTGGTAAATAGTGGAAAAGACATATTTTAGTATAATGTATGTTTTATGAAATTATTATGATATAAATATTTTTCAAAAATAAATTATAACACATTTTTAATGATATAAAATTTATTCATTAGGTTTAATAATCCATTTAAATAAAATATACTTAATTTTCAAATGTATAAATAAATTCTCAATATCAATGTTATATTATATATATATATAACTATATTTAATTAATTACATAGTATATATATTATTTTCAAGGTATCATTCTATTTTTGTTGTCGTAAAATTTCAAATTAACCTATATATGTTAATAATATAACAATAAATTTTATATTAATAAACATTATTCATAGTATTGGTCTTGAATAAAAAAATAAGAATTATATTATTCAAAGTTATGCCGATAAATTCTTAAAAAAATTCCCTCCCTCATTCCCTCCCTTATCATATCTAAACTCTTTCTTTATCTATATATATTCTGGTATCCTACTCTAAACACCCCATGAAACATTCTTAAGGCCCTACTCTAGAAAAAAGACCCTCCTCTAAAGGCTATAGACTCAATTTTATGAAGGGGAATGAAAGAACTTGGTAAGGGTTTCAATGTATCTGATTACATTCTTATACTAGGGGGTTTTACATGAAACACTTCCCACTCTTATTAGTCTATGATGAATAAATATCCATGTTATTAGCCTGCCTTTAACACTATCGATTTTAAATTTCCTATTACCTATCATTGAAACCATTTTTCATAAGATATTACTATATCGAAATATGGGTTTCAAAATTGATTCCTTTTTTATATAGTTCCCATATTCTCCTTTTGATAACATATTTGTTTTTTAATAAGAAATTATAAATATAAGTATAATTTTATTTTAACAGTTTAATAAATATCAAGTATTTATTATTTTTATATTATTATAAAATATATTTATAAAGATAATTATCATTTGGTAGTTTTATACTACATAAGTGAACGATGCTATAGTTTCACATAATATTTTTAGAGATATTCGCTAAAATGAATATTATTATGGAATATTACATTAAAAATAAAATAATAAAATATTTTTTGCAATAAAAATTTATTTCCCTTATTATTTTATTTATTTATTTTCTCACAATATTTTCTTCTAGTTTTTGGATAAACCTAATTGAAATTTTAAAAAATTTAGATGTTTTATCTTATGGCATGGTTTGGGAATATGATTTATGCATGGTTTACCAAACTATATCAGACAACCTTATTTAGTTTCCCTTTTATGCAGGGTTTATAGTGGAAATTTTAGCATAAAAATAATTAATACTATTACATAGAATACTTTTTAGTTCATTTTTATGTGAACACTTAATATGCATAGGTATTTCTTGGTTTCAAGAAAACTGTGTGGGTCATAGTTGAAATTGTGTGAGTGGACCTTACTTTTGAATTTTCTAGTACCTGTCTTAGTAGTAGTTAGAATAAAATGTGTGATAACCCTATGAGGGCCAACAATTTATAACATATGGGATTATATAGTTGGTGCATAATTTGGTAAAATGTTCCACAAAACCATGTAGATTTACTAAAACATAAAAAGTTTGAAATTTCTCTTATACACCTCTTCATATTAAATCCTTAAACCCTATATTAGTTTTCCATTTGGATAATATGGTCTATAGATCTATTCCCATTCCATTTGACTCTCTTTTATTGTGATTTATTAACATTTCAAGAATTTGGTTTGATTTCTCATGGTAATCACATCTATTTCTCTTCTCCTCATTTTTTCCTTCTTGTTTCTCTTTTATCATTCCATGGCGATGTCATGGAAACCTAGGTTATCCCATTACTCAATATATTAAATTTGAGGTTCCTTTATTCAATGGTTTGGTTGGGTTCTTGGGGAGTTATTATTGAATTCTATAGATGGATTATTAACTCACTTAGTGGAAGCAGTGTATTGAGGTACTCAGCCCCTTCCATTAGCCATTAAATTTTTAATTCATGACTAGATCAATGTTTAAATTCATTAATTGGATATAAAATGATATTATTAAATTTTTTGAAGATTGTTTGAAAATTAAACTATGTTTTTACTCAGTTTACATTGAATAAAAAAGTGTTTCCCTTTTTAATTTATTAGATTAAAACTCTTTTACTTGACCATTCACACCAAAAATTTGATAAAATGGCCAAATGGTAATTATTAATGAATTTTTATATTTCATGTTTTTTGGTGTTCAAAAAAGTTTTTATATTCTTGTTTGAATATTTTATGGTGTCCATTATTCTTTAAAAAGTGTCTATATAATTTTCCTTTTTAATGAATGTTTGAAAGTCCTAGTTCACACTTTAAAAGAGAATTTTATTAATTAAAATTATCTTAGAATATGCACCTAGATTTGTTTATTTAAAGAATGGATGAGTGTTACCCTAGTGTAAGACACATTTATTATATTGATGATTTTTTGAGTAAGAAGTTATTCTTATGTGAGGTTATCATGGGTGAGGAATGCCTATGGTTTGTAAATTGTGTATTCAAAGATGTATTTATATCCATATTTTTTTAAAAATGAGTTATTGGATGACCCAAATTTAAAACATCATGGGAAATCAAGAGTAGACAGTATATCTTATAACACATGTTGTACTAGTTTAGGATCATTCTCTTACTAGCAGACTCTTGTATAATGTTCATCCTACTTTGGGAATATCCCCTTGGTTAGGCTAGTTAAGGAATGAAAGAGCATTAAGGTTGTTGGATTGAGCCAGTTATACCGATTTTTATGGATCATGTTATAGTATGATTTAGTTTTTTCCTAGAAATATGAGGTTTATATGATCACTGGTACATGAATATATTATATTTGATATGTTTCCTTTATTAATATGATAATTTTATATCCATTTATTTGAATTTCACATAATATTTTTTTTTATTTTTTTTATGATTTATTTTGGATGACTTGATATTTATTTTTTTAAAATAAATGATGAATTCATATTTTTAATATGGATTGGAACATTTTTATTTTCTTTTTATAAAATATTCAAAAGATTGTCACTTATAAAATATTTTTACCTCCATATCTGAAATGGTATTATGTTAATAAAACAGGGAAACACACTATTATTGGATTTTGATCTAAAAGTATAATCCTATATTTTCTAAATTATATTTCAAACTATCTTGAAATGGATCATTAATTTAAAGTCAATGTGTAGGGTGTGGATTATTTTTGAAAACCTGCAATATTTTTTTCCTTAGGACTATATATATATATATATCTTTTAGTTTTAGGTTTAGAATCCAGTCACTCATAGAGAAGTTGTGGTACTGTGTATGGATGGTAATTTTTGGAGTTATGTGGAGACTTGGTTTAATATTTTATTATCTTCTTCAGTAATTTTTTGTATCATCCAAGTCAGCTAACCTTGTATCAAATTATATATTTATTTTTTTGTACCTACGGATATAGAGGCTAATAATTTTGTTATTCCATTTTTAGTTTTTCTTATTTATAAATATATTTATTTCATTTCACATGGATATCTGACATATAGTGTGTTCATATAGAACATCCATATGGAATCTTCATGTTAGATATTATTCTTCTGAAAAAAATAATTCCCATATTTTATAATTTTAATCCATGGTTTATGTCACCATCCTAGTAGTATTCTGAATGCCACTTAGGCAAGTCATAGGACAACTCAAGTGCCCAAACCAAGGGTGTCACAGAACTGGTTGATGAAAAAATTTTATCATAGAAACCTTTTTTATTTGGGTGTGTCTAGTAAACTAGATTCAAGATCTTAAGAGATCAACTAGTAAGATCTATAAGAGTCTAACCAAATCTTACTCGTAATGAACCTCAAGCTGACATGGTATGTTGGGTTGTATATCTTGAATTTTAATCATTACTTATTTATTATAGTATTTCTTTTCTAGGTTAGTGATATTTGTGATTTTATTCATGTTATATGTTTGATTCAATGGTTTTCCATATTTTTGATGTGATAAGGGTTGAAGAATTATAGGAAAAAAATAACCCAATTTAGCCTAGAAAACCATCTGAATACTATTAAAATAGTTTAGTTTTCCTTCTAGTGATAGTTACATGATTGTCACATGGTCCTCCAAATAGTGTTTCCAAATTGGGCATAACCACTACCCACTTGGAAAAAATATTTTTTTTAATATTATATAGTTTAGGGTTATTGGAGGATATTATTTGGTTGTAATTAAAGGGAATTAACAAATAAAACATTGATTTCAAAGGGAGTAAAGAGTATATTTTCTAAAATTTTATAGTCATTTTATGAAATTTATAAACAAAAAGCGATTTATTTTGGAATGAGTGAAGCTAGTTTTAAAACCAAAAATATGAATTCTTTATTAATGTTTGGATTCTTCTTAAGTGGAAAATGTTGGTGTTTTATGATGTAATTTAGTTATGATAATAAATGAGAGGTTTTGAGATTGATAAACATGATTTATGAAATTTTTTAAAACAAATATTATATTTTAAAATGTTAGTGTAAGCAATAATAAAGGATTTTTAAAATTACACAATGATATTTTAATGTGTAGTTTTGGAATTTTTAATAGGGGTTAAAAAAAATTAAAAGAATGAAATAATTTTAGAACTCATAAGTGTTTAAATTGAGATTTTTTAATTGAAACCTTATGAAGAAGAACATGGGTGTGTAGTTTTGAAATTATTTGAAGGGGAAAATTGATTTTATTTTGTGCTAGTTACTTATTTCTTAGAGTTGTTAGTTTGATTTGGAAAATCATATTTCATTAGATGATATTTTCTGTTTATATATTTTGATTAGTCTTGTGTTTCTTTTTTATTTGAATCATGCTTCCTATAATAGTCTGAAGGGATTATAGAGACCCAAAACCGTAGAGATTCCTTTAGATTCATACCTCCTAGAACTCAAGTATAACATTCCAAGTTATTGATTTTGCCCATACTCTAAGTGTTATAGTAAATAAAACACTTTTTATTCATTTTCTCATGTTAGTGGTTTATGAATCATTGGATGTTTGATTATTAAAATATGATTATATACAAACCTTTCTCTAAAAGAGTTATCATCAAATCCAACTCCCTTATGGATGTGATCATTGGGGAAATTATGCTGAATTTTATTTTTAGGGGCCAACCAAGGGTGGTTCGTGACCCTAACAATTTTTTTCTTAGTGAATTACATCTATCCAATGAGGAGAAACTCATTTTATGGTCTACTGTGATCATATTTTTAAGATAAGGGATTCTCCAATTATTTTAAATTAAACTCGTTACTTTTTTTCATTTTAAATTTAGGTGTTTTGTGATTTGAGACTCAAGGATGTCTATAGAATTTGAGATATAGCCTAACCAGACATTTTTTATTTTAGTTTGTATTATGAGTATCTTTTCTTGAATTATAAATCTATTATTATTTTTCAAGAACATTTCTTTAATTTAATAATAATAAAATAGGTATGATAATAATTATAATAAATATAATAAATAATTTTCAATTTTATAATCTAAAATATGCTTAAAAAAATACTTTCTAATTTAATATTATTTCGTATAATATTTTGAACTATTTATTTACCTTATGTCTATAATGATATGAATAATATACATTAAAACCTAAGGAATTTATGGAAACATTTAATAGTTCCAATCAACCATTTCCGTTTAACTAAGGAAGATTTCAAATCCTAAAAAAAGAACTTCAAAACATCAGAAACATGAAAGATTAAACAAATAAATGCATAATACATGATAATAAAATAATTAAATAGAATAGTAAATATTAAATAAACAAATATAAGGTTTCTAAGGATAAAATTAAAAAATATAATTTAATTATTCAGGAGGTTAGTGGACATATGAAGCGGATTGGTACATGAGGTAAGGGTTTCTTTCTTAATCGAAAATCATTTCAATTATTATTCCTTAATATCCTATCCCGCATTTTTTTCCTCATATCCAAGATCTATAATATATTCATTATTTTTTTCCATTACTTTTTGATGTACTTAATATCTATTTTTTACCCTCATGGGTTTTTTTTATACATGACTTTTCCATAAAGAGTTTTTACTACTTTTCAGTTCTTGTGGATATTTTCTATATCACCCTTCATCCAACTATCCTTATTTTTAACTATTCACAAAATGATTTTATTATGTTATTTAATCTTTCATCTTATACATTACAAAGGTGATACACCTGAAAAAAATTTGTCTTCAATTTATTTTATTATGATAAAACCTAAGAAGTTTATAATAGAATAGTTTCCAATTTAAATCTTCCTTGATATGATTCATCAACATTAGCTTTTTTTTGAAGTTATCCTATTATTGGAAATTTAATTATTTAAAAAATAAATAAATAATTTGTATTACCATTTTATTATGATTTCTGAAAGTGACTTATTTCATTACCTTTATAATAATGTCACCCAATGAAATGAAATGTCTTTTCAAAATTTCTCATTCATTTTCCACTCTATTCATACCAATATTCTTCTTCAAATATATTATTTATAGTATATGTTCTATTCATTTTTCATTATTTTAAATACCATTCTTCGTAAAATAAATCAAACATTTTAGTTCTTACTCAACTATGATATTTTATATATTTATCTCAATATTGTTTAAAAACTAAAAACTTATTTTAGTAAAAATTATATATTTTCATATATTTTTCTAAATAATTTTTTAGTTACACTAATACTATTTTATATTCCACCATTTTTATCTTTTCTTACATTTTAGTTTCTCAATTGAAATATTTTTTATCAAAGAATATATTTAAAAAATAATCTTATGTCCTTTTATACATGTTCCTATATATATGGGGTGTCTAAAAATAATTATACAATTTCATGATGTCGTGTTTTATGATTATTATATTTTTCAACATCACTGTTTATTTTGAATTCAATTTATTATTTAGTTAAATATTACATCTTTTCCATGATCACATATCTCACTTGTTTATGATCTATTTTAATACATATTTGTTTCATTAATAATGTTTTTATATTTACTAAGAATTTAAGAACACGCTTATCATATGTTTCCAAATTCTCCATCTCATTATAGTTTTCAAGTAGATTTTGATCAAATTATAAGGGCTCTATGATGAGTAATTTCAAAATAATTTATATTTTCATGGTGTAAAATCTACCTAGTTCTAAAAGAAATAAAATTTTTGATTATGGTTTTTTTAAAGCATCATATTATTTGTAAAATTCATCTATATTTTACATCAGATTTAGAAGTATAGACTTAGGGAACTTTAGTTCATATCACTACAAATTTTGTTTATTTATGGAAATTATGATGAAAGTAAATCCAAGTATAAATCCTTATATTAATAAAAATTATCTATAGAGTAATACATATAGTATAACATGTATTAACCTATAAGGAATAACATTTTTCATATATATATGTCAAGGAATATTATGATATTATCACAGTTTCTATTTAAGATAACATTTGGTTTTTTTGTCATGGTTTCAAAAAATATTAAAAAATGTGGATAAATGTTTATCAAAGAGTTAAATTTATTAAGAAAAAATTTCATTAAATATGTTATAATATAACACCCTAAATTTTTAATTTTTTTAAAAAAATTCTCCCTCAAATTTAAACATGTATATACTAAGTTCATTTAGTTTCTTAATGATATAAACCTATAATTATTATACATAATTATTAAATAATATTTTTTAATTAAATTTATGAAATAAAAAAATATCTCTTATCCTAAAAAAATGATTTTATGACTGTTCCTGAAATTAATATTATATCAATTAAAAACCCAATGATGAATAATAAAAATAAATTAATGTTACTTCATGTATAAAAATGATATAGTATGTATAACATCTAAAATGATGTAATAAAATTACTTTTGTAGAATTCATTTTTACTTTTACCTATTAATTATTATTCCCTAACTAAATAACACTTATTTATTGTTATATATTAATATTCTTATTATAAAATTTTCTTCTTAATGGTAATTTAATTTTTAATATATTATAAAACTTGTTTTATGAGTTATATATTTGTATCATATAACCAAAGAATGTGACATAATAATTTTTAGTGTTGTGTGGAATTTAATGTGCATTATAAGAAAATATTATGTGGTTAGATAATATTTTTAATTATAAAACCACATTTTCATTGGAATTTTTAAATCATATAATATTTCAAATAAGGTTTAAATTTCCATAATCATATTTTATGTACATGTTTTTATAATATAAATTTTTTCTTATAAAATTCTATGTATTGGGTTTTACACTGAAATATTGTGATGAAATGTTTATTATCTTAATTTAAAATTTAATTTCAAATATATAAATATTTTTACATATTATCATAAAATGGAAATTAAGTTTGGATAAGGGTATCATTAGAGAACTTAAATTATCACTATTGTCACATTTTAACCATAATATATAAAGTTTACATCGCCAAAACCATCATTCTAAATATTAATTGAAATTATAATTTTATTCTAATCAAAATATGAATTTTATAAGATAAATAATATTTTTACTTAGTCTGTAAAAATTATATTAGGGTGAGTGTTTCGTTTTTTTCAAAAAAACATTAATTATGGTTGGATAATTAAAAATAATCCATTTCTATATATTGTCAATTTTATGTCATCATCATGATATAAATGTGACATAAAAATAATAAACTATTCTACAAAACATACAATTACATTAGTGACTAACATAATTCATTTAAAAAAATGTAATTAATATGAAAACAAATATATCAATTTTCAAATCCTATGTTTTATTTTATTCAAATAGAAAATTGTATTTTATTCTTTTCTGACTAATAATATGAATATTTTTATTATGGAAATGAAATGTGGGTACATGGAAAATGATGATGATGAATCACGGGGGAAGGTGGTGGCCAAGCCTGAGATAACAACCACAAATAAAATAATTACAGTCTCTTGGAGGAGATAGAACAGTCAAATAGAAAATCAACACTTACTCTTATAAACCTTTAGAGGATAAGAAATCCACAACAAATTTCCCCCCACACAAGATATGAAGAATCATCACTACTTACCATATAATGTCTCTATAGACTCTAATAGTGTAGGTTATACTCTAGTGGAAAGTAATGAGACCCTATATATACAGAACCAACAGATCTAAGTCTTCTTTAATTATATATAATAAAATATTCTTTAAGGAGCATAGTGATAAGCTATAAAATAAGTCACGAGCTTTAGCAATGAGAGAATTATCATTATCATGGTATGTTGAGAAATCTCGAATCATAGAACCCCTAAAATCTTGAATTAAATCACCTCCAAGAATGATACCTTGAATACTAGACCCATCAGAGTTGATCTTGATTCCTTATGAATGTGATTTCTAGTGCACCCAATATCATAGTCTTTCCCTGATTGTGGAAGTATTTGTGGAAGTAAGGAGGGGGATCTAACTCTTTATGAATGAAGGGATGTTGCTGTTATTGGTAAGTGAAAAAGTATTTATAAAAGTAGAAAAATATTTTTCTTTGATACTGATCTATGTTAGATTGGTTCCATTATGATGAGAATTATTGAAAAGATCCATTATCACCCAATAGTAGGCTATAATAAGATTCATATTTTCCTGAAAATATAAATGCATGCCTGCATTTATCTAAAGTAATAATAATAATGAAATAATCAACTGAATGTAAATAAACATCAGCCTCCATTCATCCTATGAGATTACTCCATATATATTGAGATCATTCCCCTTTATAAAAAAGGTGTAAAATGGACTCCATCTTTTCATTTTCATAGAACATGTACTTTGAAACAAGAGTTAAAGGTTTCTTCTTCACTTCAGCATCCACAAGGAAATAAATATTCCATTTATGTCAAATGAGAAAATGAACTTTACTTGTATTGATTTTACATTAAAATTTTGTGGCCTATGCATCATCACTGTTTGGAACCTAAATTAAGTTGAAAAAAAACTAAAAGGCTAAACATGCTTGATTTGGCTGGGGTGGAAAAACACACATTGGGTTCCTTAAAAAATATATACTGGAGTGTAAGATCCTTTGGTATGAGTCCGTCATGGAATAAATGACCTTAGGATGCAATCATTACTGATAGTATAACTTGTTTATAAATAGTCACTCTTGGAAGGAGAGGATATTACTAGTCTAGTTGTCATTTCATGAGAGAATGTCACCCATACCAATGACCTATCGATATTTATATTTAAAGATAAAAATAGAGTCACAAAGACTATTCCAAAGGTGAGATAGCTTCATATTTTGATCAATCTGGTGAACCATATAGGTTTCATACATTCTTCTAAAAAATCATTCCTGAAGATATAGTCTAGAGAAATAATATCATGTAAGTTTAGCTTGAATGCACTGCATAGTCTCATTAGTTTTTAAGACTAATTTCTTACTCCTTAAAGACCTTATCTAGCCATAATGAATTGGTCCAATGACTATTTCCTTGTGAATCATCCCACATAAATCTATTGAGGATATTTTTTGATTCTTTTAATGAAAAAATTGGATCCTGGATGACTGGTAGGATATGAATAAGAATGGAATAAAGGACACTATTAAAGAGGGTGATCTTCCCTCAATAGAGAGAAATATACTATTTATGTTGGTGATTTTATATCTGATTCCAATAAACATCAAAGTCTTGGATACATATAGTTTTATTCTAGAAGAGATCTCCCAAGTATTCAATAAGTAATTATCTTCTAGAAATACCTAGCCTATCTTTATTGGATTTATCTTTCCTTCTTGAGATTTTTTTGGGAATATATAAAATTATCTTATTAATATTAATACATTGACCACTCCCCCTAATATTCACAATAAGAATCTATTTGAACCATTTCATTGAATTTCTTTTTTCCATTTAATAATAAGACCATATATTTTTTTTTGAATAAGCATGAGATTCCAATGAAACCATACCATGCATTGAAAGGAAACACCCTTAAAATTTTAATTTCATAGATCATGTTCCTACTAAGAAAATCTTAATTCATGATATATAATCTGGGGAAGATAGGATCTCCTTGGATAAGACCTCAAAATAACTTGAAAATCCCAAACCTCCTCCCCTAAAGAGATATAAAAAAACTAGGCTGAAGAGAAGCAGCAATAAAGAAGGTTTTAGATCCATTTTGAAAATCTACACTACCTAAGAACTATTAGGGTGAATTTATATTCTATTCTATCATATACTTTCTCCCTGAATATCTTATCCATGGAATTGGATCCAACAACTTTCCTATAAATGTCCTCTAACATTTATTCAAGTAGGAAATTTGATGGATTAGTGTAGCTATAAAGCCCCAACCCCAGAAGACTGGAGCTGACGCATTATTTTAATACATTGGCATGATTACAAGTAATCAAGTACTGAAGTAGGGATCAGTTTAGTAGTCTTGAAAAATAGATTACATACATGAACGTTACATTACACATTCAAACATAAAACATAACATAAATAATACATTTAAAATTCCATTATTCCCCTAGCTTAACCCTACATATATAACATAATACACTTCTTGGAATCCTGGGAAAACAAAACATAAGAAAGGGGTGAGCTCAAATGCTCAGCATGGGCAAATAATTTAGCAGAAGCTATAAACTTTTAAGGAAAGATGTGTAATAAAAACAACAGCCTTTTAAACATAAACTTGAACATAATATGGAGAAAATAAATCAAAAATTACCATATAAACATGCACATTGATATTCTACTAGTTGAATAATCACATGTAATAATTAATTTCAAAATGAGGGAATGCCTAACTCCGTACATCATTACCACATAGTCAAGGCCTCGTGCCAAGACTACAAATAAAATTTTTTTCAAGGCCTTGTTAAAAAGATGCTAATTTTTCTCTTGAGACCTACCAATGAATCGAGGAACTATAGCGGTCTCCACCCATCACTTACTAAGTCCACTACATTCCTCATATGAAAATGTTGAAACATAACATAATAATTCGTATTAAAACTAGCATACAAAATTTTAATACTTGAACCATAAACCATGAATGGCATAAAAATAACACATCCACAGTCAAGAATTTAAAAAAACCTTCAATAAAATATGGAATATTGTATTATAATAAATCAAACTCAGTCAAGAAAAATAGCCAGTAAAGTATGTTAACATAGTTGAAAATGATCAGTAAAATTATTTGAGAGAAATATCCCTTTTTCATGAAATCATTTAAAAGTCATGCAATTTAGAAAGGAATACATTTAAAATACATTTTTGAATCAAAGTGTCTTATACAACTTTGAAACTTTTGAAAGGAATTAACATTTTAAAACTATCATGTCCATATAAATAAATCCTTAAAATCATTTTTAAAACATGGATATTGGTTAAAAAGATTTAGAAAAATAAATCATTAAAACATTTAAAATGATGATATTGATAAAGATTCCATTACAAAAAACATTAAAATATTAATTTTTAAAACATTTTTATGAAACATGGACATGGACGATAAAAATGTCCCAGTAAATACTTACACATAAACAATCTAGGATAATAATGAGATTGAGGAATTAACCTTTACCTTGTACTTTCCTTTGGTCGAGGGTACGTTTAACCTCATGTATAATGACCATAGTATGTTATTAAATTATACCAAAACCATATTCATATTTATTATATCATAAATGATTCATTTATAACTTTATACTACCCATTTAATAATTATTTCCATGTTAAATTAACATTTCCGGTAATAATCGCTTTCTTTATCGTACGTGTTTTAACTTGTTATTCTTGTTCGTATCATTTAGATCATGATTTAAATACTGCCAGAATATAAAACATGATTTATATATAATATATATTTAAAATATATATATTTAAAAATATATATATTTATAATATATATATATATATGGAATGTAAAACACCATTTATGGAGACAGTAGGTCGTACGTACGCATAAACGCTATTTTCGTTTTCATGTCGTATTGAACGGAAGTAAGCGAATAAGATATATGTAAGTACATACATACATGTATATATATATATATATATATCCAGTTGAATTATTATGTCATATATTATATACTTATTAATAATATAAATCTTTATAATAATCGTTGAATGGTGAACGTGGAAACGAATCTCATCGCGTCGTGGAGACGGTAAGCCGTACGTACACACGAGCGACGATATCATTTCCTTAATGATTTAAAAGTGTGGAATTGGATGGTATATTAATTTTATAGAGAAATTATCATGTTATTTTTATTATTTATATATATATATTAATCATCATTATATCCATCCAAATAACATAGTGTTGAATAACAAATTACTCCACGGTGTAGAGATGGTAAGTCGTACGTACGCACCCATGGTGACATTATCATCCATTGGATGGATTGAATAATGAATATGGTTGTACCATAAAATCACAGTATATTTAAGGTACTAGAGTTATTATTTTGGTATGTAAATAACAAAGAAAAAGAAAGTGGAAGAAGAAAATAACTTTGAAAGAGGTGATAAAATAATTACCTCTTCTTTGGGTGTTTCCTTTTGATTTGAAAAAAGGGCTCCTTAGGTTGGATTTCCTGTTCAAGAGAAGGCCTCTAGATTAAAGTGAGAGAAGTTGGTAGAATATTTGGGTAGGGTTTGACCGAGCCAAATGGATTTGGAGGTGTGATTTTAAGAGAAGGGGAAGTACCCTTTTATAAGAGAGGTGATGATCACTTTAGGAAAAGTTTAAAATATTATTTTATTATAAAATCATTTTCGTTTTCTAATGGCTCCAAATTGATTTATTTCAAATATAAGGTGGGTATGGGTTGAAATACTCTCAATTAATAGGTTTTAGAAATGTTTAGGTCACCAAATTAACCCTATATTTTAGATTTAACTCTTAGTTAGATAGTTTAACTTTTACCATGTCCTCTTGTATTATTATAATAAATTGTTAATAAACTTACTATAAAAAGAAAAGAGAAACTCAAGTGGTTCATTAATGACATATTTATCATTATATAAGTCCTTTGGATGAACCTTATATTTTTAGGAATATTATATCATTTAATAATATATTATTTGTTTTAAAAACTCATTTATGTAAATTTTGACACTATTTAGTATTTAGTTTTTGTGAAAGTTATAAAAAAATGATTACTTCAAAAAATCATTTAATCAACCCTAACATGTCATATTAATCTAGAAAATTTGTGGATGGCATCAAAAGCCTCAATTTACATTTATTTTTATATTTATAATATCAATTATTTTAATCTTTCATTGATAAAGTAATTACTACATCATCATTGTGTCATAAATAAATATAATTATTTAAAATCTAAAAAATATAAATAAAATACTATTATGTAGGAAATAATTTTATATTTCTAATTAATATTTATAGTCAAATTTTTCTTATGTATAACCCTATATTAAAAATGGTTTAGTTATTAAACTTTGAATTCAACACTTTTAACTCTTCTTTAAATAAAATAATAATAAATGTCTTAATCTAATCCAAGTGGATCAAAAAGATCATATGTTATTCCTAAAGTTGGTTTTGGTCAAAATAAACTTATCTAATAGAATTATAACATGTTTTAGGGTAATTATAATATCATTTTTACATTTAATTACCCTATTTACTTTTAACAGTGGTAAATAAAAGTCAAAATTTACTATTCACCAAAAATTATTTTCTTCTTATTGAACCAAATTTTACTTATTGATTTCAACCGTATCTCTCGGATTTCTGAAATTCAATTCACAGAAGCTGTAAAATTACGTTTTATGCACATTTGTAAATGTGCCTAGAAGGTGGTTAAAGACGTTAAAAAGTACAATAAAATTTTATACATCTAGTTTCATTATAAAATGACTTTAATGAATTACATTGAACATGTATAGGTATTATATATCTATTTTGACTTAAAATAAATTTAAATAAAATAAATAATTATTTAAATAAAAAGTCAGTTTAAAACAATAACGCAATGTTTTTCACTATTCATCAAAAATTGAAAGTTTTCAGAAAAATACCAAAAATTCACCCTAAGCTAATTTTGATATTAAAAATTAAAAAAATGAATTATATTTTACCAAATTAAAAAAAAAGTTGCATTAATTAATTTAAAATTAATTCCCATTGTCAAAACCAAAAGGCAGGTTTTTAAAAAGTAAAAACTATCAAAATATTGACAAGTGTTTATGTAAAATTTAAATGTGAAATTACTTATAATGACCTAAATTGTATTAAATAATAAAAATATAAACTAATTATAATTATAAACCATTCAAATTCATAATTTAACACTATAAATTATTCTAATAAAAAAAGTTGTTTTCAATTAAAATTTAGTATTTTCACTATTCATCAAAATATGAAAGTTATCAGAAAAGAAACAAAAAATTATCCAAACTAAATTTTTATGTCCCTCTTATAGAAAAGACTTTAATTTCATTAAATTTAATATATAAAAGTGTCAAATATTGGTTTTTAAAAGGGTTCTCCATTAAAAGGCGGTAAATTTTCATTTTTTGAAAAAATACTTCTTTTATCTGAAAAAGATGGAATTTTTCTTATATTATGTCTAATAAAAACATAATATGGATTATAAAATTATATGGAGTATATAAAATTCAAAATCCAGTTAATACTATTCATAACCGCTTTTTGAACAGCTAGTTTAGTAAGTCGTGGTGCGCTCGAACTCAGTGTTGCGTGTAACCCAAGTTATTGAATTAATTTGAAGAGATAACATACTATAATATCTTGGGGTGTTAAATTCTCTCCTCCTTCAATAAATTGTGTCCTCATAATTTGAAATTATTCTTTGAAAATAAAAGTTTAAAAATAGAAAAATACCTTTGTGAAAAACCCACATTGGAAATTGGGTTAATAAAATTTAGTCTTATTAAGAGGGAAAGGGAAATGAAAAAGTCACCACCAAATTATGATCTCAATGAGGATAACATTGGTGGAAATTTGAGACACATAATTGGAGGAAAAAAATAAATATTTATAGGGAGTGATTAAGGTCATCAATCAAAAACAAGTATAAAATTGAGGGCCTCAAAGCCATCAATCTATGATGATTTAAAATATCATCGGTTCAACAAAACATAAGGTATTAGGATAATACATTTTTGGTTTTAAGATCTCTTCCCTAAAGTTTAAGAATTAATTTATTAATATAATAAGAGGAAAAAATATACTTGACAAGTAGAGTTTCATCCTTCAACTAATTCCTACCACAAACTCATCATTCACAACAAAAGATAATAGAATTCAAAAATATTCTATTTATCCTAATCGTATAGGGTTCCAAAAATAATGAATTTATAATTCATTTTTCAGACTATTTAAAAAAAATACATTGTATAAACCAAGACATCATATAGGTCAGTGGTAGGTGATGCACCCTTATCACCCTTTGGTTGCGGGCTCAAGTCTCGTGGTCGTGCCCGATGTGACGGGTTGTCGCCCGACCTCCGGGTTGTACTTTTTATAACAATCCAAAAATAATCTTAAGAAATTATTTAACCTAAAAAATAGTATCCAATGTCAAACTTAATCCATTCCAACCTTTAGACTTATCCAAAATACTTCTATCCAAACTCACAGTCCAAAATTTATAAGGAATGTAAACATAATGAAGATCTTTTTTACCATGTAATAACATGTGTATACCTTTATCATGTATTCTTTTAAAACATAGTAACACCCTGAATTACCATAAAACCTTATTTATTACATTAATGATCCCTTATTCCTTATAGTATATTGGATATACTCTTTATATCCAAAAATGTTGTAAACTACAACAATAATGAAATAAATAAACAATTAATTAGTTTCAAAGTAGTCAAGAATATCGAATATAATTTATCCAAATCAATCATATATTATTCCAAAATCACTACCTCAGTATTAGAACCATATTAAGCTTTATCTTTCCTTCAACCGTATATTTTTCAAAAAGTTTAACTTACTATTAAGTCACTTTTCCTAGAACCATATAATCTCAAATACGAAATAAAATAGTACTTCAATAAAATCCTTATTTATTTCCATAATTCATATAACCAGTACATCATTGATACAATACTCAAATAAAATAATTCTTTAATAACAACATAAGAACACTAGTCATTCCTATTCATCTGTGGTAGTATCATAACTTGATTATTATCCAATAACATCATTTGGGGCATACTCTGATGATTTGGAAATTGATTCGTGTATTGTCCCAAGTCCTTGCAGATGAAGCATTGTACATTTGAAACCTTTTTCTTACCCTCGCAATCACAAACGTGGTATCCTTTTTCTGCACACTTATAACATACTCCCATTCCCTTCAATCATTTCCCATGGTGATTCTTTCCACAATTATCACGTGTGGGAAAATCCTTATTTCCCTTCTTCCCTTTATCCATCTTTCTCTTTGTCATCATCTTCTTTTCTTGTTTCCCTTCAAAGACATAGGACTCAAAGAATTATTTACTTATCCTATTAACACATGATACTATTTATTCATATGATGTAGATACATGGGAGACTATTTACCTTCTAAATTTTTTCTTAATATCATGATAGTTTTGATCCTTCTTACTCTTTGGATCATGCGTACTACTGAAGTTTTCATTCCTTCTACTTGGAACCATTTCTAAACAATGTCATACACTAGGTTAGTTTATGAATCGAAATGCATAATTACAAACTTGTAAAATACCTAATGTAAATTTAAATGTTTATGCATATAATCCATAATCATAAAAATATTTTATTTGAGAATTATTTACTCATAAATCATTTATAATGATTTGTAAAGAAAATGTGAATTATCCTAAGCTTATCCCCCGGGAGTTTCGTAACCAAGAGTGCAGCAAGGCCCGTTGTCGTGTACCAGGATACCCTGGGTCAAGATCGAAACTCCTTGTTGAATTTTTCACTCTTAGGTACATCTATGTCAGAGCTGCCTCTACCTTATCATATCTAGATAGGGATGTATTTCTTGGAAAATACATAAAATCTCTACATAACCAAAATTCTAGGAAGTTCTTCTATACCAATCCTCAAAGTTTATCTTATGGTAATGTTCTCTAATCAGAGTTTATCTAAATCTAGTTTCCAAAGTTTGTACTAAACTTTATCTGATACCAACTGTAATGCCCCAACCCCAGAATCCTGGATTCGATGCATTATTTTAATACATTGGCATGATTACAAGGAATCAAGTCCTGAAGAACCGATCAGTTTAGTAGTCTTGGAAAATAAATTACATACATGAATGTTACATTAAAATTCAAACATAAAACATAAAATAAATAATCCCTTAAAAATCCCATTATTCCCCTAGCTTAACCCTACATATCAAACATAATACACTTCTTAGAATCCTGGGAAAAGAAAACATAAGAAATGGGTGAGCTCAGATGCTCAGTTAGGGTAAATAATTTAGCGAAAGCTATAAACTTTTAAGGAAATATGTGTAATAAAAACAACAATATTTTAAAGCTAAACTTGAACATAATATGGAGAAAATCAATCAAACATTACCATATAAACTTGAACATGGATATTCTACTAGTAGAATAATCACATGTAATAATTAATTTCATAATGAGGGAATGCCTAATGTCGGACACCATTACCACATATTCAAGGCCTCGTGCCAAGACTACAAATAAATTTTTTTTCAAGGCCTTATTCCAAGATACTAATTTGTCTCTTTATACCTACCAATGAATCTAGGAGATATAGTGGGCTCCACCTATTACTTACTAAGTCCACTGCATTCCTCATAATAAAATGTTGAAACATAACATAAGCAATCGTATTAAAACTAGCATACGAAATATTAATACTTGAACCATAAACCATGAATGGTATAAAAATAACACATCCACAGTCAACTATATCAAAAAAAACTTCAATAGAATATGAAATATTGTATTATAATAAATAAATCTCAATCAAGAATAATATCTAGTAAATGATGTTGACATAGTTGAAAATGATTAGTAAAATTATTGGATAGAAATATCTCTTTTTCATGAAATCATTTAATATTCACACAATTTAGAAAGGAAGACATTTAAAAGACATTTTGAATGAAAGTGTCCCATACCACTTTGAAACTTTTGAAAGGAATTGATATTTTAAAACAATCATGTCCATATAAATAAATCCTTAAAATCATTTTTAAAACATGGAAATTAATTGAAAAGATTTAGAAAAATAAATCATTAAAACATTTAAAATGATGATCTTGATAAATATTACCTTCCCCAAAACATTAAAATATTAATTTTGAAAACATTTTTATGAAACATGGAAATGGATGATAAAAATTTCCCAGTAAATACTTACATATAAACAATCTCGAATAATAATGAGATTGAGGAATTAACCCTTACCATGTACTTTCCTTTAGTCGAGGGTACGTTTAACCTCTTTATAATGACCCTAGTATTTTATTAAATTATAGAAAAACCATATTCATATTTATTGTATTTTACATGATTCATTTATGACTTTATACTACCCATTTAATAATTATTTCCATGTTAAATTAACATTTTGGGTAATAATCTCTTTATTTATCGTACGTGTTTTAACTTGTTATTCTTGTTCGTATCATTTAGATCATGATTTAAATACTTCCAGAATATATGATATGATTTATATATAATATATATTTAGAATATAAATATGTATAATAGATAGATATATGAAATGGAAACACTGTTTAGGGAGACGGTAGGTGGTACATACACATAAATGTTATTTCCGTTTTCATATCGTATTGAATGGAAGTAAGTGAATAAGATATATGTAAGTACACACACACACACACACACACACACACATATATATATATATATCTCTAGTAGCATTATTTTTTCATATATTACATACTTATTAATCATATATATTTTTATAATCATCATTGAATGGTGAATGTGGAAATGAATCTCATCGCGTCGTGGAGACGGTAAGTCGTACGTACACACGAGCGACGATATCATTTCCTTAATGGTTAAAAGTTGTGAAATTGGATGTTATATTAATTGTAAAGAGAAATTATTATGTTATTTTCATTATTTATATACATATATTACTCATCATTATATCCATCCAAATAACATAGTGTTGACTAACAAATTACACCACGGCGTGGAGACGGTAAGTCGTATGTACGCATGCATGGTGACATTATCATTCATATGATGGATTGAATAATGAATATGGTTTTACCATATTTATAATAACATCACATTATTTAGAAGGTACTGGATTTATTATCTTTTTATATAAATAAAAAAGAAAAATAAAGTGTAATAAGAAAAGAACTTTGAAAGAGGTGATAAAATAATTACCTATTCTTTGGGTGTTTCCTTTTGATTTGAACAAAAGGGATCCTTAGGTTGGATTTATACTCAAAATAAGGCCTCTAGGTTTAAGTGAGAGAAGTTGGGAGGATATTTGTTTAGGTTTTGGCCAAGTCAAATGGCTTTGGAGGTGTGATTTTAAGAAAAAGGGAAGTACCCTTTTATAAGAGAGGTGAGGGTCACTTTTGGAAAAGTTTAAAATATTATTTTATTATAAAATAATTTTCGGTTTATAATGGCACCAAATTGATTTATTTAGAAGATAAGGTAGGATGGGTCTAAATCCTCTAAAAAAATAGGTTTTAAACAAGTTTAGGTCACCATATTAACCCTATATTTTAGATTTAACTCTTAGTTAAATAGTTTAACTTTTACCATGTCCTCCTATATTATTATAATAAATGGTTAATAAACTTACTATAAAAATACAAGATAACCCCAAGTGGTTCATTAATGACATATTTATCATTACATAAGACTTTTGGAAAAACCTTAGATTTTGAGGAATATTATATCATTTAATAATATAGTATTTGTTTTAAAAACTCATTTATGTCAATTTTTACACTATTTAGTTTTTAGTTTTTTTAAAGTTATAACAGCATGATTACTTCAAAAAAATCATTTAATTAACCCTAACATGTGATATTAATATAGAAAATTCTTGGATGGAATCAAAATCCTCAATTTACATTTATTTGTATATTTATAATATCAATTATTTTAATCTTTCTTTGGTAAAGTAATAACTGCATCATCTTTGTGTCATAAATAAATATAATTATTTAATCTCTTAAAATTATAAATAAAATACCATTATATAGGAAATATTTTTATATTTATAATGAATATTTATAGTTGAATTTATCTTATCTATAACCCTATATTAAAAATAGTTTATTTATTAAACATTAAATTTAACACTTTTTAACTCTTCTTTAAATAAAATAATAATAAATGTCCTAATATAATTCAAGTGGCCCAAAAGGATAATATTTTATTAATAAGTTTTGTTTTCTTCAAAATACACTTATCCAATAGAATTAGGACTTGTTTTAGGGTATTTATAATATCATTTTTACCTTTAATTACCATATTTGCTTTTTACCGTGGAAAATAAAAGTCAAAAGTTACTATTCACAAAAAAAAATTATTTTATTCTTATTGAACCACATTTTAATTACTGATGTCAAGCATGTCTCTTGGATTTTTGAAATTCAATTCACAGAAGCGGTAAAATTATGTTTTATGCAAATTTGCAAATGTGCCTAGAAGGTGGGTAAAAGACGTTAAAAAGTTCAACAAAATTTTATACATCTAATTTTATTATAAAATGACTCCAATGAATTAAACTGAACATATATAGGTATTATATATCTATTTTTACTTAAAATAAATTTAAATAAAATACATAATTATTTAAATAAAAAGTCAGTTTTAAACAATAACGCAGTGTTTTTCACTATTTATTAAAAATTCAAAGTTTTCAGAAAAATACCAAAAATTCTCCCTATGATAATTTTGATATTCTGGAATAAAAAAATGAATTATATTTTACCAAATTAAAAACAAAAAATTTTCATTAATTAATTTAAAATTAATTCTCATTGTCAAAACGAAAAACGGGTTTTTAAAAAGTAAAAACTATCAAAAGATTGACATGTGTTTATATCAAATTTAAATATAAAATTACTTATGATGACCTAAATTATATTAAACGATAAAAATTTAATATAATTATACTTCTAAACCATTAAAATTCATAATTTAACACTATAAATTATTTCAATTGAAAAAGTTGTTTTCAATTAAAATTTAGTATTTTTCACTATTCATCAAAATATAAAAGTTATCAGAAAAGTACCAAAAATTTATCCAAACTAAATTTTTATGTCCCGCTTCTAAAGAATAATTTAATTTCATTAAATTATATATATATAAGTGTCAAATATTGGTTTTTAAACGGTCTCACCATTAAAAGGTGGTAAAATTGCATTTTGTTTTTGAAAAAAATACTTCTTTTATCTAAAAAAAAGAATTTGTTCTTATATTATGTCTAAGAAATACATAATATGGATTCTAAAATTATATGGAGTATATAAAATTCATAATTCAGTTAATACTATTCCTAACCTCTTTTTGAATGGCTAGTTTGGTAAGTCGTGGTGCACTCGAACTCGATGTTTTGTATAGCACAAGTTATTGAATTACTTTAAAGAGATAATGTACTATAAAATCTTGGGGTGTTACAGTATCCCAATCCATTTGGATGATGTTGGGCCTAATTCTAGTGGCCCATACCGCACACCAGACCACAACTCTCAGTGGTCGAGCTCTGTAGTGAGCTCGTTGGGGGTTGTAGGGGGCAACACACCCTTGCTCTGGGGACCGAAGGTCCCTAAAATAAATTATGGGGAACTGTAGAAACTCTGAATGAATTTTGTAGATCTAAATAGGAGACATTGACATAGAACTATTGCAGTATGGACTTTTTCACAATTACTATAGCATCTTAGACTTTGGAGGCAATGGTACTATAGATTTGTATACTTCTAGCCACCATCCACTATAGCATCTTGGACTTAAGTGGCTTCAAAACTATAATAGTGTGGACTTCTAGCCACTATTCATTATAGTATAATATAATTATTGTTTGTTTGGAAGCCCAATTCTTCGTATTCTTTATTATCTTATTCGATCTTGGGTTTCAGTGTGTGTGAAAATCTGAAAGCTTCTTGTAATTATGCTCCCAAATTGTAGTTAAGTGATTATGTCTCTCTACAAACATTGGGATTATTATTGAACCACATAAATCATTGTGTCTGTGTTCATCTACTCGTTATTTTGTTTCTATCTTTTCTTTATCTACAAACCTCTTTTATTGTGACTTCTAACATTTCTGAAACAACTGTTATCAAAGATTGAGTTCATAATTCTTGAATTAAACATTGTCCATGTAATAAGTAACCGTGAATATTGATTACTTCAATAGAGATGAATTAATTTACTGTAGGATAAATATAAAGAGTTATCTTTATTAGAAAAATATTCAATTTACAATTATAGATGTAAATCCATCAAATATGAAATATATAGAGAGTGGGATACTTGATCAACAGGTTCTAGGAGTTGTGCACGTTACATTGTCCAAAAATGTGGTGTTCAATATCAGAGAGGGGAAGATGACAGTTAGGTTGATGAAATCTCTTGAGAATATGTATGAGAATCCTTTAGTATTAAAAAAGTGTGCCTAATGTAACGATTTTTCAATAGAGAAATGATTTAAGGGAGGATTGCTTCAGATCATGTAAATAAATTCAACACTATCAAAAGTTAGTTGACCACAATGGGAATTGTTCTTGATTATGAGGTATGTGCACTAGTTTTATTGTCTTCATTTCTTGAGATTTGGGAAGAGACTATAACTTTTGTGAACAATTCATCAGGGAATACCAAGCTGGTTCTGAAAGATGTGCAGGACCTAATACCCAGTGATTATATTTGAAGAATATAATCAGGAAGATTTTATGGTTTTGATAGTAATTTGGAAGGAAGAGGAAGATATGTATAGTGAAATAATCACAGAGGATTATTAAAGTCAAGAGAAAATATACAAGAAAATGAAAATTGTTTTGGTCCTACATACTGGATTTATGGTAACAAAGGACATGTCAAAAAAGTGTAGAGAAAAATGAAGGGAACCTGAAACTAATGGATAAAACATGGTGGATAAAGGTAATGATGATGTGTTGTTCTTGAGCATGTATATCCCTATAGAGTCTTAGATTTTAGACTCAAGGGATTCTTTATATTCCATATTGGATAAGGGTTTCCAGAAAAATTACGTTTTTGGAAATTTTTTCATGGTGCATCTTGCTAATGATGAAACCTTACAGATTGTGGGGAAGGGTGATTCATGGTTTAAGACCAACATTGTGGGTTTTTTGGTTCTGGAAAACATGATTTATATCCCTGGTTTAAGAAGAAATCTTATTTTTATCAGTAATCTTGATGGAAACATGCATGGACATGATTTCATTAATAAATTCTACCGGGGATTCCAAATTGTAGAACTACAGGCTATGCCACATGAGTGAGAAGGGGATGAAGGTGATGGAAAAAAAAGGAATTATATTGGATCTTAAGTTAATTTATTTTATCCCATGTGATGATTGTATCTTAAGAAAGTAGAAAAAGTATATTTTTTGAAAGGAGTAATAACACCAATAGCTGGGAAGTTAGTCCTAGATCACACTGCTATTTGGGGGCCTAAACTAGTACATTCCATTAGAGGGTCACAATATTATGTGACATTTATTGATGAATCAACAAGGAAGGTATGAGTTTAATTTTTGAAAAGAAAATATAATGTATTTATGGTTCTTTAGAAGTAGAGGTCCATAGTGGAAAATGGGTTAGGATCTAAGATGAGATGTTTTAGGTTTGAAAAAAGTGAAGAATATGGAAGTAATGAGTTCAGGGTATTTTGTTATAATAATGGAATTTAATGGGATAAGACTATTTAAGGTACACCATAATAGAATGGTGTAGCTGAAAGGATGAATAAGACACTAAATGAACATTTCATGATCATGGGGTTGCACTTGAGATTACCCATAACCTTTTAGGTTGATATAGTGAACATGGTTATATATCCCATCAACATGAGTCCATATTTACCTATGGGAGAATGTCTACCCAAGGTGTTATGGTCTAGTAAGGAGGAAAGACTCTCACATTTGCAAGACTTTGGTTGTTTTCATATGTACATATTGATAATGATGTAAGGGACACACTTGATTCTATGTATAGATCCTATTTATTTATTGAATATGGTGTTGAGGAGTTTGGTTACCACTTTTGGGATGATCAGAACAAGATGATCATCCAGAATTTTATATTTAATGATGGTGTCACATACAAAGACTATCATTCATTTGATGTTGATAGTGGGAAAAAAGAATTATACTTCCATGAGAAAGTGGTGCATGAAGGTGTACCTAAGCATGTTAAACCAGAACCAGTGGATTCTACCCCTCCAATGGATTTTAGGATATCAAAAAGGTTATAAGTCATGTGAAAGGATAGTCACCATCCTTATATTATTTTTTATTGACTAACAGTGGAGAACTATAATTCTTTGAAGAAGAAATGAGTTGAATGAGATGAGAAAGTGGGAGTTGGCTATGAAGGAAGAGATGACTTCATTACATGATAAAAATACTTGGGATTCAATACCTCTATCATAAGGAAATAAAGAATTACAGAACAAATGGGTATACCATCTCAAGGAAGAACATGATGGAAAGAGGAGGTAAAAGTAAAGGCTGGTGGTAAAATTATTTCAACAAAAAGTAATATTTGGATTTCACTGATATTTTCTCACATGTAGTAAAGCTTTGCACCATCCTGGTGGTTTTTAGTATTGTTACATCAGATTACCTATACCTATAGTAGCTTTCTTTCAGGACTTCTTTCCTTCATGGAGATCTATAGGAGGAAATCTATATGTAGTATCCAAAGGGATAAATTGATTTAGGGAAAGAATACCTGGTGTGAAATCTCCATAAGAGCTTATACGGGTTTAAGCAGGAACACAAGTAGTGGAATAGAATGTTTGATTCATTTATAACTAAAAATGAATATAAAAGGTGTGGCATGGATCAATAATTCTACACCAAGTCTTTTGGTGATGAATAAATTATACTACTTCTATATGTGGATGACATTCTCATTGTCGGATCATATATGTAGAGGATTGATGATCTAAAAGGGAAGTTAGTTAAGGAGTTTGAGATGAAAGATATTGGAGAAACTGACAAGGTTTTTTGGATGAAGATCAAGAGAGACCGCACAGTTGGAACCTTGATGTTATCATAGGATGACTACATTGGAATGGTTCTGAGAATATTTTGTATTCTAGAAGTAAAGTCAGTCACTATTCCCTTGATGAGGCATTTCAAATTATCAAAGTTTCAATCACCGAAGATGGAATAAAATGTTGAGTACATAGAAAAGGTTCCATACGCATCAGGTATTGGAGTCATGATGTATGTCAAGGTCTATACTTGACCTGACATTTATTGTGCAGTGGGAGTTGTGAGAAGGTATATGGATAACTCTAGAAAGAAACATTAGAAAGCTATGAAGTAGATACTGAGATACTTTAAGATAAGTAAGGGAGTATCTCTATGCTTTGGGAAAGTAAATTCATTATAGTGGTGGATCATGCTTCAAGTTGGATATTTTTGGATTGGTGTAGCCTAATCTATTTGGATGTTATTGGGCCAAATGATTGGGGCCTATAAAGCACACTAGACTACAAATATGGATGGTTGAGCTCCATTGTGAGCTCGTTAGGGGTTGGAGAGGGCAACGCAACCTTACTCTGGGTGCCGACCCAAATTTTTGGGGGAACTGTAGCAACACTGACTGACTATAGCAGATCTGACCAGGTCACATCGATTAGGAACTATAGTAGTATGTAATTTTACACCGTTATATAGCATCTCAGACTTTGGAGATAGTTTTATTGTATCCCCACAAGCTTCTATCCACTGAACACTATAACATCTTGGACTTAGGTTTCCATAACACTATGGTAGTGTGGACTTTTAGCCACCATTCACTGTAGCATAATAGACTTAATGTACAGTTGGTGGAATAGTCTGGGATGGATGACCTTTAGCAGACACAAAAGGTGGTTGGAATATTGGTACATGTGTGTGTGCGACAAGTGGATACTCACAGACTGGTAGGATGATATGTGGTTCCCTAATATCCCAATGGTAGACTTCCTAGTCAGGGTCAGTACCATCAGATGTTTATTATAGGAAAGGACAGGTTCATGCTTGTAAAGTTGGATATGGAGAGGTTTCACTATATGTTAATGTATGTGGCATCCTTCCTGGTAGGGGTCTGCACCTAGGCTACGGTGGGGAAAAAAATCTAGAATAACAAGTCCATGGAATCCATCAAAGTGGTAGAGGTAAACATTGAGAGGGTCATCCAATAATCACGCCTAATGAAGATAGGGGATGAAGTGATGGACTGCAAGTCATGTAGGAGGGCGTACATCGCTCACATGTGAAACTAAGAAAGTCTATTGTGTAATGAAGAGAAGAAAAATATAATCAGGGAGGAAGAGTATACATGTGACCTTGGAGTAGTGGATGTAAATGGGTTCTTGTGGGATGCATCATATTTTGATGCAGTAATCTCCCTAAATGCATGAACGGTGTTCAAGATGTGCCCTAAAATTGATGTCTTGCCCGGGGTTCTATGATCAACAATATATTGAAAAATTTTAATGGGAATGAAATGGACAAGTCGATCGACAAGACTGAAAGAATAAGGTAATATTTTAGCTAAGGAAAAACTGCATAAGGCCCATATGGAACAATGATTACATGAAGGGGAACGTTGAAAAGGTTCCCAGCCATGAGATCGACAAGTACTATTCTAGGGAGGGTAACGTATATATGTCAGATGTATCTCCTTATGATGCCTCCAACTGGAAGGTATCTATCTTGGGTGATGACACCCTACATGTGTCCGAGGAGAGGTCACACATGTGCTAGAAGAACAACATGATCACCAAGTTGGTGTTCGATAGTGAGTTCTTGATGCCCGATAAGACTTGTTGAGAGAGCATGTGACCATGTTCTTCATCAAGCTAGAGCTCCATAAAGATCTTTCTAGAGGTATATTATCAGCTAACCTAATATGAAGGAGTGCTTAGATTTGGATAAAGAGGGTGGTGGGTCAATTGGTGAGGGAGCACAACTTTTTCATGATCAGGTAGAAGATGAATGAGAGGCTAGAAAAGGTATCCATGCTGACATCGAGGCTAAGGAAGGCTGTAGTAGAGCTAGACCCAGAAAAGATTCCCTGACCTTGAATTAAAATTGTCCACTATTTCTAGCCTCCTTTCCATCTACTTCTTGATCGTGAAAAAGTTGTGCTCCCTCCCCACCTGATCCATTTCCCTCTCAATCCAACTCTGATCCAGCCTTCCTATTAGGTTAGCTAAGAATATACCTCTATCAGTATCTTTATATCCCTCTAGCATGATTAATATCTTGATCATCTTCTTGATCAACAAGGTCTATATTCCATACATAGTTCACTCATTATTGAACACTAACATAGTGATCTAGTTGTCCTTCATTCCCAGGTGAGACCTCTCCTCCTACTCGGGTATGGTTTCAGCACCCAAAAAGGATTCGTTATAGTTTTATGCATCATAAGGCGAGATATCTAACATCTCTATGTCACCCTACCATGTATAGTACTTATCAATATCATGGAAGGGAACCCTATTGAAGTTACTCTTCATATAATCAATATTCCATATTGTCCTGGCCTCAGTATTCCTCAGCTAAAACCTACCCATCCTCTTTATATTGTAGGCTCTAAAGACCTGAGGCATGATCTCATCCTTCAAGGTCTGCTCGATCGACTCATCCATTTCATTCGCATTTCCAATATGTAGTATCATATCGATCATGTCACCCTTGGGTGATACATTGGGTGCGGGGAACATCTTGAACACCTTTCAAATGTTTAGAGAGCTCGATGTGTCCAATTGTGATGTGTACCATAATAAACCCTTGATGCACACTATGCCCAAGTCTCGTGTCTCCTCTACCTCCCTGATTAGATCCTTCATCTCTTCACTGCACAAAAGACCTTCCAAGTTTCCTAGGTGAGTGGTGTATTCCCTCCTATACACCTTGCAGACCTGCAGTTTTTTCCCTAGATTCATGAGGTGAAAGGATTGGATAACTCTCTCTATCTTCACCTATACAACTCTGAAGGAATCTAGGGAATTTCTTTTATAGAGATATGTCCCCACCGTGGACTTCGCACAAACCACTACCAGGAAAGACACTAAAGACATTAACATATGGTGCAACCTCTCTATGTTCGACTTACAAAGCATGACATTGTCCTTACCTACAATTAATATCCTACAGTGTTGGATCACCCTAAATAGAAATTCTACCACTGGGACATTAAAGAACATCATCTCCACCTGCCTATCTGTGAGCCTCCACTTGTCACACATGCCCATGTCCTAATCATCCAACCACTTATGTGTCTTCTATGCACCGTCTTCCCTATACTATGCCACCAAACACACAGTCAGTCCACTATGTTTCAATGAAAGGTGGATGTAATTCTGCACTACTACAGTGCTACAACCACTCAAATCAAATATTCTACATTGGCCAGTGGCTAGAAGACCGCGAAGCTACAAAATCATCGTCTCCAAAGTCTACACTACTACAATTCCCTATCAGTGTCTCCTGATCAGCTTTTCTACATTTGGTTAGAGTTGTTATAGTTCTCCAAAATTTGGTTTGGGGACCTTCGACATCTGAACCCCAGAGTAGGGGTGTATTTCCCCTTCAACCCCCCATGATCTCACCATGAATCTCAACCCATGAGATTTGTGGTCTGGTGTGTAGTATAGACGGCCAGTATTCAGCTCATCATCATCCAAATGGATCGGGCTACACCAATCCAACATGATTGATAATTTTGTTAAAGTGGATCACAACTCCATTCATACAAGATCTTATGAAATCCATATACTGATAGAGATGGATGAAGAAATATTTTTCATTTAAAATGGAGATAACAGCAGGACTGTATAGGTTCTAGGGTCTAACAAATCATTCAACGATCAACAAAGAAGGGATATCCATACCAAACATGGATATTAGAGATCATTTTTTATATTATTAGATTCAATATTTTATAGAGATGGAAATGGTTCAAGATATCCCTAAAGAGTTTCCCGTTGTTTCAAAGAAAAAAAATCAATAATATCAGGGAAAGAAAGATCCTCAGAAGAGATGTGGATATACTAAGTAGGGATGATTTGAACACCTTGCCAAGATTATATCGACATAATGATGAGGAAGGATCACCCTTCCCTGACAGATCTAAGGGGATTCTCATCCCTTGGAATGGGTATATATACTGGTGATGGGGGCATGGTAACTAGAAGTAAACTTAAATATGAAGCCAGAAGAAGATCTGGTATCGCACTGAAAGTTGTAAAAGCCATCCAAAAAAGAATCTATGAATCCACACCTCTACTAAAGGATCTACAGAGGTAATCCCTCTGACATATGATAAATTTGAAAACTGTGGAGGTGTTTAAGACACATAAATGGGGAGTGAACACACAAATCAACGATATTAATTTTCTTGGTCAAATTTAATAAAATGATCAATATTTTAACCAAAACACCCCTCCCTCTTTAATATATAAAACCCTTCCTCGTATACTTCCTCATCACATCCTAAACACATTCTACTTCCAATGATATACACATATTCATCTCTAAAATCCTCTACAGATGTTTATATGTCACTGGTCTAGATAAATGATCATCCTCTAAAGGCTCTACTCTCAATCCAATATAGGAGAGTTATTGAAAAAATTATGGGTACTCAGGTCTCTAATTCCTTTCATATCTAAAATAATTTACTAAATACACTTTTAAATATTCTCTTATTTTTAAATAATGATTATATTTACATGTTATAAACCTCCATATAACCACTTATCAATGAGATATTTCTAATTCCTATCATCAATTTTTTTCATATTTTTTTATTTTATCGAAATACAAGTTTATAAAAATCGCATCGTTTCTTGTAATTTCTCTTCTTAACCCAATCAATGACATAATTATTCAATTAAAGTATCTTAAAAATAGTAGTTTAATTCAATAATAATTTATTTAATTAATCTAAAATATTTATTAGTTTTCCCCATCTTCTAAACTCTCTTAAAAACATTATTTTTATTATGATATTTTTATACAACTTAAGTGAATTATTATGTATTATTTTCAATTAATCATTTCGAGCATATTTTTAAAACTATATTCCATGATTATATATGAAATTTCATATCATTTAATATCATAACTATAAATCTAGGAACATAGTTTAGTCATTATTATAATCATATTAAATGTAAGTAATTATAATGATTTAAACCATCTAAAACGTTCCTAAGAAAAAATATTTCTCAATTTGGAGCTATAATTTTGAATATATTGATGACTAAAACACCATTAATTCTAAAATTACATGAACACTATACTATGAAACTACTAGAGAATTCAAAATCATTAGATAGTGAACATAGACTATTACCATTTCATTGTTTTAAATTCTGAATCATAAACCCCATAACCTCAAGACATCTAACATAAGAAAATTAAAATAATAAATGAGTAATAAATGAAAATAAAATAATTAATAGGTATAAATATATTTAAATAAACAAGATAAATATTATTAAACTAGTAATTATAAATTACAAAAATCCATACATGAGGAAATTTTTATTTCTAAATATCCATTAATTTATTGTATTTTTTTTATAGTTTTCATCTTCTATTTCTATCTCATTTTAAAGGACCTAAATTTATAAATTGTAGTCCATCATATATTTTTGACATATTTATAATCTCTTTTACTATCATATGGATTTATAGATCATACTTTAATTATCCACAAGGATTCTTTACAACTCTTTTTCATTGAGGTAGTGATATATTATATCCCCCAATATCTTTGTTAGACCAACTCGGTAAAATACCCTAGGGGTAGTGAATTAGGGTATCACATATTAAAACAACCAACCCTTTGGATCTTGTTTTATTGTTAAACAAATATCTATTCTCTCCCTTTATCGCAATAATGTATGAGAAAAAATTAAATCATACACGGGACACAACAATTTTATTTGGTTCACCCGAACTCAGCTACATCCAAGGAGTATACAAATATAATGTGTCTATGTACCAAATCTACTAAATAAAACTGCTATTATAAATTTTTAAGTAGACTCACTATCCCTCCTGGTTTACAACTAATCACAATTTGAAAGTTCAATGCTCTCTCAACTTAAGTATTCTCACTGCTTCTTTAAAATATTCTAATTTTGATCACTTGAATCAAAAAAATTTACACCTCATTTGGTGCATCATGAAGCTCAATATTCATCCACTTGATGATGAACACTTTACCACAAAAAATCTAAGAAAATCCTTGTAGGTTCACAAAATATTATCATTCATGCAACCTTATCATAACTTGCACAAAATTATACCAACTTTCATGAAACTTTTGTGTTTATTCATGAAACATTAACCTTCATGCATCTATATAAATCGTCATGAAACTCTTAATTTTCAAAAAATAATTGGATTATCATAGAATTCCCTTAGTCTTATATTCACAATTCCCTTTTCTATGTGCAACTTATTTTTGATTTGTTTCTTCACAAAAGAAATAGTTTCACGCAACTATTAAATGATTCAGAGCCCAAATATGTTCTAAGGGTTGGGCTACTCAAATGAGGGGGTAGTCGCCTATTTATAAACACAGTCAAAACTTCGTAAAACTAATTTTTTTCACCTTTTAATGTGTTAACACATTTCCTTGTGCAATGAATTTCAATTATTTAATGTCTCCTTTAGCACATAATTCACCAATTTCATGCAATTTCATATTTATTTCATGATATCATGAAACTATCATTGTGTCATGAAACTCTAACTTTATTAATGTTTTAGAACTTGTATGAAAGACTAGAATTTTATGTATTTGGATGAAATGACCTTGAATCATCACTTGTATTCATTTTTTGGAAACAACTTTACCCTTTCATGCAACTTTTACATTTACATGAAAATCCTTCCTTTTTCAAAAAATACCTTTTTTCCTTCCTCCAAGTTTTTGGACCATAAAATGTCGTACACTGGGAAACAACGACAACTTGTACACATAATTTTTTGTACAATATACATTGATTCCATACCTATTTCTTGAATCTTTTTCAACATACCTGGTCAAAAATCATGATGGAACCTCACAACTAACCTTGTCAACATGTTTTTTCAAAAAACATAGTCAACCCAAAAACACTACAAAGTCGCCTTATGATATTTTCTCTTTAAAATATACCACTATTACTCCTCCACTATTTATAATAGGATTATTTTATGTTATTTATTATTCCTTATACATAATTTATAGGGGATCAGTATGATTTATTTCTTCTCCTCATTTCAGTTCTTGAAGTTAAATCCTATGAAGTTAACAAGGTAATCTTATTACATATTTATCCTATATTAAAATATTCATGTACATTAACTCAGTTTATTTTCAAAGATCGTTTATTATGAAATTTTATAAATAAAATATTCTTTAAATCATTTTTATCTCATTTTGAATATAATTTTTGAAGACGACTTACTTATAAATTTTTACAATAATTTCACAAAAATGTAAAAAAACTCTTTTCAGGATTTCTATTCTTTTTCCACTCTATTATTATAAAGATTCATTTTACTAGTTATTAATTATATTATATTTAACATTAATAATTTGGTTTTAAAAATAATACATTTTCCTGAAATAATGCATACATTTATATTCTACCTTGAAAATAACAATTTCCTTATTTAATTATATAATAATTAAAAAACACACATTTATTTAATTAAATATTATATAATATTTTATCTTACTCTTAAGTTTTCTTCATATACGTAAATATTATTTTATATTACATAAATGTGACTATTTATTATCCTGTATTTTTTTCAAATCTCACATGTTTAAATAAAAAATATTGTATCAAAATAACCATCTGTTTTAGTATCCTAGTTCCTATATGTATACAATATATTGGAACTAAAATATCTATAATAAAATGATTTACCACTTACTTTTTCATGATATATCATTATCTATTCATGAATATATCCTTTTTTAATGTATTTATTTAGTGAATACAATGTACTTGTATCTTTTGGTTGATTGTAATTCACTAAGAAAACTACATCATTCGATTGACTAGAAAATTACTGGCTTGTATATATGAAAATTATTCTATACATAGTGAATAAGAAATACTTAATTATCTTTATCTAAGAGTATTTACCTTTATAGTTACCTTAGTTTTATAAAATATTATCTTATTTCCTCATATTAATCATGTTATGATTTTTATGGTTTTATCATATCTTCTTTATTTATATGGGACACATATGTATGGATATTTTATTATGATGATGGGTGTGATATTAGTTATATAACTCCTTTGTGCATTGGGTTAAGTGTGAAATCAAAAGATATAAATATGTTTTTGTGAATGAGGTGTAATCTAATCCATTATGCTCTTAAGAGCAGAAGTAAATGTAACACCTTGAAAATTTAGTTTAAAAGAATAATATTCCTGATATTTTTCTTAACTTGCAACATCTAGTTTTATGTGAATTGTAATATTCTATAAAAATATAATAATTTAAATATTGTTGTTAGAACTTAGACATTAAATTAAAAGGCACGAATAGTAATAAAAAGATTATTTATAAAATGTATAAATGTTTTATATAATTAAAATTTATTAATTAATTCATAATAAATAAGTACTCAATTTTTCAGTAAAATTATTTTATGCTTCAAAAACATATTTTCGCCAAAAATATATTTTATCGCTTTTTGTGAGTGAATATTATAATTAATTTCTACCATTTTTAGAAATTTAATTTTATAAATTGTATATAGTTTTTTAAATCATAATATAAAAATTATATTAGGGTGAAATTTTTGTATATTTATGAAAGGATTACTTTTTTAATGAATAATGAAAAATACCAATTTTATAGAAAATTGTCATTTCAAATCAAGTATTTACAAAGAACAATTTTGTTTTAAATTGATTTTAAAATTTAAATAGTTTATTAAAATAAAAAACAATCAAATAAATATCATTTGAATCAATATTATACTTAATTTTTATATAAAAACATGTTTATACATAAAAATGAAATTTCCAAGAAAATAGTTTTTCTTCGTGTTTTTCAGGTTTATTTTAAAATTAATATATAAAACTTCTAGTTATTTATTTTCGTAAAATGAATTAAATATTTTGAATCATAATGTTCAAATTTTTTAAATAGTTTAACTTTATTGTCAATCATTATGAATAGTGACCATGTAAATATTTATCATCTTGATAAAAGTAAATTAGGTAATTAAGGTTAAAAATAATCTGATAAGGATTTAAAAATCATTATAGTACCTACATTATTTCAATTTTATGAGGGTAGTTTGACTATACTAATAAAATATTCTAATCTATGGCAACTTAGTGCCAGTTTTCTTTGATAATGGCCTTAAAATTATTTTAAGTGGTGAATAAATCAAAAAATGTCACTCTCTTTGTTTTAATAGATCTATTATTTTTTCATTAGGATAAATGGATTTTATACTTGGTTATAAATGTTTATTGGAAATTATAATTTTTTTATTATGTTAAATTTTTTTTATTTTTTTATTGATGGAATAATTACCTTAAATTCTTACGCAACTTCGACACGGTGCAGGTGAATGCAATAGATAAATAAAGTAAATAATTTTATAAAATTTAAAAATAACATTTTTTTTGGGTGAGTTATGGTGTTACAATTTTTTTGATAAATATAATGTATTATTGATGTGTTAAAAGTTTATGTTCAAATTAAATTAGTGTTTTTTATTTTTTTTAAATCAAATTATGTAAATAGTCCAAAAATGTCTTTAATGGTATTTTATGTTAAATAATATTATATTAAATGATAGAAATATTATATTTTTATAATGGAATGTTATATAGTCTATAATTTTAACTATTATGAACTTATTGGTCACTTTTCCTTTTATAGTAACTTTTTCCCCTAAAGAGTAAAAAAAATTGATATCGTAGTAATCATCAAAAGTGTTAATAGGGAGTTAAAACTAAGAGATAAGGATTAAAACATTATCTTAACTTGTATAAATTTTATTGGATGAGTGTATTTAGACTTATATGAATCCTAGATTCTAAATAAATCATTTCATATCCACTTGAACATGATAATTAATTTATATTAATTTAATACTTCAACTAATTCCAAAGGTACCCCTCTCCTCTCTTATATAAGGACACCACCTCTCATATATTCCTTACACTTATTGAGATACTTATGTTGACCAAACCATACAAAAACCTATTATTAAATTAATTATATGAATTATTGAGGTTTTTATACTCTTAGAAGACCATACTTAGGGTCCTTGAGGTGAGATCCAAAGGAGGTTCTTCAAAGATAAGGTAATCGTATTAATCAAGCATTATCATTTTATTTATTCTTATACCTCATTAAAGTATATACTTACCATTAAAATATTATAACATCAGTATCAAAATTATACCAAGATGTTATTGTGTTAATTTAATAGCCTCATCCATATCTGTTGCCATCCAATGTGGAAAGATAACATCATTCATGTGTACGTGTGGACTACCACCTCCACAAAGCGATGCATTTTGTTTTTTATCACCTCCTATCATGGATGTTTATAAGGATTTATTTAATATATATAATATAATAATGTCATAATTATTATTCTAGAAAGATAATATATCATCTATTTTCATACACTTCCATCTGTTAGAAAATGGTAATGTCGTTCATGTATATGTGTGGATTACAACCATCACAAAGAGATGTGATTAATTTTTCATGTACGTATTTAATGGATGGTTATAAAATTTTATTTAATAGATAAAAATTATAATTATTACATGATTAATATTTTTTATATGATTTAACCATGGTCAACCTACAAAATTCATTTTTCAATTATGAACTGAACTTTCTCAAAACACCTAATGCGAACTTAACCAATTAAATAATTAAATATATCATTGAAAAAAATGAAAAAAATGGTTTAATAATATTTTATTAAACTTATAAAATGTTCTTAAACAATTAAATACTTAATATAAGTTTATTATATAGGAGTTAAAGGATATATATAACAAGTCTGGACTCAAGGTAAGGGTTTTCTTAACTTAATTTTTATTAATAGGGATTTACTTCTACTTTGTTGACAATATTATGAAAATATTATGTTTAAAATGAAATTTGATTTTATTATATTTATATCAAATTATTTTTTAGTTTTATAAATGTTACACATAATCACTTCACTAATTAAATTTTAACTTCAATGACACGATCTTTGTAAGGATTATTTGTATCAACATTGATTCTTTGATGCATTTATTGTATTGTGCACCTAATTCATTTTATAAGGTGTATATCCCACCTATTTAGATATTATATCATGAATTACTCTTTGATCATGATACTTAATGTTACTTTAAATTTCACTCTTTCAAAGGATATTGATTCCAATGTTATAAAAGTTTCATGGGGTTTCATGGTCTTAATTGCAATTCCTTAGACATAATTCATGTTATACAACATGATTTATTTTATATGGTGAACTTAATACCATAATAATGTGTTTTAACATATTATTTCATAGAAATTATGGGTTTTATATAATCATTTATTGTTCCTTCATTCAATGGATTTTTTATTCAAGAATTATCCAAGTTGAAATGGTTTCTAGTCTCAAACTTCCTTCTTTGAGACATGTTTTGATTGATGCACTTATATTCATTTATATGGTGTTGAAGAAACACATGTATTTTTGGATTGTTTTGAAAAAAATTGAATATTCAATGGATCTTGGTGATCTTGGGTTGTTTTATTTTTTGACAACCTTGCCAAAGAAACTCATAAGTCTGGTGGTTCTTGATCTAGTTTGTTAGGAATTACATATCATGGAAAGAAGTTTCACGATGAAAGAAAATGTTTTTTAGAAGGTATGGATATTGGTTGAATCAGTTATTCTTGAGTTATGAGTTAATTCTAGATCGACAAAGCCTAATTTGTGAAGGGTTGATCCACATAGCTGATTTGATGAAGTGAGATTCTCCAAGCCATTTTTGCAATGTTGGCGATTCACATAGTTGTCATGGATATGTAGAAAAATCACATATATGATTAAGCTTTATAACCAAATATCTCAAGTAGTCAAATGATCTATGTAGATGATTTTGGAATTCACATGGTCATTTTAAATGATATAGTCAGGTGTTTCAAATAGTAGAACGGTCTACATAGTGTAATTTCTACAGATGAGTTTCACATAACTGATTACTACATAGGAATTTTAAGAAGAATTCACATAGATGATTTTCTATATATCCAATTTAGAATTCACATATCTGATTTTATACATATCCAATTGATAATCATGTAGCTAATTTTTCTTCATGTAGTCGGTTCAGAGCCTTTACTACATCTGGATTAATTTTATATAGGTTTTCAGAATTAAAGTATTCAAAGGTGATTTTTTTATAATGTTTCATGGATAGTTTTGAATGACTCTATAATCATGGTATTTAGTTTCTAAATCCATAATGGATCTGTGGTTGTGGACTACATTTATGGACATCATTGGGATATTATTATTATGTTTCTCTTTCTTTGTCATAGCGATTAATGTACTGGAATCTTTTGATGAGGTAATATGAAAAGAAAGAGGCTGATGAAAGAGGGGTATAGAGATAATGTTGAATCTTTAGTAATCAACATATGATGAAACTCATGTCTTTATATTATAAAATATGAGTATAATAATATTTTTACATTTCATTTATAGACTTTATTATGGTAAATTCTTTCTTTCATATTTTTAGAGGCTCGTGGAAGTGGATCTTCATCTTTTGTTACCAAAGAAACCTGGTTTATTTAGTGATCTTATTCATTTTTGTAATATTATTTTTTATTGTAACATGAAGATGTGATGTTTTGTGTGACTCATGATATGTTTTGTGGGATTCTACATAAATTCTTGTAAGATGATTTCACTTCAGGATATATTGAAAAGAATCTGTGGTTGGGGGAATGGACAACCAGGATAAGGAGTAGGACTCCAAATTGGATATAAACCTTCTAAAAACTATGTGTTCCTTGAAAATTCATTTTCTACATGATATGCGTGAGGATAAGTGTTTTGTTTTTGAGTGGATCATACTATAACAATTCATAGAGGTTTATTTTGTTTAAAAGAAATTGTAAAAACTACCCTCTACTGATTCAACCCCCTTTCTCAGTGGAGGAAACTGATCCTACATAGAACTTTAAGTGTATACACTGACTCTGGACATATGATATCATGTATATTTTTATATTCATGGTACTGTATGTTCCTTATTATGTTATTTTATTCAAATTGTTTTAGGTTTTAAAAATACATTAAGTGGATTTCCTTAAAAAAATTATTTTAATGTTTTTAAATACTTTTAACTAAAATATTTCTCCACATTATTTATATTATTTCAAGAATTATTTTTTTAAAACATAAAGGATTTCCTAAATTTTTTCAATGATCTTTGAAATTATTTTAAGAGGTTTTAAAAGTAAACTTCTTAACATTTTCTGCATGGGTAACTTCTGACTCTTTTTAAAAAAAATTGAAAGAATGTTTATTTTTAACATTTACAACATGAACATAATTTCCCACTATTATGAACATTCTTTGATATTATTCTTATTTTATAATTTTTTGTGGTTATTTTGAAAGAAAATATTTTTCTCAATATTCTGGAAATTTTTATAAAATATTATCAAAATAAATGGATATTTTCCCCATTTTCAAAGAAATGTCTTAAATGTTGTTTTAATTGTATTTTTTATTTGTGGAAATACCCTTTATTTTTCTTATGGTTCAATAGATATATGTTCCAAATAACATCCTTATTATTTTTATGGGTGGATTATGATTTTTTAATTATATTTTTATATAACTCATTTCTTTTCCACAGATTAATCAATCTAAAAAGGAACTATAGCTTTTTTCATGGGTGTTAGGTTAAAAAGTGAAATATTTTAAATGTTTTGTTCATTTTATGGTACTTTGACATATTTATAGATAATTGAAGGTTGTTTTTGTTATAAATAAATTATGGGTGTATCCATCATATATCTACAATGTATTAAGTAAAGTGGTGGAGTAAACTATTGTAAGTTACTCCTAAGAGATGAAAAAGTTAACTGTTATAATTTACTCCTAATAGATGGATTTTTTTTCTAAATATGAGTAGCTCCAAAGAGATGTTAGAGTTAACTGTTGTAATTTAATCCTAATAGAATATTGGATTTATCATTTTTAGGTGATTCTATGATGAATTTTGGATGTTCCAATATACCTACATAGTTTTTCAATGCATTCTATAAGTTATAACAGATCCTTTGATTAGGAATTTCTTTCACATGGCTCATTATCATTAATGAATATGACTCTTGACTTATGTTAAATCCTTATTCCAAGTCTCGTGATTTTTTATCAATGCTTTTATGGTTATGAATTTTCTTATGTTATTCTCAAGCACTTTTATTTTAATTTTTCATGTTTTTGATTGGGTTGAAAATTCTATGTGAATTTGAAAATTTCATTTGGTGGGTGAGTTAAATCTTAAATTGAGCTTCAAAACATATTTATGAGAATTATAACACTTTAAAGTGGTGTTTTTTGATGATGTTTAAGTCTTGGGAGGTTTTCCAAGCGTTCATATAAATTTTTGATGCATCAGGCTTTGAAAACTTACTTCCATGTGGAAAAAGCTATAGGTGCACAGTTGAAGCACAATTAGTTTAACCGAGCAGATCAACCGTGTGACCCCTTTTATTAATAGGAAATTTTTTTAAACCATGAAACTTCCCAAGGTGATCACATGCCTTATTATAGGTGTGAATAGGTGACATGTATAGGCAGCGCATGATTTTAGCAAACCATGCGCCTAGACCACACCCTTAGTTCCACTTAACAAGTAGTGATGCTTAGTTGGTGCATGGTTAGATCAAACAGTGTGGCCTAACAATGAGGGGTGTGTCTTCTAGATATAGTAGGCCACATGGTTGGCATAAAATTTTCCAAACTATGTAGCCAAACCATACAGATCTTTAATAGAGCTTGAAAAAACCATTTTTCCTCTACTCCCTATTTATTTTCCTCCATTTCTTTTCTCCTTATTTATATGCAGTAGGGAGTACATTTCAACTCCCTTCATCCTCTGAGACTTTGGGATATCTTCTTTAGATTACCTCTAAATCAAACACCATTGAGTGCATTGGAACTGTATCGGTATGCTGTCAACTCATCATGCTTCTCTTTTTCATTTATCTTTCTATATGGAATGATAAATCCATGTGATCCATTTTTCTCTATTTTCAAGGTGTCTGATGATTATTCTGATTTCTTCTATTTTTTCCAAAACCAAAGGTTGATAAAGATATGAGTATACCATCCTAATCATGAGGTATTTGTTCTATATTATTTTCACTTAAAGCCACATTGTTTATATGATATAATTATTATTCCCCATGCCATAATTTTTGTGAGTCACTTCAAAATTATGAAATTCCTTAAATTAAATACCTAAACCACATTGTATTGTGTTTTATACCCCCTTTGATATGGTTGGGGGATATGAACTCAACACAAATGACCCCTTTTGGGTGTGTTCACTAAGTCACACAATAATCATGGTTCACCTTATGACTAAACCATCCTTAGGGTGTGTTAATTAAAATGGTTTTACTTATAGAAAATTCCCATGTTTGTCTTTCTTTCTAACTACCTTATTTTGGTGTATTAAATTATTCCACTTCAATGAGATGCTTAAATTTAATTAACCAATTTTTTTAATGGAAATGTATTTTTTTCTAATAAAACCACCTTTTGAGGTGCACTATCTTATAAATCAAAAAGTGAGTTCATTATTGATGTGTAAAGTGATTTGTATTGTTGGCATGGGTACTTCCCATGGCCTTAATAGTTATTGTTAAATGTAATAGACCTATTGTGACTTATAAATATAATGGACTAGTGATATAAATAGAATTTTTTATGGTGTGGATGTTCTTAGTATGACCTATATTTAAAATATTAATGTGATTTATACTAAAACGAATCTAAAATGCCTCTTTGCAGAACGTCGGGCTAAGGGATTATAAGAAAAGTGGGATTACCTTATAATTTTATTATAACTGGAGGGACCTTGGTTAGGGTCATTGAGCCTTATGTGTAACACCCCTAGTTCGAGGATGATGGAAATATCACTTTGGTTGTTGGTAATTGTGTCTCACACCCCCCTAGATTACAATTCTGAGCATGGAGGTCACATCCATGGGTAAGATGACCAACATGAATTATGTATCCCATTTTGAGATATTGGGTTTATGAACCATTTATTCTAAGAAACTATATTTTTATTATTATCTTTCCCCCCTAAGACTGTTGGACATTATTTCCTTATTCATTCATTGAGTTATTATGGGCATGACATCCCTTGTAGAGTATGACACACTTGTGACTATATAAGGAAGCCTGAGTTACACCTCAGGTCTTGACTAGTATGACATATTTATATATATGGATTATACACTTAAACATATAGAGTAAATATATATATAAATACAAGCTTATATATATACATATATATACAGGGTGAAATGTTTAGAGACATCTCGGATTAGGCCGAAGTAGGTATAGTCGGCTAGGTATCCTTGAGGAACCTAAGCCTGACTTGTTTACATTCATTATTACAACACTATCATACTTTTGATATAACTACACACTTTTTAACTTATATATATATATATATATATAGATTGGATTATTCATTACATGCGATTGGCGGTGGCCTACTAAGTATTTATCACACTCTTTTCAGGCCTCCATTGAACCGTGGTACCAAAACAGACCTCCCAGTTATAGGTTCAGGTTCATGGCTTCGGCTAGCTCATTGTTACCCTTCCTGGATAGGATAAAGTATGAGAGTAGAGGACCAAGTTAGTACTCGTGAATCTATTACAGATATCCATGGTGTCTTTTAATTATTTATTTCCTTTTTTAATCATGATATGTATTGTGTATACTTGGATATATTTTAGTTAGAGTATGTTCATGCATGATCTCTTATTCATTAATTATTAATTACTAATTATCATTATATTTATCTACCTTTATGTGTATTGATTATGCTATACTAATTATTGATCTGGAGGGTATAGTATCCTCACTATACCACCAATAGACCCTCACTGCTAGTCAGCATCCTCTGACATACGAGGAGGCATACTTGAAGCTTTGTAGCATATGGTGGTGTCTTACTTGACTAGTCACTTTAATAAATAAAAAAATTGTTATCTACCTATGAGATTTATAATTATAAGGAATCATTTAATTAAAATAAAAATTAAATTATAAAGTGTGTTTTCTTATTTAGATTGAAAATTTACATTTTCTTTAATCAAGAAAGTTGTGGAAACTCTTGAATTAAATAAATGGATAAAAATAAAATTATAAGATAATATTCTTGAAATGATGTATGATATAAGCTAAATAAATTTTTTAGAATAGTTGTTTTAAAACTGGTACTTTACATCCCTTATATGCTAGTTGTTTAAATGTATAATAATGAGAATCATTTAAATACCTTGAAAGTGAAACATAGTGTAAAGACCCAAAAATTCCATGTAATTTTTTTAATTAAATGAAATTATTATGAGTCTGTGAAAATTGACGACGCGTGATTCTGAGGCCGAGAGAGTCCAGAATGGAATTTTGAGGTTTTTTTAAGGTACGTTCAGTAAACGTGCTGGCGTGAATTTCTATCTTTTGAACCATTGCTTGGATTAAAAATCTGAGGGCACCATTGAATTTGCAGTGCCAGGATTCATTTAGGAAAAGTTCAACTTTGACTGGTAAGGTTCAGACGAAAAATTTAATTTTTGGACTTTACAAAAAAAAATAACTCCATGAGTTATTTTATTTATTTTTGTAACCGTTGAGTGATGGTGGTGGGACCTCAGAGTTGGTCGGTCATTTTAATGAAGGTCATTTAATGACCGGTTACACTTGGTTGTGTAATCGTACAATCGAGAGATTAATGGGTTCATTAATTATTCATTAATGAACCACATAATTGTGCAGAGATTTGAACTCCTTTTATTTTATTTTATCTAGTTGTTGGCATGGGTTTTGGGAACCCATGGGAGAACTCTTGAAGAAGTGTCGACGACGCCTTCCTCTAACGAAGAATGGAGAATTTGGTGACACCATTGAGGATTTGATCCAGAGATCTAAGAACACCAACAAACACCCTTTGAACACGGATTCTCCTTCCCTCATCCACAGCGCCTTCCATTGAGTTCCTGGTAGGGGTTTTTTTAAGATTTTTTATGATTCACTTACACTTGATGATGTTGAACTCTTCCCATGCTATAAATCTAACTCGGAAGGCGTGAGATTAACCGAAAAAGGCTCGGACCCTCCTCTGATCTCAGTATTGTTTTTGTTCTTCGTGGATGATAGACCAATATGATGGAAACACGAAATCAGGGGCCAAGTAGTGATGGAAGTGTACCGGGAGGCCCATAGGTGCAGTCAAAAAAGAAAAATGACCTCCAGAGCTTCACCGGAGGCCCATGGAAGCTCCGCCGGCACGGCGGCGCTGGCGACCGGAGGAGGCGGCGACTGCCTCTCACCAGATGTGAGGAGGTGGCAGCACCCAAAGTCACCGCAGTGGACTGTGGATAGCTGGCTGATGCATTCCGCATTGACGGTGGCGGCACGCCGTGGAGGATATGCCGTGGCTCCAGTCACGGTGGAGGTGGACCGTTTCTACAGGTCCCATACAAGACCGGTCCACCGGACCGGTTAGTTGGAGGGGGCGATGCCAGCCTGGCGCTGCTAGTTTGAAGAACCGAACGGACCGTAGTCCGTTTGGGAGGGGAGCGGACCCCTGTGCCCAGTTGGCGGGCCGCGCCCAGCCAGCGGGCTGGGTTGGTCCAGCAGCCTAGTGGGCCTCACCCAGCTGGGTGGGATGGGCCAATCCCACGGCCCAGCAATCTGATCCTGTAACCTAGTGGGCTAGACCGGTTCCAGCTGGACCGGGCCGGGCCCAGCTGATTCGGGCCTGGCCCAGCAGGCCAAGTCGGTTCAGGTCGACTCGGACCCATTTAGGTCCAATTTTTCTTAAAGGGTCATATCTCCTAAACCAGACGTCTGTTTGAAGAACTTTCTATGACGCTGGAACCCTTAGGAAGAGGCGGTCCTTTTGAGATACTCCACTTGATTTTTGGAGAAATTTGTAGTACTTCTGGGTTGTATTGAACTTGAATCCAATAGGGCCCTCGGCACTAAAATGCCTATAAATTACAGACCGGGTGTCCGATTGAAGCGTTGTCTATTGTGTTGGAACCCTTGTGACATGGAGGTTCTTTGGGTTACATCTTCGTGGGACTTCAATGTGGTTGAGATATGACCAATGGATTTAGGAGCGGATCTTCCAGAAATCAAGTGTGTTAAGTGCAGGAATACAGTGGATGGTTGTGACATGATGAAGCACCTAGCGATCCTCTATGGGTCAGCAGTTAGTGATCCTATATGGGTCAGAAGTTAGAGAACCTATGTTGGTCAGCACCTAGAGACCCTCTGTGGGTCAGCACTTAGCGATCTTCCATGTGTCAGCACCTAGCGATCCTCTGTGGGTCAGAAACCTTGTGCAGTCTAGCGGCAAAATCCACTCGACAGAATATGATGATCTAGCTTTATGACTAATCATTTTTATTCATGTACCTTAATTTGTATACCTGTTTTGAGTGGAGTCTTTTCTTGTGCTTTATGATTGAAATTATGCTTTGTGGTTTTTCCTTTTTGGAATTCTGGGAGACCTTAAGTGCTCTCAGGGTCCCTACTGGGTATTTTTATACTCACCCCTGCACGGGCTTTGCCCGCACCTTGTTGTGTCTTGTGCAGATGACGGAAATCTTTGACCGAGGTTAGGGATCCAGGACTAAATGTTGCACGAAGGTGACCAATTAACGTGGAGATCGGCAGTGATGATATTTACCTACCCTTCAGTTAGGATCCTTGATGGATGACTTCATGAGCTATTTTCAATTTTTTATGTACTCTCTTTTCAGTTGGGTTTGTATACTATCCCAATTTACTTTTGGTTCGCACTTTTACTATCAGCAGTTCTACTTTGTGGTTTGATTTTATTGTGTAACTAGTTTGTGTGTGTACAGGTTTAAAAGAAATGCCTTCCCTTTTTGGGATATGCCTTTCCAGTGCAATTCACCAACCTCTGGCCTATGAAAGGTGGGCTCGGGGTAGTCATGATGTGGGATCTGGGGGACGGGTCATGACAAAGTGGTATCAGAGGGCGGTCAGTTCTACTAAAAGAACTAAGAGTCTATGTTTTCAATGGAGCAATAGTGTTAAGTGTCTTGAGTTCGGGTTTTAGTTTGGGGAGTCCAGTGTTGGTGTGGTGGCTGAAGTATCCATACACAAAGACCCTGAATTATGATTTCTGACTTGATACATGAAAAAACTATTTCCATGTGTTTTAAAAATGTTGTTTTACTTTTGATCTTTTTGAGTTAGCTCACCAGGCATAACTTATTGACCGTGGAGCATCTGTTTCTTTATAGGATGTCACCTTGTAGAAAACAATCTAGGATTCTAGTGAGAGATCATGATGACGTCCCCCCAAGTGATGAGGATTCGGTACAGGGCCCTCATACGGCGATGGTACCTTCATGTGGTGTACTAGTAGCACCACTACCCTTAGGGTAGAAATTTCTACCAGCCCCACCAGCAGACCATGTACGCTGATTAAGCATGTTTCACAGGTTCCAAAGAAAGATTCCTCCAAGGTTTTGAGGCGAGATAGATCCCCAGTTAGCTGAGGACTGGCTGGAGGCTGTGGCATGAGTTTTCCGCTTAGTTGAGACACTAGCAGACCAGATGGTGATCCTAACTGCTAGCCTCTTCCAGGGTACCATAGGGAGATGGTGGATCCTGACGCTCCAGACACACGAGGATGTGACACTCTCCTGGTTGGACTTCTAGAGTCTCTTCAGAGTAGAGTTTGTACCAGCTACTTTACGCTCATTGCGTATTCAGGAGAAACTGCACTTACAGCAAGGTAGCCTAAAAGTGGCATAGTACTCTTCGAGATTCACTGACCTCTCTTGCTAATCCACCGACATGGTATAGGAACCTTTCTTCAAGGCTCGTACCTTTGAGCAGGGTCTCCAATAGGATATCATAAAAACGATGATATCGCTCAATATCCCGACGCAAGTTGGAGTGCTTGAGCAAGCGCTATTGGTGGAGAACTTCCTTTCCGAGCAGGCACTGACAGCAAGAGTCACCACCAAACAACATGCGGCTGAGTCATATACAGCAGGAAGTATGCAGATGATGCATAGGCCCAAGCAGGCCATACCTTCCGAAGGACGACCCCTAGACGTAGGGTCGGAGGTGCGGAGCTCACGAGGCAGAGGAGGTCATCTGAGGACTAGAGTATATTACTCTCGCGGAGGATAGGGTCACATGGATCGTGACTATCCGACTCCCCACGTAAATGATCTGTAGATGGTCGAGGGACCCCCAAGTCAGCGATAGAGGTTCAAGCGAGGAGGTCCATAGGGTGGCGAACGTGGAAGAGGAGAAGGTCATGCAGCAGGAGGTGGGTGATGATTTGAGGTTCTACCACCACCACCCATAGGTGGTCTACCCCTGACCATAAGGAGTAGGTGGATAGGGATGAGCTCAGCTATAGGTAGATGAGGAATATGACCACGATTCTCTAGAGATGATTTGAGGTACGATCTGTGTCTACTCCACCCAAGCTACAGTTCTTATAGACATAGGTGCTAGTCACTCCTTTATTTCTACAGCTCTTGTTTAGAGATAGGATATTCTGATTGAGCCGTTGGCTTGATCCTTATGATTAGAGACTCCTATATAAGAGGATTTTATGATTAAGCACTAGTGCAGGCACTGTGAGCTCACTCTAGGAGGTGAGATCTTTGGATGGGATCTCCTAGTAACAGTGTTGAGGCCTTACGATGTCATCTTGGGTATGGACTGGTTATCTATGGACCATGATCTGATTGACTATTTTAGGCACAAAGTGTGGTGTTTCTTCTAGGTTGGGACCAATTTTTCCTTCACCAGAGAGAAGGGAACCTTTGCAGCTCAGGATGGACTTTCTCGGAGGAGGGTGTAGTCGATCACTCATCATTTGGCAAGCCTTACCCTCAGAGCTATTGATGAGAGGAGTACGAGCTATCCTGTAGTGGTGGATCAGTATGTTGATGTCTTTCCTAAGGATGTTCTAGGACTACCTCCTCGTTGAGAGGTATACTTCTACATCGACATGTACCCAAAGATGGTGCTGATATCTACACCAGCATATTGAATGGCTCCTGCAGAGCTTCGTGAGTTGAGGTTACATCTGGAGGACTTACAAGGGAAGGGGTTCATAAGGCCCAGTGTTTCTCCATGGGCAGCCCTGATTTTTTTCGCCAAGAAGTTATATGGGTTTCTGAGTCTTTGTGTGGACTATTGATGCATGAACTAGGTGACCATGAAGAACAAGTACCCTCTGTCAAGGATTGATGGTCTCTTCGACCAGCTGAAGAGAGCATGGTGGTTGTTGAAGATAGACCTTAGATCGGGTATCATCAGCTCAGGGTATGGGATGAGGACATACTGAAGAAATCCTTCAAATGTCGGTATGGCCACTAAAAGTTATTGGTGATACATTTTGGTGTAACCAACGCTCCGATAGTGTTCATGGGACTCATGAACAGGATCTTCTAGCCTTACCTCGATCGCTTCATTGTGTTCTTCATTGATGATATCTTGGTATACTCAGCAACGAAGGAGGCACACACCACACATCTGCAGATAGTTCTGGATACACTCTAAGAGAAACAACTTTATGGAAATCTCTCAAAGTTCCAGTTCTGGATACGAGAAGTCCACTTATTGGGGCATGTTATCTCGGAGGAAAGATTTGTAGTGGATTCAGAAAATATAGAGGCAGTTCTTTCTTGGGATCCACCCTCGAGTGTGACCGAGGTGCGGATTTTCCTAGGGTTGGTTGGGTACTACAAGAGATTCATACCTAAATTTTCCAAAGTAGCATCACCCTTTTCAGCTTTGATAAATAAGGGACAATCTTTCTTGTGTACTGAGAGATACCAGTAGATTTTCTAGGTTCTAAGATGGAGACTAATGAGTGCCAACATCATGAGGCTACCAGAAGAGGGAGTTGGGTATGTAGCCTACTTCAATGCATCAGGGACTGGACTAGGATGTATACTGATGCAGGAGAAAGTGGTGATTGCATAAGGCTCATGAATGTTGAGACAACACGAGCAAAACTATGCTACCCATGAATTGGAGTTAGCAGTAGTGGTCTTTTCCTTGAATATGTGGTGGAACTACTTGATGAGTGAATGGTTTACTATCTACTCTGATCATAGGAGTCTCAGGTATATCTTCTTACAAAATGACCTGAACCTAAGACAGCAGCGCTAGCTGGAGTTCCTCTAGGACTATGACTTTGAGATAGTCTACACTTTTGGGAAGGGGAACGTAGTAGTAGATGCACTCAGCAGGAGGTCAGTCTACAATTACTGAGTGAGGCGATAGAGCAGCTATCCGCGTTACATATATCCTTCGTGGATAGTGATGGAGCATCTTACCTCAAGTATATGACAGTAACTCCTCCACTCCTTCTACGATTCAAGGAGGAACAACTTGGGGACATTGACTGCGAGGCCCAACGTGCTCAGATATCCTTATGATAGGCTCCTAAAGTATTTTTTGAAGGTAGGGAGCATGTCATCTTTTTCAGAGGACGGACCATGGTACTGGTGACGCTACGAGAGGAGGTGTTGATGGAGTTCCGCACATCCCCTTTGGCAGTATATCCTGGTGTGGTGAAGATGTACCAAGACCTCTAGAATCAGTACTGATGTCCAGGGATGAAGAAAGTAGTGGCATAGTTCATTTCCTGATACCTTACTTCTCAACAAGTGAAGGCAGAGCATCAGGTTCCAATAGGCTTAGCACAACAACTAGAAGTACCGAAATGGAAGTGGGATGGTATCTCCACGGACTTCATAACAGGACTACCATGTACGTTCAGGGGAAAAAATTCCATCTGGGTGATTGTTGATCGACTCACCAAGTCGGCCCACTTCCTACCCATCAGATAGTAGGGATCAGTAGAGGGCTTGGGATGCCTCTAAATACAGGAGATAGTACGGCTTCACGGGGTTCCATCGATAATCGTCTTATATCGTGACACTCATCTTACATCTCGTTTGTGGAAGGGATTTCAAGAGGCATTCGGTACTTAGCTACATTTGATCACCGCCTTTCATCCTCAGACAGATGGTCAGACGGAGCAGACTATACAGATGCTTGAGGACATGATTTGTGCTTGCGTCCTTGATTTTGGCCACAGTTGGGAGGATAACTTTCCCTTGGCGGAGTTTTCATACAACATTAGATATCACTCCACCATCATCATGGCATCGTTTGAGGACTTGTACGGGCGACCATGCAGATCACCTCTATGTTGGACAGACCCAGGGGAGTCATCACTTATTGGTACAGAGTGGGTACGAGCTACCACTAAGAAGGTGCAGATTATCCAGGAGTGGATGAAGACTGCACAAAGTAGGTATAAGTCTTATGCTGATAGAATACGGAGACCCTTGGAGTTTTAGTTGGGAGACCATGTCTTCCTACGGGTCTCAACTCGATGAGGTTTGTGGAGATTTGGCTAGGGTGGCAAGCTATCTCTTAGTTTTGTTAGACCTTTCCAGGTTCTCAGTAGAGTTGGTGAAGTTGCATACTGCCTAGATCTTCCCCCATAGATGCACCAGGTGCATAATGTTTTCCATGTTTCAAAGTTGAGAAGGTACATGCATGATCCATCACACGTTATCCACTGGGGAGAGCTGGAAATTGACAATGGGGCAAAGTTCGCGGAGTTTCTAGTGGAGATAGAGGATCGATAGGAGTGGGTCCTTCATGGGCGGTCGATTCCTCTAGTACGAGTTCGGTGGCAGCACAGGAACCTCTAGGAGAGCACATGGGAGTCGTAGGCTCAGATACATGCTTAGTACCCCCCATCTGTTTCTTTAGCTTTTTGTGGATTTTGGGGAAGAAAATACCAAAGGTGGGGAGAATGTAAACACCCAAAAATTACATGTATTTTTTTAATTAAATAGAATTATTACAAGTCTGTGAAAATTAACGGCACATGATTCCATGGCCCGGAGAGTCCAGAATGAAATTTTGAACTTTTTTTAATGTACTTTCAGTAAACGTGTGGGTGTGAATTTATATCTTTTGAATCAGGGCTCAGATTAAAAATCTGAGGGAACTGTTGAATTCACAGCATCGGGATTCGCTTAGGCGAAGATTAACTTCGACTGAAAAGGTTCTCACGAAAAATTTAATTTTTAGACTCTACAAAAAATAATAAAATAACTCCATGAGTTATTTTATTTATTTTTTGTAACCATTGAGTGATGATAGTAAGATTTTAGAGTTGGTCGGTCATTTTAATGAAGGTCATTTAATGACCGGTTACACTTAGTTGTGAAACCGCACCATCAGAAGATTAATGGGTTCATTAATTATTCACTAATGAACCAAATAATTGTGTGGGGAGTTGAAATCCTTTTTTTATTTAATCTAGTCGTTTTCGTGGGTTTTGGGAACCCCTGGTAGAACTCTTAATGAAGTGTCGGTGACGTATTCCTCCAACAAAGAATGAAGAATTTGAAAATGTCATTGAGGATTCGATCCATAGATCGACAAATGCCAACGAACACCCTTCAAATGCGGTTTATCCTTCCCTCATTTGCAGCGCCTTCTAATGAGTTCCAGGTAGGGGTTTTGTTTAAGAGTTTTTATGATTCATCTACCCTTGATGATGTTGAAATTTTCCCATGATATAACGCTAACACGGAATGAGCGGGATGAACTGAACAAGGCTCGGACCATCCGTCGATCTCGGTATTGTTTACGCTCTTTGTGAATGACCAACCAACAGTGATGGCAGCATCCCGGGAGGCCCGTAGGCGCAATCGGAAAAGAAAACAGACCTCTGGAGCTTCACCGGAGGCCCGTGAAAGCTCCATCGGCGTGACGGTGCCGGCGACGGGAGGAGGCAGGGGCCGACTCTCGCCGGCCGCGAGGAGTTGGTGGTTCGTGAAGGCACTATAGCGAATAAGGGGTGTTCAGATGATGTCGGTGTGCCACAGAGGAGGTATCGCGGCTCCAACCGTGGTGGAGGTGGACCACGTCCGCATGTCCCACACAAGATCGGTCCACTAGACCGGTCAGCTGGAGGGGGCAGCACCAGCCTGGTGCCGCCTGTTTAAAGAACCAAACGGGTCATAGTTTGTTCGGGAAGGGAGAGGACCCCTGCGCCCGACTGGCGGGCCGCACCCAGGCAGCAGGCTGGGTTGGTCAAATGGCCTAGTGGGCCTCACCCAGTCGGGTGGGTTGGGCCAGTCCTGCGGCCCAGTGGGCCGAGCCCGTGGCTAGCGGGCCGAGCCCGTGGCCCAACGGGCAGGTTCGGACTGGACTCGGACCCATTTAGGCACAGTTTCACTTAAAAGGGCATATCTCCTAAACCAAACGTCTGTTTGATGAACCTTCTATGGTGCTAGAACCCTTAGGATGAGACGGTACTTTTGAGATACTCTAATTGAGTTTTGGAGAAAGTTGTAGTATGGACAGGTTGGATTGAACCTGAATCCAATCGGGCCCTTGGCACTAAAATGCCTATAAATTACAGACCTGGTGTCTGATTGACATGTCATCTATTGCATTGGAACCCTTATGACATAACGGTTCTTCATGTTAAATATTCATGGGACTTTGTGGTGGTGAGGTAAAAATGATGGCTTGAGGAGCGGATCCTCTCGGAATCAAGCATACTAAGTGTGGGAATCCAATGGTTGGATTTGACATGATAAAGTACCTAGAGATCCTATGTGGGTCATCAATTAATGATCCTCTATGGGTAAGTAGTTAGTGATCCTCTATGGGTCAACACCTAGTGACCCTTTGTGGGTTAGCACTAAGTGATTATCCCTAGTTCAGCACTTAGTGATCCTTTGTGGGTCAGCACCTAGCAATCCTCTGTGGTTCATCACCTAGCGATCCTCTGTGGGTCATCATCTAGTGACCGTGTATGTCCTAGCAAAAAAATCCACTCGATAGAATAAGATGATATAACTTTATGATTAATCTTTTTTTTCATGTACCTTAAGTTGTATACCTGGTTTGAGATGAGTATTTTCTTGTGCTTTGTGATTGAGATCATGCTTTTTGGTTTTTCCTTTGTGGAATTCTAGGATTCCTTTAGGGGTCTCAGGGTCCCTACTGGTTATTGTTATACTCACCCATGCACAGGCTTTGCCTTCACCTTATTGTGTCTTGTGCAGACGACAGATAGATTTGACCGAGGTTAGGAAGCCAGGACTAGATGGTGCACGGAGGTGACCGGTTGACGTGGAGAGTTGTAGTGACGAGTTGTACCTACCCTTCAGGTAGGATCCTTGGAGGATGACTTTAGGAGTTGTTTTTCCTTTTTGATGTACTCTCTTTTCAGTTGGGTTTGTATATTGTCCCACTTTACTTTCGGTTCACACTTTTACTATCAACAGTTCTACTTTTTGGTTTTCTTTTGTCGTGTACCTCATTTGTGTGTGTACAGGTTTAAAGGAAATTCCTTCCCTTTTTGGGATATTCCTTTCTAGTGCTAGTTGTCAACCCCTAGCCTATGGATGGAGGGCTTGGTGTAGACATGACAGAGGCCCTGCGGGATGAGTCGTGACACCTGGTATAGGTGTTTATCGAAGTAACCCTTGTTTAAGGGTCAGTTTTTGATGTTTCCTTCGATAAGAATGTAGATTTTTCCTATATACCCCATTTTACTTCTTTCTAGGTTTTATTGGACCTAGAGGTTAGGTGGTAAGTCCTAGTGATATTTTCAGGAATGACATTATTTTAAGATCGACATCTTATTATTTAGTAAGAGGATATCCCTATAAAGGTAATCCCCTCACAAATTTTAAGAATTTCTAAATGCTTATGATATGTTTTTTGATGAGAGGTTTAGTTCAGGTTCAGTTTGTTCCATATAGGACTCCTAGTAATGGAGTGACAACCCTGAGTAATTGGGTGATCGATCAACAGGTTAATCCTTGTTAAATGTGTGATAATCATTTAATGCTTCATTTTAATAGGTTAGACATGCCCCGGGCATGGTCATCCACTTCATAGGTCATGTTTCCTTATTTCTTTTTCTATGGGATATCATATTCTAGGAATGTGTAATGCTAGTTTCACTATTTTGATGTCATAGTGGAATGCGTTGTTACACAAGATTCCTATAGGGTGAAAATATTATGTTAAGTTGCATATTCTTAGAGTGACAAGGTTGCATAATATCTTAAATGGTATGGTTACCTAAACGCTTAGATTAAGGGTTGTGGTTTCTTGAAGGCTATATTTGTAGGTTATCTCCCATGTAGAGTGACCTAGGAGTTTGGAGCTTGTTTTGAGCATTGTACCTTTGGTATGGGAATCATGAGTTCTGTTTTCCCAGTGGTTCGGGATGACATCATACATAGGATCATGTGTAGTGTCACATCCGATCTAGATTAGTTTTGGATTCTATTCATGATTCTGATGATGCATGTGGACTTGACTCGGAGGAGCATCATGTGTACATCTAAAGGTGAATCTGACATAGTCCACTTATGAGTGGATCGTTTTCCTCTCTTCTCGTCACCTGCTTGTTAAAATCATTTTGGAAACACCTAGGAACCAGGTTTGGTGGTGATGGAATGTGTGCCATCAGAATTTTTTTTCATTACCAGTAACTCAATGACTAAAAAACTTCTAAGGTGAGGAGAACCATGCCATTCGATAGAAGCATTTACATCCATGTAGAAGGAACATAATAATAAGGGACAATTTTTAAATGTTCATAATGGGGTTTCATACTCGATGGAACTTTTGGATGCCTATTTTCAAGTTTATTTCCAAGTGAGCTCCTGACTTAATGAGGCTGACATACTAGGTAGCACGGTCAGCATGACCTTATTGATGAATGACCCACAGAAACATGAGTTGGGTCTGGAATTGGGTGGTATGGGAGTGTACACCTGTTGTGTAAGGAAGTTTTTTTATACGCTAGTTGTGTGGGGTACGTTTTTGAATATCCATTCGGTGAGTGGCTGAGTACGAGTTGAGGATCAATGGTTTCCACTTGATGCTTTCAGGCATGATGATCTGAATCTTGAGTGAATTAAAGGTAGTTTCCATGATGAGGAAAATCCTTAAATCAAATTGGGAACAGTGAGATTGGTGACCCATGTTTGAACCTGGATACTCATGGTCAGGAGACATGGTTCCAGGCATTGGCTATGGTTGTTATAGCATGTTTTCGATATGGGTGTGGATCAGAAGTATAAATACATTCCAAAGGATAAAATATTAGTTTAATCCTAGTTTAGAGGAGATCATGACCCCCTATCATGACTTCTCCCTGAGTATACTAAGAGAGTATTGGTTACATGCCAATCTTAAACAATCAAATGTATTTTGTTTTAATGAATGGAATCCTTAGAAGTGATCTTAAGAAGATGTTTAAACAAAGCCTTATGGTGTGGATGTCACTATAGGTAGTTAGTAGATGAACCTCTTGAGAGAAGTGTCTTTACAATACTGGATCAGTCATTAGACGGTCGTTGTGGAACTCATATTACATTTGATAAAAAGAAAAATTAACGGTTTGATTTGGAGATATCATCAGAAGTTGGTTACGAGATTTAGTTAATGTGCTCGATTCAATCTTGGGATTCCACTTCTTAAAGAATGTGGGATATATCATTTGAAATATGTCAGTTGTCTAAGCTAGGGGTTTATAGGACTGTTGACTAGAGGTAGCTTGACTAGAGCTCTTTATAAAGGAGTTATACGGTCATTGTGGAACCATTTTGTGCACACTGTAGGTTTAGGAAGGTGCTAAGAAAGGGTTGTCTGGTTCTTTCTACCAAAGTCGGGGTATCTAGTTTCTGTTGGGTCAATTAGAATTGACCATTTAAATCAGAGTGAGGTCCAAGAGCAGTGTCTTTACCTGTAATTAGGTATATCATTTTTTGAAACATTCCTTGAGTGTCCTTAGAATTCTATAGACATGATTTAGTAGGAAATTCCAAAGGTTAAAGTTCCATGACTCGTAATTTTCCATTCAAATGTTAAGACCTAAAGAGGGAATCACATAATACAACTTATTAAAGGGGATGATAGTGAGATCATGTCTCAATTTAGATAGGCACAGGTAATATTTTCCTGGTTGTTTTTGGACCTACTTACAAGATTTAGCTCAAGTTTAAAGGTTTATGTACTGTATTTTTGGAGTGACTCAAAGAGGTATGTTGGATATTGGAAACACAACATGACTGTTTGAGAAAATTTGAAATTATAATGTCCCATATTTTGAACCAGGTTGAAAATTCCATGTGAATTTGAAATTTTCATTTGGTGTGCGAGTTGAATCTTAAACTGGGGTTCAAAACATAATTATGATATTTGGATCACTTGAAAGTGATATTGTTGAATGATATTTAAGTCTCATGAGGTTTACCATAAATTCAGATGCCTTTTAGATGTTTCAGGCATTGAAAACTTAGTTTTGGTTTCAAATAGATGCAAGCACATGGTTGGCACACAGTTAGTTTAATCGTGCGGATCAACCATGCATCCCATTTCCTTAAGAGGCATGATTTTTAAAAAACATGAAACCTCCCAAGGTGATCGTTTACCTTTTTGTAGTTGTGCAGTGGTGACTCACATGGGTTGATCACAGTTTTCCCAAACTGTGCTCCTAGACCACACCCTTAGTGCCACTTAACCAGTAGCTACACATAATTGGTACATGGTTAGATAAAACCGTGAAACCTAACCATGTTGGTGTGGATTATAGATAGATAAGGTTTCACAGTTGGTGCACAGTTTGAAAAAATATGCAGCCAAACCATGAGACTCTTTAATAGAGCAGGAAAAGACCATTTTCCCATTTTTCCTATTTCTTTTCCTCTCCCTCTTTTCTCCTCATTCATGCATATTAGGAAGGCTGCTCGATTTCCCTTCCTCCTCTCCTAGGAATTGGGAGATCTACCTCATACGAACTCAAAATTAAGAACTGCTGATTACATTGGAACCATATCGGTATGTTCTCAACTCCTTATGCTTCTCTTCATCAATTACCTCTCCATACAAAATATTAAATCCATGCAATCCCTTTTTCCTTATTTTCAGGGCGTTTGATGATTCTTCTAATTTCTTCCATTCTATATCAAACTAATGACTGATAATGGATGAGTAGAATGTCCTAATAATGAGGTAGGTGTTATATATTATTTTCCTGTAAAGTCATTTTTTTTAAATGATATATTCATAGTGCCATGTGTAGGACTTTCCAGGTGTCACTTATAAATTATTAAATTCCTTGAATTAAATGCCTAAACCACCTTGTATTGTGTTTTAGACCCCCTTTGATATGGTTGGGGGTTATGAACTCAACCTAAACCACCCCATTTGGGTGTGTTTTCTAATTCAAATAATAATCATGGTTTGTATTATGACTATACCACCCTTGGGGGTGTTAACTAAAATGGATGTATTTATAGAAATTGCCAATGTTTTGCTTTCTTTCTAACTCGACTTTTTTGGTGTATTAAATTATTCCACTTTAATGAGATGCTTAAATTGAATTAAGTTAATTGTTTGATGGAAAATTATTATTTTCTAATAAACCACCGTGTTATTTCTTATAAATCAAAATGTGAGCAGATTTTTGATATGCACAGTGATTTTTATCATTTCCATGTGTGATTCCTATGGCCCTCATAGTTATTATTAAATGTAATGGACCTCTTGTGAATTAAAAATAAAATGTCCTGGTGATATAAATTGAATTTATTATAGAATTTATAGTCTTATTATGATTTGATTTTAAAATTTTGAAGTGGTTTATACTAAAAAGTATCCACTCTTCCTTGAGCGATTCCAATTACCTCTTTACAGAATGTCAGGATAAGGGCTCATAGGGAAAGTGGGATTACCTTACATGTTTATTATGACTATAGGGAACATGTTTAGCGTCATTGATCACGGTTTATCACACCCCTAGGTTGAGTATTATGGGAATGGTGTGCCACATCACTTGGGTTTTTGGGCATGGAATCTCACACCCCTCGATTAGGATGTTGAGCATGGTGGTCACATCCATGAGAAGAATAACCGGCATGACATACATATATCATTTTTAGATATTGGGATTATGAACCATTTATTCTAATAAACTATATTATTATTATTATTTTTCCCCTTGATACTTTTGGAAGGGATCTCTTTAATTATTCATTGAGTTAATATGAGCATGACATCCCTTGTAAAAGGACACCTCAGTTGCACCTCAAGTCCTGACTAATACCATGTATTTATATATATGTCTATATATTCATGTATATATAGAGTATATATATATAAATACATGTTATATATATACATATATATATATAGGGTTACATGTTCAAAGATATCTCGGCTTAGGCCAAAGCAGGTATAGTCGGCCAGGTGTCTTTGAAGAACCTAATCCTGATTTTTTTAAATTCATTATTAAAACATTGGCTTAATTTTTATATACCTTTACATTGTTTATATTATATATAAATGGATTATATTATTCATTATTCACTTTTGGTGGTGGCTTACAGAGTATTTCTCACACCCTGTTTCGGCCACCATTACATTGGGGCACCCAAACAAACATCCTGGTTGCAGGTTCAGGTTCATAGATTATGCTAGCTTACTGTTACCCTTATTGGACAAAATGAAGTATGGGAGAAGAGGACCTTGATATTAATCATGATTATATTATAGATAGATTTGGTTTCATTTATTTATTTATTTCCTTTTTCAGTCTTACTGTGTACTATGTATACCTACCTGTATTTCTATCAGATCATGTTCATGCATGATCTCACCTTCATTAATTATTAATTTCTAGTTATTATTACATTCTACTACCTTTATGTTTACTTCTTATTATATATTTTTTACATATCAAGAGGGTATAGTCTTCCCACTATACCACCATTAGACCCTTGTTGCTAGTCATCAGCCTCTAGCATATGAGGAGGATCACTTGAGGCTTAGTGGCCAACCGACCCAGGGCACTGTTTTAGTGGATATCAGGTCAGGATGATTCAAATGGTAGAAGTAGTTTCTTTTCCTCTTGGTTTTATTATTTGGGATGGTAGACAAGAGACTAGGAAATTGTCTTTTCTTGGTAAATAGCTCATTTATGGGTTTGTAAAACCCAAGCACAAGGGAGAGATCATGTGGCCAGGAAATGAGATTATTGTTCATGATGTTTGTTATTAAAGTTTATTATTGTTTCACCTTGATTGATTGTTTTATTTTCATTGATTATTGATTTATGGATTTATTTTTACCCTTGGCCCGATATAGAAAGTAAATATTACTACATGCATAATTCTAGGCATGTAGAGATTTATATTCCACACATATAACATGCTATATAGGATGCATTGTATAATAAATGTTCATTTTTATACATTAGGTTTGTTTGTATGTCATGCTTCTATGATTATAGGAATTTTTATCTATACACTATTTTTGGGTGACTTCATCCATGATTTCCTATATTTATTACTTTGTGATAGCATTCCTAGTGACAATTGTAGTATATGGTTGGTTAAATAAAGTGTCTGCATCAACCTAAATAGTGTTTTCTTGCATAGTACAATGATGTAATTCCTATTTAATCAACCGATGGGGATATTTTTTCCATGAAAATTAGTTTTTTGAGCCAAAAAAAATAATGTTTTCGATTAAATGGGTTCCAAACATGCAATTTATAAATTGAATTAGTGCTTTATAAATTGGAGAATGGTGAACCTTATAATCAAACCATCTCGTATGGACTTGTTATTTATTGAAATAAAGTGTTGTAATTTTTTTTAGTTAAATGGGAACCAATGGTCTAATTTATATTGTTTATTTGCCTTTATAAATTGGAGAATGGTGACCCTTGTAATTAAACTAATATATGTGTATTGTTCTAATCTAAAATCATAGATAAAAACCTATTTGTAGTTACATGAATGCCAATTATAAATTATAAATACATGTACATCTATAATTTGGGGTGGTGATTCATATAACTGGATGATTGTATGGGATAAGGAATTTTGAAACTTTAAATATAATAAATAGTTAATGAATTAACTAGGTTGGGACCTTGAATTCTAAAAAGTTAATTTTTTTACAATTTTAAACTAGTAATTATTACATCTAGTTAAACATGTGATAAATTAAAAATTTATAAATGCTTATACCTCTATATTTTGGGCAAGAAGACCCATATGAATAAATTAAAAAATGCATAAATGGACCCAATTTGGTTAGTTGGGGCATGTTTTTGTAATATGAACCCTTTTAGGCGTGTGATAAGTCTAACTAAATCCTAATGGCCAACTAGGCCCAAATTGGTCAGTTTGGCTTGTTGTTTATGTGCTAAACCCATTAAGGGTGTTTTAAAAATCTGGAATGAAACTATGGGACCCTTGTAGGTTGCCTTTTTTACATGATTTGATACTAAACCCCATGGTGGTATGATTATGTTAATGGGATAGTTATTTAAAGTTTCTGCACCAGCCTATATGGTGTTACATATAAATGTATGGTGGTATCTTAGTTCACCAGTCCCTTTAATTAATGAAAGCCATGTTATATACCTATGAGATTTATTACTATGTGGCATTATTTAATTAAAATTCCAATCACAAACTAGAGTGTTTTCCTCTCTAGATTAGAAATTGAATTTTTATTTATCCAAGCCAGTTGTGGAAACTCTTAAATTAAATAAATGGTTAAAGAGGAAATTATAAGATAATTTTCCTAAAATTTTGTATGATATAAGCTAAATAAATTGCTCAGTATAGTTTTTTTAAAACTAGTACTTGATATCCCTTATATGCTAGTTGTTTAATTTTTTAATAATGAGCATTGTTTAAATGAATCAAAAGTGAAACATTGTATAGGGGTTTATAGTGGGAACCCTCATGTTAGGGTTAGTTTTTTATGTTTCCTTATAGAGGGAATGTAGATGTTTCTCAAAGACCTTAGTTGACTTCTTTATAGGCTTCATTGAACCTTGAGGTTAAGTGGTAAGGCCTAGTGATTTTTTCAGGAAAGACCTTGTTTTAGGATCAATGCCTTATACTCTAGTAAGGGGATATCCCAGTAGAGGTAGTGCCCTCAGAACCATTAATAATTTATAAATTCTTATGATAAGTTTTTAATGAGGGGTTATGTTCAAGTGATATTTATCCTAATTAGGGATCATAGTAGTTAAGATACACCCTTGAGTAAATGGGTGATCGATCGTTAGGTTAATCCATGTTAAAGGCATGAGTATCATGTATTTATCTGGCTCAGTAGATCAAACATTCCTTAGGCATGGTTGGCTACTTCATAGGTCATGTTGAAGGTACCTGGTGGATAGTGGAACCTGGTGGTCTAGGTATTTAAATTTTTTTATCTTCGGGATGATGGAAATTGTTGTCTTCAGTTATTTGATCCCTAGTACGATTTGAGGATCTCGAGTAAATTAATGAGAGCACAAAAATATAATTGAAAACATGCATTTTTTATTTGAATCCATGCTTGACATCTGTTGGTCATAAGGGATCATTTCTCAAAGGATCCAAATTAGAATCCCTTTAGATCATCCATGCATGCTTCAAAAATCCATAAAAGCATTGATCGCCAATTTCTGGGTGCTAGCGTAGAGATCTGATGATGCCTTCGACACCCTGACGATCACCGCATGAATGTGCTTGAAATGTGTGAGGGAGAACTTTATTTGATCACCTAGATCCGTATTTCTTCTCTCTATAAAGTGGGAGAGGAGTGATAGGCTCTAATGAATTCAAAATTAATATTCATTATGTGAGAGCCTCTCTCCTCATATTTATAGTGGATGCTCAAATACCTGAAAAAGAGTCCCCCAGACCCCATTTATTAAATGTCAACTAAATAAATAATTTTGAAAAACTAAACTGCATCATAAATATTATTTATATTTTATCACATACCTGTAATATATATTAAATATATTACATGATAAAACCATGTCATTAACTTGACTTGTAATATCCGCTAATATTAAATGAACTTGGAATATTAAAATAATATTCATTCGAACAATATTATTTCATGTATTCACTAAATACCTCATGAATACTTTTAATAAATAAATTCAACCCAATTATTTTTTACTTGAATAATAATGAATTTATTTATTTAACAGTGATGAATGAGTTGGACAACAATCATACCCTGTGGTGATGCCCACCATGTACAATATACCTATTCACCAGAATAGGGTGCATCCTTAAATATTCTATTGTGTGTAACCCTCTAGGCCCTTATCTTGATAGGAGTGAATAGTATTCATAGACCAGGAGTGGAGTCTAGCAATGAATCAAGGCCCCTAAAGAGATAAGGAGTAGTCATAGAAACAAAAAACAACCAATGAACACACATTGTGTAATATAATCAATTTTTCTTTAGATATCTCATAAAGAGGGATGCACAATTGTGTCATCATCCTTTCTTAATTTATTATTTTTTTATCTAACTTGACAAATTTACCCTCAGCTACCTTGGACAAGGACTTATGAAGGCACTACCATCCTGATCAACCAAGACTGTGATATATTACTTCCTTAACTCAGAAGTGACAAATCCTATTGTGATCATTTAACCAATGTCATACCACCAATGATACACCCAAAATAAGAAAACTTGTCATGATTTCTTTATAATGGTTTTTTCCTTGAATCAAAGTACACAATCAAATTGAACGCATTGATAATGATATCATGTTATGAGAACAATACATATGTCGAGGTCCTCATTATAGGACATAGGTTTAAGATTAATTTCATAGTATCTTGAGGTCCTCATTATAGCATGTGATCTACTATAACATTTTGATATGAAAATTAATCTATGGAAATTACTATTCAAATAGTGGATGCATAAATTTCTAAACTATAATAGTAAGATTGCATCATGCATAACTTATTGTATACATGATATGATAATAAAATGTACTTTTTAGTTGGGTATAGGGTACCCAATATTACAACACTCCCACTTGCACTAGATCCAAATTTCTATCCATCCCTACTATCTCTCACGTGATTAAGATCATGTTTCTGTTGAGTCACAATATTAGTTACTAAGTCTTCCACATTTCCATTACGTGGTAATTATGTAATATGGGACCTCATCTCCTTAAGTAAAACTTCTCAAGAGATGGTATCCTCAAATATATCCCTTTTTTCACTGTAAAATTTTTATATCATAGATAGTGCCATTAGAAGAATCCCCATGATGATAAAAATTTACTTACTAGGTGAGATTCCATGAACTAGAACAAATCTTTGTGATAAATAATTACTACTTATCTTCCTGGGAAGCTGCAACATACTCGATATTTGTAGGCATGGCTACCACTAGCTTGTATTATCTCATCTCGCTCATTACCTTTATCCTAACTATGATATTATATCACATTAATACAAGGAAAAATAGTTTGTGTACCCTCAAAAAATAGTATCCCTTCTTCTCTATATACTAGGTACATATACATTTTGTACTCTAGTACAATTGGATAGTTCTGATTGCTCAACTTGTATTTATTTTAGATATAACTAATATTTCCCTACTATATATTATATCTTGGAAATATCAATTCCTATAGATATCATGGAATATGTGATTGGTCCAACAAAAAAGCATATGGAATTTAACTCACCTCATTAATATCCCTCTATTCACATGCATGTTTCTTGGAGAGATTTATTCCATGTGACACTGGCAGAAATTCTAACTCGAATTGTTACAGCTTGTATTTTTCAATGCTATGTTAGTATATGTACTATTTACTAGGTCCAATAAACTATTAGATATACATTAGTAGATCTTGTTCCATAGAACTTAGGTTTCTATTTTAATTCAATCCCTGGAGAGTTACTTTCATCATGGTCTTAACTAACTATAAGACCAATATCTATTTTCCATATGTTACTAAACATATTTCAGTTTGAAAGAAATGGTGTTCCCACTAACTTATGGTAGACACATGGAAAATGATTCATTCCAAATGAATGTTCTATGATCATGTTGATTACATTAATCCTAAATTGGATTTCAGTAACTTTCACCCTTATTGTCATTTTTGATGTAACCATCCCATCTGGTTGTGATTTATAGACACCTTCAATGATTGGTGGTCTTGAAATCCAATTCACAATATAAAGATCTTAAAAATTAGATATGACAAGAAAATTTATAATGGTTTTAGGCATAATGAATTGTCATAACCAATCTAGATTTATTAGTACAACACTTGTACTACCCATGTATCATCTCACTTGAATACCCACCACAATATTCAAAATAATAAGCCCCCTTTACATAGATATATGGAATCCACTATTGAATTTTAAATGCTCTTATCAATCTCAGCTTATTTCCATATACTTCCTACTTATAGGAATTATTATTCTCAATGAATAATGTATCATTGGCTACGGTGAATATAAAATCATAACAATGGTTTTATCCTTCCTATGCAACATGTGTCTCTAGAACATTCCCTTTCCACATACACTTGTGGAATTTTTTACTATGCCAACTATTTGTGCATATCTGGAATTGACTAGACCCAAGTAAATCTTTCTCCCACTATCGCTAATAGAGATGACCCTTATATAGAAATGTATTCTATCCCTTGACTACAAATTTTTATCATAGGTATTTCAATAATATCATAATAAACTTTTAGGATAACTAATTTAGATGAAAAATGGGTTTTTCTTTGATGCAAGTTTGTTTATATCCTCACAAACTCTTTGTATCTAAACACATATTCTTATGAAAATATATTCACATCATACTATGACGCATATGATTTCCATTTATCATTATATTTGGAATATGGTTATGGGATATCACCATTATTTGTGATGTATGTCTTGAATTATAATGGATGTTTCTACAATAAATGTGAACATTGATGCTCCTTATATTTACATCATGACTCTGATGCGTTAAAGGAAATGTATGTTTTGGAATTACTCCATGCTAAAAAAATTTACCAATGTTAACATGTAATAATTAACATAGATCCTACTTATTAACATCAATGTAGTGATGTAGATAAGGTAATATGCATTTATAGATTACTCCATGCTACATTATAATGATCGATGAACGCTTGGTCAATATATATTTCAGCAGACCATCCCGAAGCAACTCATATCTTCTGAACATGCATATATCATGATTCAATTTCTCATTCCTTAATAAATACTCAAAGGAATCTAAATAAGTATATTTACCACTAGATTACCCTTGGAATAGTTCATCCTCTCTTATTGAACTAATTCCAAAATCTTTGTCGCATGCCTTTATTTATAATGTTTTATTTTTCCAAAACTAAATATGTTGATTATAACAATGGTATTTAACTCCAAAGATTTAAAATACCATGCTAGGTATATTCTTGACATCCCCATATTTTTTCTTGAAAAAAAAATATCTTGTCATAACTAGGTAGAGAAGTCTTACATTTTATATTCATCATGTATTGCCTATTATTCAAGTATCACTGAACAATTAGTTGAGTATTAAACACCACAAACAATATTTATTCATCAACTTGGAATAATGTATACTAGTGTCCAATGGATACCTGAGAAACTTTTTTTGGATATACTCAACAACTTGTTCAACTAGAATCAATTACTTTGAAATTAGAGGTCGTGTAGTTTTCACCGCTGACTTAGGAACCGCCCTTTCTCAGCTTCTTAGAGAAGACACCTTACTTATCGTAACATTTATTATGATTTATTTGTTACTGTATTTCAATACAAATATTTGAGAAGAATATTTTTTTTGATACCTAAGTATTATGTAAGAAACATTACTTTCAATTGATGAATATAAACTGAAGAAGAATCAACTACTTGTTTCTTTAATTTAGTTCATTGAAATTAAAATTACATAGATTTATTTCATGATATGTGAAGAAAATAACCTCTTGTTTATCACCCATCTCTTTGAAGAATGTTTTGAAGGTGCATTTGGAATCACTCTTGAAATTGGCCTTATCACCTTTTCTTTCAACTTGTTTGCTATAAGAACCAAACACTAATCTTTCTTTAATGTTCTTATTTACTTGGAGAACCTTACATAAAAGGCAATGCAGCATGTACTCCATCCTTGTTGTTTTGTAATTTTAAACAAAACTAGAGTAATTGGGTGAAAAAAGATAACAATGGGATGTCTTTAAAGATCATGGTTTGTCTTTCATATTTACATGTAACCAGTGTAATATTATTCATTCATATCTCGTTTCACTTTCTCTTCGCAAACTTCTCTGAAATGAGACTACATGTGAAATAATCTATGTACCGATGTTGTAACCACAACTAAAATTGGATGTTGATTATAGAATTATGAAAAAAAATCATATACGCAATACATGAGTCTCCCATAAGCATTTTTAACTCTCGCTTCCTGGTGTGGCTTAAAAGTTATTAAGGACTCCAACACCTTGAATTTCCCATATCGTAGTATTGTGTTCAAGCTCTTGTACTACACTAGAAAATTCATGCTATTTTAGACATCAACTTTATCCATGATTATCGTTTCATATTTAGTGGTATTACATTCCATTTTCTAAAAAAATAAAATCTAGCAGATTAGTACTTTTATCTTGATCACCGATTTAGACATTATTGATTATTTACATCATTAAATGTCTCCCACTATTTTATCATATTCCATGAACCTTCTGTAATAGAATCAAAATACTCTATCTCTTGATTATTCTAGTGGAAAGGATCATAGAACCTCTCCTCATAGTCTAGAAGATTTGGATATGCCACTACTCAGAGAGTTTAAAGTAGACGTTTGACAGGTCAACTGCATTAACTCACAATTCCTTAATCTGTTGAGTGGAAGTCTCGAAGTCTAAAATCATAAACATAATTTTTTCAACGCTCACCTATAAAGATGTAGAAAGGTATCTTTGAATAATTCTTTTCTTCCTACATTAGTTAAGTTAATCCATCACTCTCATAAGAACTCTCTGGTAGTAAGAGGTACCCTCAACTTTGGCTGACGAGCACCCTGAACACCTCATTTTGTTCAAATTCAAATGATGAAAGGTGTTTAATGACATAATATTTTTGTGAGGGTTTTTTTATTTTTCTTGATGAATGTAATCCATTTCTATTAACTTGTTCATACTATGTTGCTACGCTCACAAATGAACATTAATAGAAAAAACATTCATCGTTTCGTTATGAATTTTACTATTTATTATTTTATGTATTTTCTTATTGTTATAAAATGCATAAAATAATAAATTAATACATAAAGGAAGTAAAATACATGACTGGTCTTGAGCATCTAAAACTGGTTGATCCAATTAAACTCAATGGACGAACCACGACCTAGGGAAAACATACCAAAGTCGTAGATTGACTCATGATGTGGCTCATCTCTGTAGTGTATGTCCACTACTCCTTTGGATTTCACATCATCTAAGAGGGGTGCACGTCATACATCATCTTCATTGAATGTAAATGTATACTCACTTGCATGTAAGGGGAACTAGAGGAGTCAAATAAAATAAAATAAATTTGATGTGTAGACCATTATACATATTGACTGAAAAAGAATGATGACGCGCAGATCGTCTTATTTAATTACAACCATCATAGTCAATTAAATAATTAATTAATTAAATAACATATATAAAATGGTCATTCAATTTCTCAAGACCAATCAGTAGGTAAAATTAACGTGAGATAAAAATTAATTGGAATAAATTAAAGTATGAAGGTATTTAAATAAATGAAATGAATTAATTAAGTTCAAATAATTTAATTTTGTTCGGTCCCGTAATTAATTTAATTTTAAATCCAAAAATTAAATTAATTAACTAATTTAACTTAATAGAAAAATTAAATTAATTTTTCCTGGGTATTAAAATTATTATTATTTTCTAACCAAAATTATTGTTCTAATTAATATAATTTAATTCTAAAATTAAATAAATCAATTTTAAATAATTTTGATTAACCCAAGTCCCAAAACCCTGTGCAGGGCCTGGGTGGGTCAGACCAAACCCATGTAGGCCTATTACGGGCCATGCAAAGCCCGTGTTAGAAAATTCTGGGCTAGAAAAAGTCTGCCTGGACTTGGACCGGTCAGTTGGACCTTCCCACACCCATTTCTAGGTGGATGGTGGCTGTTCAGAGCTGTATCAGGGATTACCTCGCACATGTAGTGGCTGATCTTGGTCCGACAGAGGGTTCGCGGCCCACCGGTGAGGTTTGCCGATGAAGATAGCATGGTCGACAGCTTTCGGATCGGGTGTGGAGCAGCGTAGGGTAGTTCTGGCCGACGACCTTCAACCAAGGAAGAAAGACCACGGGATGGCGACTCATGAAGTGTCTAGGAAGTGAGGTCGGGGTCTGCTGTTGCAGCTCGGGTGAGGGGGCACCCTCTCTCTTTACAAGTTTTTTAAAAATATTTAAATTTGTTTACTTTTAAAGAATACTTCCCGATAGACTAGTCTTTCATTTTGTCAGTTGTGGAAAATTCATAAAATAATAAATTAATACACACATGTTCTTTATATATCAAATTATCATTTTTTCTATGAATGATTCCACAACAGTGTGGAATTGTGTTCACAGCCAGAGAAGATTGTTCTGGTGGGAATGCTTATTCATTGGAAACAAAAAAAATGATAAAAATTGTACATATCAAATAAATGTTTAAATTACCATAAAACCACTATTTTTTATCCCTAAAAACTTTTTAAATGATCATGACTCGATCATCCGATATTCGATCGAAGTACGGTCACATTTGTTGGGACCAATTTAATATCCTATACATAATTTTAATGCAATTTATTTTTTCTTGTCTCAAATAATTTATGGGAACTCTTTTATACCTATTGAAGGTATCAGGGTACGTAGCGGAAGCCGTTGAGTCGGCGATTTAAATTTTTTTATCTTCGAGATGTTGGAACTTGTCGTCTTCGGTGATCTGAGCTTCGATATGGTCTGAGCATCTCACGTAAATTAAACATAGCACAAAAATAAAATCGAAAACATACCCTTATCGATCTGAGCCGCACTCTACATCTGCTGGTTACCAGTGATCATTTCTGGAAGGATCCAAAGCAAAATCCCTCTATATCATCCACACGCACATAAAAAATCTGTAAGAGTGTCAATTGTCAAATTCCTAGTTGTTGCGTGGAGGTCCAACAACACATACGATGCCCCAACGATCACTACATCAACATGATTGAGATGCATGAGAGAGAACATGATTTGATCACCTAGAACTAGATTTCCTCTCTCTAGAAATTGGGAGGGGAGATAGAGGCTCTAATGAATTTTCAGTGACTAGTCATTGTGCACGAGTATCTCTCCTCTTATTTATAGTGGATGCTCAAATACTCAGAAAGGGTTCCCCGACCCCCATTTCTTAAACGTCCACTAAATATATAATTATGACGAACTAAACTACATCATAAATATTATTAATATTTTATCACATTCTTGTAATATATATTAAATATATTACATGATAAAATCAAGTCAATAACTAGACAAGTAATTCTAGTTAATATTAAATGAACTTGGAATATTAAAATAATATTCGTTTGAATAATATTATTTCTTGTATTTACTAAATAACTCATGAATACATTTAACATGTAAATTGAACCCAATTATTCTTTACTTGAATAATACTGAATTTATTTACTTATCGTTGGTCTATGATTTAGACAACACTCAAACCCCATGGTGGGGCCCACCATGTCCAATATGCATATTCACTAGAATATGGTGGATCCTTAAATTCGTTATTGTTTGTGACCCTCTCGGTCCTTATCTCAATAATAGTGAATAATATTCATATACTATGAGCAAATTTTAGCAACTCATCAAGTCCCCTAAAGAGATAAGGAGTAGTCATAGCAATGAAAAAACAACCTATGAACACACACTGTGTAATATAATCTCTTTGTCTTTAGATATCTCATAAATCTGGATGCACACTTGTGTCATTGTCCATTCTTTATTTATTATTTTTTGATCTAACTGGAAGGATTTACCCTCAACTTCCTTGGGAAAGGACTTATGAAGGTACTTCCATCTTGATCAACCAGACCTGAGATATATTATGTCCTTAACTCAGAAGCGACAAATCCTATCTTGATCATTCAACCAATGTCATACCACTAATGACACATCCAACACAAGCTACCTCTCCACAATTTCATTATCATTGGTTTTTCCTTGCATCAAAGTACACGATCAAATGAAACACATTGATAATGATCTCAAGTCAGGAGAGCAATTCATATGTTCATAGATAAGAACAACCAATGACACCTAAAGAATGAGGTGTTCATATTGGCGAGTCTTTCCTCATGATCTCACCTGCTAGAGATCACCAAGTGTGAACTTTATGAGAAAAAATATCAATACTTATGAGCCCCTAGATCATGATATTCCGACATCAATGGTGTCCAATCAGTATGATGTCTCTAGACTATAGGACATAGGTTTAATATTAATGTCATAGTATCTCAAGGTTCTCATTATATCCTTGGATCTACTATAGCCTTTTGATACAACAATTAATCTATGGATATTACCATTTAAATAATGTAAACAAAAATATATACACTATAATGGTAAGATTATGTCATGCATAACTTAATGTATACATTATAAGGTAATTAAAAGTATAGTTTAGTTGGGTCTAGGGCACACACTATTACAACACATGTGGCCTCCTTTATTTTCTATAGGTTATCGTATATCCGGAATGTGTAGCGCTAGTTTCACTTTTTTATGTTGTAGTGGCACATGTTATTACGTGTGGTGCCCATTGAGTTAAAATGGTACATTAAGTCGTAAGTTTTTTGAAAGAAAAGGTAACATAATACCTTAAATAGTATGGTTACCTGACTGCTTGGATGAAGGGTTGTGGGTTCTTGACGGCTATGTTTATGTGTCATCTCTAGAGTAGAGTGACCTAGGCATTGGGAGCTTGTTATTAGAATTGTGCCTTTGAGAAAGGAATCGGGAGTTGTGTTGTCCCAGTGGTTTAAGATGATGTGAGACATATGATTGGGTGTTATTTCATGGCTGATCTAGATTATTTTTGGATTCTATACCCAATGCTAATAACACATGTGGACTTGACTCAGATGAGCTCTACATGTACGTCTAAAGGTGAATACAACATAGTGCACTTAGGGGATACTAGTTTTCCTCTCTTCTTATAAACCTATAATTAAAATCAGTTTGGAAATGTAAAAACCCATAAATTTAAAGGAAATTTTTTTCTTAAATTCTTTGGGATTTTACGAGTATGAAGTTTCTGACGACACTTGATTCTGAGGCCCGGTGTGCCCAGAATCAATTTCCAAAGTTCATCTCATGTACGTTCAATGAACGAACGAGCGTGTTTTTATATATTTTGAACTGGTACTCGGAATTGAAATCTGAGGGCACTGATGAAACCGCAGCGCCGGTAATTGTTTATGAGGACCTTTACCGAAGATGTGTCTGCTTGGGAGGAGATGTTAAAAAAAGTGAATAAATTTGTGGTACAAATTTTATTTCTTTTTCTAAGGTAGTTTTATCCTACACGAGGGAGATAGGGTGGGACCCACTAGCATCCTAACTACCCATGTGAGGATAAATGTAAGGTGGGGCCTACATGAGCCCCAACCTTTTCACTTTCCATAACCACTTAACCCCCTTGGAATTAAATGTGTAACCCCTCCACCTTCTCTCTCTCTCCCTCTTAACTCTTGCCAACACACATTAAACAATTAATTGAACCACTTCAATTAGTTAATGAGTTTTTTGAATTCTTAATTTTGAAATGCATGGCATAAACAATTAAAATAAGGGGTGACCTTATTTTAATTTTGGTTGGCTTGTTGTGTGGGAATTTGGGAAGAGAGCCTTATGTGAAGGAAGAAGGAAGCTACCCCATCATTGAAGAATGCCATCCTCTCTGTGAAGAAGAACACCTCTTCGACGTAGAGCACCGAATCCACGAAGATCAACAACGCGCAATCCTCTTCTTCTCTCTGTGACAAAAAGAGGAGACACCACTTCCTCCTCGGGTGAATTTCGACGCCACCATCCGACGACAACAAACGATGCCACCTCTCCGCAGATCACATCACGAGGTAGGGGTTATTGTTGTTCAAGTTTTAATTATCATTCTTCGTTGCTTAAGTATTGGCCGCTTGATATCATCATAACGGGAGGATATTGGACCGCACAAACACGGCCGATTCTCCTCCCCCTTTTCCTTCTTGATCATCGTTGATGTTTGAGGCGAAGGCGGCGCGGTGCCGTTGCACCGCGCAGGGACAAAGAGAACCACGACCGAAGCGGGCTGCGGAAGTGGTGTGCGGCACCGTCGCGCCGCGTCGGTGAGGCTGAAGAAGGCTGCGGCCAGAAGCGGGCCGCGGTGGAGGGGCGCGGCGCCGTCGCGCCGTGCCGATGAGATGAGCCGCGACCATAGGACGCGGTGGACCAGCAGGGGCGGCCGGCTGAGCCGGTCGTCGACGTCTCCAGGAGGCGGGACCCCATATGGGTCCCGCGGCAGCTCACAACCGGCCGGCCTTGGCCGGCCATTACCCGGAAAACGAGGGGTGTAACCCCTCGACCTGTTGCTAGGGCGGACCCCACCGGGTCCGCCATTTCCAGAAACATAGGGCCGAGACCCCTTGGCGTCCCGCTTGGCCAGCGGCCGAGCCGCGACCGGCCTCTGAGCCGGGCCGTAGGCCACGCAGGCCGGTTCAGCCGTAGGCCACGTGGGCCTGGCCAACCACAGGCCACGCGGGCCGGGCCGACCCAGGGGGGTCGGGCCGGGCCTATACCCCCCCCCCCACTTCAGACTGTTTTGGTCTTTTGCTCATAACTTGAGCTACGGACCACTGATCGATGCACCATCAGTTGTGTACGAATCCATGGAACGAGATGGTCATTTCGGTATATTACACTCGAGGTTTCGTCAAAGTTTGGGTACGACCGGGTTGGTTCGAACTCGAAACCAACCGGGCCCTTGGAGCGGAAACGCTTATAACTTAAGGATCGGACGTCCGAATGACGTTCCATAAATTATGTTGAATTCCTCTTAGTGAGAAGGTTCTTTTGGCTTACTCAACTTGAGGTTTTTACGTAGATGAAGTATGGTCGGGTTGGTTTTAGCTTAAAAACTAACCGGGCCCCTGGGACGGAAAAGCTAATATCTCTAAGACCAGGCATCTGATTGACGTGTCGTCTGTCGCGTTGAGTTCCTATTGACGAGATGGAACTTTATGATACATCAACTCTGGAATTTGTGACAGTTGATGTATCAAACCCCTTGTCTCGTGGAGCGGACCCTCCCGGAATTGAGCGTACTGTGTGCGGGAACCCTAGAGCTGGCTGCGACTGTGATGTTGATGACGACTGTACTTGGATCCTACGTGGGTTCAGCAGTGAGGAAGACTGTACTTGGATCCTCCGTGGGTTCGACAGCGATGACGACTGTACTTGAATCCTATGTGGGTTTGGCAGCGATGGTTACTGTACTTGGATCCTATGTGGGTTCGGCAGCGACGGCTTCTGTACTTGGATCCTATGTGGGTTCCACAGAGGATATGATTCAGAGGCTACATCTATCATCTCCACCCCTCTTCGTGAGTAGTATACCTGTGTGAGCTGAGTCTTGACTTTCAATCAATATCATCGATATGATTGACTTACTTTCCTGTGTGGACTGGGTTGTGCTTTCCTGTTTGGACTGGGTTGTGCTTTCATGGGAGGACTGGGTTGTACTTGGGCTCTTGAGTTGGAGCCGAACTGGAATTGATGACTTAGGTATATGTATGGGCATATACCTAAGTAGAGTTAGTTGATACTTTTTGTTTATATATTTTCTTTGTGGTATATCCTTTGTGGATTCTAGGAGACCTTTAGGAGTCTCGGGGACCCTACAGAGTATCGTATACTCACCCCTGCACGGGCTATGCCCACACTAAGTTGTGTTGGATGCAGACGACAGATAACACTAATTGAGGTGGATTCTAGTGGAGCGGGACGGTACCTGGAGGTGGACCACTTGGCGGGACGTACACAGAGCGGATGGACGGACCCGAGGAGCTTAGGATATCATCTGTACCCACCCTTCAGGTGGGATATCCAGAGGATGACTCAGTGGTTAATGGTTTACTTTACTACAGTTGTTCTTTCTTTACTGTTGTATTGTACTTTCAGTTGGTTTTAAATTCTGGCCCATTTACCTTCCATCACTTACTTTTGTACTCTGTTTACTCAGTGTTTACTTCAGCTTACATACTCTGTTGTGTTTTATTACTTATATAAAGGCAATGCCTTCCCTTTTGTCGGGATTTACGCCTTTGGTGCTAGTCGCTAGCCTCTGGCCTATGGAAGGAGGGCTTGGGGTAGTCGCGGCACGGGCCCTGAGGACGGGTCGTGACAGACAACGTCTAGGAACTTGGTTTGGTGGTGTTGGAACATGTGCCATCAGATGTTTTTCCATTCTTAGTAACTCAATGACTAGGACACTCCTATGTTAGAGATTTTCATGTTGGTTGAAAAACCATGTCCTTCAAAGTAGAAGTAACATGATCATAAGGGACCATTTTGAAATGTTCATAATGGTCTTTGATACTTATTAGTACTTCTGGATGCCTGTTTTCAAGGCATGTTTCAATGGAGATCCTGCCTTAATGAGACTGATATACCAAGTAGCATGGTTATCTTGGCCTTATTGATGAAAAACCCATGGGAGTGTGAGTTGGGTCTGGAACTGGGTGGTATGGGAGTGTAAACGCAATGTATAAGGTAGGATTGTAATATGCTGGTTGCATGGGGTACCTTTTTGAATAATTAAATGGTGAGTGGTAGAGTTCAATTTGAGGATAAATTATTTCCACTTAATGCTTTCAAGAATAAAAATTGGATATTGAGTAAATTAAAGGTAGTGCCCATGATGAGGCTTATCCTAGAATTAAATTGTGTTCCCTAAGATGGGTGACCTGTGTTTGAACCTAAAGACTCATGGCTAGGATATGTGGTGTTGTTCTTTGGCTATATTTTTATAGGATATTTTTTATACGGGTGTGGATCAGAAGTAGAAACATGTTCCTAGTAATAAAATCTTGGTGTAATCCTTGTTTAAAGGAAATAATGACCCCCTATGTTGACTTCATACTGAGTATGCTGAGAGAGAATCAATTATACACCAAGCTTAAATAATAAAATGTATTTTGTTTTAATGAATGGAATCCTTAGAAGTGCACTTAAGGAGTTATTTAAAGGAAGCCTTATGGTTTGGATGTCACCATAGGTAGTTGGTAGATGACCCTCTTGAGAGAAGATTCATGACAATGTGGGACCAGTCGTTGGTTGGTCATTGTGGAACTCATATTCTGTTTGATAAAAAACCCAGGAATGGTTCAATTAGAAGACATCACCAGAAGTCGGTTATGAGCTTCAGTGAACGTGATTGATGTAATGTCAGGACACATCTCCTTAAAGGATTTAGGATCTATTATTTGAAATATGCCATCTATCTAAGCCAGGTGTTTTTGAAGACTATTTGTCAAAGGTTTTTTGACTAGATATCTTTCTAAAGGAGTTATAAAATCATTGTAGAACCATTTCATGCATGCCATGGGTTTAGGAAGGTGTTTGAAAAGGGTCATCTGGGTCTTTCAATGAAATCCAGGATAATCAATTTCTTTTGGGTCAATCATAATTGACTATTAAGATCAAAGTGAGGTCCATGAGAAATGTCATTACCCATAACACGGTGTATTGTTTTTAGAAACATGTCCAGAGAATAATTAGAATTCTACTTACATGATTTAGTATGAAATTCTGAAGGTTCAAGTGCCATGAATCAGAATTATCCATTTGAAGGTTAAGAACTAAGGTGGGGAGCACCTTAGGTCACTTGTTGAAGGGTATGATGGCGGGATTTTGTTTTGAGTTAGATGGTCTTAGGTAAGATTTTCCTGGTTTTTTTGTCCCTGGTTACAAGCATTGGATCAATTTTAACAGTTTGTGTACCATAGTTTTTGAGTGACTCGTAGAGGTGCTTTGGGTGTTTGAAACGCAATGCATCCGTATGAGTGGGGATTCTTGACCCAGGTAGGTCATGTTTTTTTTGTTGTTTTACTGAAGATTATAGAGGATGAGAAGTTCTAAGGTAGGGATATTTTAATGTATTATGTTTTGGACCGAGTTGAAAACTCTATGAATTTTAACTTTTTCATTTAGTGGGTGAGTCGAATCTTAAACTAAGATTCAAAATGTAATTATGAGCATGGTATCACTTAGATGTGATGTTTTTTTATGTGTTTTAAGTCTCAAGAGGTGTCCCAATCATTTATATGAGTTTCATATGTGTGAGGTTCCAAAAAAAATAGTTCCGAGTGCAAACAGTTTCTAGCGCATGGTTGGCGTGCGGTTAGTGTAATTATGCATGTCAACTATGTTGTCCCATTTCTTAAGATGCATGGTTTTCTAAACCATGAAACCTCCCAAGGTGACTCTGTGCCTTTTTGTAGGTGTTTAAAGGTGAATTGAATGGGTCGTGTATGGTTTTCCCAAACTGTGCACCTATGTCGCATCCTTAGTGTCACTTAACCAGTAGCTACGCAAGGTTGGTGCACAGTTATATCAGATCATGTGACCTAACCATGCATGGTGAGGATTCTAGTCAGAGGAGGTGGCACAGTAGGTGCAGGGTTTTCCAAACCATGAATTCAAACTGTGCAAATATTTAATAGAGCTGGAAAATACTATTTCCCCTACCCTTATTCTTATTCCTCTCCCTCTTTTATCCTTATTCACACATAGCAAGGAGGTCACTCAAGCTCCCTTTCTCTTATACTAGTATTTGGGAGATCTTCCCCATACGACCTCTGAATCAAGCACCGTTGGGTGAATTTTAACCATATTAGTATTCTCTTGAATACTCATTATTCTCTTCTTTGTTTACCTCACTATATGGAATGCTAAATTCGTTTGATCCCCTTTCCTCTGTTTTTAGTATGCTTGATGATTCTTCTGATTTCTTCCATTCTGGATTGAACCAAAGGCCGATAATGGATGAGTAGACTTCCCTAAGTATGATGTTGGTGGTCTATATGATTTTTCCTTAAGGTCTTTTTGTTTAAATGATATAGTCATTTTTTCGCATGCTGGACTTTCCATGTGTCTCTTTTAAATTATGAAATACCTTGAATTAAATGCCTAAACCACATTGTATTGTGCTTTATACCCCCTTTGATATGGCAGGGGGTTATGAACTCAACCCAAAATAGATATTTTGGTTGGGTTCAATAAGTCACATAATAATCATGGTTCTCCTTATGAATAAACCATTATTGGGGTGTTAATTAAAATGGTTGTACTTATAGCAACTGCCCATGTTTGGCTTGCTTTCTAACTCCCCTATTTTGGTGTATTAAATTATTCCACTTCAATGAGATGCTTAAATTGAATTAAGTGAATTGTTTGATGGAAAATTATTATTTTCTAATAAAACCACCTTTTGAGGAGAAATGTCTTATAAATCAAAAAGTGAGTTGATTATTGATGTGAATAGTGATTTTTATCGTTGGCATGAGTGTTTCCCATGACCCTCGTAGTTACAGTTAAATATAATGGGCCTCTTGTGACTTATAAATAAAATGGACTAGTGATATAAATTGAATTTATTATGGCATGGATTTTTTTATTATGACCTGTATTTAAAAATTTAAAGTGGTTTACACTAAAAAGGATCCATCACATCTTAAGCGATGATGGTTTCCTCTTTACAGAATTTCGAGCTAAGGGATTATAGGGAAAGTGGGATTAACTTACAATTTTATTATTATTAGAGGGAATTTAGTATGGGTAATTTAGAATGACATATCAAAACCCCAAGTTGAGGATGATGGGAATGGAATCTCACATTGAAAGGGTTGTTGGGTAATGCATATCATGTCCCCTTGAATTAGGATGTTGAGCATGGTGGTCACATCCATGAGCAGGATGATGGAAATGACTTTTCCATCCCATTATCAATTATTTTTCTTAGGACCCAATTATTATAAGAACCTATATTATTAGTATTAGTAAATTCCCCCACTAAGACTGTTGGATGGTATGTCCTTATTCATTCATTGAGTAGTTACAAGCATGACATTCCTTGCAAAGTATGGCACTCTTGTGACTATATAACGATGCCTGAGTTATGCCTCAGGTCATGATTAGTACAACATATTTATATATATGGCTATATATACTATAAATATAGAGTATATATATATAAATACATGATTATATATACACATATATACATGGTAACATGTTCAGAGATATACCATCTTAGGATGAAGTAGGTATAGTCAGCTAGGTGTCCTTGATGAACTTGATCCTGACTTGTTTACATTAATTATTACAACACTTCCTTAATTTTTATATACATGCATATTGTTTATCATATATATAAATGAACTGGATGATGAATTAGACACCATTGGTGGTGGCCTACTGAGTATTTCTCACACCCTGTTCAGGCCACCATTGCACTGGAGAGTTTGAAAAGACCTCATGGTTGCAGGTTTAGGTTCATAGATTATGCTAGATCATTGTTACCCTTCTTTGATAGGATGAAATAAAGTTTAATAGGATCAAGCTAATGCTCTTGATGCTATTTGAGATAGCCATGTTCCTTTTATTTATTTATTTCCTTTTTCAGTCTTTCTATGTAGTGTGTATACCAACTTGTATTTATGTTAGATCACGTTCATGGATGATTTCTTATTCATTTATTATTAATTTATACTTATTATTATATTATATTGAATTTATGTTTATTGATTATTTTATATTATTTATTGATCTAGAGGGTATAGTCTCCCTACGGTACCACTATTAGACCCTAAATTCTAGTCGTCAACCTCTGGCATATGTAAAGGTGTGCTTGAGATATAGTGGCCAACCTGCTTGAGGCATTGTTTTAGTGGCTCTCAGGTCGAGATGTTAGATTTATCATGTCCTTATAACCTTATTCTTATCTTATTCCCACTAATTAAATTAAATTATTAATTCTTATATTACCCTTATCGAGATTTTGATATCACCCTTCTTATGTTTTCTATTTTTCCATGTTAAAAAATTGATGTTAAATGAATTATGTCTAGAAAGGTTTTATGTGTGAAGAATTTTATGGGAGATATTGAAGAATTTTTTTGAAATATGAAAAGTTGGTTATATTAAGAAAAATGATCACTTAAAGACATGGGTATTTTTATGTAATAGTTTTTTTAATTCTCTAAAACTATAATCCTAAAAGGTCCATAGGTATGTAAGTGATCCAATATTTCTGTTTGTTTTTTTGTTTTGGATGACTAAAATCGGGTCATGTTTATTGATATCAAATCCATAAATATAAGGATTATGTTTCTAGAATAGAATCTATGATTTTGTATTTGAGGCTATTATAGTTGGTATCAGAGCATAGTTTTTGATAAATTTGGAGAATATGATGTTTTCATGTGAGGTTAACTTTAGAGTTATGGATACTATAATGGGTTTATAAGTTTATGGTTGATCATATGATAAATGAAGAAAATTAATTTCATATGTGATTACACCTTATGGAGATTTTAACATCTTACTCGGTTTCATGAAGGAAACTCCATTGAGGTAAATATAGTCTATTAGATGTTGGGTTAACCTTGATGGCTGAAAAGTGATTTTGTTATAGGGTATTTTTTTGGAGATATTATGATCAAGATAAGGATAACCATTAAGGTTAATATCTAAATTTTATTCTTGTTATTTTTGTTAATTTTACTACATTATACGTTATAGTGATTCATGTTATTTTAGGAAAATAAAATTTTGAGGTTTTTATGGTTTAGCTTTTTATGGATTGATCTAAGTTAAACATTAGGTGTTATTATGTATGCACTGGAGATTAACATTTTACTTATTCATTTAAAGGTTTATTTAGGTGTTATCTTATCATGTTCTAACCATTTTTATTTTAGTAAATATGGGAAGAATGTATTTTCATCCTTTTATATACCTCATGATCAATTAGAAGTTAATTATAGTGCTTAAGGAATTAAATATTAATACTTATCATTTGGAGTAAAAGATGATATAAAAATGGAATCTGATTAAAACACACAACCAAAGGATGAAATTTCATTTATAGATTTGAAGAAAATCAAGTATATTTCTTTATGTTATTAGTCTATATGGTAAAGGAATTCCTCAACTCTAGAAAAAAAACTTAAAATAAAAATCGTATCATATTATGTAACCCCATTACCATTTAGTTAGGTATATTTTTCCTTTGTTTTGGTTTTCCATTTTCATTGGTTGTGGTATGATAGAAAGAAAATTAGGAGGATACCTATAATGTTGAATTCAGGGATTTGTTGGAATTTTCAACATAAAAATTGTAGTTTCTACAGCTTGTTGGGAACTTAAACATTTTAAGTGAAGTACTCACTATGTAATGGTTGCTAGAAAAAATCCACAAATTGAATACATGGAGTGAATGAGTTACAAGTTGTGTAATAGGTACATGTAGTGTAAGGTAAAAATATCACTTTTTAATTAAAGTGACATGTTATTCGTTTTATATGATCCTTGAGAGTTACATAACGTGTAATGGAATTACATGTCATTTAAATGTCATGAGTTGTGGGTTTAAGAAGTTTTCTCAGCTAATTTTCTATTTCATTCAACCTATAGCTAGACTCTCTCGACCTAGAGCTTATGTTGGTCAATTTTGTGTGACTCCTTTCCATCTGGATTGATTTATTCAGTAATTGATCTTCGTTGTGGTTGGATTACTCCTCTCTGGGTAAGCGTTACTTCTAGTTCTTATTTAGTTTTGGTTTCAACTGTGGTTTGGCTGAATTTTTGGGATTATATAGGGTTTTATATTGATCCTTTTCAATTTCTTGTTGTGCCTTTCCTATCGAAGGACATTCTATTGATTTCTAGTCTCTATTGTCAAAAGAAGCTAGTTTTTTACCAAGTTGAGGTAGGTGTTTCTATTCAAAAGGTTAATTTGATGAAATTCATATTGTTCTTGATTAAATATTTTGGTTTGTTCTTTATTTTAGTGATAAATTGTTTCAAATGGTTTCCTAGAAAATCAAGTGTTTTCAAAAAGTTTTTTTTTCTTTTAAAATGGATTTTCTTGATATGGAAATGGGGTTTCAAACTCTGAAGCAGATTGGATGGGTTTTGAAAATGTTTTATAAAATTATAAGCATGGTTTTTATTTGAATTTCAAAAAATGAAAATTAGGATCCTTGGGTTCCTTGGGATAGAGACACAGGTTTCCTTAGTGTGTGTTGCACTACCAGGAGGTAACTTTTTGTGATATCGACTAGTAGAAGCAGGGCCAATGATTGTTAGAAGTAAAAATTTTCTCTCATCTTCTATGGTTCTAGATTTGTTTGATATGGGTTTTAATCATTCTTTTATATCATCAAATTTAGTTGAAATGGTGTGATTTAATTCATAACGCATTCCTTTCTTATTGGATATTTCTATGCCTTTAGGAATGAGGTTTGAAAAAGGTTTCAGATATCCCACATGTCAGGTGATGATAAATGAATTTGAGGTGGAGTGGGACTTTTTGGTGCTTGATCTTGACATCTTCGACTTGATTATCAACATGGTGTGTTAAGGACCAGATATACCATTACTCTCTTCAATTTTAGTTCTTATCTTATGATGGGGTCACTCATGTTTTTCAGGGTGAGTGGGACTCCAGATCGGGAAGGACATGGCATGTTGTTCTTTATTCCAAGGTAATCTCATGTTAGTTTTTAGAGATGTTTCCTAATGTAGTCAACCCTTTCTTAGGTGGATGACTTCCTGCAGTTGTTTATGAGTACCTTGAGGTCTTTCTGGATGATTTTTTTGTTTTTATCCATATAGAGAGGTTTATTTTACTATTGACCAACTCCCTGGTATGATTCCCATCTCTATACCATTATACCATATGGAATCTTCTAAGTTAGTGTAACTTAAGGTCTGACTTGAGAACCTTGAGGCTAAAGGACTTATTTTTCCTAGTATTTCACCAAGGTATTTTTTTGTTCTCTTATCTAAGAAGGCATATGGGGGCTGAAAACATTTTATTGATTATCTAATGTTTAATCGGGTGACCATTAAGAAAAAATATTTTTTTTGACAAGTATTGATGATCTCTTTGATTGTATAAGAGGTGATCATTGGTTTTATAAGATTGAATTATGGTCATAGTATCACCAATTGAGAGTTTGATAAGAGTATATACCTAAGAAAAAATTATGGAGTCGATATAGGAATTTTGAGTTCCTATTTATTCTATTAGGTCTCACTAATTCTCCTATGGTGTTTATGGATTTGATGAAATGAATCTTTCATCAGCTATTGGAATATTTTGTTTTTGTGTTCATGGATTATATTTTAGTGTACTCCATGTCAGAGGAGGAAAACATGGACCATTTTGATATCATTATTTGAACATTTAGGGAACAACATCTGTATAGTATGATTTCCTAGTGTGAGTTTTGTATTTGAGAGGTTAAGTTTCTTGGGAATGTGATATCTGAGAGGGATGTCTTAGTATATCTTGAAAAGGTATGTAGTGGGAGAATCCTAGAAATGTGATTGAGATCCGAAGATTCTTGTTTTTTGCTGGTTACTATAGACTGTTTGTTTATGAATTCTCCAAGATTGAATCTTTGATGAAATTTATAACTCATAAGGGTGTAATGTTCATATGGAATGATAACTATGATAAATATTTTGTGGAGCTGAAGGTGTGGTTGAATTCAACACCAGTATTGATTCTTCTAAAACCAGGTTCGGGTTATGATGTTTTCAGTGATGCTTTTGGAATGTTTTTTGTATGTGTCTTAATGTAGGGGAAATATGTTGGGGCTTATGTATCTCACCAATTACTCTCTCGTGAGAAAAAATACTATACCCATGATCTTGAGTTGGCATCTGTTATGCATAAACTCAAAACATGGAATCATTATCTCTTTGGGGAGTAGTTTATGGTATATTATAATCATAATAGCCTGGTATATATTATTACACAGAGGGATATAAATCTATGACAGAGATGATGGGTAGAGTATCTTCAAACTTTTGATTTTGATATTGTTTATACCCCTAGGAAAGGAAATGTTGTTGCAGATGCATTGAGCAGAAAATTACTGACACAAGCTATGAATGAATTACTTGAGGAGTGGTCTCTGATGAGTTTTTTTATTAAATGAGCATGGTAGTGGATTAGGATAGTGAACATGTTTTCTTGGATTTGATAAAAGTTGAAACATCTTTTTGTGATTGAGTTCAGCTAGATCAAGTGGAAAACATTGAGTTCCAAAACTTTAGTGAAAGAATTTATAATGAGGAGACCTCAGGTGAGTGGTCTTAGTATCCCAGTAGAACATTGTCCTTTCATAGTAGTTTAGTTATTCTATTCTCCTTGATACATAAGTTTTTGGATATTAGAAACCAATTTTTTCATCTATGCACCCTGATTCTACAATGATGTATCATGACTTGAGGTGTTAGTATTGGTGATAAGGGATACGACAGTCGATAGCATATTTTTTTATCATGGTGTATTACTTGTTAGAGAATTAAGGTTGAGCACTAGAGACCTACGAGGTTGTTGTATCCTTTACCCATTTTGGTATGGAAGTGTGATGATATTTCCATGTATTTACTCATTAGTTTTCTATAAACTTATATAAGGAAATATGTGATTTGGGTTATCATTGATTGATGCACAAAATCTATGAATTTTATACCCATCAAGGGGCAATGAAAGTGGAACAACTTGGGGACTTTTTTGTCTAGGAGGTTTTGAGACTTCATGGGATTACCTCTGCAGTTGTTTCTAATAGGTATCTGAGGTTCACAGATTCGTTTTGGAAAGGTTTTGAAGAGGTGATGGGTCCCTAGATTAAATTAAGCACAACTTATCATCTACATACAGACAAACAGACAGACAGAGAGGGTTATCCAGGTTCTTGAGGATATAATCTAGGCTTATGTGCTTGATTTTGGTGGATATTGGGAAACAAATTCATTTGGTTGAGTTTACATATTAAAATAGTTATCAGTATTCGATCAGGATGACGACCTATGAGGCTTTTTATGAGAGGCCATATAGATCACCCTTGTGCTGATAAGAGTTAGGAGATTAGTCCTTGGTTGGGATGAGTGTTGTTTAGGAGATGAAAAAGATGATACATTTGATCTAGAGGCATTTGATCATGACACTGAGTCATCAAAAATCTTATGTTGGATATCAGTGTCAGCCTTTGGAGTATGAGGTTGGTGATTAGGTCTTTCATAGAGTTTCACCTCACTTGGGACATCATCAGTTAGGTAATAAAGGTGAGTTTTCATTAAGGTTTGTGGGCCCCTTTGAGATCATTGGAAGACCAGGGAGGGTTTCCTATTAGTTTACTCTCTATATTAACATTAATACATGATGTATTTCATGTTTCCCAATTTATGAGGTATATACCAGAGCCTTCCCATATGATTAGATGGGAGGATGTTTATCCTAAGCCCGATACCACTTTGGTTGAGGAGCCAGTTCAGATTATGTATTGCTAGGATAAGGTACTGCATGGTAAAGTGATACCCCTGGTCAGGTAACTATGGAAATGTGGATAGGATTTCTATGAGACATGGGATCAGGAGTCATTGATGTGGTAGCAGTGGCCTTCTCTTTTTCTGGATCCAGGATCTTGAGGGATTCTAGGGGTAGAAAGTGTTCATTATGGGGAGATTATAACACCCTGTTACCATTCAGCCAGGTATGTTTTTACCATTGTTTTGTTTTCTCTTTTTCATAGGTTTTGGTTTACCAGAAAGGAAATTTTAAGGGCACATTTAATAGTTAAGTCAGGGATTTTTTTTTAAATTTTCAGCATAGAATATATAGTTTTTACTACTTTCTGGGAACTTACATGTCATAAAAGTGAATTACATGCCATGTAATAGTTTCTGGGTAGAAGTAGTGAATTGAATACATGGATTGAAAGAGTTAAATGTTGTGTAATAGGTACACGCCATGTAAGGGAAAAATATTGGTTTTTAATTAAAAAGTGATGGGTTTTTTAGTGTATATGAGTCTCAATAGTTACATGGCGTGTAATGGAATTACACACCATGTAAATGTTTCAATTTATGTTTTTAAGTAGGAATTTCGAATTATTTTCTATTTAATTTTTCATGCATCTATCCTCTCTCGACCCGGAGCTTACCCTAGGTGATTTTGGGCGACTTCTTTCCATCCATATTGATTCACTCAGTGATTGATCACTGTTGTGGTTGGATTACTCCTCTCTGAGTAAGCATTATTTCTGGTTCTTATTTGGTTTTAGTTATAGCTATGGTTTGGTTGTGGTTTTGTGATTAGATAGGGTTTTCTATCCATTGTTTTCAATATATTGGCATACCTAGTCTAGCGAAGGTTATTCTCTTTATTTCTAGTCTCCATTGTGTAAATAATTTAGGTTTATACTGTTTAAAGGTAGGTGTTTCTGCATAATGGGTTAATTTTATGAATTACATATTGTTCTTGATTAAATCCTTCTCTTTTTTCATTGTATGGAAGTGAAAAATTGTTTCAAATGGTTTCTTTGAAAAGAAAGTTTTTTCAAAAATGGGTTTTTGTATTGAAAATGGATTTTCTTGATTTGGAAATGGATTTTCAAAATTCAAAGTGGATTGGATTGGATTTGAAAATGTTTTATATAATTTTGAGTATGGGTTTGAATTGAATTTGAAAAAATGCACAATAGGAACCTTGGGTGTGTCGGGATAGAGACACGGGTAGCCTTAGTGTGTGTTTCCCCTCTAAGAGGTAACATTTTGTGATACTAAATAGAAAGACATGATTAATTTTAGATGTAATCCACTATATTTATATCTAGGCTTGTGAATTTCTAGTATGAATTTTCCCATAGTCTAGATCCCATTTTGAGGTGATTTTCGTTTTTCATATTTAGATTTTTATCGTAAGATTGTTTTATCATGGATTGTTGTTCACAGGTTTTTATTGAGGTTGTATCCCATTAATTCACATGATAGGTTGATTCATGGGTATGAGTTTACCTGTATACCTCTTGATGCATGGATATTATTTTCTCTTTTATCACTTACACTTGTCATATTTCTACTTTGAGAATATGAACGGATTTATGAAAACCAAAGGAAGAAAATGGGAAATGATGTATAAATGGTTTGGATTTATATTAATTCTTTATAAAAATGTTTTTATTTTAAAAGATAGAATTATTTCATTTTTTATTTTAGAAATTTTATTGAAACTATGTTGGTATCCTATTAGGATTTGGATCACAACCTACTTATGTCTTTGGTCATTTTTATATGTTTTATTGCAAGATTCAGGTAAAGGGAAGAGCATCTTGTAGCATGTTGGCTTCACTTGTTGTTGTTTCTTTCAATTCAGGATGGTCTGAAGGTGATTGTTTGTCATGTGGGGGTATGAATTACTTTTTAGTTTAGCCTGATTGGCTTGGATTGTATGTATTTGTGATATCTTGTCTATTTTCCACTTCTTAATCTGGTGGTATGTCATGTTTTCTTATATACAGTACTAGTTTTTGTTATCCTTTTTTACCCATATCACGTGACAGGCTGATTCAGGTGTCTTTTCTAGTTGACCAAGGTTGTTTCATGACATATTACATTCAATTATAATGAATTTATAGACTTTTTAATCCCATAATGATTTTTGGTTTTGTGTTCATTAACTTTCTCATGATCATGTTCTCTATCACTCTATTATTCCTTAGATGTTATTTTTTCTCCTCCATATCCATATTTTCACTTCCTACTAATGTTATATTTATGTGTGAACTCTATTATGTTTTATTCCAAGTGACCATTATATTTACCATTTCCATTTTTCAAAAGTATTTTTTATTATCCCTTTTATTTTGTGGGTTTTCAATAAATTTTTTTTAAATATTATTTTTTTTCCTTTCATGGTCATATATTTTATCTCCCACTCCCTAGAATTGATTATAAAATATATATCTTGAACACTTTTTATCAAGAACAAGATAAAATTGAGTGGTCATAATTTATTTAAGGGATTATAATATAAAAAACTGAAAATTTATTTTAAAATAATACTATTCTTGATAGCTTTCTAAATCTGCAACATCCAGGGTTAAGTGAATTGCAATATACTATAAAAATATTACTATTTAAATGTGATCAGTATAACCTAGACTTTAAATTAGCAGGCCTGAATCGAAAATAAACACATTATAAAAATATGTATAATTTTTTTATATAATTTTATTCTATTACTTAATTCATAATAAATAAGTACTCACTTTTCAATAAATCAATTTAATGCTTCAAGAATATCTTTTCTTCAAAAAATGGTTTTTATTTATTTTGGTGAGAAAATATTATAATTAATTTCTAACACTTTTAGAAGTTTTATTTTATAAAAATTATATCATTTTTGAAATAATCACGTAAAATTATCTTATGTTTAAATTTTGGGATTTTTTTAAAAAAATAATTTTTCAGTGAGTAGTGAAAAATAACAATTTTATAGAAAACTGCCTTTTCCATTCAAGTATTTACAACGTACCATTTTGTTTTAAATAAATTTGAAAATTTAATTAGTTAATTTTTATTAAAAATAATCAAATTAATTTCATTTTAATCAACATTATAATTAATTTGTATATAAAAACAGTTTTATACTTAAAAATACATTTTTAGGAAAACTGTTTTACGTCACATTTTGTGGGTTTATTTTAAATGTAATTTCTTCCACTTATAGTGATTGATTTTGATAAAATTAATTAAATATTTGGAATCAAAATTTAAAAATTTTAAATTTATTTTAAATTTATTTTTTGTCATTATGAATAGTAACTGTGGTAAATATTTGTTACCACGGTATGAGTAAATCGAGTATTTATGATTAAAAATAATTTTATAAGGTGTTAAAAAATATATAACCTACCTTATTTATATTATATGAGTTTATTTTTTCCAAACTCATATAATATTTAAATATATGGAAAATTGGTACCATTTGTTTAATAACGACCTTAATATTATTTTAAGTAAAGAATAAATCCAAAATGTCACACCCTTTGTTTTAATAACTATAATATTTTTTCATGGTGATAAATTAGGTTATTCTCTATTTTAAATGGTTATCTGAAAGAATAAATAATTTTCTCTTTCTTGGTATTTTATTTAATTTTTGGTGATGGAATAATTACATTAAATGCTTTCGTAATGCGGACACCGTGTATGTGAAAGTAGTAGAAAAATCAAGTAAATGATTTCAAAAACATTCAATGTAATATTTTTGGGTGAGTTATAGTGTTAAAATATTTTTTTATAAATATAATTTATTAGTAATGTGTTAAAATTTTATATTCAAAATAAATTACTATTTTTTTTAATTCAACTTATGTGAATAGTCCCGAAAATTACTTTAATGGTATTTTATGTTAAATAATATTTTGTTAAATGATAAAAATATTATATTTATTCAATTACATGGGATATGGTTTATTATTTTAATCATTTACCACTTATGGTTCACTTTTCCTTTTATAGTAACATTCTTGACCCCTAAATAGTAAAAAAACTTTGATATCACGGTAATCGTCAAAAGGGTTAGGGGGGGGGGGTAAACTAAGAGATAAGGGTTAAAACATCACCTAAACATATTTAAATTTTATTATATTAGATTTTCTAGAATTATCTACATCCTATATTCTAAATAAATAAATTTACATCCACTTTAACATGAAAATTAATTTAGATTAATTTAATACATTACGTAATTCCAATAGCACCCCTCTCCTCTCTTATATAAGGGAACCACATATACTCTCTTCCTCACTCTTCTTGATCCAATTATCTTTAAAAAACCTTAAAAACATCTTATTAAATTCCTTATACACATCATATAGTTTCTTTTATTCTTAAAATACCACCCCCTATATTTATTTATGAGAGATCCAAAGGAGGTTCTTCAAAGAGGTGGTAATCATCTTAACTGAGCATTTTCATTTTACTTCTTCTTCTACCTCCTTAAATTATAAACAAGCCATTTAAATATAATAAAATAATTTTATACCAAATATTTAGATTTATTATGTTAATGTAATAACCTTATTCATCTCCTTTTCAATCCCATGGGGAATAAAAATATCGTTCGTGCGTACGTGTGGACTACCACCTCCACAAAGTGATGTGTTTAGTTTTTCATCACTGCCTCGCATATAATTTTATAATGATGTATTTAATGTATATATATTATATTAATGAAATAATTATCATTATTTAAAGATAATATATCGTATATTTTCTTACCCTTCCATCCGTTGTAAAATGATAAATTCATTCATGTGTATGTGTGGATTACGACCTCAATGAAGTGATGTGATTCATTTTTCATGTATATAAATAATTGGTGTTTATAAAATTTTATTTAATGTATAAAAATGAAAATTATTTCATCATTATTATTTTTATATGATGAAACTATGAAATATTTAACCATAGTCAACCCACTGAAGTCATTTTGAAATTATAAACCAAACATCCTCAAAACACCCAATGTGAACTTAACCAATTAAGTGATTAAATATATCAACAAAATATGTGAAATAAATAGTTTAATGATATGTTATTAAACATGGAAAATGTTTTCAAACAATTAAATTATTAATATAATTTTATTTTATATGTGTTAATAGAAATACATAACAATTCTAAACTTAAGGTAAGGGGTTTCTTAATTCAATTTCCATTAATTGGGTTATACTTATACTTCATTAATTATATTATTCCATGATTATGTGTGAAATTACCTTTAATTTTATTGGGTATTTTTCCAATTTTTTGTGGTTTTACAATTGTTACATACAATCACATAATTGATTAAATTCAAACTTCAATGATACAATCTTTGTAAGGATTATTCATCTTAATGTTGTTTCTTTGAGACATGTCTTGTATTGTGTACCTAATTCCTTTTATAAGGTGTATATACTGCCTATTAAGATATTATATCATTAATTAATCTTTTATAATGACATTAAAATTTATTTTATAGTTTTATCTTTCATTAGATAGTGATTTAAATGTTATCAAAATTTCAAGTGTTTTCATGTTCTCAATTTCAATTATTTTAGACATAATTCATGTTATGAATCATGATTTTTTTATATGAAATACTTAATTCCTAATTAATGTGTTTTAAAAAATTATATCATTGAAATTATGGGTTTTATATAATAATTTTATGTTCCTTCATTCAATGAATTTTTTATTCAATTATTTCCCACATTACAAGGCTTTCTCGTCTCAAACTTCATTCTTTGAGACATATTTTGATTTATGAACCTATATTCAATTATATGTTGTATACAATGACTATTGAAATATAAAATCATGAATATTTTTATAATAATGGTATTATATGTTCATGGTTATTTTATTTCTTTTAAATGGTTTTTTTGTCTTAAAAGGTCGTAAAGTGTTTTTCTTTAAAAATGTTATTTTAAATTTTTTTAAATACTTTGACCAAACTCATTCTCCATATTATTTATATTATTTATATAAAGTTATTTTTATAAACATAAATTATTTCCATAAGTTATTTTCCATGATCTTTTTATATTTAAAAATGTTTTAAAATGAAATTTATTAATGCTTTCTAGATGGATCACTTTGAACTCTCTTTACAAAAGTTTGAAAAGAATGTTTATTTTTAATGTTTATGACATAAAAATATTTTTATGACGTTATTAAATTTCATTAATTTTAAGATTAATTTTTAAATTTTAATGATTATTTTAAAATAAAAGTTTTTTCCAATATTCTGGATTTTGTTATAAAATAGTATCAAAAGAAAATGATATTTTCCCTGGTTTTCATAGAAATGTCTTAAATTTCATTTTAAATATATATTTTCATGGAAATATCCTTTATTTTTTTATTATAATTTAATGGAGATATTTTCCAATGATACCATCCTTATCCTTTTTTTATGACTATTTTAAAGAGATTTTCATGGAACCTATTTATTTTCCATGGGTTAATCAAGATAAAAAGAAATGATGGTTGTTTTCAAGGGTGTAATATTGAAATGTGTATGATTATAAATTTTTTATTCATTATATGGTACTTGGACATATGTATGTATTATTTAATGGTGATTCTATTATAAACCAAGGATGCGTGAGTATGTTATATCTGTCTAATGCATTGGGTAAAGTGATAGAGTTAACTATTTTAAGTTACTCCTAAGAGATTATGGAGTTAACTATTTCATGATACTACTAAGAGATGATGAAGTTTATAGTATATGAGTAGAACATAATAGATGATAAAGTAACATTTTTTATTTTAATCCTAATATAATGTTGTAATTATCCTATTTAGGTGATTCTATGATGAATATTTGATGTTCAAAGAAACCTATATAGTTTTTCAATTATTTCTATGAAATCTAATGGATCCTTTGAACAAGGATTGTTTTTACATGGATCATGATTGTTGAATTATATGAATCTTGTATTATATTAAATATTTATGCCAGGTATGATGATTTATGATCCATGATTTGATGGGTGTGGATTCTATTATGTTATTCTTGTGTACTTTTATTATGTTGTCATACCATTATTCTCATATTATTTACACTGATGAAATTCAAATTTTAATTCTTATGTTTACCCATACCAAGATTATGAGATTTCATATCCTATTTTTTCCATTTTACGAGGTTAAGAAGAATGATTTTAAATGAATTATGTCTAAAATGATTTTATGTGTGAATAATTTTATGGGAGATATTTATGACTTATTGTGAAATTATACAAGATAGGTATAACACAAAAAATGATCACTTAAATACATGGGTGTTGTTATGTAAGAGCTTTTCCTAATTCTTTAAATCACTAAACTTAAAAGGTCTTTGGATATGTAATAAATCTAATATTTACATTTTATATTTTATGTTTTGGATGGATAAAATTGGGTCATGTTTATCAGTATCAAAGAAATAAATGTAAATATTATGTTCTAGCACTGAATTTGAGATTGTGGGTTCGATGATATTATAATACACTAAATATATTATGCTTATAGGAAAAGTATATTGGTATTACTCCCAAGTACTATAAACATTGTTATCTCTTGTAATGTAATATGTTTATGGGATTGGGGAGTAAACACTATCAACTATTTTGTAATGATATTTGAAGATATCCTTGACATATAATATAATTTTCCATGAAAATTTATATATTTTATTCCTATAAAATACCACATTTCAATGAAACACCACATTCCTATAAAATGAAACATTTTTTATGTCATGCCACATTCCTAATTCACATAACTAGGAATTTATATATGATTTAAAAATCTTATTCCATGTTATATTTCATGGTTTCATGATCATCCAATATAAATTAATTTCTAAACACAAAATTTTATTAGTATGTAATATTTCCTTATCATTATTTATAAAGATTTCATTATTTGATTCAGTTATTCATGATGTTTTTTACTTGATCATGTATATTATTAGCATATGAACCATTTATAATTTATATATGTTTAATTAATAATTTATTAACCAAATTTATTTTTCAAATCAATAAATTTTTATGTCTCCCCATTTTCTTAGGTCATTAGAGGGGGTGAAGTTATTTTGGTTAGATTATAATGGATTTGAGAAGAAAAATATCATTTTGTTTTATTGGTTCATGATTTAATATGTACCTATATAAAATAGGAAAAGAACATTTCATTCTAGAAGTTGTTTTTATTTTATGTTCAGTGTAATATTTATTCTTTTTTTTGTGATATCTGAAGTTCATGTTTTTGGAGATTCATCTCTCAATTTCATTACTATTTATATATCATTTTTATAGTCTATTTTAAAAATACATTTCAATTTCTTCCATGTTTATATTTAAATTCCATTTTCCCCCAATAGATATTATTTCCAGTATATTTCCCATTTTTTCATCATAACCCATTTAAATTATATTACTATTTTAACACCCTCAGATTTTAAAAAGAACACTATGTTTTATAGCTTATGTTGCATAGGACACCAAGATTAAAAAAATCCAAAATATAATTATTTTACCATATCCATTATAAAATATCAATTAAATTTGTGGGTGTGAATAGGAATCACTATATTAGGAAATAAATGTGAATTTCATGCTTAATACAAATTTAATTATTCTTATGAAATAAGCACATAATTGTTTAGTAAAGTTATTTCATTCTTCCAATATATCTTTTCATAAAAAATTAATTTCTATCTATTTATATGATAAAAAATATGAATAATTTTTGAAACTTTTATAAACTTTATTGGAAAAAATAAATATCCTTTTTGGACTCATCATGCCAAAATTATCTTAAGGTATTTTTTTGGAATTTTCTAAAAAAGTAAATTTTGGGGTTAAAAAGTGTAAATATTATTTTTTAAAAATACCATAAATCTTATGAAATAATTATTATATGATCAAGATTAAAAATTATTCTTGATAAAAATGTTTTTATGGAATGAGATAATACCTAAGTTGTAACATTTAGAAACACATTCCTAGAAATTTTGAAAACCATGATTTGAATTTAGTAAACCCATTTTTATGAGTTATACATGTACCATATTTAGAATTTATTTTTATCACATTAATAGATTTAATAAAGTAAAATGGATTACATATTTGGAATTAGTAATTCCAAATTAGGTTATAAGTTCATTTTCATTTTGATTCATATAAAATCTACCATGCTAAAAAAAATATTTTCCACAGTATAGGTAAAATAATGAAACAATTAAGGTTAAAAGTTAAATGATTAAAATATATAAAAACTAAAAAATTAAATGGGTGTTTGATGTTATGATCCACTATAACCATCCTAAAAAATCTTTAATTATAAATATAATTCATTGTAATTAATTCCATACAAATGTGATTGGATTTAAATATAAAATAATCATTATTTAATCACTTAAACCCACCCCTCCTCAAGTATAAATACCACCCCTCACCACCCCCTTTATTCTGAAAAGACTTTATGCTCCTAAATTCCCTACCAAACACTATACTCCCTACTCTATCCATATCCAAGTGCTACTGGTCTCACCCAAATTCTAATTCTATGGTCTTTAAGGGATCCTTCAATGAGGTGATATTCAAGAGGTAATTTTTTCAAACATCCTCTCTTATTTTCTCTTCTTCTTCTTCTACCTTCTCCTCACCTCTTTCATACATCATGGAATAATAAATCAAAAATCATGTACATAATTTAATTTTTTGTTTCTAATGGAATATATTATATCTATCCCTTTTATTATCTCCTCTTATTCAAGAAAATGAATCCGTTGTCCAAATTATGGCGGCTAACCATCTACGTGAATACTGATTTTTCATTTTCCATTACCGCCTTCAAGGATGGCCATAAAAGTATTATTATAGTTAAATAAGATTTTAAAAGGTATATTTTATCCTATTTAATTTTCTATAAATAATATATATACATAATATTAAATAAAACAAAACTAGTTTGAGATCGTCAGAAAAACCGCAAAATTAAACATCTATCGTTAACATTTTATCAAATGAATCATCCTCATGTAAGAAATAAATATGATACATGAAACCATTTAAAATTATGTAAGTAAATTAATACTATCACATTTCAATTCTATCATTTTATTTACATTTTAAAGGAACATCTATAATTATACACAAATGAACCATCCATGAAAACCATGAAACAAACACACCTGAAATAATGAAAATAATGAAATATTATTAACCAATGGAAAATAATATTTTATAAAAGGACAATATAAGGTATTATAAATATTAGAATAGTTCTATAATGAATTAATAACATTCTTTAAACCTTTATATATGAGTTAAAATTATGAAAAAATAAAGGGAAGCGTGAGGTAAGGGTTTTCATCCCACTTTTACTTCTGTGGGAAATATGCCTTATTCGCCACTTATTTCTATTGTGTGGTGCATACAATTCCCCATTTATGTGTTATATCATGAATCCATTTATCTTTTTATTATTTAATGTTTCATTTGTATGAGGATTATGATTTTAAATATACCCATTTGGTAAGGGTTTATTACACAATATCATCATTATTTGGAATTGTTTATACTTATGTCTCTACTAGGGAATATTTCTCTTTCATGTCCATGTTTTCTAAAAATGTTTTAAATTTTTATTATTATTATATAATGATTGTTTAAAGTAATTTTTACCCATTTTTACTTTTTACAAAATGTTTTGAAATGAATCTGCATGTCATTTTTAAAACACTGCCCATTTGGATTTTACCGAAAAAGTGAAAGGAATTTTTTTAACGTGTACAACATTAATAGAATTTACAGCCATTATGACCACTAAATTTTTTTAAATCATATTTTATAATATTAAATTTTTATTTTCAAATAAAAGTATTTTTAAAATGTTTTTGTAAATTCTAATTTTAAAAAGTGAATTACAAAGTGAAAGAGGATATTTTTCTCAAGATTGTTTGTAAAGATATTTTTTTCTTTCATAAATGAAATAAACCCTATAATTTACTTATGATCCACTGAGTATATGTTTTATTAAAATAATTATTATTATTTATATGGATGGTTTATGATCAATTTTATTATGGATGTACTATTTTGATACAATTCACCATATTTATTTGGATGGTTTATGATTATGTTTATTGAATGGGGAAAGTATTTACATTTCATATGATAGTTTAAATAAAAATGTTTATGTTGATTATATTTTTCCCCTTTTATATGAGGAATGAATTGGACTTAGTAAGTTATGGGAGGGGCCCACTATATCCCCTCGATGCATCGGTAGGTCTCATGAGAAAACTTTTTTGGGTATTGTCTTATGTATTACCCATTTATGTATAACATCTTGGATGAAGCCTTGATGGTATGATTATATTTCATGCATTAATAATTCCCTCATTATGAGATAATTATTGATTTCCATGTGATTATTCAATTATTATAATATCCATGGTTATGTTTTCTAGACCATGTGATTATTTATATAGCATTATTTGATCATCTTTTATTCTGGACATATTATACTCAGGTTATTAATTAAATGGATTATGGTTTAGTTATTCACTTTTCCATAACTGTTTATTCTTATTTATGATAGCTTCCACTCTACTTAACCCTCACTAATAATTTGAGATCACCCCTTTCCAATGTCTTATTTTCCCTTAGATTCCAAGAAGTTTATTATGATTGATATGTAGGGTTAATATAGAAGAATAATGGTGTCCTTAAAGGATTTACTATGTTTTATTTTATATTTTAAATTTTAATACAAGTTTCAAGTTTTGATTTTGTTTTCCAAAACTACAAAACAGTTTGATCCTCTGAGATTTGATTCCTTTTATATTATGATAATTTAATAAAGTAACCACCGACTCTGGGCTACTAGGGTTGGGAACATTATAGTTGGTGTAACGACCCGAATTTTTTAAATACATTTTGTTTCCTAATTTTATGTGTTATTGTTATACTCAAAAAAAATGTTTCATTTGGTAACATGAGTATAATTAAAATGAGACTGTTGGGTTTTGACTGTTATTTGACCATTGGTCAATATGACCGCTGGAAACTAAACATTTTGACTATTGTCTCTAAATACAAGCAATCTTGGTTAATTAATATAGAAAGAAGATTCGATGGCCTCACCCAGTAGTCTTGGACCGATCGAAGCCCATCTAACAGAACTTGGGAAGGAGGTAGCACCACTGGGCTTCGCTCTGGACCAAACCCAAGCTGAACTTCATCGTATAAAGCTAGAACGGGATCGCCTTCGCGAGAAGTTCAAACTGATAGAAATTACTACTCGTGCGATGTTAGCCGAGCCTCCCTCAGATTCTCTCACCTTAGCACACCTTACACTTAGGTCCTATGCTGGTGTGATAAGGGGCTATGTAAGGAGACCGTAACTGTCTTGTGTAATCCTTTGTTTTAAATAAAATTTCGATTTCTTTTATGAATTTTCAAATGACCGGATAAATATAGTATGCAAATTTTTGATGAATTTTAGAAAAAGGATATTTTAAATATGTTTATGTAAACCCTAAATAATTAAAAATGTGTAATGATTTTCAAAAAATGGTCTTCTGCAATTATGTTCAGTACTAAATTTAGAGTCTAATAAGATCAACTTGATTTTTGATGAATAGTAAATTATGAATAGTGATTTTATGATTAGGATTAATAATGTGTCCAAATGGATTAGTAATCTCACTTAAAGAAAGTATTAAAATAAGCTAGGCACTTTGATTAAGTAATGTGATTCAATAAAATGGTTAAATAACGGTTTCATAAATTATTATTCAAGTATTAGTTTTGTCGGATGAATAGTGTTTTTTAATTAAAAATTTAATTAAAAATAATTAGAAAATTATTTTTATAAAAATGACTTTATTTTTGAACTCAGAGCATCGATATTATGTTATGGTAATTTTTGGGGATTTTTCTGAAAAAAATGAATTTTCGGTGAATAGTGTATTTATTTAAAAATAAAATTAAAAATATTTAGAAAATTATTTTTATAAAATGGAGTTCATTTTTGAAATCGGAGCATTGATATTTAGTTAAGGTGAAAGTTTGGGATTTTTCTGAGAAAGATGAATTTTTTCAGTGAATAGTAAAAATGCAGTTTTAGGGTTTCGGTATGTTTAATGACATCATAATTGTGTCATGATGATGTCATGAGATCTTTTAAGGGTTGTCCGGCCAAGGGTGATGAATTATTGTTTTGGGTGCCCCATGTGGCCTAACTCCATGATAAATGCCAAGGGAGAGCACATGGGTTTGAGAAAAGCACATGTGAGGTGTCCCTTGGCCATTAATGCCTTGTCCCCTCACTTTCCCTATAAATACCAAGCCCTCCTCTCATCCATTCGACTCCCCACTCATTACCAACGAATTTCTGGTCTCATTACCTCCCAATGAGTCCTCCCAAGGTGCCCCCAAGCCCTCAAGGTCCCAACCTTTGAGGTTTAAGAGTTACATTTTAAGGTAAGGGATCCGACCTCTCTTTCTTTTCAAGTAATCTCTTTTATGTAATTTCTTTTATACTCCATGTTCTTATGTTGGAGTATGTTATTTTATATTCATCCTACTTCCTATTTCATGTTCATATGATGAGAGACCCCCCCTTGCTCTCATCAATTCGTTTTAAGAATGTTTAAGTGGCGCCGTTAGGCTGCCGAATTTTTAAGGGATTCTTTCACCTTCCTCGTTTTCAAGTTCTATTTTCATTCAAGTCTTTCATGTTCCTTTTTATTATGTTGGGGTATGATCTCTAAATTATCATACTGATCTTTTATGATCATATGATTAGAGACCCCATTTGATCGCTTCAATTCAGTATTTTGAAGTTTTAAGTGGCGCCGTTAGGCTGCCGAATTTTTAAGTGGTTCTTCACCCTTCCCGTTTTGAAGTTCTACTTTCATGTCAATTATTTCAAGTTCCTTTTTGTTATATTGGGGTATGATATCTATATATATCATACTGGACTCTTATGTTCATATGATGAGAGACCCCATTTTATCTCTTCAATTCAGTATTTTGATGTTTTAAGTGGCGTCGTTAGGCTGCCGAATTTTTAAGTGGTTCTTCACCCTTCTCGTTTTGAAGTTCTACTTTCATGTCAATTCTTTCAAGTTACTTTTTGTTATGTTGGGGAATTATCTCTATATCTATCATACTGAACTCTTATGTTCACATGATGAGAGACCCTATTTTATCTTTTCAAATCATTTTTGTTGATGTTTAAGTAACGTCGTTAGGCTGCCGAACTTTCATAAGAGAAATCTAATTTTTTTCTTCCTTCCATGTTTTTAATTTCAAATGGTATGTCCTTGAAATTTCATTACCATGATCATGTATCCTTCTTATTCTGTCCATGTACTATTTTATGGGTCATTTATGAATGTTTGACCCATTTTACCTCTCTTTTAATGTCTTCTAAAACCTCGGAACATTGCCGTTATGCTGCAAAATTTCTGTCTCAAAATGTCTATCTCTTTTTCTAAAGTTCTTTTATTTTATTAAGTGAATACTCAAAGCTCTTTCTTCTAAAGGGGTATTCACATATATACCAAAATTTTCTATTTTAAATTCTGGTATTTACATACATGAGACCCACCTTCCTTTTCTGTGGGTTTTAAAGTGCTGTAAAGATCATGTCTTTAAAGCAATTTTTTAAAACGTTATGATTATGAAATGAAACCCATTTATTTTATGGTATGTGGGTTATTTATTAAATGTTTGATGATGATATATGTGGCTCACATGATAATAAAGGCAAATTTAAGGGTGCGCCCTGATAGCGCTCCAATGCATTGGGTAATGATGTAACCACTAGAGATTACAATTTTCACGATACCTTGGTGAATAACCTTGGTAATTTTAAAATGACACCTTGGGGATGGACCTTGGTGATATGTTCATGATTGTCTATGTTAAATGATGTATCCACATCTTCAAGTTATGAAAAAGTTTTATTTTTATTTTGATATGCTTCATGATTTCATTTTCATGCCTTAGAGTTATTTTCATGACTTTATTGATGTATCTCAAGTTCATATGTAAAATGTTTCACTTGTTTCCCTTGCTGGGCCTTCTTCTCACCCTTCCTTTTGATGTATGTCCCCAGGTTATGAGATGCAGTAATGAGCCTAGGGTGAACATGAGGAGAAGCCTTTCAAGTGTTTAAGGAGAATGTTTTTTTTGTTTCATGTTTTATGTTCCTTGTTTCCAAGACACTAAACCTTAAAGATCCTCAGTTCCGTGTAATGGAATGAAAGTTATGTTATAAAAAGACGGGATGCTATAGTTGGTATCAAATTAAGTTTAGTAGAAAAATTGGGAACTAGATTTAGGAAAAAATATATTATAGATAGAAACCCTATTATAGAATTTGGATATATTCCCAATGAAACCAAAACTATGATTTAGAGATTAGTTATAACAAAAATTTTAATTTACATTATGTAGTTTTGAGATTATGCAATATATTTCATAATGTTATGATCTAATCTAGTGTATTTCACTATTTAGAAATGGATCATAGTTAAAGTAATGTGAACTATATCAATGCATGTAATCCATGTAGGGATTTCCCTCTTGGGAAAGATAATAAAGCTGGAGCTGGAGCTGTAGTTATAGCTAGAGCTTTAGCTTGAGCTAAAAAAATTATAACTATCTTGGGAAAACTGACTCAAGTTATTAACAATAACATTACCCATACAGAGTGTCATGATCCAAAACATGGTGCAAAAAATTTAGATTGATTCATGCGATGACAATATCCATTATTCAATAGGACCAAAAATTCATTTGTAGTAGAGTAATGGATGAGTTCCTTAGAGAATATATTTTTTTTCTTTGGGAAGTAATGAAAGAGAGAAGGTTATCATGGTAGTTTATTATCTCTCTAGGGATACAAACCAATGGTGGTCATTGATTCAAAACACTATAGAGGAGGATGAAATAAAAAAAATTGAATGGAAGTATTTTAAGTAACTTATCTTGGAAAAATATTTCCCTTATGAACAGTGAACAGATATAGAGATACAATTCTTGAGTTTGAGATAAAAGGAGGATGAGAAGGTTTTTATGTATGAATATAACTTTATAGGTCCATCCAGGCATGTTGCGGACTACATATGTAATCCAAAGTGTAATATTGACTGCTTCATTGATGGGATTAAACCAATAATTTTATTGGAATTATTATCCTAAAAAAATTCATCATATGAGGATATAGTATCTTATCATATCAAGAATTAGAAATAAATTTACAAGTCTAATGTCTATAAAGGAAAGTAAGAAAATAAAAGTCTGTTATAGAAAAAATAAGATAAAGGGAAGAAGGGAAAGAAGGATTTTCTCACATGTGATAATTGTGGAAAGAAACACCCTTGTACTTTCCTAAAGGGAATGAGAGTTTGTTACAAGTGTGGAGAGAAATTACACAAGGTTCCTGATTTAAAGGGAAATAAAGAAGTTTTAAATGTGCAATATTTCAAATATAATGAGATAGAGAACTACACAAAAAAATTACCAAAGCATTAAGATAATATAACTCATAAAAATCTAAGGGATTGAGGTCAATCTTATGCTATTGATATAGCCCAAATAGAATGATTATTATGATTGTGTTTTTTGATCTATGAAAAATGTTGTCGAAAATTATTGTTATAATAATTAATAAATTTATAAATATTGTATGTTAGTACTTTTTCTTTAATTATTTTAGATCATATGTTGAATGGTACCAAAGACCAAGAATATTGATTCAATGGAAAGTTGGTATTTTTGAAAACACATGTTTAAAGCAAAGATAAGAGTTATTGTGTTTCTGATGTTGAGATAATAATGTTGGGATGGAGAGATGATATACCTTGTATATTATCAATGATTTGTTAAAAAAGTGTTTTATGCTACCTGTAATGGAGTTGATAACATATTTGTATTTAAGGAAAATATCCAATAATCTATATTTTAAAGAAGCGTGCATGTTTTCAATAAGGATTTCTGGAAATTAAGATTATTACCATGTTTAAATAGAATCCATGATGAAGGTATTCAATGATTGGTATGTAATTATTAAGATATACTTTAGGTTTTTTGAGATGTTAATGTGTTGGTTGGAGTAGAGTACTCAAGAGGGGGGTGAATTGAGCATCTATAAAAATTTCTATTCAAAATGGTTCTTTGAAAATTTTCACCAATTAAAAATATAATATAAGTCAATTTTTAGTGAATTTATAAGAGTTATAAATGTTCAATTAATTTCTCAAAATATTGATTAGTTTTCAACTATACTAATCTAATTATTAATACAACTTTTGAAACTAACATACTGGTTCAAAACAGTTATAAACACTTGCTAAACTAACTATTAAAGTTCAATTTAATTATAAAAAATATGTGATAAAAATAGAGTAAAACTAAAATATAAAGACACAATTGATATAAACAAGAGGTTTAGTCTCAAGATGAGACTTAGTCCTCTCCACTTGGTGATCACCTACCACCAAGAATTTTAAATTAATAAACAAGTTTTGATCCACACCCTGGATCGGGGTTCACAATAGTACACAAGGTTGTCCAGGTCACATTTGACCTCTACCATAGTTATTCATGAGAAAATAGAAAGCAGGTCACACTTGACCTCTTCCACAGTTCTATGTGGGATACAAAAGGATAAATAGAGTGAGGGTTTGAGGATATCATGTATCTTCCAGTTATGCACATGATTCAGTGTGTGTGTAACAAATAGATACACACACCACTCAAAAATGTAAATAAAAGAACAAAATAAAGTGAAGGATGTAGAGAAAGTTTTAGAAGTCTTTGTGTGTTATGCAGTGCATATCTGGACTCTTTTGATGAAGTGGAGTTGAATTTTGAGTCCTTTTTTAGAAGTTGACTCCCAAACAAGGTGTTGTAGCCTCTGTGGTCTGGATTCCAGGAGTATGAGATGTTCATCTTCTTTATTCGAAAGATGTTTAGGTCAACTCAGTAGTTTTATCTTTACTCCTTGACCTCCTCGTATGTTCTTTTCTTTGTGTTCCTGTGCTTTTGGAAGTGTTCTTGAGAGTTTAAAGAGTTCACATGTTTTTCTTTTCTTACTACTTTTCATCATGAGTCAAATGATCCATCTTGTCATTCATTTATACTTTAAGGTCCAACATGCATAATAATCTCTCCACGTGCATGTACCATATACTATCTCCTAAATTTCCCATAGACAACATTAAATAATTCCATAAACATTAATTTGTCTAAATATTACCGTTAGATATAAATTTGAATTAATAAATTAAAAACATTTTCTATTACTATCGATGATTCATAATTATTATTGAGTCACTGACATCGGTCCATCAGCATCGGACTGTCTGCATCGACGACTCTCTGTATCGGTGAGTCATTTTCATTGGTATTAGTGTCTCTGGGCATCAGTGAGTCATTTATACTATCGGTCTATCTGGTCATCGGTGAGTCATCATCAGTGACTCATTTAGAACTATGAGTGTGTCGCCCATCGGTGGCTCATCCATCGGTAAGTCCTTTGAACTAATGGTGTGTCACCCATCGGTGAGTCATCCTTCGGTGTGTTGCTTGAACTATCGGTGTGACCGATCATCGGTGACTTGTCCATCGGTGTGTCATTTGTTCTATTGGTGAGTCCAGCATCGGTGTATTCTTCTATCGGTGACTTCTTCATCGGCGAGTCATCCATTTTTGAACTATCTGTGTCAGGGACTCTGAAAAACTTACAAAGTGTCTGTCTTATACAGAACAATATCAGATTAATTAAAATTCATAAATTCATGTAAATATACACATGTAAATATATTGAAACATAAATATCCATAAATTATTGAATTATTGAAATGTATTATACTATGTGACATAAGTTATTCATTTATAAATATTCATCGACATGATTAACAGTAGTTAAAATATAATGTATGAATTATCATGATTTGTAAAATGGAAAGAGTTATAACTTAATATTTGAATAAATAGGATTTGTAGATTGGCATGATTTGTGATTATTAAAACATCTCACAAAGGGTCCAACAATATCCCCATTTTTGATAATAAAAAATCGTGGCATTAATGAGTTATACAAGATGTTAAGGAATAAAAATTACTTGACTTAACATGTCAACAGTCAGTATGAATTCTCAATATAACTATAAGGTATTTACTTTTATTCTACCCCTAAATTATTGTATCAGAGGATATATATAGAAGGCTCATTTATATCAGAGAATTTTTAGAGTTGGGATATATATATATATATATATATATATATATATTCTTTTGATTACATGTTATCTTTCCTATGATAGAGTTCTCCACCTTAGGTTAAGATTTGATCCCATCTGTTTTCCACCTTTTAGATTAAGAGACGATGCCATCCATAGAGTTATCCCTCTTTTGGGATTATAAAAAAGGTGAAGAGAAACATAAATAATAAAGAAACATACACAAAGAAAATTGGAAACACAGTGAAGGAAAATTTGATATTCATTAAAGGTACAAAGAGTACAAATACCTAACAAATAAATGATCCATAGATAAGGCTTGGGATTTTAAGGGGCCTTACCTATGTATGAAGGGTAAATTGTAGTTTTATGAGGTAGTTTTTTGTATTTAGGAAGGTCTGGTCGAATGATGACACTAGTTAAAGCAACACCTGTAATAACATTAGCAGCAAGTCTAGGTCTCATCTCTCATAAAACAAAACTTTGAGGATTCTCCTTGATTAATGGTATGATCTGAGATAAGCCTTGAGATATTGTCATCTGAGTAGGAGGGAGAGAACCAAATGCGATGGAAGTAGATGTTGGGACCACTATTGCTTCAGCCTCTATATACAGGTAAGGCTTCAAAATCTTGATGAAATAATTGATGATTTCACCCCCATACTGCATAGAATTTTCAAATTCATCCATGTTCTCCATGAACATTTCCAAATTATGTGTAAACTTTTTAAACTAACTGACTTGCCTCTTTAATTCCTCTGTCACTAGTGGAATATTAATATTCTCAGCCAAGTACTTAAATTTGTTAATCAGGTCATACTTGGTATATATTTTTAAGAAATAATTTTCCACATTTTCTCTGATCTCTTTCTTAGTAGCAGATGCCTCATTGGTACATTGTCTCACCATGTTATAAACAAGGTTAATGTTCTTGTGCACCTTGTCAAGGTTTATTTATCAGAATCACTTTGAATAGACCTCAGATCTTCTCTCATCGCAGTCCTGAGGGACTCTATATCTACAGTAGTAGACCTGGTACCTTTATAACTAGAGGCACCCAAAATCATCTTTCCAAGATCCTACTTTAACTTCTCCAAATATACACTCAAGAGATGTGTAACAGGGTTCCTAAGAACCTGCATAACACCACCAAGTGTGTTCTTAAAACCAGTAGTCAGAGATTCTAATTCATTACTCATTCTCTTCACTTCTTCTCTTAGCAAAGTATTATTTCTAATAATAGTCTCTACTGTAGTGATTAGGTTAGGATGAATCTCTTGAATCACCATTCTTTCAATCCTAGCTGCATATGACTTTGAAATAATCATGGAAGTAGAAGCTTCATTTCTAACTCCAATATAGGATCTCACTAACTCATATAAACCTTCTTTGAATGGATCAAAATCAGCCTTGGTGACATAGTCACTAGGCACTGTAGGGACAAAAGGATCATCAATAGAAGGTACTATAGGTGATGTTTGAGAAAACTGTTCCACTTTAGCTTGTGGAATAGGAGGAGGAGGAGCTACCATATTCTTATCTAAGTCATAATCCAACCCAAATAGGATAGAAACCTGATTTCTATTCCAATCACCAGAATAGGTCTAGTCTCTAGGCTCCACAATATCAATCTCGATGCTTCCTCCCTAAGGTTCTACCTCATCCTCATCTTCATATTCTCCTGGATCTCTAACCAAAACAACATTCCAAGGCACTGGTACTATCTGAACTTGAGGTTCTGCTTGAACTCCAGCCACTCCGACCTCTTGATCCATTTGAGGCTCATCCTCAATCCGAGGCATAGGTGAAATCTGATCCTCAACATCTTCCTCCTATCCTCCATCCATGATATCATTAAGATCATAAATGATGCCTTGAGAATCATCATTTGGTTGGTCATTCCTTTCCACATTTCCAGCATCTACATCATCATAATGACTAGAAACATCCTATCTAATATGATCAACAACATCTAGCCTAGTAGTCTCATCATCTTCTCCATGCATATAATCCTCACCAGAATTAACATATTCTTGACTTGATTTCAGTGAGTCACTCACATTCTCAACTTCATCATCCTCATCATCATCATCATCATAATCATCATCATCATAATCATCATCATCATCACTATCTATTTTTGTTTTCATATCCTTCAACTCCATAGACCTCAGTCTCTTCCTCATATTCATCACCCAAAAAAGATTCTTGAGAAGGTAACTCAAAAGGTGAATTGGTTGGTCCACATGACATGTCATTAGGGCTTTCAACTATATTTGGGTCACTCTTATCATTTATAGGTGACCCCTCTTCTCTTGGAAGTGCAGGCTCAACTCCCTTTTCATCGGAATAAACCACCTGCTCACCGGTTTAAGACCCGGATCAGCTTGATCCCTTGGTCTGGTAGGATGATCTATGGGATTGTAATCCTCATATAGTTTCTCCTCAACATCTATCCAACATATCTTCCATAGTTTCCAAAATATCTTCATCATCTTGCAGATTTCTTTGTGAAGGCAGAATCCACTACAGGAAGTAATCATCTCATCTCCATCTTCCACACATTCTAGCCTCTTCAACATTGATGAGATCATCCTTGGATAGTATAAATAGGTTTATTTCTTGTGTGGTTTTATAATCTCAGAAATATGTACCATAAGGTACCTACACAAGTTTACTTTTACTCCATTCTTCAATAAATAAATCAGGTAAACATCCTGACACTTCACAGTAGAAAAATCTCCCTTGGGAAGATTTGGTGTTGAATGAACTTGAATAGTAGTATGGCCTCTCCATCTAATTATATAGCCAGGGATCTCCTTGACTCCTCATTCTTAGTCAATTCTTTCAAATAATTTTCATTTGAAAATAAATCTAAGGATGGTGTAATATTACCCTGGTAGTCAGCATAAATCCTCTCATGTATCATCTCCAAGCATTCAACCCACTCCTTTGAAGAAAAAGAGATTTCCTTACCCTTTACTACTGAATTCATCTGAGCCTCCTCAGCTCCTTCCAAAGATAATTTCAAGTTAATATAGAACTGATTTACCATCATGGGATAGAACGGCCCCTCATTGTTTTCAAACTAGATGATCCACCCTTGAGATTCCAACACTTTCTGCAAGAGTGACTTGCTCGACAATAGCCACTCGGCAGACACCTCCTTCTTAGCAGTTACCACACGAATTCCAAAACCTGGCTTCGCAGAACCTATGGCACCACTTGATTCAACTTTTTGATTCTTATCTAATGATGATTCACTTGGTACTTCCATTTCACACTTTGTTCTCTCCATTATGAAGGTTTGGGTTTAAAGGAAGTTGAAAGGTCTAAGGTTCGAAAGGTAGAGTGAGGGTAGTGAAAGGTCGAAGTGTGGATTAAATTAATTTTATCATTTAGGGATTGTAATTTGTAAAATGGAATATAGAATAATGGTAAAATAAGAAACAAATAAACTACATCATTTTACTTAAAATAAAACTAACAAACAGATTTACTAAAAATACCCTATCAGAATCGGTTTCATACCAACGGTATAACATGATTGAATTCATGTGATCAGCTTCAATAGACTAGTTTTACACATCAATTTCACATGATCAGTTTCACTATTTTATTTCACAAGATCAGTTTTACTGATCAGTTTCACTAGATCAGTTTTACTGATTAGTTTCACCTGATCAGTTTCACTGATTGGTTTCACTGATCGGTTTCACTAGATCGGTTTCACTGATCGGTTTTACTGACAAAAATATTTTTCTAAGGGGATAATATTGGATAGTATTTATAGATTTATCATTCCTAGTTCATGTTTGATGTATCTCATTATCTTAGAGTTTAAGGGTTTGGTGAAAATTTCATCAAGTTGATGCTTAGTCCCAATAAACTCAAGAGTTATATCACCTTTCTGATAATGGTCTCTCAAAAAGTGATGTCTTACATCAATTTGTTTTGTTCTGGAATGAGAAATTGGATTTTTAGAAATTTTAATAGCACTTGTATTGTCAAAATTTATGGGGATATGTATGAATTAAAACCCATAGTCTAATAAAGTGTGTTTCATCCACCAAATTTGTGCACAACAACTACCAACAACAATGTACTATTCTTCAGCAGTTGATAATGCAACAAAAATTTTCTTTTTACTACACCATAAAATTAGAGACTTTCCCAAAAAGTGACATGTTCTGGAGGTTCTCTTTATATCTAATTTACACCCACCAAAGTCAACATCATAATAACTGACCAAATCAAATGGGTGTCCTCTAGGGTAGAACAATCCTAAATTATTTGTATACTTGAGGTATTTGAAAACTCTTTTAACAAAATTTAAATGACTCTTTAGGATTTTCTTGAAATCTTACACATATACATACACTAAACATGATGTATGTCCTACTAGAAGTTAATTACAACAAACTCCGAATCATTCTTTTGTAAGCATTTCGATCAACAAATTTCCCATTTTCATCAAGATCCAGCTTACATGTAGAACTCATAGGTGTTTCACTACTCTTAATGCCATAAAATGCATATCTTTTCAAAATATATTTAGTATATTTACTTTGATTAACAATAATACCTTTTTTTGTTTTGAAATATTTTTAATCCAAGAAAATATTTAAGTTCACCCATCAAACTCATTTCAAACTCACTTTGCATCATTTTTGAAAAATAATTACATAAATAATTTTTAAATGATCCAATGATAATATCATCTACATATATTTGATCTATTAAAACTTATTTTGAAATTATTTTTATAAATAAAGTAGGATCTTAAACTCCTTTTGTAAAACCTTTAGAAATAAGAAAGTTTCTTAACCTTTCATACCAAGCTCTTCGATCTTGTTTCAAACTATATAAAACTTTAGATAATTTTAAAACATGATTTGGAAAATGTGGTTTTTTAAAACCTGGGGGTTGTTCAAAATAAACATCCTCAATTATATAACTATTTAAGAATAAACTTTTAACATCCATTTGATAAAGTTTGAAATCTAAGTGTGCGACATAGGCAAGTAGAATTCTAATGGATTCAACCCTAGATACTGGTGCAAAGGTCTCCTCATAATCAATTCCTTATTATTTATTATATCATTGTGAAACCAATATAGCTTCTTTTCTAACTATATTTCCAAATTCATCCAGTTTATTCCTAAACACCCATTTAGTTCCTATGATTAAGGTATCTTTTGGTCTATCAAACAGCTTCCACAATTTATTTCTCTCAAACTGATTAAGCTCTTCTTGCATAGCCATTACCCAAAATTCATCATTGATAGCATCATTGATATTTTTAGGTTCAAGTTGTGATAAGAATGCTTGATGTTCAACCTGATTTCTCAAACAAGCTCTAGTTTTTGTTCCTCTATCTAAATCTACAACTAGAGCATCTAAGGGATGGTTTTTAAGAGTTCTAGTTGGTATAGTAAAAGTAGGGCTAGTTATTTTAGGTTCATCACTTGGTTCTGGTTAATTATATATAGATTCTAGAGAATTTATAGAACTGTAGGTTTTAACAGATTCTTTTATAGGATGGTATGAGGGTTTAGCATTAATTTCTAGATTTGAAATATCTTCTTCTAGATTCCCTAGTGAGGTCTTAGGTTCATGTGGATATGTTTCATAAAACTTAACATGTACAGATTACTCTATGCATTTTGTTCTCTTATTAAAGACTCTATAAGCTTTTCTTGATGTTGAATATTGACGGGCGTCCTTGTCGTGAGGACGGTCAAGTTTACATTTATAAAGACCCAAGATATAGCACAGTGGCTAACCTCGGGGTCGCTCTCAAGGAAGCAGTGTCGAGAGCCTAAGTGGTATGTTCCAAAAATCTTTTTGTATTTTTAAATACTTTAAAACATAAAAACACACTCCTAAGGAATCACTAATCAGTGTTGAAGAGCACAGCGGAGAGGTAAATAGTGATGGAAAAGTGCAAAAAAACCTAGACACAGGACAACTCTACATGGAACAAGAAAAGACAGGAGACAAACACAGAACAAAGAAAAGGACACCAAAACACAGAAGACAAAAGTTAGTGAGACCAAGGCTGGACCCAGGTTAATTCACCCTCTACTCCCTATTCTAGATAAACTTAAGAAATTGATCAACAATTATCAAATTCGCACAGTGAATGATCGATGTCTCGGATCAAACACCAGTCTCGCCTAGAACTTGATCACTCAAACATAGAATTCCTTCCATGCTTAAGCATTCCTCAAAACTACAAGGTGATTCACTCGGAAAAGTCATTCTGGAAAGAAATTCTCATAAACCAGAGTGATTCCACTAAGATCGTCACATCACACAACCGATCTTGATTCTCAATTCGAGAAATCAAGACAGGAAGGGGAGAAGAAATTAATCAAGAAAGTAGTAAATCATCATACGCAAGATCTTTCTCTCGCTAAATCTAACTCGAAGACACGGTCTACTAAGGTGAATAAAAAGAACGTGATCACATTAATGTGTGAATCTCCAGATTGTGGTGGGTTTCTTAAACTGGATCCAGCCCCGCAAATTAGATCTCCATTTCTGGAGATTTGAGATCGCAGCACGAGATGAGAATCAACAAAACACCAAAAAACAGAAGTAGCGGGAGGATGGATGAAATGGAGAAGCAGGAACCCGTCTCCAGGTCGAAGACGAGTTCCAGTCCGATGAAGTGGTATGGAATTGTGCGTGAATGGTGGTGGAGTATCCCCCACCACTTCTGAATGATGTCCCCACCCCCGGGTACTCTGCTCTGGCCTTGGGCCTCCAGAGGAGTCCCGAGTCCTCTTATTTTTAAAATGAAACAACAGTCCTAACGATTTCTAACAGCAGCAGGTTCCACGTGGCACGCTCTTATATGCACGTCACGAGCCTTTAAGTGAACTCTCAGTGAGTGCATACAACCCCTACAACGACCTCTGGAATCTTTATGCGCTATTCTCATGAACAACTTCTTTTAATCCCCGCAAGCATGAGTAACTCACCCTGCACGACGCACAAAAACACCAAAACAAGTAAAACAAATAAAATGAAACTAAATAAATAACAAACTATATATTAATATTATTACTTAGATTAGTAAAACTTATATATATATATATATTATATATATATATATATAATACCTAATATTATTATTACTATTATATGTAAATATAATATTTATTTTTATTAATATTTTACTTATTATAAAACAAATGTAATTGATATATATAAGTATTATATGTTATTTATATAGTGTATTATATATATTATGATGTTATTATTATAATTAGTATAATATTATAATTATATTAAAGAAAAAAAATGAAAATAAAAGATGAAATAGGGGGGTCGGGTTTGAGCGGCGGAGGAAGAGGAAATAAGGGCAGGGCTCGGGAACGGGTTCAGGCAGGAGGCGACGGCGCTGGGGAGAGGGGTGCGGCGGAGGTCAGGTGGCTCGGATGGAACAGTGGCAGAGGTCCGGCCTCGGGTGGCTGCGGGTCTTGCTGGGTGGAGATGGGGGAAAAAGGGGCTTGGCTATGGAAGAGGAGAACAAGGTGCGATGATAGGGTTTGAATGGTTCGCCGACGATGTACAAGGTGGTTCGGCCGGAGGGAAAGGAGGCGGCGGCACCTAGCAGGGTGTTCGGATTTTGAGTTCTGGTTTGAATTTGTTGATTCTTTTAAGTTCTTTAAATCCTTTGATACTTCGGATTTGTTTGTGTGTGTTGCTGCAATGCGATGGAGGATGAGGCAGGAGCGGTGCCTCGGATGGTACAACGGCGAGGAGGGGATGCAGCGACTTCGGTTTGGTTCGTGGCTACGGCGAGGTGCGGCGAAGGAGGCTCGGGTTTGAGATGGACCGAGGTGGAGCTTGAGCAGAGGAGATCGCCAGGAGTTGCAGGATTTGAGAAAGAGTTTGGATTTTGATTCCTGATTTTGATTTATCTGCTTAATACGTTCTTCAAATTCTGTGATTTGTCGTATTAGTTTTGTTTACTGCTATGAATTTGTTCTCTTTTGAGAGAGAATTTGGTTGGTGTTGTTGGGTTGATGTGTTTACTGATGGATTTGTGTTGCAGCGAAGTGGTTGCGGGAAAGAGAAGAGAAGTGAACAGTGAGATTTGCGGTGGTGCTACGGGGAGGAAGGGTGTCAGCAATGATGGTGGTTCAGAGATGTGTATCGGTGAGGAAATGGAGAGGGAGAATATCGGTGAGAAAAAAATGGCAGTATTGGTCAGGAAGTAACAGTGAGGAGAAATGTAAACTGTATCGGTCAGGGAGAGATGTATCAGTGAGAAATAAGGAAATGGAAACGGTGAGGAAATGAAATGGTATCGATGAGGAAATGAGGGAGAGATGCATCAGTGAGGTAAAATGGAAATAGTATCAGTGAGGAAATAAATCAGTGAGGTAATGATAGCTACCGGTAGGGGGTGAGGAAAAAGGGGAATAAAATAGTGAGAGTATCAGTGAGAAAAGTATCGGTGAGAATATAAAGTTGAGGTGTATCGGTGGGAAAATGTGTATCGGTGAGGATTTGTGTATCGGTGAGGATGGTCACCGCTACCGATACACCTGCGAACAAAAAAAAACAAAGAAAATTAAATTAATAAAATAATTCAATAAAACTAAAAAATAAATAAATAAATATATGAATAAATTAAATTAAATAGAACATAATTAAAAACTAAAAACACAAATTAAAATAATAAAAGTAATAAAACTTTATTTAATAGAATGAATTAATTTGGGTTTAAAATTTATAAACATACATAATTAAAGAACAAATTAAAATATTTACAATCACTTGATTAAATTAATTAACCAATTAATTAAAGAAATAATTAATTTGAAGAATAAAAAATATTAAACGAATAAAATTAAATTGTTAAAATTAATTAAATTATTAAAAGACTAAAAACCAAAAAGAGTTATTTATTTAAAATTTAAAGAATAAAGCATTAATTAATTTAATAAATGAATTAGTAAACTAACTAGAATGAAAAATTATAAAAAAAAAGAATAAATAAATAAAATTCTAATTCGCAAGACTAAGTTAATTTAAGACTTATTTAAAATGACACTAATGTACATTAAAAAGCATGTTTTAAACTAAAAACTGATTATTCTACACAACAAGTACAAAAACACACCACTTATCAATTATTTAATAAAAAATAACATTTTGATGTAAAAAATTCAATAAAAATATAAAAAGGATGTGGCAAAGAGTGGTAAAACACTGCCATATCAAACTCCCCCACACTTAAAAGCTCGTTTGTCCTCAAACAAGTACATGCCTTTGAATTTAAAGAAAAAATATGATTTGTGAGTTTTAGTTCAAAAAGTGCATGATTAAACTTTAATATCTAGAGGAGCAGTACCAACAGTAGGTCAGGCTTTTCAAAGGTGTTCAAAAAAATAGTATCCTGCCTAGCTTTAAATACTCACTAGAAGTCAAGAGCATCACAAATTCGTACACTGTCAAATATGTCATGCCTCATATGTGTATTCATTAACTATCCTACTTCACCTTCCAATTCAAGTACTGATTCAACGAGTGTTGTGAGGTTAAATAAAATGGAACTCAAAACTTAACCAGGTGCACCTTCCATTCTCACCTTCACCCAGGTTCCAAAAATTAAAGTACATTAATTTGATCACATTATTGATTCACCCCCAAATGAAAATTAACCAATTCAATTTCTCCCTTATTCATCTGGGTTCAAAATTCTCCTCACCTAAATGAGTTCATTTTTGACAAGGGCACTTTTTTTCTATTTTTTCCAGTCATATTCAATGTGTAGAGCACTGTGCATAACACTTATTAAGATTGAAATTGGCTTTATTTATTCACAGAAATGCACCCAATGCACCTTGTCTCAGATACTCACCATGGGATCTCATTTTCCCATTTTACTCCAGTTACAAAGGATTAAATTAATAATCATTCGGATTGACTTCCTAAAGTGATTGAATAGTATTTAATAAAAACGTGAGTCCCCTAGGTTCCAGTTAGAAATTCATGTTATACCAAGTCATGATCCTCATTCCACAAAACCTATCATGTCATACTCTTATCCTCAGTTCCTAAACAGACTGATCTATAGAGGCATTGAACAGTTTCACTCAGCAATCATTCATGATTAACAGTTTCTGACTAAGTGCCACTCTCCACATCTAGCAAACACTTATCCACTAAACCAGACATAATTGAAATACTAGTGAAACTCCAATGACCATCATGTGATGAAAGAATTTTGAAAATTTTTGAAGGAATTTTGATCCCTATTTTTTTGAAAAAAATGAAAAAATTGACCATTTTTTTAAACCACAAACTCAGGTTCAAGAAGGGGGAATTCGACATGACACTAGAATGACCCCTCTCCCCCACACTTAAAACCCAACATCGTCCCCAATGTTGTCTCTCAAGGTGGGAGACAGTGGAAGTTCAAAATTGATGAATATTTCAGCTTAAAAAAATGGAGTGGTATCAATGAAGTTCAAAATTTTTATTTGCCACACCAAAAGTGAAAGAAAAAAAACAGAAGAGCCCAACCCCACCAACCATCACCAGCAATAAGTACAGTTCTATTCCTAATCTGTTCATGCTTTAAATCAGTGTGAGCAGACAAAAGATTTTATCAATTTACTTCAAATAGTAGCATGATTAACAATGATGTGCAACATCAACATAATAAAAATAAAAATAGTGGGTGAAAGCATGTTTCACAAATCAACTCAAAATAATTTTTCAACTCTCTAGATACAAGAAGCTAATACCCAAGAAAGAAGCACGATTTTCTTTTCACTGAAATTAAGAGGACTCTCCCACACTTAATTCACAGCAGCATGCAATAAAAATTTGAAGAGTAAAACATTTCAACGTAAAACAATACTCCTCTGAATGTGTAGCTTCTCAAATTTACAAATGTCTCCCTTTGATTTCCTTGTGCATGAACTCTGGCTGCTCCAGTTGGGCACCTACATGATAAAACAAGTTTACATTAGTGTTCTAGATTTTAAAGCTCAAATAAAAAGCAACCGCATAGTATGAGTTAGGGAGGTTTATCCATTAATCCAGTGAGCTGGCCCTTTGAGACTTGAATGATAGCCACATGGAATCTACTGCATGATTATTGTCCTAAGAAAACAACACTAAAATTAAAAACAACATGCAAAAAGAAACTAAAGCAGGAAATGAAAAGGGATAATCCTGGGATAACCCCCTAGGGGGTGCTGTAGTTTTCCTCTCCATAGCTGGACAGTCCTCAGATCAACCCCAATCAGGTGGGGGATTTAACTTCTTTCTCAGGAACCACCAGGTGTGATTCTTTCCAACTTTAGTTTTGTTCCATCTTTTGTATACCCCATGTGGAGCTTCAACCACATTCCCCAACTGGGTGGTTAAGTACTTCATGTTGAGTGATGGAGGGGAAAACAAAATATAGGGGTACTTCCCTACTTCTTCTGCTTGAGGTTGAGTGTAAACATGTTGGAATGTTGGAAAATTTAGATGTGACTTGTCTTCTGGTGGAATCCAATAAAACATTTTCTCTTGGAAAACAATTATTGTGTCATCATCCACTTCTGTTCTAGTGCACAACTCCAATAATTCATCTTCAAAAATAACTCCCAATCTGGAAGTGTCATCCAGAATTGGAAGTTCCATAAACTCTTCAGCAGGTTCAACCTCAACTTCTTCACTCTCCAGAAAATCACAAAGATGTACAACATCTTCAATACCAACACAGGGAGCAACACAATTAACATAATCTTTGATGTAATCGAAGTTGAATAAAAATACAGCTTCTTCCATAAAATTTTCAACTCCCTTTATCAGTGCTGCTTGTTCCCCCTCATGAAGGAAAAATGATCCTGGGAGTGGGTCTGGGGAAAGAGCAGTGTAGTCAACCTCCTCCATCCTCTCTTCAAAACACACCACCTCACTTTCTGAGTCTTCTAAGGATAATGATATAATTTCATGTGTTTTCTCCACCTCTTGAAACATTGATAAATCATTAAAACAATTATTACAAGAAAAATCATTAGAATGGAAATCAGGGAAAGAGTGATCATCAAAGAAATGCCCAGCATCATGAGTCCTTGCAAGTTTCATCTCCTTCCAGCCTTTGAAAACATCCTCGGAAATTGGTTCTGGAATTTCCAGCCTTGACTCCAAAGGAAAATCCATATCAAAGTTAGGAAACTCCAACTTTTTCTTTCTTCTATTTCTTTTTTCCTTTCTTTCTCAATTGTTTTCCAGAATGTTGGGCTTCAATGGGAGGTGGTGGTACTTCAATTTCTTTGTGGCATCCCTTAACCATATCCACGGCTAGTTGCATCAATTGCATGATCTCATGAGAATAAGTTGTCTCCTCATCAGTAAGGTCTCGATGTTGTCTTTCATGCATCCAACTTTAAAACATATCAATAGCCTCCTCAAGCTCTTAAACAGGGTCAAACAATGACATAGTATTAGATTCGTTAGAGTTCATCACTGTGTATGTGTGTGTGTGTTTTTTGATTTTATATGTTTTTTTATGTTTTTTTTTGTTTTAAAATGAAAAAAATTGGAAAAAAACACTGAACCACTCGATGCTTTCCCGGAAATGGCGCCAAAATTTGACGGGCATCCTTATCGCGAGGACGATCAAGTTTACATTTATAAAGACCCAAGATATAGCACAGTGGCTAACCTCGTGGTCGATCTCAAGGAAGCAGTGTCGAGAGCCTAAGTGGTCTGTTCCGAAAATCTTTTTGTATTTTTAAATACTTTGAAAACATAAAAACACACTCCTAAGGAGTCACTAATCAGTGTTGAAGAGCACCGTGGAGAGGGAAACAGTGATGGAAAAGTGTAAAAAAACTAGACAGAGGACAACTCTACATGGAACAAGAAAAGACAGAAGACAAACACAGAACAAAGAAAATGACACCAAAACACAGAAGACAAAAGTTAGTGAGAACAAGGCCGGACCCAGGTTAATTCACCCTCTACTCCCTATCCTAGATCAACTTATGAAATTGATCAACAATTCTCAAATTCGCACAGTGCAGGATCGATGTCTCGGATCAAACACTAGTCCCGCCTAGAACTTGAACACTAAAACATATAATTCATTCCATGATTAAGTATTCCTCCAAACTACAAGGTGATTCACTCAGCAAAGTCATTCTGGAAAGAAATTCTCACAAACCAGAGTGATTCCACTAAGATCGTCACATCGCACAACCTATCTTGATTCTCAGTTTGAGAAATCAAGACAGGAAGGAGAGAAGAAATTAAATAAGAAAGTATCAAATCGTCCTACGCAAGATCTTTCTCTTGCTAAATCTAACTCACAGACGCGGTCTACTAAGGCGAATAAAAATAACGTGATCACATTAATGTCCGGATCTCCAGATTGTGGTGGGTTTCTTATACTAGATCCATCCCCGCAAATTAGATCTCCATTTCTGGAGATTTTTGATCGCAGCACGAGATGAGAAAGAATGAACAACACAAACAATTAAACATAACTAACATCACAATTCAATTAACTAAACATGAAACACTAGGAGTGTATTTACATATTCAACAAAACACCAAAAACAGAGCAGCGGGAGGATGGATGAAAAGGAGGAGCAGGAACCCATCTCCAGGTCGAAGACGAGTTCCAGTATGATGAAGTGGTATGGAATGGTGCATGAATGGTGGTGGAGTCTCCTCCACCACTGCTGAATGATGCCCCCCCAGGTACTCTTCTCTAGCCTTGGGCCTCCAAAGGAGTCCTGAGTCCTATTATTTTTAAAATGAAACAACAGTCCTAACGATTTCTAACAGCAGCAGGTTCCACATGGCATTCTCTTATGTTCACATCACGAGCCTTTAAGTGAACTCTCAGTGAGTGAATACAACCCCTACAATGACCTATGGAATCTTTATGCGCTATTCTCACGAACAACTTCTTTTAATCCCCGCAAGTACGAGTAACTCCCCCTGCACGAAGCACAAAAACACCAAAACAAGTAAAACAAATAAAATAAAACTAAATAAATAACAAACTATATATTAATATTATTACTTATATTAGTAAAACTTATATATATATATATTATATATATATATTATATATAAATATATAATACCTAATATTATTTTTACTATTATATGTAAATATTATATTTATTTTTATTAATATTTTACTTATTATAAAACAAATGTAATTGATATATATAAGTATTATATGTTATTTATATAGTGTATTATATATATTATGATGTTATTATTATAATTAGTATAATATTATAATTATATTAAAAAAATGAAAATAAAAGATGTAATGGGGGGTCGAGTTTGAGCGGTGGAGGAAGAGGGAAGAAGGGAAGGGCTCGGGAACGGGTTCAGGCAGGAGGCGATGGTGCTGGGGAGAGGGGTGCGGCGGAGGTCAGGTGGCTCGGATGGAACAGTGGAAGAGGTCCGGCCTCGAGTGGCTGCGGGTCTTGCCGGGTAGAGATGGGGGACAAAGGGTCTTGGCTATGGAAGAGGAGAACAGGGTGCGGCGTTAGGGTTTAAATGGCTCGCCGACGATGTACAGGGAGGTACGGCCAGAGGGAAAGGAGGCGGCGGCACCTAGCAGGGTGTTCGGATTTTGAGTTCTAGTTTTAATTTGATGATTCTTTTAAGTTCTTGAAATCCTTTGATACTTCGGATTTGTTTGTGTGTGTTTCTGCAATGCGATGGAGGATGAGGCAAGAGTGGTGCCTCGGATGGTACATTAGCGAGGAGGGGATGCGGCGACTTCGGTTTGGTTCACGGCTATGGCGAAGTGCGGTGAAGGAGGCTTGGGTTTGAGATGGACCGAGGTGGAGCTTGAGTAGAGGAGATCGCCGGGAGTTGTGGGATTTGAGAAAGAGTTTGGATTTTGATTCCTGATTTCAATTTATCTGCTTAATACGTTCATCAAATTATGTGAGTTGTCATATTAGTTTTGTTCGCTGCTGTGAATTTGTTCTCTGTTGAGAGAGAATTTGGTTGGTGATGTTGGGTTGATGTGTTTGCTGCTGGATTTGTGTTGCAGCGATGTGGTTGCAGGAAGGAGAAAAGAAGTGAATGGTGAGATTTGCGGTGGTGCTACGGGGAGGAAGGGTGTCGGCAACGATGGTGGTTCGGAGATGTGTATCGGTGAGGAAATGGAGAGGGAGACGTATCGATGAGAAAAAAATGGCAGTATCAGTGAGGAAGTAACCGTGAGGAGAAATATAAACAGTATCGGTGAGGGAGAGATGTATCAGTGGGGAATAAGGAAATGGAAATGGTGAGTAAATGAAATGGAAATCTACCGGTGATTTGTAAGCTGTATCAGTGAGGAAATGAGGGAGAGATGCATTGGTGAGGTAAAATGGAAATAGTATCAGTGAGGAAATGAATTGGTGAGGTAATGACATCTACCGGTAGGGGGTGAGGAAAAAGGGGAATAAAACAGTGAGAGTATCAGTGAGAAAACTATCGGTGAGGATATAATGTTGAGGTGTATCGGTGGGAAAATATATATTAGTGAGGATTTGTGTATCGGTGAGGATGGTCACCGTTACCGGTACACCTGTGAACAAACAAAACAAAGAAAATTAAATTAATAAAATAATTCAATAAAACTAATAAATAAATAAATACATATACCAATAAGTTTAATTAAATAGAACATAATTAAAAACTAAAACACAAAGTAAAATAATAAAATTAATAAAACTTTATTTAAAATAATTAATTAATTTGGGTTTAAAATTTATAAACATCCATAATTAAAGAAAAAATTAAAATATTTACAATCACTTGCTTAAATTAATTAACCAATTAATTAAAGAACTAATTAAATTGAAGAATAAAAAATATTAAACGATTAAAATTAAATTGTTAAAACTAATTAAATTATTAAAAGACTAAAAACCAAAAAGAGTTACTTATTTACAATTTAAAGAATAAAGCATTAATTAATTTAAAAAATGAATTAGTAAACTAACTAGAATGAAAAATTATAAAAATAGAAGAATAAATAAATAAAAGTCTAATTCGCAAGACTAATTTAATTTAAGACTTATTTAAAATGACACTAATGCACATTAAAAAAGCATGTTTTAAACTAAAAACTGATTATTCTACACAACAAGTACAAAAAACACAACACTTATCAATTATTTAATAAAAAAAAACATTTTGATGTAAAAAAGTCAATAAAATATAAAAAGGATGTGCCAAAGAGTGTTAAAACACTGACACATCAAATATCCAAGGAATATTCCTTCATCACTCCTAGAGGAAAATTTATCTATATTATCTTTAGTGTTAAAAATATAAACTTTACATCCAAACACTTTAAAATAATTTAACTTGGGTTTCCTATTATTCCAAAACTCATAAAGAGTTTTCTTAATGATGGGTCTGATTAAGACTCTATTTATTATGTAACTAGCTATATTAATAGATTCATCCCAAAAATAAATCTTTAGTTCATATTCATTGATCATAATTCAGGCAATTTTCTATAGGGTTCTATTTATTCTTTATACTACACCATTCTGTTGAGCTGTCCTAAGGGTAGAGAATTTATGACTATATCCATTTTGTGAGAAAAAAAGATTCAAAGTCTTGATTTTCAAACTCACAGCCATGGTCACTTCTTAAGGATTTAATTTTAATTCCACTAAAATTTTCTACAGTCCCAGTATACTTGGTAAAATGATAAAAAGATTCACTTTTGTGAGATAAGAAAAAGGTACAAGTATACCTTGAAAATCCATCTAAAAGAACATAAACATAGTGATTCCCATTGAGACTTGAAACTCTAGATGGTCCAAACAAGTCCATGTAAACTAACTCGAGAGTTTGAGAAGTTGTAACTTCTTTCTTTGGTTTGAAAGAGATTTTGTGTTTCTTTCCTTTTTGACAAGGATTGCATACTCTATTGTCTGGAAACTCTATTTTGGTAAAGTATTTAACCAAGCCTTTTATGGTCAATTTCTTAAGGGAGTGTACATTAAAATGTCCTAGTATTATGTTCCAGATCCAAGAATCCTTGTGAAAGTCACTTAGACAAGCAACATTTTGTGATGATAGTGTGTCTATGTTTACAGCATATACATTATCTTTTCTAAGAGCAATACATACTAAGTTATTCTTGGCATAAAAAACATGGCATGAATCTATTTTAAATTTGAAATTAAATCCATCATCACACAGTTTATATATGCTAAGCAAGTTATACTTTAATCCATCAACATAAAGTACTTTGTGAATTGAAATAGAGTTAGGGTTACCAATCTGGACTAAGTCGATGATTTTTCCTTTACCATTGTAACGAAATGTGACATGTCCTCCATCAATTTTAATGAGATTATTAAATCTTGAGTAGTCTCCTATCATGTGTCTTGAAAACCCACTATCCAAGTATGAAAGTTTTCTACAGGAACTCTTTAGGTAGTATAACTATAAGAAAATTCATCTGAGAAACAATTTTGGTACCCATATTTTTTTGGATCCAAAAAAATTAGTAATAAAATAATTAGGAACCCATGATTGTATTATGGGTTTCTTATATGTAGAATATAAGGTATTTGAAAAATAAACTTTGTTGGTTCCAGAAAAACTTGATGTATTAAAAGATTTTATAGAACAGGAACTTGTAGTAAAATCGTGATTTTTGGGCAAAGAAGTAGATTTTCCAGATTTTGTCACAAAATGGGTTTTTGATAAATTTCATTTTACAAGCTGATATACAATGCCATAATTACACTTAGGAGCTATCTTTTTACCAATAATTTGAGTAAGAGTTTCTTTTTCATTGGTAAAATTTTCTAAATCCTTCTCCAATGACTCATTAGACATTTTTAATTCATTGTTTTCTTTTAGCAGTTGAGCATTATTTTCCTTTAGTAGTAAGTTCAGACTTAATAGTTACAGTAAGAGCATTATGTTTCTTTAAGGATTTATATTTATCTTTTAGTTCATTAAAATTCTCTTCCAGCATGTTATATTATTCAAATACTTCATCATTTTTCATATTTTCATACTCACTTTCATTTCCATAATAGTATGAATTGTGTGTAGGAGAGTCTAAGGTTACCTCATACGTGTTTTTCATAAAACACATATTTTCTATGTAATATTTATCTTCATGAGATGATGTTGATTTATTGGATATACCCTCATAGGCACTTTAGGTGACCTTTATAGCTTTCTTATACTTCTTTTCTTTGTTTTCATACTTCTTTTTTGTATTTTAACTTTGGACAGTCATCTTTGACATGTCCTCTCCTCTTGCTTTCATATCCGAAAATCTCCTCTAATTATTCATTTCTTTTCCAGTCCTTTTTTCAGTTTCTCTTGTTGTCATATTTTCCTTTAAAGTTTGGTCTCTTGAAGAATTTTTTCTTTCTGTAAAATTTTCTGAATCTCCTGGCCAGTTAGGCCATTTCCTCATCATCGTATAAAGATGATTCTTCACTACTTGTGCTATAAACAGTATCTTGAACTTTCTCTTTATCTTTACCCTTGGATGTGGTAATCTTAAAGGCTACAGATTTTCTCTTTGGTTCATACTCTTCTTCTTTTTTGACTTTCAACTCTTCTTCATACATCATCAGTTTTCCAATGAGTTCTTTGATAGGTAATTTTCTGATGTCACATGATTATCTAATAGAGATAGATGTTCCTCTCTATCTATTACATAAGCATATGAGAATCCCCATAATTTTTTTATTTAGAAGTAACATCTCTTCCCATAGAGATCATCATGTTCACTATTTTATTAAACCTGAGATACATATCAGAAATAGGCTCATTAGGCTTCATCTAAAAGTTATCATATTTAATAGTATATGTGTTAAGTCTCATTTCCTCAACACTAGAAGTTCCTTAATGTGAATAGAAAAATTATCCCAAATTTAAAGGGTTATTTAACATGAATAAATTCTGTTAAATTCCTCATTTCTTAAAGATAAGTATAAGGCATTAGAGGCTTTACAATTTTTGTTATTAGCAGTCTTATTTGGGTCATCCCAAGTAGTTCTAGAAGAAGCAGGAATCTTGTACTCATCTATAATTGAAGACCAAATTTCAAAACCCATACCTTGTAAATGCATTTTCATTTTAATTTTCCATTGGGAATGATTAGTTCTATTAAATAATGGAGGTTTGTTTCTAGAATCACCTTTCAGTATATTATCCATAATAAGAATTTGAGAACAAGATTTTAAAGAGATAAAAATTTATTATTAACAGAAATTTTAATATCTTTGAAATACAACTAAAATTGCAGTTGAAAAAGTTTGAAAAAGTTTGAAAAACTAAAAATTCCTAAATCCTCTAACACCAAATGTTGGTCAGAGTAGATTACTCAAGAGGGGGTGAATTGAGTATCTATAAAAATTTCTGTTCAAAATGGTTCTTTGAAAATTTACCCCAATTAAAAATATAATCTAAGTCAGTTTTTAGTGAATTTATAAGAGTCCTGAATCTTCAATTAATTTCTCAAAATATTTATTAGTTATCAGCTATACTAATATAAAGATTAAAACAACTTTTGAAACTAACCTACTGGTTCAAAAAAGTTATAAACACTTTCTAAAATAACTATCAATGTTTAATTTATTTTTCTGAAATATGTGATAAAAATAGAGTAAAACTAAAAGGTAAAGACACAACAGATATAAACAATAGGTTCAGTCCCAAGTTGAGACTTATTCCTCTTTATATGGTGATCACCTTCCACCAAGAAGTTTAAATTAATAAATATGTTTTGATCCACACCATAGATCGGGGTTTACAATAGCACACAAGGCTGTCCAGGTCACACTTGACCTCTACTATAGTTATTCATGGGAAAACAAATAACAGGTCACACTTGACCTCTTCCATAGTTCTATATGGGATAAAAAGGGATAACTATAGTGAGGTTTTGAGGATATCAATTATCCTATATTTATGAACAAGAGTCATTGTGTGTGTGTAACAGAAATATACACACACTGCTAAAAAAGTAAATAAAAGAACTCAACAGAGATAAGGATGTAGATAAAGGTTTATAAATATTTATGTGTTATGTAGTGCACCTCTGGACACGTTTGATGTAGTGGAGTTGAAGTTTGAGTCCTTTATTGGAAGTTGACTCCAAAATAGAGTGTTGTAGCCTATATGGTTTGGATTCCAGAAGTATGAGATGTTTAGCTTCTTTCTTCGAAAAATGTTCAGGTCAACTCAGTAGGTTTAGCTTTACTCCTTGAGCTTCCCATATGTTTTTCGTTTTTGTTTATGTGCTTTTGGAAGTGTGCTAGAGAGTTTCATAAGTTCACGGGTTTTTTCTTTTCTTTGTAATTTTCAGCATGCGTCGAATGATCTAGTTTTTCATTCATTTATACTTCGAGGTACAACAGGCATAATGATCTCCCCATGTGAATGTAACTCATACTTTCTCCTGAATATCCTATATAAAACATTAGATAAAGTCTGAAACATTAATTTGTCTAAATATGACCGTTAGATATAAATTTGAATTAATAAATTAAAAATAGTTTCTATGAATATCGGTGAGTCATAAGTATTGGTGAGTCATTGGAATCAGTCTATCAGCATCGATGACTCTCTGTATCGGTGAGTCCTTTCCATCAGTATCGACGACTCTTGGCATTAGTGAGTCGTTTTTACTATCAGTCTATTTGAGCATCAATGAGTCGTCATCGGTGACTCATTTAGAACTATCGGTGTGTCGCCCATCGGTGGCTCGTCCATTGTTAAGTCCATTGAAATAATGGTGCGTCACCCATCGGTGAGTCGTAAATTAGTGAGTTTCTTGAACTATCGGTGTGACCGATCATCAGTGACTTGTCCATCGGTGTGTTGTTTGTTCTATTGGAGAGTCCCGCATCAGTGTATTCTTCGATCCATGACTTCTTCATCGGTGAGTCATCCATTTTTGAACTATCGATGTTATGGACTTTGAAAAACATACAAAGTGTCTTTCTTATACAAAACAATATCAGATTAAGTGAAATTCATAAATAAATGTAAATATACACTTGTAAATATATTGAAACATAAATATACATAAATTATTGACTTGTTGAAATGTATTATACTATGTGACATAAGTTTTTAATTTATAAATATTCATTAAAATGACTAAGATTAGTTAAAATATAATGTATGAATTGTCATGATTTGTAAAATGGAATGAGTTATAAATTAATATTTAAATTAATAGGATTTTTAGATTGGTATTATTTGTGATTATTAAAACAACGATCTCACAAAGGTTCCAACAAAATGGTAAGTTAATTTTTGAAATTCAGTTACCTTCTTTCTAAATTTTTGAATCTTGATCTTTTGGAAGGTCATAAGGTTAACCATTTATGAAATGATTTAATTTGATCTTTGGATGAAGTTTTAATGATTAACATGTTTATGCATATTGTAAAACTTTTTTGTAACCATGTTTTTTTTGAAAAAAAAATTAGATAGATGTAATGAATGTTTCTCTTTATTGATCTTACGATCTGTTAAAAGTGAATTTTAGTGATTCAAGTATAAAAATCTATTTTTTTTATATTTACGTCTTGGAGCAAGGGATGAAAATACTATGGACCTTGTCACTAGATTACCAAAGACTCCTAGAAATAATGACATAATATGGGTTACTATATTTTTGGTAATTCAATATGAAACGTATGAGAAAACCATTAAGGTAATTTATGGATTTTTTAAGGATTATATTAATATATTTTTAGAAAAAGGACAAACTGCAGGTCATAAGATACCCCATATCATATGGAAAGACCATGAGGCTTGAATCCAAGACTGAAGGGTGGAAAGGGTGTTTGACATTCCAATGGACTATGTGATGACTTGGTAGGTATAACCTAGTTTTTCTTTATTTAAAAACTATGATAAATAAACTATAATTTCATTGTGATAACCCTATATGATTAAGATAAATATAATATTTTTTAATTTTATTGACTTTTGGAGAAAAAGATTAGGTTGTGGTGGAATTTTTTTAATGGATGAAACTATACTTATCAAGTATATTTACTTATGTTCTTAATCTTGGAAGTAAAATTATTACTTAACTCTAGGAAAATGATTTTAGAACAAAAACATTATTCATTTTATTTTCTTACCAAGAAACTAATGGCCTTTTAACCCATCACAGTTTTACAGTTTTGTCATGGTAAACTTTCTAATGATCATTTTCTCCATAATTCTCAATCAGAACTTGATAGTTTTATATATTTTCCATGTCCATGTTTTCACTTCCCACTAATGTTATCCTATATAAAAACCTAGTTTTTTGGTGACCTTCACATTTTCCATTCTCTATTTTTTAGAAGAAGTTTTATTAACCCATTTTATGATGTGGGATTTCCCCAAGGGTATTTTAAAATTTCAAATCTCTAATTACGAATCACAAGTTTAAATTTTGATGATGAAATTTATTTAAGTATGGGAGACTGTAATGCCCCAAAATTTTAAAAGAACATAATTTTCGATAGCTTAAATTGCACATAACAACAAGCTTAAATGAACTCCAAAATATCATTATTTGAACATGATCATTATAAAATAGCCATTAAATTGGAGTGTGTGAATAATAATAACTATATTATGAAATATATAAGAATTTAATTTTTGATAAAAATTTAATTATTCTTAGGAAATGAACATATAATTTTTAGTGAAGTCATTTTATTCTTCAAATATATGTTTTCCTCAAAAAGTGATTTTTATTTAATTCTATAACAAAATAAATATAATTAATTTTCAAAACATTTATAAACTTTATTTGAAAGAATAAACTTCCTTTTTAGACTAATAATGTCAAAATTAGCTTAGGGATTGTTTTTGGGAATTTTCTATTAAAGTTGATTTTTGAGTTAACAAGTGAAAATATTGTTTTTAAAAAATACCATAAATTTGATGAAATAATTATTATATGGTCATGATTAACCATTATTAATGATAAAAATTTATTTATTTAATGAAATAATATATAATTTGTTAAATGTATAATCACATTCCCAACAATTTTGAAAACCATGATTTTAACCTTAGAAAAACCGTCTTTATGGGTTATACAAGTAACATATTTAAAATTGATTTTTATCAATTTTATAAATTGAATAAAGTAAAATGGATTCCATATTTGGATCCATTATTTCCAATTTATGTTACAAGTTAATTTTCATTATTATTCATATAAATGTTACCATGGTAAAAAAATATTTACTGCAGTATAGATAAAATAATGAAACAAATTAAAGTTAAATGTTAAATGATTAAAATTCCTAAAAAATAAAATATTAAATGGGTGGTTGATGTGTTTATTGATCATAAATATAATTTAAAACATTAATTATCAATCTAATTAGTTGAAATTAATTCCACCCAAATGTGTTTTGATTTAAATATAAAACCATCATCATTTAATCACTTAAACTCACCCCACCTCAAGTATAAATATCAACCCTCACCACCCCATTTATTCTAAAAAGACATGAATATCTTAAACTATATTCCAAAACATCTCCTCCAAACTCTCCCCATGTACAGTTTCTATTGGTATCACCCAAAGAACAATTCCAAGGTCTTTAAGGGACCCTTCAAGGAATTGATATTCAAGAGGTAATTTTCTCAAACCACCTCCCTTATTTTCTCTTCTTTTTATACCTTATCCTAAATTAATTCATAAATCAAGGAATAATAACTCTATAATTATGTATATAAATTAATTTGATGTTTCAAATTGAATATCTTATATCTATCACTTCTATTACCTCCTCTTATTCAAATAAACGAAACCATTGTCCGAATTATGGCAATTAACCGTCTTTGAGAATAATGTTTTTTTTACATTACCTATTTCAAGGGTGGTCATAAAATTGTTATTATAGTTAAATAATATTTTAAAATATATATTATAACCTATTCCAATTTCTGTAAATAATATATATACATAGTATTAAATAAAATGAAATTATTTTGTGATAGTCAGAAAATCTGCCAAATTAATCATTTATCATTAACATTTTATCACATGAATCATCCTCAAGTAAGAAATAAATATGATATAAGGGACCATTTGAAATTATAGAATTAAATTAATACCATTTCATTTCACTTATTTAGTTTTATTTCCATTGGAAAATAAAATCCATAATTATATACAAATGAACCGACCATGAAAACCATGAAACGAACGCACCCCAAACAATGAAAACAATGAAATATTATTAATTAATGGGTGGAAATATTCTATAAAAAGATCATATAAGGTATTATAAATATGATTATAGTTATTTAATGAATTGATAACTTTTTTTAAACCTTTATATAATATTTTAAAGTATGAAAACTAAAGGGAAGCCTGAGGTAATGATTTCTCATCTCACTTTTACTTCTATGGGACATATGCCTTATTCACCACTTATTTATATTTTATGGTGAATATAATAAAACTTTTATGTGTTATATCATGAATCCTAATATATTAATAGTATTTAATTTTTCATTTGAATGGGTCTTATTTTTTAAAATATACCCACGTGGTAAGGGTTTATTTCACAATCTCATCATTATTTAGGATTGTTTATACTTAAGTCTCCACTATGGAATATTTCTCTTCCATGTACATATTTTATAAAAATATTTTCAAAAATATTAATACTATCCTCCAATGATTTTTGAAATTATTTTTACCCTATATTTACTTTTTATAAAATTTTTAGAAAGGAATCTGCATGCCATTTTCAAAACACTGCCTGTTTGGCTTTTACAAAAATAGTGAAAGAAAGATTTGTTTTAATGTGTAAGATATGAATGGAATTTTCGACCATCATGACCACTCAAATAGTTTAAAGATTATTTTATAATATTGAAATATTATTTTAAAATTAAATTATTTTCAAAATGTTTTGGGAAATTCTAATTTGAAAAATTGAATTGTAAAGAGAAAAGGGATATTTTTCTTAAGACTATTTGTTAAGATATTTTTATTCATCAATGACATAAAACCTCTAATGTAATTATGATACACTAGGGATATATTGTATTGATATCATCCCTAATATTTATATGGATTTATTATGACTAGTTTGATTGTTTATGTTCTATTTTGATACAAGTTAACATTTTTTGGATGGTTTATGATTATGTTTATTGAATGGGAAAAGTAATTAAATTTTGTATAATAGTTTAAATACGAATGTTTATGCTGAATATGTTTCACCCCTTTCATATGAGGAATATATTAAACTTAGTAAGTGATGGTTGGGGTCCTCTATAGACCCTCAATGAATCTGTATGTCTCATGAGACAAATTAGTTTGGGTATTGGCTTATGTATTACCTGTTTATGTACGGTGTCTTGTCCAAATCCTTGATGGTATGTTTAGATGTCCTGTATTATGAATTCCCTCATTATGATATATTTATTGATTTCCATATGATAATTATATTAGTATAACATCCATGGTTAGGTTTTCTAGCTCGTGTGATTATTTATATGGAATTATTTGATCATATTTTATTTTGGACATATAATGCTAAGATTATAGATTAAATGACATATGTTTCGGTTATTTAATTTTCTATAATTTTTTATACTTCTTTATGATATCTTTCACTGCATTTATCCCTTAATGAGCATCTGATATCACCCCATTCTTATGTTTTATTTTTCTCCATGATTCCAAGAAGTTTATTACTATTGATATGAAGGGTTAAGCCAAGAGAATAATGGTGTCCTCAAAGTATTCTATATGTTATATTTTATATTATCAATTTTAATGCAGGGTTCAAGTTTTTATTTACTTTCCCAAAACTACTAAATTGTTTGGTCCTTTGGGATGTGATTCCTAACATATTATTCCAATTTAATAAAGTAACCATCGAATCTAGGTTACTAGGGTTTGAGGTGTTATAGTTGGTATCAAAGGAAATTTAGTAGAAACCCTAATAATTAGATATATGAAAACATAGATTAGAGAGAAAAACCTTATGAAATAATTTTGAAATACTCCCAATGAAAAAAAAACTTATGATTTAGAGATTAGTTATAACTAAATTTTCAATTTACATTAAGTCATTTTGAGATTATGAATTATATCTCATAATGTTATGATATAATATAGTGTATTAAACTATTTATAAATGGATCCTATAATAAGGAATGGTAACTGTATCAATGCACATAATCCATGAAGGGATTTCTCTCCTGGTCAAGTTAATGAAGCTGGAGTTGGAGCTTCAGCTGGAGTTAGAGATAAAACTTGAGTTGAAAAAATTATAACTATGTTAGGAAAACTGAATCAAGTTATAAATAATAACCTTACCCATATAGATTTTCATAGTCCAAAATGTGTTGTAACAAAGTTATTCCACTTCATGTGATAACAACCTCCGTCATTCAATGGGACTATAAATCCATTTATAGATGAGCAATGGATAAGTTTCTTAAAGAAGATATTTGTTACTTGGGGAAGTAGTGAAAGGGTGAAGGTTACCATAAACGTTTATCATTTATAAAAGTATGTAGATAAATAGTGTTAATTGATTAAAAACACTAAGGTGGAGGATGAAATATAAAACATGGAATGGAAGGATTTTAAGGAACTTTTTGGGGAAAATATTTTCCTCAAGAACAGTGAGCGAATATAGAGATACAATTCTTGAGTCTAAGACAAAATGATGATGAGAATGTGTATAAATCTAACTTTACAATGTCATTCAGGAATTTTTTATACTACATATACAATCCAAAGAGTAATATTTACAATTTATTTTATGGTTTTAAAACAATCCTTTAAATGGAAATGGTATCAAAAACTTTTTTATCATATAAGGATAAAATAACTTTTTCTATTAAGTCTGAGAAATAATTTTCCAAGTCTTATGGATATGATTTAAATAAAGAAATAAGAGTATGGTAGAGAAAAATATGGATAAAGGGAATAAGGGAAAGAAGAATTTTTTCATATGTGATAATTATGGTAAGAAACACCATGGTACTTACCTGAAGGGAATGAGAGTTTGTTATAAGAGTGGAGATAAAGGCCACCATGATTATGATTGAAAGGGAAAGAAAGAAGATGTAAATGTGAAATGCTTCAACTATAAGGAGATGGGGAATTATGCAAATTAATACCCAAAGTTTCAAGGGAATAAAACTTGGAAGAAGCTAAGGGATTGAGGTCGAGATTATGCCATTGATATAATCAAAATGGAATGATTATTGTTGTTTTGTTTTGGTATCCAAGAAATATATTGTATGAAACTATCATTATAATAATTATGAAATATATAAGTATTTTACTATATTACTTTTATTTAAGTATTTGAATGAATATTTGGAATGGTACCAAATACCGAGAAGAGTGATTCAATGGAAATTTAATCTTTTTTAAAACACATGTATGAAGGAAAGATAACCCTTAATATGTTCTTGATGTTGATATAATAATGTTGGGATGGAGAGATGATATACCTTAGAGCTCATAAATGGTTTATTGAAAAATTGGTTTATGCTACCATTTATGGAGTTGATAACATATTTGGATTTATGTAAAATATCCAACAATATATGTTTTAGGGAAGCATGAATGTTTTTTATAAGGTTTTATGGTAATATAGATTATTAATATGTTTCGAGATAATTGATTATGATGGTATTCACATTATTGGTATGTGATGATTAATATCTAATTCATTATGTTAAAGAGATTAATGGTAGTTTAATTTTACAAATTCAGTAAACTTATTTATAATTTTTTGGATATTGAACTTTTGGAAGGGTCATAAGTTTAACCATTTATGAAATGGTTTGAGTTGATCTTTTCACAAGGTTTTAAAGATTAATGTTTTTATACATATTGGATAACTTTTTCCAACCATATTGGTTTTGAAAAAAAAATTGAGACAGAAGGAATGAATTATTTCACTTTATAGATCTTACGATCTATTAAAAGATAATTTTAGTGCTTCAAGCATAAGAAATCCATTTTTGGATATTCATTTCATGGATTAAGGGATGACTATACTATGGAATTTTCCACTATATTACCAATTCATCAAATAAAGAATGATTAATTAAGGGTTATTATATTTTTTGGAATGAAAAATGAAATATATTAGAAAACCTTTAATGTAATTTCTGGATTTTAAGTATTATGTTGATATAGTTTTAGAAAAAGTACAAATTATAGGTTAGGCGACAACTCATTGCATCCGAAAAGGTTACGAGGCTTGAAATAATGTCCTAAGGGAGATAAGGGTAATTCAACTACCACTAGACTACATGATGTCATGGTTGGGATAATATAGTTTTAAAATATTTAAACAGTTTGATAGATAAAGTATAAATTCATTTTGGGAACTCTATATGATTAAGATAAATAGAATATTTTGGAATTTTATTGATTTTTTGGAGAAAAATATGAGGCTATGGTGGAAAATTTGTAATGGATGAAACTCTACCTATCAATTAGGTATATTTCCTTATATTTGTAATATAGTAATTAAGAGTATTCCTCAACTCTAGGAAATTGATTTTGTAACAAAAACATTATCAATTTATTTTCTTACCAATAAATCAATGGCCTTATAACCCATCAATGATTTATGATTTTTTTATTGTAAAATTTATAATGACAATGTTCTCCATTATTCTCCATCATAAATTTATATTTATATTTCTTTTCCATGTCTATGTTTTCACTTTCCACTAATTTTATCCTATATAGAAACCTAGTTCTTCGATGACCTTCACATTTTACTTTCCCTCTTTTTAAGATGAATTTTTATTAACCCTTTTTAAAATGTGGTATTTCCACAATTTTATTTTAAAATGTCAAATATTTGGTTACTAATCATAAATTTAAATTTTTAGGATGCAATTTATTGAATTAGCGGATAATTAAAACACTGAGATTTTAAAAGAACACCATGTTTGATAGCTTACATTTCAGAGAACACCGAGCATAAACTAACTCTAAAATATCATTAGTTTAACATGACTATTATAAAATAGCAATTAAATTAGTGGGTTTAATAGGGGTTAATAGGAACAACTATATTATTAAATATATATGAATTTCATGTTTGATAAAAAATTAATTATTCTTAGGAAGAGATATTTTTATTTATTTATAAGATAAATTGAATATAATTAATTTTTAAAACTTTTATAAAATTAATTTTAAAAAATAAACCTATTTATTGGAATAATCAAATCAAAATTATCTTAGTGAAAATTTTTGGAATTTTCTAAAAAAGTTGATTTTTGGGTTAAAAAGTAAAAATATTATTTTTAGAAAATACCATAAATCTTATAAAAGAATTATTATATGTTCATGAATAACACTTATTCTTAATTAAAATGATTTTTTTGTAATTACATAATACACAATGTTTTACATTTAGAAACACATGCATAAATTTTTTGAAAACCACGATTTTAACCTTAGAAAAACCATTTTTATGAGTTATATAGGTAACATATTTAGAATTGATTTTTATCACTTTTATAAATTGAATAAAGTAAAATGGATTAAATATTTGGAATAAGTAGTTAAAAATTATTTTATAATGTGATTTTTATTTTTAGGCATATAAAAGATATCGTGGTAAAAAAAGATTTACCACAATATAGGTAAAATAATAAAACAAATTAAAGTTAAAAGGTAAAAGATTAAAATAACTAAAAACCACAACTTTTAATTAGTGGTTTGTGTGTTTCTAGACCATAACCATCCTTTAAAACATTAATTATCAATCTATTTTTTTGAAATTAATTTCACCCAAATGTGGTTGGCTTTAAATATTAGATATTCATTATTTAATCACTTAAACCCACCCGTCTTAAAGTATAAATACCACCCCTCACCACCAATTTCTCCTAAAAATATTTGAATATCATAAAATATATATCAAACCCTCTCCTCACCACTCTCCCCATGTCCAATAGCATCTTTTCTCACTAAAATACCAAATCCAAGTTCTTTAAGGGATCCTTCAAGGAGGTGATATTTAAGAGGTAATTTTCTCAAACCACCTCTCTTATTTTCACTTCTTATCCTACCTTCACCTCACCACCTTCATCCACAAATGTATAATAACTCCATAATAATTTAAATATGAAAATTTTATGTTTCAAATGTAATATATTATATCCATACCTTTTATTACCTCCTCTAATTCAAATTAACAAACCCATTGTCTAAATTATGGCGGTTAACCGTCTCTATGAATAATGATTTTTCATTTTCCATTACCACCTTTAAAGATGTTAGTAAAAGTATTATTATGGTTAAATAACATTTTAAAAGGTATTTTATAACCTATTTATTATTTTGGAACTAATATATATATATATATATATACACATAATATTAAATAAAATAAAACTAGTGCGTGATGGTCAGAAAAACTGCCAAATTAAACATTTATCATTAACATTTTATCAAATGAATCATCATCATATAAGAAATAAAAATGATATATGGGACAATTTAAAATTATATAATTACATTAATACCATTTAATTTCACTTCTAGAATTTTATTTCAATTTGAAAAGAACATCCATAATTATACACAAATGAAACAGCCATGAAAACTATGAAACGAATGCACCAAAAACAATGAAAATAATCAAATATTATTAATTAATGGATGGTAAGATGTTATAAAAGGATCATGTATGGTATTATAAATATAATTATAGTTTTTAATGAATTAATAAAATTATTTAAACATCTATACAAGATATTAATGTATGAAAAACTAAAGGGAATCCTGAGGTAAGGGTTTCTCATCTCACTTTTACTTCTGTGGGACATATGCCTTATTCACAAGTTATTTATGTATTTTGGTGAATATTTTGTCCCATTGATGTATTATATCATGAATCAATTTATCTTCATATTATTTTAAATTTTATTTGAATTGGGATTATGATTCCATTGATACCCATGTGGTAAGGGTTTTTTTACAATCTCATCATTATTCGGGATTATTTATGTTGAAGTCTTCACTATGGAATATTTCACTTCCATTTTAATGTTTTCTAAAAATTTTTTCAAAAATATTTTTAATATTATCCAATTATTTTTTGAATTCATTTTTACTCCCTTTTTACTTTTTAAAAAAAATGGAAGGAATCATTATTTCATTTTCAAAACCTTTCCCATTTGGATTTTACCAAAAAGTGGAAGAAATCTTTGATTTATTGTGTATGAAATCAATGAAATTTATGGCCATCATGACCAATAAAATGTTTAAAATATTATTTTATAATATTAAAAGTTTATTTTCAAAGAAAATTATATTCAATTTTTTTGGGAAATTCTAATTTTAAAAATTGAATTGCAAACTGAAAAAGGATATTTTTCTCAATAATCTGTTTAAGAATGTTTTTATTAATCAATGATATAAACCATATAATGTACTTATGATCCACTAGGTATATGTTGTATTAGTATCATCCTTATTCTTTCTATGGATGTTTTATGATCAGTTTGATTATGGATGTGCTATTTTGATACCATTCACCATATTTATTTGGATGGTTTATGATTATGTTTATTCAATGGGTGAAGTATTTACATTTAATAATCTAGTTTAAATAAGAATGTTTATGTTGATTATATTTCATCCATTTAATATGATGAATGAATTGGACTTAGTAAGTGATAGGTGGGGACCACTGTAGGCCCTCGATGCATTAGTAAGTCTCATGAGACAAACTAGTTTGTTTATTGTATTTGGTGTTACCTATTTATATATGGTGTCTTAGTCAAAGCTTTGATGGTATTTTTCGATGTACCACATCAAGAATTAACTCATTATGAAATTAATTATTGATTTCCATTTTATTATTCAAATATTATAATATTCATGGTTAATATTTCTAGCTCATGTGATTATTTATATGGTATTATTTGATCACCTTTTATTTTGGACATATTATGATTCAGTTATTCATTAAATGGACTATGTTTTAGTTATTTACATTTCCATAGTTTTTTATTATTATTTATGATAGCTTCCTATATACTTAACCATTCTTGAGCATTTGAGATCACTCATTTCTTATGTTTTATTTTTCTCCAGGATGCCAAGAAGTTTATTATGATTTATAGGCAGGGTTATAATAAAATAATAGTGTCCTTAAAGGATTTACTATGTTGTATTTTATATTTTCAATTGTAAGGAAAGGTTTAGGTTTTTATCAAGTTTTCCAAAACTACTAAATTATTCATCCCTTTGGGATATGATTCCTTGTATATTATACTAATGTAATAAAGTTACCACTGGCTTTGGGATACTAGGGTTGGGGGGTATTATAACTATGTAGATGTAGGTATATCTTATGACACCATTTTCATTCATTAATCTTTATTTATTTTTAATAAAAACATTTAAATGAAAATTTTATTTATTTAAATGATCATATTTTAAAGAAAATCCAACCCACTAATCCATTATCCATGATAGATTACTCATACCCTTTTTTATAAAAAGTTATATTATAAAAATAATCCCAAGATTTATGCATCGTTATATAAAATTCAATGTATAAAATGATTTATGGAAATGAAATCCCAAAGTAATAATTTATTTCAACTCTTTTGTCTTCCCTTTTCATCAATTATCTTTTAAAAAAATTCTCTATCATTTCATTTTCTAATTTTGTATCAATTAGTAAATTATTTTCCATTTAAATATTTGTGTCACCTTATAGATGGTAGATGAAGACATGTTTTTTAAAAGGGAAATTATTGGTATGTGTATGGTCACATGTAATCATTGATTTTACATGGAATTATCACATATACAGTTCATTCTTATACATTCCATAATAGGATCTCATGTTTGGATTTCACTGTAATTGTAATATATTCGATTATTATATTGATTTTCCATCTACTTGACATTTTCTTAACATGACTAAATACTCACTCTACACCTTTTGAATGATATATAACATATTTCCTCCAATTTTAGTGCATTAACCTATATAAATATATAATTCAATTGATTGCTGAAAACAATTCATAAAGTTGTCTATTCATTTCTACTATATCAATAAACCCTTTAATTAAAATCACTCACTTTTATCCATGTGTTTCTATTATTGGTACCATAAAATTTCCATATATGAATGAATTTTACACCTCGTGAATTTTTTTTATATGAACAATTAAATTCCAAAGGTTAATTATGATATGTTTTTGTAGGATTCATGATAAATTTTTTAGGTTCATATAACACACACAGATATATATATATATATATATATATATATATATATATATAACATTATGGGATAAGTGGGAATGTAATTATTTTTCCATCACATAAATTAGTGAAATCATGATATCACACAAGATTATTATGCCATAGAATAGTTTCAGTTTTATTTTTTCATTCTACTATAGACCAAAAGTATTTATCCTTTTAAATTATGTTATGGAAAAGATGTAATTAAAATTTCCTAACATGTCATGTTTTAGATATAGTTATCCCCTTCCATTATATTTTGGATGAGACATGGTTAATTTTTTACACAATTTTATGATTTTTTAGTTTAATAATCATTACATATTATTTTATCTAATTAATTATAATTAATATTCAAATGTCATGAAATATTTTCTTTATATTCTCTTGAGACCAATAAAAATTGAGTTGATCATGAAGTAAGAAGAATATGGTTATGAATAAAGGAGGATTTATATATGTTTTTCCTCTTTTTTTCTTTCATAAATCACTTTAATATATTGATATTTCCTTACTAAGTTCCAAATATTGATGTGTTTGAGATATAGAGTCCAAAATATCGATTATAACGAACTGAGTCCAACAAACTGAGGATGAAAACAAATGTTTTCATATCACCATAAGACTAAGATGTTCATATAAATAAAATTTAGAGATAATTTTATATTCATTAGAGTAACAAATATCCTGATCATTATAAGGAATTCATGATTATATCTAAATTTCTTCAAACAAAGAAGTTGTTATAATTTAGTGGAACTATGGTTTCTGAACAAAGATATGTGATGTTGAAGTTGTTTCAAATGAAGAGATCTATGAATTCTATTAGAACAACTTGTACAAAGTTCAATATGTGATGCGATAAAGTCTATAATACTGGTATTTGAGAAAATTCATTGGATAGAGTCCACTAGAAAGGCTTATACAATGTAATTAGATCAATTACATCGAATAGACTTTTACAAAGTCATGAGACGAATTCTAACGGATAAATTTTTTCAAAGTAATAGGATAGAGAAGTTTTTATAAAATATTATGAGGAAAGGGGGTTTTCAGGAAGTCATTAAAAGAAGTTACTCAAAGATTCCCAAGTATAGGTAACATGAAAAGATTACCAAGAGAACAAGTATGAAGTTTATCGGATGGAGGTGTTTTGATGAGGTTTTAATGGATTATAGTTTTTAAATACTTTTAAAAAGTCTTAATAATGAAATTAAAAGTGATGATGATGAGTTTTATGTTAAACACTAAAATAATGATGTAGGAAGGATTGTGATTCTAGATAAGATTTAGGAAAAGTTTAAAGAACCTTAATGATGAATATTAAGGATGTTTTTATAGATATTTATGAATTCTGTTAACTCGGAGGTTTGAATGTAGTCAACCAAAGAAATTTTGAGTGTATTTTTCAAATTTAGAGTGGAAAATTTTAATTTTAAGTTTATGTTACTCCCTATATCTTAGGAGAAATTGTTCCTATATAAAGGGGTGTTGGTGCATTGAGAAAAGAATGGACAATATAGTTGCAGTTGGGAAAAGTGTTGAAGAAGTGAATTGTTGTGTTACCCAAAACATTTTCCAATAAATTTGAATTAGATGAAAAATGTGACAAAGTGATTAAAAAATAGAGGTGATTGAATAAAAATGGGATGAATATACTAGATAGAGAGTTTACCAGATGGAGAAGTGACCAGATGGATAGTTTTATACAAAATTCTGTAAAGGACTTCTTACTAGCTGTTGTGAAATAAAGTGTGATGGAAAACAACTTATAGAAGTAAATTATGTAGAAAAAATCATAGTGACAATGTAAAAAATCTTATTGGTGAAGGTTATTTTACTGTTACAAACATTGTTCTATCATATTATTTGTGTGAGTATCACATGCACTATTGTTTGGCTATAGTGATTTGAAAATGATAGATATTACCTGCTTGTTGTAACCACTAAATTATTTATTTATAGTGTATGTGCTATCAAGGATTATTTATAAACTATTAAAAAGACTAGTTACTCTTATTGAGTAGTGAACCTTGTAAATACTTTTTTTCCTCGGGGTGTTCTTGTATATTTTCTAGTAGATTCAATTCTAACTAAATGAAGGAGAAAGTTATTCTTAAAGAAGGAAAACATAAAATTAATTTATCAATGATTCACCCCCCCATATCAGTGATCACACAGGTCTTGACTAGTATTTTTATTTGGAATCAGAGCATAGGTTCACATTATTGACCCATGTCTGTCGGAAGATGAATGAAGAAGAAAGTTTTCATGGATATTTAGTACTCTTTTAACATTAAGGGAAATCTTATATTTGATGGAAATAACTATTTTATCTTAAAGGAAATAATGTTAACCTATCTATTGTTTAATTTATAGTAATTTTGTGAGGCTAAAATAGATGGTTTCAATCCTCCTACTGAGGGTGTAACTTTAATAGCTAGAGATAATAATAACTTGAAAATTGATGGGTGAGCTAGAAATGTTGTACTTTCCTCAATCTCTGAAAGTGAATTTCAAAGGGAAAAGGTAATTGTAAAATCAAATGATATATGTGTCTCACACTAACCTCTCTCATCCTAATTATTTTGTTTTTTATTTATATTTGGTCTTTTCCTCAAGTTTTTGGTTTAGTCGTGCAATTTTTTTACATATTGAGTATTTTCTGCATGGCACACAGTTTCCCTACATGATATTTTTATCTATGAAACAACCATAAAGCTTGGATTTGTGAATTTTCAGAGCTATTTTGTATAGTTGGTGCACAATTTGTCCAATCATGCATACAAACCATGTGGATCCCAATTTTTCTTCAGTTATGGGTGCACGATTGGAGCACGATTTGGTAAACTATGAAACCAAAAAAAGTTTTGTGCCTAGAATTTTAAATTTTTATTTTTTCAAAAAAATAACCCTCATGAATAAAACCCTAAATGGGGAATTTTCCTCCCCATTCAACCTTGGTGTGTGAGGGAGCCTAGGGAACTCCTTCTCATTTCTTCAGCCTCAATTTTTGATGCTCTTATATTTAATTATTGGTGTTGTCAAATAGGTATAGACTCCAATCCTCTTCACTTCCCCTATTCATATTATTTCATCCTCCTTAATTTTCTAGTTTCATGTTAACTGAACTCTAGAGGGGGATTTATACCTAATGTACTTCAGTTCTTAATGTTAGGGTGTTTAGATTATGTCTTGGATCTTTATCTTCCCATTTCATGAGGTTTTGTTCAACTCACACACAATTTTAGGTAGGTGGTTCTATGATTTACCTTTTCATTTACTTACCTAGGTTCTTGAGCTTTCCAAATGTATTTATTTTAAACTATTAGTTTTTATAATGGTGTAGAAATGGTTAGTAAATTATTTTCTAAACTGTGTGAATCATTCATTTGATTTCAAAGATGTTTGGTGCAATCCATATGTTCAATAAAATTACTAAATGGATTTAAATTGTGGTTTTATTGTTTAAATTGATGAAATTATATTTATAATTCTTCTGTATTATTTTATTATGGTATTGAAGTTTTTTTAGTTGATTTACATGATTATTATGAATTCTTATCTGTTTACCATGAGAACCCCCTTGGTTGTGATAAATGATTTTATTAATTATTCTTTATTAATTTATTTGGTGCTTCACATGAATACATATACATATATATGAATTCAATTAATCACTTATATATGTATGTGCATGTACACATTTATGGGTGTATGTATGTAAATGTGGGAGCTCATTGGAACGCTCATTTAGAAACATGGCTCTCAAAAATGGTCCTTATTTCTTCAAAGTGAGTTTGAAAACATATTTTGAAAATAGATTTCATGAAATGGTTCTTAGTATTGTTTGAAACTTTCTAAGGGATTATTAAAATGAAAGATGATTTATAAATTAGTTTCAAATATTATTTTTAAAAGTTTGATTTAATGGTGATTTTGGAATTTTCATAAAGGTTCTATAATGGTTTGACTACAATTGGATTTCAAAAGGTTTTTGAGATATATGATATTATTATTAAATAAAGTGTCTTCGTCAGAACCATAAAATATTTCCTCTAAACTTTGGCTCACCCTCGTGGAATCCCTTTCTCTAGAAGGTTGATTTTTACATGGATGGTGCTGGGAGGTGGGCTAAGAATTCTAGATGTCTTATGTCGATCCATGCTTGGGGTATTGTTTATTTATTTAACACCACACCATCTAGTTATATTTACATCATGGGATCTAAGGTTCTTTAGTAAGGGATGAGATATCTTTTAATATATGTCTTGATTAGGTAGAATAGGTCCTAATGGTATTGAAAGTCCATGGTGGGTTGTGCCACTAGTGAGGATAGTTGAGAGTAGCCAAGTTAGTTATTGACTTAGTAACTCTGTCTATAGTCCAAAATATATTTCCCAACTAAGGCTGGAGCATGGAATGTATATGAATTGAACATGACTATCTATAATTTACTATCTTTTACTTATAGTACTTGATTACGACACTGACTCTGAGTTTTATGGTTTCTTCATGATGTATATTTTCCTAAAACTAGTTTTACATTATGCATATTATTATTTTTTATGATTCTATTGTGATTTTATGCATTAGAACCTTTATTATGTTATTTTCTTACCTTTATGGGTTTTTTTTCTTTTATGGATCTTTAGGTGTGAGTTAGGAATTATTTTAAAAAGGGAGTTATAAAGTGAATTTTTAAAGAGTTTATTTAAAAGGGTTTAAATGTTTTATTTAAAAGACATTTGGGATTTAAAGATATTTCTAATTAAAAATATTATGATTTTTTTCTTTAAAGGAACAAAATATATCTTTTAATATGTATTTCAAAATAGAATTGATGGTCTATTTTAGGCAAAGTAAATTCTTAGACTCTCGGTGATTGCCTACTGAGTACTTTTATTCATACACCCTACATGTTCCACTCAGTTTCAGTAGACTAAAGGATGTTTTTCATTTTCATTTATAATTTTGGAGTTTCTCTTAGAGTGAGTGGTCTTTGTGGATGGACGGTGACCAAGTGGTCACACATAGATCATGTAGGGTTCCAGTTTGGTTTTAGTATTTATTTTATATCTTGTATCTGGATCTAATTTTAGTTCTTCTAGAGTTATTTATAATATGTCAATTTTTTATGTTTTCTGGTTGTGATGCATGATCTATTTATAATTTGAACATATTGTTTATTGGGAGAAATTTCCCCCAGTGATTTTCTTGTGGTTACATGACACTTGTCAGCTGATGGAGATAAGGGATTCCCCTCAGGTGTCACGATCTGGTTCAGGTGTCGGGTTCAAGGATGGATTAGGATGGTTCATGACTAAATGGTATCATAGTATTCCTTGTTGTTTAGAGATATTTATAAAGGTTCTAGGTTTAGTGGAAGCATCAAATGGGGAATTCCAACCATTCATTTTTGTCGTGATCAATGATTAATACAAGATTTACATGATAATAAATGTTGTGATCAATATAACTGAATCAAAAAACATAGATAATGGATAATTGTTAGAACCAAAGTGTAGGATCATCACATAATATTTATAATCAATTAAAGAAATTAAGAAATTACCTTATTATAAATTATTTATTCATTGGGGGATTTTAAAACATCTCTACATCATACCATCATTTCATTTTAAGAATCAAGAATATAATACCTACAGTAGTGATCCACACTTCTTACATGAACCTCTAAATGTATGTTTTGGAATCTCTTGGTGCTAGAATGAAAGATCGTAACACTTAAATCTTTTTCCTTTGATCACCCTAATAATTGCTTCAAGAAAGGATTCCCTTCGATATCTCTAGACTTGAGAGTGGTGGTGGAAGAGGATCATTCTTCGTTCTTGAGAGTGTTCTTAGAGAGGGAGCTCTCTAGGGATTTGAGAAGATTCTCTCTGTATCTCGTTATGGACAGTAAAAATGAATTGGAATTCCATAAAAATAATATAATTGGGTTTATATACCTCCAGGGTAAGAAAATAATAATTAAACATACACCCTTTATTATTTCCATAATCCCTGAAGAACCACATTTCTATAATAATAATAATATCTTTACATGTGCTAAACTTGGGAATTAAATTAAATATTATTTATTCAAATAATATTTAATATATATTATTTCTCATTGGACTATTAAACTCAGTCTGCCATTCCACCACAAAATTTATCAGGCCTTGAATAATGAATATTTTTTTAATGAATAAATATCACTAAATTATTCACCAATAAATAAATAAATATTATATTCCATGAATATAAAATAAATATTTATTAAATATTATTCTCAAAAAATATTCTCTCAAATAACTAATGATAGAATATATGTGATCAAGAAAACATGAATACCTATTAAACTGTGTGCGAGGATAATACTTATTCAACTTGTTAAATAAAAAATAATAATATATTATTTAACTGAGATTATGGATACAATTAGTGTGTGAGTCTCTAGGCCTCTTTCTCAGTGGAATTAGGCAAAGCATCCTAAAGTAAAAGGTTAGTGTCTAGCAACACGCCAAGACACTCATAGAGAAAGAAATTAATTCCTTAATGACATAATACCTCATATGACACTTATTGTGTAAAATAATATGTAACATCTCTATTTTTTCATGTAAAGTATTCGAATATATTAGGTAATATTTTCGGAATGAGGCGCGGAGAATGAGCATGATTCTAAGGCTTGATGGGCCTAGAATTGATGTTTGAAATATATTAAATATATTAATTTTACACATGCATATTTTTACTAAAAAAGTGGAATAAATCCCAAATGGGGAATTGGATAAAAAAATATAAGGTTTCTATTTAGTTTAGGGAATGGTCTTTACCCAAAAAACAATATAACCTTTGTGGGCATCGGGCTTTTGTGAAAAGATTTTCACATGTGTAAATAATTAATGAATGAATGAATGAATGAATTAATTAATTTTATTTCAGTGACATAGTGACATAATCTTACTCTATTTAAAATGCTTCCATCCAATTCTCATGGTGATCTGCATAACCCTAAGAATTGAGAGAGAGCATTGGAGGAAGACTTGATGAACGACGATGATAGATCGAGGATCATTCATGCCAATAGAAATTGAGGATCTCACCAATGACTACGATGCATATTCATTATTCATTATCAATCGATCCATATCAAGGTATTATGTTTGTTTTATGTGGATTTATTACCAGTTTATTTTTCCTATGATGAATGTAAATCAATCAACTAATGAATTTATTTGAGGATCGAGAGTATTGTGGGTAATGTTTAGAAATTATATAGGATTGAGGATCTATATTGTTGATTATTTATATCTATTTATTCATTGTTGTAACGAAAATGAATCAAGGACAACAAATACATTGGTTGAGGTCCATTCCTCATGTTTGTGTTTTGTTCATTTCACCCCATGTTCTTTGTTCATTCATAATTGGGGTTTGTTTTAGACATTGGTTCAAAAAATAAATGATAATCAGTCATTGCACACCCATTTCATGGCACAATGGATTGATACCACATATCTAGGTTTTAATTGACGATGATATCAAGCTATGATGATGGATCAAGACCATATGAGAATTATTCATGACTATTTTTTCATGAGGTGATCAGGATATGAGATAGAAGGGTTTTCCAAAGTGAATTGGTGACATAATTCTACTGAGAAAGAAATGAAAAGGCATTATTGTTAAGTCACACCATCTCTAGTGAGATTGGTGGTAGGAATCATAGATGGTAATGGCGGATTAGATGACCACATGAAGATCTGTAGGTTTTGGAAAATACCAATATACACGGCGTGTAATCCAAGAATACATGTCGTGTTGGACCCTGGATACAGCACATGGGTTTCCAAGGAGGAGATAAGGATCATACTATGTGTGAAATGCATCACACGACATGTGAACCAATCTGGTGAATCGACATGTGCTATGGGAGAACACGGCCAGAGACATGTCCAAACTAGGAGTACACGAGCAGTGCCATGTACTTGGACATGACCAAGTACATGGACATGTTCAGGTGTACACAGACATACACTACGGAAAAAACTGGCTTTTGCGACGGGCTTTTTGTGATGGGATTAATTCCCGTCACAAATAGTCCATCCCGGAGGTTATTTGTGACGGGGGGTTCAACCCGTCACAAAAGGTAATGTGCGGTTTGGAGCGAGTTGCGCACCAAATCGCGGGAAGGTTATTTGCGACGGGAAGATCTCCCCGTCGCAAATACCATCAGCAGTAAATGAGTTTTTGCGATGGGATGTTGTCGCGTCGCAAAAATGTGTTTCGGCAGGACATTTTTTGCGACGGGACCTGTCGCAAATACCAGCGGCGGTACTAGGTTTTTGCGACGGGATTTGTCCCGTCACAAAAAGTGTGTCGATGGGACACTTTTTATGGTGGGTCCCATCGCAAATACCTTTTTAGCCACCGACGACAATTAATACGGGAAAATGTATTTGTGACGGGTCCCGTCGCAAATTATCCCATCGAAACTAATCTAACCTATATATACCCCCTCCATTTTTCTTTCTCATTCCCTCAATTCTTATTTACCCCCTCTCTAAACTCTATTTTTTGAGTGAAAATTTCAATGAGTTAATTTCTTTTTACGGAGAAGTTGTGAAGTCGTTTACATCAATAGAAGATCAAGTTTAAAGGTATTTATATTTTATTTAATTTAGTATTTATTTCATTTTTTATGATAATTTTAATTATTGTTGATTAGTTGTAATTAAATTAGATTTAAATTGTTTTGTTATCAGTAGTTATTTGTAATAATAAATTGAAATTATTAGTGCTAATTCTTAATAATTAGTAATAATTAATAATTATTAACAAAAATTAGTATTTTATATAAATAATTACTTGTAATTAGTAGTTGTAATTTGTAGTTATTAATATCAATTAACGCTAATTAGTAATAGTTATGTTTAATTAGTAATAATTACGGGTAATTAGTAATAAATAGGAATAATTAGTAATAAATAGGAATAATTAGTAATAAATAGGAATAATTAGTAATAAATATGAATAATTAGTAATAAATATGAATAATTAGTAATAAATATGAATAATTAGTGATAAATATGAATAATTAGTAATAAATATGAATAATTAGTAATAAATAAGAATAATTAGTAATAAATAGGAATAATTAGTAATAAATAGGAATAATTAGTATTAAATAGGAATAATTAGTAATAAATAGAAATAAATAGGAATAATTAGAAATAATTAGGAATAATTAGGAATAATTTGGAATAATTTGGAATAATTAGAAACAAATAAGAATAATTAGGAATAATTAGGAATAAATAGAAATAAATAGGAATAAATAGTAATAAATAGGAATAATTAGGAATAAATAGTAATGAATAGTAATGAATAGGAATAAGTAGTAATAAATCGTAATAAATAGTAATAAATAGTAGTAATTAGTAATAATTAGTAATAATTAGTAATAATTAGTAATAATTAGTAATAATTAGTAATAATTAGTAATAAATTGTAATAAATTGTAATAAATTGTAATAAATAGTAATAAATTGTAATAAATAGTGATAAATTATGATAAATTATAATAAATAGTAATAAATAGTAATAATTAGAAATACATAGTAGTAATTAATAGTAGTAATAAATATTAGTAATAATTAGTAGTAATAAATAGTAGTAATAAATAGTAGTAATTAGTAGTAATTAGTAGTAATTAGTAGTAAATAGTAGTAATTAGTAGTAATTAGTAATAATTAGTAATAAATAGTAATAAATAGTAATAATTAGTAATAAATAGTAATAAATAGTAATAAATAGTAATAATTAGTAATAATTAGTAATAATTAGTAATAATTAGTAATAATTAGTAATAATTAGTAATAATTAGTAATATTTAGTAATAATTAGTAATAATTAGTAATAATTAGTAATAATAGTAATAATTAGTAATAATTAGTAATAATTAGTAATAATTAGTAATAATAGTAATAATTAGTAGGAATTAGTAAGAATTAGTAAGAATTAGTAAGAATTAGTAAAAATTGTTAAGAATTAGAAACAATTAGTAATAATTAGCAAGAATTAACAACAATTAGGAATAATTAGCAACAATTAGGAATAATTAGCAATAATTAAAAATAATTAAGAAGAAAATTAATTGTAATAAATTGTAATAATTTCTAATAACTTGGCATAATTTCCAGTGGATTGACGACACACCTTTTTCTCAATGACTCTTCTCCTTTTAACTTTCACCGACTCAAAAAATTATGAAAAGTATGCTTCTACATATGAATATCCAATCTTGTATGCACAAGTTTGAATATGCATTCATAGGAACACATTTTTTATAATGTGTTCAGGCGATGAAAGTTTCAAGAATATGATTCATCGATGAAAAGAGGGCTCTTTTATCTAACGACTCATTTACTTGCATCTTTCTCACATATAAATCACAATGAAGAATCTGCTCGGAGGTATGCATATTCATTCTCGTATGCATGAGAATTCTAGCATGTACTTCTTATGGAAAGACCTGATGAGAACAACATATTAGATGGATTAGATTAGTGATATTTGACTTGTGGAGTGTGTTCTCCAAGATGAGTGTTATAGGGAACCTTCAAGAAGGAATACTAGGCTAGAAATAGGATTGTGACCTTACCTTGAGAATGTGTGTCTGTTATGAGTATATTAGGATGGTCTTGTTATATAAGCTGTTGAAATATCACTGTGATGAGATGACTAATACTCTTGTTTCTATATAAATTTTGATTTAGGGGTGTCATATTTGGTATTGTTATACTCACCCCTATATGGGACCTACCTCCCTGAGTTGTGTCTTAAGTAGATGTTCGTCCATTTAATGGGATTCTTAGTGGAGTAGGATCAGGCATAGTTTTGAAATTTTTTTCTAGTAGTGATATTGATTTTGGTTTTATAGAAATAGTCTTAATTATTTTGAGTTTGGATATCTGGAAAGGGACTCCAGTGTTGGTGTAGAATCTGACATATCCATTCACCAGGACTCTGACTCCTTTATTACTGACTCGGTGCATGTAGGCACTAGTTGTGGGGGTGAAACATTAGCACATGCATTATATAAGAACGGGTTGCAATTTACAGGTCTTTCTTGAGTTTGATCTCTAAATATACTCATTGACTGTGGTATATCTTTACTATTTCAGGATACCTCTAGAACATTTAACAACTTGGATTCAGTAGTATGATCACAAGGATAATCCCCTAGGTGATGAGGCTTCAACATAGGGACCTATTTAGGAAGTTTTACCTCTAGGTGGTGCACAAGTTGGAAGAGAATGTAGAGGTGGAAGACGTTTTGACTTGATTCCACCACCACCCCCATGTGGTCCCCACCAGGCTTACAAAATTGGTGGTAATAGGAGAGTAGATCTTCAAGAGGTTGAGTATTATGATCCAAAGTCTCTAGGGATGATACGGGGTATGATCCCTATCTTCAATACTCTAGATGTAGTACTGATAGATATAGGGGTGAGACACTCTTTTATTTCCACTACTCTAGTTAGATATTTTGAGATTCTAATTGAGCCCTTGGATCAACCCTTGCACTTGGAGAATACTACTGGATGTGAATCAGTGATCACAAACTTTTTCTGATGGTGTGACCTGACTCTTAGAGGCAAGAGTCTCTTTTGGGATCTCATTGTAGTAGTGATGAGGCCTTATGACATCTTCTTAGGTATGGACTGTTTATCTATATTAATGCCTATATAGACTTTTTTAGGTGAAGGATATGATGTATCCATAGTGATGGGATGTGTTTATCCTTTATGGGTAAAAAGGAAACCCAGGAAGAGTAGGATATGATCATGTATAGGAGGGTTCAATTGATTACTTCATATTTAGCTATCATGAATCTTGGTGCAGTGGATGCTATGAGCTTATAGTTTCCTATAGTGGTGGTAGAGTACAAGGATATATTTCCTGAGGATGTTCCAGGCTTTACCTCCTCATAGATAGTTAGACTTATGTATTGATCTAATTCTTGAGATGAACCATATATCTATTCTAGAAAATGATATGGCTCTCATAAGGCTTCATGAACTTAGGGTAAAATTGGAGGACTTGCAAAGGAAGGACGTTGTTAGGCACAACGTTTCACCCTATGTATAGCTCATATTATTTTACAAGAAGGAAGAAAGGAGACTCAGGTTGTGTCTCAATTAACATTTCCTAAACTAGGTGACCATATAGAATAAGTATCAACTACTAAGGATCGATGACCTCTTTGATCGGTTCATAGGGGTACAATGATTCTTGAAGATTGACCTCAGATCAGGATGTAGTAGTTATGGGTATGGGATGAGTATATATCAAAGATGAATTTATTATTTCATTACAGTCACTATGAGTACATATTGAGTCCATTTACATGAAGAACAACCCAACAGTGTTCATGGGACTCATAAACTAGATCTTTTAACTTTTATTAGACCAGTTTATGATAGTCTTCATCAACGATATCCTAGTGCACTTTGAATCCTAGGAGGATCACGTGTGACACTTGAGGATGGCCCTGGACATATTTCTAGATGAGAAACTTCATGGGAATCTCTTAAAGGTCCAATTTTAGATCTAGTAGGTCTACTTTCTAGGACATGTCATCTCAACAGATGGTGAAGTGGTGGAACTAGTGAAGGTTGAGGGAGTGTTAGCTTGGGAGGCACCCAAGAGTGTGGTGGAAGTGCAGAGCTTCCTTGGGTTGGAAAGATGATATAAGATATTCATACCCTATCAATCTAGGATATCAGTTCCCTTAAAAAATTTGAACTAAAAGGGGAATCCTTTCCTGTGGACATATAGGTGTTATCATGGTTTCCAGTAGTTTAGGTAGAGATTGATGAGTTCTCCCATATTAAAATTAATGGAGGAGGTTATCGAGTATATAGTGTTCTAAGATTCATTAGGGACTAGACTTAGTTTTTTTCTAATTCATATGTAGGCGGTGACTGACTATGGTTCACATTAGTTTAGACCACATTAGCAGAACTATGTGACCCATGATCTTGAGCTAGCAGTGGTAGTCTTTTCACTAAAGGTGTGGTGACACTACCTTATGGGTGAGATATTATTCATCTATTTTTAACATAAGAGTCTAAAGTATATCTTCTCTCAAAAGGATCTTAATATGAGATAGAGGTGATGGATAGAGTTCCTCCAGGATTATGACTTTGAGAATTTATATACTCTTGGGAAGGGGAATTCGGAGCAGGTGCTCCCAGTAGGAGATATTGTTTATAGTTGTTGAGTGGTGAGAAAAAGTAGTTAGACTCATTTTTGTTTTCCTTGATATGCATAGATGGTGTAGCTTACCTACAATCGATGGTTGTTAACCAAATACTTATACAACATGTTGGGGTGGGTCAGCATGGAGATATCGACTATGAGACCCTTCATACTTAGATATCCACTGGACATGTTCTTGAAGGATTTTATGATGGTGGGGTTATTTTCATCTTTTTTAGAGGATGTATAATAGTACTAGTGACATTTATGGAGGATATTCTGAGGGAGTTTCATACATCTATTTTAGTGGTACATCCAAGTGTGGAAAAGATTTACTAGAACCACAAAAATTGGTTTTGGTTTCTAGGGATGAATAAGAGAGTTGTAGAGTTTGTCTCTCAATGACTTACTTATTGGTAAGTGAAGTCTAGGAACTAGGATTCAATGGTTTTAGCTCAATCCCTTGAGGTGATAGAGTGTAAGTGGGATGGGATATCTATGGACTTTGTGATAGGGTTTCCACAAATTTCTAAAGGACATGATGCCATTTGGGAAATCATAGACTCGTTTTCCAAGGTAGGCCACTTTATAGATATCCAAGAGAAGAGTTTAGTGGAGAGCATGGGATGAATTTATGTACAAGAGATATTCAGGATCCATGGAATTACCTTGATGATTTTTTTACCCTAATACTCACATAACATTTTAATTATGGAAGGGATTATAGGAATCATTTTTGAATCTATTACGTTTGACCATAGATTTTCACCCCCATACTGACGGCTAGACTGAGCAGACCATTTTAGTCTTGGAAGACATGTTGTGGGCTTACAAGTTATAAATTGTCTATATTTGTGAGTATTATCTACCATTGGTGTAATTATCATAAAAAACATATACCATTAAACCATTTTCATACACCATTTGATTCCATGTATAGGTGACCCTACAAGTCACCAATATGTTGGAACGATTGAGGAGAGTCAGAACTTATGGGCCCAGAGTTGGTGCGAGCCATGAAAGAAAAGTTTAAGATCATCCAAGAGTTTATGAGGACAATATAGAGACAAAAAAAGTCTTATGAGGACTGATGAATAGAGCCTAAAAAGTTTTAGGAGGTAGAATAAGTGTTCCAATAGATCTAACCTCGATGTAGGTTGTGGAAATTTGGCCAGGGGGGAAAGATATCATTGAGATGCATTGGCTTTTTACAGATAATACATAGAGTCGGTGAGGTGGCATACCACTTGGATCTATCCCTAAAGTTAGATAGAGTACATCATGTTTCCACATGTCATAGATGAGGATGTATGTGAATGACCCATCGTATGTTATCGATTGTGGAGAGCTGTACATAGAGGATGAAGTTACTTTTTTAGAGTACTCAATAGAGATTGGTTATTGGCAAGAGAAGATCCTCCATTTGAAAGAGATTCCTTTAGTTTGTATCTGGTGGTAGAATTATAATATTTATGAGAGTACCTAGTTGTGTGAGACCATGATGAGTGTTTAGTACCCACATCTCTTTATGTAGTATTTTTTTTCCTTTTAGGACGTAAAGGGCTAAAGTGGGGAGAATGTAACATCTCTATTTTTTATGTAAAGTCTTAAAATATATGTGGTAATATTTTTTAGAACAATAACTAAGATTACACATTATTCTGAGGTCTGATGATCACATAATTGAGGTTTGAAATATATTAAATATATTAATTTCTCGTGCACACTGTTTTCTTGAAAAGTGTAATAACCCCCAAACCTGGCCTCAGATAAAAAATATGAGGTCTCCATTAAGTTTATTGCATGGGTTTAACCTAGGTGTGACATGATATTTTTCAGCATTGGGTGTTTGTGAAAAAGTTTTTGCAGGTGTAAATAATGATTGAATTAATTAATTAATTAATTTTATTTAAGTGATTCAGTGACCTAATTTTCCTTTATTTAAACAGATTCAAGGCCACTTATCATGGTGATCCATATAACCCATATAATTGAGAGTGATATTTGGATGAATCCTTGGTGAATGATGATGACAGATTGAGGATCCTCCACACCAGTGAAAATCAAGTATCTCACCATTGAATATGATGTAGATTCATTCTTCATCAGTGTTTGATCCATCACAGAGTAAGAAATTGGATTTATGTGTAATTATTCCCATTTTATTTTTCCTACAATGAACATGGATCAATGAATGAATGAATTTATTTTTGGATCAATCATACTATGGTTATGGGTTAGATATTATCTAATGTTGGGGATTTCTATTGTTGATTATTTATATCACTTTTTGCATTTTTCTAACTTCAATGAATTGAGGACATCATAAACATTGGCCAATGTCCATTCTTTATGTCAATTTTTATTTCATTTATTCCCCCATTCTTCATTCGTACATTATCAACATTATTTTTGGATAGTGATTAGAAAAATACCTGATAATCAATAATTTTGAACCCATTACATGGTGAAACAGATTGATACCATAGATATGGGTTCAGATTGATGACGAGATTGAGTTACTATGATAGATTGGGACAGGATCAGAATTATTCATATATATTTTGGTGTGTAGTGATTAGAAGATGTGACAGAAGGGTTTTACCTTATCAATCAGTGTCTCTATTCTGGTGAGGAAGCGATGGAAAGGATCATTTGCTTATATCTACCATCTTTTGGGATATTGGTGGTGTGAATCGTATGTGGTAATAGCGGAGGATCCAACCATGTTGAGATCTATGGGTTATGGAAAATCCAAATATAAATGGTTTTTAATCTAGGAATACACATCATTTGGGACCCTAGATATGGTTATATGGTTTCTATAAAGGATATAAATATCACATGACATGTAACATGTATCACATGATTTGTGACCCGACTTGGTGATTTGGTGTGTGCTCTAGGAGTGCACAAGAAAGAACACATCCAGGCCAGGAGTAAATGGGAAAAGTCATGTACTTAGACACAACCAAGTACATGGTCACAACTTGGTGTACATAGACACAGACATAGGAACGAGCCATGATACATGGGTAGACCCAGTACTGAAGAGACAGACCATGTACTTTCAGTACACACTATGTACTTTATAAGAGATGGATTGGAGCCCTTGTTCCCTTTACCATGGACAAGTTTCATTGGGGTGGGTTCCTTCGATCTTTCCCTAAGGGTTTAGTATGGAATCCCTTCCTATTTATAGGATGATGATTCTATCTGAGGAACTTCAGTATTGGATAGAGTTCTTGGAATCCCTTTATGGCTCCTGAAGAAATATCCTCCATCATCACCATTTTCCCTATATGGGGTTCTCAAAATCATTGTGACCAACACTACATGGGCATCGATCCTCTACTTAGTGGGTTATACTAGATTAGTTTTTTGGTATACCTCATAGCCATGGGTGTGATCCCCATCTATGTATCGATATCTTTAGACTTTCAGCATATACTTCTTATGGAGAGACATGATGAGAATGAAATCTCATATGGACACTATTAGTACTATCTGACTTATAGAGTGTGTTCCCCCAGATGAGTGTTATATAGAACCTTCAAGGAGGAATCCTATGTTAAAAATATGGTTTTTTCCTTACCTTGAGACTTTGTGTATACTATGAGAATATCTGGATGTTTTTTATATATGTTGTTGACATATATCTATGATGAGATGAATACTATTATTGAGTCTATATATGCTTAGTGATTTCAGGGTTTCCTACTAGGTATTGTTATACTCACCCATGCATGGTCTCTACCTACATGTGTTATGTATTAAATAGATGACCAAACACTTGACAAAGTTATCAGTGGACCAGGAGCAGACAAAGCTTAGATATGGTCTAGACAGACCAAATTTCATACCAAGAGTCACATTTGAATGTAGTCCCCTCTTAATATTAGTTTGAAATTATTTATAGTTTTTGGTGGGATCATATTTGTCCATTATCATTTTTCAGTATTTATTTATACTTTGATTGTGGGATTTCGATGTGTACATGCATTGGGTATCAGTTTTATTTTACATTTCATCATTATATGGGCTTGGAGATGTGTGTGTGTATATACATACCTTAGGATAAGGCCTCCCATGTGGGTGTTATACCTACTCGGTGATGGTCTCTATCTCCTGGACCATTGAGGTAGGATTGGGGTAGTCACACTCAACTTATCACTATACAGACGGGGCCTAGTGGGTTGGTCCATGACATAATCCCTTTATCATGATATCTCTAATCAAGTAGGTAGCTTACGGGTGCCATTAACCTATGTGGTTGATGTCTCTTTATTTGACTTTCTAGAAATTAAAGTTACCTATTGAACACTATAGATATGGATTTTTTTAGGTTATGTAATTTCCATCAAAGGGAATGAGATATTAGCTTCTGTTATAGAACAAAATGGAAAAAAATCCATTCTCACATTATTCACTATTGAAATATTAATCGTGACACACCCAATGTATCCTACCTCACCGTGAACATATTTAATCATGGTTTTCATCAATACATAAAATTACACAACTTATAATACCCATTAATAATAATTTTAAAGTATAAGGATAAATACACACATCCATGGATAGGAACATCCAATGGCATATATAAATTTGGATTTCCTAATGGTAGGTCTCATTCTCATAATCTCGTACATTGGATATTTGCAAGGGCGCACACTATGAGAAGATGCCTCAAGGTCTTATGAGTCTCCACCCCTGATATCCTATATCATTTTGTCCCTAAAATAATTTCATCAAGATATAGAACATATATTTAAGAATAAAATCATGGAACTTCTAGGATCTCATCATAGTAGGTAAGTGTTATAATCTATAATTGTGATAACTACTCTTAGAACATTATCGCATACTATGTTACATAAAATAATAATCATGATGTGATAAAGATTTCATTAATATTAAAAAATTAATATAGGTTATCATAAATAACACTTATGTTTGTTCTAGGGAACCAACTCTAATAGACTTCCACTTGCACTAGAGACAACTGCTAACAGCCGTCATTCCACTAGCTTTCATATGAAACTCATGATTCTATTAATATAAGCCTTTAATCAAGGGGTTTAACAAATTTTATTATATGGGAACTCTACTTGCTACAAATTTACCTCTCTAATAAAAAAACCTCAAGAGTTAATACTTCCATTGTATGTTCTTTGTTCGTTAGTGTGACCTTGGCTATTTTGCAAGAGCCACCACAATAGTATTATCAAAATATAATGTGATAGGGTATTTACTAGTAGGCACCACATAAATATCCTTAACACATTTTCATATCCAAAAAACTTCCTTGGATTCATTATAAGTCATGATATACTCAGACTCCGCTGTAGAATCAGCGACAACTTGATGCTTTAAACTCTTCCAGCTCAAAGTTCCCCTGTTGACATAGAAAACATATCCTGATTGTGACTTCATATCATTCTGATCTACTTGAAAACTAGAATTAGTATAACCCTTGATGACCAGCTTGTCATCTATTCCATACACTAGGAACACATCCTTAGTTATTATTAAATTCTTAAGGATAGAATTAATAGTTTTTCAAAGTTGTTCTCCTCATTCAACTTGATATCTTCCTATCAGGATCAATGCATAGGAAACATTGAGTCTAGTAAATAACATTGCAAACATTATTGATCCTACTTATGAATAATATGTGATCTTACTCATTCTCACTTTCTCCTTTTTTTGAGGACACATTTTCTTAGAAAGATGTATACCATGTGAAATTGGAACCAACCCCTATTGGATTGTTCTATACTAAATTTTTTTATTATCTAGTGAATGTATGTATTTTGACTTAGTATAATAAACCTATTGGATCTATCACGAACGATATTGATTCCTATAGTATAGGCTGCTTTACCTAAGTTTTTCATGGATACACACTTTTTCAACCAGTTCTTAACAAACTGTAATACTGGAATTTCATTTCCAATATGTAATATGCATTCAACATATGATACTAGGATAATAAATTCATTCCCACAAAACCTATTATAAAAACAAGGATCACATTCATTATTAATGAATCCAAATTCTTTTATAGATTAATCGAATCAAATATTCTATGACCTAGATTCCCGATTCAGCCTATAAATGGACCACTATATCTTGAAAATATTTTCATCACCACCTAGAGTCACAAACCCTTCTGGTTTGTCATATATACATCATCCTAGAGGTTCCAACTAAGGAAAGTATTTTCGAAATCCATCTTCCAAATTTCATATTCTTGGTAAGCTACTATAACAAGTAAAATTCTAATGCATTTAAATATGGAAAACGGTGAAAAGGTTAATCGTAGTCAATTCCTTGATGTTATTTAAACCCTTTATCCAATAGCCTTAATTTATAGGTATTTACCATAACTTCCATGTCTAGTTTTCTCTTGAATACCCATTTTGACCCTATGGGATTTACATCAACAAATACATCAAATAGAACCCAAAAATGGTTATGATACCTGGAATCCATTTTAGAATTCAGGTATTATTTCCATCTTGTAGCTTTTGAGATCTTTACTTCCTATTTATAAGAGTAAGGTTCATCATTTTCAACCAATAATGAGTCACCATCTTCAGAGACTAGAAAATCATATCTCTTTGGTTCCCTTACCTCTATAGTTCTCCTATGAAGCACTTGTTTTTTAGTAACTAATTATTCCACATGGACCTATGGAATATATTCTTATTCTAAATATTATGTATCTTGATCATCAAATTCATCGAAGTCATTCTTTCATCCATTATCTTTTTTGAGGATGTGCTCCCTCTCATGAAATATGACTTGTCTGGAGAGAATCACTTTCTTTTATGAGGGGTTGTATAGGTAGTATATCTTTTTTCCTTAGGATATCCTATAAAGATACACATTGTGACCTAGGGTGATAGTATTTTGCATGGAAAGACCTTAATAAATTCCCCAAAAACTCATACATGTGTATCCGAAAAAAAAATTCATTCCACTCTATAAATAAAAAGGAAATTATAGTTTCCACATTAATTAGTACTTGATTTAGTGTGTGCTCCACAGTTTGTAAAGTATATCCCCAAAAGGATAATGGAAGATCTGCATGACTCATCATCAACCTCACCATTTCTAACAAGGTACAGTTCCTCCTTTGACTAACACCATTCCACTATGGTGTGTAAGGTGGACTAAATTATGATGGAATTCTAAAATTTTGTAAAATATCGATAAGATATTAGTTAATATATTCACCACCTCAATCAGATCAAAGCTTATTTATCTTATTTCCAAGTTGATTCTCTACTTTATTCTTAAATTCTTTTAATTTTTAAAAGGACTTAGACTTATACCTCATCAAGTATACATAGACATATCTACTAAAATCACCAGTAAAAGTTATGATGTAAGAATACCCACCTCTAGATTCTATTGGAAATGGTCCACACATATCAGTGTATACCAATCCTGAAATATTTTCACCCTTCCCCCCAAATGGAAGTTTGGTAATTTTTTCTTATAAACAAGAATGAAATATTTCAAGTGGGTTTAGATCAAAAGAGTTGAAATAACTCTCTTGATAGAGCTTTGTTAAACGATTATTGTTTGTATAACCAGTATGATGATGCCATAGTTGGTTGTTATATGAGTTGTGAGAACATGATTCATTATCTATTTCCAATACATGTTTTTTTAATTTAATACATAAAGACTATTATTTAAATGTATCTTACCATAACATATATTATCTTTATAAAAGAACTAACTTTTATTTCTAATCTTGAAAATAAAACCATCTATATCTAAACTTGATACATAAATTGTGTTCTTGGTAACTGTTGGTACATAATAACAATCCCTTAAAACCAATATCATTCTAGTTGGAAATGGATGGTGGTAATCACTAATTGATAGAGAATCCATCCTTGAACTATTGGAAGCTAGAAAATCTGCCTCTCCTCTATAAATCTTTCAGAATCTACTTGGTTTCTTCATTTGGATACATATGTGAGAACCACATATATATCTAATATCAAATGGGTAGATACTGAAAGATTACACTTGATAATGAATGTATTGTTATCTTAACCTTTCTTCTGGTAACAGTTCCTCTTCTATTGGCCTATCTTGCCACATGAAAAACAAACTACATCATTTTCCTTTCCTTACCTATGGATCTTGTTCTTCTTGGAAGAACAGTTCTTGGGATATTTAGACTTGTTATGAGTCTTGGAACCCTTATCCTTATTATCACATTTCTTATTCACCATAATGACTATGGAGTTTTCATGCCCCATGTCCTTATCCACTTGGTAAATTAGAGCAATAATTTTAGAAATACTCTTCTCATTATTTCTAAAGTTATCAATAACAATAAAACTAAAGAAGGAATTTGGTAGTGAGGAAATTATGAGATCTCTACGTAACTCATATAGTAATTTAATCCCTAAGATGTTTAATCATTAAATGTATCCAATAATATTAACTAAAAGAGGCCTAGTTGGTGCTGAATCTCCATGATTAGTTGTAAATAGAGCTTTGGAGATCTTTTATCTCTCTTATCTCACTTTCTCTTGATTGAGATCCCGAAGATAAGACATGATGATTTATGCATCCATGTAATTGTGTTACTTCAAATGATTATTAGTAATGGATGATAGAATGAAACACTAAAAATCTATAGCATCATTAAAATGTTTCTCCTAGATATAAAACTCTTCCTCGCTATCCTCTTTATCAGGTGCATCAGAAATAGGTTCTTATAGCACATACAATTTCCTTTCATGACAAAGGATAACGTGTAAGCACATTTTACACTCCTAGAAATTTATGTCGGTGAGAAGGTTATGCTTATCAAGTATGAATCACATTGATATGTATACAATCATTTTTTTTTCTGCAAATATGAAAAGAAGAGTTTTAGTTCTTTATATGATAAAATTTAGAAAAATAAAAAATATAATATTTTTTAATATCATCCTATTTTATAGAAACCCAATAAAACTCACCATTGGATTCAAAATATCCTATTTATTGGAAATTATAGTGGAAAGGATCCATATTCCCCTTCTCATAACCCCAAATTCTTATGGTTATGCAATTTGAAGGGTTTTAGGTAGCCATTCCAAATTCTAACTACATTAAATCACAGATCTTTGTTCTATTGAGTGGAATCCCCAATCCTGAAATACATAAATTGGATTTATTCAACCTATTACTCTCAATTATACAAATTTATATGTTTGGAAGATTGTAAAATCCCATGATTTGGACTGATTTGGAAATTCCTTGTGGATTTTAAATTTTCATTTGGTGGGTCAGTTGAATCTTAAAATGGGATTCAGAACGTAATTATGAGAATTGTATCACTTGAAAGTGATATTTTTGGATGATATTTATGTCTCAAGAGGTTTCCAAAGCATTAAAATAAGTTTTATATGCTTTAGGTACTAAAAAATTATTTTCGGGTGGAAACAGCTATAGGTACATGGTTGGCGTATGATTAGTTTAATCGTATGGATCAATTGTGCAAACCCTTTCCTTAATAGGCATGGTTTTTTTAATATATAAAACCTAATAGGATTACCGTTCACCTTTTTATAGGTGTTAAAAGGTGACCCACATGGGATAATAATGATTTTCCCAAACCGTGCGCCTAGACCACACCCTTAGTTTCACTTAACCATTAGCTACACATGGTTGGCGAATGTTTAGATCAAATCATCCAACCTAACCATGCGTGGTGTGCCTTATAGATAGAGGAGGATACAAAGTTTGAGTGAATTTTGGAAAACCATGTATCCAAACCACGTGGCTCTTTAATAGAGAATGAAAAGATAGTTTTACCCCTTATCCCTATTTTCTTTCCTCTCCCTCATTTCTTCTCATTCATGCATAGCTGGGAGGTTGCTCGAGACCCCTTCCACCTATCATAGACTTTGGTAAATATTCCTCAAACAACCTCTGAATCAAGAACTGTTGGGTTAATTGGAACTATATCAGTTAGCTCTCGACTCCCCATTCTTCTCTTCTTCGTTTAGCTCACCATATGAAACAATAATCCATGTGAGCCCTTTTGCCCTATTTTCAGGTCGTTTGGAGATTCTTCTAATTTCTTCCATTATGGATAAAACTAAAGGATGATATTGGATGAGTAGAAATTCAAAAGAATTAGGTATGTGGTATATATTATTTTCCCTCAAGTTATTTTTGTTAAAATGATATAGTCATTGTGACACGTGTAGGACTTTCTAGGTTTTACTTATAAATTATGAAATTACTTGGATTAAATGCATAAAATACCTTGTATTGTGTTTTAGACACCCTTTTATATGGTTTGGGTTATGAAATAATCATGAAATACCCATTTTGGATGGGTTCTCTATGTCACATTGTAATCATGGTTTTCCTTATGACTATACCACCATTGGGGGTGTTAATTAAAATGGTTGTACTTATAGAAACTTCCCATGTTTGGATTGCTTTCAAACTCAACTATTTTGGTGTATAGAATTATTCCACTTCAAATATATTATTAAATTGAATTAATTGAATTGGTTTATGGAAAGGTCTTATCTTATAATAAAACCACCTTTTTTGGTGCGATGTATTATAAATAAAAATTTGTTTTGATTGTTGATGTGCATAGTGATATGTATCATTCACATGTGTGATTCCCATGGACCTCATAGTTATGATTAAATGTAATGGACCTCTTATGATTTATAAATAAAATTTTATATTGATATAAATTGGATTTATTATGCATATATGGTTTTATTATGACTTGTATTTAAAATGTTAAAGTGGTTTGTATTGAAAAGGATCCAACGCACCTTGAGAAATAATGATTTCCTCTTTATGGAACTTTAGTCTAAGGACTCATAGGAAAATTGGGATTACCTTAAAATGTTATTATGACTAGAGGGACCTTGTTAAGGGCTATTGAGTATGATTTTTCAAACCCACAGGTTGATGATTATGGGCATGGAATGTCATATCACTTGGTTTGTTGGGAAATGGCATCCCACACCCCCTTGATTAGGATGTTGAGCATGGCAGTCACATCCATGAGAATGATGACAAACATGAATTATGTATCTCATTTTCAGATATTGGACTTATGAACCATTTATTCTAAGAACATTTTTTATTATTATTATATTTTCCACTTAAGACTTTTGTATGGTATTCCCTTATTCATTCATTAAGATAATACGAGCATGAAGTCCCTGGTAGAAGGACACCTGAGTTATGCCTCAAGTCCTGACTTGTACCATATATTTATATATATGGATATATATTCTTGTACGTATAGAGTACATATATATAAACAAAAAATTATAGATATATATATATATACATATATATAAAGGGTGAAATGTTCAGAGATATCCCGACTTAGGCCTAAGAAGGTATAGTTGGACATGTGTCCTTGAGGAACCTGATCCCAACTTGTTTATATTCATTATTACAACACTGCCTTAATCTTGATATACTAGCACACTATAGAGGTTCCAGGCATAGCATAAGTATGGTTGGGACAACACCCAGCTTTGATTTTTACCATGATCAATGATTATTCTGGGATCAATACGACGATGAACGCCAATCTCCATGGAATGGAATAAAAAATTTAGATAAAGAAAGAAGAGGACTAAAACCTTTAGAGGGGATCTTTCACATCATGTTTATAATTAATTTAATTAATTTCATAAAGAAAATAATATCTGGATCTTCCGTATTTTCTTCGTTGATGATGTTGATCGTGTGGAATGATCCTTTCGGATTATCTTATTGTGCTTTAAAGGATCCAAACTAGAATCCCTCTTGTGGTGATCCACATGTGCTTTGATGGCCTCCGATCGACACCACTCATTCTCTGGGTGTTAGCATGGAAAAGCAAGTGTCTTGTGTCTGTATTTCTTGATCTCTTGTTCTTATGCCTTGAAGAGCATCTCCCGTTCTTGAGAGGGGAAGGAAGAGGATTCAAGAGAGAAATTGTTTAGCTCAATAATTCTCAATTCACCGGGTGTGCAGTTCGATCCTTGGTATAATAGACGTATGTGTTTATTTATTGAAATGGGGCTTCATTTACAATATTTAATTGTGTAATAGTAATTAAATACAATCATAACCTTAGAGAAAATCCATTATATTAATAATAATACCACATCATTATTTATGGTGCGCTAACTTGCCCAAAACAGAATTATAAATAAAATTATGCATCACAAAATAATAGCAACGTTATTTTAATTTGTGACAACTAGTTAAATAATTATTTATCATATTGAAAATAATTATTTCACTACCAGACTATCCTTGTTCCTCTCAAACTCCACTTCCATTTATTGAAAACCCAAATAAATAAATAAATAATTTATTCTCTTAAATAAATATTTTATTTACAAACTAGTAAATAAACATTTATCAAATGTTTAATAAAATAAATAAATATATTTTACCCACAATCTGGTGAATAAATATTTATTTAATTTATGTAATCATTTTAACTTTAAAAAAATTATTCCATTTTCTTGACAATAATATTTATTAAATAAATTCGAATAGAATTTAACCGAGACCACCAGAAACAATTAGTGTATGAATCTCTAGGATTCTTTCTCATTGGCATTAGGTAAGATTGCCTAAATTCCAAGAGTAATTTTTAAAAATGGGTCAAGGCACCCAAAATAAATAACTTAAATTTGCAACAATGAAATATACATATGAATTCTCACTGTGTAATATAATCCCTTTGTCACAATATCTCATCAAGTAGGTTTCATGATAGTGTCATCAACTTTTATACTTGATACGCCATTCTTTAACTACCTGAAATAAACTCATCATTACACCATGGCCATGGAATTTCATGTGATAGTTCTATTTCAATCAAAGGGATGAGATATCAACTTCTATAAATGGAAGGGACAAATCCTTTCTTGACTTATCCATTAATAATATGCCCCTCATGATGCACCCAAGATACCCTACTTTCTGCCAACTGTCTGCGTGATGGTTTTCATCAGTAAATTAAAGTGCATGAGTCGTGACATGTATTAATGATAATCTTAATGTCTAAGGATCATAACACATGCTCATAGATAGAAATATCTGATGACATCAAAACATGAAGAATTCCTACTAGCGGGCTTGTTCTCATAATCTTCTATCTTTGAGATTACCAAGTGAGAACTTCATGAGAGGAAGTCTCATCTTCTTACGAGTACTCACACCGGATATTATGCATTCTATGTGTCCCATAATATTACATCCATTTGGTTCTAGGACACCAAATCTTACAAACTCCCACTTGGACTAGATCCAACTGCCCACGACTTTCAGTCCACTAGACCTCACATGGTGATCATGTTTCTACTAATTCAAGGCTTTAGTCAAGGGGTCTGTCACATTGTCTTTTGTAGAAATACTTCTCACTTCAACTTCACCTCTCTGAGAAAAATCCCTCAGGATATGAAACTTTTGAAATATTTTCTTTGTCCGCTGATGTGACCTTAGCTCTTTTGTGAGAGCCACTACTGGAGTATTATCACATTACAGTGTGATAGGGTATTTACTTCTAGGTATCACATCCAACTCGTGGACTAAGCTTCACATCCAAAATACTTCTTTAGTTGCCTCAGAAGCTACAATATACTCAGACTCTACTGTAGAATCTGCGACCACACTATGCTTTGAGCTCTTCTAGCTCACTGCACCTCCATTCAAAGTGAAGATGTGTCCCGTTTGTGACTTCATGTCATCTTGATCATTCTAGAAACTAGCATCTGCATATCATATAATTACTATTTCCTCATATCCTCCATAAACCAGGAATATATCCTTAGTATGCCTCAAATACTTTAGGATAGTCTTGATTACCATCCAACATCGGTCACCTGGGTCAGCATGATATCTGCCTACCGCACTAAATGTGTAGGTGACATCCAGCCTAGTACATAGCATGACTAACCCAATCGCTGATGTGTATGGATTAATTTCCAATATCTTTCTTTCCTCATGTGTCTGAGGATACATTTTCTTGTAAAGATTAATTCCATGTGATTCTGGAAATAATCCCCTCTTGGATTGTTCTATACTGAATCTCTTCAGTATCTTATCAATGTATGTACTTTGACTTAGGCCCAATAATCCCTTGGATCTATCACGATGGATCTTGATCCAAAGAATATATGGTTACTCACCCAAGTACTTCATGGAGAACCATCAATTCAACCATTCCTTAAGAGACTATAATATTGGCATCTCGTTTCTAATAAGTAAAATGTCATCTACAGACACTATTAGAAAAATGACTGCACTCCTACTAAACTGTTTGTAGACACAAGGCTCACATTCATTCTTGGTAAAACCAAATTTAATTATGGAATCATCAAAATGAAGGTTCCATGACCTAGATGCTTGATTTAATCCATAAATGGATTTTTGCAACTTTCATACCTTATTGGAATCCTTTGGAGTCATAAACCCTTCAGGTTGTGTCATGTAGACATCTTCTTAAAGGTTCATGTTAAGGAAGATTTTATTGACATCCATTTTCCAAATCTCATAGTCATGGTAAGTGGCAATTGCCAATAGAATTATGATGGATTTCATCATTGCAATTGATGAAAAGATATCGTCGTAGTCAATGACTTGACGATGTTTGAACCCTTTTTCAACCAGTCATGCCTTACAGGTACTGACTTTTACTTCCATGTACAGTTTCTTCTTGAATACCCATTTTCAACCAAAAATATTTACATCAACTGGAGGATCTTCCAAAATTCAGACCTGGTTTTGGTACATGGAATCCATTCCAAAATTCATGGCTTTTTTCCCACTTGGCAACATATGTGCCACTTACTGCTTCCTTGTAGGTTAGAGGATCATTATTATCAACTAATAATGATTTACCATCCTTGGTAACTAGAAAACCATACCGTTCCAATTATCTAAACTCTCTTGTAATCCTATATAGCTCTTGTGTCTTTGGAACAGTTCTTTCTTCCATGGGGATTTGTGTAATTTGTTCCTGTACCAACTCTTGTGTACCTTGAGCCTCAAATTCATCGAAGTCTATCTCACTCCCACTATCGCTTTTGGAGATGTGCTCCCTCTCAAGGAATATGGCATGTCTTAACACTATAACCTTTTCATCTGAGGGGTTGTTGGTAATATCCCCTTATTTCCTTGGGGTATCCTATAAAGGTACACTTTTTTCCTTAGGGTGCAATTTTGTTACCTAAAGAGGCCTTAACAAATGAATCTCTTCCCCCACACATGTAAATTTGATAATATGGATTTCATTCCACTTTAGAACTCGTATAGAATACCATTTATCAATTTAGTTGGTACCTGGGTTAGTATGTGTGACGTTGTTCATAACGCATATCCCCAAAAGGATAATGGAAGACTCGCATGACTCATCATTGATCTCACCATGTCCAACCGGGTGCAGTTACTCATTTTTCTCACGCCATTCCACTGGGGTGTGTATGGTAGAGTGAGTTGGGATAGGATCCCAAACTCTCGTAAGTAATCAATGAAGTCTTGATTAAGATATTCTCCACCTTAGTCTGAGCGGAGTTTCTTAATCTTCTTACCAAGCTGGTTCTCAAATTCATTCTTTTATTCTTTGAACCTATCAAAATAATCCAACTTATACCTCATTAAGTAGATATATCCATATCTAATAAAATCATCAGTAAAAGTTATGAAGTATGTGTACCCTCCCCTTACTTCAACTAGAAATGGTCCAAACACATCAGTATGAACCAATTCAAGAAGTTATTTTTCCCTTTCACTTTTCCCACTAAATCTGGCTTTGGTCATTTTTCCTTGTAAACATGCATGACATATGACCACTGGTTTTAGTTCGAAATAATATAAATATCCATCTTAATGTAACTTTTTCAATAGTTTATCTTTTACATGACCTAGTTGGTGATGCCAAATTTGGGTGTGGTATGATTCATGTTAAGTATCTTTATTATCAATTTCCATTACTTGGTTTGTGTAATCTAACTCCTAAAGACCATTGTGTAAATGTTCCCTACCAAAACAAATGTTATCTTTGTAAAAGAAGAAACATTCATTTACAAACATGAAAACAAATCCATCTATATCTAATCTAGATACAAAAATAATTTTTTTAGTAACAAATTACACATAATAACAACCCTTTATCACCAAGATCGTCCTAGTTGGCAATGTGAGGTGGTAGTCCCCAATAGATGCAATGGAAAGTCGGGCTTCATTGGCTGCTCGTAGATATACCTCCCCTCGGTCAATCTTCCTGAATCTACATGGTTCCTATATTTGGATACATATGTGAGCACCACAAGATGTATCAAATATCCAATTTGTAGAAACATATAGATTGCATTTTATAACAAATGCATATGAATATTTCCATTGCTTCTTATGATGGGTTGCAGTTCTTCATCCAATGGCCCTTCTTGCAACATGCGAAATAAATAGCCTCTTGTTCCCTTGCCTCCACTTTTATCTTCTTTTTCTTGGAAGGCTGTGAATAAGATTTGTGCTTAAAGCTCTTCAACTTCCCTTTCCTCTTATTCACCATAAGTACATAAGGATTTTTGTGCTTCATATCTTTTTCCACTTGAAGAATAAGGATAAGAATATTAGATAGAGACTTCTCAATGTTTTTCATATTGAAATTGACAAAAAAAATTAGATAAGCTCTTAGGGATTTATGTGAGGAAGTGATTGGTGCTCAGTTCTTCGGGGAGTTTAAACCCTAGAACCTCCAGGCGCTCAATGTATCGAATGAGATTGACTACATGAGGCCCGGCTGGGGAACCTTCTCCAAGATTACTCTAAAAGAGTGCCTTAGATATCTCAAATATTTTCTATTTTTCTATCTCCTGGTAAAGACCACAAAGGTACATGAGCATGATATAAGCATCCATGTTTTCATGAGATTTCATAAACTCACTAGAAATTGATGATAACATCAAACATTGAACGTCGACCGCATCGTTAATATGTTTCTCATAGAACAGGAAATTCTCATCACTCGCCTCTTGGGCAGGCAGGTCAGGTAATACTGACTCCAGCACATAAGACTTCCATTCATGGAATAGGATAAACCGAAGGCATATAAACCATTCCAGAAAGTTTCTACCAGTGAGGATGTTTTCTTTATCCATAATTTATTGTAGGGATAGTGTGTTTGACGAGCTTGTCATTTTTATTCTACAATTATAATAGAAGATCATTAGTACTTTCTTGATTACATTTTATGAGAAATAATAAATTTTATTAGGTCTCCCACTATTTTATCAAGTCCAAATAACCCTCACCATTGAACTCAAAATGTCTAGTTTCTATGAAATTATAGTGGAAAGGATCCATATTCGCCTTTGTATAACCCCAATAAGGGTTAATCAAGCTATTAGAAGGTATTTAGGTGAGAAGGTCTTTGCTAACTTCGGGTTTGCAGCTCCTTGATCTGTTGAGAGGACTCCCCAATCTTGAAATCATGACTTTGGATTTCCTCAACTATTGCCTCTAATCTTACACCAAGTCTAGTAAGGGATACTCCTCTTGATGTAATATGGTTAAGTCAACTCAAAACCTTTAAAAATGGCTTCTTGTATAAAAGTAAGTGTCCCAACAAGGGTTGTTCAAACACATAGTTTTATTGAGTTTTTCCGTTAATCAAGTAATGGAAGTCTTTGTCTGACTTAATATTTTATTTGACGGACTTTTATACCTTATGCATGAATTTATTATTATAATTATCACATGATTATTAATATTAAGTGGAACTTACTTAAGTGATTAACCATGTCTTGATAATATTTATGCATAAGTCTAGTTTATTTTAGTTTCATCTTGCATGCTTGTTTAATTCATTAATTATGTGATCCTGAAAAAACATCCATAATGATAAACCATGCAACTGACAGAAATAAAATAACGTAAAGGGCATGATCATGAGCTTTTCTAATGGTTATTTTATCTATCGGTTGATAAACTAACCCTGAAATTGGGGAGAAACATCATGAACCTTTTGGGTTTGTGTTTACAGCTTTCCAACTATCCACCTCTATATCTTCTAGGATTGGTTTCATCTCTGCTCTAGATTGAACCGCCTCCACTAGCTTGGGAGTTCTATCCATTACATATGCCTTTTTTTAACTCACATGTAGGTAAGGGGTAAAAAGGGTTTTTACATAAAAGAAAAATTGGGAACGTAGGCCCAACATATTAATGAGGAGAATTCTCATGGGCCAAAAAAATTAATTTAAATAAATAAATTAAAAGAAACCATCCATATACAAAGGTCTTGGTATAGCTCATGATCATCCATACATGCAATGATATTTACTCATAAATAAAACTAGCATCCAATTATTTAATTGTTCTTGTTTAAGATAAATCACACATGAATCAATTAATTATCATATTTAATTAATCAATCCTTTATCTTAAAAACTTTTTTGAATTTCCTTGAGATTACCATCCATCATAATTTTAAACAAATAAATTCATTTAAAATTATCTTTGTATGTAACTTGTACCTTGGAGGCAACTCGGTGAATTCCTATTCATAACTACCCAATGAGTAGAAATGAACATTACATAGATGTAAAATTAAACAAACATATATAAAACACCTATCATGTGTTGTGGCTCATCTTTATGCCCACATGATGGTACACATATCAAGGGTTTGTATAATATAATAATAAATTTTAATAAATCTGCGTAATTTGGATGAGTACACAACGTGTAGTTCCAAATACATGGAATGTACTATTTTTCACCATCTACCCAAAGTACACACCTGGGAAAATGGTGTGTGAGTGTACTTCATAAATCTTTGGAGTACACGGTGTGTCCAGTGGACCACACACCGTGTAGTTCCTCGTTACATGGTCTCTATCCAGGAAAGCCATGTACGAGGTACACAGTCCAACCCTAACCTGAAGGGACTACATGTCTTGTCCAGTTGGCCACAGTGCGTGTAATCCTAAAACCATGTTCCACCTATTCTTAGTCAATACACAGAGTCATTATGACTTAGACAAACTCCAATGACACAGCTTGGTTTGGCAGACCACATCAGTGCATTAAACCTTGTCTGCATGACATGTATTGTCGAATACACATCGTGTGTTCTGGTGTTGTACAGCGAGGAACCATTGGCACCTCCAGATGATATCCTATGTTTTATTTTAATCAAAATTAAAAGAAAATATTATTTCTATAAGGTGAATGAGAAACAAAAGAGGAATAGATCTCAGGATTCATATTTTCAGAATGATTAACTTGAATTGAAACAACTAAATTATTAAATGCGTAAATCATCAAAGAAATATTTAAATAATTATAAACTATTATGTAACCACTTTGATACCATTTAGAGGTTTTGGGCATATCAAAAGCGTGGTTGGGCCGACACCCAAATTTGATTTTTACCATGATCAATGATTATTCCAGGATCAATACGACGATGAACGCCAATCTCCATGTAATAGAATCAAAGATTTAGATAAAGAAGAAAGAGTCCTGAAACCTTTAGAGAGGATCTTGAAGATCATGTTTATAATTAATTTAATTAATTTCATAAAGAAAATAGTACCTGGATCTTCGATATTTTCTTCGTTGATTATGTTGATCATCTGGAATGACCTTTCCAGATTATCTTGTTGTGATTTCAAATATTCAAACTATAATCCCTTTAGCGGTGATCCACACGTGCTCTGATGGCCTCCAATCAACACCGCTCGTTTTCATGGTGCTAGCACGGTGAACCAAGTGTCTTGTGTCGGTTGTTCTTGATCACTTGTTCTTCCAACTTGAACAATGTCTCTTGTTCTTGAGAGTTTTGGGAAGATGATTCAAGAGAGAAATTGTTTAACTCAACAATTCTCAATTCACCAGGTCTATGGTTCCGTCCTTAGCACAATAGACGTATGTGTATATTTGTTGTCATGGGGATTTAGTTATAATATTTAATTTCATAACAGAAATTAAATAAATTCATAATATTAGAGAAAAACCATGCTATTAATAATAATACCACATCATTATTTATTGTGCGCCAACTTTCACAAAATGGAATTATAAATAAAATTCTGCATCACAAGATAATAAAAGTGTTATTTTATTTTGTCCGAACGAGTTAAATAATTATTTATCATCTTGCAAATAATTATTTCACTACCAGACCAGCCTTGGTCCTCTCAAACTCCACATACATTTATTGAACACCCAAATAAATAAATAAATAAATCATTATCCTAAATAAATATTTTATTTACAAACCAGTAAATAAATATTTATCAAATGTTCAGTAAAATAAATAAATATATTTTACCAACAATAAAATAAATGAATATTTATTTAATTTATGAAATCATTCTAACTTGAATAAATTTTATCCATTTTCTTGAGAATAATAATTATTAATTAAATTCAAATAGAATTTAACCGATACCACCAGAAACATTTAATGTGTGACCCTCTAGGATTCTTTCTCGTTGGCATTAGGCAGGCTTGCCTAAAGTCCAAGAGTACTGTCTAGCAACGAGTCAAGGAACCCAAGAGAAATAACTTAAACTTTCAACAAAAACATCTACATATGAATGATCACTATATAATATAACCCCTCTATCGAACTATCTCATCAATCAGGTTTCATGAGAGCATCATCAACTTTTAGTCTTGATACATCATTCTTTGACTACCTGAAATAAACTCATTATTACATCATGGCTAATGAAATTTTGCGTGATGGTTCTAATTTAATAAAATGGATGAGATATAAAATTCCATAAATGGAAGGTAAAAATACTTCCTTTACTTATTCATTAATAATATACCACTCATGACGCACCCAACATACCCTACTTGTCTCACCTGGTTTTTCATGTATTTGTTTTGATCTGGTTTGTTGGAAATCCCAATCCATTTCTTGGGTCTTGGGTGATATGAGTGTTGAGTTTTTAATTTACATCTATGTTTAATCATCCTAATTTGGTTTCCCCATTTCTTATTTGGGAGTTTTTAGAGAAACAGTGGTTACTTCATGATTTGGGCCAAACCATGAGCTCATTTCCAGATTTAAAAACAAATTTTTTTTATAAATCCTTTGTATTTCAACATTTTCACACATTACACTTCCTAATTTTCCTACCCTGGAATATTCAAACCACCATATCCTTTTGGATCCCTTAAGAATTCAAAATCATGGTGAATTTGAGTTACTTATTTAGGTAGTAGGCCAGCCCATGGGCCCATTTCTAGTTTTAAAAAAATAAATTGTTTCTTTTATATCTTATTTATTGTTTAATAAATTTTTGTGATTCCACCTCCCACTCGATACCAAGAACCCTAGGTGCACTCGAAGGTTCCATTTTCTCTATTCGGAACTCATATCAGTCACGGATTAGGGAAAACTTCTCAATGATTCTCAAATTGTCTAGATTTCCCAAAGGTAATTTTCCTCATTCATAAATCATTAAATTCATACACTTTTTTCCAAAAATATTTTTTTCATATTTCTTACATACCTTAGGATACTCTCCAATAAGTTTCAATCCATTCCCTTTCCTCTATGGGTGTAGATATAAGGGAATACGAAGAGTTTTCGAGTTTCCAAGGTGATATTCCTTCTCATTTCTCATCCCTCTTCCTCCTCCTTCCATTAGTTCATGGTTCTTTATTCTCCCATGGTTATTAAATAAATTGGGTACTATTTTGGCATGATTTTTTATGGGTTTTATGTTGGTTTGGGTATGGTATTCATATGTTTAGGGTTTATAAACCCACAGAGGGTAATTTCAGTTCTGCGTTTCCATTCCACCAAGTTTTGGAGGTAGGTTCTCCCAAGAACTTGCCTTTATTATTTAATTTTCATCTTTTTCATACTTTTAAAACCTTTTATACATGATTTTTATTGTTTTAAAACCTTTGGATGTTCTATTTGGTGTTCAAAATGGTTATTTATGCCTTGTTTTGTGTAAAATGGAGTTGTTTTGTTATAAAAGTGCACATCACTTATTTAAATAAATATACCGCTAGTTTTCACATATTTATTGTGATGTTTATAACCTTTTTCAACTGATATAATAAATTTTTGGCATGAAAAAAATGTGTTTTTACCCCTTTGGGTTTTAAATAGAATTTGTTTTGCTAAATGTTAGTTGCTTAGTTTTCAAAAAAGTGATCGGTTGGCTTTTGTGTCCTAAATGTGATATAAAATGGCATGTTTGAATTTATTAAATTATTTAAAGAAAGTAAAGTGATATTTTTGGGTCATTTTATTGATTTCCAAATGGGTTGTGTTTTTATAAAGATATGGGTATTGGTTTTTGACATGTTTTGGAAAGAGTTGTCGGTAAGTGGATCGTTCGGCATTTTTAAGAAAATGATTGAACTTTGAATGTGTAACCTAAGTGTTTTAAAGTGATTGTGTAAATTTTTTTCTTCTAATAAGGGTGTGTTTACACTAATTTATGAAGGTTGTAATTTTTACCTTTGATGCATGTTGGTTTGGTAAAATGATTAATGGCCCGTTTGACATTTTTCTTAAAAAAGGGTTTTCATTTGTGTTCAATGTTGCACCATATAGGGCCATTTTATGATCAATGAAATTTATTTATTTAATAGTGTTGGGGCTTACAAATTGGGTTTTATATGGTATTTGTGGGTGTTTTTTAAAAAGATCATTTTCAAATGGATTTTATGTGGGGATCCTTATTATACTTCTTCAAATTGTTTTATGAAAAATTTAAGTGGTTTATTGATCTATGTAAGAACTTTGAGTCATGTGTGTGTGATATTTTGTGTGTGTATGATCTGTGAATGAATTTTTAATGTGAAAAATTTATTTTATAATATGTGGAACTTGATTGAGCACTAATGGGAAACTCGAGTATCTAGGTGGGCGGACGTGTACTAGTATGCTAGTGATCTAGAGGGGTTTTGTCCATGTTTCATGTAGAAAGTTTGAAGATGAAAACACTATTTAAACAATGATTATGATGATGTTGGGTACCACTAGGTTATGTATTATTCTCCTACTAGTAGAGCGTGTGCACGAGAATGGATATTTATTATAGTTACCTTCACCGAGATACGAGGTACCTAGGAATCACAACTAACTAGTGCCTAGGGGTGTTCTCGTGACTTGTGCTCAATGGATATTTTGTACTCACCATCATTATATGGTGTGTTTGGTTGGTAAATTCAGTAGTGTTTTTGTTTTATTTAAAATTGTGCATTCTTGAAACCATCCCTCTTGAAAACTATTTTCATTTTGAAGTTTCTCCTCTTTGAAAATTGTTACTATCATTCTTATTTATAAAACTTTCAAGTTTTTGTTTGGTAATTTTTATATCATGAAACCTCATTTGAAAAACATTCTTTTAGATATTGTTTTTAAAAATTTAAATTGATGTTTCTTTTATTTTAAATTAAGTGCATTGGAAATAGAATATCGGGCTAACCTACTGAGTTTTAATACTCACGCCTATAGTCTTCTTCTGTTTTTAGCCCCTGTGCAGGTTTCAACTTGAGTTCAATCACCTTGTAAGATGTGTGATAATTTTCTCAGAGAGTGGCCAGTGAGGTCACATGGAGTTATTTGGTTGTCAGGTTTGGTCGATTGAGTTGTTGGTTTCGGTTTACTTTCGGTTTCTTGTACAAATAATGTTCAGTTTAATTTTTATGTAAATGTATTTTGGGCTGTCCATTTCTTTCCTTTTTTTGTTTGATTGTTTATATTTGGAAGAAATCATTCCCTTGTGTACTCAATTGATACCCTCGGTGCTTGTCTCCATCCCGGGAGGATCAGGAACACCTCTTGGGACTTGTCGCGGGCTGTCCGGGGTAACCGGTTCAGGGTGGACTCGAGCTGGTTAGTGACAAAATGGTATCATAGGAGGTCGTCTCTTTGTAGAACTTTCTCTTTAGAGTTCCCTTGTTATTTGGGGGATGTCAAGGTAGATGGAGTAGTATTTTTGGGACTTTAGGGGTAAGTGTGGGAATATATTCACGAACTCTTGCTCGTTCTGATCCTTGGGTTTCCACTGGAAGTATGGTTTTATTAGTGTCCTTTGTTCTTATTAATTGTTTGGTTTGGGATATGACAAGGGGAGTTTGACTAATGGACTATGTGAGCTCGCAGGGCCTGGAAAGCTATGTGGATCTAGGTCATGGTCCTAATAAGTCCCTCTGTGTTGGTTTTGTGTTTGACATATGGCCGCCAACCATATGATCCAGTCACCCACCAACACTAGTTCCCTTTTGTGGGTCTCTTGGACCTTTCTTAAATTTTGAATTTTTGTTTTGAAAATCCTTGTGTGAGAATTGTGGAAATGGGTTTTAGAGGAAGGATTGGATGTTGAAAAGTAAAAAAAGGTGTTTTAGAAAATTAAATATAAGAATGGTTTTGGAAGGTTGTGTTTTTTTGAAAAAAAACTTTAAGAGGACGTGGAAATGATTTAATGGGATTGGATTATCCCTAATCGAAACATGTGGTTTGTTGGAATAAAATGTTTTGAAAGTGTGAATCATTTTAAGGTGATTATTAATCTTTGTTTTAAATGGGGTGTTTTGAGATGTTGAAAAGTGTTTGAATCTGATGAATTGGTTTTGGAAATTTGTTTTTAGCAGTTGGTGTTTTCCTAGAAAGGGTATTGGTATCAATGGACATCAGATTATGATTAGATACCTTGCTGAATTTTAAAAAAATGGAAAGGGATTGTTTGGAGTATCTTGGTTGTTATTAAAGTTTTAAAAATAAAAAGGGGTAGGATTTTAAACAAATGTTACTTGATGGTTTGTGGTTTGTTTTGTGAAATTTGAAAAGGGTTTTGACTTGATGGTTAGTGTTCCTTTTGGAAGGTACATGATTTTTGGAATGTTTTTATTTTGTTTTAGCCTTTTGTGTTATCATGGGTGCTCACATGCATGGTTTTATTGATATTTGGAATGATGGCCTGTATGGCATGGTGGTTGGCTACCTGGGGTGGCATGGAAATGTTCATGTGAGTGATACTTGATGAAACACCATTGGTGAATGTGGAAATCCACAAAGTTAGATTATTTTTTTCAAAAGTTTTTTGAGATGAATCATTATGGAATTTGTTTATAAACCGATGGTTATGTTGCTAGTTTTTTCTATGTCTTAGAAGATTTTTTTATTTAGTATGCTTGCTTGTGATCTAGTTTTTTATTTAGTATACTCGTGTTGTGTCTTGAGATGAGATCTTGTTGGTGGCTCATTTTTTGAGTAATGTTCAGTGGGTTTCTAAAGATGTGTTGGATGTTGTGATGAGACCATGGATAATTCTCTGTTGGAAAACCTTCCTATTGATAAACCTAAGGATTTATTTAAAATGTTAAATACACCTCTTCGGATGATGCATCTACCCATTTTTTGGAATAGAGAGCTGTTTGGGATTGATTTAAAGCACTTCCAGGTCATGATAATTCTTTTGTACATAGCAGTTGTGTTTAATGATATTGATGTGTTTCACTGTATTCCTTGTCCATTCCTCTCCTTGTTCGGAGTGAGAGAGAATTATGCTATGTATCTATGAGTTACTATTTTGATGAAGGTGTGTTGTTGAGAAAGTGATTTTTTTTGAGTGGTGTGATCCTTATCACCTGACTACGGTGCAGCTGATGCTTCAAGAATCATGGCTCCATCCATAGGCCTCAAACTGAATCTTTTCACATAGTAAGGAAATCACGAGAGGTGTGAGGAGCTCAAATAGGCTTCTACCTACACCCTTATGGTAAGATAGTTTCTATGTCTCTATTGTGGTTCATAATCACTATGAATTTCCTCTTGTCACAATGAGTGTGGTGGACTTACCCCTCATATAGGGTCTATGGTTATGCCTTCATGGATGTGGGTTTTCGATCAATGTTCCTATGTGGACCGCCTATGTAGATCGGGTGTGCTCTTGGTTTTATCTATTCATAGGTGGAGAGTGTTGGTTATTTCTTTTGTTTCTTTTCTGGTTTCAGTGGCCTAATGATTGGGTCCCCTTCCCTCCCCTCCCCAAGTGGTGGGGTTCTGGATCTGTGCAAAAAATTGTTGGCCCAATTCTTCTCCCTCTGTTCGGGAGTGGGGGGTTTAAATGTTCATGTTGTGTTCCTATTAACATGGGCTGGTAGGTTATTGTGGTAGAGTTTGGGTAAGCATGTGTGGGAGAGACTCATTCCTAGTTCATGTTGAATTCTCATTTGGTCATTTATTTTTGGTTCTTAATGGTGGGGAGAACCACCATGGGTCTCATAGGGTTTCCTCCTAAGAATTTATCGAGTGATAGTAGTTTCTTAATGGTGGGGGAGTCTATTCCGGACTCCCCTAGAATATGTGGTTTTTGTGATTACTATTTTTTGGGTGTTCTTTGGGTTCATTGGGAGAAGGCCCAATAGTCCAGTTCTTAGTTTGGTTATAGAGGTAGTGACTCGTTCTTTTGGTTGATTCTCAGAAAGTGGTTGAGAGTCGGTGGTTTGGTTGAGGTAAAAGGATTTAGTTCAATTAATTTTGGATGGAGTGTCATTGTATTTGGATATTGGACCATATTGATAAAGAATCCTTAGGTATTGATCAATCAGATGAAATGTGTTGTGGCTTTCTGGGGGTGTAAAACTTTAATGGTGGGGAGAATTGTCACACCCGGTTTTTCATGTCTTTGTTTTAATCTGGTTCATTGGAAATATCTATCATTTTCTTGGGTCTTAGGTGATATTAATATTGAGTTTTGAAGTTTCATCTATGTCTAATCACCCTACTTTGGGTGCCCCATTGCTTGTTTGGGAGTTTTTGGAGAAAGGGTGGTTACTTTATGATTTGGGCCAAACCATGAGCCCATTTCTAGATTTAACATTTTTTTTTGATTTTTTATAAGTTTTTCAAAAAATTTCACCCATTCAACTTCCAAATTTTCCTCCCCTGACATATTAAAACCACCATATCTTTTTGGACCCCTTAATAATTCATAAGCATGGTGAATTTGGGTTACTTATTTAGGTATTGCGCTAGCCCGTGGGCCCATTTCTAGTTATTCAAAAAATAATTTGTTTCTTTTAAATATTATTCATTGTTTAATAATTTTAAGTGATTCTACCTGCCACTCAAGACAAAGAACCCTAGGCGTACCCCCATGTTATATTTTTCCTATTTGGAGCTCATATTAGTTGCATATTAGGGAAAAACTTCTTAATGATTCTCCAATTACAAGATTTGCCAATGGTAATTTGTCTCATTCATAAATCATTAAATTCATAAACTTTATTAAAAAAATATTCTTTAACTATTTCTTCCAGACCTTAGGAGCCTCTCCAAGAATCTTCAAGACATTAACATTCCTCTATGGGTGTAGATATAATGTAATACAAAAAGTTTTCTAGTTTCCAAGGTGAGATTCCTTGTCCATTCTCCTCCCTCTTCATCCTCCTTCCATTATTTCATGGTTATTTATTCTCACATGGTTTTGAAAGAACTGAGGTTATATTTTGGAATGATTTTTTATGGGGTTTATGTTGATTTAGGTCTGGTATTCATAGGTCTAGGGTTTATAAACCCACGGTAGGTGATTTCGGTTGTGCGTTTCCATTCCGCCAAGTTTTTGAGGTAGGTTCTCCCAAGAACTTGCCTTTATTATTTAAGTTGAATATTTTTCATGCTTTTATAACCTTTTATGCATTATTAGTATTTCCTTATAACCTTTTTATGTTCTATTTGGGGTGCAAAATGTTAATTTATGCCTTGTTTTGTGTAAAACGGAGTTGTTTTGTTATAAAAGTGCACACCGCTTGTTTAAATAAATGTTCCGCTAGTTTTTGTGTATGTGTTATGATGTTTATGAACTTTTTTAACTACTATAATAAATTTTTGGCATAAAAAATTATTTTTTACCCATTTGGGTGTTAAATAGAAGTTGTTTTGCTAAATGTAGCATGCCCAGTTTTCAGAAAAGTGCCCTGTTGGATTTTGTGTCCTAAATGTGATATAAAATGACTTGTTTGAATTTATTAAAGTATTAGAAGCATGTAAAGTGATATTTTGGAGTCCTTTTATATATTTCCAAAGGGGTTTTGGTTTTATAAAGACATGGGTATTGGTTTTGGACATGTTTTGGAAAGAGTTTCCAGTAAGTGGCACGTTCAACATTTTTAAGAAAATGGTTGAACTTTGAATGTGTAACCTAAGTGTTTTAAAGTTATTTTGTAAATTTTTTTCTTCTACTACTAGTGTTTGTACACCACTTTATGAAATTTGTAATTTTTACTTTTGATGTACATTGGTTTGGTAAAATGATTAAAGGCCCGTTTGACATTTTTCTTAAAAAAAGGGTTTTCATGTGTGTTCAATGTTGCACCATGTGGGACCATTTTATGATCCATGAAATTCATTTATTAAATTGTTTTTGGGTAGAAAATTTTGGTTTGATATGTTATTGGTGGGTGTTTTTCCTAAAAAGATCATTTTTAAATGGATTTTATGTGCATAGCCTCGTCATACTTCTTCCAACTGTTTTATGAATATTTTAAGTGGTTTATTGATTTTTGAAAGAACTGAGAGCCATGTGTGTGGGCTATTATGTGTGTGTATGATCTAGGAATGGATTTTTCATGTGAAAATTTTATTTGATAATATGTGGAACTTGATTGATCACTAAAGGGAAACCCGAGTATCTAGGTAGGCGAATGTGTACTAGTATGCTAGTGATCTGGAGGGGTTTCATCCTTGTTTCACATAGAAAGTTTAATGATGAAAACACTAACTAAACTATTATGATGATGATGTTGGGTAACACTAGGTTATGGAAGATTCTCCTACTAGTGGATCATGTGCACGAGAATGGATATTTATTATGGTTACCTTCCCTGAGATACGAGGTACCTGGGGCTCACAACTAACTAGTGCCTAGGGGTGTTCCTGTGAATTGTGATCATTGGATATTTTGTACTCACCTTCAGCATATGGTGTGTTTGGTTGGTAAATTTAGAAGTGCATGTGTTTTATTTAAAAGTGTATATTCTTGAAATTATACCTCTTGAAAACTATTTTCATTTTGAAGTTCCACCTCTTTGAAAATCGTTACTAGCATTCTTATTTATAAAACTTGGAAGTTTTTATTTGGTAATTTTTATAGCATGAAAACTCATTTGGAAAATATAATTTTATATCTTGTATTTAAAACTTTAAATTGATGTTTATTTTATTTTAAATTAAATTAATTGAGAATAGAATATTGGGCCAACCTATTGAGTTTTAATACTCACTCTTATAGTCTTATTATGTTTTTAGCCCTTGTGCAGGTTTCAACTTGAGTTTGATCTCCTTGGGAGACATGTGATAATTGTTTTGGAGAGTGAACAAAGGGGTCACATGGAGTTAGTTGGTTTTCAGGTTTGGTCAGTTGAGTTTTTTTTTAGTTTTACTTTTGGTTTCTTGTGCAAATAATGCTCAGTTCAATTTTTATGTAAATGTATTTTGGTCTGTCTGTTTCTTTCCGCTGTTTTTTGATTGTTTTTATTTATCATAAATCATTCCCATGTGTACTCTATTGATTCCCTAGGTGGTTGTTGCCATACCAGGAGGATCAAGAATGCCTCTCGGGACTTGTCGCGGGCTGTCCAGGGTGATCAGTTCAGGGTCAACTCGGGCTGGTTCGTGACACTATTTCCTACCAACTGTCTGCGTGACGATTTTCATCTGTAAATCAAAGTGCTCGAGTTATGACATGTATTAATGATAATATTAAAGTATAAGGATCATTACACACGCTAAAAAATAGAAATATCTGATGACACCAAAACATGTGGAATTCCTATTGGTGGGTCTGTTCTCATAATCTCTTATCTTGGAGATTACCAAGTGAGAACTTCATGAGAGGAAGTATCATCTTCTTACGAGTACTCACACCTGACGGTCTGCATTATATGTGTCCCATCATAGTATGTCATCCAACTATAGAACTATATTTAAGAATATTGTTATATCATTTCAAGGTTCTCATCATAGCGAGGAACTGATATGACCTTATCAATACAACAACTACTCTAGGACATTATTACATCATAGTCATGCAGAACAATGAAAAATATTTAATAAGATGTTTTAATAGTTAAATACATTAAATATACATGTAATAAATGTATAACCATTTTTTTCTAGGACACCAACTCTTACACACTGTTTATATTATATATACATAGACTAGATTATAAATTAGACACCATTACACTGGGGTACCCAAACAGACCTCCTGGTTGGAGTTTTAGGTTCATGAATTATACGAGATCGTTGTTTCCCTTGTTGGATAAAATGGAGTATGAGAGCAGAGGACCTAACTAATTCTCATGATTATATTAGAGATATACATGGTGTATTCTATATATTTATTTCCATTTTCAATCTTACTATATACTATGTATACCTGTCTGTATTTCTGTCAGAGCATCTTCATGTGTGATCTCTTATTCATTCAATATTAATTACCAGTTATTATTATATTCTATTTCCTTTATGTTTATTACTTATAATTTATTTTTTACTGGTCCAGAGGGTATAATATCCCCAGTGTACCACCATTAGACCCTCTCTTATAGTAAAAAACCTCTAGAATATGGGGAGGTGCACTTGAGGCCTAGTGGCCAACCAGCTCGGGGCACTATTTTAATGTATCTTAGGTCAGGATGCCACAAATGGTATTATAGGTTTATTTTCCTACAAGATTTATTATTTGGTATGGTATATAAGAGAATAAGAAAGTTCTATTTCATCTTAAATATCATTTTTAAGTCTATAAAACCAAAGCATGGGGGAGAGATCTAGTTTCTATAGAATGGGACTATTGTTCATGTTGTTTGTTATTAGAGTTGATTATTGTTTCACCTTGAGTGATTGTTGTATTTTCTCTGATTATTGATTTATGGATCTCTTTCTACCCTTGTCCTAGTATGGAAATGAAGTATTACTGCATGCATCATTCTAGGAATTTAGAGATTTATATACCATCCATAAGACACACCATGTTGGTTGCATTGTAGATTACCCATTCATTGTTATATATCATGTTTTTTTGTATTCCATACTTCTATGATTACATGAATAGTTTATCTGTACAACAAGTTTGGGTGACTTCATCCATGATTTCCCACTACTAGAAAATTGGGTTATATCCACATACCTATAGCCATGGTTTTCCAAAACCGTGGATATAGGTTTTTATACCAAGGATATAGTCACAGTTTTTCATAAAACTATGGTTATAGGGTATACTTTCAAAGGCTATAGCCACTGTTTCACTAAATTGTGTTTATAGGATTATTTTTTCGAGAGCTATAGCCATGGTTTGAGAAAACTGTGGCTATAGGTTCATTTTACAAGGGCTATATCCACAGTTTGGGGAAAACCGTGGCTATAGGGTCATTTTCCAAGGGCTATAGCAATGGTTTTGGTAAACCGTGGCTATAAGGTCTTTTTCCAAGGTCTATAGCCACAGTTTTGGTAAAATCGTGGCTATATAGTATTTGTTTCATGGTCTACAGCTAAGGTTTGTGTAAAACCGTGTCTATAGAGTATTTTTCCATTTCTTATATCCACAGTTCCTCAAATTTGTGGCTATAGGTCCCCCGCCCTTATGCAGGAAAAAAATTAACTCACAAAAAAATGGAAAAAAGGGTTATAGACATGGTTTATATGCAATATCCATGGTTTATATATATATATATACACACTTAAATGCATCTGTGGTGTAGTAGAAAGATTGATGGTGCGCATAACAGAGGTACAGAGATCGAATCTGGTTAGGCGCACATTATTTTTGGGTTATAGCCCTCTTACCACGATGGATAACTATGGATATATCCCAACTGCCACGGTGGATAGATATGGGGGATATATCCACAGTTTGGAAAATTGTGGCAACAGGTCTATAGCCACAGTTTTCAACCATGGCTATATATTTTACCTATAGCCACACCAATATGTTCCATGACCAGCTGGAACCGTGGCTATAAATTATTGCCACGGTTTTAACCCCTATATCCATGGTTTTTTACCATGGCTATAGCCTGATTTTCTAGTAGTATCATATATTTATTTCTTTGTGATAGCATACCTAGTGATAGTTGTAGTATATAGTTGGTTAAATAAATTTTTTCATCTACATAAACAATGTTTTCCCGCATAGTTCAATGATGGAATTTTATTTAACCAACCGATTGGGATATGTTTGGGCCATCTAAATTAGTTTTGTGAGCCAAAACATTAATGGTTTTGATTAAATGGGTTCCATACTTTCAATTTATAAAGTGTATTGGTGATTTATAAATTGGGGAAGGGTGAACCATATAATCGAACCACATCTTATTGACTTTCTATTTGTTGAAATCAAATGTGGTAATTTGGTTTCAATTAAATGGGAACCAATGGTCTAATTTATAATGTGTGTGGGCCTTTATAAATTGGAGAATGGTGAACCATGTAGTTGAACCACCATATATGGATTGTTCAAATAAAAAACCATATATAAAAACCCGGTTGTAGTTACATGAATGCCAATTGTATATTATAAAGGCATGTACCTCTATAATTTTGGAATGGTGATTCATATAACTGGATCATTATGCGGGATAAGAAATTTCGATTATTGAATTATAATAAGATGTTAATTAATTAACTTGGTTGGGACCTTGAATTGTAAAGAAGTTAAATTTATTTTGAAAAATTTAAACAATTACTTATTAATACTAGTTAAATGTGTGATAAATTGAAAATTTATAAATGCTTATACCTCTATATTTTGGGCATGAAGATCCAAATGAATAAATTCCCAAATTCACAACTAGACCCAAGTTGTTCAGTTGGGGCATGTTGTTGTAAGATAATCCCTTTTGAGGTCATGATAAGTCTCACTAAATCCTAATGGCCAACGAGACCCAAGTAGGTCGGTTTGGCATGTTGTTTATGTGATAAATCCATTGAGGGTGTTTTAAAAACATTGAATAAAATTATGGGACCCTTGCAGGTCACCTTTTTCATTACATGCTTTGATACTTAACCCTATGGGGTTCCGCTTCAGTTGAAGGGAAAGTTATTTAATGTGTCTGTAATAACTTATAAGGTATTACATATAAATGTATGGTGAAATATTACTTGCCCAGACCCTTTAATTAATGAAATCCTTATTGTCTACCTTTGAGATTTATTATTATGAGGCATCCATTAATTAAAATTCCAATCACAAACTAATGAGCGTTTTCCACTCCAGATTGGAAATTGACATTTCTATTGACCAAACTAGTTGTGGAAACCATTAAATTAAATAAATGGTTAAAAAAGAAATTATAAGATTATATTCTTGAAATTTTTATGATATAATCTAAATAAATTGATTAGTACAATTTTTTTAAAACTGGTACTTGACATCTCTTATATGCTAGCTCTTTAAATTTTTAAAAATGATAATTGTTTAAATTCCTCAAAAGTGAAACCTTGTATAGGTGTTTATAGTAGAACACTTATGTAAGGGTATGTTTTTTTATGTTTCCTTGTAGAGGGAACATAAATGTTTCTCGTAGGCCCTAGTTGAATTCTTTCTAGGCTACGCTGAACCTTGAGGTTAGGTGGCAAGGCCTAGTGATATTTTTAGGCATGATCTTGTTTTAGGATCGAAGCCTTATGCTTTAGTAAGGGGTTATCCCTGTAGAGTTAGTGCTCTCATAACCTTTAAGCATTTATAAATTCCCGTGATGAGTTTTTCGATGAGAGGTTGCATTCAAGTGATGTTTTTTTTCGGAGTATGTATCCTTGTAATGAAGTGACACCCTCGAGTAAATGGGTGATCGATCGACAGTTTAATCCATGTTAAAGGTGTGAGAATCATGTATTGCTCCAGTTTAGTAGGTTAGACATGCCTTGGGAATGGTTGGATGCTTCATAGGACATGTTGATGTGCAACAGAAGCCAGTGGGTTGCGGATTTTAAATTTTGTACCGTAGAGATGATAAAACTTGTCGTATCAGGTGATCTGAGCCCCAATTTGGTCTGATGATCTCGTAAAAATTAAATAGAGCACAAAAATATAATAAGAACCATACCTTTTTTATCTGAAACTGCACTCGGCGTCTGCTAGCCACTAATGTTTTTTGCTCAAAGGATCCAAAGCATAGTCCATCTAGATTATCCATAGTGCTTCAAAAAACCACAGGAGCATCGATCGTCGAATTCTGGGTTCTACCATGCAGAAACGACGATGTCTTCGATGCCCTGACGATCACCGCATCAACGTGCTTGTGATGAGTGAGGGAGAACTCAATCTGGTCACCTAGATCCATAGTTCCTCTCTCTTGAAAATGGGATAGGAAAGAGAGGCTCTGATGAATTCGTATTGAATAGTCATTGTGGGAGAGCCTCTCTCCTCCTATTTATAGTTGATGCTCAAATACCGGGAAAGGGTTTCCCGACCCCAGTTTATTAAACGTCTAATAAAAAATAATTATGAAGAACTAAACTATGTCCTAAATATTATTTATATTTTATCATCAACTTTTAATATATATTAAATATATTACGTGATAAAATCAAGTCATTGACTCAACTCATAATACCCGATAATATTAAACGAACATGGAATATTAAAATAATATTCATATGAATAATAATATTTCTTGTATTCACTAAATACCTTGTAAATAAATTTAATGAATAAATTCAACCCAATTATTATTTACTTGAATAATAATGAATTTATTTATTCATCAGTGATCGATGACTTGGACAACACTCAGACCCCGTGGTAGATCCCACCATGTCCAATATACCCATTCACTAGAATATGGTTGATCCTTAAATTTGATATTGTGTATGACCCTCTCACTACAGAAAAAATGGGTATATGTGACGGGTTATTTGTGATGGGACCCTTTCCTTGTCAAAAAAAATTAGTTATTTGCGACGAGGAGATGGTTCTCGTCGTAAAAGGTTTGGTGTGGCTTGTACACCAAACTATGGGAAGGGTATTTGCAACGACCTTTGATACCCATCTCAAATACCCAGCAATGTTTTCTAGTGTTTGCGACAAGATTTAGCTCTCACCACAAATAGTATGTATGCAGGTTGGTATTTGCAACGGGAATCCCGTCGCAAATAGTCTCGTCGCAATAATCTAACATACATATACCCCTATCCTTTTTTCTCATTCCACACGTTTCTCTTCCCCTCTTCCCATCTACTTACATTTCTTCTCTCAAAAATTTTCAAAGTTTAAAGTTTTAAATCAGAGCAATATTTTGGCTTATAACCTCCGAAAGATTCAGTTTTTTGGTATTTTTCTATTTCTTTTATTTTTTTAGTTAATTCATTTCATTTTATATTATTTATAGTTGTAGTTAATTACCTTCAGTTACATTAAATTATAATTACATTGTTTTATTTATCAATATTTATTTTCACAAAAAATTACGTGTGATTAGTTTTAATTAGTATTAATTAATAGATATTATATTAATTGTTATTAATTAGTAATAATTAGCATTTATTAGAAAAATAATTAATAAGTAGCTATAATTAGCGATAATTAGTAATAATTAGTAATAATTAATAATATTTAGTGATAATTATTAATAATTAATGATAATTAGTGATAAATTTTAATAATTAGTAATAAATTGTAATAATTAGCAATAATTAGCAATAATTAGCAGCAATTAGTAATAATTAGTTATAATTATTAATAATTAGTAATAATTAGAAATAATTAGAAATAATTAGAAATAATTAGTAACAATTATCAATAATTAGTAACAATTCACAATAATTAGAAATAATTAGTAATAATTAGCAATAATTAGCAATAATTATTAATAATTACTAATAATTACTGATAAATAGAAATAACTATTAATAATTAATTATTATTAATAATCATTATTAATTATTAATAATTAGAAATAATTATTAATAATTTGAAATAAATTGTAATAATCAGGAATAAATTGTAATATTTAGGAAAAAATTGTACTAATTAGGAATAAATTGTAATAATTTGGAATAAATTTTAATAATTAGGAATAAATTGTAATAAGTTGCAATAATATGTAATAATTAATACTAAATTGTAATAATTAGCAATACTTTGTAATAATTATGAATAATTTGTAATAAATAGTTATAATCTGTAATAATTTGCAATATTTATTAATAATTAGAAATAATTAATAATAATTTGCATTAATTAGTAATAATTAGCAATAATTAAGAATAATTAGAAAAAATAGTAATAATTAGAAATAAATATCAATTAATAGTAACAAATTGTAATAATCACTAATAAATAGTAATAAATAGCAATAAATAGAAATAAATAGTAATAAATAGTAATAATTAGGAATAATTAGCCATAATTAAGAATAATTAGAAATAATTTGCAATAATTATCAATAATTAGAAATAATTAACAATAATTAGCACTAAATAGAAATAATTAGCAATAAATAAAAATAAATTGTAATAAATTGTAATAAATTGTAATAATTAGTATTAAATTGTGATAATTAGTAATAAATTGTACTAATTAAGAATAATTAGGAATAATGAGGAATAATTAGCAATAATCAGGTATAATTAGGAATAATTAACAATAATTAGGAATAATTAGAAATAAATAGGAATAATTAGAATAATTAGCAATAATTTGGAATAGTTAGGAATAATTAGCAGTAATTTAGAATAATTAGCAATAATTAGCAATAATTAGCGATAAACAGTAATGAATAGCAATAAATAGAAATAATTAGCAATAATTAGCAACAAATTGAAATAAATTGTAGTAAATTGTAATAATTAGTAATAAATTGTAATAATTAGTAATAAATTGCAATAATTAGTAATAATTACGAATAATTAGGAATAATTAGAAATAATTAGCAATAATTATCAATAATTAGCAATAATTAGCAATAATTAGCAATAATTAGAAATAATTAGCAATAATTATTAATAAATTGCAATAATTAGCAATAAATAGCAATAATTAGTAATAAGTTAAAATAATTAGCAATAGTTAGCAATAAATTGTAATAAATTTTAATAATTTGTAATAATTAGTAATAATTAGTAATAAATTGTAATAATTAGAAATATTTGGAAATAAATTGTAATAATTACCAATAATTACCAATAAATTGTAATAAATTGTAATAATAACTAATAATTAGTAATAATTACTAATAACTAGTAAAAATTATTAATAATTAGTAATAATTAGTAATAATTAGTAATAATTAGTAATAATTTGTAATAAATTGTAATAAATTGTAATAAATTGTAATAAATAGTAATAATTAGTAATAGTTAAGAATAATTAGTAATAATTAGAAATAATTAGTAATGATTGGTAATAATTATTAATAAATTGTAATAAAATATAATAATTATTAATAAATTGGTACAATTTCTAGTGGATTGGTGGTAGCTCTTTTTGTCCAATAACTCTTTTCCTTGTAACTTGTTTCAATTGAAATCACTATTAACAATCTACTCTCACATATAGATATCCATTTTCATTTGCACGAGAATGGAGAGTAGCATAGAGAGGCCTCCCTGATCCATTCTCGTGCATACAAAAATGGATATGCGTACATCATAGTAGATTTTTATACTAATTTATGTAGGAGAAAGTTGCAAGGAGATGAGTAGTCAGGAAAAAGAGGCTCTTTTACTTAACGGATCATCTCCTTGCAAATTTATCTGACTGAAATCCCTATGAAAAATCTTCTCCCACATACATATATCCATTTCTGTATACATGATAATGGAGAGTAGTATGGAGAGGCCTCCCTGCTCTCTATTCTCATGCATACAAAAATGGATATGCATGTGTTAGAGTAGATTTTTCATAGTGTTTTTAGTCAGATAATGTTTCAACGAGATGAGCTATCAGGAAAAAGAGTTGCCTTCAACCCGTTGGAAATTGTGCCTCCTATAATTAGCAATATTTAATATAAATTATATTTAATTAATAATAATTAGTGTTAATTATTATAAATTATTTTAAATTAGTGTAGATTAGTATAAAATTTAAAAAACTACTATAAATAACAATGAAATAATAGAAATTATTATAAATTGTTAGAAAAGTGTAGTTAAATTTTTTTCTCTTTTTTTGGATAGTGTTTTTCTAATATCAAATTATTAAAAAAACTGTTTATGTTATATTTTTTTAGAGAAATATGGAATAAGGAAGTTGAAAACAGTCATTATTAGACGATCGTGATTGGATAAATTAGTACATGAATCCAAATTATTCACGTTTAAATCTTGTATATATTGAGGGTGTTGAAGCTTTATTATCTTTTGCATCATCAAACCCAATTTTTTTTTTCAGAAGGGATAATTAAGTTTCTTTGTAAAAAATGTGATCTAAGGATGTTTGACACATTTTACAATGTTGAGAGTCATTTATTGCATTTTGGTTTTCAACCAGATTATGTTTTTTGGAATCAACATAGTAAACACAATTATAGAGAAGATAATAATAATTTGGTTCCTGATCCATCACGGTTTCAAAATTTAGTACGTGATGTGGTAGGTCAATCTTTTCAAAAAACTGAAATTTTGGATGATATTGATTTAACTTCTGAATTGGAACCATCTAATTTTTATGAGTTTTTGAGGTTCGTTGGGGATTTCTTATATCCTGGTTGCAAGATAATAAAATTTGAAGCAGTTTCAAAATTTATGGCTATTAAATCAAATAATGGAATGTCAAATAACTATTTTGATCATATATTCTCTTTGGTTAAAACAATTTTACCTAAAGGGAATGTGTTACCTACAAATTTCTATGAGAATAAGAGGGAGGTTTGTAATCTGGGTCTTGGTTATTAGAAGATTCAGGCATGTTCAAATGATTACATCTTATATTATTGTGAAAATGATTCATTGGATAGTTGTCCCACATGTAGAAAATCAAGGTATAAAGAGGCTCAATTAGGGAAGTATGGATTTATTTCTGTAAAAAAATTGAGATATTTTCTTCTTACAACTATATTGTAGTATTTATTTATATGTTAGAACACATTGGCATTGATGTCAGGGATTAAAACCATTATTTCAATCGATAAAAGCTTAATTCGTCCCTCTAATGGTTATAGGGTTATTTTCCAAGGGCTATAGCCACAATTTATATGTTATAGCCACAAATTTTAATAATATATATAACAATATATATATATATATCCAAAGGCATCTGTGGTGTAGTGGAAAGGAGGATGGAGAAAATAACGGAGGTTTAGAGATCGAATCCGGTCGGGCGCACATTATTTTTGGGTTATAGCCATGGTTTAATTGTTCTATAGCCATGGTTGAAAACTGTGGCTATATCCCAGTTTCCACAGTGGAAAATTGTGGCTATAGCCAAAATACCATGGTGGACAACTATAGGGGCTATAGCACCAGTTTGGAAAACTATGGCTATAGCTTTTACCTATAGCCACGCCAATATGTACCATGACCCACTGGAATCGTGGCTATAGCTTATAGCCATGGTTTTTTACTATGTCTATAGCCCGATTTTCCAGTATTTTCCTATATTTATTTCTTTGTGATAGCATACCTAGTGATAATTGTAGTATATGGTTGGTTAAAAAAAGTTTATGCATCAACCTAAAAAGTGTTTCCCCTCATATTTCGATGATGGAATTCTATGTAACCATCCAATTGGGATATGTTTGGGCCATGAGAATTAGATTTGTGAGCCAAAACATTAATGGTTTTGATTAAATGGGTTCCATACTTTCAATTTATAAAGTGTATTGGTAATTTATTAATTGGGGAAGGGTGAACCATATAATCGAACCATCTCGTATGGACGTGCTATTTATTGAAATAAAATGTGGTAATTTGGTTGCAATTAAATAGGAACCAACTATCCAATTTATAATGTCTACGGGCCTTTATAAATTGGAGAATGGTGACCCATGTAGTTGAACCACAATATATGGACTGTTCTAATAAAAACCCATAGATAAAAACCTGGTTGTAGTTATATGAATGCCAATTGTAAATTATAAAGGCATGTACCTCTATAATTTGGGAATGGATATTCAAATAACTAGATCATTATGCGGGATAAGGAATTTTGAATCTTGAATTATAATAAAAGGTTAATGAATTAACCTGACTGGGACCTTGAATTGTAAAGAAGTAAATTTTGTTTCGACAAATTTAAACTATTACTTATCATGCTAGTTAAATGTGTGATAAATTGAAAATTGATGAACAATTATAACTCTATATTTTGGGCATGAAGAACCATATGAATAAATTTACAAATTCAAAACTGGACCCAAGTTGTTCAGTTGAGGCATGTTGTTTTAAGATGATCCATTTTGGGGGCATGATAAGTCTAACTAAATCCTAATGGCCAAAATAGACCCAAGTAGGTCGGTTTGGCATGTTGTTTATGTGCTAAACCCATTAAGGGTGTTTTAAAAACCTTGAATGAAATTATGGGACCCTTTTAGGTCACCTTTTCATTACATGCTTTGATACTTAACCATATGGGGTTCCGCTTCTGTTAAAACTATAGTTATTTAACGTGTCTGCAATAGCTTATATGGTATTATATATAAATATATGGTGGCATCTTACTTGACCAATCACTTTAATTAATGAAAGCCTTATTATCTACCAATGAGATTTATTGTTATGAGGCATCATATAATTACAATTCCAATCACAAAATAATGAGCATTTTAATCTCTAGATTGGAAATTGACATGTTCATTGAGCAAGCTAGTTGTGGATACCCTTAAATTAAATAAATGGTTAAAAAATAAATTATAAGATAATATTCCTGAAACTTTTTATGATATAATATAAATATAGTGCTTAGTAAAATTGTTTTAAAACTAGTACCTGACATCCCTTATATGCTAGCTATTTAAATTTTTAAAAATTAGATTTCTTTAAATGCCTCAAAAGTGAAACCTTGTATAGATGTTTATAGTAGAAACCTCATGTAAGGGTCAGTTTCTGATGTTGCCTTGTAGAGCGAACATAGATGTTTCTCATAGGCCCGAGTCAAATTATTTCTAGGCTATTTTGAACCTAGAGGTTAGGTGGTAAGGCCTAGTGATATTTTTAGGCATGACTTTGTTATAGGATTGATTCCCTATGCTTTAGTAAGGGGTTATCCCTGTAGAGGTAGTGCCCTCATTACCATTAAGCATTTATAAATGACTGTGATAAGTTTTTCGATGAGAGGTTCCATTCAAGTGATGTTTTTTTCTGAGTAGGAATCCTAGTAATGAAGTGGCACCCTCAAGTAAATGGGTGATCGATCAGAAGTTTAATCCATGTTAAAGGCGTGAGAATCGTGTATTGCTCTAGTTTATTAGGTTAGATATGCCTTGGGCATGGTTGGATGCTTCATAGGTTGTGTTGAGGGTACCATGATGCGCTACAGAAGATGGTGGATTTTAAATTTTGTTCGTAGAGATGACAGATCTTGTTGTCTCTGGTGATCTGAGCCTCGATATGGTTTGATGATCTCGTATAAATTAAACATAGGACAAAAATAAAATAAAATAACAGAATTTTTTTTATCTAAAACTGCCCTCAACATCTGCTAGTCATCAGTGATTTTTTCTTGAAGGATCCAAAGCATAATCGCTCTAGATCGTCCATATGTGCTTCAAAAACCCACAGGAGCATCGATCGCCAAATTCTGGGTGCTAGCGTGCAGAACCGACGATGCCTTTGATGCCCCGACAATCACCACATCAATATGCTTGCGATGAGTGAGGGAGAACTCAATCCGGTCACGTAGATCCATTGTTCCTCTCTCTAGAAAATGGGAGAAGAAAGAGAGGCTTTGATGAATTCGTAGTGAATAGTCATTGCGGGAGAGCCTCTCTCCTCCTATTTATAGTTGATGCTCAAATACCGGGAAAGGGTTCCCCGACCCCCGTTTGTTAAACATCCACTAAATAAATAATTATGAAGAACTAAACTTTGTCCTGAATAATATTTATATTTTCTCATCAACTTGTAATATATATTAAATATATTACGTGATAAAATCAATTCATTGACTCAACTCATAATACCCGATAATATTTTTTTTAAAGGATGGGGCCGAAGCCTCATTTTATTATTAAAGTAAAGCAAAGACCTCATTTAACTAGGTAGAGGGAGACCCATTACATAGACCGAAGGCCCAGTGGGCATGTAGCCCAAAACATAGCCCGTAAGCCCAACTTTTTGGCCTAAGGCCCATTCTGTGAATAGTAACTCGTTCGCTACAGTACCCGCCACCGCTACAGTGCCCTGCCGCCACTACAGTATCCTGCCACCGCTACAGTACCCACCGATCAACAGTACCACCGCTGCTACAGTCCTGCTACAGTACCCACCAATTAAAATAATATTCATTTGAATAATACCATTTCTTGTATTCACTAAATACCTCGTGAATATATTTAATGAATAAATTCAACCCAATTATTATTTACTTGAATAATAATGAATTTATTTATTTATCAGTGATCGATGACTTGGACAACATTTGGACCCCGTTGTGGATCCCACCATATCCAATATACCCATTCGCTGGAATAGGGCGGATCCTTAAATATGCTATTGTGCGTGACCCTCTCACTATGGAAAAAATGGGTATTTGCGACGGGTTATTTGTGACGTGACCCTCTCCTCATAAAAAATAATTAGTTTTTTGCGATGAGGAGATGGTTCCTGTCGCAAAAGGTTTGGCGCCGCTTGTGCACCAAACCGCGGTAAGGGTATTTGCGACGGGCTTTGATACCCATCGTAAATATTTGGCGGTGTTTTTTAGTATTTGCAACCAGATTTAGCTCTCGTTGCAAATAGTATGTCTGCAGGTTGGTATTTGTGACAGAAATCCCGTCACAAATAGTCATGTCACAACTAATCTAACTTATATATATCCCTATCCATTTTTCTCCTTCAACACATTTCTCTTCCCATCTTTCCCTCTACTTACATTTCTTCTCTCAAATTTTTTTAAAGTTTAAAGTTTTAAATCGGAGCAATATTCGCGGCTTATATCCTCCGAAAAATTCAGTTTTAAGGTATTTTTCTATTTCTTTTATTTTTTTAGTTAATTAATTTTATTTTATATTAGTAATAATTGTAGTTAATTAGATGCAATTAAATTAAATTATAATTAGATAGTTTTATTTATCATTATTTATTTCTACAAACAATTATGTGTGATTAGTTTTAATTAGTTTTAATTAATAGTTTTTATATTAATTGTTATTAATTAGTAATAATAAGCATTTATTAGAAAAATAATTAATAAGTAGTTATAATTAGCGATAATTAGTAATAATTAGGGATAATTGATAATATTTAGTGATAATTATTAAAAATTAGCATTAATTAGTAATTTTTTTAATAATTAGTAATAAATTGTAAGAATTAGTAATAAGTTTTAATAATTAGTAATAAATTGTAATAATTACCAATAAATTGTAATAATTAGCAATAATTAGTAATAATTACCATTAATTAGTAATAATTAGTGATAATTGTTAATAATTAACAATAATTAGTAATAATTAGCAATAATTAGTAACAATTAGCAATAATTAGAAAAAATTAAAAATAATTAGGAATAATTATTACTAATTAGCAATATTTAGTAATAATTAGCAATAGTAATTAATAATTAGCAACAATTAGTAATAATTAGCAATAATTGGTAATAATTATTAATAAATATTAATAATTACTGATAATTAGCAATAACTATTAATAACTATTAATAACTATTAGTAATTATTATTAATTATTAATAATTGGAAATAATTAGTAATAATTTTAAATAAATTATAATAATCAGGTTTAAATTGTAATATTTAGGAATAAATTGTAATAATTAGGAATAAATTGTAATAATTAAGAATAAATTGTAATAATTAGTAATAAATTGTAATAATTAGGATTAAATTGTAATAATTAGCAATAATTTGTAATAATTTGGACTAAATTGTAATAATTAGCAATAATTTGTAATAATTTTGAATAATTTGTAATAATTAGCAATAATTTGTAATAATTTGAAATAATTAGTAATAATTAGCAATAATTAGTAATAAAGATAAATAATTAGGACAAATTAGAAATATTCAGCAATAATTAGAAATAAATAGTAATAAATAGCAATAAATTGTAATAATTAGTAATAAATAGTAATAAATAGCAATAAATTGTAATAAGTAGCAATAAATAGTAATAAATTGTAATAAATTGTAATAATTAAGAATAATTAGAAATAATTAGTAATATTTATAAATAATTGGTAATAATTAGCAATAAATAGCAATAATTAACAATAATTAGCACTAAATATCAATAATTAGCAATAAATAGAAACAAATAGTAACAAATATTAATAAATTGTAATAAATTGTAATAAATTGTAATAAACTATAATAAACTGTAATAATTAGTATTAAATTGTAATAATTAGTAATAAATTTTAATAATTAGCAATAATTAGGAATAATTCGGAATAATTAGGAATAATTAGGAATAATTAGCAATAATTAGGAATAATTAGGAATAATTAGAAATAATTTGGAATAATAAGAAATGAATATTAATAATAATAATAATTAGCAGTAATTAAGAATAATTAGCAGTAATTAGGAATAATTATAATAATTAGCAATAATTAGGAATAAATAGCAATAATTAGAAATAAATTGTAATAAATTGTAATAATTAATAATAAATTGTAATAACTAGTAATAAATTGTAATAATTAGTAATAAAATACAATAATTAGTAGTAATTAGGAATAATTAGAAATAATTTTGAATAATTAGCAATAATTAGCAATAATTAACAATAATTAGCAATAATTAACTATAATTAGCAATAATTAGAAATAATATGAATAGTTAGTAACAAATTGTAATAAATAGTAATAAATAGCAATAATTAGCAATAAATTAAAATAATTAGCAATGATTAGTAATAAATTGTAACAATTAGTCATAATTAGTAATAATTAGTAATAAATTTTAATAATTAGCAATAATTAACAATAAATTGTAATAATTAGAAATAATAAGCAAAAAAATACGAATAATTAGTAATAAATTGTAATACTTAGCAATAATTACCAATAAATTGTAATAAATTGTAATAATTAGTAATAATTAGAAATAATTAGTAATAATGAGTAATAATGAGTAAAAATTATTAATAATTAGTAATAATTAGTAATAATTAGTAATAAATTCTAATAATTTGTAATAATTAGTAATAATTAAGAATAATTAGTACTAATTAGCAATAATTAGTAATAATTAGTAATAATTAATAATAAATTGAAATAATTTCTAGTGGTTTGGTGGCAGCTGTTTTTGTCCAACAACTCATCTCCTTGTAACTTTTTTTGACTGAAATCACTATGAAAAATATACTTTCACATACAGATATTCATTTTCATTTGCACGAGAATGGAGAGTAGAACGACGAGGCTTCCCAGCTCCATTCTCGTGTCTAAAAAAATGGATATGTGTACATCATAGTAGATTTTTCATACAAATTTCCATAGGAGAAAGTCGCAAGGAGATGAGCCATCGGGAAAGAGGCTCTTTTTCTCAACAGATCATCTCCTTGCAACTTTTCTGACTGAAATCACTATGAAAAATCTACTCCCACATACATATATCCATTTCTGTATACATGAGAATGGAGAGCAGTGTGGCGAGACCTCCCTGCTCTCCATTCTCATGCAGATGAAAATGGATATATATACATCGGAGCAGATTTTTCAGAGTGATTTCAGTTAGAGAAAGTTTCAAGGAGATGATCCATCGGGAAAAAGAGCTGCCTCCAACCCACTGGAAATTATACCACCTGTAATTAAAAATATTTAATATAAATTATATTTAATTAATAATAATTAGTGGTAATTAGTATAAATTATTATAAATTGGTGTATACTAGTATAAAATTTAAAAAAATACTATAAATAACTATGAAATAATAGAAATTATTATAAATTATTAGAAAAGTGTAGTTAATTTTTTTTATCTTTTTGGGATAGAGTTTTTTATATCGAATTATTCGAAAAAACTAATTATTTTATATTTTTTAGAGAAATATGGAACAAGGAAGTTGACAACAGTCATTATTAGATGTTCACGATTGGATAAATCATCACATTTATCCAAACGGTTCTCATTTAAATCATGCATATATTGAGGGTGTTGAAGCTTTATTATCATTTAAATCATCAGACTAACTTTTTTTTTCAGAAGTGACAATTAAGTTTCCTTGTAAAAAATGTGATATGAGGACGTCTGACACATTTGACAATGTTGGGGGTCATTTATTGCATTTTGGGTTTCAACCAGATTATGATTTTTGGAATAAATATGGTGGACATAGTTCTAGAGACTATACTAATGATTTGGTTCTTGATTCATCATGATTTCAAAATTTTGTACATGATATGGCAGTTCTATCTTTTCAACAAACTGAAACTTAAGATGATGTTGATTTAACTTCTGAATTGGTGCCATCTCATTTTTATGATTTTTTGAGGTTTGTTGAGGATTCCTTATATCTTGGTTGTAATATAATCAAATTTGAAGTGATTTAAAAATTTATGGCTATTAAATCAAATAATTGAAAGTCAAATATATATTTTGATTAGATATTCTTTTTGTTTAAAACAATTTTACCTGAAGGAAATGTGTTGCCTACCAATTTCAATGTTAACAGGAGGTAAGTTCAATCTAGGTCTTTGTTATTAGAAGATTCATACATGTTCAAATGATTGAGTCTTATATTATGGTGAAAATGAGTCATTAGATAGTTGTCCCATATGTGGAAAATCAAGGTATAATGAGGTTCAATTAGGGAAGTCTAGATTTATTCATGTAAAACAATTGAGATATTTCCTGCTTACAACCTGATTATAGCATTTATTTATGCATTAGAACACAATGGCGTTGATTTCATGGCACAAAACCAATATTTCAATCGATAAAATCTTAAATCATTCCTCTGATGGTGATTCATGGGAACATTTCAGCCATGTACATCGGTCTTTTTCTTTAGAAGCCTGAAACATGGGATTGGGTATTTCTACAGATGATTTCTATCCATTTGGTTCTTACATTAGTCATTATTCATGTTGGCCTATATTTATAACTCCATACAATTTACCTCCTCGGATATTTATGAAGTATACATATATCTTTTTGACCTTATTAATTCTAGGACATCCAAAAAATAATATTGTTGTTTATTTTAAACCATTGATTGATGAGTTAAATTCATTATGGAGTAATGGTGTTAGTATATTTGATATTTCTATGAGAAAAAATTTCCTACTGAAAGATGCATTGATGTGGAAAATTAGTGACTTCCTAGAATATAGCATGTTATTTGGCTGGATTACACATGGTTTAAAATCTTTTTTGTACTTTATGAGATATAGAAAAAAATTTATGCTCATCAATGGAAAAAACCATGTTTTTTCGATTATCATCGTAGATTCTTTCAAACCGATCATCTTTTTGGGAGGAAAAAATATCATTTTAGAAAAGAAAAAATTGAAAGAGATGGACCTCCAATAATGATATCAGGTATAGAGTTAAAATAAATTGTATCTTCATTACCTATCACCACATTTGAAACAACAATAAACCAACAAGAAATTGGTGGATTTGGGAAAGAACCCAATTGGATAAAACGAATCATTTTTGGGGATCTACCATATCGGTCTAATTATTTGGTCCTTCACATATTGTATGTCATGCATATTGAGAATAAAGTTTTTGATAATTTATTTCATGCAATTTTGGATACACCAAGTTAGACCAAAGTTAATGTAAAGGCACGATTAGATCTTTCCCAAATTTGCAGGTGACCAGAACTTGAACTATTTGAAAATATCAGATCATATAAGTTAATGAAGACAAAATAGGATTATACAATATTTAAATAAAATTGATTATTATATTTTCATTGTATTAAAAATTTGATACTTTCATATGGTTATGCTTCCAATTTGAGATGATGTGTCAGAAATGGTCATATTACCGAATTAAAAGGTCATGATTGTCATGTTATAATGGAAATACTTATAAAAATTGGATTAAGAGTTTTAATTAATTATATCATTTTTTATTTTCTAACAAACATATCATGTTTTTTTTGAGACATTTGTGCGATGATGACAGACTGCGATTCATTAAGCAAACTGTTAGAAGATGTTGTTTTAATTTTATATAAACTGGAAAAAATCATCATGCAAGATTTTTTTGACTCAATGGAACATTTGATATTATATTTGATATATGAAGAATAATGTGGAGGTTTGGTATAGTTCTGATGGATGTACCCAATCAATAGATTCATGTAGAAATAAAAAAAAGTACATAACAAAGCATCGATTGAAGGCTTAATTACAGAAACTTATTTTTAAGAGGATTCTTTTTTTGCTCTCATTATTTTTAATATGAATATCCCTCAAAACTGCATGGGTCGTAATGAGGGAAATATTAATGATGAAATGAGAAATCAATTATTAGTTTTCAATCAGCCTGAACTTGGCTTTGGTGGAGTTCATGGACGATGAATTTCAGATGATGAACATTACAGATCTAATATATATGTTCTGCTCAACTGTGAAGAAATGACACCATTTTTATTGTGAGTGATCTTATCACTTATTATATAATATTTGTTACATTAAATTAATTTTATTTTATTTATATTTTATATGATAATCATATTAAGAAACAACTTCTGCACATTACAGTAACTGCTCTTGAAGAATGTCGGTGAACAAAATCCCACTGGTTTAAAAAATTGGTAACATAATAAATTATTTTTGTTTTAACATATAAAATTAATTTATTACTTTTTATATTGATAATTGTTTTAAAAAAATTTAGGTATCTCAACATACTGATAAAATTGATAATCGATTATGTATATTGAGTAACCCACCATCCAGAATGGTTAAATATTATAATGCATATGTGGTGAATGGTTTTCGATTTCATACATGTGCATATGGAGAATAAAAAAACAATGAATATTGGTGTTTGATTTAGAGGATCCCATCATAGAGAAACTGAATTTGACTTTTATATCATGATGGAAAAAATTATTGAACTGTGTTATCTGGGGAATAATTACATAATGACGTTTAAATGTTTGTGGTTGGATATTGAGAGTGGCTTGTGTGTTCATCCAACCCTTGTAATCAATGATATTAAATATAAAAATATTCTTGCAGTAAATGAACCATTTTTATTGGTTCATGAGGAAAATCAAATTTATTATGAAAATTACTCTGCTACTTCAAGGGAGTTGGGTGATTGGTGGAGAATAATAAAATTTAAATCTTGGGGAAATCAGTTTACTCAATGTGAATGTGGTTCCACTGAAGTGGAAGGAATTTAAATTTTTCATGTGAATGATCCAAATCCATATTTTTTCATGAAGAGACACGAATATCAATAATGACACCCCACAGTTAAGGGTCGATGGTGAAGATGATGTGAATGATGTTATAAATGAATTTGAAATGATAAGAGATGATGAAACTGAAACTCATATGGAAATTAATGATGTTGAGGATGAATATGAAGACATTGACATCTTTAGATATGAGGATGAGGATGAAGATGAAAATTGACACAATTAAATGCTGGTTATAATCATATATAATATATATCTATATATAATAGTTGTTTTCAACTGTTTGCTAACAACAACCATTTCAGGTTTCAGATAGACAATGATTTATTTCATCAGTTGCTGGAGGATGATCTACCTTTGGATGAGCAGGATGTTAGATCATCTGACCCTCAGACTACTGGTAGTTCATGGGGGACTCATAGGGGGCATGGTCTTGCACGGTTGATGATTCCTGGCCCTATCCCCGAGTGATGTCCACATCTTGGCTTCGATCCACACATGAGGAGGTATGTTTACCCCTATATTTTAGTTAGTTTTCATTCATTTATTTATATACTAATTGTTTGATTATTTGATCATTTTTTCACAGCTTTAAGCATATAGTTGTTGGACAAGGGAGTGCTATATTGGAAAATTATTTTTCTAAAACATGGGTCTCATGGGATCATATTCTCATTGATGTTCAGAACTGCATGTTTGATCATTGGCTAGTACGTAAATAAATAATATTTATTTTAAAATTAACTTAGTTAGTAACTTGATATTATAAATTATTTTTAGGGTTTATGGTATCCCATCGATGAGAGAATTCATGACGCTATCTGAAAGGCATGGAAGGGGGTTATGCGTCAGCGTTGCCATCAGTTTTTGCACAATCTGATAAGGAAAGAAATGATGAAATCCCTATTGATCGAGTTTGATGAGTTTTATCGTGTCCACCAACCAGATTACATTTAATCTTAGGTTTGGGTTGGATTATGTTCACACTGGTTGGGTGGTCATTTTAAAAGTAGATCTTCGGTAGGTCTATAAAGTCAGGGGAGATTGGAGGTGACACATCGAGCTGGTAGTCGTACATTCAGTACGCATAGGGAGCATATGGTAAGTATTTTTTTAAAATAATTTATATAAATTTAAATGTGAACTATTTATTTTATATTCAAATAGGTAGTCACACACCCCGATATTATGGACTTCGATGTTTATAAGAGGATATACAGTGATCCAGTCATTGGAGATATTAGAGGTGATCGCCAAAGTCAATTTGTGGTCAAATTAATTGAATATAACATTTTCACCATTTTAATATTAAATTGAAATTTAAGGAGTCATATGAGGCTGTGATGTCTCAGAAACATATTGAGATTCAGGCCGAGACTGATGATCAGACTAGTGTCCACCAATTTGACGAGCAGTATGGATTCAGGCAACCCAATATGCCTTCGAGAAAGGCTGAGTTGTTGGTATCGTCTCTTGATTGACACCTGAGAGTTATTATAGCACCGATGCGATGTCGGTGTGCAGCTTAAGAGGATATCACAGAGATTCATCCTCATATAATGCACAATATCAAGATTAGCTGCAAGCTCAGAGTGAGATTATAAAGAGTATGCATAGGGAACAGGAGGAGATGAATTTATGGCAATAGCAGCAGTTGGAAGAGCTCTGACAACAACAACAACAACAGGAGATGTAGGAGGAGATGCGTTTATGGAAGCAGCAGCAATAGGATCATATGTATTACATATGACATCTGAATCATGGTTTAGAGATGGAGTTCCCTCCACCATTTCCTCCATCTCCTCCACACGATCCTACCCCTCAATGATCTATTTATTTTTTATGATAAAACATTTTAATGTAATTTTTTTATAATATTAATTATTAACATTCTTATATAGTGCGTTTTTTATATTGTTACAAATATTACATTTTTTTATTTTTTATTACTTTTTATAATTTTTTATTATTTTATTAATTGTTATTTTTTTCTTTTTTCTTTTTTATTTTTTTTTCTTTGTGAATATTGAGTTTTTAATTATTTTTTAATTTTTTATTATATTATTAATATCAATATTATTATTTCATTAATATTATTATTATATTATTATTAGATTAATATTATTATAAATATTATTATTTTCTTATTTTATAATTTATTTTATTTTACCAATATTAATATTACCATTTCATTAACATTAATATTATTTTATTTTTATTATTATTATTTAATTCAATTTCATTATTTTTTTAAACTATTTGAGATAGGCCCCTTCGCAAATAAAATTTGTGACAGGACATCGCAAAATATTTTTTAAAAAATCAGGAATACTATTTGCGATGGGCCACATCCCATCAAAAATAATTTGTTTTTGCGATGGGTCATTGCAAAAAAATCTATTTTCGATGCCCTTTTCTGCAACGGGGCATTTATGACGTGGCCACGTCACAAATATACAAATTTCGAGTAGTGTCTAGGCCCTTATCTTGAAAGCATTTAATAGTATTCATAGACCAGGAGCAGAGTTTAGAAACCTATAAGGGCCCCTAAAGAGATAAGGAGTATTCCTAGCAATGACATCCAACCTACAAACACACACTGTGTAATATAATCTCTTTATCTTTAAATATCTCATAAGAAAGGATTCAAAATTGTTTTATCACACTTTCTTACTTTATTATTTTTTGATATAACTAGATGCATTTACCCTCGAAATCCTTGGACAAGGACTTATGAAGGTACTACCATCATGATCAACCAAGCCAAAGAAATATTACTTCCATAACTCATAAATGAAAAATCCTATCTTGATCATTCAACCAATTCCATAACACCAATGACCCGCACAACACAAGCTACCTCAACACAATTTCATTATTATGGTTTTTTCCTTTCATCAAAGTATATTATCAAATGGTACATGATGATAATGATCTCATGTCAGGAGATTAATACATATGTCCATAGATAGGAACAACCAATGACACCTAAAACATTTGGTGTTCCTATTGGCGGGTCTGACCTCATGATCTCACCTACTAGAGATCACCAAATGAAAAATTTATTATAATTATCAATGCTTATGATCCCCCATTACCCGATAGTTAGACATCAACTATGTCCAATCGTTAAAATGTATCTAGACCATAGGATATAAGTTTAAGATTAGTATTATAGTATCTCTAGGTTCTCATTACAGCCTCAGATCTGCTATAATGTTTTGATATGACAATTAATCTGTGGACATTTGTATTTAAATAATGGATTTAGAAATTTTTACACTATAATGGTAAGAACACATCATTCATAACTTAATGTATACATGATATGGTGATTTCACTGTCATGACACGTCAAATTGATTATGATTTTAAGGTTGATTTGTAGTCTAGGGCAGACCCTAGGTCATCTCTCAAGGAGTGTTCTTGGGTTTAGAGTGTTCATTTTTAATAATAAGTACTAAAAGATGGGTTGTTTTTAAAATAGTTTGAAGAAAATGACTTGGTTTAAAGAGTTTAATAGTTGATAAATAAAAGTGGTGTTTTAGAATTATGAGATACGGAGATCATTTCAAGTTCATTACACATCTTGGTGAGTTCTTCATTCTAAAAAATACACATAGTTTAATGGAATCCTTTGGTTGAGGGTTTTTAAGATCTCAACTTCCCTCTTGCCTCTTAAACGATGCTCAAAGAACCACCCCTTGACACAAAAATCTTGTTGTCAAGGTTTAGGTATCAATCATAGAGAAGAAAGGATACCAAAGCATACTAAAATATTATGTATGTGTGAGATAAATAGGACTCTTGTCTTGTCCAATCCGAACAACCCAAGATTCCCACTTAAAATCTCAACCCAATCGATGTTGAAATAAAAGTGTTTCACTAAATTTTAGAAATAGAAATGAAACCAGAGGAGAATCATGTCAAGATAAGAAAAAATTGAAATATTTATCACACAAATTACACAAAACCAGTACAAGAAAAATTGTTGGAACTCCCTCCCAAGTCGGTGTAGCTCCCTCGAAATAATCGTACACTGTTTAGCTCGACATCAGGAGGAGGAGGAAGCTTGGGTGGAACTTCACCTTCATCCTTGATCACCATATGAGGATAGGAGCATCCATAACTCCTTGGATGATTATAAGACTCATTTGGGTCTCCTAAATACCAGATCTTTGCCTCCTGACCGAACTTCCAAATGAGGATCCCAAGCTTCCATTTTATAGGCAATGTGGAAGGTGGTTTGGGGCACACAGATTGTGTAAAACCACTTGGACGATGGTTTTCAACCACTTTATAGTTGAATATCACTTATGAAAAAACTGGAAACATGTTTCCCCATCTCTTGACTATCTCCACTGAAATTTTCAAACTATTTGGACAACTGCATCTCGAGATATTGATAAAATATAGAACACTGCATTTGACTTTGTGCAAATTTTATTCATTGGACAGATCAGTTCATATGGGAATTGTAAAGGCCAAATGAGGCTTTGGTTCTTTATTATGAAATGTATAATAATAAATTTTGGACCATCCCAAAACATTTCATCCCATTTTGATGCACGGTTTAGTATAAATATGAGTTTGAGTCCACTAGTGTGCATGGATCTTGCCTAGTTTGGTTCATTTTCCTTGGACATCATCACGAGCCCTCCAAATCACCTCCACCTTCAATGATATTATCAAAACAAGTATAATTTCCCTTTTAAACAGTAATAAATACAAAATAATTGAATAAAAAATGAAGTGAATTTTTTTATTATTTTTATAATTTTCAATATAAAACAAGTTTAGCAGAGTGGTGTAAGGGTGAAAATAAAACAGTGAATTATGGTGCGATCACACCCCCACACCTAAACATTTTCAATCATGGGAAAAGTCATACTTTCAAAAATTATGCATGTATATATTTGTAACTTCATAAAAATTTAACATTCAATGAAAATTTAATTCCTGATAGAAATGTGATCAAACCAAAAATCACACTGAGGAGTTATTCTCAGTGATCATGGGAAAAGACGTCTCAAAAATTGTATCCAAATGAAATTCCGAGATATGTATGATTAAAATCAAAGAAAATAATTAAAAATTTAATCATGTCACTACTTATCTACGTGTGTGTGTGACAACCATTTCATACTATTCTTTCCACTTTTTATCGAGTAAATATAAGTTATTTTAATAATTATCTACTTACAAGATTCTTTCCACTGAACATGCCCCAAATATTTTGTAATAAAATTTCAAGACCCACTTACTTAATCATTCCCAGAATTCAAACCATAAGCACCTGACCTAGATACCCCCATACGTTGTAAATTTCATCACTCCCCTCATTTATTATTTTTTCAAAAAGTTGCACTTAGAACAAATCTCACACTTTTCTCCCAATCTACGTTTGATCTCCTCACGACACTAATTTTAATAGTTATAACAAGATTAAAGGTCAAGGAAGGGTGGTTTTTGACCTTCCTAATATACAACCCATTTTTTTTGTTTTTTAGGGCATACAACAGTTGGATAATAGGTACACACGCATAGGTCAATCTAGTACAATAATAAAATAGATTGGATAAGGGAAAAGTGTATGGAAAATAATTTTGTAATGTAGAGAAAAATCAACCTAACTTATATTTACCTTCCATTAAGTAAGAAATTTTCACATTTCATGGTTAGCTACAAAAATATGTGGAGAGATTAAGTGACACAATTTTCCATTAAACTATTTACAAAAAGGGCACCATTCTTCTCAAAGGTATCAAAATGATACAACCATTTATATCATTGACAAAGAACTAAATTTCAAAAGAAAGTCACACCACAGTATTGAATTATTGCTGAAATGTACATTTCATCAGATTTTTTTTGAATGTTAAAACAACATGAAATATGGACACTCCAAAAGCATTTTCAATAAATTCCATGATTAAACTGGCATCATTTTCCATGATAAAGTGGGCATAAAAAAAGTAATATTGTGGCACAAAAGTGAGGTGGAGGGAAGGGGGAAAGTAACAATATAATTTAGCAAGCTAAAAAGAGAAAAAGAAGAAAGATGATGAAAATTCCTAACCAGCCTAGGAATATACCCATCCCCTACACCTAAAGGTGCAGTTTCCTCACTATAATAAAACAGAATGTGGGAAGGAAGGATAAAACCTCGTGATTTTCATTCATAGATTGCTTTTCAAATATGGAGTTCCTCCATTGGGGACTCTAGAATGGATTCATGGAAGTGCTTCAGCCGCTGCCCATTCACAGTGAAGGTTTTCTTGGTTTCTTCATTTTGAACCTGGACAACACCAAATGGAGAGACATTAGTAATAGTGTATGGGCCAAACCAGCGGGAATGAAGATTACCTGGATGCAACTTCAGTCTTGCATTGTAAAGGAGGACTTTCTTCCCAATGTGGAACTGACGATGAAGGATAAGACGGTCGTGGGAAGCCTTGATATGCTTCTTATAAATCCCAAAGTTCTCATATGAATCTCTTCTCATTTCTTCTAGCTCCTAAATCTACAACTTCCTTTGAGCACCTGCACCGAAAGATTATAATTGCATTGTTTGATGGCCCAATAGGCCCAGTGCTCAATCTCAACAGGGAGGTGACAACTCTTTCCAAACACTAGTTGATATGGTGACATTCCAAGGGGAGTATTAAAGGTAGTATGGTAAACGCATAATGAATCATCGAGTCTAAGACTCCAATATTTCCTATTGGGTTGAACCGTTTTTCGAGATTTTGTTTTACCTCTCTATTTGACACCTCAGCTTGACCATTGGTCTGTGGGTGATATGCAGTAGACACTCAATGACCAACCCCACACCGATACAAAAGTGATTACATAGTTCAGTTGCAGAAATGAGAACCCTGTTCACTAATGATGAACCTAAGTAAGCCAAGCCTATATAAGATTTAGGTTCTCAAATATTCTACAACTACCTTAGAATCATCAGTCCTTGTGGCTCGTTCCTCTACCCATTTTGACACATAACAAACTTCTAGAAGTATGTAAAAGTTTCTAAAGGAATTGGGAAATGGCCCCATAAACTCAATACCCCAAACATCAAAAATGTCATGAAATAACAATGGTTGTTGTGGCATTTCATTTATTTTAGAGACATTAACCCTTTCTTTGACAATGAGGACAAGATTTACAAAAATCATGGGAATCCCAAAAAAGTGTTGGCCAAAAGAGACCAGAATCAAGGATTTTTCAAGAATTCCATTGGGGACCGAAGTGGCCCCCACAACCAATAGTGTGGAAGAATATAAGGACGGACTAAAACTCACTATCAGGAACAAAAATCCTGAGCAATTGATCACTACATGTGCACTAAAGGTAGGAGTCATCCCAAATGTACCAATGGGACTCATGTTTTAAATGGTCGACTTGGTTTTTATTGAAATCAGTAGGAATGCAAGATGCTACCAAATAATTTACAATTTCAGCATACTAAGGAATAACATCTTGCACTCGGTACAGTAGCTCATCAAGAAACGTGTCATCTATTGGAATACATGGGGATGAGTCAATGTCCGAGGATAGGTTAATTCTACTGATATGGTCAGCCACCACATTCTATGCTCCTTTTTTATCTCTAATTTCTAAATTGAATTTCGGAAGGAGGATCACCCAGTGAATGAGACATGTTTTGGATTTCGGTTTCTTAAAGAGATACTAGAGGGCTTCAAGGTCTGATAAAACAATGACTTTGGGCCCTAAAATATACTACATAAATTTATCTAATACAAACACAATGGAAAGAAATTATTTTTCAGTTGTGGTGTAGTTTTCTTGGGCAGGGTCCAATGTACGTGAGGCATAGGCAATGCCATGTGGAGCTTGATCGACCCTTTGTGATAAGACTAACCCAACTACATAGTTAGAGGCATCACACATGAGCTCAAATGGTAAATCCCACCGAGGTGGTTGGATTACCGGGGGTGATGTGAGACTTCTTTTTAACTTATTAAAAGCTTCCTCACATTCATTATCAAAAACAAATTCCTTTTTTTTCTGGATTAACTGGGAGAGGGGGAGTGCAATTTTACTAAATTCATGAATTAAAAGATGGTAAAATCCAGCATGACTTAGGAAATACTACACATCTCATACATTTTTGGGGAATAGTAGGGAAGAAATGACATCCACTTTTGATTTATCTAATTGGATACCATTCCCAGAAATGACATGTCTCAAAACTATACCTTGTCACACCATGAAATGGAATTTCTCATAATTTAATACAAGATTCTTTTCAATACAGTGACATAGGACTAGACCAATACTATTCAAAAGTTCATCAAAAGAGGATCCATAAACAGTGAAATCATCCATGAAAACTTCCATGCAATTCTCTAGGAAATCTAAAGAAATACTAACCATAAATCGCTAGAAAGTACCCGGAGCATTACATAGACCAAATGGCATCCTCCTATATGAAAATTTTCCAAAGGGGAAAGTGAAGGTTGACTTTTCCTAATCCCAGGGGGAAATATGGATTTAAAATTATCTATAATACCCATCAAGAAAAAAGTAATGGGACTTACCCGCTAGCTTCTATAGTATTTGGTTAATGAATGGAAAAGGGAAATGGTCCTTCCTAGTTTGTTGGTTTAGTCAACGATAGCCTATGCAGACATGCCAACTATTCTTCACACGAGTTGGAACCAATTCATTATTTTCATTTTTGATTACAGTAAGGCCAGTTTTTTAGGAACTACATGAATAGGACTAACCCATTAGCTGTTAGAGATGGGGTAAATGATTCCAGCAGCCAATAATTTTGTCACTTCCTTTTTCACAACTTCTAGTAGGTTTGGATTCAGTCGACATTATTCATGACTCACTGGTTTAGCCTCATAATTTAATAAAATATGTTGTGTACAAATTGATGGGCTAATACCAGGATTGTCAGAAAGTGTCTATCCCAAATATTTTTTATACTCCCTCAAAATTTCAAGCAGTCATAATTCATGCTCAAGGGGGAGTGAACTAGCAATTATGACGGGTAAGTTGTTTCCATTCTCAATATATGAATATTTTAAATCTTGAGGTAGTTGTTTCAGTTCCAATTTAGGTGGATTTTTGGATTTATGGGAGTGTGTGTGAAAGTGAGAGGTCACTGATCTCATCTAACTGCTCAATGGTATCATCCTCAGATGAGGAATGAGCTTTTACAAGCTTAGAAATATCATCGATGGTCAGTGGATCCTCAGTGTTCAAGAAATCATCAATTAATAAACATACATGACACTTTTCTACACTACTACAACAATCAATGCATGATTCATTACCTAGAATTTCAATCAATGAAGAGAACTCAGAAAGGGGATCAGGGGAATGATAATAAGTGTTTTCAGGGGAAGGTAGTACATCAATTGAATTTACTAAGAGAGAGGAATGTTCTTCTGAGGGGTTCTTCATGGAATCAAGGATGTTAAAATGTACTATTTTACCACTAAATTTCATAGAAAATGTACCATTATGGACATTAATTATGGTTTTGGTAGTTTTAAAGAAATTTTTCCCCAGTATAATTAGGGCATGTCCATTCATCCAATCATCTTCCATTTTAAGCACATAAAAATCAGCAGGAAAAATTAAATTTTGAACCCTCACAAGAACATCCTCTAACACACCAAAAGGGTGTGTTGTACTCCAATTTTCTAGCTGAATGAGTATTCCAGTGGGCTTTAGTTCACCAACCTGAAATGTAGAGTAAATAGAGTGAGGAATCACATTTATAGAATCACCTAAATCAAGCATAACATTAGAAAAAGAATACTCCCATATGGTGCATGGAATCAATAATATACCAAGATCATTAGAATTAGTGGGAAGTGGTGGATCTATTAATTCTAATACGTTCCTCCCCAAGCTCACATTTTCATCTCCATGAAGACACCTTTGGTGTGTACACATATTCTTTAGAAACTTTACATATCTTGGAATTTGTTTCACAACATAAATCAAGGGGATGTTTACCTGCACTTTTTTGAAAGTTTCCAATATTTATTTATCTAGTTCAGTTTCCTTTTTTTTCCTAAGTTGGGTGGTCCTTTGGGGAAATAGAAGAGGAATGGGTTGTCTAGGAGACTCATCGACATACACACTCTTTCCTTTGGAAGGGATTCTCTCAAGACACGATTTTTCAACATTTGGAACATTTTTAATGGTTGGGATAGAGGTTTCCTCAGGAGGGGATGAATCTAATGTAGGATTCATCTGTTTCCCACTCCTAAGGGTGATGTAACCAACATTTCCTTTATCTCTCTAGTTGACTATTGGTTGATATGGTAGTTTACCTAACCCTTGACTTTGAATTTCCCCCACTGAGTTAGCTAGTGGGCCTAATTGGGTTTTGAGGTCTTGTATGGCTGCATGGGTGGTTTGTTGAAATTAGAGATTGTTTGAAGCCATATGTTTCATCATATCTTATATTCTAGTCTCGGGTTTAGGAGGGTCAGTTGGAAAGGCCTTTGGGGTGGTGGAGTATTAATGGGTGGTGGTGGTGGGTGACTACTCTAACCTTGTTGGTTCCATTGTTGATGAGGATGGTTTGAATACCCCGTTTCCTATAAGCTTAATTTTCTTTCCACCCAGAGTTTGATGGATAGTATGGTTCTTTCCTAAAGGGTTTGTTATAGGGGTGTCCTGGGAAGATTGCCTCAAAACTCTCAGAATTTTCTCTCAATTGGGGGCATTGGTCAGAATAATGGGTGTCACAAGAGAAGATTCCACAATGGATGGGAGGAGGAGATTGATATTTCCCTAGAGAGAGAGCAAGTTTTCGTAGAAGGGTACTTACTTCCTTAAACTTCGTGTCCACCTTATTCTCGAATTCAGTACTTTTCACCTCATGGACTCCTTGAATGGGTATACTAGACCTTGAACCAAATTATTAAGTATTTTGCACCATGTTCTCAATTAAGGTCCTTGCAGCAATTGGGGTCTTATCTACCAGTGCACCACCTACAGCAGTAGCATCAATCATGTTTCTATCAATAGGTATTAAACCTTCATAAAAATATTGTATTAAAAGTTGTTCACTTATTTGGTGGTGTGGACAACTTGAAAATAATATTTTAAATCTTTCCCAGTATTCATGAAGTGTTTCCCATTGATATTGTCTTATCCAACAAATTTCTTTCCTTATTGTTGCAGTTTGAGAGGTTGGGAAATATTTTTCAAGAAAAATGTGTTTCATGTCTGCCTAGCCTCTTATTGGGGAATTAACATAATATAACCAATATTTTGTTGTATCTTCTAAAGAAAAGGGGAATTCTCTAAGCTTTACTTATTATTCATCCACATTAGAAGGTTTTAATTCTGAACAAATTGTATGAAATTATTTTTAAATTCTTCTGTGGATCTTCTTCAGTGAGTCCATGGAATGTAGGTAATAAATGAATTAGACCGGATTTTAGTTCAAAATTAGGTTCCTCGCCTTGAATTTTAATGTATGTGAGTTGGATATCAATATCAGGTGAGGTTAATTATTTTAATGTCTAGTTATTTTCATCCATGTTATGAAAGTTTATTTCAGTTTTTATATTGGTTCTAGAAGAAGAAGAGTAAGGATCAATAAGAGTGTCTATGTTTTGTATGTCCTACTTCGAAGGGTTCTCTTGTGCATCTCGGTGTCGTTGATGTAGGATCCTCTCTGGTTCGGGTTTGAAAGGTGGTAGGTCTCATAGAGTTGAACGCGTCATGCACAAAACCTATAAAAGGAATAAATCAGAATAAAAAATAGGTATATTTTCAAGATAAAATAAATAAATATTCTCAAAATTTACAAAAATATTATCAAAAACACGCTCTAAAAACCAAAGAGGTCCCCGACAGCGGTTCCAAAATTTGACTGCGCTGTCATGACACGTCAAATTGATTATGATTTTAAGGTTGATTTGTAGTTTAGGGAATACCCTAGGCCATCTATCAAGTAGTTTTCATGGGTTTAGAGTGTGAATTTTTAATAAGAATTACTAAAAGAGGGGTGGCTTTTAAAATAGTTTGAAGAAAATGACTTGATTTAAAGAGTTTAATAGTTGATAAATAAAAGTGGTGTTTTAGAATTATGAGATATAGAGATCATTTCAAGTTCACTACACATCTTTGTGAGTTAATCATTCTAAAAAATACACAAGGTTTAATGAAATCCTTTGGTTGAGGGTTTTCAAGATCTCAACTTCCCCTTGCCTCTTAAATGATGCTCAAAGAACCACCCCTTGACACAATAATCATGTTGTAAAGGTTTGGGTATCAAGCATAGAGAATAAAGGCTACCAAAGCATACTGAAATCTTATGTATGTTTTAGATAAATAGGACTCTTGTCTTGTCCAATCAAAATAACCTAAGATTCCCACTTAAAATCTCAACCCAATCGGTGTTGAAATAAAAAGTGTTTCACTTAATTTTTGCAATAAAAATGAAATTAGAGGAGAATAATGTCAAGATAAGAAATAATTGAAATATTTATCACAAAAATTTCACAAAACCATTATAATAAAAAGTGTTTTAACTCCCTCCCAATGGTGTGTAGCTCCCTCAAAATGATTGTCCACCGTTTAGCTAGACATCGGGAGGAGGAGGAAGCTTGGGTGGAACTTCACCTTCATCCTTGATCCCCCTATGAGGATATGGGCCTCCATAACTCATTGGATGATTAGATGAATCATTTGGGTATCCCAAATATCAAATCTTTTCCTCCTGGCAGAACTTCCAAATGAGGATCCCAAGCTTCCATTTTATAGGCAAAGTGGAAGGTGGTTTTGGGCACACAGATTGTGTAAAACCAATTGGCCGATGGTTTTCGACCACTTGATAGATAAATATATCATTGTAAACAACTGGAAACATGTTTCCCCACCTATTTAATATCTCCAAAGAATTTTTGGAACCATTTAGACAACTACATCTCGAGATATTGATAAAATATAGAACACCACATTTGACTTTGTGCAAATTTGATTCTTTGGACAGATCAGTTTAGATAGACATTTTAAAGGCTGAATGAGGCTTCAGTTCCTTCATATGAAATGTATATAATTAAATTTTGGACCATATCACAAAAGTTCATCCCATTTTGACGCATGGTTTAGTATAAATATGCGGTTGAGTGCACTGGTGTGCATGGATCCTGCGCAGTTTGGACCATTTTCCTTAGACATCATCACGGGCCCTCCAAATCACCTCCACCTTCAATGATATAATAAAAACAAGTATAATTTACCTTTTTAAAATTAATAAATAAAAAAATAATTGAATCAAACATGAAGTGAAATTTGTTATTATTTTTATAATTTTCAATATAAAACAAGTTTAGCATAGTGGTGTAAGGGTGAAAATGAAACGGTGAATCACGGTGTGATCATATGGTAATTAAAAAAATGTTTAGTTGGGTCTAGGGTAACCAATTTTAAAACACTACAACTTGCACTATATCTAACTTGATAACCATCCTTTCTATCTCTCACATGATTAAGATCATGTTTCTGCCGAGTCACGGTGGGTCTTCCACGTTTCCGCTGCAAAGAAATTCTACTATGTGCGACCTCATCTACTTGATTAAAACTTCTCAAGAGATGGTATCCTTGAGTATATACCTTTTTTACACTATAAAAACTTGACATCTTGGATATTACTAGTAAAATAATAATCATGATGATAAAAATTTACTTACTAGGTGTGATTCCAAGAACTAGAAAAAATCGTTGTGTTTAATAACTACTTCTTAGGTGCCTCAGAAGCTGAAACATACTCTGTATTTGTAGGCATGGATACCAATGGATTATATGATCATGTCTCACTCATAAAATTTATGAAAACTACAATATTAAATCACATTGATCCATGAAATACTAGTTTTTGTCTGCACAAAAAACAGTATCCCTTTTTGTCCACATACTAGGTACATATCTCTTTTATACTCTAGTACAATTGGATAGTTCTGACTACTGAACCTATATTTCTCTTGAATATAACTGATATTTTCCTACCATAAATTATATCATGTAAATATATATTCTTGTACATATCATTGAATATGTGATTGATCCAACACAAAAGAATATGGAATTTAACTCACCAAATTAATCTCTTCTTATGCACATGCATGTTTTCTTGGAGAGATTTATGGCATGTGACATTGGAAAAAATTATTACTCAAATTGTTCCAACTTTTATTTTTCAAAAATATGTTATTAAATATACAATTGAATAGGTCAAAGAAACCATTAGAATCTACCTTGGTGTATCATGTTCCCTGTAACTTAAGTTTCTACTTTAAGTCAATCTCTAGAGATTTACTTTCATCCTCATCTTAAATAATTGTAAGACCAATATTTATTTTCCAAATGTTACCAAACATATTTCACTTAGAAAAAAATAGTGCTCCCACTAAATTCTTGTAGACATATGACAAAAATTCATTCCAAATGAATGTTCTATGATCATTTTGATTACTTTAATCTAAAACTAGATTTGAGTAACTTGCACCATTGTTGGAATTTGGATATGTCACCACCCCTTCTGGTTGTGTCGTATTGACACCTTCCATTATTGGTGGTCTTGACATCCAACACAAAATATAAAGATCATAGAAATTCTATATGAAAATTAAAATTCTAATGGATTTAGGAATAAATAATTGGTATAACCAATCATGTTTTGCTGGTACAACACATGTACCACCCATATATCATCTCATTTGAATACCCACCATAGTATTCAAACTAATAATTCTTCTATACTTGGATACATGGAATCCATTATTGAATTTTAAATTATCTTGTCAATCTCATATTATTTCCATATACTTCTTATTTGTAGTAATTATTATTCTCAATTAATAATGTATCACTGACTTCAGTGAATATAAAAAAATCACTATGGTTTTATACTTCCTATGAAGTACGTGTCTCTAGAACATTCCCTTTCCACATGCACTTTTGGATTTTGTTCATATGCCCACTATTTGTGCATCTCTAGCATTAACTAAACCCATGTAAATATTTATCCCACTATCTCTAATAGATATATGAACCCTTATATAGAAATTTATTCTATCACTTGACTATAACTTTATATCATAAATATTTAAGTAATATACTAATAAACATTTAGGATAATTAATTTTGATGCACAATTTATTTTTTCTTGATGCAATTTTGTTTATATCCTAACAAACTCTTTGAATCTAAACAAATATTCTGATGATAATGGATTTCTATCATGCTATTACCCATATGATATCCATTTGTAATTATAGTTGGCATATGGTTATGGGAAATATCCATTATTTTTTAATCACATCTTAAAATATAATGGAAGTTTCTGAAATAAATATAAACATTGATGCTCCTTATACTTACATAATGACTCTAATTTGTAATAGGAAATGTGATTTTAGAAATTAATCCACACTATATTTTGTGGATCAATGTTAACATGTAATAATTATCACAGATCCTATTTATTAACATCAATTATATAATTTAGATATGGTAATGTGAATTTATAAATTACTCCACATTACATTATAATGATCAATGAATGCTTGGTCAATATATTTTTCGGCAAACCAGACTAAATAAAATCATATCTGTTGACCATTAATATATCATAATTCACTTTTTAATTACTTAATAATTACTCAAAGTATTATAATGAAGTATATTTACCACTATCTTACCTTTGGAATATTTCACGCTATCTTGTTGAACTAAATCTGAAAGCTTTGTGAAGTGCCTTTATTTCTAAGGATTTTTTTATCCAAAACAAAATATGTATATTATACCAAAGGTATTTAACTCCAAAGAGTATAAATAACCTAATGGGTATATTATTGACATCCAATTATCTTTTATTAACAAATAATTATCTTTACACCACTAGGTAGAGAACTCTTACATTTTATATTCATCATGCATTACCTATTATTCAAGTATCATAGAACAAATAGTTAGGTATGAAACCACAAAAAAATATTTATTCCTAAAACTAGAATAATGTATCACAGTGACCAATGGACACATGAGATAAATTTTTTGGTTATACTCAACAACTTTTTCAACTAGAATCATTTACCTAGAAATTAGAAGTCATGTACTTTTCCCCGCTGACTTAGGAACCACCCTTTCTCAGCTTCTTAGAGAAGACACCTTACTTATCGTAATGTTTCTATTACTTACTTGGTTAAAATATTTCGATACACATATGTCATAAGTATATTGTATTTAATATCCAAGTAGTATGTTAAAAACATTAGTTTCAATTTATGAATATACATTGAAGAAGAAGAGACCACTTGTTTCTTTAATTCAGTTCACTGTGATTAAACTTCCATAGATTTATTTCATGATATGTGAAGAAAATAACCTCCTATTTATCACATTTCTCTTTGAAGTACATTTCGATGATTCCTTTGGCTTCACTCTTTCCATTTTCCTAATTTCATTTTCTTTTAACTTGATCATTAAAAGAACTAAATATTAATCTTTCTTTAATGTTCTTATTTACTTGGAAAACCTTAACTAAAAGGTATAGAAGTGTTTACTCCAACCCATTTATTTTGTAATCTTAAAAAAACTAGAGAAATTAGGTGAAATGATATAATAATGGGATATCTTGAAAGATAATGGCCCGCATTTTATATTTACACGTAACCAATGAAATATTATCCATTCATATTTCGATTAACTTTCTCCACACAAACATCTTAGAGATGATAATACATGTGAAATCAACTATTTCCCAATTTTTTAACCACTACTAACATCAGGCATTGATGATATAATTATAAAAAAACCATCATATGTGTCATACACGAGTCTCCTATAATCATTTTTCAACCCTCACTTTCTAAGGTGCCTTTACAGGCATTAGCGACACCGACACCCTCAATTTCCCATATCATTTTATTCTGCTCAAGATCTTGTAGTAAAATTTGAAATTCATGCTAGATTTGATATCAACTTTATCCACGATTATCATAGTTTATTTTGTGGTATTATTTTTTATTTTCTATAATAATAAAATATAACAGATTAGTAATTTTATCATGATTACTGATTTAGATATTATTGATTATTTACATCATTAAATGTATCCAACTATTTTATATCGAATTCTAGGAACCCTCTATACTAGAATCAATAGAATTTTTCACTTGAGTATTCTAGTGGAAATGATCCTTAAAACTCCCCTCATAGTCCACAAGATTTGACTATTCCACTACTCTAAGAGTTTATGTTAGGATTCTGACTATCCAACCACATTAACTCGTGGTTCCTTGATATGTTGAGTGAAGTCCCAACATCTAAAATCATAAACTTTATTTTCTCAATGCTTTACTCCAAATTTGCAGAAAGATAGCTTTGGATAATTTTTTCTACCAACATCAGTTAAGTCAACCCATCACTCTCAAAAGAACTCCTCAGTAGTAAGAGGAACACTTAATTTTGGCCAATGAGTACCCTGAACACCCAGTTTTGTTCAAATTCAAATGAAAGAAGAAGTTTAATGATATAATATTTCTGTGTGGGTTTTTGTTATTTTTCTTAATTAATTTTATCCATTATATTAATTTGTTAATACTATGTTTTCACACTCACAACTGAACATTAAAAGAAAAAAAATCATCGTTTCATTATGAATTTTACTGTTTATTTTTTTTCCATTGTTATAAAATGCATAAAATAATAAATAAATACATAAAGGAAATAAAATACCTGACTGGTCTTGAGCATATAAAATTGGTTGATCTATTTAAACTCAATGGACCAACCATGGCCTAGGGGTAATGTACCTGAGTCATACCTTGAATCATGATGCGGCTCATCCTCACCCAGTATGTCCATTGCTCTTCTGGATTTGGTATCGTCTGGGTGGGGCCCATGTCATACATTTTCTTCGTCGAATGTATATGTATACCTGCACGCAAGTGAGGGGAACTAGGGGTGAAATATATAATAAATATAATTGGATGTACAATCCCTTATACATATTAACTGAAAAAGAATGATGATGTGCATATGGTCCTATTTAATTACATCAATCGCACAAAATTAAATAATTAATTAAATAAATAACCGAAATATACAGGTCAGTCAATTGCTCAAGACCAGTCACCAGGTAAAATTAAAGAACAATAAAAATTAATTGAAATAAATTAAAGTAGGATGATTTTTAATTAAATTAAACGAATTAATTAAATTCCAATAATTTAATTTTATTCGGTCCCATAATTAATTTAATTTTAAATCCAAACGATAAATAAATTAATAAATTCAATTTAATACCAATATTTAATTTATTTTTCTCGTGTATTAAAATTTTTATTTTTTTAAACAAAATCAATGTTTTATTTTATTTAATTTAATTATAAAATTAAATAAATTAATTTAAATTAATTTTGATTAACCTGGGTCCTTAAACCCCATGTTGGGCCTGTATGGGTCGGGCCAAACATGTACAAGCCCATTTCAGGTCGTGAAAAGCTCGTGCTGGGAAATTCTGGGGCAGGCCAGTCCACCTAGACCCATACAAAGTCAAGAGAACCTACTCAAGACAATTTCAGGGCGGATGGTGGCTATGCAGAGACATATTGGGGATTACCTCACAACTTTTGTAACACCTCAAGAATTTGCAAATAAATTTAATATAGATTGCATGAAAAACCGAGTCTTTGCAAAACAAACACTTTGTTATTTATAGGAGATAGTTTTAACCTAGTTGTTAAAAATAATTTTTCCTCTTTTGTGTTTTTAATTTCAAAAAACAGACATACATGGTTTCGATCAGTAAGATAGTTAGAGTCTAATAGGATAAACTTACATTTTTTTGAATAGTAACTTGACCCTTCTGAACAGTAATATACCCTTATGAACAGAAATGTACCCTCATGAATAGTAATATGAATCTATTGAATAGTAATATATCTCATGTAAGTATAAATAAACTTAGGCACCTTATAAATGAGAGTAAATATTTTAAAATTTTATGATAAGTGTTGGTATTTTGTAAGTAGTAAATATTTAATTACAATTTTAAATAAATTTATTTATTTAAAATAAAATCAATTTTTATAAAATTTGTTCCCATATAAATATTTATTCTTCCTATTATTTTAGTATAATTTAATAATACCTTAGTTTATTTTTCAAGGTATTATAAAATCAGTTTCAATTTTAAAAACTATATTTTTTCAAGTAAATGATGATTTTATTTAAAAATTAAATTTTTCATATTTAAAAAATTATTTTGATAAAATGGAGTCTTTTTTTAAATTCTACATGTTAAAAAATGGTTGTAGTGAATTTTTGGGATTTTTCTAAAATAATTTAATTTTTGGTGAATAGTAAAATATGATAATTTATGATAAATGCTAAATACATGATTTATTGAGTCATAGGTGATGTAAGGCTAATGTAATAACACTTGGTTCAAACTCAAATGCACTTATTAATATTTTTCTTCACAATAATAAACATTATTTATTATCTTGAATAAAATAATAAAATAATGAATAAGATATTCAAAAATCACCCCTCTCCTCCACTATAAAAACCACCCCTCAATCCCTCTTCTCCTTGATCTTCTAAGCCTTGAAGCTTCCCAAAGTTCTACCCAAATACTTTTACCTAGTCTCTACCCATGTCTATAAGCTCTTGGTATTACAAAAAGACCAAAACCCCATCTTTTAAGAAGGTTCTCAAGGAGGAGTACTTAAGTGATGAAATCCTCTTCCTTTTTTCCTTTTAATTTCTTTTAAGTTCCTTTTATTATTATTATATCCTCAACTACTCTGAAAAAATGATAATGAAAACTCAAACATCATCTATATACTATAATGATATCATGTTAATTGAATATACATCATAAACCTCCTTACTCTCTCTATCTTGTTTTAAGAATGAAATCTTTGTCCGGGAGGTTCTTATTTACAACCTTTGTGGATGACGAACTATCATTCTTTAATTTATCCTTAATGGCCAGTCATGAAACCTATTTTATATTTGAAAAAATTATAAAATATTTTTTATCTCTTATTTAATGTTCTGGAACATTTATACATATAAATAATATGAATTCGTATGACAAGACTAGTTTGGGGTGATCGAAATATCGCCAAAATAATCTAAATGAAAATCACTAATGTTTTATCTAATGATTCATACTCATAATATATAACCAAATGATATATATAACAATTTGCCTAAATAAATATTCATCAATAAAATATAAATTCAATTTTCGATAATTATACCCATTCCACATGAACTTCCATAATCATATACAATTATACCGATCATGAAAACCAAGGAAATGAATGCTCCCGAGCGATAAATTTGTATATTATAACTCATAAAAATGCCATAAATAAACTTAATAAAATTATTAAAAATCAAATAAATTTATATAATGTTCTTAATTAAATAATTAATTGATTAAATTTTATTATCCAGGATGTTATGCTCAAGTGTAGAACACATTGAGACACAAGGTAATGGGTTTCAACCCAAAACCCCATTTTCATTCGGGCTAATCTTATTCTCTACTTACCTCAACTAAATTATTATTTATTCTTATGTACTCCTAATAAATTCTATGTGAATTATCTATATAAGTGTACCAATCAGAAACCATTTTTATTTTATGGATAGTTACATGTTTTAAAAGGTTCTTTCAAAAATTCTTCCCGACAAACAATCTCACATTAAGAAAACTTCTCGAATTCTTACCTATTTTGAAGTTCACTATATAATATTTTTTATGACACTATTATTTTTCTAAAATTAATTATTTTATTATGAAAAACTATCCTAGTTCACTTATGGTTTTATATAAATATTTTTCTACAATAACTCTTCTTTTCAAAGTAAAAGAGTATTTATCTCAAGAATTACTTGATGATTTTATAAGAGTATTTTCTTCTATTTAAAAACTCTTTTTGATCCTTAAGTATAATTGGGATTAATCTTTTATGATTTAATTTACCATATTTCATTCAATTCTTTATGATTAGCTTTACTATGGATGTTCTATCCTGATATCATTCACCATATTACTATGAATGGTTAGTGTTTATGTTTACTAATTGAGGAAAGTTATTTACATTTCATATATTAGTTTCAATATGAATGTATATGTTGTTTATGTTTATACAAATTCATACAAGGAATTAATTGGACTTAGTAATTGTTGGGTGGGGCCTAATATAGCCCCTTAGTTCATCGGTAGGTCTCATGAGACAAACTAGTTTTGGTTTTTACCCGTTTATGTATGATCTTGGCACTAGGACTTGACACTATAGTTATGATGTCCCGAATTTTTCATTCCCTCATTATTAAAATAGCAATTTATAGTCCATGTGATTATTTGACTAGTATAATATCCATGTTTATGTTTTATTATGGAATTATTTCATCAACTTTTATTCCTACCATATTATGTTCAAGTTTATGTTTTAATGGAATTTTTACTTTTATTTATTCACCATGTCATATTATTTATGCATCTGCTTTATTACTTACCCTTAATGAGAATCTAGATCACCCCTTTTTATGTTTTATTGTTTCCCTAGAATGTGAAGATGAATATTATGAATGAATTATAGGAATAATCTAAGAGTTTTGGATGTTCTAGAGGAATTTATATATTTTATTTCATTTCAAGATGCAATGTTGAACTTATGTATGTATCTTGTTTTCCAAAGATGATAAACTAATCGTTCCTTCAAGATGTATCTTCCTTATTTATATGCCAATGTAATAAAATAAGGAACCGGATCTGGGAAATTGGGGTAGGGTCTTTATAGTTGGTATCAAAGGAAGTATAGTACAAAACTTAGAAACTAGACTTAAAAAACATAAATTAGGGAAAAAACCCTAAGATAGTATTTGAGGATAAGAATAAATTAACATAATTGAATTTTTGTAAGGTATGGATTATGTGGATCTTTCAATAAAATACATCCATATTTGGATACTACAAGTGGATGTGGTTTTGTGAGATATGTACCCAGTAGTAACAACTCCAACAAGGTGTTTCGGGCCTGACTCGGGGTAACCTGGTACACAAAAAAGGGCCTTAATACAAATCTGGTTTGACAATCCTAAGCTATATGCTTAGGATAATTCACATTTTATTTACAAACTATCATAAAGGGTTTAAAATTAAATTTTTCCTAAAAAAACCATGTTTATGATTATGAGATTAGATATGCATAGGATTTCAATTTATGTTAAGTATTTTTCTAGTTGAGATTATACTTTATGATTCATAAACTAATCCAGTGTATTACATTATTTAGAAATGGAACCTAGTGGAAGGAATGAAAACTACATGAACGCATGTATCCCATGTATGGATTGCCCTCATATGCAAGATAATGATATTTGTTCTGGAGCTGCGACTAGTGCTGAACAACTTATAACTATACTGGGACAACTGACTCAGGTTATGAACAATAACCTTACTGATATGAAGCATCCTAATCCACAATGTGTAGGAGCAATGTTAGACCACTTTATTTGAAAATATCCTTCATCATTTAATGGGACTAAAACCCCATTCAGAGCAGAGTAGTGGATAAGTTCCTTAGAGAAGATATTTTTTATTATAGGAAGTAACAAAAGGGAGAAGTTTGTTATGAAATTTTATTATCTATTAGGAGATGATGATCAATGGTGGTCATTTATTCAAAAAAAAAAGGAGATAGAACATATTGAAAATATAGAATGGAGGAATTTTAAGGAAATTTTCCTAGAAATATATTTTCCTTACGAACAACGAGAAGATATGGAAATAAAATTCATGATTCTAAGATAGAAAGAGGATGAAAATGTTGCAAAGTATAAATCAAAATTTTCAAGGTTATAAAGGGATGTCTCGGACTACATACATAATCCAAGTAGAAAGATTGATTGATTATTTGATGGTTTAAAACCATTCCTCTGAAGGGAACTAGTCTCCCAAAGTTTCTCATCATACAAAGATATTATCTCATGTGCTATCAAGACAGAGAAATAATTCTCTAAGTATTCTAACTTTAAGAAAAATATTAGAATGAGAGGGTGGCATAGGATCAAGTGGATATAGGGGAGAATAAGAAGGGGAATTTTCCAATATGTGATACTTGCGGAAGGAAACACCCTGGTTCTTGCTTAAAAGGAAAAGAATTTACTACAAGTGTGGATAGAAAGGACATCATTCTGGTGATTACAAGGGAAAGAAATAAGCTATCAATTTTCAATGCTATAATTGTAGGGATATGGGACACTATGCTAATGATTTTCTAAAGTGTCAAGGAAAAATGCCTCAGAAAAGGCCAAGGGAGAAGGTCCAATCTTATGAGATCACAACTGATGAAGTTAAAATTCCTAATGATGTGGTGGAAGGTACTTTAATCATTTCCTCAAACTTATCCAATGCTTTATTTGATTCTGGATCATCACATTCTTATATATGTTCCCATTTTTCCAATAAAATTAGATATTTCCAATTTGATTTAATAAAGGATTTTCCAGTCAAAACCTCTAAGAGAAGTATCATTATAATAAATATGTGTCGATCAGTTCCCCTTATGACACATAAATTTTCTTTGTTTGATAAAATTATCATCATACATATGATTGTCTTTTATATAATCATAGGTATGGATTGTCTTTAAAATTATGAATTGAAAATCTATTGCAAGAATAAGGAGGTTACAATTCTTAAAAACAATGTAGAATCTCTTATCTTTAGAGTAGAATCATCATCATATGATTCTTATCTAGATCCACCACCAGTAGATCTACTGAATGAAATTGTTGGGGAGGATGAGAACTAGATATCTATGAGTGAGGAAATAAATATTCAAATTGATGATATAACTATTGTGAAAGAATACGTTGATTTGTTTCCAAAGGATTTACCTAGGCATCCTTTGGAGAAAGAATTTTAGTTCTCTATTGATTTAATTCATGGTTCAAGACCTACATCAAAGACACATTATATAATGGAAACTTTGGAATTAGTATAACTGAAGAAAAAACTAGAGGAATTGAGTGATAAAGGATTTATTCAACTTAGTGTTTCTCTATGGGGATCCCCTGTTATTTTCGTTAAGAATAAAGATGGATCTATGAGGTTGTGCATTGCTTATAGGGAGATCAATGCTATTATGATAAAGAACAAGTATCGTGTTCCTCATATTGATGATTTATTTGATCAAATTCAAGGATCCCAATATTTTTCAAAGATTGACCTTCAATCTGGATATCATCAGTTGCGAGTGAGGAAGGAAGATATTCCAAAGATAGCATTTCGAACCAGGTATCGACATTACGAGTTTAAACTAATGCCTTTTAGACTAAATAATGCACCCTATTCTTTCATGGATCTAATGAATAAAGTTTTCAAGTAATATCTTGAGGAATTTTTCATCTTATTTATTGGTGATATCTTGGTATACTATATATTCTATGAAGATTATGAGAATCAATTGTGAATTATTTTAAAGACTCTTAGAATAAATGAGTTATATGGAAAGGTTAGAAAGTGTGAATTTTGTATTTGAACAGTTTATTTTCTTGTCTATATTGTCTCTAAGGATTGAATCATAGTTGATCCTGAGAAGAAAAAGGAAGTTCAGGAATGCCCTACACCAACAAACGTAACTGATGTACATAGTTTTATTGGTTTAACATGTTATTTCTCAATGTTTTGTTCAAAAAATTTACTAATTAGCAAACCCCTTAACCAAGATCACTCGTAAAGGGGTTAAGTTTATATGTAAAATAAAATCTGAATAATGTTTTGAAGAATTGAAGAGGAGACTAGGGAATGCTCCGATCCTGACTCTACCATCAAGAAATGGTGGATTTGTGATTTATAATGAATCATCAAACAAAGGACTTGGTTGTTTCCTTATGAAAAATGATAGAGTTATTGCCTATGAATCAATCAAGTTAAAAATTCCTGAATAGAACTATCCAACTCATGATCTTGAGTTAGAAGCTGTAATCTTTTATATAAATATATGCAGAAACTACCTATATAGTGAACGGTGTAAGATATATATGGATCACAAGAGCTTAAAATATACCTTCTCATAAAAAGAAATCAACATGAGGAAAAGGTGATGACTCGAGTTACTCAAGGATTATGATTGTTTTATTCACTACCACCCAAGAAAGGAAAATAAGGTAGCTAATTCATTGAGTAGTAAGGATCATTGAGTTATAAACAAAATGATAATTTATAAGGATCCAATGTATATTTATCTAGAGAGGATGGATATGGGAATTATGAAAGAAGGCGAAACATCACTACTTTTTTAATTGGTTGACCAACTCTCTTTTTTGGAAAGAATTAAAAGTTATATATCTGATGATGAGAATCTTCAAAAGAAAATTAAAGTTGTGAATGATGGGATGTTGGCTGACTTCGTGTGTGAGTATGGAATTCTGAAATTTGGGAAGAGGATTTCTGTTCCTTCTATACCTAAGATTAAAAGGGAATTGTTGGGTGATTCCCATAGTTCTAATTTCTCTATACACTCTGGTATCACTAAGATGTATAGATATTTGAAGAAACATTTCTGGTGGTATAACATGAAGAGGGAGATTACTGATTTTGTATCAAAATGTTTAGCTTGACAATAGGTGAAGGCCGAAAGACAAGATCCTAGAGGATTCATGCAACCTCTGCCTATTTCTACAAGGAAATGGGATGACATCACTATAGATTTTGTCACTGGATTTCGAAAAACTCCAAGAAAGAATGATGTAATATGGGTAATTGATGACCGCCTTACAAAATATGCACACTTCCTCACTATGAGGGGGGATTTTCCATTGGATCACCTTGAACGGCTCTATATTAATTAAGTTTTAAGACTTCATGGAGTACCTCTCTCAATTGTGTATGGTTATGACCCATGATTTACATCAAAATTATATAAAAGTATCCATAATTATTTGAAATACTAAACTTCATTTGAGTACTGATTATCACCCTCAAACTAATGGGAAATCAAAAAGGATGATCCAAACACTAGAAGACATGTTGAGATCAAGTTTAATTGCCTTTGAATGTATGTACGATCAGTATTTACCTTTGTTGGAGTTTTCTTACAATAATAGTTCCCATTATAGTATTTAAATGGCACCACATGCAGCATTGTATGAAAAGAGATATTATACACCAACATGTTAGGATGAAGTTGGTGAAAGGAATCTTGTCAGTCTAGAGCTTGTGGAGGAAACGACAGTGAAGATAAAAAATATTCAAACCCATAATAAAGCATCTCAAATTAGGCAAAAGTGTTATGCTGGTAATCAAATGAAGGATTTGGAATTTCAAGTGGGAGATCACATATACTTAAAACTATCTCCATGGAAAGGTGTTATAAGATTTAGGAAGAATGGGAAACTAATCCCCAAGTACATTGGCCCTTTTGAGATTCTAGAGAGAATTGGATTTGTGGATTATTGTTTGGAAATGCCACCTAGCCTTTGTAAGGTATACAATGTGTTTCATTCTCATTATTGAGAAAGTACATGTCATACCCAATTCATGTCCTCACTTTGGAAGGTATAGAATTGGAACCTGACTTATCTTATTGTGATGATCCTATCTAGATTTTGGAGACCAAAGATCAAGTGTTGAGGAATTAGACAACTCATCTGGTAAAGGTACTTTGGAAAAATATAAAAAATGAAGAGATGACGTGGGAGCCTTAGGAGATTATGATAAAGCACTACCCAAATCTTTTTGTGAGGTAATATTCTGGTAATTTTGAGGATGAAATTTTTGTAAGGGAGGAGGAATATAACACCCTAAGGATTTTCAAATAAATTTAATATAGAATGTATGAAAAAATGAGTCTCTGTGAAACAAAAAAAATCATTTATAGAAGATAGTTATAACCTAGTCATTAAACAAAATTTTTTCAGTTCTATGTTTTGAATTTCGAAAAAAAAACATACACGGTTACGATCAGTATGATATTTAGAGTCTTATAGGATCAACTTACATTTTTTGTGAATAGAAACTTGGCCCTTATGAATAGTAATGTGACCTTATTAATAGTAATGTACCCATATGAATAGTAATACGTCCCTTATGAATAGTAACCTCACCCATGTAAGTATAAATAAAATTTAGGCACCTTATAAATGAGAGATAATATTATAAAAAATAACAATTAAGTGTTGGTCTTTTAGGACTAATAAATATTTAATTATAATTTAAAATTAATTTATTTATTTAAAAATAAAATTAATTTTCATAAAATTTGTTTCTAAATAAATATTGTTTTCTCTTGTGATTTTAGGATAATTTAATAAGACCTTAGTTAATTTTTATGGTAATATAAAATCATTTTTATTTTTAAAAACTGTATTTTTTTAGAAAATGATGATTTTATTTAAAAAATTAATTTCACATGTTTAGAAAATTATTTTGATAAAATGGATTCCATATTTTAATTATAAATGTCGAAAAATGGTTGGGGTGAATTTTTTGGATTTTTCTAAAATACTTGAATTTTTTTATGAATAGTAAAATACGATAATTTATGATAAATGCTAAATAGATGATTTATTGAGTCATATGTGATTTAATTCTGATGTAGCACACTTGGTTCTAAATCACATTCAATTATTATAGTTTTTGGTCATAATAATAAACACCATTTCTTTCCTTGATAAAAAATAATAAAATAATGAATAAGATATTCAAAAATCACCCATCTCCTCCACTATAAAAACCACTCCTCACTCTCTCTTCTCCTAAGTACTATAAGTATTTAAAATTATAAAATTTCTACCCAAATACTCTTCTATATTCTCTCCCCACATCCATAAGGTCTTGTACTTTCCAAAATACCAAAATCTTTTCCATTAAGGAGGTTCTTAAGAAGGATAAGAGGAAAAATCCTTTTCTTTTTTCCTTTTAATTTATTTTAAGTTACTTCTTTTATTATTATCTCCTAAATTCCTCTGTCCAAATGATCATGGTAACTCCAAAATAATCTATATAATAGAATGATATCATGTTAATGAAAGATCTATCATAAATCTTCTTACTCACTCTTTTTTTTAAGAACGAAATCATCCTTCGGGAGGTGTCGATTTACAACCTTCGTGGACAAAGATATTTTGTTCTTTAATTTCTCCTTCAAGGCTGGTGATGAAACCATTTTTATGGTTGAAAAAGATTATAAAATACTCATTATGTCTTATTTAATGTTCTGTAACCTTTATATGTATACATAATATGAATTCATATAACAAAACTAGTTCGGGATGATCGAAATACCGCCAAAATAATCTAAATGAAAATCACTAATGTTTTATCTAATGATTCATACTCATACTATATAAAAACATTATATGTATAACCATTTAGACTAATAAATTTTCATCAATAACATATAAATTCAATTCTATATAATTGTACACATTCCACACGAGCTCCCATACTTGTATACAATTATACCGATCATGAAAACTGAGGAAATGAATGCTCCCGAGAAATAAATTTGTATATTATAACTCATCAAAAGGCCATAAATGAACATAATAAAATTATTAAAAATAAAATACATATATATAAGGCTCTGAATAAAATAATTAATGGATTTATTTTTATTATTCAAGATGTTAATTTCAAGTGCAGAACACATTCGGACATAAGATAAGAGTTTTCTACCTGAACCTCCATTTTCATTCAGGTAACTCTTATTCTCTTCTTACCTAAATGAAATTCTTATTTATTATTACTTAATCCTAATAAATTATTTATTAATGTTTTATAATTGTATACCAATCATAATCCATCTTTATTTTATGGGGAGTTTCATTTTTTAAAAGGATCATTCAAAAATTCATCGTGATAAACAAGATCACTTTTTGGGAACTTCTCAAATTCTTAATTATTTTATAGTGCACACTATAATATGTTTTAAGACACAGATATTTTGCTAAAATTACTTAATTTATTATGAAAAACTATCTTTTTTTCAATTTTTGTTTTATACAAAGATTTTCCCAAAAGAACTCTTCTTTTCAAAGTAAAAGAGTTTTTATCTCAAGAATTACACAATGATTTTATTATAGTGTTTTCACCTATTTCAAAACTATTTTTGATAATTATGTATAATTGGGATTAATATTTTATGATCTATTTTACCATATTTTATTTAATGGTTTATGATTAGCTTGACTATGGATGTGATATCTTGATACCATTCACCATATTACTCTGAATGGTTAGTGTTTATGTTTACTGATTGAAGAAAATTATTTACATTTCATATGATATTTTCAATATAAATGTGTATGTCATTTATGTTTATTCCTATTCATATTAGGAATGCATTTGATTTGGTAAATGTTTGGTGGGGCCCACTATAGCCCCTCAGTGCATCAGTAGGTCTCATGAGACAAACTAGTTTGGGTTTTTACCCATTTACGTATGGTCTTGGCATAAGGCCTTGAGACTATGGTTATAATGTTCCTTATTATGCATTACATCATTATGAAACTTGTAATTTACATTCCATGTGATTATTAAACTATTATAATATCCATGTTTATGTTTTATTATTTAATTATTTAATCAGCTTTTATTCCTTCCATATTATGTTCAAGTTTATGTTTTAATGGCATGTGTAATTTTATTTATTCACCATGACATATTATTTATGGTTTTGTTGTATTAATTACCCTTATTAGGAATCTCAACTCTCCCATTTTTATGTTTTATTTTTCCCTAGGATACGAAGATGAATATTATGAATGAATTACAGGAATAATCTAAGAGTTGTGGATGTTCTAGATGAATTTATATATTGTATTTGATTTCAATATGTAATGTTTAACTTATATATTTATCTTGTTTTCCAAAGCTATTAAACTACTTGGTCCTTCAGGATGCATATTCCTCTTTTTTATATGAAAATGTAATAAAATAAGGCATTGGCTCTGGGAAACTGGGTTTTGGACTTCACAGTTGGTATTAAAGGAAGCTTAGTAGAAAACATGGAAACTAGATTTAAAAAACATATATTAGGGAAAAAACCCTAAGATAGTCTTTGAGTATAAGAATACATGAACATCCTTGAATTTTTGGTGAGTTATGGATTATGTGGATATTCTTATCAAATACATCAATGTTTGGATACTACAAGTGGATGTGGTTCTGGTAGAGATGTACCTTGTAGTAACAACTCCGACAAGGTGTTTTGGGCCTAACTCGGGGTAACCTGGTACACGAAAATGGGCCTTACTACGAACCTGGTTTGAAACTCCTGGGGAATATGATTAGGATAATTCACATTTTCTTTCCAATCCATCATAAAGGGTTTAAAACTAAATTTTACCTCAAAGAAACCATGTTTATGATTATGAGATTAGGTATTCATATGATTATAATTTATGTTAAGTATTTTTATAGTTGATATTATACTTTATGATTCATAACCTAATCTAGTGTATGACATTATTTAGAAATGGAGCCTAGTGGAATGAATAGAAACTGCGTGAACAATTTTATCCCATGTAGGAATTTACCTTCTTTAGAAGATAATGATGTTGTTTCTATATCCACAACTAGTGCTGAACAACTTATAACTATACTGGGAAAACTGACTCTGGTCATGAACAATAACCTTACCCATATGGAGCATCCTGATCCACAATGTGGAGGAAAAATGTTATACTTATTTATGAGGCAACAACCTCTATCATTCAATGGGACTACAAACCCATTCATAGTAGAGAAGTGGATAAGTTCCTTAGACAAGTTATTTCTTGTTTTGGGATGTAATGGAAGGGAGAAGGGTTTTATGAAAGTTTATCATCTATCAAGATATTCTAATCAATGGTGGTCCTTGATTCAAAACATAAAGTATGGGTAAGATATTGAACATATGGAATGGAGGAATATTAATTAAATTTTCCTAGAAAAATATATCCCTTGTGAACAATGAGCATATATGGAAAGGAAATTCTTGAGACTAAGACAGAAAGAGGATACAAATGTTGTGAATTATGAATCTAACTTTACAAGGTTATCAAGTCATTCCTTGAACTACATACATAATCTAATGAGAAATATTAATCGATTCTTTGATGGTTTAAAACCATTCCTCGAAAGGGCACTTGTCTCTCAAAGTTTCTCATCATACGAAGATATTGTCTCATGTGCTATAAATGTAGAGAAATAATTCCCTAATTCTTATGAATTTAAGGGAAAACAAGATAAGAAGAGGATGGTGGAGGATCAAATGGATAAAGGTAAGAATAAAAAGGGTAATTTTCCAACATGCGATACTTGTGGAAGGAAACACCCTGGTGCCTGCTTAAAAGGAAAAGGAGTTTGCTACAAGTGTGGAATAAATGGATATCATACTAGTGATTATAAGGGAAAGAAATAAACTATCAATGTTCAATGATATAATTATAGGTATATGGGACACTATGCTAATGATTTTCCAATTTATCAAGGAAATGTGCCTCAGAAAAGGCCAGGAGAACATGGCCAAGCTTATGGGATCGCAACTACTAAGGTTCAAATTCTTAATGATGTGGTGGATGGTACTTTAATCATTTCCTCAAACTTATCCAATGCTTTATTTGATTCTGGATCATCACATTCTTTTATATCTTCCCAGTTGTACAAGAAAATTAGATATTTAAAAATCAATTTAATAAAGTATTTTTTAGTCAAAACTCTTAAGGGAAGTATCATTGCAGCAAAGATGTGTCGATTAGTTCCCCGTACAACACATAAACATGCTTTAGTTTCTAAAATTATCATCATACCTATTATTTAATTTGATATAATTCCTTGGAATTGATTGCATTTCTAAGTATGATGTGAAAATCTATTGCAAGAAGAAGGAGGTTACAATTTTCGAGAACGATGTAGAATCCATTATCTTTAGAGAAGAAACATCATCATCTGATTCTTATCTAGATCCACCACCAGTAGCTCTACTAAATGAAATTATTAGGCAGGATGAGAACTAGATATCTATGAGTGAGTAAATAAATATTCAAATTGAGTATGTGCCTATTGTGTAAGAATACATTGGTGCATTTCCATAGGATTTACCTGGGCATTCTCTATAGCGGGAAGTTGAGTTATCTATTGATTTAATTCTTGGTTCAATATCTATATAAAATAATCTTTATAGAATGGAAATTATTTAATTTATAGAACTGAATAAAAGACTAGAGTAATTGAGTGATAAAGGATTTATTCTCCCTAGTGTTTCTTTGTGGGGATCCCCTATTCTTTTCATTGAGAAGAAAGATGTCTATATGAGGTTGTGCATTGACTGCAGGGAGATCAATGATATTACGATAAAGAAAAAGTATCTTATTCCTCTCATTGATGATTTATTTGATCAAATTTATAGAGCCTAATATTTTTCTAATATTGACCATCGATCTGGATATCATCAGTTGTGAGTGATGAAGGAAGATATTCTAAAACAACATTTCAAACTAGGTATGGGCATTATTAGTATATAGTAATGCCTTTTTTACTAATTAAACCACCCTCTATTTTTATGGATCTAATAAATAGAGTTTTCAAGGAATATCTTGATGAACTTTTTGTGGTATTTATTAATGATTCTTGGTATACTTCAAAATCTTCAAATATCATGAGAATCCCTTGCACATTATTCTGAAGACTCTTAGAAGAAACGAGTTATATGGGAAGTTTAGAAAGTTTGAAATTTGGATTCAAACTATTTATTTTCTTTTCCATATTGTCTATAAGGATGGAATATTAGTTGATCCTGAGAAGAAAAAGGAAGTTCAGGAATGTCATATACCAACAAACATAAATGAGGTACATTGTTTTATTGGTTTAATAGGTTATTATCAGTTTTTCGTTCATAACTTCTCCCGATTAACCAACCAGTTACCAAAGATCACTCGTAAAGGGGTTAAGTTCATATGGACTAAAGAACATGAAGATGTTTTTGAATAATTGAAGAGGAGACTAGTGAATGCTCTGATCCTTACTCTACCATCAGGAAATGATGGATTTGTGATTTATATTGATTCATTAAAGAAAGGACATGGTTGTTTCCTTATAAAGAATGATAGAGTTATTGAATGTGCATAAAGGCAGTTAAAAGTTCATGAACCGAACTATCCAACTCATGATCTTGAGTTATCATATTTAATCTTTGCTATGAGAATATGGAGACAATACCTCTATGGAGAAAGATGTGAGATATATACGGATCACGAGATCTTGAAATATATCTTCTCATTAAAAGAACTCAACATGAGGAAAAGAAGATAGATCAAGCTACTCAAATATTATGATTATTCTATACAATACCACCCAATAAAGGAAAATAAGTTAGTTGATGCATTGAGCATGAAGGATCATGGAGTTCTAAAAAAATAAGAATTGACAGGGATCCTATGTACATGGATCTTGAGAGGATAGATACAGAAATCTTCAAAGAAGGTGAAACATCACTACTTTTTCAATTGGCTTACCAACCATATTTATTTGAAAGAATTAAAAATTCTCAGTCTGATTATGAGAATATTCAAAAGAAAATTAAAGTTGTGAATGGTGGGAAGTCGACTGACTTCGTGTGTGAGGATGGAATTCTAAAATTTGGGAAGAGGCTTTCTATTCCCTATATACCTGAGAAAATGGTTTTATTAGATGATGAACATAGTTTTAATTTCCCTATACACAATGGTAGCACTAAGATGAATAGATATTTGAAGGAACATTTTTTTTGGTATAGCATAAAGATGGAAATTTATGATTATGTATCAAGATTTTTAGTTTTTTAATAGGTAAAGGTAGAAATACAACATCATAGATGATTCATGAAACATCTTCCTTTTCTTACATGTAAATGGGATGACATCACTATGGATTTTGTCACTGGATTTCCAAAAACTCTAGGAATGAATGATGCAATATGGGTAATTATTAACCACCTTACCAAATGTGCACATATCCTCATTAATCAGGGAGGATTTTCCATTGGAGGACCTTGCACGACTCTATATTAATGAAGTTTTAAGACATCATGGAGCACCTATCTCAATTTTTTATGATCATGACCCATGATTTACATCAAAATTCTGGAAAATTATCCATAAATCTTTGAATACTGAACGTCGTTTGAGTACAGTTGTCACCCTTAAACTGATGGGCAATCAAAAAGGACTATCCTAACATTAAAAGACATGTTTAGATCATGTTCACTTGGCTTTCAAGGTATGTGGGATCAGTATTTACCTTTGGTGGGGTTTTATTAAAATAATAGTTTTCATTCTAGTATTCAAATGGCACTATATGATGCATTTTATGGAAAGAGATGTCGTACAACAACAAGTTGAGAAGAAGATGGTGAAAGGAATCTTGTGGGACTAGATCTTGTGGAGGAAAAAACAACGAAGGTAAATACTATTCAAACCCATATCAAAGAAGATCAATGCAGGCAAAAGATCTTTGATTATAATTAAAGGAAGGATTTGGAATTTCAAGAGGGAGATCACGTTTTCTTGAAAGTATCTCCATGGAATGGTGTTAGAAGATTTTGGATGAAAGGGAAAATGATCCCTATGTACATTGGTCCTTTTGAAATTCTAAGAAGAATTGGATTCATGGATTATACCACCTATCCATTCTAAGGAACACATATTGTTCCATGTCTCATTGTTGAGAAAGTACATGCCAGACCCAACACGTGTCCTCACTTTGAAAGATATAGAATTGGAACATGACTTATATTATTGTGGAGAGCCTATCCAGATTCTGGACACTAAATAATAGGTGTTGAGGAATCAGAAGACTTAGCTGATAAAGGTACTTTTGAAAAATCATAAAATTAAAGCAGTGATGTGGGAGCCTGAGGATCTTCTACTAAAGAAATACCCAAATATTTTTACAAGGTAACATTCTTGTAATTTTAAGGAAGAAATTTTTTTAATGGGGGAATAATGTAACACCTTAAGGATTTGAAAATAAATTTAATATAGAATGCATGTAACACGGAGTCTCTGGGAAACAAAAACCTTGTTGTTTATAAGAGATTGTTATAACCTAGCCGTTAAACATAATTTTTCTGCTTTTCTGTTTTTAATTTCGAAAAATGGACATACGCGGTTGTGATGAGTAAGATATTTAGAGTCTTATAGGATCAACTTACATTTTGTGTGAATAGTAACTTGACCCATATTAAGAGTAATGTACCCTTATGAATAGTAATGTGCCCTTATAAATAGTAATATGACCCTTATGAATAGAAACCTCACCCATGTAAGTATAAATAATATTTAGGCACCTTATAAATGTGAGTGAATATTTTAAAAATTAAAAATTAAGTGTTGGTATTTTTGTGAGTAATAAATATTTAATTAAAACACTAAATTAATAAATTTATTTAAAATAAAATTCATTTCATTTAATGTGTTCGTAAATAAATATTTTTTTCCTATGATTTTAGGATAATTTAATAAGACCTTGGTTAATTTTTTAGGATATTATAAAATCAGTTTTAGTTTTACAAACTGTATTTTTCGAGAAAATAATGATTTTATTTAAAAATTAATTTCACATATTTAGAAAATTATTTTGATAAAATGGATTCCATTTATTAATTATACACATCAAAAAATGGTTTGAGTTTTTTTTGGTATTTTTCAAAAATACTTGACTTTTTGGTGAATAGTAAAATATGATAATTTACGATAAATGCTAAATACATGATTTATTGAGTCATAGGTGATATAAGGATGATTTTAGTGCACTTGGTTCAAAATCACATGCACTTATTACAATTTTTTGTCACAATAATCAACAATATTGATTGTATTGAGAAAAATAATAAAATAATGAATAAGATATTCAAAAATCACCCCTCTCCTCCACTATAAAAATCACCCCTCACTCCCCCTTATACTTAATCCTCTAAGACTTGAAGCTTATCAAATTTATACCCAAATAATCTTCCCTAGTCTCTCCCCATGTCCCAAAGATCTTGTTATTTTCAAAATACCAAAACTCCTACTCTTAAGGGGGTTCTCAAGGAGTACTCAAGTGGTAAAATCCTATTCATTTTTTCTTTTAAATTTTTATGTTCCTTATTTTATTATTATATCCTCACCTCATATGTACAAATTATCATGGTAACTTGAACATCATCTATATACTGTAATTATATCATGTTAATGTAATATCTATAATAAATATCCTTAATCCCTCTCTTTTGTTTTAACAATGAGATCATCATCCGAGAGGATCCCATTTACAACCTTCATGGATGACGAACTTTCGTTCTTTAATTTATCATTCAAGTCTGGTCATGAAACCATTTTTATGGTTGAAAAAGATTAAAAAATATGTATTGTGTATTATTTAATGTTCTAGAAGCTTTATATATATATATATATACATAATATGAATTCATATGAAAAAACAGGTTCGGGGTGATCAAAATATCGCCAAAATAATCTAAATGAAAATCAGTAATGTTTTATCTAATGATGCATAATAATACTATATAAATAAATGATATATATAACCATTTAAACTATTTAATTTTTATCAATAAAATATAAATTCAATTCTGTAGAATTATACCCATTCCACATGAACTTCCATACTCATATACAATTATACCGATCATGAAAACCAAGGAAATAAATGCTCCAGAGTGATAAATTTGTAACTTATAAATCATAAAAATTCCATATAGGAACTTGATAAAATTATGTAAAATCAAATACATGTATATAAGGTTCTTAATTAAATAATTAATAGATTTAATTTCACTGTGCAAAATGTTAATCTCAAGTGCAGAAAACAATCAGAAATAAGGTAATGGTTTTCTACCCAAACCTCCATTTTCATTTGGGTAACTCTTATTCTCTACTTACCTCAATGAAATTATTATTTATTCTTATTTAGTCCTATTAAAATCTATGTGAATGTTATATATAGTTTTACCAATCATAATCCATCTTAATTTTATGGTGAGTTAAATGTTTTAAAAGGATCTTTCCAAAATTCTTCCTAATAAACAAGATCGATTTAATGGAACTTCATGAATTCTTATATATTTTAAATTTAACTCTATAATCTATTTTAATATACTCTTATTTTTCTAAAATTAATTATTTTATTATGAAAAATTATACTAGTTCACTTATGGTTTTATAAAAATATTTTTCCAAAATAACTCTTCTTTTAAAAGTAAAGGAGTATTTATCTCAAGAATTACTTAATGATTTTATAAGAGCATTTTGACCTATTTCAAAACTCTTTTTGATCCTTATATATAACTGGGATTAATATTTTATGATATCATTTACCATATTTTATTTAATGGTTTATGATTATCTTGAATATGGATTTTCTATCTTGATACCATTCACCATATTACTCTGAATTGTTAGTGTTTATGTTTACTGGTTGAGGAAAGTAATTTACATTTCATATGTTAGTTTTAATATGAATGTATATGTCATTGATGTTTATCCCCATTCATATGAGGAATGCATTGGACTTAGTAAGTGTTAGGTGGGGCCTACTATATCCCCTTAGTGCATCGATGGGTCTAATGAGACAAACCAGTTTGGGTTTTTACCCGTTTATGTATGGTCTTGGAATGAGGCCTTGAAACTATGGTTATGATTTCCCAAATTAGGCATTCCCTCATTATGAAACTAGTAATTGATATTCTAAATGATTATTCGACTACTAGAATATCCATGGTTATGTTTTATTATGGAATTATTTAATCAGTTTTTATTCATGCCATATTATGTTGAAGTTTTTATTTTAATGAAATGTGTAATTTATTTATTCACCATACTATATTATTTATGCTTCTACTATACTACTTACCCTTACTGAGCATCTGACCTCACCATTTTTTATGTTTTTTTCCCCATGATTTTAAGATTAATATTATGAATGAATTACTAGAATATTCTAATAGTTGTGTATGTTCTATAGGAATTTCTATGTTGTATTTAATTTCAAGATGTAATGTTGAACTTATGTATGTATCTTTTTTCTAGAGCTTCTAAACCACTCAGTTCTTCAGGATTCATCTTCATTGTTTATATTCCAATGTAATAAAATAAGGCATTCGATTTTGGCAATTGGGGTTAGTTCTTTACACTTGTATTGGGTGATCTTGGTACGGTAGAGGGCTTGTAGTCTGATAATGAGTTTTGTCGGTGATAGTAGAGTGGTTTGCGACTTTAGGATTGGGAGAGGGGTGGAACATGGTAGATCTAGCTAGTGGGATTCGACCATGGAAGTAAAAAAATAGGGAGGTTACTGGTGCAGTGTCCAAGCGGTGAGGTTGGGGTCTGTTTTTGCGACTCAGGATGAAAGGGTCTGGTGAGGGTGACATCTCCAGATTTGGGCGGTGATGCTCGGGATCTCTGCATCATGAGTGGGCTACAAGGGGACTCATAGGGAGCTCGTTTGATGTCGCTGGTTCTTCTAATGAAGGTGGTGGAGCGACTGGACCTCGATCAGCTATTCCAAGTAGGGAGGAAGCATCGTGGACTGTAGAGTAGTAGTGAAAAAAGGGGGTATCAAATTTAGTTATTGGTTAGTAGGAGGCAGATCATGGAGGACGTCACGCTAAACTGGTGAGGATGACGAGTGGGGACCAGATAGAGAGGTGGAAGCCCATTCATGCTGGATATGGGGAGGGAGCCTCACCGAGGTGTAAGGAGGTATCTCAGATAGATCTAAAGTGGGAAGGAAATTACAAGGATACTGGTCAGTAAGGAGTTGTTGCAGTTGGGGGGATCTGGTGACCGAGAGGGATGGATGAAAGAAGATGACCACCCTCCCTCTTTACAAGTTTTTTTAAAATATTAAAATTTGCTTACTTTTAGAGAATACAGCCTGCCAGATTGGTTTTTTGTTTTAACTATTGTGGAAAGCAGGATGCTACCCCTTTTGAAATAAAACATCTTCCATCAAAGATTTTGCCTCTTCCATTTATACTTATTCCAGAATACAAACATTTTTAATATGAAATTATCACTTTTTTATGAATGATTCCACATCAATGTGGAATTGTGTTCAAGGTTAGAGAATATTTTTCAGGTCCGAACATCCATTCATCAGAAACAAAAAAATGATAAAAATTTCACATATCAAATAAATGTTTTAATACCTATCAAAAACCACTATTCTTTATCCATAAATTTTATTTTAGAGACTGTAACTTGGCCATCCGATATCATATCGAAGTATGGTCAGATCTGTTGGGATCGATTTAATACCCTCTACTTAATTTTAATATAATTTATTTATACTTGTCTTTAATAATTTACATGATCCCTTTGATACCTATTAAAGGTACTAGGACACGTAGTTGAAGCTAGTGGGTTGGGGATTTAAAAAATTTTATCATCGGGATGAAGAAATGTTTCCATCTCTAATGATCTGAGCCCCAGTAATGTTCGAGGATCTCAGATAAATTAAACATATAAAAAAATAAAAATAAAAAACAAACCTTTTTTTATCTAAAGTCATGTTCATCATCTGTTGGTCTCCATGGATTTTTTCTTTAAGGATCCAAATCAAAATCCATATATATCATGCAAACGTTCTTCAAAAATTTATAAGAGCATCGATCGTTGAATTCCGAGTGATAGTGCATATATCTTATAACACCTTTGACATCCCAATGATCACTACATAAATGTTATTGCGATGCATGAGGGAGAAATTTATCTGATCACCTAGATCTAGATTTCCTTCCTCTTGAAAGTGGGTGAGAAGAGAGAGGATTTTATTAATTCATAGTGAATATTCGTTGTGTGGGAGCTTCTCTACTTCTATTTATAGTGGATGGTCAATTACCTAGAAAAGGTTCCCCAACCCCTATTTATTAAATTTCCACTGAATAAATAATTATGACAAACTAAACTACATCATAAATATTATTTATATTTTATGAAATACTTATAATATATATTAAATATATTACATGATAAAACCAAGTAATTATATCGACTTGCAATTCATAATAATATTAAACTAACCTAAAATTTTAAAATAATATTCTTTCAAATAATATTATTTCTTGTATTCACCAAATAACTCTTGAATACATTTAATAAATAAATTCAACCCAATTATTATTTACTTTAATAATAGTGAATTTATTTATTTATCAATGATCAAATACTTGGACAAAACTCAGACCCTGTGGTAGGGACCACTATGTTCAGTATACATATTCACCAAAATAGAGCAGATCCTTAAATATGCTTTTGTGTGTGACCCTCTAGGCCCTTATCTCAATAGTAGTGAATAGTATTCATAGACCAAGATTGGATACTAGCTACCCATCAAGGCTCATAAAGAGATAAGGATTAGTCATAGTAATGACAACCAGCCTATGAACACACACTGTGTAATATAATCTCTTTGACTTTAGATATATCATAAAGTAGGATGAACAATTGTGTTTTTGTCCTTTCTTAATTTTATTATTTGTTGAACTAACTAGATGGATTTACCCTCTAATGACTTGGACAAGGACTTGTGAAGGTACTACCATCCTTATCAATGAGTCCTGAGATATATTAATTCCTTAACTTATAAGAGATAAATCCTATCTTGATCATAAAACTAGTGTCATACCACCAATAAAACACCCAACACTAGCTACCTCTCCATGATTTCATAATAATGGTTTTTTCCTTGCATCAATGTATGAAATAAAATGGAAGACATTGATAATGATATCAAGTTAGGATACCAACTCAAATTTATGTAGATAGGAACAACCAATGAGACCTGAAACATGTGGTGTTCTTATTAGAGGGTATGTCCTCAAGATCTCACCTACCAAAGATCACCAAGAATAAACCTCATGAGAATATTTTTCAATGCCTATGAGCCCCCAACACTTGATAGTCAGACATCAACTATTTCCAATAATTATGATGTATCTAGAATATAGGACATAGATTTATGATTAATGTCATAGTATCTCGAGGTTCTCATTATAGCTTGGGATCTAATATAACCTTTTTATATGACAATTAATCTATGTTCATTATCATTTAAATAGTGGAAAAAGAAATGTATATACTATAATAGAAATAATACATCTTTCAAAAATTATTATATAAATGATATGGCAATCAAAAGTAATATTTAGTTGGATCTAGGGAACCCACTATTACCACATGTGTGACCTTCTTTCTTTTCTATGGGCTATTGTATGCCAGGAATGTGTAGTGCTAGTTGTGTTGTTTTTTTGTCGTATTAGAACATGTTGTTACATGTGGTTCCCATAAAGATAAAATGATATGTTAATTAGTAGGTTATTTGAGCAACAAGTTCTCCTAATACCTTAAACAGTATGGTCACCCAACTTCTTGGATGAAGGGTTTTGGGTTCTTAAAGGCTATGTTTATGGGTCATCTCATGAGTAGAGTGACCTAGTCATTGGGATCTTGTTATTATCATTGTACCTTGGATCTATAAATCAGGATTTGTGTTGTCCCAGTGGTTGGGGATAATTTCATACATAGGATCAGGTGCTATGTTGTGACTAATATGGATTAGTTTTGGATTCTATGACTGATGACAATGACATAGGCTAACTTGACTTGGAGGAGCATCATGTGTACGTCTAAAGTTGAATCCAAACTAGTGCACTTATGAGAGGCCAGTTTTCCTCTCTTCCTGTAACCTGCTTATTAAAAGTGTGTTGTCCATATCCCAGAACTAGGTTTGGTGGTGATGTAACACGTCCCATTAGATGTTTTTCCATTCTCAGTTACTCGATAACTAGGAAACTTCTAATGTGGGGAGTGTGACATCGGTCGTAATTGAAGGACCCCGAAACACCCTGAGAGGGGAGGGGTGAATCAGGGTGTTAACTTTTTCTTTTTAAAGTTGTGGATCTTATTCCCACGTTGGTAGGAACTTGTTAAACCTATCAAACAAATTAAAGTAGGAAGTTGACACATCACTTTTACTTGGATTACCACAAAGGGCTATGTTCAAGGAGTATAGGCCGACAGGTTGTCAGTCGCACCTAATTCCACTAAACTTCACTAGCTATGGATTACAATGTTCTAGTACAGTCACTCTGTCCCAGGCACACTGCCTTTACAAAAGTTCAGAGATAGATCACTGCATCCCTCGGGTTACTCCTATTGACTCCCCCTGGGTCACTTCGTTTGGTGAAGTCTCAGTCAGTTTATAGGTGTGAGGGTCTCTTTAATAGATTTGCATTGAAGTCTTTTCCTCTACTTAGCACGAGACTCTGCTTACATCGAAGTCTGGTAATGAGGAACTTGAATGCACTAAATCAATGAACTGGATAATCAGAAACATGTAAATAGTTTTCACTGACAATTTCATGCAACATCAAGTTTTACGCGCAACCTCAAGTTTTTCACGCAACTTCACCTTTTTCGCGCAAGCCAAAAATTTTCGCACAACTTGGAATTTTTCACGCAGGTCGGAATATTTCACGCAACCTGGAATTTTTCGCGCAAGCCGGATTTTTTCTCACAACTTGGAATTTCTCATGCAAGCCGGAATATTTCAAGAAACTCTAAATTTTTCCGCGTGAGCCAGAATCTTTTGCACAAGCCTTACTTTTTCGCGCAACTCTTTTTACGCGAACATTTTATGCGCATCAGACCTCTGATCTTCTTTGAGTCTTCAATTGTACGGAATGAGGGTGGTCACCTCTTATTTATAGGCATCTCAGACCCCTACGCACAAAACCCCCTGTGGAAAAAAAACACTCATTTGGCGCGTAATATTTCGCACAGGTATCGTTTTTCGTGCACATCACCAGATTTTTCGCGCAGCCCATGCCTTTTCCATTTTTTGACGTTCTGATTCTGAAACACTATTTTCACAAAAAACCTCAATCCACTATTTTGCGCACCATGCTATTTTTCACTCCCAACTCAAATATTTCACGCACAACCCTCCTTTTTCATGCACCACTTTCTCTTTGTGCGCACCTCCTTTTACCAACAATCCATGTCTTTATTTTCCAATTTTGAGGCCCAAAAAATTGGCAAACACTGGGAAATGGAGCCACCTTCAATACTGTTGTCTACTTGAACTGTATGATCACTTTACTAGAACACATTCTGAACTTCCACTAACGATTGACAACAAACACAAACCATACTCTAAACCATGCAAAGAATAACCATGGTTCCAACAATCTCCCCCTTCGGGATTGTTGGAAATCAGTAAATAAATTCAATAAAGCATTAGCCACCTGCAAACAAAAAAAACAAAAATCAACCCAGCCAACTCTCTAAGTCTACGTGAGAAATGCTTGGTGTTGAAAACAAGATAGGAAGCTTGAATTGGGTTCCCATGTTTTGTAATTCTCAATGACGCCCAAGAAAATCTCTTACAGTGTCACAAAATCATTACATGTCTATGGCATGCCTGAAGTTATTCCTTTCTCCCCCATTGGAAATAAACCCAAAGACCGGTATCTGTTCATTGTACAGCTCAGTACACCCCCTGGATAGTATCTCCCCCATAAACCTGCATCATATCCACAACCTGATTAAAAATAGTTAACATAACTAGGGAGAGGGGTATTTCGTAACCTCATTATGCACTAGGAGGTGTTTGAACACTGAGGTTCAATAAATTCTTCTCAAACATAGCCACTAATAGTGGCTTGGTCAGGATATCAGCCACTTGCTCATCTGTTCCCACATGATCCATTCTAATCACGCCTTGCTCAACTTTCTATTTGATAAAGTGATACCTGATTTCAATATGTTTTCTACGAGAATGTTGAACCAGATTCTTCGTAAGATCAATTGCACTATTATTATCACTATAAATCAACATTGGTTGCTTAACCTCATCACCAATATCTGTTAGTTGTTGCTTCATCCATAGCGGTTGAGTCCATGCCTTTGTGGCGGAGATATACTCATCTTCAGAAGTACTAAGAGAAGTAATTTCTTGTTTCTTTCTCAACCAGCCAACACATTTATTCCCAATATAGAATGCTCCACCATTGGTGGAATTTATATCAACTACATCTCCAGCCCAGTCAGCATCAGAAAATGCTGATAATTCACTGTCCCTACCTGCAGTAAAGTATAACCCAATGTTATGAGTACCTTGAATGTACCTGATGATTCTTTTTTACTGCCGCTATATGTTCCTCCTTTTGATTACTCTAAAAGTGGGCCGCTAGACATATTGCAAAGACAATATCTAATCGTGTCACTGTCAGGTACAGTAGGCTCCCAATGATCCTCCATTACATGATGGGGTCTACAGATGTCCCATCCTCATGATTTCCAAGTTTGGTTCCAACTGCAATCAGAGTTGACATTGGTTTGGAGTCTTGTATATTAAACTTCTTCAGTAGCTCTGTTGCATACTTTTCCTGAGAAATGAAAGTGTAATCCTTCTTTTGAATGTAACGCCCCAACCCCAGTTATAGAGAGTCGGTGAATTCTTACATAACATTGGTATGATCACAAAGGATCAAGTCTCGAAATACATATTAGTTTAGTAGTCTTGGAAACACTAGATATATTCATAAGTCTTACATTACATCATAAGGTAAAAAAAACTGCAACAACATCTTGTCTTCATATCCTCTTATACTATCCCTGCAGGTCATTCATAAATTACTGCTTCACATCCTGGGAAAAATAAAACATTGAAAGGGGTGAGCTCAGATGCTCAATAAGGATAACAATATAGCAGAAGCTTTCATAGATAAGCATAAACACATAAGCCAATGTATAACTAAAACAAAAGCCTTTTAAACTTGAACTTTAACATAATATGGGAAAGATAAAATGAAATAATGTCATTTACTTATTCACATGGGTATTCTAATAGTCAAATAATCACATGCAATTTAAATAACCACTTTCATAATGATGGAATGCATAATGCCAGACTATCATCACCACGTAGCCAAGGCCTCATGCCAAGACTACAAATAAGATTTTGTCAAGGTCTCGTGCCAGGACACTAGTTTGTCTCATGAGACGTACCGATGCATCGAGGAGCTATAGTGGGCTCCACCCATCACTTACTAAGTCCAATGCATTTATCAAATGAAATTTTTGAAACATAACATAAACATTTGTATTAAAACTAGCATACGAAATGTCGATACTTTATCCACAAACCATGAATGGTATAAAAATAGCACATCCACAGTCAAACATAACTCATTTGATACAAAATGGAAGATTGTATTGTATTAGATTAACCTCAATCGATAATGATGAAGGATATTGACAAAGATGAAAATAATCATCAAAACTATTAGAGAGAAATATCCCCCTTTTCTTGAAATCATTTAAAAGTCACACTATATGTCAAGAATCCATTTAAAAATAGATTTTTGAATCAAAGTGTCTCATTCCACTTTGAAACTTTTTAAAGGAATTTTAATTTTAAAGCATTAATGTCCATAAAAATAAATCCTTAAAACTATTTTTAAAACATGGACATTTATGAGAAATATTTAGAAGAATAAATCTTTAAAACATTTAAAAATGATTTTTTAGTTAGAGTTTCTAACCAAAAGAGATACCCATGAATACAAATAATTGAGGTAATAAAAACATTGCAATATCATGAGAATAAAGGGATTCATTATATACTATTTCAAAGTACATTGTATACACCATATAAAAGTGATTTGGTGTATAACAACAAACAAGTATCAATGGAATGTAATTTCAGATGAAATATCATATAAAGACCGTATCCTTAGGTTAAGAATAAATCAACGAAATAATTATGTGTGAAAAATATAAATACACTCAATATGATTGGATATTTAGTATAAATAAATTAGAGGACATTCACACATATTCTTGTAAAAACAACACCAATGAATTGGATGTTTAACTCAACAAATGGATATTGAGTTAAAATTACTCTTATCAAGTGCATATTGATGAGTTGAGAATTTATAAATGGAGTGATTATGTGTATCAAAAAGTATATCCACAAAAAGGGGAGTGGAAATTATGACATAAGGAATTGAATAGGGATTCCACACATAATCTTGGAGTAAAATAATCAATGAAGTATGCGTAAATCCGAATGAGTGGAAATTGAAATTTCAAATTCCCTTATCGATTTGGTAACTTACGAAACATACACCCATGAAAGAAAGATCATACAATGATGATGTATATATCCATAAATTAAAGTATATTACACAATGAATATAATCATGGGCAGTACACACAGCACATGCAATAAATTAGTGGCGAACAACGGAAATCTCACGAAATTAAAAGTGAGATAAGAAACCCCTTACTTTGTACTTTTTCTTTGGTCGAAGGTAGGTTAACCTCCTGTATAATGGTGAAATAATTTATATTGAATTATACAAGAATCATTTACATTAATATGATATCTTATATGATCTTTTAACATTTATTTGTTAATAATATCTTAGTATTATCGTCATTTCAGGTGTTAACGGATTCATTTTCCTTTATATTATTTGTTATGTGAGCCGTATTTGTTATATATGGGATGTATCTTATTCATATCAATAATGAGATCATGTCTCTAAAAATTATTTTTTTTCATCAAATGAAATTTATTCTTGAATGGATATGATGGGGAATGAATCTCATCGCATTCGTGGAGACGATAATCCGTAAGTACGCACGAGTGACAATATCATTATTTTGATATTAAATTAATATATAATTTTATATTATATCATATATAAAGAATCATTATCATGTTATATTTATTATTTACATGAATTAAACATCATTATTATACCCATCCAAATAATAATATATTGAATAACAACTACATCACGACGTGGAGACGGTAGGTCGTACGTACGCACGTATGGTGACATGTCATTCAAAGGATGGATAGAATACTGAATATGTTTGTAACATATTTATAATAACATCACAGTATATAGAAGATACTGGATTTATTATTTTAGAATGAAAATAACAAAGAAAGAAGAAGTGGAAGTAGAAAGGAACTTGAAAGAGGGTGGTGAAATCATTACCTCTTCTTCGGGTTCTTCTTTTTGATTTGATCAAAATGGATCCTTAGGTTGTCTTTCTGATCAAACTAAGGACTCTAGGTTGAATTTAGGGAAGTTGAGAGAATATTTGGTCTGGGGTTGGCTGAGCCAAAAGGCTTTGAAGGTGTGAATAATTGGTTAGAAGTTGTGTCCTTTTATAAGGGGGGAGTGGGCTCTTTAGGAAAAACTTAAAGTATTATTTTATAATAAATTCATATTCGGTTTCTAAAGGCTACAAAGTGGATTATTCAAAGTGTAAGGTGGGTATGGGTCTACATAATTTCAACCAATAGATTTTAGATAGGTTTGGGTCATTATATTAACCTTATATTTTAGTTTTAACTCTTAGTTAATTAGTTTGACATTTACCATGTCACTTTGTATTTTATATTATATAGTTAATAAACATACTATATACATACAAGAGACCCCCAAGTGGTACATTAATGATACACCTATCATGATATAAGTCCTTTGGCCTAACCTTATATTTTTAGGAATAGAATATCAATTAATAATATAATATTTGTTTTAATAACCCATTTATGTCAATTTTGACACTATTCAATAATTTATTTTTGTTAAAGTCATAAAAAAATTATTAATTCAAACCAAATTCATTTAAGAAATAATAAAATGTCATATTAACCAATAAAATTATTGTATGTCATCAAAACTTTCAAATTATATTTATTTTAACATTTATAATACCAATTATTTGATTCATTCATTAATAAAGAAAATACTGCATCATTATTGTGTCATAAATAAATTTAATTATTCAATGTCTCAAAATTATAAATAAAATACCATTATGTATGAAATATTTTTATATTTATAATTAATATTTATAGTCTAAAATATAACATATATAACCCATTGTAAAAATCATTTTTCTAAAAGATCTATGCTTATGTCATTTTTGTATTTACTTTAACTTAATTAATATAAAGTGTCATTATCACTTACAAGTGGATACATGGGGTCACAAAATCAACCCAAAAATGCCCATGGTCGGAAATGTATCAACCAATAGGGTTAGGACACATTTTAGGGTAAATTAATATTATTATAATATTATTTTTTACCCTTATTTACAGGATTTACCCTTTAACCATGGTAAATAAAATATTTACCGAAGTAATTATTCAAAATGTCTAAAAATAAGAGTTACATATTTACATAATTTGGAAATCCTGATTCCAAATATGGAATCCGTTTTTCCAAATTCAAAACACAGAAGTGGCATAAATTAATTTAAAATTAATTCCCGCTGTCAAAACAAAAAACGTGTTTTTAAGAAATAATAACTATCAAAAGAATGACACTTGTTTATGTCTGGTTTAAATGTGAAATTATGTCCAATGACCAACATTGTATTAAATGGTAAAAATATATTCTAAATATAATTTAAAACCACACAAATTCATAATTTATCACTATTAATTATTTCGATTGAAAAAGTTGTTTTTAATTAAAATTTATTAATTTTCATTATTCTTCAAAATATGAAAGTTATCCGAAAAGTACCAAATATCACCCTAGGATAATTTCGATATTCCGAATCCAAAAATTAAGTCCATTTTGAAAGTTAAAATGTATAAAATTTCAAAAAGTGGGTATTACTATTCATAACGGCTAGTTTTATTAGTTGTGGTGTTTGTTAGAACTTGAAGTTGCGTATAGCACACACTACTGTATTATTTAGCGAGAAGCGTATTGTGGAAGCTTGGGGTGTTACATTCTCCCCTCCTTCAATAAATTTTGTCCTCAAGATTTTTAAAATTGGGCTTGGGAATATAATGTAAAGTCCCACATCGGAAAAAGAGTCAATAAAACTATCACTTTATAAGAAAGAAAGAGAAGTACAATGGTCAACCGAGATAACCTATACTAGGATTCCATTTAGAAAAACATGGATATGGATGATAAACTAAGTGTCCAGTTCTGATGGAGAGGGATAAAAAACATGATCAGGAGAAAGTTAACAACAAGAAAACCACAAACTTGTGATGGGACAAACAGTCATTAGTTTCCCAGGAGGAAAAGTAAACGGACAACATTTTTTTTTAAGTTACATTACATAAAGATGAAGAATTAATTTATTAGATTGACTAAGAACATAAAGAGATATATTTAATTTTTAAGTAAAGTTTCATTCTTTAAAAAATTTATACTACTAACTCATTTTTAAACGATGAGTATTCCAGAAGACTTGGTCACACTAGAAGAGATACAATAAAATTCTTATATAATCACATTATCCACGAAGAATAAACTATATATTTACTTTTTCTTTAGAGATTAATCAAAACCAAAATGGTTAGTATAAGATCTGATGATCCCCCAAAAGGTTATTTCATTAGAGAAAGAAACATTAATCTTAATTTCTAAAATTAAACAAACAATACCCCAAAGTTATATAAATAGCATTCAATAAAGAATTGTCCTTAAAATCCTTTAATAAAATCCAAAATAATATTGAAACTCAAAACATAGAATAATTTGGTTATGTAGTCTTCTACGTTAAATGGTATCTCCAAATGACATCAGTTACTCTTAAAGTAACATACTTAAAAGTAATTAACCTAATCACATATTCTCTATTATAGGTTAATCATTTCCATAAATAACCCAAATCACTATAAATCCAAAATAAAATCATAGATAAAAATCCACCATTACTACTCAAATGAAATCCCATACTATTATATTTTACTTGGGCATATAGTGTTCCCCACAAAGTGAACATCTTCCAAAATAACATTTATCACTTAATCAACAAATCATTTTCCTATACTAAGGGTATTAATTTGATAAGAGAAAAGATCCCAAATCAAATTATTATTGATCAATAAAATCATTTAACTAAAAATAATAGTCACACTAACTAGGGACTTTATGTAGTCCAGTGGTAGGTGATAAATCCCAATCACACTTTGGTTGTGGGTTTTATTCTCATAGCTTTGTCCGACACGACGGGTTGTCACACAGTCTGCCTATTTTCCTTTTTCAAAAACTATATTTTATAACATTACCAAAATGGGATAAATTACTCAAAATAACCATAACATAATTTAACCACAAATTTTATCTCATACCTTGCATTTTCATCCCAAATTATAATAACTTGTAATTGCCTCAAACCCAATGATCATATTAAACCAAATGGTTATTTTTAACTATATACACAAGAGAAAAGATAATTCTTCCTCAAATATCATTCTCACATGGAAAACTGCAGGGTTACAAATACAAGAGAAAATTATTCCAAAGTAAACCCATCAACAAGGACCAATAATACTTTTTAAACATTTCTCCAACAATTTATTTCCACATAGATTCTTCTTTGACCAAGAAAATATCCTATAGAATAGGTCATTCACTCGGGTAATGGCCAGGTCCCCTACATTTATGGCAAATGACTTTAAATGGATTCTTGGGACCATTTTTATCTTCTTCTATAGTACTCTTCATTTTTCTTCGGCAATTATTCAATTTATGTCCTTCCTTCCCGCACTTAAAGCATTTCTTTATCCCATTGAGACACTTTCCTGGGTGTCTCCTTCCACATTTCCTGCATGATGGAAATTGAGGATTCATTTCTCCATGGTCACCACTGTTGGATCTCTTATCATTCATCACCTTTCTCTTCTTTGTTGAGTCCGGGAATTGGTTAATATATATATTGTTGATCATATTTTTGGAAAATTTATTTGTCATGAAGATGATATCTTTTATTCTTGTCAACATTCCATGTTGTTGCTCATTTCCACCACCGTTCCCACCTTGTTCATCATTTTCAAAGTCACTATGACTTCCTTGGAATCCAGCCATTGACTAAAACCAGAAATCATTGTGTGATTAACAGTAGTCATAAAATCCTTTAGAGAATATCATGTCACCATATTCTCAATTTGAAACACATTAGGATTAACCAAGGTCATTTACTCTCATCTTATATATAATACTACAAATTGGTTTGTAAAGAAAATGTAAATTATCCTAATCATATCCACCGGGAGTGTCATAACCAAGAGTGCAGCAAGGACCATTGTCGTGCACCGGTTCCCGTTAGAGTCTAGCTCAAACAGGTGTTTTCGGGTTTTACCCCTAAGTACATCTGTGCCAGAGCCACCTCTACCTTCCCGTATCCAGACAGGGATGTATTGCTCAGAAAACTCACAAAATCTCTACAATATGAAAATTCTAGGACGTTCTTCTATAATAATCCCCAATGTCTATCTTAGGGATATGTGCTCTAATCAGAGTTTATCTAAATATAGCTCCCAAGTTTTGTACAAAATTCCTCTGATACCAACTGTAACGCCCCAATCCCAGTTATAGAGAGTCGGTGCATTCTTATGTAACATTGGAATGATCACAATGGATCAAGTCTCGAAAGACCAATTAGTTTAGTAGTCTTGGAAACACTAGATATATTCATAAGTCTTACATTACATTATAAGGTAAAAAAACTACAACAACATCTTGTCTTCATATCCCCTCATACTATCCCTACAGGTCATTCATAAATTATTTCTTCACATCCTGGAAAAAATAAAACATTGAAAGGGGTGAGCTCAGATGCTCAGTAAGAATAACAATATAGCAGAAGCTTTCCTAGATAAGCATAAACACTTAAGGCAATGTATAACTAAAACAAAAGCCTTTTAAACTTGAACTTCAACATAATCTGGAAAAGATAAAATGAAATAATTCCATTTACTTATTCACGTGGATATTCTACTAGTCGAATAATCACATGAAATTTCAATAACCACTTTCATAATGACGAAATGCATAATGCCATACTATCATCACCACGTAGCCAAGGCCTCGTGCCAAGACTACAAATAATATTTTGTCAAGGCCTCGTGCCAAGACACTATTTTGTCTCATGAGACCTACCGATGCATCGAGGATATATAGTGGGCTCCACCCATCACTTACTAAGTCCAATGCATTCCTCAAATGAAAAGTTTGAAACATAACATAAAAATTCGTATTAAAACTATCATACGAAATGTCGATACTTTATCCACAAACCATGAATGGTATAAAAATATCACATACACAGTCAAACATAACTCATTCGATACAGTATGGAAGATTGTATTGTATCAAATTAACCTCAATCGAGAATGATGAAGGATATTGACAAAGATGAAAACAATCATCAAAACTATTAGAGAGAAATATCCCCCTTCTCTTGAAATCATTTAAAAGTCACATTATCTGTCAAGAAGCCATTTAAAAATAGATTTTTGAATCAAAGTGTCCCATACCACTTTGAAAATTTTAAAAGTAATTTTAATTTTAAAGCATTAATGTCCTTAAAAATAAATCCTTAAAAATATTTTTAAAACAAGGACATTAATGAGAAAGATTTAGAAGCATAAATCTTTAAAACATTTAAAAATGATATTTTAGTTAGAGTTTCTAACCAAAAGAGATACCCTTGAATACAAATAATTTAGGTAATAAAAACATTGTAATATCATGAGAATAAAGGGATTCATGATATACTATGTCAAAGTACATTGTATACACCATATAAAAGTGATTTGGTGGATAACAACAAAGAAGTCTCAATGGAATGTAATTTGAGATGAAATATCATATAAAGACCGTATCCTTAGGTTAAGGATAAATCAACGACATAATTATGTTTGAAAAATATAAATACACCCAATATGATTGGATATTCAGTGTAAATCAATCAGAGGACATTCACACATATTCTTGTAAAAACAACACCAATGAATTGGATGTTTAACTCAACAAATGGAGATTGAGTTAAAATTACTCTTATCAAGTGCATATTGATGACTTGAGAATTTATCAATGGAGTGATTATGTGTATCAAAAAGTATATACAAAAAAAGGTGTGTGGAAATTATGACATAAGCAATTGAATAGTGATTCCACACATAATCTTGGAGTAAAATAATCAATGAAGTATGCGTAAAGCCGAATGAGTGGAAATTGAAATTTCAAATTCCCTAATCGATTTGGTAACTTACTAAACATACACCCATGAAAGAAAGATCATACAATTATGATTTATATATCCATAAATTAAAGTATATTACAAAATTAATACAATCATGGACAGTACACACACCACATGCAATAAATTAGTGGTGAATAATGGAAATCTCTCGAAATTAAAAGTGAGATAAGAAACCCAATAATTTTTACTTTTACCTTAATTGAAGGTATGTTAACCTCCTTTATAATGGTTAAATAATTGTTATTTAATTATAAAAGAATAATTTACATTAATATGATATCATATATGATCTTTTAACATTGATTTGTTAATAATATCTTAGTATTATCGTCGTTTCGGGTGTTAACGGATTCAGTTTCCTTTATATTATTTGTTATGCGAGCCGTATTTGTTATGGATGGGATGTATCTTATTAATATTCAGAATGATATCATGTATCAAATTTTTTTTTTATTCATCAAATTAAATTTAGTCTTGAATGGATATGATGTGGAACGAATCTCATCGCGTTCGTGGAGACTGTAATCCGTACGTACGCACGAGCGAAAATATCATTATTTTGATATTAAAATAATATATAATTGGATATTATATCATATATAAAGAATCATTATCATGTTATATTTATTATTTACATGAATTAAACATCATTATTATACCCATCCAAATAATAATATATTGAATAACAATTACACCACGACGTGGAGACGGTAGGCCGTACGTACGCACGTATGGTGAAATGTCATTCAAAGGATGGATAGAATACTGGATATTATTGTACCATATTTATAATAACATAAAAGTATATAGAATATACTGGAATTATTATTTTATAATGGAAATAACAAATAAAGAAGAAGTGGAAGTATAAAGGAACTTGAAAGAGGGTGGTGAAATCATTACCTCTTCTTCGGGTTATTCCTTTTGATTTAATCAAAAGGGATCCTTAGGTTAGATTTATGATAAAACTAAGGCCTCTAGGTTGAATTGAGGTAAGTTGATAGAATATTTTGTCTGGGGTTGGCCAAGCCAAAAGGCTTTGAAGGTGTGAATAATTGGTTAGAAGTTGTGTCCTTTTATAAGGGGGGAAGGGGCTCTTTAGGAAAAACATAAAGTATTATTTTATAATAAATTCATATTCGGTTTCTAAAGGCTCAAAATTATATTATTCAAAGTATAAGGTAAGTATGGGTCGAAATAATTTCAACCAATATATTTTAGATAGGTTTGGGTCATTATATTAACCTTATCTTTTAGTTTTAACTCTTAGTTAATTAGTTTGACATTTACCATATCACTTTGTATTTTATATTATATAGTTAATAAACTTACTATATACATCCAAGATACCCCCAAGTGGTCCATTAACGATACACCTATCATGATATAAGTCATTTGGAGGAACATTAGATTTTTAGGAATATAATATCAATTAATAATATAATAGTTGTGTTAATAACTCATTTATGTCAATTTTGAAACTATTCAATAATTTTTTTTAAAGTCATAAAAACTTTATTAATTAAAATAAATTCATTTAAGAAATACTAACATGTCATATTAACCAATAAAATTCTTGGATGGAATTAAAACTTTCAAATTATATTTATTTTAACATTTATAATACCAATTATTTGATTCATTAATTAATAAAGAAAATATTGCATCATTATTGTGTCATAAATAAATTTAATTATTCAATGTCTAAAAATTATAAATAAAATACCATTATATAGGAAATAGTTTTATCTTTATAATTAATATTTATAGTCTAAAGTATAACATATATAACCCATTGTAAAAACTGTTTTTCTAAAAGATATATGCTTATGTCATTTTTGTATTTACTTTAACTTAATTAATATAAAGTGTCATTATCACTTACAAGTGGATCCATGGGGTAAAAAAATCGACCCAAAAAATCCCAGGGTCGGAAATGTATCAACCAATAAGGTTAGGACACGTTTTAGGGTAAATTAATATTATTATAATATTATTTTATACCCTTATTTACCGGATTTACCCTTTAACCATGGTAAATAAAATATTTACCGAAGTAATTATTCAAAATGTATAAAAATAAGAGTTACCTATTTACATAATTTGGAAATCCTGATTCTAAATATGGAATTCATTTATCCAAATTCAAAACATAGAAGTGGCTGAAATTAATTTAAAATTAATTCCCGATGTCAAAACAAAAAGCATGTTTTTAAGAAATAATAACTATCAAAAGATTGACACTTGTTTATGTCTGGTTTAAATGTGAAATTATGTCCAATGACCATCATTGTATTAAATGGTAAAAATATATTCTAAATATACTTTAAAACCACTCAAATTCATAATTTATCACTATTAATTATTTCGATTAAAAAGTTTTTTTTAATTAAAATTTAGTAATTTCCATTATTCCTCAAAATATGAAAGTTATCCGAAAAGTACCAAAATTTCACACAAGGCTAATTTTGATATTATGAATCCAAAAATGAAGTCCATTTTGAAAGATAAAATGTATAAAATTTCAAAATTTGGGTATTACTATTCATAATGGCTAGTTTTATTAGTTGTGGTGTGTGTTAGAACTTGAAGTTGCGTACAACACACGCTACTGTATTATTCAGCGAGAAGCATACCATGGAAGCTTGGGGTGTTACATTGAATCACTTGCAGTCCCAAGAAATATGTGATCTCCCCAATCATAGAAATTTCAAATTCTGATTTCATGTGTTTGGAAAATTCATCAATGGATTTCTGCCTGCTGCCACCAAATATAATGTCATCAACGTAGACTAGAACCACGAACTGATCTTTTGGAGAATTTTTCACATATAGATTGTGATCTAATCCTCCTCTTTTGAATTCATGATTCTTGAGATAAGAGTCCAGCCGGAAATAGCATTCTTGTGGTGCCTTCTTCAAACCATATAGGGCTTTCTTTAGTTTTCAAACCTTTGTTTCATGAGTACCAAGAAAAAAACCCACTGGTTGTTCAATGTAGACTTATTCTTCGAGTATACCATTCAAGAATGCTACCTTGACATACATTTGATATAATTTATATCCTTTTTGGAGTTCCATGTCAAGGAAAATCCTGATTGACTCCAGTCTAGCCACTGGAGCCAAGGTTTCTTCAACATCAACACCTTCAATCTAGGAGTATCCTTTACATACCAGTCGTGACTTGTTTCTAATAACAATTCCATGCTCATCAAACTTGTTCTTGAAGATCCATTTTTTACCAATCACATTGTGACCTTCGGGTCTTTGGACAAGATTCCATGTCTGATTCATGTCAATCTGATCTAACTCTTCATTCATGGATTTCACCCATGATTCATCCTTTGCAGCTTCTTCAAATGAGGATGGCTCCATAACTGATAGAAATATAGATTGTGTGTTATTCCTCATCCTCCTTGTTTGTGTGGGTACAATCCTGTCCCCAATTATGTTAGATGGATCAATCTCAGCTCTTTGATTTCTCCTGTGATGTTCAGTTGCATTCTCTCCAACCAAGGTTTCCTCTTCAAATTCTTCTTCTGAGTCAACATCATGATGTGACTGCTGAGTGTTTTGTCCACCTTCCTCTATTCCTGTATTTATATTTACTCCATGTTCATTTTATTCCTCACTTTCTATCACATCAGCAAATGAAATCCGTGAAGCATTTGTGGTTTTCTCTTCAATGATCTTAACATCACTGCTTTCCACGATCCTTCCTAATCGCTTATTAAAACACTTGTAGGATTTTCTGTTCATTGAGTATCCAAGAAAAATTCCTTCATCTGCATTGTCACCATAATTCCCTTGATTTCATTCTTTGTTCTTGAAAAATAATTTACTTCCAAAAACACGAAAGTATTCCAAAGAGGGCCTCCTTCCATGCCATAATTCATATGGTGTCTTCGTCTCACCCATATAAAGTCCTGTTCGATTTTGAATATACACTGCAGCTTGAACAGCCTCTTTCTAGTAATGTCATGGAATATGACTCTCAATCAGCATAGTTCGTGCCATGTTGTTCACCTATCGATTACTATGTTCAACAACTCCATTTTTTTGTGGAGTTCTCATAACAGCTACTTCATTTTATATCCCATGTTTCTCTGGGTAATTTTCAAATTCAATGGATGTGTATTCCCCTCCATTGTCAGATCGCAATACTTTGATTGTTCATCCAGTATCAATCTCGGTGATTCGCCAATATGTTTTCATATAGTCAATCACTTTTTTTTTCCTGTGAATAACCATTACACATGCCATTATACTATAATCATCTATGAAAAGGACAAAGTACCTTTCTCCATGAGTTCCAGCAACCTTTATCGGCCCGCATACATCTGTATGAATTAGATCAAGAAGATGATATGCCCTTTTCTTCTTTGGACGATATGAACTGCAGACCAGCTTCCCACGAATACAAGCATCACAAGACTTTTCACGCTCACGCTTCATGTTGGGAATGTCCATGATAATCGTCAATTTTGATATTTTCTCCATGTACTGTTGGTTGATGTGTCCCAGTCTCTGATGCCACAAATTGTTTTCTTCTTCAACAGTCATGTAACAAACATTTTCTTTACTATCAACCTGATACAAGTTGCCATCTGTTCTACATCCCTTCATAAGTGAATTTCCTGTCTTTCCCTTGATAGTGTAGTCTTTCTGATTAAAATTAACTATAAGTCCCAAGACACAGAGCTGACTCACGCTGAGTAGATTATGACGTAGGCCATCTACATAAAATACTTCAGTCTTCTTTATCTCTCCATTAGCTAATTCACTACTTCCACTACCTTTTATTTTCAGAGATCCATCATTACCAAATCATACGGTAACATCAAACTTCCTTTTGATATCCATTAACAGGCTAGCATTACCTGTCATATGATATGAACAACCGCTATCCATAATCCAGGTACTGTTTCTTTTTTTAGCTTTGAGGGCCACCTTTGCAAGTTTGGATTTCTCAATTTTCTTCCTTTCTTTCAATGAGACATTGGATTGAGTATAGAGCACTAATGGCCTTTCAATTATCTCATATGTGTACATTGGTTCTTCATATTCAAAGTCTTCTTCAATAGGATAAAACCTGTTTGTAAGAGAAACACTATCTTGTTGACAAGATTTGACTTTTATCAAACTCCAGTATGAGGTGTCCATGTCCCTTCTCTGCCTGCAATTAATAGCCTTATGACCAAATTTAGAACAATGAAAACAATATCCATAGAAATTGTTTCTTCTAAAAGAATTAGGATATGAATTTGTTCTCCTCCATTGAACTCCCATATATTCTACATTCAGATAGCTTCTCGCCTCTTCACAATAAGACATGGTATGGACCAAATATCCATAGAACTGACACTTCATGAGAGGAAATTTCTTATTACTTCTGTTTATCCTCATTCCTTCTTCGGCGGGATAATAGTTTGAGGGCGCCTTTTTCAAGGAGGATCAAGGATAATATTCTTTTCTTCTTTCAGATTGAATTGGGGGTTTCTGTTTCAGCACTTCAGATGACTTTTCCACATCACCCACTTTTAGCTTGCCTTTATTTTGGTTAACTTTATTTGTAGAATATGATTACTCTGCCTCACAACCAATTCTACTATTTCTCATGCAGGCAGGTCTCTGATCATTTAAAATCTTTTCAACTCCATTAGAGCCATGTTTTGATCTCTCCAACAGCTCAACATCTAAGAACCTTCCAAAAATTATTTTCTTTCTTGATTCTTTTTAAATTGAATCTTTTTCAAGTTTATCCCTAATTGTAACAACTTCCTCCTCAAGTCGCTCAGTAGTCATGGAATTTTCAACTAGTCTGGAGGTGAAGTCATTTATGACCATTTCCTGCTCTTCAATTCTCAACTTCAGATCCACTACATCATCATTACTTTAAATTATTTTAGACTGTACTTTCACCAATTCTTCCAGTCATTCAATTTCAGCTTCAAGTTGATCAACATATTCAGTTGATTCTTCTAAAATTGATTTCCACTTATTAAAACTCTTACATTTAATCTTAAGCTTACTGACAACATCCTTAAGTTTCAACTCGGGATTGGAACTAGCTGTCAACTGATTTTCTCCACCAGTATCTTCTAATTTTTTAACAGTGGTCATCATGGAAGCATGGTTCCCAGTTTTAAATTCTAGTTCTTATTCATCACAGAAATTCATTATCATCTTCTTCATCTTCACAGAAAAAACCCATCTTTGGTACTTACTTTCTAGATTTGAAGTCTCCCTTTTTTAGAAACCTTTTTGGAGGCTTATCAATGTTTTCAGCATCTCTATTCTCATCATCGATCTTTCTTAAGCACTGAGAGGCAATGTAACCAAATTTTTTACAACGAAAGCAAGCAAGAGGTAACTTCCCTTTGAATTTCCCTTTTTTCCTTCTGTAACTTCTTTGCAATGAGAGAAAGAATTTATTTTTCCTCATAATATTCACCACTACTATCTTTTGAGATTTTCAGTTTCTTAATGGCTTTGAATTCCATTTCCTTGCTCACTCAAGTCGTATCATCTTCTGGTTTGACTCTCATTTCATATGCCACCAAACTGCTCAGCAGGTCATCCAGCGAAAGTTTAGAAAGATCTCTTTCCTCAAGAGCTGACACCTTTGCATTGTACTAGGGTGGAAGTCTTCTTAATATTTTCTTTACAATATCAATGTCTTTAATTTATTTTCCTAGACCCTGAATAGCTCCAACTACTTCAGTAATTCGATTGAAGAATGAGTCTGCATTCTCATCTGGATGCATCTTCAGATCATCAAACCTATTGTGTAGGACTTTTAGTTTTCCCTCCTTCACTTTTCTATCTCCTTCATAAATATTTTCAAGTTTATACCACATGGATTTTTCTGAGGTGCAACTCATCACCTTTAGATAGATCTGATTAGAAAGGGCCGTGGTGAGATCATTTTGTGCTTTAGCATCTGCATCAAGAATTTTCATGTATGCGTCAGTCATAGCCATGCCTGTAGGATCAGTGACTTGTATTCCTTGAAAAATATAATAAAGGACTTCCATTACAAGAGATTTTAGATGAGATCTCATTATGTTCTTCTAGATCTGTAAATTACTTCCATCAAAGAGAGGGAATCCTCTGACATTGGCTGAATATTCCATAACGGTAAATGACAGATCAAACACCAATGAACCTCCCTCTGATACCACTTGAAGGACCCCAGAACACCCTGAGAGAGGAGGGGTGAATCAGGGTGTCAAATTTTTCTTTTTAAAGTTCTGGGTCTTATTCCCACATTGGTAGAAACTTGTTAAACCTTTCAAACAAATGAAAGTAGGAAGTTGACACATCACTTTTACTTGGTTCACCACAAAGGGCTACGTCCAAGGAGCATACACCGATAGGTTGTCGGTCGCACGTAATTCCACTAAACATCACTAGCTGCGGATTACAATGTTCAAGTATAGTCACTCTATCCCAGGAACACTGCCTTTACAAAAGTTCAGAGATAGCTCACTGCATCCCTTGGGTTACTCCTATTGACTCCCCCTGGATCACTGCCTTTAGTGAAGTCGCAATCAGTTTATAGATGTGAGGGTCTCTTCAATAGATTTTCATTGAAGTCTTTTCCTATACTTAGCACGAGACTCTTCTTGCATCGAAGACCGGTAATGATTCACTTGAATGCAATGAATCACTTAACCGTATAATCAGAAATGCGCCAATAGGTTTCACTGGCAATTTCGCGCAACATCAAGTTTTACGAGCAACCTCAAGTTTTTCGCGCAACTTCACCTTTTTCGTGCAAGCCGGAATTTTTCGCGCAACTTGGAATTTTTCACGCAAGCCGGAATATTTCACGCAACCTAAAATTTTTCGCGCAAGCCAGAATTTTTTGTGTAACTTGGAATTTCTTGCGCAAGCCGAAATATTTCGTGCAACTCTAAATTTTTCCGCGCGAGCCAGAATCTTTCACGCAAACCTCACCTTTTCATGAAAATCCCTTTTCGTGAACCTTTTATGCGCATCAGAGCTTGGATATTCTCTGAGTCTTGAATCATATGGAATGAGGGGGGTCACCTCTTATTTATAGGCATCTCAGACCCCCGCGTGAAAAACCCCCTATGGCGCAAAAAAACTCTCATTTGGCGCATAATATTTCACGCAGGTACCGTTTTTTGCGAACATCTCCATATTTTTCACGCAGCCCATACCTTTGCCATTTTTTGATGTTCTGATTCTTAAACACTATTTGCACGAAAGACATCGATCCACTATTTCATGCACTACGCTATTTTTCACGCCCAACTCAAATATTTCGCCCACAACCCTCCTTTTTTCGCACACCACTTTCTCTTTGCACTCACCTCCTTTTACCAAAAATCCATGTCTTCATTTTCTGATTTTGAGGCCCAAAAAATTGGCAAACACTTGGAAATGACGCCACCTTCAATACTGTTGTCTGTTTGAACTGTATGATCACTTTACTTGCACACATTCTGAAGTTCCACAGGCAACTGAAAACAAACACAAACCATACTCCAAATCAGGCAAAGAATAACCATGGTTCCAACAGTAATAAGCATTTCATTCAATGTATAAGTAACATGGTCATAAGGGGACATTTAGAAATGGTCAGAATATGATTTGATACATATTAGTACCCTTGGATGCCTGATTTTAAGGTGAGTTCAAATGAAACTACTAACTTAATGAGATTGATATACTAGGTAGCACAATCATCTTGGACTTGTTAGTGAAAGACCCATGGGAGCATGAGTTGGTATAGAACCAGGTGGTATGGTAGTTTACACCCACTATGTAAGGTTGGTTTGGTACATGCCAACTATTTGGGGTATCTTTTTGAATAACCAAACAAATAGTGGATGAGTGCGAGCTGAGGATCGATGGTTTCCTCTTGATGATTTCAAGCATTACAACCTATATCTTGAGTAAATTAAAGATAGTTCCCATGATGAGGGTTTTCATGAAATTAAATTAAACGCCCTGAGATGAGTAATGCTTGTTTGAACCTAGACACTCATGGTCAGAAGACACGGTGTTGGGCATTATCTATAGTTTTTATAGCCAATTTTTGATATAGGTGAGGATCAAAAGGGAAAACATGTGCCTAATGATAATACTTGGTGTACTATTTATTTGGAGATGACCATAACCCCCTATATTGACATCATCTTGAGTATTCTGAGAGAGCATAAATTATATGTTGAGCTTAAATAATCAAATGTATTCTATTTTAATGAGTGGAATCTTTAGAAGTGTGCTCAAGGAGTGGTTTAAAAGAATCCTTATGGATTGGATGTCACCATAGGCAATTGGAAGATGACCCTCTTGAGATAAGGGTTGTGAAAATGTGGGATAAGTATTTGGATAGTCATTTTAGCACTCATATTATATTTAATAAAAGAACCAGGAATGGTTTGATTAGGTGACATCACCAGAAGTCAGTTACATGCTTCTTTGAACTTGCTCGATGTGATCACGGGATGCCTCTACTTAAAGGATTTGGGATATATTTTCTGAAATGTATCGACCATCTAAGTCAAGTGTTTTTTAGGATTATCTTCCATAGGTTGTTCGATAATAGATCTTTCAAAAGAAGTTATGAAGTCATTTTGGAACCATTTCATGCATTCTATGGGTTTAGGCGAGTGCTGGGAAAGGGTCGTCTGGGTCCTTCAATGAAAACTGGGATGGCCAATTTCTGATGGGTCAATCCGAATTGACCATTGAGATCAGAGTGAGGGCTAGGAGAAGTTTCCTTACAAGTAATATGGTGTAACATGTTTAGAAACATGTCAAAAGAATTGTTAGAATTCTAAAAACTTTCTTCAGCAGACAATTTCTAAGGTTCAAGTGCCATGACTTATAATTGGACACTCAAAGGTTAAGAACTAAGGTGGAGTTCACCTTAGGGTTGTTGTTAGAGGGGAAAATAGAAAGATTGTGTATTGAGTTATACAGGATTAGGTAATATTTTATTGGTTATTTTGGCCCTGTTTATGAGTGTTATCTTGAGTTTAACTGTTTATGTACTGTAGTTTTTGAGTGAATCTTAGAGGTCCTTGGGGTGTTAGAAATGCAATGCATCCGTTTGAGTGAAGGTTCATGACCCAAGTAGGTCGATTTTTTTTCATTATTTTCCTAAATATTTTCAGGGATGAAAAGTTATAAGGTGGGAAGATTGTAACGTCCTATTTTTTGTACTAGGTTGAAAATTCCATGTGAATTTGAACTTTTAATTTGGTGGGTTAGTCTAATCTTAAAATGTGTTTCAGAATGTAATTACGAGAATTGGATCACTTGAAAGTGATTATTTTATATGGGGTTTAAGTTTCAGGAGGTGTCCCAATTTTTCAGATTAGTTTTAGATGTTCCAATCTCTAAAAACTCTATTACTTTTGGAAACAGTGGCTCATGGTTGGCGCGCGGTTAGTATAACCATGTAGATAAACTGTTTTTCCCCTTTTCTTAAAAGGCATGGTTTTTATGCCATACACCTCCATGGGTGACTGTGTGCCTTGTTGTAGGTGTTTAGAGGTGACCCACATGGGCTATGTATGGTTTTTCCAAACTGTGAATCTATCATGCACCATTAGTGTCACTTAACCAGTAGCTACGTATGGTTGGTGAATGGTTAGATCAAATATTGTGACATAAATGTGCGGGGTGTGGCTTCTAGATAGAGTAAGTACCAAATTTGGCGCACAATTTTCCAAACCATGCAACCAAACTATGCGTCTCGTTAATAGATCTAGAAAATACTTTTTTTCTCTAGACCCCTATTTCTTTCCCTCTCCCTCTTTTCTCCTCATTCACACACTGTAGGGAGGCCACTCGATCTACCTTCATCCTCTCCTAGGATTTGGGAGATCTTCCTCATACGACCTATGAATCAGGCACTACCAGGTGCATTGGAATATAATTGGTATAATCACGACTCCTCATTATTCTCTTCTTTATTTACCTCACTATATGGAATACTAAATCTATGTGATCTATTTTCCCCTATTTTAAGGGAGTTTGAAAATTATTTCAATTTATTCCATTCTGAATCAAACCCAAGGTTGATAATGGATGAGTAGACCATCCTAAGAATGATTTAGGTGGTCTATATGATTTTCCCTTAAGTTCACTTTTTTTAAATTATATGTTCATTGTTTCATGCACTGGAATTTCTAGGTGTCACTTCTAAATTATGAAATACCTTGAATTAAATGCCTAAAACACATTGTGTTATGATTTAGACCCCTTTTGATATGGTTGGGGGTTATGAACTCAACTCCAACCATCCCTTTTGGGTGGTTTTTCTAAGTCACATAATAATAATGGTTCTCCTTATGACTAAACTACCATTAGGGTGTGTTAATTATAATGGTTGTGCTTATAGCAACTACCCATGTTTGGATTTATTTCTAACTAACATGTTTTGGTGTGTTAAATTATTCACATCAATTAGATGCTTTAATTTAATTATTTGAATTGTTTGATCGAAAGTATTTTTTCCCTAATAAAACTAGCTTTTGATGAGCGCTTTCTTATAAACCAAAAAGTGAGTTGATTATTGATGTGCATAGTGATTTTTATTATTGGCATGGATGCTTTCCATGACCCTCATAATTATTGTTAAATGTAATGGACCTCTTGTGAATTATAAATAAAATTTCCTAGTGATATAAATTAAATTGATTATGGAATGGATGGTCTTATTATGACCTATATTTAAAATTTTAAAGTGATTTATACTAAAAAGGATCCACCATGACTTGAGGGATGTCAGTTTCTTCTTTACAGAACATCAAGCTACGGGCTTATAGGGAAAGGGGGATTACCTTAAAATTTTATTATTATTGGAGGGAATTTGGTTAGGTTTGTTTAGAATGAAATCTTACAACACCAAGTCAAGGATGATGTGCTTAGAATCTCACATCACTTGGGTTTTTGGGTAGGGGGTCTCATGCCCCCCTCGATTAGGATGTTGAGCATGGCGGTCATTTCCATGAGCGAGATAATAGACATGAATTATATATCCCATTTTTATATATTTTTCTTATGACCTTTTTATTATAGGAACCTATCTCATTATTATTATTATTATTATCATTTAACTCCCGAGATTTTTTGATGGGATTTCCTCATTCATTAATTGAGTTATTATAGGCATGACATCCCTTGAAGAGTATGACACTCTTGTAACTATATAAGGACGCTTGAGTTATGCCTCTGGTCCTGATTAGTATAATGTATTTATATACATGGATATATATTCTTGTACATATAGATAACATATATATAAATATATTCTTATATATGTACACATATATACAGGGTGACATGTTTAGAGGATATCCCATCTTAGGTCGAAGCATGTATAGTCAGTCATGTGTCTTTGTTGAACCTTTTCCCAACTTGTTTACATTCATTATTACAACACTACCTTACTTTTGATATACCTAAAAACTATTTATATTATATATAAATGGACTAGATTATGAATTATACACCATTTGTGGTGGCCTACTGAGTATTTCTTATATCCTATTAAGGACACCATCACGCTGGGGAACTCGAACATACCTCCTAGTTGTAGGTTTAAGTTCATGGATTTTTCTAACTCATTGTTTCCATTCTTGGTTAGGATGAAGTACAAGATAATAGGACCAAGATAGTGCTCATGATGGTATTGGATATAGTCGTGGTGTCTTTTATTTATTTATTTCCTTTATTAGTATTACTATGTACTGTGTATACTGGCCTATATTTCTGTCAGAGTATGTTCATGGAAAATCACTTATTCATTCATTACTAATTTCCAATTATTATCATATTCAGTCACCATTAAGTTTATTGATTATATTGTATTATTTATTGATCCATGGGGTATAGTCTTCCCACTTTGCCACCATTAGACCCTTGCTGTTAGTTAGAAGCCTATGGCATACAGAGAGGCACGCTTGAGGCATAGTGGCCAACCAGCTATGGGCATTGTTTTAGTGGCTCTCAGGTCGGGATGCCACATTGATTATGTCATTAAACCCATATTATCATATTATTACCACTAATTAAATTCGATTGTTAAATATTATATTTACCCTTACTGAGATTTTGATCTCACCCTTCTTATGTTTTATATTTTTTTATGTTAAGAAGAATGATGTTAAATTAATTATGTCTAGAATGGTTTTTTGTGTAAAGAATTTTATCGGAGATGTTGAAGAATTATTATGAAATAAGAGAAGTTGGGTATATTAATAAAAAAGATCACTTAAATACATGGGTATTTTTATGCAAGAGTATTTACTAATTCTTTAAAACTCTAAACCTAAAAGGTCCATAGGTATATAAGTTATCCAATATTTCCATTTGATGTTGTTTTTTTAGATGACTAAAATTGGGTCATGTTTATTGATATCAAATCCATAAAAGTTTGGATTATGTTCCTAAAACCGAATCTAGGAGTTTGGATTTTAGGTTATTATATTTGGTATCAGAGTGTGGTTTTGATAAATTTGGAGAATATTATGTTTTCATGTGAGGTTAACTTAAAATCTATGGATACTATCATGGGTTTATTTATTTACGGTCGATCATATGTTCAATGGAGAAAATTATTTTTAAATTTCATATGTGATTACACCTTAAGGTGATTTGAACTTCTTACTCCATTTTTGGAAGGTTAATCCATTATGGTAATTATAGTCTATTAGATATTAGGTTATCCTTAATGGCTATAAAGTGATTTTTCTATAGGGTAATATTTTTGAGAGATTAATAATCAAGATAAGGATAACCATTAAGGTTAGTATCTAATGTTGATTCTTTTTATTTTTGTGAAGTTCACCACATTATATGATTCTATAGTGATTCATGTTATTTTGGGAAAATCATATTTTGAGGAGTTTTACTATTTAGTTTTTTATAGATAGAACTAAGTCAAACATTATGTGTTATTATTGATTTATTGGAGATTACTTTTTTACATATCCATTTAAAGGTTTTATTGGGTATTATATTTTCATGTTATAACCATTTTAGTTTTAGTAAAGATGGAAAGAATTAATTTTCATCCTTTTATATACCTCATGGTCAATCAGAAGTTGATTATAGTGCTTCAGGCATTAAATATTCATACTTATTATTTAGAGTATAATATGATATAAATGTGGAGGCCGGTTAAAACACACAACCAATGAATGAAATTTCATTTATATATTTGAATAAAATAAATTAAGTATATTTTCTTATGTTCTTAGTCTAGATGGTAAATAAATTCATCAACTCTAGGAAAAATAACTTAAAATAAAAAAATATTCTATTATTTAGTTCCCAGTTACCATTCAATCGGGTATGTTTTTACCTTTTTTTGTTTTCCCTTCTCTTTGGTTGCGGTGGGATAGAAATTAAAGTAGGAGGATACCTATAATGGTGAAGTTAGAGATTTTTTGGAATTTTCAACATAAAACCTATAGTTTCTATTGATCATTGGGAACTTACACACCATGGAAGTGAATTACTCAATATGTAATTTTTTCTAGATAGAATCCATGAATTGAATACATGGAGTGAATAAGTTACATTTTGTATAGAAGGTAAATGTAATTTAAGGGAAAAATATCGGGTTTTAATTAAAATGTGACAGGTTTTTAAGAATATATGAGCATTGAGAGTTACATGACATGTAATGGAATTAAACTCCCTATAAATGTCACATGTTGTAGTTTTAAGTAGTTGGTTCAGCTGATTTTCTATTTCATTCAGCCTACAACTGACCTATCTCAACCCAAAGCATACCCTAGGTGATTTTGGGTGACTCATTTCCATCTAGATCAATTCATTTAGTAATTGATCCCCATTGTGGTTGGATTGATCCTATTTATGTAAGCGTTCCTTCTGTTTCTTATTTGGTTTTGGTTTTGGCTATGGTTTTGTGATCATATAGGGTTTTCTATCGATCCTTTTTAGTTTCTTGGCATTCTTTCTCTATCGAAGGTTTTTCTCTAGATTTCCAGTCTCCGTTGTCGAAAGAAGCTAGGTTTCTACCATGTTAAGGTAGGTGTTTCTATAAAACATTTTAATTTGATGAATTGCATATTATTCTTGATTAAATCCTTTGGCTTGTTCATTTTTTAAGTGATGAATTATTTCAAATGGTTTCTTATCAAAGAAAGTGTTTTCAAAAAGAGGTTTTTGATTTGAAAATCAATTTTATTGATATAGAAATGGATTTTCAAACTCTGAAGAATATTGGATTGGCTTTGAATTTTTTTTATAAAATTATGAGGATGGTTTTGATTTTGAATTTGAACAAATTCAGATTTAGAACCTTGGGTGCATCAGGATAGAGACACGAGTTTCCTTTGTTTGTGTTTCACCACTAGGGGGTAACTTTTTTTGATATCAACTAGCAAGAATCGGTATATTTTGGATTCAATGTATGCATTTCTAGGATTTTGAGTTTCTAGTATGCATTGTCTCATAGGCTAGATCCTAATATGATGTTCTTTTTCATTTTTCATATATGGTTATTTATGACATGTTTATTTTATCATGGATTGTTTCTCACGAGTTTTTATAGAGGTTTTATCACATAGATTCACATGATTAGTTGATTCATGTATATGTGTTTACATGTATACCTCTTGATGAATGGATATGATTTCCTATTTTTATCCTTTATACTTGTAATATTTATTCTTTGAGAATATGAAAGGATTTATGAAAACTAAATGAAGAAAAAGGAGAAATGATTTATAAATGGTTTGGATTTATAATAACACTTTTTAAAATTCTTTTTTTAAAAGCTAGAATTATTTCATTATTGATTTTAGACCTTATATAGAAACTGTGTTGGTATCCTAATTGGATTTTGATCACACCCTACTTACAATTTTTTTAATTTTTAGATGTTATATTATAGGATTCAAGTAAAGCTAAGATCATCATGTATCATTCTAGCTTCACTTGTTGTTTTTACTTTTAGTTTAGGTTGGTCTGGAGGTGACTATTGGTCATGTGGGGTTATGAATTACTTTGTTGTTTAGCCTAATTGGCTTGGATTTTATGTTTTTTTTATCTTGTCTATTTTACACTTCATACTATTGTTGTATGTCTTATTTTTCTTATATCTAGTATTGTTTTTATTATCCTTTTTACCCATATCATGTGATGGGCTAGTTTGGGTGGCTTGTCAAGTTTACCCAGGATGGTTCTTTACAATTTGGTATCAAATGGATGCTTATACTAAAGTGTATTAGCACTTCCAGAGTTTGGTTTTGTGTCATGGGTAGAACAAATTTTGGACCATTGGAATTCAGATAGTAGGTGTGGAAAAGGGGCCTCACCGGCTCACTTCCGTGACTAAAACCAAGCTACCATGGGTGTTCAAGGACATTTTACCAGGTTTGAGACTTAGAGTGTGAGGCTATTTGGATGAAATGTATGGGAAGTTTATTTAAATTGACCTGTTACTTTTTAAGTAATATTTTTCATAGTATATTTAAATTTGTAATGTTTTAAAGATATATTCTTTATACCTGAAGTTGGTACTTTTTTTAATTTTCTCATGAATGATTGGTTTTTTTGTTAGATAATGCCTATAAGAAGAGATCTTCCAAATCCGAGAGAGGAAGATATCAGAAAGGTTTTTTAAAACAATCCTCCAGTGGACCCTACTCTAGTATAAGATGTTATCTAAACTATTTAGAATCTGGATCAAGTGGGTGTTAAGAACCTAGTATGTGTAGTGGATCATGGCTTAGAATTTACCAGGAATCATGCACCTATATTTCACAGTGACAAAGGATCCTAGGAATCCAAGGAGTTTCATGAGTGGATAGAGAGGATATTCAACTTCATAATGACTCCTAAGGAATCTAAGGTGGGTTTTTCTATGTATATTCTCGAGGGAATCAAAAGGAGATGGTGGGACTCTGTAGTGAAAGTTAAGTTTCAGAAGGACCTAAACTATGATTCCATTAAGAAAATTATTAACCAAAAGTTTCATACAGATACATTGTGTTCGGCGAATACTTGGGTGTTTCTGAACTTATACCTAGGGGATTATGTTGTTCTAGAGTACTCTACCCATTTTTCTGAGCTAGTGAATATGGCACCGAAGCTTTTCACTAATGTGTACCTGAAGGCTCAAAGGTTTGAGTTAGGAATGAGGCCTGATATTTGGTCAATGTTGATACTCTTCTGCCTTCAGACCTTTGTGGAGGTAGTTGACATGGTAGCTTTAGTTTAGGAAGACATAGAGGGGAAGATATTTTTGGGTTGAGCTTTATTTGGTTCACTGGTTCGCCATGGTATATCTTTTGGCCAAAAAATAAACTGTAAGAGTGGTTAATTTTTCTTTGGGCCAGTCTTACGGGCGATGATAGGGTAACAGCTAGTTGTTTGCTACTAGCGTGGAAGTTGAGGTCATTCCAATCATAACTATTATGAGGCTCATAATAATTTTCATATTTTTGGATGACCTGGACATCTACAATGTTTTTGTGAAAAGATATCTCAGGGAAGTAGGGAAGGATCCACTTTAACCAAGGGATCAAAGGTTTATACATATTATTATAAGGGTGGTGGGTCTAATACTAAGGCCAAGGGAGATGTTCATGTGTCTAAGACCAGACAACTTTATGCATTGGATTATGCACCATAGGAATTTGAAGTCGGGACAATGACTTTTATAGGTACATTGTTTATCTCATCTTCTATGGTGCTGGCTTTGTTTGATATAGGTGATACTCATTCTTTTATATCATATATTCTATTTGATGTGTCAAGATTGAATTCATAACTTATGCATTTATTTTTGAATATTTCCATGCCTTTGGGAAAGAGGTATGAACAAGGTTTCAGATTTCATGTATGTCAGGTGATGATAGTCAACTTTGAGGTGGAGGGGGACTTTTTATTGGCTGATCTTGACATCTTTAACTTGATTATCAACATATAATCTATGGTTAGTGTTAAGGACCATATAGACTATTACTGTTGTCGATTTAAGTTCTTATCTACCGATGGGGTCACTCATGTTTTTCAGGGTGAGTGGTACTCTAGACTAGGAAGGTCAAGGCATGTTGTTCCTTATGCCAGGGCAATCTCATGTCAGTTTTTAGAGAAGTTTCTTAATTTATTTGACCGTTACTTGGGTGGACGACTTCTTGTAGTTGTGTGTGAGTACCTAGATCTCTTTTTGGATGATTTTTTTGGGTTTTCACCATAGAGAGAGGTTAGGTTTACTATTGACCCACTCCCTGGTATGATTTCCATCTCTATATCATCTTACCATATGAAACCTACTGAGTTCGTGGAACTTAAGGTCATATTGGAGGACCTAAAAGATAAAGGATTTATTCATCCTAGTGTTTCACCGTGGGATTCACATGTTCAATTTTCTAATAATACATACATTAGCCTCATAATTTTTACTAATTATTGAAAGTTGAATCGAGTGACTGTTAAGAACAAATATTCTTTTCCAAGTATTGATGATATCTTTGATCATCTTAGAGGGGCTAATTGGTTTTTTATGATTAACCTATGGTAAGTCTATCACTAATTGAGATTCCAAGAAGAGGATATACTAAAGACAATATTTAGAATTCAATATGGTCATTTTGAGTTTCTGGTTATTCTATTTGATCTCACTAATGCTCTTGTGGTGATTATGGATTTGATGAATTGAATCTTTCATTGGTTCTTGGAATATATTTTTTGTGTTCATGGATGATATTTTGGTGTACTCCAAGTCAGAGGAGGATCACATGAACCATTTTGATATCATTCTTCAAACCTTGAGGGAACATCGTCTGTATGGTAAGATTTCCAAGTGTGAGTTTTGGATTTGAGAGGTTAATTTTATGGGGAATGTGATATCTGAGAGGGGTATCTCAGTAGATCTGGAAATGGTATAGAAAATTACGTCCTGGGAGTAGCCATGAAATGTTTTTGAGATTCGAAGCTTCTTGGGTTTGGCTGGTTACTATAGATTGTTTATTCAGGACTTCTCCAAGATCGCATATTTGATTACTACTTTAACCCATAAGGGTGTAAAGTTCGAATGGAATGACAACTATTAGAGATATTTAGAGCAGTTGAAGGTAAGGTTGACTTCAACGCCAGTTTTGATTCTTATGGAACTAGGGTCAAGTTATTATATTTTCAGTAATTTTTTTGGTATGGGTTTGGGATGTGTCTTAATGAAGGGGAAATAGGTTGTGGCTTATGTCTCTCACCAGTTACGCTCTCATAAGAAGAACAACCCTACCCATCATCTTGAGTTGGAATATATTATGCATTCACTCAAAAACTGGAATCACTATCTCTTTGGGGAGTGGTTTATGGTATATTATAATCATAAGAGATTAAAATACATTTTTACTCAGAGGGATTTGAAGTTGAGAAAAAGATACTAGGTAGGGTATCTTCAAACTTATGATTTTTATATTTTTTATACCCCAAGGAAAGTAAATGTGTTGGTCAATGAATTTCATAGAAAATTACTGACAAAATTTGTGAATGAATCAGTTGAGGAGTGGTATCTGATCAGTTTGTTTGTTGAGATGATCTTGGGAGTGGAAGAGGTTTGTGGATATTTGTTCTTTAGTTCGATAAAAGATGGCTCATTTTTTTATGAGCAATTCCAGTTCGAGCATGTGGCATATATTGAGTAGAAACTCTTTATTAAACACCTTTATAATGGGGAGACCTTGGGTGAGTAGTCTCAGTATCCTAGTGGAGCTTTGTGATTTCATAGTAGTTCAGTTGTTCTGTTTTCCTTGAGACGTGATTTTTTTGGAAAATATACACCATTCATGTTCGTCTGTACACCTTAGGGCTACTAAGATACATCATGATCTGAGGTGTCAGTATTGATGGAAAGGGATGAGATGATCGATAACATACTTTTTATCGTAGTTCCTTACTTTTTAGTGAATTAAGGCAGAGCACCAGACACCAAAGGAGTTGTTGTTGACTTTACCCATTTTGATATGGAAGTGAGATGATATTTCTGTGTATTTAATCATTGATTTTTCATGGAATCCTAGCAGTAATGATGCGATTTGTGTGATCATTGATCGATTCATAAAATCTATGCATTTTATACCTATCAATGAGGCGATGAAAGTGGAATAGATTGGGGACTTGTATATATGATATATTGTGAGACTTAATGGGATTCCATCTGTAGTTTTTTTTTTGATAGGGATATGAGGTTCACAACTAGGTTCTGGAATGTTTTACCTAAGGTGATGGGTCCCCAAATTAAATTAAGCATAACTTATCATCTGAAGACAGATGGAAAAACCGAGAGGGATATCTAGGTTCTTGAGGAGATGCTCTAGTCTTGTGTTCTTGATTTTGGAGGATCTTTGGAAAATAATTTCCCTTTGGTTATATTTAAATATAAAAATAGTTATCGAGATTCACCCAGAATGGAACCCTATGAGTCATTGTATGGGAGGACATGTAGATCACACTTGTGCTGTAAAGAGTTAAGAGAGTGGTCCTTGGTTGGGTCGAGTGTTGTTCAGGAGACTAAAGAGATGGTGTAGTTGATCTAGATTCAATTGATCACAACAAAAATTCATCATAAATCCTATGAAAAATTTCACTATAGACCAATAGAGTTTGAGGTTGGTGATCGGGCCTTTCCAAGAGTTTCTCCTCACTTTTTACATCTTCGGTTAAGTGAGCAAGGTAAGTTAGCACTAAGGTTTGTGGGTCCCTTTGAGATCATTAGATGACTGGGGAGGTTGGACTACCTGTTTTTTTACCATCTGGATTGACATCTATATAAAATGTTTTTTCATTTTTCCCAGTTGAGAAGTTATATAACAGATCATTACCATGTGATTATATGAGGGATATTTATCTTGCGCCAGATACCACTTTGGTTGATAATCTAGTTCATATTATAGATCTCCAAGATAAGGTAATGTGTGGTAAATTAGTCCCCTGATATGAGTATTGTAGAAGTGTGGACATGAAAATCATGATACATGGGAAATGAGAGTATTTTATGAGGCAGTATTTATCTTCTCTTTTTTGGATCTAGGATCTTGAGGGATTTTCGGGGGAAGAAAGTGTTTAGGTTAGGGAGATTTTAACATCTTATTACCTTTCATTTAGGTACGCTTTTACCTTTATTTTGGTTTTCTTTTTTCATTTGATGCGATATGCTAAAAAGGAAATTTAGAGGATACCTGTAATACTGATGTCAGGGATTTGTTGTAATTTTCAACATAATACCTGTAGTTTCAACTAGTCACTGGGAATTTTCACCTCTTATAAGTGAATTAAATGAAATTTAATGGTTGTTGGGTGGAATCTGTGAATTGAATACATGAAGTGAATGAGTTACAAATTGTGTACGGGAAAAATATCAATTTTAATTAAAAAGTGGTGGTTTTTAATTTAAAATAAATGATTTTTTCAGTGTATATGAGCTTCAATAGTTACATTATGTGTAATAGAATTATACACCATGAAATTTTCATGAGTTATAGTTTTAAGTAGGAGGATCATATGATTTTCTATTTCATTCAGCTTGTAGTTATCCTCTATCGACTCGGAGCTTACCCTAGGTGATTTTGGGAGACTCCTTTCCATCCAGATCGATTCATTCAGAGATTGATCACTATTATGGTTGGATTTATCCTCTCTGAGTAAGATTTACGTCTAGTTCTTCTTTTTTTTGTTACATCTATGGTTTTTCTATGGTTTTTTGTTCAGATAGGGTTTTTTTATCAATCCTTTTCATTTTCTCAATGTGCCTTTTCCATCGAAGGTCATTCTCTTGATTTCCATTCTTTGTTGTCGAAAGCATCTTGGTTTCTACTACATTGAGGTAGGTGTTTCTATATAATGGGTTAATTTGATGGATTTCATATTGTTCTTGATTAAATACTTTGGTCTGTTCATTTTTTGGAAGTGAAAAATTGTTTCAAATGGTTTTTTTAAGAGTAATTGTTTTCAAAAATGGTTTTTTCTTTGAAAATGGATTTTCATGATTTGTAAATGGATTTTCAAAATCCAAAGTGAATTAGATCTACTTTGAAAATGTTTTATAAAATTTTTATCATAGTTTTGAATTGAATTTTGAAAAATTCATATTGGGAACCTTGGGTGTGTTAGGATAGAGATGCGGGTATCCTTAGTTTGTATTGCACCACCAGGAGGAAACTTTTTTTGATTTCTATTGGAAGTAATATATATATATTTTGGATCCAAATTATTATTATTTAGGCTTGTTATTGTCTAGTACACATTTCCCCAAAATTCTTGGGCCCAATATAAAGTGATTTTACATTTTTCATATATAGTTTTTTCGCATTATTGTTTTATGATGGATTGTTGCTCAAAAGTTTTTATTGAGGTTTTATCATAGCTTTGCAAGATAGGTTGATTCATGGAAATTAGTTTACCTATATACCTCTTAATTCATGGATTTTATTTCCTAATTTTATCACTTATAATTTTCATATTTCTTATTTGAGAATAGAAAAGGATTTATGAAAACCAAAGGAAGAAAAAGAGAAATTTTTATAAATGGTTTGGATTTATAATAACTCTTTGTAAAAGTATTTCTATTTTAAAATATATAATTGTTTAATTATTGATTTTAGACCTTATATATAAATTTTGGTGGTATCCTATGGGGATTTGTCTCACACCCTAATCACGTCTTTGGGAATTTTTATATGTTGTATTATAGGATTCAGGTAAAGGGAAGAGAATATTATAGCATGCTGGATTCACTTGTTGTTGTTTCTTTCAGTTCGGGTTGGTTTAGAGGTGAATGTTGGTCACATGGGATTGTGAATTAATTTTTGGATTATCTTTATTGTATTAGACTATATATATTTGTGTATATTTTTTATTTTCCACTTCATATTTTGGTTTTATTTCTTGTTTTGTTTATATTAATGACTGATTTTTATTATCCTATTTTACCCATATCATGTGATTGGCTGATTCAGGTGGCTTGTCTAGTTGACCCAAGTTAGTTCATTACATATTACATTCATTTATATAATGAATTGATGGTATTCTTAATCCCTTATTTAGTTATGGTTTTTTGGTTATTAACTTTTTCATGCTCATTTTCTCTATCACTCTCTATTATTCCTTAGATGTTATTCTTTCTCCTCCATATCCATATTTTCACTTCCCACCAAAGATCTCATTATGTGTGAACTCTATTATGTTTTATTCTAGGTGACCGTTACATTTACCTCTTCCAATTTTTAAAAATTATTTTTTTATCCCTTTTATGTTGTGGGTTTTCAAAAAAGTCATTTTTAAATATTAAAAAGGTTTTTCCTTTAGTGGTCATGTATTTTTATCTCCCACTCACTGGAATTGATTTTAAAAAAATATTTTAAACCCTTTTTATCAGGAATAAGATAAAATTGAGTGGAAATAATTTATTTAAGGAGGTGTAATATAACAACCTGAAAATTTATTTAAAAATAATACTATTCTTGATAGCTTTCTTAACACGCAACATCGTGCTTTAAGTGAATTATAATATACAATAAAAATATTATTATTTAAATGTGATCGGTATAAAATAACCACTAAATTTATAGGTATGAATCATAAATAACCACATTATAAAAAATATTTATAAAGGTTTTATATAATTAAATTATATTACTTAATCATAATAAATAAGTACTCACTTTTTAATAAATCCATTTTATACTTCAAGAATATGTTTTCTTCGAAAATAGTTTTTATTTCTATTTGTTAGTGAATATTATAATTAATTTATGACACTTTTAGAAATTTTATTTTATAAAAATGATATCATTTTTGAAATAATTATGTCAAATTATCTTAGGGTTAAATATTTTTATTTTTCTAAAAAGAATAATTTTTCAGCGAATAGTGAAAAAAACCAATTTTCTAAAAAACCATATTTTCCATTCAAGTATTTAAAAAGTATCATTTTTTTATAAATTGATTTTAAAATTTAATTAGTTAATTTATATTAAAAATAATCAAATTAATGTCATCGTAATGAGAATTATGATTAATTTTGATATAAAACATTTTTAAACTTAAAAATATTTTTTTTAGGAAAACTATTTTTTATCATATTTTGTGAGTTTATTTTAAAATTAATTTCTTACAATTATAGGGATTGATTTTGAAAAATTGAATTCCATATTTTGAATCAAAATTTCCAAATTTTATAAAAAATTTAAATTTATTTTTGGTCATTATGAATAGTAAATGTGGTAAATATTTGTCACCTCAGTATGGGTAAATCGGGTAATTATGATTGAAAATAATGTGATAAGGATTTAAAAATACATATATAACCTACCTTATTTATATTGGATGTGTTAATTTTTCCCATACTCATCTAATATTTGAATATATGGAAACTTGGTACCATTTTTCTTTGATAATGACCTTAATATTATTTTATGTAACGAATAAATCCAAAATGTCACACCCTTTGTTTTAATAACTCTAATATTTTTTAATATAAATAAATGTAGATTATGTTCAGTTATAAATGTATATCTGAAATAATAAATAATTTTTCCTATCATGTTATTTTTTTTAAAAATTAGTGATGGAATAATTAGCTTAAATTCTTACGTAATGTTGACATAGTGCATGTGAATGAAGTATACAAATTGAGAAAATGATTTAAAAAACTTAAAATGTAATTTTTTGTTGAGTTATAGTATTAAAAGATTTTTTGGTTAAATATAATGTATTATTAATGTGTTAAAATTTTATATTCAAATTAAATAACTATTTTTTATTTTTTTAAGTCAAATCATTTGAATAGTCCCAAAAATGACTTTAATGGTATTTCATGTTAAATAATATTTGATTAGAAGATAAAAATATTATCTTTAGACAAGTTAGTGGGATATGGTTTATAATTTTAACCATTTTCCACTTATGGGTCACTTTACTTTTATATTAACATTATTGACCCCTAAAGATTAAAAAAAACATTGATTTCGCAATAATCATCAAAAGGGTTAATGAGGGCTCAAAACTAATAGATAAGGGATAAAAAATCACCTAAACATGTCTAAATTTTATTTGATGAGATTATTTCTACTTATATACATCCTATTTTCTAAATACATAATTTTATATCCACTTTAAAATGAAAATTATTTTATATTAATTTAATACTTTAAGTAATTCTAAGGGAGCCCCTCTCCTTTCTTGTATAAGGGAACCACATCAACTCTATTACTAACTGTTTTTGATCCATTTAGATTAAAAAACTGCAATAACATCTTATTAACTTCCTTATATACATTATATAGGTTCTCGTATTCTTAAAATACCTCCCTGAAGGTCCTTTATCAGAGATCCAAAGGAGGTTCTTCAAAGAGGTGGTAATTGCCATAACCGAGCATTTTCATTTTAATTATTATTCTACATCCTTAAATTATATCCAAACCATTATAATATAATAAAATAATTATCTCCCATATACTGATAATTTATTATGTAAATGGAATAAACTAATTCATATCTTTTTCCATCCCATGTGGTATGAAAACATCATTCGTGCGTACATGTGGACTACCACCTCCATAAAGTCATGCGTTTTTCATTTTATCACCGCCACTCGTGGATATTTATAATGATGGATTTAATGTATATATATGATATTAATTACATAATTATCATTATTTAAAGATAATTTATCATATATTTTCTTACTGTTCCATCTGTTAGAAAATTGGAAGTCGTTCATATGTATGTGTGGATTACCACCTCCATGAAGTGATGTGATTCATTTTTCATGTACACAAATAATGGATGGTTATAAAATTGTATTTAATGTATAAAAATTATAATTATGGAATTATTATTATTCTTTTTATGATGTAACCATGAAATATTTAACCACAATCAACCTACTGAAGTGATTTTGAAATTATGAATCAAACATCCTCAAAACACCCAAAGTGAGCTTAACAAATTAAGTAATTAAATATATCATTAAAATAAATGAAATAAATGGTTTAATGATATGGTATTAAACATGGAAGAATTTCTTAAACAATTAAATAATTAATATAAGTTTATTGTAAAGGTGTTAATGGAAATACAAAGCAATTTTGAACTTAAGATAAGGGGTTTCTTAAATCAATTTCCATTCATCGGGTTTTACTTATACTTCATTAATTATGTTATTCCAGTATTATGTGTGAAATTACCTTTTATTTTATTTTTTTGTATTTCCACTTTTGTTGTTTTAAAATTTTTACAATTAATCACATCATTGATTAAATTCAAACATCAATGATAGGATCTTTGTAAGGATTATTCATCTCAATATTGTTTCTTTGAGACATGTCATGTATTGTGTACCTACTTCCTTTTATAAGGGGTATATACTACCTATTAAGATATTATATCATCAATTAATCTTTTATCATGATATTTTAAGTTCCTTTATAGTTTTATCTTTTGTGATATATTGATTTAAATGTTATAAAAGGTTCAATTGATTTTATGTTCTCAATTTCAATTCTTTTAGACATAATTCAAGTTATGCACCATGATTTATTTTATATGGAATAATTACTTACTTGTTAATGTTTTTTAACAAATTACATCATGGAAATTAACAATTTTATATAATCATTCTATGTTCCTTTATTCAATGAATTTTTTATTCAAGTAATACCCAAGTTGTATGGCTTTCTCATCTCAAACATAATTCTTTGAGACGTATTTTGTTTGATAAACCTATATTCAATTATATGGTGTATAAAATGAATCATTAAATATAAAATCATGAATATTTTTATAATCATGTTATTATATATTCCTGGTTATTTTCTTTCATTCAAATGGTTTTTGGTTCTAAAATGTCATAAATGAGTTTTCTTTAAAAAATTTGTTTTAAAAATTTTAAAGACTTTTAACCAAACTTTTTATCCTTGTTCTTTATCTTATTTAAATAAAGTTATTTTATAAACATAAATTATTTTATAAAGTTATTTTACATGATCTTTTACTTTCTTTTAAAATATTTTAAAAGTAAATTTCTTAACATTTTCCACATGGATCACTTTTAACTCTCTTTACAAAAGTTTGAAAATAATGTTTATTTTTAACATTTATGACATAAACATATTTTCTTGAAGTCATGAACTTTCTTTAGTTTTAAGCTTCCTTTATACATTTTCATGATTATTTTCAAATAAATGTTTTCCCCAATATTCTGGAAATTTATATAAAATATTATGAAAAGAAAATGTTATTTTCCTTGGTTTTAATAGAAATCTCTTAAATGTCATTTTAAATATATTTTTCATGGAAATATAATTTTTTTTATTATACTTAAATGTAGATATGTTCCAATGATACCATCCTTATTCTTTTATTTTATTACTTATGATTATTATAAATATATTTTCATGGAATCCATTTTTTCCATGGGCTAATCAAGCGAAAAAAATAATTTTGGTTGTTTTCAAGGGTGTTATATTGGAAAGTGTAAGATTATAAAGGTTTTATTCATTATATGGTACTTGGACATATGTATCAATTATTTAAGGGTCAAACTATTTAAAACCTAGGATTGTTGGGTTGGTTATATCCCTCCAATGCATTGGATGAAGTGATAAAGTTACCTATTTTAAGTTACTCCTAAGAGATGATGGAGTTAACTATTGCATTTTACTACTAAGAGACAATGAATTTTACTAAATATGAGTAGCACATAAGAGATTATGGATTAAAATGTTCTATGTTTCTCCTAATATAATGTTTTTACTATCCTATTTAGGTGATTCTATGATTAATGATTAATTTTCAAAGACACCTACACAGTTCTTCAATGTTTTCTATGAGTTTTGATGGATCCTTTGCTCAAAGATTGTTTTCAAATGGATCATGATTGTTAACTTATATGAATATTTTCTTATATTAAATATTTATTCCATGTATTATGATTTATGATCTACATTGATGGGTATGTATTCTCTTATGTTATGGTCATGCACATTTATTATGTCATCATACCCTTATGTTCATCTTATGTCCACCGATGACATTCAATTGTTAATGCTTATATTTACTTCACTAAGTGTTTGAGATCACCCATATTATTTTTTATTTTTCCCTAGGTTAATAAGAATTATATTAAATAAATTATTTCTAAAAATGTTTTTTGAGTGAATTACTTTATGGGAGATATTGACGAATTATTGTAAAATAAGACAGGATGGGTATAATAGAAAAAATGATCACTTAAGTACATTCATATTGTTATGTAAGAGAATTTACTAATTATTTATAACATGAAACTTAAGAGGTCCTTGGGTATGTAAGTAATTCAATATTTCTATTTTATGTTTTATGTTTTGAATGGCTAAAATTGGGTCTTTTTTATCTGTATCAAAGACAGAAATGTAAAGATTGTGTTTCTAGTTCTGAATTTGGGAGTGAAAGTTTGAGGCTATTATTGTAAAACTAGTCCATTATGCTTATAGGAAAAGTGGATTGGTATTACTCCCAAGTTCCATAAAAATAGTTATACCTTTTAATGTGATTTGTTTATGGTACTTGGGATTAAATTTTATCAACTATTATATAATTATATTTAAATATATCCTTAATATTTAATATAATTTTCCATCAAAATGTATATGTTGTATTCTAATACAATACCAAATTTCAATGAAATACCACATTCCTATAAAATTCCACATTTTTAGGTCATGCCATATTCCTAATTTACATAACCATGGATTTAATTATTATTTCAAAATATTATTCCATGTAGTATTTTATGGTTTCATGATCATCCAGTATGGATTAAATTCTAAACACAACATTTTATTACTATGAAATATTTTCTCATCATTATTTATAAGGATTTCATTATTTGATCCAGTTATTCATGATGTTATTTCATTGATCAATTATATTATTGGCATATGAAATATTAAAAATTTATATATGTTTCATTAAAAATTTGTTACCCTAAATGAGCTTTGAACTCACTACTTTTTTATGTCTCCTCATTTTCCTAGGTCATTATAGGGGATGAATTGATTTTGGTCATATTATAACAGATTTGAGAAGAACAATATCATTTTGTTTTATTGGTTCATGATTTAATATTTACCTATATAAAATAGGAATAAAACCTTTATTCTAGAAGTTGGATGTATTTTATATTCATTTTCATATTTATGTTTGTTTTTCATGAGATCTAGAAGTTTGTGTTTTGGGGACTTCAACTCTAAATTTCATTATTATGTATAATATCATTTGTTATAGTATATTTTTTAAATACATTTCAATTTCTCCCAGGTTTATATTTCATTTTTATTATTTTCCCTGTACGATATTTTTTCTAGTATATTTCCCATTTTCTCTCATCAAACCCTTTTTAAATTCTAGTACCATTATAACACCTCGACTGAAAATTAAATTTTTTATTATCAAAACACTTTTGAGGAAAAAGTGAGAAACTGTAAGATCCAACCTTACTACCAAATAAAACCATTAAATAGGATAACCCAGATCATGAATACAGGATTTTCCCCGCCCCAATGACTATACCATGATGACCAAACTTCACCAATGCATAACCGCTTAGATAGCTGTCCTGTGCAGGGTTGCAGGGGATTAGTACCGATGGAAGAGTCATACCCCCTCAAACTTCCAAATATGAATGGCATGCTCGAGTGGAAGCTTCTTGCTATGAACCTCATCTGAAGTAGATCCATATAGTGTGTTGGTTTCAAACACACAAAAACTTTACAGTGAATTCATACAGAAGATTCATCCATCATAAACAATAGTGGCACATCCATATAATACACACAGAATCAACCAAAACCAGAAGAAGATTCCTACAAAATCAACAAAAAATTCTCCCAAAAAAATCAGGAAATCCCTCCAAATAACCAAGATCACCAAACATCACTACAAAATAGAATCAAGAACAAAAAATAACTTCACCGATGACATGAGGGAGGGGATCTCATTGACTCATCCATGCCACCACCAGAGCATCGACGATGCCGCTGCAAAAACACGCTGGAGAAGACTCATGAAAACAAGGCACTGAAGAAATAAAAAAAAATCAAATACCATCCTCATCGTAAGGACCTATACACCAACACATACTAAGATCCTTCACCAAAATTACTTACTCCATTGCCGAAGTCAATCCACCAAAATGAATCACACAAAACAATAGAAATACTCACAGAAAATCGCAACCCAAACCAAATCATGAATCAAAAATTTAAGAGATGAAAACCATCACCTTTGAAATCCATGATACACCAGAAGAAAAACCACATCACAAACATCTCATCGCTGCCTTCAGACTGCACAATCCTACATCGAACCTCCCAGTGAAACCACATCTGATGCAGAATCAAGGCTGAAACCCACAGAGGAGCTGGGAATCAAGAACCAAACCTTTACCTCACCACCGATGAAATACCTATCCATTTTGGAGGATGTAAATAATTATACCAGCAATGGTATCATCAATATGGACAATCGCTTGAAGCTTTGAGCCGCATGCCACGAGCCACCGTGCAGCAACACCGAAGAGGGTATGCCGCCAATCTACATAGAAGATGAATGATATGACAGGGGGAAACCCTAGAGTCGAAGTTCCATTTATGGGATCATCCCTAATAAAATCAATGAAAATTATATTGTAACACCCTGCTATTTTAAAAGAATACCATGTTCGATAGCTTACATTGCACAAAACACCAAGCTTAAACAAACTCCAAAATATTATTATTTTAACATGACTACTATAAAATATCCATTTAATTGGTAGGTTTGAATATTACTAACTATATTATGAAATATATATTAATTTCATGTTTGATAAAAATTTAATTAAACTTGGAAAATGAACACATAGTTTTTTAGTAAAGTCGTTTTATTCTTAAAATATATGTTTTCCTCAAAAAGAATTTTTTTATTTCTTTCTATGAGAAAATAAATATAACTAATTTTTGACACTTTTAGAAAATTTATTTGGAAAAATAAACTTCCTTTTTTTACTCATCACATCAAAATTATTTTAGGGTAATTGTTTTGGGAATTTTCTAAAAACATTGATTTTTGGGTTAAAAAGTAAAAACATAGTTTTTACATAATACCATAAATCTATTGAAATAATTATTATATGATTATGGTTAAACCTTATTATTGATCAAAATGTATTTATTTAATGAAAAAATACATAATTTTTTACATTTAGAAACACATTTCAAGTAATTTTGTAAACCATGATTTTATCCTTAGGAGAACCATTTTTATGAGTTATACACGTAATATATTTATAATTGATTTTTATCACATTTATAAATTGAATAAATTAAAATGGATTCCATATTTGGAATTAATAATTACATATAAGTTTATAATATTATTTTCATTTTTAGGCATAGAAAATTTACCGTGTCAAAAAAAAGATTTACCATAGTATAGGTAAAATAATGAAACAGATTAAAGTTAAAAGGTAAAAGTTTAAAATACCTAAAAAAATTAAATGGGTGTTTGATATAATGATACACCATAAAAATACTTTAAAATATTAATTATCAATCAATTCATTGTAATTTATTCCACTTAAATGTTGTTGTATTTAAATATAAAATAATCATTATTTAATCACTTAAACCTACCGCTCCTCAAGTATAAATACCAACCCTCACCACCCTCTTTCTCCTAACAAGACTTTATGATCCTTAAATCACTGTCAAAACCTATAATCCCCACTCTAACCACGTCCAAGTGCTTCTATTTTTACCTAATTTCCAATTCCAAGGTCTTTAAGGGATCCTTCAAGGAGGTGATATTCAATAGATAATTTTCTCAAACCACCTCTCTTATTTTCCTTCTGCTTCTTCTACCTTCTCCTCACATCCTTCATCCATAAATTAATAATAAATCTATAATCATTTAAATACTATAATGTTATGTTTCTAATGTAATATATTATATCCATCCCATTTATTACTTCCTCTTATTCAAATAAATTAAACCATTGTCCAAATTATGGCGTTAACCGTCTTTATGAATAATGACTTTTCATTTTCCATTACCACCTTCAAGGATGGTCATAAAAGTATTATTATAGTTAAATAATATTTTAAAATATATATTATAACTTATTTCATTTTCTATAACTAATATATATACAAAATGTTAAATAAAATGAAACTAGTTCGTGATGGTCGGAAAACCCATATAATAAAACATTTATCATTAACATTATATCAAATGAATCATTCCCATGTAAGAAAGAAAAATGATATATGGGAACATTTAGACATTTTTAAGTACATTAATACCATTTAATTTCACTTATAGAGTTTTATTTCTATTTTTAAAATAATAAACATAATTATACACAAATGAACCGACCAGGAAAACCATGAAACAAACGCACCCAAAACAATGAAAATAACGAAATATTATTAATTAATGGGAAGTAATATGTTATAAAAAATCATATAATGTATTATAAATATGAAAATAGTTTTTTAATTAATAAATAAAATTATTTAAACCTTTATACAGTGTGTTAAAGCACCCAAAACTAAAGGGAAGTTTGAGGTAAGGGTTTCTCATATCACTTTTATTTCTATGGGAAATATGCCTTCTTCACCACTTATTTCTGTTGTGTGGTGTATATAATACCCCATTGATGTTTTATATAATTAATCCCTTTATATTCATAGTATTTAAAGTTTCATTTGATTGGGGGTTATGATTCAAAACATACCCATGTTGTAAGGGTATATTTCAAAATCTCATCATTATTCAGGATTGTTAATGCTTAAGTCTCCATTGGGGAATATTTTTCTTCCATGTCCATTTTTTATAAAAAAAATTCATAAGTATTTTTACTATTCTCCAATGATTGTTTAAATTCTTTTTTAACCACTTTTTTACATTTAAAAATGATATTTTAAATGGAATCTACACGTCATTATCAAAACACTTCCCCTTTGTATTTTACCGAAAAAACGAAAGGATTTTTTGTTTGAACGTGTAAGACATGAATGAAATTTCCCACCAACACAACCAATAAAATTTTTACAGATTATTTTATAATATTAAATGGTTATTTTCAAATCAATTTATTTTTAAAATGTTTTGATAAATTCTAATTTTAAAAAGTAAATTGAAAAGTGAAAAAGGATATTTTTTTCAAGAATGTTTTAAAAGATATTTTTATTTATCAATTAAATAATACCTATAATGTACTTATGAACCACTAGGTATATGTTTTATTAATATCATACTTATTCTTTCTATGGATGGTTTATGATCAGTTTGATTATGGGTGTGCTATTTTGATATCATTCACTGTATTTCCTTGGATGGTGTATTATTATGTTTGTTGAATGGAGAAAGTATTTACATTCAGTATGCTAGTATAAATATGAATATTTATATTGATTATGTTTCACCCCTTTCATATGAGTAATTATTTGGACTTAGTAAGTGATGGATGGGTCCCATTATATCCCCTAGATTCATTAATAGGTCTCATAAGACAAACTAGTTTAGGTGTTGTCTTATGTATTACCCATTTCTGTATGGTGACTTGGATAAAGCCTTAATAGTATTTTTAGATGTCCTTTATTATGTATTTCCTCATAATGAGATTAATTATTGATTTCCATGTAATTATTAAATTATTATAATATCTATGGTTAAGTTTTCTAGATCATGTGATTGTTTATATGGATTTATTTGATCATCTTTTATTCTAAACATGTTATACTCAGGTTATTGATTAAATAGATTATGTTTCTGTTATTTAATTTTCCATAATTATTTATTCTTGTTTATGATAGATTATGTTGTACTTAAACCTTACTAATAATTTGAACTCATCCATTTCTTATGTTTTATTTTATCCCAGTATGCCAAGAAGTTTATTATGATTGATATACATAGTTAATCTAGAAAAATAATGGTGTCCTAGAAGTATTCTCTATGTTATATGATATATTTTCAATTTTAATGAAAGGTTCAAATTTTTTTATATTTTTCTAAAACTAAAAATTCGTTTGGTCCTCTAAGATATGATTCCTTGTATATTATGCCAATTTAATAAAGTAACCATCGACTATGGGCTACTAGGTTCAGGAGTTGTAGTTAGTATCAAAGGATGTTTATGAGAAAACTTTGGAAATAGATTTAGGAAAACATATATTAGAGAGAAAAACCCTATGACAGAATTTGGAAATTCTCCCAATGAAACCAAACTTATGATTTAGAGATTATTTATAACTAAATTTTCTATTAATGTTAAATAGTTTTGATATTATGCATTATGTTTCATAATGTTATAATATAATATAGTGTATGCCATTATATAAAAATGGAATCTAGTGGAAGGAATGTAAAGTATATCAATGAACATAATTTGTGAAGGGATTTTCCTCTTGGGAAAGATAATGAAAATGGAGCTGGAGTTGTGGCTAGAACTGAAACTGCATCTTGAGCTGAACAAATTACAAATATCGTGGGAAAACTGACTCAAGTTATGAACATTAACCTTACCCATATATAGAATCATGATCCACAACGTTGTGTAATATTTTTATACTGCTTCATGTGACAAAAACCGCAATCATTCAATGGGACTACAAATCCATTTGTAGTCGATAAATGGATATGTTCCTTAGAGAAGATATTTCTTGCTTTTGGAAGTAATTAAAGTGATAATGTTATCATTGTAGTTTATCATCTCTCCATGGATGAAGATCAATGGTGTTCATTTATTCAAAACACTAAGAAGGGGGAGGAATTAGAAAATAGGGAATGGAAGGATTTTAAGGAACTTTTCTTTAAAAAATATTTCCCTCGCAAACAATGAGAAGATATAGAGAGACAATTCTTGAGTCTGTGATAAAAATTGGATTTGAATATTTCTAAGTATGAAGATAAATTTACAATGTTATCCAGGGATATTTTGGACTACATATGTAATCAAAAGGGTAAGATTGACTACTTATTTGATGGGATTAAACCAATCTATTGAAGGGAAATGTTCTCCCAATAATTTTCATCATATGAGGATATTGTATCTTGTGCTATCATGATTGAGAAATAATTTTACAAGATTTATGGATATGAAGGAAATTAAGAAAATAAGAGGATGACAGAGAGAAATAAGGATAAATAGAAGAAGGGAAAGAAGGATTTTCCCACATGTGATAATTATTGAAAGAAACACCTCGATACTTTCTTGAAAGGAATGGGAGTTTGTTACAAGTGTAGAGAGAAAATCCATCGAGTTTGTGATTTCAAGGGAAAGAAAGAATATCTAAATGTTTAATGTTTAAATTGTATGAATACGGGGCACTACACAAATTAATTCACAAAGTTTCAAGGGAATATGACTCAGTAGAAACTTAGGGATCAAGGTCAATCTTGTGCTATTGATATAGCCAAAATGGAATTATTATTATGAGTTTATTTTTGGATCAAAGAAATATTTTGTATAAAATTATCATTATAATAATTATGAAACCTATTAGGATTGTATTGTAGTAATTTTTCTTTAAGGATTTGAGATCATATGTTGAATGGTACCAAAGACTGGGAAGATATATTCAATGGAAAGTTTATATTTTTTAAAACACGTGTTTGAAGGAAAGATAACCCTTAATATTTTTTTAATGTTGGGATAATAATTTTGGGATGGATAGATGATATACCTTGGAGCTGGTTAATGATATGTTAAAAAAGTAGTTTATGATACCATTGATGGTGTTGATAACATATTTGGATTTAATAAAAATATACAATAATCTATGTTTTAAGGAAGCACGCATGTTTTCAATAAGGTTTTTTGGTAATTTAGATTATTACCAAGTTTCAGGATAATACATGATGAAGGTATTCACATGATTGGAATATAATGATTAAGATCTACTTTATGTTGTTTAAGAGATTAATGGTGAGTTAATTTTTGAAATTTAGTAACCTTGTTTCAAAAGTTTTGGATATTGATCTTTTGGAAGGTTAATAAGGTTAACTATTTATGAAATGGTTCAAGTTGATCTTTGGATGATGTTTTAATGATTAATGTGTTTATGCATATTGGATAAATTATTCTGACCATATTGGTTTTGGAAAAACGTTTGAGACATATGGAATGAAGTGTTTCTCTGTATAGATCTTACGATCCCTTAAAAGTAAATTTTAGTGCATCAAGAACAAAAAATCCTTTTTTGGATTCATTTATTGGAGTAATGGATGAAAATTTTGTAGACTTTGTCACCAGACTACCAAAGACTCTAAGAAATAATGATGGAAAGTGGGTTATTATATTTTTGGGAATGAAAAATTAAACATATGATATAAACTTTAAGGTAATTTTTGGAATGTTTTAAGTATTGTATTAATATAGTTTTTGAGAAAGGACATACCGCAGGTTAGGTGACAACATATTGCATCCAAAAAGGCCACAAGGTTTGAACCCGTGACCAAAGGGTGATAAGGGTGTTTCACCAACCACTATCCTTTGTGATATTCTGGTTGTTATAACATAGTTTTTCTTTATTTAAACAATTTGATAGATAAAGTATATGTTCATTTTTGGAACCCTGTATGATTAGGATAAATAGAATATTTTGGAATTTTATTCACTTTTGGAGAAAAAGATGAGGTTATGGTTGAAATTTTTTAATAGATGAAACTCTACCTATGGAGTAAGTATATTTCCTTATATTCTTAATCTAAGAATTAAAATTATTACTTGACTTTAGGAAAAGTATTTTGGAACAAAAACATTATTTGTTTTTTTTTCTTAACAAGAAATCAATGTCCTTTTATCCAATCACATATTTATGGTTTTATGATGGTAAACTTTCTAATGGACATGTTCTCCATAATTCTCTATCAGAACATGATAGTTATATTTCTTTTACATGTCCATGTTTTCTCTTACCACTAATATTATCCTATATGGAAACCTAGTTTTGTGGCGAACTTCGCATTTTTCTTTCCCTCTTTTAAGAGTAAGTTTTATTAACCCTTTTTTACTATGTGGGATCTCCATAAGGGTATTTGAAAATATCAAATCTGAAATTACCAATCACAAGTTTAAACTTCAAGGATGAAATTTATTGAAGGAGGGTAGAATGTAACCCCCCAATATTTTAAGATAATGGGCTTATTATTTTAGAATGGAAATAAAAAAGAAAGAAGAAATGGAAGAATAAAGTAACTTGAAAGAGGGTGGTGAAATCATTACCACTTCTTCGGGTTCTTCATTTTGATTTGATCAAAAGGGCTCCTTAAGTTGGCTTTCTGACCAAATGAGGGCCTATAGGATGAAGTGAGGGAAGTTGAGAGGATATTTGGGCAGGGTTTGGCTGAACCAAAAGTCTTTGAAGGTATAAATTTGAGAGAAGGGGGAGTGCCCTTTTATAAGAGGGGTGAGAGGCACCTTAGGAAAACTAAAAATATTATTTTATAATAAATTCATATTCTGTTTATAATGGCTCCAAAGTGACTTATTTCGTTTATACAGTGGGTATGGGTCGAAATCATTTCAACCAATATATTTTCGACAGGTTTGGGTCACTATATTAACCTCATCATTTATATTTAACTCTTAATTAAATAGTTTAATGTTTACCATGTCTCTGTGTATTTTTATATTATATGGTTAATAAACTGACTATAAAAAGCCAAGAGAACCCCAAATGGTTCATTATTAATATATATAACCTTATCTAAGTCATTTGTTCTAACATTAGATTTTTAGGAATAGAATATAAATTAATAATATAATATTTGTTTTAAATACTCCTTTATGTCAATTTTGACACAATTTAATAATTGATTTTTTTAAAGTTATAAAAACTCTATTAATTCAAAATAAATTCATTTAATCAATCCTAACATGGCATATTAACCTATAAAATTAGTTTAATTCATAAAAAGTCTCAAATTACATTTATTTGGATATTTATAATATCAATTATTTTAATATTTCATTAATTAGGTAATTACGGCATCACCATTGTGTCATAAATAAATTAAATTATTTTATGTCTAAAAATTATAAATAAAATACCATTATGTATGAAATTTTTTTAGATTTATAATTTATATTTATAATCGAATTTATCTTATGTATAACCCTATATTAAAAATGTTTTAGTTATTAAACTTTGATTTTAACTCTTTTAACTCTTCTTTGAATTAAATAATAATAAATGTCCTAATCTAATCCAAGTGGACTAAAGAGGTTAATATTTTATTCCTAAGGTTGTTTTTGGACGAATTATAATTATCTAATAGAATTAGGACATGTGTTATGTAACGCCCCTACCGCAGTTACCCAGATTCGGTGCATTATTTTAATACATTGGCAGGATTACAAGGAATCAACTCCCGAAGGACCGATCAGTTTAGCAGTCTTGGAAAATAGATTATATACATGAATGTTACATTACACTTTATAACATAAAAAACAAAATAAATAATCCTTTATGAATGCCATTATTCCCTTGTCTTAACCCTGTATAATAATCACAATACACTTCTTGGAATCCTGGGAAAAATAAAACATAGAAAGGGGTGAGCTCATATGCTCAGTAAGGATAACAATATAGCAGAAACTTTCATAAATTAGCATAAACATTTAAGGCAATGTATAACTAAAACAAAAGCCTTTTAAACCTTAAATTTAGTATAATATGGCAAAAATAAAATGAAATAATTCCATTTACTTATTCACATGGATATTCTACTAGTCGAATAATCACATGCAATATCAATAACCACTTTCATAATGATGGAATGCATAATGCCAGACTATCATAACCACATAGCCAAGGCCTCGTGCCAAGACTAAAAATAAGATTTTGTCAAGGCCTCGTGCCAAGACACTAGTTTGTCTCATGAGACCTACCGATGCATCGAGGAGCTATAGCGGGCTCCACCCATCACTTATTAAGTCCAATGCATTCCTTATATGAAAAGGTTTAAACAAAACATAAACATTCATATTAAAACTAGCATACTAAATTTCAATACTTTATCTATAAACCATGAATGGTATAAAAATAACACATCCACAGTCAAACATATTACAAAACCATCAATACAATGTGGAAGTTTTGTATCATAATAAATCAACATCAAATAAGCTTAAAATCCATCAAAGGATGTTTACATAAATGAAATCAAAACTATTTGAGATAAATATATACTTTTTTGAAATCATTGAAAAGTCACATATTTATAAAGGAAGTAATTTAAAAGAGATTTTTGGAATCAAAGTTTCCCATACCACTTTGAAACTTTTGAAAAGAAATATAATTTCAAAACATTCATGTCCATATAAATAAATCCTTAAAATCATTTTGAAAACTTGGACATTAATTAAAAAGCTTTAGAAAGATAAATCATTAAAACATTTAAAATTCTGATTTTGATAAAGAGTACCTTTCAAAAATCCTTAAAATATTCATTTTGAAATAATTTTTATGAAAAATGGACATGGATGATAAAAATGTCCCAATAGATACTTACACATAAACAATCTCAGATAATAATGAGATTGAGGAATTAACCCTTAAAAATTTGGTAAATCACGAAAAATACACCCCATAAAAGATGGAATCATACAATGAATATTTAAATACACAAAAATTAAAGTGGATTACACAAATAATACAATTATGGGCAGTACATACACCACACAAAAGGTAATAGTGGCAATATGGCATGAATCTCACGGGAATAAGGAGTGAGATGAAAACCCCTTACCTTGTACTTTTCCTTGGTCGAGGGTAGTTTAACCTCCTGTATAATAGTTAAATTATTGTTATTAAATTATACAAGAATAATATACATAAATATGATATCATATATGATCTTTTAATATTTCCTTGTTAATAATATTTTAGTATTATCGTCGTTTCTAGTGTCAACTTACTCGTTTTCTTTTATATGTTTTGTTACATAAGACGTGTTTGTTATGGATAGGTTGTATCTTATTCATATCCAGAATTATATCAAGTCCTTAAACATTATTTTTAATCATCAAATGAGAATTGGACTTGAATGGATACGATGGGGAATGAATCTCATCGCGTTCGTGGAGACGGTAGTCCGTATGTACGCACGAACGCTACTTCCATTTCGTTTTTCATTTTAAAAGGAATAAAAACCAAATTATAAATAGGTATATTGTTATTCCTGTATAATATAATATCTTATATGTGTTACTTAAGTTTATTAACACCTTCCTTTATAGGTTCCACGTATGGTATGAACGAGTCATATCACTTTGAGGGGGCGGTAGTCCGCACTTCCTCAAATGAAATTATCGTATATATATACAACATGAAAAGAATAATGGTATGCTATAAAATGGAATTATAGAAGCTTATATATAAAATAAATATCATTAATATCATATTTAATTATAGTGCCATCATAATTGCCACCATGAGAGGCAGTAGGAGATAATTGAACAATCATCGTTTCGTGAGGCGTTTGGTTGCCATTCACATAAACATTATGTTCTTCACCCATTAGATGGATGTGTGTGTAAGTGTAGTTCAAATACTTCTCATAAAAATATCCTAGTATATTTAGGATACTGGTTTTTTTACAAAAGAAAAGAATAAGAAGAGTTTAGGGGTTGGATAAGTAAAATAAAGGAAAAGAAGCTAAGAGAAATTGTTACCTTTAATTTGGGTAACTCCCTTTGGTTTGAACCAAAAAGGACTCTTGAAGTGCCTTATGCATAAGGTAAGGCTTCTATAAGGAGGATAGGGATGTAGGGAGACTAATTTGGCATAGTTTGGATGATCCAAAAGGCTTGAGAGGTGTGAGGAATTGTTTAGAAGTGGTGTCCTTTTATAAGGGGGAGGAGGGGCTCTTTAGGAAAAACATAATGTATTATTTTATAATAAATTCATATTCGGTTTATAATGCCTAAAAACTGTATTATTTAAAGTCTAAAGTGGGTATGGGTCGAAATCATTTCAACCAATAGAATTTAGATAGGTTTGGGTCATTATATTAACCTTATCATTTAGTTTTAACTCTTAGTTAATTAGTTTGACATTTACCATGTCACTTTTTATTTTTATATTATATAGTTAATAAACTTACTATATATATCCAAGAGACCCCCAAGTAGTCCATTAATGATACAACTATCATGATATAAGTCCTTTTTCTGAACCTTAGATTTTAAAGAATATAATATGAATTAATAATATAATATTTGTTTTAAAAACTCTTTTATGTCAATTTTGACACTATTGGTATTTTGTTTTTGATAAATTCATAACAGGATTATTACTTAGAAAATAATTCATATAATAAATCCTAATATGTCATATTAACCTAGAAAATAAATGTAATTCATAGAAAGTCTCAAATTACATTTATTTTGATATTTATAATATCAATTAATTTATTATTTCATTAATTAGGTAATTACTGCATCACCATTGTGTCATAAATAAATTAAATTATTTAATGTATAAATTTTTTAAATAAAATACCATTATGTAGGAAATATTTTTATATTTCTAATGAATATTTATAATTTAATTTATCTTATGTATAACCGTATATTAAAAATGTTTTAGTTATTAATCTTTGATTTTAACTCTTTTAACTCTTCTTTGAATTAAATAATAATAAATGTCCTAATCTAATCCAAGTGGACCAAAGAGGTTCATATTTTATTCCTAAGGTTGTTTTTGGTCAAATTATACATAGCCAATAGAATTAGGGCATGTGTTAGGGTAATGATAATATCATTTTATCCTTAATTACCCTATTTACTTTTTACCGTGGTAAATAAAAGTAAAAAGTTACTATTCACCAAAAATTATTTTAATCTCATTGAACCACATTTTACTCTTTGATATTAACCGTGTCTCTCGGATTTTCAAAATTCCACTCACAGAAGCGGTAAAATTACGTTTTATGTGAATTTGCAAATTCTCCTAGGAGGTGAGTAAAAGACGTTGAAAAGTTCAATAAAATTTTTATATATCTAAAATTATTATAAACTGACTCCAATGAATTACATTAAACTTATATAGGTATTATGTATCTTTTTTGACATAAAATTAATTTAAATAAAATAAATAATTATTTAAATAAAAATTCGGTTTTAAACTATAACTCAGTGTTTTTCACTATTCATCAAAAATTAAAAGTTTTCAGAAAAATACCAAAAATTCACCCTAAGCTAATTTTGATATTCTGAATTCAATAATGAAGTATATTTTACCAAATTCAAAACATAGAAGTTGCATTTATTAATTTAAAATTAATTACCGCTGTCAAAACCAAAAGGCGTATTTTTAAGAAATAATAATTACCAAAAGTTTGACACTTGTTTATGTCCAATTTCAAAGTGAAATTACTTAAAATGACCATCATTGGATTAAATGATAAAAATATAATCTATTTATACTTATAAACCATTAAATTTTTTAATTTAAAACTATAAATTATTTTGATTAAAAAAGTTGTTTTCAGTTAAAATATAGTATTTTCACTATTCACCCAAATATGAAAGTTACCAGAAAAACACCAAAAATTTATTGAAACTAATTTTTTATATCCTGATTCTAAAGAAGAAGTTTTTTTGTCAAATTTAATATATAAATGTTTCAAATGTTGTATTTAAAAAGGGTTCACCATTACAAGACGGTAAAAGTGCATTATTTGAAAAATACTTCATTTATCTGAAAAAAATGAATTAGTTCTTACATTATGTCTAAGAAACTCATAATATGGATTCTAAAATTATAAGGATTATATAATGTTAAAAATTCAGTTAATACTATTCATAATTTCTTTTGAACAGCTAGTTTGGTAATCTTGTGGTGCGCTTGAACTCGGAGTTGCGTGTAGTGCAAGTTATTGAATTACTTTGAAAAAAATAACATACTATGAAATCTTGGGGTGTTACGTGTTAGGGTAATAATAATATCATTTTTACCCTTAATTACTCTATTTACATTTAACCGTGGTAAATAAAAGTAAAAATTTATTATTCACCAAAAATTATTTTTATCTTATTGAATCACATTTTACTCCTTGATATTAACTGTGTCGCTCGTATTTTTGAAATTACACTCATAGAAGCGGTAAAATTATGTTTTATGTGAATTTGCAAATTCTCCTAGGAGATGGGTAAAAAACGGTGAAAAGTTCAATAAATTTTTTATATATCTAAAATTATTATAAACTGACTCCACTGAATTACATTGAACATATATAGGTATTATATATCTATTTTGACCTAAAATAAATTTAAATAAAATAAATAATTATTTAAATAAAAATTCTGTTTTAAACTATAACTCAGTGTTTTTCACTATTAATCAAAAATTAAAAGTTTTCTGACAAATACCAAAAATTCACCCTAGGCTAGTTTCGATATTCCGAATCCAAAAATGAAGTCCATTTTGAAAGATAAAATTTATAAAATTTCAAAAAATGGGTATTAATATTCATAACAGCTACTTTGATTGGTTGTGGTGTGTTAGAATCTCGAAGTTGCGTATAATGAAAGCTATTGCATTATTTAAAGGGAAACGTACCGTGGAAGCTTGGGGTGTTACAAAACAAGTCACAATGCTGAATACAGTACTAAACCAAAGTACAAAAGGAAAAAATATAAGCAATTTCCTTAGCATCGCAAGCCTCATCTTGGTCCCATTCTCTCCATCTCCAATGCAATCAAGTGCCTAAAGTAGAAGGGCTCTTTCCCTTGTCTATACCTGTAACCATATAATCTATTTGGGCTCAAAAGCATGGCCCAAATAGGGTGTGAGACGAATCCCAGTAGGCAACCACTACAAGATATGTGCCTAACAGTCGGTGAATATATGGCAGGTAAAGTATAGAAATTAGTAAATAAGAAAGTACTAAACAGTAAACAATCCACAATTTCAAATCAAGCAACAGTGAAACAAACAACTAAACCTCAAACAGACAACCCTGTGGTAAGTACTCACAGCCATCCCCTCTGGTCCTACCTAAGAAGTACAGACAACCCTCTGGGAAGCACACTCGGTATAACCCCTCTGGTTCTGTATATGAATATAGTAAGACTCTATGGGGAAGCGCTCACATTCAATCCCCTTATAGTCAAAGGTAAAACATGACTCTCTGAGGAAGCTCACATAGTCATTCCCCATATAGTCTAAGTAAAACAAGACACTCTGATGAAGCTCACACATCCCATTCCCCATATAGTCTAGGGTAGTCAAGGAATATCTGAGGAAGATCACAAGTCAATTTCTCTTATATCCCCAAGGTCCAGAACTCTCTGAGGAAGGTCACTCGATCAATTCCCCTTATTGCCCAGGTCATTCAAAGACTCTCTGAGGAAGCTCTCTCGGTCTATACCCTCATAGTTTATAATGCTCAAAGACTCTCTAAGGAATCTCATTCGGTCTATCTCCATATAGTCTATAATGCTCAAAGACTCTCTGAGGAAGCTCACTCGGTCTATCCCCATATAGTCTACGATGTTCAAAGACTCTCTGGGGAAGCTCACTCGGTCTATCCCCTTATAGTCTACTACACCAGGTTCTCACGGCCCTGGGTAATTCAACGCATAACAATGCAATATGGCCAAAGTAAACCTCAGAGCTACTTGGCTAATAGTCCACAACATCTCAAGCATGTCAGAATTCATCACTCCATCCTACAACCTCTAGGCATGGGAAAACAGGCAAAACAGCCAAAAATGCTAAACATGACCAAACAGTCGTAAACAGAACAATGCATGGTAAAAACATCCAAAGCATATTAATTCACCCTATTCACAACAATTGACCTATACTCAAGCATACAATCAAGGCAGGAAAACAATAGGGCTAAAATGGTAAACGCGCAATACCCCATTCAAGGGTATTGGCACAATTGCACATAATACTCAAAGACTTCAATGGAAAGGCACAAACCAACTACCTTTTAGGGTTTGTTGAAAAGGACCTCTTCACCCAAACGCGCTCCAATTGGGTGGACGCCTCCTCAAAACCACCTCAAAACCCTTCCCTAACATCAACAAGGTCAACCTTTAACACACAAAGGCAACACAACCCTAGATCTACATGAAACCCTTGTAGATCTAGAAATTTAAGAGAGGGAGAGAGAGATAACCCTAACCAAAACCTCAAAGAACCAAAATAGGGACTTACCCAAGGAGAACCACCTTCGATTCACCACAAAACCCCTTCGATTTACCTCTAAAACGAGCCAAGGAGCTCCCCCAACCTCTGAAAATCGCAACTCCCGCATGAGCCATGAGTGGGAGGAGGAATGGTGGAGGAAAAGAAAATCCCGAGTGACCCAGGACTTAAAAACCCAAACATTAAGTGGCCGCATGGTTACCTCACACGGTTTGGCAAACCGTTCGCCAATCGTGTGGTTTCCACTGTCTCATCCAGGGACTTCACACGGCTTTCTCACACGGTTTGGGCAAACCGTGCGCCGCTCGTGCAGAGCCCACTATCTCACCTAGGGACTTCGCACAGCTTGGCCTCATGGTCTGACAAACCGTGCACCAACCGTGCGCCCCTGCACATCCTCCCAAAAAAACCTCCTGTTCTAAAAAACGACCAGAAAAGGAAAACATACATGAAAAGAAGGTATGGGTTCTTACAGGAAGAGACCTTGAAGGAGGGATACAAAAACCGGATATTACGGAGGCCTAAAATAATGAAACCAAGGGCGTCACACATAACAATACTCACTCCTTCAGTCGGAATAGAGACTGTGCAATTAAAACATGTGAACACATCATCCAAATGAGCTTTGGAGGCTAGATGATCAGCCACTCTGTTCCCTTCGCGCCAAATGTGAGAGATCTCTAAGCCGTCATGCAACAACTTCCTGCATCTCCGAACATGATACTCAATAGGCCAAGGGGTATGGAAGATACCAAGCTGTAACACCCCAATATTCCACGGTACACTTCTTTTTGAATAATACAGTAACATGTGTTGTACGCAACTTCAAGATTCTAACACGCCGCGACCAATCAAAGTAGCCATTATGAATAGTAATACCCACTTTTTTAAATTTTATACATTTTATCTTTCAAAATGGACTTCATTTTTGGATTCGGAATATCGAAATTATCCTAGGATGAAATTTTGGTACTTTTCGGATAACTTTTTTATTTTGATGAATAGTGAAAATTACTAAATTTTTATTAAAAACAACTTTTTTAATCAAAATAATTAATAGTGATAAATTATGAATTTGAGTGATTTTAATGTATATTTAGAATATATTTTTACCATTTAATACGATTTTGGTCATTGGACATAATTTCACAATTAAACCGGACATAAACAAGCGTCAATCTTTTGATAGTTATTATCTCTTAAAAACACGCTTTTTGTTTTAACAACGGGAATTAATTTTAAATTAATTTCTTCCACTTATGTGTTTTGAATTTGGAAAAATGGATTCCATATTTGGAATCAGGATGTCCAAATTGTATAAATAGGTAACTTTCATTTTTAGTCATTTTGAATAATTACTTCGGTAAATATTTTATTTAGCATTGTTAAAGGGTAAATCCGGTAAATAAGGGTAAAAAAATAATATTATAATAATAATAAATTACCATAAAACATGTCCTAACCTTATTTTTTGATACATGTCTGACCATGGGAATCTTTGGGTAGATTTTGGGACCCCATGGAGCCACTTTTTGGTGATAAGGACAATTTATATTAATTAAGTTAAAATAAATACAAAAAAGACATAAGCATATATCTTTTAGAAAAAAAAATTTACATAGGGTTATATATGTTGAAATTTCGACTATAAATATTCATTATAAATATAAAAAGATTTCCTACATAATGGTACTTTACTTATAATTTTTATACATTATATAAATTAATTTATTTATGACACAATGATGATGCAGTAATTACCGTATTAATGAAAGATTAAGATAATTGATATTATAAATATCCAAATAAATGTAATTTGAGATTTTTTATATATTACAATAATTTTCTAGGTTAATATGACATATTAGGATTATTTATATAAATTTTTTTCGAAGTAATAATGCTGTTATGAATTTATCAAAAACAAAATACCCAATAGTGTCAAAATTGACATAAAAGAGTTTTTAAAACTAATATTATATTACTAATTGATATCCAATTCCTAAAAATATAAGGTTCGGACAAAAGACTTATATCATGATAGTTGTATAATTAATGGACCACTTGGGGGTCTCTTGGAGCTATATAGTAAGTTTATTAACTATATAATATAAAAATACAAAGTGACATGGTAAGTGTCAAACTAATTAACTAAGAGTCAAAACTAAAAGATAAGGTTAATATAATGACCCAAACCTGTCTAAATTCTATTGGTTGAGTGGATTTCGACCCATCCCCACCTTAAAATTTAAATAATATATTTTTGAGCCATTAGAAACTGAGTATGAATTTATTATAAAATAATATTTATAGATTTTCCTAAGGTGCCCATCCTCCCCCTTATAAAAGGACACCACGTATAACTAATTCTCCACACCTTCAAAGAATTTTGGTTTGGTCAACCCCTGCCAAAATACTCTCTCAGCTTCCCTAACTTAAACATAGAGGCCATAGTTTGATCATAAATCCAACCTAAGGATCCCTTTTGATCAAATCAAAAGGAAGAACCTGAAGAAGAGGTAATGTTTTCACCACCCTTTTTCAAGTTCATTTCTTCTTCAACTTCTTCTTTCTTTGTTATTCCCATTATAAAATAATAACTCCAGTATCTTCTATATACTGAGATTTTATTATAAATATGGTACAACCATATTCAGTATTCTATCCATCCTATGAATGACATGTCACCATACGTGCGTACGTACGGCTTACCGTCTCCACGTCGTGGTGTAATTGTTATTCAAAACATTATTATTTGGATGGGTATAATAATGATCTGTAATTTCTTGTAAATAATAAATATAACATGATTATTATTCTGTATATATGATATACCATCCAATCATATATTATTTTAATATCAAAATAATGATATTGTCGCTCGTGTGTACGTACGGACTACCGTCTCCACGAACGTGATGAGATTCATTCCCCATCATATCCATTCAAGTATAATTCTCATTTTATGATTAAAAATAATGTTTAAGGACTTGATATAATTCTAGATATTAATAATATACAAACTATCCATAAAAACATGGCTTATGTAACAAAACATGTAAAAGAAAACGAGTAGGTTAACACCCGAAACGACGATAATACTAAGATATTATTAACAAAGCAATAATAAAAGATCATATATGATATCATATTAATGTATATGATTCTTGTATAATTTAATAACAATTATTTCACCATTATACAGGAGGTTAACCTACCATCAACCAAGGAAAAGTACAAGGTAAGGGTAATTTCACAATCTCTTCATTATTCGAGGTTGTTTATACGTAAATATTCATGGGGACCTCTTTATCATCCACATCCATGTTTCTTAAAAATGAATTTCAAAACATTCTTACTATTTTATAGAATATAGGTTAAAGTCATTTATACCCTTGTTTGAATTTTATAAGAGTTTTATAAAGGAATATTTCCGTCATTTTCCAAACAAGGTCCTTTTTAACCTTTTCGACAAAATTAAGGTAAGAATATTTTTTTTAACTTATATGGCGGGTGCGGCTATTTTCCGCCATTATTAGATCGTCAAATCTTCCCTTACAGGCTTATAATAATATTTTCAAAATAAATATTTTCTTTTATGTTACTCTTAAATGATTTCAAAATATAAAGATATATGTCTCTCTAAAAAAAGGTTTTGATTTCATCTATGTCAACATTCTTTGATGGATTTTAAGTTTATTTGAAGTTGATTTATTATGATACAAAACTTCCATATTGTATTTAATTTTTTGTGATATGTTTGACTGTGGATGTGCTATTTTTATACCATTCATTGCTTATGGTTAAAGTATTGACATTTTGTATGCTAGTTTTAATACGAATGTTTATGATATGTTTAAACCTTTTCATATGAGGAATGTATTGGACTTAGTAAGTGACGGGTGGAGCTCGCTATAGCTCCTCGATGCATCGGTAGGTCTCATGAGACAACTAGACGTGGAATTGGCCGAGGTCCTTTCCCAATTTGATTTATTGTTTTGGCCGAGGCCTTAATAATTTTAGACGTCTTGGCCGAGGCCTTGACAAAATTTTTCAGAATGTCCGGCATTATACATTCCCTCATTATGGAAATAATATTGATGGTTCATGTGGTCATTCGACTAGTAGAATACCCATGATTATGTTTTATTATGGAATTATTTACTCATCTCATTTTCTTTCCATAAAATTATTCATGTATATTATTGGTAAGGGCATGTGGTTTAAATTATTTACCATGCTTAATATTTATGTAATTTTCCGCTGTATTACTTACCCTTACTGAGCATTTGAGCTCACCCCTTTCAATGTTTTATTTTTTCCCAGGATATGAAGAAGTTAGTTATGAGTGACCTGCAGGCATAATCTAGGGGGCTTGGATGTTCCTAATGAAATATATTTGTGTTGTATTTCTCTTCAAGATGTAAAGTTGAACATATGTATGAATCTTGTTTCCAATAATACTAAACTGATCGGTCTTTCGATACATGATTTCCTTGTGATCATGCCAATGTTATGTAATAATGCACCGACTCTGGGTAACTAGGGTCTGGGCGTTATAGTTGGTATCAGATGAAGTTTATTACAATCCTTGGAAACTAGATTTAGATAAACTATGATTAGAGAACATATCCCTAAGATAGAATTTGAGGATTAGTGTAGAAGAACTTCCTAGAATTTTGGTATTGTAGAGATTTTGTGAGTTTTCCGAGCAATACATCCCTGTCTGGATACAAGCAGGTAGAGGCGGATCTGGAACAGATGTACCTAGGGGTAAAACCCGAAAACACTGCTTTGAGATAGACTCGAACGAGAACTGGTGCAGGACAATGGGTCTTGCTGCACTCTTGGTTACGACACTCCCGAGGGATATGCTTTAGATAATTATCATTTTCTTTACAAACCATTATGAAGGGTTATGAGTATATACTTCCTCAAAGAAAACTTTTTTTTTATGATTATGGATTATATCCATAAACTGTTGAATTTATGTTAAGTGTTTTAGAAGTTTGGAATTATATATTTCAATTCATAAACTAATCTAGTTTATGTCATTGTTTAGAAATGGCGCCTAGTGGAAGGAATGGAAATCGTATCAACGCACGCACTCCATGTATGGATTGCCCTCCTGCTCAAGATAATTATAGTGGAGCTAGTGATGCAACTGGTGCTGATCAGCTTATCACCATACTGGGGCAACTCACTGAGGTTATGAATAATAACCTTACCCGTATGGAGCACCCAGATCCACAGTGTGGAGGATCAATGTTAGATCGCTTCATGAGGAAACAACCACTGACATTCAATGGGTGTACAAATCCCATAGTAGCTGAGCAATGGATAAATTCCTTAGAGAAAATATTCCATGCCTTGGGGAGTAGTGAAAAGGAAAAAGTTGTCATGGCGGTTTATCGCCTCACTAGAGAGGCTGATCAATGGTGGTCATTGATACAAAACACGAAGGAAGATGATGAAGTATCAGATATGGAATGGAAGGAGTTCAAAGAGTTGTTCTTAGAAAAATACTTTTCTCGAGACCATTGAGAAGATATGGAAAGGCAATTTCTGAGTCTGAGGGAGAAAGATGATGAGAATGTTGCAAAGTATAAGGATAACTTTGCAAGGTTAGCGAGGCATGCTGCTGATTATACACGTAACCCAAGGAGTAATACTGATCGTTTCTTTGATGGGTTAAAACCATTTCTTCGTCGAGCATTAGTCTCACAAACCTTCTCATCATACGAAGATATTGTCTCGTGTGCTATCAAGACAGAAAAGGAATTCTCTAAGTCTTATGACTTTAAATCAAAGCAAGAGAAGAAGAGATTTGCTGAACACTATGGGAAAGGAAATAAAGAAATAGGGAAGAAAGGTAGAATTGAATTTCAACCCTGTGATAATTGTGGAAGGAATCACCCTGGTGCCTATCTAAAAGGAAAAGGAGTATGCTACAAATGTGGACAGAAAGGTCATCTAGCTAGTGATTGTAAAGGAAAGAAAGACGTTGTCGATGTTCAATGCTACAATTGCAGGGAGATGGGAAATTATAAAAATGAATGTCCTAAGTTTCAAGGAAACTTACCTCAGAAAAGGCAAAGGGATCAACACTAAGCTTATGCAATCACTACTGCTGAGGTTGAAGCCCTGAAAGACATGGTGGCAGGTAATTTAATGGTTTCCTCAAGTTTAGAAAATGCATTATTTGATTTTGGATCATTGCGTTGTTTCACATCTTCCCAGTTTTCTAAGAAAATTAGATATTTCAAATTTGATTCAACAAGGGAGTTGTCAGTTAAAACTCCTAAGGGAACTATCATTGCATCGAAGTTTTGTGAATCAGTCCCCATTAGATCACATAAATGTTCTTTATATGCTGATCTCATCATCATACCTATGATTGAATTTGATATAATCCTCGATATGGATTAGCTTTCGGACCATGATGTGAAGATTTATTGTAAGAAGAAGGAGGTTACAATTGTTGATGATGATGATAAGGAACACCTTATCTTTAGAGCAGAATCGTCGCCACCTAATTCTTATCTAGATCCACCCCCAGTAGCTCAACTAAATTAAATTATTGTGGAGTAATAGAATGAAATGACTATGTGTGAGGAAAGGAATGTTCAAATAGAGGATGTATCTATTGTGAAATAATATGTAGATGTGTTTCTGGAAGATTTACCAGGACATCCTCCAGAATGAGAAGTTGAGTTTTCCATTGATTTAATTCCTGGATCAAGGCCCATATCGAAAACCCCTTATTGAATGACCACTGTGGAATTAGTTGAACTAAAGAAACAAATAGAGTAATTGAGTAATAAGGGATTTATTCTCCCTGGTGTTTCTCCATGGGGAGCCCCTGTTCTTTTTGTTAAAAAGAAAGATGGATCTATGAGGGTGTGTATCGACTACAGGGAGATCAATGATATAACAATAAAGAACAAGTATCCCCTACCTCACATTGATGATTTATTTGACCAACTGCATGGAGATCAATACTTTTCAAAGATTAACCTTCGATCAGGATACCATCATTTGTGTGTGAAAAAGGAATACATTCTGAAGACAACATTTCGAATAAGGTGTGGGCATTATGAGTTTACAGTAATTCCTTTTGGGCTGACTAATGCACCCTCTGTATTCATGGATCTAATGAACATATTTTTCAAGGAATATCTTGATGACTTTGTAGTGGTATTTATTGATGATATCTTGGTATACTCCAAAAGCTAAAAAGATCATGAAAATCACTTGCGCATTATATTGAAGACTCTGAGGAGACATGAATTATATGGGAAGTTTAGTAAGTGTGAATTCTGGCTTCAGGAGATTTCTTTTCTTGGCCATATTGTCTCTAAGGATGGAATCTCTGTTGATCCTTCTAAGACCAAGGAAATCCAAGAATGGCCAGCACCAACGAGTATAACCGAGGTACGCAGTTTTATTGTTTTAGCAGGTTATTATCAACGTTTCATCCAGAACTTTTCCCGGTTGGCTAACCCATTAACAAATCTCACACTTAAAGGGGTTAAATTTGTCTGGACAAAAGAGTGTGAAGAATGTTTTGAAGAACTAAAGAGAGGATTAGTCAATGCTCATATATTGACTCTACCATCGGGGAATGATGGGTTCGTTATTTATAGTGATGCATCGAAGAAAGGACTTGGTTGTGTCCTTATGCAGAATGATAGGGTTATTGCCTATGCATCACGACAGCTGAAAATTCATGATCAAAACTATCCTACTCATGATCTTGAGTTATCCGCTGTAATATTTTCTCTGAAGATTTGGATACACTATCTCTACGGTGAAAAATGTGAGATTTATACTGATCACAAGAGTTTGAATTATATTTTCTCAAAGAAAGAACTCAACATTATGCAAAGGAGATGGCTTGAATTACTCAAGGATTATGATTGTACGATACACTACCACCCGGGGAAGGCAAATAAGGTGGCAGATGCTTTGATCAGAAAGGATCATGGATTTTTGAACAAGATGAGAGTTGAAAAGGATACTATATACATGGATCTAGTAAAGATGGATATGGGAATAACCATGGAAGGTGAAACATCGACACTTTTTCAAATGGTTTCCAAACCATCTTTACTAGAAAAGATAAAGAGTTCTCAAGATGATGATGAAGCGTTTAAAAAGAATATTAAAGCTGTGAATGATGGGATATTGAGTGACTTTGTGTATGAAGATGGAATTTTGAAATTTGGGAGGAGACTTTCTATTCCCGATATAACTGATTTAAAAAGGGAATTGATGGAAGATGCTCATAGTTCCAATTTCTCTATAAACCCTGGGAGCACCAAAATGTATAGATATTTAAAGGAACATTTTTGGTGGGACAACATGATGAGGGAGATTTCTGATTTTGTGTCAAGATGTATAGTTTGTCAACAAGTGAAAGATGGGAGGCAACAGTGTGGAGGATTCATGCAACCTCTTCCCATACCTGAGTGGAAATGGGATAATATCACGATGGACTTTGTCATGGGACTACCAAAGACTCCTAGAAGGAACGACGCAATATGGGTCATTGTTGATCGTCTTACCAAGTCACCACATTTCCTTGCTATAAGGGAGGATTTACCACTTGAACGTCTAGCGAGAATATATATTAATGAAGTTGTGAGACTTCTTGGAGTACCCCTATCGATTGTCTCGGATCATGATCCCCATTTTACATCAAGATTCTAGAAAAGTCTTCAGAAGGCCTTGGATACTGAACTTCATTTGAGCACTGCTTACCACCCTTAAATAGATGGACAATCAGAACGGAATATTCAAACCTTAGAAGACATGTTGAGATCATGCTCACTTGACTTTCAGGGTATGTGGGATCAATATTTACCTATGTTGTAATTTTCCTATAACAATATCTTCCATTCAAGTTTTTGGATGGCACCATATGAAGCGTTGTACGGAAAGAGATGTCACACACCAACATGTTGGGATGATGTCGGTGAAAGAAAACTTGTTGGCCCAGAACTAGTGGAGGAAATGATGGAAAAGGTAAAGGTAATCCAAAACCACATCAAAGCAGCTCAAAGTAGGCATAAGAGCTATACCGATAATTGAAGGAAGGATTTGGAATTTCATGTAGGAGATCATGTTTTCTTGAAGGTATCTCCATGGAAGGGAGTCATACATTTCGGTAAGAAAGGTAAATTGAGTCCCAGGTACATCGGACCTTTCGAAATTCTAGAATGAATTGGGGCTGTAGCTTACCATTTTGCAATGCCGCCAAATCTCTCCAAAGTTCACGATGTGTTCCATGTATCACTATTGAGAAAATACATGCCTGGCCCAACACATGTACTCACCTATGATGAATTAGAACTGGAACCCGATCTCCCTTATTGCGAAGAGCCCATCAGGATTCTTGATATGAGAGAACATGTTCTTAGGAACCAGATGACTCGTCTGGTAAAAGTTCTATGGAGAAACCATAAAATGGAAGAGGCAACGTGGGAACCCGAGGAACTTATGAAGAAGAACCACCCGAGTCTTTTTATGCAGTACTATTCTAGAAATTTCGAGGATGAAATTATTTGAAGGAGGGGAGAATGTAACACCCCAAGCATCCACGATACGCTTCTTTTGAAATAATACAGTAGCGTGTGTTGTACGCAACTTCAAGATTCTAACACGCCGCGACCAATCAAAGTAGCCGTTATGAATAGTAATAACCACTTTTTGAAATTTTATACATTTTATCATTCAAAATGGACTTCATTTTTGGATTTAGAATATCTAAATTATCCTAGTATGAAATTTTGGTACTTTTCGGATAACTTTTATATTTTGATGAATCGTGAAAATTACTAATTTTTTATTAAAAACAACTTTTTTAATCGAAATAATTAATAGTGATAAATTATGAAATTGAGTGGTTTTAATGTATATTTAGAATATATTTTTACCATTTAATACGATTTTGGTAATTGGACATAATTTCACAATTAAATCGAACATAAACAAGCGTCAATCTTTTGATAGCTTTTATCTCTTAAAAACAAGCTTTTTGTTTTAACGACGGGAATTAATTTTAAATTAATTTCTGCCACTTCTGTGTTTTGAATTTGGAAAAATAGATTCCATATTTGGAATCAGGATGTCCAAATTGTGTAAATAGGTAACTTTTAGTTTTATACATTTTGAATAATTACTTCGGTAAATATTTAATTTACTATGGTTAAAGGGTAAATCCAGTAAATAAGGGTAAACAAATAATATTATAATAATAATAAATTACCCTAAAACATGTCCTAACCTTATTGGTTGATACATGTCCGACCATGAGCATCTTTGGGTCGATTTTGGGACCCCATGGAGCCACTTGTTGGTGGTAAGGACACTTTATATTAATTAAGTTAAAATAAATACAAAAAAGACATAAGCATATATCTTTTACCAAAAAAAAATTTACATAGGGTTATATATATGTTAAAATTTAGACTATAAATATTCATTAGAAATCTAAAAATATTTCCTACATAATGGTACTTTACTTATAATTTTTAGACATTAAATAATTTAATTTATTTATGACACAATGATGATGCAGTAATTACCGTATTAATGAAAGATTAAGATAATTGATATTATAAATACCCAAATAAATGTAATTTGAGACTTTTTATAAATTTCAATAATTTTCTAGGTTAATATGACATATTATGATTATTTATATAAATTGTTTTCGAAGTAATAATGCTGTTATGAATTTATCAAAAACAAAATACCCAATAGTGTCAAAATTGACATAAAAGATTTTTTAAAACAAATATTATATTATTAATTGATATTCAATTCATAAAAATCTAAGGTGAATCCAAGAGACTTATATCATGATAGGTGTATCATTAATGGACCACTTGGGGGTCTCTTGGAGGTATATAGTAAGTTTATTAACTATATAATATAAAAATACAAAGTGACATGGTAAGTGTCAAACTAATTAACTAAGAGTCAAAACTAAAAGATAAGGTTAATATAATGACCCAAACCTGTCTAAATTCTATTGGTTGACTGGTTTTCGACCAATACCCACCTTAACCTTTAAATAATCCACTTTGGAGCCATTATAAACCGAATATGAATTTATTATAAAATAATATTTCTAGATTTTTCTAAGGTGCCCCTCCTTCCCCTTATAAAAGGACACCACTTCTAACCAATTCTCCACACCTTAAAAGCATTTTGGTTTGGCCAACCCCTGTCCAAATACTCTCTCAAATTCCCTAACTTCAACATAGAGGACATAGTTTGATCAGAAATCCAACCTATGGATCCCTTTTGATCAAATCAAAAGGAAGAACCCGAAGAAGAGGTAATGTTTTCACCACCCTTTTTCAAGTTCATTTATTCTTCAACTTCTTCTTTCTTTGTTATTCCCATTATAAAATAATAACTCCAGTATCTTCCATATACTGAGATGTTATTATAAATATGGTACAACCATATTCAGTATTCTATCCATCCTATGAATGACATGTCACCATACGTGCGTACGTACGGCTTACCGTCTCCACGTCGTGGTGTAATTGTTATTCAAAACATTATTATTTGGATGAGTATAATAATGATGTGTAATTCATATAAATAATAAATATAACATGATAATGATTCTTTATATATGATATACCATCCATTCATATATTATTTTAATATCAAAAGAATGATATTGTCGCTCGTACGTACGTACGGATTACCGTCTCCACGAATGCGATGAGATTCATTTCCCATCGTATCCATTCAAGTATAATTCTCATTTTATGATTAAAAATAATGTTTAAGGACTTGATATAATTCTGGATATGAATAAGATACAAACTATCCATAACAAACATGACTTATGTAGGAAAACATGTAAAAGAAAATGAGTAGGTTAACACTCGAAACGATGATAATACTAAGATATTATTAACAAAGCAATGTTAAAAGATCATATATGATATCATATTAATGTATATGATTCTTGTATAATTTAATAACAATTATTTCACCATTATACATGAGGTTAACCTACCATCAACCAAGGAAAATTACAAGGTAATGGTTATTTCATAATCTCTTCATTATTCGAGGTTGTTTATATGTAAATATCCACTGAGACCTCTTTATCATCCACATCCATGTTTCTTAAAAATGAATTTCAAAACATTCTTACTATTTTACAGAATATGGGTTAAAGTTATTTATACCCTTGTTTGACTTTTATAAGAGGTTTATAAAGTAATATTTCCATCCTTTTTCTAAACAAGGTCCTTTTTATCCTTTTCGACAAAATTAAGGTAAGAATGTTTTTTTAACTTATACGGCGGGTGCGACTATTTTCTGCTGTTATAAGATCGTCAAAGCTTCCCTTACAAGCTTATAAGAATATTTTCAAAATATATATTTTCTTTACGTGACTCTTAAATGATTTCAAAATATAAAGAGATATGTCTCTCTAAAAATAGGTTTTGATTTCATCTATGTCCACATCCTTTGATTGAATTTTAAGTTTATTGGAAGTTGATTTATTATGATAAAAAACTTCCATACTGTATTGATTTTTTTGTGATATGTTTGACTGTGGATGTGATATTTTTATACCATTCATTGCTTATGGTTAAAGTATTTGCATTTCGTATGCTAGTTTTAATACGAATGTTTATGATATGTTTAAACCTTTTTATATGAGGAATGTATTGGACTTAGTAAGTGGCGAGTGGAGCCCGCTATAGCTCCTCGATTCATTGGTAGGTCTCATGAGACAACTAGATGTGGAATTAGCCGAGGCACTTTCCCAATTTGATTTATGGTTTTGGTCGAGCCCTTAATCATTTTAGACGTCTTGGTCGAGGCCTTGACAAAATGTTTCAGAATGTCCGTCATTATACATTCCCTCATTATGGAAATAATATTGACGGTTCATGTGGTCATTCGACTAGTAGAATACCCATGATTATGTTTTAGTATGGCATTATTTACTAATCTCATGTTTTTGCCATAAAAGTATTCATGTATATTATTGGTAAGGGCATGTGGTTTCAATTATTTACCATGCTTAATATTTATGTCATTTTCCGCTGTATTATTTACCCTTACTGAGCGTTTGAGCTCACCCCTTTCAATGTTTTATTTTTTCTCAGGATATGAAGAAGTTAGTTATGAGTGACCTGCATGCATGATTTAGGAGGCTTGAATGTTCCTAATGAAATATATTTGTGTTGTATTTCTCTTCAAGATGTAAAGTTGAACATATGTATGAATCTTGTTTCCAATAATACTAAAATGATCGGTCTTTCGAGACATGGTTTCCTTGTGATCATGTCAATGTTATGTAATAATGCACTGACTCTTGGTAACTAGGATCGGGGCGTTACAAAGCAGTGCCTTGTGCAAGACTAGCAAGTCCATTTCCAAGGCAGTAAGGGGGGTGTTCCTACTGTAACACAACTCGAGACCAGCAAGGAGAGTGTAAGCTTCAGCCTTAAGAGAGCAACCCTTACCAAAGTAGATCGAGAAAGCAATGACAACCGAACCTCTATTGTCTCTGACCAAACCGCCTCCCCGCACGACTCCAGAGTTGCATGAACCATCCGATTTTAGTTTCATCCCAGAGCAATGGGGATGCCATCTCACCCATCGACTCGTTGAGAGGCTGGGAGTGGAAAAGTTGTCCGGCCTGGGACCCAAAACAGCGTTCAAGGAGGGGGCTGAATCCCCATGCTTAATGAGGTGACCAAAATCAACCAACATATTTCTTGTTCTCGTGGTAATGGCTAGCATGGAGCTGGAAAGACCCTCGTAACAACCTTTGTTTCTCGCTTGCCAAATACATCAACTCCCGGCCGCAAGGATGCAAACTCTTGCTTTGAAGTCCATATTGTTTTTTCTCGCACCGCGAAACCATTGGACAAGAAAATTAGCGACTGTGTAATCAGTAAGGGAGATGCCTGTGAAGCTTCCATACATACCCCACACATGGCGAGCCCACTGCCCCTCAAAGAACAAATGACAGACAGTTTCCACACTAGGAACAGAGCAACATGAACATCAGGATGCCAGAAGAACTCCGACTTTCTTTATATTGTCATCTGTAGACAGTTCATTTTTTATAATGTGCCACAATAGAAAGTTATATTTTGCAGGGAGTCAATGTGCGATTGATTTTCAGTGTGTTTTTTGAAACTAGGAAGGACCACTTTTGAGAACACTTGAAAAACATGACTAGGTTCTACTCCTTTTTTTGTAAAAATCTTGACATGCTCATTTTGAATTAAATTGGAAAAATCAAATCTTGTATCTTATAAAGACAAAAGCATGTATTTTTCTGAGGAAAAACAAATATTTAAGTGTGGGGGAGTTTGATGTAGTTTATTTTATTTTCACTTTGCCACTTCATTTTGTACTTTTTATTCTCCTTATATTATTAAAATAATATATTTTGTTTAATAATTACCTATTGTGGTTAATTTTGTATTTAATTGTTAAAATAATGTTTTTTGTAAAAAATATGTATTTTAATGTATTTTGGTTATTTTCTAGTAATTTTAAAATTTAGATAATTAATTCTATTTTAACACTCAAAATTTTTATTCTTTGTGTTTTTTAAATTATTAATTTTTACCTGGATTCTCTTAATTCTTTTATTACTTCTGTAATTAGTTTTTTTTCCTTTCTTATGTTTTCGTTATTTTTAGATTAATTATTCAATTTAATTAATTCATCATTTTTTTATTTGTCAATAAATAAAATTTCACTTTTTTTTGAAACATTAAATAATTAAATTAAGTTAACAATTTAATTCTACTCTTTAAATACTTTATAATATTTAATTATAATATAATTCTTTATTTTATTTATTAGTTCTATTAATTAATTAATTATTTGATTTTTAGAAAATTGATTTTTAATATTTTTATTATTTTAAATTAATTTATATGTTAACAAATCTTAATATGTATTAATTTTCTGTTGAATAATACGTAATTAATGTTATTTTTATTTTTAGCAATTTAACATGTGAATTTTAATGGTTTAGTTTCATTGCTAATTTAGTTAATTTATTAATTTATTGATTTAATTTGTGTTTTTTTTTTGTCAAAATTTTCAGGTGCCACCTCACCCACCACCGACTCCCCTGTTTCACCCATCGCCAAGACATTCCAGTAACGACTCATTGATTCATCCCCATCACCCTATTCTCTTCGCCCACCATTATGACTTCTGGCACCCACTATTGGCCTTCAAGCTAATAAGTCAAGAATCAAAATCAAAATCCCCAAAATCCACAGAAGAAGAACACCCAATCCAGATCCACTATTTCCCGTCCACCGAACCCTCACTGGTGCGCCACTGGCCAAACAGAAGCCCAACCGAGCCGCTGCGCGCCGTCTATCAATGAACATTGACTCATAAGAAGTTGGACGCTGCGAGGAAGAATCCAAGCCACTGATGCAATCTGAACCTCACGGGATCTTCCGAAGCGTGCACCTTTGCTGAAGAAGAACTCGCCAGCGAGCCAGATTTGAAGTCCGAACCTGCCGGAGGCTATCTTGAGTGTCACTGCACTGAACCGAAACCCTTGATGTCGTGTGATGAAGACCAAGCTCATCGCCGCTGCTCCATTAAAGGGCGCAACCACTAGGCACTAACGCCCGAGCGGCTTGACCTCCAACGCGACTCCCCCCATCCACCCTTATGATCAACACAACACCCAAACACCCCCCCCCCACCCCTCTAATCTTCTTTTGATTTTTTAATATAATATAATATATATATAATATATAATAATAATTATAATATATATAATAATTAATATAATTAATATAATCCAACAATAACAATAATAAAATAAATTTAAATATATTAAATATATTCAGTATATTTATATATCATATTACAGGTATTTATTTATATAATTATATACTTAACTTTAATTTTAAATATTAATATTTTTTATATATTTATCTAGTAATAATAATTATAGGTATTTGTCTATATATATATATATATAAATAAGTATATCGGTTTATTAAAATAAGTACTTATATTAATATTTATATATTTATGATCACAGTTTCTAACGTGCTTTTTTTTTCTATTGTTTGGCACGGGGGGGGGGGGGTGATTGTGAGTTGAAGGCAAATCTTTTCAGTGACAAGCTTGTCGAAGGCATGCTACGTGGGTTGTCTCTACATGTTAGTTTAAGTTTCACTACATCTTTGTTTTTTTAGTTTTGTTATGAATAAGAGGAGCTCTGACTCCTCTCTTGATCGAAGGAACCCAACCCCCCAGGCACAAGATCCATCTTCGACAATGGAGATGGGAACCCCACCCAGACTCTTCCATTTTTTTTCTTTGTTATCGTTTTCATTTCTATTTTGTAAATACTGTTATTGTGTCTCTGTTTTGTGATTTTGAATTGTGATGTTTGTTTGTTCACCCTCTTCGTGTTGTTATCTCGAATATCTAGTAATGGGGATGTAATTTGCGGAGTTATATTCAGGAAGTAAATCTCAACACTTCTTGTAGATCCACACTTCATGATGATCATCATCTCTTCGTCACTCTGAGGAGATCCTGAAGGTGAATTGGGGTGTGTGAGAGCATTCTATTTCACTAGATCTAGTTTTTTTTCTCTTTCTTATTGATCATTTTACACTTCTTCATTTAATTTTCTTGATAGAGAGTATATGTGGGGTTTTGTGATTTCTGATCCCTTGAAGATCACTGTAGTCATGAAGAGATTCAGGACTGGAGTGATTAGATTTGGAGGTTTCTTCACTTTGGGAGAGTGCTCGTGTGTTGGAAGTGATTCCGCACACAAGTTCTCAATGTTTTTGGTGAGTGAGGTGTGTGCATCAAGCCATCGACCTTATACTGATTGAGTTGAGAATTGTTATTTTTATCTTTAAGAAGATCTATGATATGGAGTTGAGGGTGGATTGACCTAGGTCTAGACCTATTCTTCCTGACATTCTTCCTTGTATTTATGTCATTTTTCTTGTTCTTTGTGTTTGTGTTTGTGTTTTTGTGGTCTTTTGTTTCTTTCACCATTTCATCTCTCACCTCTGTGGTTTTCATCACTATTTTTGTTTTTTTCTTTGGATGTTTTCAAAAATATAAAAATAGAAAAAGATTTTTGGAAATAACACTTGGGATCTTGACACTGCTTCCTTGAGAGCGACCTTGAGGTTAGCCACTATGCTATATCTTGGGTTATTATAAATGTAACTCCGGCCATCCTTGTGATAAGGATGTCATCATTGGTATCAAAGTAATTTTAGTAGAAACCCTAGGAACTATATTTATGAAAACATAGATTAGAGAGGGGAACCCTATGACATAATTTAGAAATAGTCCCAATGAAACAAAAAAATATGAGTTAGAGATTAGTTATAACTAAATTTTAAATTTACGTTAAGTATTTTTGAGATTATTCATTATGTTTCATAATGTTATGATCTAATCGAGTGTATTCCACTATTTATAAATGGATCCTAGAAGAAGGAATAGGATCCGTATCAATTCTTTTAATCCATGTAAGGATTACCCTCTTGGGAAAGATAATGAAGCTGGAGTTGGTGTTGTGGATGGAGCTAGAGCTTCGGCTAGAGATGAACAAATTATAACTATGTTGAGATAACTAACTCAAGTTAGGAATAATAACCTTACCCATATGGAGCAGTATGATCCCCAATTTGGTGAAACAATGTTAGACTGCTTCATGTGACAATAACCTCCACCATTCAATGGGACTACAAATCAATTTGTAGCTAAGCAATGGATAAGTTCCTTATAGGAGATATTTCTTACTTTGAGACGTAATAAAAGGGAGAAGGTTATCCTGGAAGATTATTGTCTCTAAGGGGATGTAGATCAATAGTGGTCATTTATTCAAAACACTAAGGATGAGGAGGAAATAGAAAACATGGAATGGAATGATTTTAAGGAACTTTTCTGGGAAAAATATTTCCCTTATGAACAACGATAATATATGGAGATAAAATTTTTAAGTCTGAGAAAAAATGAGGATGATAATGTTTCTAAGTATAAAGTCACCTTTACAAGGTTATCTAGGAATATTGAGGACTACATATGTAATCCAAAGAGTAACGTTGTCCATTTCTTTGATTGGATTAAACTAATCATTGGAAGGGCACTGGTCTCCCAAACATTTTCATCATATGATGATATAATATCACGTTCTATCAAGAATGAGAAATAATTTTCCAAGTCTTATGTCTACAAAGAAAAGAAATAAAATAAGAGGATGGGGTAGAAATAGATGGATAAAGAGAAGAATGGAATGAAGGATTTTACCACGCGTGATAATTGTGGAAAGGAACACCCTGATACTAGCCTAAAGGGTATGGGAGTTTGTTACAAGTGTGGAGAGAAAGTCCACCTAGCTCATGATTGAAAGGGAAATAAAGAAGCTGTAAATGCGAAATTATTCAAATATAAGAAGATGGGGCACTAAAAAAATGAATACCCAAAGCGTCAATGAAATATAACTTAGAGGAAGATGAGGGATCCGAGTCATTCTTATGCTATTGATATAGCCTAAATTGAATGATTATTTGGATTGTGTTTTTAGATCTAATAAAATTGTTGTATAGAATTAACATTATAAGAATTATGAAATGTATAAGGATTGTACTGTAGTACTTTTTCTTTAAGGATTTTAGAGATTATGTTGAATGGTACCAAATACCGAGAAGAGCGATTCAATGTAAAGTTGATCTTTTTGAAAACACATGTTTGAAGGAAATATAGCCCATAATATCTTATTAATTTTGAGATAATATTATTGGGATGGATAAATGATATACATTGGAGACGATTAATCATTTTTTGATAAAGTGGTTTATGATTGCATTGATGTAGATGATTACATATTTGTATTTAAGTAAAATATCCAATAATATATGTTTTAGGTAATCATGCATGTTTTTTATAAGTTTTTATGGTAATTTAGAGTATTACCATGTTTCAAGAGAATACATGAAGAAGGTATTCAAATTATTGGTATGTGATGATTAATATATACTTCACAATATTTGATAGATTAATGGTAAGTTAATTTTGGAAATTCAGTAGCCTTGTTTCTAATGATTTCGATCTTGATCATTTGGAAGGGTCATAAGGGTAACCATTTATGAAATGGTTTAAGCTGATCTTTAGATGAGATTTTAATGATTAATTTGTTTATGTATATTGGATAACCTATTCTAACCATATTGGTTTTGGAAAAAAGTTTAAGATAGAAGAAATGAATTAGTGCTCTTTATAGATCTTACGATCTGTTAAAAGTGAATTTTAGTGATTCAAGCATAAGAAATCCATTTCTGGATATTCATTTCTTTGAGTAAGGGATGATAATAAATTGGAATTTCTTAATAGATTACCAAATACTCCTAGAAAGAATGATGAAATATGAGTTATTATATTTTTGGGAATGAAAAATTAAATATATGAGACAACCTTTAAGGTAATTTCTGGATTTTAAGGATTATATTAATAAAGTTTTATAAAAGGTAAAACCGAAGGTCAGGAGACAACCCATCACATCTGGTAAGGCCATGAGTTGTGAACCCACAACCAAAGGGTGACAAGGGTGATTCACCTGCCACTGGCCTACATGATGTCTTCATTAGAATAATATATTGGTTCTTTATTTAAATAGTATGATATATAAAGTATAAGTTCATTTTGGGAACCCTATATGATTAAGAAAAATAGAATATTTTGGAACTTTATTGACTTTTAGAGAAAAATATGTGGTTGTGGTGGAAATTGTTTAATGGATGAAACTATACATGTAAAGTATATTTTCTTATGTTCTTAATCTAGTAAGTAAAATGTTTCCTCAACTCCAGGAAAATGATTTTGGAACAAAAACAATATTCGTTTTATTTTCTTACCAAGAAATCAATGGCTTTTTAACCCATCACAAATTTACGATTTTGTGAAGGTAAACTTTCTAATGACCATATTCTCCATCATTATCCATCAGAACATGCTATTTATATTTCTTTTTTTCATCTATGTTTTCACTTCCCACAAATGTTCTCCTATACGAAGACCTAGTTTTGTGGTGACCTTCACATTTTCCTTTCCCACTTTTTAAGAGGAAGTTTTATTAACCCTTTTTATGATGTGGGATTCCCACAAGGGTGTTTTAAAATGTCAACTATGTGATTACCAATAACAAATATAAATAGTAATGATATAATTTATTGAAGTAGGGGGGAATTATCACCCAGAGATTTTAAAATAACACTATGGTTTATAGCTTATGTTTCATAGAACACCGAGCTTAAACAAACTCTAAAATATCATTATTTTAACACGACCATTAGAAAATAGTCATTAAACTAGAAGGTGTGAATAAGAATAACTATATTATTATATATATATAAATTTCATGTTTTATACAAATTTAATTACTCATAGTAAATGAACACATAATGTTTACTAGAGTCATTTTAATCTTGAAATATTTGTTTTACTCAAAAGAAATTTTTATTTCCTTCTATAAGAAAATAAATAAAATTAATTTTTGACACTTTTAGTAAATTTATTTGAAAATATAAACTTTTTTTTTGAAATCAACATGTCAAAATTATCTTAGGGTATTTTTTTGGGTAATTTTCTAAAAAAGTGGATTTTTGGGTTAAAAAGGGAAAAATATTATTTTTATGAAATACCATAAATATTATGATATAATTATTATATGATCATGATTAATCATTATATTTGATATAAAATTATTTATGCAATAAAATAATACATAAGGTTTTACATTTATAAACACATTCCTAGTAATTTTGAAAACCACGATTTTAACCTTAGAAAACCCATTTTTATGAGTTATACACGTAACATATATAGAATTGATTTTTATCTCTTTTATAAATTGAATAAAGTAAAACAGATTCCATATTTGGAATTTTGAGGTCCAAATTAGTTTATAAGTTCATTTTCATTATTAATCATAGAAAGGTTATTGTAGAAAAAAAAGATTTACTGCAGTATAGTTAAAATAATGAAACAAATTAAAGTTAAAAGGTAAAATCTTAAAATACCTAAAAACTACTACTTTAAATGTGTGAATGATGTATTTATCAACTGTAAAAAACATTTAAAAATTTAATTATAAATATAATTTATTGTAATTAATTCCACCCAAATGTGGTTGGCTTTAAATATAAAATAATCATTATTTTAGTCACTTCAACCCACCCCTCCTCAGGTATAAATACTAACCCTCACCACCCCCTTTCCCCTCACAAGCCTTGAAGATCCTAAAATCTATTCCAAAACCACTTCTCCCCACTCTCCCCACGTCTATGTGCTACGTTTTTCACCCAAATATCACATCCAAGGTCTTTAATGGTTCATCAAGGAGGTGATATTCAAGAGGAAATTTTCTCAAACCACCTCTCTTATTTTCTATTCTTCTTATACCATCTCCTAAAATACTTCATACATCAAGTTATAATAAGTAAATAATCATAAATATATGGGAATTTTTTTGTTTCTAATGGAATATATTATATCCATCCATTTTATTGCCTCCTCTTATTCAAAGAAATGAAACCATTGTCCAAATTATGGTGGTTAACCGTCTTTGTGAATAATGATTTTTCATTTTACATTACCGTCTTCAAGGCTGGTCATAAACATATTATTATGGTCAAATAAGATTTTAAATGGTATATTATAAACTATTTCTTATTTTTAAATTGATATATGTACATGATATCAAATAAAATGAAACTAGTTTGTGATGGTTAGAAAAATCACCAAATTAAACATCTATTGTTTACATTTTATCAAAAGAATCATCTTATTGTAAGAAATAAAAATGATATATGGGAGAATTCAAACTTATATAAGTGAATTAATACCATTTAATTTCAATTATGTAGTTTGATTTTTATTTTAAAAGAACATCCACAATTATACACAAATGATCCGACCACGAATACCATGAAATGAACACACCCAAAACAATGATAATAATGAAATATTATTAATTAAAGGGTGTTAAGATGTTATAAAAGGTTTATATAAGGTATTATAAATATGATTATATTCATATAATTAATTAATAAATTTTTTTAAACCATTATACATGAGGTTATATTATAAAAAACTGAAGGGATACGTCATCTCACTTTTACTTATGTAGGACATATGAATTATTCACCACTTATTTTTGTTGCATGGTGCATATACTTCCCCTTTGATGTGTTATATCATGAATCTATTTATATTTATATTATTTAAATTTTAATATGAATAGGGGTGATGATTCAAAAGATACCAATTTGGTAAGGGTTTATTTCACAATTTCATCATTTTTCGGGATTGTTTGCTTAAGTCTCCACTATGGAATATATCTCTTCCATGCCCATGTTGTATAAAATTTTTTTCAATTTTTTTACTACTATAAAATGATTTTTAAAATAAATTTTACCCCTTTTTTACTTTTTAAAAAATGTTTTCGAATGAATCAGCATGTCATTTTCAAAACACTACCCATTTGGATTTTATCAAAAAAGTGAAAGGAGTTTTTTCTTTATTGTGTACAACATGAATGGAATTTTTGGACATAATGAACAATAAAATGTTTTAAATATTCTTTTATAATATTCAAAGGTTATTTTCAAAGAAAATTATTTTCAAAATGTTTTGGTAAATTCCAATTTTAAAATGTGAATTGCAAAGTGAAAAAAGATATTTTTATCAATAATGTTTTGAAAGATGTTTTTATTCATCAATGAAATAATCCCTCCAATGTAATTATAATACACTAAGTATACGTTGTATTAACATCATCCTTATTCTTTTCATGAATGTTTTATGATCAGTTTTATTGTGGATGTGCTATTTTGATACCATTTACCATATTTCTTTGGATGGTTTATGATTATGTTTAATGAATGGGGAAAGTATTTAAATTTCATATTCTAGTTTAAATAAGAATGTTTATGTAAATTATATTTCACTAATTTCATATGAGTAATGAATTTTACTTAGTAAGTGACGAGAGAGTCTCACCATAACCCCTCGATTTATAAGTAGATCGCATGAGATAAACTAGTTTGCGTATTGGATTATATCTTACCAGTTTATGTATGGTGTCTTACCTAAAACCCTGATGGTATGTTTTTATGCCCCTCATTATGCATTCCCTCTTTATGAAATTAGTTATTGATTTACATTTGATAATTATATTAGTGTAATATCCATGGTTTATTTTTCTAGATCATGTGATTATTTATACAACATTATTTGATCATATTTTATTTTAGACATATTCTGCTCATGTTATTGATTAAATGGATTATGTTTCAGTAATTTACTTTTCCATAAATTTTTATGCTTATTTATGATAACTTCCACTATACTTAAACCTTACTAGACATCTGAGATCACCCCTTTATTATGTTTTATTTTTCCCTAGGATTCCAATAAGTTTATTATGAATGATATGCAAAGTTAAGCTAGGAGAATAATGGTATCCTCTAAATATTATTTATGTTTTAATTTATATTTTCAATTCTAATGAAAGGTTTGAGTTTGTATCTAGTTTTCCAAAACTACTAAATAGTTCAGTCCTTTAGGATGTGTTTCCTTATATATTATGACATTGTAATAAAGTAACCACCGACTCTGGGCTACTAGGGTCATGGGTGTTACAAATATGCAGAAGTAGGTATATAATATGTCACAATATTCATTTCTTAATTTTTAATGATTTTTATAGAAATATTTAAATGTAAATTTTATTTATTTCAATTATTATATTTAAATTTTTCCAACCCACTAATCCATTATCCATGATAGATTACTCATATAATTTTAAATAACACATAATCATATAAAAATAATCCCAATATTTATGCATTATTTTATAGAATCCAATTTATACAATGATTTATGGAAATTAAATCCCAAAGAGATAATTTATGTTATCTCCTTTTCTTCCCTTTTCATCAATTATCCATGAAAAAAATTTTCTAGCATTTCATTTTCTAATATTTTATATATTAGTAAATTCCATTCTATTTAAACATTCTTGTCACCTTATAGATTTTAGTTGAGGACAAGTAGTTTAAAAGGGTAATTAATAGTATGTGGACATTCACATGGAATCAATTATTTTCCTTAGAATTATCACATTTCCACTTCATTCTTCCACATTCCCTAATAAGACCTCATGTTTGGATTTCACTACAATTTTAATATATTTGATTATTATGTTTATTTTCTATATACTTGACACTTTATTGACATGATTAAATCCCCACTCCACACCTTGTGAAAGATATATAACATATTTCCTATAATTGTAGTGTATTAACCTATATAAATATATCATTCAATTGATTAGTGAAAACAATTTGTAAAGCTCTATATTCATTTATACTATATTAGAAAACCCTTTAATTAAAATCACTCACTTTTAGTCTTGTGTTTGTATTGTTTTTATCATCTAATTTCCATATCTGAATGAATTTTACACCTCATGAATTTTTTTATATAACCAATTAAATTACATAGGTTAATTTTTATATGGTTTTGAATGATTCATGATAAATTGTTTAGGATCATGTAGAACACATATGTATATATATATATATATAACATGATGGGATAGGTGGGAACATAATTATTTTTCCATCACATGAGTTAGGTATAATGATATCACACAAGATGATTATTCCATAGAGTAGTTGTTTTTTGATTTTTTACATTCACTAATATACCATAAATAGTTATCCATTTTAATTGTCTTATGGACAAGATGCAACTAGCCTTTCACAATATGTCTTTTTCTAGATATTGGTATCCCTTTCCATTATATTTAGGATGAGACATGGTTAACTTTTTATGAAATCTTAAGAAGGTTTAGTTTAATAATAATTACATATGATATTATCTAATTATGTATAAGTAATAATCAAATTTTATGCAATATTTTCTATATATTCTATTGAGTCCAAGAAACATTGAGGTGTTCGTGAAGTAAGAAGAAGCTAGTTATGAAGAAAAAATAATTAATCTAAGTGTTAATTTTTTTATCTCTCATAAATCACTTTAGTATGTTGATCTTTACTCATGATGTTCCAAACATAGATGTGTCTGAGATATGGAGCCCAAAAGATTGAGTATAATGGGTTGAGTCCAACAAATCAGGGATAACACCAAATGTTTTCAAAGTTCCATTAGAATAATATGTTCTTAAAAATAAAATTAGGATATTATTTCCTATTATTTAGAGTACCAAGTATCCTAATAATTATAAGTAATTAATGATTATATCTAAATTTGGTAAAACAAAGAAGTTTCTAGAACTTAGTGGAACTATGGTTCCCAAACAAAGATAAGTGTTGTTAAAGTTGTGTGAAATGAAGATATCTATTAAGTATATTAGAAAAACTTGTAAAATGTTCAAAATGTGAAGTTATTAATTCTAAAATAGTTTTCTCTGAGCAAAGTCATTGGATAGATTCAACCAAACAGACTTATACACAGTCATCAGATCGATTACATCTGATGGAATTTTACAAAATCATCAGAAAAATTCTAATGGAAAAACTTTTGAAAATTCATTAGATAAAGAAGTTTTTATAAAATAATATAAGTAAATAAATTTGTAATTAATTCATTAGAATAAGTTACTCAAATATCCTTGAGTAAAGGGAACATGAAAAGATTACTAGGAGAACAATTATTAAGTTTATCAAATAGAAGAGTTCCCAAGATGTTTTAATGGATGATGTTTTTTAATGTATTTTAAAAAGTATTTATAAAGACATTAAATTCATTGATGATGATATGGAAGTTCAAAAATCAAATAATTATGAAGTATTTTGATTCTATCCAAGATTTAAGAAAAGTTTAATGAACATTGATTCTGAATTTTATGGAAGTTTTTATGAATATTGTTGACTCCTATTAACTTGAAGGTTTTAATGAACTCAACAAAATAATGTTTGATTGGGGTGTTCAATGTTTGATTGGAAAATTTGGATTTTAAGTTCGAAATACTCCCTATATATTAGGAGAAATGGTGCCTATATAAAGGGGAGTAGGTGCATCAAGAAAAGGATGGCCAATATAGTTGTTTTTGGGAAACATTTTGAATAACTTAAGTGTTGTGTTACCAGAAAGAGTTTTCCAATCAATTGGAATTGGATGAAAAATGTGAAAAAGTGATTTGAAAAACATTAGTGATTGAATGAATAGGGGAAAAATATAATGTACCGAGTGCATCAGACTGAGGGTAAGTGACCAGACAAAATTTTTTATATAAAATTATGTAAAGAAGTTCGTAATCATTTCTATGCAAGAAAGTGTTGTGGAATAATAACTTACAAAAGTCAAGTGTGAAAAAATCAGTACAGCGACAACATAACAAATATAGTTGGTGATGGTTATTTTCTATCATACTATTTATGTGAGTATCACATGCACTGTATGTTAGCTATAGTGTTTTGTAGCTGATTGATATTCCCTACTTGTTGTAACCACCAAAGGATTGATTTCTAGTGTATGTGCGGTCATGGATTATTTCTAGACTATTCCAAAGACTATATACTCTTATTGAGTATTTAACCATGTAAATACTTATGTTCCTGTGGGTGTGCTGATTTGTTTTCCAGTAGATTCAATTCTCACTAATCGAAGGAGAAGGTTGTTCTTAAATAAGTAAAACATAAAATTAATTGGTCTATGATTTACCTCCTCTCAATGAACACACATGTCCTGAAAGATCCTTTCAATTAGTATCAGAGCACAAATTCCTTTTATTGAGTCAAGGTTGTCTAAAGATTAATGAATAAGAAAGTTTTCAGGGATGTTCAGAACTCTGTTAACATCAAGGGAATTCATATCTTTTATGGAAAGAAATCTTATTTCTGAAAGGAAACAATATTACCTGATCTACTTTCTATATGATATAAAGCTCTTTAGGCTTCTATAGATGGTTTCTAACCTCCTACTGAGGGCATTTCTTTAATAGACACAAATAATAAAAACTTGAGAATTGACGGGAAATCCAAAAATGATATACTTTCCTCACTCTCTGAAAGTTAATTTAAAAGGAAAAAATGAATTGGAAGTGATAATGAAATTCGTATCACACTGAACTATCCACTCCTCATTTTTTATATTTTTTATATTTGGTCTTGTCCTCAAGTTTTAGGTAGAGCCATGATTTTTTTACATTTTGGGTCTTTTTTGAAAGGCACACGGTTATCCTGTATAGTTTTTTAAATATGCAAGAACCATGTAGTTAGATTTTTAACTTTTCAGAGCAATTTTGTAGTGTTGGTACATGATTTTTTCAACTGTGTAATCCAACCATGTAGTGCCCAATTTCTCTCCAGTGAGGGGTGACCGATTTGGTAAATTTTGTATCCAAATAGTGTGTTGTGCCTAGAATTTTATATTTTTATGTTTTCCAAAAATTACCTCTGATGAATAAAACCCTAAATGGGGAATTTTATTCCCCATTCAACCTTTTCATGTGAGGGATCCTAGGTAACTCCTTATCCTTACTTCCACCTTAAATTTTTCAGGCTCTTATCTTCAATTATTTGTATTATCATAATGTTTTGGCCTCTAATTCTCTTCACCTTCCCTATTTATATTATTTCATTCCCTAGTTTCATGTTGACTAAAATATACAGTGGGATTTCAACCTATTGTAATTTGGTTCTTAAAGTTTGGTTGTTCAAATTATGTCTTGGGTATTTCTCTTGTTTCAGGTGGGTTTGTTCAACCAACACCCAATTTAAGGTAAGTGGTTCTATACATTCCCTTTTTATTCACATATCATAGGTTCTTGATTATTACAAATCAATTTCCCCTAAATTATTAGTTTTTATAATTGTGTATAAAGGGTTAGAGAAGTATTTACTAAAGCATGTGACTCATTCATTTGTTTTCAAATATGTTTGGTGCTTGCCATATGTTTGATAAAATGAACAAATGGGTTTAAATTATATTTTTAATGTTTAAATTTATGCAATTGGATTTATAATGCTTCTGTATTATTTTATTATGGTATTGAAGTATTTTTAGTTGAGTTACTTGATTATTATTAATTCATGTTGGTTTATGATGTGAACCCCCATGGTTATGATAAACTGTTTTATATATTCTTCTTGATGACTTTTTTGGTGATTACCATTAAGACATATACATATATATGCATGCTATTAAGAACCTATATATGCATGTGAATTCATACATATATGGGTGTATGTATGTATATGTGGGAGCTCATGGAAAGGCTCATTTGCAAACATGGCTCTCAAAATGGTCCTTAGTTCTTCAAAGTGGTTTTGAAAAATAGATTTCCTAAAGAGATTTCAAGATATAGTTCTTAGGCTTGTTTGATAATTTCCAATGGATTTTTAAAACAAAACTTTATTTATAAATTGGTTTCAACGGTTATTTTTAAAAGTTTGATCTAATGATATATTTTTTATTTTCATAAAGGTTCTATAATGTTTTGACTACAAATGGTTTTAAATAGGGTTTTGAGATAAATTATTTTAGCTTTAAATAAAGTGGCATGGTTGGAACCATAAAATGTTTCCTCCAAACTTTGGTACAACCTCATATAATCCCTCTCATTGGAAGGGTGGTTTCAAATGAATGGTGCTGGGAGGTAGGCTAAGCATTATAGTTGAATCATGTCGATCCATTCTTTGGTTATTGTTTATTTATTTACTACCAAACCTCCTAGTTATATTTACATCATGGAATCCAATGTTCTTTAGTAAGGGATGAGATATTTTTCAATCTATGTCCTGATTATATGGACTAGATCCCAATGGTATAAAAATAACATGGTGGGTTGTGCCATTGGTGAGGCTAGTTGAGAGTATCCAGGTTAGTTATTAACTTAGTAACTTCATCGATAGTCTTAAAGAAGTTCCCAACCGAGTACATCTAGGGTTCCTCATGGAATATCTAGGAATTTCCCATGATTATATATCCTTTACTATTTTCTACTTATGGTACTTTATTACATTACTGCCTCTCAGTTTTATGGTTTCCCTATGATGTATATTTACCTGGTTCTAGATTTATATTATGTTCCTACTTATTTTTTATTCTTCAATTATGATTTTTTGTATTATAACCTTTATTATTTTATGTTCTTACCTTTATGTTTTTTTATTTATGATTTTTGGGTTCTTCTAGTGTGAGTTGGGAATTATTTTAAAAAGAGGTTTATGGAGTGAATTTTTAAAGAGTTCACTTAAAAGAATTTAAATGTTTTCTTTAAAACTTATTTGGGATTTAAATATATTTTTGATTGGGAATATTATGATTTTTTTTTAAAGGAACAAAATTTATCTTTTAATATGTATTTAAAAATATCATTGATGGTATTTTTTTGAAAAAAGGAAATGCTTGGACTCTTGGTGATTGCCTATTGAGTACTATTATTCTCACACCCTACTTTTTTCACTTGGTGTCAATAGACCCAAGGTCTTTTTTCATGTTTAGGCATCATTTTGGAGTTTCTAATAGAGCAAGTGGTATTTATGGTTGGATGGTGACCATGTGATCACACAGAGATTGTGTCAGGTTTCAGTTTTCTTTTAGTAGTTATTTTTTATCTTGTATGTGGATCTTATTTTAGTTCTTCTAGAGTTATTTATTTTATGTTAGTTGTTTATGTTTTCTAGTTGTGTTGTATGATTTATTTATCATGTGAATATCTTGTTTATTGGTAGAAATCATCCTCAATGATTGTGTTGTGGTGACCATACACTTGTTGTCAGCCGATGGGGATTGAGGACACCCCTCAGGTATATCACGGGTGGGTTCAGGTTTCTAGTTCTGGGATGAACTAGGGTGGTTCATGAATAAATGGTATCATAGTAGCCCATGTTATTTAGGGATGTTTTTAATGGTTTTGGGCACCATGGAAGCATCGTATGGGTCATTAAGAACTTTTATTTTTTCGTGATCGATGATTAATTTGATATTTAGCATGAAGATAAGTGTTGTGATAAATAGAATTGAATAAAATATTATAGACAATGGAAAAATTACAAAACCAATGCATTGTATCATCACATAATATTTATAATTAATTTAAGAAATTAAATAATTTCCTTATGAGAAATTATTTCTTTATTGATGGATCTGAAAACATCTCTACATCATACCATCATTGCATTATAGTAATCAAGAATAGATTCCCTCCAGTGTTTATCCACGCGTCTTCTACGAACTTTCAAATGTTGACGTAGGAATCTTCAGGTTCTAGCATGAAAAATCCTTACACTTGCATCATTCATCTTTGATCACCCCAAGAAGCACTTCATGGAATGGTTCTATTTGATATCTCTAGACTTGAGAGTGGTGGAGGAGGAGGATCACTCTCCATTCTTGAGATTATTCTTTGATAAAGATCTCTATAGGGATTTTAGTGGATTATATCCGAATCTCATTGTGCATAACACAAATGAATTGGATCTCCAAAAAAATAACATAATTAGATTTATATACCACTATGGTAAGAAAATAATAATTGCACATACACCCTTTATTATTTCCATAATCCCTGTATAACCCCATGTATATAATAATAATAAGAATATTTTAACATGCGCTAAACTCATGAATTAAATTAAACATTATTTATTCAAATAATATTCAGTATATATTATTTCTCACCATACCATTAAACTCGGTTTGTCATTCATCCAAAGAATTTATCTGGCCATGGATAATGACTATTTATTTAAGGAATAAATATCACCACATTGTTCTCCAATAAATAAATAGATATTTTATCAATAAATAGAAAATAAATATTTATTAAATATTTTGCTCATATAATATTCTCTTTAATAACTAGTGATGGAATATATGAGATCAAGAAAACATGAATAATTATTAAACCACATGCTGGAATAATACATATTCAACTTGTTAAATAATAAATAAAAATATGTTATTTAATTGAGATCATAGATACACATAGTGTGTGACCCTCCAAGCCTCTTTCTAATTGGTATTAGGTGAAGTAGCTTAAAGTACAAGGTTGTCATTTAGAAACACACCAAGGCACCCATAAAGAACGAATTTAATGGTAACGAAATAATACATCATACAGACTCTTACTATGTAATATACTATGTAACATCTATGTTTTTTCAATGTAAAGTATTCAAATACATCTAATAATATTTTCTAATCCAGGCGCTAAGATAGAGTGCGCTTATAAGGACCGATGAGCCCAGAATTGATGTTTGAAATATATTAATAATATTAATTGTACGTACGCACAATTTTCTTGATAAAGTGGAATAAATAACAAAAGGGGACATAGATTATAAATCTAAGGCTGACGTCTAGTTCAGGGCATGGGTTTTACCCTAGGAACAACATAATATTTATTGGCATCAGGAATTTGTAAAAAAGTTTTCAAGGGTTTAAATAATGAATGAATGAATTTATTTTATTTAAGTGATGAAGTAACCTAATCTTACACTATTTAAACATGATTATAGCCAACTATCAGGATGAGTTTCATAACCCTAATAATTGAGAGAGAGTAATAGAGAAATAATTGATGAATGATGACGATAGATTGAGGACCGTTTACACCAACAAAAATTGAGGATATCACCAATTATTATGATGAAGATTTATTCTTCATCAAAAATCAATCCATATCAAGGTTGGATGTTTGATTTATAAGGATATATTCCCATTTATTTTTTTATTATGATTAATGTGAATCAATAAACTGATAAATTGATTTTAGGATCAAGTGTATTGTGGGTATGAGTTAGATATTATATGGGATTTAGGATTTATATTGTTAATTATTTATATATATTCATTATATATTCTGAAGGAAATGAATCGAGGCCAATAGAAACATTGGTCGAGGTCCATTCCTTATGTTTTTTTGTGCATTTATTCCCCCATTCTTTGTTCATTCATCATCGGTGTTTTTTTGGATACTAGTTAGACAAATACCCAGTAATCAGTCATTACACACCCATTTCTTAGCATAACATACTGACACCACAGATTTGTCTTCATATTGACAATGTGATTGAGCTATTATGATGGATCAGGACCAGATCAGAATCATTCATGAGGTTTTTGTCATGTGGTGACCGAGAGATGCGATGTAAGGGATTTACATGAGAATTGGTGTTCAAATTTTTATGAGAAAGTGATGACAAGGATTGGAACCTTATATGTACCATCACAAGTGAGATTTGAAGTGGGAATTTTGGGAGGTAATGGTGGAGTATACGAACACAGGGAGATCCAAAGGTTTTAGAAAATATTAATATACACAATGTGTAATATAGAAATACACACCATGTGGGACCTTGACTTTGGTTCTAGGGTTTTTGAGGATGAGAAGTATCACACAGTGTGTGAAATGTGTCACACAACATGTGACCCAATCTAGAGAATCTACATGTACTTTGGGAGCACACATACAGACACATGGCCAAACTAAGAGTACACAAGCATATATGTGTACTTGGACATGACCAAGTACATGGTAATGACTAGGTGTACATAGATACAGACATAGGCATGATCCATGATACATAGGTTGACCCAATGATGAAGAGACATGTCATGTACTTATTAAAATAAGGATTATAGCTCTTGTTCCCTTCAGCATGGACAAGTTTCATTAGGTTTCAATACCTTAATCTTTTACTCAAGGTTTTAGTATGGATTCACATCCTATGTATATGAAGAAGATCCCCTATGAGTAAATCCATTCTTGGATAGAGTTGTTGGAATCCACCATGAGGCCTGGAGTGAGATCCTCAATCATCATTATTTTTCCTAGGTGAGTTTCTCAGAATTTTTGTGACCAGTACTATGTAGTTATTGATCCCCTACTTGGATGGTTAATCTAGATTGGGTTTTTGGTATACACCATGGACCTGGGTGTGATTCCTGTCCATGTATCAGTCTCTTTATACTTCTAGTGTGTACTTATCATAGAAATACGTTATGAGAACAACATATCAGATGGATGCAATTAGTGATATCTAACTCGTGGAGTGTGTTCTCCCAGATGAGTATTATATGGAACCTTTGAGAAGCAATTCTAGGATTGAAATATGGTTATGACCTTACTTTGAGACATTATGTCTGCTTTGAGTATATCAGGATGGTCTTGTTATATAAGGTCTTGACATATCCCTGTGATGAGTTGACTTATATTCTTGTTTCTATATACTTACTAATTTAGGGGTGTCGTATTGGGTATTTTTATACTCACCTCTACATGGGATCTTCCTGCATGTGTTGTTTCTTATGTAGACATTTGGCTATTCAATTTTATTCTCAATGGACTAGTAGAAGATAGAGTTTTGGAGTTTTTTCTAGCAGTGATATTAGTTGGGATTTTATAGCAACAAAGTTAAGTGTTTTTAGTTTAGATCTTAGGCCAGGGACTTCGGTGTTGGTGTGGTGGCCAATGTATCTATTCACTAGGGATCTGACTCCTTGATTGTCGACTTAGTACATGAAGGCACTATTTGTGGGGAAAAAAATTATCATATGAATCATATAATAATGGGTTGTGATTTACATTTCCTTCTTTAGTTACCTCTCCAAATATTCTCATTGACCGTGGTATATCTTGTCTATTTCAAGATGCCTCCATGACATTTTCCAGCTAGGATTTAGCAATAGGATCACATGGATAAAACCCTAAGTGATGAGGCTTTGATATAGGGACCTATTCAAGAATTTTTACCTCCATAAGGTGTACTAATTGGGAGAGAAATTGAAGTTGGAAGACATTTTGAATTATTACCACAACCAACCCTAGGTGGACCCCCCAGGCTCATGGAGTTTGTGGTCAAGGGAAAGGATAGCCATAGGAGGTTGAGTCTTATGATCTAGAGTCTCCATAGATGATACATGGTACGATCTATGCCTTTTATAGTTTATTTTTATTATTTATTGACAAGGGTTTGAGACACTCCTTTCTTAACACTACTCTGGTTAGAGATTTAGAGATTTTTATTGAGCCCTTTCCTTTACCCTTGTTCTTGGAGACTCCTACTAGATACAAATTAGCGATTAAACACTTTTTCCGATGGTGCAACCCGACTCTTAGAGGTGATAGTTTCTTTTGGGATCTCTTTTTAGTAGCAATGAGTCCCTCAAAAGTCATATTAGGTATAGAATGTTTATCTATAGTTCATACCTATATAGACTACTTTAGGTGGAGGATGTGGTGTGCCCATAGTGATGGGATGAGGTTCTCCTTTATGGGTGAAAAGGAAACCCATGCAGAGCAGGATCAGATCATGTTTAGGAGGATGTATAAGATTACTCCATAGTTAGATAGCATGAATCTTGGTGTAGTGGATTCTATGAGATTACATTTTCATGAATTGGTGGCGGAGTATAAGGACGTATTTTCTGAGGAATTTCTAGGTTTTAATCCTCACTAATAGATAGAATTTTTCTTTGATCTATATCTCAGGATGACCCAGATATCTATGCCAGCATATCATATGGATCCCACAGAGATTCATGATCTGAGGCTATAGTTGGAGTACATGTAGAGGAAGGTCTTTTTCAGGACTAGTGTTTCACCCTAGGTATCCCCTATGTATTTTCCAAGAAGGTGAAAAGGAGCATGGGGTTGTATCTGAATTACCATTTCCTCAAACTAGTGACCATAAAGAATAAGTATCCACTACTGAGGATCGATAGCCTCTTGTATCAGTTGAGAGGGGCATGATGGTCCTTGAATATTGACCTCAGACTAGGCTATCACTAGCTGCAAGTATAGGATGAGGATATACCAAAGAGGAATTTGTGGTGTCATTACTGTCACTATGAGTACTTGGTGATTCTATTTAGAATTAAGAACACCCTAGAAGTGTTTATGGGACTCATGAAATGAATCTTTCATCTTTTCTTAGACTAGTTTTTGGTAGTCTTCATTGATGATATCCTAGTTCACTTGGTGTCCAAGGAGGAGAACATGAGACACTTGAGGATAGTCTTGGACATACTATAAGAGAACCAGCTTTATGGTAAGCTCCTGAAGTTCTATTTCTTGATATATGAGGTCAAATTTATAGGATATGTAATCTCAATAGATAGTCTAGTTTTGGACCCAATGAAGTTTGAGGCAGTGTTAGATTGGGAGCCACACAAGATTGTGGATATAGTGAAAAGATTCCTTGGGTTAGTAAGCTACTATCAGGGATTCATAACTGATTTCTATAGGATATTAGTTCCCTTAATAACTTTGACCACCAGGGGTAGACTTTCATGTGGACAGAGAGGTTCCAGAAGGCATTCTAGAAGCTGAGGTAAATATTGATGAGTGCTCCCAAATTGAGATTACTGGAGGAGGGTGTCAAGAAAGTAGTGTTCTACGATGCATCAGGGACTAGGCTTTGTTGTGTTATAATATAGAGGAAGGTGGTGATTGCCTATGGTTTAATTCAGTTGAGACCACATGAGAAGAACTATGTGACCCATTATCTTGAGCTAGAAGTTGTAGTCTTCGCACTAAATGTGTTGTGACACAACTTTACAGGTGTTTAATTTTTCATTTATTATAAACAAGAGTCTCAAGTATATATTCTCTCAAAAATATATTAACATGAGAAAGAGGAAATGGCTGGAGTTTCTCTAGTATTATGTCTTCAAGATTTTATATACTCTAGGGAATGTGAATGTGGCTGCAGATGCTCTCTATAGGAGATCATGTTTATAGTTTCTAAGCTAGGTGATATAGTAGTTGGACTCATTATAGATTTCATTGATAGGAAGAGATGGTGTATCTTACCTCTAATCGATGTTTGTAACCCCACCACTTCTAAAAAATGTTAGGGAGGGTCAGCATGGATATACTAACTATGAGACCCTATGTACTCAGATATCCATTGGACATGTTCCTGATGGATTTTATGAAGGTGGGGAGCATTCCATCCTTTTTAGAGGATGCATGATGGTACAATTGACATAGTGGGAGGAGGTTATGAAGGAGTTTAATAAATATAATTTGGTGGTACATCCTGGTGTGGAAAAGTTATACCATGACCACCAAAATTAGTTTTGGTTTTCAGAGATGAAGAAGGGAGATGCAAAGTTTTTCTCTCATTGCCTAACTTGTTAGTAAGTGAAGTCTAAGCACCATGTTCCAAAGGGTTTATCTAACCCCCTTGATATGATAAAGTGAAAGTGGTATGACATGTATATGGAATTAATTATAGGGTTACCAAAAATTTCGAGACATGATTCCATTTGGGTGATCGTAGACTAGTTTACCAATTCATGACACTTTATAGCTATCCTAGAGAAGAGTTTATTAGAGATCTTGGGATTACTTTAAATACAAGAGATATTATGGATCCATGGAGTTCCCTTGATGATGTTTCTATACATGATACTCACTTAACATCTTGGTTATAGAATAGATTATAGGAATCCTTTTGGAATAAGTTTCATTTGAGCATGGATTTTCACCCCTAGACTGACAACCAAACTGTACAGACCATTCAAGTCTTGGAGGACATGTTGCAAGATTACATGTTAGAATTTAGCCATTATTGTAAGGATCACCTACCATTGTTGGTATTTTCATACAATAACATATACCATTACACCATAGGCATGGTACTATTTGTGGCCTTTTATGGGAAACCCTAAAAGTTACCATTATGATGAACCAATTGAGGAGAGTCAGCACTTATGGGCCTAGAGTTGGTGAGAGCCACAATCAAAAGGTGAAGATCATCTAGGAGTGGATGGGGACTACATAGGGTATCCATAAGTCTTATTAGGACTTAATAAGGAGGCCTTTTATAGTTTTATTAGGGAGACTATGTGTTCCTTTAGGTCTCACCTCGATACAGGTTGTGGAAATTTTTCCAAGGAAGAAAGCTATCTCTGAGATTCATTGATTGTTTCCAGATATTGTGAAGAGTCAATGAGGTGGCATACCACTTTTCTCTACTACTAAATTTGGACCGGGTACATGATTTCTTCTACATATCGTATCTAAGGAGGTATATCCATGACCCATCACATGTTTTCTACTGGGGAGAGATGGACATCAAGGATAAAGATAATTTTGTATGGTACCCAATAGAGATTGAGGATCAATAGAAAAAGATCCTTCATGGGTTAGTGATTCCTTCAGTGTGTGTTTGGTGGCAGCATGATAATATTTAGGAGAGTACATAAGAGTGTGAGACTAAGATATGTTCTCAGTACCCACATCTCTTTATGTAGTCTTTTGTTTTTATTTCTAGGATGTAAAGGTCTAAGGTGGAGAGAATGTAACATCTCTGTTTTTTCTATGTAAAGTATTAAAATATATATGGTAATATTTTTGAGGCTAGGAAATAAGATGATTCATTATTACGAGGCTCAATTATCCCATAATTGATGTTTGAAATATATTAAATACATTACTTACACACGTGCATGATTTTACTGAAATGTGTAATAAATCCAAAACAAGGACTCAGATCATAAATATGTGGTCTCCATTGAGTTTAGATCATGGGTTTTACACTATCCATGACATAATATTTTTCAGTGTTAGGAATTTGTGAAAAATTTATGGTGGTCTTAAATAATGGATGAATGAATTAATTTTATTCAAGTGATACGATGACCTAATATTCCTATATTTAAACATGTGCATGTCTAATTATTATGGTGAGCTATATAACCATGATAATTGAGAGAGATCATTGAAGGAAGCCTTGCATAATGATGATGAAAGATTGAGGATAATTCAAGCTAATGAAAATAAAGGATCTCACCAACATCTACAATGCAGATTCATTCTTCATCAACGATGGATCCATCTCAAGGTAGTAAATTGTTTTTATGTGGAAAAATTACCATTTGATTTTTCCTATGATGAAAATGAATCAATCAACTAATGATTTTATTTGTGGATAAATCTTATTGTGGTTAGGGTAGATATAATCTGGTATTGGGGATTTCTATTATTTATTATTTATATCTATCCATTCATAATTCTAAGGGTATACACCATGAGAAGGTGCCTCAAAGTCCTATGAGTCTCCACCCATAATATCCTATATAATTTGTGTCCCTAAAATGATTTTATCCAGTTATAGAACATATATTCAAAAATACTATCATGAAACTTTTGGGTTCTCATCATAACAGGGAACTACTCTGACCTTTAAGAGTGACAACTAATCTTAGAACATTATCACATACTATGTTATAGAGAATAACAATCATGATGTGATAATAAGTTTATTAATATTAAAATAATGAATATAGGTTATCATAAAGTACATAGAAGTTTTTTATTGGGAACTAAATCCAATAGAATTCCACTTAAACTAGATCCAACTACTAACAAACATTAGTCTACTAGCTCTCACATGATACTAATGCTTTTGTTGAGATAGGAGTTTAGTGAATGGTTCCACCAAATTTTCTTCTATAAGAACTCTACTTACTGCAAATTTACCTCTTTGAGAAAAATCCCTCATGAGGTGATACTTCTATAGTATGTTCTTTGTTCGTTGGCATGATCTTGTCTCTTTTTCAAGATACCTTACTAAAATATTATCAATATACATAGTGATAAGGTATTTATGTCTAGGTACCACATCAAGTTATTTGAAAACATTTTATATCCAAATGAGTTTATTGGATGAATTATAAGTTTCTATATAATCAAACTCCACTATAGAATAAATGACAACTTCCTTCTTCAAAATCTTCCAGCTCAAATATCCTCTATTGATACATAAAACATATCTTGACTATGACATCAGATCATTCTTATCTATTTGAAAACATGCATCAGTATAACCCTTTATGACCAGATCCTTGTCTCCCCCATACTCCAGGAACATATCCTTAGTTCTTCTCAGATACTTAAGGATATCCTTAACAAGAGTTCAATGTTGTTCACATGGTTCAACTTTATATCTTTCTACCATTATAAATGCATAGGGAACTTCAAGTCTATTATATAACATGGCATACATGATTGATCCTATTAAAGAAGCATATGAGATCTTACTCATTCACTCTTTCTCTTATTGTGTATGAGGACACATTTTCTTAAAAATATGTATACTATGTGAAATTAGAACCAATACCCTATTAGATTGTTCCACACTAAATCTCTATAGTATATGGTCAATGTTTGTATTTTTACTTAGTCTATTAATCCTCTTGGATATATCATGAATGATCTTGATCCCTAATGTATAGGATGCTTCACCTAATTCCTTCATGGGGAAACACTTTTTTAACTAGTCCTTAATAGACTGTAAGACTATTATGTCATTTTGAATAAGTAATATGTCAGTAGCATATACTACTAGGATAAAAACTACATTTCCACTAAACCTCTTGTAAAAACATGTCTCACATTCTTTCTTAATGAAACAAAATTCTTTTATAGTTTCATTGAATCAAATGTTCCATGACATGGATGATTTATTCAATCCATAAATGGATCTCTATAAGTTGAAAATATTTTTGGCACCACTTGGAGTCACAGAACCTTTAGGTTGTGTTATATAGACATCATCCTGAAAGTTCCCATTAAGAAAGTAGTTTTGAAATCTATCTACCAAATTTCATAGTCATGGTAATATTCTATATAAATTAGAATTCTAATGGATTTAAACATGGAAAATGGTGAAAAGGTTTCATCATAATCAATTCCTTGACACTATTTAAACCCTTTAGCCACTATTCATGATTTATAGGTATTTACCTTACCTTCCATGTCTAGTTTTCTCTTGAATAACTATTTTCACTGTATGGGATTTACATCAACTAATGCATCAACTATAACCCAAAATTGGTTCTGATACATGGAATACCATTTCATAATTCATGGATTATTTCAATCTTGTAGCTTCTGAGATATCTACTTCCTATTTATATGAGATAGGTTCACCATTATCAATCAATAACGAGTCACCATATTTTGTGACTAGAAAACCATATCTCTCTGGTTCTCTTACCTCTCTATTTCTCCTACATATTACTTGTATTTTAGGAATTACTTATTCTATATGGACATATGGAATATGATCTTATACCAAATCTTGTGCATCATGAGCATCAACATCACTAAAGTCAATATTTCTCCCACCATCCTTTTTTCGGATGTGATGCCTCTCAAGAAATATATATTTCCAAGAAACAATTAGTTTCTTGTATGAGGGGTTGTATAGGTAGTATCTCTTTGTTTCCTTAGGATATCCCATAAAGATACACTTTGTGTCCTGGGGTGATAGTCTATTTCCTAAGAAGGCCTTAATAAATTCCTCAAACCCCATACATGTTTAAATGAAAAAAAGTTTCTTACCACTCTATAACTCAAATGGAATTCCATTTTACACTTTAATCAGTACTTGATTTAGTGTGTACACCATAGATTGTAAATCATATCCCCAAGTGGATGATGGAAGATATACATGACTCATCATTAACCTTACCATTTCTATCAAGGTACGGTTCCTCCTATCAGTAACATGATTCCACTATGGTGTTTAAGGTGGAGAGAGTTTATATAGAATTCAAAACACCTATAAAAATTCGATAAAATCTTAGTTAAGATTTCCCCCACCTCAATCCAATCAATGCTTCTTTATCTTATTTTTAAGTTGATTCTATACTTCATTCTTGAATTATTTGAATTTATAAAAGGACTCAGACTTATATCTCATCAAGTAGAAATTTCCATATCCAATCAAGTCATCAGTAAAAGTTATGAAGTAAGAATACCATCCTATAGCTTCTACTATAATTAATTCACACACATCAGTGTGCACCAATCCTAAAATATTTTTACCCTATCCACCAAATGGTAGTTTGATATGTTTTCCTTGTAAACAAGAATGACATAATTCAATTGATTTTAGATTAAAGGAGTCAAAAGAACCATCTTGATAGATCGTTGTCAAAGGATTATTATTTATATGACCAAGACAATGATTTTATCTCTGGGTGTTATATGAGTTTTGAGAACATGATTCATTATCTATTACCAATACTTGTTTTTTTAATTTAATACATTATGACTATTATTTAAATGTACCATATCATAACATATGTTATCTTTATAAAATAAACAACTTCTATTTAGAAACTTGAAAATAAAACCATCTATATCTAGGCTTGATACAGAAATTATATTGTTGGTAATATTTGGTACATAATAATAGTACCTTTAAACTAATATCATTCCAATTTAAAATGAAAGATGGTAGTCACTAATGGATATTCTACTTGTTTCCTACATTTTTATAGATATATGATAACAAAAATATCTATATAAAACCCAATATATACATATTTAAAGATTACACTCAATAATGAATGAGACATTAGATTTCCATTTCTTCTGGGTGCAGTTCATCTTCCAGTAGACTTTCTTAACACATAAAGAACATAAGACTTCCTTTTTATTTACCTACCTCTAAATATTATTCTTCTTGGAAGGATGGTTCTTGGTATATTTAGACATATTATGAGTCTTTGACCCATTCTCCTTGTTCTTCCTTTTCTTATTCACTATAAGGTTTGTGGGTTTTTCATGCCCCATGTCCTTATCCAATTGGTTAATTAGGGTAAGAAGTTTCAAAATAATATTCTCATTATTTATCATGTTATCATTACCAATAAAACTAAATAAGGACTTGGGTAATAATAGAAGTATGAGATATGTGCATAACTCCTCTGGGAATTTAATCCTTAAGATGTTTAAGAATTCAATGTAGCCAATAATCTTGAATACAAGAGGCCTATCTGGTTCAAAATCTCCAAGATTAGATGTAAATAAAGAATTGGAGATCAATATCTCTCTTCTATAAACTTATCTTGATATATATCCCAAATATGAGACATGATACTATACACATGCATGTCCTCATTTGGTTCAAATGATCATTTTCATGGATGATAGCATGAAACACTAAAAATATATAGCATCATTAAAATGTTTCTCATAGAGAGAAAACTATTACTCACAAGTTTCTTTATTAGGTGCATCTATAATAGGTTCTTAGAGTACATTAAATTTCCTTTAATGGAATAAGATAACATGTAAGAACCTTTTCCAATATTATAAATTTATTATCCTGAGAATTTTATCCTCCTCAAGTATGAATCGAAATGATATGTTTGTTGGAATTTTTAATTTTTTTCTACAAATAAAATGAGAAGAGTTTTAGTAATTTATCTAATAAAATTTAGACAAATAAAAAATATAATATTTATTAATAACACACTATTTTGTAGATTCCCAATGACCCTCACCATTGGATTCAGAATATCTTGTTTCTTAGATATTCTAGTGGAAAGGATCCATATTCCCCTTCTCATCACCACAAATTTGTCTGGTTAAGTGATTTGTGTAAGGGTTGGTGTCCTGAGAACCAAATGGATTGTACTTTGATTACATGAATGTTCACTTATTATATATTGTTCATTGTTCTGCATGACTATAATATAATAATGTCTGGGAATATTTGTTGTATTAATAAGGTCATGGAAGATTCCCGCTATGATGAGAACCTTGAAATGCTATAACAATATTCTTAAATAAAGTTCTACGGTTGGATGACATAATATGATAGGAAACATAGTATAAAGACCTTCATATGTGAGTACTCTTAAGAAGACAAGACTCTCTCTCATGGAGTTCGCACTTGGTAATCTACAAGATGAGAGATTATGAGAACAGACCCGCCAGTAGTAATTACGCATATGTTGTTGTCATCAGACATTACTATATGCGAGCGTGTGTAATGGTCCTTAGACTGTAAGATTATCATTAACTCATGTCATGACTCATGCACTTAGATTTTCTGACGAAAACCGTCACGAAGACAGTTGGCAGGAAGTAGGGTACATTGGGTGCGTCACGAATGACATGTTGTTAATGGATAATTTGAGGAAGGATTTGTCCCTTCCATATTTATGTAAGTAGATATATCATGCCCTTTTATTGAAATATAATTGTCTAACAAATTCCATGGACACGGTGACATGATGAGTTTATTTCTGGAAGTCAAAGAATGACAGATCAAGCATATAGGTTTATGCAACTGCCATGAAACCTTCTTGATGAGATATTGAGATGAAGGGATTAAATTACACAGTAAGCGTTTGTATGAGGGGATACGTCAATGTAGTGTCAACTTCTTTCTCTTGGGTGCCTTGACCCATTGCTAGATAGTAATCTTGGACTTTAGGCAAACACGCATAATGCCAACGAGAAAGAGGCCTAGAGGGTCACACACTAAGTGTATTTGAGTATCTCAAGTAGAATAAAGATTATTATCGTACATGGTTTAATAATTATTCAAGGAAGCCTAAATCATTTTAATGTTTGATGAAGAATAAAATAAAACAAGTACACACTGTGTATCAATGATTACATGTCGTGTAGTTTTATTTTGAAAATAAGTACAAACCGTGTATTATTAAATGTACACGCCGTGTAGTTTTCATTTTGGAAAGGAAATGAATAAATGAAAACAAGATATACATGACTTGTACATTGAATGTACATGCCGTGTAGTTTTCAATGAAAAATAAGTACACACCATGTATTTATTAATACACGGCGTGTAGTTTTTCCAGTCGGGATTTTGAGGAAATATCGTTTTATCAAATGATATTTATTATAATCAGTGTGGGCACATGTCAAGGAATTAATGACTCGAAATGGGGTTTTCAAAAGGGAGTTAATGAAATAAATAAAACGCGTAACATGTTTATTTATTGTCATAACTCTACAACCTCAAACCTGATTATAAATATCCTCACAACCCCAACTCTTTTTCTTACACAAGAGAATCATTCGGCACAACAATTCTGGAGAATTCTTTCAAGGCCGAAAGAACCTCTTCCTCTATGAATGCTCTCAAGACCAAGAGATATCCTCTTCCATCAGATCAAGATGATATAAGGCAGACAACACAATCAAAGGTTTCTCCACGCTATCACCAGGAGACTCCTTTGGCGACGTCCAGAGATACGAGGTGCACGTGTGGATCACTGCTAAAGGAAGTCTACCCTTGGCTTCTACGATGCAACGACGAATCACATCAGAATGTGATAAAAAACATCAAAGAATAAAGAACACCCAAAAGGTACTTCTTTTCAATTGATTAAATTAATTATAATCAACCTGTAATGATCCTACTTTGTGGTTTTGGGACTCTTCTTTTCTTTGTCCATTTCTGTGATTCGATCCATGGAGACTGGTGTTTATCATCGTATTGATCCCAGATTGATCATTGTTAATGACAAAAATCCAAGTGGGAACATCTACCCACCCGCTTCCACTACACCTAGAACCTTCAATTTGAAGGGTTTTATGTAGGAATTATAAATTCTAACTATATTAACTCTTAGTTCCTTGATTTGTTTAGTGGAATCCCCAATATTGAAATCCTTAAATTGGATTTCCTCAACCTTTTCCTCTCAGTCACACCAAGTCCATATTTTCCAGTCAACCTTTGATGTGAACTATGTTAATTCATCCCAAAGATTCAAGTTAGAATTCCCCGATATTTGAAAGTACCCCAACTTTGGCTGGTCAATCACTTTGAACTATGGTTTGATTTTAACTGAAGTAGTGGAAATATATACCCACTTAATATATATATATATATATATATAATTGACGTATTTTATCTTTTATACGTAAATTTAAAATTCATTATCTTTATTACCTTATTTTTAATATTAAGTGAATTTACTTAAGTGATTAACCATGAAAAAGATAATATTTATGCATAAGTCAATTTATTTTATTTCTATCTTGCATGATTTTTAAATCATTAATTCATTTGATCACGAAAAAACCTACATAATGGAATAAACATGACACTTGGAAGAAATAAAATAATAAAGAAATATGATAATGATATTTTACTAATGGTTAGTTTATCTATTGGATGATAAAATAACCATCGACATAGGTGAAACCACCTTGAAGCATTTATGGTTCATGTTGCAGCTTTCCACCCATCCATGTATGTATCTCTATTGGATTGGTTTTTCATCGAATCGAAACTTTAACCACCTCCACTAGCTTTGGAGCTCTATCCATTTCATATTATTTTACTCACATTAAGGTGGGGGAACCAAAGGATTGGTTGAGGGGTTTACATGAAAAACCATGGGCATGTAGGCCCTTACATAATGAGAGGATGGGAAACATGAAAAAAACTATCTAATTTAATAATAAATTGAAAGAAAACAATCACATACAAAGGTTTGTTCAAGGCTCATAATCATCCACAATAATGCAATGAATTATGCATTAATAAAATTATCATTCAATTTTAATCATTATTATTTAAGATAAATCACACTTGAATCAATTAATTATCTTCTTTAATTAATAAACCCTTTTATCTTAATTATCATCTAAATTTTAATGATATTCTCATCCATCGTAATTTTAAAAAAATTAAATAAATTTATTTAAAGTTAACAATGTACAAAAAAACTTACCTTGGAGGAAACATGGTGAGTACCCATTCGAACTACCCAATGTGTATTATACTCATATATTATTTACTCTTGAAACATGTAAAATACATGAATTATCACTTAATTTCATGGCGTGTACTATCAACTTAATGACCACAAAAAACATATGGTATCTACATAGTGTGTTATACATCAATTAACATATATTAATAACTAAAATATGAATTATACATGATATATATATATATATATGATCATTATCCAAAAATTAATTAGGCATTTATATATGTATCATAATAACAAGTAGTAATTTTTATTTGAAACCAAAGAAAAGGTGTTATAAAGAACCAGGGAGGATGGAAATAGTGAAAACCAATGTCATCCACTCTAATAATATCTGAACACTTAAAAGGAAGGAAGCCCAAACTAGAAAAAGTTATGAGATGTCTCCCTGAGGGTACTTAAAAGCTAGAAAATCCTTAACCCTGTTACCTTTGTGACAAGTGTGGAGTACTTCCACTTAGTCCTTCTAAAGGAGTTTAATTTTCTATATGTAGTAGATTATACTACATGGAATAGATTCATGACATTGAATTCGATTATGGATGATCAAGGAATCCATTTCCACTACTTCAGATACAAATTTATATCTTGTAAGAGGTGAATACCACTAAGTAGCATATGGGGCTCTTTCATAAGTGAGTTTCCATGACTGTGGGCAATAGATAATGAAAAATCCAATGAAACTTTATTATCACGTACCACCCCACCTCCCCTCATCAAGAAATTAATTAAAGAACCATCAATGTTAAGTTTTAGGACATTGTAATGTGGACTATATTTTATCCACATTCCATGCACCTCCTCCCTCATAACTGAAAGAGTGGATGATATTCCAACCAAAACCATTCATAGGGAAGGATAAATATCATGGTTTTTCATGAGTATCCTAATATAAACTGCGACGTGGGGTATAATAAGGTTCAACCTAAGAGTCTACCCACAAAATAAGGCATAACCCCCTAAGCACTACCCAAGGCCTAGGATAATCCTCCCCTACCTGAACATTAGTCACAACCATATATATACACTCAAGAATATAATACTCATGTTGAAATAATATAATGAAATAAATAATACACCAAAATAACATATCATAATTTCAAAATGAATTTTTAATTATTTGGGTTCTATATAATATAATAATTAGGCATGTGGGATGTGATCCTATAAGCCAATACATGATGCATTAATGCACCCAAAATCTATGAAATCGGAATACCAACATCATGTTCATCACTCAAGGTGAATTTAAATCAAATGTAACATCAATGAATAAGAGAATTAGTTACCAATTTCATGAAAACATAGAGGTCGACTATACAGGGTTTACTAGGAACTAACACATTTCCCCTTCTCAAGTCCTAACCATCTTATATCCTGTCTACCCTGTAAAAATCAAGGCATAAAAAGAAAATAAATAAGTGAACCTAGTTCTATGGTAACATTTTGTAATACCCTAAACCAAATCATCCGGTCTAGGGAAGAGTGTCACATGACCACATGTGTACTTCCTCATATATAAGAGGTTGTCAACTAGTAGAGAGAGTTGAAATGGACATCATAGGGAGACTATTATCTTGGTATCAGATAAGAAGAGTATACAATGGAAATGATGGAAATAAAAATCCAAAAATAAAGAATAAAAATAAATCATCATAGGAAAAACATACACATAAAGTACTAATCCATGCAATAATAGTATGGAATGTCATCCACACAACCCAAAACAAATAAAGGATCCCTACAAGCAGTGTATCAATATACTATATAAAATTAAATAGGTAAAAAAATAAATAAACATCAAAGGCCGAATTTTATTCTACAAATCCCAAAATCCACATGTTATTCCCATTAAATAACCCACCGTAGGGAACTTTCAATTAATTAGATCCCTGGTTATGAAATATATATATGCACCAATATTTCTAAGTAGTGTGTGAGTATGAAATCCAATAATTCACCACCAATGGGTCCTTAACATAAATGCATAAGATATTCTAGTGCATTCCATGAAAATAAAAAAGAATAGATAAGTAAAAAGCATATCACCCAAGAAAAACATATATATTGGTTCCTAAAAGACTATATTTACTTACTTTGACTCCATGATAGAAGGAATTTCAACCATACACCCAACACATCCTCCCTCAATGGAATAGTCTATAGACACGTATGACACATCCTCCTGAAGGGATAACCCATGTACATGATGATTGAATCATCTGACACATCCCCCTCAAGGAGATAGTTCATATGAATCAACCTAATCCCTAAAACATACAAGATAGTGGACTAACACATGTAGTACATAGATATGAGGTGACAGATAAAACATCACAATATGTCAAGAAAGAGTCATAACCATCACAAATCTACATGTGAGTAAATGTTGAGAATAGGTCTCAAAAGGATCAAAATACACACCCCATGAAATCAAACATCAATAATAGGTCTCAAGGGTCTACACATGAATTCAAAACAATCATTACAAGAACCTATATAAACATGTGCTAATAATAAGGACCACCTACTTTAGATGTAACGATTCTTCATTGACAAGGGTCACTGTCTGAGTCCAATTTCACTACTATGAAAGCTAGAACCATACATGATCCTGCAAAATATAATTCCAGGTTTATGTTTTAATAGGAACCACACCCACAAGGTAGGAAAATATTACACATAACCAAGAAGATCCATTACTGACAATAGTCTAGGTCCAAATGATGTGCAGATTCCAAGACTCTCGATTTGGGTGAAGATTCTATAAATGAAAAATAATTCTCTTTGTAGACCATGACAAAACCCTTTGATTTGATCAATACATCAAGAATATAATTGGATTGACCAATGAAAATAATATATAATTGATCTATATCAAGTTATAACTCATTTAATTGGGATATGTGGGATCAAACCAATGTCCATGAGTCGAAGGGAGGAGAAATAAGAAGATGATAGAACCCAAAATTATCAGAAGAGATATCCTAGGGAGTTGGGGGTTAAGGGAGGAATGAGAGAGTAATAAAAATTGATATGGGTGGGTTTTTTTCAAAGAAACTCGATATAACATGGGGGGATTACTAGGCCCCGAGTGGTGCCAACAGCAGGACAATGCCTCCCTGGAAGAAGCATTTGTTCCCCATAATCCCACCAGAAGGTTGGTGGCATGCCATTTGCTCGATAATGGGATTTTCAGTATTACTTCATATCCTACTTACTCTACAAACTAGCCAGTGTAGCTATTTCAACTTTTTAAGATGCACCACCACCCACTAGCTTGTCCCTTTCTAATTACAACCTCCCGAACACCTTTAATCTGCTTCAAAACAGTTCAAATCATACTAAAAAAGACACGACAAATCTTGATTTAGACGTACCTTAAATGGAGGGTGTCTCATTCCATAGGTTATTATACCCACTAGGGTCACTTATCAGAATAATTACTATCCACATATGCTAACACATGTTCTTTTAGTGAACATTTTCCCCACTCACACACTCCTTAGGAAACTTACAAGGAGGTCACCCATCCTGACACTACTCCATACTAAGATTTCTCAACTATGGATTTCTAATTAGGTAGGATCCATAAATGAAATATCTTCCTTATTAAAATGGGTAGTAACATTTAGTCTTTTATTTATCACTTTTCAAGGGGTGCTATAGATGTCCCTTCTCATTGAGAACTTAGCGGGACATGTCGAAATCACACTCCTTACTATCTAGTCACCCACTACCAATCTATGTCATTAAATTTTTTTATAGAACCTTAGGCTTCCTTAGGTTTCCCTTATACATGAGGGTATAATTCATTACCCCTTCAAGGATCAACAGAACAAAAACATTTTCTCGCACTCATATAGCATACATGAGTTCATCCTAAAAACACATACCCCCATCACCTCACCCCCTTCCAATATCAGGGGAAACCATTATAAATCTATAGAATAAGTGGAATATTCTTTAATTAACATTCATACCTAGTTGAGGTGCATAAACTCCCCATACCTATTAGCCCTCATGGTCTTAGAAAATAAATAGTCAATATACCAATTTTGTACATCCTTAAAGGTTATCCATATATATTAGTCTACCTAGACCAAGAAAACCCACCATCACTTCATCTATCATCAAATAATATACATCGCAAGATTTACCCTCATTTATGGGGGTGTCTCTAAATCAATAAAAATTTTCTACCTCAAATCTACCCAATGATTAGATACTAGTGTACCAACCTCCACAGAGATCAATGGAGGATGAATTAACCTAATTTCCATAGTATTATTAGACATAATAGGAATGGACCATGGATCCTCTCTCTCCAATGATTATTTAACTTAATGAAATCTCTCTTGAAGTTGAAAATCCATTACAAAACTTGGTGTTGTCAGAAGAGCTAGCCTAACCACCTCTATAACATAGTTATCACCACACTCTTATGCTTAATAGAAGGCTTTCATGGAGAATTTTTTCTACAATTACAATCACATGCCTCAAAACACATTTATACAATTGTTTTTTATATCATAGTTTAAATAAATTGATAAAAGGCATAACACCCTTTTAATTTTTACGTATCATTTCACATGATTCTTATAAATCAAGAACTTTCACTAAATCCATATACCCATATATAGGGTCTTAATTGTATATAGATAAGGTACACATCATATATATAGTACCCTTGCAATATCACTTTTCCATTTTACTCAAACTAGAGTCTTTACACTTAAGTCTCGGTTAAATGAAATTTTGATTAAAATATATAGTGAAAAATGTATTTTAAGTTATAATTTTAATTTTATTTAACTAAAACCTTATAATAATCAATATAGATAATTATTTTATAAGTATTATTCCACAGATTTTATCAGTTAACTAAGATTACACCATAAATTTATATGGGGAAACACCATATAAATTGCTAATGACATTTTATATAACTTACCCTATGTTATAAAAAAGGTAACCAATCAATTGAAATGATGAAAATGATATATTAATAACATGTTCATAGTATGATTCATGAAATAATTCACCATCATCATTTCAAAAAAGATAAAAAAATCACATAAATAATATATTCCAAATCCCATACATCATTCAAAGAGAAATCGGTTAATAGTAATAATAGAAAAAAAACCATTATCCCATCCCTGGAAATGTGGACTTCCTCTTATATGGGTTAGTTAATCTATGGAACATGTTCTGTACCAAGTTATAAAAATTCCTTATATCTTATCTACCTTACCCACTTATTCATATAAATTAATGAACTTTGATACAAGTTTGTAATGTCCTTCGGCCCGAAACCACTGATTGGTGTCTCTAATTGAGTAGCTAAATGACCTTTACCTTATATTCCTATACATAAAAGGATACCAAATAGAATATAGGGTATACAGAGCTAAAATTATGAGATAATACCATCATATTAAAATGAAATAACATTATAAATAATAAAAAAACATATACATCTTGATAAATAAGAACACATATTTCACAAAAAATGCTAATATATGAACATAACACATGCTATATCAAAACGGTGGCTATATAATATCAGCTTGTCATAATTATAAATATTATCATATACACCAATATCTTAAAAATAATAAAAGGAAAAAAATTTGGAAACACCACAAAAAATAGTCCCATTTACTAGCCTTGTGCCAACTCCCTTGCTACATCCAAACTATCCCTCTTTAAGAATCAATCATAGTGTGTTTTCCCATGTCCTATCCTACAACCATGAAGTATTATTAGGTACCAAATGGTGGACTAATCAGGGTGTGAGTACAAATCAGTAGGTAACCACTAACAACATATAAATCCCATATATTCTTATTATATATTGTATATTGATGTCTATAATAAAATAAAGGATACGAAATAAAAACCCATGTAGACCCTTAGGTTTCATGGTAATACCCAAGATCAATCATGCCTGCCTTATCTAGTTTTGGATGTCTCTCATTATAGTAACCTATAGAGGAATAAATAAATCCAAGGAGCAGATCCAAGGCATTCAAAAATAATAATATAATGTCAAATAAAAGTAGAGTGATCAAGGAATTCTAATCCAGTAGTCATCATCCAAATCCAGGGAGCTTATCCAAGGCATTCCAAACTAATATTTATTAGCTGAATCCAAGGAGTGTGACCAAGGAATTATAAACCAATAGTCATAATATGAATCCAAAGAGTATTTATAATGCATTCAAACAAATAGTTAACCCATTTATAACCTCATTTAATTTAGTTATTCATGGGATTATACAATAAGCATGTACACCAGATCTTATAGTACATCTTGGGCACCCCTACAAAAACAAAAGTCATTTACTTAATTCCATGGAATCACCAGGTTAATCTATGAATTCTTTTTTAATTAACAAGTTCATTCACGACCCATGAGATCTCTCATTGAGGAGGTTCAATGTCACTGGAAAAAGTGGTGCAAGAGGGTTAAAACAACCCAAATCGAGTGGGGAAAATAGAATATAAAACTTTTAATAAGGTTCAACATAACTCTCTATGGTCAACTACATGGTGTGGATCTTACTATGGTCTATTCCAAAATTCTCTAGGAACACCATCCTCAACATGGCTTTCCATTCCCCAGCTGAAATTCTCAATGAAATTCCATTGTTGAGAATTTCACACTCCCTATTTCCCATAGATGGAAATCCTAGCCAAAAAATACAATGGATGGTTACCATGAAGCATCCATTCTATATTTCACACCCTGATTCCCTATCACATAGGCCTCCACCACACCTCTATAAACACCCATTAAGGGAGTTTTGGGTCACCCATTTTACACGGGTGAACCTCCTGAGTACCACCACCAACCAAACACCTAGTATGGAAATTTTGGTCATCATAGCCTAAGACAAATGGCCAAGTATTAGCCAAAATAGCCTGTATGATATGGAACCACAGTGAGAGATTCCCTCTTTGTTTCACACAAGTTCCATCCCATGGAACCATGAGAATATTCATAGTGTATAGTTTCTTATCGTCATAAAAAACCCATTCAAGTATAAAACATATTAAGGTAAGTCTTTGTGAGCTTCTATGTGATCCAGAAACCTCCCAATCCTTATGAACCACTCTTGAAACCACCTTCAACTGCTAGAACACCTAAAAACCACTATATTTTCCAAAAAAAACACAAAGTCATGTAAAATAAATAAAAACACAAGGATTGGAATAAAATTAAATGGTTTCATGCCTTAAAACAAGTCAGGGTTTTTATAATAATGTATTATATGAAAACATTTACTCATTCTAATTATTTGAAATCTAAATGATTTTAAATTATATATTTATTTTTATAAAATGTTTCACTTCTCTTTAATTGGTATAAAAGGATGAGTGATAAGTCAATGGAATGCTTGATTGGGAAGAGAGGTTTATATTTCCAGGTTCTAAAATTCCAATAAGTATAAGTGAAGCTATTGTAATATCAATTTTTTTAATGTTGATGAGGAAGAGAAATGACTCTATAAGGATATTTAGTAGAGGTTATGGACATTGTAGCCTCAAATGTTTTTTCCATAAAAAATTGAGAATGTGTTGATTCTAAATGTTATAATATATTAGTAAGAAATAATACATTTTGTGTTGAGCCATCCTGGACTAAATGGATCATTCTCATTTCATCATTAAGTACGTTTTAGAATCAAGAGATATAATATAATCAGATATAATGATAATTTTATCTAGATATATAGATAAGTTAATGGGAAATACCTTCTAAACATTTGTAAGTGTTCAATAAATGATTCAACCTTCTCATATTTTTTATTCACATCATTATATAAGTGATAAAATATGTGGATCATAATCATCCCCAAAAATATAAGGATGTGGTCAACAACATTGGTAGTGAACTTTATAAAAATATATCTTTCCTTATATTACTCTATATTTCAATTTTATATGAGCTTTTTTGAGATTAAAATATTGATATGATCTAGAAATTAACATGTTAGGGAGGTTAATTTCAATTAGAAACTTGTAAAAGAGTTACACCGATCCAACCACCCCATTTTCATTGTTATATTATATTCCAAGGTACTTAACAAATAATATCATTTAAAATTACTTATTATATTTTTTAATTCTTATAAATAAATGGTATTATGATTTTTTTAATATATTATTAATCATATATTACTCATCCTATTTCATCATAAATTTTTCAGGATTTGTTACTGTAGCAGTACTATAGCGGTAAGGGCTCCTGCTTGGCATCCAAGAGACCCGGGTTCAAAACCGGGTGGAGGTGAATTTCCGAGTTACTGTAGCAGTACTGTAGTGGTACTATGGCAATTACTGTTTAGTATTGTTCGGTACTGTAGTATCCGGAACTATTCACCCGATTTGGGCCTTTGGGCCACCAGTTTGGGCCTACGGGTCTCCAGGGCCTTCTGGTCATCAAAGGCCTTCAGGCTACAGGGCCTTCAGGTCACGTAAACCATAGAGTAGCCCAGTTCACATAGAATAGGCCCCTGAAGAGGATCAGAGCAACAGGAGTAGCAGCCACCAGATGCAGAGCTAACCGGATTGGAAGAATGAGAGGGTATGGTAGCCACCATCGGGACCAGGCACCGTGCAGCTTTGTACGGGGCAATGCTAGCTGATCAGCAATGCAAGGTGGGGAGCTAAGGTGATCAATGATGCAAGACTCTAGGGAGGGGCAGTTCTGTGGGCTGGGCCTACGGGTCATGTAATGGGCATGATATGCCTTTGGGCCTTCGGGTCATGTATTGCGGGTCATGTTGGGCCTTGTGCCTTGGGCCTACGGGTCATGTACAGTTTCCCCTTCAACCCTTAAAAGGGGGATTATATATAATAAAATAAAAAAAAGAAGGCCTTCAGGCCATTCGGGGTTACTATATCAATGTAATGGTTCCAAATTTTTCCATTTTAATAACTAATTGATATTATTTTTATGTATTTTATGATCATATATCCATTTTATTTTGATCCTTTGGATTTATTTTAGATTATAAAATACCCATTCATTTTTATATTACCCTTTCCACAAGTCATTATCATACCAAAGCAATAGTTCCAAAATCTAGCATTACATTTCTTATTTCAGATTATTTGGTTATTTTTTCTTTTTAGATTTTGTTTCAAATAATTCAATGATTATATATCAGTTTTATTTCCATGTATTTTTTATATTATGTATGCGAGATTACCCATTCTCTACCATCAATCCATTTTAATAGGCCCTTGTAATGCCTAATTAAGTGTTTCCAATTCCATCCACTTGATTTCTTATTTATAATTAATTAATTATAAAAAATTATAAACATCAGTTTCATATAATTTCATTATTATATTTCAAACTATTTTAAATTAAAATAATATATAATTAATTGTATATTACTTATTCCCTATCATTTTTTATTTCTCATAAGACATTGGGTTTTTAAAGTAGTGATTCTTAATAAACGTGCAATATCCATGAATTTCAATTAATATAATTTTAAAAAATTAATTCATTAATATTATTTATTTAAATTGAAAATGAATTTAGTTAAATTTTAAGATATAAAAATATAATATATATTCATAATTATTAAACTAGAAGTATAATTATATGTTTATGAAATTATAATAAATTCATTATCTCTTATTCAAAAATCACGACTTTATGAATTATATTAAACTTATTTTTGAATCCATTTGTATTATTATATTGAATAATGATAAATTTATATTTTTAATTCATGTATCATAATGATATTTTTTATAATAATTATAATGTATTTATAAAATAACCTTGATAGAATAAATAATTATTTTTAGAAATTCAGTTTTATTTGATAACCTTGTTATAGGTAACTAGAGTTCTCTTTTCATATTATCATTTTAATAGTAATTTTTTAATTGTATTTTGAAATTTAACATAGTATTATACCTGAATTAAAGGATATATTATTGTGACATGGAACACTATAAAATAATAAAATAATTTTTACTAACTTAACTCATTTTATGTGTATCATTTGAATATAATAAATTGATAAATAATATTTCACAAAAATATAATATTTAATGAGAAATTTTAAATATATATAACAATTCATTAAATATTGGAATAGTTTTTTTCATATACTACTTGGTTGATTTAGAACTCTAAAAATATCTAATTAGATTATTATGTAATGATTTTCATAAGATATTACCATATTGAAATACGGGTTTCAAAATCGACTCCTTTTCCATATAGTTCTCCTCTTACACCTTTTGATACCATATTTATTTTATTATAAGAAATTTTAAATAGAAGTATAATTATATTTTAATAATTTCATAAATATCAAATATTTATTAGTTTTTTATTCTTTTAAAATCTTTTTAAAAATATCATTCATCTGTGGTAGTTTTTACTACATTAGTGAACGTTGCTATGGTTTCACATAATAATTTTAAGGATAATCATTAAAATAAATATAATTATGGAATATGACATTAATTATTAAATAATATCATCTTTTTCACACCTTGGATTTTTTTCCTTATTATTTTGTTAATTTTTTTTATAACAATACTATCTTCTAGTTTTGGGCCAAACATGATTGAAATTTGGAAAATTTAAGATGTTTTATATTGTCGCATGGTTTTGGCATATGAATGCCACATGGTTTACCAAAATGTGTTAGAGTACATTATTTAGTTTCCCTTTTGTGCATGTTTTATTGAAAAAAAATTAGCATAAAAATAATGAATACCATTATATATAAGTGTTTTGAGTTCATTTTTTAGGTGAATGGTTAATGTGCACAAGTAGTGCATGGTTTGGGAAAAATTGTGTAGGACACAGTGTGAACTATGTGAGTGGTCCTTAATTGTGAATTTTATAGCACCTTTCTTAGTAATATTTAGAAAAAACTTTGTGATAATCCTTTGAGGGCCTATATTTTATAATATAGAGGATTTTTTAGTTGGTGTATAGTATGGTAAATCCTGCAGAAAAACAATGTAGTTTTACCAGAACATTTTTTTTGAAATTAATCTTATACACCTCTTAAAATTAAATCCTTAAACTATCTATTATTTCCCCATTTTTATCACATGTCCCATGGATCTATTACCCTTTTATTTCCCTCTCTCTTATTGTGATTTATTAGTATTTAATCAAGAATTTATCTTGATTTGTCATGGTAATTACCTATAGTTCTATTCTCTACATATCTTCCTTCTTGTTTCTCTATTCTCATGCCATGGTGAGGTCATGGAAACCTATTTCATACCATTAATAAATTTTTTAAATTAGAGGTTTCATGATTTAATGGTGTGGCTGGGTTCTTAAAGAGTTATTATTTCTTCTATGGATTGATTATTACCTCCCTTGGTGTAAGTGGTGTATTAAGGTACACTTCACCTTCCATTATCCATTAAATATTTCAATCATGATTAATTTCATGTTTAAATTCATGAATTATATATAAATTAATAGTATTAAATGTGTTAAAGATTATTTATAAAGGAAACTAGGTTTTTAATAGATTTCCATTGAATACAAAGGTGTCTCCATTTTTAATTTCTCAGATTAAAACTCGTTTACTTGACCAAGCACAACAATAGTTTGATAAAATTCCCAAATGGTCATTATTAATGAATTTTAATATTTAAAGTTTTTTCATCTCTAAACAAGTTTTTTATATTATTCCTTGAATCTTTTATGGAATCCATTATTCATTAAAAAGTGTCCATGTGGTTTTATTTTTTAATTAATATTTGAAAGTTCACACTTTAAAATAGATGTTTATTAATAAAAACACCATTGGAATATACACCTATAATTGATTATTTTAAAAATAGATGAGGGCATCCCTCGTATAAGACACCTTTATTATATGAATTATTTTGTGAGTAAGAAGTTATTCTTATGTGTGGTTATTGGGGGCAAGGCATGCCTATGTTTTCTAAATTGTGTATGTCGAGATGTTTTTATATCCATATTTTGTTTGAAATGATTTATTGGCTAACCATAATTTTATACATCATGGGTAATCAAGAGTAGATAGTGGATATTTATAGAAAAAATGTTTTACTAGTTTAGGATCAATCTCTTACCAGGGTACTCTAGTATAGTTTTCTTCCTTCTTTGGTAATATCCCCTCAGTTAGGCTAGTTAGGGAATGACTGAGCGTTAGGGATTTTGGATTGAACTAGCCATACTGATTTTGATGGATCATGTTATAGTATGATATAGTTTTTCCCTAAAACTCAAAGGTTTCTATGATCACGAACACATGAATATATTATATTTTATATACTTCCTTTATTACTATGATATTTTTCTATCCATTTCTTTAAATTTCCCATAATATATTGTTTCTAATTATATTTTTTGTGATGATTTCTTTTGGATGACTTGGTATGTATTCTTTAAAACGAAACCAATGAATTCATATTTTTGAATATGGTTTGGAATATTTTTCTTTTCTTTTCATCAAATATTCAAAAGACTATCTCTTATAAAATGTTTTTACTTACATATTTAAAATGCTATTGTGTTAATGGAAAAAAGGGAAATATACTATTATTGTATTTTTATCTAAAAATATAATCATATATTTTCTATATTTTATTTCAAACTAGCTTGTAATATATCATTAATTTAAAGACAATGTGTGGGGTGTGGTTTATTTTTGAATACCTACTAAATTTTTTTCTTATATATATATATATATTAGTTTTAGGTTTATAATCCAATCACTCATGGAGCAGTTGTGGTACTATGGTTGCATGGTAACTTGTGGAGTTATGTGCAGACTGGGTTCAATATGGTATTAGCTTCTCTAGTATTTTATTGTACCATCCAAGTCAACTAACCTTGTATCAAATTATACTTATTTTTGTGTATCTATTGAGATAGTGGCTAATTCATTTGTTATGTAAAGACCCATAAATTTCTAGGAAAACTTTTTTCTTAAATTCTTTGGGATTTTAAAAGTACTCAGTTTCTGACGGCACCCGATTCCGAGGCCCGGTGTGCCCTGAATCAATTTCTGAAATTTAGCTCGGGTACGTTCAGCGAACGAATGAGCGGGTTTTTCTATCTTTTGAACCGGTGCTTGGAATTGAAATCCGAGGGCACCGATGGAACCGCAACGCCGGTAATTGCTTAAGAGGACCTTTACCAAAGATGTTCCTACTCAGGTGGAGTTGTTAAAAAAATGTGGATTAAATGAAAAGTAAAATAAAATTGTGTTACAATTTTATTTCTTTTTCTAAAGTGGTTTTAATCTACATGGGTAAGTTGGGGTGGGACCTACTAGTTACTAACTACCCTTGAGAGGATAACAGTGAGGTGGGGCCCACACAAGCTCCAACTCTTCACATTCCCTAACTCCCTAACTCCCCCTTTATTTGGGTAACTCCCCACCCTCCAACTTTAATTCATGACAACACACACTATATTAATTGATTAAACCTCTTCAATTAATTTAGATAAGTGTTTTGAATTTTAAAGTTTGAAATGCATGGAAAAAATAATAAAATAAGGAGAGGCCTTATTTTATTTGGTTAGTTTTGTTGTGTGAGGGAATTTGGGGAGAGAGCTCTATTCTCTTGAAGAACTTCATCTCCTTCATTGAAGAACGCCGAGACTTTGACGAAGAATGTCGTCACCACAAGGATAGACAACGTTCCATTCCTTCTTCTCTCCGTAGCTAGTGTGAGATGCCATCCCCTCATTGGACGCACGCCAACGCCATCTCCAAAACCTCATCCCGCGATGCCATCTTCCGCGTCACCGGCAAACGACATCGTTTATCGAGGTAGGGGTTAAGTTCAATTTTAATGAATTAAAATTGTGCTTTGTTATGTCGTTGAGGTATCTCGTTTAATTTTGCAGATTGTTATTGATGTAATGGGAGGAGATCGGAATGCAAAATCACGGACGATTTCTCCTCCCCTTTACCTTGTTAATCTTCGTTGATCGTTGTGGCGAAGGCGGCGTGGTGCCGTTGCACCGCGCGGGAATGAAAAGGACCACGACCGAAGCAGGCCACAGCAAAGGTGCGCGGTGCCGTCACGCCGCACCGGTGAGGACGAAGGAGGCCGCGACTAGGTGAAGGCCATGGAAAAGGGGTGCGGCGCCATCGCTCTGCGCCGGAGATTCAAGCGACCACAGCCGGGGTGGGCCGCGGCGCCGTCGCGCCGCGCCGGTCGGACAGGAGCCGCGAATTAAGGCCACCGCGGTCTCTAATGGGGCGGCCGGCTGAGCCGGTCACTGGCGCCACCTGAAGGCAGGACCCGCGGTTACAACCAAGGCCAGCCATTATGGCCATCCATTTATGAAGACCGGGGGGGGGGGTGTAACCCCCCTGACAGAACCCTAGGGCGGACCCCACGGGTCCGCCGTTTCAGAGACAAGGGGTCGACGCCCCCCTTTTGCACCCCGCTCGGCCGCGACCTGAGTCGCGGCCGGATTCCGAGCCGGGTCACAGGTCACGCCCAGCAGGGCCAGGCCGCGCCCAATCGGGTCGGACCTGGACCCGGGTCGGGTCGACCCAAGGGGTATTGGGCCGGGTCGGACTGGGCCCAAACCCCCTATTTTCAGACCTGGTTCGTTCAAATGCCTATATCTTTGGATAAGGACCTCCGATCGACACAAAATCAGTTGCATAGGGATCCTTGGATCAAGACAATCATTTCGGTATATTAAAATTGAGTTTTCAGTGAATCTTGGGTATGGCCGGGTTGGTTCGAACCCGAAACCACCCGGGCCCTTGGAGCGGAAACCCTTATAACTTAACAACTGGACATCTGAATGATGTGACATCAATCACGATGTTTTCCTCTTAGTGAGATGGTTATTTTTGGCTTACTATACTTGAGGTTTGGATGTAGATGGTGTACGGTTGGGTTGGTTTTATCTTAGAAACCAACCGGGCCCCTAGGATGGAAAAGCCAATAACTCTCAGACCAGGCGTCCGATTGATGCACCGTCTGTCGCGTTGAGTTCCTATTGACGAGAGGGAAATGTTTGATACATCAACTCTGGAATTCGTGAAAATTTATGTATTGAACCCTTGGATCGTGGAGTGGACCCTCCCGGAATCAAGCAAGCTGTGTGCGGGAACCCTAGAGCTGGCTGCGACAACGATGGTTACTGTACTAGGATCCTACGTGGGTTCGGCAGCGACGACTTCTGTACTTGGATCATCTGTGGGTTCGGCAGCGATGATGACTTTACTTGGATCCTGTGTGGGTTCGGAAGTGATGGTTACTATACTAGGATCCTACGTGGGTTCGGCAGCGACGACTTCTGTACTTGGATCCTACATGGGATTGGCAGAGGAGATGATTTAGAGGCTACATCTAATCATCTGCACCCCTCTTCGTGAGTAGTATACCTGTGTGATCTGAGTCTTGACTTTTAATCATTATCATCGTTGTGATTGACATGATTTCCTGTGTGGATTGGGTTTTTCTTTCCTATGTGGATTGGGTTGTGCTTTCCTGTGTGGATTGGGTTGTGTTTTCCCGTGTGGTTTGGGATATGATTTCCTTTGTGGACTGGGTTGTACTTGGGCTCGTGAGTTAGAGCAGAGATGGAATTGATGACTTAGGTATATGTATGGGCATATACCTAAGTAGAGTTGGTTGATACTTCATGTTTGTATCTTTCCTTTGTGGTATATCCTTTGTGGATTTCGGGAGTCCTTCGGGGGTCTCGGGGTCCCTACTGAGTATCGTATACTCACCCCTGCACGGGCTTTGCCCGCACTACGATGTGTTGGATGCAGACAATGGACAACGCTGATCGTGGTTGAGGCTTGTGGAGTGGGAAGGTATCCAAAGGTGGACTATCAGGCGGGACGCACTCAGAGTGGACAACCAGACCTGAGGAGCTGACGAGACCATCTGTACCCACCCTTCAGGTGGGAATTCCGAAGGACGACTTGGTGGTTGCTGCTTTACTTTTCAGCTACTGTACTTTCTTTTCTCAGTTTTATTGTACTTTCAGTTGGGTTTGTATACTGGAGCATCTACTTCCAGCACTTACTTTCGTACTCAGTTTACTTAGTGTTTACTTCATCTTGCGTACTTTGTTGTGTGTTTGTTTACTTTTATAAAGGAAATGCCTTCCCTTTTATCGGAAATTACGCCTTTGGTGCTAGTCGCCAGCCCCTGGACTATGGAAGGCGGGCTTGGGGTAGCCACGACACAGGCCCCAAGGACGGGTCGTGACAAATTGGTATCAGAGTAGTCGGTTTTACCACAGAACTTAGGACTCTGATATTTTCTTCCTGTGAAGAAATAGTGTTAAGGGTATTGAGTGTGGTTATCAGTCCAGGGAGTCCAGTGTTGGTGCGGCGGCCAACGTATCCATACACCAGGACCCTGACTTCTGATTTCTGACTCAATGCACGAAAACATTGATTGCATGTGTGTTTCAAAAGTTTTCTTTGTGATTAATTTATGTCAGATCACTAGGTATATTGTATTAACCATGGCACACCTATTTCTTTTCAGGATGACCCCACGATGGTAGCCAGCTAGGGTTCTGAGCTTTGTGTGAGATGGCATCCCATCGAGCGATGAGGCCTTAGTGCAGGGTCCCATTATAGCGGAGGCACGAGAGGTACCTCTACCCGCCGAGCCACCGATTCCACCAGCCCCAGTAGTTGAGAGTGCACGTCGCCTGAGTGCACTGCATGAGTTTCAACGTCAAAGGCCACCCAGGTTCCATAGAGATATGGACCCTCAGGCAGCCGAGGATTGGTTGGAGGCTGTTTTCCAAGTCTTTGGATTAGTTGGGACACCAGCTGACCTCATGGTGATCCTTGCGGCGAGTCTACTGCACGCAGCAGTAGGTGGATGGTAGAGCCTAATGCTCCAGGTGCATGACGAGGCATCTTTACTTTGGACGGACTTCGAGAGTCTCTTCCACTCGGAGTTTGTTCCAGCCACCCTCCGTGCGATGCGCATCCAGGAGTTACTACAGCTGTGGCATGGCGGCATGACAGTAGCCCAGTACTTTGTGGGATTTACTGATCTCTCGTGCTACTCCACGGACATGGTACGAGACCCATTCTTCCAGGCCCAGACCTTTGAGCAGGGACTGAGGCATGAGATGAGAGCTTCTATGATCTCCCTCAACATTCCAATGCAGGAAGGAGTACTGGAGTGAGCCTTACTTTTAGAGAGCTTCCTTGTTGAGCCTAATCCAGCAGCGAGGCCTACCGTAGGGCGACACATGGCGAAGTATTCTGTAGCTGGCAGTAGACAGATGTCGCAAAGGTCCAAGCAGACTAGGCCATCAGTTGGGCTACCACAGGATACTAGTTCGGATGTGCGGGGCACACGCAGTAGTGCCAGTCATACGAGAGGCAGGCAGTGCTATTCATGCGGCGGGCATGGCCACATGGCTCGTGACTGCCCGACCCGCCATGCAGAGGAGCAGCAGACGGTTGAGGGACCACCCAGGCAGAGGCAGAGGTTCGACCGTGGCAGTCCGCAGGGAGCAGGTAGACGACGCAGAGGAGCTGGCCGAGCAGCGAGTGGTGGGTGACGCTTTGAGGCTCTACCACCACCACCACCAGGAGGACCACCCCGACCCCAGGGAATGGGTGGACAGGGGAGAGCTCAACTTCAGGTAGCTGAGGCCTATGACCATAGTGCTCTAGGAGCAGGTGGACCGGAGCGAGAGTAGCTCCAGGCATAGAGACCTTTGTTCTTGATGTCGTTGTTTATTTTTCCTTTGTGTCTTTGTACTTTGAGCTGTAGTGATAAAAGACACTTGTCCTTGTGACGTTTGTTCTCCTACCTTTTTGTATGGTTGATACTGAGAGGTTCTGGATAAAACTGTTTAATTGAACCTCACTTTTGCGATTTCTACTGGAGGAGACCCAATGACCACACACTTCTGTCGATAGTGTGACTCGACCCTTGGAGGCGAGAGTAACGGTTGGTTCTATTGGTAGTAGCGTCAAGGCCTTACGACATCTTCCATGTCATGAAATAGTAACGTTCATGTCTGGATTGACTGTATTAGGCAAAGAATGTGGTTCATCCAGAGGATGAGACTGGATTTATCTTCTCGGCAAAGGAGAAATCTTTGCTGCTCTTGAAGGACGTAATCGAGAAAAGGGTTTAGTCGAGTTCTTTTAAAATGGATAGTCACACCCATAGTTCGTTGAGCGAACGGTTTATGGTTTACTCTAATCTCAAATGTCCTAGGTATGTCTTCTCATAGAAGGAATTGAACCTGAGACAGTGGTGATGGATCGATTTCCTTCAGGACTATGACTTTGAGTTAGTCTATACTCCTGGGAAGGGGAACGTAGTAGCTGATGCTCTCAGCAGGATGTCGGGCATCCAACTACTTGGAGAGGCGACATAGCAGCTAGCCGCATTGTAGATATCCTTCATGGATAAAGATAGGGCAGAATTTCTACAGTCACTCATAGTCACTCCTCTACTACTTCAGTGGGTCATAGAGGCACAACTTGGGGACATTGACTATGAGACACGATGTGCACAGATATCCACAGGACAAGCACCTGATGGATTTTCTATAGGAGGAGAGCACGCTATCCTTTTTAGAGGATGTACCACGGTACTAGTTTCATTACAGGAAGATGTGCTCAGAGAGTTTCACACTTTCCCTCTAGTGGTACATCCTGGAGTAGCGAAGATGTACCATGACCTCAGACGACAGCACTGGTGGTCGGGTATGAAGAAGGCTGTGGCAGATTTCATTTCACGATGCCTCACTTTCCAGCAGGTGAAGGCGGAGCCCCAGGTACCAGCAGGCTTGCTACAACCCTTAGAGGTTCCGGAGTGGAAGTGGGAGAGAATATCTATGGATTTCGTAGCAGGGATTCCACGTACTTCCAGAGGACACGACTCCATTTGGGTGATTGTCGACCGACTCACCAAGTCGGCCCACTTCTTACCTATCAGAGAGCAGGGCTCAGTGGAGAGATTAGGACGCCTCTACATTCAGGAGATCTTACGACTTCATGGTGTGACATCGTCTATCGTCTCTGATTGAGATGCTCTCTTTACTTTTAGGCTTTGGAAGGGGTTGTAGGAGGCATTTGGGTCGCAGCTACGCCTGAGCACCGCCTTTCACCCTCAGACAGATGGTCAGACAGGGATGACCATTCAGACTCTTGAGGACATGCTCCGTGCATGTGTCCATGAATTTGGTCGTAGCGGGGAGGATCACCTACCCTTGGTGGAGTTTGCGTACAACAACAACTACCACTCCAACATCGGAATGGCACCATATGAGGCATTGTATGGCCGACCTTGCAGATCACCTCTGTGCTGGACAGACCCTAGGGAGTCAGCACTTGTAGAATTGGAGATGGTCCAGGCCACGACAGAGAAGGTACATATCATCCAGGAGTGGATGAGGACTGCTCAGAGCCAACATAAGTCCTATGCTGATAGGAGGCGGAGACCACTAGGGTTCAAGGATGGCGACCACATTTTCTTATGGGTCTCGCCTCGACATGGACTACATAGATTTAACCGGGGTGCAAAGTTATCTCCATGCTTCATCGGACCATTCTAGGTTCTCAACAAGATAGGTGAGGTGGATTATCGCCTAGCTCTTCCACTTCATTTTCATCGGGTGCACGACGTCTTCCACGTATCTAATATGAGGAGATACGTGCACGACCCGACACATATCATTGATCACGGGGAGCTGGAAATCGATGACGGAGCGATGTTTGCGGAGCTTCCAGTGGAGATCGAGGATTGACAGGAGCGGGTCCTACGTGGACGATTGATTCCTCTAGTGCACGTCAGGTGGCAGCACGAGAACCTCCAAGAGAGAACATGTGAGCGGGAGGCTCAGATGCGTGCGCAATATCCTCATTTGTTTCCCTAGTTTATGATGTAACTTTACGGGGATGTAAATCCCTGAGGTGAGAGTAATTTAAAGGCCTTTAAATTTCAAGTAAATTTTTTTCTTAAATTCTTTGGGATTTTATGAGTACGCAGTTTCTGATGGCATCTGATTTCGAGGCCCGGTGTGCCCAGAATCAATTTCAGAAGTTTAACTCGGGTACGTTGAGTGAATGAATGAGCGAGTTTTTCTATCTTTTGAACCGGAGCTCGGAATTGAAATCCGAGGGCACCGATGGAACCGCAACACCAGTAATTTCTTAAGAGGACCTTTATCAAAGATGCGTCTGCTCGGGTGGAGTTGTTAAAAAAATGTGGATTAAATGAAAAGTAAAATAAAATTGTGTTACAATTTTATTTATTTTTTTTAAATTGGTTTCAATATACATGGGGAAGATGGGGTGGGACCCACTAGTTTCTAACTACCCTTGAGAGGATAAAGGTGAGGTGGGGCCCACACGAGCCCCAACTCTTCACATTCTCTAACTCCCTAACTCCCCCTTTATTTGGGTAACCCCCCACCCTCCAACTTTAATTCATGACAACACACACTAAATTAATTGATTAAACCACTTCAAGTAATTTAGCTAAGTGTTTTGAATTTTAAAGTTTGAAATGCATGATAAAAATAATAAAATAAGGATAGGCCTTATTTTATTTGGTTAGTTTTTTTGTGTGAGTGAATTTGGGGAGAGAGGTCAATTCTCTTGAAGAACATCATATCCTTCGTTGAAGAACGCCAAGAATTTGAAGAAGAACATCATCACCACAAGGATAGATGACGTGCCATTCCTTCTTCTCTCTATAGCTAGTGTGAGATGACGTCCCCTCCTTGGATGCATGCCAACGCCATCTCCAAAACCTCATCCTGTGACGCCATATTCTGTGTCACTGGCAAACGACATCGTTTATCGAGGTAGGGGTTAAGTTAAATTTTAATGAATTAAAATTGTGCTTTGTTTTGTCATTGAGGTATCTCGTTTAATTTGGACAATTATTATCAACGTAACAGGAGGAGATCGGATCACACAAACATGGATGATTTCTCCACCCCTTTACCTTGTTAATCTTCGTTGATCATTGTGGCGAAGGCGGCGTGGTGCCGTTGCACCGCGCGGGAACGAAAAGGACCGCAGCCGAAGCGGGCCACGAAAATGGTGTGCGGCGCCATCACGCCATGCCGGTGAGGCCACAGCTAGGAGCGGGCCGTGGCGGAGGGACGCGGTGCCATCACGCCACGCTAGAGATTCAATGGGCCGCGGCCGAGGCAGTCTCCAATGGGGCGGCCAGCTGAGCCAGCCGCCGGCGCCACCTGAAGGCGGGACCCACGGGGGTCCCGTAGTTACACCCAAGGCCAGACATTACAGCCGGGCATTTCAGAAGACTGGGGGGGGGTGTAACCCCCCGACAGTACCCTAGGGTGGACCCCACGGGTCCGCCGTTTGGGAGACAAGGGGGCGAAACCCCCATTTTGCACCCCACTCGCCCGAGAGCCGATCTATGGCCGGATTCCGAGACGGACCGTAGGCTGCGACCAGCCGGGATGGGCCGGGACATGTCCAATCAGGCCAGACCCAGACCCGAGTCAGGTCGACCCGGTTCGGGCCTACCCAGGGGGTATTGGGCCGGGTCAGGCCGGGCCCAAACCCCCTATTTTCGGAGTAGGTTTGTTCAAACGACCATATATTGGGATACAGACCTCCGATCAACGCACCGTCAGTTGCGTAGGGATCCTTGGATCGATAAGGTCGTTTAGGTATATTAAAATTTAGGTTTCAGCGAATTTTGGGTATATCCGGGTTGGTTCGAACCTGAAACTAACCGGGCCCTTGGAGTGGAAGCGCTTATAACTTAACGATCGAACATCCGAATGACGTTCCGTCAATCACGTTGTTTTCGTATTAGTGAGAAGGTTATTTTGGATTACTCCACTTGAGCTTTGGACGCAGCTAGAGTATGGTCGAGTTGGTTTTATCTTAGAAACCAACCAGACCCCTGGGACGGAAAAGCCAATTACTCTCAGACCGGGCGTCCGATTGACGCGCCGTATGCCGCGTTGAGTTCTTATTGATGAGACGGAACTTTGTGATACATCAAATCTGGACTTTGTGACAGTTTATGTATCGACCCCTTGGCTCATGGAGCAGAACCTCCCGGAATCGAGCATGCTGTGTGCGGGAACCCTAGAGATGGCTGTGACAACGATGGTTACTGTACTAGGATCCTACGTGGGTTTGACAGCGACGACTTCTGTACTTGGATCCTCCGTGGGTTCGGCAGCGATGATGACTATACTTGGATCCTATGTGGGTTCAGCAGTGATGGTTACTGTACTAGGATCCTACTTGGGTTCGGCAACGACGACTTATGTACTTGGATCCTACATGGGTTCGGCAGAGGAGATGATTCAGAGGCTACATCTAATCATCTCCACCCCTCTTCGTGAGTAGTATACCTGTGTGAGATGAGTCTTGGATTTCAATCATTATCATCACTGTGATTGAGATGCTTTCCTATGTGGATTGGGTTGTGCTTTCCTGTGTGGATTGGGTTGTGCTTTCCTGTGTGGATTGGGTTGTGTTTTCCTGTGTGGTTTGGGTTATGCTTTCCTGTGTGGACTGGGTTGTACTTGGGCTCATGAGTTGGAGCAGAGCTGGAATTGATGACTTAGGTATATGTTTGGGAATATACCTAAGTAGATTTGGTTGATACTTCGTGTTTGTATCTTTCCTTTGTGGTATATCCTTTGTGGATTTTGGGAGACCTTCGGGGGTCTCAGGGTCCCTACTGAGTATCGAATACTCACCCTGCACGGGCTATGCCCGCACTACGATGTGTTGGATGCAGACGATGGACAACACTGATCGTGGTTGAGTCTTGTGGAGTGGAACAGTATCTGGAGGTGGAATATGAGGCAGGATGTACTCAGAGCAGACGGCCGGACGTGAGGAGCCGACGAGACTATCTGTACCCACCCTTCAAGTGGGAATTCCAGAGGAAGACTTGGTGGTTGCTACTTTACTTTTCAGCTATTTTACTTTCTTTTCTCAGTTGTATTTTAATTTCAGTTGGGTTTGAATACTGGCCCATTTACTTCCAGCACTTACTTTCGTACTCAGTTTACTTAGTGTTTTCTTCAGCTTGTGTACACTGTTGTGTGTTTGTTTACTTATATAAAGGCAATGCCTTCCCTTTTATCAGGAATTACGCCTTTGGTGCTAGTCGCCAGCCCCTGGCCTATGGAAGGCGAGCTTGGGGTAGTCACGGCATGGGCCCCGAGGACGGGTTGTGAAATGTTATGCCATGTTTAGTTTTTATTATTTCTAAAACTATTTATTTCATTGCACATGGATCACTGATGTATAGTGTGTTCATTCTACAAATTCAGATAGAATATCCATGTTAAATGTTATTATTTCATAATAAATTATTCCTATTGGTTACAATTTTAATTTATAGTTCATTTCATCATCCTAGGGGTATTGGGAATGCCACTTGGGAAAGTCACAGGCCAACTCGAGTGCCTAGATTAGTGGTGGTATGAAGTTGGTTCATGAAAAAATGTTATCAGAGAAGCCTTTGTTGTTTGGGTGTGTATGGGAGACTAAAATTAAGACTTTTATAGCTTAACTGGTAATAGCTATAAGAATCTAGCTAACTCTTAATCACAATGAACCTCGAGTTGACATGGTATGCTGGGTTGTATATCTTGAATTTTAATCATTCCTTATTTATTCTAGGATTTTTTTGTTCTAGGTTAGAGATTTTATTTTATTTTATCCATGTTATATAGGTGATTAATAGGTTTTCCATGTTTTTAGGTGGAAATGGTGGAAGAATTATAGGCACACAGTTACCCCCACATGGTCTGGAAAACCATCTGAAGACTATGCAAATAGACTAGTTTTCCTTCTAGTGATAGTTTTGTGATTGACACATAGTTAGTCAAATGTGAGGCAAAATTGGGCATGTCCACTACCCCTATGAAAAAATTATACACCTTTATAACTTGTTTTTTAGGGTTATTGGTGTATGTTATTTGGTGATAATTAATGGGTATTCAAAAATAAAAAATTAATTTAAAAGGGAGTGAAGGACATATTTTTTGAAACTTCCTATTCATTTTAGGAGATTTATAAAAAAATAGTGATTTGGTTTGGAATGAGGGAAGCTAGTTTTAAAAATATAGAGGTGAATTTTTTGATAATGTTGTAATGTTTCTTTAGTGTAAGTTTTTTGTGTCTTATGATGTAATATAGTAATGATAATAAATCAGAGGTTTTGAAATTGATAAAAAGGATTTATAAAAAAAATTTGAACACATATTATTTTTGAATTGTTAGTATAAGAAATAAAAAAGTATTTTTAAAATTAATCAATGATATTTTTATGTATAGTTTTGGAATTTATAACAGGTGTTGAAAAAAAATAATGTAATGATTTTAAAACTCATAAGTGCTTAAATGAAGAGTTTATAGAGTATTAAAATGATTTTTGAAATGAAACCTTATGGTTAAGAACATGGGTATGTAGTTTTGAAATGATTTAAAGGGTAAAATTGATTTTGTTTAGTTCTAGATACTTATTTATTAGAGTTGTTGGTTTGAGTTGGAAATCATATTTGATGAGATGATATTAAATTTTTATAGATTTTGATTAGTCATATGTTTCTTTTGTTATTTGAATCATGCTTCACAGAATAGTTCTGAGGGATCATAGAGACCCATAACCTTAGATATTCCTTCAAAGTCCTACTTCCAAAGACTCAATTATAACCTTCATAGTCTCTGATTTTTCTCATACTACTAGTGGTGTAGTGAATCAAACATTTAAAATTCATTTTATCATATCAGTGGTTGATGACTCATTGGATGTATTATTCTTCAAAGATGAATTTATCTGGACATTACTCTATGAGTTTTCTCATCTAATCTAGCTCCCTTGTGGACGTGACTAGTGGGAAAATTGTGGTGAAATTTATTTCTAGGGGCTATACTAGGGTGGTTCATGACCCTAACATTTTTTTTCTTAGTGATGGTCCTCTATCCCATAGGTAGAAACTCCTTGTATAGTCAAGTGTGGTCAGCTTTGAAGGATAGGAAATGCGATAATGATCAAGCATTTTAGTTGTAAACTTATTCATTTTAAATTTATATGTTTTTATGATTCAGGACTCAAGGATATATATATAATTTGATATATATCCTAATGAAGCATGTTTTATTTTAGTTCTGATTTTGAGTATCTCTCCTTGTATTCTAAATCCATTCTCATTTTTAATGATCCTTGGTTGTGAGGGATGATAGAATCACATCGTGTATAATTTATATTATGGTGATTCTAAATATTTGATTGTTGGGTTTTGGGTTTTTCTACCATGTTGATGGTATCTCACACGAGGAGATGACATACCTCATTTGGTGATTCTCTTGTCAGTTCCCTTCATTTGATGGGTTATTTGTTCTTCATTGGAATCTTGGGAGTAATTTATTGGTTTGGGAGAGTTTGTGTTTTGGATGAATTTTGAATATAGTGGGGAGAACACCATTGATGATCCATTCATTATTGGGAATCTCTTGTTTCCTTATGATGTGTAGTTTTTGATTCCCCGACCCTACCCTTCTTTTATATGTACATTCATTTCATTGGTTCTTTATCATTTCATTAGCCTATTTTCTATTCAATCTTGATTTTTCCATATGTGATTAGTTTGATTCTTATGATAAACTCAATATTTGTGATCATGTTACAAATCATGCTCTATGGTTTTGATTTTCAATAGTTATTTAGGATATAAATTCAGTTTATTGATGAATGTGGACCATCTTTGTTAGTTTCATGTACTTTGTCCTGATTGTGGTCATGGTGTTCCAGGGTTTTTAAAATTGTTTTTTTATTGAGGAGGTCAAACCTCACACTTCCCTTTGTTCATCCTATATATCTAGAAGTTTCTAGGGATTAAGTGTGTTATGATGGGGATAATTTTTACACCCAATACTTTTTTATCCTTATTATTATATTTATTTATTTCTTATTAATCTTTTTCTTGTTTTTCAGGCCAAACCTAATTGCAATTTTGAATATTCATTAATTTTTCTCCCGTCGCTTGGTTGGGGTGCATGGTGACTATAATATTTAAAAAACTACGCAAATTATACTTTTATAGTATTCCTTTGGCATGTGATTTAGTTCACATGGTTTAGAATAAACCATGAATATACCCTTATGTCGTGGAGTTTCAATTTCATTTTGAATATTCTTGGGTAGAACACGGTTTGGGGTATACCGCATGGGTATCAGTGGAAAATGTGCAAGTGACACTAATGAGATATTATTTTGGCACAATTATTGTGAATAGTTAGAATAAACCATGTTGTAATAGTGTGGTGTGATTTAGTTCATAATAGATGGGTTTTCATGGTTGGTGCATGGTTTGGTAAGTTGTGCGACTAAACTATGAAACCTTCCCAAAACCTAAAATGTTGGAAAATACACTTTTATCCCTCTTCAAATTAGATCTCTCAAATCTCCATTATTTCCCCATTTAGCTTGCACATCCCATGGCTATCCTCTCTTTTGATTTCCCTCCCTCTCATGGTGATTTCCTGACATTTCATAAAGCATTTGTCTCTATTTATAAAGATAAGAACCACTAGTTCTATTCTCATTATCTTTTTTGTATTGTTTATCTTTTATCTTTCTGTGTTGATGTCATGGAAAACTAGGGTATGCTTTAAATAATTTTTTAAATTAGGGATTCCTAGGTTTTAGGGTTCTTTTTGAGTTGTTCTTTCCTTCTAGGGATTTATTATTTTCTCTATTGGTGGAAGCAACGTTTTAAGGTATGCTTCCCCTTGAATTATCCATTAAATTTTAGAACCTTTATTTATTCTATGTTTAAATTCATACTTTGAATATAAAATTATATTATAAATTTTTTTATGATTATTTGGTAAGGAAACCAAGTTTTTAATTGGTTTACATTGAATACAAAGGTTTTTCCCTTTTAAATTTCTTACCTTAAAACTATTTTAATTAACCATGCACACTAGATGTTTGATAAAATTATCAAATAGCCTATATTAATTATTTTTGATATTTTAAGAGGTGTTTATTTCAAAATAGTTTCAAAATAGATCATAGAAGCTTTTAGGGTGTTCTTGGTTCATTAAAAAAAGTGTCTTATAGTATTTTTTTTAAGAATATTTTAAATTCCCTCATGGAACTTTTAAAGAGGAGTTTCTTGACAAAAATGACATTAGAATATGTGCTAGGCCTTGTTTATTTAAAAAATGGACAAGAGTGTACTTAGTAATGGATACATTTATTATATTAATGATTTTGTGAGTAAGGGGATATTTATAAGAGGGTTGATCTAGAGAGAGGTTTGAATATGGTTTCTACTTTATGCATTCAACATATATTTATATTAATATTATTTTCTAATTACTTATTGGATCACCACCACTTTATACATCAAGGTAAACCGATTTTAGTTCATGGAACTTCTGAGAACACATGTTGCACTAGTTTAACATCATGCTCTCAAAAATGTCATCGGGTATGGTGTTCTCCCTACTTTAGTAATTTACCCCATAGTTAGGATAATTGAGTAATGATTGGGAATTAGGGTGGTTTGAATACATTTGGAACACCAATTTGGATGGATCATTTTTAGTATGTTCATGTTTTTCTCCATATCTCTTCAGTTACCATGATCACTTGTTATTGACTATATTGTATGGATATGTTTCCTTTATTATTATGATAACATGAATCCTTTTCTTTATGTTTTCCATACCTTGTTGTTTTTTTTGTTGTTATGATTGATTCTAGATGACATGGTAATACTTTTAAAAAAATGTGAAACTTCATGCTTTTAAAATGGTTTGGAACCTCTTTTTTTATTTTATTAAATCTTCATAAGATAGTCTCTTAAAAAATATTAACATCCATGTTTGAAATGGTACTCTTTGAAAGGAAACAGAGTAATATGTTGTCATTATCTTAATATTTGAGTAAGAAAAATATATTTTTTATAAATTATATTTCAAAATAGATTGAAATGGTTCATTGATTTAAAGGGATGCAAGAGGTGTGGTTTCTTTTGGCATGTCTACTATGCTTTTATGCTCTCTCTCTCTCTCTCACACACATATATATTTCAATTTTAGGTTTAGAATCTAGTCTCTCATAAATAGGTTATGGTATTTTGGTAACATAGTGAATTCTGAAGTCATATAGAGACTAAGTTTTATATTGTTTTAGTTCTTCAGTATTTTATTGTATAAACCAATTCAGCCACCCCTATATCATATTTGGCTTTTAGTTTTTTTGTATTGCTTGAATTGGATACTTGTTTATTTGAAATGACTTTTTTTGTTTTTTATATTTGTAAAAATGCTTAATTAATTATTCATGGATAACTAATATACATAGTGGTAATTTTAAAACCTCCAGGTGGAAGAACTGTGTTGAATATTATTCTTTTGGGGGAAATTGTTCACATTGGTTATTAGTTGAATCCATGTTGCTTGTAACTAGTGTGAGGGGATATGGAACACCCCTTGTGTATATCAAAAGTTGGCATTGGTTCCTTGATCACGGGTGGCACAAAGTTTTTTGGTGGTTATTTCTACAATTCAATAATAATAATAAAGGTGTTATAATAATCATTATAATTATAATAAACATTTTCCAATTTAATAGTCGAAAACTTTCATACAAAACCAATTTCTAATTTAAAAATATTTTGTGGAATATTTAGAACTATTTCAATTCCTTAAATTTATAATGAGATGAATACTATAAATTAAATTATCGAGAGTTTATGGAATCATTGAACAATCCCCATCAACCATTACTATTTAATTAAAGGAAGATTTTAAATCCTAAAAGAAATGACTTCAAAACATCAGAAACAAGAAAGATTAAAAAAATAAATGATTAATACACGATAATAAATTAATTATATAGAATGATAAATATGAAATAAAAATATATAAGGTTCTCGATGATTAAATTAAAAAATATAATTTAATTATTCAAGAGTTTCAATGACATATGAAGCAGACTGGTACATGAGGTAAGGGTTTATTTCTAAATACAAAATCATTTCAATTATTATTCCTTAATATGATATCCTCTTTTTTTTCTCTCATATCTAGGATCTATAATATATTCATTATTTTTTCTATTAATTTTTTATGTAGTTACGGTATGTTTTTAACCCTCATTAATTTTTTTATACATCACTTTTTTATAAAAAGTTTTTCCTACTTTTTGGTTATTGTGTATATTTTCTATATCACCCTTTTCCCCATATCTTTCTATTTTTAATATTTATAACATGATTCCATTATGTTATTTTAACCTTTATCTTGAACATTATTAAGGGGATAGTCCTACAAAAATTCCTACCTTCAATTTATTTTCTTATGATAAAACCTAAGAAGTTTATAGTAGAATATTTTCCAATATCAATCTTCCTATTCATGATTCATCAACATCTACCATTTTTTTTAAATTTTAAAATTATTGTACATTTAATTATTTAAAAATGTTTTAAAATAATTTTTATTTAATTTTGATAAAAATTTATGAAAGTGACTTATTTCACTACTTTTATAATAATGTCACCCAATGAAATGAAATGTCTTTTCAATATTTCATATTCATTTTCCACTATATTCATATCCTGATTATTCTTCTAATACATTATTTATATTATATTTTTTATTAATTTTTCATTTTTTTAAAATATCATTCTTTATAAAATAAATCACACATTTTAGTTCATACTCAAAAATGATATTTTATATATTTATTCCAATGTTGTATTAAAACTAAGAATTTTTTTTATTAAAAATTCTATAATTTCATATATTTCACTAAATAATTTTTCATCTACACTAATACTATTTTATATTCCACTATTTTTAACTTTTCTTAAATTTTATTTTCTCAATTGATATATATTTTTTATCAAATAACACATTGACAGAATAATCATATGACATGTTATACACTTTACTATATATATATATATGGCGTGTTTAAAAAAATCTATAATTTTATGATTCCATGTTTTATGATTATTATATTTTTATCATGGTTATTTCTTTTCAATTTAATCTATTATTCAATTAAACATTCCATCTATTATGTGATCACATATCTCACCTGTTTATGATATATTTTTAATACCTATATGTCACACAGATAATGTTTTCCCACTTACTAAGTATTTAATCACACTCTTATCATATGTTTCCATATTTACCCTTGTCTTCATAGTTTACAAGGATATTTTGGTCAAATTATAAGGGGTCTATGATGAATAATTTCAAAACAATTTATAGTTTGAAGATGTAAAATGTACCTAGTTCCAAAAGAAATCAAACTATTGATTATGGTTATGTTTAAATATTTATGTTATCTGTAAAATACAACTATATTTCATGAAAAATTTGGAAGTTTAGACCTAGGGAACTTTATTTTGTATCGATACAAAGTTCGTTTATTTATTGAAATTATGATGAAATAATATTCAAGCATAAATCTTTATATTGATAACCATTATCTATAGAGTACTATGTTCAGTATAAAATATATTTATGTATAAGGAAAAACATTTTTTGTACATATATGTTGAGAAATATTATGATATTATCATAGTTTCTATTTAAGATAACATTTGGTTTTTGTGTCATTATTTCTAAAAATGGTCAAAAGTAAGGATAAATGTTTGTCAACGAGTTAAATTTTTTATGAATAAATTTAATTGAGGATAGAATATAACATCAAAAAATTTTAATTATTTTTTTATAAAAAATTTCCCTCAAATTTATACATGTAAATACTAAGTTCATTTAACAACCACATTTTGAAGTGGGTTTCTAAAGTCTCTCCTACTGTGAGAGAATCTCTCTAAGGTCATCCTAGGGTTTGGTGTGGTTTTGGGTTTCCCAACAATGATGGTGACTCATTGGCATTCCAACATATTTGGTTGAAGAATATGTTCTCCCTTCTCTTCCTACCTCCCTACTCACCTGCATCAGGTGTTTTCCCCATCACTCCTATGGAGATCACTCGACCCCCTTTTTCCCAATCATTCTGATAGATGCAAATTTGGTTAGACATTGCTGACCCACTAGAATCGATGCATCACTTTCTATTTCTATGATCACCCTCCAATTATCCTCGACTCCCCATATATTTTTTCTCATGGAATCCCATGATGTCGGCTTGGGTTTGGAGTCATCTTGGGTATCCTACCTATGATGAGGTGATTTTATGATCTCACGGTGCCCTCTATATTTTAGTGTTTCTGATAAGACATGGATCAATTCCTATTTGTCTCATTGATTCTAGGTGATCCATCTATCAATGATCAAATAAATGGATAACGGTCTGATTAATCAGTGTCATTTTTGTACAATGACCAAGAAGGAAGAGTCACCATTTATGTCTGAAATTAATGAAGACTTATTTATGAAACTTCAAATGCCTCTCCTCTCGAGTTACCACACACAAATCATTAAATTTGGATTTTTTTCTTAGACTTCCTATCTAGGGATCTCTTTGAATCATTTCCCGGGATTTCAACCTTTTCGATAGAGGAACCCATGCTTTCTGATCTTTCAACCTTAGTGGATGAAGATCCCTAATTTTGAAGAAGATTCTCTTCTATAATTCCTTTTCTTTTCGCAAGTATGTCATTCATTGTTTTGATAACTAGGAATTCTACCACATAATGATTTTTAATGAAAATGGTAAATCTCCTTGATTTGATACGTTTTTCCATTGCACCTACAGGAGTCAAAGTGGTGTGTTAGTGCTTCTAGAATGACATTATATTTTATTTTAATATTTTTTATATTAAAGTTATAGTATTTCAATTCATTCATCTATCATACAAGTCATTACTGGGTAAACCTTTTTAATTTAAATTTTATGAAATTCATTATATAAGAACTATCTCTTCTTATAGTAAAAGTTTTCCCCATGAAAAACTCATTAGACCCAATTCCTTTAAGAAATGAAATAAATTTTCTTCCATGGATATAATAATTCTCCCCTTACTTATTAAATAACCCACTCCATTATTTACTAAAACTTTCATTTTTTTTACTTATCTTTAAGATACATTCTCATGCTGAGTCTGATGCATCTGTTTCTATGTTAATTTGATCTTTACTCCCATCTAGATACTCCAATTATGGGAGGTTCTAATCTTTTTTCTTAAAAATTATGATCACTTTAGAATCTTCTTCTATCTAATTCTAAATTACTTTACTAGATACTTTTCTTTGAATTGGTACTGCTATGTTTGCTAAATCTTGGATGAATGCTCTGGAATAACTTAATATACCAAGAAACACCTATATATTCTTATGATCTATAAGCTCATCAAGTAAAGTTTATATATTATCTATAACATATAGTTGAAGCTTCTCTCTACTTATTTGGATTTGTAATCCCAAGAATTGTAGCTTTGGTTTTAACCAAATGATCTTTCTTTTTTAAAGTATCATCCCTTCTTTTCTGAATACTTCATCCAACTGCTAAAAATATTTTATATGATCTTCCATATTTTTACTAAATACGAGCACATAATCTATATAGAATTCCAAAAACTATGAAATATAATGAATGCCTTGTTCATTATCCTTTGTAAAATACTTGGGGCGTTTTTGAGTCTAAATCGCATAACTAACCATTCCAACAAGCCAACTAGCATTGTAAATGATGTTAGTGGAATAACCTCCTCATTGATCTTTATCATCCAATATCCTGACTTGATACCAAATTATAATATACCATTGTCCTTTCATTCTTAATCTTTATTTTTAAATACTCATAATTATATATATTTTAGCCATCATACTTTGTGGTTCAATTAAGATCATGAAAATCAATGACCATTCTGGCTTTATGACGCTGTTTTTTTTCATAATTCATTAACATTAATTCTGAAATCCTATGAGGACTTTCACTATTCCTAAATAATCTAATACTAATTAGTTTTAGAATTTTTTTCTCCAATTAATTAAACATATCATCTGGATATGCAATTCCCTTATTTCTGATCATTATACTAGGATAATTAATGATGATTGTAGCCTCTATCATTGCCTTGTGACATAATTTCATAGGGGTTTCTTACCAATTTTCTGATAAATAATCTTTCATCTTGGCTAGTGCCTCATCTTCATCAATCATTGGGCCTTTCAATCCAACCAGTTCTCTCCACTACTCAATCTTTCTATGGTATTTTATATCCTCATCTGGATAGTTCTCCACTTTAAATATAGATACTTATTTTTATGGAACCATTATATTTTTTCCAAAAGTAGTTGGAATCAGGTAATTTTTGAGGATAATTCCTTCTGAAAATATCATTACAGGATGATATCTTTTAAGGAATCTATTTGCAATAAATAAGTCATCTGGTAATTGAGGAATAAATCAAAGCATCTGGTCTATAAATATTCTTCCATTAAGTTCAATCTAAACCTCCTTTTCCACTTCTTGAATCAGAAGAGTTTCATTGTTACCAACTGTAACTTTCATCTCTCTAGATTCCCAGGTTACTCTTTAAATTTGAATTGTTGTGCAATAGAAGTTACATCCTATATCAAATAGGTAAATATATGTAGTTTTATTAATACTTAATTTTACTAATGTATCCCACTTGTCTATATTTTCACTGAGTATTGAAGATCCCATATATCCTACATGAGTTTCTTCATCCTCGTATATAAGTAATCGAATAGTACCTTTTTTGACTATCTTTCAAGAAATTTATGATCTAGGTGCTTCTAGTGAAGTACCTTCATCTTTTCCAATTGAGATAGATGTATTTTCCAAAGGGTTCTCTAGTATATATGATTGGAAATATTCTATATTAAAATCTAATCTCCATGATCATGATCCTTATGATCTAATATCATCATCATCTTCTATGATCTCATAGATTAAAAGTATATTTCCAACTTGCTTAATAAAATCTGGAAGAATTAAATTCTCCCTTCATCCTTTCTATAGATCTGGTGAAACCTAATCTCTATGCTAGGTTATCCTCTTTGGGTTCAACACCTATATTTTCATTGCTCTAATTGATATTCCTTCATCTTGGAAAAGATGTGTAAAACTTTCTACACCCTTTGTTAGAGAAGGTCTCCTAGTATTGTATAAATTTACATAAAGACGAGTAATTAATCTAACACATCTTATAGTAGGTATACATCTCAATGTTTCTTCTAGTTCCTCATGTTGATCTTTAATTCTAGAGTTATACTAATACTTTTATCCATAATAACTACAGGAAAGTATGGTATCACCTTTACCCATTCAAATCCTGCATTCAAAATTTCTTGTTCTCCTCCTAACAGTGCACTGGAGAAATTGGATAAACTATCATCTATTAATATAATTAGGATTAGTAGGTCTTGTCCTTTTCTGATTAAGGGATCTACTCCAATATAGATTATTCCAAAATTCACACAGCTATCATTTTTCTGTAGAGCCTTATTTACCCTTTTTTCTTTTACCAAAGGCATTGTAAATAATCCTCTATCTATTTTATATACTCTAGTCGGTACTTCATCTTCAAATATCTTGGTCATTTCTTGATATGGTATGCAAGAATTCTAGTATACCTCAGACCAATAAACTATGTGTGAATATGTTATATTTAAAAATATGAAAAGTATCTTTTGCAAAAGGTGGAAGAATATCGAAGGCTGGGAATCTAGGCCTGATGGTACTGATGTTTGGGGGCTTGCACATGTACATTTCCATGGAGGGTCATAATATTATGTGACATTTTTCGATGAATCAACAAGGAAGGTCTGCTTTTACTTTTTGAAAGGAAAATATAATGTGTTTAATGTGTTACAAAAGTGGAAGTCCATGGTGAAAAATGAGTCAGGCCCTAAGCTAGAGTGTTTGAGGTTTGACAGTGGTGGAGAGTATAGTGGTAAGGTGTTCAGATAATTATATTCTAATAATGGAATTTAGTGGGAGAAGAAAATTTGAGGTACATCACAATAGAATGATGTAGTTGAAATGATGAACATGACACTAAAAGAACGTGATAGGAGCATGATTCTACACCCAGGATTTCCCAAAACTTTTTGGGTCGATGAAATGAACATGGAAATATATCTCATCAACATGAGTCCATCTGTACCAATGGGAGAAATTCTACCCGAGGAGCTATGTTCTGGTAAGGAGGTAGGACTCTCACATTTATGAGCATTTTTCTATTTGGTATATGTACACATTTATACTTATGCAAGGGACAAGCATGATGCTAAGTCGAAATATTTTTTCTTTCTAAATATCCATTAATTTCATGTATTTGTCCTCTTGTTTTCATCTTCTATTTCTATCTCATTTTAATGGACATGAATGTATACATTATAGTCACTCCTATATTTTTGATATATTTGTAGTCTCTTTTATTCTCTTATGGATTCATAGATCACACCTTACTTATCCACAAGGATTCTTTCCAAATACTTTTCATTTAGGTAATTGTATTTTATATCCTCAAATATCTTAGTTATCCCAACTAGGTTAAATAACATGATAGGGGGGTGATTCATTATATGAAATATTAAAACAATTTTCCATTCAGATCTTGTTTTTAATTGTTAAACAAAACACTATTATCTACCTTTTCCCATAGTAATATATGTGCAAAAATTAAATCATGCATGAGACACCAAAACTTCACTTGGTTCATCTGCTCTGGGATACGTACAAGGAGTATACACGGACTATGTTTCTATGTAACAAATATACTAAAGTTAACCACTATTAAAAAGTTCAGATTGGATCATTGTCCCTATTAGTTTATAACCAATCACAATTTGAAAGCTCACTGCTATCTCAACTAAATTGTGATCACTGCTCTTTCAGAAGATTCTACTGTTGATCACTTGAATCAATATTTTTTACACCTCATTTAGTGCATTACGATGCTCAACATACATAAACTTTATGACTAACACTTTACCAAAAAACCTTTGGGAAAATCCTTTTATATTTTCACACATTTAACTATCATGTAACCATTTCATGAATTGTGTTCAATTTTACCAACTTTCACACAAATTGTATGTTTTGTCACAAAACATTAACTTTTTTGCAACTATAAAACTCATCGTGAAACAAAAAATTTTCACACAACTTTTGGATTTTTTTGGGACTCACTTGGTCTTATAGACAGAAGTCCCTTTTTTACACACAACTGATGTTTGAGATGTTTCTTCATACATGAAATAAGTTTGTGTAACTATTACAAGATTCAGATCCCTGATTTTTCTAAGGGTTGAGCTATTCAAATGAGGGGGGGGGGGGGTAGTAACATATTTATATACATAGCCGATGCTTCAGAAAACAAATTTTTGTGCCTTTAAGTTTGAAAAAAACTTTCCTTGTACACTGAATTTCATTGATTTAGCATTTCCTTTAGCATGAAATTCACCAACTTCCTGAAATTGCGTCTCTACTTCATGGGCTCACGCAACTATCCTTGTGTCGTGAAATTTTTTACTTTAATGAAGTTTCAGAACTTATAAAAAGAACTAGGCTTTTCCATATTTGGATGCAATAACCCCAAATCTACACTCATGTGAAATTTTTTGAAACACCTTCACCCTTTTGCGTAACTTTTATATTTATGTGAAAATCCTTCATTTTCTAAAAATAGCTTTTCCTTACTATAAATTTTTGGACCCAAAAATTTGGTAAACATTAGAAAATGATTCCACCATATAAACATAATTTTATGTACCAATTATAGAGCTTCCATACAGCTGTATTGAAGATTTTTCAATATACATGGTCAATAATCACATTGGAATTCCATAACTAACTTTTTCAACATGCTTTTTCAACAAACAGAATCAACCCAAAAATACTCTAAGTCATCAGGTGGTATTTTCCCCCAACAATGTCCCTCTATTTATCCTACAATATTTATAATATTATTCTTTAATTTTATATATTATTCCTTATACTTCCTTTATAGAGGATATGCACGAATTATTACCTCTCCTCATTTCGGTTCTTAAAGTTAAAACCTATGAAGTTAATAAGGGAATCTTATTACACATCCATCTTAAGTTAAAATATTCATGTAAATCAACTCATTTTATTTTTAAATATTATTTTTTATGATATTTTGTAAATAAAATATTTTTTAAATTCCTTTTATCTCATTTTGAATATTATTTTTTAATGTGACTTATATATATATATTTAAAACAATGTCACAAAATGGTAAGAAAACTATTTTGAGTATTTATCTTTATTTTCCTCTCTATTCTTATAAAGATTTATTTTACTAGTCAATAATTATATTGTATTTCAATTTCATATTTTATTTTAAAAATATGAAATTTTTCTAAAATAAAGCATATATTTACATTCTACCTCAAAAATAACAATTTATTTACTTAATTCTCTATTAATTAAAAAATATGCATTTATTTAATTAAATATTATATAATTTTTTACTTTTCTCTTAAGTTATTTTTCATAAGTGTCAATATTATTTTATATTCCACAAATTTGAAAATTTATTATGCTGTATTTTTTCAAATCTCACATGTTTAAATAGAAAATTATATATCAAAATAACTATCTGATTTAGTATCCTAGTTCCTATGTGTATACAATGTACTGGAACTAGAAATTCAATGAGAGAAATGATTCACGACTTCCTTTTTCATGACTTGTCATTTTCAATTCTTGAATATGTCCTTTTTTCAATGACTTTATTTATTGAATAAAATATACTTATATATTTTGGTTTATTGGAATTTAATAATAAAACCAAATCATTCGAATGACTAAAAAATTACTATCTTGTACATAAAAAAATTATTGTATACATAGTGAATAAACAAAATTTCATTATCTTTATTTAAGTGTAATGACCTATACAGCTACCTAAAACATTCCTATCATGGGGTGTGAAATAAAATATTTCCTAAGTTAAAATGTAGTAAATTGGTTGACCTAGGATATCTCTAGAGAGAAGTTCACAAAAATCTCTTTTGTCACATAAATTTTTAGAAACAAGTGAAGGTTGTTTTTGAAATTTTTTGAGTTTAAAAAGAAAGAATTAAATTAAAAATAATGTATAAACACAAGTGATGGAGAGAGTGATGGGGTTATGGTAGGATTTCCTTTTCCAAATTCATCATTATTGTAAAAATAAATTCACCTATATTCCTATTTAATGAATAATGAATGAATCCTTGAATGAGTTTTCAATAACCCTTGTTTAAAGAAAGTAATGAAAACCACTCTTGTGTGCATTAAAGTTCAAAAAAAATTCCCAATAAACTAAGGAAAGTCCTGATATTGAATTTTTTCTACTTATAAATCTAGAAACAATTCGATTATTTCACACATGTGCCAACACCCACTAGACACTCACCACCTAACACAATCTACTCGATCGAGACAAACTATAATAAGTGGAGGGAGTTTAATGTTCTTGAACCAAATACATAAAAAATTAACGAAAAAAACCCAAAATACAATCAAATTAAGATAATTGGAAACCACTAAAAATAAAAATCATTCAATAGAAAAAGATAGTTTTACATTAAAGCACAAGACTTCAACATTACAAAAGGAAAACTCCACCTTCCTCGATCACTTAAAATATTTACCCCTCTATGTGAAGGGTAATAGAGCTGAATGGGGAAGAAGTGATAATTAAAAAACTAAGAAGAAGAAATGGGGGAGTAAGATTATGGTAAAGCACAAATCCTTTGTGGAGATCTCTTCCTCAGTGGTTGAAGGAATGGTATGGGATGAATTGGAATGCTTTGGGAGGGAGGAACTCTCCTCCTTTTATATGTTAGAATTTCCCTTAAAAATTTTCCATGTGTTAGACCCATTAAATAACTGATTAATGCATTGAATACTTCATGAAATGTGTTCATATATATATTGAGCGTCTCCCCGACAAATTTTATCATATTTCGCCATGTGTAGAGAGAGTTATGTTCGTTTTACTCAAAGAATTTATTCTGTCTAGTCTTACTCTCCATATTTCAAATCTACGAATTATAATTCATTAATAAACATAATAAAGACTTATGCATGTGTATAATAATTCATAAAATCTTTTCATCAATATCTTGTGTCTCTCTCTGTCGAATTTCAGCTCATTTGGTCAGTCAATTTAGGAGTTATGGCCCCCACATAAAAAATCTCCAAATCTATGCACAGTTTTCATAGACCGAACTTGCACTACTACAAAAATGGGTTTATCTAGTTCTAGGACTTTAAAAAAACTAGCTAAAATCACTGTTAATAACCATCATTGTTAGCACTAAAAAAACATTGTTATAGGGGGACCTTTATCAGTGGTTTTTTACAAGCGCTGATAAATGGGGTCTGTTATCAATGCTTGTAAAAAAGCACAGATAAGGGTATACTTAAAAAAAATTAAATTTCGTTAAAAATAATATATTAATATGTATATATAATTATAGTTATATAAATATAATATATGTTTTTAAAAACATGTTTTAGATAAGGTAAATATGCATTTACACTTAATATATAATATATTTAGTGAAAATGGATTATAAAATAATTTAAAAAATACTTTTCATTAATAGTTTTCTTATTATTACTGATTAATTGTCATTTAATATCAATTTTAAGAGAAAAAATAATAATATAATAAAATATCTAAAATAATTTGAAAACATAACTTAAACTTCAAGAAACCGTAAATTTTTATCTGGGTGTCCATTTAGGCTCTACCACATATCAAATCAAATCCTACGATGAGATCTATGACCTTGGTGAGAGAGGTAAACTTATATCACATTTTTCAAGATCCAAAAGGCCTAGAAGGCCTCCAAAACCATGTTTTTAGTCGGGGCACCCCAATTTTTTTTAACGTTTTATGGATTTTCAACCTCATTTAAGGGGTTATTTTTGTCCTTTTTCATTGGGGATTGAATTAATTCTAAGGTATTACATTCATATTGATATTATGGATTTTAATTTTTATCATTTTTTATAATGTAAATTTTTTATAATTAAATATATGCATGTTTTATAATATTTACTTGTAATAAATCAATCATATAAATACATATATCAACATATTTATTTAAAAATGTATATTCTAATATATGTAAATACATACATATTCTAAAAATGTATTTAAAACAATACATAAACATTTTAAATTATTCTCTCGCAGTTAAAAAGGACGATTGAGCTTCCGAGGTCACCGCAAATTAGAAACCTTTTTCTCACTGCCGTTGCAGAGTTTCTGCATATCCTCTAGTATGGTAGAAATGATTTAATTTTCAACAATATCTCATTTAAACTAAATGTAGGTAAAATGAGGATACTTATTACTATCAAAGAGGCTACCATGATCCAAAAATACCATTGTGACAATTCTGTCATTGATCTTGAAACCCTCCGCCGGATTGGAGTGAGTGGAATATATCCAAAACCGAATTACACTATTGAATTCTTTTGGAAGGCTCCTCCTCCTGGATGGATTAAAGTCAATGTTGATGGATCCTCAAAAGAAAACCATGGAACCTCAGGATGCGGATGTGTTTTCATAGACCATCTTGATCAGATTCCCGGATGTTTCTATGGAAGCTGTGACATTGCTTCTGCTCTAGAGGCCAAAATATTCGGTATCATTCATGCCATCTATTTTGAAAAAAATTTCAACTGTAGCAACATCTGGATTGAGAGAGACTCTTATACCATTGTTCAAGCCATCTGGAAGGGTGTGACTCAGCTAGCATGGTCTATCACCGCCCGATGGATTGACTGCCTCACCTCGCTCAACAGTCTCAACTTCATTGTTACACACACCTTCTGTGAAGCAAACAAGATCACCAACGGTCTCTCCAACATGGGAGTCTCTCATGAGATCACTTGGAGGAATGATCTCCCCCCGTATTTGATTCCTTTTTTTATTAGAGATTCTAGAAAATTTCCCTCATTTCGACTCATGTAATTTGTAAGCTCCTTTTGTTTGAATAAATTTTAGGGTTCTAGTCATTGACCAGAACTCATCCTTATAATTTTTTTTTGTATAAATGTATTTAAAAACAATTACATAAACATAGGAATAAAAACTATATTTGTAATTATATATTTAAATATATATATATATATAAATGAATAGAAATATTATTAAACAGACAACAAAACAATATGGTGTAGTGGTAGAGGCGTTCCATATTCAAAGGAGAGGTGTAGGGATTGAATCTAGGCAGGCACACATGAGGCTGAAAATTTGTAAAGAACATATAAAAGGGGTGGTGGGGGTGAAATGCGTTGTTAAAGGCGGGGGAGTAATGTTAAAGTTTTCTTTGAAACACTGATGGGGGGGGGGGGTGGGGGGGGGGGGGTGGGGTCAGGATCATGTATGTCCAAAAAAAAATACAATTTTACCCCCTTTAATAGATATTCCTTTATGAGTGCTAAAAAAGAACTCTAAAAGCAGTCTTTAATAGTAATATAAAAAGCATTGTAAAAGGTTCCTTTAATAGTGCTAAAAAATAGTGTTAAAGGACAACTATAACAACACTTTTTTAGGATTGTTAAATTAGACCTTTAACAGTGCTTTTTAGAACTAATAAAAGCTTCTGAATTTTAATTGTGATATGATTGACAGTGCTTTTTAGTGCTAATAAAGGCCTATTATAGTGATGTTAAAGGCCTATTTTTAATAGTGTTGTGAGCTGGTTTTGGACTTCCAAATGGAGGATTTATCTTTGGGTCCAGAATAATTAAATGAATAAAATGATGTATAGAAATCGACAAATAAAAAATTTCACAATTTAGATAAGTGTATAAAATGTTATTTCCTAAATATAGAAATAATTTATAAGTGTTAAAACCCAAAATGGAAAATTTTTATAATTAAGCTCAAAATACAACTAAAATCATAATATGTGAAAATTTCCATTAAAATATTTTTTTTGGGATTTAAAACATTTAAATTCAATGTAAAATTATTGAAAATAGTTTCTTTATCAAATCCCCCACACTTAGAACTTGGACTCCTGGATAAGTAAGCATCTAAATCTAATCAAAGAAAATTCAAAACAAATAGCCACGAGATAAACAAAATACACACCAAGAAAAAAAATATCATGACTCATTAAAAACCATTATTTTAAGTTATCTATTTAGATCATGTAATATAATTCATTTATCCTTCCATATATACAAAACACCTACCTCATGTGATTTTTTTTCATCTCAAAAAATTTAAATTTTCAATGAGGATTTTCTCATCCAAACTCATGGAAGAGTCACCATAGGATTTATAAATTCATATATCTACACCTAATGTGAGTCAAGGATATATGTTCATCATGATGAATTTTTAAGGCTGTTCTGTAGCTTTCGGTTGGTAGGATTTAGATGTTTAAAATTTTGAGACCGATTGAGGTGGGTTTGGATCTTTTTAAAGAATAATTGCATGATTCTAATTTTCACTCAAGTATGTTTTCCACTTCAATAACAATAAATCAGATCCAAAATAATTTGGTAAACCCATAATTCTCCAATTATTCATTTTTATCACAGAAAAATTTTAATTTTAATGTTCCAGATATGGACAACTTTTTTTGTCCTTTAGAAGCTCCAGAGAGGCACTACTTATTTTATCATGAATGCTCTATAAATAAACATATTTAAATATAATTAAATGTTTAGTAGTAAAATAATACTTTAAAAAATTTATTTTCCACCCAAGGTATCACCAAATGAGGTATCACAACACAATATTTCTTCCCCCCACACTTAAGATCAACTAGACCATGCAATTTCATTTCAAGTGCAGGTTAGATAGGAAATATTTTCTTGTAATTTGGATAAACTAAAAAGAGGTTAATGGATTCTATGGGATAAAAGGATTAAATTTAAATGGATGGCCATAATAAAAAGTATTATTTTGAAAAAGTGGTATTTTAAACAAAATAAATTCTTCAATTATTTAAAACATAAGTACCTCAAACCCTCAAGTTTTGATTGGAATAAATCAAATTATGGTTAAAAAAGTATGGATTGGTTCTCTCAATAAATGATGTGAATAAAAATAATATGAGAAAAAATGGTTCATAAGACTCACAAGAAGGTAATTTCAAAGGTAAAGACATTGATATGTGGTGTGAGATTCAAAAATTAGAGTAATTTTCATGAAATTCCCAAAGATTTGAACATGAAACAAAGTCATTTACAACATTAATTTAATCTTAGTTTTAGGGAATAGATTGGTTCACTCATTTAAATGTGTTTCAAAAATGGAAATGATAATAATTTCATATCAAAAGTTTCAAAAACACACAAAAATTAATAAAAAAATAAAAATAAATTCATAAAAACAAACTTTTTTTGAAACTAGAAAAAAAAAACAGTAAATAAAAAACCTAATCTATAAAGGTTACCTCCCCCAAAATTAAATTATGCGGTGTAATAAATGAATTTAAATGGATTTAACATGTTATATGATTTAAAAAAGAATCACAATAAACAAGAAAGTGTAAAGGAGAGGTACAACTTAACTTATTGGCAGTGCAACGTTGAGTTAAGCTCCTAAGTGATGCTCTCTGAAAACTTATAAGAAAAATTAACAAAATAACATAAGAAATTTATTAAAAGAATTGAAAATATAAATAGAATGGAAAAAGAAAGATATATCTTGGTTTGATGCTCCAAGTGGGATATGTGTTTTGATTGCCTCTAGATGGTCAATTCTAGTTGGTTACCCGTAATCTAATGGTGGGTGAAGCTTGTAGCTCATGAACAAAACAAATTATTCTTTCCTACATGAAATTATTTATTTTTGATGAGGAATCCATGGTTATATTATGACAAATCCACTCCACTAGGAATGAGATAAAACTTTCATGGTATAGATTGGAAAAATAATGAGTTAGTCTCTTTCTTGGTTTCCACTTTCACAAATTATTCTTCATTCTCTAGTGATTTATCAAGTTATACTGCATCAATGGAATAATAAAATGGAATGTCATAGTGTAATTATACTTGAAAAAAATTTAATCATGAAAATTCAATATCAAATTATTCCATTTCAAAATAAGTAGCTTATGTCTCATTTTCCTCTAGAAAATACACTTTGATATTCTCATGTACTCCCTCAAATAAATGCTCAACATGTTCAGGGAGATCCAGATGTTCCTCTTCAGATGCATATTATTTTTTATCATATTACACAAAGGAAATAAAAGTTTTGTCCAGATATAAAAATTTAAAACAAGCAGAGTTAATACTCAATTCAGTTTAAACAAAATCATAAGATAATGAGTTCATTAAAATATTATCTCCTTAAGTTTTTGGGCTACAATTTCTTCTTTAGTGAGAGGTAGATCTTTTAGTTTAATTTCACTAGATATAGGTAGGTAGTCATACCCCTCCATATTCTCTTAAAATTCCACCACTTGGAAGGTTTCTTCCATCAATGGCGCTGGATCTTATACATTATAAGGAATAAGTTGATCAAGTAGTTCCTCACACTCATTTCTGAAGTTGTCCATATTATTTTGATCTCCCATATGTATTTCAGCAGGAAAATAATCTTCATAAATCTCCTCCAACACTGATTGAGCTGGGTTGAATGGATATTCTTTTAATTTCATCAAGGCCTTCATGGGTTCTTCAACTTGAAAGACAAGTGGGTATACTTCTTCTACCAATTTTTCTAGTTCTAGTTATTATTCTAGCTCTAGTTGTTGATCTTTGGATGCATGTACATATTCCGCTATCCACTCTATTTTTATCTCATGTTTTTCCACTCTTTGACCAATCCTTTCAAACCGGGATTCAAGTTACCAGTGAATTTATTTTTCTTGGTGTTTCACATATGATTTTTTTTCCAGAAATATTGATGGGAAACAAGAAAATATTTTTTTGTACCTCAACCATTTCTTGATAAAATTCTGGAAAGTACTCCTACAGTTCAATTAATTCCTGGCCAATCTTTCCAACACTTGGTATTCAAGGTTCACATTATGATCTTTAATGAGATCTTGTAATTCATCCTCCTTGGTGATTTAGATTTGAGCTCCCCTGATATGTTTAGAAAAGAAAGAAAAACTAACTTGTTTTGACCAAGGTGAGTCAATAATTGGTTCTCACACTTGGGGGTAATTATTCCATGAATTAATGAAATAATAATTTGAAAACATCATGGTAAAATATTTTTTATGTTTTGTTTAATTTGGAAGTTCTCAAATATTTACAATTAGATTGTGGTACTGACTCCCTGATAATAATGTCAAGTTTTGACACGTGCCTATCATGGAGTGAGACAAAAAAAATATTTCCTAAGTTAAAATGCAGTAATGTTTTTGACCTAGGATGTCTCCATAGAGGAGTATATAACAATAATGTTTTCACTTATATTTGAGAAATAATTAGAGGTTTTTTTAAATTATTTTCATTTAAAAAGAAAAGAGGAAATTAAGAAATAATGTTTGGATACAAGTAATGTAGATAGTGATGGAGTTAGGGTATGATAACCTTTTCCATTGTCATTAGGGTCATAAAAATCAGTTCTCCTCTATTTTTGTTGAATTATAAATGAATGTATCCTCGATCAAGTTTCCAATCATCCTTGGTTGAAGGAAGCAATGAAAACCACTCCTATGTGTGTAAAAGTTCATAAACCACTACCAAACAACTGAAGAAAGTACCGATTGAGAATTTTTACTCAAAAATCTATAAAAAGTTCACTTATTTCACACACGTGCCAATGATCTCCAAACACTCACCACCTAACACAATCTGCTCGATCGAAACAAACTGCACTAGGTGGATGGAGTTTAATGTTTTCCATCCAAATCTATAAACAATGAATGAAAAAACCTAAAATACAACCGCATTAAGAGAATTTTAAACCATTGAAAATATAAATCATTCAATATAAAAAGAGAGTTTTACATTAAATCACAAGAACCCAACATTAAAAAAAGGAAAAATCACCCTTCTCTAATCACTCAAAATATTTAACCCTAAATGTAAAGGGTAATATAGTTGAATGGGGAAGAAGTGAGCATTAAAAAACTAAGAAGAAGAAATGGTGGAGGAAGAATATAGTTAATCATAGCTCATTGGAGGAGATCTTCTCCTCAGTGGTCAACTGAATGGTATGTGATGGATTGGAATGCTTTGAGAGGGAGGATATATCCTCCTTTTATAGTCCAAAATTTCCCTTTGAAAGTTTCCAGATGTTATACTAAATAAATGACAAATTCATATGTTTTATCTTAAATTAGAGTTTCTCAAAAATATCTTGAGCATCCCCCTTCCAAATTTTAGCATATTTGGATATGTGTAGATAGAGTGATATCTGTTTTACTCTAATAATTTATTATGCCCATATAGATCCTCTATATTTCGAATATCCATATTATCATGCATTAATAACCTTGAAAACGGCTGATTCACTCATAAAAAACTGAATGAAATATTTTCATTAATGTCTTGTGTGTATCTCTATCGAATTTTAGCTCATTTTTTTTCTATTTAAGAGTTATGGTTCCTACATAAAAAATATCCAGATCTATGAATAGTTTTTATGGCCCCAACTTGTGATCTGGTTTTGGGCTTCTAAATAGAGGATTTAGATTTGGGTCTAGAAGGATGAAATAGAGCCCATGATGTATAGAATACTAAAAATAAATAATTTCACAATTCATTTTAGTATAGAAAATGTTATTTCATAAATACAGAAATAATTTAAGACTCTTAAAATCTAAAATGGACCATTTTCCCATTAAGGTCAAAATACCACTAAAATCCTAAAATGTGATAATTTCTCTTAAAATAAAACTTTGGGAAGGTTTAAAACACTGAAATTATAAGTAAAATTATTGAAAATATTTTCTCTATCACTATCTTATTTTTTTAGATGCCTATTTTATTTCCTCATATTTATCATGATATATTTTCAATGGATTTATCATAGCTTATTTATTTTGATTATACCCATATGTATGGATATTTCATTACGATTATGGGTGGGGTATAAGTTTAATATCTCTTATGTGCATTAGGTAAAGTGTTAAATCAAAAGAGATAAATATGTTTATGTGAGTGGGGAGTAATCCCAATCCAATATTATTTTTAAAACTAGGAGTAAATATATCACCCTTAAAATTTAATTTAAAATAATAATTTTTTTATAGCTTTATTATCACGCAACATAAAGTTTTAAGCGAATTGTGATATACTATAAAAAGATAATTATTTAAATGTGGTCACTATAACCTATCTGTTAATTTAGAAGGTATGAATAGTAATTAACACATTATGAATAATATGTATAAAGGTTTTATATAATTCAAATGTATTAATTAATTCATAATAAATAAGTATTCAATTTTTAGTAAAATCATTTTATTCTTTAAAAATATATTTTCTTCAAAAATCTGTTTTATTATTTTTTTATGAGTGAATATTATAATTAATTTATACCACATTTAGAAATTGAATTTTATAAAATGGATAGAATTTTTTAATTCATAATTTAAAAATTATCTTAGGGTTTAATTTTGAGATTTCTTGGAAAGGATAATTTTTTAGTGAATAATAAAAAAATATTGATTTTTTAGAAAATTTTCTTTTTAAATCAAGTATTTACATTGTACCATTTTGTTTTAAATTGATTTCAAAATTTCATTAGTTACTTAAAATTAAATAAAATCAAATTAATTTTATTGAAATTGATATTATTCTTAATTTTTATATAAAAACACCATATACATAAAAATGCATTTTCCTGGAAAACTATTTTTCTTCTCATTTTGAGAGATCATTTTAAAATTAATTTATGAAATTTATAAGTATTTATTTTCATAAAATGAATTAAATATTTGTAATCATCATTTTAAAATTTCATAAATAGTTCAACTTCATTTTTTTCCATTATGAATAGTGATCGTGGTAAATATTTATCACCTCTACAAGGGTAAATCGAGTAATTAATGTTAAAAATAATGTGATAAGTCTTTAAAAATTGATATAACACCTAAATTATTTTTTTGGATGATTTATTATGAATATAAACATCAAATATTCAAATATATGGCAAATTGGTGCCATTTTTCTTTGATAATGGCCTTAATATTTAATTAAGTAAAAATAAATCCAAAAATGTCACTCTCTTTCTTTTAATAAGTCTAATATTTTTTTCCATAGGTATAAAAGGTATTTATGTTTGGATATAAATGGTTTTTTTAATTTTTAAATAATTTTTTTATTATAAAAGTTTATTTTTAATTTTTAGTGATAGAATAATTACCTTAAATTCTTACGCAATTTCGACACGGTGCATGTGCAAGGAGTAGAGAAATCAAATAAATGATTTTAAAAAATTATAAAGTAATATTTTTTGGGTGATTTATGGTGTTCTACAATTTTTTTGGATAAATATAACATATTATTCATGTGTTAAAAGTTTATATTCAAATTATATTAATGTTTTTATATTTTTTTAAAGTCAAATTGTGTAAATAGACTCAAAAATGACTTTAATGATATTTTATATTAAATAATATTTTATTAAATGATAAAAATATTATATTTGGATAATGGAATCCAATATGGTATATAATCTTAACCATTTTTCACTTATGAGTCCCTTTTCCTTTTATAGTAACTTTCTTGTCCCTGGATGAGTAAAAAACATTGATATAGTGGTAATCGTCAAAAGGGTTAACAAGGGGTTAAAATAAGAGATAGGGGTTAAAATATTTGTTAAAATTGTATAAATTTTATTATATGAGTGTAATTAGACTTTTATCCATCCTATATTCTAAATATATAATTTCTTATCCACTTGAACATGAAAATTAATTTATATTAATTCAATACTTAAACTAATTCCAAGGTTTCCCCTCTCCTCTCATATATATAGACACCTCCTCTCATATCTTCCAAACACTTCATGAGCCTCTTAGCTTGACCAAACCCTATAAAAATCTTATTAACTTAATTTTATAAATTAAATAGGCTTTGATACTCTTAAAAGACCATCCCTAAGGTACTTGTTGTGAGATCTAAAGGCGGTTCTTCAAAGAGAATGTAATCGTCTTAATCAGGCGTTTTCATTTTAATTATTCTTCCACATCCTTCAATTCCATACTAACCATTTCAACATAATATAATTAGTATCTCCATTATACTGATATTTTATTATGATAATGTAATAACCATTTTCATCTCCTTTTTTCCTATGTGGAATGAAAACATCGTTCGCGTGTATGTGTGGGCTACCACCTTCACAAAGCGATGTATTTTTTTCCATCACCATATCTCATGGATGTTTATAAGAATGTATTTAATGTATATATATAATATTAATAACATAATTATCATTCTAGAAATATAATATATCATCTATTTTTATATTGTTCCATCCATTAGAAAATGGTAACGTCGTTCATGCATATGTGTGGATTACCACCTCTATCAAGCAATGTGTTTCATTTTTCATGTATGCCTTTAATATATGGTTATAAAATTTTATTTAATGTATAAAAATGATTATTAGTCCATAATTATTATTCTATATATTATGTAACCATGATATATTTTACCATGGTCAACCTACTGAAGTAATTTTGCAATTATGAACTGAACTTCCTCAAAACACTCAATATAAACATAACTAATTAATTAATTAAATATATCACTGAAATAAATTAAATAACTGGTTTAGTGATATGGTATTGAATCTAGAAAAGGTTTTTAAACAATTAAATACTTAATATAATTTTATTATACATGAGTTAAAGGATATGTATAGTAAGTTTGGACTCGAGGTAAGGGATTTATTAACTTAATTTCCATTCAGTGGGATATACTTATACATCATTGAGGATGTTATTCAAATATTAAGTTTGAAATGAAATTTTATTTTATTATGTTTTATATCCACTTTTTTGTGGTTTTACAATTGTTACACAAAATCACTTTCCTGAATGGCCCAAAGGCCTTATATTTTTATTTATTTTGGATAATCCCTCTTTTAAGGGAAACCCTTACATTGAAAATAGGCTACGTGACACATTACATGCCCCATATATCTTATAATAATTCATCCCAAACCATGAATACTTAGAACTACTCCACCCCAGCATCTATATCGTGATGACAACTCTCCACCTTTGCATGGCTGGTCAGCTAGCTATCTTGTGCAGAGATGCACATGCCTGGTACTGATGGAAATGATGTAACTTATAACTATTCCAAATCTAGTTACCCCTACTCTGGTGAACACACCTACTCTGAATCTTGATTTGGAGCATGATCCTTGTAGATTCTGTCTAGTTACATCTTCATTTGATGTGTCCAAAAGGCCTTGCACATCATGTGCACCGAAGGCCTTAGAGGTGGCCCAAAATCCTTGAGGTGGCCCAGAGGCCTTTATGTGGTCCAAAATCCTTAATAAATCAAATAACATGGGTGGATTGAACTCCTTGAAGGGCCCAAGGGCCAAACTGGTGGCGCGAAGGCCGAATCAGATGAATAGTTCTATCTCCTACAGCACTGAATAATACTTTCTATAGTACCTGCTATAGTATCTGCTACAGTGCCTGCTGTATTATCTGTTACAGTACTACTACAGTACCCCATAAATATACTTCTACCTGTATTTGATCACCGGTCTCTTGGATGCACCTGAAGAGACCTCACCAACCGGGCTGAGGCTCATGTGCATGTTACACAAAATCACTTCACTGATTTAGTTTTAATTTCAATGATATAAACTTTATAAGGATTATTTGTCTCAATATTAATTTTTTGAGACATGTCTTGTATTGTGAACGTAATTCATTTTATAAGTTGTATATGCCACCTATTGAGATATTATATCATGAATTAATCTTTCATCATGATATTTAAAGTTCTTTTGAATTTATCTCTTTCATGAAATATTGATTCAATTTTTTTAAAAATTACCAGGGTTTCATGGTCTCAATTGTAATTACATTAGACATAATTAATGTTATGTACCATGATTTATATTATATGGAGTTATTGTTGTCCCATGACTGTGTTTTAACATACACTACTATAAAAGCGACCTTTATCAACGCTCAAACAAGCTTTAACAATGATAAAAAATTGTTGTAAAGAAAGTGCTCATAAAGGGGGGGGGGTCCCCTTTATCAGTACTAAAAAAGCACCGATAAATTGATCCTTTATCAGCACTAAAAAGGCACTGATAAAGGTATCCTTTATCAACGCTAAAAAATCGCTGATAAATGTGTTTATTATCAGTGCTTTTTTAGGGCTGATAAAGGGAGCCTTTATCAGCTCTAAAAAGCGTTGATAAATGCCCTGTCTTCTGTAACATAAGATTCTGCAGCAGCACACCCAATTATGAAGCAGCACACCCAAACAAGACCCGCAAAAAATTCATCATCTCAACAAGTATACCCATACAAAATTAACACATAATTCATAAGAAAATCACACTAAGTATACCCATACAACAAGTATACCCATTAACTATTAACACATAATTCATAAGTTAATTAACTACATAAAGCATTAAATCCAAAATTCAAGTGGTTGGGGGGCTGTTCAGGGGTTTGGGGTGGCTTTCCAAGGGGGGGTAGGGGGTGTCTGGGGGGATGGGGGTGTCCGGGTGGATAGGGGTGTCCAGGGGGGTGGGGGTGGTCCAGGAGGTAGGGGGCGGTCCATGAGGTTGGGGGGGCTATCCAAGGGGGGTGGGTGTGGTGGTGTCCAGGGGGTGGTGGTGGCTGTACCTAGGGGTGGGGATTTCAAGGGGGGTGGGAGAGGTGTCCAGGTGGTGGGGTGGTGTCTAGGAGGGGTGGGGGGGGGGGGTGTCCAGGGAGTGGGGTGAGGGCGTCTATGGGGTTGGGGGGGGGTCGTCTAGGGGGGGGGGGGTATCCAGGGGGGGTGTCCAGGGGGGGGGCAGTCCATGGGGTTGTCCAGGCGGGGTGGGCTGGTGTGCAGGGTGTTGGGGGGGGGGGGCTTTCTAGGGGGTGGGGTGTCCAAGGTGTGGGGTGGTGTCCAGGGGGTGGGGTGGGTTGGTCCAGGGGGTCAGTGGGGCTATCCAAGGGGGGTGGGGGTGGCTGTCCATGGGGGTGGGGGTGTCTAGGGGTGGGGGGTTGGGGAGGTTTCCAGGTGGTGGGGTGGTGTCTTGGAGGGGTGGGGGCGTCCAGGGTGGTGGGGGTGTCCAGGGTAGTGGGGGGTGTCCAGGGGGTGGGGGGCCGTCCAGTGGGTTGGGGGGTGTCCATGGGGGGTAGGGTGGGGGGCTGTCTAGGGTGGTGTAAGGGTGTCCAGGTGGTGGGGTGGTGTCTAGGATGGGTGGGGGTGCCCTCCAGGGGGGGGGTCTGTGGGTGTCTAGGGGGTGGGGGGGGGGTATGTCCATGGGGGTGTACAGGGGGGTGGGCTAGTGTCCAAGGGGGATTGTATCGTACACCAATGACCCATGGATCGTTCTACTAAAGGAACAACACAATCTGAATGCGTTTGGTCAGATTTCTGTACGTCAGTTGTTGTTTTCACTTAAAATTATGTCCATTTTAAATAAAAGAGAGACACTTTGAGTGATACTGGTCACAACACGCCTCAGATTGAGGTGGGGTTGACTCATACACATCACCAACACACCCATGGATCATTATCCTAAAGTTTCAACACAATATGAATGCGTTTAGTTGGATTTCCGTAGGTCAGTTGTTGTTTACACTTAAAATTCTGTCCATTTTAAACAAAAAGAGACACTTTGAGTGATACCACCCACACCATGCCTCCTATTGAGGAATGGTTGACTCATACACATAAAAACTGACCCATGGATCATTCTTCTAAAGTATCAACACAATTCTAATGCGTTTGGTCTGATTTTACTACGTTAGTTGTTGTTTTCACTTAAAATTCTGTCCATTTTAAACAAAAGAGAGACACTTTGAGTGATATCGGCCACAACGTGCCTCGGAATGAGGCATGGTTGACTATTACACATCAAAAGTGACCCATGGATCATTCTACTAAAGGATAAACACAATCTAAATGTGTTTGATCATATTTCCGTACGTTAGTTATTGTTTTTACTTAAAATTCTGTCCATTTTAAACAAAAGAGAGACACTTTGAGTGATATCGGGCACACCGTGCCCCTGATTGAAGAAAGGTTGACTCATAAACATCACCAACACAACTAGGGATCGTTCTCCTTAAGTATCGACATAATCCTAATGTGTTTGGTCAGATTTCCGTAGGTCAGTTGTTGTTTTCACTTAAACTTTTGTCCATTTTAAACAAAAAAGAGACACTTTGAGTGATATCGGCCACACCATGCCTCCTATTGAGGTGGGGTTTAATTTTACACATCACAAGTGACCCATGTATCGTTATACTAAAGTATAAACATAATCCTAATGCGTTTGGTCAGACTTCCGTACGTTAGTTTTTGTTTTCACTTAAAATTTTGTCCATTTTAAACAAAAGAGAGACACTTTGAGTGATAACAGACACACCATGCCTCATATTGAGGTATGTTTGACTCAAAAACATCACAAATGCACCCATGGATCTTTATCTTAAAGTATCAACACAATATGAATGCGTTTGGTCGGATTTCTGTAGGTCAGTTGTTGTTTTCACTTAAAATTCTGTCCATTTTAAACAAAAGAGAGACACTTTGAGTGATACCGGCCACACTGTGCCTTTGATTGAGGCGTGGTTGACTCATACACATCAAAAGTGACCCATGTATTGTTCTCCTAAAGTATAATCACAATCCAAATGTGTTTGGTCTGATTTCCATATGTTAGTTGTTGTTTTCACTTAAAATTCTATCTATTCTAAACAATAGAGAGACACATTGAGTGATACCAGCCACACCGTGCCTCAGATTGAGGTGTGGTTGAATATTACATGTCATAAATTACCCATGGATCGTTATCATAAAGGATAAACACAATCCTAATGCATTTGGTCTGATTTACGTACGCCAGTTGTTGTTTTCACTTAAACTTCTGTCCATTTTAAATCAAAAGAGAGACACTTTGAGTGATACCGGTCACAAAGTGCCTCATATTGAGAAGTGGTTGACTCATACATGTCACCAACGCACCCATGGATCATTATCCTAAAGTATAAACACAATACTAATGTGTTTGGTTGGATTTCTGTACATTAGTTATTGTTTTCACTTAAAATTCTGTCCATTTTAAACAAAAGAGAGACACTTTGAGTGATACCGGCCACACCGTGCCTTGGATTGAGGAGGGGATGACTCATAAATGTCACCAACGCACCCATGTATCATTATCATAAAGTATTGACACAATAAAAATGTGTTTTTTTGGATTTTCATACTTCAGTTGTTGTGTTCACTTAAAATTCTGTCCATTTTAAACAAAAGAGAGACACTTTGAGTGATACCTGTCACACCGTGCCTCGGATTAAGGTGGGGTTAACTCTTACACATCACCAACGCACCCATTTATCATTCTCCTAGAGGATCAACAAAATCAGAATGCATTTTGTCAAATTTCTGTAGGCCAGTTGTTGTTTTCACTTAAAATTTTTCCATTATAAACAAAAAAGATACAGTTTGAGTGATACCGGACACACCATGCCTCAGATTGAGGTGAGGTTGACTCTTAAATTTCAAAGGTGACCCATGTATCATTATAATAAATTATAAACACAATATGAATGCATTTGGTTGGATTTCTATATGTCAGTTGTTGTTTTCACTTAAAAATCTGTCCATTTTAAACAAAAGATAGACACTTTGAGTGATACCGACCACACCGTACCTCATATTGAGGTGGGGTTGATTATTACACCACACCAATTCACCCATGGATCATTCTCCTAAAGTATAAACACAATATGAATGTTTTTGGATGGATTTCCGTTGGTCAGTTGTTGTTTTTACTTAAAATTTTGTCCATTTTAAACAAAAAAGAGACACTTTGAGTGATACTGGCCACACCATTCCTCATATTGAGGTGTGTTTGACTATTAGAAGTCACAAGTGAGACATGTATAATTATCCTAAAGGATAAACACAATTCTAATGCATTTGGTTGGATTTCCGTACGTCAGTTGTTGTTTTCACTTAAAATTCTGTCTATTTTAAACAAAAGAGAGACACTTTGAGTGATACCGGCCACACCGTGCCTCGTATTGAGGCGGGGTTGACTCTTAAACATTACCAACACACCCATGGATTTTTATTATAATGTATCATCACAATCCTAATGAGTTTTTTTAGATTTCCATACATTGGTTGTTGTTTTCACTTAAAATTCTGTCAATTTTAAACAAAAGAGAGACACTTTGAGGGATACCAGTCACACTGTGACTCGTATTGAGGCGAGGTTGACTCGTACACAACACCAAAACACCCATGAATCTTTATCATAAAGTATAAACACAATATTAATGTGTTTGGTCATTTTTATGTAGGTCAGTTGTTGTTTTCACTTAAAATTCTATCCATTTTAAACAAAAAGAGACACTTTGAGGGATACAGGCCACACCATGCCTTGGATTAATTAAGGTATGACTATTACATGTAAAAGGGGACACATGGACCATTATAATAAAGTATTAACACAATAAAAATGCGTTTGGTTGGATTTATGTACGTCAGTTGTTGTTTTCACTTACAATTTTATCAATTTTAAACAAAAGAGAGACACTTTGAGTGATACCGGCCACACCGTGACTCATATTAAGGCATGGGTAACTCGTAAACATCACAAGTGACCCATGTATCGTTATAATATAGTATCAACACAATAAAAATGCATTTGGTTGGATTTCCGTACCTCAGTTGTTGTTTTCTCTAAAAAATCTGTCCATTTTAAACAAAAGAGAGACACTTTGAGTGATACCGGTCACACGGTGCCTCAGATTGAGGCAGGGTTGCCTCTTACACATAAAAAATTCACCCATGGATCTTTATAATAAATTATCAACACAATATGAATGAATTTGGTCAGATTTCCGTAGGTCAGTTGTTGTTTTCACTTAAAATTTTGTCCATTTTAAACAAAAAAGAGACACTTTGAGTGATACCGGCCACACTGTGCCTCATATTGAGGCAGGGTTTACTCTTAAATGTCACAAATGACTCATGGATAGTTATCCTAAAGGATAAACACAATCCAAATGAGTTTGGTCAGATTTCCGTATGTCAGTTGTTGTTTTCACTTAAAATTCTGTCCATTTTAAACAAAAGAGAGACACTTTTAGTGATACCAGCCACACCGTGCCACATATTGAGGTGGGTTTGACTCATACACCTCACCAACGCACCCATGGATTTTTATCCAAAAGTATCAACACAATCAGAATGTGTTTGGTCAGATTTCATAGGTCATTTGTTGTTTTCACTTAAAATTCTGTCCATTTTAAACAAAAGAGAGACACTTTGAGTGATACCAGCCACATAATGCCTCAGATTGATGTTTCTTTGACTCATACACGTCAAAAATGACCCATGGATCATTCTTTTATAGTATCAACACAATCCTAATGCATTTGGTCAGATTTTCGTACGTTAATTGTTGTTTTCACTTAAAATTTTATCTATTTTAAACAAAAGAGAGACACTTTGAGTGATACCGGACACACCGTGCCTCTGATTGAGGAGGGGTTGAGTCATACACATCACTAACACACCCATGGATCGTTCTCTTAAAGTATCAACATAATCCTAATTCGTTTGGTTGGATTTCTGTAGCTTAGTTGTTGTTTTCACTTAAAAATTCTGTCCATTTTAAACAAAAGAGAGACACTTTGAGTGATACCAGCCACACCGTACCTCAGATTGAGGCGTGGTTGACTCGTACACATCACCAACACACCCATGGATCATTATCCTAAAGGATCAACACAATATAAATGCGTTTGGTCAGATATGAAGGTATTTTGGAGATTTTACTGGTTTTTCTTATCAAAAGCCCAAAGAAAAGTGGTTCATCATTCTTGCATGTTTATAGTGAATTTAATCTATTAAAATGGTAAAATGACTCATTGGAGAAAGGATTTTTTATTTAATAACAATTAAAATTTTCCTATGAGCATTTACATACAACAAAGTTTCATCTTATGATCCCCTTAACCCCTCCCAAAAATGACTGCCAATTGTACACGACCCCAAGTTAGATCTTCATGCTATTTGTGTACAATATTCCATCAGGTATGTGACCCACTCATTTACGAAAAAATATATATCATCTTGGGAGTATGAGGATTTTCTACAGTCATAGTAGTACTGCAAAATATATAAATAAATAACTAATAAATAATTGAAATAAAATAGTTGTTGTTTTTGAAAATACCTCTTTAGGGATTCTAGTTTGTTGATGAAAAACAATCTCTTTCATAAATTTACAAACACAATAAGTGTAATAATTATCATTTGTTTGTTTTGGACACTAAAAAAATTTGATCATTAGGAGAATAAGTAACTTTTTTTGATATGTGTTTTTTTAGTGAAATTTTATTATATATACCCTGATATTTGTCCAGACGTAGTACTTTCTCACCTCCTTATGCTTTGATCCTATCCTCATTCCTTTTTTATACAATAATGATACACCACCCTATAATAACAAAATCTTTAGTAAAAGATAATATAAATTATATTACTTGATATTTAGACCTAAAATGTAGGATATAGTGTCTTACAGATTCAAAAACTCCATCATGTGTGGTCGGTTTGTTGGATATCCTTGCGTTGAATCCAGAAAATAAATATTTGGAGTATCCAAGTTCACCACAATTACCAGCCAATGTTTCCTAAAAACACAAAAAGGAATAAGTAATAAAAGAAGTTAAAATATAATTGATATGCTTTAATCGTAGAGTTTTACCCCTGCATGGTTGGTATTAGGAAGAGTCTATCATCTATAATCTTGCTTTCAAATGTTTTCAGCAAACCGTTCACTATTTCAGCCTTTTTTTATGGCTCAAATTTTGTTATATGTGTTGATGTGGTATGAGGACTAACGAGTCCGAATTTTGTCTCATTGGAAAATTCCTTCAACTGTTTTTCATATATACATCTGTCAATAATATAAACTGAATTTAGTCATAATTTTCACATTATATTTGCTTTTAGAAAATCAATTCATGAAAACATACCTCATATATAAATTTAAAACTGTGATTCCTAGCCAACTGTTTTCAAGGATCTCATTTACATTTTCAGCAGCAACGAAATCTTGACTTTCCTCTCCGTATATATTATTTTCTAAAACCACTATATGACTACTACTACCTCTTAGCTTCGTATCCACATGAGTCTTCAATTCTAGTAAATGTGGATAGAGAATAGGTGGTGTTATTGTGCTTTCAGTAGCTCTTTGGGATCGGTTTGTCGACCCTTTAGATGATTTTGAGCCAACGTTTCTTGTCACCCCCTTCCCTTTCTCTGTCTATAATAACTTTCATTGGCCCAGACCCTTTCTTTATTAATTGTTAAAGGTTTAGCTTGAAAAAAATGAAATAAATACCTCTTTTTCCCCATGTACTTTTACAAGTTGTGATGGCCATGCAATGAATGTCCCAATAGCCTTTTCAACCGTATGAATATCATCATCAGCAAGTGGAATAGGTAGCTCTGCATTTGGCTCATGAGCTATAGTAATCGTCACTTTCAGATGATCTTCCAAAAGTGGTCTATTATACAGCTTGTCCTCTAGGATGTTGAACACTATAGCCCTCACTACATGGTGATAGGAGGGTGTTGACAGATATAAATCAGAGTCATTATCACCCTATAGAAGATAAGTACAAGAAAACTATCAGTGTTTTTCGGATTCACATTTCATGGGAAAAATTATTATAATATTGATTACCATGACTAAGACAACCCTTTGAGGGGAATGGCGCACCTCAAAGCTCGTGGGGTGGGGCGGGATCTTCACACGCTGGTTGTTCCTAAGTTGTGTCTTCTCCTTGCTTCCCATCCATAAAGGTTTCTAGCAACTCTCCCTACCATTGAAATCATTCTTCAAGAGTTACTAGTATTTCGCTCAATTGTTTCAATTTTTCATCTCTATCATCCATTTATTTATTTTTATCAAAATATACTCATGGTGTCACCCCAAACCCCGAACCTCTAACGCGACCATGTTGTTCTGGCTGCTTCAAAGCTGTTGATAATAGGTCTGCATCCTCTACAGGAGTAGCTGATTCCTGTGACTGTCAGATATAGGAAGATAACTAATTATTTTTATGTAATAGCAATTTAAAACAAATATTTTTTTCATCGTGTTATACTTACACATATTTCCCACACTTTTTGTGCATTTTAATCTATTATCTTCCCTTCCATATTCACACATGCCTCCTTCCATAGCACATGATGTGGTATGGAAGTGTCTTTGGTTTTAGACTCATTAATCTATATATAAATATAGAAATATAATTATGTTGTTGTTTCTTGGCACCTAACAATATTACTATAAATTTAAAATACGTACCATTTTCTTTTATAGTGAAGCGTACCCCATCCTTAATTTACGATAGGGGTATGTTGGTTTTGATGCATGTTCCTTATTTTTAGTACTGAGTTTCTATTTCATAAATAAAATATTGACATTCAAAGTGATGAATACACGTATCCTCAAACAATGTATTATCACCCACAATGTACCTGAAACTTCTCATCCCCACAACAACCAATAAATACATACCATGCTTCTTGGTATATCAGGTGAGCGTAGACAAGGGGTGGGTGCGGGTTTATTTTACCTTTGGAATCTTTCAGGTGACATTTTGTTAAAATTGTGAGAAAAACATGATGTGTCCTTCCTACAAGCCTTAGTACATAATTCTTGTGTGAATCATCTACTATAAATGTACTCTACAATTGATTGAGAAGAGTAAGACACTGTTTCATTATTTTATTTTCTAGTAAATTAAAAAATAATATCATATTATTACCGTAATTTCTTTTCAGATCACAGCCTTCAGCCCGGACACAACATGGTGCCATGAATCTATGTCAATCAGTATGCGTTGCTGAGTGACAAATCCAATGTAACTACAAAACATATCCTTGTTGGGATTCACATGTTGGCCTCATGCATTCCATCCAATATCAAATTTGATGCCTTTTCTTTTCGCCTTAAGAACTTTGGATAACATCATTAAACTATGACGCACCTATGTTTTATGCGACGTCGGTCTTTCATCCACGACCATTTCATCAATATCAACATAATTTAGATGTTAATATAAAATGGTAGCAATGGCATGTGTTGATGGTTGTTGGACCTCCAAACTATGAGCAACAACAGGTTCAGAAACTTGTTGTTGCTCTGCACTGGTAGTAGCCGCAGCAGGAGCAGCAGCAACAGCTTGAGAGACTTGTTCAGCCTTGAGGTTAGGAGCACCAGAACGTGCAGAAGTCATTATCTACAAAAGTGTTTGGACAATTAATTTAGATTACATAAATTCAGTAATGATAAGATAATAATATGAGATAATAAGATCTATATTATAAACAAATATAACGTATTTATTGAACTCCCTTTATTTTTTTCAAAGGCTGAAGGGATTTTCCACCTCTATCGATTATCCAAATCCCTTCATTGTGGTCTCCTCTAATATACAAAACATCATCTACATTGGGACCACTACAAAATTACTGTGACATACCACTAAAATGATTATCCTAAATTGAATTTTCATCAGACCCTTCAATAGTTTTGGACGATAACAGAACAATCGACCACTTTCTGTTTGTGGGATCTGGAACATAAGAAACTTGTACTGCTTGTGATGATATTATATATTGTTCGTCTTTATACCCTTCTTTACTAAAATCAACTTTCAAAAATCCCCATTAATCTATTTTAACACCACTATTGTTATCAACCCATTTCCATTGAAAAATCGACAATTAAAATGTTGTATAATCCAACTCCCATATTTGTTTGATAATGCCAAAGTATGACATAATTGAAAAAAATGGATTTCTATCCTTACTACTAGAAACATGCATCGCTTCAGCCACAAGTGTAACTCCTCTATTTTACATGGTACTATCTTCATCATATTCATCTATATATAATGTGTAACCATTAATTTCATAACCATTATAAGATAATAGATACACACTTGGTCTGGCGGCTAGCCATCAAAGTCGTTCTGAAATTGAATTCGAATTTTCATCTAACTCCTTAAGAATATGGTCCTGAAACCATCCTATAAACTAGTAATTATGTGTATTAGATATCCATTTTTCATCCCTTGATGGATTCAACTGCCTAAGAATTTCTTTGTGAGTTTCAATATATAGAGAAACCTACCAACTGTTATGAAAAACATAAAAATGGGTTTGCCCCCGATCTGTAATACTGATTGTCACAACATCTCTTCTAGAAATTACCTCACCCTAAATGTGTCCAGTGTGATGAGATTTTATGAGACCAATGCTTTCCACATTAGATAGGTATTCAGTATAGAATTCAATGGCTTCCTAAACAATATATCACTCCACTATACAACCCTATGGCCAACTTCGATTTTTGACATACCCTTTCAAAATATTCATATACCATTCAACAGGGTACATCAATCTATAGTGCCCAAGACCACAAAGTTGAATCTCTCTCACCAAGTGAAATATCAAATGAACCATCATATCAAAGAATGTTGGTGGGAATAAAATTTCTAATTCACATAATATGATGACAATTTCTTTTTCCATAGCTGGAAATTTCATCGAGTTTAAAACATTTCTACATATAGCTTTGAAAAAGAAACAAAGTTTGGTTAACATATGATGAACATTCTTGGGAAAAATTAAATGTAAATCTATATGAATTAAATCTCGCATAAAATCATGGCATTCATGTGATTTCAAACCTTTTAACTTCAAAAAATTAATTGACACGATGTTCTTGATATTTGATAAATACCCCTCTAGAACCTTTACATCATTGAATAATTTGAAAAAATGATATCTCTCCTCCCTTGAAATAGTGTAAACAGCTGGAGGAGAAAACATTTGATTTTCACCCTTCATGGGAGACAAATATTCTCGTATTCCCATGTCAAACATGTCCAACCTTGCCTTAATTCTATCCTTTGTTTTGCCAGGGGAATTTAGAAACGTTCCGATAACACTATCACATATATATTTTTCCACATACATCACATAAAGAAAATATCTGACATACAAACAATTCCAGTATGGTAATTCAAAAAAAAAACTGATCTCTTTTGCAAACTGATTTTCTTAAGGTTTTTCAAAAATGATTTACCAAAAACAGTGTTCAAATCTTTTACTTTCTCAAACAGCTGATCACCTGTTAGTGGAGATGGTGCTGTGCATTGTTCTGAACTTCCATTGAATGATGTCGTCCAAGATCGGTACTTATGCCGATGAGGTAGAAATCTACGATATCCTATAAACATGGATTTTAATGAAGGTTTCAACCTAATTGATTCTGTATCTACTTCGCACATGGGACAACCTTGAGTTCCTTTAATGCTATAGCCTGAAAAATTTCCATAAGCAGGGAAATCATTTATCATCCCATACAACACCGCTCTCAACGTGAAGTATTCACTTTTCTAAGCATCATACAACATAACACCTGAATCCCACAACAGCTTCAAATCCTAGATCAAAGGATCCAAATAAGCATCAATATCATTACTTGGTTGTTTTGGTCCTAATATAAGCATAGATAACATGATGAATTTTTGATTCATGCCTAACCAGGGTGGTAAGTTATAATTTACCAACATAACAGGCCATGTACTATGAGTGCTGGTTTGAAAACCAAAAGGATTCACTCCATCTGTAGATAACGCAATATGAAGGTTTCTTGACTCTTTTCCAAATTTAGGATAATCATGATCAATTTTCTTCCATTGAGGAGAGTTGTCTAGATGACATAATTTCTCATCTTTATTTCTTTTATCTGCATGCCATGACAATTGTCTTGCGGTTTATTCACTTCTATATAGACGCCTAAACCTTGGAATGATTGGAAAGTACCATAAAACTTTTGTAGGACTTGATTCATCTTTCTTGTATCGAGAAGAACCACACTTTGGGCATTCTATAAGTGATTTTTTCTCCTTGAGAAACAATATACAGTCTTTCGGGTAGGCATGTATTATTTTAGATTTCATACCCATTGAGCGTAGCATTCATTTAGCTTCATATGTTTGGCTTGGGATCTCATTATCTTTTGGGAGCATGTCATTAAAGAGAGAAAGTAGTTCTGTAAAATTGACATCAGTCCATCCGTTGCCTACATTCAATTTATACAACTTCAGTACAACTGACAATGCTGTATATTTAGTGCAACCAGTATACAATGGCATCTTTGCAAAACTCTTTATCTTCTCAAACAATTTTGGGCAATCATGGAGGTCATATTTAATTGTCCTTGTCATTGCCTCAATACGATCTTCATTATAACTGACATATGTAATCACATCCTTCATAAAATATTCTTCATTATCCATATTTTTATTTATATATGGTGATCCATAAAATGCAGTTTTATCCCAACTAGTAGCTACATTCTCTTTTTCTCCATGTTTATTTTAACATTTATAACTCTGATCTATTATGTGACATATCGAATGTTCTTCCAACTCTTATGGAGTAATTATTCTAGAATAACAAAAATTTAAACATGGACAAAGGATTTGAGAGGGATCCTTTGCGTGATCATTTGCAAAGTTAATAAACTCTTTCACTCCGTTCTCATACTCTATTGTAAAACGATTAGCATTCATCCAATCTTTATTCATCTATATCCTATTTGAATCTAAAATATTAGTATTTATGGTTCAAATACACAAAACAAGACTTCCAAATACAAGAATAATCAAGAATGATACATCTACCACTCCTAGGTCTCTGCCCTACATTCAATATCATCATGCCTAATATTTTTGATAATCTCAAGTTACTTACTTTAAATCACAGGGGGGATAATCACTTGTGTCATAGATGGTCTCCCATGTTATTGAACTATCATCCCATTCAATCCTCATGAGTATCTAATTCCAAACTCCATCTTAACTCTTAACTAAAGCCCTGATACCACACTATCATAACTCACCACCACTAGGAACCACTCTTAAAATGGTAGTGAAAATAAGTGTAATTCATGAATCCTACCTCTAATAGTACATAGGTTGGAGACTAGCATTGATGGTATAAAATAAATAAATGGGAGGTGTTTCCCTCATAAATCCCAAGAACAGAGATAAACCACCCATCAACTCTATATAATATAAAATAAAACCCAATCCATAATTCTTGCGAATTTCATACATAAAAAAAGTATCTAAAATAAAATATCAAAAAAAAAAAAAATCCTACGCCAGTGGATCTGACAGTAACTCCTAGCCTCAAGATAGTAATTTCCATCTTGGTCACCAAATCCATCTTTAAAAACTTATAAAAATAATTATATAAATAGGGGAGATCATACAAGTATACTCAATAAGATCCTTCCCAAAACCTCTCATGAAAATGTGTATGAAATATATTAATGCCTTAGTGAATAAATAACAGAACTAATACACACCAATATATGGTCATATATCACCCAACCTCACCAAGGATCACTCACCGAATATAACATTCAAGTATATTAACATAATATCAAAAGAATATATATTAATAAATTACCCCACATCCACTTCCCCACCAATCTAGTCATTCTCACACTCTAATGGAATATTTCTTATGCTTAAACCCCTTATATATAATCTCATAACCATATATCCACACATGCACATGTCACAAACACATAAAAAACCATATCCATATCACAACCACACATCACATCCTCATCACAGTATGATATCGTGAAAATGAAGGACATAAACATCACACTCTCATCCTACAATGCACAACCCCCACTATGTATCCACACCAAATACACATAATCATGTCAACAAGAATATATATACACCAAAACCTAAAATTGTCATAGGTCATATATATACACCCACTCTGAGCCATTACAACTCATACTACGTGTGAAGGGGGCGAAAGGAAGAGGGATTGGTTCTATATGTGTTCCCTCTATAACCTATATATTGAGAAAAACACTTAGAACCAAAGTACCCATATGGATTTCAATCAGGTTACTCGACTCAAGTGGTGGTGCATAAGAAATAATATTAAAATATAATAAGTATATAGTCACACATAAATCATTCCTAAGGGTTTACACCAAACTAACACTACAAACACCCATATAAACCATTTCATTGTTATGACCACCCTCTAATAACCACTTCCATTATAATTCCACAAATAATCCCCAACAAATAATATAGGCATCCATATCAACATTACCAACTTCTCATTTCATTTAACATTATAATTTCCTGGTTTTTTATTACAATATGCATTTCAATTGTAAACCATTTTAATGTAAAACAAATAATTAAATCACTACCCACTATAATCCATTAATTAATCATTAATAACATTTATTCTATATTTAACCATTTATTAAACATAATTATTCCAATCATTATCATTAATCATTTAACAAACCATCATTTATCATTTGCAACCCATCACCCATTACTATTTTCATTTATTCCAACCTTATTCCATGCCAAAATGAAACTATAACACCACCCAATAAGACCTAAATTTTCATGACATAAAATACCACTAAACACATTCTAAAATCCATAAAACCACTTATTTTCTTCCTAAATATCCATATAATTGCTATCATAACCACACAATAATCCATCCATCACTACCGTATTAATTACCACACCACATGCTCCCAACCACATCAATCAACCATCACCCTTATAATAATAGTGATAAATACCCCACACATAGTAGCATGTAAGGGAAAACATATAAGAAATTCAAACTAAAAACTCCCGTATAAACATTATTTCATATTAAAGTAGAATTTATAGTTTAAATATAACACTTTAATTACATATTTCCATACAACTAATTCATTAACTACCTTAAGTGACTAGAAAATTATGAAAGGTGATTATAACATATTATTAGTAGTAAGATTTTTTTTTCACAACATCAATAATAAATCACTTAGCAACAACACCAATAAATCCATAAATATATATGAAATTTTATGGAACTTCATAAATCTCATGAAAAAATCCCTCTTCACTTTAATTTCCTTTAGTGTAATTCATTATATTATTTAGTTTAATCAGTACTATCTATCCAATGGAAACAAAAAAACATGAAAATTCCACAATTTACACATAATAAAGAAGGAGAAATTTCATGTCCCCAAACCCAACTAATGATTTAACAAATATTCTATATGACTGAGAAGAATACTTAAATAAAACATGACTTGAAACATGAGGGTAATATAAAAGGCCTATGTATGACCATTACCAATTAAAACCATAACAAAAAACCACAAAAACCGAATCAACATTGTTGTCACATCCTTCTTAAGAAGAAAGATCAAGAAGAGAATCAAGAAGAAGAGAAAAGAAATTCTCCTTAGAGGGGGGAGGTGCGACTGCCAGAGGGGGAGGTGCACGGGACACTACTGGAAATTCGAGCTATAGCCACGGTTCTAAACCGTGGCTATAGGCCCTCAAACCGTGGCTATAGGTAATAGCCACGGTTTGAGGAACCGTGGCCAAGTTTGGCGTGGCTATAGGCCTAGACCTATAGCCACGGTTCCAAACCGTGGCTTTAACTCTATAGCCACGGTTCCAACCGTGGCTATAGGTTTATAGCCACGGTTAAAACCGTGGCTGTATACCTAATGCCACGGTTTCAACCGTGGCTATACCAAAGGCCGGACAAAATCTATAGCCACGGTTTAAAACCGTGGCATTATGTCTATAGCCACGGTTTTAAAACCGCGACAATACATCAATAGCCACGGTTTTGAACCGTGGCTATAGGGTGTCCAAATTCATAAAAAAAAAATACCCCCTGGACACACCCTGGACACCCCCATGCCACCCCCGGCCAGTCCCCCCTGCCAGTACCCCCGGACAGCCCCCCGTGCACCCCCGGACAGCCCCCCGTGCACCCCCGGACAGCCCCCCGTGCACCCCTGGACAGCCCCCCCGGCCAGCCCCAGCCAGCCCCCCGTGCACCCCCGAGCAGCCCCCCGACCAGCCCCGGACAGCCCCCCGTGCACCCCTGGACAGCCCCCCCGGCCAGCCCCAGCCAGCCCCCCGTGCACCCCCGAGCAGCCCCCCGACCAGCCCCGGACAGCCCCCCGTGCACCCCCGGACAGCCCCCAGCCCCCAGCCCCCCCTGCCCCCTGCTTGTCCCCCTGCCAGCTCCCCCCCTGCCCCCTGCTTGTCCCCCTGCCAGCTCCCCCCTGCTAGTCCCCCACTGCCCCCTGCTAGTACCCCCCCCGCCACCCCCCCTTCTTGTCCCCTTGCCAGCCCCCCCTGCCACCCCCCTGCCAGTCCCCCCTGCCCCCTGACACCCCCCCCTGCTAGTCCCCCTGCCCCCTGCTAGTCCCCCACTGTCCCCTGTTAGTCCCCCCCCCGCCACCCCCCCGCTTGTCCCCTTGCCAGCCCCCCCAGCCACCCCCTGCTTGTCCCCCTGCAAGCCCCCCCTGCTTGTCCCCCTGCCAGCCCCACCCCTGCTCCTGCCAGCCCCCCCCCCCCCTGCCCCCCCTGCCCCCCCCCCCCTGCCCCCCTGCCAGCCCCCCCCCCTTCCCCCTGCTTGTCCCCCTTCCAGCCCCCCCGGCCACCCCCTGCCCCCTGCTTGCCCCCTGCCGCCACCCCCCCCCCCCTTCCCCCTGCCAGCCCCCCCGCCCCTGCTTGTCCCCCTGCCAACCCCCCCTGCTGGACACCCCCCCTGTCCGTGCACCCCCGGACAGCCCCCCATGCACCCCCGGACAGCCCCCCATGCACCCCCGGACAGCCCCCCGTGCACCCCTTGCCAGCCCCCCCAGCCACCCCCTGCTTGTCCCCCTGCAAGCCCCCCCTGCTTGTCCCCCTGCCAACCCCACCCCTGCTCCTGCCAGCCCCCCCCCATGCCCCCTGCTTGCCCCCCTGCCAGCCCCCCCCTTCCCCCTGCTTGTCCCCCTTCCAGCCCCCCCGGCCACCCCCCTGCCCCCTGCTTGCCCCCTGCCGCCACCCCCCCCCCCCCTTCCCCCTGCCAGCCCCCCCGCCCTGCTTGTCCCCCTGCCAACCCCCCCTGCTGGACACCCCCCCTGTCCGTGCACCCCCGGACAGCCCCCCGTGCACCCCCGGACAGCCCCCCATGCACCCCCGGACAGCCCCCCGTGCACCCCTGGACAGCCCCCCCGGCCAGCCCCGGCCAGCCCCCCGTGCACCCCCGGACAGCCCCGGACAGCCCCCATGTGCACCCCCGGACAGACCCCATGCAGCCCCCATCCCCCCTGCACAGAACCCCGGAAACCCCCTGCCCCCTGCTTGTCCCCCTGCCAGCCCCCCCTGCCCCCTGCTTGTCCCCCTGCCAGCTCCCCCCCTGCCCCCTGCTAGTCCCCCACTGCCCCCTGCTAGTCCCCCCCCCCCGCCACCCCACCCCCCCTGCTTGTCCCCTTGCCAGCCCCCACTGCCAGTCCCCACTGCCCCCTGACACCCTCCCTGCTAGTCCCCCTGCCCCCTGCTAGTCCCCCACTGCCCCCTGCTAGTCCCCCACTGCCCCCTGTTAGTCCACCCCCCCCCCCCCGCCACCCCCCTGCTTGTCCCCGTGCCAGCCCCCCTGCCGCCCCCTGCCAGCCCCCCCTGCTTGTCCCCCTGCCAGCCCCCCCTGCTCCTGCCAGCCCCCCCCCTGCCCCCCTGCCAGCCCCCCCCCCTTCCCCCTGCTTGTCACCCTGCCAGCCCCCCCGGCCACCCCCCTGCTTGTCCCCCTGCCAGCCCCCCCTGCCCCTGCCAGCCCCCCCCTGCCCCTGCCAGCCCCCCCTGCCAGCCCCCCCCCCTTCCCCCTGCTTGTCCCCCTGCCAGCCCCCCCCCTGCCCCCTGCTTGTCCCCCTGCCAGCCCCCCCCCTGCCCCCCTGCCAGCCCCCCCTTCCCCCTGCTTGTCCCCCTGCCCGCCCCCCCTGCCCCTGCTTGTCCCCCTGCCAGCCCCCCCTGCCCCCTGCTTGCCCCCTGCCACCCCCCCCCCCTTCCCCCTGCCAGCCCCCCCAGCCCCTGCTTGTCCCCCTGCCAACCCCCCCTGCTGGACACCCCCCCTGTCCGTGCACCCCCGGACAGCCCCCCGTGCACCCCCGGACAGCCCCCCGTGCACCCCCGGACAGCCCCCCGTGCACCCCCGGACAGCCCCCCCGGCCAGCCCCGGCCAGCCCCCCGTGCACCCCCAGACAGCCCCACGACCAGCCCCGGACAGCCCCCCGTGCACCCCCGGACAGCCCCCCGTGCACCCCCGGACAGCCCCCCCGTGCACCCCCAGACAGCCCCCCCGTGCACCCCCAGACAGCCCCCCCGTGCACCCCCGGACAGCCCCCATATGCACCCCCGGACAGCCCCCATATGCACCCCCAAACAGCCCCCCGCGCACCCCTGGACAGCCCCCCGGCCAGCCCCGGACAACCCCCTGTGCACCCCCGGACAGCCCCCCGACCAGCCCCGGACAGCCCCCCGTGCACCCCCGGACAGCCCCCATGTGCACCCCCGGACAGACCCCATGCAGCCCCATTCCCCCCGGACAGCCCCCCGTGCACCCCCGGACAGCCCCCATGTGCAACCCCGGACAGCCCCCATGTGCACCCCCGGACAAACCCCATACAGCCCCCTACCCCCCTGCACAGAACCCCGGGCGTTTATCAAGCGCGCGCAACGCTTAAAGAACGCATAATGAGCCCTACCGTGCAGACCACACGTCCGATTGACGCGCCGTCTGCGCGTGCACGTCGCGAATAATAATGGGATTGTTGTCCTGTGATTTCAGGGCAATCCGATGTCGTCCGCTATGAGTTTGACCGTTAGACGCCTGTTTTGGCCGTTTATGACACCGGAACGGCGTTCCCGGTCACCCTGGGCACACGGCACGTCCGATTGACGTGCCGTCTGCTCGACCACATCACAATTCACTTACCCTTTGATTTCGTCCGATTTCAGGCCATTCGGACTTCGTTCGGCCCGTTTGGACCCCCCCACGCGCGTTTATCAAGCGCGCGCAACGCTTAAAGAACGCATAATGAGCCCTACCGCGCAGACCGCACGTCCGATTGACGCGCCGTCTGCGCGTGCACGTCGCGAATAATAATGGGATTGTTGTCCTGTGATTTCAGGGCAATCCGATGTCGTCCGCTATGAGTTTGACCGTTAGACGCCTGTTTTGGCCGTTTATGACACCGGAACGGCGTTCCCGGTCACCGCGGGCACACGGCACGTCCGATTGACGTGCCGTCTGCTCGACCACATCACAATTCACTCACCCTTTGATGTCGTCCGATTTCAGGCCATTCGCAATTCGTTCGGCCCGTTTGGACCCCCCACGCGCGTTTCTCAAGCGCGCGCAACGCTTAAAGAACGCATAATGAGCCCTCCTGCGCAGACCGCACGTCCGATTGACGTGCCGTCTGCGCGTGCACGTCGCGAATAATAATTTGAATGTTGTCCTGTGATTTCAGGGCAATCCGATGTCGTCCGCTATGAGTTTGACCGTTAGACGCCTGTTTTGGCCTTTTATGACACCGGAACGGCGTTCCCGGTCACCGCGGGCACACGGCACGTCCGATTGACGTGCCGTCTGCTCGACCACATCACAATTCACTCACCCTTTGATGTCGTCCGATTTCAGGCCATTCGCAATTCGTTCGGCCCGTTTGGACCCCCCCACGCGCGTTTCTCAAGCGCGCGCAACGCTTAAAGAACGCATAATGAGCCCTCCTGCGCAGACCGCACGTCCGATTGACGTGCCGTCTGCGCGTGCACGTCGCGAATAATAATTTGAATGTTGTCCTGTGATTTCAGGTCAATCCGATGTCGTTCGCTATGAGTTTGACCGTTAGACGCCCGTTTTGGCCGTTTATGACACCGGAACGGCGTTCCCGGTCACCGCGGGCACACGGCACGTCCGATTGACGTGCCGTCTGCTCGACCACATCACAATTCACTCACCCTTTGATGTCGTCCGATTTCAGGCAATTCGCAATTCGTTCGGCCCGTTTGGACCCCCCCACGCGCGTTTCTCAAGCGCGCGCAACGCTTAAAGAACGCATAATGAGCCCTCCTGCGCAGACCGCACGTCCGATTGACGTGCCGTCTGCGCGTGCACGTCGCGAATAATAATTTGAATGCTGTCCTGTGATTTCAGGTCAATCCGATGTCGTTCGCTATGAGTTTGACCGTTAGACGCCCGTTTTGGCCGTTTATGACACCAGAACGGCGTTCCCGGTCACCGCGGGCACACGGCACGTCCGATTGACGTGCCGTCTGCTCGACCACATCACAATTCACTCACCCTTTGATGTCGTCCGATTTCAGGCCATTCGCAATTCGTTCGGCCCGTTTGGACCCCCCACGCGCGTTTCTCAAGCGCGCGCAACGCTTAAAGAACGCATAATGAGCCCTCCTGCGCAGACCGCACGTCCGATTGATGTGCCGTCTGCGCGTGCACGTCGAGAATAATAATTTGAATGTTGTCCTGTGATTTCAGGTCAATCCGATGTCGTTCGCTATGAGTTTGACCGTTAGACGCCCGTTTTGGCCGTTTATGACACCAGAACGGCGTTCCCGGTCACCGCGGGCACACGGCACGTCCGATTGACGTGCCGTCTGCTCGACCACATCACAATTCACTCACCCTTTGATGTCGTCCGATTTCAGGCCATTCGCAATTCGTTCGGCCCGTTTGGACCCCCCACGCGCGTTTCTCAAGCGCGCGCAACGCTTAAAGAACGCATAATGAGCCCTCCAGCGCAGACCGCACGTCCGATTGATGTGCCGTCTGCACGTGCACGTCGCGAATAATAATTTGAATGTTGTCCTGTGATTTCAGGTCAATCCGATGTCGTTCGCTATGAGTTTGACCGTTAGACGCCCGTTTTGGCCGTTTATGACACCAGAACGGCGTTCCCGGTCACCGCGGGCACACGGCACGTCCGATTGACGTGCCGTCTGCTCGACCACATCACAATTCACTCACCCTTTGATGTCGTCCGATTTCAGGCCATTCGCAATTCGTTCGGCCCGTTTGGACCCCCCACGCGCGTTTCTCAAGCGCGCGCAACGCTTAAAGAACGCATAATGAGCCCTCCTGCGCAGACCGCACGTCCGATGGTGACTAGGTCTCATAGCTCATCTACCTACAACTTGGAATGGGATGATGACGTCGGGGAGGGGGTTATGAAAACGAAATGCTTTATTATGAAGGCAGTTTTATCAATGTCTAGCCCCATCTCCTCTCTTATGTCATCTTTTGTTTTTAATAAAATGGCTTTAGAGCCTTTCGGCTCGAAGCTTCTTTCTGTCATACTCTAATTCTGTTAAGCCTCTCAAACTTGACACACTGTCATACTCTAATTCTGTTAAGCCTCTCAAACTTCCAGCCCTCAATGAGGGCTGCAATTCTGTATTAAAGGATGGGAACGAAAATTACAGCAGAAAAATAGAAGAAATAGGGAAAACAACAGAAGAAATCCTCAGGAGGCCCCCAGGCTGAGGGAGGAAGATCAAGCTAACAAGCCACCAGGCCGATCTTCCGCTGAACTGTAAATGGCCCATAGAAACGAGGGGCAGGTTTCTGAGAAATCTGGCAGGTTAAAGAGTGTTGTTTGTGAGGCCGAAAGCGTACGGAAACAGGATCTCCCACATGGAGGGCAAGGTGACGGCAGTGTATTCGTTTTCTGCTTCATGATGTCTTGGGACCGACTCAAATAATATTTGAGTCCACGATCAAGCAGTGCATGGGCAACAGCGGGCAACTAGATTTCTGATGGAACAGCGTAGGTCTCGTGGCAGCGATTTACCACCTTTGTTTGGTCATCCGTTTGCGGGTGGTAGGTCAAGCTGAGTTTTAAGTCAGTGCCTTGGAGTTTGAGCAGTTCAATCCAAAAATGGCTTACAAAAATGGGATTGCGGTCGCTGGAATGCTATGCAAACTGACAATCTCCCACACGAAAACCTCGCCCACACTCCCACACTCTTTGCTGTGTAAGGGTGTTTTAGGGGTAAAAAATGGCCATATTTAGAGAGATGATCAATGATGACCAGAATCACAGTGCAACCACGGGATTAGGGTAGTCCGGTGATAAAATCCATAGAGAGACCCGACCACACCAGCTGGGGAATTTCCAACGGCTGCAACAGGCCAGCCGGATATAGTGTGGAATATTTATTTCGTTGGCATTTGGCCCATTGGCAAACTGTTGAACCGGTATTTTCATCCCGACCCAATATAAATTGGCAGGCAATTTTCTATACGTGCGGCAAAAACCAGAATGACCCCACTACGGAGACAAATGGAACTCAGCCAGCAATATGGGCACCCATGGGGACGAACTAGACAGCACCAACCGGCCCTTATAACAGAGGACACCTTGCAGAAAAGAGTAAGTAGGAAAGGAAGGAGCATCTGCTTGCAGAGTGATGATGACTTAGCTGAAAAATGGGTCGTCTGAAACGCCTGTGAGCAAGTGGGGCTGAACCTCCCCCCTGTTGGATGTGGCTGGAGCAGGGCCACATCACGGCGTGACCGCGGCGTGACCGCGGCGTGACCGCGGCGTGACCGCGGCGTGACCGCAGCGTGTTGGCCCGATCCAGCGACATCCGCGGGGCAGCATCTTCCGACCAGGAGCGAAGGGAGCGGGAGGAGGCTGGAATGTGGGTGAAAGGGGGCTGGTTGCAGGTGTTGGGGGGATGGTGCGGGCTGATTCGAAGGTGGGGGGGCTGTTGCGGGCTGGAATGCTGGTGGCAGCGGGCTGATGACTTTGCTGAAAAATGGGTCGTCTGAAACGCCTGTGAGCAAGTGGGGCTGAACCTCCCCCCTGCTGGATGTGGCTGGAGCAGGGCCACATCACGGCGTGACCGCGGCGTGACCGCGGCGTGACCGCGGCGTGACCGCGGCGTGACCGCGGCGTGACCGCGGCGTGACCGCGGCGTGACCGCGGCGTGACCGCGGCGTGACCGCGGCGTGACCGCGGCGTGACCGCGGCGTGACCGCGGCGTGACCGCGGCGTGACCGCAGCGTGTTGGCCCGGTCCAGCGACATCCGCGGGGCAACATATTCCACTTAGTTTCAAATAGGATGATATGGATGGCATGAGAGGATGTTTTCCCAGAAGATTTAAAGAAATGAATGCTAATCTGTGATGAATAGAGGATTGGATGACCCCTGATATACCTAATTCGGTGAGGTTTGGAGATCTAGAAATGTGTAGGAATACCTAGAGGAATAAAATATGCCAGACAATTCCAAACCAATTTTTTCAGTTGAATTGAGCTTTTGTACCACCTGCTATGCACGTTTTGTGGAAAGATGGATGAGAGGCAGCGCTGAGAGGAGATATAGTTTAGGAATGAGGAAATACGAAAAATTATAGAGCTAACCATTCAATGTTTCTCTAAGGAGGAGTAACCGCCGCAGGGTGTCGTCCTGGAGCAGGGCCAAATCACGGCGTGACCGCGGCGTGACCGCGGCGTGACCGCGGCGTGACCGCGGCGTGACCGCGGCGTGACCGCGGCGTGACCGCGGCGTGACCGCGGCGTGACCGCGGCGTGACCGCGGCGTGACCGCAGCGTGTTGGCCCGGTCCAGCGACATCCGCGGGGCAACATATTCCACTTAGTTTCAAATAGGATGATATGGATGGCATGAGAGGATGTTTTCTCAGAAGATTTAAAGAAATGAATGCTAATCTGTGATGAATAGAGGATTGGATGACCCCTGATATACCTAATTCGGTGAGGTTTGGAGATCTAGAAATGTGTAGGAATACCTAGAGGAATAAAATATGCCAGACAATTCCAAACCAATTTTTTCAGTTGAATTGAGCTTTTGTACCACCTGCTATGCACGTTTTGTGGAAAGATGGATGAGAGGCAGCGCTGAGAGGAGATATAGTTTAGGAATGAGGAAATACGAAAAATTATAGAGCTAACCATTCAATGTTTCTCTAAGGAGGAGTAACCGCCGCAGGGTGTCGTCCTGGAGCAGGGCCAAATCACGGCGTGACCGCGGCGTGACCGCGGCGTGACCGCGGCGTGACCGCGGCGTGACCGCGGCGTGACCGCGGCGTGACCGCGGCGTGACCGCGGCGTGACCGCGGCGTGACCGCGGCGTGACCGCAGCGTGTTGGCCCGGTCCAGCGACATCCGCGGGGCAACATCTTCCACTTAGTTTCAAATAGGATGATATGGATGGCATGAGAGGACGTTTTCTCAGAAGATTTAAAGAAATGAATGCTAATCTGTGATGAATAGAGGATTGGATGACCCCTGATATACCTAATTCGGTGAGGTTTGGAGATCTAGAAATGTGTAGGAATACCTAGAGGAATAAAATATGCCAGACAATTCCAAACCAATTTTTTCAGTTGAATTGAGCTTTTGTACCACCTGCTATGCACGTTTTGTGGAAAGATGGATGAGAGGCAGCGCTGAGAGGAGATATAGTTTAGGAATGAGGAAATACGAAAAATTATAGAGCTAACCATTCAATGTTTCTCTAAGGAGGAGTAACCGCCGCAAGGTGTCGTCATGCTTGTCCCCCTGCCAGCAACAGATGGAAAACATATTCAGCACAAAAGTGATCGGAAATGCCAACCAAATGAAAGAAGCTAGATTAAAACCAATAACCAACAAGCAGGGAAAAAAAATTGGACATTCAGAATGCATGTGTGTTCAATGATTCCAATATCTAAAGTGTGTTTCAGCTAGACTCTTAACTCAAAGAAGAATTCACATAGATGAGTCATGCATGAATAAGCTCAAATGACGTGTTAGATTGGCACATAGATTTGTCAGCTCACCTTGATAAAGATCGAATGGCAAACCACTGATTGGTAATCATACTTTAATTTGCTACAGTCTGTACATGCAACAAATAAAACCATGAATTATTATTAATGAATATATAAGACTCATAAGCAATGAAATGTCATATAGAAATTTTGTTATTACTACATAACAATAAAATACTAAAGTGCAGATTAAAATGCAGAATAAAAAGCCTGAATATGTTGATAAGAAATACCAGTCAGTTTCTTCTCCATGCTTGTAAATTGAAGGCATTCATTCCATCAGCCCATGCACATTCACCAATATTTTGGTTCATCGCTATGCTGGGATGAGAACAATCAAAGTATGTCTAGCAACTCTTAGACATGACCCACAAAAATCAATATACAGTGGAGTCAATAGTTAAAACATATCACCTGCATTCATATGTTGGATGAAAAGGGGGTCAACTCCATGATTTTACGACCAATAACCTGCATTCATATAGTGTGTAAATGCAAATGAAAAATGATGCATGGTAGGGAGGTTTATTCCACAATTTTAGGAAAACATACCTGTTGTAGAGATCTCGCACTTATTAGTGCAGGATTCCCACTGCCCAGCCCCTCCCCCCCACTCCCTACTGCCCTCCCCACTGCCCAGCCCCCCCCCCCCACTGCCCAGCCCCCCCCCCCACTGCCCACCCCCTCCCCCTCCTGCCCAGCCCTCCCCCCCACTGCCCAGCCCCCCACTGCCCAGCCCCCCCCCCCACTGCCCTCCCCCTCCCCCTCCTGCCCAGCCCTCCCCCCCACTGCCCAGCCCCCCCCCCCCCACTGCCCAGCCCCCCCCCACTCCCTACTGCCCTCCCCACTGCCCACCCCCCCCCACTCCCTACTGCCCAGCACCCCCCCACTCCCTACTGCCCTCCCCACTGCCCAGCCCCCCCCCCCCACTGCCCAGCCCCCCCCCACTGCCCACCCCCTCCCCCTCCTGCCCAGCCCTCCCCCCCACTGCCCAGCCCCCCACTGCCCAGCCCCCCCCCCCCCACTGCCCTCCCCCTCCCCCTCCTGCCCAGCCCTCCCCCCCACTGCCCAGCCCCCCACTGCCCAGCCCCCCCCCCCCACTGCCCACCCCCTCCCCCTCCTGCCCAGCCCTCCCCCCCACTGCCCAGCCCCCCACTGCCCAGCCCTCCCCCCCACTGCCCAGCCCCCCCCCCCCCCCCACTGCCCTCCCCCTCCCCCTCCTGCCCAGCCCTCCCCCCCACTGCCCTCCCCCCCACTGCCCTCCAATGTACAGAACTTTGGTGGGTACGATCAATCATAGAACGTCTCATCTGCAATAAGTAAAGATCAACATCATCTAGTGAACAATTGTTATTAGAATTCATTTACAAAAACTGTAACAGCAATGGTATACATTATTTTCATACCATCATTCTCTTCGACATTATAATCAATCATCTTAATCGTCATCAAAATCAATATTCTGCAAGAAAACAATCAGAAACAGAGTTATGATTAGAAATATTTACCAAATTTTATAGCACAGTGCTCACTATCTATAGGTGGTGAAATAGTTATACCTGACCTGTGAAGTATCTGTGGGATGTTTTATGATATTTTCCAGATCTGTACAGCAGTGCATTTTCTCTATAGAGACATTCATAACCTGCATGGGCTTAGTTTCCTGTATCGATATTGTGGTACCATGTTCAACTGATTTGGGTGCCACAAAAGCAGTATTACAGGGCTTATTTAGTGTCTCGGCGTACCCATAATTGGCAGGATTGCTAATAGTATTAGTGTGAGTTGGGATAGCAGAAACTGGTTCATCATCTTTTATTTTGATTTCATTCTTTAGTCCAAGAGAGGTGTCATTGTTAGCAGGTTGTATTATTGAATCCTTAAGGATAGAAATTGTAGGTTTCATATTACGGAACATCTTAGAAATAGTATTATCACTACTAAAAGAAAGCTGAGACCAATCAGAAAAGGCATTTGTAGTAGTGGAGAACCGTAGTTTAGTAGTCATTCTCATTCCCAATAAGATATGGTAAATATTAATGATATTGATCAAAAAACAATGTAATTGGATGCATAGAACTCGTCATACATTACCAATCCAAACATACAATTAACATCAAAAGTGAGTCTCAATATCAGTATCATCAAAATCATGATGACCCTCATCCACACCTCCTACAGAAACACCATCACCACCTCTCACACCACCAATATCATCATCGGCATCGACATCTGCATCCGAACCGGCACCAGCACCGGGTCCAGCACTAGGTCCGGCTCCGGCTCCAACAGAAGAATCTACATTAGCAGAACGCATCGACATCAAAAAGGCATCAACCGTTGCAGCTGCTTCTGGTGGAAGTGTAGAAGAAAGGGCAGACATAAACTTAATCATATTTGCAGTTATCGCCTGTTCTGATTTTTGACTTGCTTCTTTGATTGCGGCATTCATTTGTTCCACTGTGACAAAACCAGAACCGGTACTCGAAGAAACGTTAGTAGACCAGTATCGAGATGGTACAATCTTCTTCCCAGGCCGACAACGCACTCTACCCTGATGCTCATCTCCTAATACCTGATGTAGATGATCGTTTGGTATGCGTGATTGAGATCCATCTTTATTAGTCTTCCACCTTGATGTGCCACACTGTTTGCACTGACTCAAGTTTCCATTCTCCTTCCAGAACAAACAACAGTCTTTGAGACAAGAATGAATCTTACTAGATGAAAATCCAAATTTGTTAACCAACTTTGATGCCATGTAATCATTTTCTGGAATACATGCATCATCAGGCAGTAAATCCTTAATAAATGTAAGGAGATAGTCGACTGCAGTATTACTAAATCCATACATTGTTTTCCCATGATATAATCGCATTAAAAACTCAAGTTTGCTCATTTTTCCACATGCTTGATATACTGGGGTATTTGCATCTTCCATCAACTTTCTAACACTCTCAACGTCATCATCCTGATTAATAGATGAGAACTGTGTTCCAGTATTCATTTCCTCTTGCACTGGTCTACATGAGGAGCTAGCTTCAGAAACAAAAGGAAACCGATCAGAAATCAGATTTTTCATACCAATCTTTTCTGCTGAATCGATGACATTCAACACTTGAGCTTTTTCTCCATTGTGATACCACACATGATAATTTTTTTGGAAACCACTTTTAGTGATATGGTAACTCACTTCCTCGCGAGTTAACCAAGGTCTTCCAACACAATCAAAACACGGGCATCGAATCAATCCGCCATCTGAATCATTATTGAATGCAAAGTCCAAAAAATATTGTAACTCCTTCTGAAATTCATCAGTGATCCGATCAATGTTGTACATCCAGTATCTATCCATTCTGAGGCAGATAAACATACATTAGATAAATAATCTAGAAAATGACTTAACATTGTATGTATCGTTTCATAAGATATTAAGTAATCATCAATAACAAGTTAATAAAAAAATTATAACAAATATATTAAAATTATGGTTTAGGGAATTCATAAATGTTTTAAATTATAAAAATTCACGAATAGTCATACATAAGTTCCAATAATGAGGACTGATTATAGTAAAAAGAGTTTATATGAAATCTAAGAGATAATAATAATCAATTCCCAAAAGTGTTTGGGTTAATTCATAACGAGTTCTGATGTTCTGTATTAAATCTACAAAGATTTATTGAAATTTAGAGACATTTTGAAAATATAACCCATATCTACAAAGATTTGTTGTCATTCTACTAAAATCCTTGGGAATTTCTGGTGTGGTTGAGTTGTTTAGTGATTTTTCTCAGTTTTCTTTTATGCCTTACCCCGCACCCCATTGAGTAGTGGTAGATGACGGAAAATATAAACCATATCTACAAAGATATGTTGTCATTATACTAAAATCCTTGAGAATTTCTAGTGTGGTTGAGTTGTTTAGTGATTTTTCTCAGTTTTCTTTTATGCCTTACCCCGCACCCCATTGAGTAGTGGTAGATGACGAAAAATATAAACCATATCATAAAGAAATTAATAACAGAAATCATCATTATTTATCTTTGAGAAGGAGAGAGACATTTCATAGAAAATAGTTTTCTTCTTGGTTGAAATTGAAGGTGGAAATATTACTATAATAAATTAATTATATCAATATTTAATTATGTTCAATATCCATTTATATTATATGAACTAGAGGTAAATCCATTTTGCTCAAGGACTCCTAAGGATATTATTTTTTTGAAGGTTGGGGACCCACCTTACATCAAGTAAGTGGATGATGGATTGATCATCTTACTCTATTAGAATAGAGTCTCTACCCTCAACCCTACACCTATTATTATTTCCTAAAAGGGCATACCCTTCCAACTTCTTGAATAGATTCAAAAAAGACTCTATATATAGACACAAGTTACAATAATATCCATAGTTGAGGACCCACTCATGATTGAGTTTATGGATGGATATATTCCGGAATTCAATAGCATAATATCTTGAGTCAACCATAAAAGGCTGGTCAGTTGGTTTTTTGTGTTCTAACTCTCACATGAGTTTCCTACACTTGGGATTAATGTGCATGGGTTTAACATAGTGAAAACATGTGACTTTTCTATCCAAGGAACTAGTTTTGGATTTGGGTTCTTTATTACTCTTACTTTTGTATCTATTGAACTGTTTCTTTTTTACATTAAGTTTTAGGTCTTCCCCTTGTGAAAAACACTCAACCTCTCCTTTTATCTTAAGTTTAGAATGAAAATCCTTAGACCAAATAGATTATTTAACATCTTCTTTAGTTAAAGAATCTCGACCATATATCATGGTCTCAATTAGTGTGATGTAGCTATTGTTAAGAGGGATTAAGAGGATTAATTTCTGATCCTCATCATCTATAGAAACATTAATATTGGTTAAATATAATTTGACTTTATTAAACTCTTCTAAATAGGTTTTTATTGAAGTACAATGCTTTATTTTGAATGTGAACATATGATGATTCTAGTAAGTTATTCCTACTAATGAAGCAGTCATGTATAAATTTTTATGTTTTAGAAAATTTATACAGTGGTAGACTTATAATATACTTCTCTAAGGACCCCATCACCTATGTAAAGTAAAAGGGTTCTATGAGACTTAATATATATATTAGGGGTAACATCTTAGTATTCTACAATGGTCTGAACATTTCATTAACAGTCGTAATGGGTTTCTTGGGCCCATATAGGGATTCAATTCAGCCTTGTTGTCCGAGAAAGGCTCTCATTTTAATTCTTCATGTATTGGAATCTTTTTCTCCATTGAATTTCTCAATTTCATTTTAATTCTTCATATATTGGTACATATTCAGCACTAGAAACAGATGGAACAACTTTCTCCCCCGGGCTCCTTAGATGTTCGTGGTCGGATCACAATGCATTTTCATATGACAACCTAGGTCATGTGAATCATGCATCCTTTATAGGAAAACATGTAGATCCAAACTCGTCTACCCAAATCAACATTCTACTAATACCCACATTCCTAGTATTGATCCCTTGGGATGCAACCATTCCAATCCATTTAGAAGAAGACCATCAGCAGACCTGACTTAGGTGTCCAAGTTACTTGCAGATAGAGCAGAAATCATACCAAGATTTGTAATGGACCACGTAGAAACATCTATAATCCTCTTCAATGAAAATACACACTAATTCTACTAGTGGCTTCAAAACATCAACCTCAGCAGATATGAAACAGAAGGGGAAAACATGTAAATCTTACCTAAATCAAAGAAATCGAAGGTGCAAATGAGGCATAAAAAATGCAGATAACCAGAACTCGGGAGAGAAAAAAATAGAGGGAGATGGGGGTGTCGACCTCGAGGGCTTCGATGAGGAGGGCGCGACGAGGAAGGCGTCGGCGAGGAGGGCGCCGGCGAGGAGGGCGCGGGGAGGATGACGCGGCGAGGAGGGTCGCGGCGAGGAGGGCGTCGGCGAGGAGAGCGTCGGCGAGGAGAGCGCGGCGAGGAGGGCGTCGACGAGGAGGATGGCGCGGCGTTGATGCGTCGTGGAGGAGGAGGCCGCGGCGAGGATGAGGCCGCGGGGAGGAGAAATGGCGAGGGCGAGGAGATGGAGCCCGACGCTTGGGGGAGAGGGCGAGGATGGAGCCCGACGGAATGGGGGAGAAAAAAACTGAGCGAGGGGATATAGCCACGGATAGAAAAAAAACCGTGGTTGTATAAAACCTATAGCCACGGTTCTATAAAACCGTGGCTATAGGTCCGTGGCTATAGCCCAGATTTCTAGTAGTGGGAGGAGACGCCAACCATTGATAAATGGAGGAGTAGGGTTAGTGGAGAGTAGGGTTGAGCGGAGAGGAGGAGAAGTAGGGTCGAGTAGAGAAGAGGATCAACGGAAGGGGTTCGAGGGGGAGGATAAGAAGTAGGGCTAGGAGGTCTGACAATGAGAAGATCAGGGGGGAGGGGAATTGTCGTAGGGGTAAAGTACTATGAGGGCTTGAGGGCACGATAAAAAGAGGATACTGTGCGCTTGATTTTATAAAATACAAGACTATGGTTTTATCAGCGCTAATATTTTAGCACTAATAAAGGGAGGCCTTATCAGCACTTTTTTAGCACTGATAAAGGGACAATTTATCAGCAGTAAAAAAGCACTGATAAAGCTTCCCTTTATCTGATCTAAAATTTTAGGGCTGATAAAGGTATCCATTATCAGTTCTTTTTTAGCACTGATAAAGGGGCTCTTTATCAGCACCAAAAAAGAACTGATAAAGGGTACCCTTTATGAGTACCAAAATTTTAGAACTGATAAAGGGAGTCTTTATCAGCGCTAAAATTTCTACGCTGATATGGGGTTCCTTTATCATCGCTTTTTTTCTTAGCGATAATAAAAGGTGGAGCTTTCCTTGTCCGTTTTTTGTAGTAGTGATATTGTTTAATAGAAATTATGTATTTTATAGAATCATGTTATGCTCCTTTATTAAATGTCTTTTTGATTAATGTATTACCCAAGTTGCAAGGGTTTCTAGTCTCAAACTTCTTTCTTTGAGACATGTTTTGATTGACGCACTTATATTAATTTATGTGGAGTTGAATAATCCCATATATTTGTTGTTTGGATTGATAAATCCTGAATATCCAATGGTTCTTGGTGAGTTTTGGTTGTTTTATTTGTTGACAGCCTTACTTGAGAAACTCATAAGACTGGTAACTCTTGATCTTGTTTGTATGGAGTTACATATCATAGAAGAAAGTTTCTTGATGAAAGAAAGTGTTTTTTGAGAAGGAGAAGAGTTTGTTTTAATCAATTTTGTTTGAGTTATGAGTGAATTCTAGATCCAAGTAGAAAAATTTCTAAATGGTTGATCCAGATAGTCGATTTGGTGAAGTGAGATTCACGTTGCTGTTTTTTCTATGTAGTCGATTTGCGTAACCATTTCTGATATCTAGGAAAATCACATAGAAAATTCAACCATGTAACTGAATATAGTATATAGTTAAATGATCTATGTGTCCTATTTTTGAATTCACGTAGTCATTTTTAGTGATGTAGCTGAATGTTCATATTACTAGAATGGTCTATATAGCCAAATTTCCATAGATGAGTTTCATGAAGCTGATTGTTATATAAGAATTTTAAAAAGAATTCACAAATCTTATTTTCACTATTTTTTATTGCGAATTCATATAGATTATTTTTTATGTAACTGATTAAGAATCATGTAGCCAATTTTTTATACAGTCATTTTTTTCATGTAATTGATTTAGAGTCTTCATTACATCTATATTTATTTTCTATAGGTTTTTATAATTAAATTATTCAAAGGTGATTTTAATATGATGTTGCATGGACTATTCTGAATGACTCTATAATCACATGATTTAGTTTTTAAATACATAATGGATAAGTGGTTATTAACTATAGTTAAATAGATCCCAATGATATTATGATTATGTGTCTCTTTCTTCATTCAAGTGATTATTGTAGGGAAATATTTTGATGATGTAATATGAAAAGAAAGAGGTTAAGAAAAGTGGAGTCTGACACTGAGGTAGAATCTTCAGCAGTCAACATATAATGGAACCCATGTTTTTAGATAATTAAATATGAGTCTAATAATATTTGTGCAGTTCATTTCAAGACAGTACTATGGTAAATTATTTATTGTATATTTTTGAAGGCTTGTGGAAGCGGATCTTCATATTCTGTTTCTAAAGCAGTTTGGTTTATCTAGTGATCTTATTCCTTTTTTAATCATCTTTTTTATTGTAGTGTGAAGCTGTGATGTTGTGTGTGACTCCTGAAATATGTGGTGGGGTGCTAAAATAATTCCTGTAAGAGTATTTCTCTTGGGGATATAGTGAAAATAATCACTGGTTGGGGGGAATAACCAGCTATAAAAGGAGTAAGATCTCACATTAGATTTGAACCTTATAAAAACCGAGCGTTCCTTTATATTTTATTTTCTACATGATCAATGTTAGGGTTTCATTTTCTATTAGAGAGTATAACACTCTAACAAGTAAAATAGGTTCATTATTTAAAAATAAATTGTAAAAACTTTCCTCCACTGATTCAACCCATTTCTCAATGGAGGAAACTGATCCTGCCAGGAACTTCAGGTGTATACACTAACTCTTGACTTATGATATCATGAATATTTTTATATTCATGGTATTTTATGTTCATTATTATATTCTTTCATTATAATGGTTTTTTGTTTTAAAAATTTATAAAGTTTTTTTCTTTAAAAATGTTGTTTTAATGTTTTGAAAGACTTTTAATCAAACTCTTTCTCTACATTTTTTATATTATTTAAAGTCTTTTGTAAGAATAAATGATTTCGAAAAGTTATTTTCAATGATCTTTGAACTTCTATTAAAATATTTTAAATTAAACTTCTTAACATTTTCTACATGGGTAACTTCTGACTTTATTTACAAAATATTGAAAAGAATGTCTATTTTTATGGTTTACAACAAGAACAGATTTTCCCAATGTCATGAAAATTATTTTCTTTTATAATTATATTATATTTTCCCATGGTTATTTTAAAATAATAAAATTTCAAAAATATCATGGAAATTTTTATAAAATATTATCAAAATAAAAGGATATTTTTCCCATTTGTAAATCAACGCCTTAAATGTTCTTTTAAATTTAATTTTCATATGTGGAAAGATCCTTTACATTTTTCTTATAATTCCATAGTGATATGTTCTAAATTACATAATTATTATTTCTTGGATGTATTATGATTGTTATAATGGAATTTTCATGGAAATCATTTCTTTTCCACATGTTAATCAAGATAAAAAGGAATGATAGATGTTTTCATGGGTGTTATATTAGAAAGTGAAACATTTTAAATGTTTTGTTCATTCTATGGTAATTGGACATATGTATAGATGATTGATGGGTTGTTTTGTTATAAATAAATCATGGGTGGGTCTGTCATATCCATCCAATGCATTGAGTAAAGTGAAAAGGTAAACTGTTTTAAGATACTCCTAAGAGATGATAGTGTTAACTATTATAAGTTACTCCCAAGAGAAGAAATTTTTTTCTAAATATGGGTATCTAAAAAGAGATGATGGAGTTAACTAATATAAATTACTCCAATGTGTATATAGAAATTTTCTTTTTTAGGTGATTCTATGATGAATGTTTGATGTTCCAAGATAGCTATATAGTTTTTTAATGGATGATATGAGTTTTAATGGATCCATTTCTCAAGTATTACTTTCACATAGATCATTATCATTGAATTATATGAATATTAACCTGTGTTAAATCTTTATTACATGTCTAATTATTTATGATCAATATTTTGATGGGTATGAATTCTATTATGTTATGATTATGCACTCTGATTATATCATTATACCCTTATGCTCATCTTACTCCCACTGATTACATTCAATTATTAATGCTTATATTTAACCTTACTATAATGTTTTCTATTTACCTATGTTAAGAATAACGATGTTAAAAGAATTATGTCTAGAAATATTTTACGTGTGAATATTTTTATGGGAGATGTTGGATAATTATTATAAAATAAGAAAAGTTGGGTATAGTAAGAAAAATAATCACTTAAAGACACATATTTTTATGTAATTGTTTTTATTAATTATCTAAAACCCCAAATATAAAATGTTATTTGGTATGTAAGTGATAAAATATTTCTGTTTTATTTTTTTTATTCTGGATAACTAAAATTGAGTCTCATTTATCAATATCAAATACAAAAATGTAAATATTATGTTTCTCGAATCAGATCTGGGATTTTGAGTTTAGGGATATTATAGTTGGTATAAGAGTATATTTTTGATATATTTTGAGAATATGATGTTTTCATGTGAGGTTAACATAGGAGTTATGGATATTATCATGGGTTAATAAGTTTACGATTGATCATACATTCAACGGAGAAAATTATTTTTTTAATTTCATATATGATCACTCCTTAAGTTTATTTTAACATTTTATTGGGTTTTAGGAAGTTTACTATATTGATGTATTTATGATATATTATATATTTGGTTTAACTTGATGGATAAAAATATAGTTTTTTAAAAGGTAATTTTTTATTGTATAAACCAAGTTATCTACCCCTGTATCATATTTTTCTTTTAGTTGTGTGTATTCCTTGAGTTGGATGCTTGTTTATTCGACATGACTTGTTTTTTTTTATATTTTTAATAAGGTTTACTTTATCATGAATGGATCTCTAACATACAGAGTGGTCATGCCAAACCTTTGGGTGGAAGATCCATGTTGAATATTATTATTTTGGGTGAAATTGTTCCCATTGGTTATTCTTTGAGGCCATTTTGTTTGTCGCTAGTGTGAGGGGATCTGGAACACCCCTTGTGTATATCAAAATCCAGCTTGGGTGACCTGATCAGAGGTGTCCCTATGTTTTTTCAAATTCTTCTCTATAATTCAAGAATAATAAAATAGATATGATAATAATCTTAATAAATGTAATAAATAATTTCCAATTTAATAATCTAAAACAAGATTATAAAAAACAGTTTCAAATTTAAAAATATTTTGTGGAATATTTCAAAAATATTTAACTACCTTACATCTATAATGAGATTAATAATATACATTAAAACCTTAGGAGTTTATGGAAACATTGAATAATCCCCATAAACCATTAACATTTAATTAAGGAACATTTTTAATCTTTCAAGAAATGACTTTAAAACATTAGAAAAATGAAATATTAAACAAATAAATGAATAATACAAGATAATAAGTTAATTAAATAGAATAGCTAGGATTAAATAAACATATAGATTATTTCTAAATATGAAATTAAAAAAAATTTAATTTAATTATTCATGAGCTTAGAGGACGTACGAAGTAGACCTGTACATGAGGTAAGGGTTTCTTTCTAAATCAAAAATCATTTCAATTATTACTCATTAATATCACATTATCTCTTTTTTTGTCTCACATCCAGGACCTATAATATATTCATTATTTTTTTACATTAATTTTGATTTATTTCTAGTATCCTTTTAACCCTATTGGATTTGTTTTTTATAAATCATTTTTTCATAATGATTTTTTCCTACTTTTCTATTCTTGTGAATATTTTCTCTATCACCCTTCATCCCTATATCCTCACTTTTTAACTATTCATAACATGAGTCTATTATTTTATTTAAAATTTTATCTTGTAAATTACTAAGGGGGTTGTCCTATAAAAATTCCTCTATTTAATTTATTTACTTACGATAAAACCTAAGAAGATTATAGAAGAATATTTCCCAATATCAATCTTCCTCTATATTATTCTTCAACATTAACATTTTTTTAAAAAAATATCCAATTATTAGAATTTTGTTTATTTTAAAAATGTTCTATAAGATTTTTTATTACCTTGGGATAATGATTTTTGAAAGTGAATTATTAAACTAATTTTATAATAATGTCACCCAATGAAATGAAATGTCTTTTCAATATTTTTCGTTCATTTTCCACTATTAATACAATGATTCTTCTTCAAAGAAATTATTTATATTACATGTTCTATTCATTTCTAATTTTTTGAATTATCAATATTTGTAAAATAAATCACACATCTAGTTCTTACTTTAAAATGAAATTTTATAAATTTTTTTCAATGTTGTAAAAAAATAAACAATTTTTTTCTTAAAGATTATATAATTTCATATATTATACTAAATAATTTTTCAGCTACACCAATACTATTTTATATTAAACCATTTTGATATTTTATTACATTGTACTTTAATAATATATATTTTTTATCAGAGAATAAATTTCCAAAATAATTATCTGATTTGTTATATAGTTTCCTATATATATATTGGGTGTTTAAAAAAATTCTGTAATTTCATGATGTCGTGTTTTATGATTTTTATATTTTTCATCGTGGTCATTTCGTTTGAATTCAATCTATTATTATATTAAACATTCCATATTTTCCATGATAACATATCTCACTTGTTTATGATTTATTTTTAATACATATATATCACATTGATAGTGTTTTTCCACTTATAAACATTAAACACAATCTTATCATATGTTTCTATATTTTCCCATGTAATCATAGATTATAATGATATTTTTATCAAATAATAAGGGGTATATGATGAATAATTTCAAAAAAAAACATTTATAATTTGATGATGTAAAATGTATTTAGTTTTAAAAGAAATCAAACTATTTATTATGGGTGTTTTTTAAGCTTCATGTTATTTGTAAAATGCATCTATATTTCAAAAAAAATTTAGAAGTGTGCACTCACATGTGGTTATCGTTTGGTGTGAAAAAAATATTTACTAGTTGAAAAATTAATTAAAGTGGTTAACCTATTTTTTCTTCAGAGATGTGCACATAAAAATCAATTTTTCACATTTAATTAGAGGTAAAATGGGGTGTTTTTGAAATTTTTTGTTTTTGGAAAGAAAATAAACTAACTAAATAAATGAAATTTAAGAAAAATATTGAGAAAAAATAGAAACAATCAAGTGATTGAAAACTATTATATAAGTAGGGTGATTAGTTTGGGGTCAGTTATCTAATTATAATTCTATTGTAGTTTAAATTTATCAAATTCTCTTCTGCTAATTCGATAAAAGTGAGATTTTAAAATTACTTCCTCTCACTCCCTTGGTCAAATGTTATTGTTGAGATTAAACCTTACAAAAATTTCATCTTTGTATACACCTCTTAAAATTTGTGATAGAGTTTTAGATAATACCCCAAATTTACTTAGAAAATTATCAATCATATCCTATTTATCCCAAACAATCATGAATATCCACTACCCCTCACACACGTACTCGCGATTGCCGAGTACTTCACCACTATGCCATGGTCTATTCCATCGTATATAAACTAGAACCTAGTAGAGGGAGATATTTATCATTGAACAAAGAAATAATAAGAACACAATCTAAAATAAAATAAAATCATACATTATAATAAAAATAAAATATGAAATTGGAACCAATTTTGTAGAAGAGGTAAAGAGATATTAAACCATAAAGTACAAGAACTCAAGAATTACAAAAAGGAAAATTATACTTCCCCAATCGCACATAAGTTTACCCCTCCATGTGAAGGGTATCCATAAATAAGGGGGAATAATAAGGCATTACAAAACTAAAATAAAAAAATATAGAAAAGAAAGAATAAAAAATTTTCTCCTCTAGAATCTATCTGTCAAAAGTTTTATTTGGTTTAAACCACTAGATGGCTGAAACTCCCCAAAGTCCCTTCTTAAAAGATGTTCGTAATTCCATTTTAGGTAATCCTTAAAAATTTAAAATCCATAGGTTATTTTTAAAAGAAGTTATGACCTAATTAATAAATCTTATGTTTTTGTGATGAAGAATACTATTCCACATACCCCACTTTGACTCATTCAAGGGATGACTTAATGGGTATACTAATTCATGAAATTTAATATGAACTTAAAACATAAAATCCTATGTATAAAACAGATATAATTTCCAAATTTTATGTTTTGTACCCTATTATATTCCTAATTTAATCAGGTAGGTCCATTCTACCATCCAAAATATTTTTTCAACAAAATTGACTTGTTTGGTCTTATTGGAGTTTGAATGGGATCTAGGTCTAGAAGAATAAATTGAAGAATATGAAAAATTTATACATACAAAAAGTTAATAAATTAAATTGGATCAAAATTGTAAAAGTTATTCCCTAAAATAGAATCTAAAATAACAACCAATTTTACAGAATTAAGAAATTTTCACAATTAATCCCAAAATTCACCAAAAATACTAAAATTATGAAAATAAACACAAATTGAATAATTTTATGGGGTTAAATTATTGAAAAACATATGAAAAATTATTAAAATTTTATATCTATTAATTATCTCACACTTATCACTTGGACTCCAAGACAATTAAGCATCAAATCAAATCAAATTTACAACTCATACCCATGAGATCAACTAATTTGACAACTTAAAACAAAATATATCATGACTCATCAAAAAAAATTATTTCTAGTTATGCATTTATATCATTCAACATATTTCTTCATCATTTCTTTTCCCATTCACACAAAACATCTACCTCTCTTGAATTTTTTATGATCTCCCAAATTTCAATTTTCAAAATGAATTTTCTCATCCAAACTCATGGAAGAGTCACCATAGGATTGAAAAATTACTAATTAGACACTCAATTTGAGTTAAAGAAATGAGTTTATAAAGTGAACTTTGTAGGATATTTTATGGATTTTGGTTGGTAGGACTTATACGTGAATGATTCTAAGTCCGAATGATGAGGGTTTAATTCTTTTTGAAGAAAAATTACAAGATTCTTATTTTCAATAAAGTATGGTCTCCTCCTCACTCCCCTTAATATCATATCATCTCCATCATTATGAAAAATAAATGAAATTACAAAAAATTATGAATTTTATTAAAATAAATTCAATTTTCTCAAACATAATTATCTTTGAAATCTCCATATAGGCACAAATTTCTTTCTCCGTTAGAAGCTCTAGAAAGGCACATTTTCATTTATCATGAATGATCAAGAAAGGAACATATTTCAAAAAAATGGTTTTTTTCAGTAGAAAAAACATCTTTTAATCATTTTATTTTCCACCCCAAGTATCACTAAATGAGGTAGTATAATTCAATAAAACTTCCCCCACACTTAAGTTAAACTTGATTATGAAATTTCACTTTAAGAGTAGGTTTGATAAGGAAAATTGGCTTTTAATGTGGATAAACTAACATGTTGTTCATGTATTATAAGGGATATAAGGATTAAATGTTCAAGATAGTCCATAATAAAATGGATTACCTTGTAAAGGGAGATTAAAACCAAAACAATTTCTTAATAATTTAAAACACAATTACCTCAAACTCTTAAGTTTTGACAGAAATAAATCAAATTCTGGTTAAAACAAGCAAGGTCTGGTTCTCCCAAGAAATCGGGTGAATAAAAATAATATGACAAAAATGGTTCATAATCCTCATAAGAAAGTGATTTCAAAGATAAAGATTGTGATATGTGGCATGAGATTAAAAAATAAGAGTATTCATCATAAAATTTCCAAATAATTGAACATGAAACAAAGTCATTTTTAGTATTAATTTAAGCTTAATTTCATGGAATAAATTGTTTCAATCATTGAAATGGGTTTCAAAAACTTAAATGACAATCATTTTAGCTAAAATCATTAAAAACACACAAAAATTGAAAAATAAACATGATAAAATTTAAAAAAAACAAAATTTATTATTATTTTTTTTGGATAATAGAAAATTAAAAAATTGAAATTCCTAAACTACCAAGGTTACCTCCCCCAAAATTCAATTATGTAGTTTCATAAATGAATTAAAATATATTTAACATGTAAGAATATTTGAAAATTAATCACATCAAGAAGGAAAGTGTAAAGGAGAGGTACAACCTGGCTTATTTGCAGTGCAATGTTGATTTAAGCTCCTAACTAATGAAAACTGAAAACCTATAAGAAAAATTAGAGAAGATAACATAAGAAATTTATTGGAAGAAAAGTAAATATAAATAGAATGATAATATAAAGATATAATATAGTTTAATCCCCCAATTGGGTCCTGGGTTTTGACTGCCTCTATATGAGGAGTTCTTTTTGGTTATCCCCAATTTGATGGTTGGTGAAATTTCTTACTCATAAACAACAAGAAATTATTCTTTCCAACATACGCTTCTTAATTTTTTGTTGAGAAATCCATATAGAGAATATAGAAAATACATCCCCATGGAAATGATATAAAACTATTAATAGTGGGAGTATAACAATGAATGAGTCCCCATATTTCATGGTTTCCATTTTCACATCTTTTTCTTCATTCACCAGTGGTTGTTGAAGGTATGATACATCAATAGAAAAATCAAAGGGAATGTCATAGTGTAATTATATTTGAAAAAAATTAAATCATGAAGAATCAATATCAAATTCTTCCATTTTAATGTGAGTAACAAGTGTCTTATTTTCCTTAGGAAAATCCACTTTAGTCTCCTTTTCAAATACCTCTAATAAGTGTTTAACAGGTTTATGGATCTCAACATGTTCCTCTTCACATGAATCTAATTTTTCTTCTTCATCCTCCTCTAATGCAATACAAGTTTTTTCCAAATATAAAAATTTAAAACAATTAGAGGTGATACTCTATTTAGTTTCAACAAAATTAGAAGATGATGAGTTCATTAAAAGATAATATTTTTGAGTCTGTTCGAATTTAATTTCTTCTTCAGTGGGAAGTTATTCATGCAGTTGAATTTTACTGGATAGATGTAGGTAGTCAGGATCCTATATCTTTTCATCAAATTACCCCACTTTGATGGTGTATTCCTTCAATGGTTTTGGATCTTCTACTTTATAAGGAATATGTGAATCAATTCGTTCATTATACTCATTCTAAAAGTCATCTAGATTATGTTGATCTCCCACACATAGCTTAGCAGGAAATTCTTCCTCCTTGTACTCCTCAGATTCTTTCTTAGGTTCTGGTTTATCTATCAATGCATGGACATATTCAAATGTTAGTTTTACTTTTATCTTTAGTTGTTCTATTTCTTTTCAAATTTCCTACACCTAAAATTTATCATAACCAGTCTCTTCTTCTTGTTTCACCTCTTCTTGATAAATATATTGGAATTACTCTTTGAATTAAACTAATTCTATGGAAAATCCATCCAACATTGGGTATTTGGGGTTCTATTTAAGGTATTGGATGATATCCTTAAATTCATCCCCCTTCATGATTTAGATTCAAGATCCATTGAGCTATTTAGAAAATAAATAAATACTACCCTCTATAGAAGAATGTGAGTTAAACATTGGTTCCTATACTTTCTCGTAATTATTTTAATAATTAAAAAAATAATCATTTGAAAAAAATTATGGAATAATATTTTTTATGTTTTTTTTAATTTGAAAAGTGTCAAATATTTACAAGTAGATTGTTGGAACTACATCCCCAGTAATTGTTCCATGTTTGACATGTGCCTATGATGGGGTGTGAAAAAACAATTATTTACTTAAGATAAAAATGTAGTAAAGTGGTTAACCAAGGTTATCTCTAGAGAGAATCTCATAACAATCAAGATGTCACCTTTAATTATAAGGAAAATGGTTTTTTTAAATTGTTTTATTTTTAAAAGGAAAAGAAACTATATAAAGAAACAAAATTTAAGAAAAATATTAAGAAAAAATTGAAAAAACAAGTTATTAAAAACTATTATATGAGAAGGGTGATAAGGTTGAGGTTTTTTCTCCAATTGAAATTCTATCATAGTTCTAATTTATCAAATTCTCTTCTACTAATTCTATAAAAGTGAGATTCTTTAATTACTTTCTCTCACTCCCATGGTCAAATTGTAATGTTGAAAATAAACATTACCAAAATATCATAATGGTATACAATCCTTCCAATGTGCAATATAGTTTTAGATAATACCCCTAATTGTCTTAGTAATTCCCAATCGGGTCTTGTTTATCCCAAATAGTCATGAATGTCCATTACCCCTCACCCACGTACTGATGATCACTGAGTACTTAACCACTAATACCTAGTCAATTACATCATATGTGAACTAGAACCTAGTTGAGGGAGATATTAATAATTTACCACAAAAATTAAAATAATAGAATCTAAAATTAAGTACAATATTATATGATAATAAAAATGCTATAAGAAATTGAAACCAACTTCACAGAGGATAGAAAGAGATATTAAAATGGTAAGTGAAAGTACTCAAGAATTATAAAAAAGAAAAATTATCCTTCCCTAATCACAAATAGCATTACACCTCCATGATAAGGGTGTATATAAAGAAGGGGGAATAATAAGGAATTAAAAACTAAGAAGAACAAAATATAGAAAAACACAATCAAAAAATTTTCTCCTCCAGAATCTGTTTGCTAGAAGTTCTCTTCATTTCTTCCCACCAGGTGAAAGAAACTCAACACAATCCCTTATTAAAATATTTTTTGAATTATGTTTCCTTTATAACATAAAAATTTGAAATCTATTGGACATATTTACAATAATTTGTGGTCAAATTAATGAAGTTGATTTTTTATTGACGAAGAATACTATTACACCTACCCCACTTTGACTCATTCAAGGAATGCCTTAATGTGCACATTGATTCATGAAATTTGATGTGAAACTACCCCTTAAATTAATATATCAAACCCAACTGGAATCATCACATTTTAAGTTTGTTATCCCAATATATTCCTCATTTAATGTGGTAGGGTCCATTCTGCTATTCAAAATAAATTTTCAACATGATCGATTTGTTTGGGCTTATTAGAGTTTGAATGGGATCTGAGTCTAGAAGGCACAGTTGAATCCCACAATAAATGAATCCTTAAAAAATAAAATCACTTAAATAAGATCAAAACTGTAAAAGTTATTCCCAAAAAACAGATGCTCCAGAAAACTGAAAATTTATAGAATTAAGCAGTTTTCACAATTAAGCCCAAAATTCACCAAAAAAACTAAAATGATTCAAATTAGATCAAATTGATTTATTTTAAGGGATTAAATAATTTAAAAACATATTAATAATTATGAAGATATTATCTGTATCATGGACCTATGGAACTTTAGTTCATATTAGTGCAGATTTTGGTTATTTATAAAAATTATAATGAAAGAAAATCCAAGTATAAATCCTTAGATTGATAACCATTATCTATGTTAGATTTGGTGTAGACTAATACATTATGAATTATGTTTGGGAAGAATTTTTCTATCCCATACTACATTACAACAGTGTGATCCTTTGGCATGACTACTGTAGCTCTGTGGACTTCCAACCGCCCACCACTATAGCACTTTAGACTTGGGTGTCTGTGTCGTTATAGCGATGTGGACATTCAACCAACATTAACTATAGAACAATAGACTTTATAAAAGTTGGTTGAATAACATTTCATCTCTTTTATTACCCATTTTGGGATAGGGTTTTGTATATTTGTGAACCCTGAAACTCCCTGTAATTGTGCTCTCAAAACTAGGGAAATTTATGCCTCTCCGTGGATGTAGGGATCATTTCCTGAACCATGTAAATATCTATGTACAAGATATTCTTCTTATTATTTTTAATTTTTTCATTTTAATCTTCTGTGAATCATTTTTTAAATTTGTTTCCCATATCATTTCCACTACAATCTATAGAGGAATACATTTAAGATAACTAGTATTTACCTATAAGGAATGAAATTTTTCATACTTATATATCAATAAATATTATGTTATTATCATAGTTTATGTTTAATATAACATTTGGGTATTGTGTCATAGTTTCTGAAAATTATATAAAGTGATGATAAATGATTATCAGAGAGTTAATTTTTTTAAGAAGAAATTTCATTAACATTGTTAGAATATAACATCACAAATTTTCAATTAATTTTTTTATAAAATTTATCCATCAACTTTATACATGTAATAAAAATTCATTATCTCTTATCCTAAAATAATGATTTTATGAATCTTCATGAAATTAATATTTTACCCATTAATAACCATATAATGAATTAAAAATGTTAATTCATGTATAAAAATGGTAGAGTATGTATAACATATAAAATGGTGTAATAAAATAAATTTTGTAGAATTCATTTTTAATTTTACTTATTAGGTATTATTTGATAACTATATAACACTTATTTATTGTTATAAATTAATATGGTCATTATAAAAGTAACTTTTTAATAGTAATGTAAATGTTAAAATATTATTATACATTTTTTATTAGTTATATAATAGTATCATATAAGCATAAAAGGTGACCTAATAATTTTTAGTGTTATATGACATATAATGTGCATTATAAGAAAAACATATGTGGTTAGATAATTTTTTTAAGTGTAAAACCAAATTCTTACAGAATTATTAAATACAATAATATTTAAAATGAGGTTTAAATTTTCATTATCATATTCTATGTACATGTTTTTATAATTTAATATTTTCCTTTTAAAAGTGTATGTATTGGGTTTTACACGGAAGTGAAATATTTATTATTTTCATTTAAAATTAAATTTCTCATATATAAATAATTTTCCAGGTTATCATAAAATGTACATTAAATTTGGATAATGGTATCATTAGAAAATTTAAATTATCATTATCGTCAAATTTTAACCATAATATATAATGTTCACAACACTAAAAACATCATTTTAAATATTTATTGAAATTATGAATTTATTCTAATTATAAAATGATTTTTTTAAAAGATAAATAATTTTTGTAATCAGTTTGTAAAAATTATCTTAGGGGGTGAGTATTATATTTTTTTATAAAAAAATGAATTGTGGTTGAATAGTTAAAAATAATCCATTCTTGTATATTGTCAATTTTATCTCATCATCATGATATAAATTTGACATAAAAATAATAAACGATTCTAAAAAACATAAAATTAAATTAGTGACTAACATAATTCATTTAAAAAAATGTAATTAATATGAAAGGCTATATATCAATTTTCAAATTTTATGTTATATTTTATTCAAATAGAAAGTTGTATTTTATTACTTTATGACTAACAATATGAATATTTTTTATTATGAAAAAGAAATGTGGGTACATGGATAAAAAAATGAAGTATTATAGGGGATAAAAGTGGTGAAGACTAAGAGAATCACCACAAATAAAATACTTACGGTCCCTTGGAAGAGATAAAAAAATCAAATAGATAATCAAGTCATACTCTTGTAAACCTTTAGAGTATAAGAAATCTGTAAAAAAATTCCCCTCACATCAGATGTGAGGAATCAATGCTCCATTATATATCATGTCTCTACATTCTATAATAGTGTAGGATATACTCTATTAGAAAGGAATAATTCCTGAAAGATACAGAACCAACTAAGCTAATTCCTCTTCGATTATAGATAATAAAATATTCTTTGAGGAGTATAGTAATAAGCCATAAAATAAGGAACATGATTCACTAATGATAAAATTATTATTGTCATGGTATGTCTGTAAATAAAAAATCACAGAACCCCTAAATATTTAATGAAACTTTCTCCACACATGATTCTATTAATACTAGAGTCACCCAAGTTGAGCTTGATGCCTTGAAAATGTGCTTTCTAGTGCATCCAGTGTCCTAGTCTTTCATTATTCATATAAGTATTTGGGGAAGTAGAGAGGGGGGATAAATCTTGATGAATGAAGGGATATCACTAATATTGGTAATTGAAAAGAGAACTATAATATCAGAAAAATATATTTCTTTGATACTGGTTTCTATTGGATTGGTTCCCTTATGATGAGTATCATTGCAGAGCTCCCATGTCACCCAGTAGTTAGCTATAAGAAAATTCATCTTAGCCTAATAATCTTAAGGCTCACCTACATTTATCTAAAAATAAATAATAATGAACTTATTGATTGAATGTAAATGAACACCAACCTCCATTCCCCTTGAAAAAACAAGTTTCAAATGGATTCCATCTTTTCATTTTAATAACATAGGAACTTTGAAACAAGAGTGATAGGTTTCTTCTTCACATCGGCATCCACAGGGAAAGAAATATTCTATTTATGAAAAATGATAAAATTCACTTTACTTGTATTGAGTTTATACCAAATGTGAGTGGACTATGCATCATCACTATTGTTCACCTAAACAAGGTTGCAAAGAACTAAGATACCGAACAAGCCCGAGTCACTTAGGGTGGAAACACACACATCATGGTATTGTGTAAGAGCATTTGTTCTATATCCAATATGGAATCAATGAACTTAGGATGCAATAATTTCTGATAGAAACAACTATTTAGAACCAAGAACCCTTTAAAGAAGAAGATATTACCATTCCTTTTGTCTTTCTATGAGATAATTTCACCACTACTAATAACTTATCAATATTTATATTTAAAAATAAAAATGGAATAACAAATACTATTCCAATGTTAAGATCCATTCATACTTTTATCAAGACAATGAACCAAATAGGTTTAATACTTTATGCTAAAAAATAGTTCCCAAAGATGTGGTCCAGAGAAAGAATCTCATGTGAGTTTAGATTGCATGCGCTGCATAAACTCATGGATTTTTTTAAGATTAATTTCTCCCACATTAAATGGATTAACCAACCTTAAATAACTGGGCCAATGATATCTACCACCCTGTGAATCATCCCATGTGATGGTTTTGAGGATTGTTTCAATTCTTCTGATAAAAAACTTAGGAGCTCAAATGACTACTAGGATATGAATAGTAATGGAAGAAAGGATACTATTGAAGATGGTGATCTTACCTCTAATAGAGAGGAATGTAATCTTCTAGTGGGTAATTATATATGTGATTGTATTGATATTTCCATCAAATTTTTGTATACATACTATTTTATTCAACAAGAGAGCTCCCAAGTATTCAATAGGTAATTGTCTTTTGGAAATACCTAGCTTATCTTTGATGGATTTTCCATTCCTTCTAGATATTTTTTAGGAATAAAAAATAATCTTACTGATATTATTGCATTTACCACTCCCACTATTATAATAAATAAGAATCACTTAGAACCAATTCATTTAATTTCTTCTTCCATTGATAAATAAGATCATATCATTCATAAGGAATAAGTGGGATATTCTAATGAACCCATACAGGACATTGAAAGGATTTACCCTTACATTTTTAATTTCATTGATCATTTTCCTGCTAATAACATCTTGATTCATGATATATAATCTTGGTGAGAGAGGGTCTCCTTGGTGAAGACCTTAGGCTAACTTGAAAACCCCAAACCTCCTCCTTATAAGAGAGATCAAAAATTAGGGTGAAGAGAAGCAGCAAAAATAAGGTTGCGGACCCATTTAAAAAATCCAAACCACTTAATAACTTTTAGGGTGAATTTTTATTCCATTCTATTATAGTATTTCTCCATGAAATTCTTGACCATGAAATTGGATAAAACAACTTTTGTATCATTTTCCACTAACATTTATTGACTGAGGAAACTTTCCCATGGATACTCTTACCCTTTAGAAACCCATGATGTTCATATTATATTTGACAATGTAGGTTCTTTGATAGTCTATCATTGAGGAACATTTTAATATCCTTATAGAAGAAATGACATGGGCTTATAGGTGAAAATTCACTGATGGTGTTGGGATGGTTGAACTTGGGAATCTGAATAAGAACTGTGGAAGCGGTAACATGGGGAAGAAGACCACCCTTGAAATAATTTTTAAAATCCCATATTAGGTGTTTCTTGATGAAATTCCAAGATACAATATATAAGGATACAAGGAATCCATTGGGTCATGGTGCACTATCTGACTTAATTATTTTTAAAACATCAAATATTTCATCCCCCTTTCGGATGGGTTTCTATAGATCATTATTTCAATCCACCAATGTGAGGGGAATTTTATCAAAAAAATGAGTATCTTATTTATTTAGTGGTTATACATCACTTATTGTATGGTGAGGGTGTTGGAGTTGGTGTCCTAGGACTAGCAGTTTGTACTTCGATTATATGAATATTTAATGTATTGAATATTAATAAAACTTCTTATTACATATTATTTGTTATTCTACATGCCTCTCAAATAATAATGTCCTCGAGTATATGTCACATTGATAAGGCCATATCAGTTCCCCATAATGATGAGAATGTGGATGTTCTATGACGATATTCTCAAATAATGTTTTGCGGTTGGATAACATACTATGATGGGACACATAGTACATATACGGTTATGTGAGAGTACTCATAAGCGGATGAGGTTTCTTCTCATGAAGTTTTCACTTGGTAATATCTAATATGATAGATTATGAGAATAGACCCACCATTAAGATTTCCACATGTTTTGGTGTCATCATATATTCCTATCTATAAGCATGTGTGATGTTACTTAGACTTTAATATTATTACTAATTCATGTTATAACTCACATTTTTAGATGTATTTTTGTAAACCATGCTAATAATAATTCATGGAGAAGTTGAATATGTTGGGTGCATCACAGGTGAAATTTTATTAATGAATAAATCAAGGAAGGATTTTCCCTTCTAAATTTATTGAAGCTGATATATCATACCTTTGATTGAAATAGAACCGTCCCATTAAATTTCATGGTCATGGTGTAACGACGTGTTTATATGAGATAGTCAAAGAAAGTCATATCGAGCATATAGGTTAGTGAGAAGGATTTACAACCTTCTTGATGAGATATTATGACAAAGGGATTATATTATGCAGTAAGTGTTTGTATATGGTTGTTGACATTGTGACATTAAGTTCTTTCTCTTGGGTTTCCGAACCCATTACTAGATAGTAATCTTGGACTTTAGGCAAGCCCGTCTAATGACAATGAGAAAGAATCCTAGAGGGTTACAGACTAATTGATTCCATTAATCTCAATTAAATTATATTTGAGTTTAATTAGTGGAATAAATATTATTCTCAAGTCCGATGAATAATTATACTCAATCTATATTAATTATATAAATTAAATAAATATTTATTCACCAACATGTGAATAAAATATTTATTTTACTTATTGGATATTTTAATAAATATTTATTTTCTAGATTATGAATAAAATATTTATTTATTTATAAAATATTTATTAATGAATAAAATATTTATTCAATTGTTCAAAAAATGATAGAGGAGTTTGAACGAACCAAGACTGAGTCAGTTGATAATTATTAATAAAAAATATCATTATATAATATTTTTTATTGTGTAAGTTGGTGCGTGATAAAAAATAATAATTATATAATTATTATTATGTGTCATGAGATTTATTGAAGTTAATAAAAGTTATTTTTTGCTCAGTATGAAATTAAATAATATTTTAACTTAAATAAAAACTCTATAAATATGCAACTATGTCTATTGTGTAGAGAATCCAAAATTTGAGAATAAGGAAACATTACACATAATGAATTCTCTCTCAACTCCTCCTACTGTATCCCTCTCAAGAATGAGAATTCGAAGAGATATTTATTCATGATCGAAGAACTATCGATAAAAAAAAACAATGAAAGACATTTGAATCTCTGTGCTAGCACTCGAAGATTGAGTGGTGTTGCTCTAAGATCATAGGAGAACACTTGTATCATCGCTAGAGGGACTCTATCCATGGATCCACACTGTGAAATGAAGTTAATTTGAAAGGGACTTTTTAGACGATCAAAATTCACAAATTAACTATGTTCTAAAGACCAAGTATTTATTTATTCAAATATTAAATAAATTAAATATAAATTTGACGTGCATGATACTTTATCTTGGTTTCAAGAGAAAATTATTAAAATAAATTTTAATATATCTCCCACCTCTGCATGCTTCCACTGCACCTTGAACCAACAAGTGGTATCATAGCTAGGTAACATTTAAATTTTGAAATATTTATTTGATCATTGATCTATATACAGTTGTAGTTATATTTTCATTTCATGTTATTCTTTATTCAATATAATTTAAATTAACATGTTATTGACATATTAATCATGTCTGTTCAATGTTTCATTTTGTTAAAGGTTTAAGAAAAAATAAAGAATGATCATAGATGCCCCTAGGAAGTGGAAAATCACTAGCTAGTAAAACTAGGTTACACAACATGTGGTTGGAGCACACACCGTATACCCATTCACATTGTTTCTATATGCGTTGAGAAATTAATTACACATGGTGATTTTATTTCACATTGCGTGTTGACTAGGCCAACATGGCACACAGGAAGTGAATAGAAGGTGTGTAACTAGCATGTACACACTATTTAGTCTAGTTGAGTCATCATGTTGAAGCCCAAGGCGCGTGACTTGGATATATGGAAACCGAGGTACATGGCGTGTAGTTTCATGTACACGACATGAAGTATCTCCTTAATGGAAAAAATTAAAATTACATTAAATTTGAAATTGTATCATTAAAACCTTATTTTATTGATTGGAACACTATCATGTGTTTGACAATTTAATAATGGTTTTAATGAATTTTAAATTCTCAATTAATTTATTATAATTAATATGTCATTATTGGTTTTGCTGTTTATTTTCAATGAATGCCATTATTGATGGCTATCCTCAAGTAAGATCAGATTATCATTAAAATTAAAGGTAATTAATTAATTAATTGATATATTAAAATAATGAAAGCATGTTTATCTTAAATAATAAAATAATGAATAATGAAATGAATGACATCTGTTTACTTTTTCATATTCTTTGCATGTATGATCATTCATGAGCTTGAAAAGACCTATGTATGTGTTGGATGTTTTAATTTAATTTATTTCTTGAGTTATCAATTATTTAATATTAAATTAAATGATGGTCTTTGTGTCATCTATCCCTCTATTATTAGGTAGGACCTATGTGTCTAAGGATATTAATGTAACCCCTTTAACCAATACTTCTAGTTCACCTCACATGCATGTGAGTAATAAATATTTATAATTAATAGAGAATTCCAAGGCCCATGGAGGCAATTCAAGACAAAAATATAATGATGCAAACCCAGGTGATACACAGGTGGATAGGTGGAATGCTATCACTCATGCCAGTACCAGTAATATAAGTTATTTCCCCCAGTTCAAAGGTCTGTTTAATGTCCTCTCATTAAATCAACTGTTAGATAAATCTCATTAATGGTTCAATTTATTAATTATTTATTTTTGGTATATGAAATTAATTATTTTATGGAGAAAGTTCTCAATTACATAAATAAATGAATTAATGCATAGACATGGAAATTAAGTAAATGAATTATGTTTAAATGTTTTATCCAAACATGGTTAATTAATTAACATCCACTTAATGCTAATAGGATGTATAAAGGATAAAAAAAATATAAAATTTATTCTTAATAAATTAAAATATCTCAATTAAATATTAAGTCAGACTAAGAATTCCATTACTTGATTTGGAATGAAACAATAGAACTAAGTGTAGTACATGTCCAAAGTATGGACACTTACATTTATCAGGGAGTTCTCATAAGAGTTTTTGGTTTAATTAACCTAAATTGTATTGAGTTTAATATCCAAAGTATATTCAATAAAAATTTGGAGGTAAGTGTTTAGGAAATCCAAGTGAGGATTTTAGGATAGGGTAATCCACTCAATGGATCAAGGAGAAACAAGTATGCAGTTGGAAAGACTACCTACCTAATTACTTTATTATGGTTTTCATAGAAAAATTCTGGATCATTAATAAAAGTAATGGGGATCCTTACCACTAGAATGTTAAAGAAACTAGAAATTATGAGTTCAATGGTGATGGATATTGAGGTTTGAAAAAATAGTGGGATATTTAATAATTAAATAAATTTACACATTTAATTTATTATATCTCACTTATTTTTTAATCAAGAAAATTATTAATAAAATAATATTTTTAATTTTAGAATAAAATAAAAAGTTCATCATCCACACTATCCTTACAATAAGTACTGGAGAAAAATTACCTTCTAACTGGAAGTAACTTAGTGGAGTGGTTTATAAACCTTCACATGGTAATACTCCATTAATGAAAATACAATATGTTATAACCCTCAATGCCAGATCCGTCTGCTAAATAGGTGATCAATGTAGAGTTCCTTATCTATAAAATTTTTTTGAGTGATGTGGTCGGTGTTCAATATTTGATACTTTCATCAATTTCTTGTGAACTAATGAATTCACATGAAAACTTGGATACTTATAACATGCTTGACCATCTATGTGGTCCTTACTAGGGGAGAGCTAGAGAAAAATGGTTTAAGATTTATAAGGTGCTCTTTTAGAGCAATCTTGGAGAGGTTTCCCCATATGGGCTTCATGTTGTCAATATCATTGGCTTCATTGAGAGATTTAAGGATCTAGGGTTTAAAATCCCTAATTAAATAGGCATGAACCTCATTTTGGAATCCCACCCTCAGAGCTTCTCTAGCTTTATTGTGAATTTTAATATGAACAACACTTATAATTCTCTGATATATCTTCTTACTATTCTTCACCATGAAGATATAGATATGAAGTGTGAAAAACCATCTATCCTTATGGTGGAAAAAATAGAGAGGGAAAGAAAATAGCTTTAAGAACAAAGCTTCTTCACACTCTTCCAATAAGAGAAATATAAAGGGGAAAGCAAGAGAATATTATGCTGTCTGTTTTGCATGTGGAAAGAAGGGCTATTAGAAGAAAAACTGCACCCATCCAAAGAAGATAGGGGAAGGTTCAAGTGTGTTTTTTATCAAGTGGAATTTATTTATTTCTTCAAATTGGGTATTAGATACAACATGTGGCACTGACATATGTATTCAAATATAGGAACCAATTAGATTCAGAAAGATTTTACAAGGAGAGGTATATCTTCAAGAATCCAACAGAGTTAAATTTTGTTGTTGTAGAAATTAGGGACTACCACCTCACGTTTCCAACCAGAATTATCTTGGTTTTAAAGGGTTGTTATTACATTAATTTAGTCACCAAAAACATTATTTCTTTATTCATAATTTATACATATGGATCTATTTTCAAATTTGTGAATATATTTTCCATATTTTATAAAGATAAAAAAAATTTATGGTAAGGAACATTTAAATAATGTTCATTATGTGTTAGATTACATGAACCAAATATTGGAAATCAATAATGATGTAACTTCGCATGAATCAAACCACACCCAACTTTAGAATCACTGGATAGGTCATGTAAATGAACAATGCTTGACTAAATTACATGAAGATAGATATTTATATTCTTTTGAACTAAAACAAATTGGTGTGTGTCCTACATGTTTATAAGGAAAAATGACCAAAGAACCATTTAGTGGGAAGGGTGAAAGGGCTGAAGAGATTCTAAAATTAGTTCATATAGATATTTTTGGACCATTTCCTAGTGAAGTAAGGGGAGAGTACTCATTCTTCATAACTTTTACTGATGATTTTAATAGATATGGATATGTCTAATTAATGAGGTGTAAGTTAGATTATTTTGATAAATTCATGGAATACAAGAATAAAGTTGAGAACCATATTGGAAAGAAGATTAAGAAACTTCACTTAGACCATAGTGGAGAATATCTCAATAAATACTTCATTGATTATCTATAGGAGTTCAGGATTTTATCTTAACTCAATTCTCATTATACACCCAGTGTAATGGTGTAAGTGAAAGAAGGAACCACACCTTATTGGATGTGGTGAGATCAATGATGTGTCATGCGAATCATCAATTTTACTTTTAGGGATACACATTACAAACAACATAATACATACTAAACCAAGTTCTAACTAATGAAATAGATGGTATACCATACCAATTAAGGGACAAAGTGTATCCTTATATGATATCCCAAATAAAAAAGGGATACTACCTATAAAATCCTCCAAAAAAAAGTTTTTTGGTTGAAAGAAATCCCACATTTCTTGAGGAGGATATTATCTATAAAAGAGATAGTAGAAGAGAGACAGACTTTGATGAAGTCTAGACTCAAGGTAAACAAGTGTTTGAACATGAAAAAATTCCACAAATCCCTATATACGAATAAATTGTTCTACATACACCATTATAATGTAGGAGTACTAGATAGGTTAGATAACTAGAATGGTATGTTTTTATAGTCACCAAGGATGGTGACTCATTATCAGTTAATAATAATGATCCTATAAACTACAAATAAGTAGTATGTGAAACAAATGATTCCAAGTGGAAAAAAACCATGAATTATGAAATGAATCCACATACCAAAACCATGTTTGGATTTTGGAAGACCATTTAGTAGATGTAAATCATGTTGGTTGGAAATGGGCATTCAAGAAGAATCTTGACATGGAAGGACAAGTCATTTCCTATAAGGCATGATTGGTTGCAAAATGGTTTAAACAACATCAAGGCATTAACCATGATGAAACGTTTTCACTAGTTGCAATGTTGAAATCCATTATAATTCTACTTGACATTATTGATTTCCATGATTTTTAGATTTGTGAAATGGATGTCAAAACATCATTATTTAATAAAAACCTTGAGGAAGATGTGTATATGATATATCCTATAGGGTTTTTGACTCCAAATGATTCCAACAAGGTATGAAAGTTTCAAAGATCCATTTATGGATTAGAGAGAGAATCCAGGTCATGAAAAATCCGTTTTGATGAGGCCATAATGGAATTCTGATTCATAATGAACAAATGTGAGTTATGTGTCTATAAACAGTTTAGTGGATGTGATGTCATTTTCTTAATAATATATGTTGATGAAATATTACTCATTGGAAATGAAATTTCAGTCATGTAGTCTGTTAAGGCATGGTTGAATAAATGATTCTCTATGAAGGAATTGGGAGAGTAGTATATATTCTTGTGATCAAGATCCTTTGTGATAGATCCAAGAGGTTTCTTGGCCTAAGTGAAAGTGCATACATTAATAAGATACTAAAGAAATTCAGTATGGAATAATCCAAGGGGGGATTGTTGTTAGTGTCACATAGAATTCATCTTTCTAGGAAAATGTTTCCTAAAACACATGAGGAAAGAAACCGAATGATAAGGATTCCATACACATCAGCAATTGGACCAGTCATGTATGATATACTATGTACTAGGATAGATTTTTCCTATGTATTAAGTGAAATGGTAAGATATCAAGATGATTCTGGTGACCTCCATTGGATGGAATTCAAGACTATCCTTAAGTATGTGAGTCATACTAAGGATATGATCATGGTTTATAGAGTAGATGAGGAACTATTCATCAAAGGATATGTAGATGCTAGTTTCCAAACTGATCAAGATGACATGAAGTCATAAATGGGATACATCTTCACTATGAATGGAGGTGTTATAAGATGGAAGATACCAAAGTAGGTTGTGGTTGTAAATTATATAGTAGATTCTGAGTATATTACAGCTTTTGAGGCAGCTAAAGAAGTAGTATGGATGAATTTTTTTTTCCAAGATCTTGATGTGGTACCTCACATTAAAAATAATATCACACTTTATTGTGATAATATTGCAGTGGTGGCTCTCATAAAAATCCAAGGTCACATCAGCGGAAAGAACACATACTTCGGAAGTATCATCCCTTGAGGGATTTTTTTGAGAGAGGCGAAGTTTTAGTGAGCAATATTTACACAGAAGACAACATAGAAGACCTATTGAATAAAGCCTTGAATTGGTAGAAACATGACTATAATGTGATGTCTAGTGGACTAAAGATCATTGGAAGTTGGTTCTAGTCTAAGTAGAAGTTTTTTGGAGTTAGTGTCCCAGGACCAACTATTTGTAATTTGATTACATGAATATTTTTTGTATTAAATATTAATAAAACTTCTTATTAAATATGTTTTTATTTTCCAACAATTTGGAATCCCTACAAGCTTCATTAATTCTCTCAAGGTTACCAAATTTATAAATTTATAAACACAAATCGGACAAATCACTAAAATATTGGGTAGTATAAGATATAAAAGTCCGAGGTCGAACTCAGAGAGGCTAGTTTAGAGAAAATATTAATTAAATAAAATAAACCTAAAATAATTTCGATTTGAATAAAATAAAATCTAAACTATCATGCATGGATTTTTTAGAAAGTGTGAGGATACAATATAAAAAGGGTGATAGGCAGTAATGATTCTATGTTCCTGAATTACAAGGTATAAGATAATTAATTGACAATCCTGCAATAATCCAAATCCGGTCTTAGCATGTTCAATGGTCATGATAAACACACTCTATCCCAAAATCACCTTTCCTCATGGTTTGGCACTTCAGATCCTAAATGATGGGTAACCTGAAACCTTATTTAGACATAGGGATAGTACAAACCCAATGGTGATGGTGGAAGTAAAGACCCTAGATCTCACATTAAACAAAAGTATTTAATCAATATCATCAATGGTCATGATCAAAGAGAGAAATAAATTAACACAATACCTAACCCCTCTAAAAATGGTCATGCAAGATGAAATCAGGAAAAGGATATATTTGAAGAATAAATATAAAATCCCTATATAAATTACATTCAATTATAATATACCTTACATTCAATCCCCTTTTATCAAGCTTTCACCGTCACAAATAAATCACCCACTCATGATAAAAACGAGAGGGTGTGGAAAATAAATAAATGAAAATCCTAAGGAAAGTGGTGAATAAGGTGGTGCACATTCATCTGAAGGCTTCATGATGTCTTGATCTATCTAGAATACTCAAAATGGTGTGCTGGGGGTCTCTTTTTATAGGTGTTCCCATCCAAACCCTGCGGCGCATGTCACTTTAATTTTCTCTACACATCACCATATTCACAACATGTACCTGGGGTACACATCATGTACTTCAGATCCACATTTCCTCCACATACAAATAAATCTTGCACATATTGCGGTCATAAATTTTGAGATTGACTGCCATCACATCATGTATTGGGGATACATGATGTGTACCCTTTGAAATCATCAGATCTGCAGATCCCAGTAAAATATTCTCCAAAAACATGTCCCGAAAGATGTCACTTTGTGTACTAGGGTTACATGATGTGTAATTGTCATTCACATCATGTTTTCCTATTACGACTTGTCCTGGATGTCCAATTCCTCTCTGATTAAGTCACAACATATACAGAAGGTACATGATGTGTAATAGTGTTTCTTCATTTTGCATCTTCTCTTCATCTTCAAAAATCTAGTGTCATGCCGCATAGCTCCTTTTTCAATCTCTTATCATTAATTTTTTAAATATTCAATGTTTCTTTCTAACAAATATAAAATAACTTAAATCACTCAAAAATTGGAAAAATTGATCAATTAAATACAAAAATCAACACATTAAACTACTCAAAAATATTTGCATGAAAAAGACTTATCAGTTCTGCATGAATCCAATGTAATAATTTTATAGAGTATATGTCACATTGATAAGGTCATATAAATTCCCACTATGATTAAAAATTTATGTTCTATGGCGATATTCCTAGATAATGATATGCAGTTGGATAATGTACTATGATGGAACACATAATACATATACTGTTAGGCGTGATTACTTGTAAGAAAATGAGGATTTTCTCGTTAAGTTCTCACTTGGTAATCTTTAAGATGGGAGATTATGATAATATACCCACCAATAGGAATTCATCATGTTATGGTGTCATTGGATATTTCTATCTATGATCGTTTGTGATTATCCTTAAACCTTAGGATTATTATTAATGCATGTTGCAACTCATGTACTTGGATGTATTTCGTAAACCATGATGATAACAGTTCATGGTGAAGTTAGATATATTGGGTCAATCATGAGTGAAATTTCATTAAAGAAAAAGTCAAGGAAGGATTTGTACCTTCCATCTTTATAGAAGTTGACATCTCAACCCTTTTAATGAAATAGAATCGTCGTATTAAATTCTATGGCCATGGTGTAATGAAGTGTTTATTTCTGATAGTCAAAGAAAGACATATTGATCATATATTTTGGTGACACGGATGTGAAAACTTCTTGATAAAATATTGTGAAAAGGGATTATATTACACAACCAGTGTTCATATGTGGTTTTTGAAGTTGCAACATTAAGTTCTTTCTTTTGGGTGCCTTGACCCATTGCTAGACAATAATCTTGTACTTTAGGCAAGCCCGTCTAATGGCAATGAGAAAGAATCCTAGAGGGTCATGCACTAAGTGTTTCCGTTGATCTCGTTGAAATTATATTTAAGTTTAATTAATGGAATAAATATTATTCTAAATTCTGATGAATAATTTTATTCAAGTTATATTGATCACAAAAATTAAATAAATATTTATTTGCCGACATGTGAATAAAATATTTATTTTATTTATTGAATATTTTAATAAACATTTATTCTATAGATTTTGTATAAAATATTTATTTATTAATAAAATATTTTATTCAGTTATTCAATAAATGAAAGAGGAATTTGAACAGACCAAGACCCAGTCTATTGAAAAATATTAATTAAAAATAATGAAAATTATTTTTTATATTAAGAAAACACTTTTTTGGAGAAAGTGAGAAACCAAGAAGTTAAACTTAACAAGACCGTTATATAATATTTGTTATTGTACAAGTTGGTGTGTGCCACAAAATAATATTTAATGGCTAGTATGAAATTTATTGAATGTAATAAATGTTATTTAATGTCGAGTATGAAATTAAATAATATTTTAATATAAATTCCAACTCTATAAATAGGTGGCTATGTCTAACTTTTTTACTTTGAGCATTCCTTCTTTGTCTTCATGTACCCTATTTTGTTATGGTGTTTCTTTTATTTTTCTCTAATAAAAGAGGCTTTGCCTCTGTAATTCTTAAAAAGTCCTCCTACTCTCTCCCATCTCAATAAATAGATGTAAAATATAGATTTTTCAAGATCGAATAAAGATCGATCAAGAACGAACAATGCAAGACATTTGACTTGCCACGCTAGAGCCCATAGTTCATGTGGTGTTGCTGGGAGATTATAGGAGAATGTGTGAATCACCTCTAGACTGATTCTATCCTTGGATCCACACATCAAAACAAAGGTAATCTAAAATAGTCTTTTCAGATGATCAACATCCACCAATGATGAAAGTTCTTAAACCCAAGTATTTATTTATTCAAATATTAAATAAAGTAATTATAAATTTGACATGCAAGATCCTCACTATTAGATTCAGGGAACAATTATTAAAATAAATTTTAATATATCTCCCACCTCTACATGAATCCGTTATGTTCAGAACTAGTAGAGGGTCAGTTAAAAGATCCTTTAAGTGGGAGGATCCCTAAGGAAAAATGGATTCAATGTCACCATAGAATTAGTCTTCATCAAGTTGTATGATAATCCTCACAAAAAAAATTCTTTTACTATATGTATACATGTAAATATTTTGTGTTATGACATCCTTTCATCAAGCCATATTTCATCAAAGTGTCAACATTTATAGGATAAAAGTAAGAAAATATCTTTATCTTATTGATTTTAAAGTCTTCCATTGAGCTGACTGATCATAGCCTAAATATCTTCCTATAATGGTATTGGATTTGGTTGTGTATATCTCTATTATAAAATGGTTTTCGTAAGTATACATTGTTTTTTTGTAGAAATCAACCCATGAATACCTTTGGGACAGAGCATTCCACATGTTTCATGAATGTTTAATTCTTCATCCATCCATTGAAGAAGTGGAAGTTATGAATAGAATATAGAGAACCCTGTATTAGGATCAACACTGGAGAATGATCGGATAAGGACCAATCCAGGTGGGAGACAATCATGTGAGAGAAAATTGTAACTATATACATGTTATCCAAGAACTTATCAACCCAACTCTATATTCTGCTAACTTATCACATGTTGTTACACCACTTAAAATGGTCACAATTGATGCCCATATCCATTAGATGACTAAAGAGAAGATTCCTAAGAAATATTACATATCCTTGCTCGAGTAAACAACCCCTTTATTTTTAGATTGATATTTTTTGGAAACACCAGGAGTAACAATGACATAGGTCTTCATATGAAAAAAATATGCAAACAAAAGAATAAGAAGATGATGAATATAGAAACAACGATTTACGTGGTTATGGAATAATCTATATGTCCACAAAGAGATATAATCACTTCAATTTAATTTAGGAGAATAATTACATAGAGGTTTCAGAGTTTCACACACAACAAAACCCTAGCATGAATAAGATAATAAAGAAGAAAAAACATTGTTCCACCAACCACACAGTAAGTCCACTGTGTTCTAATTAAAGGTGGATCAGTGTCCACACTACTATAGTGATGCAACCACCCAAGTCAACGCTGCTACAATGGATGATGGGTAGAAGTCTTTTGAGCTATAATACCAGTGTCTCTAATGTCTGAGATTCTAAAAGGGAAAGATCAGGCTTCAAGTGGGAGATTATTGGATTGGTGTAGGCTGATCCATTTGGATGATGTTGGGTCGAATGATAGGGGCACATACTGCACAGTAGATCACAACTCTGGTTGGTTGAGCTCTACAGTGAGATCATTAAGGGATGTAGGAGGCAATGAGACCCTATTATGGGGGTCCAAGGGTTGAAGGTCCCTAGCCCAAAGTTTGGGGAACTGTATCAACTCTGACCGACTGTAGCATAGTTGACCAGACAACACCAACAAGACATAGTGGCAGTGCAGGCTTTGGCACGATTACTATAGAATATCGGATTTTGGAGACAAAAATGTTGTCGTTCCATGGAATTCTAGACACCAGCCTATGTATCATCTTGGACTCAGGTGGATGTAACACTGTATCAGTGCAGACTTCCATACACTATTCACTATAGCATAATGGACTTACAGTGTGGTTGGTGGCACAATGCTTCTTCTTCTTTATTAGCTCATTCAAGATAGGGTTTTAGTGTGTGTGAAACTCTAAAAGCACCCTATAATTGTGATACCAAATTATAGTGAAGTGATTATACCTCTCCTTGGACATATGAATTATTTTTGAACCACATAAATCAATGAGTATGTGTTCATCTTCATTTTATTTTATTTTTCTATATTTTCTTCATCTGCAAACCTATGTCATCACGACTCCTGGTGTTTCTGCAACAATTGGTTTCGAAGTTTGAGTTTTAAATTATATAATTAAATATTTTCTATATAATAAGGAAAGGTTAAGATTGACCACTTTGATGGAACTAACTTCAATTATTGGAGGATTCATATCAAGGATTGTCTTTATCAGAAAAAGACACACTTGCTACTTCTGGGTGTAAAACCAATGGATAAATAGCATAAAAAGTGGGAGCTACTTGATCAACATGTTTTGGGATTTTTGAAACTTAATATACTAAAAAACATGGTGTTCAACATTAAATAGGAAAAAATGATGGTTGGGATGAGGACATATCATGTGAATATGTTTGAAAAGCCTTCAGCGTCAAACAAAATGTGTCTGATGTGATGATTGTTCATTCTGAAAGTAATTGAAGGGAGGATTATTACAGATCAAATCAATGAATAAAAGGTACTGGGAATGAAAAGTAATCCCTAAAACTAGGGATTTAAATTTTTTCCATTGATGATCGACATTAATTTGTCATCGTTAGTGAAACATTGCCCGGTATAAGGCAAGGATCCCCTGTGAAGAGTTTTAAGCACAAAATTAAAACCATAAATACCTGGTTAGTTCTGAAGATGCAATTGATGTATTCTCATCCTTGATGATCAATTATCAAAGAATTTGATTCCAAATTTGACTATATCATCCACATGCACTTGAGGAATATGCAAGAGCGCTGATCATCGAATTTCGAGTTCTAGCACAAAGATCTAATGATGTCTTCGATGCTCTGACGATCACCGCATCACCTTGCTTGCAATGCATGAGAGTATGCTCGATCTGATTAATTGGATCTATATCCTCTCTCTAGGATGAATAATAGAGAATAAGATAGATAAAGGTAATAAATAGTCTTTAGTGAGTGTCTCTCTTGTTCTATTTATATCGCGTTAAGTAATTACCCGGTATTGCCTCCCCGACCCCCTGAATAATTAACACACTATATTAATGATATTTTTAATGCTAAACTAAGTCATAAATATCATTTATTATTATTATCACCTTCTTTTAATATAATAAATATATTACATGATAATACCCGATCCATTAACTTGACTTGTAATTCTCTCAAATATTAAATGAACCTGGAATATTCTAAACTAATATTCATTCAAATAATATTTTCCATGTATTTAATTTAAAAATAGTAAATAAATTTAATAAATAAATTCAAGGCCAATTATTCTTAACTTAAATGATATGGATTTATTTATTAATTTGGTGATCATATCTTCTTGGACAAATACCAGATCCTGGTGGTGGGGCCCATCATGTCCAATATACCTATTCAACTGAATAGGGTAGATTCTTGAATACGTTATTGTGTGTGACCATATAAACCCATAACTCGATAGTAGTGAATACTATTCACATACCAAGATTGGGATCTAGTAACCCATCATGACCCCTAAGGAAATAAAGATAGTCAAAGCAACGACAACTAACCAATGAACACAAATTGTGTAATATAATATCTTTTTCTTTTATATCACATAAAATAGGATGCATACTTGTGTCATCATCCTTTTCTTACTTTATTATTTATTGATTTTACTAGATGGATTTACCCTCGACTGTCATGACCATGATCTTATGAATGTTAAACCATCCTGATCAATATTGTTTGAGATATATTACTTCTATATCCTGAAAGTGATAAATCCTTTCATGACCATCCAACCAATATCATACAACCAATGACACACCCAACACAAGATACATCTACACGATTTCATTATCATGGTTATTTCCTTGCATCAAATTATGTGATAAAATAGAACACATTATTAATGATATCATGTAAGCAGAGTATTACACATTTCCATAGATAGGAAAAACCAATAACACCCAAAACATGAGGTGTTCCTATTAACAGGTCTGTCCTCATGATCTCACTACTATAGATCACCAAGTGAGAACTTCATGAGAACAATTCTCAATGATTATGACCCCTAACACCTGATAGTCATACATCTACTGTGTCCAATCAGTAAGATGTATCTAGACCATAAGACATTTTTTAAAGATTAATGTAATAGTATCTTGAGGTTATCATTATATCCTAGATCAACTATAACCTTTTTATACAATAAATTACCATTAAATATTGGATGTAGATGTAACACCCCAATATTTCATAGTACATTATTTTTTTAAAGTAATGCAATAAATTTCACTATACGCAACACTGAGTTAAAGCGCATCACAACTTACCAACCTAGCCGTTCAAAAGCGGTTATGAATAGTATTAATAGAATTTTGAACTATATATTATCCTTATAATTTTAGAATCCATATTCTGATTTTCTTAGACATAATGTAAGAACTAATTCATTTTTTTCAGATAAAAGAAGTATTTTTCAAAAAATACACTTTTACCGCCTTTTAATGGTGAACCCTTTTAAATACAATATTTGAAACTTTTATATATTCAATTTGACAAAATAAACTTCTTATTTAGAATCTAGACCTAAGAATTTAGTTTCAATAAATATTTGGTGTTTTTCTAATAACTTTCATATTTGGGTGAATATTGAAAAATAATATATTTTAACTGAAAAGAACTTTTTTAATAAAAATAATTTATAGTGTAAAATTATACAATTTTATGGTTTGGAAGTAAAAATAGATTATATTTTTACCATTTAATCCAATTTTGGTAATTGTAAGTAATTTCACTTTGAAATTGGACATAAACACGTGTCAATCTTTTGATAGTTATTATTTCTTAAAATAAACCTTTTGGTTTTGAAAACGGGAATTAATTTTAAATTAATAAATGAAACTTCTATGTTTTGAATTTGGTAAAATAGACTTCATTATTGAATTTGGAATATCAAAATTAGCTTAGGGTAATTTTTTGGTATTTTTCTGAAAACTTTCAATTTTTGATGAATAGTGAAAAAACACTGAGTTATTGTTTAAAACCGACTTTTTATTTAAATAATTATTTATTTTATTTAAATTTATTTTAGGTCATAATAGATACACAATACCTATATATGTTAAATTTAATTCATTGGAGTCATTTTGTAATAATATGAGATATATAAAATTTTATTGAACTTTTCACCGTCTTTTACCCATCTCTTAGGAGAATTTGCAAATTCACATAAAACTTAATGTTACCAATTCTATGAGTGGAATTTAAAAAATCAGAGAGACATAGTTAACATCAAGGAGTAAAATTTGGTTCAATAAGATAAAAATAATTTTTGGGGAATAGTAACTTTTTACTTTTATTTATCACGGTTAAAAGTAAATACGGTAATTAAGTGTAAAAATGATATTAATATTACCCTAACACATATCCTAATTCTATTGGATAAGTTTATCTCGACCACAAACAACCTTAGGAATGTAATATTATCATTTAGGTCCACTTGGATTAGATTAGGACATTTATTATTATTTAATTCAAAGAAGAGTTAAAAGAGTTAAAATGAAAGTTTAATAAATAAAACATTTTTAATATAGGGTTATAAATAACATAAATTCAATTATAAATATTCATTAGAAATATAAAAATATTTCTGACATAATGGTATTTTATTTATAATTTTTAGAATTTAAATAATTTAATTTATATATGACACAATGATGATGTAGTAATTACCATATTAATGAAAGATTAAATTAATTGATATTATAAATACCCAAATAAATGTAATTTGATACTTTTTATGAATTAAAATAATTTTTTAGGTTAATATGACTATTAGGATTGGTTATATGAATTTTTTTTGAGTAATAATGCTTTTATGAATTTATCAAAAACAAAATAACCAATAGTGTCAAAATTGACATAAAAGAGTTTTTAAAACAAATATTATATTATTAATTGATATTCTATTCCTAAAAATTTACAATTCGGCCAAAGGACTTATATCATGATAGGTGTATCATTAATGGACCACTTGGGGGTCTATTTGAAGTTTATAGTAAGTTTATTAACTATATAATATAAAAATACAAAGAGACATGGTAAATGTCAATCTAATTAACTAAGAGTTAAAACTAAAAGATAAGGTTAATAAAGTGACCCAAACCTCTATAAAACCTATTGGTTGAGTGTATTTTAAACCATCACCACCTTATACTCGAAATAAATCAATTTGTATCCATTATAAACCTAATATGAATTTATTATAAAATAATATTTTACGTTTTTCCTAAGGTGCCCCTCACCCCTCTTGTAAAAGGGCACTAACCCTTCACTCTAATTCACACCTTATAAGCCATTTGGATCGGCCAAAACCTAAAAAAATACCCTATTAACTATACTCCCTTCATCCTAGAGGACTTAGTTTTATCATAAATTCAACCTATGGATCCCTTTTGATCGAATCAAAAAGAGAACCCGAAGAAGAGGTAATGATTGCACCACCCTCTTTCAAGTTCCTTTCATCTTCCACTTCCTTTTTCTTTGTTTTTTCAATTATAAAATAATAAATACAGTATCTTATATATACTATGATGTTATTATAATTATGGTACAACCAAATTCATTATTCTATCCACCCTTTTAATGACATGTCACCATACGTGCATACGTAAGGCTTACTGTCTCCACATCGTAGTGTAATTGTTATTCAATACATTATTATTTGGATGGATATAATAATGATGTGTATTTGATGTAAATAATAAATATAACATGATAAGTATTCTGTATATATGAAATATCATCCAATTATATATTATTTTAATATCAAAAGAATGATATTTTCGCTCGTGCGTACGTACGGATTACCGTCTCCACGACACGATGAAATTCATTTCCAAGTTCACCATTCATCGAAGATTATAAAAATATATATTACTAATAAGTATGTAATATATGACATAATAATTCTACTATATATATATATATTTACTTAAATATATCTTATTCACTTACTTCTGTTCAATACTATATGAAAACGGAAACATCGTTTATGCGTACGTACGGACTACCGTCTACATAAATGGTGTTTTAAATTTCATATATATGTCTATTATAAATATTTATATTCTAAATATATATGATATATAAATCATTCTTTATATTCTGGAAGTATTTAAATCATTATCTAAGTGATACAATCAAGAGTAAAAAGTTAAAACACGTACGACAAAGAAAGCGATTATTCCCCGAAATGTTAATTTAACATGGAAATTATTATTAATAAGTCATAAATGAATCATGTATGATATCATAAATATTAATATGGTTCTGGTATAATTTAATAACATACTACGATCTTAATACAGGATGTTAAACGTACCCTCTACTAAAATAATGTTCAAGGGAAGGGTTAATTCTTCAATCTCATTATTATCAGAGATTGTTTATGTGTAAGTATTTATTGGGAAATTTTTATCATCCATGTCCATTTTTCATAAAAATGATTTCAAAATGAATATTTTAAGTATTTATGAAAGGTAATATTTATCAATATCAAAATTTTAAATGTTTTAAAGATTTATCTTTCTAAATATTTTTAATTAATGTCCATGTTTTCAAAATGATTTTAAGGATTTATTTAAATGGACATGAATGTTTTCAAATGATAATTCTTTTAAAAAGTATCAAAGTGGTATGAGACACTTTGATTCAAAAATATCTTTTAAATTACTTCCTTTATAAATGTGTGAATTTTAAATGATTTTACAAAAAGGATATTTCTCTCAAAAAATTTTACTCATCATTTTCAACTATGTCAGCATACTTTTCTGGATATTATTTTTGATTGAGGTTGATTTTTTATAATAAAATCTTCCATGTTTTATTGAATGAGTTATGATATGTTTGGCTGTGGATGTTCTATTTTTATACCATTCATTGTTTATGGTTAATGTATTGACATATCGTATGCTAGTTTTAATACGAATGTTTATATTATGTTTCAACTTTTTCACATGAGGAATGCAGTGGACTTAGTAAGTGAAGGGTGGAGCCTGCTATAGCTCATCGATGCATCGGTAGGTGTCATGAGACAAACTAGTGTATTGGCACAAGGCCTTGACAAAAATTGTATTTGTAGTCTTGGAACGAGGCCTTGACTATGTGGTAATGATGCCCGATATTAGGCATTCCCTCATTATGAAATTAGTTATTACATGTGATTATTCGACTAGTATAATATCCATGTGCATGTTTATATGGTAATGTTTGATTTATTTTTTCCATATTATGTTCAATTTTATGTTTTGAAAGGCTGTTTTTTATCACACATCTTGCCTTAAATGTTTATTGATTTTGCTAAATTATTTACCCTTACTGAGCATCTGAGCTCACCCCTTTCTTATCTTTTATTTTCCCAGGATTCCAAGAATTGTATTATGATTGATAAGCAAGGTTAAGCTTGGAGATTAATGGCGTTCTCATTGGATCATTTATGTTGTGTTTTATTTTCTAATGTGTAATATAATGTTGATGTATGTAATCTATTTTCCAAGACTGCTAAACTGATCGGTCCTTCAGGACTTGATTCCTTGTAATCATGCCAATGTATTAAAATAATGCACCGACTCTGGGTAAATGGGGTCGGGGTGTTACAGTTGGTATCATAGGAAGTTTAGCAATAACCTTGGAAGCTAGATTTAGATAAACTTTAATTAGAGAACATAGACCTAAGATAGACTTTTAGGATTAGTATAGAATAACTTCCTATAATTTTGGTAATGTAGAGATTTTGTGAGTTTTCCAAGAAAATACATCCCTGTCTGGATACGAGCAGGTAGAGGTGGCTCTGGCATAGATGTACCTATGGGTAAAACCCAAAAACACCACTTTGAGCTAGAATCGAACGGGAACTGGTTCACGACGACGGGCCTTGCTGTACTCTTGGTTACGACACTCCTGGGGGATATGCTTAAAATAATTCTAATTTTCTTTACAAACCACTATGAAGGGTTTATGAGTATATACCTCCTAAAAGAAAACATTTTTGTGATTATAGATTATATCCATAAACTGTTCAATTTATGTTAGGTATTTTACATGTTTGGAATTATGAATTGTAATTCATAAACTGATATAGTGTATGCCATTGTTTAGAAATGGCGCCCAATAGAAGGAATGTGAACTCCAACAATACGTATGATCCAAAGAGTAAGAAGGATCATTTATTTCATGGTATTAATCCAAAATTTAGATGGTAAATAGTCTCCCATGTATTTTCAATATATGAAGAAATAGTATCATGTGTCAATAAGACAAGTAAAGAATTCTATGAGTCCTATGGATTTGAAGGTAAGCAAGAGAAGAAAAGGATGGAAGAGAGAAATATGGATAAAGGGAAGAGGGAAAAGAAGGATTTTCCCATATGTGATAACTATGGAAAGAATCACCATAGTAAATTCTTGAAGGGAATGAGAGTTTTTTATAAGTATAGAGAAAAAAAGGACACCATGTACGTGATTGCAAGGGTAAAAAAATTCAAATGTACAGTGTTTCATCTGTAAGGCGTTGAGACACTGCACGAATCAATGTCCCATTCATAAGAGTATACCAAAAATGATGTTATTAGATAATAATCAAGTTTTGATACTTCCTCAAATGAAGAGGAATGACTAGTGTTCTTATGTTGTTATTATAGAATTATTTCATTTGAGTGTTGTATCAATAGTATACTGGTTACATGAATTATGGAGATAAATAAGGATTGTACTACAATAATATTTTATTAAGGATTTGGGATTTTAGGGTTCTAAGAAAAGTGACTTAATATTAAGCTACTCTTTTTTGAAAATACATGGTTGAAGGAAAGGTAATCCATAATATGGTCCTGATAATGAGGTAGTGTTTTTGGAAGAAGAGATGGTTGATTTTGGTAATTCAGGATGTTGTAGTGTTGTAAATGAATACACGATGAAGGCATTCACAAGTTATTACCTGACAAAAAGGATCCTCAGTATGTTTAACTTCCTTATAAACTTTGGACTGAGAGTTTGGATATAAGTATTTTGGATAATTCTAAAGGTTGGAATGGATTAAGTTTGAAATTGGATACTATTGTTAAGGTTATTTTTGGATTTCCATAAAAAGGACAACCCGGAGGTCGGGCGGCAACCCGTCATGTCCGGCAAGGCCGCGAGACTTGAAACCGCAACCAAAGGGAGGAATGGGTGTATCACCTATCACTGACCCATGTGATGTCCTTGATTGAATAATTTAGTTTTTTAGGGTCTGATATGTGAATTATAAATTCATTATTTTTGGAACCCTATATTATTAGGATAAATATAATATATATATATATATATATATATTTGAAATATTTTAGAGTGAAAGATGAGTTTCTGGTAGGAATTAGTTGAAGGATGAAACTCTACATGTCAAGTATATATATATACATATATTTATATAAATATATTTTCCATCTTATTTTATGGATAAATTAATTATTAAACTTTAGGGAAGGAATCTTAAAACCAAAAATGTGTTATCCTAATACCTTATGTTTTGTAGAACCGATGATATTTTAAATCATCATAGATTGGTGGCTTTGAGGCCCACAATTCTATAATTGTTTGTGATTGATGACCTCAATCACTCCCTATAAATATTTACATTTCCCTCCAATTATGTGTCTTTAATTTCCACCAATGTTCTCTTAATCGAGATCATAATTTGGTGGTGACTTTTTCATTATCCTTTTCCTCTTATTAAGACTAAATTTTATTAACCCAATTTCTGATGTGGGTATTCCCACAAAGGTATTTTCAATTTACAACCTTTTATTTTTGAAGAAAAATTTCAAATTGCGAGGACGCAATTTATTAAAGGAGGGTATAATGTAAAACCCCAAGATTTCATAGTACGTTATTTCTTCAAAGTAATGCAATAACCTACACTACACGCAACATTGAGTTCAAGCGCATCCCGACTTACCAAACTAGTCGTTCAAAAGTTGTTATGAATAGTATTTACTGAATTTTGAACTATATATTATCCTTATAATTTTAGAATCCATATTATGAGTTTCTTAGACCTAATGTAAGAACTAATTCACTTTTTTCAGATAAAAGAAGTATTTTTTCAAAAAATACACTTTTACCGCCTTTTAATGGTGACCCCTTTTAAATATAATATTTGAAACTTTTATATATTCAATTTGACAAAATAAACTTCTTCTTTATAATTGGGACATAATAATTTAGTTTCAATAAATTTTTGGTGTTTTTCTGATAATTTTCATATTTGGGTGAATAGTGAAAATACTATATTTTAACTGAAAAGAAATTTTTTAATCAAAATAATTTATAGTGTTAAATTATACAATTTTATAATTTGGAAGTACAAATAGATTATATTTTTACCATTTAATCCAATTTTGTTCATTTTAAGTAATTTTATTTTGAAATTGGACATAAATAAATGTCAATTTTTTGATAGTTATTATTTCTTAAAATACGCATTTTGGTTTTGACCACGGGAATTAATTTTAAATTAATAAATTCAACTTCTATGTTTTGAATTTGGTAAAATAGACTTCATTATTGAATTCTTAATATCAAAATTATATTAGGGCGATTTTTTGGTATTTTTCTGAAAACTTTCAATTTTTGATGAATAGTGAAAAACACTGAGTTATTGTTTTAAACCGACTTTTTATTTAAATAATTATTTATTTTATTTAAATTTATTTTAGGTCAGAATAGATACAAAATACCTATATATGTTCAATTTAATTCATTGGAGTCATTTTGTAATTATATGAGATATATAAAATTTTATTGAACTTTTCACCGTCTTTTACCCATCTCCTAAGAGAATTTGAAAATTCATATAAAACTTAATTTTACCGCTTCTGTGAGTGGAATTTCGAAAATCAGAGATACACGGTTAATATCAAGGAGTAAAATATGGTTCAATAAGATAAAAATAATTTTTGGTGAACAGTAACTTTTCACTTTTATTTTCCACGGTTAAAAGTAAATAGGGTAATTGAGGGTAAAAATGATATTAATATTACCCTAACACATGTACAAATTCTATTGTACAACTATATATAGACCAAAAACAACCTTAGGAAAAAAATATTATCATTTAGGTCCACTTTTATTAGACTAGGATATTTATTATTATTTTATTCAAAGAAGAGTTAAAAGAGTTAAAATCAATGTTTAATAACTAAAACATTTTTAATATAGGGTTATACATAAGATAAATTCTATTATAAATATTAATTATAAATACAAAAATATTTATTACATAATGGTATTTTATTTATAATTTTTAGACCTTAAATAATTTAATTTATTTATGACACAATGATGATTCCGTAATTACCGTATTAATGAAAGATTAAGGTAATTGATATTATAAATACCCAAATAAATGTAATTTGAGACTTTTTATGAATTAAAATACCTTTCTAGGTTAATATGACACATTAGGATTGGTTATATGAATTTTGTTCGAAGTAATAAAGCTTTTATTAATTTATCAAAAACAAAATACCCAATAGTGCCAAAATTGAAATAAAAGAGTTTTTAAAACAAATATTATATTATTAATTGATATTCTATTCCAATAAATATAAGGTTATTCCAAAGTACTTATATCATGATATATGTATCATTAATGGACCACTTGAGGGTATATTGGAAGTTTATAGTATGTTTATTAACCATATAATATAAAAATACAAAGAGACATGGTAAATGTCAAACTAATTAACTAAGAGTTAAAACTAAAAGATAAGGTTAATAAAGTGAACCATAACTATCTAAAAACTTTTTGTTGAGTGTATTTAGACTCATCCCCACCTTATACTTGAAATAAATCAGTTTTGAGCCATTATAAATTGAATATGAATTTATTATAAAATAATATTTTAAGTTTTTCCTAAGGTGCCCCTCACCCCTCTTATAAAATGGAACTCCCCCTTCACTCTCACTACTGGAAATATCACCTATACCCACGGTTTTAAACCGTGGGTATAGCCCTTGAAACTGTGGGTATATCCTATACCCACAGCTTCAAAAACCATGCGCTACAGTGTCGTCGCAATAGGTCTATACCCATGGTTTTCAGAAAACCGTGGGTATAACCCAATCATATTTCATCTTACCCACGGTTCTGATAAAACCGTGGGTATACATTTTAAAAGCACAACATATATACCCACGGTTAATAACTGTGGGTATATATTGTTTCACAGCAGCATATATACCCATGGTTTATATAACTGTGGGTATATATGGTTTACCCAGAAACAGAAGCAGTTCACACAGTTCACCCAGAACCCAAAAACAGAAGCAGACACAACTCACCCAGAACCCAAAAATAGAAGCAGATAAAGGAATCTCAGTGGAATCTCACATTGATCCTAGAAACCAGAATTCAAAAGCCAAAATGCAAACCAAAATGCAAAAAATGGAATCTCAATGCATTTATTCTACCTATTAAAACATTAGAAGAGATTTCCAAAGTGTTCAAAGAATAAAAATTTTCTTACCAGAAAAGTCCTAAAAAAATTCTTAATGATGAAGCATCACAATCATTCATCTATTATTGAATCCTAATAAAGTCTTATAGAGGATGGAAAATTCCTAGCTAATAATTAATAAAATTATTCTGATATTAAAATAAATAGAGTATCCACTGAATCTAAAAATGTTTCAAAGATTCCTAGAGGATAAACCAATGGGAAAGAGAGGCCCCCTTGTTGAGAGTCTTGATTTCAAATCTTTCCATTCAAGCCACTGTAAAACACACAATAAATGATGTATAAGGACTATAGCATAAATAAAATGCAGCAGGTGGAAAATTAGAAGACAAATTACATACATACCACTTGATGCTTGTTTTTTTATGTATTTTCTTGTTATGTATTTTTCATCATTGTCATTTCATCCTGACCTTCGTCCAGATTTGATCCTCCTTTTCCCTGTCTAGCTTCTAGTTTCTTTGACATGTGCAACAATAGTTTCTGATTTCTCTACCTCACATCCTAATTTGCATTCAAACATTTGTTAGACCCATAATAAACTCCAATATTTTAATAATAATTGCTCACTACATTCATAATATGTGCTGAAGAACTGATTAAGGATACCAGGTTGGATTTTGAACTACATTGATTGTTGTAGTTAATACAGGTGAAGCTTTTCTTGTGCCATAACTTGAAGAAAAAAGATTTAAAAAATTGTGATCAAACTGTGGTAGCACTACCACTCCATATAACCTAATCTAGATAAATCATGACATTGTGGTATGTTCCTAGAAAAATATCATATAAATCGACCGCAGCTTTAATTAAAACTCCCAAAATTGGTGTGATCATATGATAATCCTTCAAGAATCATTTCAATGTGGTTACTACAGATAAAGCAGAGCCAATGAAAGAAAGGTAATAAATGGTTTTCTTGATGTTGATAGGATAAGATCTTATCAAGGATGTACCATTTTCGATTTTAAAAAGTAGTTTTAACTATTTTTATGATGCTCGGGAATGAGTACCTAATAAAACATGAAATGTATGCCATATGTGGCATGCACTGTGTTGGGAATATTTAAAATTTTAAAAGAACAAATAGTCAGACTAAAATCATCATCTTTACATTGTTTTACGGTGCTATGATTTTGAACAAAGGTAATAAAAAACAACACAAACACTCCCTAACATACAACATTCAGTAGTCATGTCACTTATTTTATAATCATATTATCTAGTTTAATTACTCTCCACATGTCAATGTTCAGAGACTGTAATCATAATATCCATTTTAGAGACCATCATTAGAGTAATTAAATTGAAAGTACTAAATAATGAATGTAAATTAATTCCGACAACACTGAGTTATATAATTTAATTGGATATACACCCATCCATTTTAAAAATATAGGATTCTAATATAGAATTACACCCAACCAATTTTCACAGATAAACATGGATAGAATTCCACCAATAATAAATAACAAATGGAATTTGGTTTCATTAGAAAAACAAATCAATCCATTAGAAGACATGGATGAAATTACGTCCAGCATAATACAACATTAAAAGCTCAATTGAGATTTAAAAATAACCTAATACAAAATAAATGACTATGTTGGCATCACATTCTTGATGTAAATTGATTAACATGTGTAGCTTGTACTGATTTTTTCTAGATCATTTATATTCATAACATAATTCACAGAGATAACCAAGAAGTTGAAAACTGTAAAATCATCTCCAAATCAGTCTGATCAGCTTGTTGATCATTGAATTGAGGTTTTATGAAAAAATTTATTGTCTAAGTGAAACAAACTGATCAAGAGTATTCATAGAAAGAGGGTCTAAAGATCATATCATTGATTGAAGACCATAAACCCCTAGTGCCTTAGAATGGTGCATGAACCTTAGAACATTTAAAACCTAAACCTCATGTATAAAACTATGTAATTTACTGTTCATATTCAAAGACACCATCAGTTGGAGACACTCATCCACTTCATTCAAGATGATAAACTATCCAAATTTGAACAATGATTCAAAAAACCGATGACCAACAATTTAAAATCCTTTCTAGAATCCACCTACTTATACTCTAAACTCTATAACTTGTGAATAAAAATCATTCACCTCCTTGAAGATGAATTTTGATGAAGAAAATAGTATTCTAGTCCCATTCTAGAAATATTCCTTTTGATGAAAGAACACATTATTCATAAATATTGTCATCAACTTTCTAACCAACATGTTGCAGTCCATTAAATAGATCCTATAATTCAAGGATAGGACCACAGTGCTAAGTAAAACACCATGCTATAGAGCCCCACCCCCCGCACCCAGCCCCACCCCCCCACACCAAGCACCACCCCCTACACTCCCTCCCAACCTGCAAACATCCCCCCTCACCCCGCACAGAGCCCCATCCCCTACACCCAGCCCTAACCCCCTGAACCCAGCCCCCACCCCTACACCCAGCCCCACCCCCCGCATCCATCCCCCACCCCTGCACCCAAAACTCCTCCCCCAACACCCATCCCCACACCCCCGCACCAAGCCCCCACCCCCTGCACCCAGCCCCACCCCCCTGCACTCCCTCCCAACATGCACCCAGCCCACCCTCACCCTGCACCTAGCCCCACCCCCTGCACCCAGCCCCACCCCTTGAACCCCGCACCCCACCCCTTGCACCCCACCCCCTCCCCTACCCCCTCCCCCCTCCCCCCACACCCAAAACCCCTCCCCCCGCACCCATCCCCACACCCCCGCACCAAGCCCCACCCCCTACACCCAGCCCCACACCCCTGCACTCCCTCCCAACCTGCACCCAACCCACCCTCACCCCGCACCCAGCCCCACCCCCTACACCCAGCCCCGCCCCCCTGAACCCATGCCCCACTACCTGCAACCAATCCCCTCCCCCCACACCCAGCCCCACACCCCGCACCCAGCCCCCTCCCCCAACACCCAACACCCAGCCCCCACCCCCACACCATGATCCCACCACCTGCACCCAACCCCACCCCTTGTACTCCCTCTCAACATGCACCCAGCCCCCCCTCACTCCGCACCCAGCCCCCTCCCCCTGCACCCAGCCCCACCCCTGCATCCAGCCCCCACCCCCTATATATAGATCACAAATCCCTATACCAAGAGGTACTATACCTATCCTACATACTATGAGTTCACCTTGACCCTGTAAACCAGAATAAAAACCCCAAACCATAATATAAAAACAGCAAATCAGAATATAAAAACCGAAAACCAAAATAAAAACTAGAGCAAACCATAATTAAAAATAAAAACAAAAAATTTATCCAGATCTAACCTTCTGATCAGGAGCAATAATAGGATGATCCATCCTTAGATGGATTGAAATTTTCCTCATCAAGGCATTATCACCATCAGAAGATCAGGTGTAATGAAAAAAGGAATCAAAAACCTCATAATTAAACATCAAAAAAAAAAAATAGAAATGCTAAACGGGTCCATATACCAGTATAGCATAAATGGTCCATCCATAGAGGCTTCAAATTTCCATAGCAAGGTAGAATGCCATCTGTAATGTAGGTGAAGTGAAAAAGGAAGTAGAAAACCCCAGGTGTAATGAAGATAAGAACACAAAACCTCAGAATTAAACATTAGAACAAAAAATCAGAACTACTAAACAAGTCCATGTACCAGTACAACATAAAGGGTCCAACCATAGAGGATTCAAATTTCCACAGTAAGGTAGAATCCCATCTGTAAAGCAGGTGAAGTGAAACATGAAGCAAAAAAACTTCATAATTGAATAGTAGGACTAAATCAGAATTGCTGAACAGGTCCACTTAAACCAGAGTAACATAAATGATCCAGCCAAACAGGTTTCAAGAAAAAGTGCAAACTCTGAATCAGATCCAAAAACCATCAACATTTCAAGACATAACAATCATTAAAGCAGCAGATCAAAAGAAAATCAATCATCATTAATAAAAAGAATAATTTCCAATGATCAGACTAGTCCTAAACAAACATAGATTGAAAAGGTTGTGCAAGACATAAAATTTTCTCATAGAGACAAAGAAGGAACAATCATCATACTCAGATTAAGCCCTAAAATAATCAGAATATAGTGAAGCAGTATAGAAGAACATAAAGAAAGAATATTTTCTAAAGTTCTATGTAGTAAATAGAATCTGAAAAAAAACATTGATATCCAAGAATTTTAATATTTCAAGCATATACAATATGATATATCAAATGATTATATGATCATTATAGAGAATCATAGTTTTCAAATCAAGTTAATTAGTGAAGTTAAATAATTCACATCCCAGGGATCATAAAATTGTAGTGGAAAAAGGAGGTGATGTTGAATGTTTGAAGTCGACCCGTTCACTGTTTTGGAACACGATTCAAGAAAAATAATCGGATTATTAGTTTAAAAAAATGGTAGAACTTTATATCTAAATCTAATCATGGATTTTTATGAAAACCTTGTGTTATTACCTATAAAGGCAAGGGATACAGTAAATTAGAGTATAAATGGTTGAGTTTTCGAATTCTATTCAAAGCACTAGGAAAAGTGTTTGAGTGTGACACACAGTAAAGAATATGAAGATTTTCAAAGTTAATTTCTTATTAACCATACAAAATTTGAATTTTAGATTGAATTTGATGAGATCACTTGAAATGGGACTCCTAGAATACCCACTGATGATGAATTGAGTGGTGAATATAGGCCCATGATTATGTTTATTCAGTATGTAATATACCCACGAAAAGGATACTTTAGTATCTCGAGGCATCTAAACCTATTTTTCTTATTTTTTTATATAGATCATTTTTTAAATAGACCATTAAAGATATGTAATGAGACACATGGTTGAGATGTGAAATCCAGCCCAAAGTTTTAGTTCCATACCATATTCTAAGATAATTTATGCGTTGTTATGATACAATGGATTAGTTCCTCAAGGGGAGGGTAAGACAAATTCTTCAAATATATTATTTCTTATTGAAAAGATTTATAATAAAATGAAATTCAAATAGAATCCATGGAAATAGGAATGGGTGGATGACCTGTATAAATTGTAAAAACAATTAAACCAATAGAGTATCTTTTTAAACCTAGAATTCTAGTAGATCCAATTCTTTTACCCAATGAGTTTATAGAGTACTCAGATGATAATGAGTCTCTTTATAGAGAATAAGAAGACGAATATATCAAAGAAGAAGAAGAAATAGAGGTTTTAGACCTTAATAATGAATCTAGGTTAGCTTATGAGGATGAGATATAATGGGATAAATAATTTATATATGATAAAGATTGGTATATATTAGAAGTATCTCTTATTATTTGGAGTACCCTTAGAAAGCCTACACTAGATAAACCTTATAAGTGAGGGAAGTCCCCCAGATCAATTGGATTTGGCTTAGAATATCCTGATTCTGATGATGAAGATCATGGTGATGCTCCACCTAGTGGAGGTGGACTTTCCTAGAATATCACACGATTTACCATGAAAATTGATGATTTTTCATGTTGGAGAGGCCTATAATCCCCTACACTAGGATGAAAAATATAGGGTTAACGTAGTGAACATGAAAATTGGGCCTATGAACTCCAAATCACAAGGGATTTCTTGCATTCAGACGAACATGTGCTAGAGACGATTTCTCAGAGTAGTAGATATTACGACCTACATGTTTTTTACAAGGTAATATACATGTGATGAAAAGAAGTAACCATACAGAATACTTATATGCCTCGCATGATCAACATAGATCACATAGTGGAATTCTGGTTTGACATACGAAGGGCATCCCATAGACCATCTTGATTAAAATTGATTTAAATAAACTATCATTGAATGAATCTAAGTAATTTGTAATATAGGGTTTATAAAGAAGATAAAAGGAGGAATACATAGAAAATCATGTTTGATGACCCCATGCCCTTCATGAGATCTATCATCCAAGCTATAGCATAAAGAGATACTGTTCATATGGAAATTTTAGAGTAGACAACATTGTTCCCTTGGGTATGTCACTTTAGTTCTAGATTCCCTCCTTCCCAATACTTTTATGTCCTTCAAATACAACTCATCACTAGTATATCATCCTAAATTAGTAGTCTTTGTCAGTTATATCCAAAGAACAAAATGCAGTAATATAAAACATTGTAAATGAAAATAGATGTTGCAGTAACAATCAGAGGAAGTAAAATTTACCACAATGATGAATTTTTCTTTTGAAGAAGGTGACATGGATTAGTTTCCCAATCCATGCCGGAATTAATTTTTTAAATAAAATGTTTACCTAGAAATCCCGAGGTATAATGATCTAACACCATTTGAAACATAGAAAACAACCAAAAAAATGAATCTTTCTAGAAATGGGTAATAAACATAAAAAGGCTCAAAGTAGATGAATTGCATGATCGGGCATCAGTAGTCCAGGTGCGTGCATTAACAGAGAATATGTAGACATCATTCAAGCCAAATAAAACATAAAAACCTGTAGCAATATGAGAAATACAGATAAATTTAATCTTCAACAGTCTTTCAACTAGGTCAACACTCCGTAAATGACTTCAAAGATGGAAAAAAATAACCAGTGCAAGATTTCCAACCCTACCGTCAACATTACTGCTAGAAACCATATAAATTCAGACAGAAGATAGATAATCAACAGGACTATATGGAGGTAGACCATAAAACCACAAAACCAAGGGTTTAGTCGAACCAAAATCCAGATTCCAAAATGCAGTCCTATAAAGTTGGTAGATCGGCTCCCAAATAGACCAAAAAACAGAAATAAATTCAAACAAATTTTCCCCAAAGATGCAGAAAGATAGTCAGCCAGCTCAAGACCTTATACTAAATTTGCACTTAAGATGAATGATTATTGAATAAATAAACAATGAAAAAGATAAATTGTGTAGTGATATAAGAATAAGTTATTAGTTTAAAAAGAATAAAAAAGATAAGGAGAAGAAATTATATACCTATATGGAATGAACTGGCTGGTAAGTTGCTGGAGGAGAGGGAGCCGAGAGGGGGGGCAGGGACGTTGCCGGTGCTGGGGGTAGCGTGGTGAAGTCTGGGATGTTGAGGCGGAGGCAAAGGCCCAGAGGTCCAGGTCAAGTGTGGAGGTGGAGACGGGAGGTGGAGGCCGAGGAGGGGATGAGATGGCTGGGAGGTGGAGGTCGGATGGTCGAGGCTCAGAGGTTGGAGAGGGGAAGAGAGGGCTGAGAGGCGGAGTTCAGATGGCCGGGAGCCGGTGGTCGTGGAGGGGAGGACAGGGCCGAGATTCAGAGGTCGGGAGAGGCTAGGGTTGAAGGGGGGGGGCACGATAGAAGTGAGTAGGAGCACGATATCGGGCTTAAATTAGGGGTTTAATACCCATGGTTTTTTTTAAAACCGTGGGTATAGATAATAAAAATCCTTCTATACCCACGGTTTAAAGAACCGTGGGTATAGATCCGTGGGGATAAACCCCATTTCCAGTAGTGTCTAATTCACACCTTCTAAGCCATTTGGATCGGCAAAACCCTATCCAAATACCCTCTCAACTATCCTACCTTCAACCTAGAGGCCTTAGTTTGATCAGAAATCCAACCTAAGTATCCCTTTTGATCAAATCAAAAGGAAGAACCTGAAGAAGAGGTAATGATTTCACCACCCTCATTCAAGTTCTTTTCTTCTTCCACTTCCTTTTTCTTTGTTGTTTACATTCTAAAATAATAACTCCAATATCTTATATATACTGTGATGTTATTATAATTATGGTACAACCAAATTCATTATTCTTCCACCCTTTGAATGGCATGTCACCATACATGCGTACGTACGACTTACCATATCCACGTCGTGGTGTAATTGTTATTCAATACATTATTATTTGGAAGGGTATAATAATGATGTTTATTTGATGTAAATAATAAATATAACAAGATAAGGATTCCGTATATATGATATACCATCCAATTATATATTATTTTAATATCAAAAGAATGATATTTTCGCTTGTGCGTATGTACGGATTACCGTCTCCACGACGTGATGAGATTCATTTCCAAGTTCACCATTCATCTATGATTATAAAAATATATATTACTAATAAGTATGTAATATATGACATAATAATGCTACTGGAGATATATATATTTATATATATAAGTATTTATGTACTTAAATATATCATATTCACTTACTTTCGTTCAATACTATATGAAAACGGAAACAACGTTTATGCGTACGTATGGACTACCGTCTCCATAAACTGTGTTTTTCATTTCATATATATGTATATTATACATATTTATATTCTAAATATATATGATATATAAATCATGATTTATATTTTTAAAGTATTTAAATCTTGATCTAAGTGATACAATCAAGAGTACCAAGTTAAAACATGTACGATAAAGAAAGAGATTATTACCCAAAATGTTAATTTAACATGGAAATTATTAATAATAATTCATAAATGAATCATGTATGATATCATAAATATTAATATGGTTTTGGTATAATTTAATAACATACTACGTTCTTCATACAGGAGGTTAAACGTACCCTTGACTAAAGGAATGTTCAAGGTAAGGGTTAATTCCTTAATCTCATTATTATCTGAGATTGTTTATGTGTAAGTATTTACTGGGAAATTTTTATCATCCATGTCCATTTTTCATAAAAATGATTTCAAAATGAATATTTTAAGTATTTATGAAAGGTACTCTTTATCAAGATCAGAATTTTAAATGTTTTAAATATTTTTCTTTCTAAATATTTTTAATTAATGTCCATGTTTTCAAAATAATTTTAAAGATTTATTTATATGAACATGAATGTTTTGAAATGATAAGTATTTTCAAAAGTATCAAAGTGGTATGGGACACTTTGATTCAAAAATATCTTTTAAATTAATTCCTTTATAAATTTGTAAATTTCAAATGATTTTTGCAAAAGGATATTTTTCTCAAAAAGTTTTACTCATCATTTTCAACTATGTCAGCATCCTTTACTGGATATTATTTTTGATTGAGGTTGATTTATTATAATACAATCTTCTATGTTTTATTGAATGAGTTATGATAAGTTTGAATTTTGATGTTCTATTTTTATACCATTCATGGTTTATGGTTAATGTATTGACATATCGTATGCTTGTTTTAATACGAATGTTTATGTTATGTTTCAACCTTTTCATATTAGGAATGCAGTGGACTTAGTAAGTGACAGGTGGATCCCGCTATAGCTCCTCGATGCATCGGTAGGTGTGATGAGACAAACTAGTGTCTTGGAACAAGGCATTGAAAAAAAATTTATTTATAGTCTTGGCACGAGGCCTTGACTATGTGGTAATGATGTTTGGTATTAGGAATTCCCTCATTATGAAATTAGGTATTACATGTGATTATTCGACTAGTAGAATATCATTGATTTATTTTTTCTATATTATGTTGAAGTTTATGTTTAGAAAGGCTGTTGTTTTTATCACGCATCTTTCCTTAAATGTTTATTGATTCTTCTAAATTATTTACCCTTACTGAGCATCTGAGCTCACCCATTTCTTATCTTTTATTTTACGAGTATTACAAGAAGTGTATTATGATTGATAAGAAGGGTTAATCTTGGGTATTAATGGCATTCTCAAAGGATCATTTATGTTGTGTTTTATTTTATAATTTCTAATGTAATGTTTATGTATGTAATCTATTTTCCAAGACTGATAAACTGATCGGTCCTTCGGGACATGATTCTTTGTAATCATGCCAATGTATTAAAATAATGTACCGACTCTGGGTAAATGGGGTCGGGGTGTTACAAAAAAAATATCTACACTATAATGGTAAGTTTTGATCATGTATATCTAACAATATATGTGATATGGTAATCAAAACTACTGAATAGTTGGGTATAAGGAACCCACTATTATAATAATAATTCAAAACTATCACAAGTCAGTTGACATTGGTAGGAATTGAGCTTGATGATGTGGTATGTGCACCTGTTTTAATCTCTTTATTACCTAATAGTTGGGATGTGACTATAACAGGTGTGAGAAGTTCTTTAGGGAATACCTAACTGGTTTTAAAGGATGTGAAAGATATGATTGTCAGTGATGATATTCAAATAAGAGAATCGGGTAGATACTCGGATTCTAATTTGAAAATGGAATTAAGAGGAAGAGATGCACAATGAGATAAGAACAGAGGAAAATAAATGTCAAGAGGAAATAACCAAGACAAGAAAAATGGGTTGGTCCTACCTACTCGTTCTGTAGGAAGAATTAACACGTCAATGAATGCAGAGAAAAATGAAATCCACCTAAAACTAATACGAAAACATGGTGGCTGAAGGCAATGATGATGCACTATTACTGAGCATGTATAGCCCTATGAAGTCTTGGATTTTAGACAAAGGGTATCTTTCCATTCTACGTCAGTGAAGGGTTTCCTGAATAATTATGTTTTTTAAAATTTTGACAAAAGGTGTATCTTGATGATGATGAACCCTTTCAGATCATGGGGGATAGTGATGCACGGTTTAAGATCAACTGTGGGAGTTTTTTGGTTCTAGAAAACATGAGGCATATCCATGGTTTAAGAATAAATCTTATTTCTATTAGGCAGTTGATGATGTAGGTTTTAGTTCCATATTCATTGGTGGTGCATGGACGATCACCAAGGGAGGTATGGTCATAACTCATGGAGAAAGGAATGGTACCATGTTAAACTTGATAGAAACATGCATGGACATGATTTCATCAATAAATTCTATCAGCGATTCATAACTAGGACACTATATGTTATAAAAACGATTAATAAGGTGATGAAGGTACTGATAATAAAAGGAACTCTACTGGAGATGAAGTCAATGGAACTTTTGTGTAATGATTAATTCTTCAGAAAACAGAAGAAGGTATATTTTATGAAAGGAGGTAGAATACTGATGTCTAGGAATCTAGACCTGGTGAACACTGATTTTTAGGGCCTTTCACCAGCATATTCCCTTAGAGGATCACAATATTATGTGAAATTTGTCAATGAATCAGCAAGGTAGGTATGATTTTTCTTTATGAAATGAAAATTAAATGTGTTTAAGGTGTTCTAGAAGTGGAATTCCATGGTGTAAAATGATTTGGGAACTAATCTAAATTGTTTTAGGTCAGAAAATGGTGGATAGTGAGTCAGTTTGGAGTTTAAAGAATTATATTCTAATAATGGAATTCAGTGGGAGATGACTATTCTAAGTACACCATAATATAACAAAGTAGATGAAAAGATTAATAATACACTAAATGAACATTCCAAGAGAATGTGGTTGCACTCAGGATGACCTAAAACCTTCTAGGCTGATGTAGTGAACACGAAAACATATCTCATAAATATAAGTCCATCTATACCAATGGGAGAATTTCTACATGAGGGGATCTAGTTTGGTAAAGAGGTAAGACTCTCACATTTACAAGTATTTTATTGTTTGGAATATGAACATATTGATGTCGATGCAAGGGTAATAGATTGAATCTAAGTCCAAATCATGTTTCTTTATTGGATATAGTGTTGAAGAGTTTATTTAATGTTTTTTTGATGATTAGAAAAATATGATCATCAGAATCCAAAATCTAATATTTAATGAAGGTGTCATATAAAAATAATGTCATGTAGTTGAAGTTGATAGTGGGATAAAAGAATTAGACTGCCATGAGAAAATAGAGCTTGAAGGTGTATATGATCATGTGACACTAGAACTAGTGGATCCGAACCCTCAAATGGAGTTGAGGTGATCAAAAAGGGTAGTAAGGTATGTGAAGATGAATTCATTATCCCTACATTATTTGTTATTGACTAATGTTGGAGAACTAGAAATATTTGAAGAAGAAATGTAGTTGAAGGATTATAGTAAGTGGGAGTCGGATATAAAGGGGGACATGTCTTTACTACATGAAAACAATACTTGTGAGTTGACACTTATGCCATTTGGAAAGAAATAATTGCATAAAAATGGGTATACCAGGTCAAAAAAGAACCTAATAGAAAGAGGAGGAACAAAGAAAGGCTGGTGGTAAAAGGTTTTTAATAGAAGGAAGGTGTATATTTCACTGAAAGTTTATAACCTGTAGTGAATCTTACCATCATAGAGATGGTTATAATTATTGTTGCATCATAAGACTTATACCCAGATTAGCTTGATGTCAATAAATCTTTCCTTCAAATAGATTTGGAGGAGTACTTCTATATGCAGTAGACAAAGGGATATGTTGAGTCGAGGAAGGAATAAATGATGTGAAAACTCCATAGGATCTAATATGGGTTGAAGTAGACACTCAGTTAGTGGAATAAAAAGTTTGTTTCATTTATGACTAAAAATTAATACAAATGAAGTGTCATGGATCAATGTTTCTACACCACATATTTTGGTGATGAATAAATTATACTACTTATATATTGGATAAAATGATCATTGTCAGATCCTGTATGCAGAGGATTGATGAGCTGAAAGGGTGATTTGATGAGAAGTTCAAGATGAAAGATCTTGGAGAAGATGATAAGATTTTGAAGATGAAGATCATGAAAGACCACAAAACTGGAACCTTAATGTTTTCACAAGCTGAATACATTGGAAAGGTTCATAGAATATTTAGTATATTGGATGCAAAACCAGTATCTATTCCCCTGATGAGCCATTTTAAATTTTCGAAGGAGCAATCACCAAAGATGAAAGAAGAGGTTGAGTACATGGGAAATTTCCATTATCATCAACTTTTTTAAGACTTATGTATGTCATGGTCTGTTGTAGACTTTACATTTCTCATGTAGTGGGATTTGTGATAAATTACATGGTTAACCATGAAAAGAAATATTAAGAATATGTGAAGTGGATACTGAGATACCTGAATAGAAGAAAGGAAGTATCTTTGTGCTTTGATAATATAAATTCATTATAGGAGTGGTCCAGGATTAATGTGGGAGATTGTTGGATTGGCATAGCCCAATATATTTGGATGATGTTGGGTCTAATGCTATCGGCCCATACTACACACTAGACTGCAACCCTCAATGGTTGAGCTACACAGTGAGCTCATTGGGGGTTGTAGGGAAAACATGAACTTGCTCTAGAGGCCAAAGGTTTCTGACCCAAGTTTTGGAAGAACTGTAGCCACAATAACCGACTATAGTAGAACTGACCAGACTACACCAATAGGGAACTATAGGAGTGAGGAATTTGGCACAATTACTATTACCTCTCATAATTATAACCACTATAACAGATTGAACTTAGATAGTTACAGCAGTGCAATTGTAAAAAAATTTATCCACCATTCACTATAGAATAGTAGACTTACAAGGCAGTTGGTGGCACAATCCAGGATGGATGGCGTTTGGAAGACATGAATGTTGTTGGAAGTTCAGGACATGGGAATGTGCAATAAGTGGAAGCTCACAAACAGGAAGGTGGAGATGAGGTTCCTCAATTTCCTAGTGGCAGTTTTCCTAGTCCGATTGAGCCAAAAATCAGGAATGGTTATGGTAGGAAAGTATAAGGCCAGGCTTGGAAAGTTTATCATGGAAAGGCTGCACCAGATGTTAAAGTCTGCAGCATCCTACGTGGTGGTTCTATTCTCAAGCCGTAGTCGGAGCATAGCTCGAGAAGACTAAGTCCCTATTGGCTGTCAGAGTGTCATAAGAGAACATATAGAAACTAGTCTAATCCTCACACCTCATGAAGACAGGGGATGAAGTGCTGGTCTAAAATGCGTATAGAAGGGAATACACTACTCACTTGGGAAACATGGTAAGTCCATTGTGCGGTGAAAAAATGAAAGATCTAATGAAGGAGGCAGAGGAGACATGTGACCTGGATATAGTGTATGTCAATGGGATCTTGTCAGATAGATTACAATTTGATGCAGCGAGCTCCCTAAACATGTGAATTGTGTTCAAGTGATTCCCCACACCTGATGTCTCACATGGGGGTTCCAAGATCGATAGGATACAACAAATTGGGAATGAGAATGAAATGGATGAGTTTATTGAGCATGAATTAAAGGATGAGATCACGTCTCTATTCTTGAGAGCCTATATTATAAAGAAGAGGGTGGGTTTGATCTAAGGAACAACCACGTAAGGTCCATATGGAATAATGATTATATGAAGGGAAACTTTGATAGGGTTCCAAGCCATGATATCGATAAGTACTATTCCTAGGATTGTGGTATACCAATCTAAATGGATTGGTGTGTAGTAAGGTCTATTAGAAATGATCCCAATATCATTCAAATAGGCCGTGGTATACAAATACAACATGATCGATAATTATATTTAAGATTCCACTTAAAAACAAATAATTGGAACCTGGGTTGAAGGAAGATAACTAATTCCAAAGATCATACATTTCACCTTCACGAACTTGGCATAAATAATGGACATGAAGAAAAAAATTAATGATTCAATAACCTTCATAGTTATTTGTTGGGAAGAAGCATTTAAGAGATCATAATCTAGTGTATTATTCCAGAAGATCCAAATATAGACATTATTTGGGATTTACAGGCATGTGATAATCTATAACCAGCTTGGAAGAATAATTATGAAGGGTTGCAACCTTATTTTTTGGATTCATAATAGAAAGTAATGAAATACATTTTCAGCTTATCATTTTTGGTGGTTGAAGAAAAAAATCCCTAGGAATCCCATATCAGTATGGTAGATGAGGAAATAAAATGAGAAGGTTTGGTCACATGAGAAAACTTAATGCACCCTACTGGTATATAGAATTAAAATTTTCATCCCCACCGAAAAGAGGTTTTTATTTTTATCTTTATTTTTTTGATAACCTATTAATTATGGAGAGAAGAATTTCTTTACTAACCTGCATTAAAGTCTAAAAATCATTAATAAGGGAGATATTTAATTTGAGATAACCTATAATTATTCCAGTTCTTTGATCCTGGGGGAGGGAGGATCCCAAAGAGATTTCCAGCCTCACCACTGAGAAGGATTCAAGGATACATATCATCTATGACATTAGGGAGGATGCAATGTAGTGCCTTATCCTTCAAAACATCATAAGAGTAAAAGGATTCCATGAAGCTAAATTCTCCATGATATTTATCCATTAAAAGGGAAATAAATACAGTAGTGGGGGTGACTGTGAAATTCACTCTTGAGATAGAATCCATCACAGGATCAAGGGAATTTCTAACACAAATGAGGGGGTCTAAATAATGATCCTCTATACCAAACGATGGGGGGAAATTGAAGGAATGAAACCCACCATTGGATGAATCATTTATACCAATTTTGGGTTCTCTGGATCTGTATCTAAGGTTACTAAAGTCTCTGATTGATAAAACTAAGAAGAAACCCTTGATTGAAACAATACATTTTTTCAACCGTGAAATAGAGGTGTTATTGAAGTCTTGTCATAATTAGACATAATACCCTCCTCTGTTGGGAGAGGATGGAAGCATGTATCTTAAAGGGGATACTAAGATTCTCATACGCATGTGGTTGCATATTTGATTTACTTTGACTCCTTGACACTGAGAACGAATGACCTTGAAGATGATAGTGCGATAATAATCTAATTGGAATGGAATAATAAAATTATTTCCAAGAATAAATGTATGGGCCACAAAGGAGAAAGATAATGAGCCAAGGAAGATAGATCCACATAGAAACAGGTATGGATAGGTTCCCAAATCTAACAAACCGTTCAATTATTGGTAGACAAGGGTACTCTAGGCCAAACATGGCTATTAGAGACCATTTGTGATATTATTTAGTAGATTCAATTTTTTTTCAAAGAGTTAAGTGATGGAAGATATCCCTAAAGGGGTTTCTATTGTTTGGGAGACAATAAAATTAGTGGTATTAGGGGAATACATGACCTTATATGAGTTGGGGATCTTCCATGTAGGGACGATTTGAATTCCTCACTAACCAGTGGAGGCTGATATCGACACCGAGATGAGGATTTACCAGCCTTCCTTAACAAATATGAGGGGTCTTCAACCTCTAGAATTGGTAGGTAAACCAGTTATGGGGTCATGGTAACTGGAGGGATATTCAAATAGATGCAGGTTCAAGTTATCATCCTACACTGGTCGGCTGATAAGCACACCACCTCTCATATCCTCTCCTATATAAGGACACCACCTCTCCTCTCTTATATAAGTACACCACCTATCCTATCCTCCTCATACTTCTTGAGAAAATTAGCTTGAAAAAACCCTACTAAAACATCTTCTTGAATTCATTATCGAGATTATAGAAGTTTTGATACTCATAAAAGACCATCCCTGGGGTCCTTTAAGAAATACCTAAATGTGGTTCTTCAAATATAATGTAATCGTCCTAATCAAGTGTTTTAATTTTACTTATTATTATACCTCATTAAATTACATTGTAATAATTAAAATATAATAACATCATAATCTCTTATATACTGAGAAGTTATTATTCTAATTTAATAAACTTATTCATCTCATTTTACATCCTATGGTGAATGAAAACATTATTCATTGGTATGTGCGGACTACCATCTCCACAAAGTGATGTTTTTTGTTTTTCTTCACCAACTCTCATGGATGTTTATAGAGGTGTATTTAATATATATATATATATATATATATATTATATTAATGACATAATTATCATTATTAAAAGATAATATATAATCTATTTTCATACACTTCCATCTGTTGGAAAATGGTAACATCGTTCGTACATATGTGTGGATTACCACCACCACAAAGAGATATGATTCATTTTTAATGTACACATTTAATATATGGTTATAAATTTTTATTTAATGTATAGAAATGATAATTATTCCATGATAATTATTCTGTATATGATGTAACCATGAAATCTTTAACCATGGTTAACATACTGAATTCATTTTTCAACCATGGACAACACGAACTTAACATATTAAGTAATTAAAATTTTCATTTAAATAAATATAATAAATGGTTTAATGAAATGGTATTAAACCTATAAAAGTTTCTTAAATAAGTAAATAATTAATACAAGTTTATTATATAAGAGTTAAAGGATATACATAGAAAGTTTGGACTCTAGGTAAGGGGTTTCTCAGCTTAATTTCTATTCATTGGGTCATACTTATACTTCATTGACTTTGTTATTCCAATATTATGTGTGAAATTACCATTTATTTGATTTTTTTTATATCCACTTATTTTTTTTGGGTTTTATAGTTATTACACATAATCATTTTATTGATTAAATTTTAACTTCAATGATATGATCTTTGTAAGGATTATTTGTCTCAATATTGTTTCTTTGAGACATTTCTTGTATTGTGAACCTACTTCCTTTTATACCGTGTGTATGTATCCTATTGAGATATCATATCATGAATTACTATTTGATAATGATATTTTAAGTTCCTTTTAATTTCTCTCTTTTATGAGATATTGATTCAAACTTCATAAAAGTTGCTAGGGTTTTCATGGTCCTAGTTGTAATTCTTTGAGACATAATTCATGTTATGAACGATGATTTATTTTATATAGAGAACTTACTATCACATGAATGTGTTTCACCATATTGTTTCATGTAAATTATTGGTTTTATAAAATCCTATTATGTTTCTTCATTCAATGGATTTTTTATTTAAGTAGTATCCAAGTTATAAGGGTTTCTAGTCTCAAACATCCTTATTTGAGACATGTTTTGATTGATGCACTCGTATTCATTTATATGGTGTTGAAGAAACCAATGTATTTTTGTCTTGGATTGATAATTCTTGAATATCAAATGGTTCTTGGTGAGTTTAGGTTGTTGAATTTGTTGACAACCTTACCCAAGGAACTAATAATTCCGATGAAACTTGATCTATTTTGTATGGTGTTACATATCATGGAAGGAAATTTTATGATACAAGAAAGAATCTTCGAGAAGGGATATAGGTCGGTTGAATCAATTCTATTTATTTCAGTAGTGAATTCTAGATATACATAGCCGAATTGGAAAAGGGTTGATCCACACAGTTTATTTAGAGAAGCAAGATTTGCGTATTCATTTTTTCTATATAAAAGATTCATGTAGTCATTTTTTCTACATAGAAAAATTACATAGCTAATTAAAAAATTCAACCAAATTCATCATGCATCCAAATGATTGATGCAGAATATTTTGGAATTCATATATCCTTTTTTAGTGATGTTGAAAAGTTTTTCAATTATACAAATGGTCGACATAGCTGAATTCCCATAGATGAGTTTCCCATACCAGATTAATACATTGAAATTTTAAGAAGAATTCATGTAGTTGATTTGAGATATTAATGATTGAGAATTCATGTATCTGAATTTCTATATAAGCGATTTAGGATCATATAGAACATATTTCATGTAGCTGTTTGCTCTTTCATGAATCCAATTCAGAGTCTTTGCTACATCCGAATTGATTGTCTACAGGTTTTTAGAATTAATGTTTTTAGGTGATTTTATTGTAATTTTGTGTGGATAGTTATTAATGAATCAACAATCATAGGATTTAGTTTTCTAAAGACATAATGGATATGTGGTTTTTATTTTAGTTATGGTGATCATTAGGATATTATGATTATGTTTATCTTTCTTTTCCAGAGCGAAGAATGAAGTGGAATATTTTGAAGAGGTAATATAAAAATAAAGAGGTTTGGAAAAGAGGACTCTAGAGCCGAGGATGAATTTTCAGTGATCAAAATATAATAAAACTCATATTTTCAGATGGCCGAATATAAATATAAGAATATTTGTGCAGTGAATTTCAAGAATATACTGTGGAAAATTCTTTCTTGTATATTTTTGGAGGCTTGTGAAAGTGGATCTTCATCTTATATTGTCAAAGAAACCTGGTTTACTTGTTGATTTTATTCATTTTTAATCATATTTTGTGCTATAACATGAAGCTACGATATTGGGAATGACTCCTTACATGTGTGGTGGGATTCCACATGAATTATTGTAAGAGGATTTTACTTGGAGATATAGTTAAAATAATTTTTTGTTGAGGGGAATAACCAGCCACAACAAGGAGTGTGATTCCACATTGGATCCAAACCTTGTAAAAGAATTGTGTTCCTTTCTCTTTTATTTTCTATATGATCGGTGTGAGGATAAGTTTTTCTACTTGATTGGATTGTAATCTAATAAGTCAAAGAGGTTTACTTTTTTTAAAATAAATTTTAATAACTTACCTCTACTGATTCAACCCCTTCACATTGGAGGAAACCAATCCTACAAGAAACTGTAGGTGTATACACTGACTATTGACATATGATATCATGAATATTTTTATATTGATGTTATTTTATATTATTTCTTATGTTCTTTCATTCAAATGGTTTTTGTTTTTAAAAAATCATAAAGGTATTTTCTTTAAAATCATTGTTTTAACATTTTCAAATACTTTTAACCAAACTCATTCAATAATTTATTTATATTATTTCAAGATATTTTTTTTCTAAACCTAAATTATTTCTTAAATTAATTTTCATTGAACTTTGACCATATTACAAAATGTTTTCAAGTGAAACTTCTTAATTTTTTTCCATATGGGTAACTTCTGACACTATTTACAAAAGTTTGAAAAGAATGTTCATTTATAACATGAACATATTTTCCCACCGTCATGATCATTATTTTATTTTATGCTTCTTTTATAATTTTCTATGGTAATTTTAAAAGTTATTTTTCCCATTATTCTTGTAATTTTTATAAAAATTTATTAAAATAAAAGGAAAAATTCCCCCATCTTCAAATATAGGAATTAAATGTTATTTAAAATGAATTTCATATGTGCAAATATTTTTTACTGTTTTCTTATTCTTCAATAGAGATATGTTACAAATACTATCATTATTATTTTTATGGATGGATTATGATTTTTTTAATGTGATTTTCATAGAACTAATTTCTTGTCCACAGGTTAATCAAACTAAATAGTAATGATGGCTATTTTCAAGGGTGTTATATTAAAAAGTGTAAGATTATATTTTTTTTTCATTCTATGGTACATGGACATGGATATGGATGATTAATGGGTGGTTATATTATAAATCAAGGATTGGTGGGTCTATCATATCCCTCCAATGAATTGAGTAAATAAATAAATTAATTTAATTTAAATTACTCATAGTTGATGATGAATTTTACAATCATAAGTTTCTCATAAGTGATGATTTTTTTATAAATATGTGTAGCACTTATGAGATGATGGAGTTAAAAACTACAAGATACTCTTAAGAAATTTCTATAATTATCTAGTTTGTGTGATTATATGATAAATGTTTGATGTTCCAAGATACCTACATGGTTTTTAAATGCATGCTATTTGTTACAATGGATCATTTTCTCAAGGATTATTTTCACAAGGATCTTTACCATTTAATTATATGAATCTTGACTATTATTAAAACTTTATTCCACGTATCCTGATTTATTATCAATGTTTTTATAGGTATAAATATCTTATGCTATTCTCATGCACTTTGATTATGTGATTTTAACATTATTATCATCTTATGACCAATTATTACAGTTAATTATTAATGCTTATGTTTACCCTTACTAAGATTTTGAGCTCACCCCTCTTATGTTTTCCATTTACCTATGTTAGGAAGAATGATGTTAAATTAATTATGTCTAGAAATTTTTTATGTCTGAATAATTTTATGGGATATTTTTAAGACTTATTGTGAAATAAGAAAAGTTGGTAATAATAAGGAAAATGATCACTTAAAGACATGGGTATTTTTATGTAAGTGTTTTTCCCAATTCTCTAAAACTATAAACCTAAAAGATATTTAGTTATGTAAGGGATCTGATATTTCTTCTTTATGTTGTATGTTTTAGATGAGTAAAATTGGGTTGTTCTTTTTGTTATCAAAGAAAAAAACATAAAGATTATTATTTTTAGCACTAGATCTAGGAGTTTAGGTTTAGGGCTGTTATAGTTGGTATTAGAGAAGGCTTTTGATAACTTTGAAGAATAAGAAGTTTCATGTGAGGCTAACTTAAGAGTTATGGATACTATCATAGGTTTATTAGTTTATGGTTGATCATATGTTCAATAGATAAAATTATTTTTTAGGTTCATATGTGATTACACTTTAAGGTGATTTGAACATCTTATTGGGTTTTAGGAAGGATACTCCATTAAGGTTATTATGGGTTGTTAGATATTGGGTTAAATTTAATGGATGAAAAGTGATATTTTTTCAAGGTATATTTTTGGAGATATTTACAATCAATCTAAGGACAACCTTTTATTTTAGTATATAATTTTTATTCCTGTTATTTTGGTGAAGTTCAATAAATTATATGATTATGTAGTGATTAATGTTATTTATGGAAAGATATATTTTGATAAGTTTTATGGTCTATATTTCTATGGATTTATCTAAGTCAACCCTTAGGTGTTATTATTTAAGTATTAGAGATGAATATTTTTATATTAATTTAAAGGTTTATTTGGGTATTATCTTATCATTTTCTAACCATTTTAGTTTTATTAAAGATTAGAAGATTGGATTTTCATCCTCTTTTATATCTCATAGTCAATGAGAAGTTTATTATAATGCTTCAAGAATTAAATATTCATACTTATCATCTAGATTAAAATATTATATAAAGGTGTAATATAATTGAAACACTCAACTAATGGATTAAATTTCACTTATAGATTTGAATAAAATCAATTAAGTATATTTCATTATATTATTTGTATAGATGGTAAAATAATTCCTCAACACTAGGAAAAGATCATAAAATAAAAATCTCATCCTATTAACATCATTTATAATTAATTGATGGTCTTATTAATCCATTTTTGATTTATAGTTTTCTGGTCATTAACTCTCACGTGATAATTTTCTCTTTAACTCACTATTATTCCTTAAATGCCTTCCTTTTCCCTCCATATCCATATTTTTTACTTCCCACCAATGTATTCATTATCTATAAACTATATTATGGAGTTATTATAGGTGACCATTATATTCCCATTTTCCATTTTTCAAAAGTATTTTTTATTCTCCCTTTTATAATGTGGATTTTCAACAAAGGAATTTTTAAATATTAAAAAGGTTTTCCTTTAATGATCATATATTTTATATCCCACTCCCTAGAATTGATTTAAAATAAATATTTTAAACCATTTTTACCAAGAATAATATAAAATTTAGTGTATGTAATTTATTTAAGTGTATGAGATGTAACAACCAGAAAATTTAGTTAAAAATATTACTATTTTTAATGATTTTAATATTTTTTCATTGGGATAAAAGGATATTATGTTTTTTTGTAAATGGTCATCTATAATATTTTCTATAATGGTATTTTTTTAATTTTTAGGGATTAAATAATTATTTTAAATGATTCTGGAATGCTGATATAGTGTTTGTAATTGTCGTAGAAAAATTAAGTAAATGATTTAAAAAAATTACAATGTAATATTGTTTGGGTGGGTTATTGTGGTAAAATTTTTTTTTGGAGAAATATAATTTACTAGTGATGAATTAAAATTTTATATTCAAATTAAATAACTATTTTGATATTTTTTAAAGTCAAATTATATGAATAGTCCCACAAAATAATTTAATGGTATTTTATGTTAAATAATATTTTATTAAAGGATACGAATATTATATTTAGCCAAGTGAATCTAATATAGTTTATAATTAAAACCATTTTACTCTTTTGGGTCACCTATCCTTTTATTATAATATTTTTGAACCATAAAGAGTAAAAATACTTTTATATCATAGTAATCATTAAAAGTGTTAATAGGGAGGTAAAAATATAAGGTAAAGGTTAAAGAATCACATAAACATGTATAAATTTTATTAGAAGAGATCATTTATACTTATCTAAATCATAGATTATAAATATATTATTTTATATACACTTTGAAAAGAAAAATAATGTATAATATTTAATACTTTATATAATTACAAGGGAAACCCTCTCCATTCTTATATAATGGAACCACATATTCTCTCTTCCTCACACTTATTGATCCACTTAGCTCATCCAAAACCTAAAAACCCTTTTATTAACTTCCTCATATACAATATTTAGCTTTTTTCTTCTTAAAATACAACCCTAGGGTACTTGATGAGAGATCCAAAGTACGTTCTTCAAAGAAGAGGTAATCATCCTAACCAAGTGTTTTCATTTTACTTATTCTCCTTCCTCCGTAAATTATATAAAAATCATTATGATATGTGAATTTATTGTATAAATTATTCATAATAAAATGAATTAATAATTAATATTTCATTTTTAATAGATAATTGTTCGATTGATGTTTTCTTTATATTTTTCAGGATACTATAAGTTATGGAAGATGAGAAAAAATAGTGGAAACAATTGTAATATCCACTTAAATTATGGTTTTACACAATGAAGGATGACCATGGAGAACTTCTATAGCATAAAACTGAAGAAACAAGAAAAAAGTGATTCTTAAAAAGTAGAAAATTGACATTACACATTGTGTAAGTACTACACAACATGTATCGATGCAAGTTGTGAAAGAACTTTAGGGTGTAAAGTGGAGAAAATCAACATGAAGTGAAGTTTACATGATTCACAGTGTGAAAAATATGTATCACTCCATGAAATATTTTATGATGACATATAATTCTTCACATCATGATTTTGGTACATGTGGTGCAATATTTACACGTGGTATAATTACTATATGATGTGTAATATGTAAGGATGGGACAGATAAAAACTAGATTCGACATATTATAAATTTTTGATATGTTTTGAGACCCGACACCTACCCATGACCACGTGTTGACCAATACTTAATGAAATTAAATACTACACAATACCATATTGACTCTATAAATAGAGGGATATGCTACCGCTATGAGGGAGATCCCGAGGACTAATGCTTGAAGTGAGAAGTTTCACTGTGCAGGGTCCTCCCCAGTTTCGTCTCTGTTTTCATTATGCTTTCTTTTTCTTTATTACTTGTCTCTTATTCTCTCATCACTATGACGAGTGGGAAAACCCATCATGTGCAAGGGTTATGTAATAGAAGGGGGAATATATTATTGGATTTATTTATTTTCTTTATTCATGTATTTGGTTTTCTATGATTTCTTTAATAAATTTCAAATACCTTTATTTTACTTTTATAAGGACCATTGGTCTTTTAATATGAAAGGAAATTTGAAATTTTGTAACTAACAACCCTTAAGGTGGCATGACCATTGTCAAATTTAGGGGAATCGAGTTTAAATACAGTATCAATACAAACTTGATTATGTAAAACTCTAAATAATCAAACTAAAGGAAGTAAGGGACTGAAGTGTCGAAGAGGGGATACCATGGCCATTGGATCTCCCTCATCTTGAATTTGAAACCAATGATGGATTAATCAAACTATTTTCTAAAATCCAATTGCACTAAAACCCTAAAATTAAAAAACCCTGGTATTCCTTCCAAATCTAATTTCAAACCAAACAACCAATCTTATTTCCTTTAGATTATTGATTTCCCCAATCTATTTAAAAAACATCATTCTAATTATTTCCCCTTTTTCTAAGAAATCAATCAAATACCTTTCTTTTAAAAAACTCATTAAACAGGTTTCACCATATCTATGTTTTCAAACTTAAACTTTCCTAATACTAAATTTTAATTAATTGAGTAGCATAATTTGAGTTTTTATGAATTTTAATTTTGATTTAACCCATAGAGAAATAATGATGCCCCAAAGGCATGTCAAAATGGGAATCATTTTCGAGGATGGTTACTTTTTAATTTTTAGGTTTTTAATCTCAATTTTAATTTTATTTCATTATTTCAATTTCCCTATTTATATAGGGTGTGAACATGATTTTAATTTCATAATTTTAAATCTTAATTCAATATCCCAACATATGCGCAAAAGGTAAAAAAAATTCAACTTTAGTTTTTCACTTGAGAAAATTCAGAGAAAGAATAGAGATGCGGCCATGGAAGGTGCATAAATCACCAACCTGGTGGAGGTTTTTTACCAAGAGATCTATGTCTGAAAAAAAAACGTAGGAAATGAGAGGCCATAGAACACAAGATTGAAACTGAGCATCCTAACACCCCTATTGCAAAAAATCACTTTGTGATCATGCCTTAATTTTGATGATCTCAAATTTTGTGAAATTCACCATAAAACAACATGAAGATCTGATCACAGATCTAGGAAACATCATTGAGCTCTGCGACACATTCCAATTCTATAATGTTTTAACCGACATAGTGATACTCTGCCTTTTTCAATTTTCATTATGCAAGCGTGTAACATCCCAAGTAAGTAATGAATAATAGATATTTTTATCTATGTCTATTAATGATTAAGATAGTGTTTTATAGGCTTAAAATGAAAATAAATCCAATCTTAAGCATGGAATACAATAATATTCTTAAAAGATTGTTTTACTACCTTATGATGGAAAACCCCCTTTAAATATATATTTGACAATTTTATAAACTATGTTTGTCAAAATAAACTTATTCTTTATGATTGGGACATCAAAATTTACTTTGTGTGAATTTTTGGTATTTTTCTGACAATGTTCATTTTTTAATGAATAGTGAAAAATACTGCATTTTACATCAAAACTGCTTTTTAATCTAATTTATTTATATGATTAGATTTTCTTTTTAATTGGTCTTAATGTGTAATATGAATATATTTTTACCATTTAATCCAATGGTGGTCATTGGAATCAATTTCACTTTGAAATTGGACTTAAACTAGTGTCAATCTTTTGATACTTATTGTTTCATAAAAACACGCTATTTGCTCTGACAGCGGGAATTAATTATTAAATTAATTAATGTGACTTATATGTTTTGAATTTTGTAAAATATATTTCATTTTTGAATTCTTAATATCAAATATAGCTTAGGGTGAATTTTTGGTAATTTTCTGAAAAACTCCAATTTTTGATGAATAGTGAAACCACTAAGTGGTACTTATAAAGACTGATTTTCCATTTAAATGAAATTTTACCATCATTGTGTTTTGAATTTCAAAAATCCGACATACATGGTTGTAATTAAGAAGTAAAATGTGGTTCAATGAGATTATAATAATTTTTTGGTGAATAGTAACTTATTAAGTTCTTAATCGCGATTAGTGGTAATTAGGGTAGTTTAAGGTATAAATAATGCTTTAATAATATGAAATGACCTAGAAACATGTACCAACCTTATTGGTTGTGTCATGTCAGACCAAGAAAAGCCATGGGTCAACTTGGGGACCCCATGGATCCACCTTTGTTGGGAAATGACAAAAATAACTATTTATTTAATGTAAAAGTAAAAATGACACAAACATAATATGTTTTACGAAAACAATTTTTACATGGGATTATAAAGATCAGATTTTTGATTATAAATAGTCATTGGAAATCTAAACAGATTTCCTACATCATAGTATTTTTTTATAATTTTTAGACATCAAATAAATTAAATTATTTATGACATAATAATGATGCAGCGATGACATCATTATTTGACGATTTAAATAAAATGGAAAGATAATGTAAACTCTATGAACTACACATGTCCAAAACCAATTGTATGAGTGGATTTCGAACCTTTATCACCTTATACACGAATTATATCAATGTGGGACCTTTTAAAACCAAAACACATTTTCATATAAAGTAATATTTCTTTACTTTCCAAAAGTTCCCCTCCTCTCCTCTTATAAAAGGCCCCCACCTCTACCTCATTTCACACACTCCTCAAGCCTTTGGCTCGGACAAACCCTGCCCATTTACTCTCTCCACATCTCTCTCCTCATCCTAGAGGATTCCCTTTGGGCATAATCCTTTCAAAGGAAGCCTTTAGGCTCAAATCAAAAGGAGTTACACTTTTAAAGGTAATTCATTCTCTCATGTTCATTTGTTTTATTTTGCTTCTCCAACCCCCTAAACTCTTTTTATTTACTTCTTTTGTAACAAAACCAGTATCTTCAATATACTAGGATGTTGTTATAAGATTTATTTGAGCTACACTCTCACACAACTACATCAAATGGTTAAAGAACATACGGTTTCCGTGGATGGCGAAATTCTGCCTCCCGAAACGATGATTGTTCAATACTCATTTAACACCTTCAAAGGTGGCCATTATGATGTCACTATTTTTATATATGATATATAATATGTTTATGTTTTCCTTAAGCTTCTGTTTTTTTCATTTTGGGCATACCTTTATGGTTTCCATTATGGGTAAACACGATATCTTCATTTTAGGAAGTGCGGACTACCGCCCCCTGAAAGTGATTTGATTCGTTAATACCATATGTGGGATGTGTAAAGGATAAAGTTAATGATATTATATATGTTATTATACTGGAATTATAATATGCTCTTATATAATTATGATTCCATTCCAAAAAAAATACTAAATAGAAATGGAAGTAGCGTTCATGCGTACGTACGGCTTACCGTCTCCATGAACGGTGCATTTCATTTCTTACCTCTAAATGTGATGTAATATTATAAATACATGTATATGCTGAATATATATGATTTATATGTTATCCAAATAATTAATATCATTCTGGATATAACGAACCTTTGACCAAATTAACAACATGTAAGTGTAATAAGTCTATTTTTGACTTAAGAACCAAATACCGAAAAAATGAACATTATTAACTTAAATGATTACATGACGTCCATAACATGGTATAAAAGGAATAATGAACTTGAAAAAGGTTCTTAAGAAAGTAGAGATTAACTCAAGTTTATTATTCAGGAGATTAAAGAACGATCGGGTCATGTCGAATACGAGGTATGGGACTTCGTCTCAATCTCCTTTCTTTGAGGCATATTTTATCTTATACACAACTTTATTTTATATGGTGTATAAACCACTTTGACTTTTAAATTTATTCAAAAGGAATCTATTTTATACGAAGAGTTTACTAAATGACAAAAGAGAATGTTTTTGTCGTACGTATGCGGTGACAACGACTTCTCCGCCGTCGTGACCGTTATTTGAGTTTCGACTTCCTCTACAAGCCATACCTTCTTTTTTAAAAGAAAAATAAATACCATGTTTTACTTTTCTTTTATTTTGGTATTGAAAATGGTTTTCACAATGTTTTTGTGTTGTATTGATATCTTTTTATTGAAATGTGGAAATTTTATGTTTCCTTTATGCATGTTTTATGTGATACGATTATGTTATGGTTCTTGGGAATTATTATGAAGACGGGTGGTTCCGTGATAAACTAAGGGCAGGTGAGCCCGATATAGCTCTCTAATTCATTGGGTAACGTGAAGGAGTGAAACGTTAAGGTTTCTCCGAAAAGATTTTAGGGAATATACTGTGATGGGTATTCCAAACGTAACCAAGAGGGTTACTCCCTACGTAAGAATGTTATGAATGCCTCAAGTTACCTTTATGTCCTATGATTTCTATGATTTATTCATGATTTTATGAGGTATTTTAAAGTGCCTATGTTTTATGGGTAAAGTATGATTTCATTCTTATGTATATATGTACCCATGTTTCCTTTCCATGTTTTTATAACCCATACTGAGCTTTTTATGCTCATCCCATGTTTTTTTGAAATGTTTTTCACAGGTCAAGGGAAAGGTACATGATATGATGATAGTGTCAAGGAAGTGTCAAGAAATAATCCATGTTTTATTTTAAATGTGTTTCCATTGATGGGAATGAAGAATACTATGTTTATGTAACCACTTTGTTTATATGTGAAATGTAATGAAAGTTTTATGATCTAATTCTCTAAGACTCTAAACCCGAAAAGATCCTCAATGTGTAATCTTGTAATAACTCAAGATTAAGTAAGGTTTAAGGCTGGGGCCTTATAGTTGGTATCAGAGGTCGGTTTAGATAACTTTAGGAGTTAGAATTCTATTAAATGATTATCCAAAAATATTTTTTTTGAAATGATATAGCATTTAAAGATTACCATGTTGCTTTATCTAAGACATGTTTGTTCAGAATGATTTTCCGCAGAGGAAACAGGGAAGCAGTGCTAGGAGGGAATACAGAAGGAAATAACCTTCCGAATCAGCATCCAGAAATGGTCGGAATTGGAACTGAACAGTTTGTTGCAGTAATGACGCAGTTGACTCAAGCGATAAATGGCGGTGGTATCCATACACAAGATCAGCCAGACCAACCGCAGAGGAACATGTCAGTGGTGGAACATTTCATGAGGCAACATCCACCATCATTCAGAGGATCATCTGACCCTGTGCTAGCTGAAGGGTGGATTAAATCACTGGAGAAGATTTTTGATGTCATGGGGTGTTCAGACAATCAAAATGTTAGTCTTTCTATTTACCGTTTGGATGGTGAAGCAGATCAGTGGTGGTCTATGGTTAAAAATATCAGGGACCCCGATGAGATTGATGCTCTTGACTGGGATGAATTCAAAGGTATGTTTCTTGAGAAGTATTTTCCTAAGGCTGTTCGACTTAGGATGGAAAAGCAATTCTTGGAATTGAGGCAAGAGGAAGACTCAGTGGCTGCCTATGAAGAAAGGTTCACTCGATTGGAAAGGTATGCTCCAAATTTTATTCGAGACCTGGATAGTAAAATCAATCGTTTTTACTTAGGATTAAAGCCAAAATATCGAAGGGCATTAGATTCTCGTGAGTTTAAAAGTTATGAAAAGCTTGTTCGATGTGCTGAGAAGGTGGAAATGGAGTTTGCCGATGACCAAGTGTTCTATAACAACCAGCAGAAGAAGAGACCGAGGTGGTAGGAGAAAGGTAAGAATTCTTCAAAAAAGTCTGATGGTAAGAGAACTAAGTTTCCAGTTTGTGATAAATGTGGCAAAAGGCATGCTGGGGAATGTCTTCTGAATTCTGGAAAGTGCTACCGATGTGGTAAGATGGGACATAAGGCTCGTGATTGCACTGAAAAGGATCAAGGTGAACGTAAGAACAAATTTGATTTACAGTTAGTGAAATGTTATAAGTGCAATGAGATGGGTCACTATGCAAACGAGTGTCCGACAAAGATCTTGAGTTATAGGAAGCAGTTAGACTACAAGCAGAAAGGGGTGGTGAAATCCTTTGCAACTACTTCAGCAGATGTCGGGCCATCAAATGAAGTTGTATCAGGTACTTTGTTTGTTTTTTCAGATTATGCCAGTGTGTTGTTTGATTCAGGGTCTACACATTCTTTCATCTCTGAAACCTTTTCTAGTAAAATGGGAATACCATCTCAAGAAATGACTCCTGAACTTTTGGTAAAAACACCTGGGGGAAATGTTGAGGCAAAAAGAATTTATAAGAATCTTCCTATCCTTATCTGTGGAAAGAACCTACTTGCAAACCTTATTGTTCTACATCTAGTAGAGTTTGATATTATCCTGGTTATGGATTGGCTCTCTATTTACCATGCTAAGATTGACTGTAGAGCTAAAGAAGTTTCTTTTCAGAAAGACTTTCAGTTTGTTTACAGGAATGAACCCTTACTTTTGATAACATATCAAGAGGCTGAGAAACTTGTAAAATATGGAAATGAATGTTACCTTGCACACGTCGTTGAAAATAAAGGAACTGTTCAGATTAATGATGTGCTAGTGGTAAATGAGTATCCTGATGTTTTTCCTGATGAGTTGCTAGGAATAATACCAGATCAGGAAGTTGAGTTTACTGTTGACTTAGTTCCTGATGCTAAGCCAATTTCAAAACCCCCTTATCGAATTTCACAAATTGAACATTTAGAGTTGAAGGAGAAATTGCAAGATTTATTAGAGAAAGGTTTCAATAGACCTAGAACATCACCATGGGGTGATCCTGTTTTATTTGTTAAAAAGAAATATGGTTCTATGAGACTTTGCATTGATTATAGAGCCTTGAATAATATCACTATTAAGAACAAATATCCTTTGCCTCATATCAATGATTTGTTTGATCAGCTCCAGGGAGCTCAGTTTTTTTCAAAGATTGACTTGAGATCGGGGTACCATCAGCTGAAGGTAAAGGAGGCAGATATTCCGAAGACCGCGTTCCGTACGAGATATGGCCATTATGAATTTGTAGTAATGCCTTTTGGGCTAACCAATGCACCTGCTATATTCATGGATTTAATGAATAGAATTTTCCATGAGTTCTTGGATAAGTTTGTGGTGGTTTTCATTGATGATATTTTGGTGTTTTCTAAAAGTAAAGAGGAGCATGAAAGACATTTAAGGGTTATCTTGCAAACCTTAAAAGAAAAGAAACTGTATGGGAAATTCAGCAAGTGTGAGTTTTGGTTGCAACAAATTTCTTTCCTTGGTCACATTGTTTCTAAAGATGGAATAACTGTTGATCCTACAAAAACAAAAGTTGTGGAAGAATGGCCAAGTCCCACAAATGTAACCGAGATTCGTAGCTTCCTTGGTCTGGTGGGCTATTACCGAAGGTTTGTTATAAATTTTTCACGGTTATCTAGTCCAATGACTAAGCTAACTCGGAAGGGTGTTAAGTTTATCTGGACAAAAGAATGTGATGATTGTTTTTAGGAATTGAAAAGAAGATTGGTGAATGCTCCAGTTTTGGCACTACCTTCCAGGAATGGTGAGTTTGTTATATACAATGATGCTTCATTGAAAGGACTTGGTTGCGTCCTAATGCAGAATGATCAGGTAATTGCTTATGCTTCACGACATTTGAAAACTCGTGAGGTAAATTACCCTACACATGATTTGGAATTAGCTGCTGTTGTTTTTGCTTTAAAAATTTGGAGGCATCATTTGTATGGAGTAAAGTGTGAAATATATACCGATCACAAAAGTTTAAAGTATATATTCACTCAGAAAGAGTTAAACATGAGACAGAGAAGATGGCTAGAATTAATCAAGGATTATGATTGTACAATTCATTACCATCCGGGAAAACCAAATAAAGTGGCTGATGCTTTGAGTCGAAAAAGTAATGCTTCATTAGCAATGTTGCGTTTGGAATGTGATCCTTTGGTAAAGGATTTGATGAACTTTGGCATAGAAGTTGTTGGTGCAAGAAGTCCTTCTGTTTTGTTTCAGGTATTAGTGAGATCTTCTCTATCAGATAGAATCAAGCAAGCACAGAAGCAAGACAGTGAGTTGTAGAAAAAGGTAGAGCTGGTTCAGAAAGGTAAGTTGCCTGAATTCAACATTGATAATGATTGTGTTTTGAGATTTGGGAAGAGATTGTGTGTGCCTTGTGATTGACAGTTGAAGAGAGATTTGTTATATGAATCTCATAGTTCTCCGTTTTCAGTTCATCCGGGCAGTACTAAGATGTATAGAGATCTGCGGGAGTATTACTGGTGGGATGGAATGAAAAGAGACATTGCTGATTTTACTGTAAAGTGTTTGACATGTCAACAGGTTAAAGCAGAGCGACAGTTACCGAAAGGGATGCTTCAGCCTTTACAAGTGCCAGAGTGTAAATGGGAGAATATATCCATGGACTTTGATTTTGGATTACCGAAGACATCTCAAGGTAATAATGCAATCTGGGTTATTGTTGATCGCTTGACCAAATCTACTCATTTCTTTGCTATACGAGATACTTTCTCTCTTGATCAACTTTCCCTTTGTATCTTAAAGAAATAGTCAGGTTACATGGAGTTCCTCTCTCCATTGTATCGGATCGTGATCCCAGGTTTACTTCTAACTTTTGGAAAGGCCTTCAGAAGTCGTTGGGTACTGAATTAAATTTTAGTACAGTTTTTCATCCTCAATCAGATGGGCAGTCAGAACGAACAATTCAGACATTGGAGGATATGCTACGAGCTTGTTCTATGGATTATCAGGGAAGTTGATACCAACATCTTTCTTTGGTTGAGTTTTCTTATAATAACAGCTTTCATTCAAGTATACAGATGGCACCATTTCAGGCATTATATGGGAAGCGGTGTCGAACTCCAGCTTTCTGGTATGAAGTGGGTGAAAGGAAGTTGATGGGACCAGAATTGGTAGAAGAGATGGCAGAAAATGTTTAGCTGATTCAGAAACACACGAGAACAGCTCAGAGCAGGCAGAAAAGTTATGCAGATAACCGGAGGAAGGATCTATCTTTCGAGGTAGGTGATCATGTTTTTCTCAAGGTTTCTCCTTGGAAAAGTGTGATGAGATTTGGTAAGAAAGGAAAGTTGAGTCCAAGGTTTATTGGACCATATGAAATTCTGGAGAGAGTTGGATCAGTTGCATACCGGGTGGCTTTACCTCCGAGTTTATCTCAGGTACACAATGTTTTTCATGTTTCAATGTTGAGGAAGTATATGCCAGATCCATCTCATGTTTTGAGTCCTGAGGTAGTTCAGTTGGAAGAGAACCTATCTTATGAGGAACAACCGGTCCAGATTCTTGACCACAGGGAGCAAGTGTTACGGAATAAGGTGATTAAGCATGTAAAGGTTTTGTGGAAAAACCACATGATTGAAGAGGCAACATGGGAATCTGAAAATGCAATGAGGGATAAGTACCCCCATTTATTCGATAAGTAAATAAATTGAGGGGACACAATTTTCTAAAGGGGGGAAGGATGTAACATCCCAAGTAAGTAATGAATAATAGATATTTTTATCTATGTCTATTAATGATTAAGATAGTGTTTTAGAGGCTTAAAATGAAAATAAATCCAATCTTAAGCATGGAATACACTAATATTCTTAAAAGATTGTTTTACTGCCTTATGATGGAAAACCCTTTTTGAATATATATTTGACAATTTTATAAACTATGTTTGTCAAAATAAACTTATTCTTTATGATTGGGACATCAAAATTTACTTTGTGTGAATTTTTGGTATTTTTCTGACAATGTTCATTTTTTAATGAATAGTGAAAAATACTGCATTTTACATCAAAACTGCTTTTTAATCTAATTTATTTATATGATTAGATTTTCTTTTTAATTGGTCTTAATGTGTAATATGAATATATTTTTACCATTTAATCCAATGGTGGTCATTGGAATCAATTTCACTTTGAAATTGGACTTAAACTAGTGTCAATCTTTTGATACTTATTGTTTCATAAAAACACGCTATTTGCTCTGACAGCGGGAATTAATTATTAAATTAATTAATGTGACTTATATGTTTTGAATTTTGTAAAATATATTTCATTTTTGAATTCTTAATATCAAATATAGCTTAGGGTGAATTTTTGGTAATTTTCTGAAAAACTCCAATTTTTGATGAATAGTGAAACCACTAAGTGGTACTTATAAAGACTGATTTTCCATTTAAATGAAATTTTACCATCATTGTGTTTTGAATTTCAAAAATCCGACATACATGGTTGTAATTAAGAAGTAAAATGTGGTTCAATGAGATTATAATAATTTTTTGGTGAATAGTAACTTATTAAGTTCTTAATCGCGATTAGTGGTAATTAGGGTAGTTTAAGGTATAAATAATGCTTTAATAATATGAAATGACCTAGAAACATGTACCAACCTTATTGGTTGTGTCATGTCAGACCAAGAAAAGCCATGGGTCAACTTGGGGACCCCATGGATCCACCTTTGTTGGGAAATGACAAAAATAACTATTTATTTAATGTAAAAGTAAAAATGACACAAACATAATATGTTTTACGAAAACAATTTTTACATGGGATTATAAAGATCAGATTTTTGATTATAAATAGTCATTGGAAATCTAAACAGATTTCCTACATCATAGTATTTTTTTATAATTTTTAGACATCAAATAAATTAAATTATTTATGACATAATAATGATGCAGCGATGACATCATTATTTGACGATTTAAATAAAATGGAAAGATAATGTAAACTCTATGAACTACACATGTCCAAAACCAATTGTATGAGTGGATTTCGAACCTTTATCACCTTATACACGAATTATATCAATGTGGGACCTTTTAAAACCAAAACACATTTTCATATAAAGTAATATTTCTTTACTTTCCAAAAGTTCCCCTCCTCTCCTCTTATAAAAGGCCCCCACCTCTACCTCATTTCACACACTCCTCAAGCCTTTGGCTCGGACAAACCCTGCCCATTTACTCTCTCCACATCTCTCTCCTCATCCTAGAGGATTCCCTTTGGGCATAATCCTTTCAAAGGAAGCCTTTAGGCTCAAATCAAAAGGAGTTACACTTTTAAAGGTAATTCATTCTCTCATGTTCATTTGTTTTATTTTGCTTCTCCAACCCCCTAAACTCTTTTTATTTACTTCTTTTGTAACAAAACCAGTATCTTCAATATACTAGGATGTTGTTATAAGATTTATTTGAGCTACACTCTCACACAACTACATCAAATGGTTAAAGAACATACGGTTTCCGTGGATGGCGAAATTCTGCCTCCCGAAACGATGATTGTTCAATACTCATTTAACACCTTCAAAGGTGGCCATTATGATGTCACTATTTTTATATATGATATATAATATGTTTATGTTTTCCTTAAGCTTCTGTTTTTTTCATTTTGGGCATACCTTTATGGTTTCCATTATGGGTAAACACGATATCTTCATTTTAGGAAGTGCGGACTACCGCCCCCTGAAAGTGATTTGATTCGTTAATACCATATGTGGGATGTGTAAAGGATAAAGTTAATGATATTATATATGTTATTATACTGGAATTATAATATGCTCTTATATAATTATGATTCCATTCCAAAAAAAATACTAAATAGAAATGGAAGTAGCGTTCATGCGTACGTACGGCTTACCGTCTCCATGAACGGTGCATTTCATTTCTTACCTCTAAATGTGATGTAATATTATAAATACATGTATATGCTGAATATATATGATTTATATGTTATCCAAATCATTAATATCATTCTGGATATAACGAACCTTTGACCAAATTAACAACATGTAAGTGTAAGAAGTCTATTTTTGACTTAAGAACCAAATACCGAAAAAATGAACATTATTAACTTAAATGATTACATGATGTCCATAACATGGTATAAAAGGAATAATGAACTTGAAAAAGGTTCTTAATCAAGTAGAGATTAACTCAAGTTTATTATTTAGGAGATTAAAGAATGGTCGGGTCAAGTCAGATACGAGGTATGAGACTTCGTCTCAATCTCCTTTCTTTGAGGCATATTTTATCTTATACACAACTTTCTTTTATATGGTGTATAAACCCATTTGACTTTTACATTTATTCAATAGGAATCTATTTTATACGAAGCATTTACTAAACGACAAAAGGGAATGTTTTTGTCGTACGTATGCGGCGACAACGACTTCTCCGCCGTCGTGACCGTTATTTGAGTTTCGGCTTCCTCTACAAGCCATACCTTCTTTTTTAAAAGAAAAATAAATACCATGTTTTACTTTTCTTTTATTTTGGTATTGAAAATGGTTTTCACAATGTTTTTGTGTTGTATTGATATCTTGTTATTGAAATGTGGAAATGTTATGTTTCCTTTATGCATGTTTTATGTGATATGATTATGTTATGGTTCTTGGGCATTATTATGATGACGGGTGGTTCCGTGATAAACTAAGGGCGGGTGAGCCCGATATAGCTCTCCAATGCATTGGGTAACGCGAAGGAGTGAAACGTTAAGGTTTCTCTGAAGAGATTTTAGGGAATATACTGTGATGGGTATTCCAAACGTAACCAAGAGGGTTACTCCCTACGTAAGAATGTTATGAATGCCTCAAGTTACCTTTATGTCCTATGATTTCTATGATTTATTCATGATTTTATGAGGTATGTTAAAGTGCCTATGTTTTAGGGGTAAAGAATGATTTCATTCTTATGTATATATGTACCCATGTTTCCTTTCCATGTTTTTATAACCCATACTGAGCTTTTTATGCTCATCCCAAGTTTTTTTGAAATGTTTTTCACAGGTCAAGGGAAAGGTACATGATATGATGATAGTGTCAAGGAAGTGTCAAGAAATAATCCATGTTTTATTTTAAATGTGTTTACATTGATGGGAATGAAGAATACTATCTTTATGTAACCACTTTGTTTATATGTGGAATGTAATGCAAGTTTTATGATCTAATTCTCTAAAACTCTAAACCCAAAAAGATCCTCAATGTGTAATCTTGTAATAACTCAACATTAAGTAAGGTTTAAGGATGGGGCCTTATAAAGCGAGCTCAAGATTGGATCTAAATACTACCTCTACATTCCATCACTATATAGGATGAGCTAGAAACGAACTTCCTCACCCTCTTCTTTTCACCTTCTAAGTCAATGGACATATAGGTAAACATTCTAAACATTTTCAATTTTAAGATTAATATCTATATTATACCTCAGAACGATATGGAGATATGACTCGAAAATTCCCCTATCATGGGGAACATTTTTAGCCACTTCGCATGAGCTAAATGATGTCCAATGTGGAGAAATATTTCTAAGAGTTGGATATGATCAAGTAATTTTCAACATCCATAATGAAATGAATAATTTATATGTAAAATAGGAAAATTATTTTAGAGAATATAACAAACCTGAAGTTTAGGTTTTCAATGAAAGTAAATAAGTACATGAGTTAGCTGTTGTTTTGTAAGAGGATGATGAACTGAAGAAGAAAGAGAATATGGTTATGAAGATCACTAACACCAAAATAGTGCCCGAATCCACCACATTTTATAAATGAAAATAGGTATGGATGATACATGACCTTCCATTTAGTTCATCAGGATTTAGGATTAAATGATGCATCAGTCCAATGGATATTAAGAAAGTACTATCACTAAGAAGAATTATGTTGTTTAGAGAGGAATAACATGGAAAAACCTATGTGGATAGGACACAACTGAGACCATTTATAGACCCCTACCAATTAAAAAAAATAATCATAAGTCACATGAGTTGAAACTAAAAGAGGTATGGTAGAGCTAGTGATGGTAATAAAAACCACTTCTAGGAGGAAACAATGATTTTTGTCTTTTTATTTATTTGTTTTTAAGGATTAATTTTCTCATGTTAAATATTTTAAAAATAATAATTAATTGCCTGTGATTTAACTCTTTTATTTTTAATTTTCTTGACCATCAATACCAAATCTAGTAGTACGAAGTAGGAAACACAAGAAAAGGTTATAGGATAATTACATGTCATGGGAGAAGTACACATCATGAATCTGGTAGAGGAAAAACCTATATATCTATGTTTTAATACAAATTTCTAGGAGTGGAATCATTTTAATTTATAATTTTATACTATATTACCCACATTTAATTATATTTTTTAACTTCCAATTTCATGCTTCACATTAGATTCTTTAATAAAATAAACTAGGAGACAAAAACTGCTTAGGATAAATACAAATCCATGAATTTAAATTTATTTATCAATAAATTTGATTGAGAAACATGGGGAAAATAATTATTAGGGAAATCATGTGGATTGGAATTTGTAAAATCATGATTTAGAGAATCATATTAATTTTGGTAAATGAAAATTTTCTGAGTTTTAACCATGCTTTGATTTTTTGATATTTGCATTAATTGATTTAATTATTCATATGCATTACAATGAGTGATTGTCTCAACCCTTATTTCTCATTATCAAGACATAATATAATCATATTTTCTCCCATTATTTCAATATTATACTTCTTGAAATACTCAGAAATATTTTCTTCTAGAACTTTATTTCCATCTTATCAAAGCTATGATTAATATGCATACCCTAATAAGGTTTTTCATGGTTTCCAGTTTAATCATAGCTTTGATAAGATCGAAATAAATTTCTAGAAGAAAATATTTCTGAGTATTTCAAGAAATATAATATTGAAATAATGGGAGAAAATGTGATTAAATTATGTCTTGATAATGAGAAATAAGGGTTGATACAATCACTCATTGTAATGAATATGAATAATTAAATCAATTAATGCAAATATCAAAAAATCAAAGCATGGTTAAAACTCAGAAAATTTTCATTTACCAAAATTAATATTATTCTCTAAATAATGATTTTACAAATTCTAATCCACATGATTTCCCTAATAATTATTTTTCCCATGTTTCTCAATCAAATTTATTGATAAATAAATTTAAATTCATGGATTTGTATTTATCCTAAGCAGTTTTTGTCTCCTAGTTTATTTTATTAAAGAATCTAATGTGAAGCATGAAATTGGAAGTTAAAAAATATAATTAAATGTGGGTAATATAGTATAAAATTATAAATTAAAATGATTCCAACCCTAGAAAGTTTTATTAAAACATGGATATATAGGTTTTTCCTCTACCAGATTCATGATGTGTACTTCTCCCATGACATGTAATTATCCTATAACCTTTTCTTGTGTTTACTACTTCGTACTACTAGATTTGGTATTTATGGTCAAGAAAATTAAAAATAAAAGAGTTAAATCATAGGAAATTAATTATTATTTTTGAAATATTTAACATGAGATAATTAATTCTTAAAAACGAATAAATAAAAAGACAAAAATCATTGTTTCCTCCTAGAAGTGCTTTTTATTACCATCACTAGCTCTACCATACCTCTTTTAGTTTCAACTCATGTGACTTATAATTAATTTTTTTAATTGTTAGGGGTCTATAAATGGTCTCAGTTGTGTCCTATCCACATAGGTTTTTCCATGTTATTCCTCTCTAAACAACTTAATTCTTCTTAGTGATAGTACTTTATTAATATCCATTGGACTGATGCATCATTTCATCCTAAATCCTGATGAACTAAATGGAAGGTCATGTATCATCCATACCTATTTTCATTTATAAAATGTGGTGGAGTCGGGAACTATTTTGGTGTTAGTGATCTTCATCACCATATTCCCTTTCTTCTTCAGTTCATCATCCTCTTACAAAACAACAGTTAACTCATGTACTTATTTACTTTCAGTGAAAACCTAAACTTCAGGTTTGTTATATTCTCTAAAATAATTTTCCTATTTTACATATAAATTATTCATTTCATTATGGATGTTGAAAATTACTTGATCATATCCAACTATTAGAAATATTTATCCACATTGGACATCATTTAGCTCATGCGAAGTGGCTAAAAATGTTCCCCATGATAGGGGAATTTTCGAGTCATATCTCCATATCGTTCTGAGGTATAATATAGATATTAATCTTAAAATTGAAAATGTTTAGAATGTTTAACTATATGTCCATTGACTTAGAAGGTGGAAATAAGTGGGTGAGGAAGTTCGTTTCTAGCTCATCCTATATAGTGATGGAATGTAGAGGTAGTCTTTAGATCCAATCTTGAGCTCGCTTGCATAATGAAAATTGAAAAAGGCAGAGTATCACTATGTCGGTTAAAACATTATAGAATTGGAATGTGTCACAGAGCTCAATGATGTTTCTTAGATCTGTGACCAGATCTTCATGTTGTTTTATGGTGAATTTCACAAAATTTGAGATCATCAAAATTAAGGCATGACCACAAAGTGATTTTTTGCAACAGGGGTGTTAGGATGCTCAGTTTCAATCCTGTGTTCTATGGCCTCTCATTTCCTACGTTTTTTTTCAGACATAGATCTCTTGGTAAAAAACCTCCACCAGGTTGGTGATTTATGCACCTTCCATGGCCGCATCTCTATTCTTTCTCTGAATTTTCTCAAGTTCAAAACTAAAGTTGAATTTTTTTTACCTTTTGCGCATATGTTGGGATCCTGAATTAAGATTTAAAATTATGAAATTAAAATCATGTTCACACCCTATATAAATAGGGAAATTGAAATAATGAAATAAAATTAAAATTGAGATTAAAAACCTAAAAATTAAAAAGTAACCATCCTCGAAAATGATTCCCATTTTGACATGCCTTTGGGGCATCATTATTTCCCTATGGGTTAAATCAAAATTAAAATTCATAAAAACTAAAATTATTCTACTCAATTAATTAAAATTTAGTATTAGGAAAGTTTAAGTTTGAAAACATAGATATTGTGAATCCTGTTTAATGAGTTTTTTAAAAGAAAAGTACTTGATTGATTTCTTAGAAAAAGGGGAAATAATTAGAATGAGGTTTTTTAAATAGATTGGGGAAATCAAGAATCGAAAGGAAAGAAGATTGGTTGTTTGGTTTGAAATTAGATTTGGAAGGAATACCAGGGTTTTTTAATTTTAGGGTTTTAGTGCAATTGGATTTTAGAAAATAGTTTGATTAATCCATCATTGGTTTCAAATTCAAGATGAGGGAGATATAATGGCCATGGTATCCCCTCTTTGACACTTTAGTCCCTTACTTCCTTTAGTTTGATTATTTAGAGTTTTACATAATCAAGTTAGGATTGATACTGTATTTAAACTCGATTCCCCTAAATTTGAAAATGCTCATGCCACCTTAAGGGTTGTTAGTTACAAAATTTTAAATTTCCTTTCATATTAAAAGACCAATGGTCCTTATAAAAGTAAAATAAAGGTATTTGAAATTTATTAAAGAAATCATAGAAAACCAAATACATGAATAAAGAAAATAAATAAATCCAATAATATATTCCCCCTTCTATTACATAACCCTTGCACATGATGGGTTTTCCCACTCATCATAGTGATGAGAGAATAAGAGAAAAGTAATAAAGAAAAAGAAAGCATAATGAAAACAGAGACGAAACTGGGGGGGACCCAGCACAGTTTAATTAAATGGAACTGCATATTCTCAGAGTTGTATGATTCTAAAGGGTGAATCCCGTATGATTATTTGTGATTTTTTATTTATGTGGTAGAGATATTAGATTCTTTTCAATCCAATGGTAAGTGAAATATTTTTTAGGTATGTGATTAATTATATTTATAATTATACCTTGATGATGTACCAAAAAATTCAAAGAAAGAAAAATTACAAAGGGTATGCATATTAATAATGAATTGAAAAATGAAAATGGATGACTGGAAAATGGAAAGATATTTAAAAATTGGAAAATTATAATACATGATTTATTTTAATTCTTTGAAAAATGCGGTGTTGATAAATTTTTATGTGTGATTATCAAACATTTACCTTTCTATTTGATCAATTGTTTTTGTTGACATTGAATTTAATGCATGGTAGAGTAAGCGTCCAATATAGTATGTTTAGATTCTATCCTTAGGGAAAAGTATAACTTCAAGTTTGTGTGTGTGGTGGGGGGGGGGGATTTGATAAGTTCATTTATTGTATACATATTTGATAATAAAAATTATTGATTCTTAAAATTTTATTATACCTCTACACTTGATGTTTTCTTCATATTTTTCAGGATGCTCTAAGTTATAGAAGATGAAAAAAAGGTGGGGAAAAAAATCATAATATCCAATTTGAAGAAGTATTTTGAAAAATACTAATGATAATTGAGCACTTATAAATAAAATAATTGAAGAAAAATGGTAAAATGAGGCTTCCATAGAAAAAATTGACTTTACAGGCTGTGTAATCACTACACGTTATGTATCGGTGCAAGACTTGAAAGAACTAAAGGGAAGGAAGTGGAGAAAATAAACATGAAATCAAGATTATAGGTGCCACTGCATGAAACATATGTGTCATTCTATGGCACATTTTATGATGACCAGAAGGCTTCATGTTGTGATTTTGTTACACGTGGTGTGTAATCACTACATGATGTGTAAAATGTCAGAATGAGACAAAAATGGATAGATATGACATATCTTCAAAATTTTCCCCTATTTTACGACCCAAGACCCATTGACACTTATTGAAAATTTTTAATGACATCCAATACTGCACAAACCCATCTAGACTATATAAATAGTGGTCCAGGCTGCTATTGTGAGGGAGATCCTGGAGACCAAATCTTGTAGCGAGATGCTACATTATGCAGGTTCCTCCCTAGTTTCATCTCATTTTTTCATTATTCATTATTATTTATTGTTACTTCCCTCTTATTCTATAATCACTAATATTATGGGGTAATCCCACATTTATCTAGGGTTAGGTAATAGAATGGTGAAGGTGTTGTTGGATATATTTATTTTATTTATTCATGTATTTGGTTTTCTGTGATTTCTTCAACAATTTCCAATACCTCTAACTTTTATAATAACCAATTGTATTCCAATATGAATGGTACTTTGAAATTTTGAAACTGAAAACCCTAGGGTAGTCATGACCATTTTCAAATTTAGGGGAATAAAGTTTAACTATGGTATCGGAACAAACTTGATTCTGTGAAACCCTAAATTACCGAAGCAAGGGAAAACATGGATTGTCGTGTCAAGGTAGGGATACCAGGACTATTATATCTACATCTTCTAAAATCCAACACGAACCATGGATTAATAAACCTATTTTATAAAATCCAATTACACCAAAACCCTAAAATTACAAACCCCTTATGCACCTTTCAAATCTGATTTTAAACCAAACAACCAATATGCTTCACTTTCAATTCTTGATTTCTCCAATATATTTCTAAAACCCCAATCTCATTATTTTAAATTTATTAAATAAATCAATAAAATCAATTTATTTTAAAAACCTAATTAAAATTATTTCACCATCTCTGTGGTTGTGACCTCAAACATTCGTAATACTACATTTTAATTAATTGAGCAGCATAGTTTTGTTTTTTATAAATTTGTATTTTCATTTGAACCGTAGAGAAATAAAAATTACATTTTTTCATGTCACATTCAAATATAATAACATAATTATATCCCATATACTGAGATGTTATTATGTTTATTACATAACCTTTTTTATCCTCTTTTCCATCCCATAGAGAATAAAAACATTGTTTGTGTGTACGTATAGACTACCACCTCCATGGAACGATGTGTTTTGTTTTCCATCATCGCATGTCATAGATATTTATAAGGATGGATTTAATTTTTAAATATGAAATTAGGGAGATAATTATAATTATTTAAAGATAATATATCATATATTTTCTTACCCTTCTATCCATTGGAAAATGGTGATGTCATTCGTGTGTATGTGTGGATTACCACCTACATGAAGTGATGTGATTCATTTTTCTTGTATTAAAATCATGGACGGTTATATAATTGTATTTAATGTATAAAAATTATAATTATTTAATTATTATTGTTATATAGATGATATAACCATGACATCTTTAATTATGTTCAACCCACCAAAGTCATTTTTTAATTACAAACCGTACATCCTCAAAACACCCAATGTAAACTTAACTGATTATGTATTTAAATATATCATTAAAATAAATGAAAAAAATGGTTTAATGATATGTTATTATACGTATAAAAATTTATTAAACAATTAACTAATTAATATAATTTTATTTTTTAGGTGTTAATGGAAATACATAGCTAGTCTGGACATGAGGTACCGGATTTCTTAACTCAATTTTCTTTCATTGGGTTATACATATACTTAATTAACTATGGTATTCCAAGATTATGTGTGAAATGAAATTTTATTTTATTATGTTGTATATCCACTTATTTTTTTTCGGTTTTACAATTTTGACACATAATCACATCATTGATTAAATTCTAACCTCAATGATACGATCTTTATAAGAATTATTCATCCCAATGTTGTTTCTTAGAGATATGTCTTTTATTGTAAACCTACTTAATTTTATAAGGTGTGCATGATTAATATTAAGATATTATATCATGAATGAATATTTTATGCTGAAATTTAATGTTCCTTTATAGTTTTATTATTTAATTGATATTTATTTAAATGTTATAAAAGTATCAAGTGTTTTTATGTTCTCAATTTCAATTCTTGGATACATAATAAATGTTATGCACCATGATTTATTTTATATGGAATAATTACTTCCCCAGTAATGTTTTTAAAAAATTATTTAATTGAAATTATGGGTTTTATAGAATCATTTTATGGTACTTCATTTATTGAGTTTATTATTTATGTATTTCCTAATTTGAAAGTCTTTCCCATTTCTAAATTCATTCTTGGAGACATTTTTTATTTGATGAACCTGTATTAAATTATATGGTGTATATAATGACACGTGAAATATAATATCATGAATATTTTTATACTCATGGTATTATATTATTTTTCATATTTTCTCCCTTTCAAATCATTTTTGGGTTTAAGAGGTCATAGATGGTTTTTCTTTAAAAATTTTGTTTTGAAATTTTTAAATAATTTTAACTAAACTCTTTCTCAACATTATTTATCTTATTTTAAAAAATACAATTAATAAACATACATGATTTCATAAGGTTAATTTCCATGATCTTTCAACTTCTTTTAAATTTTTTCGAAAGGAAATTTCTTATCATTTTCCTCATGGATCACTTTTAACCCTCTTTACAAAAGATTAAAAATAATGTTTATTTTTAATGTTTATAACATGAATAATTTTCCCAGAATCATGGCCTTTCTTTACATTTAATCTTCCTTTATACACTTGTCATGATTATTTTCAAATAAAACCTTTTCCTAATATTTTGTAAATTTTTATTAAATATTATCAAAATAAAAGTATATTTCCATTATTTTCAAAGAAATGTATTAAAGTTTCTTTTAAATATATTTTTCATGGTAATATCCTTTATTTTTTTAATAATTAATTGGAGATATATTCCAATGATACCATACTTATTCTTTCTCTTAATTTATGATGATTGTTTTAAACAGATTTTCATGGTACCCATTTCTTTTACATGGGTTGATCATGCTAAAAATGAATGGTGGATATTTTCAAGGGTTTTATATTGAAATTTACAAGATTATAAAGGTTCTAGTTATTCCATGGTACTTTAAAATATATATAGATGATTAATGAGTGGTTCTGTTATAAACCAAGTATGGGTGGTTCTATTATATCCCTCCAATTCATTGGTTAAAGTTATAGCGTATCCTATTGTAAGTTACTCCTAAGATATGATTTATTTAACTATTATATGTTACTCCTAAGAGACGATGAAGTTTATTGAACAAAAGTATCACCTAATAGACCATGGAGTAGACTGTTTTATATTAATCCTAACATAATGTTTAAATTATCCTGTTTAGGTAATTCTATGAATAATTTTTGATGTTTCAAGGTACCTACATAGTTTTCAATGCTTTTTATAAGTTCTAATGGATACTTTTCTCAAGTATTGTTTTCACATGGATCATTATTGTTAACTTGTTTTAGTGGAAAGGAGAAGGGGCATTATGAAAGGGTGTTCACATAATCCACAATAATGGCTATATGGAAGTAAAAATAGAATCATTAACCAAGAACCTAAACATCGTGATGGGATAGTAGAAAAACCCCCAAGTTATGTATATATAAGATGAGAATTATACCAATTATAATCTCGGTAATCAATTTTAGGGTTGGAAGCCTCAACAAGGAAAAGGAAATTAACAAAGGGAACAAACATACCAACAAAAATCACCCTAAGGAACTACACTAATGAGCTAGGTCCATACATTGGAAGAGATGCTGGATAAATTCATGACTACAACTAGGGTTGTACTCAAGGGAATAAAAGAAGAATAAACAAACCAAAATTCCACATTGTAGAATTTAAAGCATCATATTGTCCAAATTGATTATGATCATAAAGAGAGACCTAGAAGAGTACTACAAGGATACCCTAGTATTCCCATATTAAGATTTAAAATATTTATAACATAGAAGCAGGAAGAAGACACAAGGAATTGGTATTGAATTTATAGGAAAAAAACAAGTGGAAGCAAGTGAAGAAGTTTAGAATAATAAGGAACAAATATCCAAAGAAGCTAAAGAAGAGCCACCTTTATACAGGCTAGGAAAACCTTTTCCAGAATGAATGGTGTATGTAAACAATGTGTAGAAATTGTAATTTCTATAAAACATTAAAAAATTTCATATTAATATCCATTTTTTATAGGTGCCCACGAACATGCTAAAATATGAAAAATTCATGAAAGATATGGTAACCAACAAGAAGAAGCTAGAAGAGATTGGCACTATTCTACTCACATGGGAGTGTTCAACGGTGTTATCAAGTGACCTTCCTAAAAAGAAAAATGATCCAGGTAGATTTTATGTTCACATATTTATTGAAGTAAACAAATGTGAAAAAAACATTGTGTGTCTTAGGTGAAAGTGTTAATATCATGTCATATATAACATTCAATAATTTTTGACTAGAATGTCTGAATCCCACAAGGGTTTCAATTCAGTTATAAGACTCAATAGTTAAATACCTCTATGGATTCAATGAGGATATCCTGATCAATTTTGAAAAGTTAATCTTTCTTGTCGACTTCTTAGTGATAGATATAGAAGAGGACCTGAATCCGCTAATTCTAGGGAGACCTTTTTAGCCACTGGGTCTACACTGAATGAAGTCCAATGTGGATAACTCTGTGTACAAGTTGGATTTGATAGAGTAATATTCAAAATCCATCAATAAATTAAGAATCATGATGTTTAAGAGGAAAATGAGTTTGGAGAAGACAATACCCTGAATGTTTAGGGTGTCAATGAAATTAAATAGGTACATGAGTTAACAGTTGTTGTGTAAGAGGATGCTCAACTGATAAAGAAAGAGAATATGATAACCAAGATCACTAACACCAAAGGAGTGACCGACTCCACCACATTTGAGAAAGGAAAATAGGTATGGATGATACATGACCTTCCATTTAGTTAATCAGGATTGAGGATGAAATGGTGGATCGATCTACTGAATATTAAGTAAGTACAACCATCAGTAAGAATTAAGCTATTTTTTGATGAAGACTATGGACAAACCTATGTAAACAGGAAAAAAAACTAAGACTATTTATGGACCCTGACTAGGTAAAAAAAATTTAATCATCCGTCACATGAGCTAAAACTAAATGATGTAAGGTCGATCCAATTTTGGTAAAAAAGCGCTTACAGGAGTCAACCCAAGTTTTTTTTGTAATTTTCATTATTGGGGTTTTTAAGAGCGAATTATCTCACATTAAATATTTTAATATTCATTGTTAATATTCTATACTTTCAATCTTTAATTTTTAATTTTTAGGACCATCAATACCCAAGATGGTAGTAAGTAGCGGGAAACACAAAAAGAGGTTGTAAGACAATTACACATTGTGAGAGAATTACATGTTGTTAATATGGTGCAGGTAGAACCAGCACAATAATGTATGAAGCACCAATTAATGGGAAGTAATAATTTAATTTTTGAAGTTTTATTATCTATTCCCCCCATTTTAATAGATTAATTAACTACCAATTCCATGCCCATGTTTGATTCTAGCATTAATCAACTGAACTCAGAGCAATAAAATTCTTAGGATAAACACAATTTCTTGAATTTAAATTAATTTATCAATAAATTTGAATGATAAACATGGGGAAAATAATTATTAGGGATAAATAAGTGGATTATGATTTATAAAATCATGATTATTGAACCATATTAATTTTGTAAAATGAAACTTTTCTGATATTTATCTATTCTTGGAATTTTTGATATTTTCATTAATTGATTAAATTATTCATATACATTTCTATTAGTTATTTTCCCAACCCTTCATTCTCTTTATCGATACATCCTCTAATCCCAATTACCCCCATTATTTATATATTATATTTCTTGATAAATTTGGGCATGATTTATTCTTGAAATTTCTTTATATATTATCAAAGATATGATTGAACAATAAAACTTTTAATATGACTGAGAAATACTTTGATAACCTATTATCCTAAAACCCACCTTGCATTAATATTTTTTTAATCTTGAAGAAACCATGAACAACCTTATTGGGTAAGATCCATGTTACAATCCCGTATTATCCTTTCCTACCTTCCTATAAATATTTTTCATGATTATAAAACATAAGAGTGGGGGAAACAGTTAATGGTTGAAGGGCTGGACATTTTTTAATGAATAATAACGGGGGAAATTTCATGAGATTTAGTGAAGGAACATTAAATGTATTTATTTTAAACCCTCTTGAAAAAACTGCTTGTATCTAGGGAAATTTTAAAATCATCATTTCTTGACCAGTGATATTGTTATAAATATTAAAAATGGTGTCATGAGGATATTATTTGGAGTTGGGTTGTCACTATAAGAATTTCACTGAGCAAAAAATTTGAAAAATAAAAAGAAATGAAAAAAATAAAAGAGGGTGTTTCATTTACTGCATGTCATTTCTTTATGAGCTGACTCTGAGATACTGGGGGAATATGAGACTTTTATTGAGCTATTTATGATTATAATGAAAAGTAATTTAGTGACATTACTTATTTTTGAGCTTTAATTTTTACATTATTTACCCACCGTCCCTAAGAATAAATGTTGTTTGATCCTAAATGGTGAAGCCCTCATGAGTATCTGTGATTTTTTATTTTCACATTGGAGATTCTAGATGCTTGAAATCCAATGGTAAGTGAAATATTTTTTTGTTATGCGCTGAATTATATTTACAAGTTTACCTTAATGATGAGAATAAAAATTTAAAATGAGAAAAATTACATAGGGTACGAATATTAATAATGAATTAAAAAATGAAAATGGATAAATAGAAAATTCCTCACTATTTCAAAAGAAGAAAAGTAAAATACATGGTTAATTTATATTCTTTATAAAATGAGGCATTGATAAATTTTCTATGTGTAATGCTTAAACATTTAACTTTTTATTTGATTAATTGTTTTTATTGACATTGAATTTTAAGCATGGTAGAGTAAGTGTCCAATATAATATGTTGAGATTCTAGCCTTGAGGACAAGTATAAATTCAAGTGTGTGTGGATTTGTTAAGTGAATTTATTTTATACATATTTTATAAGAAGATTCATTGATCATTGAAATTTTATTTTCAACAAATTCTTGTGCACTTTCTATTTTCTTCATATTTTTGAGGATGTTATATGTTATGTAATATGAGAAAAAGTAGTGAAAAAATCATAATATCCACATAAAATAAGTATTTAAACAAATACCAATGATCAAGGAGAACTTCAAAATAGTTGAACTAAAGATCCAAGGGTAAATAAGGTTTTTAGAGCAGAAAATTGACTTTACACATTATGTAATAACTACACATCATTTACGGGTGAAAGTTGTGAAAGTACTATAGGGAATGAAATAGATAAAATCAACATGAATTCAAGTTTATATGTGTCATGAAATGATACATATGTGTTATGTTGTGACACATTTGATGTTTAACCAAAATATTGCATATTTTGATTTCAGTACATGTCGTGTCTAATCACTACACGATGTGTAAAATGTTGGTATGAAACAAAAATGGCCAGATTCAACATATATTAGTTTTTTACCTCTTTTTAAGACCTGAGACCTACCCATGGACACTTTTTGACCAATCTTAATGAAATTTAATACATCACGAGCTCATTTAGACTCTATAAATAGAGGTCTAGGCTACCACTATGAGGGATATCCTGAAGACCAAATCTTAGAGTGAGAAGCTATACTGTGAAGGGTCCTCCCTAGTTTCATCTCTACTTTTATTATGATTTTGTATTCTTTATTACCTCCCTATTATTATATAATAACTAGGATAAGGGGGAAACCCACCTTGTTCTAGGTTTATATAATAGAATGGGGAAGGTTCTATTGGATTCGTTTCTTTTTCTTTACTCATGTATTTGGATTTCCATGAATTATTCAACCAATTTCCAATCACTTTATTTAAATTTTATCATGACCATTGGTATTTTAATTTTAAAGGAACCTTAATTTTTTTTCAACTAAAAACCCTACAAGATTCATGACCATTGTCAAATTTAGGGTAATAAGGTTTAAATATGGTATCAAGATAAACATGATTCAATGAAACTATAAATTATTGAACTAAGGTAAATTTCGTATTGCCGTGTCAAAGTGTGGATACCATGAATATTGGTTCACCCTCATCTTAAATAAAACAAAAATAATTGATTTATTAACCTATTTTTTGAAATCAAATTGCACATGAACTCTAAAATTACAAATCCCTTGCATGCCTTCCAAATCTTATTTCAAATAAAAAAACCAATCTATTTCACCTTCGATTATTGATTTCTCCAATTTGTTTCCAAAACCCCAATTTGATTCCTTACCCTTTATTTAATAAATCATTCAAATAATTTTATTTTAAAAACCTAATTAATCTAATTTCACCATCTTCGTGGGTTTGACCCCAAACATTCCTAACACTACCTTTTAATTAATTGAGTAGCATAGTTTGAGTTTTTATAAATTTGTATTTTGATTTGATGAGAGGGGAAATAACAATGCCCCATGTTCATGTCACATTCCAATATAATAACATGAGTATATTACATATACTGAGACATTATTATTTTAATTACATAACCGTATTCATACCCCTTTCTATCTCATGGAGAATGAAAACATTGTTTTTGTGTACGTGTATACTACCACCTCCATGAAACGATGTGTTTTGTTTTCCATCACCACCTATCATGGATATTTATAATAATGGATTTAATGTAAATATATTATATTAATTAAATAATTATAATTATTTCAAGACAATACATCATATATTTTCTTACCCTTCCCTCTGTTAGAAAATGGAAAATTTGTTCGTGTGTACGTGTCGATTACCACCTACATGAAGTGATGTGATTTATTTTTCGTTTATTTAAATCATGGATGGTTTTAAAATTATATTTAATGTATAAAAATTATAATTATTTAATTATTATTATTCTATAGATGATGTAACCATGACATATTTTACAACTATCAACTTACCGAATTCATTTTGTAATTATGAATCGAACGTCCTCAAAACACACAATATAAAGTTAACCAATTATGTAATTAAATATATCATTAAAATAAATGAAAAAATGGTTTAAGGATATGGTATTAAATATTTCAAATTTTCTTAAACAAGTAACTAATTAATATAATTTTATTTTATAGGTGTTAATGGAAATACATAGCATGTCTGAACTTGAGGTAAGGGATTTCTTAACTCAATTTCCATTAATTGGGTTATGAATCTACTTCATTAAATATGTTATGAAAAGATTATTTGTTAAATGAAATTTTATTTTATTATGTTGTATTTCCACTTTTTTGTGTGGTTTTAAAAATTTTACACATAATCACATCATTTATTAAATTCTAGGTTCATTGATATGATCTTTGTAATGATTATTCATCTCAATGTTGTTTCTTTGAGACATGTATTGTATTGTGAAACTAATTCATTTTATAAGATGACTATGCCTCTAATTAAGATGTTATATAATTAATGAATATTTTATCATGATATTTAATTTTCCTTTATAGTTTTATCTTTCAAGATATATTTATTTAATTTTTATAAAATTTTCAATTGTTTTTATGTTCTCAATTTCAATTCTTTGTGACATAACCCATGTTATTCACAATGATTTATTTTATATGGAATAATTATTTCCCCATTAATGTTTTTAAAAAATTATTTAATTGAAATTATGGGTTTTATAGAATCATTTTATGTTCCTACATTCATTGTGTTTTTGATTCATGTATTGCCTAAGTTTCATGTCTTTCTCGTCTCAAACTTCATTATTTGAGACTTGTTTTGATTGATGAACCTATATTAAATTATATGGTGTATACATTGACTCTTGAAATATAATATCCTGAATATTTTTATACTCAAGGTATTATATTCTCCTATTTATTTCCTTCCTTTTAAATGGTTTTTGGTTTTAAAAGGTCGTAATGGGTATTTCTTTAAAACTATTTTTTTGAATTTTTAAAAGAATTTTAACCAAAATCATTCTCCACATTATTTATATTATTTTAGGAAAGATATTTTATAAATATAAATGATTTCATAATGTTATTTTACATGATATTTAACCTTATTTTAAAATTTTTAAAAGTACATTTCTTATCATTTTCCACATGAATCACTTTTGACCCTCTTTAAAAAAGTTTGAAAATAATATTTATTTTTAATGTTTATAATATGAATGATTTTCATAGAATCATAACCTTTAATTACTTTTAATATTCCTTTATAAATTTTCATGACTATTTTCAAATAATGTTTTTCCCAATATTCTGATTTTTTTTATAAAATATTACTAAAATAAAAATATATTTTCGCTAATTTTCAAAGAAATGTCTTAAATGTTATTTTAAATATATTTTTCATAGTAATATACTTTATTGTTTTATGATACTTAAATGGAGACATGGTCCAATGATACCGTATTATTCTTTCTCTTCAGGTCTTGTGAACATTTTAAAGATATTTTCATAGAACCCATTTCTTTTCCATGGGTCAATCTTGTTAAAAAGTAATGATGGATGTTTTCAAGGGTGTTATATTGAAAAGTATAGGATTATAGAAGTTTCAGTCTATCTATGGTACTTGAACATATGTATGGATGATTAACGACTGGTTCTATTATAAAAAAGGGTGTGTGGGTCCATTATAATCCTCCGATTCATTGGAAAAATTTATAGAGTTAACTATTTTAAGTTAATCCTAATAGATAATGAATTTAACTATTATATGTTACTTCTATGTGATGATTCATTTTATTGAATATGAGTTGCTCCTAAGAGACCGTGGAGTGAAATTTTTTATGTTAATACTAATATAATCTTAGAATTATCCTATTTAGGTGATTCTATGATAAATGTTTTATGTTCCAAGGTACCCACATAGTTTTTCAATGCTTGATATGTGTTATAATGGATAGTTTTCTCAAGGATTGTTTTCACATGGCTAATGATTATTAAGTTATATTTATCTTGTCTTATATTAAATATTTATTCTATGCATGATGATTTATGATCTATGTTTTTATGGGTATGATTATATTATTTAATTATCATGCAATTTGATTATGTCATCATACCCTTTTTCTCATATTATGTCCACTGATGACATTCAATTATTAATGTTTATGTTTACACTTACTGAGTGTTTGAGCTCAGCCATATTTGGTTTTACATTTACTTAGGTTTAGAATAATGATGTTAAATAAATTATATATAAAAATATTTTTTGTGTGAATAAATTTATGGGAGATTTTTAAGACATATTTTAAAATAGGAAAATATTTGAATAGTGGAAAAAATGATCACTTAAAGACATGAGTATTTTTATGTAAGAGATTTTCCTAATTCTTTAATACTATAAACAGAAAACGTTATTGGGTATGTAAGTAATCAAATATTTCTGTTTGATATTTCATGCTCTGGATGGATAAAATTGGATCTTGTTTATTTTTATCAAATATAGAAATGTAAAGATTATGTTTCTAGCATTGAATTGGGTAGTGCTGGTTTGGGGCTATCATAATAAACCCAATCCACTATGATTACCGGACAAGTGGATTGGAATTACTCCCAAGTACCATAAATATAGTTATCTCTTGAAATGTAATATATTAATGGGACTGGGGAGTAAACAGTATCAACTATGTTATAATTATATTGAATATATCCTTGATATATAATATAATTTTCCATGAAAATGTATATGTTATATTCCTATAAAATACCACATTCCTCTAAAATGACACATTTTTATGTCATGCCACATTCCCAATTTACATTACCATGGATTTACTTATTATTTTGAAATATTATTCCATGTTATATTTTATGTTTTCACGAAATTAAATTATAAACACAACATTTTATTACTATAGAATATTTCCTCATCGTTATTTCTTAAGATTTCATGATTTAATTTAGTTATTCATGATGTTTTTTCCTTGATAATGTATATTATTGGTAGGAGAAATATTGATAATTTATATAAATTCCATAAATAATTTTTTACCATCAATAAGCTTTCAACTCACTACATTTTTATGTATCCCCATTTTCTGAGGTCATTATAGGCGATGAAGTGATTTTGACCAAATTATAACAAATTTGAGAAGAAAAATATAATTTTATTATAGGTTCATGATTTATTATATACCTATATAAAACATACATAGAATATTATTTTCTATAAGTTGGTTGTATTTTATGTTCAGAGAAATATTTATGTTTTTTATGAGATATAAAAGTCCATGTTTTGGGAACTTCAACTATAAATTTCATTGTTATGTATAATATAATTTTATAGTCTTTTTTCAAAGTACATTTTCATTTCTTCCATGTTTATATTTAATTTTTATTATTTTCCTCATGGGAAATTTTACCTAGTATATTTTTCATTTTTTCTCATCACATTATATTTATATGCTCTTACTATGAAGAAGTAGGTATATCATATGACACCATATTAATTTCTTTATTTTTATTGTTTTTTTAGAAACTTTTAAATATACATTTTATTTATTTAAATTATTGTATTTATTTTTTTTACAACCCACTAATCCATTATCCATGATATATTACTCATACCCATATTCATAATACATAATCATATGAAAATAATCCCAATATTTATGCATAATTATATAAAATATATCACATACAATGATGTATGTAAATGAAATCCTGATTTAAGAATTTATTAGTCATCTCATTTTTCTTTCATTTTCATCAATTATCCGTTAAAAAAATTATCTATAAATGCATTTTCTAGTATTGTATCCATTATAAAATTCCTTTCCATTTAAATATTCATTTCAACTTATAGATAGTAGTTGAGGAAATGTAGTATCAAAGTGTAATTAATATTATGTGTATGGTCACATGGCCTTAATAATTTTACTTGGAATTATCCCATGTCCACTTCATTCTTTAATACTCCCTAACTGGACCTCATTTTTGGATTTAACTATGATTTTAATATATTCAATTATTATATTGATTTCCCATCCACATTACACTTTTATGACATGGTTAAATAGTCACTCTATACCTAGTGAATGATATATAAAAGATTTACTCTAATTGGAGTGTATTCACTTGTATAAATATTTAATTTAATGGATTAGTGAAAACAATTTGAAAGGCTGTATATTCTTTTACACTATATCTGTAAACCCTTTAATGAATATAACTCTCTGTTTTATCATATGTTTCTATTATTGGTATCATATAATTTCCATATCTGAATGAATTTTAAACCTCTTTATTTTTTTATATAACCATTTAAATTTTATAGTTTAATTATGACATGTTTTTAATGTATTTATGATTAAATTTTTAGGTCATATAGCACACACACACAAAATCTTGGGATAGGTGGGACTATAATTATATGTACATTAGATCAATTAGTCAAATCATGAGATCACATAAGATAATTATTCTATAGGATATTTTTAGTTTTATTTTTTCCATTATCTTATAGACCAAAAGTAGTTATCCATTTCAATTATATTATAGAAAATATGTAACTATCCTTTACCAATATGTTGGGGTCTAGATATAGGTATCCATTTCCATTATGTTTTGGATGATACATGGTTAATTTTTTATGAAATTTTATGAAGTTTTAGTTGAATAATAATTACATATGGTATTATATAGTTACATATAAGTAATACTCAAATGTCATGAAAAATGTTTTGTATATTCTGTTGAGATTTAGAATCATTGATGTGTTTGTAAAGTAAGAATAATCTAGTTATGAAGAAATAAGTATTTATCTAAGTATTTCCTTTGGTCATCTCCCATAAATCACTTTATTGTATTGATATTTCCACATAAATTTCAAAACAAATATGTGTTTGAGATATGGAGTCCAACAGATCTTGTACAACAAACCAAGGATAACACCAAATGTTTTCACAATGTCATCAAATAAATATGTTATTAAAAATAAAATTAGAAGATTATTTTCTATTATCCAGTGTACCAAATATCATGATCATTCTAATGAATTCATGATCCAAGATAATGTTTGTTAATTGAAGAAGTTGGTAGAACATGGGATAACCATGGTTCCCAAAAAAAAAGTGTTTTTGACATTGTGGAAAATGAAGAGATATATGAAATATATCATAAAAATATGTAAAAAGATCAATATAAAATGTGATAAAGTCTCAAATAGAGGTCTTTGAGAAAACTCATTAGATATATTTCACCTGAATGACTTTTATAAAGTAATTAGATTGATTGTATGAGATGTAATTTTACAAAGTTATCAGAAAAAAGTGTAATGGATTTTTTTTAAATTCATAAGACAGAGGAGCTTTTATAAAAGATCATAAGGAAATGGAGTTTAATATAATTCATCACAAAAAGTTCACCATAGATCCCCAGGTATAGGGAACATGAAAATATTACTGAGAAAAAAAGTTTGAATTTTACCATATGGAGGAGTTCCTATGAAATTTTAATGGATAAAGGTTTTTGAAAGTATTTTACAAAGTTTTTATAAGGACATTAAATTTGATGATGATGAGTTAAAATTTAAACACTAAAATAATGAAGAAGGATCATGATTCTAGTTGATATTTAATAAAATTTTAATTAATATTGATGTTGAGTTTTAAAGAAGTTTTTATGAAGGTTTTTGACTACTATTAACTCAAAGGTTTGAATATAGTCAGCTGAATAATGTTTGAGAAGGGTGTTAAAATGTTTACTGGTAGAATTGAATTTAAAGTTCATTCTACTACCTAAACATTAGGTGAAATGATTTCTCTATAAAGGGGAGTTTTTAAATTAATAAAATTATATAAAATATAGTTGTTTTGGGTGAAGTTATTTGTTACCAGAAATAGTTATTTAATTAATTTTCATTGGGAAAACAATGTGAAAAAGTGATTCAACCAACAGAGGTTATAGGATTAATAGGGTATGAATATACTATACTGAGAGCATTATATCTAGGGTACTATATAGAGAAGTGAATAGATAAATGTTTTCATAAAAAAATCCAAGAAGAATTTATTTCTCACTACTATGAAAGAAAGTGTTGTGGAAGAAGAACTTATAGAAAGTCAACTGTGTAGAAAAAATTACAATGAAAATATAACAAACCCTATTGGTGAAGGTTATTTTATTATTGAAAACATTTTTATATCATATTATCTATGTGAGTAGCACATGCACTATTTATTGACTACAGTGCTTTGCAAGTGATGGATATTCCTTGCTTGTTGTAACCACTAAAGGATTGTTTTCTAGTATATGTGTGATCTTGGACTATTTCCAAACCATGACAAAGAATAAATACTATTATTAAGTATTGAAACTTGTAATTACTTGTACTTATATGGGTGTGAAGGTTTGTTTTATAATGGATTTAATTCTCACTAGCTGGAGGAGAAGGTTTCTCTTAAATAAGGAAACCATAAAATGAATTGATCAATGGTTCACCCCCTCTATCTTAGTGAACACATGAGTTATATAAAATAATTTAAATTGGTATTAGATCACTACTTCCCTTTATCTACTCAAGGATATCTGAATATTTAATAAGAACAAAGTTTCGATGGATGCTTAGACCTTTATTAATATCAAGGATATTCCTATCTTTAATGTAAAGAACTATCATATTTGAAAGGAATGATTTTTAACCTATTTATTTTCTATTTTATATGAAGTTCATGAGGCTACTATAGATGTTTTGACTCCTCCTACTAAGGGTGTTCCTTTAATATCCACAGATAAGAAGAACTTGATGATTTATGGGTGAGCTAGAAATTATATAATTTCCTCACTCTATGAAAGTGAATTTCAAATGGATAAAGGAATTGGAAGAGATAATATAATATATGCCACAAAAAACCTCTAATATCCTCATTATTTTATTCTTTTATTCATATTTGTTCTTTTTCTCAAGTTTTAGGTTTAGTTTTGCACTTTATTTTAAATTTTGGGGATTTTGTACAAGGTGCACGATTATCCTACATTGTTTGTCGAACTATGCGGAAACCATGTAGGTTGTATTCGTGACTTTTTAGAGATCTTTTGCATGGTTTTCACATGATTTATTGAACAATGTGGCCCAAACATTTGGCACCCAAAATTTCTTGAGTGAGGGGTGCATGATTGGTGCATGACTTAGTAAACTTTGTATCCAAACAATGCGTTGTTACCCTAATTTTAATTTTTTATGTTTTTCAAAAATTCCCTATCAAGCATAAAACCCAAAATATGGTATTTTAATCCCCATTAAACCATGGAATGTGATGGATTTTAGGGACCACCTCTTCATTTCTTCCACCTCAATTTTTTGAGGCTCTTCTTTTGAATTCTTGGTGTCGTTAGAATGGTATGACCTCTAATCATCTCCACCTTCCCACTTATTTTTGTTTACTCCTCTTTTATGCCATAGTATCATGCTTACTGAACTTTATGGAAGGGTTTAAATCTAATGTGCTTTAGTTCATAATGTTATGGTGTTAAGATTGTGTATTAAGACTTTATGTTCCTATTTTAGGAGGTTTCGTTCAATATTCACCCAGTTTAAGGATGGTGGTTCTATTATTTACCTTTTTATTCATATACCATAGGTTCTTGATCTTTCCAAATGAGTTTAACCAAAATTATTAGTTGTTTTAATGGTGTAGAAAGTGTTATAAAATTATTTCTTAAATCATGTAACTTCATCATTTTTTCAAAGATGTTTGGCACATTCCAGATGTTTAATGAAATGTTTAAATGGGTTTAAAGTGTGTTTTGATTATTTAAATTGATGAAATTGGATTTCTAATAATTACATATTATTTTATTATGGTCTTAAATAATATTTTAGTATAGTGAATTGATTCTTATAAATTCTTAATGGTTTACTATGTGAACCCCCTTGGTTGTGATCAACGATTTTATTTATTCTTCTTGATTTCTTTCTTTGGTGCTTCCCATAAAGACATATACATATATATATATATATATTCATGTGATTAAGAAACGATATATGTATGTACATGAATACATATATATGTGTATGTATATGTATTAGGATCTCATGGGAAGGATCCTTTAGAAATTTGGCTCTCAAAATGGTCCTTGGTTCTTCAAAGTGGTGTCGAAAAATGTCTTTCTAAAAGGGATATCTTGAAATTTTTCTTAGGACCATTTTTACTTTCCAAAGGATACTTAAAATTAAAGTTGATTTATAAATTTTTTTCAAAGGTTGTTTTAAAAATTTATTTTAGAAGTCATTTAGAAATTTTCATATAGGTTATCTAATGGTTTGACTACTTATTGGTTTGAATAGGTTTTTGAGAAAGATGTTGTTAGTTTTAAATTAGGAGGCCTAGTTGGCACCTTAAAATATTTACTTGGAACTTTGTTTCACCCTCATGGAATCCATATTATTATAAGGGTGGTTTCACATAGATGGTGATGAGAGGTGGTATGAGCATTCTAGTTAACTCATATTGATCCCTACTTGGGGAATTGTTTATTTATTTTCTACATCACCTCTCAGTTATGTTAACATCATGGGATCCTAGTTGTTTTAGATAGGGAAGGGGGATTCTTCTTTATATTTCCTAATTATATGGACTAAATCCACATGGTTTGGAAAGTCCTTGGTGGGTTATTCCACTTGTGTGGTTATTTTAGAGTAGTTGTATTGGTTATTAACATAACAACTTCAATAAAAAAAAATGATCGTATTAGAACATGACAAAAAATTTTGATTTGATTTTGAAATCAAGATTTTAATGGGATTTACCAATGAAAAGAAGAAATAATTGATCTAGATCAAGATTGAAATCACCAAATTGGTAATCAGGGGATCAAACCAATATCTAGGCATTGAAGGGAGGAGAAAAAAGGAGAAGAGAGAACCCAAAATTGATGGAAGAGTTATCCTAGGGTCCAGGGGGTTGAGGGAGTCTCAAGAGAGTAAGAAAAATTGAGAATGGTTGGGTTTCTAAAAACAATCACAATATAACATGGTGAGACTACTAGGTCCTGAGTGGAACCACCAGATATATAGTGCATCCTTAGAAGAATAAATTGTGGCCAAGAATCCCACTAGCTGGTTGATGGCTTCCCATTGGAAAGATAATTGAATTTGAAATCATGATATAGGTCCTATAGACACCACTGACTAGTCGATGGAGCTATTGTATCCTTTTAAGCTACAACACCACCCACCATCTTGGCCCTTTCTGATTACAACCTACCAAACACCTTTAATATGCCTCAAAAAATTTCAAGACATACTAAAATAGATATGAACAAGATTAAATAACATATAACTTAAATATAGGTGTCTCACACTATAAGGCCCCAGCCTTAAACCTTACTTAATCTTGAGTTATTACAAGATTACACATTGAGGATCTTTTTAGGTTTAGAGTTTTAGAGAATTAGATCATGAAACTTTCATTACATTCCACATTTAAATAGAGTGGTTACATAAAAGAATATATACATTCTTCCCATAAACGGAAAAATATTTAAAATAAAACACGGATTCTTTCTTGACACATCCTTGACACTATCATCACATCATGTAACTTTCCCTTGACCTGTGATAAACATTTCAAAAACATGGGATGAGCATAAAAAGATCAGTAAGGGTTATAAAAATATGGAAAGGAAACATGAGTACATGCACACATAAGAATCAATGAAATCATACTTTACTTATAAAACATAAGCACTTTAACATACCTCATCAAATCATGAATAAATCATACAAATCATAAGACATAAAGGTAACTTGAGGCATTCATAACATTCTTACGTAGGGAGTAACCCTCTTGGTTACGTTTGGAATACCCATCACAGTATATTCCCTAAATCTCTTCGAATAAACCTTAACGTTTCACACCTTTGCGTTACCCAATGCATTGGAGATCTATATCGAGCTCACCCTCCCTTAGTTTATCACAGAACCACCCGTCTTCATAACAATTCCCAAGAACCATAACATAATCGTACCACATAATACATGCATAAAGGAAACATAACATTTCCACATTTCGATCACAAGATATCAATAAAACACATTGATATAAAAAACATTATGAAAACCATTTTCAATACCAAAATAAAATAAAAGTAAAACATGGTATTTATTTTTCTTTTAAAAAGAAGGTATGGATTGTAGAGGAAGCCGAAACTCAAATAATGGTCACGGCGGCGAAGAAGTCGTTGTCGCTGCATACGTACGAAAAAAATATTCCCTTTTTGTCGTTTAGTAAATGCTTCGTATAAAAAAGATTCCTTTTGAATAAACGTAAAATTCAAAGGGGTTTATAAACCATATAAAAGAAGGTTGTGTATAAAACAAAATATGCCTCAATGAAAGGAGATTGAGACAAAGTCCCATACAAAGACGGTATCCCTGGATTAAGGATAAATCAGTTACATAACTATGTGTGACAAACGAATACACAAAATATAAGTGGGTATTAAGTGTAAAAAAATCAGAGGACATTCAAACATAATCATAGAATGATATATTCAAGGTGTACAAGTTTATCCCAAAGAATCGAAATTGGGTTAAGAAGTTCCCTTGCAAAAATTAGACAGCCTAACGGCGTCACTTCAAAATTCAGAAAAAGAGTTGATGAGAGATAAAAAGGGGATATCATCACTTGGACATAAAATTTAAATCAATAAGGAAATATAAGAACATATCCCAAAATAATATTATGTGAATTAAAATACATAACAAAATAAGTCTTTTAAAAAGAGGAGTGTGAAAGGTTCCCTTACCGACATGGGTATCTTTCGAAACATACGCCCCGTGAAAGAAGGACAATACAACATTGATGTAAATACTCATAAATGAAAGAATATTACACAATGAGTAAAATAATGGTCAGTACATACACCAATCAAAGGAAATTGTGGCAAATGTAGCATAAATCTCACAGGAATAAAAGTGAGATGAAAAATCCCTTACGAAAACTCGGCAGCCTAACGGCGCCACTTAAAACTTCCAAAAATGGATTGATGAGATAAAATAGGGTATCTCATCACATTAAAATAAAATGTAAAGCAAGAGGAATATAAAATAACATCCCCCATCATAACAAATAGGAGCTTAAAAGAAGTGACATAAAGGAGAGTACTTAAAGAGAAAGAGAGAGGTTAGATCTCTTATGAAAATTCGGCAGCCTAACGGCGCCACTCAAAACTTCCAAAATGGATTGATGAGAGAGAATAGGGTCTCTCATAATATGAACATAAAAATTACAGTAAGATTAATATAAAAGAACATCCCAATAACGAGAAAGATGAGCTTAGAAGGAATGACATAAAAGAGTGTACTTAAAAAGAAAGAGAGGAGTAGGATCCCTTACCTCGGGTCCGACTTGACTCGATCATTCTTTAACGTCCTGAATAATAAACTTGAGTTAATTTACACTTTATTAAGAAACTTTTTCTAGTTCATTATTCTTTTTATATCACTTATTTCCATGTTATAAACATTGTGTAATCATTTAAGTTAATAATGTTTGTTTTGTCGATATTTGGTTCTTAAGTCGAAAGTGGACTTCTTACAATTACATGTTGTTCGTGTGGTCAAATGTTCATTATATCCAGAATTATATTCATGATTTGGATATCATATATATCATATATATCATATATATAAATAATATACATGTATTTATAATATTACATAATCATTTAGAGGTAAGAAATGAAATGCACCGTTCGTGGAGACGGTAAGCCGTACGTACGCATGAACGCTACTTTCATTTCTATGTCATATTAATGGAACTAAAACTAATTGAGAGGTATGTATATTTTAATTACAGAATTATATTCATCATTTAGATGTATCATTCATCAAATATATCCATTATATACATGTACTTATAATAGTACATTACATTTGGGGATAAGAAATGAAATGCACCGTTCATGGAGACGGTAAGCCGTACGTACGCATGAACGCTACTTTCATTTCTATTTCATATTTTTATGGAATGGAATAATAATGATATAGAGTTATATTATAATTCCAGTATAAAATCATATATAATAACTTTAAATCCATCCTTTATACGTCCCATCTATGGCATTAACGAATCACATCACTTTGAGGGGGCGGTAGTCCGCACTTCCTTAAATGAAGATATCGCGTTTACCAATAATGGAAACCATAAAGGTATGCCCAAAATTAAAAATACAGAAACTTAAAGAAAACATAAACATATTATATATCATATAGTGTCATCTTAATGTCCACCTTTGAAGGTGTTAAAAGAATGTTGAACAATCATCGTTTCGGGAGGCCGAAATTCGCCATCCACGGAAACAATATGTTCTTTAACCATTAGATGTAGGTGTGTGAAAGTGTAGCTCGAATCCTTCTTATAAAAACATCCTAGTATATTTATGATACTTTATTTGTTATAAAAGAAATGAATAAAAAGATTTTAGGGGGTTGGAGAAGCAAAATAAAACAAAAGGACTCAAGTGAAGACATTACCTTGAAATCGGGTAACTCCCTTTGGTTTGAGCTCAAAGGCTTCTTTGGGAAGACTTCTTCCCAAAGTGAGGCTTCAAGGAGTAATAGAGGGAATTTTAGAGACAAAATGGGAAGAGGTTGGATGAGCCAAAGGCTTTGGGAGTGTGGGTAAGGAGGTAGAGGTGGGGGCCTTTTATAAGAGGAGAGGAGGGGCACTCTTGGAAGGTAAAGAAAAGTCACTTTATTTTAAAATGGTATTCGGATTTAAGAGGTCCCAAATTGATTTGTTTCTAGGATAAGGTGATAAGGGTTCTAAATCCACTCATCCAATAGGTTTTGTACATGTGTAGGTCTTAGATATTACATTATCCTTCCATTTTATTTAAATCGTTAAATAATGAGGTCATCACTACATCATCGTGATGTCATAAATAATTTAATTTATTTAATGTCTAAAAATTATAAAAAAATACTATGATATAGGAAGTCATTTTAGATTTCCAATGAATATTTATAGTCAAAAATCGGATTTGTATAACCCCATGTAAAAATTGTTTTAGTAAAACATTTCATGTCTGTATCATTTTTACTTTAACTTTAAATAAAAAGTTATTAATGTCATTTTCCAACCAAAGTGGCTTCATGGGGTCCCCAAGTTGACCCATGGGTTTTCTTGGTCGGCCATGAAACATCCAATGAGGTTAGGACATGTGTCAAGTTCATTTCATATTATTAAAACATTATTTTTACCTTAAACTACACTAATTATCTCTTATCGTGATTAAAAACTTAATAAGTTACTATTCACCGAAAAATTATTTTTATCCCATTGAACCACATTTTACTTCTTAATGACAACCATGTATGTCGGATTTTTGAAATTCAAAACACAAAGATGGAAAAATTTCATTTAAACGGAAAAATCAGTTTTTATAAGTACCACTTAGTGGTTTCACTATTCATCAAAAATTGAAGTTTTTCAGAAAAATCCCAAAAATTCACCCTAAGTTATATTTGATATTCTGAATTCAAAAATGAAGTCTATTTTAAAAAATTCAAAACATATAAGTCACATTAATTAACTTAATAATTAATTCCCGCTATCAGAGCGAATAGCGTGTTTTTATGAAACAATAAGTATCAAAATATTGACACTAGTTTAAGTCTGATTTCAAAGTGAAATTAATTCCAACGACCACTATTGGATTTAATGGTAAAAATATATTCTAATTTCACTTTAAAACCAAATCAAAAGTTAATATAACCATATAAATAAATTATATTAAAAAGAGGTTTTGAATTAAAATACAACATTTTACACTATTCATTAAAAAATGAACTTTATCAGAAAGATACAAAAAATTTACACAAAGTAAATTTTGATGTCCCAATTCTTAAGAAGTGTTTTATTTGGTCCAAAAGTATATATAAGAGTGAACAAAACTATATTTAATGACGGTTCTCCATCAAAAGGCGATAAGTGAACCTTTAGTGAAAACTAGGGCATATACGCCTAAAATTGAATTCTTTCCGTATTTTATGCCTTTATCTTTTATTGGATAAATGTAAAAACATTTAAAAACATATATAATCATATTTTAGTTATTTCTATCCATTCCCGCCAATACAACAGCTACATGTTAACTACCATTTAAAATAATATTATTTTATTATTAGAGTGCAACGTAAGATTCCCAAGAAACTCGTTGTTGCGTGTTGGGTATGCCATCGAGCATATCGTCCCCTTTAAAGTAATATTAATATTTTATTCACAAATATGGATAAATATGAAAATGTAATATTCTTTATTTACCTGGGGTGTTACATCCTTCCCCCCATTTGGGAATTGCGTCCTCGCAATTTTTTAAAATTGAGCTTGGAAACATCCTTGAAAGTCTCACATCGGAACAAGAGTCAGTAAAACAATCACTGTAAAAAAAGGAAGATAAGTACAGAGGTCACCTGAGTTAACAAATATGTAGAAAAACATGGACATGGAAGAAAAATCAAAGGGTCATGTTCTTGAGGGAGAGTGATAGTAAACATGTCTAGGAGAAAGTTAACCATAAGAAAATCACAAACTTGTGACGAGTTAAACGGTATTCATTCTTCCCATCAACAGAAACATATTTAAAATAAAACACGGATTCTTTCTCGACACATCCTTGACACTATCATCACATCATGTACCTTTCCCTTGACCTGTGAAAAACATTTCAAAAACTTGGGATGAGCATAAAAAGCTCAGTAAGGGTTATAAAAATATGGAAAAGAAAACATGAGTACATGTACACATAAGAATCAATGAAATCATACTTTACTCATAAAACATAAGCACTTTAACATATGTCATCAAATCATGAATAAATCATAGAAATCATAAGACAAAAAGGTAACTTGAGGCATTCATAACATTCTTACGTAGGGAGTAACCCTCTTGGTTACGTTTGGAATACCCATCACAGTATATTCCCTAAATCTCTTCGAAGAAACCTTAACGTTTCACTCCTTCGTGTTACCCAATGCATTGGAGAGCTATATCGGGCTCACCCACCCTTAGTTTATCACATAACCACCCGTCTTCATAACAATTCCCAAGAACCATAACATAATCGTACCACATAATACATGCATAAAGGAAACATAATATTTCCACATTTCGATCCCAAGATATCAATAAAACACATTGATATAAAAACATTTATGAAAACCATTTTCAATACCAAAATAAAATAAAAGTAAAACATGGTATTTATTTTTCTTTCAAAAAGAAGTTATGGATTGTAGAGGATGCCGAAACTCAAATAATGGTCACGGCGGCGGAGAAGTCGTTGTCGCTGCATATGTACGACAAAAACGTTCCCTTTTTGTCATTTAGTAAACGCTTCATATAAAAAATATTCCTTTTGAATAAACTTAAAAGTCAAAGGTTTTTATACACCATATAAAAGAAGGTTGTGTATAAAACAAAATATGCCTCAATGAAAGAAGATTGAGACGAAGTCCCATACAAAGACGGTATCCTTTGATCAAGGATAAATCAGTTACATAACTATGTGTGACAAACGAATACACGAAATATAAGTGGGTATTAAGTGTAAAACAATCAGAGGACATTCACACATAATCATAGAACGACATATTCAAGGTGTACAAGTTTATCCCAAAGAATTTAAATTGGGTTAAGAAGTTCCCTTGCAAAAATTAGACAGCCTAACGGCGTCACTTCAAAATTCAGAAAAAGAGTTGATGAGAGATAAAAACGGGATCTAATCACTTGGACATAAAATTTACATCAATAAGGATATATAAGAACATATCCCAAAATAATATTATGTGAATTAAAAGACATAACAAAATAAGTCTTTTAAAAAGAGGAGGGTGAAAGGTTCCCTTACCGACATGGGTATCTTTCGAAACATACTCCCCATGAAAGAAGGACAATACAACATTGATGTAAATACTCATAAATGAAAGAATATTACACAATGAGTAAAATAATGGTCAGTACATACACCAATCAAAGGAAATTGTGGCAAATGTAGCATAAATCTCACGGGAATAAATGTGAGATGAAAAACCCCTTACGAAAACTCGGCAGCCTAACGACGCCACTTAAAACTTCCAAAAATGGATTGATGAGATCAAATAGGGTATCTCATCACATTACAATAAAATGTACAGAAATAGGAATATAAAAGAACATCCCCCATCATAACAAAGAGGAGATTAAAATAAGTGACATAAAGGAGAGTACTTAAAGAGAAAGAGAGAGGTTAGATCTCTTACGAAAATTCGGCAGCCTAACAGTGCCACTCAAAACTTCCAAAATGGATTGATGAGAGAGAATAGGGTCTCTAATCATATGAACATAAAAATTACAGTAAGAGTAATATAAAAGAACATCCCAGTAATGAGAAATATGAGCTTATAAGGAATGACATAAAAGAGTGTACTTAAAAAGAAAGAGAGGAGTTGGATCCATTACCTCGGGTCTGACTTGACTAGATCGTTCTTTAATGTCCTGAATAATAAACTTGAGTTAATTTCCACTTTATTAAGAACCTTTTTATAGTTCATTATTCCTTTTATATCACTTATTGCCATGTTATAAACATTATGTAATCATTTAAGTTAATAATGTTTGTTTTGTCGATATTTGGTTCTTAAGTCGAAAGTGGACTCTTACAATTACATGTTGTTCGTGTGGTCAAATGTTCATTATATCCAGAATTATATTCATGATTTGGATATCATATATATCATATATATCCATAATATACATGTATTTATAATATTACATAATCATTTAGAGGTAATAAATGAAATACACCGTTCATGGAGACGGTTAGCCGTACGTACGCATGAACGCTACGTTCATTTCTATGTCATATTAATGGAATTAAAACTAAATGAGAGGTATGTATATGTTAATTACAGAATTATATTCATCATTTATGTCACGACCCGTCCTCGGGGCCCGTGTCGTGACTACCCCAAGCCCGCCTTCCATAGGCCAGGGGCTGGCGACTAGCACCAAGGCGTAAAATCCCAGTAAACAGGAAAGGCATTGCCTTTATAAGTAACAACCACACAGAGTCAGCAAGCGGAAAGTAAAGTGCAGAAAGTAAAGGGGCCGGAAATACAAGCCCAACTGTAAAGTACAACTGAAAAAGTAAAGAACAGCAACTGAAGGAAAGACGGCGGCCTCGTGTCGTCCACTGGCAATCCCACCTGAAGGGTGGGTACAGATAGCCTCCAGGCTCCTCGGGTCCCACGTCCGCTCCGAGCACGTCCCGCCCGGTGGTCCACCTCCAGGTACCGTCCTGCTCCACGCCCCAACCGTGATCAGCGCTGTCCGTCGTCTGCAACCAACACAACAAGGTGCAGGCATAGCCCGTGCAGGGGTGAGTACAACTACTCAGTAAGGACCCCGAGACCCCCGAAGGTCTCCCGAAATCCACAAAGGATATAGCACAAAAGAAAGATGCAATCACGAAGTAACATCTGACTTGACTTAGGTATATGCCCATACATATACCTAAGTCCCCACTTCTAGCTCTGCTCACGAGCTCAAGAACAACTCAATCCACATAGGAAAGCAAGACTCAAATCCACAAAGGAGAGTAAACAGTAAATCCACAAAGGATAGTTCAACACAATCCACAAGGGAGAGTAACATAAGATTCAGCTCAACCAGGTATACTTTTTCAGATGACGTCAAAGACGATCACTGATCCGTCTAAGTCGTCGGACCCACGAAGGATCGATAGGTACTAACCCCCGCAAAAGACCCACACAGGATCGGGCTCACACAGAACCTGTAGGCAGTGGCTCACACAGAACCGGTAGTAAGGACCCACACAGGATCGGGCTCACACAGAACCTGTAGGCAGAGGCTCACACAGAACCGGTAGCACTGATCCACGTAGGATCGCTGAGTGCAGTAGTCGACGCAGTCCACGGAGGATCTCTGCTCTGTCGTCGCCGCAGTCCACGAAGGATCTCTGCTCTGCCGTCATCGCAGTCCACGGAGGATCTCTGCTCTGCCGTCGTCGCAGTCCACGGAGGATCTCTGCTCTGCCGTCGAAGTCACAGCCAGCGCTAGGGTTCCCGCACGTAGCGAGCTCGTTTAGGAGGGTCCGCTCCACGAGCCGAGGGGCTGATACATCAACTGACACGTAGTCCGAAGTTGATGTATCCAAAAGTTCCGTATCGACAACAGGATCTCAACGCAACAGACGGCGCGTCAATCGGACGCCCGGTCTGAGAGTTATTGGCATTTTCGTCCCAGGGGCCCGGTTGGTTTTTAGGGCAAAACCAACCCGACCGTACTCCGCCTGTATCCGATCCTCGGGCGGAGTATGCCAAAAGTTCCGTCTCACTTAGAGGAAACTACCACAGCTGACGGAACGTCGATCGGACGTCCGTAGCTCAAGTTATGAGCGTTTCCGCTCCGAGGGCCCGGTTGGCTTCGTGTACGAACCAACCCGGCCGAACCCAAAGTCTTCCGAAACCTTGAGTATAATATACCGAAACGACCGTCTCGATCCAAGGATCGCGTAGCCGCTGACGGTTCGTCAATCGGAGGTCCCAGGCCCAAGATATGGGCGAAAGACCGAAGAGGGCCCGGAACGGGGGGTACTGGGCCCGGGGCGACCCGGCCCGAACCGGGCCGACCCGAACCGGCCCGAACCGGCTCGGCCGGGTCCGGTCCGGCCTGGGCGCGGCCCGGCCGACCGGACCGGCCGGCTCGGCCTCGGCCGAGCGGCCGAGGGAGCCGCCGCCGCCGCGGGTTGAACCCGCGGCTTGAGGGAACCGCGGCCCCGCGGGGGGGGCCGCCTGTCACGCGGACGCGGCCGGGCCGCCGCGTCCGTTCCCGGTTCCGCGCGGCCGCGAAACCGGCCGCCGCTGCCGCCGCGGCTTCAGCCGCGGCGGGCTTCCTCCATGGCGGCGCGCCGGGCGCCGCCGCGCCGGCGACCCGCGCCGCCGCCTCCTTCCGCGGGCCGCCGGAGATGCTCCGGTGGCCCGATTTGCCTCCCGTCTGCGCCGTTGCCCCTCCCGGATGCCGACCTTCACTGCGGGATCAACGGATCGCCCCTGCCGCGCGGTTCGTCGTCGTCCGCCATATCCGCACAACAAAATAGATCGGCGGAGGGTTGCCGGGTCTTGTTCGTTAGACCCGCACCCTCCGCGTTAGCCATAAACGTCACCGGGAGGGAAAAGGATTAACCAAATCAACAATTTTAAATAGATTAAAATTGTTCCGATCGGGTTCTTTTTTTTGAAAAGAATAAACACGGGAAAAGAAATAAAATAATCCAATCAACCCTTACTTGTCGTCGTCGTCGGACGAGGGGTCGTCGCGGAATCGCTCGTCGCGGAGGAAGGAGATCGTCGCGTCGTCGCGGTATCTGGCGTCGCGTCGCCAATCTCCGGATCAAGAACAAACGGATTTAATTAATTAAATCCGTTGTTATTGAAATTTAAAAAAAAGGGAGAAATAAAAGATTCGATTCTCACCTTTGTTGCCGATCGCACGTTCGCCGCGGAAGAAGAGGCACCGAAGAAGAAGAAGAAGAAGAAGATCGCGGAAAAGTTGTCGACGTCGCGGATCGTGCGTCGTCGAATTCCGGTTCCGGCGTTCTTCGCGTTCTTCGCGTTCTTCGCGTTCTTCGCGTTCTTCGCGGAGAGGGTGGAGGCTCAGAGGAATAGCAATCCTCCAAAATAGACAAGTTTGTCTATTTTATTATTTTGCCAACAAACGCAAAACGCGTAAGTAACGACCCACTTAATTCGTTGAATTAATTCAACGAATAAAACAGCCCATTTAATTCACGAAAGAAACAGCCCAATTAAATGGTCTGTTAAGAATTAAAGAAAACGCGTCGGTTGACTTTTCAGTTACTTTGACGGGTTTTCGCGGGTGCGTTACTTAGCGAAAGAAACGGCGGGGCTCGTGCGGGTCCCACCGCACAAATATCCTACCAAGGGGTAGGATATTTCTGGATAGCATCCTATCCAGTTCAACTTAGTTCAAGCCGTCTTTAAGTGACTTCAAGTGGCTTCCAAGCAGCTTAAGTGAAATAAAATAAAGTTGTCGCACAAACTTTATTTTATTTCTGACTTAAAGCCGTAAAATTTAAAAACCACGTCTGAGCAAACGCAACTCCGGAAGAGGAGTTTCTAAGCAAATACCGGCGCTGCGATTTCATCGGTGCCCTCAGAATTTGATTCCGGGCACCGGTTCAAAAGATAGAAAAACCCGCTCGTCCGTTCACTGAACGTACCCGAGCCAAACTTCGGAAATTGATTCCGGGCACACCGGGCCTCGGAATCAGGTGCCGTCTGAAGCTGCGCTCTTGTAAAATTCCAAAGAAAATTAAGAAAAAAATTTCCTTGAAATTTGCGGGTCTTTACATTACTCCCACCTCAGGGCTTTACGTCCCCGTAAAGATACATCAAAACTAGGGGAACAAATGGGGGTACTGAGCACGCATCTGAGCCTCCCGCTCCCAAGTGCTCTCCTGGAGGTTCCCGTGCTGCCATCTGACGCGCACAAGAGGAATCGACCGCCCACGTAGGACCCGCTCCTGTCGATCCTCGATCTCCACTGGGACCTCCGCAAAAGTCGCCCCATCGTCCACGTCCAGCTCCCCAAAGTCGATGATGTGCGTCGGGTCGTGCACGTATCTCCTCAGCTGAGACACGTGAAAGACGTCGTGCACCCGGTGCAACTGAGGTGGTAGAGCCAGGCGATAAGCCACCTCTCCTATCCTGCTGAGGACCTGGAAAGGCCCGATGAAGCGTGGAGACAACTTGCCGCCCCGGCCAAATCTCCGTAAACCACGTCGAGGTGAGACACGCAAAAAGACGTGGTCGCCATCCTCGAACTCCAGTGGCCTCCGCCTCCTGTCAGCATATGACTTCTGCCGGCTCTGAGCTGTCCTCATCCTCTCCTGGATGATCTGGACCTTCTCTGTCGTGGCTCGGACCATCTCTGGTCCCACGAGTGCTGACTCCCCAGGGTCTGTCCAGCACAACGGTGATCTGCAAGGTCTGCCGTACAACGCCTCGTATGGTGCCATCCCGATGGTGGAGTGGTAGCTGTTGTTGTACGCGAACTCCACCAAGGGTAGGTGGTCCTCCCAGCTGCGACCAAAGTCGAGAACACATGCACGGAGCATGTCCTCGAGTGTCTGTATGGTCCTCTCCGTCTGACCATCCGTCTGAGGGTGGAAGGCTGTGCTCAGATGGAGCCGCGTCCCGAACGCCTCCTGCAACCCCTTCCATAGCCGGGAAGTGAAACGAGCATCTCGATCGGAGACGATAGATGATGGCACACCGTGAAGCCGTACGATCTCCTGGACGTAAAGACGTCCCAAGCTCTCCACTGAGCCCTGCTCTCTGATGGGTAAGAAGTGTGCCGACTTGGTGAGTCGGTCGACAATCACCCAAATGGAGTCGTGACCTCTGGAAGTGCGTGGAAGTCCAGTCACGAAGTCCATAGATATGCTATCCCACTTCCACTCCGGGACCTCCAAGGGCTGCACCAAGCCTGCTGGTACCTGATGCTCTGCCTTCACCTGCTGGCAGGTGAGGCATCGTGAAACGAACTCTGCCACAGCTTTCTTCATGCCCGACCACCAGTGCTGTCGTCTGAGGTCCTGGTACATCTTCGCCACTCCGGGATGTACGGCCAAGGGAGAAGTGTGAAACTCTCTCAGCACCTCCTCTCGTAGAGCGACTGGTACGAAGGTACGTCCTCTGAAAAGGATGTCATGCTCTGCTCCAAGGGAGAAACCATCAGGCGCCTGACCTGAGGATATCAGTGCACGCCGGGTCTCACAGCCAGCGTCCTCACGCTGAGCCTCTCTGACCCGCTGTAGAAGTGGAGGAGAGACTGTGAGAGACTGATGAAAGGCTGCTCCGTCTCTATCCACGAAGGATATCTGCAAGGAGGCTAGCTGCTCCGTCGCCTCCTCAAGCAGCTGAATGCCCGTCCTCCTGCTGAGGGCATCGGCTACCACGTTCCCCTTCCCAGGAGTATAGACTATCTCAAAGTCATAGTCCTGGAGGAACTCAAGCCATCTCCGCTGTCTCAGGTTCAGGTCCTTCTGAGAGAAGATATACCTGAGACTCTGGTGGTCAGAAAAGACTGTGAAGCGCTCGCCCATCAGATAGTGCCGCCACGTCTTCAGAGCGAAGACCACTGCTGCTAACTCCAGGTCATGAGTGGCGTAGTTCTGCTCATGCGGCCTCAACTGACGTGATCCGTAGGCGATCACGGCCCGCTCCTGCATCAGGACGCACCCGAGTCCAGTCCCTGATGCGTCGCAGTAAACTACGTATCCAACTCCCTCCTCAGGCAACCTCAAGATAGGTGCGCTGGTCAATCTCTGTCTCAGCTCCTGGAAGCTCTGCTGACATCTGTCTGACCACACAAAGGGTTTCCCCTTCTTCGTCAAGGCTGAGAGTGGTGCCGCAACTCTGGAGAAGTCTGGCACGAATCTCCGATAGTATCCCGCTAGGCCCAAGAAGCTCCGCACCTCTGTCACGCTCCTGGGTGGCTCCCAAGCTAGCACTGCCTCGATCTTCGCGGGATCCACTGCAACTCCCGCCTCAGAAATGACGTGCCCCAAGAAATGGACCTCACGTAACCAGAACTGGAATTTTGAGAGCTTTCCATAAAGCTGGTGCTCTCGGAGTGTGTCTAGCACAACTCGCAGGTGGTAGGCATGCTCCTCCTCAGTCGTCGAGTATACCAAAATGTCGTCAATGAAGACAACGACAAATCGGTCGAGGTATGGCTGGAATATCCTGTTCATGAGGCTCATGAACACTGCTGGAGCATTGGTTACGCCGAACGGCATAACCAAGAACTCATAATGGCCATACCGACACCTGAAGGCCGTCTTCTGTACGTCCTCGTCTCGAACTCTGAGCTGATGATAGCCTGACCGGAGGTCTATCTTCGAGAACCACCGCGCTCCCTTGAGCTGATCGAAGAGGTCATCAATCCGTGGCAGCGGATACTTGTTCCTCACTGTCACCTGGTTCAGGCGACGATAGTCGACACACAGTCGCAAGCTCCCGTCTGCCTTCTTGGCGAACAAAATCGGGGAAGCCCAGGGTGAAACACTGGGTCGGATAAACCCCTTGCTCTGCAAGTCCTCCAACTGTACCCGCAGCTCCCGAAGCTCGGCGGGGGCCATCCGATATGCTGGAGTAGATATCGGGGCTGTCCCGGGGTACAAGTCGATGTAAAAGTCTACCTCTCTACGAGGAGGTAGCCCTGGAACGTCGTCGGGAAAGACGTCCACGTACTGGTCCACCACTGCAGGAAAAGCCGGACTCCGCACGTCCACTGCTCCTAGGATGAGGCTAGCCAACTGATGAGAGATGGGCTGCACTCTCCTCCGCGGAAGTCCATCCTGTGCTGCAAAGGTTCCCTTCTCGCCGGTGAAGGTAAACCTGCTCCCGTCGGTACGAACACATCGCACCTTGCGCCTAAAACAGTCGATCTGGGCATGAACCGTGGATAGCCAATCCATGCCCAAGATGACGTCGTAAGGCCTCGACGCCGCTACAAGGAGATCCCAGCCGAAGCTCTCGCCTCCTAGAGTAAGCTCACACTGCCGGCACCAGTGCGTAATCGTCGAGTCTGCTCCCGTAGGAGTCTCTAGCCGTAAGGATCGAGCCAACGGCTCAGTCGGAATCTCCGAGCTCCGAACAAGGGCAGAGGCTATGAAAGAGTGACTCGCTCCTGTGTCTATAAGTACTGCAGCAAGGGTGGAATAGACACAGATCGTACCTCGAATCATATCTGGCATGTCGGGGTCGTAGGCCTCCACTGCCTGGAGCTGGGCCTGTCCCTGCCCGCCAGCTCCCTGTGGTCGAGGTGGCCCTCCTGGTGGTGGTGGGGGTAGAGCCTGGAAGCGTCGCCCACCACCCGCTGCTCGGCCAGCTCCTCTGCCTCGTCCGCCTCCTCCCCGCGGACCGCCACGGTCGACCCTCTGCCTCTGCCTGGGTGGCCCCTCCACCGTCTGCTGCTCCTCTGATCGGCGAGTCGGGCAGTCACGAGCCATGTGACCCTGCCCGCCGCAGGTGTAGCACAGCCTGCCTCTCGGAAGGCTGGCACTCCGCTGTGTGCCCTGCACTGCTGAGCCAGTGTCCCGGGGTCGCCTGCCGGAAGGTCTGGTCCGCCTGGAACCCTGGGTCATCCGTCGGCTACCTGCTGCCGAAGACTCAGCTACCTGCCGCCCTGCGCTAGGTCTCGCCGCTGAAGAAGGCTCTGCTAGGAAGCTCTCGATCAGGAGGGCTCGCTCCAACACTCCCGCCTGGGTCGGAATGCTGAGGGAGACCAGCGACGCCCGAATCTCCTGTCGCAAGCCCTGCTCGAAGGTCCGGGCCCGGAAGAAGGGGTCCCGTACCATGTCGGTCGAGTAGCGAGATAGGTCAGTGAACCTCGCCGCGTACTGAGCGACCGTCATGCTGCCCTGGCGCAGCTGGAGAAGCTCCTGGATGCGCACCGCTCGGAGGGTGGCCGGGACGAACTCAGAGCGGAAGAGGCTCTCGAAGTCCGTCCAGAGCAGGGATGCCTCGTCGTGAACCTGGAGCATCAGGCTCCACCATCGTCCTGTCGCCGCCTGCAGGAGGCTCGCTGCGAGAATCACCATGAGATCCGCTGGTGTCCTCACTAGCCTGAAGATCCGTACCACCGCCTCTAGCCAGTCCTCGGCGGCCTGGGGGTCCGCCTCACCGCGAAACCTGGGCGGTCGCTGGCTCTGAAACTCATGCAGTGCCCTGAGGCGACGTGCATCGTCAGCGTCTGGTACTGGAAGCATCGGTGGCTCGGCGGGTAAGGCTACCGCCGGTGCCACTGCTGGCAAAGGGCCCTGCACCGAGGCCTCGTCACTCGGTGGGCTGCCGTCGCGCCCAACACTCGGAACCCTAGCTGGCAGTCGTCGCGGGGCCATCCTGAAAAGGAGAACAAGAGCACCACAGTCAGAACAGTATACCTGGTGAGCTGGCACAAGTAATCACAAGGAAAACTTGAGACTTTCATAAAGCAGATCAGTATACCCGGTGAGCTGACACAAGTAATCACAAGAAAAACTTGAAACACGCACGCAATCAATGTTTTCATGCATTAAGTCGGAAATCAGGAGTCAGGGTCCTGGTGTACGGATACGTCGGCCGCCGCACCAACACTGGGCTCCCTGAACTGATAACCACACTCAATACACTAAACACTATTGCTTCACATAGAAAGAAAGGACGATCAGAGTCTGCGGTAGAACCGGCCACCTCTGATACCAATTTGTCACGACCCGTCCTCGGGGCCCGTGCCGTGACTACCCCAAGCCCGCCTTCCATAGGCCAGGGGCTGGCGACTAGCACCAAGGCGTAAAATCCCAGTAAACAGGGAAGGCATTGCCTTTATAAGTAACAACCACACAGAGTCAGCAAGCGGAAAGTAAAGTGCAGAAAGTAAAGGGGCCGGAAATACAAGCCCAACTGTAAAGTACAACTGAAAAAGTAAAGAACAGCAACTGAAGGAAAGACGGCGGCCTCGTGTCGTCCACTGGCAATCCCACCTGAAGGGTGGGTACAGATAGCCTCCAGGCTCCTCGGGTCCCACGTCCGCTCCGAGCACGTCCCGCCCGGTGGTCCACCTCCAGGTACCGTCCTGCTCCACGCCCCAACCGTGATCAGCGCTGTCCGTCGTCTGCAACCAACACAACAAGGTGCGGGCATAGCCCGTGCAGGGGTGAGTACAACTACTCAGTAAGGACCCCGAGACCCCCGAAGGTCTCCCGAAATCCACAAAGGATATAGCACAAAAGAAAGATGCAATCACGAAGTAACATCTGACTTGACTTAGGTATATGCCCATACATATACCTAAGTCCCCACTTCTAGCTCTGCTCATGAGCTCAAGAACAACTCAATCCACATAGGAAAGCAAGACTCAAATCCACAAAGGAGAGTAAACAGTAAATCCACAAAGGATAGTTCAACACAATCCACAAGGGAGAGTAACATAAGATTCAGCTCAACCAGGTATACTTTTTCAGATGACGTCAAAGACGATCACTGATCCGTCTAAGTCGTCGGACCCACGAAGGATCGATAGGTACTAACCCCCGCAAAAGACCCACACAGGATCGGGCTCACACAGAACCTGTAGGCAGTGGCTCACACAGAACCGGTAGTAAGGACCCACACAGGATCGGGCTCACACAGAACCTGTAGGCAGAGGCTCACACAGAACCGGTAGCACTGATCCACGTAGGATCGCTGAGTGCAGTAGTCGACGCAGTCCACGGAGGATCTCTGCTCTGTCGTCGCCGCAGTCCACGAAGGATCTCTGCTCTGCCGTCGTCGCAGTCCACGGAGGATCTCTGCTCTGCCGTCGTCGCAGTCCACGGAGGATCTCTGCTCTGCCGTCGAAGTCACAGCCAGCGCTAGGGTTCCCGCACGTAGCGAGCTCATTTAGGAGGGTCCGCTCCACGAGCCGAGGGGCTGATACATCAACTGACACGTAGTCCGAAGTTGATGTATCCAAAAGTTCCGTATCGACAACAGGATCTCAACGCAACAGACGGCGCGTCAATCGGACGCCCGGTCTGAGAATTATTGGCATTTTCGTCCCAGGGGCCCGGTTGGTTTTTAGGGCAAAACCAACCCGACCGTACTCCGCCTGTATCCGATCCTCGGGCGGAGTATGCCAAAAGTTCCGTCTCACTTAGAGGAAACTGCCACAGCTGACGGAACGTCGATCGGACGTCCGTAGCTCAAGTTATGAGCGTTTCCGCTCCGAGGGCCCGGTTGGCTTCGTGTACGAACCAACCCGGCCGAACCCAAAGTCTTCCGAAACCTTGAGTATAATATACCGAAACGACCGTCTCGATCCAAGGATCGCGTAGCCGCTGACGGTTCGTCAATCGGAGGTCCCAGGCCCAAGATATGGGCGAAAGACCGAAGAGGGCCCGGAACGGGGGGTACTGGGCCCGGGGCGACCCGGCCCGAACCCCCCCTGGGGTCGGCCGAACCGGGTCGGCCCGAACCGGGCCGACCCGAACCGGCCCGAACCGGCTCGGCCGGGTCCGGTCCGGCCTGGGCGCGGCCCGGCCGACCGGACCGGCCGGCTCGGCCTCGGCCGAGCGGCCGAGGGAGCCGCCGCCGCCGCGGGTTGAACCCGCGGCTTGAGGGAACCGCGGCCCCGCGGGGGGGGGGGGGGGGGGGGCGCCTGTCACGCGGACGCGGCCGGGCCGCCGCGTCCGTTCCCGGTTCCGCGCGGCCGCGGAACCGGCCGCCGCTGCCGCCGCGGCTGAAGCCGCGGCGGGCTTCCTCCATGGCGGCGCGCCGGGCGCCGCCGCCTCCGGTCGCCGGCGCCGCCGCGCCGCCGCCACCTTCCGCGGGCCGCCGGAGATGCTCCGGTGGCCCGATTTGCCTCCCGTCTGCGCCGTTGCCCCTCCCGGATGCCGACCTTCACTGCGGGATCAACGGATCGCCCCTGCCGCGCGGTTCGTCGTCGTCCGCCATATCCGCACAACAAAATAGATCGGCGGAGGGTTGCCGGGTCTTGTTCGTTAGACCCGCACCCTCCGCGTTAGCCATAAACGTCACCGGGAGGGAAAAGGATTAACCAAATCAACAATTTTAAATAGATTAAAATTGTTCCGATCGGGTTCTTTTTTTTGAAAAGAATAAACACGGGAAAAGAAATAAAATAATCCAATCAACCCTTACTTGTCGTCGTCGTCGGACGAGGGGTCGTCGCGGAATCGCTCGTCGCGGAGGAAGGAGATCGTCGCGTCGTCGCGGTATCCGGCGTCGCGTCGCCAATCTCCGGATCAAGAACAAACGGATTTAATTAATTAAATCCGTTGTTATTGAAATTTAAAAAAAAGGGAGAAATAAAAGATTCGATTCTCACCTTTGTTGCCGATCGCACGTTCGCCGCGGAAGAAGAGGCACCGAAGAAGAAGAAGAAGAAGAAGATCGCGGAAAAGTTGTCGACGTCGCGGATCGTGCGTCGTCGAATTCCGGTTCCGGCTTTCTTCGCGTTCTTCGCGTTTTTCGCGTTCTTCACGGAGAGGGTGGAGGCTCAGAGGAATAGCAATCCTCCAAAATAGACAAGTTTGTCTATTTTATTATTTTGCCAACAAACACAAAACGCGTAAGTAACGACCCACTTAATTCGTTGAATTAATTCAACGAATAAAACAGCCCATTTAATTCACGAAAGAAACAGCCCAATTAAATGGTCTGTTAAGAATTAAAGAAAACGCGTCGGTTGACTTTTCAGTTACTTTGACGGGTTTTCGCGGGTGCGTTACTTAGCGAAAGAAACGGCGGGGCTCGTGCGGGTCCCACCGCACAAATATCCTACCAAGGGGTAGGATATTTCTGGATAGCATCCTATCCAGTTCAACTCAGTTCAAGCCGTCTTTAAGTGACTTCAAGTGGCTTCCAAGCAGCTTAAGTGAAATAAAATAAAGTTGTCGCACAAACTTTATTTTATTTCTGACTTAAAGCCGTAAAATTTAAAAACCACGTCTGAGCAAACGCAACTCCGGAAGAGGCGTTTCTAAGCAAATACCGGCGCTGCGATTTCATCGGTGCCCTCAGAATTTGATTCCGGGCACCGGTTCAAAAGATAGAAAAACCCGCTCGTCCGTTCACTGAACGTACCCGAGCCAAACTTCGGAAATTGATTCCGGGCACACCGGGCCTCGGAATCAGGTGCCGTCTGAAGCTGCGCTCTTGTAAAATTCCAAAGAAAATTAAGAAAAAAATTTCCTTGAAATTTGCGGGTCTTTACAATTTAGATGTATAATTCATCATATATATCCATTATATAGATGTACTTATAATAGTACATTACATTTGGGGATAAGAAATGAAATGCACCGTTCATGGAGACGGTAATCCGTACGTACGCATGAACGATACTTTCATTTCTATTTCATATTTTTATGGAATGTAATAATAATGATATAGAGGTATATTATAATTCCAGTATAAAATCATATATAATAACTTTAAATCCATCCTTTATACGTCCCACATATGGCATTAACGAATCACATCACTTTGAGGGGGCGGTAGTCCGCACTTCCTTAAATGAAGACATCGCGTTTACCCATAATGGAAACCATAAAGGTATGCCCAAAATGAAAAATACAGAAGCTTAAGGAAAACATAAAAATATTATATATCATATAGTTTCATCTTAATTTCCACCTTTGAAGGTGTTAAAAGAATGTTGAACAATCATCGTTTCGGGAGGCCGAAATTCGCCATCAACGGAAACAATATGTTCTTTAACCATTATATGTAGGTGTGTGAAAGTGTAGCTCGAATCCTTCTTATAACAAAATCCTAGTATATTTATGATACTGCAGTTTTTACAAAAGAAATGAATTAAAAGAGTTTAGGGGGTTGGAGAAGCAAAATAAAACAAAAGGACTCAAGTGAAGACATTACCTTAAAATCGGGTAACTCCCTTTGGTTTGAGCTCAAAGGCTTCCTTGGGAAGACTTCTACCCAAAGTGAGGCTTCAAGGAGTAAGATAGGGAAGTGGAGATACAAAATGGGCAGAGGTTGGCCGATCCAAAGGCTTTGGGAGTGTTGGAAAGGAGGTAGAGGTGGGGGCCTTCTATAAGAGGAGAGGAGGGGCACTCTTGGACGGTAAAGAAACGTCACTTTATTTTAAAATGGTATTCGGATTTAAGAGGTCCCACATTGATGTGTTTCGAGTATAAGGTGATAAGGGTTCTAAATCCACTCATACAATTGGTTTTGTACATGTGTAGTTCTTAGATATTACATTATCTTTCCATTTTATTTAAATCTTTAAATAATGAGGTCATCGCTGCATCATCATGATGTCATAAATAATTTAATTTATTTAATGTCTAAAAATTATAAAAAAATACTATGATGTAGGAAATACTTTTATATTTCCAATTAATATTTATAGTAAAAAATCTGATTCGTATAAACCCATGTAAAAATCGTTTTAGTAAAACACTTCATGTTTGTCTCATTTTTACTTTAACTTTAAATAAAAAGAAATTAATGTCATTTTCCAACTAAAGTGGCTTCATGGGGTCCCCAAGTTGACCCATGGGTTGTCTTGGTCGGCCATGACACATCCAATGAGGTTAGGACATGTTTCAAGTTCATTTTGTATTATTAAAACATTATTTGTTCCTTAAACTACACTAATTACCTCTAATCGCGATTAAAAACTTAATAAGTTACTATTCACCGAAAAATTGTTTTTATCCCATTGAACCACATTTTACTTCTTAATGACAACCATGTATGTCGGATTTTTGAAATTCAAAATACAAAGATGGCAAAATTTCATTTAAACGGAAAAATCAGTTTTTATAAGTACCACTTAGTGGTTTCACTATTCATCAAAAATTGAAGTTTTTCAGAAAAATCCAAAAAATTCACCCTAAGCTATATTTGATATTCTGAATTCAAAAATGAAGTCTATTTTAAAAAAATTCAAAACATATAAGTCACATTAATTAATTTAATAATTAATTCCCGCTGTCAGAGCGAATAACGTGTTTTTATGAAACAATAAGTATCAAAAGATTGACACTAGTTTAAGTCTGATTTTAAAGTGAAATTAATTCCAATGACCACTATTGGATTTAATGGTAAAAATATATTCTAATTTAACTTTAAAACCAATTCAAACGTTAATCTAATCATATAAATAAATTAGATTAAAAAGAGGTTTTGAGTTAAAATACAACATTTTACACTATTCATTAAAAAATGAACTTTATCAGAAAGATACCAAAAATTTACACAAAGTAATTTTTGATGTCGCAATTCATAAGAAGAGTTTTATTTGGTCCAAAAGGATGTATAAGAGTGAACAAAACTATATTTAATGACGGTTCTCCATCAAAAGGCGATAAGTAAACCTTTAGTGAAAACTAGGGCATATACGCCTAAAATTGAATTCTTTCCGTATTTTATGCCTTTATCTTTTATTGGATAAATGTAAAAACATTTAAAAACATATATAATCATATTTTAGTTATTTCTATCCATTCCCGCCAATACAACGGCTACATGTTAACTACCATTTAAAATAATATTATTTTATTATTAGAGTGCAACGTAAGATTCCCAAGAAACTCGTTGTTGCGTGTTGGGTACGCCATCGAGCATAGATTCCCCTTTAAAGTCATATTAATATTTTATTCACAAATATGGATAAATATGAAAATGTCATATTCTTTATTTACCTGGGGTGTTACATCCTTCCCCCCATTTGGGAATTGCGTCCTCGCAATTTTTTAAAATTGAGCTTGGAAACATCTTTGAAAGTCCCACATCGGAACAAGAGTCAGTAAAACAATCACTGTAAAAAAAGGAAGATAAGTACAGAGGTCACCCGAGTTAACCCATATGTAGAAAAACATGGACATGGAAGAAAAATCAAAGGGTCATGTTCTTGAGGGAGAGTGATAGTAAACATGTCTAGGAGAAAGTTAACCATAAGAAAATCACAAACTTGTGACGAGTTAAACGGTATTCGATTCCCCAGTAGGAAAAGTTAATAGACATCATTTTTGTTTTAAGTTACTTTTTATTGAGGAATTTATTCATAAGGAAACATAATCACTTATCATGTTCACTTTCAACTTTTACTAGATTCCTTAATCAAACTCATATTTTTTTTCTCCAAAAGACGAGTATTTAGGGAGACTTGTTCGCATTAAGAGTACTATAATCAACATTCATGATAATCACCTAATCCACCAAAGAGAACTATATACATCCCATGTATTTAGGCTTTAACCAAAACCAAAACCAAAAAGGCTAGTACAATGTCAGATAATCCAGAAAAGGATAACCCATTAAAAAGAAAATCTATGCTTAATCTCCAAAATTTGTCCAACAAAACCCAAAGTTCAACGAGGACCATCCGATAAATAATTTGTCCATAAAATTATTCAAAGTAAACCAATCTAAGATTGAAACCCAAATATTTGAAGGATTTAGTCACATAGTCTTCCAAGTTAAATCGTAACATTTATCTCCAAGCAACATCAGTTGCTCCTAAAGTCTCGTATTGAAAAGTAATTAACCTAATCACATATCCTCCATGATAGGTTAATCATTTTCATAAATAACCCAAAATCAACTTACTCTTAATTCATAAAATCATATAACTAAAAAGAATCAGTCAAACTAACCAGGGACTTCATGTAGTCCAGTGGTAGGCGATAAATACCAGCCACACTTTGGTTGTGGGTTCGATTCCCGCAGCTTTGTCCGACGCGACGGGTTGTCACACGGTCTGCATGTTGTCCTTTTTCCAAAACTATATAATTCTTAAATCATTCCCCAAAAAGAGATAAAATCATCAAAAATGATCATAACATATTTTAACCTCAAGTTTATCTCATGCCTTTCATTTTCCAGAATATCATATAATAACCCATAATTACCTCAAAAGTAAGGATCATATAAACTCTAATGGTTACCTTTATAATTATTACTTGAACTTCCACATCGATTGTTCATCTCGTACGTGATGCATTACAGAACATACCAAGGTTCAAGTGGTTTATCATGACTCCTTGATATTTGGTTTAGAACAACCATGAGTTTCCTCATTAAATCCTCCATTTTATCTAGTATCTTAATCAGAGAACCACCACAGTTTCCTTCAAACCTGTTGTCTCTTTTGTGCCTGCTAGATCCATCCATTCACTAAAAACAGAAATGTCAGTGTGAGTATATCAACAAAACCATCATGTACTAATGAGGAAGGTAAACACTAACATATACTTACTCATTCACTTTATCTAAAACTAGGTTTTTTTATGAAATCCTAACCATTATGGTAATGTCACTTATGCTTAAATAATAACCTAACCTCTACAGTTATCTAAACCGACCTTTGATACCAACTATAAGGCCCCAGCCTTAAACCTTACTTAATATTGAGTTATTACAAGATTACACATTGAGGATCTTTTTAGGTTTAGAGTTTTAGAGAATTAGATCATGAAACTTGCATTACATTCCACATTTAAACAAAGTGGTTACATAAAAGACAATATTCATTATTCCCATCAAAAGAAACATATTTAAAATAAAACACAGATTCTTTCTCGACACATCCTTGACACTATCATCACATCATGTACCTTTCCCTTGACCTGTGAAAAACATTTCAAAAACTTGGGATGAGCATAAAAAGCTCAGTAAGGGTTATAAAAATATGGAAAAGAAAACATGAGTACATGTACACATAAGAATCAATGAAATCATACTTTACTCATAAAACATAAGTACATTAACATACCTCATCAAATCATGAATAAATCATAGAAATCATAAGACATAAAGGTAACTTGAGGCATTCATAACATTATTATGTAGGGAGTAACCCTGTTGGTTACGTTTGGAATACCTATCACAATATATTCCCTAAATCTCTTCGAAGAAACCTTAACGTTTCACTCCTTCGCGTTACCCAATGCATTGGAGAGCTATATCGGGCTCACCCGCCCTTAGTTTATCATAGAACCACCTGTCATCATAACAATGCCCAAGAACCATAACATAATTATACCACATAATACATGCATAAAGGAAACATAACATTTCCACATTTCGATCACAAGATATCAATAAAACACATTGATATAAAAAACATTATGAAAACCATTTTCAATACCAAAATAAAATAAAATTAAAACATGGTATTTATTTTTCTTTTAAAAAGAAGGTATGGATTGTAGAGGAAGTCGAAACTAAAATAATGGTCACGGCAGCGGAGAAGTCGTTGTCGCTGCATACGTACGACAAAAACATTCCCTTTTTGTCGTTTAGTAAACGCTTTGTATAAAAAAGATTCCTTTTGAATAAATGTAAAATTAAAAGGGGTTTATACACCATATAAAAGAAAGTTGTGTATAAAACAAAATATGCCTCAATGAAAGGAGATTGAGACGAAGTCCCATACAAAGACGGTATCCTTGGATTAATGATAAATCAGTTACATAACTATGTGTGACAAACGAATACACGAAATATAAGTGGGTATTAAGTGTAAAACAATCAGAGGAAATTAAAACATAATTATAGAACGACATATTCAAGGTGTACAAGTTTATCCCAAAGAATTGAAATTGGGTTAAGAAGTTCCCTTGCAAAAATTAGACAGCCTAACGGCGTCACTTCAAAATTCAGAAAAAGAGTTGATGAGAGATAAAAAGGGGATCTCATCACTTGGAAATAAAATTTACATCAATAAGGATATATAAGAACATATCCCAAAATAATATTATGTGAATTAAAAGAGATATCAAAAAAAGTCTTTTAAAAAGAGGAGGGTGAAAGGTTCCCTTACCGACATGGGTATCTTTCGAAACATACGCCCCGTGAAAGAAGGAAAATACAACATTGATGTAAATACTCATAAATGAAATAATATTACACAATGAGTAAAATAAATGTCAGTACATACACCACTCAAAGGAAATTGTGGCAAATGTAGCATAAATCTCACGGGAATAAAAGTGAGATGAAAAATCCCTTACGAAAACTCGGCAGCCTAACGATGCCACTTAAAACTTCCAAAAATGGATTGATGAGATCAAATAGGGTATCTCATCACATTACAATAAAATGCATAGAAAGAGGAATATAAAAGTACATCCCCCATCATAACAACGAGGAGCTTAAAAGAAGTGACATAAAGGAGAGTACTTAAAGAGAAAGAAAGAGGTTAAATCTCTTACGAAAATTTGGGAGCCTAACTGCGCCACTCAAAACTTCCAAAATGGATTGATGAGAGAGAATAGGGTCTCTCATCATATGAACATAAAAATTACAGTAAGAGTAATATAAAATAACATCCCAATAACGAGAAATATGAGCTTAGAAGGAATGACATAAAAGAGTGTACTTAAAAAGAAAGAGAGGAGTAGGATCCCTTACCTCAGGTCCGACTTGACTCGATCGTTCTTTAACGTCCTGAATAATAAACTTGAGTTAATTTCCACTTTATTAAGAACCTTTTTATAGTTCATTATTCCTTTTATATCACTTATTTCCATGTTATAAACATTATGTAATCATTTAAGTTAATAATGTTTGTTTTGTCGATATTTGGTTCTTAAGTCGAAAGTGGATTTCTTACAATTACATGTTGTTCGTGTGGTCAAATGTTCATTATATCCAGAATTATATTCATGATTTTGATATCATATATGTAATATATATCCATAATATACATGTATTTATAATATTACATAATCATTTAGAGGTAAGAAATGAAATGCACCGTTCATGGAGACGGTAAGCCGTACGTACGCATGAACGCTACTTTCATTTCTATGTCATATTAATGGAATTAAAACTAAATGAGAGGTATGTATATTTTAATTCTAGAATTATATTCATAATTTAGATGTATCATTAATCATATATATCCATTATATACATGTACTTATAATAGTACATTACATTTGGGGATAAGAAATGAAATGCACCGTTCATGGAGACGGTAAGCCGTACGTACGCATGAACGCTACTTTCATTTCTATTTCATATTTTTATGGAATGGAATAATAATTATATAGAGGTAAATTATAATTCCAGTATAAAATCATATATAATAACTTTAAATCCATCCTTTATATGTCCCACATATGGCATTAACGAATCACATCACTTTGAGGGGGCGGTAGTCCGCACTTCCTTAAATGAAGATATCGCGTTTACCCATAATGGAAACCATAAAGGTATGCCCAAAATGGAAAATACATAAGCTTAAGGAAAAGATAAAAATATTATATATCATATAGTGTCATCTTAATGGCCACCTTTTAAGTTGTTAAAAGAATGTTGAACAATCATTGTTTCGGGAGGCCGAAATTCACCATCCACGGAAACAGTATGTTCTTTAACCATTATATGTAGGTGTGTACAACTATAGCTCGAATACTTCTTATAAAAACATCCTAGTATATTGATGATACTGGATTTGTTACAAAAGAAATGAATAAAAAGAGTTTAGGGGGTTGGAGAAGCAAAATAAAACAAAAGGACTCAAGTGAAGACATTACCTTAAAATCGGGTAACTCCCTTTGGTTTGAGATCAAAGGCTTCCTTGGGATGACTTCTGCCCAAAGTGAGGCTTCAAGGAGTAATAGAGGGAAGTGGAGAGACAAAATGGGTAGAGGTTGGCCGAGACAAAGGCTTTTGGAGTGTGGGTAAGGAGGTAGAGGAGGGGGCCTTTTATAAGAGGAGAGGAGGGGCACTCTTGGAAGGTAAAGAAAAGTCACTTTATTTTAAAATGGTATTCAGATTTAAGAGGTCCCAAATTGATGTGTTTCTAGAATAAGGTGATAAGGGTTCTAAATCCACTCATCCAATAGGTTTTGGACATGTTTAGGTCTTAGATATTACATTATCTTTCCATTTTATTTAAATCGTAAAATAATGAGGTCATCACTGCATCATCATGATGTCATAAATAATTTAATTTATTTAATGTCTAAAAATTATAAAAAAATACTATGATGTAGGAAAGCTTTTTAGATTTCCAATGAATATTTATAGTCAAAAATTGTATTTGTATAACCCCATGTAAAAATTGTTTTAGTAAAACATTTCATGTTTGTCTCATTTTTACTTTAACTTTAAATAAAAAGATATTAATGACATTTTCCATCCAAAGTGGCTTCATGGGGTCCCCAAGTTGACCCATGGGTTGTCTTGGTCATCCATGAAACATCCAATGAGGTTAGGACATGTGTCAAGTTCATTTCATATTATTAAAACATTATTTTTACCTTAAACTACACTAATTACCTCTACTCGCGATTAAAAACTTAATAAGTTACTATTCACTGAAAAATTATTTTTATCCCATTGAACCACATTTTACTTCTTAATGACAACCATGTATGTCGGATTTTTGAAATTCAAAACACAAAGATGTCCAAATTTCATTTAAATGGAAAAATCAGTTTTTATAAGTACCACTTAGTGGTTTCACTATTCATCCAAAATTGAAGTTTTTCAGAAAAATCCCAAAAATTCACCCGAAGCTATATTTGATATTACAAATTCAAAAATGAAGTATATTTTACAAAATTAAAAACATATAAGTCACATTAATTAATTTAATAATTAATTCCCGCTGTCAGAACAATAGCGTGTTTTTATGAAACAATAAGTATCAAAAGATTGACACTAGTTTAAGTCTCATTTCAAAGTGAAATTAATTCCAACGACCAATATTGGATTTAATGGTAAAAATATATTCTAATTTCACTTTAAATCCAATTCAAAAGGTAATCTAATAATATAAATAAATTAGATTAAAAAGAGGTTTTGAATTAAAATACAACATTTTACACTATTCATTAAAAAATGAACTTTATCAAAAAGATACCAAAAATTTACACAAAGTAAATTTTGATGTCCCAATTCTTAAGAATAGTTTTATTTGGTCCAAAAGGATGTATAAGAGTGAACAAAACTATATTTAATGACGGTTCTCCATCAAAAGGCGATAAGTGAACCTTTAGTGAAAACTAGGGCATAAACGCCTAAAATTGAATTCTTTCCGTATTTTATGCCTTTATCTTTTATTGGATAAATGTAAAAACATTTAAAAACATATATAATCATATTTTAGTTATTTCTATCCATTCCCTCCAGTACAACGGCTACATGTTAACTACCATTTAAAATAATATTATTTTATTATTAGAGTGTAACGTAAGATTCCCAAGAAACTCGTTGTTGCGTGTTGGGTACGCCATCGAGCATAGAGTCCCCTTTAAAGTCATATTAATATTTTATTCACAAATATGGATAGATATGAAAATGTCATATTCTTTATTTACCTGGGGTGTTACACACACCATAGGTTATTATACCCAATAGGGTCACTTATAAGACTAATGACTGTCTACATAGGCCAATGCATGTTCTTTTAGTGAAATTTTCCCCACTCACACACACCCTGGGAAACATCCAAGGAGGTACCCAATCCTAAAAATAATATATACTAATCTCTCTTAACTATGGATTCCTAATAAGGTAGGCTCTTGAAATGAAAGACGAACCTTGTAGAAATGGGTTGTAAAATTTAGTCTTCTATGTATCACTTTTCAATGGGTATTAAAAATGATTGTTCTAATTGTTACCTTAGTGGAAAAAATAGAAACCTCTTACTATCTAATGACGCAATACTAGTCACTATAATTGAATCCACCTACCTAGAATCATAGGTTATTTTTGCCCCCCTTAGATATAAGGCATGGATTCACCACCTATGAAAGGATCAGCCGAAGAAAAACATTTTCCTATACTCATAAAGAATACACGAGTTCATCCTCAAAATGAATATCCCTTATCACATCATCCACTTCCTGTATCATGGAAAATAATTTTAAATTAATTACATGAGTGGCATAGTTCTTTATTGACTTTCCTCCCTACTTAAGGTGCATAAAATCCCTATGCCTATTATCCCTCAGGGTCACAAAAAAGAAATAGTCAATAAACCAATTATAGACATACTTTTATGTTATACATACACATCAGTATACCTAGACCAAAGCACCCCATCGTCACTTCATATATCCTCAAAGCATATATGTCATGATCTTTACCCTCCTTCCCAAGGATGTCTCTATAACATTACTTTTTTTTTGTGTCGACTCTACCCAATGATAAGCTACTGAGGGACCACAATCACCAGAGAAAAATGAAGGATGAATTAAACTAAAATCCTTAGTATGATTAGACATCATAAGCATGGACCATGGATCCTCTCTTTATATTTAGTATATAACTCAAAGAAATCTATCTCAAAGCTAAACATCCATTTCAAAACCTGGTTCTTTAAAGGATCTAGACCAACCAACTATGTAACATAATAATAAAAACCATATTACACTCAATAAAATTATTTCATGGATAAAATATTCTATAAATCCAGGAACACACCTCAAGAAACATTACTACAACAGTTTTTGATATCCCAGTTTAACGAAATCGATAAAAGGCATAACACGCTTTTATTATATACATCTCATAAGACATGATTCATGTAACTTGAGCACTCTCACTAAACCCATATACCCATATATAGGGTCATAAATTTATATAGATAAGTTCCACATAATATATATAGTATCTTTATAATCTCACCTTTCCACTTTACCCAAACAAGAGTCTTCAAACTTGAGGCTCAATTAAATAAAATTTTAATTACAAGATATAGTGAAAAATGCATTTTAAGTTGAAATTTGAATTTTATTTAAATGAATCCTCATAATAATCAAGATAAATAATCATTTTATAAGTTTTTATCCACCACATGTATCAGTTAACTAATATTAAACCATAAATTTATATGGGAAAGTGCCATATAAATTGCTGATGGCATTTTGTATAAAAAAACCTATGTTATAAGTAATTTAACCAATAAATGGAAATCATGTAAATGATATATGAATTAGATGTTCCTTTTATGATGCATGAATGAATTACCCCTTATCATTTCATCCAAGATACACAAATCTCATAAATAATGTATTTAAAATTTAATACATCATTCTAGGAGAAATGATTCCATAGTAATAACAGAGAAAAAAACCATTATCCCATCATTATCAATGTGTAATTTCATCATAAGTGGTTTAGTTACTCAGTGGAATGTATTCTATACCATGTTTTAACAATTCTTTATCTATTATCTACCTTAACAAATTAGTTAGATAAATTAATGAACTTTCATACAACTTGGTAATGTCCCCTGGCCAAAAACCACCGATCGGTGACTCATATGTAGTCGCTACAAGACCTCTAGATTATCTTAATATACATAAGAGTATAATAACTAGTAGAAAGGGAATATAGGGTTAAAATGAGGATAGAATACCATTATATTAAAATTAAATAACACTATATATTTTAAAAAATCATATAAATATGGATAAAGTAGTACACATACTTCATAGAAAATTCCAATAAATGAACATAACCCATGTTATATAAAAATAGTGAATACATAATTTTTGGTGGGTATACTTCAAAATAAGATCATATACACCAATATCGTAAAAATAGTAAATGAAAAAATAGTAAATAATACAACAAATAGTCCCACGTCCTAGCCTGAATCCAATTCTCTTATTACATAATAATTGTCCCTCTTTAAGAATAAGTCATAGAGTGATTTCCTATGTCCAATCCTATTACCATGAAGTCTTATTGGGTAAAAAATAATGTCCCAATCTGAATGTAAGTATGACTCAGTAGTCAATCACCAACAACATTTAAATCACATATAGTTTGAGTATATAGTTTATATTGATGTTTGTAATAAAATAAAGGATATAAAATAAGAGCCCAAATTGATCCTCAGGTTCCATGGTAACACACAAGATCAATCATGCATGCATCAAATAGTTCTATAGGTCTCTCATTATAGTAACCTGTAAAGGAAAAAATAAATACAAGGATCATAACCAATGAATTTTAAAATACTAATATACTTTCAAATAAAATTAGAGTGTATAAGGAATTTTAATACTGTAGTCATCGTATAAATCCAAGGAACCTACACAAAGAATTCCAAACTAATATTCAACTGCTGAATCCAAGGAGCATAACCAAGGAATTACAAACTAATTGTCATAATCTAAATCCAAGGAGTAAATAAAATTCATTAAAAACTATTAGTTAACCATTTTATCACATCATTTAACTTATCCATTCATGGGATTCTACAATAATCGTGCACACCAGATCCTATAGTTTGTCTTTAGTATGTACTAAATAAACAAATTTCATTTACTTATGTCTAAGGAATCCATAGTGTCATTTATGAATTCCTATTTAATTTTCAAGGTCATGAAAAACCCACAAGATAAAAATATCTTAGTCCACAATCCCCTACTGACTACTCATGGATCATGGAGATGTTCAATTTTTGGAAATATAGTTGAAATATAATTAAATAAAATATAGGAAAATAATGGGGTATGTTCACATGACCACACATAACAAAAATTATATATAAAATGTGACACTGAGGGATATCTTCAAAAACACCTATCATATAATCATAGATGTTAAATCTTTAAATACCAGCCACAAATTGGAGCCCGAATGGTGGAAAATTATGAAGTTTATGTACAGTAGTAACTATGGGAAAATATATATAAACTGCATGAGATTTATTTCTAGTAAACGAAATTAAGATTGATCAAAGTAAGATTTATAACCTTTAATTAATATCCTAATCATAGTGAACTATGATCAATTCTACCATGAATTTAGAGAGTGGAAACAACCAAGATATTAGGGGAATGAGATCTCTCATTGAGGAGGTTCATAGTCAATAAAAAAAGTGGTGTAAGAGGGTTAAAAAAATCCTAATTGAGTGGGAGAAAAAATATAATACCACAATTTTAATAAGGTTCATCATAACTGACTATGTGCACCTCCATGGTGTGGATGTCACCCTATTCCATAACAAAATTACCAAATAAAACTAGCCTCAACATGGTTTTCTATGCCCCAGGTGAGTTTCTCGGGGAAACTCCCTTATCAAGAATTCCGTCCTCCCTATTTACCACAGTTTTAACACTCAACCAAAACAACTAATGGATGGGTACCATAGAGCATCCATTTCATATTTCAATCCCTAGTCCCATATCACACATGCCTCTTCCATATCTATAAACATAAGTAAGGGATTTTTGGGTCACCCATTTTGAACTGGTGAACCTCTAGGGAACCACTAACAACCAAAAACCTAGTATGGTAATTTTGGTTATCATAGCATAATCCAAATAGCCAGGTCATAACTGAAATAGCGACCATGAGGTGGAACCATGGTGAGGAACTCCCTCTTTATTTCACACAGATTCCATCCTATGGTACCATGTGAATCTTCATTGTTTAGAGTTCCTTATAGTCATCCAAAACAACCCATTCGAGGATAAAACATCTTAGGGGAATCCTTAGTGATCTTCTATGTGATCTTGGAACCTCTCAAGCCTCTAAAATGACTTTAAAATCCACCTTCAACCCTCAGAATACCTTAAGAACCACTCTATTTTCCCAAAAAACACCTAAGTAAACTAAAGAAAAACAAAAGTATTGGAATAAAATTAACTAGGTTTATACCTTAAAATAAGTCAATATTTTCAAAATAATGTTTTATATGAAAACATTATCTGATTATAATAATTGGAAATCTGAAGGATTGTAAATTCTATACTTATTTTTCTCAAATGATAAAATTCACTATAATTGGTATGAAAGGAGGAGTGATCAGTCAATGGAATGATCAATTAGAAAGATAAGTTCATACTTCTAGGTTTATAAAATCTATTATGTTAAATTAGAGATATTGTAATATAAAAATATTTTAATGTAGATGAGGAAGATAAATTATTATATAAGTCTATTTAGTGGAGGCTATGGTCTTTGTAGTCAAATGTTTAGTTGTAAAAAAATTGAAAATGTGCTTATTATAATTGTTTGAATGGATTAGTAAGAAATCATACATATAGTGTTCAGTCATCCTGGACTAAATGGATCATTCTCATTTCATGAGGAAGTACATTTAGACTGAAGAGATATAATACAATCAGATTTCATGATAATTCTATCTAGAGATATTGATTGGTTAATGGAAGATACCTTATGAACATTTGTAAGTGTTCAGTAAATGATGAAAAATTTTCATGTTTTTTAATGACTTCATTATATTAGTGATAAAATATGTCTCAGAATCATCCTAAAAAATATATTTATGGGGTCAACCACATTGGCTATAAATATTATAAAAATCTATTGTTCCGTATATTACATTATTTTAATATTTTATATGAGTTTTTTTTGTGATTAAAATATTGAAAGTATCTATAAATCAACATGTCATATAGGTTAATTTAAATAAGGAAATTATAAAAGAGTTACACTGATCCAACTGTCCATTTATCTGTGTTGCATCATATTACAATGTACTTGACTAAAAATATCATTTAAAATTACTTATTTTAGTTATTTATTCTTATAAATATATTTTATTATTATTTTTAATATATTTTTAACCATATATTACTCATTCTCTTTCATCATACACTTTTTAAGTTCTATTATAATATCAATGTAAGAGTTCCAAATTCTTCCATTTCAATTACTATTTGATATTATTTTCATGTAGTTTGTGATTAGATATCCCTTTTATTTTGATCATTTATAATTATTATAGATTATAGAATACCAATTGTTTTCTATCTTACCATTTCAATAGGTTGTTATGATACCAAAGTAATGGTTCCCAATTTGAGCACAACATTTATAATTTCAGATTATTTGGTTATATTTTATTTTTAGATTTTGTTTCATATAATTACATGATTTTATATAAATTTTATTGTCATGTATTTGTTATATTATAGATGTGGGATTACCCATTCCTTGCCACTAATCCGTTTTAATAGACCCTGTAATTCCTATGAAAGTGTTTCGCATTCCATCCACTTCATTTTTTATTTATAATTCATTTATTATATAAAATTTTAATCATCATTTTCATATAATTTCATTATTATATTTCCAAATATTTTCCAATAAATTTATATTTAATTAATTATATATTACTTATTCCCACTTGTTTTTATTTTATAATAATATACTGGGTTTTTAAAGTAGTGATTCTCAATCAACTTATAATATACAAGACTTTATATTAACATAATTTATCAAATTACATCATTAATATTATTTTTTTAAATTAAAAAATGCATCTAGTTTCATTTGAAGATATCAACATATAATATATATTCATAATAATTAAAATATAAGGAGCATTAAATGTTTATGAAATTATAATAAATTCATTATCTCTTATTCAATAAGTAGGAAATTTTGAATTATATTGAAAATATTATTGAATCTATTTGTATTATTATATTGAATAGTGTTAAATATATACTTTTAATTCATGTATCGTCATAGTAATTTTTAATAAAAATTATAATGTATTTATTAAATAACATTCATAGAATATATATTTTTTTAGAAATTCAGCTTTATTTTATAACCTTTTTATGTTATCTGGAGTTATCTTTTCATATCACCATTTTAATAGTAATATTTTAATTATATTTTATTACTTTACATATTTTTATACTTGCTTTAAAAATGATTTTATTGTGTCATATATCCATATAAAATAACAAAATAATTTTTACTAACTTAACTTATTTTATGTGTATACTTTGAATATAATAAATTGATAAATAATATTTTACCAATAATATAAAAATTTATTATGAATTTTGAATATATATAATAATTCATTTAATATTTGAAACATTTTTTCATATTGTTTGATGTTGATTTAGAACTCTAAAAATTACCATTTAAATTGTTATGAAATATGTTTCACACTAATATAATATCATGATTTATGAATTATATTCACACAAAAAAACATCGTTTAAAATTAATAAATATATATATATAGTCTTATTTTACAAAATGTAAATTATATTTAGATATGGTATTCTTTATAAAACTAAAATGGTTGTTGATAATGAATTATGAAGATAATATATCTAGTTCATTGCTACAAATGTATCTGACTTGATATTTTTTTTCAAAATATAAGATTTTACAAAATATTAGATTATTTTTTCAAAATAGATTTCGTTTTGAGAATAATCTCTTAAAAATGGTCACATGCTAATTTATTCATATATTTCATTAAATGACAATTTTGTGGTGAATAGTGGAAAATACAAATTTTTGTATGACATATTTGTTATGACATTATCATGATATAAATATTTTTCTAAAAATTATATCACATTTCCCCTTATACAAAATATTTTAATTGGGTTTAATAATCCATTTAAATAAAATATACTTAATTACAAAATTTATAAATAGATTATCTAAATCGATGTTATGTTATATAAGCATAACTATATTCAATTAATTACATGGTATATATATTATTTACAAGGTATCATTATATTTTTTAAGTAATAATATTCCAAATAAACCTATATATATTAATTAGAAAATAATAAATTTCATATTAATCAACATTATTTATAGTACTGAACCAAAATAATAAAACAAGAAATATATTATTCAATGTTACTCAAATAAATTCTTAAAAACATATCCTCCCTCTTCCTCTCCCTCATCACATCTAAAACTCTTTCTTTATCTATATATATTCTTGCATCCTACTATAAACACCCCATTAAACATTCATATGGCCCTACTATAGCTAAAGACACTCATATAAAGGATGTAGACTCAATCCGATGGAGGTGATTTAAAGAACATGGTAAGGGTTTCAATATATATCATTCCATTTTTATACTAGGGGATTTTTACATGAAACACTTACCACACTTGTTAGTATATGATAACTAAATATCCATGTTATTAACATACTTATAATGCTTTATCTATTAAAAATTTCCCATTACCTCTCATCGAACCTGTAACACCCTGAGATTTTATGAAAAATATTCTTTTTAATTTCATTAATGCCTTGTGTTTGACGCTACACCAAAAGGAGCTTGCACAACACACACCCCTGACTTGGCTTGCATTACATGCAACAAAGACCTTCCTCGATAGCGTGTGTAGTACGCAATACCGAGTTTCACTAAACGATATATTATTATAATATTATTATGAACTAGCCCTTATGAATAGTAATACCAACTTTTTGAAATTTTATAAATTTTATCTTTCAAAATGGACTTCAATTTTTGATTCAGAATATCGAAATTAGCTTAGAGTGAAATTTTGGTACTTTTCGGATAACTTTCAAATTCTGATGAATAGTGAAAATTACTAAATTTTAATTAAAAACAACTTTTTTAATCGAAATAATTAATAGTGATAAATTATTAATTTGAGTGGTTTTAAAGTATATATAGAATATATTTTTACAATTTAATACAATGTTGGTCATTGGATGTAATTTCACATTTAAACCAGACATAAACAAATGTCAATCTTTTGATAGTTATTATCTCTTAAAAACACGCTATTTGTTTTGACGACGTGAATTAATTTTTAAATTAGTTAAGGTAACTGATATGTTTCGAATTTTGTAAAATAGACATAATTTTTGAATTCATAATATCAAATATAGCTTAGGCCTAATTTTTGGTATTTTTCTGGAAACTTTCATTTATTTTGATTAATAGTGAAACCACAAAGTGGTAGTTAAAAAACTGAATTTTTCATAAAACTTAATTTTACCGCTCTTGTGAGTAGAATTTTAAAATCCGAGAGACATGGTTAATATCAAGGACTAAAATTTGGTTCAATGAGATGAAAATAATTTTTGGTGAATAGTAACTTTTTACTTTTTTTAACACGGTTAAAAGTAAATAGGGTAATTAAGGGTAAAAGTGTTATTATTATTACCCTAACAAATGTCCTAATTCTATTGGATAAGTTTAATTCGACCAAAAGCAACCTTAGGAATAAAATATGACCATTTAGGCCCACTTGGATTAGATTAGGACATTTATTATTAATTTATTTAAAGAATGGTTAAAATAGTTAAAATCAAAGTTTAATAACTAAATAATTTTTAATATAGGTTTATAAATAAGATAAATTCGACTATAAATATTCATTAGAAAGATAAAAAGATTTCCTACATAATGGTATTTTATTTTTAATTTTTAAACTTAAAATAATTTAATGATGATGCATTAATTATCTTATTAATGAAATATTGACATAATTGATGTTATAAATACCCAAATAAATGTAATTTGAGAATTTTTATGAATTCAAATAATCATATATGTTAATATGACATGTTAGTATTGATTTAATTAACTTTTTTTGAACTAATCATTCTGTTATGAGTTTCACAAAAATCAATTACCAAATAGTGTCAAAATTGACATAAAATAGTTTTTTAAAAACAATATTATATTATTTATTGTTATTATATTCCTAAAAATCTATGGTTCGGCCAAGATACTTATATCATGATAGGTGTATCATTAATGTACCACTTGGGGGTCTCTTGGATGTATATGGTAAGTTTATTAATTATATAATATAAAAATACAAAGTGACATGGTAAATGTCAATCTAATTAACTAAGAGTGAAAACTAAAAGACAAGGTTAATATAATGACCTAAACTTGTCTAAATTCTATTGGATGAGAGGATTTAGACCCATCCCCACCTTATATTTGAAATAAATCAATTTGGAGATATTAAAAACCAAATATGGCTTTATAATAAAATAATATTTTTAGTTTTTCCAAAGGTGCCCCTCTCATCCCTTATAAAAGGGAACCTCCTCCCTCTCTTCCTCACACCATTTTGAGCCTTGAAGCTCGGCCAAACTCTGACCATTTCACTTCCCCACTTCCCTAGAAACATCCTAGAGGTCCTGGTATTCTTCAAAGACCAATTTTAGTTCCCTAAGAGGAGGTCTCAAAGAGGCGCTTCAAAGAAGAGGTAATGTCCGTTACCGATTCTTTCAACTTTATTTCTTCTTCTATTCCCTCTTCTTTAGTTGTTTCATTATGAAGTAATAACATCAGTAACCCTCATATACGGATATGTTATTATAAATATGAAACTACCCTATTTCACCTTCTATCCATCCTATGGAAAACGAAATCACTACGCGTGCGTACGTACGGAATACCGTCTCCACGCCGTGGTGAAATCTGTTTTTCCACCAACACCTTACATGGATGGGTATAATGGGGTATAGAATAACTATATATGGTTATTATAACATCATAATGATTCTGATACATTATACCATCCACTCCAATTCTATTCAATAATTATGGGAATGATATCATCACTCGTGCGTACGTACGGACTACCGTCTCCACGACGCGATGAGATTCATTCTCCATATTAACCATACATGAATGATCATAAAGTTTATATAATGAATAATAATGAAATATATGAATGCTACTGGATTTATGTATATATATATATATATATATGTATGTCATCTATTTAGTTTCATTCAAATCAATAAGGAAATGAAAACATCGTTCATGCGTACGTACGGCCTACCGTCTCTATGAACGGTGTATTTCATTCCTTTTATCGATCTATAATATATATATGTATATGATGAATATATATTATATATAAATAATTTTTTACATTCTTGAATTATGTAAATCAGGATATAAGTATTAATATCAAGAACGACAAGTCGAAACACATACGATAAATGAAATGATTTTACCCAAAACACTACTTTAACATGGAATTTACAAAAGAACAGGTAATATAAAGTCATAAGTGAAATAAATATGATATCATAACAACGAATATGATTCTTCAATAAGACAATGACATTATTTAAATCATTATATAGGAGGTTCGGATACGTACGAAGCATATCGAACCTAAGGTAAGGGATAATTTTGCAAATCTCATTTTTATCCGAGATTGTTTATTTGTAAGTATTTACTGGGGTTATTGAAATCATTCATGTCCATGTTTTATAAAAGTGTTTTCATGTATTTTTAAAGTAATTTTTACCCATTTTGACTTTTACCCCATGGTATGGAAGGAATCTTTTATTTTTTCCCCTATAAGGTACCTTTTGACTTTTCTGACAAAAGTGCGAGAAGAATGTTTTTTAACGTATACGGCATGAAAGGATTTTTACAGTTTTATAAAACCTTATTTTCATGAAGATTCCTCCAAAATATTTCATTACTATTTTCAACAAAATCTTTATCTTTTAAAATTGCATGATGTTTTGTGAAAAGAAATTGATTTTGAAGAAGAAAGGATATTTTCCTCAAGAATTCATTTCAAGTGTTTTATCAAAAACATTTTTCATCTAAGATGAAATTATTTCATATGTGTATGTTTCAAGTATAATGTATCTATGATTTACATGGTTTCACTTTTCTTATGATGAAATATCCATTTCTTTTATATGGATTATGTTATGATGGGATGATGTTTATGAAACCCATTTTATTCGTTGATTTATTATGAATGATGTATGTTTATTTTGTGGCACAAGTAAGAATGATTTCATTATGAGATGGGTGGGACCTATATCTCCCTCAAATGAATTGGGTAAAGATTTATATCTCATGAGATAGACATGGCTGGAACGGTAAGTTAATCCGGTTCAGTGTTACAGGACTGAAACGAGGAGTGAACTCGATTCAGAAAGGGACTTTGTCCACTAAGATGGTCTTGGCAGCAATGCCTTGGCTACTATGGAAATCATAACATGTGCTTAATGGTTGCCACAGTTACATGTTTTATTCCCATGCGATTTTATCCTGATTGATGTTCCCTTATGATATATGCCTTACGTACTTCACGATTCATGTCTTTGCTCAAGATTTTGATGTTTAGATTTTATGTTCAAGTTTTTGCATTCAAATGTTTATGGATTGTTTTATGTTCTCTATGTTTACCATTACTGGGAATTTGAGCTCACCCATTTTATGTTTTATTTTCCCCAGGAAATAAAGAAAGGTTTTAGGTAAGAAAAAAAGGGTAAGATATTTATGGGAGATGTTGAAGATCTTTCACCACGATTTGAAGATTACATTCCAAGTTTCCAAAGACACTAATCTATTACGATCCTTGTGTGTCTGTTTTTGTTATGTACTAAGTATTCCGCAAAAGTAATGTAATGTCGATGTACATCAAGATTTGGGTCTCTACAGTTGGTATCAGAGGAAAGGTTTAGTCAACCTTTGGAAACTAGGATGCGAGAACTTTAGTGAGATCCCTAGAGATATTTCTAAGGTATGTATAGGTATTTCCCTAAGGTTAAGTATAAGTATAGGTTATAGTCCTAAAATTATGGTAACAATATTAGATTAAACCTAAGATGTTAGATATTGAAGTTACTCCCACTTTATTATGATTTTTTCCTCTCACACTATTCTTTTTGGCTTTTAGAAAATGGCTGGAAACAAGATAATTCACGATAATGGAGGATATGATGGACAATGGAATGATATTCTTCATGTGAAACCAAATAAAATGGGATTTGGAAGTCCAAACATAATTATTATGTCGAATAAAAAATCTCATAATATGATCAATAAACTCAATTTTGGTAAGTTTCCTGACTCAGATAATAAGAGAAAGATGGAGTTTCATGATGATCATAGAGGAAAGAAAGTTCAATTTCCCCTATGTAAATCATGTGGGAAGAGGAATCAAGGAGAATGTTTCAAAGGAATTGGAAGATGCTTTTGGTGTGGAAAAGAAGGACGTAAATCCAGTAAGTGCAAAGGAAAAGGTTCAGTTAACACCATGGACGAGGATAATGGTATTTCTACGACATCAACAATGGTTAAATGTTTTAAATGTGGAATGTACGGGAATTATGAAAACCAATACCCTAAGGGAAAGTCTCATAAAGAGAATCAGTATCGTCGTATGGGTAATATTTATGTTGATGATGATAAAGAGACTACAAATGATATGTGAGATGAAAGAATTGTTGAAGCTCGGTCAACAGTTTAAGAAGGTAGTGGAATGATTACATGTTTATCAAGTGTAATGTTGTATAAGTAATCTAATGGCACTATGGAATAAAGATACATCTAAGGATTGTTACACTGTTGTCTTTCCTTAAGTTTTGAAAGTGTGAGATGAATGGTACCATTATTTTTGGAAAGTAGATGATATGTGCATAATGAAGGGATAAGGAGAAAATTAAATGTTTGATAGTATTCATGATCTCATGACTGATATAAGAAGAAGGTTATATCATGGTTTGAGTATATAGAATTTTTGGATTTTGGTATGTGGAAAGAGTTAACTTTTGACAGCATTCATGTTTTCACTAAGGTTTAATGGGTATTCATTTTTCAAGAGAATACATGATTAAGGTATTCACATGATTGGAATGTGACCAACAAGATAATGTGTGATAAATGATGGTTGGTTGATGACATTTCAAGTAATCGTTTTCTTTATACTATGAGCTTGGACCGAAGTATTTTTGATAAAGATTTGAATGAATTATATTAGACATAAGATATTATTGTTTAAGGATAGAAATTTTTTCGATATTATTGATGGGATGTTATAGTAATGTAGTTTTAGAAAAAGGACAACCTACAGGACGGGCGACAACCCATCGCGTCGGACAAGGCTGTGGAAATCGAACCCACAACCAATGTGCGACTGGCCTTTATTGCCTAACACTGGCCTACAGGAAGTCCCTGTTTAGTAGAAACTAGTTTTATTATATTAAGTAGTATGATATATGAAGTATAAGTCCATTTTAGGAACCATATATGATTAGTCTCACTATAGATCGACTTATGTATATTTAATAACTTTTGCTAAACTTTTGTTTGAGACAGATGGAATGACCCGTCATTCTATCACATGATCTACTAATAGTTCACGAATAAAAAATTCAACTTCATTTCGTTAAGATATGAAGTGGAAATTGTTCAAGGCACGAACAACAGTGAGATTGTACCAAAATAAAGTAAGTATTTATTCTAATTAAAATTCTTCAACTTTAGGGAAATGATCTTGAAAACCAAAAATGTTGTCCTAGTTCCATTATATCCAATAAATCAGATATTACCCTAGATCATCACAAATATATGGCTTTGTGATTGTTGGATTTTTCATATCCATGTTCTCTACCACTCTCCATCAGAACTTGATGGTTATATTTTTCTTCCATATCCATATATTCACCTATGTTCTCCTACGTGAAAACCCAGTGATGAGTTAATTTGGGTAACCGTTACGTTTCATACTTTAGTTTTTAAAGCCATGTTTTGGTATTCCTTTTTACTATGTGGGTTTCTATTAAATAAACTTTCGAGTAGTAAACCATTTATAACCCCGACGAATTTCGAGGGAGAAATTCATTTTAAGGGGGGTAGAATGTAACACCCCGAGATTTTATGAAAAATATTCTTTTTAATTTCATTAATGTCTTGTGTTTTATGCTACACCAAAAGGAGCTTGCACAACTCACATCCCTGACTTGGCTTGCATTACACGCAATAAAGACCTTCCTCAATAGCGTGTGTAATACACAATACTGAGTTTCACTAAACGAGATATTATTATAATATTATTATGAACTAGCCGTTATGAATAGTAATACCCACTTTTTGAAATTTTATAAATTTTATCTATCAAAATGGACTTCATTTTTTGATTTGGAATATCGAAATTATCTTAGGGTGAAATTTTGGTACTTTTCGGATAACTTTCAAATTCTGATGAATAGTGAACATTACTAAATTTTAATTAAAAACAACTTTTTTTAATCGAAATAATTAATAGTGATAAATTATTAATTTGAGTGGTTTTAAAGTATATATAGAATATATTTTTACAATTTAATACAATGTTAGTCATTGGATGTAATTTCACATTTAAACCAGACATAAACAGGTGTCAATCTTTTGATAGTTATTATCTCTTAAAAACACGATATCTGTTTTGACGACGGGAATTAATTTTTAAATTAGTTAATGTAACTGATATGTTTTGAATTTGGTAAAATAGACATCATTTTTTAATTCATAATATCAAATATAGCTTAGGCCTAATTTTTTATATTTTTCTGGAAACTTTCATTTTTTTGATGAATAGTGAAACCACTAAGTGGTAGTTAAAAAACTGAATTTTTCATAAAACTTAATTTTACCGCTTCTGTGAGTGGAATTTCAAAAATCCGAGAGACACGGTTAATATCATGGACTAAAATTTGGTTCAATGATATGAAAATAATTTTTGGTGAATAGTAACTTTTTACTTTTTTTTACCACGGTTAAAAGTAAATAGGGTAATTAAGGGTAAAAGTGTTATTATTATTACCCTAACACATGTCCTAATTTTATTGGATAAGTGTAATTCGACAAAAAACAACCTTAGTAATAAAGTATGACCATTTAGTCCCACTTGGATTAGATTAGGACATTTATTATTAATTTATTTAAAGAAGGGTTAAAATAGTTAAAATCAAAGATTGATAACTAAATCATTTTTAATATAGGGTTATACATAAGATAAATTAGACTATAAATAATCATTATAATGCTAAAAATATTTCATACATAATGGTATTTTATTTGTTATTTTTAAACTTAAAATAATTTAATGATGATGTAGTAATTATCTTATTAATGAAATATTGACATAATTGATGTTATAAATACCCAAATAAATGTAATTTGAGACTTTTTATGAATTCCAATAATTTTCTATGTTAATATGACATGTTAGTATTGATTTAATTAAATTTTTTTGAACTAATCATTCTGTTATGATTTTCACATAAATCAATTACCAAATAGTGTCAAAATTGACATAAAATAGTTTTTTTAAAAAAAATATTATATTATTAATTTTTATTATATTCATAAAAATATAAGGTTCAGACAAGATACTTATATCATGTTAGGTGTATCATTAATGGGCCACTTCGGGGTCTCTTGGATGTATATGGTAAGTTTATTAATTATATAATATAAAAATACAAAGTGACATGGTAAATGTCAATCTAATTAACTAAGAGTTAAAACTAAAAGATAAGGTTAATATAATGACCTAAAATTGTCTAAATTCTATTGTATGAGAGGATTTCTACCCATCCACACCTTATCTTTGAAATAAATCAATTTGGAGCTATTAAAAACCGAATATGGATTTATAATAAAATAATATTTTTTTGTTTTTCCAAAGGTGCCCCTCTCCTACCTTATAAAATGGCACCTCCTCCCTCTCTTCCTCACACCATTTTGAGCCTTGAAACTCAGCCAACCTCTGCCCATTTCACTTCCCCACTTCCCTAGAAACATCCTATAGGTCCTGGTTATCTTCAAAGACCAATTTTAGTGCCCTAAAAGAAGGTCTCAAAGAGGCGTTTCAAAGAAGAGGTAATGTCCGTTACCGATTATTTCAACTTTATTTCTTCTTCTACTCCCTCTTCTTTAGCTGTTTCATTATGAAGTAATAACATAAGTATACCTCATATACTGATATTTTATTATAAATATGAAACAACCCTATTTCACCTTCTATCCATCCTACGGAAAACGAAATCACCACGCGTGGATACGTACGGAATACCGTTTCCACGTCGTGGTGAAATCTGTTTTTCCACCAAAAACTTACATGGATGGGTATAATGGTGTAAAGAATAAATATATATGGCTATTATAACATCATAATGATTCTGATATATTATACCATCCACTCCAATTCTATTCAATAATTATGGGAACGATATCATCGCTCGTGCGTACGTACGGACTACCGTCTCCACGACGCGATGAGATTCATTCTCCATGTTAACCATACATGAATGATCATAAAGTTTATATAATGAATAATAATGAAATATATTAATGCTACTAGATTTATGTATATATATATATATATATATGTATGTCATCTATTTAGTTTCATTCAATTCAATAAGGAAACGAAAACAGCGTTCATGCGTACGTACGGCCTACCGTCTCCATGAACAGTGTATTTCATTCCTTTTATCGATCTATAATATATATATATATGTATATTATGAATATATATTATATATAAATCATGTTTTACATTATGGAATTATTTAAATCAGTATATAAGTATTAATATCAAGAACGACAAGTCAAAACACATACGGTAAATGAAATGATTTTACCCAAAACGCTGCTTTAACATGGAATTTACAAAAGAACGGGTAATATAAAGCCATAAGTGAAACATATATGATATCATAAAAACGAATATGATTATGTAATAAGTCAATGACCTTATTTAAATCATTATACAGGAGGTTCGGATATGTACGAAGCATATCGGACCGAAGGTAAGGGATAATTTTGCAAATCTCATTTTTATCCGAGATTTCTTATTCGTAAGTATTTACTGGGGTTATTGCAATCATCCATGTACATGTCTTATAAAAGTGTTTTCATGTATTTTTAAAGTCCTTTTTACCCATTTTGACTTTTACCCCATGGTATGGAAGGAATCTTTCTTTAATTTCCCCTACAATGTACTTTATGACTTTTCCGACAAAAGTGCGAGAAGAATGTTTTTTTAACGTATATGACATTGAAGGATTTTTATGGTTTTATAAAACTTTATTTTCATGAAGCTTCCTCCAAAATATTTCATGAATATTTTCAACAAAATCTTTTTCTTTTTAAAATTGCATGATGTTTTGTGAAAAGAAATTGATTTTGAAGAAGAAAGGATATTTTCCTCAAGAATTCATTTCAAGTGTTTTATCAAAACCATTTTTCATCTAAGATGACATTATTTCATATGTGTATGTTTTATGTATAATGTCTCTATGATTTACATGGTTTCACTTTTATTATGATGAAATATCCATTTCTTTTATATGGATTATGTTATGATGGGATGATGTTTATGAAACCCATTTTATTCGTTGATTTATTATGAATGATGTATGTTTATTTTGTGGAACAAGTAAGAATGATTTCATTATGAGATGGGTGGGACCTATATCTCCCTCTAATTAATTGGGTAAAGATTTATATCTCATGAGATAGGCATGGCTGGAATGGTAATTTAATCTGGTTCAGTGTTATAGGACTAAAACGAGGAGTGAACTCGATTCGGAAAGGGACATTGTCCACTAAGATGGTCTTCGCAGCAATGTCTTGGTTACTATGGAAATCATAACATGTGCTTAATGGTTGCCACAATTACATGTTTTATTCCCATTCTATTATATCATGATTGATGTTCCCTTATGATATATGCCTTACGTACTTCCAAGATTCATGTCTTTGCTCAAGATTTTGATGTTTAGATTTTATATTCAAGTTTTTGCATTCAAATGTTTATGGATTGTTTTATGTTCTCTATGTTTACCCTTACTGGGAAATTGAGCTCACCCCTTTTATGTTTTCTTTTCCCTAGGATATAAAGAAAGGTTTTAGGTAAGAAAAAAGGGGAATATCTTTACGGGAGATGTTAAAGATCTTTCACCACGATTTGAATATTACATTCCAAGTTTCCAAAGACACTAAACTATTACGGTCCTTGTGTTTCTGTTTTTGTTATGTACTACGCATTCTGCTAAAGTAATGTAATGTCCATGTACGTCAAGCTTCGGGTCTCTACAGAAGCCGTTTTTATAAGATATTACTATGTCAAAATATGGGTTTTAAAATCGATTCCATTTCCGTACTATTTCCCTCTTCTCCCTTTTTATAACATATTTATTTTTTAATAAGAACATCAAAATAGAAGAATAATTATATTATAATGATTTATTAAATCTAAAATATTTATTTATTTTTTATTATTTGAAAAGCTATTATTAAATATCATTCACCTATGGTAGTTTTATACTACATGAGTCAATGATGATATAGTTTCAAATTATATTTTTAGATATATTCATTAAAATGAATATAATGATGGAATATGTAATTAATAATAAAATCATATAATAACTGTCACACCCTAGACTTTATTTTCCCTATTATTTTATTTGTTTATTTTATCACAATATTTTCTCCTAGTTTTGGGCTTAACATGATTGAAATTTTAAAAATTTAAGATATTTTCTCTGATTGCATGGTTTGGGTATACAATTATTGCATGGTTTACGAAAATGTGTAAGAGATCATTATTTAGTTTCCATTTTAGTCATGGTTTTGAGCAGAAAATTTAGCATAAAAATAATGAATACCATTAAATATAATACTTTATAGTTCAATATTTATTTTAATGGTTAATGTGCACTGGTAGTGCACTATTTGGGGGAGATTGTGCATGTCACAGTGGAAATAGTGCGGGTCACAGTGGAAACAATGCAAGAAGACCATGTGAATTTTATAGTGCATGACTTGGTAATAACTACAAAAAACTATGATATAATCCTGAAAGGGACTATAGTTTATAACAGAGGGGATCATAAAGTTTTTGCATTTTTTTGAAAATAGTGCAGCAAAACCACGTAGTTTTACCCAAATTTTTTTTTTGAAATTTCGCTTCTACACCTCTTCAAATTAAATCCCTCAACCCTCTATTATTTCTCCATTCAGCTCACATGGCCTATGGCTCTCTTCCCCTTCTATTTAACTCTCCTTTTTTGTGATTTATTTTAATTTTATCAAGAATGTTGCTTGATTTCTCTTTGTAATCACCTCTAGTTATTTTATCATTATCTCTTCCTTATTGTTTCTCTTTTATCATGAAATCATGAGCTCATGTAAAACATGTTCATCCTGTTACTCAATTTAAAAAATTATTGGTTTCATGATTTAAAGGTGTGTTTGCGTTCTTGAGGAGTTATTATTGAATTACATGGATCAACTATTACCTCACTTTATGGAAGTGGAGTATTGAGGTACACTTCCCATTCCATTAGTAATTAAATTTTTTAATCATGATTACTTTCATGTATAAATTCATTAAGTGAATATAAAATTACATTATTAAATATGTTGAAGATTATTTGGAATGTAAAATTGGGTTTCACTTTGTTTCCATCGATTACAAAAGCATTTTCCTTTTTAATTGCTTAGCTTAAAACTCTTTTACTTGGCCATGCACACCAAAAGTTTGATAAAATGACCAAATAGTCATTATTAATGAGTTTTTATATTTCAAGTTTTGTGGTCATAAAAAAACTTTTTATATTCTTTTTTGAATCTTTTATATTGTCCATTATTTTTTAAAAATTTCCATAGATGTAATGACCCACCAATTTTCATTGACTTGAGAGCTCAACAAGTCATTACTAGGCCTTAAGAGACATCCCCATGGCACCCACGGCTGGAAATAAATGTCGAAGGGTTTCAAAACACATGGGGGATGATTTACAATTTTAAATGAAAACAACTAACAACAACAAAAACTAGATAAAAATCTCCAAGCAACCAATATATGATGCATGATTTAAAAAAACAATATAGTTCATCCACTTATTTCATGTTAAACCAACCCAAGTGAAACAGCAAAAACCAAACTAAATCAGTGTAAGCAGCGGAAAGACAACCGAAAAGACTAAAAAACAAACAAGACTCCAAGGCTCCACAAGCTTCATGCTCCAACTCTACCAAAAAACTCAAGAAATCATGAAGTAGTGATAAAAACATGTGACACCTTTCCCTTGCCAACATCCCGGTAAATGACATCTATAGAAGCACCAACGTACCAAAGCAGGGGGTGAGTAATGAAACTCAGTAGGTTTTCCTTGATGACTTCCCAACCCATGACTCTAGGATAAAACTTGTTAGCACATTTATATAAAACAATTTATATAAAACAATTCAAAAACAGTTCCAATATAAAAAGTTCCAAGTCAAAACCATTTTCCAAAAAAATAATATTTCTCAAGAAAAGCAACCAAACAAAGTTCCCGATCAAATTCATATTTCCATATTGGCATAACTATTCTATTTCACATAATCACACCATTAACCATGCATGCATCATTATGAAAATTCCATACTCATGAGTGGTCTCTCGTCTATCTACCAAGTCATCACAAGTTAATTATTCCCCATGTACCATTACACTTTTGGCACCGAGCACAAGGTCATATTTCAACCAAGCCTTGTAAATGCAATATGAACACACACACCAAGTATGCCGAAAAACCACACCATTTCAACCATGCCAAAACCATTTCGATAAAACAAACCTTTTATTGAAAACCCATTTTCCCCAAACCATTTTCCAAATCCATCAAAGCCATATTTTAAAATCAAGGAACCAAAATACTTTGCACAAACCATTCTTCCAATTTCCACAATTCCATCATAACCCATAAATTATCACTAAAGACGATTTATAACATGCTTTGCACCAAATTTCACAATCAAAACCAAGAAATTAAATCAATTTGAACTAAGCCTTCAAGTTATAAGAAAGAGGAATTGAGATTGAATCCACCTACCTCCAAGGTTCTGAAGAAAACCCTAACAAATTGGGTGAAACCAACCAACAGACAAAGAATGCCAACAAAACCGAGCCGATTCTCCAAAAAACCCTCCTTAGATCTCTTCTCCTAACACAACCTAGACCAAATCTTGGAATATTTGGAATCCACACCCTTAGATCAACCCATAACAGGCGTAGATCTATGAAAATGAGAGAATATGAGAAGTAGATCTAAGTAGATCTACGAAATTGATCAAGAACGATCACATACCTTAAGAATCCGGCTTCGATTCACCAAGAGAAGCCTTCAGATCATCTCTAGAACGCTTGGGAGAAGTCTTCCAAACTTCAAGGGAGAGTAATCCTGAGTTAGGGCCACTGATGATCTTTAATGAGGCAATTAAAAACAAAAAGAATTAGATCTATAATTTTAGGAACTAATTTTAAGTGACTGTAGGGTTAGTCCGCACGGTTTGAAAAACCGTGTGCTAACCGTGCGTTAGCTTCTGCCTCATCCATCCTTCACGCACGACCTAATTGCACAGTTTCCCTTAACCATGAACCGACCATGAGGAAGCCACTGCCTCCCCAGTCAGCCATGCACGATTTGGCCGCACAGTTTAGTCTAACCGTGCGCCACCCGTGCACCTTCCCCTTTGTTTCAAACTTCAATCCAGGATCTCCCGACTCTCCCAAACGTCACCCCTAACTTTTAAAACCAAGAAAAGCATCAAGTAAGAGTTACATAACAAAAATTGGGGGTACTACATTCTCCCCACCATTGGACCTTCCGTCCCCAGAAAGTAGAAAACCATTGCTTGACTGAACGAGTTCTGGCCACTACTCCTTCATTTATTTCTCACGTTCCCATGTCTCTTCCTGAATCTGACCATGTTGCCACAAAACCCACACTAGGCCGATGATTTTTACACGCAAGACCTTATCCTAACTATCCATAATCCGCACCGGGATATGTACCAATGAAGCATCTGGCTCTTGTTCAACGTGATCCCATCTGATCACATGGTCAGGATCGGGCTGATACTTCTACAACTGAGATACATGGAACACATTATGCACTACACTGAACCGTGTTAGTAATGCCAACTGATATGCCACCTCTTCAACCTGTTCTGGTATCTCAAAAGGGCCTATATATCGAGGAGATAACTTGCCCTACTTCCCAAAATGGTGATGTCCAAGTCTTGGAGAGATCCTCAAGAATACATGATCACCCACAACGAACGACAACGGTCTGCGACGGTGATCTGCATAATATTTCTGACGACTTTGAGCCGTCTCCATCCTATTTATAATCAACTAAATCTTCTCCGTTGTTTCTTGGACAATGCTCTACACAAATAGTGATGTTTCACTTGTTTCCACCCAGCATAGTGCAGAACGAAAAGGACGCCCATATAATGCTTCAAACGAAGCCATGCGTATTGAGTCCTGATAACTGTTATTGTATGAGAACTCCAATAAGGGTATATGATCCTCCCACGAGCCAACAAAATCCATTACACAAGCCCGAAACATTTCTTCTAACGTTTGTATCATCCTTTCAGATTTTCCATCTGTTTGAGGATGATACGCCATACTCATCGTCAACTGAGTTCCCAGGGATTTCTGTAAGGATCACCAGAAAGGATATGTGAACCTTAGATCTCTGTCTGACACGATTGAAACTGGTATGCCATGCCTCTTTACCACTTCTCATATATATATTTTTGAAAGATATTCCACCGTATGAGTTTCACGAATAGGGATAAAATGGGCCGACTTGGTTAGATGATCCACTATTACCCAAATGGCATAGTGTTTCCAGACCATTCTTAGAAGACCTGTAACAAAATTCATTGCTATCTGATCCCATTTCCACACAGGGATAGGTAAATATTGTAACATACCGGCTGGTCTCTGATGCTCTGCTTTAACCTTCTGACAAGTTAAGCACTGTGAGACGTACTCAGCCAGCTTCCTTTTCATGCCGCTCCACGAAAACTGCGCCTTCAACACCTTATACATCTTTTGTGTACCCGGATGTGCAGCCCATATGGAATGGTGGTAAGCATGAAGGAGTTGTATATGAGCAGTTAAAGGTACGATTATCTGATCTCGAAACTGCAAAATTGAACTCCCATCTGGCATCCTTCCCACAATGGTCTCCCCACCATTGAGTTTTGAACTCGTTACTACACCGTCTAGATCGGATTCCTGTGCCTCTTTTACTATATCCACCAAATTAGAAAAAAGTGAAACTGGAAAAAAAACTGCAACATCCCCCTGGTATTCACATTTCACATGCATGGCAGCTAAGATCGACATCAACTGCCATTCGTCTGAAGCTTCTTTTTCCAACTGAGCATACGACTTCCTGCTTAATGCATCAGCCACCGAATTGCCCTTACCCGGTTTATACATTAAGTAAAAGTCAAACATTTGAAGATACTCCATCCATATCCTCTACCTTAGATTCAAATCTCGGTGTGAGAAAAGTTGTTTCCAGCTTTTGTGATCTGTAAACACAGTGAACTTCTCATTAAAAAGACAATGATGACATGTATTCAAGGGATGGACAACTACAGCTAACTCTAAATCGTGTGTTGGGTAATTCTTCTCAGGCACCCTTAACTTCCGTAAACCATAAGCAACCACATGGTCTCCTTGCATGAGAACACATCCCAACCCTATTCCTGAAGCATCAAAACACACCACATACCCCTGTCCTGATTCAGGCATGATCAAGATGGGTGCTGATGTAAGGTGAAGTTTCAACTCTTGAAAAGATATCTGAAATTCCTCAGTCCATTGAAATACACTGTTTTTCTTTGTCAATGATGTCATAGGAGAAGATATTTTTTAGAAGTCATGCACAAAGCGTCGATAATAACTAGCTAGACCAAGAAATCTTCATATATCAAAGAAATTTTTCGGTGGTTTCCAAAAAAGAACAGTTTCTATCTTTTCTGGATCCACTAAAACACCTTTCTCAGAAATGACATGTCCCAGAAAACGTACCTCTTGTATCCAAAAATCGCACTTTGATAATTTGGCATACAGCTGTTGGTCCCTCAAGATTTCCAACTCTATCTCCAAATGTTTCTCATGCTCATCCCTTGTTCTTGAATACACCAATATGTCATCCACAAACACCACAACAAAAGAATCTAGATATGGCTGAAATATCTGATTCATCAAATCCATGAAGACCGATGGCGCATTTGTAAGAAAAAAAGGCATGACTACATATTCGTAGTGGCCATATCTGCTTCTGAAAGCTGTCTTTGGAATATCCTCCTTCTGAACTCGCAATTGGTGATATCCTGATCGCAAGTCAATCTTGGAGAACCACTGATCTCCCCTTAATTGATTGATCATATCATCAATGCATGGAAGTGGATATCTATTCTTTATCGTAACTTGGTTAAGTTTACGATAATCAACACATATCTGAAGAGTTCCATCTACTTTCTTTACAAAAAAACGGGTGTTGCCCACAGTGACACGCTTGGAAGAATGAAACCCTTGCTTTCCAGCTCCTCTAACTGCACTTTCAATTCCTTTAACTCTATTGGTGCCATCCTATAAGATGGAAGTGAGATAGGAATGGTCCCCAGAAGGAGATCAATCATAAAATCCACTTCTCTTACAGGTGGTGGTTCTGAGAAGTTTTTAGGAAAAACATCAGAAAATTGATCCACCACAGCTGGAAAACTATTTTCCTCACTCTCTTCAAACGATTCCAAAGTCAACACAACCAATTAGTAAGAGGTCGTTCCCACCATTGATTCCAACAGGCTCTTTGCACCTTTCTTTACCATTCTCTCTCCTCTAAAGAGATGCTCCATTCCATCCTCAGTCATGAAACTAACCGTTCTCCTATAAAAGTCGATGTGATCCTTAAACCTTGTCAACCAATCCATAACCAGGATTACATCATAGACATCCATGTAAAACATGGAGAAGTCCCATTTCATCTCAGATCCATCAATTGTTATAGCACATGCTCTAAACACGAAGGCTAGACATTCTCTTTCACCGAGAGGAGTTTGCAATTTCAAGACAGAAGGCATCATTTCCAGTTTTAAGTTTAGAAAATTAGAAATACGAGAATCAAGAAAGGAATGCGATGAACCAGTATCGAACAACACTTTCATGAGGGTAGAATTAAAAAGAATGGTACTTCTCACCATATATGGTTCATCCTGATCATCGACCATCATCTGCTCAGCTCCATACAATTGATTTGTTACTGCACTTTGCTCCTTATTGCCTTGTTGATATTGCCCTGCTTGAGGAGTAATGGTATTACTGGAATCACCATAACTAGCTCTGTTTTTCTGGCGGGACTAATTTTTCTATCCTCACCCTCTCGAAGCATAATATGCTTGTGATTCCTGGGAAGTGTCACGCGCACCCGACCTCGGAGAACTATGAAAATATCACTGAAGATTCCCCATCTTATTGCAGTTGTGACATGCTTTCGGTGGTTCTGTACATTCTCGTTTCATTTGGTCAATATTGCCACATTGAAAACTCCCGGCTTTCATCATGGGTTGTGGAGGAAGATTCATCGATCCAGCCATTTGATTCTAATTTTCACTCCCACCTTGGAAATAGGTGTCCCTCTTTCGCTTGTTCTCTGCATTAGATTTACCACCCGTTCTCATGGGTATCATCATACTTCCTCCTCCCATAACTCCTGAGATGTCTATTTTTTCTACTGTTTCTCTGTTTACCATCTCCGTATAATCCATAATACAGAGCACAGCTATCTTCGAGCAAATCTCATGTCGCAATCCTGATTCAAAGATGCGTGCCTTCAGCGACGCACTTGCAGCAACTTTCGGTTCAAAGTGTACAAAATTCATGAATTTAGCCGCATACTCCATGAGAGAGAGATTTTCCTGCTTCAAGCTGAAAAAGCCTGTTGTCCTCTAGATCTTGAACGTGTGAGGATAGAATTGTTTATTAAACAATTCCTCAAATTCCTCCCAGCCCAGGCCTTGATCCACCTTAGCCTACACCAACAGCTCCCACCACTATTGTGAAAGATCCTCCAGCATATACGTTTCCATCTTTACTTTCAGTTCTACTGGTGTGATGATGAAATTGAAGATACGATTCATCCTGCTTAGCCACACCTCCGCCATTTCTAGTTCAGAATCACCCTGAAAGATGGGTGGATTCTGCTTCTGGAATTGGACGGAATGGTCTACATGCCTTGACTCATCCCTCCATTTCCCCGTGTCCACCGCCTGAAATGATTGAACTATACTTTGGACAAGCTGCTGGTTCACCTATGGCTTAGGTGCGACCACATTCTCCGCAGCCTGTTCCGTTTGGTTTATACGATCCCTAACAGGTGCCATTTTCTATACAAACAATGCATACCGCCAGTCTCACTTCTTAGAAAGTAAAGGCTTAGCATTTTAATATCTATTACATCACTATCAAAACATTAATTTCCAACCATTTCTAATACAGATATTTTCTTTTCTTTCGAAAATCAATCTATTTTCAAAATACGCCAACCACTATATTTTCAAAATCTTTCATTTGAAAACGTGCTTAAATTTTTTAGAAATCATGCTTTCGCATCAAACTATAATCAATTTCTCAATATGATTTATGAAATCCTAGTGGAAAGTCATTCATTTACAATTCATTTCATGCTCATCTCATTGGATAAACCCATGACAATGAGATTTTCAACATTCTAGAAGTGTATCCAAAACACTTATGTACCTAACACCCTGGTAACTTGAAGTTCAGCACAAACGGGTTAGCTATGTCCTTTTATGCTATACGTTTCAAGTTCTGACAATCCTACTCCTATCTAAGATGACCACCCAAGGAATAGATAAGAAGGAATTTCAACTCCAAGACCAAGAACATTGATGACCACTTTTTAGGCAAGGACCGAACAAGATGATACCATTTCTAATGACCCGCCAATTCTCATTGGATTGAGATCTCAACGAGTCATTACTAGGCCTTAAGAGACATCCCCAAGGTGCCAAAGGCTGGGAATAAATTCTGAAGGGTTTCAAACACATAGGGGACGATTTACCCTTATAAATGAAAACAACTAACAACAACAAAAACTAGATAAACATCTCCAAGAAACCATTATATGATGCATGATTTAAAAAAACAAGATAGTTCATCCATTTATTTCATGTTAAACAAACCAAATTGAAATAGCAGAAACCAAACTAAATCAGAGTAAATAGCGGAAAGACAACCGGCAAGACTCAAAAACATAGAAGACTCCAAGGCTCCACAAGCTCCATGCTCCAACACTACCAAACAGCTCAAGAAATCACGAATTATAGCTAAACACATGTTCCACCTTTCCCATTCAAACATAATGGTAAATGACATCTGAAAAAGCACCAATGTGCCAAAGAAAGGGGTGAGTAATGAAACTCAGTAGGTTTTCCCCGATGACTTCCCAACCCATGCCTCTAGGATAAAACTTGTTAGCACATTTATATAAAACAATTTATATAAAACAATTCCAAAACAATTCACAATATAACAAGTTCCAAGTCAAAACAATTTTCCAACAAAACCATCTTTCTCAAGAAAAGAAACCAAGAAAAGTTCCCAATCAAATTCACATTTCCATGTTGGCATAACCATTCCATTTCACTTAATCACACCATTAACCATGCATGCATTGTTATTACAGTTCCATACTCATGAGCGGTCTCTTGTCGATCTACCAAGTCATCACAAGGTAATTATTCCCCATGTGCCATTACACTTTTGGCACCGAGCACAAGGTCATATTTCAACCAAGCCTGATAAATGCAATATGAACACACACACCAAGTATACCAAAAAACCACACCATTCCAACCATGCCAAAAACCATTTTCATAAAACAAACCTTTTATTGAAAACCCCTTTTCCCCAAACCATTTTCCAAATCGAACAAAACCATATTTTAAAATCACCATTTTAAAATAGAGGAACCAAAACACATTGCACAAACCATTATTACAATTTCCACAATTCCATTAAAACCCATAAATCATCACTAAAAAAGATTTATAACATGTTTTACACCAAATTTCACAATCAAAACCAAGAAATTAAATCAATTTGTACTAATCCTTCAAGTTATAAGAAAGATGAATCGAGAGTGAATCCACCTAACTCAAAGGTTTTGATGAAAACCCTAACAAATTAGGCGAAACCAACCAACAGATGAAGAACGCCAACAAAACCGAGCCGATTCTCCAAAAAACCTCCTTAGATCTCTTCTCCTAACACAACCAAGACCAAATCTGGTCATATTTGGCATCCACACCCTTATATCTACCCATAACGGGCGTAGATCTAACAAAAATAGATAATATGAGAAGTATATCTAACTAGATCTACAAAATTGATCAAGAACGATCACATACCTTAAGAATCCGGCTTCGATTTTCCAAGAGAAGCCTTCGGATTGCCTCCAGAATTCTTGGGAGAAGTCTTCCAACCTTCAAGGGATATTAATCCCGAGTTAGGGCCGCTAAAGTGCTTTAATGAGGCAATTAGAGGCAAAACGAATTAGATCCACAATTTTGGGATCCAATTTTAAGTGACCACAGGGTTAGTCCACACGGTTTGACAAATCGTGTGCTAACCGTGCGTTAGATTCTGCCTCAACCATCCTTCATGCATGACCTCATCGCACAGTTTACCTTAATTGTGCGCTGACCGTACGGAAGACACTGCCTCCCCATTCAGCCACGCATGGTTTGGCCGCATGGTTTAGACTAACCGTGCACCACCCGTGCGCATTCCCCTTTGCTTCAAACTTTAATCCAGGATCTCCCGACTCTCCCAAATGTCACCCCTAAATTTTAAAACCAAGAAAAGCATCAAGTAAGGGTTACATACCAGAAACCGAGGGTACTAACATAGAGTTTTATTTTTTAATTAATGTTTTAAAGTCTTAGTTCACACTTTAAAAGAGAAGTTTCTTAAGGATAAATCCATTGGAATATGCACCTATATTTGTTTATTTAAACTGGTATAAGACATATTTATTATATTGCCTTGTTTTTTTAGTAAGAAGTTATTCTTAAGTAAATTTATCATAGTGGGTCATTCCTATGGTTTCTAAATTTTGTATTCAGATATGTATTTTTATCCATATTTTGTTTTAAATGAGTTATTTTCTCACCTTAATTTTATACGCATTGGGAAATCAAGAGTTGCTAGTATGTTTTCTTAGGATGCATGTTGTATTAGTTTATGATCATTATCTAAATAGTGGACTCTAGTATAATGTTCATCCTACTTTGGAAATATTCCCTTGGTTAGAAAATTTAGGGAATGAATAAGCATTAGGGTTGTTGGATTGAACCAGACATACCAATTTGGATGGATCATGTTATAGTTTGATCTACTTTCCCCATAACTCTGAGGTGTCTATGATCACTGGATATTACTATATTGTATTTGATACGTTTCTTTTATTACTATGTTATTTTAATATCAATTTTTTTACATTTCAAATAATATGTTTTTTCTATTATTACCATTTTTTGATGATTTCTTCTGGATGACTTGGTATTTCTTTTATAAAAATTAACTGATGAATTTCTATTTTGAAAATGGTTTGGAAATTTTTTCCTTTTTTTATAAAATCTTCAAAATACTATCACTTAGAAATTTTATTACCACAACATTTGAAATGGTATTCTATTAATGAAAAAGGGAAACATACTATTATTGGATTTTGATCTAAAAATACAATGCACTATTTTCTAAATTTTATTTCAAAAATAAAATTAAATATATATTTAATTTAAATTCAATGTGAGAGGTGTGTTTTCTTTTGGAATACCTAATGAGTTTTTTCTCATGTATATATATATATATATATCTCTTAGTTTCAGGTTTAGAATCATGTTACTCATGGAGTAGTTGTGGTACTGTGGTTAAATGATAACTTGTACGGTTATGTGGGTATTGGGTTCAATGTTGTATTATCTTATTTAGTATTTTTTTTGTTTCATATAAGTTGGATAACATTGCATCAAGTTATACATTTAGTTTTGTGTATCACTTGAGATAAAGGATAATTCATGTGATATTCCATGTTTAGTTTTTCTTATTTCTAAAACTCTTTATTTCATTTCACATAAATATCTAATGTATATAGGACATATGTATGAAAGTTCAAGGTTAAATATTATTCCTTCAAAATAAATCATTCACATTGGTTATAATTTTAATCCCTGGTTTATGTAACCAGCCTTGGGGTATTGGGAATACCACTTAGGGAAGTCACATGCCAACTCGAGTGTCCAAATAAGGAGTGTCATAGAGTTGGTTCATGAATAAATGTTATCATATCACCCTTTTTTTTCTGTCTGGTAAACTAAAGTTAAGACTATCAAAGCTCAACTGGTAGGAGCTACAAGAGTCCAACTAACGCTTACTCATAATGAACCTAGATTTTTCATGGTATCTTGGATTGTATATCTTTAATTTTAATCAATAATTATTTATTCTTTGACCATTTTGTTCTAGGCTGGCGATATTTGTGATTTGAGAAAGTTATTTAAGTGATTCCAAGGTTTCCATGTTTTGGAGGAGACAAGGGTGAAAACTTTTGAGGGAAAAAATTACCCTACATGGTCAATAAAACCATCTAATGAATAGGAAAATAGTATGGTTTTCCTTCTAGTGGTAGTTTTTTTATTATCACATGGTCATCCAAATGGTGTCGCCAAATTTGGAGTTTCCATAACCCCCTATAAAAAAATTAGACTCCTTTTTATCTTGTATTATTTAGGGTTATTGGTGGATATTATTTGATTATTATTAATGAGGATTCATAATTAAAACATTAATTTTAAAGGGATTAAATGAAATATTTTTTAAAACATTAGAGTCATTTTAGGAAATTTCCAAACAAATGGTGACTTGGTTTGGAATGAGGGAATCCATTTGTAAAACTAAAGAGATGAATTTTTAATTATCTTTGGTTGTTTATTAAGTGGAAATTATTGAGGTTTTATGTTGTGATATAGATATGATAATAATTAATAGGTTTTGAAATAGATAAAGATTATTTATGAAATTTTTTAGAACAATCATTAGGTTTTTAAATGTTATTAGAATAAATAATAATGGATTTATAAAGATACACATTGATATTATTATGTGTATTTTTTTAATATATAATGGGGGTTGAAAAAAATTAAAAGAATGAAATGATTTCAGAACTCATAAGTGGTTAAATGAAGTGTTTTGAAATGAAACCTTATGGTTTAGAAAATGGGTGTTTTGTTTTGAAATGTTTTAAATGGTAACATTGATTTTGTTAGATGTTAGTTACATATTTATTAGAGTTGTTAGTTTGAGTTGGAAATCATATTTTATTAGATGATATTTGATGTTTATAGATCTTGATTAGTCTTATGTTTCTTTTTTTTAATTTAATCATGCTTCCCAGAATAGTTTTAAGGGATCATAGAGACCATGAACCTTATATATTCTTTTAGATTCATACCTCCTAGGTCTCAAGTATAACCTTCCTAGTCATTTATTCTTCCCATACATTGATTGGTGTGGTGAAGAAAACACTTATTATTCATTTTTTGATGTTAGTAGTCGATGAATTGTTGGATGTTTGATCCAATAAAGACGACTTTATCCAGACCATAATCTGTGAGTGTTCTCATTTAGTCTAGGTCTCTTATGAATGTTATTAGTGGGTAAACAGTGGTGATTTTTTTTCTAGTGGCCATTGTAGGGTGGGTCATGAGCATACCATTTTTTTTCTCAGTGAAGGTTCTCAATCTTATGGGGAGAAACTCTTTTTATGCTCTATTGTGTTCATATATATAAGATATGGGATGTGCCAATGACTGTAAATTCTATTTATTACCATTTTCATTTGAAATTTTGTTGTTTTTGTGATTCAGGACTCAAGGATGTCTTTATAATTTGAGACATATCCTAACTAGGAATGTTTTATTTTAGTTCTAATTAACAGTATCTATAATTGTGTTCAAAATACATTCTCATTTTTAATGATACTTTTTTGTGATAGATGATAGAATCACATTGTGGATAATTTACATTGTGGTGATTTTGAATATTTTATGGGTGGGTGCGAGGTTCACCCTCTATGTTGATGGTCTCTCACATGGGGAGATGATAGGCCTGATTTGGGGTTGTCCTTATCTAATTCCCTTCATTTGATGAGTTATTTTTTCTTCATTTAAATATTCGGAGTAATTTATTAGTTTGGGAGAGTATGTGTTTTGAATGAATTTTGAATATAGTTAGGTTACCACTATTAATGATCCATTCATTATTGGGTGTTACTTGTTTCCTTATAACATGTAGTGATAGATTCCATAACTCGACACTTATTTTAATTGTATAATAATTTCATTGGTTATTTATCTTTTTGTTAGATTTGTTTCTAGGTATTTATTAATTTTCCCATATGTGAGGAGTTTTGTGGTTGTGATAAACTCAAAATGTGTGATCATGTTATAATTTTTGTTCAATGGTTGTAATTTTCAAGAGTTATTTTGGAGATAATCTGATTTTTAGAGATGAATGTGGCCCATATTGGTTAGTCTCTTATTCTTGGTCTTGATTATGGTCATGGTGTTCCATGGTTTTTAAAATTGATTTTTTGTTAAGATGGTTGAACCTCATAGTTACCTTTGTTCATCCTATCTAGCTAGTACTTCCTAGTAGTAGAATGTGTAATGATGGGAAGAATTTTCACACATTGAACTTTTTTATCCTTACTATTATATTTATTTATTTCCTGTTAATAGTTTTTTGTGTTTTTGACCAAACATGATTTAAATTTTGAGTATTCATGTTGTTTTCTCTCATCACATGGTTGGGGGGAATAGTGACCATAAGATTTATCAAACTATGTTAATAAACCTTCTATATGATGCCTTTAGAAAATGATTTAGTTTACATAGTTTAGAAATAACCATGAACTCGCCCTTATGTAGATGATTTTCAAGTTAATTTTGAATGTTCATGGGTAGCACATGGTTTGGGGAAAACTGCATAGGTCTCAATGGAAACTATGCAAGTATCTCTTATGCTAGATTTTTTGTCACATTTATTTTTCATGGTTATAATAAGAATTTTTATAATACTGTGAGGTTACTTTAGTTCATAATAGATGTGTTTCACAATTTTTTATCATTTGGTAAGACGAGCGACTAAATTGTGAAACCTTACCAAAACCTAAAAAGTTGGAAAGTACACTTTTATCCCTCTTCGAATTAAATCACTCAACCCTCCATTATTTTCCCACTGTATTTTCACATACCATGGATCTCATCCATTTTGATTTACCTCCCCCTCATGGTGATTCTTCAATATTTCATCAAGGAATTATCTTAATATATCGTGATAAGAACCACTAGTTATCTTCTCCTCAACTCTTCATTATTGTTTCTATTTTCTATTTTCTAGTAGAGGTAAGGGAAAACTAGGGTAGTCATTGAATAATTTTTTAAATTAGGGGTTCCTTGGTTTTAGGGTTCCTTTTTATTCGTTCTTTTTTTCTAGGGATTGATTATCTCCTCTATTGGTGGAAGCGATGTAATGAGGTAGGATTCCTCTTGAATTAGCATTAAAATTTTATAAAATTGACTGATTTCTTGTTTAGATTCATGAATTGGATATAAAAGTATAATATTAATTTTTTTGATGATTATTTGGTAAAACAACTGGGGTTTTACTTAGTTTACATTGAATGCAAGGGTGGTTCACTTTTTAATTTCTTAGCTTTTACCATGCACAACAAATGTTTAATAAAATTTACAAATAGTCTATATTAATTATTTTTTATATTTCAAGAGGTGTGGCAATCAAATTAGTTTCAAAATTTTTAATTAAATCTTTTAGGGTTTTCTTGGATCAATAAAAATGAATATTATATTATGTTTTTTTATGATCATTTTTAAAGTCCCCATTATAACTTTTAAAGAGGAGTTTCTTCATGAAAATTACCTTGGAATATGAAATTTTCCTTATTTATTTAAAAAATGGAAAATAGTTTCCTTAGTATTGGATACATTTATTATATTGATAATTTTGTGAGTAAGGGTCTATTTTAAGATGGGTGATCTAGAGTGAGGAATTTATATGGTTTTTACTTTATGTATTCAAAAAAAAATTAATATCTATTTTTTTCATGGCTTATTGGATCACCCATACTTTATAAATCATGGTAAAAAAGAGTGTATTTAGTTGAACTTCTGATAATACATGTTTCACTAAATTAATATCATGCTCTGACTAATGTCCTCTAGTATGGTGTTCAACCTACTTTGGAAACATTCCCCCAATTAATCCAGTTGGGGAATTCTTGGGTATTAAGGTGGTTGGATTACTTTAGGAATGACAAATTGGATGGATCATGTTTTAATATGTTTGTGTTTTTTCCCTAATATCATGGGTTCCCATGATCACTGGTACTTGACTGTATTGTATTGGATATGTTTCCTTTATTACTGTGATGATAACCTATTCTTTTCTATACATTTTACATACATTGTTGTTATTTTTGTTATCATTTCTTTTGGCAGAGATGGAAACCGTTTTATAAATAGAAATGGGTGACTTCATGTTTTTAAAATGGTTTAGAACCAAATTTTTTATGATTTTAAATCTTCAAAAGATAGTCTTCAAAAATATATTAATCTTCATGTTTTAAATTCTATTGTTTGAAAATAAATTTAGAAATATATTGTTATTTTATTTATATATGAGTGAGAAAAACCAATTTCTTATAAATTATATTTCAAAATAGATTTAATTGGATCTTCTATTTAAAGGGATTCATGAGGTGTGGTTTCTTTTGGCATGTCTACTAGGATTTTATGCTCATGAATATATATAAATATATCTATATCTTTTAGTTCCAGTTTTATAATATGGTCTCCTATGAAGAAGTTATGGTATTATAGTTAGATTATTACTTATAAAGTCACATAAAGACTATGATGTGAATTTTTTTAGTTTATCAGTATTTTATTATAACATAAAATTCAGATACCCCTATATTATATTTTAATTTTAGTTTTTTTTTATTTCTCAAGTTGGATGACTTTTTATTTGATATTCCTTGTTTGGTTTTTTATATTTTTAAAAAGGTTTACTTCATTATGCACGGATCTATAACATATAGAATGGTCATGCCAAACCTATAGGTGGAAGCTCCATGTTGAATGCTATTGTTTTGGGTGAAATTGTACCCATTAGTTATTATTTGAGGACATGTTTCTTGTCACTAGTGTGAGGGGATATAGAATACACCTTATATATATATATCAGAAGCTGACTTAGGTGCCCTGATCAAGGGTGGCCCAAATTTGTTATTATGAACATCTCAATAATTCAAGAATAATAACATAGGTATGATAATAATAATAATAAATGTAATAAAAAACTTCCAATTTAATAATCTAAAACATGATTAAAAAAATATTTCTAATTTAAAAATATTTTGTGGAATATTTTTAACTTTTCACTACCATACATATATAATGATATGAATACTATACATTATAACCTCATGATTTTATGGAAACATTGAACAATACTAATCAACCATTACAAATTAATTAAGGAAGATTTTGAATCCCGAACAAAATGAATTCAAAACATCAAACACATGAAAGATTAAACAAATAAATTAATAATACATGAAAATTAATTAATTAGATAGAATAGTAATGATGAAATAAACATATATAAGGTTCCTAAGTATGAAATATAAAAAATGTAATTTAATTATTCACAAGGTTAGTGGACATATGAAGTAGACTGGTACATCAGGTAAGGTTTTATTTATAAATCCAAAATCATTTCAATTATTATTCCTTAATATCTTATCCTCTCTTTTTTCTCATATCTAAGATCTAAAATACATTCATTATTTTATACATCACTTTTTTATAAGGATTTTTTTCTACTTTTATATTCTTATGGATATTTTACCTATCACCATTCATCCCCCTATATTTCTTTTTAACTATTCACATCATGATTATATAATGCTAGTTAAACTTCCATATTGTACATTACTAAGGGGATATTCCTTCAAAAATTTCTGCCTTCAATTGATTTCCTTATGATAAAACCTAATTAGTGTATAATAGAATATTTAAAAATATAACTCTTCCTCTATATGATTCATCATCATTAACTATTTTCTTTAAATTATCAAATTATTGGAAATTTAATTATTTAATAAATGTTTTAAAACAATTATTATTACCTTTTTATGATGATTTCTAAAAGTGACTTATTGCACTTCTTTAATAATTATGAAACCCTATGATATGAAATGTATTTTCAATATTTCACATTCATTTTCTACTCTATTGAAACAAAGATTTTTCTTCAAAGAAATTATTTATATTATATTTTCTATTCATTTTTCATTTTCTAAAATTTTATTCTTTTTAAAATAAATTGCACATTTTAGTTCTTACTAAAATATGACATTTTATATATCCATCTCGACATTTTATAAAAACTAAACAATTGTTTTCTTAAAAACTCTATAATTTCATATATTTTACTAAATAATATTTCAGCTACACTAATAATATTCTATATTCCACGATTTTGATCATTTTTTAATTTTATTTTCTCAATTGATATATTTTTTATCATAGAATATATTTAAAAAATAATCCTATAATCTTTTATACAAGTTCCAATATATATATATATATATATATGAGTTTTTTTAAAAAAATTATATAATTTCATGGTTTCTTATTTTATTATTGTTATTTTTTTCATTATTTTCAATTATTTTTAATTCAATCTATTATTCTGTTAAACATTCCATCATTTCCATGATCACATATCTCACTTGTTTTTGATCTATTTTAATACCTATATGTCACATAAATAAATTTTTACCACATAATGATCATTTAAGAACACTCTTATCATATTTTTACATATTTCCCCATGTCATCATAGTTTATTGGGAGATTTGATCAAATTATAAGGGTTATATAATGAATAATTTGAAAAAACATATATATTTTGATGATGTAAAATGTACATAGTTTCAAAAGAAATGAAACTTTTTAATATGGGTGATTTTTAAGCTTTATGTTATTTTTAAAATTCATCTATATTTCAATCCATATTTAGACCCTGGAAACCTTAGTTCGTATCGGTGGAGATTTTGGTTATTTATGTAAATTATGATGAAAAAAAATTCAATTATAAATCCTTAGATTAACAACCATTATCTATAGATTAAAAAATATAGTATAGATTTTATTAACCTATAAAGAATAAATTTATTCATACATATATGTGGATACATATTTTCATATTATCATATTTTTCATTTAAGATAATATTTGGGTTTAGAGTCTTCATTTTTAAAAATATTTGAAGGCACAGATAAATATTTATCAAAGAGTTAAATTTTTTAAGAAGAAATTTCATTAAAGAGGTTATACTATAACATCCCAAATTTTCAATTAATTTTTTCTATAAAAATTATCACACAAATTTATACATGTAAAAATAAGTTCATTTTTTAATGATATAAACGTATAATTTTTATATATATTTATTAAATAATATTTTTTAAATAAATTTATGAAAAAATAAAAATTCATTATCGCTTATCATGAAAGAATGATTTTATGAATCTTCATGAAGTTAATATTGTACCCATTAGTAACCCAATAATGAATGATAACAAATAAATTAATTTTAGTTCACATATAAAAATGATATAGTATATATAAAATCTAAAATTTTGTAATAAAATCACTTTTGTATAATTCATTATTACCTTTACTTATTATGTATTATTTGATAACTACATAAAACTTATTTATTGTTATATATTAATGTGGTCATTCTAAAATTAACTTCTTAATGGTAATATAATTTTTAACATATTATTATACTTGATTTATTAGTTAAATAATAGTATTATATAACTATAGAATATGACACAATAATTTTTAGGGTTATATGAAATTTAATGTGTGTTATAAGAAAATAATCTGTGGGGAGATAATACTTTTTTTGTGTGCGTAAAACCTCATTTTATGAGGAATATTAAAATCACATAATATTTTAAATTAGGTATAGGTTTTCATAATTATATTCTATGTTCATGTTTTTATAATGTAATGTTTTCTTTTTAAAATTGTATATATTGGGTTTAACACTGAAATATTGTGATGAAATATTTATTAATTTAATTTAAAATTTTATTTCTCATTTATATATATTTCCATATTATCATAAAATGGAAATTAAATTTAGATAAGGATGTCATTAGAGAAATGAAATTATCATTGTCATCGCATTTTAACAAAATTATATAATGCCCACATCACCAAAACAATCATTGTAAATATTTATTGAAATTATAATTTGTTCCAATTAAATTAAAAATTTAATGAATGGAAAATAATTTTTGTAATAAGTTTGTAAAAATTATTTTTGGGTGAGTATTATGTTTTTTTGCAAAAAAATAATAATTATGGTCGAATAGTTAAACATAATCCATTCATGTACATTGTCAATTTTATTTCATCATCATGATATAAAGGTGGCATAAAAATAATTAACAATTATAAAAAACTTAATATTCAATTAGTGACTAACATAATTCATTAAAAAAAATTTATTAATATGAAAACCTTTATATCAATTTTCAAATCCTATTTTATATTTTAGTCAAATACAAAACTATATTTTATTATTTTTAGACAAATAATATGTGTAAGAACCCAGATCTTCTTTTCAGGTATGTTTTTCCTTTTCTGGTCATTTTTTAGAAAAAGAGGAAGTTATTGAAATTTTCGAAGTACACATCGTGTAATTTATGAGTAAACATCGTGTACTCGGTTACCGCAGGTAGCTGGGTGCTGGCCTTGTAGCGGCCATGTACATGACCATGTGGGGGTGACTTAGATGCTGCCTAAAGCGAAGTACGGAAACGGTGAGTACACATCATGTACTTCAAAAAGTACACGCCATGTACTTTCTTATTTTCATTAAACACACTTGGGTCGCGTATAATCACCAGAACTGTCTTTTTCTAGGTTTTCTTCGTCCGAGATAACCCGTACGACCGCAATCCTTCTCCGAGCCCCCGAGCCTCCATCCAATATCTGATTCGACCGCCGTTGATTGTGTTGGGATCACCTCGGTAAGCTCTCTCTTCCACTTGAGATTCGTTTCGGGATTCCTCTTCTTCCTCGAGATATACTTTATTGAACGTTTTAGATGTTTTTGTAGATATACCATGTTCTAGGTCGATCCAAGGGCTGACGCCGGAGTATATCGATCTCACAATGCTGGGGTAGGTGGTTTGTGCCTTTCTGTTGAAAGCCTTTGAGTATTATTTGGAATTATGCCTAATAACCTCGAACGAGGTATTGTGAGTTTACCATTTTACCCCTATTGTTTTCCTGCCTTGCATGTATGCTTGTGTAGAGGTTAATTGAATGAATAGGGTTGATTTCTATGCTTTGGATGTGTCGCCCATGAATGTTCTGTTTACGACTGTTGGTCTGCTTATACTTTTGGCCGTCTTTCCTATTTTCTTTGTCTGTTGCTGTAAGGTGGAGAGTTTTTATTCTGACATGCTTGATATGCTATATAATGGTTAACCAAGTAGTTTTGTTGGTTTAATTTGGCCATATTACAATGCTATGCTCTTTGACCTACATAGGGCTGTGAGAACGTGGTATAGTAGACTATAAGGGAAATTGAATGAGTGAGCTTCCTTAGAGAGTCTTTGAGCACTTTAGGTTATAATGGGGATTGACCAAGTGAGCTTCCTCAGAGAGCCTAGAACCACTTGGGGCTATAAGGCTAATTGACCGAGTGAGCTTCCTCAGAGAGTCCTTGACTGTATTAGACTATAAGGTGAATTGACTGTGTGAGCTTCCTCAGAGAGCCTTTGAATTATGTGAACAACTTTGGGCTATGGGGGGAATTGACCAAGTGAGCTTCCTCAGAGAGTCCTTGACCTTGGGCCTATAAAAGAAATTGACCATGTGATCTTCCTTAGAGAGTCCTTGACTACCTTAGACTATAAGGGGAATTGACTGTGTGAGCTTCCATAGAGAGTCTTGGTTTACCTTTGACTATTAGTGGAATTGACTGTGAGCTCTTCCTTAGAGAGTATTTATATATTCTTATAACTAATCCAAAGGCGATATGATGTATACACTTCCTAGAGGGTTACTGTGCTTGATTATTTGTTTTTGATATGTGGAATTGTTTCTGCTAAGTACTTTCTTGTTTGCTGCTTCTGCACTTTTACCTGCCATATATTCACTGACTATTAGGTAGATATCTTTGGGTGGTTACCTACTAGGATTTAGTCTCACACCCTATTTGGGCCATGCTTTTGGGCCCAAATAGATTATATTTCTACAGGTATAGACAATGGCAAGCGCCCTTCTACTTCTGGTACTTGACTTATTGTGGAGTTGGATAACATGGGACCAAGCTTTGGCTTGCGATGCTGAGGAGCTCTTTATCTTTTTTCCTTTGGTACTTTGGATTAGAACTGTTTTTATTCCATCATTGTTATTTTTTTGTCTTATTTTCTAGACACATGTTACCATGCATCATTTATATATGTGCTTCAGTTATTTGTTATTCCAGTCTTACACTATTACTATTGTTGGTATATTTACTGCTTCTGCTATTGTGTATTTGTTTCCCTTCCACTGTGTTACTCTGCCAATGAGGGCATAGTTTCTCCACTATCACATCCAAGTCTCTCACTACTACTCAGCAGCCTCTGGCTTTTGGGGAAATGCGCTTGAGGCCATGTGACCAACCGGGTACGGGGCGCCTCTGGGTGGCTTCTGGAAACTGGATGTTACAAAGTGGAATGAGAGGAATTATTTTCTCCTGAATTAATGTTTGGATCCTTTAGATAGGGATAGAACGGAAGAGGTTCTTGGTAATAAGCTGTGCCTGGGAGTAGCTAACCCGTGTATAGGGAAAATCAAATCTACCTCATTTAATTGATTTTTTTATTTCTGGTTATGAAATTGTTACAGTTGATTTGATTTCACCTTGAGTGATTCACATGATTTGTGCTGTTGTTATTGATGTTATTGATGTTATATTTCTGTTGCAACCCGATGAGATGAGGGTATTCCATCTCATGCATCATATAGGCACTTTCTACGAATCACATGTCACACATTCTTGCCATGCCATATAGGGTGCATTAGCAATTGCATGTTGTTGTGAAAGATGTTGTGCTAGATATTTATGTTGTTGTGATATTTTACATGATAAAAATACCTGCTGTTTGATAGGGTATTGTTGTGTAAGGTTTTGTTGAATGAATTCCAAACTTTGGTTCTTGAGGTGTTATGGTCCCTCATGGGTAGGAATTTGGTGGATCATTGCCTTGTTTTCCATGTTATAACATGTATAAGATTCCAAACTTTGATTCGCGGGGAGTATGGGACGTCATGGATCGGAATTTGGCACTTTGAATGTTTGTTTCAGTGTTTTTCTGGGTTCCAGGGTAGTTTCTGAGGCTTACTGTCTGGAAAACCCCGAATACACGCTGTGTAATGTTAAGTACATGCCATGTGTACTTCTGTTCAGGAAGAAACTATTTTTATTAAGTATACCCCTTGTACTTTCTGTACACATCGTGTAGTATCTAACCATGTTGTAGGCTGTGTGGGAAGAGACACGGGATGGGGAATGTCTGGTGGGAACACGCCATGTACTAGTCAAACACACCTCGCACTATCGACCATGTGTCTGCCTGTGTTACAAACAACACAGGTCGGTGTTATCCTTTCACGTACACGCCATGTCCTCCTTTAACATGCTGTGTAGTCTGACCCAGGTACCCAGTCGTGTCACTAAAAATAGGGGCCAAGTGAATCTTGTCTATTACACGACGTGTCTACCCTGAACATGTCGTGTAGTCTTGTCTTAGGAGAGCCATGTGGATTAACCGTGTATAAGGACTCGGGCAGGGGAAGAGGATTCAGGTACAAGCCGTGTGTTAAGACAACACAATGTGTGTTTGGGGTGTCACACGACCAGTTTAGGCCGGAGTACATGCCCATGTTAATGACTTAAGGGAACATACCGTGTAAGAATTTTACACACCGTGTAGTCATGTTTTGTAAAACTTGAGTGCTTTCTTTATCCTGATCTCAGTAGCCTCAGTTCTAGCTTCAGCTCTTTTCGATATAGGAGATTCCCATAGCTTTATATCTTTCTATGTCATGGAGAGCCTTGGTCTCTACATCTTTTCTTCTACTGATATCTTGATTCTAGACACTCCGTTGGGGACTATAAAGGCTAATATACGTTAATTAAGAGAGTTTCCTCTACAGGTTGGTGTGTGTCACTTTATATGGGACCTCTATGTCCTATAGATGACATAATATGATGTCATTATCAGGATGGACTGGTTAGTTCCATTCTAATCAGTCATCGACTGTTATCGCCACAGGGTGAGTTTCACATCACTAGAAGGTGAATCTTTTCTTCATAAAGGAGAGTGTGATGTCTAGGTGAACAAAGCAGGACCCGATCAATATGGGTTTACAAGAGTTACAACCCAGTTTTCTTGTCTATATCTAGATGACTAGGGGACTACACAGTTAGACTTTCCTTCAGTGGTGGTTCGTTTCAGAGATTTCTTTCTAGAGGACTTTTTAGGTTTACCTCCAGAGCGCAAGGTATACTTTTCTATTGATCTTTTTCCAGGAGCGACACCAGTATCCATTCCTCCTTATGGGATGGCTACACCTGAGTTTTAGGAGCTCAAGAAGCAGTTGGAGGAGTTATAGGCAAAGGGTTTCATCCGACCCAGCCATAGGGTTCGCCTATCCTGTTTGCGAATAAGGAAGACGGTAACCTCAAGATTTGTGTGGACTATCGGAAGTTGAACCAGTTGATGGTCAAGATCTGATATCCCTTTCCTAGGATTGATGACCTCTTTGATCAGATTCGAGGATCCCGGGTGTTCTCGAAGATTTAATTGAGATCCATTTACCATCAGTTACACATTAGACCATCACATATACCTCTCACAGCCTTCTGAAGAAGGTATGGTCTATACGAGTATATGGTTATGTCATTTGGTCTTACGAATGCACCTGCAGTTTTCATGGAATTTATGAATCGAGTGTTCCATCCATACTTAGATTCCATCATGGTGGTTTTTGTTGATGATATCATGGTGTACTTGCACACTCTACATGGCCATTCCACCCATCTTGAGATCATATTGATTACACTGATAGAGCATCAGTTATATGCTAATCTCTCAAAATACCACTTCTGGATGGATCAGATTCACTTCATGGGTCATGTTATCTCTGAGATAGGAGTATCAGTAGACCCAAAGAAAGTGATAGAAATAGTTTCCTCGGAGAAACCAAAGAACGTCTTTGAGGTTCAGAGTTTTCTAGGTCTGGATGGATACTACAAATGTTCCATACAGTACTTTTCATGCTTAGATGCACCGCTGATAGGTTTGACTAAGAAGGGTACGAAGTTCCTGTGGTAAAATTATTGTGAGTTATCCTTTCAGGAGCTGAAAGGGAGGTTGACTTCAGCACTATATATAGTTGGCGTTAGTTGTTCATGCCTTACGCTATTGGAGTCATTATCTTCTGGGAGAGAACTTTGTGGTTTTCACCAACCACAAGAGTCTCAAGTATATTTTCACTCAGTGTGATCTGAATTTGAGACAGCGAAGGTTGGTTGAGTAGCTTCAGTCCTTTGACTTTAAGCTTGCCTATACACATGGAAAAGGCAACACAATGGCTGATGAGTTGAGCAGAAGGACTCAGATATATGAAGTTTAAGAGGCCATCAGTGAGTGGCAGCTTATGGCTATGTTCTCTAAGATGCATTTGGAAGTACACAACAGTCAGGGGAAGAAGTTTCTTTCATCTATGGTTGTTACCTCTACTCTTCTTGATTGAGTGAGAATGAGGAGGCTATTAGATTCTGAAGGGATAGTCCTACGGGAGAGCATGTACGGAGGAGACCCTGTTCCGGGATAAACCGTAGGCGAGGATGAGATCTTGTGTTTCTAGGGGCGCGTATGGGTGCTAGTAGATATACGCGAGGAGATGATGCGGGATTTTCATTCCTCAGTTTGGGCAGTTCATCCTGGTGTCACCAAGATGTATCATGATCTACACCATTAGTATTGGTGGCCAGGTATGAAGAGCGATGTTGCTGGTTTGGTCATGAGGTGTTCCACCTATCTGCAGGTGATGGCGGAGCATCAACGGCCAGCAAGGATTTTACAGTAGTTACCCATTCCCAAGTGGAAGTGGAATGATGTTGCAATGGGGTTTGTAAGAGGGTTTCCGAGGTCTCCATGATGGAATTATGTAGTTTGGGTGGTCATTGACAGACTTACAAAGTTTTCTCACTTCTTTCCAATAAAGGATACCTTTAGTGTTGATGAGCTGGGATGGTTGTACATCCATGAGATTGTAAGTCTTCATGGAGTTCCAGAATCCATTGTTTTAGATAGGGATGCTCGTTTTACTTATTGGGTCTGATAGGGGCTTCCGAAGGCTTTGGGTACATAGGTACTTTTCAGTACAACTTACCATCCCCAAACATATGGCCAGTCCGAGCATACGATTCAAGAGCTTGATGACATGCTCCGAGCATGCATTCTGGATTTTGGAGGTTCTTGGGAGAAGCACAAACCTCTTGTGGAGTTTTCCTACAATAATAGTTTTCAAGCAACTATTCAAATGGAATCTTATGAGGATTTGTACGGTAGGCTATGCCGATCACCCTTATGTTGGATGGAGGAAGGAGAGGCAGCTTTTTTGAGACCTTGTCTTGTCCAGGAGACCACAAAGCAGATATAATAGATTCGGAAGAAGATGGATACTGAATAGTCTCGATAGAAGTCTTATGCTGATCAGCGGAGACGACTTCTGGAGTTCGAGGTCAGGGATCAAGTTTTTATGTGTGTCACACCGAGGTTGGGACACAAGGGATTAAGAGAGAGGGAAAGATTTTGTTGAGGTATGTCATGCCGTTTAAGGTGTTGGAGAGAGTTGGTCCAATAGACTATCAGTTATAGTTACCCTAGTGGTACTAGGCCATGCATGGCATTTTTCACATTTCTCAGCTTCGAAGTTACTATTTAGACCCGTATCATGTCTTTCAACCTGAGGAGGCTGAGCTCGAAGAGGATGCGTCATTCGAGGAGAATCTTATCCAGATTGTTGATCACAGTAAAAAGGTTCTCCATGGCCGGTCTGTTCCTCTGGTACGAGTGCTATGGAAGCATGGGCGGGTGCAGGATGAGACTTGGGAGAGGGAGGACGATGTACGAGCACAGTGGTCGGAACTGTTTGAGGTTTCATCTTCTACGATGTGCTTAGGAAATTCGAAGTAAAATATATTTAATGGGGGATGTTTGTAAGAACTCGGATCTTCTTTTCAGGTATGTTTTTCCTTTTCTGGTCATTTTTGAGAAAAAGAGGGAATTCTAAAAATTTTCATAGTACATGTTGTGTGCTTTATGAGTACACGCCGTGTACTCGGCAACCGCAGGAAGCCAGGTGTTGGCTGTATAGCGGCCATGCACAAGGCCATGTGGGAGTGAATTGGAGGCCACCTAATGTGGAGTACAGAAATGGAAAGTACACGGAGTGTACTTTCTTTTTTTTCATTAAATGTACCAGGTCACGTCTAATCGCTAGAACCGTCTCCTTCTAGGTTTTCTTCATCTGAGAGAACCCATACAACCGCAATCCTTCTCCAAAACCCCAAGATTCTATTCTAACTCTGATTCGACCACCGTTGATTGTATTGGGATCACCTTGGTAATCTCTCTCTTCTACTTGAGCTTCGTTTTAGGTTTCCTATTCTTCCTCAAGTTATCCTTCTTTGAATGTTTTAGAAGTTTTTGTAGATCGACCGTGGTCTAGGTCGATCCAAGGGCCAACACCAGAGTATATAGATCTCACAACGCCGAGGTAGGTGGTTTGTGCCTTTCTGTTGAAATTCTTTGAGTATTATGTGCAATTATGCCCAATACCCTTGAACGGGGTATTGTGCGTTTACCGTTTTACCCCTGTTGTTTTCCTACCATGATAGTATGCTTGTGTAGAGGTTAATTGGATGAATAGGATTGATTGATATGATTTGAATGTGTTTCCCATGAATGTTCTATTTAAGACCGTTGGTCTGCTTAGCCTTTTGGCCGCCTTGTCTATTTTTCATGCCTGCTGTTGTAGGGTGGAGAGTTTGTATTCTGACATGCTTGATATGTTATAGACTAGTTATCCAAGAAGTTCTGTAGGTTTACTTTGGCCATATTGCACTACTATGCTCGTTGACCTACATAGGGCCTTGAGAACCTGGTGTAGTAGACTATAAGGGGAATTGACCGAGTGAGCTTCCTCATAGAGTCTTTGAGCACTTTAGGCTATAAAGGGGATTGACCGAGTGAGCTTCCTCAGAGATCCTAGGACCACTTGGGGATATAAGGGGAATTGACCGAGTGAGCTTCCTCAAAGAGTCCTTGACTGCTTTAGACTATAAGGGGAATTGACCGTGTGAGCTTCCTCAGAGAGTCTTTGAATTAATTGAACGACTTTGGGCTGTGAGGGGAATTGATCGAGTGGGCTTCCTCAGAGAGTCCTTGAACTTGGGGCTATAAGGGGAATTGACCATGTGAGATTCCTCAGAGAGTCTTGTTTTACCTTTGACTATAATGGGAATTTACTGTGAGCGCATCCTCAGAGAGTCTTTATATATTATTATAACTAATCCAAAGGGGATAGGATGTCTACACTTCCTAGAGGGTTACTATGATTGATTATTTGTTTTTGATATGTGGAATTGTTTCTACTAAGTACTTTCTTATTTAATGCTTCTGTACTTTTACCTGCCATATATTCAGTGACTATTAGGCATAGATCTTTTGGTGGTTGCCTACTGGGATTTAGTCTCACGCCCTGTTTGGTCCATGCTTTTGGGCCCAAATAGATTATATTTCTATATGTATAGACAAGGGAAAACACCCTTCTACTTCTGGTACTTGACTTACTGTGGAGCAGGAGAGCATGGGACCAAGCTTAGGCTTGCGATGCTGAGGAGCTCTTTATCTATTTTCCTTTGGTACTTTGGATTAGTACTGTTTGTATTCCAGCATTGTGATTTGTTTTGATTCATTCCTAGAAACATGTTACCATGCATCATTTATATATGTGCATCAGTTGTTTGTTATTCCAGTATTCCACTATTACTGTTGTTGGTATATTTACTGCTTCTTCTATTGTGTATTTGTTTCCCTTCCACTGTGTTACTCATCCAATGAGGGAATAGTTTCCCCACTATCACATCCAAGGCCCTCACTACTAGTATTTAGCTTCTGGAATTTGTGGAAATGTTCTTGAGGCCATGTGACCAACCGGGTACAGGGCGCCTCTAGGTGGCTTCCGGAACCGGGACGTTACAATATGAATATTTTTATTATGAAAAACAAATCTGGGTACATGGAAAATGAAAATATAGTGTCATGGGGGATAAAAGTGATTAAACCTGAGCTCATACTCCACAAATAAAATACTTACATTCCCTTATAAGAGATAGAACACTCTAATATACAATCAAAAAATACTCTTGTAAAACTTTAGAGGATAATAAATATGGAGCAAATTTTCTCTCACACCAGATCTGAGGAATCACCAATCCTTTCTATATCATGTCACTATAGGATATAATAGTGTAGGCTATACTCCCTTGTAAAGGAAGGATAATTGATATATATAGAACCAATATATCTAAGTCCTCTTCAATTATATATAATTAAATACACTTTGATGAGCATAGTGATATGATAAAAAATATAGCATGAGCTTCTATGATGAGAGAATTACTATTGTTATGATTTTTCAAGAAATACAGAATCATAGAACCCCTGAAATATTGAATGAAACCACCTCCATTCATGATTACATGAATACTAGGGCCATCCTAGTTGAGCTTGATTCCTTGTGAAGGTTCTTTCAGTGCACCCAATGTTCTATTCATTCCATGTTCATGGAAGTATTCAGGGAAGGAGAGAGGGGGGTCTAAATCTTGATGATTTATGGGATGTCACTGCTATTGGTAAGTGAAAAGGGAGCTATAAATTTTGAAAATATATTTTAATTTGAAAATGATTTATGTTGGCTTGGTATAATTGTGATGGGCATCATTGAGAAGTTCTAACATCACCCGACAACCAGCTATATAAAGATTCATCTTTGCCTAAAAATATGAAGGCACTACTGCATTTATCTAAATAATAATGAAATGTTCAAATGATTTTAAACAAATATAATCATCCATTCATCCTCTAAGAATTCACCATATATATCAATCTCACTCCCCATTACAAAACCAGTGTAAAAGTTATTCCATCTTCTTCACTTTAGCATCCACATAGAAAGAATGGTTCCATTTATTCAAAATGATAAAATTCACTTTACTTATATAAAGTTTACATCAAAATCGGTCAACCTATGGATCATCATTATTGTGCACCAAAACGAGGTTGAAAAAAATTGAGATACTAGACAATACCTAGTCGGTTGGGGTGGAAAAGCAGGAACCAGGTTCCTTAAAAAATACATGCTAGAGTGTAAAAGCCTTTTTTCTTAGTCCACAAAGGATTCAATGAAATTAGGATGTAATCATGCCTGATATAAGCAGTTTTTTAAAATAGAGAACCCTTAAAAGAAGAGGACATTACAAGTCCAGTTTTATTTTAATGAGAGAATGTCACCCCTACCAATGAACTATCAATATTTATATTTATAGATAATAATGGATTCACAATGAATATTCAAAAGGTGATATCCCACAATTTTTTGATCAATCCTTTGATCTATAGAGGTTTCATAATTTATTCCAAAAAAATCATTCCCATTTATATGGTATGGAGAAAGAATATCATGTGAGTTTAGCTTGCATGCACTGTATAGTCTCATAATTTTTTTAATGATTAATCTCTCCCTCCTTAAAGGGCTTATCCAGCAATGATGATCTAGGACAATGATATCTCCCATCCTATGAATCATCCCATGTGAATGTATTGAGGATTGTTTCGATTCTTCTAATGAAAAACTTAGTATTCTGAATGACTAATAGGATATGAATAATAATGGAATAAAGGACACTATTAATGAGTACCTCCAATAGGGAGGAATCTACTATTCTATTTGGTAATTCTATATGTGATTCTGGTGAGTATACCTTCAAATTATTGGTTACAGACTGTTTAATTCAATAATAGATCTTCCAACTATTCAATATGTAATTTTCTTCTAGAAATACCTAGCATATCTTTGATGGATTTATCTTTCCTTCCTAGAAATTTTTCAAGAATATAAACAATGCTCTTACTAATACTAATGCTTTAACAAATACTTTTACTGTACTCAACAAGAATCTCTTTGAACCATTTCATTTAATTTCTTCTTTCATTATTCATGAAGACCATATCCTTTATAATGAATAAGTGGAGGTTACAATGTACCCATACGAGAAATTGAAAGGTTGAACCCTTAAATTTGTAATTTTATAGATCATGTTCCAACTAAGAACATCCTGATTCATGATATATAAGCCTAGGGGAAGATGGCCTCCTTAGAGAAGACCTCAAACTAACTTGAAAAACCCAAACCTCCTCCCTAAAAGAGAGATAAAAAACTGGGGTGAAGAGAAGGAACAAAAATACAAGGTAACATGACCATTTTGAAAATAAACACCTCCTAAGAACTTTTAATGTGAATTTTCATTATATTCTATCATAGTATTTCTCCATGAAAATATTGACCATGGAATTGGATCTGACCACTTTCCTATCAATGTCCGCTAACATTTCTTGAGTGAGGTCAATCACCCCTGGACACTCCTACCCTTGATATACCCATGATGTTTATCTAAGATTTTATCTGGTAGGAGATTTGATATTCTCTTATAGAATATCATTTCAATAACGTTGTTGGTGAAACTATATAGGCTTATTGGTGAAAATTCACCAAATTCTCAAGTATGGTTCACCTTGGGAATCAAAAAATAACTATAGAAGTGGTAACATAGGGAAGAAGCCCACCCCTGAAATAATTTTTTACAACCCCTATTAATTATTTCTTGATGAAATCCCAATATAGAATATATAAGGATCCAAGAAATACCATAAGTCCTGGTGCACTATCTAGATCATGTATTTTAATAAGATCAAATATTTCATCCTCCTTCATGTTGGATTTAAAGGAATCATTATTGTAGTCCTCTAGTGTGAAGGGAATTTTATCAAAAAAATGATCAAATTATTCATTTAGAGGGCACACATCACATACTATATAATGAGAGATAGATAAAATATCCTAGAAGTGGGAGGCTCTTGAGGGAAAACTTATTCAATTTCACCGCATAACGCGTCTTCATCAAGTTGTATGAAAAGGACCACATAGAACTAATTTTTCTGTATGAATTCATAGAAATATGTTGTGTTACAATCTTATTTTAGTAATCCATTTTTTTTCAAAGTTTCCAATATTAGAGGATAAAAGTAAAAAAAATATATTCATCCCATTGATTCTCAATTCTTTAATTAAGCTGACTGATCTCATCCTGAATATCTTCCAATGACAGTTTGGAATCTAGTTGTCAATTTCTCCATTCTAAAATGGTTTCCTTCTGTATACATAGTTTGTTCTATAAGTAAACCAATGAATAACCTTAGGATATAACATTACACATTTTTCTTGAAAGTTTAATACTTTATCCATCCATTGAAGAAGTGGATGTTATGAATATGAGACAAAGAACCTTGTATCTAGATCATTACCAGAGAATGGTCGGATTTGAATTGATCTAGGTGGGAGACAATCATGTGTGAGAAATTTTTTACAATATACATGTTATCCAAGAACCTTTCAAGCTAGATATATATTCTTATACCTCATATTTTGTTTTTACACCACATAAAATGGTCACCATTAATTCCCAAATCCATTAGATAAAAAAATATAAGAATCCTAAAAAATTCTCCATATTTTTTCTTGAATAAACACCCCTGATACTTTTAGATCAATCTGCTATGGGAAATCTAGGAGTCACAATGAAAAAGGTTTAGATATGAAAAAATATAGAGATAAAAGAATAAGAAGAGGATTAATAGGGACACAATGATTTACATGGTTCAATAATAATCCCTACATCCATAGAGAGGTATAATCACTTCACTATAATTCAGGAGCACAATTATAATGAGGTTTTAGTGTTTTATAAACAACAAAACCCATGATAAAATGAGCTAACAAAGAAGACAATTTATTTCACTACCAACTATAGAGTAATTCTATTTTACTAAAGTGAATAGTGACTAAAATTACTCACTGATATAGTGCAACAACCACGAAAGTCCAAGATTCTATAGCCGTCGATGGATAAAAGTATGTGTAGCTATAGTATTGTTGTCTCTAAAGTTTGAGATGCTACAAGGGGTAGATCTAACTTCAAGTGGGAGATTTGTTGGATTAGTGTATCCTGATCCATTTGGATGATGTTGGGCCTAATATTAGTATCACATACTACACACTAGGACAAAACACTCATTAGTTGAGCTCCATAGTGATCTTGTTGGGTGTTTAAGGGTGAAACACACTCCTACTCTAATGGATGATGGTCCATGATCTATATTATAGGGAACTTTAGAAACTATAACCGACAGTAATATATCTAACCCTGGTACATTGATAGGTCATTATAGATGTGTGGACTTTGGCATAGTTACTATTGGATTTTGTAATTTGGAAACATTGGTATTGTTGCTCTGTATAATTATAGCCATTAGACTCTGTAGATTCTTGGACTTGGGTGGCCACATAATTGTAGCAGTGCATACTTATAGTTGCATAGTGGACTTGCTATGTGTTTAGTGGAATAATGATTCTTATTCTTTATTATCTCACTTGATCTAGGGTTTTGGTGTGTTTAAAACTCTAAAACCTCCCAATAATTATACTCCTGAATTATATTAAAGTGATTATTCCTCTCTGTAGACATATGGATCATTCCTAAACCACCTAACTCATTGTTTCAATGTTCTTATTCTTATTATTCTTCTGTTTCTATATTCTTCATCATAAAACCTATGTCACTGTGACTCCTCAGGTTTCTGCAACAACTAGTATCAAATGTTGAGTTAAAAATTCTCATGTTAAAAATATGATATGGAAGAAGGAATGGTAAAGATCAATCACTTTGATGGAACTGACTTCAGTTACTAGAGGATTCAGCTCAAGGAATATCTTTATCAAAAAAAGATTTACTTTCCTATTCTTAGCATAAAAATAATCGATATGGAGAATAAGGAGTGAGGAATACTTGATCAATAAGTTGTGGGAGTCGTGGGCCTTAAATTGGACAAAGGAATTGGAATTCAGCATGAGAGAGGAGAAGATTACAGTTGGGATAATGACAGTTCTCATGAAAATGTATGAGAATCCTTCATGGTAGAACAAAGTGTACATTATGTGATGATTGTTCAATATGAAAATGTTTTAATAGAGTATTGTTGCAGATCACATTAAAAAATTCAACACCATCACAAGTCAATTAACATCGGTGATAATTACAATTTTCAATGAGGTATGTGAACTAGTTTTACTATCTTCATTACCTAACAATTGGGAAGTGACTATAACTGCAATGAGCAGTTCTTTGGGGAATAACATGATGGATCTGAAGGATGTGTAGGAACATATTCTTATTTATGATAGTTAAAGAAGATAATCAGGTTGATTATTTGGTTCTATAATGAACGTGAAAGAATGAGAATGATATGCATAGTGAGATAATCATAGAGGATGATCAAAGTCAATAGGAAAGAGCTGAGACAAAACAAATAGGGTTGGTCCAACCTTATGGATTTGTATGAATAAATAACATGTTAAGAAGGAGTTCAAAGAAAAGAAGGGACCTAAAACTAATGTTGTAAACATGGAAGCTGAAGGAACGGATGATATGTTACTACTGAGCATGGATTTCCATATAGAGTCTTGGATTTTAGACTCATGGGTGTCTTTCCATTCCACATTGGAGAAGGGTTTCGTGAAAAATTATGTTTATGGAAATTTTGTAAAGGTGCATCTTGATGATGATGAACCCTTTTAGATTGTGGGGAAGGGAGATCCATGGTTTATGACTAATAGTGGGAATTTGATGGTTCTGGAAAATGTGTGGTATATCCATAGTTTAAGAAGAAATTTTATTTTTTTTGAGAAGATTTATGATGTAGGTTTAGTACCAAATTATTTAGTGGTGCATGGAAGATCACCAAGGGAGTTATTTTAATATCTCAAGGACCAAATAATGGTACCCTATACAACATGATAGAAACATGCATGAAAATTATTGTATCAATAAATTATATCATGGATTCAAAATTATGGAACTAGGCCACATAAGTGATAAGGGAATGAATATTCTGGAAAAAAAGGAATGCTACCAGAGCCTGTGTTAGTGGATGATGGATTATGTGAATATGATATCTTCAAAAAGTAGAAGAAGGTATCTTTTCTGAAAGGAGGAAGAACACTAAAGGCTGGGAAGGTAAAACTGATGCATATGGATGTTTGGTGGACTACACTAGTACATTCCCTTGGAAGGTCACAATATTATGTAACATTTATTGATGAATCAATAAGGAAGGTATAAGTTTACTTTCTTGAATGAAAATATAATGTCTTTAAGGTGTTTTAGAAGTGGAAAACCATGGTGGAAAATAATTACGGAACAAATGATGAAATGTTTGAGGTCCAAAAATGGTTCAGAGTATAGAAGTAAGGAGTTCAAGGAATTATATTCTAATAATATAATTATATAGGATAAGAATATTTCATGTACACCATAATAGAAAAATTTATTTGAAAGGATGAATAGGACATTGAATTAATGTTTCATGAGTATGAGGTTTCCCTTGGGATTACCCAAAACCTTCTAGGTTGATAAAGTGAACATGGAAGAATATTTCATCAATAAGAGTCCATCCATACCAATGGTAGAATGTCTAAACTAGGATATCTAGTCTAGTAAGGAGGTAATACTCTCAGATTTATGAGAATTTAGTTGTTTGGAATATCTAAATATTGATGTTGATGCTGGGGACTAGCTTAATGCTAAGACCAAATCCTATTTCATTATTGGATATGATGCTGGTGAGTTCGATTAATACTTTTGAGATGATTAGAACAAGATGATAATCAAAATTCAAAACATGATATTTAATGATGGTTTCAAATAAAAATATTTTCATGCAGTTGAAGTTCATTGTGGGAAAAAAGAATCAGACTACCATGAGTAAGTAAAGAATAAAGGTATACCTGAACATGTGACCCCAGAACCAGTGGATCCTACTCCTCAAATGGAGTTGAGGAGATCACCAAGGGGTAGAAGGACTATGAACATGCATTCACCATCCATAAAATTTTTATTATTTACTGATGGTGGATAACCAAAATTCTTTGAAAAATCAATGCAGTTGAATGATTCAATAAATTTGGAGTTGGATGTGAAAGAGTAGATGTATTAATTACATGACAAAAATACTTGGGAGTTAAAACCTATGCCACAAGGAAAGAATGAATTATCGAAAAATGGGTATACCGGGTCAAGGAAGAAAATTATAGAAAGAGGAGGTGAAAGGAAAGGTTGGTGGTAAAAGGTTTTCAATAGAAGGAAGGTATAAATTTCATTAAATTTTCTCACCTATAGTGTCTACCATCCGGGTGGTTCCTAGAATGATTGCATCAAAAAACTCATACCTAGAGTGAATTTATAACAAGACTAATTTCCTTTATGAATATATAGAGGAAAAAATATATATGTAGCAGCCAGAGAGATATGTTTATCCAGGGAAGGAATACCTGGTGTAAAAACTCTAAACGAGCTTATATGGGTTTAAGAAGGCACTTAAGTAGTGGAATAAAATGTTTGATTTATTTATGAATTAAAATGATTAAAATAGTGTTTCAATGATCAATTTTTCAAAACTAGGTCTTTTGGTGATTAATACATTATACTGCTTCTATATGTGGATAACATGCTCATTGTAGGATCATGTATGCATATTATTGATGAGATAAAAGGGCAGCTGGCTAAGGAGTTCAAGATGAAAGATCATGGAGAATTTGGGAAGGTTTTGGTGATCAAGATCAAGGGATACCATGAAATTGTAACCTTGATGTTATCATAATATAGCTACATTGAAAAGGTTCTAATAATATTCAGTATGTTAGATGAAAATTAAGTCTCTATTCCCCTATGGAACCATTTCAAATTATCAATGGATCAATCACCGAAGATGGAAGAAGATGTTGAGTACATGGAAAAGGATAAATATTCTACATTTGTTGGAAGCTTGATATTTTTCATGGTCTATTATTGACCTGACTTTTCTCATATAGTGGTATTTGTGAGTAAGTACATGGATAACCCTAGGAAACAATATCTGGAAGTTGATAAGTGGAGACTGAGATACATAAAGATAAGAAAATAAGTATCTATATTCTTTGGGAAATGAAATTCATTATAGTGGTGGATTATTCTTTAAGTGGGATATTTTTATACTGGTGTGGCTTGATCTATTTGAATGATGTTGGGCCAAATTCTTATATCTTATACTACACACTAGACTACAACTTTCACACATCGAGCTTCGTGGTTATATCTTTGGGAGTTGGATAGGGAAATGTGCCCTTAATTCAGGGTCTAGAGTCTGCCATCCCAAATTTGGGGGAACTATAGAAACTATGATTAACTATAGCATAGTTGACTATAAAACACTGATAAAGAACTATAATAGTATAGACATTGGCATAGTTACTATAGAATCTCAAAATTTGGAGATAGTGGTACTCTAACTCCATGGGCTTTGAGACACCATCCACTATACCGGCTTAGACTTAGGTGGCTACAACATTGTACACTAAAAAATGAACTTCTTATTAGTGGTTTACTAGAAGCAGTTCTAGTATACACCAAAAATTAAATCCTTTTAAAAATATATGTAATATAGTGGCAGTTTTTTAAAACTACCTCTATATTTTTATTATTTCAATAATTAAAGGAATTTAAATTAAACAACCACTAAATGTTTTGAAAAAAAAATCCCTAATTCCTCCCCCTCCACAACTCCCTTTACATAACACCAACCCCTTTTAACCCCCTCCCTCCACAACCTCCTCATCTCCATTACCTGGTGGAGACATTGACCCCATGACCCCCTTCCCCCCACTCCTATGACCTTCCTGCTACCTTCTCAGTGGAGACCCCGACCCCCGCGACACCCCCCTCTGATGATGAACCCTAATACCCCCCTCTGAACTCCCTTTCTCTAGTTTGTTATTCTCCTCCTCTCTGATGATGAAGAACCCCCCTCCAAACTCCCTCTCCCTAGCTCAATTCCCCTCCTTAGCAATGATGTATACCCCCTCTAATCCCCTCTCGTTAGCTCAGATCCCCTTTCCGATGGTAACAAAAACCCTCTAATGGTTTCATCCTTCTCCCTATAATCACCATAAATCTATTATTCCTCAAATGAGTTATGTTCTTTTAATTTCTCTATAAATTTCTAATTTTTACGTATACATGGTATTTTATTACACATTATTAATTTGAAAAATTCATTCCATGAATATTTATTGAACTATCCATATATATTAATTAATATATTTTTAATAACTCTATATCTTACATCGTATTATGAAGTTTTTAATTTTCATGTTATAATAAATGCTTTGAAATTTATTTATTATAGTTTGAGATTCTTATCATTATTGCATAATCATGTAGTATTTTTATTACAAAATTAATGCAGTATATATTCTTTTATTTGAGGAATTTTTATTTAAGTTATATGATTGTCCTTTATAATTTATTTATTGTGTAATCACTCTATATTTTACTTTTGGATTATGAAATTTCTAATTAATGTATTTTTTTGTAATTTTTCTGTAGTTTATCTTTGGATTTTGAGGATTTTCCATGAGAGACTATAGAACCAATATGTTGAATAGGAAAACTAATCATATAAAAAACAAATGAGGTTATCCAACAATTTAACCAGGCTTCACATCATTTATACTATAATATAAGATGAAAATCATCCACTTAAGAAATTCATGAATTGCGCTAAATTATCATCATGTCGATTTGATGAAAATTATGTTTAATAAGTCACATATTCTTTAAAAAATAATCCATTCTTTTTCAAACATCATTTGCTTTTCTTTTGAATTTTATTTTCCCCTACCAAATGAAAACAATTTTCCATTTGTATCCATAAACATTCCAATTAGATAACATTTTTGGTCCCCTGAGGTGGTTTGTTCTGTGTGTTTCATAGTCATAAGTATTTCTACTTATGAATCCCAAATTTCATTGTTTAGAATAAACATGCAATGCCATAACTGAGATTCAATTATACATGAAATATCATAATGTAAAAAGTTTAATTGCTTATATAAACACCTTATAATTACATTAGATATTGAAATGAGATTTTAATTGTCAAATTATAAGATGAAAATTACTCCATGAGAACACTGTGGATTAATTATTTTATAATTTGAGTGGACTTTGTGTTTAATTCAACCATGTTTGGAAAAAATGACATATATTTATAATTTAACATTGTCATCAATTTACATTATGATAAAAATATTGTGAATTAATATAAATATTCATAATACCATAATTATAATGTTGCTGAATTATACAAAACATTATTATTATTTTCATTTAAACCATTAATAAATCAATATTTGAATTACTGTAACTTTATATTTCAATCTTTAATTCATTTCATCTTTACTTGACTAATTTTTTATTGATATGAAAAATTCATTTTTGATTAATAATTCATTTTGTTTGAAATAATTTTTTTGGATTGAGACATAGGATGCTAGTGTTTTAGAGACAGGGTCTATAAAGACACATTCATTTAGATTTCATATTCAATAATTCCATGTAAAACTAAAAGTGAAAACAAATCACATATTTCAAGAGGCATTTTTTGGTATCTTATTATTACTTCCCCGGGGAGCTTGCAATTCAGGTATAAATTTTCTTATGTTCAAATGAAATTATAGTTGAAGTATTTATGGTTAATGACAAGAATATATTATGTATATGATTTTTAAATCCATGACAATCATTCATTCTTAATATGTTTCATTGAAAGAATTTATTTTAACACCCTTAACTACATGATACTATATGGTTTCTTGTTTTTCCTAACTTTGTAAATGTATAGATATACTCACTGTGGATTTTTTCCTCACCTATCTCATAATTTCATTCTATTTTTTCTATTTACTCTTTTAATTGCATGATTTCATTCCATGTTTACTATTTACTATTTTATTTTTTTTAATTCATAATCAACACATTATTTTTAAAAATAAAAAAACTTAATCTTGTGTGATTTCATGAGGGGAAAATACTAGTTACTAAAACACTTGTATATAAATTTTCAAACATATGTAATATTTAAATCAAAATACTAATTTAGTTGATTAAATTAACAAATTATCTTTATTCACCTATTGAAATTCTATCCATAAAATGGTGATTTTATTTTAAATCAATATTATCATATTATGTAATAATTTTAGTGTATAGTTTTTGAATAAATGTATAATTACCCTGATTAATGTTGATGACCATGATAATGGTAAAATATCATTTTTGATGAATTGTTTTCTTAATTTTTTTTAACATTTTAACTAATAAATTAGATTGCAAATTTTAAAATAATAACACTATAATTATGTTTACATATATATATATATGATTATTTTAATATAAATTTTATTGGTAATCAATACATTATAATATTAAGACAGAATAATAGTAAAAATATAATTTTTGGAAATAAAATTGTTTTCCCATATATAAAATATTTTATTTTAAATGTATGTTTTATCATGATTATAAATTGAATTACATTAAATTTATAAAAATGAAGGATAGACACATAACAATTTAGTTAGTGGGGCTATTTTGTATGTTTAGTAAAAAAATTATATAGGTAAAAACATGGTTCTATAGTAAAAATAAAAAAATGAAAAAGTAAATATATAAGAACAAATGATTTTATCTTTATCGAGAAAGAAATTTCATATTACAACTCCCAATTTCGGAAGACATACTCGATATCTTTTAGAACCTTCATGGGTTTCCTTTGTGAAAAAAATTATTATTTCATATTTATCTTTATTTTTTTTAGTATTACTCATATAATAATTGTTTTATTATACAAGTGGATTCTTTTGTTCAATTTCGGGTGGTTTTTTCGAAGCTACTCATGCTCATGATAGATTGGAATTTGATCCTACAATTCATATAATTACAAAAAATAAATGTGTTAAGAATGCGTACAACCATCATGAAAAGGTGAATTCCTATTACTTATTTAATTAATTTTTTCATCATTTTATCTGGTATTTATAATTTAATTTCTTTATCATTTTTATCTTATACTTATTTAGTTTTTTCCCAGATATTTTAGAAATTCATAACTTTGGTTAAAATATCTACAACAAGTCACAAAAGAGATAAATAATTCTTTCTTCCAATGTTACTATGATTTCTATTTTTATTGACTTTCTTTATCGAAATCCCAACAATCCATATTGAGTTAATGTTATTATATGAAAAAACTTTCTCGTTATTGAAAGGTAGAAGATTAGAGTAATCTCATGTTCTCGTTATGGTGGCTTCACATGATATAATGGGCACATTAGATTCCTCTATTCTTTTGCCTTTCAACAACGAGACAAGTTTTTTGGCTAATAACATCGAGTCAATATGCAGTATTAGAATTTTGAGAGATAGATATAATGGAAATCATGGTAACATTATCAGTTATAATTTTCTTGAGACTTTGGGATGTGTAGGAATTAGTTTCACATCAATCTGACATAAGGTGCGACTGGTATGACTCTAAGTGCTTATTTTTATTTAAAATTGGTATTAATTTTCAGAAAAAGGACAACTAACATACTCAAAACCAAGAAAAAATATTCCTATAGTATTGATACTTTACTAAAACAATCTAAAAGTCATTTTTGGCATGTAGGAATCATCCAAACCTCAATCAGATACATGATGTTCCTAGTATGACTCAAAGTGCTTGTTATTAGTTTAAAATCTACATTTAGTTCAAAAACCGTCACTCATTGAAAACTAAGAAAACATGCTTGTATTTTCTTGATAATTCAGGAAATAAATTAATAAATATTTTTTTACTTGTAGGAATTAGTCTTACATCAAACTGATACACGATGTGATATATATGATTAAAAGTGTGTGTTTCCAGTTTAAAATAACAATTTAGTAAAAAAGACAAGTGACAAAATCAAAAATAATAAAAATCATTCTGATCATTTTTATACTTTAATAAAATTATCCATAAGTCATTTGAGACATATAAGAATTATCCTCACCTCAATCCAATATAAAATGTGACTGGTATTACTCAAAGTGCGTCTTTTTATTTAAAATTGACATCAATTTTAGTAAGAAGGACAAATATCCTACACAAAACTGAGAAAAAATATTTGAATTTTTTTTATACTTTAGGAAAATAATCCATAAGTAATTTATAATGTTTATAAATCAACCAAAACTCAATCTGATATATGATATTCCTAGTATGGCTCTAAGTGTGTCATTTTATTTTAAATTGACATCCATTTTAGTAAAGAGGAAAACCGAACTACTCAAAACTGAGAAAAAAATTTGGATTATTTATGTATTTTAGTAAATTGATCCTTAAGTCATTTATGATTTATAGAAATCATCTTAACCTCAATATTATATATGATGTGTCCAATATGAATCAATGTGTCCGTTATTAGTTTAAAATCGATATTTTAGTTCAAAAAGTGTCACTCAATGAAAACTGAGAAAATATAATGGGATTTTATTGATAATTTATCACATTGATTCATAAGTACTTTTTGATGTGTAGGAATTAGTCTCACATAAAACCGATACACGATGTGATCGGTATGATTGAAAGTGTGTGTTTCTAGTTTAAAATGACAATTTAGTAAAAAATACAAGTGATGTACTTGATAATGATTAATCACATTTATATTGTTTTAATACTTTAGGAAAATGATCCATAAGTCATTTTAGACATGTAAGAATCATCCTCACTTTATTCTGGCACAGTATGTGATCAGTATGACTCTAAGTGCATCTTTTTATCCAAAATTAACATCAATTTTTGTAAAAAGGAATAATGACCTACTCAAAATTGAAAAAAAAAATTGTATTGTTTTGATAGTTTATTAAAATGACCCATAAGTAATTTTTTATGTATAGGAAGCAACCAAACCTCAATATGACACAAGGGTTTCCCGGTATGGCTCCAAGTGTGTCTTTTTATTTAAAATTAACTTCCATTTTAGTGAAAATAACAACTGAACTACTCAAAATAGAGAAAAATAATTCATATAGTTTTGATACATTTTTAAATATATAAATAATTTATTTTTTATTTTTAAGAATCATCATCAGCTCAATATGATACATGATGTTCCCGGTATGACTCAATTTGTTTGTTATTAGATTAAAATTGACATTTTAGTTCAAAAAGTGTCACTCATGGAAAACCAAGAAAACATACTCTTATTTTCTTCATAATTTATGAAATAAATTCACATATCATTTTTGATGTATAGGGATCGATATCACATCAAACCGAAAAATGATTTGATTGGTATGAATAAAAGTGTGTGTTTACATTTTAAAGTAAAAATTTAGGAAACAAATACAAGTGATATAGTCAAAATGAAGAAATTTATTTTATTTATTTTATAATTTATTAAAATTATCCATAAGTCATTTCAGATGTGTATTAATTAGTATCATCTAAATAAGATGCATGGTGTGACCGTTATTACTCCAAGTGAACCGTTTTATTTAAAATTGATGGCAATTATATTAAAAAGAAAAAATGACCTGCTTAAAACATAAAAAATGGATTCAGATTGTTTCGATACCAGGAAAAAAAATTCATAAGTCATTTTTGATGTTTTGGAATCAACCGCACCTCAAACTGATACATGATGTGCCCAATATGAATGTGAGTGTGCCTTTTTTGTTTAAAATTGACATCAATTTGAGTAAAAAGGACAAATGACATACTAAAAACTTATAAAATGTTTTTTTATTGTTTTTATAATTTAGTAAAATGATTCTAAAGTCATTTATGAAGTTTAGGAATCAACCACATGTCATTATGAATTACGGATTTCCTTGGATGGCTGTAAAAACATTTTTAGTGTTTTAAAACACTAAAACGTGTGTGGAACAGTAAAAACCATATAAAACGACCTCATATTTATGTGAAATAATTGGACAATAACTAATGAATTGTTTTTGATGTGTACATGAAAAAACATCCATCTAACATGTGACATGGTCAGAATTACTCAGTAAACACTTCTAAAAGGTATAAAAGACTTTAAAAACAAGTGTTGGGGAGTCAAAATCTTGAAATTTTTTTTGGATTGCCTTGAAATCATGGGACACAACCATAGATTTAATTTTGAAATTTTGGTTCCAATGAAACATTATTTCAAATTATAGTTTTCCCATGATGGTTGTAAAAGTGTTTTTAGTGTTTTAAAACACTAAAATGTTCCTAGAATGGTCAAAACCATAGAAAAAGACTTCAAATTGATGTGAAATCATTATACAACCACCACTAAGTTATTTTTGAAATATATGAAATTATTTGATAACAAATTCTTTAAATTTTTTTATTAAATCAAGTTCAAGCAAAACACATGTCTCTTTAAAAATAAATTTCAATATTTACTTATCCCATTTCATTTTCAAGTGTTAAATATTATCTAAAATAGTTCGGTTTATGTTTTCAAAGTGTTTTTAAGTATATATTATTTGTTTTATATTAATATATCTTCTTTTTTATTAACAAAAAAACAAATTTTATGGGCACCATTTTGTATATATTTTGTGTCTTTTTTCTTTCATAACCTTTTTCTTAAATGTCCCAGTTTTCATTCCAGGTGACAGAAACTGGTAGTAGGTAGGATGTTGGCCATTATAATCTATGAAATTATTTTTGTTTTCTACTATAATTATGATTTATTATGTTTAGTTTTAATTTTTTGCCTTTTTTTTGTTACAGTTGATAAAATAATAGGGATTGTTTTGGTTGATGAGATGATGTAGAGGCATACAGATGCAGTGGAGGTCATGACATGGATGTATATTGGAAACAATTATTGTTGGACATATTATATATATATATATATTTATGACTGTGGCATTGGTTTATAGATTTATAGGTGACTGAGGTTGAGGTTATGATGACTGTGGGTGTTTGTATATATAACTATATATGTATGATGTATATATGATGGGTCGATCATATATTCATGTTTTAATTTATTGCATGTTAGTTTATTATTAAATATTTTTTAGAAAAAAATTAGTAGTGGGTTTTATTAACTTCCACTAAATACATTAAATATAATATGTTTTAGCAGTGTTTGCAATTAACCACTGTTAAAACACACCACCGCTAATATTTTCTATGGCTGTTAGTTTCTTTTTATTTATATTCCTCTCAATTTTTAAAAAAAATAAAAGAACTGCCTCTAATTAAACATGAAACCACCACTAAAAATTCTAAAAAATACACATAGGAAAACCACCATGAAATTAGAAAAACCTCCACTAAAAGACTAGTGACCATGCAGGACGTGGTGGTTTTATTAACCACAACTATACTATAATGTGGTGGTTTAACTCGTCTCAAGTTAAAAAAATAACCTCCTCTAATGAACTTTTTTTTACAGTGGTAACAGTGCGGAATTCCATCTACTATTAACAATATCACAATTGACTTATTGTACGTTTGGTGGCACAATATAGGATGGATGGAATTTAACAGACACAAAAGTGGTTAGAAGATTAGGACATGGGAATTATGATCATTATAGGATCATAGATAGGTAGGTGGAGATGAGGTTTCTTAGCATCCTAGTGGTATAATTCCTAGTCAGGGTCAACACTACGGGATTGATATGATATGTATGGACAAGGTCATGTTTGTAATGTCACATATGGAGAGTCTGCAGTAAATGTTAATTTCTATTGTGTCCTACCTAGTAGGTGTCTGTTCCCAAGACACAGTGGATAATCTACTCTAGAAGACCAAGTCCTTGGTATATTCCAGAGTGGTGGAGGAAATGATAGAGAGTCTCCATCATTCTCATTTCCATGGGGATCATCCTCCATTTGTCCCCTTCTTGAACCTTGACTACCAACCTCGATTTCCTCAAATTTTGGTAAGCCTGAAACTTCTTGAATTCTTTGTGGGCCTTCTACTTCTTCTTCTCTTTACCCTGGGATTTATGGAGGCATCCTTCCTACTGAACTTGGCCTTGGATGCATGTTTCAAGTGACACCGGCCATCAATGAACTCCTTCAACCACCAGATCTTGGAATCATGGGTTTTAAAGGAGCGATCCACTGTTGTTATTCTTAACTCCAAGAACATCATGACCCGATTTTCCATTGAAGATTATTTGATTCACGTTTGGTCAAGCGTGCCTTACTGCTTTGATGGTGCTCAATTATTCCTCTTTAAATGGTCATACAATTTTTACATGAATCCTGACCCTTCAAATATGGTGATTTGGGTAAGTTTTCCAGAACTCCCACATCCATTTCAAAATACCTCCATCCTTCGGTTACTTAGAAATTTGGTAGGGTGTTTCCTATGTTCTGATAATCAGACCCACGCGGTGTGCCACCCAGTTTCCCTGAGGGTATGAGTTGAAGTTGGTGTATCAAAGGCACCTATTGATTCTTTCTTTATTTCCATGGGAGAAGAATTCAGATCTATGTAGTCTATCATCTTTGAATACTGGCGTAAATATTGTTCTTCGTTTAAGATGCTAGGTAATAATATGGAAATCTACAGGAGAAGGGAGAGGAAATAGGGGGATGTTCTGGAGGATCATATGGAATGTGTCTAGGGCAGTTCTCTTGGTGATATTGGTCAGCTTCATGATATGACTAGTGCAATGTCTGTGAATTTATGTGCTAGTTCCAGTCAAGGGAACGGTAAAGTGGAGGTTAACATGTGCTCGGGTGGAACAAGGATGAAAAAACATTCTATGGCCTTCCCTCAAAGACCTAGTGTAGTGGGATTTTTTAAAATACTATGGAGTGATTTGGATAGGCCTCCTAGAAGAAAGTATATGGAAGGGGGATCCCAGGATAGTGGATTGGATGAAGCAAAAATAGACACACTCAAGGCACCCACTCTAGCTCTGGGGGAGTCTGTTGGAGCTGCTAGTGTTGTTGGTCCATGAACTTATGTTATGGTGGTGTGCACTGGCAGTAGCATAAACTCTAAAAGGGTGTCTCCTAGTGAGGTTAATTCAAAGGCAGGCCATGAGTGGGAGCAGACTTCACATGGGGTACATAGTCCAATGTATACCAAGCAGAACACCAAATCGAGGATAACTCTGTCCTTCATTGACCATATCTTCCAATTTGGAAGTTTGAGAAATGTGGGGGAGTCTGAGAGAAATTCTAATGGTCCATATGAGGATGAGTTTATGGGTGATGAACAACTATTTTATGTTAACTGCTTGGGAGGGGTGGGAAAAGTATTGTACAACCAAACACGGAAGAAAGGGAACAAAGAAAACATGGACCTGGGTGCTTCATTGTTTCTATGAAGTCAAATCCGAAGGGGTGTAAAACTACTCATACCTTTTTAGGTTGATGGAGACCTGGCCAGCCAAAAAAGAGGGGAAACTCAAGAAGCACAAGATCCATCCAGTGGAGGGAGTGGAAAGCCAGAAAGTCTTGGTCTCCGTGTCTCAAGAGAAATAGAAGGAACCCTCAATGGAAGAATATCAACAAGAGGGGATGAACCTACATACAGAGGAGGTGACACCGGTGGTGAAGGATGCTACTTCCCCTCGTCCGTGTTGTGTGGAAGGAACCGGGAAAATTGATATGGTTAGTACAGAGGGAGTGGAGGTGCACGAGAGGGAACATGTTCCACCTACCAAGTAGGTAGAGGAGGGTATGTTTGGGGAGCCATAAGGAGAGGTTGTGACTAAAGAATATCCATGTGAGTTGCTATTACAATCTAAGGAAGATATGGCTGAGAAGGTGTCATCCACACGTGCTTCTGCTGAGATTGAGGAAAGGATGAAAGTAATATTTATTCATGTAGACAGGAATAAAGATAAAATCAAGTGGATTAAAAAGCAACACATAATACTAGTAAGATGATTAAAAACAATAAAACAGTTGAGGAGGATTTCTTGAGAGCATGTGGTAAGATGGCTTCTCATTTCAAAAACATTATGTTGGATGACCCTGAAAAAAATGTGACAACTATTTCTTAGAAATTGTTTAAGGAAATTATGTCTAATGGGTTCAAGATGGTCTTTAACAATTTTTTTTATTTTTTTTAGTGTTTGATGGATGGGTTGTACCTTGTTGGCTTCACACATTATCCAAAAAAGATCCTTTTAATTAAAATATATATAAATGGATGGAATAGTGAAGAGACCAAGGATCTAATCAGAGAGGAATAAGATACATGCGTTCTGAGTATAGTGGAAATCAAGGGGTTCATTTGGGACACATTATAATGTGTTTAAGATGTTGCCTTCACCTGATGTATCTCTCGGGGTTCCATGATCGACATGATACTGCAGATTGGGAGTGGGACTGAAATGGACAAGTTTATCAAGCATGACTTGAAGGATGAGATCATGTCTTAGATCTTGGGATCCTATATCAGAAAAATTAATGATAGGTTTTAGCAAAGGAATATCTAGGTAAGGCCCATATTTCATAATTATTAAATGAAGGGGAACCTTTCTAGGGTTCACAACCATGAGATCAGAAAGTACTTTGTTTAGGAGGGAAACAAAGAGATGTTTGGAATCTCACCTTATGATGCCTCTAACTGTAAGGACTATAGCTTGGGTGATGACACTATACCTGAGTCCAAGGATATATTTCACCTGGAAATGAAGAATAACATGATCACCATGCTGGTGTTCAACAAGGAGTGTCCAGTGCTCAACAGGTAGACCTTGTCGAGATATCACATGATCAAGTTATCCATCAAGGTAGAGGGACATAATGGTCCTGTTAGAGGTATATTCTCAACTAACCTATTGGTAAGGAGGGATAATAGTTGTATGGAGAGGGTGGTGGATTAAGTGGCAATATAGACCATATTTTTCATGATTGGGAAAGAGATAGATGGGAGGTTGACAAAGGTGGCCAAGTTGATGTCATAGTCGAGGAACGAAATAATAGAGACAGACCCATAAAGGATTCCAAGTAGTTTCTGCCACTTATAGTGATTTATTTTCAAAAAAATTAATTCAATATTTTAAATCATCATGTCAATTTTTTTAAATTGGTCAACTTTATTTTTGGTTATTATGAATAGAATCCATGAAAAATATTTATCACCTCGATAAAGGTAAACTAGGTAATAATGTGATAAGGCTTGAAGAATTGATACAAAACCTACCTTATTTATGTTGGATGAGTCTAGTTCCACCATCCACATCCAATATTCAAGGATATTTAAACTCGGTTCCATTTTTTTTAATAATCACCTTAATATTATTGCAATTAAAAAATAAATCAAAAAATGTCACTCTCTTTATTTTAATAATTGTAATATTATGTCATAGGGGTAAAAGAAGGTTATGTTGGGTTATAAAAGGTTATCTTAATGTTTAAATATTCTTTATTATGGTAATTTAGTTCTAATTTTTAGTGATGGAATAATTACCTTAAATTCTTACACAATGTCGATAAATGGCAGGTGTAAGTTGTAGAGAAATCAAGAAAATGATTTTAAAAAGATAAAATACAATATTTTTTGTGTGATTTATGGTGTTCCAAATATTTTTTTGAATAAATATAATTTATTATTTTGGAATTAAAATTTTATATTCAAATGAAATTAATGTTTTGATATTTTTTAAATTCTAATGATGTAAATATTCCCAAAAATGACCTTAATGGTATTTTATGTTAAATAATATTTTATTTAATGGTAAAAATATTATATTTTGATAGGGGAATGGGATATGGTATTTAATTTTAACCATTGTGGAATTATTGGTTAGGTTTCCTTTTTTAGTAACTTTCTTGTCCCCTAAAGAGTAAAAAACATTAATATCGTGATAATCATAAAGAGGGTTAATTGAAGGTTAAAAATAAGAGATAATGGTTAAAAAATCATCAAAAATTGTCTAAATTTTATTTTATGAGTGTATTTAGACTTATATACATCCTAAATTATAAATATATCATTTTATATCCACTTGACCATGAAAATTTATTTATATTAATTTAACACTTTAACTAATTCCAAGGGTTCCCCTCTCCTATATTATATAAGGAAAACACATCTCCTATTATCCTAAAACTTCTTGAGAAACTGAGCATGAACAAAACCTACCAAAAGCTATTCATAAATTCATTATCTAAATTATAGAGGTTATAATACTCTTAAAATACCATTATTAGGGTCCTTGAGGAGAGATCCAAAGGAGGTTCTTCATTGAGAAGGTAATCATCTTAATCAAGTGTTTTCATTTTACTCATTCTTCTACCTCCTTCAATTATATCATAAAAAGTACAATATAATATCATCAGTGTATAATCTATATTGAGATGTTATTATGTTAATTTAATAACCTTATTCATTTAATTTTCCATCATATATGGAATGAAATCATCATTTGTTGGCATGAGTGGACTACCATCTCCACAAAGTGATGTGTTTGTTTCATCACTACCTCTCATTGATTTTAGCATCCCCAGTTTCTGGTAAATAAGCATTTATTTATAATTTTTAACTATATAAAGTATATGTGTGATGTTTGGGAGAGTTTGGATAACTTTTAATGTGTTTTGGTTCTTTTCTACAGGTGCATGGGTGGTGCCTAGTTTTTGGAAACTGTGCAACACTAACAGAAAACCATGTATAGCGAGACATGGGAAAAGGAGAAGGAACATGGGAGACACATGATTTTTCTAAACCGTGTGACTATCAAGTAAAAACTATGTGCTTTGAACTTTGATTTTGGTCATCTTGAGGTAGTGGCTTCAGCACAGTTGGTGCATGGTTTGGAGATCGTGGGTGGAAACCATGTGAGGTCCATCCATAAGGCAGTGGCTAAAGCATGATTAGCACATGTTTTCCTAACCATGTGACTAAACCATAAGTGGTTGAAAATTTAGATCCTTAAATTGTGGATATGACATTTTTTCATCTAAATGATTCCTTTTCCCCCCAAAACAGTCCTAACTCAGGATTTTGGTCTCTCAGAGTTTGGAGAACCTCTCCCCATCAAATCAGATTCAATCTAAAGCCATTATTTGGTACATCAAATATAAATTCTTATTGAGAGGCTTCCTTCTTCATCATTCTTAGTGTTCTCCAACAGCCTGAAGGCCTTGAAATTTTTTATTAAAGATAAACCCCCTTGGTGTTTTTTGTAGATCTACTTCTCCCACCCTCTCGGTTTCCTATATCAATGCCTTATATTGGTATATATAAGGTTGTGGATTCCAAATATGTATAGATTTTTCCTTTTTATTTATAGGGGAATGATCTAAGGCAGGTTTGGAGATTCAACTTGGCTTCATGAACATTCTTCCTGTTTTTATTTATTTTTTCAAGAAATCTTGAGGTAGTTGGCATCAATATAGACTCATATTGTAAGACCTAATTGGTTTGGTTTCAAATTAATTAACTCAGTTAGAATTGAATATTTATTCAATGTGAAATATATTTTGGAACTATCTTGATTGATAGTTTGTATAAATTGGGAAATTTGAAGTATAATGGGGAAGTGTTTTCAATAACATGATTTTAAAATATTTATTGGATTTTTTTCTTGGAAAATTTGGTTTTTATAAAAAATAATGATGTTTTATTGAAATGGTTTGAACACACTTTAATTTATCATTGGTTGGCATGGTTTTCTAGTGTGTGTTCATATTCATTGGGATGGATAAGGTTGTGAAGTACCCACATCAAAGGTTGGGATAAATATGGGCATGAAGTAACCCCATAAAAGTAGTCCACTAAGTGATGGCTTAGTGGAAGGATGACTCACCACAAAAAAGTATAGGGAGTTTCATGCATTGCATGCATGGTTTGATTTATGGTTGTGTGAAAAGGGATGGGATACGAAAAAATTGAATGTTAAATGATTTAAATAATTATTTATTCACTTTACTTAGAAAATTATTTATGTTGTTTTGGGTTTATATTTTGATATAAAATGCTTCAGAATTTTTTTTATATAATGTTTTTATATAAATGTTGATAATATGTTCTATCCTAGTGGCATGAGTAGAGACGTCATTGGGTAAAGTCTACTGAGTTTTATTACTCACCCCTTCTTTAGAACTTTGGTGATTTTTTAGATATCATCTATCAGGACACTGGTAAAGGTACATTATCACACATCTTTAACACTAATTCATGACACTTGAGTTGTTTATAGAGTTTGATCAAGGTGATTGTGGAGTTTGATATCTTGTGGTTGTCATGGAGTTTTTTTAGTTTGTCTTACACTATTTACTCTTATGTTATAGTCTTCCATTGAGACCCTTGGGTTTTAGTTAGATTTTGATAAATGAAATCTTAAGTTGTCTTTAATTGTTATCATGATTCATGATTTTTTTTTTCATTTTTTGTTTTATTATTAATGGAAAAATAGTCTCCCATATTTATTGAATTCCTTTGACATTTGTTGTGAACCTTTGGTGTTTTGGGGATGTTTCATAAGGCCTAGTAATGTCTCACTACCCTCTTAAGATAATGATAATAAGTGGGATGCTACAAATGGTATCAGTTTTTTTAGTCCAAAAGTCTATTTAAGAAAAATGGTATCATCTTGTTCCTCTCATTGTAGAACAATTAGTCATCAGTTATGTCATTCTTAGAGTTGAATTTATTCTTGTCTATTCCTTGAGTTGGGGTCATATTAAGGAGTAGGATTGTTGAAACATGGAATGTAGAGCATAAAAATATGTAGCTAACCTTTTTATGTTGAACTTAATCTTGCTAGGGAGTTGTCTACATAAGTGTTTTTGAGAAACTTATAGGATTTTGAATCTCATTTTCATGGGTTTAGTCAATGAGACAAGCATGATATTCATTATAGGAATGAATTCCCACTAGGAGAGAAAACATCATTTTGAGAATTGATTTTTGATTTTATGAAAAAGTGTTGACTTCTGAAAATTTTGAATTATTCTTCAAATGAAAGGTTTTGAAAAAGAGCATTGTTGTGGAAATTTTGAAAATGGTTTGATTATAAAATGAATGTTAAAAGTTTTAAAAAATTCTTAAATATTAAAAAGGTTGATTTTGGAAAGCATATGTGTGCTAGTTTATGTGAAAAAATTGTAAAATGATTAGCCTTTATTTACTAGAGAGTGAGAGTTATGGAGTTTGTTCTCTATATTTAAAGGAAACTCAATAGTCATCATAGAAACCATTCGGAGTAAGATACTGAGAATGTGGTGGCAGCCGAGCAACAAGTGAACCAATGACTAATTCAGAGTATCATCCAATCATTTTCGGCTCTCTACATAGGGAACTAGAGGAATGATCCATGGTAAGTAGTTCATTATATCCAATTCCAGAAACAAAATCTACCCATATTTTAGGGTGATTCTAAACCCAAAAAGGTAGAGGTGTGGCTGAAAAGAATGAATTGTATCTTCGATTTCATTGGCACACCAATAGAGCTAAAAGTCAAGTTGGTGACATATATGCTAGAGGATCTTGCATTCCAGTGGTGGGATCTAGCAGTGTAGGATAAAGTGGATCAATGACTTAGTTGGGAGGATTTTTAGGAAATATTCAACAAAAAATTCTATCCTCACACATTAAAGATTCAAATAACAACAAACTTCTTCAGCCTGAAGCAGGAAAATCTCTCTGTCACAAAATATTTAGATAAATTCCTGAATTTAGTGTGATTTTCACCCAAGGTTGCAACTAGTGCGTACTTAAAGGCACACATCTTTGAATCGGTACTAAGGAAGGAGATTTTATTAAAGATAGATGTCCTCTCTATTACTAATTATATAGAGATAGTTATATAGAGGAACGATGGCTAAAAGAGATATATCTGGAGATATGGTATGAGGAATTTGTTTATACCAATTGGAAATGGTGGGAAATCTAAGGATGGGAGAATGAGGGGAACCTACTTCCAAGGGTAGAATGTGAACCCGAATCATATGTCTAGATCAATCAACCATCCATTATGACCAAAGAAGATGTAGGTTATTTAAAATGTGGTTCACTTGACCACACAAAGAGAGAGTGTATGGTACAACCTAGAGTATTCCACAATTAAAAACAGATAGGGAATCTTTAGTACTATTGTCATAGTGCTCTGAGGTCTGGTGATCAGCGCATTTCTGAGATATTGCATGCATTATATGCTTTGACGAGGAAAAGAACAAAAAATCAGTCTTTTTAGCAGAACAGAGAAAGCCAGGGTGATTCTAGGAATATCATGACTCCTCAGAAAGGGTAATCTCAATCGAGAAACAAAGAATAAAGTACAGGAATGATGAAATTATATAGAGTTTAGTAGGGGATTGGGGATGATCAGGCTAGACCGTATATTATGAGAGGTACAATTCTTTTGAATTATACCCTTATGCAAGTGTTTTTTGATACTGACACTTCACATTGCTTTATTTCTTCTTGTATTGTTGACTTGCTAATTTTTAAACATGAGATGATTCCCTCTATGATAAATCTTCAAACTCCTCTTGGGGAAAGAGAATATTGAGCCTTAATGTGTTAGGAATGTTCTATAACCATTGATGGAGATAAACTGAAATGGGATTTATATGTGCTGGAGATGGATATCTTTGACATAATCATAGGTTTGGATTGGTAGAAAACGTTAAAGAATCACATCAAATGTTATAGAAGGATAATTAGTTTTGTGACTGAGGATGTCATCGAGAATATCTTTAGATGAGAAAGGGATGTAAATGCAGGTGCAATGAGCTTTTTTTCACTAGTAGTGGGAACAATCTATTAAGAGTTGGCAGCATGGACTTTAGCATCAATGGAAGAGATCTTGAATGGAATTTTTACAATAGTCAGGGATCAAATACCGGATGTGTTTCTTGAAAATTTCTATGGGTTACCATCAATAATGGAAGTAGAATTTACTATTGATCTCCTTAAAGGGACTAGTCCTATCCTACTTCTGTCATATCGAATAGAACCAATGGAACTAATTGAATTGAAAGTGAAATTTTGAGAGATAGAAGGTAAGGGTTTTATTCAGCCTAGCACATCTCTATAGGAAGAACCGCTCTTGTTTATGAACAAAGCAGATAGAACTTTAAGGATATCTGTGGATTATCATAAGCTTAACCAAGTTACGATAAAGAACATATATCCACTTATATGAATTTTTGATCTATTCGATCAATTGAGGGGAGATTTGTGATTCTCAATGATTTAATTGCGATCAGGATATCACTAATTATGGGTTCGAAAGTATGATATTCTAAAGAAAGCTTTTAGAATAAGATATAGCCATTATGAATATGTGGTGATGCCTCATGGTCTTATGAATGAACCAATATTATTTATGTCATTGATGCATTAGATATTTTAAAATTATCTAGATTATTTTGTGGTGGAGTTCATGGATGACAAGTTTGAGTATTCAAGGAAAAGGGGTGAGCATGAGAAACACTTGGAGACAGTGTTGGAAATTTTGAGAGACCATTGTTTGTATATGAAATTATAAAAGTGTGATTTTTGTACACAAGAGGTACGCTTTCTTGGCCATGTAATTTCTGAAAAATTTGATTCAATGAATCTAGAGAATATAGAAGCTATTATCTCTTGGAAACCCTAGAATAATGACTTTGAGATATGATGTTTCCTTGGTATATATAGTTACTACCAATTATTTGTTTGTGATTTTTCACAAATATATTTTCCTAGGAATACTTTTAAAAATAATAATTTTCTATTCCAGTGGATTAAGGAATGTCAAAAGTCATTTCAAGATCTAAAATTTCACTTTACATCCACACAAATATTGATTTTTCCAGAATCATGACAAGGGTATGTGGTGTATTGTGATGCTTTGGGATCTAGTTTGGGGTGTGTTCTCATGCAAGGAGACCATGTTGTTACTTATGGCTCAAGAATGTTAAGGGTGTATGAGAAGAACTACCCAACAAATGACTTCAAGTTAACTACAACTGTATAAGATTTAAAGACTTGTCATAATTATCTCTTCGGTGACAAATTTATTATGTTTACAAATCATTAGAGCCTAAAACATATTTTCTCACAATGAGATCTAAATCTAAGGAAAAGAATATGGATGGAGTATCTCCAAATGTTTGACTTTGACTTGATGTGGACACAAGTTAAAGGAAATTCGATGGCTGATTCATTAAAAAAAGATATTATACTAAGATGGAAAAAGGGGATTAAAATGAGTGGAAGATAATTTCGGTCCTAGATGACACGCGTGTGGAATGTGAAGACTGAGATTATGTTGTGGTTTTATTCTTAGTTTTGGTGGTTTGTGATTTTGTAAAGATAGTAAAGGAGGAATGAAAATTTTATTCAGAATGTATGGCTATGAGGTAACAACTCAATGGTGGGGAAACCATTGAAGGCTTGTGATTGGATGGGAGTTTAGTTTTGTGGTTTAGAATTCAAATAGATATACCTATGGATTTTCATGAACAATTTATTCATTCTTACACCATTCAATATGGGTTGTCCATCCTAGAATATAGAATATTTACAAGGCACTGAAAGTGTATTTTTGTTGGGTCGACATGAAAAAGAAGGTGGATGAGTTTGTTTTAAGATACCTAACTTGTTAGCAAGTTAAGTTAGAACATCAGTGACCGGAAGGTATGTTATATTATTTACTTATTCTGGTTTATAAATCGGAGTATATAGCCATGAATTTTGTTATAGGTCTCCCAATAATTTTTTTTAAACATGATTCTATATGGGTGATCATAGATCTACCCAAAAATTCGTTGCATTTCATCCTTATTCACGAAAATCATACGGTGGAGGATCTATCCAAAATATATATACGAGAAGTGGTAAAGAGTATTAGAATACTAGTTGTGATCATATCAGATAGTGATCTGAGATTCATGTCTCATTTTTTGGAAATCCTTACAAAAACACCATGGAACTCAGTTGACTATGAGTATGATATATCATCCTTTGATAGATGGGAAATCTGAAAGGAAAATACAAATGTTGGAAGACATGTTGTGGGATTTTGTAATAGATTTTTGTATCTCATGGGAAGATCACAAAATATTAATGGAATTATCATATAATTACAACTATTAGGCCTCGATACATATGGATTCTTTTTAAGCCTTGTATGGGAATCCTTGTCGTTATTTAGTTTGTTGGGTGGAAACATGTGAGACTTCACTATTTTGGCCGAGTCTTGTCCAATAAACAATGTAGAATATTCAGTTGATCAGAAAGAGGATGGAGATGGCTCAAAGTCATCAAAAATCATATATCAATCCTCATAAATGGTTGTGGTCCTTCGTAGTGAGTGATCATGTGTTTTTAAAGATTTATACAAGGCTCAAACATCGATGTTTTGAGAAAGAGGGAAAGTTATCTCCTTAATACATATGCCCTTTTGAGATACAAAAATGGGTTGGAGAAGTGGAATATTGGTTTTCATTCTCAACAAGGTTCACTATGGTTCATAATGTGTTCCATGTATCTCAATTGAAAAAAGTATCAGCCTAATCTGGACCATGTGATTAGATGGGATCATGTTGACCAAGTTCTAGATTCTTCATTGGTACATATCCTAGTGCAGATTGTGGATAGGAAAGAGAAAGACTTCATGGTAAAAGTATTGGTCTAGTGTGGATTTTGTGGAACCAATTTTAGATTCATGAAGAGACATGGGAATAAGAGAAGGAAGTGAAAGAACAATGGTCATAACTGTTCCAGTGTAGAAATGGTTTTCTAATTTCTAAGGATAGAAAGACCAAAGGTGGGGAGAATGTAGCACCCCTGGTTTCTAGTAAGTAAACTTTTATTTATTCCTTTTATGTATATAATGTATATTGGTGAAGTTTGGGAGTGTTTGGGGAACATTTAATGTGATTTGGGGCTTTTATATAGGTACACGGGTGGTGAAAGGTTTGTAGAAACCATGTAACACTTGTTGAAAACCGTGTACAGTGAGACAAGGGAAAAGGAGAAGGCGCATGGGAGATGCATGATTTGTCCAAACCGTGCACATTTAAGTGTGGTTCTGGTCAACAAGAGTGAGTGGATTTAGCATAGTTAGTGTACGGTTTGGAGAATGTCTGATGTGATCATGTGAGGTTCATCCTTAAGGTAGTGGCTAATTGACGGTTAGTGCAAGATTTGATTAACCGTGAGACTAAATTGTGTACGGTTCAAATTTTAAATCCATAAATTATGGATCTAACACGTTTTTACCTCTAAAAGGCTTTGTTTTTTCATAAAATTATCCCTAACTTGGGATTTTGGTCTCGTAAAGATTTTAGAACCTATCCCCATCAAATTGGAAGAAATATGGAGCTGTTCCTTAGTGTGTTGATGCTCGATTCTTGCAGTAAGGATTCATTATTCATCATTCTTGGTGTTTTTCATAGTTATACTTCACGCTCTCTATTTGTTTATTAGATATACACCCATTTTAGGTAGATATAAGTTTTTGGATTCCAAATATGTTTAGATTTGGTCTTGTTGTTAATAAGGGAAGTGATCTAAGTTGGGTTTGTGGAGATTCAACCTAGTTTCATGAACGTTCTTCGTGTCATTCTTTGTTTCCACAAAAACATTGGAGGTAGGTGGCTTCACTCTCGAATCCTCTTTCTTGAACTTATTGGTTTAGTGTCAAATTGATTCACTTGATTGTAATTGATTTCTTATTCATTGTGAAATAATCGTTGAAACCATCTTGAGTGATTGTTTGTGGAAATTAGGAAATTTTGGTGTATATTTGGAAAGTGTTTTTGATAACATGATATTAAAATAATGTTTTAAAATAGTTATTGGTTTTTTTTCATGGAAAATGGTTTTAAATAAATAGAATTATGTTTTATTGAAATGGTTTGAACACACTTGGATTTGGCATGGGTTGGTGTGGTTTTGTGGTGTGTGTTCATATGCATTTTTATGAATAAGGGCACGGAGTAACCCATAAAATGGTTGGGATGGATATGAGAGTGAAGTAACCCCATAAAAGTGGTCCACTAAGTGATTACTTAGTGGAAGGATGAATCACAACTCATGAGTATAGGTAGGCCCGTGAATTTCATGCATGTTTGGATGTATGGTTTGATGGAAAGGGATGGGTTATGCCAAAATGGAATGTTAAATGATTTAAAAAATTATCTATGCACTATCCATGGAAAAATGTTTATGTTGGTATTTTTTTATATTTTTATATAAAACCTTTTAGAAATTATTCTATATAAATGATTCAAATGTTGTCTATCTGAGTTTTGTGATTAGGGAAGTCATTGGGGAAAGCATATTGAGTTTTAGTACTCACCCCTGCTTTGGCACTTTGGTTCTTTTATAGATTTCATCTACCAAGATATGGTAAAAGGTAACATATCACAGGTCTTTAACACTAATTCATGATGTATGAGCTATTGATAGAGTTGGATCATGGAGATTTTGGATCTTGGTGTCTTGTGGGTGTTATGTAATTTTGTTAGTTTGTCTTTTGCTGTTTACTCTAATATTGTAGTCTTCTATTGCAACACTTGGTTTTTAGTTTGATTTTAATAAATGGAATGTTGATTTTTATTTAATTGTTTTCATGCATAATGAAGTGATTGTTTGGTTTTTTGTTATTTTATTAGATGTAAAATAATCCCTCACATGTATTGAATCCCTCCAGCATTTATTTCCACCCTTTGGCATTTTGGGGATGTCGCTTAAGGCCTAGTAACGTCTCACCGCCCTCTGAAGCCAATGAGATTCATTGGTTTGTTACATGGATTTTTATAAGGATGTATTTAATATATATATATATATTATTAATTTCATAATTATAATTTTTGAAATATAATATAACATCTATTTCTATACCCTTCCATCCGTTGGAAAATGGTAATGTCGTTCGTACGTATGTGTGGATTACCACCCCCACAAAGAGATGTGATCCATTTTTCAGGTACACCTTTAATGGATGATTCTAAAATTTTATTTAATTTTTAAAAATTGTAATTATTCTGGATATGATGTAACCAAGAATTCTCTAACCATGGTCAACCTACCGAAGTTATTTTGTAATTATGAACAACGTGAAGTTAACCAATTGAGTAATTAAATATTTACTTGAAATAAATAAAATAAATGGTTTAATGATATGGTATTAAACATATTAATGGTTCTTAAATAAGTAAACACTTTATATATGTTTATTAAAAATGAGTTAAAGGACATACATAACAATTTCAGAATCAAGGTAAGGTCTTTCTTAACTTAATTTCCATTCATTGGGCTATACTTCTACATTATTGACTTTGTTAGGTAAATATTATATGTGAAATGACCTTTTATTTTATTATGTTATATATCCACTTTTTTTTTATAATTATTACTCATAATAACTTTATAGATTAAAATTTAACTTCAATGATAAGATCATTGTAAGGATTATTTGTCACAATATTTTTTCTTTCATACATGTCTTGTATTGTGAACCTAATTCCTTTTATAAGGTTCATATGATAGCTATTGAGATATTATATCATGAATTAATAATTTATCATGATATTTAAAGTTCTTTTAATGTACTTTTATTCATTATATATTTATTCAAATGTTATAAAAATTGCAAGGGTTTTTATGGTATTAATTGTAATTCCTTGAGACATAATTCATGTTATGCACCATGACTTATTTTTTATGGAGTAATTACTATCACATTAGTATTTTTTAACATATTATTTGAATGAAATTATTGGTTTTATAGAATCATGTTATGTTCCTTCATTCAATGGATTTTTATTCAAGTATAATCCAAGTTGCAAGGGTTTCTAGTCTCAAACATGCTTCTTTGAGGCATGTATTGATTGATGCACTTATATTAATTTATATGGTGTTGAATAACCCCATGGATTTGTGTATTTTTCTGATAAATATTTAATATCTAATGGTTATTGGTGAGTTTTGGATGTTGTATTTTTTGACAACCTTACCTGTGGAACTCATAAGTATGATGGAATTTGATCTAGTTTGTATGGAATTAAATATCATGGAAGGAAGTTTCATGATGAAAGAAGGTGCTTTTGATAAGGGATGGAGGTTTATTGAATTGGTTATTTTTGTATTATGATTGAAATATGGATCTACATAGCCAAAGTTTAAATGGGTTTATCTACGTAGTTGATTTTGAGAAGCAAGATTCGCATAGCCATTTTTCAATGTAGGCAATTCACAGAGCCATTTTAATAACAAAGGGAAATTACATAGTTAATTCAACAATGAAACCAAATGTTTCATGTAGCTAAATTATTTATATAGCTACTTTCGAGATTCACGTAACTGCTTTTTTGATGTATCCAATTGTTTCAATTAGTCAAATAGTCTACATAGGCAAATTCCCACAAATGAGCTTCACATAGCCAATTGCTACATAGGAATTTTAAGAATAATTCATGTAACTGAATTACAATGTTTCTAATTGAGAATTAATATAGATGATTGAGAATCATATGGACAATTTTTATGTATCCATTTGTTCTTCATGAAGAAAACTCATATTCTTCACTTCATCTAGACTGATTTTCTATTAGTTTTTAAAATTAAAGTGTTCATAGGTGATTTTATTATGATGTTTCATGGATAGTTCTGAATCACTCTGTAATAATAGGGTTTAGTTTTCAAAATCCATAATGTATATGTGGTTATTATCTATATTTATGGATATAATGGGGATATTATGATTATGTGTCTCTCTTTCACCATATAAATTAATGAAGGGGAATATTTTTATTAGGTGATATGAAAAGAAATGGATTTAGAAAATAGGAGTCTAGAGCCGAGGATGAATCTTCAATGATCAACATATAATGAAAATCATGTATTTATATGATCAAATATGAGTCTAATAATACCTTTGCATCACATTTCAAGACAACAGTATGGGAAATTATTTCATAGATATTTTTGGTGGCTCATGGAAGAAGATCTTCATCTTCTATTTCCAATGAATCCTGGCTTATTTGGTGATATTATTCATTTTTTTAATCATCTATTGTACTAAAATGGGATGTTGTGATGTTGAGTGTGACTCTTGGCATGTGTGTTGGGATTCCTCATGATTTCTTATTTGAGGATTTTACTTGGGTATATAGTGAAAAGAATCTATGGTTGAGGGGAATAACCAGCCATGATAATGAGTATGATTCAAAATTAGATTCGAACCTAGTAAAAACGAGGTGTTCCTTTCTCTTGCATTTTATACAAGATTTTTGTGAGGTATAGTCTCTCTATTTGAGTGGATTTTACTCTAAAAAATCCTAGAGGTTTATTTTATGTAAAATAAATTTTAAAAATTTCCCTCCACCAATTCAACCCCCTTCTCAGTGGAGGAAACCAATCCTACCTAGAACTTCAAGGGAATACACTGACACTTTACATATGATATCATGAATATTTCTATATTCAAGGTATTTTATTTTCATTTTTAGTTTGTTTCATTTAAATGGTTTTTTGTTCTAAAAATTTATAAAGGGGTTTTCTTTAAAAACATTATTTTAAAATTTTTAATGACATTTAGCTAAAACTTTCACCACATTCATTATATTATTTAAAAAATGTTTTTTTCTAACCATATATGATTTATTAAAGTTATTTTCAATAATCTTAGACCTTCTTCTAAAATATTTTCAAAGGAAACTTCCTAACATTTACCACATTGGTATCTTTTGACTCTCTTTACAAAATTTTGAAAAGAATTCTTATTTTTCATGTTTATAACATGAATGGATTTTCCCTCCTTTATAACCATTCTTTATTTTTATATCATTTTTTTTATTTTCCATGGATATTTTAAAAGAAATCATTTTTCCAATATTATGGTAATTTTTATAAATTATTATCAAAATAAAATGATATTTTCCCCATTTTGAAAGAAAAGTATTAAATATTAATTTATATTTATATTTAATCTCTGAAAAAATACTTTTAGTTTTTTATATTATTCAATAGAGATATGTTCTAAATACCATTCTGATTCTTTCCCTAGATGGATTATGATTGTTTTAATGAGATTTTCATGTAACTCATATATTTTACATAGGTTAATCAAGCTAAAAAATAATGATGGATTTTTTTCAAGGGTGTTATATTAAAAATTTCAAGATTCTAAATGTTGTTTTCATTCTATAGTACATAGACATATGTATGGATGATTTTTGGGTGGTTCCATAATAAATAAATGATGGGTGAGTTTTTCATATCCCTCCAATTCATTGAGTAAAGTGATAGAGTAAATTGTTGTAAGTCAATCCTAAGAAAAGATGGAGTTAACTATAGTAAGTTACTCCAAAGAGACGACAATGTTTTCTAAATACGAGTAGCACCTAAGAGATGATGGAATTAACCACCACAAGTTACTCCTAAGAGAATGTTGTAATTATCCTATTTAGGAAATTATATGATAAATGTTTGATGTTCCAAGGTACCTACATATTTTTTTAATGAATTACTTGATTTCTAATGGATCTTATGCTCAAGGATTGTTTTCACATGGCTCTTTATCAATGATTTATTTGAATCTTGTATTATATTAAATATTGATGCCATGTATCCTGATTTAGGATTAATGTTTTTATAAGTTTAAGTTATGTTATATTATTCTCATGCACTTTGATAATGTCATTATATCCTTATGCTGATCTTATAACCACTGATTACATTCAATTGTTAATGATTATGTTTACACTTACCGAGGTTTTGAGCTTACCCTTCTTATGTTTTCCATTTTACCATGTTAAAAAGAATGATTTTAAATGAATTATTTCTATAAAGGTTTTATTTGAGAATAATTTTATGGGAATTGATGAATACTAATTGGGAAATAAGAAAAGTTGCTTATAGTTAGGCAAATTTTCAGTTAAAGACATGGGTATTTTTATGTAATAGTTTTTTTTGTAATTATTGAAAACTCTAAACCTAAAAGGTACTTAGGTATGTAAGTGAACCAATATTTTTATTTGATGTTTTATGTTTTAGATGACTAAAATTAGGCCACTCTTATCTATATAAAAGAAAAAAAATGTAAAGATTGTGTTTCTAGCACAAGATCAGGGAGTTTAGGCTTGGGGATATTATATTTAGGATCAAAGAAAAGTTTTGATAACTTTAGAGAATGGGATGGTTTCATGTGATGTTAACTTATGAGTTATGTATACTATCATGATTTTTTAATTTTATGGCTGATCATATATTTGATAGAGAAAAATATTTTTTTAAGTTCATATGTCATTACACCTTCAGGTGATTTGAACATCTTACTAGGTTTTAGGAAGGATACTCCATTGAGGAAATTGTGGTCTATTAGATATTTGGTTGACCTTAATTGATGAAAACTGATATTGGTATAAGGTAATTTTTTTGAAGATATTTATGATAAAGTTAAGGATAAATTTTAAGGTTAGTATCTAAATTTGATTCCTTTTGTTTTGATGAAGTTCACTACATTATATGATTATGTAGTGATTCAAGTTATTTTTGGAATAGAATATTTTTAGAGGTTTTATGGTTTATATTTTTATGGATTGATCTATGTAAAACATTAGGTGTTATTATTAATTTATTATAAATTAATGCTTCAAATATTCATTTAAAGGTTGATTTGAGTATTCTCTTATCATGTTCTAAAAATTTTAGTTTTAGTAAAGATGGGAGGAATGTATTTTAATCATTTTATATACCCTAGGGTCAATTGGAAGGTGATTATAATGCTTCATGAATTAAATATTAACACTCATAAATTGTAGAAAAATATGGTATAAAGGTGAAATCTGGTTGTAAAACACAAACAAAGGATGAAATTTCATTTTTAGATTTTTCTAAAATCAATTTTGTATATTTCCTTACGTTTTTAGTCTAGATGGAAAAGGAATTCCTCAACACTATGAAAAAGAACTTAAAATAAAAATATAATCCTATTACCTTCATTTATACTGAATTTGTGGTCTTATTTATCCCTTATTTATTTATGGTGTTTTAGCTACAAACTTTATCATGATCATTTTTCAATTATTCCTTAGACATTATCATTTCTCCTCCATATCAATATTTTCACTTAGCACCATTGTTCTCCTTATGTGGGAACTCAATTATGTGTTACTCCAAGTGACCACTATATTTCCATTTTCCATTTTTCAAATGTATTTTTTATTATACAGTTTTTTATATGAGTTTTCAACTAGGGAATTTTTGAATATTAAAAAGGATTTTCCTTTCATGATCATATATTTTATATCCCACTCCATAGAATTGATTTAAAAAATATATTTTGAACCCATTTTTTATCATTAACATTATAAAATTTAGTAGATAAAATTTATCTAAGGTGGTTGAATTTAGAAACCAACAAATATAGTTTTATATAATACAATTCTTCTTATCTTTCTTAATATACAATGCCATGCTTTATGAGAATTGAAAAATACTATAAAAATATTGTTATTGAAATGTGACTATTATAACCTAGTCGCCAAATTGGAAGGTATGAATCACAAATAACTATATAATTAAAAAAATTTATAAAGTTTTTATATAATAAAATTATATTACCTAATTCATAATAAATATGTACTTACTTCTGAATAAATCAATTTTTTGATTCAAGATTAAATTTTCATCAAAAATGGTTTTTATTTCTTTTTGAGAGAGTATATTATAATTAATTTATAACAATTTTAGAAATTTAGTTTTATAAAAATAATATAATATTCAAAATCATCATGTCGAAATTTTATTAGGGTTAAATATTGGAATTTTTTGTAAATATTAATTTTTCAATGAATAATAAAAAATAACGATTTTATTGAAAACCATATTTCCCGTTTAAGTATTTAAAAAGTACCATTTTTTAAACTGATTTTAAAATTTAATTACTTAATTTCTATTTAAAATAATCCAATTAATTCCATTTTAGTCAAAATTATGATTAATTTTGATATAAAATCATTTTTATACTTAATAAATATATTTTCAGGAAAACTATTTTTCTTCGTGTTTTACAAATTTATTTTAAAAGTAATTTCTTCTAAATATAGGTATTTATTTTGATAAATGAATTAATTATTTTGAATAAAAATGTTCAAATTTTATAAATTGGTCAAATTTATATTTTTTTCATTAGGAATTGTAACTGCGGTGAATATTTGTCACCTCGGTATAGGTAATTTGAATAATTATAATTAAAAATAAGGTGATAAGGATTTAAATATATATATACCCTAACTTATTTATGTTGTACGAATTTATTTTTCTATACTCATCTGGTATTATAATATATAGAAAATTTGTACCATTTGTTTAATAATAACCTTAATATTATTTTAAGTAAAGAATAAATCCAAAATCTAACACCCTTTATTTAAATAACTATAATATTTTTTCATTGGGATAAAAAGAGGTTATGTATTGTTGTAAATGTTTATATAAAATAATAAATAATATTTTATATCAAGGTAATTTGTTTCAAAAAATTTAGTGATGGAATAATTACCTTAAATGCTTAAGCAATACTAACACAGTGTATGTGAAAACAGTAGAACAATGAAGTGAATGATTTAAAAAACTTACAATATTGTATTTTTTGGGTGATTAATGGTTTTACAAGGAATTTTTTGATAAATATAATGTATTAGTGTTGTTTTAAATGTTTATATTCAAAGTAAACTACTATTTTGATATTTTTAAAACTCAAATTGTGTGAATAGTCCCGAAAATGACTTTAATGGTATTTTATGTCAAATAATATTATATTAATTGAAAAAAATATTATATTTTGAAACTTTAATGTTATATAGTTTATAATTTCAACCATTATCCACTTATTGTTCATTTTTTCATTTATTATAACATTTTTTACCCCTAAAGATTAAAAATAGTCTGATATCGTAGTAATTGTTAAATTGATTGATTGAGGGTAAAACAAAAAGATAAGGGTCAAAAAGTCACATTAACATGTAAATTTTTTATTATATGAGATTATTTAAAATTATATACATATTAGAATTTAATTATATAATTTTAGATACAATTTAACATGAAAATTAATTTATACTAATTTAATACTTTACACAATTCCAAGGGTGCCCCTCTACCCTCTTATATAAGGGAACCACATTTACTATATTCCTCAGAATTATTGATCCAATTATCTAAAAAAACAGAAAAAACCTATTTTTAACTTACTTATAAAAATTATATAGGTTATTGTCTTCTTAAAAAACCGCCCGTAGGGTCCTTGATGAGAGATCCAAAGTAGGTTCTTCAAAGAGGAGGTAATAGTCTTAACCGAGAATTTAGATTTTACTTCTTATTATACATCATTAAATTATATAAAATACATTAAAATATAATAGCATAATTATATCCAATATAATTAGATATTATTATGTCAATTACATAACCTTATTCATCCCCCTTTCCATTCCACGGAGAAGGAAAACAACGTTTGTGTATATGTGTGGACTACCACCTCCACAGAGTAACGTGCTTTGTTTCCCATCACCACCTCTCATGGATATTTATAATGATATATTTAATATATATATATATATGTATTAATTCAATAATTATAATTTTTTAATGATAATATATCAAATATTTTCTTACCCTTCCATATGTTAGAAAATGGTTGCGTCATCCGTGCGTATGTGTGGATTACCACCTTCATGAACTGGTGCGATTATTGTTTCTTGTAAAACAATAATGGATGATTATAAAATAGTATTTAACATATAAAAATGATAATTATTTCATGATTAATATTCTATATATGATGGAACGATAAAATGTTAACCAAAATCAACCAACCAAATTCATTTTATAATTATGAACCGAACATCCTTATAAGATCCAATGTGAACTTAACCGATTAAAAAATTATATACAACCTTAAAATAAATGAAATAAATGGTTAATGATATTTTATTAAAAATTTAAAAATTTATTAAATAATTAAATAATTAATATAAGCTTATTTTATAGGTTTTAATGGGAATACGTAGCATGTCTGGACTTAAGGAAAGTGGTTTCTTAACTCAATTTCCATTCATAGGGTTATACATATACTTGATTAACTATATTATTCCAAGATTATGTGTGAAATGAACTTTGATTATTTTATTTTGTATTTTAAATTTTTTTCTATTCTTTTACAATTGTTACACATGATCACATCAATGATTAAATTATAACTTCAATGATATTATCATTATAAGGATTATTCATCTCAATGTTTTTTCTACGGGACATGTATTTTATTGTGAACTTACTTGATTTTATAAGGTTTATATACTACTTATGAAGATATTAGATCATGAATTAATCTTTTAACATGATATTTAAAGTTTCTTTATAATTTTTCCTTTCAAGATATATTGAGCCAAATTTTATAAAAAAATCACGTGTCTTCGTGCTCTCAATTTCAATTCTTTGAGACATAATTCTTATTATGCAGAGTGATTTATTTTATATGGAATACTTACCGACCCATTAATGTTTTTAACATATTATTTAATTTAAATTATGGTTTTTATATTATCACTTTATGTTACTTAATTCAATAAAATTTTGATTCATTTATTGACTAAGTCATAAGGATTTCTCATATAAAACATCATTAATTAAGATATGTTTTGATTGATGAACATATAATAAATTATATCATGTATACACTTACTCATGAAATATAATATTATGAATGTTTTTATGCACATGGTATTATATGTTCCTTCTTATTTTCTTTCCTTCACATGGTTTTTGGTTTTAAAAGTTCATAAAGGGTTAAAAATTTTGTTTTAAAATTTTAATGTAATGTTAACGGAACTCATTCTCTATCTTATTTATCATATTTCTAGAAAGTTAATTTTAGAACATACATGATTTAATAAAGTCATTTTCCATGATATTTGAAAATTTTTAACAGTTTTTCAAAGGAAATTTCTTATCATTTTCACCATGGATCACTTTTGACCCTCTTTACAAAAATTTTAAAAGTATGTTTTTTAAAATTTTTACAACATGAATAAATTTTCCATGAATTATGACATTTATTTAATTTTAATATTCCTTTATATATTTTCATGATTATTTTCAAATAAAATCTATTTTCCAATATTCTGGATTTTTTATAAAATATTATCAAAAGAAAATGATATTTTTCCTAATTTTCAAATAAATGTATTAAATGTTCTTTTAAATGTATTTTTCATTTTAATATACTTTAGTGTTTTATTATACTTAAATATAGATATATTCCAATGATACAATCCTTATTATTTATATTTATGGATTATGATTTTTTTTAAATATATTCTCTTGGAACCTATTTATATTCCATAGGTTGATCAAGATAAAAAGGAATAATGGTTGTTTTCAAGGGTGTTATATTAAAAATTACAAGATTCTAAAGGTTTTGTTCATTATATGGTACTTATACATATTTATGGAAGATTAATGAGTGTTTTTTTGATAATCCAAGGATTTGTGTGTCTGTTATATCCCTCCAATGCATTGGGTAAAGATAGAGAGTTAACTGTTGAAAGTTAAGCTTAAGAGATAATGAAGTTAACTGTTATTTGGTACTCCTAAGAGAAAATGATGTTTATTGAATATGAGAAGCACCTAATATACATTGGAGTAAACCTTTGAATTTTAATCCTAGTATAATGTTATAATTATCATGTTCTGCTGATTTTATGTTGAATTTTTGATGTTATGGGATACCTACATAGTTTTAAATGATTTATATGAGTTATAATGGATCATTTGATCAAGTATTGTTTTCACATGTATCATGACTGTTTAATTATATGAATCTTGTCTTATATTAAATCATTATTCCATGACTGATGATTTATGATCCTCATTTTTATGGGTATGAATTATATTATGTTTTTCTCATGCACTCTAATTATTTAATCATACCCTTATTCTCATATTATGTCCACTAATCAAATTAAATTGTTAATTCCTATGTTTACCCTTACTGAGGTTGTGATATCACCCATATTATTGTTTCCTTTTATTTAGGTTAATAAGAATGATGTTAAATGAATTGTGTCTAAAAGGTTTTTAAGTTTGAAAAATTTTATGGGAGATGTTGAAGACTTATTGTGAAATAAGTCAAGATGGATAAAATAGGAAAAATGATCACTTAAAGTCATGGGTCATATTATTTAAGATCTTGCCATAATTCTTAAAAACTCTAAACCTAAAAGGATCTTGGGAATGTAAGTAATAAAATATTTCCTTTTGATGTAATATGTTTTGGATGGATAAAATTAGGTTATGTTTATCGGTATCAAAGATAGAAATGTAAATATTATGTTTCTAGAATTAATATGGGAGTGATGGTTTGGGGATATTATAATAAACCCAATCCATTATGTATAAAAGACTAGTGGATTGGTATTACTCTCAAGTATAATAAACATAGTTTCCTCTTGTAAAGTAAAATATTTTTTGGATGAGGGAGTATACACTATCAACTATGTTATAATGATATTTGAATAGTTAATTGACATATAATATAGTTTTTTATGCAAATTTATTTGTTCTATTTATATATAGTACCACATTTCAATGAAATACCACATTCATAAAAAAATGTGAAATCTTTATGTCATGCCACATTCCCAATTTACATAACCACTGATTTCCTTATGTTTTCAAGATCATATTTAATGTTTTATTTTATGATTTCATGAACATATAGTAAGGATTGAATTCTAAACTTGACATTTTATTACTATAAAATACTTTTCCATCATTATTTCTTAAGATTTCATTATTAGATTCAATTATTCATGATGTTTTACCTTGATTATGTATACTTATAGAATATGAAATATTGATAATTTCTATATGTTCCATTAATAATTCGTTAAACTAAATGAGATTTTAACTGACTTTATTTTTATGTTTACCCATTTGCTTAGTTCATTATAGGAAATACAGTGATTTTGGTCACATTATAACAGATTTGATTAGAAAAATAGAAATTTTCTTTATAGGTTCATGATTTGGTATATACCAATATCAAAAAGACACATAGCATTTTATTCTAGAGGCTGGTTATATTTTAAGTTTAGTGTAATATTTTTATTTTTTTTGCACACGATCTAGATGTCTATATTTTAGGCACATCAACTATCAATTTCATGTTATGTAAAATGTCATTTGTCATAGTATGTTTTCAAAATAAATAACAATTTATTCTATTTTTTATCATCATAAACATTTTATATGCTATTAATATTCATAAGTAGTTATATCATATGACACTATATTAATTTCTTAATTTTTATTGATTTTTTGTAGAAACTTTAAAATGTATGTTTTTTTATATCAATGATAATTTTTTATCAACCAACTAATCCATTATCCCTGATAGATTAATCATAACCTCTTTTATAATACATAATAATATGAAAATAATCCCAATATTTATACATAATTATTTAAAATCCCATATATATAATGATTTATGGAAATAAAATCCTAAATAAAGAATTTAATAGTCATCTACTTTTTATTCCCTTTTAATCAATTATCTATGAAAAAATTCACTCTCATTTAATTTTCTAATATTGTATCCATTAGTAAATTCCATTTAATTTAAATATGTTTGTCACCTTATAAATAGTGGTTGAAGAAATTTAGTCTCAAGGTGTAATTAATATTATTTTGATGGTTACATGGTGTCAATTATTTTCCTTGTAATTATCACCTGTCAACTTCATTTTTTTACATTCCCTAATAGGTCATAATTTTTGGATTTCACTGAAATTATAATATATTTTGTTACTATAATGATTTTCCATCTATAATACACTTCCATAACATTATTAAATACTCACTATACACCTTGTGAATGATATATAACATATTTACACTAATCGGAGTGTATTCACCTGTATAAATATGTTATTCAATTGATTAGTGATTTCTTTGTAAAGATATATATTCATTTCTATTATATCAGTTACTAATTTAATTAAAATCACTCACTATTTAGTCATGTGTTTATATTATTTGTATCATCTAATTTCAATATTTGAATTAATTTTAGACCTCATGATTTTTTTATAACCAATTAAATTCCATAGGTTAACTGTATTATGTTTTTAAAGGATTCATGATTAATTTATTAGGTCATATAGCACACATATGTATATATATAAAATTATAGGATAGGTGGGACCATAATTATTTTTCCATCACATGAATTAAAAAAATAATGAGATCAAACCAGATGATAAATCTATATAATAGGTGTAGTTTTATTTTTCAATTTTCCTACGGACCAAAATTAGACATCCATTTCAGTAATGTTTTGGAAAAAATGTAACTAGCCTTTCCGAATATGTTATGGTCTAGATATAGGTATCCCTTTCAATTATATTGAGTATGAAACATGGTTAATTTTTTTCTTTTCAATTTTATGAAGGTTTAGTTGAATGATAGTTAAATAAGATATTATATAATTATGTATAAGTAACATTCAAATGTTATGAAATATTTTCTATATATTTCATTGAGACCAAGAAACATTGAGGGGTTCATAAAGTAAGAAGAAGCTGGTTTTGGAGAACTAAGGATTTATCTAAGTCTTTCCTTCTGTCATATATCATAAATCACTTTATTATATTGATATTTACTCATGATTTTCCGAATATAGATGTGTTTGAGAAATGGATTCCGACATATTGTGTACAATGGGCCGTGTCCAAAAGATTGAGGATGAGACCAATTGTTTTTACAATGTCATCAGAATAATACATTCTTATAAATAAAATATGGAGATTATTTTATATTCCTAATAGTAACAAATATCATTATTTTATAAGGAATTCATGTTCCTAGATAAAATTTTTCAAGTGAATAAGTTGACAGAACTTGGTGGATCTATGGTTCCTGAACAAATATAAGTGTTGTTGAAGTTGTATAAAATGAAGAGGTGTTTGAAGTATATCAGGAAAACTTGTATAATGATCAATATTAAAAGTGATAAAGTCCCAAAAACAGGCCTACAAGAAAATTAATTTGATATATTCCACTAGATATACTTTTACAAAGTCCTTAGATCGATTATATCTTATGTTCTTTTATAAATTAATCATACAAAGTATAATTAAAGAAGATTTGAAAAGTCATATGAAATATAAATTGTTATGAATTCTCTAAATTAAAGGGTTTTTAAAGTAATTAATCAGAATAATTTACTCAAAGATCCCCAAGCCGAGGGAACATGAAAATATTACTTGGTGAACAAGTATGAAGTAATCTGAATGGAGGAGTTCCTATAAAGTTTTAATGGATTAAGGTTTCTGAAAGTATTTTACAAAGTTTTTGTAATGACATTAAATGTTATGATGATGAGATAGAAGTTCAACACTAAAATACTATTTAATTAAAGATCATGATTAATTGTGCGATTTAAGAAATGTTTAAGGAAAATTGATTCCGAGTTGTATGGATGTTTTTATGATGATTGTTGAATCCAATTAACTAGGAGGTTGGAATACAATCAGTTGAAGAAAGTTTGAGCAGGGTGTTAAATTTTTGAGTAGTAACTTTGAATTTTAAGTTCATGTTACCCCCTACATCTTAGTATAAATTATTTCTATATAAAAGGGAGGCGATTCATTGAGTGAAGTATGTCCAATATAGTTTCTACTAGATATAGTGTTAAAGAATTAAAGTGTTGCATTTCCAGAAATATTTTTAAAATCATTTGGTATTGGATGAAAAATGTGACAAAGTGATTCAAAAAATAGAGGTGGTCAAATTAACAAGGGATGAATTTAAAAAACATATTTTATATGATAGAGGGTACCATATGGAGAAGTGGTCAGATGTATAGTTTCACACAAAATTCTAGGATGAAGTTTAGGCTTACTATTGTGAAAGAAAGTGTTGTGGAAGAAGAACATATAGGAAGTAATGCGTGTAGAAATAATAATAGTGAAAATATGAAAAATCATGTTCATGATGGTTCTTTTATTATTTCAAACATTTTTATATCATATTATCTATGTGAGTAGCACTTTCACTATATATTAACTATAGTGCTTTGAAAATGATGGATTTTCCCTACTTGTTGTAACCACTAAAGGATTTTTTTATAGTATATGTGTGGTCATGAATTATTTCCAAACTATACCAAAGACTATATAATATTATTGAGTAGTGAACCTTGTAAATACTTGTGTTTCTATGAGTGTACTAGTTTTTTTAGTGGAGTCGATTCTCACTAACCGGGGTAAAAGGTTGTTCTTAAAGAAGGAAACCATAAAATGAATTGATCAATGACTCACCCCCTATTAGTGAACACATATTCCCTGACTAGTACTTTAAATTTGTATCATATTAAAAGTAAACATTATTGAATCAAGTCTCTCTGAAGATTGAAGAATAAAATTTTCAAGGATTTTTATAGCTCTATTAACAGTATGGTTATTTATATCATTGATGGAAAGAACTATCTCATTTTCAAGTAAAAAATGTTACCATATCTATTGTATATTGGATATGAAGTTATTGATGATACTATAGATGGTTTCAGTACTCCTTTCGATGGTGTTACATTAATATCCATAAATAAGAATAAATTTAAGATTAATGGGTGGTCAAAAAATGTTATAATTTTCTCACTCTTTGAAAGTTACTTTCAAAGGGTGAAAGGAATTGAAAGATCTAATTAAATTGATGTCATAGACTAAACTCTAACATCCTTAATATTTTTTTCCTATTATTCATATTTGGTCTTTTCCTTGTTTTTTAAGTTGATCCAGTCCAAAAATGTTACATTTTAGGGCTTTTGTACAAGGTTAACGATTAGCCCGCCTGGTTTTTCTAACCGTGTGACAACCATGTAGTTTGGATCTATAACTTTTCAGATCTCTTTTGAAAATTTGCCACATGATTTTTCTAACCATGTGTCATAACCATTTGGAAACCAATTTTTTCTTTAGCGAGGGGTGTGAAATTGGTGTACGATTTTGTAAAATGTGTAGCCAAATAGTACACTATGACCATAATTTTAATTTTTTATGTTTAAAAAAAATCCCTCTCCAAAAGAAAAACCAAAATGGGGTATTTTGCCTCCCCATTAAACCATGGTGTGTGAGGTAGCCTAAGGATCTCATCATCTTTTCTTCCACCTCATTTTTTGAGGCTTTTATCTTGAATTCATTGTTTCTTCATAATTTTATGGCTTCTAATCCTCTCCACCATCCCTATTCTTCCCATTTCCTCCTCGTTTAGGCCCTAATTACATGTTAACTAACCTCTAAAGATGGTTTTAAACCTAATGTGATTCTATTATTAATGGTAAGGTGTGTGGATCATGTCTTGGCTCTTTCTATTATTGTTTCAGTCAGTTTCCTTCAATACTCACTTAGTTGGAGGTAGGAAGTTTTGTGATTTACCTTTTTATTCATATACCGTTGGTTCTTGAGCTTTCAAAATGAATTTACCCAAAATTATTATTTTTTCAAATGTTGTATAAAGGGTTATAAAATTATTTCTTAAATTGTGTGACTTTTTCATTTGTTTTCAAATATTGTTGGTTCATTCCATATGTTTGATGAAATTTATAAATGGGTTTAAACTGTGTTTTTATTATATAAATTGTTGACATTGGATTTATAATGATTATGTATTATTTTTTATGGAATTTAAGTATTTTTTTTGTTTAGTACCTTTATTCTCATTAATTCTTATTGGTTTACCATGTGAACCCTTTGGTTGTAGTAAACGGTTTTATTTATTCTTCTTGATTGCTTTCTTTGGTGCTTCCCAAGAACAAATATACATATATATGCACATGGTTAAGTGCCTATATATGTATGTACATGAATACATATATAGGGGTATGTATATATATGAGGTAGATCATGGGAAGGATCCTTCAGAAACTTATCACTCAAAATGGTCCTTGGTTGTAACACCCCAAGCTTCCACGGTACGTTTCCCTTCGAATAATGCGATAGCGTGTGTTGTACGCAACACCGAGTTCTAACAACCAATCAAACTAGCCGTTATGAATAGTAATACCTACTTTTTAAAATTATATATATTTTATATTTCAAAATGGACTTCATTTTTGGATTCAGAATATCTAATTTAGACTAGGGTGAAATTTTGGTACTTTTCGGATAACTTTTATATTTTGATGAATAGTGAAAATTACTAAATTTTAATTAAAAACAACTTTTTTAATCAAAATAATTAATATTGATAAATTATGAATTTGAGTGGTTTTAAAGTATATTTAGAATATATTTTTACCATTTAATTTAATGTTTGTCATTGGACATAATTTCACAATTAAACCAGACATAAACAAGTGTCAATCTTTTGATAGTTATTATCTCTTAAAAACACGCTTTTTGTTTTGACAGCGGGAATTAATTTTAAATTAATTTCTTCCACTTCTGTGTTTTAAATTTAGGAAAATGGATTCCATATTTGGAATCAGGATGTTCAAATTGTGTAAATAGGTAACTTTTATTTTTATACATTTTGAATAATTACTGCGGTAAATATTTTATTTACCATGGTTAAGGGTAAATCCGGTAAATAAGGGTTAACAAATAATATTATAATAATACTAAATTACCCTAAAACGTGTCTTAACCCTATTGGTTGGTACATGGTCGACCAAGGGCATCTTTGGGTCGATTTTTGGACCCCATGGATCCACTTGTAAGTGATAATGACACTTTATTTTAATTAAGTTAAAATGAATACAAAAATGACACAAGCATATATCTTTTAGAAAAACAATTGTTACATAGGGTTATATATGTTGGATTTTAGATTATAAATATTCATTAGAAAGATAAAAAAGATTTCTTACATAATGATATTTTATTTATAATTTTTAGAAATTAAATAATTTATTTTATTTATGACACAATGATGATGCAGTAATTACTATAATAGTGAAAAATTAAAATAATTGATATTATAAATACCCAAATAAATGTAATATGAAACCCTTAATGAATTAAACTAATTTTATAGGATAATATGATATATTAGGATCTATTTAATTGGCTTTGTTCGAAGTAATCAATCTGTTATGAGTTTCACAAAAATCAACTATTGAATAGTGTCAAAATTGACATAAAAGAGTTCTTAAAACAAATATTATATTATTAATTGATATTAAATTCCTAAAAATCTAAGGTTAGGCCAAGAGACTTATATAATGATATGTTCATCATTAATGGACCACTTGGGGGTCGCTTGGATGTATGTAGTAAGTTTATTAACCATATTATATAAAAATACAAAGAGACATTGTAAAAGTGAAACTAATTAACTTAGAGTTAATACTTAAAGATAAGGTTAATATAAGTACCCAAACCTATCTAAATTCTATTGGTTGAGTTGTTTTAGACCCATCCCCACCTTAACCTTTGAATAGTCAACTTTTGAGCCATTGGAAACCGATTATGAATTTATTATAAACTAATATCTCTAGCTTTTCCAAAGGTGCCCCTCACCCCTCTTATAAAAGGGCACTCCTCCTTCTCATTTCTTCACACCTTCAAAGCCCTTTGGTTCGGCCAAACCCTGCCCAAATACTCTCCCAACTTCCCTCACTACAACCTAGGGGCCTTAGTTTGATCAGAAAGCCAACCTAAAGAGCCCTTTTGATCAAATCAAAAGGAAGAACCCGAAGAAGAGGTAATGATTTCACCACCCTTCTCCAAGTTCATTTCTTCTTCCACTTCTTCATCCTTTGTTCTTACCATTCTAAAATAATAACTCCAGAATATCACATATACTATGATGTTATTATAAATATGTTACAACCATATTCAGTATTCTATCCACCCTTTGAATAACATGTCACCATACGTGCGTACGTACGGCTTACCGTCTCCACGTCGTGGTGTAATTGTTATTCAATATATTATTATTTGGATGGGTATAATAATGATGTGTAACTCATTTAAATAATAAATATAACATGTTAATGATTCTGTATATATTATATACCATCCATTTATATATTATTTTAATATCAAAAGAATGATATTGTCGCTCGTGCGTACGTACGGACTACCGTCTCCACGAACGTGATGAGATTCATTCTCCATCGTATCCATTCAAGTATAATTATCATTTGATGATTTAAAAATGATGTTTAAGGACTTGATATCATTCTGGATATGAATAATATAAAACCTATCCTTTACAAACATGTCTTACGTAACAAAACATATAAAAGAAAACAAGTAAGTTAACACCCGAAACAATGATAATACTAAGATATTATTATCAAATCAATATTAAAATATCATATATGATATCATATTAATGTATATGATTATTGTATAATTTAATAACAATTATTTCACCATTATACAGGAGGTTAACCTACCCCTACCAAGGAAAAGTACAAGGTAAGGGTTATTTCACAATCTCTTCATTATCCGAGGTTGTTTATACGTAATAATCTACTGGGATTTCTTTATCATCCACATCCATGTTTCTTAAAAATGTATTTCAAAACATTTTTACTATTTACTAGAATATGAGTTAAAGTCATTTATACCCTTTTTGTCTTTTATAAGTGGTTTATAAAGGAATCTTTCGGTCGTTTTCAAAACAAGGTCCTTTTTAACCTTTTCGACAGAATTAAGGTAAGAATGTTTTTTTTAACTTATACGGCGGGTGCGGCTATTTTCCGCCGTTATAAAATCTTCAAAGCTTCCCTTACAAGATTATAAGAATATTTTCAAAGAAAATGTTTTATTTTAAATGGATCTTAAATGATTTCAAATTAAAAGGAGATATTTCTTTAAAAATAATTTTGATTTCATCTATGTCAACATCCTTTGATGGACTTTAAGATTATTTGAAGTTGATTTATTATGATACAAAACTTCTATATTGTATTGAAGGTTTTGTGCTATGTTTGACTGTGGATGTGCTATTTTTATAGCATTCATAGTTTATGGTGAAAGTATTGACATTTTTTATGCTAGTTTTAATACGAATGTTTATGTTATGTTTAATCCTTTTCATATGGGAATGCATTGGACTTAATATGTGACGGGTGGAGCCTGCTATAGCTCCTCGATGCATCGGTAGGTCTCATGAGACAAACTAGTGTCTTGGCACAAGGCCTTGACAAAATCTTATTTGTAGTCTTGGCACGAGGCCTTGACTATGTGGTTATGATAGTCTGGCATTATGCATTCCAACATTATGAAAGTGGTTATTGAATTTTGCATGTGATTATTCGATTAGTAGAATATCCATGTGAATAAGTAAATGGAATTATTTCATTTTATTTATGCCATACCATGTTGAAAGTTCATGTTTGAAAGGATTTTGTTTTAGTTATACATTGCCTTAAATGTTTATTCTTATTTATGAAAGTTTCCGCTATATTGTTATCCTTACTGGGCATTTGAGCTCACCCCTTTTCTATGTTTTATTTTTCCCAGGATGTGAAGAAGTAAGTTATGAATGACCTTTAGGGATATTATGAGGGAATTATAGTGTGGACGGTGGAAACATTATGTTTTTGTAGTAGTTTTTCATTTTATGATGTAATGTAAAACTTATGAAATATATCTAGTGTTTCCATGGATACTAAACCAATCGGTCTTTCGAGATTTGATCTTTCTTGTGATCATGCCAATGTTATGTAATAATGCACCGACTCTGGGTAACTGGGGTCGGGGCGTTACAGTTGGTATCAGAGGAAGTTTAGTACAAACCTTGGAAGCTAGATTTAGATAAACTCTGATTAGAGCACGTAGACCTAAGATGAACTTTGAGGATTAGTATAGAAGAACTTCCTAGAATTTTGGTATTGTAGAGATTTTGTGAGTTTTCCGAGCAATACATCCCTGTCTGGATACGAGCAGGTAGAGGCGGCTCTGGCACAGATGTACCTAGGGGTAAAACCCGAAAACACCGCTTTGAGCTAGACTTGAACGGGAACTGGTGCACGACAACGGGTCTTGCTGCACTCTTGGTTACGACACTCCCGGGGGATATGCTTAGGATAACTCTCATTTTCTTTACAAATCATTATGAAGGGTTTATGAGTATATACTTCCTCAAAGAAAACATTTTTATGATTATGGATTATATCCATAAATAGTTCAATTTATGTTAAGTGTTTTATAAGTATGGGATTATGTATTTTGATTCATAAACTGATCTAGTTTATGACATTGTTTAGAAATGGCGCATAGTGGAAGAAATGGAAACCGTATCAATGAACGCACTCCATGTAGGGATTGCCCACCTGCTCAAGATAATTATAGTGGGGCTGTTGATGCAACTGGTGCCGATCAGCTAATCACCATACTGGGACAACTTACTCAGGTTATGAATAATAACCTTACCCGTATGGAGCACCCTGATCCGCAGCGTGGAGGATCAATGTTAGATCGATTCAGGAGGCAACAACCACCAACGTTCAATGGGAGTACAAATCCCTTAGTAGATGAGCAATGGATAAATTCCCTAGAGAAAATATTTCAGGCTTTGGGGAGCAGTGAAAGGGAAAAAGTTATCATGGCAGTTTACCGCCTCACTGGAGATGATGATCAATGGTGGTCATTGATTCACAACATGAAGGAATATGATGAAGTATCAAATATGGAATGGAGGGAGTTCAAAGATCTGTTTTTAGAAAAATACTTTCCTCGTGACCATCGAGCGGATATGGAAAGGCAATTTCTGAGTCTGAGAAAAAAGGAGGATGAGAATGTCACAAAGTATGAGGATAACTTTACAAGGTTGGCGAGGTATGATGGAGATTATATTCGCAACCCAAGAAGTAAGATTGATCGTTTCTTTGATGGGTTAAAACCATTTTTTCGTCGAGAATTAGTCTCACAATCCTTTTCATCGTACGAAGACATTGTCTCATGTGCTATAAAGACCGAAAAGGAATTATCTAAGTCTTATGACTTTAAAGAAAAGCAAGAGAAGAAGAGACCTGCTGATCAATCTGGGAATGGAAATAAGGGGAAGAAGGGAAAGGTTGAATATCCATCTTGTGGTAAATTCGGGAAGAAACACCCCGGTGCTTGCTTGAAGGGAATGAGAGTCTATTACAAGTGTGGTGAAAAAGGCCACCAAGCTCATGATTGCAAGGGGAAGAAGGAAGCTACCAACGTTCAGTGCTACAATTGTAGGGAGATGGGGCATTATGCAAATGAATGTCCTAAGCGTCAGGAGAACTTACCTCAGAAAAGGCCAAGGGATCAAAGCCAGGCTTATGCTATCACTACTGCAGAGGTAGAAGCTCCAAAAGACGTGGTGGCAGGTAATTTAATGGTTTCCTCAAGTTTAGAAAATGCATTATTTGACTCTGGATCGTCACATTGTTTCATATCTTCCCAGTTTGCTAAGAAAATTAGATATATCCAATTTAATTTAATAAGGGAGTTGTCCGTTAAAACTCCCAAGGGAAGTATCATTGTAACAAAGTTTTGTGAATCAGTCCCCATTAGAGCACATAAATTTTCTTTATCTGCTGATCTCATCGTCATACCTATGATTGAGTTTGATATAATCCTCGGTATGGACTGGCTTTCGGACTATGATGCGAAGATTTATTGTAAAAATAAAGAGGTTACGATTCTTGATGATAATGATAAGGAACACCTTATCATTAGAGCAGAATCGTCACCACCTAATTCTTATTTAGATCCACCCTCAATAGCTCAACTAAATTCAATTATTGGGGAGGAAGAGAATGAAATAACTACGGGTGTGGAAAGGAATGTTCAAATAGAGGATGTACCTGTTGTGAAAGAATTTGTAGATGTATTTCCGGAAGATTTACCTGGACATCCTCCAGAACGAGAAGTTGAGTTTTCCATTGATTTGATTCCTGGATCAAGGCCTATATCGAAGACCCCTTACAGAATGGCTACTGTAGAGTTAGTCGAACTAAAGAAACAACTAGAGGAATTGAGTAATAAAGGATTTATTCGCCCTAGTGTTTCTCTATGGGGAGCCCCTATTCTTTTTGTTAAAAAGAAAGATGGATCTATGAGGTTATGTATCGACTATAGGGAGATCAATGCTATAACGATAAAGAACAAGTATCCCCTACCTCTCATTGATGATTTATTTGACCAACTGCATGGAGCTCAATACTTTTCAAAGATTGACCTTCAATCTGGATACCATCAGTTGTGTGTGAAGAAGGAATACATTCCGAAGGCAGCATTTCGAACCAGGTACGGGCATTAAGAGTTTACTGTAATGCCGTTTGGATTGACTAATGCACCATCTGTATTCATGGATCTGATGAATAGAGTTTTCAAGGAGTATCTCGATGAATTTGTGGTGGTATTTATTGATGATATCTTGGTATACTCCAAAACCTACGAAGATCATGAAAATCACTTGCGCATTATCTTGAAGACTCTGAGGAGGCATGAATTATATGGGAAGTTTAGCAAGTGTGAATTCTGGCTTCAATAGATTTCTTTTCTTGGCCATATTGTCTCTAAAGATGGAATCTATGTTGATCCTTCTAAGACCAAGGCAATCCAAGAATGGCCAGCACCTACGAGTATAACTGAGGTACGCAGTTTTATTGGTTTGGCAGGTTATTATCGACGTTTCGTCCAGAATTTTGCCCGATTGGCTAACCCATTAACGAAGCTCACACGTAAAGGGGTTAAATTTTTTTGGACAAAAGAGTGTGAAGAATGTTTCAAAGAACTGAAGAGAAGATTAGTCAATGCTCCTATATTGACTCTACCATCGGGGAATGATGGGTTCGTTATTTATAGTGATGCATCAAAGAAAGGACTTGGTTGTGTCCTTATGCAGAATGATAGAGTTATTGCCTATGCATCACGACAGTTGAAAATTCATGAACAAAACTATCCTACTCATGATCTCGAGTTAGCAGCTGTGATCTTTGCTTTGAAGATATGGAGGCACCACCTCTATGGTGAAAAATGTGAGATTTATACTGATCACAAGAGTTTGAAGTATATTTTCTCAAAAAAAGAACTCAACATGAGGAAAAGGAGGTGGATTGAATTACTCAAGGATTATGATTGTACGATACACTACCACCCGGGGAAGGCAAACAAGGTGGAAGATGCTTTGAGTAGAAAAGACCATAGAGTTTTGAACAATATGAGAATTGAAAGGGATCCAATTTTCATGGATCTAGTGAAGATGGACATGGGAATAACCAGGGAAGGTGAAACATCAATGCTTTTTAAAATGGTTGCCAAACCATCTTTACTAGAAAGGATTAAGAGTTCTCAGACTGATGATGAAGAATTCCAAAAGAAGATTAAAGCTGTGAATGATGGGAGATTGAGATACTTTGTGTATGAAGATAGAATTTTGAAATTCGGGAAGAGACTTTGTGTTCCCGATTTACCTGATCTAAAAAGGGAATTGCTGGATGATGCTCATAGTTCCAATTTCTCTATACACCCTGGGAGCACCAAAATGTATAGAGATTTGAAGGAACATTTTTGGTGGGACAACATGAAGAGAGAGATTGCTGATTTTGTGTCAAGATGTATGGTTTGTCAACAAGTGAAAGCTGGAAGGCAACAGCCTGGAGGAGTCATGCAACCTCTCCCCATACCGGAGTGGAAATGGGACAATATTACGATGGACTTTGTCATGGGGCTACCAAAGACTCCTAGAAGGAACGATGAAATATGGGTTATTGTTGATCGTCTTACCAAGTCAGCACATTTTCTTGCTATAAGAGAAGATCTACCCCTGGAACGTCTAGCAAGACTATATATTAATGAAGTTGTGAGACTTCATGGAGTACCCTTATCGATTGTTTCTGATCGTGATCCCCGTTTTACTTCAAGATTTTGGAAAAGTCTTCAGAAATCCCTGGATACTGAACTTCATTTGAGCACTGCTTACCAACCTCAGACAGATGAACAATCAGAACGGACTATTTAGACCTTAGAAGACATGTTGAGATCTTGCTCACTTGACTTTCAGGGTATGTGGGATCAATACTTACCTCTCATAGAATTTTCCTATAACAATAGCTTCCATTCAAGTATTCAGATGACACCATATGAAGCGTTATATGGAAAGAGATGTCGTACAACAACCTGTTGGGATGACGTCGGTGAAAGAAAACTTGTAGGTCCAGAACTGGTGGAGGAAACGATGGAAAAGGTGAAGGTAATCCAAAATCACATCAAAACAGCTCAAAGTAGGCAGAAGAGCTATACTGATAATCGAAGGAAGGATTTGGAATTTCAAGTCGGTGATCATGTTTTCCTGAAGGTATCTCCATGGAAGGGAGTCATGCGTTTTGGTAAGAAAGGTAAATTGAGTCCCAGGTATATCGGACCCTTCGAAATTCTAGAACGAATTGGGGCTGTAGCTTACCGATTGGCAATGCCGCCAAGTCTCTCCAAAGTTCACGATGTGTTCCACATATCTCTGTTGAGGAAATACATGCCTGACCCAACGCATGTACTCACCTATGAAGAATTAGAACTGGAACCCGATCTGTCTTATTGCGAGGAGCCCGTCAAGATTCTTGATACGAGAGAACAAGTGCAGAGAAACCGGACGACGCGTCTGGTAAAAGTTCTGTGGAGAAACCATAAGATGGAAGAGGCAACGTGGGAACCCGAGGAACTTATGAAGAAGAACCACCCGAGTCATTTTATGCAGTAATACCCTAGAAATTGCGAGGACACAATTATTTGAAGGAGGGGAGAATGTAACACCCCAAGCTTCCACGGTACGTTTCCCTTTGAATAATGCGATAGCGTGTGTTGTACGCAACACCGAGTTCTAACAACCAATCAAACTAGCCGTTACGAATAGTAATACCTACTTTTTAAAATTATATATATTTTATATTTCAAAATGGACTTCATTTTTGGATTCATAATATCTAATTTAGCCTAGGGTGAAATTTTGGTACTTTTCGGATAACTTTTATATTTTGATGAATAGTGAAAATTACTAAATTTTAATTAAAAACAACTTTTTTAATCAAAATAATTAATATTGATAAATTATGAATTTGAGTGGTTTTAAAGTATATTTAGAATATATTTTTACCATTTAATTTAATGTTTGTCATTGGACATAATTTCACAATTAAACCAGACAAAAACAAGTGTCAATCTTTTGATAGTTATTATCTCTTAAAAACACGCTTTTTGTTTTGACAACGGGAATTAATTTTAAATTAATTTCTGCCACTTCTGTGTTTTGAATTTAGGAAAATGGATTCCATATTTGGAATCAGGATGTTCAAATTGTGTAAATAGATAACTTTTATTTTTAGACATTTTGAATAATTACTGCGGTAAATATTTTATTTACCATGGTTAAGGGTAAATCCGGTAAATAAGGGTTAAAAAATAATATTATAATAATACTAAATTACCCTAAAACGTGTCTTAACACTATTGGTTGATACATGGTCGACAAAGGGCATCTTTGGGTCGATTTTGGGACCCCATGGATCCACTTGTAAGTGATAATGACACTTTATTTTAATTAAGTTAAAATGAATACAAAAATGACACAAGCATATATCTTTTAGAAAAACAATTGTTACATAGAGTTATATATGTTGGATTTTAGATTATAAATATTCATTAGAAAGATAAAACGATTTCCTACATAATTATATTTTATTTATAATTTTTATAAATTAAATAATTTATTTTATTTATGACACAATGATGATGCAGTAATTACTATAATAGTGAAAAATTAAAATAATTGATATTATAAATACCCAAATAAATGTAATATGAAACTTTTAATGAATTAAACTAATTTTATAGGATAATATGATATATTAGGATTTATTTAATTGACTTTTTTCGAAGTAATCAATCTGTTATGAGTTTCACAAAAATCAACTATTGAATAGTGTCAAAATTGACATAAAAGAGTTCTTAAAACAAATATTATATTATTAATTGATATTAAATTCCTAAAAATCTAAGGTTCGGCAAAGAGACTTATATCATGATAGGTTAATAATTAATGGACCACTTGGGGGTCGCTTGGATGTATGTAGTAAGTTTATTAACCATATTATATAAAAATACAAAGAGACATTGTAAAAGTGAAACTAATTAACTTAGAGTTAATACTTAAAGATAAGGTTAATATAAGTACCCAAACCTGTCTAAATTCTATTGGTTGAGTTGTTTTCGACCCATACCCACCTTAACCTTTGAATAGTCAACTTTGGAGCCATTGGAAACCGATTATGAATTTATTATAAACTAATATCTCTAGCTTTTCCAAAGGTGCCCCTCACCCCTCTTATAAAAGGGCACTCCTCCTTCTCATTTCTTAACACCTTCAAAGCCCTTTGGTTCGGCCAAACCCTGCCCAAATACTCTCCCAACTTCCCTCACTACAACCTAGGGGCCTTAGTTTGATCAGAAAGCCAACCTAAAGAGCCCTTTTGATCAAATAAAAAGGAAGAACCCGAAGAAGAGGTAATGATTTCACCACCCTTCTCCAAGTTCATTTCTTCTTCCACTTCTTCTTCCTTTGTTCTTACCATTCTAAAATAATAAATCCATAATATCACATATAATATTATGTTATTATAAATATGGTACAACCATATTCAGTATTCTATCCACCCTTTGAATAACATGTCACCATACGTGCGTACGTACGGCTTACCGTCTCCACGTCGTGGTGTAATTGTTATTCAATATATTATTATTTGGATGGGTATAATAATGATTTGTAACTCATGTAAATAATAAATATAACATGTTAATGATTCTGTATATATTATATACCATCCATTTATATATTATTTTAAAATCAAAAGAATGATATTGTCGCTCGTGCGTACGTACGGACTACCGTCTCCACGAATGTGATGAGATTCATTCTCCAACGTATCCATTCAAGTATAATTATAATTTGATGATTTAAAAATGATGTTTAAGGACTTGCTATCATTCTGGATATGAATAATATAAAACCTATCCTTTACAAACATGTCTTATGTAACAAAACATATAAAAGAAAACAAGTAAGTTGACACCCGAAACAATGATAATACTAAGATATTATTATCAAATCAATATTAAAAGATCATATATGATATCATATTAATGTAAATGATTATTTTATAATTTAATAACAATTATTTTACCATTATACAGGAGGTTAACCTACGCCAACCAAGGAAAAGTACAAGGTAAGGGTTATTTCACAATCTCTTCATTATCCGAGGTTGTTTATACGTAATAATCTACTGGGATTTCTTTATCATCCACATCCATGTTTCTTAAAAATGTATTTCAAAACATTTTTACTATTTACTAGAATATGAGTTAAAGTCATTTATACCCTTTTTGTCTTTTATAAGTGGTTTATAAAGGAATCTTTCGGTCGTTTTCAAAACAAGGTCCTTTTTAACCTTTTCGACAGAATTAAGGTAAGAATGTTTTTTTAACTTATACGGCGGGTGCGGCTATTTTCCGCCGTTATAAAATCTTCAAAGCTTCCCTTAAAAGATTATAATAATATTTTCAAAGAAAATGTTTTATTTTAAATGGATCTTAAATGATTTCAAATTAAAAGGAGATATTTCTTTAAAAAGAATTTTGATTTCATCTATGTCAACATCCTTTGATGGATTTTAAGATTATTTGAAGTTGATTTATTATGATACAAAACTTCTATATTGTATTGAAGGTTTTGTGATATGTTTGACTGTGGATGTGGTATTTTTATACCATTCATAGTTTATGGTGAAAGTATTGACATTTCGTATGCTAGTTTTAATACGAATGTTTATGTTATGTTTAATCCTTTTCATATGGGAATGCATTGGACTTAATATGTGACGGGTGGAGCCCGCTATAGCTCCTCGATGCATCGGTAGGTCTCATGAGACAAAATAGTGTCTTGGCACAAGGCCTTGACAAAATATTATTTGTAGTCTTGGCACGAGGCCTTGACTATGTGGTTATGATAGTCTGGCATTATGCATTCCAACATTATGAAAGTGGTTATTGATTTTTTCATGTGATTATTCGATTAGTAGAATGTCCATGTGAATAAGTAAATGGCATTATTTCATTTTATTTATGCCATACCATGTTTAAAGTTCATGTTTGAAAGGCTTTTGTTTTATTTATACATTGCCTTAAATGTTTATTCTTATTTATGAAAGTTTCCGCTATATTGTTATCCTTACTGGGCATTTGAGCTCACCCCTTTTCTATGTTTTATTTTTCCCAGGATGTGAAGAAGTAAGTTATGAATGACCTTCAGGGATATTATGAGGGAATTATAGTGTGGACGGTGGAAACATTATGTTGTTGTAGTAGTTTTTCATTTTATGATGTAATGTAAAACTTATGAAATATATCTAGTGTTTCCAAGGCTACTAAACCAATCGGTATTTCGAGATTTGATCTTTCTTGTGATCATGCCAATGTTATGTAATAATGCACCGACTCTGGGTAACTGGGGTCGGGGCGTTACATTGGTTATTCAATGTGGTGTCAAAAAACGGATTTCCAAAAGAGATTTATTGAAATGGTTATTAGGAACTTTGGAAATTTCCAAGGGTTTATTAAAATGAATGTTTATTTATAAATATGTTTCAAAGTTTTTTTTTCAAAAGTTTGGTTTAAAATAATTTTTTTCATTTTCATATAGGTTCTCTAATGGTTTGAATAAAAATGGTTTCTAATAAGTTTTTGAGAAATATGCTATTAGTTCTAAATTATGAGGCCTTGTTGGCACTTTGAAATTCTTTATCTAAACGTTTTTCCACCCACATGGAATCCCTCTAATTGGAAGTGTGGTTTTACATAGATGATGCTGGGAGGTGGGATGAGCAATATAGTTAACTCATTTCAATCAATGCTTGGGGAATTGTTTATTTATTTTATACCACAACACCAAGTTATTTTAACATCATGGGTTACTAAGTGTTTTAGTGGGGGATGTGAGATTATTCTATCAATTTAATGATTATCTGAACTAGATCCCCATGGTTTGGAAATACCATGGTTGGTTATGACATTGGTATAGTTATTTTAAAGAATTTGGGTTGGTTATTGACTTAGGAAACTCATAGATAGTTTTAAAGATTGTTCCTAACCTAGTATATCTTAGTTAGCCTCACGTAATGTTTAGGGACTTTCCATTATTATCTATCCTTAATCATTTCCTACTTTTAGTAGTTTATTTTTTGACTGCCTCTTGGTTTTATGGTTTCTATGTGAGGTATATTTCTATAGTTCTAGTTTTATAATATGTATATAGTTCTTGTTTATGATTCTACTTTTATTTTCTACATTAGTCCCTTTCTTATTTTTTGTTATTACCACTATAGTTTTTTTATTGGTGATTTTATGGTTCTTCTATTGTTATTTGAGTGTCATTTTTAAAAATGAGTTTATATAGTGAATTTTTAAAGAGGTCATTTAAAAGGGTTTAAATGTTTTGTTTAAAGAAATTTGGGCTTTCAAGATATTTTTTTATTGAGAATCCTATAATTGGTTTTATTTAAAGGAACAAAATGAAAATTTTATGATGTATTTCAAAATAAAATTTATGGTCTATTTTAGAAAAATGAAATTCTTGAACGCTTAGTGATTGTATACTGAGTACTATTATTCTTACACCCTACTTTTTCTACTCAACATCAGTAGACCTAAGATTTTTTGTTTTCTCAAGTATAATTTTGTAGTCGCTCTTAGATCAAGTGGCCTTTGTGGATGGATGGTGACTAAGAGGTCACACATAGATCATTTTGGGTTACCATTTTATTTTAGTCTTTATTTTGTAAATTGTATCTGGATCTTATTTTAGTTATGATAGAGTAATTTATTTATGTCAGTTATTTATGTTTTTTGGTTGTGTTTCATTCTTTATTTATCATTTATATTTCTTGTTTATTGGTAAAAATCATCCCCAATGATTATATCACAATAACCTAATGCTTTTTATCAGCCAATGGGGATCGTTGTTGACCCTTGAGTATGTTTTAGGCTAGCTTGTGTGTCTATTTTGGGGATGACTTAGTCAGGTACATGACTAAATGGTATCATATCATCCATTATTATTTGAGGATGTTTAATAGTTTATAAATAGTACTTTTAAAATGTGATATATAGGAGTGGGAAGAATTTCTCAAGATCTTAATCATCCACAACCTCAAGTTTCCATCGGTTGATAGGTGTTGAGTATTGAATTTTGATTTTTCTTATTTGGTTTCAGGTGTATCTTGGATTATGTTGATGGTGTTTGAGATTGAATTAAACTTATTCGAGTGTTTTTGAGACATTCCATATTTTAGGGGGGAATGACAAGGAAACATTTGAGGCAGATAGTTATGCCACATATTCTAGAAAACTATGTGGAGACCATGAAAATAGCACTATTTCTTTCTAGTGGTGGTTATATGATTGTGTCATAGTCCACCAAACTATCTATCCAAACTCTATACTTCCATTAGCCTCCAATAAAATTTTGTGTTGAAATAATTATGAATAATTTTCTTCCTAAGTTATTTTTGGATGTTATTTCCTTAATTTTAAAGAGATATCAAGGGTATGTTAATGGAAAATGCATTGTATTTTAAAAGGATTTCAAAATTGTGACTTGATTCTAAATATATGGGCTTGGTTTTGAAATTTTAATGGGTGGAGTTATTTAAATGAAGTGGGAAAATTTCATGGCTCCGGGCTTATAAATGTTTAAAAGGAAAAGAATTTTTTATTTTAAATTGATTTCAATGGGAGATTAAAATTTTAAATTTATTTTTGTAATTCAAAGTATTTTTAAATTGAAATTGATAACTTAATATTTTCATACTTAAAATTTCATGTTTTTAAAGAAAATTTAAATTTTAATTTTTAAATGATTTATAGTGGTTTTAATTGGTTCTTTCAAGATGATATTTAATTATCTCTCCCTATGTTTTAAATTGGGGTAATTATTGATTTGGTTTTGTGTTTCTTTTTCTATTTATTGTATTCCTCCCAGAACAATTTAAAATTTTTATAAATGTTATGGCGTTTCATAGACATCCGATGACACCACCAAGACTCATGATAGACTGGTGGGGCTAGTTTACTTTTAGGTTTTTTCTATTATTAATGATGATTTTGGTTTTAGAGAGGAATCAGAGTTTCTTGAGGTAGTTTATGGGGTCATCCAATCCTTAAGAACACCTGATACTGCGAGGTTAAAAGCCCTTTTGGGGCAGTTTGATGGGCTGAGCTTGGATTGGTGGAAGATCTTCCCCCCAAATTAGTTATAATCTTGGATGTAATGAGAGTTATTTATAACCATGTTTTCTCAATGTTTCCATCTTGGCGGGTTTAATGTAGAGAAGGTGGAAAATATCACAGGTCTATAGTAATATCAATTGAAGTTGAAATGGTATGTATAATATTTTTATGAGATGGTTCCCTTTTCTTGGGAGGCTGTGTCAATTAGTACCTTAACGTTTCATCAGTTCATGAAGGTACTTCAACTAAATATTAGTGATTTATTCCTTTTAGATGGGAATTTACTATATGAGAAGTAAGTGAATTAGGATTTTCTAGCTAATTTTTATTTTATAGGGTAAACTTTGGTGATTAATGGATCTATTCCTTTCGGAGTTGGTGAAGGCTCCCTATCCTATGTGAATTGGAGGACAAAGGATCGTTTCTTGGCTGAGCCTTTTACAAATACTTCTCCTTAAATGATGAAGCCTTAGCTTATATGCTTTTAGTTTAGTCAGTTCATGCATTCCAAGCCCTATTGCTCAGATATTCTATAGAAATTTCATCATTATGGTTGGTTGGGAACCCTCTTGATGTTATATAATATAAATCATATTTTATTTAGGTGATAAACTTTAGTTTTTAGGTATTGATAGTGGTTCAAGAATCTTTTTATGTATTCCCCCATTTCTTTATTATACTTTTCTTGTATTATCATTTTTTATTTATGGACCTTGGTGTGTTTTATGGTGTGTTTAGTATTCTATGATCATTAAGAGAGTGAGTGGTCATTTTGAGAAATATATGGATGTTCTTTTTTTTAGTTTAACTATTGAAGTTTCTTATGTTAGAAATTATAATATTGTAACTTTGGGTTTTGTTTTACTTTGGTGATTCATCAAAATTAGCAAATTTTTAAATGGTGGGAAATATACACTATCTCTCCATCTATTGAACTCTTGGTTGGTTTTGTTAGGTTTGAGTATTTTGGAGTTCTGGTTTGAGTGTTTTCTCCTTCTTTTGGTTGGATACCTTGGATCATTTTATTTTCATTTGGAACTCAATCAAATTTTGGGAAAAATGGGTTTTTATGGGGATAATTATCACACCCAACCTCTCCCATCTTAAATATTTTGTTCATTTATTCATATATGTTCTTATACTCAAGTTTCATGTCTTGTCATTGATTTTTTTATGTTTTTAGGCTTCTATGCAAGGTTCATGGTTAGCTCACATAGTTTTTATAATATTGTAACAACCATTATATTTTGTTCTATGAATTGTCAGAGACATTTCTCAAAGTTAATACACAATTTATCCAACCGTGCAACCGAACCATGTGGTGCCTAACTTCTCTCCAGTGATAGAAAACCCATTAGCACATAGTTTGGTAAACCGTGTGGCCAAACTATGTGTGGTGCCAATAATTTTATATTTTCATGTTTTAAAATAATCCCCCCTCAGTATTAAAACACTAAGTATTTATTTTCCTCCCCATTCATCCATGGTGTGTGAGGGAGACTAGGGTTCTCCTATATGCTTCTACCTCAATTTTTGATGTTCTTCTCATCAATTCTTGGTGTCTTCTTCAAGGTATGGCCTCTAATCATATTATCCTTCCCTCTTCTTATTATTTCTTCATCCTTTACCTTTTTTCATGTTGGATGAAATATAGGGAGTTATCTCAACCTAATGTTCTTTATTTCATGATGTTAGGGTGTGAAGATCATGTCTTGGGTTTTATCTTCCCATTTTAGGAGGTTTCACTCATTCTGCACCCAATTTGAGGTAGGTGGTTCCATTATTTTTTTTTCAATGCACATACTATAAGTTATTGAGATTTCTAAATTAATTTACCATAAATTATTAGCCTTGTTAATGGTTTAGAAATTGTTAAAAAAGTATTTCCAAAAGTGTGTACCTTTAGCATTTTTTCATAATGTTTTGAACATTATATGTGTTCTATGAAATTTCTAAATGGGTTTAAACTGAGTTTAGATTATTTAAATTGATGAAATTGGATTTATAACGCTTGTATATTTTATTATTATGGGTTTAAAGTATTTTTTAGTTTTTATCTGTGGTTATTATTGATTCTATTCAGTTTACCATTTGAACCCCCTTGGTCATGATAAATAGTTTTATTTGTTCTTGATTTTTTTTATTTGGTGCTTCTCATGAAAACATATACATTAATATTTATATAGTCAAGAAACTATATATGTATTCACATGCAAAAATATATGTGTGTGTTTATATATATATATATATATGGTATCTAATGATAAGAATAATTTGGAAACTTGGATCCCTAAATTGTCCTTGATTTCTCAAAGTGGTTTCGAAAAATGGATTTCCCAAATAGATTTCCAAAAATGGTTTTTAGGCCCATTTGAGGCGTTACAAGTGATTGTAAAAATGAAATTTTATTTATAAATTGGTTCCAAAGGTTGTTTTTAAAATTTTAGTTTAATAGATAGTTTTTCATTTTCATATTGGTCCTATAATGGTTTGACTATAATTGGTTTTCAATAGGTTTTTACAAACATGGTCCTAGTTTTAAAAAGGGAGTCATAGTTGGCACCTTGAAATGTTTCCTCTAAAATTTGGTGCACCCTTATGGAAGTCCTCTCATTAGATGGGTGTTTTTACATAGATGGTGCTTGGAGGAGGGTAGAACATTCTATTTGACTCATGTCAATCCATGATTGGGGTATTGTTTACTTATTTTCTACTGCACATCCTAGCGATATTAACATAATGGTATCCTATGTGTTTTAGTGAAGAACAAGATATGATTCTATCTATATCTCAATTATTTGAACTAGAACCAAATGGTATGGAAAGGCCATGTTGGGTTGTTCGGCTGATGAGTCTATTTGAGAGCATCTGTTTTGGTTATTGAATTTGGAACTTTATCAATAATACAAAAATGGTTCCAAACCGAGTAAATCTATGGTCACCTCATGGAATGTTTTGGAATTTCCAATGATTATCTACCCTTTACTATTTCCTACTTATGGTACTTTATTACATAACAGTCCCTTGGTTTTATTGTTTCCCTATGATGTATATATCTCTTGTTCTAGTTTTATATTATATACCCACTTCTTGTTTATGATTCTACTGTGATTTTCTGCATTAGTCCCTTTGTTAAGTTATATTTTTGCATTTATCAGTTTCTGTTTATTACCACTTTTATGGTTCCTCTAGTGTGGGTTAGGTGTTGTTTTAAAAAAGGGTTTTATAGTGTGAGTTTTTAAATATCCCACTTAAAAGGATTTAAATTCTCTCTTTATAACTTATATATGTTTTAAAGATATTTATGATTGATAAGATTTTGATTGTTTTTTTGTAAATAAAACATATATCTTTTATTAGGTATTTCAAAACAGAATTGATGGTATATTTTATAAAAATGAAATTCTTGTAATCCTATTAATACCTGTTATGATCAAACCCCACTTCTACCACTCAACATTAATAGAACTAAGTTTCTATTATTGGTTCAGGTATCATTTTGGAGTCTCCCTTGGAGCGATTGGTATTTTGTATCGATGATGACCAAGTGGTAACACAAATATCATGTCAGGATCGAATTTGGATTTAGTATTTATTTTTTATCTTATATATGAATCAAGTTTTAGTTCAACTCAAGTTATTTGTTCTATGTCAGTTGCTTATGTTTTCTGGTAGAGTATCATGGTCTATTTATCATTTTGTATCTTTTTTATTATTCAAAATCATCTCCAATGATTGTCTTGTGATTCTTTACTGATTTTTATTATCTAATGGGGATTGGGGAAACCCCTCGGGTCTATCGTAGGATGGTTAGAGTGTCCAGTTTTGGGATGACCTTTCTTGGTTTTTGAATAAATGGTATTAAAGTAGCCCTTATTATTTGAGGATATGTAGTAGTTTAGATATTAGGATTGTCATATCTTTATAGGCATGAGAAAGAAGAGCATCTCAAGATCTTACTCACCCCGAACCTCGAGTTACCGTGGGTTTTGGGGTGTCGAGTCTTGTGTTTTGATTAACTTATTTGGTTTTTGGTGTAAGTTGGCTTATGTTTGTGGTGTTTATGATTTAATTAAAGTTGTTTGAGTGTTTTTTAGGATTTCCATGGTTTGGGGATGAACAATAATAAAGGATTAGAGTTGGTTGGTTATTCCATATGGTCTTTCAAACAATATGTCAATTTTTGTTTCTTTCTAATGGTGGTATGACAGTTGTCACATAGTTCACTAAACCCTGTGTCCAAACCATGCACTACCACTAACCTACCATTAAATTTTCATATTGAACACCATAGTACCTAGTTTCTTCTTAATTTATTTTTGATGTTACTTTCATGATTTTAAAATGATATATAGGGTGTTTTGATGGAAAATTGATTTGATATTAAAATTATTTTGAAATTGAGACTTAGTTTTAAAGAGAAAGGATTGGTTTTGAAATTTGAATGAGGGAGTTCCTAAAATAAAGTGGGAGAATTTTAATTTTGAGGACCTATAAATGTTTAAAAGGAAAAGAATATAGGATTTTAAATTTATTTCAATTGGAGATTTAAATTTTCAATTGGGGTTATGAATTTAAAGTTGATTAAATTTTCTAGTGAGACTTCAAAATTTTAATATTTAAAATGTGATCTTTTCAAAAAAATGAATCTTAATTTTGAAATGTTTTTTAGTTGATTTAATTAGTTCTCTACTGTTGAGATTTAATTCACTCTACCTTTGTTTTAATTTGGGGTCATTATTGATTTGGTTTTATATTTCATTTTTTGTTTATAGTATGCCTTCCAGAAGAGTTTTGATGGTTATTAGCATTTTGGGTGTTGCTTGGTTAGTTGATGAAACCACCCAAACTCATGATAGAGTGGTGGGGCCAATTTCATTTAGGGGTTTTCATATTTTTCATAGTGATATGGGTTTTATAAATGAATTAGACTTTTTTGAGGTAGTTTATGGAGTCTTCCAAAACTTAAGAACTTCTAACATCACGGGGGTAAAAGCTCTTCCGAGGCTGTTTGATGGGCTGAGTTTGGATTGGTGGAAGATCATCCTCCCATATCAATTGCAAGCTAGGATGTCAAGAGAATTATTTTAAGGCCATGTTTTATTAGTGGTTTATTCCTGGGTAATTTAAGGTAGAGAATGTGGCATGGATCATAGGTCTCCATCAAGGTCAATATAAGGTTAAATGGTATGTTAACCATTTTTTTTTGAGATGATTCCCTTTTCTATGGAGGTTGTTTTGAGTTATAACGTGATTAAACATCTATTCATGACGGGTCTTCACCCGAATCTCGTTGATTAAGTCCTTTATGATGGGAATGTCCTAGTTTATGATTTTGTGAATGGGGCTTATCTAGATGAGTTATATTTTCTGGAGTAACTTTTGGTGAGTATTGGATCTATTCCTTTTGGTGTTGGTGAAGGCTCTCTATCTGATGTGGATTGTAGAATGGATGATCTTATCTTGGGTGAAACTTCTACAACCCCTTCTCCTTTAAAGAGGAAAAATTATCTTATATTCTTTCAGTGTAGTCATTTCATGCATTCCAATCCATCTTGCTCAGATATTCAAAAGACATTTTGTCATTGTAGTTGGTTGGAACACCTCAAGATGTTCTATAATTTAAAGAATATTTTGTGAAATATTTCCTCTAAAGTTTTGAGGTATTGATAATTGTCTTAAAATATATTAATATATTCCTCCTTTCTGTATCCTACTTATCTTATTATATCATTTTTTATTTCTAGCCCCTAGTGTATTTTTTGGGGTGTTATATTTTCTATGCTCATTTAGAGAGTGAGAAGTTTTTTTGATAAATTTATTGGTGTGATTTAATTTTCGTTTATTTTTTAAGTCTCTTGGGTTTGAAATTCTAGTATTGGACCTTCAGGTTTTTTGTACTTTACTTTAGTCATAAAAATTAGTAAATTCATAAATATTGGGGAGATCCACTATATATATCCATATATTTACCTCTTGGTTGGTTTAGTAATATATGAGTGTTTTGGAGATTTGGTTAGAGGTTTTTCCTTCTTTCAATCAGATCCCTTGGACCATTTTCCTTTCATTCAGCACACAATGGTCTTTTAGAGGAAAATGCGTTATTGTAAGAAGAATTTTCATACCCCGACCTCTCAAAAAACCAATATTTATTTTATTTTATTTATATTTTTTATTGTCCTCTAGTTTCGGGTCAATTTTTAGATTTTTTTACAATTTTGGGATTTTGTTCAAGGATTTGGCAAGCTCGTACAATTTTCTTAATAGTGCGGAAACCGTTTTTTTTTATTCATAAATTTTGGGATTTATTTTGCACAATTGGGACATTATTTATCCTTCCGTGTGGCCCAACCATGTGGAACCTAGTTCGTATCTAGGTAAAGGTTAATAGGTTGTATACAATTTTCTAAATCGTGTGGCCAAACTATGTGTTATGCCTAGAATTTTTTTTGATTTCCAAAATTTCCATCTCGATCTTAAAACCCAAAATGGGGTATTTTATTACCCATTCAGACATGGTGTGTGAGGGATCCTAGGGCTCTCCCTTATCTTCTACGTCAATGTTTGATGTTCTTCTCTTCAATTCTTGGTGTCACCTTTATGGCATGACCTCTAATCATCTTCTCTATCCATCTTCTTCTGGTTTCTTCATCCTTTCCCAATTCTCATGTTGTTCAAACTCTATTGGGGGTTTCAGCCAATTTTTCTTTGGTTCTTGATGTTAGGGTGTGTAGATCATGTCTTGGGTATTTATTTTCACATTTTAGAAGGTTTTATTCATTTCGCACCCGATTTTAGGTAGGTGGTTCTATGAGTTTTCTTTATCTTCACATTCTATAAGTTCCTAAGCTTTCCAAATGCATTTTTTATAAATTAATGGTTGTGATAATGTTGATTAAATAGTTAGAAAAGTATTTTCTAAATAACATGAAATCATCTTTTGTTTTCTAATATGTTTGGATAATTTCATGTGATTGATGAAATGTTTAAATGGGTTTAAATTGTGTTTTCGTCATTTGAATTGATGACATTAGATTTGTAATTCTTTCATATTATTTTATTATGGTCTTAAAGTATTTTATATTTGGATTCCTTGATTCTTGTTGATTCTTTTTAGTTTACCATTAGGACCCCCTTTGGTTGTGATAAATAGTTTTATTTGTTCTTCTGTATTTTTTTCCTTGGTGATTCTCATGAACACATATATATATATATATATACATACAATTAAGAAATTATATATCTATGAACATGAATATATATATACATACAGGTGTGTGTAGGTGTGTATGGGAGCTCATGGGAAGTATCCTTTGGAAACAGGTCTCTCAAAATGGTCATTGTTTTTTCAATGTTGTTTCAAAACATAGTTTTCCAAAAAGAAATTTATTGAAATGGGTTTTAAGACTATTTGAAAATTTTCAAGGGATTATTAAAATGAATGTTAATTTATAAATTGGTTTCAATATTTTTTACAAAATTTTGGTTTAAATTCAAATTATAAATATTCATATATGTTCTCTAATGTTTTGACTAAGAATTATCTTCAAGTGTTTTTTTAGAAAGATGAACCTCATTTTAAATAAGGTTCCCCGATTGGAACCTTGAAAATTTTCATCTAAACTTTGGTGTTACTTCATGGAATCCATCTCATTAGAAGGGTGATTTTACATGGATAGTGATGAGAGGAGGGATAATAATTCTCGTTGACTCATGTCAATCCATTTTTGGGGTATTTATTTATTTTCTACCTCACCTCCAAGTTATATTAACAACATGGGATCCTAATAATTTTAGTGGTGGATGAGAGACACTTCTATCTATGTACAGATTATATGAACAAAATTCTCATGGTATGGAAAGGCCATGGTATATTGTGCCACCAGGGAGGCTACTTTTGAGTAGCCAGGTTGGTTATTGACTTATGAACTTCATCGATTGTATAACAAATTGTTTTGAATCGAGTTCATCTATGGTCACCTCACAGAATGTTTAGGAATTTCCAATGATTATCTATCCTATATTGTTTCTTTCTTATAGAGCTTGATTACATTAAAATAAATCTATTTTATGGTTTCTCAATGATGTATATTTCCCTGGTTCTAGTTTTATATTATGTAATTGTTTCTTTTTTATGATTCTATTGGGATTTTTCATGTTAGTCCATTTCTTATGTTATGTCCTTTCCTTTATGTGATTATATTTATTGTTTTTTTATGTTTCCTTTGGTGTGAGTTGCGTATTATTTTAAAAATGGTTTATAAAGATTATTTTTAAAGATTTCACTAAAAAGGTTTTAAATATTTTTATTAAAAAGATTGGTTTTAAAGATATTTCGAAGTAGGAAGATTATGTTTGTTTTTTTTGAAAAGAAAAAGTATGTATCTTTTAATATGAATTTCAAAATCGCATTGATGGTTTGTTTTAGAAAAATTAAATACATGGAATCTTTGGTGATTACCTACTGAGCACTATTATTCTCACACTCTACTTGTTCCACTTAATTTGGTAGATCCAATGTTGTATTATAGGTTCATGTTTCATTTTGGAGTCACACTTTGAGAAAGTGGTATTTGTGGATGGATGGTGACCAAGTGATCACATAGAGATCATGTTAGGTTCCAGTTTTTTAGTCATTATTTTTTATCTTGTATCCATATCTTGTTTTGGTCTCACTACAATTATTTATTTTATGTTAGTTTTAATGTTTTCCATTAATTCTACATAATATTTTTATCATTTTTTATCTTGTTTATTAGGATAAATCATCCCCAATTATTGTCTCATGATGACCTGATTATTTTCATTATCCTGTGGGGATCATGGATGCTACTCAGGTATGTCATGGTCTAGTTCGGGTGTTCAATTCAGGGATGACCCAAGCTAGTTCATGAAAATGTAGGATAAGTTGAATATTATTTTTGAATGAAATTAAAATGCTAAGAAATTCATATTAAAAATATGGAGAATAAATATGAATATCATAAAATGGGATATGATGTATCTTTTGATGCCTTTTTTATAAGGGTTATTGAAATTATATGCACTATAATATGTTTTGGTGAGAATTTGGAAGACTCTACTATTGTTGAAAATATCTTAAGAATTATTCCTGATAAATTTGACGCTAAGGTATTATACTTAGAATATAGAGATTATAAAACTCTATATCTATATTATTTACATAGCATTCTCCTCATACACTGAATGAGACGTCAAGAATGAAGAAAAAAGTTGATTGGGAAATATCTTTCAAATATATTAAGAAAGAAAAGTTGAAGATAGTTCCTTAGGAATAAATCAATAACTCTGAAACTGAATATGAGGTTATTAAATTTTTGATGAATTCATGTCTTTATTTTATATAAATTTAAAAATAGAAGCAAATATGTATAAATTAAATTTAATGTTGTAGTGTTTTATTTACATATCCATTAAACATTACACATCAATCCTTCCAAGGCTAAATAAATATGAATATAGTGACAACGAAAGATAGAAAGTCATGAAAAATAAGACAAAAAAATAAAATAAATTTTAAAAAGGAAAGGATAATAAGTTCCTTAATTATAAAAGGAAAATTTTTTCTAAATTTTGAGGAGGATAATGATATTAAAGTGAAAGATAAAAACTCCAGTGATGATTCTTCTGAAAAAAAATTCATTGAAAATTGTATGATGTGAAATTTACCAATGGTGGATGTAGTAGCTCTGAATAAGAATAGGAGACTCAGATTGAATTTTTATCTTAAAAAATAATCTAAAGAATGTCTCTAAAATATTGTTAAACTTGAAAAAGAAATAAATAATTTGGGAAAAGAATATATATTAGAAAATGGTCTAGAATATATTCTTGAAGAAAAATCAATGTTGTTAAAAGATATTAATTAACATAATAATATACTTTATGAAGATAAAAATATATACATCAAGCTTAAAGAAAAGATAAAAGTTAAGGATTAATAATTTGATCTTGTTTAATAGAAACTTATTAAAGATGAGTACAGAATCAAAAACATCCAAAACTAAATTATTGAAGTTGATTAATGTTCTAATAATAATGAAAATTATACGGATAAAAAAATAATCCTAAAATATTACCAATGAAATTGAAAATGTTCCGAAGAAGAATCAGGTTAATAATACGATGAATATAGATAAAACATAGAGTCAAAGACACAAATATTTCATAAAATTATTTTTTTGAAGAAAATAATTCTACAACTAAAGACTCTGTTAAGGTGAATAAAAATCCTATGTTTAAGAAATATGATGGTAAAAAACGATGATAGAAAGAAGGTACACAGTTATGAACAACATATAGGTTATGGAGGAAAATATTATTTCTATTGATATTACTAGTATTATTGTGGTTTTGTTTATCTAGTAAAAATTAACTGGTTTAATCATCAACACTACAATGAATCTAACAGGTAATGGAGGTAGAGTTTTCAGGGAATTTTTCCCACTCAATGAACGAAACCTAGAAAATCAAGTGTGAAAATTGAAAATTTATTTCAACCCCTAGAAGCTATTTTTGGAAGATGTTATTAACCCAAACATATAGCTAAAATATTTCTTGTAATAATTCCATCTCAATAATGTTTTTATGAAAAATTTATAACCTACATGTGAATGAAAAAGGTAAAGAAAAAGGTCATAGATGTTGAAAATTCTATCAAAGATAAAAAATAAGAACAAATTTGGATATTATATATTAGGTGATCTTTATATATGAAGAGAGATTTTAAATTTTTTAATAATTTAAAATATTTCAATGAAGGGATAGTGACTTTTGGAAATAATGATTCACTCAAAACCAAAGGCATTGGATTTTCTATAATTGGAAAAATTAAAATTAAAATCCAAAAGTGCTTTATTTATTGATGGACTGAAACATAACCATTTAGATGTACCATATATTTCTAATAAATTAAACTAAGTTGTTTTCAGAAGAGATGGATTTTTTTAAGAGTATTGAAGATGGGGAAGTTGTAACAAGAGGAAAAAAATCCAAGGAAAAATTGTTTCAAGTTAGAGATGAACATGGATATGATATGTAAACAAGATGGTAGAAAATTGGTTATTGAATAAGAGTATTAGGTATATATTCCAAATTAATAGTATCAATATGATAAGGAGAGAAAGAATTCATGATATTACCAACATTAAAATAAGAAGATATTGGTTTTTTTCTATATGTCCGAAAGAGAGGATAATAAATTTAGTAGAAAAAAAACTTAAGATACATTCAACTCATCCCCAAGATCTTATTCATTCCGACATATGTGGGGCCATGATAAATCAATCAATAAATGGAGATAATAAAATTATTTCCTTTATTGATTATTTTACTTACATTACATATATTATGTTTTGGAAACATAAAATAGAGTCTCTAAAAATATTCAAAAGTTTTAAGTGATATGTTGAAAAAGAATGTGTATATTCTATGAAGAAGATTCGAACAGTCAATGGAATTGGACACACAAATGGTAAGTTCAAAGAATATCTTGAATAACATGGAATTTATCATAAATTTAGTTCACCATATTCACCACAATACAATGGTGTCTCTAAAATAAGAAATAAATGTTTGGGGGAGATGTTAGAACCATGCAGAATGAACATGATACTTATTTATTATTTTGGAGAAAGGATATTGGAGCATCAATTCACATTCAAATAACTATTTATATGGGAAAAACAATGAAATTAATCCATATGATATGTAATACAAAGATACCCAGTTCTTAAGATACCTAAGGGTATTTGGGAGCCCCTGTATAATCAAATTAAAAGGTGAAAATATTTATAAGTTCAATCAAAGAGGTTTTGATGGTATCATTCTGAGATACCCTCATATTGGTAAAGGATAAAACGTCTACAATAAATAAATAGAAATTATTTTTAACTCTATAGATGTTAAAGTTCAAGATCATTCTAATAAAAAATATTCCCAATCAAAATTTTATATGATATGAAGTGAAGAGAAAGTGGTTGAATTTAAAAATTATAACAAAGTTCATGATCAAAGAGATAATAAATAATATTCACCCGAAGGATATTCTAAATAATCTATTTCAAGTGGTGAGTCATAATTACATCCATCTCATATAAGGCCAATGAATCAATTGGAGGTCTAAAATAACATTGGATATTAGAGAAAATGGGTTCAAACTAAAAGAACATAAAGGAAAGTTTCTCATACTTCCTTGTTTTCATTGGTTGATCTCAGAGATATTAAGGATCTTTAGAGAATATGAACAGGATAGATTCCATAAATACAACATAAAACACCTTTAGCGGTGGTTTTGTAAACTGCCGCTAAACCTTTCGTTAAAAAGGTTTAGCGGTGGTTTTTAATAAACCACCGCAAAACCCATTTAGTGTTTTACATCGGCGACACTTCCCCCCCCCCCACCCGAGCCAATGCTCTCTCCCCCCGACTCCATGAGGATTCTCCCCCCGACGAGCGCGAACTCTAGCTCTGCTCCCCTCCATTGCCCTCCCGTGCCATCAGTGACCTCTTCGTCGGTTGCTGCTGACCCAACTTCTCCACCCAACACCCGCGATGCCGGCTTCTCCCCCGACCCCATCGAGTTTTTACCAGAGGTATGCTCCCCTCCCCTACCACCTGTGGGATCATCCTGTTACGATAGATTTTGTGTGTTTAATGGTTAAAGGAATATTGTGGAGGAAAAATGCATAAGGTTTTATGTAGATTCATTATTGTTGAGTCATTTCCATAATTTATTTTGGTTTAACATCATATTTGGATGAATTCATCTAATGGATTGATTTCATATATATGGGTTTTTTAGAAATGAGCTCAGAGGTGTTCCAAGAGTGATCCATACCCCATTGCTTGAAGTTACAGTGAGGATATATAATTGATGAGATGTCCCTAAAGTATGTCTAATTGGATTAATATGGATTAATTCTCTTAATTAATTATTATTTATTTATAATATATGTTGTAATTTTATGAGTTAGGGGATTGAGATGTTATTGGTTCCTAGATATGTCTTTGATGAGGATGGAATGATATTTCTTAATGGGGTAACTCTATGGTCAAGGTAGTTTATGACTAATATTAGCATAGGATATGGTTATCCGTTTATTGTGTGGATTGAAATTTCATGTAGGTGGGTATGTGACATGAATGTGATCCATGAGTTAGTTACCTTATGAGACATGAGGATAGAGATTCATGTTGGGTTCATAGAATTCCCTTTAGTATGATGCATTTATTATACAACCATTTATGGCTATGTTATATATGTGAGAGGCTTAACTATAGGGAAATTAAAACCCCAATAGGGTGTCCATCATGTATTTATGGGTCAAGTTATCTATAAAGGTCTTCTTTTAGGTAATTGATTCTCTAGTAAAGAAATGTCTAGGGGAGAGGCTATGGGATGGTGTGGTAATGGTCATCTATGGTATGATAATCTATGAGAACATATGAATGACCCAGTATGGAACCAAGTTAGGTTCCATTGCTCGATGAGAAATCAATATGGACTATATGGATAATGATAGGTCCTTCAAACCTTATGAATTTTGAATGTGGCCCTTGACATACATTTATCCCTTAGGTAGGGGTGAGATACCTAAGGAATGGAACCGTAAGAAGTGTCTTTATCATCCATATTAATCAGTTTGCACAATATCAATATAACTTCAAAATTAGATTCATCATGTCAATAACAACTTACCAATCACATTGAAACCACACTAATGATAGTAAGGGAATAACTACTTCCTCCTCTAAATTTTTCTTCTTATTAGTGGTCTAATTCTACTAAATTCAGTGCTTGATATCCCTTGTTATAAACCAGATTCAATATTACATCATTGATTCTCTTAGTTAAGACTTGGAAACCTCTTTTTATTCTAGAATAATCCCTTTTTTATGTAATTATAGATTCAACAAGTGACTTTACTTCAGCATGAAACTTCTAGATCATGTTTTGAAGAAAAAAGTGCTTTATTAACACCACTTGCTGATTCATGATCATCCATGACACATTTTGATCATATTTTATATCAAATGAGACTTGAAATAATTATTACATCACTTATTTCATGAATTTTTTTGGATTTAATCAGTTCTTCCTTTAGCTGAATAACATGTACTTTATTAGCACAACCTCCCCATGGATCATATCTCCCTATAAATATTGGGCCACTTCAAACAATGGTTAGAATTTTTTAATTTAATGGGAGAGGGGAACCTCCAACTTTCTTAAGTTGATTAATGTGGTCAGACTTTGTTAACTCACCCTAATCTCCTAATTTAATTCTAATCCTTTGTGGGGGTACTACTTTATATAAGACCACTAGTGGGTGATTTACTAAATATATTGATATAGAAAAACCTTATGTAACATATTTATATACTATTTCAACTAGTATATATGAATCTATTTCCATATTCAGAAATAGTTATGTGTTTTATTTTTTTTAATTTTGTGTAGGTACATTCTGATATACATGGATAAAAGTTGGATCACATTACCAAGGAACACACCTTAGTATATTAAGGGGTTGAATGAGTTTTTAGATTTTGCAATTTCTAATCGATCCGTTTAAGGGAGAATAAGATTTCCATGTCCTAAATGTAAATTTATAAGATGGTTGAAGAGATATGAAGTTTATGAACATTTAATATTGAAGCAATTCCCTGGTCAATATTTGCATTGGATTTGGCATGAAGAATCGAATGTTAAAGAAAGGTTGAGCACTGATGTCAATCCACATAATGACCTCCCAACTTTGTCAGCAATGGAAAATTAAATGCAAAACCTTATAAATGATGCATTTGGCTCTGCATGATACCACCATCAACATCAAAACATATTAGAACAACCAGATGAATTTGCTATAAATAGCAACGAGACAAGTGATGTTTTTGAGACTATAGGACAACCATATCAAGATTGTAACATATCAGTGGATCGTCCTCTTGATTCTGTGGAGACTAATGTAAGAGAAAACTTCACTAAGGAAAATAAATTCCATGATTTTGTTGATGATCGAAATCAAGAGTTGTTAGTGGATTTTTGAAACATTAAAAACATTCTTTTGAGCTGAAGTTGTACCATATAAAATGTCTATGTGGAATTACAAAAAAAAGGAAATGTCCATGATATTGGAATTTTTGTGTGATGCATTTACTGAAGTAAACATACCCAAGTCTTTTTATGATATGAAAAAAGTTGTTAACAGTCTTGGTCTGAATTATACAAAAATACATGTGTGTACCAATGATTGTATGCTTTATTGGCGAAAGAATTCAAGTAGAATGGATTGTAAGAAATGTTCTTCTTATTGATGGTACTCAATGGGTGATGTTTGAAGTCTGAATCAACATACTTACATGAAGAAGAATAAAAGGAACACACCTTAAAAGGTTTTGTGTTACTTTTTTTTAAAGCCTAAATTGTAAAGATTATTCATGTCATCGAAAACCGACAAACACATGAAGTGAAATTCTGTAGATAATAACAATGATGGGTTAATGAGACATCCACAAGATTCACAGTCGTGGAATAAATTTGATTCATTACATCCAAATTTCTCAGGTGATCCTAGGATTGTTCGATTGGGATTGTCTACCGATGGGTTCAACCCATTTGGGACATTGAGTACCAGTTATAGCATTTGGAAAGTTGTTTTGATCCCTTATAATTTTCCTATGTGGATATGTAGGAAACAAATGTCTTTTATCATTTCGATGATTATTCCTAGAAAACAAATGCCTGGAAATGATATTGATGTATATTTGCAGCCTTTAATTGAATAATTATAGGATTTGTGGAGCAACAGTGTTGAGACATTTGATGCTTCTTCTAAGACAATGTTCAAAATGCATGCTGCTTTAATGTGGACTATTAGTGGCTCCCCTAGGCTTGGGAATTTATCTGGTTAGAAAACATAGACAGGTTTAGATTTTCCTATTTATAACTTTTATTTTGAGCCCAAACGGCTACCTCACAGTATAAAATGGTGATTCTTGTGCCATCAAATATTTCTATATGCATCTCATAGATTTCGGTTGAACAAATGAAAGTTTATTGGTTTCATTGATCGTAGACCACCTCCAAAGTTTTTAACCGGTTATGAAATAATGACACAACTTGGAAATGATGAAACAGAATTTGGGAAGGTTCATCATTTGAATAATAGCGGGAAACTGGTTCGAAGCGCATCGTCAAGCGAAATCAGAACGCAACAATGGAATAAAAAAAAGTATATTCTTCAAACTTCCATATTGAGAATTTAATTTGTTGTGGAATAATCTTGATGTGATGCATATTGAGAAAAATGTATGTGAAAATTTGATTTTCACATGGCTTATTGAGCATGGAAATTTGAAGCATCATCTCAACGCTCGCAATGACTCACAAGAAATGAACATAAAATGTGATCTCTGGCCAGATGAGAATGAAAAGTATCCTCCGGCAATTTTTGCAATTAAAAATAGGGATAAAGGAACATTCCTTCAAATTTTAAAGAATGTTAAGGTATCTAATGGGTATTCAAGTAACATGTCGAGGTGTTTTGACTTGAATAATCGTATGTTACATGGATTGAAAAGTTACGATTCACATATTTTGTCACAAAAGTTACTACCATTGGCATTGCGTACATTATTACATGAAAAAATTACTACTGCTGTACTCCAATTATGCACATTTTTCAGAGAACTATGTGAGAAATATCTACATCCATTTCAACTTGACAACCTCCATGAGTGGTTTTTATTGACCCTTTGTGCAATAGAGATGATCTTTCCTCCGTTGTTTTTTACTATAATGATGCATTTAACCGTGCATTTGGTTGAGGAATCTAAATTAGGAGCCCCCTTTCATTATCGATGGATGTATCCAATTGAGAGGTACTTTATTTATATTTTTTCAGTTAAGTAAACAATTTTTGGCACTTAATTAAATACATAATTATGTTTATTTTATTTTACAGATATCTTGGGCATTTGAAATCATACGTGAGAAATAAAGCTCAACCAGAGGGCTCTATTGCTGAAGGTTATTGGCTGAGGATTGTCTTACCTTTTGTTCTAGATGCTTGGTTGATATTGAGATGCGATTTAATCGAGTTGGATGTGTTGACAACACATCTAATAAATCTCAAATACATCAGAAATCAAAAATATTTCCTACTATTGGCCGATCAGTTGGGAGGACCTCAAATGTGACACTGACAGAATTAGAATTATTACAGGCACAAAGATATGTGCTACTAAATAGTGAAATTGCAGATCCATTTATTGAAGAATTGAGGATACAAACAAAGAGACGAATGAGAGGCCGAACATGAAATGAGAAAGATATAACGAAAGTTGTTAATAAAGAGCTTGTAGAATGGTTTGCATGACGTGTAAGTTTTTAAATATTGCAATAAATATGAATATTAGTTTCACACAAATATTTTGTAAATATAATAAAGTATATTTATTTTCTTAGATCATGAATACCGATACTCAAGACAAGGTGTCAGAAGATTTGATGTTTCTTGCTCGAGGTCCTCTAAAACAAGTTATAATGTTTGACGCTTACAACATGAATGACTTCAGATTTCGTACAGTCGATCGAGAAGAGGGTTTGAAAATACAGAATAGTAGTATATTTACATTTTCTGAAGTGTAATACTATGAAAATATGACTGATATTATTGAATTAAACTACCATGGGAATTTTTCAGTTATTTTACTCAAATGTAATTGGGTCGATATTATCAAAGGTGTTAAAAGAGATTCCTTTCAATTTACTTTTGTGAACTTCTCTCGCTTGATGGATGTTGGTGATCATGAACTGCAAGATCCATATATCTTATCATCATAATCAAAAATGGAATATTATGTGAATGATACTGTGGATGAAGGGTGGAGTGTTGTTGCTCACGTTATACAAAGAGATTTGTATGATATGGGTGATGAAGTGGAAGATTTGACCTCTGAAATTGAATCTCATCAACAACAAGAAGCAGAATTATTTGTCCATCATGATATTGAAAATATTATTCTAGCAAGGATGAATGAAGTGGATAAATTAATGGAGTAGGAAACAGACATGATTGAAGGGGAAAATTATTGTATGTACAATTATTTATTCATTCAGCAACCACATATTTCATTTATGCAGTCATTCATTATCATTGCTATGTATATTTTGTTTGTTAGTACTGGGCATCTATTATCATTTTTAATTTTTTTCTGAATAATTTTTTTTAAAATATATGTTTTGAACTTAATTTTATTTGATTAAATGACAGGAATTCCAAGGAGTATGTGATACACTCTTTCATCCAATACTGCGACAGATGACGATCCATCTATCTCCCTCCCTACAGTATCTGATCCATCAGCTGCCTTCCCCCTGCCCTATCTCCCCCTGAACCATCTCTCACACCATCTATGAGCATCCCTTTAGAAGCCGAGTCATCGAATCTCCCTTCAGCAGCCTCATCATCTAGGCGGCGGCGTGCCACTTCCAGTTCATCACAGGCATAATGAAGGGTCACTTTCATAGGTACAAATTTTAATTAAATAAATTTTTTGCATTTTGTTTATACTAATTATTTTCTAATTGAATATGAAAACAATGCAACCATGGAGAAAAATGTAAAAATTTCAGATGTTTTTAATATGAATGGTGAGAAGATATTCATGCCATTTGATTCTTATGGGGTCCCTATGGACGACGTCGCTGGGTTACTTGGCCAGATTATAGGCCAGCTGGCAGCGGAGCCCATTTCCCTTCCTATTTCTTATGATGATTGGAGACATATGCCTCCAAGCTAAAAAAATAATGTTTTTGATTCCCAAATAAAGGTAATTTTATCACATTATGGTTTAATTGAATTTAATGTTACTAATATGTTCAAAATGAGTTTTTTTATACAGATGTTCTTCCACTTTACAGTTGTTGATATGATAGCACGAAAGTGGAAGTTGAAAATTCTTGGTAAGAAATGGAAAGATTTCAAATGGAGATTGTGGTGTGATGTCAATGATACTTCATTGACTGTGCAACAAATGTATGAGAAGCTACCCAGTGGGGTATTGAAAGAACAATGGAAAGTTTTTGTTGATAGACATCGTGATGAGAAGCGGATGGTATTGAAATATATATTATTATATTATCCTTATTTTAAATTTATACATGTATATGAAGAGGAGATGACACTAAATACATTAATATTAAGTTCCATTTTATTTATTTCAGGATCTCTCAAGAATGAATGCATCAAGCCAGGAAAAGTAAGTCATCCCTCACAATGGGGGCTCAAAAAGCTTTTATAGAAGCCGATCATCTCTGGTAATATTTTAATTAGTTTAAATATTTATAATACAATATTATCTGTTTAATATATTTTATTATTGATTTATATTTGGTTAATGCAGTCACAGAGTTTAGGGCACGAAGAATCCAGAACTGAACTATGGTTGGATGTTCACAAAAAATCAGATGGAAGCTTTGTTAATGACCCTGCTAAGGTAGTTGGGGAATGAAGTCAATTTTTTATTATAATAACTTATTATTAGTTTTTACTATGTTAATATATTTTGATATTTGATTTATAGGTAAAAATTAAAGAACTATGGGATTCCAATCATGGGAAGTCCTACTCAGTCTCCCAGGATGACCGGGTTGCTAAAGTCCTTGGGAAGGAGCATCCTGGTAGAGTGCGTGGGATGGGTTTGGGACCCATACCATCTGAGGTTTTGAGAAGGCCACTGGGGATGGAAGCTTCATTTACTCATGTTTGTAGTCATCCCATACCCAGAGATGCTAATAAATATATTGTTTCTCTACGAAACATAGTTCAAGAGCAGGGGGATCATATACCCGCGTTGTAGAAAGAGTTGACTGAAATACTTTGGCAGATGAGAAGATATGCCCCCGGTGGTACTATATCGACTGGTGGTGAGCAGGTAAATTACAAAATTTTAAAATCATTTAGTTTGAAATATTTTATTGGTTTTAAGTTTAATTATAAATATGAAACACTATTTAATTTTCAATTTAATGTTTTTACAGGTGGTAGCCAGAAGTGGAGATGGAGGTAGAGTGGGTGACAATATGTGTTCATCATCGGACAATGATTAGTTGTATTTTAGATATGTTGGAGGTGGAGAGGGTGATGATATGTGTTCATCGTCGGTTTTTATATGTATCATGTGTGGCACATAGTTACCGCCAAACATTTTCATGACCTAACATTTTCTTGATTTGTCATGTTTCCTTTATGTATTTTATTGATTTCTGATTTTTTGTTTTATGTCTTGATTTCTTGAGTGTGGTATGCATATTTAGGACAAAACAACCTACATTAGTCCCCTACCAAAGCATTAATAGAACCAACCATTCTCTTTCCAACAACATTACAACAGTGAATAATAAGGAAAAAATTAGGAATGAAAGGGTTGAGGAATGTCATGGTATGCATATTATATAGTGTTTTCTCATATATCTTAATTATGTTATTATACATAACAAAAAAGTGTGGTTATGCGGGTAACCATGAAAGGGTTGAGGAATGTCATGGTAATTCAGTGTTCATGGAATGAGAAACACTCTGAGTGGTTTTGGTATTTAGTTTAGTAGAGAGGGTAGGGTTAATTGGATATCAATCTTTATATATTGAGATCTTAGGTTGTCAAGATAATTTTGAGAATATAATAGGTAATAATACTAAAATACCCATAAGGATTAAATTTTACAACCTAGTTGCAAGTAACCTCAAGATGGTAATAAGATGTGTTTAAGATAACATAAGTCTTTATGTACCTAAACTACTTAAACTTCCCGTATTATGTATTTCCCCCTAGAATAATAGTGGGTCCTATACAATGAAGTGGCACACACTTTAGTTTAGAGAGTACTAAACCATTGTTTCAAGACAAAGTTTCTAAACCCACATCACCTCTTAGAAACAATATCAAGGATGTCAACCACACAAAGTCATAGGAGTGTCACCTTTTGGTGTACTAGCCTCATTTGAGGACCCAAATCTCATTGAGAAAACCACATTGAAAGCATTGGTACCTATCTCCCAAGATAGATGAACTACACATAATTGGTGGGAGAGTTCCAAGATTTATGATCCATTATATAGGGGATCCACACCTTGTCAGGTCCAAGAGAGAGTTGATTATATGCCTTAACTTGGAGGACCCACAATTTGAGTATTTGGGGGAGTATCAAGCCCTATGAATAATGTAGTATACCCATGTCTTATAATCGACACATTTCCAAGGGAGTGACCAACCCCATGTAATATCCAATCATCTTTCCCAAACCTGATCATTAGACCTATAGAAATAAAGAACACAAATTTATTTAATTTATAAAAGTTTCACCTCTAATTCTAAAGAGGATCATTACACTGTGATATATATGGAAAATGCATCGAATGGACTAATCACATTCCAATATCCAAGTCTCAAGATGGAAAATAGGGAAATACTATAGAATTCCCAATATATGTAATTTACTACAATGTAGACAACATGTGTGTATCATGTTACAACTAAGAGTTCCACTAATGTCTCTATAGTCTGAATTCAACCTCGACTGCATGTCCTTATGGGATGCTCAATTTGCGGGACCTATGATTTTGTTAGAAATGTATCTCTAATACACATAATCATGTTATCCCAATATATATGGTGTGTTATCCAATGATACATGAAATTTGACTCTACAAGGTTAGTTAGTGTGTATATCCATGACCTTATTCATGTTCCTAAAATTGTACACAAAATATACCCCTACCGAGATGACATGTTTGGATAGGTAGAAATCCATGTGGATGCTATATTCCTGTAATTTTTTTTTCAGGGCACTGGTACAGAAGCTGCAGAAGCTACTAATTTTTTTGTAATTGTGGTTTTAGCAGGAGTTTAAACCACCGCTACATGTAAGCATCTTTAAATTAGCGGCGCTTATAACTACCGCTAAATGTCATCGTTTTTTCTATTCGTGGTGGTTATAACCGCCACTAATTTTCACGACAGTTTTGACCACCGCTAATTTTCGCAGTGGTTTTGACCTCCGCTATAGTGGCCCATCTTCCTTGCGAACTTCACGGCCGTTATGATGCTTTTAGGGGTGGTTCTATCCACCAGGGGCTTACATATTTTTTGTAGTGGTTAAAACCACCGCTAAAAAAATAAATCCCCTGGTCGGGACAACATCCGCTAAAAGCATCATAACCACCATGACGTTCTCCATCAATGACGATTTCTAAAAACCGACATGAAACATCTATAACTACTGACAATAGAGTCCCGACACACAATTCATCGGCGGTTTTCAGAAACCTTCGTAGAAGCATATAGCGGCGGTTGAAACCGCCGCTATACAAAAAAATAACCGCCACAAACAACGAATTTCCCTTTAGTGCATGAATTAATAATAGGATCAAATTTAAAATAATGAGACATGTGAATTTTAACCCAAACTAGAAGTTGATATTTTTATTGGAATAAAATGGGGTTTTTTCAAAACAATTTAAATGAAAATGGTGTAGTGATAGTAAATAAGGAAATATTGGTTTGTAAAATAAAATATAAAGTTGAAGGGATTGATTTTTATGATACCTTTTCTCCAACATAAAGACTTTAAAACACCATAATCTTTCTTCCTATTACTTCATAATGAAGATATGAGATATTCTATATAGATGGGAAGTATAATTTTATTAATAGAGAGCTGGATAAAGAGGTTTGAGAAACCATGTGGATTTATTCTTTGTCAATTTGAAATCTATGTTTACAAGTTAAAATAAGGCTTATTATGAATTGAAACATTCCCCAAGAGAATGGTATTCTAAATTGAATACATTTTTAAAGAAGTTCATCCTCATAAAATGAAGAGTTGAAACCAAATATACATAAAATAAAATCAAGATGGGTACATCATTATGATTTTTTTATTTTGATTACATCATATAAATAAATAATTATGAAGGAATATTTGAAAATTTTATGAAATAACTGAATAATTTTTTGAGATGTCGGGGATAGGATAAATTACATACTTTCTTTGATTATAAATTTCTCAAAAGAAAAGGTAAATTTTTCTATCATAAGATAAGTATGGTAAGGAACTCTTGAAAATATTTTTCATAGATTATTAAAAGTCTATTTATATACATATGTTAGTGGGGACAAAGGTTTCAAAAATGGGAAATTAAAGGATTTTTATCCTATAGAATTTAGGTAGTTGATTGGAGGACTTTTATTTCTAACAGATTCAAGGATAGGTGTAGTGTATTTAATTATAGTTTATTCCAGGATTCAAATTACTCTAAAGGAGTCTCAATTTTTTATGTAAAAAATAATTCTCCAATATATTAAAGGAAAAAAATTTGGTATAAATATGACATCTCGTGAAGGAATGATTTCTTTGGATACTTAGAAACTGATTGTATAGGTTGTGTTGAATAAATAAGATACAAAAATAGGGGAGTATTCTTCATTGGATAAATATGTGTGATTTAGAATATAAATAAAATAAATTTTAATGACTCTCAATACTATTATAGATTATTATATATCTAAAAATCAAGTTGTGATAGAGTTAGTTTGGATAAAGACACAACTGGAAGATTTATTGGTTGATTTTAAGTTACCGAGTATCTTGGATTGTGATAATAAAATTTGTATAAATCATATTAATAATCAAGTAAAGAATTCTTATTCTAAGAAAATTAATATTAAACATCACTTAATCAAATATCATATAAATGAAATTAATTGAAGTTAGTGTTTATTCCTAAAATCGAGAAATCAGATGATATATTTACCAAAACATTCCATAGGAAGAATTTAAGAAACTAATTTGATGATGGGTGTACAACCTAACTCTATTCAAGGATCAAGTATGTGATATGTGTACCCATTATCATCTTGTATTTGGATGTTATTTCCAAGGGGGAAGAAAATTTGTAACATAAATCTATCCATTTGGATGTTCTTTACCATAAAAGGAAGGGAATATATTTGGGGGAAGTTTGTAAAAGTGGTAAGTTGTGATGTCAACATGTGTGAAATATTTAAATAGTTTGTTTATGTGGATGCATGGAGATGTTTTTTATAGGTTTAATTCTATTTTTATGATGAATTCTATAGTGAAATAAGTCATTCAAAAAGTTTCTTAATCACTTATTTATAGACGTCATGATATCTTTGCTCAATGATTATTATTTCCTAAACTGAGTTCTCTAATTTAGGATTAGAATTAATGGATATTTATCCATTTCTTATGTTTCAAACTTTCAAAAATTTATATTTTTTGGTCCATGAAAAAAATACAATGGGGAGATTGTTTACTAAGAAACATTGAGGTGTTATTGATGTAAGAATAAGATGGTTGTGTTGAAATAAGGATTTATTTAAGTGATGTCATTTATTTAAAATCATAAATCACTTTAGTATATTGAGATTCTCTTATGAAGTTATTATTAAAGGTGTGATTGAGATATAGAGTCAAATAGACTATGTACAATAGACTGAGTCCATGGACCAAGGATGACACCAAATGTTCTTACAATATCATCAAACTAAGAAGTTCCTGCAAATAAAATAAAGTGATTCCTTTATATTTTTTAGAGTACCAAATTTCATGATAATTATAAGGAATTAATGATCCTGGATAAATTTTGGAAATGGAAGAAGTTATTATAACTTGGTGGAATGATGTTCCCTAGATAAAGAGAAGGGTTGTTGTAGTTTTGTTAGATGATGAGACATTTGAAGTGTATCAGATGGACTTGTACAAAGATCAAGATGTGAATTAAAGAATTCATAAATATAGATCCCTAAGAAAATTAATTATATAGAGACCACCATATAGACTCTTAAAAATTAATACGATAGAGTACATAAAATATAATTTTACAAAATCATTAGATAGAATCAAATAGATGAAATTTTGTAAAGGCATCAGACATAGAATTTTTCATGAAAGCTCAAGAGGAATGAGAATTCAATGGAAGTCATTAGATAGAGTTACTCCAAGAGATCATAGAATAAGTAACATGAAAATATTATCAGATGGAAAAGTATAAAGTTTACTAAATTGAGGAGTTTTCATGATGTTTTAATAAATAATGTTTTTTAAAATTCATTTAATTTTTTTAAAATACAATAAACATGAAAATGAAAATACGGATGTTCAAATTTTGAATAATTAAAATGTATTGATCGAGATTCTAGAAAATATTTAAGGAAGGTTTGAATAACATCGAATTAAAAATTTAATTAAGTCATTACGAATATTGTTTACTCTCATTAACATGATGACATGAATAACGAAAACTAAAGAAAATTTGAGTGGGGTGTTCAAAGTTTGAGTGGGAAAATTGAACTAGAAGTTCATACTAATCCATAAGTTTATAGAGAAAGTATAAATATATAAAATGATATAGTGAATCAATAATTAGTTGTCCAATAAAGTTGATGCTAGGATAACTTCTGGATAAGTGATGGGACATGTTATCTGACATAGTTTTCCAATAAATTGTTATCAAATGAACATTTTGATGAAGTGATCAAACAAACAGAGGTGATTAGATGAACATGGAACAAATATAAAAGACCAATTACATCAAAATGAGGGTACCAGATATATAATTTATCATAAATATAGTTTTATAAAAAAATTCTTATAAGAAATTATTATTTTCTATTTTGTAATATTGTGTAGTGGAAGAAGAACTAATATGATGTAAGGTGTGCAGAAAGTATCATAGTGATAGCATAAAAAAGAAAATTGGTAAGGGTTACTTTATATTTTCAAACAATATTCTATTTTAACATCTATTAGAGTAGTGCATGAACTATCTATTGAATATAATTCTTTGTATGTGATGGATATTCCCTACATGCTGTAACTACTAAAGGTTTTTTTCTAGAAAATATGTGATTTTTTATTATTTCAAAACCATGTGAAGAATTATATACTATTATTGATTAGTTAACCTATTAAATAATTGTGTTACAATGGGTGTTTTTAATAGTGGAGTCCATTATCATTAATAGTAGGCATGGGTCATTCTTAAAGAAGGATAACATAAAATTAATTGATCACTAATCCCCCCCCCCTCTGAGTGATCAAACCAATACTAACTGGTACTTTCATATTCCATATTATAATGTAATGGAATATGACTATTTTAAGTCACCATGGTTTTTTAATAATGATTTATATTATTATTAGATGGTATATGTTACATTTTCACTATCATCAATTTTTTATCAAAATTTCAATGATATATTCTATGACTATGTTATCGTGCCCAATTATCACTTCTAATGATTTCATGATATTCTTTAATAATCATGATATTTTTGCATGATCATATATCTCACCTTTGAATTATATAGTGATTAATACTATATATATCATTGATAATTTTTTTCAACTTCATATTATATAGGTATATGTTTATATTGGAATAATTTATGTAGATTTTTTTAGGATGAATTGGATGTCAAATTGGTGATAAGATTTTTTTATTATTTTATCCATTGATAAAAACAATTGAGTTTTTAATTTGTGATTAAAAATTGAAAATATATCTATAATAAGGTATAGTGATGAATGTTGTTTTTAGTCATCTGTGTTTGTGTGAGATTATAAAGGAAAAGTGTGTATTTTTATAACCAAAACGAGATATTCAATTTATGGGAGGATTTGGTTGGTATCAGATTAGAGATTAGCAAATTTTAGGGACATTATTAAGAATAAAGGATTTATAAAACCTAATGAAATATAGGCCTTACCAAAAATAAAATTGGGTAAATTAATAGTTTCTTAGTTAAATTAATAGTGTTATATATTTAATAGTGGGTGAAATAGGTTATGAAAATGTAGTATTATGTTTTTCATATTATTAATTACTTTTTGTTAATTAGATATCATCACTTCTCTCAATAATCACATTGGTTTTATTTATCAGACCTGAATATTGTAATTTGAATAACTAAATAATGTGATGGTGAAACATATAGTTATCCTTATTATCAATGAAATAACGATTGATATATTGTGAAAATTATAATTACTATTATTACTTAGCTATCTCGAGCTATTAATATTTACATAAATTATGTCATGATACCAAAAAAACGAATGAAAATGTAACATGATTCAAATCCTTCATGGAATTTGAACCACCATCCATTATTGGATCCTCCAATCAATTAATTATTCAAAAAAAATTACTAGAGAGAAAAGAAATATTTTTTTATTCAAGAAAAAAAAGGTTCAAGTTGGTCATCTACCATTCCAAATGTGATGTTGATATATTTTGTAAACTAATCTAGAAATGAAAATATTATTATTGTGTTATCATTGAAAAAACCTTGTGATATAGTTATTATATCTTTTTTATGTAACTCCAAACAATTTGATATTTACTAGAATAAATTTCCTATAAATATCATCATTATCCTTTGGGTATATTTATATGAAAATATTGGGTTGTGTTGATCAGAAATTCATATATCCAATATTTGTTTAATGGAAATGATTTAAATAGATTAAAAATTTATTAATAAAGGAAGGGAATTAAAAAGATAAAACAAGATGAAATGTACCACCTTAACAAAATGATATTTCATATAATAATCCATGTTATGGTCATGGGTGTAAATAAGGATTATAAGAATTTATAACTAAATGTGGAAGAATGTTCTAAATCTCAATACTGATAATGATGAGATTTACCCAACTAGGAAGGAGTATTTTTAGGAAACATTTTTCTCATACTCTATATTAAAACTATGAAAAAAATATATTTTTATGGTTATAATTATGAAATATATATAAATCCCTATGGGGTGAACATAAAAATACATTCATGGTTCCTATATGAAAACCTAATTAAACTAATGACTCTTATTACCTAATATTTAATCATACATGGAATAAATATTAGATAATAACACAAACATCTCTTAAAACACATTATATGAAAAAATTCATGGTTCTTGGACTAATATTGAGTTCTTATTCAAAAATATATATAATGAAATACCAATATTAATGAAATCATCACATATTTTCATTGGTAAGAGGAATTAATATATCAGTTAAGAAATTATTTTTAGGGGGGATGTGGTAGTATAATTTTTATATAAATTATCAATCTCAATGAATAAAATTTATATTTATTCAATTATATTTAATATAATTGCGGAAAAAAATAAATTCGTGTAACAAATTAAGGTAATTTACATTAAATTTTTTATAAGAAATCATACTTTATAAATATTGTATTGATACATTTTATAATATTAATAAAACTATAGTTAAATAATATACACATGTTAATAAAATGATTTCATGAATGAAATATTATTCCTTACGGTCTCCCAAGAGATTCAAATGATCATGTTAATAAAATGATTTCATGAATGAAATATTATTCCTTAAGGTCTCCCAATAGATTCATATGATCATGTTAAACTATTTAAACAAGGAAAAAACTATGAAACATTTTACTATTTTTGAATTGGGTAATATAATGAATGTTTTGAGTGAGTGAATTTTGGTATCTTTGTATTGAAAAATCAATATACACACCATTAATGTTTTGATTTAACATGAAGATAGATGTATGAGTTCTAATGTATATAGATATAATGTTTGATTTTAGATTAATTGATTTGAACTATATAACTAACAGAAAATAGTTCAACCCTGAAATGGCATGTGAATATTTAACTCATGAGATGATAAATACTAAACCTACATCCATAAGATGAGGGATAAATTCATTTGATGTCGTGATAAATGAATATAAATATATCAAAATATGATTTTTTTTATTATTATTAACAAAATATATTAAATTTTTAAAACCCTTCATTTTTGTTTTACTAATGATTTTATGGATTGAGAATGTTCTCATAGAATTTTTTCCTTTATAAATTCATAATCTTTTTTATGAATTCTCTTTTTTTACTATATAGTCATAATTTTGTTTCTGATATCACTTATCTTACCATGTGGTCTCAATTCTGTTCGTACAATCATATGTTTGATCGTACAACCACTTATTTTTTCATGTGGTGGATTCTTTTTTCATGTGATCACTTTTAGTTCTTTCAATTGATATATGTAGTTGCTTGTTTTTTCATACATTTGATCCTTCCTTTGTTCATGTGGTTTCTTGTTTGTGTAGTCAATCCATATGGTCTACTAGCCCAGTCAATAGGTTATTCATAAGTTCAATCGATGTGGTTTGTTTGATCCTTATAGTCACTTGGTTATTCATCTGATGAATTTTATTATTCATGTGGTCAATCTATACAGTCTCTTTAAATGGTCAGTTTTCAGGGTCGACCATTCATGTAAGAAAAAAATGGAATATTAACCTAGAATGAAGTAAAAAGGTTTTTAATAATAAATAAATAAATAATAAAGGTAAATTGGAGATTTAAGACATAAATCAATTAATATGGGTAATAAATGTAAATCCTTATTTTTTATGATTTTAAAATGAGTAGTGTGGAGGGAATTAAATGGAAATTAAGTCTAAAATGAATTATAGGTGAATTAAGTAAGGATTGTTTTACAGCATTTTTAGAAATACCAATGAGATTCATATCTATTTTCCTAAAAATTAATGTTATTTACATTTTTAAATTTTCATTCTTTATCTCATGTTCAAGAAAACTGAAACCTTCACTATTAGAGTTTTACAAGCATTCTAAACTCTTTTGAGTTATTTATATGAGTTTTTATCATGCATGCAATCCTCTCTCTCCATTATTCTTGGTGCAATGGGACTTTGAATTATTTAAAGGTAGGATATCTGATTCTTTTATTTTTATTCTTGAAATGTGTGATTTAATTATTTTCTAGTTTCTCTAGATGGACATATGAAATTAACTTTAAAAAAAGTATAAATCAGATGTAAAATAATAGTTGAATAATCTAAAAATTTGTAAAATAAGATGTAGATAATATTGTATGCTAGTAAATGAACATTGATAAGAAAAATAAATATAAATATATTATTTCATATTATTTCTTAATCTATTCATTAAAATTAATGCAATTTTTTTATGATAATCCTTCTCTAGAAATTTTATTTAAAGAGAAAATTAATAATGGCATGTAAAATGTTGGATAGTAGTGTAGATGATGAAATATTAAAATAATGATCGAGTCATCACATATAGATGTATTATTTGTGAATTTATTTCATAATGTAAATGATTTGTATGATTATTGAAATTAGATAATTTAAATAATATAATTATCATGTGTTATAGATAATTAATATATCATGATTTGGGGATTAAAAAATGTTTCTGGTTGTTTGAATGCTGGAGTTTTTATAATATTTTTGTTGAAGCCTCTTGAAATTTATTAGATAGTGTTATGTCTACTTGTTTGTGTCTTGTTTTAATTTTTATGGAGGATTAATTATATGAAACCGATATATAACATAAAACCAATAATATTAAGTGATTAATCAATGATGATTATAATTTATTTACAAATTTAATTGAGATTTCATGAAAATGGAAATAATACTTGAAGCATGATTATGTTGATTTCTAGTTATTTTTAGCCACTTCCAATAGGTATCTTGATATGAAAAACCTATTCACAATAAACTGGTTAATTCGTGATAATAATTAAAAAGTTTTTTTTCTAAAGATAATTTGTTTCTGTTGAGAAAAGTCTTCATCGAATATTAAAGCTTTCAATTCATTTTTTCTATGGCCTTAGACGACCCTTGGAATAGTGTGCTGAAAATACCTTTATTTCATTATGTTTGTACTCTAGAATATTATAAACATATTTTGAATTTTTTGATTATGATGGTAGAATATGTGGGATTTATCCTTACTTTTAGTAGCTTTTACGACCAAGGAGACTCTTTGAGGGTGGAGGAAACGGCTCTTCTTAATTGGATGGAGGGGTGTCGTGACTTCAATTTACCTATTTCCTTAATCGAAATAGACTCTGTAGTGATTTATATTTCCACACATGGAAAGGTGACTACCCCATGGTCGATTTATTACAACATCCGAAGGTGCATTCTAGGTATTCTTAATCGTGTGGTTTTTCAAAAAACACCTCATGAAGGAATATAATTAAAAAATTTGTTAGCCTCCAGGGGAATTCAGAATGAGGGTAAGATTATTTTCTCTAATGCAGGTATTCCTACACCAAAATATGTTGGCCTCATCTAGGAGGGTTCTCTTGGCTTGTACCATTTTAGGCCACCCAATTTCCCTTATTTAAAGTTATTTCTATCTATGTGTTCCTTTTTGTCCTCACTCTATGATTTTATCAATGAAATATAAATGTTGTTTTTTATACAAAAACACTATATGAATGCTATGTGAATCACTATTTTGGTAATTTATAATGAGTCTGAGAGTCCCCATAATTTATGATATGTAAATTAATTAGTAAATTAATGAATATGGTTCTTGGTTAGTATAGTTGATTATGACATAATTGAGAATACAAACAAGATAATTATGTTGTTAATGCTATTTTTTAAATAATAAAGCTTTAATATTTGAAAAAAATACATATTGATGTTAATTAATTAATGGAATATGATTAGAAAATGATAAACCTTGATGCTTTTGAATATTTAAAATCTCTATTGTTAAAGTGTCAGTTGGGTGTCCAGTGAGACAATAATAGTTGATGAGTCTAAGGCTAGGTAGCTTCCCTTAGTACAGTTGAGTCCAATGTTGTTTGGGATACTAAAACCCAATGGTTTGGGGGTGGTGTTATAGTTTTCCAACATCTAATATTGAGGGGGAATAGATGATTATATTATCCCCACTACTCTCCATTTGGTTGTAGATTATGTGTAGACATATCCCAATATTTAATGAATTATAATATATGGTGTTCTCCTACCCTTCTAGTGAAGTCTATCAGTTTTATTGTACATTTATATGTGTGCTATAATTTATTATAGTATAGAACATACATGTATCTTATTTTCATGGTTAAGTATTCTCATGGATGTACTTTCATAGGATGTTCTAGATCAAAGTATAATTCATATGCACGGGCTTTAGCAGATTTTGTTTATACACTTGGTTCCAAATGAGATGGTGATGATGATTAGGTTTTTTAGGGATACACAGGAAAAAAATGGTTTTCATATGATTACATAAGATACAAGATGACTTATTAAAGGTTTTATCACAAAACGTTTTCCACTATGGAATTGGAGTGGAAAACTGGGTGTTAAGTTGAATCAGGGTACCTACACACACACATATATATAAATATACACTACTGATATAGAATAATTTATTTTTATTCATTACTTGGTTAGTGGTCCATGGTGAGAATGAGAAAAAATATTTATCTATTCATGGGAAGAATTATATTTACAAGTTTATCCATTTTGATTTATTATTCTTCTTTCACTACTTGTATGGTTGGTTTCTTGGAGGATCTTATGAAGTATACATGTTATTCTCAACTTATTTATCAATTTTTTTAGGTCCACTTCATTTGGTTGGTGAGGGAGTTAGGAATTACTAGATTGGGTATTTTTTATGAGTTTTTTGGGATTTATGTTCACTATCGTGGTTTTTTTGGTATATTTCAGATGTTTCATTTCTTGTATAATAGAACATCTATTTGGATTTCCTCTTTATTTATGAAAGGTATTGGTTGATAGTTTCCATCCTATCTCTTATTCCATTAATTAATATTGAATTAAATTCTTACCATGTGAGTTATTTATATGTCCTTGGTGCTAGTCTCCAACCCATGACTTATTAGAGGTAGGTTTCATGGTTCAATATTTCTAATTAATTACTAATCACCCAGTAGGTGTACCTTTGGAGTGAGGGTTTTGTGATATGTAAAATAGACATTTATAAATTTAATCCATTACTACAAGTAACTAATGTGATAATTTAAGATGTTACATTACACTAAGATGATTTTAATTCATCTTGAAGTTTCATCTTCTTGATTCTTTAGTGGTTTTTATGGTAATATTTTTTCTTTCAATAAATTTCAACTGAGAACATCATTGCATGAGGTTTTTATTATAAATATATAAGACATTCTGTATCAAATTTTCTTTGTATGATCCATCTTGATCAAATATATTTTTTTTTGTAAGTATGATCATAAAATACTCAATATCATATAGAATATGTGTGCAATGATATATCTTCAGAATCCTTATGTTTGATGAAGTACTGGTGTGGCCTTATTGTAAATCCATTGATCGAAGAGGACTATAGGGATAGAGTATTCTATTACTTCTGATGAGATTACATTTGAAAACTATTTAGGTTTTCAACTTATAAATCATTATAGGTATACTATGAAAGAACATTCATGTTAGATGTGTAAACCCTCAGATTATATCTATAAATCCCCATGCTACTTTGGATAGTAGAGGGTGCTACCTTTGAATTCAAAGAATTTTGGTAATTAATATCATCTTTAGTTGTTTAAGTATTTCCATACTTCACTACATTAATGTTTACCACATTTGTGTTATTTTTCGATTGGTTTATTTTAGTTACTTTTTTATAAATATATATATTACATTTGGTTCATTATTTTCCACTATAACTATTCCTTTAAATCGGCTATGTGTTTAACATCTGATTATTATTTTTCTCAAGAAATTAAAATTTTAATATAACATACTTTGAACTTCTTTGATTGTGTAACATCCAATAAACATAATGGTTAATTCATATGAATATTAAATGTTAGGATTTAACATTAATCCACTCCTCTATTAAGTATATTTACCTTCCATACATTCTTTTTTGGAACGAACAATTGATATTTGAGATTTTCACTTGATTTTTTTTGAAACACATGATGATATAGCATAAATTTTTTTATACATGGAGCTTATTTATATCTTTTTATAATAACAACCCATGGTTTTAGAGCTAATCTCTTGACTTAATTTCCATTGATTTGTTTCATCTGAACATATATCATTCCTTTATACTATCTTTTATAAGAGGATGAATTGTTTTTCTTGATACAATCGAACTTCCCATGTGGAAATTATAAAATTAAAATATGAGATGGACACTAATATTTTATGGGTCATTCTCGGAATACTGGCATGGATGGATTAATACTTTTTTTATAAACATGGATGTTGATCATTTTCTTTTTATGGTAAGAAATTATAAAATTTTAGAGAAAGAACTATCTGTATTCACTCATGATGAAAAAAATGAGTATAAAAAAATATAAATATTGGAATACCTTTCTTTAATCAATTATGTTTAATATATAAATTAAAAGTTCATCATGTGGAATAGATATTGAAATATGGAATAATCAAGATATTACTCACTTTATAACTTTCAATGTTTTCGAGACTTGAAGTTCTGTATTTAAGGTTTATTAACTAGTTTTATATTTTATTCTAGAAGAATCAGTATCGTAGATGTATTAATGAATTATGAAATTTATTAATGGAAACCATTCCTTGGGTTATGAAAATACTATTGATTAACATGTTTTGGAAAAAGTTATCGATATTATTCCAATGGAATGGTAATCAATGAGGATGGATATTGATGACATTGTTCTTTTGAAGAAGCTAATTCATGATGATCTAGTGAAGAAATTAATGTAATAAATGAATCAACTAGTGAGTGATACCGAGAAAGAGATTATAAATCATATAATGGAATACATTTCATCTTCTATTTTTAAAATATTCTTATTAGATTTTAAATTCCACTTCAATGAATAAATCTAAACAATAATTATAAATTATCAATTTAGAAGATAGTAATGGTGAACATGCTCAACTTGTGAGGAGGATGAATAATATTTTTGTAAATAATAACATATATAATTATTATTTACATAATTTCAATGATATTTAACAAATAAAATATTCTTCATAAACTATTTTTTATGACTTAAAAAAATAAAGACATATCTAGCCTAAATGTTATCAGTTTATGAAAATGAGTAATGGTGGAAAATCATTGATGTAGATAGAATGAAAGTATTTTTAAGAAAATATTGATTCATGATGTCTCAATGAGGATCCATCATCTAATAATAGTAATGATTCATAAGATGATGATCATTTTATGATCACTATATTTTTAGAAGAATCTTTTTGTAGTGTTCTTTGCTTGATGGGGAATGTAACTCTTAATAATATCATTAAATTTTATGTTAATGTTAAAGTTTATTTTTAATTAGATAATAAAAATAGTTTCATTTCAATTTAATATGAGGATTATATTCCTTCATATGATGAAATTAATAGGTATATAGATTTCCATTAGAATAAAAAAATTGATGAATGAACAACTTTTTTATAAGGTTCATATTTATGAACAGAAAGATTGTATTTTTAATATTTCTTCTGATTTTTTGAATCATTATTCAAAACTAGATAATATAAATGTTAAAATTTTAATTTAATGAAGGGTAAATTTAAACATATTAATGAGATAATTAAAATTAAGAGAGAAATTACTAATCTGGATTCCAAATTAAATACTAAAATAGTTTTTATGATATCATATTGTGAGAGGAATGAAAATGTTATTATGAAATCAAAAACTAAAAGTATTAAGAGATTATTGAATAATTTCAAAACTATAAATAATTCATTTAGAAAATTTTTATAATCAATTTAATCTTAAAAGTAAAAATCCAAACATGGATATAAGACCAAAAGAAGATTTATTTATTATAATAAATATTTTGTACAATGTAATGAAACTTGTTCTATAATGTGTTAGAGAGTATAACATTGTAGAAAATATTTTTCAATAAAAAAGTTCAATCACTCCAAAAAAATAAAGATTTTATATATATATATATATATATATATATCTCATAGTCATACAATATAGATGGTTTGTATAGTGGTTGGTTTCTAAATATATATTTTGTAACATTAGAATAACCTTAAAAAAATTGAGTATGAAACTCACAGTCTTAATTTTTCAAGAATATAGGCTAAGTAACAAACACTTGAGGATACCATAAAAGTACATAGGTTGTTCTAGACACATAATTGGATATAATTCCATCATTTAAAACTAATAAATAGTGAAGGGTGGATAATTAACACTTTCAAACCATGTTCAAGGAAAAATTTATAGTATGAGAGATATTCTTCATCTAGGTAGGAAAAAAATTTAAACTTTATTTATATTCTAAGACTTGTCCACAACCTCATTAGAATTATATAAATACACAATAAATTTTAATCTATAATTTTATATGATAATAAATGCATTACTAAAATATCAGATAGGTTGCATAGTTTATCTAAAATATGCATGATAATGTTTACATAATTAACATAAAATACCTTTGAATTTATAAATGGCAATGTCTTACTATTGTATAAGATTCTTCATATGTTTGGAATATGATATTTTTACATTGAAATTTCAATACATTAACTATGATATCAAGGAAAGGGCTAGTCAGGGTTTTACTAAAACATAAATTTAAAATTTTCAATTTTTGTGATATTTTCAAATTTAGTAAGAATCTCAAATCATACTAAATTCCATAGATGAAGTCTTAAAATATATTTCCTTACCTTTGGTTTACATAGATAATTTTGGTCCTATACTAATCAAATGTATTATAGGAAAACACATTATTTATTTACTAGTTTATGATTAAAATATATATATTTGGATCAATATCATATGAAAAAATAGATTCACAATCTATTTTTAATAGTTTAATTTTTCATGTTAAATACAAGGAAATATTACATAGTAAATTTCTAGTGTGATCAATGTAGATAGTTTGTAAACACCAGTTTTGAAACTTTTACAATGAAAAAATAAAAACATTTAAATTATTAGTTTCAAGAACTCCACAACAAAATAAAGTAGTTGGATAAAGGATTGAAACCATTCAATAAATTACAAAAATAATAAAATGTTCATATTTTTAAGATATGTATTTATTGGTGGAAACCCTGACTATAACCCTCTACAATATAATTAATGTTTTATTTCATTCATTGTTTAAAAAACTAAATTATGAATTATGGAAAATAGGAAAACATAAACTCAGTTACATCGCAAATTATTTCATGTAAAGTGTTAATTATAAATACTAATGAAAATAATAATAAATTTGATCAAAATTACGATTAAGGAATATTTCATGGTTATTCCATCAATGTTTTTGCATAAAAACATTTTTAAAAATAAAAACATTCTATTGAAAAAATCATACATGCCATGTTTGATGAAACTGATCCTTATTGGTCATAAAAAATTTGAATGTTAGACATTATGATTTTCTTTTTGAATCCCCTATCATCTAGTTATATGATGATAAAATAAATCTATTAGATGTTTACATAACCAAAGAAGGAATAAAAAATAAATAACTATAGAATTTAGAATAAAATAGGTTAACCCAAAATACATATTAGTCAACATTCGTTTTTTACCTAGAAAATTGATGATCTTAAGTAATAATTCATTTTATGACATCATTGGTGGTGCAAAATAACCAATAAGAACTTGATGTTCCCTTACAAATAAATGTGAACATCATTCCTTACTATCCTAATTTAAATCTAATATAGTAGTGGATAATTTAAGAGTTTATAGTTGGATATTTATAATGAAGTAATAAATAAATATATTTGAATGGAATAAGGGTTGGATACTAGTTTATAGTCGACATAATTTCCTAGTTATAGGAGTAAAATTGGGCTTCTAGAATAAATAGGTTGAAAATTGTATTATTCTTCATAATAATGAAATACTACTTTATAAGGGTCATAATAAGGATATGGGACTAGATTATGATATGGGACGACATGTATCTCCTAATATCCACTAGAAACCTTCATGTATGACCATCAGATAGATGAGGTGTGATAGGTAATCTTTGGAATAACCTAAATCCATCAGTATTTTAACTTAACAGATCCCATATATACACTATTTGAATCCACCTATTATGGTGTGGAATAATATCTGGTAAATCAATTGAATAAAATACCCCCTATACCTACCACAACATATCCATGAACATAATTTTTTATAACACAAACAACTTTTGTTCTCTGTGCTCCACACTGCCTCTTCTCAGTCACACCACTTTTAGACACAATGCTTCTTAAATTTAGATCAACACATCTCCATATATCAAATATTATAGTAAACATTTTCTTTATTGTCCCCAACCCAGAGTTCCCTCATGTGAAAAATATGGACGAGTTATGTGGCCCCAGGCACAGCTCTATGTATACTAGAGGTGTCCGACTATAATTGAGGGTGTAAGGAACATAGTGGGGAAACTATACCATATGGTATAGAGTTTTAATCACAAAGAAAATAATGTAAATTATCACTATGAGAACATAAAATAATAAAGTCTAATCCAAACATTGCAAATGATAATAAAAAAGAAATGACATGTTGAAGGTGCCTAAAAGTCATGAATAATTTCATAGAAATAAAAGACGTAAAAACTCTTTGAAAGACACCAAAACCTTAGTCCAAATACCCATTTTAGTCCCATATCCAATCTCTAACCCATCCAGCAATCAACCCACCAATTCATGGCCCCATTCCCTTGTCCATACCTGTATCTATGAAATCTTCCCAAGTACCAAATGGCAGCCCAGATAGGGTTTGAGTACAACTCAGTAGGCCACAACCAATGATGTATAAAAAAGTTCATTATGAGTATATAGTGAATGCAATAAAGTGATTAAAGGGGGGTATTAATTTAATAAATTGATACTACTCATAAAAAAATCGATCACCTTTAGGCTTCAAGATGGAAACTTGGGTCATCCAAACCTAATTAGGATCCATATTGGATGTCACTGTATATAGGTGGATCCTCTTGTGTCAATTTTTTTTTCCCATGAACCACTGGCAGATTATCTTTATTCAGAATGAATTTCTGATATCATTCCTTAAGTAACCAAACTGGGCCTAGACATTCTATAACCGCTTATATATTCCCATGGCATGCATCGCCGAGGGGAAAGTAACCTACTCACGGGTCCTAGACTTACTAAACCCACATAAATATTCCCATGGCACGTAGCTCTAAGGGAAAAATAACCTTCTCACTAGGCCTATACTTTCTAGAAAAACTAATGTCTTCCCATGGCATGCACCTTCAAGGGGGATGTGACCATCTCATATAAAATGATGGTTTCTTTTGCATTAGGATGAATCATTGGGGAAATGTATAAGGATACATTTAATCAAGACCTTATGCTTATATTAAGCAGTCATCAAGTATGTAAATATAGATGCATATCATAGATCAGTGATGGATTATTCTATCTAGGATGAATTAATGATAGTATTCATCAATCAGGTCAAACATGTCATAATAAAATGCGATGATGCATTCTAATAAAATAAACTACAATAGATAAGAAAAAATTATATCACATTAGAATAACATATTTTTCAGGCCCTCATATATTGACTCTACTTTAATTGGTTGTATGGCAGAAGGAATGTCAACTAGCCACCTGATACATCCCCTATAGTCCATAAATACATTTGACACATCCCCTAAAGGGAAATCCCATGTACATGATGACTGAATAATCTAACACATCCCCCTTTGGGGGATAAAACATATGGATCAACATAATACCTCAACTAAATAATACATAAGAAAAACACATATAGTACATAGATATGGGATGACAGATCAAACATCACATCATGTCAAGAAAGAGTCATAAGAATCACAAATCTACATGTGAGTTAACAAAAAGAATAGGCCCCAAGAGGCTACACATGTACACCAAATGTGATTAAAAATCAATAATAGGTCTCATGGGGATAAACACTCACGCCAAACAATCATCCCAAGAACCCATATAAAAATTTTCTAATGATAAGGACTACCTACCATAGGTGAAATAATGATTCAGTGACAAGGGGTGCTATACAAGTACAATTAGACCACATTAAATCCTAGAACCATCCCTAATCCACCATAACAAAATTCTAGGGTAATGGATGAATAGGAAGACCCCCAAAAGGTAGGGAAATATCACACATAATTGAGAAGATCTACTAACAAAAAATGTCTAGGTCCAAATAAGATGAATATTCCAAGACACTAGTTCTGGGTGATGATTCAATCAAAAACCAAAAATTCCCTTGTGAGACCATGGAAAACCCTTTTATTTTATCAAAAAAATCAAGAATATCATGGGATTGTCTTATGAAAATAAGATAGAATTGATATAGATGAAGATATAACTCACCGTATTGGTAACCATGGGATTAAACCAATGTCTATGAGTCGAAGGGACAAGAAGGAAATAGAGAACCCAAGATCATAAGAAGAGATCTCCAAGGGTGATAAGGGGTTGCTGGAGTCCTCAGAGGGTAAGAAAAATGAATATGGGTTGGGGTTTCAGAAAAACATGATATAACATTATTGGATTACTAGGTCCTAAGTGGCGCCACCAACTGGACAATGTCTCCTTGGTAGAAGCACTAATTCCCAAGAATCCCATAGTCATGCTGGTGGCTTACCATTGGTCGGAAAATGGGATCTTCAATATTTATTCATCCTAAAGAGACTCCAAAAATTGTCCGGTGGAGCTGTTTCATCTTTTAATCTATAAAACCATACACCAGTTTGGACCTTTTCAATTCCAATCACTAAAAAACCATTAATATGCCTCGAAACACTTAAAAACATACTAAAAAAGATATGCACAAGCTTAAATGATATGTCACTTAAATATAGGGTGTCTCACACCATAGGTTATTATACCCACAAGGCCACTTATTAGGGTAATTTTTGTCCACATAGGTGAACACAAGCTCTTCCAATGCAATTTTTCCCCACCCACACACTCCCTTGGAAACATACAAGGAGGTCACCAATCCTAAAACTACTCCAGACTAAGCTTTCTTAATTGTGAAGTTCTAATTAGGTAGTCTCCTTATATTAAAGGTCCACATTGTTTACATGGGTAGTGAAATTTATGCTTTTATGTCTCACTTTTTAAGGGGTGTTACATATGTCCTTTTTCAATGATACCTTAGTGGGAAACATTAAAACTGTGCTTCTTACTATTTGGTGACCCACTAAAAATGTACATCATTAAATCCACCTTCCTAGAACCTTAGTCTTCCTTATGATCCCCTTATATATTAGGGCATAATTTACCTCCTTGGAAAGGATCATCAGATTAAAAACATTTTTAGTCACTCATATATCATACATGAGTTCGTCCTCAAAACACAAATCCCTTATCACCCCATTCCATTCTAGTATCAGCAAAAACAATTATAAATCAATAACATGAGTGTCATATTCCTTTTATTACATTTCTCCATACTTGAGGTGTATAAACACCCCATGCATATTATCCCTCAGGGTCTTAGGATATAAAGAGTCAATGGGCCAATTATGAACATCGTTCTAGGCTATCTATAACGTTAGTCGACCTACACCAATACACCCAACTATCACTTCATCTATCATCAAAGCATATATTTCTCTAGCTTTACCCTCATTTCTGGGGGTGTCTCTAGAAAATTAAAAGAATTCATCAAATCTCCCCAATGATATACTACCAGAGGACCATCCTCCCTAGAGAACATTGGAAAATGCATTAACACAATATCCACAATATGATTAGACAACATAGGTATGGATCATGGATCCTCTCTTTAAATTGAATATATAACTCAAAGAAATATCTCTTAGAGATGAAAATCCATTTCTAAACCTAGTTTTGTAAGAGGATATTGCCTAACCACCTCTACAACATACTCAGCACCACCCTCTTATGCTCAATATAAGGATTTCATGGATAAATTTTTCTAAAATTCTGAACACATGCCTAAAAAACATTACTACATCTATTTTTTATATCATAATTTATAGAAATTGATAAAAATCATAACACCCTTTTAATCTCTACATCTCATATCACTTGATTCTTGTAACTAGGGAACTCTCACTAAACCCATATATCCATATAGAGGGTCATCAATGTATACATATAAGGTACACATATTATAAATATTATCCTTATAATATCACCTTTCCATTTTATACAAAATAAAGACTTCACACTTGGGGCTTTGTTAGATGAAATTTTAATTATCAAATATAGTGAAAAAATCATTTTAGGATGTAATTTAAATTTTATTTAATTAAATCTTTATAATAATCAATATAGAGAATCATTTTATAATTTTTAATCCACCTCATGTATCAGTTAACTAATATTACACCATAAATTCATATGGGAAATAACCATATAAATTGTTGATGGAATTTTATATAATTGACCCTATGTTTTAAGGAAAGTAATCAATCAATGGAAATCATGAAAATGATATATGAATTATATGTTCCTTGTATGATTCATGAAATCATTCCCCCATATCATTTTGGCCAAGATAAAAAAATATCATAAACAAAATATCCAAAATAAAATATGTCATTATAGGAGAAATAGGTCAATAATAATAACAGAAACAAAAACCATCATCCCATCCCTAGAAATGTGGAAATTCCTTATATGTGGGTTACTTTCTCTATTGAACATACACTATACCAAGTCCTAATAATTCCTTATCTCTTATCTAACTTACCAAATTAGTCAAATAAATTAATGAACTTTGACACAACTTTGTCATGTTCCTCATCCAAAAACCACTTATCAATGTCATATATGGAGTTTCTACACGACCTTAGGCTTATCATCCTATACATAATATAATAAAAACTACCAGATAAGGTATATTGGGTTTAAATGAGGAGACAATAAAATCATATCAAAATTAAATAAAAATTATAAATAATAAAAAATCATATACATCCAGATAAAGAAGTATTGAGAATTCACATAAAATAAAAATAAATGAACATAATGCATGATATATCAAAATAGTTGATATATAATTTCAGGCAGTCATTCTTCTAAAGAATATTATATCCACCAATATCCTAAAAATAATAATTGGAAACAAATTAAAAAACACTAAAAACATAGTCTCATGTTCTAGCCTAATGCCAACCCCCTTGATACATCCTAACTATCCCTCTTTAATCATTGGTTATAAAGTGCTTTCCTATGTCATATCCTATAACCATGAAGTATTCTTGGGTACCAAATGGTGGCTCAATCAGGGTGTGAGTACGACAGAGTAGGCAATCACCAACAACATCTAAATCACATATAGTCTAAATATATGGTGTATATTGATGTCTATAAAAAAATAAAATACAAAAAATAAAAACCCATATAGATAATTAGGTTCCATGTAAATACCAATGATCAATCATGACTTCCTTAGCTAGTTCTAGATGTCTCTTATTATAGTAATCCATGTAGAAATAAATAAATCCAAGGAACATATCCAAGGATTAAAAACTAATAATATAATTTCAAAAAAAAGTATGGTGTCCAAGGAATTCCAATCTTGTAGTCATCATCTAAATACAAGGAACCTCTCTAGGGAATTCCAAACTAATACTCATTAGTTGAATCAACGGAAGGTGACCAAGGAATTATAAAACAATATTCATAATCTAAATCCAAGGAGAATTTCTATCAAAATCCAAACTAATTGTTAATTAATTTATTACATCATTTAATTTAGTTATTCATGGGATTATATAATAGAAACTTACACTATATCTTAGAGTAAATATTGAGAATCCCCTATATAAACACAAGGTCATTTACTTAAGTCAAAGGCAACCCTAGTGTCATCTATGAATTCTTATTTAATTTAAAATCCATTAAATATTTAAATCCCAAGTCACCTATCACATAGGCCTCCACTACCCCTCTATAAAAACCCAGTAAGGGAGTCTTGGATTTCCTATTTTACACTGGTGAACCTCCTGAGCACCATCACTAACAAAACACCCAGTATAGGAGTTTTGGTCATCATAGCCTAAGAAAAATGGATAGGTCTTGACCAAAATGTCCAATATGAGTTGGCACCATGAGGAGGGAACCCCTATTTATTTCACATAGGTTCCATCCCCTGGAACCATGGTAAGATACATAGAGTGGAGTTCACTATAGTTATCCAAAAAAACCCATTCTAGGATATAACATCTTAGGGGAAGCCTTAGTGAGCTTCTATGTGATCCAGGATCCTCTCAAGACCCCAAAACCACTTCCTAATCCACCTTCAACCCTAGAAACACCTAAAGAACCACTCTATTTTCCAAAAAAAAAACTCTAATAAAAGAAATCATAAAAAGGATTAGAATAAAATTAAGAATGTTCATATATTAAAATAAATTAACATTTTTACAAAAAAAAATATTATATGAAAACATTTTCTGGTTCAAATTATTGTAAATTTAAATGATTTTAAATTATATAGTTTTTTGTATCAAAGTTTTTAATTCACTATAGTTGGTATAAAAGGAGGAGTGATCAGTCAATGGAATGATCAATAATGAAGAGAGGTGGATACTTCCCAGTTCTAAAATTCTAATAAGTTAAATTGGAGATATTGTAATATAAAAATATTTAAATGTTGATGTGTAAGAGCTGTGATTCTATAAAGATATTTAGTAGAGGTTATGGAAATTATAGTCTCAAATGTTTTTTTCATAAAAAATTGATAATGTGTTTATTCAAAATGGTCTAATGGATTAGTATGAAATCATATAGTTGGTGTTGAGTCATCATAGGATGAATGTATCATTCTAATTTCATGATCAAGTATGTTTTAGACTAGAAATATATAATACAATCATATATCATGATAATTATATCAAAAGATATGGATTGGTTAATGTAAGATTCCTTCTAAGAATTTGTAAGTGTTTATTAAATGATGAAAAATTCTCATTTTTTTAGTCACATCATTATATTAGTGATAAAATTGGTGTCTTGGACTCATCCCCAACAATATAAGGATGTGGTCAATCACAACAGATGTAAACTTTATAAAAATATAATGTTCCCTATATTACTTTATATTTATATTTTATATTTTATTTGAGATTAAAATATTGAGAGGATATAGAAATTAACATGTAATAGAGGTTAATTTAAATAAGAAAATTATAAAAGAGTTACACTGACCCAACCACCCATTTATTAGTGTTACACCAAATTCCTATGCACTTGACTAATAATATCATTCAAAAATAATTATTATAATTATTTATGATTATAAATATATGTTATTATGATTTTTTTAATATATCATTAATCATATATTATTTATTACCTTTCATCATACACTTTTTAGGATCCTTTATAATTATTATAGATTATAGAATATCCATTATTTTCAATATTACCCTTTCTATAAGTCGTCATCATACCAAATTAATGGTTCCCAATTCTAACGTTATATTTCTAATTTAATATTATTTTGTTATGTTTGATTTTAAGGTTATTTTTCATATAATTCCATGATTTTATATCAATTTTGTTTCCTAGATTTTCTATTTTATTGATTTGAGATTACCCACTTCTAGCCATCAATCCATTTTAATTGGCCCTTGTAATTCCTATGTAAGTGTTTCCCATTCTATTAACTTCATTTTTTATTTATAATTAATTTATTATAAAAATTATAATTATCCTTTTCATATAATTTCATTATTTTATTCCCAAATATTTTCATTTAAATTAAAATATAATTAATTATTTATTACTTATTCCCTCTTGTTTTTATTTCTCATAAGACATTATGTTTTTAAAGTATTGATTCTTAATCAACTTATAATATCCATGAATTTCAATTAATATAATCGTACAAGTCACTTCATTAATATTATTTATTTAAATTGAAAATGAAATTGTTTTCATTTGAAGATATTAACATAATATATATATTAATAATTAATAAACGAGAAGGATCATTATGCTTATGAAATTAAAATAAATTCACTATCTATTATTAAAAAAGCATGAAATTATGAATTATATTTAAATTATTATCTAATCCATTTGTATTGTTAAATTGAATAATTTTAAATATATATTTTTAATTCATGTATCATAATGGTATTTTTTTAATAATAATTACAATGTATTTATAAAATAACCTTGATAGATTACATTAATATTTTTAGAAATTCTGTTTTTTATAACCTTATTATAGTTGCCTAGATTTCTATTTCATATCATCAATTTAATAGTAATTTTGTAGTTATATTTTAATATTTAGCATATTATTATTATTTCTTTAAAATTGACATTATTTCTGCATATTGCCATATGAAATAACAAAATAATTTTTACTAATTTTACTCACTTAATGCCTATCATTTGAATCTAATTAATTGATAAATAATATTTTACCAATAATATAATATTTTATTAGTATTTTTAAATATATATAATAATTCATTTAATAATTGATTTTTTTTCACATACTATGTGGTTGATTTTGAACACTAAAAATTCATGTTTAGATTTTTATTTAATGACTTTCACACTATTACAATATTAGGAATTATTCAATATATTCATAAAAAAATTTCATTTCAAATATATATATATATATATATATATATATATATATATATTCTTTAAAATATACATTATATTTAGATATAGTAATCGTTATAAATCTAAAATGGTCATTGACAATAAATTGTAAAAATAATATATCCAGGTCATTGTAACAAATGTATCTTGCTAAATATTTTTTAAAATATAGGCTTTTCCAAAATATGAGATTAATTTTTCAATGTAGATTTTTTTTCAGAATAATATTTTCAAAATGATCATAGGCTCATTTTTTCAAATATTTAATTAAAATAATATTTTTTGGTGAATAGTATAAAATGAAGATTTTAGTATAATATATATTTTATGACATTATCATGATATAAATATTTAAAAAAAATAGAACAAATTTTTAATGATATAAATATTATTCATCGGTTTTAATAATCCTTTTAAATAAAATATACATAATTTTTAAATGTATAAATAAATTCTCAATATCAATGGTATATTATATATATATATATAACTATATTTAATTAATTACATAGTATATATTTATTTCAAGGTACTATTCTATTTTTGATTTCATAAAATTTTAAATAGATTTATCTATGTTAACTATATAATAATAAATTTCATATTAATCAACATTATTCATACTATAGATCATGAATAATAAAATAATTAACATATTAATCTATGTTAAGACACTAAATTCTTAAGAAAATACCCTCCCTACTCCCCTCCCTCATCACATCTAAACTATTTAGCTATCAATATATATTATGGTATCCTACTCTAAACACCCCATGAAACATTTATAAGGCACCAATCTAGAAAAAAGTCCCTCATATGAAGGTTATAGACTCAATCTTATAGATTTGAATGAAACAACATGTTAAGGGTTTCAATGTATTTAATTACATTCTCAAACTAGGTGGTTTTTAAATGAAATGATTTCCACTCTTATTAGTCTATAAATAATAAATATTAATTTTATTAACATACCTTTGATACTTTATTAATTTGAAATTTTCCATTACCTATCATCGAAACTTTTTTCATAAGATATTACTATATCAAAATACGAGTTTCAAAATCGATTCATTTTTCATATAATTTCCTTATTCCTCCTCTTTATAACATATTTATTTTTTAACAAGACTTTAGAAATAAAAGTATAATTATATTTTAACATATTAATAAATCTCAATTATTTATTAGTTTTCTATTATTTTAAAATATATTTATAAATATCATTCATCTGGGGTAGCATTAAAAAATATCAATGAATGATTCTATAATTTCACATAATCTTATTAAAGATATTCACTAAAATTAATATAATTATGAAATATAAATTTAATAATAAAATAAAACTATCTTTGTCACACCCCAAACTTTATTTTTAATTTTTATTTTATTTATTTATTTTCCCATCATCTTTTCTTCAATTTTTGGGAAGAACTTGATTGAAATTTAAAAAATTTACAATGTTTTATCTTATCGTATGGTTTGGGAATATGATTTTTTCATAGTTTACAAAACTATACCAGATAACCTTATTAAGTTTCACCTTTATGCATGGTTTAGTGTAAAAAAATTATCATAAAAATAATTAATTCCATTAATAGAATACATTCTAGTTAACTTTTTATATGAATTCTTAATTTGCACAGGTAGTGCATAGTTTGGGAAAACCCGTGCGGGTAACATTGGAAACTATGTGAGTGGACCTTACTTGTGAATTCTCTAGTGCCCTTTATAGTAGTAGTAAAAATAAACTATTTGATAATTATTTGAGTGAGCATGGTTTATAACATATGGGATTATATAGTTGGTGCATAGTTTGGTAAACCATGCAGAAAAACCTTGCAAATCTACCAAAACATATATTTTTTGAAATTTCTCTTATTCACCTCTTCAAATTAAATCCCTCAACACTATATTATTTTAAAATTTTGCTCACATGGTCTATTTCTATCTTCCCCTTCCATTTCAGCCTATTTTATTGTGATTTATTAGCATTTCAACAATTTGGTTTGATTTCTCATGGTAATCACATCTATTTCACTTCTCCTTTTATCTCCCTTTTTGTTTCTCTTTTATCATTCTATGGTGAGTTCATAGATACCTATATCATCCCATTAATCAATTTATTAAATTGTATGTTTCTTGATTCAGTGGTGTGGTTGCGTTCTTGGGAGTTTATAATTGACTTCAATGGATGGATTATTACCACACTTGGTGGAAGCTGTGTATTGAGGTACACCACCCATTCCATTAGCCATTAAACTTTTCATTCATGACTAGTGGAATGTTTAAATTTATTAGTTAAATAGAAAATAATATTATTAAGTGTTTTTAAGATTATTTGGAAAGGAAACTAGGTTTTTACTCGGTTTCCATTGAATACAAAGATGTTTCCTATTTTAATTGCTTAACTTAAAAGTATTTTACTTGACCATGCACACCAGAAATATAATAAAATGACCATGTGTTAATTATTAATGAATTTAAATATTTCTTTTTTTGGTATTTAAACACATTTTTTTATTCTTTTACTCTTTTATAGTTTTCATTATTCTTTAAAAAGTGTCGATATAGTTTTCTTTTTTAATGAATGTTTGAAAGTCCTAGTTCGCACTTTAAAAGAGAAGTTTCTTAATAAAAATTACCTTAGAATATACTCCTAGATTTATTTATTTAAAGAATGAATGAGAGTTACCCTAGTATAAAACATATTTATTATATTGATTATTTTTTGAGTAATAATTTATTCATATGTGAGGTTATCATGGGTGAGGCAATCCTATGGTTTCTAAATTGTGTATTCAAAGATGCATTTATATCCATTTTTTTAAATGAGTAATTGAATGAACCTAATTTTATACATCATGGGAAATCTAGAGTAGCTATTAGATCTTAGAACACATGTTGTGCTTTTTTGGGATCATTATCTTAATGGTAGACTCTAGTATAGTATTCATCCTACTTTAGGAATATCCCATAGGTTTGGCTAGTTAGGGCATGACTGAGCATTAAGGTTTTTGGATTAAACTAGTCATACCGATTTGGATGGATCATGTTATATTACGGTCTAGTTTTTCCCTTGAAATATGAGGTTTCTATGATAACTAGTACATGAATATAATATATATTATATGTTTCCTTTATTACTAAGATATTTTTATATCCACTTATTTACATTTCCCATAATATTTTTTCTATTGTTATTTTTTTTGATGATTTATTTTGGATGACTTGGTATTTATTTTGTAAAAATAAACTAATGAAATCATATTTTGAATATGGTCAAGAACATTTTTACTTTTGTTTTATAAAATCTTAAAAATAATATCCCTTAAAAAATATTTTTACCTCCATATCTGAAATGGTATTGTGTTAATGAAAAAAGGAAACATAATGTTATATGATTTTTATCTAAAAGTATAATCCTATATTTTCTAAATTATATTTCAAACTAGATTGAAATAGATCATTAAATAAAATTTAATGTGTGATGTGTGGTTTCTTTTGGAATACCTACGTGGTTTTTTCCCAGAACTACATATATATATATTTTTATTTCTGGTTTTGAATTCAATCACTCATGGAGAAGTAGTGGTATTTTGTTAGGATAGTAACTTGTGGAGTTATGTGGAAGCTGGTTTCAATATTGTATTCAATTATTTAATATTTTTTTGTATCATCCAATTCGGATAACATTGTATCAAATTATACATTTATTTTTTATACCCCTAGAGATAGATGCTCATTATTTTTTTGTTCCATTTTTAGTTTTCTTATTTCTAAAACTATTTATTTCATTTCACATGGATCTCCAGAATATTGATTTTTCATATAGGATATCTAGATGAAAGATTCTTGTTAAATATTATAATTTTAAAATAAATCATTCCTATTTTTTATAATTTTAATCCGTTTTTTTTTCGCCATGCCATGAGTATTAGGAATGCCTTCTGGGAAAGTCACTGGCCAACTCGAGTTCCCAGATTGGGGGTGTCCCAAATTTGTTTCATGAACAAATGTTATCAAAGAACCCTTTATTATTTGGGCATGTTTGGTAAAAAAGATTTAAGACTATCATAGATCAACTGGTAATAGATATAAGAGTCAAAATAACTCTTACTCATAATGAACCTAGATCCTTCATGGTATGTTGGGTTGTGTATCTTGAATTTTAATCATTCCTTATTTATTCTAGGATTTGTTTTGTTCCAGGTTAGTGATTTTTTTGATTTTATCCAAGTTATATATGTGATTAAAAGATTTTACATATTTTTGATGTGATAAAGGTGGAATAATTAGAGGCAAAATATTACCCCACATGGTCTAAAAAACCATATGAATACTATTCAAATAGTCTGGTTTTTCTTCTAGTGGTAGTTTCATGAGAGTCACACTATTATCCAAATCGTTTTCCAAATTGGGCATAACCACTACCCCCTATTAAAAAAATTATACTCATTTCTATATTATTTTTTAGGGTTATTGGTGGATATAATTTGGTGGTAATTAATGGGAATTCACAGATAAAACATTTATTTCAAAGGTAGTAAATGGAATATTTTTTAAATTTTTTGAGTAATTTTATGAAATTTATAAACAAAAAATGATTTTTTCGGAATGTGGGATACTTGTTTTAAACCCAAATATATGAATTATTTATTAATTTTGGGATGTATCTTAAGTGAATTTTTTTTGTTTTATAATGTAATATATTTATAATAATAGATGAGTGGTTTTGAGATTGAAAAATTGTATTTATGAAAGTTTTTAGAACAAATATTTTATTTTGAAATTTTAGTGGAAGAAATAATAAAGGATTTTTAAAATTACACAATGATATTTTTAGGTGTAGTTTTGGAATTTATAGGGGGGTTGAAGAAAATTAAAATAATGAAATGATTTTAGAACTCATAAGTTATTAAATAAAGAGTTTTAAAATTAAACCTTGTGGCTCAGAATAAGGGTGTGTATTTTTGAAATGATTTAATGGGGAACATCGATTTTATTTTGTGCTAGTTACTTATTAATTAGATTTGTCAGTTTGAGTTGGAGATCGTGTTTGATTAGATGATATATTATGTTTATATATCCTGATTATTATTATGTTTCTTTTTTTATTTGAATCACGCTTACCAGAATAGTATGAAGTTATTATAGAGACCCAGAACCTCAGATATTCCTTTAGATTCATACCTCTTAATACTCAATTATAACCTTCCAATTCATTGATTCTTCTCATACTCTAAGTGGTGTGTTAAATAAAACACTTTTTTATTCCTTTTATCATGTTAGTGGTTGATGGCTCATTTGATGTTAGATTCTTAAAATATGAATTTATCTAGACCTTTATTTGTGAGATTTCTCATCTATTATACCTCCCTTTGGATGGGACCATTGGAGAAATGGAGGTGAAATCTATTTTTGAAGGTCCAACCTAGGGTGGGTCATGACTCTACCAATTTTTTCCATGTGAAGGTCATCTACACTATGGGTAGAAACTCCTTGTATAGTATACTCTGATAATATTTATAAGATAAGGTATTTTACAATTATTTTAAACTCTATTTGTTACTTTTTTCATTTTAAATTTATGTACTTTATGATTCGGGACTTGAGGATGTCTATAGAATTTTATACATATCCTAACCAGATATGTTTTATTTTAGTTTAGATTTTGATTATCTCTCCTTAAATTTTAAATCAATTCTAATTTTTAATGAACATGTATATAATTCAACAATCATAAAATAGGTATGATAATAATTATAATAAATGTAATAAATAGGTTCCAATTTTATAATTTAAACTTTATTACAAAAACACTTTTAAGTTTAAATTATTTGTGTAATATTTTAATCTATTTTATTAACTTACATATATAATTATATGAATACTATACCTTAAAACCTCATGAGTTTATGGAAACATTGAAAAATCCCCATCAACCCTTTAAATTTAACTAAGGAAGATTTAGAATCTTAAAAAACAACGTCAAAACATCATAAACATGAAATATTAAACAAACAAATGAATAATACATGATATTAAATTAATTAAATAGAATAGTAAATATGAAATAAACATATATAAGGTTTCTAAGTATTGAATTATAAAATATATAATTTAATTATTCATGAGTTTAGTAGACATATAAAGAGGACTGGTACATGAGGTAAGGGTTTCTTTCTTAATCCAAAATCATTTCAATTATTATTCATTAATATCAAATCCTAATTTTTTTGTCTCATATTCAGGTTCTATAATATATTAATTCTTGTTTTACATTACTTTTGGATGCATTTACGATCTTCTTTGTTCCCTCGTAGATTTTTTTATACATCACTTTTCATAAGGAGATTTTACTACTTTTTAGTTCTTGTGGATATTTTCACAATCACCCTTCATCCACATATCTTCTTTTTCTAACTATTCACAACATGATTATATTATGTTATTTAAAATTTAATCTTGTTCATTACTATGGGAATAGTCTTGAAAAAATGTGAGCCTTCAATTTATTTCTTTATGATAAAACCTAAGAAGTTTATAACATAATATTTTACAATAAAATTTTTTATCTATATGATTCAACATGATTATCCTTTTTTTTTTGAAAATTTCCAATTATTGGACATTTAGTTATTTAAAAAAATTATAAGGATTTGTATTACCTTTTGATAATGATTTATGAAAGTGACTTAATGCATTACTTTTATAATAATGTCACCTAATGAAATGAAATGTCTATTTAATATTTCATATTCCGTTTCCACTCTATTCATACCAATATTATTCTTCAAGATAATTATTTATATTATACATTCTATTCATTTTTCATTGTTTGAAATATCATTTTTTGGAAAATAAATCACATATTTTATTTCTTAATAAAATATGATATTTTATATATTTATCCCATCATTTTACAAAAACAGAAAAATTTATTTTTTTAAAAATTCTATAATTTCATATATTTCACTAAATAATTTTTCAGGTAGAATAATACAATTTATATTCCACCATTTTGATCTTTTCTTACATTTTATTTTCTCAGTTGTTATATTTTTTTCATAGAATTTATTTCCAAAATTAGCCTTTGACCAATTATACATGTTCATATATATATGGGGTGTTTTAAAAAAATTCCATAATTTCATGATGTCATGTTTTATGATGATTATATTTTTCATCATAGTTATATATTTTGAATTAAATCTACTATTGAGTTAGATATTCTATCTTTCTATGATCGCATATCTCACTTGTTTATGATCTATTTTAATACCTATATGTCACATTGATAATGTTCTTCCATTTAGTGAGAATTTAAGAACATTATTATCATATGTTTCCATATTTCATCATGTCATCGTAGTTTTAAAGGATATTTTGATTAAATTATAAGGGGTATATGATGAATAATTTTAAAAAATATATAGTTTGATGATGTAAAATGTACCTAGTTGCAAAAGAAATAAAACATTTGATTATGGTTGTTTTTAAAGATAAATATTATTTTAAAAATTCATTTATATTTTACAGTAGATTCAAATGTGTGGAACTAGGTAAATTTAGTTCCTATCATAGCAGAATTCATTTATTTATGTAAATTATGATAAAAGAAAATTTAATTATAAATCCTTAGATTGATAAACATTATCTATAAAGAACTATGTATAGTATAAATTGTATTAACCTATAAGGAATAACATTTTTCATGCATATATGTCAAAACATATTATAATATTATCATAGTTTTTGTTTAAGATAATATTTGGGTTTTGTGTCAAGGTTTCTAAATTTTTTAAAAAGCATGGATAAATGTTAATCAAAGAGTTAAATTTGTGAAGAATAAATTTTTTTAAATAGGTTATAATATAACATCCCAAATTTTCATTTTTCTTAAAAAAATGCTCCCTAGAATTTATACAGGAACATACTAAGTTCATTTAGTTTTCTATTGATATAAACCTATTATTTTTATACATAATTATTAAATAATATTTTTAATTTAATTTATGAAACAATAAAAACTAATTTTCTCTTTTCCTAACAGAATGATTTTATGACTCTTCATGAATTTAATGTTGTACCCATTAGTAACCTAATGATGAATAATAATAATAATTCATGTTAATTCATGTATAAAAATGATATAGATTTTATACCATCTAAAATGGTGTAATAAAATCACTTTTTTAGAATTCATTAATACTTTTACTTATTTATTATTATTTCATGACTACATAACTCTTATTTAGTGTTATATATAAATATAGTCATGATAAAAGTAACTTCATAATGGTAATTTAATTGTTAGCATATTATTATACTTCTTTTATTAGTTATATATTAGTATCATATGACCATATAATGTGACATAATAATTGTTAGTGTTGCATAGATATTAATGTGCGTTGAAAGAAAATAATACATGGATATATATTATTTGTAAGTATAAAACCACATTTTCTAAAGAATTTTTAAATCACATAAAATTTCAAATAATGTTTAAATTTTCATAATAAAATTCTATGTACATGTTTTTATAATATAAATTTTCCCTTTTAAAATTGTATGTATTATGTTTTACACTTAAATATTGTGATGAAATATTTATTATTTTCATTTAAAATTTAATTTCTCATATATAAATATTTTTCCATATTATCATATAATAGAAATTAAATTTGGATAAGGGTATCATTATAGAACTCAAATTATCATTTTTATCACATTTTAACCAAAATATATAAATTTCACATCACCAAAACCATCATTGTAAATATTTATTAAAATTATAAATTTATTCTATTCAAATATGAATTTTATAAAAGATAAATAATATTTTAAATTAGTTTGTAAATATAATCATTGGGTGATTATTTTTTTCCCAAAATAAATTAATTATGGTTGATTTATTTAAAAACTCCATTCTTGTATATTTTCTATTTTATGTCTTCATCATGATATAAATAAGACATAAAAACAATAAACCATTCTAAAAAACTTACAATTAAATTACCGAATAACATAATTCAATTAAAAACAATGTAATTAATATAAAAACCTATATATCAATTTAAAAATCCTATATTTTATCTTATTCAAATATAAAACTATATTTTATTCTTTTTTAACTAATAATATGAACTATTTTATTATTAAAAAGAAATGTGGGTACATGGAAATAGAAGAAGAAGCATCATGGGGGATAGAGGTGTCCAAGGACAAGATAATAACTACAAATAAAATAATTAGAGTCCCTTGGAAGATAGAGAACACTTGAATATAAAATCAACACTTATTATTATAAAACTTTAGAGGATAAGAATTCCACAACAAATTTTCCTTCACACTAGATGTGAAGAATCACCACTACTTATCGTAACTTGTATATGTAAACTCAAATAGTGTATTCTACACTCTAGTGGAAAGTAAGGAGACCCTACAAATACATAAACAAAATATCTTATCCCTATTTGATTATATATAATATAATATTCTTTGAGGATTAAAGTTATAATCCAGAAAATAAGGCATGAGCTTCAACTAGGGGAAAATTACCATTATCTAGGTATGTCGAGAAATCTAGAATCATATAACCACTAAAATATTGAATTAAATTACTTCTAAGAATGATGTCAGGAATATAAGAGCCATGTGAGTTTATCTTGATTCCTTGTGAAGGTGATTCTTAGGGCACCCAATATCATAATCTTTCACTGGTCGTGGAAGTATTTGGGGAAGTATCGAGGGGGATCTAACTCTTTACGAATTAAGAGATATTGCTGCTATTGGTAAGTGAAAAAGGAGTTATAAAATTAGAAAAATATTTTTATTTGATACCTCTCTATTTTATCTTTGCCTCGTTATGATGATCATCATTAAAAAGATCCCATATCACATAGAAGTAGGCTATAAGAAGATTCATCTTAGCCAGAAAAAATGAAGGCTCGTCTACATTTATCTGAAATAATTATAATAATTAAACGATCGAATGAATGTAAATGAACATCATTATTTATTCATCCTATGATATTTCACCATATATATCAAGATCATTCCCCTTCACAAAATAAGTGTAAAATAGATTCCATCTTTTCATTTTCATTGCACATGCACTTTGAAATAGAAGTGATAGGTTTATTCTTCACTTCGACATCCACAAGGAAAGAAAAATTAAATTTATTTCAAATGAGAAAATCACTTTAATTTTATTGAGTTTACATTAAATGTTTGTGGCCTATGAATCATCACCATTGTGAACCTAAATGAATTTTTAAAACACTGAGAGGCTGAACAAGCCTGAGTGAACATGGGTGGAAAAACACACATCAAGTTCCTTAAAAATATATGATAGAGTGTAAGAGCCTTTGTTATGAGTCCATCATGGAATCAATGAATATAATATTCAATGATGACTCATGGTAGAATTTGTTTATAAATAGTCACTCTTGAAATGTGAGGATATTACCAGTCTAATTGTCTTTTCAGGAGAGAATTTCACCCCTACTAATGACCTCTCAATATTTGTATTGAAAGATACAAATATAGTTATAAAGACTATTCCAAAGGTGATATACCTTAATATTTTGATCAATCTGGTGAACTATTTATGTTTCATACTTTCTTCTAAAAAATAATTTCCAAAGATATGGTTCAGATAAATAATCTCATGTGTGTTTAGCTTTCATGCACTACATAGTCTCAACTATTTTTAAAAAATAATTTCCCCCTCCTTAAAGGATTTATCTTGAATTGACAAATTGGGCCAATTATGTCTATTATCCTATGAATCATCCCATATAAATATGTTGAGTATTGTTTTCATTATTCTAATGAGAAAATTTGGTAGATGAATAAATTGTAGGATATTAATAGAATTGGAAGAATGGAAACTATTGAAGAGGGTGATCTTCCATCCAATAGAGAGGAATCTACTCTTCTAGTTGGTAATTCTATATTTGACTCTAGTAACTTTAAAAGTCTTGTATACATACTATTTTATTTGATAAGAGATCTCCCAAGTATTCAATATGTAATTATCAATTACAAATTCCTAGCCTATATTTGATGGAATTATATTTCCATCCTAGTAATTTTTTGGGAATACAGACACTTCTCTTACTGAAATTAATGCATTGAAACTCCCCCTACTAAAAAAATATGAATCTCTTTGAACCATTACATTGAATTTATTATTCAATTAATGAAGAAGACCATATAATTTCTGATGAATAAGTGTGAGATTCCAATAAACCCATACCATCCATTGAAAAGATACACTCTTATATTTGTAATTTCCTAGATTATGTTCCTACTAATCACATCCTAATTCATGATATATAATCTTGGGGATAGAGGACTCCTTGGGGAAGACCTCAGAATAACTTGAAAAACCCAAACCTCCTCACAAAAAGAAAGATAGAAAACTAGGGTGAAGAGAATCAGTAATAAAGAAGGTTTTAGACCCATTCGGAATATCTATACTACCTAAAACAACCTTGTTCTTTTCATTACATTTATACATGATTTAATTACATAAAATTACACTTAATAAAACCCGAAAATTTGACTCTCTTAGAAAATTATGAAAAATTAATATTTGTATAATTTTAACATCCTAATTCCAAAAACAATATTCATTTTACTTAAGTAATTTTCTAAATATGAGAATTTTAACTTTTAAAATAAAAAAACGACTTTTATTGAAAATTAATAGGTTTTGAAAAAAATAGTTTTCAAAACATAATAATATTAGTTTTGAATTTATAATAATTATATGATTTTTTATATTTAATAAAACTAATTTAACAATTAAATTTTATAAATATTTTAATTATTTCAAAAATCTATTAATTCATCAAAATAGATTTCTTAATTAAATTTAAATATTAACCAAAAATACTCTATTTTCATTAAATTTTTTTTACCAAGTAACAATAATAGGATCGAAGAATATTAATTATTATATAAAAAATAATGTAAATAATATTATTGATCGGGTCTTGATATATATTTCTTTATTACACAGACATACGACCTGAGTGTATGGTGCGCATTGGTTGGGATTTTATGGGTTCATTCAGTGAACATGGTTTGGGCCTTGATATCGATGATCTTGAAATTCTCCTATAAATGGTGTAGATCATAATTAAGTTATTAGATATCATTTTGGGGTTGCTCTATGTAAAATACCAAAAATACTATATCCCTCAAAATCTCTAATAAATGGGCTTCATATGGTATGATCCTACTGGTTGAGGCCATCACATCCTTTGTCTGAGTCAAAATGATTTTTTAAAACCTCGTATTTATACAAGTCATGTGATCACTATTAAACATATATATTTTTAATGGTAATGATACTTAACAATCATTTAAATTCAATTAGATATAATAAAACAAAAGGATTGAATATCCATAAGACATTTAATGAAATTAAAAGGGTAATTTTATTCCTAAATGTTCGGGTCATTACAACACCCCCCCCCCTTAAGAATTTCTCCTTTGAAATTTCCTTTTCCAACACAAAAATAAATGTGGGCAACTCTTCTTCGTCGTCTCATCTGGTTCCCACATATTTTTTTCAAACATTTGGTTTCTCCACAACACCTTGATGAGGGGCATTGTCTTATTTCTTATAAATTTTTCTCTATGATCTCTGATCTTTACCGGCTGCTCCTTATTGCAAAGGTCATTGTCTAATGGTACCACCTCTAGATTGAGTACATGCGATCACTACTGGAAATAGGCTAGTTTGTGATGGGCCATTTGCGACGAGGGTCCGTCGCAAATGACCCGTTGCGGAAAACAGCGTTGCAACTAAATCTATTTATGACGGGATCGTCGCTAATACTAGTCAATTTATTTAACAAAATCATTAAATAATTATTTGTGACAGGACCATCACAAATGCTATTTGCGTCGGGTTACTCATACCATCACAAATAAGTATAAAAAAATATTCAAAAAATATATTAAGAAGTATTTCTGATGGGCCTGTCGCAATTACCTTTTGCGACAGGTCGTCAACTCGTCGCAAATAAGTATAAAAAATAAAAAATATTATTATTATTATTATTCATATTAAAAAATATTATAATTAAATTAAAATATTTGAAAATTTTAATATATATAAAAATAATAATTATTCTAAAATATGAATAATATTATTAATCATATTAATATTATAATATTATATAATAATAATAATATAAAGAATTCATATTATTATAAATAATTATAAAATTATAAAAAATATAAAAAATAAAATACTATTATTATAATAATAATATTATTATTATTCATATTAAAAATATTATAATTAAATTAAAATATTTGAAAATTTAAATATATATAAAAATATTAACTATTATAACATATGAATAATATTATAAATCATATTAATATTATAATATTATATAATAATAATAATATAAAGAAATTATATTATTATAAATAATTAAAAAATTATAATTTTACTTAAAATATTTGAATCTTTTTATGTATTAATAATATTGAATATAATATTATTAAAATAATTAGAAAATAAAAATATGAAAATTATCAAAATTTTCAAAAAAATATAAACAAATAATTAAAATACTAAGTATAATATTATTATTAATAAAATAAATAATAAACTATTAAAAATAAATAGAAATTAAATAATGCAATATATAAGAGAGACAAAAACTCTGAATAGAAAATATTATATATTTTGAATTCACAAACATTATAACAACAAAAAAATCACTGATCTGAAGGAGGAGGGGGATGGGGAGGGGGAGGATCTGCAGGAGCTGGTGGAGTAAACCTCATCCCTGATGCACGAGTAAGTCTGTGCATGTACTCTATCTGCTCATGCTGCTGCTGCTTCCATAGACTCATCTTCTCCTCGTGCACCTGTTACTGTCGTCGACGCTCCTCCTCATACTGCTGCTACTACAGACACATCTCCTCCTGCTCCTTACGGAGACTCTCTATCAACTCAGTCTGAGATCGCAACTGATCCTCATACTGTGAAGCGGAAGATGATGCTTGAGCTCCTATCGAGCTGGATGCCGACATCGCAGTAGTGCCATAATAATCTTCGAGAGTCAGTCGACCGCCGATACCAACTACTCGGCCCTTCTTGAATCCATACTAGGTTTCCTGCATCCAGGTCGCCTCATCAAACTGATGGCCACTGGCCTGATCAGCTGTCTCGGCCTGACTCTCATCTTGAGTCTATGACTCTGCGGCCTCATATGACTCCTGTAATTGCAATTTAAAATTAAAATTATGAATATATTATATGCAATTAATTTTCAAATTGAAAAAAAAATAATACTGACCGTAATCTGCCGCTGACGATCACCTCTAATCTACCCAGTAGCTGGATCAGTATACATCTTCCGATATATGTCGTACTCTGTAATATCAGGCTGCTCGACAGCCTATAAGAATATAAAATAAATTTTTAATATTTACAGTTATATAAAATATTTATAAAAAATGTACGTACCAGATGATGTCTATGAGTACTGAATGTACGACTCCCAGCTCGATGAGTCACCTCCTGTCTCCCTCGATTCTGTCTCCCCATCGATGATCTCCTCTGAAAGTCATTACTCAACCAATGTGAACATAATCCATCCCATACGTATGATGAAATGTACTCTGGTCGGTGTGCTCTACAGGAGTCATCAAACACTGACACTCCTTCTTTCTTCATGGTAGGCCTTCTTAAGTTATGCAAAAATTGACGAAAGAGATCATGCATGGCCACCTTCCATGCCTCGTGGATGGGGTTATGCATGGTATCCTTGATCGGATACCATAAACCCTACAAATAATTCAAAAAATCAAGTTATAAATGAAATAACTTTCAAAATAAAAATTATTTATTTAGGTATGTACCAACCAATGGTCAAACATGGCCTGCTGCACATCATGAGGAATTTGTTCCCATGTGGTCCATGGCTAAGAAAAATAGTTGTGCAAGATAGCGCTGCCCTGTCCGACTGCTATATGTGTAAAACTGTAAAAATAATAAAACATTTATTATGTAAATAGATTAATGAAATCATAGTAAAATGAACAGGTTATCATACCTCTGTGTGCGTGCATCAAAACCTAGACGTGGACGTCGCTCGGGGATGGGGTCAGGAATCATCAGTCGGGCAAGACCGCACCCCTTCCGCATACCTCCTGAAGCGCCTGTAGATTGAGTGTTAGATGCCACCAAATCTCCCTCATCGAAATCTTGATCAGCCTCCAACATCTAACGAATTATGTTTGAATCCATCTGAAATAGAAAATAAATATTGTTAGCAAATAATTGAAAATTATTATTATATATACATATATATTAGTTATGATTATATATAACTATCATTGAATTGTATCAATGTTCACCTTCATCATCATCTTCATATCTAACGATGTCATCTTCATATTCCTCCTCAATATCATCTATATCCATTTGACTTCCAGTTTCTTCATCTATTACCATTTCACATTCATTTGTGACATCATTAACATCATCATCATCACCTACTCTTAATTGTAGGGTGTCATCATCGATACTCATGTCTCTTTGTAAAAAAGATTGATTTTGAGTACTCTCTTGGAAAACATCAATTCCTTGCACTTCAATGATAGCACATTCACTCTGCCTAAATTGATTGTCTCAAATTTTGATTTTTATTATGCTCCACCAATCAGTCAAGTCTCTTGAAGTAGCACAGTACTTTGTGTAATAAACTTGTTGTGCCTGTTGAGCCAGTAAGAATGGTTCATTTACTGCAAGAACACTTTTATATTTAATACCAATGATTTCTTGAGTCGGATGAACACGCATGCCTCACTCAGTATCCAACCACCGACATTTGAACATCATTATGTAATGTTGTCCTAGATAACAGAGTTCAATAATTTCATCAAGCATTCCATAAAATTCAACTTCATTTTCTCTATGATGAGATACTCTCAAGCAAACTACAATGTTCATTGTCTTTTTTTATTCCCCATATGCATGTGTATGAAATCGAAAACCATTCACCACATATGAATTATAAGATTTAACCATTTTGGATGGTTGGTTACTCAATATACACAACTGTTTGTCAATTTTATCAGCATATCGAGACACCTGAAAAATTGTGAAATAATTATCAATATACTAAAATATAAATTGAACGAGATGTTAAAACATTAAGAATTTATGCTACCAGTTTTTTAAATGACGGAGAAATTTTTTTCTGTCGGCGTTCTTCGAGAGCAGCTGCTGTAATTTGTGGAAGTTGTTTCTTGATATGATTATCATATAACCTATGAAAAACAAATTTATTTATTGTAACATAAATGATAGAATAAGTGATAGAAACACTTACAATACAAATGATGTCATCTCTTCACAGTTGATCATAACATACGTATGAGCTCTGTGTTGTTCATCACCTGAAAGCCATCATTCATGAACTCCACCGAAACCAAGCTCTGGCTGGTTAAAAACGGATAATTGATTGTTGCTTTCATCAACATTCATCTCATTCTGTCCCATGTGGTTGTGTTTTGAGGGATAATCAGATTCAAAATAGTGGAATATGAAAAAAGATATTTCTTCTTGAAAATAAGCTTCAGCAATAGATCCTTCAACAGATGGTTTGTTACGTACTTTCTTTTTCAATTTATGCATGCATATTTCGAATGGATACATCCATCGAAACTATACCGGACCTCCAAATTTTTCTTCATATGGAAAATGTAATATCAAATGTTTCATTGAGTCAAAGAAAGATGGCGGAAATATTTTTCTAGTTTACATATAATTACAACAAAAACTTCTTCAAGTTTTTTTAGAACATTATAATCTATTTTTTCCACACAAATGACCCGAAAAAAATATGATATGTCTATTATGGAATCCCAAATTACAGAATTCAACAGACCTCTTAATCCAATGGGAATAAGTCTTTCCATTAAAACATGAAAATCATGACTTTTTAATCCGGTAATATGACCATTATTTACACATATACCCAAATTGGAAGCACATCCATCTGGAAGTCTCAAATCTGCAATCCACTGACAAAACAATAAGCGACTTTCTTTGGACAGTGTATAAACTGCGTTTGGTTTCATTAACCTTTCTGTTCTAAAATTCTCAAACAATTCGAGTTCTGGACGCCTACAAATTTGGGAAAGATCTAATCGTGCATTTACATTGTCTTTGGTCTTTCCCGGAGTATCCAAAACTATATGAAAAAATTATCAAAACCGTTCTTATCAATATGCATGACATCCAACATGTTGCAAACCAGTAAATCAAACCAATATGGAAAATCCCAAAATATGCTACGTTTTATCCAATTGTGCTCTTTCCCAAAACCAGTAATTTTTAGTTGGTTTATTGTGGGTCCAAATTTAATGGGAGGTAATGAAAATACAATTGATTTTAACTCTTTACCAGATAACGTTTTTGGAGGTCCATCCCTTTCAATTGTGCCTTTTCTAAAATGAGATCTATTTCTGCGAAAAGGATGATCAGCTGGAAGAAATCTGCGATGCCAATCAAAATAGCAAGGTTTTTTCCATGGACGAGAGTAAATGCTTTGTTATCTCCCATATAGTAAGGACATGATTTTGGACCATGTGTATTCCATCCAGATAAAATGACATAAGCCAGGAAGTCACTAATTGTCCACATCAATGATGCTCTTAGTATGAAATTCTATTTCACATCAACATCGTATGTACTGACACCAGTACTCCACAATAAATCTAATTCATCAATCAATGGTTTCAAATAAACATCAATATTCTTCTTCGGATGTCTGGGGATTAGTAAGGTAAAAAAGATATAGGGTTCTTTCATCAACATCCATGGAGTTAAATTGTACGGAGTTAAAAAAAGAGGCCAACATGAGTACTGACAACCATAAGATCCGAACGGACAGAAACAATCAATGGAAAGACCCAGTTCCACATTTCGGTCTTCTAAAGAAAATGAAGGATGCACTCTATCAAAATTTTTTCATGAATCACCACCGGCTGGATGATTCAAGCTTTTATCATTTGAAATATTCATTTTGTTCCATGACATCATTGTTGAGGTATTCTTAGACATGAATAAACACTAAAGTCTGGATTTAAGTGGAAAATATCTCAACTGTTTTACAGAAATCAAGCCAGACTTCCCATTTTGCGCTTCTTTATACCTCGGTTGCCCACATGTGGGACAACTATCCAATGACCCATTTTACCTAGAATATAAAATGCAATCATTTGAACATGGATGAATCTTCTGACAACTAAGTCCGAAATCCCGAACCAGCCTCTTACTCTTATAGTAATTTGAAGGCAAAACATTTCCTTTGGGTAACAGTGTTTTAATCAAAGTAAATATCTGATCAAAATAAGTGTTTGACATTCCATTATCTGATTTGATAACCATAAATTTAGAAACTGCTTCTAATTTTCTTATCTTGCAAACAGGATATAATGCATCCTCAACAGACCTCAAAAACTTATAAAATTCAGACGGTGCAAACTCAGGAGTTGAATCAAAATCATCTTGAGTTTCTATATGTTGAACAGATGGACCTACAACATCATGTACTAAATTTTAAAATCGAGATGGATCCGGAATCAAGTTCGTATCACCTTATCTGGAACTGTGTTCACCGTGTCGATACCAAAAAACATAATCCTATTGAAAACCAAAACGAAAAAGATGTCCCCCAGCTTTGACAAACGTTTCAAACGTTCTCAGTGCACATTTTTTACAAGGAAATTTTATTGTGCCTTCTGAAACAAATTCTGAATTTGATGTTTCAAATGCTAAGAAAGTCTCCACACCTTCAATATATACTGGATTTAAACTAGAACTGTTTGGATATCTACGTTAATTTATCCATACGCGGTCATCTAATAATGGCTGTTGTCGACTTCGTTGTTCCATATTTTTCTATAAAATATAAAAGCATTACTATTTTTGAATAATTTGATAGAAGAAAAACAATCTCAAAAACAAAAAAACTATAATAATTACCACTACTTACGAGTGACACAATTTTCAATGAAATTATTACTAATTAGTAACATAATTTTTAAATCATGCCCAATAAATTATTAAAATTATCAATACTCGCAACAGACTATTCTTAACATGTTCAAATATTAAACGGTCATTAATTTTTAAATCACTCCCAATAAAAAGTTCATGTCAGTCATGTCCCATTTAAACTCTCTAATTATCCATACATGGTTGATCACCTCGCAATTAGTGTTGCAATATGACGACCCAACTAATATCGTTCTCACCTCTAAGAATCAGCTCACATGACCGTTTACATAGAGCATTTTTCCTTAAATATTTAATCCCTTAAATTTTTAAGGAAGAATGGTCTAAGTAAAGGGTCATGTGATATAATTCTTATAGCTGAGAAAGACATGACTTAGATCGTCTCATTGGAACGCTACTTGCAAGGTTGTCAACCAAGAAAGGAAAGTTATAGGTTTTACATCGAACATGACTTACACACACTTCTTATTGAGCATGATATAAAAATTGACGATCGTTTAACATTTGAACATGTTAATAATAGCTTGTTGAGAATATTGATAATTTTAATAATTTATTATTTATTTATTATTTTAATAATATTAATATTATTTATTCATAAATATTAATCATAAAATTAATAACATTATTATATTACGTTACTAATTATATTATCAATTATGTTACTAATTAGTAATGAGAAGATATGCATAGAGACTGGTTAACCAAAACAAACGTGTTCATCTATCACCTTCGCTAATTGTTATAATTGTTCGCTAATTTTTAGATAATTGTTCGCTAATTGTTCTGCTTATTCACTAATTGTTCTTCTTATTCGCTAATTGTTTTTCTTATTCGCTGATTTTTCTTCTTATTTGCTAATTGTTCTTCTTATTTTATTATTAATATTAAAATAATATAATTTTTTATATTATGTTATAATTATCTTTTCAGTGTTGAAACTTGAAATTATATCTCCACATGTAATATTTATATTCAATTTCACCTCTCTGTTGGTGAGGAGGTTGATAATTTTGAAAATGAATGCAAATATTACATGTGGAGACAGAATGTGAAATTATTTCTAATTATTTTTTATATTATGTTACAATTCTCTTTTTAGTGTTGAAACTTGACATTATCTCTCCACATGTAATATTTACATTCACTTTCACCTATATGTTGGTTAGGAGGTTTATAATTTTGAAAATGAATGCAAATATTACATGTGGAGACAGAATGTGAAATTATTTCTAATTATCTGGTAATTATTCTAATTATCTGGTAATTTTTCTAATTATCTGGTAATTTTTCTAATTATCTGGAAATTATTCTAATTATCTGGTAGTTATTCTAATTATCTATTAATTATTCTAATTATCTAGTAATTAGTCTAATTATCTGGAAATTATTCTAATTATCTGGTAATTATTCTAATTATCTGGTAATTTTTCTAATTATCTGGTAATTTTTCTAATTATCTAGTAATTTTTCTAATTATCTGGTAATTATTATAATTATCTAGTAATTTTTCTAATTATCTGGTAATTTTTATAATTATCTGTGGTAATTTCTACTTATCTGGTAATTTCAACTAATCTGGTAATTATTCTACTTATCTGGTAATTATTCTACTAATCTGGTAATTTCTACTTATCTGGTAATTATTCTAATTATCTGGTAATTATTCTTCTTATCTGCTAATTATTCTAATTATCTTGTAATTATTCTTATTATCTGGTAATTATTCTAATTATCTGGTAATTATTAGCTCATTATTTAAATTATTTATTAATTATTTTAATTATTAGTTAATTTCTAATTAAATTAGATTATTACCAAACAAATATCATCCGGGAGTGTCGGGACTTTAACCTCTAGGTACAGCTGTGCCAGAGCCGCCTCTACTTGTTCGTATCCATACAATGATTACTTGATTGATAAAGAATCTAATTATACCAAATTATATTATTTATCTACTAATTATGCCTAATTATCACTAACAAAATCATTTTATTAATAAAACTAAATATTAATAATAAATTAAATTAAATTTATCTAAATTACCACTAAATAACAAAAATTAAAATGAATATAAAAAATTAAAGGAATATAAAAATAAATAAAAGAGAAATACCTTAGAATTTATGCTGAACTTTTTGACCCCTTCGAATTCCACTCAAAAAAAATTAAAACTATTAAAACTGAAGACTCTAGAGAGAAAGTAAAGAAGAATTGAATGTTCTGGAAAAAAACGGATGGGGGTATATATAGGTTAGATTATTTTTGACGGTAGCATTTGCGACGGGTGTACCTTCGCAATTAGATGTATTTGTGACAGGTCCCATCGCAAATACCTTCGCCGCATTAATTACAGCCTGCGGTTAAAAGGGTATTTTCGACAGGTCCCTTTACAAAAACCCCTGCCGCCAGAACTTTTTACGACAGGAAACGACCCTGTCGCAAATACTATTTGCCGCCGCTTGCTATTTGCGACAGTGAGGAAACGTCCTGTCGCAAATACCTTCGCCACATTAATTACAGCATGCGGTTAAAAGGGTTATTTGTGACGGATCCCGTCGCAAATACTCGCGCCGTAAAAGGTTATTTGCGACGGGACCCGTCGTAAATAACCCTGCCGCCAGAACATTTTTTGCGACGGGTAACGAGCCCATCGCGAATATGATTTACCACCACCTACTATTTGTGATAGGGAGGATACGTCCCATCGGAAATATCCTTCCCTCATTTTGGCGCGAAAGCCGCGCCAAAACAATTGCGACGGGGCATCTCTCACCGTCACAAATACCACATTATTTGTGACGGGAATGCATTCCCGTTGCAAATGTGTCTTCAATCGGACCATTTGGGATGGGAATATATCCCGTCACAAATGACTCATCGCAATAACACAGTTTTCCCGTAGTGGATTGGTTTGGTATGTAATTCCTTAAGATTGATACGTAGATTATATCATGTACTTGGAATAGGTTCGGTGGGAGTGATAGTCGATAGGACGCTTCTCCAATGCGATCAAGGGTCTCAAAAGGGTCGATGTTCATTGGACTAAGCTTTCTATTTTTCCCAAATCTCATCACCATGTTCCATGGAGATATGTTGAGGAATACAATGTCTCCAAAATCGAACTCTAGGTCCCTTCAGCGATTATCATCGTAGCTCTTTTCTCAACTCTGAATATGTTAGATGTGCTGTTGGATGGTCTTAACCTTCCCCACCATTTCATCGACCATTTCAGGACCTAGAAGTTTTCGTTCCCAAACTTCATCCCAACATGTAGGTTTTGTGCACCTATTTCCATAAATGGATTTATAGGGAGAAGTTTGGATGCTTTATTGGAAATTTTTGTTGTAAGAGAACTCAACCAAAGAAAGAATTTGATCCCATCATCCTTTAAAGTTCATTGAGCATGCTATCAACATGTATTCAAGTGTTGGGATATTCCTCTCTGATAGGGCATTAGTTTGAGGGTGATATGCCATGCTAATGTTTCTCTCAGTATTTAGAGCATATTGAAGACTCTTCCAAAACTTAGAGGTGAATGTTGGATCATGATTGGATATGGTAGACAGTGGTAAACCATGTAGCCTCGTCACTTCTCTAATATATATCCATAAAAGTTGATCCAATGAGAAAACCACTTGAATCGCAATGAACCGCGCTGTCTTTATTAGATGATCCAAAAAAACCCAGATAGATTTTTTTTTCTTTTATATGTCTTATGAAGCCTGATGAAAAAGTCCATAGTGATGTTTCACATTTCTATGTTGGTATGGGTAATGGTTTCATCATCCCCTTAGATTTTTTTCTTTTCAACTTCATGTGCTGACACAAAAAAAATATTAATGAATATTCTATAATTTACTTCTTTATATTGTCCAAACAATAGTGTTCTTAGAGATATCGATACATCTTTGTGCTTCCAAGATTGATAGAAAATGTTGATCTATGTGTATCATCCAATAACTCATTCTTCAACTTAGGATTTTATGGTTCACATAGTCTTGACCCAAATCTTATAGCACCTTCTTCATTAACATTAAACTATGAGGATTTACCTTTTCTTATAGTTTTCACTTTCTTTTGAATTCCAACATCAACTCTTTGATCATCCTTTAACCTCTCCAAAATAGATGGTTGAGAAATCATGTGTGAAATGATTGATAATGTTCCTTTCTTTATGATTCCCATGTCTATACTCTTTATGTTAAATAAGATCATATCCTTATTGATTCTCATCAATGATATAGTTTTTGTATCTTTTCAACTTAGAGAGTCTCCTACATTATTCACTTTCCCTGGATAGTAGTGAATTGAGAAATCATAGTCTATGATCAACTATAACCATTTTTGTTGGAATATATTAAACTCTTTCTATGTGACTATATATTGGAGGATTTTTTGACCCATATATATTTCACACTTCTCCCCAAAGAGGTAATGTCACAAAATGTTCAAAGTAAATATCACTGTATCCAACTCTAGATCTTGTGTGGGATTGTTTTTCACATGAATTTTCAACTACCTTGAGGGGTAGGTAGTGAATTTTTAATTTTTCATCAACACACATCCCAATCCCTTATTTTATGTATCATTGAGAATCATGAAAAGCTCCCCAATTTTGGGTAGTGTGAGCATGGGTGCAATTAAAATATTCCTTTTCAACTCAATGAAGATTTTTTCACATTCATTATTCCAAGAAAATTTGACTCTTTTTTGAGTTATCTTAGTAATATGGTTTGAAAATCGTGAGAAATTTCTCAAAAATCAGTAATAATATCCAACTAACCCAAATAAACTATGGATATCTATCCTAGATATTGGCCTTAGACATCCCTCAATTTATTTTTTCTATGAAAAATCTACAGATATCCCATTGCTTGTGATGATATGACCCAAGAGCGAGACTTTCTTCTGCCAGAACTTACACTTGGTGTACTTTTCATAGAGCTTATACTTTCAAAAGGTATCTAGAATAGTGATCTGATTCTCCTAATACTCCTCATTGGTTTGTATTATATTAAAATATCATCTATAAATACTACCAAAAATTTGTCAAGTTAATATCTAAAGACTCTATTCATCATGTCCGTGGAGATTTTTGGGGCATTATTCAGTCCGAATGGAATCACTATGAACTCATAATGCTCGTAACTTATATGGAAAGCATTCTTGGGGATGTCCTTCTTATTAACCCATACATGGTAATATCCTAACTATAGATCCACCTTGGATAATTATTGTGGTGGTAGCTAATCTAATAGGTCATAAATTCATGGAAATGGATTCTTGGTCTTTATCATGATTTTTTTGAGTTCAGGATAATCGATGCAAAGTCAAATTGACCCATCCTTCTTCTTGACAAAGAGGACTGGAGCACCACATGGTGAAGCACTTGGGTATATAAACCCTTTATCCAAATTCTCTTATAATTGTTTATTCAGCTCCTCATGTACCAAAATAGCCATTCCATATGGATTCTTGGATATTGACAATGCCTTAGTTATAAGATCGATTGAGAATTCAACATCTCTACTTGGAGGAAGACCATGAATTTCTTCAGGAAACACATCATTGAATTCCCTCACAATATATAAGGCCACGACCTTAAACATTACTTAATATTGAATTAAATTAATAATTCACATAGAGGATATTTTCAGGTTTAGAGTTTTAGAGAATTAGGACATAACAATTACATCTCAAAAGATTACAAAGTATACACTTCTACTAAGCTTCCATAAAATAAAAAAAAACTCTTAAAAATAAACATGTCTAGTTCCATGTTTTAGATAGCATGTCTTTCCTTGATCCCATCATTGACCCTATTCATCTTTAAGTCATGTGGAAAACATTTCAAAAACATGGGATGAGCATAAAAATCCCATTAAAGGATACACAAAGAAGTAAAACTTTTAGTTTTTCAAAACAACAAGTAAACCAAGAATACTTTATTAAAGTAATACTTTTCACCTTTATGAAGTAGTAACAAAATCTTCACTGAATAAAAGATCATTACTTACCCTTTTGTAACCAAAATATTACCATAAAACCCATATAAATAACACATAACATAAAAAGGTAACTTGGGACATAAACATACTTTAATGGAATAACCATACGGTCGGCTTCCACACATATCACTTAATGGAATAGCCATACGGCCAACTTCCATAACCAAGGAATTGGAGGTTATAACGTAACCACCCGTCCTGGTATTCACGGCACCACCCGTCATATGGTTTATCACGTAACCACCCGTCAAATGTCCATGTACCATTATAAAATCATAATACATAAAACAAATATAATGGAAAGAAAACATTTCCACATTTCGATCAAAATATATAAATTAAATATATTGACATTACAAATCTTTTATAAAAACAATTTTCAATACCAAAATACATAAAGGAGTATATGGTTTTTATTTACTTTTAAAAACATTACGGCTTGTGGAGGAAGCCAAAGTTCAAATAATACTCGTGGCGGCGGAAAAGGTCGTTGTCACCACGTACGTTAAAAAGAAACATAATTTTTGTCATTTAGAAAAACTCTTCATATAGAAAAGATTCATTTTGAATAAAAGTAAAATTCAAAGGTGTTTTAAACAGCGTATAAAAGAAATTCTTGTATTAGAACAAAATATGCCTCAATGAAAAGAGATTGAGATGAAGTCCCTTACAAAGACAATTTCCTTAGATTAAGGATAAATCAATTACATAATTATGTGTGACAAACTAATACACCAAATATAAGTGTATATTAAGTGTAAAACAATAAGAGTTCATTCACACATATTAATAGAATGATATATTCAAGGAGTACAAGTTTACCCCAAAGAATCAAAATTGGGTTAAGAAGTTCCCTTGCAAAAATTCGACAGCCTAACGGTGTCACTTCAAAATTCAGAAAATGAGTTGATGAGAGTTAAAAGGGTATCTCATCACGTGTACATTAAATTTACAGTAATAAGGATATATGAGAACATATCCCAACATAAGAAGATGTAAGTTAAAATACATAAAAAAGGAAGTCTTTTTAAAGAAGAAGATAGTGAAAGGTTCCCTTACTGATTTGGGTAACTTTCGAAACGTAAACCTCATTGAAGAAGGGCAATACAACATTGATGTAAATACTTAAAAACGAAAGTATATTACAGAAAGAGTATAATAATGTTCAGTACATACACCACTCAAAGTAAATGGTGGAAATTGTAGCATAAATCTCACGGGTATAAAAGTGAGATGAAAAATCCTGTAAAGACCCGTAAAATTCAAGGGAAATTTTTTTCTTAATTTTCTTTAGAATTTTACAAGAGCGCGGTTTCAGACAGCACCTGATTCCGAGGCCCGGAGTGCCCGGAATTAATTTCCGAAGTTTGGCTCGGGTACGTTCAGTGAATAAACGAGCGGGAATTCCTAACTTTTGATCTGGTGCTCGGAATTGAAATCCGAGGGCACCGATGAACTCGCAGCGCTGATATTCGCTTAAAGAGTCCTTTTCGGGAGTTGCGTTTGTTGCGGGTTGAAAGTTAGTTTTTGGGTTTTTAGTTTAAGTTAAATAAAATTTGTGAGGAACAAATTTTATTTTTAACTAGTTAAGTCCTACCAAAGGGAGTTGGGAGTGGGACCCACATCCACTTAACCTCCCTTGGGAGGATTAAGTGAGGTGGGGTCCACACGAACCCCTAGACTTTTCAAGTTCCCTTAACCCCCCTCTTAATTGACTTAAGTTACTTAATTAATTTTGGGGGTTAAACTCTTTTGAATTTCAAACTTTTGAAATTCTTTTATGTTTTGTAATAATAAAATAAGATGATATCTTATTTTATTATGGGTTGTTTGTTTGTCCCCTTGAGAGCTTTTTGAGAGCTTCCTCTTCATCTTCAAGCTCTGACGAAGAACGAAGAACTCTCAAACTCCGACGAAGAACGACGCCTCTCTTCTTCGTCCTCGGTGTCAACAAGAGGGAACGCCGCTTCCTCTTCGGACCTTCTTCGTCGGCATACGAAGATTCAACAACGACTCTTCCTCCGCGACACCGATATTTCACGACTACGTCAACGTGCGACTATCGAGGTAGAGGTTCTTGAGTTCGTTGTTTTCTTTATTTTTGACTTTCCTCAAGACTTGACGAGGAACACTCTTTTTCCGACGAAGAACGCCGCACCTCCTTTCTTCGTTCACCGTGTCAACGAAGGGGACGCCACCTCTTCTTCGGACAACCTTCGTCGGCATACGAAGATTCGCCAACGACGTATCTCTTCGGGCATATCTCTTCGTCAACGGATTTGACGAACGACGACCGCGACGCCCGACCTCCGCGACGCCGTCTTCCGCGGAACGTAGACGAATCTTCGAATCTTAAACCCGAGGTAGGGGTTGTTGTTTAATTCTTAAATTATTCCTTTTCTTGCTCGTGGATCGCATGTCTACGTGAGGCTTTGAAATATTTTATTTAAGTGTTATAGTTAACGCGAGGGGGGCCCGGACCGCACGAACACGGCCGAACCCCCCCTCCATCGTTCTTGTTTAATTCTTGCGGTGGAAGCAAAGTGGCGTGGTGCCGTCGCACCACGCGGATTACCGTACGATTATTTTACGCGGCGCCGTCGCGCTACGTCAAGGAAAAATCTTCAAGAACGCGACGCCGTCGCGCCGCGTTGAAAAGAATCATGGCACGGCGAAAGGGGCGCGGTGCCGTCGCACCGCGCCGGATGACGAACGCCGCGGCCGATTCCGGGCCGCGGCGGGACGAGAAGACCGCGGCCGGTTCCGGGCCGCGGCGGAAGAGGAGACCGGCGGCCCGGCCGCCGGCGTCGGAAGCCGAAGAGGGGACCGGAAATTCCGGTCCCGTTGGAGAAAACCGGCCAGCCAGCTGGCCGACCGGATGCCGTTAAACCGGGAAATTAATTCCCCGACCAGCTGGCTAAAAACCCCCCTCTTAAAGAGGGGGGCGGTTCTTGAAGGAGGGGGGGCAGCCGGCCCCCCTGGTTCGCTTAAATAAACCGGCCCCCACGTGGGGGCGGTTTCAATCAAGGGCGCGGCAAATGCCGCGATGTTTTTCCAGGAACCGCGGGGCTTAGCCCCCGCGTGCGCAACCTCCTCGCGGTGCCAGGCCGCCGCGCCGCCCAGGGGGGGGGGGGGGGGGTCGGGCCGGGTCGGCCCGGACCCGGACCCCCCCATTTCGAACCAGAATTGGTTTTTGCCCCATAACTTGAGCCTCGGACCTCCGATCGATGAACCGTCAGCGGAAACGCGATCCTTGGATCGAGACGGTCGTTTCGGTATATCGCACTCAAGGTTTCGGATTACTTTGAGTTCGGCCGGGTTGGTTCGTTCACGAAACCAACCGGGCCTTCGGAGCGGAAACGCTCATATCTTGAGCCACGAACGTCCGATTGACGCGCCGTCAGTCGCGTTGCGTTCCTCTTAGTGAGACGGATCTTTTGGCATACTCCGCCCGAGGTTTGGACGCAGGTGGAGTACGGTCGGGTTGGTTTTGCCTTAAAAACCAACCGGGCCCCGGTGACGAAAAAGCCAATAACTCACAGACCGGGCGTCCGATTGACGCGCCGTCTGTTTCGTTGACTTCCTCTTGATGAGACGGAACTTTTGACATACTCCGCCCGAGTTTTGGATACAGTCGGAGTATGGCCGGGTTGGATTGTACCCAAAATCCAACCGGGCCCCTGGAACGGGAAGGCTGATATCTTTCAGACAGGACGTCCGCTTGACGAGCCGTCAGCAGCGTTGGTGGTTACGTTGAGTAACGGTCCCTTTGAGTATACCCTATGGGAGTTCGGGGTACAGTTGAGATACGGCCGGGATTGGTTTCGCTCACGAAACCAACCGGGCCCCTGGGACGAATAGGCTAATAACTCACAGACCGGGCGTCCGATCGACGCGCCGTCTGTTGCGTTGAGACCCATGTGACGAGACGGACCTTTGAGACACTTCTTCGTGGGACTTTGAGATACTTGGAGTATCGACCTGTAGCTCGTGGAGCGGACCCTCCCAGTGACGAGCGTGCGATGTACGGAGACCGTGTAGCTGGCTGAGACCTGACGACTGCTTGACCGACTCGACTTGGAGTGAGTCGACTAGCCCAGTGGACGGAGCACTACTTTCTGAGGTGCAGACCCATGGCGGACGGAGCACTACCTGTGTGACAGTGCAGACCCGCGGTGCTCGTCCGGAGAGTACCTCAGCAGGCTACTAGGGGGTGTGCACTACGGTGTTTGGGTGACATACCTCGGCGGGAAGCACTACTGTGTTTGGGTGGCTGGCCCGCAGTACTCGACAGGAGGAGTACTTCAGCAGTCTTAGGTTAGTGAGCAGTACCTCGGAGTCGTGACAGGACCACTGTACACTCTAGAGACGGAGCTCTTCAGCAGTTACGGTTTCGATAATAAAAATCCTGGTTTGAGCTGAGACTTTGACCTTTGTGTTTCCTCATGATTGAGATGGGTTACTTGATAACTTAGGTATATGTATGGGCATATACCTGGGTAGTGGTTATCCGTTGATCTCATGATCCTTGTGTTTCCTCATGACTGAGATGGGTTACTTGATAACTTAGGTATATGTATGGGCATATACCTAAGTAGAGTTTATCTGTTGAGATCTTCTTGTGTTTATCCTTGTTGGTTTTAGTGAGACCTTGAGGGTCTCGGGGTCCCTACTGAGTATCGTTATACTCACCCCTGCACGGGCTATGCCCGCACCTCGTTGTGTTGGTTGCAGACGACGGACAGTGCTGACAGAAGCCGAAGGTTCGAGGACTGGACGGTACCTGGAGGTGGACTATACGACGAGGCGGTACCCGGAGGTGGACCACTGGGCGGGACATACTCGGAGCGGATGGCGGGACCCGAGGAGCAGAGGAGCTATCTGTACCCACCCTTCAGGTGGAATTTCCAGTGGACATCTCAGCGTAGCAGCTTTACTTTTCAGTCGCTGTTTTCCCTTTCGAGTTGTACTTTACAGTTGGGCTTGTATTTCCGGCCCCTTTTTACTTTTCAGCTCTTCTTTTCGTACTTAGTGTTTTACTTCCGCTTGTACTCTGTGGTGCTTGTTTTCTTTATAAAGGCAATGCCTTCCCAGTTATCGGGATTTTACGCCTTTGGTGCTAGTCGCCAGCCCCTGGCCTATGGAAGGCGGGCTTGGGGTAGTCACGGCACGGGCCCCGAGGACGGGTCGTGACAAATTGGTATCAAAGGAGTTCGGTTCTACCACAGAACTTATAACTCTGATGTTTCTTTCTGTGAAGCAATAGTGTTGAGAGTACCGAGTGTGGTTTTCAGTTCAGGGAGTCCAGTGTTGGTGCGGGCGGCCGACGTATCCATACACCAGGACCCTGACAACTGATTTCCGACTTTGTGCACGAAAACACTGACTGCGTGTGTGTTTTCAAAGGTTTTTCCCCTTAAAACAGCTCAAACCAGGTCAGCTCACCAGGTATAATCATTTGATCGTGTTACGTTGTTTCTATCAGGATGGCCTCACGACGGCAGCCAGTTAGGGTTCCGAGAATCGAACGTGACGACAGCCCACCGAGCGACGAGGCCTCGGTGCAGGGCCCTTTGTCAGCAGTGGCACCGGCGGTAGCTCTACCCGCCGAGCCCCCGATGCTTCCAGCAGCAGCCGCTGACGATGCACGTCGCCTCAGCGCACTGCATGAGTTTCAGCGCCAGCAACCGCCCAGGTTTCACGGGGAGACGGATCCCCAGGCTGCAGAGGACTGGCTGGAGGCAGTGGTACGAGTGTTTAGGCTAGTGAGGACGCCGGCAGACTTCATGGTGATCTTTGCTACCAGCCTCCTTCAGGCAGCAGCAGGTAGGTGGTGGAGCCACTTGTTTCAGTTTTGCGATGAGATGAACTTCGCATGGGAAGACTTCGAGACCTTCTTCAGGGTGGAGTTTGTGCCAGTATCTCTACACCCCGAGCGTGTACAGGAGATTCTGCCTTTACCGCGTGTTTTTCGATCAGAAGCCGAGTCATCTGTGGGCAGTAGACAGATGATGCAGAGGTCCAGGAGGACCAGACCAGCAGTTGGGCGATCTCGGGTTTTAGGACCAATGGTGCAGGGCACCCGGAGTGGGAACAGAGCTAGCCGTTCATGGAGCAGGTTGTGTTACTCATGTCGCGGAAAGGGTCACCTGGCACGTGACTGTCCGACTTCTCGATCCGCAGGCTTGGGGGGGAGCCACCGAGGTTGAGGCAGCGACAAATGCTTGAGCAACAGTAAAGCAGGTGGACAGGAGCGGAACTAGTGGATACGTCTCTTGTACTTCTAGTTTCATGTTGATGTTGTTTTTGTGTAGCATCTTTGTATTATGAGCTGCAATAATAAAAGACGCATCCTTTGTGATGTTTTCATTCCTGTCCTCTTTTGTGATGTTACTAAGAGGTTCCAGTTGACTGTTGACTTGACCCTCACTTGTGAGACATCTACTGGAGGAGACCAGTTACCACACACTGATGCCGACAGTGTGACTCAACCCTTGGAGGCGAGAGTAACGGTTGGATCTCTTAGTAGTAGCGTCGAGGCCTTACGATGTCATCCTTGGTATGGATTAGTATCATCCATGTTAGGATTGACTGTTTTAGGCAAAGAATGTGGTTCACCCAGGGGATGAGACCAGGTTTCTCTTATCGGAAAAGAAGAAATCTTGCAGCTCTTGTGGGACCAGAGATGGTCCGGGCCACGTCAGAGGAGGTCCATGTCATCCAGGAGCGGATAAGGACAACACAGAGCCGGCAGAAGTCATACGCTGACAGGAGGCGGAGGCCACTAGAGTTTGAGGATGGTGACCACGTCTTCTTGCGGGTCTCACCTCGACGTGGTATTCGGAGATTTGGCCGAGGAGGCAAGTTATCTCCGCGCTTCATCGGACCCTTCCAGGTCCTCAGCAGGGTTGGTGAGGTGGCTTATCGCCTGGCTCTACCACCTCAGTTGCACCGGGTGCACGACGTCTTCCACGTGTCTCAGCTGAGGAGATACGTGCACGACCCGACGCACATCTTTGACCATGGGGAGCTTGACGTTGACGATGGGGAGACTTTTACGGAGGTCCCGGTGGAGATAGAGGATCGACAGGAGCAGGTCCTACTTGGGCGATCGATTCCTCTTGTGTGCATCAGATGGCAGCACGGGAATCTCCAGGAGAGCACATGGGAGCGGGAGGCTCAGATGCGTGCTCAGTACCCTCATTTGTTTCCCTAGTTTTTGTTGTATCTTTACGGGGACGTAAAGCCCTGAGGTGGGAGTAATGTAAAGACCCGTAAAATTCAAGGGAAATTTTTTTCTTAATTTTCTTTAGAATTTTACAAGAGCGCGGTTTCAGACGGCACCTGATTCCGAGGCCCGGAGTGCCCGGAATTAATTTCCGAAGTTTGGCTCGGGTACGTTCAGTGAACAAACGAGCGGGAATTCCTAACTTTTGATCCGGTGCTCGGAATTGAAATCCGAGGGCACCGATGAACTCGCAGCGCCGATATTCGCTTAAAGAGTCCTTTTCGGGAGTTGCGTTTGTTGCGGGTTGAAAGTTAGTTTTTGGGTTTTTAGTTTAAGTTAAATAAAATTTGTGAGGAACTAATTTTATTTTTAACTAGTTAAGTCCTACCAAAGGGAGTTGGGAGTGGGACCCACATCCACTTAACCTCCCTTGGGAGGATTAAGTGAGGTGGGGTCCACACGAACCCCTAGACTTTTCAAGTTCCCTTAACCCCCCTCTTAATTGACTTAAGTTACTTAATTAATTTTGGGGGTTAAACTCTTTTGAATTTCAAACTTTTGAAATTATTTTATGTTTTGTAATAATAAAATAAGATGATATCTTATTTTATTATGGGTTGTTTGTTTGTCCCCTTGAGAGCTTTTTGAGAGCTTCCTCTTCATCTTCAAGCTCTGACGAAGAACGAAGAACGCTCAAACTCCGACGAAGAACGACGCCTCTCTTCTTCGTCCTCGGTGTCAACAAGAGGGAACGCCGCTTCCTCTTCGGACCTTCTTCGTCGGCATACGAAGATTCGACAACGACTCTTCCTCCGCGACACCGATATTTCACGACTACGTCAACGTGCGACTATCGAGGTAGAGGTTCTTGAGTTCGTTGTTTTCTTTATTTTTGACTTTCCTCAAGACTTGACGAGGAACGCTCTTTTTCCGACGAAGAACGCCGCACCTCCTTTCTTCGTTCACCGTGTCAACGAAGGGGACGCCACCTCTTCTTCGGACAACCTTCGTCGGCATACGAAGATTCGCCAACGACGTATCTCTTCGGGCATATCTCTTCGTCAACGGATTTGACGAACGACGACCGCGACGCCCGACCTCCGCGACGCCGTCTTCCGCGGAACGTAGACGAATCTTCGAATCTTAAACCCGAGGTAGGGGTTGTTCTTTAATTCTTAAATTATTCCTTTTCTTTCTCGTGGATCGCATGTCTACGTGAGGCTTTGAAATATTTTATTGAAGTGTTATAGTTAACGCGAGGGGGGCCCGGACCGCACGAACACGGCCGAACCCCCCCTCCATCGTTCTTGTTTAATTCTTGCGGTGGAAGCAAAGTGGCGTGGTTCCGTCGCACCACGCGGATTACCGTACGATTATTTTACGCGGCGCCGTCGCGCTACGTCAAGGAAAAATCTTCAAGAACGTGACGCCGTCGCGCCGCGTTGAAAAGAATCATGGCACGGCGAAAGGGGCGCGGTGCCGTCGCACCGCGCCGGATGACGAACGCCGCGGCCGGTTCCGGGCCGCGGCGGGACGAGAAGACCGCGGCCGGTTCCGGGCCGCGGCGGAAGAGGAGACCGGCGGCCCGGCCGCCGGCGTCGGAAGCCGAAGAGGGGACCGGAAATTCCGGTCCCGTTGGAGAAAACCGGCCGGCCAGCTGGCCGGCCGGATGCCGTTAAACCGGGGAATTAATTCCCCGGCCAGCTGGCTAAAAACCCCCCTCTTAAAGAGGGGGGCGGTTCTTGAAGGAGGGGGGGCAGCCGGCCCCCCTGGTTCTCTTAAATAAACCGGCCCCCACGTGGGGGCGGTTTCAATCAAGGGCGCGGCAAATGCCGCGCCGTTTTTCCAGGAACCGCGGGGCTTAGCCCCCGCGTGCGCAACCTCCTCGCGGCGCTAGGCCGCCGCGGCCCGCCGCGCCGCCGCCGTCCGCCGCCGCCGGCCGCCGCCGCCGGCCACCGCGCCGCCCAGGGGGGGTCGGGCCGGGTCGGCCCGGACCCGGACCCCCCCATTTCGAACCAGAATTGGTTTTTTCCCCATAACTTGAGCCTCGGACCTCCGATCGACGAACCGTCAGCGGCAACGCGATCCTTGGATCGAGACGGTCGTTTCGGTATATCGCACTCAAGGTTTCGGATTACTTTGATTTCGGCCGGGTTGGTTTGTTCACGAAACCAACCGGGCCTTCGGAGCGGAAACGCTCATATCTTGAGCCACGAACGTCCGATTGACGCGCCGTCAGTCGCGTTGCGTTCCTCTTAGTGAGACGGATCTTTTGGCATACTCCGCCCGAGGTTTGGACGCAGGTGGAGTACGGTCGGGTTGGTTTTGCCTTAAAAACCAACCGGGCCCCGGTGATGAAAAAGCCAATAACTCACAGACCGGGCGTCCTATTGACGCGCCGTCTGTTTCGTTGACTTCCTCTTGATGAGACGGAACTTTTGACATACTCCGCCCGAGTTTTGGATACAGTCGGAGTATGGCCGGGTTGGATTGTACCCGAAATCCAACCGGGCCCCTGGAACGGGAAGACTGATATCTTTCAGACAGGACGTCCGCTTGACGAGCCGGCAGCAGCGTTGGTGGTTACGTTGAGTAACGGTCCCTTTGAGTATACCCTATGGGAGTTCGGGGTACAGTTGAGATACGGCCGGGATTGGTTTCGCTCACGAAACCAACCGGGCCCCTGGGACGAATAGGCTAATAACTCACAGACCGGGCGTCCGATCGACGCGCCGTCTGTTGCGTTGAGACCCCTGTGACGAGACGGACATTTGAGACACTTCTTCGTGGGACTTTGAGATACTTGGAGTATCGACCTGTAGCTCGTGGAGCGGACCCTCCCAGTGACGAGCGTGCGATGTACGGAGACCGTGTAGCTGGCTGAGACCTGACGACTGCTTGACCGACTCGACTTGGAGTGAGTCGACTAGCCCAGTGGACGGAGCACTACTTTCTGAGGTGCATACCCATGGCGGACGGAGCACTACCTGTGTGACAGTGCAGACCCGCGGTGCTCGTCCGGAGAGTACCTCAGCAGGCTACTAGGGGGTGTGCACTACGGTGTTTGGGTGACATACCTCGGCGGGAAGCACTACTGTGTTTGGGTGGCTGGCCTGCAGTACTCGACAGGAGGAGTACTTCAGCAGTCTTAGGTTAGTGAGCAGTACCTCGGAGTCGTGACAGGACCACTGTACACTCTAGAGACGGAGCTCTTCAGCAGTTACGGTTTCGATAATAAAAATCCTGGTTTGAGCTGAGACTTTGACCTTTGTGTTTCCTCATGATTGAGATGGGTTACTTGATAACTTAGGTATATGTATGGGCATATACCTGGGTAGTGGTTATCCGTTGATCTCATGATCCTTGTGTTTCCTCATGACTGAGATGGGTTACTTGATAACTTAGGTATATGTATGGGCATATACCTAAGTAGATTTTATCTGTTGAGATCTTATTGTGTTTATCCTTGTTGGTTTTAGTGAGACCTTGAGGGTCTCGGGGTCCCTACTGAGTATCGTTATACTCACCCCTGCACGGGCTATGCCCGCACCTCGTTGTGTTGGTTGCAGACGACGGACAATGCTGACAGAAGCCGAAGGTTCGAGGACTGGACGGTACCTGGAGGTGGACTATACGACGAGGCGGTACCCGGAGGTGGACCACTGGGCGGGACATACTCGGAGCGGATGGCGGGACCCGAGGAGCAGAGGAGCTATCTGTACCCACCCTTCAGGTGGAATTTCCAGTGGACATCTCAGCGTAGCAGCTTTACTTTTCAGTCGCTGTTTTCCCTTTCGAGTTGTACTTTACAGTTGGGCTTGTATTTCCGGCCCCTTTTTACTTTTCATCTCTTCTTTTCGTACTTAGTGTTTTACTTCCGCTTGTACTCTGTGGTGCTTGTTTTCTTTATAAAGGCAATGACTTCCCAGTTATCGGGATTTTACGCCTTTGGTGCTAGTCGCCAGCCCCTGGCCTATGGAAGGCGGGCTTGGGGTAGTCACGGCACGGGCCCCGAGGACGGGTCGTGACAAATCCCTTACGAAAACTCGGCAGCCTAACGATGCCACTTAAAACATCCAAAAATGGATTGATGAGATCAAATATGGACTCTCATAATATTGACATAAAATGTACAGAAATAGGAATATAAAATAACATCCCCCAAAATAACAATGAGGAGGTTAAAATAAGTGACATAAAGGAGAGTACTTAAAAATAAAGAGAGTGGTTGGATCTCTTACGAAAATTCAGCAGCCTAACGGCACCACTAAAAACTTCCAAAATGGATTGATGAGAGAAAATGGGTTCTCTCATCATATGAACATAAAAAGTAAAGTAAGAGTAATATAAAAGAAAATCCCAATAATAAGAAATATTAGCTTAAAACGAATGACATAAAAGAGTGTACTTAAAAAGATAGAGATAGGTAGGATCCCTTACCTCAAGTCTGACTTGCCTTGTTCGTTTCTTTATATTCCTGAATAATAAACTTTGTTCAATTTATAATTTCTGAAGGAACTCATTTAAATATTATTATTCAGTTCATATCACATATTATAGTGTTATAATAATTGGTTAATAATGTGAGTTCATATCAAACGTTTTTGTCGATGTTCGGTACATGAGTAAAAATTGAACTTGTTGGAAAATAATTTTCCATGTAGTTATAAGTACATCATCTCCAGAATAGTATTAATGATTTAAATATCATATATATCCAGTATATATTCATTTTATACTATTAAATAACATTTGGAGATAATAAAAATGAAATGCACCGTTCATGGAGACGGTAGGCCGTACGTACTCATGAATGCTACTTTCATTTTTGTTCTCATATTAATGGAATTAAAACTAAATGAGATATATATATATTATAATTATAGAATTATATCCATCATTTAGATGTAATATATGACATATATATCCATTATATATATGTACTTATAATAGTACATAACATTTGGAGATATGAAATGAAAAGTACCATTCGTGGAGACGGTAAGTCGTACGTACGCATGAACGCTACTTTCATTTCTTTGGAACATTAATGGAATTAAAACTAGATGAGATATATATATATATATTATAATTAAATTATAATATATATGTTATATAGATCACATAATTTCATCAATTTCATTCTTTATACATTCCATGTATTGCATGAACGAGTCACATCACTTGAGGGGGCGGTAGTCCACACTTCCTCAAATGAAATTATCGCATTTGCACAACATGAAAAGCATAAAGGTATATATTAAATATAAAATACAGAAGCATAGATAAGAAATAAATATAATATATATCATAAATAAATATAGTTCCATCATAATGGCCACCATGAGAGGTGGTATGAAAAGATAGAACAATCATCGTTTCATGAGGCAGTAATTCACCATCCACGGAAACAGTATGTTCTTTAACCATTAGATAGAGGTGTGTGTTAGTGTAGCTCTAATACTCCTCAAAACAACATCCTAGTATATTGATGATACTGGTTTTGTTACAAAATAAATAAATAAAAAGAGATTATGGGGTTGGAGAAGCAAAATAATACAAAAGAACACTAGGGAAGACATTACCTTTAAATCAGGTAACTCTTTTTGATTTGACCTCAAAGGCTTCCTTGGAAAATATTATGCCCAATGTGAGGCTTCTAGGAGTAAGAGAGGGATTTGGAGAGACAAAATGAGCAGAGTTTGGCCGAGACAATGGCTTGAGAGGTGTGGGTAAGGTGGTTGAGGTGGGGGCCTTTTATAAGATAAGAGGAGGGGCACTCTTGGAAAGTTATAAAATATTACTTTATTATAAAATAATTTTCTGATTTTAAAGGTCCCAAAAGGATATATTTTGAGGATAAGGTGATATGAGTTCAAAATACATCCATACAATATCTTTTTGACAAGTTTAGGTCTTAGATTTTACATTATCTTTTCATTTTATTTAAATCGTTAAATAATGAGGTAATCACTGCATCATCATGGTGTCATAAATAATTTAATTTATTTAGTGTCTAAAAATTATAAAACAAATATCATTATGTAGGAAATATCTTTAGAGTTATAATTAATATTTATAATTAAAAATTTGAATTGTATAACCCCATATAAGAATTGTTTTAGTAAAACAATACATATTTGTGAAATTTTTATTTTAACTTTAAATAAAAAGTTATTAATGTCATTTTCCCACCAAAGTGGCTCCATGGGGTCCTTAAGTTGACCCATGGATTGTCTGGGTCGTCCATGACTCATCCAATAAGGGTAGGACATGTTTCAAAGTCATTTAATATTATTATAACATTATCTTTACCTTAAATTACACTAATTACCTCTAATCGTGATTAATAAAACATAAAAGTTACTATTCACCAAAAAATTATTTTAATCTCATTGAACCACATTTTACATCCTAATTACAAACATGTATGTTGGATTTTTGAAAATCAAATCACAGAAGTGGTAAAGTTTCATTTAAACGAAAAATTAGTTTCTTTAACTACCACTTAGTGGTTTCACTATTCATCAAAACTTGAAGTTTTTCAGAAAAATACCAAAAATTCACCCTAAGCTATATTTGATACTCCGAATTCAAAAATGATGTCTATTTTAAAAAAAATCAAAGTATATAAGTTTCATTAATTAATTTAATAATTCATTCCCACTGTCAAAACAAATAGCGTGTTTTTAAGAAACAATATCTATTAAAAGATTGACACTAGTTTAAGTCCAATTTCAAATTGAAATTAATTTAAATGACCACCATTGGATTAAATGGTAAAAATATATTCTAAATACGCTTTAATCTCAATTAAAAATATAATCTATCCATATAAATAAATCATATTAAAAAGAGGTTTTGAATTAAAATGCAACATTTTCACTAAAAATGATCTTTATCGGAAAAATAACAAAAATTTACAAAAAGTAAATTTTGATGTAGAGATTCTAAAGAAGGATTTTATTTTGTAAAATAAAACATATAAAATTGTAAAAATTATATTTAAAAAGGGTTCTCCATCAAAAGGAAGTTAATCGACCTTTTAAAGAATATTAGAAGATTTATTCTTAAAATTGGATTCATTTGAATTTTAAGCCTCTAACATTTATTTGATAAATGTAAAAATATTTAACAAACATATGTAATCATTTTGTAGTTATTTCTATTCATTACCTCCATTAAAACAGCTAGGCATTAACTATTATTATATTATTATATTATTAGTGTGCAACATAAGATTTCAAAGAAACTCGTTGTTGCGTATTGGGTACGCCATCGAGCATAGAATTCCCTTTAAAGTAATATTAATATTTTATTCACAAATATGGATAAGTGTGAAAATGTCATATTCTTTATTTACCTGGGGTGTTACATCCTTCCCCCCTTTTGGGAATTGCATCCTCGCAATTTTAAAATTGGGCTTGGAAACATCATTGAAAATACCACATCGGAATAAGAGTCAGTAAAACTATCACTTTAAAATAAAGAAAGAGAAGTAAAAAGGTCACCCGAGTTAACCTATACTATAATTCCATGTAGGAAAACATGGATATGGAAGAAAAAACAAAGGGTCATGTTTTGAGGGAGAGTGATAAAAAACATGTTTAGGAGAAAGTTAACCACCAGAAAATCACAAACTGGTGATGGGTTAAACAGTATTTGATTCCCCGGTAGGAAACATTAACAGAAAACATTTTTGATTTTAAGTTACATTTCATTGAGGAATTTATTTACAAGAATAACTAAAACATAATGAAACATACTTACTTGTAATGTTGACTTTCAACTTTTACTAGATTTTTTATACAAACTCATATTTCTCCAAAAGATGAGCATTTAGGATGACTTGTTCACATTAAGAGTACTATAATAAACTTCTAGAGAATCACTTAATCCACAAAAGAGAACTATATATTTTCCATGTATTTAGACAAAAACCAAAACCAAAATTGTTAGTACGAGATCAGATAATCCACAAAAGGGTAATCCTTTATAAAAAGAAAATCTATTCTTAATCTCCAAAATTTGTCCAACAAAACCCAAAGTTTAACGAAGACCATTCGATAAAAAATTATCCATAAAATTCTTCAAAGTAAACCAAACAAAGATTGAAACCCAAATATTTGAAGTATTTAATCACATAGTCTTCCAAGGTACAAATTAACATTTATCTCCAAATAACATTAGTTTCTCTTAAAGTCTCATATTGAAAAGTAATTAACCTAATCACATATCCTCCATGATATGTTAATAATTTCCATAATTAAACCAAAATAAATATACTCTTGATTCCTAAAATCATCTAACTAAAAACAATTAGTCAAACTAACTAGGGACTTCAGGCAGTTTAGTGGTAGGCAATAAATACCAGTCGCACTTTGGTTGTGGGTTCGATTCCCACAGATTTGTCTGACGCGACGGGTTGTCACACGGTCTACGTGTTTTCCTTTTTCCAAAATTATATAATTCTTAAAACATTATCCAAAACAATATAAAATCTTCAAAAATAATCATAACATATTTTAACCTCAAGATTATCTCATGCCTTTCATTTTACATCATAACATATAGTAACCCATAATTAGCTCAAAAGTAAGGATCATATAATCCCTAATGGTTACCTTTATAATTATTACCTAAACTCCCACATAGACTGGTCATCTCGTACATGATTCATTACATAACATACCAAGATTCAAGTGGTTGATCATGACTCCTTAATAGTTGGTTTAGAACAAACGTGAGTTTCCTCATTGAATCCCCCATTTCATCCAGTCTCTTAATCATAGAACCACCACAGTTTCCTTCAAACCCATTGTCACTTTGGTGCCTGCTTGATCTATCCATTTACTAAAACCAGAAATGTCAGTGTGAGTATATCAATAAAACTATCATTTACTAATGAGGAAGATAAACACTAAGATATACTTACTCATTCATGTTATCTACAAACTATGACTCTTTCTAAAATCCTAGACATTATGGTAATGTCACTTATTCTTAGAGAATACCCTAACCTCAAAAGTTATCTAAACGGACCTTTGATACCAAATATAAGGCCCTGACCTTAAATATTAATTAATATTGAATTAAATGAATAATTCAAATAGAGGATATTTTCAGGTTTAGAGTTTTAGAGAATTAGTACATAACTATTATGTCTCACAAGATTACAAAGTATACACTTCTACTAAGTTTCCATAAAGTCGAAAAAACTCTTAAAAAGAAACATTTCTAGTTCCATGTTTTAGATATCATGTCTTTCCTTGATCCCATACTTGACCCTATTCATCTTTAAGTCCTATGGAAAACATTTCAAAAACTTGGGATGAGCATAAAAATCCCAGTAAAGGATACACAGAGAAGGAAAACTGTTAGTTTTTCAAAACAACAAGTAAACCAAGAATACTTTATCAAAGTAATACTTTTCACCTTTTTGAAGTAGTAAAAAACTCTTCACTGAATAAAATATCATTACTTACCCTTTTGTAACCAAAATATTACCATAAAACCCAAATAAAGAACACATAACATATAAAGGTATCTTGGGACATAAATATACATAAATGGAATAACCATACGGTCGAATTCCACACATATCACTTAATGGAATATCCATACGGCCGACTTCCATACCCAATGAATTGGAGGTTATAATGTAACCACCCATCCTGGTATTCACGACACCACCTGTCATATGTTTTATCACGTAACCACCTGTCAAATGTCCAGGTACCATTATAAAATCATAAGACATAAAATAAATATAATGGAAAGAAAACATTTCCACATTTCGATCACAATATATCACTTAAATATATTGATATTAAAAATACATTATAAAACCATTTTCAATAACAATATATAAAAGAGTATATGGTTTTTATTTACTTTTAAAAACATTACGGCTTATTGAGGAAGCCAAAGTTCAAATAATACACACGGTGGCAGAAAAGGTTATTGTCACCGCGTACGTTAAAAAGAAACATACTTTTTGTCATTTAGTAAAACTCTTCTTATATAAAATATTCCTTTTGAATAAAAGTTAAAGTCAAAGGTGTTTTATACATAATATAAAATAAAGTATTGTATTAGAACAAAATATGCCTCAATGAAAAGAGATTGAGATGAAGTCCCTCACAAAGACGGTATACTTAGATTAATGATAAATCAATTACATAATTATGTGTGACAAACAAATACACCAAATATAAGTGGATATTAAGTGTAAAACAATCATAGTTCCTTCACACATATTCATAGAACTACATATTCAAGGATTACAAGTTTACCCCAAAGAATCAAAATTGGGTTAAGAAGTTCCCTTGAAAAAATTTGACAGCCTAACGACGTCACTTCAAAATTTAGAAAATGATTTGATGAGAGATAAAAAGAGTATCTCATCACTTGTACATTAAATTTACAGCAATAAATATATATGAGAATATATTTAAATATAATAAGATGTAATTTAAAAGACATAACAAAAGAAGTCTTTTTAAAGAAGAGGATGGTGAAAGGTCCCCTTACCGATTTGGGTAACTTTCGAAACATACACCTCATTGAAGAACGGAAATACAACATTGATATAAATACTCATAAAAGAAATTATATTACACAAAGAGTATAATAATGGACAGTACATACACCAATCAAAGTAAATGGTGGCAATTTTAGCATAAATCTCACGGGTATAAAAGTGAGATGAAAAATCACTTACGAAAACTAGGCATCCTAACGGCGCCACTTAAAACTTCCAAAAATGGATTGATGAGATCAAATAGGGTATCTCATCATATTAAAATAAAATGTACATAAAGATTAATATAAAATTACATCCCCCAACATAACAAATAGGAGCTTAAAATAAGTGACATTAAGGAGAGTACTTAAAAGGAAAGAGAGGGGTTGGATCTCTTACGAAAATTCGGCAGCCTAACGGCGCCACTCAAAACTTCCAAAATGGATTGATGAGAGAAAATAGGTTCTCTCATCATATGAACATAAAAATTACAGTAAGGGTAATATAAAAGAACATTCTAATCATAATAAAGACAAGCATAAAAGGAATGACATAAAAGAGTGTACTTAAAAAGAAAGAGATAGGTAGGATCCCTTACCTCAAGTCCGACTTGCCTTGTTCGTTTCTTTATATTCCTGAATAATAAACTTTGTTCAATTTATAATTAAATAAGGAAATCCTTTAAATATTATTATTCAGTTAATATCACATATTATAGTGTTATAATAATTGGTTAATAATGTGAGTTCATATCAAACGTTTTTGTCGATGTTCGATAGATGAGTAAAAATTGAACTTGTTGGAAAAGAATTTTCCATGTAGTTATATGTACATCATCTCCAGAATAGTATTAATGATTTAAATATCATATATATCCAGTATATATTAATTTTATAATATTTCACAACATTTGGAGATAATAAAAATGAAATGCACCGTTCATGGAGACGGTAGGCCGTACGTGCGCATGAACGCTACTTTCATTTTTTTGTCATATTAATGGAATTAAAACTAAATGAGAGATATATATATATTAAAATTACAGAATTATATCCATAATTTAGATGTAATATATGAAATATATATACATTATATATATGTACTTATAATAGTACATAACATTTGTAGATAAGAAATGAAAAGTACCGTTCATGGAGACGGTAAGCCGTACGTACGCATGAACGCTACTTTTATTTCTTTTGCACATTAATGGAATTAAAACTAGATGAGATATATATATATATTATAATTATAGTATAATATATATTTTATATAGATCACATAAGTTCATCAATTTCATTATTTATACATTTCATGTATTGCATGAACGAGTCACATCACTTGAAGGGGCAGTAGTCCACACTCCCTTAAATGACATTATCGGATTTGCACAACATGCAAAGCATAAAGGTATGTATTAAATATAAAATACAGAAGCATAGAGATGAAATAAATATAATATATATCATAAATAAATATAGTGGCATCATAATGGCCACCATGAGAGGTGGTATGAGAAGATAGAACAATCATTGTTTCGTGAGGCAGTAATTCGCCATCCACTGAAACAGTATGTTCTTTAACCATTAGACAGAGGTGTGTGTTAGTGTAGCTAGAATACTCCTCATAAAAACATCCTAGTATATTTAAGATACTATTTTTGTTACAAAAGAAATAAATAAAAAGAGTTTAGGGGGTTGGAGAAGCAAAATAAAACAAAAGAACACTAGGAAACACATTACCTTTAAATCGGGTAACACTTTTTGATTTGACCTCAAAGGCTTCCTAGGAATGTATTATGTCCAAGGTGAGGCTTCTAGGAGTAAGATAGGGATCTGTAGAGACAAAATTATCAGATTTTGGCCGATCCAATGGCTTGGAAGGTGTGGGTAAGGAGGTAGAGGTGGGGTCCTTTTATAAGAGAAGAGGAGGGGCACTCTTGGAAAGTTATAAAATATTACTTTATTATAAAATAATTTTCGGATTTTAAAGGTACCAAAAGGATATATTTCTAGGATAAGGTGATAGGAGATCTAAATCCACACATAAAATAGGTTTTTGACAAGTATAGGTCTTAGATTTTGCATTATCTTTTCATTTTATTTATATCGTTAAATAATGAGTTAATCGTTGCATCATCATGGTGTCATAAATAATTTAATTAATTTAGTGTCTAAAAATTATAAAAAAAATATAATGATGTAGGAAATATTTTTATATTTATAATTAATATTTATAGTCAAAAATATGACTTGTATAACCCCATGTAAAAATTGTTTTAGTAAAACAATACATGTTTGTGACATTTTTATTTTAACTTTAAATAAAAATTATTAATGTCATTTTCCTACCAAGGTGGCTCGATGGGGTCCTTAAGCTGAACCATGTATTTTATTGGTCGTCCATGACTCATCCAATAATTGTAGGACATGTGTCAAGGTAATTTCATATTATTATAACATTATCTTTACCTTAAATTACATTAATTACCTCTAATCGTGATTAATAAAACATAAAAGTTGTTATTCACCAAAAAAAACTATTTTAATCTCATTGAATCGAATTTTACTTCCTAATTAAAACCATGTATGTAAGATTTCTTAAAATCAAATCACAGAAGTGGTAAAGTTTCATTTAAATGAAAAATTAGTTTCTTTAACTACCACTTACTGGTTTCACTCTTCATAAAAAATTGATGTTTTTCAGAAAAATACAAAAAATTAACCCTAAGATATATTTGATATTCCGAATTCAAAAATTATGTCTATTTTAAAAAATTAAAAATATATATGTTTCATTAATTAATTTAATAATTCACTCCCACTGTCAAAACAAATAGCGTGTTTTTAAGAAACAAAATCTATTAAAATATTGACACTAGTTTAAGTCCAATTTCAAAGTGAAATTAATTCCAATGACCACCATTGGATTAAATGGTAAAAATATATTCTAAATACACTTAAATATCAATTAAAAAGATAACATATCCATATAAATAAATCAGATTAAAATGAGGTTTTGAATTAAAATGCAACATTTTCACTAAAAATGATCTTTATCGGAAAAATAACAAAAATTTACACAAAGTAAATTTTGATGTCCAGATTCTAAAGAAGTATTTTATTTTGTCAAATACAACATATAAAATTGTCAAAAGTATATTTAAAAAGGGTTCCCCATCAAAAGGTGGTTAATCGACCTTTTAAATAATATTAGAAGATTTATGCTTAAAATTGGATTCATTTGCATTTTAAGCCTCTAACATTTATTGTATAAATATAAAAGTATTTAAAAAACATATGTCATCATTTTGTAGTTATTTCTATTCATTCCCACCATTACAACGGCTAGGAATTAACTATTATTATATTATTATACTATTAGTGTGCAACGTAAGATTTCAAAGAAACTCGTTGTTGCGTATTGGGTACGCCATCGAGAATAGCATTCCCTTTAAAGTAATATTAATATTTTATTCAAAAATATGGATAAATGTGAAAATGTCAGATTCTTTATTTACCTGGGGTGTTACATCCTTCCCCCTTTTGGGAATTGCGTCCTCGCAGTTTTAAAATTGGGCTTGGAAACTTCATTGAAAATCCCACATCAGAACAAGAGTCAGTAAAACTATCACTTTAAAATAAAGAAAGATAAGTACAAAAGGTCACCCGAGTTAACCCATATGAGGATTCCATGTAGGAAAACATGGATATGGAGGAAAAAATAAAGTTTCATGTTCTGAGGGAGAGTGACAGAAAACATGTTTAAGAGAAAGTTAACCTCTAGAAAATCACAAACTGGTGATGGGTTAAACGGTATTTGATTCCCCAGTAGGAAAAGTTGACAGACAACATTTTTGTTTTTAAGTTACTTTTCATTGAGATATTTATTAATGAACGTAACTAAAACACAATAAAACATACTGACTTGTAATGTTGACTTTCAACTTTTACAATATTTCTTACACAAACTCATATTTCTCCAAAAGACGAGCATTTAGGATGACTTGTTCACATTAAGAGCACTATAATCAACTTCTAGAGAATCACCTATTCCACAAAATAGAACAATATATTTCCCATGTCTTTAGACAAAAACCAAAACCAAAATTGTTAGTACGAGATCAGATAATCTACAAAAGGATAATCCTTTATAAAAAGAAAATCTATTCTTAATCTCCAAAATTTGTCCAACAAAACCCAAAGTTCAACGAAGACCATTCAATAAACAATTGTCCATAAAATTCTTCAAAGTAAACCAAACAAAGATTGAAACCCAAATATTTGAAGTATTTAATCACATAGTCTTCCAAGGTACAAATTAACATTTATCTCCAAATAACATTAGTTTCTCTTAAAGTCTAATATTGAAAAGTAATTACCCTAATCACATATCCTCCATGATAGGTTAATCATTTCCATAGATTCCCAAAATAAACATACTCTTTATTCCTAAAATCATCTAACTAAAAAGAATTAGTCAAACTAACCAGGGACTTCACGAAGTCCAATGGTAGGCGATAAATACCAGTCGCACTTTGGTTTGGGTTCGATTCCCAGAGCTTTGTCCAACGCGACGGGTTGTCACACAGTCTGCGTGTTTTCCTTTTTCCAAAACTATATAATTCTTAAAAAATTACCCAAAACAAGATAAAATCTTCAAAAATAATCATAACATATTTTAACCTCAATATTATCTCATGCCTTTCATTTTCCATCATAACATATAATAACCCATAATTACCTCAAAATTAAGGGTCATATAAACCCTAATGGTTACCTTTATAATTATTACCTGAACTTCCACATCGACTGGTCATCTCGTACATGATGCATTATAGATCTTACCAAGGATCAAGTGGTTGATCATGACTCCTGGATAGTTGGTTTACAACAACCATGATTTTCCTCATTGAATCTCCCATTTCATCTAGTCTCTTAATCAGAGAACCACCACAGTTTCCTTCAAACCCATTGTCACTTTGGTGCCTACTAGATCCATCCATTTACTAAAACCAGAAATATCAGTGTGAGTATATCAACAAAATTATCATGTACTAATGAGGAAGATAAACACTAAGATATACTTACTCATTCACATTATCTAAAAACGATGACTCTTTCTGAAATCCTATCCATTATGGTAATGTCACTTATGCTTAGAGAATACCCTAAACTCTAAAGTTATCTAAAATGACCTTTGATACCAACTATAAGTCTCCGACCTTAAACATTACTTAATATTGAATTAAATGAATAATTCACATAGATAATATTTTTAGGTTTAGAGTCTCAGAGAATTAGGACATAACTATTACATCTCAAAAGAGTACAAAGTATAGACTTCTACTAAGTTTCCATAAAATAAAATAAAAACTCTTAAAAAGAAACATGTCTACTTCCATGTTTTAGATAGCATGTCTTTCCTAGATCCCATCCTTGACCCTATTCATCTTTAAGTCATGTGGAAAACATTAAAAAAACTTGGTATGAGCATAAAAAGCCCAGTAAAGGATACACAAAGAAGGAAAACTGTTAGTTTTTCAAAACAACATGTAAACGAAGAATACTTTATCAATGTAATAATTTTCACCTTTATAAAGTAGTAAAAAACTCTTCACTGAATAAAAGATCATTACTTACCCTTTTGTAACAAAAATATTTCCATAAAACCCATATAAAGAACACATAACATATAAAGGTATCTTGGGACATAAACATACTTAAATAGAATAACCATATGGTCGAATTCCACAGATATCACTTAATGGAATAGCCATACGACCGACTTCCACACCCGATGCATTGGAGGTTATAACGTAACCACCCGTCCTGGTATTCACGGCACCACCCATCATATGGTTTATCACGTAACCACCCGTCAAATGTCCAATTACCATTATAAAATCATAAGACATAAACCAAATATAATGGAAAGAAAACATTTCCACATTTCGATCACAATATATCACTTAAATATATTGACATTACAAATCATTTATAAAAACCATTTTCAATACCAAATTACATAGAAGATTATATAGTTTTTATTTAATTTTAAAAACATTACGACTTGTTGAGGAAGCCAAAGTTCAAATAATACTCACGGCGGTGAAAAAGGTCGTTGTCACCGCGTACATCAAAAAGAAACATACATTTTGTCATTTAGTAAAACTCTTCGTATAGAAAAGATTTATTTTCAATAAAAGTAAAAGTCAAAGGTTTTTTATACAACGTATAAAAGAAATTATTGTATTAGAATAAAATATGCCTCAATGAAAAGAGATTGAGACGATGTCCCTCACAAAGACGGTATCCTTAGATTAAGGATAAATCAATTACATAATTATGTGTGACAAAAAAATTCACCAAATATAAGTGGATATTAAGTGTAAAACAATCAGAGGTCATTCACACATATTCATAGAATGACATATTGACAGAGTACAAGTTTACCCCAAAGAATCAAAATTGGGTTAAGAAGTTCCCTTGCAAAAATTCGACAGCCTAACAGCGTCACTTCAAAATTCAGTAAACGAGTTGATGAGAGATAAAAAGGTTATCTCATCACTTGTACATTAAATTTACACCAATAAGGATATATGAGAACATATCCCAACATATGAAGATGTAATTTAAAATACATAACAAAAGAAGTCTTTTTAAAGAAGAGGAGGGTGAAAGGTCCCTTTACCGATTTGGGTAACTTTCGAAATGTACACCTCATTGAAGAAGGGCAATAAAAAATTGATGTAAATACTCATAAACAAAATTATATTACAAAAAGAGTATAATAATGGGCAGTACATACACCACTTAAAGAAAATGGTGGCAATTTTAGCATAAATCTCAAGGGTATAAAAGTGAGATGAAAAATCCCTTACGAAAACCCGACAGCCTAACGACGCCACTTAAAACTTCAAAAAATCAATTGATGAGATCAAATAGGGTCTCTCATCATATTAAAATAAAATTTGAGGAAAGAGTAATATAAAAGAACATCCCCCAACATAACAAAGAAGAGCTTAAAAGAAGTGACATAAAAGAGAGTACTTAAAAAGAAAGAGAGAGGTTGGATCTCATACAAAAATTCGGCAGCCTAACGACGCCACTCAAAACATCCAAAACGGATTGATGAGAGAAAATAGGGTCTATCATCATATGAAAATAAATATTAAATTAAGTGTAATATAAAATAACATCCCCATCATAAGAAATATGAGCTTAAAAGGAATGACATAAAAGAGTGTACTTAAAAAGAAAGAGATAGGTAGGATCCCTTACCTCAAGTCCGACTTTCCTTCTTCGTTTCTTTATATTCCTGAATAATAAACTTTGGTCAATTTATAATTGCTTAAGGACATTATTTAAAGATTATTGTTCAGTTCATATCACATATTATAGTGTTATAATAATTGGTTAATAATGTGAGTTCATATCGAACGTTTTTGTCGATGTTCGGTACATGAGTAAAAATTGAACTTGTTGGAACAGAATTTTCCATGTAGTTATAAGTACATCATCTACAGAATAGTATTAATGATTTAAATATCATATATATCCAGTATATATTCATTTTATACTATTTCATAACATTTATAGATAATAAAAATGAAATGCACCGTTCATGGAGACGGTAGGCCGTACGTACGCATGAACGCTACTTTCATTTTTTTGTCATATTAATGGAATTAAAACTAAATGAGAGATATATATATTATAATTCAAGAATTATATCCATAATTTAGATGTAATATATGAAATATATATCCATTATAAATATGTACTTATAATAGTAAATAACATTTGGAGATAAGAAATGAAAAGTACCGTTCATGGAGACGGTAAGTCGTACGTACGCATGAACGCTACTTTCATTTCTTTGGCACATTAATGGAATTAAAACTAGATGAGAGAGATATATAAATATTATAATTCCAGTATAATATATATTTTATATATATCACATAAATTCATCAATTTTATTCTTTATACATTCCATGTATTGCATGAACGAGTCACATCACTTGAGGGGGCGGTAGTCCACACTTCCTCAAATGAAATTATCGCATTTTCACAACATGAAAAGCATAAAGGTATGTACTAAATATAAAATACAGAAGAATATAGAGGAAATAAATATAATATATATCATAAATAAATATAGTTCCATCATAATGGCCACCATGAGAGGTGGTATGATAAGATAGAACAATCATTGTTTCGTGAGGCAGTAATTCGCCATCTAAGAAAATAGTATGTTATTTAACCATTAGACGGAGGTGTGTGTTATTGTAGCTCTAATCCTCCTCATAAAAACATCCTAGTATATTGAAGATACTGGTGTTGTTACAAAGGAAATAAATAAAAATAGTTTGTGGGGTTGGAGAAGCAAAATAAAACAAAATAACACTAGGGAAGACATTACTTTTAAATCAGGTAACTCTTTTTGATTTGACCTCAAAGGCTTCTTTGGAAAGGATTCTGCAAAGGTGAGGCTTCAAGGAGTAATAGAGGTATGTGGAGAGACAAAATTACCAGTGGTTGTCTGAGCCAATGGCTTGAGAGGTGTGGTTAAGGAGGTAGATGTGGGGGCCTTTTATAAGAGAAGAGGAGGGGCACTCTTGGAAAGTTATAAAATATTACTTTATTATAAACTACTTTTAGGATTTTAAAGGTCCCAAAAGGATATATTTCGAGGATAAAGTTATAGGAGTTCTAAATCCACCCATTAAATAGGTTTTTGACAAGTGTAGGTCTTAGAGTTTACATTATCTTTTCATTTTATTTAAATTGTTAAATAATGAGGTAATCGCCGCATCATCATGGTGTCATTAATAATTTAATTTATTTAGTGTCTAAAAATTATAAAACAAATATAATTATTTAGTAAATATTTTTATCTTTATAATGAATATTTATATTAAAAAATATGACTTTTATAACCCCATGTAAAAATTGTTTTAGTAAAACAATACATGTTTGTGACATTTTTATTTTAACTTTAAATAAAAAGATATTAATGTCATTTTCCTACCAAATTGGCTCCATGGGGTCCTTAAGTTTACCCATGGATTGTCTTGGTCGTCCATTACTCATCCAATAATGGTAGGACATGTGTCAAGGTCATTTAATATTATTATATCATTATCTTTACCTTAAATTACACTAATTACCTCTAATCGTGATTAATAAAACTTAAAAGTTACTATTCACCAAAAAATTATTTTAATCACATTGAACCACATTTTACTTCTTAATTACAACCATGTATGTCGGATTTTTGAAAATCAAATCATAGAAGTGGTAAAGTTTTATTTAAACAAAAAATCAGTTTCTTTAACTACCACTTAGTGGTTTCACTATTCATCAAAAATTGAAGTTTTTTAGAAAAATACCAAAAATTCACCCTAATCTATATTTGATATTACGAATTAAAAATGATGTATATTTTAAAGAATTAAAAATATCTAAGTTTCATTAATTAATTTAATAATTCATTCCCGCTGTCAAAACAAATAGAGTGTTTTTAAGAAACAATATCTATTAAAAGATTGACACTAGTTTAAGTTCAATTTCAAAGTGAAATTAATTCCAATGACCACAATTTGATTAAATGGTAAAAATATATTCTAAATAAACTTTAATCTCAATTAAAAAGATAATATATCCATATAAATAAATCATATTAAAAGGAGGTTTTGAATTATAATGCAACATTTTCACTAAAAATGATCTTTATCGAAAAAATAACAAAAATTTACACAAAGTAAATTTTGATGTCCAGATTTTAAAGAAGGATTTTATTTTGTCAAATACAACATATAAAATTGTCAAAAGTATATTTAAAAAGGGTTCTCCATCAAAAGGTGGTAAATCGATCTTTTAAAGAATATTAAAAGATTTATGCTTAAAATTGGATTCATTTGCATTTTAAGCCTCTAAAATTTATTGGATAAATGTAAAAATATTTAGCAAGCATATGTAATCATTTTGTAGTTATTTCTGTTCATTCCCTCCATTACAATGGCTAGGCATTAACTATTATTATATTATTATATTATTAGTGTGCAACGTAAGATTTCAAAGAAACTCATTGTTGCGTATTTGGTACGCCATCGAGCATAGCATTCCCTTTAAAGTAATATTGATATTTTATTCAAAAATATGGATAAATGTGAAAATGTCAGATTATTTATTTACCTGGGGTGTTACAAAATAGTAATGTATTTGAGGACAATTACTTCATTATACATAATCATTTGAGTAGGATAAGGGTGTTCATAGGGAAGTAATATCCATGTGTGCGATGATGGTGCAATAGAATATTCTTCATCCATGCACTTGAATAGAATTAGGGGTTTATTCTCCATATAGAGAGTGATTTACCTTTAATTTTAGTTTATGTTGGGTTCATATATGGAAATACAATTCATTCCCATAATTGCATTAAATTCCACCAAGGGAAGTGTTATAAGGTTTTCCGGGAAGTTCAATCCATAAATTGTGATAGAGGAGAAGTTATACTCATGGGATGCAATATTTTCCCCATTTCATGTTTTCACCGACATCTCTACTTCCACGATTTGTGGTGGTTTTTGGAAATTTCTACTAAAATTTTAGGATATAAATGAATGTGTAGAACTATAGAAGATAACACTACCTTTCACTTTTCGATTCTGGTTCTACTTTATCCAATATAAACTCTAGGATAAGTATCTTAAATAGTTAAACACATAAAGGGAAATACAATGATATTAAATGGATAAATTATAAATTATGTTTATCTCCTTGACTTATGAAATTATATGCTTTAATCTATATTATCCATGATCCACTTCCAAACATATATTATTACAAGCATTTTTTTATTCCCTCAATAATGGTTTGTAATGAGCTTATGAATTTACCAAAGCGTACCCCCCAGGATTTTCAAACCAAGAGTTTATCAAGGATCATTTTATTTCACCAATTCCCATTCAATTCTAGATCAATGTAGTGTTTTTGTGTTTATCCTCTAGATACATCTATTTTAGAGCCACATCCATTTTTTCGTATCCAGATAGGGATGCATTTTCCTGATAAACCACTTACTCTATACTAACCAAAATTTAGGGTTGGTTTCTTACAAATTTTCTTATCCATAAGGGTTTTCACTTGAGTTTTCTAATACTAATCCCAAAAATAAATAAACCTATTCTTTTATACCAACTAAAACAACCTCATTATTTTTATTACATTCATATGCGATTTAATTACATAAAATTACACTTAATACAACCCAAAAATTTAAATATCTCAAAAAATTATAAAAAATCACCATTCAATAATTTAGACACCATTATCCCCAAAATAATATTCATTTTACCTAAATAAGTTTCTAAATAAAAACTCACTTTTATTGAAAACTGACGGGTTTTGAAAAAAATAGTTTTCAAACCTTAATAAAATTAATTTTTGACTTCATAAAAAATATATGATCATATATATTTAATAAAATTAATTTAATAATAATATTTTCTTAATATATTATTTATTTTATAAATCCATTAATTCATCAAAATAGATTTCTTAATTGAATTTGAATATTTACCAAAAATATTATTTGTTCTTTAAAAACCATTTACTAAGTAAAAATAATAGTATCAAAGTATAATCATTATTTTATACAAAAATAATGTTAAAATTATTATTACTAGGTTCTTGATACGTATCCCTTTATTACACTAGAATATTCCCTAAGAGTAAGGTGCATGATGGTGGGGCTTTCATGGGGCTGTTCGGTAAACATAGTTTGGGTTGTGATCTCATTGAGCTTTTGGTTCTCCCATAAATAGTTTCTCTCATGCTTATGTTATTGGATATCATCTTGGTCTTGGTCTAGGGAAAATCCTAAGAATTCTACCTCCCTTATAATCTTTGATAAATGGGATTCATAGGGTGAGATCCTACTGGTTGAGGCCATCACTTCCATTGTCTCAATCAAAAGAAATTGTTAAAACCCTATATTTATAATAGTCATGTGATATTTTCTCAATGGCTATTCTATCAATGGAAATGGTACATAATGGTCTTTTAAATTCAATTGAATATAATATAACAAAATGAGTGAATATATGTAATATATTTAATTAAATTCAAATGTGAATTTTATTCCTAGATGTTCAGGTTGTTACACTGCCTAAGAACTTTTACTAAGAATTTACATTCCATTATATTGTAGTTTTTATCAATTAAAATCTTGGTCAGGGAATTATATCCAACCAATTTTCTATCAATTTATTCTAACATTTCTTCAAGTGGGATATTTTTTGATTTAGTGTAGCTCGATACATTTGGATGATGTTGGGCCTAATTCTAGTGGCCCATACCGCACACCAGACCACAACTCTCAACGGTCAAGCTCTATAGTGTGCTTGATGGGTGTTTTAGGGGAAACAATTACCTTACACTAGGGGATAAAGGTCCCTAGCCTAAATAATAGGGAACTATAGCAACTCTGAATGACTATAGTAGAGCTAAACAAAAGACGTCGACAAAGAACTGTAGAAATGCAGACTTTGGCACGATTACTGTAGCATCTTGGACATTTGATGCAATGTTAATATAGCTCTACATAATTCTAGCCCCTAGAAACAATAAAATCTTGGAAATAGGTGGCTACAACACTATAATAGTGCGGACTTCCAGTCACTGTTCACTATAGCACAATAAAATTACTCTGTGGTTGGAGGCCAAGTGTTTTTTCTTCTTTATTATCTTATTCGAGCTAGGGTTTTGGTGTTTGTGAAATTCTAAAATATTAAAATAATTATTCTTATAAATTATTGTGAAGTGATTATACCTCTCTGTGGATATCAGTATTATTATAGAACCACCTAAATCATTATGTGTGTGTTCATCTACTTCTCCTTCTTCTTTTGTTTTTATATTTTCTTCATTGACAAACCTCTAATCATTATGACTCCCAAAATTTCTAAAAAAATAATATCAAAGGTTGAGTTTGGAATTCTCAAATTAAACATTGTGTATGGAATAAGTAAAGGTGAATATTGATTTCTTAAATGGAACTGACTTTAGATACTAGAGAATGCAGATCAATGATTATCTTTATTAGAAAAATAACACTTTTTGATTATATTTGTAAGACCATCAGATATTGAATAAATAGAGAGTGAGATAATTGATCAATAGGTTCTAAGAGTTTTTCACCTTATTTTTTCCAAAAATGTGTTGTTCAATATCAAAGAGGATAAGATGATAGTTGGATTGATGAAATCTCTCTTTAGTATTTATGATAATTCTTCAGTGTCAAACAATGTGTGTATAATTTTATGATTGTTCAATATAGAAATTATTGAATGGAGGGACATTTCAGATCACATCAATGAATTAAAAATTATCAAAAGTTAGTTTACATTGGTGGGGATTGTGCTTGATGATGAGGTATTTGCATTGGTATTACTGTATTCATTTCTTGAGTGTTGGGAAGTGACTGTAAATATTTTGAACAATTATTTGGGGAATACCAAGTTCGTTCTAAAGGATGCGCTGGAACTGATACTCACTAATGATATTTGAATAAGATGATCAGGAAGATTCTATGGTTCTTCTTTGAACATGGAAAGAAGAGGAAGTTAAACATAGTTAAATAAACACAGAGGATTATCAATGTCAAGAGAAAAGGGACAAAACAAGGAACATGGGTTTGTTCTAACCTACTAGATTTTTGGGAAGAAAGGACATGTCAAGGAGTGTAGAGAAAAATTAAAGGAACTTGAAACTAATAAATCAAACACTATGGCTAAACAAACAGATGATGTGATGTAGTTGAGCATGGATAGCCCTATCAAGTCTTGGATTGTAGACTCAGGTTTATATTTCTATTCCACAATGAATAAGGTTTTCTTGAACCATTATGTTTTTGGAAATTTTGGCAAGGTGAATCTTTATAATGATGAACCCTTATAGATTATGGGGAAGGGAACCATGTTGATGTTCCTGATCATATAATCATTATTCCATTTTGTCCTTACCCAACTATTCCTTATCTAAAACACACCCTTCCTCTTTATATTGTAGGATTTAAAGACTTAATATGTGATCTTATCCTTCAAGTCATGCTCGATCTACTCATCCATTTCATTTTCATTCCCAATCTATAGTATCATGTTGATCATGTCACCCCCGTGAGAGATATTAGGTGTTGGGAAAATCTTGATCAACTTACAAACATTTAGAGATCTTGATGTGTCCAACTGTGATGCATCCCACAATAAGACCTTGACGTACACTCTTTTGGGGGTCTCATGTATCCTATGCCTCCTTGATTAGATCATTAGTCTCTTTATAACACAACAAACCTTCCATGTTTCCCAAGTTTGTAGTGTATAACCTCATGTATGCCTTGTAGTCTAGCACTATGTCCCCTAGCTTCATGAGGTGTAAGGATTAGAGAATTATCTCTATGGTAACGTCTACCACTCTGAAAGCCTCCCTGGAGTTACTCTTTTGGAGTTATGTCCCCACTGTGACCTCGGAACAAACCACTACCAAGAAATATGCCACAGAAATTAACATATGTTGCATCCTATCCATGTCCAACATACCATGAATGACACTATCCTTTCCTACCATAACCATCATGCAGTGTTGGCTCACCCCGAATAGGAAGTCTTCCACTGGTACACTGAGGAACATCATTCCACATTTTTGTCTGTGAGCCTCCACTTTTCCCACACACCCATGTCATGATATTCCAACCACTTATGTGTCTTCCATGTGCCGTCTACCTTGTATTATGCCACCAAACTCATAGTAATTACACTATTCTACAGTGATCAATGGATATAAGTTTGCACTGCTACAGTGATACAACCACCCAAATCCAAGATGTTATAGTGGAAAATGCCTAGAAGTTTGTAGAGATACATAATAATTTTCTCAAAATTATACATTGTTATAGTAATCATACCAAAGTATACACTACTACAATTTCTAATCTGTGTTTCCTGGTCAACTTTACTACATTCGGCCAAAGTTTCTACAGTTCCCAAAAATTTGGGCCGGGGACCTTCGACATCCAGACCACAGAATAATATTTCCCCTACAACCCTGAATGATATCACCATGAATCTCAACCCACATGAGTTGTGGTTTAGTGTGTAGTATATACTACCAGTATTCAGCTCATCATCATCCAAACGGATCAGGAAACACCAATAAAAAATTATTGATAATTGTATTAAAGTGGATCCAAATTCCCTCATATAAGCTCTTATGAAATCCATATATAGATGGATATGGATGAAGATGGATTATTATTTTAAAATGGAGAGAGAAGTAGAGACAGATAGGTTCTTGGATCTAACAAACCATTCAATGATAGGTAGAGAAGGGAGATCTTGGCCAAAAATGGTTATTAGAGATCATTTGTGATATTCTTAGATTCGATATTTTCTAGATCCGTAAATACTGAAATATATCCCTATAGAGTTTCTTGTTGTTTTTAAGAAAAAAAATCAACAGTATCCGGGGAAGAAAGGTCCTTAAAAGAGATGGGGATCTTCAAAGTAGGGCTAATTTGAACACCATGCTGGGATGATATTGACACAAAGATAAGGAAGGAGACTCATTCCCTGAAAGATCTAAGGGGAGCCTCATCCCTCAGAATGGGGATTTAAATCGGTGACAGGGATATGGTAATTAAAATGACAATTAAATATGAATCCAAAAGAAGATCTAGTATCACACTGAATTATGTGAATGTCATCCAAAAAATTATCTATGAATCCACACCTCTATCGAAGGAGTTGAAGAGGGAATCTCTCTAACAGATGATAAATTTCAAAAGTTTGGAGGTGAATAGGGTACATAAAATGGGGAGAGAACACAATAATCAATAATATTCATTTTCTTAGGCCAATATAATAAAATGATTAATATTTTAACCAAAACACCCCTCCCTCTTTAATATATAAACACCCTTCCTCATATCCTTGCCCATAACATCCTAAACACATTCTACTTCCAATGATCTATCCATATTCATTTCCAAATTTGTCTATAATGTTTTATATGGCACTAGTCTAGATAAATGACTATCCTCTAATAGCTCTACTCTAAATCCAATATATGAGAGTTATTGAAAAAATTATGGGTACTTAGGTCTCTAATTCATTTCTTATCTAAAATAATTTTCTAAATATAGTTTTAAATATTCTCTTATTTTTTATATAATGATTATATTTACATATTATAAACCCCCCTCTACCCACTTATCAATGAGATATTTCCATATCATCGTATCAAAAACATTTTCATATTTTGTTATTTTATCAAAAAAAGAGTTTATAAAAACCACATCTTTTCTTGTAAATTCTCTTCTTAACCCAATCAATAACATAATTATTCAATTAAAGTATCTTCAAAATAGTATTTTAATTAAACAATGGTTTATTTAATTAATATCTAATATTTATTAATTTTACTTATTTTCTAAACCCTCTTAAAAACATTATTTTTATTATGTTGTTTTTATACATCTTTAGTGGATGATTATGTATTATTTTTAATTAATCATTTTGAGCAGATTGTCAAAACCAGATTCCATGATTGTATATGAAATTTCATATCATTTAATACCATATCTATAAATCTAGTTCCATAATTAATAATTATTATATTCATATTAAATATAAATAATTACAATGATTTTAACCATATAAACCTTCATAAGAAAAAAAATATCTCAATTGGGAGCTATCATTTTTAATATATTAATGAGTAAAACACCATTAATTCTAAAATTACATGAACATTATACTATGAAACTACTGGAGAATTTGAAATCATTAGAGAGTGAACATCGACTCTTACCATTTAATTGTTTTAAATTTGGAATCATGATACCCATTACCTCAAGAGAGCTAACATAGAAAAAATTAAAATAATAGATGATTAATAAATGAAAACAAAATAATTAATAGGTATAAGCATATTTAAATAAAAAATATGAATATTATTAAACTCATAATTAACAATTATAATATAATTATTTTATAATATCTAAAATTGATGACAAAACTCCAAACATGGGGTAATTTTTTCTTTCTAAATATTCATTCATTTCATGTATTTGTCCTCTAGTTTCCATCTTCTATTTCTATATCGTTTTAAAGGACCTAAATGTATAAATTATAGTCTATCCTATATTTTTAACATATTTATGGTATATTTTCCAATCTTATAGATTTATAGATCATACTTTACTTATCCACAATGATTATTTCCCTATTTTTTTCATTCATGTAGTTATATACTATATCTCCCAATATCTCTATTATCCCAACTAGGATAAATACCCGAGGGGTGGTGAATAAAAGTATCACATATTAAAACAACCACTCCTTTTGATCTTGTTTCATTGTTAAACAAAACACTCTTCTCTCCCTTTCCTGCAATATTGTATGAGAAGAAATGAAATCTTGGATGAGATATAACAATTTTATTTTGTTCACCTTTACTAAGGTACATCCAAGGAGCATACACATACAATGTGTCTATGTACCAAATCTAATAAATCACACTGTTTTTACAATGTTTTGAGTAGAAAAACTATCCCTCCTAGTTTACAAAAAATCAAAATTTTAAAGTTCACTTCTCTATCAAGTAAACTATTCTCAATGTTCTTTAATAATATTCTACTTTTTATCACTTGAATCAATATTGTTTACACCTCATTTGGTGCATCATGAATCTCGATATTCATCCACTTGATGACTACCACTTTACCACAAAACTCTAGGAAAATACTTGTAGGTTTCCACAACTTTATCTTTCAAGAAAACTTAGCATGACTTGCATGAAATTATCCCAAATTGCATGCAACTTTTATGTTTCTTCATGAAACTATAACCTTCACGTGTCTATAAAAATAATTGTAAAAATATCAATTTTTAGAAAAATTTTGGATTTTCAGGTAATTCACTTAGTCTTATAGTCACAATTACCTTTTTTTTGCAACTTATGTTTGATTTGTTGCTTTATTCAAGAAATGGATTCACATAACTTTTATGTGATTCAGAGCCCTGATATTCTCTAAGGGTTGAGCTGCTAAAATGAGGGGGTAGTCACCTATTTATAGATACGACTGAACATTCATACAACTAATTTTTTTCACCTTTGACTATGTACAAAATTAATCTTATGCACTTAATATCAGTGATATAATGTTTCCTTTATCATATAATTATCCACCTTCATGCAACTACACCTCTATTTCTTGGGATCATGCTACTTTCATTGTTTCATATAACTCTAACTTTCTTGAAGTTTCAAAACTTTTACGAAACAATATCCTTTTTAATATTTGGATGCAATGACCCCAAATCTTAGCTTGTATGCAATTTTGTGAAACACCTTCACCATTTCACATAACTTTTACATTTACATAAAAATTATTCCTTTTCTAAAAACACCTTTTTCCTTCCTCTATGTTTTTGGAAGAAAAAAATCGGTACACTGGGAAATGATGGTACCTTGTACACTTAATTTTGTATAAAACTTATAGAGATTCCATACCTATGCCTTTAATATTTGTTAACATACCTAGTTAGAAATCATGTTGGAACCCTACAACTAACCTTTTCAACATGCTTTGTCAACAAACACAATCAAACCAAAAAAACTACAAAGTCACCATATGATTTTTTTCGCTAAAAATATCCCTTTATTCATCCTACACTATTTATAATTGGATTCTATTATGTTATTTGTTATTCCTTATAAATCCTTTGTAGGGGATATGCATGATTTATAGAATCTCCTCATTTCAATTATGGAAGTTAAAGCCTATTCAGTTAACAAGGGAATCTTATTATCTATCTATCTTATAGTAAAATATTCATGTACATTGACTCAGTTTATTTTAAAATATCATTTATTATAAAATTTTATATATAAAATATTTTAAATTCATTTAATCTCATTTTGAATATTATTTTAGAAGTAGACTTTTTTATAAATTTTTACAACAATTTCAAGAAAAGGTAAGAAAAATATTTTCATCATTTCTCTTCTTTTTCCTATATATTATTATAACTATTAATTTCAATAGTCATTATTTATATTATATTTAATTTTAATAATTTTTTTAAAAAATAGCACATTTTCCTAAAATAAAGCATACATTTTAATTCTACCTTAAAAAGAGAGATTATTTTCTTAATTCTATTGTAATTAAAAAAACATGAATTTATTTAATTAAAAAATATAAAATTTATTATCATACACTTATGTTTTTTTCATATATTTCAATATAATTTTATATTCGCAAATGTGACTATTTATCATGTTGTATTGTTTTCGAATCTCACATGTTTAAATAAAAAAACCATATCAAAATAACCATCTCTTTTAGTGTCCTAGTTTCTATATTTATATAATTTATTGGAACTAAAATATATATAAGATAAATTATTTACCACTTCCTCATTCATGACATATCATTATCTATTCTTGAATATATCCTTTTTTAATGTCTTTAGTTAGTGAATCAATGTAATTATATATTTTGGTTGATTGGAATTCACTAAAAAACCACATCATTCGAAGGATTAAAAAATTACGGTCTTGTATATATAAAAATTATTTTATAAATAGTGAATTAATAATATTTCATTATCTTTATCTAAGAGTATTTACCTATATAGTTACTTTATTTTTATAGAATCTTGTTTTATTTCCTCATATTAATCATGATATATTTTTTATGGTTTTATCATAGGTTCTTTATTTAGATGGGACACATATATATGGATATTTTATTATGATGATGGGTGGGATGTGAGTTATATAGCTCTTGTGTGCATTAGGTTAAGTGTTAAATCAAAATATATTAGTATGTTTATGAGACTTGGGAATAATCTAATCCACTATTATTTTAGAACCAAAAGTAAATGTAACACCTAAAAAAATTATTTTAGAAGAATAAAATTCCTGACAGCTTTCTTAACTTGCAACATCAAGTTTTAAGTGAATTAAAATATTCTATAAAAATATAATAATTTAAATATTATTGTTATAACCTAGTCATTAACTTTAAAGGTATGAATCGTAATAAAATATTATGAATAATATTTATAAATGTTTTATATAATTAAAATTTATTGATTAATTCATAATAAATGAGTAATTAATTTTAAGTAAAATCATTTTATGCTTAAAAAATATATTTTCACCAAAAATATATTTTATTACTTTTTTTGTGAGTGAATATTATAATTAATTTTTAACAATTTTTGAAATTTAGTTTTAAAAAATGGATATTATTTTTGAGATCATAATGTAAAAATTACCTTAGGGTGAAATTATTATATTTTTATAAGAGGGTTAATTTTTAGTTGAATAGTAAAAAATACCGATTTTATAGAAAATTATCTTTTCCATTCAAGTATTTACACTGCCCAATTTTTATTTAAATTGATTTAAAAAATTTAATATTTATTTATAATTAAAAATAAAAAAATTAATATCATTGAAATCAATTTTATTCCAAATTTTTATATAAAACATTTTTATACTAAAAAATGTAATTTCTAGGAAAACGCTATTTCATTGCTTTTTTGCGGTCTTATTTTAAAAGTAATTTATGAACATTATACGTATTTATTTTCATAAAATGAAGTAAATATTTTTAATAATAATGTTAAAATTTTCTAAGAAGCTCAAATTTATTTTCAGTCATTATGAATGGTGACTGTGTAATTATTTATCACCTCGGTAACAGTAAATTAGGTTATTATGGTTAAAAATAATGTGATATGGATTTAGCACATATATATATATAGTACCTATGTTATTTTTATTTTATGAGTTTAGTTTTACTATCCACATCCAATATTCAAATATATGAAGGCTTGGTGCCATTTTTATTTGATAATGGTCTTAATATTATTTTAAGTAATCAATAAATAAAAAATTTCACTCTCTTGATTAAATAAATATATTATTTTTTCATAAGAATAAATAGAGGATATATTTTTTTATAAATGGTTATTTTAAATTAAAATAATTTTTTTATTATGTTAGTTTTTTGAATATTTTAGTTATGGAATAATCACTTTAAATGCTTACGAAACTTCGATACAATGCAGGTACATGCAATAGAGAAATAAAGTAAATGATTTTAAAAACATAAAAAATAATATATTTATTTGGTGATTTATGGTGTTACAATTGTTTTGGATAAATATAATGTATTATTGATGTTTTAAAAGTTTATATTCAAATTAAATTAGTGTTTTGATATTTTTAAAAGTAAAATTATGTAAATAGTCCTGAAAATGACTTTAATGGTATTTTATATTAAATAATATTTTATTAAATGATAAAAATATTATATCAATCTAAGGGAAAGGTATAAAGTCTATCATTTTAACCATTATGCACATATGTGTCCCTTTTACTTTTATATTAACTTTATTTCCCCCTAAAGAGTAAAAAAATTTGATATCACGGTAATCATAAAAAGTGTTAATAGTGTGTTAAAACCATGAGATAAGGGTTAAAATATTAGATAAACTTGTATAATTTTATTGGAAGTGTTTATTTAGACTTATATCCATACTATATTCTAAATATTTCAATTCACATCCACTTGAACATGAAAATTAATTTATATTAATTTAATACTCTAACTAATTCTAAAGGTGCCCATCTCCTCTCTTATATAAGAACACAACCTATCCTATCTTCTTCACAATTTATGAGCCACTTATCTTGACCAAACCCTATAAAAAACTCTTATTAACTTCATTATATAAATTTTATGGGTTTTTTATACTCTAAAAAGACCATACCTAGGGTCCTTGAGGTGATATCCATAGGAGGTTCTTCAAAGAAAAGGTAATCATCTTAATCAAGTGTTTTCATTTTACTTATTCTTTTACCTCATTAAAATATATCATAACCATTAAAATATGATAAAATCAATATATAACTTATAAAAATATGTTATAAAGTTAATTTAATGGCCTTATTCATCTCATTTTCTATCCTATGTGGAAAGAAAACATCGTTCATGTGTATGTGTGGACTACCACCTCCACAAAGCAATGATTTTTTTATCACAGCCTATAGTGGATGCTTATAAGGATTTATTTAATGTATATATTATATACTAATGTCATAATTATTAATCTATAAACCTAATATATCATATATTTTTATAAACTACCATTTATTGTAAAGTGGTAATGTCATTCATGTATATGTGTGGATTACAACCTTCACAAGGTGATGTGAATTATTTTTTATGTAAGTATTTAATGGATAGTTATAAAATTTTATTTAATACATAAAAAAGATAATTATTCCATGATTATTATTCGGTACATGATTTAACGATGATATCTTTAACCATGGTCAACCTACTAAAGGCATTTTTCAATTATGAACTTAACTTCCTCAAAACACCCTATGTGAACTTAACTAATTATACAATTAAATATATCAATGAAACAAATGAAATAAATGGTTTAATAATATGGTATTAAACTTATAAAAGTTTCTTAAACAAGTAAATACTTAATATAATTTTATTATACAGGAGTTAAAGGACATACATAACAAGTCTGGACTCAAGATAAGGGGTTTCATAACTTAATTTTCTTTCATTGGGTTATACTTATACTAAATTGACCATGTTATGTAAATATTATGTGTTAAATGAACTTTGATTTTGTTATTTTTTATATCCACTTTATTTTAGTTTTATAATTGTTACACATAATCACTTCATTGATTAAATTTTAACTTCATTGATATAACCTTAGTAAGGATTATTTGTCTCAATATTGTTTCATTGAGACATGTATTGTATTGTGAACCTAATTCATTTTATAACTTTTATAGGCCACCTATTGAGATATTATATCAGGAATTACTCTTTTATCATGATAATTAATGTTCCTTTTAATTTATCTCTTTCATGATATATTGATTCAATTGTTATAAAAGTTTTATGGGTTTTTATAGTCTTAATTGTAATTCCTTGAGATATAATTCATATTATGCACCATGATTTATTTTATATGGTGTAATTAATACCATATGATTGTGTTTTAATATATTATTTCATGGAAATTATGTGTTTAACATAATAATTTTATGTTCCTTCATTCAATAGAATTTTTTTATTCAAGTATTATATAAGTTGTAACGGTTTCTATTCTCAAACTTCCTTCTTTGAGACATTTTTTGATTGATGAACTTACATTCATTTATATGGTGTTTAATAACCCCATGGATTTGTGGATTAGTTTAATAAAACATTAATTCCCAATGGATCTTGGTGATTTTGGTTAGTTGTATTTTTTTACAACCTTACCTAAGGAACTCAGAAGTCTGATGGTTCATGATCATGTTTGTAAAAAGTTACATATCTTGGAAAGAAGTTTCATGGAGAAAGAAAATGTTTTTTAGAAGGTATGGATATTTTTTAAATAATTTATGTTTTATTTATGTGTGAATTACAGATCCACATAGCCAAATTTGTAAAGTATTGATCCTTATAGCCGATTTGGTGAAGTGAGATTGACCATTTTTGTAATATAGGTGATTTAAATAGTCGTTCCTGCTATGTAGGAAAATCACATAGTTGATTCAGACATGTAACCAAATTCATCATGTATCAAAATGATTTATATATCTAATTTTATAATTCCCATAGTAGTTTTAAATTATTTAGTTGACTGTTTCAAATAGAGGAATTGTCTGCAGAGTTAAATTTTTACAGATGAGTTCACAGAACAGATTACTACATAGGAATTTTAAAAGGAATTCATGCATCTTATTTTCTATATAGACAATTAAGAATTCACATAGCTGATTTTCTACATAGCTTATAGAGAATAACATATCCAATTTTTTTGTATCCATTTTCTCTTCCTGTAGCAGGTTTATAGCCTTCAATGCATCTGGATTGATTTTCTACAGGTTTTTAGAATCAAGTTATTCATGGGTGATTTTAATACAATGTTTCATGGATGGTTCTGAATGATTCTATAATAATAGTATTTTTTTATAAATCCATAATAGATATGTGGTTGTAGACTATAGTTATAGAGATCATGGGGATATTATTATTATGTGTCACTTTTTTCGTTGAAGCGATTAATATAGTGGAATCTTTTGATGAGGTAATATAAAAAGAAATAGGCTGATAAAAGAGGAGTATAGAGCCAAGGTTGAATATTAAGTGATCAAAATAAGATGAAACTTGTGTCTTTATATGATTTAATATGATTATAATAATATTTTTCTATGCATTTCAAAACCATATTATTGTAAATTCTTTCTTTTATATTTTTAGAGGGTCATGGAAGTGAATATTCATCTTTTGTTGCTGAAGAAACCCTATTTATTTGGTGATGTTATTCATTTTTTTATTCATATTTTTTATTGTATCATGAATATGTGATGTTGGGTATTACTCCTGGCATGTTTTCTAAGATACATCATGAATTATTTTAAGAGGATTTCACTTTGGGGTATAGTGAGAAGTATCTATGGTCGGGGGAATGGACAGCCACAATATTGAGTAGGACCGCACATTGGATCTTCACCATGTAAAAAATGTCTCTTCCTTGAAATTTTATATTCTACATAATCAGTGGGTGTAAAATATTTTTTGATTGAGTAGATCATATTCTAACAGTTCATAAAGATTTACTTTTTCATAAATAAATTGTAAAAACTTCCCTGTACTGATTCAACCCCCTTTCTCAGTTGAGGAAACCGATCCTACTAATAACTTTAGGTGTATACAATAACTCTTGACATATGATATCATGTATCTTTTTATATTCATGGTATTTTATTTTCCTTAATATATTCATTAATTCAAATGGTTTTAGTTTTTAAAAATTCATAAAGGTGTTTTCTTTACTAACATTGTTTTAATGTTTTTAATGACTTTTAACAAAATTCTTTCTCCACATTTATTATATTATTTAAAGAATGATTTTTTGAATATATAAATGATTTTATAAACATGTATTTCATCATATTTGACCTTATTTTAAGAGGTTTTAAAATTAAAATTCTTACCATTTTCCACATGGGTAACTTCAGACTCTTTTTAAAAAAAATAAAAAGAATGTTTAATTTTATCATTTACAACATGAACATATTTTCCCACCATTATGACTATTCTTTGATTTTATGCTTATTTAATAATTTTACAGGGTTATTTTAAAATAAAATATTTTTCCAAATATTCTATAATTTTTAAAAAAATATTATCAAGAGAAAAGGATATATTCCTTGTTTTCAAAGAAATTTCTTAAATTTTTTTAAATGTATTTTTCATTTGTGGAAATATCATTGTTTACTTATGGTTAAATAGATATATGTTCCAAATAATATCTTTATTATTTTTATATATGGGTTATGATTTTTTTAATTACATTTTCATGGAAATCATTTCTTTTCCACAGGTTAATCATGTTGAAAATGAATGATGACAGTTTTCAAGGGTGTTATATTAAAAAGTAAAAGATTTTAAATGTTTTATTTATTATATGGAACTTGGAAATATGTATATATGATTTATGTGTGGTTTTCTTATAAATAAAGGATGTTTGGTTCCATCATATCTCTCCAATTCATTGATTAATGTGTTGGATTAAACTGTTGTAAGTTACTCCTAAGATATTACAAAGTTAACTCTTGTAAGTTACTCCAAATAGATGAATTTTTTTATCAAAATATAGGTATATCCCAAGAGATGAATGAGTTAACTGATATAATTTAATCTTAATATAATGTTGTAATTATCCTTTTTAGGTTATTCTATTATTAATGTTTGATGTTACGAGATACCTACATATTTTTTCAATGCATTCTATGAGTTCAAAGGGATCCTTTGATCAAAGATTGATTTCACATGGCTCATTATCATTGATGAATATGAATATTGTCTTATGTTAAGGCTTTATTCCATGTCTCGTGGTTTTTTATCAATGATTTTATTGGTATTAATCTCCTTATGTTATTCTCCTTCACTTTTATTGTAACATTTCGTGTTTTTGATCGGGTTCAAAATTCCATGTGAATTTGAAATTTTCATTTGGTGGGTGAGTAGAATCTTATATTGAGCTTTAGGACTTAATTCTGAGAATTTCATCACTTTAAATTATTGTTTTTGGATGATATTTAAGTCTTTGGAGGTGTACCAAGTTTTGAGATGAGTTTTTTATGCATCGATCTTTGAAAACTCAGATCTAGGTGGAAAAAGCTATAGGTGCATGACAAGAACATTATTAGTATAAGCATGAAGATTAACCATGTGGCCCATTTTCTTAATAGGCACATTTTTTCTAATCCATGAAACCACCCAAGTTGACTTTGTGCCCTATTGAAGGTTTTAAGAGGTGAAATATATGCTCTATTCATGGTTTTGAAAAACCATGTGACTAGCCCACACCCTTAGCACCACTTAACCTAAAGTTATGCATGGTTGGCGCATTGTTAGATCAAATCATGCGACCTAACCATACGGGGTTTATCTTCTTGATAGAGGAGGTTTCATGATTGGCATATAGTTTTCCAAACTATGAATCCAAACCATGGGGATATTTAATAGAGAATTAAAACCCCATTTTTACTCTAATCCTATTTCTTTTCCTATCCGCCTTTTCTCCTCATTCACACATAGTAGGGAGGCCACTCGAGCTCCCTTCCTCCTGTCTTAGGCTTTGGGAGATCTTCCTCAAATGACCTCTAAATCAATCACCACTGAGTGCATTGGAACCATATTGGTATTCTACCGACTCCTCTTGATTTTATTTTTCATTTAATTTTCCATATAGAATGCTAAATACATCTGAGCCATTTCCCATATTTTCAGGGCATTTAACAATACTTCTGATTTCTTCTGTTTTGGATCAAATCAAAGGTCGATAATGGATGAGTCGATCATATTAATAATGAGGTAGATGGTATAAATAATTTCTCTTTAAAGACTAATTGTTTAAATGATATAGTTTTTGTGCCACATGCTAGAGTTTCCCGGTGTCACTTAAAAAATTATGAAATTCCTTGAATTAAATGCCTAAACCACCTTATATTGTGTTTTATACCCCCTTTGATGTTATTGGGGCTTATAAACTCAACCCAAACCACCCATTTTAGGAAGGTTATATAATTCAGATAATAATCATGGTTCACCTAATGACTAAACCATCATTGGTGTTTGTTAATTAAAATGGATGTACTTATAGAAACTACCAAATACTTGTCTTGATTTCTAACTCCCTTGTCTTGGTGTATTAAATTATTCCACATCAATAAGATGCTTAAATTGAATTAACTGAATTTTTTATGGAACGGTCTTGTTTTCTAATAAAACCTCCTTTTGAGGTGAAATGTCTTATAAATAAAAAAGTGGGTTGATTATTGATGTGAAAAGTGATTTGTATTATTAGCATGGGTGATTCCCATGTCCCTCATAGTTATTGGTAAATGTAATGGCCCTATTATAACCTATATATATAATGGAACAGTGATATAAATTGAATTAATTATGTCATCGACCACATCCTATATTTTAAATGGTAATGTGGTTTATACTAAAAGGATCCAAAATTCCTTGAGGGATGTTGGTTTCCTCTTTGCAGAATGTCGAGCTAAGGGATAATAGGGAAAGTGGTATTACCTTGAAATTTTTTTATGACTGGAGTGACCTTGGTTTGGTTCATTGAACCTAATGTGTCATACCCCTAGGGAGAGGATGACAGGCATGGAATCTCATATTGTTTTGGTTTTTTAGAATGTTTCCTCATGCTCCCCTAGATTAGGATGTTGAGCATGGTGGTCACATCCAAGGGTGGGATGACAAACATGACTTCTGTATCCCATTTCGAGATATTGGGCTTATGAACGATTTATTATAGGAAACTATATTATTATTATTGTCTTTCTCCTATAATACTATTGGATGGGATTTCCTTATTCATTCATTGAGTTGATATGGGCATGACGTCCCTTGTAGAGTATGAAACCCCTGGGACTATATAAGGACACCTGAGTTACGCTTCGGGTCTTGACTAGTATGAAGTATTTATATATATGGATATATACTCTTGATCAAATAGAGTGAATATATATATTTAGAATATTACATATAAATATATATGTTGGGTGACATGTTCAGAGACATCCCAGATTAGGCCGAAGGAGGTATAGTCGGCCACATATCCTTGAGAAACCTAATCCTGACTTATTTACTTTCATTATTACACCACTTCCTTACTTTTGATATACTTGAAATTTTTTTAACTTATATATAAATATAAGGTATTGTTCATTATAAACCATTGGTGGTGGCCTACTTAGTATTTCTCTTACACTTTTCTGGACACCATTGAACCGAGGTACCCAAATAGACCACCTGATTGTTGGTTCATATTCATGGATTGTGCAAGCTCATTGTTACCCTTCTTGGCTAGGATGGAGTATGGGAGTAAAAAGTCAAGATAGTTCTCATGAAGCTATTAAAGATATCTATGGTGTATTTTATTTATTTATTTCATTTTTCAGTCCTTCTATTTACTGTGGATACCTTCCTGTATTTCAGTCAGAGCTTATTAATTCATGATCACTTATTCATTAATTATTAATTAATAGTCATTATTATATTTTGTTGACTTTATGTTTATTTATTAAGATCTATTAATTACTGATATAGAGGGTATAATATCTCCTCTGTACCACTAATAAACCCTCATTATTAGTCAACAACCTCTAACATACTGAGAGACATGCTTGAGTCATAGTATCCAACCGTCCACTACTGGAAAAGGGGATTTTTGTGATGGTGCGTATGTGACGGGTTCCCGTCACAAATGGCCCATTGCGAAAATGAGTGTCACAAATATTACCTTTTATGATGGACCATCATAAAAAGTTATTATTTGTGATGGGAAGTGGTACCATTTCAAATACATTTAACAATTTTTTTTAAGAAACCTATTATGATGGGCTAACCACCAGTCGCAAATAGTTTCCCCGATTTTTTTAAAAGGCATTCACGACGAGTCCATCATAAATACTAATTTTGAAAAACTGTCATAAATACTATGGGAAATATAAATAAATAAAACCTTTTGTGATATACTGCCATAATTAGTATTTATGATGGGCCCATCACAAATAGTTGGAAAAATAAAAAAATTTAAAATAAAATAATTTAAAATAAAATAATTTAAAATAAAATAATATTAATAATAATATAATATTAATATAAATGAAATAAAAATATTTATATTATTACAATAAAATTAAATATATAATAATAATAATAATAATAATAATAATAAAATAATATTAATATAAATGAAATAATAATATTAATATAAGTAAAATAAAATTAATTAAAAAATAATTAAATAATATAATAATAATATTATTATTAATATAATAATATTATTATTATGATTAATGTAATAATAATATTAATATTATTAATATAATAAAAACCTCAATATTCGAAAAAATATAAAAATATATTAATTAATAAAATAATAAAGATAATAAAAAATTAAATAAATAAATAAAACTGTAATATTTGAAACAATATAAAAAGCGCGCTACTTAAAACATTAAATAGTTAATATTACAAAAAATTACCTTCAAATGTTGCATTATAAAATAAAAAACATCATTGAGGGGAGGATTGTATGGAGGGGCTGGAGGAGATGGTGGACGAAACTCCATCCCTAAACTATGAGTCAGACGTTGCATGTACTCCATCTGATCCTACTCCTGCTGATGCCACCATCGATGCATCTCATCCTACATATCTTGTTGTTGTTTTTGTCATAGTAACTCTTCATGTTGTAGTTTCTACCACTAACACATCTCCTCCCACTCCCTTCATATATTCTCTAAAATCTCACTCTGAGCTCACAACTCCTCTTGATATTGTGCATGAGATGATGATGACTCTCTATGATCTCCTCTCGAGAAGGACTCAGACATCACTGAGGTGCCATAAAAATCTGCAGGGGTCAATCAAGAGCTCATACCAACAACTTTTCCTTTCTCGAAGGCATACTAGGTTTACTGAATCCATACTACCTCAAAAAACTAGGGGGCACTGGTCTGACCATCGGTCTCAGCCTGAATCACACTATGTTTCTGAGACTTTTCGGTCTCATATGACTCCTTCAATTGTAATTTAAATAAAAATTGTTAAAATAATATTTTCATTTAAATTTAAAACTAAAAATGGAAATTATACTGAACACAATCTGATGATGTGGAGCACCTATAATATCTCTAGTGGTTGGATCGTTGTACATCCTCCTATAAATGTCATATTTTGTAATATCGGGTTGTGTAACTACCCATATGAATATAAAATAAACTGTTTACATTTAAAGTTATATATAATATTTTAAAAAATCACTTACCATACTCTCCTTATGTGTACTGAATGTAAAACTATCGGCTCAATTTGTCATCTATTGTCTCCCCCAATTTTTCTGACCTACTGATGATATACACTGAAACTGCCTACTAAAACCGTATATACATAATCCATCCCAAACCTAAGATTAAATATAATCAGGTCAGTAGACGGAACATGTCTCATCAAAGTCTATCACTCATGCTTTCTCTATTTCTTTCCTTTTCAAAATTTTCAAAAACGGAGAGCAACGCGGATGCATAGTGCCCTCCTATGCCTTCCAGATAGCCACATGCATGCTCTCATCAATGAGATTCCACAAACCCTAAAAATAATTATTAATATCAATTTATTAATTTATTTAATTTTTAAATAAATATTATTTATTTACATACCATCCAATGCTCGAACATACGATGTTGTACATCAATAATAATTTTATCCCATGAAACCCATGCATCAGAAAAGTAATTCTACAAAATATTTCTCCACTGTCTAAAAAATATATGTGTAAAGATGTGAGAAAAAAGAACAATTAAACAACAATTAGAATATAAATAAATTAATGGAAACTAACTAAAATACATAGGTAAACATTCTTTTATGTTCATATATTAAACCAAAGGTGTGGACGTCACTCGGCGATAGGGTAGGGAATCATCAGTCGAGTAAGAACATGCCCCCTCTGAGTGCCCCCTAAACCTCCAGTGGTCTAATGTTCAGATGATTCGACATCCTGCACATCCAAATGTAGATTATCCTCTTGCAACATATGATAAAAATCTTTGTCCATATGAAACATCAAATTATTGTTCGTAGAAAAAAGTTGAAAACAACTATTATATATTGATATATATTATATATGATTATAACCACATTTAACTATGTCAATTTCCATTTTCATCTTCATCTTCATAGCTGTTGATGTCGATGTCTTAATTTTCCTACTCAGCATCATAAATTTCCATATGATTTTTAGTTTCATCATATATTTTCATTTTAAATTCAGTTGTAAAATCATTTACATCATCATCTCCATCAACCCTTAATTGTGGGGTTTCATCAATGATATTTGTGTCTTTTCGTGAAAAAATATAGATTCAGAGCAGTCTCTTAAAAAATTTCAATTCCTTTCACTTCACTAGAACCACATTCAATTTTAGTAAATTGATTCTTTCAAGATTTTATTTTTATTATGCTTCACCAATCACCCAACTCCGTTGAAGTAGCACAATAATTTTCATAATAAATATGACGTGATTGATGAGCTAACAAAAATTGTTCATTTACTACAAGAAGAATTTTATATTTAATATCAGTGATTCCATGGATTGTATAAACATGCATGCCTCTCTCAATATCCATACATTTACATTTAAACATCAACATGTAATGTTGTCCCAGATAACACAGTTAAACGATTTCTTCCAGCATGTCATAAAAGTCAACTTCAGTTTCTCTATGATGAGATCCTCTCAAGAAAACAAAACTATTAATTTTTTATTCTTCATATGCATGTGTATGAAATCAAAAACTATTCACCACATGTGAATTATAATATTTAACCATTTTGGATATTGGGTTACTCAATATATACAATCAATTATCAACATTATCAGCATGTTGAGATACCTGAATTTTTTTAAAACAATTATCACTATAACAAGTATTAAATTGATTTTTTATATGAAATCAAAAATAATTTATCTTGCCAGTTTTTGAAACCAGTAAGAAATTTTTTTAATACATTCTTTAAAAGTAGCTTCGATATTTTTCAGAAATTGTATCTTGATATTATTATCATATAACCTAAAAATAAAATAAGATTAATGTATTATTACAAAAAATAAATCATAAGTGATAGGAGCAGTCATAGTACAAATGGTTTTGTTTCTTCGTAGTTGATCATAATATATGTATGAGCTATGCGATATTCTTTATCTGAAATCTATCTTTCAAGAACTCCACCGAAGCCAAGTTCATGCTGATTGAAAAATGATAATTTATTTCTCATTTCATCGTCAACATTTACCTCATTACGGCCCATGCATTTTTGTTTTTAGAGATATTCAGATTGAAAGTATTGAGAGTAGAAAAAAGAAATTTCCTATTAGAAATAAGTTTTTGTAATTTATCCTTCAAATGATTATTTGTTACGCACTTTTTTATTTAATTTATTCATGAATCTCTCTAATGGGTACATCCAATGGAATTTTACCTGACCTCCACATTTTTATTCATGTGGAAAATGTAATATCAATTGTTATATTTAGTCAAACAAATATGGAAGGAAGATTTTTTCCTACTTACATAAACATAAAATGACATCTTCTTACAGTTTTCTTACTACATCATTGTCTACTGTTGATGCACAAATGTCTCAAAAAAATATGACATGTGTGTTAGTGCATCCCAAATCATAGTATTTAACAAACCTCTTTATCCAATTGGTGTAAGTATTTTCATTAAAACATGACAGTCATAACTCTTCAATCTGGTAATATGAAAATTTCTGACATGTGTACCCAAATTGGAATCATAACCGTTTGGAAGTCTCAAAACCTCAATCTACTAACAAAATAATCAGAGGCACTCTTTAGACAGTTTATAGACTGCTTTTGGCTTCATTAACTTCTATGATATGACATTTTAAAACCATTCAAGTTTCGGTCACTTGAAAATTTAGGCAAGATCTAATCATGCCTTTTCATAATCATTGATCTTACCTAGTGTATACTAAACTATATGAAATAATTTATCAAAATAGTTCTTCTCAATATGTGTCACATCTAACATGTGTCAGACCAACAAATCAGACCAATATGGTAAATCCCAAAAAAATCTTCCTTTTATCCAATTGTGATCTTTTCAAAACCCATCAATTTTAAGTTGGTTTATTATTGGTCCAAATATGATGGGGGTAATAAAGAGAAAATTGATTCTAATTCTGTACCTAATATCATTGTTATATGCCCATATTTTTCAACTTTTCCATTTCTAAGATGATATCTATTTCTTCGAAAAGGATGATCGGTCAGAAGGAATCTATAATGCATGTCAAAGAAACCATGTTTTTTTGCATTGAAGAGAATAAATGATTTTTTTTCACTCATATAGTAGAAACATGATTTTGGACCATGTTTACTCCTATTAGATAACATTTTATGTGCTAGTAAGTTACAGATTTTCTAAATCAATGTAGCTTTTAGTAGGAATTTTTGTTTTACAGCAGCATCATGTGTTGACAAAATTAATCCACAATGAATTTAAATCATCAATAAATGTTTTCAAATAAACATAAATATTATTTTTCATATGACCTATAATTAATAAGGTCAAAAATATATATAAATCCTTTTTCAACATTCATGGAGTTAAATTGTATGGAGTTATAAAGACAAGAAAACATGAATAATGACTACTGTAAGAACCAAATAGCTGAAATCTGTCAGCAAAAACACCCAATCGCCCATTTTGGGCTTCTAAAGAAAAATATGGATGCACATGGTCAAATGTTTTACATGAATCACCATCATAGGGATGATTTATGCTTTTATCGGCTGAAATGTTGGTTTTGTGCCATAACATAAATACGGGTGTGTTCTGAGACATAAATAAACATAAAAATCTGTGTGTGAGGGGGAAATATCTCAATTGTCTTACAGGAATAAATATAGACTTCCATGGTTGAGCTTTCATATACCTTGATTGTCCCCATGTTGGACAACTATGAAAAAACACATTCTCGCCATAATATAAGATATAGTCATTTGAACATTCATGAATCTTCTGATAATCATGACCCAGATTACGCACCCGCCTCTTTCCCTCATATAAATTTGTAGGAAACACATTTCCTTCAGGTAGCCATTTTTTTAACAGAGAGAATATCTGATCAAATCAACTATTTGACATTCCATTATCTGATTTAATTACCATAAATTTAGCAACTGCTTCAAACTTTCTCATCTTGCAACCAAGATATAAGGCATCCTTAGTGGACCTCAACAACTCATATAAATGAGATGGTTCCAACTTAGGAATTAAATTAAAATCATCCTAAGTTTCAGTTTGGTGAAAAGAAAAACCTGCCACATCATGTACTAAATTTTGAAACTGTGCTAGATCCAGAACCAAATTATTAGTATCTTCTATGGAACTACATTCACTATGTTGATACCAAAAAACATAATCTGGTGGAAAACCAAACTACAATAAATGACCTCCAATGTTTTCAAATGTAGCACACATCCTTAGAGCACATTTTTTTACAAGGACCCTTAATTGTCCCTTCTAAAACAAATTATGGTTTTGAAGATGGAAATGATAATACAGCTTGAACACCCTCAATATATATAGGATTTACACCAGAACCACTTGGATTCCTATGCAAATTTATCCAAGCATGATCATTTAATAATGTTTTTTTCGACTTCCTTATTCCATATTTTTCTAGAATATATGAAATAATTAGTTATTTTTTATAATTAGATATAAGAAAAACACTATATATCCCAAAAAAGAGAAAATAATTAAATTCCCTTTTCTAGCAATTTATAATAATTTCTATTATTTTATAGTTATTTATACTATTTTTAATATTTTATACTAATCTACAATCATTTATAAAAATTAAATCAATTACCTCTAATTATTATTAATTATAGGTATTTTGTACTAATTATTGTTAATTACTGGCAGTAAAATTTCCAATAGATTGGTGGCAGCTCTTTTTCCTGATGAATCATCTCCTTGAAACTTTATATGACTAAAATCACTACGAAAATTCTGTTCGACTTAGGAATATCCATTTTGAATGCACAAGGATGGAGATCAGGGAGGTCTCGCCACACTTTTCTCTATGCTTGTGCATACGAGAATTGATATTCATATGTCATAGCATACTTTTCCTAGTGATTTCAGTCTAAGAAGTTCCAAAGAGATGAGGCATCTAGCAAAAGAACTTATTTTTTCTGAAGAATCAGCTCCTTGCAACTTTTTTCGACTTAACTCTCTATGAAAAGTCTACTCTAATGTACATCAGAGCAGATTTTTCATATTGATTTAAGTTTGAGAAATTTTCAAGGATTTGAGGCGTCGATCAAAAGGAATGCCACCAATTTGCTGGAAATTGTGTCAGTTTATCAATATCTATGAATTTATTCAAATTTATTATTAATTAATCATAATTGTTACTAATTAATCCTAATTGTTACTAAATAATCCTAATTATCACTAATTAATCCTGATTGTGACTAATTGATCCTATTTGTTACTAATTCATCTTAATTGTTACTAATTGTTACTAATTGTTACTAATTGTTACTAATTATTACTAATTGTTACTAATTGTCACGAATTGTTACTAAATGTTACTTATTGTTACTAATTATTACTAATTGTTATCAATTGTTACTAATTGTTACTAATTGTTACTAATTATTATTAATTGTTCCTAATTATTAAAAATTATTTAAAATTATTAATAATTAATCTGAATTAATCATAACTATTTCTAATTATTCTTAATTAATCCTAATTATTACTAATTAATCCTAATTATTAACAATTATTACTAATTGTCACTAATTGTTACTAATCATTACTAATTAATCCTAATTGATACTAATTGTTACTAGTTGTTACTAATATTTACTAATTTTTACTAATTATTACTAATTATTACTAATTATTAGTAATAAATCCTAATTAATCCCAATTAATCCTAATTATTATAAATATTACTAATTATTAATAATTATAACTAATTTTACTAATTATTACTAATTAATCTTAATTGTTACTAATTAATCCTAATTATTACTAATTATAACTATTTATTAAAATTTATAACTAATTATTAATAATTATTACTAATTATATAAATTTTTTACTAATTATTACTAATTATTACAATTGATTACTAATTATTAGTAATTATTACCAATTACAACTAATTAATTCTAACTATTGATAATTATTACAAATTAATCCTAATTATTTATAATTATTACCGATTAAACAAAATTATAGATAATTAATACTAGTTACCCCTAATTATTGATAATTATTTCTAATTATTTCTAATTATTTCTAATTCTTACAAATTATTTCTAATTATTAATAATTATTACTAATTATTACTAATTATTACAAATTATAATTAATTATTACAACTTATTACAATTTATAACGACTTATTACTAATTATTACTAATTATTGCAATTTATTACTAATTATTACTAATTATTGAAAATTATTAACATTTATTAATAATTATTGATAATTATTGATAATTATTTCTATTTAATCCAAAATACTGATGATAATTACTAATTATTACTAATTATTTCTAATTATTTCTAATTATTTCCAATTATTTCCAATTATTTCTAATTATTTCTGATAATTTCTAATTACTACTACTTATTACAAATTATTACTATTTATTACTAATTATTACAAATTATTACAAATTATGACAAATTATTACCAATTATTACTAATTATTAATAATTATTACAAATTATTACCAATTATTACTAATGATTACTAATTATTAAAAATTATCCCAAATTATTACAAATTATTACAAATTATTACAAATTATTACTAATTATTACTAATTATTACAAGTTATTACAAAAAATTACTAATTTTTACTAATTTTTACTAATTTTTACTAATTATTATTATTTATTAAAATTAATTCCAATATATTACTAGTTATTACTAATTATTACAATTTATTACAATTTCTTAATATTTATTAATATCTAATACTAATTAATACTAATTAATACTAATTATTACTAATTATTACTAATTATTACTAGTTATTACTGATTAATACTAATTAATCCTAATCATTACTAATTAATCGTAATTATTACTTATTAATCCTGATTGTTACTAATTAATCCTAATTATTACTAATTAATCCTAATTATTACTAATTAATCCTAATTATTACTAATTAATACTAATTATTACTAATTATTATAAATTATTACAATTTATTACTAATTATTTCAATTTATTACTAATTAGTACAATTTATTACTAATTATTTCAATTTATTACTAGTTATTACAATTTATTACTAATTATTATAATTTATTACCAATTATCACAGTATATTACTAATTATTACTAATTTTTTCTATTTAACACTTAGACATAATTATTCATAAAAATAAATACTCAAAAAAATATCCAATTCTAATTTATTTTAAATGCATCTAATTAAAAAAATTATAAATAATTTAAAATAAAATAAATTAACTAAATAATAAAAAATAGATAAATACTTTGAAACTGAAGCTTTCGGAGTATAAAAGTTGCAGATTATGCTTTGATTTAAAAGTAAAACTATGAAAAAATTTAGAAGAAACTTTTCCAGAAGATATAGAGAGAGAAGTTGAGAAAGTAGTAGAATGAGAGGAAAAATGGATGGGGGTATATATATTGGTTAGATAATTTGCGACTGGCTTATTTGCAACGGTATGCCCATCACAAATAGTGGCATTTGCGACAAGTCCCGTTGCAAATGTCCACTGCCCGCATTAATTACAGTCGGCTGAAAAAAATTATTTCCGATAAGTCCCGTCACAAATACTAAAAACAATCGTCAGGCATTTGCGACAGGAATAGGAACCCATCGCAAATACCCCTTCCCGCGACTTGGGGAAGATTTCGCACCAAACCTTTTACGATGAGTCTTTACCCCCCCCCCCCCCCCCCCGCAAATATTTATTATTTGTGATGGCCCCCCTGACGCATCACAAATAACCCGTTGTAAATTTTCATTTTTCCTGTAGTGGTCTCGGGGCATTGTTTTAGTGGATCTCAAGCCGAGACACTACAAATCGTATCCTAGGTTTCTTTTCCTCTTGGTTTTATTATTTTTGATGGTAGACAAAGGACTAGGAAAGTGTATGTGCTTTGTAAAAAACAAATTGTTTGAGTCCGACTATCCCATGCATGAGAGAGAGAGAGATCAATTGGACAAATAATGGGACTATTGTTCATGCTATTTGTTATTACAGTTGATTATTGTTTCACATTGAGTGATTTTCATATTTTTTTTATGATTATTGATTTATGGATTTATTTTTACCCTTGGCCCAGTATAGAAAGTAAGTATTACTACATGAATCATTCTCGGCATGTAGAGATTCACCTGCCATACATAAGACATGTCATGTGGGTTACATTGTGGATTTCCTGTTCATTGTTATACAACATGATTTCTTCTATTACATGCTTCTGTGATTACTTTCCATATTTATTTGTACACCATTTTTGGGTGATTTTATCCATGATTTCCTATATTTATTACTTTGTGATATCATGCCTAGTGATAATTTTATTATATGGTTGGTTAAATAAAGTGTCTTTATCAAAATGAATGGTGTTTTCCTTCATAGTTTGATGATGGAGTTCTATTTAACCAACCAATTGGGATATGTTTGGGTCATGGCCATTAGTTTCATAAGCCAAAACATTAAAGGGTTTGATTAAATGTGTGTCAGACATGAAATTTATAAAGTGTATTGATGCTTTATAAATTGGTGAATAGTGACCCTTATAATCCAACCATCTCATATGGTCTTGCTATATGTAGAAATAAAATGTGGTAATTTGGTTGAAATTAAATGGGAAATAATGTTCCAATTTATAAAGTGTATCGGTCATTATAAATTGGAGAAAGGTGACCCATTTAATTAAGCCACCATATGTGGACTATTCTAATCCAAATCCATAGATAAAAACCTAATTTCAATTACATGAATGCCAATTGGAAATTATAAAGGCATGTACCTCTATAATTTGGGAATGGTGATTCATCTTACTAGATCATTATGTGGGATAAGGAATTTTGGATGCTGAATTATAAAAAATTGTTAATGAATTAAACTGGTTGCGACCTAGAATTGTAGAGAAGTTAAATTCATTTTGAAAAATTTGAACCAGCATTTATTAGTGCTAGTTAAATGTGTGATAAATTGAAAATTTATAAATTGTTATACCTCAATATTTTTGGAAGTAATTCCCATATAACTAAATTAAAAAATGAACAACTGGACCCAAGTAGGTTAGTAGGGGCATGTTGTTGTCAGATGATCCCATTTGGGGGTGTGATAAATTTGAATAATCCTCTATTTCCAACTAGACCCAAATAGGTCAGTTTGGCATGATGATTATGTGCTAAACCCATTAAGGGTTCTTTAAAATCATGAATGAAATTGTGGGACCCTTGTAATTCACCTTTTTCATTACATGCTTTGATACTTAACCCAATGGGGGTACGATTATGTTAATGGGATGGTAATTTAATGTCTTTATAGCTGCTTATATGGTGTTACATATAAATATACACTGGCATCTTACTTGACCAGTCCCTTTATTTAATAAATGAATTGTTATCTATCTATGAGATTTATTATTACGATGAATCATTTATTTAAAATGCCAATGAAAAACTAAAGAGTGTTTTCCTCTCTAGATTGTAAATTTACATTTTCTTTAATCAAGCTAGTTGTGGAAACTCTTGAATTAAATAAATGGTTAAAAAATTATAAGATAGTGTTCCTAAAATGATATATTACATAAGATAAATAAATTCCTTACTATAGTTTGTTTAAAAATGGTACTTGACAACCCTTATATTCTAGTTTTTTAAATTTTTAATAATGAGCATCATTTAAATACCTTAAAAGAGAAAACTGGTATAGGTGTTTATAGTGGGAACCCTCGTGTAAGGGTTAGTTTTTTATGTTTCGTTGGAGAAAAGCATATATTTTTCCTATATACCGCATTTGACTTCTTCCTAGGTTGCGTTGGACCTAGAGGTTAAGCGGTAAGGCCTAGTGATCTTTTCAGGGATAACCTTCTTTTAAGATCGACACCCGATTATTTAGTAAGAGGATATCATTATAGAGGTAACACCCTCATAAACTTTAAGCATTTCTAAATGCACATGATATCTTTTTTGATGGTAGGTGTCGTTTGGGTTCTGTTTTTCCTGTGTATGACACCTAGTAATGGAGTGACACCCCCAAGTAAATGGGTGATTGATCAGTGGTTAAGCCTTGTTAAAGGTGTGAGAATCGTGTAATTCTACAATTTAGAAAGTTAGACCTAACACGGTCATGGTTAGCCACTTCATAGGTGATGTTTCCTTCTTTCTTTTCTATGGTATATCATATGCCAAGAATGTGTAGTGGTAGTTTCACTTTTTTGATGTCATAGTGGAACACATTGTTATGTGCGATGCCTATCGGTTTAAAATGTTACATTAAGTTATATATTGTTTGAGTTAATAGGTCGCATAATATCATAAATGGTATGGTTACCTAACCACTTGGATTAAGGGTCATGGTTTATTAAAGGCTATATTTGTAGGTCATATCCCAAGTAATGTGACTTGGGCATTGAGCTTGTTATGACCATTGTAACTTGGATATGGGAATCATGAGTTATATTATCCCAGTGGTTTGGGATGACTTCATACATAGGATCATGTCTTGTTGCATGTATAATCTAGATTAGTTTTGGCTTTTATTCTTGATGTTGATGATGCATGCAGACGTGACTCGGAGGAGAATCATGTGTACGTCTAAAGGTGAATCTAACATAGTGCTCTTATGAGTGGCTGGTGTTCCTCTCCTTCCATGACCTGCTTCTTAAAATCATTTTTTCCACATCTGAGAACCAGGTTCGGTGGTGATGGAATGTGTTCAATTATATACTTATTTCTATTCCCAGAAACTAAATGACTAAAAAACTCCCAAGGTGGGGATCGCTATGTCAGTCATAAGAAGCATGTCCTTCCAAGTAGAAGGAACACGGTCATAAGGGACCATTTTGAATAGGTCATAATTGTATTATATACTTAATGAAACTTGTGGATGCCTATTTTCACGTTGAGTTCCAAGTGATCTCATGAATTAATGAGATTGACATACTAGGTAGCATGGTCAGTATGGCCTTGTTGATGAATAACTCACGGGAGCATGAGTTGGGTCTAGAACCAGGTGGTATAGGAGTTCACAACCACTGTGTAAGTAATTTTTGTTTTTCACTAGTTGTGTGGGGTTCGATTTTGAATGATCAGTCGGTGAGTAGCTAATTGATAGTCAAGGATTGATGGCTTCTTCTTGACTCATTCAGGCATGATGATATGAAGCTTGGGAAAATTAAAGGTAGTTCCAATGTTGAGGGAAATACTAAAATCAAATTAGGCGCCATGAGATGGGTGACCCATGTTTGAACCTGGATTCTCAAGGTTGGGAGACATAGAGTCATGTAACGACCCAAAGTTTTTCAATAGAAAATCACCTTCTTATAAATATGTCAAAAAATAACATGAAAACACAAAATAATGAACTACTAAGTGATAAGTGACCTTTAAACATAAGTTTGTCAGTCCTATGTTTGGAATTTTGAAAATCCTACTTGCACGGTTGTGTTCAAGATGATTTTTGGAGTGTAATGAAACAAAAATAATTTTTAGTGAATAGTGAACTACCCTTATGAATAGTAACATACTCTTATGAATAGTAATATGACCCTTATGAATAGTAAACCATCAAAAATAATAGTAACATTACCTATGAATAATTAAATAAAATTTAGACATCTTAGAAAGTGACAATTTGACCTTAGTAAACGTTTTGGTATTTTGTAAGTCATAAATAATTAATTATAATTAATTAATTAATTTAAAAGAATATTTATTTCCTGAAAATGTATTCATAAATTATTTAATCAATGTATTATAGTTTTTAGATAATTTTATAGGACCCTGCATAATTTTTGAAAGCACTATAAAATCAGTTTTAATCTTAAAAACGGTTTTTTTAAGTAAATTATGATTTTAATTAAATATTAAATTAATAATATTTAGAAAATTATTTTTGAAAAATGGACTTCATTTTTGGATTTTACACGTCGAAAAATGGTTGGCATAAATTTTTGGGATTTTTCTGAGATACTTGAATTTTTGATGAATAGTGAAATACCATAATTTACAAAATAAGCTAAATAAGCTAATTATATGGTCATGTGTGATGTTCGGATGATGTAATCCAACTTGGTTCGGTATTGAATTATAAAATTACTATTCTTGGTCATTCAAGACTCACTATTCCTTGTCTTGTGGGGAAATAATAAACTAATGAATTTTATATTATGGAAACCCCTCTCCCCTCCACTATAAAAGCCACCCTTCACACCCTCATTTCCTCACACCTCTCAAGCTCCAAGACTTCCCTAAACTCTGCCCAAACACCTTCCCTAGCCCCTCCCCCACGTCCAAGATCTGTTGTTCTCATTAAAAGACCATGCTTGGGCCCTTAAGGAGGTTCTCAAGAGGAGGATTCTAGAGGTAATTTCCCTCCCTCTTCTCCTTTAATTTCCTTTCAAGTTCAAGTTCATTTCTTGATCTCTCCCCACCTATATTCATCTAAATTGTATTGTAACTCTAGTATTATACATATAATGTAATTTTATTATTCTAATGGGATATTATATCATCCAACCCCCTTTCCCTCTTCCTTTTATTTTATTAAAGAGAACGTTGTTCGTGAGTTGTTAATTTATCACCTTCAAGAACGAAATGATTTCTTCTTCCATTTATACTTTCAGATCTGTTCATGAAACCATTTTTATGGTTGAACCAGAATATATTATATGTATTATTGTCTATTTAAATTTCTGTAAATAACCTATGGCTATATTACTAAGTGATAAGTTAAAACAAGTTCGTTGTGATCCAAAAACCGCCCAAATTAACCCAAATAACCATCATTTAATTCTTATCTAATGATTCATCCACATGGATATAATATAATTCATTATAAAATAATTAAAGCTCTTTTAATATCATTAATAACATTTAATATCATTTTTGGATGTTTACCCATGTTGTACCCTAACTTCAATTTAAGAATACAAGTGAACCACCTAAGAAAAACCATAAAAACGAACATCCCCGAACAATGTTTTTAAACTCTATAAGTCATCCAAAGGAACATAATATGACATAATGAAACCATAATGAACCTACCAATGTAAACATGTTATTTTATTTCTAATTAATGAATATAATTTCATTATACAGAACATTAAAGAGAAGGAAGCATTCGGGTACAAGGTATGGGGAAATTCTCGAACCCAACATTCATCCTTTGGGTTCTCCCTCTTTCACTCCATTTTTGATATGGTTGCTCCTTAAAGATCATTTGTTCATAATTATCTTAACTTTTATGGGATATACATGTTTTCTACTAAAATTTATTTCAATCAAAATGTTTTCCAAAAGGACTCTTCTTTGAAGAATTCACCTTTTACCTCTCATTCAAGGTTGATGGTTCTTATATCAAGTATGTTGTTCCCTATTTATTTTGGGAACCCAAAGTTTATTAATGTGTTCTTATGAGATGAAACACATTACTTTTCATGGGTTAGTTAAGTTCATTTATGTTATATATGTCACTGTGGAATCCATGATAAATGATAATGTTATTATGTGACGGGTGAGCCCGGAATTATATAGCGCAATTATGAATGATTCAAAGTGACGAGTGCACCCAGAATTATACAGTGCTCCAATGCATTGGGTAAAGTGATGAATCTCATGAGTAAATGTGAAATTATTTGTGAACAATGTGCTATCTTGGTTCACAAGTATGTGTGGTAGTTAACCACTAAGACATGATGTTACATTTTTATGCATTTCCACATTTCAAGTCTTTTATTTATGCTCCTCTCGGGTTCATGATCTATTGCCTTTGTTATGATTATGCTCATCCCATGATATATTGTTCTTATCTATCCTCATATTAGGCTTATAGATCACCCACTTTTATGTATATCCTCATGTGGCTACATGTACTAATGAGAGGACAAGTTTCAATAAGAATCTAGAGAAGATGAAATTAAATAAATGTTTATGCTTAATGTAGTATTTGTTGTGTGTGGTCCTAGTTTTACCAAGACACTAAACCTTTGGATCCTCTATGTGTAATACTATTATGTTGGTTATATTTGAAATGATTTAATATTAATGTAAGAAAAGGCCGGGTCTCTATAGTCGGTATCAGAGGGAAGGTTTAGTTTATTTGGGAATTAGGATTAGTGAACCCTAGAGAAAACCTCTAGCACGAGACTAAGTAAAAATATGCACACAAGAATATCTACATAGGGATCCAATATGTTATGTTTTTGGTATAAATTGTTTAAAAGAATATTTTATTCATGACTTGTTTACTTATGTTTTGTTCTAACCTTTTCTATTTTATAAAATGGTGGGAACCAAGAGAAATAAGGGCAACAACTCATGCGAGGGTCAATTCAACGATTGCCCGAACGACATCCCCAATGATTTGGGAGGTGGAGTTCAAAAATTCATGGTTATTATTACCCAATTATCTCAGGTTATGAATAATAACTATAATAATGGGGAACTTACTCCTTCACCAAAGAGTGAGCAACTGGCTATTGAATGTTTTATGTGGCAACGACCACCGATGTTTATTGGATCTTCCGATCCACTAGTTGCAGAACAGTGGGCCAACTCCATGGAGAAGATCTTTTCTATTCTTCACTGTTCCGAGACGGAGAAGGTGACTCTCGTCGTCTATCTTCTAGATGGAGAATCTGATCAATGGTGGGTATTTATTAAGTACACCAAGAAAAGGGAGGAAATTGAAGAAATGGAATGGGAAAACTTTAAGATAATGTTTCTTAATAAGTATTTCCCACGAACTCTTTGAAAAAATATGGAGAGAGAATTCAAAGAGATCAAGCAAAAAGAAGGAGAATCTGTCACAACCTATAAAGAAAATTTCACAGGGCTCTCAAGGTATGCTTTGGGTTTTATTATCAACAATGATAAAAAAAAATTGAATGATTCTTTAGTGGATTAAAACCACACCTTTGAAAGGCTCTTGCAATTCGATACTTTGGGAGTTATGAAGAAGTCATTTGATGTGCCCTCAAAGTGTAGATGGAGTTTGGAGAATGGTACAATGGCTATGGGGATAAGAAAAGAAATATGGAGTTTCAAGCTGGTAGATCTAGTGACAAAGGTGGGAAGAAAAATCAACGACCCACATGCCCAAAATGTGGGAAGTTGCACCATGGGAACTGCCTCAAAGGGATGGGGAAATTCTTAAAGTGTGGGAAAGAAGGACACCATGCTCAAGAGTGTAGAAAAGACATGAAAAGGAAGGAGAATATATGTGATGAAAGGATAGAACCACTCATGGTTCAATGCTACAACTTTAAGGAGCTAGGGAACTATGCAAACCAGTGCACTGAACCTTGAGCTCTCGAGGGTAATCAGTTTCAGCAGCCACAAAATCCAAAAGAGAAGGGGAAGTCTTATGCCATCACTACTGTAGAGGTGGAGCATGATAATGAATTCTTACATGGTACACTTCCTATTCACTCAAGAATGGAAAAAGTCTTATTTGATTCTGGTTCTACGCATTCCTTTATATCTTTCATGTTTTCTAGAACTATAGAATTGAATCCCCAAAACCTTGAAGTAGAGATATCTATAAAAACACCAACTGGTGCAATCATTGAAACCCAAGTGTTTTACTCTTCTCCTGTTGGCGTATGTGGGAAGATTCTTCCGGAAAATCTCTTAATACTTCCCTTGGTGGAATTCAACACTATAATGGGAATGGATTGGCTCTCGTTATATAGATCACATATCAACTGTCGGGAAAAGAAATATCTTTTCATATTCCAAACCATCCCATGCTTCTCTAAAAATGCAAGGAAGATCATGAGTCTCCTTTGAAAAATCCTTCAATGGTTTAGGTGTTGATTCCCTATGAAGAAGCATACCTCGCCCAAATGGTTAAGTCGAAGGAATGTTCCAACCTTGAGGAAATGCCCATCGTGAGGGAATACGGCGATGTATTTCTCGAAGAGTTACTCGGAATTCCCCCGGATCGTGAGGTAGAGTTCTCAATTGAACTCGTACCTGGAGCTACTCCAATCTCGAAGTACCCCTACAGGATGGATCCTATCGAACTGGATGAGTTAAAGAAGCAGCTACAAGAGCATCTGGACAAAGGGTTCATACGCCCTAGTGCATCACCTTGGGGTGCACCAGTGATCATTGTGAATAAGAAGGATGGAACAATGTGGTTGTGTATCGATTATTGGGAACTCAAAAAGATCACCATAAAGAACAAGTATCCTCTCCCAAGGATTGATGACTTCTTCAACCAGTTAAGAGGAGCTCAATACTTCTCAAAGGTGGACCTTCGTTCTAGATATCATCAGGTAAAGGTGAAGAACGAAGATATTCAGAAGACTGCCTTTCGTACAAGGTATAGGCATGATGAGTTTTTGGTGATGCCCTTTGAACTTACTAATTCCCCTGAAATCTTCATGGATTTGATGAATAGAGTCTTTAGACATTACCTTGAAAAATTTGTGGTAGTGTTTATCGATGATATTCTCATCTACTCCAAGGGAAAAGAAGAACATGAAGAACATCTAAGACTAGTGTTGGCGACATTGAGAAAGGAGAAGTAGTACGCCATGTTCAGCAAGTGTGACTTTTGTATGAATCAAGTCACGTTCTTGGGACATGTGATCACAAGTGGGGGAATTTCTGTGGATACTTCAAAGACAAAGGTGATTGACGAATGGACAAGGCCCTCTAGTGTCATAGAAATCCATAGTTTTCTTGGATTAGCTGGGTACTACCGACATTTTGTGAGAAACTTCTCACGATTGTCAAGCCCGCTAACTAAGATAACAAGGAAAGGGGTAAATTATGTCTGGATGGAAGAATGTGAGGGAAGATTCATGGAGCTAAAGAGAAGGCTGATCACTACACCTGTACTCACACTACCAAAAAGTGGATAAAGTTTTGTGATATAAAGTGATGATTCAAAGAAAGGATTGGGTTTTGTACTCATGGAAAATGATAATGTGATAGCCTACGCCTCACGACAGTCGAAGATCCATGAGCAGAACTACCCGACGCATGATCTAGAGCTAGAAGCTGTGATTTTTTCCTTGAAAATATGGCAGCACTACCTTTATGGTGAAAAGTGTGACATATACACCGACCACAAGAGCCTAAAGTATATATTCACACAAAAGGAGCTCAACATGAATCAAAGGAGATGGTTAGAGATAATCAAGGATTACGATTTCTCTATTCACTATCATCCTGGAAAGGCGAACAAGGTAGCTGATGCTCTAAGCATAAAAGAACCTGCTACTCTATCCATGTTGCAGATTGAGAAAGAACCTATCTTCTTGGATATGCAAAGAATGGATTTGGAAATCATAAGGGCAGGGGATACATCCTACCTTGCCCAAATGATTGTGCAACCATCCATCCAAGATAAGATTAAGGAAGCACAAAGGGGTGATGTGGAGATACAAAAGAGGTTGAATGCAGTAAAGGAACGGAAGCTGCAAGAGTTCCATATCGACGATGATGGTGTGATTCGGTTTGGAACATGGCTTTGTGTGCCTTCATCATCTGGGATAAAGAAGGAGCTATTAGATAATGCACATAGCTCAAATTTCTCTATCCATCATGGGAGTAACAAATGTTCAGTGATCTTTGAGAACACTTCTAGTGGGATAACATGAAGAAAAAAATTGCGGAATATATATCAAGGTGCTTGGTATGTCAGCAAGTTAAATCTGAGCGAAAAAAGTCCAAAGGTATGATGCAGCCATTGCCTATACCCATGTGGAAATGGGAAAATGATACTATGGACTTTGTCACAGGTCCCCCGAAGACATCAAAGGGAAATAATGCGATATGGGTTGTGGTTGACCGACTCACCAAGACTGCCCATTTTATCGCTATTCGAGAAGACCTCTTTCTTGAACAACTTGCAAAGATATATGTGAAGGAAGTGGTGAGACTGCACGGTGTTCCACTCTCAATTGTCTCTGACCGTGATCCAAGGTTCACATCTAAATTCTAGAGGATCCTTCAACATGCTTTGAGTACTGAATTAAATTTCAGCATGGCCTATCACACCCAAACAGATGGCCAGTCTGAAAGGACTATTCAGATGCTTGAAGATATGCTAAGAGTCTGCTCTATTGAATTAAAAGGTGGTTGGGATCAGCATATCCCATTGGTTGAGTTATCATAAAACAATAGCTTCCACTCGAGTATTCATATGGCTCTATATGAAGCTCTGTATGGAAAGCAATGTAGAACTCCAACCTGTTGGGATGGAGTTGGAGAAAGAAAGCTACTTGGACCCAATCTTGTTCAAGAGATGACAGAGAAGGTTCAAGTCATCCAGAAACACATAAAAGCTTCTCTAAGTCAGCAAAAGAGCTATGCTGACAACTGTCGTAGTGACTTGGAGTTCGACATTGGAGATAAATTCTTTTATCGAATATCTCCATGGAAGAGAGTCATGAGATTCAGGAATAAAGGGAATCTTATCCGAAGCTATATTGGCCCCTTTGAGATCATTGACCGCATAGGAGTTGTGGCCTATCGTCTTGAACTTCCACCGAATATGGCTCAAGTTCATGATGTGTTTCATGTATCACTACTCAGGAAGTACATACCAGACCCCTCACATGTACTAAACTCAGAAGTGGTGCAGTTGGAAGATGATCTCTCCTATGAGGAGCAGCCAGTAAAGATTTTGGATCGAAGAGATAAGGTTCTACACAACGAGACAACCCATCTTGTCAAAGTTTTGTGGAGAAACCATAAGTTTTAGGAAGCAACTTGGGAACCAGAAGAGGCAATGAAGGAGAAACACCCTCACCTATTTGTGTAAAGTGAAATTTTGGGGGTGAAATTTCTTAAAGGGGGAAGAATGTAATGACCCAAAGTTTTCAATGGAAAATTTATTTCTTATAAATATGTAAAAAAATAACATGAAAACACAAAATAATTAACTAATAAGTGATAAGTGACCTTTAAACATAAGTTTGTCACTCCTATATTTGGAATTTTTAAAATCCGACATACACGGTTGTGTTCAAGATGATTTTTGGAGTCTAATGAAACAAAAATAATTTTTGGTGAATAGTGGCATACCCTTATGAATAGTAACATACCCTTATGAATAGTAATATGAACCTTATGAATATTACATCATCCAACATAAGAGTAACATTACCTATGAATAATTAAATAAAATTTAGACATCTTAGAAAGTGACAATTTCACCTTAGTAAACGTTTTGGTATTTTGAAATTCATAAATAATTAATTAAAATTAATTAATTAATTTAAAAGAATATTTATTTCCCTAAAATGTATTCATAAATTATTTAATCAATGTCTTATAGTTTTTAGATAATTTTATAAGACCCTACGTAATTTTTGAAAGCACTATAAAATCATTTTTAATCTTCAAAAACTGTTTTTTAAGTAAATTTTGATTTTAATTAAATATTAAATTAATAATATTTAAAAATTATTTTTGAGAAATGGACTTACTTTTTGTATTCTACACATCCAAAAATGGCTGGGGTGATTTTTTGGGATTTTTCTTAGATACTTGAATTTTTTATGAATAGTGAAATACCGTAATTTACAAAATAAGCTAAATAAGCTAATTATAGGGTCATGTGTGATGTTCTACTGATGTAAGCCAACTTGGTTCGGGATTACATTATAAAATTACTATTATTGGTTGTTCAAGACTCACTATTCCTTGTCTTGTGGGGAAATAATAAACTAATGAATTTTATATTAAGGAAACCCCTCTCCCCTCCACTATAAAAGCCACCCTTCACACCCCCATTTCCTCACACCTCTCAAGATCCAAGACTTCTCTAAAATCTTCCAAAATACCTTCCCTAGCCCCTCCTCCACGTCCAAGAGCTTCTGGTCTCATAAAAATACCATTCTTAGTCCCTTAAGGAGGTTCTCAAGAGGAAGATTCTAGAGGTAATTTCCCTCCCTCTTCTCCTTTAATTTCGTTTCAAGTTCAAGTTCATTTCTTGATCTCTCCCCACCCATCTTCATCCAAATTTATTGTAACTCCATTATTATAAATATAATGTAATTTTATGATTCTAATGGGATATTATATAATCCAACCCTCTTTCTCTTTTCCTTTTATTTTATTAAAGAGAACGTTGTTTGTGAGGTGTTAATTTATCACCTTCAAGAACAAAATGATTTTTTCTTACATTTCTACCTTAAGATATGGTCATGAAACCATTTTTATGGTTGAACCAGAATATCGTATATGTATTATGTTCTATTTAAAGTTCTGGAAATAACCTATGGCCATATTACTAAGTGATAAGTTAAAACAAGTTCATTGTGATCCAAAAACCGCCCAAATTGACCCAAATAACCATCATTTAATTCTTATCTAATTATTCATCCACATGGATCTAATATAATTCATTATAAAATAATTAAAGCTCATTAAATATCATTAATAACATGTAATATCATTTCTGTATGTTTACCCATGTTCTACCCGAACTTCAATTTAAGAATACAAGTGAACCACCCAAGAAAAACCATAAAAACGAACATCCCCAAACAATGTTTTTAAACTCTATAAGTCGTCCAAAGGAACATAATATGACATAATGAAACCAGAATGAACACTATTAAAGTACACATGGTTTTGGATTTCTAATTAATTAATATAATTTCATTATACAGGACATTAATGAGAAGGAAGCATTCTGGTACAAGGTAAGGGGAAATTCTCGAACCCAACTTTCATCCTTCGGGTTCTCCCTCTTTCACTCCATTTTTGATATGGTTACTCCTTAAAGATAATTTGTTCATAATTATCTTACCTTTTTTGGGATATAAATGTTTTCTAATATTGTTTATTTCAATCAAATTTTTTTCCAAAAGAACTATTCTTTGAAGAACTCACCTTTTATCACTCATTCAATGTTGATGGTTCTTGTATCAAGTATGTTGTTCCCTCTTTCTTTTGGGAACCCAAAGTTTATGAATTTTTTCTTATGAGATGAAACACATTACTTTTCATGTGTTAGTTATGTTCATTTATGTTATATTTTCATTGTTTCATGCATGATAAATGATAATGTTATGATGTGACGGGTGCGCCCGGAATTATATAGCGTAATTATGAATGTTTCAAATTGACGGGGGCGCCCAGAATTATACAGCACTTCAATGAATTGGGTAATGTGATGAATCTCATGAGTAAATGTGAAATGATGTGTGAACAAGATGCTATCTTGGTTCACAAGTATGTGTGGTAGTTAACCACTACGACATGATGTTACATTTTTATGCATTGCCACGTTTCAAGTCTTTTATTTATGTTCCCCTCAACTTCATAATCTATTGCCTATGTTATGATCATGATCATCCCATGATATATTGTTCTTATCTATCCTCATAGTGGGATTCTAGATCACCCCTTTTGATGTATATCCTTAGGTGGCTACATGTACTAAGGAGAGGACAAGTTCCAATAAGAACCTAGAGAAGAAGAAATTAAATAAATGTTTATGCTTGATGTTGTATTTGTTATGTGTGGTCCTAGTTTTCCCAAGACACTAAACCATTGGATCCTCTATGTGTAATACTATTATTTTTTTTATCTGTTAAATGATTTAATATTAATGTGAGAAAAGGTCGGGTCACTATAAGTCATGTTTCAGTTATGGATGTTATAACATGTTTTTTAAATGGATGTGGATCAAAAGGACAAACACATTCCCAATGATAAAATCGTGGTGTACTCCTTATTTAGAGGTCATCATGACCCCCTATCTTGACTTCTCCCTGAGTAAGCTGAGAGGGTTCTGGTTATACACCTATATTAAACAATAAAATGTCTCCTATTTTAATTAATAGACTCCTTATAAATTTTCTTAAGGATGGGTTTAAAGGAATCCTTATGGTGTGGATGTCACCATAAGTAGTTGGAAGATGACCCTCTTGAGAGAAGGGTTGTAAAAATATGGTACCATTCATTTTATGGTCATTTTGGAACTCGTATATCATTTGATTAAAAGAAAAATGAATGGTTCTATTTGGATACATCATCAGAAGCTAGTTACGAGATCCAGTGAATATGCTTGATGCAATCTCGAGATGCCACTACTTATTGGATTTGGGATCTATCATTTCAAATATTTCGGTTGTCAAAGACAGGGTTTTTTTAAGACTATTTGCTAGAGGTAGTTTGACTATATCTCTTTTGAAAGGAGTTATATGGTCATTGTGGAACCATTTTGCACACACTGTGGGTTTGGGTAGGTGATAAGAAAGGGTTGTCTGGGTTTTTCAAGCAAAGATAGGGTATCAAGTTTCTATTGGGTCAATCCGAATTGACTGTTGAAATCAAAGTGAGGTTTAGGAGTAGTTTCCTTACCCTTAATTTGGTGTATCATTTTTGAAACATTCCTAGAGTGTATTTATAATGATATAGACAAGATTTAGTAGGAAATTCCAAAGGTTAAAGTGCCAAGAATTAGAATTTTCCGTTCGAAGGCTAATACCTAAGGTGGGAAGCACCATAGGACACTTGTTAAAGGGGATGACAACTTGATCTTTTCTTAAGTTATATGGGCACGAGTAATATTTCCCTGGTTGTGTTTTTCCCTAGTTAGGATCTTTATCTTGAGTTTAAAGGTTTATGTACTATAGTTTTGGAGTGACTCATAGAGGTGTGTTTGGTGTTGAAAAAACAACAGGGCTGTTTGACCGAATCTTCATGAATCGAGTAGGTCAGGAGTTTTTTTCATTATATTTACAAGGATTATTAGGGATGACATGTTCTATTGTGATAAAATTATAAAGTTCGATGTTTTGGACCAGGTTGAAAATTCCATCTGAACTTGAATTTTTTTTGTGGGCGAGTTGAATCTTAAACTGGCCTTCAAAACATAATTATGAGAATTTGATCACTTAAAAGTTATATTTTTGAATTATATTTAAGTATTAGGAGGTTTCCCAATAATATAGATGAGTTTTGGATGTTTTAGACATTAAAAACATAGATCTGGGTGGAAATAACTACAATCACACGGTTGGCGCGTAGTTAGATTCACCATACTAATCAACTGTGCCTCTCCTTTTCTTAAGAGGCATGATTTGCATAAAACATAAATCCTTACATGGTGATTATTCACCATGTTTCAGGTGTGAAGTTGTGACCCACATGGGTTGAGCACTATTTTACCAAACTTTTCACCTAGACCTCACACATAAATCCACTTAACCAGTAGCTACACATGGTTGGTACATGGTTAGATCAAACTATGTGACCTAACCATGTGGGGTATGGCTTATAGATAGAGGATGTTTTCATGGTTGGCATGCAGTTTGGAAAACCATGTATCAAAACCATTCGACTCTTTAATATAGTAGGAAAAAGACAATTTTTTCATTTTTCCTATTTCTTTTCCTCTCTATCTTTTCTCCTCATTCTTGCACAACAGCATGGCTACTCGAGCTCCCTTCCTTTTCTCATATGTATTGATATATCTTCCTCATATGACCTCCAAATTAATCATTTCTAGGTTCATTGTAACCATATTGGTAATTTATCGACTCCTCATGCTTCTCTTCATCATTTACCTCGTCATACATAATTTTTAATCCATGTGACCCCTTTTTCCCAATTTTTAGGGTGTTTTATGAATCTTCTATTTATTACATTCTAGATCAAACCAAAAGTCTATAATTGATGAGTATAATTTCAAAATCATTAGGTATGTGTTCTATATTATTTTCCATTAAATTAATTTTGTTTAAATGATATATTCATTATGCCAGATGTAGGAATTTCTAGGTGTCACTTCTAAATTATTAAATTCCTTGAATTAAATGCCTAAACCACCTTGAATTGTGCTTTAGACCCCCTTTGATATGGTTGGGGGTTATGAACTCAACTAAAACCACCCCTTTTGGGGATGGTCTTATAAGTCTCATAATAATCATGGTTTTCATTAAGACTATACCACCCTTGGGGGTGTTATTAAAAATGGTTGTCCTTATAGAAAATTCCCATGTTTGGCTTACTTTCTAACTCCACTTTTTTAGTGTATTAAATTAATCCACTTCAATGAGATACATAAATTGAATTAAGTGAATTGTTTTATGGAAATGTATTTTTTTATAATAAAACCACCTTTTTAGGTGAGACTTCTTATAAATCAAAATGTGATTAGATTTTTTATGTGCATAGTGATTTGTATAGTTGTCATGTGTGCTTCGCATGGCCCTCATAGTTATTATTAAATGTAATGTACCTCTTGTGAAATAAAAATAAAATGTACAAGTGATATAAATTTAATTGATTATGGAATTTATAGTCTTATTATGACTTTTATTTAAAATTTTAAATTGTTTTCTACTAAAAATGATCCACTTTTCCATGAGTGATCCTGATTGTTTCTTTATAGAACATCTGGATAAGGGATCATAGGGAGGGTGGAATTACCTTACAATTCTATTATGACTTAAGGGAACTTGGTTAGGGTCATTGATCATGACTTCTCAAACTTGTAGTTTGAGTATTATGGGAATGGTGTGTCACATCACTTGGGTTTTTGGGTATGGAATCTCAAGCCCCATCGATTACGATTTTGAGCATGGTGGTCACATCCATGATAAGGATGATAGACATGAATTATATATATCATTTCTAAATATTGGTATTATGAACCATTTATTCTAAGAACCTATATTATTATTATTATTATAGTTTTCTCCATGAGACTATTGGAAGGGATGTCCTTATTTATTCATTGAGTTAATATGGGCATGGAATCCCTTGTAGAAGGACACCTAAGTTACACATTGAGTCCTAAATAGTACCATGTATTTATATATATGGATATATATTCATGTAAATATAGAGTAAATATATGTAAATACATATTTATATATATAAATATATATACAGGTTTACATGTTCAGAGATATCCCGGCTTGGGTTGAAGCAGGTATAATCATCCAAGGGTCCTTGAGAAACCTAAGACTGACTTGTTTAGATTCATTATTACACCATTGGATTAATTTTTATATTCCTGAACACTATTTATATTATATATACATGGACTAGATTATGGATTAGTCACTGTTGGTTGTGACTTACTGATTATTTCTTATAGATTCTGGGTGCAGCCAAATCGTGGGATGGGTGATGCCCAACTTTGAATTTTGTTGTAATCAATGATTAATTAGAAATAAATATGATGATGAATACCAGTATCCATGGACCTAATCAAATAATATAGAAAAATAATAATTCCCCCTAGAACCCAGAGATAGGATAAACATATTTTGTTTATAATTAATTTAATTAAAATAAATAATTACCTCCAAGTTGATTCTTTCTTCGTTGATGAGTTCAACCACAGATCTACAATGCACCTTAATTGAGTTGTAGATATCAAGAGTAGATCTCCTCTAGAGGTGATCCACACATGCTCCTCTAATCTATGGACATCACTTAAGGAGTCTCTGTGTGCTAGCATGGAAGGTCTTTTCACATGTGCCATACACCTTAGATCGACTTGAGAACTGCTTTCAAAGCATTCTCCTTGGTCCAGTAGAGGAGGAATGCTCTTGGTCTTGAGAATATTCTTGGAGAAGAAGGTACTATCTAGGCTTGAGAGGATTTCTCCAAAGATTGTGCACAACAACTGATGTCTAGCTTTCCATTTCTCTTGTCTAAATTAGAGAATAATAACATAACCTGAAACATAATTCAATAGGTAATAATAAATAATTATCACTAATGCCACTTATTTATTTTATTAATCTGAGTAAAACCCCCATGTCAAATAATATTAGTAATAAAATTATATCCCTGAAATTTGATTAACTTATAAGTTACAATTAAATATTATTTAAATAATAATATTTAAATAATATTTAATGCTATCCTTTATCACTGGACCCAAAACATGGTCCACCAATCCTCCTCTATTTTAATCAGGCCTTGAATAATGACTATTTATTTATTAAATAAATAAATATTCATTATTAAATGAATAATAAATAAATATTATATTTACTAAAATAGAAAATAAATATTTAATAAATATTCCACCTGTAATATATTCTCTTGAATAACTAGAGATGAAATAAATGTGATCAGGCATACATGAATAATTATTAAAACATAAACAAGATTAATATTTATTAAAATTGTTAAATAATAAATTATTTAGCTGATCTTCTGGATACACATAGTGTGTGACCCTCTAGGCCTCTTTCTTAGGGGCACTAGGGGAACCGATCTAAATTCTAAGGTTATCATCTAGAAACACGCCAAGGCACCCATAGAGAATGAAGTTAATGTCACAACGACATTTCACCTCATATGAATGCTAGCCATGTAATATAATCCCTTTTTCACAATATCTTTAATCAAGAAGGATGCATGCCAGTGTCATCAACCTATATGCTCGATATCTCGTTCTTTGACTTTTCGAAAATAGAACATTCCTAGAGAATGTCATGGCCATGGATTTGATTAGGCTATATCTTATCCATCAAAGGGACTTAGATATTATCTTCTATTAATAAACATAAGGTATAAAACTTTTCTCACATTATTCATTAATTCAATATTACTTGTGACACACCCAATGTATTCTACCTCACCATAAACATATGTTGTCACGGTTTTCATCAATACATCAAAATATATGACTCATAATATCCATTATTAATAATATTAAAGTATAAGGACCAATACACACATACGGATATATGAACATCCAATGAAACTTCTGAATTTGTATTTCCTACTCTCGGGTCTCATTCTCATAATATCCTACTGGATATTACCACGGGCGTACACAATGAGAAGGTGTCTAAAAGTCCTACAAGCCTCCAACCATGATATCCTATAACATTTGTGTCCCATCAAATGATATCATCTGGCCAAAGAACATTTATTCAATAATAGTGTCACAACACTTCTAGGTTCTCATCATAGCAAGAAATTACTATAACAATTTAGTGTGAAAGGTACTCTTGGGACATTATCACATACAATTTTATGTAGAAGAACAATCATGATGTGATAAGGAATTTATTAATATTCAAAACCATGAATATATGTTTAAAATACGGTATATAGAAGTTGGTTCTAGGGAACCAACTCCAACATTTCTCACACCCTATTTGGGACACCATTACACTGGGGTACCATACATACCTCCTAGTTACAGGTTCAGGTTTATGGGTTATACTAGCTTGATGTTACCCTTATTGGATAAATTAGAGTATGGGAGAAGAGGAAATAACTATTTATTATGATTATAATAGAGAGAGTTGGGGTGAATTTTATTTACTTATTTAATTTTTTATTCTTGCTATGTACTATGTATACCTACCTGTATTTCTATCAGATCATGTTCATGAATGATCTCTTATCTATTCATTATTAATTTCTAGTTATTATTATATCATAATTCCTTTATATTTATTTCTTCATCTATATTTGTTACTAATTAAGAAGGTATAGTCGCCAAAACTATACCAGCACAAGACTGTCATTGTTGGTTGAAAACCTATATCATATGGGGAGGTGCACTTGAGGCCTAGTGGCCATCTGGCTCGAGGAATTTTTTTAGTGGATCTCAGTTCAGGATGATACAAATGGTAGTAGTGGTTTATTTTCCTATTGGATTCATTATTTGGGATGGTGTAAAAGAGACTATAATATTGTATTCGCTTGGTAAATAACTCATTTATGGGTCTGTACAACCCAAGCACAAGGAATAGATCCTATGGCCAGGGAATGTGATTATTGTTCATGTTTTTTTATTATTATAGATGATTATTTTTTCACCTTGAGTGATTGTATAATTTTTTATGATTATTGATTTATGAATTTATTTTTAACCTTGTCTTGGTACAACAAGTAATTATTATTGCAAGCATCATTCAAGGCTTATAGAGATTTAGATTCCATGAACATGTGATTCATGTAGGTTGAATTGTATAATACTTGTTCATTGTTATACATCAAGTTTGTTTATATTCCATGCTTCTATAATTACAAGACTTGTTTATCTATACACCATGTTTGAGTGATTTTATCCATGATTTCCTATATTTATTACTTTTTGATAGCTTTGCTAATGATAATTTTAGTATATGGTTGGTTAAATAAAGTGTTTAGATCAACCTAAATGGTGTTTTCTCTCATAGTTTGATGATGTAATTCCTATTTAATCAACTTATTGGGATATATTTTGTCCATGAAAATAATTTTTATGATCTAAAACATTAATTTTTTTTGATTAAATGGGTTATAAACATTCAATTTATAAATTGAATGAGTTCTTTATAAACTGAAGAATGGTGAATCGTATAATCAACCCATCTCATATGGACTTTCTACTTGTTGAAATAAAATGTGGTAATTTAGTATCAATTAAATGTGAACCAATGGCCCAATTTATAATGAGTATGGGACTTTATAAATTGGAGAATGGTGACCCGTGTAATTAAACCACTATATATGGATTGTTCTAATCTAAAATCATAGATAAAAACCTAGTTGAAGTTACATGAATGAAAATTGTAAATTAAGAATTCATGTACTTATACAATTTTGGAATGGTAATTCATATAAAATGATGATTTTCTAGGATAAATAATTTTGAAATTTTAAATATAATAAATTGTTAATTAATTAACCCGGTTAGGACCTTGAATTATAAATAAGTTAATTTTTTTTACAAATTTAAACTAGTACTTATTAATTATAGTTAAACATGTGATAAATTGAAAATTTATAAATTCTTATACCTCTATATTTTAGGCATGAAGACCCATATGAAAAAATTAAAAAATTCCTAAATGGACCCAAGTTTTTTATTTTGTGTATGATTTTGTAAGATGAAGCCTTTTGAGGGAATAATAAGTCTGACTAAATCCTAATGGCTAACTAGGCCCATATTGGTCATTTTGGAAATTTCTTTATGTGGTAAGACCAGTAAGGGTGTTTTAAAAACCTTGAATTAAACTATGGGACCCTTTTAGGTTTCCATTTTCTTTAAATTATTAGATACTTAACGTCATGGTGGTATACTTATTTTAAGGTGATAGTTATTTAAAGTTTCTAAAGTAGCCTATATGGTGTTACATATAAATGTATGGTGGAATATCACTTGACTAGTTGATTTAATTAATGAAATCCTTATTATCTACCTGTGAGATTTATTATTATGAGGCATCAGTTAATTAAACTTCCAATCACAAACTAAAGAGTATTTTACTCTCTAGATTGGAAATGAAAATTTTATTTAACCAAGCCAGTTTTGGAAACTCTTGAATTAAATAAATGGTTAAAAATGAAATTATAAGATAATTTTCCTAAAATGATTTATGATATAATCTAAACAATGTTTTTACTACATTTATTTAAAAATTAGTAATTGGAATCCCTTATATTCTATCTTTTTAAAATTTTAATATTGATCATTTTTAAATTAATCGAAATTAAAACCTTGTATAGGTGTTTATAGTGGGAAACCTCATGTTAGGGATAGTTTTTTATGATTCATTGTAGAGGGAATGTAGATGTTTCTTATAGACCAATGATTACATATTTCTAATATTTTTTGATCCTAGAGGTTATGAGGTAAGGCCTAGTGATTTTTTAGGCATGACCTTGTTTTAGGATTGAGGCCTTATTCTTTAGTAATGGGATATCCATATTGAGGTAGCTCCCTCATAACCATTAAGAATTTCTAAATTCCTATGATAATTTTTTCAATGATAGGTTCTATTCGAGTTCTATTATTACCGAGTAGTAATCATAGTAATGAAATGACACCCTTGAGAAATTGGGTGATCAATTAATAGGTTAATACATCTTAAATCCATGAGCATTATGTTTTGATCCAATTTAGTTGGTTGGACATTCCTCAGGCAAGGTTGGATGCTTTATAGTTGGTGTTGAAGGTATCAAGTGCACAGTGGAAGTTGGTAGGCCTAGGGTTTAATTTTTTTATCATCAAGATGATGTAACTTTTCATATTTTATGATCAGTCCCAAAGAACAGTATGAGGATTTCATGTAAATTAAAAACAGCACAAAAATATAATAAAAATATACCTTTTTGATCTAAATCCACGTTCGACATCTTCTAGTCACCAGTGATCATTTATAGAAGGATCCAAATTATAATCCCTTTAAATTCAGGGTGATAACGATATCACAACCAGACATTTTTATTAATTATTTAAATTATTTTTAATATTTTTAATCTTTATTTTGAGTTTTGGTAGCAAGCGGGTTGAATTTTTCTTAATCTCAAAATCAATTTTAATGTTTCACTGTTAGCCTGCACAGTTAGGAGTAATCGTGTAGTGCCTGTGTGGAAACCCAAGTGGGTCTGGGTTATGGCGTATGACTTGTGCATAACGTATTAAACTGTGAAATAAGTGTGCATCTTGGTTATGTAAGTGGGAAGTGTCGTGTGTCATGGTATGATCACGATTTGCTCAACTGTGCATGGAGTCATAGATAATTGTGTGCGGATCACGTAATTGCCTAGTTTTAAAAATGTATAAATTAAATTAAATGAAAAATAAAACAAAACAAGAGAAAAATAAAATCAAAGGTAAATGTAATAATAATAATAATAATAATAATTTCATTTTTAATATTATTATTATTATTAAGAATAATAACATAATTATTATTAAAATTGAAATTAATATTATTATTATGAGGGTAATTATCATTATTATTATCATTAAGTTATTATTATTATTATTATAATTTATGAATTTAGTTTGTTTTATTTTTTTTAACCCTAGGGGTCTCCTCTCCATTACCTATCTCTCCCTCATGCCTCCCCATACCCGTGCCATGTGCAGTGAAACCCACCGGTGCCCCTTCCTCCTCCCTGCATGACCTGGTGGTTTCTACCTTTTCTTCGGTCAGTGCTCCCTCCAACTACTGCCCCTACCTCCAACATCCTCCTACACTCCAATGTGGCACCCCCTGATCGTATTGCCTCCCCTCCTGCGCACTCCCTACCTCCAACCACCACTACCTCTATCCGTTCTCCCTCACTAACACCCGCTCTCTGAAACGTGACCTTGTCGGACGCCCTCCCTCGTGTGGCCCCCTATTTGCATGGGAAACCCCTGTCAAGCTCTCCTATAACGCTCCACCCTCGAACGGATCTCCTTTATAGTGATTGTCCCTCTTTGTAGTGTAGCTCACCTACCCTCTTCCCCCTCCGGTAAGTATTATCATTTTTTAGGGTTTAGATGAGGGGTTTCCTTCTTAGAAAAACCCAAATGGATGAGTTTTTTCTTGGTGTGTTTTTCTTGGATGTTAGGGGGTGCATAAGGTTCTTCGAGGTGTACTCTTCCTCTTCTGATGGTTTTTTCATGTTCTGTTGTCATTGCGGTAGGTGAACTCATGTTATTTCTTTCTTATGCACTTCTTTTGATGCTTGAAACTTTTAATAAATTTATTAACATGATTCACACCTCTAGGGATCCCTTATTTATCATATTATGATGTTTTGGAATTGATTCAAATTATTAAAAATTGGTTTTTAGATAATTATTAGTTTTTAAGTATATGTGTCAAAATTAAATGTGTTCGATTAAATGTTCAATTTTTTTTCATAATTTTTAAATATCATATGCACCTTTACAATGAAATTAATTTGTTTATTATAGTGTTTTTAAGTTTTTATAATTTCTTATTGTTGGAACCATTATCTAGGATTTCCCTTTATGGGTTATCATATAGGCAATGTATGTGTTTGGGGTAGGCAAGGGAGGTGGCAGAAGGTAAGGTGAACCACGCATGTGAGGGCCTCCCACTTACACAATTTACAATTACCATGGGTTCCTAGGTGTCTTTTAGGGGATCGTGTGACAGTTGTTGACCAACCCCAATTAGATGGGTTGGTACCCCCTAGATCGTAGATAGGACAGGTGGGATGTGCCACTGGATTGGTCAGTTTAGGGAGTCCAGTGGTTATTTTCCTAGGTCTTTCACCATACACCGATAGGTGGTGCTGAATCGAGTACATCAAGGAGTCTACTAGGGATGTTTAGTGTCACCCATGTTTACTTTGTATATCTTCTTGTTTAATTTCTATTGCCTTTAGTTTCAGCATGTACTGTTTACTTATTTATTTATTTATTTATTTTTCGAACAAACCTACATTATTTTTATTAGGTTTTTGGTTTAGTTCTTGGAATCAAAATGATGGTCTATTTTGAAAATGAAATGTGGCGTGTGTTGGATTTTGAAATGGGAAGCAATGTTTTTTAATAAAATTTGAAAAACTTATTTTTATATATGTATTTTGAAATAGTGTTAATGTAATGTTTTGGAGAAAGAAAAAAACAAGGATTCCATGGTTTATATTTTGTATTACTACTAAGAATTTCAATGCTCATGACTACTTTATCTTTTTAGTTTTAGGTTCTAGTCTTGGATCACTCTTGCAGAGAGCATGGTTCTATGTCAAGTGGTGACCAACGAGGTTATGTGGAGGTACATTGGGGTGAACGAATTTAACTTATTTCCATTGTTAGTGACTATCTATCTTTTTAGTTTATATTTATTTATTTTTCTTTTATTTATGGTCCAAAATTATTCCCAACTATTTAAATTTGGTGCCCGACACTAGTTTCTAGCTCATTGAGATTCGGAACACCCTTTAGGACATGACTTCGACTAGATAGAGTGACCGGTTCAGGGTTGACCTAGGTTGGTTCATGAAAAAATGGTATACGAATGGGCCCTTGTTACTTGGGGTGTCTATTAAATGGATATTAGGACTATCAGGACTTGAGATGTTGAAATGGGAAGGGCGTCATGAACCCTTACTTGTATTAATCCTAGATTTACGAGGTGTGGTATGGGAATTGAGTCTTTTGACTTTGTTTTGGATTGAGGGATGACAATAGAGGTGACTGGGGTCATGTTGTGATCCCACAAGGAGTAGTGACACATGTGGAGTCCAATTGCATAGTTCAAGTCCCTCTTAGTGTTATGACTTACTTGGGTCATGTTTCACTACCATGTCCCTGAGTTAGGCATAGACGATAGTACCACCTTCCAATATTTTGTGTATCTAGTGCTTTGTCTTGGTTTTGGTTGGTTTGAGTATACTTTGAAAATGTAAATGATTTTTGAAATGAAAATTATTTCTTTCAAATGGTCTTAATTTGGTAGTGTGTTTACAAATTGGAATCATTTTGGATTGAAAATTTGGTGTTTGTTTGGACTTGCTAAGAAAATGCATTGGGTGCTCTTCATGAATATCTTCACATGTGAGGGTCTGTATGGGAAGTGCATGTTGTAACGTATGGATGGAAGCAGATGTAAAAATGTACAATGGTTCCTGGGATTAAATGGTTGTGTATTTGAAATTAAAGGCTTCTCCTTGTTTTTATAAAGTGATTTTTAAAGGATAAATAACTTTGTAAATTGAATTTGGTTTAAAAAGGGGTTTTAGAATTTGGAAAAGTGGACTTAGAATAAGTCAGTATTGAAATTTAAATGAAAATAGTTTCATTTTAATGAAATGTTTTTAGTTGTGTTTGTATTTTTTGGTTTTTGATATGGTTGTTTTGAATTGGGATGTTTTTTATTGTACTTTGATTTTATTTCAGTTTTGGTTTGTGTTTTATATGCTATTCAAAAAAATCCACCCAAAAGGGTTTCCTAAATTTCTAAGGAGTCACTCCTAGTTTCTGATTCTTCAAAAATTAATCTTATCCTTCGCAGTGATCTAGGTTTGTTAGAGGTAGTGATGTGTCTTGAATAGGTTGATCATGTCTTCTGGTAATTGGGAATTCGTGAAGTTGTCAGAGTATGTGTTGTATTGGGTCTATTTGAAGGATCAACTTTGAATAAATGGGGGTTGTTCACCCCGCCATCATTGGAAGTCATGATGTCTTGGGAAGTTTTTAAGTCTATCTTTGTATAATGTTTCATACCCTAGGAGTTGAAGATGAAGAATAGGGAAGAGCTCATGGGTATTCAATAATTACAATGGTCAGTGAAGGCCTACGTTGACCACTTTAAGGAACAAGTCTTCTTTTCTACGTAGGTAACATCATAGGATTTGATGAAGACTTCTCTCTTCATCGGGGGTCTTTACCCAGAGATTAAAGAGTGGGTCCTATCTTCTGAGGACCATTTTTTTGAGGATATGGCAGATGAATCATTTATAACAGAGTTGTTTTTTGGAGCATAGGCGGTTGGCAATCCGGTGTACCCAGTTACTTGTGAAGGTTCCCCATCTAGCGAGAGGCATTCACTAGAGGAACCTATTTCTAAGGATTACTCTTCATTTCTTCTGGAATCCATTTCTTCATACCTATTTCTAGTGTAACATCAATGTGTCCAGTCTGGGAATTCATGCTCATCTTATCGCATCCTTCCAAAGATGTTCCGTCATTGCAGCTGTCTGGGTCATCTGGAGACATTTTGCAGGAAGTGTCTCCTGAAGAAGACATTGTAACCAGAGGATTATAGTGTCAGACTACGAGTAAAAAGATTCTTTATCAAATAATTCCCCATCCATAGGCCTCTGGGTGTATCTCTTTCACAATTTGGAGTTTCTATGGTGTGAAGCCTCATTCCATGTTTTGTGTTCCATTTTAGGATTGGAACATTTAAAGTCTTTTCATTCTTGTTTTTCTTCTCTTAAATTTTTCCGTCATTATAAGTTCATCATTTAATTTAGAAATTATGATGGAAATGTTCTATTATAATCCAAGAAGTTATGTCCATTTGTGTGTGGATTTTTGAATCATTTTTTCATCTTTGAGTGTATTTAATTCTTAGGTGGGTTGGTTTTGGGTTGGGAGTTCACGCGTTTCGACCCTTCCTTGGGTGGTGTGTTTGAGTTTTAAAGTTTCCATGTTATTGAAATTATTGTGGTGGGGGATAACCTTCACATGTTCTCCGATAATTATTGTACTTTGGTTTCTTATTCATTATTTAGGTGTGACCTGCGAGAAGAATGTTAACCCTAGGGTTCTGTGATTTTATTAGTTTGGTCGGGCATGGACTCGAGTTTTCGTTATCTTTTGACTTGGTGACATTATAGGGGCATAAAGTGTCTGTGGTAGGGAGAATTATCAAACCCCGACCTTTTTTATTAATTATTTTAACTATTTTAATTCTTTTAAATATTTATTTTTAGTTCTGTTAACAGGAAGGAATAATTTTTTTTAAATAAAATCTCGAAATAATTTTTATTATTTCACGGTTATCCCACACGGTTAGTAGTAACTGTGAGGTGCCCATACGGATTCCCTGGAAGGTCTGAGTTATGGTGCAAAACTTTTGAAAGATTTATTAAACTATCTGAAAAGTGTGAATCTTAGATATTTAAGTGAGCAGTGTCTATTGGCACAATATGAGCACAACTTGCTCAACCATGCACTGGGTTGCAGGAAACCCTGCGTAGACCGCGCAGTTTCACAGTTTTTAAAATGAATAAATTAAATTAAATGAAAAACAAAACAAAAAAATATATAAATAAAATCAAATGGAAATATCTTAATAATAATAATAATAATTTTGTTATTAAGAATAATAATAATAATAATATAATTATTATTAAAATTAATATTCATATTATTATTATGATGGTAATTATCATTAAGTTATTATAATTATTATTATAATTTTTCATTTAGTTTGTTTTTTTGAAACCCTTGGGGTCTCCCCTCCCTTACAACTCTCTCCCTCATGCCTCCCCTACCCTTCCCATTTTTAGTGTGACTCGTAGGTGCCCCTTCCTCCTCCTTGTGTGACATGTTAATGTTGCCCTCCTCTATGGCTGGCTCTCCATCTGGTGATCGCCCCTACCTCTGGTTCCCTCCTCCTCTCTATTGTGGTTACCCTTTCTCACGTCGGCTCCCATCCTATGAACTCCCTACCTTCAGTCACGTGTAACTCTGACCATTCTTTCTCATCAGTTCCCCCTCTCTAGTATGCAACCCCACCGATATCCCTCCCTCATACAACACACTTTTCACGCATAGCCTCCCCGACCGAGTTCTCCTCTGGCATTCCACCCTCATATAGCTCTCCCTTCTAGTGACCATCCCTCTTCACAGCATGAAAAACCTCCCCTATTCCTCCACCAGTAAGTATTCCCATTTTTTTACGGTTTTCATAAGGGTTTTCCTTCAAGGCTAAACCTAATGGTTTGGGGGTTTTCTTGGTGCATTTTTCTTAGATGCTAGGGGTTTATAAGGTTTGTTGGGTTGTACTCTTCCTCCTATAATGGTTTAATTTCATCCACACACCATTTAGGTAGGTGAACCTGTGTTATTCCTTTTAGATTCACTTACTTTGATTCTTGACACTTTTAATAAATTTATTAACATGATTTTCACCGCTAGGGTTCTATTATTTATCTTCGTATGATGTTTTTGAATTGATTAAAATTATTAAAAATAGGTTTTTAAATGATTCTTTGTTTATGAATATTTTAGTCAAAGTTAAATGTTTTTGATCAATTGCCCAATTTTTTTTTGATAATTTTTAAATATGATAGGCACCTTCATAATGCACTTAATCAGATTATTATAGTGTTTTCAGGTTTGAATAATTTGTTAAAAATTGGATTTGAAGTGAATTTATATTTATTCATATGTGTTTGGACACCAAATGATATTTTTACATTTTTTATAAATTGGTAAACATGTTCTGGACCCCCTTGGGGCCTTTTGTGGCCAGTTGTAGTGTTATGGTATTGGTAAAAACTGTTAAAATTTGTTTTAGAGTAATTATTGATTATTTCCTAAGTGTGTGTTCTTAAGAGTTTTTTTAATTGTTATGTGTTACTTAAAAATGAAATTTCGTGTTTTGTGAAGTGTTTGGTTTATTTTAAGTTATGATAACATTTTTGGATATTTATTTGGTGATGTGTATGGGAAATGGTACTTTCATGAGGCATGTAGACTATTTGTGGTTTCATGTTTTAGTTGTAAAACATGTAGGGATCCTTTAAAATTGATTTTGAAAAAAAAATTACTTGAATTCTTGTGTTGAACCATTTGATGTGAGAATGTACATGTTTTCACCATGTGAAAACATGGATGGTCCAACAAATTATGATGGTCTTGGATGAATTTTTACCACTTCAAAAAACCTGAATTCCAAAAAATTTCTCTTCCTCCTCCTTTTCTTCAAAACCTAGATCTTTCTATAAATGATTCTTTGTCTCAATATATCAAAGGTGGTTTTAAATTGTGATGTTTGAAATTATGGTCCACTTTGAATTTTAGAAAAGGCATTTGGTTTCAAATTGGTAAAGAATACCATTTGAAATTCTTAAGTGCGTTGCTTCATTTCATCTTGGTTTTTGAAATAAAGTGGCCCATCTGGAATTGACTATTTAAAAGTGTTTTTTTTTGGAAAAATTATGTGGAAGTGATATTGTAAATTTGTTTTGGTTTTAGAAGTATGAGGCCTAGTTAGAACTTTTTAACTTTGGATTAAATGTGGTTTGACAAATGTGAGTGCACAATTGGAAACACAAAGTGTTTTATTAAATGAAATAGAGGTTTATATAATATGGAGACCCATTTGGAATTTCAAATATAAAAGTGGTTTTTGGTATTATTTTGGAAAGATCTTAGGAAATTTTTTGGTAAATACTTTTGGATCTGTAAATTTAAAGGCTCGTTTGGAAATTTTTATATTTTTAAAAGTATGGTTTGAATGTTTATATGATATTAGGGATAGATTGGAACATTCAGTGATGTGATGTACATATTTATATATTGGGAACCCCTATCTAAGATTTAAATTTATGGGTTATCATATATGTGATATCCATGTTTGGGTTAGGAAAGGGTGGAGGTTGTAGGTAAGGTGAGTAATGTGTGTGAGGGCCTCCCACTTACAAAATTTACTATTACCCTGGTTTCCTGTGCATATTTTAAAGGATAGAGTGACAGTTTCTAACCAACCCCAATTAGATCGGTTTGTACCCATGGATCACAGATTGGCCATGTGGGATGTTCTAATGGATTGGTCAGTTTATGGTGGCCAGTGCTTATTGACATAGGGGCCTCACTATACACCAGAAGGTAGTTATGAACCAAGTATGTCCAGGGGTCTTCTAGGGATGTTTATGATCACCCATGGTTACTTTGTATATATTATAGTTTAATTGTTGTTGCTTTAGGTTCATCATGCACTTTTTATTTATTTATTTATTTTTAGCACAACCCTATATTGTTTTGATTAGGTGTTTGGTTTTGTTCTTGGTATCGAAAGGATAGTCTATTTTGAAAATGAAATGTTGCGTGTGTTGGATTTTGAAATGGGAGGCTATGTTTGTTTAATAAAATGTGAAAAACTTATTTTTATGAATTTATTTCAAACTAGTGTTAATGGAATGTTTTTTGGAAAGGAAAATACATTGATTTTGTGGTTTATCTTTGGCATTCCTACTCAGCATTTCAGTGCTCATGCCTACTTTATCTTTTCAGTTTCAGATTATATTATTGGATCGTTCCTACAACGAGTGTGGTTCTATGTTAGGTTGTAACCCACAGGGTCACTTAGAGATAAATTTTTCTATGTGCCTTTATCTTATTTCCACTGTTAGTGTTTATCTATTTTATCAGTTTATATTTATTTTCTTTTCTTTTCTTTACAGGCCAAAATTGTTACCAACTGTTTTACTTTGGTTCCTGGAACTAGTTTCTAGGTTTGGGGAATAGGAACGCCCTTCGGGCCATGACGCATACCATTTTGGGTGATCTGTTCAGGGTCAACCTGGGTTGGTTCATGACAAGAATGTAGATCCAATGATTCCATCAGCACACTGACGATCACTGCATCAACGTGATTTCAATGTGTAAGGGATGACTTGATCTGATCACCTAGATCTAGATTACCTCCCTCTATAAAGTGGGAGAGGAGATAGAGTCTCAAATGAATTCATAGTGAATAGTCATTGTGTGAGAGCTTCTATCCTCATATTTATAGTGGATTCTCAAATACTTGTAAAGGGTTCCCCATAACCCATTTGTTAAACATCTACAAAAAAAATAATTATGAAAAAATAAATGGCATCATAAATATTATTTATATTTTATGATATACCTATAATATATATTAAATATATAACATGATAAAACTAATTCATTAACTCAACTCATAATATCAACTAATATTAAATGAACTTGGAATATTAAAATAATATCCTTTCGAATAATATTATTTCTTGTATTCACTAAATACCTCATGAATACTTTTAACAAGTAAATTCAACCCAATTATTGTTGACTTGAATAATAATATATTTATTTTAGTTATCTAATATCGATGACTTGGACAACAATTAGACCCAATGATGGGGCCCACCATGTCCAATATACATATTCCCCATAATAGAGTGGGTCCCTAAATACTCTATTTTTGGGACCATCTAGGCCCTTATCTCGATAGCAGTTAATAGTATTTATAGACTTGGAGTGGATTCTAGCAACCCATCAAGGCCCCTAAAGAGATAAGGAGTAGTCATAACAACAAAAAACCAACATATGAACACAAACTGTGTAACATAATCACTTTTTCTTTGGATATATCATAAAGAAGGATGCATTATTGTGTCATTGTCCTTTCTTGGTTTATTATTTTTGGATATAACTAGACAAATTCACCCTTGACTAACTTGTACAGGGACTTATGTAGGAACTAAAATCCTAATCAACCAGGACCGGGACATATTACTTCCTTACCTTGGAAGTGAAAAATCTTATCTTGATCATTTAACCAATGCCATACCACAAATGAAACACCTAACATAAGATACCTTGCCAAAATTTCATTATCATTGTTTTTTCTTGCATAAAAGTACCTGATTAAATAGAAAACATTGATAATAATCTCAAGTTAGGAGAACCATGAATATTTCTATAGATAGGAGCAACCAATGTCACCTGAAACATGTGGTGTTTCTATTTGTGAGTCTGTCCTCATGATCTCACCTACTAGAGATCACCAAGTGCGAACTTCCTGAGAATAAGTATCAAATATTTTGATCCCCCAACACCTGATAGTCAGACATCAAATATGTCTAATTAGTATGATTTATCTAGATCACATGGCATTGGTTTAAGATTAATGTCATAGTATCTCGAGGTCATCATTATAGCCTGTAATCTGCTTTAAAATTTTTATTTTAGAATTAATCTATAGGCATTACCATTTAAATAGTGGATGTAGAAATGTATAAACTATAATAGTGAGAATACGTCATGCATAAATTAGTGTATACATGGTATGGTAATCAAATGTAATGGTTAGTTGGGTCTAGGGCACCCAATATTACAACACTCCCACTTACCATAGATCCACCTTGAAAACCATCCTTTTTATCTCTCACATAATTAATATCATGTTTTTATTGAGTAATGGATTTAGTTACTAGGTTTTCCATGTTTATTATATGTGGAAATTATGTTATATGTAACCTCATCTCCTTAAGTAAAACTTCTCAAGATATGGTATCCCCAATTATATCCCTTTTTTACTCTGTCAAAATTTGAAATCTTAGCTAGTAACATTAAAAGAATCATCATGATGATAAAAATTTACTTACTAGGTGTGATTCCATGAAATAGAATAAACTATTGTGTTTAATAATTACTTCTCAGCTACCTTGGAAGCTGCAACGTACTCAGTATTTATAGGTATGGCTATCACTGGATTGTATTATCTTGTCTCTCTCATCACTTTTATCTTCACTATGATATTACATCACATTGACCCAAGGAATAATAGTTTTTGAACCCTGAAAAAGCAATATCCCTTCTTCCCCATATACTAGGTGCATATCCCTTTTTTACTCTTGTACAACTGGATAGTTCTAACTCTCAACTTGCAATTCTTTGAGATATAACTAATATTTTCCCACTATAAAGTATATCTTGGAAATATAAATTCTTATACATATCATGGAATATGTTATTTATCCAATGTGAAATAATTTCTAATTTAACTCACCTTATTAATATCCTCATATGCACTTGCATGTTTTCTTAGAGAGATTTATTCCATGTGACACTTGCAGAAATTCTAACTCGAATTGTTACAGCTTTTATTTTTCAATATTGTGTCAGTATATGTACTATTGACTACGTCCAAGAAAATTTTAGATATACCTCAGTAGATCTTGTTCCATATTACTTAGGTTGCTACTTTAAGTAAATATTTGGGGAGTTACTTTCATCATGGTCTTAACTAACTGTAATACCAATATCTATTTTCCATATGTTACTGAACATATTTAACTTGGAAAGAAATAGAACTCCCATTAACTTCGGGTAGACACATGAAAATGATTCATTCCAAACGAATATTCTATGATCATGTTGATTACTTAAATAATAAACTTTATTTTAGTAAATTTCACTCTTATTGGAATTTTGTGATGTCATTATACCTTTTGGTTGGGTTTTATAGACACCTTCTACGAATGTTTGTCTTGAAATCCAATGCATAATATAAAGATCCTAGAAATTAGATATGACAATTAAAATTATAATGGACTTAGGAATAAAAAATTATCATAACTAGTTTAGATTTATTGGTACAACACTTGTACCACCCATGTATCATTTCACTTGAATACCCACCACAGTATTCAAAATAATAATCCCCTTATACTTGGATACATGGAATCCACTATTGTATTTTAAATGTTCTTGTCAATATTAGAATATTTACATATACTACATACTTTTAGAAATTATTATTCTCAATTAATAATGTATCATCAGTTGTAGTGAATATAAAACCATCACTATGGTTTTGTCCCTCTTATGCATTATGTGTCTCTGTAACATTCTCTTTCCACATGCACTTGTAGAATTTTTTACTACGCCAACTATTTGTGAATATCTAGAATTGACTATACCCTAGTAAAATATTCTCCCACTCTCTATAATATATATGTACATCCTTATATATAAATTTAGTCTATCACTTGACTAAAAAATTTTATCATAGGAATTTCAATAATATACAAAGAAACTTTTAGGAAAATTACTTTAGATGGACAATGTGTTTTTCCTTGATGTAAGTTTGTTTATATCTTAACATAATTTTTGTATCTAAACACATATTATTATGATATTGGATTCTCATCATACTATCAATAATATTATTTCCATTTATCATTATATTTGGAATATGGTTATGGGATATCTCCATTATTTGTGAAGAAAGTCTTGAAATATAATGGATGTTTCTGCAATAAATATGAACATTGATGATTCTTATATTTACATCAAGACTCTGATGCTTAAAAGGAAATGTGAATTTAGAAATTACTGCACACTAATTTTTTTTACCAATGTTAACATGTAATAATTATCATCGATTCTCCTTATTATCATCAATTCCATGATGTGGATAAGGTAATATACATTTAAAAATTACTTCATACTACATTATAGTGACTGATGAATGCTTGTTCATGATATTTTTAAATAGACAAGCCTGAAGCAACTCATATATTATCACCATGAATATATCATAATTTAAATTATAATTCCTTAATAAATACTCAAAGGAATCTAATGAAGTATATTAACCACTATATTACCCTTGGAATAGTTCATTCTCTCTTGTTGAACTAATTGGAAAAGCTTGGTCTCATAACTTTATTTCCAAATTTTTCTTTTTCCAAAACTAAATACTTCAATTATAACATGCAAAAAATATTTAATACTGAACTTTGAATAATGTATCCTAGTTTCCAATGGAAACATGAGATAATTTTTTTGGATAAATTCAAGAACTTTTTCAACTAGAATCAATTACTTTGCAATTAAAAGTCATGTAATTTTCACCACTAACTTAGGAACCCCCTTTCTCAGCTTCTTAGAGAAGACACCTTACTTATCGTAAAATTTCTATTACTTTCAGGGTTATGGTATTTAAAAACACATATGTGATGAGAATATTTTATTTCATACTCAATTAGTATGTCAGAAACATTAGTTGAAATTGATGAATATACACTAATGTTGTAGAGACTACTTGTTTCTTTAATTAAATTTCTTTAGATTAAACTTTCCTTAGATTTATTTCATGATATGTGAAGTAAATAACATCATTTTTACCACCTATCTCTTTGAATGATGTTTCGAAGGTTCCTTTTTCATCACTCTTAACATTGGCTTTATCACTTTATATTTCAACTTTTTTTCTATAAGAACTAAAAATTAATTTTTCTTTAATGTTCTTATTTACTTGGAGAAACGTACCTAAAAGGTAATGAAGCATTTAACCCATCCTTGTTGTTTTGTAATCTTAACCAAAACAAGAGTAATTGGGTTAAAAAATTTAATAATGGTATGTCTTGAAAGATCATGGTCCATCTTTCATATTTACATGTAATGAGTGTAATATTATCCAATCATATCTTGCTTCAATTTCTCCTCACAAAATTCTTAGAGATGAGACTATATGTGAAATCATCTATTTACTGATGTTGTAACCCAAAATAATATATAAAATTGATGATATAATTATGAAAAAACCATCATATGTGTAATACATGAGCCTTCTATAAGAATATTTTACTCTCTCTTCCTGATGTGGCATAACAGTTATTAGGGACTCCAACACCTTGAATTTCCCATATCGTAGTATTTTGCTCAAGCTCATGTACTACACATGGAAATTCATGCTATTTTGGACTTCAACTTTATCCATGATTATCACCGTATATTTTGTGGTATTACTTTCAATTTTATATGAAATAAAATCTAAAAAATACTAATTTTAACTTGATCATCGATTTAGACATTATTGATTATTTATATCATTAAATGTCTCCCATTATTTAGTATAATTCTAGGAACCGTCTATACTAGAATCAAAATACTATGTCGCTTGAGTAATCTAGTGGAAAGGATCCTATAACCTCTCCTCACAATATACAAGATTTGGATATGCCACTACTCAAAAAGTTCAAGGTAGACGTTTGAATAGTTAACCATATTGACTCATGGTTCCTTGATCTATTGAGTGATGTTCTCACTTATAAAATCATAAAATTTATTTTCTCATTGATCGCCTCTAAAGTTTCAACAATCTATCTTTGACTACTTATTTTATTCCAACTTCAATTAAGTTAAACCATCACTCTCATAAGAAATCTTCTTTAGTAAGAGGCACCCTCAACTTTGGTAGATGAGCACCTTGAACACCTGGCTTTGTTCAAATTAAAATGATGGAAAGTGTTTAATGACATAATATTTATGTGAGTTTTTTTGTAATTTTATTGATAATATAATCTATTTATATTAATTTTTTCGTACTATGTTCTTTGGATCGCAACTGAAAATTAATAGAAAAAACATTCATCACTTGATTATGAATTTTTCTATTTATTATTTTATTTATTTTCCCACAGTTATAAAATTCATAAAATAATAATTTAACACATAAAGGAAATAAAATACATTTTTGGTCTTGAGCATCTAAAACTGGTTGTTCTATTTAAACACAATGGACTAACCAAAACCCAGGGGAAATTTACCTGAGTCATAGATTGGCTCATGAAGTGGCTTGTCCCCGTGAAGTATGTTTCTACTCCTTTAGATTTTACCTAATCTAAGAGGGGTGCACATCATACATCATCTTCATCAAATGTACATGTATAATTTCACGTGGGAAAGGGGAACTAGGGGTATAATATACAATAAATAAAATTGTATGAAAGTCCCTTATACATATTGGCCAAAAAATAATTAAGATGGATAGATTGTCTTGTTTAATTACAACCATCACACAAAATTAAATAATAAATTAAATAAATAACAGATATAGATTTTTTGGTCCATTCCTCAAGACCAGTCAGCAGGTAAAATTAATGTGCAATAAAAATTTATTCAAATAAATTAAAGTATAGGGTATTTAATTAAATTAAATGAATAAATAATGTTCAAATAATTTAATTTTTGTTTGGACACATAATTAATTTAATTTTTAATTTGAAAATTAAATTAATTAATTAATTTGATTTAATATAAAAATTAAATTAAATTTTCCTGAGTATTATTATAATTATTATTTTTTGACCAAAATTAATGTTTTAATTAATATAATTTAATTATGAAATTGAATAAATTAATTTCAATTAATTGTGATTAACCCAGGCCCCAAAACCCTCTGGATGGTCTGGGTGGGTCAAGACAAACCCACGTATGCCTATTGTTGTCCATTTAAAACCCTTGTTGAGAAATTCCAGGACATGAAGTTCTTCCGGGATTCGTACTAGGTTAGTTGGACCTTCCCAGGCCCATTTTGTGGTGGATGGTTGTTGTGGAGAGCTGTAAGAGGTATTAACTCACACCTGTAGTGGCTGAGCTTGATCCGGTAGAGGGTTCACTTCCCATCAGTGAGGTTTTTCAGTGACGATAACATGGTCGATGACTTTCGGATTGGGTGAGGGGTGGTGAAGGGTAGATCTGGCCAAAAGTCATCGACCAAAGAAGCAAGACCATGAGGTGGAGACTCATGCGGTGACCTGGGAGTGAGTTTGAGTTCCGATGTTATGGATGATATTGGTCCTCTTAGGGCAGTGCCACTATATTTTGGTGATATTTCTCTAGATCTTAATCGTCGGAGAAGGCTATGAGGGGTCTTGTAGGGAGATCCCCTGATGTTACTGTTAGGACCGTAAATGATTAGCCCACAGTGCGGCAATAATCATGAGATAAAAATAAAGTTCAAATGCGGAAATAAATGGGACACCAGATGTAACGTGGAAAACCCCCCAAAATGAAAGGGGTAAAAAACCACGGGAAGATAGAAGGGTCACTATGGGATAAAAGTGGGTACACACTCCCTCACTATTACAAGGAGAAAACCCTCGTAATATCTCTCTTGAATAAAGGGGAAAACTGCCGCACTAAATACCACTCAAATAGGATCTGTCAGTGATGAGAAATTGAAGCTGCAATTGATGATTGGATCTTCTTGGAGAGAGCCCCATTTATAGGCTGCTCCTCCCCTTCCCGCTGCATTCTTCTGCTGGTGGATTTGGTGGGGGTTGGCCACCCACCATCTACCACCACCAGCCCCCCTTTGACAATTGGGGGGCGGAACCATCCTGCCAACACATCTCCCACTTGGAGATTTGATTGAGAACGAATCACATCTCCACACATCCTTTCTATATGCCATACCATTCTACTCATGCATCTGCGAGGCCGCTCGAAGATCTGTACCATCTGAACTTATCAGAGTTAATCGCCTTCGTCAGGAAATCTTCCAGATTTTCTTTAGTATGAATATTCTACATATCCACACTTCCTTCCTCCACCACATCTCGGACAAAGTGATATTGTACCCCAATGTGCTTCGTCCTGGAATGAAAATATGGATTCCTTGCAATGTGAAAGGTGCTCTAACTGTCACAAAACAATGGAATCTACTTCTGTCTGTGCCCAAGCTCCTCCAACAACCTTCTCATCTGAATTGCTTCTTTGAAAGCCTGTGTATCTACCATGTACTCTGCCTCCATCATGGATAAAGCAACAACTGACTGTAACTTCGAAATCCAGCTCACAACTCCTCCTGCAAGAGTAAACACAAAACTAGTAGTGGATTTCCTCCAGTCAGAATCACCTGCAAAATCTGAATCAACATATCCTCTGATAGTAAAATCTGATCCTCCATAACATAATGCAGCATCTGAGATCTCCTTGATGTATCTCAGGATCCTCTTCACTGTGTTCCAATGCTTCTATCCTGGATTCTCCATGTACCGACTAACTGCTCCCACTACATGTGCAATGTCTGGTCTAGTACAAACCATAACGAACATCAGACTTCCCACTATTGATTCATACGGTACTCGAGACATTTCCATCCTTTCTGCTTCACTACTAGGACTCATCGTGGAGGATAACTTGAAATTAATGGGAAGAGGGGTAGAGATTGGATTACAGTATTGCATGTTGAAGTGTTTCAAGACTCTCTGTAAGTAATTATTCTGTGATAGGAAAATCTTCCCATTATTTCTATCTCAGTAAATCTACAACCCAAGAATATTTTTTGTTGGTACCAAGTCCTTCATATCAAACTTCCTAGCCAATTGTGCTTTCGTCTCCTAGATCTGATCATTATTGGGGCCTGCAACCAACATGTCATCCACATACAACAGAATAATGATGAAATCATTACCATCCAAACCCTTGAAATATGCACAAGGATCTGAATGAATTCTGTCGTATCCAAGGCTCATGATATAGGAATAAAATATCTTGTACCAACACCTCGGTGCCTATTTGAGACCGTACAAATATTTTCTCAACCTAAAAACCATGTTCTCTTTGCCTTCTTCTGAAAAACCTTCCGGTTGGAGCATATAGATCTCTTCATCAAGATCGCCATGGGGAAAAGCAGTTTTCACATCCAGCTTCTCTAGATGTAAGTTGTTTGTAACACACATCGACAGAACTATCCGAACAGTCGTGAGTCTAACAACAAGAGAAAATATTTCATTGAAATCAATACCTTCCTTCTGAGAAAATCCTTTGACCACCAATATTACACGATATCTTTCCACCTGGTCTTTTCCATATCGCTTGATCTTAAAGACCCATTTGTTTATGATATCCATCCTTCCACGAGGTAATGGAACAAGATCCCAAGTCTTGTTCTTGTGCAGGGCTTCAAGTTCCTCCTGCATCGCCGCCATCCATGAGGATACATCTGGACTCTGGGTCACCTCCACAAAAGAAGATGTATCTCCATCCTCTATCAATAAGAAATACTCAATATTGCTCTCAGAGACATAGTCTGAGTGCTATACTGGTGCTCTTTTCTCCCAAGTTGACTGTCGTGGTCCATACTCAAGCGGTACTTGATCATCGTGCCCTGGTAATGCTTCAGAGGAAACTGATTCTTCCTTGGACATGTCCTCTGCTTCGACTGTTGTAGTTTTTGAATTATCTTTCTCTGTATCTTGATCAGTTGTCATTTTCACCTTGTCTTCTAAAAAAATGACATCTCCGCTAATGATAAATTTCTGGGCAGTGGGATCCCACAAACGATACCCCTTCACACCATCAGTGTACCCCAAGAAGATACATTTTCTAGATCTCGAATCCAACTTCGATCTTTCCTAGTTATTAAACATTGAATATACAGGACTTCCAAAAGTATGTTACCAATAATAGTCAGCGGGTTTACCAGTCCACATCTCCATCGGTGTCTTCAGCTCAATCTCCATTGAAGGAGATCGATTGATCACATAACAGGCGGTATTCACTGCTTCTACCCAAAAAGTTGTGGTAGTACCTGCAGTCTTCAGCATCGCCCTTGTTCTATCCAACATGGTTCTATTCATCCGCTCTGCCACTCCATTCTGGTGAAGAGTGTATGCCACCATGAACTTTCTCTTGATCCCTTCTTGTTGAAAAAAAGTATCAAACTCCTTGCTTGTATATTCTCCACCATTGTCTATCCTCAGACACTTGATTTTCTTTCCAGCATCAAGATCCTTCCACGCTTTGAATGTTTTTAAGACTTCAAAAACATCTGCCTTCCTCCTGATTGGGTACACCCAACATCTCCTATAATAATCATCAATAAATGATACAAAGTACCTTACTACTCCCAGGGATATAACCAGTGCTTTCCAAACATCGGAATAGATCAACTCCAAGATATCCTGACTTCTCACTATTGACGTCTCGAACATTAACCTGTGTTGCTTTCTCAAAACACAATGCTCACAAAATGGTAAGGATACCTTTGTCAGACCAGGCAGAAACTTCCGATCCGCAAGAATCTTTAGGCCTCATTCTGACATATGGCCAATCTTTCGATGCCATAACGTTTTCAACACTTCCGTCGAGGTAGTTGATGCAACAACTATCTCTGCCTCCTTGTACGTTTCACCCATAAGCACGTACAGGTTCATTGAGATCTTCTCTACCTTCATTACCACAAGCACTCCCTTCACGATTCTCATCTTTCCCTTCTCTGTGCGAGTCATGCATCTGATATCATCAAATTGTCCCAAAGACAATATGTTCTTCTTCAGGCCCTTCACATGATGTACTCCTTGGATGGTCTGAAAAATATCATCATGCATCTTTAGTTTGACAGTACCAACTCCAACGATCTTTAAGGTGTGATTGTTCCCCATGTACACAAGTCCTTCCGGGATGGTTTCATATTGGTCAAACCATTACCATCGAGACGTCATGTGCCATGTTTCTCCTGAGTCGATAATCCATGCATCGTCGAGATGGTGAATTCTTCTGGAAGTTGTTGCCACTTCATTGACTATTATATCTCCACTTCCATAAGTATTCACCACATTCCCCTGATAGATCATTTCACCAATCTTCTTATTCTAAAAATCCTTCTTGATGTGCCCCTTCTTTCCACAATTGAAACATGTGACATTCTTCTTCTTACTCTTTGATTTGGACCTGACATGATTTTGGCTCCCACTGGAACCACGCTCCATCATCCTTCCTATCTCCATTGACAGAGCTTCTTCTTGGTGCGAAGTTATCTATCTGTCCTCCTTGTTCTTGTGCCGACTTTCTTCTTCTAGAATTGCAGCTGCAACATCATTAAAGAGCAACATATCCGTCAGGATATTATTGGTCAGGTTGATGATGAGTTGGTCATTCGAATCTAGAAAACTCTAGAGTAGAATATCTGCACGTTCAGTATCCAAAATTTTAGAGCCCAACATCATGAGTTGAGCGAACAAGGTATTGAGGTAGTTGATGTGGTTAGTCACTGAAGATGACTCCGCCATCCGAAGAGTGTACAATTTTCTCTTCAGGAAAATTTTGTTTTTCAATGACTTGGCCGCGTATAACTTCGTCAGAGTATCCCATATTTCATTTGCCGTATTTTTCTCCGCAATGCTCAATAGGACCCCATCTGCCAAATCAAAATGGATGTTGGCAATAGCATTCCCGTCCATATCATTCCATTTCTCCTCCGTCACACCCTCCGGCTTTTCACCAATTTCTAGTAGGCAATTATCCTTCCGCAGCACTGCATGCATATTCATTTTCCACAATGAAAAATTATTCTTGTTGAACTTTTCGATCTTGAATTTCACCTCCATTTGGACACGCCGTCAGTTCAAAACCACCTCCGTTTCACAACGGTGTATTTAATAATCTTAATAACTTTTTTTCTGATGTGACAGATTAACCGGTGTTGCAATCATAGAGAATACTCAAATTTATGAGAATTATTAATACCCAAAAACATGAATAGCATCCGGCCAGAACCTCCCTCTGATACCACTTTTTAGGACCGTAAATGATTGGCCCATGGTGCAGAAATAATCACGAGATAAAAATAAAGTGAAAATGCAGAAATAAATTGGACACCAGATTTAACGTGGAAAAACCCCCAAAATGAAAGGGGTAAAAAACCACGGGAAGATAGAAGGATCACTATGGGGTAAAAGTGGGTACACGCTCCCTCACTATTACAAGTTGAAAACCCTCGTAATATCTCTCTTGAATAAAGGAGAAAACTACCTCATGAAATACTGCTCAAATAGGATCTGTCAGTGCTGAGAAATTGAAGCTACAATGGATGATGGGATCTTCTAGGAGAGAGCCCCATTTATAGGCTGCTCCTCCCCTTCCCGCTGCATTCTTCTACTGGTAGATTTGGTGGGGGTTGGCCACCCACCATCTACCACCACCAGCCCCCCTTTGACAATTGGGGGGCGGCACCATCCTGCGAACAGTTACTAGTTTTTTAAACAAATGAGGAAAAGTTGTTAGACCTCAGTCGGCCGGTCCAAGTAGGGAGGAAGCACTGCAGGCCATGAAGCATCGCCGATTTAAGGGGCCACAAACACTATTTCTTTATGAGTAATAGTTGGCCCATGAAGGAGTCACCTTGACTTCGTGAGGAATGAGAGCAGGGTCCAGACCAGGCGGTGACTGCTTCGTCACGTGGTGCATGGGGTGGATACCTCACCAAGGTGGAAGGAGGTGGCTTGGCTAGATCTAAAGAGGGGAGGAAACACAATAGTTGTGGGCTGACGAGGAGATGTCGTAGTTAGGGGTAGAAGGTGGATGAGAGGGATGGAAATTATAGGAGGGTACCCTACCTCTTTAAATGTTTTCTTAAATATTACAATTTATTTACTTTTATAGAATATTTCCCTCTAGACTCATTTTTTCTCTATTGTGGAAAGCAGGACGCCACCCCTTTTGAAAAACATGCACATGTCGGTAAATACTGCCTCTCCCATTGGAGGTTATGACAAAACAAACATTTTTTTATATATTAAATTATCATTTTTTCTATGAATTATTCCACAATAGTGTGAAATAGTGTTCACTGCTATAGAAGATTGTTCTGGTCAAAACGATCATTCATCAGAAACAAAAAAAAATTATAAAAATTACACACATCAAATTAATTTATTAATACCCATAAAAAACCACTCTCTTTGATCAATAAAAAGATTTAGAATGACCATAACATGATCATCTGATATCCAATCGAAGTACAGTCAGATTTGTTAGGACCGATTTAATACCCTCTACTTAATTTTAATGAAATTTATTTTCCCTTGTCTTAGATAATTTATGTGATCCATTTGATACCTATTGAAGTTAATAGGGCATATAGCAGAAGCCATTGGGTTGGGGATTTAAATTTTTTTATCTTCAAGATTGTGGAACTTGTCTCCTCCAATGATATGAGCCCCATTACGATCTGAGGATCTCTCGTAAATTAAAAATATCCCAAAAATAAGAGAAAAACATACCTTTTTTGATCATAAATTCACTCAAACCCTGTTGGTTTATATCAATCATTTCTAGAAGGATCCAAATAAGAATCCATCTAGATCATCCACACACACTTCAAAAATTAGAAAGAGTGTCAATTTTCGAATTCTTGGTGCTAGCACGGAGATCCAACAATGTCTTCGACACCCCAACAATCACCCCATAAACATGTTTACGATGCGTAAGGGAGAACTTGATTTGATCACATGGATCTAGAGTTCAAATCTCTATAAATTGGGATAAGAGGGAGTGGATCTGATGAATTCATAGTGAATATTCATTGTGCGGGAGCCTCTCCCCTTCTATTTATAGTGGATGCTCAAATACTCAGAAAGGGTTCCCCGACCACCATTTCTTAAACAACCACTAAATAAATAATTATGATGAAATAAAATGAACCATATATATTATTTATATTTTATCACTTACTTGTAATATATATTAAATACATTACGTGATAAAATTGATTCATTAACAAGACTCGTAATTCCCCCTAATATTAAACGAACATATAATATTAAAATAATATTCATTTGAATAATGTTATTTCTTGTATTCACTAAATACCTCATGAATACATTTAATAAGTAAATTGTACCAAATTATTATTTACTTGAATGAAAATGAATTTATATATTTATCATTGATCGATGACTTGGACAACACTCGAACTGCATGGTGGGACCCACCATTTTCATTATACATATTCACTAGAATATAGTGGATCCTTAAATTTTATATTGTTTTTGACTATATATAAACTTAACTCGATAGTAGTGAATAGTATTCACATACCATGATTAGAGTCTACCAACCCATAAAGACCCCTAAAGAGATAAGGAGTAGTCATATCAATGAAAAACTACTTTCGAACACACACTATATAATATAATCTCTTTGTATTTAGATATCTCATAAATCCAGATGCACACTTGTGTCATCATCCATTCTTTATTTATTATTTTTTGATCTAACTAGATGGATTTACCCTAATTTTACTTAGCCATGAAAATATGAAGGTACTACCATCTCGATCAAATAATCCTATGATATATTATTCCCTTAACACAGAAACAAAAAATCATATCTTGATCATTCAACCAATGTCATGCTACTGACGACACACCCAACACAAGCTACCTCTCCACGATTTCATTATCATGGTTTTTTACTATGAATCAAAGTACACAATCAAATGGAACACATTGATAATTATATCAAGTTAGGAGACCAATACACATATTTTTAGATAGGAACAAAAAATGGAACCTAAAAAATAAGGTGTTCCTATTAGTAGGTTTTTCCCCATGATCTCACCTACTAGATATCACAAATTGAAAACTTTATGAGAAGAAGTATCAACACTTATAATCCCTTAAAACCATATTTTCAGACATCAACTATGTTCAATCATTATGATGTATCTATAATATGAGCCATAGGTTTAATATTAATGTGATATCATCTTAATGTTCTCATTATAGCCCAGGATCTGGTATAACATTTTGATACAACAGCTAATCTATGGACATTACCATTTAAATAGTGTACATGGAAATTTATACACTATAATGGTAATAATACATCATGAATAACTTACTTATACATTATATGGTAATCAGAAGTATAGTTTAGTTGGGTCTAGGGAACACACTATTACAACAAATGTGACCTTTTTTCTTTTCTTGGGGCTATCATTTGTCAGGAATGTGTACCACTTGTTGTGCTTTTTCATTATCGAAGTGCCATGTGTTGTTACAAATGGTTCCCATTGAGTTTAAATGGTGCATTAAGTCATAATTTGTTTGATTAAAAAGATCATATAATACCAAAAATAGTATGGTTACCCAACCACTTGGATGAAGGCTTTTGGGTTCTTTACAGATATTTTTATGGGTCATCTCCTGATTAGAGTGACATGGGCATTGGTAAATTGTTATTACCATTGTACCTTTGAGATGAAAATAAGAAGTTGTGTTGTCCTAGTGGTTTGGTATGATGTTAGACATAGGATTGGGTGTTATGTCATGGCTGGTCAGGATTAGTTTTGGCTTCTATACCAAATGCTGATGACACACATGGACTGGACTCGGAGGAGAATTGTGTGTACTTCTAAAGGCGAATATGAACTAGTTCACTTATGAGATTATAGTTTTCCTTTCTTCTTGTAACCCTCTAATTAAAATAATTTTGTAATTTTCCAGGAACTAGGTTTGGTGGTGTTGGAACGTGCACCATTAAATGTTTTTTCATTATTAGTAACTCAATGACTAGGACACTCCTAAGGTGGGGAGTTTCATTTCAGTTGAAAAATTGTTTCCTTCCAAGTAGAAGTAAAATTACCATAAGGAACCATTTGGAAATGGTCCAAATGGTATTTGATACATATTGTAACTTCTGGATTTCTATTTTCCAGGCAAGTTCCAATGGATCTATTGCCTTAATGATACTGATATTCCATGTAGCACAGTCATCTTGTCCTTATTGATGAAAGACCCATGAGAGCGTGAGTTAGGTCTGGAAATGGGTGTTATGGGAGTGTAAACCCACTACATAAGGTAGTATTGGTACACACCCATTGCATAGGATACCTTTTTGAAAAATTAAATAGTGATTTTCCAAGTGCAAGTCGAGGATCAATGGTTTCCTCTTGACACTTTCAAGAATGAAAACCGTATCTTGATTAAATTATGGTTAGTTCCTATGATGAGGTCTATCATGAAATTAAATTTTGTTCCTTGACATGGGTGACCCATGTTTGAACCTATAAACTCATGGTTTGGAGATTTGTTTTTGGTCTTTGGCTATAGTTTTATCAGATATTTTTTATATGAGTGTGGATTAAAAGGAGAAAAATGTGCCTAGTGATAAAATACTGGTGTAATCCTTATTTAAAGGAAATCATGACCCCCTATATTGACTACATCCTGAGTATTATAATATAGAATAGATTATACACCAAACTTAAATAAAAAATTATATATTGTTTTGATGAATGGAATCCTTTTAAGTGAGATCAATGAGTGGTTTAAAGGAAGCCTTATGGTTTGGATGTCACCATAGGTAGTTGGAAGATGAATCTCTTGAGATAAGGGTTGTGAGAATATGGGACCAATCATTGGACGGTTGTTGTTGTATTCATATTCCATTTTATAAAAAACCATGAATGGATCGATTAGGATACATCCCTAGAAGTTAGTTATGAGCTTTGGTGAACATGCACAATGCAATCTTGGGATACCTTTACTTAAAGGCTTTGGGATCTATTATTTGAAATATGTGGTCCATCTAAGATGAGTGTTTTTAGGGATTTATATCAGAGGTGGTTCTACTAGAGCTCTTTATAAATGATTTATATGGTTTTTGTGGAACCATTTCATGCATACCATGGGTTTAGGCGGGTGCTATGAAAGGGTCATCTAGGCCTTTCATTGAAAGCACGAACGACCAGTTCCTTTTGGGTCAATCATAAATGACTATTGAGATCATAGTGAGGGCCAAGAGCATTGTACTTAACCTTAATAAGGTGTATTGTTTTTAGAAACATGTTTATATAGTCTTTATAATGATACATACATTCTTTAGTATGATATTTTGAACGTTCAAGTGCTATGAATCAGAATTTTCCATTCAAAGGTTAATACCTAAGGTGGTCAGTGTCATAGGTCACTTGTTAAAGGGGATGATTGAAGGATATATTTTTGAGTTAGATGGGCTTATGTATAATTTTACTGGTTCTTTTGGACCTTTTTACGACTATTGTATTGAGTTTAGCTGTTTACGTACCATAGTTTTTGAGTGACTCGTAGAGGTGCGTTGGGTGTTTGAAATGAAATGCATCCATATTAGTAAAGATTTATGACCCGAGTTGGTCTGATATTGTTTTAATTATTTTACTAAGGATTCTTGGGGATGATAAGTTCTAAGGTAGTTAGATTGTAATGTCTTATGTTTTGGACCAGGTTAAAAACCCCATGTGAATTTGAACTTTTCATTTGGTGTGTGAGTCGAATCTTAAACTGAGATTCATAATGTAATTTCAAGCATTGGATCACTTGAATGTGATGTTTTTGCATGAGGTTTAAGTATAATGAGGTGTAATGAGAATTTATATGAGTTTTAGATACACCAAGTTCACAAAACTCAATTCCTAGTGCAAATGGTTGTTGGCTCATGTTTGGCGCACAGTTAGTGTAACCGTGCAGATCAATTGTGTTGCACCTTTTCTTAAGAGTTATAGTTTATTTAAACCATGAAACCTCTTAGGGTTACTGTGTGCCTTTATATAGGTGTTTGGATGTGAATATCATGGGTTGTGCAAGTTTTTACTAATCTATACACATATGCCGCATCATTAGTGTCATTTAACTAGTAGCAACACATGGTTGGTGCACGATTATATCAAATCATATCACCTAACCATGTAGGGTGTGGCTTCTAGATAGAGGAGGCAGCACATTAGGTTCATGGTTTTCCAAACCATGCAGTCAAATTGTGTGGATATTTAATAGATCTAGAAAAGACTATTTTACCCATATCCCTATTTCTTTTCTTCTCCCTCTTTTGTAACACCCCGGACCTACATTATTGGATTGAGGAGGCGGTGAGGGTTACTTGGCCTTAAGAGACGTTCCCAAGGCACCAAAGGTTGGAAATAAATGCTGAGGGTTTCAAGATCAAATTGGGGAATGATTTTCCCTTAAGAAAAAATCAACCAAACCAACCATTAACCACCACTATATGGTGCATGTTAATAAAACATTACAACATGAATTCCCAAAAGACAACCAAGTTGTTCCACCATACAACCCCAATCCAAAACAACAACACAATATCAGAGTACTATGCGGAAGACAAAACAAAAAATCACCATGTGTCATGATACCACCATATACCTACACCAAGATCCAAGCTCCAAGCTCCACCAAGACATCACAATGCACCACTTGAGGAGGATGATGCCTTACCTTTTCCCACGTCATGGTACAGAACATCTGCAAAGACATGAAAGTGCCAAATAAGTTGGTGAGTACTAAAACTTAGTAGGTTTTTCCCAAATGACTTCCCTACCACACCACTAGGATAAAACCATTAGCACATTTATAAAAAAATAGTTTATATAAAATAATCACAAGTGATACCATTACCATAATCCAACCACACCCTTACCAAGACATTTCACCCAAACCAAACCACCAAGGGAAAGCCAACCAAACATGTCACAAGACATTTAATCATTTACAAACTAGCACAACAATCTCCAACTTCCAAATCAATGCACAAAAAACAACCAAAACAACCAAATGGTGGAGCTTTCGTCCAACCCGTTCACCCATCCACACCTAGTGGCACTTCTAGTCCACTTATCCTTTGATGGTGGCCCTTCCTTCCACTATCCATCCCCTATTTATAGTGGTACTTCTCACCACTTCCACACAAAATTCCAATCAATAACAACCAAGAATATAACCCACCATAGTCACAACAACATGCAATCAACCAATTCCATTTCATGTCAATCCACTTCAATAAATCACCCATTTATTGAAAATCATTTTCCATGCCAAACCACATTTAAATAAAACAACATCTTTATTGAAAAACATTTTCATCAACCATTTTCCAAGTCAATCATGGCAACCCATTTTAAAATCATCATTTTAAAATCAACAACAACGCCATTTCACCAATAAACCCCCTTTTTCCAAAAAATCCCCAAATAGATTTCCATCCAACTTTCTACATCAAAATAACAATTAATTTAAATCCAACCAAATTAATTATAGCCAAAAACTACTAGCTCTAACCAAGTGGAGTCGAGAGAGAATCCACCTATCTTTAGGGTTCCTGATAAATCGACACACAAGCACCCGCACCTCAAATCCGGTGAATGCACCACCGAAACCTCTCTAGATCCCCTTACCTAACCATCACAAGCCTTAAAATTAACATCAAAGGCAACCACAAACCTAGATCTACACACAATGTGTGTAGATATAGAAAATTGAGAGAGAGGGAGATTTAGATCTAGAGGAAACTATAATTAAATCAAGAATGCATACTTACCCGGGACAAACCACCTTCAATCTTCCAAGAAACCTCTTCAAAATGCTTCCAAAACCAACTGGGAGAGCACCCTCAACCCCTGAGAACCTGAAATCCAATGTGAGGCTCGAGTGAGAGGAATTTTGGAGAGGAATGAGGCAAGACCGAGTGAACCTGGGTTTTAAAACTATATTTTTAAGTGGTTGTACAGTTAGTCTGCACGGTTTGGAAAACCGTGCACTAATCGTGTGCACGCTACTGCCTCGAGAGAAAGGGTCTACACGGTTGTCTCACATGCTTTGAAAAAACCATGCGTAGGTTGTGCGAAGCCTACTATCTCCCCCTGCATGGTTTCATGGAGAGTCCGCACAGTTTCCACTAACTGTGCTCAAACCGTACTCCCTATGAAAATCCTCCAAACTAATTCAAAACCATTCAAAACTCTCCCAAAATCTTCCCAACTCATCGCATGCACTTTAAACACGTAAAAATGCATAAACAAAGGCCACATACCTCAAACCGGGGGTGCTACATTCTCCCCACCATTAGAATTTCCGTCCTCAGAAATTAGTGAACCCGCCCTTTGCTGAAAGCGATCAGGCCACTGCTCGACCATATCTTTCTCCCGCTCCCAAGTCTCTTCTTGAATATGAACATGCAGCCAGAAAACATGAACTAAACCGATGCTTTTACCATGAAAGACTTTCTCCTACCTATCCGCAACCAGCACTAGAATGTGCACCAACGAAGCATCTGGTTCTAGTTCAACATGATCCCATCGAATCATATGGTCACGTTCCGACTGATACTTTTTCAACTGTGACACATGAAACGCATTTTTCACCACATAGAACCTAGGTGGAAAAGACAAATGATAAGCCACCTCACCAACCCGGTCAAGAATCTCAAAAGGGCTAATATACCTCGGGGATAACATTCCTTACTTCCAAAACCGACGATGTCCCAACCTAGGAGAGATCCTCAAGAAAACATGATCACTCACCTCGAACGACAACGATCATCGACGATGATACGCACATGATTTCTGACGACTTTAGGTTTCCTCTATTCTATTACTAATTAATATGATCTTCTCCATAGTCTCCTGGACAAGGCTCAATCCAACCATCGAGGACTCACCCGTTTCCACCCAACATAGTGGAGAACGACACTACCGCCCATATAATGCTTCAAACGGAGCCATATATACGGATTCCTGATAACTGTTATTGTATGAAAAATCAACCAACGATAAGTGCCCCTACCACAAGCCAAAAAAATCCATGACACAAGCCCAAAACATATCCTCTGAAGTTTGTATTGTCCTCTCGGATTGACCATCCTTCTGAGGGTGATACACCATGATCATAGTCAACTGTGTCCCAAGGGCTTGCTGCAAGGATTTCCATAAATGAGATGTAAACCTTGGATCATTATCGGATATAATCGAAACTGAAACACCATGCCTCTTTACCATCTCTAGGATAATTATTTTGGACAGATCCTCCACCGTATGAGATTCACGAATCGGAATGAAATGGGCTGACTTTGTTAGTTGATCCAATATCAACCAAATGGAATCATGCTTTCTTACCATTCTTGGGAGACCTGTGAAAAAATCCATCGCTATTTGCTCCCACTTCCAAGCATGGATTGGTAAAGACTGCAACATTCTCGTTGGCCTATGATGCTCTGCCTTGACCTGCTAACAAGTCAAGTGTCACAAAACAAACTCAACCACACTTATTTTCATACCAGTCCACAAGAACTGCACTTTCAATTCATTATACATTTTCGGAATTCCAGGATGAATGGCCCACCAGGAATGATGATACGCCCAGAGAAGATCCTCCTGAAAAGCAACTGGTACAACCATCCGATTCAAAAAACCCAAAACTGAATCTTCATTCAGTTGCCAACCCTCAATGGTCTCCCCAACATTAAGTCTCGACCCCATGGTCACACACTCAGAATAATATATCTATTCCTCTTTAACAAGGTCAACCAATTCAGGAATCAAAAAAATTGGAAAGAATACTTCTCTATCACCTTGGTCTTCACATTCCAACCGCATATCAGCTATAACCGACATCAAGTGCCACTGGTCTGACGCCCGTTTCACCACCTGAGCATATGATTTTATACTTAATGCCTCCCCCACCGAATTTCCCTTACTCGGTGTGTACATAAATTCAAAATCAAACATCTAGAGATATTTCATCCATCTCCTTTTCCTGAAGTTCAAATCCATTTGTGAGAAAAATGTGTTTCAAGATATTATGATCTGTATATACTATGAATTTCTCACCAGAGAGATAATGATGCCACACTTTCAAAGCATGCCCCACTGCTGCCAACTCTAAATCATGATTTGTTTTGTTCTTCTCATGCACCCTCAACTACCGTGAGCCATACACAACAACATGATTTCCTTTCATGAGAACGCACCCCAACCCTGATCCAAATGCATCTCAATACACAACGTACCCTTTTCCTGATTCTGGAAAGACCAAGATTGGTGTTGAGGTAAGGCGACCCTTTATCTCTTTGAAACACTACTAACATTGTTCATTCTACTAGAATGGAACATTCTTTCTTGTCAAAGCTTCCACCGGTGAAGCCAAACGTGAAAAAATCACGAAAAAAATGCCGATAATACCCAGCTAGACTGAGGAAACTCCGTATCTCAAACACATTATTTGGAGGTTTCCATGAGATAACAACCTCTATATTTTATGGATCCACTGAAACACCTCTTTCAGAAATCACATGGGCCAGAAAATGAACTTCCTGTATCCAAAAGTCACACTTTGACAATTTGGAATACAACTGATGATCCATGAAGATCCCCATCACTGTCACCAAGTGTTGATCATGCTCCACCCTTGTCTTTGAATACACCAGAATATCATCTAAAAACACCACCACAAATTAATCCATATATCTCTAAAATATCTGATTCATCAATTCCATGAACACTACTAGCGCATTCATTAGACCAAGGGGAATAACCACATATTCATAATGGCCATATCTACTTCTGAAAGCTGTTTTATGAATATCGTCCTTCCTCACCCGTAATTGATCCACCACTACTAGAAGAACACTTTTCTCAACACCCCCTACCAATTCCACCGACAACACTACCAACTGATACGATAATGTGCCCACTGTTGGTGCCAAAAAACTCGTTGCACCCTACCCTTTATGCCTCTCTCCTCTAAAGAGGTGTCTAACACCATTGTGTGTGGTAAAAGCCACTGTCCGCGTATCATAGTTGATGCGGGCCTTAAAATCCACCAGCCAATCCATTCCTATGATTACATCATACCCATCCATCTCAAGCATTGAGAAATTCCACATTAGCTCAACCTCGCCCACAACAATACAACATGCTCTACACAAGAAGACTCGACACTCTCTTCAATCTAGAGGATTTTGAAGTTTCAAAACCAAAGGCATCATTTCTACCCTTAAACCCAACAACTCAACCACACATGCAGCAATAAAAGAGTGTGAAGCACCTGTATCAAACAACACTTGCATCAAGATAGAATTTAAAAGAATAGTACCTCGCACCGTGGATGGTCCCGACTGATCATCCACCACAAACTGCTTAGTTCCAAACAACACTTTTGTTGCCACACTATACTCTTTATTTCTTTGCTGAGGCATCATGGTATTCTGAGAATCACCATGACCCACTTTACTCTACTGATGAAGGGTGTGCTACTGTCCTCATCCCGTCGAAGCATAAGATGTATGTGATCCCTGAGGAGTGTCACGCACACCCGACCTTGGAGCATTCTAACAATAACACTGCAGATGCTCCATCTTATTACAATTATGACATGCTTGAGGTTGTGTCGTACAATCCTGCCTGATGTGGCTTTGTAGAACCACACTGAAAACATCCCGGATTGCTCGGGGGATTCGGAGGAAGATTCACCGATACTGCCATCGAATTGTATTCCATATTCCTACCCTAGGAATAAGTGTCCCTCCTTCTCTTGATCCCAGTGTTAGATTCCCCACTATTTGCCATGGGTACCACCATGATTCCTCCGCTCGGAGCTCCCAACAAATCCCGCTCAGCCACCAAGGCTCTATTCACCATCTCTTTGTAATCATATATACACATCAACAATATCTTGGAACAAATTTTTTGCCTCAAACCAGCTTCAAAGATACGAGCTTTCAATGATATACTACCCGCCACCTCGGGTTCAAATCTCACTAAGTTCATAAACTTAGCTGCATACTCCGTCACAGACATATACTCTTGCTTCAGGCTAAAGAAATCAGTTGTATGCTTAATTCCAAATGTATGTGGGTAGAATTTTTTATTAAACAATTCCTAAAAGCCTTCCCACGTCATTCCCTGGTTTTTTCCAGCTTGAACCACCAACTCCCACAACTGAAGGGAAAGATCTTCCAACATATACGTGGCCAACTTCACTTTTAACTCTACTAGTGTTCCCAAGAACTCGAAGATCTTGTTCATCCTATTCAACCATGCTTCTGCCCTCTCTGGCTCTGAATCACCCCTGAAGATGGGTGGATTATGCTTTTGAAACTGAACCGCATGATCCACATGCCTTGGTTCATCCACTTTGTTTCCACTTTCCACAGCTTGGAAAGCTTTCACTATGCTTTGCACTAGATGCTGGTTCACCTATGGCTCAGGTGCTACCACATTCTTAGCAGCCTCCTCTGGTTGGTCTCTACAACGCCTACCCGATGCCATTTCTATCAACAGAAAACAAATAACCATGAGTCTCACTTCCGTAGACATCAAGAATTCCCATTTCTAATCACATTACGCAACAATATCACACCATGATTTCAACAATTTCACATTTTCCATGTTTCACCATTTTGAAAACCAAACCATTTTCAAAATACCAATTTATTCACATTACAATTCCACACATTCAGATTACACCATAAATCATTATACCCAAATGAAATATGCATCCTAGAGGGAAGTCATTTCTACTATGCTTGCCATGGTCATCTCATTGGCTACACCAAGACAATGAGATTTCCAATTCCTATAACTGTCTCCAAAACACTTATGTACCCAACTCCCTGGTAACTTGAAGTTCAGCATAAAAGGGTTAGCTACATCATTTTATGCTAACATTCTATGTTCTGACATTCATATGCCTTGCTACCATCCCAACTCAAGGAATATACCACAATGAATGTCAACTCCAAAACCAAGGCACCAAAGTGACCGAACAACTGCTCTCACTTGAAAGCTAAGAACTGAACAAGATGATACCACTTGTAACACCCCGCCCCTATCTCATTGTCTTGAGGAGGCAGTGAGGGTTACTTAGTGTTAAGAGACGTTCCCAAGGCACCAAAGGCTGGCAATAAATGTCGAGGGCTTCAAGATCAAATTAGGGAACGATTTTTCCTTAAGACAAAATCAATCAAACCAACCATTAACCACCACTATATGATACATGTTAATAAAACATTCCAACATGAATTCCCAAAAGGCAACCAAGTTGTTCCACCATAAAACCCCAATTCAAAAAAAAACTACACAACATCAGAGTACTATGCAGAAGACCAAACAACAAAGCACCACATGCCATGATACCACCACAACCCTAAACCAATCTCCAAGCTCCAAGCTCCACTGAGACACCACAATGCACCCCTAGAGGAGGAGGATGCCTTACCTTTGCCCATGTTATGGTACACAACATCTGTAAAGACACCAAAGTGCCAAAGCAGGGGGTGAGTACTAAAACTCAGTAGGTTTTCCCCAAATTACTTCCCCACTCACACCACTAGGATAAAACCGTTAGCACATTTATATAAAATAGTTTATATAAAATAATCACAAGTGCTACCATTACCATAATCCACCACACCCTTACCAAGCTATTTCACCCAAGACAAACAACCAAGGGAAATCCAACCAAACATGTCCCAAGCCATTTTATCATTTACACACTAGAAAAACAATTTTCAATTACAAAACAATGCACAACAAACAACCAAAACAACCAAACGGTTGAGCTTCCGTCCAACCCGTTCACCCATCCACACCTAGCGGCACTTCCCGTCCACTTATCCTTTGATGGTGGCCCTTCCATACACTATAAATCCACTTTTTATAGTGGTACTTCTCTCCACTTCCACACAACATTCCAATCAATCACAACCAAGCATATAACCCACCATGGTTACAACAACATGCAATCAACCAATTCCATTGCATATCAATCCACTTCAATAAATCACCCATTTATTGAAAATCATTTTCCATGCCAAAACACATTTCAATAAAACAACATATTTATTGAAAACCATTTTCATCAACCATTTTCCAAGTCAATCATAGCAATCCATCTTAAAATCTCCATTTTAAAATCAACAACAACACCATTTCACCAATAAACCCCCTTTTCCCCAAAAATCCCCAAATGGATTTCCAACCAACATTTCACATCAATAGAATAGTTAATTTCAAACACACCAAAATAATTGTAACCAAAAACGACTAACTCTAACCATGTGGAGTCGAGATAGAATCCACCTACCTTTAGGGTTCCCGAGAAATCAACCCACAAGCACTTGCACCTCAAATATGGAGAATGCACCACTGAAAACTTTCTAGATCCCCTTCCCTAACCATCACAAGCCATAAAATTAATGTCTAAGGCAACCAAAACCCTATATCTACATGCAAAAAGTGTAGATCTAGAAAACTGAGAGAGAGGGAGATGTAGATCTATAGGAAACCACAAAGAAATCTATAGGATAGACTTACCCGAGAGAACCCACCTTCAATCGGCCAAGAAAAATCTTCAAAATGCTTCCAAACTGAGTGAGAGATCATCCTCAGCCCCTAAGAACCTGAAATCCTGAGTGAGGGTCGAGTGAGAGAATGTTTGGAGAGGAATGTGGCAAGCCCGAGTGAACCTGGGTTTTAAAACCCTATTTTAAAGTGGATGCAGGGTTAGTCTGCACGGTTTGGAAAACCATGCACTAACTGTGCGCACGCTACTTCCTTGAGTTCAAGGGTCTACACGGTTTCATCGCACGGTTTGGAAAACCATGCACAAGCTGTGCAAAGCGTATTGTCTCCCCCTGCATGGTTTCCTAGAGAGTCTGCATGGTTTCCACTAACCGTGCTCAAACCGTGCTCCCTAAGAAAAGCCTCCAAAATTATTCAAACCCATTCCAAACTCTCCCAACCTCTTCTCAACTCATCTCATGCACTTTAAACACGTAAAAATGCATAAAAAATCCACATACCTCAAATTGGGGGTGCTACACTCTTTTCTCCTCATTCACACATATCAAGGAGGCCACTTGAGCTCCCTTCCTCCTCTCCTAATATTTGGTAGATATTCCTTATATGGACTTTGAATCAAGAACTAATGAGTGTGTTGTAACCGTATTTGTATTCTCTCAAGTCCTCCATATTCTCTTCTTCATTTAACTCACTATATGGAATGTTAAATGCATGCGAGCCCTTTTTTCCTAATTTTCAGGGTGTTTGATGATTCTTCTAATTTCATTATTTCCAGATCAAACCAAAGGCCAATAATATATGAGTAGACCAACCTATGTATGATTTATGTGGTCTATATGATTTTCCTTTGAGTTCATATTTTCTAAATTATATAGTCTTTTTTGCATGTTGGACCTTCCAGGTGTCCCTTCTAAATTGTGAAATTCCATGAATTAAATACCTAAACTACATTGTATTTTTCATTAAACACCTTTTATATGGTTGGGGGTTATGAAATAAACCTGAAATAGCCTTTCTGGGTGGGATAACTAAGTCACATAATAATCATAGTTCTCTTTATGACTAAACCACCCTTGGGGTCTGTTAGTTATAATGGTTGTGCTTATAGAAACTACCAATGCTTGGATTGCATTCTAACTTTCTTCTTTTGGTGTATTAAATTATTCCACTTCAATGAGATGATTAAATTGAATTAAGTGAATTTTTTGATGGAACGGTCACATTTTTTAATAAACCCACATTTTGAGGAGAACTGTCTTATAAATCAAAAAGTGATTTGATTGTTGATGTGCATAGTAATATTTAGTATTGGAATGAGTGCTTCCCATGACCCTCATAGTTACTATTAAATGTAATTTCTCTCTGGTGACTTATAAATAAAATGGACCAATGATATAAATTGAATTTTTTGTGGAATTTATGCTCTTATTATGACCTATATTTAAAATGATAAATTGGTTTATACTAAAAAGGATCAACTATTACTTGAGTGATGTGGTTTACCTCTTTATAGAACATTAGTATAAGGGATTATAGGGAATGTGGGATTAAATTAAAATTTTATTATGATTAGAGGGACTTTGGTTAGGGTAATTGAGCATGATGTATCTAACCCCCAAGTCGAGGATTATGGGAATGGAATATCACATCTTATGGGATTTTAGGGAGTGCATATCACATCCCCCATGATTAGGATATTGAGCATGGTGGTCACATATATGAGAAGGATGATAAAAATTACTTCTGTATCCTGTTATCAGATATTGTTCTTATGACCCATTAATTCTAAGAACCTATCTTATTATTGTTATTATTATTATTATATTTTCCCCTTCAGTCTGTTGGGTGGGATGTTCTTATTCATTTATTGAGATATTACAGGCATGGAAACCCTTGCAGATTATAAAACTCTTGTGACTATATAACGATGCATGAGTTACACCTTAGGTCCGGATTAGTACGACGTATTTATATATATGGCTATATAATCTTTTACATATAAAGTAAATATATATAAACACATGATTATATATATGCACATATATATAGGGTGACATGTTCAGAGATATCCCATCTTAGGATGAAGTAGGTATAGTTGGCCAAGTGTCCTTGAGAAACTTGATCCTAGCTTATTTAAATACATTATTACAACACTTAATTACTTTTTATATACTTGTATATTTTTTATCATATATATATAATGTATTATGAATTAGACACAATTGGTAGTGGAAAATGAGTATTTCTCACACCTTTTTAGGCCACCATTGCACAAGGGCACTCGAACAGGCCTCCTAGTTGCAGGGTTAGGTTCAAGGATTGTGCTAGCTCATAGTTACTCTTCTTGGGTAGAATGAAATACTAGAGAAAAGGACCGGCCTAGTAATATTTATTCTAAATGATATATTTTTTGTGTCTTTAATTTATTTCTTTCCTTTTTAAATCTCATTAAATAATGTGTATACCTGCCTATATTTCTGTAAGAGCATGTTCATGGATGATCTCTTATTCATTCATTATTAATTTCCAGTTATTTTTATATTCTTCTCCCTTTATGTTTATTGATTATGTTGTATTAGTTATTGATCCATAGGGTATAGTATCTCCACTATACCACCATTATACCATCACTTCTAGTCAAAATCCTCTAGAATATGGGGAGGCATGTTTGAGGCATAGTGGCCAACTGGGTTTGAGACTTGGAGTGTGAGGTCATTTGAATGAACTGTATGGGATGTTAGTTTAATTGAATTGTTCCCTTTTATGTAATTTTTTTCGTAGTCTCTTTAAATTCATAATGTTATAAAGCTCTATTATCTATACATGGATTTGGTCCTTTGGTTTTGTATTTTTCTCATTACTAATTGGTTTTTGTCTTTTATTAGATAATTCCTCAAATAAGAGCTCTTCCAAATATGATAGATGAAGCTATGAGATAACTTCTATAGAGGAATCCCATAATGGAACCTACTCTGGTTGAAGCTATTATCCACACTATTCAAAATCTAGGTTATGAGGGTGTTAAGAACCTGATATTTGTATTGGATCATGGATCAATATTTTCTCAGAAGCATCCACCTGTCTTTCATGGTGAAAATGGAACCCAAGAATCCAAGGAGTGGATTGAGAAGATAGAGAGGATATTGAACTTCTTGAAGACTCTAGAAGAATCTAATGTGAGTTTTTCTATATATATATTCTCGAGGGACCATGAAGGAGATGATGGGACTCTATTTTGAATGTTAAGTTGCATGAGTGCCTCAACTAGGATTAGTTTAAGAAAATTATTAACCAGAAGACTTATCCTGAGAAATTGTGTATAGAAAAGAACTGGGTGTTTTTTACCTTAGAGTTGGGGGAGCATACTGTTCTATAGTACACTACCCATTTTGTTGAGTTAGTGCATCTGGCACCGAATATTGTCCCTAATGATTACCTGAAGGGTAAGAGGTGTGATTTAGGACTGAGGATAGATATTTGGTCAATATTGAGACTCTTATACCTTCCAACATTTTTGTAGGTGGTTTTAAAGGCATCTTTATCTAAGGCATACATACTGGGAAAGACATGTTTGGGTGAATCTTTAATTGGTTCAATGGTTAGTGAGGGTGTATCATTTAGCTAGAAAATAAAGGGTAAGAGTGGTCAATTTTACTCAAAACTAGTCTTAGGGGAGAAAATGAGGCCACAATACGTTTTTTTCTACCAGTGTGGAAGGTAAGGTCATACCAAGCTAAACTGTTTGAAGTATCCTATGATTTTTCATTTTTTAGTAGATCTGGACATATACTATGTTTTTGTTAAAATATTTCTTAGTGCAGTAGGGTAGGATCATCTTTCACCAAGGGATCATCAATTTATACTGATTCTTCTAAGGGTGGTGGGTCTAATCCTATGTCTAAGGGAGATGTTCATGTGGATAAGACCACAAAAATTTATGCACTGAATTATGTTATAGAGGAATCTAAAATAGGGCTAGAAATTTTTAGAAGTATGGTGTTTATCACATCTTATGTGGTGCTATATTTTTTTAATATGGGTGCTAATCATTGTTTTATATAATAAAATTGAGTTGAAATAGTGTGATTTCATTCATAACTTATGCCATTCTAATTGGATCTTTTCACACCTTTAGGGAAGAGGTATGAACATGATTTCAAATGTCCCATGGGTCAGGTGATGATAGATGAATTTGAGGTGGAGTGGGAATTTTCGGTGCTTGATCATGACATCTTCGACTTGATTATCAACATGGATTGGATGTTCAGTGTTAAAGCCTAGATCGATTTTTAATATATTCAAGTTTAGTTGATATCTTCTAATGGGGTCACTCATGTTTTTCAGGGTGAGTGGGACTCTATATCAGAAAGGATAGGGAATGTTGTTCCTTATGACAGGGTAATCTCTTCTAAGTTTTTAGAGATTTTTCCTGATGCAGTTGACCCTTTCTTTGGTGACCTATATCTTGGAGTTGTCTTTGAGTACCATGAGGTCATTTTAGATGAGTTTTCTAGTTTTCCTCCATAGACAGAGGTTGATTTTACTATTGACCAACTCCCTGGTATGATTCCCATCTCTATACCATCTTCCTATATGGAACTTGATGAGTTTGTGGAACCTAAGGTATGGATTGAGGACCTAGAGGCTAAATGATTAATTTATTCTAGCATTTCACCAAGGGCTTTGCCTATTGTTTCCGACAATTTCACCGGGGCGTGCGCGTTTGTCTGTTTGAGGATGGCGACACTGTTTTTTTTTCGCATTCCCACTTTCCAAAGGTGGGAGGCATCTATTCCTCATTCAGGGATGTTTTCTCCTTTATCGAAATGGGATGATGGGATGTCGGTTTTTCCTTCCCTGGATTCCTCCTCAGAACTCGTCACCTAGTCAGAGTCTCCCTCATAGGCTTAAGACATTGTTCTTGAAACTCTTCCTAGTTCCATATCTTCATAGATACCGGTTAATTACACTACTTCTATCGGGACATTCCAAGGGGTCCGTCCGGTCAGGGCAGTAACCTTCGGTTGGGGAAGTAGTCACGTTTGACATCACTGGCATGTTTGGAGATTGGAACACTAGCATGTCTGGGTTTCTTCCCCTCATTACAGGGCTTCTCGAGGGCATGGAAGCCCAATGCGTCCCATGTCGAATTCAGGGAGTTATAGGCCATAGGCATGTATCTGAGGTTTTCCTCAGCTTACAATGTTTAACACAAGGTATGTCACAGGTTTAATGTCAAGCGGAAATGGATTGGGTTGATCAGAAAACTGAATGGAGTGGATCAAGTGGTTGCAACCCCTGGAGGGAACACTGATGTTAGGGATATCGCATGGGTAGCTACCTGGTTGTTATTAATGGGGATGGGTAATTAAGTGGAATGATCTCACCAGGATATGGTGGCTTGGGTACGAATCAAAATGGATAATGGATGGTTAAGTGGAGTGGGTGGAGAATGAGATGGAGTTGACTTGGGGATGACGGTGATGTTGGGATTGAGTCTAGAAGAGACCTCCTACATATCCCCATGTAAGGGAATCAAAGTTCACGTAGTTCATCTGAATACGACTTACCATCGATTGGGGACTTCAACAGCATACCGCCGAATTGGGTTGACAACGGCTTACCACTGAATGGGTGCTACGATGGCTTACTACTAGATGGGGTCACAATAGCTTACTACTAGATGGGGTCACAATGGATTACCTCTGGATGTGGTCACAATGTCTTACTTCTAGATGGGGTCACAATGGCTTATCGCTGGATGGGGTCATAATGTCTTACCGCTGGATGGGGTCACAACGGCTTACCGCTAGATGTGGTCAGAACGGATTACCACGGGATGGGGTTGAGCCTCAGAGAGGCTTCCCACATACCATTCCTTGGCAAGGATCAAATTTACATAGTTAGAGTGGAGTGGGAACTGACGTGAAGATGGTCGGGACCAATAGACGGTGGGCTTGAACATCAGAGAGGTTTCCTACATAACTTGCCTTGGCATGGATCAAAGACCTCATAGTTCAGGTTGGGTTTGGTTAACCGACGTGAAGATGGTTAGGACCAATGGGTGTTGGGATTGAACCTTAGGGAGTCTTCTTATGTATCTTGCCTTGGAAAGGATCAAAGTCCACATAGTTCAGAATGGTATTTGGTTAAATGATGTGAAGATGGTCGGGACCAACAGTTGTTGGGCTTGAACATTAGGGAGGATTCCTACGTACCTTGCCTTGGTAAGGATCAAAGACCTCATAGTTCAGAAGTGGTGTGTGGGGCTTATACTCTACGGTGGCCCAGAGAGGATGTCATGGTCGGTGCTCTCTCTAATCCCACGTGAGTCACGCTCGGTGTGATAAACAAGAGGCATCAAAGGCCTAACGATTACATTGAAAAAGGTGCGTATGTGAGAAGTGTAGTGGGTCTTACGCATATTAAGAGAAAAAAAGAGGAAACAGGGGCTTATGCATGGTTAGCAGCCCAGGGAGATGGAGATTGGTACTTACTCTAGGGTGGAGGCCCAAGTGGTGACAAAGCCCAGTGAAAGCGGGATTTGGCACCGAGGAAGGGAGATGGAACAAGGATGCTACCTTCTACAAGAAAAGCTAGGGGCTTACACCAGGGTACTTGCCATGTTCTCATGGACCGTCTTCGCTCCAATAAAGAGGGCTCATTCCATGTGAGTAATGATCTCACTCCTATGGAGACCAGTGGTTGTGCAAAATGTCTGAGACGGGGCACCCCGTGTGTGAGACACGGGGCGAGGCCACAGTTTAGCATCATGTGCTAAGGACAATGGTGCTTGGCAATTTAACATCTTGCAGCTCGGACGATAGGGATGAACGTCACACCCCTAGGACTTACATAATTGATACCTCATTCCCCTTAGGGAAGGAAAGGCATCAGAAATTCCATGGTAGGGGTGTTATGGAGCGATCCATTAGGGGGTCCATGTTATCATGGGTATGCGAAGAAGAAATAACTGTTAGAATGTCTATGTGAAGAATCATGGGGTGATGCAATGAAACAGAAAGCACCACCCAAGGGACTTTGAAATTTCTTTGTTACAACTTGAAGGGATGTAGGGGAAGAGAGTGTGTGACGCAGGTGTGTTGCACATAAGAGGTGCTTGGATAGGGTGCCTTAAGGTGAGGGAAACCCATGGAGTGCATGTATGAGAATGAGAAGGGGAAAGATAGAAGGTCTGTGAGCAAGACACAAGGATTGCACTCAAGACAAAGGGGTTGCGCGTAAGAGGGAAACGTTGTACATAAGATGGATTGGTTTCAAACAAGATGGACGGTTTTCATGTAGGAAGGATGGGTTGCGTGCAAGAAGGACAAGTTGGACGCAAGAAGGACTCGTGGCATGCAAGAACGCCTGACGTAGAGGGAACTTTCTCACAAAACTGGATCCTCAACGCACAAATGACATGGAGAGAAAAGGAAGTCGCGAGGATCATGCCCAAGAGGGATCACCCAAAGGAGCCCCCTCGGGGGACCTGTCGCGCAATATCCAATACCTGAAGGCCATGGGGTTTTTTTTCACTCGATTGTGTTAGATGTGGTTTTCACGCAGTAGAGTATCGCTTCGTCTTTTGTTACCATACCTTAAGGGTGGGGATACAGTTCTTTTTATAGCCAGAGTCCTCGGGGTGGCACACAAAGACCGGGCATGCAAACACTTGTCTGACATCAGCTTGGGCGTGCAAAGGGGGTCGGGGGCGCAACCACCCATTTTACGTTGCCTTGGGCGTGCAAGGGGGGTTGGGTGCACAAAAACCTGTTTGACTTTTCCTTTGGGGAAGAAAGGGGTTGGGTGCGCAAATTCCCATTAGACATCACCTTGTGCGCCGAAACGGGGTCGGGCGTGCAATCACCTATTTGACGTTGCCTTGTGTGTGGAAAGGGGTCGGGCATGCAAACGCTCGTTTGACGTCTCCTTGGGAACAGAAAGGGGGCTGAGTGCGAAAATTCCCATTTGACATTTCCTTGTGCATGGAAATAGGACCAGGCACACAAAGCTGCAGTGGACGTTTCCTTGGGTGTGCAAAGGGGGTCCAGCGTGCAAGATTTCGCATGCCAGAAGGCCTCTTGCGCACGTCTCCTTAATCTTGCACACACCCACGTCCCGGGTCCCGAAATATCCTCTTGCCATCTCGGATTAATTTGTTCCTCCTTTATCCACCTAATGTATCCCTTCTCTAAATTTCAGTTTCAAAAAATTCCCCCCTCAGAATCAGAGTTGAAAGAGACCCCAAAGGTCATATTTAGATGGTATGCTGAAAATAGAAAAAACCTCTTTGGTGGCATGAAAAAACGCATTTTGCACTCACAATATTGTTGTGCACGTGTGGAAGGCACGTCATCGCTTTATAAAGAGTCTGAGGGCCCCAAGGCCCTACTTTGACTTTTTCCACACGATAGGAATTTTTTTCTCGTGTGTGAAAACAGTCCTAATCCGCGCATAAGATTTCGTGATCAACTCCGGGTTTTGCGTGCCATCCAATTTTTTTACACACACGTCAACCTTCTTTCACACCATCTCCACTTTTGCACACTGAATCTTAATTCTTTCACGTCGATTGATTCAAATTTCCAAAAATGGTCATTCAACAGACCGACGCTGAGAGGGAGGTTGTCGCTGATGCAAGAAGAAACCAAATGATCATGAACCCTAATATTCTTTGTGTGAGGGGGGTGTGTCTAATAACCAAATGCTTTTCGGCATACTTGGCCAGGATCTAAAGGATTATGTCATAAGTGGTAGCCTGCAGCTACGGAACTTTAGTCTTCTGGAAGAGGTGTTGATGCCCGATTTTGAGACGGAAACACCACGGTCATGGGTGACACAGGAGGATAGTCTTCCACATTTACATATTAACAACAATTACCATCCTATTAGGGAAACTTAGAACACATCTATCTATGCCCTAAATCCGAAGACAAGGACAGTTGTGGGAAGCGATCCAATCCCCAAGGAATCTCCCACTATTTATGTGAGTACTTTCAGAAGAAGCATTTCTGACGAAACGAAGGGCTGGCTGGAGTTGGATTTTAGATCTGGGGGCAACTTTACCAATGAATGGGCATGGGCGTACAGGGTACTTTAGACATGTGAGGAATTCAGGCCGGAGCTATGGTTTATTGGGCCTTTGAGGCTATTTGGACATCCTAATTCCACTTCTACTAACAACAAGACTTGGTAGCAGAGCTGTTCAGTCGTTGGTCACCTGATACCAACACTTTTAACCTCCACCATGGGGAGGTGGGAATCAGCCTGTGGGATTTCTGTAACAACCCGAGATTTTATAAGATACATTCTTTTTAATTTAATTCATATCTTCTATTGTACAACACACCAAGATTATCATGCTCTATACGCAACACCGTATTAGCTTGCAGTATACGCAACACTTTTCTTGGCTCTTGTTACACACAATTTCAAGTTCGTTTGATAGAAGTTATTCTACGCAACATTGAGTGTATATATATATATATATTCAATGTATAAATAAAATATGGTTGGATTCTGTTATACGCAACAACAAAGGAGTTGTGCACTACACGCAACCCTGACTTGGCTTGCATTACACGCAATCGCGACCTTCCTCGATAGCGTGTGTTGTATGCAATACCGTGTTTTACTAAACAACGATATATTATTATAATATTTTTATGAACTAGCCGTTATGAATAGTGTTAACTAAATTTTGAATTTTATAACATTATTATTCATCTTACACATTTTCTAGAACATGGTATAAGAACAAAATAAATTTTTTGGGTAAAATAAGTATTTTTCAAAAAATGCAGTTTTGCCGCCTTTTGATGGCGCACCCACTTTAAATCTAGTTTTTGACATATTTATAAGTTCAATTTGACAAAATAAAATTCTTCTTTTGGATCAGGATATAAAAATTTACATTAGATAAAGTTTTGATATTTTTCCGATAACTTTCATATTTTAAAGAATAGTAAAAACACGATATATTTTAATTAAAAACAACTTTTTTCATCGTAATATATTATGTGGTTAAATTATAATATTGAATGGTTTTGAAGTATAAATAGAATATATTTTTATCATTTAATATAATGTATGTCATTAACATTGATTTTACCTTGAATTCGTAGGTTAAATCAATTCAATCTTTTGCAATGTTTTAAAGAAAAACCCGTTTTCTTTCGACAACGGGATTAATTTTAATTTAATTTCTGAATCTTTTCTGTATTGAATTTGGAAAAATAGATTCCATATTTGGAATCAGTGGTTCCAAATTATGTTAATAAGCTACTTTTTTATTTTTGGGCATTGTGAATAGTAACTACGGTAAATTTTATTTACTATAGTTAAAGGTAAATCGGGTAATTAAGGGTAAATATAAGATTATAAAATTACCCTAACACTTAGAAAAATCCTATTGGATGGATAAATGTAGACCCATATAACCTAAGGGTCATATTAGAATCATTTTATGTACTTTTTTACATGCAAATAATTTAATTATTGTTAAAGCCAAAGAATGTGACAACATGTCACTTTCTTAAATCTTATAAGTATAATAATTATAATTTAGTGATAAACTTAATAAAACTTCGAACATAAATAGTCCCCAGAAAGATAATACAATTATATACATCATAGGAATTTATTTATAATTTTTAGGGATTAAATAATTCTCATTTATTATGACACAAAGATTATGCAGTAATTGTCTTATTAATGAAATATTGACATAATTGATGTTATAAATGCCCAAATAAATGTAATTTGAGACTTTTTATGACTTACATTAATTTTCTTGGTTAATATGACATGTTATAGTTGATATAAGCAACTTGGTTTGAACTTATCATTCTGTTATGAATTTTATAAAAATCATGTACCAAAGAGTGTCAAAATTTACATAAAATAGTTTTTAAAACAAATATTATATTATTAATTTTTATTTAATTCCTAAAAATCTAAGGTTCGGCCAAATGACTTAGATAAGGATATATATATTAATAATAAACAACATGGGGTTCGTTCGTCTTGTTATGGTAAGTTTATTAACCATATAGTGTAAGAAAACAAAAAGACACGGTAAAAGTTAAATTATTTAACTTAGAGTTAAATCTAATTAATAAGGTTAAAATAATAACCTAAACTTGTATAAATCCTATTGTATGAGAGGATTTAGACCCATCCCCACCTTAGGTTCGAAATAAATCAATTTGGAGCTATTTAAAACCGAATTTGACTTTATAATAAAATAATAGTTTTAGTTATTCCAAAGGTACCCCTCTCCTCCCTTATAAAAGGGCACCTCCTCCCCCTCTTCCTCACACCACTTTGAGCCTTCAGGATAGGCCAAAACCTGCCAAATTATCTTCTACACTTCCACAGAAACATCATAGAGGTTCTGGTCTTCCTCAAAGACCAATTTTAGTGCCCTAAAAGGATATCTCAAAGAGGTGCTTCAAAGAAGAGGTAATGTCTGTTACCGATTCTTTCAACTTTATTTCTTCATCCACTTCTTCTTCTTAGGTTGTTTCATTATGAAGTAATAACATCAATATCAATCATATACTGATATGTTATTATAAGTATGAAACAACCCTATTTCACCATCTATCCATCCTACGGAAAACGAAATCACCGCAAGTGCGTACGTACGGAATACCGTCTCCACGCCGTGGTGTAATATATTTTCCACCACCACCTTACTTGGATGGGTATAATGGTGTAAATAATGACTATATATGACTATTATAAAGTGATACTGATTCTGAAATAGTATACATACACTCCAATACAATTCTACAATCATAGGAACGATATCATCACTCGTGCGTACGTACGGAATACCGTCTCCACGATGTGATGCAACTCGTTCTACATGATCTTCATTTCATAATGATTATATAAATGAATTGAATGAATTGAATGAATTAATATGATATATATTACACTAATACCATTTTGGAAATGAGGTATCTATAACCTAAATATAATAATAAGAATTTATTCGACAAAACATGCATAAGAACAAAAAGTTATAAACACCCAAATAACAAGTAGCAATGAAATATTACTACTAAGAAGCTAAGAAAATGACCATATATGATATCATAAAAATAAGTATGATTCTGTAATAAGTCAATAACATTATTTAAATCATTATACAGGAGGTTCGGACACTTACGAAGCAAAACAGACCTAAGTTAAGGGAAATGTCACAATCTCATTTTTATCCGAGATTTTTTATACTTTGGTATTTACTGGGGTGTATTTTTTCATCCACATCCATGTTTCCCCAATATGTAATATTTATATCCTTATAAAATATTTTATATCAAATTTTACCCTTCGGTGAGTTTTTAGTAAAAGATATGAAAGGGATCTTTTGTCGTTTTTTGTACGAGGTATTTTTTGACTTTTCCGACAAAAGTACGAGAAGAATGATTTTTTAACTTATACGACATGAATGGATTTTTAAAACATTATTTCCAAGAAGCATCCTTTAAAAGTTTTCAAGTATATTTTTAATCAACTTCTTTTAGTTTAAAGTTGTATGACATGTTAATAAATGAAAAATGTTTTTGAAGAAGAAAGGATATTTTCCTCAAGAATGGAGTTCAAGTGTTTTATCAAAATTATTTTCCATCTAAGATAATAAATGGTTATGTTTTTATCCCTATTATTACATTGATTTGATTATGTTGTGATGGAATTATTTTTATGAATTCCTTTATCTTATATGAATTGTTTTATGATGTCATGATGTTTAAGATTCCCATTTTTATTACATGGGTTATGCAATGATGTATGATTTATGATTTTGTGGCACACATAAGAATGGTATCATTATGAGATGGTTGGGACCTATATCTCTCTCCAATGCATTGGGTAAAGATTTTATATCTCATGAGATAGACATGGCTGGAACGGTAGGTTATACCGGTTCAGTGAAATAGGACTGAAACGAGGGTGACTCGTTTCAGAAATAGACTTTTTCCACTAAGATGGTCTTAGCAATGAGTCTTGACTAATAAGATATGATTCTCTATGATTATGTGTGTATAAAGTTTCATGTTTTAAGTTATGATTATTGGGATTACATTTCACTACTATGATTTATCCCATGTTATGAAATTATAATCTCTTTTGCAGGTTAAGATTTCCAAAAGATATGTTCTTATGAATATGATGTGATTGATATTTCTTTTGTTTACCCTTACTGAGAATTTGAGCTCACCCTTTTGTATGTTTTCTTTCCCCAGGTCAGGAAGAAGGTTATAAAGTAAGATATGTCAAAAGGGACTATAGATATGATGAAATAAATGAGAGACAATGTAGACGCTTTATGAACCAGTTGTTTATGTTTCCCAGTTTCTAAAGACACAATACATATACGGTCCTTTCGTGGTTTTGTTATATGTTGTAATAAGTATGATTCAATTTTGAAGTATTAACAATGTATGTAAAGTATGGGTCGTTATAGTTGGTATCAGAGGAAAGGTTTAGTCAACCTTTGGAAACTAGGATGCGAGAACTTTAGTGAGATCCCTAGAGATATTTCTAAGGTATGTCTAGGGATGTATCTAAGGTTAATTATACGTATAGGTTATAGTCCTAGAATTGCGCTAACGATCTTAGAATTTAACCTAAGATGTTAGATGTTGAAGGTACTCCCCCTTGATTATGTTATTTTCCTAGTATGATTTTTGCCTCTCACAGAATTTTTTTTTGTTTTAGTCAATGGAGGGAATGAGAAAGAATTCGGTTAGCATTGAATCCAATGGACAAATTGGTGACTATGAGAAAAAAAATTGCATAATTCCTAGAGAGAAAGATATTGTGATTATTCCAAATTAGTCATCGCGATATATGATTAACAAGGTGAAATTTAGTGGTATGACTAATTCATCAAATAAGAGGAAGATAGACTTTTATGCATGTTCGCATGTTGAGGAGCATAAAGAAAGGAAGATTGAGATTTCTAAAGAAGGGAAGAAGAACCTTGAGGAATACCTCAAATGGAGGGACAGATTTTATCTGTGTGGAGAAAAGGGACATAGAGTGACAGACTATTATGGAGTTCAATGTCTTATTTGTGGAGAACATGGGCATTACCCAAATCAATGCCCTGACCTAAAAAGTTACTTCTAAATTAAGTAAGGACTTATTCCAGGACAATCATTGAAGATGATGGTTTGAAGTTTTTATGTATTGGTATTCAAGAATAATGTTATTGAGGTACTTTTATGGTATATTGGAATATCTATGTATTGGTCCATTGTGGTTTTCTATAAGAATGTGGCATCAGTGACCATGAAAAGTGATTGAAATATTTTTGGAAATCAGATGATATGCACATAATGAAGGGACAAAGAGAATCTAATATGTTTGATAGTATTCATGAGCTCATGGTTGATATAAGGACTAAGTGATATCATGGTTTGAGTATATAGAATTTTGAGGATTTTGGTATGTGGAAAGTGTTAACTTTTAACTGCATTCATTTTTTCACTATGGTTCAATGGGTATTCATTCTTCAAGAGAATACATGATTAAGGTATTCACATGTTTTTAATTTGACCAACAAGATATATCTTATGATATATGGGGGATAAATGATGTAATTCATGTGATCATTTTCTTTATACTACGAGCTTGGACCAAAGTATTTTAGATAAGCCTAAATATTGGAATGGATTATGTTGGACATAAGTTATTATTGTTTAAGGATGGAACTTTTTTTGATATTATTGATGGGATGTTATAGTAATATAGATTTAGAAAAAGGACAACCTGCAGGACGGGCGATAACCCATCGCGTCGGACAAGGCTGTGGGAATCGAACCCACAACCAAAGTGCGACTGGCCTTTATCGCCTACCACTGGCCTACAGGAAGTCCCTGGTTATTAGAAACTAGTTTTATTTTATTAAGAGGTTTGATATATGAAGTATAAGTTCATTTTTTGAACCATATACGATTAATCTAACCATAAGATGGACTTATAACTTTTTCTAACCTTTTGTTTGAAAGATATGGAGTGACCCATTATTCCATCATATGATCTGCTAACACATCACGAATAACAAATTCAACTTCATTTCTTTAAGGTATGAAGTGTAAATTGTTCAATTCACGAACAACAGTGAGATTGTACCAAAATCATGCAAGTATTTCTTTTAATTCATCAACTTTAGGGAAATGATCTTGAAAAACCAAAAATGTTGTCCTACTTCCCTTATATCCGATGAATCAGATGGTACCTTAGATAATCACAAATCTATGGCTTTGTGATTGTTGGCTTTTTCATAGCCATGTTCTCTACCACTCTCTGTCAGAACATGATGGTTAGATTTCTCTTCCATATCCATATTTTCACCGATGTGGAAACCCAGTGATTAGTTTATTTGGGTAACCATTATGTTTCATACTTTTGTTTTTAAAGATTGGTTTTGGTATTCCTTTTTACGATGTGGGTTTCTATTAAAGAAACTTTCGAATAGTAAACCATTTATAACCCCGACGAATTTCGAGGGAAAAATTCATTTTAAGGGGGGTAGAATGTAACAACCCGAGATTTTATAAGATACATTCTTTTTAATTTCATTCATATCTTCTATTGTACGACACACCAAGATTATCTTGCGCTATATGCAACACCGTATTAGCTTGTAGTATACGCAACACTTTTCTTGGCTCTTGTTACACACAATTTCAAGTTCGTTTGATAGAAGTTATTCTACGCAACATTGAGTGTATATATATATATTCAATGTATAAATAAAATATGGTTGGATTCTGTTATACACAACAACAAAGGAGTTGTGCACTACACGCAACCCTGACTTGGCTTGCATTACACGCAATCGCGACCTTCCTCGATAGCGTGTGTTGTACGCAATACCGGGTTTTACTAAACAACGATATATTATTATAATATTGTTATGAACTACCAATTATGAATAGTGTTAACTAAATTTGGAATTTTATAACATTATTATTCATCTTACACATTTTCTAGAACATGGTATAAGAACAAAATAAAATTTTCGGGTAAAATAAGTATTTTTCAAAAAATGCAGTTTTGATGCCTTTTGATGGCGCACCCACTTTAAATCTAGTTTTTGACATGTTTATAAGTTCAATTTGACATAATAAAATTCTTATTTTGAATCAGGATATAAAAATTTACATTAGATAAAGTTTTCATATTTTTCCGAAAACTTTCATATTTTAATGAATAGTAAAAACACGCTATATTTTAATTAAAAACAACTTTTTTCATCGTAATATATTATGTGGTTAAATTATAATATTGAATGGTTTTAAAGTATAAATAGAATATATTTTTACCATTTAATATAATTTATGTCATTAGCATTGATTTTACCTTGAATTCGTAGGTTAAATCAATTCAATCTTTTGCAATGTTTTAATGAAAAACCCGTTTTCTTTCGACAACGGGATTAATTTTAATTTAATTTCTGCATCTTTTCTGTATTTAATTTGGAAAAATGGATTCCATATTTGGAATCAGTGGGTCCAAATTATGTTAATAAGCTACTTTTTATTTTTGGGCATTGTGAATAGTAACTACGGTAAATTTTATTTACTATAGTTAAAGGTAAATCGAGTAATTAAGGGTAAATATAAGATTATAAAATTACCCTAACACTTGGAAAAATCCTATTGGATGGCTAAATGTAGACCCATATAACCTAAGGGTCAGATTAGATTCATTTTATGGACTTTTGTCCATGAAAATAATTTATTTATTATTAAAACCAAAGAATGTGACAACATGTCACTTTCTTAAATCTTATAAGTATAATAATTTTAATTTAGTGATAAACTTCATAAACCTTCGAACATGAAATGTATCCAGAAATCTAATACAATTATCTACTTCATAGGAGTTTATTTAGTATTTTTAGGGATTAAATAATTATCATTTATTATGACACAAAGATGATGCAGTAATTGTCTTATTAATGAAATATTGACATAATTGATGTTATAAATGCCCAAATAAATGTAATTTGAGACTTTTTATCACTTAAATTAATTTTCTAGGTTAATATGACATGTTATTGTTGATATAAGTAACTTGGTTCGAACTTATCATTCTGTTATAAATTTCATAAAAATCATGTCCCAAATAGTGTCAAAATTTACATAAAATAGTTTTTAAAACAAATATTATATTATTAATTGTTAGTTAATTCCTAAAAATCTAACGTTCAGCCAAATGACTTAGATAAGGATATATATATTAATAATAAACAACTTGGGTGTTCTTCTGGCTTGTTATGGTAAGTTTATTAACCATATAGTGTAAGAAAACAAAAAGACACGGTAAAAGTTAAATTATTTAACTTAGAGTTAAATCTAATTGATAAGGTTAAAATAATACCCTAAACTTGTCTAAATCCTATTTTATGAGAGGATTTAGACCCATCCCCACCTTAGCTTCAAAATAAATCAATTTTGATCTATTTAAAATCGAATTTGACTTTATAATAAAATAATAGTTTTAGTTATTCCAAAGGTACCCCTCTCCTCCCTTATAAAAGAGAACCTCCTCTCCCTCTTCCTCACACCACTTTGAGCCTTCAATCTAGGACAACCCCTTCCAAATTCACTTCTCCACTTACATAGCAACATACTAGAGGTTCTGGTCTTCTTCAAAGACCAATTTTAGTGCCCTAAAAGGAGATCTCAAAGAGGTGCTTTAAAGAAGAGGTAATGTCCGTTACCGATTCTTTCAAATTTATTTCTTCTTCCACTTATTCTTCTTAGGTTGTTTCATTATGAATTAATAACATCAGTATCAATCATATACTGATATGTTATTATAAGTATGAAACAACCCTATTTCACCATCTATCCATCCTACAGAAAATGAAATCACCGCGCGTGCGTACGTATGGAATACCATCTCCACGCCGTGGTGTAATCTATTTTCCACCACCACCTTACTTGGATGGGTATAATGGTTTATATAATGACTATATATGACTATTATAAAGTGATACTGATTCTGAAATAGTTTACATACACTTCAATTCAATTCCACGATCATAGGAACGATATCATCACTCGTGCGTACATTCGGAATACCGTCTCCACGATGTGATGCGACTCGTTCTACATGATCTTCATTTAATAATGATTATATAAATGAATTGAATTAATGAATATGATATATATTACACTAATACCATTCTGGAAATGAGGTATCTATAACCTAAATATAAGAATAAGAATTTATTCGACAAAACACGCATAGGAACAAAAAGTTATAAACACCTGAATAACAAGTAGCAATGAAATATTACTACTAAGAAGCTAAGAAAATGACCATATATGATATCATAAAAATAAGTATGATTCTGGAATAAGTCAATATCATTATTTAAATCATTATACAGGAGGTTCGGACACTTACGAAGCAAAACGGACATAAGGTAAGGGAAATGTCACAATCTCATTTTTATCCGAGATTGTTTATACTTTGGTATTTACTGGGGTGTATTTTATCATCCACATACATGTTTCCCTAATATGTAATATTTATATCCTTCTACAATAGTTTATATAAAATTTTACCCTTTGGTGGGTTCTTAGTAAAAGATATGAAAGGAATCTTTTGTCGTTTTTCGTACAAGGTATTTTTTGACTTTTCCGAAAAAAGTACGAGAAGAATGTTTTTTTTAACTTATACGACATGAATGGATTTTTAAAACATTATTTCCAAGAAGCATCCTTTACAAGTTTTCAAGTTTATTTTTAATCAACTTCTTTTAGTTTAAATTTGTATGACATGTTAAGAAAGGAAAAATGTTTTTGAATAAGAAAGGATATTTTCCTCAAGAATGGAGTTCAAGTGTTTTATCAAAATTATTTTCCATCTAAGATAATAAAGGGTTATATTTTTATCCCTATTATTACATTGATTTGATTATGTTGTGATGGAATTATTTTTATGAATTCCTTTATCTTATATGAATTGTTTTATGATGTCATGATGTTTAAGATTCCCATTTTTATTACATGGGTTATGAAATGATGTATGATTTATGATTTTGTGGCACATATAAGAATGGTATCATTATGAGATGGGTGGGACCTATATCTCCCTCCAATGCATTGGGTAAAGATTTTATATATCATGAGATATACATGGCTGGAAAGGTATGTTATACCGGTTCAGTGAAACAGGACTGAAACGAGGGTGACTCGGTTCAGAAATGGACTTTGTCCACTAAGATAATCTTGGAAATGAGTCTTGACTAATAAGATATGATTCTCTATGATTATATGTGTATGACACAATGTTTCATGTTTTAAGTTATTATTATTGGTATTACATTTCACTACTACGATTTATCCCATGTTATGAAATTATAATCTCTTTTGTAGGTTAAGATTTCCAAAAGATATGTTCTTATGAATATGATGTGATTGATATTTCTTTTGTTTACCCTTAATGAGCATTTGAGCTCACCCTTTTGTATGTTTTCTTTCCCCAGGTCAGGAAGAAGGTTATTAAGTAAGATATTCCAAAAGGGACTATAGATATGATGAAATAAATGGGAGACAGTGTAGACGCTTTATGAACCAGTTGTTTATGTTTCCCAGTTTCTAAAGACACTATACCTATACGGTTCTTTCATGGTTTTGTTATATGTTGTAATAAGTATGCTTCAATTTTGATGTATTAACAATGTATGTAAAGTATGGGTCATTATAATTTCCACTGTATTAGGGGAATACCCTTGGAGGGATATCATAATGACAAGTTCCTCTCGATGGAGAATGTCTGGGGGGATAGGACACGCACCACAATTCTTTCATGGTACATGCTAGAGCTAGCTAGAGAGGATGTCAAAATAAAATATATCCCGAAGGATATATCCTATTTAGGGTGGTTTAGTCTCTTCCTAAACTAGGACATGATCGTGAAGATGCCAGGCTAAGGGAAGCAATTCCCGAACACATCTTAGAGGGGAAAAACAAGATCATATTAGAAGATTTTGGAGACAGGAGAGTACCGATCATGGGGCTTTGGAATTAATGGAGGTCAAGACCCAAATTTGTGATATTCTGGGTTCCTTGCCACATTCTTGAGTGGTTGGTTGTTGAATGCGAGGTACACGGGGATGGGAGTCTGCCCAGGGACGTTAGTGATATCTGGAATTATGGAGGCAAAGAACAAGGTTAACCTATGGGTGCTAGTGTTGGCTAGGCTATACAGTATTCTAGGGCGCATCTCGAGGGGAAGTATGCCTAGGAGGATATGCGGTCCATTCCAGATTCTCCCTAGCTGGGTTACATCCCACTATGGTGGGCATGACTTCCCTAATTCCATTTGCCCCTAGTAACGGTATGCGACGATCCCTCTTGAACATCACTGGATTCCATCCATTGATGCTCAGGGATGAAGTAATCAAGCTCAAGATCGGCAGCCACACCCACTTCTACATCCACCAATTACAAACCCTAGTTGGCCAAATGGTAGATGATGGGAAGGGTCCACTAGAGCATAGGGAGTAACTGCAGAGCATCTGGGGTGGTGATCTGGTGGCCCGGATTGATTGAAAAATCTTCTGAAAACCGTATGTGCCGACCAATTTCACCAAGAAGTTCAGATGCATGCAGCGGGTGCCCAAGAAAGTATAAAGAGAGATTTAGGAAGAGTGTCATCTCTGCATTCTCCACTAGTTGTGGCTTATGTTCACAACGGCAGGCTTGGGAGAAATCATCACTCTTCCCCCCACCAATGTCAGTGCGGGACTGTCAACAGAGTATACTGAACACTGGACAAGAACGTATCCTGAGGTGATTCTTTGGAAACGCATCCTTAAGATCAAGGAATATAGTGTAGAGCCTGAAGAATGGGAAGGTAGGTGAGGTGCCACAGGGGAAGTGAGGAAAAGAACGGGTTGGGCATCTAGCACCGCGTAGGATGGTCCTTCATCGATAGGGGAATCACAGGCTGAGAACGTGCCTCCTCCCTCCAAGGAAGGTTGGTCTCATGTACGACCTCGTGGTCTGACTAGGGAAATCCCAGGAAAGCTACTCAGGTACCTATTGACACCGTCTACTGATTATATCTTCCCTTCTCTATGGTCTTCATGGAGAATGCTGGGATATTCCATTTCCACTGAAGAGTTGTGGTGGAGGTTGATACGCACCGGGATCGATCTTCCAGACATAGGGTGTAGCCGGATATTGGATAGGGTAAACTTTTATCATCGGCATGAATATCTGACAGTCATGGATATGTACGCATGCCAGCAGGGGCGGTATGAAGAACCTCATTTCCTGGTGAAAGTATTTCTTTTCCAGGTGCATGACCCAGAAAATCTTCCATCTGAGGATGAAAGTGTAGAGGAAGGAGAAGAAGAAAAAGAATAAGAAGAAGAAGAAGAATAAGAAGGAGAAGAAGAAGAGGGAAATTAAAAAGAGTACCAAGTCGAAGGTCTTGGTGGCGAGGGGCCTTCAGAAGCTCCCACTCACCAGCAGAGTTCCTGGGAGAGTGGAGAAATTGTCAGCTTCGATGCAGAACTGGAAGAGAAACATGAGGTATGGTTTAAACCTTATACCTTCCTTTATCATTTCATAATCTTGATCCATCAACAAAAATATGTCCTATTCAGGAACCATGGGTGAGGGTCCCCAGAGAGCCTTCCCCACAGGGGGTGCAGATATGCCTATGGAGACCATGGAGCAACCACGAGGGCCAGTCCTCGGGACTGAGCATAGTGGGGTGTCGATTTCAGCTAGATTAGGAGACAATGAGCCAAAAGGAGAGTCCCCCACCATCCCCATTGTTCACGAGAATCTGACACTGCTGATCGAGTTGACAAGCGGCAAAGGCTCCCCTGTGGCAGGGGCCCCTGCCATGACACAAGCATTGGACACCACCGCACTTGGCTCCCGCAAGTCCTTTCTCATTGGTTTTACTCTTTTCTGGATAATTCAACTAATCAAGATACTGATTCCTGATGCAGTGATCTCAAGGTTAGAGGAATGACAAACCGTCGAGTCTGGGACATCTTCGGGAGCTAGATGGGCAGCGGCTGCATCGACCTTTAGAAGAGAAACCATTCCTAGTGGCCCCACCCTGGTACTCGACAAGCCGTAGATTTCAATGAGGGATGGTAATGCTTCCAGGGTGGAGTTCCAGACTGATTAGAGTGAATTCACTGATGAGGAGGAGGTTCCTGAAGAGGACCCTGCTACTGAACTCCTCACCTTTTTCCCCAAATACAGGCCCACGTACCTCGATGAAATTTATGATTCTAACATAGATGTTGCGTAGGAGGGCCTTATGACATGGCACAAGGTGGGGAAGTGCATCAGATGCTTTCTCGGCCAACCACAGGCAGAATGGATAAGCTGGATGGGGCCACTCTACACCTGGATATTCTTTCTCTACGATGGAGGGATAGACGCTTGAAATTTTCATGTAATGATATGTGATTACATGGAGGAGAAGATACAGGAATACAACCAACATTCAGAAATTTCCCGACACTGGTAGGGTTCAATGAATACTCAGGCCTTCCTAGAGGTGGATCAGGAGGTCCAACGCATTGAGAAGCAGACAAAGGAAAGGGAGGAATTCATTGAAAACTAATATGAGATCATTGAGCGATTGAAGGACCAGCTCATAGATTCTCAAGAGAACATAGCGCAGGCGAATTGACAAATGATTGGGCTCCAGATTAAATGATCACAGGCACAGGCCAATGCTAACAAATTGTGCCCTGCTTCTATTGTCGAAGAGATGGATCTCAGAAGATGGGAAGCGATGTTGGAGGCCACAAGTTGGAAGGTGGCAGTATTAGAGAAGTCCATCCAAAATGTCGATCCTTAAGGGCCCTGTTTTGACCGACCTCCTTAAACTCATCATTCTTTATTACTTCCAACATTGAATTTTATGCATGAACAAACTACTTTCTTGTTTATTTTATTGCACTTCGACCACAATCCCGAAGTAAATAGTGATCCATTCATAAGATCATGTGGGTCATTCTCTATGTGAGAAACAAGGGATGCTCGTGCTATTACTCCATCTGAATATGGGAGTGACAATCATACTTCGGACACCCGAGATAGAAATACCTCTTTTGGGATTCTGAAAAGAAAGGGGGAGACCTGACTGGAGAATAAAGTCCTCGGAATAACCAAAATGTCACTTCCCCAACATGCTCTAGTGCACGGGGGGTAACGCTAGGGGTGTTAGAATTGATTTGAACATAGGGGAGTGGGAAGTGTGACTCATGATACCAAAAATTCAGAACACTGTAGGGATGGCCCGATAATGAAGGATAACTATTAACCATGTTCGAAACACAGTATCCTTATTGTGTTAGCCTAAAATGGGGATAACAAATGAGGGCTGACCGCTGACCATGTTTGAAATGTAGGTCTCGACTCGAAATGTCATACATTGGCCTTCATGAACATTGGCCCAGGACAGTAGGCAAGCTATAGTCTAAGAATCCATACTATTAGGGGGTTCCTTTGGGTATGAAAGAGGATGTTTGTCTAAATGAAGGGCATATAAATTGTGGATTCGGAGTGATGAGTTGTTCGAATGGAGTCCAACACTCTTGAAATCACACCACCGCGATGAATAAATATTAGGTGGGCATATCCATCTGATCATGGATCAAATGTACTTCCGATCAGGACCCATTTGTCAAGGGATCTAGTGCATCCCATGATTAACATGGGGTATCCGGAACTTGTTCAGGGTAGAATCATAGTTTAGTGTCATGCACTGAGGACATAAGGACTCGTGCAGTTTAACGTCATACGATAGGACTAAGGGTGAAATGGGGGATCCTAGGAAGGGAGAATGTGGTGCAGTAGTTCTGAAGGCATAGTTTAAAATCATGCGGAACTATGAAAGGCATGCGTGGCATGTTTGTGCTAGTACACATCCTACCAGAACTACTAAGCCCATGTGAGTCATGATCGATGTTGGAAACAAGGAGTAGTGATGGGACTTTCCTAGCATAGGAAGGCACATGTCATGGGTGATGGAGAACTATGTAAATTACATCCCACTGATGCTGATCTACCTATAAAACACTAGGTACATGAATAAGTAAATCCAAGTATGTTAGAATTCCACTTGAACATAAGAAATTGGAAATATGTGAATCATGATGCTCGAGATCTGGACCACAATGATGGTGGTGTGATGATAGGGGATAACTATTGACCACGTTCGAAACACAGTATTCATATCTTTTTATCCTTTAATGGGGAATGAAAAATGAGGGACGACCGCTGACCATGTTCAAAACACAAGACCTATCGCAAGTGTCATCCTGGGTCCTCGGGGATGTTGGCCCAAGTTGATAGGTAAGACAATGTGGCATGAGACCAGGCCATAAAGGGGGTCCCTCCTGATGTGAAAGAGTATGAGGATCCAAATAATGGTCTCATGAAGCTTGGACATGGAATGATGGAATGTCCCTGTAAAAATTCCATACTTCGAACACTACCACAATGCATCTGAGTACAATAGTAAGACGTATCATATAGAGGGATTCAATCCCCCCACCAAGGAAAAAGGTCATGAGGTTGCATGATTACAAACTAATGGTCGTATGATGGGACATTAAGGGGGATTGATTTAGTGGACTGTGTTCAGGGCGGTGAAGTGATCAAACATGACACGCGGTTCCCATAGAGAGATCTTAGTTTAGGGTCATAGAACTCGGACCAGGTAGGGAAAAGTCATGGGAGGCACATGGTGCAGCTTTTTCAAAACTTGATGTGAATGAGGACCCATGAGGTACTTGCTACACCAAATGTTCCTCAGAGATCTTGGACCGAGGGGCCGAAAGAGAGGACATGATTTTAGATTCTTGGGGCTAAACCCAGAGACAATGTGTCTGAGGGTTCCTATGTATCTCATGATGATGGGAATCAATCCGTATATAGTTCTAGGAGTGGCACAGTAAGATACGAGTGCCCGAGATAATAAGGTTGTGCGGGTCTATACCTTACACAAAAAGAAGCGGTATTTGATAGATCTTGTTTTTCCTTTAGGATGAATGAGCATTATTTTTTTTGTGAAGCGATGGATCTTGGATAGAAATTCCATACATCGCCATAAGAATCAATCAATATTCAGGCATTGAAAAATGGTACAGTGTGTGACCGATACCAAATAAGATTCCCCCTCAAGTGAGGATATCATGGTGCAGTACCGTTTTTCATCGTGCGTCCTGGACGATAATGTCATATTTTAGGGTCATGTGAGGGGACCATCCATGCATTATAGCATCATGTAGTATAGATGTAACAGTTTAAAGCCATTTGGGAATAGTCACTATAGTTTAAAGTCATATGGCTCAAACATATACATGAGAGATGAGGTTCCGGAGGGAATGTGCGTGGCATGATAAAGAATCCCTGACATGAATGAGGATAAGGTCCACATCATACTGTGCACGATTCTTAGTAGGAAACCTCAGGCCAAGGGGCCAGAAAAGGTTAGAGGATATGGGACAGGAGAGGCTAGTCCCTAGTTGAGATGGACCTGAAGACGGGATGTTTGGGTGTTCCTACATATCTTAAGGGAATGGGAATCAAGCCACATGTAGTTCTTGGAGGTTCCTTTTAATGTTATGCAGGACAAAATATAGTTTAATGTCATGTGGGATAAGAAGTACGTGGGCTAATTCCTAGAATGTGACGTATGTGGTGCGGCTATTGAGAACCTGACATGAATGAAGGAATAATCCATCATGCACCACACCACATAGTCCTATAAGAGTCAGAGACTAGAAGGCATAACAGAAGAGATAAATTAGTGTAACTCAAGCTGGACCCAAAGACGAGATGTCAAGGCATTCTTACACATCCCATGGGAATGGGAATCAAGCCGTACATAGTTCTAAAATAGATCTTAGTTTATGGTATTAGAAATCAGACCTTGGAGAGGTGGAATCCTTCCAAGTAGGTTCATACCTCAATCTAATTCCTAAGCCCACGTGAGTCAAACTCGGTGTAGGAAACAAGGGTGGAAGAGGTTTTTGCAATACCTGAAACACAGGCCAAAGGGAAGTCGGTGCGGAGCCCTAAATAATGCCTTACGGAGGATTTTTCCTCATAATGTGAAATTTTGCACCAAGGAATAGTTACAGAAGTGTTGAAATTCTATTTGTACATGATGGGGTGGAAAAATAATTTGAATAATGTAACTAACATTCAAGGATTGCAGGAGGTGGCGTGACGATGGAGGATAACTGTTGACTGTGTTCGAAACACAACATCCATATCGTGTGCCCTGTAATGGGAACAACAAATGAGCATTGACCACTGACCATATTTACAATGCAAGAATTGTTTCAATTTTTTGTCTGAAACCCTCAAGGATGTTGGTCTATAATGGTAGGAGAGCCCTTTGGCCTAGCATCTGTGCCATTTGGGGGTCCCTTCAGGCGTGAAAGGTAATGGAAGACCAAATTAAGAGGAACACAAAGCCTGAAAAATGGTCTAAAGCATGTCCACACAGAATTTAACACTCTAGGTTCTAGACCAGAGTACTCATGGTCCAATTGGTGAATCATCGGAGAGGGAAAATGAACCCAATTTAAGGGCAGCTGACTCAAGAGATGAGAGTAGGAAAAGGGAGTGAAGGCCACTCAGGAGAGGGAGAGAGGTACGCGGTGTGGTTTTTATAAACATAATGTGAATGAGGACATAATGTCATACCACACCGTATACCCCTATTCTGGAAGAACGCGAGCCAAGGGACCAAAATGATAGGATGGTTTCTTAGAGATGGGGCTAGACCCGAAGACTAGACGTTTGGGCGGTCCAACGTATCCCATGAGGATGGGAATCAATCCATACATAGTTCTAGAGGAAAGGATGATGCAAATAAGGGAAAGATACCCCAACAAGGGGCATGTACGGCACGAAAAGTAACTCAAAGCGAGTGAGGAAAAAATCCCACACCACACCGTACAACCCTACGTGAGAACTTGGATCAGGGGCCCGAAAAGGCTGAGGGGCCTGAGGGTGAGAGTCTCGTCCAACTGTAGCAATATGACCTCTCATGCGGGAATTGACTTCATAGATTCTAATCCCAAGTGAGAAATGATCAATTTGGGAAAAAAGTGTTATATTTGTCCCTCCCCATCACAAAAGGGTCTGATAGCTAGAATTAAACTCCCGATCAAAGCAGAACGAGACTTGGAGAGACTGCGGGGCATAATAAACCACTGCACTCCATGTTTGGGACATATGGGGGTGGTGAAAATGACAAAAGATAGTTGTTGACTGGATTTAAAACACAACATCTATATCATGTGACCCGAAATGGGAAAAAAATGAGAATCGACCGCTGACCATATTCTCAATGTGGGAATCGTATCTATTTTTTTGTCTAAAACCCTTGAGGGAATTGGCCTAAAATGGTAAGAGATCCCTTGGTTCGAGCATCCATTCCATTCGGGGGCCCTTCTAAATGTGAAAGATAATTGGAACCCAAATTATGGGGTGTGTGGAACATGAATTCACCCTTCAATCTCAAATAAAGTTAGTCAAAAAAATAAATAGAGATCTTTAGGAGAGAGGGGTACATGGTGTGGTCATGATGAGATTGACGTGAATAAGGGAAAAAGCCTGCACCACATCATTTGTTTCGTCCCAATGGTAGGTCTCTAAGTTTGGGGCTAGGCCTGCGGATGAAATTTCAGGGCGGTCCTACGTATCCCATGAGGATGGGAATCAATCCACATGTAGTTCTGAAAAAGGCCACGTAGTTTAGCATCCTATGGTGAGGGAGTGGGATGATTAGAAGAATAAAATAGGGGACATGGTACAATCATCATAACCCTGAAATGAGTGGGGCCAAAGAAGCCTACACGAAACCATGTGAGATCCTCCAAAATAACTCTATCCAGGAGGGGATAGTCAAAGAGGAAACTAGGGCTAGAATCAAGATGAGGCATCTGACCATTCCTACATATCCCATGGGAATGGAAATCAATCCATACGTAGTTCTTAAGATTTAGTTTAACGTCGTGTAGGAGGATGCACAGTTTAAGGTTATGTAGTACCGTACAGTTTAAGGTCATGCAAGACTGCCATGCAGTTTAGGGTCATTCAGGACCGGCCAGTTTAACGTCATGCAGGACCATATATTTTATGGTCATGTGGGACCCTATGGCTTAAGAAAAGTATAGATTGAGGAACTTGGAACTAGTGTGGGAAGTTATATTATAACCATTCATTGTAACCAGAAAGTATGTGCCATTGTAGTAAACCTTTTGAATTATGTAAGGTCCTCCTCATTTGGGATCCAACTTGGGTGGTTTCCTGCAAGGTATCATTGGTGACCTCAGGGCCAATACCAAGTCGTCCTAGAAGAAGGAGTGGAGGTGAACTTTCTTGTTGAAATCTCTGGCTATCTTGTTTTGATGCCTTTTCCATATTGTTTAGGGCACAAAGTCCATTCTCGTCAAGCGCTTCCAACTTGTCCAGACAGATTTCAGTTACTTTATCTAGCTCTTGTTGTTCATAGACAACCGTGTGCAGTGAGGGAAATTGAATATCAATGGGAAGGATGGCCTTTGTTCCGTACACTAGGGAATATAGGGTCACCTGGGTGGAATTCCGAGTCATCAATCGATAAGCCCAGAGGGCATTGGGGAGCTTTTCCAGCCAACTCTTCTTTCTCTAACCAACCATTTTCTACAGAATGTTAGAGAGGGTTTTGTTCAAGGCCTTGATCTGTCCATTTTCTTGTGTATGATAGCGAGAGGTGTGGTTAGAACGGATGTTGTACTTAGCGTAAAATTTCTTCATCTCAACTGCTCAGAAGTTAATGTATTTATTAGTGAGGATGGCATGAGGGACTCCAAATTGGTAGATGATGTTGGAGCCCACAAAGTCAACAATGGAACGGGCCTTGACCTCTGTGAGTGGAACTACCTATTCCCACTTGGAGAAAAAATCCGTGGCAGTCACGATGAATCTGCACTAGAGAGATTTCACTGGTGGATATGGTCCCACGAAATCGAGTCCCTACACCGCAAATGGCCAAGATTACTTGGTGGAGTGGAGAGGATCTAGCAGCCAATGCATGAAGTCATCATGAAATTGGCACGCATAGAATCTCTTGGAAAACTCGATGCAGTCATGGATCATAGAGGGCCAACAGTACCACAGCCTCTGGATCTGTGGTATAGTTTTGGCCTGGTCTGATGAGCCCTATAGGAACCGACATGAACCTCTTGCATGACCTAAGAAATCTCGACTCCTTTAATTCAATGGAGGATAATTCCATCAAAACCGCACTTGTAGAGGATATTCTCATTTCCAGCGCCCTTCTGGAGGGTGAAATACAACGTGTGGCATTGGATTAGCTCTCCCTTATCCCAATCATCTAGGAGGTAACCATTCTAGAGATACTCAACAAAGGGGGATCTCCAGTCAAAAGTCACTTCAATCACTACATCTTGGGGACCTGGGGGTCTTGACGTGAAGGCTCCAATGCTATGATGGCTCACCTACAGGCCATCGTCGTCATCTAGGGTGACAGGAGAAATGACTCTCTGATGTGCCATGTGGATAATCAGATCATCCTGCTCAGGATCCACAAGTGATGCATCCAGGCTGGCCAGGGAATCAGCTCAACCATTCTGAGATCAGGGGGACATGAGTAACTTCTAGATAAGATGGGAACTAGGCCATTAACTAGAGAGTGCATTCCAACAATGGTACGAGTTCAGATTTTCTGACGACATAGTCACCATTGATCTATTTTATTACTAGTTCAGAATACCCTTTCATATGAAAATTGGGAACATCAATCTTGAGGGAAAGCCTGAGGCTAGTGATGAGAGCCTAATACTCTACCTCATTGTTGGTTAAGCCTTCCAAAAATAAGAATGATTCTGGCATGATGGCTTGTATCGGGGTAATGAAGATGATACCCAGGCCTACCCTGTTGAGCCTGGGGTCATTGATCCTTCTGCCGGTGGGACTTCGCGAAGCACCATCGAAGTGTATCTGCCATCACGACATGGATTGTTCCACCTAGAGAATCACTACATCGGGGAAATCAATGTCCAGGGATTGGTCCGTAGGAGCTGGATGGGCAGTAAGTAAATCTTCCAATGCTTTCCCCTTAATATCCTTCTGAGGGACAAACCTGATATCAAACTGCTAGAGGATTATCGTCCACTGAGCTAGTCGTCCTGTCTTCATGGGGCGGTTTAGGATGTACTTTAGTGGGTCTACTCGGGACACCAACCGTACCTCGTGGTGATGCAAGTAATGTTGTAATTTCTGTACTACGAATACAAGTTCAAGTTATCTCTTTTCGATGGGGGAGTATCTGGTATCCGTATTGAGGAGCACGAGGTTGAGGTAATAAAGGTTGTTCTTCATCTCCTCATTATTCTTTTGGGTGATAAGGGAACTGAGAGATCATTCCAGGGTGGTCACATAAAGGACACGTGGATTTATGAGATGGGTGACATTAATAACAGAGGCTAGAGCAGATACTACTTGGTCTCCTCAAAATAAGTCTGACACTCTTTTTCCCATTCATAGATGGTGGCTTTTTTCGTGAGCCGAAAAAAGGGCTTACACTTTCTAGCCAGATTCGCAATGAATCAGTGTATATAGGCTAAGTATCCTTGGAAACCTCGAATCTCCTGAATATTACTCGGAGGAGAAATCTGGCTAATGTCCTTGATCTTCTCGGGGTCGATCTCAATGCCCCTGTATCTAAAAACAAAGGCAAGAAACTTTCCATAGGTGACCCCGAAGGCACACTTCAATGGATTCAACTTCAGGTGATGGGAACAGAGGAATCCAAACAATTTCTCAAGGTCTTATAGATGGTCTTAGCACTGGAAATATTTGACCACCAGATCATCAACATAGTATTCCATCAACATTCCAAGGATCCGCTTAAATATGCGATTCATAGCCCGCTATTAGGTGGCACCTACATTCATTAAACTGAAGGGTATGACTTGGTAGCAAAAAGTACCCTGTGGTTCTCTAAAGGCTTTGAACTCCTCATCCTCATGGTCCATTCCTATCTGGTTATACCCGAAGTACCCATCCATGAAGGAGATGTCTTGGAACCCAGCTGTAGCATCAATCAACAATTTCATCACAGGAAGGGTAAAATCATCCTTCGAACAGTGACAGTTGAGATCCTCGAAGTCAATGCAGAACCTAATCTATCCATACATCTTCCTTAATGTCACAATATTGGCCATCTATTTGGGGTAATGTACCTCCTTAAAATTTGGCTCTAATGATCTTTTCAACTTTGGCCTCGATGATGGCACCGTGGGAAGGGTGCATCCTTCTGGGAGGATACTTGAACCCGCGATGATTTTTCAGGAGACCGAGGTAGTGGATGGATACCTAAGGATCTAGTCCTGAAATCTTGTCATAAATCCAGAATAATACATCGCGGTGTTGTTTCAGGATGTCTACATACTACTGCTGCTCCTCGAGGGGCATGGCGGCACTTATCAATGTGGTTCTCGGGTCAGTTTCGCTACCTAGGTTCACCAGTACCAACTCGTCGACTGTGGTAGAGACACCCTATTTAAATGTAGGGGGAGCATCCTCTAAATAATATTCTTCACTTATGGAGGGGGAATCCTTGGTGGGATGAATCACTTCTGAGTCTGTATATCTTGACGGGAGGCTGGTACCAGCCTGAGCAGTAATGGACACTACGTCAGAGGACTCCTGTGCTGCCGCAACCATAGTGATGAAGGCTATCGATCCGATCCCATTTGGCCTTCATCTCAAGGGGCCACACATGATGATGTCGAACAATAGTGGTGCGTCATCCTGAGCGGGTTAATTTTAGCCCAGTGGAACAAGAAACTATGACGTATTTTTGTTTCCATGGGGCGTTCATCCGGATAGCTTATGGGGGTAGGAGGCTTCGGGATCACCTGAGCCTAATCTTTATAGGAGTACGAGGTGATCTTATGATGTTTCTTAGGCCTGGGAATGTGTTCCCCCCTCATCCCAGAAACAAAGAAACATTGTCCCATGTCCAGGGTCGTAGCCTCCAATCGGTGGATTGGAAAGGCGTATGCGTCATCTAGATCTGTCCACGGGTTAGTCGCAGTCGCGGTATGCTCGAACTCATTAGTCTGAATATGCTTTTCCTTGCTCCTGTAGTAGTTGTCATCTAGGTAGTGGGCTTCACAAGAGGTAAATGGAGACGCATCACCTTGAAGAACACCCACTCGACCATTAAGGGAGTACTTATGGCACTGGTGATAATATGAGGGAACCGCCACATGTAGGTGGAGCCATGGCCATCCCCTCAGCGCATTGTAGGCGGTGTCCAAGGAGACTACAATAATTTTGGTGCGGGCAAATAGGCCACCAAACTGGGTCTTCAGGTAGATCTTACTGACTAGGGTCTATTCCATCCTGTCATAACCTTGGATTCTTAGGTCAGAGGGACTCAAATCAACATCATCAAATCCCAGCTTTCGTAGTGTATATGTCAGGATTAGATTAATTCCAGCGGCCGTGTTGATAAGAAAGTGACAAACCTCCACGTCATTGAACTGGCCAGTGATGTACAGTGGGAGAATGTTCCCTTGTTTCGGAGATCCTTCACCTTATATAGTGAACAAGATAATGGCCTGGAATTCATCATTCTCGAACGCTTTAGCATAAAAGTCTTCTGTGGATGCTACTTCCATCTCAAACTGGAGGGGGCTTCTTAAAGCCTCAGTGAGGTCCTCACGCATATCTGACGACAGGCGAAGGGCCTCGACGATTGAGAGACTTGTTGGAATATTGGAAAGATTCTTAAGAACATAATAATTCTGTTCCAGGCATGATTTTTTTCTTACAAGATGTCACTCCATGTTAGGAGGTATGGTGGGCCCTACCGGCTGGTCCGATAGCTAACTAGTGCTAGGAATATCCCACTGCTCACTAGTTGAAGCCTGAAGAGTGACTACTGGATGAGGGCCAGACGACTGAGATCGACCTGTAGTAAGGTGTGGTTGGTCACGGCAAGGTCAGGGTGGCTCTGCCAGATCCAGCAATATGAACGACGGTGAAGGCGTGCCTGATACCACCAGATGAGAAGGCTGCATATGCTGAGCTCGGTTCTGATCCTGTTTCCTGGTATCGGTAGAATTCATATCCTGGATGGAAGTTCTGATCGAGGCACTTTGACGGCCCATATTACCACGGCTCCGTCGACACTGGTGATGGCTGGGGATGTTGGGAGGGTCCACCTGGCACCCCTCATCGTGAGGAATCATGTAGGGATTTACCATCTCTACGGTGTTAACTGAGGCGTACCCTTGATTGTCACTAGAAGATTCATCCACTACTGGACGGATTCTGGGATGGATTTCCATCTATAAGGGAATGAAGTCTCCAAGAGTATGAGATGATGATGGAATTAGAGAGGGATTTTCTTTCCCTTACGTCACTGGTGTTTTCTCTTCTGGGAAGAGGTCGGGTGAGACGATGATATAGATGTGGTGGCTGTAACTTCTAAAGGATCTGGCCAATTTAGGCACACTCGGATGACACCATGGGCATGAGAGATAGTTTTTTGAGCTATCTATTCATCATATTTCTAGGATCCGTGACTAGAAACCTAATTCCACTCACCCGTATTGTCGCTACTACTGTATGGCCTCACGAAGATGAATTACACCTATGACAAAGCCAGGCCAAAATGTACTTTGTTGTTATCTACCTGCTCTTGAAGCTAGTATTTGAACACATATTACTTCTTGAGAGTGTTCCCCAAAATCCGGTGGTAGGGGAAGTAATTAGGGTGATTAGTGAGGATTGCCTCTTCTGGCCTTCTACAATCAGGAAAACGTTGAATCCCCTACTCTAAGGTGTTGTGGAAGTAACCAGGGACATGCGCCTCGTTAAACGATTAGGTCAAATTTCTCCATTTTGGTAAGGGTTCCATTGGAGAATGACCTTGATGGGGAGCTAGAGGAGCTTTTCAAGGAGGTGGAGCTTGGTTATCTTACCTGGGTGGTGGAAGCACATTGTGCGGTGGCACCTGCTGATTCTAAAGTGGGTGTTGCAGGGCTGGTGGCTACGTATGAGGTAGAGTGCCTCTGTGTGTCTATAGAGGAGGCTCCACTAGAAAAACCTCTAGTAACCTAGGGGCCTCTATTTGGGCCACTGCAGTAGCCTCGGCTCTTGCAGCCCTTCTCACAGGGATCGCAGGGGGCAACAGACGTGCCTGCTTGGCCTGCTGTAAAGCATCCTCTAGGCGCTAGGCCTTATCAGAGAAGTCTCAAAATCCCCCAGGATAGTTCTAGGTGATCAGAGATGGGACCAAATTTGTCTTGAAATTCCCTACACACATCTTCAACAATATCTCCCGAGTCAGCGGCATGTCAAGGGAGTACGTGAGTCCTTTCCACCAGGTGAAAAAGTCGGCAACGCGCTCATCAGGCCTCTGCTTGCACTTGAAGAGGTCCGTGATACTCATCTTTTGAGTGGTGGAACTGAACTGGTAGTGAAATTGCCTATGAAGATCTTCCCAACTGGTTACTGATCTGATGGGGAGAAAGCTATACCAGACAAACACAAGCCCTTCCAATGTATGTATGAAACATCGGAGTTTGGCAGCCTCCTGCTATGATGGAGTACACAACATGGGTCCACATATTGAGGTGAAGTGGGCCAAGTATTGTGGTGGGTCCCATGTCCCATTGAACAGGGAAAAGGCGGGATTCCTAAAACCCAGAGGTTTTGGCATATCATCCACCCATGCTGGATATGGCTTTCCATCAGGCGGGAGCTCCACCTATCGTGTCTCTAAGGCTTTAAGATGGGAAATGTGTGCCGCCATTGGATTATCTAGTTGGGGGTTCTTTTCTTGACAGGGATATCTGAACACCAGTTCATTGGCAGGTTATTTAACATGTTAAGGTGGCCCAGTGGCATGTGGAGCAGCTTGTGGAATGACTTGTGGGCAGCTAGGGGAATCTAAGATGGGTCCCAATGATTGTCACACCATTTATGAGGATTGGGAGAGACATACCATGCCCTCTTTCCATAGGTTCTAGCCTCAACCCTATTTGCATGGGCAAGATGGTCAGGGTCAACTAGAGGCAATTAACTGAGGGGAAGCTTTTACTGCCCTAGTTGCCCCAGCTTAGGATCATCGTAGTCTGGTGGTCACTCTATAGTGCATTTAGCAAGGAGTTCTTCGACCACCTTCTTCTATTCAGTGAGTTGCTGATGCAACGCGGCTTTCTCGGGGTCGTCCTCTGCCTTTGGCACTGAGCCAGATGGTTCAGAGGGCTTGACAACTCCAACGAGTTCCTTGACCTTGTTGGGATTCCGGCTGAGGACTAGTGCCTTGGTGGGCACAGGAAGACCTAGTAGATTCCACTGTTGACGAGTAATTCTTCCTGATGGATCCAAGAAGTGTGAAGCTCCCTTGGGGGGAAGGTCCTCTCCAAGAAGCTCTAGCTTGTTCTCACCCTATTTGAAGGACCTCTAGGTTAACCATGACTCTACCTGGAGTCATATCCTCTATGTTTCCTAGAAAATCAGGTTGTCGCCAGATAGGACTGAAGAGGAGGGCAGCATTCTACCCCCATCCATGGATCTGTATGTGGGGATAAGCCTCTTTGATAATCCTGCAGAGTACCTTGAAGCTCTGAACGCATCATTGCTGGAAGACCCTATGGTGACCTGATGACTCGGGGTGTTGATCCAAAGGGAGTGCGTCCAAATCAACTATATGAGCCAATATCCTCGAAATGCGCTTGGATCTTAGGGTAAGGAACTCGCTGAGGATGAAAATGGAAATGACTCACCTGGAGGGTCTGGCGGAAACATTTGACTTCCTCTTGGGTGAGGGAATTCGGCAAAAATAAATTTGGTGTTGCGACTGGCCAAAACATCTCAGGGAAGTGGTATACTAAGAGGATATTCCACAAACTCGTGGGCTCGGATTCAGAGTCTGTCTCTTCATTTCCCCACTCGTCAACCAGAGATGACTGGAAAATGGGTAAAGGTAATGAAGCAGACTGCTATGATAGTAGGCTGGCCGGTGGATTATAAGGTGAGCGAGCAGGCAAACCGCCACATCTCGTGCTATCCTCCAAAGAGTGAATTGACTTAGTCATGAAATTTTGGTAACATGGGATAAATACCGTAGTTTCCGGTGCAGGGGCTACGACTACTACCGGTGGTCACACTTCTATTCGTCCACCATTGTTCCCCGAAATAGCTCTATGTGATCTCTAGTCGAGGTAGAGAGTGATTCTGGTGATGATGGCGGTGATCACATGGTCGTAACCAGTGGAGCTACCAAATTTTTTTCCTTTTGAATATACCTACGGAGGGTGGAGGGAATCTGATGGACCTCTCATTCTAGGAGTACTAGTCTGATACGCCTTGTTCCTACTCCAACCCTTGACACGGAGGATATGGACGAGGGTTCCATCATTGAGTCGTATTCAGATTCGGAATATGAGTATAAAATCGGTTTGATCTCAGTTTGAATCTTCTCAGTGTTCATTTTATAGCAGAGATGACCCGCTCTCTTGTCCCGAGATGGTTCTTCATGACAGGGCAGATTTCCGGCATGAGGAGGACGTTCGTTCGTACTGGTGCGGGGGAAGAGAGGGTTTCCGCCTAAGAAAGTTGGGGTGCGAGGAGGATCGGGACAGTTATCAAAGAGGATATGGGGAGGACCTTTGTGGGAAGTGCTGGAGCGGGTATGACCTCCGCTCGAACCCATATGAGCATGGGTGGGACCCCTATGCTTGTTTCCCCTAGCGACATCAGTGTAAGGTAGGTCCTTGTACTGGTCAAGCCGAACACGGGTAGGGCCTCCATGTCAGGTACGGGTGAAGTGAGGTTGGCCTTCACCCATCTGGTTGCTGAGGTGAGGAGTAAATTCGTCGGTTGTTGTAAGAACATGGGGAGTGCCCCCATGCTGGAGATTTACCGGATGCACAACGTCCCCACACCGGCGGTCTGTCATAGGGGGGTGACTCCATAACAGATGTAATGATCATGGAAGAAGCTTTCATGCTGGGTATCACCATCATGGGGAGATCCTTCATTTGGATTGAGGGAAGCATGAGGTGGACTTCTACACCGATCTTGGAAGTGGGGATGACCCGCATTCTCCATGGTGGCAGTACGTGGAGGGCCTCCGTATTGACGGCGGCCATTACCTGCACCGGCAGCCGGGAGAGTTGACCCATCCTACCCATGGGGTGGTTGGGGCCTTGATCTGGTCTGGGTATACAAGTCCCCCTACTCATCATACAAAAGGGGTTGATGATATACGTTGGTGGTGGCCCGATCCATAGTAGTCGCTGACGTTGACACCCCTTGGTGGGTATCCTCCTCGACCTATGCCCGAAATTTACGTCAGTTCAACCAGACTGGGGCCAATGGTGTAGGTGCGCGGCTTACTTACTCCTCGACTTGTGAGACCAGACGGTGGTGCTGGCGTAGCCTAGTGGGAGCCCTCCTTGGGGGCCCCTAAAAAGGGATCCCGACCAGGATGCCCCAAACATCCCCTACCTCATCGGCGTAGGGGAGAGAGTCGTTGAGGCGTTCTGAGGAGAGTCTCCTAAAACAATTGTACGTTGGAGTGGGGAGTCGTATCTCCTTGCATGGCCCTTGGAGGGAATAGTGGTGGAATGGTTCAGATGCCAGCAGATCCTGGTGGGCCATATCCTATTTCGGGATAATCCATTCTCCTCATATTGACATATGAGGTTGTTGATCACTCTCTACTAGATGAATTCATACATGGATATGGGGCATGGGTGCCCAATGTTTGTAGGCATGGAGATTTTCACCCAAGTGGTGGAGTTTCATGGGACTACCGCGTTGGCATTGCCCCTACACCTGCGTCGGTGGGTGGGCAGTGATCAAATTCCTGTAGCAGATTAGTTCCTAAAAAGTAGAGAGATTAACCCATTAGTGTTGAAGGGAAAGGAATTGACGACCAGTTCCCCAATTCCATTCCATCTTTCACGGATGGTATGATGGATCGACACTAACAATGTTGCAGATCAGGATGTACAACATTTTAACTGCCCCAACTTCTGGTGAGTTTCACACCCGACCCGCTATTTTCTTGGTGGGACCCGGTTCCAGATTGATAGATTCAGTGACACGCTAGTCCACTAATGTCTTGAATGCTACTAATATCCATATTGAAGAGAATAAATTCTTGTCAAGTTCACCATTTCTGTTTCCGATTCTTTTGTCGGGGTGCGTGCGTCCATCTGTTCGTGGATGACGACGCTGTTTGTTGCCCTGCATTCCCTCTTTCCAAAGGCTGGCAGCATCCATTCCTTGTTTAGGGAAGTTTTATCATTTATAGAAATGGGATGATGGGATGTCATTTATTCCTTCCTTGTATTCCTCCTCGGAACTTGTCACCTAGTCCGGGTCTCCCTCATAGACTTAAGGCGTTGTTTGTGAAACTATTCCTAGTGCCATATCTTCATGGACACCGTTTAATTACACTGATTCTATCAGGACATTCGATGGGGTCCAGTTAGGGGAGAAACCTTTAGTCGGGAAATTAGTCATGTTGGACATAATTAGAGTGTTTGGACGTAGGGACACTAGAGCATCTGGGTTTCTTACATTATTATAGGGCTTCTCAAGGGTGTGAAAGCCTGAGGAATCCCACGTCGAATGTGTAGAGTTATATTCTATATGCATGTATCTAAGGTTTTCCCCATCATTCTATGTTTAGCACAGGGTATGTTGCAGGTTTAACGTCTAGCAGAGACAGACTTGGATGATCAAAACACTGACTGGAGTGGATCAGGTGGGTGAAACCCTTGGAGGGAACATTGATGTTGGGGCTAACACGTGTTTAGCTACCTAGTTATTGTTAAATGGAATGGGGAATTATGTGGCATGATCCCACCGGGATGTGGCGGCTCGGGTATGAATCAAAATGGATAATGAAAGGTTAAGTATAGTGGGTGTAGAATGAGATGGAGTCAACTCAGGGATGATGGTGATGTTGGGCTTTAGTCTCGAAGAGACCTCCAACGTATCCCCATTGAAGGGAATCAAAGTTCTCATAGTTATTCTGATGAAGGTTTACCATCGACTGGGGACTTCAATAGATTACCACTAAATGGGGTTGACAATGGCTTACCGCTAAATGGATGTTACAACGGTTTACTAGTGGAAGGGGTCATGATAGCTTACCACTGGATGGGGTCACAACGACTTACTACTGGATGGGGTCACAACAACTTACCCCTGGATGGGGTCAAAATAAATTACCACTGGATGGGGTCGCAACAGCTTATCGCTGGATGGGGTCACAATGGCATACTGTTGGATTGGGTCATAACGGCTTACTGCTAGATGGGGCCACAACGGCTTACCGCTGGATGGGGTTGAGACTCAGGGAAGCTTCCCATGTAACATGCCTTGGCAACGATCAAAGTATACGTAGTTCTAGAGGAGTGGGAACTAACGTGAAGATGGTCGGGACCAATGGATGGTGGGATTGAACCTTAGAGAGGCTTCCTACATACCTTGCCTTGGCAAGGATCAAAAAACTCGTAGTTCAGGTTGGGTTTGGTGAACCGACGTGAAGATTGTTGGGACCAATGGGTGTTGGTATTGAACCTCATGGAGGCTTCTTACGTACATTTACTTTGCAAGGGTCGAAGTCCACTCAGTTCATAATGGTTTTTTGGTGATCCGACGTGAAGATGGTCGAGACCAATGGTTGTTGGGATTGAACCTTAGGGAGGATTCTTATGTACCATGCCTTGGAAAGGATCAAAGACCTTGTAGTTCAGAAGTGGTGTGTGGGGATTACACTCTAAGGCAGACCAGAGAGGATGTCATGGTTGGTGCTTGCTCTAAGACCACGTGATTTATGCTCGGTGTGAGAAACAAGAGGCATCAAAGACCTGACGATCACATTATGAAAGTTGTTTCCATGGGATGTGGAGTGGGGATTACACATATTAAGCGATCCAAAGAGGAAACAAGGGATTACACATGGTTAGTATCCCATGGAGATGGAGATTGGGAGATACTCTAGGGTGGAGGCCCAGGTTGTGTCAAAGCCCAGTGGAAGAGGGATTTGGCACCCAGGAAGAGAGGAGGAGAAGGGATGCAACCTCATGCAAGAAAAGATAGGGGCTTACACCAGGGTAGTTTTCCTATTCTCTCAGACCAGTGCTACTCCAATAAAGAGGGTCTCATTCCATGTGAGGAATGATCTCACTGCTATGGAGACCAGTGGGCTTCCAGAATGTCCGAGACGGGGCACCCTGTGTGCAAGGCACAAGGTGAGGCCACAGTTTAAGATCATGTACTGAGGATAATGGTGCTTGGCAGTTTAATGTCCTACAGCTCGGACGACAGGGATACACTATGCACCCCTTGGATATACATAACCAATACCTCCCACCCCTTAGGGAAATGAAGGCATCAGTAATTCCATAGTAAGGGGTGTTATGGACTGATCCATTGTGGGGTCTATGTTAGCATGGCTAAGTGAAGAATCAATACCTGTTAGCGTGTGTATGCGAAGAAGCATGGGGCGAAGCAAAACAACGAAAAGAGCCACCCAAAGGACTTTGAAATTGCTTCGTTCCAACCTGAAGGGCCGCACAGGAGGAGAGAGTGTGACGCAGGTGTGTTTCACATAAGAGGGGCTCAGACAGGGTTCCTTAAGGTGAGGAAAACCCATGGAGTGCACATAAGAGAATGATTCGGGGAAAGATAGAAGGTTTGCACGCAAGACGCAAGGATTTTGTGAACGATGAAGGGGTTTTGCACAAGAGGGAAACGTTGTACACAATATGGACTGGTTGTGTGCAAGACAGAAGGTTTGCGTGTAGGAGGGATGGGTTGCGTGCAAGAAGGACAGGTGGCGCACAAGAAGGAATGGTGGCATGTAAGAGTGCCTGATGCAGAGGGAACTTATGCGCAAAAGTGGATCCATTGTTCGCAAATTACTTGGGGATAAAAGGAAGTCCTGAGGATCAGGCCCAAGAGGGATCACTTAAAGGAGCCCCCTCGGGGGCCTTGTCGTGCAAAATCCAATACCTGAAGGCCATGGGGGTTTTTTGTGCGATCGCATAAGATGTGGTTTTTGCGCAGCAGAGCATTGATTCATATTCTGTTACCATCCCTGAAGGGTGGGGATATGGTTCGTTTTATATCCAGAGTCCTCAGGGTGGCATGCACGTATCGAGCATGCAAACACCCGTCTGACGTCGGCTTGGGTGTGCAAAGGGGGCGGGTGGAAAAACACTCGTTTGATGTCACATTGGGAACGTAAAGGGGGTCGGGCATGCAAACACCCATTTGATGTATCCTAGGGTACGGAAAGACGTCGGGCATGAAAACTCTTGTTTGACATCACCTTGTACGCAGAAATGGGTTCGGGCGCACAATCGCCCATTTGACGTCGCCTTGTGCACGGAAAGGGGCTGAGCGTGCAAACACCCGTTTTGATGTATCCTTGGGAACAGAAAGGGGTTTGGGCACGCAAACGTCCATTTGACATCGCCTTGTGCATGGAAACAGGGTAGGGCATACAAATTCATGTTGGACGTCGCATTGGGCGTGGAAAGGGGTTTAGCACACGAGATTTCGTGTGCCAGAAGTCCTCTTGAGAATGTCCCCCTAATCTTGTGCGCACCCACCTCCCGGGCCCCGAAATCTCCTATTGTCATTCGTGATTCATTCATATCTCCTTTATCCGCTCGATGTGGCCCTTCTCTGAATTTAGGTGTCAACACTTGTTCTCTTATTTAAGAAGTATATGGGGGCCTAATTTTTTTTATTTATTATCAAAATTTGAATCGGGTGATTGTTAAGAACAAATATCATTTTACAAGTATTGATGATCTCATTGATCATATAAGAGGGGCTCATTGGTTTTATAAGTTTAAACTGTGGTTAGTGTATCACCAATTGAGAGTTAGAGAGGAGTATATACCTAAGATCACATTTTGGAGTTGATATATGAATTTTGTGTTTCTGTTTATGCCATCGAGTCTCAATAATTATCCTATGGTGTTTATGGATTTAATGAACTAAATCTTTAATCAGTTCTTGTAATATTATTTTGTTGTGTTTGTGGATGATATTTTAGTGTACTCTAAGTCAGAGGAGGATCACATGGACCATTTTGATATCATTCTTTGAACATTTAGGGAACATAATCTATATGGTAAGCTTTCCAAGTGTGAGTTTTGGATCGAGAGGTTAAGTTTCTAGGGAATGTGAAATCTAAGAGGGTCATAATAGTATATCCAGAGAAGGTATAGGTAATTATTTTCTAGGATCATCCCATAAATGTTTTTGAGATCCAAAGATTCTTCGTTTTGTCTGGTTACAATAGATTTTTTGTTCAGGACTTCTCTAATATTTCATCTTTGATGAAATCCTTAACCTATAGGTTGTAATTTTAGGATGGAATGATAACTATGATAGATCTTTTGTTGAGCTAAAGGTGTGGTTGACTTCAACACTAGTTTTGATTCTTCTAGAACGAAGGGCAGGTTATGATGTTTTCCGTGATGATTTTGGTATGGGTTTGGGATGTTTCTTGATGCAGTGGAAATAGGTTGTGGCTTATGGTTCTCCCTAGTTACTCTCTCATGATAAAAAATACCCTAACCCCGATCTTGATTTGGCATCTATTATGCATGAACTCAAAACATGAAACCACTATCTCTTTGGGGAGTAGTTTATGGTATATTCTGATCATATGATCCTAAAATATATTATTACTCAGAGGGATCTAAATTTGCGACAGAGATTTTGGGTAGAGTATCTTCAGACATTTTATTTTGATATTGTTTATAGTGCTGGGAAAATAAATTTGGTTGTAGATTCATTAGGAAGAAAATTATCGACAGAAGCCATGAAGGAATCTGTTGATGAGTGGTCTCTGAAGAGTTTGTTTGCTGAAATGAGATATGGAGTGCAAGAGGTTGGGGAAAATGTGTTCTTGGATTTGATAAAAGCAGAATAATCTTTTTATGAGAAAGCCCAACTTGAGAAGGTGGTAGACATTGAGCTCAAATACTTTAGTGAAAGCCTTTATGGCGAGGAGACCTCCGGTGAGTAGTATCAGTCTTCCAGTAGAGAATTGTGATTTCATAGGAGGTTGGTTAGTCAATTTTTCTTGAGGCATGTGTTTTTGGATAGTAATCCAATTTTTTCGTCCATGTACCCTGAGTCTTCCATGATGTATCATGGCTTGAGGCATTAGTATTGGTGGTAAGGTATGAGATGGTCAATAGAGTATTTTGTATCATAGTTCCTTACTTGTCAGAGAATTATGGTCAAGCACGATAGACCTGTCTTGTTCTTTCCACCTTTACCCCTTTCAGTATGGAAGTTGGATGGCATTTCCATGTATTTATTAATTGGTTTTCTATTGTCTTGTAGAAGAAAATATGTGATTTGTGTGATCATTGATCAATGCACAAAATATTTTTATTTTATATCTATCAAGGGGTGATTAAAGTGGAAAAACTTAGAGACTTGTATGTCTGAGAGATTGTCATAATTCATGGGATTCTCTTTGTAGTTGTTGTAGACATTTATTTGAGGTTTACAACTAGGTTCTAGAATGGTTTTTAGGAGGTGATGGTTCCCCATATTGAATTAATCACAACTTATCATCTACAGAGGGACAGACAGACAGAGAGGTCTATCAATATTCCTAAAGATATACTCCGCGCTTTTGTGCTTGATTTTTGAGGATATTGGTAAAAAAATCCATTTTTTGAGTTTTAATATTATAATAGTTATCAATCTTTGATCATGATGGCGATATATGTGGCTTTGTATGAGAGGCCATGTAGATCACCATTATGTTAGGAAGAGCTAGGAAAGCGGTCTTTAATTGGGCCGAGTGTTGTTTAGGTGATGAGGGAGTTAGTAAATTTGATCATGAGGTGTTTTATCATGACACATAGTCATCATAAATCCCATGTGGACCATTGGTGTTGGCTGCTGGAGTTTGAGGTTAGTGATCAGGTCTTTCACAGTGTTTTGCCTCGCTTGGGACATCATTGGTTAGGTAAGCATGTTAAGTTATAACCGAGGTTTGTGGGGACCTTTTAGATCATTTTAAGACTAGGGAAGATGTCTTATCAGTTTATTTTACCATCTATCTGGAAAATAATACACTATGTGTTTCATGTTTCCCAATTGATGAGGTATATTCCAGATCCTGCCCATGTGATTAGATGGGGTGTTTATCTTGAGGCTGATACCACTTTGTTTGAGTAGCTAGATTAGATTAAGGATCAACAAGATAAGGTACAGTATGGTAAAGTCATCCCCTTGGTCTGGGAATTGTGGTAGTGTGGATATGATATCCATGAAACATGGAAGCGAGAGTCGTTCATGTGGTAGAAGCGACCTTCTCTTTTTGAGGATCTAGGATCTTGAGGGATTCTGGGGGTAGAAAGTATTCATGTTGGGGAGATTATAACACCCTTTTACCATTAAATTAGGTATGTTTTTACCTTTGTTTTGGTTTCACTTTTTCTTTTTTTGTGGTATACCGAAAAGGAAATTTTGAGGATGATGTTAATAATTAAGTCAGGGATTTGATTGAATTTTCAAAATAAAACTTGTAGATTCTTCTACTTATAGGAAACTTAAATGTCATATAAGTGAAGTACATTACATGTAATATTTTATAGGTATAATTAATGAATTTAATACATGGGGTGAATTAGTTACACGATGTGTAATAGGTACATTCCATGTGAGGGGAAAATATCATGTTTTAATTAAAAAGTGATGGGTTTTTTTTGTGTATATGAATTTTGGGACTTACATGACGTGTAATGGAATTAAAAACCATGTAAATGTCACAATTTTTTGTTTTAATTAGGCAACTCAGATGATTATTATTCCATTTACCTTATATATATCCTCTCTCTACCCTGAACTTACCCTGTATGATTTTGGGTGACTCATTTCCATCCATATTGATTCACTAAGTGATTGATCATTATTGGGGTTGGATTTCTCATCTCCAAGTAAGAATTGTATTTTTTTTCTTATTTGGTTTTAGTTATATCTATGGTATTCTGATTAGATAAGATTTTCTATACATCATTTTTATATTCTTGGAGTGCCTAGTCTAGGAAAGGTCGTTCACTTTATTTCTAGTCTCTATTATCAAAAGATGTTAGGTTTCTACTGTGTTGAGTTAAGTGTTTCTATATAAGGGGTTTATTTGATGAATTTCATTTTTTTTATTGATTAAATCCTTTTTATTTTTCATTTTTTGGAAGTGGTAAATTTATTCAAATTGTTTATTTGAAAAGAAGGTGTTTTCAAAAATGGATTTTTCTTTGAAAATGGATTTTCTTGATTTTGGAAATGAATTTTCCAATTTCAAAGTGGATTGGGTTGGATTTGAAAATTTTTTATAAAATTTTTTCATAGTTTTGAATTGAAATAGGAAAAATTCACATTAGTAACCTTGGGTGTGTTAGGATAGAGACACGGGTCACCTTAGGGTGTGATGTGCCACTAAGAGTTAACTTTTTTTGATATCAAATGGAATGACTTGATATGTTTTAGATCCAATCTAATGTATGCCTATATAGGATTGTGAGTGTCTAGTATGAATTGTCCCATATTATAGAGCTTAATATGAGGTGATTTTTCATTTTTCATATCTTTTTTATTTCATGATTTTTTTACCATGGATTGCTGCTCACAGGTTTTTATTGAGTTTATGTCACATAGCTTCACCTGATAGGTTGATTCATGGAAATTTGTTTACCTATATACCTCTTGATTCACGGATATTATTTCAAATTTTTATAAATTCTAATTGTCATATTTCTTCATTGAGAATAGGAAATCCTTTATGAAAACCAAAGGAAGAAAAATGAAAAATTATTTATAAATGGTTTTGTTTTTTAAAAACTCTTTGTAAAACTATATTTGTTTTAAAAGATGGAACTTTTTCATTCTTGCTTTTATACCTTGTATAGAAAATACGGTGGCATATTAGTAAACTTTTTCTCACACCCAAATTGTGTCTTTGGGAATATTTATATGTTGTATTTTAGGATTCATGTAAAGGGAATAACATATTATACCATGCTGGATTCACTTGTTGTTGTTGCTTTTGGTTCATGTTGGTCTGGAGGTGAATGTTGGTCATGAGGGGTTATGAGTTACTTTTTGGTTTAGCCTAATTTTCTTGGATTTTATTTATTTGTGATATATTTTCTATTTTTAAATTCTTACTGTAGTTTTATACCATGTTTTTTTATATTTAGGACTGATTTTTATTATCCTTTATTACGCATATCATGTGACAGGCTAATTCGGGGGTCTTGTCTGGTTGGCCCATGATGGTTTAGTATATATTGCATTTATTTCTAATGAATTTATGTCCTTCTTAATACCTTATTGATTTATGGTTTTTGGTCATTAAATTTCACTTGATGATGTTCTCTATCACTCTTTATTATTCCTTGTATGTTATTCTTTCTCCTCCATATCCATATTTTCACTTCCCACCAATATTCTCTTTATGTGTGAACACTATCATGTTTTATTCTAGGTGACCATTATATTTCCATTTTCCATTTTTCAAATGAAAATTTTATTATCCCTTTTATGATGTGGGTTTTCAATAAATTCATTTTTAAATATTAAAAAAAATCCTATCATGATTTCTTATATTTTTATTAATTTTTTGATAATCCCCCTTTTAAGGGTTGAAGTGGAACCCTTAAATCGCCTAAAGGCTTCGAGACAATACATGACTCGAAGGTCTTTGCGGAATTCATCCAGATTATAACTACTTGGAACTACTTCTCCCCAACATCTACATCATGATGTCATCTCTCCACCTTCACATAGGTATTCAGTTAGGCTTACTGTACATGCATAGGCTGGTCCTGATGGTAAATTCCATTCCCTATCATTCATCCAAATCTGTTAGCTCTGCTCGGATGAAGGTACCCACTCTGAATCCTCATCAGCGACCTTCTCCTTGTAGAGTCTAACTATTCCATTAAAGCACACCATCTGGCTCAAAGGCCTTGCACATCAGGTGGTCTGAAGGCCTTAAGGTGGCCCGAAATCCTTACTAGCCCGATGGCCTGGGTGGCCCGAAGGCCTTAAAGAGACCAATCCCAAACTGGTGGTCCAAAGGTGAATAGTTCCTAGCTTCTATAGTACCAAACAGTACTTACTACAATACTTACTATAGTTCTTTCTATAGTAACCTGGAAATATGCCTCTGTCTGGATTCAAACTTGGGTCTCATGGATACACTTGAATAGTCCTCACTACCTAGAATTGATTTTTAAAAAATATAGTTTAAACCCTTCTTATCAGAAACAAGATCAAATTGAGTGGAGATAATTTATTTAAGGGGTATAATGTAACATCGTAAATTTTATTTTAAAATAATACTACTCCTGATATCTTTATTAATGCTCAACATCCAGTGTAAAGTGAATTGAAATATACTATAAAAATATTATTATTTAAATGTGATTTGTATAACCTAGACTCTAAATTGGCATGTATGAATGCAAAAAAACTAAATCATGAAATATATATATATATATATATATATATAATAAAATTCTATTCTATTACATAATTAATAATAAATAAGTACTCAATTTTTAGTAAATCTATTGAATGCTTCAAGAATATGTTTTCTTCAAAAATGGTTTTTATTTATTTTTGTGAGAGAATATTATAATTAATTTCTGACACTTTTATAAATTCTATTTTATTAAAATGATGCAATTTTTTAATTAATCATGTCAAATTATCTTATGGTTAAATTTTCGGATCTTTCTAAAGAGAATAATTTTTCAATGAAAAGTGAAAAATACTGATTTTATAGAAACCCATCTTTTCCAATAAAGTATTTACAAAGTACCATTTTATTTTAAATTGATTTTAAAATTTATTTAATTAATTTTTATTAAAAATAATAAAATTAATTTCATTTGAATAAATATTATTATTAATTTTTATATAAAACAATTTTTATACTAAAAAATACATTTTTAAGGAAAACTGTTTTTCATCGCATTTTGAAAATTTATTTTAAATGTAATTTCTTCCACATATAAGGATTTATTTTGATAAATTTTATTTCATATTTGGAATCAAAATTTAGAAATTTTATTATGGTTTTAAACTAATTTTTGGTAATTATTAATAGTAATCATGGTAAATATTGTTACCTCGGTATGGGTAAATCAGGTATTAATAATTAAAAATAATTTGATAAGGCTTAATATATATATATATATATAACCTTTCATATTTATATTTTCTAAGTTTATTTCATACCATACTCATATACTCTTTTAATATATGGAAAATTGGCACCATATTTTTTATAATGACCTTAATATTATTTTAAGTAAAGAATAAATCCCAGATATCACACCCTTTGTTTTAATAACTCTAATATTTTATTCATAGGGATAAAAGTTGGTTATGTTATGTTATAAATGTTTATCTAAAAGAATAAATAATTTATTTCTCTTATGTTATTTTATTTATTATTTGTGATGAAATAATTACCTTAAATGCTTACGCAATGAGGACACCATGTTTATGAAAGGAGTAGAAAAATCATTTAAATGATTTCAAAAAAATAAAATCTAATATTTTTTGGGTGATATATAGTGTTACAAGATTTTTTGGATAAATATAATGTATTAGTAACGTTTTAAAATTTCATATTCAAATTAAATTAATATTTTGATATTTTTGTAAATTCAAATTTTGTGAATAGTCCCGAAAATGACTTTAATGGTATTTTATGTTAAATAATATTTTATTAAATGACAAAAATATTATATTTATCCATTTAAATGGGATATTTTTTATAATATTAACCATTTCCCACTTATAGGTCACATTTCCTTTTATAGTAACGTTATTTACCCCTAAAGAGTAAAAACAAAATTGATATTGCGGTAATCGTTAAAAGTGTTAAAGGGGGGTTAAACTAATAGATAAGGGTTGAAACATAACTTAAACATATCTAAATTTTATTATATAATTTTACATCCACTTTAACATTAAAATTAATGTATATTAATTTAATAATTAACATAATTCCAATGGCACCCCACTCCTCTCTTATATAAGCGAACCACATCTACTCTCTTATTAACTCTTATTGATCCACTTAGATTAAAAAAACCTTAAAAAACCTATTAGTAACTTTCTTATACACATCATATAGGTTCTTTTATTCTTAAAAGACCACCCCTAGGGTCCTTTATTAGAGATCCAAAGGAGGTTCTTCAAAGAGGCGGTAGTTATCTTAACTGAGTGTTTTCATTTTACTTATTCTTCTACCTCCTTAAATTCTATCAAAGCCATTTTAATATAATAAAATCATTATATATAAAATAATTATACGTTATTATGTTAATGTAATAACCTTTTTCACCTCCTTTTACATCACATGGGGAATAAAAACATCGTGTGTGCGTACATGTGAACTACCACCTACACGAAGTGATGTGTTTTATTTTTCATCATCGCATCTCATAGATATTTATAATGGATTATTTAATGTATATATATTATATTCATGACATAATTATCATTATTTAAAGTAAATATATCATATATTTTCTTACCCTTCCATCTGTTGGAAAATGGTAAAGTCGTTCGTGCGTACATGTGGATTACCACCTCCATGAAGTGATGTGAATCCTTTTTCATATACAAAAATAATTAATTGTTATAAAGCTATATTTAATGTATAAAAATGATAATTATTTCATTATTTTTATTTTTATATGATATCACTATAAAATATTTAACCACAGTCAACCTACTGAAGTAATTTTAAAATTATGAACCAAACATCCTCAAAACACCCAAAGTGAACATAACCAATTAAGTGATTAAATATATCAATAAAATAAATGAAATAAATAGTTAAATGATATTGCATTAAACCTGGGAATTTTTTTTAAACAAGTAAATAATTAATATATGTTTATTGATCATGTGTTTATGTAAATACATAACAATTCTAAATTTTAGGTAAAGGGTTTCTTAACTCAATTTTCATTCATTGGGTTATACTTCTATATAATTAATTATGTTTTTCCAATATTATGTATGAAATTAACTTTTATAGTATTAGGTAGTGTTTCCACTTTTTTTGGTTTTACAATTTTTACACATAATCAAATCATTTATTAAATTCAAAATTCAATGATAAAATCTTTGTTGGGATGATACATTTCAATGTTGTTTCTTTCAGACATTCCTTGTATTGTGCACCTATATCATTTTATAAGGAGTATATTCTGCATATTAAGATATTATATCATTAATTAATATTTTATAATGATATTAAAATTTCCGTTATAGTTTTATCTTTCATGATATATTGATTTAAATGTTATAAAAGTTTCAAGTATTTTTATGTACTCAATTTCAATTCTTTTAGACATAATTCTTATTATGCACCATGATTTATTTTACATGGAATACATTATAATTCCCTGACCCCAGTTACCCAGAGTCGGTGCATTATTTTAATACATTGGAATGATATAAGAAAATCATGTCTCGAAAGACCGATTAGTTTAAGAGTGTTGGAAATAGATTACATACATCAACTTCACATTACAATTTGAAACATAAAATATAGCATAGATAGTTCTTTGAGAATTCCATTAATCCCATTGCTTAAACCTGATTATCAATCATAATACACTTCTTAGTATCCAGGGAAAATAAAACATAAGGGGTGATGTCAGATGCTAAGTAAGGATAAAAATATAGCCGAAACTTTCATAAATAAGCATAAACATTTAAGGCAATGTATTAGAATAAACCATAAGCCTTTAAAACATAAGCTTATGCACAATATGGCCAATATAAATCAAATAATTCCATTTACTTATTCATATGTATATTCTACTAGTATAATAATCACATGCAATATCAATATCCAATTTCATAATGATGGAATGAATAATTCCAGACATCATAACCACATAGTCAAGGCCTTGTTCCAAGACTACAAACAATATTTTTTCAAGGCCTTGTTATAAGACACTAGTTTGTTTCATGAGACCTACCGATGCATCATAGAGCTATAGCGGGCTCCACTCGTCACTTACTATGTCCAATGCATTCCCCATATGAAAAGTTTTAAACATAACATAAACATTCGTATTAAAACTAGCATATGAAATTTCAACACTTTATCCATAAACCATGAATGGTATAAAAATAAAACATCCACAGTCAAACATATCCACAGTCAAACAAGTTTAAAATCCATCAAAGGATGTTGACATAGATGAAAATGATTTGTAAAACTCTTTGATAGAAATATAACATTTCATAAAAACATTTTGAAGTCACACAATTTAGAAAGGATGAAATTTAAAGACATTTTTTAATCAAATTTTCCCATACCACTTTGAAACATTTGAAAGGAATTAAAATTTTGAAAACATTCATGTCCATACAAATAAATCCTTAAAAACCATTTTGAGAACATAGACATTAATGAGAATGATTTAGAAGAATTAATATTTAAACCATTTAAAATGATGATCTAGTTAAAGAGTCCCTTCCATAAAACCTTAAAATATTCCTTTTGAAAATATTTTTATGAAACACATATTAGGATGATAATGAGGTCCCAGTAGATACTCACGTAAAAATAACCTCGGATAATGAAGAGATTGTAGAATTAACCCTTACCTTGCACTTTCCTTTGGTTAAGGGTACGTTTAACCTCCTGTATAATGACCATATAATGTAATTAATTTAAAAATTAATCATTTTCATATTTATTATATCATACATGATTCATTTGTGACTTTATACTAGCCATTTAATAATTATTTCCATGTTAAATTAACATTTCAGGTAATAATCACTTTCTTTATCGTATGTATTTTAACTTGTTATTCTTGATCGTATCACATAGATCATGATTTAAATAATTCAAGAATATATAACATGATTGATATATCATATATATATATAGAAAATAAATATTTAAAATATATAGATATATGAAATGGAAAACACTATTTATGGAGATGGTAGGTCATACGTACGCGTAAACGTTGTTTCCATTTTCATATCGCATTGAACTGAAGTAAGTGAATAAGATATATGTAAGTACACACACACATATATATATATATATCCAGTATAATTTTTATGTCATATATTACATACCTATTAATAATATATTTTTTATAATCATCGTTGAATGGTGAACGTGGAAATGAATCTCATCGTGTCGTGGAGACGGTAAACTGTACGTACGCACGAGCGACAATATCATTATTTTGATGGTGAAATAATATTTAATTAGATTTTATATAATATATAAAGAATCATTAAAATGATATATTTATTATTTACATCAGTTATAATCATTGTTATACACATCCAAATAATGAAGTGTTTGAATAACAAACTACACCACGACATGAAGATGGTAAGCCATACATATGCACGTATGGAGACTTTGTCATTCATATGATGAATATAATAATGAATATGGTTATACAATTTTTATAATAACATCATAGTATATAGAAGATACTGTAGTTATTATTTGATAATATAAACAACAAAGAAAGAGGAAGTGGAAGAAGAAAAGAACTTGAAAGAGGTGATGAAATATTTACCACTTCTTTGGGTTCTTCCTTTTGATTTGATGAAAAGGGCTCCTTAGGTTGGATTTATGACAAAAATAAGGCCTCTATAATGAATTGAGGAAAGTTGGGAGAATATTTGGGAAGTTATTTTCTAATCCAAATGGCTTTGGATATGTGAAATTAAGAGAAGGGGAAGTACCCTTTTATAAGAGAGGTGTGGGTCACTTTAGGAAAAGCTTGAAATATTACTTTATAAAAAAAATCATTTTCGGTTTATAATGGGTCAAAAATTATTTATTTGGAGGATAAGGTGGGTATTGGTTAAAAAAAATTAACCAATAGGTTTTATACAGTTTTAGGTCACTATATTAACCTTATCTTTTAGATTTGACTCTTAGTTAAATAGTTTTTCATTTAACATGTCTCTTTGTGTTTTTATATTATATGGTTAATATACTTACTATAAAATGACAAGTGAACCTAAAGTGGTTAATTAATGATATAAATATCATTATAAAAGTTATTTGGCAGAACCTTAGATTTTTAGGACTATTTTATAGTTTAATAATATAATATTTGTTTTACAAACTCATTTATGACAATTTTGACACTATTTAGTATTTGGTTTTTTAGAAAGTAATCAAAACTTTATTACTTCGAAAAATATACATAGAATCAACCCTAAAATGTCATATTCACCAATAAAATTCATGTATTTCATAAAAACTTTGAAATTATATTTATTTTAATATTTATAATACCATTTATTTGATTCTATCATTAATAATGTAATTACTACATCATCATTGTCTCATAAATAAATTTAATTATTTAATGATTAAAAAATATAAATAAAATAAAATTACGTAGAAAATATTTTAAGATTTGTAATGAGTATTTATAGTCGAAAATATAACTTATATAACCACATTTAAAAATTTATTTACAAAAAGATATATGTTTATGTCATTTTTGTCTTTACTTTAAATTAATTAATATAAAGTGTCATTATCACTCTCAAGTGGCTCCATGGGGTCCCAAAATCGACCCAAGGATGCCCATGGTCAGCCATGTATCAGCCAATAGTAATAAGAAACATGTTAGGGTAATTTAATATCATTATAATAATATTTGTTTACCCTTATTTACCAGATTTACCCTTTAACCATGGTAAATAAGATATTTACTAAAGTAAATATTCATAATGTATTAAAATAAAAGTAACCTATTTACACAATTTGGATCTCATTATTAAAAATATGGAATCCATTTTTCCAAATTCAAAACACATAAGTGGAAAAAATTGATTTAAAATTAAATCTCGTAGTCAAAACCAAAAGCGTGTTTTTAAGAAATAATAACTATCAAAAGATTGCCACTTGTTTAAGTCTAGTTTAATTGTGAAATTACATCCAATGACCTAAATTATATTAAATAATAAAAATATTATATAATTATACTTTAAAACTACTCAAATGTATAATTTTATACTATAAATTATTTCTATTCAAAAAGTTGTTTTTAAATAAAATTTAGTATTTTTTACTATTCATCAAAATATGAAAGTTATTAAAAAAGTACCAAAAATTTATCCAAACTAAATTAATATGTCCCGATTCCGAAGAATAATTTAATTTCATTAAATTTAATATATAAAAGTTTCAAATATTGGTTTTAAAAAAAGTTTTCCATTAATAGGCATTAAAATTGCATTTTTTTTAAAAATACTTCATTTAATTTAAAAAAATGAATTTGTTCTTATATTATGTCTAAGAAACACATAATTTGGATTCTAAAATTATATGGAGTATATAAAATTCAAAATTCAATTAATTCTATTCATAAATTCTTTTTGAACGGCTTGTTTGGTAAGTCATGGTTTGCTCGAACTTGGTGTTGAGTGTAAGGCAAGTTATTGAATTACTTTGAAGAGAAAACGTACTATGAAATCTTGGGGTGTTACATTCTCCCATCCTTCAAAAAAAATGCATCCCCAAAATTTGAAATTGTTCTTCGAAAATAAAAGGTTAAAAATAGAAAAATAACTTTGTGGAAAACCCACGTCAGAAATTGGGTTAATAAAATTTAGTCTTAATAAGAGGGAAAGGGAAATGAAAAAGTCACCAACAAATTATGATCTTGATTAAGAGCACATTAGTGGAAATTAGAGACACATAATTGGAGTAAAAATGTAAATGTTTATAGGGAGTGATTGAGTTCATCAATCACAAATAAGTGTACAATTGAGGGCCTCAAAACCATCGATATATAATGATTTAAAATATCATCAGTTCCACAAAACATAAGGTATTAGGATAACAAATTTTTGGTTTTACGATACCTTCCCTAAATGATCAGAATTAATTTATTCATAGAATAAGAAATATATATATATATATATATATATACTTGACAAGTATAGTTTCATCCTTCGACTAATTTCTACCACAAACTCATCTTTCATTCCAAAAGATAATAGAATTAAAAAATATTCTATTTATCCTAGTCGCATAGGGTTCTAAAAATAATTAATTTATAATTTATTTGTCAGAATATTTTAAAAAAAATACATTATACAATCTAAGACATCACATGGTCTAGTGGTAGGTGATCCACCCTTGTCGCCCTTCGGTTGCAGGTTCAAGTATCAAGGTCTTGATGGATGCGACGGGTTGTCACCCGACCTCCGGGTTGTCCTTTTTATGACAATCCAAAAATAATCTCAACAAATTATTTAACCTTAACAATAATATCCAATGTCAAACTTTATCTATTACAACCTTTAGAATTATCCAAAATACATCTGTCTAAACTCACAATCCAAAATTTATAAGGAAGGTTAAACACATTGAATATCCTTTTTTCCACATAATAACATGTGAAAACCATTATCATATATTCTTTTAAAACACTATAACACCCTGAATTACCATAAAACCTTATTGATCACATTCATGCTCCATTATTCCTTATATGATACTGGACATACTCCTATCCAAAAATGTTTTAAACTCCAAAAATGATGGAATATATAAATCATTAATCAGTTTTAAGGTAGTCAATAATATCCAATATAATTTATCCAAATCAATCATATATTATTCCAAAACCACTACCTTAGTATCAGAACCATATTACAGTTTATTTTTCTATCAACCATATATTTTCCAAAACATTTGACCTACAATTGAGTTACTTTTCTTGGTTCCACACAATCTCATGTCTTTAATTTAATAGTACTGTAGTACAATCTTTATATATACTCTATAATTATTATAACACATACATCATTAATACAATACTCAAATGACACAATACTTTCATAACAACATAAGAAATTTAATCATTCCTCTTCATCTTTAGTAGTATTATAACTTGATTATTACCCAATAGAAGCATTTGGGGTACACTCTGATGATTTGGACATTGATTTGCGTAGTGTCCCAACTACTTGCAGATGAAGAATTGTACATTTGAAACCTTTTTCTTACCCTTGAAATCTCGTATTTGGTGTCCTTTTTTCCCACACATATAACAAAAGCTCGTTTCCTTCAAACATTTACCAAGTGATTCTTTCCATAGTTATCACATATGGTAAAATCATTCATTCCCCTCTTCCCTTTATCCATCTGTCTCTCTTCCATCCTTTTCTTCTCTTGTTTCCCTTCAAAGACATAGGACTCAGAGAATTCCTTACTTATCTAAATAACACATGATATTATTTCTTCATATGATGATAATATGTGGGAGACTATTTTCCTTTTAAATGTTGTCTTAATTCCATGAAATATATTATCCTTCTTAATATTTCTATCATGCGTATTACTGGAATTCTTATTCCTTCTCCAAAGCGCCACTTCTAAACAATGGAATACATTAGGTTAGTATATGAATCGCAATGAAAAATTACAAACATGTAAAATACCTAATTTAAATTGAAAGGATTATGAATATAATCTATATATCCTGTAGAATTTTTATTTCATATATTACATACTTATTAATAATATATTTTTTATAATCATCGTTGAATGGAGAACGTGGAAATGAATCTCATCGTGTCGTAGAGACGGTAAACCGTATGTACGCACGAGCGACAATATCATTAATTTGATGGTGAAATCATATGTAATTAGATGTTATATCATATATACATAATCATTAACATGATATATTTTTTATTTACATCAGTTATACTCATTATTATACACATCCAAATAATGAAGTGTTTGAATAACAAACTACACCACGACGTGGAGATGGTAAGACATACATATGCATGTATGGAGACTTTTTCATAATATGATGGATAGAATAATGAATATGGTTGTACCATTTTTTTAATAACATCACAGTATATAGAATATACTGGATTTATTATTTTATAATGTAAACAAAAAAGAAAGAGCAAGTGGGAGAAGAAAAGAACTTTTAAGAGGTGAAGAAATATTTACCTCTTCTTTGGGTTCTTCCTTTTGATTTGATGAAAAGGCCTCCATAGGATGTATTTATGAAAAAATAAAGGCCTATAAGATGAATGGAGGAAAGTTGGGAGGATATTTGGTAAGGGATTTTCTAAGCCAAATGGATTTGGATGTGTGAAATTAAGAGAAGTGGAAGTACCCTTTTATAAGAGAGGTGAGGGTCACTTTAGGAAAAGCTTGAAATATTACTTTCTAATAAAATCATTTTCGGTTTCAAATGGCTCCAAAATGATTTATTTGGAGGATAAGGTGGGTATGGGTCAAATACATCTGAACTAATAGTTTTTATACAGGTTTAGGTCACCATATTAACCTTATCTTATAGAATTGACTCTTAGTTAAATAGTTTTTCATTTACCATGTCTCTTTGTGTTTTAATATTATATGGTTAATAAACATACTATAAAATTCCAAGTGAACCTAAAGTGGTTTATTAATGATATACCTATCATTATAAAAGTTATTTGGTAGAACATTATATTTTTAGGACTATTATATAATTTAATAGTATAATATTTGTTTTAAAAACTCATTTATGTCAATTTTGACATTATTTAGTATTTGGTTTTTCTTAAATTCTTCACAACTTTATTACTTCAAACCAGAAACATTGAATCAACCATAAAATGTAATATTCACCTATAGAATTATTTTATGTTATATAAACTTTGAAATTATATTTATTTTAAGATTTATAATACCATTTATTTGATTCTAACATTAATAAGGTAATAACTGCATCATTATTGTGTCAAAAATAAATTTAATTATTTAATGTATAAAAATTATAAATAAAATAAAATTATTTAGGAAATATTTTTATCTTTATAATGAGTATTTATAGTTGAAAAGATAACTTATATAACCCCATTTAAAAATTTCTTTACGAAAAGATATATGTTTATGTCATTTTTTCTTTACTTTAAATTAATTAATATAAAGTGTCACTATCACTCTCAAGTAGCTCCATGGGGTCCCAAAAATCGACCCAAGGATGAACATGGTAGGCCATGTTTCATACAATAGGAATACGATACATGTTAGGGTGATTTGATATCATTATAATAATATTTTGTTACCCTTATTTACCATATTTACCCTTTAACCAAGGTAAATAAAATATTTACTAAAGTAAATATTCATAATGTATAAAAATAAAATTTACCTATTTACACAATTTTTACCTACTGTTTAAAAATATGGAACCCATTTTTTCCAATTCAAAACACAAAAGTGTCAGAAATTAATTGAAAATTAATTCCCATTGTCAAAACAAAAAATGTGCTTTTAAGAAATAATAATTATCAAAAGATTGACATGTGTTTATGTCTAGTTTAGATGTGAAATTACATCCAATGACCTACATTTTATTAAATAATAAAAATATAATCTAATTATACTTTAAAACCACTCAAATGTATAATTTTATAATATAAATTATTTCTATTAAAAAAGTTGTTTCTAATTAAAATTTAGTATTTTTGATTATTCATCAAAATATGGAAGTTATCAGAAAAGTCCCAAATATTTATCCAACCTAAATTTTTATGTCCCGATTCTAAATAATAATTTAATTTCATTAATTTTAATATATAAAAGTTTCAAATATTGGTTTTAAAAAAGGTTCTCCATTAAAAGGTGGTAAAATTGAAATTTTTGACAAATACTTATTTTATCTGAAAAAATGAAGTTGTTATTATATTATGTCTAAGAAACACATAATATGGATTATAAAATTATATGTAGTACATAAAATTCAAAAGTCAGTTAATAATATTCATAACTGCTTTTTGAATGGCTTGTTTGGTAAGTCGTGGTGTGCTCGAACTCGGTGTTGAGTGTAATGAAAGTCATTGAATTACTTTGAATAGATAATGTACTATGAAATCTTGGAGTGTTACATACTTACCCCTATATTAATATATTTTAAAAAACATATCATGGAAATTATGGGTTTTATATAATAATTTTATGTTCCTTCATTCAATGAATTTTTTATTCAGGTATTGACCACATTGCAAGGCTTTCTCGTCTCAAACATAATTCTTTGAGACAAATTTGGATTGATGAACCTACATTCAATTGTATGGTGTATAAAATGACTCTTGAAATATTACATCATGTATATTTTTATAATAATGGTATTATATGTTTCTGGTTGTATTATTTCTTTTAATTGGTTTTTAGTTTTAAAAGTTCATAATGTTTTTTTCTTTAAAAATGTTGTTTTAAAAATTTTAAATACTTTTAACCAAACACATTCTCCATGTTCTTTATATTATTTCAATAAAGTTATTTTATAAACATAAATTATTTCTTAATGTTATTTTTGATAATCTATGTCGTCTTAAAAAAGGTTTTAAAAGGATATTTCTTCATGTTTTCCACATGTATCATGATACGGATAGAGACATCATTATTTTCACTAAAAATGGTTCAGATTAGAAATTTATATTAACCCAAAAAATACTATCTAAAATGGAATAGTATAGTGGAAGTATGGGGTCGAACCCACAGAAAGTTTAGAATGCAATGATGACAACTCTAGAATAAAGGTTAGGTTATTATGATTTATAATTGATTTTATTAAACTAATGGTGCAATTGAAATAAATTAATTAAAATAGAGAAACAGAAGAGAGGGGAATCAGTTATTGAGGGTAGTTTTTCTAAATAAATTATTTAAACTTTACTTGCAAAATAATTATTTCAAATAGATAAGCAACCAAAAAATTCATCTATAGAAAAATGGTCATTCCCTATCAATCTACTATATAATCCCAATTAATCATGTTTATATGAATCAAAATAGATAAAGTGAATTAAGTTCATATTTCCAAACGAAGAAGAGTAATTCCATTCAATGATCGTGAATAAATTTTCTCAATAATATTGTTGTTCATTCATTATTAAAAACATATAGTAAATTATTCAATGATGAATAAATTAGATGTACAGGCACACCATGATACTATCAAGTAAAATCATCTTTAATAGTGATGGAAAATCATTCTTTGTTAGTACACACACCCTTTAACTGACCCCCTCTCCCCTATGGGGTTTACCCTATCATCATTGGGTGGCTGCTGATGATGAATAAACCAATAATCATGGTAGAGATATTAGAAAATAATTAATTATAAATTAATTAAAAAATAACTATATTGCAATTAAAACTCAAATTAATCCAATGATTACATGAAAGAATGAAAAAAAATATACAAAAACCTATCTGCAAAGGAATCTGGGTGGGAACCCTACAACAACCTCTTGGTGGTTTATCCTTAAGTGTTTAATGTAATGACTTTATATTTGATATAATCCCCCTATAATAAGCATAAAGTTGTCGCAAGGGTTTCCTTGATACAATTATGGCATTAAATGGTCATCTTGGTCAAAATATTTCATAAAATTCCCTCAGAAGATCCACTGTAAATCAGTGTTTTTTACTGTATCATGGAATTACATGACGTGTAATATTTTTACACATTTTGTAATACTTAGTCATGTTTTCTTCTTCTCATGACCTATAAAAAGTACACATATTGGAACTTCACGTTATGTAATGATGTTACATGATGTGTAAAATGAGATTTTAGCACTGGAATCTTCATTTCATCCTGCTTATTTAGTTTTTTGCCTCTATAAGTGCTCCATGATAATTCTAAAAATCTGGTTTCATGTTGCATATAACACCGCAATATTTCATAGTACGTTATTTCTTCAAAGTAATTCAATAACTTGCACTACACACAACACTGAGTTCAAGCGCACCACGACTTACCAAACTAGCCGTTCAAAAGAGGTTATGAATAGTATTAACTAAATTTTGAACTTTATATAAACCTTATAATTTTAGAATCCATATTATGATTTTCTTAGACATAATGAAAAAACAAATTCATTTTTTTCATATAAAAGAAGTACTTTTAAAAAAAATGCAATTTTACCACCTTTTAATGGAGAACACTTTTTAAATCCAATATTTGATACTTTTATATATTAAATTTGACAAAATAAAATTCTTCTTTAGAATAGGGACATAAGAATTTAGTTTCAATAAATATTTGGTGTTTTTATCATAACTTTCATATTTGGGTGAATAGTGAAAAATACTATATTTTAACTAAAATCTACTTTTTTAATCAAAATAATTTGTAGTGTTAAATTATACATTTTAATGGTTTGGAATTATAAATAGGTTATATTTTTACTATTTAATCCAATCTTATTCTTTGGAAATAATTTCACTTTGAAATTGAACGTAAACAAGTATCAATCTTTTGTTAGTTATTATTTCATAAAAACATGCTTTTTGATTTTGACAACTGGAATTAATTTTAAATTAATAAATGAAAATTATATGTATTAAATTTGGTAAAATATACTTAATTTTTTAAATTCATAATATCAAAATTATCTTAGGGTGAAATTTTGGTATTTTTCTGAAAACTTTCAATTTTTGATGAATAGTGAAAAACACTGAGTTATTGTTTAAAACTGAATTTTTATTTAAATAATTATTTATTTTATTTAAATTTATTTTAGGTCAAAATAGATACATAATACCTATATATTTTCAATTTAATTCATTGGATTCAATTTATAATAATTTTAGATATATAAAAATTTTATTGAACTTTTTACCGTCTTTTACCCACCTCCTAGGAGCATTTACAAATTTACATAAAACATAATTTTACCACTTATATGAGTTTAATTTCTAAAATACGAGAGACACGGTTGATATTAGTAAGTAAAATTTGGTTTAATGAGATTAAAATAATTTTTAGGAATAGTAACTTTTGACTTTTATTTTCCACGGTTAAAAGTAAATAGGGTAATTAAAGGTAAAAATGATACTATTATTACCCAAACACATGTATTAATTATATTGGATAAATTTAATTCCACAAAAAACAACCTTAGAAATAAAATATGATTCTTTAGGTCCATTTGGATTAGATTAGGACATTTATTATTATTTAATTCAAAGTAGAGTTAAAAGTGTTAAATTCAAAGTTTAATAACTAAACCATTTTTAATATTGGGTTACACATAAGATAAATTCAACTATAAATATTAATTATAAATATAAAAATATTTCATACATAATGATATTTTATTTATATTTTTTATAAATTAAATAATTAATTTATTTATGACACAATGATGATGTAGTAATTACCTAATTAATGAAATTATAACATATTTGATATCATAAATATCCAAATAAATGTAATTTGAGACTTTTTATGAATTCCACTGATTTTATACGTTAATATGACAAGTTAGGGTTAGTTAGATGAATTTTTTATGATGTAATAATGCTATTATGAATTTATAAAAAACAAAATACAAAATAATGTCAAAATTGACATAAAAGAGTTTTTAAAACAAATATTATATTATTAATTGATATTCTATTCATAAAAATCTAATTTTTGGCCAAAATACTTATATAATGATAGTTGTATCATTAATGACCCACTTGGGGTTCTCTTGTAAGTATATAGTAAGTTTATTAACCATATAATATAAAATTACAAAGAGACATTGTAAATGTCAAACTATTTAACTTAGAGTTAAATCTAAAATATAAGGTTAATATCGTGACCCAAACCTGTCTAAAACCTATTTTTTGAGTGGTTTTAGACCCATCTCCACCTTAGCCTTTAAATAATTAATTCTGGAGCCATTATAAACCGAAAATGATTTTATTATAAAATAATATTTATAGCTTTTCCTAAGGTGCCTCTCAGCCCTTTTATAAAAGGTCACCCCCCCTTCCCTTCAAAGCCTTTTGGATCAGCCAACCTAAGCCCAAATACCCTCTCTATTGTCCTAAATTTATCTTAGAGGCTTTAATTTAGTCATAAATCCCACCTAAGGATCCCTTTTGATCAAATCAAAAGGAAGAACCTGAAGAAGAGGTAAATATGTCATCACCTCTTTCAAGTTCCTTTCTTCTTCCACTTCCTCTTTCTTTGTTGTTTACATTATAAAATTATAACTCAAGTATCTTCTATATACTATGATCTTATTATAAATATGGTACAACCATATTCATTATTCTATCCATATTTTTAATGACATGTCACCGTACATGCGAAAGTACGGCTTACCGTCTCCACATCATGGTGTAATTGTTATTCAATACATTATTATTTGGATATGTATAATAATGTTGTGTAATTTATGTAAATAATAAATATAAAATGATAATGATTATTTATATATAATATACCATCCAATTATATATTATTTTAATAACAAAATAATGATATTGTCGCTCGTGTGTATGTACGGATTACCATCTCAACAAACACGATGAGATTCATTCCCCATCGTAATCCATTCAAAACTAATTTTCATTACATGATTAAAAATAATGTTTAAATACTTAATATATTTCTAAAAATGAATATGATACATCCTATCCATAAAAAACATTACTTACGTAACAAGGCATATAAAGGAAAACGAATCAGTTAACACCTGAAATGACGATAATACAAAGATATTATTAACAAAGAAATGTTAAAAGACCATATATGATATCATATTAATGTATATGATTCTTGTATAATTTAATTACAATTATTTCACTATTATAAAGGAGTTTAACCTACCCTCGACCAAAGAAAATTACAAGGTAATGGTTAATTTCACAATCTCTTTATTATCTGAGGTTGTTTTTATGTAAGTATCTACTTGGAAATATTTATTATCCATGTCCATGTTTCATAAAATGGTTTTCAAAGGGATTATTTTTAAGGTACTTTTTTACTAAAACATAATTTTAAATGTTTTAAATATTTATTCTTCTAAATCATTCTCATTAATGTCTATGTTTTCAAAATAGTTATTAAGGATTTATTTATATGGACATTAATATTTTTAAAATGTTAATTCCTTTAAAAAGTTTCAAAGTGGTATTGGACACTTTGATTCAAAAATGTCTTTAAATGTCTTCCTTTAAAATTTGTGTGACTTTTAAATGTTTTTATGAAAAAAGGGTATTTCTCGAAAAGATTTTTACAAATAATTTTCATCTATATCAACATCCCTTGATGGATTTTAAACTTGTTTGAAGTTGTTTTATTATGATACAAATCTTCCATATTTTATTTAAGGTTTTGTGATATGTTTGACTATGGATGTGTTATTTTTATACCATTCATGGTTTAAGGATAAAGTATTCATATTTCGTCTGTTATTTTTAATACAAATGTTTATGTTATGTTTAAACCTTTTCACATGAGTAATGCATTGGAATTAGTAAGTAATGGTTGGAGCTCGCTATAGCTCCTCGATGCATCAGTAGGTCTCATGAGAGAAACTAGTGTCTTATCACAAGGCCTTGAAAAAATCTTATTTGTAGTCTTGGCACAAGGCCATGACTATGTGGTTATGAAAGTATGGCATTATGCATTCCATCATTATCAAAGTGGCTATTGATATTTCATGTGATTATTTGACTATTTGAATATCCATATGAATAATCAAATGGAATTATTTGATTTTATATTTGCGTTATTATATTTAAGTTCAATTTTAAAAGGCTTTTGTTTTAGTCTTATACATTGCCTTAAATGTTTATGCTTATTTATGAAAGTTTCTGTTATATTGTTATCCTTACTGAGCATCTGAGCTCACCCCTTTCTATGTTTTATTTTTTCTAGGATGCAAAGAATTATATTATGACTGAACTTCAGGGATAGTCTATGAGATCTCAGTGTTGTCTATGGAAACAATGTTGTTGTAGTTTTCCATTTTACGATGAAATTTAAACCTTATGAATGTATCTAATACTTCAAAGGCTACTAAACTAATAAGTATTTTGAGACTTGATCTTTTGTGATAATGCCAATGATATGTAATAATGCACCAAATCTGGGCTTCTAGGGTTGAGGCGTTACATTGTGAGTGAAGTGAAGTAGCATGAAGTTCCTTTATATTCCTTAATTTCCATTTTTTCTTTTGTTTTTCTCCAAATGTCAATCCTATATGAGAATTTTCAAAACATTAATATCAGGCACATATATTGTATTAAATTTACTATAGCAACGGCGAGTACTCTGCAGTACTGTAACAGCATGGGTATTGTAGCATTATTATTCACAGAATGGGTCTTGGTACAAGAAAATGGGCCTATGGGCCATTAATGGGCAAAATTCCCACTGGGCCTTTGGGCTATATAATGGGTCTCCCTTTACCTAGTTAAAGAGGTCCTTGATTTTATTTAATAATAAATGAGGCTTCAGCCCCAAAATTTTAAAAAAAACATATATTGTATTAAAAAAATTAATATTTAATGAAAAGACATATATAAACAATAAAAATATATATAAAAAATAGAGTTATTAGATCAATTTGAACTCTCATTACAAATGTTTTATAAGATTGTTTGTTTTTAATGTTTATAACATAAAAATATTTTCCCAATGTCATGACATTTCATTACTTTTATGATTCCTTTATAATTTCAAATGATTATAATAAAATAAATTTATTTTCACAATATTCTAGAAACTTTTTATAAAATATTAGCAAAAGAAAAGGATATTTTTTCTTGGTTTTCATAGAAATGTGTTAAATTTCATTTTAAATATATTTTTCATGGAAGTATCCTTTATTATTTTATTATAATTTAATGGATATATTTTCCATTGGTACCATCCTTATTCTTTATTTTTATGACTAATGATTATTTTAATGATATTTTCATGGAACACATTTCTTTTCCATGGGTTAATCAAGCTAAAAAGGAATGATTGTTTTTTAAGGGTTTTATATTGAAAAGTGTATGATTATAAAGGTTCTATTCATTCTATGGTACTTGGAAATATGTATGGATTATTGAATGGTGGTGCAACTATAAAACAAGTATGGGTGGGTCCGTTATATCCCTCTAATGCCTTAGATAAAGTGATAATGTTAATTGTTGTAAGTTACTCATAAGAGATGATAGAGTTAACTATTTCAGGTTACAACTAAGAGACGATGAAGTTAACTATATATGAGTAGCACATAAGAGATAACAAAGTAAAATGTTGTATTTTACTCCTAAAATAATGTTGTAATTATCCTATTTAGGTGATTCTATGATGAATGTTTGATTTTCAAAGATACCTACATCTTTTTTCAATGATTTATATGAGTTCTAATGAACCCTTTTCTCAAGAATTATTTTCACATAGATCATGATTGTTGACTTATATGAATCTTTACATATATTAAATATTTTTTTCATGTCTGATGATTTGTGATCCATGATTTTATGGACATGAATTTTCTTATGTTATTCTAGTTCACTTTGATTATGTTTTCATACCCTTATTGTCATCTTATGTCCACTATTGAAATTCAATTGTTAATGCTTATGTGTACCCATACCAAGCGTCTGAGATCACCCATCCTATATTTTCTATTTCACCAAGTTAAGAATAATTATTTTAAATGAATTAAATGTAAAATGGTTTTATGTGTGAACAATTTTATGGGATATGTTTAAGACTTATTGTGAAATTAGACAAGTTGGGTATTGTGGTAAAAATGATCAATTAAATAAATGGTTGTTGTTTTGTAAGAGCTTTTCAAAATTCCTTAAAACACTAAACTAAAAATTTCCTTAGGTATATAAGCCATTTAATATTTACATTTGATGTTTTATAATTTGGATGGATACAATTGGGTCATGCTTATTGATATCAAAGACAAAAATGTAAAAATTATGTTTCCAGCACTGAATCTGAGATTGTGGATTCATGTAATGCCCTGATCCCAGTTACCCAGAGTAATTGCATTATAACATAACATTGTAATGATCACAAAAGGTCAAGTCTCGAAATACTGATTAGTTTAGTAGCCTTGGAAGTACTAGATACATTCATGAGGATTACATTACATCATAAAATAGAAAACTACAACAACATTGTTTCTATAGACAGCACTGAGATCCCATAGACTATCCCTACAGGTCAGCCATAATATACTTCTTCACATCATGGGAAAAATAAAATATAAAAATGGGTGAGCTCACATGCTCAGTAAAGATAAAAATATAGAAGAAAATTTTATAAATAGCACAAACATTTAAGGCAATGTATAAAACTAAAACAAAATCCTTTTCAACAAAAAATTAATTATAATATGGGAAATATAAATCAAAATAACAATACTTACTTACTCACATGGATATTATACTAGTCTAATAATCACATGAAATATCATTAGCCACTTTCATAATGATGTAATGCATAATTCCAAAATACATAACCACATAGTCAAGGCCTTGTGCCAATACTAAAAATAAGATTTTGTCAAGGCCTTATGCCAAGACACTAGTTTGTATTTTGAGAACTACTGATGCATCGAGGAGCTATAGCGGGCTCCACCTATCACTTACTAAGTCCAATGCATTCCTCATATGAAAAGTTTTAAACATAATATAATCATTCGTATTAAAACTATCATACAAAATTTCAATAATGTATCCATAAACCGTGAATGGTAGAAAAATAACACACCCATAGTAAAACATATCACAAAACCTTTAATACAAAATGGAAGATTTGTATCATAATAAATCAACTTCAAACAATATTAAAATCCATTAAATGATGTTGACATAGATGAAATCAAAACTTTTTGAGAGAAATATCTCATTATTTTTTGAAATATTTTAAAGTTACATAATTATAAAAGAAAACATTTATTTTGAAAATATTCTTATAATATTTTAAGGTAATATTAGACGATGTTATAACGGCATAATATATCCACACCCGCCGTATAAGTTAAAAAACATTCTTACCTTAATTTTGTCGAAAAGGTCATAAAGTAACTTGTTTGGAAAATGATAGAAATATTTCTTTCAAAACGTATAAGGTCAAATAATGGTATAAATTACTTTAACCCATAATCTAGTAATTATTAAAAAAAATTGGAATACATGTTTAGGAAAAACATGGATGTGGATGATAAAGAGGTCCCAGTAGATAATTATATATAAACAAACTTGAATAATGAAAAGGTTGTAGAATTAACCCTTACCTTATTCTTTTCCTTGGTCAAGGGTAGGTAAACCTTATGTATAATGGTGAAATAATTATTATTAAATTATACAAGAACCATATAAATTAATATGATATCATATATGATCTTCTAATATTGCTTTGTTAATGATATTTCAGTAGTATCAATGTTTCGAGTGTTAACTGATTCGTTTTCTTTTATATGTTTTCTTATGTAAGTAATGTTTACTGTGGATATGTTGTATCGTATTCATATTCATAATTATATTAAGTCTTTAAACATTATTTTTAATCATCTAATGAAAATTAGTCTTGAATGGATACGATGGGGAATGAATCTCATCGTGTTCGTGGAGACAGTAATATGTACGTACGCACGAGCGACAATATCATTCTTTTGATATTATAATAATATATAATTGGATGTTATACCATATATATAAAATCATTACCATGTTATATTTATTATTTAAATCATTAAACGTCATTATTATACACATCCAAATAATAATGTATTGAATAACAACTACACCACGACGTGGAGACGGTAAGTCGTACGTACGCACATATGGTGACATGTCATTCAAAAGATGGATAGAATAATGAATATGGTTGTACCATATTTATAATAACATCATAGTATATAGAATATACTGGATTTATTATTTTATAATAGAAACAACAAAGAAAGTGGAAGTGGAAGAAGAAAGTAAATTGAAAGATGTGATGAAATATTTACCTCTTCTTCGGGTTCTTCCTTTTTAATTTATCAAAAGGGCTCCTTAGGTTGGAATTATGACTAAAGTAATGCCACTAGGATGAATGGAGGACATTTTAGAGGATATTTGGGAAGGGTTTGGTTGAGTCAAATGGCTTTGAAGGTGTGAATTAGAGAGAAGGGGAAGTTCCCTTTTATAAGTGGGGTGACGGGCACCTTAAGAAAAGATTGAAATATTATTTTATAATAAAATCATGTTCAGTTTCTAATGGATAAAAAATAAATTATTTAGAGGATAAGGTGGGTATGGGTCTAAATTCACTCAACCAATAGGTTTTATATAGGTTTGGTTTACTATATTAACCTTATCTTCTAGATTTAACTCTTGGTTAATTAGTTTGACATTTACCATGTCTCTTTGTATTTGTATATTATATACTTAATAAACATACTATAAACTTCCAAAAAAACCTCAAGTGGTTCATTAATGACATATATAATATTATTTAAGACCTTTTTAGGAACCTTATATTTTTAGCAATAGAATATTAATTAATAATATAATATATTTTTTAAATACTCTTTTATGTCAATTTTGACACTATTTGCTTTTTTTTGTTAAATTCCTAACAGTGTTATTAATTCGAAAAAAAATCATTTAATCAATCCAAAAATGTCAAATTTACTTAGAAAATTCACGTATTGAATCAAAACTTTCAAATTATATTTATTTTAACATCTATAATACCATTTATTTGATTCTTTCATTAATAAGGAAAATACTGCATCATCATTGTGTCATAAATAAATTTAATTATTCAAAGTATAAAAATTATAAATAAAATACCATCAAGTAGGAAATTGTTTTATCTTTATAATTAATATTTATAGTCAAAGAGATAAAATATATAACCTTAGGTAAAATTTTTTTTACTAACAGATATATGCTTATGTAATTTTTGTATTTACTTTAATTTAATTAATATAAAGTGTCATTATCACTTACAAGTGGATCCATGGGGTCCCAAAATAGACCCACATATGCCCATGGTCGGACATGTATCATAAAATATGGTTAGGACACGTGTTAGGATAATTTAATATTATTATAATATTATTTTTTACCCTTATTTACTAGATTTACCCTTTAACCATGGTAAATAAAATATTTACCGAAGTAATTATTCAAAAGGTCTAAAAATAAAAGTTACCTATTTAAACAATTTGGAACTCCTGATTCTAAATATGAAATCCATTTTTCTAAATTCAAAACACATAAGTGGTAGAAATTAATTTAAAATTAATTCTCGTTGTTAAAACAAAAAGTGTGTTTTTAAGAAAATAATAACTATCAAAAGATTGACACTTGCTTATATACAGTTTAAATGTGAAATTACATACAATGACCGTCACTAGATTAAATGGTAAAAATATAATCTAATTATACTTAAAAACAACTCAATGGTATAATTGAGTACTATAAATTATTTTGATTAAAAAAAATTAATTAAAATTTAGTATTTTCACTATTCATCAAAAAATGAATGTTTACAGAAAAATACCAAAAATTCACCCTAAGATAATTTTGATATTATGAACCCAAAAATGAAGTCCATTTTGAATGATAAGAGTGATAAAATTTCAAAAAGTGGGTATTACTATTCATAACGGCTAGTTCGATCGGTCGTGATGTGTTAGAATCTCGAAGTTGCGTACAACACAAGCTATTGAATTATTCAAAGGGAAACATATCGTGGAAGCTTGGGGAGTTACAATTATATGCTATTACAGTAAACCCAATCCATTATGATTATAGGAAAATTGTTTTAGTATTACTCCCAAGTACCATAAACATAATTATATCATGAAATGTAATATGTTTGTGGGACTAGGGGTAAACACCATCAACTATTTTATAATGATATTTGATGAGATCCTTGACATATAATATAATTTTCAATGAAACTTTATATGTTGTATTCCTATAAAATACCGCATTTCAATTCAATACCACATTCCTATAAAATGAAACATTTTTATGTCATGCCGCATTCATAATTTACATAACCATGGATTTATGTATGATTTAAAAATATTATTCTATGCTTTATTTTATGGTTTCCTAATCATACAATATGTACTAAATTCTAAACATAATAATTTATTACTATGTAATATTTCTTTAACATTATTTATAAATATTTCATTATTTGATTCAGTTATTCATGATGTTTTTTCCTTGATCATGTATATTATTGGCATATTATCTATTAATAATTTCTATATGTTCAATTAATATTTTTTTACACTAAATGATTTTTTAAATCACTAAATTTTTATGCCTCTCCATTTCCCTAGTTCATTAGATGGGATGAAGTGATTTTGGTTATATTATAACATATTTGAGAAGAAAACTATCATTTTGTTTTATTGGTTCATGATTTAATAAGTACCTATAAAAAATGGGACTAGAAAATTTGATTCTAGAAGTTGGTTTTATTTTATGTTCATTTTAATATTTATGTTTTTTGTGCGAGATCTATAAGTTTATGTTTTGGGAACTTCAACTCTCAATTTTATTACTATGTTTAATATTATTTTTATAGTCCTTTTTAAAAATACATTTCAATTTTTCCATGTTTATATTTATATTTTATTTTCTCACTAGGGGCTATTTTTTCTAGTAGATTGCCAATTTTTTTCATCAAAACCCCTTTAAATTATATTACTATTGTAACACCCTAATATTTTAAAATAACATTATGTTTAATAGCTTATGTTTCACAGAACACCGAGCTTAAACGAACTCTAAAATACCAATATTTTACCATGGATTTTATAAAATAGCCCTTATATTGGTGGGTGTGAATAATAATAACTATATTATGAAATAAATGTGAATTTCATGTTTGATGAAAATTTTATTATTATTGGGAAATGAACATAATTTTTTTAGTGAAGTCATTTTATTATTCAAATATATTTTTCCCTCAAAAATAAATTTTTATTTATTTCTATGAAAAAATATAATTAATTTTTGAAACTTTTATAAAATTTATTTTACAAAAAAATTATCCTTTTTGGACTCATCATTCCAAAATTATCTTAGGGTAATTTTTAGGTAATTTTCTAAAAAATGAGATTTCTATGTTAAAATGTGAAAATATTGTTTTTAAAAAATAACATAAATCTTATGAAATAATTAATATATTATCACAATTAAACCTTATTCGTGATAAAAATGTATTTATGGAATGAAATAATACATAATTTATTTCGTTTATAAAGGAATTCAAATCAAATTTGAGAGCCATGATTTTAACCATAGAAAAACCATTTATATGAGTTATATATGTATCATATTTTAAATGGATTTTTTCACTTTAATAAATTTAATAAAGTAAAATGGATTCCATATATGGAATAAATATTTAAAAATTAGTTTATAAGTTCATTTTAATTTTTATTCATATAAAATTTTCTGTGCAAAAAAAAGATTTACCACAATATAGGTAAAATAATGAAACAAATTACAATTTAAAGGTAAATGCTTAAAAAATATATAAACTACAACATTAAAAGGTTTTTTGATTTTATTATCCACCATAATCATCCAATAAAACATTAATTATCAATATAATTCATTTTAATTAATTCCACCCAAATTTGGTTGGATTTAATTATAAAATAATCATTGTTTAATCACTTAAAACCACCCCTCCTCAAGTATAAATACCACCCCTTTATCCTCAAAAGACATGATGGTCCTAAAATCTATAAAACATCCTATAATACCCATTATAACCACATCCATGTTCTACTGGTCTCACCTAGATTCGGATTCCATGGTCTTTAAGGGATCCTTCAAGGAGGTTATATTCAACAGGTAATTTTTTCAAACCTCCTCACTTATTTTCTTCTCTTCTTCTACCTTATCCTAACATCCTTCATCCATAAAGTAATAATAAATCCAAAATAATATAGATACATTAATTTTATGTATCTAATGAAATATAACATACCCATCCCTTTTATTTTCTCCTCTTATTAAAAAAACGATATTGTTGTCCAAATTATGTCGATTAACCGTCTTTATGAATAATGCTTTTTTTGTTTTTTATTACCACATACAAGGATGGTCATAAAAGTATTATTATAGTTAATTATGATATTAAATGATATATTACAACCTATTTCATCTTCTATAACTATTATACAAACAAAATATTAAATAAAACAAAACTAGTTTGTGATGGTCAGAAAAACCGCCAAATTAAACATTTATGATTAACATTTTATCAAATGAATCATAATCATGTAAAAATAAAGATGATATATGGGACCATTTAAACATATTATAGTAAATTAATACCATAAAATTTCACTTACATTATTTTATTTCCATTTTAAAGCAACATATATAATTATACACAAATGAACCAACCATGAAAACCATGAAACAAACGCACCTAAAACAATGAAAATAATGAAATATTATTAATCAATGGGAGGTAAGATTTTATAAAAGAATAATATAAGGTATTATAAATATTATTATAGTTCTATAATTAATTAATAACATTCTTTAAACCTTTATACTAGAGATAAAAGTATTAAAAACTAAAGGGAAGCGTGAGGTAAGGGTTTCTTGTCTCATTTTTACTTATGTGGGAAATATGTCTTATTCTCCACATATTTATATTGTGTGGTGCATATAATTAATCTTTTCTGTGTTACATAATGAATCAATTTATCTTAAAAGTATTTGATGTTTCAATTTTATGGGGATTAATATTCAAAATATACCCATGTGGTAAGGGTTTATTTCACAATCTCGTCATTATTCCAGATTTTTATTCTTAAGACTCTATTGGGGAATATTTCTCATAAATTTCCATGTTTTCTAAAAATGTTTTCAATTTTTTTACTATTCTCCAAACATTTTTTAAATTAATTTTTACCCATTTTTAAATTTTTTCAAAAAAAATATTAAATTAATGTGCATGTCATTTTCAAAACACTGCCCGTTTGGATTTTACCGAAAAAGTAAAACGAATTTTTTTAACATGTATGACATGAATGGAATTTAAAACTATCATTTACACTCAAATATCTTAAATATTAAACTATAATATTAAAATTTTATTTAAAAATATTTTTTTTAAATCTTTGTTAAATTGTAATTTTAAGAGGTGAATTGAAAACTGAAATAAGATATTTTTCTCAAGAATGTTTTTAAATACATTTTTACTCATAAATGAAATAAACCCTATAATTTACTTATGCTATACTAGGTATATGTTGTATTAGAATCATCTTTATTATTTAGATGGATGGTTTATGATCAATTTTAATATGGATGTTCTATTTTGATACAATTCACCATATTTTTTGGGATGGATTATGATTTTGTTTATTGAATGGGGAAAGTATTCACATTTTATATGATGGTTTAAATAAAAATGTTTATGTTGAATATATTTCACCCCTTTTATATGATGAATGAATTGGACTTAGTTAGTGATGGGAGGGTCCCACTATAACCCCACAACAAATTAGTTGGTCACATTAAACTAACTAGTCTGGGTATTGTCTTGTGACTTACACATTTATTTATGGCGTCTTGGATGAAGCCTTGATGGTATAGTTAGATCTTTTTCATTATATATTCCATAATTATGATATAATTATTGATTTCCATGTGATTATTCAATTATTATAATATCCATAGTTAGATTTTCTAGCTCTTGTGATTGTTTATATGGCATTTTTTGATCATCTTTTATTATGGCCATATTATAATCAGGTTATTCATTAAATAGAATATGGTTCAGTTATTCACTATTCCTTAATTTTTTATTCTTATTTATGATATCTTCAACTCTACTTAACCCTCATTAAGAATTTTAGTTCACCCCTTTTTTATGTTTTTTGCAAGGATTACCAGAAGTTTATTAGTATTGATATCTAGTATTAATCTTGAAGAATAATGGTGTCCTCAAAATAATTCTATATTGTATTTTTTATTTAAAATTGTATTGAAAGTTTCATGTTTTTATCTAGTTTTCAAAAATTAATAAAAATTTTGGTCCTCTGAGATTCAATTAATTGTATATTAGGAATATTTAATAATGTAACCACCAAATTTGGGAAACTAGGGATGAGGACATTACAATTGGGATCAAATAAAGTTTAGTAAAAACATGGGAACTAGATTTATGAAAACATAGATCAAAGATTAAACCCTATGAAATAATTTTTAAATACTCCCAATGAAACCAAAATTAAAATTTAGAGATTAGTCATAACTAAATTTTTAATTTACATTATGTAGTTTTTAGATTATGCATTAAATTTCATAATTTTATGATCTAATATAGAGTATAAAACTATTTATAAATGGTTCATAGTGTAATTAATGGGAACCATATCAATGAACGTAATCCATGTAGGGATTTTTATCTTGGGAAAGATAATGAATATGGAGATGGAACTAGAGCTGAAGTTGGAGCTAAACAAATTATAACTATCATTAGAAAAGTGACTCATGTTACAAACAATAACATTACCCATATAGAGAAACATGATCAAAAATGTGGTGTAACAATATTAGACTTATTCATTAGACAACAACCTCGATCATTCAATGGGACCACAAATCCATTTGTTGTAGAGTAATGGATGAGTTCCATAGAGAATATATTTCACACTTTGGGAAGTAAGGAAAGGGATAATTTTATCATTGTATTTTATTATATATCTAGGGATACAGGCTAATGGTGGTTATTGATTCAAAACACTAAGGAGGATGAAATTGTAAAAATATAATTAAAATATTTTAAGGAACTTATCTTGGAAAAAATTTCCATCATGAACAACAAGATAATATGGAGATACAATTATTGAGTCTTAAAAAAAGTAGGATGAGAATGTTTGTAAGTATAAAACTAACTTTACAATTCCATCCAGGCATACTTCTAACTATATAAGTAATCCAAAGTGTAATATTGATCACTTCATTTATGGGATTAAACCAATCCTTCGAAGGGAATTACTCTCCCAAGAAGTTTCATCATATGAGGATTTAGTATAGTTTGCTATCAATAATTAGAAATAATTTTCAAATTATAATGTCTATGAAGTAAAGAAATAAAATAAAATGATGGTAGAGAAAAAGATTGATAAAAGTAATAAGTGAAAGAAGGATTTTTTTTCACAAGTGATAATTGTGGAAAGAAACACCTGGGTACTTTCTTGAAGGGAATGAGAGTTTGTTACAAGTGTGGAGAGAAAGACTAATAGGTTCATGATTTCAAGTAAAGAAATAATTTTAAAATGTAAAATTATTCAAATTTAAGTAGATAGGGAAATATGAAAATAAATTCTCAAAGCATCAAGATAATATACCTTGGAAGAATCTATGGGATCAAAGTCAAGATTATGATATTGATATAGCCAAAATGGAATGATTATTATGCTTGTGTTTTTGTATCCAATAAATATGTTGTATGAATTTTTTTTATAATAATTATGAAATGGATAAGGATTTTATTGTAGTAATAGTTTTTTAAGTATTTTAGATAATATTTTGAATTGTACGAAAGAACAGAAAGATTGATTCGATGGAAGGTTGATATTTTTGAAAACATGTGTTTGAATGAAATATAACCCTTAATATGTTCCTAATGTTGGGATAAAAATGTTGGGGTAGAGAGATGATATAACATGGAGATTATTAATAATTTGTTAACAAATTGGTTTATTCTACCATTGATGGAGTTGATAACATATTTGTATTTAAGTAAAAAGATCCAATAATATATGTTTTAAGGAATCATGCATGTTTTCAATAAGTCTTTATGGAAATTAATATTTGTATCATGTTTCAATATAATCCATGATTAAGTTATTCAAATTATTGGTATGTAATGATTAAGATATACTTCATATTGTTTGACAGATTAATGGTAAGTTAATTTTTGAAATTCAATAACCTTATTTCTAATCTTTTGGATCTAGATCCTTTGGAAGGGTCATAAGGTTAACCATTTATGAAATGGTTCAATTTTATCTTCAGATGAGGCTTTAATGATTAATATGTTTATTCATATTGGATAACTTGTTACAGTCATATTTTTTTATAAAAAAAATTAGATTGATGTAATGAATTGTTTCTTTTTATTGATCTTATGATCCGTTAAAAGTGAATTTTAGTGCTTCAAGTATTAAAAATCCATTTTGGATATTCACTTCTTGGATTAAAGGACGAAAATGCTACGGGCCTTGTCAATGGATTATTGAGTACTCCAATAAATAATTATGTAATATGGGTTATTATATTTTGGGAATGAAATATTAGTCAATGATATAACCTTTAAGGTAATTTATGGAATTATTTTAAGGAGTATATGGATATAGTTTTGGAAAAAAGAAAAACCTTGGGTCAGGAGACAACCTGTTTCATCTATCAAGGTCGCAAGGCTTGAACCCACGACTAAAGGGTGATAAGGTTGTTCCACATACCAATGGAATGTGTGATGTATTGGTAGGTATGACATCATTTTTCTTTATTTAAATAATATGATATATAAACTACAATTTCATTTTGGGAACCCTGTATGATAAAGATAAATAGAATATTTTGGGTTTTTTTTTTGAATTTTAGAGAAAAAGATGAGGTTATGGTGGAAATGGTTTAATGGATGAAAATATTTCTTTCAAGTAAGTATATTTCCTTATGTTCTTAATCAATGAAATAAAAAAATTCCTTAACTCTAGGAAAAGGATTTTGGAACAAAATCATTACTTGTTTTATTTTCTTACCATAAAATCAATGGCCTTTTAACCCATCATAGTTTTATGGTTTTGGGATGGAAAACTTTATAATGAACACATTATCAATAATTCAAAATCAGAACATGATAGTTATATTTATTTTCCTTTTCCATGTTTTCACTTCCCAGTAATGTTCCCTTATACAAAAACCTAGTTTTATTGTGACCTTCACGTTTTCCTTTCCCTATTTTTAAGAATAAGTTTTATTAACCCTTCTTATGATTATGGATTTACCTAAGGGTATTTTAAAATGTCAACTCTCCATTTTCAAATCACAATTTTAAATTGAGAGGATAAAATTTATTATAGTATGGGAGAATATACACCCTAATATTTTAAAATAATGCTATTTTGATAGCTTATATTTCATAGAACATCAAACTTAAACGAACTCCAAAATATCATTATTTTGACATGATAGTTATAAAATAGCCATTAAATTGGAGTGTGTGAATAAAAATAACTATATTATTAAATATATATGAATTTAATTTTCAATACAAATTTAATTATTCATAGGAAATGAATACATTATTTTTAGTAAACTCATTTTATTCTTCAAATATTTGTTTTCCTCAAAAATCTATTTTAATTTATTTCTATAATAAAAAAATATAATTAATTTTTGACGCTTTTATAAATTTTATTTGAAAAAAAATATCATTTTTGGACTAATCATATCAAAATTATCTAAGGTATCTTTTTGGTAAATTTCAAAAATGATTGATTTCTAGGTTAACAAGTGAAAATATTTTTTTAAAAAAAATACGATAAATATAATGAAATAATTATTATATGATCTTGAATAACCATTATTATTGATAAAAATTTATTTATTTAATTACATAATATATAAGTTGTTACATTTATAAACCGTGCCTTGATATTTTGAAAACCACTATTTTAACCTTAGAAAATCGTTTGTATGAGTTATATAAGCAACATATTTAGAATTTATTTTTATCACTTTTATAAATTCAATAATGTAAAATGGATTCCATATTATTAACCAGGAGTTCCAAGATATTTTTTATGTTTGTTTTCATTTTTAGTCATAGAAAAGTTTCCATGTTAAAAAATATTTACTCTAATATAGGTAAAATAATGAAACAGATTAAAGTTAAAAAGTTAGTGCTTAAAATTAATAAAAAAATACAAATTTAAATGGGTGATTGATGTGTTTCTTGACCATAACCATCATTTAAAACATTAATTATCAATAAAATTATTTGGAATTAATTCCACCCAAATGTTGATGGCTTTAAATATAAAATAATCATTATTTAATCACTTGAACCTACCCCTCCTCAAGTATAAATACCATCCCTTACCACCCCCTTTCTCCTCACAAGCCTTGAATATCTTGAAATATCTTCCAAACACTCTATTATATACTCTTTACTTGTCTAATTTCTATTGGTATCATCCAAATACCAATTTTACGTTCTTTTAGGGATCCTTCAAGGAAGTGATATTCAAAAGGTAATTTTCTCAAACCACCTCCCTTATTTTCTCTTCTTCTTCTACCTTCCCTTAACCTCCTTTATACATCAAGGAATAATAACTCAAAAATAATGTAAATGTATTAATTTTATTTTTATAATTTAATATATTATATCTATCCCTTTTATTACCACATCTTATTCAAATAAACGAAACCGTTGTCGAAATTATGGTGAATAACTATCACCGTGAATAATGAATTTTTATTTTCCACTACCTCCTTCAAGGTTGGTCATAAAATTATTATTCTGGTTAAATAAAATTTTAAAAGTAATATCATAACCTATTTCATGTTCTTTAAGTAATATATATATAGTATTAAATAAAATGATACTAGTTCATGATTGTTGGAAAAAATTCCAAATTAAATATTTATCATTAACATTTTATAAAATGAATCATCCTTAAGTAAGAAAGAAAAATGATATATGGGACCATTTAGAGTTATAGAATTAAATTAATACCATTTCATTTCACTTATATAGTTTTATTTCCATTTTAAATGAACATCCATAATTATACTTAAATTAAGTGACCATGAAAACCATGAAACAAACACACCCCAAACAATGAAAATAATGATATATTATTAATTAATGGGTGGTAATATGTAATAAAATGGTCATATAAGGTATTATAAATATTATTATTGTTCTGGAATTAATTAGTAACAATATTTAAACCTTTATATAATAGGTCAAAGTATGAAAAACTAAAGGGAAACGTGAGGTAAGTATTTCTCATCTCACTTTTACTTATGTGGTATATATGCCTTTTTCATTACTTATTTATTTTTTTGTGGTGAATATACTACCCATTTGATATATTATATAAATAATCCCATTATATTTATATAATGGTATTATGATTCAAAAGATACCCATGTGGTAAGGGTTTATTTCACAATCTCATCATTTTTCGAGATTGTTTATGCTTAAGTCTCTACTGGAGAATATTTCTATTCCATACACATATTTTATAAAAATGTTTTTAATTTTTTTTTACTATTCTCAAATGATTTTTAAAGGTATTTTTACCCATTTTTTTCTTTTTAAAAAATGTTTTGAAATTAATCTACCTGTTATTTTCAAATCACTACTTGTTTGGATTTTACCAAATGAGTGGAAAGAATTTTTGTTTTAATATGCAAGATAATGAAATTTCCATCCATTATGACCACTCAAATAGTTTAAAGATTATTTTATAATATTAAATGGTTATTTTAAAATAAAAGTATTATTAATTTTTTTGGGAAATTCTAATTTTAAAAAGTGAATTGTAAATTGAGAAGAATATTTTTCTCAAGAATGTTTTTTAAGATATTTTTATTCATCAATTACATCAAACCTCCACGATAATTATGATCCATTAAGGATATGTTGTGTTAATATCATTATTATTATTTATATGGATGGATTATGATTATTTTTATTGTGTATGTGTTATTTCGAAACCATTCACCATATTTTTTGGATGGTTTATGATTAGGTTTATTGAATAGGGAAAGTATTTATATTTTGTATACTTGTTTAAATAAGGATGTTTATACCGATTATGTTTCACCCCTTTAATATGAGGAATTCATTGGACTTAGTAACTAATGTGTGGGTCCCTCTATAACCCCTCAATGAATTGGTAGTTCTCATTAGACGAACTAGTTTAGGTATTGGATTATGTATTGCCTATTTATGTATGATGTTGTGGCCAAATTCTTGATGGTATGTTTAGATGTACGGCATTATGAATTCCCTCATTATGAGTTTAGTTATTGATTTATATGTGATTATTTGATTAGTATAACATCAATAGTCAGGTTTTCTAGCTCATGTGATTATTTATATGGAATTATTTGATTATCTATTATTATGGACATATTATGATCAAGTTATTGATAAAATTAATTATTTATCAATTCATTACTTTTCTATAGTTTTTTATACTTATTTATGATAGATTTTTCTGAACTTAACGCTTAATAAGCATCTGATCTCGCCCATTTCTTATTTTTTATTTTTCCCCATGATGCCATGAAGTTTATTATTATTGATATGAAAGGTTAAGCTAATAGAGTAATAGTTTCATAAAAGGATTCTATATGTTATATTTTATATTTTCAATTTTAATTCAAGGTTCAAGTTTTTATATACATTTCTAAATCTACTAAATTGTTCGGTCCTTTGGGATGTGATTCCTTACATATTATGCCAATGTAATAAAGTAACCATTGACCTTGGGTTACTAGGGTTGGGGGAGTAACATTTCGTATCAAGGGAAGTTTAGTTGAAACCCTAGGAACTATATATAGGAAAACATAGATTAGATAGAAACCCCCTATGACATAATTTGGAAATACTACCAGTGAATCAAAACTTGATATTTAGAAATTGGTTATAACTAAATTTTAAATTTATGTTAAGTAGTTTTGAGATTATGAATTATGTTTCATAATGTTATGATCTAATCTAGTGTATTCCACTATTTATAAATGGATCCCAGAATAAGGAATGGGAACCGTATCGAATTACATAATCCATGTAGTTATTTTTTCCCCAGGGAAAGTTAATGAAGCTAGAGTTGTATTTGCAGCTGAAGTTAGAGCTATATTTGGAGATGAACAAATTATAACTATGTTGGGACAATTGACTCATGTTATGAACAACGACCTTACCTCTATATAGTTTCATGATCTAGAATGTCTCATTCAATGGGACTACAAATCCATTTGTAGTTGAGTCATGGATAAGTTAATTAAAGAAGATATTTATTATTTTGTAAAGTATCGAAATGGATAAGGTTATCATGGAAGTTTATTGTTTCTAAGGGGTTTCATATCAATAATTTTTTCTGATTCAAAATATTAAGGAGGGGAAGGAAATATAAAACATGTAATGGAAGGATATTAAGTAACTTTCCAAGGAAAATTATTTCCCTTGTGAATAGTGAGTGGATATATAGAAACAATTTTTGAGTCTGAGACAAAAAGAGGATGAGAATGTTCATGAAGCAAAATTTACAAGGTTAGATAAGCATTTTTCAACAATATATGTAATCCAATGATTAATATTTACCATTTATTTTATAGTATTAAAACAATCCTTTAAAGGTAACTGGTCTCACAAACATTTTTTCATATAAGGATATAGTATCTTGTGCTATCAATAGTAAGAAATAATTTCCAAGCCTTATAGACATGAAGGAAATAAATAAAATAAGAGGATGGTATATCAAAATAATGATAAAGTGAAGAAGGGAAAGACTGAATTTTCCACATGTGATAATTGTGGAAAGAGACACCCCAATACTCGCCTAAATGGAATGAGAGTTTGTCACATGTGTGGAGAGAAAGACCACCTTTCTTGTGATTGAAAGGGAAAGAAATAAGTTGTAAATGTAAAATGTTTCAACTATAAGGGGATTTGGCACTATTAAAATTAATACCCATAGTTTCAAGTGAATATAAATTAGAATAATCTAAGGGATCGAGGTCAAGACTATGATATTGATTCAATCAAAATGGAATGATTATTTTTATTATGTTTTTGTATCCAAGAAATATGTTGTATAAAATTATCATTATAAAAATTATGAAACATATATGGATTTTACTATAGTATATTTTCCTTATGTATTTGAAAGTATATGTTTAATGGTACAAAATTATGAGATGATTGATTCAATGGAAAGTTGGTCTTTTTGGAAACACATGATTAAAAGAAAGATAACCCTTAATATGTTCCTGATGTTGAGATAATAATATTTGTATGGAGAGTCAGTATACCTTGAACCTAATTAATGATTTTTTAAAAAAAAAATATTCTACCATTTATGTAGTTGATAACATATTTAAATTTAAGTAAAATATCCAATAATCTATGTTTTAGCTAATAAATCATGTTTTTTATATGTTTTTGTGGTATTTAATATTATTACCAAGTTTCAAGAGGATACATGATGAAGGTATTCAAATTATTGGTATTTTTTTATTATGATCTACTTAATTATGTTAAAGAGATAAATGGTAAGTTAATTTTAAAAATTTGGTAAACTTCTTTCTAATGTTTTGGATCTTGATCTTTTAGAAGGGTCATAAGGTTAACCATTTATGAAATGTTTTGAGTTGATCTTTGGACAAGGTTTTAAAGATTAATGTGCTTATTAATATTGGATAAATTGTTTAAACCATATTGGTTTTGGAAAATAATTTTAGATAGAAGGAATTAATTGTTTCTCTTTATAGATCTTATGATATATTAAAAGTGAATTTAAGTGCTTCAATCATAAGAAATCCATTTTTAAATATTCCTTTCTTAGATTGAGGGATGGATATACTATGGACTTCATTACTAGATTGCCAAAGACTCTAATAAATAATTATGAAATATGTTTTATCATTTTTTTGGAATGAAAAATGAAAAATATGAGATAATTATTAATGTATTTTCAAGATTGTAGGTATTCTATAAATATAGTTTTAGAAAAAAAAATACAAACTATAGGTTATGTGACAACTAATTTCATCTAGAAATGTTGAGATTCTTGAACCCATGACTGAAGGGAAATAAAAGTGATTCACCTAACGTTGGCCTACATGATGTCATGGTTGGGATAACATAGTTTTTCATTATTTAAATAGTATTATAGATAAAGTATAAGTTCATTTTGGGAACCCTATATGATTAATATAAATAAAATATTTTGGAATTTTATTGACTTTTGGAGAAACATATGAGGTTGTAGTGAAAAACATTAATCGATGAAACTCTACCTATAAAGTAAGTATATTTATTTTTGTTATTAATTTATTAATTAAAAATATTCCTCAACTCTAGGAAATTTATTTTGGAAAAAAAACATTATTCATTTTATTTTCATACCATGAAATCAATGGCCTTTTAACCCATCACTAATTTATGATTTTCTATGGTAAAATTTATAATGAACAAGTTCTAAATCATTATCCATCAGAACATGATAGTTATATTTCATTTCTATGTCTATGTTTTCACTTCCCACTAATTTTCTCTTATACAGAAACCTAGTTTTTCAATGACCTTCAAATTTTAATTTCCCTCTTTTTAAGAGGAAGTTTTATTAACCCTTTTTATGATGTGGTATTTCCACAATGGTATTTTTAATTTTCAACTATGTTATTATCAATCACAAGTTTAAATTTATAGGATGTAATTTATTGAAGTAGGGGATAATTAACAACCAGATATTTTAAAAGAACATTGTGTTTGACAGCTTACATTGCACAGAACGCCAATTATAAACAAACTCAAAAATATCATTAGTTTAACATGACCGTTATAAAACATCCATTTAATATGTGGGGTTAATAGTAATAAACATATTATTAAATATATATGAATTTCATGTTTTATACAAATTTAATTATTCTTATTAAATGAACACATATGTTTGTGTAGAGCCATTTTATTCTTTAAATAATGTTTTACTAAAAAATAGATTTTCATTTATTTATAATAGAAAATAAATTTAATTAATTTTTATAACTTTTATAAAATTTATTTGAAAAAATAAACCTCCTTATTTTACTCAACACATCAAAATTTTCATAGGATAACGTTTTTGTAATTTTCTAAAAAAGGCGATTTTTGGGTTAAAAAGTGAAAATATTGTTTTTATGAAATACCATAATTATTATGAAATAATTATTATATGATCATGAATAACCGTTATTATTGTTTAAAATGTATATTTGGAATGACATAATTCATAAGGTGTTACATTTAGAAACGCATTCCTAGCAATTTTGAAAACTATGATTTTAACCTTAGAAGACCCATTTATATGAGTTATACACGTAACATATTTAGAATTGATTTTTATCACTTTAATAAATTGAATATTGTAAAATGGGATAAATATTGTTAATAATTAGTTGAAAATTAGGTTATAATAACATTTTTTAGGCATAGAAAATTCATTATGTTAAAAAATATTTACCGCAGTAATGGAAAAATAATGAAACAAATTAAAGTTAAAAGGTAAAATTATAAAATAACTAAAAACAACAAATTTAAATGGGTTGTTTATGTTTTTCAATACCATTACCATCCTTTAAAACATTAATTATTAATCTAATTTTTTTAATTAATGTCACCTAAATGTGGTTGTCTTTAAATATGAAATAAATATTATTTAATCACTTTACCCCACCCCTCCTCAAGTATAAATACCACTCCTCACCACTCCTTTCTCCTCAAAAGACTTTAAGCTCCAAAATTCTCTGATAAAACATATCCTAACCAATATAAACACATAAAATATATTCTTGTCTCACCCAAATACCAAATCCAAGGTCATTGAGGGATCCTTCAAGGAGGTGAAATTCAAAAGGAAATTTTCTCAAACCACTTCTCTTATTTTCTCTTCTTCTTCTACCTTCTCCTCACCTCCTTCATCAATAAATGTATAATAACTCTATATAAATTTAAATATTTTAATTTTCTTCTTCTAATGGAATATATTATATACATACCTTTTATTACCTCATCTTATTCAAATAAACAAAACCATTGTCAAAATTATGGTGGTTAACCACCTCCAGGAATATTTTTTTTTCATTTTACATTACCACCATAAAGGATAGTCCTAAAAGTATTATTATGGTTAAATAAAATTTTAAATGGTATATTATAACCTATTTCCCATTCAATAACTAATATATATATATACATTATATTAAATAAAATGAAACTAGTTTGTGATGGTCAGAAAACCCACCAAATTAAACATTTATCATTAACATTTTATCAAATGAACCATAATCATGTAAGAAATAAAAATGAAATATGGGACTATTTAGACTTATATAATTAAATTTATTCCATTTAATTTAACTTCTATAGTTTTCTTTTAATTTTAAAAGAACAACCATAATTATACACAAAAGAACTGACCATAAAAACCATGAAAAGAACGCACCTAAAACAATGAAAATAATGATATATCATTAATTATTGGGTGGTAATATGTTATAAAAAATTCATATAAAGTATTATAAATATTATTATATATCTATAATGAATTAATAAAATTATTCAAACCTCCATACAATAGTTTAATGTATGAAAAAACTAAATAGAAGCATGAGGTAAGGGTTTCTCGTCTCACTTTTACTTCAATGGGACATATGCCTTATTCCCAACTTATTTATATTGTGTGGTACATATATTTTCCCTTTGATATGTTATATATTGAATCATGTTATCTTTATATTATTTAAAAATTCATTTTAATTGGTATTATGATTCTAATGATACCCATGTGGTATTGGGTTTTTTTCACAATCTCATTAATATTTAGGATTGTTTATGCTGAAGTCTCCACTAGGGAATATTTCACTTCCATTTCCACTTTTTCGAAAGAAAATTTCAAAAATATATTTACTATTATCCAATTAATTTTAAAAGTAATTTTTATCCGCATTTTACTTTTAAGAAAATTGGAAAGAATATGCATTTCATTTTCAAAACACCACCCGTTTGGATTTTATCGAAAATAAAATGGATTCTTATCTTTAATGTGTATAACATGAATGTAATTTCTGGCTGTCTTGAACTATCACATTTTATAAATCTTATTTTATAACATTCAATGTTTATTTTCAAATAATGTTATTTTCAAAATGTTTTGAGAAATTCTAATTATAAAAATTGGATTGCAAATTAAAAAATGGATATTTTTCTCAATAATGTTTTAAGGATATTTTTATTCATCAATGACATAAAACATATAATGTAATTATGATTCATTATGGATATGTTGTATTAATATCATCCTTATTCTTTCTAGGGATTTTTTATGATCAGTTTGATTGTGGATATGCTATTTCGATAAAATTCATCAAATTTATTTAGATGATTTATGATTATGTTTATTCAATGGGTAAAGTATTTTAATTTTGTATGTTAGTTTAAATTATAATGTTTATGTTGATTATGTTTCACCCATTTAATATGAGGAATTCATTGGACATAGTAAGTGAGAAGTGGGGCTCAATTTATCCCCTCAATGCATCAGTAAGTCTCACAAGACAAACTAGTTTGGGTATTGGTTTATGTCTTACCTATTTATATATAGTGTTTTGGTCAAAGACTTGATGGTGTTTTTCAATTTCCCACATTATTAATTCCCTCATTATGAGATTAATTATTGATTTCTATTTTATTATTTGATTAGTATAATATCTATGGTTAAGTGTTCTAGCTGAGGTGATTATTTATATGGAATTTTTTGATCGCCTTTTATTCTGACCATATTATACTTAGGTTATTGATTAAATGGTTTATGTTTTAGTTATTTACTTTTCCATAGTTTTTTATGCTTATTTATGATATCTTCCTATATAGTTAACCATTAATGAGCATCTGAGATCACCACTTTCTTGTGTTTTATTTTTCTCTAGGATGCTGAGAAGTTTATTATGATTTATTTACAGGGTTGAACTAGGAAAATAATTTTATTTTCAAAGGATTATCTATTTTGTATTTTATATTTTCAATTTTAATGAAAGGTTTAAGTTTGTATCGTGTTTTCCAAAACTACTACACTATTTTTCCCTTCGGGATGTCATTCCTTGCCCGAATGGCCCGAAGGCCTTATTTTTTATTGATTTTTGATAACCCCCCTTTCAAGGGATGAGGGGGAACCCTTACAAGGCCTGTAGTATTAGAGATTACATGGCCCGTAGGCTTAAGAGATTACATGACCCGAAGGTCTTAGGGAATTCAACCAGACTATCTACAAGGAACTGCCCCTCCCCAGTATCTGCATCATGATAGTAGCTCTCCACATTCGCATGGTCGTCTAGCTAGGCTTCCCGTGCAACCACAGGCTGGTCCTGATGGCATAGTCATACCCTCTCATTCTGAAAAATCCATTTGGCTCTACTCTGGTTAGTGCACCTGCTCTGAATCATCTTCTAAAGCTGCTCCATTTTTGTAGTGTGTCTGGGGAAACTGCATGTGGCCTGAAGGCCTTAAGGTGGCCCGAAGGCCTTAAAGGCGGCATGAAATCCCTATTGACCCGAAGGCCTAGGTGGCCCGAAATCCTTAAGGACTCCAAGCCCAACCCAGTGGCCCAAGGTGAATAGTTCCAGCTGCTACGGTACCGAATAGTACTTACTACAGTACAGCTACAGTACAGCTACAATACCTGCACAGTGTACAGTTCTTCTACAATACCTATATAGTATATAGTTATACTACAGTACTACTACAGTGCCTGCTATAGTGCTGCTACAGTACCAGAAATATGCCTCAACCTGGTTTTAAACCTGGGTCTTCTGGATGTACTTAAGGATACCTCACCAACTGGGTTGAGGCTCATGTGCAGGGATGTGGTTCCTTGTATATTATTATAATGTAAAAAGTAACCATCGTCTTTGGGCTACTAGGGTTAGGGGTGTTATAACTATTTAGAATTAGGTATATCATATTCTGCCATATTCATTTCTTAATATTTATTTTTTATAGACACATTTAAATGTAAATTTTATTTATTTAAATGATTATATTTAAAAAAGTCCTACTCACTAATCCATTATCCATGATATATTACTCATACCCTTTATCATAATACATAGTCATATAAAAAAATACAAAGATTTATTAATCATTATATAAAATCCAATGTATATAATGATTTATGGAAATGAAATCCCAAAGTAATAATTTATTCCATCTCCTTTGACTTCCCTTTTCATCAATTATCTATTATAAAAAAATCACCATCATTTCATTTTCTAATATTTTAGTAAATTCAATTCCATTTAAATATTTGTTCCACCTTATACATTGTAGTCAAAGACATGTTGTTTCAAAGGGTAATTAATATTATATGGATTTTCACATGGACTAAATGATTTTCCTTTGAGCTGTCACATATCCACTTCATTATTCTGCATTCCCTAATAGGACCTTGTGTTTGGATTTCACTAAAATTATAATATATTAGATTATTATATTGACTTTCCATCTACTTGACACTTTAAAGACATTACTAAATACTCACTCTATACCTTTTCAATGATATATAACATATTTCATCTAATTGTAGTGTATAAAACTATATAAATATGTCATTCAACTAATTACTGAAAACAATTTGTAAATATGTATATTCATTTCTACTGTATCAGTAAACCCTTTAATCTAAATCACTCACTTTTAGTGATGAGTTTATTTTATTGGTACCATAAAAGTTTCATATCTAAATGAATTTTACACCTCGTGAACTATTTTATATAAACAATTAAATTCCATAGGTTAATTGTGATATGTTTTTTTAGGATTCATGATAAATTTTTCAGGTTCTTGTAGCGTACACAGATATATATAACATTAAGGGATATGTGGGACCATAATTATTTTTCCATCACATAAATTAGTAAAATCATGATATCAAACAAGATGATTATGCTAAAGAGTAGTTTCAGTTTGATTTTTTCATTATTCTATAGACCAGAAGTAGTTATCCATTTCAATTATTTTATACACAATATATAACTAGACTTTCCAAATATCTCATGGTCTAGATATGTGTATCCCTTTCCATTATAATGTGGATGATACATGGTTAATTGTTTATTAAATTTTATGAAGTTTTCATTTAATAATAATTCCATATGATATTATATAATTAAGTATAATTAATATTCAAATTTCACGCAATATTTTCTATATATTCTATTGAGACCAAGAAACATTGATCTATTCATGAATTAAGAAGATGCGAGTTATGAAGAAATGAGGATTTTTCTATGTTCTTCCTTTTTTTTCTTTCATAAATCACTATATAATGTTGATATTTTCTTATGAAGATCCAAATTTATATGTCTTTAAAAATTGGAGTCCAAAAGATTGAGTATAACAAACCAAGTCCAACAAACCAAGGATAACAACAAATGTTTTCACAGCACCATCAGAATAAGATGTTGCAACAAATAAAATTAGGAGATAATTTGATATTCATTAGATTACCAAATATCCTGATCATTATAAGGAATTCAGGATTCTATCTAAAGTTGTTCAAATGAAAGAATTTGGTAGAATTTAGTGGAACTATGGTTCCGAAACAAAAATAAGTGTTATTGATGTTGTGTCTAAAACGGAGATATATGGAGTATATTAGAAAAACTTATAGAAAGTTCAATATGTGATGTGATAAAGTCTCAAATAGTGGTCTCTGATAAAATTCATTGGATAGAGTCCACTATATGGTCTTATATAATGTCATTAGATTGATTACATCAAATGGACTTTTACAAATTCATTAGAAAAATTCTAACGAACAAACTATTTCAAAGTCATCTGATTGAGAAGTTCTTATAAAAGATTAGAAGGAAATAGAGTTTGAAGGAAGTCATCAGAAAAAGTTACTCAAAGGGCCCTGATTAGAGGTAAAATCCAATTATTTCTAGGATAAAAAGTATTAAGTTTATCATATGGAGGTGTTCTCGTGAAGTTTTGATGGATGGTGGTTTTAAAATTCATTTAAGGTGTTTTAATAAAAAAATTAAATGTGATGATGGTGATCCGTACCTTCAACACTAAAATTATGATAAAGTATGGATTGTGATTTTATCCATGATTTAGGAAAATTTTAAAGAACATTGATGCTGAATATTAAGGATGTTTTTATGAATATTGGTGACTCCTATTAACTTAGAGGTTTTAATGTAGTTAAACAAAAAAAATTGAGTAGATTGTTCAAATTTAGACTAGAAAATTTTAATTTAAAGCCCATGATACTCCCTATATCTCAACTGAAATGATGCATATATAAAGGGGTGTTGGTGTATCGAGAAAATAATGGCCAATATAATTGATTCTAGGAAATGTGTTGAAGTAGTGAAATGTTTTGTTACCCAAAAGAGTTATTAAATCAATTGGAATTTAATGAAAAATGTGAAAAAAACATTATAAAAATAGAGGTGATTGGATACACAAGGGATTAATACACTAGAATGAGTGCATCAGACTATGGGTACCATATAGAGAAGTGATCAGATGGATAGTTTCATAAAAAAATCTGTAAATAATTTCTTACTCGCTATTATGAAATAAAGTGTTGGGGAAGAAGAACTTGTAGAAGTCAAGTATGTGGAAAGAAACACAATGAAAATGTAAAAATCTTATTGGTGAAGGTTATTTTATTATTAAAAACATTTTTCTATCATATTATTTGGGTTTTTATCACATTCACTATTTTTTGGATATAGTGATTTTCAAGTGTTGGTTATTCCCTTCTTGTTTTAACCACTAAATGATTGATTTCTAGTGTATGGGAAGTTGAGGATTATTTCCAAACTATTGAAAATACTAGAAAAACTTATTGAGTAGTGAACCATGTAAATACTTGTGTTCCTATGGATGTTATGGTCTATTTTCTAGTGGATTTAATTATCACTAACTAGAGGAGAAGGTTGTTCTTTAAAAAAGAAAGAAATAAAATTAATCGATCAATGATTAACCCCATTTCAGTGATCACAAATGTCTTGAATGGTCATTTCAATTGGTATCAGAGAATAGGTTCACATTATTGACCCAAGTCTATATGAAGATAGATGAAGAAAAAAGATTTCATGGATGTTTAGAACTTTGTTAACATCAAGGGGATTCATATCTATAATAGAAATAACTATTGTATCTAAAAGGAAATAATGTTACCCTATCTATTTTTTATTATCTGGGAAGTTCATGAGGCTTCTAAAGAAGGTTTCACTCCTAATATTGAGGATGTTATTTTAATTTCCAGAGATAAGAAGAACTTGAAGATTTATGGGTGATCCAAAAATGAAATACTTTACTCACTCTCTAAAAGTGAATTTTAAAGGAAAATTGAATTGGAAAAGCTGATGATATATGTTTCACACTCCAACCTCTCCCACCCTCATTATGTTTTTTATTTATATTTGGTCATTTCCTAAAGTTTTAGGTTGATCTATGGATTTTTTTTCATTTTGGGACTTTTGTGTAAGGTACATAGTTTTCCTACAAGGTTTTTCTAACTATGCGACAACCATACAGTTTGGATTTGTGACTTGTCAAAGATATTTTAGTATGGTTGGTGCCTTGTTTGTCCAACCATTCATACCAACCATGAGGTGCCCAATTTTTCTCCATTTAGTGGTGCACGATTGGTGCATGATTAGGTAAACTACGCAACCAAAAAATGTGGTGTTCCTATAATTTTAAATTTTTATATTTTACAAAAAATTACCTCTCATGAATAAAACCCTAAATGGGTAATTTTCCTCCCCATTCAACATTAGTGTGTGAGGGAGACTTGGTCACTACTTCTCCTTACTTCCACCTCAATTTTTGAGTCTCTTATCATTAATTGTTGTTTTTTTTTCAAAAAGGAATGGCCTCTAATACTATTCACCTTCCCTCTTCATCTCATTTCATCCCCCATAATTCCCTAGATTCATGTTAACTAAACTCTAGAGAGGTATTTCTGCCTCATGTACTTTAATTTTTAATGTTACAGTGTTTAGATCATGTCTTGGGTATTTCTGTTCTCATTTCAGGAGGGTTTTTTCAACTCACACCCAATTTGAGGTTGGCGGTACAATGATTTCCCTTTTTCTTTACATATCATAGGTTCTTAAGCTTTCTAAATTCATTTCCCCTAAATTATTATTAAAAAGGGTTAATAAATTATTTCCTAAAGTGTGTGACTCATTAATTTGTTTTCAAAGATGTTTGGTTCATTCCATATGTTCAAAAAAATACTAAATGGATTTAAATTGTGTTTTTATTGTTTAAATTGATGACATTGGATTTATAATGCTTCTATATTATTTTATTATGGGATTGATGTATTTTTTTAGTTTTTTCATTGATTATTATGAATTCTTATTTTTGTTCCCTGTGAACCCCCTTGGTTGTGATAAATGATTTTATTTATTCTTCTTTATTAATTTATATGGTGCTTCCCTTGAATACATATACAAACATATACATGCAGTTAATAACCTGAGTGAAAATTAATTTTTTTTATTAAAATAAACCCCCTTTTAAGGGGTAATGGGGAACCCAAAGGACTTCAAATATATAAAGTCAATTAAGACCCATATTCCATTGTCCAAAAACCAAAAACAATATGATTCAAATCTGCAAAGAATGACCCATCCCCAACATCAAAATCATTATGACGAGCTTTAAGCTTCTCATTGATGCTCAGATAGAACAGTTAATAACCTATTTATGTATGTTCGTTCATACATATATTGGTGTATGTATGTATATGTGGGAGCTCATGGGAAGTATCGTTTGGAATCTTGGCTCTCAAAAATGGTCCTTAGTTCATCAAAGTGGTTTTGAAAAACATCTTTACAAAAGGGATTTCATGAAATGGTTTTTAGGATCGTTTGAAACTTTCCAAAGGATTCTTAAAATTAAATATTATTTATAAATTGGTTTCAAATGTTATTTTTAAAAGTCTTATTTAATGTTAATTTTGGGATTTTAATAAAGGTTCTCTAGTGGTTTGACTATAAATGGTTTCCAATAAGTTTTTGAGAAAGATGATCTTATTTTTAAATAAAGTGTCTTGGTTAGAACCATAAAATGTTTCCTATAGACTCTAGTTCACCCTCCTGGAATCCATTTAATTATATGGGTGATTTCACATAGATAGTGATGGGAGGATGGCTGATCATTCTAGATGACTCGTGTCGATCTATTCTTAGGGTATTATTTATTTATTCACTACCACACCGCCTAGTTATATTTATATTCTAGGATGAAAGTTTTTTTAGTAAGGGATTAGAGATGCTTCAATCTATTCCTTGATTAGAAACAATAGGTACTAATGGTATTGAAATGACATGGTGGGTTGTGCCACCTGTGATTCTTGTTGAGAGTATCCAAGTTAGTTATTGACTTAGTAACTCTATCTATAGTTTTAATGATATTTCCCAACTGAGGACATCAAGATTTTCCTCATGGAATGTCTATGAATTTCCCATGATTATCTATTCTTTACTATTTTCTACTTATGGTACTTGATTACATCATAGCCTCTCAGTTTTATGGTTTCCCTATGATGTATATTTCCCTAAAAGTAGTTTTATATTATATACCTGCTTCTTTTTTATGATTCTATTGTGATTTTATGCATTATTACCTTTCTTATGTTATGTTATTAAGTTTATGGGTTTTTTATTTTTTTCTTGTATGGTTCTTATGGTGTGAGTTGGGAATTGTTTTAAAAAGGGAGTTATTTAGTGGAGTTGAAAAGAGTTCACTTAAAAGGGTTTAAATGTTTTCTTTAAAAAAATTTGGGATTTAAATATATTTCTGATTGAGAATATTATGATTTTTTTCTATTTTTGAATAATTAAATTCTTGTACTATTAGTGATTTCTGACTGAATACTGTTATTCTCAAACCCTACTTATTCAACTCAGCATCAATAAAACCAAGGATGGTTTTCATGTTCATGTATCTTTTTGGAGTCTCACTTAGAGCGCTTGGTCTTTGTGGATGGATGGTGACCAAGTGGTCACATAGAGATTGTGTTAGGTTTCATTTTGGTTTTAGTCTTTATTTTATATCTTATATCTAGATATTATTTTAGTTATTCTATATTTATTTATTTTTGGTCAATTTTTATGTTTTCTGGTTGTGATTCATGCTCTATTTATCATTTGAACATCTTGTCTATTGAGAGAAATCTCCCCCAATGATTTTATTGTGGTTACTAGACACTTTTTATCCAATGGGGATCGAGTATTCCCCCCACATATGTCACATTCTGGTTCAAGTGTCTAGTTCGGGGATGACCTAGGATGGTTCATGATTAAATGGTATCAGAATATTCCTTGTTATTTGGGATGTTTGTGGGGATTCTAGGTATAGTGGAATCATCAGATGGGGAATTCCCAATATTATTTTTTGTCATGATCTTGATTAATACAAGATTTACATGATTATAAATGTTGAGATCAACATAACTGAATCATAGAATATATAAAATGTATAATTTCCAAAACCAAAGCACATGATCGTCACATATTATTTATATATATTTTACGCAATTAAAAAATTACATTAAAAGGTGTATCTAAAAACATATCTACATCATACCATAATTTTATTGTAGGAATCAATAATATATTCCCTCTAGTAGTGATCCACACATCTTTTATGAACCTCTTAACATATCTATTGGAATCTTCAGAAACTATCATGGAAGATCATAACACCTACATCATTTTCCTTTGATCACCCTAAGAACCAATTCAAGAAAGGGTTATATTAGAAATTTCTAGACTTGAGAGTGGTGGTAGAGGGGGATCTCTCTTCTTTCATGACAGGGTTCTTAGAGAGGGATCTCTCTAGGGATTTTGAGCAGATTCTATCTGGATCTCATTGTGGAAACCAAAAATGAAGTGGTTCTATAGAAATATAATATAATTATGTTTATATACCGCTAGGGTAAGAAAATAATAATTGCACATATGTCCTTTATTATTTCCATAATACGTGAAGAACACCATGTCTATAATAATAATAATATCTTAACATGTAATAAACTTTTCAAATAAATTATATATTATTTATTCAAATAATATTTCATACATTTTATTTATCATTGGATCATTAAATTCGATCTTCCATTCTTCCAAAAAATTTATCGGGCCTTGAATAATAGCAATTTATTTAATGAATAAATATCACTGAATTATTCAACAATAAATAAATAAATATTATATTTGATAAATAGAAAATAAATATTTATTAAATATTCATCTAACATAATATTCTCTAGAATAACTTGTGACAGAATATATGTGATCAAGAAAACATGAATACTTATTAAACTACGTAAAGGAATAATACTTATTCAAATTTTTAAATAAATAATAATAATATATTATTTAATTAAGATTATTGATACACTTAGTGTGTGACCCTATGGGCCTTTTTCTCAGTGGAATTAGGTAAAGCAGCAAAAATTTCAAGGCTAGCATCTAGAAACATGCCAAGGCACTCATAGAGAATGAAGTTAATGTCACAATGACATAATACCTCATATAGATTCATACTGTGTAATATAATATATAACATCTCTATTTTTTCCATGTAAAGTATTCGAATATATCAAGTAATATTTTTAGAACCAGGCACGAAGAACGATCATAAATCTAAGGCATGATGAGCCCATAATTAATGTTTGAAATATATTAAATATATTAATTTCATGCATCTGTAGTTTTATTAAAAAATTGGAAAAAATCCCAACTGAGTACTTAGATTGAAAATATAAGGTCACTGTTTAGTTCAGTGCATGGGTTTTACCCTAAAAACAATATAATATATGTCGACATTGAGCTTTTGTGAAAAAAAATTCACAAGTGTAAATAATGAATAAATTAATTAATTTTAGTGATATAATATTACTCTATTTAAAACACCTATGGCCAGTTCTTAGGGTGATCTAAATAACCCTAAGAATTGACAGAGATCATTGGAGGAAGACTTTATTAATGAAAATGATAGATCAAGGATCATTCATGCCAACAAAAATTGAGGATATCACCAATGACTACGACATAGATTCATTGTTCATCAATAACGATCCATATCAATGTATTATGTTTTTTATGTGGATTTATTCCCATTTGATTTTTACTATGATAAACATGAATCAATAAACTAAAAAATTGATTTGAAGATCGAGCATATTGTGGGAATGGGTTAGATATTATCTACGATTGGGGATTTATGTTTTTTATTATTTATATCTATTAATTCATTGTTCTAACTATAACAAATCGAGGCCAACAAAGAAAAATTTCGAGGTTCATTCCTCATGTCCATGTTTTGAGTATTTCTTCCCCGATTCTTTATTTGTTCATCATTATTTTTTGGTATTTTTGTTTGAAAAATAAATGATAATTAGTCGTTGCACACACAATTCAAGGAAAAATGGATTTATGCTACAAATTCAGGTTCGGATTAATGATGGGATCAAGCTATATGATAGATCGAGACCATATCTAAATTCTTCATGATGGTTTTTTCATGAGGTGACTGGGATATGAAATGGAAGAGTTTTCCCATCCAAATCAGTGACCAAATTCTTGTAAGAAAGAAATGATAAGGCTTTGTGTCTTGGATATACCATCTCTAGTGAGATTGGAGGTAGGAATCATAGATGATAATGGTGGAGTAGAAGGACGCATGAAGATCTGCAGGTTTTGTAAAATACCAATATAAACGCTGTGTAATCTATGAATACATTCTTTGTTGGACTCTATCTATGGCACACAGGTTTCCAAGGAGGAGATAAGTATCACACTGTGTGTGAAATGTGTCACACGACACGTGACTAGGTATGGTGAGTAGACATGTACTATGGGAGCACATGTCCAGACATATTGAAAAACTAGGATTATAGGAGTATATCCATGTAATGGTACACGACTAAGTACATGGATAAAACGAGGTGTATACAGACACAGACATCAGAATGAGTTGTGATACACATGTTTACCTAGTGGTAAAGAGACATGTTGAGTACTTTTAGTATAGGTTCTGTACATTTTCAAAGATTTCTTGGATCCCTTGATCCCCTCGAAATGTAAAAGTTTCATTAGGGTGTTCTCCCTTGATCCTTTACATAAGGGTTTAGTATTGAATCACATCCTATGTATCAGATGCCTATCCCCTCTGAGAAACATTAGTATTGGATAGATTTGTTGGAATTCCTCTATGAGGCCCTAAGTAGTATCCTCTATCATAATTATTTGACCTAGGTGGTGTTTTCAAAAATTTCATGACCAACACTAAAATGGTATCAATCCCCATCTTAGCAGGTGAATCCAGATTGGGTTTTTGGTATACCCCATGGTCTAGTGTGTGATTCCCATTTGTGTATCAATATCTTCATAATTCTAGCATGAACTTATTATGAAAATACCTAATGAGAAAAACATATTAGATGGTTTCCATTAGTTCCATATAATTGGTGGAGTTTGTTCTCCAAGATGAGTGTTATAGGGAACATTTGAGAAGGAATCCTAGGTTTGAAAATACAGTTGTGATCTTACTTTGAGACTGTGTGTCTGCTATGAGTATATTAGGATGGTATTTTTATATAAGATATTGAAATATCATTGTGATGAGCTGAATAATATTCTTGTTTCTATATACTTTATGATTTAGAGGTGGCCTACTAGGTATTGTCATACTCACCCCTGTATGGGATCTTCCTGCATGAGTCGTGTCTTAAGTCGATGTTTATCCATTCGATGGGGTTCTTAGTGGAGGAGGAACAAAAAGTGTTTTGGAAATTTTTTTCTAGTAGTGATATTGGTTTCAGTTTTATAGAAATATTGTTAATTGTTTTGAGTTTGGCTCCCAGGACAGGGACTCAAGTGTTGGTGTGGCAGTTGATATATCCATTAACTAGGACTATGAATCCTTTCTAGTTGACTCGATACATGTAGGAACTGGTTATAGGAGAAAACATTATCACATGCATCATATAAGAATGGGTTGTTATTTCTAGGTCTTTCTTGAGATAGATTTTTTTATATACTCATTGGTCGTGGAATATCTTATCTATTTTAGGATACCTCTATGATATTTTCAAACATGGATTCAGTAGTAGGATCACAAGGATAATCCCTTGGGTGATGAGACTTCGATATAAGGACCGGTTTAGGAAGTTTTACTTCTAAGTGGTGCACCAGTTGGGAGATTAGTTGGAGGTGGCGGACATTTTGACTTTATTCCACCACCATAACCATGTTATCCCCACCAGGCTCATAGAATTGGTGTTAATCAGTGAGGATATATTAAAATGGTTGAGTCTTATGATCTAGAGTCTTTAGTGATGATATGTGGTATGATCAATGTCTTCTATATTTTAGATGTAGTATTGATAGACATGGGTGTGAGACACATTTTCTTTCCACTACTCTAGTAAGAGATTTAGAGATTCTGATTGAGCCATTGGCTCAACCCTTTTGCTTGTATACACTTAATGGAGGTGACTCAGTGATCACACACTATTTTCAATAGTGTTACTTGACTCTTAGAGTTGAGAGTCTCATTTGGGATCTCATTGTAGCATCTTTAAGGCTTTATAACATCATCTTAGGTATGGAAATTTTATCTATAGTTCAGCCCAGATAGAATATTTCAGGTGGAGGAAGCGGTGTATCCATAGTGATGGGATGATTTTATCATTTATGGGTAAAAATGAAAACTAGGAATAGTGATATGGGATCATTTATAGGAGGGTGAAGTTGATTACTCCTCATTTAACTAGCATAACTCTTGGAGTAGTGGATGTTATAAGCTTATAATTTCCTATAGTGGTGGAAGAGTATGAGTATGTATTTCCTAAGGACATTCTAGGATTTCCTCCTCATTGATAGATAGATATTTGTATTGATATATATCTTGGGATGACCTAGATATCTATTACAGCATATCAGTTGGATCTCAAATAGCTTCAAGAACTGAGGGTATGGTCGGAGGACTTGCAGAGGAAGGGATTTGTCAGGCCTAGACTCTCACCGTTGGTTTCCCCAGTATTATTTTACAAGAAGTAAGAATGGAACTTTAGGTTTTATCTCAATTAATATTTCCTAAACTATGTGACCATATAGAATAATTATCCACTATTGAGGATTGATGAACTCTTTGATCAGTTCATAGGGGCATGATGATTCTCAAAGATTGACCTCAGATCAGGCTATACTAGTTGTGGGTATAGGTTGAGTATATATCGAAGATGAATTTATAATGTCATTATGATAACTATGAGTACATTTTAAGGACATGTTTCATGAATAATATACTATTAGTGTTCATGGGACTCATGAACCAGATCTTTTATCTTTTCTTAGACCAGTTTGTGGTAGTCTTCATCAATGATATCCTAGTTCTCTTTTCATAAAAGGAGGAGCACTTGTGAAACTTGAGGATGGTCCCAGACATACATAGAGAGAAAATATATTATGGGAATCTCTCATAGTGAAAGTTTTAGATCTAGAAGGTCCATGTTTTTGGAAATTTCATCTTAGAAGATGGTGTAGTGGTGGACCCAGTGAAGGTTGAGGCAGTGTTATCTTAGGAGTCACCCAAGAGTGTAGCGGAGGTGCAGAGCTTCCTTGGGTTGGAAAGATACTATCAGATATTCATACCCTATCACTCTAGTATATTGGTTCCCATAACAAATTTGAACCAAAATGTTAATCCTTTCATGTGTACGGAGAGGTTCCAGTATGCTTTCTAGGAGTTGAGGTGGAGATTGATGACTGCTCCCATATTGAGATTACTAGAGGAGGGTTTCAAGTACATAGTATTCTAAGATGAATCATGGACTAGGATTGGTTTTTTTCTAATATATAGGTAGGTGTTTATTGCCTATGGTTCACATTAGTTAAGACCATATGAGAAGAACTATGTGACCCACGATCTTGAGCTAGCATCGGTTGTCTTTTCACTAAAGTTGTGGAGAAGCTACCTTATAGGTGGTATATTTTCCATCTATTTTAAACGTAATAGTCTCAAGTATATATTATATCAAAAGGATCATAACATGAGACATAGGTTATGTATAGAGTTCCTCTAGGATTATGACATCGAAATTTTCTATACTCTTGGGAAGGGGAATGTGGTACCAGATTCTCTTAATAGGAGATCTTGTTCACAGTTTCTAAGCGAGGAAACAAAGTAGTTAGACTCATTGTTGTTTTCCTTGATAGATGCAGATGGTGCATCTTACCTCCAGTTGATGGAGGTTACCCAACCAATTATACATTAGGTTAGGGTGGGTCATCATAGAGACACCAATTATGGGACCCTTCATACTCATATATCTACTGGGCATATTCCAAATGGATTTTCTAATGGTGGGGTGCACATCATCATTTTTAGAGGATGTATAATGGTACCAATGACATTTAGGGAGGATATTATGAGGGAGTTTCATAAATATATTTTTTTGGTACATCTCGGTGTGTAAAAGACATACTAGGAGCACTAAAATAAGTTTTGGTTTCTATGGATGAAGAAGGAAGTTAGGGAGTTTGTCTCTCAATGACTTACTTGTCAGTAAGTGAAGGATGATAACTTAGTTTAAATGGTTTTAACTCAAACCCTTGAGTTGATAGAGTGTAAGTGGTATGGTATTTCAAGGTACTTCATGACAGGGTTACCAAAAATTTCTAGAAGATATGATGCCATTTGGGTGATCATAGACTTGTTTACCAAGGCATCCCACTTTCTAGTTATCCTAGAGTATAGTTTGGTAGAGATAACGAGATGAATTTACATACAAGAGATATTTAGGATCTATGGAGTTACATTGATGATGTTTTTGACCCATATACTCACTTCACATCTTGGTTTTATAAGGGATTGTAGGAATCATTTTGGATTCGGTAGCATTTGAGCATAGATTTTCACCCCGAGACTGAAAGCTAGAATGAGCGAACCATTCAGGTCACGAAGGACATGTTTTAGGATTGAAATTTATACTTTGGCCATATTTTTGAGTATCAACTACCATTGGTGGGATTTTTATACAAAAACATAAACCATTTCACCATTTTCATGGCACTATTTTATGCCTTGTATGGGAGACCTTACAGGTCACCATTGTAACTACCTAGAATTTTACTAACAAGATTTCCTTTATTATGTTTATTTCATATAGTAAATATATCACATAAAATCACTTATAGAACATAATAAAATCTTTATAAATGATGAATAAATGAAATGAGATATATTTCTATAATTTAAGGAACCTACACCGAAGAAATAGTTACTTGACCTTAGGAATAGTAATATGGATCTTATGAATAGTAAATTAGCATAATGAATAGTAATATCACCCATGAAAGTATAAATAAAATTTAGTGACCTTGTAAATGATACTATGATATAATTATATATTATTATAAGCAAAGGAAAATTTTAAACATTATTAATTAAGTGTTAGTATTTTTATAAGCCATAAATAATTAATTACAATTTTATAATTAATAAAATGATTTAAAAAAAATTTCTTTTCATAAAATGTATTTCTAAAATAAAATTTTTCTCTAAGGATTTTTAGATAACTTTATGAGACCTTATTTAATTTTTCTAAGTGTTATAAAATCAATTATAATTTATAATTTTTTATTTTTCAACTAAATAATGATTTTATTTAAAAAGAAATTTTCACATATTTAGAAAATTATTTTGATAAAATGGATTCTGTTTTTAAATTCTAATAATAATAAAAAATAATGTTAAATTTTTGGTATTTTTCTAAAATACTTGAATTTTTTGGTGAAGAGTAAAATACGGTAATTTATGGTATAAATACATTAGAAGCTAAATTCACTATTACTTGAGCCATCATTGATGTAAGAACCATAATCTCAAAATATACTTCATTATTTTAATATATTTGATTATAATTCTAAAACTATTCATAATCTTGAGATAAAATAATAAACAAATGATTTAAATATTCAAAAATCACTCTCCTCCACTATAAATACCACCCTCACCACCACTTCCCCTCACACCTCTAAGCCTTAAATATTTTCAAATATCTACCCAATCCTCTCCCCAATCCTCTCCCCCATGTCTAGGAACTATTTTTCTTTACAAAAGACCAAAACCAATCCCCTTAAGGAGGTTCTCAAGGAGGAGTATTCAAGAGGTAAAATCTTATTCCTTTTCCTTTTAATTTCCTTTCAAGTTCGTTTCATTTATTATTCTCTCCTCACATCCTCTATAAAAATGAGAATGATAAATCCATAATCACCTATATACTTTAATTATATCATGTTAATGTAATATCTTTCATTAAACTTCTTTCTCTCTCTCTTTTATTTCAAAAAAAATCATTACCCGTGAAGTGTTGATTTACAACCTTTGTGGGCGATGGATTTTTGTTCTTCAATTTATCCTTCCATGATAGTAATAAAACCATTTATATGGTAAAACCAGGTTATAATATATTTATTAAATACTATTTAATGTTATTCAGCAATTATATTTATTTAATATTAATTTATACTACAAAACTAGTTTGTAATAATCGAAATACCACCAAAATAATCTAAATGATTATCACTAATCTTTTATCTGAATCATCCTCATACCATATAAAAAATTAATTATATAACCATTTAATAATATGGATTTTCATTAATATCATATAAATTCAATTTTGGAAATGTTTACCCATTCCACATAAACTTCTATACTCATATACAAATATACTGATAGTGAAAACCATAGAAATGAACGCTCTCGAGCAATAAAATTGTATCTTATAACTCATCAAAAATACAATTATTGAACTTAATAAAATTATTATAAATAAAATACATGTATATATGGTTATTAATTATTTAATGAAGGGACTTAATTTAATTATCCATTATGTTAAGGTCAAGTGAATAACACATTCGGACATAAGGTAAGGGATTCTACAGAAACCTTCAATTTTCATTCGGGTTATCCTTTCTCTAACTTTACCCCAATTCAATGGTTATTTATTTTTGTTTTCTTCTTATAAATTAGTTTTATATGTTCCAAACTCATATATATGTATCATTTCACTTATATTTTATGGTAATTACATGTTTTACAAGGTTCCTTTATTAATTCTTCCCGATACGCAAGCCCAATTAAAGGGAACGTCTCGATTTTTCACCCATTTTCAAGTGTCATCCATAATATATTTTAAGAAACCATTATTTTTATAAAATAACTAATTTTTTCATGAAAAAATATATTTTTTCATTACTGGTTTTATAAAAACAATTGTTAAAAATAAAAATGATTTTTTCCAAAAGAACTATTCTTTAAAAAGTAAAAGGGGTATTTCTCCCAAGAATTCCTCAATGATTCTATTAGAATATTTTCATCCATTTCAACACCACTGTTGAATTTTTTTATTTATTGATATTTAAATATTATTATTTTAATCAAATATATCTTATTAAATGATTTATGACCGGTTTGACTATGGATGTGATATCTTAACGCCATTCACCATGTTACTCAGATTGGTTAGTTTTTATGTTTATTATTTGAGGAAAGTTATTTACAATTCATATGTTCATGTTGTTTATGTTTATACCCATTCATATGATGAATTAATTTTACTTATAAAGTTATGGTAAGGTCCCTCTATATCCCCTTAATGCAACGGTAGGTCTCATGAGACAAAATAGAATTGGGTTTTCGTCGAGGCCTTACCATAGTATTTTCATAAGTCTTGGTCGAGGCCTTGAAAATATGTTTCAGATGTCCTGCATTATGAATTACCTCATTATGATATTAGTAATTGATAAACCATGTGATATTTTACTATTAGAATATCCATGATTAAATTCTATTCTCTTATGATCAATTATATGTCTTTATTTACTCATCATTCATTCCTACCATATTATGCTCAAGTTTATTTTTAAAGGCATGTGTTTTTTATTGTTATTCACCATGCCTAAAGTTTATGTTTATGATAATTTTTTCTATATTACTTACCCTTAATAAGAATCTAATATCACCCCTTTCATATGTTTTATTTTTCCCCAAGATGCGAAGATGCACATTATGAATGACTTGCAGGGATAATCTAGGAGTTATGGATGTTTTCAATGGAATTTCATTATTGTATTTCCTTTCAACTTGTAATGTAAATATTATGTTTGAGTCTATTTTTACAAAACTGCTAAACTATTTGTTGTACCTCTCGAACCCCTCGTGGTTTTATTTTCATGATCACAATCACCCTCTTGTTTATCTAATATTGTTTTAAGTGTTTTTGGTTGATAGGTATAAATTCAGGGTGCCAAGGAATTGGGCCAAGAAGGCCAAGAGTGCAAAAAGCCAAAGTGGACTGAAATTCAGACCACCGGCCAACCGGTGTCACACCAGCGGCCAGCCGGTGGCACCCAGAAAGAAGAGGTTGCTACTGCCTCTTCACCGGCCAACCGGTGGCCTCAGCACCGGCCAACCGGTGGCCTCAGCACCGGCCAGCCGGTGGAGTCCTGCACAGAATGGCAAGCTACTGTCTTGCCACCGGCCAACCGGTGGCCTCCTCACCGGCCAGCTGGTGGAGCCTAAGCCCGAAGGCCTCTCCATTTTGCACACACCGGCCAACCGGTGGCTCTGTACCGGTTAGCCGGTGGAGCCAGTCAAACTAGCCGTTGGGCTTTTGACCAGCCTGTCCACTTGCCTCCCAACGGCTCCGAAAGCCTCTCCAACGGCTCCAAATGCCTCCAACGGCCATATGAGGGTTCCCCCTCTATAAATAAAGGACCTTGAAGCCCCGTAACAATACCGGAACCATATCCAAGCCAAGGAAGCCCACGGACACATTTTACATCATTCGGCGAACCTCTGGCGGATTGCTTCAAGGAACCTCCAACCGCTCCAACTCAATTCCACATCCAAGGAGCATCACCAAAGAAGCTTGGGAGTGCACGTCTTCAACTCCAATCAACCATTGGCACCCAAGGCTTCTCCAAATACGGTTTTTATTGTTTTATTTATTTTGAGCATCAAATTGGGTTTGTGCCTACAAACCCCATCTCTTTCTCTCATCCTCTCTCTTGGGTTTTCACATCACCTTTAAGGTGTGAAGTGGTTGGTCAAGCCTTACCTTTTAAAAGGATTGAGACATAGGTGATCTAGCCTTCACCCGGAAAAAGGCTAGTGGGTTTCTTGCTCAAACCATTAAAAAGAAAGCTGTAATAGGTGAGCTAGCCTTCACCTGTAAAAAGGCTAGTGGGTTTCTTGCTACAACCATTGAAAAGCAAGCGGTAGAATCTCTCAACGGTTGAGTTGGGAGCGGAGACGTAGGCCGGGTTTTTGGCCGAACTCTGTTATCAATTGCGTGTCTTGCCTCTTTTATTTCCGCTGCACTTTCACTTTGATTTTAATTTGTTAATCTTTTTTTAAAAGGCAATTCACCCCCCCTCTTGCCATCACTCCCTTTTTCTCCGCCCAAAAATTGGTATCAGAGGCAAAATTTGAGTAATACCCTAACCGGTTTCAAATTAAAGATCCTTTGTGATGGCATCAACCTCTTTCGCCCTCGAAGGCTTTTCTTTGGGTCGTGCTCCATTTTTTGATGGAACCGACTATAATTATTGGAAAACCCACATGACCGCTTTTCTTAGAAGTATAGGTTATCCCATTTATAAAATTGTCATGCAAGGTTACACTCTCTCCTCCCCCGATGAATCCAAATGGACCCAAGCCGATATTAGAAATTTCGAGCTTGATGGCAAAGCCATGAACGCTCTATATTGCGGCCTTGATCGTAATGAGTTCAATCGAGTTTCCACTTGTACCACATCTCATGAAATCTGGAAACTTTTGGAGGTTACCCATGAGGGGACCAACAAAGTTAAGGATACTCGATTAGATATGTACCGTCAAGATTTTGAGTCTTTTACCATGCACCCACATGAAAATATTACTGAAATGTTTACACGCTTTACTGACGTTTGCAATGGTAGAAAATCTCTTGGAGATAATATTTCTGCAGAAACCATGGTCAAAAAGATCCTATGGATCCTACCAAGCTCATGGGCTCCAAAGGTGACGGCAATCCATGAAGCAAAGGACATAAAGAACATGCCGGTCGAAGAGCTCATCGGATCTCTCATGACCTATGAGATCACCATGAGGAGGCAAGCTGAAAAGGAAGGCAAACCGATCAAAGTTCCAAAGAACATCGCCTTCAAAGTTCAAAAAGAAGAAAGCTCCTCCTCCTCATCTTCTTCCTCTTCAAGCGGCGATTTCGAAATGGAGAATCTTGCCCGCAAGATGCACAACTTCATGAAGAAGCACAAGAAGAATAAATCCCGCAAGGCTCAATCCAACGAAAAATCCGAGCCCAAGGTAAAATGTTACGGGTGTGGCGAGAAGGGCCATTACAAGCCTGATTGCCCACTCAACAAGAAAAAGGCCAAGAAAAAGGAGAAGAAGAAGGCTTTCAAGGCCACATGGAGTGATAGCTCCACATCCGACTCCTCCTCCTCCTCGAGCGACAATGGTAATAAATTCCTAATGGCATTCCATGAGGTAACATCTTCCGACTCCTCATCCTCTTGTTCTTCTAATTCTTTTAATCATAGGTCTTATGAGGATCTCCAACATGCGCGAGACCAATTGGAGGAAGGTTTTCACGAACATTCTTCCAAATTCGTTGCTTTAAAAAAGAATTTCAAAAAACTCTCTTCCGAAAAAGAACAACTTCTCAAAGAGAAGGAAGAGTTGACCCTCAAAATCCAAAACTTTCCTGATGTTGATTCCATGGAATCAACCATCAAAGATCTAAGGGAGACTCTAGCCAAGTTCACCCAAGGGGAACAAAATTTGAACAATTTTCTTGGTTCCCAACGTGTAACTAGAACCACCCAAGGGCTTGGCTATTCCAAGCAAGCTTCCTCTTCCCATGCACCTACTATTTTTGTAAGGGGGAGCTCTCAATTTAAATTTTGTAATTATTGCAAAAAACCCGGGCACTTAATCTATGAGTGCAATTGCAAAAATGCCCGGTATGGTAGGCCCAAAACTTTTTTCTTTAACGATGAATTTTATAGTAGAAGACCCGCCACAAGACAAGTATGGATTGAAAAATCCCTCTTAGCGAGTCTCTCCGGGCCAAAATTTGTCTCGGTTTGATAATCCTCTCCCCGGAGTTTTGTTGTTTTTATTTAGGGGTAGTTAGGATCATTTAATCCCTTTTGATTTCATTTTCAAAATTTTCGATTCAAACTTTCAATTTCAACACTTGGTTTCAAATTTTTTAAATTGTTATTCAATTTTTCGATTCAAAACTTTCAATTCAAATTTTTATTCATTTTTTCATTCAAAACTTTCATTTCAAATTCTTGATTCAAAACTTTCAATTCAAATTTCAAAAATTTTCAATTGGTTTAAAATCTCTATCTTGTTTTTCAAACTTTTCCCTCAATCAATTTTTATGCCCCGTGCTATTTTGATAATCACAAAGGGGGAGAAATTCTTGATTGATTGGGGGAGAAATCTTTCTCTCATGCATTGCTTGTTTTCATTTTATCCTTTAAAGCATGCCTTTCATTTCATTTTCTACATTGTTTGTTTTGGTGATTGTGATCATCAAAATAGGGGGATATTGTTGTACCTCTCGAACCCCTCGTGGTTTTATTTTCATGATCACAATCACCCTCTTGTTTATCTAATATTGTTTTAAGTGTTTTTGGTTGATAGGTATAAATTTAGGGTGCCAAGGAATTGGGCCAAGAAGGCCAAGAGTGCAAAAAGCCAAAGTGGACTGAAATCCAGACCACCGGCCAACCGGTGTCACACCAGCGGCCAGCCGGTGGCACCCAGAAAGAAGAGGTTGCTACTTCCTCTTCACCGGCCAACCGGTGGCCTCAGCACCGGCCAGCCGGTGGAGTCCTGCACAGAATGGCAAGCTACTGTCTTGCCACCGGCCAACCGGTGGCCTCCTCACCGACCAACCGGTGAAGCCTAAGCCTGAAGGCCTCTCCATTTTGCACACACCGGCCAACCGGTGGCTCTGTACCGGTCAGCCGGTGGAGCCAGTCAAACTAGCCGTTGGGCTTTTGACCAGCCTGTCCACTTGCCTCCCAACGGCTCCGAAAGCCTCTCCAACGGCTCCAAAGGCCTCCAACGGCCATATGAGGGTTCCCCCTCTATAAATAAAGGACCTTGAAGCCCCGGAACAATACCGGAACCATATCCAATCCATGGAAGCCCATGGACACATTTTACATCATTCGGCGAACCTCATGCGGATTGCTTCAAGGAACCTCCAACCGCTCCAACTCAATTCCACATCCAAGGAGCATCACCAAAGAAGCTTGGGAGTGCACGTCTTCAACTCCAATCAACCATTGGCGCCCAAGGCTTCTCCAAATACGGTTTTTATTGTTTTATTTATTTTGAGCATCAAATTGGGTTTGTGCCTACAAACCCCATCTCTTTCTCTCATCCTCTCTCTTGGGTTTTCACATCACCTTTAAGGTGTGAAGAGGTTGGTCAAGCCTTACCTTTTAAAAGTCTTGAGACATAGGTGAGCTAGCCTTCACCCGTAAAAAGGCTAGTGGGTTTCTTTCTCAAACCATTAAAAAGCAAGCTGTAATAGGTGAGCTAGCCTTCACCTGTAAAAAGGCTAGTGGGTTTCTTGCTACAACCATTGAAAAGCAAGCGGTAGAATCTCTCAACGGTTGAGTTGGGAGCGGAGACGTAGGCCAGGTTTTTGGCCGAACTCCATTATCAATTGCGTGTCTTGCCTCTTTTATTTCCGCTGCACTTTCACTTTGATTTTAATTTGTTAATCTTTTTTTAAAAGGCAATTCACCCCCCCTCTTTCCATCACTCCCTTTTTCTCCGCCCAACACTATTCAGTCCTCTAGGATGAAAAATCCTTGTAATCATACCAATTTTATAAGGAAAGGCACTGGCTTCAGGTTACTCGGGTCAGGGTCTTTATAGTTTGTATCAAAGGAAGTCTAGTAGAAAGCTTGGAAACTATATTTAGAAAATGTAAATTAGGGAAAAACCATAAGATATAATTTGAAGATAATCATATAATAATATTTTATAATTTTGGTAAGGTATAGATTATGTATATATTCTTATAAATACATCCTTTCCTCGATACTACAAGTGGGCGTGGTTCTCGCATAAATGTACCTAAAAGTAACAACTCTGGCAAGGTGTTTTTGTCCTAACTCGGGGTAACCTAGGAAATTAAAATGGGCCTTACTAGACACATGGTTTGACAATATCAGTGTTTATTCTTAGGATAAGTCTCATTTTCTGTACAAACCATTATAAAGGATTTAAAATTAAATATTCTCCCCAAAACACCATATTTATATATTAGTTATACATTATGTTCCAATTTATGTCAAATTTTTTCTAGTTAAAAATTCTTCATTATGATTCATAACCTAATTTAGTGTATTCCATTTTATATAAATGGTTCCTAGTGGAAGTAATGAAAATCATATTAATTCACGTAATCAATGTTTATATTTCCCCCCTATGGAAGATAATGATGTTGGTTCTAGAGCTGGGATTGGTGCTGAGAAACTTATAACTATACTGGGGTAGCTGACTCAGGTTATGAACAATAAACTTACCCATATCTAGAATCATGATCCAAAATGGGGAGGAGTAATGTTAGACTTCTTTATGTGAAAAAATCCTCTAAAATTCAATGGGAATAAAAACCCATTTGTAGTGGAGTAGTGGATAAGTTCCTTAGAAAAGATATTTATTTATTTAAGATGTAATGAAAGGGAAAAGTTAGTCATTAAAGTTTCTCATATCTCATGATATGTGGATCAGTAATGGTCATTAATTCAAAACATTAAGGAGGAGAAATAAATAGAATAAATTTAATGGAAGTATTATAAGGAAATTTTCTTATAAAAATATTTTCCTTGTGAACAGTGAGCAGATTTGGAGAGGCAGTTCTTGAGTCTGAAACAAAAAGAGGATGAAAATGTTTCAAAGTGTGAAGAAAATTTTACAAGGATATAAATTCATGTCATGGAATACATATGCAATCCAAAGAGATAGATTGATAGATTATTTGATCTTTTAAAACCGTTCCTCTAACAGGAACGGTTTTCCCAAACTTTCTCATCATATAAAGATATATTCTCATGTGATAACAATACAGAGAAATAATTCTCTAAGTCTTATGACTTTATGGTAAAGCAATATAAGAAGAGGGTGGATAAGGAAATAATGTATAAATATAAAAATGAAAAAGTAATTTTTTAACATGTGATACTTGTGGAAGTATAAAACCTAGAACTGGATGAAAAGGAAAATTATTATGTTACAAGTGTGGGGAAAAAGTCCACCAAACTCATGATTGAAATAGAAAGAAACAAGCTACCATTTTTCAATGCTACAATTGTAAACAGATGGGACATTATGAAAATTATTTTCCTATACATCAACGAAACTTTACCCAGAAAAGGCTAATGGAGCAAGTCCAAGATTATGTGATCACAAATGTCAAGGTCTAAGTTCCTAATGATATGGTGGAAGGTACTTTAATCATTTCCTCAAAATTATCCTATTATTTATTGTATTTTAGATCATCACATTCTTTTATATCTTTCTATATTTCCAAGAAAATTAAACACTTCCCTTTTTTACTTAATAAAGAATTTGTCAGTAAAAAAACCAAATGGAAGTATCATTGCAACAAATATGTGTTGATCGGTCCCCGTTATGACACATAAACATGCTTTGGTCGCTAACCTAATCATAATAACTATGATTGACTTTGATATAATCAGCAGTATTCATTGAATTTCAAATTATGATGTGAAAATATATTGCGATAAAAAGGAAGTTATAATTTTTTAGAATGATATAAAATACCTTATCTTTAGAGAATAAATCTCATAATCTAATCTAGACCCACCCCAATAACTATTTTGAATGAAATTCTTAGGGAGGAAGAGAAAACAACATATATGGGTGTGGAATAAAGTCTTCAAATTGAGGATGTACGTATTGTGAAAGAATATATTGATTTATTTCCATAGAATTTACCTTGACATACTCCAGATTGGAAAGTTGAGTTCTCTATTGATTTAATTTTTGGATCAAGGACAATATCAAAGACTCCTTATAGAATGGAAATAGTTGAATTAGTATAGTTGAAGAAACAACTTGAGAAATTGTTTGATAAAGGATTTATTCTCCCTAGTGTTTCTCCAAGGGGTCCCCTATTGTATTTTTAAATAATAAATATGGATCCATGAGGATATGAATTGGTTATAGAGAAATCAATGTTATTACAATAAAGAACAATTTTCCTATTCCATTAATTGATTATATATTTGATCAACTTCATGGAGCCCAATATTTTTTAAAGATTGAACTTCAATATGGATATCTTCTATTGCATGTGAGGAAGGAAGATATTCCCAAGACAGTATTTCAAATTAGGTATGGGCATTAATATTTTACAATAATGCCTTTTGGGCTAACTAATTTACCCTTTGTTTTGATGGATCTAATCAAGAGAGTTTTAAAGGAATATCTTTATTACCTTCTTTGTGGAATTTATTGATGATATCTTGGTATTCTCCAAAAGAAACAAAGATCATGAGAATCAATTGTGCATTATTCTGAAGACTCTTAGAAGAAATGAGTAATATGGGAAGTCTAGAAAGTGTGAATTTTAGCATCAAAAAGTTTCTTTTCTTGGTCATATTTTATCTAAGGATTTAATCTTAGTTGGTCTTATGAATAACAAGGTAGTTCAAGAATGGCCTACACCAACAAACATAAATTAGGTACATAATTTTATTGGTTTATCATTTTACTATTGGCATTTAATTTTGAATTTTTCCCAGTTAGCTAACCCATTAACTAATATTACACATAAAGGGGTTATGTTCGTATAGAAAAAAGAATGTGAAGAATGTTTTGAAGAATTTAAGAGGATATTTTTGAATGATACGATCTTGACTCTACCATCGAGGAATGGTTGATTTGTGATTTATAGTGATGCATCATAGAAATTACATGGTTGTATCCTTATGCAGAAAGATAGAGTTATTCCCTACGCATCAAGGTTGTTAAAAACTCATGAAAGAAACTATCTAACTCATGATCTTGAGTTAGAATCTTTAATTTTTTCTCTAAATATATAGAGACACTATCTCTATGGTGAAATATGTGAGATATATATAGATCACAAGAGTTTGAAAAATATATTCCCCAAGAAAGAACTAAACATGAGGAAAAGTTAATGGCTTGAGATACTAAAAGATTATTATCTTTCAATATACTACCATCCAAAAAAGGTGAATAAGGTATCATATGCATTGAGTAGGAAGGATCATGGGGTTATGAACAAAATGAGGATAGACAAGTACCCTTTATATATGGATATAAAAATGTGGACATGGGAATTTTCAAGTAGGGTGAAAAATCATAACTTTTTTAATTGGTTTCCCAATAATATTTATTGGAAAGGATTAAAATTTCCCAGTATGATGATGAGAATCTTCAAAAGAAAATTAAATCTATGAATGATGGAAAGTTGAGAGACATCATATATGAAGATGGAATTCTGAAATTTGGGAAGAGGCTATGTATTCCCTTTATACCCAAGCTAAAAAAGGGATTTATTGGATATTGCCCATAGTTTTAATTTCTCTATACACCCTAGGGGAACTAAGATGTATATATATTTGAAGAAACATTTCGGGTGGTATAACATGAAGCGGGAAATTGAGGATTATTTATCAAGATGTTTGTTCTATCCACTATTGATGGCTAAAAGACAACATCCTAGAGGATTCATGAAACCTATTCCTATTCCTACATGGAAATGGGATTATATAACCATGTATTTTTTCACTAGATTACCAAAATCTCTGAGGAAGAATGATTCAATATGGTTGATTTTTGATTAACTTATCAAATCTACTTATTTCTACGCTATAAGGGAGGATTTTCCACTAGAATTCCTTGCACAACTCTATATTAATGAAGTAGAAAGACTTTATGGAGAACCTATCTCAATTTTTTCTAATAGTGATCCACAATTTATGTCAAAATTCTAGATAATTATTCATAAATCTTTGGATAGTGAGCTTAATTTCAGTACTTCTTATCACCTTCAAACTGACGGGAAATCAGAAATGACAATCCAAACATTATAAGGCATATTGAGATTATGCTCACTTGATTATCAAGGTATGTGGGATCCATATTTAACTTTGGTATACTTTTCATACAATAATAGTTTTCAATCAAGTATTCAAGTGGTACCATATTATGCGTTGTACATAAATAGATGGAGTTCAACAACATTTTGGGATGATGTTGGGGAAAGGAAGCTTGTAGGCCCAGAGCGTGTAGAGGAAACAACGGTGAAGGTAAAGACTATTCAAAACCATATAAAATCCTCTTAAAGAAAGAAAAGGAGATATTTTTTCATGAACCCTACCCAAAAAATTTACCCCTTCTGGGTCAGCAATATGAGAAGAGAGATAATGACCCCTAAGTCCCGCCTTCAGAAGGCCCTGGGTTGGCGACTAGCACTGAGGGTATAGTGAACACACAAATGGGAGGCATTTCCCTATAAGAGAAAACATGCGTAAGATAGAGATAAGACAGACACCAATCAACACCTATTCAGACTACAATATAAAAGAAACCCATGTACATATATGTAATGTCATGCAAGAAATACTACAACTGAAAAGGAAAAGTGCAAGTACCAAAAGAATGTAAAACGGTAGTGACCACCAAGCCTGAACAGCTCCGGAAAACCCCAAGCTAGTAGTAACCATCCTGATCTCCAACCTTCTCCAAGTGACCTGAAAACAATTTATATAACATAGGGTTATTATACCAGTATACTAAGTCTAATCCTACCTGAATCATCTCGTGAAAAGGTAAAGAAATCATGCTAAATCATAGTGAACAACAAGTAAAACTAACTATTAACATAAATAGGTATACTAAGATCCTAGACTCACTAGGGATACTCTAAAAAATTATCATATAAAAGGGTATATAATATAGTAAATAACATCAAGGGTACCCTACTACCACTTCCCCACTAGTTTTCCAATTTTCTTCAACATCGCACGTCCTAATCCATATCTCTCCAAAAAAGGATGGCCCAAAAACACCAGGGTGAGACAAAAAACATGCACTACATGCAACACAAAGGCTTTCCCACAGAAACCTAGAAGAATAAACACAACATCCACACAACCAGAAGTAACTAGGTAGTTTTTAGGATCCACTACAGCCTGTATAATGTGTATCATAAATCAGGTATTATGCCTTAAGCCATTACATCCCATACACCAAGTAAGGATCCTCAACCCATCATAGCCTATACATTCCATACCTATAGTATAACTTGGGAAACTATATCCAGAATATATGTGTGTGAAGTAACCACAAGACATTATAGAATTCTACACATATATATGGGTAAAACTAACCTCTATGCATACTATCAAAAGTAACTACCAAGAGAGAGAGTGTGTGGCTAAAGGGGGGATTCATCCATCCATCCTCCCACTAGGGTGTTGGGGAAAACACCCCCCCCCCCCCAAGGCTCAAAATCCCTGGGGTATCAGTTTCCCTAACCGATAGGGTGGGGTAGCATATAATAACACAAAAAGTATATGATATAATATAGCTCACAACAACACTATGGGAAAGACCTAGTCTTATACAAAACTATAGCTAACATCTCTCGTACTCCTGATTTCCACTACTAAGACTAGGTAACCTATAAGCACACAATCACTTTAAGAACAATATTAAGTTACTTATTCCTTTTTATTAGTTTAACTTTATGTTAATTTATTATTTAACCATTAATTAACCATTATCAATTCCAATTTTCATTTTATTATCATTACAACAAAGTCACATGCCCTCCAGGTATAATCAAACTAAGTCCACGGATTCTCAGAAAGATAACATCATCACTGCATCCAATTAATCTCCAACCACATTGGTTAAACATAATTTATTCAATAATTTATTAATATCATTAAAACTTTTCCATAATTCTAGGTATTTTATTAAATCATTCTAAGATACCAAACACAAGTGTATAAACACGGTGAGTAGATGAACTACCTGTTGAGTCTTTTCCACCTATAGCAGGAGTGTATACCCATCCTTCCTCAAGAACCTAAACACATAAGGTATGTGGAATACCCTGTGTGTCTTCACCTCTTTTGGATGGAGGATAAGCAAGACCATATACCTTAAGTAATGTAGAAAGTATAGTAGATAAACAAAAATAATCATCCAATAAGAAAACCATCAGGTAATCCTAGCTTTAACACTTTTCATCATCTCAAGTGTCCTTTATGACACCCATATACATAAATCGATACATCTCACCACTCTAGGAGTCAACTGCTGCCATGACCAGTAGGCCTCCTTACCCCCACATATCACAACATCCATCTAGGCTCACAACATATCACAAGCAGTAGGAAACAACAATGTAACTAGGATCTTGTCCCCAAACAAGGCATTCAACCTTCACACATAATGAGATCTCATGGATCCAAAGACCAAGGCCCTCGATCTTATAATAAAGTGGGTAACTCATAACCTTACAAGTAATTATCTTTATAATACAACTGGTATCTTATTCCATCATTAATTAACCGATTCAATTAAACATGCATAACTACATCCATTTTATAATCACTGAAGCATAACAACAAAAACCAGATTCATTAAGCATGCCTATCTTTGGAAAATTAATTTACAATTAACCCAACATTATGTTATTTAACAATTTCCATCCAAAACTACATAATAATCAAACAAATCAAAAATATCACACTATCTAGAAAAAGAAGAGGTAATAACATCGCTAAGAAACAATATATGATCGATTCCAATTATTTAATAGGGTTAAATATTTATTATGTAAATTGCATTGATACAGTGGTATAAATCATACTAAATATATGACTCCATGTAATAATAATAATAGATAATCCATGAATCCCCTACCTCAAAAGGTTTTTGACATTCTTTTCATGAGAATGGGCCAACACAACGGATCACGATCCCCTCTCCCGCAATGGCTGCATTCACCCGAGGACGTTGGGGCACGACCACACCAACCAACACCAAAGAAGTATATATTAGAAACATGGAGATCATGGGTCATTACATGGAAATAATACATAGGAGGAAACATATCGTGGAACCCATAATACATAGGTAGAACATAACTTATATCGAAGATACATCAACACTTCTTGATTGCACCAAAACAGGGGGTGCACATGCAGTAGGAAGAAACTTCAAGGGGAAACAATCTAAGGATTACAGTTCGATAACACCAGTCCTATGGGAAGAAAGGTTTCATCATCTTGTACCATGGGAGAAAAATATGTAAGAACAATTCAAAAGGTATCTCAAAATTTTGAAAATCTAAATAGAACATTGGTTTAGAAACAGTTTTAAATTTTCCATTAATGGCGGATCTAGTTAAGATTATGCGGTTTGACCAAGTAATGAAACTAGAAAAATTAGTAATATTAATATAGGATTTATGGGATTTGAATTTTCCTTAAAATCCTATAAAACAAGGCTTTGAAATCATTTTTTGTCAAAGAAAATGTCAAACAGTCGATATTGTAGGAAGCTGGAAGTATTGTTTACATACTGATCTAGAAACATGGTAGCACCTACCGACCACTGTGTCACCTACCGACAGATAACCTAAAGACCATTTTAGAACCTACCAAAAGATAACCTATCGACCACTATAGAACTTACCGACAAATGACCTATTGACCACTGTATCATCTACCGACAGATGACCTATCGATCACTGTATCACCTACCGACGGATGACCTACCAACAACTGTAGTACCTACCGACAGATGACCTACCGACCACTATAGAACCTACCAATAGATGACCTACCGACCACTGTATCACCTACCAACCACTGTAGCACCTACCAAACACTGTATAATCTTTTGACAGATGACCTACCGACCATTATTCACAAAACTGGAAACACTTTTCACAGAACTAGAAATTTGGAAAAGTGTCAGGGATAAGTCACCTTAACCTCCCAGAACACCTCAATCACTATATTTCATCAAACAGATTGACCAGATAGGTCGGAGACATTACATTAGATACCTCTCAAAACATTCTCATCCCCGAGAATCCAAAACCAACCAAGAGAGGAAACATAAAAAGGGGTCCGAACAACCACCCTTTGAGATACCTCTCAAATCTCTCACCACCAAAGGATATCAAAAACGACAAAAAGAAACACATGAAACCACAAAAAAATCACAACCAGATTCTAAAAACTCTCCTAGGGGAGATACCTCTCAAAATATAGTATCCACAAAAAGAAATAAGATAAATTTATCTCATAACTAGAAAGGGTCTAAAACCAAAAAAAGAACAATGTTACAAGAAATGAGCTAAAAATCAAATAGATCAGGGTACTGAGCGTGTATTTGTGACTCACATTCCCAATTACTATACTCCATGCCATCATGTCACCACAATACACAAACCAAGGGGATATCACACCTACGAAACACCTTATCCTTGCAGTCTTGGATCTCTAAAGGTCTCTCCATGAAGGTCACATCATTGGCAACATCGATCGCACCCCAATTGATTTTGTGAGAGTCATCATGAAGATAACGATAGAGCTGAGACATGTGAAAAAAAATCATGTATCTAGCTCATTTTCAGGGGAAATTCTACCTGATATTCCATCACTCCAACACAAGCCAAAACCTCGAAACAACCAACAAACCAGGGAGAAATCTTACTCCCATAACCAAACCTTCACTAGACATAACGGTGAGTCACCTTCAGAAACACATGATTGCCAATGCCAAAATATTGAGGTCTCCTCCTATGGTCATATTATGACATATGATGATTCTACATTACCTTTATCCTCTCATGAATCACCTGAACCATCTCTACCATATTCTATACCATTTCCTGTCTGAGAATTGCTGACTCTCCGATCCCAGTACAGTGTAATAGAGAATAGAAAGGTAGCTATATAATATTTCACACGGCATCATACTGATGGTGGAGTGAAAAATATTATTGTAAGAGAACTCTACCAATGGAAGTTTCCTCATCAATAAACCTCCAAAATCTAGGGCACAAGAGTGCAACATGTCTTCAAGAGTCTTGATGGTCTTCTCTATTTGACCGTCCGTCTACAGATGAAAAGTAGTTCTAATAAATACCTGAGAACCGAAATATTTCTGGAGTCCTCTCCACACCCTTATGGAAAACGAGGTTCTTTATTGTAAATGATCATCTTTAGGACTCCGTGGAGTCTCAACCCCTCCTCCAGATACTATCACAAAAAAACCTTCACTAAGTTCGAATCCTTGATTACTATAAAAAGGGAAGATTTCAAAAAACAACACACTACCACCCATATAATTTCATATCCTTTTTGAGATCGAGTTAAAACAGTAATAAATTCCATCGATATTTCCTCCCAATTATATTGAGGAGCATCTAACGGCTAGAGAAAACTACTAAGAACATGGTACTTGGCCTTCACCTTCTAATAGACCAAATATCGAGTCACAAAATCTATAACTACACACTTCAACCCAGGCCACCAAAACTGACTCCTCAACAATGGATGCATCTTTTCACAATAGTATATACCACTAAGATAGAACATTTGAAATCTCCAAGAACCATCTCAAAAAAATTCGAAATGAATGAAAATCGTCCCTCAAAAAAACACTCAGTGTTGTTCATCCTTAGAATAAACTTCAATGGACTCACTATAAACAACTCTGTCTCTCTAGACCGCCACCTCAAGATCCACCAACTATGAATATTATACCTACTGAACCAAATATGATTGCACTTTCTTCTAAAAAATACAACCTATGCCCCCAACTTCTCCCATATCTAGATGTAATGCTGAAAGTTCTTCAATCACTCTCCATAAATCACTAGATTCATGTACTACATCATTACAAGACTTCCTTCTCAACGCATCATCTACAACATTCCCTTTACCAGGTGTATATGATATTTCGAAGTCATAAACCTATAATAACTCTATCCACTGTCATCATCTCAAGTTCAAGTCACTCTAGGAGAAAACATACCTCATGCTCTTATGATCGGTGAAACCAAAAAGCACTCACTGATGAGGTAATGTCTCCATAACTTCAAAGAAAACATGAAAACCACTAAATCGATATCGTGAGTGGAATAGTTATGTTCATGGGGACTCAACTGTTGAGACCCATAAGAAATGACCGATCTCTGCTGCATCAGAATGTATTCCAACCCTAGATACGAAGCATCATAGAAAACCTCGAACTAAACTCTTTCTAAGGGAAAACAAATAACTGGATCACTGAACAAATTCCCTTTTAAATAATCTAAATATTCTTAAAACTAATTATTCTACACAAACACCTAATCATTCCTAGTCAACGCAATCAAATTAGTTGAAACCCAAGAAAAATCATCCATGAACCTCATATAATACCCTATGAGACAATGGAAACTACCCACTTATTCCACTATCTTGGGGGATTCCCAAGACACAAATACATATATATTTTATGGATCCACATCTAATCCCTTCTGGGATACAAGATTCCCTAAGAAACTGACTTCTAAATCCCCAAACTCACACTTCAACAACTTTCCAAACATCTGTTTCCATTGAAGAACTCCAAAATAGCATGTAGATGTTATGCATGCTCATCCTCATACATGGATTACACATAGATATATTCGATGAAAACCACCATGAAATTATCTAAGAACTCACAAAACACTGTTTTCATCAACTCCATGAACATAGATGGAGCATTAGTCACACCAAATGCATCACCAAGAGCTCGTAATGCCCATGATGACAATAGAAAGCAGTATTCGGGATATCCTCATTCTTAACATGCATTTGATTATACCCAGACCAAAAATCGAGCTTTTAGAATGAAAATTCACCTTTAAGTTGATCGAATATGTCATCAATCCGTAGAAGAGGATAGTGGTTCTTCACTATCGCTTTGTTCAAGTGTCGATAATCGACACACGACTACAAATTGTCATCATCCTTATTTACAAAAAAAACTAGTGCCCCCCATGGTGGCACACTCAGCAAAAAAAATGCACTTCAATAGACCATCGAGCTGTATATGCAACTCCCGCAACTCAAAATTCCCTATCCTATATGGAGATATCGATATAAGATACATGCCTAACTATAGATTGATCTAGAACTTGATCCCTCGTCAAGGGGGTAATGACACAACCTCTTCTATAAAGACACTAGGGTACTCTTTAAAAACCCTAGAAAACACTGACTAATGAACTTTTATGAACTCAACACCAGCTCAGTCATCAAGGATAAAAAAATAAGGAACATTCCACTGACCCATCTAAGGGTCTCGATCGCCAACAAACATTGTTGTCTCTCCATAAAAATCAAAGAACACTGCCTACCTCCAAAATAAATCCATGATATCCTACACTGAATAAAACCAATCCTTGATAAGGATGGAATCATACAGTTATATTCATAAACATCGGAAATCTCTCCAAGATCAATGATTCCCCAGCACTAGCTCATAGTCTCTACATAATTAAAAAAACTCAACTCAACCTCTAATTGTTGTAGTCAATTCCAAGGGCACTGGAAGCATCTCTACCTCAAGTTCAAAAGCATGGAAAAGGGAAGGTGACATGAAGGAGTGTGTCACTCCTGAGTCAAACAAGGAATAAAACCAAGTATAAAATAAGAAAAGGGTACCTCGAACAATGTCTAGCTCACCTAGAGATGGAAACCCTAAAGCATGAAGCTGACCATAACCTACTCCATGGCCTCTCTAAACCATATGAAGACCACCAGCACAGTCGCGCTCTGCTCTCTGAGGATGGAGATCATCCTAAGGTTGTTCTATGCCTTCCCCATATGCTCTTTGCTAATCCAAAGCTGGTGAAACCTGTTACTACTGCCTATGTTGGAACTACCTCAATAAAGGAACCTAAAGAAGAACACCTGGTGCATGATGATTGCTCTAAAAGGTTGGGCACCCTCATTGTTGATGACCTCGGCCATTGCAAGAAAAACAAGCACCTCATCCCCTGGAATAGGTTTGAGAACTACCTCCACAAGAGAAATGAGATGATGAGGTATGGGACCTACCCCTGTCCAAACAGAAACTCTACTTCCATGAAAAACAGGAACCTCGTACCATAGCTCTGATTCATGAGGAATCCTAATGACTCCCCTCTTGTGATGATATTGTTTTAGATAATGTCCTCTCAATGAACTCTTCCCTTTCCTACACCTTGAGATATATCGTTATCATAAATAGAGTAAGATTGAAATGAATCATTGGATGAAAAGCCTCCTCTAAATTCCTCACCCAGCCTCCTCATTTGGAAATAGGTCTGAATCATATCATAGAAGGTTCCAAAAATGGATCCTGAACTCTCACACATTGAAGCTTCCCTAATGAAGGGTTAGAAGCTCCTAGAGATTGGCCACCTTCACAGTCAAATAAATAAAATCAGCTATGAATTTCTCTTGGAAATTCTCACATGATATTGCTAACTGTCTGCGGTCCCTAAGGAGAAAGTACCACTACTGCCTCACTACCCCATACAGCATCTTCAAAACCAATGACACCCAGTGCTCCTTCTAAGTATAGATATAACTGAAGGCTATATATACCTCCTCCAATAATTCTTCCATGACTGCATCTAAAACTGATCCCTTATACTTTTTTAGACTCTCAGAGTTTTCTCCTAAAAGTTTCATTGTCATCAACCTCTACTCTACAGTAATCTGCTGGTGCAGCTTTTTGGGAATCTTCTATGTGAACCTGATGAGGAAATCGACCTAGAGTCATACCTGAAAATGGACAGATAGTTAGATCTCCTAGACCTGGAATATGGAATACTTTAACATTAATTAATTGTTGTCTCTTATTAATTTTAGGTTAACAAATCTAGAGGTCTACCCATTCCAACACAGGGAAAAGAAGAATGATGTATGATCCTTTCCAAGGTCTCTACCCTAAAACAAGTATCACCTCATTTAGTAGCCACTGTAAACTTAAAGTTCCATGCATCAGATCTTAAGGGGCCCAAATGCATGTGTCTCATCCGATCTCTAGTGTTTATAGCACTTGATAAACTTAACTGACATTGTTTACCTACCAACCCATGAAACCTCACCTTTGCCTAACACCAAACTCCATCCTATCCCTCAACCAAAGACTCTAACACCACTCTGTCACAACACCATCCAGAAAATGTGTACCCCTTATTGGCCAGTAATGTGAGAAGAGAGATAATGACCTCCGAGTCCCACCTCCATTAGGCCCTGGGTTAGAGACTAGCACCAACAGTATTGTAAACACACAAATGGTAGGAATTTGCCTCTAAGAGAACACATGCAGAAGAGAGAGAGAAGACAGACACCAATCAAAAACTTTTTAGAATAAAATATAAAATAAACCCAAGTACACATATGTAATGTCATACAAGAACTACTACAACTGAAAAGGAAAACTGCAAGTACAAAAATAAAGTAAAACAACAACGACCATAAATCCCAAATAGCTCATGCAAACTCCAAGATAGTAGTAAAAATCCTGACATCCAACCTTCACCAAGTGACCTGAAAATAGTTTATATAACATAGGGTGAGTATACCAATATACTCAGAAGGATCTTACCTAGAGCCTCTTGGGAAAAAGTAAAGAAATAATGAAAAATAATAGTGAACAACAATTGAAACTAACTTATCACCTAAACAAGTATACTAAGTTACCAACCTCACCATGGATACTCTCACCAAGTATCACATAAAATAGTGTATAATATATTAAACAAATAAAGGGTTCCTTGCTACCACTTCCCCATTGGTTTACCACTTTCCCCCAACATCACACATCCTAATCCATTTCTCTTAAAAAAGGTTTGCTCAAAGAAACCTAGGTGAGGACCACAACATGAACCTCATGAAACACAAAGGATTTCCCACAAATATCTGGGTAAAGCACAACACCATCCACACAAACAGAAGTAACCAGGTAGTTTCTGGGAGTCACCACAGCCTGCATAATGTGTATCATACATTGGTCATTATGCCTCGGGCCATTACATCCCATACACCGAGTAAGGATCCTCAATCCATCACATCCTATACACATCATACCTATAGTAGCACTTGGGAAACTATATCCAGGATATATGTATGTGAAGTAACAACAATCCATTATATCCCTATACATACATATATGGGTAAAACTAACCACTGTGCATACTAGAAAATGTAACTACCATGAGAGAGAGTGGGGCCAAAGGGGGAATTCAACCATATATCCTCTCACAAGGATGTTGGGGAAACCACCACCCCCCCCCCAGGTCTCAGAATCCCCAGGGTGTTAGTAGCCCTAACCAATAGGGTGGGGTAGCATAAAGAAACAGAAAAAGTACATGATAAAATATAGCTCACAACCACACTATGGGAAATACCTAGACTTAGAAACAATTTCATCTAACATCCCTTGAAATCCTGGTTTCCACTACTAATACTAGATATCCTATAAGTAAAAAATCACTTTAAGATATACATTAAGTTACTTATCCCTTCTAATTAGTTTCACTTTTTTTAATTGATTCTTTAACCATTAATTAACCACTATAAATTCCAAATTTCATTTTATTAGCATTATAACAAAGTCTCATACCCTCCAGGCATAACCAAACTAAGTCCATAGATTCTTAGAAAGATAACCTCTGCATTGCATCCCAGCAAGCTCTAACCCCATTGGTTCAACATCATTTATTCAATAATTTATTAACATCATTAAACCTTTCCCATAATTCCAAGTATTCTAGGAATGATTTCTAATCTAAAAAACACAATGGGCTTAGCATGATGAGTATATGAACTACCCATTAAGTACTTTCCACCTATAGAAGGATTGTAGACCCATCCTTCCTCGAGAAGCTAAACACAAAAACCATGTGGCATACCCTGCATGTCTTAGCATATTTTAGAAGGAGAGTAATCAAGACCATCTTCCTCAAGAAGTGGGAAAAGTATATAAGATAAACAAAAACAAGAATCCAACAAGAAAAACATTGAGTAATCCCAGCTTTGACCCTTTTCATCATCTCTAGTGTTCTCACAGACACCCATATGCATAAAACGATGCATCTCGCTACTCTAGGTGTAAAATGATACAACAAACACTAGTCCTCCCTACCCCCATATATCACAACATCCATCTAGGCTTACAACACATCACAAGAAGAAAGAAAAAAAAGTAATTGAGCTCTTGGTGCCAAACAAGGCATTCAACCTTCACACATAACGAGCTATCATGGATCCAAAGCACAAGGAAATCGACCCTATAATTAATTTGGTAAATCATAACCCTACAAGTAATTATATTTATAACACATCTCGTTCCTTATTACATCTTGAATTAACCAATTAAATTAAACGTGAATAATTGCATCCATTTGATTATCACCAAACCATAACAACAACAACTAGATTCATTAAACATGACTCTTTATCTATGGAAAAATTAATTTACAATTAACCCATCCTTGTGTTCTTTACCAATTTCTATCCTGAATGACATTATAAACTAAAAAGTCAAAGATATTTCACTATCTAGAAAAACAAGAGGCAATAACATTGCTAAAAAACAACATATGATCAATACTAATTATTTAATCCGGTTAAATATTTGTTATGACAATTACATTGATATAGTGGGATAAATCATGAAAAATCTACGACTATATATAAAAATAATATTGAATCTTCAATCCCCTACCTCAAAATTGTTTCAGCGTTCTTTTCATGAGAATGGTCTAACACAACGGATCACAATCACCTCTCCTGCAACGACTACATTCACCTGAGGACGTCGGGGCATGACTGCATCAACCAACACCCAAGAAGTATTCGTTAGAAACATGGAGATCATAGGAAATTAGATGTAAAGGATATATAAAAGTAAATAGATCAAGGACCCAGAAGATGGAGTTATAACATACCTTATATCGAAGACGGATCATAACTTCCTGGTTGCACCAAAATAGGGGGTGTACATGTAGCAGGAAGAAACATCAAGGGGAAATGATCCAAGGATTAAATTTTTATCACACCACTCATAAGGGAAGAAAGTTTTGGGAATATCATACCAGGGTAGAAAAATATAGAAGAATAATACATAAGTTATTTTGGCCTTTTTTAAATCTAAACATAGCATTGATTTAGATATAGTTTTTGATTTTCCATTAATGGGGGATCTAGTCAAGATTATGTGGTTTGACCAAGTAAAAGAACTCATACAGTTAGAAATATCAATATTAAAGTTATGGGATTTGAATTGGCATTAAAATTCCATAAAAAGGCTTTTAATTCATTTTATGTCAAAGAAAAAATGAAACAGGTTACCTATAGGAAGCTAGAAACATTGTTCACCCACTGATTTGGAAATACTGTAGCACTGACCGACCATTGTAGCACCTACTGAATGATGACCTTCCAATCAATGTTTTACCTATCAAAGGATAAACTACCGACCAATGTAGCACCTAGCAAGAGATGACCTACTGACCACTGTAGCACCTATCGACAGATAACCTACCGACCACTATAGCACCTACTGACAGATGACCTACCGACCACTGTAGCACCTACCGACCACTACAGCACCTACCGATAGATGACCAACCGACCACTGTAGAAACTATCGATATATGAACTATCAAATGTTGTAGCACCTACCGATATATTACCTAATGACCACTATAGCACCTATCAACCACTATAGCACCTACTGACAGATGACCTACTGACCACTGTAGAACCTACCAATAGATGACCTACTAACCACTGTAGCACCTACCAATAGATGACCTACTGACCACTGTATCACCTATCGAAAGATGACCTACCAACCACTGTAGCACCTAATGACCACTATAACACCTACCAACAGATGACCTACTAACCACTCTTCGTCAAACTGGAAACATTGTTCTCATAACTAGAAATTTGGAAAAGTGTGGGGGATAACTCTCCTTGACCTCCTAGAACACCTAAAACACCATATTTCAACAAAGGAATGGACTAGAGAGGTCTGGGACATTACATTAGATACCTCTCAAGGCATTATCGTCCTCAAGAATCCAAAACAAACTCAGAGAGTAAATATAAAATAGGGCCGAACAACCACCCTTCGAGATACCTCTCAAGGATCTCACCCCCAAAGGACCTCAATCACCTCAAAACGGAACATGTGAAACCACATGAAAAACACAACCAGATCCTAAACACTCTCTTGGGGGAGATACCTCTGAAAAGAGAGCAGCCACAACAAGAAATAAAAGAAATCCATCTCATAATAGGAAAATTTCTAAAACCACAAAACAAACATCATTATAAGAAAATAGCTAAAAATAAAATTGCTTGGAGTACTAATAATGTATCTGCGACTCAAATTCCCAAGTAATCTCCTCCAGGCCATCGTGATTCCATAAGATACAAACCAAGGGGAGAACACACCCACACACCACCTTCTCCTTGCAGTCTCAGATCTCTACAGGCTGCTCCTTGAAGGTCACATCATCATCAACATTGATCTTTCCCCCATTAATGATCTGAGAGTCATCATGGAGATAAATATGGAGCTACAACACATGAAAAACATCGTGTATTCGGATCATATACGGGGGAAGTGCTACCCGATACGCCATGGCTCCAACATGAGCCAACACCTCGAAAGGCCCAACAAACCAGGGAGAAATCTTACTCCCATGACCAAACCCTCACTACCAATGATGGAGAGTCACCTTTAGAAACATGTGAACACCAACACCAAACTATAGAGGTCTCCTCCTACGGTCAGCATAGGACTTCTAATGATCTTATTCTGCCTTCATCCTCTCGCAAATCACCTTAAACATCTTTATCATATTCTATACCAGTTCCAGCCCGAGAATTACTAAATCTCTGACCCAAGTCCAGCAAAACGTACAATGGAAAGGTCATCCATACAAGGCTTCAAACGGTTCCATACTTATGGTGGAGTGAAAATTATCATTGTAAGAAAAGCCTACCAGGGTTCGTTTCCTCACCTAAAAACCTCCAAAATATAGGACACAAGAGCAAAACATGTTTTCAAAAGTCTGGATTGTCTGGTCTATTTGACCATCCATTTTCAGATGAAAATGAGTTCTAAGGTATATTAGAGAGCTGAAAGCATGATGGAGACCTATCCAAACCCTGGAGGTAAAACAGGGGGTCTTGATTGGAAATGATCATCCTCAGGACTATGTGGAGTCTCACCACCTTCTTCATATTCTTCCTCAAAAAACTCCCCAAAGATTGAATCCTTGACTATTATAAAGTGGGCTGATTTCGTCAAGTGATCCACTACCACCCATATAGCAACATATAATCCTTGATCTTGTGGTAAACATATAAAAAATTACATCAAGATTTCCTCCCACATCCATTGAGTAACATCTAATAGCTGGAGAAAACCCCTGTGAACACGGTGATCAGCCTTCACCTTCTGGAGGACAAAACATCAAGACACAAACTCTACAATTACATGCTTCAAACTAGGCCACCAAAACTAAATCCTCAAGGCTAGATATATCTTTGTCACACCAAGATGTACCGCTAAGGGAGAACTATGGAACTCTATAATATCCATCTCACACATATCTAAATGAATAAAAATCCCCCCCTAAAATAACACTTGGTATTGTTCATCCTCAGGCCAAACTTCAGGGGGCTTGCCACAAATAGCTCAGTCTCCCAAGACCTCTACCTCAAGATCCCCCAATATGGAATCTTCTACCTGCTTCACCAAAGATTAATACACTTTCATATATATTTGAAAATCTATACCCTCAAACTTCTCCCATATCCATATGTAATAATAATTTTTTTTCATAACTCTCCAAGAATTGCCAGATTCATGCACTAAATCACTACGTGACTTCATGCTCAGTGCATCATCTACAACATTCCCTTTACTATGTGTATATGAGATTTATAATTCATAATCCTATAAGAACTCCATCCACTTATGTTTTCACAAGTTAAGTTCATGCTGGGAGAAAACATACCTCAGGCTCTTATGGTTGGTGAAAAAACAAAGGGCTCACTAATGAGGTAATGTATCCACAACTTCATTAAAAACACCACTGCTACCAACTCAAGATTGTGAGTGTCATAATTATGTTCATGGGGATGAAAATATGGAGACCCATAATAAATTAATGATCTCAATTTCATTAGAATGCATTCCAACCCTATAGGTAAATCGTCACATAAAACCTCGAAATGAACTCCTTCTATGGGAAAACAAAGAACCAGGGCACTTAACAACATCTATTTTAGATACTCGAAAGCTACCTGAAACTAATCAGCTCACAGAAATTCCTGATCCTTCCTTGTTAACACTTTCATAGGTGTCTCAAATTGAGATACATCAACCAAAAACATCCTATAATCACCTGGGAGATCATGGAAACTTCACACTTCTACCACTTTCTTGGGGGATTCCTAGGACACAACATCTTCTATCTTTGATGGATCCATAGATACTACTTACTAGGATGCAACATGCCCTAAGAAACATAACTTTAGATCCCAAAACTCACACATTGAAAAACTTTCCAAATATCTTCTCTTGACGAAGAACTCCCAAAATGACATGCAGGTGCTCTGCATGCTCCTCCTCAGACAAAGAGTACACAAGGATTTAATTAATGAAAACCACCACGAACTTATCTAGGAACTCACAAAACAAAACATTCATCAACCCCATGAACATAACTGGAGAATTATTAACACCGAACAGAATCACCAATAACTCGTAATACCCATGACGACAACGAAAAGAAGTCTTTGAGATATACTCATCCTTCACATGCATATAAAGATACCTAGACTGAAAATCTATCAATGAGAACGAACATGCACCCTTTAGTTGATCGAACGGGTCATCAATATGTGGAAGAGGATAGCAGTTATTCACTGTCACATTTTTCAAGTGATGATTGTTGACACACAAATGAAAACTTACATTAACCTTATTCATAAACAAAACTGGTGCACCCCACAGTGACACACTTGGCCAAACAAAACCACACTTCAATAGACCATTGAACTGTATATGCAGCTCCCACAACTCAGAAGGTGACATCCTATATGGATACATCGAGATAAGAGACACTCCTTGCTACAGCTCAATCACGAACTCGATCTTCTATCAAGAGGGTAATGATACAAACACTTCTGGAAAGAAATCAGGGTACTCTTCAATGACCCTATGAAACACCAATTGTTGAACCTCCTATGAACTCAATATCAGCTCAACCATCAAGGATGATAAATAAAGAACATGCATTTGACCCATCTGATGGTCTCGCTTTCCAAAAAACACTGTTGGATCACCATCAGCATTGATGAACACTCCCTGTCTTTGGAATAAATCCATAATAGCCTACACTATATACAACCAATACATTTTTAGGATGAAATCATATGGTTTTATTCATAAACATAGTAAATCTCCCCAAGAGTGGTGCTACCCTGACATTGTCTCATAGTCTCTACATACTTCAAAAAATTCATCTCAATATCTAACTAGCATAGTCAATGCCAAAGACCCTAGAAGACTCTTTACCTCAAGTCCCAAAGCATGGAAAATGGAAGGTGATATGAAGGAGTGTGTCACTCCTAAATCAAATAAGGAATAAACCCAAGTAAAAAAACAATAAAAGGGTACCACAAACGATGTATGTCTCACTTGGTGCTGGAAACGATAAATCATGATGCTGACCACAACCTTCTCCATGGTCTCTCTGACCCTGTTAAAAACCACCAACATGGAAATGAACTTCTCTCAGAGGATAGGGAGAGTGTCAGGTATGTTCTCTACCTACACCATCTACTCTCTACTGATCCAAAGCAGGTACAATATGTTTCTACTGCCTTGGCTGGAACTGCCTCAATGGAGGAACCTAAAGTGGAAAATGTTCTATATGATGACTATTCAGAAAGGTCAAGAACTCTCACTATTGATGACCTCAGACTCTATAAGAAAAACAATTGCATGATCCCTTAGCATATACCTAATAACCACCACCCCCAAATAAATGAGATGTTGAGGGCTGGGACCTAGCCCTGGCCAAATGGAAGCTCTTCTTCCATGAGAACTAGAAATATCGGACCATAGCTCTAATTCATGAGGAATCCTAATGACTCCCCTTTCATGATGATTTGGTTTTGGATAATGTCCTCTCGATCACCTCTGCCCGCACTAGCACCTTGAGATATGTTGTCAGCATAAACGGGGTGACATGTCATTGAATATCTAGATACAAAGCCTCCTCGAAATTTCTTTCCTTGGCCACCTAATCTAGAAATAGGTCCAAAGAATATCGTAGAAGGTTCTAGAAATAGAGCTTGAACTCTTGCACACTATAGATTCCCTATTGAAGGGTATGTAGCTCCTAGAGACTAGCCACCTTCATGGTCAAAGAAAGAAACTCAGCTCTGAACTATTCTTAGAACTTTTCCCATGATATTTTTGAATCCTCGTGATATACGAGGAGCAAGAACAACCACTGCCTCTAAGCCCCATGAAACATCATCAGAACCAATGACACCCAATGTTCCTTCCGACCACATATCAAACTAAAGGCAATATAAACCTCCTCCAACTAGTCTTCTAGGACTACATTTGAAATTGATCCCCCATACTTCTATAGAATCTCAGAGTATCCTCCTCCAAGTGTCTTCGTCATCAACCTCTACTCTGCAGCGATCTGCTGGCAGAGTCTGTTGGACATCTTCTATGAGAACATGATGAGGACGCCGACCTGGAGCCATACATACAAAAGGAAAATTAGTTAGAAATCTTAAACCTATAACATGGAAGACTTTAAAATTAATTAATTTTTTATTTTATTTATTTTAGGTTAACCTATCCCAAAGTCTACCCATTCAAACAAATGTACAAAGAAGAATGATGCATGATCCTTTCCTAGGTCTCTACCCTGCAACCAGTATCACCTCATTTAGTAACCATTGTAGACATAAAGGTATGTGAATCAGATCACAAGGGTCCCTAAACACCTGTGTATCAACCAGTATCCTGATTTTATATCACTTGATAAAGTTCATTGTCATCGTTTCCCTACCAACCCATGAAACCTCACATGTTCCTAACACCAAACTTTATCCTATACTTCATCCAGAGCCTCTGATACCACTATGTTGCAAGCCCCTCTCCACAATGTGTACTCCTTCTTTTCTAGAAATGTGAGAAGAGATATAATGACCCCTCAGTCCCACCTCCAGTAGGCCCCGGGTTGGTGACTAGCACTGAGGGTAGAGTAAACACACAAATGGGAGGCATTACCCTCTAAGAAAACACATACGAAAGAAGGAGTAAGATAGACAAAAATCAACAACTTTTTAGACTAAAATATAAATGAAACCCATGTACACACATGTAATTTCATGCAAGAACTACTACAACTAAAAAGGAAAACTGAAAGTACCAAAATAAAGTAAAATGTTAGTAACCACGAAGCCTGAACAGCTTCTGCAAACCACAATATAGTAGCAACCAACATGATCTCTAACCTACTCCAAGTGAACAGAAAACATTTTATATAACATAGGGTGAGTACACCCATATACTTAGTAGGATCCTACCTCGATCCTCTTGTGAAAAAGTAAATAAATCATGATAATGCACAGTGAACAACAGGTGAAACTAACTCATCACCTAAACAGGTATACTATGTTCTCAGTATCACCATGGCTAATCTCACCAAGTATCACATACACGACTATATAATATAGTAAATAATATAAAGGGTACCCCGCTACAAGTTACCCACTGGTTTTTCACTTTACCCCAACATTGAAAGTCCTAATCCATGTCTCTGTAAAAAGGTTGGCCTGAAGACACCTGGGCAAGCACCACAACATGAACCTTGTGCAACACAAAGGCTTTCCCGCAGACACCTGGGTGAACCACCACACCATCCACACAACCAGAAGTAACTAGGAAGTTTCCAGGAGCCACCACATCCATCATAACGTGTATCATACATCAGGTATTATGCCTAATCCATTACATCCCATACACCAATTAAGGATCCTCAATCCATCACAACCTATACATGTCATACCTATAGTAGAACATGGGAATCTATATCCAGAATATATGCGTTTGATATAACCACAAGCCTTTACACACCTCTACACACATATATGGGAAAAAATAACTATCATTCATACTAGAACAAGTAACTACCAAGAGAGAAAGAAGGGCCAAAGGGGGAAGTCATCCATCCATCCTCCCACCAGGATATTGGGGACCCCCCCCCTCTAGGGCTCAAAATCCCCAAGGTGTCAGTCACCCTAACCGACCAGGTGGGGTAGCATATAGAAATAGAAAAATTACATGATATAATATAGATTACAACCACACTATGTAAAATAACTAGTCTTAGAAAAAAAATTAGCTAACATCTATTGGACTCCTAGTGCTATATCTCCTATAATCACATAATCACTTTAAGAGCTACATTAAGTTACTTATCCCTTCTTATCAGTTTCAATTTACAAAAAATTGATTCTTTATCCATTAATTAACCATTATCAATTCCACATTTCATTTTATTATCATTACAACAAAGTCTCATTCCCTCTAGGCATAACCAAACAGAGTCCATAGATTCTCAGAAAGATGACCACAACATTGCATCCCAGTAAGCTCTAACCCCATTGTTTTAACATCATTTAGGAAATCATTTATTAATATCATTAACAATTTTCCATAATTCTAGGTATTATAGAAAATCATTATAATATACCAAACATAATGGGATCAACACGGTGAGTATATGAACTACTTTTCAGGTCTTTTATACCTATAGTAGGAGCGTAGAACCATCCTTCCTTGAGAAGAAAAACACGAAAATCACATGGCATAACACGTGTATCTTTTCATCTTTTGGAAGGAGGCTAATCAAGACCATCTACTTCAAGTAGTGGGGAAATTATAGCAGATAAACAAAGACAAGCATCCTACTAGAAAAACATCGAGTTAGTCCAGCTTCAACCCTTTTCATCATCTCCAGTGTCCTCCTCGACACCCATATGCATAAACCGATGTATCTTTCCACTATAGGAAAAAAATTCTGCCGCAAACACTGGGCCTACCTACCCCCACATATCACAATACTCGTACAGGCTCACAAAGCATCAGAAGAAACATGAAACAACAAAGTAACTGGGATCTTGGCCCCAAACAAGGCATTCAACCTTCACACATAACAATCTCTCATGGATCCATAGCACAAGGCACTCAGCCATATAAGTAAGTGGGTAACTCATTACCCTACAAGGAATTATTTATAACACAACCAGTTACTTATTTCATATTGAATTAACCGATTAAATTAGACATCCATAACTGCATTCATTTGATTATCACCAAAGCATAACTACAACAACTAGATTCATTAAACATGCCTTTTTATCTTTAGAAAATTAATTTAAAATTAACCCGACTTTAAATTATTTACCAATTTCCATCCAAAATGAAATTATAAATAAAAATAGCATATATATCACACTATCTTATAAAACCATAGGTAATAACATCAGTATGAAACAACATATGATCGATACCAATTATTTAATCCGGTTAAATATTTATTATGTCAATTCCATTTATCTATTGGGATAAATCATGCTAAATATAAGAATATATTTAAAAAGAATAGAGAATACATGAATCCCTTACCTCAATAGGTTTTTGATGTTCTTTACATGAGAATGGGCCAACACAGCAGATCATGATCTCCTCTCCTGCAATGACTACATTCATCCGAGGACATCAGGGCATGACCACATCAACCAACAACCAAGAAGTATCTATTAGAAACATGAAGATCACATGTCATTACATGTAAAGGAGACACATGATGAAATATATTGAGGAACCCAGAAGGTAGAGGTAGAACATACCTTATATCAAAGACGTATGGACACTTCCTGGTTTCACCAAAATAGGGGGGTGCGCATGCATTAGGAAGAAACTTCAAGGCGAAATAATCCAAGGATTATAGTTAGATCACACCACTCCTATGTGAATAATGGTTTGGGTGTCTAATAATAGGGGAGGAAAAGATGGAGGAACAATATGGAAGGTATCTCACCCTTTAAAAATTCAAAACAGAGCATCGGTTTGGATACGGTTTTAGATTTTCCATTAATGGAAGATCTAGTCAATATTACGTAGTTTGACCAGGTAAAGGCACTTAGAAAATTAGGGATTTTAATATAAGATTTATGGGCTTTGAATTAGCCTTAAAATCCCATAAAAAAGATTTGAACATGTTTTACATCAAAGAAAATCTCAAATAGAAAAAACTGTAGGAAGCTTGAAACATTGTTCACCTACCGATCTAAAAACACTGTAGCACCTACCAACCACTATAGAACCTATCGACAGATAAACTACCGACCACTATAGAACATACTGATAGATGACCTACTGACCATTGTAGCACCTACCAATAGATGAACTACCGACTACTGTAGTACATACTAACAGATGACCTACTGACCACTATAGGACTTATTGACAGATGACCTACCAACCACTGTAGCACCTACCGACCACTTTAGCACCTATCAACAGATGACCTACCAATGACTATAGAATCTACCAATTAATGACCTTATGACCACTATAGCACCTACCGATAGATGACATACTGACCACTATAGCACCTACCGACCACTGTATCACCTACCGACTACTGTATCACCTACCGATAGGTGACCTACTGACCACTGTTCACAAAACTGGAAACACTATTCATGGAACTATAAATTTGGAAAATTGTTGGGGATAAGTCACCTCGACCACCCAGAACACCTCAAACTCCATATTTGAAAAAAGGAATGGACCAGATAGGTTTGGGCCATTACATATGTCTATAATCGAAGGAAGGATTTATAATTTCATGTGGGAGATTATGTTTTCTTGAAATTGTCTTCAAGTAATGGTGTTATAAGATTTGGGATGAAAGGGAAACTAATACCCATGTACATTGGAACTTTTTAAATTATAGAGATAATTGGAGTTATGGATTATCATTTGGTAATGTCGTGTATCCTTTCCAAGGTACACAATGTGTTCCACATCTCCTTCTTAAAGAAGTACATGCTAGACCCAACACATGTACTCACTTCTGAAGGAATATAATTAGAACCTGATTTATCTTATTTTGAAGAGCCTATCCATATTTGGACACTAAAGAACAAGTGTTAAGGAATTAGATAACTATGATGGTAAATATACTTTGGAAGAACCATAAATTTGAAGAGGTGATGTAGGAGCTTGAGAAATTTATGATGAATAACTACCCAAATCTTTTTATGAAGTGACAATCTAGAAATTTCAAGAATGAAATTTTTGTAGGAGGGGAGAATGCAACGACCCAAAATTCAATCAATGATATTTATCTTATTATGTTTATTTCATATAGTATATATATCACTTAAAATCACTTTTATAACATAATAAAATCTTTATAAATGAATAAGAAATGAAATAAGAGGTATTTATAGAAGTTAATGAACTTATACCAAAGAAATAGTAACTTGACCTTATGAAAGGTAATATGAGCCACATGAATAGTAAATTAGCTTAATGAATAGTAACATCACCAATGAAATTATAAATAAAATTTAGGCACTGTGTAAATCAGAATATGATATAATTATATCATAGTATAAGTAAATAAATATTTTAAATATTATAAATTAAGTGTTGGTATTTTTGTAAGTAATAAATATTTAATTACAATTTTACAATTAATAAAATAATTTAAAAGATACATTGTTTTCATAAAATTTTTTCATAAATTAAAAAAAATTTGTATTCTGATTTTAGGATAATTTTATGTGACCGTATTTGATTTTTATAAGTGTTATAAAATCAATTATTAATTTAAAATCAGTATTTTTTAGTAAATAATTATTTTATTTAAAATTAAAATTTCATATACTTATAAAATTATTTTGATAAAATGGATTCCATTTTTCAATTCTAATTGTTGAAAAAACTTTATGGTATATTTTTAGGATTTTTCTAATATACATGAATTTTTGTAAATAGTAAAATATGGTAATTTACAGTAAAAATACATTAAAAGCTAAATATACTATTACTTGAGTCATCACTGATGTAAGAACCATAATATCTAACTCTCCTTAATTATTTTAATTTATTTGATGATAATTATCAAACTATTCATAATCTTTTTTGAAAATAATAAACAAATGAATTATATATTCAAAAATCACCTCTCTCCTTCACTATAAATATCATCCCTCACCACCAATTTTCCTCACATATCTAAGCCCTGAATCTTGTCATATTTCAACTTAATACTCTCCCCAAGAATCTCCCCCATGTCTATGAGATCTTGTTCTTAACAAAAGACCAAAACCAATCCCATTAAGGAGGTTTCCAATGAGGAGTATTCAAGATATAAAATCATCTTCCTTTTCCACTTAATTTCTTTTCAACTTCTTTTCATTTATTATTTTCTCTTCTACTCCTATATCCAAATGAGAATGATAACTCTAATATAATCTATATACTAAAATTATATCATTTTAATGGAATATTATTCCATTAACTCTATTATCTCTCTCATTTATTTTAAAAATGAAATCACCGTCCGCAAAGTGCCGATTTACAACCTTCATGGACGATGGATTTTCGTTCTTCAATTTCTCCATCAAGGATGGTAATGAAACCATTCTTATGGTATAATTAGACTATAATATATTTATTACAACCTATTTTATATTCTACAAAAAATATATATAGGAAATATTAATTCATATGAAAAAACTAGTTTGTAATAATTGAAATACCTTCAAAATAATCTAAATGATTGTCACTAATATTTTATCTAATGAATCATCCTCATACTATATAAAAAATTAATTATATAACCATTTAAACTTATTAATTTTCATTAATATTATATAAATTCAATTATATATAATTATACCCTTTCCACGTGGACTTCCATACTCATATACAAGTATACCGGTTGTGAAAACCAAGGAAATGAAAGCTCCTGAGAAATAAAATTGTATCTTATTACTCATAAAAAAAGTCATAAATGAACTTAATAAAATTATAATAAATCAAATAAATGTAGATAATGTTACTAATTAATTAATTAATGGACATAATTTTATTATCCATGATTTTAAGGTCAAGTTCATAGCACATTCGGACATAAGGTAAGGGATTATACACAAACCTTCATTTTTCTTTCAGGTTATCCTTTCTGTAAATTTACCCCAATGTAATGATTATTTATTTTAGTTTTATTCTTCTATATTGTTTTTATATTTTCCGAAAATATATATTTAGATCATTTCACTTTTATTTTATAGGAATTACATGTTTTAGAAGGCTCCCTTCTTAATTATTCCTAATACGCATGCCCGATTAAAGGAAACGTCTTGATTTCTTACCCATTTTCATGTACCATTCATAATATGTTTTAAGGAATGATGATTTTTCTAAAATCACTAAATTTTTTATGAAAAATTTATATTTTTTCATTAATGGTTTTATATAAACAATTATGACAAATAAAAACGATTTTTCTTCAAAAGAACTCTTCTTTACAAAGTAAAAGGGGTATTTCTTTCAAGAATTCATCGATGATTTTATTAGAGTATTTTCATCCATTTAAAAACCTCTGTTTAATTTTATGATTTATTTATATTTAAATCTTATTATTATCATCTACCATATCTTATTAACTGGTTTATGATCAGTTTGATTGTGGATGTTCTATCTCAATAGCAGTCACCATGCTACTCAGATTGGTTAGTGTTTATGTTTACAATTTGGGGAATGTTATTTACATTTCATATGTTCGTGTTTTTTATGTTTATACACATTCATATGAGGAATGAATTGGACTTATCAAGTGATTGGTAGGACCCTCTATATCCTATTGATTCATCAATAGGCCTTGTGAGACAAAAAAATTGGGTTTTGGCTAAGGCCTTACCCTAGTATTTTCAGACATCTTGGTCAAGGCCTTGACGATATGTTTCAGATGTTTGGAATTATAAATTCCCTAATTATAATATTATTAATTGATAAACCATGTGATATATTACTAGTATAATATCCTAAATTAAGGTTTATTCTCTTATGAACAATTACATGACTTTATTTACTCATCTTTAATTCCTTCCATATTATGCTCAAGTTTGTTTTATTTTATTTTTTAGTCATTCACCATGCCTAATGTTTATGTTTGAGATAATTTAAATTATATTACTTACCCTTACTGAGAATTTGATCTCACCCCTTTATTATGTTTTATTTTTTCCCATGATGCAAAGATGGATATCATGAATGAATTTCAGGGACAATCTATGAGTTATGGATGTTTCCAATGGAATTTCTATATTGTATTTCCTTTAAAGTTGTAATGTAAATCTTATGTTTGAGTCTAGTTTTCCAAAACTACTATACTATTCGGTCCTTCAGGATATTATTTCCTTTTAAGTATACCAATGTAATAAGGAAAGGCACCAGCTCTGGGCTACTGGGGTCAGGATATTTAGAATCACTATGTTGGACCGACTGAGGAGAGTCAGAACTAATGGACCTAGAGTTGGTGCAAGACACAATAGAGAAGGTTAAGATCATATATGAGTGGATGAGGACTTCATAGAGGCATGATAAGTATTATGAATACTAGTGATAAAGTACTTAGGAGTTTTAGTAGGGAGAATTTTTGTTCTTGGGGATCTCACCTTGATGTAGGTTGCGGAAATTTGGCCAGGGAGGAAAGATATCTTTGAGTTTCATTAGCCCTTTCTAGATACCGTATAGAGTCAATGGGGTGTAATACCACTTGGATCTATCCCAAAATTTGGACCAGGTACCTGATTTCTTCCACATGTTATAGCTAATGAGGTACGTGCATGACCCGTCGTATGTTATCAATTGGGAGAGATGGACATTAAGGATAAATCTACTTTTACCGATTACTCGGTATAGATAGGGGATCAGTAGGAGAAGATACTCAATGGGAAAGATATTTCCTTAGTGTTAATCTAGTCATAGCATGGGAATCCTTAGGAGAGAAATTGGGAGCGGGAGACCCATATGAGTGCTCAGTACCCACATCTCTTTATGTATTCATTTTTTTTGCTTTACAGGATGTAAAGGCCTATGGTGGGGAGAATGTGACATATATGTTTTTCTATGTAATATCTTAGAATATATATGGTAATATTTTTATGAACATGAACTGATATGATGAATTATTCTGAGTCCTAATGAGCCCATAATTTATGTTTGAAATATATTAAATATATTAATTTCAAATGCATGTATTTTTAATGAAAAGTGTAATAACCCCCAAACTAGGGATCATATCAAAAATTTGAGGTCTCCATTGATTTTATATCATGTTTTTGACCTAGGTGTGACATAGTATTTTTCTATGTTGGGTGTTTGTGAAAAAAAAATGTGAGAGTAAATAATTAATAAACGAATTTATTTATTTATTTATTTTATTTAAGTGACATAGTGACCTAATATTCCTCTATTTAAAAAGATTCATGGAAAATTCTTATGGTGAGAGTCATAACCTAGATAATTGAGAGAGAGCATGGGAGGAATTCTTGGTGAATGATGATAAAAAATGAAAGATTTTCCAGGCCAATGAAAATCTAGGATCTCACCAATGACTACGATGGAGATTCATTCTTCATTAGTGTTCAATCCATCTCATGGTAGGACATTTTTTTATATGTAACTATTCTCCTTTTGTTTTTCCTATGATGTACATGGATAAATCAACTAATGAATTTATTTTTGGATTGATCATATTGTGGTTATGGGTCAGATATTATATGAGATTGTGGAGTTCTATTGTTGATTATTTATATATCTTTGTTCATCATTATAACAACAATGAATCAAGTCCAGTATAAACATTGTCCATGGTCCATTCTTCATGTTGGTGTTTTTTTCATTTCCTCCCCCATACTTTGTTCGTTCATCATCAACATTCTTTTTTTACAGTGATTCAAAAAATAACTGGTAATCAATAATTATGAACCCATATCTTGGTGAAATAGATTGATATCATAGATCCATGTTTAGATTGATTAAAATATTGAGCTATGATGACAGATCATGACTGGATTAGAATTATTCATGTAGATTTTTGTGTGTAGTGATCGAGAGATGTGAAAGAATGGTTTTACCTTGTGAATATGTGTCTAGATTCTAGTGAGGATGTGATGGAAAGACTTTGTTTCTTATATCCACCATCTCTGGTGATATTGGTGGTGGGAATCGCAGGCTATAATAGTAGAGGAGATGGGCGTGTGGAGATCTATGGGTTCTAAAAAATCCTAATATAAATGGTGTTTAATTCAAGAATACACATCATGTTGGACCCTGGATACTATGATAGTATTTCTGTAAAGAAGATAAATATCACATGATGTGTAACATGTGTCACATGATATGTGACCTGACTTGGTGACTTTTCATGTGATCTAAGATTAGATGGAAAGGAACACAGCCAGGCCAGAAGTACATGGGTAGAGCCATGTACTTGGAAATAGCCAAGTACATAAGCACAACCAGGTTTACATAGACATAGACACAATAATGGGCCATGATACATGTGTAGACATAGCACTGAAGAGACACACTTTGTAATTTTAGTACACACTGTGTACTTTATAAAATATGTATTGGAGCCCTCGTTCCCTACCCCATGGACAAGTTTTGTTTGGGTGTGCTCCCTTGATCCTTTCCCTGAGGGTTTAGTATGGAATCCCTTACTATGTATCAGATGATTATCCCCTCTGAGGAACTTCAGTCTTGGATAGTGTTCTTGGAATACCTCTATGAAACTTGGAGAAAGATCCTCTACTATCATCATTTTCCCTAGGTGTGGTTCATAGAATCATTTTGACCAACACTACATGGGCGTCAATCCTATACATAGTGAGTTAATATATATTGGATTATTGGAATACCTTAGGGACATAGGTGTGATCTCTATCTATGTATCGATCTCTTTAGACTTCTATAAAATACTTCTTATGGAGAGATATGATGAGAACAACATCTCATATAGACACCATCAATATTATCTCACTCATGGAGTGTGTTCTCTCAGATGAGTGTTATATGTATCCTTCAAGGAGGAATAATATTCTAGAAATATGGTTCTAACATTACCTTGAGACTATGTGTATACTATGAGAATATCTAGATGTTTTGTTATATATGTTGTTTACATATCCCTGTGACGAGATGAATAATATTCTTGAGGCTGTATATGCTTAGTGATTTTGGGGTTTCCTACTAGGTATTGTTATACTCACCCCTGCATGGGAACTACATACATGTGTTAGGTATTATTTATATGAACAAACATTTTACAAGGTTCTCAATGGGATAGAAGTAAAAAGATCTTAGATATGGGATAAACAGACTGTAGTCCATAACAAGAGTCACATTTTAATGTAGTCCTGTCTTACAATTAGGTTGGACTTCTTTACAATTTTTGGTGGGATTATATTTTTCCATTATCATTTTATAATATTTTTAATACTTTAATTGTGGGATTTAGATTTGTACATGAATTGGTTATCAGTTGTATTTTACATTTCATCATTTTATGGGCTTATAGATGTTTGTGTGTATAGGTACGTTTTGCTAAGGCCTCCCATATGAGTGTTATGCCTACTCAATGTTGGTCTATAGATCTTACCCTATTTTAGGTAGACTCGGGGTAGTTGAACTCAACATATCACTATCCATATAGGCCCCAGTGGGTTGGTTCATGAAATAATCTATTTATCATGATATCTCTAATAAATAAAGTAGCATGATAGTGCCATTAACATATGTGTTTGATGTCTCTTTCATTGAATTTCTAGAAATCAAACTTACCTAATGAACACTATAGATATGGATTTATTTATGATATATAATTTTCATCAAAGGTCCTAATATATCAACTTATATTATATATTAGAATTTAAAAAATTCTTTCTCACATTATTAACTAGTGAAATATTAATCGTGACACACCCAACATATATTACCTCACTGCAAACATATTTCATCACAATTTTTATCAATACATAAAAGTACATGACTTATAATACTCATTAAAAAAATTAATTTTTAAGGATAAATACATATGTACAAGGACAGTAACATCCAATGACACATATAAATGTGGATTTCCTACTTGCAGGTCTCATTCTCATAATATCCTACACTTGATATTACCAAGGGTGTACACCATGAGAAAGTGCCTAAAAGTCCTATGAGTCTCCACCCCTGATATCCTATATAATTTTTTCCCTAAAATTATTTCATCAAGTTATAGAATATATATTTAAGAATACTATGATGGAAATTTTTGGATCTTATCATAGCAGGTAAGTTTTAAGATCTTTCAGTGAGAAAACTACTCTTAGGACATTATCAAATACTATGTTACTCAGAATAACAATCATGATGGGATAAGAATTTTATTAACATTAAAAATGAATATTGGTTATCATAAAGTACACAGAAGTTTTTTCTAGAGAACTAACTCCAACACACTTCCACTTTCACTAGATCCAACTTTTAACAACCTTCATTCCACTAACTCCCACATCATACTCTTGATTATACTGAGATAGGCCTCTAGTCAATGGTTATGACACATTTTCTTCTATGGGAACTCTTCTTACTGAAAATTTACCTCTATAATAAAAATACCTCAATATGTGATACTTATAGAGTATGTGCTTTGTTCATTAGTGTGACAGTGTCTCTTTTGCAAGATCCACCATAGTATTATCATAAAAATAAAATATGATAGGGTATTTACTACTTGGTACCACATAAATATTTTGTAAAAAAACATCATATCCAAATGACTTCCTTGGATGAATAAAAAGTCACTATATACTTGGAATCCACTATAGAAGAAAAGACAACTTGATGATTTGAACTCTTCCAACTCAAAGATCCTTTGTTGAGACAAAAAACATATCATAATTATGACTTCAGATCATTCTAATCTATTTGAAAACTAGAATTAGTATAACCCTTGATAACCAGCTCCTCATCTCTTCCATACACTAGGAACATACCTTTAGTTCTTCTCATATTCTTAAAAATAGAATTAATATTAGTTCAAAGTTGTTCTCCAAGTTCAACTTGATAACTTCCTACCACACTCAATTCATAGGAAACATCGAGTCTAGTACATAAGATTACATAAATTATTGATCCTATTACTGAATCATATGGGATCTTACTCATTATTTCTTTCTCCTATTGTGTCTGAGGACACATTTTCTTAGAAATATGTATACCATGTGACATTGGAACCAATACCCTCTTGGATTTTTCTACACAAAATCTATTTATTATACGGTCAATGTTTTTATTTTGACTTATTCCAAGTAGCCTCTTGGATATATCACAAACGATCTTGATCCCTAGAGTATATGCTACTTCACCTAAGTTCTTCATTTAGAAACTCATTTTAACCAATTCTTAACAGAATATAAGACTGGTATTTCATTTCAAATATATAATATTTAATCAACATATACTTCTAGGATATTGATGACATTACCACTATACATATTGTAAAAATATGGCTCCCATTTTTCCTTAATGAAACCAAATTATTTTATGGCTTCATCGAATCGAATGTTCTATGGAATTGATGCTTGATTCAATCCATAAATGGGCCTCTACAACTTTGAAATATTTTTTTCACCATCTATAGTTACAAAAAACTTATAGTTGTGTCATACAGACATCATCCTGATGGTTCTCATTAATTAAAGTAGTTTTTAAATCCATCATCCAAATTTCAAAGTCTATTTCCTGAGAATACCTTAACAAATTCCTTACAAACCCATACACGTTTATGTGAAAAAAAGTTTCTTTCTTCTCTATAAATTGAAGTAAAATCTATTTTTCACATTAATTATTACTTAATTTAATGTGTACTCCATGTTTTTTAAATAATATCCCCAAAAGGATAATGGAAGATCTACATGACTCATCATCAACCTTACCATTTCTAACAAGGTATAGTTTCTCCTTTCAAGAGAACCATTCCACTTATTGTGTAAGGTGGAATGAATTGAGATGGAATTCCAAACTTCTGTAAAAAAATCAATAAACTCTTTTTTAAGATATTCACCACCTAAATATGATCAAATATTCTTTATATTGTTTCCAAGTTGATTCTCTACTTTATTCTTGATTTTTTTGATTTTCTCAAAGGACTTAGACAAATACCTCATCAAGTAGACATAGTCATATCTACTCAAGTCATCAGTAAAAGTTATGAAGTAAGAATACCCACCTATATTATTTATTGGAAATGGTCCACAGACATCAGTGTGTACCAATACTAAAATAGTTTCACCCTATCCACAGAATGGAAATTTGCTAATTTTTTCTTGTACACTAGCATGAAATATTTCAAGTAGTTTTAGATCAAAATATTTGAAATAACTATCTTGATAGAGATTTTTAAAATGATTCTTGTTTATATAACCAAGATGATGATCACATAGCTAGGTGTTATATTAGTTTTGAGAACATGATTCATTATCTATTTGCAATACTTGTTTTTTTATAATTTAATACATAAAAACTTTTATTTAAATGTGCCATATCATAACATATATTGTCTATAAAAGAACCAAATTTTATTTATAATATTAAAAATAAAACTTTATGTATCTAAACTTGATACAAAAATTACATTCTTGGTAATCATTGGTACATAATAACAATCCCTTAAAACTAATATCATTATGATTGGAAAAGAATGGTGGTAATCTCTAATTGATAGAGAATCTAGCCTTGTACCATTGGAAGCTCGCAAATCTTCCTCTCCTATAGCAATATTTCTGAATATACTTGGTTCTTTAATTTGGATACAGATGTGACCACCAAATCTATATCTAATACCCAATGGGTAGATATTGAAAGATTGCACTCAATAATGAATGTATGTTTATATTCCCCTTGATTATGGGTGAATTTCCTCTTCTAGTGTCCTATCTTTCCACATGAAAAACATAATACATCCTTTTCCTTTCCCAACCTATGGATATTTCTATTCTTGGAAGGATAGTCCTCAAGAGATTTAGACTTATTATGAGTCTTGGGACCCTTTGAATTTTTCTTCTATTTCTTATTGAACATAAGGAATATGGGTTTTTTACACCCTATGTCTTTATCTACTTGGTAAATTAAAGTAAGAAGTTTTGAAATACTCTTCTCATTATTTATCATGATATCATTAACAATAGAACTAAATAAGGACTTGGGTAGTGAGGAAAGTATAAGATCTATGCGTAACTCATCTGGGAATTTAATCCCAAAGATATTTATGTATTCAATGTAGACAATAAGACTGACTACAAGATACCTAGTTAGTGAAAACTCTCCAAGATTAGTTGTAAATAGAGAATTGGAGATCTTGTATCTCTCTTATCTCATCTTCTCTTGATTGAGATCTTGAAGCTAAGAAATGATGTTATACGCATCCATGTCCTCATTTTGCTTAAAAATATCATTGTTCAAGGATGATATAATGAAACATTGAACATTTTTAGAATCATTAAAATGTTTCTCATATATATAAAACTCTTCCTCACTAGCCTCTTTATCAGGTGCATCGATAATAGGTTCTTCTAGCATAGACAATTTTCTTTCATGACATAGGATAATGTGTAAGCACCTTTTACACTCTTATAATTTTATACCAGTGAGAAGGTTATTCTTCTCAAGTATGAATCACAATGATATGAATGAAGACATTTTTAATTTTTTTATACAAATAAGAAAAGATGAGTTTTAGTACTTTATCTAATAAAATTGATAAAATTAAAAAAAATTATTAATCTCCCCTTATTTTATAAAAACCAAATATCCCTCACCATTGGATTAAAAATATCCTTTTATTGGACATTATAGTTGTAGGGATCCATATTCCCCTTCTCAAAACCCTTAATTTGTATGGTTAAGTAATTTGAAGGTTTTTATCTATCCATTCTAAATTCTAACTGCATTAACTCACAATTCATTGATCTGTTGAGTGGAATACCAAATCTTGAAAACCATAAATTGGATTTCCTTAACCTTTTCCTCTAATTTACAACATGTTCTAAGGGTGAAAGATTGTAACATATTATGTTTTGTACGGGGATGAAAATTTCTTGTGAATTTACAATTTTCATTTGGTGGGTGATTTGAATCTTAAACTGGGCTTTAGAATGAAATTATGAGAATTAGATCACTTAAAAGTGATTTTTATGATATTTATGTCTCGGGACGATTCACTAACATTTAGATGATTTTTAGATTTGTTGGGAAATGAAAACTTAGTTTCAAGTGGAAAAATTTGAAGGCACATGGTTGGAACATAGTTAGATTAATCGTGTGGATCAACCGTGAGGCCCCTTTTCTTAAGCAGCATGGTTTTTTTAAACTGTGAAATCTCTAAGGTTGATTGTGCACCTTGTTCACTACTAAAAAAATCACCTTTAACAATGATATAATCAGACTTTATCAGCGCTAAAAACCCACTGATAACCTTAGCACGGTTAAAAGTCCATGTATTTTATCAGCTCTAAAAAAGTGTTGATAAAGGATACATTGATCAGCACATTTATTTAGTGCTGATAAAGAGACCCTTTTTCATCACTTTTATAAGAACAAATAAATGCTCTCTTTATCAACTATTATAAAAGAAATGATAAAGGATATATTTATTAGCTCATTTACTAACGGTAATAAAGGAAAAAGCACCAAAAATAGGTATTGTGCTCTAACAACACAATAAATCACTAAAAGAGCACTAAAAACACACCTGCATCACTAAAAATGGAAACAAAAATTTCCAAAATATTGAATATAAATAAAATAAAATAAAATAACCAAAACAATCCAAATTCATTGTGTGAACTTTTAAACAATTTTTATAAAACACAATCATGTTATGATCCTTATTCTACTTAATTTCCCAACAATTTTATTGTTTGAAAGCCGACAGTTATTATCCTCATCTGCCTTAGTCTCCACCTCCATATTTGTCTCTACCTCCTCCTCAGCATCCCTAAGATGTAATTTTATAAGAAAATTTCGAAAGCCTCTATGGGATTTTCCAGCATCCATTAAGAAAATTTTCTTATGGAAATATTCTTAAATAAATGAAGTCTATAAGGAATAATGAAAATTAAATCAATGTTTCATTATATAATTTTTTAATAAAATTAATAAATTATATTATAACATTATTGATATATCTGTCCAAATGATTTATTTCAATGCATGTTGCACACAGTTCCATGAATCAATATCAATCGGAATAGTCATCCCCATTGTGAGTCCAATATAACTAAAGAGAATTGAATTTTTGGGGTCAATAGGTTGGCCATGTTGATTCCAAACAACCTAAAATTTTATACCTCAACTTATTATCTTGATAATTTTATTCAACACTGTGATGTTTTGATGTTCTTTTTTTCATCAACATGTTGCTGATTCCCTAATAATTCTACAGTTTCATCATCAATAGTCTGTTCTTCCTCAAGATTGGTAACATCATCATGTGTAGAAGACATAGTCTGCACAAGTAGTCAAACATTTAAATTTTCTTGAGTAAAAACAATAAAATTCACTCCATGCATAAAATTATTAGAATAATATAAATCTTTTGGAATCCTTGAATTCTATTTGATATTGAATTTGAAAATATAATTCCCATTAAAATCAATAAGTAAATTCAGTTGGCTCATTTGGGAAACATTCTTTGGGTTCCCACTCAAATAGACATGAACTCTTTGATTATTGATCAAATTGTTTTATCAATAATTGATGGTGATTTAAACATGAAAAATTAGTATGAAATGTTGCCTTTGTTTTTTTCGAGGTGTGTATAAATAAGACATTTAAAAGTAAAGGTGTGTATTGAATCATGTATGTTCACATATCTCTATTAAGGTTCATTATTAATGAATTTCTAAAGGATGGCCAATACTAGACTGTAAGATGGTTCTGGCACTAATCTCGCAGTAGTTAATGGGTAATATATTGATTTTTTTTTATAAATAAGGGTGGATATATCTATTTTGGGGAATCCAAGGTCCAAATTGGTTCATGTCATGGGGATTATACTAAACTTTATAGGTCTTAATACTCTTGTGTGTTAAATAGTTTCAGGATATTTTAGTAGTATTTTGGTTGATGAAAATCAATGGTAGGTGATTCAATCTATAGTGGTTCCTACTATTGGTTATATTGTGGTTGGGATTATGAGGATTTTTAATTCTCTCATTCATAAAAAGATGGTTGAAAAAGGTTTTAAGGAGAAAAGGTGTGAAGCTAGGGATAGAGAACTTGATAAAGTGATGGGTGATGATAAGAACCTAAGGAATGAATCAATTAATGGGACAACATTTAGAAATGATAAAGGGAAGGGGGACATTTATTTTTATGTTTTTACACTTCTAATAATTAGAGTATAAGATGGAAGTCCTTTCTCTGGTATGTTTGTTTAACCATGTGAAAAAGATGTTATGAATATATATGTATAGTTAGTAAATGTGGGGTCTAGTTCTTCAGTACAGATGTAAGCTAGGTCAGTCTCCTTATAGTAGAATCTAGTTGTAGTGTATGGAAATCTTTTCTATGATCATGAGAATAAGGGTGATAAGGTTTTGGTTTAGGGTAGTGATGGATCCATAGGTTGGAATCCTTATTCATGTTTCTATTAATATAAATTTATAATTTTTTATAGAAAAAAAATTAAAGAAAGACGCATAAGACGACAACATTTCATATATTCTTACCGATTAAAACCTATCATAAATAAGAGGAATGATACTTGAGAAGATTGCTCAATTAAAAAAACAACATATACTTCATCGCAGACACACACCCTACTCATTAAAGTCTTGTGTCAAAGAGAATCTCTAACCCGCAGTGCTAAAATGGAGTAGCTCTTGTGGTAAAATAGCATATATACAGTGAAATAATATCCAACTGGAACACTATATTTTTTTCTATTTTTTTATATTATGAAGATAAATACAAATTTGAATCCAAACAAGAAGGAAAAAATGAAATAGTGTATAGCACTGCAATAGTGCAACGCCATATTTAGCATTGGACTCTGCAATAACGCTATTTTATCACTGGGTTGGAGATTCTAGCTACAACATTTTAGTAATTTTAGCATGGGTTGAAGATATTCTAAGGGATATAGATAACATTACCTTTGTCGTAGCATGTGGTGAAAAAAGATGAAATAGAACAATTTCCTATAGAGGAAATATATTTGTGTGCTCAATTGTATATTAGTTTTTGAGTTTGTATATTTGTGTGTGTGTTTGTATATGGATGAAATATTTTTTTGTGTGCGTTTGAAATAGAACCATTGTCCCAGAAACCATTGTATAGGGAGGAAAAGGATGAAATATAACCACTCATTGTATTTCATTGGAGAGGAGATGAGATGTAGGGTTCTTTAAGGTTAATAACAACACAAAAATGAAAAATATGAAACCAAAAAAATCAAACAATGGCAGAGAAAAAGTATAAAATAACATACATTCGATTATAAACATGATTCATCTAATGTAATGTAGAGTAATCGCACTGGTATTAGAGGAGTTCCGCGATAGCTTGAGAATCATGAGTTATCAAGAACCGGTTAGGGTTATTTTAAATAGATTAGGGGCACATTTAATAGTGCTTTCAAAAAAGCACTGATAAATATCCCTTTTTTCAATGTTAAATTTATGAGCGCTGATGAAATGGATATTTATCAGTGCTTTTTTAGCACTGATAATTATTGAGCTTTATCGGTGTTATAGAAAACGCTGATAAATATTCATTTCACCAGTGCTAAAATTTTAGCGCTAATAAAGGATTTATAATTTTAATTATAATTATTTAAATAAACTTATTATAATTTTATAATTACAAAATATATATAATTATTTATTTATAATTATGTAAATAATTGTTTAAAAAATAATTATTATAAATATATAAATTTATAAATATATTAAATAGACATTTATAAATATATTTATTTATAAATATTTATTTACAAATATATTTTTGGCATTATTAGTGGATATATAATATTAAATACATGCATTTTAAAAATGAGTGAAATTGAATAATTCAAAATTAGAATGCTTTAAAAATATAAAAAATGGATATGTTTTATTAATTAAATATAAATTACTAAAAAAATATGGATATATATATATATTGAAGTAAATATGAATACATATTGAAAATACAAAAAAAATAGTAAATAAATATATATAAATAAATAATAGAAAATGATCAAATTCAAAAAAAATGAAAAATAAATTCCCTAACTGTAATAATATTAAAAATAAATAAATAAACTTGACCGAATAAAAACATAATATATTAAATGTATCATGTTATAATTAAATTATAAAATATACGAAAATGTGAATAAATTAAATAAATATTAGGTGTGTGTGTTTTTATATATTGTGTAAATATATTTGTGTGTGTGTTTTATAATACCTAGATATTTTATGACATGGATTATTTTCAATTTATTTGATGTCTTGTGTTGTGCGCTACACCAAGATTATCTTGCGCCATACACAAAACTGTATTAGCTTGCAGTATATGCCACAATATTCTTGGCTTGTGTTGCACACAATTTCAAGTTCTTTTCATAAAATTCATTTCACGCAACATTGAGTCTAGATTTTTTTTGATGTATAAAATAACTATGTTTGGATTATATTATACACAACACCAAGGGAAGATTTCACTACACACAACACTGATTTGTCTTGTGTTACACGCAAGAGCGACCTTCCTGGATAGCTTGCATTGTACGCAATATCGAGTTTCACTAAAAATGATATCTTGTTAAAATATTATTATTTAAGGGGATTTAAACTAGACTTTATGAATAGTATTAACCACATTTTGAATTTTCTATAACATTAAAATTCATCTTATATGTTTTTTAGAACATGATATAAGAACAAAATCATTTTTTTCAGAAATAAGAAGTATTTTTTCAAAAAAAATATTGTTTTACCCCCTTTTGATGGAGCACCCATTTTAAATCTAGTTTTGACACTTTTTGTAATATGGACATAAAAATTACTTTTTTTTGAATTTTTGGTATTTTTTTGATAAAATTTAAATTTTAATGAATAGTTAAAAATACTGCATTTTAATTCAAAACTGCCTTTTCATCTAATTTATTTATATAGTTAGATTATATTTTTAGTTGGTTTTAAAGTAAAATTGTATTATATTTTTATAATTTAATCCAATTTTGGTCATCTGAAGTAATTTAACTTTTAAATTGGACTTTAACACATGTCAATCTTTTGATAGTTATTATTTCTTAAAAATCTGCTATTTGGTTTTGACAATTGGAATTAATTTTAAATTAATTATTGAAACTTCTGTATTTTGAATTTGAAAAAATTGATTCCGTATTTTTAATTACAAGGTTTAAATTTCATAAATGGGTATTTTATATTTTTGGACAATATGAATAGTAACTTAAGTAAATATTTTATTTACCATGGTTAAAGGGTAAATCTGGAAAATAAGGGTAAAAAATAATATTATAATAAGATTAAATTACCCTAACACATGTCCTAATACTATTGGATGAGATATTTCCAACTATGGGCATCCTTGGGACAATTTTTGGACGCAATGGATTCACTTGGATGTGAAAATGACATTTTATAAGAATTAATTTAAAGTAAATATAATTATAACCTAAACATATATTTTTACTAAATTGATTTTAAAATTGGGTTATATAACTTATATCTTTGTCTATAAATATTAATAATAAATATAAAAATATTTCATACATCATGGTATTTTAATTATAATTTTTAGATATTATATAAATATATATATTTAGGATACAATTATGATGTAGTGATTATCTCATTAATGAAATATTTAAATAAATGAGTTTATTTATATTAAAATAAATTTCATTTGAACATTTTGATACTATCCAAAAATTTTATAGACGTCGTTGACATATTATGGATGAATTAATTCCTTTGGTTTGAAGGAATCAGGTTGTTATAATTTTTTTAAAAAATCAAGTATTAATAGTATCCAAAATTGACAAAATTCATAACTTAAAACATAAAATAGTTTATTAAAAGATATTAAATTCCGAAAAAACTAATATTTATCCAAATCATTATTAAAAGTCCAAATATGTCATAAATAAATTTTCTTTGGTCGTTTTACATGATATGGTAATTACATTAACCCACAATGTGTAAATAACATGATATCATGGTAAGATTAAAAAGGGTAAAATAAGGGTTAAACTAAAAAGATAAGGATACAAAAATATTCAAAAACTTGTCTAAAAATTATTGGATTATGGGTATCCGAACCAAAATAATCTTATATTCTAATTAAATAAGTTTTTTACCATTTTTAATCAAAATTAAATTTATAATAAATTAATATTTGAGAGTTTCCTAAAGTTCTCCTCTCCTCCCTTGTAAAAGGGAACCTCCTCCCTCTCATCTTCACTCCATTTTGAGCCTTCAATATCATCCAACTTCAGCCCATTTCTCTTCTAAACTCCCCTATTTACATTATATAGGTACTGGTCTTCTCAAAATACCAATTATAGTGCCCTAAGAGGAAATTTAAATGAGGCATGTTGTGGAAGAGGTAATCTCTTCTATCGATTCTTTCAAATTTCATTCTTCTTCTACTTACTCTTATTTAGTTGTTTCATTATAAAGTAGTAAAATAAGTATCAATAATATACTTACATGTTATTATAAATATTAAACAAACATGTTTCACTTTTTATCCATCCTATAAAAAAACAAAATCACTGCCCCTGCATACGTACGGCTTACCGTCTCCATGCCGTGGTGTAATCTGTTTTTCACCACCACCTTACTTAGATGAGTATAATGGTAAACTAATAACTATATAAAATTTTTATAACATGATTATAATTATGAGATATTATACACTATCCACATAAACACTATACACCAATTATGGTAACGATATCGTCACTCATGCATGCGTACGGCTTATCATCAACATAGTGTGATAAAATTCATTCTACATAATCTTTATTAAAGCATGCTTATATAAATGAATTAAATGAATAAATATGATATATATTATACTAATACCATGATTTAAATGATATAACTATGACCTAATAATATAAATATGAACTTATCGTACAAAACATGCCTAATAACATAAAGCATTTAATACCTGAATAACGAGTAACAATGAAATGTTACTAACAAACAGATGAAAATATGATCATAAATGTTATCATAAAAATGATTATGATTCTGGAATGATTCAGTAACCTTATTTAAATCATCATACATGAGTTTTAGATACATATGAAGCATATCATACATAATGTAAGGGATAATTTTTCAATCTCATTTTTATCTGAGATTGCTTATACATAAGTATTTACTAGGGATATGTTTATCATCCATGTCCATGTTTTATAATAACATTATAATAAATTTTTTATTCTTATTCTATTTATGTTTAAAGTCATTTTTACTGATTTTTTAATTTTACTACACGGTATGAAATGAATCTTTCTTTTGTTTACCATACGAGGTACTTTTTGACTTTTTCGGAAAATGTACGAGGAGAATGTTTCTTTTAAATTATACAGCATGAATGGGTTTTTAAATCTTTAGGGAACCTTATTTAGTAGAATCTTCCTATAAACTATTTCAAGTTTATTTTAAAATAAATACTTTTCTTTTAAAATTTCACAGAATTTTTATAAAAGATTTTTTTTTTGAATAAGAAAGGATATTTTCCTCAAGAACTAAGTTCAAGTGGTTTATAAAAATTATTTTATCTCTAATATGATACTCTTTAAATAGGGTTATGTTTTTATCCCTATTATTACTAGTATTTTATCATGTAAATGATGGAATGGTATTTTATATAGATTATGTTATGATGGAATGATATTTAAGGAACCCATTTTATTTCTTGGGTTATGCTATGATCAATGGTTTATGTTTTTTGGAACATGTAAGAATGATTTCATTATAAGATGGGTGGGACCTATATATCCCTCCAATTCATTGGGTAAAGATTTATATATCATGAGATAGACATGACTGGAGTGGAATGGAAACCTGGTTCAGTAATGGACTTTGTCCACTATGATGGTGTTGACAACAATGCCTTGGCTACTATGGAAATAACATTATGTTCTTATTTGTTTTCCAAAATTACATATTTTATACCAATTATATTCTATCATTTTTAATGATCCTTTATGACTGGAATGGAATGTAAACCTGGTTCAGTAATGGACTTTTTCCACTATGATGGTCTTGACAACAATGTCTTGGCTTCTATGTAAATAACATTATGTTCTTCTTTGTTTTCCAAAATTACATATTTTATGCCAATTATATTCTATCATGTTTAATGATCCTTTACGATCCATGTCTTATGTACTGACAATATTTATTTCATGACTCAAGATTTTGATATTTAAACTTTATGTTCATGTTTTTATGTTCAAATGTTTATGGTTTTCTTATGTTCTCTATGTTTACCCTTACCGAGAATTTAATCTCACCCTTTTATATCTTTATTTTCCCCAAGATATAAATAATGGTTTTAGGTAGTAAAAAAAATAGGAATATCTTTATGGGAGATGTTGAAGAACTTTTACCAAGATTAGAAGATTTTGTTCTAATTTTCCAAAGACACTAGACTAATATGATCTTTGGGAATCTGTTTGTGTCATGTGTTTAGTATTCTAAAAAATAAATGTAATGTCCAGGTACATCAAGTTTGGGTCTCTAAAATTGGTATCAGAGCAAAGGATTATTCAACCTTTGGAAACTAGGATGTAAAATCTTTAGTGAGATCCCTAGTGATATTTCTAAGATATGTCTAGAGATGTCAAAAGGATAAGTAAATTATAGGTTATAAACCTAGGTTTTTTTATTATTATGAGTAACCTAGGGTTAAACCGAAGATATCATAGATTGAGATATTATAATTAATTTACCTTACTTATGCGTTTCTATTATATGATATGTACTTATCACACTTTTCATTCTGATCTTAGTCAATAGCCAGAACTACATAGAACATAGTTAACCAGTGAATGTTTCAGATGAGGAAATTATGGGAATTATTATGATCTATTTCCTAAGTGGAAATATCATGAAGAGAATCATAATGATGGTATGAGTATTGGTCATAAATTTTAGGATAAATAGATTGTAAATGATATGTGAAATGTATGTGATGTTATTCCATTATTTTTTACATTAAACATATGAATCTTTGTAACACCCCACCCCTAACTCATTAGATTGAGGAGTATATGAGGGTTTCTTAGCCTTAAGAGATGTTCCCGAGGCGCCAAAGGCTGGTAATAAATGTCAAGGGATTCGAGAGAAAATTGGGGAACGATTTTTCCTTAATACAAAACCAACCAAACCATCCACTATCAACCACTATATGATGAATGACAATCAAAACATTCAAGCATGTATTTTCAAAGCACAACCAAGTTGTTTCACAATAAAACCCAGAACCAATACAACAAATACCATATCAAAGTAATATGTGGAAGACTAAAAAAAGACCCAAGATAAGACAAGGTACACTCCATGGATCCACACCAAGCTCCATGCTCCAAGATCAACCCAGACATCACGATGTACCACTAAAGGAGGGTGATTCCTTACCTTTTCCAAAGTCATGATACACAACATCTGCAAAGACACCAACCTTCCAAAGTAGGGGGTGAGTACAACTACTTAGTAGGATTTCCGCAAATGACTTCCCTACAAACGCCATTAGGATAAAACCGTTAGAACATTTTTATAAAATAGTTTATATAAAATAATCACAAGTGTGTCCATCACCATAAGCCAAACACACCCTTACCATGCCATCTTTCCCAAACCAAGTAATCCCAAGGAAATCCAAACAATCATTCCATGATCAAAACATGCCAAAAAAGGAATCCTAAATAAACCATGCCACGCAAGGAAACCAATTCAACCATTTCACATTTCCATATAAAATTCCATCTATGCAAAGCAATGCACAAAAAGCAACCATAATGGTGGAGCTTCTGTCCAACCCGGTCACCCATTCACAACTAGAGGTACTTCCTGGCCACTTATCCTTTGATAGTGGCCCTTCCATTCACTATCCATCCTCTTTTTATAGTAGAACTTCCCGGTCACTTCCACACAACATTCCAATCAATCCATAACCAAGCATTGCACACGAAGGCCACAACAACATGCAATCAACCATTTCCATTACATTTCAACCACTTCAATAAATCACCCATTTATTGAAACCACCCTTAAATCATTTTCCATGAAATTACACCTTTCAATAAAATAACATCTTTATTAAAAACCATTTTCACCAACTATTTTCACAAATCAGTCACAACAACCCATTTTAAAATCTTTATTTTAAAATCCACAACAAGAAACACTCCACCAAAAAACCCATTTTTTCCTAAAAATCCCCAAAACATCACCCAAGGTATTTCTAACCAATTTCACACATAAAAAAACAATTAATTTAAATCAAAACAAATTAATTGTAACCCACAACCATTAGCTCTAACCATGTGGAGTCAAGAGAGAATCCACCTACCTTTAGAGTTAACGAAAAATTGACCCATAAGAAATCGCACCACAAATTCGGAAAATGCACCATTGAAACCTCTCTAGATATCCTTCCCTAACATCTACAAGCCTTAAAATTATCATCCAAGGCAACCACAACCCTAGATCTACACACAATGGGTGTAGATCTAGAAAACTGAGAGAGAGGGAGATGTAGATCTAGAGGAAATCACAAGGAACCCAAGAGGATAGACTTACCTGGGAGAAACCAAATTCAATCCACCAAGAAAACTCTTCAAAATGCTTCCAAAAATAGTGGGAGAGCACCCTCAACCCCTGAGAACCCAAAATCCCAAGTGAGGCTTGAGTGGGAGGAAGTTTGGAGTGTTTTAGGTCAAGCCCAAGGGATCCCAGATTTAAAACCCCTTACTTTAAGTGGTCGTATGGTTAGCCCATACGGTTTAGAAAACCATGCGATAACCATGTGCACGCTTCTGTCTCGGGAGCATGGATCTGCACGGTTGCCTCGTATAGTTTTGCAAACCGTACGCAGGCCGTGCGAAGGCTACTGTCTCCCCCTGCACCGTTTCTTGGAGAACCCATACGGTTTCCCCTAACTTTGCTCAAACCATGCTCTCTTAGAAAAGCCTCCAAACTTATTCGAAACCATTCTAAACTCTCCCAACCTCTTCTCAACTCATCCCATGAACTTTAAACACATAAAAAGTCATAAAAAAGGCTACATCCCTCAAACCGGGGGTGCTACATTCTCCCCACCATTGGAATTTCTGTCCTCAGAAAGTAGTGAACCCTCCATTTGCTGAAAGAGCTCAGGCCATTGATCGACCATCTCTTTCCCCCACTCCCAAGTCTCCTCTTGGATCTGGACATGATGTCACAAAACCCAAACCAGACCGATGCTTTTACCCCACAACACATTCTCTTTCATATTCACAACCTTCACTAGCACATGTACCACCAAAGCATCTGGCTCTAACTCAACATGATCCCATCAAATCACATGGTCACGATCTGGCTGATACCTTTTCAACTGCGACACATGAAACACATTGTGAACCACACTAAACCTAGGTGGAAAAGCGAAACGATAAGCCACCTCACCAACCCGCTCAAGAATCTCAAAAGGTCTAATATACCTCAGAGATAACTTTCCCTGCTTCCCAAACTGATGATGTCCCAATCTAGGAGAGATCCTCAAGAAAACATGACCACTCACCTCGAACGACAACGGCCGTCGATGATGATTCGCATATGATTTCTGACTACTTTGAGTGGTCTCCATTCTCTCTCCGATTAACTTGATATTCTCCACAGTCTCCTGGACAAGGCTCGGTCCAACCATCGAGGACTCACCCATTTCCACCCAGCATAGTGGATAACAACACGGCCGCCCATAAAATTCTTCAAACAGATCCATATCTAGGGATGCCTAATAACTATTATTGTACGAGAACTCAACCAACAACAATTGTTCCTCCCACGAGCCACCAAAATCCATGACACAAGCCCGCAACATATCCTCCAAAGTTTGTATCATCCTCTCATATTGACCATCCATATGAGGGTGATACACCTACTCATAGTCAACTGTGTCCCAAGGTATTGCTGCAAGGATTTCCAAAAATGAGATGTAAACCTTGGATCTCTATCTAATACAATCGAAACTGGAACACCATGCCTCTTTACCACCTCCTGAATATAGATTTTGGACGGATCCTATACCGTATGAGATTCATGAATCGGGATGAAATGGGCCGACTTTGTTATCCGATCCACTATCACCCAAATGTCATCGTGCTTCTGGACCATTCTTGGGAGACCTGTGAAAAAATCCATCGTTATTTTCTCCCACATCCAAACAGGGATTGGTAAAGACGGTGACATTACCGCTGGTCTCTGATGCTCTGCCTTGACCTACTGGAAAGTCAATCATCTCGAAACAAACTCAGTCAAACTTCTTTTCATACCATCCCATCAGAACTGCGCTTTCAATTCTTTATACATTTTCTGAATTCTAGGATGAACATCCCATCTAGAATGATGATACGCCCTAAAAAGATCCTCCTGACAAGAAACTGGTACAACCATCCAATTTTGAAAACACAAAACTGAATCTCCATTCAGTTTCCAACCCTCAATGGTCTTTCTACCATTGAGTTTCGGCCTCATGGTCACACACTCTGAATCAGATATTTGTGCCTCTTTAACCAGGCCAACCAAATTAAGAATCAACAAAATCGGAAAGAAGACTGCTCTATCGAACTGGTCCTCATATATCAATTATAATCGATATCAACTGCCACTGGTCTGATGCCTGTTTCACCACATGAGCATATGATTTTCTATTTAATGAATTTGCCATCGAGTTTCCCTTACTCGGTGTGTAAATCATGTCAAAATCAATCACCTGGAGATATTTCATCCATATCCTTTGCCTCGAGTTCAAATACCTTTGTGAGAAAATGTGCTTCAAGCTCTTATGATCTGTATATACTGTGAATTTCTCACCGAAGAGATAATGACGCCACACTTTCAAAGCATGGACCACTTCTGCTAATTCCAAATCATATGTTTGTAGTTCTTCTCATGCACCCTCAACTGTCGTGATCCATACGTAACCACATAATTCCCTTTCATGAGAACGCACCCCAACCCTGATCCCAATGCATTACAATACATCACGTACCCTTTTCCTGGTTCTGGAAAAACCAAGATTGGTGCTGATGTAAGGTGACCCTTTAGCTCTTCAAAACACTAATGACACTATTCATTCCACTAGAATGGAACATTATTTCTTGTCAAATCTATCATTGGTGAATCCAAAATTGAAAAATCACGAACAAAATGCTGATAATACCTAGCTAGGCTGAGGAAACTCTGTACCTCAAACACATGCTTTGGCGGTTTCCACGAGATAATAGCCTCTATATTTTCTGGATCCACTGAAAGGCCCCTTTTAGAAATCACATGGCCAAAAAAATAGTCTTCATGTATCTAAAAGTCACACTTTGACAATTTTGCATACAATCGATGATCCCTCAAGATCCCCAGCACTGTCGCCAAGTGCTGCTCATGCTCCACCGTTGTCTTTGAATACACCAGAATATCATCTAAAAACACCACCACAAATGAATCTAGATATCTCTGAAATATCGGATTCATCAATGCCAGGAATACCACTGGCGTGTTCGTTAGACCAAAGGGCATAACCACATATTCATAATGACCATATCCACTTCTGAAAGTTGTTTTAGGAATATTGTCCTTCGTCACCTACAATTAATGATATCCCGACCCTAGGTTGATCTTAGAGAACCACTGGGCTCCCCTCAACTAGTCGAAAAAATCATTAATTTGTGGAAGTGGATATCTGTTCTTTATTGTAACTTGGTTAAGTCGATGATAATCAACACATATCCTTAAATTTCCATCCACCTTTTTCACAAACAACACTGGCACTGCCCATGGAGATGTGCTAGGTAAGATAAACCTTTTTTTTCTATCTCTTCCAACTGGACTTTTAATTCCCACAATTCGGTAGGTGCCATCAGGTAAGACGGAAGTGAGATAGGATTAGTCCCCGGAAGGAGATCAATCATAAAATCCGCTTCTCTTATGGGAGGTAACCCAGAGAATTCTTTGGGAAAAACATCCATGAACTGATCCACCATTGTCGAAAGAACACTCTTCTCAAAACCCACTACCGATTCCAACAACAATACCACCGAATGATATGAGAACGTACCCACTGTTGGTGCCAACAAACCCGTTGCACCCTGCCTTTCATGCCTCTCTCCTTTAAAGAGATTTATAATGACATCGTGTGTCATAAAATCCACTTTCCACACATTAAAGTCGATGTGGGCCTTAAACGCCACCAGCCAATCCATTCCTATGATTACATAATACCCATCCATCTGAGGCACTGAGAAATTACACATTAGATCAACCTTTCTCACAACGATACAACATGCTCTACACAAGAAGGCTCGACACTCTCTTTGACCCAGAGGAGTTTGAAGATTCAAAACTGAAGGCATCATCTCTACCATTAAACCCAAAAACTCAACCACGTGTGCGGCAATAAAAGAGTGTGAGTCACCCGTATCAAACAACACTTTCATCAAGGTAGAATTTAAAAGAATAGTACCTCGCACCATGGATGATCCTGACTCATAATCCATCACAACCTGCTTAGCTCCGAACAATGCCTTGGTTGCCAAACTCTGCTCTTTATTTACCTGATGAGGAGTTATGGTGTTCTGAGAATCACCATAACTGACTTAGCTCTGCTGACGAGGGGTATGTTGTTTCCCCCATCTCATCGATGCATATGATGTCTGCGATCTCTGAGGAGTGTCACGCGCACCCGAAATTGGAGAATTCTGACAATAATGCTGCAGATTCCCCATCTTCTTACAATTGTGACATGCCCGAGGTTGTTTCGTACAGTCTAACTTGATGTGTGTCGTAGAGCCACACTGAGAACATCCTGGTTTTCTCTGGGGATTCAGAGGAAGATTCACCGATCCTACCATCGGATTATGTGCCATACCCCCACCATGGGAATAAGTGTCCATCCTCCACTTGAACCCAGAGTTAGAGTTCCCAATATTACCCATGGGTACCACCATGCTTCCTCCACCTGAAGCTCCCAACAGATCCTGCTCAGCAACCGATGCTCAATTCACCACCTCTATGTAATCACCAATACACAGCACTGCTATTTTTGAATGGATCTCTTACCTTAACCCCACTTCAAAGATCCTTTCCTTCAATGATGTGATACTTGCCACCTCTGGTGAAAACTGCACTAAGCTCATAAACTTAGTTGCATACTTCGTTATAGACAAATGCTCTTGCTTCAAATTGAAGAAATCATTTGTGCGCTGAATTCTGAACGTATGTGGGTAGAATTGTTTATTAAACAATTCCTCATATCCTTCCCATGTCATACCCTGGTCCGTCCCCGCTTGGACTACCAACTCCCACCACTGAAGATCAATATCATCTCGCTTATACGTTACTAGCTTTACTTTCAGCTCTATTGGTGTCCCCAAGAATTCAAAAATTCTGTTCATTCTGGACAGCCACGCCTCTGCCCTTTCTAGGTCCGAATCACCCCTAAAAACGGGTGGATCCTGCCTTTGAAACTGAGCCACATAATCAACATGCTTTGGCTCTTCCACACTATTAACACTTCCCACAGATTGGAAAGCTTGCACTATGATATGGACTAACTGTTGGTTCACCTGGGGCTCAGGTGCAACCAAGTTCTCATTAGCCACCTCCAGTTGGTCTCTACGACGCATACCCGGTGCCATTTCTATAAACAGGAAACAAACAACCATGATTCTCACTTCTGTAGACATCAATAAGTTCCATTTCAAATTGCATTACACAACACTATTACAACAAGGGTTTCCACCTTTTTCACATTTTCCATGTTTCACCATTTTTGAAAATCAAACCATTTTCAAAATACCACCAGTTTCCATGTTTCAAATCCTTCCATTTTGAAACCCAATTTAGATCTTTCAAAATCCACACATTCATATCACAACATAAAACATTATACCCCAATTAAATATGAATCTCATAGGGAAGTCAATTTTATCATGCATTCCATGCTCATCTCATTGGCTACACCCACGACAATGAGATATCCAATGCATATAAGTGTCTCCAACCACTTATGTACCCAACTCCCTAGTAACTTGAAGTTCTGTATAAATGGGTTAGCTATGTCCTTTTATGCTATAAATTCCAAGTTATGAAATTCCTACGCCTTGCTATCATCCAACCCAAGGAATATACTACAACTAATGTCAACTCCAAATCCGAGAATCAACTCCAAAGGACCGAACATGCTGATACCACTTGTAACACCCCGCCCCTACTTCATTTGATTGAGGAGGTGATGAGGGTTACTTGGGCTTAAGCGATGCTCCCAAGGCACCAAAGGTTGGCAATAAATTTCAAGGGCTTCAAGAACAAATTGGGGAACAATTTTCCCTTAAGACAAAACCAACCAAACCATCCACTATCAACCACTATATGATTCATGAAAATCAAAACATTCAAGCATGTATTCCCTAAGTACAACCAAGTTGTTCCACAATACAACCCAAAACCAATACACCCAATACCATATCAGAGTACTATGCGGAAGACTCAACAAAAGACCCAAAATAAGCCAAGTCACACTCCATGGCTCCACACCAAGATCCATGCTCCATGCTCCACCCATAAATCACGATGCACCACTAAAGGAGGGTGATTCCTTACCTTTTCCCACGTCACGATACACAATATATGCAAAGACACCAACGTGCCAAAGCAGGGGGTGAGTACAACTACTCAGTAGGATTTCCCCAGATGACTTTCCTACACACGCCACTAGGATAAAACCGTTAGCACATTCATATAAAACAGTTTATATAAAATAATCACAAGTGTGTTCATTACCGTAATCCAAACACACCCTTACCAAGCCATCTTTCCCGAACCAAGTAAACTTAGGGAAAGCCAAACAATCATGCCATGATCCAAATAATCCACACAAGGAAGCGCAAATAAACCATTCCACGGAAGGAAACCAATTCAACCATTTCACATTTACACAAAAAATTCCATCTATGCAAATCAATGCACAAAAAGAAATAATAACGGTGGAGCTTCCGTACAAACCGTTCACCCATTCACAACTAGCGATACTTCCTAACCACTTATCCTCTTATGGAGGCCCTTCCGTCCACTATCCATCCACTTTTTATAGTGGTACTTCCCACACACTTCCACCCAACATTCCAATCAATCCATAACCAAGCATTGCACACCAAGGCCACAACAACATGCAATCAACCATTTCCATTACATGTCAACCACTTTAATAAATCACCCATTTATTGAAACCAACCATAAATAATTTTCCATGAAATTACACATCTCAATAAAACATCATCTTTACTGAAAACCATTTTCATCAACCATTTTCACAAATCAATTATTGCAAACCATTTTAAAATCTTCATTTTAAAATCCAAAATAAGAAACACTTCACCACAAAACCCACTTTTTCCCTGAAATCCCCAAAACATCACCCAAAGGATTTCTAACCAATTTCGAACATTAAAAAATAATCAATTTCAGTCCAACCAAATTAATTGTAACCCAAAACCATTAGCTCTAACTAAGTGGAGTCGAGAGAGAAGCCACCTACCATTAGGGTTATGGAGAAATCGACCCACAAGCAATCGCACCTCAAATCTGGCGAACAAACCACCAAATCCTCTCTAGATCTCCTTCCCTAACCTCCACAAGCCTTAAAATTAACATCCAAGGCAACCACAACCCTAGATCTACACACAACATGTGTAGATCAAGAAAACTAAGAGAGAGGGAGATGTAGATCTAGAGGAAAACACAAGAAACCCAAGAGGAGAGACTTACCCGGGAGAAACCACCTTTAATACACCAAGAAACCTCTTCAAAATGCTTCCAAAATGAGTGGGAGAGCACCCTCAACCCCTGAGAACCTGAAATTCCGAGTGAGGCTTGAGTGGGAGAAAGTTTGGAGTGTTCTAGGTCAATCTCGAGGGCACCCGGATTTAAAACCCCTTACTTTAAGTGGCCGCACGGTGAGCCTGCACAATTTGGAAAACTGTGCGCATGTTATTGCCTCGAGAGCAAGGGTCTTCATGGTTGTCTTGCACGGTTTTGCAAACTGTGCGCAGGCCATGCGAAGCCTACTGTCTCCCCCTGCACGGTTTCCTGGAGAACCCACATGGTTTCCCCTAATCGTGCTCAAACCGTGCTCTCTTAGAAAAGCCTCCAAACTTATTCAAAACCATTCCAAACTCTCCCAACCTCTTCTCAACTCATCCCATGCAATTTAAACACATAAAAAGGCATAAAAAGTCTACATACCTCAAATTGGGGGTGCTAAAATTTGAGGTTGAGAAACCTTTAGACATGATTCATATTTTAGGAAATATGAATATGAATGATCTTGATTAATGGTTTATGAATAAATTTGGATGATTGAGGTGTATATGTTTTTGAACTCAAAAGATTATATAATATGAATCATGAAATATATAAGTGTTTTCAGTATAAGGATTAGAAAGGATATGATGAATAGTTTTAAGGAGATAAAAAGGGATTTAAGGGTAAGGTGATATACTTGGAGAACATATGATTAAGGTAAAGATAACCCTTAATATGTCATGTATGTTAAGATAATTATGTTTGGATAAGGATATGTTGGATTTGAATAAGAAAATTGGATGATGCGAGTTTCTTGGAAACTAACTATAGAATTGTTGAAAAGAGGTTTATGATATCATGGATGAAGTATACAACTTTTTGGGACATAATTAATATATCCAATAAGTTTTGAATAAGGAAACATGCATGTTTTCAATAAGGATATGTTGAACTCTCTATGAGATGGTTATTTTAATAATCGCAAATCATTATTTTATTTATGACAATTTAGTATTTTGTTAAATTTTTTCTAAATATGTTTATATATGTTTAAATCTTGTCTACATAATGTTTATCTATGTTAGTTTATGTTTTACTGTTGACCTGGAAGTGTTCTAAACTAAAAAGACACTTTGTGAAGATTTCAGATCTCTTGACGCACCGATGAGAACGGTCGCACCGATGAGAATGGTCGCACCGATAAGAACGGTCGCACCGATGAGAATGGTCACACCGATGATAATGGTCGCACCGATGAGAACGGTAGCACCGATGAGAATGGTCGCACCGATGAGAATAGTCTCACCGATTAGAACAGCCGTACAGAAACTGATGTTGATTAAACGAGCTACCGATGCTGATCAAGGGACCTACCGATACTGATGCTTATCAAAGGACCTATTGATATCAATGTTGACCAAAGGACCTACCGATACTGATGCTGATCAAAGGACCTACCGATACCAATGCTGATCACATGAGCTACCGATACTGATGCTGATCACATGAGCTACTGATACTGATGCTGATCACATGAGTTACCGATATCGATGCTGATCACATGAGATACCGATACCGATGCTGATCAAAGGACCAACTGATACTGATGTTTATCACATGAGTTATTGAAGCCGATGCTGATCAAATGACCTACCGATCTCATGACTCACCGATAGTCATAAAAACTGTTTGAATTTATACTAACACTTATTTAATTGAAATGGTCATATTTGATGTTTTTAATGCAATAAATGTTATTTATTGATAGTTTTTGGCATGTCATGGAACCGTACCTCATACCAATGAAAAGGTAATCATTGTTAATACCGAATCTCATGGAATATAAAGAAGATCGATCTGCAGTAAGACAAAGAGGTGTAGAGAGAATTCTTCCATGAATATACGACATAACAAGAAGAACACACGAGGAACTTGTGGAACCCTCGTACTCACCAAGAAGAGAAGTTCAAAGAAGAAGTTCAAGTGATATAACGATTACTCATAATCAAGCTGAACACCTACACTGAAAGTGAATAAAGAGAACTATGACACTCTATTTTTATTGACAAAAACAATATAAAGACTCAGATCTTCATTTGAATCAAACCAAGGAGTCCAGATCTTCTCTCACAACACATAGAGCACTCTAAATCCATCTCTATCTGTTTAGATCTATTGTGTTTATTTCATTTAATTTTTGAGTATTGTGTGTTATATTTACACACTGACTCCTGAACTGAACTGGAGGATACTAAATCCTCACTCCAAACTTGTTACACCTTATTCTATCCCACTGTGAATTGTGGAAGAGGTCAAGTGTGCCATGGACAGCTTGTGTGATGTTGTTTTGTTTTCCCACAAAGAATTGTGGTAGAGGTATTAGTACCTAGACAGTCTCTGTACGGTTTTATAACCCTTAATCCAGGGTGTGGATCATTGTTTACATAAAATGTTTGAGAGGACTAAGTCTCGGCTTGAGACTGAACCTCTTGGTTAGAACTGTTGTGCTTGCTTTTTTTAACCTATATTGAAATATTCCGCTTCTAATTACTTTTAATTATAATTTTTTTTTAAATTTACATTTATAGTTAAACTAGAAAGTGTTTGTATTTATTTTAAAGCATTAGGTTAGCTTCAAAAGTTAAGTAATCTTCATATTATACTAACTGGGAACTAATCAATCTCTTGAGAACCTAACTAACGCTTTCCTGTATTTCAAATTCACTACAGTTTAACTTAGTTTTTAAATTGGGGGATTTTAAGAGAAATCTTTTTAATAGAAATTTTAATTGGAACTCAATTCACCCCCCTCTTGAGTATCCACTTTGACCAACATTTGGTATCAAAGGTCTTGTTGTTTATCAAAGTTTTCAAAATACTCTGTTTTTCAACTGTGATTTTAGTTGTATCTTAAAGATCATAAATTTCTGTTAGTTCTAAATTTTATCTCTTTAAATATATTTTCTAAAATCTAAATATGGACAATATATTAGAAGGTGTTGCTACCAACATGCCACATTTCTTTAATGGTACAAATTATGCCCAGTGGAAGCTGAAAATGAAAATCCATTTACAGAGTATGGGATTTGATATCTGGATTGTTATAGAGACTAAGTATAAGATTCCAGAAACTGTTAGAACTACTTGGGATGAACCTACTAAAATAGATTAATATAATAATTGTAAAGAAATGAATTCCCTGTATTTTTATTTAGGAGATGAAGAATTCAATTGCATATCTTCTTGTAAAACTGCTTATGAAATTTGGGAAACTTTAGCTATTTCCCATGAGGGAACAACTAATGTTAAATAAATGAGACTGAACACCTTTACTATTAAATATGATAATTTTAAAATAATGTTTGATGAACCTATTTCTGATATGTATCTCGGGTTCAATGAGATTTTCAACACTATGAGCTCACTTGGAAAAGTTGTTCCTACAAAGGAGCAAATTATGAGAATACTAAGATGTCTGCTAGACAAGTAGAGGGGCACATCAGTTTTAATTAGAGAATCATGTGATATTAGTGCTCTACCTATTAAGGAGTTGATTTTTAAGCTTATTATGGATGAAGAATAACTAAAGGTAAACAAGGAAGAATATTATGAACCAAAAAGGAAGTCAGTGGCTTTTAAGTCTACTACCTCGAAGAGCAAGGATAAGGGAAAAGTTCACATACCAACTGAAAGCTCAACAAGTGAAAATTCAGCTTCTGACAGTGATGCTGAAATACCTCAAATAGCCAGAAGGTTTAAGAAGTTCTATAAGAAGAAGAAATTATTTATAAAAACAAATTACAAAGGAAAATTTGACAACAAATGTCATCGGAAGGAGGATTGGAAAAAGTCTGATAAAAGTGATGAAATTGTTAGCTATGAATGAAAAAGTAAAGGAAATATGAAAGCTAATTGTCCTAAGTTAATGTTCAAGAAGATATATGACTACAAGGAAAACAAGTACAAGAAAGCTATGAACACAACTTGGAGTGCTTCATAAGACAGCTCAAGTGATTATGATTCTACTCAGGATGAAAAATATCAAAAATCTACATGTGTTTTATGACAAACACATCTGAGGTAACATTGGATACTCCTGATTTAAATTCATATTATTCTAAAGTTGAATCTGATTCTAAATCTGAAAATATGTCTAGTGAAGAACTATTCCAATATTGTAATATACGAGAAGAAACCTGTAATGAGCTTAAAGACAAGTATAAGACCTTAAAGAAATAGTATGCTTTGACCAGCTCTGTTAAATCTTTACTTGTTATAGAAAAGGAAAAGAATGATCAATTACATAAGGAAAATACTGAACTGAAATGGTCTAATGAGAAATTAAGGAAAGACTTACAAATATTTAAAAATGGAAAAGATACACTTACTCAAATTCTAGGAAAGAAAGTGGCACCAAAATATACCACTGGAATAGGCTATCATCCTGGACAGAGACAGATTACTAAGAATATATTTATTCTTAAATCTGGACAGAATGCTGCTAGTTCTAGTTCTGTAAGTTCATATGCTTCAACTAGTTACTCACATAGTTATAGATCAAATAGAGTTTATATTTCAAAATATATTGATTCCGTAAATAATATGAGACCCATTAGACAAGTCTAGATACCAAAAGCTTTGCTTGCTAACCTGTCTGGACCCAAGAGAATTTGGGTACCAAAATCACTTTCTATCTAAAATTGTTTTGTAGGAAAGTTGTTTGAAAGGTTCTTATAGTAAGACATGGTATTTGGACAGTGGATGTTCAAGACACATGATAGGAGACTTTTCATGCTTCAAAAGCATAATCAAAGTTGATAGAGGCCATGTCACCTTTAGTGATAATTCTAAAGGAAATATCATCAGCCTAGGCTAGATTGGTAACACTGATTCAATTTTAATTTCTAGATTATTGTATGTTGATGGACTTAAATATAATCTGTTAAGTATCTCTCAGTTGTGTGATGATGGTTTCAATGTTAAATTTGAAAATGATGCTTGAAATGTATTTGATTCTAAAAATACTTTGGTATTTACTGCCTTGAGAAATGAAAATGTATATGCTGTGGATTTAAATTCTCTATCCAAACAAAAAGTTACTTGTTTAAATGATTTTCACAAAGAGTCTTGTTTATGGCACGGAAGATTAGGACACTAAAATATATAGTCACATAGAAAACTGACTAGGAAGAACTTAGTTAGAGACTTACCCAAACGAAAATTCCCATCAGACAAAGTTTGTGATCCCTGTCAAAAGGGAAAGAAACATAAAGTTTCTTTTAAATCAAATAAAGAAGTTTCAACTTCTAAACCTCTCGAGTTAGTTTACATGGACTTGTTTGTAACTTCTAGAGTTTCTAGTTTAAATGGGAAGCATTATGTCTATGTATTAGTGGATGACTTTTCTAGATACACTTGGTTATACTTCTTAGCTCACAAAAGTGAAGCTTGTTCTTACTTTATTAAATACTCCAAGTCTGTAGAAAAACTTAGTGGACTGAAGATTAAGACCCTAAGAAGTGATCATGGTCGTGAGTTTGAAAATTGTGAGTTTGAATTTTATTTCTCACACAATGGATATAGTCACAATTTCTCTGCCCCTAGGACACCTCAACAGAATGGTGTAGTATAAAGGAGAAATATAAACCATCAGGAAATTGCAAGACCTATGCTAAATGAATATGATCTACCTATTTATTTTTGGTATGAAGCTATAAATACAGCTTGTTAAATTATTAATAGAGTCTTGATTAGACCTATTCTTAAGAAGACCCCTTATGAATTGTGGAATAATAGGAATCCTAAAGTTAGTTACATCAGATTCTTTGGTTGCAAAGTATTTATTCTCAATACTAAGGATAATCTAGAAAAATTTGAATCCAAGAGTGATGAAGGAATATTTTTGGGATATTCAATTTCTAGAAAAGACTATAGAGTGTTTAATAATAAAACCAAGTGTGTGGAATAATCTGTTCACATCAAATTTGATGAAACTGATCCACATGAACATAAACCTCTTCTTGAAAATCTTGAAGAAGATTTGTCTGTTCTGAACCTAAGTGATAAAATCAATGAACATGTTGTAAAGACAACCAGTTCTAGAAATATTCCAAAATCTACTCCTGGTGAACCCGAACCTAGAGAAGAACCTGAAATTTTTGGTTCTACCTTTACTAGATCAGCTAGGATTCTAAAGAATCATCCTTTACATGTTTTTGTTGGTAATCCTGATAGAGGGATAGAGACTAGAACTTCTCTAAGAAATCAGGTTGAACATCAAGATTTTCTTTCATAGTTAGAACCTAAAAATATCAATGATGCAATCAATGATGAATTTTAGGTAATGGATATGCAAGAGGAATTAAATCAATTTGAAAGAAACGAAGTCTAGGAATTAGTTGATAGACCTAAGGACACCTTGACCATAGGCACTAAATGGGTTTTTAGAAATAAAGTTGATGAGTGTGGAAATATCATTAGAAATAAATCAAGACTAGTTGCACAAGGATATAATCAAGAGGTAGGAGTAGACTATGAGGAAAACTTTTCACCTGTAGCTATATTAGAAGCTATTAGGATTCTACTTGCCTATGTTTCTCATCTGAATTTCAAGTTATATCAAATGGATGTAAAAAATTAATTTCTAAATGGATTTATAATTAAAGATGTTTTTGTTGAACAACCACCTAGATTTACAAACCCCCATTTCCAAAATCATGTTTTTAAACTTTCTAAAGCTTTATATGGTTTAAAAAAGGCTCCAAGAGCATGGTATGATAGACTTACAAATTTCCTTATTTCCAAAGGCTTTACTAAAGGGATTTCAGATCCTAATATTTTTATTAAAAGATTTCTAAGGATATTTTGATTGTAAAAAATCTATGTTGATGATATTATCTTTGGATCTTCCAAAAATTATTTATGTACTGCTTTTTCAAAGATTATGAAAAATGAATTTGAAATGAGTTTAATGGGAGAACTTAAGTATTTTCTTGGATTTAAAATTTTTCAAAAGAAGGATGGTATTGTTTTAAATCAAATTAAATATACAAAGGATGTTTTAAAACGCTTTGGTTTAGATAGTAACAAGGGAAGTGACACACCTATGAGTACCACTTGTAAGTTGGATGATGATGAAACTGGGAAACTAGTTGATCAAAACAATTATAGAGGTATGATTGGGAGCTTAATTTAACTTACTTCTAGTCGGCCATATATCATGTTTACTGTGTGTATGTGTGCAAGATTTCAAGACAATCCTTAAGAATCTCATTTTCTTTCTGTTAAAGGAATTTTCAAATATCTTAAACACACTAAAAATTTAGGTTTATTTTATCCAAAAGGACAACCCTTTGACATAATGAGTTATTCAGATGTTGACTTTGTTGGTTTCAAGTTAGATAGGAAGAGCACATCTGGAACATGTCATCTTTTGGGAAAATCCCTGGTATCTTGGTGTAGTAGGAAACAGAACACTATTACATTATCTACTACTAAAGAAGAATACATTGCTACGGGTAGTTGTTGTGCACAAATTCTGTGGATGAAATACACTCTTTTGGACTATGGATATCAATTTAGACATCTGTCTATAAATTGTGATAACACTAGTGCAATTAACATCTCTATGAATCATGTGTCTCACTCTAGAACTAATCACATTGATGTCAGTCATCACTTCTTGAGAGATCATTATCAAAAGGGTGATATTTCTAAGGAATTTATTGACTCTGAACATCAGTTAGCTGATATTTTCACCAAGACCTTAAGCTATGAATGGATAGAATTTATTAAAAAAGAGTTTGGTATGATTGATCAGTGAAACCGATCAGTGAAACTGATCTGTGCTACCGATTGAGTTGTACAGTTTGTGAAACCGTTAGTGTTTGTCAAAATGACGTTGTTTTACTAAATCGTTATTATTGTTTATTATTATTATTGTAACCCTAAATTATAAAAATTGTTGGGAAAAAATCCCTCAAGGTAACATTGCAGCATTTTTGGGTTGATTGTGTTTGTTGACAAAGCAGGTTTCCATGGATAATTGTCGAGTTCTCGAGAATTTGTTGACATTCCATGTTTACAAAGAATGATGACAAAGGAAAGGACGATCTGGAGGTGGTACCAAAGAGCAGTACAAGGTGGTTCCATTTCCCAGTGTTTGCCAAATTTATGGGGTCCAAAATTTGGAGTTTGGTGAGCATCGCGAAAATAGGATTTCCATGAAGATCTTAATTTCATATGGAAAAGGCATGAATTTCGCGAAGATAGGATGCTTGGTTTGGAAATCACAAAGACCAGAATAATGGAGGTGGTGATGCTTCACGATTACGTCAAGCTTCGCGAACGACAGAGGCTGAAGCGCATCGCGGCGGTGATGGTCTTTGCGAGTGAGCTTCGCGGCGAAGGCGCGAAGGAATGTTGGGCTTCGTGAGGGAGCTTCACGGCGAAGTCGCGAAGGTATGTTGACGGTGATTCTTCGCGACTACGTCAAGCTCCGCGAACGGAAAATTACCATGGAGATTCACGATTTGGACAGAATTCAGGCAGAAACATTGGAGTTTCACGATTTGAGATGACGTGGCGTTGACTTCACGCGGAAGGGGCGAGGGTCGGTGGAATCTCCTATAAATATAGGCCGACCCCTTCGAGAGAAGCAGAGAGAGCATTTTCATAGAAGATCATTCGCTCTCGATTTGCGAAGGTGGTTCGCGGAGCCAGCGTGCTTCGCGAAAGAGGTGCTTCGTGGCGGCTATTGTAGCTCCGCGAAACATGCGAGCTCCGCGTTGGATTACTTATCTTCGCGAGGGTTGTTGCTTTGCGACGGCTTGAGCATCGTGAGAGTGCTTCGCGAGGGTGCTTCGTGAGTGAGCTTCACGAAAAGGCAGGAGCTTCGTGAAGGCTTGTTGAGCTTCGCGAAATTGGGAGCTTCGTGAAGTAGGGTGCTTTGCGAAGGTGTTTCCAAAGTGGTTTGCCCAGTGGATAGTGGCAAAGGGGTATTCATCTACGGGTGAAAGTTGAACTTCAACAGAGCATATATATAAATAGAAAGATGCATTCCTTAATGGAAATTAAGAGACCTACAGGTCTATAAACTGTGAGTGAATCCCTTCCAAGAGCAGTGAGCTTAGGAAGAGGAAGAAGGTGATCCTCTCCACCAGCAGTGAGCCAGAGAGAGAGAAACAGGGAGTGACCCTTGGGAAAGCAGTGAGCTGACCCTAAACATTGTATAGGTAGCGATCCTGGGCATAGAAGTGATCTAGACCGAACATTGTAATCCACAGCTAGTGAAGTCTAGTGGAATTGGTACGACCGACAACTTGTCGGCGTATGCTCCTTGGACGTAGCCCTTTGCAGTGAACCAAGTAAAAATCTCTGTGTCTGCCTGCTAATTTTCCTGCATTGCATTTAAAGCATCATTATCAGATAAAGGAGAACGTAAGTGATCATAACATACACACAAGTGCAAACAAAGTGACCCTTGTAACAAAGAGGTCAAGATCCAGCGGGGCAGGAAGAACTTTGAAAAAGAATATCCATACCCTGATTCACCCCCCCTCTCAGGGTATATAGGACCCTATTGGTCCTAACAAAAATAATGACCCACGGATATTTCTAAAGACTGTTGACCTTCTATCTCCCGCTGAAATTTTCTTTCTGAATCCCTAACCTTTCAAACATTTCCAATATCTCAATCATCTAGAACCTCCAATGGCAAAGCAGAAGTTTCAAAGTAAGGAATACGAAGGTTTATCTCCTGTGAAAAACACTTGGGGAGAATTGAGCAGCACGACTCAAAGGTCAGTGAACCCGGAGTTGGAAACTCGGGTGGTTACCATAGAAAAGGAAATAAGTTCTGAATGGGTGTTATCAAGCAAGTTTGCACTTTTAAAAGTTTTGGAGTTGCAAGGATGGAAAGAATGGTTCTGTGATAATGACCGAGTCTACTACCTGATATTGGTGCATGGGTTTTATCTAAACTTAATTATTGTATTGGATGGAGTAGAATCTGCAAGATTATCATCAATAATCACAGGGAAAAAGATAAACTTTTCTTCGAATAAGTGGGCTGAATGTTAGGTAGTACCTCATAATGGTAGATATGGGGATTACACTAGTAATATCCCTCCTACAATTGAATAATTTTATTATGAACTTTCTCTGGATTTGCTAACTGGTAAGTCTGAATCTAGAAGAATAATAGCTGGTGAGTTAGATGGTGAATGTAGAATTTTGTTTAAGTTTATTCAGCACCAAATATGTCCCAGAAAGTGTGATTTCATTGCTGTGAAATATCATGATGTTTTCCTATTGCTTTTTTTTCTAAATGATGAGAAGTTCAACTTGTGTAAATATTTTTCTATTCACATTGTTGAGATGGTAAAGCCATCCAAAAAGGCTATGACTCTATTCTATTCTAAGAAAATATTTTCAATGCTAATTTTCTTGGGCTATGTTGAAGATGGAGATGAGTGTATCTCATCCAGTACTAGTTTCTGTATTAACAATGATATCTATAAGAGGATGAAAATCAACTGGAATCCAGGGAATAAGGCTTGGGTTGCTGATGAAGAGAAGTTGTATGACTCCTTCAATCCTATTGATCATCCTAAGAGACCAAAGGGGGTGAGAGATCCCAGTTTAAAAATGGATGAAGAAATTGTTTATTCTGATTAAGAAGAGGATACAATGGCTCCAAAGGACACTGGAGGGTATAGCAAGGAGAAAACAAGGGATGCTTAAGCTGATGATGATGTGGAAGCTAAAAAAGAACCCAAGTCACCTCCTTATTCTAGGAGTGATCCTGATATTGTGAGTTCGAAGAAAAGAAGAATGGATTTTGGACTAGCAAGCCCTCCTCTCAAGTTACCAGAATCAAAACCTCTTCTTGGTGATGAAGAAGAATCTAAGACTGAAGAATCAAATTCTGAGCAGTATTAATCCAGTAGCAAAGATAGTTCAAATGAGAAATCTGTCAACAATGATGGTGATGACGGCGATGAAAATGATGATGATAGTGGTGATAATAGTAGTAATGATGATGATGATGCAATTAATCGACCAGTGGATGGTCAAAATGTGATCTAAGCTGATCCTCAACCCCAACTAAATGAGCAAGAAACTGTTTCTGAGGCTGAAAGGATAGTACAGTCAGAGATTGATGTGGATGAGTAAGTCTCTCCTGAAAATTCTGGAAGAGCTAGTTTTGTAAAACCTCAGTATCCTTCATGCAAAGCCACATGGGAAGAACACCCAAGTCCTATAGTTCTGGGTTTAGATTATCTAGAGGAAGATGAAGAATAATTGCATACTACAAGAGTAAGCGATTCGGTTAAGGATCGACTAGTTGCTGAGTATATGCAAGTGATAGCAGACAGACCTGGTCCTTCAGTTTCTTAATCTAGACTTGGTCCTTCAATTGCACAATCTGATCTTGACAGTTTCAAATCTGAGTTGCTTCAAGAAATTAGAGAGACAATAAAAGAGGAATTTTATAATTCTCTTTCTCCTGTGAATTTATCCAAGGCTTCTATGGATGCTCTAACTCAGAGAGTGGTAAGTAACATTAAGACGGACCTGAGCAATACTTGTGAGATGATTGGCAGGAATATTACCTCTCTGAATCAAACTCTCAAATATTTAAGCAGTGTTTTAGTATCTCTGTCAGGTGAGTTTAGATCAACCATCACTAGTATGATGGAAGTGTTAAGAAATTTGGTAGAACATCTGAAGAATGTTTATTTGAGAAATTTGAAAACTGAGATAACTCAGATTATTGCTCAGGCTAGCTCCACCAAAATATCCAAGATCGCTGGTCATGAAATCAATGCCTTGAAGGATATTATAAAAGAAGAGTTAGCAGATTTTGGTAAGATTATGGATTTGGATTCCTTGAAAATGATGAAAGAAAATAGTGATCATATTCACAAAATGGTTCAGTTGTATTCAGCTGATGCTACTAAGGCTTAGAAAAATATCAAAGAGAAATTGGATCACTACTTTTCTAAAATTTATACGAAACATGAGTTTAACCATCAGTTTAAGGTTTTGGCTGAGAATTTGAGGTTTCCTCTAGTCACTAAAGCCTTTAAGGCTAAAGTTCAAAAATTGAATGATTTTACTTCTACACTGGATAGTTTCATGCAGGACAAGGATGACTTTGAAAAGGCTATAAAATATGGTGGTGAAGTAATTCAAGATTTTATCAATCTACTCAAACCATGTCTTCATGTGCAAGCGAAGGCAGTTTTTCTTCCTACTGCAGATCTTCTCAGTTCATCAGATGTTACTCCTGGTTAGATTTTAGTCTCTCAAGCTCTATCAAATATTCGACCAGTATTTCAGAAGCCTCCTTCACAAAGATATTCTACTCCTCAAAAAGTCACCTTAACAACCACTGTGCTTCCAACTCGAATTGTGCTACCACCTTTCTCCATCCGGTCCGATCAACCTTCCACCAAAGCACCCTATGGCCCATCCATTCCTCCCTCTGCTAAAGGGAAATCTCCTTTGCACCCAAAGAAATATTCTTGTCTGTCATTTTTGATAGGGTGTCTATTTCTTGTACTTTTAATATTTGTATCTGGTTCTTGTACTCTTTTTCAGCTATTTTTTTAGTGGAATATTACTCTTGATTATCTTCTTTCTCATTTCTTTTTGCTAATCCCAAAGGGAGAGAATAGAATCATATCATATATCATATGTATATCTAAGGAGGAGAGACCTTAAAATATTCATAATCATATGGGGGATAATAGAGAATCATATTATATTGGGGGAGAATATAATCATATCTTATATATAACTATGGGGGATAATCATATATATATATCAAAGGGGGATCCCTTTATGTATGTTCGGTTTGATACTCTAACATTGTTTATGATCTGATAATCTTAGGGCATTTTCTGTTTATATAGGGGGAGCATATTGATTGACATACCATCTTCCCTCTTCATTTATGTCATTGATTTGTGATTATCAAAAAGGGGGAGATTGTTGAACTCTCTATGAGATGGTTATTTTAATAACCACAAATCATTGTTTTATTTATGACAATTAAGTATTTTGTTCAATTTGATCTAAATATGTTTATATATGTTTAAATCTTGTCTACATAATGTTTATCTATGTTAATTTATGTTTTACTGTTGACTTGGAAGCGTTCTGGACTAAACAGACACTTTGTGAAGATTTCAGATCTCTTGACGCACTGATGAGAATGGTCGCACCGATGACAACGGTCACACCGATGAGAAAGGTTGCACCAATGAGAATGGTCACACCGATGAGAATGGTCGCACCGATGAGAATGGTCACACCGATGAGAACGGTCGCACCGATGAGAACAGTCGTACCGATACCGATGCTGATCAAAGGAGCTACCGATATCGATGCTTATCAAAGGACCTACCAATACCGATTTTGATCAAAGGACCTACCGATACTGATGTTGATCACATGAGCTACCGATACCGATGTTGATCACATGAGCTAACAATACTGATGATGATCACATGATCTACCGATACTGATGTTGATCACATGGGCTACCGATACCAATGCTGATCAAAGGACCTACCGATACCGATGCTCATCACATGATTTACTGAAGCCGATGCTGATCAAATGACCTACCGATCTCATGACTCACTGATAGTCATGAAAACTGTTTGAATTTCTATTAACTCTTATTTAATTTCAATGGTCATATTTGATGTTTTTAATGAAATAAATGTAATTTATTGATAGCTGTTGGAATTCTAGGGAACCGTACCTCGTACTTGTGAAAAGGTAATCATTCCTATTGCCGGAGCTCGTGGAATATAAGGAAGATCGAGCTGCAGTAAGACAAAGAGGCGTAGAGATAATTCTTCCATGCATATATGACATAACAAGAAGAACACATGAGGAACTTGTGGCACCCTCATACTCACCAAGAACAGAAGTTCAAAGAAGAAGTTCAAGTGTTATAATGATTACTCATAATCGAGATGAACACCTACACTAAAAGTGAAGAAAGAGAACCACGACACTATGTTTTTCTTGACAAAAACCAGAGAAACACTCAGAGCTTCATTTGCATCAAACCGAGGAGTCCAGAGCTTCTCTCAAAACACATAGAGCACTCTAAATTCATCTCTATCTGTTTATCTCTATTGTGTTTCTTTCATTTACTTTTTGAGCAGTGTGTGTTATATTTACACACTAACTCCTGAAATGAACTGGAGGATACTAAATCCTCACTCCAAACTTGTTACACCTTATTCTATCCCACTGTGAATTGTGGAAGGGGTCAAGTGTGACCTGGACAGCTTGTGTGATGTTGTTTTTTTTTCACGAAGAATTGTGGTAGAGGTATTAGTACCTGGACAGTCTCTATACTATTGTATAACTCTCGATCCAAGGTGTGGATCATTGTTTATATAAACTGCTTGAGAGGACTAAGTCTTGGCTTGAGACTAAACCTCTTGGTTAGAACTGATGTGCTTACTTATTTTGGTATTAACTTATATTGAAATATTCCACTGATAATTACTTTGAAATATAAAATTGTTTTAAAGTTACTTTGATAGTTAAACTAGCAAGTGTTTTCATTTATTGTAAAGAATTAGGTTAGCTTCAAAAGTTAATTAATCTTAAAATTAGATTAACTGAGAACTAATCAATCTCTTGAGAACCTAACTGACCCTTTGCTGTATTACAAATTCACTACAGTTTAACTTAGTTTTTAAATTAGAGGATTTTAAGAGAAATCTTTTTAACAGAATTTTTAATTGGAATTCAATTCACCCCCCTCTTGAGTATCCACATTGACCAACAGGATATATGGTAATTTAAGTTATTACCATGGTTCAAGAGAATGCATGATGAAGTCAATAAAATGTTTGGAATGTGTCCAACAAGATATATATTATGATTTATGGGGGATAAATGAAGGTATTAACATGATTGTTATATGACCTTTCTTGTAATTGTTTTTTTTTTGTATTGTGAGATTGGACAGAAGTATTTTAGATAAGACTAATGGTTGGAATTGATTAAGTTTACCATCAGATAGTATTGTTTAAGGCTAAAACATTTTTTAATATTATTTTTGGACTGTAATAATAGTATATTTTTAGAAAAAGGACAACCGGAAGGATGGGCGACAACCCTTCGTGTCGAACATGGATACGGGAATCGAACCCACAACCGAAGTTCGACAGACCTTTATCTCCAACCAGTGTTCTACAAAATGTCCCTGGTTATTATAAATTAGTTTTATTTTATTTAATTGGTATTATAGTTGAAGTATGTGTCCATTTTTGGAACCATATATGATTAATATCACCATATATAGACTTATCTATATTTTTTTACTTGTTATAACATTTTTTTGAGATAGATGGAATGACCTATCATTCTATCGCGTTATTTTATAACATTTCCCAAATGAAAAAAATTCAACTTAATTTTTTTAAATAAGAGATCACTACTACAAATATGGCTTTTATCAACGCTAAAAATGGCCTTTATCAACACTAGAAAAGCGCTGATAAAGCCGACAAAGATAAAGGGGGGGTCCCCTTTATCAGCACTCCAAAAAGTGCTGATAAAACCTCTTTTATTTGCCCTAAAAAAAGCGCTGATAAAAATTAAAAAAAAAATAAAAAAAAATAAAAAAAAAATAAAAAAAATACTGCCAATCTCGAGGGGGCTTTTTACAGCGCTTGAGCCCCCCTTTATCAGTGCTTTCCCACACCTCCAGCACCCGCCCGCACCACCTACACCCTTTATCAGTGTTATCCCTTTAAATTAACCTTGCGCGTGCACCCATGCCTCCACCCAGATTTGATCTCGAGACCTCCCCCTGTGCATCTAAAGCCTTTTCCACTACCCTATATTGATTTGTTCTCTTATTCATGATATATCTATTTATTTATATATATATTTAGTTATATTTATTCGTATAGTGATATATATTTATATTAATATATATTGTTATATTAATATATATATAGTTATATTAATATATATATATAGTTATATTAATATATACATATAGTTATACTAATATATATATATATATAGTTATATTAATATATGTATAGTTATATTAATATATAGTAGTTATATAAATATTCATATATTGGTATTTTAAATAAAATTGATATTAGTTATTATTTAGATGAAGCTAATATATTTTATATGTAAATATGTTTAATTATTTATTTAAGAAATTTAATTTTTAGGTGTGAATATATAAAAAATATGTACATATAGTAATATATTTGATTATAAATAGCAGTGAATTATAAAAAAGGATGAAATTTCAAATACATAATATCAATATGAATGTAATAACTTGAAATAAATTCAGTCCCCACCAAAAAAAGCCAATAATACCCCCTTAAATGAGGCTGAAAATCCACAAAATGTTAAAAAATCTGGGTACCCCGACAAAAACCTCAGTTTTGGAGGCCTTCTGGGCCTCTTGTGGCCTAGAAAAACGCTTGACCGGGGTGCCCCCCTGGTCAAGGAGTCGCAGAGCTCGTCGCAGGCTTCGATTTGATATGTGGTAGAGCTCAAACGGACACCCGGATCAAAAGTTATGGTTGTTTGAAGTTCAAGTTGCGTTTTCAATATATTTTGGATCTTTTTTTAATTTTTTTAATTTTCTTAGTCTTAAAATTGTTATTAAATGACTATTACTCCATAATAATTTTCAAATTATTAATTAAAAATATTTTTTTAAATTTTTAAGAAGCCATTTTTACTAAATATCTTATATATTAAGTATAATAAGTGTAAATGTACATTTATACTTATCTAAAATATATTTAAAAATTATATATTATATTTATATCAATATAACTAGATAACTATATTTATATATTATATTTTTTTTAATTTTTTTTTGAAGTCGACCATTTATCAGCACTTTTAAAAAAAGCGCTGATAAAGGGGTAATTTTATCCGTGCTTTTTTATCACTAATAAAGGCACCCTTTATCAGCACTTTTTTGAGCACTGATAAAGCCACCCCCCCCCCCTTATCAGTGCTTTTTTGTTAGCGCTGATAAAGGGGTGGCGCTGGCCTTTCCCAGTTTTGTGGTAGTGGATGAAGTGGAAATTGTTCAGGGAATGATCAACGGTGAGATTTTACCAAAATCAAGTAAGTATTTATTCTCATGAAAAATTCTTCAACTTCTGTAAAAGGATATTGAAAACAAAAACTATTATCCTAGTACCTTCTTATCCGATGAAACAGATGGTCCCTTAAATCATCGCATATGTTTGTCTTTCTAGAAGTTTACTTTCTCCAATCCTTATTCTCTATCACTATCCATCAAAACAGGATGGTTATATTTCTCTTACTTATCAATGTTTTCACCTCCCACCTATGTTATCCTATGTGGAACCCCAGTTATGAGGTACTTTGGGTAACCATTATATTTCTAACTTTCCTTTTTAAAATTAAGTTTTAGTATTCCTCTTTAGGATGTGGGTTTCTAGGAAAGAAACTTTCATGTATTAAACCATTTATAACCCTGACAGATTTTGAGGGAGAAATTCATTTTAAGGGGGGGGAATTTAATATCCTGAGATTTTATGAGATATATTCCTTTTAATTTCTTTGATGTCTTGTATTGTACGTAACACTGTATTAGCTTCCATTACATGCAACACTATTCTTGGCTTGTGTTACACACAATTTCATTTTCTTTTAATAGAATTCATTTCACGCAACATTGAGTCTATATTTTTTTCAATGTATAAATGAACTATGTGTAGATTATGTTATACACAACACCAAAGAAATTTTTCTCTACACGCAACACTGACTTGGCTTGTGTTACACGCAAGAGCGACCTTCCTCGATATCTTGCATTGTACGCAATATTGAGTTTCACTAAACAATGATATCTTGTTAAAATATTATTATTTAATAGGATATAAACTAGATTATATGAATAGTATTAACCACATTTTTTATTTTATATGACTTCAAAATTCATCTTATATGTTTTATAGAACATTATTAAAGAAAAAAATCAATTTTTTCAGATAAAAGTACTTTTCCAAAAAATGCAGTTTTCCCCCTTTTGATGGCATACCCATTTTAAATCTACTTTTTGAAAATTTTATATGTTAAATTTGAAAAAAAATAAACTTCTTATTTATAATAGGGAAATAAAAATGTACTTTTGTGTAATTTTTTGGTATTTTTCTAATAAAATTTAAATTTTAATGAATAGTGAAAATAATACATTTTAATTTGAAACTACCTCTTCATCTAATTAATTTATATAGTTAGATAATATTTTTAATTAATTTTAAAGTTTAATTGGATTTTATTTTTATAATTTAATCCAGTGTTGTCCATTTAAAGTAATTTCACTTTTAAATTAGACTTAAACACCTGTTAATATTTTGATAGTTATTACTTCATAAAAACCCACTTTTTGGTTTTGACAACAAGAGTTAATTTTAAATTAATTACTGAAAATTCCATGTTTTGAATTTGGAAAAATGGATTCCATATTTTTAATTATAAGGTTCAAATTTTTTAAATAGGTACCTTTTATTTTTTGTTATTATGAATAGTAAGCTCAATAAATATTTTACTTACCATGGTTAAAGGGAAAATCTGATTAATAAGGGTAAAAAGGAATATTATAATAATATTAAAATACCCTAACACATGTTATAATCCTATTTTATGAGATATTTCAGACCATGGGAATCCTTGGATCTATTTTGGGACCCCATGAATTCACTTGGATGTGAAAATTACATTTTATAAGAATTAATTTAAAGTAAATATAATTATAACCTAAACATATATCTTTTACTAAATTGATTTTAATATAGGGTTGTATAACTGATATATATGTATATAAATATTCATTATAAATATAAAAAAAATTCCTACATCTTGGTATTTTATTTATAATTTTTATAGATTAGATAAATATATTTATTTATGACATAATTATGATGTAGTGATTACCTCATTAATGAAAGATTCAAATAAATGAATTTATAAATATTAAAATAAATTTAATTTTCACATTTTTATGCCATACAAGAATTTTATGGACGGAACTAACATATTATGGATTAATTAATTCCTTTGTTTTGAAGAATTTAGGCTTTTATTAATTTTTAAAAAAGTGAAGTATGAATATTATCTAAAATTGACATAATTCATAACATAAAACATAAAATAGTTTAATAAATAATATTAAATTACTAAAAATACATGATTCATCAAAATAGTTAATATAAGTCCAAATATGTCATAAATATATTTTTTTTGGGTTGTCTTACATGATATGGTAATTACATTAACCCACAATGTGTAAATAATATGATATCACGGTAAGATTAAAAAGGGTAAAATAAGGGTGAAACCCTAAAGATAAGGATACCAAAAATTTAAAAAAATTTCAAAAAATTATTCTATGATGATAATTAGAACGAAAATCATCTTATCTTCTAATTAAATAAGTTTTGGACCATTTTTAATCGAAATTAAATTTAAAATAAATTAATAATTTGAGAGTTTCTTAAAGTTACCCACTCCTCTCCTATAAAAGGACACCTCCTCCCACTCCTCTTCACTCCATTTTGAGACTTCAATATTGGCGAAAACGTAACCATTTCTCTTATAAACTTCCATATTTACATTTTGGAGGTTCTGGTATTCTCAAAATACCATCTCTAGTTCCCTAAAAAAATTAAAGGAGGCACATCATGGAAGAGGTAATCTCTTCTACCGATTCTTTAAAATTTCATTATTCTTATACTTACTATTATTTAGTTGTTTCATTATAAATCAATAACATAAGTATTAATCATATACTAACACATTATTATAAATATTAAACAATTCTATTTCACTTTCTATCCATCCTACAAAAATGAAACCACTATGCTTGCGTACGTACGGCTTACCGTCTCCACGCCGTGGTGTAATCTGTTTTTCACCACCACCATACTTGTATGGGTATAATGGTTTAAATAATAACTATTTATGATTTTTATAACATTATTATAATTATTAGGTATTATACATCTTCCACATCAATACCATTCATCAATTATGGGAACGATATCGTCGCTCGGGCGTACGTACGGCTTACCGTCTCCATAGTGTGATGTGATTTATTCTACATAATATTAATTAAAGCATGAATATATAAATGAATTAAATGAATAAATATTATATATATTATAATAATACCATTATTTAAATGATATAACTGTAACCTAAAAATAGGAATAAAACTTATCTGAAAAAACATGCATAAGAACATAAAGCAGTTAATACCCAAATAACGAGTAACAATGAAATGTTACTAAAAAACGGATGAAAATGTGATCATAAATGTTATCATAAAAATGATTATGATTCTGGAATAACTAATTAACATTATTTAAATCATCATACAGGAGTTTTGGATACATACGAAACATATCGAACATAAGGTAAGGGATAATTTTGCAATCTCATTTTTATCCGAGATTGCTTATACATAAGTATTTACTAGGGATATATTTATCATCCATCTCCATGTTTTCTAATAACATTATCATACAATGTTTATTATTATTATATGTATTTTTAAAGTCATTTTTACCCATTTTTTTCATTTACTACATGGTATTAAATAAATCATTCTTTTTTTACCATACGACATACTTTTTAACTTTTTCTGCAAAAGTACGAGGAGAATTTTTTTTTAACTTATACTTCATGAATGAGTTTTTACATATTCATGACACCTTATTTATAAGAATATTACACTAAACTATTTCATGTTTATTTTCAACTAAATACATTTCTTTTAAAATTTCACAGAATTTTGAGAAAAGAAAATGTTTTTGAAAAAGAAAGAATATTTTCCTCAAGAATTATGTTCAAGTGGTTTATCAATATTATTTTCCATCTAAGATGATACTATATAAATAGGGTTATATTTATATCCATATTATTATTATTATTTGATTATGTTAATGATGTAATGGTATTTTATATGGATTATGTTATGATGGAATGATGTTTAAGGAACCCATTTTATTTCTTGGGTTATGTTATGATGAATAGTTTATGTTTTTGTGGAACATGTAAGAATGATTTCATTATGAGATGGGTGGGACCTATATATCTCTCTAATTAATTAGGTAAATATTTATATCTCATGATATAGACATGACTAGAATGAAAAGTAAATTCAGTTCAGTAATACATGACTGGAACGGAAAGTAAACCTGATTTAATAATGGACTTTGTCCACTATTATGGTCTTGGAAGAAATGTCTTGGATACTTTAGAAATCATATTATGTGATTTTTAGTTTTACACAATTACATGATTTATTCCAATTTTTTTTGGTTATGGTTAGTTTTCTTTTATGATCCATGTCTTACGTGCTGCCAATATTTATTTCATGACTCAAGATTTTGATATTTAAACTTTATGTTCAAGTTTTTGTGTTCAAATGTTTATGGTTTGTTTTATGTTCTCCATGTTTACCCTTACTGAGAATTTGAGTTCACCCTTTTATATGTTTCTTTTTCCTAGGATATAAAGAAAGGTTTTAGGTTGGAAAACAAAAGGGGAAGATCGTTATGGGAGATGTTGAAGATCTTTTACCATGATTAGAAGATTATCTTATGAGTTTCCAAAGACAATAAACTAATACGATTTTTGGGCATCTGTTTGTGTCATATATTATGTATTCTTGAAAAGAAATTTAATGTCCATGTATGTCAATTTGGGTCTCTACATTTGGTATTAGAGTGAAGGTTTAGTCATCCTTTGGAAACTAGGATGAAAAAACTTTAGTGAGATCCCTAGAGATATTTCTAAGATATGTCTAGGGATTTCCTAAGGATAAGTAAATTATAGATTAAAAACTGAGGTTTTTTTGATAATTTTGACTAAACTAAGGTTAAATCAAAGATATCATAGTTTTAAATATTATAAGTATTTTACATAACTTATGTGTTTCTAATCTCTAATATGTATTTCTCACAATTTGATTTCCTATCTTAGTCAACATCCAGAACTACATAGAACATATTTAATAGGTGAATGTTTCCGATGTGGAAATTATGTGAATTATGAAGATATATTTCCTAAGTGGAAATATCATGAATAAAATCATGATGATGGTAAAAGTATTGGTCATATTGTTGAGGATAGAGATATTTTAAATGATATGTGAAAGGTATGTGATGTTCTTCTAGTATTGTTTACATTAAACCAATGAATCTTGTGGTTGAGAAACCTTAATACATGATTCATATTTTAGGAAATATAAAGATGATGGATCTTGAGTAATGGTTTAAGAATAAAGTTGGATGATTGAGTTTTATATGTTTCATAATTCAAAATATTATCTAATAGGAATTATGAAATATAAGTGTTTTCAGTATAAGGATTGGAAAGGATATGGTGAATAGTTATTAGGAGATAAAAAATGGATTTCAGGGTAAGGTGATATACTTGGGTAACAAATGAGGAAGGGAAAGATAACCCTTAATATTCCCCTTATGTTAAGATAATGATGTTTAGAAAAAGATATCTTGGATTTGAATAAAAAAATTGGATGTTTCTAGTTTCTTGGGAACTAAATATGGAGTTGTTGACAAGAGGGTTATGATATCATGGATGAAGTATAAAACATTTTGGGACATAAGAAATATATCCAATATGTTTTGAATAAGGAAACATGATTGTTTTCAATAAGGATATATAGTAATTTAGGTTTATTAACATGATTCAAGAGAATGCATGATGAATTCAATCAAATTTTTGGAATGTGTCCAACTAGATATATATTTTGATTTACAGCGGATAAATGAAGGTATTCACATGCTTGTTATACGACCTTTCTTATAATTGTTTTTTTTGTACTGTGAGATTGGACAGAAGTATTTTGGTTAAGACTAATGGTTGAAATGGATTAAGATGATCATTGGATAGTATTGTTTAAGGATAATTTTTTTTAATATTATTTCTATAATTTTATAATAGTATATTTTTAGAAAAAGGAAAACCCACAATATGGGAGACAACCCTTCACATCGGAAAAGGATGCAAGAATCGGACCCACAACTGATGTTTTAGGGCCCTTTATCACCTACCACTAGCCTACATAAAGTCCTTAGTTAGTATAAATTAGTTTTATTTTATTTAAGTGGTATGATAGATGAAGTATAAGTCCATTTTTTGAACCACATAGGATTAATCTCACTATAGATTGACTCATGTATATTTGATTACTTATGCTAACATTTTTTTGAGATAGATGGAATGACCTATCATTCTATCGCATTATTTTCTATCACTTCATGAATGAAAAAATTTCAACTTCATTTCTTTAAATAAAGGATGAAGTGGGAATTATTCAGGGAATGATCAATGGTGAGATTGTACCAAAATCAAGTAAGTATTTGTTCTCATGAAAAATTATTCAACTTTAAGAAAAGGATATTGAAAAACAAAAGATTTTATCCTATTAACTTCTTTTCCGATGAATCAAATTGTCCCTTAAATCATCATAGATTTATGGATTTCTGGTAGTTGACTTTCTCCAAACCTTATTCTTTATCACTATCCATCAAAACTTTATGGTTAGATTTATCTTCTATATCCCTGTTTTCACTTCCCACCTATGTTCTCCTATGTGGAAACAAAATTATGAGTTACTTTGGGTAATAGTTATGTTTCTATCTTTCCTTTTTAAAATTTAGTTTTAGTATTCCTCTTTACGATGTGGGTTTCTATGAAAGAAATTTTCATGTAGTAAACCATTTATAACCCCTATGAATTTCGAGGGTGAAATTAATTTTAAGGGGGGGGGGGAATTTAATACCTTGAGATTTTATGATATGTATTCTTTTTAATTTATTTTATTTCTTGTGTTGTACGCAACATCTTATTAGACTTCATTATACGCAACGCTATTCTTGGCTTGTGTTACACACAATTTCAAGTTCTTTTGATAGTATTCATTTCAGGAAACATTGATTCTAGATTTTATTTGATGTATAAATGAAATATGTTTGTATTATGTTATATGAAACACCAAAAGAAACTTTCACTACACAAAACACCAACTTGGCTTGTGTTACACGCAAGAACGATCTTCCTTGATAGCATTTATTGTACGTAATATCGAGTTTCACTAAACAATGATATATTGTTAAAATATTATTATTTAATGGGATATAAAATAGCTGTTATGAACAGTATTAACCACATTTTTAATTTTATATAACATTAAAATTCATCATACATGCTTTCTAGAACATGATAAAAGAACAAAATCAATTTTTCCATATAAAAGTACTTTTTCAAAAAATGCAGTTTTCCCACCTTTTGATAGCACACCCATTCTAAATATAGTTTTTTGACACTTTTATAAGTTAAATTTGACAAAATAAACTTCTTATTTTGAATAGGGACATAAAAATTTACTTTTTTTAAATTTTTGGTATTTTTCTTATAAAATTAAAATTTAAATGAATAGTGGAAATAATGCATTTTAATTCAAAACGGACTTTTCATATAATTTATTTATATAGTTATATTATCTTTTTAATTGGTTTTAATTTATAATTGGATTTTATTTTTATCATTTAATCCAATTTTGGTCATTGTAATTAATTTTACATTTAAATTGGACTTAAACACATGTCAATCTTTTTATGGTTATTACTTCTTAAAAACCTACTTTTTGGTTTTGACAACAGGAATTAATTTTAAATTAATTACTAAAAATTTTATGTTTTGAATTTGTAAAAATTGATTCCATATTTTGAATCATAAGGTTCAAATTGTGAAAATAGGTACGTTTTATTTTTGGACATTATGAATAGTAACTTTAGTAAATATTTTATTTACCATGGTTAAAGGTTAAAAATAATAATATAATAATATTAAACTATTCTAAAACATGTCTTAATCCTATTTTATGAGATATTTATGAACATGGGAATCCTTGGGTTGATTTTCGAACCCCATGGATTCACTTGGATGCGAGAATTACATTTTATAAGAGTTAATTTAAAGTAAAGATAATTATAACCTAAACATATATCTTTTACTAAATAGATTTTAATATAGGGTTATGTAACTTATATATATTTATATATATGTTCATTATAAATATAAAAATATTTCATACATCATGGTATTTTATTTATAATTCTTATACATTAGATAAATATATTTATTTATGACACAATTATGATGTAGTGATTACCTCGTTTATGAAAGATTCAAATAAATGAATTTATAAAAATTAAAATAAATTATATTTGAACATTTTGATTCCATACATGAATTTTATGGATTAAATTAAAATATTATGGATGAATTCATGCCTTTTATTTTGAATAAATCAGGTTGTTATGATTTTTTTAAAAAGTCAAGTATGAATAGTATCTAAAATTGACATAATTTATAAGTTAAAACATAAAATAGTTTATTAAATGATATTAAATTTATAAAAATCTATGATTCGTTCAAATGATTATTATAAGTCCAAATTTTTCATAAATAACTTTTTTTGGTCATTTTACAAGATATAGTAATTACATTAACCCATAATGTGGGAATAACATGATATCATAATAACATTAAAAAGGGTAAAATAAGGGTTAAACCAAAACAATAAGTATACAAAAATATTCCAAACTTGAATAACAATTATTTACTGATGTATATTAGAACCAATATCATCTTATATTATAATTAAATAAGTTTTGAACCATTTTTAATCGAAATTAAATTTATAATAAATTAATATTTTGAGAGTTTCCTAAAGTGCTCCTATCTTCTATTATAAAAGGGAACCTCCTCCCTCTCCTCTTCACTCCATTTTTAGCATTCAATCTCATCCAAAACCTGACCATTTATCTTCTAAACTTCCTTATTTACATTCTAGAGGTTCTGGTATTCTCAAAATACCAACTCTAGTTCCCTAAGAAAAAATTTGAAGGAGGAACATCATGGAAGGGGTAATATCTTCTACTGATTCTTTCAAATCTCTTTCTTATTCTACTTACTATTCTTTAGTTGTTACATTATAAAGTGATAAAATCAGTATCACTCATATAATTAAATGTTATGATAAATATTAAACAATACTATTTAACTTTTTATCCATCTTACGAAAAAACAAAATCACCACTCGTGCGTACATACGACTTACCATCTCCACATCATGGTGTAATCTGTTTTTCACCACCACCTTACATGGATGGATATAATGGTGTAAATAATAACTATATATGATTTTTGTGACATTATGCTAATTCTTATATATTATACACCATCTACATCAATACTATTCATCAATTATGGGAATGATATTATCACTCATGTGTATGTACGGCTTATTGTCTCCACGGTGCGATGTGATTCATTCTACATAATCATCATTAAATAATGCTTATATAAATGAATTAAATGAATAAATATGATATATATTATACTAATACCATTCTTTAAATTATATAACAATAACATAAAAATAATAATAAGAAATTATCCAGCAAAACATGCATAAGAACATAAAGCAGTTAATACCTGAATAATGAGTAACAATGAAATGTTACTAACAAATGGATGAAAATATGATCATAAATGTTATCATAAAAATAATTATGATTCTATAATAAATCATTAAAATTATTTCTATCATCATACATGATTTTTTGGATATATATGAAGCATATCAGACATAAGTTAAGGGATAGTTTTGCAATCCCATTTTTATCTGAGATTTCTTATACGTAAGTATTTATTGGGGATATATTTATCATACATGTCTATGTTTTCTAATAAAGTTATCATAAAATGTTTATTATTAATAAATTTATGTTTTAAGTCATTTTTACCTATTTTTTACTTTTACTACATGGTATTAAAGGAATCTTTCTTTTGTTTACTATATGAGGTACTTTTTGACTTTTTCGGAAAAGTACAGGGAGAATTTTTTTTAACTTATATGGCATGAACAGGTTTTTTCATCTTCATGATGCATTATTTCTAAGAATATTCCTCTAAACTATTTTATGTTTATTCTAAACTAAATAATTTTCTTTTAAAAATGTGTGTAATTTTGGGAAAATAAAACATTTTTGAAGAAGAAATGATATTTACTTCAGGAACTAAGTTCGAGTGGTTTATCAAAATTATTTTCCATCTAAAATGATACTCTTTAAACATAGTTATGTTTATATCCCTATTATTACTATGATTTTGTTGTGTTAATGATGAAATGGTATTCTATATGGATTATTTTATGATGTAATGATGTTTACAGAACCCATTTTATTTCTTGGGTTATACTATGATGAATGGTTTATGTTTCTGTGGAACATGTAAGAATGATTTCATTATGAGATGGGTGGGACCTATATCTCCCTCCAATGCATTGGGTAATAATTTATATCTCATGAGATAGAAATGACTGGAATGGAAAGTAAATCTTGTTCAGTAATACATGACTGGAATGATAAGTAAACCCAGTTCAGTTATGGACTCTGTCCATTATGATGGTCTTTGTAGCAATACCATGGCTATTATGGAAATAATATTATATGCTTATTTTTTTCCACAATTAAATGGTTTATGACATTCTATTCTGTTATAGTTAATGTTCTTTTATGATCAATGTCTTACGTACTTCCAAGATTTATTTCATGACTCTTTATTTTCATATTTTAACTTTATGTTCATGTTTTTATGTTCAAATGTTTATGGTTTGTTTTATGTTCTCCATGTTTACCCTTACTAAGAATTTGATCTCACCCTTTAATATGTTTCCTATCCCCAGGATATAAATAAAGGTTTTATGAAGTAAAATAAAATGGGAAGACCGTTATGGGAGATTTTGAAGATCTTTAACCATGATTAGATGATTATGTTTTGAGTTTCCAAAGACACTAAATTAAAACAATCTTTGGGAGTCTATTTGTTTCATGTATTAAGTATTCCTCAAAAGAAATTTAATGTACATGTACGTCAATTTTGGGTCTATACAGTTGGTATCAGAGCAAAGGTTTAGTCAAACTTTTGAAACTAGGATACAGAAACTTTAGTGAGGTCCATAGAGATATTTCTAAGATATGCCTATGGATTTCCTAAGAATAATTAAATTATATGTTATAAACCTAGGGTTTTTTTGATAATTATGACTAACCTTGGGTTATACTGAAGATATCATAGATTGAAATATTATAATTAATTTACCTTACTTATGTGTTTCTAATATCTGATATGTATTTCTCACACTTTTCTTTATGATATTAGTCAATATTCATAACTATATAGAATGTAGTTTACTAGTGAATGTTTTAGATGTGTAAATTATAGGAATTATAAAGATCTTTTTTCTAAGTGGAAATATCATGAAGAGAATCATGATGATGGTATGAGTATTGGTCATACTACTGAGGATAAATATTTTTAAATGATATGTGAAAGGTATGTGATGTTCTTACAGTATTTTTTACATTAAACCTATGAATATTGAGGTTGATAAACCTTAAGACATTATTCATATTTTAGGAAATATGAAGATGATGGATCTTGAGTAATGATTTAAGAATAAAGTTGGATTATTGAGGTGTATATGTTTCAGAATTCAAAAGATTATGTAACATGAATCATGAAATATATAAGTGTTTTTAGTATAGGGATTGGAAAGGAAATTATGAATAGTTCTAAGGAGATACAAAGGGATTTAACGTTAAGATGATATACTTAGAGAACACATGATTAAGGTAAAGATAACCCTTAATATTTCTTGTATGTTAAGATAATGATGTTTGGATAAAGATATGTTGGATTTGAATAAGAAAATTGAATGATTCTATTTCTTGGGAACTAACTATGGAGTTGTTGAAAAGAGGGTTATGATATCATGGATGAATTATACAACTTTTTTTGTCAAAAGGAATATGTCCAATAAGTTTTGAATAAGGAAACATGCAGTTCTTCAATAAGGATATATGGTAATTTAGGTTATTACCATGATTCAATAGAATTCCTGAAAAAGTAAATTAAAATTTTGGAATGTGTACAACAAGATATATCTTATGATTTATGGGGGATAAATTAAGGTATTCACATGATTGTTATATGACCTTTCTTGTAATTGTTTTTTTTTTGTATTGTGAGATTGGACAAAAGTATATTGGATAAGCCTAATGGTTTGAATGGATTTAGTTGACCATCAGATAGTATTGTTTATGGAAAAAACGTTTTTTTAATATTATTTGTGGAATTTTATAATAGTATATTTTTAGAAAAAAGGAAAACCTTCAGGACGGGTGACAACCCTTCGCATCGGACTAGGATGCATGAATCAAACCCACAACCGAAGTGTGATAGGCCTTTATCGCCTACCACTGGCCTACAGAAAGTCCCTGGTTAGTATAAATTAGTTTTATTTTATTTAATAGGTATTATAGATGAAGTATAAGTCCATTTTTGAGAAAATATATGATTAATATCACCATAGTTGGACTTATGTATATTTAATTATTGTGATAACATTTTTTTTGAGATAGATGGAATGACATATCATTCTATTGAATTATTTTCTAACACTTTATGAATAAATAAAAAATCAACTTCATGTCTTTAAATAAAAAATGAAGTGGAAATTGTTCAGGGAACGATCAATGGTGATATTTTACCAAAATCAATTAAGTATTTATTCTCATGAAAACATTCTTAAACTTTAGGAAAAGGATCTTGAGAACCGAAAAGGGTATCTTAGTACCCTCTTATTTGATGAATCAGATGGTCCCTTAAATCATCATAGATTTATGGCTTTCTGGTAGTTGACTTTCTCTAAACCTTATTCTCTATCACTATTTATCAGAACTTGATGGTTTTATTTTTCTTCCATATTTGTGTTTTCACTTCCCGCCTATGTTCTCCTATGTGGAAAAATAGTGCTGAGTTACTTTGGGTAACCATTATATTTCTAAATTTCCTTTTCAAAATTAATTTTTAGTATTCCTCTTTATGATGTGAGATTCTATGAAAGAAACTTTCATGTACTAAAGCATTTATAACCCCAAAGAATTTCGAGGGTGAAATTCATTTTAAGGTGGGTGGAATGTAATACCCAAAGATTTTATGAAATATATTCTTTTTAATTTATTTGATGTGTTGTGTTGTATAATACACTAATATTATCTTGCATCATATGAAAAACCATATTATCTTGCATTATACGAAACACTATTCTTGACTTGTGTTACACACAATTTCAATTTTTTTGATATAATTCATTTCACAAAACATTGAGTATAGATTTTCTTCAATGCATAAAAGAAATATGTTTGGATTATGTTATATGAAACACAAAAGGAAACTCTCAATACATGAAACACTGACTTGACTTTTTTTACATGCAAGAGTGACCTTCTTCGATAGCTTGTGTTGTATGCAATATCGAGTTTCACTACACAATGATATATTGTTAAAATATTACTATTTAATGGGATATAAACTAGCCATTATTAATAGTATTAACCACATTTTGAATTTTATATAACAATAAAATTCATATTATATGTTTTCTAGAACATGATATAAGAAAAAATCAATTTTTTCAGATAAAAGAAGTACTTTTTCAAAAAAAATGTAGTTTTATTGCCTTTTGATGGTGAACCCATTTTAAATCTAGTTTTTGACACTTTTATAAGGTAAATTTGACAGAATAAACTTCTTATTTAGAAGTAGGACATAAAAATTTACTTTTTTCTGAATTATTGGTATTTTTTTTATAAATTTTTAATTTTAATGAATAGTGAAAAATACTGCATTTTAATTCGAAACTGTATTTTTGTTTAATTTATTTATATAGTTAGATTATATTTTTATTTAGTATTAAAGTATAATTGGATTTTTTTTATCATTTAATCCAATTTTATTCATTTGAAATAATTTTACTTTTAAATTTGACTTAAACACGTGTCAATCTTTTGATAGTTATTACTTCTTAAAAACCTGCTTTTTGTTTTTGACAACAGGAATTAATTTTAAATTAATTACTGAAACTTCTGTGTTTTGAATTTGGAAAATTTTATTCCATATTTGGAATAATAAGTTTCAAATTGTTTAAATAGGTACCTTTTATTTTTTGACACAACAAATAGTAACTTCAGTAAATATTTTATTTATAATGGTTAAAGGGTAAATCCGGTAAATAAGGGTAAAACATAATATTATAATAATAGTAAACTACCCTAACACATGTCCTAATCCTATTGGATTAGATATTTCTTACTATGGTCATCCTTGGGTCTATTTTAGGACCCCATGGATTCACTTGGATGTGAAAATGACATTTTATAAGAATTAATTTGAAGTAAAGATAATTATAAACTAAACATATATCTTATACTAAATTGATTTTAATATGGGGTTATATAATGGATATATTTTTATATAAATATTAATAAGTAAAATAAAAATATTTCCTACATCATAATATTTTATTTATAATTTTCAGAAATTAGATAAATATATTTATTTATGACACAATTATGATGTAGTGATTACCTCTCTAATGAAAGATTCAAATAAATGAATTTATAAATATTAAAATAAATTTAATTTGAACATTTTTATGCCATAAAATAATTTTATGGATTAATTTGACATATTACGGCTGAATCAATTCCTTTTTTTGAAGTAATTCTGATGTTATGAATTTAAAAAAAAAATCAAGTATGAATAGTATCAAAAATTGACATAATTCATAACTTGAAACATAAAATAGTTTATTAAATGATATTAAATTCCTAAAAATATAATATTCATCCAAATGGTTAATATAAGTCTAAATATGTCATAAATAACTTTATTTGGGTCTTTTGACATGATTTGATAATTACATTAACCCACAATGTGTAAATAACATGATATCATGGTAAGATTAAAAAGGGTAAAATAAGGGTTAAACAAAAAAGATAAGGATACAAAAATATTTAAAACTTTTATAAAAAAATTTGGATTATTTTTATTCAAACCAAAATCATATTAACTTCGAATTAAATAATTTTTGGACCATTTTTCATTGAAATTAAATTTATAATAAATTAATATTTTGATAGTTTCTTAAAGTTCCCCTCTCATCTCTTATAAAAGGGAACCTCCTCCCTCTCCTATCCACTCCATTTTTAGCCTTCAAGATCCTCCAAACCCTACCCATTTATCTTCTAAACTTTCCTATTTACATTATATAGGTTTTGGTCTTCTCAAAAAACCAACTCTAGTGCCCTAAGAGAAAATTTAAATGAGGCACGTCATGAAAGAGGAAATCTCTTCTTCCGATTCTTTCAAATTTCATTCATCTTCTACTTACTATTATTTAGTTTTTTCATTATAAAGTAATAACCTTGGTATCACTAATATACTGAAATTTTATTATAAATATGAAACACCCCTATTTCACTTTCTATCCATCCTACGAAAAATGAAATCACCGCGCGTGTGTGCGTACGGCTTACCGTCTCCACGTCGTGGTGTAATCTTTTTTTCACCCCCACCTTACATGGATGGGTATAATGGTGGAAATAATAACTATATATGATTTTTATAACATGATACTAATTCTGAGATATTATACACCATCCACATCAATACCATTCATCAATTATGGGAACAATATCATCACTCATGCATACGTACGGCTTACCATCTCCATAGTGTGATGTGATTCGTTCTACATAATCTACATTAAAGAATGATTATATAAATGAATTAAATGAATAAATATTATATATATTATAAAAATAAAATTATTTAAATTATATAACTATAACCTAAAAATAGTAATAAGAACTTATCTGACAAAACATGCATAAGAACATAAAGCAGTTAATACCCGAATAACGAGTAACAATGAAATGTTACTAACAAACGGATGAAAATATGATCATAAATGTTATCATAAAAATTTTTATGATTCTGGAATAAATCAGCAACATTATTTAAATCCTCATACAGGAGGTTTGGAAACATATGAATCATATCGAACATAAGGTAAGGGATAATTTTTCAATCTCATTTTTATCTGAGATTTCTTATACGTAAGTATTTACTTGGGATATATTTATCATCCATGTCCATGTTTTCTAATATTGTTTTCATGAAATGTTTATTATTCTTCTATGTATCTTTAAATTCATTTTTACCCATTTTAGACTTTTACTACATGGTATGAAATGAATCTTTCTTTTTTTACCATACGAGGCACTTTTTGACTTTTCTGACAAAAGTATGAGGAAAATGTTTTTTACTTATATGGAATGAACGGGTTTTTACATATTCATGACACCCTATTTGTATGAATATTCCTATAAACTATTTCCAATTTATTTTCAACTAAATACTTTTCTTTTAAAATTGCACGGAATTTTGAGAAAAGAAAATGTATTTGAAGAAGAAAGAATATTTTTCTCAAGAACTAAGTTCAAGTAGTTTTTCAAAATTAATTTCCATCTAAGATGATACTCTTTAAATAAAGTTATGTTTATATCCATATTATTACTATGATTTTATTGTGTTGATTATTGAATGGTGTTTTATATAGATTATGCTATGATGGAATGATATTTAAGGAACCCATTTTATTTATTCAGTTATGCTATGATGAATGGTTTATGTTTTTGTGTCATAGGTAAGAATGGTTTCATTATGAGATGGGTGGGACCTATATATCCCTCAAATGAATTTGGTAAAGATTTATATCTCATGATATAGAAATGACTAGAAATAAAAGTAAATCTGGTTCAGTAATACATGACTAGAACGACATGTAAACCCAGTTCAGTAATAGAATTTGTCTAGTTTAATGGTCTTGGAAGCAATGCCTTGGCTTCTATGAAAAATCATATTATATGCTTATTAGTTTTTCAAAATTACATGTTTTATGCCAATGCTATTCTGTCATGGTTAATGTTCCTTTATGATCCATGTCTTACATACTGCCAATATTTATTTCATGACTCAAGATTTTAATATTTAAACTTTATGTTCATGTTTTTATGTTCAAATATTTATGGTTTGTTTTATGTTATCCATGTTTACCCTTACTGAGCATTTGAGATCACCCTTTTATATGTTTCTTTTCCCCCAAGATATTAAAAAGGGTTTTAGGTAGGAAAAAAAGGGGATGATCTTTATGGGAGATGTTGAAGATCTTTCACCATGATTTGAAGATTATGTTATGAGTTTCCAAATACACTAAACTAATACGATCTTTGGGCATTTGTTTGTGTCATGTATTAAGTATTCCATAAAATAAATTCAATGTCCATGTAAGTCAAGTTTGGGTCTCTACATGTTTGTATATAAAACTATATAAAATAAATATATATATGTACACAAAATCAATGTAACACACAGTGTTTTATATATTTTAAATTGAAAAAAAAAACATTAAAAATGAATATGACATTAATATATTTTTAATTAAAATTTTATTCATTCTATATATATTTATATTTAATATATATTTTTTGTTAAAATTTATAATTAATATATATATATATATATATTAGACATATTAATATTTATTAATCACTATTTCATTAACAAATTTTGAAATAATTTTGTAATTTATTCATTTTTAATTTTTTTTGTTTAATTATATATTCATTTATATATCTAAATTTAATATATATTATTTATAAATATTTATAATCTATATATATGTATATTAAATGTATTCATTTTATCAAGAATTATTTAATTAATAAAATGTTTAATATTTTTCTAAATTTAATCATTTTAAATTTTTATTTGTTTAATTATTTTATTTTATTCATTTTACATATCTATATATTTAATATATAATATTTATTAATTTTTAAATTTATATATATATATATATATATATTCAATTTAATCATTTTTAACAATAATTATTTAATTAATGAAATTGTTAAAAACTAGTTAATTCTATTTGTTTAATTATTTCATTTTATCTTGGACCTTTATCAGTACTAATAAATCACTGATAATGGTCACCATTTATCAATGCTTTATTTTTATCGCTAAAAAAGGGTACATTTTATCAGTGCTAAGAACAAAGTGCTGGTAAAGGATAACCGCTATTAGTGCTAAAATAAAGTGCTAATAAAGGTAAACTTTTATCAGCATTAAAAAAATCGATAATAAAGGGTTCCCTTTTTTAGTACTTTTATTTAGTGCTGATAAAGGTCTCACTTTATTAGCACTAATAAATATGGACTTTCTCAGCACATTTTTCTAGAACTGATCAATTTTGGTGTTGTTAAAGGAACATTTTGTAGTATTGGTTGCAAGTGTTCAAAAGTCAACCACACATGATAAGCACAATTTTCCCAAACTATGTGCTTATCCCACACCCTTAGTGCCACTTAACATTTAGCTACACATGGTTGGTTCTTGGTTAGATCAAAACATGTGACCTAATCATGTGTGGTGTGGCTTCTAGATAGAGGAGGATACACGGTTGGCGTGCAGTATAGTAAACCATGTAGCCAAACCATGTGTCTCTTAAATAGTGCATGACAAGACCATTTTACCCCTTATCCCTATTACTTTTCCCCTCCCTATGTTCTCCTCATTCATGTGCATTTGGGATGCCACTCGAGATCCCTTCCACCATTCCTAGGTTTTGGGAGATCTTCATCATACATCCCCTGAATCAAGAACTGTTGGGTGCATTGGAACCATATAAGTAATCTCTCAACTCCTTGTGATTCTCTTATTCATTTACCTCTCCATATGGAATACTAAATCCATGTGATCCCTTTTCCCCTATTTTTAGGTTGTTTGACGATTCTTCCAATTTATTCCATTCTGGATCAAAATGAAGGCTGATAATGGATGAGTATAAATTCCCAATAATGAGGTAGGTGGTATATCTGCCTTTATATTAAATTCATTTGGTTTCAATGATATAGTCATTGTGTTATGTGCAGGACTTTCTGAGTGTCACTTTGAAATTATGAAATTCCTTGGATTAAATGCCTAAACAGCATTGTATTATGTTTTAGACCCCCTTTGATATGGTTGGGGGTTATGAACTCAACCCAAACCACCCCATTTTGGTGGGTTCACTAAGTTACATAACAATCATGATTTTTTTATGACTACACCACCATTGGGGGTATTAATTAAAATGGTTGTACTTATAGAAACCTCCCATGTTTGGCTTGTTTTCTAACTCCACTATTTTGGTGTATTAATTTATTCCACTTCAATGATATTATTAAATTGAATTAAGTAAATTATTTTTTAGAAATGTCTTATTTTATAACAAAACCACATTTGGGTGTTTTGAATTATAAATCAAAATGTGAGTTGATTTTTGATGTGCATAGTGATTTGTATTGTTGGCATGTGTGCTTCTCATGGACCTCATAGTTATTATTAAATGTAATGGACCTCTTATGACTTATAAATAAAATTTACTAGTGATATAAATTGAATTTACTATGCATGGATGGAATTATTATAAATTTTATTTAAAATATTAATGTGGTTTATAATAAAAAGGATTCAATGCACCTTGAGCGATGCTGATTTTCTCTTTATGGAACTTTAGTCTAAGGGCTCATAGGGAAAGTGGGATTACCTTAGAATTTTATTATGACTGAAGGGAACTTGTTTAGGGTCATTGAAAATGATTTCTCACACCCCAATGTCAATGATGATGGTCATGACATGTCACATCACTTGGGTTGTTTGGAATGGCATCTCACGCCCCCTTGATTAGGATGTTGAGCATGGCAGTCACATCCATGAGAAGGATGAAAAACATGACTTCCGTATATCATTCTCAGATATTGGGATGATGAACCATTTATTATAATAAAATGTATTATTATTATTACCTTTTTCCCCTAATACTGTTGGATGGTATGTCCTTATTCATTCATTGAGTTAATATGGGCATGAAGTCCCTTGTAGAATGACACCTGAGTTACGCTTCAATTCCTAAATAGTACCACATATTTATATATATGGCTATATATGCTTGTTTGTATAGAGTACATATATATAAACACAAAATTATATTTATATATATATATACATATATATACAAAGTGACATGTTTAGAGATAACCTAACTTAGGCCTAAATAGGTATAGTTTGCTAGGTGTCCTTGTGGAACCTGAGCCTAAGTTGTTAATTTTCATTATTACAACACTGCCTTAATATTGATATACTCGCACACTATTTATATTATATATAAATAGACTGGATTATACATTATACGCTATTGGTGGTGGCTTTCTGAGTATTTCTCACACCCTATTTGGGCCACCATTACACTGGGGTACCCAAACAGACCTCTTGGTTGCAGGTTTAGGTTCATGCACTATGCTAGATCATTGTTTCCCTTGTTGGATAAAATGGAATATGGGATAAGAGGTCCTAGATATTTCTCATGATTCTCTAATAGTTAGACATCGTTTCTTTTATTTATTGATTTTCTTTTTCAATCTTGGTATATTCTATGCATACATACCTATATTTCTGTCATAGCATGTTCATACATGATCTCTTATTCATTCATTATTAATTACCAGTTATTATTATACTATGTTTCCTTTATGTTTATTGCTTCTGATGTATTCATTACTGATCCAGATGGTATAGTCTCTCCATTGTAACAATATTATACCCTTGTAGTTATTTGACAGCCTCTAGCATATGGGGAGGCGCACTTGAGGCCTAATGGACAACTAGATCAAGGCACTATTTTAGTGTCTCTCAGGTCAGGATAATACAAATGGTATTAGAGGTTTCTTTTCCTTTTGGTTTTATTATTTTTGATGGTAGATAAGAGACTAGGAAAGTGAAATTTATTAGTAAATAGATCATCTCTAGGCCCACATAACCCAAGCATGGGAGATAGATCAAGTGTCCATCTAATGGGATTATTGTTCATGATATTTGTTATTATATTTGATTATTGTTTCACCTTGAGTGATTTTTATATTTCTTCTGATTATTTATTTATGGATTTCTTTTTACCCTTGGCCTGGTATGGAAATGAAGTATTACTACATGCATATTTCTAAGCACATAGAGATTTATATAACATGTATATTCTATTCCATATAGGTTGAATTTTATATTACATGTTCATTGTTATAAATAATGCTTGTTTTTATGCCATGCTTATGTGATTACATGCCTTGTTTATTTATACACCATTTTTGGGTGATTTCATCCATGATTTCCTATATTTTTTACTTTATAATAGCATAATGCGTGATAATTGTAGTATATGGTTGGTTAAATAAATTTTCTAGATCAACCTAAACAATTTTTTACCACATAGTTTGATGATGGACTTATATTTAACCAACCGATTGGGATATGTTTGGGCCATGAAAATTAGTTTTTTGATATAAAACATTAATGGTTTTGATTTAACGGGTTCCATAATTGAAATTTATAATGTGTATGGTTGATTTATAAATTGGGGAATGGTAACCCATATAATTGAACCATCTCGTATGGACTTGCTATATGTTGAAATCATATGTGTTAATTTGGTTGCAATTAAATGGGAAACAATGGTTCAATTTATAATGTGTATGGGCCTTTATAAATTGGAGAATGGTGACCCATTTAATTGAACCACCATATATAGACTATTCTAATCCAAAACCATAGATAAAAACCCGGTTGTAGTTACATGAATTCCAAAAATAAATTATAAAGGCATGTACCTCTATAATTTGAGAATGGTGATTCATATAAATGGATCATTATCTGTGATAAGGAACTTTTAATCTTGAATTATAATAAATGGTTAATTAATTAACCTAGTTAGGACCTTGAATTGAAAAGAAGTTAAATTGTTTTGACAAAATTTAAACTAGTACTTAATAATGCTAGTTAAATGTGTGATAGACTAAAAAATAAAAGACACTTATACCTCTATATTTTCAGCATGAATAACTATATGAATAAATTCCTAAATTCAATAATGGATCCAGGTTTTCTGTTGGGGCATGTTGTTTTCAGATGATCCATTTTGGGGGCATGATATGTTTGACTAAATCCTAATGGCCTACTAGACCCAAGTAGGTCAGTTTGGTATGCTATTTATGTGATATACCAATTAAGGGTGTTTTAAAAACATTGAATGAAATTATGGGACCCTTTTAGGTCACCATTTTCTCTACATTCATTAATACTAAAACCCATGGGGGTCTTCTTAGGTTAATGGGGTAGTTATTTAAAGTCTCTATAGCAGCTTCTATGGTGTTACATATAAATGTATGGTGGAATCTTACTTGTCCAATCCATTTAATTAATTAAAGACTTGTTATCTACCTATTATCTTTATTATTATGATTCTTCAGTTAATTAAAATTATAATCACAAACTAATGAGTGTTTTTCTCTCTAGATTAGAAATTTAAATTTTCTTTAATAAATCCAATTGTGGAAAACCTTTAATTAAATAAATTTCTAAAAAGGAAATTATAAGATAATTTTCCTGAACTTTTGTATGATTTAATCTAAATAAAGTGATTAGTACATTTTTTTAAAACTATTACTTGACATCCATTATATTCTAGCTGTTTAAATTTTTAAAAATGAGAATTGTTTAAATGCTGAAAAATTGAAACCCTATATATGTGTTTTATAGTAGAACCCTCGTGTAAGGGTCAATTTTTTATGTTTCCTTATATAGGGAATGTAATTTTTTATTGTAGGCCCTAGTTTACTTTTTCATAATCTATATTGAACCTAGAGGTTAGGAGGTAAGGCCTAGTGATATTTTTAGTCATGACCTTGTTTTAGGATCAATGTCGTATGCTTTAGTAAGGGTTTATCCCTATAGAGGTAGTGACCTCAGAACCTTTAAGAATTTATAAATTTCTATGATAAGTTTTTATATGAGAGGTTCCATTCAAGTAATGTTTTTCTGAGCAATAATCCTAGTAATTAAGTGACACCCTTGACTAAATGGGTGATCAATTGACAGTTTAATCAATGTTAAAGGTGTGAGCATCATGTATTTATCTATTTTAGCATGTCAAACATGCCTTAGGTATGGCTGGTTACTTAATATGTTATGTTAAAGGTACCAGGATGCGCAGTGGAAGCCGATGGGCTCAGGATTTAAAAATTTGTACCATACAGATGATAGAACTTGTCGTCTCTAGTGTTCCGAGCCTCAATATGGTCTAAGGATATCATGTAAATTAAATATAGAAAAAAATTAAAATTGAAACATACATTTTTTATCTGAAACCGCACTTGATATTTGTTAGTATCTAGTGATTTTTTCTCGAAGGATCCAATTCATAATCCTTCTAGATCATCCACACCTACTTCAAAACCGTAGGAGCATTGATCTTTGAATTTCGAGTGCTAGCATGGAGATCTGAAGATGTCTTCGATGCCCCGAAGATCACTACATCAATGTGATTGAGATGCATGAGGGAGAACTCAATATGATCACCTGGATCCAAAGTTCTTCTCTCTAGAAAATGGGAGAAGAAAGAGAGGATCTAATGAATTCATAGTGAATATTCATTGTGCGAGAGCCTTTCTCCTCCTATTTACAGTGGATGCTGAAATACATAGAAAGGGTTCTCTGACCTCCGTTTATTAAACGTCCACTATATAAATAATTATGACAAACTAAAGTACATCATAAATATTATTTATATTTTATAATCACTTGTAATATATATCAAATATATTACATGATAAAATCGAGTCATTGACTCAACTCATAATACTCGATAATATTAAAAAAACACAGAATATTAAAATAATATTCATTTGAATAATATTATTCCTTGTATTTACTAAATACCTCATGAATAAATTTATGTAATAAATTCAACCCAATTTATTATTTACTTTAATAATAATAAATTTATTTATTTATCGGTGATCGATAACTTGGATAGCATTCTGCCCATGTGGTGGATCCCACCATGTCCAATATTCCCATTCACTAGAATAGAGAGGATCCTTAAATATTATATTGTGTGTGACCCTATAGGCCCTTATCCTTATAATAGTTAATGGTATTCATAGACTAGGAGTGGAGTCTAGCAACCTATCAAGGTCCCTAAAGAGATAAAGAGTAGTCATACCAACAACAACCAACATACAAACACACATTGTGTAACATAATCTCATTGTCTTTAGATATCTCATAAATCAGGATGAACACTTGTGTCGTTATCCTTTCTTGCTTTTATTATTATTTTATATAACCTAACATATTTACCCTTGACTGCCTTGACCAAGGACTTGTGATGGTACTACCATCATGATCAACCCAACCTGAGATATATTGTTTCCTTAACTCATAAGTGTCCAATCCTATCTTGATCATTCAATCGATGCCATACCACCAATGACACACCCAAAACAAGCTACCTCAGCATGATTTCATTATCATGGTTTTTGGATTGCATCAAAGTATGTGATCAAATAGAACACTACGATAATGATCTCAAGTGTGGAGACCAATACATATGTCCATAGATAGGAACAACCCATGACACCTGAAACATGTGCAATTCCTATTGGTGGATTTTTCCTCGTGATCTCACCTACCAAAGATCACAAAGTGAAAAATTTATGAGAATAAGTCTCAATGATTATGATCCCCCCAGCATTTGATAGTTAGATACAAATTGTATCGAATCGGTATGATGTATCTAGACCATAGTATATAGATTAAAGATTGATGGTATAGTATCTGAATCTTATCATTACAGCTTAGGATCTACTATAACATTTTGATACGACAATTAATCTATAGACATTACCATTTAAATAGTGGATGCAAAACTATATACACTATAATGGTAAAAATACATCATGCATAACATATTGTATTCATGATGTGGTAATCAAAAGTAATGTTTCGTTGAGTCTAGGGTACCCAATATTACAACACTACCACTTACACTAGATCGAACTTGATAACCATCCTTGATATCACTCACATGATTAAGATCATGTTTCCATCGAGTCACAGATTTATTTAATGGGTCTACCACGTTTTTGCTGAATGGAAATTATGTTATGTGAAACCTCGCCTCCATGAGTAAAACTTCTCATGAGATGGTATCCCTGAGTATATACCTTTTTTACATTGTCAAAACTTGACATATTGGCTAGTTACAGTAAAATAATAATCTTGATGATAAAAATTTACTTACTATATATGATTCCAAGAACTGGAACAAATCATTGCATTTAATAAATACTTATTAGGTGCCTCAGAAGCTACAATGTACTCTATATCTATAGTCATGGATACCACTGGATTGTATGATCATGTATCTCACATAACCTTTATCCTAACTGGGATATTAGATCACATTGATCCAAGGAAGACTAGTTTGTGTCCCCTCAAAAACAAGTATCCCTTCTTATCCACATACTAGGTACGTATCTCTTTTGTAATCCAGTACAATTGGATAGTTCTAACTTCTCAACTTGTAGTTCTCCAGGATATAACTGATATTTTCCTACCATAAATTATATCTTGGTAATATGAATTCTGGTACATATCATAGAATATGTGACTGATCTGAAATATAATCATATAGAATTTAACTCACTATATTAATCTCCTCCTATGAACATGCATGTTTTTTAGAGATATTTATGCTATGAGACATTGGAAAAATAATAGTCGAATTGTTCCAACATTTATTTTTCAATACAATGTTAGTATATGTATGATTGACTGGGTCCAATAAACCATTAGATCTACCTCAGTGTATCGTGTTCCCTAGAACATAGGTTGCTACTTTAAGTCAATCTATTGAGAGTTACTTTCATTCAGGTCTTAACTAATTGTAAGACAAATATCTACTTTCCATATCTTACCAAACATATTTCACATGGAAAACAATGGCACTCCCACTAACTTCTAGTAGACACATGGAAAATATTTATTTCAAATGAATGTTTTATGATCATGTTGATTACTTTAATCCTAAATTGGATTTCAGTAACTTGCACCCTTCTTGGCATTTGGTGATGTCACCACCCCTTTTGGTTGTGTCATATAAACACCTTCCATGACTGGTGGTCTAGACATCCAATGCACAATATAAATATCATAGAAATTAGCTATGAAAAGTAAAATTATAATGGATTTAGGCATAACAAATTGGTATAACCAATCAAGATTTATTGGAGAAACACTTGTACCACCCATGTATCATCTCATTTGAATACCCACCACATTATTCAAAATAATAATCCCCATATACTTGGATACATGGAATACATTGTTGAATTTTAAATTATCTTTTCAATATAATCTTATTTCCCTATACTTTCTACTTGTAGGAATTATTATTCTCAATGAATAATGTATCACCAGTTGTAGTGAATATAAAACCATCAATATGGTTTTATCCTTCCTATGTAGTATGTGTCTTTGGAGCATTCCCTTTCTACATTCACTTGTGGAATTTGTTCTTATACCAACTATTTGTGCATCTTTGGCATTGACTAGACCCAAGTAAATCTTGCTCCCACTATCTCTAATAGAGATAAGCACCCTTATATAGAAATTTAGTTTATCACTTGACTACTACTTTATATCATAAATATTTAAGTAATATCCGAATAAAATTTTAGCATAATTACTTTATATGCATGGTGTTATTTTTTCTTGATGTAAGTTTGTTTATATCCTGAAAAACTCTTTGAATCTAAATACATATTCTAATGACAACGGATTTCTATCATCTTATGACTCACATGATGTCCATTTATAATTATAATTGGCATATGGTTATGGTAAATCACCATTATTTTTTAATCACATCTTGAAATATAATGGATGTGTCTACAATAAATATGAACATCGATGCTCCTTATTCTTACATAATGAATCTTATGTATACTAAGATATGTGCGCTTAGGAATTAAACCACAATATATTTTTTTGATCAATGTTAAAATGTAATACTTATCATTGATCCTACTTATTAATAAAAAAATTTTGATGTAGATAAAGTAATTTTCATTTAGAAATTACTCCACGTTACATTATAATGATCAATGAATCTTGGTCAATATATTTTTCAGCAAATCAACCCCACGAAACTCATATATTAGGACCATTCATATATCATACTTCAATTTTTCATTTCTTAATAAATACTAAAATGAATATAATGAAGTATGTTTACCACTAGATTACCCTTGGAAGAGTTCATGCTCTCTTGTTGAACTAATTTTGAAATCTTTGTGGTGTAGCTTCATTTCTAAGGGTTTCTTTATCTAAAACTATATTTGTAAATTATAAAAAAAAGGTATTTAACTCTAAAGAGTCCAAATACCATACTGGTTATATGTTTGACATCCACTTATATTTTCTTAACAAATAATTATCTTTACACAACTGGGGAGATAAGTCTTACATTTTATATTCATCATGCAGTACCTATTATTCAAGTATCACTGAGAAATTGGTTGGGTATGAAATACTAAAAACAATATTTATTCCTAGACTTGGAATAATGTATTCTATTTCTTAATGGACACATGATATATTTTTTTTAGTAATACTCAACAGCTTATTCAGCTAGAATCAATTACTTGGAAATTAGAAGTCATGTACTTTTCACTGCTAACATAGGAACTACCCTTTCTCAGTTTCTTAGAGAAGACACCTTACTTATCATAAAGTTTATATTACTTACTTGGTTATTTTATTTCAATACACATATTTCATGAGAATATTGTATTTAATACCCAAGTTGTATGTCAGAATCATTAGTTTCAACTGATGAATATACACTGAAGAAGAAGTGACTAATTTTTCCTTTAATTCAGTTCATTGTGATTAAACTTCCATAGATTTATAACATGATATGTGAAGAAAATAACCTTTTATTTATCAATAATCTAATTGAAGTAAATTGTGAATATTCCTTTGGAATCACTCTTTCTATTGTCCTAATCACTTTGTCTTTCAACAAGTTCTCTATAAGAACTAACGATTAATCATTCTTTAATGTTCTTATTTACTTGGAGAACCTTTCCTAAAAGGTGTTGAATTGTTTAATACATCCTATTTATTTATTAATCTTAAACAAAACTCGATAAATTTGGTAAAAATATTTAATAATTGTATTTTTTGAAAGATCACGGTATGTCTTTCATATTTACACGCAACAAGTGTAATATTAACCATTCATATTTATCTTCTCATTCTATTCAAAAACTTCTCAGAGATGATAATACACATGAAATAATCTATGTCCTAATGTTTCAACAACAACTAACATCAGATGTTGATGATAGTATTATGAAAAACCCATCATATGTGTAATACATGAGTCTCCTATAAGCATTTTTCAACCCTCGCTTCCCGAGGTGGCTTAACAGGCATTGGGGACACCAACACCTTGAATGTTCCATATCATAGTATTGTGCTCAAATGTATATACTTCACTTAGAAATTCATTATATCTTGGATATCAGCATTATCCATGATTAACATAACATATTTTGTGGTATTACATTGCATTTTCTATAATAATAAAATCTAGATGATTAGTAATTGTATCTTGATTATAAATTTAGAAATTATTGATTATTTACATCATTAAATGTCTTCCAATATTTTATTCAATTATAGGAACCCTCTATACTAGAGTAAGAATACTTTTTTTATTATTCTAGTGAAAAAAACCTATAAGCACTCCTCATAGTCTACAAGCTTTGGTTATGCCACTACTTAAGGAGTTCAAGGTTGGATTATGACTAGACATATGCATTAAATCATGGTTCCTTGATATGTTGAGTGAAGTCCCAACATCTAAAATCATAAACTTGATTTTCTCAATGCTTGCCTCTAAAGTTTTAGGAAGATATCTTTGGATAATTTTTTTTCTACCAAATTCAGTTAAGTCAACCCATCACTCTCATAAGAACTCACCGGTAGTAAGATTCACCCTCAACTTTGTGTGATAAGAACCCTGAATACCCAGTTTTTTTTCAAATTCAAATGATTGAAGGAGTTTAATGATATAATATTTCTTTAATGGTTTTGGGTATTTTTCTTGATGAATGTAATTCATTTCTATTAATCTGTTCATGCTATGTTGTCACGCTTACAACTAAACATTAAAAGGAAAAAATCTTACTTTCATTATGCATTTTACTATTTATTATTTTATTTATTTGTTCATTGTTATAAAATTATTAAAATAATAAATATATACATAAAGGAAATAAAATAAATGACTGGTCTTGAGCATCTAAAATGGGTTATTCCATTTAAACTCAATGGAAAAACCATGAACTAGGGGAAACGTACTTGAATCATATCCTGAATCATGATATGGCTCGTCCTTGTCTAGTATGTCTGCTAATCTTCTAGATATGGTCTCATATGGGTAGGGTCCATATAATACATCTTCTACGGCGAATATACTTGTATACTCATACACAGGTGAGGGGAACGAGGGGAACAATATATAATAAATAAAATTGGATGTCCAGGTCCATATACATACTGACCAAAAAATAATGATGATGTGGAGACTATATTATTTAATTACAATCATCACATAAAAATAATTAATTAATTAATTAATTAACAGGAATACACAGGTCGGTCAATTTCTCAAGACTAGTCAATGAGTAAAATTAAAGCATGATAAAAATTAATTGCAATAAATTAAAGTAGGAGGGTATTTAATTAAATTAAATTAATTAATTAAATTCCAATACTTTAATTTTATTTGGTTCCATAATTAATTTAATTTTAAATCCAAAAAATAAATAATTAATTAATTAATTTAATACCAAAAATAAATTTATTTTTATTGGGTATTATAATTTTTATTTTTTAAAACAAAATTAATGTTTTGATTAATTTAATTTAATTCTAAAATTAAATTAATTTTAATTAACCCAGACCTTGAAACCCCGTGCAGGGCCTATGCGGGTCGGGATGCACCTTCACAGACCCATTCTAGATCATGAAAAGTTCATTCTAGGTAATTCTAGTCCAGGTTAATCCACCTAGATCTGTACCAAGTCAGTTGAACCCCCTGGCCCATTTTGGGGTGGATGGTGGTTGTGTAGAGCCGTATCAGGGATTGCCTTTCACCTGTAGTGGATGAGCTTGATCTGGTAGAGGGTTCACAGTCCAACAGTGAGGTTCACTACTGACGGTAGCATAGTCAATGAATTTCGGCTTGGGAGAGGGGTGGCGTTGGGTAGATCTAGTTGGTGGGATTCGATTAGGGAAGCACGACAATGGGGAAGTGTCTCATGCGGTGTCCAGGTGGCGAGGTCGGGGTCTGCTGTCACGAATCGGGCTAATGGGGTCTAGTGAGGGAGGAATCTCGAAATCTAAGCACCGACACTCTAGATCTTGGCGGTGAGAGAAAGTTTCAAGGGGACTCGTAGGGAGCTCGTTTGATGTGGCTGGTTCACTGGATGAAGTAGGGGAAGCAAATGGACCTCAGTCCGCAGGTCTAAGAAGGGAGGAAGCACCATGGACTGTAGAGTATCAGCGACCAAAGGGGGATCCGAAATGGGTTCTTGGTTAGTAGGAGGTGACCCAGGTAGGAGGTTGTGCTGACCTAGTGAGGACAGCGAGTGAGGACCAGATAGGGTGGAAAAATCCCGGTCATACTGGGCATGGGGAGGCGGACTCACTGTGGTGGAAGGAGGCTGCTCGAACGGATCTGAAGAGGAGAGGCAATGTCGTAGTTTCTGGCCAGTGAGGATTTGTTATGGCTGGAGGGATCTAGTAGCTAAGAGGTATGGAAAATATAGGGTGACCAACCTCCCTCTATACACGTTTTTTCTAAAATATTAAACATTTTTTACTTTTAAAGAATACTACCCACCAAATTGGGTTTTTTTTCTATTATAAAAATCAGGACACTGCCCCTTTTGAAAAAAATGCGCCCTCCAACAAAGGATTAGCCTATCTTTTTTGGAATTATGAAAAACACAAATATTTTTTATATGAAATTATAATTTTTTTTAATAATGATTCCACATTATCGTGTAATTGTTTTCATGTTTGGAGAAGAAGATTAGAGTCAAAACGCTCATTCATAGAAAATAAAAAAATGATAAAAATTGAACATATCAAATACATGTTTTAATACCCACTAAAAACCATTGTTTTTTATCCATGAATTTTTTTTGGATGACCATAACTCAGTCATATGATATTAGATAGATGTATGTTCAGATCCATTTCGGTCGATTTAATACCCTCTACTTAATTTAAATGTAATTCATTTTTTACGTGTCTTAGATAATTTATGTGATCCCTTTGATACCTATTGAATGTATCGAGGCATGTAGTAGAAACTGTTGGGATTGGGATTTAAAAAAAATTATCATCGGGATGAAGAAAATTTGTGTCTCTAGTGATCTGAGTCTCAGTACTGTTCGAGGATCTCACATAAATTAAACAAATAAAAAATTCAAAAACTTAACTTTTTTATTTGAAGACGCATTCAACATATTTTGGTCACCAGAAGTCATTTCTCAAAGTATCCAAATCAAAATACCTCTAGATCATCTACATGTGCTTCAAAAATCTACAAGAGTTTCTATCATTGAATTTTGGGTGCTAGCGCGTATATCTGACGATGGCCCGATGATCACCGCACCAACGTTCCTGCAATGAGTGGGGGAGAACTCATTCTGATCACCTAAAACCAAAGTTCCACCCTCTTGAAAGTGGGAGTGGAGAGGGATCCTCTGATGGATTCACACTAAATATTAATTATGCAGGAGCCTCTCCCCTCTTATTTATAGTGGATGGTCAAATACCTAGAAAAGGTTCCTTGACCCCTATTTATTAAATGTCCACTAAATAAATATTTAAGATGAACCAAAATGTATCATAAATATTATTTATATTTTATCACATACATGTAATATATATTAAATATATTACATGATAAAACTGAGTCATTAAATTGACTCATAATTCCCACTAATATTAAAAGAACCTAAAATATTAAAATAATATTCATTCAAATAATATTATTTCTTGTATCCACTAAATACCTCATAAATACATTTAATAAATAAATTCAACCCAATTATTATTTACTTCAATAATAATGAATTTATTTTTTTTATCAGTGATTGATGAATTAGACAACACTCAAAGCCCATGGTGGGGCCCACCATGTCCAGTATACCTATTCACCACAATAGAGCAGATCCTTCAATACACTTTTGTGTGTGACCCTTTAGGCCTTTATCTCAGTAGTAGTGAATAGTATTCATAGACTAGGAGCGAAGTATAACTACCCATTAAGGCCTCTAAATAGATAAGGAGTAGTCATAGTAATTCCAACCAACCTATAAACACACATTGTGTAATATAATCTCACTGTCTTTAGATATATCATAAAGAAAGATAAACACTTGTGCCATCATCCTTTCTTGCTTTTATTATTTTCTAATCTAACTGGATGAATTTACCCTTGATTTCCATGGACAATGACTTATGATGGTACTACCATCCTTATCAATGATGCCAGAGATATATTACTTTATTATCTCAGAAGAGACAAATCCTATCTTGATCATTCAACCAGTTCCATACCACCAATGACACACCCAACACAAGCCACCTCACCATCATTTCATAATAATGGTTTTTTCATTGCATCAATGTACGCGATCAAATATAATACATTGATAATGATATCAAGTTAGAAGACCAATACTCATGTGTATAGATAGGAACAACCAATGACACCTAAAACTTGTGGTGTTCTTATTAAATGTTTTTTCCTCAAGATATCACGTAACATATATCACCAAGCATGAACTTCATGAGAAGAAGCCTCAATGCTTATGATCCCCCAGCACCTGATAGTCATACATCAATTGTGTCTAATAATTATGATTTTTTAGTCTATAGGACATATGTTTAAGATTAATGTCATAGTATCTCAAGGTTCTCATAATAACCGAGGATCTACTATAACCTTTTGACATGAAAATTAATCAATGGGAATTACCATTTAAATTGTTGATGTCGAAATTTATGTACTATAATAGTAAAAATACATCATTCATAACTTATTTTATACATGATATGGTAATCTAAAGTGCTATTTATTTGTTTCTAGGGAACTTTCTATTACAACACGTGCGACCTTAATTCTTTTCTATGGGCTATCGTATTCCAAGAATATTTAGTTCTAGTTGTGTTGTTTAGTTTTCGTAGTGGAATGTGCTATTAAACACTGTGGACATCGATTTAAAATGGTATGTTAAGTAATAAGATATTTGAGCGACAAGGATACATAATACCTTAAATAGTATGGTTACCAGACTGCTTTGATGAAGGTTTGTGGGTTCTTGAAGGATTTTTTATGGGTCATATCCAAATTAGAGTGACCTGGGCATTGAGAGATTGTTATGAGAATTATACCATTGAGCTGTGAATCAGGAGATGTGTTGTCCTCGGGGTTTGGGATGATGTCATACATAGGACCAGGTGTTATGTCATGACTGATCTGGATTATTTTTGGATTTTACACCTGATGCTAATGGCACTGGAGGACTTGACTCATAGGAACATCATGTGTATTTATCAAGGTGAATCCAAACTAGTGAACTTATGAGAGGCTGGTTTTACTCTCTTCTCATAACCTACTTATTAGAATCGTGTTTTACATTTCTAGGAACCAGGTTTGGTGGTGATAGAATACATCTCATCAGTTTTTTTATTCTTAGTAACTCGATGACTAGGACACTCCTAAGGTGGGGAGCATCACGTTAGTTGTAAGAATCATGTCATTCCAAGTAGAAGTAATGCAGTCATAAGGGACTATTTGGAAATGGTCAGAATAGGTTTTGATACATTTTTGAACTCTTAGATTCTTTATTTCAAGGTCAGTTCCAATAAAACTCCTACCTTAATGAGACTGATATACCATGTAGCACGGTCATCTTGGCCTTGAAATACCCATGGGAGCGTAAGTTGGGTCTAGAACCAGGTGATATGGGAGTGTACACCTGCTACGTAAGGTAGGTTTGGTATATTCCAATTGTTTGGGGTACCTTTTGAATAACTAGATAGTGAGTGGATGAGTGTGAGCAGAGGAATGATGGTTTCCTCTTGAAGCTTTCAAGCATGAAATCCTAGATCATGATTAAATTAATGGTAATTCCCTTAATGAGGGTTATCCTAAAATTGAATTTGGTTCCCTAAGATGTGTCACCCATGTTTGAACCTAGAAGATCATGGTTAGAATATGTGGTTTTGTTCATTATCCATAGCTGTTATATCCTATTTTTGATACAGTTATAGATCAGAAGGATTAACATGTTTCTAATGATAAAATCTTGGTGTACTACTTGTTTAGAGGCCATCATGGCCTCCTATCTTGACTTCATCCTGATTATGATGAGAGAGAATAAATTATATATTGAGATAAAATAATAAAATGTATTCTATTTCAATGAATGGACTCCTTGTAAGTGCACTCAATGAGGTTTAAAGTAATCCTTATGGATTGGATGTCACTATAGGCAATTAGCAGATGACCCTCTTGAGAGAAGGGTCATGACAATGTGGGATCGGTCCTTGGAAATCCATTGTATCACTCATATTCCATTTGATAAAAATAACTAGGAATGGTTATATTATGAGACATCACCGGAATTCAATTACAAGATTTTTTGAACATGCTCAATGTGATCACAGGATACCTCATCTTAAAGGCTTTGGGATCTATTATTTAAAATGTGTCAACCATCTAAGTCGAGTGTTTTTTAGGATTATCTGCCAGAGGTGGTTCAAATTATATCTTTCTAAATGAGTTATACAGTCTTTATGGAACCATTTCATGCATGCCATGGGTTTTGGTTGGTGCATGGAAAGGGTCGTCTAGGTCTTTAGATGAAATTCGGGATGGCCATTTTCTACTAAGTAAGTTAGAATTGACTGTTGAGATTAGAGTGAGGGCTAGGAGCAGTTTCCTTACATGTAATAAGGTGTATTGTTTTTAGAAACATGTCAAAATAATCGTTAGAATGATATAGACAGGATTCAATATGAAATTTATAAGGTTCAAGTGCCATGACTTAAAATTGACCACTCGAAGGTTAAGACCAAAGGTGGGGAGTGCCTTAGGCTGCTATTTAAAGGGGATGATGGAGAGATTGTATATCGATTTAGATAGGATTAGGTAATATTTTCTTAATTATTTTATCCCTGGTTATTATTGTTGGATCGATTTTAATAGTTTATGTACTATAGTTTTTGAGTGACTTGTAGAGGTTTTAGAGGTGTTATAAATAAAATGTATCCATTTGATAAAATATTCATGACCCGATTAGGTCAGGTGTTGTTTTTATTATTTTCCTAAGGCCTTTTGGGGATGAAATTTTCTAAGTTGTGGAGATTATAACGTCTTTTTTTACTTGGTTGAAAATTCCATGTGAATTTGAACTTCTCATTTGGTGGGTTAGTCAAATCATAAAATGAGTTCTAGAATGTAATTCTGATCCTTGGATTACACTACTACAAAAATAGCCTTTAACAATTCTATAATAGGAATTTATCAGTGATAAAAAAGCTCTAACAATTGGAGCGTGGTTAAAAGGCCAAAGATTTTATTAGTGCTAAAAAGGCACTATTAAAATCCCCCTTTATCAGCACTTTTTTTAGCATAGTTAAATGGGGCCTTTAATAGTACTAAAAAATCATTGATAAAGGCCATGCTATTAAAGGGTATAAAAAAATTTGTTTCCAGGCCCCAACCCACCCCCCCCCCTCCCTCATCAAAACCCCCCACCCCCACCCATTTATCAATGCTTCCCCAACCCCTTTATCAGTGCTTTGGATAATACCACCCTCTCGTATGTGCCCCTACCTCCAGTGAGTTTCAAACCTAAGACCTACAGGATATACACCAGCACATTTTCCACTTCCCTATGTTGTTTTGTTTGACATATTATGATATATCTATATATTTATATACATATATATATTGTTACATTTTTTATCCATATATTTATATATATGTTTATATATATGTTCATATATTAATAAATATATTTCATATGTAAATATGTTTAATAATGTTTTTATAAAAGTAAATTTTTATATGTGAATATATAAAACAATATGTATATATTGTTATATATTTGATTACAAATAACATTACATTGTGAAAAGGGATAAAATTTCAAATCCATAATATCAATATGAATGTTATCCATTGGAATAAATTCATTCCCCATTGAAAAAGGGGAAAAATACCCCCATAAATGAGGCTTAAAATCCCATTAATGTTAAAAAAATTGGGGTACCCTGACTAAAAACTCAATTTTGGAGGACTTATGTGACTTTTTTTCCCTTGAAAAATAAAACTGGGTTTCTCCCTAGCTTTGAGGGTTTAGATCTCATCTTAATATTTTATTTGACATATTTTAGAGCCCAAACAGACACCTAGATCAAAAGTTTTTTTTGAAGTTCGGGTTATGTTTTTAACGTATTTTAGATCTTTTATTGATTTTTTGATTTTTTTACCTTCAAATAAATATTTAATAACTGTTAATTGGTAATAATAAAAAAATTATTAATTAAAAATATTTTATAATTATTTTATAATCCATTTTCACTAAATATCTTATATCTTAATTGTAAATGCCTATTTACCTTATCTAAAACATATTTTAAAAAATATATATTATATTTTTCAATATATATATATATTTATATATTAATATATTATTTTTAGTGAAATGTTTTCTTTTTGAAGTATACTTTTATTAGTTCTTGTAAAAAAGCGCTGATAAAGGCCCCCCTTTAATAGTGCTTTTTTTAGCACTATTAAAGACGCCCTTTAAAAGTTCTAAAAAAAGCGCAATTAAATACCGCCTTTAACAGATATTTTTTTAGTGCTAATAAAGGGTGTCTTTAACAGTGATTTTAGCGACCGCTGTAAAATCGCTAGCACTGGATAAACCAATTTTTGTAGCAGTGTCACTTTAAAGTGATGTTTTTGGATGAGGATTAAGTCTCAGGAGGTTTCCCGAGTGTTCAAATGAGTTTCCAATGTTCCAGGCTCTGAAAACTCAGTTCCATGTGGAAACAGTTGCAGGTGTATGGTTGGCACACAGTTAGTGTAACCGTTCAGATCAACTGTGTTTCCAATTTTCTTAAGAGGCATAGTTTTTTTAATTCATACAACTCCCCTGGGTGATTGTGTGCCTTATTATAGGTGTTTAAAGGTGATCCCCATGGGTTGTGCATGGTTTTCCCAAACTGTACGCCTATCCTGCACCCTTAGTGTCACTTAACTAGTAGCTACGTACGGTTGGTACACAGTTAGATCAAATTTTGTGAACTAATCATGTGGGTTGTGGCTTCTAGATAGATGAGGCACCACAGTTGGTGCAAAAATTTCAAAATTTTGTGGCCAAACTATGCAGATCTTTAATAGAGTTGGAAATGACTATTTTTTCCTGACCACTATTTCTTTTCCTCTACCTCTTTTATCCTTTTTAACACATAACAATGAGGCCTCTCTTTCTCCCTTCCTCCTCTCCTAGGCTTTGGGAGATCTTCCTCATACGACATCAGAATCAAGTGCTGCCAGGTGTATTGGAATCTTTTGGTATGCTCATGACTCCTCATGATTATATTCTTCATTTACCTCACTATATGGAATACTGAATCTATGTGATCCCCTTTCCCTATTTTAGGGTATTTTGAAAATTCTTTGGATTTCTTCTATTCTGTATGGAAACAAAGGTCGATAATGGATGAGTAAACCATACTAAGTATGACTTAGGTGGCCTATATGATTTTCTCTTAAGGTCACGTTGTTTAAATGATATAGTCGATGTGTTGTGAGATGGACCTTCCGGGTTCCACCTCTAAATTATGAAATACCTTGAATTAAATGCCTATAACACATTGTATTATGATTTAGACCAATTTTGATATGGTTGGGGGTTATGACCTCAACCAAAACCATCTCTTTTGGTGGCTTCTCTAAGTCACATAATAATAATGGTTCTCCTTATGAATAAACCACCCTTGGGGTGTGTTAATTATAATGGTTTTACTTATAACAACTACCCATGTTTGGCTTTCTTTCTAACTCCCATGTTTTGGTGTATAAGATTATTCACTTCAATGAGATGCCTAAATTGAATTAATTGAATTGTTTTATAGAAAGGTCTTGTTTTCTAATATAACCACCTTTTGAGGAGCATTGTCTTATAAATCAAAAAGTGAGTTGATTATTGATGTGCATAGTGATTTTTATTGTTTTCATGGTTGATTACCATGACCCTCATAGTTATTGTAAAATGTAATGGACCTCTTGTGACTTATAAATAAAATGGAATAGTGGTATAAATTGAATTGATTATGGAATGGATATTCTTATTTTGACCATTATTTAAAATATTAAAATGATTTATACTAAAAATGGTCCACTATGCCTTAAGTAATGTGGGTTTTCTCTTTATATAACATCGATCAACAGAATTATAGGGCAAGGTGGATTACCTTACAATTTTATTATGATCGGAGGGAATTTGGTTAGGATTGTTGAGAATGATGTATCACACCCCTAGGTCTAGGATGATAGGAATATAATATCATATCACTTGGGTTGTTGGGTAGGGTGTCTCATGCCCCCCTCGATAAGTTTGTTGAGCATGGCGATCACATCCATGAGATGTATAGTGGACATGAATTTTGTATCCCATTTTTAGATATTGTTCTTATGACCCATTTATTCTAAGAACCTATGTTATTCATATTATTATTGTTTCCCTATGTATATTTATGGATGGGATGTACTCATTCATTCATTGACTTACTATAGGCATGAAGTCCTGTGTAGAGTATGACACTCTTGTGACTATATAAGGATGCTTGAGTTACACCTCAGGTCCTGATTAGTATAACATATTTATATATATGGATATATACGCTTGTAAGTATAGAGTACATATATATAAATAAATGCTCATATATATTCACATATATAAAGGGTGACATGATTAGAGATATCCCATCTTAGGCCTAAGTATGTATAGTTGGCTAGATGTCTTTGAGGAACCTTATCTCGACTTGTTTACATTCATTATTACATAACTGCCTTACTTTTGATATACCTAAAAAATGATTATATTATATATAAATGGACTAGATTTTGAATTATACACCATTTTTGGTGGCCTAATAAGTATTTCTCACACCCTATTCAGGGCACCATTGCACTGGGGTACTCGAACAGACCTCCTGGTTGTAGGTTTAGGTTCATGGATTATGATAACCCATTGTTACTCTTCTTGGTTAGGATGAAGTACAAGAGCGTAGGACTAAGCTAGTTCTCATGATGGTATTGTATATAGTCATGGTGTCTTTTATTTATTTATTTCATTTTTTAGTCTTACTATGTACAATGTATACTAGCTCATATTTATATTAGATTATGTTCATGGATGATCTCTTATTAATTAATTATTAATTTCTTATTATTATTTTATTTCACCACCTTTATGTTTATTGATTATGTTGTATAAGTTACTAATCCATGGGGCATAGTCTTCCCACTGTACCTCTAATAAACTCCCACTGCTAGTAAGAAGCCTCTAGAATATGGAGAGGTGTGCTTGATTAATAGTGTCCAATCATCTCAAGGAATTGTTTTAGTGGCTCTTGGGTCGGGATGCTACATTGATTAAGTCATTATACCCCTATTCTCATATTATTTCCACAGATTACGTTCAATTATTAATGCTTATGTTTACCCTTACTAAGATTTTGACATCACCCTTCTTATGTTTTCTATTTTTCCATGTTAAGAAGAATGATGTTAAATGAATTATGTCTAGAAAGGTATTATGTGCGAAGAATGTTATGGGATATGTTGAAGACTTTTTGTGAAATAAAAAAATTGGTTATACTAAGAAAAATGATCACTTAAAGATATGGGTATTCTTATGTCATAGTTTTTACTAATTCTGTAAAACTCTAAACCTAAAAGGTTCATAGGTATATAAGTGATCCATTATTTCCACTTTATGTTGTTTGTTTTGGATGACTATAATTGGTTCATGTTTATCGATATAAAATACATAAAAGTATGGGCTTTATTTCTAGAACCGAATCTAGGAGTTTGGGTCTGAGGCTATTATAGTTGGTATCAGAGCGTGGATTTGATAAATTTGAAGAATGTGATGTTTTTATGTGAGGTTAAATTAAGAGATAGGGATATTGTCATGGGATTATAAGTTTACAGTTTATCATATGTTCAATGGATAAAATTGTTTTTTAATTTCATATGTGATTACACCTTAAGGTGATTTGAATATATTACTATTTTTTAGGAAGGATGCTTCATTAAGGTAATTATGGTTTATTAGATATTGGGTTAACCTTGATGGGTATAAAGTGATTTTTTTATAGGGTAATATTTTAGATATATTTATGATCAAGATAAGGATAACCATTAAGGGTGGTATCTAAAGTTTATTCTTCTTATTTTGGTAAATTTCACTACATTATATGATTCTATATTGAGTCATGATATTTTGGGAAAAGAATATTTTGAGGCGTTTTGTGGTTTAGTTTCTTATAGATTGATATAAGTCAAACATTAATTGTTATTATTTATTTATTCAAGTTTAATGTTTTACATCTTCATTAAATGGTTTATTTGGGTATTATATTATCATGTTCTAACCATTTTAGTTTAGTAAATATGGGAAGAATTTCTTTTCATCCTTTTATATACTTTATAGTCAATCGAAAGTTGATTATAGTTCTTAGAGAATTAAATATTCATAGTTATTATTTGGTGTAGAAGATGATATAACGTGGAGGTTAATTAAAACACACAACTAAAGGATGAAATTTCATTTATTGATTTAAATAAAATCAAGTAAGTATATTTCCTTATCTTCTTAATCTATATGGTAAAGGAATTCCTCAACTCTAGGAAAAATATCATAAAATAAAAAACCTATCCTATTTTGTAATGACCCATTACCATTCAATTGGGTATATTTTTACCTATTTTGTTTTTACTTTTTCATTGGTTACAGTATGCCAAAAAGGAAAGTAGGAGGATACCTATAATGCTGAAGTTGGGGATTTGTTGGAATTTTCAACATAAAACCTGTAGTTTCTACTATTAGTTGGGAACTTACACACCAAAGAAGTGAATTACTCAATATGTAATGGTTTCTGGATATAATCCTTGAATTTAATACATGGTGTGAATGAGTTACATGTTCTGTAATAAGTAAATGTTGTTTAATGAAAAAATGTAGGGTTTTAATTAAAAAGTGATAGTTTTCTTAGCGTATATGATCATTGAGAGTTACATGACATGTAATGGAATTAAAAATCCTATAAATGTCACAATTTATGGTTTTAAGTAGGTGGATCAACTGATTTTCTATTTTATTTGGCCTAAATCTAGCCACTCTCAACCCAAATCTTACCCTAGGTGATTTTGGGTGACTTCTTTCCATCTGGATAGATTCATTCAGAAATTGATCGCCAATGTGGTTGAATTGATCCTATATGGGTAATAATTACTTCTAGTACTTATTTGGTTTTGGTTATGGATATGTTTTGGTTGTGGTTTTGTGAATAGATAGGGTTTTCTATCGATCCTTTTTAATTTATTTTCATTCCTTGTCTATCGAAGGTTGTCTCTTGATTTCTAGTCTCCATTATCGAAAGTAGCTAGGTTTCTACCATTTTAAGGTAGTTATTTCTATATTACATTTTAATTTGATTAATTTCATATTATTCTTGATTAAATGTTTTGGGTTGTTCATTTTTTGGAAGTGATAAATTATTTCAAATGGTTTCGTGTAAAATAAAGTGTATTGAAAATGGGGGGTTTTGATTTGAAAATCAATTTTATTGATTTTGAAATTGGTTTTCAAACTCTAAAACATATTTACATTGTTTTTAAAACTTTTTAGAAAATTATTATCATGGTTTTGATTTGAATTTGGAAAAATTCACATTGGGAACCTTGGTGGTGTTGAGATAGAGACATAGGTTTCCTTAGTTTGTGTTGCACCACTATGAGGTAACTTTTTGTGATATTGAATGGTAGGAATCGATATATTTTGGATCCAAAATATTCCTTTCTATGCTTTTGAGTGTTTAGTACACATTTTTCCATAGTATAGAGCCTAATATGAGTTTTTTTTTCATTTTTCATATATGGTTATTTATCACATGATTTTTTTATCATGGATTGTTTCTCACAATTTTTTATTGAGGTTGTATCACATATCATGGCATGATAGGTTGATTCATGGATATTTTTTTACATGTATACCTCTTGATGCATGGATATGATTTACTATTTTTAAAACTTATACTTGTAATAATTCTTCTTTTCAAATATAAAAGGATTTATGAAAACCAAAGGAAGAAAAAGGTGAACTGATTTACAAATGGTTTGGATTTATAATAACACTTCTTAAAATAGTTTTTTGTTTTAAAATAAATAATTGTTGCATTATTTATTTTAGACCTTATATAGAAACTGTGTTGGTATCCCACTAGGCTTTGGATCACAACCTACTTTCACCTTTGGGAATTTGTAGGTGTTATATTTCAGGATTAAGGTAAAGGTAAGAGCATCTTGTAGCATTCTAGCTTCAATTTTTGTTATTAATTTCAGTTCAGGTTGGTCTGGAGGTGACTATTGGTCACATGGGTTTATTAATTACTTTATGGTATACCCATAGTGTCTTGTATTGTATGTATTTTTGTTATCTTGTATGTTTTACACTTCATAATCTAGTTGTATGTCTTATTTTCCTAATATCCATGATTGTTTTTTATTATCCTTTTTTACCCATATCATGTGAAGGGTTAGTTTGGGTGGATTTTCAAGTTTACCTAGGTTGGTTCATTACAATTTGGTATTAAAGGGATCATCATCTCAATGTGTGTTAGCGCTGCCTGAGTTTAGTTCTATGTCTTGGGTAGATTAGATTTTGGACCACTGGAATTCAGATAGTAGGTGTGGAAAAAGAGCCTAGTCAGCTCAATTCCATGACTGAAACCGAGTTACCATGGGTGTTCAAGGTCTTTTTACCAAGTTCGATGCTTAGAGTGTGAGTTAATTTGAATGAAATGTATGGGATGTTTATTTAAATTGACATGTTACCTTTTAAGTAAGGTTTTTCATAGTCTCTTAAAAAAATTAATATTTTAAATCTTTATTATCTATACCTGAAGTTTGTCCTTTGATTTTAGAATTTTCTCATGAATGATTGGGTTTTGTCTTTTGTTATACAATTCCTCTAAGAATATATCTTCTAAAACTAAGAGAGGAAGCTATGGGAATGGTTTTATAGAATTATGCTCCAGTGGACCCTACTCTAGTAGAAGTTGTTATTCACACTGTTCAGACTCTGAGTCAAGTGGGTGTCAGGAACCTAAGATGTTTAGTGGATCATGCATCAGCATTTACCAATAAGCATCCACCTATCTTTCGTGGTGACAAAGGACCCCATGAATCCAAGCAGTTTCTTGAGTGGATAGAGATAATCTTCAACTTCTTAAATACTCCTAAAGACTCTAAGGTGGGTTTTGTTATGTATATGCTCGAGGGGGTGGTAAGGAGATGGTGGGACTCTATAGTTCAAGTTAATTTGAAAGAGGAACTAACATGGAATTCCTTTATGAAAATTATTAACCAAAAGTTTTATCCTGAGATATTGTGTTTGACAAATACCTAGGTGTTTTTGACCTTAGAGTCGGGGGAGCATACTTTTCGGGAGTACTCTACCCATTTTTCTGAGTTAGTAAATATGGAACTGAATCTTGTCACTAATGATTGCCTAAAGGCTCGGAGGTTTTAGTTAGGGATGATTCCTAATATTTACTCTTAGGCCTTTAGACCTTTGTAGAGGTAGTTAACAAGACAGCTTTAGATGAGGTAGACATAGTGGGGAAGATAGGTTTGTGTGGAGATTTAGTTGGTTTGGTGGTTAGGTAGGGTATATCTTTTGGCCAAAAAAGAAAGCATAAGAGTTGTCAATTTTCCTTAGGATAGGTCTTAGGGGAGATGATAGGGAAGAATTTGGTCATTTTCTATAAATGTGGAAGGTGAGTTCATACCAAGCCTAAATATTCAGAAGCTCCTAAGAATTTTCATATTTGTTGATGATATGTCCATCTATAGTGTTTTTTTAAAAGATATCATAAGGAAGTAGGGAAGGATCCACTTTTACCAATGGATAAAAGGTTTATACAGATGATTCTATGGGTGGTGGGTCTAATCCTAAGACCAAGGGATATGTTCATGTGGCTAAGACCAGACAACTTTGTGCATTGAATTATGCACAAAAGGAATCTAAAGTAGGGATAATGATTGTTATAGGTATGGTGTTTATCTCATATTCTATGGTGATGGATTTGTTAGATATGGGTGATACTCATTCTTTTATATCATCAAAGTTATTTGATGTGTTCGTATTGAATTCATAACTTATTCATTTCTTGTTGGATCTTTCCACACCTTTGGGAAAGAGTTATGAACAAGGTTTCTGATGTCCCTCATGTTAGGTGATGATAGATGACTTTGAGGTGAAGTGGGACTTTTTAGTGCTTGATCTTGACATATTGACCTTGATTATCGACATGGATTGGATAATCAGTGTTAAGGACCACATAGAATATTACTTCCATCATTTTCTGTTCTAATATGTCAATGGGGTCACTCATGTTTTTCAGGGTGAGATGGAATCTTGATCAGAAAGGTTAGGGCCTGATGTTCCTTATACTGGGGTAATCTCATATCAATTTTTTAAGATGTTTCATGATGCAATTGACCCTTTATTGGGTTTCCAACTTCCTATAGCTGTGTGTGAGTACCTTGATCTCTTTCTAGATTATTTTTCTAGATTTCTGCCATATAGAGAGGTCAGGTTTACTATTGACCCACTCACTGGTATGACTCCGATCTCTATACCGTTTTACCATTTGAAACTTGATGAATTAGTGGAACTAATGGTTTGGCTTCAGGACCTAGAGGATAAAGTATTTATTCTTACTAGTGTGTCACTATGGGATTCACTTGTTATCTTTACTAAGAAGGTATAAGGGAGCCTCATTATTTTTATTGATTATTGGAAGTTGAATTTGGTGTTCATTAAGAACAAATATCCTTTCCAAGGAATGATGATCTCTTTTATCACCTTATATGATCTCATTGGTTTTCTATGATTGACCTGTAGTAAGGGTATCACCAATTGATATTTTGAGAAGAGGATATACCGAAGACAATATTTAGTATTCAATATGGGCATTTTGAGTTTCTCGTTATGCTATTCAGTCTCACTAATTCCCATGCTATGTTTATGGATTTTATTGACTAAATATTTCATCAGTTCTTGGAATATTTTGTTGTTGTGTTCATGGATGATATTTCTATGTACTACAAGTCCGAAGAGGAACACATTGAACATTTTGATATCATTATTCAAACCTTGAGGGAACATAATCTATATATTAATATTTCCAAGTGTGAGTTTTGGATCTGAGAGGTTAAGATTATAGGGAATGTGATATCTGAGAGGGGTGTCTTATTATATCCTGAAATGGTATGGGAAATTATATCCTGCGAGTATCCCAAAAATTTGTTTGAGATTCGAAGCTTCTTGGGTTTGGTTGGTTACTATATATGGTTTGTTCATGACTTCTTCAAGATCACATATTTGATGAATTATTTAACCCATAATTGTGTAAAGATCAAATGGAATGAAAACTATCAGATATATTTTGAGGAGTTGAAGGTTAGGTTTACTTCAACACCAGTTTTGATTCTTCCAAAACTGGGGTCGGGTTATTATGTTTTTAGTAATTATTTTGGTATGGGTTTTGGATGTGTATTATTGTGTGGTAAATAGGTTATGGATTATGTCTCTCACCTGTTACTCTCTCATGAGAATAACTACCCTACCCATAACCTTGAGTTGGAATATATTATGCATGAACATGAAAAGTGGAATCACTATCTCTTTGTAGAGCAGTTTATGATATATTATAACAATAAGAGCTTGAAATATATTTTTAATTTGTGGTATCTGAATTTGAGACATAGACATTGGGTATATTATATTAAAACTTTTAATTTTGATATTTTTTATACCCCTGGTAATGTAAATTTGGTTTTAGATGCATTGAGTAGAAAATTACTGACACAAGCCGTAAATAAATCAGTTGAGGAGTGGTATCTGATGAGTTTATTTTTTGAGATGATCTTGAGAGTGTAATAGGTTTATGGATAGATTTTATTATCTTTAATAAAATCTAAATTTTCTTTTTATGAGGTATTTTAGCTTAAGCATGTGTCAAACAATAAGTACCAACTCTTTAGTGAAAGCCTTTGTGGGGAGGAGACCTTGAGTGAGTGGTCTCAGTATCCTAGTGGAGATTTTTTTACATTTATAGTAGGTTGGTTGTTATATTTTCCTTAAGATAGTAGCTGTTGGAAAATAGACACCATTATTGTTGGTCCATGCACCATAGGAATACCAAGATACATCATGACTTGAGGCATCAGTATTGGTGGAAAGGGATGAGATGGTCTATAGAGGATTTTATATTGCGGTGCCTTACTTGTCAGAGAATTAAGGTCGACCACCAAAGACCTATGGGGTTGTTGCAAACATTACCCATTTCGATATGGAATTGAAATGATATTTACAAGGATTTCATCATTGGTTTTCTTTGGAATCCTAGTGGTAAATATGCAATTTGGGTGATCATTGATTGACTCATGAAATCTATTAATTTTCTACCTATCAAGGAGGTGATGAAAGTGGAATAGATTGATGAATTTTATATATGATAGATTATGAGACTTCATGGGATTACCTCAATAGTTGATTCTAATAGAGATACAAGGTTCACAAACAGGTTCTAGAAAGATTCATAGGAGGGGATGGGTCCCAAAATGAAATTAAACATAGCTTATCATCTGCAGATATATGGAAAGATAGAGAGGGATATCTAGGTTCTTAAGGATGTGATTTGGGCTTGTGTGCGTTATTTTGGAGGGTCTTGGGAAAATAATTTTCCTTTGGTTGTTTTTAAATATAAAAATAGTTATCACGATTCAATCAGGATAGCATCCTATGAGCCATTTTATGGGAGGCCATGTAGATCATCCTTGAGCTGGGAAGAGTTAGGATAGTGGTCCTTAGTTGGGTTGGGTGTTTTTTAGGAGACTAAGGAGATGGTTCAATTGATATGGAGGTATTTGATCACAACATAGAGTCTTCATAAATCTTATGTGTACTGTCGATGTTGGACACTGAAGTTTGAGGTTGGTGATCAGGTCTTTCTCATAGTTTTTCCTCGCTTGGGACATCTTCGGTTAGGTGAGAAAGTTAAGTTCGCACTGAGGTTTTTGGGTCCCTTTGAGATCATTGGATTACTTGGGAGGGTGTACTTATAGATTATTTTACCATATGTCTTGGAATATATACATAATGTGTTTCATGTTTCCTAGTTAAGGAGGTATATAACATATCCTTCCCATGTGATTAGATTAGAGGATGTTTATCTTGAGCCTGATACCAATTTGGTTGAGCAGCCAGTTTAGATTATGGATCATCAAGATATGGTAATGCATAGTAAATTTATCCACATAGTTTGGGTACTATAGAAGTGTTGATAGGATAACCATGAGACATGGGAGCGAGAGTTATTGATGAGGCAGTAGTGGCCTTATCTTTTTGAGGATCCAAGATCTTGAAGAATTTTTGGGGCCAAAAAGTGTTCATGTTGGGAAGACTATAATGTCCCATTACCATTCAGTCGGGTTTGTTTTTATCTTTATTTTGGCTTTCCTTTTTTTGGTCATGGTATGTCTAAAAGGAAATTTGGAGGATAGCTGTAATACTAAAGTTAGGGATTTTTTATAATTTTCAACATAAAACCTATAGTTTTTTCTTCTCAGTAGGAACTTACACATTGTATAAGTGAGGTACATGCCATGTAATGGTTTCTAAGTAGAATCTTTGAATTTAATACAAGGAGTGAATGAGTTACACACTGTGTAAGGGAAATATATCAATTATTAATTAAAAAGAAACCGTTTTAAATTAAAAAGAGATGATTTTTTATTGTATATGAGCCTCAAGAGTTACATGATGTGTAATTGCATTACACACTATGTAAAGCTCATGAGTTATGGTTTTAAGTAGGAGTATCAAATGATTCTATGTTTCATTCGGCTTGCAGCTAGCCTCTCTCAACATGGAGCTTACCCTAGAAGATTTTTATGACTCTTTTCCATCTTAATCAATTCATTCAGTGATTGATCACTGTTTTTGTGGGATTTATCCTCTCTAAGTAAGTGTTTATTGTGTTTATTCTCTAGTTTTGGTTACAACTATGGTTTAGATGTGCTTTTTTGATCAGATAGGGTTTTCTATCAAACCTTATCAGTTTCTTGGTGTGACCTGTCTATCAAAGGTCATTCAATTGATTTATTGCCTCTATTGTTGAAAAGAATCTTGGTTTATATCACTTTTAGGTAGGGGTTTCTATAAAATGGGTTAATTTTATGAATTTCATATTGTTTGTAACTAAATAATTTGGGTTTTTCATTGTTTGGAATTGATATATTGTTATAAATGGTTTATTTGAAAAGAATGTGTTTTTGAAAAGGGTTTTTTCTTTGAAAATGGATTTGCTTTATTTGTTAATGTGTTTTAAAAATCCAAAGTGAATTGGATTGGATTTAAAAATATTTTATAAAATTTTGATCATGGTTTTTAATTTAATTTGTATAAATTCACAATGGGAACCTTGGGTGTGTCAAGATAGATACACGGGTAGCCTTAGACTGTGTGGAACCACTAGGAGGTAACTTTTTATGATTTCGACTAGAAGGACTCGATATCATTTCGATCCAATATATTCATGTCTAGGCTTGTGACTATCTAATACACATTGCCCCAATATTCTAGACCCCAATATAAGGGGATTTTTCATTTTTCATATATGGTTTTTTTCATTATAGTTTTACCATGGATTTTTTCACACAGGTTTTTATTGAAGTTTTATCACATAGCTTCACATGATAGGTTGATTCATGGAAATATTTTTACCTATATACCTCTTGATTCATGGATATGATTTCATATTTTTATCACTTATAATTTTCATATTTATTCTTTTGAGAATAGGAAGTAATTTATCAAAAGCAAAGGAAGAAAAAGAAATAATTATTTATAAATGGTTTGGATTTATAATAACTCTTTGTAAAACTATTTTTGTTTTAAAAGCAATAATTGTTTCATTACTGATTTTAGACCTTGTATAGAAACTGTGGTGGTATCCTACTAGGATTTTTCTCACACCCTACTTGTGACTTTTGGCATTTTTATTTGTTGTGTTACAGGATTTAGGTAAAGAGAAGAGAATCTTAAAGCATGTTGGCTTCACTTTTTGTCAATTATTTCAGTTCGAGTTGGTCTGGATGTGATTGTTGGTCACATGGGGTTATGAATTACTTTCTGTTCTATCATTATTATCTTGGACTGTATGTCTTTGTGGTATATTTTCGATTTTCCACTTCATACTTTTTTCATATGTATTGTTTTGTTTATATTTAGGACTGATTTATTTTATCTTGTTTTTCCCATATCATGTGATAGGCTGATTAGTGTGGCTATTCTAGTTAACTCGGGTTGGTTCGTTACATATTACATTCATTTCTAATGAACTGATGGTCTTATTAATCCCTTATTTATTTATGGGTTTTTCATAATTAACTACCCCATGATCATGTTCTCTATCACTCTCTATTATTCCTTATATGTTATTCTTTTTCCTCGATATCCATATTTTCACTTCCCACTAATGTTCTATTTATGTGGGAACTCTATTGTGTTTTATTCTAGGCGGTCATTATATTTCCATTTTCCATTTTTCAAAATGATTTTTTATTATCCCTTTTATGTTGTGGGTTTCCAACAAAGGAATTTTTAAATTTAAAAAGGTTTTTTATTTTCATGATCGTACATTTTATCTCCCACTCCTTAGAATTGATTTAAAAAAATATTTTAAACATTTTTTATCAAGAACAAGACAAATTTGAGTTGACACAATTTGTTTAATGGGGGTATAATTTAAAAACCAGAAAATTTATTTTAAAATAATATTATGATAGATAGCTTTCTTATCATGAAACATCAATCTCTAAGTGAATTGCAATATACTATAAAAATATTATTATTTAAATGTGATTGGTATAAACTAGCCACTAAATTGTTAGGTATGGATCATAAATATCCACATTATGAAAAATATTTGTAAATTTTTTAAATAATTCAATTCTATTACATAATTCATAATAAATAAGTACTCACTTTCCCTTAAATACATTTTATGCTTTAAGAATATGTTTCCTTCAAAAAAAGTTTTGTTTTCTTTTTGTGAGTGACTGTTATAATTAATTTATGAAAATTTTATAAATTTTATTTTATAAAAATTATATCATTTTTTAAATAATTATTTCAAATTATCTTATGGAAAAATTTTGAGATTTTTCTAAAAAGAATTTTTTTTTATTAAATAGTGAAAAATACCAATTTTATAGAAAACCATCTTTTCCATTCAAGTATTTATAATGTAACATTTTGTTATAATTTTTTTTAAAAATTAAATTATTTAATTTTTATTAAAAATATTCAAATAAAATCCATTTTGATCAAAATTATGATTGATTTTGATACACAAACATTTTTATACTTAAAAATACATTTTTTAGGAAAACATTTTTCATCGCATTTCGCGGGTTTATTTTAAAAGTAATTTATTCCACTTATAGGGGTGTATTTTGATTAAATTAATTCAAAATTTTGAATAAAAATTTTCCAAATATTATAAATTTTTTAAATTTATTTTTGTTCATTATAAGTAGTAACCGTTGTAAATATTTGTCACCTCGATATGGGTAAATCAGGTAATTGTGATTAAAAATAACATGATAAGGCTTTAAATATATATATAACCTACCTTATTTATATTCTATATTTTTATTTTATCTCATACTCATCTAATATTTGAATATATGGAAACTTGGTGCCATTTTTCTTTGATAATGACCTTAATATTAATTTAAGTAAAGAATAAATCCAAAATGCCACACCCTTTATTTTAATAACTCTAATGGATAATAGTAGTCTATGTTCAGTTATAAATGTTTATTTAAAATAATAAAGAATTTTTTCTATCATGGTAATTTTTTTAATTTTTAGTGATGGAGTAATTACCTTAAATGCTTACGTAATGCTGACATAGTGCATCTAAAAGCAGTAGAAAAATTGAGTAAATGATTTAAAAAACTTACACTATAATATTTTTTTCGGTGATTTATATTATTAAAAGATTTTTTGGATAAATATAATTTATTATTAATGTGATAAAAGTTTATATTCAAATTAAATTACTATTTTAATATTTTTTTAAATTCAAATTATTTGAATAGTCTCAAAAATGACTTTAATGGTATTTTATGTTAAATAATATTTGATTAGATGGTAAAAATATTATACTTATCCAAGTTAATGGGATATGGTTTATAATTTTAACCGTTTTCCACTTATGTTTCACTTTTCCTTTTATAGTAACATTCTTGACCCCTAAATAGTAAAAAAATTGATATCATGATAATCATCAAAAGGGTTAATGGGGGTAAAACTAAAAGATAAGGGTTACAACATCACCTAAAAATATCTAAATTTTATTATATGAGATTATTTATACTTATATATATTCTATATTCTAAATATATGATTTTTGATCCACTTTAACATGAAAATTAATTTATATTAATTTAATACTTCACATAATTCTAAGGGCATCCCTCTCCTCTGTTATATAAGGGCACCACATCTACTCTCTTCCTAAATATTTTTGATCAAATTAGATTAATAAAACCTTCAAAACAATCTTATTAACTTCCTTATATACACTATATAGGTTCTGGTATTCTTAAAATACCACCCCTAAGGTCTTTTAGGAGAGATCCAATTGATGTTCTTCAAAGAGGTGGTAATCATCTTAACTGAGCGTTTTCATTTTACTTCTTCCTCTACCTCCTAAAATTATATCTAAACCATTAAAATATAATAAAATCATTATATAACATATAATTATATTTATTATATTAATTTAATAATCTTATTCATCTCATTTTCCATCCCATAGGGAACACAAACATCGTTCGTGCATACGTGTGGACTACCACCTCCATGAAGTCATGTGTTTTTCTTTCTGTCACCACCTCTGATGAATATTTATAATTATGGATTTAATATATATATATATGTGTGTGTGTTTGTGTTAATGTGTGTGATATTAATGAAATAATTATCATTATTTAAAGATATTATATCATATATTTTCTTACATTTCCATCCATTTGAAAATGGTAATGTCGTTCATGCATACGTGTGGATTACCATCTCTATTAAGCAATGTGATTCATTTTTATTGTACACATGTAACACCCCAAGCTTCTACGGTACGTTTCCCTTCGAATAATGCGATAGCGTGTGTTGTACGCAACCTCAAGTTCTAACACACACCACAACTAATTAAAATAGCCGTTGTGAATAGTAATACCTACTTTTTGAAATCATATATATTTTATATTTCAAAATGGACTTCATTTTTGGATTCGGAATATTGAAATTAGCCTAGGGTGAAATTTTGGTACTTTTCGGATAACTTTTATATTTTGATGAATAGTGAAAATTACTAAATTTTAATTAAAAACAACTTTTTTAATCAAAATAATTAATAGTGATAAATTGTGAATTTGAGTGGTTTTAAAGTATATTTAGAATATATTTTTACCATTTAATATAATGTTGGTCATTGGACATAATTTTACAATTAAACCGAACATAAACAAGTGTCAATCTTTTGATAGTTATTACCTCTTAAAAACACGTTTTTTGTTTTGACAGCGGGAATTAATTTTAAATTAATTTCTGCCACTTCTGTGTTTTGAATTTAGAAAAATGGATTCCATATTTTAAATCAGGATGTCCAAATTGTGTAAATAGGTAACTTTTACTTTTAGACATTTTGAATAATTACTGTGGTAATATTTTATTTACCATGGTTAAGGGTAAATCCGGTAAATAAGGGTTAAAAAATAATATTATAATAATACAAAATTACCCTAAAATGTGTCCTAACCTTATTGGTGGACACATACCCGACCATGAGCATCCTTGGGTCAATTTGGGGACCCCGTGGAGCCACTTGTATGTGGTAGGGACACTTTATATTAATAAAGTTAAAATAAAAATAAAAATGGCATAAGCTTACATCTTTTAGAAGAACAATTTTTAAATAGGGTTATACATGTTGGATTTTCGATTATAAATATTAATTAGAAAGATAAAAAGATTTCCTACGTAATTTTATTTTATTTATAATTTTTAGACATCAAATAATTTAAATTAATAATGACACAATAATGATGCAATGTTTACCTCATTAATAAATCATTTAAATAAATAAGATTATAATGATTAAAATATTATCTAAAACCTGTCCAATTCTTATTGGTTGATGTTATTTAGAATATTAGTCATCTTATCTTTGACCTCAATGATTTTTGGACCATTATAAACCGAATATAATTATATTATAAAGTAATACTTTCACTCTTTCCTAAAGAGCCCCTCTTCTCCCTTATAAAAGGAGACCACTTCTACTCATTCCTCACACCTCTCAAGCCACTTGGCTCATCCAAACTCTGCCCAAATAATCTCCCCACATCCCTCTCCTCCTCCTTGAAGCTTCCCCTTAGGCAGAAATCATTTCAAGAAGTCCTTTGGTTCCAACCAAAGTGAGTTACCTAAATTAAAGGTAACGATTTCTCTTAAATTATTTTCCTTTATTTTGCTTCTCCAACCCCCAAACTCTTTTTATTTCCTTTCTTTTGTAACAACACCAGTATCCTCAATATACTAGGATGTTTTTATAAGAAGGATTCAAACTACACATACACAGAACTCCATCTAATGGGTGATGAACATAATGTTTCTGTGGATGGCAAACTAACGCCTCACGAAACGATGATTGTTCAAATACATCTTACCGCCTCTCATGGTGGCCATTATGATGGAACTGTAATTAAATATGATATTAATGATATATATTTTATATATAAGCTTCTATAATTCCATTTTATTTCATACCATTATTCGTTTCATGTTTTATATACATACGATAATTTCATTTGAGGAAGTGCGGACTACCGCCCCCTTAAAATGATATGACTCGTTCATACCACACATGGAACGTATAAAGGATGGTGTTAATGAACTTAAGTAACATATATAAAATATTATATTATACTGGAATAGTAATATACCTATGTATCATTTGGATTCAATTCTTTTAAAATAAAAATTAAATGGAAGTAGCGTTCGTGCGTACGTACGGACTACCGTCTCCATGAACGCGGTGAGATCCATCCTCCATCGTATCCATTCAAGTCTTATTCTCATTTTAGGGTTAAAAATAATGTTAATATCATTCTGATTATGAATAAGATTTAATCTATCCATTACAAACATGTCTTACGTAACCAAACATTTAAGAAGAACGAATCGATTATCACCTGAAACGACGATAATACTAAGATATTATTAATAAAGAAATGTTAAAAGATCATATATGATATCATATTAATGTATATGATTCTTGTATAATTTAATAACAATTATTTCACCATTATACGGGAGGTTAACCGACCCCAACAAAGGAAAAGTACAAGGTAAGGGTTATTTCACAATCTCTTCATTATCCGAGGTTGTTTATATGTAATAATCTACCGGGATATCTTTATCATCCACATCCATGTTTCTTAAAAATGTATTTCAAAACATTTTTACTATTTACAAGAATATGGGTTAAAGTCATTTATACCCTTGTTTGACTTTTTATAAGAGGTTTATAAAGGAATCTTTCCATCGTTTTCAAAACAAGGTCCTTTTTAACCTTTTCGACAGAATTGAGGTAAGAATGTTTTTTTTTAACTTATACGGCGGGTGCGGTTATTTTACGCCGTTATAAAATCTTCAAAGCTTTCCTTACAAGCTTATAAGAATATTTTCAAAGAAAATGTTTTATTTTATATGGATCTTAAATGATTTCAAAATAAAAGGAGATATTTCTTTAAAAAGAATTTTGATTTCATCTACGTCAACATCCTTTGATGGATTTTAAGATTATTTGAAGTTGATTTATTATGATACAAAACTTCTATATTGTATTGAAGGTTTTGTGATATGTTTTACTATGGATGTGCTATTTTTATACCATTCATAGTTTATGGTGAAATTATTGACATTTCGTATGCTAGTTTTAATACGAATGTTTATGTTATGTTTAAACCTTTTCATATGGGAATGCATTGGACTTAATAAGTGACGGGTGGAGCCCGCTATAGCTCCTCGATGCATCGGTAGGTCTCATGAGACAAACTAGTGTCTTGGCACAAGGCCTTGGCAAAAATCTTATTTGTAGTCTTGGCACGAGGCCTTGGCTATGTGGTTATGATAGTCTGGCATTATGCATTCCAACATTATGAAAGTGGTTATTGATTTTGCATGTTATTATTCGATTAGTAGAATATCCATGTGAACAAGTAAATGGCATTATTTCATTTTACTTTTGCCATACTATGTTGAATTTCAAGTTTAAAAAGGCTTTTGTTTTAGTAATTCATTGCCTTAAATGTTTATGCTTTTTTTTGAATGTTCCGCTATATTGTTATCCTTACTGGGCATTTGAGCTCACCCCTTTTCTATGTTTTATTTTTCCCAGGAAGTGAAGATGTAAGTTATGAATGACCTGCAGGGATATTATGAGGGGATTATAGTGTGTACTGTGGAAACATTATGTTGTTGTAGTAGTTTTTCATTTTATGATGTAATGTAAAACTTATGAATATATCTAGTGTTTCCAAGGCTACTAAACCAATCGGTCTTTCGAGATTTGATCTTTCTTGTGATCATGCCAATGTTACGAAGTAATGCACCGACTCTGGGTAGCTGGGGTCGGGGCGTTACAGTTGGTATCAGAGGAAGTTTAGTACAAACCTTGGAAGCTAGATTTAGATAAACTCTCATTAGAGCACGTAGACCTAAGATGAACTTTGAGGATTAGTATAGAAGAACTTCCTAGAATTTTGGTATTGTAGAGATTTTGTGAGTTTTCCGAGCAATACATCCCTGTCTGGATACGAGCAGGTAGAGGCGGCTCTGGCACAGATGTACCTAGGGGTAAAACCCGAAAACACCGCTTTGAGCTAGACTCGAACGGGAACTGGTGCACGACAACGGGCCTTGCTGCACTCTTGGTTACGACACTCCTGAGGGATATGCTTATGATAACTCTCACTATCTTTACAAATCATTATAAAGGGTTTATGAGTATATACTTCCTCAAAGAAAACATTTTTATGATTATGGATTATATCCATAAATAGTTCAATTTATGTTAAGTGTTTTATAAGTATGGGATTATGTATTTTGATTCATAAACTGATCTAGTTTATTCCATTGTTTAGAAATGGTGCCTAGTGGAAGAAATGGAAACCGTATCAATGCACGCACTCTATGTAGGGATTGCCCTCCTGCTCAAGATAATTATAGTGGGTCTGGTGATGCAACTGGTGCCGATCAACTAATCACCATACTGGGACAACTTACTCAGGTTATGAATAATAACCTTACCTGTATGGAGCACCCTGATCCGCAGCGTGGAGGATCAATGTTAGATCGATTCATGAGGCAACAACCACCAACGTTCAATGGGAATACAAATCCCTTACTAGCTGAGCAATGGATATTTTCCCTAGAGAAAATATTTCAGGCTTTGGGAGCAGTGAAAGGGAAAAAGTTATCATGGCAGTTTACCGCCTCACTGGAGATGCTGATCAATGGTGGTCATTGATTCAAAACATGAAGGAAGATGATGAAGTATCAAATATGGAGTGGAGGGAGTTCAAAGATCTGTTTTTAGAAAAATACTTCCCTCGCGACCATCGAGCAGATATGGAAAGGAAATTTCTCAGTCTGAGACAAAAGGAGGATGAGAATGTCACAAAGTATGAGGCTAACTTTACAAGGTTAGCGAGGTACGCTGGTGATTATATTCGCAACCCAAGAAGTAATATTGATCGTTTCTTTGATGGGTTAAAACCATTTCTCCGTCGAGCATTAGTCTCACAACCCTTTTCATCGTACGAAGACATTGTCTCATGTGCTATCAAGACCGAAAAGGAATTCTCTAAGTCTTATGACTTTAAAGAAAATCAAGAGAAGAAGAGACCTGCCGATCAATCTGGGAATAGAAATAAGGGGAAGAAAGGAAAGGTTGAATATCCATCATGTGGTAAATGTGGGAAGAAACACCCCGGTACTTGCTTGAAGGGAATGGGAGTCTGTTACAAGTGTGGTGAAAAAGGCCACCAAGCTCATGATTGCAAGGGGAAGAAGGAAGCTACCAATGTTCAGTGCTACAATTGCAGGGAGATGGGGCATTATGCAAATGCATGTCCTAAGCGTCAGGAGAACTTACCTCAGAAAAGGCCAAGGGATCAAGGCCAGGCTTATGCTATCACTACTGCAGAGGTAGAAGCTCCAAAAGACGTGGTGGCAGGTAATTTAATGGTTTCCTCAAGTTTAGCAAATGCATTATTTGATTCTGGATCATCGCATTGTTTCATATCTTCCCAGTTTGCTAAGAAAATTAGATATTTCCAATTTGATTTAATAAGGGAGTTGTCAGTTAAAACTCCCAAGGGAAGTATCATTGCAACAAAGTTTTGTGAATCAGTCCCCATTAGAGCACATAAATTTTCTTTATCTGCTGATCTCATTGTCATACCTATGATTGAGTTTGATATAATCCTCGGTATGGACTGGCTTTCGGACTATGATGCGAAGATTTATTGTAAGAAGAAATAGGTTACGATTCTTGATGATAATGATAAGGAGCACCTTATTTTTAGAGCAGAATCGTCACCACCTAATTCTTATTTAGATCCACCCCCAGTAGCTCAACTAAATTCAATTATTGGGGAGGAAGAGAATGAAGTAACTATCAGTGAGGAAAGGAATGTTCAAATAGAGGATGTACCTGTTGTGAAAGAATTTGTAGATGTATTTCCAGAAGATTTACCTGGACATCCTCCAGAAGGAGAAGTTGAGTTTTCCATTGATTTGATTCCTGGATCAAGGCCTATATCGAAGACCCCTTATAGAATGGCCACTGTAGAGTTAGTCGAACTAAAGAAACAACTAGAGGAATTGAGTAATAAGGGATTTATTCGCCCTAGTGTTTCTCCATGGGGAGCCCCTGTTCTTTTTGTTAAAAAGAAAGATGGATCTATGAGGTTATGTATCGACTACAGGTAGATCAATGCTATAACCATAAAGAACAAGTATCCCCTACCTCGTATTGATGATTTATTTGACCAACTGCATGGAGCTCAATACTTTTCAAAGATTGACCTTCGATCTGGATACCATCAGTTGTGTGTGAAGAAGGAAGACATTCCGAAGACAGCATTTCGAACCAGGTACGGGCATTACGAGTTTACTGTAATGCCGTTTGGATTGACTAATGCACCCTCTGTATTCATGGATCTGATGAATAGAGTTTTCAAGGAGTATCTCGATGAATTTGTGGTGGTATTTATTGATGATATCTTGGTATACTCCAAAACCTACGAAGATCATGAAAATCACTTGCGCATTATCTCGAAGACTCTGAGGAGGCATGAATTATATGGGAAGTTGAGCAAGTGTGAATTCTGGCTTCAGGAGATTTCTTTTCTTGGCCATATTGTCTCTAAAGATGGAATCTCTGTTGATCCTTCTAAGACCAAGGCAATCCAAGAATGGCCAGCACCTACGAGTATAACTGAGGTACGTAGTTTTATTGGTTTGGCAGGTTATTATCGACGTTTCGTCCATAATTTTGCCCGATTGGCTAACCCATTAACGAAGCTCACACGTAAAGGGGTTAAATTTGTTTGGACAAAAGAGTTTGAAGAATGTTTCGAAGAACTGAAGATAAGATTAGTCAATGCTCCTATATTGACTCTACCATCAGGGAATGATGGGTTCGTTATTTATAGTGATGCATCGAAGAAAGGACTTGGTTGTGTCCTTATGCAGAATGATAGAGTTATTGCCTATGCATCACGACAGTTGAAAATTCATGAACAAAACTATCCTACTCATGATCTCGAGTTAGCAGCTGTGATCTTTGCTTTGAAGATATGGAGGCACTACCTCTATGGTGAAAAATGTGAGATTTATACTGATCACAAGAGTTTGAAGTATATTTTCTCACAAAAAGAACTCAACATGAGGCAAAGGAGATGGCTTGAATTACTAAAGGATTATGATTGTACGATACACTACCACCCGGGGAAAGCAAACAAAGTAGCAGATGCTTTGAGCAGAAAAGACCATGGAGTTCTGAACATGATGATAATTGAAAGGGATCCAATTTTCATGGATCTAGTGAAGATGGACATGGGAATAACCAGGGAAGGTGAAACATCAATGCTTTTTCAAATGGTTTCCAAACCATCTTTACTAGAAAGGATTAAGAGTTCTCAGACCAATGATGAAGAATTTCAGAAGAAGATTAAAGCTGTGAATGATGGGAGATTGAGAGACTTTGTGTATGAAGATGGAATTTTGAAATTTGGGAAGAGACTTTGTGTTCCCAATATACCTGATCTAAAAAGGGAATTTCTATATGATTCTCATAGTTCCAATTTCTCTATGCACCCTGGGAGCACCAAAATGTATAGAGATTTGAAAGAACATTTTTGGTGGGACAATATGAAGAGGGAGATTGCTGATTTTGTGTCAAGATGTATGGTATGTCAACAAGTGAAAGCTGGAAGGCAACAGCCTGGAGGAGTCATGCAACCTCTTCCCATACCGGAGTGGAAATGGGACAATGTTACGATGGACTTTATCATGGGGCTACCGAAGACTCCTAGAAGGAACGATGCAATATGGGTTATTGTTGATCGTCTTACCAAGTCAGCACATTTTCTTGCTATAAGAGAAGATCTACCCCTGGAACGTCTAGCAAGACTATACATTAATGAAGTTGTGAGACTTCCTGGAGTACCCCTATCGATTGTTTCTGATCGTGATCCCCGTTTTACTTCAAGATTTTGGAAAAGTCTTCAGAAATCCCTGGATACTGAACTTCATTTGAGCACTGCTTACCACCCTCAGACAGATGGACAATCAGAACGGACTATTCAAACCTTAGAAGACATGTTGAGATCTTGCTCACTTGACTTTCAGGGTATGTGGAATCAATATTTACCTCTGGTAGAATTTTCCTATAACAATAGCTTCCATTCAAGTATTCAGATGGCACCATATGAAGCGTTATACGGAAAGAGATGTCGTACACCAACCTGTTGGGATGACGTTGGTGAAAGAAAACTTGTAGGCCCAGAACTGGTGGAGGAAACGGTGGAAAAGGTGAAGGTAATCCAAAATCACATCAAAGCAGCTCAAAGTAGGCAGAAGAGCTATGCCGATAATCGAAGGAAGGATTTGGAATTTCAGGTCGGTGATCATGTTTTCCTAAAGGTATCTCCATGGAAGGGAGTCATACGTTTTGGTAAGAAAGGTAAATTGAGTCCCAGGTACATCGGACCTTTCGAAATTCTAGAACGAATTGGGGCTGTAGCTTACCGATTGGCAATGCCGCCAAGTCTCTCCAAAGTTCACGATGTGTTCCACGTATCTCTATTGAGGAAATACATGCCTGATCCGACGCATGTACTCACCTATGAGGAATTAGAACTGGAACCCGATCTGTCTTATTGTGAAGAGCCCGTCAAGATTCTTGATACAAGAGAACAAGTACTGAGAAACCGGACGACACGTCTGGTAAAAGTTTTGTGGAGAAATCATAAGATGGAAGAGGCAACGTGGGAACCCGAGGAACTTATGATGAAGAACCACCCGAGTCTTTTTATGCAGTAATACCCTAGAAATTTCGAGGACACAATTATTTTAAGGAGGGTAGAATGTAACACCCCAAGCTTCTACGGTACGTTTCCCTTCGAATAATGCGATAGCGTGTGTTGTACGCAACCTCAAGTTCTAACACACACCACAACTAATTAAAATAGCCGTTGTGAATAGTAATACCTTCTTTTTGAAATCATATATATTTTATATTTCAAAATGGACTTCATTTTTGGATTCGGAATATTGAAATTATCCTAGGGTGAAATTTTGGTACTTTTCGGATAACTTTTATATTTTGATGAATAGTGAAAATTACTAAATTTTAATTAAAAACAACTTTTTTAATCAAAATAATTAATAGTGATAAATTGTGAATTTGAGTGGTTTTAAAGTATATTTAGAATATATTTTTACCATTTAATATAATTTTGGTCATTGGACATAATTTTACAATTAAACCGAACATAAACAAGTGTCAATCTTTTGATAGTTATTACCTCTAAAAAACACGTTTTTTGTTTTGACAGCGGGAATTAATTTTAAATTAATTTCTGCCACTTCTGTGTTTTGAATTTAGAAAAATGGATTCCATATTTGGAATCAGGATTTCCGAATTGTGTAAATAGGTAACTTTTATTTTTAGACATTTTGAATAATTATTGTGGTAAATATTTTATTTACCATGGTTAAGGGTAAATCCGGTAAATAAGGGTTAAAAAATAATATTATAATAATACAAAATTACCCTAAAACGTGTCCTAACCTTATTGGTGGACACATACCCGACCATGAGCATCCTTGGGTCAATTTGGGGACCCCTTGGAGCCACTTGTATGTGGTAGGGACACTTTATATTAATAAAGTTAAAATAAAAATAAAAATGGAAAAAGCTTACATCTTTTAGAAGAACAATTTTTACATAGGGTTATACATGTTGGATTTTCGATTATAAATATTCATTAGAAATATAAAAAGATTTCCTACGTAATGATATTTTATTTATAATTTTTAGACATCAAATAATTTAAATTATTAATGACACAATAATGATGCAATGTTTACCTCATTATTAAATCATTTAAATAAATAAGATTATAATGATTAAAATATTATCTAAAACCTGTCCAATTATTATTGGTTGATGTTATTTAGAATATTAGTCATCTTATCTTCGACCTCAATGATTTTTGGACCATTATAAACCGAATATAATTATATTATAAAGTAATACTTTCACTCTTTCCTAAAGAGCCCCTCTTCTCCCTTATAAAAGGAGACCACTTCTACTCATTCCTCACACCTCTCAAGCCACTTGGCTCATCCAAACTCTGCCCAACTAAGCTCCCCACATCCCTCTCCCCATCCTTGAAGCTTCCCCTTAGGCAGAAATCATTTCAAGAAGTCCTTTGGTTCCAACCAAAGTGAGTTACCTAAATTAAAGGTAACGATTTCTCTTAAATTATTTTCCTTTATTTTGCTTCTCCAACCCCCAAACTCTTTTTATTTCCTTTATTTTGTAACAACACCAGTATCCTCAATATACTAGGATGTTGTTATAAGAAGGATACAAACTACACATACACACAACTCCATCTAAGGGATGATGAGCATAATGTTTCTGTGGATGGCAAACTAACGCCTCACGAAACGATGATTGTTCAAATACATCTTACCGCCTCTCATGGTGGCCATTATGATGGAACTGTAATTAAATATGATATTGATGATATATATTTTATATATAATCTTCTGTAATTCCATTTTATTTCATACCATTATTCGTTTCATTTTGTATATACATACGATAATTTCATTTGAGGAAGTGCGGACTACCGCCCCCTTAAAATGATATGACTCGTTCATACCACACATGGAACGTATAAAGGATGGTGTTAATGAACATAAGTAACATATATAAAATATTATATTATACTGGAATAGTAATATACCTATGTATCATTTGGATTCAATTCTTTTAAAATAAAAATTAAATGGAAGTAGCGTTCGTGCGTACGTACGGACTACCGTCTCCACGAACGTGGTGAGATCCATCCTTCATCGTATCCATTCAAGTCTTATTCTCATTTTAGGGTTAAAAATAATGTTAATATCATTCTGATTATGAATAAGATTTAATCTATCCATTACAAAAATGTCTTACGTAACCAAACATTTAAGAAGAACGAATCGATTATCACCTGAAACGACGATAATACTAAGATATTATTAATAAAGCAATGTTAAAAGATCATATATGATATCATATTAATGTATATGATTCTTGTATAATTTAATAAAAATTATTTCACCATTATACAGGAGGTTAACCGACCCCAACAAAGGAAAAGTACAAGGTAAGGGTTATTTCACAATCTCTTCATTATCCGAGGTTGTTTATACGTAATAATCTACTGGGATATCTTTATCATCCACATCCATGTTTCTTAAAAATGTATTTCAAAACATTTTTACTATTTACAAGAATATGGGTTAAAGTCATTTATACCCTTGTTTGACTTTTTATAAGAGGTTTATAAAGGAATCTTTCCGTCGTTTTCAAAACAAGGTCCTTTTTAACCTTTTCGACAGAATTGAGGTAAGAATGTTTTTTTTAACTTATACGGCGGGTGCGGTTATTTTACGCCGTTATAAAATCTTCAAAGCTTTCCTTACAAGCTTATAAGAATATTTTCAAAGAAAATTTTTTATTTTATATGGATCTTAAATGATTTCAAAATAAAAGGAGATATTTCTTTAAAAAGAATTTTGATTTCATCTACGTCAACATCCTTTGATGGATTTTAAGATTATTTGAAGTTGATTTATTATGATACAAAACTTCTATATTGTATTGAAGGTTTTGTGATATGTTTGACTATGGATGTGCTATTTTTATACCATTCATAGTTTATGGTGAAATTATTGACATTTCGTATGCTAGTTTTAATACGAATGTTTATGTTATGTTTAAACCTTTTCATATGGGAATGCATTGGACTTAATAAGTGACGGGTGGAGCCCGCTATAGCTCCTCGATGCATCGGTAGGTCTCATGAGACAAACTAGTGTCTTGGCACAAGGCCTTGGCAAAAATCTTATTTGTAGTCTTGGCACAAGGCCTTGGATATGTGGTTATGATAGTCTGGCATTATGCATTCCAACATTATGAAAGTGGTTATTGATTTTGCATGTGATTATTCGATTAGTAGAATATCCATGTGAACAAGTAAATGACATTATTTCATTTTACTTTTTCCATACTATGTTGAATTTCAAGTTTAAAAAGGCTTTTGTTTTAGTAATTCATTGCCTTAAATGTTTATGCTTATTTTTGAATGTTCCGCTATATTGTTATCCTTACTGGGCATTTGAGCTCACCCCTTTTCTATGTTTTATTTTTCCCAGGAAGTGAAGATGTAAGTTATGAATGACCTGCAGGGATATTATGAGGGGATTATAGTGTGGACTGTGGAAACATTATGTTGTTGTAATAGTTTTTCATTTTATGATGTAATGTAAAACTTATGAATATATCTAGTGTTTCCAAGGCTACTAAACCAATCGGTCTTTCGAGATTTGATCTTTCTTGTGATCATGCCAATGTTACGAAGTAATGCACCGACTCTGGGTAGCTGGGGTCGGGGCGTTACAACACAAATAATGGATAGTTATAAAATTGTATTTAATGAATAAAAATGATACTTTTTTCATTATTATTATTCTGAATATGAGGGAACCATGAAATATTTAACCACAGTCAGCCTACTAAAGTCATTTTGAAATTATGAACCAAACATCCTAAAAACACCCAAAGTGAGATTAACCAATTAAGTAATTAAATATATCATTAAAATAAATAAAATAAATGGTTTAATGATATGTTATTAAACATGGAATAAGTTATTAAATAATTAAATAATTAATATAACTTTATTGTAAAGGTTCTAATGGTAATACATAGCAATTATGAACATGAGGTAAGGGGTTTCTTAACTCACATTTCATTCATTGGGTTATACTTATACTTCATTAATTATGTTATTGAAATATTATTTCTGAAGATATTTTTTACTGTATTATGTTGCATTTCTATTTTTTTGTGTTGTTTTACAATTGTTACACATAATCACATCATTGAATAAATTCAAACTTCAATTATACGATATTTGTAAGGATTAGTCATCTCATTGTTGTTTATTTGAGACATTTAAGGTATTGTGCCCCTTCATCTTTTTATAAGGTGTATATGCAACGTATTAAGATATTATATCATGAATTAATATTTTATAATGATATTTAAAGTTCATTTATAGTTCTATCTTTTATGATATAATTATTTAAATGTTATAAAAGTTTCATGTGATTCAACGTTCTCAATTTCAATTATTTTGGACATAATTCATGTTATGCACCATGATAAATTTTATATGGAATAATTACTGACCCATTAACGTGTTTTAACAAATTAAATCATGGAAATTAATGGTTTTATATAATCATTTCAGGTTCCTTGATTCAATGAATTTTTTATTCAAGTATTTCCCAAGTTGCAAGGCTTTCTCATCTCAAACTTCATTCTTTGAGACATATTTTGATTGAAGAACCTATATTCAATTATATGGTGTATAAAATAACTATTGAAATATAAAATCATGAATGTTTTTATAATCATGGTATTATATATTCCTCATTATTTTCTTTCTTTCAATTATTTTTTTATTTTAAAATGTCATAAAGGGGTTTTCTTTAAAAATGTTGTTTTAAATTTTTTTAAATTTTTAAAATTTTTAAAATTTTTAAATATTTCTAACCAAAATATTTCTCCTTATTCTTTATATTATTCATAGAATTTTATTTAATAAATATAAATTATATAATAAAGTTATTTTCCATGATATTTTTCCTTCTTTTAAAAGGTTTTTAAAGAAAATTTCTTAACATTTTCTACATGGATCACTTTTAACTCTCTTTACAAAAGTTTGAAAAGATTGTTTATTTTTAAAATTTATGACATAAAAAGATTTTCATGAAGTCATGAACTTTCCTTAATTTTAGTATTCCTTTATATTTTTTCATTATTATTTTCAAATAAAAAAAATTTCCCAATATTCTGAAATTTTTTATAAAATATTATCAAAATAAAATGATATTTTCCTGGGATTTCATAGAAATGTATTAAATTTAATTTTAAATATATTTTTCATGGAAATATCCTTTATTTTTTTATTATAATTAAATTAAGATATGTTCTAATTATACCATCCCAATTATTTCTTTTTATGACTTATTATTATTATAAATAGATTTTCATGGAACGCATTTTTTTTGCAGGCTAATCAATCTAAAAAGGAATTATGGTTGTTTTAAAGGGTGTTATATTTTAAAGAGTAATATTATAAAGGTGTTATTCATTCTACGGTTCCTGGAAATATGTATCGATGATTTAAGGTTGGTTATATTATAAACCGAGGATGGGTGGGTCTTTTATATCCCTCCAATGCAATGGGTAAAGTGATAGAGTTAACTATTTAAAGTTACTCCTAAGAGATGATGGAGTTAACTATTGCATGTTACTACTAAGAGATAATGAAGTTTACTAAATATGAGTAGAACATAAGAGACAAAGGATTAAAATGTTGTATGTTACTCCTAATATAATGTTTTAACTCTCATATTTAGGTGATTCTATGTTGGATGATTAATGTTCAAAGATACCAACATAGTTTTTTATTGTTTTCTATAAGTTCTAATAGATCCTTTACTCAAGGATTGTTTTCACATGGATCATGATTATTGAATTATATGAATATTTTCTTATATTAAATCTATATTCCATGTATTTTTATTTATGATCTATGTTTTTATGGGTATGTATTCTCTTATGTTATTCTCATGCACTTTTATTATGTCAGCAAACCCTTATGCTCATCTTATGTCCATCGATGACATTCAATTATTAATGATTATGTTTACCCTTTCTAGGTGTTTGATATCACTAATCTTATGTTTTCTATTTCCCTAGGTTAATAATAATTATGTTAAATTAATTATTTCTAAAAAGGTTTTGTGTGTGAATATGTATATGGGAGATGTTTAAGACTTATTGTGAAATAAGACAATCTAGGTATATGAGGAAAAATGATCACTTAAATACATTGATATTGTTATATACGAGCATTTCCTAATTATTTAAAAAACTAAACTTATAAGTTCCTTGGGTATGTAAGTAATTAAATATTTCCATTTTATGTTTTATCTTTTTTATGAATAAAATCAGGTCATGTTTATCGGTATAAAAGAAAGAAATGTAAATATTATGTTTCTAGCACTAGATTTGGGAGGGAATGTTTGGGGATATTATAGTAAACCCAATCCATTATGCTTATAGGAAAAGTGGATTGGTATTACTCCTAAGTACCATAAACATAGTTATCCCTTGTAATGTAATATGTTTATGGGATTTGGGAGTAAATGTTATCAACTTTTTTATAATGATATTTAAAGAGATCCTTAACATATAATATAATTTTCCATGAAAATGTATATGTCTATAAAATACCACATTTCAATGCAATACCACATTCCTATAAAAAGTCACATTTTTATATCATGCCACATTCTTAATTTACATAAACATGTATTTATTTATGATTTAAAAATATTATTTCAAGCTATATTTTATGGTTTTATGATCATCGAGTATGGATTAAATTATAAACACAACATTTTATTACTATGAAATATTTTCTCATCATTTTTACTAAAGATTTCATTATTTTATCCAGATATTCATTATGTTTTTTCATTGATCAAGTATATTTTTGTAATATGAAATATTGGTAATTTCTATATGTTTCATTAAAAAAATTTACCCTTAATGATATTTTAACTCACTGCATTTTTATGTCTCCCCATTGTCTTATGTTATTATAGGGGACGAAGTGATTTTGGTCAGATTATAACAAATTTGAGAAGAACAACACCATTTTGTTTTATTGGTTCATGATTTAATATGTAAATATATAAAATAGGTATATAAAATTTGATTCTATAAGTTATCTATATTTTATGTTCAGTTTAATATTTATGTTTGTTTTGCACATGATCTGGAATTTTGTGTTTTGGGAACTTCAAATCCAAATTTCATTATTATGTATAATATCATTTATTATAATCTCTTTTCAAAATAAATTTCAATTTCTTAAATTTTTATATTTAAATTTTATTATTGTCCTCATGGGATATTGTTTCTATTATATTTTAAATTTTTTCTCATTAAACCCTTTTTAAATGCTATTACTATTTTAACACCCTGATATTTTAAAAGAACATTATATTCAATAGCTTATGTTGAACATAACACCAAGCTTAAACAAAAACCAAAATATCATTATTTTAATATGAATATTATAAAATATCCATTGAATTGGAATGTTTGAATAGTAATAACTGAATTATAAAATATATATTAATTTCATGTTCGATAAAAATTTAATTATTCTTAGGAAATGACCACATAGTGTTTTAGTAAAGTCACTTTATTCTTAAAATATATACTTTCCTCAAAATGAAATTTTTATTTTTTTTATATGAGAAAACAAATATAACTAAACTTTTACACTTTTAGAAAATTTATTTGAAAAAATAAACTTCCTTTTTTTACTCAACATGTCAAAATTATCTAAGGGTATTTTTTGGAGGATTTTCTAAAAACATTGATTTTTGGGTTAAAAGGTGAAAATATTGCTTTTACAGAATACCATAACTATTATGAAGATTTTATTATATGATCATCATTAACCCTTATTCATGATAAAAATTTATTTATGTAATGACATAATATATAAGTTATTTCATTTAAAAATACATGCCTAGGAATTTTGAAAAACATGGTTTTAACCTTATAAATACCATTTTTATGAGTTATACACGTAACATATTTAGAATTGATTTTTATCAGTTTTATAAATTTTAATAAATAAAAATGGATTCCATGTTTGGAATAAATAATGAATAAAATTATAATTTTATTTCCATTTTTAGGCATAGAAAAGTTACTGTGCTAAAAAAAGATTTACCAGAGTATAGGTTAAATAATGAAACAGATTAAAGTTAAAAGGTAAAAAGATAAAATACCTATAAAATAAAAATTTAAATGGGTGGTTGATGTGATGATACACCATAAAAATTATTTAAAACATTAATTATCTATCAATTAATTGGAATTAATTCTACCTAAATGTGGTTGGGTTTAAATATAAAATAATCATTATTTAATCACTTAAACCCACCCCTCCCCAAGTATAAATACCACCCCTCACCATCCTATTTCTCTTTACAATCCATGAAGATACTTTAATCACTACCAAAACTTCTCCTCCCCACTCTCCCCATTTAAAATTGCTTCTAGTCACACCTAAAGATAAATTACAAGGTCTTTAACAGATCCTTCAAGGAGGTGATATTCAAGAGGCAATTTTCTCAAACCACCACTCTTATTTTCTATTCTTTTTATACCTTCTCCTCAACTCCTTAATAAATAAAGGAATAAAAAATATAGAATCATGTAAATACTGGAATTTTATGTTTCTAATTTAATATCTTATATCCATCCATTTTATTACGTCCTATTATTCAAAGAAATGAAACCATTGTCCAAATTATGGCGGTTAACCGTCTCCTTGAATAATGATTTTTTTCCATTACCACCTTCAAGGATGGTCATAAAAGTATTATTATAGTTAAAAAATATTCTAAAAGGTATATTAGAAACTATTTAATGTTCTATAACTAATATATATACATAATATTAAATAAAAAAAATTGTTCCTAATGGTTAGAAAAACCACCAAATTAAACATTTATCATTAACATTATATCAAATGAATCATCCTCATTTAAGAATTAAAAATGATATTTGGGACCATTTAAATGTTTTTAATTACATTAATACCATTTCATTTCACTTATATTGTTTTATTTCTATTTTAAATGAATATCCCTAATTATACACAAATGAACCGACCATGAAAACCATGAAACAAACCCACCTGAAATAATGAAAACAATGAAATATTATAAATTAATGGGAAGTAAGAAGTTATAAAAGGATAATATGAGGTATTATAAATATGATTATGGTTATGAAATTAATTAATAACATTATTTAAACCAATATACAGTAGGTTAAAGTACACAAAACTAAAGGTAATTTTGAGGTAAGGGTTTCCCATATCACTTTTTCTTTTGTGGGAAATATTCCTTATTAACCATTTCTTTATGATGAGTGGTGTATATAATTACCCATTGATATGTTATATAATTAATGCTTTTATATTCATAGTATTTAAATTTTCATTTTAATGGGGCCTACAATTCAAAATATACCCATGTGGTAATGGTATATTTCAGAATTTCATCATTAATCAAGATTGTTTATGCTTAACTCTCCACTAGGGAATATTTCTCTTCAATGTCTATGATTTCAAAAAAAAATCAAAATTATGTTTACTATTATTGAATGATTTTTTAAATTCCTTTTTACCCCTTTTTTACTTTTTAAAATATATTTTGAAATGAATATGCATGTCATTTTCAAAAAATTACCTATTTAGATTTTACTAAAAAGGTGAAAGGATTTTTTATTTTAACATGTATAACATGAACATAATTTCTAGTCATCATGACCACTAAAATTTTTTAAATATTATTTTATAATATTTAATTTTTATTTTTAAATAAATTTATTTTTAAAATTTTATGATAAATTATAATTTTAAAAATTAAATTGCAAAGTGAAAAAGGATATTTTTCTCAAGAATATTTTTAAAGAAATTTTTATTCATCAATTACATAAACCCTCTAATGTAATTATGATCCACTAGTGATATGTTGTATTAATATCATACTTATTCTTTCTATGGATGGTTTATGATCAGTTTGATTATGGATGTGCAATTTTGATACCATTCACCATATTTCTTTGGATGGTTTAGGATTATGTTTGTTAAATAGGGAAATTATTTACATTTCATATTATAGTTTAAATAAAAATGATTATATTGATTATGTTTCACCCCTTTCATATGATAAATTCATTGGACTTAATAAGTGATGGTTGGGGTCTGCTATAGCCCCTTGATTCATCTATAGGTCTCATGAGACAAACTAGTTTGGGTGTTGTCTAATGTCTTACCTATTTATGTATGGTGACTTTGATAAATACTTGAAGGTATGTTTAGATTTTCTTAATTATGTATTCCCTCATTATGAGATTAGTGATTGATTTCTATGTGATTATTAAATTTGTATAATATCCATGGTTAAGTTTTCTAGCTCATGTGATTATTTATATAGAATTATTTGATTATATTTTATTCTAGACATATTATAAATAGGTTATTGATTAAATGGATTATGTTTCAGTTATTTAATTTTACATAATTATTTATACTTATTTGTAATGGCTTCAATTATACTTAACCCTTACTAAGAATTTGAACCCACCCATTTCTTATGTTTTATTTTTTCCTAGGATGCAAATAAGTTTATTATGAATGACATACAAGGTTAATCTAGGAGAACAATGGTGTCCTCAAAGTATTATCTATATTGTATTTTATATTTTCAATTTTAATGCATGGTTCAAATTTTTATATATTTTTCTAAAACTAAAAAACTATATGGTCATCTAAGATTTGATTCCTTTTATATTATGTCAATTTAATAAATTAACCATAGACTCTGGGTTACTAGGGTTGGAGGTGTTCCAATTGGTATAAAAGTAAGTTTAGTAGAACACTTGGGAACAATATTTAGGAAAAAATAGATTATAGAGAAAAACTATATGAAAGAGTTTGTAAATACTCCCAATGAAACCAAACATATGATTTAGAGATTAGTTATAACTAAATTTTCCATTTACGTTAAGTAGTTTTGCGATTATGAATTATTTTTTATAGTGTTATGATCTAATATAGTGTATGAATATATTTAGAAATGGATATTATAAAAAGGAATGGGAACTATATCAATTCACATTATTCATGTAGGGATTTCCCTCCTGGGAAATATAATGAAACTGTAGTCGGATTTGTGGCAGGAGCTAAAGTTGCAGCTAGAACTGAACAAATTATAACTACATTGGGAAAACTAACTCAAGTTATGAATTATAAAATTTCTCATATGGAGAACCATGATCTACAGAGTTGTGTAAAAATGTTATACTGCTTCATGAAACAACAACCTCCATCATTAAATTGGACTAAAAATCCATTTATAGTCATGAAATGGATATGTTCCTTAGAGAAGATATTTCTTACTTTGGGAAGTAATGAAAGGGAGAAGGTTATCATGGTATATTATCATCTCTCCATGGATTCAGATCAGTGATAGTCATTAATTCAAAACACTAAAAAGGAGGAGGAAATAGAAAACCTATAATGGAAGGATTTTAATGAACTTTTCTTGGAAAAATATTTCCCTCATGAACAGTGAGCAGATATAGAGATACAGTTATTAAGTCTGAGACAAATGGAGGATAAGAATATTATTAAGTATGAAGATAACTTTACAAGGTTATCTAGGAATGATGTAGACTACATATTTAATATAAAGAGTAATATTGATCACTTCTTTCATGGGATTAAACCAATTTGTTAAAGAGAATTGATCTCCCAAACATTTTAATCATATGAGGATATAGTATCTTTTGTTTTTAAGACTAAAAAAGAATTTTACAAGACTTATGTCTATAAAATAAAGTAATAAAATAACATGGAAGAGAAAAATACAGATAAAGGGAAGAGGTGAAATAAGTATTTTCCCACATGTGATAATTATGGAAAGAAACACCTTACAACTTGGATGAAGGAAATGGGAGTTTGTTATAAGTGTGGAGAGAAAATCCACCAGGTTCATGATTTCATGGGAAAAAAAGAAACTGTAAATGTGTAATGTTTAAACTATAAGGTGATGGGTAACTACACAAATTAATTCCCATAGTGTCAAGGGAATATACCTCTGTAAAAGCTAAGGGATCAATGTCAAGCTTATGTTATTGATATAGCCAAATGGAATTAATATAATACAAGTGTTTTTGGGTCCAATAAATATATTTTATAAAATTATCATTATAATAAATATGAAATGTATAAGGATTTTACCATAGTACCTTTTATTTAAGTATTTTATATCATATGTTGAATTGTACTAGAGACTCGGAAGTTTTATTCAATGTAAAGATGATATTTTTGAAAACACATGTTTGAAAAAAAAATATAATCCTTAATATGTTGTTCATGTTGAGATAATAATATTCAGATGGATAGATAGTATACCTTGAAGTTGGTTAATTATTTTTTAACAAAGTGTTTTATGCTAACATTTATGTTGTTGATACATATTTTTATTTGGGGAAAATATACAATAATCTATGTTTTAAGTAATCATGCATGTTTTCAATAAGTCTTTTTGGTAATTTGAATTATTAACATGTTTTATGAGAATACATGATGAAGGTATTCACATGATTGGTATTTGATGATTAAGATATACTTTATGTTGTTTGATATATTAACAGTAAGTTAATTTTGAAAATTTAATAACCTTCTTTCTAATGTTTTGGATCTTGATCTTTTAGAGGGGTCATAAGGTTAACTATTTTTGAAATGTTTCAAGTTAATCTTTGGATGAGGTTTTAATGATTAATTTGCTTATGAATATTGGATAAATTGTTCCACCCATATAGGTTTTGAAAAAAAATAGACATATGGAATGAATTTTTTCTCTTTATAGATCATAGGATCTTTTAAAAGTGAATTTTAGTTCATCAAGAAAAAAAATAAATTTTTAGATCTTCATTTCTTGGAGTAAGGGTTGACAATACTATGGACTTTTTCACTAGACTACCAAAGATTTCAAGAAATAGTGATGTAATATGGGTTATTATATTTTTGGTAACGAAAAATGAAACATATGGGATAAGATTTAAGGTATTTTTTGGAATGTTTTAATGATTATATTAATATAGTTTTATAGAAATAATATACCACGAGTTAGGAAACAACCTGTTGCTTCCAGAAAGGCTATGAGGCTTGAACCCACAACTAATGGGAGACAAAGGTGTTTCACCTAACACTAGCCTAGGTGATTTACTGGTTGGTATAACATAGTTTTTCATTATTTAAAAATTTTGAAAGATAATTTATAAGTTCATTTTGGGAACCCTATATTATTAAGATAAATAGAATATTTTGGATTTTTATTGACTTCTGGAAAAAAATATGAGGTTGTGGTGGAAATTGTTTAATGGATAAAAATCTACCTATGAATTAAGTATATTTCCTTATATTATTAATATAGGAATTAAAAGTATTAATTTATTATAGAAAACTTATTTTGGAACAAAAGCATTATTCATTTTATTTTCTTACCAATAAATCAATGGCATTTTAACCAATCACATATTTATAGTTTTGTGATGGTAAACATTCTAATGGACATGTTCTCCATCATTATACATCATAAATTGATAGTTATATTTATTTTACATGTCCATGTTTTCACTTCCCACTAATTTCATCCTATATAGAAATCAAGTTTTGTGGTGAGCTTCGCATTTTTCTTTCCCTCTTTTTAAGAGAAAGTTTTATTAACCCTTTTTACTATGTGGTATTTCAACAAGGGTATTTTAAAATGTCAAATATAAAATTACCAAGAACTAGTTTAAATTTATAGGATTCAATTTATTGAATTTGGGTAGAATGTAACACCCCAATATTTTGAAATAACATTATGTTCGATAACATACGTTGCATGCAACACTGAGCTTAAACGAACTCCAAAATATCATTATTTTAACTTGACCAGTATAAAACAACCATTAAATTGGATAGTGTGAATAATAATAACTATATTATGAAATATATATGAATTTAATGTTTGAAACAAATTTAATTATTCTTAAGAAACAAACACATAATTTTTATTAAAGTCATTTTATTCTTCAAATATATATTTTCCTCAAAAAGTGATTTTTATTTATTTTTACGAGAAAATAAATATAATTAATTATTTAAACTTTTAAAAAAATAATTTTATAAAATAAAAATCATTTTTTGACTAATAATTTCAAAATAATCTTCGGGAATTATTTTTGGAATTTTCTAAAAAAGTTGAGTTTTGGGTTAAAAAGTAAAAATATTTTTTAAAAAAAATACCTTAAATCATAATAAATAATTATTATAATAACATGATTAAAACTTATTATTGATCATAATTTATTCATGTAATGAAATAATATATATGTTCTTAAATTTAGAAACACATGCCTATAAATTTTGAAAACCATGATTTTAACCGTAGAAAACCCGTTTTTATGAGTTATACACATAACATATTAAGAATTCATTTTTCTCACTTTTATAAATTGAATAAAGTAAAATGGATTCAATTTTTGGAATTAGGAGGTCCAAATTATCTTATATTTTCATTTTCTTTTTTAGGAATAGAAAACTTACCGTGGTAAAAAAATATTTACCGCAGTATAGGTAAAATAATGAAACGTATTAACCTTAAAAGGTAAAAGCTTAAAATTACTAAAAACAAAAAATTTAAATGGATGGTTGATGAATTTATTGACCATAATAATCCTTTTAAACATTAAATATCAATCTAATTCTTTGGAATTAATTCCACCCAAATGTGGATGGCTTTAAATATAAAATAATCATTATTTAATCACTTAAACTCACCCCTTCTCAAGAATAAATACCACCCCTCACCACCCACTTTCTCCTAACAAGACTTTAATATTATAAAATATCAATTAAACCATATCCTAAAAACTCTCCCCATGTCAAAGTGATTCTGGTCTCACCCAAATACCAATTCTAAGGTCCTTAAGGGATCCTTCAAAAGGTGATATTCAAGAGGTAATTTTCTCAAACCACCTCACTTATTTTCTGTTCTTCATCTACCTTCTCCTCACCTCCTTCATCCATAAAGGTATAATAACTCCATAATCATGTACATATTTTAATGTTATGTTTCTAATGTAATGTATTATATCTATCCCTTTTATTACCTCCTCTTATTCAAAGAAATGAAACCATTGTCCAAATTATGGCGGTCAACCGTCTCTATAAATAATGATTTTTTGTTTCACATTAACGCCATCAAGGTAGGTCATAAAATTATTATTATTGTTAAAAAATATTTTTAAAGGTATATTATAACCTATGTCATGTTATGGAACTAATATATATATATATATATATTTATATATAGTATTAAATAAAATGAAACTAGTTCCTGATGGTCAAAAAAACACCAAAATTAAATATTTATCATTAACATTTTATCAAATGAATCATCCTCATGTAAGAAAGAAAAATGATATATGGGAACATTTTAAATTATATAAGTACATTAATACCATTTCATTTCACTTATGTATTTTTATTTCAATTTTACAAGAACATTCATAATTACACAAATGAAACGACCATGAAAACCATGAAACGAACACACACGAAACAATGAAAAGAATGATATATTATTAATTAATGGGTGGTAAGATGTTATAAAAGGGGAATATGAGGTATTATAAATATGATTATATTTATTTAATTAATTAATATTATTTTTTAAATATTTATACGTGAGGTTAAAGTTTTAAAAACTAAAGGGGAGTGTTAAGTAAGGGTTTCTCGTCTCACTTTTACTTCTATGAGACATATTCCTTATTCACCACTTTTTTTTATTATATGGTTAATATAGTACCCTTTTTATGTGTTATATCATGATTCCATTTATCTTAATATTATTTAATGTTTCATTTGAATGGGGATTATGATTTAAATGATACCCATGTGGTAAGGGTTTGTTTCACAATCTCATTGTTTTTTGGGATTGTTTATGCTTAAGTCTCCACTGAGAAATATTTCTCTTTCATGTCCATGTTTTCTAAAAATGTCCTCAAAAATACTTTTAATATCATAAAAAGTTTTTTTGAATTTATTTTTACACATTTTTTTACTTTTTACAAAAAAAATTGAAAGGAATCTACAAGTAATTTTTAAAACACTGTCTATTTGTATTTTACCAAAAAAGTGAAAAGAATTTTTGTTTTAATGTATACGGTAGGAATGGAATTTCTAGCCATCATGAATACTTTAATGTTTTAAATATTATTTTATAATATTCAATGGTTATTTTCAAATAAAATTATTTTAAAATTTATTTGGGAAATTCTAATTTTAATAAGTGAATTGAAAAGTGAAAAGGGGTATTTTTATTAAGATTTTTTTAATGATATTCCTATTAATTAATGACATAAACCCTCTAATGTGATTATTATTAATTAGGGATATATTGTATTAATGTCATCCTTATTCTTTCTATGTATATTTTATGATTAGTTTGATTGTGTACGTGATATTTTGATACAATTCACCATTTTTCTTTGGATGGTCTATGATTATGTAGCAGTACTGTAGCAGTCACTGTAGCAGTACTCTAGTAGTTACTATTCAGTACTATATCAGCCAGAACTATTCACTCGATTTGGGCCTTCGGGGCACCGGTTTGGCCCTATAAGTCTCCAGGGCCTTCGGGTCATCAAAGTCCTTCGGGCCACAAGGCCTTCAGGTCACATAGACCATGGTGTAGCCCAATTCACACAGAACAGGCCCCAGAAGAGGATCAGAGCGACAAGAGTAACAGCCACCAGATGCAGAGCTAACCAGATTAGAAGAATGAGAGGGTATGGCAACCGCCATCAAAACCAAGCACCATGCAGCTTTGTACAGGGCAATGCTAGCCGATCAGTAATGCAAGGGGGGGATCTAGGTGATCAATGACGCAGAAAGCTGGGGAGGGGCAGTTCATGTGGGCTAGGTCTACGGGTCATGTATTGGGAATGGTATACCTCTGGGCCTTCGGGTCATGTATTGCGGTTTTGTCGGGCCTTATGCCTTGGGCCTACGGGTTATGTACGGGTTCCCCTTAAACCCTTAAAAGGGGGATTATCCATAATAAAAATAAAAAATAAGGCCTTCGAGATATTCGGGTATTTAAATTTCATATACTAGTTTAAATATGAATATTTATGTTGATTAGGTTTCACTCCCTTCATATAAGGAATGAATTGGACTGAGTAACTGATAGGCAGAGCCCGCTATATCCCATCGATGAATCGGTAGGTCTCATGAGAAAAACTAGTTTGGGTATTGGCTTATGTCTTACTCGTTTTTGTGTGGTGTCTTGACCAAAACCTTGATGGTATTTTTAGATGTCCTATATTATGAATCCCCTCATTATGAGATTAGTTATTAATTTCCATGTGATAATTCCATTAGTATAATATTCAAGGTTAAATTTTCAAGATCATGTGATTATTTATATGTCATTATTTGATAATATTTTATTCTAGACATATTATGTTCAATTTATTGATTAAACAACTTATGTTTCAGTTATTTACTTTTCTATAATTTTTTATGCTAATTTATGATAAATTCTGCAATACTTAACCCTTATTGAGCATTTGATCTCACCCCATTATTATGAATTATTTTCCCCCAAGATTGCAAGAAGTTTATTACTATTGATATGCAGGGTTAATCGAAGAAAATAATGGTGTCCTCAAAGGATTCTCTATGTTATATTTTATATTTTCAATTGTAATGAAAGGTTCAAGTTTGTATCTAGTTTCCAAAAACTATTAAACTATTCATTCATTCGGGATGTGATTCCTTATATATAATGTAAATTTAATAATGTAACCACTAACTCTAGACAATCACATGATCTTGAAAATTTAATTGTTAAAGTATTGTTTTTTTGAGAAAATATGTATTTTAATATTTTTTTTGGACATTTTATAATAATATTAAAATTTATATAATAAATTTTGTTTTAACACTCAATGATTTTATTATTTTTGTTTGTTTAAATTATTATTTTTTACACAAATTCTCTTAATTATTTTATTACTTCTATAATTAGTTTTTTTTTTCTTTCTTCTATTTTAATTATTTTTAGATTAATTCTTCAATTTAATTAATTCATCATTTTTTATTTGTAAATAAATACATTTTCACTTTTGTTTTAGAAAATTTAAATAATTAAATTAAGTTAACAATTTAATTATTCTCTTAAAATAGTTTTTAATATTTAATTATAATATAAATCTTTATTTTATTGATTAGTTCTGTTCATTAATTAATTATTTGATTTTTAGCCAACTAATTTTAAATGTTTTTTTATTGTTTTAAATTAATTTATATGTTAAAAAATCTTAATCTGCATTAATTTTTTATTTAATAATTTGTAATTAATATTATTTTGATATTTAACATGTGAATTTTAATGTTTTAATTTCATTGCAAATTTAGTTAATTTATTAATATTTTAGTTAATCTAATTTATTAATTTTTTAGTGACTCATTGATTCACCGCCATCACCCTCTACCCTTGGCCTTCAAACCAAAGGTGAGTTCTTACCCACCCCTACATCCATGAATCACTATTGTAACCCCCAATGGTGACTCAATGAGTCACCACCATCCCCTTATCCTATAATCCACTACCATGATCCCTTCTCTACCCACTTTCGACCTTCCACCTATCTCACTGTCAGAAACTCCAGCAAACAAATGGCTGGAACCGCACCCACCCCTAGAAATCATACCAAAACAACGGCAGTAGAATCCAAAAAACATAATGGTAGTACACAGATTCTTTAATAGCAGCAAAAAAATCGGCAACCACAGTCGATCCAAGAAATCGAATAACAATAAATCAAGAATCAAAATCAAAACCCCCAAAATTAAAAGAAGAAGTAGTCCCAAACCAGATCCACCATTTTCCATTCACCGAACTCTAGATGGTGCGCCACTAGCCAAACTAAATCCTAATCGAGCTACCGCGTGAAATTTTTCAATGAAAATTGAATCAGAATAAGACGGCCACCGCGAGGAAGAAACTGAGCCACTGATGCAACCCGAACCTCCCCAAATATGATGAAGCACGCGTCGTTTCTAAAGAAGAAGCACCCTCTAGTGAGTAAAATTTGAATTTGGAAGACAAAATTCACCGCCACTGCTCCACTAAAAGGTGGAACCACCAGGCACTATCGTCTGAGCTTTTCCCTCCTCTACTCGACCTCTGGTGAAACTCCCCCACCCCCCACACTCGACACCCCCTGACTCCCCCACCCCCCCCCCCCACCCCCACCCCCCCCCCCACCCCCACCCCCCCCCCACCCCCACCCCCCCCCCACCCACCCCCCCCCCCCACACACACACACCCTGACTCCCCCCACCCCCCCTACCCCTCTTATCTTCTTTTTATTTTTATAATATAATATAATATATAATTATTATTATAACATATATAATAATTAATATAATTAATATAATATAACATTAAAAATAATATAATAAACTTAAATAGATTAATTGTATTAAGTATATTTATATATCTTATTACATGTACTTATTTAAATAATTTTATAGTGAAATTAAATATTAAATATTAATATATTTTTACATATTTATCTAGTAATCATAATTATAGGTATTTATAAATATATTTTTATTTATTAATTAATAAGTATATATGTTTATTAATATAAGTAATGATATTAATATTTATATATTTATGATCATAGTTTCTAACGTGCTTTTTTTATGTTTGGCATAGAGGGAGGTGATTGTATGCTGAAATAAAATCTTTTCAGTAGAAAATGTAATGGGAAGTGAGGATCATTTAAAGAGATTGGTTGCACACACAAATAAGTTCACGAAAGAGCAGGTGAATAACATGTCAAAGTCATGCCCCATGGGTTGTCTCCACCTATTAGTTTAAGTGTCACAACATCTCTATTTTTTTAGTTTTTTTGTGAATAAGAGGAGTTCTGACTACTCTCTTGATCAAAGTAACCCAAATCCCTCCCCAATAAACAACAACCATCTTCGACACCGGAGATGGAAACCCCGATCCTACTCTTCCATTTTTTTGCTTCTATTTTTTAAATATCGTAATTGTGTCTTTGATTTGTGATTTTGAATTTTGATATTTATTTTTTCATTCCCTTTATGATGTGATCTCGAATATCCAAGAATTGAGATCTAATTTGTGGGGCTAGATTCAAGAAGTAAATCTTGACGCTTCTTAGAGATCTGCACTTCATGACAATCATCATATTTTCATTACTCTAAGGAGATTTTGAAGCTGAATTGGGGTGAGAGAGTGCATGCTCTTACACTGGATCAGGTTTTCTTTTCTTTCCCCGTGATCATTTTCTCCTTTTTCACTTAATTTTCTCAATTGAGCATATAAGTGGGTTTGGGTGATTTTTTATCCCTTGATAATCAGTGTAGTCCGGAAGAAATTCATTGCTTGAGTGATTAGATTTTTATATTTCTTCACTTTAGGAGAGTTCTCAAGTGTTGTAAGTGATTATGTGCATGAGTGCTCAATATTTTGGGTGTGTGAGGTTTTTACATCAATCCATTGACCATACATTGAGTGAGTTGATAATTTTATATTTTATCCTTAATAATATCTATGATAGAGAGTTGAGGGTGGATCGAACTAGGTATAGACTTATTCTTGATGAGATTATTCCTTGTATTTCTATCATTTTTCTCATTCCTTGTGTTTTTTTTATTTGTGGTCTTTTGTTTTTTCACTGTTTAATCTCCCCCCTCTATGATTTTTATCACTCTTTTTTTTTCTTTGGCTGTTTCAAAAATATAAAAACAAAATAAAATTTTTAGAAATACCACTTAGGATCTCAACATTGATTCCTTGAGATAATCCCTAAGGTTAGAAACTATTATATATCTTGGGCTCTTATAAATGTAGCTTTAACTATCCATGTGACAAGGACACCATCAAATTTTAGCGTCGTTTCTGGAGAAGTAACGATTTCCAGAGTTATTTTTCCAATTTTTATTTTATTTAAAAAACACTAAAAACAACAAAATGGACATTGTATTTTCTTTTTCTGATGATATTATTGATTTCTATGATGTGCAATAATTGTAAGAGGATGTATAATTCTTCTAACTTTGGTTACAAAACTGACCAGGAAGTGATCTATCAGATGTTACAAAGGTCATAACTCATCAAAAAAACAACATTATGCATAGAAATTCAACCAACTTAAAATGAGTCAAGCGGGAAAGGCACCTACCAAGAAAGATCTATTGGATGTAAAGAAGATCATGGACTTCCTTGGACCTACTTACCTAGCTCAAGAGGAACAAAAGAGTATGGCAGTACTCCAATAAGCCACTGAAGTTTCATCTTCTAGAAAACAACTTCGGATAAAGGAGAAAATAAGAACAAATAAAAAAGAAGGAGCTGCCTATTTTTGAGTATGAAATTCTTTCTGATTTGATGCTATAAATTAAATAGAAAAATTCATAAGCCTATTTCAAGTTCTGGCAGGAGATAGGATATGAATACATTGAATAATCTTGGCACAATATGGAAGATCAATTTATTTAGAGTACTTCATTTTATGATTTTGGTTGTAATGATGTTTCTAATAATTTTTACTTGTCACAATAGGTCACATCATCTTTATAAATACTCTCATTTTCCTTAGAGGACACCACACCTAAGGTGGTGTGTTTTGAAGAGAGGATGGAGGATGTTGACTACCTCAATCCTTCCATAGACTTACTTCCATGAGACCTGATTACTTTTGGATAATAACAAACTGAAGGGAGTTGACAATTTCATGGAAAAAGATATATTTTTATTTGAATTTGAAAATACTAAATCTTATTTAAATTATGTTTCTCCCATTTTAGGTATTGATGATGTGGTTCACTTCTATGAACTCCTGGAAAGTCAAGAGTACCTTGAAGTTTGACCTGACGAGGAGTTTTTTGTAACTCCAAGTTCTGGTCAAAAATTCCAGTTTGGGAGCTATTGAAAATGTGGAAGAGGTTCTAGAGTTGTGTATTGGAACAAAAGATAGCGTTGAAACACTTTTTAATGGTCAATATTAAAAGTTTCAATGGACTGAACCAGAAGAAAACTTTCACCCTAGAGCTAAAGTTCCAAAACATGTGCGCCCTCAACCTCAAGCTGAATAAGAGGGAAATTACCCCTATATCTTGTTTCCATCTCCTTTAATATACAGAAGTTACCCTGGTAAGGAGAGGGACTTTCATTATGTTTCAAAATGGATACTTCAAATATTGAATAGCTCTGAAGTTGGAAAAATCGAAGCTGTTAGTTCTTAAGTAAGAATTCACAACTGCTATCAGATTGGGGTTGATCCATTGAATATTCAACTATGGATGGTAAAACTATAGCACCCCTTGGGGGTTATCCCAATATTATCTTATTTAATTTCCATATTTATTTTCTTAATGATTTTTATTTTAATTTGTGTGGTTTGTATTATTAGTACAATAATAAAGAAATAACTCCACGTGGTAGTCATTCAAGAGCAAAGGGGTAAGTGCATTGGATTCACTGTATAAAACTCCCTAACTCATACATTGGTTGCCATTTACTATGATCTTTAAATTCTAAATATTGATGTTAATTTTTTACATCTTTTAGGTACATGAATAAAATATCCATAGTTCCTACATACTACAAACATGGGAAGAATTCGTTGAAAAAACGAATGAAAAGATTCTACACCAGGGGACTGATTGTTCTAATTATGTCATTTTAATTATTTTAATTTCCTTTTGTTGTGAATTAAGTGTGGGGGAATCCCCCCTTGATTTTTAAAATTTTTGAAATTATTTTCTTGCGTGGGTTCCTAGGTTTATATAATCTAGAGAGTTGAAAATTTTGTTAATCTACATTGCTAAACCTTTCTTGCACTCTTTGCATTCTCTTTCATTTTACTATTTCAGTTCAATATTTCTTATCATGATACATTTTGAAATTCAATGAACAATCTTTTTTAAATTTATAAAATCTTAAAGCATGATCTTTTCAAAAAAAGTTGTACTTGATATGTTTTTGATAGATGGTGGGGGTTCTTTTATTTTTGTTTTTTGTTTTTTGTTTTTTTTTTGTATTTTTCTTTTTGTGTGGCAAAAAAACTTTTGAACTTCATTGTTACCCCTTCACAATCCTTTTACTGTTGAATTTATCATCTGATTTTAACTACTTTGTATCCCACCTTGAGATTCAACATTGAACACAATGTTGAATTTTAAGTGTGGGGGAGAGGGGTGTTTCTCTCACTTCAAAATCACCAAATATTTTTTATCAAAAAAAGTGTCAATTTTTTTTCAAAAAATTTCATATTATTTTAAAAAAATTATTTTACAATATGAGGGTCCTTAGGCTTCACTTTACACATCAATTTAGAACTTCCTAATGGATAACAACTTGGGGGTGGTTAAGGGTCGCAAAGTCTAAAATTGTTAAGGATGTAAGATTATTGAGTGGATTGGCACACTATTCTTATGGATATTCTATTTGGGAATTAATAATGAGAGTGAGATATGATAGATATTTATGGAATTAGGATTAGTTCATTAGGAAAATAGATATTTGAACTCAAACGAAGGTTACTTACCTTTTAAAAAAGAAAAAATAATCACTTTAAGTAGTCAAATCAAATTGTAATCTTATAAGTCCTTTGAAACTGGAGAAAAATGGAAAATATGGATCCCACAGTGAACATATGAGACTCTAGGCACTAGGTGTGTGTGTGAGCCCTCTGTACATTTCAATAAGTGCATCTGCATAGTGCTTTGCACATACACAGTTGGGTAAAATTAAAAAAAAGTGCCTAGTAGTCAAAAATGATTTCAATAATGTGAGGGAAATTTTGAACCAAGATGAAGAAGGGGAAAATTGACTTGTATGAATATCATTTGAGTTATATCAATAAATTGATTCAAAAAATGAACTTTGATTTCTAGAAGCTATGTAAAAGTGATAATTGAAGGTGCCTTCAGTTAAGATTTTATTTACACTATATCTAAATTTTAATCACTCTTAAAATTTGAACTTGAATTGGAACTGAAGTATGGAAGTAGTTGATTTCATATAGGAGGCATGAAATTTTTAATGACAGATGAGTCAATGTGTCATTGATTTCCAGTGTGTTTTTTGAAACTAGGAACTTCCACTTTTGAGAACTCTTGAAAAGCATGACTCGGCTCTACTCCTCTATTTGTAAAAGTATTGACAATCTCATTTTGAACTGAATTTGAAAAATCATATCTTTTTTCTTATAAAGACAAAAGCACGCATTTTTCTGAGGACAAACAAATATTTAAGTGTGGGGGAGTTTGATGTGGTTGGTTTTGTTTGAAATTTTCCAAATCATTTTGTATTTTTTTACTCCCTTTTTATTACTAAAATAATGTATTTGGTTTAATAATTACCTATTGTGGTTAATTTTTTTTAATTTCTAAAATGATGTTTTTTTGTGAAAATATCTATTTTAATGTTTGTTTTGGTCATTTTCTAATAATTTTAAAATTTTAATAATTAATTCTATTTTAAAACTCATAATTTTTATTCTTTGTGTTTGTTTAAATTATTATTTTTTACATAGATTCATTTTATTACTTCTGTAATTAGATTTTTTTTCCTTTATTTTATTTTAATTATTTTTAGATTAATTCTTCAATTTAATTAATTCATCATTTTTTTATTTATAAATAAATAAATTTTTACTTTTGTTTTTGAAACTTTAAATAATTAAATTAAGTTAACAATTCAATTATTCTCTTTAAATGTTTTGTAATATTTAATTATTATATAATTCTTTATTTTATTTATTAGTTCTATTAATTAATTATTTTATTTTTAGAAAATTGATTTTTAATATTTTTATTGTTTTAAATTAATTTATATGTTAACAAATATTAATCTGTATCCTGAACCTCGTTGGATCTGCCGAAGCACACACCATTGTTGAAGAAGAAGAACCCTCCAGTGATCCATATTTGACGTCTAAACATGTCAGAGGCTTCCTTGAGTGTTTCAGCACTGAAATGAAACCCTCACCGTCATGCACTAAAGACCAAGGTCAACAGTTTTGCCCTATTGAATGGCACAACCACCAAGCATTATTGTCCATGTTTCCCCCTTCGTCGCTTGACCTCCAGCAAGACTCCCCCCTCCCCCCTTCTATTCAACCCAACACCCCCACCCCTCTTATATTCTCTTCTATTTTTTAATATAATACAATTTATATAATATATAATAATAATAATATATAACATATAAAATAATTAATATAATTAATATAATATAATAATAACAATAAAAAAATTATATATATTAATTATATTTAGTATATTTATATGTCACATTACATGAATTTATTTGTATAATTATATAATTAAATTAATTATTAATTATTAATATGTTTTTATATATTTATCTAGTAATAATAATTATAGGTATTTGTAAATATATTTATTTATTTATTTATTAATAAGAATATTTGTTTATTAATATTAGTAATGATATTAATATTTATATATTTATGGTCACAGTTTCTAAGGTGATTTATTTTCTATTGTTTGGTATAGGGGGAGGTGATCATTGGTGAAGGTGAATCGTTTTGGTGGAAAATGTGAGGGGAAGTGGGAGTCATTTAAAGAGATTGGTTGTACTCACAAGGAAGTTCACTGAAGAGCTGGTGGTGGGCATGTCGAATGCATTCCATGTGGGTTGTCTCTACCTATTATTTCATGTTTCATTACTTCTCTATTTTTTAGATTTTTTATGAATAAGAGGAGCTCTAACTCCTTTCTTGATCGATGGAACCCAACCCCCTAGAAACAGAAGCCATCTTCGACACTAGAGAGGGTAACCCCACTCCGACTCTTCCCTTTTTCTTGTTGTTTTCATTTTCATTTCTATTTTTTAAATACCATTATTGAGTCTCTATTTTTTGATTTTCAATTTTGATGTTTGTTTGTTTTTCCTCTGCGTGATGTGATCTCAAATCTCTAGTAATGGATATATAATTTGTAGGAATAGATTCAGGAATTGAATCTCAACACTTCTTGGAGATCCACACTTCATGATGATTGTCATCTCTTCATCGCTCTGAGGAGACCATGAAGGTGAATTGGGGTGTGTTAGAGCACACTCTTTCACTGGATCAAGTTTTTTCTCTTTCTCCTTGATCCTTTTCTCCTTATTCATTTAATTTTCTTGATAGAGTGAATATGTGGGGTTGTGTAATTTATGATCACTTAATGATCATTGTATTCACGAAGTGATTCATGGATTGAGTGATTATATTTGGATATTTCTTTACTTTGAGGGAGTGCTCGTGTGTTGGAAGTGATTCTGTGCACGAGTGCTCAATGTTTTGGGAAAGAGATGTGTGTTCATCAAGCCATCAACTATATATTGAATTAGTTTAGAATTTTTTATTTTATCCTTAATAATATCTATGATATAGAGTTGATGGTGGATTGACTTGGGTTCAGACCAATTCTTGTTTACATTCTTCCTTATATTCATGTCATTTTACTTTTTCTTTGTGTTTGTGTTTTTTTTTGGTATTTTTTTCATCATTTCATCTCTCACCTCTATGATTTTCATCACAATTTTTTTTGTTTTCTTTGGATTATTTCAAAAATATAAAAACACAAAAACTATTTTTGGAAATACCACTTGGGGTCTTGACACTTCTTTATTGAGAGTGACCATGAGGTTAACCACTATGTTATATCATGGGTTCTTATAAATTTAACCTTGATCATTATCGTGATAAGGATTTCATCATTGGTTTCAAAATAATTTTATTAGAAACCTTGGGAACTATATTTATGAAAACATGTATTAGAGAGTGAAACCCTATGAAATAATTTGTAAATAGTCCCAATGAAACAAAACATATGATTTAGAGATTAGTTATAGTTAAATTGTAAATTTATGTTATGTATTTTTGAGATTATTCATTTTATTTCATAATGTTATGATCTAATCTAGTGTATTATAATATTTATAAATGGATCCTAGCATAATGAATTGGAACCATATTAATTCAAGTAATCCATGTAGGGATTTTCCTCCTGGGAAAGATAATAAAGCAAGAACTGGAGTTGTGGGTGGAGCTGGAGCTTTAGTTGGATATGAACACTATGTTGTGATAAATGACTCAAGTTATGAACAATAACCTTGCCCATATGGAGAAATATTATCCATAATTTGGTGTAACAATGTTACACTACTTCATGCGCAACAACCTCCATCATTCAATGGGGCTACAAATCCATTTATAATTGAGAAATGGATAAGTTACTTAGAGAAGATATTTCTTATTTTGGTAAGTAATAAAATGGATACAGTTATCATGACATGTTATCATCTATTAGGGGATACAGATCAATAGTTTTCATTTATTCAAAGCACTGAGGAGGTGCAGGAAATAGAAAAAATGGAATGGAAGGATTTTAAGGAACTTTTCTAGGAAAAATATTTCCCTCGTGAACAATGAGAAGATATAGAGAGACAATTCATGAGTCTGAGACAAAATGAGGATGATAATGTTACTGAGTATGAAGTTAAATTTACAAGGTTATCCAGGAATAATACAAACTTCATATGTAATAAAAAGAGTAATATTGACCATATCTTTTATGGGATTAAACCAATCCTTTTATGTGAACTGGTCTCCCAAACATTTTCATCATATGAGGATATAGTATCATGTTCTATCAAGACTGAGAAAGAATTTTCCAGGCCTTATGGATAAAAATAAAAGAAAGAAAATAATAGGATCTAAAAGAAAAATATAGATAAACGGAATAAGGGTAAAAATGATTTTTCCCGCATGTGATAATTGTGGAAAGAAACACCCTGGTACTAGCCTGAAGGGAATGGGAGTTTGTTACAAGTTTGGAGAGAAAGGACACCTAGATCATGATTTAAATGGAAGGAAAGAAGCTGTAAATGTGAAATTGGTCAACTGTAAGGAGATGGGGGACTACGCAAATTAATACCCAAATCATAAATGAAATATAACTTAGATGAAGCTAAGGGATCATGGTCAAGATTATGCTATTGATATAGCCTAAATTGAATTATTATTGTTCTTGTGTTTTTTGATCTAATAAATATGTTGTATGACATTATCATTATAAGAATTATGAAATGTATAAGGATTGTACTGTAGTGTGTTTTTTTAAGGACTTTAGAGAATATGTTGAATAGTACCAAATACTTATATGAGTGATTCAATGTAAAGTTGATCTTTTTGAAAACACATGTTTGAAGAAAATATAACCCATAATATGTTCCTAATGTTGATATAATAATGTTGGGATAGAGATATGATATACCTTGGATCTGATTAATGATTTTTTGATATATTATTTTATAATACCATTGATGGAGTCTATTATATATTTGGATTTAAGTAAAATATCCAATAATATATGTTTTATGGAATCATGCATGTTTTTTATAAGTTTTTATGTTAATTTATATTATTATCATGTTTCAAGATAGTACATTAAGAAGGTATTCACATTATTGGTATATGGATATTAATATCTAGTTCACAATGTTTGAGAGATTAATGGTAAGTTAATTTTGGAAATTTAGTAACCTACTTTCTAATTTTTTGGATTTTGATCATTTGGAAGGTTCATAAGGTTAACCATTTATGAAATGGTTTAAGTTGATATTTGGATGAGGTTTTAAAGATTAGTGTGTTTATGCATGTTGAATAACTTTTTCTAGCCATATTGGTTTTGGAAAAAAATTTGAGATATAAGGAATGAATTGTTTCTCTTTATAGATATTACAATCTGTTAAAAGTAAATTTTATTTCTTCAAGCATAATAAATCCATTTTTTGTATATTCATTTCTTGGAGTAAGGTAAGACAATACTATGGAATTTTTCACTAGATTACCAAAGACTACTAGAAAGAATGATACAATACGGGTTATTATATTTTTTTCAATGAAAAATGAAACATATGAGATAACCTTTAAGGTAATTTATATATTTTAAGGATTATATTTCTAATGTTTTAAAAAAGGTAAAATTATAGGTCAGGTGAAAACTCATCGCATCCGGCAAGGCCATAATGCCTAAACCCATGACTAAAGGGTGACAAGGGTGATTTAACTACCACTGTCCTATGTGATGTCTTGGTTGGTATAACATATATTTTCTTTATTTAGATAGTATGATATATAAAGTATAATTTCATATCAATAACCCTATATGATTAAGATAAATATAATATTTTGTAATTTTATTGAATTTTAGAGAAAAATATGAGGTTTTGGTGGAAATTGTTTAATGGATGAAACTCTACATGTAAAGTAAGTATATTTTCTTATGTTCTTAATCTAGTAATTAAAATATTTCCTCAGCTCTAGTAAAAGGATTTTGGTACAAAAACATTATTCTTTTTATTTTCTTACCAAGAAATCAATGGCCTTTTAACTCATCACAAATTTACGATTTTGTGATATTAAACTTTTTAATGACCATGTTCTCCATCATTATCCATTATAAATTGATAGTTATATTTATTTTCTGCATCTATGTTTTCGCTTCCGAGTAATTTTCTTTTATATGAAAACCTAGTTTTTTGGGGACCATCATGTTTTCATTTCCCTCTTTTTAAGAGGATGTTTTATTAACCCTTTTTATGATGTGGGATTCCCAGAAGGGTATTTTAAAATGTAAACTCTGAAATTACCAATCACAAGTTTAAATTGTAAGGATGTAATTTATTAAAGTAAGGGAGAATTAACACCCTAGTATTTAAAAATAATATTGTGTTTGATGTCTTATATTGCACATAACACCAATCTTAAACGAACTCTAAAATATAATTATTTTAACATGAAAATTATAAAATAGCCATTAAATTGGATTCTATGAATATGAATAACCGTATTATTAAATATATATTAATTTCATGTTTGATAAAAATTTAATTATTCTTATGAAATGACCACATAATTTTTAGTAGAGTCATTTTATTAATCAAATATATCCTTTCAACAAAAGAGATTTTTATTTATTTCTATAAGAGAATAAATATGATTCATTTTTGAAACTTTTATAAAATTTATTTGAAAAAATAAACTACTTTTTTTAATCATCATGTCAAAATTATCTTAGGGTATTTTTTGGGAATTCTCTAAAAAAGTTTATTTTTGGGTTAAAAAGTGAAAATATTGTTTTCACAAAATACCATAAATATTATAAAATTATTATTATCTGATCATGATTAAACTTTATTATTAATAAAAATTTATTTATGTAATGACATAATACATATGGTTTTACATTTAGAAACACATTCCAAGCAATTTTGGAAACCATGATTTTAACCTTAGAAAACCCATTTTTATGTGTTATACACATAACATATACAGGATTGATTTTTATCACTTTTATCAATTTAATAGAGTAAAATGGATTCCATATTTTTAATTATGAGGTCTAAATTAGTTTATAAGTTAGTTTTAAATTTTATTAATAGATAATTTACTATGTAAAAAAATATTTACCATAGTATAGGTAAAATAATGAAATGAATTAAAGTTAAAAGGTAAAAGATTAAAACCCCTAAAAAACAAAATTAAATGGGTGGTCGATGTCTTTATAGACAATAAAAATCCTTTAAAACATTAATTATCAATCTAATTTTTTTGAATTAATGCGACCCAAATGTGGTTGTCTTTAAATATAAAATAATCATTATTTAATCAATTAAACTCACACCTCCTCGGGTATAAATACAACCCTTCACCACCCCCTTTCCCCTCACAAGCCTTGAAGTACCTAAAATCTCTACCAAAGCCTCTCCTACCCACTCTCCCTATGTCTAAGTTCTTCTTGTATCACCCAAATATCTAATCCAAGGTCTCTAAGGGATCCTTCAAGGAGGTGATATTCAAGAGGTAATTTTCTCAAACCACCGCTCTTATTTTCTCTTCTTCTAATACCCTCTCCTTGCCTCCTTCATACATAAAGTTATAGTAACTCTAGAATCATGTACATGTGGTAATTTTATTTTTCTAATGGAATATATTATATCCATCCCTTTTATTACCTCCTCTTATTCAAATAAAATAAATAGTAGTCCAAATTATAGCGGTTAACAGTCTCCATGAATAATGATTTTTCGTTTTCCATTACCTCCTTCAAGAACGGTCATAAAAGTATTATTATGGTTAAATAATATTTTAAAACGTATATTATAACTTATTTCATGTTCTATAACTAGTATATATAAATGATATTAAATAAAATGAAACTAGTTCATGGTGGTCGAAAAAATTGCCAAATTAAACAACTATCATTAACATTTTATCAAATCAATCATCCACATGTAAGAAAGAAAAATCATATATGGGTCCATTTAAACTTATGTAAGTGAATTAATACCATTTAATTTTACTTCTTTAGTTTTATTTATATTTTAAAAAAAACATCCATAATTATACACAAATTATCCAACCCTGAAAACCATGAAACGAACGCACCTGAAACAATGAACGTAACTAAATATAATTAATTAATGGTGGTAAGATGTTATAAATGTAACACCCCAAAACTCTAAACTCATGTGTTGATAAGGTTATGTTTACATTTTCTTTGAATTTAATAACAACTAAACAAAACATGTTTCTCATGAGGAAATAATAATATGGTTTTAATTTATATTAGAATGCAACCGAGTAAAACATACAAATGGACACAAGGCTTTACATTTAAACAAGAACACCATAGTGTTTACAATGTACCAAGATCACAAGAAACATGTCTACCCAAATATACCTTTTAAAAACCCTATTATAATTACAAGGATACCACTTAAAACAATGAGAACCCCAAGAAAATAGTATGGGTCCTTAGAATCTGTCATAATGAACATAAGAATGGCCAAAGCCACTGCAGCCACACTAAGCACCAATGGTATGACGTGAAACATCTTTTTCATTGCCTAGAGTTTTAGGGAACCTTAAGGAATGGTTTTATATAATGAAACTAATTGACCATTCCCTTGGGTGACTATTGAATTCAAACGGCTATAATTATAGTTGTTGGCCTTATGGTTAATTAACTAAAAAAAATCAAGTAAAACTTAGTTTTCCAAAATTTACGGATTGGAAATTATAGAATAAATTTTGATTATGGTGTAAAATTTTGAATTACACGATTTTAAAAAGTATTAAGGAATTCAAAACACTTTTCAAATATTTCAAAATATAATGTAATGATCTTCATCTCTTTAAAAAAAGTGTTTTAAACTATGTCTTTGATTAACTTAGTTTTGACTACTAGAATAATAGTATAAAAGATTTTATGTGGGTATGCCAAAATTTCAATTTATAACCTTTAATGTTAAAGCTTTAGTGTTTATAAAAAAATTTAGTAATATTACTAGATAAGGTATAATTGGGAATTCATTAACCCTTGGTAAGATATATAAAAGTCATGTTTAAAAGGGTAATTTTTATATAGTATTATTTTTCCTTAAGACTTCATATTTTTTTAGGATAGTTTTTATAAAAAAATGGGCATGCTAGGGACAGCCCTTTATGTCTGGGCCAAGGGAGGTAGCTCATGCTAGGTGGCTGAGCCTAGCCCTCAGCCCAAGCCTAGGCCAGCCCGAGCGAGGGCATAGGTTCCCCAAAGGGAACATGGGAGTAGAAGCGCATGAGCGTGCAACCGTGGGCACCAGGCCGCGGCGAGGCATGGGTAGGCAGAGGCCTGTGGGGGGGGAGCCCATGTGTAAGTCTCCCTTGTGTGTGTTGTGTGTTTCTTTGAACCATCATTCAGAGGTTGAGGCTCATAAAGGGGATGCAAACATCCCACCGTTTCGATGTGGGACGCATTTTTTCAGGCGAAACGAGATCTGGGTTGTTGGATCATGTATCGCATGATCTGGGTCATCGATCTCGACCCCACGCTCAACCCCCAGCAACCGCAAATTTATCCACGTTTTTTATGGACCATTCGATCTAGTGCAATCTAATCATGACCGTTTAAGGTTTCTTAAAATGCCACGATGATCATGAGCCACCCGATCTTACCACAGATCGATCTGAGCCATCCATTACCTTTAGAAACCGCAGATGTACCCCGCCCGTTGGATCAAACCTGGATCAAATCCCGACCTTTCATTATATTTCTTGATCTCCCTCTTCCGCATTATCTTCTTCCTCATGGCGTGCCCTGCACCAATACACTACACCCTATATTGCACCATTTTTCTTCTCCCATGACAGCCTCTGGCCTCCCTCTATTCACACGGATTCCACAAGAACTAACTATTAGTATTTTTATAATACACTTGGGCCTCATATTCCATGCACTTGCAATAAAATATTCAGTATGGTTTATAAAAAACACACCTGGGGAATCCCAAACCTCTTGGTCCTTCGCTCTCAGCTTCCAGCATACCCCAACAAGTCTCCTTCAGGATTTCCAGTGCTTTCCTGAGCTCCTCCTCCTCCTTAAGCTAAGGTAGGGGATTTATATTTTTCTTTCTTGTTGAGTCTTAAGTTTTATATTTATATACACTTGTTATATAAATAAACGTCACCTTGCAGTTGAGTTTGAACCCCTCTTTACCTAAAATAGAGATTTGGTATTTTTCGAGTTTATAGAGAATTAGCGGACCCGGAGTATATATATACCCCTTGAAAACCTATTTACATTCCACATCCACATGCCATATATATCTATATATATATATATATATATTTGAATATGCACAGCCCTATGGTTTTTCATAAAACCATATGTCTGGAATTAAGTTTTACTAAAAACTTTGAGGTTCAAAATTAATGAAGAACTATAAAATGCATGGAGTCATTTTTGTAACAAAACTTTTATACTTGATTATATATGTTCTTAAATATATATATATATATATATATTATAAATGACCTTAGTTTTCATTATATGTATACATAAGGGGGTATCTTCTTCTTAATCATGTTATGTTTAAGGGAACTGTCTGGTAGGGGAAATACAATTTATTAATAAACATTCATTTATCATAAAATTATTTATTCAAAGTAAATGTTTTCCTCCTTTTTTCCACATAAAATCATATATGGTGATTATATATTTTATGGAGCAGACTTATTTTATGAATATTTTATGTCAAGTTTTAATTTAAGTTGTGTAAGGAATAATTGTATTTACACTTCTCGTTTGTGTTCTGAAAATTTAACGTAAGGGATTTCATTTTCTTAAATTATTAATTACTCTTATGATGATAAGGGTTATTATTATTAAACAAAATACATTTCTTTATTTTTTAGAATATATAAAGTAAGGGTGATATATATACATATTTTATGTAAATATATATATGGTTATATGTATACACCTATAAGTTTGAACCATAATCTGAAATAGGTTGGCCTAAAACAAAATTTGGTTGTTAAAGTATGTTGATGATATTCTTGATTAAATTCTCATGAATATATTCATTACATAGAACAAATGTTGCACTGCAAATATATTGACCATATCAACATAAGGTGTGACCATTTATTAAGACATGAGCATTTATCGGTGCATGCTTGTATACAAATGAAATCTATCTTAATTTAAAATTAGTCATTTTAAACTATAAATATTCATTTCCATGAATCAATGATTTTGAAAATTAAGGAATTATCATTTTATGTGGTAACCCCATCCATTCATTACTTGCGTGTTTTAAATTAATATCACATGCACATATAATGTTTACTAGTTTGCACATGTCATTGGGAAAATTGTTATTTAAATAATAACTGACATATTATGATTTATTCCAATTTCATTTCTATTTATTAGCGCATGAATTGAGCATGAATAATATCTATCTGAACTTATAAACATGCAATGTAATGCATTTAAAGTTTATTGAAGTAGTTGTAAAGTTATTAATTTATGTGATAAATCAAACTATTTATTATTCATCACTTATGATAATGAATTGAGAATTTAATTATTTGGAGTGGTATGGGACACCCCAAATAAAATACATGGAATTATGTATTCAAGGTGGTATGGGACACTTTGGATACATGGACATATTAAACATATGAGGAATTTATTAGACTAGTATGTTCCGGGTTGGGGACCAGTAAAAGTAAGCCCTCCGGGATGGGGTCCGGTTACAGAAAAACCTTCGGGTTAGAGTCCGGTTACAGAGGCTCTCTGGGATGGAGTCTAGTTATAGAGGCTCTCTGGGTTGGGTTCTGGTTACAGTTAGCCCCTAGGTCTTATCACAAGGCCTTGACACAAAAATTAAAATCCTGCATTATACATTCCCTCATTATGTGTGTGATAATTAATTAACCAAATAGATATTCGACTAATAGAATATCCATGCTTAAGAGCCCATATTTATGAGTATCATTAAAGTAAAATCTTGTGGAATGACATATGTTTAGCACTCAGTGATTTAGTATTCTATGTATGAAATTGAATTTATTACCTTACATGCTACTCTGATTATTCATTACTCTTAGATGTTTAATTTTTGCTTACATATTCTTATGTCATACATGTTTAAAATTTCTTTTATTTGTTACTACAAATGAGCATGCCTATATTTGAATCATGAATCCCTGTATTTCTGTTAGCACGTTTTTAATTGAGCACTTTTACGACACGTTACATGTGTTATAGCTTTTCTTTATGAAAAATTTTTTATGGAATGTTTTAAAGAATGTTTTTGAAAGTTATATTGGTTTGTTTTAAAACCCCTTAATAGACATTCATATTCTCACCCTATGTTTTTTATTAAAATTTTCAAGTAACATCTTTTAGCAGATGAAACATTTCAAAAGTAGTTGGTTTCTCAGAGCCAGAACCGAATTCAATCCTGTGTATGGCACTGGCTCTGGGTATTTGGGAGTCGGGGTGTGATAATAAAAGGTTGATATAAGGTATTATAAATATTATTATAGTTTTTTAATTAATAAATAAAATTCTTTAAACCTTTATACAATATTTTATTCTATAAAAAACTAAAGGGAAGCGTGATGTAAGGGTTTCTCATCTCACTTTCACTTCTGTGGGACACATACCTTATTCACCACTTATTTATGTTGTGTGGTGAATATACTTCCCCTTTGATATGTTATATAATCAATCTATTTATCTTAATATTGTTTAAAGTTTCATTTGAATGAGTCTGATGATTCAAAAGATACCAATGTGGTAAGGGTTTATTTCACAATCTCATCATTATTCGGAATTGTTTATAATTATGTCTCTACTGGTTAATATTTCTCTTCCATGTCCATGTTTTCTAAAAATGTTTTCCAAAAAGTTTTTAATACTATCAAATTATTTTTTTAAAGTAATATTTACCCCTATTTTAAATTTTTTTAAATTAAATAAATCTACATGTCATTTTCAAAACACTACCCGTTTAGATTTTATCAAAAAAAGTAAAAGAAATTTTTTTTTTAATGTGTATGAAATGAATGGGATTTTTGGTCATCATGAACATTCAAATGTTTTAAAGATTATTTTATAATATTAAAAGGTTATTTTAAATGAAATTTATTTTAAAAAAGTTTTGTGAAATTTTAACTTTAAAATGTGAATTGCAAAGTGAAAAAGGATATTTTTCTCAATAATGTTTTTAAATAAGTTTTTAGTAATTAATGAAATAAACCCCATAATTCATTTATGATACGCTTGTTATTTTTGTATTAATATCATCCTTATTCTTTTTATGGATTTTTTATGATCTATTTGATTGTGTATGTACTATTTTGATACCATTCACCCTATTTCTTTGGATGATTTATGATTATTTTTGTTGAATGGGAAAAGTATCTACATTTCATATGATATTTTAAATACAAATGTTTATGTTTATTATGTTTCAAAAATTTCTTAAGAATAATGAATTGGACTTATTAAGTGATAGGCGAGGCCCACTATAGCCCCTTTATGTATTGGTAGGTCTCATGAGACAAACAAGTTTGTGTATTGGGTTATGTATTACCTATTAAAGTATGGGTTCTTGGCTGAAACCTTGATGGTATGTTTTGATGCCCCTCATTATGATATTTTTTATTTATTTCCATTTTATTATTTGATTATTATAATATCCATGGTTAATTTTTATATCTCATGTGATTATTTATATAGTATTATTTTATCATATTTTATTCTGGACATATTATGATCAGTTTGGTGATTAAATGAATTCTGTTTCAGTTATTTACTTTTTCATAATTATTTATGCTTATTTATGATAGATTCCACTATACTTAACCCTTACTAAGCATATGATATCACCCCTTTCTTATGTTTTATTTTCCCCTAGGATGCCAAGATGTTTATTATGATTGATATACAGGGTTATGCTAGGAGAATAATGGTATCCTCAAAAGATTATCTATTTTGTATTGTATATTTTCAATTGTAATGCAAGGTTTATGTTTGAATCCAGTTTTCCAAAATTATTAAATAGTTCTTTCCTACAGGATGTGTTTCCTTGTATATTATTAAAATATAATAAAGTAACCACGAACTCCAGGATACTAGGGTTAGGGGTGTTACAACTATGCAGATGTAGGTATATCATATGTCAATATATTCATTTATTACTTTTTATTGATTTTTTATAGAAACGTTTAAATGTAAATTTTATTTATTTCAATGATTATATTTAAAAAAAATCCAACCCACTAATTAATTATCCATGATAGATTACTCATACCCTTTTTCATAATACACAATCCTATAAAAATAATCCCATGATTTATGCATCATTTTATAAAATCCAATTTACACATTGATTTGTGGAAATGAAATCCCAAATAAATAATTTATTTCATCTCATTTTTCTTCCCTTTTCATCAATTATCTATGATAAAAAATTATATATCATTTCATTTTCTAATATTTTATCCATTACTAAATTCCATTCTATTTAAATATTCATGTCACCTTGTATATGGTAGTTGAGGACATGTAGTTTTAAAGGGTAATTAACAGTATGTGGATGGTCACATGCACTCAATGGTTTTCATTATAATTATCACATGTCCACATCATTCATACACATTCCCTAATAGGACGTCGTGTTTTTATTTCACTACAATTGTAATATATTCAATTATTATATTGATTTTCCATATACTTAACACTCTCTTGACATGATTAAATCCTCACTCTACACCTTTTTAATGATATATAGCATATTTCCAATAATTTTAGTGTATTAACCCATGTAAATATGTCATTCAATTTATTAGTGGAAAAAAAATAATGCTCTATATTAATTTATATTATATTATTAAAACCTTTAATGAAAATCATTCACTTTTAGTCATGTGTTTTTATTATTAGTATCATCTAATTTCCATATCTGAATGAATTTTACACCTCATGATTTTTTTATATAACCAATTAAATTCCATAGGATATTTATGATATGTTTTTGAATGATTCATGATAAAATGTTTTAGGTTCATGTAGCACACATATCTATATATATAAGATTATGGGATAGGTGGGACCATAATTATTTTTACATCACATGAATTAGTAAAATAATGATATCACACAATATGATTATTCCATAGAATAGTGGTAGTTTGATTTTTTCATTCACCAATAGACCATAAGTAGTTATCCATTTCAATTATGTTATGCATAATATGTAACAATCCTTTCCCAATATGTATTGGTCTAGGTATAGGTATCCCTTTCCATTATATTGATTATGTGACATTGTTAATTTTTTACACAATTAAATGAAGGTTTAGTTGAATAATACTTACATATGATATTATCTAATTAAGTATAATTAATATTCAAATGTCATGAAATATTTTCTATATATTTCATTGAGACCAAGAAACATTGAGGTTTTCATGAAGTAAGAAGAAAGTGGTCATTAAAAAATAAGGATTGATCTAAGTGTTTCCTTTTTGTATCTCATAAATCACTTTAGTATGTCGATATTTCCTCATGAAGTTCCAAAAATTGATGTGTCTGAGATATGGAGTCCAACAGATCGATTATAATGGACTGAGTCCAAAAAATCGAGGATAACACCAAATGTTTTCACAGTTACATCAGAATAAGATGTTCCTACAAATAAAAATAGGAGATTCTTTACTATTCTTCATAGTACCAAATATCCTAATCATTCTAAAAAATTCATGATTCTATCTAAATTTGGTGAAATGAAGAATTTATAGAACTTATTGGGGCTATGGTTCCCAAAAAAAGATAAGTGTTGTTGAAGTTGTGTTGAATGAAGAGATATATGAAGTCTAATAGATAAACTTATACAATGTTTAGGATCTGACATGATAAATTCTGAAAGATTGGTCTTCGAGCAAATTAATTGGATAGATTCCACCATAAGGACTTATACAAAGTCATTAGATCGATTACATCAGATCGAATTTTACAAAGTTGTCAAACAAATTCTAATGGAAAAACACTTAAAAATTCATCAGATATATAATCTTTTATGAAATCTTAGAATAAAAGGAATTTTAAAGGAATTCATTAGAAGAAGTTACTCAAATATCCCTAATTAGAGGGAACATGAAAAGATTACCTGGAGAACAAGTATGAATTTAATCGGATGGAGGAGTTCCCATTAAGTTTTAATGGATGATGGTTTTTAAAGTCTTTTACAAACTTTTTATAAATACATTAAATGTGTTGATGATGATCTGGAAGTTCAACATTCAAATAATAATGAAGGATTATGATTATATCCAAGATTTAAGAAAAGTTTAAAGAATGTTGATGCTGAATTTTAAGGAATTTTTTATGAATATTGCTGACTATTATTAACTTAGAGGTTTGAATTAATTCAACCTAAGAATTTTTTATTAGGTTGTTCATGTTTTGAGTGGAAATTTTGAATTTGAAGTTCACACTACTCCCTATATCTTAAGAGAAATGATATCTATATAAAGGGGAGTAGGTGCATCGAGAAAAGTATGTCCAATATAGTTTTTATTGATTAAAGTTTTGTAGAAGTGAAGTGTTGTGTTACCAGAAAGAGTTTACCAATAAATTTGAATTAGATGAACAATGTGAAGAAGTGAGTTGAAAACATAGGCGATTGGATGAATATGGGATGAATATACTGGATCGAGTGCATCAGAACAAGGGTAAGTTGTCAGATGGGAATTTTCATAAAAAACTCTATAAATAATTTCTAACACATTGCTATGAAAGAAAGTTTTTTGGAAGAATAACTTACAGAAGTCAAGTGTATAGAAATTAGTACATTTACAACATAAAAAATCCAGTTGGTGAAAGTTATTTTATTATTAAAAACATTATTATATCATATTATTTGTGTGAGTATCGCATGCATTTTTTTATCTATAGTGATTTTAAAGTGATGGATATTCCCTACTTATTGTAACCACTAAAGGATTTATTTCTAGTGTATGTGAGGTCATGGATTATTTCCAAACTATTCCAAATACTATCTACTATTATTGGGTACTGAACCTTGTAAATACTTGTGTTCCTATGGGTTTGATGACTTTTTTCACACCAGATTCAATTCTCACTAACCAGAGGATAAGGTTGTTCTTAAAGAAGGAAAACATAAAATTAATTGATCAATGATTCACCCCATCTTAGTGAACAAACAGGTCCTGATTGATCCTTTAAATTAGTATCAGAGCACATATTACCTTTATTGACTCAAGGTTGTCTAAATATTAATGAAGAAAAAAGTTTTCATGGATATTTATAACTCTGTTAACATCAAGGGGATTTCTATCTTTGATAAAAAGAACTATCACGTCTAAAAGGGCAGAATATTACCCTATCTATTGTCTATTGGATATGATGTTCTTGATGATGATATAGATGGTTTCAATCCTATTAATGAGGGTTTTTCTTTAATAGACATAGATAATAAGAACTTAAATATTGGTGGGAAAGATAGAAATGTTATACTTTCCTCACTATCTAAAAATTTAATTTTAAAGGATAAAAAAAAGTGGAATAGATAATGAAATCTATGTCACACTGACCACTCCCATCATTATTATTTTAATTTTAATTTATATTTGGTCTTGTCCTCAAGTTTCAGGTCAATCCATGAAATTTTTTTACATTTTGGGTCTTTTGTGCAAGGCGCACGATTAGCTTGCATGGTTTTTCTAACTATGCGACAACCATACAGTTTAGATTTGTGACTTGTCAGAGCTATTTTGTACTATTGGTGCATGATTTTTCCTAATATGTAACCCAACCATGTGGTTCCCAATTTTTCTCTAGTGAGGGGTGCATGATTGGTGCATGATTTGGTAAATTTTGTGTCCAAATAGTTTGTTGTGCCTAGAATTTTAAATTTTTATGTTTTCCAAAAATTACCTCTGATGAATAAAACCATAAATGGGGTATTTTTTTTCCCCATTCAACCTTGACATGTGAGGGAGCCCAGGGAACTCCTTCTCCTTACTTCCACATTACTTTTTGAGGATCTTATCTTAAATTATTAGTATTATCGTAAAGTCATGGCCTCTAATTCTCTTCACATTCCCTCTTTATATTATTTAATTCACAAATTTCATGGTTACTAAACTCTAAAGAGGGATTTAGACCTAATGTACTTTGTTTCTTAATGTTAGGGTATTCAGATTATGTCTTGGGTCTTTCTCTTCTTGTTTCAAGAGGGTTTGTTCAACCCTCTCCCAATTTGAGGTAGGTTGTTCTATACTTTCCCTTTTTCTTCACATACCATAGGTTATTGAGTATTCCAAATGAATTTACCCAAAATTATTAATTTTTATAATGGTGTATAAAGGGTTGGGAAATTATTTCCTAAAGCATGTGACTCATTCATTTGTTTTCAAAGATGTTTGGCGCATGCCATATGTTCCATAAAATGACTAAATGGGTTTAAATTGTGTTTTGATTATTTAAATTGATGAAATTGTATTTATAATTTTAATTTATTCTTTTATTATTTTATAGAAGTATTTTTTGTTGATTTCTTTGATTATTATGAATTCATATTGTTTTATTATGTGAACCCCCTTGGTTATGATAAACGATTTTATTTATTCTTCTTGATTACTTTCTTTGGTGATTCCCGTGAATACATATACATATATATTCATGCAGTTAAAAACTTATATATTTATTTGAATTAATACATATATGGGTATATGTATGTATATGTGGGAGATCATTGTAAGCATCATTTAGAAACTTGGCACTCAAAATGGTCCTTATTTCTTCAAAGTAGTTTTAAAAAATAGATTTCCAAAAGATATTTCATGAAATGGTTATTAGGATTGTGTGACACTTTATAAGGGATTATAAAAAAATTTGATATATAAATCGGTTCCAAATGATATTTTTAAAAGTTTGATTTAATGGAAATTTTTTAATTTTCATAAAGGTTCTATAATGGTTTGACTACAAATTATTTTTAGTAGGTTTTTGAGATAGATTCTCTTAGTTTTAAATTAAGTGGTTTACTTGGAACCATAAAATGTTTCCTCTAAAATTTGGTGAAACCTCATATAATCCCTCTCATTGGAAGGGTGATTTCAAATGGATGGTGTTAGGAGGTGGGATGATAATTCTAGTTGACTCACGTCGATCCATTCTTGGGGTATTTTTTATTTATTTACTACCACACCTCCTAGTTATATTTACATCAGGGGATCCAAGGTGATTTGGTAAGGGATGAGAGATTCTTTAATTTATGTCCTGATTAGATGGTCTAGATCCCAATGGTATGGAAATTCAATGATGGTTTTTTCCATCGGTGAGGCTAGTTAAGAGTATCCAGGTTAGTTATTGACTTAGTAACTACATCGATAGTCCTAAAGATAGTTCCCAACTTTGTACATCTAGGGCTGCATCATGGAATGTCTAGAAATTTCTCATGATTATTTATCCTTTTCTATTTTCTACTTATGATACTTGATTGCGTTATTGCCTCTTAGTTTTATGGTTTCCCTATGATGTATATTTCCCTGGTTCTAGTTTTTTATTATGTACTTGCTTCTTTTTTATGATTCAATTGAAATTTTCTACATTAGTACCTTTCTTATGTTATGTTCTTAGATTTATGGGTTTTTATTTATTTATTATTTTAAGATTCTTATGGTGTGAGTTGGTAATTATTTTAAATGGGTTTTATGGAGTGTATTTTTAAAGAGTTCACTTAAAAGAGTTTAAATGTTTTCTTTAAAACATGTTTTGGATTTAAATATTTCTGATTGGGAATATTATGATTCTTTTTCTCTAAAGGAAAAAAATGTATCTTTTAATATGTATTTCAAAATAGAATTGATGGTTTGTTTTAGAAAAAAAATTATTGGACTCTCAGTGATTTTCTACTGAGTACTGTTATTCTCACACCCTACTTATGCCACTTAGTTTCAGTAGACTCGAGGTTGTTTTTCATGTTTAGGTATAATTTTGAAGTTTCTCATAGAGAGAGTTGTCATTGTGGATGGATGGTGACCAAGTGGTTACAAAACGATCATGTCAGGTTTCATTTTGGTTTTAGTCTTTATTCTTATCTTGTATTTGGATATTATTTTAGTTCTTCTAGAGTTATTTATTTTATGTTAGTTTTTTATGTTTTATAGTTGCGTTACATGCTATATTTATCATGTGAATATCTTTTTTATTTGGATAAATCATCCCCAATGATTGTCTTATGGTGATCTGACACTTGTTGTTAGTCTATGGGGATTGGTGACACCCCTCGGGTATGTCATGGGAAGGTTCGGGTGTCCATTTATGGGATGAAATAGGATGGTTCGTGACGAAATGGTATTATATTATCCCTTGTTATTTAGGGATTTTTGTGAAGGTTTAAGGAACCATGAAAGAATCAGATGGGGCATGCCCAACTTTGATTTTTTTCATGATCAATGATCAATCTAGGATTTACATGATGATAAGTGATGTTATCAACAGAATTGTATCAATGATTATAGACAATGGATAAATTCTAGAACCAAAGTGTAGGATCATCACATAATATTTATAATTAATTTAAGTAATTAATGAATTACCTTATGAGAAATTATTTCTTCATTGATGGATCTGAAAACACTCTACGTCATACCATCATTGCATTGTAGGAATCAAAAATAGATTCCCTCCAGCAATTATTCATGTGTCTTCCACAAACTTTCAAATGTTTTCATAGGAATCTATATGTGCTAGCACGAAAAATCCTAACACTTGCGTCATTATGCTTTGATCACCCCAAGAACCTCCTCAAGAAAGGGTTCTCTTCGATATCTCTATACTTGAGAGTGGTGGAGGAGGAGGATCGTTGATCATTATAGATAGAGATCTTAGAGAGGGATCTCTTTAGGGATTTGATTGGAATATCTCCAGATCTCATTGTGCATAACACAAATGAATTGGATCTCTAGAAAAATAATATAATTGGGTTATATACCACTATGTTAAGAAAATAATAATTACATATATGCCATTTATTATTTCTGTAATCCCTACAAAACCCCATGTCTATAATAATAATAATATTTTGACATGAACTAAACCCATGAATTAAATTAAATATTATTTATTCTAATAATATTCAATATATATTATTTCTCACCAGACCATTAAAATTGGTCCACCATTCCTCCAAAAAATTTATGAGGCCTTGAATAATGACTATTTATTTAATGAATAAATACCACTTCATTATTCAAAAATAAATAAATATATATTATATTCAATAAATAGAAAATAAATATTTATTAAATATTCTTCTCACATAATATTCTCTTGAATAACTGGTGACAGAATATATGTTATCAAGAAAACATGAATAATTATTAAACTATTTATAGAAATAATACGTATTCAACTTGTTAAATAATAAATAATATATTAATTAATTTATATTATGGATGCACTTAGTTTGTGACCCTCTAGGACTCTTTCATAGTGGTATTAGGTGAAGCAGCTTAAAGTCCAAGGTTAGCATCTTGAAACACACAAAGGCACCCATAAAGAAAGAAGTTAATGTTGTAATGACATAATACCTCATACAGATTCTTACTATGTAATATAATATGTAATATCTCTATTTTTCCATGTAAAGTATTAGAATATATCAAGTAATATTTTTAGACCATGTGCTGAGATGGAGAGTGATTCTAAGGTCCGATGATCCTAGAATTGGTGTTTGAAATACATTAAATATACTAATTTAAATCACACACAATTTCCTGAAAAAATGGAATAAATCAAAAATGGGGACTTAGATCAGAAATCTAAGGTTGTTGTTTAGTTCTGGGCATGGGTTTTACCCTAGGTGCAACATAATCTTTTTCGGTGTCGGGATTTTGTGAAAAAGTGTTCAAGGGTGTAAATAATGAAGGAATGAATTTATTAATTTATTTAATTTATTTAAGTGATGCAGTTTCATAATATTAAACTATTTAAAAAGGTTATGTCCAATTCTTAGGGTGATCTGCATAACCCTAATAAATGAGAGAGAGCATTGGAGGAAGAATTGATGAACGATGATGACAGATCAAGGATCATTTACACCAACAGAAATTGATGATATCATTGATAACTATGATTAAGATTCATAATTCATCAGAAATCAATCCATATCGAGGTAGGATGTTTGTTTTATATGGATATATTCCCATTTTATTTTTCTTATGATTAACGTGAATCAGTCAACTAATGAATTGATTTGAGGATCAAGTGTATTGTGGGTATGAGTTAGATATTATCTAGGAGTGGGGATTTATATTGTGGATATTTATATGTATTCATTCTTCATTATAAATAAAATTAATCAAGGCCAATGAAAACATTGGTTGAGGTCCACTACTCATGTTTTTTTGTGCATTTCTTCCCCCGTTCTTTGTTCGTTCATCATCAATGTTCATTTTGGACTGTGGTTCGACAACTACCCGGTAATCATCCATTGTGCACCCATTTCTTGGAACAAAATATTGATATCGTAGATCCATCATCATATTGACAATGATATCGAGCTATGATGATAGATCAGGATCAGATCAGAATTATTCATGAGGTTTTTAGCGTGTGGTGACCCGGAGATGTGATGGAAGGGTTTTCCAATGTGAATAGATGGTCAAATTCCAATGATTAACTTATTATAAGGAATTTTATCTTAGATGTACCATCACCAGTGAGATTTACAACAGGAATTGAAGGACGTAATGGTGGAAGAGACAACCACATGGAGATCCACAAGTTCAAGAAAATCCTGATATACACAGCATGTAATCTAGGAATACACGCCATGTGGGACCCTGGATGTAGTGCAAGGGTTTTATAGGAGGATATAAGTATCACACAATGTGTGAAATATTTCACATGACATGTGACCCGATCTAATGAATAAAATGTACTATGGGAGCACATGTCCAGACACATGGCCAAACTAGGAGTATGCAAACAGAGTCTTGTACATAGACATGACCAAGTACATGGGAATGACTATGTGTACACAGACATGAACATGGGCATGAGTCGTGATACATAGGTTGAACCAATGATGAATATTCATGTTGTGTACTTTTTCAAAGATGGATTAGCTCCCTTGTAACCTTTAGTCTTGGATATAGTTGTTGGAATCCCTCCATGAGGGCCGAAGTGAGATCCCCGCATCATTATTTTCCCTAGGTAGGGTTCTCAAAACTTTCATGACCAAAAGTACATAGGCATTGATCCCCTACTTAGTGGGTTAATCCATATTGGGTTTTTGGTATACCCTATAGACCTGGGTGTGATTCCTATCCATGTATTGATCTCTTTAGACTTCCAATGTGTCCTTCTTATGGAAATAATTGATGAGAACAACATCTCATATGGACTCCATCAGTGATATCTGACTCATGGAGTGTGTTCTCATAGACGAGTGTTATATGGAACCTTTGAGAAGTAATCCTAGGATATAAATATGGTTGTGAATTTACCTTGATACTTTATGTTTTCTACGAATATATCAGCATGTTCTTGTTATATAAGCTGTTGACACATCCCTATAATGAGATGACTAATACTCTTGTTTCTATATACTTAGTGATTTCAGGGTGTCCCATTGGGTATTGTTATAATCACCTCTGTATAAGATCTTCACACATCTGTCATGTATTATGTAGATGTTTGTATATTCAATGGGATTCTCAGCGGACCAGGAGAAGATAGAGTTTTATAGTTTTTTATAGCAGTGATATTGGTTGGGGTTTTATGGAAATAGAGTTAAGTGTTTTGAGTTTGGCTCTCGGGATAAGGACTCTGATGTTGGTGTGGCTGCTGAAGTATCCATTCACCAAGACTCTGACTCCTTGATTGTCAAATTGGTACATGTAGGCACTAGTTTTGGGGGGGGGGAATTATCATATAAATCATATAAGAATGGTTTGTGATTTCTATGTCATTCTTTAGTTATCTCTCGAGAAATACTCATTGATAGTGGTATATATTTTCTATTTTAGGATGCCTCTGTGACATTTTACTACTAAGATTCAATAGAAAGATCATAAGGATAATCCCGTGTGTGATGAGTCTTAAATATAGGGATCTATTAATGAAGTTTTAACTCTACAGGGTGCACCAATTGGGAGATTAGTTGGAGATGGAAGACTTTTTTGACTTATTACCACCACCATCCCTAGGTGGTCCCTACCAGGCTCACAGAGTTCATGGTTGGGGGTGATGAAAGATTTATGAGATTCTGATTGATCCCTTGGCTTGACCCTTGCGCTTGGAGACTCTTACTAGAGGAAACTCAATGATCAAACACTTTTTTTGACGGTTTAACCCTACTCTTAGAGGTGAGAGTTTATTTTGGGATCTCTTTGTAGAAACGATGGGGCCTTATGAAATCTTCTTAGGTATAAACTATTTATCTACAGTTTATAACTAGATAAATTATTTCTGGTGATGGGATGAGGTTTTCCTTTATCGGTGAAAAGGAAAACCAGGTAGAGAAGGATGGGATCATGTATAGGAGGTTCCAGTCAATTAATCCCTAGTTATCTAGCATGACTCTTGGTGCAGTTGATTCTATGAGATTACATTTTTCTGAAGTGGTGGTGGAGTGTGAGGATGTCTTTCCTGATGATGTTCTAGGATTGCCTCCTCATTGATAGATAGACTTATGCATTGATTTGAATCTTAGGTAGACCCAAATATCTATGTCACCATATTGAATGGCTCCCATAGAGATTCATGGGCTAAGGGTATAGTTAGAGTACATATAGAGGAAGGGATTTGTCAGACCTAGTGTTTCACCCTAGGTAAACCATATGTTATTTTACAAGAAGGTGAAAAGGAGATTGAGGTTGGTTCTGGATTAAAATTTCCTAAACCTGGTGACTGTAAAGAATAAGTATCCACTACTGAGGATCAATGACCTCTTGGATCAGTTGAGAGGGTGACTATGGTTCTTAAATATTGACATTAGATCAGGCTTTCACTAGTTGTTAATACGGGATGAGGATATACTGAATAAGAATGTGTGATTTCATTATAGTCACTATGAGTACTTGGTGATTCCATTTGGAATGAAAACACCCCCGTAGTGTCCATGAGACTCATGAACCAAATATTTCATCTTTTATTAGACTGATTTGTGGTAGTATTCATCGATGATATCCTAGTTCACTTAGTGGTAGAGGAGGAATACATGAGACACTTGAGGATGGACCGTGACATACTTTTATATCACCAACTTTATCGGAGTCTCTAAAAGTTCCAGTTATAGATCCTAGAGTTATACTTTCTAGGATATGTAATCTCACCAGATGGTGTAGTGGTGGACCCAGTGAACTTCAAGGTAGTGTTAGCTTGGGATCCACCCAAGATCATGGTAGTGGTGCATATCTTCCTTGGGTTGGTAAGATACTTTCTGGGATTCATACCCGATTTCTCCAGGATATCAGTTCCCTTAATAAATTTGACCAAAAAGGGAAGACTTTCATGTGGATAAAGAGTTTACAACAGTCTTTCTAGGAGTTGAGGAAGATATTGATGAATACTCTCAAATTGAGATTACTGGAGGAGGGTTTTGAGTATGTAGTTTTCTACAATGCATCGAGGAATGGGCTTAGTTTTGTTCTAATATAGAGGAAGGTGGTGATTGCCTATGGTTCACCTCAGTTAAGACTGCATGAGAAGAACTATGTGCCCTATGATCTTAAGCTAGTAGTGGTAGTCTTGAAACTAAATGTGCAGTGACACTACCTTACGGGTGAGATATTTTCTATTTATTCTGACCAAAAGAGTCTCAGGTGTATCTTCTCTCAAAAGGATCTTAACTTGAGATAGAGGCGATGGATGGAGTTACTCTAGGATTATGACTTCAATATTTTCTATACTCTAGGGAAGGGGAATTTGGTATAAGATGATCTTAGTAAGAGATCTTGTTCATAGTTTTTGATCAAGGTGATAGATTAATTGGACTCATTGTAGTTTTCCTTGATAGACAAAGATAGTGTCACTTTCCTCCAGTCGATGGTTGTTACCCCAACACTTCAACAAAATGTTACGGAGGGTCAGCATGGAGATACTGACTATGAGACCCTACGTACTCAGATATCCATTGTATGTGTTCCTGATGAATTTTTTGAAGGTGGGGAGCACATCATCTTTTTTAGAGGACACATGATGGTACCAGTGACGTTGTGGGGGGAGTTTATAAGGGAGTTGCATACATATCCTTTGGTGGTACATCTAAGTGTGGAGAAGTTATACTAGGACCACAAAATTAGTTTTTGTATCCATGTATGAATAAGGGAGTAGCATAGTTATTCTCTCAATGCCTTATATTTCGATAAGTGAAGGATGAGCACCAGTTTTCGATGAGTTTAGCTCAACCCCTTGAGGTGATATAATGGAAGTGGTATGGGATGTATATGGACTTCATGATAGGGTTACCACAAATTTCTAGAGGATATGATTCCATTTGGGTGATCATAGACCGGTTTACCAAGTCATCACCCTTTCCTACTATCCTAGAATATATTTTATTAGTGATCTTAGGATGCCTTTACATACAAGAGATATTTTGGCTCCATCGAGATCCCTTGATTATGTTTATGACCATGATACTCACTTCACATATTGGTTATATAAGAGATTATAGGAATCCTTTTGGACTCAGTTTCATTTGATCATGGATTTTCACTGCCAGACTGATGGACAAACTGAGCGGACCATTCAAGTTCTAGAGGACATGTTGTGGGATTGAATGTTAGACTTTAGCCATTATTGGGATGATCACCTACCATTGGTGGAATGTTTATAAATAACACATACCATTACACCATTATCATGGTATCATTTGTGGACTTGTATGGGCAACCCTAATGGTCACCACTATGATGGAATGATCGAGGAGAGTTAGTGATTATGGGCCTAGAGTTTATGTGATCCACGATCGAGAAGGATCAGATCATCTAGGAGTATATAAGGACTTCATAAAGCTTCCATAAGTCTTATGAGGACTGACAACGGATGCCTTTGGAGTTTGAGGATAGAGACTTTGGTTTCCTATGGGTCTCACCTCGATGCGGGTTATAGAAATTTATCTAGGGCAGAGAGATATCTTCGAGATTCATTGGCCCTTTTCAGATACTGCGGAGAGTCGGTGAGGTGGCATACCGCTTGACTCTACCACTGAAGTTGGATCAGGTATATGAGCTATTCTATGTTTCGTAGATAAGGAGGTACATGCATGACCCATCGTATGTTTTTGACTTAGTAGAGATGGACATCAAAGATAAAGATACTTTTTCTGTGTATCAAGTAAAGATTGAGGATTGGTAGGAAAATATCCTCTATGGATGAGTAATTCTATTAGTGTGTGTCTAGCAGTAACATAAGAATCTTTAAGAGAGTACCTGGGAACAGGAGAACTAGATGCATGCTTAGTACCCACATCTATTTATGTAGTCTTTTATTTTTCTTCTAGGATGTAAAGTCTTAAGGTGGGGAGAATATAATATCTTTGTTTTTTCTATGTAAAGTCTTCGAATATATATGGTAATATTTTTGGGACCATGAACTGAGATAATGCATTATTATAAGGCTTGATGATCCTATAATTGATTTTTTAAATATATTAAATATATAACATACACGTGTGAACAATTTTCCTAAAATGAGGAATAACTCCCAAATAAGGACTTGGATCATAAATATGAGGTCTATGTTGAGTTTAGAGCATGGGTTTTACACTATGCATGAAATAATATTGTTTAGAATCAGGAATTTTTGAAAATGTTGTTGTGGTATTAAATAATGATTGAATTAATTAATTAATTTTATTTAACTGATGCAGTGACCTAATCTTCTTATATTTAATCACATGTATGGACAATTTTCAGGGTGAGCTTCATAAACTTGATAATTGAGAGAGAGAATTAGAGGAAGCCTTGTATAATGATTATAACATATTGACGATCATCCAAAACAATGAAAATCAAGGATCTCACCAGTGACTATGATGCAGATTCATTCTTCATTAGATATCGATCCATCTCTTGGTAGGAAATTTTTTTTATGTGGATTTATTCCCGTGTGATTTTTCCTATGATGAACATGAATCAATCAACTAATGAATTGATTTTTGGATCAATCATATTTTGGTTATGGGTTATATATTATCTTGGATTGGGTATTACTATTTTTGATTATTTATATATCTTCGTTAATCATTCTAATGGAAACAAATCGAGGCCAACATGAACATTGGACAAGGTCCATTCCTCACGTTGGTGTTTGTTGTATTTCTTCCCCAATTCTTCTTTTTTTCATCTTCAACATTCTTTTTGGCCGGTGGTTCAACAAATAACTCTTAATCAATCATTGTAAAACTGTTTCTTGGTGAAATAGATTGATACCATATATCAGGGTTCATATTGATGATGAGATTGATCTATAATGATGGATTGGGACTCGATCATAATTATTCATGTGGATTTTGGTGTGCGGAAAATGGGAGATGTGATGTAAGGTTTTTCCCTTATGAATCAGTGGCTAGATTTTGGTGAGTAAGTGAAGACAAGGCTTGTTTTCTCAGATCCAACATCTCTGGTGAGATTCGAAGTGGGAATCATGGGCAGTAATGGAAGAAGAGACGACCATGTGGAGATATATGGATTCTATAAAATCCAGATATACACGATGTATAATCTAGGAATACATGGAATGTGGGACCCTGGATGTGACTCTAGGACTTATATGAATGATATGAATATCACAGGGTGTGTGACATGTGTCACACAGTGTGTGACCTGACCTAGAAACTTGGTGTGTACTCTTGGAGCACACATCCAGGAAAATAGCTAGACCGGGAGTACATGGGAGGAGCCTTGTACTTGGACACAGCCAAGTACACGAGCACAATTAGGTGTACATGGAAACATACATAGGCATTCTCTGTGATACATAGGTAGATGTATTTTTGAAGAGACACACCTTGTACTTTTAATACACACTGTGTACTTTATCAAATATGGATTGGATCCCATGTTCCCTTTAGTAAGGACAAGTTTAATTAGGGTGTGTTACCTTGATCCTTTCCTTGAGGTTTTAGTATGGAGTCTCATCCTATGTATAAGGTGTTGATCTAATATGATGAAATTAAATCTTGGATAGAATTATTTTAATCCCTCCATAATGTCCTGAGTGAGATCCTCTATCGTCATCATTTTTCCTAGGTGGTGTTCTTGGAATCATCATGACCAACACTACAGGGGTGTTGATCCTCTACTTAGTAGGTTGATCCATATTAGGTTATTATCATACCCCATGGACATGGGTTTGATCCCCATTTGTGTATAAATCCATTTATACATCCAACATGTACTTCTTATGGAGAGACCTAATGAGAACAACATCTCATATGGACACCATCATTACTATATGACTCATGGAGTGTGTTCTCCCGGACAAGTGTTATATGAAAATTTCATGGATAAATCCTAGTCTAGAAATAAGGTTATGACCTTACCTTGAGACTATGTGTCTACTATGATAATATCTTGATAATCTTGTAATATATGTTGTTGAAATATTTTTAGGATGAGATGAATACTATTCTTGAGGCTATATATACTTAGTGATTTTATGGTGTCCAAATGGGTATTATTATAATCACTCTTTCATGGGATCTACCTTCATGTGTCATATCTTATATAGATGATCATTTTTTAAAGGGTTCTCAACTGACCAGAAGTAGAAAAATCTGAAATTTGGGATAGACAAAATGTGGTTCATACCAAGAGTCACATTTGACTATAGTCCCCTCTTGATATCAGGTTGGAATTATTTACAATTTTTTGGAGGGATTTTATTTGGTTATTATCATTTTCTAGTATTTTTATACTTTTATTTTGGGATTTATATGTGTACATGCATTGGGTATCAATTTTATTTTATATTTTATCATTGTATAGGCTTAGAGATGTGTGTGTGTGTGTGTGTTCCTTAGGATAAGGCCTCCCATGTGGGTGTTATGCCTACTCAATGAATCTATCCAGATCTTGGCCTATTGGATGTAGTATTGGGGTAGTCACACTCGACATATCATTATCCAGATAGGCCCTAGTGGGTCGGTTCATAACATAATCTGTTTATCACAATATCTCTAATCAAGCAAGCTACATGCTGGTGCCATTAACCTATGTGCTTGATGTCTCTTTCTTTGACATTTCGGAAATCAAACTTTCCTATCAAAAAATATATACATTTATTTATTTAGGCTATAAAATTTCTATCAAAGGTCCTATGATGTCAAAGAACATAAGGTAAAAATACTTTCATACTTTATTCATTAATGAAATATTACTTGTGACACACCTAATACTTCTTACCTATCTGCAAACATTTGTCATCATGGTTTCCGTAAATATATAAAATTATGTGACTTATAATACTCATTAATATTAATTTTAAATTCTAAGGATCAATACACATGTCCACATATAAGAACATCCAATGAAACATTTAAATGCAGATTTTATTATTGGCAGGACCCATTCTCATAATATCCTACACTAGATATTACCAAGGTCGTACACCATGAGAATGTTCCTCAAAGTCATATGAGTATCCACCCTTAATATCCTATATCATTTATGTCCCTCAAATTATTTCATCCTACTATATAACATATATTTAAAAATACTGTAGTGGAACTTCTGGGTTCTCATCATAGTAGGGAACTATTGTGACCTTTCAGTGAGATACCTAATCTTAGAACATTATCACATACTATGTTACAGGTAATAATAATCATGTTTTGATAATAAGTTTATTAATATTCAAAAAAAATAATATAGTTTATCATAAAGTAAATATAAATTTGTTCTAGGTCACTGAATCCAATAGAATTACACTAGAACTAGAGCCAACTACTAACAACCTTTAGTCCACTAGCTCTCACATGATACTCATGCTTCTGTTTAGATAGGCCTTTATTCAAGGGTTCTACCACATTTTCTTCTATGGTAACTCTACTTACTATAACTTTATCTCTCTAAGAAAAATCCCTCAAGAGGTGATACTTTCGAAGTATGTTCTTTGTTCATTGGTGTGACCTTGAATCTTTTTCAAGATCCACCACTACAGTATTATCAAAATACATAGTGATAAGTTATTTACTACTAGGTACCACATCAAGTTCTTGGAAAAATATTCATATCCAAATTAATTCCTTGTATGCATTAGATGTTTCCATATACTCAAACTCCATTATAGAATCCGTGACAAATGGCTACTTTGAACACTTCCACCTCAAAGCTCCTTTATTAATATAGAAAACGTAACCTAAATGTGACTTTAGAATATTATGATCTATTTGAAAACTAGCATCAGTATAACCCTTGATGACTAGATCCTCATCTCCTCCATACACCATGAATATATCTTTAGTTCTTATCAGATACTTAAGGATATCCTTAACATCAGTTCAATGTTGTTCTCCTGGTTTAACATGATATCTTTATACCATGATCAATGAATAGGTAACATCACGTCTATTACATAACATGGCATGAATGATTGATCCTATCATTGAATCATATGGGATCTTACTCATTATCTCTTTCTCTTTTTGTGTATGAGGACACATTTTCTTAAAAATGTGTATACTATGTGACATTAGAACTAATACCCTTTTGGATTGTTCCATACTAAATATCTATAGTATCTAGTCAATGTATATATTTTGACCTATTCCAAGAATCCTCTTGTATCTATCATGAATGATCTTGATCCCTAGAGTATATGCTGCTTCACTTAAGTACTTCATGGAGAAACACTTTTTTAACTAGTCCTTAACAAACTATAAGATTGTTATTTCATTTCCAATAAGTAATATGTCATCAATATATACTACTAGGATAACAACCATATTCCCACTAAAAATATTATTAAAATGTTTCTCATGTTTATTCTTAATGAAACCAAATTCTTTTATATCCTCATCGCGTCGAATGTTCCATGACTTGGATGCTTGCTTCAATCTATAAATGGAATTCTACAACTTGAAAATATTTTCGGCACCACATTTAGTCACAAACCCCTCTAGTTGTGTCATATATACATCATCCTAAAGTTTCCCATTAAGAACGTAGTTTTTACATCTTTCTACCAAATATCATAGTCATGGGAAGCTCATGTAGAAAGTATAATTATAATTGATTTAAACATGGAAAATAGTAAAGAGGTTTCATCATAATCAATTCCTTTATGTTTTTTAAACCCTTTATCCACTAGCCTTTCTTTATAGGTATTTAACTTACCTTCCATGTACATTTTTCTCTTGAATAAACATTTTCACCCTATGGGATTTACATCAACTAGTGCATCTACTAGATCCCAAACATGTTTCTGATACATTGAATCCCATTTTAGAATTCATGGATTCTTTCCATCTTGTAGATTATGGTCTCTCTACTTTCTCTTAATATGAGAGAGGTTCGTCATTTTCAACCAATAATGATTCACCATCATTGGTGACTATAAAACCATATCTCCCTAGTTCTCTTACCTCTCTAGTTCTCCTACATAGTACTTTTATTTCAGGAACTAATTCTTTTATGGGGATCCATAGAATCTATTCATATACCAACTCTTATGTATCATGATAATCAACTTCATTGAAGTCAATATTTCTCCCACTATCCTTTTTGAGGATGTGATACCTCTCAAGAAATGTGGATTTTTTGGAAATAATCACTTTCTTGTATGTGGGGTTTTATAGGTAGTATTACTTTGTTTCCTTAGGATATCCTATAAAGATACACTTTGTTTTATGGGGTGATAGTTTGTTTCCTAAGAAGGCCTTAATAAATTCCTCACAACCCCAAACAAGTGTATATGAATTTTTTTTACCACTATATAAATAAAAGTAAATTCTGGTTTCTAATTTAATTAGTACTCAATTTAGTGTTTACACCATAGTTTGAAAATCAAATCCCCAAGTGGATGATAGAAAATTTGCATGACTCTTCATCAAACTTACCATTTCTAATAAGGTATGGTTCCTCCATTAACTAACATGATTCAAATATGGTGTGTAAGGTGGACTGATTTGAGATATAATTCCGAACTCCTGTAAAAAATTGATAAACTCTTGGTGACGATATCTACCACCTCAATCCAATCAACGCTTATTTATCTTCTTTCCATGTTAATTCTCTACTTTATTATTGAATTCTTTGAATTTATCAATGGACTCAAACTTATCCTCATCAATTACACATCACCATCTCTAATCAATTCATTAGTAAAAGTTATGAAGTAAGAATACATGCCTCAAGCTTCTACTGCAAATGGTCCACACGCATCAGTGAGTACCAATCCTAAAATATTTTCACCCTATCCACCCAATTGGTGTTTGGTAATTTTTCCTTACAAAAAATCATGACACCCTTCAATTGGTTTTAGATCAAAAGATTCCAAATAACCATCTTGATATATCTTTGTCAAATGCTTCTTGTTTATATGACCAAGATGGTGATTTCATAGATGGGTGTTATATGAGTTGTGAGAACATGATTTTTTTATCTATTTCCAATACTTGGTTTTTCATAATTTAATACATATAGACTATTATTTCAATGTTCCATACCATAAAATATGTTTTCCTTATAAAAAAACTTTTATTTCTAAACTTGAAAATAAAACCATATGTATCTAGGCTTGATACTGAAATTATATTCTTGGTAACAGTTGGTATATGATAACAATACCTTAAACCCAATATCTTTCCAGTTGGAAATGAAATGTGGTAGTCACTAATGGCTAGTATACTTGGTTCCTACATTTGGATACATATGTGAGCACCAAAATTTGTATCTAATACCTAATATATAGATATTTAAATATTACACTTGATAATGAATTTACCTTTAGCTTCCCCTTGCTTTTGGGTGAAGTTCCTCTTCCGGGGGGCTTTCTTGCCACATGAAAAAAATACTACTTATTTTTCCTTTCCCTACCTTTGTACCTTATTCTTATTGGAATGACGGTTCTCAGGAGATTTAGACTTATTATGAGTCTTATGCCCCTTATCCTTGTTCTTACTTTTCTTATTCACCATAAGGTTGTGGGTTTTTCACACCCCATGTCCTTATCCACTTAGTGAATTAGGGTAAGAGGTTTTGAAATACTATTCTTTTTATTTTTCATGTTATCATTAAAAATAAAACTAAAGAATGAATTAGGTCATGAGGAAAGTATGAGATCTATGTATAAATCATTGGGGAATTTAATCCCTAATATGTTTAAGCATTCAATGTAGCCAATAATATTGACTACAAGAGGCCTATATAGTTTCGACTCTCTAAGATTAGTTGTAAACAGAGCATTGGAGATCTGTATCCCTCTTGTCTCACCTTCTCTTGATAGAGATCCCAAAGCTGAGACATGATTCTATATGCATCTATGCCCTAATTTTACTTCAAAAGATCATTGGTCATGGATGATATCATGAAACACTGAACATATGTAGCATCATTCAAATGTTTCTCATAGAGATAGAAATATTCCTCACTATTCTCTTTATTAGGTTCATTAGGAATTGGTTCTTATATAACATACAATTTCCTTTCATGGCAAAGGATAAAATCTAAGTTTCTTTTACACTCTTATAAATTTATGCCGATGAGAAGTTTATCCTTCTAAAGTATGAATTGCAGTGATATGTTTGAATCAATTTTTAATTTTGTTTCTAAAAATAAGATGAGTAGAGTTTTATTACTTTATATAATAAAATTTAGAAAAATAAAAAATAAAATATTTATTAATATCCCTCTATTTTATAGAGCCCTAATGACCCTCACCATTGGATTCAGAATATCTTCTTCCTTGGATATTCTAGTGGAAAGGATCCATATTCCCCTTCTCATCACCTAAAATTTTTCGGGTTAAGCAATTTGAATGGTTTTAGGTAGGAGTTAAAAATTCTAACAACAATAACTCACAATTCCTTGATTTTTTGAGTGGACTCCCCAATCCTGAAATCCTTAAATTGGATTTCCTCAACATTTTCCTCTTATTTGCACCAAGACCTTATTTTTCGAGCAACCTTTGATGTGAAATAAGTTAATTCATCCAAAATATTCAAGATAAAGTTCATCAATAAATGAAAGCTCACCAACTTTGGCTAGTAAATCACTTTGAAATATAGTTTTATTTTAACTAAAGCAGTGAAAGGATATGCCAACTTATATATATATATATATACATAATTGAGATATTTTATCTTTTATGCATAAATTTCCAATTCATTATCTTTATTACCTGCTTGTTAATATTAAGGGGAATTACTTAAGTGATTAACCATATCGTAGCTAATTTGTAATCATAAGTCATTTTATTTTATTTTTATCTTGCATGCTTGTTAATTCATTAATTCATGTGATCGCGACAAAACATACATAATGGAATAAACATGTAACTTGAAAGAAATAAAAAAATAAAGTAGTGTGATCATGATATTTTACTAATGGTTAGTTTACCTAGTGGATGATAAACTAACCATTGACATAATTGAAAACACCTTGAACCATTTATGGTTCATGTTATATCTTTACACTTGTCCACCTATGTATCACTATTGGATTGGTTTCTCCTCAACTCTAAAATTTATCCACCTCCACTAGCTTGGGTTCTCTATCCATTAAATATTGTTTTACTCGCATGAAGGTGAGGGGAACCAAATGATTGGTTAAGGGGTTTACATAAAAAATCATGGGCACGTAGGCCCTTCCATAATGAGAGGAGGGATGACACGCAGACCAATTATTTAATTTAATAATAAATTAAAAGAAACCAATCACATACAAAGGTCTGGTCTAGGATCATGATCATCAACATTTATTCAATGAATTACACATTTAATGAAACTACCATTAAATTATAATTGTTCTTATTTAAGATAAATCACACTCGAATCAATTAATTGTCTTCTTTTAAAAAATAAAATCTTTTATCTTAATTATCATATAAATTTTCATGATATTCTCATCCATTATAATTTTAAACAAATTAAATAGATTTATTTAAAATAAAAAATGTACAAAAAAAGGTACCTTGGAGGAAACACGGTGAGTACCTATCCTAAATACCCAACGTGTATTATACTCGTATATTATTTACTCTTGAAACATATGGAATACATGAATTACCACTTAATTTCATTGAATGTACTATCAACTTAATGACCACACAAAACACATGGTGCTTATATAGCATGTTATGCTTCAATGATAATAGAGTAATAACTAAAATATGACTTATACACGATATACAAATCTAAGCATTATGCAGAAATTAATTAGACATTTATATATATCATCATCAAAAGTTGTAATTTTTCTTAGAAACCAAATAAAGAGTGTCATAAAAAATTAGGGAGGGTGAAAATAGTTAAATCCAAGGTAATCCACTCTAAAAATGTCCAAACACTTAGAAGGAAGGGGTCCCAAACTAGAAAAGGTGATGAAATGATCTCCTTGAGGGCACCTAGAAGCTAAAAAATCTACAACTTTATTACCTTCGTTCCAAGTGTGGAGTACTTCCACTCAGTCATTCATAAGGAGTTTAATTTTTTATATGTATTAGATGATACTCCACGGTATAGATTCATGACTTTTAAGTCCATTTTGGATGATCAAGGAATCCATTTCCACCGGTTCTAGATGAAAATTCTTATCCTGGCAGAGGTGCATACCATAAGCATCACATAGGCCTCTTAGATAATTGAGTCTCCATGATTGTAGGTATTAGAGAATAAAAAAACCAATTAAACTTTATTATCATGTACCACCCCACCTCCCTATATGAATAAATTCATGAAATAACCATTAGTGTTAAGTTTCAAACCGTTGCAAGGTGGACTTCATTTTACCCATATTCCCTACACCTCTACCCTCAGAACTGATAGAGTGGATGATATTCTAGCCAAAACCATTCATAGAAAAGGAGAAATGTCTCATTTTTTAGTAGTATCTTAATATCAACTAAAAAATGGGGTAAAATAAGGTTAAACCTAAGAGGTTACCCAAAAAATAAGGAATAACCCCCTAAGCACTACCCAAGGCCTAGGACAAGCCTCCACTACCTTCACATTAGTCATAGACATATATATACACTCAAGAATATAATACTCAGGATGAAATAATATAATTCTATAAATAATACACCAAAATCACATATCATAATTTCAACAGGAATTTCTAATTATTTGGGTTATATCTAATATAAGAAGTAGGCATATGGAATGTGATCCTACAAGCCAATACATGATGCATGAATTCACCCAAAATCCAAGAAATCATTATACTGGCATCATGTTCATCACTCAAGGTGAATTTAAATCAAAGGTAACATCAAAAAATAAGAGAATTAATTCCCACTTTAATGAAAACTTAGAGGTCCACTATGAAGTGTTGACCAGGAACTGACACAATTTCCATGCTCAAGTCCCAACCATCTTATCTCCCATCTACCATATAAAAATCATGGCATAAAAATAAAACAAATAATTGAACCTAATGCTCTGATACCATTTGGTAATACCCTGACCTGAATCACCAGGTCTAGGGAAGAGTTTCACATGACCACATGTGTGCCTACTCATATGCAAGATGTTCTCAACTAGCGACAAGGGTTAAAGTGGACGTCATCGGTAGACTACGCCCTTGGTATTAAATAATTCTAGTATACAATAGAATTAAAGGAAATAAAAATAAAAAAATAAAGAATAATAATAAATCATTAGAGAAGAATCATACACATAAAGTACTAATCTATGAAATAATAGTATGGTATGTCCTAGAAACAACCCAAAACAAAGAAAGTATCCCCACAGGTAGTGTATCAATATATCATATAAAATTTACTAAGATAAAATAGAAATAAACATCCAAGGATGAATTATATCCTTCAAATCCCAACATCCACATGTTATACCCATTCAACAACCCATCATAGGGCCCTTTCCATTCATTGGATCCCTATTTATGAAATATATATGTGCACCAAGATTATTGAGTTGTGTGTGAGTATGAAATCCAATAATGCACCACCAATAAGTCCTTAACATAAGTTCATAAGATATAATAGTTCATGCCATGAAAATAAAAAAGTACATATAAGTAACAAGTAAATCAAAAAAGAACAAAAAATTATGCCAGGTACTCAAATACTAGATCTACTTTCTTCGAATCCATGATAGAAGGAATGTCAACCATCCACCTGACACATCCCACCTCGATAGGATAGTCTATAGACACGTATGATAGATACCCCTAAATGGATAACCCATGTACATGATGACCAAATCATCTAACACATCCCCATGAAGGGATAGTTCATATGGATCAACCTAAGCCCTCAATTGTAGAAGAAAGTGGAATAAAAATGTAGTACATAGATACGCGATGACATATCAAACATCACATCATGCCAAGAAAGAGTCATAACCATCACAAATATGCATGCGAGTAAACATCAATAATAGGTCTCACAAGGCTACAAATACACACCCCATGAAATCAAACACCAATCATAGGTCTCATGGGTTTACACACACATTCCAAAAAATCATTCCAATAACCCATATAAACATATGATACTGATAATAACCACTTACCTTAGGTGTAATGATTATTTGGTGACAAGGGTCACTGTCTGAGTCCAATTTCACCACTCTAAAAGCTAGAAACATACCTGGTCCACCATAATAGATTTATGGTTCATGTTTTAATAGGAACCACACCCAAAATGTAGGAAAATATTACACATAACCAAGAATATCCACTACCAACAATGGTCTATGTTCAAATGATGCGCAGATTCCAAGGATCTGGATCTCGGTGATGATTCTATAAATAAAAAATAATTCTATTTTTATACCATGCCAAAACCCTTTTATTTGATCAATACATCAAGAATATTTTTTGATTGACCAATGAAAATTATATAGAATTGATCTAGATCAGGATAAATCTCACGGGATTTGGTGTTATGGGATCAAACTAATGTCCATGCATTGAAGGGAGGAGAAAGAAGGATATGAGAGAACCCAAAATCATCAGAAGATATCTCCTAGGGTATTGGGGGTTGAGGGAGTCATGAGAGAGTAAGAAAAATAGATATGGGTTGGGATTTTTAAAATAAACTCGATATAACATTGGGGGATTACTAGACCCCGAGTGGTGCCACCAGCTGGACAATGTATCCCTGGAAGAAGAATTCGTTCCCAAGAATCCCACTAGAAGGCTGGTGGATTACCATTGGTTGGATAATGGGATTTGTAGTCTTTATGAAGATCCTACTGACTCCACCAACTATTCGGTGGAGCTGGTTTATCTTTTTTAAGCTACACCACCATCCATCGACTTGGCCCTTTCTGATTCCAACCTCCTGAACACCTTTAATCTGCCTCAAAACACTTCAAATCATACTTGAAAATACATGCACAATATAAAATGAGACATACCATAAATAGAGGGTGTCTCGTGACATTGGTTATTATACTCACTAGGGTCACTTATTAGATTAATGACTATCCACATATGCTAACACATGTTCTTTCAGTGAACTTTTGCCTCACTCACACACTCCCTAGAAAACTTCCAAGGAGGTCACCCATCCTGACACTACTCTATACTAAGATTTCTTAACTATGTAGTTATAATTAGGTAGGATCCCTAAGTGAAAGATTCACTTTATTTACATGGCTAGTAACATTTAGTATTTTATGTCTTGCTTTTCAATGGGTGTTATAGATGTCCCTTCTCATTACGACCTTAGTGGGACACATGGAAATTGCACTTCTTACTATCTGATGACCCACTACCAGTCTCTGTCATTAAATCCACTTGTATAGAACCTTAGGCTTCTTTAGGTTACCCTTATATATGAGGGCCTAATTCATTACCTCTTTGAGGATCAACATAATAAAAACATTTTCCCACACTCATATAGCATACATGAGTTCATCCTAAAAACACATACCCCTCATCACCTCATCCCATTCCAATATCATGGAAAACCACTATAAATCAATAACATAAGTGGCATGGTCCTTTACTAACATTCATCCCTGGTTGAGGTGCATAAAATCTCTATACCTATTATCCCTCATGGTCTTGGGAAATAAATAGTCAATAAACCAATTTTGTACATCCTTATAGGTTATCCATACATGTTAGTCTTCCTAGACCAAGACACCCCACCATCGCTTCATCTGTCATCAAATCATATACGTCACAATATTTACCCTCATTTATGAGGGGGTGTCTCTAGATCATTAAAAATTTTCTGCATCAACTCTACCCAACAATAAGCTACCAATTGACCACCCTCCCTATATAACAATGGAAGATTAATTAACCTAAACAACACAATATCATTAGACATAATTGGTATGGACCATGGATCCTCTCCCCCCAATGATTATTTAAATTAGATAAAGCTCTCTAGAAGTTGAACATCCATTACTAAACCTGGTTTTGTCAGAGGATATAGCCTAACCACCTCTATAGCATAGTCATCACTACAATATTATTATAAATAGAAGGATTTAATGGATAAATTTTTCTATGATTCCAAATGCATGCCTCAAAATTCATTACTACAATAGTTTTTGATATCATCGTTTAAATAAATCGATAAAATGCATAATGCCCTTTTAATTTATACTTCTCATTTCACGTGATTTTTTAACTTGAGTACACTCACTAAATCCATATACCCATATATAGGGTATTGATTGTATATACATAAGTTCTACATCATATATATATATATATTATCCTTGCAATCTCACTTTTAAATTTTACACAAACTAGAGTCTTCACACATAAGGCTCAGTTAAATGAAATTTTGATTACAGTCTATAGTGTAAAATGCATTTAGTTGTAATTTTAATTTTATTTAACTAAACCCTTATAATACAAAATATAGATATTCATTTTATAAGTTTTCATCCACATCTTGTATGAGTTAACTAAGATTCCACTAAAACGTTATATAAGGAAATTCCATATAAATTACTGATGACATTTTATATAACTGACCCTATGTTATAAGGAAGGTAACCAATAAATGAAAATCATGAAAATGATATATGAATCTCATGTTCCTTTTATGATGCATGAAATCATCCCCCCTTATTATTCCAAAAAAGATAAAAAAACACATAAATAATATATTCAAAATCCAATACGTCATTCTAAGAGAAATAGGTTAATAATAATAATAGAAACAAAAACCATTATCCCATCCCTAAAAATGTGGAATTTATTCATAAGTGGTTTAGTTACTCTATGGAACATGTTCTGTACAAAGTTATAAAATCTCTTTATCTCTTATTTACCTTACCCACTTAGTTAGATAAATTAATGAACTTTAATACAAGTTTGAAATGTCCTTTGGCCTGAAACCACTGATCGGTGTCTCAAATTGAGTGGCTACATGACCTTTGTCTTATTTTACTATACATCAGAGAATACCAACTAGCAGAGAGGGTATATGAGGATAAAATGAGGAGAAAATACCATCATATCAAAATGAAAAAAAAAACATTATAAATAAATAAAAACATATACATATAGATAAATAGGTACACAAACTTCACAAAAAATTCCAATATATGAAAATAACCCATGCTATATGAAAATGGTTGCTATATAATATCAGGTGGTCAAACTTCTAAAGATGATCAGATACACCAATATACTCAAAACAATAAAAGATAAAAAAAAAATTGGAAACACCATAAAAAAATAGTCCCATGTCCTAGCCCAGTGCCAACTCTCGTGCTACATCCTAACTATCCCTCTTTAAGATTAGTTATAGAGTGATTTCCCATGTCATATCCTACAACCATGAACTCTTCTTGGGTACCAAATGGGAAACCAATCAGGGTGTCATTATGACTCAGTAGGTAACCACCAACAATATCTAAATCACATATAGTCTGAGTATATTGTTTATATTGATGTCTATAATAAAATAAATATTCGAAATAAAAACCCATGTAGACCATTAGGTTCCATGGTAATACCTAGTATCAATCATGCCTGTCTTAGCTAGTTATAGATGTCTCTGATTATAGTAAACTATAGAGGAATAAATAAATCCAAGGATCATATCCAAGGAATTCAAAAATAATAATATAATTTCAAATCAAAGTAGAGTGTTCAAGGAATTATAATTCAGTAGTCATCATCCAAATCCATGGAGCCTATCCAAGGCATTTCAAACAATTATTAATTAGCTAAATCCAAGGAGGTGACCAAGGCATTACAAACCAATAGTCATAATCTAAATCCAAGGAGTATTTATAATGAATTCTAAACCAATAGTTAACATGTTTATCGCCTCATTTAATTTAGTTATTCATGGTATTACACAATAATCATGTACACCATATCCTATAGTACATCTTGAGAATCCCCTACACAAACACAAGGTCATTTACATAATTCCAAGGCATCCCTAGGGTCATTTATGGATTCCTGTCTAATTTACAAGGTCATTCACAACCCATGAGATGATAATTTCTTTGTATATAATCCCCAACAAACTACTCGTAACTCATGGAGATATTCCATTTCAAAAAATAGGTTTAAAATATAATTATTTACAATATAGGAAAAGAACAGGGTATGTTCACTTGACCATACATAGTACAAATTATATATAAAATGAGATGTTGAGGGATATCTTCTATAACACCTACCATATACTCATAGATTTTAACTCCTCCAATACCAGCCAAAAATTTGAGCCCAAATGGTGGAAAATGATGAAGTTGATTAACACCCAAAACTTGGGAAAATATACATAAACTACATGAGATCTATTTCGAGTGAAAGAAACCAAGAATGATCAAAGTAATATTGATAAACTTTACATAATATCTCAATCACAATAAACTACGATCAATTCTACCATGAATTCAGAGAGAGCGAGAGAGAAACCAAGTTGGTATATGAATGAGAGATCTCATTGAGGAGGTTCAATGTCACTGGAAAAAGTGGTGCAGGAGGGTTAAAACCATCCAAATCGAGTGGGAAAAATAGAATATAATGCTTTTAATAAGGTTCTCCTTGCCTCTATATGGAAAAATCCATGGTGTGGATCTCACTATGGTCCATTTTAAAATGCCTAAGGAACACCAGCCTCAACATGGTTTTTCATGCCCCATGTGAAATGCCCAACCAAATTCCCATGTTGAGAATTTTACCCTCTCCATTTCCCATAGTTGTAAATCCTAGACAAAACATAAAATGGATGTTTACCATAAAGCATCAATTCCATATTTCACACCCCAGTTCCCTATCACATAGGCCTCCACCACGCCTCTATAAACACTCAGTAAGGGATTTTTGGGTCACTCATTTTGCACTGGTGAACCTCCTGAGCACCACCACCAACAAAACACCAAGTATGGGAATTTTGGTCATCATAGCCTAATACAAAAGTTTGGTTCTTAACCAAAACGGTGAACATGAGATAGCACCATAGTGAGGGACTCCCTCTTTATTTCACAAAGGTTTCATCCCATGGAAAAAATGGGAATCTTCATAGTGTAGAGTTTCTTATGGTCATCAAAAACAACCCATTCAAGGATAAAACATATATGGGGAAGCCTTATATGTGATCTAGGAACCTATCAAGCCTTCTTAAACACTTTCTAAGCCACATTCAACTCCTAGAAGACCTCAAAAAACCACTCTATTTTCCCAAAAAACACCAAGACAAGTAAACTAAATAAAAACACAAGGATTAGAATAAAATTAAATGGGTTCATTACTTAAAACAATTTAGGGTTTCTACAATAAAGTATTATATGAAAACATTGTGTGATTCCAATTATTTGAAATTTAAATGATTGTAAATTCTACATTTATTTTTTTCAAAGTTTTCAATTCTCTATAATTGGTATAAAAGGATGAGTGATCAGTCAATGGAATGATTGATGGGGAAGAGAGGTATATATTTACAGGTTCTAAAATTCCAATAAGTCTAAGTGAAGCTATTGTAATCTCAAAAAAAATTAATTTTAATGAGAAAGTGTAATGATTCTATAAGTTCATTTAGTATAGGTTAGGGAAATTGTAGCCTTGAATGTTTTGTTGCATAAAAAATTGAGAATGTGTTGATTCAAAATGTTCTAATGGATTAGTAATAAATCATGCATTTGGTGTTTAGTCATCCAGGACTCAATGGATCAGTATCATTTCATCATAATGTATGTTTTAGACTCAATAGATATAATACAATAAGATATCATGATAATTCTATCCAGAGATATAGATAGGTTAATGAGAGATACCTTCAAAACATTTGTAAGTGTTCAATAATTGATGAAACCTTCTCATGTTTTTTAGTCACATAATTATATTAGTGATAAAATATTTGGATCAGACTCATCTCCAACAATATAAGGATGTGGTCAAAAACATTGGTTGTGAACTTTATAAAAATCCAGTTTTCCTTATACTACTTTATATTTATATTTTATATGATCTTTTTTGAGATTAAAATATAGAGAGGATATTGAAATTAACATGTTTGGGAGGATAATTTCATGAATAAAATTATAAAAGAGTTACACCAATCCAACCACCCCATTATCAATGTTATATCATACTAGTATCTCACTCGTGCATATGCACGACGCTACAATTCAAATCTAAATTTCAAAAGTGTATTAATAGTTTGAGTAGTTAATAATGAAAATTAGTTAAAATATGTTAAAATTATAGCTTTATTGATATATATTAATGAAAATAAATGAAAAATAAGAAAATGTATCAGAAAATATATTTGAAAAGGAATGAAAAGGAAATAACATGATGTAAAAAGATACTGAAAAACATGATGTATCATTAAGTATATATCAAAGAAAATGAGACATTATTTTCACCCTAGAGAAATATAAAAACATGATTTATCAGAAATTTGAAATAAGAAATAGTGAAAATCAACATTGAATCATTAAAATTGAAATTATGATAGTAACATATTACAGATTGTTTTGAAACCAAGGAAAAATAAGAACATGTCTATAGATAAGGCTTTCTTTTCAATAACATGTGTGACAATAGTAACAATGGGTAATGGTTTTAGAGTATGTGTACAATAGTGTTAAATCTTCAACTCCTTCAAATTTTTTGTCATCCTAACTACCAATGATGGAATCCTTCTAACTTCCAATGTTGAGATCCTTCTAGACAGGCATCCATTTTTTCCGTGCTCTTCAGTTATTCTGTTGCAGACTCGATCCTGGTATGGTACTGCAACTTGATATAAAAGTCTATAAGATTAATTAGGATACCCGAAAATTAGTCCAAAAAACTAAATGATGAATCGCAGTAAATACAAGTAAGAGTTAGTATGTACTGAAACAAAATATTTTTACCTAGTGCTTGAAATTTCAGCATTGGACAAGTGTTCCAGGACAGTGTGTTTCTTCAAATTATACTTCTAGTTAACTATGTAACCATATATTGAGGATAGAAACCATGATCAGATATTATTTATACCCAATATTTTCAAAATATATTTTTCTTGATCATACTATTTCAATAAAAACAAATAGTTAATTAGTATTTTTCATTAGTTATAAAAATTTAAAATTTGAAATCATAGAAAAAAATTTAGCAGATGTAAGATTTAATGTAAGAAAGGGTGCATGTTTACATAATCATCAAATATGAAGAAAATGAAGGTGAACACATATAGAGGTAGGAAGATAGTAATGAAATTGAACACTTTTAGAGGCATTAATGAAACCTGCAATTGAAATCTACTTCAAAACGTTCAGATACCTACATGAAAAGAGGCAGGAAGACAATAATGCTTGTTGAACTCATATAGAGCTAGTATTTCCCTATAGTAAAATCACATTCTATAGAAAATGCATATGATAAAATGATCAGCTTCAATATGATTCTTTAACAAATAGAGACAAGCAAGAAAATATACCATTACCACTTCCTCTCAAGTGAATGATACAATAATAAAATGATGGTTCAGAACTATATTCATATGTACAATTGATAATATAAATAATAAACATGCCATAACACAAATTATCTATAATATAACCTGATTATTTCATTTCCTGGTATGCATCATTAAATGTTCCTAGAATATGGCACCATGAGTTTGGAATAGGCCACCTATACTTGAATGAAAAGATGCATGAAGATAGTAATTTATTTGAACACATTTAGAGGCAGTAAGACAGGGTGCAACTGTAATTTCAAATTTCTATCTAACGATGACTCTAAAGGCAATAAGGACGAATCAGTTCCTATGATGTGGAAGGAGGTCAAGGAATTTGGGAAGTCATGGTTGGTTGTTGGAATGGTAGATGTTGCAGCCATGGTTAATTCTAATGTTGGGAGGAATGGGATTACTACTTCAAGTACAATGGTCCTAGCTGTTAGTATGGTTTCCCCTGACAAGGTACTCAATACAGACACTTTAAATGGGAGGGATAAAGTAACACCTCCTTTGTCAACTTTGAGAGAACCTATTTTAGGGGGGAAAATAATGTTGTTTCTTCTGTGGATATTGAAGTTATTCATAAGGAGAAAATGAAATGGAAACTAGGAATGACCTTTTAAATTCCCCTTTGGATGGGACTTTAGAGGGGATATTAGGGAAGGGGAGCAGCGATTCTAATAGAGTGAGGGGGATCGAGACTCTTCCGATCTTCATAAAAAAGATTGCATACAATCTATTAACAATAATGGAAAGAGAATCTATGTCTTTATCTATGATTTCTCACCTATTCAAGGTAACTTAAAGAATTATGGGGGTGCCTTAAAGGCTATATCAGTGCACTTGCTGATGAGGCAAGGGGGTCTGTCCTAGGGAGGAAAAATGACACTGGGAGTGAGGCCTCTCAGAATCTCAAGGCTTGTGAAAGTGCAGTCCCCAAACATAATGTTGGAAATCGAGGGAATAGTTATAAAGAAGCACCATTTGAGTATAATCTAGAAATAAATGGGTAACCATTTGGACAAAAATAGAAGGATGATGCAAATAACGAGGTCTCCTAGGCCCAGATCAAACTCTTAGTGGCTAGTACAGATGGTACAGCCCTGACATCTTGTCCGACAGATGGAAATAAGGGGGTGTCTAAGAAGAATATTATTCAAACTGATAAGACCAATAATAGTTCTAATGGGGGTAATCCTTGGACAACATGTTTAAGATGAGACTTCTCCAGGTAATATCGGTGTTTCTATAGCTACTACACATGGTGGGATCGAACATGAAGCAGCCTTGCCTGGAATTGCGGGCTGTACAAACACTCAATCTGTCTGGATTGGTTCTGCCTCCTAGTAAATTACAGGCTGATAAGGTCACTCCAAAAAAGGGGAGGTGGTGGCTAGTTTTAAACAGGGCCAGACCTCTCATTCACTCTCTGTGAAGTCTGCTGAGGATCCTAACTCAAAAAATATACAGGCCGTTAAAGTAGATTTTTTATAGGATAAAGGGAACTCCCATGAGACCTTGTATACAGAACTTTTCATCCATGATGTTGGTACTATTAGTGCTACTGATAAGGAAGTTTTGAAGTAATCTGACCCTAAGAATACTGGGAATGGACCAACATTCCAAATAACATCAATGAATGAAACCATTAATTAATATTTATTACATTGAAAATAATGAAATCATAAAATACTGGTAAAGAATATAACTCTAAAATTTTACTCCAAATATGTAGACAATGAAGTTATATACAGTGAACCTTATAAAAAGTTGGATATAAAATACATATACTAAACTAAAAAACTTTGAAACAAAAAAATTGGAATAAAATATTGGTATACTCAAATGTATGTTACTATGTATAGCCAAAAATCATTGTTATTTCTTATTATCTAAAAAAATGAATTCTCGGTAAAAAAATAAATTCACATTGTTGGAACATACCTTAATACAATTGAAACACATAACTTGATGATTTTTCATCATTATAAATCAAGTAGTCAGCGAATGATGCACCTTTGTATCCTCCCTATGTAGCCCTTGATTCTCTTCTTGAGGTTGCATCAGATTATCTCTCAGCCATCTAATCTTCTCATTTGATCTATTATGGGATTCCAAGCCTTCAACAGGACTAAAATTCATAACCCCTCCAAAATTAGTGTACCTTAAAAAAAATAATGATTGTGGATGGGATAATGTGGTGAAATATGAAGGAAAAAACTAATGAAAATAACTTTTATAAAAATTTACTCATCTCATGAACTCAAAAGATTATTAATGTACTAGACACTCTAAGTTTTAGTCCATAGAAAAGGTTTGTAACCTTTTTTGGGGGGAAATTTATCATAGTAGATAGTTTTATAAGAAACAATAATTTATTTATTTGTTTCAATTGAAATAAAAGTGAAACATTACATGCCAAGAAAAATCTAATTGGCATTTTCCATCTTGGATTTTTCTGCCATTGTACCACATGACAATCATGATGTTTACATTTATCTACAGTAATATGGTTAGAAAAAATGAATAATAATGAATGATCAATTCACACTAGTGAAGAAAACATTTTTTATGGCGGTTATTTTTTATTTTTTACATCAGATTTTGGCCAACGTTATTACAGGAGATGTTATAAATACTGTTTTTTACGGAGATTATTTTAAAACTGACTTAAAACCCAAAAATCTGAAGTGTTTTTCACGTCGGTTCATCAAAAACTGACATGGAAAATGCTTCATAGTCATGATTTATTATAGAAGTTTTTAAATAAAAAACTTGGTATCTAATTTTTCATGTCTGTTATAGAATAACTGATGTGATAAACTGCGCATCAGAAGAGTTTATCACATCGGTTATGTTCATAACTAATGTAATAAACCAGTCTTCCAAGTGGCTTTCACGTCGGTTAAATAATAACTGATGTGAAAACATTTATACTACGTCGGTTATCAAATAACTAACATAAAAACCTATTTCATCCCATTTATTACGTTGGTTATTAAATAATCGACATAAAAACCCATTCTCATGCATTTGTTACGTCAGTTTTCAAATAACTGATGTTAAAACCCATAAACATGCATTTTTTACATCGATTGTAAAATAACAGACGTAAAAACCAAATTTTTTTAATAAAACTGTTCAACCACAACTATGCCCTGCCAAAGAAAACTTGAAACAGACAAAAAATAGACCAAAACCAGACCAAACCCAGCCCACCCCACTGGACAGCCCTCCCACACCACTGGAAACCCCCCCCCCCCCACCCCCCACTGGACACCCCCCACACCCCTGGACATCCCCACCCTCCTGGAAAACCCCCCACCCTCCTAGACACCCTCCCACCCCTATGGACACCCCAGACACCCCCCCCCCAAATTCCCTAGACAGCACTCCCACCCTCCTGGACACCCTCCCACCACCATGGACACTCCCACCCCACTAGACATCCCTCCCAAACCCCTGTAAACCCCCCACCCCACTGTACACCCCCACCCCACACCCATGAACACCCCTTGGATATCCCCCCACACCCTGGATATCCCCCCACCCCCTGGACAGCCCCCCCCCCCACCCACCCTTCTGGACAGCCCACACTCCCCTGGACAGTACTACCACCCTCTTGGACACCCTCCCACCCCCATGGACACCCTAGACAGCCCCCACCCCACTGGAACCCCCCCCCCCCCACCCCTGGAAACCCCCCACCTCACTGGACACCCCCCCCCACCCCAAACACACACACCCCTGGACACCCCCCACTCCCCTGGATAGCCCCCCACCCTCTTGGACACCCTCCCACCCCCATGGACACCCTGGACACCCCCCCCCCCACCCCACTAGACAACCCTCCCACGCCCTTAGAAACCACCCACCCCACTAGACACCCCCCACACCCCTAGAACCCCCCCCCCCCCCAGACACCCCCCACACCCCTAGACACCCCCTGGACCGGCCCCACCCCTAGACATCCCCCCACTTCCCTGGATAGCCTTCTCACACTCCTGGCTACCCTCCCACCCCCATAGACACCCTGGACAACCCCCCACCCCTCTGGGAATCCCTCCCACACCCCTTGAACCCCCCCCCCCCACTGGACACCCCCCCCCACCCACCCACACACACCCCTCGACACCCCCTAGACACTCCCCCACTCAACTGAACACCCCCCCCCCACCCTCCTGGACACCCTCCCACCCCCATAGACACCCTGGACACCCCCTACCCCATTGGAAAACCCTCACACACCCTTGGAAACCCCCCACTCCACTGGACACCCCCACACCCCTGGATACCCCCTGGACAACCCCCCCCCCCCACCCACCCACCCACCCCTCCTGGATAGCCCCCACTCTTCTGGATATCCCTCCCACTCCCCCACCCCCATGGACACCCTGGACACCCCCCACCCCACTAGATAGCCCTACCACACCCCTAGAACCCCCCCACCCAACCCCACTAGACACCCCCCACACCCCTGTACACCCCCAGGACAGCCCCCACCCTCCTGGAAAACCCCCATGTAGCACCCCCGGTTTGAGGTATGTGGCCTTTTTTATGAATTTTTATGTGTTTAAAGTGCGTGGGATGAGTTGGGAAGAGTTTGGGAGAGTTTGGAATGGTTTTGGATGATTTTGTAGGCCTTTAAAGGGGTCCATGGTTTGAGTACGGTTAGTAGAAACCGTGCAGATTCTCCAGGAAACCGTGCAGGGGAGACATTAGGCTTCATACGGCCTACGCACGGTTTTCCAAACTGTGTGAGGTAACCATGCGGAACCTTGATCCCGAGGAAGTAGCGTGCACCCGGTTAGCGCACGGTTTTCCCAACCTTGTGGGCTAACCGTGCGGCCACTTAAAAATAGGTTTATAAGTTCCATGCTCCCTCAGGATTAACCTATTTCACTCCAATCTTCCTCCCACTCGATCCTCACTCAGGATTTTGGGTTTTGATGGGTTAAGGGTGCTCTCCCACTCGATTTGGAAGCATTTCAAAGGGGTTTCAAGGCGGATTAAAGGTGGTTTCTCCTGGGTAAGTCTCTCCTCTTGTTTGTCTTGTGTTTTCCTCTAGATCTACATCCCTCTCTTTCATGGTTTTCTATATCTACACTTGTTGTGTGTAGATATGTGGTTTTGATTGCCTTGTATGTTAATATTAAGGCTTTTGGATATTAGGGAAACGGGATCTAGAGAGGTTTTGATGGTGCGTTAGCCGAATTTGAGGTGTGGTTGCTTGTGGGTCAATTTCTCGGGAACCCTAAATGTATATGGCTTCTCTCTCGACTCCACTTGGTTAGAGATAATGTTTTTGGTTACAATTAATTTTTTGTTCTTGAAATTAATTGTGTTTGATGTGCGAAATTGGTTGAAAATCCATTGGCTGATGTTTTGGGGATTTTTGGGGAAAAGGGGGTTTTATGGTGAAATGTTGTGTTTTGGATTTTAGAATGGAGATTTTAAAATGGGATGCTATGATTTATTTGAGAAATGATGGTTAGAAATGGTTTTCAATAAAAAGTTTGTTTTATTGAAATGTGGGTTTTCATGGTAAACGGTTTTCAATAAATGGATGATTTATTGAAGTGGATTGGTATGCAATGGAATTGGTTGATTGCATGTTGTTGTGACCTTGATGGGTTATATGCTTGGTTGTGATTTATTGGAATGTTGTGTAGAAGTGGCGAGAAGTACCGCTATAAAAATGTTATGGATAGTGGACGGAAGGGACACCATCAATGGTAAGTGGACAGGAAGTGCCGCTTGGTGTGAATGGGTGAATGGGTTGGATGGAAGCTCCACCATTTGGTTGTTTAGTTGTTTTGGTGGTTTGATGTGCATGTATTTGCAAGATGGAAATTTTTGTGCTAATGTGTAAATGTGGAGTGGTTGTGGCATGTTTGGTTTACTTTCCCTTGGTGGTTTGGTTTGGGTGAAATGTCTTGGTAAGGGTGTGGTTGGCTTATGCTAATGGTATCACTTGTGATTATTTTATAACTGTTTTATATAAATGTGCTAACGGTTTTATCCTAGTGGAATGTGTAGGGAAGTCATTTGGGGAAATCCTACTGAGTTTTAGTAATCACCCACTGCTTTGGCACGTTGGTGTCTTTGCAGATGTTGTGTATCGTGACGTGGGCAAAGGTAAGGCATCTCCCTCCTTTAGTGGAGCATTGTGATCCCTTGGTGGAGCATGGAGCTTGGAGCTTGGCATGGAGCTGTGTTGGTGTCATGGATTGTGGTGTTGGTTGTTTAGTTTCTGCAGTGTACTATGATGTTGGTTGGACACGTCTAGTTGTATTATTTTTGAGTTGTGTTGTGGAATAACTTTTTTGTCTTTTGAGAATGCTTGGTTTGGAAATTAAATTGACATGCAGCAATAGTGGTTGTTAGTGGATTGTTTGGTTGGTTTTGTCTTAAGGGAAAATCGTTCCCCAACTTGATCTTGAAGCCCTCGACATTTATTTCCAGCCTTTGGTGTCTTGGGAACGTCGCTTAAGTCCAAGTATCCCTCACCTCCTCCTCAAGACAATGAGGTAGGGGCGGGGTGCTACAAGTGGTATCAGTTTGTTTGGTCCTTTGGAGTTGATTCTCGGATTTGTTGTTGATATTCGTTGTGGTACATTCCTTGATTCAGGATGGTAGCAAGGCATAGGAATTTCGGAACATGGAATGTATATCATAAAAGAATGTAGTTAACCCTTTTATGCTGAAATTCAAGTTACTAGGGATTTGGGTACATAAGTGTTTTGGAGACACTTATAGGCATTGGATGTCTCATTGTCGTGGGTATTGCCAATGAGATGAGTATGGCTTGCATAGTAGAAATGTCTTCCCACTAAGATGTATATTTCATTGGGGTATAATGATTTATGATGTGATAATAATGTGTGAAACTGTAATGTGAATAAATTGGTATTTTGAAAATGGTTTGGTTTTCAAAATGGTGAAACATTGAAAATGTGAACTGGTGGAAAGACTTGTTGTGATAGTGTTCTATAATTTGATTTGAAATGGGATTTTGTGATGTCTACAGAAGTGAGACTCATGGTTGTTTGTTTTCTGTTTATAAAAATGGCACTGGGTAGGCGTCATAGAGACCAACTGGAGGAAGCTGCTGAGAATGTTGTTGCACCTGAGCCTCAGGTGAACCAACAGTGAGTGCAAAGCATAGTGCAAGCTTTCCAAGCTGTAGAAAGTGGAAATAATATGGATGAACCAAGGCATGTGGATCATGCGATTCAGTTTCAAAAGCATAATCCTCCCATCTTCAGGGGTGATTCAGAGCCGGAGAGGGAAGAAGCATGGTTGAATATAATGAATAAGACTTTTGAGTTATTGGGAACACCGGTAGAGTTAAAAGTGAAGTTAGCCACATATATGTTGGAAGATCTTTCCCTTCAGTGGTGGGAGTTGGTAGTCCAAGCTGGGAAGGACCATGAAATGATGTGGGACGTATTTTAGGAATTTTTTAACAAACAATTCTACCCACATACGTTTAGAATTCAGCGTACGATTTATTTCGTTAGTTTGAAGCAAGAGCTTATGTCTGTGATAGAGTATGAAGCTAAGTTTATGAACTTAGTGCAGTTTGCACCTGAGGTGACGGGTAGTACATCATTGAAGGCAAGGATATTTGAAGCAAGGTTAAGGTGATAAATCTATTCAAAGATAGTGGTGCTATGTATAGATGATTACACAGAGATTGTGAATAGAGCATCGGTGGATGAGCGGGGTCTGTTGGGAGCTCCAGGTGGGGGAATCATGGTGGTACCCATGGGGAATAGTGGGAACTCTAACGCTGGGTTCAAGCGAAGGAGGGACACTTATTCCCAGGGCGGGAATATGGCATATAATCTGACGGCACGATTATTAAATCTTCCGCTGAATCCCCAGAGCAAGCTGGGATGTTTTCAGTGTGCTTCTACAAGCCACATCAAGTGGGATTGTATGGAACAACCTCAAGCATTTCATAATTGTAAGAAGATGGTGAATCTGCAGCGTTATTGTCGGAATGCTACAAGGTCGGGTTCGCGTGACACTCCTCAGGGATCGTAGATGTTGTATGCTTCGATGGGATGGGGATAGCAGCATACCCCTCATCACCAGAGTAAAGTGGGTCATGGTGATTCTTGGAATACCACAACGCTTCAACAGAGCAATAAAGAGAAGAGTGTGGCAAGAAAACATGTGTTCGGATCCGAGTAGGTTGTCGTGGATGATCAGTCGGGGCCATCCACAGTGCAAGGTACTATTATTTTAAATTCTACCTTGATGCAAGTATTTTTTGATACGGGTGCCTCACACTCTTTTATTGATGCACGTGTGGTTGATTTTCTAGGTTTAAGGGTAGAAATTATGCCCTCAGTTTTGAAACTTCAAACTCCTCTAGGTAGAAGAGAGTGTTGAGCCTTCTTGTGTAGAGCATGTTGTATCGTTTTGGGAAAGGTTGAACTAATGTGGAATTTCTCAATGCTTGATATGGTTGGGTATGATGTAATCCTGCGAATGGATTGGCTGGTGGTGTTTAAGGCCCATATTGACTGTGATGCTTGAACAATGGCTTTTACGACACGTGATGGTGTTAGACATCCTTTAGAGGAGAGAGACATGAAAGGCAGGGTGAAATGGGTTTGTTGTCACCAAAAGTGGCTACGTTATCATATCAGGTGGCGGTGTTGTCATTGGAATCGGTAGAGGGTGTTGAGTAGAGTGTTCTTCCGGCAGTGGTGGATCAGTTCATGGATGTTTTTCCTGAATAATTCTCTGGGTTACCTCCCATAAGAGAAGTGGAGTTTACGATTGATTACTTTACGAGGACCAGTCCTATCTCACTTCCATCTTATCGGATGGCACCAGGTGAATTGCGGGAACGGAAAACCCAGTTGGAAGAGTTAGAAAACAAAGGGTTTATCTGGCCTAGCACGTCTTCATGGGCAGCGCCGGTGTTGTTCGTGAAAAATTAGGATGAAGCTTTGAGGCTCCGTGTTGATTATCATAGAATTAACCAAGTTACGATAAATAATTGATATCCACTTCCACAAATTGATGATTTTTTCGACCAGTTGAGGGGAGCCCGGTCGTTCTCCAAGAATTACCTAAGGTCGGGATATCATCAATTGAGGGTGAGGAAGGAGGATATTCCTAAAACAGCTTTCAGAAGTAGATTTGGCCATTATGAATATGTGGTTATGCCCTTTGGTCTAATGAATGCACCAACGATGTTTATGGCATTGATGAATCAGATATTTCATAGATATTTGGATTCTTTTGTGGTGTTGTTTTTAGATGATATTCTGGTGTATTCAAAGACAAGGGTGGAGCATGAACAGCACTTGGAGATAGTGTTGGGGATCTTTAGGGATCATCGGTTGTATTCCAAATTGTCAAAGTGTGACTTTTGGATACGGGAAGTTTGTTTTTTTGGCCATGTGATTACTGAAAATGGTGTTTCAGTGGATCTGGAAAAGATAGAGGCTGTTATATCTTGGAAACCGCCAAAGAATGTGTTTGAGATACAGATTTTCCTCGGTCTAGCTGGGTATTATCGGCGTTTTGTTCGTGATTTTTCACGTTTGGCTTCACTGATGACAGATTTGACAAGGAAGAATGTTCCATTCCAGTGGATTGAACAGTGTCAGCAGTGTTTCGAAGAGATAAAAGGTCATCTTACATCAGCACCAATCTTGGTTTTGCCAGAACTAGCAAAAGGGTACGTGGTGTATTGCGATGCATCGGGATCAGGGTTGAGGTGCGTTCTCATGCAAGGGAATCATGTGGTTGCGTATGGCTCACGGCAGTTTAGAGGGCATGAGAAGAACTACCCAACTCATGATTTAGAGTTTCCAGTAGTGATCCATGATTTGAAAGTGTGGCATCATTATCTCTTTGGTGAGAAATTCACAGTATATACAGATCATAAGATCTTGAAGAACATTTTCTCACAAATGGATTTGAACTTGAGGAAAAGGAGATTGATGGAATATCTCTAGATGATTGATTTTGAATTGATGTACACAACAGGTAAGGGAAATTCAGTGGCGGATGCATTAACTAGGAAATAATATGCTCAGGTGGTGAAACAGGCATCAGACCAGTGGCAGTTGATGTCGGTTATAGCTGATATGCGGTTGGAATGTGAGGATCAGGGCGATAGAGCGGTCTTCTTTCCAGTTTTGTTGATTACTGACTTGGTTGGACTGGTTAAGGAGGCACAAATATCTGATTCTGGGTGTGTGACCATGGGTTCGAGACTCAATGGTGGGGAGACCATTGAAATTTGGCAACTGAATGGAGATTCAGTTTTGTGTTTTTGGAATCAGATGGTTGTACCAGTTTCTTGTCAGTAGGATCTTCTCAGGGCACATCATCATTCCAGGTGGGTTGTTCATCCTGGAATTCAGAAAATGTATAAAGCGTTTAAAGCACAGTTCTAGTGGGTTGGTATGAATAGAAGTGTGGATGAGTTTTTTTCGAGATGCTTGACATGTCAGCAGGTCATGGCAGAGCATCAGAGGCCAGCAGGAATGATGCAGTCTTTACCGATCCATGTTTGGAAGTGGGAGCAAATAGCGATGGATTTTGTCACAGGTCTCCCAAGAATGGTCAAAAAGCACGATGCCATCTGGGTGATAGTGTATTGGCTAATGAAGTCGGCCCATTTCATCCCGATTTGTGAATCTCATACAGTGTAGGATCTATCCAAAATCTATATCTAGCATATCACCCTCAGACAGATGGTCAATCCGAGAGGATGATACAAACTCTGAAGGATATGTTACAGGCTTGTGACATGGATTTTTGTGGCTCGTGGGAGGATCACTTATCGTTGGTTGAGTTCTTGTACAATAACATTTATCAGGTATCCATACAGATGGCTCCGTTTGAAGCATTGTATGGGCGGCCATATCGTTCTCCACTATGTTGGGTGGAAATGGGTGATTCCTCGATGGTTGGACCGAGCCTTGTCCAGGAGACGATGGAGAAGATCAAGTTGATCAGGAAGAGAATTTAGATGGATCAGAGTCATCCGAAATCATATGTGGATCATCGTCAACGACTGTTGTTGTTTGAGGTGAGTGATCATGTGTTCTTTATGATCTCTCCTAGGTTGGGACATCGTCGGTTTGGGAAGCAGGAAAGTTATCTCCGAGGTATATTGGGCCTTTTGAGATTCTCGAGTGGGTTGGTGAGGTGGCTTATCATTTGTCTTTTCCACCTTGGTTCAGTGTGGTGCACAATGTGTTTCATGTGTTGTAGTTGAAAAAGTATCAGTCGAATCGTGACCATGTGATTCGATGGGATCATGTTGAACTAGAACTGGATGCTTCGTTGGTGCACGTGCCAGTGCGGGTTGTGGATAGGTAAGGGAAAGTCTTACATGGTAAAATCATCGGTTTAGTTCATGTTTTGTGGCAACATGGTCAGATTCAAGAGGAGACTTGGGAGCGGTAGAAAGAGATGGTCGAGCAGGGGCCCGAGCTCTTTCGGCAAAGGGCAGGTTCACTACTTTCCAAGGACGGAAAGTCCAATGGTGGGGAGAATGTATCACCCCTGTTTTGAGGTATGTGGCCTTTTTTATGCATTTTTATGTGTTTAATGTGCATGTTATGATTTGGGAATAGGTTGGGAGAGTTTGGAATGGTTTTGGATGAGTTTGAAGACCTTTAAAGGGGTGCACAGTTTGAGCATGGTTAGTGGAAATCGTGCGGATTCTCCAGGAAACTGTGCAGGGGAGAAAGTAGGCTTCACACGGCCTGCGCACGGTTTTCCAAACCATGCGAGGAAACTATGTGGACCCTTTCTCCCGAGGCAGTAGCGTGCGCACGGTGAGCGCACGGTTTTCCAAACCGTGCGGGCTAACCGTGCAGCCACTTAAAAATACGGTTATAAGTTCTAGGCTCCCTTGGGCTTAACCTATTTCACTCTAATATTCCTCCCACTCGAGCCTTACTTGGGATTTTGGGTTCTCAGGGGTTAAGGGTTCTCTCCCACTTGATTTGGAAGCATTTCAAAGGGGTTTCAAGACGGATTGAAGGTGGTTTCTCTCGGGTAAGTCTCTCCTCTTGTTTCTCTTGTGTTTTCCTCTATCTCTACATCCCTCTCTTTACTGGTTTTCTATATCTACACATTTTGTGTAAAGATATAGGGTTGTGGTTTCCCTGTATGTTAATATTAAGGCTTGTGGATCTTAGGGAAAGGGGATCTGGAGAGGTTTCGGTGGTGCGTTCGCCGGATTTGATGTGCGGTTTCTTGTGGGTCAATTTCTCGGGAACCCTAAAGGTAGGTGACTTTTCTCTCGACTCCACTTGGTTAGAGATAATGGTTTTGGCTACAATTAATTTTTTGTTCTTGAAATTAATTGTGTTTGATTTGCGAAATTTGTTGAAAATCTCTTGGGTGATGTTTTGTGGATTTTGGGAAAAAGAGGGTTTTGTGCTGAAATGCTTTGTTGTGGATTTTAAAATGGAGATTTTAAAATGGGATTCTATGATTGATTTGTGAAATGATTGATGGAAATGGTTTTAAATAAAAAGGTTATTTTATTGAAATGTGGTTTGGCATGTTAAATGGTTTTCAATAAATGGATGATTTATTGAAGTGGATTGGTGTGCAATGGAATTGGTTGATTGCATGTTGTTGTGACCTTGATGGGTTATATGCTTGGTTGGGATTGATTGGAATGTTGTGTGGAAGTGGCGAGAAGTACCACTATAAAAAGGTGATGGATAGTGGATGAAAGGGCCACCATCAATTGTAAGTGGACGGGAATTGTCGCTTGGTGTGAATGGGTGAACAGGTTGGACGGAAGCTCCACCGTTTGGTTGTTTGGTTGTTTTGGTGGTTTGATGTGCATGGCTTTGTAATATGGAAATTGTTGTGCTAATTTGTAAATGTGGAATGGTTGTGGCATGTTTGGTTGGAATTCCCTTGGTGGTTTGGTTTGGGTGAAATGGATTGGTAAGGGTGTGGTTGGATTATGCTAATGGTAGCACTTGTGATTATTTTATAACTATTTTATATAAATGTGCCAACGGTTTTATCCTAGTGGCATGTGTAGGGATTTCATTTGGGGAAATCCTACTGAGTTTTAGTACTCACCCCCTGCTTTGGCACGTTGGTGTCTTTGTAGATGTTGTGTATCGTGACGTGGGCAAAGGTGATGCATCTCCCTCCTTTAGTGGAGCATTGTGATCCCTTGGTGGAGCTTAGAGCTTGGAGCTTGGCATTGAGCTATGGTGGTGTCATGGCTTGTGGTGCATGGTTGTTTAGTTTCCGCAGTGTACTCCGATGTTGGTTGGACACGTCTAGTTGTATTGGTTTTGAGTTGTGTTGTGGAACAACTTAGTTGTATTTTGAGAATGCTTGGTTTGGCAATTGAATTGGCATGCATCAATAGTGGCTGTTAGTGGATGGTTTGGTTGGTTTTTTCTTAAGGGAAAATCGTTCCATAACTTGATCTTGAAGCCCTTGGCATTTATTGCCAGCCTTTGGCATCTTGGGAACGTTGGTTAAGGCCAAGTAGCCTTCACCGCCTCCTCAAGACAATGAGGTGGGGGCGGGCTGTTACACTCCACCCCACTGGACATCCCCCCCCCCACACCCCTGGAAACCCCCCAACCCACTGGACACCCCCCCCCCCACACACACACCCCTGGACACCCCCTGAATAGCACCCCACTCCCTTGTACAGCCCCCCCCCCACCCACCCTCCTAGACACCCTCTCACCCCCATGGACACACTAGACACCCCCCCCCCCCCCACCCCACTGGACACCCTTCCCACACCCCTAAAAACCATCACACCCCACTGGACACCCCCACACCCCTGAATACCCCATGGATATCCCCCCACCCCTCCTGGACAGCCTCCCACTCCCCTGGACAGCCCTCCCACCCTCCTGGACACCCTCCCACCCCCCATAGACACCCTAGACACCCACATCCCATTGGACAGCCCTCCCACACCCCTAGAAACCCCCACCCCACTGGACCCCCCCCCCCCCCCCACACACACACACACCCCTAGACACCCCCCGGACACCCCCCCCCCACCCACCCACCCTCCCTCCTGGACAGCCCCCACTCCCCTAGACAGCATCCCACCCTTCTGGACACCCTGGACACCCCCACCCCACCCCACTAGATAACCCTCCCACACCCTATAACCCCCCCCCCACACACACACACACACTGGACACCCCTAGACACCCATGGAAACCCCCCCCCCCCCCCCCCACCTCTCCTGGACAGCCCCCCACTCTCTTGAATAGCCCTCCCAACTTTCTGGACACCCTCCCACCCCCATAGACACCCTGTACACCCCACCCCCACCCCGCTGAATATCCCTCCCACACCCCTGGACCTCCCCCCCCCCCACCCCACTGGACACCCCCACACCCCTGGACAGCCCCCCCCCCCACCACCTCTCCTAGACAGCCCCCACTCCCCTAGATAGCCCTCCCACCCTCCTGGACACCCTCCCACCCCAGTGGACACCCTGGACACCCCCACCCCACTGTACAGCCCTCCCACACCCCTGGAAACCCGCCACCCCACTGAACACCCCCCCCCCACACGCACACACACCCATGGACACCCCCTGGACACCCCCCCCCCCCCCCCACACACACACACACCCCTGGACACCCCAGGATAGCCCCCCCCCCCATCCCACCCTCCTAGATAGCCCCCCACCCCACTAGATAGCCCTCCCACAGCCCTGTAATCCCCCACCCCCCCCCCACTGGACACCCACCCACACCCCTAGAAACCCCCCCCCCCCCCAAGACCAGAATCTAGACCAGAAAAACCATCAGAACTAGACCAAAACAAGAAGTATAAAAAAATTAAACATTCACATGTGTAACATTCAAAACTTACAATGTCAACTAAAAAACCTAAATCAAACCTAAATGACTAGTAAATACACAATTATAATGAAAATATTCAAAATTACATTTTACACTACATACAAACTAAAATCCAATCAAACCTATAAAATAATTTGACCATTCCACTTGTAAGTGTTTGAAATATTGAGCACTATAGGGTTAAGGGTCATCAAATAGATACAAAGTAAGAGGATAGTAGTTAACATGTATAATGAATAAATAAAATGAAATATTATGGAAAAGTTTAAAAGGAAATCTTACCATGTCAAAATGCTTAAGTGTACCAGTTGTAATTATTTCATACATAAATCTTAACATATAATATCCACATTCGACGATGACTTGTTGTTCATGAAAATTCTTTTTAAATGAGTGTAGGTTCATAATATAATTTTTATGTAATACATCAAAAAAGTAAAAATTATAAATGGATATTTACCTTTGCTTTTACATATTAGATCTTGGCACTCCTTTTCTTTGTGTTTTTTCGAAAGTAGACCCATCCCCTGTTAGAAAATAATATGAATGGGATAAATTTAAAATTCATTATAATATATAAAACTATTAAGAAATTGAAAATTACTTTTCCAACATATTCTTAAAACTTTCCCACACATTTTCATGGACAAAGCATATCCAATAAAGTGGTTTCTCCCTTGGGAAAAAACACCTAACATTCAATGATCACTGATAAAAGAAAATTTAAGGTTAGTGGTTTTTTATGTTAAAAGATAATGAACTCTTTGCCATAGATATGTTTCATACCTATCACAAAAAGGAATCATCCAACACTGTGTGATTATATTATGTTCAAATCATTCAGCAATATAAATCATTATTTGTTCCTCATCCAATGCATGTGCTTCAGGGGAAATCAAATGCAAGTCCATGAATCTATATACATCTATCCACTCATTCTTCTCACGCATTTTATAAAGATACCTAATAAAAAATAAACATAAGTATACATTTTTAATAAATATAATGCAATGAAAATGTGTTAAGACTTATATGGAAAAAAATTTCACCATGTTGATGCCCAACTTATCTCCAGTAACAAGATCCATGATATCATTTTTCAAAATCCCCACATTTATTGCACGTCCACAAACATGAGCTTCCATTAGAAACTCATAATGATCTGCCAAGAAATTTGAATATCTTGACAATCTGTCAAGACTACTAGAATCTGTATCTGATGTCATATCCATTTGTCTTTGTTGTTATCTATATAGTATTTCTTTACCTTTGAAGTATTCCTGTAAAAATAAATAGAAAAATATATTAGTTTTCAAATGTTAAAACAACATTAATAAAAAAAGATATAATATACATACCTCTATGGTAATGAGTCATAGAAGTCTTGATGGCTAAATTAAAAAATGGCTGATACTTTGTCCAACTGTTGTCATCTCATCTGTGGGTAATGGTACTCGAGTTGATCTATCTATAATATCTTGGAAAATGACCCTATGATGCTTTACCTCTAACTTTTGATGATGAATTGTATCTTCTATACAATATAACAACCCATATGCAACTATATGGTGTTGAAGATCATCAACATACAACTTGCAATAAGTAAGAATCTGTAGTGGAGGAGTAGGATAAAAAATGGGGTCTGCTGACTAAGGTGGGGGAGTGGGAGCTACTGGCGGAGGTGGAAGATAAATAATGGGGTCTTCAAGGGGAGGTGGAGGAGTGGGAGCTATAGTTTGAAATTGTCTTTGTATGTCTGCAAAAATATACTGTACTGATGCTCTAATATTTTCCTCCATCTTCGCATTAATATTATGAACTTCAGACTCCAAGGATTCTATTTTTTTATAAACACCCTCAATGGAAGAAGTTGAAAAACGTGGAAACACTTATCTTACTGATACACCCATCGGATATCCTCGTACACCACCAGGATGTTCGGGCTTTCCCAATATTGCAGATAAAATATCTTTCCTCCCAGTAGCTGTAAATACCCCCAGTGAGCTCTGATCCTTAAGAGAATCCTGTATTAATTAATTGAACATTTTTGTAATGATTCAAATTATATAAAGAATATAGTTAACTTAAATAAATAAAATTAATATTTTACAATCCTCTCAACTACGATTCTCGAATATTATAAAATATATTTCCCCTTTTTCCCATCTGAGCTCTCTTCCATTTTAATGTCTAGATGTAGGGGATTGAGGGTCAACCTCTATAGATCTTGAAGACTCATCTCTCAATTTTTCAAATTTTTCCACCATCATTTGTTCTCCCAATAATGTATACCAATCCCGAGATAAACTATGAGGGTATACATTTTTATATTGGATCTCCTGATGATATTTCCTTGTTTTCTGTAAACTAAGAATAAGAAATCATTAACAAAACATTAATAAGATCATTTATATAAGAAAGATTATAAAATTTTACATTCCCCTTACCAAAAATGAATCTTTTCTTCTAATTTAAACAATCTATGTCCATGTCTCTTCATCTATGAATGGATATATATGACATGGATTTTCATGACTCCTATGAACAAAAATAAAATCAGATGTGAGGGTTGATTTGAAATCCCTCCATCTCCTAGCAGCCATCGATAAAAATTTCTTCCTAACTCCTCCAGTGTCAGGAATATCAAATATCATCTGATAAAGAAGAGGTAAAACATGTTATACTAGAAACATTTAAGGAATATGAAAACAATAGCAGAAGTTCTTACCAAAATCATCTCCCACAACTGATATATTATCACTTTGTCCACACTTCTCCAATCATCATAAAAATACTTACTTTTCTCTTACCCTGAGTTTATACAAAACTTTTAAAATATTTTTCATTTGGAGCTCTAAGAATATCATTCTCATAAAACTCAAAGAGTATCCTCTGGTTCTTCATACGAGCAAGTGATAATTTTGGTAAACGTGTGCACCCATGTTTACCAACTCTTGAACTCTTCTTTGTCATTATGGGAGAACATGAGGAATATTAGGGAACATCAAGAGGAGCATGTGAATGTCATTCCCCAGAGGTATGATCAGTATGCTCATATCCTGAATCAAGTGGTTGATCAACTGATTGATCTCTCATTATCCTTCAAATCCAAAAAAAACAAACATTAGTTCACAAATATACAAATTCAAATACTACAATACTAATGTAAACAGAAAATGGAAAATTGAACTAAGTTACATAATAGTAAATAAGGTTAATATGGTAAACATGTTAAACAATGGTAAACATGGTAAAATTGGTAGTGTAATTTTCATTCAACAAAATAAATAAATATATAAGTTATGTAAAGGTAAACTATAGTAAACTATGGTAAATATGGTAAACATGGAAAACATGGTAAACATGGTAAGCATGGTAGACATGGTAGACATGGTAGACATGGTAAACATGGTAAACATGGTAAAGTAATTTTCATTCAACAAAAATAATAGATATATAATTTTCGTAATGGTAAACATGATAAACTAAACTAAACAAAATTAAAATAAACAAAAACATCTACTTATTTGTTTTAATATGCGTTTTAATAAAAAAAATTACAATATCTAACATTTTATAAAAATAATAAATGTAAACAAGAAATAAACATATGTTACCTGTAATATTAGAATTGTAAAAATGGATTGTTTTCCCAAATTCCTTCTTCATGATCATTTCTTATGGCACAAACCATGTCTTCAACATGCTCATCATTATGTTTAGCTATTTTTTCCATGAAAGTAGGGATCTCACATAAATCAGCATCTTCATCAAGTTGATCCTCACCAACATATTGTTTTTCCCTTGTAAAAAAATACACCACTGCATATCTGATTGATCAAATATATAGAAAATCTGTTTTGCATGTGTTTCCATTATAAAAGAATTTGTTTTGTCTTCCAATCTATTTAGATTAACAACTGTCATTCCAAATTCATCGTGTCTAACAATGTTGTTACCGATAAACCATTTGTAGTTAAAAACATGAACTTTAATTTTAAAGTAATAAACCTCTGATATTTATTCAATGACTCCATAATATGAATTTGATGCATAAATTGGGTTTTTGTCTTTAGAACTCGAAAAATGCATTGCTTCTTCAAACACCAATACAACACTATTCTGAACTGCACTTCTATTGTCCTGAGCTTTCGTATGAAATGTATAGCCATTAATGTCATAACTGGACCATGTTATCACATTTAAACATGGACCACCCACTAACCATCTTAATGTCTCTGATACATATGATCTACCAAGCAAGGTCTTTTTAAACCATGACAAAAACAAATTTTGTGCTCATTCAAAATCCACATTTCTTTCTTCTTTGGATGACATTGTTTCAACTCATTAGTATGCAATGTGATATACAGTTGAGCATCAGCTATGTTATTCAAGATTTATAATTCTAACTTCTTCATCTATTCAGATGAAAACAATTTGACTTTCAAGTCACGAATCTTATTTCCCTCATTATTAACTCGTTCATGGTGAGATGGAGTCAAACCTATGTGCTCCATAGTAGCCATGTAGCTCATACAAAACTCTACAACCTCCTTAGAAATATACTTTTCAATAATGGAGGCTTCAGGTCGATATGGATTCTTAACATACCCCTTCAATATTTTCATATACCTTTCATAAGGATATATCCAACAAAGATATACAGGTCTACAAATATGTATTTCTCAAACCAGATGAATCATTAAATGCACCATTATATCAAAAAAAAGATGGAGGAAAATGAATTTCCAATTGACAAAGTACCTTTTCCAAAATGTTCAAAGCATTCACATCAATCACCTTTTTACAAATTGAATTTAAAAAATAACACAACTTCATTATAGTCTTTCTGACACGGATGGGAAATATTCCATGAAATGAAACTGGTAGAATTTGTTGCGTTGTGACATGAAAATCATGATATTTCATACCTATCAACTTCAAATCCTTCAAAGAAACAAAAAAATTTACATTTTAAGAATAACCTTGAGGCACTTTGATATCATGAAGACACTGACGAAAGCTAATTTTCTCCCTATTGGATAATGTATGACAAACCGAGGGAAGAAATGTTCATCTTCCATTAGGAGTGGGAGCTAAATCTAAATGTATTCCCATTGATAGTAAGTCTAATCTTGCATTCAACCCATCTTCTGTCTTTCCTTTAATATCTAGAAATGTTCCAATAAAACTGTCACAGATACTCTTCTCCACTTTCATGACATCAATATTATGTTTCACTTCATGATATCTCTAATATGGTAGCTCCAAAAATATTGACCTTTTCTTCCAAATATTTCTATCATTACCATATTTTTGTGTCTTTACCAATGTCACATCAAGTTTTTCCACCCTCTCAAAATGATCATCAGGGGATAAATGTTTTGGAGAAATATCAAATTCTTATGAGCCATTGAATTCCTTTTTTAGTCTTCTATAAGAGTGATCCATAGAAAAAAACTTTTGATGACTCGTGTACAATGTTTTCCTCCCATGATACAATTGACAATATGAAGTTTGTTATTCACAAATTAAACATGCTTTATGCCCTTTAACACTGTATCCAGACAAATTTCTATATGCTAGGAAGTCATTTATAGTGAACATAAGCACTTCATGTAGTTGAAAATATTACATTTTATAAGAATCATACACCCTAATACCATCCTCCCATAAAAGTTTCAAATCATCAATCAATGGTGAAAAGAAAACATCAATATCATTTCCAGGTTTCTTCGGACCAGAGATCATTATACTCAACATGACATATTTTCACTTCATACAAACTTTATAAGATAGGTTGTAAATTACCAATAAAACATTCCATGAACTATGTGTGCTACTAAGGGTTCGGTATGGATTCATTTCATTTGCGCACAACCCTAGTCTGAGATTTCTAATTTCTTTTCCAAATGTAGGATATTGCTCACCAATTTTCTTCCATTGTGGACAATCAGATGGATGACATATTTTTTCATCACATATCCTCTCATCAGTATGCCATTTTAACATTTTTTCATCATGTGAATTAGAAAATAAACATTTCAAACAATTAATTATAGGAAGATACCAAAATACCTTAGAAGGGATCTTTGTAATCTCTATATCATCCTGTGATTTTTCTTTCAACTTATTCCGTGATGTCCCACATTTAGGAAACTCTAAAAGAAATTCATATTTCTTCCTATATATCATACAGTCATTCAGACAGGCATGTATTTTCTTGTATCCCAATCCCATCAGGCATAATATTTACTTGGCCTTATAATGTGAATCTGTAAGATCGTTGTCTTCTAGAAGAATGTCTTTCAACCATTGTAGCAGATCTGTAAAACTATTGTCACTCCATCTATGTTCCACATTCAGGTTAATCAATCTTAACACCACCGAAAAAACCGTAAAATCTGTACAACCAATATACAATGGTTTTTCAGCATCACCGTATAGATGTGAAACTGTTGGTTCTATCTCAATTTGTTGTTTTACAATATCACGGATCATTTATTAAATTCCATTGAAGTTACCATCTATAAAATCTTCATCATTAGTAGATCTGACATTCTGTCCAATTTCATCATGCCAAATCCAAGGTCTATAACTCAAATTAAAACCATGATAAATCAGATTATCATTGATCTCTCTACTTTTCAACTTCTTCATATTTAAACATTTCAGTCATGGACAGAAAAAAATGTCACTGCTTGGAACATTTCGTTTAGAAAATTCCAAAAAGGCATCAACACCTTTTTCATATTCATTACTCATTCGATATTCTGTAATCCAACTTCAACTCATTATTACCCATAACAAATTTCCAAATTATACATCTTTTTAAGATAAGACAAATATATATTTATATGAAAAATATCATAATTTGAATGTAAAAAAATTTTGAAATATAAAACAAATCTATGTGTATTTGAAAAAAATATGCATGAAAATGATTTTAAAAAGAAAATATAGTTAGATATAATAGTTTTAAATTCATCTTGGATCCTTTCTTCTTAAGGTACACAAAGAATACATCCTGGTGCAACTGGATACCAAATTCACCCTTCTGTAAAAAAGAAATATGAAGTGTAAATATTAAAATATATATACATTCACTATTGAAAATTACACATATCCCAACGATTTGAAACCATTGGGATAGAATAACCCAATGGTTTCACACACCATTGGATTGATGGTTGTTGCAATAGCCATATACCAACGATTCTACAGGAACCATTGGTATAGACTACCTAAAGTTAAAATATTCCAACGGTTTCAATGAAACTGTTGGGATATATACATACCAAGGGGGTGTCCAAGGGGGTAGGGGATATCCATGGGGTGGTGGGGGTTGTCCAAGGGGGTAGGGGCTGTCCACAGGGGTAGGGGATGCCCAAGGTTTCTAAGGGGGTATGGGTGTCTAGGTGGGTAGGGGTTGTCCCTATGCATTTCATTTAAATAAAAGATTCATTTGCTTCTAGTTTGAAATATAGGAAAATAAATATAGTTTTTCTAAAAACAATCCTCATGAAATCATTTAAAACCATGAATTCAATTTTACCAAAGAGACACACCACAATTAGGTATCATAATCAATGATGACATAATGAGGGCAATGGGTAAGCAGCATTCAAGTAACCATACGAGAGGAGGAACCTAGATTATCCTCCACGAATAAAAAAGTGTCAGAGAAAATGGAAATACCTAGGAGCTTAGGAGAAAATCTAAAACATATTATAACCTAATCCATCCTTTTGGAATTCCTGGTGCAATCAAATAGCCCTAACGCACGAGGGGAACCATCCCCAAAGAAGAGAGTGTTTATACTAAGGGTCAATTAGCCAGAGCATAATCTTAAACTAGTTCAGCAAGCATTCTCAAATAATCTACTACCAATTCTAGGTTACCATGTTATGTCTAAAATGGGGGTGATCTGAGGAGTATCAGATAATCAACCATATATGAAGAATAAGCACAAGACACACATAATCCACACACCCACAAGAATCACCCTGGAACACCACTCTAAGGAAGTCCCCTTACCTTAGGGACATCAATGCACAGTGGAAGTCCCAGACTAAGGAAATTTCCATTCCTTTTAATAATGATAAGGCAAGAGACACATTATAAGGATACTTTTACAAAGAAAACCCACTTTCTGAAAGTTCCAACTGGGCTACACCCATTCTTTTAAAAGAAAAACGTTTTCAAAAGTATCCAAACACACCATTTAGGACATCCCCATCCCCTGGACACCCCATACCCCCTTGGATAGCCCACTAACCCCCATGGACACCACCCCATGGACACCCCCCACCCCCTGGACACAACCCCCACCCCCCACCCCCTTGGACACCCCCCTGGACACCCCCCAGCCCCTGGACAGCCCCCCACCCCCCGGACACTACCCCCCACCCCCTATACACCCTCACCCCCTTGGAAAACCCCCTCACCCCCACCCCTGGACACTACCCCCACCCCCTTGGACACCCCCTGGACACCAACACCCACTTAGATATCCCCCCACCCCCTGGAAAACCCCCAACCCCTCTGGACAACCCCCACCCCCTGGACTCCCCCACCCCCTGGACACCTCATACCCCCTTGGACAGCCCACTCACCCCCCCTAGACACCACCCCCACCCCCTAACCCCTTGGACACCCCCACCCCCCTGGATAGCCCCCTCACCCCTTCGACACCACCCCCCACCCCATGGAGACTTTTACCCCATTGGAAAGCCCCATCACCCCCTATAAACCACCCCCACCCCCTTAGACACCCCCCTGGACACCACCACCCCCTTGGACAGCCCCCTCACCCCTCTAGACATCCCCCACCCCCTGGACAGCCACCCAACCCTCTGGATAGCCCCCCCCCCCCCCCCCCTGGACAGCCCCCCCCCCCTCACCACTCTGGCCAGACCCCCACTCTCTGGACAGCCCCCCATCCCTCTGGACAGCCACCCCCCCCCACCCCAGGACACCCCCTCCACTTGGACACCCCTACCCCCTTAAAAATCCCAATCACCCCCCTGGACACCCCCCCACCCACCCCTGGACACCCCTACCCACTTGGACAAACCCCTCAACCCCTAGACACCACCACCCCCCACCCACCCCCTTGGATATCCCCAAACCCCTTGGACAGACCCCACACCCACTAGAGACCACCCAATACCCCCTTTGACACCCCCTGGACACCCCCACCCCCCCTAGATAGCCCCCCACCCCCCTGGACACCCCCACCCACTTGGAAAGCCCCCCCACCCCCTTGGACACCCTTTGTACGCACACACACACATGATAGAACACACAAAAATCATAAACTTGCATGATATCACTTCCATAGGTTTATTTTACAAGAAAATAATTTAGCATAGTATAAATGAACACTATGAAACTTACCAAGATAGAAAGAAAAAAGATAGAAAAATTACATCTCAAAAAAGTTAGTTTAGGGCATCACGAAAAATAAAAATTGAAATCAAGTCGTGAGACTTACTTGAGTGTTGTAAGTCAGCCTGATAGATCTGATGATAATAAAGATGATTAATGATGTTGGGAAAATGAGGCTGGATGTCACGACTTCAAAGAATCATTTCTAGTTTTTCCATGTGAGAGAGACGAGTCGCAAGTCACCCGAACGAAGAAAACAGAATGACTAAATACAGGGTGTGATAAATCATTTAAAAGCTTTATCATGTCGGTTATTTAATAACCGAGGTGATAAACTATTTTTTTTATGTTTATAATGTCGGTTATTTAATAACCGACGTAGAAAATAATTTATCATGCCGGTTATTTTATAACCGACGTGATAAATGGTGCTTTATCAAGTCGGTTCTTTTGATAACCGATGTGACAAATTGCCGATATTTGCTTTATCACGTCAGTTATAATGTAACGACCCGAAATTTTGAATAAATCTTGTTTCCTAATTTTATGTGTTATTTTATTTTATTTTTATACTCAACGAAAATGTTTCATTTGATAACATGATTATAATTAAAATGAGACCGTTGGGTTTAGACGGTTATATGACCATTGGTCAATATGACCGCTGGAAACTAAACATTTTGATTATTGTCTCTAAATACAAGTAATCTTGGTTAATTATTATAGAAAGAAGATTCGATGGCCTCACCCAGTAGTCTTGGACCGATCGAAGCCCATCTAACAGAACTTGGGAAGGAGATAGCACCACTGGGCTTTGCTCTGGACCAAACCCAAGCCAAACTTCATCGTGTGAAGCTAGAACGGAATCGCCTTTGTGAGAAGTTCAAACTGATAGAAATTACTACTCGTGCGATGTTAGCCGATCCTCCCTCAGATTCTCTCACCTTAGCACACCTTACACTTAGGTCCTATGCTGGTGTGATAAGGGGCTATGTAAGGAGACCGTAACTGCCTTGTGTAATCCTTTTTTTTAAATAAAAATTGGGATTTCTTCTTATGATGAAGTTTATGAATTTTTAAATGACCGAATAAATATAGTATGCATATTTTTGATGAATTTTAGAAAAAGGATATTTTGAAAATGTTTATGTAAACCTTAAATAATTAAAAATGTGTAATGATTTTCAAAAAATGGTCTTCTACAATTATGTTCAGTACGAAATTTAGAGTCCAATAAGATCAACTTGATTTTTGATGAATAGTAAATTATGAATAGTGATTTTATGATTAGGATTAGTAATGTGTCTAAATGGATTAGTAATCTCACTTAAAGAAAGTATTAATATAATCTAGGCACCTTGATTAAGTAATGTGATTCAATCAAATGGTTAAATAACGGTTTCATAAATTATTATTCAAGTATTAGTTTTTTGAGTGAATAGTGTTTTTTAATTAAAAATTAAATTAAAAAAATTTAAAAAAATTATTTTTATAAAATGGATTTCATTTTTGAACTCAGAGCACCAATATTATGTTATGGTAATTTTTGGGGTTTTTTCTGAAAAAATGAATTTTCGGTGAATAGTGTATTTATTTAAAAAATAAATTAAAATTATTTAGAAAATTATTTTTATAAAATGGAGTTCATTTTTGAAATTAGACATTTATATTTGGTTAAGGTGAAATTTTGGGATTATTCTGAGAAAGTTGAATTTTCGATGAATAGTGAAAATACAGTTTTTAAGTTACGGGTGTTTAATGACATCATTAAATGATGTATTAAGTTTGTAATCAATATATTCAACTTATGAATATTAAGATAAGGTATGAGGTGTCCCAAGTGGCCAATACCATGTGCAAATACCATGGGCAAGCCCATGGTTTTACCAAAACCACTAATGAGGTGTCCCTTGGCCATTAATGCCTTGTCCCCTCACTTTCCCTATAAATACCAAGCCATCCTCTCATCCATTCGACTCCCCACTCTCCCCCAACGAAGTTCTGGTCTCATTACCTCCCAAGGAGTCCTCCCAAGGTGCCCCCAAGCCCTCAAGGTCCCAACCTTTGAGTTTTAAGAGTTACGTTTTAAGGTAAGGGATCCGACCCCTCTCTTTCTTTTCAAGTGATCTCTTTTATGTCATTATTTTATGCCCCATGTTATTATGTTGGAGGAGGTTATTTTATATTAATTATACTGTCCTTTTTATGTTCATATGATGAGAGACCCCCTCTTACTCTCATCATTTCGTTTTAAGAATGTTTAAATGGCGTCGTTAGGCTGCCGAATTTTCAAGAGATTCGTTCACCTTTCTCATTTTTTAAAGTTCTACTTTCATGTAAAGTCTTTAAAGTTCCTTTTTATTATGTTGGGTTATGATCTCTATATTTATCATACTGATATTTTATGATCATATGATGAGAGACCCCATTTTATCTCTTCAATTCAGTATTTTGAAGTTTTAAGTGGCGCTGTTAGGCTGCCGAATTTTTAAGGGATTCTTTCACCCTTCTCATTTTCAAGTTCTATTTTCTTGTCAATTAATTCAAGTTAATTTATTTTGTGGTATGATCTCTATATCTATCATAATTATCATTTATGTTCATATGATGAGAGACCCTTTTTGATCTTGTCAATTAATTGTTTTTTGAAGTTTAAGTGGCGATGTTAGGCTGCCGAATTTTCATAAGAGAAATCTTATTTTTTGTCTTCCTTTCATGTTCTTCATTTCATATGGTATATTTTCAAATTTCATTACCATGTTCTTAAATCCCTTATATTCTGTCCCTATACTTTTTTATGGGTCATTTATGAATGTTTGACCCATGTCCCCTCTCTTTTCAATGTTTTCTAAAACCCCGAAACATAGCCGTTATGCTGTAGAATTTTCATCTCAAAATGCCTCTCTCTTTTCTCAAAATTATTTTATGTTATAAAGTGAATACTAAAAGCTCTTATTTCTACAGGGGTATTCACATATATACCAAAATTTTCTATTTTAAATTCTGGGATTTACATACATGAAACCCACTCTCCCCTTCTGTGGGTTTAAAGTGACGTAAAGATCATGTCTTTAAAGCAGTTTTTAAAACGTTATGATTATGAAATGAAACCCATTTATTTTCTGCTATATAGGTTGTTTATGAAATGATTTATGATGATATATGTGTCTCACATGATAATAAAGGCAAATTTAAGGGTGCTCCCTGATAGCGCTCCAATGCATTGGGTAATGATGTACCCACTAGAGATTACAATTTTCACGATACCTTGGTGAATAACCTTGGTAATTTTCAAATGACACCTTGGGGATGGACCTTGGTGATATGTTCATGATTATCTATGTTAAATTATGTAGCCACATATTCAAGTTATGAAAATGTTATTTTTATTATGATATGCCTCATGATTTCATTCTCATGCCTTAAAGTTCAGTATCTCAAGTTCACATGTAAAATGTTTCTCTTGTTTCCCTTACTAGGATTTTTTCTCACCCTTTCTTTTGATGTATGTACCCAGGTTATGTGATGCAGTAATGAACCTAGTATGAACATGAGGAGAAGCCTTTAAAGTGTTTTAGAAGAATGTTTTATGTTTTCATGTTTAAAGTTCTTGGTTTCCAAGACACTAAACCTTAAAGATCCTCGGTTTTGTAAAATCTAATGAGGTGCCCCTTGGCCATTAATGCCTTGTCCCCTCACTTTCCCTATAAATACCAAGCCATCCTCTCATCCATTCGACTCCCCACTCTTCCCCAACGAATTTATGGTCTCATTAACTCCCAAGGAGTCCTCCCAAGGTGCCCCCAAGCCCTCAAGGTCCCAAACTTTGAGTTTTAAGAGTTACGTTTTAAGGTAAGGGATCTGACCCCTCTCTTTCTTTTCAAGTGATCTCTTTTATGTCATTCTTTTATGCCCCATGTTCTTATGTTGGAGGATGTTCTTTTATATTCATTATACTGTCCTTTTTATTTTCATATGATGAGATACCCCCTCTTACTCTCATCATTTCGTTTTAAGAATGTTTAAATGGCGTCGTTAGGCTACCGAATTTTCAAGGGATTCGTTCACCTTTCTCATTTTTTAAAGTTCTACTTTCATGTAAAGTCTTTCAAGTTCCTTTTTATTATGTTGGGGTATGATCTCTATATTTATCATACTAATCTTTTATGGTCATATTATGAGAGACCCCATTTGATCTATTCAATTCAGTATTTTGAAGTTTTAAGTGGCGCCGTTAGGCTGCCGAATTTTTAAGGGATTCTTTCACCCTTCTCATTTTCAAGTTCTATTTTCTTATCAAGTCTTTCAAGTTAATTTATTTTGGGGTATGATCTATATATCTATATTACTGATCATTTATGTTCATATTATTAGAGACCCTTTTTGATCTCGTCAATTCATTTTTGTTGAAGTTTAAGTGGCGCTGTTAGGCTGTCGAATTTTCATAAGAGAAATCTTATTTTTTGTCTTCCTTTCATGTTCTTCATTTCATATGGTATATTTTCAAATTTCATTACCATGTTCTTAAATCCCTTATATTCTGTCCCTCTACTGTTTTATGGGTCATTTATGAATTTTTGACCCATGTCCCCTCTCTTTTCAATGTTTTCTAAAACCCCGAAACATAGTCGTTATGCTGCAGAATTTTCATCTCAAAATGCCTCTCTATTTTCTCAAAATTATTTTATGTTATAAAGTTAATACTAAAATATCTTATTTATACAGGGGTATTCACATATATACCAAAATGTTCTATTTTAAATTCTGGGATTTACATACATGAAACCCACTCTCCCCTTCCGTGGGTTTAAAGTGACGTAAAGATCATGTCTTTAAAGCAGTTTTTAAAACGTTATGATTATGAAATGAAACCCATTTATTTTCTGCTATATGGGTTGTTTATGAAATGATTTATGATTATATATGTGGCTCACATGATAATAAAGGAAAATTTAAGGGTGCGCCCTGATAGCGCTCCAATGCATTGGGTAATGATGTAACCACTAGAGATTACAATTTTCACGATACCTTGGTGAATAACCTTGGTAATTTTCAAATGACACCTTGGGAATGGACCTTGGTTATATTTTCATGATTGTCTATGTTAAATGATGTAGCCACATCTTCAAGTTATGAAAATGTTATTTTTATTATGATATGCCTCATGATTTCATTCTCATGCCTTAAAGTTCTTTTCATGACCTTATTGAAGTATCTCAAGTTCACATGTAAAATGTTTCTCTTGTTTCCCTTACTGGGATTTTTGCTCACCCTTTCTTTTGATGTATGTCCCCAGGTTATGTGATGCAGTAATGAAACTAGGATGAACATGAGGAGAATCCTTTCAAGTGTTTTAGAAAAATGTTTTATGTTTTCATGTTTAAAGTTCCTGGTTTCCAAGACACTAAACCTTAAAGATCCTCGGTTTTGTAAAATGTAATGAAAGTTTATGTGATAAAAAGGCGGGATGTTATATATAAAATAACCGATGAGATAAAGCACTGAGATTTGATAGATCAGGTTGGTTATTTTATAACCAACGTGATAAAGCTAATCTCATTTTTTTATTACCTCAGTTATAAAATAACCGATGTAAAAATTGATTGTCATCAATTTATCACGTCAAGTATACAATAACCGATGTGATAAATTGATTTTTACATCTTTGCAGGTCGGTTATATAGAACCGACGTGAAAAATATTGACGTGTTAAACGTTTTTTCCACTATTGTCAAGTTGCATCATTCATTCCAGTTTCCTTTTTTGGATCATAAACATAGGGTGTAACCATTTTTTGAGGAAAATTTATCATAGTACAATCAATTATAGGTGTTTATCCATAGTCACATAAAATAAAAAAACAAAATTGTATTCTTATTCCATTATACCACATGATAGTCATGATGTTGACATTTATCTACAATCAGATGGTCAGAAAAACTGAATAAGAATGAATGATCAATTCAAGCTACATAATTCATGCCACTTTCCTTGTTTGGATAAAAAACATAGATTTGTAACAATTATTTGAGGAAAATTTATCACAGTACAATCCATTACAGCTGTTAATACATAGTCACATAAAATAAAAAACATAGGGAAATATCCCAATTGGTCACACATTTCTCATTAAAATAAAAATCCTTGAAACACTAAAAATGGTATTAGGGGCTTCATCTTGCATGCACATGACCCAAAGAACTCCATTTTTTAGTGGACAGTGATTCCACTTATTTTTTTCCATTCATCTCAGGGATGAAAAAAAATGAATTTCTTGGGTTTGAAATTGAAAAAAATGGGGTTCCTACATCATTTTTAGTAAATGATGCTAGCATCTCTGGAGTACTTGTTGGAGTCTCGGCTGGTCCTTGAATGGACTATACATATTCAGTATCGTCTTTAGAATTATCTTCAATGGCTTCATCTAGCGCATGAAAGTTATAAACTACTTCATATTATTTCATAGGTAAACCTACTAAATATAAATGGAGAACATTATTCTGGGAAAGTTTCATAACCACAATTTTTCTTAAAGTTACCCCACAAAACACTTCTATTTAGGCATCAGTTGTCTGTAAATAGATCAATAGACCATTTTAAAAGAAAAAATAATTTATTTCTTTGATCCTACTAAAATAAAAATGGAACATTACTTGTCCATCACAACCTAATTGGAATTTTCTCTCTTGTATTCTTCAAACACTGCACCACAAGGTGATGCCGAGACAATCATGATATTGAAATTTATATGTAATTATATAGTCAGAAAAATTGAATAAGAATGAATGTTCAATTTAAAATGAATAATTCGTTCCACTTTCCTTATTTGGATCATAAATATAATGATGTTGCAGGATAATCTATGAGAAGGATTCCAAGATATCAAATTTTTTGTTTGAAGTTAAGCATCAATGAAACTGCCAGTGGCCACTGGCACAATAACCGGCAAATCTGAGGAATCTCCACAGCTTTCTTTCTAATAAAGACATGTTAATTAACCAGTATATTCGTAAATTCAATACTATCAATTCCAGATAATGAGCAGTAGTGTTGAGAACACATCCAAAAAAGGAATCTGAGGGTGAATAAGGTACTAATAATGTATCAAAAACTTTCCGAACCAACAGTATTATAAGTAATGTGAATCATACCAGAACATTGAGGTGGGGAAACTATAAGAAACATTATGTAATATCCAAGAAAAATGACATGGTTCTTCCCAATTCTTCCTTATAAATACATGTGATTTAACCATTAGATTGGTAAATTCCATACTATTAATGCCAAATAATGAGAAATATTGTTGAGCACATGGCCAAAAAAGGAATTTGAGGGTGAAAAGGCTACTGATAATGTATCAAGACTTTACAAACCAAAAGTATAGTAAGTAATGTGAATCATACCAGAACATTGAGATGGGGAAAATACAGGGAACATTATGCAATACCAAGGCCGAATTACATGGGTCAAATCCCATTAAAGATCCATATTAGGGATTTCTTTGGAAGCCTTCACTGGAAAAACAACCTTTTGGGCTACCTTATATGCCCATTCTCCACCTTCCTATTCTTCTTCTATGGACTCATCAACATCCACCATAATGATATCATAATTTGAGCAACCTCCATTATCTACCACTCAATATGTACCCTCCCTTCACAACCACCACACCATTTGAATGAAAGGTAATGATTTCTCACCTTATCAATATGGATGTGGCACTTTTTTATGATGCGATTCGAAATTGCATGCCTCCAACTTTGGGATTTTGTACCTGCATAATAATCTAGATTCAGTATAATTTTTCAAGATAGAGCCACTTTAAAACTCCTTGGTTTCCCATAGTTTAATAATCTACTTCACACAATAATCTATCTTTTCATTTAAATAAATTTTCTTCATGTGTGGCATGCATCAGGGACCAGATTTGGGGAACATTTCCTTGTAAAAAGGTGAAGAGAAAAAAAAACAGATCCAGTACATAGATACAAAAAATAATGGGTATAGTATTTTCCATGAATTAACGTAGTGATGACTCATAAGAAAGATCCACCTTCTTTCATGTAATAAATTCAAGAATAAATAAATCCAACTACAACTTTCACTATTTTAACACCAGTGTCACCCAAATACTTCAAATAATTGGTCTGATATTATATTAGGATGCAGAGTGAGGATAACCCCTTCTTTATCCATAGAATATTTGATGAATAACTAAAACTAGAGAAAGATGATGTGACAGAAACCATGCCTCTAATTCCATACAAAAACCATTGAATATCCAGACGATCTTTAAATATTTAGTCATGAATGATACTAATAAGCAAGAAAAATAAAATATATAAACTATGAGCACAATCAAAGAACATGAAGAAATCAAAATAGTAGGGATGAATTGAAAACTACCTTCCCTTCTTCTTCAGAGTTGGGCCCTAAGTCAGAATTAAGATGCTGATATTAACTCACTAGGATTGAGTAGTTGGCATGAAGTATGTCATAAAATGAATATCCTTCATAAACCTAGAACACCTTCACTGCGCTCTCCACCGACATCTTAAATGTTGTGGATTCATCCACTTTTTATCTAGAAAGGTCTGTGGTGGTTCGACATAAAGTGTGACACAGAAGGAGAGGGGGTCAAGGAAGGGGGTGGGAAGTGAGGCAGTGTCGAGAGGGAGATGCAGCGGAAACCCTAGATTGGGGTGTAGCAACGGAAACCCTTGATTGGTAAGATGGAAGGAGGTGAATCCAGGGAATGGAGAAGCAGAGGAAATCCTAGATTGGGGAGACTGAAGAAGATGAAGGTGGTGGACAGTGAGGAAGGAAGAATGGAGGAGTAGTAGAAAGTAGAGAATGGGGAGAGGGAAATCGCGATGGGGAGCCTGATTTCGATGGAAGGAAAACTGATGGAAGGAAACCCTAAGATGGAGGGTTGATCTAAGGAACCATGGGAGAATTTGGAATATTGTAGACAGAGTCACATTATTGGAGGGAGTATGAAAGATATACCACATAGAGTGGGGACATGGATAATTAGAGGAATGGCACATATGGAAAAATTGATGTGGACGAACGTGAGTGAGACACGTGGTAGAAATAAAGCTAGAATTAGTATATATAGTATATACCAAGGTACATGGATAATAATATCATTTAAAATTACTTATTACAATTTTTTATTCTTATAAATATATGATATTAGGATTTTTTGTAATATATTATTAATCATATATTACTCATCATCTTTCATCATATGTTTCTTAGGATTTGTTACTATATCAATGTAAGAGTTCCAAATTATTCCATTTCAATTACTATTTGATATTATTTTCATATAGTTTATGATCATACATATATTTTATTTTGATCCTTTGGATTTATTGTATATTATAAAATACTCATTCTTTTCTATCTTATCCTTTCTATAAGTCGTTATCATACCAAAGCAATAGTTCCCAATTATAGCATTACATTTCTTATTTTAGATTACTTGGTTGTTTTATCTTTTTAGATTTTGTTTTATATAATTCAATGATTGTATATCAGTTTTATTTTCATGTATTTTTTATATTATAGATGTGATATTACCCATTATCTTCAATCAATCCATTTTAATAGGCCCTTGTAATGCCTTAGTAAGTTTTTCACATCCCATCCACTTCATTTCTTATTTATAATTCATTTCTTATAAAAAATTATAAACATCATTTTCATATAATTTCATTATTATATTTCCAACTATTTTAAATTAAATTAATATATAATTAATTATATATTACTTATTCCCTCTCATTTTTCCTTTCTCATAAGACATTGGGTTTTTAAAGTAGTGATTCTCAATCAACTTTCAACATCCATGACTTTTAACTAATATAATTTTAAAAAATTAATTCATTAATATTATTTATGTAAATTTAAAATGAATTTAGTTTCATTTAACGATGTCAACATAGAATATATATTCATAATTATTAAACAATAAGGAGAATTATATGTTTATGAAATTATAATAAATTCATTATCTCTTATTAAAAAATCATGACATTAAGAATTATATTAAAATTATTGTTGAATCTATTTGTATTATTATATTGAATAATGTTAAATATATATTTTTAATTCATGTATCATAATGTTATTTTTTTAATAATAATTATAATGGATTTATAAAATAACCTTGATATAATACATAATTGTTTTTAGAAATTCAGTTTCATTTGATAACCTTGTTATAGTTATCTAGAGTTCTCTTTTCATATCATCATTTTAATAGTAATTTTTAATTTTATTTTAATAATTGACATAGTATTATACATGAATTAAAAGTTTTATTATTGTGACATGTAACCTTATAAAATAATTAAATATTTTTTACTAACTTAACTCATTTTTTGTGTATCATTTGAATCTAATAAATTGATAAATAATATTTTCCCAATAATATAATATTTTATTGTTAATTTTAAATATATATAATAATTCATTTAATATTTGAATAAATTTTTCATATACTATGTGGTTGATTTAGAACTCTAAAAATTTCTATTTATATTATTATGTAATGAGTTTCATAAGATATTACTATGTTGAAATACAGGTTTCTAAATTGAATCATTTTCCATATAGTTCTCCTCTTCTCCCTTTTGATAACATATTTATTTTTTAATAAGAACTTTTAAATAGAAGTATAATTCTACTGTTATGATTTAATATATCTAAAATATCTATTAGTTTTTCTATTCTTATAAAATCTATTTATAAATATCATTCACCTATGGTAGTTTTATACTAAATAAGTGAATGATGCTACAGTTTCACATAATATTTTCAAGAATATTCATTAAAATTAATATAATTATGGAATGTGACATTAATAATAAAATAATACCATATTTGTCTCACCCTAATCTTTTTCCATTATTATTTTATTTATTTATTTTATCACAAAATATTCTTCTAGTTTTGGGGAAAATATGATTGAAATTTGGAAAATTTAAGATTTTTTCTCTTATCGCATGGTTTGGGCAGAAAAACGCCTCATGGTTTATCAAATTGTGTTAGAGACCCTTCTTTAGTTTCCCTTTTTTGCATGGTTTAGTGAAAAAAATTATCATAAAAAGAATAAATACCATTACATATAAGTTTTTCTAGTTCATTTTTTATGTGAATGGTTAATGTGCATAGGTAGTGCATAGTTTGGGAAAAATTATGTGGGACACAGTGGAAACCATGAAAGTGGTCCTTACTTGTGAATTTTATAGTGGTTGTCTTGGTAATAGTTAGACAAAACTGTGTGATAATCCTGTGAGGGCCTACAGTTTATAATATAGGGGATTGTATAGTTGGTGTATAGTTTGGTAAACTATGAAAAAAACCTTGTAATTTTACCAGAACATAGTGTTTTTTAAATTACTCTTATACACCTCTTAAAATTAAATCCATAAACCATCACCCCATTTGGATCACATGGCCTATGGATATCTTCCCATTTCATTTCTTTTATTATGATTTATTATCGTTTCCTCAAGAATTTGTCTTGATTTCTCATGGTAATCATCTCTAGTTCTCTTCTCCTCATTTCTTCCTTCTTTTATCTCTATTCTCATGCCATGGTGAAGTCATGGAAACCTACGTCATCCCATTACTCAATTTTTTAAATTGTAGGTTTCATGATTTAATGGTATGTCTATGTTCTTGGGGAGTTATTATTTCCTTCTATAGATTGATTATTACCTCACTTGGTGTAAGTGGTGTATTGAGGTACACTGCCCCTTCTATTAGCCATTAAATGTTTCACTTATGATTAATTTCATAAATTAGATATAAAATGATAGTATTAAATGTGTTGAAGATTACTTAGAAAGGAAATTAGGTTTTTACTTGGTTTATATTGAATACAAAAGTGTTTCCATTTTTAATTTCTTAGCTTAAAACTCTTTTACTTGACCATGCATGGAAATTTTTTGATAAAATTCCCAAATGGCCATTATTAATGAATTTTAATATTTCAATTTTTTTGTCTCCAAAAATTGTTTTTATATTGTTATTTGAATCTTTTACGGTGTCCATTATTCTTTAAAAGGTGTCCATACGGTTTTATTTTTTAATGAATGTTTGAATGTTCCAGTTTACACTTTTAAATAGAATTTTCTTAATGAAAACACCTTTGGAATATGCACCTAGATTTGTTTATTTTATAAATGGATGAGAGTGTCCCTGGTATAAGACACATTTATTATATTGATGATTTTGTGAGTAAGAAGTTATTATTAAGTGTTCTTATTGGGGGTGAGGCAAGCCTATGGTTTCTAAATTGTGTATGCATAGATGTATTTATATCCATATTTTGTTTAAAATGGGTTATTGGCTCGCCATAATTTTATACATCAAGGGAAATCAAGAGTAGCTAGTGGATATTCTTAGAACAAATGTTGTACTATATTAGGATCATTATCTTACTAGTGGACTCCAGTAATTGTTTCTCCTACTTTGGGAATATCCCCTCAGTTAGGCTAGTTAGGACATGACTGGGTGTTATAGCTATTGGATTGAACCGATCATACCGATTTTGATGGATCAGGTTATAGTATGATCAATATTTACCCGTAACTCTGAGGTTTCTATGATCATAGACACATGAATATATTATATTTGATATCTTTCCTTTATTAATATGATATTTTTCTATCCATTTATTTACATTTCACACAATATATTGTTTTTATTATTATTGTTTTTGTGATGATTTCTTCTGGCTGACTTGGTATTTATTTTGTGAAAATGAATTGGTGAATTCATATTTTGAATATAGCTTGGAATATTTTTCTTTTCTTTTTATCAAATCTTAAAAATAATGTCTATTATAAAATGTTTTTACCTCTATATATGAAATGTTATTATGTTAATGGAAAAGGGGAAATATACTATTATTGTATTTTGATTTAAAAATATAATCCTGTATTTTATAAATTTTATTTAAAACTAGCTTGTAATAGATCATTAATTTAAATTCATTGTGTGGGGTGTAGTTTCTTTTGGAATAACTATTGAGTTTTTTTCTCATGAATATATATATATATATATATATATATATATCTTTTAGTTTTATTTTTAGAATCCAGTCACTTATGGAGCAGTTGTGGTACTATGGTTGGATGGTAACTTGTGGATTCATGTAGAGACTGGGTTCAATATTGTATTAGATTATCAAATATTTTATTGTACCATAAAAGTCATCTAACCTTGTATCAACTTTTACTTTTAGTTTTGTGTATCTTCTGAGATAGAATCTAATTAATTCTTTATGCCATGTTTAGTTTTTCTTATTTCTAAAACTATTTATTTCATTGCACATGAATCAATGATGTATAGATTGTTCATACAGTATATTCAGATATAATCTCCATGTTAATATTATTAATTCAGAAGAAATAATTCCCATTGGTTATAATTTTAATCCCTGGTTCATGTCACTAGCCTAGGGGTATTGGGAACGCCACTTGGGAAAGTCAAATTCTAACTCGAGTGCCTAGATCAGAGGTGGAATGGAATTGGTTCGTGAAAAAATGTTATCAAAGCAGCCTTTGTTATTTTTTTGTGTCTAGTAGATTGGAATTAAGACTTTCATAGCTCAACTCGTAGGACCTGCAAGAATCCAGCTAACTCTTACTCACAATGAACCTCGAGCTGACATGGTTTTTTGGGCTGCATATCTTGAATTTTAATCATTCCTTATTTATTCTAGGATTGTTTTTTTCTAGGTTAGTGATATTTTTTATTTTATCCAAGTTATATAGGTTATTCATAAGATTTCCATGTTTTAGATGTGGAAAGGGTGGAATAATTACAGGCACACAATTACCCAACATGGTCCGAAATCCCATATGAAGACTATGCAAATAGTACAGTTTTCCTTCTAGTGGTAGTTTAATGATTGGCACTGTCACGACCCGCCCTCGGGGTCCGTGCCGTGACTACCCCAAGCCCGCCTTCCATAGGCCAGGGGCTGGCGACTAGCACCAAGGCGTAAATCCCGGTAAAAAGGGAAGGCATTGCCTTTGAAAAGTAAACACACACCACAGAGTAAACAAGCGGAAAGTAAACACTAAACAAGCAGAGTACGACTGAAAGTGCGGAAAAGTAAATGGGCCAGAATACAAACCCAAACTGAAAGTAAAGTACAACTCAAAAAGGGAAAAACAGCAACTGAAAAGTAAAAGCCGCTACTCCGAGCTGTCCACTGGAAATCCCACCTGAAGGGTGGTACAGATAGCTCCTCTGCTCCACGGGTCCCGCCGTCCGCTCCGAGCACGTCCCGCCCAGTGGTCCACCTCCGGGTACCGTCCCGCTCTGCAAGCCTCAGCTAAGGTCAACGCTGTCCGTCGTCTGCAACCAACACAACGTAGTGCGGGCAAAGCCCGTGCAGGGGTGAGTATAAGCTACTCAGTAGGGACCCCGAGACCCCTGAAGGTCTCTCAAATCCACAAAGGATAAACCACGAAGAAAAGTACAATCACGAAGTAACAACCGACACTGCTTAGGTATATGCCCATACATATACCTAAGTCATCAATTCAAATACGCTCCAACCTCCGAGCCCAAGTACAACTCAGTCCACGCAGGAAAGTATACGTATTCCACATAGGAAAGTAAAACATAATCCACACAGGATAGCACAACACAATCCACACAGGAAAGCAACAGGATTCAGCTCACACAGGTATACTTCTTCAAGGACGATAAAGATGATCACTGATCCATCTAAGTCGTCGGACCCACGAAGGATCGATAGGTAACTAACCCCCGCAAAGACCCACACAGGATCGGGCTCACACAGAACCTGTAGGCGCTGGCTCACACAGAACCGCTGAGCGCAAGGACCCACACAGGATCGGGCCCACACAGGACCTGTAGCACTGATCCACGTAGGATCGCTGAGTGCTGTAGTCGTCGTCGTCGAATCCACACAGGATCTCTGTACTGTCGTCGTCGAAGTCACAGTAGTAGTCGTAGCAGTAGAACAGTCGCAGCCAGCACTAGGGTTCCCGCACACAGCAAACTCGTTCGGAGGGTCCGCTCCACGAGCCGAGAGGCTGATACATCAACTGTCACAAAGACCAGAGTTGATGTATCCAAAAGTTCCGTATCGTCAATAGGAACTCAACGCAACAGACGGCGTGTCGATCGGACGCCCGGTCTGAGAGTTATTGGCATTTTCGTCTCCGGGGCCCGATTGGTTTTTAAGGCAAAACCAACCCGACCGTACTCCACCTGCGTCCAAACCTCGGGCGGAGTATGCCAAAAGATTCGTCTCACTAAGAGGAACACTACGCGATTGACGGCACGTCAATCGGACGTCCGTAGCTCAAGATATGAGCGTTTCCGCTCCGAAGGCCCGGTTGGTTTCGTGAACGAACCAACCCGGCCGAACTCAAAGTAACCCGAAACCTTGAGTGCGATATACCAAAACGACCGTCTCGATCCAAGGATCGCGTTTCCGCTGACGGTTCGTCGATCGGAGGTCCGAGGCTCAAGTTATGAGCCAAAAACCAAATCTGGTTCGAAACGGGGGGGTCCGGGTCCGGGCCGACCCGGCCCGACCCCCCCACCCCCCCGGGGTGGCGCGGCGGCCGGCGGCGGCTGGCGCTGGCGCCGCACGAGGGTGGCACGCAGGGTGATAAACCCCCGCGTTTTGAGGGGCGGCGCGGCCTTTGTGTCGCGCCGGTTTTTTTTTTAAAACTGCCCCCCCCCACGTGGGGGGGGCCTGCTGGCGCCGAACCAAGGGGGCTGGCTGCCCCCTTCCCTCAAGAACCGCCCCCCTCATTAAGAGGGGGGTTTTGTTGAACCGGCCGGGGGATTTATTCCCCCGGTTTTATGTCATCCGGCCGGCCAGCTGGCCGGCCGGTTTTTACCAACGGGACCGGAAATTCTGGTCCCGCCTTCGACTTCCGACGCCGGCGGCCCGGCCGCCGGTCTCCTCTTCCGCCGCGGCCCGGAACCGGCCGCGGTCTTTTCGTCCCGCCGCGGCCCGGAACCGGCCGCGGTCTCCTCGTCCCGCCGCGGCCCGGAACCGGCCGCGGTGTTCGTCGTCCGGCGCGGTGCGATGGCACCGCGCCCCCTTCGCCGTGCCATGATATTCATTTAACGCGGCGCGACGGCGTCGCGTTCTTGTTGTTTCTTCCAAGGTGCGCGCGACGGCATCGCGTAAGATATTTGTACGTTCATCCGCGTGGTGCGACGGCACCACGCCACTTGCTTTCCTCCGCAAAATAATTAAACAAGAACGATGGAGGGGGGTTTCGGCCGTGTTCGTGCGGTCCGGCCCCCCTCACGTTAAAATAATAACGCAACTTAAAACATTTTAAAAGTCTCATGTTTGACATGCGAAATCCAGGATCAAGAAATGGAATAAATAAATAATGAATCAACAACCCCTACCTCGGGTTTAAGATTTGAAGATTCGTCTACGTTCCGCGGAAGACGGCGTCGCGGAGGTCGGGCGTCGCGGTCGTTGTTCGTCAAATCCGTTGACGAAGAGATATGCCCGAAGAGATACGTCGTTGGCGAATCTTCGTATGCCGACGAAGGTTGTCCGAAGAAGAGGTGGCGTCCCCTTCGTTGACACGGTGAACGAAGAAAGGAGGTGCGGCGTTCTTCGTCGGAAAAAGAGCGTTCCTCGTCAAGTCTTGAGGAAAGTCAAAATATAAAGAAAACAACGAACTCAAGAACCTCTACCTCAATAGTCGCACGTTGACGTAGTCGTGAAATATCGGTGTCGCGGAGGAAGAGTCGTTGTCGAATCTTCGTATGCCGACGAAGAAGGTCCGAAGAGGAAGCGGCGTTCCCTCTTGTTGACACCGAGGACGAAGAAGAGAGGCGTCGTTCTTCGTCGGAGTTTGAGCGTTCTTCGTTCTTCGTCAGAGCTTGAAGATGAAGAGGAAGCTCTCAAAAAGCTCTCAAGGGGACAAACAAACAACCCATAATAAAATAAGATAACATCTTATTTTATTATTACAAAACATAAAAGAATTTCAAAAGTTTGAAATTCAAAAGAGTTAACCCCCAAAATTAATTAAGTAACTTAAGTCAATTAAGAGGGGGGTTAAGGGAACTTGAAAAGTCTAGGGGTTCGTGTGGACCCCACCACACTTAATCCTCCCAAGGGAGGTTAAGTGGGTGTGGGTCCCACTTCCAACCCCCTTTGGTAGGATTTTAACAAACTAAAAATAAAATTTGTCTTACACAAATTTTATTTAACTCAACTGAAAACCCCAAAACTTAACTTACAACCCGCAACAAACGCAACTCCCGAAAAGGTCTCTTTAAGCGAATATCGGCGTTGCGAGTTCATCGGTGCCCTCGGATTTCAATTCCGAGCACCGGATCAAAAGTTAGGAATTCCCGCTCGTTCGTTCACTGAACGTACCCGAGCCAAACTTCGGAAATTAATTCCGGGCACTCCGGGCCTCGGAATTAGGTGCCGTCTGAAACCACGCTCTTGTAAAATTCTAAAGAAAATTAAGAAAAAATTTCCCTTGAATTTTACGGGTCTTTACATTACTCCCACCTCAGGGCTTTACGTCCCCGTAAAGATACAACAAAAACTAGGGAAACAAATGAGGGTACTGAGCACGCATCTGAGCCTCCCGCTCCCATGTGCTCTCCTGGAGATTCCCGTGTTGCCATCTGATGCGCACAAGAGGAATCGATCGCCCATGCAGGACCCGCTCCTGTCGATCCTCTATCTCCACCGGGACCTCCGTAAAAGTCGCCCCATCGTCAACGTCAAGCTCCCCATGATCAATGATGTGCGTCGGGTCGTGCACGTATCTCCTCAGCTGGGATACGTGGAAGACGTCGTGCACCCGGTGCAACTGAGGTGGTAGAGCCAGGCGATAAGCCACCTCGCCAATCCTGCTGAGAATCTGGAAGGGTCCGATGAAGCGCGGAGATAACTTGTCGCCTCGGCCAAATCTCCGAATACCACGTCGAGGTGAGACCCTAAAGAAGACGTGGTCGCCATCCTCAAACTCCAGTGGCCTCCGCCTCCTGTCAGCGTATGACTTCTGCCGGCTCTGAGCTGTCCTCATCCGTTCCTGGATGACCTGGACCTTCTCTGTCGTGGCCTGGACCATCTCCGGTCCCACCAGTGCTGACTCCCCAGGGTCTGTCCAGCACAAAGGAGATCTACATGGTCGGCCGTACAACGCCTCGTATGGTGCCATCCCGATGGTGGAGTGGTAGCTGTTGTTGTAAGCGAACTCCACCAAGGGTAGGTGTTCCTCCCAGCTACGACCAAAGTCGAGGACACATGCGCGGAGCATGTCCTCGAGTGTCTGAATGGTCCTCTCCGTCTGACCATCCGTCTGAGGGTGAAAAGCTGTGCTAAGACGTAGCTGCGTCCCGAACGCTTCCTGTAACCCCTTCCAAAGCCGGGAAGTAAAGCGGGAATCTCGATCGGAGACGATAGATGATGGCACGCCGTGGAGCCGCACAATCTCCTGAACGTAGAGACGTCCCAAGCTCTCTACTTAGCCCTGCTATCTGATCGGTAAGAAGTGTGCCGACTTGGTGAGTCGGTCAACAATCACCCAGATGGAGTCGTGACCTCTGGATGTGCGTGGAAGTCCAGTCACAAAGTCCATAGATATGCCGTCCCACTTCCACTCCGGAACCTCCAAGGGCTGTACCAAGCCTGCTGGTACCTGATGCTCTGCCTTCACCTGCTGACAGGTAAGGCATCGAGAAACGAACTCTGCTACAGCCTTCTTCATGACCGGCCACCAGTGCTGTCTTCTGAGGTCCTGGTACATCTTCGCCACTCCAGGATGTACCGCCAAAGGAGAAGTGTGAAACTCTCTCAGTACTTCCTCTCGCAGAGTGACAGGTATCATGGTACGTCCTCTGAAAAGGATGTCGTGCTCTACTCCAAGAGAGAAACCATCAGGTGCCTGTCCCGAGGATATCTGTGCACGCCGTGTCTCACAGTCAGCGTCCCCACGCTATGCCTCCCTGACTCGCTGCAGTAGTGGAGGGGTGACTGTGAGAGACTGAAGAAAGGCTGCTCCATCCCTATCCACAAAGGATATCTGCAAAGAGGCTAGCTGCTCCGACGCCTCCTCAAGTAGCTGAATGCCCGTCCTCCTGCTGAGGGCATCGGCTACTACGTTCCCCTTCCCAGGAGTATAGACTATCTCAAAGTCATAGTCCTGGAAGAACTCGAGCCATCGACGATGTCTCAGGTTCAGGTCCTTCTGCGAGAAGATATACCTGAGACTCTGATGATCGGAAAAGACTGTAAAGCACTCGCCCATCAGATAGTGTCGCCATGTCTTCAGAGCGAAGACCACTGCTGCTAACTCCAGGTCATGGGTAGCGTAGTTCTGCTCATGCGGCCTCAACTGTCGTGATCCATAGGCGATCACTGCCCGCTCCTGCATCAGAACACATCCGAGTCCGGTCCCTGATGCATCGCAGTAGACTACGTACCCTACTCCCTCCTCAGGCAACCTCAAGATAGGTGCGCTAGTCAATCTCGGTCTCAGCTCCTGGAAGCTCTGCTGACATCTGTCAGTCCATACGAAGGGTTTCCCTTTCTTCGTCAAAGCTGTGAGTGATGCCGCAACTCTGGAGAAGTTCGGCACAAATCTCCGATAGTATCCAGCTAGTCCCAAGAAACTCCGAACCTCAGTCACGCTCCTGGGTGGCTCCCATGCTAACACAGCCTCAATCTTCGCGGGATCTACTGCAACTCCCGCCTCAGAGATAACGTGTCCCAAAAAGTGGACCTAACGTATCCAGAACTGGCACTTCGAGAGCTTACCATAAAGCTGGTGCTCTCGGAGTGTGTCAAGAACAACTCGCAAGTGATAGGCGTGCTCCTCCTCTGTCGTAGAGTAAATCAGAATGTCGTCGATGAAGACCACGACAAACCGATCGAGGTATGGCTGAAAGATCCTGTTCATGAGAGCCATGAACACTGCTGGAGCATTGGTTACACCGAAAGGCATAACCAAGAACTCATAGTGTCCATACCGACATCTGAAGGCCGTCTTCTGCACATCCTCATCTCTGACTCTGAGCTGATGATAGCCTGACCTGAGGTCTATCTTCGAGAACCACCGTGCTCCCTTGAGCTGATCAAAGAGGTCATCAATCCTCGGTAGCGGATACTTGTTCCTCACTGTCACCTGGTTCAGGCGACGATAGTCAACACAAAGTCGCAAGCTCCCGTCCGCCTTCTTGGCGAACAATATCGGGGAAGCCCAGGGTGAAACACTAGGTCGGATGAACCCCTTGCCCTGCAAGTCCTCCAACTGTACCCGTAGCTCTCGAAGCTCGGCGGGGGCCATCCGATATGCTGGTGTGGATATCGGGGCTGTCCCGGGGTACAAGTCAATATAAAAGTCTACCTCTCTGCGAGGAGGTAGCCCTAGAACGTCGTCGGGAAAAACGTCCGCAAACTGATCCACCACTGCAGGAAAACCAGGACTCCGCACGTCAACTGCTCCAAGGATAAGGCTAGCCAACTGATGAGTGATGGGCTGTCCTCTCCTCCGCGGAAGTCCATCCTGTGCTGCTAAGGCTCCCTTCTCGCCGGTGAAGGTGAACCTGCTCCCGTCGGTGCGTACACATCGCACCTTGCGCCTAAAACAGTCAATCTGTGCATGGACCGTAGACAGCCAATCCATGCCCAAGATGACGTCGTAAGGCCTCGACGCTGCTACAAGAAGATCCCAGCCGAAGCTCTCGCCTCCTAGAGTAAGCTCACACTGCCGGCACCAGTGCGTAATCATCGAGTCTGCTCCCGTAGGAGTCTCTAGCCGTAAGGATCGAGCCAACGGCTCTGTCGGAATCTCCGAGCTCCGAACAAGGGCAGCGGCTATGAAAGAATGACTCGCTCCTGTGTCTATGAGAACTGCAGCAAGGGTGGAATAGACACAGATAGTACCTCGAATCATCTCGGGTGCGCCGTGGTCGTAGGCCTCTGCTGCCTGGAGCTGTGCCTGTCGCTGCCCGCCAGCTCCCTGTGGTCGGGGTGGACCTCCTGGTGGTGGTGGTGGTAGAGCCTCAAAGCGTCGGCCACCACCAGCTGCTCGTCCAGCTCCTCTGCCTCGTCCGCCTCCTCCCTGCGGACCGCCACGGTCGACCCTCTGCCTCTGCCTCGGTCGTCCATCAACTGTCTGCTGCTCCTCGGCACGACGGGTCGGGCAGTCACGAGCCATGTGGCCCTGCCCGCCGCACGAGTAGCACTGTCTGCCTCTCGGAAGACTGGCTCCGCGCTGTGTGCCCCGCACTACTGAGCCAGTGCCCTGAGGTCGTCGGCCCGAAGGTCTGGTCTGTCTGGACCCCTGAGTCATCCGTCGACTGCCTGCTGCAGATGTCTCTGCCACGTGCCGCCCTGCGGTGGGTCTCTGTACTGGTGTAGACTCAGCAAGGAAGCTCTCGATCAGAAGGGCCCGCTCCAGTACTCCTGTCTGAGTCGATATGCTGAGGGAGATCAGCGATGCTCTGATCTCGTGTCTCAAACCCTGCTCGAAGGTCCGGGCCCGGAAGAATGGGTCCCGTACCATGTCGGTCGAGTAGCGCGAGAGATCGGTGAATCTCGCCGAGTACTGTGCGACCGTCATGCTGCCCTGCCGCAGCTGTAGAAGCTCCTGGATACGCACCGCACGAAGGGTGGCTGGGACGAACTCCGAGCGGAAGAGGCTCTCAAAGTCCGTCCAAAGAAGAGATGCCTCATCGTGCACCTGGAGCATCAAGCTCCACCATCGTCCTGCTGCTGCGTGTAGTAGGCTCGCAGCGAGGATCACCATGAGGTCTGCTGGTGTCCTCACTAGCCTAAACACTCGAACCACTGCCTCCAGCCAGTCCTCTGCTGCCTGGGGATCCGTCTCCCCGCGAAACCTGGGCGGTCGCTGGCGCTGAAACTCATGCAGTGCGCTGAGGCGACGTGCATCGTCAGCGGCTGCTGCTGGAAGCATCGGGGGATCGGCGGGTAAAGCTACCGCCGGTGCCACTACTGGAAAAGGGCCCTGCACCGAGGCCTCGTCGCTCGGTGGGCTGTCGTCTCGCTCGACTCTCGGAACCCTAGCTGGCTGCCGTCGTGGGGCCATCCTGAAAAGGAAACAAGTGCGCCACAGTCAGAACAGTATACCTGGTGAGCTGATATAAGTAATCACAAAGAAAACATTGAAACACACACGCAATCAATGTTTTCGTGCATTAAGTCGGAAATCAGAAGTCAGGGTCCTGGTGTACGGATACGTCGGCCGCCGCACCAACACTAGACTCCCTGGACTGATAACCACACTCAATACGCTAAACATTATTGCTTCACATAGAAAAGATCAGAGTTCGCGGTAGAACCGAACTCCTCTGATACCAATTTGTCACGACCCGCCCTCGGGGTCCGTGCCGTGACTACCCCAAGCCCGCCTTCCATAGGCCAGGGGCTGGCGACTAGCACCAAGGCGTAAATCCCGGTAAAAAGGGAAGGCATTGCCTTTGAAAAGTAAACACACACCACAGAGTAAACAAGCGGAAAGTAAACACTAAACAAGCAGAGTACGACTGAAAGTGCGGAAAAGTAAATGGGCCAGAATACAAACACAAACTGAAAGTAAAGTACAACTCAAAAAGGGAAAAACAGCAACTGAAAAGTAAAAGCCGCTACTCCGAGCTGTCCACTGGAAATCCCACCTGAAGGGTGGTACAGATAGCTCCTCTGCTCCACGGGTCCCGCCGTCCGCTCCGAGCACGTCCCGCCCAGTGGTCCACCTCCGGGTACCGTCCCGCTCTGCAAGCCTCAGCTAAGGTCAACGCTGTCCGTCGTCTGCAACCAACACAACGTAGTGCGGGCAAAGCCCGTGCAGGGGTGAGTATAAGCTACTCAGTAGGGACCCCGAGACCCCTGAAGGTCTCTCAAATCCACAAAGGATAAACCACGAAGAAAAGTACAATCACGAAGTAACAACCGACACTGCTTAGGTATATGCCCATACATATACCTAAGTCATCAATTCAAATACGCTCCAACCTCCGAGCCCAAGTACAACTCAGTCCACGCAGGAAAGTATACGTATTCCACATAGGAAAGTAAAACATAATCCACACAGGATAGCACAACACAATCCACACAGGAAAGCAACAGGATTCAGCTCACACAGGTATACTTCTTCAAGGACGATAAAGATGATCACTGATCCATCTAAGTCGTCGGACCCATGAAGGATCGATAGGTAACTAACCCCCGCAAAGACCCACACAGGATCGGGCTCACACAGAACCTGTAGGCGCTGGCTCACACAGAACCGCTGAGCGCAAGGACCCACACAGGATCGGGCCCACACAGGACCTGTAGCACTGATCCGCGTAGGATCGCTGAGTGTTGTAGTCGTCGCCGTCGAATCCACACAGGATCTCTGTACTGTCGTCGTCGAAGTCACAGTAGCAGTCGTAGCAGTAGAACAGTCGCAGCCAGCACTAGGGTTCCCGCACACAGCAAACTCGTTCGGAGGGTCCGCTCCACGAGCCGAGAGGCTGATACATCAACTGTCACAAAAAACAGAGTTGATGTATCCAAAAGTTCCGTATCGTCAATAGGAACTCAACGCAACAGACGGCGCGTCGATCGGACGCCCGGTTTGAGAGTTATTGGCATTTTCGTCTCCGGGGCCCGGTTGGTTTTTAAGGCAAAACCAACCCGACCGTACTCCACCTGCGTCCAAACCTCGGGCGGAGTATGCCAAAAGATCCGTCTCACTAAGAGGAACACTACGCGATTGACGGCACGTCAATCGGACGTCCGTAGCTCAAGATATGAGCGTTTCCGCTCCGAAGGCCCGGTTGGTTTCGTGAACAAACCAACCCGGCCGAACTCAAAGTAACCCGAAACCTTGAGTGCGATATACCAAAACGACCGTCTCGATCCAAGGATCGCGTTGCCGCTGACGGTTCGTCGATCGGAGGTCCGAGGCTCAAGTTATGAGCCAAAAACCAAATCTGGTTCGAAACGGGGGGGTCTGGGTCCGGGCCGACCCGGCCCGACCCCCCCCCCCCCCCCCGGGGTGTCGCGGTGGTGCGGCGGCGGCGCGGCGGCGCGGAGGCGGGCCGCGGCGGCTGGCGCTAGCGCCGCACGAGGGTGGCACGCGGGGTGATAAACCCCCGCGTTTTGAGGGGCGGCGCGGCCTTTGTGCCGCGCCGGTTTTTTTTTTAAAACCGCCCCCCCCCCCCCCACGTGGGGGGGGGCCTGCTGGCGCCGAACCAAGGGGGCTGGCTGCCCCCTTCCCTCAAGAACCGCCCCCCTCATTAAGAGGGGGGTTTTTTTGAACCGGCCGGGGGATTTATTCCCCCGGTTTTATGTCATCCGGCCGGCCAGCTGGCCGACCGGTTTTTACCAACGGGACCGGAAATTCCGGTCCCGCCTTCGACTTCCGACGCCGGCGGCCCGGCCGCCGGTCTCCTCTTCCGCCGCGGCCCGGAACCGGCCGCGGTATTTTCGTCCCGCCGCGGCCCGGAACCGGCCGCGGTCTCCTCGTCCCGCCGCGGCCCGGAACCGGCCGCGATGTTCGTCGTCCGGCGCGGTGCGATGGCACCGCGCCCCCTTTGTCGTGCCATGATATTCATTTAACGCGGCGTGACGGCGTCGCGTTCTTGTTGTTTCATCCAAGGTGCGCGCGACGGCATCGCGTAAGATATTTGTACGTTCATCCGCGTGGTGCGACGGCACCACGCCACTTGCTTTCCTCCGCAAAATAATTAAACAAGAACGATGGAGGGGGGTTTCGGCCGTGTTCGTGCGGTCCGGCCCCCCTCACGTTAAAATAATAACGCAACTTAAAACATTTTAAAAGTCTCATGTTTGACATGCGAAATCCAGGATCAATAAATGGAATAAATAAATAATGAATCAACAACCCCTACCTCGGGTTTAAGATTCGAAGATTCGTCTACGTTCCGCGGAAGACGGCGTCGCGGAGGTCGGGCGTCGCGGTCGTCGTTCGTCAAATCCGTTGACGAAGAGATATGCCCGAAGAGATACGTCGTTGGCAAATCTTCATATGCCGACGAAGGTTGTCCGAAGAAGAGGTGGCGTCCCCTTCGTTGACACGGTGAACGAAGAAAGGAGGTGCGGCGTTCTTCGTCGGAAAAAGAGTGTTCCTCGTCAAGTCTTGAGGAAAGTCAAAATATAAAGAAAACAACGAACTCAAGAACCTCTACCTCGATAGTCGCACGTTGACGTAGTCGTGAAATATCGGTGTCGCAGAGGAAGAGTCGTTGTCGAATCTTCGTATGCCGACGAAGAAGGTCCGAAGAGGAAGCGGCGTTCCCTCTTGTTGACACCGAGGACGAAGAAGAGAGGCGTCGTTCTTCGTCGGAGTTTGAGTGTTCTTCGTTCTTCGTCAGAGCTTGAAGATGAAGAGGAAGCTCTCAAAAAGCTCTCAAGGGGACAAACAAACAACCCATAATAAAATAAGATAACATCTTATTTTATTATTACAAAACATAAAAGAATTTCAAAAGTTTGAAATTCAAAAGAGTTAACCCCCAAAATTAATTAAGTAACTTAAGTCAATTAAGAGGGGGGTTAAGGGAACTTGAAAAGTCTAGGGGTTCGTGTGGACCCCACCACACTTAATCCTCCCAAGGGAGGTTAAGTGGGTGTGGGTCCCACTTCCAACCCCCTTTGGTAGGATTTTAACAAACTAAAAATAAAATTTGTCTTACACAAATTTTATTTAACTCAACTGAAAACCCCAAAACTTAACTTACAACCCGCAACAAACGCAACTCCCGAAAAGGTCTCTTTAAGCGAATATCGACGTTGCGAGTTCATCAGTGCCCTCGGATTTCAATTCCGAGCACCGGATCAAAAGTTAGGAATTCCCGCTCGTTCGTTCACTGAACGTACCCGAGCCAAACTTCGGAAATTAATTCCGGGCACTCTGGGCCTCGGAATCAGGTGCCGTCTGAAACCGCGCTCTTGTAAAATTCTAAAGAAAATTAAGAAAAAATTTCCCTTGAATTTTACGGGTCTTTACAGGCACATAGTTATTCAAATGTGGGGTAAAATTGGGCACACCCACCACCCCTCAAAAAAATTAGACTCATTTATAAGATGGATTGTTTAGGGTTATTAGTGGATCTTATTTTGTGATAATTAATGGGAATTCACAAATAAAACATTAATTTCAAAGGTAGTGAAGGGCATATTTTTTAAAATTTCAGATCCATTTTAGTAAATTTATAAAAAAAATAGTGATTTGGTTTGGAATGAGGGAATCTAGTTTTAAAACTAAAGAGGTGAATTTTTAATAATGTTGTGATGTTTATTTAGTTTAAATTGTTTATTTATTATGATGTAATATAGTTATGATAATAAATGAGAGGTTCTGAAATTGATAAAGAGGATTTATAAAAAAAATAGAACAAAGATTCTGTTTCAAATGTTAGCAGAAGCAATAATAAAGGATTTTTAAAATTACTCATTGATATTTTTATGTGTAGTTTTGGAATTTATAACGCGGTTGAAAAAAAATAAAATAATGCAATGATTTTATTACTCATAAGTGTTTAAATGAAGAATTTATAGAGTATTAAAATGAGTTTTGAAATGAAACCTTATAGTTTAGAACATGGGTGTGTAGTTTTGAAATGATTTAAAGTGGAACATTGATTTTGATTGGTGATAGTTACTTATTTCTTAGAGTTGATAGTTTGAGTTGGAAATCATATTTGATTAGATGATATTAAATGTTTATATATTTTTATGAGTTGTATGTTTCTTTTTCTATTTGAATCATGCTTCCTAGAATTATGGAATCCCACCTTTTTAATACATAAATTTTCATTACATTTTACATATAGAGGATATTTAAAGTCTAGTGTCTTGGAAATCAGGAACAAAAAAACTTGAATACACCATAAAAAATTATTTTAAACCACTTTTAAGGATTTATCAAAGGTCAATCCTACATACAACTACTGCATCTCATATCCTGGAGACATACATCAAAGGAAAGGGTGAGCATAAGGCCCAGTAAGGGTAAACAAGGGAATCTGTTTACTTGTGTTAACAATAAGAACTTGAATAAAAACATAAAGACATGAGCAATGGAAGTATAGGAATATCATAATGAAAATAACTTATAACATAACTTTAATATGTGGATTTAACATTTTATTTAGACATTCAATCAACATATCACCAAGGTCCATCCCCAAGGTGTCGTAAAAATTACCAAGGTTATTCACCAAGGTATCGTGAAACTTGTCATCTCTAGAGACTAATTCTTTACCCAATGCATTGGAGAACTATCAGGGATCACCCTTAATATGTCTTTACTTTCATGTGAGCTACATATATCATAATAAAACATTTCATAAATAAACCAAATGGAATCAAATAAATGGGTTTCATGTCAAAATCGTGACGTTTAAAAAGAGCTTAAAAATAAGATCATTATGTCATTTATAACCCATGGAAAGGGAGTGAGGGTTATATGTATGTCAATTACGGAATCAAATATATCATTTTTATATATTTATGAACACCCATATAAATTAAATAGGTCTAGGTATTCACATAAATAAACAATAGAATTTCTTGAGAGAAAGAGATAGAAATTTTGAGACGAAATTTCTACAGCATAACGGCTATATAACATGGTTTTAGAAAGCATTGAAAAGAAAGGGGACAAGGGTCACCCACTAATAAATAATTCATAATACAGTATGGTTACAGAATTAGATCATGGTATGGATATATGAATGAAATACCACATGAAAAGGAACCATGAAAGAAAAGAGAAGATGTGATTTCTTTTATGAGAAATTTGGCAGCCTAATGGCATCACTTAAAAATTCAAAAAACAAATTGATGAGAGAGGAAAGGGTATATCAACAATTATACATGAAATGGAAAGTAATGAGAACATATAAAAACATACCCTCAGTATAAAGAGATGGAAAATAGAAGACACAACATAAAGGAAGTCATGACTTAAAAGAGGAGGGTGAAAGGATCCCTTACCTTGAAGAGTAACTTATAAAGCTTGAAGGTTGGGACCTTGGAAGGCTTGAGGGAACATTTATAGGACTCCATGGGAGTTAAAGAGACTAGAACTTCGTTGGGGAGGATTTGGAAATGAAATTAATGAGGGAATGGCTTGGTATTTATAGGTGAAGTGAGGGGATAAGTCATTAATGGCCAAGGGACACCTCATCAGTGGTATTGGAAAAACCATGGGCTTGCCCATGGTATTTTCCCATGGTATTGGCCACTTGGGACACATAATACCTTATATTACTATTCATAAGTCGACCATAATGATTACATAATTATTACATCCTTAATGATGTCATTAAACAACCAAAACTAAAAACTGTATTTTCACTATTCACCAAAAATTCAATTTTTTCAGAAAAAATCCCCATAAAACACCTTAACCTAATATCGATGCTCTGAATTCAAAAATGAACTTCATTTTATAAAAAAAGTCTAAATATTTTTAATTTAATTTTTAAATAAAAAACACTATTCACCTGAAAAAAAACTAATACTTAACCAATAATTTCTGAAACAGTTATTTACCTATTTTATTGAATCACATTACTTAATCAAGGTTCCAAAATTATATTAATACTTTCTTAAGTGAGGTTACTTAATCCATTTGATCACATTACTAATCATAAGTGTAAAATCACTATTCATAATTTACTATTCATCAAAAATTAAGTTGATCTTATTAGACTCTAAATTTCATACTGAACATAACTGTAGAAGACCATTTTTTGAAAATCATTACACATTATTAATTATTTAAGGTTTACATAAATATTTTAAAATATCCTTTTTCTAAAATTCATCAATAATATTCATACTATATTTATTTGGACATTTGAAAATTCACAAACTTCACCATAAGAAGAAATCACAATTTTTATTTATATCAAAGGATTACATAAAGCATCTAAGGTCTCGTTACATAGCCTCTTATAACACCAGAATAGGACCTAAGTGTAAGGTGTGCTATGGTGATAGAATCCTGGGGCGTCTCAGCCAACATTGCTCGAGTGGTGATTTCTATCATCTTGAACTTCTCCCGAAGGCGATTCTGTTCCAGCTTCACACGATGAAGTTCGGCTTGGGTTTGGTCTAGAGCAAAGCTCAGTGGTGCTACCTCCTTCCCAAGTTCCGTCATATGGGCTTCAAACGGCTCGAGTCTACTAGATGAGGCCATCAAATCTTCTCTCTGTATTAATTAACCAAGATCACTTGTATTTATAAACAATAATCGCAACACTAAGAGTTTAGTTCCCAATGGTCATTTTGACCAACGGTCATGTAACAGTTGAAACCCAACAGTCTCATTTTAATTATAATCATTTTATTAAATGAAATAGTTTTGTTGAGTTTATAATAAAATAACACACAAAATTAGGAAACCAAAATTATTAAAAATTTCGGGTCGTCACATTCTTCCCCCTTAAGAAATTTCGTCCCCGAAATTTTTAACTCGTACCCTTAGAGGAGAAAAGGTGTGGGTACTTATGCCTTATAGATTCCTCTGGTTCCCAATTGGATTCTTCATATTTTTGGTTCCTCCACAACACCTTAACAAGGTGGGTAGTATTGTTGCATAGAACCTTGTCTTTATGATCCAATATATCCACCGGTTGCTACTCATAAGAGAGGTCATGTTCCAGTTGTACCACCTCTAGGTTTAGTGCATGTGAAGGGTCAGGTATGTACTTCCTCAAGAGGGATACATGGAAGACATAATGAACTTGTGCTAGATTTGGAGGAAGTTCAAGTCGATAGGCCACTGCTCCCATGTGATCAAGGATTTCATAGGGACCAATGTACCTAGGGATGAGCTTCCCTTTCTTTCCAAACCTCATGACTCTCTTCCAAGGTGAAATTTGAAGAAAGACCTTGTCACCAACATCAAACTCCAAGTCCCTTCGACGGTTTTCAGCATAGCTCTTTTACCGAATCTGAGCAGACATAATGTGTTGTTGGATGGCATAGACTTTTTATGTCATCTCTTGCACAGGATCAGGACCAAGAAGCTTTCTCTCACCAGCTTCATCCCAACAAGTAAGAGTTCTACATCGCTTCCCATGTAGATCTTCATAGGGTGCCATTTTAATGCTCGAGTGTAAGCTTTTGTTGTAAGATAACTCAACTAAAGGGAGATGTTGATCCCATCCACCCTTAAATTCCATTTAGAACGTTCTCAGCATGTCCTCGAGTGTTTTAATAGTCCTTTCAGATTGGCCATCATTTTGGGGGTGATAGGTCGTACTGAAATTCAATTCAATGCTCAGAACCTGTTGAAGACTTCTCCAGAATTTTGATGTGAACCTTGTATCATGATCAGATACGATAGAAAGTGGAACTCCATGAAGCCTTACCACTTCCTTCACATAAATCCTGGAAAGTTGATCAAGAGATAAATCTTCCCAAATGGAGATAAAATGGGCAGTCTTGGTGAGACGGTCCACAATAACCCATATCGCATTGTTTCCTTTATAAGCTCTTGGGAGACCAATGATGAAGTCCATAGTGATATTGTCCCACTTCCATGCCGGTATGGGTAGTGGTTGTAATAACCCTTTAGTAAGTTGTCTCTCTGCCTTCACTTACTGACATACTAGGCACCTTTAAGTGTAGTCAGCAATCTCCCTTTTCATATTATCCCACCAATAATGATCACGAAGGTCCCTATACATTTTTGTGCTTCTATGATGTATAGAGAAAGTAGAGCTATGAGATTTGATAAAACACTATTTTGTTGAATATTTTATTGATAATAAATGAAATAATTTCCTCACATTATGTTAAATATGTTTATTTATAAAATATTTGGGATTTGATCATTCACTTGAAAATTTGGTGAAAATTCCAGTTTTACCCTTTATAGTGCAGTGTAGTATTTCGAAGATAAATTTTTTTATATTTATTATTTGAACTTGAAAGTTTTTAACCGTGTTCTTAACTTAATTTTATACAACTTTAATTCATGACACTAGATCAAAATAATGCATTTGGATGGAGTAATTGGGCCATATAGGCATAGGTGAGCTGGACACGCCAGAATGGAGAAGCTTCTGTATTTCGGTCATACCTCCTTAATCTAAGCCTATATTGAGTCCAAATTTGGAGAGGAGATATAGGACAAATATCCACACATTTTATCCTTCTTGAAGTCCGGCCAATTCACTCGTTTTGGTAGTCAAATGGTAGGTTTACGTTGACATAAAATATTTGTCCGAGATTCCCCATTCACACTTGAAACCACTTTGAACCTAGCCTCCCCACCACTCTATAAATTGGTGTTTTTATCATTTGGTGGGGTTTGGAAGTCAATTAGGATATTGAAGTCAGAGGATAATTGGTTTCACCCAATTTATACAACCATTGTAAGAGGGGTATCTCTTGAAGCAATGATCCCCTCATCGAAGCCTCCTTCTCTTCTTCATTTTGTAATGTTTTCATTTGTGTAATAAAATTCTTTGATCTTCTTTTATTCCTCATATTTTCTTCTGTTTTGTTTAAATTTATTCTTCTCTTAATCTTAATAATTGGTTTGGAATTCTTTATTAGAAGATTTATTGGTGTATACCCATTATAAACCTTTGCAAATGCAAAACGCTTCTACGATGATTACGCCACCCATGGAAGAGTAGTTCTTTTTAGTAATCGATCAACCTCTATCCTTATTCATTAATTTGTTTTGAATCAATGAGATAATGTAATTAAAATATTATGGTCTATTAATTGAGTTTTTAATTTAAATGAAACTAAGAAAGTAATTGAATAGTTAACACAAAACACACGAGGTCGGGAATTGTGTGAACTGTGAGAGCGCAACCTTAATCGGTAATTCAAAACCACACAGGATCAATTTGTAGAGTTCGAATACAATCCCTAAACTCAATTAATACTAATTTCCAGAGTGGTTATGAGCCTTAATTTACCACTGACCATAAGCTAATCTTAGATAATCAATCAAATCAGGGTGTTTCGATTGCATGTTCCGAAGTTATCCTAAGGTTAAATTCACTTCATCTTCGTGGTAAAGTTAATTCTCGTAGGGTTTGGGATTTAACAAATTAAGGGATCATAATTAAGTGAATATTAATTTAAATGATAATTATTAATAAATTATTGAAGAGGTATAGTTAGATTGATTACGTCTTTTAAAATATTTTCTAAAAAACATCTTCTTGTTATGTCTTTTTAATCAAACTTCATTTCAAAATTAAAAAAAAAATTGAAATCTTCTTCCAGCAAACTTCTTCAAGTTTTATAAACTTCAAACAACCCCCATCCTTTCAAGTATTATTTTTGTTCTATTTTATTTTTGGAATACCTCTATAAATTTGTTTTAAATATACTTCCTCCTTTGAGAGACGACCTTGGTCAGCCACTCTACTGAACCTAAGTACCCCTAAATCACACTAATCATTTGAGGGCGCCCACGACAGCGCTCTTTCAAGCTTCATCCATCATCTCCTTCTTTATTTCTGGAATATATGGAACAAATAGTCTTGTATAAAATTTCAGTACACCTTCTTGATCAATATTAAACTCAGGAAACTTCCCATCCTTTATAGCCTCAAACTTGTTCTGCAACAAAGGATCTTCTTTCTGTGCATTCTTGATCTTCTATAGTAATGATGGTTGAGAAATCATTTGGGTTAGGGTTGATGATGTCCCTTCCATTATAATTCCTATGTCCAACTTTACTAGGTCATTGATCAATGGATCTCTTTGAATCTACATCATGGAAATAAAAAATGGGTCTTTCCTGCTTAATACATCAGCGACTTTTTTTTTCTCTTCCAGGATGATAATGAATTGAACAATCATAGTCTTTAAGAAGTTCCAAACATATCCTTTTTCTCATGTTCAATTCCTTTTGTGTAAAAATATACATCAAACTTTGATGGTCTATGTATATATCACATTTCTCCCCATAAAGATAGTGCCTTCATATCTTCAGAGAAAAAATGACCACAGCCAGCTCCAGATCATGTGTAGGATAATTCTGCTCATGAGTCTTCAACTGTCAAGATGCATAAGCAATGACCTTGTAATTTTTTACGAGGATGCACCCAAGCCCTTTTAGAAATGAATCACTAAAAATAAAAAATCCTTCTCCACTTGAGGGAAGATTTAACACGGGTGCAGTAACCAATCTCTTCTTCAGCTCTGGAAAACTTTCCTCACACTCCTTTGTCGAGATGGACTTGACCCCTTTTTGAGTTAACTTGGTTAATGGATTAGAAATTCATGAAAAGTTTTTCCCAACCCTCCTATAATATCCTGTTAATCCAAGAAAACTATGAATCTCAGTTATTGTTGTAGGTTTCGGCCACTCTTCAACAACTTTTGTCTTTGCCAATGTGCCCCAAGAAATTAACTTGTTGTAACCAAAATTCACATTTTATAAACTTCCCAAAAAGCCTCTCCTTCCACAGAGTTTGCAAAATATCCCTTAGATGATCCTCATGATCCTCGAAACTTTTGGAATATATCAGAATATCATCAATAAAAACTACCACAAAGTTATCAAGTTAGTCCTTAAATACTCTATTAATCAAATACATAAAAATAGCATGTGCATTAGTCAGTCTGAAGGGCATAAAAACAAACTCATAATGCCCATATCTTGATTAGAAGGCAGTTTTTGGAATATCTTCTTTCTTCACCCTCAATTGATGATAACCAGATCGAAGATCAATCTTAGAGAAGAATTGAGCCCCACAAAGTTGGTCAAATAAGTCATCAATTCTTGGAAGAGGGTATCTGTTCTTTACTGTGATCCTGTTCAGTTCTCTATAATCAATTCATAGCTGCATCGATCCATACTTCTTCTTCACAAAGAGAACAGGTGCTCCCCAAGGAGACACACTTGGTTGAATAAACCCCTTCTCTAAAAGATCTTGGAGTTGTTTCTTTAATTCCTTCATCTCCACATTTTCCATCCTATACGGGGCCTTTGATATTGGATGAGATCCAGGTACGAGCTCAATAGAGAACTCTACCTCTCTTTTAGGGGGAAGTCCAGGCAACTCCTCAAGAAATACATCAAAATATTCTTGGATGATGGGGACACTTTCTATCCTTAAACTCTCATCTCCTTCTCCTTATTCACCAATCAACTCCATAAACAAGGATATAGGGGGTTCTTTTAGACAACGATCAGGTTGATATATCTCTCCTTGGAAGATAACTGTAGGTTTTCTATTCAAGACTACTGGTATTTCCTTGCTTTTTCAATTGATCTTAGCATTATAATTTGAGAGCCATTCCATCCCTATTATAATGTTGAATTCCATCATGGTAATGACTACTAGATTTGTGATAAGGTTGTTCTCACTAAAGTAAATACTAGAGTTTCTAAATACTGATGATGCTTGGATAGTCCCACCATGAGTCTTGACTAATAACTCTACTTTTAGCAAATCGGGGGTTGATTCTAAATTCTTTGCAAACTTGGAGAAAATAAAGGAATGAATAAACCAGAATCAAACAAAGTATTTTCTAGCTTTGAGAGGACAACAAGAGTACCTGCTACCACATCATTCGGAGCTTCAACTTCAGCTGTCATGATAGAAAAAGCATGGCCTTGATCCCTTGGCCTTTTCTGAGGCTGATGGTAGTTCCCCTCCACTGCCCTCGGATTTGGACAGTGATTGGAAAAGTGCCCACATTGTCCACACTTAAAGCACTGGACCTCAGGTAGGGCCTACACCATATCCCCCTTGTCATTTGTGTTTGGAAGTTGAGTTTTCACCTCACCAGGACAATTCCTCGCAATGTAGACATCTCTACCACACTTGTAGCATTTCCCGCTCCCGAGCAGGAAGTTCCCTGAATGCTTCTTCCCACATTTATTACATATGGAAAGTTGCACTTGCTTGCCTCCTCTTCCCTAATCGAATGTCCTCCCTAAGCTTGGATCCATATATATATTCTTGACGTTTGATTTATGAGACCACTACATCTCACCAAACTCTAGCTCGACTTTCAGCGCACTCCGTACGATCTCCTCGTAGCTATCATAGTCTTGGTTGGCTAGATTCTTCCGCAGGTGATGTCTCATTCCACCAAAGAATCTATCAACCTTACCATTTGTATCCATGAAAAATCTAGAGGTATATCGTGAAAGCCTTGTGAAGTTCATCTTGTAGCTTCCCACAGATTCATTCTCCTTCTACTTCAGCTCGAGAAACCCCTTCTCCATTCTTGTTCTCATGGAACGAGGGAAATACTTACTGAAAAAGATCCCTCTAAACTCTTCCCACTCCATAGCTTTAACTTACACTCTTTGCTTCATGTTTTTTATCAGTTCCCACCACTGATCAGCTTCTCCTTATAAGTGATAGACAACCAGGGTGACCTTATCTTACTCTGAACAATGGAGCACAGAAAAGATCTTCTCAATGGAGATGATTCACTACTCAGCAATCAATGGGTCAGTCGATCCACTGAAGTTTGGTGGTCATTGATGCATAAAGGACTCAACAGAATGTTGTTCCCTTCACAGTGAGATCAGTCTCTCATCTTGATTCAAGTTATTTCCCATAACTTGAGTCAGTTGGTTCATCATTCGCATGAATGTTTCCATTCTGGCTTCCATCGGAGGGCCGTCAGCGCATGGTCCATTGCGGTCACCATTTTCATGGTTCCTCCTATTGCCCTCAATTTTTCTAAAAGTGTAAAACCTTAGTGAGAAACTTATTTCATTTACAAATCTTTTAACTATAAAGGATTTTATGTCTTAAAACTTCATGATTAAACAATTACATTTCTCTATAATTCCTTTACAATGATTCATAAAAAGCTTGTGATTAACCAAAAATATCCCCCGGGAGTGTTGTAAACAAGAGTACAGCAAGGCCTGTTGTTGTGAACTAGTTCTCATTCGAGTCTAGCTCAAAGTGGTGTTTTTGGGTTTTACCCCTATGTACATCTATGTCAGAGCTGCCTCTACCTGCTCGTATCCAGACAGGGATGTATTTGTTTGATAAACCATTAACTCTATACTCACCAAAATACAAGGAAGTTTTCCTATATTTAAAATTTTCTATAGTGTTCTTCCTAAAGTTTTCATATCCTAATTTCCATAAATAACTAAACTACCTTGGATACCAACTATGGAATCTTACCTTTTTAACACATAACTTTTCATTACATTTTACATACAGAGGATCTTTAAAGTCTAGTGTCTTGGAAATCAGGAGAAAAAAACTTGAATACAACATAAAACATTATTATAAATTACTTTTATGTCTTCATAATAGGTTAATCCTACATACAACTACTGCATCTCATATACTTGAGACATACATCAAAGTAAAGGGTGAGCAGAAGGCCCAGTAAGGGTAAACAAGGGAATCAGTTTACTTGTGTTAACAATAAGAACTTGAATAACAATATAAAGACATGAGAAATGGAAGTATAGGAATATCATAATGAAAATAATTTGGAATATAACTTGAATATGTGGCTTCAAAATTTCATTTAGACATTCATGAACATATCACCAAGGTTCATCCCCAAGGTGTCATAAAAATTACCAAGGTTATTCACCAAGGTATCGTGAAACTTGTCATCTCTGGAGACTAATTCTTTACCCAATGCATTGGAGAACTATCGGGATGAACCCTTAATATGTCTTCACTTTCATGTGATCCACATAGATCATAATAAAACATTTCAAAAATAACCCAAATGGAATCAATGAAATGGGTTTCATGTCAAATTCGTGACGTTTAAAAAGTGCTTAAAAATAAGATCATTATGTCATTTATAACCCATGGAAAGGGAGTGAGAGTTATATGTATGTCAATTCCAGAATCAAATATATCATTTTTATATATTTATGAACACCCATAGAAATTAAATAGTTATGGGTATTCACATAAATAAACAATAGAATTTCTTGAGAGAAAGAGATAAAAATTTTGCGACAAAATTTCTGCAGCATAACGGCTATATAACATGGTTTTAGAAAACAATGAAAAGAGATGGGACAAGGGTCACCCACTCATAAATAATTCATAATATAGTATGGGTACATAATTTTATCATGATATGGATATTTTATTGACAAACCACATGAAAAGGAAACATGAAAGAAAAGAGAAGATGTGATTTCTTTTATGAGAAATTCGGCAGCCTAACGGCGTCACTTAAAAATTCAGAAAACAAATTGATGAGAGCAGAAAGGGTCTCTTAATAATTATACATGAAATGGACAGTAATGAGAACATATAAGAACATACCCTCAACATAAATAGATGGAAACTAGAAGACACAACATAAAGGAAGTCATGACTTAAAAGAGGAGGGTGAAAGGATCCCTTACCTTGAAGAGTAACTTCGAAAGCTAGAAGGTCGGGACCTTGGGAGGCTTGAGGGAACCTTTAAAGGACTCCTTGGGAGTTAAAGAGACCATAACTTTATTGGGGAGGATTTGGAAATGAAATGAATGAGGGAATGGCTTGGTATTTATAGGATAAGTGAGGGGAAAAGTCGTTAATGGCCAAAGGACACCTCATTGGTGGTATTGGCAAAACCATGGGCTTGCCCATGGTATTTTCCCATGGTATTGGCCACTGGGAAACCTCATACTTTATCTTACTATTCATAAGTCGACCAGAATGATTACATAATTATTACATCCTTAATGATGTCATTAAACACCCAAAACTAAAAACTGTATTTTCACTATTCACCGAAAATTCAATTTTTTCAGAAAAAATCCCCAAAAATCACCTTAACCTAATATTGATGCTCTGAATTAAAAAATGAACTCCTTTTTATAAAAATAATTTTCTAAATATTTTTAATTTAATTTTTAAATAAAAAACACTATTCACCTGAAAAAACTAATACTTAACCAATAATTTCTTAAACATTTATTTACCTATTTTATTGAATCACATTACTTAATAAAGGTGCCAAAATTATATTAATATTTTATTAAGTGAGGTTACTTAATCCATTTGATCACATTACTAATCATAAGCGTAAAATCACTATTCATAATTTACTATTCATCAAAAATTAAGTTGATCTTATTAGACTCTAAATTTCTTACTGAACATAACTATAGAAGACCATTTTTTGAAAATCATTTCACATTATTAATTATTTAAGCATTACATAAATATTTTAAAATATCCTTTTTCTAAAATTCATCAATAATATGCATACTATATTTATCCAGACATTTGAAAATTCACAAACTTCACCATAAGAAGAAATCATGATTTTTTTTAAATCAAAGGATTACATAAAGCAGCTAAGGTCTTGTTACATATCCCCTTATAACACCAGCATAGGACCTAAGTGCAAGGTGTTCTATGGTGATAGAACCCTGGGGCGGCTCGGCCAACATTGCCCGAGTGGTGATTTCTATCAGCTTGAACATCTCCCGAAGGCGATTCTGTTCCAGCTTCACATGATGAATTTTGGCTTGGGTTTGGTCTAGAGCAAAGCCCAGTGGTGCTACCTCCTTCCCAAGTTCTGTCAGATGGGATTCAAATGGCCCGAGTCTACTATAGGAGGCCATCAAATCTTCTCTTTGTATTAATTAACCAAGATCACTTGTATTTATAAACAATAATCACAACACTAAGAGTTTAGTTCCCAATGGTCATATTGACCAACGGTCATATAGCAGTCAAAACCCAACAGTCTCATTTTAATTATACTCATTTTATTAAATTAAATAGTTTCATTGAGTATAAAATAAAATAACACACAAAATTAGGAATCAAAAATTATTAAAAAGTTTGCGTCGTCACAAGAATAGTATAAAGGGATCATAGAGACCCATAACCTTAGATATTCCTTTAGATTCATACCTCCCAAGACTCAAGTATAACCTTCCTAGTTGTCGATTTTTCCCATACCCTGAGTGGTGTAGTGAATCAAAAATTTCTTATTCCTTTTGTCATATTACTGGTTGATGACTCATGTGATGTTTGATTCTTCAGATATGACTTTATATGGACCATACTCTGAATTTTCTCATCAAATCTAGCTCCCTTATGGATGTGATAAGTGGGTAAATGGTAGTATATTTTATTTATATGGGCCATCCTAGGGTGGGTCATGACCCTAGCATTTTTTTCTCAGTGATGGTCCTCTATCCTATGGGGATAAACTCCTTGTGTTGTATAGTGTGATCAACTTTGTAAGATAAAAGAAGTTCCAATGATCATAAATTCTAGTTGTAACCTTTTTCATTTGAAATTTAGATATTTTTATGATTCAGGACTCAAGGATTGCCATATAATTTTTGACATAAACTAACCAAGCATGTTTTATTTTAGTTCTGATTTTGAGTATCTCTCCTTGAATTCTAAATCCATTCTCATTTTTAATGATTCTTGGTTTTGAGAGATGATAGAATCGCATTGTGGATAATTTCTATTATGGTGATTCTAAATATTTGATGGGTGGGTTTGGGGTTCTCCTACCATGTTGATGGTCTCTCACGTGGGGAGATGACATACCTCATTTGGTGATACTCTTTTCTGGTTCCCTTCATTTGATGAGTTATTTTTCCTTTAATGGAAGCTTGGGAGTAATTTATTGTTTTGGGGGAGTTTTTGTTTTGGATGAATTCTGAATATAGTGGGGAGACCACTATTAATGATCCATTAATTATTGGGTGTCACTTGTTTCCTTATGATGTGTAGTTCTTGATTCCCTGACCCGATCCCTCTTTTAAATGTACATTCATTTCATTGGTTCTTTATCTTTTCATTAGCCTAATTTTGGGTCACTCTTGATTTTCCCTTATGTGAGGAGTTTGGCACTTATGATAAACTCAACATTTGTGATCGTGTTATAACTCATGCTCTATGGTTGTAATTTTTAATAGTTATTTAGGAGATGAATTGAGTTTTAGTGATGAATTTGTACCATCTTGGTTAGTGTCTTGTACTTTTTCATGATTATGGTCATGGTGTTCAATGTTTTTTAAAATTGATTTTTTATTGAGGAGGTCAAACCTCACACTTCCCTTTGTTCATCCTATCTAGTTAGGACTTTCTAGGGATGGAATGTGTTATGATGGGTATAATTGTGACACCCCAAACTTTTATATCCTTATTATTATATTTATTTATTTCCTATTAATATTTTTCTTATTTTTCAAGCCAAACATGATTGAAATTTTGAATATTCATGATTTTTCTATAATCGCAAGGTTGAGGTGCATGGTGACCATAATATTTATAAAACTATGCAAATTAACCTCCAATAGGATTCCTTTGGAACATTATTTAGTTCACATGGTTTAGCATAAACCATGACTGTACCCTTATGTAGAGAAGTTTCAAGTTCATTTTGAATATGCATGGGTAGCACACGATTTTGGGAAAACCACATGGGTCTTAGTGGAAAATGTGCAAGTGACACTTATGAGATATTATTTTGGTGTACTAGTTGTGCACAGTTAGAAGAAACCATGTTGTAACAGTGTGGGGGGATTTAGTTCATAATAGAAGGTTTTTCATGGTTGGTGCATGGTTTGGTAAGTTGTGCGACTAAACTATGAAACCTTCCCAAAGACTAAAAAGTTGGAAAATACACTTTTATCCCTCTTAAAATTAGATCCCTCAACCATCCATTATTTCCCCATTCAGATCACACAACCCATGGATCGCCTCCCTTTTGATTTCCCTCCCTCACATGGTGATTTCCTGACATTTCATAAAGCATTTGGCTTGATTTCTCAAGATAAGAACCACTAGTTCTCATCTCCTCATCTCTTCCCTATTGTTTCTCTTTCCTCTTTCCTTGTTGATGTCATAGAAAACTAGGGCATTCCTTGAATCATTTTTTAAATTTGGGGTTCCTTGGTTTTAGGGTTCTTTTTGAGTTATTCTTTCCTTCTAGGGATTGATTATTTCCTCTATTAGTGGAAGTGATGTATTGAGGTATTATGCCCCTTTAATTAGCCATTAAATTTTAGAACCTTGATTACTTTAATGTTTAAATTCATGCTTTGGATATAAAAATATATTATTAAATTTTTTATGATTGTTTGGGAATAAAATTAGGTTTTAATTGGTTTACATTGAATGCAAAGGTGTTTCCCTTTTTAATTGCTTAGCTTAAAACTATTTTAATTGATCATGCACACCAAATGTTTGATAAAATCCCCAAATAGCAAATATTAATGTTTTTTGATATTTTAAGAGGTGTGTCTTTCAAACTAGTTTCAAAATGGCTCATCGAAGCTTTCAGGGCGTGCTCGAGTCATTAAAAAAGTGTCTTATAATATATTTTTTATAATTTTTTAAATTCCCTATAGGCACTTTTAAAGAGGATTTTTTTAATGGAAATAACCATGGAATATGAACTTATCCTTGTTTATTTAAAAAATGGACAAGAGTGTCCTTGGCAATGGATACATTTATTGTATTGATGATTTTGTGAGCAACGGTCTATTTATAAAAGGGGTGGTCTAGAGTGAGGCTTTCATATGGTTTATACTTTATGTATTAAACATATATTTATATCTATATTATTTTCTCATGCCTTATTGGATCACCCCCACTTTATAAATCATGGGAAACGGAGTTTAGTTCTTGGAACTTCTGAGAACACATGTTGCGCTAGTTTAACATCATGCTCTGAAAAATGTCCTCTGGTATGGTGTTCACCCTGCTTTGGGAATTTACCCCATAGTTAGGATAATTGGGGAATTCTCAAGAATTAGGGTGGTTTGATTACATTATGAATGCCAATTTTGATGGATCATGTTTTAGTATGTTCATTTTTTCCCCTGATCTCCTCGATTCTCATGATCATTGGTACTTGACTATATTATATTGGATATGTTTCCTTTATTATTGTGATGATATGCATATTTTTCTTTATGTTTTACATACCTTGTTGTTGTTATGATTGCTTCTGGATGACATGGTAATCCTTTTGTAAAAAGAAATGGGTGAGTTCATGTTTTTAAAATGGTTTGGAACCTCTTTTTTTATTTTGTTAAATCTTCAAAAGATAGTCTCCAAAAATATATTTACATCCATGTTTGAAATGGTATTACTTTAAAGGAAATAGAGTAACATATTGTTACTGTCTTAATATTTTAGTGAGAAAAACCTATGCTTTATAATTTATATTTCAAAATGGCTTGAAATGGATCTTCGATTTAAAGGGATGCATGAGGTGTGGTTTCTTTTGGCATGTCTACTAGGATTTTACGCTCACACACACACAGATATATATATAGAAAAATATATATATTTCAATTTCAGGTTTAGAATCTTGTTTCTCATGAAGTGGTTGTGGTATTTTGGTAAGATAGTGACTTGTAGAGTCATGAAGAGAGCATGTTGTATATTGTTTTAGTTCTTAAATATTTTATTGTATCAACCAAGTCAACTGCCCCTTTATCATATTTTTCTTTTAGTTTTTTGTATTGCATGAGTTGGATACTTGTTTATTTGATATGACTTTTTTGGTTTTTTATATTTTTAAAAAGTTTTACTTCCTTATGCATGGATCACTAACAAACATAGTGGTCATTCCAAACCTCCATGTGGAAGTTCTGTGTTGAATATTATTATTTTGGGTGAAATTGTTCCCATTGGTTATTTTTGAGGCCATGTTGCTTGTCGTTAGTGTGAGGGGATCTGGAACACCCCCTGTGTATATCACAAGTCAGCTCAGGTGCCTTGATCAGGGGTGGCCTAGAGTTTTTTCATGAACATTTCTATAATTCTAGAATAATAAAAAAATGTATGGTAATAATCATAATAAATGTAATAAATATTTTCCAATTTAATAATATAAAACATGCTTATAAAAACAATTTCTAATTTAAAAATCCTTTGTGGAATATTTTAAACTATTTCACTACCTTACATTTATAATGAGATGAATACTATACATTAAAACCTCAAGAGTTTATGGAAACATTCAACAACCCCTATCATCCATTACTATTTAATTAAAGGAAGATTTTGAATCCTGAAAGAAATGACTTCAAAACATCAGAAACATGAAATATTAAACAAATAAATGAATAATACATGATAATAAATTAATTAAATAGAATATTAAATATGAAATAAACATATAGAAGTTTCCCGAGGATGAAATAAAAAAAATATAATTTAATTATTCATGAGTTTAGAGGACATATGAAGCAGACTGGTACATGAGGTAAGAGTTTCTTTATAAATCCAAAATCATTTAAATTTTTATTCCTTAATATCCTATCATCTCTTTTTTGTCTCATATCTAGGATCTAGAATATATTCATTATTTTTTTTCATTAATTTTTTATGTATTTACGGTCTCCTTTCAACCCTTGTCGATTTTTTTTATACATCACTTTTTTATAAGGAGTTGTCTTACTTTTTGGTTATTGTTGATATTTTCTATATCACCCTTCATCCCCCTATCTTCCTGTTTTAACTATTCATAACATGATTCTATTGTGTTATTTAAACTTTCATCTTGTACATTACTAAGGGGATTGTCCTAAAAAAATGCCACCCTTCAATTTATTTCCTTATGATAAAACCTAAGAAGTTTATAGCAGACTATTTTTTAATATTAATTTTCCTCTACATGATTCATCAATATCAACCTTTTTTTTGAAATTTTCCAATTATTGGACATTTAATTATTTAAAAAATGTTTTAAAATAATTTGTATTAACTTTTGATAATGATTTTTGAAAGTGACTTATTACACTACTTTTATAATAATGTCACCCAAGGAAATGAAATGTCTTCAATATTTATTATTCATTTTCCACTCTATTCATACCAAGATTATCCTTCAAATACATTATTTATATTATATGTTCTATTCATTTTTTATTTTTTGAAATATAATTCTTTGTCAAATAAATCATACATTTTAGTTCTTAATCAAAAATGATATTTTATATATTTATTTCAATTTTGTATGAAAACTAAATTATTTTCTTAAAAATTCTATAATTTCATATATTTCACTAAATTTTTCATATACACTAATACTATTTTATATTCCACCATTTTTATCTTTTCTTACATTTTATTTTCTTAATCGATATATTTTTTATCAGAGAATGCATTTCCAAAATAATCCTGTTACATGTTATACAATTTCATATATATATATATATATAGAATGCTTAAAAAATCTATAATTTCATGATGTCATGTTTTATGATTATTATATATTCGTCATGTTCATTTCTTTTTAATTTAATATATTAATCAATTAAACACTCCATCTATTCTGTGATCAGATATCTCACTTGTTTATGATCTATTTTTAATACCTATATGTCACATTGATAATGTTATTCCACTTAATGAACATTTAAGCACACTCTTATCATATGTTTCCATATTTCCCCATGTCATAATAGTTTACAAGGATATTTTGGTCAAATTATAAGGGGTCTATGATGAATAATTTCAAAAACATTTATAGTTTGATGATGTAAAATGTACCTAGTTCCAAAAGAAATCGATCTTTTGATTATGGTTGTTTTTAAAGCTTCATGTTATTTATAAAATAAATCTATATTTCACACCAGATTCAGAAGTGTGGACCTAGGGAACATTAGTTCGTATTGGTGTAGAGTTCGTTTATTTATAGAAATTATGATTAAATAAAATTCAATTATAAAACCTTATATTGATAACCATTATCTATAGAGTACTATGTTCAATATAACTTGTATTAACCTATAAGGAATAACATTTTTCATACATATATGTCGATACATATTATGATATTACCATAGTTTATATTTAAGATCACATTTAGGTTTTGAATCATCATTTCTGAAAAGGGTAAAAAATAAGGATAAATTTTTATCAAATAGTTAATTTTTTTAAGAAGTAATTTCATTAAGGAGGATAAAATATAACATCCCAAATTTCCAATTAATTTTTTTATTAAAAATTTCCCTCAAAATTATACAGTAAATAATAAGTTCATTTAACAACAACAAGTGGTCTTCTAAAGTCTATCCTACTATGAGAGCATCCCTCATAGGTCATCCTAGGGTTTGGTGTGGTTTTGTATTTCCCTGCTACAACGGTGAATCATCGGCGTTCCTGCAACTTCAGTTGAAGAATTTGTTCTCCCCTCTTTTTTTGCTTCCCTGCTTCCCTGTATCATGGGTTTTCCCCGTCGCTCTCGTGGTGATCTCCTTGCTCCCTTTCACTCGATCACGTTGATGGATTCAGATTTGTTTAGACATTGGTGATCCACCAGAATCACTACGTCGCTTTCTATTTCCCTAACTTCCCTCCAGTCGTCCTCACATCCCCACATCTTTGCCGCACGAAATCCCCACAACGTCGGCTAGGGTTTGGAGTCGTCTTGCGTCTCCTCCCTATGATATGGTGATTTTACAATCTCATGGTGTCCCCCTACCCCATCTTTTAGTGTTTCTGATCGGTTGTGGATCGATTGCTGTTTTTCTCCTTGATTCCGGTTGATCCTTCTATAGGTGATCAAAGAAATGGATAATGATCTAATTAATCAGTGGTGTTGCCTTGCGCTGATCGAGAAGGAAGAGTCACAAATTGTGGAGTTAATTAATGAAGACTTCTTTCTGAAATGTCGGATGTCTCTCCTCCTAAGTGGCCACGCACAAAGCATTAAATGTGGATTTTTCCCTTAGACTTGTTGTCTATGGATCTATTTGAATCATTTCCTAGTTTTTAGCTAACCTATGAACTTGTGATTTCAATTCTTTCAACCTTACTGGATGAAGATCCCTAATTCTAAAGGAGATTCTCTTCTAGAATCCCTTTTCTTTTCTCAAGTATGTCATTAATTAATTTGATAACTGGACATTATGTCACATAATGATTATCAATGTAAATAGGACATCTCCTTGATTTTCTACTTTTTTTCATTGCACCTGCATAAGTCAAAGTATTGTGTTAGTGTGACATTATATTTTCCTTTAATATTTTCTTTTTTAAAGTTATAGTATTTCAATTCATTCCAGCACCGTACGAGTCTTGACTGGGTAAACCTTTTTAATTTAATTTTCATGAAATTCATTATATAATAACTATATGTTCTTGTAGTAAAAGTTTTTCCCAAGAAAAACTCATTAGTCCTAATTCCTTTAAGGACTGCAAGCAATTATTTTTCATGGGTAGGATAATTCTTCTATGCCTTATTAAAGCATCCACTCCAATATTTACTGATAAATTATTGTTTTCCTTATCTTTAGGATACATCCTCTTGTTGAGTCTAATGCATCTGTTTCTAAGATAGGTTGATCTTCACTCCCATCTGGATACTCCAATTCTGGGAGGTTTTAGCTTTTTTCTTCAACATTATGATCACTTCAAAATCTTCTTCTGTCCAATTCCAAAGTACTTTACTAGATACTTTTCTCTGAATTGGGTCTGATATCTTTGATAAATCTCGGATGTATGCTCTGGAATAACTTAATATACCAAGAAACTCTTGTATATACTTATGATCTGTAAGCTCAGTAGGGAAAGTTTCTAGCTTCTCTGCAATATGTGGTTGAAGCTTCTCTCTACATCCTTGGATTTTTAATTCCAAGAATTCTATCTTTGATTTCATCCAAATGATCTTTCTTTCTGAAAGTATCATCCCTTCTTTTCTGAATACTTCAACCACTTGCTGTAAATGTTTGATATGTTTTTCTGTATTTTTACTAAAAACAAGTGCATCATCTATGTAGACTGTCACGAACTATGATAATATATCGAATTCCTTGTCTATTCTCCTTTGGAAAATACCTGGGGAATTCTTGAATCATAATGGAATAACTAACCATTCAAACAAGACAACTCGTGTTGTAGATAATGTTAGTGGTATAGCCTCCTCCTTGATCTTTATCTACCAATATCCTAACTTGATATCAAACTTAAAATATACCATTGACCTTTCATTCCTAATCTTGCTTCGTAAAGCCTCCCGATTATGAAGATTGTATCCATCATCCTTTTTGGTGCAATCAAGATCACGATAATCAACATCCATTCTGTCTTTACCGTGCTATTTTTCTGCATGATTCATTACCATGAATGTCGCACTCCTATGAGGACTTTCACTATGCCTGAATAATCCAAGACTAATTAGTTCTGGAATTTGTTTCTCAAATTCCTTAACTATATCATCTGGATAGACAATTCCCTTACTTCAGATCACTGTACTAGGATCTTTAAGGGTGATTGTAGCCTCTGAAATTTCCTTGTGACTTAGTTTCAGAGGGTTTTCTAACCAATTTTCTGATAAATAATCTTTTATCTTAGCCAATGCCTCATCTTCATCAATCCTCAGGACTTTAAATCCAACCAGTTCTCTCCACTGCTCAATCTTTTTTATTGTATTCCCTATCCTCATCTGGATAGTTCTCTACTTTAACAATAGATATTTTTTTTCTGGAACAATTCGGGTTCTTCCAAAAGCAGTTAGAGTCAGGTAAATGTTGAGGATAATTCCATCTGAAAATATCGTTACAATCTGATATCTTCTAAGGAATTGATTTCTAATCAAGAATTCATTGGGCAATTGAGGAATAAAACAAATCATCTACTCTATAAATATTCTTCCATTGAGTTCAATCTGAACTGACTTTTCCACTTCTTGAATCAAAACTATTGCATTGTTACCAACTGTAACTTGCAACTCCGTGGATTCCCAGGTTACTCCTGAAAATCAGATTCTTGTGTGAGAGAAGGTACATCTTGTATCAACTAGGGAAATATATGAAGTTTTATTAATACTTAATTTTACTAATATAGCTCACTCCTCTATCTTTTCACTAAGTAATGAAGATCTCATATATCCTAAATGAGTTTCTTCATCCTCATAGATAGGTAATTAAACAGTCCTTTGTCTGAATATCTTTCAGGAAATTGATGTTCTAGGTACTTCTAGTGAAGTACCTTCATCTTTTCCAATTGAGATCCTTGGATTTTCCAAAGGGTTCTCTAGTATCTCTGATTTGAAATCTTCCATCTTCAAATATGATCTTCCTGATCTTGATCCTTCTAATCTAAGATAATCTTCATCTTCTCTGATGTCATAGATGAAAAATCTATTTCTGACTTGTTTAATAACATCTAGAAGAAGTAGCTTCTGCCTTCGTTCTTCCTCTAGATCTGGTGAAACCCATTCTCTAGGCCAGGTTAGCCTCTTGGGGTTTACCACTTGTGGTTTCATTTCTCTAATTGATGTTCCTTCATCTTGAAAAAAGATGTGTAAATATTTCTACACACTTCCTTGAGTAGGTCTCTCAGTATTGTAGAACTTTACTTAAAGAAATGTAATTACTCTAACACATCTTTTGTTGGGTGGACATCCCAACGTTTTCTGTCAGTTCCTCATGTCGATCTTTACTTCTAGAGTTCTACTAATACATTTTTTCATAAGAATTACATGCAAGTCTGGGATCACCTTTAGCCATGCTACTCCTGCATGCAGATTTACTCGTGCTCCTCCTAATAGTGCATTAGAGAAATTGGCTAAATTGTCATCCATTACTGCAATTGGGATTTGTAGATTTTTCCCTTTTCTAACCAAGGGATCTAGTCCAATATGGATTATTCCAAAATTCATATACATTTAATTTTTATAGATAGCCTTATTAACCCGTTCTGGTTTTAACAAAGACATTGTAAATAATCCTTTGTCTATTTTATAGACTCCAGCTGGCTCTTCATCTTCAATGATCTTGTTCATTTCTCGATATGGTACCCAAGACTTCTGGTATACCTCGGACCAATAACCTATGTGTGAAGATGATATCTTCGAAAAGAAGAAAAATGTATCTTTTTGGAAAGGAGACAGAACATCGAAGGTTGGGAAGCTAGACCCAGTGGCACTAATGTTTGGGGTCTGCACTAGTATATTCCCATGGAGGGTTCCAATATTATGTGACATTTATTGATGACTCAACAAGGAAGGTATGAGTTTACTTTCTGAAAAGAAAATCTAGTGTGTTTAAGGTGTTTCAAAAGTTGAAGTCCATGGTGAAAAATGATTCGGGAACTAAGTTGAAATGTTTGAAGTCTGACAATGGAGAGTGTGGCGGTAAGGAGTTCAGATAATTCTTTTCTAATAATGGAATTCGGTGGGAGAAGATAATTCTAGGTACACCACAACAGAACGGTGTAGTTGAAATGATATATATGACACTGAAAGAACGTGTCAGAAGCATGAGGCTACACTCAGGATTACCCAAGACATTCTAGGCTAAAGTAGTGAACATGGAAACATATCTCATCAACAGGAGTCCAGCTGTACCAATGGGAGAATGTCTACCCGAGGAGCTCTGGTTTGGTAAGGAGGTAAGACTCACATTTACAAGTCTTTGGTTATTTAGTAAATGTACAAATTGATGTTGATGCAAGGGAAAAGCTTGATGCTAAGTCCAAATCTTGTTTCTTTATTGACTATGGTGTTGAGGAGTTCAGTTACCGCTTTTGGGATGATCAGAACAAGATAATCATCAGAATCCAGAACGTGATATTTAATGGAGTCACAAAAAAAGACCTTCATGTAGTTGAAGTTGATAGTGGTAACTAAGAATCAGACTATCACGAGAAAGTGGAGCTTAAAGGTGCACCCAAGCATGTGACACTGGAACCAGTGGAGTCTACCCCTCAAATAGAGTTGAGGATATCAATAAGGGTGAGAAGACCTATGCAGATTTATTCACCATCCTTATATTATTTGTCATTGAATGATTGTAGAGAACCGGAATTCTTTGAAGAATCAATGTAGTTGAAGGGGTCGAGCAAGTGGGAGTTAGCTATGAAGGAGGAGATGTCTTCATTACATGAAAACAATACATGGGAGTTGACACCTCTACCACAATGAAAGAAAGCATTGCAGAACAAATGGGTATAACGGGTCAAGGAAGAACATGATGGAAAGAGGAGGTACAAGGAAAGTCTGGTGGTAAAAGGTTTTCAATAGAAGGAAGGTGGGGATTTCACTAAAATTTTCTCACCTGTAGTGAAGCTTACCACCATCTGAGTGGTTCTTGGTATTGTTGCATCAGAAGACTTATACCTAGATCAGCCTGATGTCAAGACTATTTTCCTTCATAGAGATCTGGAGGATGACATCTATATGCAGTAGCCAGAGGGATACGTTGAGTCAAGGAAGGAAGACCTGGTGCGCAAACTCCAGAAGAGCTTATATGGGTTGAAGTAGACACTCAGCCAGTGGAATAAAAATTTTGATTCATTTATGACTAAAAATGAATACAAACAGTGTGACATGGATCAATGTTGCTATACTAAGTCTTTTGGTGATAAATGCATTATACTACTTCTATATGTGGATGACATGCTCATTGTAAGATCATGTATGCAGAGGATTAATGAGCCGAAAGGGTAGCTGACTGAGGAGTTAGAGATGAGAGATCTTGGATAAGCTGTCAAGATTTTGTGGATAAAGATCCAGAGAGACCATGCAGCTAGAACCTTGATGTTATCACAAGCCGACTACATTGGAATAGTTCTGAGAAGATTCAGTATGTTGGAAGAAAAGCCAATCTTTATTCCCCTGGTGAGCCATTTCAAATTATCAAAAGAGCAATCATCGAAGACAATAGAAGATATTGAGTGACAAATGTTCTATAAGCATCAGTAGTTGGAAGCCCGATGTATGCCAGGGTCTCTACACGACCTGACATTGCTCATGCAGTGAGATTTGTGAGAAGGTACATGGATAACCATAGAAATCAATATTGGGAAGTTGTGAAGTGGATACTGAGATACCTAAAGGGAAGCAAGGAAGTATATCTATGCTTTGGGAAATGAAATTCATTACAGGGGCGGATCAGACTTCAAGTGGGAGATTGTTGTATTAGTGTGGGATGGTCTATTTGGATGATGTTGGGTCTAATGCTAGTGGCCCATACTGCACACCAGACTTTAACCCTCATCGGTCAAGCTTCGTGATCAACTCGTTGGGGGTTGCAAAGGGCAACGTTCCCCTACTCTGGGAGTCCAGGGGGTCGAAGGCCCCCAACCCAAATTTTGGGGAACTGTAGCAACTCCGAGCGACTATAGGAGAGCTGACCAGGTGACACCGACAAGGCACTGTAGCTGCACAAACCTTGGCATGGTTACTGTAGCATCTCAGACTTTGGATATAGTGGTACTTTACCTCCACAGACTTCTACGCACTGTCCATTGTAGCAGCATGGACTTGGGTGGCAGCATCACTGTAGTAGTGTGGACTTCCAGCCACCGTTCACTATAGCACGATGGACTTACTATGCGGTTGGTGGCACAGTCTAGGACAGATGACGTTTGGCAGACACAGAAGTGTTTGGATGATCAGGACATGGGCGTGTGCGACAAGTGGAGGCTCACTGATAGGCAGGCGAAGACGAGGTTCCTCAACATCCCAATCGTAGATTTCCTAGTCAAGGTGAGCCAGCACTGCGGGATAGTTATGGTAGGCAAGGGCAGGGTCGCGCTTGACAAGTATGACATGGAGAGGTTGAACCGGATGTTAATGTTCGCAGTGTCATACCTGGTAGGGGTCTACGTCGAGGTTGTGGTGGGGACATAACTCTAGAAGACCAAGTACCCGACGGTCGTCAGAGTGGCAGAGGCGAACATAGAGAAGGTCATCCAATCCTCGCACCCTGTGAAGTTAGGGGACGAAGTGTCGGTATGCAATGTGTATAAGAGGGAATACACCACTCACTTGGGAAACTTGACAGGTCTTTTGTATAGTCACTAATACAACTTGGCCTTTTATCATCGCTAAAAACTGACATTAATAGTGCTAGAAAAGCGTTGTTAATGCCGGCGAAGTTAAAGGGGGGGTCCCCTTTATCAGCGCTCCGAAAAGCACTGATAAAGGGGACCCCCCCCCCCCCCCCCTTTAACTTCGCCGGCATTAACAGCGCTTTTCTAGCACTGATAAAGGGGATCCTTTATCGGCGCTATCTTGAGCGCTGATAAAGGGCCCTATTATCAGCGCTCAAGATAGCGCTGATAAAGGCACCTTCCCATGCACCTGCAGAACCAGCACCTGCACAAACCAGCACCTGCACAACTGCACAAAAGAGCATCTGCACACCTGTACAAAACAGCACCTGCACACAATATTTTGACAAACAATGCTATATACATTTACTTAACATCATGAATACAAAAAAAACACTGCTATGTACATTTCAAACAATGTTTTACATGGATACAATTACAATTATCCAACAACAGTAATAAACATTAATGTTTCATCCTTTGATATCCGTGATCCTCTCTCAAAAATTGTCGTCCACGGTATTTGTTGCCGAACAAAGCATCTGAACTCAAGGAAAAAAATTCACCTATATAAGAAAACAAATATTATGTTAGTAATACAATAATGAAATAAATTAAAACATTAATATGAAAGAATACATTAATATGGACATGTGAAACTAAAATATGGAAATGATAAACTCAAATGTTTTCATTCTGATAACAATGAAAGGGAATAATGTAAAATCAATATGTTTTTGGATGATTTATCTCATTTAATAAATATTGATTCTCTATCTAATGAAGAGCTTTACTGGCCATACCGTGTGTCGGATTGAGGTGCGGTCGATTCGAACACGTCACAAATGACTCATGGATCATGGTCCGAAAGTATCAAAACAATCCGAACGCGTTTGCTTGGTTTTCCGTATGTCACTTGTGTTGTTTTCTAAAGTTAATGTCAATTTAAAACTGATATCATACACTTCTAGCCATACCGGTCACACCGTGCGTCGGATTGAGGTGCAGTTGATTCGTACATGTCACAAATGACTCATGGATCGTTGTCCTAAAGTATCAAAACAATCCGAAAGCGTTTGCTCAGTTTTCCGTATGTCACTTGTGTTGTTTTCTAAAGTTAATGTCAATTTGAAACTGATATAAGACACTTTTAGTCATACCGGTCACACTGTGCATCGGATTGAAGTGTGGTTGATTCGTACACGTCACAAATGACTCATGGATTGTTGTCCTAAAGTATCAAAACAATCTGAACGTGTTTTCTCGGTATTCCGTATGTTAGTAGTGTTGTTTTCTAAAGTTAATGTCAATTTCAAACTAATATCAGACACTTTTAGCCATACCGGTCACACCATGTATCGAATTGGGGTGCGGTCAATTCGTACACATCACAAATGACTCGTGGATCGTTTTCCTAAAGTATCAAAACAATTCGAATGCGTTTTCTCGGTTTTCCGTATGTCACTTGTGTTGTTTTCTAAAGTTAATGTCAATTTCAAACTGATATCAAACACTTTTAGCCATACCGGTCACACCGTGCGTCCAATTGAGGTGCGGTCGATTCGTTCACCTCACAAATTACTCATGGATCATTGTCCAAAAGTATCAAAACAATCTGAACGCATTTGCTCGGTTTTCCGTATGTCACTTGTGTTGTTTTCTAAAGTTAATGTCAATTTCAAACTGATATCAGACATTTTTAGTCATACTGGTCACACCGTGCGTCGGATTGAGGTGTGGTCGATTCATACACGTCACAAATGACTCATGGATCGTTGTCCTAAAGTATTAAAACAATCCGAATGTGTTTGCTCAGTTTTCCGTAAGTCACTTGTGTTGTTTTCTACAGTTAATGTTAATTTCAAACTGATATCAGACACTTTTAGCCATACTGGTCACACGGTGCGTCAGATTGATGTGAAGTTGATTCTTACACGTCACAAATGACTCAAGGATCGTTTTTCTAAAGTATCAAAACAATCCGAACGTGTTTTCTTGGTATTCCGTATGTCAGCAGTGTTGTTTTCTAAAGTTAATGTCAATTTCAAACTGATATCAGACACTTTTAGCCATACTGGTCACACCGTCCGTCAGATTGAGGTGCGGTCGATTCTTACACGTCACAAATGACTCATGGATCGTTGTCCTAAAGTATCAAAACAATCTGAATATGTTTACTCGGTTTTTCGTATGTCAGTAGTGTTGTTTTCTAAAGTTTATGTCAATTTGAAACTAATATCAGACACTTTTAGTCATACCGGTCACACCGTGCGTCGGATTGAGGTGTGGTTGATTCGCACACCTCAGCAATGACTCATGGATTGTTTTCCTAAAGTATCAAAACAATCCGAACGTTTTTTCTCGGTATTCCATATGTCACTTGTGTTGTTTTCTAAAGTTAATGTCAATTTCAAACTGATATCATACACTTTTAGCCATACTGGTCACACTGTGCGTCGGATTGAGGTGCGGTTGATTCGTACACGTCACAAATGACTCATGGATTGTTGTCCTAAAATATCAAAATAATCCGAACGCGTTTGCTCGGTATTTCATATGTCAGTAGTGTTGTTTTCTAAAGTTAATGTCAATTTCAAACTGATATGAGACACTTTTAGTCATACCGGTCACACCGTGCGTCGGATTGAGGTGTGGTTGATTCGTACACATCACAAATGACTAATGGATTGTTTTCCTAAAGTATCAAAACAATATGAATGTGTTTGCTTGGTTTTCCGTATGTCAGTAGTGTTGTTTTCTAAAGTTTATGTCAATTTGAAACTGATATCAGACACTTTTAGCCATACTGGTCACACCGTGCATCGGATTGAGGTGCGGTCGATTCGTACACCTCACAAATGACTCATGGATTGTTTTCCTAAAGTATCAAAACAATCCGAATGCATTTTCGCGGTATTCCGTATGTCACTTGTGTTGTTTTCTAAAGTTAATGTCAATATCAAACTGATATCAGACACCTTTAGCCATTCCGGTCACACTGTGCGTCGAATTGAGGTGCGATTGATTCGTACATGTCACAAATGACTCATGGATCGTTTTCCTAAAATATCAAAACAATCCGAACGCGTTTGCTCGGAATTCCGTATGTCAGTAGTGTTGTTTTCTAAAGTTAATGTTAATTTCAAAATGATATCAAACACTTTTAACCATACCGATCACACCGTGCGTCGGATTGAGGTGCGGTTGATTCGTACACGTCACAAATGACTCATGGATCGTTGTCCTAAAGTATCAAAACAATCCGAATGTGTTTGCTTGGTTTTTCATATGTCAGTAGTGTTGTTTTCTAAAGTTTATGTGAATTTGAAACTGATATCAGACACTTTTAGCCATACCGGTCACACCGTGCGTCGGATTGAGGTGCGGTCGATTCGTACACATCACAAATGACTCATGGATCGTTGTCCTAAAGTATCAAAACAATCCGAACATGTTTTCTCAGTTTTCCGTATGTCAGTAGTGTTGTTTTCTAAAGTTTATGTCAATTTGAAACTGATATCAGACACTTTTTGCCATACCAGTCACACCGTGCGTCGGATTGAGGTGTGGTTGATTCGTACACGTCACAAATGACTCATGGATCGTTGTCCTAAAGTATCAAAACAAACCAGTCACACCGTGCAACGGATAGAGGTACAGTTGATTCGTACACGTCACAAATGACTCATGGATCATTTTCCTAAAGTATCAAAACAATCCGAACGCATTTTCTTGGTATTCCGTATGTTAGTAGTGTTGTTTTCTAAAGTTAATGTCAATTTCAAACTGATATCAGACACTTTTAGCCATACCCGTCACACTGTGTGTCGGATTGAGGTGCGATCGATTTTTACACCTCACAAATGACTCATGGATCATTGTCCTAATGTATTAAAACAATCCAAACGTGTTTTCTCGGTTTGTCGTATGTCACTTGTGTTGTTTTCTAAAGTTAATGTCAATTTCAAACTGATATCAGACACTTTTAGCCATACCGGTCACACTGTGCATTGGATTGAGGTGCGGTCGATTCGTACACGTCACAAATGACTCATGGATCGTTGTCCTAAAGTATCAAAACAATCCGAACGCGTTTACTCAATTTTTTGTATGTCACTTGTGTTGTTTTCTAAAGTTAATGTCAATTTCAAACTGATATCAGACACTTTTAGCCATACCGGTCACACCGTGCATCGGATTGAGGTGCAGTTGATTCTTACACGTCACAAATGACTCATAGATCGTTTTACTAAAGTATCAAAACAATCCGAATGCGTTTGCTCAGTTTTTCGTATGTCACTTTTGTTGTTTTCTAAAGTTAATGTCAATTTGAAACTGATATCAGACACTTTTTAGTCATACCGGTCACACCGTGCGTCGGATTGAGGTGCGGTCGATTCGTACACGTCACAAATGACTCATGGATCGTTGTCCTAAAATATCAAAACAATCCGAATGAGTTTGCTCAGTTTTCCATGTGTCATTTGTGTTGTTTTCTAAAGTTTATGTCAATTTGAAACTGATATCAGACTCTTTTAGCCATACCGGTCACACCGTGCATCAGATTGAAGTGTGGTCGATTCATACACGTCACAAATGACTCGTGGATCGCTGTCCTAATGTATCAAAACAATCTGAACGCGTTTTCTCGGTTTTCCGTATGTCACTTTTGTTGTTTTCTAAAGTTTATGTCAATTTGAAACTGATATCAGACACTTTTTGTCATACCGGTCACACCGTGCATCGGATTGAGGTGCGGTCGATTCGTACACCTCACAAATGACTCATGGATCGTTGTCTTAAATTATAAAAACAATCCAAAACGTGTTTACTTGGTTTTCCGTATGTCACTTGTGTTGTTTTCTAAAGTTAATGTCAATTTGAAACTGATATCAGACACTTTTAGCCATATCTGTCACACCGTGCGTCGGATTGAGGTGTGGTCGATTCGTACACGTCACAAATGACTCATGAATCGTTGTCCTAAAGTATCAAAACAATCTGAATGTTTTTGCTTGGTTTTCCGTATGTCATTTGTGTTGTTTTCTAAAGTTTATGTCAATTTGAAACTGATATCAGACACTTTTAGCCATACCGGTCACACCGTGCGTCGGATTGAGGTGTGGTCGATTCGTACACCTCACAAATGACTCATAGATCGTTGTCCTAAAGTATCAAAACAATCCGAACACGTTTGCTCAGTTTTCCGTATGTCACTTGTGTTGTTTTCTAAAGTTTATGTCAATTTGAAATTGATATCAGACACTTTTAGCCACACTGGTCACATCGTGCGTCAGATTGAGGTGCGGTCGATTTGTACACCTCACAAATGACTCATGGATCATTGTTTCATGCATGAGTATATGTGTTCCAGTGAAAGGGATAGAAATCAAGAGCAACCTAGGTAAATAAATAGGGTGTTTTTTATCCACCAAGAGATAGAGTGAGGGTTCTATTGAATGTTTGTGATTTTGTGATCATCCCGAGATTATGTCTCCATGGAGGTGAGGTTTCTAGTTGTGTTTATGAGAGGATCGGGTTTGGTATGAGATTTTTATAGCCTAGTTAGGTTTTCTAAGTCTATTTGAGTAGGTATTAGAGTCTTAGGCCTAAAGAAGATGGATAATATAGTTTTATATATCACGTATGATGGGGAACACCCTCTTAAGGATATATAAGAGTCATGGTGTGTGTGATGAGTAGGATATTCCATATAGGTATTGGTGAAGTGTGACATAGAGGATTTCCTCCTTATAATTGGATTAAGAGATCTCCCTCCCCTCCTGGACACCCCACTCATGGACACCCCCATGGGCACACCCCCTCCCTCCCCTCCTGGACACCCTCACACCTGGACACCCCCTCCCTCTTGGACACCCCCCCCCCCCACTCCTGGACACCCCCTCCCTCCCGGACACCCCCTACCCACATATACGGGAAACTAAAATTAAAAAATTGAAAATCCAAGATATTGGTTCCCATCAAGATTTTAAGATGCTCGTGAGTGGACTGAATGACTATGCATCGGTCAACTTCCACACTATCGACCAGTGTAGTCCAATGAGTTATGCTTTATTAGAAAGACAGATCATATCTAAAACCATTCTTCATAACCTAAGGATATAAAACATAATAAAGGGTGATCATATATGCTCAATAAGTATAACCAAGGGAGATATCAATGATCATATATGGATAACATTAGTAGGAATTCACCTTCATCCTATTTGTGTACAATCTTCCATCAGGTATGTTGCCCATTCGTTTCTAAACACATCTATATCATCTTCTGAATATGAGTTTTTACGACAGTCATGGTAGTGCTGAAAAAATATAAATACACAAAGGATTAATAAATATTTTAAATGAACTCGTAATTATTTTCTAAAATACCTCGTCAGGGATGCTAGTTTGTTGATGAAATACGATCTCTTTCATAAATTTGCAAACATAATAACCACAGTCCTTTCCGTTTGTTTGTTTTGGACACTGCAGAAACATCGACAACAATAAGTAATTTGTTTTGATATTTGTTTGGATAGTGCAATGTTATTATATATACCCAGATACTTTTCCAGTTGTAGATCTTGTAGGCTTGCTCATCCTTATGCTCTTGATTCATTCCATGCATTAGACGATATTGATGCACTGCCCTATCATAACAGAATCCTCATTAAAAGATAACATAAATTATATAACTAGATGTTTAGTTTTAAAATGTTGGATCTAGTGTATTACAAATTAACAAACGCCATCATGCGTGGTTGTTTTGTTGGATATCCATGCATTGAATCCAGAAAATAAATCTTTGGAGTATCCAAATTGACTGCAATCAGCATCCAATGCTCCCTAAAAATACAAAAAGGAATAAGTAAAGAAAGAAATGAAAATATAGTTGATATGATTAAATTGTAGAGTTTTACCCCTGCATCGTTGGTATTAAAAAGAGTCTGTCATCCGTAATTTTGTTTTCAAACAATTTGAGCAGGAATGACATTATTGCAGCCTCTTTATCATAATCTATTTCTTCTTTTGAAGAGGTGGTGTGAGAACTAACGAGTCCAAATTTTTGTTCATGGGGAAATCCCTTCAATTGTTTTTCATATATACACCTGCGAAAAACATAAAATGTATTTAGTCATAATTATCAGAGTATATCACCTTTTGTAAAATCAAATCATGAAAACATACCTCATGTATACATTTACAACGGAGGCGCCTAGTCATTCATACTTGAGGATTTCATTTACATTTTCAGCACTAATGTAATCTGATGTTTCCACTCCATGCATATTTTTTTCAAAATCAACTATGTGAGCATTGTTTTCTATCAACTTTGTATCCACATGAGCCTGCAATGATATTAACTGTGGATATAGAACGGGCGGGGTGAAGGTGCTCTCAGTAGACCGTTTTAATCGGTTGGTTGATCCTTGAGATAGTTTTGAGCTGATATTTCGTTTCACCCCCTTCTCTTTGTCGTTCTGTAATAACATTCATCGGTTCAGACCTTTTTTCATTAAATGTTAATGGTCCAGCTTGAAAAATAACTTGAAAATGGATACCTCCTTGTCGACATGTTTTTTTACAAGAACTGACGGCCATGCGATGAATGTTCCAACAGCTTGTTCAACCGTATGAATGTCATCATCGTCATTTGGAACAAGTATCTCGGCACTCGGCTCATTTGCTACGTTAATTAACACTCTGAAATGATCTGTTGGAAGCTGTCTGTTGTGTAGCATGTCGTTCTGCGTATTGAACACCGTAGCCCTTGCTATAGGGCGATAGGTGGGAGTTGATAGATATAAATCACAGTCATTTTCACCCTGTAGAATATTAGTACAGGAAAGGTATCAGTGTCTATGTGAATCACATTTCACAGAAACAATTATTAAAATATTGATTATCTCAGCTAAGTCAGGTTTTTTAGGGGAATGGCTTGCCTCAAAGCTGGTGGGGGGTGGGGCGGGATCGTCACGCACGGGTTATTGTTGAGTTGTTTCTTCTCTTTGTCTCTCCCCCATCAATGTTGTTATCATCTCTCTCTGGTATTGTAATTATTCTTGAAAAATAACTAATTTTTCTTGCAGCTTTTCCATTTTTTTCATTTTCATCCTCCGCTTGTTTTTGTTTTTGAAAATATGTCCGGGGTGTCACCCCAAAACCCGCACCTCTAACGCGGCCATACTGGTCTGGCCTCTTCAAGGCTGCTGAAAGTATGTCTGCATCTGGTGCAGGTGTTGTTGATTCCTGTGACTATGTCAGATAGAAAATATAGAAAAATAAGTAGTCATTGTAATGTAATAGCGATTTAAAACAAATCAAATTTATATTATGTCATACTTACACATGTTTCCCTCACTTTTTGTGTGTTTTCATCTATCAGTATCCCCTCTTTATTTACACGAGCCTCCTTCCATAGCACATGGCATGGGATGGATTTGGCTTTTGATTTTGATTCATCAATCTACATATGAATAGAGAAACATGGTTATGGTGTTGTTTTATGTCACATATATGTAGTACGGTAGATTTAAAAGACGTACCAATTTTTTCTCAAGTGAAGCGTACCCCATCCTTGCTTTACGGTAAGGGTGCGCTGGTTCTGCTGCGCGTTTTTTATTTTCAGCACTCAGTTGTTGTTTCATAAATAAAAAATTGTCAATCAAAGTGATGAATACAAGAAACGTCAAACAGCGTATTACCCCACACAATGTACCTGAAAAGTCTGCTCCCCACGACGGTTGATAAACGCGTCCCACGCTCCTTGGGATATCAAGTGTGCATAAAGAGGAGGTGGGTGTGGCTTAATTTTCCCTTCAGCATCTTTAAGATGATATTTCGTTAAAATTGGGCGGAAACCTCTATGAATCCTTCCTGCAACTCTTACTACATATTCCTTGTGCGAGGCATCTACTATAAATGCACTCTGCAATGGATGATGAAGAGTGAGTCAATGTTTTGGTATTTTATTTTAATAAATTAAAAAAATGATATCATAATGTTACCGTAATATCTTCCCACATTAGTGTCTTAAGACCGGTGACAACATGGTGCCACGGTTGTACATCAATCAGCACACGTTGTCGAGTGACGATTCCAATGTAGCTACTAAAGATAGCTTTGTAGGGGTTAAAATATTGGCCTCGCTTATTCCATCCAACCTCAAATTTGATGCCTTTTTCTTTTGACTTAAGGATTTTGGCTAACATTGTCAAACTACGGCGCTCTTGTTTTTTTTTTGCGCTTTTAGGGTTTCATTTCCTACCATTTCCTCAGAAGTATCATCAGTATCTTTCTCCGGAGCACTAGCATCAGCACTGGGACCAGCAGCAACATGTTGAGAAACTTGTTGTTGCTCTGCATTGGGACCACCAGCAGCTGGTTGAGAAACCTATTGTTGCTCTGCACTGGGACCACCAGCAGGTGGTTGAGAGACATTTTGTGGCTCGAGATTGGGCGCATCAGTAGGTGTAGAAGTCATTATCTGCAGAAGTGGTTTAACATTTAATTTAGATTACATAAAAGCAGCAGCGGATAGATAATAACATAACGTAACACAATGTATATTACAATAAACAAATAACCTGATTATTGTTCTCTCTCTTTTTTCTTTAAAGGTTGAAGAGATTTGACTCCTCTATCGACTATGTAAATCTCTTCATTGTGGTCTCCTCTGACATACAAAACGCCATCTACATTGGGACCGTTGTGAAATGATTGTGAAGTCCCTATAAAAGGATCATCCTCCGTTGAACTTTCATCTGACCCTTCAGTTGTTTTGGTCGATAACAGAACAATTGACCAATTTCGGTTTGTGGGGTTTGGAACATAAAATACTTGTACTGCATGGGATGCCATTATAAATGGTTCATCTTTCTCCCCTTCCTTACTGAAATCAACTTTCACGAATCCTAATTCATCTATTTTAACAGCACTCCTGTTATCAACCCACTTGCATTGAAAAATTGGCACTTTGAATTTCGTATAATCCAACTCCCATATTCATTTGATGATGCCAAAGTATGACATATTCGCATAAATTGGATTTTTGTCCTTAGCACCGGAAACATGCATCGCCTCAGCCATAAGTGTAACCCCACTATTCTGCATGGTACTGTCTTCATCATGTTCATTAGTGTAGAATGTATAACCATTAACTGCATAAGCATTGTAAGATAATACATACACACTTGCTCCACCGGCTAGCCATCGAAGTCGTTCTGAAATTGAGTCTGGATTTTCATCTAACTGCTTCAAAATATGGTCCTGAAACCATCCTATAAACTATCGATTATGTGTATCTGGTATCCATTTTTCAGCCCTATATGGATTAAAACGCTTAAGAATTTCTTTATGGGTTTGAACATATGGGTCAACATCGAAACTGTTATGCAAAACGTAAAGGTGAGTCTGCTCCCGATCTATAATATTGATTGTGACAATCTCTCTTCCAGAAATTCCTTCACCCTCAAACCGCTCAGTGTGACAAGATTTTGGTAGGCCAACGTTTTCCACACCAGACATGTATTCGGTAAAAAAATCCAATGGCTTCCTCAACAATATATTGCTCCACAATACAACCCTCTGGCCGACTTCGATTTTTGATATACTCTTTCAAAATCTTCATATACCGTTCAATGGGGTACATCCATCTATAATGTACAAGACCACATAGTCGAATCTCTCTCACCAAATGAACCATCAAATGAACCAGCATATCAAAAAATGTCGGCAGGAATAACATTTCCAATTCACATAATATAACGACAATTTCTCTTTCCATAGTTGACAATTTCGCCAGGTCTATAACTTTGTTTCATATAGCTTTGAAGAAGAAGCAGAGCTTCGTTAATGTGTGGCGGACATTCTTGGGAAAAATGCAACGTAAAGCTATAAGAATTAGATCTTGCATCAAAACATGGTAGTCATGTGATTTCAGACCCTTTAATTTTAAATCACTCATTGACACGATGTTCTTGATATTTGATGAATACCCCTCTAGAACCTTTACGTCATTCAAGATGTTGAAAAACTGATATCTCTCCTGCCTGGAAAGATTGTAAGCAGCAGGAGGAAGAAATGTTCGTTTTTCACCCTTCACTGGTGTCAACTCTTCTCGTATTCTCATCTCAACCATGTTCAATCTAGTCTTAATTCCATCCTTCGTTTTTTCAGGTGCATTTAGCAACGTGCTGATGACACTATCATATACATTTTTTTCAATATGCATAACATCAAGAAAATGTCTGACATACAGACAATTCCAGTATGGTAATTCATAAAAAACTGATCTCTTTTTCCAACCAGTTTTCGTAAGGTTTTTCGAAAACGGTTTACCAAAAGTAGTGTTCAAATCTTTTACCTTCTCAAATAATTGTCACATGTTAGTGGAGACGGTGTTGTACATTCTTTTGAACTTTCGTCGAATGATGTCGTCCAAGATCGGTACTTATGTCGTCGGGGTAGCAATCTACGATGTCCTAAAAACACGGTTTTCGATGAATGATTCAACCTAATTGATTGTGTACCTTGTTCGCAAATGGGACACCCTTGACTTCCTTTAATGCTATATCCTGACAAATTTCCATAAGCAGGAAAGTCATTTATCATCCCATACAACATGGCTTTCAAAGTGAAATCTTCTTTTTTGTAAGCATCATACAACGTAACACCTGAATCCCACAATATTTTCAAATCCTTGATCAATGGAGCCAAATAAACATCAATATCATTACCCGGTTGTTTTGGTCCTGATATAAGCATAGATAACATGATGTATTTTCGTTTCATGCATAACCACAGTGGTAAGTTATAATTTACTAACATAATCGGTCATGTACTGTGACTACTGCTTTGAAAACCAAAAGGATTCACCCCATCTGTAGGTAACGCCAGACGAAGGTTTCTCGGCTCGTTTCCAAATTCAGGATACTCGTGATCAATTCACTTCCACTGAGGAGAGTCTGTCGAGTGACGTAGTTTCCCATCTTTAATTCTTGTATCTGCATGCCATGTCAATTGTCTTGCAGTCTCCTCACTTCCATATAGGCACCTAAACCTTGGAATGATTGGAAAGTACCATACAACTTTTGTGGGACTAGAATCATCTTTCTTGTATCGAGAAGCACCACACTTTGGGCATTCTTTAAGTGATTTGTGCTCCTTGCGAAACAATATATAGTCATTCGGGCAGGCATGTATTCTTTCAGAGATCAAACCCATCGATCGTAGCATTCGTTTGGCATCATATGTTCAGCTTGGGAGTTCATTATCTTCTGGGAGCATGTCATTCAGGAGAGCAAGTAGTTTCATAAAACTGGCGTCACTCCACCCGTTGCCTGCTTTCAAATTATACAGCTTCAGTACGACTGACAATGCTGTATATTTAGTGCAACCAGCATACACTGGCGTTTTTGCACAACTCTTTAACTTCTCAAACAATTTTGGGCAATCACGAAATTCATCTTCAACTGTCCTTGTCATTTCCTCAATACGATCTTCATCATCATTCACATCTGTAATCACACCCTCCATACGATCGTCTTCACTGTTCACACTTGTAATCATATCAGATCTTCCATAAAATGTCGTGTTATCCGAGCCACTACCTACATTCGTTTTTCCCCATGTTTATTCCAACATGTATAACTTCGATCTATTCCGTGATAGATCAGATGTTCTTCCAACTCCTCTGGACTAATTTGTCTTGAATAACAACAACGTAAACACGGAAAAATGATTTGAGAAGGGTCACATGCATGATCTCCTGCAAACTTGATAAACTCTTTCACGCCATCTTCATACTCTTTTGTCAACTGATTGGCATTCATCCATTCATTATTCATATCCATCGTCTTTATGGGTTCGATCTCGAACTTGCCTAATATTATGTTTTAATTAATCAAGTAGCATTGTTTGGGTTTTATAAAAAAAAATCATGGCACAAATGCCTTTACAATGAAATAGAGGAACCTACCCCAAAACATGTGAAAGTACTTGAACTCTATCTATATACGGGGGACTATGCCCTATCTTTTGTATATCTCCATGGAGTACCTAAAACCTACACATGGAGGACTCTTCATCGAAACATGGGAGAGTACCATACTCCATATTTTCTCCAAACATCTCACTTGTCACTTGTCAACTCTCAAGCAAAGTGAAGATAATTAAAATATCCAAACCACATCGTGTGCAATTTCCAATGAATGAGGGAATCATAATATTGTGATCTACATGAGAAGATATTTATAATGGGCTACTCATACATGAAATATTATCATCTAAGTGAAAAATAAATAATAATAATGAAATTAATATAGCACACAATTTGTTCAATGAATACACAATGCGTAGGGTTCTCAGTCAAGGTTGGTTGTATACTACCATTTCTAAACTCATGTGAAATCCATATACATGGTGTGTCCAGTAGGGTGAACATCATCTATGGATAAGATACCTGATTTAATCTGACATATATCAAATTAATTCCAAGTTAGTCTTACAAACACTGCATGATGCCTTTGAAAATACATGACATATAGAACAACTTGAGCTAAAGGCATGTACTTTAGATACAAAATGAGTCACTTCACCGGCTATGCATCGCATTTTTGTGGAATACACGGTGTGTGGTCCTTACATGACCACTAGGGGTGTATAGTCTATACACATCAAGTTTCTATGGTATCTATACATGGTGTGAGTGAAGTAAAACACATATCATATGGTTCTACCATTATTTCATGGCATGTACATGGATTCATGTTGAAGTATATGTCTTGGAGATATATTGTGTGTGACCTACGTTCACATGACATGTAACATTTAAAATAAAACTTATTCCAAGTTTGAGTCAGAAGATGAGTCATGTGGTGTAAATTTTAGAGATAACACATTAAAATCTATATGAAATCCATGTATGGTGAAGCATGTTCCATTTAACAAGACTACATACCATGTATTTTAAAAATATATAGAATCTGAAAAACATCATCTTCACACCATAAAGTGTCTCATAGAGTCCTCTGGAAGTGGTTTTTTAGGATTTAGTGGAATTGCACTAGTAACAAAGTGGTGGTGCCATTGAAATGGGTAAAGTTTTGGATTGATATTCAATGGGGGAAGAACTGCAACATGGAAAACAAATGGCATATCAATCATGCCAACAACCACAACATCATACAAAAACACAATCATGCTCACAATCGCAACACCATACAAACCAAACAATCACAATTTTAGATTTTACAAAGCATCCCTTATTCAATTTTGTTTGTTAATTCAGGGGTTATCACAGAAGTTTTATCATCCTGGGGCGTTTATTCATAAGTCAAGTATACGTAAATTACCAATTTTTATATTCAAATGTTCAACAAGAACCAACCAACATGCAATTCATTTAGTGCGCAAACAAGGACCACCAACGGCCACGATTTTCAGCGGGGCGTTTAGCCCGTACATTTCACATTATAACCATCAATATCAAACAGTAATAACATGCGAACAAGAGGAAACCAATGAGTAATAGGAGAAAACTCACCGCGAAGGTGTCGTTAAGCACACGACAGAGGTGCGTTCGTGGTAGAGGAGAGACACACAACAGAGGAGATTTCCAACTGAAAAGAAAACATAAAATAGGGGAAACTCATGAGAATAAAATAATCTAAAACCGAGTACACCATTTACCAGATCCCACAAACCCCAAGAACCCACTAAAACTGAAATCAACCCACACCATGGTTAAACACACCTTAAGATAACAAGAAATTATAGAACCCAACTTCGATAGAACGAGTTCAACAAACTTTTTAAAATATAAAAGATGAACATAACATGGGTAAGCCCTGACCAATAGATCCTCCTTACTAGGTATAATCCCAAAGTTTATTCTAGATAGCATATCCCAAATGAGTAAGCCCTGATGAATCCTCTATTATCACACCTTTCACGACACATGCATCCTAATCGCATGACTTTAAACTTCATGGTACAATCTTTTCAACACAACACGTGGTATCTAGTGAGTAGGATCGTATCCCTATTCAAACTCAATGAGCATACCCGTATATCTTGACAAAAATTAGGGGGAACACACATATTTCCAATGGGACACCCCTGGTACTCTTTTCAAATCTTAACATCACGCCATGCCAAAACTCACCACACGGTCACCAATTACCCAACATTATTCCAAAACCAAAGGAATATACCCATGCTTCATTACCCTAAACCCATCCATCTAGGTTCAATAGTGATGGTCACATTAAAACCATGTTATAAATCAATAGGGTTGGGAATCCAAATGATCATGTCCCTCAACCCAGTCATAACACCAAAACTCAAGAATAGAGAGTGCTTCCCTTATACAAATCCAAGGCATGACCATACCTTCGCTGTCAACTTGATAACACCTAATATGCATCAATCCCTCATATCAAAGAATCTACCCTGGATTTATATATCTAAGATATTCATAACACCAAGATAACCCCACTCATTAGTCTCCCCCAACCACCAAAACTCACTAACTCGCTACCATCTTGAGTCACATGCTAACGACCACTGGGATCTCACACAAACCCCTTACATCAATTCTTACACAATCCTTAGCCCATGGGTGCCACTCTTATCCCCACCTCAAAACACACATCATCTAGTGAACCAAACCAACCACTTATTATAAGTTCTCACACACCCGCTATCTAAAACAACCTACAATACAAAGGTCTCACCACCTGGGCTCTCACTCTTGCCCCAACTACCCATACATAGGTTCAACTCACTTATAAAAAAACTATAAGTCATCATAATCATTCAAAGATCATCATTTCTCATTTATATTAACCCAAGAGAAGGAAAAATACTTCTACACTGACCAGCGGCGGCGGAGGCGGCGGAGGCAGTGGATGCGGAGGCAGCGGCGGTCGCGGCAGTGGAGGCAGTAGCGGTCGCGGCGGAGGAGCAAAACCCAACGGCGCGGAGGCAGCGACAGAGGAGAAAAACCCAACGGCGGCGACGGAGGAGGAGGAAGAGGAGGACGAGGACGAGGACGAGGAGGAGGAGGAAGACGAGGGCGCGGAAGAGGAGGAGAAGTCGCGGCGGAAGAGGGTCCTGGTTCAGCTTCTGCGAAAGCTTTACCGCGTGCGAGAGAGGAGGGCATGTTAGGTTTATTAAAAAGAAACCGTTGGAACCTTTATCAGCGCTCATTGAAAGTGCTGATAAAGGTCTATTTTATCAGCGCTTTTATTTGAGTGCTGATAAATATTATAATTTTATATAAATTAAGAATAAAAACTTTTATCAGCGTTGATAAATGTACCCTTTTATCAGCACTAAAAAAGGTGCTGATAAAGGGTATACCTTTATCAGCGCTAAAATAAGCGCTGATAAAGGTTATATTTATCAGCGCTTTTAACTAGCGCTGATAAAGGCATACCCCTTTATCAGCGCTTTCTGTTTAGTGCTGATAAAGGGTAGCGCTTCCCTTGCCCTGTTTTGCAGTAGTGAGTAAAGTGACGGAGATAATCAGAGAGGTAAAGGAGACATGCAACTCAGGCATAGTAGATGTCAAGGGTTTCTTGTGGGACACATCGCAATTGGAAGCAGCGAGCTCCCTAAACACGTGCAAGGTGTTCAAGATGTTCCCCACACTTGATGACATGCCCGAGGGTTATATGATCGACATGATGCTGCAGATTGGGATTGAGAACAAAATGGATGAGTCAATCGAGCAGGACATGAAGGATGATATCACGTCTTGAGAGCCTACATTAGAAAGAAGAAGGGTAGGTTGTAGTTAAGGAACATCCGGGTAAGGACCATATGGGACAATGATTGTATGAAGGGGAACTTCAACAAGGTGCTCAGCCACGATATCGACAAGTATTATGCCTGGGAGGGTGACACAAAGATGTTGAATGTCTCGCCTTATGGCACCACCAACCGAAAGGGCTCTGTCCTGGGTGTTGACGCCATACATGATTCTAAGGAGAGGTCACACTTGAGCATGAAGAACAACATGATCACCAGGTTGGTGTTCGACAGCGAGTTCCCAATGCCCGACAGACAGACCTTATCGAGCAAGCACATGATCAAGTTCTTTATCAAGCCAGAGGGCCATAAAGATCCTGCAAGATGAATATTCTCAGCTAACATAGTGGGCGGGCAAGCTCAGAGCTGGATGGAGAGGGCGGTGGATCATGTGGTAAAGGAGCACAACTCGTTTATGATCAGGCATAAGATGGACGAGAGGCTGGAAAAGGTAGCCAATTTGACGTCGAGGATGAGGAAGGTTGTAGTAGAGCTGGACCCAGAAAGGCTTCCTCAGCCTGGATGTCAACTTGGCCACCTTTGCCAGCCTCTCATCCATCTCCTTTCCGATCATGAATGAGTTGTGCTCTCTCACCACCTAATCTACCGCCCTCTCCATCCAACTATGAGTCAGCCTGCCCACTAGGTTAGCTGAGAATATACTTCTAGTAGGATCTTTATGAACCTTTGGCGTGATGAAGAACATGATCACGTGCTCGCTCGACAAGGTCTGTCTGTCGGGCATCGGGCACTCGTTGTCGAACACCAACCCGGTGATCATGTTGTTCTTCATGCCCGGGTCCAACCTCTCCTCAGACTCAGGTATGGTGTCAGCACTCAGGCCAGAGTCTTTCTAGTTTGAGGCGTCATAAGGCGAGACGTCTGACATCTCTGCATCACCCTCCCAAGGATAGTACTTATCGATCTCGTGGCTGGGAACCCTGTCGAAGTTCCCCTTCATGTAATCATTCTATCATATTGGCCTTACCTGGTTGTTCCTTTGCTGCAACCTACCCTTCTTTTTTCTAATGTAGTCTATGAAGACCTGAGACGTCGTCTCACCCTTTAAGTCATGCTCGATCGACTTGTCCATTTCGTTCTCAATCCCATTCTGCAGTATCTTGTCGATCAGGGCACCCATGGGCGAGACACCAGGTGCAGGGCACATCTTGAACCCCTTGCACGCGTTTAGGGAGCTCATTGCGTCCAACTGCGATGCATCCCACAAGAACCCCTTGACGTCCAGTATCCTCATGTCACATGCCTCTTCTGCCTCCCTAATTAGCTATGTCTCTTCGCTGCACAACGGACCTGCCAAGTTGCCCAAGTGAGCGGTGTACGCCCTCATGTATGCCTTGCAGACCAACACTTCATCCACTAGCTTCATGAGGCGCGAGGATTTGACGACCCTCTCTATGTTCGTCTCTACCACTCTGACAACCGCCAGGAACTTGGTCTTCTGGAGCTATGTCCCCACCACGGCCTAGGTGCAAACCACTACCAGGCAGGACGTTGCGGACATTAACATCTAGTGCAACCTCTCCATGTCTGACTTGCCAAGCATGACATTGTCTTTGCCTAACATAACCATCCCGCAATGTTGGCTCACCCTGACCAGTTAGTCTTCCACTAGGACGTTGAGGAATGTCATCTTCGCCTACCTCTCTATGAGCCTCCACTTGTCGCACACACCCATGTCCAGATCTTCCAACCACTTATGTGTCTACCAAGCGTCATCCGCCCTGAACTGTGCCGCCAACTGCACAGTAAGTCCATTGTGCTACAGTGAACGATGACTGGAATTCTACACTGATGTAGTCTTGCGGCCACCAAAATCCAAGCTGCTACAGTGGCCGATGGCTAGAAGTCTGTGGAACTACAGTATTGTTGTCTTCAAAGTCTGCACTATTACAGTAATCGTGTCAAGCATTGCTACAATGTTATGTCAATGTTGTCTGCTCAACTCTACTATAGTCGGTCAAAGTTGTTAGAGTTCCCCAAAATTTAGACCATGTACCTGAGCATGTGACACCAGAACCAATGAAGCTTACCCCTCAAATGGAGTTGAGGTGATCAACAAGGGTGAGAAGGTTTTTGCAGAGGTATTCACCATCCTTAAATTATTTGTTATAGAATTGCGGTGGAGAACCAGAAAGCTCTGAAGAAGCAATGCAGTTGAAGAAGTCGAGCAAGTGAGAGTTGGCTATGAAGGAGGAGATGTCTTCATTACATGACAATAATACTTGGGAGTTAATACCTTTGTCATAAGAAAATAAAGCATTGCAGAACAAATGGTTATACCAGGTCAAGGAAGAACATAATGGAAAGAGGAGGTACAAGGCAAGGCTCATGGTAAAAGGTTTTCAAGAGAAGGAAGATGTAGATTTCACTGATATTTTCTCACTTGTAGTGAAGCTTACCATCATCTGAATGGTTCTCAGTATTGTTCCATCAAAAGACTAATAGCAAGAGTAGCTTGATGTCAAGATAGCTTTCCTTCATGGAGATCTGGAGTACATCTATATGCAATAGCCAGAGGGATACGTTGGGTCGGGGAAGGAAGACCTGGTGTGCAAACTCGATATGAGCTTATATGGGTTGAAGTAGGCATTCAGACAATGAAATAAAAAGTTTGATTCATTTATGACTAAAAATGAATACAAACAGTGTGGCATGAATCAATGTTGTTACACCAAATATTTTGGTGATGAAAACATTATACCGGTTCTATATGTGGATGACATACTCATTACAGAATCATGTATGAAGATGATTGATGAGCTGAAAGGGAAACTGACTGAGAAGTTCAAGATGAAAGATCTTGGAGAAGCTGACAAGATTTTGGGGATGAAGATTAAGAGAGACCGCACAGCTGGAACCTTGATGTTCTGCATTGTAAAGGTTCTGATAAGATTTAGTATGTTAGAAGCAAAACCAGCCTCTATTCCCCTAGTGGGCCATTTCAAGTTATCAAAGAAACAATCATCGAAGACGACAAAAGAGGTTGATTACATGGCAAGGGTTCCATACACATCAACTGTTGGAAGCCTGATGTATGTCATGGTCTGCACTCGAATTGACATTGCTCATGCACTGACAATTGTGAGCAAGTACATGACTAACTCTGCAAAGCAACATTGGGAAGCTGTGAAGTGAATACTGAAATACCTGAAGGGAAGCAATGAAGTATCATTGTTTTTTGGGAAACGAAATTCATTACAGGGGCGGATCGAGCTTCAAGTGGGAGATTGTTGGATTGGTATAACCTGATCTATTTGGATGATATTGGGTTGAATGCTAGCGGCTCATACTACACACTAGACCACAACTCTCACTGATCGAGCTCCATGGTGAGCTCATTGGGGGTTACAGGGGCAACACGCCCTCGCTCCAGGTGATAAAGGTTCCTGGTCCAAATTTTGGGTAACTGTAGCAACTTTGACTAACCGTAGCAGAGCTGACCAGGCAACACCGATATGGCACTATAGGAGTGCGGACTTTGACACAATTACTGTAACATCTCGGACATTGGAGGCAACGGTACTGTAGATCTGTGGACTTCTAGTCACCAGCCACTATAGCAGCTTGAACTTAGGTGGTCATAACACTGTAGCAATGCAAACTTTCAGCCACCATTCAGTGTAGTACAATGGACTTACTGTGCGGTTGGTGGCATAGTCCAAGACAGACGACGTTTGACAAACACAAAAGTGGTTGGAAGATCAGGACATGGGTGTGTGCGACAAGTGGAGGCTCATAGACAGACTGGCGGGGATGAGGTTCCCCAACGTCCCAGTGGCAAACTTCCTGGTCAGGTTGAGCCAGCACTGCGGGGTGGTTATGATATGCAAGGACAGGGTCACGCATGGCAAGTCGGACATGGAGAGGTTGCACCGTAAGTTAGTGTTTGTGGTGTCCTGCCTGGTAGGGGTCTACACCCTCTACTAGAAATCATACCTATACCAATGCATATATACCAACAGTTTGTAAAAACCGTCGGTATAAGTCCCCTTTTCCCAACGGTTTTCCAAAACTGTTGGGAAAACCCACTTTGAGACAACTTTTCCCAACAGTTTTGGAAAACCATTGGGAAATGGTATGGCTTTCCCAAAGATTTTCTATAACCGTTGGGAAAAGCCCACTTTGAGACCACTTTTCCCAACGGTTTTCCAAAACCGTTTGGAAAAGGTATGACTTTCCCAACAGTTTTCCCAAACCCTTGGGAAAAACCCACTTTGAGTATATATATATATATATATATATATATATATCAAAATATATTCACAAAGGTAGTCGTAGGATAGTGGTAAAGTCTGTGATATATAACCCATGGGTTGTGGGTTCAAACCTTCGTTGTAACTTTTTTTTAGATTTACATATCCCAACGGTTTGGCGAAAACCATCGGAAAAGACCTATCCTAACGGTTTGGAATACCGTTGGGATATGTCTATCCCCACGCCAAATCACCCAACGGTGGGGACACAACTCTAAAAGACCAAGTCCCTGGCAGTCGTCAGAGTGAAAGAGGCAAACATACAAAGGGTCGTCCAAACCTCACGCCTCGTGAAGCTAGGGGCGAAGTGCTAGTCCGCAAGGCGTACAGGAGGGTGTACACTACTCACTTGGGAAACTTGGTAGGTTCATTGTGTACCAAAGAGGCGAAAGAGCTAATCAGGGAGGCAGAGGAGACATGCGACCCCAGCATAGTGGACGTCAAGTGGTTCTTGTGGGATGCATCGCAGTTGGATGCAGCGAGCTCCCTAAACACATGCAAGGTGTTCAAGATGTGCCTCACACCCGATGTCTCGCCCGGGGGTGCCATGATCGACAGGATACAGCAGATTGGGAATGAGAATGAAATAGATGATTCAATCGAGCATGAATTAAAGGATGAGATCGTGTCTCTTGTCTTGAGAGCTGACATTAGAAAGAAGAGGGGTAGGCTGCGGCTAAGGAACAACCAGGTAATGTTCATATGACACAATGATTATATGAAGAGGGAACTTTGACAGGGTGCTCAGCCACGAGATCGACAAGTACTATGCCTGGGAGGGTGACATAGAGATGTCGGGCATCTCGCCTTATGACGCCTCTAACTGGAAGGACTCTAGCATGAGTGCTGACACTATATCTGAGTCTGAGCAGAGGTCACACTTGGGAATGAAGAACAAAATGATCATCAGGTTGGTGTTCGACAGCGAGTGCCCGATGCCCAACAGGCAGACCTTGTCAAGTGAGCACGTGATCAAGTTCTTCATCAAACTAGATGACCATAAGGATCCTGCTAGAGGTATATTCTCAACTAACAGAGTGGGAAGGCAGACTCAGAGCTGGATGGAGAGGGCAATGGATCAGGTGACGAGGGAGCACAACTCGTTCATGATCAGGCAGGAGATGGACGAGAGGTTGGCAAAGGTGGCCAAGTTGACGTCGAGGCCAGGGAAGCCTTTTTGGGTCCAGCTCTACTACAGCTTCGACAGTGCAGAACACCCCAAAATGTTGAAGCTGTAGTAGAGTCGGACCCAGAAAAGCTCCCCCGACCTCGACGTCAACTTGACCACCTTTGTCAGCCTTTTTTCCATCTCATATCTGATCATGAACAAGTTGTGCTCCCTCACCACTTGATCCACCGCCCTCTTCATCCAGCTCTGAGCTTGCCTACCCACTAGGTTAGCTGAGAATATACATCTAGCAGGATCCTTATGGCCTTCTGGCTTGATGAAGAACTTTATCACATGCTCGCTCGATAAGGTATGCATGTCGAACACCAACCTGATGATCATGTTGTTCTTCATGCCCAGGTTTGACCTCTCCTCGAACTTAGGTGTAGTGTCAGCACCCAGACCAAAGTCCTTCTAGTTGATGGCGTCATAAGGCGAGAAACTCGACATCTTTGCATCACCCTCTCAGGCATGGTACTTGTCGATCACATGGCTGGGGACATTGTCGAAATCCCCATTCATGTAATCATTATGCCATATGGGCCTTACCTGGTTGTTCTTTAGCTGCAACCTACCCTTCTTCTTTCCGGTGTAGGCTCTCAAGACCTGAGACGTTATCTCATTCTTCGTGTCATGCTCAATCAACTCATCTATTTCGTTCTCATTCCCAATTTGCGGCATCATGTCGATCATGGCGCCCCCGGGCGAGACATCAAGTGTGGGGCACATCTTGAACACCTTGCACGCCTTTAGGGAGCTCGCAGCGTCCAACTGCAATGCGTCCCACAGGAACCCCTTGACGTCCACTATGCTCGGGTCGCATGTCACCTCTACCTCCTTGATTAGCTCTTCCATCTCTTCGCTGCACAATGGACCTGCCAAGTTGCCCAAGTGAGCGGTGTACACCCTCATGTACGCCTTGCAGACCAGCACTTTGTCCCCTAGCTTCACAGGGCACGAGGATTGGACAACCGTCTCTATGTTCATCTTTGCCTCTCTGACGGCCGTCAGGGTCTTGGTCTTCGGGAGCTGTGTCCCCACCGTGGCCTGGGCACAGACCCCTACCAGGTAGGACGTCACGAACATCAACATCTGGGGAAACCTCTCCATGTCCTACTTGCCAAGCGTGACCTTACCCTTGCCTACCATAACCATCTTGCAGTGCTAACTCACCCGGACCAAGAAGTCTGCCACTGAGAAGCTAAGGAACCTCGTCTTCGCCTGCCTGTCCGTGAGCCTCGACTTGTCACAGACGCCCATGTCCTGATCTTCCAACCACTTCTGTGTCCGTCAAACGTCGTTCGTCCTGGACTATGTCACCAACAACACAGTAAGTCCATTGTGCTACAGTGAACGATGATTGGAAGTCTGCATTGTTACAGTGTTGCGATCATCCAAGTTCAATGTGCTATAGTGGTTGGTGGCTAAAAGTCTACAAACCTACAGTATCGTTATTCCAAAATCTGAGATGCTATAATAACCATGTCAAAGTTTGCACTGCTACAGTTCTCTGTCAGTGTTGTATGAACAACTCTGCTACTGTCGATCAAAATTGCTGCAGTTCTTCAAAATTGGAGCCAACGGCCTTCGGCCCCTAGAGCAGGGGCGCGTTGCCCCCTGCAACCCCCAATAAGCTCACTGCGAAACTTGATCAATGAGTGTTGCGGTCTGGTATGCAGTATGCACCGTTAGAATTCGGCCCAACGTCATCCAAACGGATCATGGTACACCAATCCAACATGATCGAGAATTGTATTGAAGTGACCACTTAAAAACCAGGAATTGGAACCAGGGTTGAAGGAAGATAACTCCTTCCAAAGATCACCCCTTTCTCCTGCCACACACTAGGCATAAATAATGGACATGAAGAAAAAGGTTAATGATTCACTGACCATCACATTGATCTGCTGGGAAAAAGCATTGATGAGCTCAACCTCTAATGGATTATTGCAGAAGAGCCAAATATGGTCATTAGCTCGGATGCTCATGCATGTGATAATCCATAACCATCTTGGAAGAACAATTCTGAAGGGTTGCAACCTTATTTTTCAGATGCGGAATAGCAAGTAATGAAATACATTTTCGGCTGGTCATTTTTGGTGGTTGAGGAAACAAAGCCCCAGACATCCCATATCATTGTGGTAGACACGGAAAGAAAGATGAGCAGGTTTGGTCACATGAGAAACCTTAATGCACCCGACTGGGATATGGACTTCGAGCAAATTGTCATCCCCACCGAAGAGGGGTTTTTATTTTTATCTTTATTCCTTCGATAACCTGTTAATTATGGAGAGAGGCATTTCTTCACTAACCCCCGCCGAAGTCTAGAAAGCATTGAGAAGGGAGATCTTTCGTCTGAGAGAACCTCTAATTCTTCCAGTTCTTTAATCCTGGGGGATGGAGGATCACAAAGTAATTTTCCAGCCTCGCCACTGAGAAGGATTCAAGGAGACACATCATCTGTGACATCGGGGAGGATGCAATGTAGCGCCTTATCCTTCAAAAATTCATAGGAGGAAAAGGATTCCATGACACTAAATTTTCCATGAGATTTATCCATTAAAAGGGAAATAAAGGCAGCAGTGGGGGTGACCGTGAAATTCACTTTCTAGAAGCCATCACAGGATCAAGGGATTTTCTAACACAAATGAGTGGGGTCTAGATAATTATCCTCTATACCTGATCGACGCAATACAATTTTTGAGCCGCGAACTATAGGGGTTATTGAAGTCTCATCATCATTAGCAAGAATACCCTCCTCTGTTGGGCGAGGATTGGGAGCCTGTCTCTTAAACGGGACACTAAGATCCTCAGACGCCTGCGGGTGTGGATTCGATTGACTCCGACTGCTGCACACGGAGAAAGAATGGCCTTGAAGATGCCCGACTCCTGGATAGGGGTTCCAGGATCTAACAAACCGTTGAATGATCGGCAGAGAAGGGCGATCCAGGCCAAACATGGCTATTAGAGACCATTTCCGATATTCTTTAGCAGATCCAATCTTGTCCAGAGAGGGCGATGGGGCCAGGTAGCCCTAAATAGTTTCCCGTTGTTTCGGAGACAACAAAATCAGCGGTATCAAGGGAATGGTAACCGGAAGGCAGTCAAATAGAGGAGTTATTGAAAAACGTATGGGTACTAGAGTCTCTCATTCCCTTCTTATCGGAAATCATTTTCCAAATAAACTCTTTTAAATCTTCTCTTATTTTTCTAAAATGATTATATTTCCATATTATAAACCTCCCTCTAACCACTTATGGATGAGATATTCCCAATTTCCCTCATCAAAAACATTTTCGTAATTTTTTATTTTATCGAAATTTGAGTTAAAAAAACCACATGTTTCTTGTAAATCCACTTATTAACCCAATCAATAACATAATTATTCATTTAAAGTATCTTCAAAATAAAAGTGTCATTTAATCATATTTTTTGAAATGAGTCTCAAATATTTATCAGTTTTCCCCATCTTCTAAACTCTCTTAAAAACATTATTTTCTTATGATAGTTTTATACAACTTAAGTGAATGATTATATATTATTTTCAATTAATCCTTTCAAGCATATTGTCAAAATTGGATGCGATGATTGTATCTGAAATTTCATATCATGTAATATCATATCTATAAATATGGAATGATAATTTAGTCATTGTTATATTCATATTAAATGTAAGCAATTAGAATGATTTTAACCATCTAAAACGTTCATAAGAAAAAATATTTCTCAATTTGGAGCTATCATTTTGAATATATTGATGACTTCAATGCTCTTAATTCTGAAATTGCATGAACACTGTACTATGAAACTACTGGATAATTCAAAATCATTAGACATTGACCATCGACTGTTACCATTTCATTGTTTTAAAATTGGAACCATAAACCCAATAACCTCAAGACATCTAACATAAGAAAAATTAGAATAATAAATGAGTTATAAATGAAAATAAAATAATTAAAAGGTATAAAGATGTTTAAATAAATAAGATGAATGTTCTTAAACCGGTAATTAACAATTATAAATATAATTATTTTCTAGGATATAAAACATATGACAAAACTCCGGACCTGAGATAAAGTTTTCTTTCTAAATATCCTTTCATTTCTTGTATTTGTCCTCTAGTTTTCATCTTCTATTTCTATCTCATTTTAATGGACCTGAATGTATACATTATAGTCCCTCCTATATTTTTGATATGTTTATGGTCTCTTTTCCTGTCTTATGGATTTATAGATAACGCCTTACTTATCCACAAGGAGTCTTTCCAGCTCATTTTCATTTAGGTAATTATATTCTATATCCCCCAATATCTCAGTTAGCCCAACTAGGTTAAATAACCTAATGGGGGTGAATCATGATATGATAGATTAAAACAACTGTCCATTCAGTTCTTGTTTCATTGTTAAACAAAACACTATTGTCTCTCTTTTCCCGTAGCAATGTATGTGCAGAAATGAAAGCATGCACGAGACACCACAATTTTACTTGGTTCATTCGCACTGAGCTATGTCCAAGGAGCATACACATACAATGTCTCTATGTACCAAATCCACTAAAGTGTGCTATTGTTACAAAGCTAGGCATGGTCTCATTGTCCCTCCTAGTTTATATTGAATCACAATTTGAAAGCTCATTGCTCTCTCAACTGAAGTGTGATCACTACTCTTTCAGAAGATTCTACTTTTGATCACTTGAATCAATTTTCTTTACACCTCATTTGGTGCATTATGAAGCTTAACATTCATCCACTTGATGGCTACCACTTTACCCCCAAAACTCTGGGAAAATCCTTATAGGTTTAAACAACTTTAGCTTTCTATCAACCTTTACATGACTTGCGTGCAATTCTACCAACTTTGGCGCAACTTTTATGTTTTGTCGTGAAACATTAACTTTTGTGCAACTATGCAGTTTATAGTGAAACTCTCAATTTTCAAACAACTTTCGGATTTTCGTGGAACTCACTCAATCTTATAGACATAAGTCCCTTTTTTCACACAACTGATGTTTGAGTTGTTGCTTCGCACAAGAAATAACTTCACACAACTATTACATGATTCAGAGCCCTGATATTTTCTAAGGGTTGAATTATTCAAATGGGGGGGGGGGGGGTAGCCGCCTATTTATAAACATGGATGACCCTTCACGCAACTACTTTGTGCGCCTTTAACCGTGCGAACAACTTTCCCTGTGCACTGAATTTCAATGATTTATCATCACCTTTAGTGCACAATTCACCAATTTCATGCAATTGTATCTCTATTTCATGGGTTCGTGCAACTATCCTTGTGTCATGCAACTTTGACTTTCATGATGTTTCAGAACTTATGCAAAACACTAGCCTTTGTTGCATTTGGATGCAACAACCCCGAATCTCCACTCACATGTAATTTTGTGAAACACCTTCACCCTTTCGCGTAACTTTTATATTTACGTGAAAATCCTTCCTTGTCCAAAAATACCTTTTTCCTTACTCAAAATTTTTGGACCCAAAAATTTGGTAAACATTGGGAAATGACGCCACCTTATAAACATAATTTTCTGTACCACTTCCAGATCATACATACCTCTATCTTGAAGCTTTTTCAACATACATGGTCAATAATTGCATTGAAATTCCACAACTGACTTTTTCAACATGTTTTGCCAACAAACACAATCAACCCAAAAACACTGCAAAGTCAGCATGTGGGATTTTTTCCCAATAATCTTCCTCTATTTCTCCTCCACTATTTATAATAAGATTCTTTTATGTTATATATTATTCCTTCCACTTCCTTTATAGGGGATATGCATGACTCATTGCTTCTCATTTCAGTTCTTGAAGTTAAAACCTATGAAGTTAATAAGGGAATCTTATTACATATCTATCTTGCATTAAAAGCTTCATGTACATTAATTCAGTTTATTTTCAAAGATCATTTATTATGAAATTTTATAAATAAAATATTTTTTAAAATTCTTTTTATCTAATTTTGAATATTATTTTTGAAGGTGACTTATTTCTATATTTTTACAACAATGTCACAAAAATGTAAGAAAACTATTTTCATGATTTCTCTTATTTTTCCACTCCATTCTTATAAAGATTTATTTTACTAGTCATTAATTATATTATATTTCATTTTCATATTTTATTTTAAAAAATATCACATTTTTCTGAAATAAAGAATACATTTACATTCAACCTTGAAAATAACATTTTCCTTATTTAATTCTATTGTAATAAAAAATATGGATTTATTTAATTAAATGTTATATAATTTTTTATCTTTATCTTAAGTTTTTTTTTCATATATGTCAATATTATTTTATATTCCACAAATTTGACAATTTATTATGTTGTATTTTCTAAAATCTCACATGTTTAAATAAAAAATAATATATCAAAATAAATGTCTAATTTAGTATCCTAGTTCCTATGTGTATACAATGTATTGGAACTGAAATCTCTATGAGAGAAATGATTCACCACTTCTTTTTTCATGACTTTTCATTTTCAATTCTTGAATATATCCTTTTTTTCTATGACTTTATTTAGTGAATACAATGTACCTATATCTTTTGATTGATTGGAATTCACTAAGAAACCCACATCATTCAAATAAATAAAAAATTACTGGCTTGTACCTAAAAAAATTATTCTATACATAGTAAATAAATAATATTTCATTATCTTTATTTAAGAGTATTTACCTATACAGCTACCTGACACATGCCTGTTGTGCGGTGTGACAAAAAAAATATTTCCTAAGTTAAAATAAACTAAATTGGTTGACCTAGGATGTCTCTAGAGAGAAGTGTATAACAATAACATTTGTCACTTAAATTTTAGAATGAAGTAGAGGTTGTTTTGAAATTGTTTGAGTTTAAAAAGAAAGAATACAATTAAAAATAATGTTTGGACAAAAGTGATGGAGATAGTGATGGATTAGGGTGGTATCTTCTTTTCTAATTTCATCATGGTCATAAAAATCAGTTCTCCTCTCTTCCTATCGCTAGACACTCACCACCGAACACAATCTGATCGATCGAGACAAAATACACTAAGTAGAGGTAGTTTAAAGTTCTTCAACCAAAGATATAAACAATGAATGAAAACAAAACCCAAAATAAAATTGCATTAAGATAATTAAAAAAATTGAAAATAGAAATAATTCAATCGAAAAAGGGAGTTTTACATTAAAGAACTAGATTCTGACATTACAAAAGGAAAACTCTCTCTTCCTCGATCACTCAAAAACTTTACCCCTCTACGTGAAGGGTAATATAGTTTAATGGGGAAGAAGTGAGAATTAAAAAACTAAGAAGAAAAAATGGGGGATGAATAATATGTTGAATCACAGCTCCTTGGTAGAGATCTACTCTCCTCAATGGTCAACTGAATGGTATGAGATGGATTGGAATGCTTTGGGAGGGAAGAGCTCTCCTCCTTTTATGGGCCATAATTTTTCTTCAAAAGTTTCCATGTGTTATCCCCAATAAATGACCAATTCACGGATTAAAAACTTCATCAAAGTTGTTAATAAATGTCTTGATAATCTCACCTCCAAAGTTCAGCATATTTGTCCATGTGTAGAGAGAGTTATGCCCGTTTTACTCCAAGAATTTATTCTGCCCAGGCGAACTCTCCATATTTCAAATCTTTATATTATCATGCATTAATGACCATGAAAAAAACCAATTCAGGCATAGAATCCTTCATGAAAGCTCTTCATCAATATCTTGTGTGTGTCTCTATCGAATTTAAGCTCATTTGGTATGTAAATTTAGGATTTATGGTCCCCACATAAAAAATCACCATATCTAGACACAATTTTCATGGCCCCAACATACACTACCACAAAACTGTGTTTATCTTGCACTAGATCTTAAATAACGCTAGCTAAAAGTGCTGTTAAAGACCTTATTTATCAGCGCTAAATAAAACATTGTTAAAGGGGGTCATTAAGAATGTTTTTTAGCGCTATTAAAGGGGGCCTTTATGAGTGCTTTTTTACAAGCGCTGATAAGGGTATACTTCAAAAAGAATATATTTCATTAAAAATAATATATCAATATAAAAATATATTTTTATTTGTATAAATATAATATATATTTTTTAAAATATGTTTTAGATATGTTAAATAGACACTTACACTTAATATATAAAATATTTAGTAAAAATGACTTATAAAATAATTTAAAAAATAATTTTAATTAATATTTTACTTATTATTACTGAGTAATAGTCATTTAATATCAATTTGAAGATAAAAAAAATAAAAAAATAATAATAAAATATCTAAAATAAGTTGAAAACATAACTTGAACTTCAAACGACCATAAATTTGGATCAGGGTGTCCATTTGGACTCTACCACATATCAAATCGAAATCGAAGCCTATGATGAGCTCTACACCCTTAGTGACAGAGATGAACCTCTATCACATTTTTCAAGGCCCAAAAGGTCCAAAAGTCCTCCAAAATTGAGTTTTTAGTCGGGGTGCCTCAATTTTTTAACATTCGATGAATTTTTAGCCTCATTTAAGGGGGTATTTTTCTCTTTTTCAAAGGGGATTGAATTTATTACCCGAGATTACATTCATATTGATATTATTCCTTTGAAATTTTATCATTTTTCACAATGTAATTTTATTTATAATTAAATATATGCATGTTTTACTATATTTACTTATAATAAATCACTCATATAAATACATATATCTACATATTTACATAAAAATGTATATTCTAATATATGTAAATAAATACGTATTCTAAAAATGTATTTAAAAAAACATCTAACCAATGTTTTACATTATAAAATATATATTTATAATGTTTATATATACATATATGTGTGTATTAATAAACAAATATATATTTATATTATATTATAGTATATGTAAATGAATAAAATATATAATATATTTAAATAAATATAAGTATATATATATCACACACATATATATATTGTATAAATGTATTTAAAGATAATTATATAAATATATGAATATAAAATATATATGTAAATATATATATAAATAAACAGAAATATCACTAAATAGACAACAAAATGACATGGTGTAGCGGTAAAGGTGTTCCATCTTCAAAGAAGAGGTGTAGGGTTTGAATCCAAGTGGGCACACATGAGGTTGTAAATTCGAAAAGTGCTGATAAAAGGTGCGGTGGGGTGAAAAGCACTGTTAAAGGTGGGAGGAGCGATGTTAAAGGTGTCGTGGAAGCAATGATAGGGGGTCAGGATAACATAATTATGAAAAAATATAATTTTATACCCTTTAACAGTGATGCCTTTATTAATGCTAAAAAAGTACTCTTAAAGGGGGGCTTTAACAGCGATAAAAAGTGTTGTTAAAAGGGCCCTTTAACAACGCTAAAAAAATCATTATTAAATGACTGCTTTAACAATGCTTTTTTAGTGCTGTTAAAGGGGGCCTTTAAGTGTGATTTTTTAGCACTGATAAAAGCTTCAGGATTTTAACCACACTCTTATTTTCAACGCTTTTTTAGCGCTGATAATGGCTTATTCTAGCACTGTTAAATGATAACAATTTCAGATTATGCTAGAAATAATTTTAAACTGTTAAAATCCAAAATGGGACTTTTTTCCGATTATGCTAAAAATAACACTAAAATCATAAAATGTGAAAATTTACCTTAAAATAACACTTTGGTGGGATTTAAAACATTGAAATTAGATTTATAATTATTGAAATTATTTTCTCTATTAATTCCCCCACACTTATCACTTCAACCCCTGGACAAGTAAGCATCAAAATCAAATCAAAGTAAATTCAAAACACATTCCCTTGAGATCCACCAAATCCACACCAAGAAACAAAAAGATATCACGCCTCATCAAAAACAATTATTTCAAGTTCTCCATTTCGATCATTTAATATAATTCATTTATCCTTCCATGTACACAAAACACCTACCTCACATGATTTTTTTTCTCGTCTCACAAATGTAAATTTTCAATGAGGCTTTTCTCATCCAAACTCATGAAAGAGTCACCATAGGCTTGATAAATTCCTACATCTCCACCTGATGTGAGTCAAGGATATGTGTTTATCATGAGGAATTTTTAGGGTTGTTTTGTGGCTTTCGGTTGGTAGGATTTAGATGTTAAAAATTCAGAGGCCGAATGAGGAGGGTTTGGCTCTTTTTGAAGAAAAATTACATGATTCTAATTTTCACTCAAGTATGGTCTCCTATTCAATAACAACTAATCAGCTCCGAAATAATATGGGCAGACAATACATTCTCCAATTATTCATCTTTATCATATAAACTTTTTAATTTTATAACTTCACATAGGCATAACTTTGTTTCTCCTTTGGAATCTCTAGAAAGGTATACCTTATTTTATCATGAAATCTCCAGAAAGGTACAACTTTCAATATAATGAAATTTTCAGTAATAAAATTATATTTTCAAAAAATTATTTTCCACCCAAGGTATCACCAAATTAGGTAGCACAACACAAGATAGCTTCGCCCCACACTTATGTTCAACTAGATCATGCAATTTCACTTCAAGAGAAGATTGGATAGGGAAATTGGGCTTGTGATGCGGCTAAACTAACAAGTTGTTCATGGATTCTATGGGATACAAGGATTAAATTCACATGGAAGTCCATAATAAAAAGTATTTTTCTGAAAAGGGGATTTGAAACCAAATAAATCTCTCAATCATTTAAAACACAAGTACCTCAAACCCTCAAATTTTGACAGGAATAAATCAAATTATGGTTAAAGCACGATGGATTGGTTTTCCCAAGAAATGAGGTGAATGAGAATAATATAAGAAAAAATGGTTCAGAAGCATCATAGGAAGGTGATTTCAAATATAAAGATAGTGGGATGTGGTATGGGATTCAAAAATCAGGGTAATATTTATGAAATTCTCAAAAAATTGAACTTGAAACAAAGTCATTTTTAGCATTCATTTAAGATCAGTTTCATGTAATAGATTGGTTCATTCATTGACATAGGTTTAAAAAATTCCAATGATAATAATTTCAGATTATAATTTCAAAAAACAAAAAAAAAACTAACAAAAAAAACATATTTTTTTTAAAAACCTTTTTTTAAACAATAAAAACAAACAATAAATGAAAATACTAAACTATAAAGGATCTCTCCCCAAAACTTAAATGATGTAGTGTCCTCAATTCATTCAAATAGATTTAACATGTAAGAAGATATGAAAATGAATCACAACAAGCAAAAAAGTGTAAAGAAGACGTACAACCTAACTTATTGGCAGTGCAACATTGAGTTAAACTCCTAAGTTCTGCTCTTTGAAAACCTAAAAGAAAGAAGTAAAAAAACATAATAATTTTATTGAAAGAAATGAAAATAGAAATAGAATGAGAAAATAAGGTTTTATCTTGGTTTAACCCCTTAAGTGGGATCTGGGTTTTGACTACCTCCAGATGGGCAGTTCTAGTTAGTTAATTCCAATCTGATGGTCGGTGAATTTTCTTTCTCATGATCCAAAAAAAATCTTCTTTTTAGCATGTAATTCTTCTTTTTTTATGAGGGAACCATAGATATAGTACGCCAAATCCACCCCCATTAGAATTAGATAAAACTTCCATGGCATGGGTAGGACAAATAACGAGTCTATCTCTTTCTTGGTTTCTACTTTCATGAATTCTTCTTCATTCTCTAATGATTTCTCATGATATGCTGCATTAATGAAATAATCAAAGGGAATGTAAAAGTGTAATTCTATTTGAACAAAATTTAAGTGTGAAGATTCAATATCAAATTCTTCTCTTTCAAAGTAAGCATATTTTGTCTCATTTTCCTCCAAAAAATCCACTTTGATCTTCTTATGTACTCCCTCTAATAAATGTTCAAAAAGTTCAGGGAGCTTTAGATGTTCTTCTTCAGATGCATCTTCTTTTTCATCATCTTCCTCCAAGGAAATAAAAGTGTTGTCTGAATCTGAAAATTTAAAACAAGGGGAGGTAATACTCAATTCAGTTTCAAAAAAAATATTAAGATAATGAGTTTATGAAAATATTATCTCCTTGATTTTGTTCGGATTCAATTTATTTTTTAGTTGGAGGTGCCTCTTGTAGTTTAATTTCACTAGATAGAGGGAGTTTTTCAGACTCCTCCATCTTCTATTAAAATTCCACCACTTGGGTGGTTTCTTCCTTAAATGGTGTTGGATCTTCTATATTATAAGGAATAGAGGGATCAAGTAGTTCCTCACACTCGTTCTAGAAGTTATCCAGATTTTTTTGATCTTTTATATGTATTTTAGTTGTAAAATCATCTTCATAAATCTTCTCCGACATTGATTGATCTAGGATTAATGGATATTTTTTTAATTTCATCAAGGCCTCCATGGTTCTTCAACTTGAAAAATAAGTGGGGACACTTCTTCCAAAAAACATTATGGTTCTGGTTCTTATTCCGACTGTAGTTATTGATCCTGGAATGAATGTATATATTCCAATATCCACTCTATTTTTTTCTCTAGGTTTTTCACTACTTGTCAAATCCTTTTAAATAAAGCATTAAGATACTTGTGAAATTATTATTCTTGGTGTTTCACCTGTGAATTTTCTCTAGAAATATTGATGGGAAACAAGGAAATATCTTTTTGTAACTCAACCATTTATTGATAAAATTATGGAAAATACTCCTAGAGTTCAATTAATTCTCTGGTGAATCCCTCCAACACTGGGTATTCGAGGTTTGATTTAAGGTCTTGAATGAGATCCTTGAATTCATCTTCCTTATTGATTTGAATTTGAGCTCCCCTCATATGTTTAGCAAAGAAAGAAACACTATCCTCTGTAGACCAAGGTGAGTCAATAACTGGTTCTCACACTTGTGGGTAATTGTTCAACGAATTAAAGAAATAATAATTTGAAAACATCATGGTAAAAGATTTTTTTTAATTTGGAAAGAGTCAAATATTTACAATTATATTGTGGCATGACCTCCCCGAAAACGATGCTCAGTTTTGACACATGCCTGTCATGGGGTGTGACAAAACAAATATTTTATAAGTTAAAATGTAGTAAAGTGGTTGACCTAGGATTTCTCCAGGGAGGAGTACATAACTATCATGTTTTTCACTTAAATTTGAGAAATTAGTCAAGGTTTTTTTTGAAATTATTTGAGTTTAAAAATAAAAAAAAGGAAATTAAAAATAATGTTTGAACACAAGTGATGGAGAGAGTGAACGGGTTAAGGTAGGATTGCCTTTTCCAATGTCATCATGTTCATAAAATTTAATTCCCCTCTCTTCCTATTGAATGATAAATGAATGCCTCCTCAATCGAGTTGTCAATCACCCTTGGTTGAAGGAAGAAATGAAGACCACTCATGTGTGCATGAAAGTTCCTAAACCATTACCCAACAACTAAGAAAACCGATTGGGAATTTTTAATCCTTATAAATCTAGAAATAATTCACTTATTTCACACACATACCAACAATCTCTAGACACTCAACACCTAACACAATTTGCTCGATCAAGATAAACAACACTAGGCAGAGGGAGTTTAAAGTTATTCAGCCAAATCTATAAACAATGAATGAAAAAAACCAAAAATACAGTTGCATTATTATAATTTTACACTACTAGAAATATAAATCATTCAATAGAAAAATATATTTTTACATTAAATTACAAGACTTTGACATTACAAAAGGAAAAGTCCCCCTTCCCCAATCACTCAATATCTTTACCCCTCAATGTGAAGGGTAATAGAGTTGAATGTGGAATAAGTGAGCATTGAAAAACCAAGAATAAGAAATGGGGGGGGGGATAATATGGTTAATATCAGCTTCTTGGTGGAGATATGCTCCTCAGTGGTCGACTGAATGGTATGGGATGGATTGAAATGCTTTAGGAGGGAGGAGATCTACTCTTTTTATAGGCCAAAATATACCTTTAAAAGATGCCACATGTTATCTGTTGGGCACAAATCCCTCAAGGTAACATTGCAGTATTTTTGGGTTGATTGTGTTTGTTGACAAAGCAGGTTTTCATGGATATTTTTCGAGTTCCCAAGAAGTTGTTGACAATCCTTGTTGACAAATAACGATGACAAAGGAAAGGACGATCTGGAGGCGGTACAAAAGAGCAGTACAAGGTGGCACCGTTTCCCAGTGTTTTCCAAATTTTTGGGGTCCAAAATTTGGAGTTTGGTGAGCATTGCGAAAAGTGGATTTCCATGAAGATCATAATTTAATATGGCAAAGAAATGAATTTTGCGAAGATGTGATTCATGGTTTGGAAATTACGAAGACCAGAAGAATGGAGGCGACGAGTCTTCGCGATTACGTCAAGCTTCGCGAACGGCAGAGGCTGAAGCTCATCGCGGAGGTGAAGGGATTTGCGAGGGAGCTTCGCGGCGAAGGTGCGAAGGTATGTTAACGGTGATTCTTCGCAACTACGTCAAGCTCCGCGAATGGAAAATTGTCGTGGTGCTTTGCGATTTGGGCAGAATTCCAGCGGAAACTTTGGAGCTTCTCGATTTGAGATGATGTGGAGTTGACTTCGCGCAGAAGGGACGAGGGTCGGTAGAATCACCTATAAATAGAGTCCAACCCCCTCGAGAGAAGCATAGAGAATTTTCAGAGAAAATCCTTAGCTCTCGGTTCGCAGAGGTAGTTCGCGAAGGCAGTGTGCTTCGCGAAAGGGGAGCTTCGCGGCGGCTATTCTAGCTCCGCGAAAGCCGTGTGCCCCGCGTTGGCTCAGTGAGCTTCATGTAGAGACAGGAGCTCCGCGACGGCCTAAGCATTGCGAAGGTCTATGCATCGCAAGAGTGCTTCGCGATAGAGCTTCGTGAAAAGGCAGGAGCATCGCGAAGGCTTGTTTGAGTTTCGCGAAATTGGGAGCCTAGCGAAGTAGGTTGCTTTGCGAAGGTGTTTCCAAAGTGAATTGCCCAGTGGTTAAGAGGCAAAGAGGTATTCATCAGTGGATGGAATTTGGACTTCAACAGAGCATCTATCAACAGTTGAAGATGCATTGTTTCATGCAAATTAAGAGACCTACAGGTCTATAAACTGTGAGTGGATTCCCTTCTGGAGCAGTGAGCTTAGGAAGAGGAAGTAGGTGATCCTCTCCACCGACAGTGAGCCAGAGAGAGAGAAATAGGGAGTGACCCTTGGGAAAGCAGTGAGCTGACCCTAAACTTTGTAAAGGCAGTGAGCCTGGGCATAGATGTGATCTAGCCCGAACTTTGTATCCACATCTAGTGAAGAATAGTTGAATTTGGTACGACCGGCAACTTGTCGGCGTATGCTGCTTGGACGTAGCCCAGTGAGGGTGAACCAAGTAAAAATCTATGTGTCTGCCTGTTTTCTTCCCTGCATTGCATTCAAAGCATCATCATTAGATAAAGAAGTAAATAAGTGATCATAGTTTACACACAAGAGAAAACAAAGGGAACCTTGTAATAAAGAGGTCAAGATCCAGTGGGGTAGGAAGAACTTTGAAAAAGAATATCCACACCCTGATTCACCCCCCTCTTAGGGTATATAGGCCCCTATTGGTCCTAATATTATCCCTAATAAATACTAATTTACACATTTAATCCTTCATAATTTTTTTTAAAAAATTTCTTGAGAATCTCCCCTCCAAATTGAAGTGTATTTGGCCATGTGTAGAGAGAGTTATGCCAGTTTTACTATGAGAATTTATTCTTCCCAGATAGACTCTCCATATTTCAAATCTCTACATTATTATGCATTAATGACCATGAAAACGGACAATTCCCACATAGAATACTTTATTAAAGTTGTTCATAAATTTCTTTCATGTCTCTATGTCAAATTTTAGCTCATTTGGTTGGTCAATTTAATAATTATGGCCCTTACACAAAAAAGTTTTAGATCTCTGCGCAATTTTCATGGCTCCAACTTGTGAGCTGGTTTTTGGATTCAAAATAGAGGATTTAGCTTCAGGTCTAGAATAATTAAATGAATCCCATGATGTATAGAATCCTAAAAATAAATAATTTCTCAATTCAGATTAGTGTATAAAATGTTATGGCCTAAATAGAGAAATAATTTAAAACTGTTAAAATCCAAAATGGATTATTTTTCCGATTAAGCTCAAAATACCACTAAAATCATAAAATTTGAAAATTTCCCTTAAAATAAGACTTTTTTGGGATTTAAAATATTAAAATTCGATGTAAAATTATTGAAAATTTTTGTTATATCACTACCTTATTTTTATGCTTGTTCTATTTCCACAAATTTATCATGATATGTTTTTAATGGATTTATCATAGCTTCATTATTTTCATGAGACCCATATGTATGGATATTTCATTATGATGATGGGTGGAATATAAGTTATATAGCTCATGTGTGCATTAAGTGAAGTGTTAAATCAAAAGAGATAAATATGTTTATGTGACTGGGGAGTAATCCCACTCCACTATGATTTTTAAAACTAAGAGTAAATGTAGCACCCTTAAAATTTAATTTAAAATAATAATATGTCTGATATAATTCTTTGCACACAATATCAAGTTTTAAGTGAATTGTGATATACTATAAAAATAGAATTACTTAAATGTGGTAGTTATAACCTAGCCGTTAAATTGGAAGGTATGAATAGTAATAAACACATTATGAATAATGTGTATAAAGTTTTTACATAATTAAAATGTATTAATAAATTCATAATAAATAAGTATTCAATTTTCATTAAAATCATTTTATGGTTCAAAATTATATTTTATTCAAAAATGGTTTTTATTTCTTTTTGTGAGTGAATATTATAATTAATTTATACAAAATTTAGAAATTGAATTTTATAAAATAGATATAATTTTTTAATTCAAAATGTAAATATTATATTAGGGTGTAATTTTGAGATTTTTCTGAAAGGATTTATTTTTTAGTGAATAGTGAAAAATATCAATTTTATAGAAAATTGTCTTTTCCATTCATATATTTAAAAATTCCCATTCTGTTTTAAATTAATTTAAATTTTTCATCAGTTATTTAAAATTAAATATAATCAAATTCATGTCACTAAAATCGAAATTATGCTTGATTATTGTATAAAAAAATTCTATACTTAAAAATGAATTTTCCAAGAAAACGATTTTTTATCGCGTTTTGTGGGATTATTTTAAAAGTAATTTATGCCAATTATAGGTATTTATTTTCATAAAATGAATTAAATATTTGGAATCAGCATGTTCAAATTTCATAAATAGTTCGACTATTTTTTTTGTCATTATGAATAGTTAGTATGGTAAATATTTATCACCTCGGTAAGGGTAAATCGAGTAATTAAGTTTAAAAATAATATGATAAGGCTTTAAAAATCGATATAACACCTACCTTATTTTTTATTTCATGAGTTATTACGAATATAAACATCCAATATTCAAAGATATGGCAACTTGGTGCCATTTTTCTTTGATAATGGCCTTAATATTATTTTAAGTAAATAATAAATCCAAAAATGTCACTCTCTTTGTTTTAATAAATCTAATATTTTGTCATAGGGATAAAAGGACTTTATGTCTGGTTATAAATGTTTATTTTAAAATTTAAAGAATTTTTTTATTATGATAATTTATTTTTAATTTTTAGTGATAGAATAGTTACCTTAAATGCTTACGCAATTTCGACACGGTGCAGGTGCAAGGAGTAGAGAAATCAAATAAATGATATTGAAAACATTAAAAGTAATATTTTTTGGGTGAGTTATAGTGTTATAATTTTTTTTGGATAAATAAAATGTATTATTTATGTGTTAACATTTTATATTAAAATTACATTAATGTTTTTATATTTTTTTAAAGTCAAATTATGTAAATAGTCTTGAAAACGACTTTAATGGTATTTTATGTTAAATAATATTTTATTAAATGATAAAAATATTATATTTAGTTAATGGAATGGGATATGGTATATAATTTTAACCATTTTTCACTTATGAGTCACATTTCCTTTTATAGTAACTTTCTTTTCCCTTAATGAGTAAAAAACAATGATATCGTAGTAATCAGCAAATGGGTTAACGAGGGGTTAACACTAAGAGATAAGGATTAAAACATCAGTTAAACTTGTCTAAATTTTATTAGATGAGTTTATTTATACTTTTATCCATTTTAGATTCCAAATATATCATTTAATACCCACTTTAACATGAAAATTAATTTATATTAATTTAACACTTTAACTAATTCCAAGGGTTCCCCTCTCCTCTCATATATAAGGACACCACCTCTCCTATCTTCCTCACACTTCTTGATCTACTTATCTTGACCTAACCCTACCAAAAAATCTTATTAAATTAATTTTATAAATTCTATAGGTTTTTTTACTCTTAAAAGAACATCCCTAAGGTCCTTGCAGTGAGATCCAAAGGAGTTTCTTCAAAGAGAAGGTAATCGTATTAATCATACATTTTCATTTTACTTATTCTTCCAAATCCATCAATTCTGTCGTAACCATTCCCATATAATAACATCAGTATCTCCCTTATACCTAGATTCTATTATGTTAATGTAATAACCTTATTAATCTCCCTTTTTCATCCTATGTGGAATAAAAAAATCTTTCGTGTGTACGACTGGGCTACTGCCTTCACAAAGAGATGTATTTTTTCCATCATCGTCTCTCATGGATATTTATAAGGATGTATTTAATATATATATATATATATATATATATATATTATATTAATAACATAATTATCATTCTATAAATATAATATAACATCTATATTTATACCCTTCCATACGTCGAAAAATGGTAATGTTGTTCGTGCATGTTTGTGGATTACCACCTCCACAAAGTGATGTGTTCCATTTTTTATATATGCCTTTAATGGATGGTTATAAAAATTTATTTAATGTATAAAAATGATAATTATTCCATAATTATTATTGTGTATATGATGTAACCATTACATCATTAACCATTTTCAACCCACCGAAGTCATTTTGCAATTATGAACTAAACGTCCTCAAAACACCCAACATGAACTTAACTGATTATGTAATTAAATATGTCATTGAAATAAATGAAATTTAAGGGCCTGGATCCACTTGGATCGACCCTTTTCATGTTTCCAAATATTGAGGCACTCAGAGGAGGCTTGGGAGAAGTCTGGAGGAGTTCGACAACTTGAAGCTGGATACAAGGAGGTTCACATCGTGAAAGAAGGTTACACGATGTGAAATATGGTTTCATGATGTGTAAGTTATCAGGGTTTGAAAAATAAAATAAAATGAAGAGACGACGATTTTTTTAGTGAAAACAAACCTCAAGGCATTACATGATGTGAAAGGGGACTACACATCATGTAATCCACTGATGCTATATGTTTTAAAACATTCCAGCTTCTTAGGTTGTCAAACCCTACAACTAAAACTTCCCTCTCTTTCATCCCAAGCGACCTGACAGTTCCCTCCTTGGAATTTTGGAGATCCCTTTGAAGAGAATCAATTTTGTGCTTCCCTCCTTCAATCCGTAATGATCTGGCTTCAATCTAAGGTGTGTTCTTCCTCTTTTCTTATGGTTTATCCTAGTTTAATTTATTTTTCATCCCGTTCTTCTTTCCATGTAATGTAGGATGATATCCCATGGTTCCAATTAGGTTTCTCTCAGTTTATTTGGGTGCATTTATGTCGTGGCATCCTCAGATGGATGCAGATCTTGTAGGAGAGGTGATCCAAGATCTTTTGCATTGATCCATTCTCATGAGAAGAACATTGATGATCTTTGAGGTAGGGGATTCATTGATTCTCTATTTATTTATGTGTAATCGTAGAGATAATAAGATTTATCTCTTTGAATTGTATATGAAATTGACCTAATAATTACTTAAATTAGACTAAATAATTAGTATTGATCACGTAGAAATGTTGTTTCTTTGTACCATGATATTAGTTTGCCTCTTGATTTACTAGATAGTGTGATATCTATGACTTTCTTAGTTTATCATGTTATTCTTGATGGAAATCGGTAAAGAATGTAAAGATGGAATTAATTGATAATTAATTAGATAAATGTTTAAAGAGACATGTTTAATGAATCTGGTTGTTGTTGTTTCAATTTTAGGATAATCAAATTGATGTAGATATGCATGTTCAATTGAATTGGTTAATAAACCTGAAGCATGTTGATGATTATTAATAATAGAGTTAAATACATGTTAAATTAATTGTTTAATTAATTTGTGATAGGTTGTTTCTTAGGTTACCCATAGTTGGAACCTGTGAATAACGAATCAGTTAATTCAAGATGGAATAAGAATTGGTTGTGTGATAAAAGATAATGCCTTCGTAGGGCCTGAATTTCCCACTTGCTTGTAGAGTCCAAGTGCCTTGTGCTTTAGAGGAGTGAGAGCTCATTGTGCGTGAAGGATGAAATCCTTACTTAGGGTCAAGAGCCCGATTTCTATGTTTGTTCCTACAGCCTGTGATGTTCTCCAGATATGGGACATGAGATATAGAGAAAGGAGGCTCGAATGTGATGTGAGTTTGGGATGGATGATCCTAGAGGGTTTTGTGGTATATGGGGCTAGGTAGCCCAGTTTTTGTGGCAACAGTTGATGCCTGGAGTGGTGAGATGCATCGATTTATGCATTTTGTTTTAGGGAGGACACCAGAGATGATGGAATGGGTTGAAGCTGGGCTTACTTGTTGATAGGGAAGTTAGATGCTTGTTGAATATGTTTTTTTGTTTATCGACTTTAATTTATCCTCTACTTGAGACAACTAGTTTTGGTTACTATCCTTCCAAGAGAGGAAACGAAGTGTGGGGTATTCCATATGCTTTCCATGTTTAGCTTCTCATGGTTGGATGAGTCTATGATCCTATTATAGGTGGAAAATACTCAACGTGTAGTTAATCTACGAACCGTGTAGAGTCCCATGTGTTTGGTAGCTTAGAATGTTTTTCTAGAATATATGGAAATATAGAAAGTGGTAATGTTGATAAATAAATGAATAAATGTTTAGCCCATGGGATTGGAGTTTGCTGGGATGCAATGCTGAGGTTATAATTCTGAGAAGCTTTGGACTCAGTTTAATTACGCATGGAGGGAATGGATCTTTGTTGTAATGATAATGTAATGAAATTTGGGGAATGATAATGGTTAATTAATGGTTAAATAATTACTTAACATAACATTAAACTGATAAAAAATGATAAATTAAATTAATGTATCTCTTTAACTGGTTGTGTGCTTTTAGGATATCATAGTCTTAGTAGTGGCAGTCGGGAGTCTGAGATATGTTAACCACAATTGAGTCTAAGACTAAGTTATGCTCATAGTGTGTTTGTGAGATAGATTATATCATATACTTTTTTTGTTTCTATATGCTACTCCACCCTTTCGATTAGGTAAACTGACACCCTGGGGATTCTGAGCCCTTGGGGGGCGGGGCTTTTCCCCAACATCCTGGTGGGAGGATGGATGGATGACTACCCACTTTGTCCTCGATCTCTTCTCTTGGTAGTTACTTGTGATGGTATGCACGACAGTTAGTTTTCCCCATATATGTGTGTAGAGAGATGTAGTGGCTTGTGGTTATTTCACACATATGTATTTTGGATATAGCTCCCAAGGGATACTATAGGTATAATGTGTTTATTCTATGATGGATTTAGGATCCTTACTCGCTGTATGGGATGTGATGGCTTGAGGTATAATAATTGATGTATGATACATGTTGCGTGGGTTGTGGTGGATCCTAAAAACTACCTGGTTAATTTTGGTTATGTGGATGTGGTGGTGATTTGCACGAGGTGCATGTTGTGGTGCTTTTCCCAGGTGTCTTCAGGATATCCTTTTTGGAGAGAGAAGCTCAGGATGTGTGACGTTGGGGAAAAGAGGCCAACCAGTGGGGAAGTGCTAGTGAGGTACCCTTGATATTATTTATTATATTATATGCTCTTGTATGTGATACTTTGTGGGAGTATCCATGGTGAGTCTAGGAACATAGTATACCTGTTTAGGTTATGAGTTTGTTTCACTTGTTGTTCACTGTGATTTAGCGTTCTTTCTTTACTTTTTCATGAGATGATTTGAGGAGGATCCTATTGAGTATACTATTATACTCACCCTATGTTATATAAAATTTTTTCAGGTAAGTTAGAGAAGGTTAGAGATCAATATAGATACTACTAGATGGGGGTTTTACAGGAGCTGTTTGGGATTCGTAGTCACTTTCATCTTTACCTTTATTTTGGTACTTGCAATTTTCCTTTCAGTTGTAGTAGTTCTTGTATGAAATTACATTTATGAACTTGGGTTTCTTTTATATTGTAGTCTGAGTAGGAGTTGGTTGGTGTCTATCTTATCTCTATCTTCTGCATGTGTTCTCTTAGAGGGTAATTCCTCCCATCTATGTGTTTACTATACCCTCAGTGCTAGTCAACAACTCAGGGCCTACCGGTGGAAATACTCGGGTGTCACTATCTCTTTTCTCCCATTGCCGACCCAGGAGGGGTACACTTTGAGGGGAGGGGGCCATGACATGAAATAAATGCTTTAGTGATATGGTATTAAAGCTAGAAAACATTATTACACTAGTACAAAACATATTTACCACGTTGTCATTTTTTACATCGGTTATAAATAACTAACATGAAAAGGAAAAAAAATTGATTTATCACATCAGTTATAAAATAACCGAAATGATAAACGTAATAAAAAAACTCTTTATCATGTTTGTTATTAAATAATTGATGTGATAAATCTTTAAAAAAAATTATGAAGTCCCATTTTGTGTTATTGCACTGTTTTTATTTCGGGGGACAACGACTCAGTCTCTCTCACACAGAAACCCTACAATCAATTCTTCAATCCCATGGCCTCCAAAATCATTTTGAAATCTTCTCTCATTGTGTTTTTCATCAGTGCATATATCTTCTAAACTTGGAATTCTCATGTAAGCTTCACACGCTTCGATTTTGGTCATTCACAAATGCCCTAAATCTCATTTTGTGATTCCATCATGTATTTCACTATTTATTAGTGAAAGTGGTTTTGTATCCTAATATTGTTTTATCATTGGTCATTTTTTGATTCCCTAAATCTAAAGATACCCTAAATCTCGTTTTTCAATTTCATTTTCACTATTTGTTGTTGATTAGATTAACATATATATTGAAATGAATTTTTGTTTATTATTTTTTTCCCGTTTTAATCCACTATAGAATAGATTATGGATTTACACTATTTCCAATCATTAGGGTGGAATATCTTTGTTTGGGTGGTTATGGAGATCTTTGAGGTGAATGGAGGGGTTAATGCTGCCTCATTTGGATGGAAATAATCAATTTTAGTTCATTTAATAATAGATGTTATTGGGGTCTCTTATAATATTTAAAAGTAGGGATTAATGGTGGTTTTCAATATAGTTTATATCTATATCTAATAGGTTTTTTTAGTTGAGAATATTTTAATTTTAAAACATATGAATGTAATTCATGTATTGTCCCCAACATAGTTCTCCATCATGTGACCTGGTCAGTTTACTATGTGACCTTAGGTATGCCTCCACATATTAAAAAGGTTGTTGAATAATATTGAGGGTGAAAGGAATATAGTGTGGAGGAAATAAAGTATTGTAAAGTGTTGTAATGAGAGCGGAAATATAATATAAGATTTTAGTGAATAATAATAATAATATGAATAATTTAATAAGAATCCAATGATGAGATAAGAAAAGGGGAATAAATCCAAATCAAAATCATATAATGGTTTGAAAATATGAATGTAACTAAATGATGTACTGGAATTAATATAGGTAAAAGAAAATAAGACACAAATAAAGACTCTAAAGACCATAGTGTTTAACCCCATGTTGGTCCCATGTCCAAGATCTAACCCATCCATCATGTTATAAATCATTGGTCATTCTCGAATTCCCTAAATATATGTTTTGAGATTTCGTTCATCGTGTCTTTCACTATTAATTGTTGAAGGTGGTTTAGTATCATGATATTGTTTTCTCATCGGTGTCATGGAATTTTTATTCAATGATGTTTTTCCTTCAGTTAGTTACCTTATTTCCAATGATTATTTTAGGGAGATAAAATTAAATATGAATTTTCATTTAGATATGCATACCATGTCACCTAATCTACATTTTTTGATGTATTCTAATGTGTTATAAATGGATGAGGCGATCATTGGGATACTAGAATACACTTGTAAAGCTTGATAATGAAGTCCTTATAACTTCTTATTATTGAGGGATATTTGCACCACCTTCCCAAGACAATCTAGGTTACTATCAAGTCCTGTACACAAGACCTTTTTCTGCAATACCATTTTACACAAAAAAAAACTCAATAAGAATGTTAAAACCGATAAATGTGACCATTAAAATTACATGAAATAAAGAAAATGTTTCAATTAAATACAATCCTAAGACCTGTTAGGTTAATATTTTAGATAATTATGATAAAGAATTAAGTAAAAAAACTCATGTTGTGATGGGATAATAATACATCATAGTAGTGGATGTCGTTTTTTTTAATTTAGTAGTTTTATATCTTATTTCTCAAAAACAATATCATTATAATTTTCAAATAAGAATATATCTATTTTATATTTCAAAATTTTGTTAATTTCAAATTATGGAATATTTTATATAAATATAAACTTGGATTATCTAACTATATTTTCTTTTTAAAATTATTTCCTTTTATATATTTTTATGATTTATGATTTATATTTAAACTTATCTTCCATTATTGTGTAGAATTTTAATTATATTTTTCAAATATTTATATATATTTTTTATATTTCAAAATTGTGTTCCTTTCAAATTATGACACATTTCATATAAATATAAAATTGTCTTATCTTAACAAGATGTATAATTTTGATATTTTTTATAGGTAATAATGAGTCGAAGTTGGATTACGACAAATCAAATGAGTGATGAATATGAAGAAGTTGTTGATGTTTTTTTGGAATTTTCCAAACGAAATGTTCTAAAAAATGACACATTTTTCTGTCCATACCTGAAATGTTTAAATATGAAGAAGTTGAAAAGTAGAGAGATCAAATATCATTTAATTTGTCATGGTTTTAATCTAAGTTACAACCCTTGGATTTGTCATGGTGAAACTGGGCAGAATTTGAGATCTACTGATGATGATGATTTGTAAGATGGTAACTCTAATGAAATTGAAGAAATGATTTGTGATTTGAAGCAGAAAAAATTGATAAATAATCGAAAAATGAGAATATATATGGTGATGCTGAAAAACCATTGTATCCTAGTTTTATGGATTTTGCGATTTTATCTTCAGTGTTAAAATTGATTAACCTGAAGGTGAAGCATGGATGGAGTGAAAAGAGTTTTACAGAGCTGCTACAATTTTTGAAATACATTCTCCCTAAATACAAAGATCTTCTAGATTAACATTATAAGGCTAACAAAATATTATGCCTCATGGGATTGGGATACAAGAAAATACATTCCTATCTAGATGAATGTGTAATATTTAAGAAGAAATATGAATTTCTATCAGAGTATCCTAAATTTGGGACGTCATAGTATAAGTTGAAAGAAAAATCATAAGCTGATGTAGAGATTATAGAGATACCTTCAAAGTTATTTTGGTATCTTTCAATAATTTCTCATTTGAAACATTTATTTTCTAATTCACATGATGCAAAAAGGTTAAGATAGCATGCTTATGAGTGAATATGTGATGGAAAAATACATCATCTAGCAGATTTTCCATAGTGGAAGAAAATTGATGAGAAGTATCATACATTAAGAAATGAAGTTAGAAATCTCATACTTGGGCTGATAATGGATGAAATGAATCCATATCGAAGCCTCAGTAGCACACATAGTTCATGTCCTTTTTTATTGGTAATATAGAACCTATATCTTGAATTTTTTATGAATCATAAATATGTCATGTTGAGTTTAATGATCTCTAGACCAAAGCAACCCAGAACTGATATTGATGTTTTATTGTCACCATTAATTGATGATTTGAAACTCTTATGGGATGATGTTATTAGGGTATATTTTCTTATAAAATAGAATATTTTCAACTGCATGCAGTGATTATGTTCACTATAAATGACTTCCTAGCATATGGAAATTTTTCAACATACAGTGTTAAGGGGAATAAAATGTGTCCAATTTGCGAACAACAGACTTCATATTGTCAATTGCATCATGGGAGGAAAACAGTATACATGGGTCATCAAAAGTTTTTGACTATGTATCACGCTTATAAAAGAATAAAAAAGGAATTCAATGGATCACAATAATTTGATATTTCTCCAAAACCTTTATCCACTGACGATTATTTTGATAGGGTGCAAAACCTTGATGTGACATTGGGAAATGCACATAAATCTGGTAATGATAGACATATTTAGAAGAAAAGATCAATATTTTTTGAGCTACCATATTAGAGATATCATAAAGTGAAACATAACATTGATGTCATGCATGTGGAGAGGAATATCTGTGACAGTTTGATTGGAACATTGTTAGATATTAAAAGGAAGACTAAATATGGGATTGAATGCTAGATTAGACTTACTGTCAATGGGAATACATTTGGAGTAGTTCCCACTCCAGATAGAAGATGAACATTTATTTCCCCAGCTTGTCATAAATTATCCAATAGAGAAAAAATTATCTTTTTTAGTGTCTTTATAATATCAAAGTGTCGCAGGGTTATTTTTAAAATGTTAAAAAAAATTCTCTTTGAAGGATTTGAAGTTAATAGGTATGGAATCTCATGATTTTCACATCATGATGCAATAAATTCTACTAATTGAATTGCATGTAATATTTCCCATCCGTGTCAGAAAGACTATCATGAAGGTGTGTTATTTTTTTCAATTCAATTTGTAATAAGGTTAATGATATGGATGCTTTGAACATTTTGGAAAACAAAGAAATTTCTATACTTTTTCAATTGTAAATTTATTTTCCTCCATATTTTCTTAATATAATGGTGCATTTAATGGTTCATCTGGTTCAAGAAATAAATCTTTTTAGACCTTTATATCTACGTTGGATGTATCCTTTTGAAAGGTATATAAAGATATTGAAGGGGTATGTGAAAAATTAATATTGACCTGAAGCCTCCATTGTTGAAAAGTATATTTCTGAGGAGGTTGTGGAGTTTTGTACGAGCTACTTGTCTGCGACAAAGCACATTTGTTTGCCTCCATCTCACCATGAATGAGTTAATAATGAGGTAAAAGGGATTCATGGCTTGAAAGTAAAATCATTGTCAAGTGAACATATTAAGAAGGTACATTTATACAACTTGAATAACATGGCTGATGCTCAACTATATATAAAATTGAATATTAATGAGTTGAAACAATTTCATCCATAGAAGAAAGAAATGTGGATTTTGAATGAGCATAACAAAACTATTTTTCTATGGTTTAAAAAGACCATGCTTAGTAGATCAGATGCATCAGAGACATTAAGATGGTTAGAGGGTGGACCAAGTTTAAATGTGATAACATGGTCTGGGTATAACATTAATGACTATACATTTCAAATGAAAGATCAAGACAACAAAAGTGTAGTTTAGAATAGGGAAGTATTGGTGTTCGCAGAGGAAATGTATTTTTCAAGTTATAAAGACAAAAACCCAATTTCTGCATCAAGTGCTTATTATGGAGTCATTGAAGAAATATGGGAGGTTGATTACATTAAAATTAAAGTTCATGTGTTTAAATGCAAATGGTTTATCGATAAAAACAGTTCCAAACACAATGAATTTGGAATGACACTTGTTAATATGAATAGATTAGAAGACACAGTTTATTATTTTATAATGAAAACACATGCAAAAATTTTTTTCAATGTTCTTGATCAATCTGATATGCAGTGTTCTATTATTTTACAAGAAAAAAAAACAATATGTTGGTGATGTTCAACTTGATGAAGTTGTTGATTTATGTGATATCTCTACTTCCATGGAAAGATTAACAAATAATAATGATGAGCATGTTGCAGACATGGTTTGTTCCATATAAAACGATCATGAAAAAAGAATTTGGGAAAACAATCCATTAGTACATTCCTAATATTATAAGTAACATATGTTTATTTCTCATTTACTTTTATTAATTTCATAAAATTTTAGATATTGTATTTTTTTCTTTATTAAAACACATATCAAAACTAATAGGTAGATTTTTTTTATTTTAGTGTAGTTTTGTTTAGTTTACCATGATTAATATTACATAACTTATATATTTATTGATTTTGTTGAATGAAAATTATTTTAAATCTATATGTTAAAAAATATTATTTTTTTGTAAAAAATTGATTTATTAGGTTGGACTATTTTTAATATTCCTACACCAAATTTGGATTTTTTTTTATTTATTTACATGAAATTTCATATATCATTACTGTTGTTAGAATTTTAGTTAACTATAAAAAATATGATTAATAATGTGTTAATTTTTAGTTTACTTTTTTGTTTCATAATTTTTCTTGTTTTTACATTAGTATTGTAATATGTGAATTTGTATATTTTGTGTTCTAAATGTTTGTTTTTTTGATTTGAAGGATAATGATAGATCAATCATTTGATCAATCGCAAACTTATGGAGATGAGCGTCATGATCATACCTCTAGTAAGGAACATCCACATGCTTCTCTTGATGTTCCCCAATCTTCTTCATGTTCCCCTACAATGAAAAAGAAGAGTTTGAGGGTTGGTAAACATGGCATCACACATTTATCAAAATTATAACTTGATCATAGCTAGGACCATAGGATAGTTGTAGACTTTGATGAGATTGATATTCCAAGAGATCCTAATGCAAAAAATTTCAGGATTTTTCTATCAACTCAGGGTAAAAGTAAAGTCATAATTTTATTTAATAATTGTAGAAGTGTTGTCAAAACAACACTAGCTCAGTTGTGAGAGACCATTTTGGTAATATCTTTTGATATTTTTAACTAATATTGAAATTCTTATATTATAATATGTTTTCCCTCTTATTTATCAGATGACATTTGATATACCTAACACTGGAGGAGTTAGGAGGAAATGTTTATCGATGGATGTTAGGAGATGGATATATTTAAAATCAAACCTCACATCTGATTTCATTATTGGGGATAGACAACATGATAGTTTATGTCATATATATCCTTTTATAAATGAAGACACATGGAAACAATTTTTTCAAAGTAGAATACAAGAAGCATTTTTGGTAAGTGCAATGTAAAATTTTAGAAGTTTTCTTATATTAATAATCTTATTAAAGACTTATTAATGACTTCTTATTCTTATTTTATAGAAATTAAGGAGAGTTCATCAAGAGATCCAATATAGAAATGTATAACCACATAGTTTATCTTGGAGATGGTATAATTTATTGGAAGAACAAATGATAGCTGAAAAATTACAAAAACTTAGAGCTAAGTCTTCCAACTCTAGATAGGTTTCCCTTCCATCACCTCCGTCTAGACATGAAAAATGGAAGAGGTCTTAGATGAGAAAAAAGAGGCAATATATTACAGAATAATTGAGGGTTATGGATAAGAGGATTGTAAGTTTTTTATTTTATTTATTTAATTCAATTCAATTATTTATATACTTTGAATCATTACATAATTTTTCAAATAATTCATATAAGGTTATCTTAATGAGAAGAGCACAAAAATAGTATTTACAGCTGATGGGAGGAACAATATTTTATCTTCCGCATTGGGAAAGCCCGAACACCCGGGTCATTTATGAGGATACATGGAGGGTGTATCGATAAGAAATGTGCTACCAAATTATTCAAATTATTCCATGGAGGGTTTATTTAAAAAAAATAGAATCTTTGGAGGCTTAAGTTTATAATATTAATGCAACAATGGATGAAAATATTAGAGCATCAGTACGGTCTCTGTTTGCAGACATGCAAAGATAATTTCAGACTGTAGCTCCCACTCCACCTCCACCAACAGCTCCCACTCCCCTACCTCTGACCGTATAACCTGTTATTTATCCTCCACCTCTGCCTACAAACCCCATTATTTATCCTCCAACTTCACTTATAGACTCCATTTTTTATCCTACCGCTACACCCCCTCCTCCAAAACTTCCTAGTTATTGTGAGTTGTATGTTGATGATACTCACTATCCTATAGTTGTATATGAAATGATATATTATATAGGAGATAAAATTAATCATCAATAGTTAGAGGTAGAGCAGTATAGGGTCAATGTAAAAGATATTATAGATATATCAGCTAGAGTACCGTTACCTATAGATGAGGTGATGACAATTGGACAAAGTATCAGTTACTTTTTAGTTTTTCCATCTAGACTTCTGCAACCCATTACCATAGAGGTATGTGTATGTTATATATTTTATTTTATTTTTGTATTAATTTTTTTAACATTTTAAAGTTAATATATTTATCTATTTATTTACAGGAATACTTTAAAGGTAAAGAAATACTATATAGCCAACAACAAATACAGAGTTCTATGACATCAGATTCAGATTCTAGTAGTCTTGAATGATTGTCATGATATGAAAATTTTTTGGTGGGTCATTATACATTTCCAATGGAAGATCATGTTTGTGGATGTGCGGTAGATGTGGGGATTGTGAAAAATGATATCATGGAGCTTGGTACTAGAGATATGTTGAGCTTCAACTTGGTGCAAGTTTTTTTTCATGTAAGTATTAACAAAAATCATTATCTACATTAAATTTATTGAAAATTTATACTTATGTATATTTTTATTAGGTATATTTATAAAATGTGTGAGAATAATGACCAAATAGATGTATATGGGTTGATGGAACCGCAATTGACTTCACCTGAAGGGAGTGAATTGGATGAGGAATAAAAAGAACTTTATATTGCTGAAATATTTCAACAGAATATAATTACACAGTGTTGGATGTTTCCTCATAAGGAGAGGTATGAAACATATATCTCACAAATTGTTATTTATATTTTTATATAATAACCACTAAAATTAAATTTTCTTTTATATTAGTTACCATTGGATGTTAGGTGTTTTTTCTTCAAGGGAGAAAACACTTTATTGGATATGTTCTGTCCATGGCGATGTGTGAGGAAATTTTAAGAACATGTTGGAAAAGTAAGTTTTAATTTATTAATAGTTGTTTATATTATAATTAATTTTAAATTTATTTCATTCATATTATTTTCTAATAGAGGATTGGATATCTTTCTAAAAACCATAAAGAAAAAGAGTTACAAGATAAAATATGTAAAAGTAAAGGTGAATATCCATTTATAATTAGTAAATTTTGGATGTATTAAATAAAAATGATTTTTTGAATTGAAAAACTCATTTAAATAGAATTTTCATAAACAAAAAGGCATCATCGAATGAGAATATTATGTGTTAATATCTATGTATGAAATAATTACATCTGGAATAGTTATGAAGTTTGGACTGGTTAGATTTACTTATAAATTATTCCTTAATATTTCATTTGTTTTATTAATTATACATGTTCACTAATTTCTTTTTTAATTTGTAGCTATTTTGATGACCCTCAACCTTATAGTGCACAAGAGTTCAAACACTTACAAGTGGAATGGATAAATTATTTCACAAGTTTGATTGGATTTTAGTTTGTTTTTAGTAAATATTGTAATTTTGAATGTTGTAATTGTAAATATGTATTTGGTAGTTGTTTTGGTTGGATTTAGGTTTTTTTAGATAATATTGTAATTTTTGAATGTTGTAAATGTGTTTGGGTAATTTTTCTGTTATTTTTTTCTTATTTCTAGTCTATTTATGCGGGATTCTAGTTTAGTTTCTTGTCTAGTTTTGGTTGTTTCAGGTCTAGTTCTACATTGGAGAGGATGTGTTTCATAATTTATTTAAAAAAAATTAGTTTTTATGTCATTTATTTTATAACCGATGTTAAAAATGCTTGGGATCTTGGTTTTACATGTCATTTTTTTATAAATGATGTGGTATACATTTTTTTAAATCGGTCATTTAATAACTGACATGGAATTTTTTTTCCCAAATCATTTTTCACATCAGTTATATAAAAACTGATGTAAAAAATTCATCAGTATTGGGGTTTTCCACGTTGGTTATATAAAAAATGACATGGTAGACTATTTTTTTACATTGGTTATTTAATTAATGACATAAAAAATTCAACAGGATTGGGGTTTTCTATGTCGGTTATATAAAAACTAATGTGGTATATTTTTTTTACGTTAATTTTTTAATAACTAACATGAAAAACCTTCATCCTGAAGCATATTTAATGTTATTTATTAAATAACTGATGTAAAAACCTCCAAAATGTTATTTTTTATGTTACTTATATTAACTAACATTAAAAAAATATGATTTTTACATCACCTAAAACAACGTCACCATAAAAACGACGTGAAAAACCAAAAAAACCGATGTAAAAAACATTTTTTTCACTAGTGTCACCTCCAAATCATTTTTTATTTATTTTCATAGAATCCACTTTGAGGAAAAGTGGGAACCGTACATGACCAAAAACACTATATTTTTTTCACTAGTGTTAAACAAGTAAATACTTAATATAAGTTTATTATACATGAGTTAAAGAATATACATAGTAAGTTTGGACTCGAGGTAAGGGATTTCTTAACTTAATTTTCATTCATTGGGTTATAATTCTACATCATTGACGATTCTATTCCAAAATTATGTGTGAAATTAACTTTGATTTTATTATGTTGTATACCCACCTTTTTTTTGGTTTTATAATTGTTATAAAAAATCACTTCATTGATTCAATTTTAACTTCAATGATATGATATTTTTATGGATTATTTGTCTTAATATTGTTTTTTGAAACATGTATTGTATTGTTAACCTAATCCCTTTTATAAGTTGTATATGACACCTATTGAGATATTATATCATGAATTACTCTTTCATCACGATATTTAACGTTCCTTTGAAGTTATTTCTTTCATGGGATATTGATTTAAATGTTATAAAAGTTTCAAGGGTTTGCATGGTCTCAATTGTAATTCCTTTAGACACAATTCATGTTATGCACCATGATTTATAATATATAGAGTGGTTATTTTCACATGAATTTTTTTTAACATATTATTTCATGGAAATTGTGTATTTTATAAAATCATGTTATGTTCATTCATTCAATGGATTTTTTATTCAATTATTATATAATTTTCAAGGGTTTCTAGTCTCAAACTTCCTTCTTCGAAACATTTTTTGATTAATGCATTTATATTAATTTATTTGGTGTTGAATAACCCAAAGTATTTGTGTCTTGGTTGGATAAATCCTAAAGATCCATTGGTTCTTGGTGAGTTTGGATTGTTTTATTTGTTGAAAACCTTACTTGAGGAACTCATAAGACTGATGGCGCTTGATCTAGTTTGTATGGAGTTACATATCATAGAAGAAAGTTTCACGATTCAAGAAAGTGTCTTTTGAGAAGGGGTAGAGGTTGTTTTAATTGATTTTTTTTTGAATTATGAGTGAGTTTTGGATCCATGTAGCTGAATTTGTAAAGGGTTGATCCATATAGCCGATTGGGTGAAGTGAGATTTGTGTAGCCGTTTTTTGCTATGTAGACGATTCATGTAGCCATTTATGCTACGTATGAAAATTACATATCTAATTCATCCATGTAACTGAATATAGTACATAGCTAAATGATCTATATAGCCTATTTTGGGATTCACATAGTTGTTTTCCTTGATGTCGTTGGGTGTTTCAATTAGCAGAATAGTCTACGTAGTCGAATTTCCACAGATGATTTTCACAAAGACAATTGTTACATATTAATTTTAATAAGAATTCACATAGCTGATTTTCTATATAGACAATTGATAATTCATGTAGATGATTTTATATATAACCGATTTAGAATCACGTAGCCAATTATTTATGTAGTTGTTTGTTCTTTATGTAGCTGATTCATAGTCTTCACTACATCCAGATTTATTTTCTACATGTTTTTAGAATTAAAGTATTCAGAGGTGATTTTATTATGATTTTTCATGGATGGTTCTAAATTCATCTGTAATCATAGGATTTAGTTTTTAAAGACATAATGGATATGTGGTTTTTGACTAGTTAAAGAGATCATATGGATATTATGATTGCATGTCTCTTTCGTCATCTAAGTGATTAGTGTAGTGAAATATTTTTGTTGTGGTAATATGAAAATAAAGAGGTTCAGAAAATAGGAGTCTGGAGATGAGGTAGAATCTTCAGTGATCAACATATGACGAAACTCGTGTCTTTAAATAATCGAATATGAGTCTTATAATATTTGTGTAGTGCATTTCAAGACTGCACTATAGTAAATTCTTTCTCATATATTTTTAAAGGCTCGGGGAATTGGATATTCATCTTCTATTGGTGAAGCAACTTGGTTTATTTGGTGATATTCATCATTTTTGTAATCATATTTTTTATTGTAGCATGAAGCTGTGATGTTGGGTGTGACTCTTAAAATATGTGGTGGGATGTTGAAAGAATTATTGTATTAATATTTCACTTGGGGATATAGTGAAAAGAATATGTTGTTGGGGGGAATAATCAGCCACGAAAAGGAGTAAGATTCCACATTGGATTCAAAAATTGAAAAAACTATGTGTTCCTTACTCTTTGATTTTCTACATGATTAGCATTAGTCTATGTTTTTAAATTTGAGTGTATCACACTCTAACAAGACATATAGGTTTATTTTGTTTAAAAGAAATTGTAAAAACTACCCTTCCCTAATTCAACCCCCATTCTTAGTGGATGAAACTAATCCTACTAGGAACTTCAGGTGTATACACTAAATATTGACATATGATATCATTAATTTTTTTTATTAATGGTATATTTTGTTCCTTATTATGTTCTTTCATTCCAAAAGTTTTTGGTTTTAAAAATTCATAAAGGTTTTTCTTTAAAAATATTGTTGTAAAATTTTTAAGTACTTTTAATCAAACTCTTTTTCTACATTCTTTATATTATTTCATGATTTTTTTTAAGAATAAATGATTTCCTAAAGTTATTTTCAATGATATTTGACCTTATTTTAAAAGTTTTTAAAGGAAACTTCTTAACATTTTCCACATGGGTAACTTCTGACTCTCTTTACAAAAGTTTGAAATGAATGTCTATTTTTAACGTTTACAACATGAGCAGATTTTCCCACTCATGACCAATTTTTATTTTACGATTATTGTATAGTTTTACATGGTTAATTTAAAATAAAATATTTTTCCAATATTAGGAAATTTTTTATAAAATATTATCAAAATAAAAGGACATTTTTCCATTTGCAAAGAAATGTATTAAATGTTCTTTTAAATTTATTTTTCATATGTGGAAACATCCTTTATATTTTTCTTATGCTTCCATAGTGATATGTTACAAATACCATCAATATTATTTTTTGGATGAATTATGATTGTTTTAATGGGATTTTCATGGAACTCCTTTCTTTTCCACTGGTTAATCAAGATAAAAAGGAATTATATATTTTTTCAAGGGTGTTATATTAAAAAGTGATATATTTTAAAAGTTTTTTTCATTATATGGTACTTGGACATATGTATGGATGATTGATGGGTGGTTTTGTTATAAATAAATGATGGGTGGGTCTATCATATCCCTATAATGTATTTAGTAATGTGACAAGGTAAAATATTGTATGTTGCTCCTAAGAGACTATAAAGTTAACTATTGTAGTTACTCCCAAGAGAAGAAAAACATTTCTAAATATGAGTAACTCCTAATATATGATGGAGTTAACTATGATAAATTACTCATAAGATTATGTTGTAATTATCCTATTTAAGTGGTTATATGATGAATGTTTCATGTTCCAAGATACCTATATAGTTTTTCAATGCATGTTATGAGTTCAAATGGATCTATTGCTCAAGGGTTACTTTCACATGGATCATTATAATTTAATTATATGACTCTTGTATTATGTTAATGCTTAATTCTACATATTATTATGTATGATCAAAATTTTGATGGGTATTTATTCTCTTATGTTATGATAATTCACTTTTATTATGTCATCATACACTTATTATCATCTTATACCCACCAATTACATTCAATTATTAATCCTTATGTTTACCCTTACCGAGCTTTTGAGCTCACCCTTATTATGTTTTCCATTTCCTCATGTGAATAAGAATGATGTTAAATAAATTATGTCTAGAAAGGTTTTATGTGTGAATAATTTTATGTGAGATATTGAAGACTTATTATGAAATAAGAAAAGTTGGGTTTAGTAAGAAAAATGATCAATTAAAGACATGTGTATTTTTATCTAAGAGTTTTTTCAAATTCTCTAAAACTCCAAACGTAAAAGGTCCTTAGGTGTGTAAGTGATAAAATATTTCTTTTTGATTTTGTTTGTTTTGGATTACTAAAATTGAGTCATGTTTATCAATATCAAATCCAGAAATGTAAAGATTATGTTTCCAGAACCAGATCTGGGATTTCGGGTTTGGGGATATTATAGTTGGTTTGAGAATAGATTTTTGATGGCTTTGGAGAATGTGATGTTTTCATGTGAGGTTAACTTAAAAGTTATGAATATTATCACGAGTTTATAAGTTTATGATTTTTCATATGTTCAATGGATAAAATTATTTTTTTAATTTCATATGTGATTACACCGTAAGTTTATTTGAACATCTTATTGGGTTTTAGAAAGTATACTCCATTGAGGTAATTATGATCTATTAGATATTGGGTTAACCTTGATGGATAAAAATTGATTTTGTTAGAAGGTAATTTCTTATTGTATAAACCAATTCAGCTACCCTCGTATCATATTTTTCTTTTAGTTTTGTGTATTACTTAAGTTGGATGCTTGTTTTTTGATATACCTTGTTTGTTTTTTTATATTTTTAAAATGGTTTATTTCATTATACATTGATTTATAACATATAGAGTGGTAATACCAAACCTCCAGGTGGAAGCTCCATGTTCAATATTATTCTTTTGGGTGAAATTGTTCTCATTGGTAATTCTTTGAGTCCATATTTTTTGTCACCAATGTGAGGGGACTGGAACACCCCTTATGTAAATCACAATCCAGATTGGGTTCCCTAATTAGAGGCAGAACTTATTTTTTTCAAGAAAAACTCTGTAATTCAAGAATAATAAAATATATTTGGTAATAATCTTAATAAATATAATAAATAATTTCCAATTTAGTATTCTAAAACATACTTACAAAAAAACTTTCTAATTTAAAAATATTTTGTGGAATATTTTGAACTATTTCACTAACTTACATCTATAATGAGATGAATACTATACATTAAAACATTAGGAGTTTATGGAAAAATTGAACAGTCCCCATAAATCATTACCATTTAATTAAGAATGATTTTGAATCCTGAAATAAACGACTTCAAAAAATTAGAATCATGAAATATTTAACAAATAAATGAATAATACAAGATAATAAATTAATTAAATAGAATAATAAAGATGAAATAAACACATATAAGGTTCCTAAGGAGGAAATTAAAATTTTAATTTAATTATTCATGAGGTTAGAGTACATAAGAATAATAATGGTACTTGAGGTCAGGGTTTCATTCTAAATCAAAAACCATTTCAATTATTACTCATTAATATCATATCCTCTTTTTTTGTCTCATATACCTGAAATAGATAATATTAATTATTGTTTTACATTAATTTTTTATGTACTTACAGTATCCTTTTAACCCTCATGGATTTTTTTATACATCACTTTTCAATAAGGAGGTTTTCCTACTTTTCTATTCTTCTGAATATTTTCTCTATCACCCTTCATCCCCCTATCATATATATTTAACTATTCACAACATGAGTATATTATGTTATTTAAACTTTTTTCTTGTAAATTACTAAGGGGATAGCCCTAAAAGAATTCATCCCTTTAATTTATTTCCTTATGATAAAACCTAATAATTTTATAGAAGAATATTTCCCGATATCAATCTTCTTCTACATGATTCATCAAAATTAACCTTTTTAAAAAAATTTCAATTATTGGTTATTTAATTATTTAAAAAATGTTTTAAAATATTTTTTATTACCTTTTAATAATGATTTCTTAAAGTGAATTATTTCACTACTTTTATAATAATGTCACCCAATGAAATGAAATGTCTTTTAAATATTTCTCATTCATTTTGAACTCTATTCATACCATGATTATTCTTAAAATGCATTATTTATATTGTATATTCTATTCATTTTTAATTTTTTGAAATATCATTATTTGTAAAATAAATCACACATCTAGTTATTACTTGAAAATAACATTTTTTATATTTATTTTGATGTTGTAGAAAAATAAACAATTTTTTTAAAGATTTTATAATTTCATATCATTCACTACATAAATTCAACCGTTTTGATCCTTTCTTACATTGTATTTTCTCAATTGATATATTTTTTATCAGAGAATACATAGTGAAAATAATCATCTGATCTGTTATACAAGTTCCTATATATTTATAGGGTGTTTAAAAAAATTTATAATTTCATGATGTCGTGTTTTATGATTATTATATTTTTCATCATTGCCATTTATTTTTAACTCAACCAATTATTCAGTTAAACATTCTATATTTTCCCTAATCACATACATCACTTGTTTATGATCTATTTTTAATACATATATTTCACATTGACATTTTTTTCCACTTACTGAGAATTTAAGCACACTCTTATTATATGTTTCTATATTTCCCCATGTAATCATAATTTACAATGATATTTTTATCAAATCATAAAGGGTATATGATGAATAATTTCCCAAAAACATGTATAGTTTAATGATGTAAAATATACCTACTTCTAATAGAAATCAAACTATTATGGGTGTTTCTTAATCTTTAAGTTATTTGTAAAATCCATCTATATTTCACACTAGATTTAAATGTGTGGACTAACATATACCCGTCATAGGGCGTGACAAAAATAATTATTTAATAAGTTAAAAATAAAGTATATTGGTTAAACTAGGATGTCTCCAGAGAGGAGTGAACAAAAATCAAGTTTTCACCTTTAATTAGAGGGAAAATGGGGTGTTTTTTTAAATTGATTGAGTTTGAAAATAAGAGAAACAAAATAAAGGAATGAAATTTAAGAAAAATATTGAGAAAAAATTGAAAAAACACGTGATTAAAAACTATTATATGATAAGGTTGATTAGGTTGAGGTCAAAACTCCAATTTTAATTCTATCATAGTTCAAGTTTATCCAATTCTCTAATGCTAATTTAATAAAAGTGAGATTATAACTTCACTTCCTCTCACTCCCATGGTCAAATGGTAATGTTGAGAAAAAACCATACCAAAATATCATGTTGATATACAATCCTTACAATGTGTGATATATTTTTATATAATACCCCCAATTGACTTAGGAAATTATAAATCATGCTTGTTTATCCTAAACAATCAAGAATATCCACTACCCTTCACACACGTACTGGAAATCACTACTGGAAATCAGATCTTTCCCAACACTTATATACACCCTTTCCCAACGGTTCTTCCAAACCGTTGGGAAAGGGGGGGTCTTTCCCAAGGGTTTGGGAGAACTGTTGGGAAAGGGGTGTTTTGAGGCCCCTTTCCCAACGGTTCTCCCAAACCGTTGGGAAAGACCCCCCCTTTACCAACAGTTTGGAAGAACCGTTGGGAAAGACCCCCCCTTTCCCAACGGTTTGAGAGAACCGTTGGGAAAGGGGTGTTTTTGAGGCCCCTTTCCCAACGGTTCTCCCAAACCGTTGGGAAAGACCCCCCCTTTCCCAACGGTTTGTGAGAACCGTTGGGAAAACTCAACCCAAATCCAACATTCACCTCCTGGAAATTTCCACCTGTCCCAACGGTTCTCAAAACCGTTGGGATAGGTCTATCCCAACGGTTTTGAGAACCGTTGGGATAGATTCTTTCATTTCTTCCAGGTCTGCTACCCGAGAACATTATATAAATCTTAATTTTAAATAATTATGATAATACATATATATATTTATGAAATTATGTTTACAAAAGTGATGTTATCTTAGTGGTTAAGTCGCTCGATTATAAACGAGGGGTCCTGGGATCAAATCCCAGCGGATGTTTTTTTTAAATACATTTACCAACGGTTTTATAACCGTTGGAATAGATTTTCATATTACTTATACCAACGGTTTTAAAAACCGTTGGGATAGGTCTATACCAACGGTTTTGGGAAAACCGTTGGTATAGACCTATCCCAACGGCTTACTTCGCAACGGTTCTCCAAACCGTTGGTATAGGCTATACCAACGGTTTGGAGGCCTATACCAACGGTTCCAAACCGTTGGTATAGGTTAGTATTCTACTAGTGAATCACCGAGTACTTCACCACTAATCCATGATCAGTTCCATAGTATATAAACAAGAACCTAGTGGAGGGAGATATTGATCATTGAGAAAAGAAATAATAACAATAGAATATAAAATAAAATAAAATCATACATGATATTAAAAACACAATAAAAAATTGAAACCAACTTCACAAAAGAGAGAAAGAGATATTAAACCATTACGTGCAAGAAATAAATAATTACAAAATAGAAAACTTTTACTTCCTCAATAACATATAATATTACCACTTCGTGCGAAAGGTATCCATAAAAAAGGGTGAAGAAGAAGGAATTAAAAAACTAAAAATTAAAAAAGAGAGAAAAGAATGAATAGGAAATTTTCTTCTCAATAATCTGTCTTCCTGAAGTTTTCTTCAGTTATACCCACCAGGTGACCGAAACTTTCCATGTTACCTTCTTAAAAGATGTTTGTGATTAAGTTTTATGTTGAACCTAAAAATTTAAAAGGTATAGGAAATGTGTATAAGAAGTTATGTTTTCATTGATGAAGGTGATTTTTCTGGCTGAAGAATATTATTCCACCCACCCCGCTTTGACTCTTTCTAGGGCTGCCTTAATGAGTGCATTGATTCATGAAATTTAATGTGAACATGAACCTTAAAGTACTCTATAAAACCCAACAATAATAACCTCATTTTAAGTTTGGTACCTCTAGATATGCCTCATTTAATAAGGTAGGGTCCATTCTTCCATCCATAATAAATTTTCAACATGATTGATTTGTTTGTGCTTGTTGGAGTTCGAATGGGCTCTGGGTCCAGAAGATGAAGTTGAATCCCATTAACAAAGTAAGATTAAAAAAATAGAATCAATTAAATTGGATCAAAATTGTAAAATTTATTCCCAACAAACATAATCTCTATAAAACTACCAATTTTTCAGAGTTAAGCAGTTTTCATAATTAAGCCCAAAATTCACAAAAAATACTAAAATGATGAAAATAAAATAAAATTGATTAATTGGAAGGGATTAATTAATTTAAAAACATATAAATAATTATCAAAAAGGCTTTCTTATCCAAAATCATGTTAGATTCACCATAGGCTTGATAAATTCCTAGTTATCCACTCGATGTAAGTCCAATATATGTGTTTATCATGAGGATTTTGTAGGTTTTTTTTCTGTGGATTTCATTTGATAGGACTTAGATGTGAAAGATTCTGAGGCCTAATAAGGAGGGTTTGGCTATTTTTGAAGAAAAATTTTAAGATTCTAATTTTCACTCAGGTATGGTCTCCTTCTCACTCCCCTTAGTAGAAAACCAGCTTCATCATTATGAAAACTCAAGGAAAGTACACACCAATGAACATTTTAGTTGAAAAAATTTCAATCTTCTCAAACATAATTTTTCCTGAAATCTCCAGATAGGAACAACTTTATTTCTTCTTTAGAATCTCTAGAAAGGCACATCTTCTTTTATCATGAAAGCTCCAGAATGGCATAGATTTCAATAGAATAGTTTTTTTCATTGTAAATAACATCTCTTATTCATTTTTTTCCACCCCAAGTATCACCAAATGAGGTATCACATTACAAGATAGCTTCCCCCACACTTAAGTTCAACTAGATCATGCAATTTCACTCCAAGAGAAGGTTGGATAAGGAAAATTGGATTGTAATTTGGATAACCTAACAGGATGTTCAAGGATTCTAAGGGCTATAAGGATTAAATGTGAATGGTATTCCAAAGGAATTACTTAATCATTTAAAACACTATCACCTCAAACCCTCAAGTTTTTATAGAAATAAATCAGATTATGGTTAAGAAAAGAAAGTTCTGTTTCTCTCAAAAAATGAGGTGAATAAAAAGAATATGAAAAAATGGTTCAGAAGATTCATAGGAAAGTGATTTCAAATAAACATATAATGATATGTGGCATGGGATTCAAAAATCATAGTACTTTTCATGAAATTCACAAATAATTAAACTTGAAACAAAGTCATTTTCAGTATTCATTTAAGCTCAGTTTCTTGGAATAAATTGTTTCACTCATTGAAATGGGTTTCAAAAATTTCAGTGATAATCATTTAAGCTCAAAACATTAAAAAACACACAAAAATTTAAAAAGAAACATACAAAAATTTGAAAACACATAATTTTTTATTTTTTTGGAAAAATGAAAATCAAAAAATTGAAATTTATAAACTACCAAGGTTCCCTACCCAACAATTAAATGACGCAGTTTCATCAATAAATTCAAATTGATTTAACATGTAAGAATATTTGAAAATTAATCACCTAAAGCAAGTAAGTGTAAAGGAGAGGTACAACCTAACTTATTCATAGTGCAATATTGAGTTAAGCTCCTAACTGGTGCACACTGAAAACCTATAGTAAAAAGTAGATAAGAAAACATAAGAAATTTATTTGAGTAAAATGAAATATAAATATAATGATAAAAGAAATATAGTAAAAATTTTAATCCCCCAAGTGGGCCTAGGGTTTTGACTGCCTCTAGATGGGAAGTTCCAGTTGGTTATCCCCAATCAGATGGTGGGTGCAGTTTCTTACTCATGGACCACCAAAAATTATTCTTTCCAACATGAAATTATTTATTTTTATTGAGAACTCCATAGATAGAGTATAGAAAATACACATACATGTAAATAAGATACAACTTTAATGGTGGGAGTATGATAAATAATGAGTCCCCCTCTTTTATGGTTTCCACTTGCATAACTTCTTCTTCATTCTCCAGTGGTTTCTGAAGGTATGTTGCATCAATGAAAAAAAAGGGAATTTCATAGTGTAATTATATTTGAACAAAATTAAAGTATGAAGAATCAATATTACATTCTTCCATTTTAATGTGAGTATCATGTGTCTTATTTTACTCAGGAAAAGTCACTTTGGACTACTCTTGAACTCACTATAATAAGTTCCCAAAAGGTTTATGGATCTCCATATGTTCCTCTTTAGATGAATCTACTTTTTCTTCCTCTTCATACTCCAAATAAACAAAAGTGGTGGAAGAATATAAAAATTTAATACAATTAGAGGTGATACTTGATTCAGTTTCAACAAAATTAGAATATGATTTGGTCATGAAAAGATCATCTCTTTGAGTTTGTTCAGATTAACTTTCTTCTTCAGTGGTAATTTATTCTTGTAGTTTAATTTCACTAGATAGAGGTAGGTAGTTAGGATACTCTATATTTTCTTCAAATTACAGCATTTTCTTACTTAGGTTCTAGTTTCTCCATTAATGCAAAGACATATTCAAATGCTATTTCTACTTTTTTCACTAGTTGTTCTATGTATTTTCGAAGTTCCTGCACCCAATATTTATCATAACCAATATCTTATTCTTGTTGCATCTATTCTTGATAAAATTGTGGGAAGTGATTATTGATTTCAATTAATTATATGGATAATACCTCCATCATTGGGTATTTGAGGTTCTATTTAAGGTCATGGATGAGATCCTTGGATTCATCCTCCTTCATGATTTGGATCCGAGATCCCTTGATCTATTTAGAAAAGAAATAAATACAATACTATACATACAAAGGTGAGTTAAACATTGGTTCCTACACTTTAGGGTAATTTTTTTGAATAATTAATGAAATAATAATTTGAAAAGGAATGGAAAAAGTATTTTTATGTTTTTTTTTAATTTGAAAAGAGTCAAATATTTACAAGTAGATTGTTGGCACTGCCTCCTTGGTAACAGTGAAAAGTTTTGACATGTGCCTATCATGGGGTTTTACAAAAAAAATTATTTACTAAGTTAAAAATGTAGTAAATTGGTTAACGTAATTCGTCTCAAGACAGGAGCACACATAATCATGATTTTTCCTTTAGAGAGAAATGGGGTGTTTTTAAAAAAAATTTAATTTAAAAATAAAAGAAAATAAATAAAGAAAATAAATGTGAGAAAAATATTGAGAAAAAATTGACATAACAATTGATTGAAAAATATTATATGAGAAGGGTGATTAGGTCCGGGTTGTTTCTCCAATTGTAATTCTACTATAGTTCAAATTTATATAATCCTCTTCTGCTAATTTGATAAAAGTGAGATTCTAAAATCACTTCTTCTCACTTCCTTGGTCAAATGGTAATGTTAAAAATAAACCTTACCAAAATCTCATCTTTTTCTACACTCCTTCCAATGTGTGATAGAGTTTTAGCGAATACCCCTAATTGACTTAGGCAATTCCCAATCGGGGTTTGTTTATCCCAAATAATCAATAATGGACACTACCCATCACACACGTACTGGCGATCACCGAGTACTTCATAACTAATCCCTAGTCAATTCCATAATATATAAACTAGAACATAGTAGAGGGAGATATTGATTTTTTACCAAAAAAATAACAACAGTAGAATGTAAAATCAAATACAATCGTACATGATGATAAAAATGCTATAAGAAATTGAAAACAACTTTGCAGAAGAGAGGAAGGGATATTAAACTATTAAGTGAAAGAACTAAAGAATTAGAAAAAGGGAAACTTCTCCTTCCCCAATCACATATAATTTTACCCCTCCATGTGAAAGATTTCCATAAAGAAGGGGGATGAAGAAGGCATTACAAAACTAAGAAGAACAAAAGAGAGAAAAATAATAATAGAAAATTTTCTCCCCCAGAATTTGTCTGCCAAATATTTTCTTCATTTCTTCCCACCAGATGGATGAAACTTTCCAAGGTACCTTAATAAAAATATTTTTTGAATTTATTTTTCTATCGGACCTAAAATTTTCAAAGCCATAGGACACATGTACAAGAAGTTATGGTCGTATTAATAAATCTGAATTTTTATTGCTGAATAATATTATTCCACCTACCCCACTTTGACTCATTCAATGGATACCTTAATGAGTGCATTAATTCATGAAATTTAATATAAACCTGAAACATCAATTCCTCTATATAACCTATATATAATAACCTCATTTTATGTTTGGTATCCTGAGATATTTCTCATTTTAATAGGTTGGGTCCATTCTGCCCTCCAGAATAAATTTTCAACATGATTGCTTTGTTTCGGCTTATTGGAGTTCGAATGGGCTCTGGGTCCAGAAGACAAAGTTAAATACCGTGGAAAAAGGAAGCCTAAAAAAGGTAATTACTTTAGTTGGATCAAAACTTTAAAAGTTATACCTAAAAAATAAAATCTACAGAAAAATAAAAAATTTCCAGAATTAATTTCTTTTTCACAATTAAGCCCAAATTTACCAAAAATACTAAAATAATGAAAATCAACTCAAATTGATTAATCGTATGAGATTAAATCATTGAAAAAAATATAAATTATTATGAAAATATTATCTATATCATGGAACTAGAGAATTTATTTCATATCGGTGCAGAGTTTGGTTATTTATGGAAATTATAATGAAGGAAAATTCAAGTATAAATCCTTAGATTGATAACCATTATCTATGATGGATTGGTGTATCCTAATCCATTATGGCTGATCTTTGTTCTGAATTATTATAGCCCATACTACATTGTAGTATTTTGGACCTTTGGTGCGACTACTGTACCTCCAAGGCTTCCAACCACTAGCCACTATATCACTTTAGACTTGGGTGGCCGCAACATTGTATAGATGCAAACTTCCCGCCACCTTTCAGTATAGCACAATGGACTTTCTAAAATTTGGTGGAATAGTGATTCATCTCCTTTATTAGCTCATTTTGGGCTAGGGTTTTGTATGTTTGTGAACAACAAAACTCCCTGTAATTGTGCTCCCAAAACTAGTGAAATTTCAACCTCTTAGTGTACATAGGGATCATTTCCCAGACCTTGTAAATATTTGTGTCCAATATCTTCTTCTTATTCTTTTTTCCCTTTTACACTTCTGTGATTTTTTTTTATTTTTTTCTCCTAGAATTTTTGCAACAATCTATAGAGTAATACATTTAGTATAACTTGTATTAACCTATAACTAATGACATTTTTCATACTTATATGTCGAGACATATTATGATATTATCATAGTTTCCATTTAAGATAACATTTGTGTTTTGTGTCATGATTTATCAAAATTATAGAAAGAGAGGATAAATTTTTATTAAAAAGTTAAATTTGTAAAGATGAAATTTCATTAATGAGGTTAGAATATATCATTTCAAAATTTTAGTTATTCATTTTATAAAATTTATCCCTCAAATTTATACATGTAATAAAAATTTATTATCTCTTATACTGGAAGAATGATTTTATGACTCTTCATGAAATTAATATTGTACCCATTAATAACCCTATAATGAATAAAAAATTTCAATTCATTTATAAAAATGATAGAGTATGTATAACATCTAAAATGGTGTAATAAAATCACTTTGTAGAATTCATTATTACCTTTACTTATTAGGTATTATATGATAGCTACATAACACTTATTTATTGTTATAAATTAATATGGTCATTATAAGAGTAACTTATTAATGGTAATTTAATTATTAACATATTATTATACATTTTTATTAGTTATATAATAGTAGAATAGAACCATAAAAGGTGACCTAATAATTTAAAATTTTTCATTTAAAATTGTATGTATTGGGTTTTACACTGAAATAATGTGGTGAAATATTTATTATTTTAATTTAAAATTTAATTTATCATATATAATTTTTTCCATATTATTATAAAATAAACATTAAATTTGGATAAAGTTATCATTAAAGAATTGAAATTATCATTATCATCACATTTTAACCATAATATATAAAGTTCACATCACCAAAACCACCAATGTAAATATTTATTAAAATTATAAAATTATTTTAATTAAAATATGAATTTTATAAATGATAAATAATTTTTGTAATCAGTTTGTAAAAATTATATTTGGGGGTGAGTTATTTTTTTTTTAAAAAAAATGAATCATGGTTGAATAGTTAAAAATAACCCATTCTTGTATATTGTCAATTTTATGTCATCACCATGATATAAATGTGACATAAAAATAATAAACCATTCTAAATAACTTACAATTAAATTAGTGACTAACGTAATTAATTTAAAAATAATGTAATTAATATGAAAACCTATATATAAATTTTCAAATTCTATGTTATATTTTATTCAAATAGAAATCTTTATTTTATTCCTTTCTAACCAACAATATGAAACTTTTTATTATGAAAAAGAAATATGGGTACATGGATAAGAAAAATGTAGCATTATGGGGGATGAAAGTGGTCAAGCCTGAGAGAATCACCACAAATAAAATACTTTCAGTCCCTTGGAAGAGAGACAACACTCGAATAGATAATCAACTCTTAATCTTGTAAACCTTTAGAGGATAGGTAATCCACAACAAATTTTCCCTCACATTAGATATGAATAATCACTGATACATACTGTATCATGTCTATGTAGGCTCTAATAGTGTAGGCTATACTCTAGTGGAAAGAAAGGAGACCCAGTATATATAGAACCAATATAGCTAAGTCATATTCAATTATAGATGATAAGATATTAATTGAAGAGCATAGAAATAATCCATAAAATAAGGCATGATCTTCAGCTATGATAGAGTTACTATTTTCATGGTATGTCAAGAAATACTGAATGACATCAATGAACTTAGGATGCAATCATGCCTGATAGAAGTAGCTATTTAGAACTAGGCACCCTTGAAATATTAGGATATTACAAGTCCAATTGTCTTTACATGAGAGAATTCTACCACTACTAATTACCAATCAATATTTATATTTCAAGATAACAATGGAGTTATAAATACTATTAAAAAGGTGAGATACCTTTATATATTTATCAATACAATGAATAAAAAATGTTTTAGACTTTTTTATAAAAAATATTTCCCAAAGATATGGTTCAGAGAAAGAATCTCATGTGCGTTTAGCTTGCATGCACTGCATAGAATCATGGATTTTTTAAGATTAATTTCTCCCTCCTTAAAGGGATTAACCAACCTTGAAGAACTAGGCCAATGATGTCTACCACCCTATAAATCATCCCATGTAAAGTTTTTGAGGATTGTTTTTATTATTTTGATGAAAAACTTAGGAGCCTAAATGACTACTAGGATATGAATAGGAATGGAAGAAAGGACACTATTGAAGAGGGTGATCTTACCTTTAATAGAGAGGAATCTACTCTTCTGATTGGCAATTTTATATGTGATTTTATAGAGGATACCTTCAAATTCTTGTATACATACTATTTTATTCAAAAATATAGCTCCCAAGTATTCAATAGGTATTGCATTATGGAAATACCTAGCCTATATTTGATGTATTTTTCATTCATTCATGAGAATGTATTGGGAATATAAACATTAATCTTTCTAATATTAATGTATTGACAACTCTATCTACTGTACTCAATAAGAATCACTTTGAACCATTGAATTGAATTAATTATTCTACCATTAATAAAGAAGATCATATCATTCATGAGGAATAAGTGGGAGATTCCAATGAACCCATACCAGCCATTGAATATATGTACACTTACATTTGTAATTTCATAGATCATGTTATTTTTAAGCATATCCTGATTCATGATATATATGCTTAGTGAGAGAGGGTCTCCTTGTAGAAGACCTCAGACTAACTTGAAAACCCAAAACCTCCTCCCCATAAGAGAGATCAATAACTAGGGTGAAGAGAAGTAACAAAAAAGAAGGTTGTAGACCCATTTTCAAAATCCACACCACCTAATAACTTTTAGGGTGAATTTTCATTGCATTATATTATAGTATTTATCCCATAACAATCTTGACCATGGAATTGGATCCAACCACTTTCCTATAAATATCTGCTAACATTTCTTGATTGAGGCAATCGCCCCTGGATACTTCTTCCCTTGAGAAATCCATGATGTTCATATGATATTGTATGAGGTGGTAGATTTTTTAGTATCTTGTTGCGGACCATTTCAATATCCTTGAAGGTGAAATGACACAGTCTTATGGGTGGATATTCACTGATGGTGTTGGGATGATTCTCCCCAAGAATCCAAATAGTAACTATTGTAGTGGTAACATAGGGAAGAGGACCACCCTTGAAATAATTTTGAACAACCCATATTAGGTATTTATTGATTCAATTCCAAGATGTAATATATAAGGATCATAGGAATCCATTAGGGCCTAGTGCACTATCTAGATTAAGTATTTTAGAAACATCAAATATTTCATCATCCTTATAGTTGGATTTCAAGGAATAATTATTATATTCCTCCAATGTGATGATAATTTTATCAAAAAATTGAGTATCTTCTTCATTTAGTGGGTATACATCGCCTACTCTATGACATGATGTTGGAGTTGGTGTCCTAGGACAAAATGATTATACTTTGATTACATTTATATTCAATGCATTTAATATTAATAAAACTTCTTATTACATATTGTTTGTTTTTATGCATGAATATAATGTACTAATGTCCTAAAGTATATGTCACATTGATAAGGTCATAGAAGTTCCCCACTATGATGAGAACTTTGAAGTTCTATGATGATATTCTAAAATAATGTTCTATGATTGGATAATGTACTATGAAGAGACGCATATTACATAGAATATTATGTATGAGTACTCATAAGAAGATGAGGCTTCTTCTAATAAAGTTCACACTTGGTAATCTCCAAGATAGGATATTATGAGAATAGACCTGCCAGTAGGAATTCCACATGTTTTGGTGTCATCAGATATTCCCATCTACGAGTATGTGTGATGGTTTTTATACTTTAAGATTATTATTAATTCATGTTAAAATCTTGTACTTAGATGTATTTTGTAAACCATGATGAGAACAGTTCATGGAGAATGTAGACATGTTGGGTGCATCACGAGTGTCATGTCATTAATGAATAAACTGAGGAAGGATTTTTCCCTTCAATATTTATGGAAGCTGATATCTCATCCTTTTGATTAAATAGAACCGTCACATTAAATTTCATGGTCATGGTGTAGACGTGCTTATTTCAAATAGTCAAAGAAATACATATCAAACATATAGGTTGGTGACACGAATGTGAAACTTTCCTAATGACATATTTTGAAAAAGGGATTATATTACACAGTAAACATTCTTATGTAGTTGTCAATGTTGTGACATTAAGTTCTTACTCTTGGGTTCCTTAACCTATTTCTAGATAGTATTATTATACTTTTGGTAAGCCTGCCTAATGCCAATGAGAAAGAATCCTAAAGGGTCACACACTAAGTGTTTCTGCAAATCTTGATTAAATTATATTTGAATTTAATTATTGGAATAAATATTATTCTCAATTTCAAGGAATAATTTTATTCAAGTTATATTGATCTCATAAATTAAATAAATATTTATTCATCAGTATTTGAATAAAATATTTATTTTACTTTTTGAATGTTTTAATAAATATTTATTCAATAGATTGGGAATAAAATATTTATTTATGAATAAAATATTTATTTATTTGTTCAATAAATGATAGAGGAGCTAGAACGGATCAAGACCAAGTCTCTTGAAAAATATTAATTAACAAGATCGTTATATAATATTTGTTGTTGCGTAAGTTGGTGCGCGCCAAAAAATAATAATTATATAATTATTATTATGTGGAATGATATTTGTTGAAGGTAATAGATGTTATTTAATGGATGTTATAAAAATAAATAAAATTTCATCTTAAATCAAAAGTCTATAAATAGGAAGTTATGTCTATTGTGTAGAGCATCCAAAAATTGAGAATAGAGAATCATTGTACACAATGAATTCTCTCTCAACTCCTCCTACTATATCCCTATCAAGATCAAGAAGTGAAAGAGATATTTTTTCAAGACTAAAGAATGATAAATAAAAAATGAACAAAGAAAGACATTCGAATCATTGCGCTAACACTCAGAGATTGAGTGGTGTTGCTCAGAGATCATAGGGGCACGTGTGGATCATTGCTAGAGGGGTTCTATACTTGGATCCTCACAATGAAACAAAGGTAATCTGAAAGGGACTTTTCGAAAAACCAACATTCACCAATGAAGAATGTTTTTAATCCTAGGTATTAATTTATTCAAATAGTACATAAATTAATTATAAATTTGACCTGCAATATCCTCGCTCTTGGTTTCGGGCAATGATTATTAAACAAAATTTTAATATATCATCCACCTCTGCAAAGTTCCGCTATTCCCAGAACTAAAAAGTGTTATCAAATCCAAGTAATGTTCAAATTTATAATTATTTATTTGATCGTTGATCTATGCACAATTTTGGTAAGATTTTCATTTTATGTTATTCATTATTTAATTCTATTTGAATTATTATGTTATCAACATATTAATCATTTTCATTTAGTGTTTCATTTTATTAAAGGTTTAAAAATAAATGATGAATGACCAGAGTTCCATCCGGAAATGGAAAATCATTAGCTGGTAAAATTGGGTTACACAGTGTGCAGCCAGAGCACACGCCATATACCCGTAAACATTGTATCTAGATGTGCCGAGAAATTAATTACACACAATGATTTTATTGCACACTACGTGTTGACCGGGCCGACCTAGAACATGGAAAGAGAATACTGGGTGTGTAACCCGCATGTTTACACCATGTAGTCTGACCGAGTCAACACGTTGAAACCCTAGACACGTGAGTTGGATATATGGAAACCGAGGTACATGGCATGTAGTTGTATTTACATGTCGTGTAGTCTCCCATTAATGAAAAAAATTAAAATTACATTAAATTTGAAATTTTAGCATTAAAACCTTATTTTATTGATTGACACACTATCTTGTGGTTGAAAATTTAATAATGGTTTTAAATAATTTTAAATTATCAATTAATTTATTATAATTAATGTCATTCTTGGTTCTGCCATTTATTTTCTATAAATATCCTTATTTATAAGTATCTCTAAATAAGATTGGATTATCATTAAGATTAAAGGGAATTAATTAATTAATTAATTAATGAAAGCGCATTTATCTTAAATAATAAAATAATGAATAATGAAACGAATTCTAGTCATTTACTTTGGCATATTCATTAAATGTATGATTATTCATGAGCTTAACAAAGACCTATGTATGTTTTGGATGTTTTAATTTAATTAATTGCGTGATTTTTTAATTTTTTAATATTAAATTAAATGATGGTATGCGTGTCATCCCTCCCTCCATTATTATGTAGGACCTATGTGTCCAAGGATATTTATATAACCCCTTTAACCAATCCTTAGGTTCCCCTCACCTGCATGTGATTAATAAATATGTGTATTTAATGGAGCATCCCAAGGAATGTGGAGGCGGTTCAAGATGAAACCATAATGATTCCAACTCAGGTGATACACAGGTGGATATGTGGAATGATGCAACTCATGTCAAGATCGAGAATATGAGTTATTTCCCTCAGGGAAAAGGTTGATTTAATCTCCGTTCATTAAATCAATTATTAGATAAATCTCATGAACGTGTTATTTAATTAATTAATTATTTATGTATATGCAATTATTTATTTTAGGGATGCAAGGCTATGATCACATAAATAAATGAATTAATATGAAAAACATAAATTAAATAAATTAATTATATGTAAATGTTTTGTCCAAACATGGTTAATTAATTAACATCCACTTAATATTAACTAGATGTATAAAGGATAAAACAAGATAAAATTTATACATAATAAATTAAAATCCCTCAATTAAATATTAAGTTATACTAAGACTTCCATTACTTGATTGGAAATGAAACCGTAGAACTAAGTGTAGTACATGGCCAAAAGTCTGGACACTTACTTTTATCGGGGAGTTCTCATAAGAGTTTTGGGTTGACTTAACCGAAATTATATTGAGTTTAATGACCAAAGTATTTTCAATACAAATTCGGAGGTAAGTGTTGAGGAAATCCAAGTCAGGATTTCAGGATTGGGGAAACCACTCAAAAGATCAAGGTGCTGCAAGTCCACAGTTGGTAAGACAACCTACCTAATTACTTTAAGACATTTTTCACGACCAACGTCTGGATCATTAATAAAATTAATGGGTATCACTTGCACTAGAATGTTAATGTGACTAGACATTATGATTTCCATGGTGAGGGATATTGAGACTTGATAAAATAGCAGGAGATTTAATAAATAAATAAATAAATAAATAAAAACATTTAATTTATTATATCTCACTTATTTTTTAATAAATAAAAGTAATAATAAAATGCTCTTTTTAATTTTATAATAAAATTATAGGTTCATCATCCACACTATCCATATGATCAATATTGGAGAAAGATAACCTCTTAACTAGATGTAACTTCCAGGAGTTGTTTAGATGCCTTCGGGATGTGCTACACTATAAACAGAAATCTTGCGTGCTAGAATTCTCAACACCTGATCTGCGTACTAAAGAGGCAAACGACGAATAGTTCCTTGTCTATAATTTTTTTTAGTGATGAGGTCTATGTTAAAATTTTTATTATTTCATTGATGTCTATTGAGATAATGAAGTCTCATGAAAACATGGACGTGTATATCATGCTTGAGCACCTCCATGATCTTTACCAAGAGATAGCTAGACAAGAATGGTTTGAGATTTACAAGGTTCTCTTTTAGAGAAATCTTTGAGAGGGTGCCCCAGTTGGGCCTCTTTTAGTCAATTTCACTTCCTACATTGATCACTTAGAGGTTCTAGGGTTTAAACTCCCTGATGAACAGGGCACCGACCTCATTCTAGCATCACTCCCTCAAAGCTTCTCTAGTTATGTTATGAATTTTAATATGAAAAACATTGAAAAGTCTCTGCCAAATATTCTTACTATTCTTAACCAAATAGATATAGATATGAAGCGTAAAAAACCTTCCATACTTATAGTGAACTAATGGTAAGGTCTAGCGAAGAGCTTTAAGACCAAAGATTCTTCACGCCCTTCCAAGAATAGGAAGATCAAAAGGAAAGCAAGGGAACAAGATGTTTTCTGTTTTTCATGTTGCAAGAAGGGCCACTGGAAGAAAAACTACACCCATCCAAAGAAGTAATGGGAAGATTCAGGTGTATTTATTATCGAATACAATTTATCTATTTCTAGAAATTGGGCATTAGATATATCTAGTGGTTCTCACATATGTATTAAAACATAGGAACCAAGTAGATTCAGATTGATTGAACGAGGAGAGTTAGATATTCAAGTATCCAACAGAGTTAAAATTATTGTTATAGCTATTGGGGACTACCACCTCTCATTGTCAACTGGAATGATCTTGTTTTTAACTGTTGTTATTATGTGTCTTCAGTTACCAAAAACATTATTTTTGTATCCAGACATGATATATATGGATTTATTTTTAAATTTTGGAATAAATTTTTTTTTCTTTAATAAAGATATACTTTTTTATGGTAATACATATTTAAATAATGGTCATTATGTGTTTTAAAGGCACTGTTATGGGCGCTTTCAAATGATGTTTAATTTTTTGGTACTTAGGTTCAACAGAGTGGCCAACCAAGGTCGTCTCTCAAAGTATAAAGTAATTTAAAAAATTATTAAAGGTATTTTAAAAATAAAATAAAATAGAATAAATAAACTAATTAAAAGGATGAGGGGTTACATTTATAAAAAAAGAATAAGTATGCTGGATGAATATTTCATTTTTTTGTTTTTATTTTTGAAATGAAATTCGATTAATAAGACACAATAAGAAGATGTTTTTTTAAAATATTTTATAAGGAATAATCGATATAACTATACCTATTCATTTAATTATTAATCATTATAATTTTGATTAACATCCACATAATTTTGATCCCCAAATTTGTTAACCCCCAAACCCTATGAGAATTAACTTTACCATAAAGATGAAATGAATTAAACCCTAGGATATCTTCAGAACATGCAATCGAAACACCTTGATTTGATTGATGTTATAAGGATATATTATGGTCAGTGGTAAATTAAGGCACATATCCACTCTTTAAATAGGGAATAATTTAGTTTAGGGATTATATTTGAACTCTACAAATTGATCCAGTGTGGTTTTGTATTACTGATTAAGATTTCACTCTTACAATTCACACAATTCTCAACCTCACATGTTTTGTGTTAATTGTTCAATTGATTTATTAGTTTCATTTAAATTAAAAAATAAATTAATAGATCATATTTAGTGAATTACAGTAGCTCATTGATTCAAAATAAATGAATGAAGAAGGTTAAAGGTCGATCAATTACTTAGAAAACTACTCTTCCATGGATAATGTAGTCATCGTAGAAACGTATTGCATGTATAATGGTTTAGAAAGGGTATAAACCAATCCCATTTCAACTCTTTATTTCCAAACCAAATAGGAATATTAAATAATAATAAAATAGAATAAAATAGAATAAATTGAAGAGAAACTAAGAATTTTATTTCTAGAACTAAAACATTAACAAGTGAAGAAGAAGAAGAAGGCTTCAATGAAGGGATCCTATATTCAAGAGTTATACCACTTGAAATGCCTATAGAAAAGGAGTGAAACCAATAATCATCTTCGTTAAATATCCTAATGCACGTCCCAACCCCTCAAAATGATAAAAACACCAATTTATAGAGTGAAGGGGAGGCTATATTTTAAGAGGTTTCAAGTGTGAATGGGGAAATTTGGCCAAATATTTTATGTCAATTTTCACCACCTATTTGATCATCAAAACACGTAAACCAGATATAATTCTAGAAGTTTTATTTGTGGTAAAATGATTCCTCATGATTATCTCCAATTTTGGGAATAATCCAAGCATGGATGAATAATTTATGTCCCAAATACTTAAGTGATGTCCAATCTGGTGTGTCGAGTCCACCTTTGACTTAATAGACCATTTACTCCAACCAAATGAATGATTTAACATCAGTTTCCTGAATAAAAGTTATATCCCATTAATTTAGGAACATGGTTTAAACATTTGAAGTTCAAATAAAAAAAAGAAGAATATTTATGTTCGAAATACTACAGTGAATTTTAAAGTGTAAAACTGGAAATTTCATAAAATTTTCAAATGAATGAACTAATCCCAAATATTTTATAAATAAACATATTTATAACAATGTGATAAAATTTTATCATTTATTATCAATAAAATACTCCTTAAAATTTTGTTTTATCAACTCCACCATAGTTACCATTTTTCACTCCTAGAAAAAACCTCATATCATGTATTCCAAAAAAATGTAACAATGTATATGCATGATCATATCCCCCAATCCATAGTGATAATATAGGCAAGTTAAGATTCTCATAAAGAGTTAATATCAATAAATTTTGAATTAATTGTCTCATAAGTTGTATTAAAATAAAATTTAGTGATATTAATGACACTAATCATATAAAAACAAATTATGGGTCCACCATGCCATTAATTCTCCACGTGTGTGTGTGCTAACCATTCCAAGTTCAAATATCCACCCTTTGTTCAATATATTCAGGTCATGTAAAATAATTATTCTTGTATAGTTTAAATCACTGAACCCTTTATCCATTATTTTACAATCAAATTTCAAGACCCACTCACTTAAGCATTCCTTTGTAATCAACTTTTTTTTTTCAAAAGTTGCACTTGGAACAAATCTCACCCACATATTTTAACCCCTGTTTGATCTCCTCATGAAACTAGTTTTAATATTTATAATAATATCAAAGGTCAAGGAAGAGTGGGTTTTGACCTACTCAAGTCACAACCCATAATTTTTTTTATTTTGTTTTTTTTTTATTTTTTTGAGGGTGTACAATTGTTGGATAATAGGTACACACACAAAAGTCAATTTAGTATAATAATGAAATTGATCGGAAGAGAAATGAATGTATGAAACAACCATTGATATAAGATATTTTTTTTACCTAACTTGTCTATACCATCAATTGAGTAGGAAATATTTCACAATTCATGGTTGTGGTAAAATTTGTGTGGAGAAATCAATTAAATAATTTACCATGAAAAAATATCACAAAAAATGGTGTCAAAATCTAAAAGGTTTTATAATGAAACAACCAATCATATCATCAACGAATTCAATTTTTATAAAAATCAACATTTTGATGAAGAAATATTTCTCATTCTTATCATTCCACCAATTAATTTTTAAAACATGAATTTTACATATATTCCATATCTAAATTATCATGCTGCATGATATATTTTTTATTCATTTTTTTTGTTTATTTGTTTTTTGTTTATTTTTAAATTTTTACCAAAAACTTAATAAAAAACAAACACAAAACACATAAATGAAAATCCTAAATAACTATCCCAAAATTTTGTTCCCTACCCCAAACTTGAAATATTTCATTGCCCTCAATGTGAACTTATGAGATGATATATGCACATCAAATGTAAAATTTTAAATCGGAAAAATAATATAAAAGTGAAAGGATTAGGAATAGACTAATATTTTCAATTAATGACGGGGTCATACAGTGTGATTAAATCAACTGTATGGGTGGAAGTAATTTAATGTATTTATTTAAATGCTTCCTGTTGACTATAAATCTCCTTCTATTGTCCTCTTGTGTGATCTTCACTACACTATAAAGAAAGAAATTAGACACAACATAAGGACCTAACCACCCGGAACACAACTTACTAGGAATTAGCTTCAGTTGTGAACTATAGAGTTGGACTTTCTCTCCAATATGAAACACCCATTGTTGGATCATTTTGTCATTATCTTCTTTTGATCATTCCTTGTAGATCCTTGAGTTTCCATATGATGACAATAAAATCTCTTCAATATCTTGAATTTTTAGCTTCCTTTGAATTCCAACATGGTTCAAATCCATGTTGCATTTCTTTATATCCCAATAATCATGATGCTCTAATTCCATGAGGAGATGAAAGGATTTACCAAAAACAATCAGAAATGGGGACATACCAATGGGGGTCTTTTATGTTGTCCTAGAATCCCAAAACACATCATCCAAGAGACTTATCCAATCCTTCCTATTCGGCTGCATGGTTTTCTCAAAAATTTGTTCCAAATCAAGATTTGAAACCTCATCCTAGCCATTTTTTTGGGGTTGTTATGGTGTCAATGTTTTATGCATCACCCAATAATTATGAAATAGGGAATCCAAATTCTAATTGTAGAAGTGTGTACCCTGATCACTGATGATATCTTTTGGTACTCCAAACTTGCACAAAATTTATTCCTTAAAAAATTCCACTACAACATGAGAATCATCAGTTCTAGTGGAATTAACGTCCACCCATTTTCTTACATAATAAAAAATGAAAAAAATGTATAAGAAACCAAATGAACTTGGAAAATGACCTATAAAATCAATTCCCCAAACATAAAAAATCTCATAGAATAATATGGGTTGTTGGGGCACTCATGTGTCCTAGAAATCTTCCCAGTGTGTTGGAAACGTGATCATGACTTATAAAACACATGAGCATAATCAAATAAGCTAGGCCAATATAATATAGAGTCTAAGAATTTCATAGCTATCTTTTGGGGTCCAAAGTGTCCACTATAAGAAAGTATATGAAAAAAAATTTAAAACAGACTCAAAATCAAGATCAGGAACACACCACATAATAACTTAGTCACTACACATGCGCCATAGGTAGGGATCATCCCACACATAAAATATTAACTCAATATTTAAGTTTTGGAATTGACGTTTCTTTAAATTTTTGAGAAATTTCAGAGGAAACAAGGTAGTTAACTAAATCATAATACCAAGGATTTGTACCTGAGAGTGAATAAATATGATCATTTGGAAAAGTGTCCTTAAGTGGTACCTGGTCCATGGTGTTAGCCTCTAGTGTGCGAGTAATCCTACTAATGTGGTCTGCTGCCAAGTTTTCTGAACACTTCTTGTCCTTTATCACAATATAAAATTCTTGAAGAAGGAGCATCCATTAGATAAGTCTTGGCTTTGCATTAGGATTCTTCAAGAGGTACCTCAGAGCTTCATGGTTAGAAAAAACCACTACTTAAGAGCCTAATAAATATGAATGGAATTTATCTAAAGAAAATATGTTAGCAAGAAATTCCTTTTCTGTGGTTTTACATTTTTATTGGGATGAATTCAATGTCCTTGAAGCATAGGTTCCAACCTTTGTGATAAGACAACTCCAATTACAAAGTTTGAAACATCACACATAAGATAAAATAGAATGTCCCACTGTGGGGGCTGTATGATCGGTGGAGTGGTCAGATGTTTCTTTAGCTCATCAAAGTAATACCTACAAGAATCACCAAACACAAAATTGGAATCCTTTTGAAGTAATCGCATCATAGGAAGTGAAATATTACTGAAATATTTGATGAAGCACCGATAAAATATTTCATTCCAAAGGAAATATCTAACATCACACACACATGAATGATAGGGTAAGGATAACATAATATATACCTTATATCTATCAACCTCTATCCCATGTTTTGACATGACATGCCCTAAGAAAATGCCATGCTCTACCATGAAATGACACTTTTCAAAGTTCAAGACCAGATTCTTCTTAATACAGTGAATCAACAACTTTCCCAAAATAAAGATAGAATCATCAAATGAAGATCCATACACTGTAAAATCATCCATAAATACCTCCATTCATGTATCAATGAAATATAAAAAAACTCACCATGCATCTTTAGAAGGTTCCTGGAGAATTGCATAGTCCAAATGGAATCCTTTGATAAGAAAATATACAGAATAAACAAGTGAATTCTATCTTATCCTAATCTTCAACAGCTAAAAGAACCCAAAAATATCCAAAAAATCCATCCAAGAAACAATAGTGTGTTTTCCCAGTTAGTTTCCCAAGCATTTGATCAATAAATGAGAGGGGAAAATGGTTCTTGCAAGTTGATTGATCTAGTTTCCTATAACAAATAAACACACGCCAACTATTTTTCACCCTCATTAGAACTAACTCCTCTTTCTCATTTTTAACAATAGTAACACCTCATTTCTTAGGAACAACATGAATAGGACTCACCCATTGAGAATCTGAAATGGGATAAATTATACTCACCCTAAGAAATTTTTTGAATTCTTTTTTAACAAATTCTAGGAGATTTGGATTCAGTATCCTTGGTGGTTGCCTAACCTGTTTATCCCCATCCTCCAAAATAACCCTATGCATGTAAATGGATTGGATAATACTTGATATGTTGGCTAGGGTCCACCCAATTTTCTTGATTTTCTCCCTAAAAATATGAAAAAATAAATTCTTCATGTTAAAAATATAGATTATTAGCAATGATAATAAGTAATTTCTCACCACTAAGAAAGTATGAGTATTTGAGATTTGGTAGAAATGGATTGAATTCCAATGAAGGGGTGATGTACAGATGAAGATTTTGAAGAAACTGATATATATACAAAATAAACATCAGTACCTGAATAAAAATCAACAAAATTAAAGAATAATTCATCAAATCCCTCAACATACTCAACATCCATGTCAAAATTAGAGTGAACATGATCAAAATCAGAATATGAATCTATTTTAAAATCAAATCTAAGAGAGGTTTGTGCATTAGAAATAGGAGTGGAAGTTCTCTTAGACATCAAACCAGAACTAATTCTCTGAATATTTCTAAGAATAGAACAATATAATTCCATGGGTTTTTTACTTGGTTATTCAAAATGAGAGATAAAAAAAGAAGAATGGTCTTCTAATGGGTACTTCATGGAGTCCATAACATTAAATAACACAACTTCATCTCAAAACTCCATAAAAAGTGTACCCTCAGGGACATTTATGATTTTTTTTGTAGTTTTGAGGAAGGTCCTATCTAATATAATGGGAGCACAATAATTTAATTGATCTTCCTCCATGTTAATCACATAGGAATCTTCTAGAAAGATCATATCATTTACCCGAACAAGTACATCCTCAAGGACTCCCACTTGATATTTTGTAGATATACTCAACAACTGCACTGCTACTCTCATCGGACTCAAATCACCAACCTATAAAGATGAGAATATAGAGTGAGCTATCACATTTTTGGATGCACCTAAATCACATAAAGCATCAAAAAATTGTAACTCTCCTATGGTGCATGGTATGGTGAATGTCCCTAGACCCTTGCACTTTGTTGGAATTGCTTGAGTTGGTGTAATGTGTGCCCACACATTCCTTACAATATTGATCCTCTAATTTTCCTTGAGACCTCTTCTATTGGTATAAATTTCTTTTTGGAATATTGAATACCTTGGGATTTTCTTAATGGCTTCAAGTAGTGGGATATTGATCTCAACATTCTTGAATGTGTACAAAACCTCTTTTTTCATTGCCTCTTTTTCCATGTTTTTGGTTCCAAAAACTATATTTGGAAAAGGAAGGGGTTTAGGAAGAACATCACTAATATTTTTCTTACCTTTATCTTTATCCTTGGGTTTCTCATCAGTTTTTCTTGAATGGGGATTCTCTGGAGTTGAGGTGAATCACGGTGGAATGATAGGTGCAGATGTATTAGTTGTTGGCTTCCCACTTCTCAATGTGATGGAACTGAAATTTACCTTTGGATTTTGAGTAGATTGGGAAGGAAGATTTCTAGAGTTCTTACTTACCAGTTCATGGAGGGCGGTGGAAATATGGAACATTTGTGTCTTTAACTCACTCAACTCAGAACTTTGACTCTTCAGCTCATTGTATTGATTAAGAACAATTTTTTTCAAAAGATCATCAGTATTAGAATCTACCTTTGGTTGAGAAGTCCCTTTTTATTTACTTTTTTATGCTTGAGCTTCAAATATCCTTTGGGGTTGTTGCAAACCCTATTGGTAAGGCGTAGGGTGATGGAAGTTTTGTTAAAAAGGGGTCCTTTGTTGTTTTCCATAGCCATACTTCATGTACGATTGATCCTTCCATTCTTAGTAGTATATTGGAGAAAAGGAATAATATTTCTTCTAGGGATGTGGTTATTGTTGATGCTGATATAGCCTCCTAGGGAATATTGTTGAACAATATTTTATCTCTTGTAGTTGGGGTGTTTTCGACACTTTTTTCGATGCGTGCACCATCGTGCCGTGACACGCTGGCTATTACCCTACATTCCCACATTCCAAATGCAGGCAACATTTATCGCTTATTCAGGGACATTTTATCCTTGATCAAAACGTGATGATGAGATGTTAGTTCCTCCTTCCATAGATTTATCCTAGGAATTGGTCACTTCTTCTAGGTCTCCCTTAAGGATTAATATTTTGTTCATGAAAATCTTCCCCATGCCATATCTTTTTGGATGTTAGTTAATTACTCTGCTAATTTCAGGACATTCAAGGGTTCATGTCAGGGAAGTAACCTTCGGTCAGGGGAGTAGTCACATTGGACATCGATGGTGTGTTTGGACACTGAAACACTAGTACACCTGGATTTCCCCCTTATGATAGAGACTCTCAAGGGTGTGGAATCTTGAGGCATCCCACGTCGAGTGTGGGTAATTATATTCCATAGGCATGTCCCTAAGGGTTTTCTCAACTTACCATGTTTAACACGGGGTATGCCGCGAGTTTAATGCCTAGAAGAGACAGATCAGACAGATCAGAACACCGATAGGAGTGGATCATATGGGTACATCACTAGGTAGAATCACCTGTAAGGTATACCAGAAGGAAGGATCAGAACACCAAATGAGAGCGAACCCAGGGTGGTGTGTCCCACAAAAGAAAGATTTCACACTGTGAGAGGTGATCTAGACACCACTGAGGGAGGATTAGGGAGAGTGAACCCTAGAAATGGGGACACCATGGTTTACAATTTTCAAGGATTAAACCTCAAGGAGTCTTCCTACGTACCCTGTCTAGAAGACAGGGATCAAAACCCATGTAGTTTTAATGGGTGAGGCTTGAAATCTGGGTGTACACAAAGGAAAATGACCTAGAGACATGCTGGGGATTACACATTGATAGTGGCCCATCACAAGAAAAACACTCTTGGTTGGATGGTTATGGATTGCATGAGGCTTATGCGTGGTTAGCTTCCTAGGTGCTATAAGAAGCAGCAATGGGATGGATGACATGATCTCACTGGGATGTGGAAGATCAGGTAAGAATCAGTATGGATGATGAATGGTTGGATGAAATGGATGGGAGGAATGGGGTGGAACCGATGTGAAGACGATGGTGATGTTTGGATTGAATCTTAGAGAGGCTTCCTACATATCCCCATGACATGGAATCAAAGTTCAAGTAGTTCATTGGGGCGATGGGACAACATAGGAGGCGGCCTGTGAGAATGGACTCATGTATGGGAATTGAAGGACGTAGAACCTGTTGTACCTCTCGAACCCCTCGTGGTTTTATTTTCATGATAACAATCACCCTCTTGTTTATCTAATATTGTTTGAAGTGTTTTTGAATGATAGGCACAAGGTTGCCAAGAAAATGGCCCAAGAAAGAATCAAGAAGTGGACTGAATTTCAGTCCACCGGCCAACCGGTGTGATAGCACCGGCCAGCCGGTGGACCTGGAAGAGGCATTGCCCACTGCCAGGTTCCACCGGTCAGCCGGTGGCTCTGTCACCGGCCAGCCGGTGGCAACCTGATGAAACAGTGGTAGCTACTGTCTGCCCACCGGCTAACCGGTGGCTCTGGCACCGGTCAGCCGGTGCTGCCTGGGCAGAAGGCCTTCTCAACATCCAAGGCACCGGCCAGCCGGTGGCCCTGCATCGGCCAGCCGGTAGCCCAGTCAAACTAGCCGTTGGCTTTGACCAGTCAACTCCCATTTGGCCTCCAACGGCTCCGAGGCCCTTTACAACGGCTCCGAAGACTCCCCAAGGGTTCCATGCCTATAAATAAAGGCCAAGGAAGCCTCGGACACCAACCGAATCATATACCAAGCCAACAGACACATTTTCCATCATTTGGCGTACCTCCGGCGGACTTCCTTCAAGGAACCCCAAGTGCTCCATCCAATTCCACATCCAAGAGCACCACCAAAGAAGCTTGGAAGCGGCCTTCAAACTCTCCTATCAATCAAAGGCGCCCAAGGCTTCTCCAATTACAGGTTTTATTGTATTTATCATTTTGAGCTTCATTTTGGGTTTGGGTCTACAAACCCCATCTCTTTCTTCATCCCTCTTTCTTTTGGGTTTCACATCACCATTAAGGTGTGAAGAGGTTTCTTCAAGCCTTTCCTTTTAAAAGGCTTGTGTCATAGGTGAGCTAGCCTTCACCTGTAAGAAGGCTAGTGGGTTCTTGCTCAACCATTAAAAGCAAGTGGGTTCTTGCTAAACCAATTCAAAAGCAAGCTGTAATAGGTCCTAGTGCTACCTCAAAGCCTAGTGGGTTTCTTGCTAAAACCATTGAAAAGCAAGCGGTAGAATCTCTCAACGGTTGAGTTGGGAGCGGAGACGTAGGCCGGGTTTTTGGCCGAACTCCGTTATCAATTCTTGTGTCTTGCCTCTTTTATTTCCGCTGCACTTTAACTTTGATTTTAATTTGTTAATCATTTCTTGAAAGGCAATTCACCCCCCCTCTTGCCATCCTTCCCGTTTTTCTCCGCCCAACAATTGGTATCAGAGGGAGTATTTGAATAATTCCCTAACCGGTTTCAAATTAAAGATTTTTTTTGATGGCATCTACCTCTTTCGCCCCCGAGGGCTACTCATTGGGTCGGGCTCCATTTTTTGATGGGACCGACTATAATTATTGGAAAACCCGCATGAACACTTTTTTAAGAAGCATAGGATATCCTATTTACAAAATTGTCATGCAAGGTTATTCTTTGTCTTCCCCCGACAAATCCAAATGGACCCCCGCCGATATTAAGAATTTTGAGCTTGATGGCAAAGCCATGAATGCTCTTCATTGCGGGTTAGATAGAAATGAATTTAATCGTGTATCCACTTGCACCACTTCACATGAAATTTGGAAACTATTGGAAGTGACCCATGAGGGCACTAACAAAGTTAAGGATACTCGGTTAGACATGTATAGACAAGATTTTGAAAGCTTTTCAATGCATCCACATGAATCTATTTCCGATATGTTTACTCACTTTACTGACGTGTGCAATGGTAGAAAATCTCTTGGTGATGTTGTTTCAGCTGAAACCATGGTGAAGAAGATCCTATGGGTCCTTCCGAGCTCATGGGCACCTAAAGTGACGGCAATCCAAGAAGCTAAGGATGTCAAAAACATGCCGGTCGAGGAGCTCATTGGATCCCTAATGACCTACGAGATCACGATGAGGAGGCAAGCTCAAAAGGAGGGCACACCAATCAAGACACCAAAGAACATTGCCCTCAAGGTACAAAAGGAAGTAATCTCCTTCTCATCATCCTCATCTTCCTCATCTACTTCATCTTCAAGCGGCGACTCGGAAATGGAGAATCTCGCCCGCCAAATGCACAAGTTTATGAAGAAGCACAAGAAGAAGAAATCCCGCAAGCACCGAAAGCAAGAACCCACCGAAAAATCCGAGCCCAAGGTGAAATGCTACGGGTGCGGCGAAAAGGGTCATTACAAGCCCGATTGCCCACTCAACAAGAAACGGGCCACGCAAAAGGAAAAAGGAAAGAAAAAGGTCCTCAAGGCGACATGGAGTGACACCTCCTCTTCATCATCCTCCTCCTCCTCGAGCGACCAAGGTACAAAATGCCTAATGGAATTTCACGAGGTAACTTCTTCCGATTCCTCATCCTCGTCCTCATCTTCAAATTCTTTTAATCATTTATCATATGAAGAACTTCAACATGTGAGAGACCAATTAGAAAATGGTTTTCATGAGCTTTCTTCAAAATTCGTTGCTTTGAAAAAGAATTTCAAAAAACTCTCTTCCGAAAAGGAACAACTTCTCAAAGAGAAGGAGGAGTTGTCCCTCAAATTACAAAACATTCCCAATGTTGATTCCTTGGAATCAACAATCAAAGATCTAAGGGAATCTCTTGCTAAATTCACCAACGGAGAACAAAACCTTTCAAAACTCCTTGGTTCTCAACGTGTTTCTAGAACCACACATGGACTTGGCTACACCAACCAAGCTTCCTCCTCCCATGCTCCAACTGTTTTTGTAAGGGGGAGCTCTAGTTTTAAATTTTGTAATTATTGTAAGAAACCCGGGCACCTCATTTATGAGTGTGATTGCAAAAATGCCCGGTACGGTCAACCCAAATCTATTTTTTATTCGGACGAGTTTTATAGGAGAAGACCCTCCATGAAACAAATTTGGATTGAAAAATCTCTTTTGGCAAGTCTCTCCGGGCCAAAATTAGTTTCGGTTCCAAAACCCTCTCCCCGATGATTTGTTGTTTTTATTTAGGGGGAGTTAGGATCGTTTAAACCCTTTTAATTTCAATTTCAAAATTTTCGATTCAAACTTTCAATTTCAACACTTGGTTTCAATTTTTTTCTTTTCAAAATATTCAATTCAAAGTGTTATTCAATTTTCTTTTCAAAACTTTCAATTCAAAGTGTTATTCAATTTTTCATTCAAAACTTTCAATTCAAAATTTTCATTTCAACTTTTTCGATTCAAAAATTTTAATTCAAAATTTACTTTCAAAACTTTCAATTCAAATTTCAAAAATTTCATTTGGTTTAAAAACTCAATCTTGTTTTTCAACTGTTTCCCTCAATCAAGTTTTATGCCCTGTGCTATTTTGATAATCACAAAGGGGGAGAAATTCTTGGTTGATTGGGGGAGAAATCTTTTAAAGCTTGCTTTTCATTTCATTTTCTACATTGTTTGTTTTGGTGATTGTGATCATCAAAATAGGGGGAGATTGTTGTACCTCTCGAACCCCTCGTGGTTTTATTTTCATGATAACAATCACCCTCTTGTTTATCTAATATTGTTTGAAGTGTTTTTGAATGATAGGCACAAGGTTGCCAAGAAAATGGCCCAAGAAAGAATCAAGAAGTGGACTGAATTTCAGTCCACCGGCCAACCGGTGTGATAGCACCGGCCAGCCGGTGGACCTGGCAGAGGCATTTCCCACTGCCAGGTTCCACCGGTCAGCCGGTGGCTCTGTCACCGGCCAGCCGGTGGCAACCTGATGAAACAGTGGTAGCTACTGTCTGCCCATCGGCCAGCCGGTGGCTCTAGCACCGGTCAGCCGGTGCTGCCTGGGCAGAAGGCCTTCTCAACATCCAAGGCACCGGCCAGCCGGTGGCCCTGCACCGGCCAGCCGGTAGCCCAGTCAAACTAGCCGTTGGCTTTGACCAGTCAACTCCCATTTGGCCTCCAACGGCTCCGAGGCCCTTTACAACGGCTCCGAAGACTCCCCAAGGGTTCCATGCCTATAAATAAAGGCCAAGGAAGCCCCGGACACCAACCGAATCATATACCAATCCAACGGACACATTTTCCATCATTTGGCGTACCTCCGGCGGACTTCCTTCAAGGAACCCCAAGTGCTCCATCCAATTCCACATCCAAGAGCACCACCAAAGAAGCTTGGAAGCGGCCTTCAAACTCTCCTATCAATCAAAGGCGCCCAAGGCTTCTCCAATTACGGGTTTTATTGTATTTATCATTTTGAGCTTCATTTTGGGTTTGGGTCTACAAACCCCATCTCTTTCTTCATCCCTCTTTCTTTTGGGTTTCACATCACCATTAAGGTGTGAAGAGGTTTCTTCAAGCCTTTCCTTTTAAAAGGCTTGTGTCATAGGTGAGCTAGCCTTCACCTGTAAGAAGGCTAGTGGGTTCTTTCTCAACCATTAAAAGCAAGTGGGTTCTTGCTAAACCAATTCAAAAGCAATCTGTAATAGGTCCTAGTGCTACCTCAAAGCCTAGTGGGTTTCTTGCTAAAACCATTGAAAAGCAAGCGGTAGAATCTCTCAACGGTTGAGTTGGGAGCGGAGACGTAGGCCGGGTTTTTGGCCGAACTCCGTTATCAATTCTTGTGTCTTGCCTCTTTTATTTTCGCTGCACTTTAACTTTGATTTTAATTTGTTAATCATTTCTTGAAAGGCAATTCACCCCCCCTCTTGCCATCCTTCCCGTTTTTCTCGAGCCAACAGAACCCCCGGGATAAGGTATGACCTTCCCGAAACACAAGGGCTCAAGGGAGAGACTAAGATGGGACATGAGTGATGGGATTGAACCTCAGGGAGGATTCTTATGTATCCCTATGGCATGGAATCAAAGTCCATGTAGTTCAGGGTGGGGCATAGAATCGGGGTGTGCACAAAGGATAATGACCCAAAGACATGCTGGGGCTTATGAGTGGTTAGTATCCCATTGCAAGAGGGACACTCTTGATTAGAGGAGTGTGAACTGAGTGTGGGGCTTATGCATGGTTAGCTTCCCGAGATCTGTTCTGACACCACTAAAGGGTAGACCATGGATGTGGGTCCCAACAAAGGGGACACCGAAGCTTACCAGTGTTTGGGGTTGAACCTTAGGGAGGCTTCCTATGTACCCTGACTTGGAGACAAGATCAAAACCCAATTAGTTCAAAATCATACAGTTTAGTGTCATGCAGGAAGATGGTAAATAGATGTGAAGTGGTTGGGACCCATGGGTGATGGGATTGAACCTCAAGGAGGCTTCCTACATACCTTACTTGAAAAGGGAAAGGATCAAAGTCCACATAGTTTGACATTGTGGAATGGGGATTACACACTAAGGTGGCCCAAAAAGGGTGTCATGGTCGATGCTTACTCTAAGACCACATGATTCATGCTCAGTTTGAGAAACAAGAGGCAACAAATACCTGATGATCATGTCATGAAAGGTGCGTCCACGGGGAATGGAGCGGGTCTTAAGCGTGGTTATCTTCCCAGGGAGATGGAAATTGGGACTTACTCCAAGATGGAGGCCTGATGGAAATATATCCAAAAGGGATAAGGATAGGGTATCAAGATTCCCATTTTCCCATATCTCATTTAGTATTTTCACTCGAAAGAAGCAAGGAGGAGCAATGGTGCTACCTCCTACAAAAAAGGATAAGGGCTTACACAAGTATGGTTTCCCTTCCATGCAGAAAGATGTCTTTCCATGCAAGGAGGATCTCATTCCATGTGAGGAATATCCCACTCCCGTGGAGATGACAGGGCATGGAAAATGTCTGAGATGGGGAAACCCATGTATGTTGCATGGGGAGAGGATACAGTTTAATTTCATGTGATAGGGATGATTATTCTTGGATATTTAACATCCTGTAGCTCGGACAATGAGGATTCATTCCTCATCCCTAGGACTTACATAACCAGAGCGCTTTAACCCCTGGTGAAGGGAAGGCACCAATAATTTCATATGAATACGGGGTTATGGAGTGATCCATTGAGGAGATCACATTAGAGTGGCTATGTGAAGAAGAAATATATTTTAGTGTTCCTATGAGAAGAATCACGAGGAAAAGAAATGAAACATGAAGCACCACCCAAGGGATCTTGAAATAACTTCGTACAAACCTAGAGGGCCGTAAGGGAGAAATATGCACATGACAGGGGTGTCACGCATAAAAGGGGCTCAGACATGGTGACTTAGAGTAAGGATGACACATGGATCACACAAGGAGGGTTACACACAAGATTTAAGGGGTTCATTTAAGATGAGAGGTTGCGTGCAAGATATGGTGGTTATGCACAAAACATGTTGATGCGTTCAAGGGGAGACCCTGCACGCAAGTTCTACATGACACAATGGAAAACGTGCGTGCAAGAGGGATATTTTGAGTTCAAATGAATTAGAGTAAAGTAAATGGGTGAGGATCAATCCCTAATGGGCCCACCCAAAGGAGGACCCCTATGAGACCTATCACGTAAGATCTAGTACCTTGAGGACATGTCTTTTGCATGGTCACAGAAGGGTTTTCTATCGCACAACAGAGCATTGGTTCATCTTCCGTAACGGCTCCCCAAAGGGTGGGGGGCCGTTTCTATTTATAGACAGAAACTTAGGTGGTAGTGCACAAGAATAGACACATACAAGAGTTTTTTTACATCGCATTGGGCACATAAGATCTTGCATGCATATGGAAATCTTGCGTGCTGAGAAATATTCTTTCTCACCATTGAATTGGATGGTTTTCCGGATGGTCTCCATGGAAGGATCCATTTTACATCACATTGGGCACGTAAGTTTTTTCATTCTATTTCCAATCTTGTGCGTAGACCTTACATATTGCACGCACCTCCCTTGGGCGTCGCAGAATTGTCCATGGATTCAAAATATGCCTTATGGTTTCTCAATAATGTCCGTTCATGGACCCATCCAAAATTCAACATCCAAAATTCCCCCCCTCAGAATTAGAGCTGAAGGGGGACCTAAAGATCAGATTCTGAGGTTCATACCAAAAAACAGAGCATCTGACCATTGGTGCACGAAAAAAATATAAATTCGATGTACAAACCACTTACACGCGCACGAAAGGGGCGGTATGTGCCTATAAATATGTTGAGGGGGAGGGGGGGCTAGGTTCCACACTTTGAATTTCTTGTGAGATAATATATATTTTCTTGTGCAGGAAAGATCTGAATTTCTGCATGAAAGATCTTGGACATGCTTTGCATCTTGGGTGGAACTACAATTTCTTTCACACCTAGACAATTTCTTTCATGCATTACATTTCCTTGCGCACAAAAACCCCATTCTTTCACGTAAATCACTTTGTGATTTTTAAGACTTGATGGAAATGGATGCTCAACTAACTGATGCTGAGAGGGAATCTACCGCTACTTCTAGGAGGACCCAGATGATCACAAACCCCCAGATCCTTCATGCGATAAGGGTTGTGTCTGATAATCAGATGCTTTTTGGTATGCTGACGCAAGATCTGAAGGATTATATTCTGAGTGACAATATGTCAATATGGAATTTTGGTATTTTAGAGGAGGTGTTGATTCTAGGAATTGAGACTACATAATCATGGATAAAACGCAAGGATTTCCTTCCATAGTTCAACATTATGAGCAACAGTCACCCCACCAGGGAAACACATGACATGTCTATTTACATCTCGAATCTGAAGACTAGGACTATTGTAGGAAGTGATCTAGTTCTTGAGGAATCTCTATCTCATTATATGATCTTTTTTAGAAGTAGCATTACCAATGAGACAAAATGTTGGAAGAATGAGACTTCAGGTCCAGGGGAAATTTCACAAGTGAATTGGCATGTGCGTACTAGGTATTTGAGACATGTGAGGAGTTCAGGGAAGAGATGTGGTCTATCAAGATTTTTAATGTTGTGCGAACATCACTGTTTCACTTATACCATCAGCAGGACCTGGTACCAGAGTTGTTTAGCTGGTGGTCTCCTGACACCAATACCTTCCACCTCCACCACGGGGTGGTGGGTATTAGTATGTGGGATATTCATTGCATCGGGAGAATTCCCATAGAATGGTACAATATGACGAGTTCTTTCCAATTTGGGCTATATCCATGGTTTGAAACCGTGGCTATAAGCCCAAAAACCGTGGCTATAGGTTATATCCATGGTTCAATGAACCGTGGATAGTATTGGCATGGATATAGGCCTTGACCTATAGCCATAGTTTCAAACCGTGGTTAAAACCCTATAACCATGATTCAAACCATGGCAGAAGCTCAAGCCACACATTGACTATATCTACGTTTTGGAACCGTGGTTATAGGAAATATAGTCACGGTTCAAACCTTGGCTATAAGGATTTATCCACGGTTTGAAACCATGGCTAAATCTCTTCCCATTTCCAAAAAAAACCCCACCCTCACCCCTACACAACCCCCACCCCCTTACAGCAGCCCACCACTCCCCTTCTTGGATAGACCCCCTACCACACTCCCCTTACAGCATCCCCCCACCACATTGCAGCATCCCACTACCCCCTCATGGACACCCCACACCCCCTTGCAGTAACCCCCACCCCACTTGTAGCATCCCCCACCCCCTTGCAGTAGCCCCCACCCCCTTGCAGCCCCCACCCCATTGTAGCAGCCCACCACTCCCCCTCCTAGACAGCCCCCACACCCCCTTGCAGCAACCCCACCCAACTTGCAGCATCCCCCACCCCCTTGTAGCAGCCCACCACTCCCCTTCCTGGAAACCCCACACACCCCTTGTAGCAGCCCCCACCCCCTTGCAACAACCCACCACTCCCCTTCCTGAATATCCCCCCACACTCCTCTTGCAGCAGCCCCCACCCCCTTGCAGCAGCCCCCCTTGTAGCAGCCCACCACTCCCCTTCCTAGATAACACCCCTAGACACCCCCTTGGACACCCCCACTGGACACCCCTAGACACCCTTTGTACCCCCATGGACACCCCCCTTAGACACCCCTAGACACCCCCACTGGACACCCCCTGGACCCCCCTACACACCCCCCTGGACACCCCCTGGACACCATCCACTGGACCCCCTGGACACCCTCCACCAGGCCCCCCAGACCCCCTGAACACCCCCTTGGACACCCCCACTAAACACCACCTAGACACCCATGGACCCCCCATGGACCCCCTACCCCCCTTGGACACTCCCCACTGGACCCCCTAGACACCCCTTGGACATCCCCCCTAGACACCCCCTGGACCCCCCTGTACACCCTCTACTGGACCCCCCAGACACCCCCATGGATACCCCTCCCCCCCAAGACACCCCCACTGGACGCCCCACTGGACCCCCTGGGCACCCCACTGAACCCCCTCCCCCTATACACCCCCTGGACACCCCCTAAACACCCCTCTGGACACCCCCTAGACACCCCCACTGGACCCCATAGACACCCCCTAGACTCCCCACTAGACAGCCCCCTGGACACCCCCTGAACTCCCCCACTGGACCCCCCAATAGCATACTCCCCCCACTGGACACCCCTTGGACCCCCCTCCCCTGACACCCCCTGGACTCCCCCCATTGGACCCTATGGACTCCCCCCACTAGACCCCCCCTGGACGCCACTTGGACCCCCCTAGACTCCCCCGACTCGACACCCCCCTGGGAACTAAACTTCAGTGACCTATTAAACAACAATCTAAAGTAGATGATCCTAACTACTCAAATAACTTGACTCGATGAGATTTATATTCTAGGATAACACCTTACACAATCATGAAACTATACCAATAGATATTTGGAATATATATCAAATCACTACATGTTGGAAATAAAAAAAATACTCTACAGAACATACTTTATCAAGGACTATACTCCACTGGGTAATATCCTTACTCAAATTCTAATGGCTATACCCAAAATGATATTATGGGACTACAATTATCATATAGCAGAATTGGATGATTTGTCTCCCACCATTGGAGAGAACCATCAAGTTTACCTCCTAGAAGTATCAATTTCTGGCGTATTCTCACTAGATACCCTTAGAATGAGTTTTATTTCATACCTCAGTCCCACATAGAGGAAAACAATGGTTCTCCCTTGATAAATCTCTCACATGCACCATTACAAATACAAAATTTTAATAATTTGATACACCATCAACATAGGTAAGATAACATTAAAATTACTTGAGTTGTTAGATAAAAATTTTTAAGCCTTTGATCCACTCACCATAGATTGAGGTATCACTCACCACTACAATGGTCATTACCATATCAACCAAACTCAAATTTACATCACAATTTAGTTAGAATTTATTCAATATTTATTAATGGTTATACCACTAGGTATCATCACCATGGAAAGTGAACACCACAAAATATATCATCCTTAATAAAGATTAAACTCACTTCATCCTTAACCATCACCTCCTGAATTTTATTTTCACATCAATCCTGGTTGCAAGTCATGGAAGCAAATCAGTTTCATCAACTATGTTTTGTTTCTGGTTCTCTGCATAATAAGAATCCCTATCCTGCATACCAATAAAATTCATCAAAATCAAAAAATTATTGAAAAGGAAAATCCATCAGGAAGACAAAAATAGGGAAATTACTTTGACATTACTATTTGAATTGATTAAGCATTCTGCAACTAGTGAGAGTAATTTTTCCTGTGACACCTCCACCATGTCGGAGTTCAAATTCAAGTTGTTTCTCAGTAGTAGAACATTGCCTATCACAAATCTAAAGAAGGTAATTAAAATCCAAAAATAGTAACATTTTCACCGTATGAAAGACCAGAACAACACGATAGCAATATATTCATTTTCATATTTTTCAACATTAATATAATACGTTTGATCAGGGGCCATTTAAAGAATAAAATCATTGTTAATCGGGTGGAAAACTACAATATCTGATGTAAGGAAAAGATAATGTCAAAAATAAAGTAATCATGCAATTAAGAAGATATTTCAAATTAGAAGAGAAATCAATATCCCTGGAAATGGATAAAGTGGGAGATGAGGGGTTTACAGATGGTGAGGAGACCTCCCTGGACACCCCCTCCCCCTAGACAATCCCCCCTGGACAACCCCCGTTCCCCTGCACCCCCACACCCCCTGCCCCTCCTTTCCTCTACCCCCCTCACCCCCTCTTGAACAACCCCCTCCCCCATCACCCCCACACCCCCTACCCCTGCCCCCTCCCCCTGCACCCCCACACCCCTACACAATGTCCCCAAGCCCCCTTCACACCTCCCCCTACATACCCCCCCTTGCACCCCTCCTGGACAGCCCCCTCCCCCCCTGAACATCCCCCCAGACCCCCCTGAACAACCCCTCCCCCCCACACAACCCCCTCCCCCCTACAGACCCCCTTTCACCCCCTGAACAACCCCCTACCTCCTGGACATCCCCCTACTAGACAGCCCCTTGGACCCCCCTAAATCCCAAAATATCCCTCAAACCAGAAGATAATGAAATGATGGAACCAAAACATTAAGGTAAAAACAAGGTTGAAAACAATATCATTCCTCTGAAAAGAAACAATATTCATCCCTTTTGAAATAAGATTCAGTGTGGAAATGCATTAATTCATGATTTCCAATCAAACACGCAGAACAACATGTAAAGAAACTTCTTTCAGCAGGATAAGAGACAAATACAATGAACATTTAACATTAAAATCACCACGAAAATAGTTTTTATATTACAACTCTACCCTCATTAATGAATATTCAACATATTTTCAAAAAAAAAATCATGAAATATAAATTTCACAATAAACATCATCATACATTAAAATTCAACACTCATCATGTTTTACCATAAGAAAGAATATTTTCAATAAACATCATAAATTGATTTAGGTCAATAACATCAGCATGAAAAGTATTCAACTATTTAAGAACAAACACTCAACAAGCATAACATCCTAAAATAAAGAATTTCAAAAGAGTTCCAATAAGTATCATCAGGAATGAATTGTTATAAAAAAGTAAAAACCAAATTAAGTACCCCCCTATAATGATATGATGCAGTTTTATTCTTTTTAATGATCTAACCATCCTCTTATATTTTTCCATCAACCTAGATATTCTCATTGAAGTACCTAAAAAGAAACAAAATCAACTTCATACTCAATCATTTAAGTTCAAAAAAATAAAACAAGGTCTATGGTGAGAAAGGAGTGTCCATGAGGCTCCAATTCAAAGGGGTTTGTTGTAGTGCACTATGGTGAGAAAGGAGTGGCCATGAAAAATGATATTTCCATTGAATCATTCCAACTAATTTTAATTTTTAAATATTATGGTTTATCCATAGTTACCTTTTTTGGTTTAAAATGCAATTAAGTAAATCTAAGGCCACTTATGGAAACATATAAAATGTAAGACAAAGCATGTTATGAAATAATATCATAAAATATTCATTAAATGGATAAGTTAACTAAATTTCATGACATATCATGTTATAAAATAATATCATAAAATAAATTGAATATAATTAATGAAGTATTTATCATTACACATATAAAATGTAAGAAAATTAACTATTTTTATGAAATTAAAACATATCACTACATTTTCATCTAATGTATGAAGATTCACACCTTGTCCTTCAACTAGAATAGCCTTTAGAAAATCCTTTTATGCTAGAAGATAATCTGCAGTGAAAACCATTGATGTTTCACATGGTCTCTTAGAGCCATAGATGTTGCAGATCAATGCTTGTAAGCATTCAATAACTTTTTAAAGCAATGCTTGCAAGCATTCATTAACTTCTAAAAGAAACACATAGATATAGAAGAATAAAAAATTTAAAGGGAACTAATTATTTTTAGCTATTTCTCTTTAAAAGATAAACTAACTTCAATGTAAAAGGAAAACCGTCATGAATTTGTACTCAGCATAAACCACGCATTACAAAAAGAAAACCATAAATCATGGAAAATACCAAGCACCACTAAATAAAAATTTCTAAGTCCCCAATAAAGTTATGATTCTGGATAAAATCACCCAAAAACATAAAGCACATAAAGATCTATATATGTAGTCACATTAGAATACTTATAAAAATAATAACATCAATAACTCACCTGCCAAATAATTAGAACCAATCCAACAACAAAATTAAATGCGTATATATTTGAATTTTCAAGATAAGAGTTAACCAATCCAACATTGATTCTTATTCCACATACAATGTCAAATCCTGTAAACAGTTCACTAACACCAATCAGAAATCATCTTTATTAATAATCAAAACCAGCCATGTGGGATGATAAAATAGAAAATAGCATGTCATGTAGAGCATTGATTGTGAGGGATGATGTAGAAACCTTGGTTGTTGTAGAGAAAATGCAGGCTCAATGTCTGGATGCTTTGACTTGAAGTCCCTTCAAGCCTTTAAGATGGTATTGATCCTACTTCAACTACCACAGAAAACACAGAAATAGAAATATAAAATATAGGTGTGATTGAAACAAAATGAAGGGGAGGTCAACAAGACGAAACCTGGGATGGTGTAGCATCAAAGTGGTGGGTACTAACAGGTGAGTGTGAATGGAGAGTTGAATAAACCAAACCTGGGCAGTAATGAATGGCGTGGCATCGATGTCATTAGTTCAAAATGGTGGAAACAAATGGAGAACATGCAATTCAATGATCAATTTCAGCAGCCACCACCCACTTGTAGCACCCCACCACTCCCCTTCTTGGACATCCCCCCACACACTCCCCTTGCATAAGCCACCCACATCCATTACAGTAGCCCCCACCCCCTTGTATCAGACCCCCTTGCAGCATCCCTCCACTCCCCTTCCTAGAAAGCACCCCCTGGACACCCCCTGGACCCCCTGGACACCCCCCTTGGACCCCCTGGACACCCCCTGGACCCCCTGGATGCCCCCCCTGGGCACCCGCCACTGGACCCCCCTAGACCCCTGGACACCCCTCACCCCCTAGATACCCCCATGGATGCATATACATGCATATTAAGAAAATTCAAGAAGAAAAAGTAAAAATGAAAATTGTAAACTGAGAGAATGTATAAAATATTTTTTTTTAAAAAATATAAAGGTACCTGATTCAAAAGCACATACTTGGGGATCAACTATCTAAAAATGATACAGAGTAATGTCTAAATGATCAAATATTTCACACTCAAGATTAAACTTGAAATCATCAATTCTGCAAGCATGGTGTATGCCAAGTCAATTTGATTTAAAACACAACAATTGGTTATTAGTGTCTTGAAAAAATGGTATAAAATAACCATTACCTCCTGAATTTTATATTCACGTCAATCTCGATTGCAAGTCATGGAAGAAAATAAATTGCATTAGCTATGTTTTTTTGCTAGTTCTCTGCATGGCATGCATCCCTATCCTGCATACCAATACATGTCATCAAAATCAAAAATTGATCAAAAAGTAAAAGTCATCAGGAATCCAAAAATAGGAAGCCAAAGTCTCTTTTGAAGAGGATTTAAAACGACTTAAAACCCCAACTTATAATTACTTGATTGGTAAATCAATTCTATGTGTTTTTTTATTTTTGATGATATTATACTTTTAGTTGTTATTTTTATAATACCATTAGTTTAATTTTCTACTCTATTTAATAATTTTATTGTTAGATATGATATAGTGATTTTTCTATTATTATTGAATTTACAATTATTTTTGTCTAATTTTTTGGTTATATTGGATCTTTATATTTTCAATATATTTAATAATTGAGGTGAAAAAAAAATTGATAGTTTTTTAAACTAATATTCACCCCTTGTAATGTGAATATAATCAATATTTTGTGATAACATTTGGTATGAAAGTAAGTCTCTATGTTTGAGACCGATCTTGACTTAATCATTCTAAATATTCATTACGTTATCATATTTTTGATCATATCATATTCCTTGCACTAACCTATAGTGGAGAACATATTTTCATATTTTTTATGGTGGAAGGATTCCATTTCGAATATATTGAAAATAGTAATCATAAAAGATCACCCATAGTTGATGGAAATGATTGTGAGTACTAGCGATATTTGATGGAAACATTAATTATTCATATTGGGAGTGAATTCCCAAGAAGCACTCAAAATGATATGGAAATTATGGTTATGTTGTACAACATTGATGATCATATGACTTATAATGTCATATTAAAATGTTGTGCATAAGCCTTTCCATTTATAAGATAAAAGGGGGATCACTTAGTGGTGACTTGGTCATTACACCACTTGCCTACTTGGGCAATTTCATATTAAAAGTCTAACAACACTTAAAGGTTGTTTTGGTTCAAACAACCGTTTTAATAAAAATTGGGCAACCCACTATAGGGATATAAAAAGTTTCAAGTACAATGTGTGCTTTAAGACTAACAAAAACATCAAGTATAAGGAATACATCAATGAAATAATGTCAAGCAAGGTATACCACTGTGAGTTTTCACAGACAGCGCACCTTCGTTGGAGGGGTTTTATTAAAAAACCACGACATGTTTTTCAAATAAAAAAATTATCTTAACTAATAGTTATTCAAGAATTTAAATTTAATATAATAATAATTAAGAAGGAACATAAATGAAATTTAAAAAATTCTTGAATTAAATAGGTTAGGAGAGGGAACCTACCTCAAAGGAGCCAAGCCACACTTAGTAGTTGACACTTTTATTAGCGACAACTCTAAGATGCTTCATCTATCCTCTGGGCATATACACCTTTTCATATACATAAGGATTCCCTAACCCCTATGTACATGTTCACATGGCCTTTAACACGCACAAGATGATCCTTATATATATGCTCACATGCATAATCCTATTATCACCCACACACGTATGGATTTTCCATATATATACATAATCACACATAGCCCCCTATATGTAATCGCGCTGCCATGGGAGGATATACATATAATGGGAGAACTTATTATATATATTCTTACCTATGAATATACGGTGAGTCGCCTTTGAATCTGGTTTCCGCAACACACACGAACATGTCCCAAGAGACTTAAAAAAATGCCAGTGATATGATGAATCATCATTAATTGAACCTAAAAATTGCACTGGGAGGAACATTATTAGTGAGAAAGGAAATAATAGAATAGGTGATGATGATGACAACATCAACAATTGAAGTGAAGGTTTCCTCTCTAATGAGGAGACAACATATCATGCAGTTTCAATTCATGCAATAGGGATTTGGAACATCAAATTTAACATCATACATCAATGAAATTAAACATGAAATTTACATTTTACACAATTATAACATAAGAATATGTAATACATGCACACCACATTATGGTTTCTAAAATGGTAAACAATAATTAATACAAACATAACATTGTTTATGAAACATCATTATTTTCTAGATATATTAGAGATAGGTGAAATCACTTTTATGCTATGTGGGATGAGCATTTTCTTGGTTTTCTAATACCTATCAAAAAAAGTATCTAACTATTGTATGGGTGGTAACTAGGGCATATTAATAAAATTATAGGTAATAGACCATGTATAGTATTTTTCATATACAATACATACCCAATACAACTTTTCTTAAATAGAAACTTCTGACATGTAACTAACACTACATATGAAGACAATAAATTAGAAAACGAAGATGAATGAGAGAAACTTCCAACTCAAAGAAAGACAAACACATAACATGAAACTGAACTGAAATAAAAAGATTCATAGACCTTAGTTGGTAAGCTCCATGATAGCAGTGATTATATCCCCATTGGCATATTTTAGAGCCATCATGACCTTGGCCTTGTAGACTCCATCCCGTGTCATCACCAACTCGATTTCCTTAGTTTGTAAGATCTATGATCGGGATTGCATTAAAAAATAGTAAATTAATATAAATTATAAATGTAGTTATGATATCCGACAATACCCCCCCCCCCCCCCCACTACACACCCCCATGCTCCCTCCCCTGCACACCCCATGCCCCTCCCTTGCACTCCCCACTGCCCCTACCACCAACACACCACCCTGCCCCCAGCACACACCCCTACACACCCACACCCCCCTACTCATCCACACCCCTGCCCCCTTCACACCCCCCACACCCCCTCCCCCCACCCCCTTCACACCACCATACTGCCCCTACCCTACCCCATGCCCCCTCCCCTGCACACTCCCTCCCTTTTCCCCCGCCCCCTCCCCTACACCCCATGTCCCCTCCCCTGCACTCCCCCTACCCCCTACCACCAGCACACCACCCTACCCCACTGCACACCCCCTACACACCCACACCCCCCTATGCACCAACACCCCCTACCCCCTTCACACCCCCTAACCCTACCCCCTTCACACCCCCACACTGCCCCTGCCCTACCCCTTCCCCTACACACCCCTATCCCTACCCTTGCCCCCTGCACTTCCCCTACCCCTACCCACAACACACCCATTCCCCCAGCACACCCCCTTCCACCTGCACACCCACACCCCCTGCCCCCTTTCCCCCTGCACTCTCCCCCCGCCCCCTCCCCCTGCCCTTGCACACCTTCACACCCCTTGCACCCTAAAACAGTACACACCACAATATCTACCAAACACTAACATCATTATATAGAAGAATTCAATGTATAAAACAAGAATAAAATTTACATCTAAAATGTACCTCAATATAAGTATCACCAAAACCATCACGACCCTAATCATCTCCTTCAGAAACACCAACATCATTATCTCCTCCTCTCAGACCACTATCATCATCAACATCCGCATTGGAATATGCAACTAAATTAATGGCAGGAGTAGAATAATTCTCATAAACAGAACAAAAATAAATTAGAACACATTTAATTAATGAAAACATAAAAAGGTTATCACTAAAATCAACAAATCAATCAGGATTTATTTTACTCATAGAAAATCATACAAAATGTGAAAATATAGCAATGCCAAAGATTTTAATGGAATTTTAGGGAATAAAACAATTAATTACATATAAAAATTTATGAAATTTATAGTTCTATCACTCCCCCACATTTAGTTTATTAAACTCTAAGGAAATGCATTGTCTATCAGACTTCCTAAAAATGAGAAACACCTCATGAATATGAAGTTCACAACCCTATCAGCTCATCCAACAAATAAAAATCAGATAGTTTAAATTTTATAAACTTACACCATCATTTGGCTATAACAATTCCCATTAATATAGAGATTATAGTCAACTACTCTCCTAAACCTCAAAAAAATTTAACATTTTCAAGCCTTGAGTTCCAAGCTACGTGTACTTGTTTTAATCCACAAAAATCATTCTTAAAAATGAAAAATTTATTATCATCATTATTTATTTGAAATCAACATAGTTGACCAATTTAATCTTCCTTAAAAAAACTCCAATAAGAACAGAATACTTTTTTTTATATACATTAGATATACCTTCATACTCTCTATATAACTATGGTAAAAAATAATTTGATAAACTCAATACAATCAATTGGGGAAAATATTTTATCTACAACCACCCTATCAATCAATGAATATCCCTTTCACAAAATTCTGACTATGAATTTTATAACTTCTCTATTTTTTTTAAGCATATTTTTTAATACATGTTTAGTGAATATGATATTTTCATCTATTTTTTGTGGAAAAAATTTCTATGTGTCATTATTTTCTGTCTAATTTAACTCCCCATTCATATCTTTAATATAATTTTAATCGTTGGATTCTTAATAAAATATTTTTTAATCAAATAAATATAATAGGGAATTTCTTTTAATTCTATACATCCTCTTAGTTTATACTACATCATATTTGTCTCCAAAAATGTTCTCTTCATCAATATGGTTAGTTCTAGTAAATCAAATACTTCCACAACAATAAAAAATTTATATATATCAGAAATTTCAATCAAAAAATCATCAACATATATTAATAAGATGAATTCATGTTCTGATCATATGATTCACCTATTTTAAATTAAATTACTTTGGTTTAATTAGTTATTTGACTATGTTAATCCATACGATCCTCTTAATAAAGACAAGGTATTACTAATTGCACAATTTAAAATAATAACAATAGATAAGTTTTGAATCCCTTACCTCAAATGATGCTTAAAAAAATCCTAGCATGAGAGAAAAGAATGAAGAATGGTTACACTGTCATGAACATGAGTATTCTTATAATATGTACAAAAAAACTCATTTTGACTAAAAAACCTTAAAAAAACAAATGATAAGCAATCCAAATACCATATACTCCCTAAGAAGATAAAATAATATGGAATAGACAATAAAAGTAGAGGGAATCTCCTTGTATCTCAATGAGATTGATCACTTAAAGCTGACAAATAAAGAAGTGGGTCATGTATTAGGGGAGGATGGAGGAGGAGGGCACTTCCGTGAGAGGAGGGTCACAGATCGAGAGGAGGGTCGCCATGAGAGGAGGGTTGCAGATTGAGAGGATGGTCGCTGTGAGGAGCGTGCCTCTGTGAGAGGAGGTTCGTTGTGAGAGGAGGGTCTCCATGGGGAGGATCACCATTGGGGAGGATGTAGGAGGAGCCTGATGTGTGAAGAGGGTCAACGCTGGGGAGGATGGAGGAGGAGCCTGGGGAATCCTGACGGATTTTGTAAAAAAAAACTAAGGAAAATTTTTAGCCACAATTTTTTAATTAAACCATGGATAAAAACATGATATATCCACAGACCTATAAAATCATGGCTATAGGTCCATGTATATAGATCAAATTTCTAGTAGTGAATGTTTAGGAGGATAATACGCGCACCCCTATTCTAACATGGCATCTGTTGGAGCTAGCTAAGGATAAGCTGTAGATAAAATACATCCTAAAGGATATATCTTATTCAGGGTGGTTTAGTCTATTTATGACGTAGAAAAAGGTAGTGAAAATGCTAAGCCGATGGAAGAAGTGCTTGAACACATCGTAGAGGGTGAAGGTGGGATCATACTGTATGGTCCTATAAGCAGGCGATTACCGATCATGGGGCTTCAACATAAATGAAATTCTGGACCCAAACATATGATATGATGATTTTCTTGATTCATTTCTAAGTGGGTGGATACTAATAGTACGGGATATGAGAATAGGGGTTCGTTCAAGAATTCTAGTGATGGACGGAATCATGGCATCCAAGAACAAGGTTAATCTAGGGGTACCTATATTGAACAGGCTGTATAGTATTCTAGGACAAATTTCTAGAGGGATCTCACCCTAGAGGATATGTGGGACATTCCAAATTCTTCATGGCTAGGTTGAAACTCATTGCGGTGGGTATGAATTTATGAATGCCATTTATCCTCCAGGTGATGGTCTACGACCACCCTTACTAAACATTGCTGGGATGCGCCTATTAAAACTCAAAGAGGAAGGGATAAAGCTCAAGATTGGAGACCATACCAAATTCAATTTTTATCCTTTTAAAACCCCATTTGGCCAGATTCTAGGTGATGGGTGAGGCCCATTAGATCAGAGGTAGTACATACAATGTTTTAGGGGTAGCGTTCTTGTAGCCTAGATTGATGGAAAAATTTTCTGCAAACCATAAGTGCCGATGAGGTTTTCTAGGAAATTTAGGTTCATGAAGAATATTCCCAAGAAAGTATATAAAGAGGTTCGGGAAGAGAGACATCCTTGCATCCTTCTCCAACTGTGGCTCATGTTCACGAACATAGGGTTTGGTGAAGTCATCACCCATCCTCTTATCGATGTCAACGTTGGTCAATCAACAGAGTATGCCACCAATTGGATAGAAACATTCCTAGAGGTGATTCTGCGGAAGATAATTCGAAAAATCAAGGTAGCCAACATAGATTCAGGAAAGTGGGGAAGTAGAAAAGGTACTATTGGGGAGGAGAGACAAGGAATAATCTAGACAGTCATAACGATGTGGGCGGGAACTTCTTCGGCTGTGGCGTCACGAGGTGGGAGTGCGCCTTCTCCCTCTAAAGAGGGGTGGTCTAATGGGATGCCTCATGGTCTAGACAGGAAACTCCCTAGGAAGAAACTAAGGTATCTCATAAATATAACCATGGATGACATATTCCCATCTCTATGGTCTTTCTGGAGGACACTGCAACAATCTATGTCCACCTAAGAGCTATAGTGGAGGCTAGTGCGCACTAGGCTTGACTTACCAAACATAGGGCACATCTAACTGTCAGATAGGTTAAACTTTCATCGCTGATATGCATACCTGACATCCATGGATATGTACACATGCCAATGAGGGTGGTATGAAGAGACTCACCTTCTAGTGAACGTGATACTTGGCCAGTAGCATGAACTAGAAAAGCTGTCGTCTGAGGATGATGAAAATGAGGAAGAAGAGAGGAAGGGGAGGAAGAAGAATAGGAAGGGGATGAATAAGTAAAGAGAGAAGAGTAAGAGGGAGAGAGATAAGGGGATGAGGGATAAGAGGAAGTTGTGGGTGAAGGTCCCAGAGGTGAGGGACCACCAGAAACAGTCATCCACCTTGGAATCCCACATGAGAGCAGTGAAATCACAGGATCTGATGCATAATTGGATGAACATCTCGAGGTGAGTCTCAACTATTATCTCCAATGGCCTTCCTCTTTTTGTAACTCAAATCTACTGACCAACTATTTTCTATTTAGGAACACATTGACGATGATATCCAGAAATCCTTCCTTGCAGGGGATGAAGATGTACCCATGGATGTTAAAGAACATCCTCATGAGCCTTCATTTGGGTACAATCAGGGTGGAAAAATGGACATGGATGAAGTGGGAAGTGATGAAACAGAAGGAAGGGATGAAATGGTGACCTCAGTGTTTCAAGATATTACCGCCATTCTGAAGGAGCCGATATTGGTGATTTAATTAACAAGTGCTGAGGGATCTCCAATAGTGGAAGATCCTACCATGACATAGACACTGGATACCGCTGCACTTGGATCTTGTAAATATTTACCTTCATTGGATATCATCTTTTATTGGGGAACTCGGGTGACCAAGATATCAAATCCCAATGAAATGATCGAAAGGATGGAGCCTTGGAAAAATGTTGGGTCTGGAATGTCAGAAGGATCCCTACAAGTGATTGCGCCAACTCTTGCAGAGCCAACTATTCAAGCTAGTCCCATCCTAGTACCTGGTGAGAAAGAAGCTGCAATCATGGGGGATGATGCTACTAGGGTTGAGCTCTAGGCCAACAAGGGTGGGGCTGCTAGAGAGGAAAGAGTGTCAGAAGAGGATCCAGACACTGAACTCTAGGTTATTTTTCCCAAGTACAGGCCTGCAGATCCCGAGGAGATGGACGAATCCGATCCTGACATAGCCGAGGGGAGCCATATGACTTGACGCAAGGCGCAGATGTGCATAAAACTCTTCCTCAATGAATCACATATAGAATGGCTAAGCTAAATGGGATCACATCACACATGGTTGTGATTTCTCTGCATCATATGGGAGGATTCTCACCTTATTCATATAATGATCTGTGATTATATGGATGAGAAAATATGGAAGAGTAGCCAAAAATCCGATATTTCCTTATCTCAGAAGGAATCAGAGAATACCTAGAAGTTACTTAAAGTTGAGAAAGAAATTTGATGCCTTGGAGAGTAAGAAAACGAAAGATCGGAATTTATCACGAGCCATTCTGAGCTCATTAAACAGTTGAGGGCCCAGCTGGCGGATTCCCAAGAGCAAGTAGTGCAGGCTAGATGTCAAATGATCAAGTTCCATGCTGAATAGGAACGAATAAAATCCAAAGGTAATGATTTACAATCTACAACTACTGACAAAGAGAGGGATCTCAAGGTGTAGGAAGCAGCCCTAAAGGCTATGATCCTAAAGGTGGAATCACTAGTGCAATCCATCAAAGGATCTGATCCATAAGGGCCATATTTTAGCCAAAATCATAAACCTATCTTTATTTTTTTACTTTCCTATTCTGAACTACGTGTATAGACTGAATATTTGCTTGATTTCTAATTTTAGTGCATTCCAACCATGACTGTGAAGTAATTAGCAAGTCATCCCTAAGCTCATGTGGGTCATACCCGGTGTGAGAAACAAGATAAGACTACATAATTCTTCACTTTGTGTATGAGAGTTCCAACTAAACTTTTGAAAACTTGGGGTCTAGATGACCACCCAAAGTTTTTGAAATAAGAGAGGGGTCTTGGCTGGGGCATAGGGTCCTCAAAACAGCCAAAACTCTATTTCCCACATACTCTAGTGCACGAGAGGGATGACTCCAGGGGTGTTAGAATATTTTCTAACAAAGGGGAATGGAGAATGTGAATTACGATAAATCAAATTAGGGATATAGTGAGGATGTCATGATGAAATAGGATTTATGTTGAATGAATTCAAAACACAGTATCTGTATTGTGTTAGCCTGAAATGGGGATAAAAAAATGAGGGCCAACCACTGAACGTATTCAAAACATGGGGCCAAAATCAAAGTTTTTTCCACATTTATCTAACCATTATGGGGTTCCTTCATATGTGAGAGGGAATGGATCTGAATAAGGGGCACACAAATCATGGGGTGGAGTGATGGGATGTTATAATGAATTCCAACACTCTTGAAATTACTCCACTATGATGAAAGTGCACGGGGTGAGCGTATCAGTCTGAATCGAGATCATGCCTACTTTCGAGAGGGACCTCTCTGGTTAGTACCTCATATGGTCTACAATTTTACATCATGTGGTGAGGATGACAGTGTCATAGTTTAAGGTCATATGGAAGGGCCCATGGGCCACACTATATTGTATATGAATACTATCTAACCACAACCCCTAAGCCTACGTGAGCCATGCTCGGTGTAAAAAACAAGGAGCATTGTCAGGACTTCCTCATCTAATGAGAGTGTGCAATGGTAAAAGGAAATGTCAGGTGGGAAAAATCCCAGACAGACCAACATTCATACTTGATGCGCATGAATTCACGTAATTACAACACTAACGGTGTCGAGGATCGGTAAAATGGAAAGGGGAATTGAACATGAAATTCACTACATCCGATATTTGTGGGTGTAATGAGAGCATCATATCGATGAAGGATAAATATTTACTGTGTTAAAAAAATCATCCTTTTCACATTATCCTAGAATGGGAACAAACAAATGAGGGTTGACCGCGAACCATATTTGAAATATGGAACCTGTCTCATAATGTTGTTCAAAATCCTCTAGGACATTATCCCAAAGCGGTAGGCAAGCTATAAGGATGAGCATCCATACCGATAGGTGGTCCCTTTGGATGTGAAATATAATGAAAACCCAAATTAAGGAATGTGCAAAGTGAGAACATTAATCATGCAGTTTAAGAGTCATGTAGGATGAATGTAGGGGAGGACCAAAGAGGTCCTCACCGCACTACATACCTTTTGAGAGATCCCAGGATGAAAGGGACCGGGGAGGCGAAAGTAGTTACGATCTAACAAAAAACAGGAAGTCTAGGAATCACTACATATCCCACAAATATGGGAATCATTCCACGCATAGTTCTTGGAAGGGGGAGATATCCTCTATTAAATAAGAATAATGTAATTGTTATGCAGTTTAACATCTTGAGAACATAGAGGATAAGAATCACTATTTAAAGTCATAGAGCTCGGACCATAAGGTTCCCAGTTTAATGTCATGCATGTGGTACACACCCGTGTAGTTTATTGTCATGTGGTAAGGATAGATAAATGGAGAACTCTCGAGAGAGGTATGTGGCATGGCTACTGCAAACCCGATGTGAATGAGGACATAAGTCCACACCACACCACATACTTATGAGGACTAGGGATGAAATGAAACAAAAGGGGTTCATTATGATGTATTTGGACCACAGAAAACAGTCTAGGAATCACTACATATCCCATAAGGATGGGAATAAATCCACATGTAGTTCTTGAAGGTGATACGACAGAAGGCCAATGCCAAAAGGGGAACTATCTTCTCAAGCGAAGACATCAAATGGCCAAGTAGTTTGTCATTACACAACATGAGCATATAATACGTAGTTTAGATCCACCTGATAAATATGTAAGAGATATTATTTTATGGTCATAGAGCTTGTACCGAAGATGGGAAGATTATTGAAATGGAAATATGAGACATGGGAAAAAAGGGTGGGGGAGATATTTGCAACGAATGGAATACACAGGGGAGAAGGTGTGGAGTCGAATATTACCCTCACAATATTAATTCATCCTCTTTAATGTGCACAAGTGCATGGAGGGATAACACCTAAGGTGTAAAAATTCAACTTGATCATGGTGGAGTAGAACGGGACATGAATCATGTGACCAATACTTAAGGCTTAATGGGGTTGGCGTAACGATGGAGGATAACTATTGACCAAATTCAAAACACAACATCCATATCATGTGACCTGAAATGGGAACAAAAAAATGAGCGTTGACCGCTGACCATATTCTCAATGCGAGATCTGTGTTAATTTTCATTCAAAATCATTGGGGATGTTGGCCCAAGAGAGTAAGAGAGCACTCATGCCTAGAATCCATGCCAGTCAAGGGTCCTTTCAGATGTGAAAGATAATGGAAACCCAAATAAAGGGAAACATGAAGCATTGAAATGTATGAAAACATGTCCATCTAGAATCCAACACTCTAGGTCCTAAACCAAAGTTCATTTGGGCATGTTGGTGTGGTATAATAGATGTTGATAAGTATAGAGATAAAGAGGAAAAATGGTTTTATGAAACTGGGGTCGGACCTGAGGTGAAATTCCTGGGTGTTCCTACATATCCCATGAGGATGGAAATCTAGCCATACATAGTTATTGAAGATGTCGTGCAGTTTATCATCATGCGATAAAGAGATAGGATAATGGAAGGAAGATCCCCGAAGGAAATTACATGGAATGGATATCATAAACCCAATGTGAATGAGGAACCAAGAGGTCCTCACCACACCACGTACTTCCAAAAGATTTTGGGTCGTCAGAGTTCAGGCCAAGGGACCGGAAAGAGGGGAGGATTTGACATACCCGGGGCTAGACCTGAAGAAAAAATTTTCGGGCATTCCTACATATCCCAAAAGGATGGGAATCAATCCACACATAGTTCTAGAAAATGGAATGGTAGGGTACCAATTCCAGGGGAAATAATATCTTGCAGGTATGGACTATGCACTAAAAGAAGCGACATTTGATGGATCTTGTTTTTCCTTTAGGTTGGATGTGTTATTTTTTGTGAAGGAACAACCCTAGGATGGAGAATCCAGGTGTTTCTGTAGGAATCAAGCAATATTTAGGTTTTGAAAAATGTCATGGTGGATAACCGATACCAAATATGATATCACCTTGAGCGAGGACACCACAAGGCGGTTCCATTTTTCGTTGTGAAACCAGGATGATGGTGTCATAGTTTAGGGTCATATGATAGGACCAACCCATGCATTTTAACGCCGTATAGAAAATAAAAAATTATTTAATGTCATTTTGGACCAGGAAACATAGTTTAACATCATATGTATTGGAATCATACCGAAGAAAAAGGTTCTAAAGGGAATTCACATTGTGTGGTGAAGCATACTCGAGGCGAATGAGGACACCAGTCCACACCACACCGCACAAAACCCCAGTGGAAGGGGACCTTAGGACAAGGGGATGTAAAAGATCAGAGGACATGGGGCTGGACCTGAATAAAAAATGTTAGGTCATTCCTACATATCCCATGAGGATGGGAATCAAGCCAGATGTAGTTCTTGAAATTCATGTAGTTTAACATCATGCGATAAGGACGAGGAGGGGTCTTAGTTTAAGGTCGTAGAGCTCAGTCCAAAAGATGTGATATTCCTCCAAGCAGGCGCAAACCTTGAACAAGTCCCTAATACCACATGATCTAAGCTAGATTTGGGAAGCAAGGTAGGAGAAGGACTTCATAGTATATGGAATGATCAGTAAGGTGAAACAGTGTTGAGTCAAGGATGACACCACGATGTCGACTCTCAATGTGTAAATCTGCACAGAGGTATATGAAAAAGGGTCTCATAATTCCATTTGAACATGATGGAGTGGAAATGGATGTGAATCACAAGACCAATATTTATAGTTAAATTGGGATGGAACAATGATAGAGGAAAACTATTTACCATGTTCGAAACACAACATCCATATCATTTAGCATGAAATGGGAACAAAAAATGAGGGTTGGATGCTGACCATATTCGAAATGTGGAACCTAATACATAATGGAAATCAAGATACTCAGGGATGTTGGACTAAGATGGTATTAGACCACTAAGGCCTAGAATCCATGCCATTCAGGTGTCCTTTTGGATATGAAAGATTATGGAAACCCAAATAAAGGGAAATTTGAAGCATGGAAATGGATGACAACATGTCCATGTAGAATCCAACACTCTAGGTCCTAACCAAAGTGAATTTTTCCATGTTGGTGAGGCATCAAAAAGGTTCAAGGGGCCCAATTAGGAGCAGAATACTTGAGGAGATGAGTTGAGGAATGGGGGAAGGAGAGCTCTCAAGAAAGAGGTATGTGGCGTGGCTATTGAAAACCTGATGTGAATGAGGACATAAGCCCACATAAACCACATACCCCCTCCTAAAGAACTTAGTAAAAGGGGATATATGGAAAATGAGGTGTCTAAAAAATAGGGTTGGACCTGAAGATGAAATTTTCGGGAATTACTACGTATCCCATGAGGATGGGAATCAAGCTACAGGTAGTTCTAAAAATGTTGTGCAGTTTAACATAATGTGATAAAGACGTAGAAGGGAGGAGTGTCTCAAGGGGATGTGTGTAACATAGAAGATAACCCGATGTGAATGAGGGCATAAATTCCATACCACATTTCAAAATCCTAAGAGATAACATGGGCCAAAATGGCTAGAAAGGTTGAGGGACCTGAGGTTGGGCCACATATGAAGTGTTCGGGCGTTCCTACATATCCCATAAGGATGGGAATAAATCCATACATAGTTCTTGAATATGTCATGAATTTTATCATCGTGTGACAAGAATGTAGTATATCTTAGTTTAATGTCATAGAAATTAGACTATTTTTCAGTTTACCATTCTGTGGGATGAGTACTGGGTAGTTTTACGTCCTTCAGCGCAAATGACAATGTAGTTTAACGTCTTGAGGGATGAGTGCTGGGTATTTTTACATCCTTCAGCTCGGACGGATCACAAGGTTTAATGTCGTGTGGTGAAGAAAGAGGTGACACTCTTAATAGAAATACTTCTTGAGTAATTCAGAATTGGTGGGAGGAGTAATAAGCTCACCATTTATGGTGACCAGAGAGTATGCACTATTCAGGTAAACCTTGTGAATGATATAAGGTCCCTACCATTTGGGCTCCAGCTTTGGTGGCTTCCTGTCAGGTATCATTGGCGTTCTTAGGTCCAATACAATGTCACATTGTAAGAAGGATCAGAGGTGAAATTTCTTATTGAAATCCCTAGATATCTTATTCTAATGTCTATCCAGATTGTGCAGGGCACAAATCTTGTTCTCATAGAGCACTTCTAGTTTATCCAGATGGATTTTAGATACTTTGTGTAGTGTCTACTAATCATAGACATCTGTTAAAAATGAGGGTAATTGAATCTTGATGGGTGGGACTGCCTATGTTTCATACACCAGGGAATATAGAGTCACATGGGTGGAATTACGAGCCTTCATTTGGTAAGCCCATAGAGCATTGAAGAGTTTTTCTATCCAACTCTTCTTGTTTTGACCAACTATATTCTAAAATATTTTAGAGAGGGTTTTGTTGAGCACCTTGATCTACCCATTTTATTGTGCATGATTGTGAATGGTATGATTAGAATAGAGGTTGTACTTGGCATACAATTTCTTCTGTTTGGATGCCCAAAAATTGGTGTTGTTGTCTGTAAGGATGACGTGAGGGCCTTAGAATCGATGGATTATATTAGATCTCATGAATTAGATGATAGAATGGGCCTTGAATTCCCTGATCGGAATTAATTCTACCCACTTAGAAAATAAATCTGTATTGGTCAGGATGAACCAGCACTGGTGAGATGTTGCCGGCGGATATGGTCCCATGACATCGAGTCCCCAGACTGAGAAGCGCCAAGAGTAATGTTAGTATGGAGAGGTTCTGTTGAATAATGAAAAAAATTATCATGGATCTGACATTAATGGAACCTCTTGGTAAACTCTATACAGTCACAGATCATGGTAAGCCAAAAGTATCCCAATATTTGGATCTGATAAGAGAGTTTTGGACCTACCTGATGAGTCCCGTAGAAACCAGAATGAACTTCCTGCATGACTTGAGAAATATCACCTCATAAAATGAAAGATAGGGTTATCCTTTCAAAACCATGTCTGTAGTGGATCGAATCAAGACCGGTACCACTCTATAGGCTGAACTGCACTGCACACCGTCAGATACTCTCATGCTCGGCTTAGTCTACCAGGAGATTACTGTGATAGAGATACTCAATAAACGAAGTTTTCCTGTAAGGAGTGACTTCTAACATTGGGGTAGGGGGGGCCTTGAGGTCCCTATATTGAGGTATCAGTGGTAAGGTGGATCACCTATGGTCTATCATCAACATTTAGAGTGATGGGAGTGATGACTCTTAAATGCGCAACATGGATAATCAAATCATCATGGTCAGGCTTTGCAAGAGATGTGACCAGGCTAGACAAGGCACCGGTTCAACCGTTTTGTGATCGAGGGACATGAGTAAATTCTAGCCGAGAAGGGAAATGGGCCATCAGCTGGAGATAACACTATAACAGTGGTATGATCTCTGGCTTCCTGACAACGTAGTCACATTTTATCTTATTGATGACTAGTTTGGAGTCCCCTTTCACATGCATGTGGGGAACATCAATATCAAGGGCCATCTCGAGACCGATGATGAGGGCCAGGTACTCTGCCTCATTGTTTGTACAACCTTTTGATGACAAGAACAACCAAGGAAAGACAACTTGTGCATTCATGATGAAGATGATACCCATGCCCACTCTGTTGAGTCTGGGATCATTGAATCTCCTGCTGGTAGGACTTAGGGAAGCACCATCAAAGTGAATTTTTCAAAACAGAATGTCTTGATCTATTAAGAGGATTTCCTCATCTAGAAAATCAAGATCTAGAGACTGTTCTGTGGGGGTTGGATGGGTGGAAATAAAGTCTTCCAATGCCTTTCCCTTGATAGTTTTATAGGGGAAAAACTTGATGTCGAACTGTTGAAGGATCACTGCCTACTGAGCTAGAAGGTCTGTCAACATGGGGTAGTTTAGAATGTACTTCAATGGATCCACTTGGGACACTGGCTGTATCTCATGGTGTTTCAAGTAATGTCACAATTTATACACTGCTAATTCCAGCATGAGGAAGCTCTTATCAACAAAGGAGTATCTAGTCTCTATATCTTGGAGCATGTGTCTAAGATAATATAAAATGTTCTTTGTTCCCATATTATTCTTCTGAGTGAGAAGGGCGTTGAGGGACCATTCCAAAGCAGTCACATAAAGGACCAGAAACTTTCCTAAAATGGGTGTCATTAGAACTGGAGGTTGTAGCAGGTACTGCTTGATTTCCTCAAAAACAGTCTAACACTCCTCATCCCACTGACAATTGGCACCTTTTTCATGAGTTGAGAAAAGGTATTACACTTTCCATCCATATTTGCAATGAATCAGTGTATGTAGTATAAGTGTCCTTGAAAGCCTCAAAGCTCCAAAATTTTTATCAGAGGATACATATGATTGATGACCTCGATCTTTTTTGGATCAATTTTAATGCCTCTGTATCTGGCAATGAAGCTGATAAACTTACCAAAGGTGACCCCAAAGGCACACTTCAAGGGGTTCATATTTATATGGAGGGAATGGAGGAAGCCAAACACTTTCTCAAGATATATGATATGATCCTAACACTAGTTATATTTAACCACCATACTGTATATGTAGAATTACACTAATTTCTTGAGGATCATCTTGAATATGCAGTGCATGGCATGCTGATAGGTGGCACCTATATTCTTTAGACCGAAGGGCATTACCTGGTAGAATAAAGTATCTTGTGGTTCCCTAAAGTAGGTGGAATCTTCATTTTCTAAGGCCATTTGGATTTGATTATATCCGTAATACCCATCCATAAAGGAGAGAGCCTGGAACCTAGTGGTGGCATCAATCAACAGTTTTGTCGTAGGAAGGAGAAAGTCATCCTTCGTACAGTGATGGTTAAGATCCCAAAAGTTAAGGTAGAATTTGATCTCTCCACTCTTATTCTCAACATGAAAAATATTAGCTAACCATATGGGGTACTGGACCTCTTTAATGAAGTTGTCTCTGATGAGCTTATCAACCTTGTCCTCAACCATGGCACCGTGAGAAGGGTGCATCTTTCTGTAAGGCTGTTTGAACCTGCGATGATTTTATGGAAGACCGAGACGGTGGAGGGTGACCTAACGATATAGCCCTGAAATATCATCATAACTCCAAGATAATACATTAGGATGCTACTTCAAGAAATCCACATATCACTATTTCTCTTCGACATGCATAGTGGCGCTGATCAACATTGGTTTTGGATCTGTCTCGTTACTGAGGCTCACTAGTACTAATTCATCGAACGTGGCAGAGACACCCTCTTGAATGCGGGAGGGATGTACTTTAAATCCTCTTCTTCATCCATGGTGAGAGGATCATCAGTAAGAGGCAACTATTTTTAGTTGACAGACCATGATGGGACATTGGTTTCAGCCTGAACGGTAGTGGAAACCTCATCCAGGGACTTCTGCACCGCTAAAACCACAATGATAAAAGATGTCAACCCGATCACATCTAGAATTCAACCTAAGGGTCCATGTTTGATGATATCAAAGCAACAGTATCACGTCATATTGATCCAATTTATCCTATCCCTATAGAATAAGAAAGTATAACATATTTCCATTACCATGGGGTGGAAATCTTGATACCTTATAGGAGTAGGGGGCTCTGGGATCACCCAGGCCTGATTTTTGTAGGAATATAGGGTGATCTTCTAGTGCTCCTTAGACTTGGGAACACACTTCCCCATAGTTTCAAAGACAATGAAGCATTTCCCTAAGTCCGGGGTCATGGAATCCAATCAGTGAGTTGAGAAAATGTAGGTGTCATCCAGGTCTTTCCATGGGTCGGTCACATCCGTAGCGTATTCAACCTCGTTAGCCTAAACCTGCTTTTCATTTCTCTTGTAATAGTCAGCATCCAAGTAGTGATCTTCACAAGAGGCAAAGGGATATGCATAACCTTGGATTATGCTTACTCTACCATTATCTTAATCCATTGGTGATATGATGAAGGGACTACCAGTTGAAGGTGAATCCAAGTCCTACCCATCAACAAGTTGTAAGCGGTGTCTTGTGAGACAACCATGAACTCGGTGCTGGAAACTAGGCCACCGAATTGGGTCTTCATGAGAATTTTTCCAACTAACTTCTACTCCATCCTATCATAACCTTGAATTTTTAGGTCAAAGGGACTCAGATATTCCTCGGATATTCCTATCTTTTGAAGTGTCTGGGTCAGGATAATGTTGATTCCATAGCCTATGTTGACAAGAAAGTGGTGAACCTCCACGCCGTTGAAATTTCTAGTGATGTACAATGGTAGGATGTGCCCCTGTATAGGGGAAACTTCATCTTATATAGAGAAATAGATAATGTCCTGACATTACACATGCTCTACTGCCTCAACATGGAAGGATTCTATGGCTGCTACCTCTATCTCAAACTGGAGGGGGATTCTTAAAGCCATGGTAAGGTCTTTAGGCATATCTGATGGTAGTAAAAGTGACTCAAGGATAGAGAGCATCACATGAATGTTGGAGAGATGCTTGTGGACGTCGTACTTCCATGAAAAGTGTACACTTATGCTGATAGGAGGTCACTTTGTGGAGGGAGGTTTGATAGGCGCTGGTGGTTGAACTGTCGGCTGAATGGTACTGGGAATGTCTCATTGATCGTCAGTCAAACCATGTAGAGTGACTACCGGATAAAATCCAGGAGTCTAAATTCCATCCATAATGAAATGTTCTAGATAATAGCATAGTCATGGTGGTTCTACCTGATCAAGTAGTACAAACTACGGTGGAGGCAGATGTGATGAAACAAGATGAGAAGGCTATGCATGTTGAGCTCTACGCTGGGCCTGCTACCTGGTCTCGGTGTCATGCACAGCTTGGTTGGAAGCACTGAACAATACATTCTATAAATTCACATAAATATGACTCAGTCTATGCTGTAATAGGTTGGGGATGTTGGGAGGATCCATCTGGTGATCTTAATCATCGGGAACCATGTAGGGGTTTACCAGCTCCATGGTTTTGACCGAAGCATACCCTTGATCACCATATAAAGAATCCTCCATCACTAGGTGGATTTGGGGGGAAATATCCATATATAGGGGCATGAAATAATTGAGAGTATGGGATGATGATGACATCATTGGGGGACTTTTCTTTCCCTTGCATCTTCGATGCTTCCCCTTCTAGGAGGAACAAGGCTGAGATATCGACGCAGAAGTAATGACTGCAGGTAACGCGATAACTTTTGAAGTATCAGGTTGATTCAAACGTGAATGCATAATACTATGGCCACAAAAAAATGACTTTTGACCCATACGATCATCATATTTTTGAGACCCATGGTTAGAAACATACTACCATTCACCCTCTCTATCGCTATTGGGATTTATAAACACACATGCCACCTGTGTCGGGGATGAACCCAAACCGACTATGTTGTTATCAACCTGGTCTTTAATATAGTATTTAAAAACATATCACCTCTTTAGGGTGTTCCTAGAGATCCAATGGTAGGTGCAATAATTGGGGTGATGAGTAATATCTGCATCTTCGGGCCTCTTTCAGTCCGGAAACCATAGGATTCCCTGGTCCAAGGAACTTCAGAAATAACCGGGGACCTGAGACTCATTAAATGAGTAGGTATGGTTCCTTCTATATGAGAAGGGGGATCTAGGATCCTGGCCCTAACGAGGGGCTGGAAGAGCCTGTCGATGAGGTGGAACCTGATTATCTCACCTAAGTGGCAGCGGTGTGTTACGCGGGGGCACTTGCTGATTTTGAGGTGGGAGCTGCTGGGTTGGATGTTATACCTAAGGTGGTGGCCCTCAACAAGGCTATGGAGGTGATTCCACTGGTAATAACTCTATCTTCCCAGGTGCCTCAATTTATGATACCATAGCAGGCTCAACCTTAGCATCTCTTCTCATGGAAACTATATGAGGCAATGGAAGTTCCTGCTTGGCTTGCTACAAGACTTCCTATAGACGATGGGCTTTGTCAGAGAAATCCAGGAATCCCCCAAAGGTAGTTATGAGTGATTAGAAAAGGGACCAATTTAGTTTTTACATCCCTCACACACATTTTTAGCAGTTATTTCTGAGTCATTGACATATCAAGGGATTACGTGAGGCCTTTCCACCTGGCAACAAAGTCCGTGATGCGCTCGTCAGGCATCTTCTTGCACTTGATGATGTCAGTAATACTTGTCTTCTGGCTGGTGGAACTAAACAGGTAGAGAAACTACATACAAAGATCCTCACAACCGGCTACTGACTTAATGGGTAGCTAGCTGTATGAAACAAATGCATGCCCTTCCAGTGGTTGTACGAAACACCGAATCTTGGAGGCCTCCTATTGTGCTGGATTTCCCAGCATGGGTCCACACCTTGAAATAAAGTGGGCTTGATGCTGCAACAGATCATCCTTCCCATTCAAGGGGAATAAATTAGGATTTATGAAACTAGGGGGCACTGACATATCATCCACCCATGTCAAATATGGATTTCTATTAGGCAAGATCGCCGCTTTTTGAGTTTCTAGGGCCTTGAGGTGGGAAATGAGAGTGGAAATTAGATCATTTTGGTGGGGATTCATGTATTGATGATGATATTTGACAACCAGTTCATTGGTAGGTTCTTCAACATGACATTTTGGCCCAACAGATCATGGAATAGATGGTGCGATGACTTGTGGGGCTTCCAGAGGGAAGACATGTGGAGCATCTGGGGAACCATAGCTGGGTCCCAAGGAGGGTTATCATGCAACTCGGGTGGATTTGGTGACACATATTGTGCCCTATTTATATAAAATCCAGCCTCTACCATCTCTATATGGGAAGGATGGTCAAGGTCACCTAGAGGCAACTCTCCAGGGGGAGTTTGTTCCTGCCCCTGCTACCCCGTTCAAGGATTACCATGATCCGACCATCGTTCCACAACACATTTTATGAGAATTTCATCTACCATATTTTTATATTATGTGATATGTTGATGCAATACTGCCTTTTTAGGGCCATATTCCATCTTCTTCACTTATCCAGATGGGCCAAAGGGTTTGACGTTCCAAATGTGCTCTTTACCCTTATTGGGGTCTCGACTGAAGGATAATGACTCAAAAAGTGTATGAAGGAACAATAAATTTTTTTACTGGTGATTAACCCTTCCCAAAGGATCCAACTGGTGTGGAACCACCCTGGGGAGTAAGTTCTCTTCAATGAGTCATAGCTCGGTCTCTTCCTCTAATAGGTTATCTATGTTAACTATGACTGTACCTGGAGGCATATCCTCAATATCACCTGAAACACCGGGCTAGCACTGGATAGAACTGAAATTAAGTGAATCATACTACACCCAACCATGGATCTAGATGTGGGGGGAAGCCTCCTAAATAATTTTTCAGAGCACTATGAAGCTCTAGACACATTATTGCTGGAGGGTCCGATGATGGCCAAGCGACTCAGGGCACGAAGCAATAGGGAGCACAACCAAGTCAACCATGCGACATTGCTAGCCAATGTAATCAATGTGTTCCTAGATCTTGGGGTAACACACTCGTCGATGATGGATATATAAGTGTGTTTCCCACAGAGTTTGGAAGAAGCACATGACCTCCTCCTGGGTCAGTGATTCTGGAATACTGAAACCTACTACTACAATGGGCCAAAACATCTCTGGGAACTGGTCTGCTACAAGGATTTCCCACAAGTTCCTTGGATCATATTTGAGGTCCGGCCCTTGGTTTCCCAATTCATCAATTGGGGGAAGTTGAGGGACCGGTAATGACACTGAAGCGGACCATTGGAATGGTAGAATATTCGGTGGACAGTACGATGCACGAGCTGACAAGCCTCCAAATCATGGGTTGTCTTTCACCAAATGCAATGATTATGCCACCACATACCAGTAAGGTAGACTAACGTCCACCACTTCCTATGTAGGGGATGCAGTCATTGGTGGTGGGTCATGCTGTTTCTCATCCTGTATTGGTCCCCAGAACAACTCTCCATGATCTTTGGTTGAGGTAGAGAATGATCCAGTTGATGATAAGAAAGATCTCACGGCTAGATCCTAGAAAGGGGTCAAATCTTCGTCTTCCTATATGTATATTCGAAGGTATGTAGGGATCCAGTGGAACTTACTTTTCAAAAGTATGAGGCTTATATGCCTTGATCCTACCCCAACCCCTGATACAAAAGATCAGGGTGAGGGTTCTATCACTGAATCACACTCTGACTTAGAATATGAAAAGTAAACGAGTTTAATCTTGGTTTGGAACTTCCCAAGATTATTCCTTTGGTAGTGGCACCCCACCCTCATACCCTGATATGGTTCTTTAGAACAGGGTATGTTTTTGACATGGGGTTGTCCTCCGTTCAGATTGGTGCTAGAGTGGGGAGGAACTCCGTAGGAACAGGTAAACACATGGGGATGACCTCCATGGTGGCCATCTGTAGTGTGGGGAAGACCTTCTCATCGGCCGGCCTTGGTAGCAGTGGTACGAAAAGAGACTTCATACTAGTTAAATTGGACATGACAAGGGCCTATGTGATCACTGTTGAGGAAGTAGGGAGGACCTTCATTTTGGTGATTTATGGCTCAGGGAGGACCTCTACTGGAATCAATGAGCACATGAGGAGGGAGTCCATGCTGTTGGGCAGCCAAGAAAGGAAAAAACTGAAATTGAGAACCTGTTATATGAAAGAAATTCTCATACCTAAGTCCAGGATCATGGGGAGGACCTTCATGCTGAATGAATGAGTGGGGAGGACCTCCGCTATGTTTTATACTGGTACATGGAGGACCTCCATACTGAATTTCATCATCGCAGGTCAGCCTGTAATGGATGCCACTTTCCCCGATAACTGAGAGAACCAGTCCAACCTGCTCACTTGGTGACTAGTTATTCAACTTCAGCTGGGCTTGTAAGTTCCCCTACTGCATAACAGATAGGTGTCCCTTCCATGTAACTTGGAGGTTCCCCTTCCCAAAGATGAAAGTGGGGTGATAGCTCGATCTAGTAGTGTCTCGGGCCATTGAAGTCGAGGACGGTGGTGCCCCTTAGTGGGCATACTCCTAATCCTTCACCTAATGATGACACCGGGTCAGCTGAACTAGATCTGGATGTGTAGGGGGATGAACCGCCTATTCCTCAGTCTGTAGGACGAGCTGGTGACACTGACGTGGCCGGGTGGGAGCCCTCCTTGGCGGCTCCCTATCTGAATTCCTAGCCAGGTAGACTCTAACATCCCTTACTTCATCAGCATAAGGGAGTGAGTTGTAGGAGTGGTCTATGGATAGGCTCCTGAATCTATTGAATGTCAGAGTGGAGAGTATTGGATCCCTATGTGGACCTTGGGGATAGTGGTTCTAATGGGGCACGAAGGCCTCCATGTCTTAGTGGGATATGTCCCTTGTCAGGATGACACCCTCCTGTTCATATCAACGAATAAGATTCTCAATAACCCTTATTTGTATGAATTTAGAGGGAGAGAGGGGGCGTGCATGCCCAGTAGCTGTAGGCATGGGCGCCATCACAGAGGAGATGAAGCTTTGGAGAATTTCAGCATTCGTATTCCCCCTGCCCTTTCATCTGTGGGAGGGAGATGATCAATTTCCTATAGCTTGAAATTGGGTCGTACAAAGTAGTAGAATTCATCCATCATTATAGAAATTGGAAAATGATGCCTAGTGCCCCAATGCAGTTCAATATTCCATGGATGGATAGAAATATCCACACTGAAAAAATCATAGATCAGTATTCCCAATGATCAAATACCCCAAACTTTGGTATGTTTCATGTCAGGACAACTATTTTCTTGGAGGGACCTAGACCCGAATATTTGTATTCGGTGACATGATTATCCATTGAGATCATTAATGATACTAATATCTATATTGAGGAGAGGCATCCACGTTGGGTTCACTATTTCTGTTTCCGACACTTTCATTGGGGCGTGCGCTATCCTGCCGAGATGCGATGGATGTTGGCTTGCATTCCCACTTTCCAAAGGTGGGAAAAATATGTCACTTATTTAGGGACATTTTCTCCTTGATCAAAATTGGATAATGGGATGTTGGTTCCTCCTTTCATGGATTTCTCCTCAGAATTAGTCTCCTAGTCTGAGTCTCCCTTAAATATTAAGACGTTGTTCATGGAACTCTTCCTGATGCCATATATTTTTGGATTCTGGTTAATTACACTACTTCTATTTGGACATTTGAAGGGGTCGAGTCAGGGAAGAAACCTTCGATCAGGGGAGTAGTCACATTGTACATCTTTGGTGTGTCTGGATGTTGAAACACTAGTACACCTGGATTTCTTCCCCATATTATAGGGCTTCTAAAGGGTGCAGAATGCCAAGGAATCCCACATTGAGTGTGGTGAATTATATGCCATAGACATTCCCCTAAGGTTTTCCTCAGCTTCCCATGTTTAACACGAGGTATTCAACGAGTTTAATTCCTAGCAGAGATGGATCAGACTAATCAAAACACTGATGAGAGTGGATTAGATGGGCACATCCCTAGGATGGATCACCTATAAGGTATATCAGAAGGAAGGATTAGAGTGACTAATGAGAGTGGATCCAGGGTGGTGTGTCCCACAAAAGAAAGATTTCACACTGTGAAATCTGATCTTGACACCACTGAGGGAGGATTAGGGAGAGTTCACACCAGAAAGGGGGACACCAAGGTTTACTATTTTCTGGGATTGAACCATAAGGAGGCTTCCTACATACCCTGTAAAAAGATAGGGATCAAAACCCACATAGTTTGAATGGTTGAGGCTTGAAATCATGGTGTACACAAAGGACAGTCACCCAGATACATGCTGGGGATTACACAATGATAGCGGCCCATCACAAGAGGAAGACTCTTGGTTGGATGATTATGGATTGTGCGGGGCTTATGCACGGTTAGCTGCCCGAGTGTCGTAAGGACCGGAAATGGGATGGATGACATGATATCACTGGGATTTTTTGGCCCTGGTAAGAATCAGGATGGATGATGAATGGTTGGACAAAGTGGATGGGAGGAATGGGGTGGAACCAACATGAAGATGATAGTGATGTTGGGCTTGAACCTTAGAGATGCTTCTTACGTATCCCTGTGGTAAGGAATTAAAGTCCACATAGTTCAGTGGGGTGATGGGACACTTGAGGAGGTGTCCAGTGGGAATGGACTCATGGATGGGACCTGAAGGACATATAACCCCCAGGTTAAGGCATGACCTTCTATAAACACAAAGTCTCAAGGGAGAGACCAGGATGTGACACGAGTGATGGGATGGAACCTCGAGGAGGATTCCTACATATCCCTATGGTGGGGAATCAAAGTTCACGTAGTTCATGGTGGGTCATAGAATCATGGTGTGCACAAAGGAAAATGACCCGAAGACATGATTGTGCTTATTTATGGTTAGTAGACCATCGTAATAGGGACACTCTTGGTTGGAGGAGTGTGAATTAAGTGTGGGGCTTACGCATGGTTAGCTGCCCGAGAGCTGGTCTGATACCATTAATGGGTGGACCAGGGATGTGGGTCCCAACAAAGGGGACACCAAAGTTTACCAGTGTTTGGGGTTGAACCTCAGGGAGGCTTCCTTCATACCCTGTCTAGGAGACAAGGATCAAAACCCACATAGTTCTAATTCATATAGTTTAGTGTCATGTGGGATGAGGGTAAACCAACGTGAAATTTCCAGGACCAATAGGTGATGGGATTGAACCTCAAGGAGGATTCCTATGTACCTTGCTTGAAAAGGGAAATGATCAAAATACACATAGTTCAACATTGGGTAATGGATATTACACACTAAGGTATCCCAAAAAGGGTTTCATGGTCGATTCTTACTCTAAGCCTATGTGAGTCATGCGTGGTGTGAGAAACAAGAGAAAAAAAAATACATAGAGATCACATCGTGAATGGTGCATCTACGAGGAATGGAGCGTGGTTTGCACATGGTTAGTGGCCCAAAAAGATGGATATTGGGACTTACTTTAGGATGGAGGCTCGATGGAGATAAATTCCAAAGGGAGAGGGATGCGGTATCAAGAGTACCTTGTGTACATCGCTCCTTGGGTCTTTTCAGTTGGAATAAGTGAGGAGGAGCAAGGGTGATACCTTATGAAAGAAAGGCTAGGGGCTTACACCAGCGTGGTTTCCCTTCCCCATGGATAGATGTCGTTTGATGCAAGGATGATCATATTCCATGTGAAGAATATCCCACTCCCGTGGAGACTAGTGGGTGTGGAAAATGTTTGAGACGGGTCACCCCATGTATATTTCACCGGGCGAGGCTATAGTTTAACGTCATGTGTTGGGGAAAATGATGTTGGGAAGTTTAACTTCCTATATCTTAGATAATTAGGATTCTCTCTTCACCCCTAGGACTTACATAACTAGTGAGCTTTAACCCTTGGTGAAGGGAAGGCACCAAAAATTCCATATGTAGATGGGGTTTTGGAGTGATCCATTGAAGGGTTCACGTTATCATGGCTATGAAAAGAAACAATAGTTGTTTGCGTACCTATGTGAAGAAGCATGAGGCAAATAAATGCAACATGAAGCACCACCCAAGGGACCTTGAAATCACTTCATACAAACTTGGAAGGCCGTAAGGGAGAAGTACGAACATAACAGTGGTGTCACGCGTAAGAGGGGCTCAAACATGGTTCCTTAGGGTAAGAATGACACATGGAGTGCACAAGGAGGGGCATGGAAAATATTAAAGGGGTGTGCACAATATGAGAGTTTGTGGGCAAGATGGGGTGGTTGTGTTCAAAATGAGTGGATGAACACAAGGGGAGACCCTATTCACAAGTTATACATGACCCAATAGAAAACATGCACACAAGAGGGATATTTTGTGCCCAAATTCCTTAGAGTAAAGGAAATGGGAGAGGATCAATCCCTAGTGGTCCCACATTAAGGAGGATCCCTGGGAGACCTGTCACACAAGATCTAGGGCCTTGAGGCCATGTCTTTCACATGGTCGTGAAAGGGCTGTCTTTCACGCAGCAGAGCATCAGTTTGCTTCTGTAATGGTCCCTTGAAGGGTGGGGGTCTATTTCTATTTATATCCGGAAACTTCGTTGGTGTCATGCAATAGGATATACACACAATATTCCTTTTTTACATCGCATTGGGTGTGGAAGATCTTGTGTACATATGGTAATGTTTCATGCCAGGAAATCTTATTTTGTGCCATTAACTTGGCTGGTTTTCCGGATGGTTCCTATGGAAGGCTTTGTTTGACATTGTATTAGGCATGCTAGTTTTTTCACACCATTTTCAATCTTGTGTGCAAACCTTAAATATTGCATGCACCTCCCTCAGGCATCTCATAATTTTCCATGGATTCAAAATATGCCTTATTGTTTCACAATAGTATCCGTTCATGGCCCCATCTGAAATTCGATGTCAACATGGGGACAAAAATCAGTCGGGTGGTTTTTTTAGTGAAAATACAATAAGTCCTTTTAGGATTGGGTTGGGATGTCTCTTGATCCAAAGTAACATGCCTCAACATAGTGGCCAATTATTCTATCTTAGTATTAATTAAATGAATTTCATGAGAAGAAGGACTTACCTAATGTACTCCTCTAACATGTGGTGAACCTCGATCGCCAAATTGATGGGACTTTTGGGTTACCTTGTCAATCAACACATGTGCAGCTACAGGTGTTTTGTCAACCAATTCCCCTCAATCTATGACATCTACTATGATTCTCTCCATAGGTGTGAGGCCTTAATAGAAGTACTAGATGAGGAGTTTCTCACTAATTTGGTTATGTGGAAAGCTTGCACACAACTTCTTAAATCACTCTCAGTACTCATACATTGAATTCCCTTGTGCTTGATTGATCCCCAAGATCTTCTTAAGAATTTAAGTGGTCCTCATGATGAAAAAAATATCTATAAAAAACATGTTTCCAATCATTCCAACATGTTACATCTTCCGGTTGTAAATAATACATCCAATATTTTGTAGTTCCATCAAGTGAGAATGAGAATGCACATAGTTTTATTTGATCTTCAGAGACATTTCTTAGTTCTAGGGTTGAGAAAACCACATTAAATTCTTTTAAATGTTTGTTTGGATCCTCTCCAAATAATCCATTAAACTTTGGAAGAAGGTGAATTAACCCATATTTCAATTCAATGTCCAATTCAAGGTTTGGGTAAGGAATGTAATTTGGTTGATAATTAATATCTGGTGAAACCAATTCTCAAATGGTTTTATTAAGTTCATTATTATTGTTTTCATCCATTGTTTCTTTTTTTATGTTTTAATTTGAATTGCTTCCAATTTCAATGTTACTAGAATGGATGAATTCTCTAATTGGTTGAATGTTGAAACTTCCCATAGAATGAGAATGTCGAATTCGATCCCTAAGGTTTCACTAAATATTAAGGTCAATATCTAAGTGGTAATTGGGGTTAGTTCATGTCATAAATCAAATGAAAATTAAATGAGGAAAATTGAACCATAATAAATGATAATAATTAGGAGTTAATGGTCCGATAAAAAGAAAATGAGATAAAAAAAATGAAAACTTGAGAAAGGGGAAAGAAGAAAGAATGAGTAGAATAAAAAAATAAAATAAAACATAAAAAAACACCTCTAATTGGTTGAATAAATTACATTCCTTCTTGGCAACAATTCTAATTTGGAAGGTTTTGTTGTGGGTGCTTTCAAATAATTTGTGATTTTTGGGTACTTAGGTGAAGCATAGTGGCTGACCAAGGTTGTATCTCAAAGGAGAAAGTAATTTAAAAACTTATTGAAGGTATTTTTAAAATAAAATAAAATGGAAGAAACAAAATAATTAAAATGATAGGGGGTTCCATTTATAAAATAAAAATAAGTATGCTAGAATAAGATTGCATTTTTTTGTTTTTTCTGAAATGAAATTTGATTAATAAGATACAACGAGAAGATGTTTTTTTTTTGAAAATATATTTGAAGGAATAATCAAACTAAATATACCTATTAATTTATTTATTAATCAATATAATTTTAATTATTATCCACTTAATTTTTATCACCTAAATTTTTAACCCCCAATCCCTTTGAGAATTAACTTTACCACAAAATGATGTGAATTAAACCCTCATCTAGCTTCAGAACATGAAATCGCAACACCTTTATTTGATTGATGTTATGAGGATATATTATGTTAATTGTTAAATTAAGGAACATATACACTCTATAAATTAAGACTAATTGTTTTTAGGTTTTATATTTTAAGTCTACAAATTTATCTCATGTGGTTTTGTATTACCGATTAAGATCGTGCTCTCAAAATTTACACAATTCTCGACCTCAAGTGTTTTGTGTTAATTGTTAAATTGATTTATTAGTTTCGTTTAAATTAAAAACTAAATTAATATATCGTATTTATAGAATTAAAGTATCTCATTAATTCAAAATAAATTAATGAAGAATGTTAGAGGTTGATCGATTACTAAGAAAACTACTCTTCTATGGGCAGTGTAGTCATCGTAGAAGCGTATTGCATGCGCAAAAGTTTAGAAAGGGTATAACCCAATATCGTTTCAAATATTGACTTATATTATGAAGATAAAGATTAAATACTAATTAAATATAAGAAAATAGAAGAAATTGAAGAGGAACAAATAATTTTATTGCTATAACAAAAACATTAACAAGTGAAGAAGAAGGAGAAGGCTTCAATGTAGGGATCCTAGATTCAAGAGATCTACCTATTGAAATTCCTAGAGAAATAGAGTGAAACAAATTATTCTCTACCTTAAATATAATATTTCACGTCCCAAACCCTAAAAATGATAAAAAAACAATTTATAAAGTGGAGGGGAGGCTAGGTTTTAAGAGGTTTCAAGTGTGAATGGTGAAATTCGGAGAAATAGTTTATTCCAATTTTTACCTCCTATTTAACCACCAAAACGTGTGAAAAATCCATCCTTATAGAATTATTATTTGTTTTAAAACGGTTACTAGATCTTTTATCCAAATTTAGGCCCTATCCAATCATGGATGAAGAAGTTATGGTCCAAATACTGAAGTGATGTCCAATCTAGTGTGTCCAGAAAACCTTTGACTTAATGTCCCATTTACTCCAACCAAATTCACGATTTAGCTCCAGTTTCCCAAATAAAAGTTGGAACCCATTAAGTCATAAACATGTTTAAAAAATTTTAAGTTCAAATAAAACATATAAGAATATTTATGTTCGAAATACTACAGTTAATTTTAAAGTGTAAAACTAGAATTTTCATCAAATTTTCAAATGAATGATCTAATCCAAAATATTTTATAAATAAACATATTTAACACAATTTAAGGTTATTATATCATTTATTATCAATAAAATATTCAATAAAATTTCGTTTTATCAGTGTTGGATTACACAAACCAAATAATGTCAATCAATAACGAAGTAACTTCACATGACTCATACCACATCCAACTTTGGCATCACTAGCTAGGTCATGTATATGAAAATTGCTTGACTAAATTACATCAAGATGGATAGTTAGACTCTTTTGAACTAAAATCACTTGGTTTAATACATTCATGTTTACAAGAAAAAATGACCAAATCCTCATTTAGTGGGAAAGGTGAAGGGGAAAAAGTGCTTCTCGAATTAGTTCATACATATGTGTGTGGACCATTTCCTGTTGAAGGAAGGGGAGAGTACTCATACATTATAACTTTTACTGATTATTTTAGTAGATATGGATATTTCTATATAATGAGGTATAAGTCATATTCTTTTGATAAATTCAAGGAATAAAAGAATGAAGTTGAGAACCAGCTTGGTAAGATGATTAAGAAACTTTACTCAGACCATGGAAGAGAATATCATAATCAAGACTTCATTGATTATATATGGGAGTTCAGTATTTTATCTCAACTCAATCCTCTGTATAAACCACATTGTAATGTTGTAAGTGAAAAAGGAACTTCACCTTGTTGGACATGGTGAGATCAATGATGATTCATGTGAGTCTTACATTATCCTTTTGGGGATATGCATTAGAAACAAAATCATACATAATAAACCAAGTTCCAACTAAATAAATAGATAGTATAACATAACAATTTTGGAATATAAAGAAACCTATGTTATCTTACTTACATTTTTGGGGTTTCAAATCATTTTTATGGTCTTTTCAGGTAACAATATTTCACCTCGATTCACAAAGTGTTTCTTTATAGGATATCCCAAAGAAACAAATGGATATTTCCTATACAATCCTTCAAACAAAAATGTTGTGGTTGAAAGACATACCACATTTAATGAGGATGATACTATCTATAAAAGAGGTAGTGGGAGCGAGATAGACTTCGATGAAGTCCAGACTCAAGATACATAAGAGTTGGCATAGGAACAAAATCCACAAAGCTCTGTGGAAGAAGAAATTGTTCTAGAGACCCAATTATTGTGTAGGAGTACTAGAGAGGTTATAGATCTAGAACATTATGGTTTTCTAGTCACTGAGGATGGTGACTAATTATTAGATGATAATAATGATCCTCTACTCTACAAGGAAATAGTAAGTGGAATTTTTTTTTCCAATTACCAAAAACCCATGAATTTTGAAATGGATTCTATGTACCAAAACCAAGTCTGGATTTTTATAGACCGTCTAGTAATTTTAAAGCCCGTTGGTTTCAAATGGGTATTCAAGAAGAAACTAGACATGGAAGGATAATTCAATACCTATAAGGAACAACTAGTTACAAAAGGTTTTAAACAGCATCAAGACATTGACTACGATGAAACCTTTTCAATGATTGCAATGTTGAAATCCATCATTATTCTAATTTCCATTGTGGATTTCCATTATTATGAGATTTGGAAAATGGATTTCAAAACAACCTTCATTAACGAGAACCTTCATGAATATGTCTATATGAAAAAACCCGAAGGGTTTGTGACTCTAAAGGATTCCAACAAGGTATGAAAGTTTCAAAGATATATTTATGGATTAAATAAAGAATTAAATGCATGGAACATTTTTTTGATGAGGCAATAATGGAATTTAGATTAAAAAGGAATGAATGTGATCCATGTGTCTATAAATAGTTTACTGGGAGTGTAGTCATTTTCTTAATAATACATGTTGATGACATATTACTCATTCGAAACTAAATATCAGTCTTACAATCTGTTAAGGTGTGGTTGAATAAATGATACTCTATGAAGGAATTGGGTGAGTCAGCATATATTATTGGGATCAAGATCCATCATGATAGATCCAAGGGGTTTCTTAGCTTTAGTCAATGTACGTACATTGATAATATACTAAAGAGATTCAGTATGAAATAATCCAAGAGGGGATTTTTGTCAACATCACATGACATTAATCTTTCTATTAAAATGTGTCTTCACACACATGAGGAAAGAAACAAAATAATAAGGATTCCATAAAAATAATTGATTGGTTCAGTCATGTATGTTATTCTATATAATAGTCTAGATGTCGCCTACACATTAAGTGCGGTAGGAAGATATCAAGATGATCTAGGTGACCAACATTGGATGGCAGTCCAGACTATCCTTAAGTATCTAAGGCATACTAAGGATATGTTCCTAGTTTATGGAGGAGATGAGGAACTAGTCATCATAGGATATGCAGGTTCTAGTTTCCAAACTGATCCAGATGACATGAAGTCACAAACAGGATACATCTTCACTATGAATGGAGGTGATGTGAGATGGAAGAGCTCAAAGTAGACTATGGTAGAAAATTTTATAGTAGAGTCTGATTATATTGCAGTTTTTGAGGCAGCTAAAGAAGTAGTATGGATGCACAACTTCGTGCAAGAGATTTATGTGGTACCTAACAGTAAAGATCCTATCTCACTCTATTATGATAATACTACAACATAGAATCTTGAAAAAGTGTTAAGGTCACATTATCCAAAGAATCACTTACTTCATAAGTATCATATCTTGAGAAATTTTTCTTAGAGAGGTAAAGTTGTAGTGAATGGTATTTACATGGAAGAAAATGTGGCATACCCCATTGACTAAAGCCTTGACAGAGCATAAACATGACTATAATGTGTGGTCTAACAAACTGAAGATTATAGGAAGTTGGCTCCAGTCTAAGTGGAAGTTTGTTAGAGTTGGTGTCCTAGTACTAACTGTTTGTATTTTGATTACATGAATATTATATGTATTGAATATTAATAAAACTTCTTATTACATATTGTTTATTTTTAGGCATTACTCTAATGTAATAATGTATTAGAGTATACACTGCATTGATAAGGTCATATAAGTTACCCACTATGATGAGAACCTTAATGTGCTATGATGATATTTTCAAATAATGTTATACGGTTGGATAACAAACTATGATGGGACACATTGTATATAGACTGTCTGGTGTGAGTACTCATAAGTAGATTAGCTTTCTTCTCATGAATTTTTCCCTTGGTAATCTCCAAAATGGGAGAGTATGAGAAGATACCCACCAGTAGGAATTATAAAAGTTTTGGTGTCATCAGATATTTCTATCTATGAGTATGTGTGAGGGTCATTAGACTTTAAGATTATTATTAATGAATTTTATAACTATTGTACTTAAGTTTATTTTGTAAACCATGACAATAAAAATTCATGGAGAAGTTGGATAAGTTGGGTGCGTCACGAGTGGCATGTCATTGATGAATAAGTCAATGAAGGATTTTTCACTTACATCTTTATAGAATCTGACATCTCGGCCCTTTGATTGAAATATAACCATTGCATTAAATTCCATGGTCATGGTGTAACAATTTGTTTATTTCATATATTCAATGAAAGACATATCGAGCATATAGGTTGGTGACATGGATCTGCAACATGCTTGATGATATATTATGACAGTGGGATTATATTACACAATAAATGTTCATATGTTTTTGTCAACATTGGAACATTAAGTTCTTTCTCTTGGGTGTCTTGACCCATTGCTAGATATAAATCATGGACTTTAGGTAATACCACCTAATGCCAACGAGAAATAATCCTATAGGGTCATGCACTAAGTGTTTCTATTGATCTAGATTAAATTCTCTTTTAGTTTATTTAATGGAATAAATATTATTCTCAAGTCTGAGGAATAATTTTATTCAGGTTATATTGGTCGCATAAATTAAATAAATATTTATTCACCAGCATGTGAATAAAATATTTATTTTATTTATTGAATATTTTAATAAACATTTATTTTCTATATTGTGAATAAAATATTTATTTATGAATAAAATATTTATTCCATTTTTCAATAAATTATAGAGGATTTTGAATGGAATAAGTCCGAGTCTGTTGAAAAATATTAATTAACAAAACTATTATACAATATTTATTATTGCACAAGTTGGTGTGCAACACAAAATAATAATTATATAATAATAATTATTATGCGGAATGAGATTTATTAAAGGTAATATATGTATTTTAATGGATAGTATAAAATTAAATAATATCTTAATTAAAATATCATCTTTATAAATTGGGTTCTTTGTCTATTTTGTAGAGCATCCAAAAATTGAGAATATAGAATTGTTGCGCACAACAAATTCTCTCAAAACTCCTCCTACTCTCTCCCCTCTCAAGAACGAACAACACAAGACATTTGAATCACCGCACTAGAACCTGAAGATCATGTGGATCTCTGCTAGAGGGATTCTATACTTGGATCCTCACAACATAATGAAGGTAATCTAAAAGGGTCCTTTCGAATGATCAAAATTCACCAAAAAATAAGGTTCATAAGCCCTGGTATTTATTTCTTTAAATATTAAGTAAATTAATTATAAATTTGACATGCAAGATCCTCGCTCTTGGTTTTTGGAAATGAGTACTAAATAAAATTTTAATATATCTCCCACCTCTACATGATTTTGTTGCACCCAGAACCAACAGAGGGTCAGCTAATAGATCCTTGAAGTGGGAGGCTCCCTAAAGAAAAATGCATTTGATGTCACCATAGAATGATTCTTCTTCAATTTGTATGATGAGCCTCAATAAAATGTTCCTGTATGCATATATGGAAATATTTTGTGTTACAATATCCTTTTAGTAACCCATAATTCATCAAAGTGTCTACATTTATAAGATAAAAGTAAGAAAATAACTTCATCCCATTGATTCTAAAGTCTTCCATTGAGCTGACTAATCACAACCTAAATTTCTTCCTACAAATAGTCTAGGAGTTAGTTGTGCATTTCTTCGTTCTAAAATGGATTCCTTCATTATAAATTTTTTTCTATAAGTCAACCCATTAATACCATTGGGATGGAGCATTCTACATGTTTCATGAAAGTTTCATCCTTTATCCATCCATTGAAGAAGTGGAAGTTATGAATATAAGATAGAGAACCTTGGATATGGAGCAGCACTGGATAATGATCGGATAAGGACCAATCTAGCTGGGAGAGAGTTGTGTGTGAGAAATTTGTTACTATATGCGTGTTATCCAAGAACCTGTCAACCCAAATCTATATTCTTCTACCACATCACTTACTGTTACACCACTTAAAATGGTCACAATTGATGCCCAGATCCATTACATTACTAAAGAGAAGAATACTAAAAAATATTCCACATCCTTGCTTGAGTAAACACCCCCTTTCTTTAAAGATTTATCTGTTGTAAAAATGTCGAGAGTCACAAAAAAATAAGTTTTTAGATGAAAAAAATACAGGGACAAAAGAAGAAGATTATGATGAATACAGACACAACGATTTATGTGGTTTAGAAATAATCTCTATGTTCACAAAGAAGTGGGACCACTTCACTGTAATTTGGGAGCACAATTACATAGAGGTTTCAGAGTTTCACACATACCAAAACCCTAGCACGAATGAGCTAATAAAGAAGAAGAAACATTGTGCCACCAACCACATAATAAGTCCATTGTGCTACAGTGAATGATGATTCGATGTCCGCACTACTATAGTGATGCAACCAGCCAAGTCCAGGATGCTACAATGGACAGTAGTTAGAAGTCCGTGGAGCTACAATACCATTGTCTCTGATGTTTGAGATTCTACAAGGGTCAGATCAGGCTTTAAGTGAGAGAGTGTTGGATTGGTGTAGGCGCATCTGTTTAGATGATGATGGGTCGAATTCTAGGGGCCCATACTGCACAACAGACCACAACTCTTGCAGGATGAGTTATGTGTGAGCTCATTAGGGGTTATAGGAAGCAATAAGCCCCTATTTTGAGGGTCTGAGGGATGAAGGTCCCCAACCCAATGTTTGAGAGACTATAGAAACTATGAACGAATATAGTAGATTTGACCAGATGACACCGACATGACACTATAGAAGTGCATACTTTTGGTACGATTACTATAGAATCTTGGATTTTGCAGACACCAATACCGTGGTTCTGTAGAATTCTAGCCATCGACCACTGTAGCATCTTGGACTTGGGTGGAAACAACACTATAGTAGTGTAGACATCTATCCACCGATCACTATAGAAAAGTGTACTTACTGTGCGGTTGGTGGAACAATGATTCATCTTCTTTATTATCTCATTCAAGATAGGATTTTAGTGTGTGCGAAACTCTGAAACCGAACTGCAATTATACTCCCAAATTATAGTGAAGTTATTATTCCTCTCTGTGTACATAAGAATTATTTCCAAACCATGTAAATCGTGTTGGTTTGGTGTAGTTAGTGATTGTGAACCCTGAAACTCCATGTAAATTTTGATCCCAAATAATAGTGAACTTATTACTCTCTATGGATGTAGGGATTATTCCTAAACCACATAAATCTCTGTGTTCTCATTCTATTTTCCCTTTCACTATTATGTGCTCCATTTTCACTTCATTGTTCTCGACATTTTCCGCAAAAAATTGATGTGTCTGTGTTCAACTTCATTTTTTTTGTTTCTATATTTTTTCATCTACAAACCTCTTTCATTGTGACACTCGATGTTACTACAACAACTGGTATCAAAGTTTGAGTTTTAAATTATCTAATTAAATGTTTGATATGGAAGAAGGGAATTTCATGCCATAGATCCCGAATACCCAGAGCCGGTGGCATACATAGGATTGAATTCGGTTCGGGTTCTGAGAAACCAGCTACTACTGAAATGCTTCTTCTGCTAAAAGCTATTACCGAAAAAATTTATTTCAAAAAAACATAGGGTGAGCATAATAATTCCCATTAATGGGTTTTAAAATAACTTAGTAACTAATATAACTTTTGAAAACACTCTTTAAAACTTTCCATAATACATTTTTCTTAAAGGAAAGCTGTAACACATGTAACATGTTATAATAAAAGTGCTAAATTAGAAACATCCTAACAGAATTACAAGGGTACATATTTCAATTATAGGCATGCTCAATCAAGGTAATAAGTAAAATACATTTTATGTGAAAATTCAAGTAAAAAATTAACAACTAAGGGTAATGAATGATCAGAGTTGCGCTTAAAATAATAACTTCAATTTCATCCTTTTATTGCAAACATACACTGGTTTATCATCTCTGAGTACTGCATAGATAACATGCCATAACTTTTACTTCTTCTGATGAACATAATCTCTTAACCAAGAATATTATACTAGTTAAATATTCTTCTGTTTAATTAAGTTATGTAAACATAATGTAGAAAGTGAATATGCAGGACATTCTGAAACATTTTTTCAAGGCCTTGTCCAAGACGTCTAATGATTAATGCCTCGGCCAAAATCCATAAGCTCTTTAACCAATAATATTCTACAAGTTGAATATATTTCTGGTTATTTAAATTAGATAATCATAATGTGGAACGTGCATATGCCGGACTATGTCAATGCCTCAGCCAAGACGTCTAATGATTAAGGCCTCAGCCAAAATCCATAACTCATAATTGGGAAAGGCCTCGGCCAATTCCGCTTCTAGTTGTCTCATGAGACGTATTGATGCATCGAGGGGCTATAGAGGGACCCACCCGTCACATACTAAGTCCAATGCATTCCTAATATCTCTAAATCAAAGTGCACATCATACATTGATTTATTAAATTACTTATCACATATTAATCCAAGTGTCACATTTTACTTGGTTACTTCCTTCCCATTATTCAAAGTTTCCCATACCCCCTTGAATAATTTAATTCTTATTTCCCTTCATAAATTTTCATACACAATAAATTGTTTGATTTATCACATAACTTTACAAACTCTTCCATGGTAATATACTTTTAATGCATTAAAATACATGTTCATCATTCATGCTCAATTCATGCATTGATAAATGGAATTGGAAATAGGATAAATCATAATATGCCAGTTATTATTTAGACAAAAAGTTTCTCAATGACATGCATAAACTAGTATACATTCACTGTGCATGTGATATTGGTTTAAAAAACACAAGTAATGAATGAATCAGGTTACCAAACAAAATGATAGTTCCTTAATTTTCAAAATCCTTGGTTCATGGAAATGTACATTTATAGTTAAAAATGACTAAGTTTGAATTAAGAGAGAATTCATTTATTCACAAAGAATGTGCTGATAAACATTCACGTCTTATTAAATGGCCATTCCTTATGTTGAATAGCATATAAGGAAAATTGATTTACAGTGCATCATTTTTTTATGTAATGCATATATTTAATTAAACATATCAAAAACATACTTTAACCACATAAGTTTGTTTCAGGACAAGTTAATTCGGATTATGGTTCAAACATATAGGTGCATACATACAACCATTATCACTTGAGTAAAACCCAAAACATGTAGGGTTTTTAAAATTTGTGACCATATGTGTATATATATATATGTAAGAGTTAGGGTTTTGCATAATAAATGTAAAATATATATATATGAGGAATATAACAAAATTCTATTTCTTACTTAAACCTCGATGCATAGAAGAATTAAAATTGAACCTCAAGGAGGTTCCTTCAAAACTGTATGGTTATTCTTATATGTATAAGAATATACATAATTGGGTAAAAAGTTTTATACGAAATATAGTTCTTCCCATTTTGGGGTTCTTAAATTAACTTCGAATCTCAAACTTAGAAATCTTAAATATGGGAAAAAATGGAGTTTATGCAAATCTGAGGGGCTATGTATATTTATACTTATATATATATATAAATGTAACCGATCATGTATATAAGGTATAAAAATAAAATTTCATGAGGTATCCATGCTTCGGGTCCACTAATACCCTATAACTCAGAATCCCGAAACTCTAAATTGGGTAAAGAAGGATTTAAACTCAAATCATATGATGTAAAAACATTATAAGTAGACATATGTATGCATTATAAAAAGAAAAAAAAAGAAACAATGCAAGACAAAAAAACCCTTACATTTGTCTGAGGAGGAGGAGAGCACGAGGTGGATTAGTTGAAACTTTTGGAGGTTCGAGATGTGGAAGAGTTGAGGGATCCTTGGGGGGGGGGGCTCAGGTGTGTTTTTATAAACTAAACCTATACTGAATTTTTTAAATGAAAGTTTCTTGATATACAAGGCCAATATTACTTATAAAAATACTAGGAGGGAGGTATCTATGGAAACCATGTGAGATGTGGGACCAAATGCTGTAAAAGGTCAAGAAAAATAGAGAAAATAGGGTGTAGGGTACTGGTGTAGGGCACGCCATGGGGAAGAAGAAGACGTCACTGTGGGAAGAAACTGGGAAAAAAACGGACAATCTAGATCCATTCCAACCTTGATCCAAGGGTTGGGGAATGTCCATAGTTTTAAAAAAAATGAGTGGCTCAGATTAAATCTGAGTTTGATCAAACGGTCCAGGGATGACGTGACGTTTTTAAAATCTTGAATGGCCGATATTAGATTTTAGGTTCGATCGGAGGATGCATAAATAACCGCAAATGCTGATAATCGAACGACGGATCAGGATTGACGGCCCAGATCACACATGATGCGATCCAACGGCCCAGATACATTTACGCCCGAAAATACACGTCCCACATCAAAACAGTGGGAAAAATTGTGGCCCTTTATAAGCCTAAGGCTCCTGCAACATTCCAGAATTCACAGCACACAACAGGGAGCTTTATACATGGTCTCCCTCCTTCCCCCGTAGGCTTCGGCCTACCCTTGCCTTGTCGTGGCCTCGTACCCATGGTGGAGTGCTCATGCGCTCCTGTGCGCCCCTCATAGAACCTATGCCCATGCTCAGGCTACCCTAGGCTTGGGCTGAGGGCTAGGCTCAGCCACCTAGCGTGAGCTACCTCCCTTGGACCAGCCATAAAGGTCTAGCTATAACAGACCCAATTTTTTATAAAAACTAACCTAAAATAATGAAGTCTTAGGGGAAAATAATACTACATAAAAATTATCCTTTTAAACATGACTTTTATTTAAACATTAGAAGGCTAATGACTACAAATCATATTATTCTTAGCTCAAATTATTTACAAACACTAAACCTACAACATATATAGTTACAAATTGAATGCTAATTCTTATACTAGTATTATTGAGGTCAAAACTTAGTTTAACATAATTTAATTAAAAGAAATTAAACATAGTATAAGACACTGAATGAAAATCTTTACAATATACTTAGAAATGAAAATCATTACTATATATTTGAATTATTTGAAACTTGTTTATAATTCCTTATTACATTTCAAAACCACCAAAGTGTAATTCAAAACATTTCACCTTTTCCTTTTAATGTTCATGATTAGGAGTAGTTTTATAATTTTTCAATCCATAACATAATTATTTGGAGAAATAAATTATACTCATATGTTTTCAATTAATTCTCCGACAAGGCCAATGGCTATATTTATAGCCGTTAGAGTTCCACAGTCTCCCAAGGCAATATTCACATTAGTTTCTTATAAAACCAAGCCTTATTGTGTCCTAAAAACTTGAGACAAAGAAGAATATGGTTCACATCATACCATTGGTGCTTAGTGTGGCTGTAGTGTGTTTGACCATTCTTATGTTCATTATGACGGATTCTAAGGACCCTTATTATATTCTTGGTGATCTTGTTGTTTTGAGTGGTCTCCCTATAATTATGATAGGGTTTTTAATAGGTATATTTGGGTATAATTGTTTCTTGTGATATTGGTACATTGTAAACACTATGGTGTTCTTATTAAAATGAAAATCCATGTGTCCATTTGTGTATTTTACTCAGTTTCATTCTAATAGAAATTAAAACCATATTATTACTTTTTAATGAGAAACAAGTTTTGTTCGGTTATTATCCAATTCAAATAAAATGAAAACATAAAATTATCAATACATGAGGTTCAAGTTTTGAGGTGATACATTATCCCCCCCTACGAAGAATTGCATCCTCTCAATTCATTCTACATATGCATAAGAGGAAGCCCCCCTCACAAACTTCACCACAACCTCCATCGTGGAGGGTCTTCCGATGTGGCCAGGTAAATTCCCAAGTTGATGTCAAAATCTTCAGATTCTCTAGCCCAAATACACTTCAAACAGTATGGGTTGGACTCATGCCACATACACTCGAACTTCCAAAGGGAGGCTCACATGGTGGAAAGTTTGAAGATGTCCAAATGGACCAACTCTTGGTGAATTCATTGGGCTGACTCTCGATTGATAACATCTAAGTCATAGATGTTGTCATATAAGATGAAACTGAGGAGTTGATACATGTAGGTTGAATAAAGGTTTTCCTCCAAAGCAACCTCTTAAAATCTTACTCTAGCTGTGAAGTTCCAGCCTAGAGTAAAACATAGAAAAATCCCCTCATGGTATTTTCCTCTTCGCATGTACTCGGAAAATTGGACCATGGATATTCTGTGGTATATGAAAGCATTCTCTTGACTAGAATGAAGAATACTCAGACTGTTTGACACTTCATAATGTTTCTTTCATGTTTTTTGAAAATTTGTGAAAGGTTGGTACTCTTCTTCATAGGTTTTGACCAAGATGGCCTGTTGTGTCTCAGTAGGGAGTGATAAGATGTGAGTCCGTCTTTCCATATAAAAATTTTATGATGTTAAATCATTGAAACCCATCCAAAAGTATAAAAAATGTAAAAATAGTATAAATAATGGATAAAAAATTGTATTATAATATAACCGTTGATACATATAAAGGAAGGGCTAGCGGTTTCCCCAGTACCCTAATACACAAATCTACAAAACTAATTCGAAACTTTCAATCTTCCAGGACCATATGAAACCTGAGCATTCGGGTTTAATATCGTTGGTTCACTTGTGTTGTCTCCAAAGTCTAGCATGTGGGGTGTATAGCTGAGAGACATCAGTATGCAATTGATGTCTGTACACTGAATGAGAGGCTTCGTATTCAAGGATGTCAAAGTCCATTACTTGACTGTATTGGCCCTATGATAGGACTTGAAACATATACGCAGCGCAGAGGTCTCCCACTTCTACATCTTTTTGGAAGGTCGTGAGGGACTGGATGCCTTCCACTATAGTGAAGCATCTAAAAATTCCCTTTTATAATTTTTCCTGTCGTGCATAGGATGGAAATTGGGATTGCATTATAAAGATATAATCTAGACCCACTCTTCGGTGGAGTTAAAGTACTCAAGGAGAATTTGATATGTCATAGAGATTTTTGCATGACATACGAATATGGGAATAGTTTATAAAATTTTCATGGATGGATATTGAAATTATGGTTTCTAGGGCCTCATTGGGAAGAGAAAGAAGACTAGTACCTTCATTTTCCATATAAAAATGAGGAAAAAATTCATATTTAGTAATGCTTAAGTAAATTTTTCTTTGTTTTAGTTCTTTTTTTCTAGAGTTATCCAAATCGGATCCTCTGATACAAACTTTACACCCCAGCTCTCGAATACCCGGAGCCTGTGTAATACAGAGGATCAAATTCGGTTCGGGCTCTGAGAAACCAGCTATTGTTGAAATACTTCTTCTGCTAAATGTTGCTACCTGAAAAATTTATTTCAAAAAACATAGGGTGAGAATACAAATGCCAAATAATGGGTTTTTAAATAACTTAGTAACTAATATAACTTTTGAAAACATTATTTAAAACTTTCCATAAAAAAATTTTCTTAAAGGAAAGCTGTAACACATGTAACATGTCATAATAAAAGTGCTAAATTAGATACATGCTAACCAAATTACAAGGGTGATTATTTCAATCATAGGCATGCTCAATCAGGGTAATAACTAAAATACATTCTATGTGAAAATTAAAGTACAAAATTAATAACTAAGGGTATTTCATGATCATAGACGTGCTTAAGATAATAACTTCAATTTCATCCTTTTATTGCGAACATACACTGGTTAATCATCTCTGAGTACTGCATAGATAACATGACTTAACTTTTACTTCTTCTGATGAACATAAGATCTTAACCAAGAATATTATACTAGTCGAATATTCTTTTGGTTAATGAAATTACATAAACATAATGTGGAAAGTGAATATGCAGGACATTATGAAACATTTTGTCAAGGTCTTGGCCAAGACGTCTAATGATTAAGGCCTCGACCAAAATCCATAAGCTCTTTAACCAATAATATTCTACTTGTTGAATATTTTTCAGGTTATTTAAATTATATAATCATAATGAGGAAATTACATATGCCGTATTGTGTCAAGGCCTCAACCAAGACATCTAATGATTAAGGCCTCGACAAAAATCCATAACTCATAATTGGGAAAGGCCTTAGCCAATTCTGCTTCTAGTTGTCTCAGGAGATCTACCAATGCAGCGAGGGGCTATAGCGGTCCCCACCCATCACATACTAAGTCTAATGCATTCCTCATATCTCTAAATCAAATTTCACATCCCACTTTGATTTATTAAATTACTTATCACATATCAATCCAAGTGTCACATTTTACTTGGTTACTTGTTTCACATTATTCAAAGTGTCCCATACCCCCTTGAATAATTTAATTCTTATTTCCCTTCATAAATTTTCATATATAATAAATTGTTTGATTTATCACATAACTTTACAAACCCTTCCATGGTAATAAACTTTTAATGCATTAAAATACATGTTCATAATTCATGCACAATTCATGCACTGATAAATGGAATTGTAAATGGACTAAATCATAATATGCTAGTTATTATTTAGACAAAAAGTTTCTCAACGACATGCATAAACTATTATACATTCATTGAGCATGTGATATTGGTTTAAAACACACAAGTAATTAATGAATGGGGTTACCACACAAAATGAAAGTTCCTTAATTTTCAAAATCCTTGGTTCTTGGAAATGAACATTTATAGTTTAAAATGACTAAGTTTGAATTAAGACAGAAGTCATTTGTTCACAAAGTATGCACTGATAAAAGTTCAGGTCTTATTAAATGACCATGCATTATGTTGCATAGCATATAAGGACAATTAATTTGCATCACATCATTTGTTTTATGTAATGTATGTATTTAATTAAACATATAAAAAACATACTTTAACCACCACAGTTTGTTTTAGGCCAAGTTAATTCAGATTATGGTTCAAACTTATAGGTGCATACATACAACCATTATAACTTGAGTAAAACCCAAACCATGTAGGGTTTATAACATTTGTGACCATATGTATATATATATATATATGTAAGAGTTAGGGTTTTTCATACTAAATGTAAAATATATATATATATATATGAAGAATATAACAAAATTCTATTTCTTCCTTGAACCTCGATGCGTAAAAGACTTCAAACTGAACCTCAAGGAGGTTCCTTCAAAACCGTATGGTTATTATTATATATATAAAAATATACATAATTGGGTAAAAAGTTTTATACGAAATATTGTTCTTCCAATTTTGGGGTTCTTAAATTAACTTCGAAGCTCAAACTTAGAAATCTTAAATCTGGAAAAAATGGAGTTTATGAAAATCTTAGGGGATGTGTATATTTATACTTATATATATATATATAAATGTAACTGATTATGTATATAAGGTATAAAAATAAATTTGCATGAGGTATCTATGATTCGGGTCCACCAATACCCTATAACGAGGAATCTAGAAACTCTAAACTGGGTAAAGAAGGATTTAAACTCAAATCGTAAGATGTGAAAAAATTATAAGTATACATATGTATACATTCTAAAAAGAAAAAAAAAAGAAACAATGAAAGAAAAAAAACCCTTACATTGGTCCGAGGAGGAGGAGATCTCGAGGTGGATTAGCTGAAACTTGCCGGAGGTTCGAGATGTGGAAGAGTCGAGGGATCCTTGGGGGGGCCTTGGGTGTGTTTTTAGAAACTAAACCTATACTAAATTTTTTAAATTCAATTTTCATGGGATCTGAGGAAAATATGGATTATAAAAATACTAGGGGGGGGTCTCTGTGGAAACCATGTGAGAGGAGGGACCAACAACTGTAAAAGGTGAATAAAAATGGAGAAAATAGGGTGTAGGGTACTGGTGCAGGGCACGCCGCGGGGAAGAAGAATATGTCGCTGCGGGAAGAAACCGAGGAAAAAAACAGAAGGTCCATATCGAGTCCAACCTTGTTCCAAGGGCTGGGGCATGTCCGTGGTTTTAAAAAAAATGAGCGGCTCAAATTAAATATGAGTTTGATCAGACGATCCAGGGATGACGCAACATTTTAAAAATATTGGATGGCCGAGATTAGATTTGAGGTTCGATCAGATGATGCATAAATAACCGTGACCACTGAGAATCAGACGATGGATCGGGATTGACAACCCAGATTGCACGCGACGTGATCCAATGGCCCAGATACATTTCTACCTGAAAATACATGTCCCACATCGAAACGGTGGAAAAAATTGTGGACCTTTATAAGCCTAAGGCTCCTGCAACATCCCAGAATTCACAGCACACACCAGGGAGCCTTATACACGGGATCCCACCTTCCCCTGCAAGCTTCGACCTATCCCTTTTTCGTTGTGGCCTCGTGCCCATGGTGGTGCGCTCATGAACTCCTATGCACCCCTCGGAGAACCTATGACTGTGCTCGGGCTGGCCTAGGATTGAGCTGAGGGCTAGGCTCAACCACCTAGCGTGAGCTGCCTCCTTTGGCCCAGCCATAAAGGGATGGCCCTATCAAGCCCAAATTTTTATAAAAACTAACCTAAAAAAATTAATTTTTAAGGGAGAATAATACTACATAAAAATTATCCTTTTAAATATGACTTTTATTTAAATATTAGAAGGCTAATGACTATAAATCATACTTTGTCTTAGATAAATTATTTACAAACACTAAACCTTCAACATACATAGTTATAAATTGAATGATAATTCTTATACTAGTATTATAGAGGTAAAAACTTAGTTTAATGTAATTTAATTAAAATAAATTAAACATAGTTTAAGAAACTGAATGAAAATCTTTACAATATACTTAGAAATGAAAATATTTACTATATATTTGAATTATTTGCAACGTGTTTATAATTCCTTATTACATTTCGAATCCACCAAAGTGTAATTAAAAACATTTCACCATGTCCTTTTAAAATTCATGATTAGGAGTAGTTTTATAATTTTTCAATCCATAACCTAATTATTTGGAGAACTAAAATAAACTCATATGTTTTTAGTTAATTATTCGACAAGGCCAATGACTATATTTATAGCCACTAGAGTTCCACGGTCTCCCAAGGAAACGGTCACATTAGTGTCTTATAAAACCAAGCCTTAGGGTGTCCTAAAACTTGAGATAAAGAAGAAGATAGTTCACGCCATACCATTGGTACTTATTGTGGCCGCAATGGCTTTGGCCATTCCTATGTTCATTATGACGGATTATAAGGACCCTTATTATCTTCTTAGGGTTCTCTTTATTTTGAGTGATCTCCCTATAATTATGATAGGGGTTTTAATAGGTATATTTGGGTAGAATTTTTTCTTGTGATCTTGGTACATTATAAACACTACGGTGATCTTATTTAAATGAAAATCCCTATGTCCATTTGTGTGTTTTACTCAGTTTCATTATAATATAAATTAAAACCATATGATTACTTTTTCATGAGAAATAGGTTTTGTTTGGTTATTATGCAATTCAAACAAAATGAAAACACAAAATTATCCATACACGAGGTTAAAGTTTAGGGGTGTTACAGGAAGTTTGAATATAGACTGCTTCGATGGAACTAACTTCAGTTACTGGAGGGCACAGATCGAGGATTGTATTTATCAAAAAAAGGCGCACTTTCCACTTCTGGGTGTAAAACCAATGTATGAGAAGCCATCAAATTCAACCAAAATGTGTTTGATGAAAAAATTGTTCTATATGAAAATGATTGAAGGGAGGATTATTGTAGATCACATTAATGAATAGAAGGTACCAGACATTCAGTAAAAGTATTTAAACTTGGGGTTTTAAAAATTTTCCACCGATAATCGACATGACATTGTTGTTGTTGGTGAAACGTTTCTCGGTATAATATGAGGATCTCTCATGAAGAGTTTTAAGCACAAAATTAAAACCATAAATACTTGGTTATTTATGAAGTCTCGATCGACGTCTTCTCATCATCAACGATCACTGCTCATAGAATCTAAAGCCGAATTCCTCGAGATCATCCACATGTATTTCAAGAATCTTTGAGAGTGCCAATAATCTTATTTCAGGTGCTAGCATAGAGATCTAATGACATATTAAATGCTCTGATGATCACTGAATCATATTTCTTATAATGCATGAGAGTATGCTCAATTTGACGACTTTGATCTAGATCCTCTCTCTAGGATGTGAGAGAGAGAAGAAGAGAGGGGGAAATGAATAGTCTTTGGTGAGTGTCTATCTTCTTCTATTTATAATGTGTTAAGGAATTACTCAATATTTAATCCTTGATCCCCCAAATAATTAACACACTATATAAATGATATTTTGACTACTAAGCTAAGTCATAAATATCAGTTATTATTATTATCACCTTCTTGTAATATAATAAATATATTACGTGATAATACTTGATCCATTAACTCAAATCGTAATTCATGCAAATATTAAATGAACTTTAAATATTTTAAATTAATATTTATTCAAATAATATTTTCCATGTATTTACTTTAAAACTAGTAAATAATTTTAATAAATAAATTCAATTCCAATTATTATTAACATGAATAATGTGAATTTATTTATTACTTTGGTGATCGTATCTCCTTGGAAAAATACCAGACCTCAGTGGTGGGGCCCACCATGTCTAATATTCCTATTAAACTAAAAATGGTAGATACTTGAATACACTATTGTGTGTGACTATAAAGGCCCTTAACTTGATAGTATTGAATAATATTCAAAGACCAGAATCAGGATCTAGCAACCCATCATGAGCACTGAAGAGATAAAGATGGTCAAAGTAATGACAACCAACCTTCGAACACACACTATATAATATAATCTCTTTTTCATTTATATATCATAAAAAAGGATGCATACCCATGTCATCGTCCTTTTATTGATGTATTATTTTTTGGTTTAATTGGAAAGATTTACCATCGACCGTCATGACCATGGTCTTATATGGTACATACGATCCTAATCAACATGGACTGAAATATATTACTACCATAGCCTAGAAGCAACAAACCCTTTCTTGACTATCCAACCAATGTCTTACCACCAATGAAGAAACCAACAGAAGATACCTCCCCACGATTTCATTATCATGGTTTTTTACTTATATTAAAGTATGCTATCAAATGACACACATTAGTAATGATCTCAAATCAGGATACCATTACACATGTCTATAGATAAGAACAACCAATAACACCCAAAACATGTTGTGTTTTTATTTTCGGGTTTGTACTCATGATCTCACTAATAAATATCACAAAGTGAGAATTTCATGTGAGGAATTCTCAATTCATATGATCCCTAGGCACCTAATAGACATACATATATTGTGTCCAATTAGTAAGATATATCTAGACCACATGACATTTTTTTAAGATTAATTTCATAGTATCTTGAGGTTCTCATTATAGCCTGAGATCAACTATAACCTTTTGATACAACAATTAATATATGAACATTACCATTAAATAGTAGACGCAGAAATATCCACACTATAATGAAAAGTTTACATCATATAGATCTAACTATATATGCGATATGGAAATAAAAAGTACGGAATAGTTGGGTTCAGGGAACCCACTATTAAAACAAGAATTCTACCCCATCACAATTCAATTGACATCAGTGGGAATTGTTCTTGACAATGAGGTATGTGCACCTGTTTAACTTTCTTAATTACCTAATAGTTAGGAAAAACTATAATAGTTGTGAGTAGTTCTTCATGGAATAACAAGATGGTTCTAAAATATGTGCGATACTTGATCCTCAGTGATGATATTCGAAGAAGGGAATTAGGCAGATTCTCTGATTCTACTTTGAATGTGGAATTAAGAGGAAGATATGCACAACAAGATAATGATAGAGGGTGATCAAATTCAGTAGGAAAGAATGGAGAAAGGAAAAACAGTATGGTCCTACCTTCTCTATTTGTGGGAAGAAATAACATGTTCAGGAGTGCAGAGAAAAATGAAAGGCACTTGAAATTAATATGGAAAAAATGAGGACAAAAAGAACTGATGATGCATTGCTGCTGAGCATGGGTAACCCTATGAAGTATTATATTTTACACTAAGGGGAATCTTTCTATCAATGTTGAAGAAGGGTTTCCTGAATAATTATGTTTCTATTTTTTTTGACAAAAGGTGCATCTTGCTGATGATGAAACCTTGTAGATCGTGGGGAAGGGTGATGCATGGTTTAAGACCAATAATGGGAGTTTTTTAGTTTTGTAAAATGTGAGGAATATCCTTGGTTTAAGAAGAAATATTATTTCTATCAGGGAACTTGATGATGTGGGTTTTAGTACCATATTCATTGGTGGTGCATGGAATATCACCAAGGGAGCTATGATCATAGACTGGGGAGAAAATAATGGTACCCTGTACAACATGATAGAAACATGCATAAATATGATTGCATTAATAAATTCTGTCTGGGATTCACAACCATGACACTACTAGTTAGACCACATGAGTAATAAGGGGATGAAGGTTCTTGTAATAAAAGGAATGCTACTGGATCTGAAGTCAGTGGAATGCCTAAGTGAAGATTGTATCTTTAGAAAACAGAAGAAGGTATATTTTGTGAAAGGAGGTAGAACTTTGAAGGATGGGAATCTAGACCTAGTGAACATTGATGTTCAGGGGCCTGAACCAAAATATTCCCTTAGAGGGTCATAATATTATGTGACATTTATCAATGAATCAATAAGAAAGGTTTGATTTTTATTTCTGAAAGTAAAATTCATCGTGTTTAAGGTGTTTTAGAAGTGGAATTCCATGGTGGAAAATGAGTTGGGAACTAAGATGAAATGTTTGAGGTATGAAAATGGTGGAGAGTATGGCAGTAATTTTTTTAGATAATTCTGTTCTTATAATGTAATTTGGTGGGAGAAGACTATTCTAGGTACACCAAAACAGAATGGTGTAGCTAAAATATGAATAAAACACTAAATAATGTTTTTGGGAGCATGTTGCTGCACTCAAGATTACCCCAAATCTTCTGAGATGATGAAATGAACATCACAACCTATCTCGTAAAAATAAGTACATATGTACCAATGAGAGAATTTCTACCCGAGGAGATCTAGTCTGGTAGGGAGGTAAGTCTCTCATATTTATGAGTATTTTATTGTTTTTCATATGCACATATTGAAGCTGATGCAAGGGGATAAGCTTGATGCCAAGTCTAAATCATGTTTCCTTACTGGATATGGTGTTGAGGAGTTCAGTTACTGCTTTTGGGATGATCAGAACAATATGATCATCATAAGAAAGAATGTGATATTTAATGAAGGTGTCATGTACAATGAAGGTCATCCAGTTGAAGTTGATTGTGGGAACAAAGTATAGAACTATCATGAGAAAGTGAAGAATAAAGTTGTAACTGAGCATGTGACACCAGAACCAGTGGATCCTACCCCTAAAATAGAGTTGAGGTGATAAAAAAAGGTGAGAAGGTCTATTTAGAGGTATTAATTATCCTTACATTATTTTTTATTGACTGATGGTGGAGAACCAGAAATCTTTGAAGAAGCAATGCAGTTAAATGAGTCAAGCAAGTGAGATTTAGCTATGAAGGTGGATATATATTTATTACATGACAATAATACTTTGGAGTTGACACATCTTCTATAAGGAAATAAAGAATTATAGAACAAATGGGTATACCGAGTCCATGAAGAACATAATGGAAAGAGGAGGTACAAGGAAAGGATGGTGGTAAAAGGTTTTCAACAAAAGGAAGGTGTATATTTCACTAAAATTTTCTCACCTGTAGTGAAGCTTACCATCATCTATATGGTTCTTAGTATTTTTACATCAAAATAATTATACCTAAATTATCTTGATGTCAAGACTGCTTTCTTTCATAGAGATTTGTATGAGTATATATATATGCAGTAGCCAAAGGGATATGTTGAGTTGGGGAATGAATACCTGATGTGAAAACTCCATAAGAGCTTATATGGGTTGAAGCAGACACTTGGAAAGTTGAATAAAAAGTTTGATTCATTTATGACTAAAAATGAATAAAAATGGAATGGCATAGATCAATGTTTCTACACCAAGTATTTTGGTGTTGAATATATTATACTGCTTCTATATTGGATGACATGATCATTGTAGGATCATGTATGTAGATGATCAATGAGATGAAAGGGAAATTGGATGAGTAGTTCAAGATGAAAGATCTTAGAGAATCGAACAAGGTTTTGAGGATGAAAATCAAGAGAGACCACAGAGCTAGAACCTTGATGTTATCATTGGATGACTACATTATAAAGTTTCATAGAAGATTTGGTATTTTGGAAGAAAAACCATTCTCTATTCCCCTGAAAATCCATTTTAAATTATCAAAGGAGAAATCACCAAAGAATAAAAAAGAGGTTGAGTACATGGAAAATATTCAATATTTCAAAACTATTGGAAGCCTGATGTATATCATGGTTTGTACTCAACTTGGCATTTCTCATGTAGTGGGAGTTGGGATAAAGTATATGGTTAACCCTAAAATCTACATTAAGAAGTCATGAAGTGGATACTAAGATACCTAAAGGGAAGAAAGAAAGTATCTCTATACTTTGGGAAATGAAATTCATTATAGGGGTGGTTCAGGCTTCAAGTGGGAGATTGTTGGATTGGCATTGCCCGACCAGTTTGGATGATGTTGGGTCGAATGATATCATCCCATACTACACACTAGACCAAAAATCTCACTAGTTGAGCTCTATGGTGAGATATTTGAGGGTTGTAGGGGAAAATCGCCCTTGCTCTGGGGGCTGAAGGTTTCTAACCCAAATTTTGGGGGAGCTGTAGAAACTTTGACCGACTAAAACAGAGATGACTAGAAGACACCAACATACACAATTACTATAGCATATCAGATTTCTATCCAATATAACAACTTGAACTTAAGTGGTCACAACACTTAGTAGTATAGAATTTAACCACCATTCATTGTAATACAGTGAACTTACTGGGCATTTGGTGGTAAAATCCAAGATGAATGGTGTTTGGAAGACAAAAAAGTGGTTGTAAGATCGGGACATGAGCATGTGCGACAAGTGTAGGCTCACAAATAGGTAGGAGGAGATGAGATTACTCAAAATCCTAGTGGCAGTCTTCCTGTTCAAGTTGAGAAATCACTTCGATGTGATTATGGTATGAAATGATAAGGTCATTCTTGGAATGTCAAACATGGAGAGGCTGCACCGAATGTTAAATTATGTAGCGTCTTTCCTGGTGGGTTTGTGCTTAGGCCGCGGTGGGGACATAGCTTGATAAGACTAAGTACCTAGTGGCTATTACAATTGAAGAGGAGAACATACAAAGGCTCATCCTATAATGCCCCGACCCCAGAATCCCAGAGCCAGTGCATCACTTCAATACATTGGCATGATTATAAGGAATCATGTTCTAAAGGACTGATCAATTTGGCAGTCTTGAAAAATAGATTACATACATGAACTTTACATCATAATTTCTAACATAAAATACAACATAGATAATCCTTTGAGAACACCATTATTACCATAGCTTAACCCTTCATATCAATCATAAAACACTTCTTGGCATCCTGGGAAAATAAAACATAATAAAGGAGTGACTTCATATGCTTGGTAAGGATAAAAAATATAGAATAAGATATCATAAATAAGCATAAACTTTTAAGGCAAGGTATAAAACTGAAACACAATCCTTTTAAACATAATCTTCATCACAATATAGAAATAATAAATCAAATAATTCCATTTAAAATTTCACATAGATATTATACTAGTCAAATAATTACATGCAATATCAATAACTAATCTCATAACGAGGGAATGCATAATGATTGATATTTGAAACATAATGTCAAGGCCTTGGATAATACGTCTAAAAGAAAATGGTTATGGCCTTGGCCAAATCCACATCTGAAAATAAATGGGAAAGGCCGCAGCCAAGTCCATATCTTGTTTGTCTTATGAGATCTACCAATGCATCAAGGAGCTATTGTAGTCCCCTCACTTCACTTACTAATTCCAATTCATTCCTTATTTGAAAAGGGTGAAATATAACATAAAAATTCATATTAAAACTAGCATAATAAATTCCAATACTTTAACCATAAACCATGAATGGTATAAGAATAGCGCATCCACAGTCAAGAAAATCATAACTCATTCAATACAATATGGAAGATTTTAGTATAATAAATCAAACTCAATCTAGAATACTATCCAATGAAGGATGTTTACATTGATTAAAATAATCAATAAATCTCTTTGAGAGAAATATCCCTTTTTCATGAAATCGTTTAAAAGTCACACAATTTATAAAGGAAGTCATTTAAAAGAGAATTTTGAATCAAAGTGTCCCATACCACTTTGAAACTTTTGAAAAAAATAAAATTTTAAAACAATCATGTACATATAAATAAATCCTTAAAATCATTTTGAAAGCATGGACATTATTAAAAATATTTCGAAAAATAATTCTTTAAAACATTTAAGTTGACATTCAAGTTAAAGAGTCCCTTCGATAAAACCATAAAAGATTCCTTTTGATGAAATTTTTATGAAAAATGGATATAGATGATAAATATGTCCCATTAAATAGATAAACATAAAAAATCTTGGATAATAATTATAATGAATAATTAACCCTTACCTTAGGTCTGATACTCTTCGTATGTGTCCAAAAGTCCTCTTCTTTGGGAGTCTCCCTTTTATTTTCACAAAAGGAATCCATAAGTTGGTTTTATTACCAAATAATATACTCTAGTATGAATCAAGAGAAGTTGGGAGGAGATTTGGGTAGGGTTTTTCCTATCCAAATGGCTTTGGAGGTGTGAATAAAAGAGAAGGAGAAATTCCCTTTTATAAGATAGGTGATGGGCACTTTAGGAAAATATAGAAATATTAGTTTATTATAAATTTATTTTAGGATTTTAATAGGTGAAAAGAGATTTATTTAGAGTATAATATGAGTATGGTTCAAAATCCTCTCATACAATTATTTTTATACATGTTTAGGTCATGAAATTAACTGTATCTTTTGGGATTAACCCTTAGTTAAACAGTTTATCTCTTACCGTGTCTTCTTGTATTTTTATAATATAGGGTTAATATAGTTACTATAAAATTCCAAGAGAACCTCAAGTGGATCATTAATTAAATTGTAAACATTATATAAGTCATTTTGATTAATCTTAGATTTTTTTATTTTTATATCATTTAATAAAATAGTATTTGTTTTAAAAATCTATTTATGTCAATTTTGACACTATTTAGTAATTGATTTTTGTTAAAGTTATAAAAACTTGATTCCTTCAAAAAAAATGAATTAAATCAAATATAACGTATCATAGTCATCCAAAAATATTCTTTTATGACAGAAAAACTTTCAAATTACATTTATTTTAATAGTTATAATATCATTTATTTGATTATTTCATTAATAAGGAAAATACTTTATCATTATTGTGTCAAAAATAAATTTAATTATTTAATGTATAAAAATTAAAAATAAAATAACATGATGTAGGAAATATTTTTATCTTTATAATTACTATTTATAGTTGAATACATCACTTATACAACTCGAATTAAAATTGTTTTAGTAATATGATACATGTTTATGTTATATTACCCTTTACTTTAAATTAATAATTATAACATGTCATTTTCACAACCAAGTGGGTACATGGGGTCCTAAAATAAAACTAATGATGATCATGGTCGTCCATATATCATTAAATAGGATTAGTATAGGTGTTAGGGTAGTTATGTATTATTATAATATTATTTTTTTACCCATATTTACATTATTTGCCCTTTAACCATGGTAAATAAAAATAATTACTGAAGTTACTATTCATAATGTCCAAAAATAAAAGGTACCTATTTAAAAAATTTGAACCTTATGATTCCAAATATGGAATCCATTTTTCTAAATTCAAAACATAGAATTTGCATAAATTAATTTAAAATTAATTCTCGTTGTCAAAACCCAAAAGCATATTTTTAAGAAGTAAAATCTTTCAAAAGATTGACAAGTGTTTACATCCAATTTCAATGTGAAATTACTTAAAATGGAAAAAATTTGATTAAATTATAAAAAAAATCCAATTATTCTTTAAAACTAATGAAAAATATAATCTAACTATATAAATAATTTAGATGAAAAAGAAATTTTAAATTAAAATGCAGTATCTTTTATTATTTATTAAAATATGAAAGTTATCAGAAAACCCCAAATATTTATCCAAAATAATTTTTTATGTATTTATTATAAATAATAATTTCATTTTGTCAAATTTAATATATAAAAATGTCAAATATTGTATTTAAAATGGTTTCTCCATTAAAAGGTAGAAAAACTGTACTTTTGAAAAAATACTTCTTTTATCTGAAAAAATGAATTTGTCCTTATATTATGTATATGAAACACATAATATTAATGTTAAAATTATATAGTATATATAAAATTCAAAATGTGGTTAATACTATTCATAACCTTTTTTTAAACGCCTAGTTTGATAGATCATGGTGCGCTCGAATTCGGTGTTGTGTGTAGCGCAAGCTATTGAATTATTAAGAAGAATCGTACCCTAGATGTTTGGTTTGTCACATTATCCCCTCACTCAGTAAATTAAGTCATTGAAATTTAAACTCTGGATTTAAAAATAGGGGTTTAAAATTTAAAATATCTTATTTTAAACCCCACATCGAAAAATGGATTAATGAGACCACTATTTTAAAATAAAGAAAAGAAAGTATGAAGGTTATCAGAAATAATACATGGGTTCCATATAGGAAAACATGGAAAAGAAATAAAAATATAACCATAAAGTTCTGATGAAGAGTGATATAAAATATTATTAGGATAAATTAAATAATCTGAAATCCATAAATCTAAGATGATACAAGGGTCCATTTGATTCGTCGCAAAAGAAAGTACTAGAAAAACATTTTTCATTTTCGAGATACTTTACCTAAAGTTGAAGAACATGAGAGGAAATAATTACTTGATTTCAGTAAAATCTCATCATTGGTCATGCCTTGAACAATTTCCACTTTGTCTCTTATTCAAGGAAATTAAGATGAGTTTGTCATTCCTGAAGTGTTAGAAGATCATGCAATCCATAAATAGAATGACAGGTCATTCCATCTATCTCAACAAAAGTATTAGAACATGTTATCACATATGAATAAGTCCACCTATAAAGAGATAATAAATTAATATAAAAAACATAAAATGGAGTATAACTTATACTATCCATAAATGTATAACCTTACAATCCTTCCAAAAACTAAAAATCTAAAACTTTAGAAATAGGTGAACCAAATAAGCTTAGAATTTATCTCCTATATCTCATAGGGCAGATCTTGGTTGTCATATTCCAAACATGTGAACACCTTAATCATGTATTCTCTTGAGTCATGGTAACAACATGAATTATCAGATATCCTTATTGAAAACATGCATGTTTCCTTGTACCAAAACATAGTGAATTATTCCTTAAGTCCCAAAAAGTTGTATACTTCATCCACAATAGCATAACCCTCTTGTCAACAAATCCATAATTAGTTTTAAAGAAACTATAATCATCCAATTTACTTATTCAAATACAACATATCTTTATCCAAACATAATTATCTTAATATAAGGAAAATATTAAGGGTTATCTTTACCTTAATCATATGTTCTCCAAATATAATCTTACCCTTAAATCAATTTTCTTATCCATTATAAATATTCAACATATTCTTGGAAATACTAAGAGAAAAACATAAACTGAATACTCATAATTCACTATTCATAATTCTTGGATCCAAATTCTTAAATACTTCAATCCTTATAATTTAATGGTTGGAATATAATAGGTCCTTCCTTGTTTTAGAAGTATATTCTTATGTCTGGGCATTGAGTTGGGTAATCCCCATGATTTCCATAGATGATACATTGAACTCCAAAACAATTAGTCACTCTATGAACCTTTTTTCTATAGATATAACATCTTCACCTCTATTTGAGTTATTTCTCATGGTTCTTTTTCCCTTCCTCTTGACATGTAGAAATCCAAATATTCTTTCCTCTATGCATCTTAAAATTTGAACATTTATTAACTTTCATCTTCCTCTTACACAATGTGTTAGGAAAGTCATCAAAGATCACATAGTTAATAATATATCGTGATAAATGATATGACACAATCACAATATCTTTATATCTAGTCATTATACAATTTTGTTTCTCAAAATCACCATATTATCCATCAAACTCAATTTTAATCCAATTAATTCTAGTTTTTTCCATTAACTATGACTAGAAAGCACATGGTGAGAAACAAATCTCAATGAAGAAAAATAAATAATCAAAGGAAGGTACTTTCAATATATAATATCTTAGGTTTAATCCTAGGTTATCCATGATCATTACCAAAATTCTAGGGGGTTCTTCTATACTTATCCCCAAAGTCTATCTTAGGTTTATGATCCCTAATCTAAGTTTTCTAAATCTATTTCCAAGGTTATCGCTAAACTTATTATGATACCAACTATAACACCCCGACCCCATAAGCCCATAGCCAGTGCATTATTTTAATACGTTGGAATGATTACAAGGAATCATGTCCTGAAGGACCGATCAGTTTAACAATCTTGAAAAATAGATTACATACATGAACTTAAATCACAATTTCTAACATAAAACACATCATATATAATCCTTTGATAACGCCATTATTCCCCTAGCTTAACCCTTCATATCAATCATAAAACACTTCTTGGCATCATGGGAAAATAAAACATAAGAAATGGGTGAGCTTAGATGCTTAGTAAGGATAAAAAATATAGTAGAAGCTATCACAAATAAGAACAAACTTTTAAGGAAAGGTAAAAAACTAAAACACAAGCCTTTTAAACATGATATTACATAATATGGAAATAATAAATCAAATAATTTCATTTAAAATTTCACATGGATATTCTACTAGTCGAATAATCATAAGAAATATCAATAACTAATATCATAATGAGGGAATTCATAACTCCAGACATCTGAAACATACCATTAAGGCCTCAACCAAGACATCTAAAAATAAATAATAATGGCCTTGGCTAAATCCATATCTGAAAATAAATTGGCAAGGCCTCAGCCAAGTCCATATATAGTTTATCTCATGAGACCTACTGATGCATCGAGGGGCTATAGTAGGCCCCACCCATCACTTAATATGTCCAATGCATTCCTCATTTGAAAAGGGTGAAACATAACATAACCATTTGTATTAAAACTAGCATACGAAATGCCAATACTTTAACCATAATCCATGAATGGTATAAAATTATCACATCCATAGTCAAACACATCATAAATCATTCAATATAGTATAAAAGATTTTATTATAATAAATCAACCACAATCAAGAATAATATCAAATAAATTATGTTTACATAAATGAAAATAATTCATAAAACTCTTTTAGAGAAATATCCCATTTTCATTAAATAATTTAAAAGTCGCACAATTTATAAAGGAATCCATTTAAAAGATATTTTTTAATCAAAGTGTATCATAAAAATTTGAAACTTTTTAAAGGAATTAAAATTTTAAAACAATCATGACCTTATAAATAAATCCTTAAAATCATTTTGTAAACATGGACATTAATTAAAAATATTTAGAAAAATAAATCTTTAAAACATTTAAAATGATGTTCTAGTTAAAGTGTTCCTTCCACAAAACCTTAAAAGATTCATTTTAAAGAAATTTTTATGAAACATGGAAATGGATGATAAATATTTCTTAGTAAATACTTACAAATAAATAATCTTAGATAATAATGATATTGATGAATTAACCCTTACCTTAGGTCCAATACTCTCCGTACGTGTTCGAAACTCCTCTTCTTCGGGTGTCTCTTTTTGATTTGCACAAAAGGACTCTATAAGTTGGTTTTTGCCAAAATAGTAGACTCTACGATGAAGTGAGGGATGTTTTGAGGAGTTTTTGGTAGGGTTTAGCTAATCCAAAATGCTTTGTAGGTGTGAATAAAAGAGAAAGAGAAGTTCCCTTTTATAAGAGAGGTGAGGGACACTTTAGGAAAAGATTGAAATATTAATTTATTATAAATTAATTTTCGGTTTATAATAGCTAAAAAGTTATTTATTTTGAGTATAAGATTAGTATGGGTCGAAAGTCTCTCAGAAAATGTTTTTTAGAAAATTTTAGGTCATTAAATTAACCTTATCTTTTGGGATTGACCATCAGTTAAATAGTTTAACTCTTACTGTGTCTTCTTGTATTTTTATACTACAAGGTTAATATAGTTACTATAAAATTCCAAGAGAACCTTAAGTAGATAATTAATGACATTTGAAACATTATTTAATTCATTTGGAGGAATCTTAGATTTTTAGGTTTTTAATATCATTTAATAAAATAGTATTTGTTTTAAAAACTCATTTATGTCAATTTAGACACTATTTAGTAATTGATTTTTCTTAAAGTCATAAAAACTTTATTACTTATAAAAAATAAAATAAATAGAAGAAAACATGTCACAATCATCTAGAAATTTCGTGGATTACATAAAAACATTCAAATTACATTTATTTTAATTTTTATAATATAATTCAGTCAATTCTTTCATTAATAAGGAAAATATTACATCATTATTATGTCATAAATAAATTTAATTATTTAACATATAAATATTATAAATAAAATACCATGATATAGGAAATATTATTATATTTCTAATGAATATTTTTAGTTTAATTAATCACTTATAAAACTCTAATTAAAATTGTTTTATTAATAAGATAAATGTTTATGTTATATTTCTCTTTACTTTAAATTAATTATTATAACATGTCATTTTCACACCCAAGTGGATCCATGGGGTCCTAAAATTGACCGAAGGATGGTCATGTTCGTCCATATATCATCCAATAATATTATTACACATGTTAGGGGATTTTTATATTATTGTAATATTATTTTTTACCCTTATTTACCTGATTTACCCTTTAACCATGATAAATAAAAATAATTACTGAAGTTACTATCCATAATGTCCAAAAAAGGTACCAATTTACAAAATTTAGACCTTTTGATTCCAAATATTTAATCCATTTTTATTAATTAAAAACACATAATTGGAAGAAATTAATTTAAAATTAATTGCCATTGTCAAAACCAGAAAGCGAGTTTTTAAGAAGTAAAAATTATCAAAAGATTGACATGTGTTTATGTCCAATTTCAAAATAAAATTACTTAAAATGAAAAAAATTGGATTAAATGATAAAAAAATAATCCAATTTAACTTTAAAACCAATTAAAAATTTAATCTAACTATATAAATTATTTATATGAAAAAGTTGTTTTGAATTAAAATGAAGTATTTTTCACTATTCATTAAAATATGAAAGTTATCAGAAAAAGACTAAAATTTATCCAAAATAAATTTTAATGTACTGATTCTAAATAAAAATTTCATTTTTTCAAATTTAATATATAAAAGTTTAAAATATTGGATTTAAAAATGGATCTCCATTAAAAGGTAGAAAAACTACATTTTTCAAAAAATACTTCTTTTATCTAAAAATTGAATTTGTCATTATATTATTTCTAAGAAACTCATAAGGTGAATGTATAAATTATATGGGATATATAGAATTTAATATTTGGTTATTACTATTCATAACTACTTTTTAAACGGCTAGTTTGATAGGTCGTGGTGTGGTCGAACTTAGTGTTGTTTGTAGTGCAAGCTATTGAATTATTAAGAAGAAGCATAATGTGAAAGATTGGGGTGTTACAAATCCAATCATAATACATCATGAATCTTTCGTATGAAGTTATGGTCTTCAAGGCATATAGGAGGGCGTACAATGCTCACTTGGGAAACTTGGTAGTTTTATTGTGCAGTGAAGATATGAAAGATATAATCAGAGAGGCATATGAGGCATGTTACCCAAGCATAGTGGACGTAAAGGGGTTCTTGTGGGACACATCGCAATTGTATACTACAATATCCCTAAACATGTTCAAGGTGTTCAAGATGTTCCTCACACCTTATGTCTCACCAAAGGGTGACATGATCGATAGGATACTGCAGAATGGGAATAGGAACAAAATGGATGAGTTGATCAACCATGACTTGAAGGTTGAGATCACGTATTTGGTCTTGATATCCTACATTAAAAATAATAGGGTCGGTTTCATATAAGGAACAACCATATAAGTCCCATATGTTACAATGATTATATGAAGGGAAACTTTGACAAGGTGCCCAGCCATACACTTGGCCTAAATAATAGACATGGAGAAAAAATTTAATGATTCACCGACCTTAATAGTGATCTATTGGGAAGAATAATTGATGTGTGTAACTTATAGTTGATTATTCCAAAATATCAAAATATGGCCATTAGTTGGGATGCCCATGCATGTGATAATCCATAACTAGCTTGGAAGAATAATTTTGAATGGTTGAGGACTTATTTTTCAGATGTATAATAGCAAGTAATCAAATAAATTTGTGACTAATCATGTAAAGAAAGAACATTTGGTCAAGGAAATAATTCCCCTGAGATTCCAGATCAGTGTGGAAGATAAGGAAAGAAATATGATCATGTTTGGTCACCTAAGAAACCTTTTTTATAGCATGATAATGCACCTAACCAGGAGATGGGCTTGGTGCAAATTGTCATCGCCACCAAAGAGGATTTTTTATTTTTATATTTATTCCTTTTATTATCTTATAATTATGGAGAAAATTTAATTTCTTCACTAACCCCCACTTAAGACTCAAAATAATTGATAGAAGGAGGTCATTCGTCCAAGAGAACCTATAACTCTTCCAGTTATTTAATCCTGTGGGATGGAGGATCACAAGAGATTTTCTTACCTCACCACTAAGAAGGATTGTGACATTTGGGAGGATGAAATGTAGTGACTTATCCTTAAAAAACTCTTAGAGTAAAAGGAATCCATGGCATCATATTTTCCATAAGATTTATCCCTTAAAAGGTAAATAAAGACAGTAGTGGGGGTGACCATGAATTTCACTCTCAGAGTCAAGGGAATTTCTAACACAAATGAGGGGTATAAGTAATGATCCTATATACCAAACTATGAATAGAAAATGAAGGAATGAAACCCACCTTTGGGTGACTCCTTTATACCCATTTTTGGGTGCTTAGGATCTGTATCTGAGGTTACAGAAGATGCTAATGGATCAGACTGAGAAGTAACCCCTGATCGGCATAATAAATTTTTTAAGTAGTGAACTAGAGGGGTTATTGAATTATCATAATCATTATAAAGAATACCCTCCTTTGTTGGGTGAGGATGGGGTGCATGTCTCTTAAAGGGGACACTAAGATCCTCAGACACCTGTGGGTGTGGATTTGATTGACTCTGACTCCTGTACACTATGAAATAATGGACTTGAAGATGATAGTGTGAGAAAAACATAATTGGAATAAAATAATAAAATTATTTCTAGGAAGAAATGTGTGGGAAACCAAGGATAATGATAGTGATCCAAGGAAGAAAAATTCACATAGCCGTAGGGCTGGATAGGTTCCAAGATCTAACAAACTATTCAATGATTGACACAGAATGGTGATCCAAGCCAAACATGGATATTAAAGACCATTTGTGATATTATTTAGTAGATGCAATCTTTTCCAGAGAGGTAAGTGGTGTAAAATATCCCTAATGAGTTTACCATTGTTTGGGAATATTCTAAGTATGTCCGATTTGAACACCCCACTGACCAGTGGAGGTTGATATTGACATAGAGATGAGGAATGAGAAACGTTACATGATGAATATAAGGGGGATTCATCCCTCGGAATGGGGATGTAAACTAGATATGGGGGCATGGTAACTAGTAGGATAGTCAAATATGAAGCCGGAAGGATGCCTGGTCTAGATAAATGACCATTTACTCTCAATCCAATAGAGGGGAGTTGTTGAAAAAGTCATGGTTACTCAAGTCTCTAATTACATTCTTATCTCAAATCTAATGCAGAAATGTTGGGAGTCACAATGAAAGAAAATAAATGATTTAGGGAAGAGTAAAATGAAAAAAAAATATAATGAGAACACAAGGATTTACATGGTTCGGGAAAAATACCTACATCCACAAAGAGGCAGAATAACTTCACTATGAAAAAATCTAGGAGAATAATTTACAAGAGTTTCACACACACACACACAAACACACACACTAAAACCCTAGCATAAAAATGGGCTAATGTAGAGGATGAAGAACTACTCCACCAACTGTCTAAAAGTCCTCTATGCTATAGTGAAAGGCAGATGGAAGTCCGCACCGCTATAGTGAAAGGCAGCCGCCCAAGTAAAAAGTGCTACAATGGATACCAGTTGGAAGTCCAAGGAGATATAGTTCTATTGAATCTGAAGTCTGTACTACTACAGTTCCCTATAGGTGATGATCAATCAGCTCTTCTATAGTGGCAGAGTTCCTATAGTTCCGCAAAATTTGGGTAGGGGCCTTCAGCCCCCGAACCCCCAGAGAAAGGATGCTTGCCCCCTACAACCCCCAAAGAGCTCACCATGTAGCTCAGCCTGCGAAAGATGCAGGTTGGTGCGCAGTACATGCTACATGCATTCGGCCCACCCAGATTGGGTTACACCGATCCAAACATCTCCCACTTGGAGCCTGATCCACTATGCTTCTCTTCTTCGATGCCACTAACTAAGAAAAATTACTTAATCTTAACTTTTCCTCTTCTTCACTCAAAAATTCATGTGATTTCCATTCAAAACTTCAATTTTAACCTGAAAAATCATGAAATAAAAGTTTTTTTCCTCTTGTGATCTCATCATGTCCTCCCTTCTTCTGCCTCTCATCCTACGTTCATCAGTGGAGACCTATATAAAAACAACAATGCCTAAAATTCTCTATTACCATTGGCTTCATAAATATGTCTACTTGATTTTTGGTTCCAAAAATCTTCTATAACATCAGCAACCATCCTGTATCAAACCTATAATTAAATGATACTTCAGTTGAATGTGATTCTTATGGATATGAAATACTAGGTTCTTTGTAAGATGTATCGCACTATGACCGTCACAGTGCAATACATTCTCCTCTCACTTTCTTCCCAACTCATCCAAGTAGTTCTTCAGCCAAACCATCTCCTTCCCAGCTTCTTTTACAATAATATATTCTACCTCTGTGGTGGATAAAGACACTACATTATATAATTGTGATATACAGCTTACTTCAGTTCCTCCACATGTAAAAAAATAACTTTTGGTACTCCTCCTATGGTTGAAATCACCTCCAAGTTTATTATCCACATACCCCTACAATGAATTTCCTTTTCTAAAGAAAAGAGATACCTCCTTGATTCCCTTTAAATACCTTAGTATCCACTTCACAACTTCCCAATGTTTCTTTCCAAGTTTATCCAAGTACCTTCTCAAAACTCCCACTACATGATTGATATCTGGTTGAGTGCAGACCATGGAATACATCAGGCTTCCAACAACTGATGCGTATAGAACCTTTTCCATGAGCTCAACCTCTTTTTCAATCTTCGGTGATTACTCCTTTGAAAGTTTGAAATGTCCTTCCAAGGGAATAGAGACTGCCGTTGCTTCCAGCATAATGAATCTTCTCAGAACCATCCCAATATAGTCATCCTATGATAACATTAATCTTCTAGCCACACAGTCTCTATCGATCTTAATCCCCAAAATCATACAAGATTCTCTAAGATACTTCATCTCAAACTCCTCTGCTAAACTACCTTTCAACTCATCAATCCTATGCATACATGATCCTGCAATGATCATTTCATGTACATACAGATTTAATATAATATATTCATCACCAAAGGAATTGATGTAGAAACATTTATCCATACCATAATGTTTATATTCATTTTTATACATAAATGAATCAAACTTTTTGTTCCACTATCTGGGTGTCTGATTCAATCCATATAAGCTCTTCTAGAGTTTGCACACCGGGTCTTCCTTACCAGAATCAACATATCCCTCTGGATACTACATGTATATTTCCTCCTCCAGGTCTCTATGAATGAAATCAGTATTGACATCAAGTTTATCATGATGCAAGTCTTCTGATTCCACAATGTTGAGAACCACCTGGATGGTGGTAAGCTTCACTACTGGTGAGAATATTCCAGTGAAGTCCACTCCCTCCTTCTATTGGAATCCTTTCACCACCAACTTTTCCTTGTACCTCCCCTTTATATCATGTTATTCCTTGACCTATTACTCCCATTTTATTTGAAATTCTTTCTTTCCTCTTGGTAGAGATGTCAACTCCCAAGTGTTGTTACCATGCAATGATGATATATCATCCTTTATAGACAACTCCCACTTTCTCGACTCCTTAAACTGCATTGATTATTCAATTAATTATGGTTCTCCACCACCAGTCAATAACAGATAATGTAAGGATGGTGAATACCTCTTCACAGACCTTATCTCCCTTGTTAATCTCCTCAACTCCACAGGAGTAGTAGGCTACACCAATTCTGATGCCTCATGACTAGGTACACATTCAAGATCCACTTGTTCTTTTCACTCTGATTCAATGTTACCATTTTCATCTTTAGATGCATAATGATCTTTGTACATGAAAACTTCATTGAATATCACATTCTGGTTGCTGATGACCATCTTGTTGAGATCATCCCCAAATAATGATAGCCAAAATCCTCAACACCATATCCAATAAAGAAACATATTTTGGACTTGGAACCAAGTTTTTCCCTTGAATTAGAATAAATATGAACATATTCCAAACTACCAAAGACTCGTAAATGTGAGAGTCTTACCACCTTACCAGAACAGAGATCCTCAGGTAGACATTACCCCATTGACACAGATTGACTCTTGTTTATGAGATATGCTTCCATGTTCACTACATCAGCCCAAAAGTTCTTGGGAAACCTTGAGTGTAACCTTATACTATTATAATGTTCATTAAATGTCTTATTCATCCTCTCTTCCACACTATTCTATTGCATTGTACCTAGAATGGTCTTCTCCCACTGAATTGTATAATCAGAATATAATTCTTTGAACTCATTGTTGTCGTACTCTCCACCATTATCCGAACTCAAGCATTTTAGTTTTCTCCTAACTCATTCTCCACTATGAACTTACACTTCTGCAACATATTATTCACATCATATTTTCTTTTCAAAAAGTAAACCCATACCTTTCTTGTGGATTCATCAATGAAGTTAACATAATATTGTAACCCTCTAAGGGAATGTACTGGTGCAGGCCCCCAAACATCAGTGTGCACTAGGTCTAGCTTCCCAGCCTTTGGTGTTCTGCCTCCTTTTTCAAATTATACCTTCTCCTGCTTTCCAAGGATGCAATATTCACATAAACCAACCTCCACCGATTTCAACTCTGGTAGTATCCCTTTTTTTGCCAGAACCTTCATCCTTTGCTCACTCATATAGACTAGCATGTAGTTCCGCAGTTGAGAATCCCCGTTAAAATTTACTGATGCCACCATGTTCATGAAAGTATTTTTCATGTTTTATATAGTACCATTATTTTCTCCCTGATCTATAACTATAGCTCCATGGGTGATCTTCCAAGCACCACCAGTGAATGTGACACTCAATCTTACATCATCAAGATTTCTGACAGAAATAATATTTCTTCTCAAGCTAGAGATATACCTCATGTTTTTCATAACCAAGAGACTCACAATATGAGTCTTAATCCATGCATCTAATTTCCCCACAATGTTCAAGGTCTCATCATCAGCAAGATGTACCTTGTCAAAGTTTCCAGAAACATAATTGTCTAATAAAACCTTCTCCGATGTAGAATGTAAATATACCCCTGAGTGTAGAATCCAAGAATCCATAAAGATATCCATTCTCAGCAGCAAAACGTCATCATTTCCTTCAGTCACTGTGTTTTCTCCATTGGTTTCAGGAACCTTCCATTTTTCTGTGCACTCTTTCTTGACATGTCCTTTCTTTCTGCAAGTCTAGTAGGTATGACCAACCCCCTTTTCCTTGTCACGAATTTTCCCTCTTGACTTTGATTTCCCTCTATGATTGTATTGTTGTGGGTATCTTCCTCTTTCTTCAACATTAAAAATAGAACCATCGAATCATCCTAATTTTCTTCTTTGCAAATCCTCACTTAGAACCAGGTCTCATACAACTTTCAGAGCCCACTTAGAATTCCCCGAATAATTGTTCAAAACTGTTACAGTTTCTTCCCAACTATTAGGTAAAGAGGATAGTAACACCAGTGCACATACCTCATAACCAAGATCAATGTCCACCAATGTCAGTTGAATTATGATGGTGTTGAATTTATTGATGTGATCTGCAACAATTTTCCCTTCAACCATTTTTAGGTTGAACAATCATCGCATCAAGTGAACCTTGTTTTCCATAGAAGGATTCTCAAACATATTCATGGGATATTTCATGAGATCAATCATCATATTCTCGTATATGATGTTGAATGTCATAATTTTTCCCAACGTAAGGAATACAATGCAAAGAACTTGCAGATCCAACAGATTCCACTTTGACTGCTCCATGTTCGTTGTCTTTAGACCCAGAAGTAGAAAATTCAACTTTTTTTGATAAAGATTATTAGGTCTACTAGGCTGAGTACCCTGAGAGGGGGGGGGGGTGAATTAGGGTATGAATAATTTAAAATTAAAGCTTTTTCTGATCTTGTTTCGCTGTTCAGAAAAACACTCTTCTCTCTCTTTCCTGTTGCACAATATAAACAGAAAGTAAAGCATGCACATGACACAATAATTTTTACTTGGTTCATTGCTAAGGGATACGTCCAAGGAGCATACGCTGACAAGTTGTTGGTTATACGAAATTCCACTAAACTTCACTAGCTGTGGATTACAAGGTTAAGGCATAGTCACTCTGTCCCAGGATCACTACCTTTAAAAGGTTTAGGGTCACCTCACTACTTTCCCAAGGGTCACTCCCTGTTTCTCTCTCTCTGGATCACTGCCAGTGGAGAGGATCACCTTCTTCATCTTCCTTTTCTCACTACTCCGGAAAGGATCCACTCACAGTTTATAGACCTATAGGTCTCTTCATTTGCATGAAAGAATGCATCTTCCTCTGTATGTAGATTCTCTGTTGAAGTCCAACTTTCACCCATAGATGAATCTCACTTTGCACTGAAGGTATCAGGAAAACTTCCATCTTCCACGTAGCCTGAAAACACTACCGGGGAATCAACCATAATTGGCGCCCAAGTCTAAGCCGGCGCACAAGTATTGGCGCGCAAGTCATAACTGGCGAGCAAGTCTACCTCAACCACCTGCGCGACACAATATTTTGCAACTCCAAACCTGTGCAACTCAACCCCTTTTATTCCCAAACCAATATTGGCACGCAAATACTAACCGGTGTGCAACTTCAAACACTGGCGCACAATTCCACTTGTGCGACCACACACCACCTGCACGACCACCACACCAGCGCGACGAGAGCTATGATTTTTCTAAGTGTTGAACTCCATTGAAAATGAGGAGGAGTGGTCTTGTATTTATAGGCATTTGGCCAACCTACGTGGTGACGCGCAAGTTTCCCCTCGGCGCGCAAGTCCCAGCGTGCAATTTTCTTCCCCTGCAAGACACCTACGCGACCCTATTTCCTGTTCCATATTTCGAAGATCTGATTTTGAAAAACATATGGTGCACAACTTTCCATCCCTCCTAGGCACCGGCGTGCAGGTCCTTTCACGGCGCGCAAGTCACATGCACGACCACACCAATACCTGTGCAACCCTCTTTCCTTTTCCATATTTTTACCTATTAATCTTGAAAAAAATTAGGCATGCAAGTTTCCTCTCCTTCAAGTACATGGCACGCAAGTCCCTTTGCCAAAAACCACTTTTCTTCATTTTTTGATTTTTAGGCACACAAATTTGGAAAACACTGGAAAATGGTGCCACCTTGTATCTGTTATTTTTGTCCCGCCTCCAGATCATCCATTCCTTTGTCGAAGTTCTTGAATAAAACATGGATCGTTGACCACAAACCTTGAACTTGACATGCCACCATGAAATCTCATTTGTCAAAAAATTTGTATGTCATGGTTTGCTTTGTCAACAATCACAACACAGTTGTCCACTTTTTCAACAAACACAATCACCTCAAAAATGCTTCAATGATACCTTGAGGGATTTTTTCCCAACAAAGATAATCTTTTATCTACATACCCTAGAAAATGAAGTTAGTTCCATTGAAGTGATTGATCTTGACCATTCCTTCTTCCATATCCGTAATTGGATAATCCTGAACCTCATTCTAATACCAGTTGATGCAGAAATGTTGGGATTCACAACGACAGAAAAGAAATTATTTAGAGAAGAGTAAAAGAAAAAAAAAACGAGTACATAAGGATTTACGGGGTTCGAGGAAAATCCCTACATCCATAGAGAGGCAGAATAAATTCACTATGAAAAAATATGGGAGGAAAATTTATAGTAGTTTCTCACAAACACACTAAAACCCTAGCCCAAAAATGGGCTAATCTAGAGGACAAAGTACTATTCCACCAACCGTCAAAAAGTCCACTATGCTACAGTGAAAGGCGACTGGAATTTTGTGTCTCTATAGTGAAAGGAATCCACCCAAGTCAAAATTTCTACAATTATACTAGTTGAAAGTCCAAGGATCTATAGTGTCATTGACTCCGAAGTCTGCACTGCTATAGTGCCTTGTCAGTTTCAATCAGTCAACTATGCTACAATGATTAGAGTTGCTACAGTCCCCCATCATTTGTATGGGGACCTTTGGCCCCTAGACCCCCAGAGTAGGGTCTCATTTCCCCTGAAACCTCCAACGTACTCACCGCAGAGCTCGACCTGTGAAAGCTACGGGTTGGTGCGTAGTACGGGCCACAAGCATTCGGCCCAACCAGATCAGGCTACACCAATCCAACAAAATTATTTTATAACTCATTTGAAATTTCCCTTTTTTTCTATAATGATTATATTTACATATTATAAACCTCCCTCTAACCACTTATCAATGAGATATTTCCAATTCATCTCATCAATAACATTTTCATATTTTGTTATTTTATTGAAATACGAGTTAAAAAAACAACATCATTTCTTGTAAATTCACTCATTAACCCTATCAATATCATAATTACTCATTTAAAGTATCTTAAAAATAATAGTATAATTATATCATAATATTTTTATTGAATCTAAAATATTTATTAGTTTTTCAAATCTTCTAAACTCTCTTAAAAACATTATTTTCTTATCATGCTTTTATCCAACTTAAGTGAATGATGATGTATTAATTTCAGTCAATCCTTTCAAGCATATTTTCAAAACTGGATTCCATGATTGTATATGAAATTTCATATCATGTAATATCATATATATAATTCTCAAATGATAATATTTTTATTATTATAATCATATTAAATTCAAGTAATTATAATGATTTTAACCATCTAAACCATTTGTAAGAAAACTATTTCTCAATTTGAAGTTATCAGTTAGAATATATTGATGAGTTAAACACCCTTAATTCTAAAATTACATGAACACTATACTAAGAAATTACTAGAGATTTCAAAATCATTAAATAGTGACAGTTGATTGTTACCATTTCATTGTTCTAAATTTGGAATCATAAACCCCATAACCTTAATACATATAACATAAGAAAAATTAAAACAATAAACGAGTAATAAATGAAAATAAAATAGTTTAACGGTGTAAATATGTTTAAATAAACAAGATAAATGTACTTAATCCATTCATTAACAATTATAATATAATAATTTTATAGGATATAAAACATATGATGAAAATCCATACTTGAGGTAATGTTTTCTTTCTAAATATCCATTCATTTCCTGTATTTTTCATATAGTTTTATTCATTTATTTCTATCTCATTTCAAAGGATGTGAATGTATATATTATAGTCCCTCCTATATTTTTGACATATTTATGGTTTATTTTCCTATATTATGGATTTATAGATCATACCTTACATATTCACAAGGAGACTTTCCATCTCTTTTTCATTTAGGTAGTTATATTCTATATCCCCCAATAGCTCTCTCTATTCCTCCTCCACTATTTATAATAGAATTATTTTATTTTATTTATTATTCTTTCTACATCCTTTATAGGGGATATTCATGTCTTATTTCTTCTCCTCAACTCATTTATTGAAGTTAAAACCTATGAAGTTAATTATGGAATCTTATTACATATGTATCTTACATTAAAGTCTTTGCGTACATTAAATCAGGTTATTTAAAAAGATAGTTTATTATGAAATTTTATAAATATAATATTTTATAAATCATTTTTATCTCATTTTGAATATTATTTTTGAAGGTGACTTATTTTTATATTTTTAAAACAATGTCACCAAAAGGTAAGAAAACTATTTTTAGTATTTCTCTTTTTTTTCTTTCTATTCTTATAAATATTTATTTTGTTAGTTATTAATTATATTATATGTCATTTTCATACTTTTTTTTGAAATATCATATTTTCCTGAAATAAAGAATACATTTACATTTTATTCCATCCAATGGAAAACAAATAACAGTTTTCATTCATTGGTGCTTTCATCTTGGATGAAGCCCAAGAATGATAGACGTTGGATGGGTTTACACAAAAAATTGAGGAGACTCAGAGAAGACCTGCAGAATTGGTACAACAGTAGACCCAATTGTTCAGTTAATATGGAGAATATGAAAGATTAAATTTAGCATCTTGAGAGAAGGATCTAAGATAAATGGGACGAGGAAAGCTTTGGAAACCTGATAGAAATGAAGAATAATCTTGTTTTCTTACTCTTGGAACAAGAATGAATTGACCGTGAGAGATCCAGGGTGACTTGTATTAGAGAGGGAGATATAAATTCATCCTTTTATAGTCCTGCATCAAATAAAGTAGAGGTGAAAATGTTCTCAATATATTAAGGGAATATGGATCTTTTAAAAAAGAGATTTCGGTTGTGGGACATATGGATTATGATTATTTCAAAATTTTGATGGAAGATCCTAACCCATCTATGTAGGACGACTACCCATCTGAAAAAAATAATCTGTTCAACTTTATGTCAAGGGTGGTGTCCAATGAGGTAAATAATTCTTTGGAAAAAGCGCCAGATGAAGATGAGATACGGGAGGCAGTCCAGGCCCTTAATACTGAGAGCTCTTCAGGGCCAGATGGATTTCCAAGGGCTTTTTTACATCAGCTTTTGGGATTTGGTAAAAGGGGAATTGGTTGAGGTCATTCAGGATTTTTTTTCAAAGGGGGACATCTGTCTCGAGTTTCTTGTGCATCTACATTGATCCTAATCCCAAAAGTGAAATATCCCTCTTCATTCAATTAGTATAGACCAATCAGTATGTGTAATTTCCCATTCAAGGTCCTTGCAAACATTCTCAATAGAAGAATTTTAGTCTATCTTCCTTAATGGGTCTTGAAAAATAAACAGGGCATTATCAAAGAGAAATCTACCCAATCAGACATTTCCATCGTACATGAATTAGTAAGGGATATCAACATTAAATCATCTGGTTCAAAATATGGTGATAAAAGTTGGCATGAATAAAGCCTATGATAAAATGTAATGGAACTTTATCATTAAAGTGTTGTAGAACATGGGTTTCTCTAGAGGGGTTGTGGGCCTACTATTTAGAATCTTCAACTCATAGTGTCTAGATATATCTTTCATAGGGAAGAAATGTAGGTTTTTCAAACCCACCCATGGATTGCGACAGGGATATCCTCTTTCTCCCAGCCTTTTTAGTTTGGTTCAAGACACCCTTAGCAGATAACTAGAGGAGAAAGTTCTTAGTGGAAGCCTTCATCCATATCTTGGTAGAGCCAATACTAGTGACATATCACATATCTTTTTTTATGGCATGATATTTCTCTTTAATGGTAACAAGTATAACATTAGAGAATTTAAAAAGATCGTTGAAACTTACTACAAGTAGAGTGCTAAAACCATCAACCAAGAGAAAATTAGTGTGTTTATCTCGAAATGGTGTTTGGAAATAAGGGGGAAAAGATTGATAAGGCACTAAGCATGCATAATAAATCCTTCCCTATTGAATATATTGAAGATCTTATTACACCGGGAAGGGTTCAGATTCATCACTTTGATGGACTAGTTGGTAAAATTACAACCCACATTACAAATCGGAAGAATCAATTTCGATCCATTAGGGGGGCACATCACGTTAGTTATTTGTGTCCTATCCTCAATTAATTGAACATGCTATCAGTGATCAATGTTAAAAAGGATGTGTTGAAAAATATTAAAAAATTATTGATAAGATTCATATGGGACTTACACAATGAAGGAATATTTCATTGGACTTCATGGGACAAGCTGGTCAGGGAGATTTCTGATGGTGGTATTAATATCTGAAGTGTCAAAGGGGAAATAATGGGCCTGAAATCTAAACCTACATAGGAAATTATAGAAAATAAATCAATTTGGTAAATGTTTATTAACAATAGATATGTAAAATAGGATGATAGTGGAAGAGGGACTATCTATCGGCTCTAGATCACAGTTTCAAAACACTTATCAGTACATCACAATCACTCCAAATGGATTGTGGAAAAATAATTTTTTAGAATGAAAACTATGTTGGTTCAATGCTTGGTTTCCCCAAATGTTCAACCCCTAATATTTCCATTCTCATATTCTAGAATATTGAAGCCTTTTATTCATGCCATTCCCATTCACAATCAACTGAAGATTTTCAACCACATCATTCTAAATGAGGAACTAATTAAGCTTATTTTTACAGGGTAGGGATCAGGTGTGTTCTTAGCTAAGGTACATCGCTCGATGATTTAGGTGCATGGGATACCATATGGGTGGAACGAAATTATATGGAGTAGTGATCTTCTTGTGAAATACTATAGGACCCCAGAACACCCTGAGAGGGGAGGGGTGAATAATGGTGTCAAAGTTTTCTTTTTTAAAGTGATAGATCTTGTTCCTACATTGATATGAACTCATTAAAACTATATTATGAATAAAATTAGTAATAAAACATCCACATGTAGAAGGAAAACATAGTAGTTTTACTTGGTTCATCACTAAGGGCTACATCCAAGGAGCATATGCCGACAGTGTGTTGTTCGTACCAAAATTCACTAATCTTCACTAGTTGTGGAGTACAAGAGTTTGGACATAGTCACTCTGTGCTATACACACTACCTTTACAATATTTTAGGGATATATTACAGCATCCCTCAGAGCACTTTCATTAACTCCCCCTATCTTACTGCCTTGGGTGAAGTCTCACTCAATTTATCGACTTGAAGGTCTCTTAAATTGATTTTCATTGAAGTCTTTGTCTCTATCCAACACGAGACTCTTATTGCATAGAAGTACTGAATTAATTCCCTTGAAGGAACTAATTTAAAAAATCAGATATCAAAATATTGATAGAATATCTACACTACACTTGTGCGTAACACCTTCTCTTGCACGCCAGATTTGGGATTTTTCATGCACGATGACTTTCGTGAAACCCTTACTTTCCGTGCAACCCTTATCTTTCGTGAAACTACACTAAAGGGTTAAATCGGTATTTTTAGACTAAATGAACACATTGTGTGCAATATTAACTCTCTAGAAATATTTCACATGAAAATATTTCACGCGGAAGATAAATCGGATCTGTATTGGAAACTTTGTAAGTCTCGATTGGGGGTAACCACTTATTTATATGCCTCTACGACCCTGTGCACAAGATTAAAATGCATCTTTGTCAGTGCACACAAGATTATTTCTGAGAGTGAAAACAACCTTTTGACGTTGCATTGGGAATGTAAGACTCTTCTGCACAACCAATTCTTTCACACACATTTTGATCTTTTATGCACTTTTTACCTTTTCCAAATTTCAAAGAGATGATCTCAAAACATGCCTTGCACGCAAGATTCGAAACCTCCTTCAATCTTGAGAAAAAATCAAATATTTCATATGGATCTTTCCTTTAAAATATTTTGGCGAGATGATCCCAGTATATAACTTGTGAACAACATTTAAATCCACCTCCAGTATTGCACGAAACTTAATTTACCAAAAACACATTTCTTTAATCCCCAATTTTTAGACCCATTTTTTTTTGAAAACACTAGAAAAACAAAACCACTTTCAAAAAAGTTGTCATATTGAACTATAAGGTACCTTTCCTTTCAATCTCCCTGATCTTCCATGTGATGATTGAGAACAAACTCAAACCATAGTCCATTTACAGCAAAGAACAACCTTGGTTCCAATAATATCCTCCTTTGGGTTTATTGGCAATTCAGTAGATAAATTCTATAGAGCACCAACCACGATCAACACCTACTATGCAAGAATAAACCCATCCAATAATCTAATTCTATGTGAGCTATGATCGGTGTAGAAAAAAAGAGGGGAAGCATGAATTGGGTTATAATGTTTTGGAATGCATAACTGTTTCCTTATAACACTGAAGTGTTTTCTCCATTATCATTTTCTCCCTTTATTTTCTACCTTTATAACTCATCATTCTCCCCCATTGTAACATTTCATTTTTGAATTTCTCTATTCTCTATATTTCATACGACTAGAATAAAACAATTCATTTCCACATTGAATTTATCCATTCTTCCCCTCTGGAAAAACCTAAAGAGACAAATTAAATCTTATGGAGCTCAAAACACACTCTCCTTTATTGTATCTCCCCCATAAACCTGAATTAATTACACTAATAGATTAAAAATGTTAATATAAATGTGAATAGAAGATCACCCGAAACCTACACATGCACTAGGAGGTGGTTGAACACTGAGGTTCAATCGATTTTTTTTAAACATATCCACTACTAGTGGATCAGTTAGAATATTATTCACTTTCTCATTAGTTCCTATGTGACCCAGTTTAATCATGCCATGTTCAAAATTTTTCTTGATAAAGTGATATCTGATTTTAATGTGTTTCATATGATAATTCTAAATGGGACTATTCTTAAGATAAATTTATCTATTTTTATCACAATGAATCACCATTGGTTGTTTCACCTCATCACCAATATCCATCAGTTATTGCTTCATCCACAGTAGTTGTGTGAAAGCCTTTTTAGCTGAGATATACCATTCTTCAGCAAAATAGAGAGAAGTACTTTACTGTTTCTTACTCAATCGGACCACACAATTCTTTCTAATAAATAATGTTCCACCACTTATGGAATTTCAGTCCATCATATCTCCATCCCAGTCAGCATTAGAAAACAATTACAGTTCACTATATCTTCCTACAAAAAAGTATATACCATAATTATGAGTTCCTTGAATGTACCTAATGATTATTTTCCCAACTTTCATATGTTTTCCTTTGGATTACTTTGAAATAGGGCCGCTAAACATGTTGTAATGACAATATCTGGTCATGACACAGTCAGGTACAATAAGCTTCCAATTATTCTCTTTTACATTGTGGGATCTATGGAAGTCCCATCCTCATGATTTACAAGTTTTATTAAAACCCTAATTGGAGTTGAAATTAGTTTGGAGTCATGCATATTTAACTTCTTTAGCAACTATCTTGCATACTTTTTCTGATAAATGAATGTGTAGTCTTTCCTATGAATCACTTGCAACCCCAAGAAGTATGCGAGTTCACCAATCATTGAAATTTCGAATTATGATTTTATATGATTGGAAAATTCACCCACTAAACCCTGCCTACTTCCACCAAATATAATCTCATCCACATACACCAGTACCATGAACTGGTCTTTCTGAGAATTATTCACATAGATATTTTGATCCACTCATCCTATTTTAAATTCAAAGTTCTTTGGATAAGAATCTAGATGTGAGTACCACACCCATGGTGCCTGCTTCACACCATAGAGTGCCTTCTTTAACCTACAATCCTTCATTTCATCATTACCAAGTATAAATCCCACTGTTTGTTCTATGTAAACTTCTTCTTCAATAAAACCATTTAATAATGTTGTCTCGACACCCATTTGATATAACTTATAACCTATTTTGATTTTCATGGTAATAAATAGCCTAATTGACTCTAGTATATCCATTAGATAAAATATTTCTTCAACATCAACACATTCAATATGTGAATATCCGTTACACACCAATCATTCCATATTTTTTTATCACATTACCAAGATCATCATATTTATTCTTGAAAATCCACTTCGTACCAATCACATTGTGATTTTTGGGTCTCTTAACTAGATCCCATGTTTGGTTCTTATCGATTTGATCCAACTCTTCATTCATGGATTTAACCCATGATTCATAATTTCCAACTTCTTAAAATGAGGATGGTTCCACAACTGAAAGGAATGTAGATTGTGCATTATTACTCATTATCCTTGTTTTTGTGGGTGCAGCCTAATCCTCGATGATGTTGGATTGATCAATTTATGCTCTTCGATTTCACCTGTGAGGCTCAGTAGAATTCTCTCCAGCCATGGTTTCCTCTTTCGATTATTCTTTATAGTCAACATCATGATGTGACTTCTGAGAGTTTTGCATACCATCCTCTACTTATGTATTTGGATCCATTCCATGCTCACATTCTTCCCCATCTTCTATCATAACAAAATAAGAATTCTGTGTGGCATTTGTGGTTTTATCTTCAATGATATTTACATCACTACTTTCCACAATTTTTCTTAGACGCTTATTGAAGCATTTTTAGCCTTTGATATTCATTGAATATCCAAGGAATATTTCTTCATCTGTCATATCACCATACTTTCCTTGATTTTCTTCTGGGTTTATAATAAAAAATTTACTTCTGAAAATACAAAAATACTTCAAAGAGGGATTCCTTCCATGACATAACTCATACGGTGTTTTGGTTTATCCCATATAAAGTTCTGTTCGATTTTGAATATACACTACAAATTTAACATCCTCCTTCCAGTAATATCGAGGGATATGACTCTCAATCAACGTAGTTCTAACCTTATTTTTCATCTGTCGATTCCTATGATCAACAACTCCATTTTACTATAGGGTTCTCACAACAGCCACATCATGTTGTATTCCATGCTTCCCCATGTAATTTTAAAAATAAATGGATATATATTCCCCTCCATTGTCAGACTTCAACACTTTGATTTTTCTTCTAGTATCATTCTCGTCAATTTGATGATATGTTTTCATGCAATCGATAAATTGTCCTTTTATATGTTTAACCATAAAACAATACATTCTACTATAATCATAAATAAAAATGATGAAGTTACTTCTCCACGAGTTCAAAAAAAATTTCTCATACCACATACGTCTGTATGGATGAGATCAATAATATTTGATTCCCTTTTCTTTTTTGGCCGATAAGAACTACAGAACAACTTTCCTCATATGCAATAATCCCAAGTCTTTTCCCATTTACAATTTATATTGGTAATATCCATGACTATACTCAACTTACATAAATTTTCCATGTCTTGTTGATTAATGTGACCCAACCTTCGATTCCACAAGTTTCTTTCTTCTTCAACTATCAGATATCAAATGTTCTCTTTACTGTCAACCTGATATAAGTTTCCATCTATTCTACAACCTTTCATGAGATAATTCCTTGTCTTCCATTTTATAGTGCACTCCTTTTGATCAAATGTAACTATAAGTCTTGATTCATAGATTTGAATCACACTGAGGAGATTGTGATACAGATTTTCCACATAATGAACTTTTGTTTTCTTCAGCTCTCCATTAGCTAGCTCAATACTTCCACTACCTTTTATCTTTAAAACACCATCATTTCCTAACCTTACTATTACATCAACCTTTTTATTAAAATTTGTTTATAGGTCTTCATTTCCCATCATATGGGATGAGCATCCACTATCAAGAATCCAAGTACTGATGTTCTTTGTAGTTTTAAGAGCTACTTTTGCAAGGTTGTATTTTTAATTTTTCCTCTTTTCCTTCCACAAAATATTAGATTAAGTTGAGGATCGGGATTAACTTTAATATAAATTTTCCTCATGGACGAGTTCTTCATATTCATACTCTTATTCCAAATAAGAAAACCAATTTTTAATAGAAACACCATACAATTGGTGAATATTGACCTATCTCTAATTTTTTATGAATTATCCTATCATTCCTCTGCCCGCAATACACAACTTTATGGCCTATATTAGAACATTGAAAACAATATCCATATAAATTATTACTTATATAAGAAGTTGGATATGAATTTGTTCTCCTTTGTTGAACTCCTATATCTTCCCCATTCAAATAAATCCTTGCCTCTTCACAATATGACATGGTATGGCCCAGATAGCCACAAAATTGACATTTAATAAATGGGAATGTATTCTCATTTTGATTACTCCTCATGTCTCATTAGGAAAATAGTTTGTATACCTATCATTTCTAGATACCTGAGTATAGTTTATAGTTATTAATTCAGTTTGAATTGAGGGTTTCTTTTTCATCACTTTAGGTGAATTATCAACATGTCTAACTTTCAACATGCCTTTATTCTGGCGCACTTTATTTGCAGCATTTGATGTTTCAACATCACAACTGATTCCACTATTTCCCATGCATGTAGGTATTTTATCATTCAAAATATTTTCAACTCCATCAGAACCACATTTTTCTCTCTCCAACAGATCAGTATCTGAGAACCTTCCAAATTTTATTTTATTATTTTATTATTTTGAAATTGATTCACTTTCAAGTTTACTCATAATAGTAACAACATATTTTTCAAGACCCTCAATAGTCTTGGAATTATCTTCTAGTATGGAGGTGAGTTCATTGATGAACTTTTCTTATTCTTCAATTCTCAGCTTTAGTTCCACTACATATTCTTTTCTTTAAAGGGGTTTTTACTATACTTTCACTACTTATTTTAGCCGTTAAATTTTAGCTTCAAGTTGATCAACATATTCTGATGATTCCTTCACAAGTGCTCTCAATTTTTTTCCATCTATTATTTGATTCTCAAGATTACTAAGAGTATCATTAACTTGTAACTTTATATAATAATTGCAACTCAACTGATGATCTATAGATTTATCTTTCTAATGTTCTAACTTCTCAATAGTATCCATCATGGAAGCATGTATTATAGATTTAAATTCTGGTTCTTCTTCTTTAATGAATTCATTATCATCATCTTATTCTTTAGAGACAAAACTATTCCTCTATAGTTTCTTTCAAGATTTGAAGTCTCTCTTTCTGAAAAACCTTTTATGAGGATTCTCTATGTTTCCAGATTCACATTCTTTATCATTGAACATTCTTAAGAACCAAGAAGTAATGTTCCCAACTCTACCACAGTGAAAAAAATCCATTGGTAACTTACCTTAAAATTTCCCATTTCCCTTCTTGAATTTCATAGTGACAAGAGAAATAATTTCATTTTACTCATTATATTCATCAACATTATCTCCTAAGATTTCTAGTTTTCCATGGATTTGAATTCTATTTCCTTGATTACATGTGTCGTCGCATCTTCTAGATTTACTCACATTTTGTATGCCACCAAACTGCTTAGCATATCATTCAGATAATGTTTAGATAGATCCCTTTCCTCAAGGGATGACACTTTTGGGTTTTATAGAGGTGGAAGACTTCTCAAAATTTTCTTTATAATGTTAATTAATTTTATTTATTCATCAAGCCCTCGAATTTCTCCTACTTCTTCAGTAATTCAATTGAATAAGGAATATGCATTTTCATTAGGATGCATATTCATATCATCAAAATTATTATGTAGTACTTGTAGTTTTTCGTCCTTTACTTTGTTATCTCCTTCATAAATATTACACAATTTTTCCCACATAGACTTTTCTAAAGTAAAACTCACCACCTTTAGATAGATATAATCAGAAAGTTTTACAATGAGAGCATTCGGTGCTTTAGTGTCTACATCAAGAATTTTCTGATCTTTATCTGCCATAGAAAGCCCTATTAGATCAATGACTTGTATTTATCGCACTGTTGCGAAAAGGATTTCCATTATAAGAGATCTTAGATGTGACATCATCCTATTATTCAATTTTAGAAAATTTCTTACATCAAATAGGGGCACTCCCCTAACATTTACTGAATTATCCATGACTAAAAAGAAGGACATATTTAACACCAACAACATGTACCTCTGATACAACTTGTTGGACCCCAGGACACCTTGAGAGGTGAGAGGTGAATCAGGGTATCAATATTTTCTTTTTAAATTGAAGAATCACGCTCCCACATTTATGGGAAATCATTAAACTTGTATGATGGGTTATAGAAATAATAAAACATTCACATACATAAGGACAACACAATAGTTTTACTTATTTCACCACTAAGGGATACATCCAAAGAGAATACACCGACGGTGTGTTGGTCATACCATAATCCACTAATCTTCAATAGTTGTGTAGTACAAGATTTTGGAAATAGTCACTCTGTTCCAAGCACACTACCTTTACAATATTTCATGGAAAGCTCACTGCATCCCTCAGATCACTACCATTGACTCCCCATAGCTCACTGGATTGGGTGAAGTCTCACTCAGTTAATCCACATGAAGGTATATTCAATTGATTTTAATTGAAGTCATTTTCTCTATATATCATGAGAATATGCTTGAATCGAAGTCTTGAATTAATGCACTGGAATTCACCGATCGAACAAAAAAGATATCAAAAGACTAATAGAAGATCTACACTGTACTTGCGCGCAAAACCTGCTCTTGTGCGTAATATTTGGGATTTGTCATGCAAGATGAATTTCATGCACCCCTTTTCTTTTTTGAAACAACACTAAAGGATTTACTTGGTATTTTTAGACAAATTTAACACTTTTTGAACAAGATTAACACTCTGCAAATATTTTTCATGCGGTAGATCAACCAGATCTTCGTTGGAAAATTATTAAGTCTCAAGTGGGGGTCACTGCCTATTTAGAGGTCTCGATGGCCCTGCGTGTAAGATTTAGACGTGTGTTTCTCGGTGCACGTAAGATTATTTACAAGTGCTCAAAAACCCTTTTTACATCGCATTGGGCACGTAAGACACTTCCACACAACCCCATCTTTCACACAAATTTGGATCTTTTGCACACTTTTTTCCTTTGCCAAATTTCAATGAGATGATCCTGAAAATTTCCTGGCATGCAAGATTCCAAACCTCCTTCAATATTTCAGGCAAAATAAAACATTTCACATGATCTTTATTTTACCATATTTTGATGAGATAATAATAGTACTTAACTTGCGTGAAACATTCAAATCTACCTCCAATCTTGAGTGCAAATTAATTTTCCAAAAACATATTTCTTCAATCTCTAATTTATGGACCCCAAAATTTGGAATTCATTGGAAAAATGACGCCACCTTCAAAATAGTTGCCAAATTGAACTATAAGACCACTTTAATTATAATCTCCCTGATCTTCCATGTGAGCAACACAAATAATACTCTATTTACAGCAAAAAAATTCCTTGGTTGCAACAAATACAACTTTCTTGTATGACTTATTTGAAACCAATCCATTCTAACGGATGAACATGTGAGGGAAAAACAGGATCACAATGACATTTAAGTGCTTATGTTGCATTAATCAGATAGTGGAATTAGATGGACATCTTTTATTTGTGAGTAAATGAGTGGTTGTAGTCTTGAGTTATCTGGGTGAGGCCTTTGGGTGGGGAGATCAAGAAGACACATTATTCCCCTTTCTTCAATCTTGCTTCTTAGGAACTCAAAGCAATAATTTTGAATGGAAGGTGAGGGAAATACTATTTTCTATGAGATGTATGAGTATTTGGAGTGAAAGAAAGCAATTTTGACAAGGGGGGCGGGGCATGATCTTATCACGCTTGGCCATGGTGGTTAGAACCAAGAGTATTGGGGCCAAATTAGCCCCCCTCGTCAAAAGTTGGGAGGTCGTAACTTTGATAAGAAAATTCAGGGTGAGTATTTAGTCTACTAGAACCTTAAAAATGTTAATAGTTAGGGGGGATGGGTGTGGTGGAATCCTTTGAGTAGTGTATTGAAACTCAACATGGATGGATCATGCATGTCCGGATTTATGGTGGGGGGGATTGGTTCATGGACCTCAAGGAGCAGTAGTCGGGGCCTTTAGTGATGGATTTGGGGTGGAATATTCCATCATGGTAGAGTCTTATGTGATGTTAATAGGTATCGAGATATTCCAATCACACAACATTAAGGTGTAGTCAGTGGAAACAAACTTGACTATTCTTCATGGTTCGATGTAGGGGAAGCTTCAAATTCCTTATACTATTGCCCACATCATACGCAAATGAAAACGACTTATTGACTCACAGGTGGTACTTTGTCATAATTGTCATGAGAGGAACAATTTTGTAGACTTCTTGGATTCTAGGATTGCTAATGGTGATCAAATCTTTCTATTTTCCAAGATGGGGTCTCTCCCATAGACATGTGGTAACTTTGTTAGGGAAAATTCACTTGGCCTTCTTTATTTTAGACCTCCTCAAATTTTTTCTATGTAAGTAAATTCCCAACTAAAATTATTAATAAATTTAATGTTAGATAGACGGAATAACATGTTTTAAGGTGTTATATAATTTAAAAATTTTAATTAATTTATAATAAAAAAGTACTCAATTTTCAGTAAAATCATTTTATGCTTCAAAATATATTTTCTTAAAAATTTGTTTTTATTTCTTTTTATGATGGAATATTATAATTATTTTCTATCACTTTAATAAATAAAATGGATATAATTTTTGAAATCAGAATGTAAGAAATATCTTATGGTGACATTTTTAATATTTTTCTAAAAGAATTATTTTTTAGTGAATAGTGAAAATACTAATTTTATAGAAAATTGCCTTTTCCATTCAAGTATTTAAAAATTCACATTTTTTTTAAATTGATTTAAAATTTTTATTAGTTCATTATAATTAAAAATATCAAATTTATTTCATTGGAATTGAAATTATGCTTAATTTTTATATAATAACATTATTATACATAAAAATACATTTTCCGGGAAAACTGTTTTTCATCATGTTTTGTGGGTTTATTTGAAAAATGATTTTTGGAAATTATAGGGATTTATTTTCATAGAATTAATTAAACATTTGAAATCATCATGGTCTAATTTGGTAAATAGTTCTACATTATTTTTTGTCAGTATGAATAGTAACCATGGTAAATATTTATCACCCTCGTAAGGGTAAATTGAGTAATTAATGTTAAAAATAATGTGACAAGGCTTTAAAAATCAATATATAACCTACATTATTTCTATTTTATGAGTCTAGTTTAACTATAAAAATCCATTATTCAAATATATCACAACATGGTGCCATTTTTCTTTGATAACGACCTTAGTATTATTTTATGTAACGAATAAATCCAAAAACGTCACTCTCTTTGTTTCAATAATGATAATATTTTTTCATAGTGTTAAAATGAGGTTTTTTTTGTTATAAATGGGTATTTTAATGGTTAATTAATTTTTATGTTAATTTAGTTTTAATTTATAGTGATGAAATAATTATCTTAAATGCTTACGCAACATCGACACTGTGTAGATGCAAGTAGTAGAGAAATCGAGTAAATAATTTTAAAAACATAGATAGTAATATTTTTTTGAGTGAGTTATAGTGTTATTCAATTGTTTTTGGATAAATATAATATATTATTGATGTGTTAAAATTTTATATTCAAATTACATTAATGTTTTGATATTTTTTAAATTCAAATTATGTAAATAGTCCTGAAAATGACTTTAATGGTATTTTATGTTAAAAAATATTTTCTTAAATGGTAAAAATATTATCTTTGTATAATATAATGGGATATGGTATATAATTTTTACCATTTTTAACTTATGGGTTACTTTTTCTTTTATAGTAACTTTTTTATCTCCTGTAGTGTAAAAAAATTTGATATCACAGTAATCATCAAAAGGGTTAACATGGGGTTAAAATTAAGAGATAAGGGTTAAAAAATCATATAAACTAGTGTAAATTTTATTGTATGAGTGTATTTTTACGTATATAAATTTTAAATTATAAATATATCATTTCATATCCACTTGAACATGAAAATTAATATATATTAATTTAATACTTTAACTAATTCCAAGGGTACCCCTCTCCTCTCTTATATAAGGACACCGCCTCTCCTATATTCCTCACACTTCTTGTTCAAATTAACTTAAAAAAACCCTACAAAAAACTCTTATTAACTTAATTCTATAAATTATAGTGATTTTTATACTCTTAAAAGACCATCCCTAGGTTCCTTGAAGATAGATCCAAAAGAGGCTCTTCAAAGAGAAGGTAGTTGTCTTAAACACATGTTTTCATTTTACTTATTCATCTACAACCTTAAATTATGTCATAACAATTACAATATAATAAAATTACTATATACCATATATTTAGATGTTTTTATGTGAATATAATATTATTATTCATCTCATCTTCCATCTTATGTGGAACAAAAACATTGTTCCTGTGTACATGTGGACCACCACCTTCACAAAGCGATGTGTTTTATTTTTCATCACCGCCTCTAATGGATGTTTATAATGATGTATTTAACACACACACATATATATTAATTATATTAATGACTTAATTATCACTCTTTAAATATAATATATCATATATTTTCATACCCTTCCATCTGTTGGAAAATGGTAACGTTGTTCATGCATATGTGTGGATTACCACCTCCACAAAGTGATGAGATTCATTTTTCATATACGCCTTTAATGTATGGTTATAAAATTGTATTTAATTTATAATAATGATAATTATTACATGATTATTTTTATATATATGATTTAACCATGACATATTTAACCATGTTTAACTTAACAATGTATTTTTTGTAATTATGAACCAAACTTCCTTAAAATACCCAACGCGAACTTTGTCGATTAATTAATTAAATATGTCATTGAAATAAATGGTTTAATGATATGGTAATAAACCTATAAAAGGTTATTAAACAAGTATAAACCAAATATAAGTTTATTATATAGGAGTTAAAGGACTTACATAACAAGTCTATACTTGAGGTAAGGGGTTTCTTAACTTAATTTCTATTCATTGTGCTATACTTTTAATTTATTGATAATGTTATGCCAATATTATGTGTGAAATGGGATTTTATTTTATTATTTTTTATATCCAATTTTTTCTGTTTTTACAATTATTACACATAATCACTTCATTGATTAAATTTTAACTTCAATGATATAATCTTGGTAAGTATTATTCGTCTCAATATTGTTTATTTAAGACATGTATTGTATTGAGAACCTAATTCCTTTTATAAGTTGTATATGAAACATATTGAGATATTATATCATGAATTAATCTTGGATCATGATATTGAAAGTTTCTTTGAATTTATCTTTTTCATGACATATCGATTCAAATGTTATAAAATTTTCAATGGTTTTCATGGTATCAATTGTAATTCCTTGAGACATAATTCATGTTGTGCACCATGATTTATTTTATATGGTGTAATTACAATCCAATTAATTTTTTAACATATTCTTTCATATAATTTATGGTTTTTCTAGAATCATGTTATGTTTCTTAATTCAGTGGATTTTTTATTCAAGTATTATCCATGATGTAAGGGATTCTAGTCTCAAACTTCTTTCTTTGAGAAATGTTTTGATTGATGTACTTATATTAATTTATATGGTATTGAAGAACCCCATGGATTGTTGGCTTGTTTTTATAAATTTTGAATAAACAATTATTCTTGGTGAGTTTGGGTTTTTTTATTTTTTGATAACCTTACCCGATGAACTCATCAGTTAGATGGAACTTGATCTGGTTTGTATAGTGTTACATATCAAGGAATGAAGTTTAATGATGCAAGAAAGTGTTTTTGAGAAGTGATAAAGGTTTATGAATCTGTGTTTTCTAATTTATGAGGGAATTTTGAATCAACATAGCTGAATTTGTAAAGGGTTGATCCACTTATCCAATTTAAAGAAGTGAGATTTACTTAGATGTTTTTTCTATGTAGGTGATTTACGTAGACGTTTCTAATATGTAAGAAAATAACATAGATGATTTATCCATGTAATTGAAGGCATCATGTAGAAAAATGATCGATGTATCTAATTTGGGAATTCATGTAGCTATTTTATGCAATGTAGTCGAGTGTTTAAATTAGCCTAATGGTCTACGCATCCAAATTCCCATAGATGAGTTTATGTAGCTATTTGCTACATAGGAAGTTTAAGAATAATTCATGTTGCTGATTTACTATGTAGAAAATTTAGGATTCATGTATTATATTTTCTACATAGATGAAAACCCATAGGGAATTATTAATTTCCTACGAGGCTACCAAAATCTAATAAATTATAAAACCTAAACAACTTAACTAAAAAAGTGTGTTACTTGAAAAGATAGAGTGTCAAACCCACAAGGATGGTCCATATGATCTAAATTAATTAAAGGAATTAAAAATGAAATTTATTGATTGATTGGAGAGATTGAAAAAAAAGAGTAGATTGGGGTTTGAAATCAATGGAGGAAGCATTTTAGGTTCAGTGATTTTCTGATTTGTGTGATAGGGATTTAATTTATTTTGTGTGAATTCATGTGTTGGTGTCAAAATTATATCTTTAGGGATCCCTGGTTTGGGTCCCCTAAACTAATATTGTAATTTCACCATTGGTATGGTCAAATATTAGGTTCAATCATAGAACTAGGTGACCTAAAACCTTATTTAAACATAATTTCCCACGATTTCATAATGATCATGTGAAATCCAGGGTAATTAATTGATACAACAAATAAATACTCCTCAATTCACATTACAATGGTCATGAAATTACTAGAGAAAGAGAATTGAAATTTATAAATATAGTTGCAGCAATCCAAAACATGAATAGAAGATATAAATAATCCATAATAGAACTTCCACCTAAAATCACATCACCCGATAGAGAAATAACTACTTGCTCATGCTAAACATGATGAGAACGAGAAACACAGATACCCGAGGAGGAAAGGTGGTAGGAGAAGCATGGATATAAGGTGGAACATGCATCTATAGCAGTCGTTTATGTCTCCCTAGGTCTCAACTCTCTCTGCTTTGTGACCTAAGGGGTGAATGTATAAGCCTATATGAAAAGAACCCTAGCACTAGTGCATAAAAATCCAAACTTTTTGATGGGTTCACCACATGTATAGGTTACCTGACATGTAATGAGATGTAGAAGCTTTTCTAAATATATATCTCCATATACTCTCATGATGTGAATGGTGTACACGTCGTTAATGGATTAGACTTTATTAGTGTGAAAGGGAACCATGAATTTTGGAGTAACTCATTTTTTACCCCATAAATGAAAATCATGATGTGTACTGGGTTCATGATATGAAAACATCTTCCTTAAAGTTCTTCAGTTTTCCCTATCTCTATATTAATTTTGATTTCAAATTCAATTTTTTGGGGTTACATTGTGCTTCTTCGTGTTGTTTCATGAAGTTTATATTACCTCCTACATTTTTTTATTTTTTCACCTTTTCCAAATATTGGTAGTGTCTTTCCATAAATCACTAAACAAGTTAAACAATACAATTTTTTTTAAGAATATCAATTAAATTACATAAGTAAATATATTAAAACACCCTAAAATACATGAATCAAATACACATATCAGTTTCTGATTGAGAATCACATATAAATTTTTTTATGTATCCAATTCAGAGTATTCACTACATCCATATTGATTTTATATAGTTTTTCCGGAATTAAATTATTCAGATGTGATTTTATTATGATGTTGTGTGGATGAATCTAAATTCACCTGTAATCATAGGCTTCAGTTTCAAAATCCATAGTGGATACATGGTTATTAACTATAGTTATGGAGATCATGTGACTATTATGATTACGCGTATCTTTCTTTTTTGGATCAATTAATGCAGTGGAATATTTTGACAAGGTAATATGAAAAGAGAGAGGTTGAGAAAAGAGGAGTATGGAGACAAGGTTGAATCACCAGCGATTAACATATGATGAAAACTTTGTCTTTAGATGATGAAATTTTAGTCTAATAATATTTTTACAACGCATTTCAAGATTTTACTATGGGAAACTATTTCTTTCATATTTTTGCTGGCTCGTGGAATTAGATCTTCAAATTTTGTTACTGAAGAACCTTGGTTTATTTATTAGTCTTCATCATTTTTATAATCATCTTTTGTAATGTAGCATGAAGCTATGATGCTGGCTGTGACTCCTGACATGTGAGGTGGGGTGTTTCCTAAATGATTATAATAGGATTTCACTTGGGGATATAATAAGAAGAATTTGTGGTTGGGGGGAATAACCAGCCACGACAAAGAGTGGGATTTCACATTAGATCTGAGCCTTTTAAAAACTAGATATTCCTTTATCTTTTCTTTTTTTCAAGATTGAAATGAGTCTATGTTTTCTTGTTTGAGTGTATTTTACTCTAACAAGTCATATAGTTTTATTTTATTTAAAATAAAATGTAAAAAAATACCCTCTACTCATTCAACACTCCTTCCTGATGGAGGAAACTAATCCTACTAGGAACTTCAAGTGTATACACTAAATATTGACATATGATATCATGAATCTTTTTATAGTCATGGTTTTTTATGTTCCCTATTATTTCTTCCATTCAAATGTTTTTTGGAATCAAAAATTCCTAAAGGATTCTTTTCTAAAAATGTTTTTTTAATGTATTTAAAGACTTTCAACCAAGCTCTTCCTCCACATTCTTTATAATATTTGAAGAATGTTTTTTATAAAGAAAAATTATTTCCTAAAGTTATTTTAAAGGATCTTTAACATTATTTTAAAAGGTTTTAAAAGGAATCTTCTTAATGTTTTCCACATAGGCAACTTCTGACCCTATTTACAAAAGTTTAAAAAGAATATCTATTTTTAACATTTACAACATGAATAGATTGTCCTACCATCATGGTCATTCTTTAATTTTATGATTCTTTTATAATTTTCCATAGTTATTTTAAAATAAATATTTTTTCCCAATATTATGGGAATTTTTATAAAATATTATCAAAAGAAAATAATATTTTTCTTGTTTTCAATGAAGTGTCTTAAATGTTCATTAAAATATATTTTTCATTTTTGGAAATATTATTTATTGTTTTCTTATGATTAAATGGAGATATATTAAAAATACCATACTTATTCTTTATTTTGGATTAATTATGATTTTTAATGATATTTTCATGGAACTAGTTTGTTTTCCATATGTTAATCAAGTTTAAAATCAATGATGGCTATTTAAAAGGATTAAATATTAAAAAGTGAAAGATTATAATTGTTTTTTTCATTCCATGGTACTTAGACATATGTATGGATGATTTATGGGTGTTTTTATTATAAATCAAGGATGGGTGGATCTATCATATTCCTCCAATTCATTGAGTAAAGTGATGGAGTAGACTGTGGTAAGTTACTCCTAAGAGATGAAGGAGTTAACTATTGTAATTTACTCCTTTGAGATAACAAAATTTTCTTAATATTAGTAGCTCATAAGAGATGATGGTGTTAACTTTTTTTAGTTACTCATAATATAATGATGTAAGTATACTATTTTTATAATTCTATGATGAGTGTTTGATTTTCCAAGATACATATAAGTTTTTCAATGCATGCTATGAGTTTCAATGGATCCTTTACTTAAGGATTTTTTTCCACATAGATCATTACCAATGAATTATATAAATCTTGTCTTATATTAAAACTGTATGCCATGTATAATGATTTATGATCAACATTTTGATGGGTATGAATTCTCTTATGTCATGTTCATGCACTTTGATTATGTGATTATACCCTTATTCTCACCTTATTCCCACTGATTACATTTAATTATTAATGCTTATGTTTACCCTTAATGAGATTTATATCTCACCCTTATTATGTTATCCCTTTCTCCATGTGAAGAATAATGATGTTAAATTACTTATAACTAGAATTTTTTATGTGTGAATAATTCTATGGGAGTTGTTGAAGGCTTATTATCAAATAAGAACAATTGGGTATAGTAATAAAAATGATCACATAAATACATTGGTATTTTTATGTAATAGTTTTTTCCAATTCTCCAACACTATAAACCAAAAAGGTCCTTAGGTATGTAAGTGATCGAATATTTACGTTTGATGTTGTATCTTTTGGATGACTAAAATTGGGCCACGTTTATCGATATCAAAGTCAAAAATGTGAAAATTATTTTTTTACCATAAGATCTAGGAGTTCAGGGATAGGGTTGTTATAGTTGGTATCATAGTAGGGTTTTGATAACAATGTAGAATAATATTTTTTTCATGTAAGGTTAAATTAATATTTATGGATACTATCATAGGTATATAATTTTCTGGTTGATTGTATGTTCAACGGAGAAAATTATTTTCTTAATTTTATATTTGAGTATACATTATGGTGATTTAAACATCTTACCAGGTTTTAGGAAGGATACACTGTTGAGTTAATTTGGTATATTAGATATTGGGTTAACCTTTATTGTTGAAAAGTGATTTAGTTATAAGGTAATTTTTTTGGAGATATTTATGATCAAGTTAAGGATAACCTTTAAGGTTAGTATCTAGATTTGATTTTTGTTATTTTATTGAAGTTCACTACATTATATGATTCTGTGGTGATTCTATTTTTTTTAGGAAAAGCATATTTTGAGGAGTTTTATGATTTATATTATTTTGGATTGATCAAAGTTAAAACTTAGGTGTTATTATTGAAGTATTGGAAATTAATGTTTTACATCTTTATTTAATGGTTTTTTGGGTATTATCTGATCATTTCCTAAAATTTTTTGTGTTATTAAAATGGGAATAATGTATTTTCATCCTTTTATATACCACATGGTTAATTAGAAGTTTATTATACTTCTACAGGATTTAAATATTCATACTTATAATTTGGAGAAAAAGAAGGCATAAAGGTGGAATCTGATTAAAAAACACACAAAAGGATGAAATTTCATTTATATATTTGAATAAAATTAAGTAAGTATATTTCCTTATGTTCTTATTCAATATGGTAAATGAATTCATCAACTCTAGGAAAAAGGACTTAAAATAAAAATTGTATCCTATTACATTCATTTATAATGAATTTATGGTCTTCTTAATCCCTTAATGATTTATGGTTTTTTGGTCATTAAATTTCTCACGATCATGTTATCTCTCACTCTATATTATTCCTTAGATGTTATTCTTTCCCCTCTATATCCATATTTTCACTTCCCACCAATGTTATCCTTATGTTGGAACTCAATTATGTTTTATTCTAGGTGACCATTATATTTCCCTTTTCCCTTTTTTAGAATTATTTTTTATAATACCTTTAATGATGGTGGTTTTCAGCAAAGTAATTTTTGAATATTAAAAATGATTTTCCTTTAATGATCATGTATTTTAACTTCCACTCCATGGAATTGATTTTTCAAAAATATTTGAAAAAAAATTCATTAAGAAAAAGATAAAATTGAGTGGAAAAAATTTATTTAAGGGGTTGTAATGTAACAACATGAACATTTAGTTTAAAATAATACCATTCTTGATATTTTTATTAATATGAAACACCGAGCTTTAAGAAAATTGTAATATACTATGAAAATATTATTATTTAAATGTGAATTTTATAACATAGCCACTAAATTGGAAGGTATGAATCGTATATATTCACATTATGAAAAATATTTATAGAAGTTTTATATAATGTAAGACTATTACTTAATTCATAATAAATAAGTACTCACTTTTTTGTAAATCCATTTTATGGTTCAAGAAAATTTTTTCTTAAAAAATGGGTTTTATTTCTTTTTATGAGAAAATATTATAATTTATTTTTGATACAATTAAAAATTTTATTTTATAAAAATGCTATCATTTTTTAAATCTTTATGTCAATATTATTTTATATTTTAATTTTGAGGTTTTTCTGAAAAGATTAATTTTTCAGTGAATAGTGAAAAATGTCAATTTTATATAAAACTGTCCTTTCCATTCAAGTATATAAAATGTTAAATTTTGTTTTAAATTGATTTTAAAATTTAATTTGTTAATTTTGATTAAAAATAATCAAATTAATATAAATATATTAAAAATTGTGAATAATTTTGATATAAAAAAATATGTATACCTAAAATACATTTTTCAGGAAAACAGTTTTTCATCCTGAATTTCTTTATTTATTTTAAAATTAATTTCTTCCAATTAAATGGTTTTATTTTTCTAAAATTAATTCCATATTTCGAATAAAAATTTATAAATTTTATAAATAGTTAAACTTTATTTTTTCATTATGAATACTAACCGCGGTAAATATTCTGCTCCACGGTATGGGTAAATTGGGTAATTATGATTAGAAACAACATGATAAGGCATTATATATATATATATATAACCCACCATATTTATATTGGATGATTTTATTTTTTCTATCCTCATCCAATATTTGAATATATGGAAACTTGGTCCCATTTTTCTTTGATAATGACCTTAATATTATTTTAAGTAAAGAATAAATCCAAAATGTCACACCCTTTATTTTAATAAATATAATATTTTATCATATGGATAAAAGGATGTTATTTTTATTTATAAATTTTTATATAAAATACTAAATAATATTTTTATCATGGTAATTTTTTTGATTTTAGTGATGGAATAATTACCTTAAATTTTTATGCAATGTCGACACAGTGTATGTGAAAGCATTAGAAAAATAAAGTAAATGATTTAAAAAACTTACAATGTAATATTTTTTGTGAGAGTTATAGCGTTAATTTTTTTTGATAAATATAATTTATTAGTGACGTGTTAAAATCTTATATTAAAATAAAATTATTATTTTTGATATTTTTTAAAGCCAAATTATGTGAATAGTCTTGAAAATGACTTTAATTGTATTTTATGTCAAATAATATTTTATTAAATGATAATTAATATTTTATTTATCCAATTAAATGTGATATGGATCATAAATTCAACCATTATCCACTTATGGGCCACTTTTCCTTTTATAGCAACATTCTTGACCCCTAAAGAGTAAAAAAACTTTGATATCACGATAAACATCAAAAGTACTAATGGGGGAAAGTGTAAAAGTAAGAGATAAGGGTTAAAAACATCACCTAAAATATAAAAAATTTATTATATGAGATTATTTTGACTTATATATATTCTATACTCTAAATATATAATTTTATAATCACTTTAACATGAAAATTAATTTATATTAATTTATTACATTATGTAATTACAAGGGTTCCCCTATCCTCCATTATATATGAGAACCATATCTCCTCTCTTCCTCAAACTTACTGTTCCATTGATATCAAAAAAAACCTTCCAAAAATTCTTATTAACTTCCTTATCTACATTATATAGGTTTTAGTCTTCTTAAAATACCACCCTTGGCTCCTTGATAAAAGATCCAAAGGAGGTTCTTCAAATAGTAGGTAATTGTCTTAACCAAGAATTTTCATTTTACTTATTTTTATACCTCCTTAAATTATATCAAAACCATTACAATATAATAACATCAGTTTATACCATATACTTAGATGTTATTATATTAATGTAATTTTCACATTTGTGGTTTCATTTTGTGGTATTTTCTCTTTAATTTTTGGTATTATCTTTATTTTATGAAATTCCTAGTCATTTTAAGGATTTTTTTTGGGCTAGACAAGAGGTGGAACATGACTGAAACATGGTTATTAGAAACTGTCTGCTATCCCAGGGGAAATCATGCACCCTGGACAAAGGCATTGTCTAGGTTGCATGACCTAGAACATGAGTGTGTGGTATAACCATGTACCTAGGAAAATGGAACTATTTGAAGCATACATGCATGAACCCTCTCATATAAAACCATGATAACTCTTTCTATTTTGGATAGAGGAGTCATATGGTTAGCCCAAAGTCTGCCAGATCATGCAGCCAAACCATGCAGTTTGTCAGATCTTAAAAAATGTGGAATTTTCAACTTCTCCCTATTCAATTTTAACACCGTAAACCCCTATAATTCATCCCATTGGAATTCCCCATCCCTAGGAGAACCCCCTTCCTCCTTTCTCCCTTAGGCTTCAATATTTGAGTGTTTTGGGGGGGGGGGGGGTTCAATAAATCATCAAGTAAGCCTCTAATTCTCAATTTTTTCCTTATTCTTGGTCTCTTCTAGCTTTTGTTCTTGGGTTTTATTTCTCCAATGGATAAGTTGACCTTATGTGGGTTCAATCTTTATTCTTTGGGTTAAATATTTATGGTTGTGGAGTTATATTTCTTTTATAGGGTCTCTCCTTGGCATGGTTGTGGTTTTTAACTAGTTTTGGGTGATTTCCATGAGAGTGGTAGGGAGTTCCATGCTTTGACATTGTCTTATGATTTTAGTATACTTTATATGGTTTCTAAATGGTTTATATAGATTCTGTGGAAAGTTCAAATCATTTTTTCAAAGGGTGTTAGTGTGTCTAAGAGTTAAATGATATTTTTTATATTAAAAATAGTTATCCTTCATGTGGGTTTCTATTTTTGGAAGTGTGTATGTGTAAGAGGTGGTTCATGTAAAATAGGAAATTAAATTGACTATAAGGGAATCCTAGATATCAAGGTGGGAATACTAGGTTTAGTATGATAGGAAAGTTGGAAGGGCCAAGACTTGGTCTCCCTAAAAGGATTAAATTACAACACTAAATAAACATAAATTTGATAGGGATTAGTGTCTCAAGAAGGAACATTGCATCTGGGATATGGTTTGATCACTATGAGTACAAGGATACTAGGAACTTTCAACCCTAGTGCCTTAGGGATTTCTCATGGTTCTCATGCTATGCTTACCATTCAACTTTTTGTCACATTTATTTCTTATTTTAATTTAAAAGCTTATTTTATTTTGAATTGTACATTTATTTTTATTGAAAACTAGTATGTTAATTTCATATCTAATGTTAATGCATAAAATCTCCTTTAGTGGTATCCTACTGGGCATGTTTTCTCACAACCTATATACACCCTTGGGTGTATGTAGACCTTATTGTGTTTAAACCACATAAAGGTAAGTATTCCCGTGGTGGTGATGGTGGATATATGTGCTTGTGGTTCTACATTTAGAAAGTGTTGGTGGAGGTGGCATGAAGTTGTTGATCATATTATTGGATGGAGGCTTGTGGTCTAGTTGGTACCTCTCCCAATTTTAGTTATTTTGGTTTTTGTTATAAATTTTAAATTTTTTAACTCATGGTGTAGTACTATCTTGGGGTCTCTCCAATTTTTATAATTTATTATGATGTGATATATCCTTCATGTGGAATATTTATGTTGTATTATCATGGGAGAAATCATTTCCAATAGCATTGGATAATTCCAAGGCACTACATTCCAACTAGTGGGGATCGGGAATGCCCTTCGAGCCATGCTACAGGCTGGGTTGAGTGTCGATTTGGATAAAATACCTAGTTGGTTTGTTAAAAAATGGTATTAGAGCTATTTTTTTCCTTTATTTGTGTCATGTAATTTAGGAATTATGGATAGACCAGAGATAAGACTGACATGTCTTGAGGTTCTGGTTGCGAGTGGGGTGTCTAGCCAACACACCTTATGACAGACCATAGGTCACCATGGGATGTTTTAGATTTGGTTTCAATTCTCTTCTAGGTTTGATGTATAGGTTGGAGACTATACATGGACATCAAGATGGGGTTGAGTGTTTTGACTTTTTATTGTGCCTGATATTGTATTGTATTGTTTTATTGAAGTGTTTTCATGTTTTTTTGGATGAAAAAAATCTTCTAAACATTTTATTTATTGTTTCCTTCTGTTTTTCAATTTTTGTAGCATCATGCCTCTTGGAGACTTCCCATGAAACCATGTGAAGAGGCCAAAGAAAATTTTCTCTCACCAGTTGATCAGCAATTAATAGAAGATATGGTTCAGGCTATCCTGGAATTGGATCAGGCATAGGGATATGGTACTACTTATGATAAGGAAGAAAAACTAGGTCTAAAAAAGGACAAAGCTCAGGAGTTCCTTATGAAAAAACCACCATCCTTATGAGGTATAATGGAACCCCAAGAAGCTAAGGATAATATTAATAATATAAAGATGAGTTTTTGGTTTCTTGATACTCTTGAGGTAGTTAAGGTGAAGTGTGATTCATTCATGTTGGAAGGTCCCTGTTTCAAGTGGTGGGACTTGGTGTTCTAGGATGGGAAGCATGAAAAAACAGGTTGGAAGGAATTAAAAGTCATCTTTAATGAGAAGTATTTCCCTGAGACCTTATCCCTTTATAAGACCTTAGAGTTTCTGGATCTCCATCATGGAGTTCATACTATGTTGTAATATGCTAACTGCTTTGCTGAATTGGTTTATTTCGCACACGTGGTGGTTTCTAATGAGCAGTTAAAGGCTCACCATTTTTAGATGGGGTTGCATCCATAAACTCAGTCTCAAATCTCATTGTTCAAGCTGAAGACATATGCTAAGATAGTTGATCAGTTCCTGATGGTGGAGATTGATCACACCTGAATGTATAGTTTTTTTGGTGCAGTTTCAGCAACAGGCCAGGGAGGAAGTTCTTCATCGAAAAGGAATAGGAATCATGATGAATCAGAGAAAAAGAGAGATGGTAGATTAGACTACCCATCTCAGCATTATTTTTCTGCAACCACTGGTGGTGGGTCGGTTGTGTGATACCAATGTGGGAGGACGGGGCATGTGTGGTCAGCGTGTCTAGTTCCAACTAGACCCTACCATTAGTGTGAGCACTTGGGGAACTTGCATAGGTTTTGTAAGATTGGTACTCCGACTCAAAGTGGTGCAGGTTCCTCAACCCACAAGGAATTTCCATCCCTATCCGGTGCATTGAAGGATATGGGTTCTCAGATAATAGGGTGTGGTGGTAATGATGTATCCTTTTATAGGAAGATTTAGCTCAAGGTAGATCTATAAGTCAGTAATTGGTCTCAGAAATTAGCAGAGATGAAGAAAATCTATTCCATGGATCAAACACTAGTGTAATCATATGTAGGATCTTCAACAAGTTGAGGTACTATTTTTATTACATCATCCATAATTGTTCTTCTGTTTTATGTGAGTGATTTTAATTCCTTTTTTTCCACCTGTACTGTGAAATTGTTTAAATTTCTTACTGATATTATTCCTTATGCAATAGAGTTGGTGATATCACTTGGGAAGAATAGGGAGCATGGTTTCAAATGTCTATCCTGTGATCTCACCCTATCAAGGGATAATCTAGAATGGGAAGTCCTAGTTATAGAAACAGACTTCCTTAACACGATCCTCAACATATAATGGATGCTGATTTTGAATACACATATTGATTTTTATCATCATTGAGAGATATTTGTGGCACTCGATGGGTGTAATCAATTTTTCCAAGGTGAATGGGATCCTCGATCAAGGTGTATTGGAACTACACTTTCAGAGTTTGGAAATATCATTTTTAGGTCTCTTCTCACATGTTGGAGGATGATGGTATAGGTTCTGAGGGTGGATTACTTCCTATAATAGATGAGTTTCCATATGCGTTTCTTGACGATTTCTCAGGTTTTCCTTTGGAGCGGAATGTGGAGTTCACCATTTATTTGGCATCAGGAACATAGTTTATATCTCTTCCCTCATACCATATGGCCCCCACCGAGTTGTTGGAATTAAATATATAGTTGGAAGATTTGGAATCTAGAGGATTGATTTACCAGAGTGTCTCACCTTGGGCCGCCCATATGTTGTTCTCTAAAAATATTGAAGGATCACTCTGATTATGTATTGATTACCGGAAGTTTGATAAGGTACCAATCAAGAAAAAATACCTCTTTCCCCGCATTGATGACCTATGTGATCAACTAAAAGAGGAAAGGTAGTTCTCCAAGATCAGATTGCACTCTGGATATCATCAGGTCTATGTTCGAGAAGTAGAAATTCTCAAGACAAACTTTAAAAGAAGGTATGGAAACTTTGAGTATCTCATCATGGAATTCAGGTTGAAAAATTCTCTATAAGTTTTCATTGTTCTTATGAATGGGGTATTCCATCATTACCTCAACTGCTTTTTCGTGGTGTTTGTGTATGGCATCCTTGTCTACTCTTGGACCAAGGAAAAGCATGAGCATTATTTTATGATTTTTCTAAGCACTCTTTGAGATCACTGTATATATACTAATCTCTCTTAGGGTACTTTTTGGATCAGGGGGTAATGTTTTTGGACCATGTGGTTTTTGAATGTGGGGTTTTAGTGGACCCTAAGAAGATTGAAGTAGTGATGTAATGGGAGAATCTGAGGAATGTTTTCGATATTTTGATTTTTTTGGCCAAGAAGGGTATTATAGATGGATTTTCTAAGATTTGTCTTGATATACTTCACCCATGAACACACTTACCTATAAAGGGGTAGGTTTTGAATGGATCCTGGAATGTCAGGATTCCTTTTAGGAGCTTAAGTATCATTTGACCAATGAATCTATTTTGATCTTACCTGAATATAGTAAGGGATATGTGGTCTTTTGTGATGCTTCGGGTATAGGTCTTGGGTCTGTGTTTATGTAGGATGAACATGTGGTGGTGTATAACTCTCTCTAACTCTAACTGGAAAATAAAAATTATCAAACCCATGACCTAGAATTAGAAGTAGTGATTTATAATATAAATACATGGATTCAATACCTTTTGGGGGAGAAATTTGTTATTTAATTAGAACATAAGTGTTTGGACTACATTTTATCTCAGAATGATCAAAATATAAGGCAGCGCTGATGGGTTGATTATCTTATGGGGTTCAAATTTTATATTTTCTATACCTAGAGTAAAAGGATTTTGGTAACATATGACCTAAGAAAAAATATACTAGTTCAAGTCTTAAAAGAGTCTAGTGGTGAATGAACTTTGATAGGGATTTTCACCTAGATTCATTTGGAAACCAAGGAGCATAGTGAAGGCACATTTTTGGATATCATCTAGTTGATTCCCTCCCTTTTAGATCTAATTTTGGGGGGAATATCCTAGAGATGAGCTATGCCAACAATATATATAGTTTATAAATTTTGGGGAGGTACCCATTGAATGGTCAATTTATTATGGAAGAGTTATTTTCTTCAAGGGTTATTTTATTGTGCTGTTGTCTCTGCAGAAGGTGGTGATGTAGGAAAACTATCAGTCTCAGTGAGTCATTCATCCAAAGACCACCAAGTGGTTTTAAGATGCGTGTCACTAGTTCTGGTGGCCATGTATTAGGCGTGATATAACTGTCTTTCTATCAAAATGAAATACTTTTCAATAGTTAAATCCAAGCACCAGATGCCCTTAATTTTACTACAATCGCTCCCAATTCCTACCTGGAAGTGGGATGATGTCACCATGGACTTCACCATTGGATTACCTCATACACCCCATGGGATAAATTTTTAATGGGTTGTTATCAACCATATAACCAAATCAACCCATTTCATTACAATCAAGGACTTGACCAAAGTGGATGAGTTGGGTTGGTTGTACCTTCATAATATAGTGAGGCTTTATGACGTTCTATTAGATATCATTTCATAAAGTGACCCCCATTTTACCTCTTAGTTTTGGGAAGGCATTCAAAAGGAAATGGGGTAACATGTTAAACTTAGTATGACATACAATTCCCAAATGGATGATCAGACAGAGTTGAAAACCATTTTTTAAAAGACATGATCCATATATGTGAGTTGGATTTCAGAAGATCATGGGATGAACCTTTGGTATTGGTCTAATTTTTATATAAAAATAGATACCAATACTCAATTAAAATGGCTCCCTTTAAGGTACTCTATGGCCAGTCGTGTCAGTTTCCATTGTATTGGATGGAAGTGGGTAATACTTCTCTACTGGGACCAAGCCTGGTGAAAGAGAAATATTAAAAGGTTTGTTTTATCAGGAAATAGTTATTGATGGAACCAATTCTCTATAATTCTTATGTTGATCAACAGTTCCAAGCCTTAGAGCTTTCAGTTCAAGATTGGGCGTTTCCAAAGGTTTCCTCTCTCTTAGGTCACAGTTTTCTTGGTAAGAAAGGGAAGGTAACACCAAGGTATGTTGAAAATTTTGATATTACTGAGAGAATTGATAAGGTGGAATACCAGTTATCTTTTATATCCTTATTGATGTCGATTCATGATGTGTTCCATGGCTTGAAATTAAAGAAGTATAATTCGAAACCATCTCACATGCTGAATTGGGAAGAATTAAAGCTAGAATTTGATTTGTTTGTGTTCGAGCGACCAATAAGGATCGTAGAATATTAAGAGAAATTTCTTCCGGGGAAATACATACCATTGATTTAGATACTTTGGTAGAATATAAATTATGATCATGATACAAGAGAGATAAAGTCTTGGGTGGAAATAAGTATCCAAATTTATTCTCTGATCAGACTTTGGTTTGACTTTCCGATGGCGTAAATTTTTCATGGTGGGGATAATTTTCACATACGTGGTTTCATTTTGGGGTATTTTTAAATTTTATTTTTGGTATTATATTAATTTCATGAAATTCCTTCGAGTTTTTTAGGAAAATAGTGGTTTTGGGTCAAAAAATAGATAGAACATGATTAATAGATATTGTCTGCCCTCGACAGTGGCACTGTCCAGGTCGCACGACTTAGCACACATGCGTGTAGGCTAACCATGTGCCTGGGATCATCGAACTATCTGAGGTTCATGGATAGACACATGATAATGAACCCTAAACCATACAGCCATATGACCTATTTTCTCTTGGATAGAGGAGCCACACAATTGTCACACAGTCTTGAAGACCATGGGTCCAAACCCGCGGCCTACCTGATCTTTAAAAATGTGTAATTTATAACTTTTCCCTCTTTGATTTTAAGAAAATAAACCCATATAATTCATCCCATTCAGATTATCCACCCCATGGAATGCCTCCCCCTTCTTCATTTCTCCCTTGGGCTTCAATATTTGGGTATGTTTGGTGGGGATTCTTTAAGAAATCATCAAGTAAGCCTATCATTTCTTCTTTTATTCCTTCTTTTTGGTCACTTATCCCATATTTCTTGGGGTTTCTTTATCCAACATAAAGGTTAACCTAATTTTGGTTTAATATTTATTCTTTGGGTTAAATATTGATGTTTTTGGTGTTCCATTTCCTTTATAGTGTCTCTACTTAGTTTTATTGTGGTTTTAAATCTGTTTCAGGTGATTTCTATGCAAGAGGTAGGTGGTTCCATGGTTTGATATTGTTTGAAGATTTTAGTTTTCTTGATATAGTTTCTAAATGGGTTATATGAATTGTGTGGGTGGTTAAAATCATGTTTTCAAATGGATTTGGTGTTTATAAGGGTTAAGTGACATTTTTCCTATTGAAAATGGTTGGCCTTCATTTATGTTTCAATTGTTGGAAGTGTGCTTGTGTAAGAGGCGGTTTATGTGATATTAGGAATTAAATTGAGCACAAAGTAATCCTAGGTATCTAGGTGGGATGACTGGTTCGAGTACGTTAGGCGATCTGCGAGGGCCAAAGCCCTATATCTGCAACAAGATTACATTACAACACTAACTAAACACACATGTGATGGGGATTGGTTTCTTGAGCAGGATTTTTGCTTCTAATAGATGGTTTGAGCACTAAGAGTACAAGGATACTAGGACCCTGATAACCCTATGCCCTTAGGTATTTCCCATGGTTTTCATTATACACTTAATATTTATCTTGTTGTATTATTTATTTCTTCTTTTAATTTTAAAGCATGTTTTATTTTAAATTTTATCTTTATTTTTCATAAAAACTAGCATGTTAATTTTTCATATAATGTTAATGAATGGAAAATCCCTTGGTGGTATCTTATTGGTCAAGTTGGATCACACCATACATACACCATCGGGTGTATATAGACCTTTTTATGTTTGACCCAAGTAAAGGAAAGTCTTTCTGTGGTGGCGATAGTGGGTCTATATGCTAGTGGTTCCACTTTTGAAAAGTTTTGGTGGAGGTGGCATGAGGGTGTTGATCCTCTTATTGCATGGAGACTTGTAGTCCAGTTAGTCCCTCTCCCCATCTCAGTTATTTTAGTTTTTATTATAATTAAAAAATGTTTAACTCATGTTGCAGTACTATATTGTAGTGTCTCATGTTTTTTTATTGATTATGATGTGATGTATCATTCCTGTGGATAGTTTATGGTGGATTTTCATAGGAGAAATCATTCCCAAAGGTGTTTCATGATGCTCGGGAACTAGTTTCCATCCCATGGGGTTCGAGAATTCCCATATATCCATGCCATGGTCTAGTTCAGGTGTTGAGTTATATATAAATCTAACATGGTTTCTTATAGTCATTACCTTATTCATCTACTTTCCCATCTCATGGGGAATGAAAACATTATTCACGTGTATGTGTGGACTACCACATCTATGGAGAAATATGTTTTGTTTTCCATCATCACCTCTATTGTATATTAATAATTTCATATTTAACATATATATATATATATATGATATTAATGATATAATTATCATTATTTTAATATAACATGTCATATATTTTCTTACCCTTTAATATGTTAGAAAATGATAACGTCATTCACGCGTACGTGTGGATTACCAACTCCATGAAGTTACTTGATTCCCTTTTCATGTATGAAAATCACAGATGCTTATAAAATTTAATTTAATGCATTAAAATGATAATTATGTAATTATTATTTTTCTAAATAAGATGGAACCATGACATCTTTAACCATGGTCAACCTACTGAAGTCATTTTTTAATTATGAACCAAATGTTCTCAAAACACCCAATGTGAACTGAACTGATTATTTAATCAAACATGTCATTAATATAAATGAAATAAATGGTTTAATTATATGGTATTAAACATGTAAAAATTTCTTAGACAATTAAATAATTAATATAAGTTTATTGTACATGTGTTAATAAAAATACAAAGCAAGTATGGACTTGAGGTAAGGGTTTTCTTAACTCAATTTCAATTCATTAGGTTATAATTATACTTCATTAAATATTTTATGTTAATATTATGTGTGAAATTACATTTTATTGTATTATTTTTTATTTCCACTTGTTTTTTATGGTTTTAAAATTGCTACACATAATCACTATATTGATTAGATTCCAAATTTAATGATACAATTTTTAGAAGGTGTATATGATTCCTATAAAGATATTATATCATGAATAAATATTTTATCATGACATTTAAAGTCCCTTTATATTTATATCTTTCATGAGATATTGATTCAAATGTTATAAAAGTTTCATTTTTTCATGTTCTCAATTTCAATTATTTGAGACATAATTCTTGTTATGCACAATGATTTATTTTATATGGAATAATTAATTCCCCATTAATGTGTTTTAAAAAATTATTTCATAGAAATTATGGGTTTTATAGAATCATTTTTTCCCTTCATTCATTTAATTTTTGATTCAAGTATTTCCCAAGTTTCAAGGCTTTCTCATCTCAAACTTAATTATTTGATACATGTTTTAATTAATGAAATTGTATTCAATTATATTGTGTGTGAAATGGTTCTTAGAATATAATATCATGAATATTTTTATACTGATGGTATTATATGTTCCTACTTATCTTCTTTATTTCAAATAGTTTTTGGTTTTTAAAGGTCATAAATGGTTTTTCTTTTAAAAATGTTGTTTTAAATTTTTAAAAGAAATTTAACCAATATCTTTCTCCATATTCTTTATCTTATTTCAAGAAAGTTATTTTATAAACATAAATTATTTCTTAATGTTATTTTCCATGATCTTAGAACTTATTTTAAAAGTCTTTAAAAAAATTATTAATGTTATCTATATGGATCACTTTTGAATCTCTTTTCAAAAGTTTGAAAAGAATGTTTATTTTTAATGTTTATGACATGAATATATTTTCCTTGAGTCATGAAATTTATTTAATTTTAATATTCCTTTATATATTTTCATGATTATTTTAAAATAAAATATTTTCCCAAATATTTTTGGAATTTGTTATAAAATATTATCAAAAGAAAAGGATATTTGTTTTAGTTTTCAAATAAATTTATTAAATGTTCTTTTAAATGCATTTTCATGGAAATTTATTTTATTATTTTATTATAAATCAATGGAGATATGTTCCAATGATACCATCTTAATTCATTCTGTTTATTCCTTATTATTGTTTTAAAAAGATTTTTATTTAACACATTTCTTTTCCATGGGTTAATCAAGCTAAAAAGGAGTGATGGTTGTTTTCAAGGGTGCTATATTCAATAGTGAAAGATTATAAATGTTTTGTTCATTATATGGTACATAGAAATATATATGGATGATTGATAGGAAGTTATGGTATAAAACAAGGAGGGGAAGGTCTGTTATAGACATCCAATTCATTATGTAAGGTGATAGAGTTAACTGTTGTAAGTTAATCCTAAGATATGATGGAGTTATCTATTGTATGTTACTATAAAGAGATGATAAATTTTATGGAATATGAGTAGAACCTAAGAGATTATATAGTAAACTATTGTACACTACTCCTAAGATAATGTTGGAATTATCCTATTTATGTGATTCTATGACGAATGTTTGATGTTCTGAGATACCTACACAGTTTTTCAAACATTTCTATAAGTCATAATGGATTATTTTCTCTAGTATTATTTTAAAATGGTTCATTATTGTTGAATTATATTAATATTGTATTATATTAAAGTTTTATTCCATGTTTTATGATTTATGATCCACTTTTTTATTGGTATTAATTCTATTTTGTTATGATCATTTACTTTGATTATTTCATCATACCCTTTTGGTCATCTTATATCAACCGATGAAATTCAATTGTTAATGCTTATGTTTACCTTTACAGAGTGTTTGAGCTCAAACAACTTATGTTTTACATTTACCTAGGTTATGAAGAATGATGTTAAATGAATTATATCTAAAAAAGATTAATGTGTGAATAGTTTTATGGGATATGATAAATGATTACTGTGAAATAAGACAAGCTAGGCATCGTTCGAAATATTTTCACTTAAATACATGGGTATTGTTATGTAATAGATTGACCTAATTATTTAAAAATCTAAACCTAAAAGTTCCTTGGGTATGTAAGTAATCAAATATTTCTGGTTGATGATGTATGTTTCGGATGGATAAAACCAGGCCATGTTTATCGGTATCAAAGACCTAAATGAAAAGATTATGTTTCTAGTACCAAATAAGGGTGTGTGAATATTAGGATATTATAGAAAACCATATCCATTATGATTACAAGACTAGTGGATTGGTATTACTCCTAAGTACCATAAAAACAGTTATCTATTATAATGAAATATATTTATAGGAATTGGGATTAGACAATATCCACTTTTATATAATGATATTTTAATAAATCATTGATATATAATATAATTTTCTAGGAAAATTATATGTTTTATTCCTATACAATACCACATTTAAATAAAATAAAAAATTCCTATAAAATTTTACATTTTTATTTCATGACACATTCCTAATTTAAAAAACCATGTATTTATTTATGATTTCAACATCTTACTCCAAGATATATTTTATGGTTTCATGATAACTTGGTATTTTTTAAAATCTAAACACAACATTTTATTACTATTCAATATTTCATCATCATTATTTCTTAATATTTCCTGATTTTATTCAGTTATTCATGATTTTTTTCCTTAATCATGTATATTATTAGTATATGAACTATTGATAATTTATATATGTTCTATTAATAATTCATTACCCTAAATAAGCTTTCAACTCACTCCATTTTTATGTTTAGAAATATTCCTAAGTCATTATAGGTTATGAAGTTATTTTGATCGTACTGTAATGGATTTGAGAAGAACAATATCATTTTTTTATAGTTTCATGATTTAATATGTAACTATATCAAACATACACAAAACAATTGATTTTATAAGTTAGTTGTATTTTATGTTTAGTGTAATATTTATGTTTTCTTTTCATGAGGCCAAGAATCCAATGTTTTTGGAATTCAAACTCTCAAATTAATTACAATGTATAATATCATTTTTATAATATATTTTTAAAATACATTTCAATTTATATCTTTTTTATAATTAAATTTTATTATTTCCCCAAAGGGTTATTATTTCAAGTAGATTTACCATTTTCTTCTCATCATACAATTTTTATATTCTATTACAATGTAGAAGTAGTTATATCATGTGAAACCATATTCATTTCTTAATGTTTATTTATTTTTTATAGAAACTTTTAAATGTACATTTTATTTATTTCAATGATTATATTTAAAACTTTTTCCAACCCACTAATCCATTATCCCTGGTAGATTACTCATACCCTTTTTCAAAATACATAATAATATAAAAATAATCCCAATATTTATGCATCATTATATAAAATAAAATATATACAATGATTTATGGAAATTAAATCCCAAATAAATAATTTATTATCCATCTTCTTTGTATTCCCTTTTCATCAATTATCTATGATAAAAAATTCTCTATCATTTCATTTTCTAATATTATATCCATTAGTAAATCCATTTCCATTTAAATATTCACACCACCTTAAAGATGGTAGTTGAGGACATGTTGTTTCAAAGGGTAATTAATAGTATATGGATGGCCACATGGCCTCAATGATTTACCTTGGAATTATCACATGTACACTTTATTCTTCCACATTCCATAATAATACCTCTTGTTTGGATTTCAATACAATTGTAATATATTTGGTTATTATATTTATTTTATATATACCTGACAATTTCTTGACATGGTCAAATACTCACTAAAAACCTTGTGAATGATATATAACATATTTCCTCTAATTTGAGTGTATTCACATATATAAATATATCAATAAATTAATTAGTGAAAACAATTTGTAAACTTGTGTATTCATTTATACTAAATAAGTAAATCCTTTAATTAAAATTACTCACTATTTAGTCATGTATTTCTATTATTAGTATCATTTAATTTTTATATCTGAATGAATTTTACACATGATGAATTTTTTATATAATAATCTAAATTCCATAGGTTAATTGTGATATTTTTTTGAATGATTCATGATTAATTATTTAGGCCCATGTATCATAAAAACAAAGATATATATATATATATATATATTTATATAACACTATGGGATAGGTGGGACCATAATTATCTGTCCATCTTATAAATTAGTCAAATCATGATATCACGCAAGATGATTATGTCATAGAATAGGTTCAGTACAATTTTTCCATTTTCATATTGACCCGAACTAGTAATTTATTTCCATTATATTATAGACAAGATGTAACCAGCCTTTAAAAATATGATGTGGTCTAGATATAGGTATCCCTTTCCATTATGTTCTAGATGAGACATGGTTAAATTTTTATGTAATTTTAGGAAGGTTTAGTTGAATAATAATTTCATATGATATTATGTAATTATGTACAAGTAATATTCAAATGTAATGAAATATTTTCTATATATTTTGTTGAAACCAAAGAACATTGAGGTGTCTGTGAAGAAAGGAGAAGCTGATATGAAGAAATAAAAATTTATCTAGGTGTTTCCTTATATTTTCACTCATAAATCACTTTATTATGTTAATATTTCCTCATAAAGTTCCTAACATATATGCGTTTGAGTTAGGAATCCAAAATATAAAGTACAATAGGACAAGTCCAATGGAATGAGAATAACACAAATTTTTTTAACAATTTCATCAAACAAATATTTTTCTAAAAATAAAATTAGGATATTCTTTCATATTCTTCAAAGTACCAAATATCATGACCATTCAAAGGAATTAAATATCCTTTCTATAGTTGGAAAAATTAAGAAGTTGGTAGAACTTGGTGGAACTATGGCTCCCAAAAAAAGATAAGTATTATTAATGTTGCATAAAATGAAGAGTTGTATGAAGAATGTCATATAAAATTATACAAAGATTAAGATGTGAAGTGATAAAGTCTTAAAAAGTGGCCTTTAAAAAATTCAATGGATAGATTACATCATATGGAATTTTACAAAGTCATTAGACCATGTACATCAAATGGAATTTTACAAATTCAACAGAAAAATTATAATAGGCACAATTGTTCAAGGTCATCATATAGAGAAGTTGTTATAAAATACCATAAGGAAAGTAAGTTTAAATGAAGACATCAAAGGCAGTTACTCAAAGAGCCCCAAATAGAGGGAACCTGAAAATATTACTAGGTGAATAAGTATGATGTTAACCAGATGGAGGAGCTCACATGATTTTTTAATGGATGGAGGTTTTTGAAATTCTATTACAAAGTTTTTATAAAGACATTAGATGTGATGATGATGATCAAGATGTTCAAAACTCTAATTATGATGAATAAAGTATTGTGATTCTATCTGAGATTTAAAAAAAGTTTAAATAACATTAATTCTTAGTTTTAAGGAAGTTTTTATGTAGATTATTGACTCTTATTAACTCAAAGGATTGAATGTAGTCAACTGAATAAAGTATGAGAGGGGTGTTCAATGTTTTAGTGGGAAATTTGAATTTAGAGTTATTTATACTCCCTATATCTTAGGAGAAACAATTTTTATATAAAGGGGAGCTAGTGCATTGAGAAAAATGATGTCCAATATAGCTGCTTCTAGGTGAAGAGTTCAAGAAGTTAAGTTTTGTGTTACTGAAAAGGTCTTTCCAATCAATTAGCATTGGATGAAAAATGTGACAAAGTGTTTAGAAAACACATAGGTGATTAGATGAATAGGGTGTGAATATTCTATACCGAGTTCATAAAACTGGGGGTATTATATGGAGAAGTGATCAGAAAAATAATTTTATACAAAATTCTATGAAGATGTTCTTTCTCGCAGCTATACAAGAAAGTGTAGTGTAATAAGAACTTATAGAAAGTCAAGTGTGAAGAATTAAGTACAATGAAAACATAAAAAATCATATTGTTAAAGGTTATTTTATTGTCAAAAACATTGTTTATCATATTATCTATGTTAGTAGAACATGAACGGTCTATTGACTATAGTGATTTACAAGTGATGGATATTACCTTCTTGTTGTAACCACTAAAGGATTATTTTCTAGAGTATGTTCAGTCTTGTATTATTTCCAAAATATGCTAAATAATAGATACTATTATTGAGTAGTGAACCATGTAAATAATTGTGTTCCTGTAGGTGTGATAATTGTTTTTTTAGAAGAGTCAATTCTCACTAACTGGAGGATATGGTTGTTCCTAAAGATAGAAAAAATAAAATGAATTGAACAATGATTAACCCCTCTTAGTGATCACATATGTCTTGAATAATCCGTCCAATTGGTATCAAAGTAAAATTTCCCTTTATTTACTCAAGGATGTATGAATATTGAAGAAGAATAATGTTTTCATGGATGTTTAGAACTCTGTCAATACCAATCAGATTTCTATCTTCGATGGAAAAAACTATCATATCTGAAAGGGAAGAATGTTACCCTATATATTTTTCTATTGTCTATGAATTTATTTTAAGATGATTTAGATGGTTTATCTACTCATACTGATGGTGTTCCTTCAATATCAAAAGATAATTAGAAATTAAAGAATGCTGGGAAAGCTAGAAATGTTATAATTTCACCTCTCTGAAAGTGAATTTAGAAGGGATAAAGGAATTAGAAGAGATAATGAAATCTATTTCACACAAAGACCTTTACCATACTCATTATTTTGTTCTTTTATTAATATTTTGTCTTTTCCTAAAGTTTTAGGTTCATCCAAGCATTATTTTTCTATTTTTGAGATTTTGTGCAAGGTGTACGATTATCCCATACAGTTTGTATAACTATGTGAAAACCATGTAGTTTGGATTAGTAACTTATTAGAGTCATTTTTCATAGTTGGAAGATGATTTTTTCAATTGTTCATCCTAATCATGTGGTGCCCAATTTTTTTCTTGGGAGGGGTGCATGATTTGGTGAACTGTATAGCCAACTAATGAGCTCTTCCTATAATATTAAATTTTCATGTTTTCTAAAAATTACCTCTCTGGCATAAAAATACTAATGGGATATTTTCCTCCAAATTCAACTATCGAATGTGAGGGATCCTAGGGATCTCCTTCTTTATTCCACCTTAATTCTTTGACGTTATTCCCTTTAATTCTCAGTGTTTTCATAATGGTATGGCCTCTAATCCATTTCACCTTCCCTCTTCTTCTTGTTTCCTCCCCCTTCATGCCCAAGATCCATATTAACTAAAATATCAGGATGAATTTTGAACTAATTTTATTAGGTTCTTAATGTTAGGGTGCTCATATCATGTCTTGAGTATTCTCTTCCAATTTTAAGAGGTTTTGATAAATCCGAATTTAGTTTGAGGTAGGTGGTTCCATGCTTTCCCTTTTTCTTCACATAACATAGGTGATTAAGATTTCCAAATGAATTTATTCTAAACTATTAGTTGTCATAATAGTGTAGAAATATTTAGAAAATTATTTCTTAAATCATGTGACTTCATCCTTTGTTTTAAAACATGTTTAACACATGCCATATATGTTAGATGAAATTACTAAATGGGTTTAAATTGTGTTTTGATTGTTTAAATTGATGAAATTAGATTTATAACACTTTAATATTATTTTATTATAGTATTAAAGTATTTTTAGTTGATTTATTTGGTTATTATGAATTTTTATTGGTTTACCATGTGAACCACCTTGGTTTTGATAAAAGTTTTTATTTATTCTTCTTGATTTCATTATTCAGTGATTCCCATGAACACATATACAAATATATTCATATGTTTAAGAACCTATTTATTTATGTGCATGAATTCTTATATTGGTGTATGTGTATATATTAGGGAGCTCAAGGGAAGGATCCTTTGGAAACTTTTATCTCAAAATGGTCCTTGGTTCTTCAAAGTGGTTCTGAAAAATGGATGTCCAAAATAGGTTTCTTGAAATGGTTCTTAGTCATATTTGTAACTTTCCAAGGGATTATTAAAATTAATGTTGACTTATAAATTTGTTTCAAATGTTTTTTTAAAAAATTTTGTTTTAAAGTCTAGTTTTGAATTTTCATAGTGTTTCTATAATGGTTTGACTACAAATAGTTTTCAATAGGTTTTTGAGAAAGATGGTTCAAGTTTTAAATATGGAGGCCGGTTGGAACCATGAAAATTTTCCTCTAAACTGTGGTACACCCTCATGGAAACCCACCCATTATAAGGGTGGTTTCACATGGACATTGGTGGGAGGTGGGAAAAGAATTCTAGTTAACGTTTTTCAATCCATGCATGGGGTATTGTCTATTTATTTTCTACGTCATCTCTCAGTTATATTAACATCATGGGATCCTACGTATTTTAGTGAGTGATGAGAGATGCTTCTATATATGTTCTGATTATATGGACTAGATCCCTATGGTATGGAAAGGCCATGCTGGGTTGTGCCACTAGTAAGGCTATTTGAGTGAAGCCAGACTGGTTATTGACATAAGAACTTCATTGATAGTCCAAAAGATGGTTCCCAGCATAATATATCTAGGGTCACCTCATATAATTTTTAGTAATTTACAATGATTATATATCCTTTACTATTTTCTACTTAGGATACTAGATTATAATACTGCCTCTCAATTTTATAGATCCCCTATGATGTATATCTCCCTGGTTCTATTTTTATATTATATACCTTCTTCTTATTTATTATTCAATTATGGTTTTTTGTGTTGATATATTTTTTATATTTTGTTATTATATTTATGGTTTTATATTTATTACTAAACTTATGATTATTTTGGAGTGATTTGGGTGTTGTTTTGAAAAGGTTTTTATAGAGTCCATTTTTAAAGAGTTCACTTAGAAGGGTTTAAATGTTTTATTTAAAACATGTTTGGGTTTTAAAGATATTTAATATTGAGAATATATTGATTTGTTTTATGTAAAGGTAAAAATGTATCTTTTACTATATATTTAAAAATAGCATTGATGATTTGTCTAAGGACCTGTGTTTTTGGATCAGGTTGAAATTCAAAGGGAATTTGAGTTTTCCCATTTAGTGGATGGAATTAATTCTAAGATTAGATTTAGAATGTAAATCTAAATTTTGTAACATATAAAGGTATTTTTTTCGCGGAGGACTAAGTAATGGGATTTTTCTTGAGTTTTTGAATGATTTTCAGGAGTATCAGGCCCTAAATAATCAATTTTGGGAGAAGCATACAAGGGAACAAGATTGGAACACGGTTAGATCTAACAATGTGGAACAACCATGAGGCATGTTTTGTATAGGGACATGGTTTTCTGTAATAATTTAGCCACTAGGAGAAATCATGTGGCCACATATGGGATATATAATGGTGTTTCACGGTTTGATATAACCATGAAAGAGGATGCACACGACCGTGCATAGATGAATATAGAAAATTGCAGAGTAGAGCACTCGGGTTGTGCATGATGTGAGAAACCATGAACCTAACCCACACCCTTAGTGCCAATTCGGCAGTGAAAATGACCTTTTGGCACATAGTTTTCTAAACTGTATAGCCAAACCATGTGACTCATTAATGGGCAATAAATTATGGTTTTTCCCTCCATCCTTTTTTATCTTCTCCGCTCTTTCTCCCCCCATCCATGTGTAATAGCTATCATGTGGGTTCCATATTACTCTCCTATAGGAATGAAGATATCTTCTTCATCTAATGTCTGAATTGAGTTTCATAGGTTTCATTGGATAATCCTTATTTAGTACGGGATTCATCTTCCTTACTTTCTATAGTTATCTCACAATCTTCTGCACTATCCTCATGTAGATTAATTTGCCCTATTTTTTTAGGGCATTTATATGTTTCTTCATTTTATCTCAAACTGGCTTGAATAAAATACCCACATTGGATGAGTGAAGCATCCTAAGAATGAGGTAGGTGGTCTTGATCTTTTCCCTTAAATTATACCATGTATATAAAATATGGTGTTGTGTCGCGTACTATACTTCCGAAGCATTACCTCATAAATGTGAAATTTAACATGTACTTTTGCCTAAATTAATAATGTCTTTGTGATTTTAAATCATATCATTAGATGGTGTATATCTTTAATCTACCCACCCCTTTGGGTGTGTCACTCATATGCATTTACCTTTATTCTTGGGATTGAAATCAAAACCTCATTCTAAGGTGCATTGACTTACCTTCTCCCAGAATGAGATGCTAAATAGAATTAAATGAACAATGAATGGTTGGGGTGTTTCCACCTTTGCTTAAGATAATTAATTATATTATGCTATAAAATTACTTGTAGAGTAAATGACCAATTTATATAGAATTAAATGTTAACGACAAGGATCTACACTTGGACCATATTAATTAATTAATGTAATGCTCGACTCATATCACTTGATAAATTGATAGTGGCATGGACCTTCCCATGTAATTCATAATTACTTATAAATCAAATGAATTAAACTTTATACATGAATTGTAATATGGAATAGTTATGGATATCAACTCTTAATTATTTCATTTACATATTGTGATACTTTGGTATGGATCCCCTTGTAAACTGCGATACTCAAGCATGGAGCCCCTTATATATTGTGATACTCGAGTATGAAGCCCCATATACATTGCGATACTCAGGCATGACATCCCTTAATTTTTTTTGATAACTGGGCATGAAGTCTGTTATACATTTTGATACTCAGGAATGGCGTACCTTATACATTGTGATACTCGGGCGTGGAGTCCCTTAATTTTTATGATACTCAGGTATGATGTACCTTGTACATTGTGATACATGATAATGAAGACCCTTATAGATTGTGACACTCAGGATTGTAATCCCTTATAAATTTTGATACTTAAGCATCATGGACCTTATTTAAAATATGAGAATATTATGATTCTTCCGAGATGTTTGAGTTACTCCACAAGACCTAGCTAGTTAAACCCATCTCTCTATATATATATATATGTTATTATATATATAGTATATATATTTAAATACATATATATATACCTATATACACAGTGATACATAATTAGAGATATTTTAGCTTAGGCTGAAGTAGATATTATTTGTCGGGTGTCTTTTGAGGAACCTGAGTCTGACTTGGTTATATTAATTTTTTTATTGCCTTATTTTTTATACCCGTACACTGATTTATTTATAATCGTAGGATGGATAACATTAAAAACCATTGGTGGTGGCCTAATTTGTTTATCTCACACCCTATTTGGATCACCAATTGGTAACCAAATAGATCTTCTGGCTGTAGGCTCAGGATATGGATTATGCTCATGTTGTTACTCTTGATACGAAAGCTTAGGAGCACATGATTGAGCAGGAGATCATGATTCCCATGGAGAGAGCCCTTGGATATTTTATTATTTTATTATTTGTATTTTTTATGTATCACCTACTTTATGTCTACCATATTGTAGTATAACATGGAAATTCATGGTTATATATAGGTGTTGTCCATTTTATTCATTTATTATTGAGTTTTAGTTATTATTATCTTCCATTACTTAGTTATTTATACTGGTTTTTCAATTTATTATCTCCCACATCATTGTGTGACTCTAATCATTAGGGTAAAGTATTCCTAACATACCACCAATGGACCCTTCATTATAGTTAGCAGCCTATGACGTACAGGGAGGCACTCTTGAGGCCATGTGACCCATTGGCTCGGTCTACCATTTTAGTGGATCCCAGGTTGGGACATTACAAAGTGTTAATAGAGTTCTCTTTTTCCATTTATTTTACTATTTATGGAATTTGTAGAAATGAGATTAGGAATGTGTTGGAATTTGGTAAATATCCATGTCTAGGAGTGGTCAAACTATGTACAAGGAAAGGAATAAATGTCTAGGGAGAGGGATGTTGATCGTGTTGTTTTTTGTTACAGTTGATTATAATTTCACCTTGAGTGATTGGTTCACTTTTGATGCCTGCTGATTTATGAGATTATGGAGTTTTACCCATGGACCAGTATGGAGAGGAAGTATTTTTACATGCATCATTATAGTCACATAGAGATTCACATTCCATTCATATTCCATGCCTTGTAGGTTTCATTGTTTTACTGCCTAATAACATGTTGGATGTTCCTTGTGTGTTTTAGCAGCATGTTTATATACAATGTTTAGGTGATTATTTATAATTATTTTATTATATACCATGCCTCTATGAGTCCCTGTTATAGTTATGTATTCCTTCATACCTTTTTATAGCATGATTTTTTATAATTGTGTGAAATGATCGGTTATTAAAGTGTCTGCATAAAAAAAATGTTGTTTTCCCCATATAGATTGATGGTGGAACCTTATCTAACAAATCATTAGATGTTTTATCCATTGAACATTGTTCGTATGGGATGAAACATTTATGGTTGTTATTAAATGTGTTCCAATAACAGGTTATAAGGTGTATGTTCCCTAATAAATTGAGAAGGGTAACCCATCTAATCAAACCATTGCATAAGAGATTCCAAGATTCTATTATAAAAGGTGAAAACCTAGTTCCAGCTACATTCATGCGAATTTAAATCTATAAAGGAAAGTATCTTAATAAATTTGGAATAGTGGTGCATCTAACTGAACCATGGTATATGCTAAATGGATAATTTTACAGAAAATTGGTGCCTTTATAAAGGCTGTTACCTGCATAATTTTGGCATGATGACCTGTGTGACTAAATTCCTAAATGCACAACTAGAACCAAGTAGGAATTTTGAGGCATTATGTTTATGAGTTAAACCCATTAAGGGTGTTTTTAAATTTAATAATATGGTTTTTTTGGGTTTCACTTAACTAAACCCAAATTATCTTTATGGGACCCTCACATGTCACCTTTATTCTGATAAGATTTAGTGTTTAACCCCATGGAAGTATGTTTATGCTAATGGGATGGTTATTTAAAGTGTGTCCCTTTATATGAGTTACGGATAAATTTTTGGTGGCATATTTCTGACATAATCTCCTTTAATTAATAAATTCCTTTTATCTTCCATTGATTTGTACTTGTACAAGGCGTTAGTAAATTAAAATTCCAATTACAACTTGAAGAGTGTTTTCCCCTATAGCTTGGTGTTTATATTTTCTTTAACTAAACCCAATTGTTAGAATACTTATGGATAATTAAAATGGATAAAAGTATTTTATAATCTAAATGGACTAAAATTTTGACTGGATGATAGACAAATAAATTACTCTTGAAAATAAGTTTACTATAACTTTCCTTTGTTTCCTTGTTGCATTAGCTGAAAAAAGTACTATGTATAGATGTTGTGCATGACTGTAAGATGTTATTTAAAGCTGAGAATTCAATATTTTTGTAAATAAATATCAATAAATTTAATGGATTAAATTAAACCTTAATGTGGTGTTCTTAGTTTTGACCCTTGTGTAAGGGTAGTTTGAAATCCTTCCCTGAGTTTTTCCATAGAATGGGAATGTGAGCATTACTTGAAGAATTATAAAACTTTTCTTGGGTTGAGATGAACCTAAATGATAGGATATAAGCCTAGTGGACTTTTCAGCCATGAATGTTTTATAGTATCATTGATTTTTTTCTTTAATAAGGGGATATCTCAATGTATGTAATTCCCTCAGAGGTAATCTAGCACTGAAAAATGACTGTGATGAGTTTTCTAAGCTATGGTGCCATTCAGGTGTAATTTTTCCTGAGCAGGACTTATAGGTTCTAAAAAACACCTGGATTGGATGGGAGGTCAATAGATATTTTAACCATGTTTAAGGGCGTGAGTATCAAGTAATGCTCAGTTTCAGTTGGTTGGACATGCCAAGGGAATGGTCGGCCACTTAGTGGGTCCTGTGACCCTTATTCCTCTTCAGTGATGAATGGATCAGTACGTCGTCAGCCAGGTTAACAATCATGTAGAGTAATGTGTCTAGAAAATTAAATCTTTTGTGTGGTCCATCAGATACTATAATTCATAGGGTTGATAAGCCTATGGATAGTATCAAGTAATGTGTTATTGTGTTAATGAAATATCGGGGTTGTATGCATTGATATACGCAGAACCCATTGAGTTAATAAATTTTGCAGTGAACCATATGAGTTTGGTGGAAATAATTTAACCCTTGAGATATTATATTTTGATCATGGGTCATATCTAAGGTAGAGTAACCTAGGTGTTAGAGTAAATTTGAGTCATCTCAGTTCTTGGGGTGATGTTGTAAAATGATCAGATGTTGTAATTTGTTTGTCAGTGTGGTTTTGATTTTTAAACTTAATATTAATGATGTGAAAGAGTTTGGCTCAGAAGAGTATCACACAAACGTCTCAAATGAATCATTTCTATCACACTTCTAAGTTGATGGTTATCCACTCTTTTCATTTTGGAACTTGGTAAAAGAATGTTGTCCATGTCTTAAACTCATGTTTAGTGGTGGATGGAGTGTGCTCCATTATAGAAGTTCCCATATTTAGTAAAACATGATTGGGATAATCCTACAATGGGGATCATCATGTCGAACTAGTTTAGAGTGTCCTTCTCAGTGGAGGGAGAACAACCGTGAAAGGACCACTTGGAAATGGTTTTATTTTATTTTTAATTCCCATGGGGCTGGTAATCTTGGAAATATATTGGTTATTATAGTAAATATTTTGTCATGGTTAATATAGCTGTATGGATTTTGGCATGGTTACTATAGAATCTCAGACTTTGGAGACAACGATACTATAACTTTGTAGAATTTTAGGCACCGGCCACTGTAGCATCTTGGACGTGTGTGGCCATAAAACAATATTAGTGTGGAATTTCATCCACCATTCACTTTAGAATAGTAAAATTACTATGCGATTGGAGGAATAGTCCAGGATAGAAAATGTTTGGAAGAAATGAAAATGGTTGGAAGATCAGGTCATGGGAATGTGTGACACGTGGAGGCTCATAGACAAGTAGGGGGATATGGGGTTCCTCAACATCCCAGTGGAAGACTTCATATTCAAGGTGAAATAGCACTGTGAGATGGTTATGGTAGGTAAGGACAGGGTCACGATTGTCATGTCAGGCATGTAGAGGATGCACCAGATGTTAATGTCTATGGCATTCTTCCTGGTAGGGGTATTTCCCTAGGCCACCATGGGGACACAAATCCAGAAGACCAAGCCCTTAGTGGACATCAGAGTTGAAGAGGTGAACCAGATAGGGCCATCCAATCCTCATGCATTGTAAAGATAGCGGATGAAGTGCTGGTCTACAAGGCATAAAAGAGGGAATACACCACTCACTTGGGTAACTTGGTAGTTATGTTGTGTAGTGAAGAGATGAAGGAGCTAATTAGGGAGGTAGAGGTGACATGAGATACCTGAATAGTTGATGTCAAAGTGTTCTTACAAGATGAATAATAGTTGGATGCAGTGAACTCCCCAAGCGTGTGCATGGTGGTTAAGATTTTCCCTGCACCTAATGTCTCACCAGTGGATTCCATGATCGAAAGGATACTGTAGATTCAGAATAATAATTAAATGGATGAGTCGATCGAGTAACACTTAAAGGATGAGATCACATCTTAGGTATTGAGAGCCTATATTATAAATAATAAGGGTGGGTAGTATCTAATGAACAGCAGAGTAAGAACCATATGGTACAATGAATACATGAAGGGGAGCATCAAATGGGTTCCCATCTATGAGAACAAAAAGTACTATGCCTGGGATAACAACATAGAGATGTTAGACATCTCACATTATGAAACCTCTAACTAGAAGGACTCTAGATTGAGTGCTGATACCATACCTAAGTTTGAGGAGAGATCACACTTGGGCATGATGAACAACAAGATCACCAAGTTGGTGTTCTAAAGTGAGTACTAAATTCCTGGCAAGTCGACCTTGTCAAGCGAGCACATGATCAAGTTCTTTATCATGCTATAAGGCCATGAGGATCCATCTAGAGGTATATTCTCTACTAAACTAGTGGGATAGTAGTCCCAGGGATGGATGGAGAGGTAAAGAGACCAGGTGGTGAGGGAGAATAGCTTGATCCTGAATGATTTGTGCTCCCTCTCAACCTGATATACCGCCCTCTCCATCCTGTTGTGATCCTACCATCTCAATAGGTTAGCTGAGAATATACCTCTAGCAGGATATTTATGGCCCTCTAGATTCTATCTCGACAAATTTTTTCTTCCATACATTGGTGTAGAAACTCAGTTTTTTGTACGAGGTACAAATCATTTTGTTTTTTTAAATTATTTTTTACAGCCTAATGTGAATACCCATTGAAGTTATGTGGGTATCAGAGGTATCTGGGGCTTGTTAGGATCCCAGAACCTGGATTTTTGGAAGAATAGGATTGGTCAAACATTTAGTAAAAACTATGTGGGGAAGGTCGCATGGTTACTACCAACTGTGTGAGGTTGGACAGTGAGGTATTATAGGCCGCAAAATTTTAGGGAATTGTGAGAATTAAGGTGCATACTGATCATACCACGATTCACTATGTCATTTTCACCCTTACACCATTGTATTAAATTGAATTTGTATTGTAAATTCAAAAAATAATAAAAAAATTCATTCCATGTTTGAATCATTTATTTTGTTTTTATCACTATTAAAAAGTACAATGTTACTTGTCTTGACAATTTCATTGAAGGTGAAGGTGATTTGGAGGGCCCATGACGATGTCCAAGAAAAATGGGCCAAACTGCGCAGGATACATGCACACCAGTGGATTTATCCACACACTTATACTAGACCATGCATTCAATTAGGCTGAAATATTATGGTTTGGTCCAAAATTCATTGGGATAGATTTCATATGAAGGAACCCAAGACTAATTCGGCCATATTTTGTCCCAACTGACTTGATCTGTCCAGCACAACGAATCATCACGAAGTCAAAAGTGGTGTACTGTGATCTGTCCATATCTTGTGCTATAGGTGCCCACATTTTGCAAAAATTTTAGTGGAGACATGAAAGATGTGGGGATAAAACTTTTTATTTTCTCCAAATCGATATAAGGATTTTGAGATGTCAAAAAACATGTGACAAGTGGTTTTAAGAATTAAGTGTGCTAAAAAACACCTTCCCATTTTCCTATAAAATGGCACCTTGGGATCCCCATTTGTAAGTTCGGTCAGGAGGAAAATATCTAGTATTTTGGAGACCCAGAAGAGTACTTTCATCATCCATGGAGTTCTGGAGGCCCCTAACTTCATAGGGTAATCAAAGATGGAGGTGAAGTTCCACCCGAGATTCCTCCTCCTCCCGATGTCGAGCTAAATAGTGGGCAGTCATTTCGAGGGAGCTACACACACTTGGGGGGGAGTTCCAACACTTTTTATTCTACTGATTTTGTGTAATTTGTGTGCTAAATATTTAAATTATTTCTTATCTTGACATGATTCTTCTCTTATTGCATTTCTATTGTTAAAATTAAGTGAAATACTTTATTTCAACACCGATTTGGATGAGACTTCAAGTGGGAATCTTGGGTTGTTCTGATTGGAAAAGACAAGAGTCCTATTTATCTCACACATACATAAAATTTCAATATGCTTTGATAGACTTTATTCTCTATGATTGATACCCAAACCTTGAAAAAAACGATTTTTGTGTCAAGGGGTGGTTCTTTGAGCATCGTTTAAGAGGCAAGAGGGATGTTGAGATCTTGACAACCCTCAACCAAAGGATTCCATTAAACCATGTGTAATTTTTCAGAATGATGAACTCACCAAGATGTGTAGTTAACTTGAAATTATCTTATTCTCTTATAATTATTAATACAAAACCTTTATTTATTGACTATTTAACTCTTTAATTAAGTAATTTGCATAAATATTTTTTCAAAACCACCCCCTCTTTTAGTACTTCTTATTAAAAACACACACTCTAAACCCACCATCCCTTCTTGAGAGATGACCTAGGGTTAGCCCTAGAATATAAATCCACCTTAAATTCATAATCAATTTGCTGCATCATGACAGCGTAGTCAAATTTTGACACCGTTGATGGGGATCACTTTGGTTTGAGTGCGTGTTTTTGATAATTTTCTTTGTTAATTTTGTAAATTTTTGTTTTTTTATCTTATAACATTACATTTATTTTTGTGTTTTAATTTATTTCTTGTGTAGGTTCTGTGTATGATGCGTTCTACTCCAAGAGACGTACAACCTTTTGAAGCCAAATCAGAGAGGATCCTACATCAGCGACCCTAAGATACACAAGAGGAACCTTTGAAGGAGGACACTCAAAACATCAACACTCATCTTGATCATTCTTCTTCTTCTTTGGAAACCCACATTAAAACTAAAATTAACGTGAATAACATGGCTGAAAACAATCGAACACTAAAAGAACATACCTTGCCTGATATTGATATCCAACCCACCTATATTCAATTACAAGGTGAGGCACCCAATCTTGAACTAAAATATGGTTTAATTCATCTATTACCAAGATTCCACAGAATTCCTGGAGAGGATCCACACAAGCATTTAAAATAATTTCACACTATGTTTTCTACATAACACCTACAAATGTGGATGAAGAAAAATTAAAGTTAAGGACCTTCACTTTTTTGTTAGAAGACACATCAAAAGATTGATTATATTATGTTAATTCCCCAATAAGAGGCTGGGTGGACATGAAACACCTTTTTCTTGAAAAATATTTCCCAGCCTCTCGAACTGAAACAATAAGGAAATAAATTTGTTGGATAAGACAATCTCAAGGGGAAACATTAAATGATTATTTGTAACACTTTAAAAGGTTATGTTCAAGTTTCCCACACCACCAAATAAGTGATCAAATTTTAATTCAATATTTTTATGAAGGTTTAATCCCTATTGATCGAAATATGATTGATGCGGCTGCAGGTGGTTCTCTAGTTGATAATACCCCAATTACTACAAGAACCCAGATTGAGAACATGGTGCAAAACACACTACTATTTGGTTCAAGGTCCAATATACCGATTCGAGGTGTCCATGAGGTGCAAAGTGCTGAATTCGAGAAGAAGGTGGAAAAAAAGTTCGAAGAGGTAAGTACCCTTCTTCGACAACTTGCTCTTTCCCAAGGGAAATCCCAATCTCCTCCTCCCATCCATTTTGTTATATGTTCTTCTGACACCCACTACTCTGATCAATGACCTCAATTGAGGGAAACATCTTCGAGTTGTGAGGCAATATTTCCTGGCCACCCCTATAACCAAACCTTTAGGCAAGAACCTTACTATCCATCCACCCCTGGGTGGAAGGGGAACCAAGCCTATAGGCAAGGGGGTATTCAAAAAAACCTCAACAACAATGGAACCAATAGGGGAAGAATAGTCATCCACCGCCACTACCCAGAAATCCTCAACCACCCCAAAGGCCTTTCCAACAAACTCCTCTAAAACCCAATCCTAGCCTAGAATATATGATGAAACAAATGGCTGCAACAATATCCAATTCCAACAAACCACTTAGGCAGCTATACAAGACCTCAAAACCCAATTTGGCCAACTAGCTAACTCATTGGATGAAATTAAAAGTCACAAATCTGGTAAACTTTCCTCTCAACCAGTAGTTAACCCTAGAGATAAAGAAAATGTTATTTTCATCACCCTTATGAGTGGAAAACAAATATAAAGTAAGATGAATCCTTCATTAGAGTCATTCTCTCCTAAGGAAACCTCCATCCCAACCATTAAAAATGTTCCAAATATTGAAGGACCTTGTCCTAAGAGAAGCCCTTCCAAAGTAAAGAGTGTGTATATTGATGAGTCACCTAGCCCAACCATTCCTATTCTATTTCCTCAAAGGTCCACCCAACCATGAAAACAAAGGGAAACTGAACTTGATAAGGAAATATTAGAAATTTTCAAGAAAGTGCAGGTTAACATCCCATTGATTGATGCTGTGAAGAAAATTCCACGGTATGCCAAGTTTCTAAAGGAGATGTGTACACACTAAAGGTGAATTCGTGGAGTTGAGAAGGTGAGCTTGGGGAGGAATGTTTTAGCATTGATAGATCCATCACTTCCCATGAATTGTAATGATCCTGAACCATTCTCAATTCCGTGCACTATAGGGGAGTATTATTTTTCTAATGCTATGCTTGATTTGGGTGCCTCTATTAAAGTGTTGCCTCACTCCATTTAATCTTCATTTAAAGTTGGTTAACTGAAGCCCAATGGAATTGTTGTTCAACTAGCTAACCTGAGTACCGCACACCCCTATGGTGTGTTGGAGGATGTTCTTGTGAGGGTTAAAATTTTAATTTTTTTTGCTGACATTTATGTGCATAAAATGGAAGATGATAGGATGAATGGACATGCCCCAATTATATTGGGGGGTCCTTTCCTGAAAACTGCCAAAACCATAATTAATTTCCATAATAGAACATTATCTATGGAATTTGGTGGTGACATATTCCATTTCAACATCCTTGATGCCATGAACCACCCATCAGAAGAACATTCTACTCTCTCAGTAAATTCAATTGATGTATTCCATTCCCCTGAAAACACTTCTTATCATTCAATCAATCCCCTTTTTGAGTTTTCTTCATTGATTGAAATTCTAGGTAATGATTTATGCATTTATTTTTGTAGTGGTCTAGAAAAGTGTCATGCATGTTTATTGATTGATGACTTCTTGAACACTGAGGATCAAATGACCATCGATGATACTTCTAAGCTTGTAAAAGCTCATTCCTCATCTGAGGATGATACCATTGAGCAGTTAGATGAGATCAATGACCTCTCACTTTCACACACAATCCCATAAATCCAAAATCCACCCAAATTGTAATTGAAACAACTACCTCAAGATGTAAAATATTTATATCTTGAGAATGGAAACAAGTTTCTCATCATCATTTCTAGTTCACTCCATCCTGAGCATGAATTTCGACTTCTTGAACTTTTGATGGAGTATAAACAATATTTGGGATGGAAACTTGCTGACATTCCTAGTATTAGCCCATTAATTTGTAGACATCATATGTTGTTAAATGATGAGGCTAAACTAGTGAGGCAGGCACAACGTCGACTGAACCCAAACCTCTTAGAAGTTGTGAAAAATGAGGTAACAAAATTATTGATTGTTGGAATCATTTAAACCATATCTTACATCCAATGGGTTAGTCCAACTCAAGTAGTTCCTAAACAAATTGTCCTTACAGTAATCAAAAATGAAAACAATGAATTGGTTCCAAATCGTGTGTAGTATAGTCGGTGTGTCTTTATAGACTATCATTGACTAAACCAATACACTAGGAAGGACCATTTCCCTTTTCCATTCATTGACCAAATGCTAGAGAGGCTAGCGGGTAAGTTCCATAACTATTTCCTTGATGGGTATTTTGGATAATTTCAGATACATATTTCCCCCAAGGGTTAGGAAAAGACAACTTTCACTTTCCCCTTTAGCACATTTTCCTATAGAAGGATGCCATTTGGTCTGTGCAATGCTCCAGGTACTTTACAACGATGCATGATTAGTATTTTTTCAGATTACCTGGAGAATTGCATGGAAGTATTCATGGATGATTTCAGTGTTTATGGATCTTCTTTTGATGAATGTTTGAGTAGTCTTGGTTCAGTCCTACGTCGCTGTATTGAAAAGAATCTTGTATTAAATTATGTGAAATGCCATTTCATGGTGCGATAAGGTATAGTTTTGGGACATGTCATTTATGGGGATGGTATCCCAGTCGATAAATAAAAATTAGATGTCATTTATTCCCTTCAATTCCCAAAAAATGTACGGGATGTGCGATCATTCCTAGGTTATGTTAGATTTTACCGTCGTTTCGTTTGTGACTTTAGTAAAATTGCACTCCCCCTCTCCCGATTACTCCAAAAAGAAAAAGAATTTGTTTTTGATAAAGAATGTGATGAATCTTTTAATAAGTTAAAATGGAGTCTCATGTCACCCCCGTTAATACAACCACCTCGGTGGGATTTACCATTTGAGCTCATATGTGATGCCTCTAACTATGTAGTTAGGAAGGTTTTTTCACAAAGGGTCGACCGAGCTCCATATGTCATATCCTTTGCCTCATGTACTTTGGACCCTGCCCAAGAAAACTACACCACAACTAAAAAAATAATTCCTCGCCATTGTGTTTGACTTGGAAAAATTCATGTCATACCTTTTGGGGTCCAAAGTCATTGTGTTCTTAGACCATGCATCCCTCTGATATCTCCTTAAGAAACCGTAAGCCAAACCACATCTCATTCGTTGGATTCTCCTCCTTCAAAAATTCAATCTAGAAATTAGAGATAAAAAAGGAGCAGAGAATGTGGTGGATGACCATATTAGTAGGATTCCCCCATCCTTAGACATTGACTCATTCCCCTTTATTCCTATAAATGATATGTTTCCTAATGATCAATTGTACCGAGTGTAATATATTATTCCTTATTATTCTGAAATTGTAAATTATTTTTTATCATCTTCCATTCCTACTGATTTAAAAAAAACCATGCCATTCGTCTAAAACATGAGTCTAATTGGTAAATTTGGGATGACCCCTACCTTTGGCGCACTTGTATAGATAGAGTCCTTAGGCATTGTGTTCTCGATAGTGAGTTTCAGTCCATCCTTAGATTCTGCCACACTCTTGTTTTGGGGGCCACTTTGGTCCCCAACGGGCTGCTCGAAAAATCCTTGATTCTCGTCTCTTTGGGTCAAAATTTTTTTGGGATGCCCATTATTTTTGTAAATCTTGTCCTTGTTGTCAAATAATGGGTAATGTCTCTAAAAGAAATGAAATTCCATAACAACCATTGCTCTTTTATGACATTTTTTATGTTTTTGGTATTGAATTTATGGGGCCATTTCCCAATTCCTTTGGCAACTTGTACATTCTTATGCCAGTTTATTACGTGTCAAAATGTGTAGAGGCTTGGGACACAAGGAAATATGATTCCAAAATAGTTTTGAAATTTTTGAGAACTCAGATCTTTTGTAGGTTTGGATTACCTAGTTTCATCATCAGTGACCAGGGTTCTCATTTCTACAACTGAATAATGCAATCACTTAAGCATCGGTATGAGGTCGGTCATAGAGTGTCTACTGCATATCACCCACAGAACAATGGTCAAGCCGAGGTGTCAAATATAGAGTTAAAACATATTCTTGAAAAAATGGTTCAACCCCATAGAAAAGATTGGTGTCTTAGACTTGATGATTCATTGTGGGCCTACCGTACTGATTTCAAAACTCCCTTTGGAATATCACCCTATTGTCTTGTGTTTGGAAATAGTTGTCACCTACTTGTTGAGATTGAGCACCAGGCCTACTGGGCCATCAAACAATGAAATTATAATCTTTCTGGTTCAGGTTCCCAAAGGAAGTTACAGATTTGGGATTCGGAGGAAATGAGAAGAGATACATATGAAAACTCATGTATTTATACGAAGTGAACCAAGGCTACCCACGACCATCTTATACTTCATCGTCAGTTCCACATTGGGCAGAAGTCCTCATTTATAATGAAAGGCTTAAGTTTCATCTAGGTAATCTTTGTTCCCATTGGTTCAGACCATACATTGTTACTAACGTCTCTCCATTTGGTGTTGCCCAGGTTCAAAATGAAGAAACCAAGCAAACCTTTAATGTCAATGGGCAGCAGCTGAAGTACTTGCATGAATCCATTCCAGAGTCCCTGATGGAGGAAATCCATGTTCAAGAAGCAGTCTATGAATGAAACTCACCAGGTTTTATCCTTACTTTCCAAATTCTCTTTTCTTACAGTGAGGACACTGCAAACATTAGGTGTGGGGGGATGGGTATAGTCCTGAGTTAGTTAGGAATTTTCATCATTTTCTCCTTTATTATCTTTTTATCCTTCTTTATGGTATTTTCATTTTCCCCATCTTTATGGGTTCATTAGGATTTCCATTATCTATCTCCTTTCTTCTATTTTTATCCTTCTTTATAGTATTTTCATTTTTCCCCATCAAAAATTCCAAAGTTCCATGATTTGGTGACCATAAAGGGGGGAAAGTAAAAATACCATAACGAAGGCTAAAAAGAATATTTTTATAAATCAGGGAGTGATTTTTAGTGAATTGGTTTTCTGTCAATGATATAAATGGTTGTATCTATGTGAAACCTTTGAGATGATTGATTCCCCTTGTGTGAGTAGTTTTTGGAAAAATGTGTCACTAATATCTCCACACATTTTTGCACCAAACCACAAAGTGTGAATATTTCTTACTTAATATAAGGTAAATATATGTTAGGTTAATATTTTTCAACATTAAATGATATTTCCATACGTTCGTTCCTTATCCGATCTATTTCATTACTATACCAGATTGACCTATGCGTGTGCACCTAATGTCTGACTGTTGTACGCCCTCAAAAAATGGGTTGTGTCTTGGGTAGGTCAAAATACACTCCACCTCAACCTTTGATCTTGTTATGACTATTGTAATTAGTATCGTGAGGAGATCAAACAAGGGTTGAGAGATGAGTGTGAGATTTGTTCAAAAAGAAACTTATAAAAAAATGAATAAATGATGGGAGTGATGAAATGAGCAACATATGGGGATATCTAGGTCAGGAGATTATGGTTTGACTTCGGGGAATGCTTAAGTGAGTGGGTATTGAAATATGATTTCAAAGGATGTATGGTAGGTTCGGTGGACAAAATCATTTAAGCTGAAAAATGTTAAAATAACTTATATTTATTGGATAGCAAGTGGAAAGAATATAATGGAATGGTTTTTACACACACACATAGAGAGTTAGTGTCATGGTTGACTTCTTAATTCCTTGATCAATTTGGTATCATGATTTGTTTTTGAATTTCACTATGATATGATTTATGAGACATCTTTTTCTATAAGAAGAACTCCTTGGTGTGGTTTATCACATTAATTTAATTAAAATTTCCTAAAATTGTAAATATTAATGATGTTGGTAATATATATATGCATCATTTTATTTGGATATGTGACTTGGCCTAGGAGTGCAGATGTTTAGGTGTTGGGGTGTGATCGTACCACGATTCACTATGTTATTTTCACCCATACACCATTTTATTAAACTGAATTGTATTGTAAATTAAAAATAATAATAACAAATTGAATTCCATGTTTGAATCATTTATTTTTTTATCACTATTAAAAGGGACAATGTTACTTGTCTATAGAATTTCGTTGAAGGTGAAGGTTATTTGGAGGGCTCATAATGATGTCCAAGAAAAATGGGCCAAACTGCGCAGGATTCAATCACACCAGTGGATTAATCCGCACACTGCTACTTTACCGGGCATTAAATTGGTCTGAAAATTTCTTATATGGTCCAAAAATTATTGGGATACATTTCATATAAAGTAACCCAAGACTCATTCGTCCATCTGGTGGCTGAACTGACCTGATCTATCCAGCACACCAAATCTGCACGAAGTCAAAAGTTGTGTGTTGTGATCTGTCCATATCTCATGATATAAGTGTAAAAATTATTCCACACATTTGGTGGATAAATATAAAAGGTGGGTATAAAACTTTTCTATTTTCTCCAAATCGAGATAAGGTTTTCAGGAGGTCGAAACACATCTGACAATTGGTTTTAAGAATTCTGTGTGCTCAAAACCACCTTCCCATTTTCCTATAAAATGGAACCTTGGGCTCTCCATTTATAAGTTCGGCCAGGAGGCAAATATATGGTATTTTGAATACCCAAAGGAGTACTCTCATCATCTAAAGAGTTATGGAGGCCCCTATCCTCATAGGCGAATCAAGGATGAAGGCGAACTTCCACCTGAGCTTCCTCCTCCCGATGTCGAGCTAAACGGTGGACGATCATTTCGAGGGAGCTACACACACTTGGGAGGGAGTTCGAACACTTTTTGTTCGACTAGTTTTTTTTTTAATTTTTATGCTAAACATTTCAATTATTTCTTATCTTTCCATGATTCTTCTCTAATTGAATTTCTATTGTTAAAATTAAGTGAAACACTTTTTATTTCAACACCGATTGGGTTGAGACTTCAAATGGGAATCTTGGGTTGTTCCAATTGGACAAGACAAGAGTCCTATTTATCTCACACATAAATAAGATTTCAGTATTCTTTGGTATCCTTTATTCTCTATTCTTGATACCCAAACCTTGAAAACATTATTTTTGTGTCAAGGGGTGGTTCTTTGAGCATCATTTAAGATGCAAGAGGGAAGTTGAGTTCTTGACAACCCTCAACCAAAGGATTCTGTTAAACCATGTGTAATTTTTCAGAATGATGAACTCACCAATATGTGTAGTTAAATTGAAATGATCTTATTCTCTCATAATTATTAATACACCACCTTTATTTATCTACTATTTAACTCTTTAATTAAGTAATTTACTTATATCTATTTTAAAAACCACCCCCTCTTTTAGTAATTCTTATTAAAAACGCACACTCTAAACCCACCAACACTCCTTGAGATATGAACTAGGGTCTTACCTGGACTATAAATAAACCTTAAAATCATAATCAATTTTCCGCGTCACAATAGCACACTCAAATTATGGAACTGTTGTCGGGGAGCGCTTTGGTTTTAGTGCGTGTTTTTGATAATTTTCTCTGTAAATTTTGTGAATGTTTGTTTGTTTTATCTTATAACTTTAAATTTATTTTTGTGTTATAATTTATTTCTTGTGTAGGTTTTTTGTATGAAGTGTTCTACTCCGGGAGACTTACAACCTTTTGAACCTGAACCAGAGAGGATCCTACATCAATGACCCTGAGATATACAAGAGGAACCTTTGAAGGAGGACGCACAAAACATCAACACTCATCTTGATCCTTCTTCTTCTTCTTTGGAAAACCACATTAAAACTGAAATAAACGTGAATAACATGGCTGAAAACAATCGAACACTAAAAGAACATACCTTGCCTGATGTTGATATCCAACCCACCTATATTCAATTACAAGGTGAGGCACCCAATTTTGAACTAAGATCTAGTTTAATTCATCTATTTCCAAGATTCCACAAACTTCCTAGAGAGGATCCACATAAGAATTTAAAAGAATTTCACACTGTCTGTTTTACATTAAAACCTAAAAATGTGGATGAAGAACAATTAAAGTTAATGGAATTCCCTTTTTCATTAAAAGACACAACAAAACATTGGTTATATTATGTTAATTCCCCAATAAGAGGTTGGACGGACATAAAACACATTTTTCATGAAAAATATTTCCCAGCCCATCAAAATGCAATAATAAGGAAAGAAATTTGTGGGATAAGACAATCTCAAGGGGAAACATTACATGAATATTGGTAACACTTTAAAAGGTTATGTTCAAGTTGCCCACAACACCAAATAAGTTATCAACTTTTAATTCAATATTTTTATTAAGGTTTAATCCCTATTGATCGAAATATGATCAATGCTGCTGCAGGTGGTGTGCTAGTTGATAAGACCGCAATTACAGTAAGAACCCTAATTGAGAACATGGTGAAAAAAACACAACAATTTGGTTCAAGTTTCAATGAACCAATTCGAGGTGTCAATGAGGTGCAAAGTACTGAATTCGAGAAGAAGGTGGAAACAAAGTTTGAAGAGGTAAGTACCCTTGTTTTACAACTTTCTCTTTCCCAAGGGAAATCATAATATCCTCCTCACGTCCACTGTGGTATATTTTTTTCTGACACCCACTACCCGGACCAATGTCCTCAACTGAGGGAAACATCTGAGAGTTGTGAGGCAATATTTCCAGGCCACCCCTATAACCAAACCTTTAGGCAAGAAATTTACTATCCATCCACCCCTGGGTGGAAGGAGAACCAAGCATATAGGAAAAGGGGTTTCTCAAACCAACTTCACCAACAATGGAACCAACCGGGGCAGAATAGTCATCCACCACCAGCATCCAGAAATCCTCAACCACCCCAAAGGCCTTTCTAACAAACTCCTCCAAAACCCGAAAATAGCCTAGAAGATATGATGAAACAATTGGCTACCCATAATATACAATTACAAAAAACCAATCAGGTAGCTATACATGACCTCAAAACCCAATTAGGCTAACTAGCTAACTCAGTAGATGAAATTCAAAGTCAAAAATCAGGTAAACTTACCTCTCAACCAGTAGTTAGCCTTAGGGATAAAGGAAATGTTAGTTTCACCACCCTTAAGAGTGGAAAACAACTATAAAGTAAGATGAATCCTCCATTAGAGTCATCCCCTCCTGAGGAAACCTATATCCCATCCATTAAAAATGTTCCAAATATTGAAGAACCTTGTCCTAAGAGAAGACCTTCAAAAGGAAAGAGTGTGTATATTGATGAGTCACCTAGAGCAACCATTCATCTTCCATTTACTCAACGGGCCGCCCAACCAAGAAAACAAAAGGAAACTGAAATTGATAAGTAAATATTGCAAATTTTCAAGAAATTGAAGGTTGACATCCCATTGATTGATGTTGTGAATCAAATTCCACAGTACGCCAAGTTTCTAAAGGATATGTGCACACACCGAAGGCAACTTCGTGGAGATGAGAAGGCGAGGTTGGGGAGGAATGTTTCAACATTGATAGATCCATCACTTCCTACCAATTGTAATTATCCTAGAACATTCTCAATTCCATGTACGCTAGGGGTGTATTCTTTTTCTAATGCTATGCTTGATTTGGGTGCCTCTATTAATGTGATGTCTCACTCCATTTACTCTTCATTTCTGGTTGGTGAACTGAAGACCACTGGAATTGTTGTTAAAATATCTAACCAGAGTACCACACACCCCTCTAGTGTATTGGAGGATGTTCTTGTGAGGGTTAAAAATTTAATTTTTCATGCTGAATTTTATGTTCTTAAAATGGAAGATGATAGCATGACTGGACATGACCCAATTATATTGGGGAGACCTTTCCTGAAAACCTCCAATACCATAATTAATTTCTATAATGGTACATTATCTATGGAATTTGGTGGTGACATAGTCCATTTCAACATCCTTTATGCCATGAAGCACCCCTCATAAGAACATTCCTCTCTCTGAGAAAAATCAATTGATGTAATCCATTCCCCTAAAAACACTTCTTACCATTCCCCCAATCCCCTTTTTGAGGTTTCTTCATTTATTGAAATTCTATGTAATGATTCATGCATTGATTGTTTCAGTGGTATAGAAAAGTGTCATACATGTTTATTGATTGATGATTTCTTGAACACTGAGGATCAAATGACCATCGAGGATACTGCTAAGCTTGTAAAAGCTCATTCCTCATCCGGGGATGATACCATTGAGAAGTTAGATGGGATTAGTGACCTATCACTTTCACAAAAACTCCCATAAATCCAAAATCTACCTAAATTCGAACTGAAACAACTTCCTCAAGATGTAAAATATACATATCTTGAGAATGGAAAAAAGTTTCCCGTCATCATTGTTAGTTCACTCCCTCCATAGCATGAATTGTGACTTCTTGAACTTTTGAGGGAGTATAAACAAGATTTGGGATGGACACTTTATGAAATTCTTGGTATTATCCCATAAATTTGTACACATCATATATTGTTAAATGATGAGGCTAAACCTGTGAGACAGACACAATGTCGACTAAATCCAAACCTCCTATAAGTTGTAAAAAATGAGGTAACAAAATTATTGGTTGCTGGAATCATTTACCCCATATCTGATGGCCAATGGTTCAGTACCATTCAAGTAGTTCATAAAAAAACTATCCTTACAGTAATCAAAAAAAATGAAAAGAATGAATTGGTTCCAACTCGTGTGCATAATAGTTGGCGTGTCTGTATAGACTATCACCGACTAAACCAACACACTAGGAAGGACCATTTCCTTTTGTCATTAATTAACCAAATGCTAGAGAGGATAGTAGTTAAGTCCCACTACTGTTTCCTTGATGGGTATTCTGGATACTTTCAGATACCTATTTCCCTCGAGGATAAAAAAAAGACAACCTTCACTTTCCCCTTTGGCACATTTTCCTATAGAAGGATGCCATTTGGTTTGTGCAATTCTCCAGTTAATTTTCAACGATGCATGGTTAGTATTTTTTTGTATTACCTGGAGAATTGCATGGACTTATTCATGGATGATTTCACTGTTTATGGATCTTATTTTGATGAATGTTTGAGTAGTCTTGGTTCAGCCCTACGTCACTGTATTGAAAAGAATCTTGTATTAAATTATGAGAAATTCCATTTCATGGTGCGACAAGCTATAATTTTGGTTCATGTAATTTTTGGGGATGGTATCCAAGTAGATAAATCAAAAGTGGATTTCATTTCTTCCCTTCCATTCCCCAAAAAAGTATGGGATGTGCAATCATTCCTAGGTCATGCTGGATTTTACCGTCGTTTCATTCACGAATTTAGTAAAATTGCACTCCCCCTCTCCCGATTACTCAAAAAAGAAAAAGAATTTGTTTTTGATAAATAATGTGAGGAATCTTTTAATAAGTTAAAATGGATTCTCACATCACCCCCAGTAATCAAACCACCTCGGTGGGATTTACCATTTGAGCTCATGTGTGACGCCTCTAACTATGCAGTTGGGGCAGTTTTGTCACAAAGGGTAGACCGAGCTCCACATGTCATAGCCTATGCCTCACGTACATTGGACCCTTCCCAATAAAACTACACCACAACTGAAAAATAATTCCTCACCATTGTGTTTTCCTTAGAGAAATTCAGTTTATACCTTTTGGAGTCCAAAGTCATTGTGTTCTTAGACCATACAACGCGGTCACACGCCTATACAAGCACCTTTAATTTTTATAAGAGCTGAATCATACGGTTTGCACATGGTTTGGAAAACCATTAGCATTAACCATGAAATGTGCCCCTCCTTATAGCAGTGGGTGCATGGCTGTCCAATGGTTTGGTCAACCGTACGACCAAACCATGAAACCCAATTTTTTGGGTGAAATTAAAAAATTTCCCTTAATGAATCTTATAACTTTAAACCTAATTTCTATTCTCCTCCATTTGTATAACCTTCATCCTGAGAGCTCCTCTATGAATATATTTCATAGATTTTGATCCCATCTCCTCTATCTAATCTTATAATTGATCATCATCAATCTCATTGGATTCACATCAGTGACTAATCAATTCCTTTTGTGTCTTTATTCATTCTTATTGGAATTGATAGGGTTATTTAGGTGCAATCTAATTTTCCCTATTTTTCAGGTTCTTCATCCATTATTTACTTTTCTCCTAATCTAAGTTGAATCAGGAGATGATACTAGACAAACACTCTGCTACTTACCTACAGTAGGTGGTCTATAATTTCCTTATTTGGTTTGGTGCTTTATATATATAGTTTTAATTTTTCTTCCAATAATATTTTTCAGAACAACTCCAAAATTGAATTTGTTAATTGAATTAAATGAAATAGAATCTGTTAAGGATGCTATTTAGTTCTTTTGAGTTTAGTTTGAGGTTGTTTACCCAACCAAGGACACCCATGGGGTGTAACCTATGCATTTCCAATTTTTTAAATTATCCAATGGGTTTTTTTTAATCCTTTCCTAGTTAAAGATATCCCATTAATACAATAATGAACTGATTTGATTAATTTGGAGATGTATCGACTCATTTTCCATGTGTTTACATGTTATTCCTTGCTTGAATTGATTAAATGGATTAGATGGAAATGTTGTATTAGTGGGTAAACTCATTGGTTTCATTTGAATTAGAATTGTTTTATGAGTGCGTATACTCATGGATCTTGAATTTGAGTTGATGAATGGTAACATTGGAATCCATGTGTGTGCTATTCCATGGGTCATGGAAATGGTATATAATTCCATGGACCTGTATACTCTTTAGATTCTAATTTTGTGGAATGCCTCAGGCCTTGTTACCCCTTGGGTCGAGTTTTCCTTGAGCTTGTAGTGGACATGGGTAGTATACTTGCTCCTTGGACCCCAACTCATGCCTAACCAAGTTTCCATTGAGATGCTCCAAAGACTTGATAAGGATTCCTTGGTCCACTATACCTTGGATCCAGCTTTCCAGGGTCTGAAACATTGATTATACAGAACTTCCATGGTAAATTTTATTTGCATGATTATACGGCTCAACTGTGGTATATATGACACTTATGATTATCGAGATTGAACATGGTTATTATGAGATATAGAATATATGTCAAGGTCATGGGTGTTTTGATATGTAGTGTATACAGAGAGGCTATGGTATTTACTTATATTTACCTTACTTATTCCTTGTTATAGGGTCTTGACCCATGTTTTCAAGGTGAATTTTTAGGATATTCAATATCATTTGTTTCGTAGTACACATTCCATGGGTACTTACCTCTTTTTACTACTTACCTATGATATGATATATATATATATATAACTATTCCTTAGCTTGTTATGTTTCACAAACATGATTTGTTATGGACCATTGGGTGGCTAACTACTGGTATTGTATCTCACACCCTTTTTGGGCCATCGTTGGGTACTCAAGGAGACTTTTTGGATGTAGTTAGGGATCAGGGTAAGCACCCACATTTCAATGCTTAACCATGTACCATTCTTAGAAGCAGGGGAGCACAAGACTAAGTGAAGGATCATGATTCTAGATAGAGATAGTGTTTTTTGGTATTTTTAGTATTTTGTTACATGTATTGTTCTGATTCCATATATACTTGTTTTGGATACTTTTTAGAAACATGAATTGTATCATCATATTTTGTATATGAGATAATTCTGGAATTATTTATCTATTCCTGTTGTTTATATATTGTCTGACTATTATACTAATTACACTACTGGATATTATTGATATTTCATTGTGTTAAACTCTGGTAATGAGGGAATAATGTCCACATAGATATACCCTAGGCCATCGCTACTAGTTGGAAACCTCTAGTATTTGGGGGGATGAGCTTGAGTCTATGTAGCCAACCATGCGCAGGGCACTGTTGAGTGACATCTAGGTCTGGGATGTTATAAAGTGGTATCATAACACTTTTTCTTTTATTGGTTTATTATTTAGCGACAATAGAAAGGGATAGGAAGGAATATTAATTTGGTAATAAACTATGCATGGGCATAGCTAACCCATGTACAGGAAAATCCCAAATTACATCAAATGAAAATTTTTATTTTTGAGGATTCTGACTATTATAGTTGATTTTATTCCACTATTGGGTGATGTAATTGAATCTTGATGTTATATTTGATATTATTATGGGTTTTATTGTGTTACAACCCAACAATATGAGGGTATTACATCTCATGCATCATTTAGGCACCTACTAAAATTCAAATGTCATACATTATGCCATGCCATATAGGATGCATTAATTGTTTTCATGATGTTGTGATAGGTGTTGTGATAGATATACCTACTGTTGTGATATAATTATGCATAGAAAATTGATAAATATGGCTGTTAATCAGAGTGTATGCTATAATCTAAGAAGTTTTTTCCAGATTAAGCTACAATGAACACCCTAAGAATCCAATTGTGGCTTGTTGAGTCATGGACCATGAGTCACATGGACTGGAATGTGTTATGGTGTGGATTAGGTGGAAAACATATTATGGTTCATAAGGAGTATATGCCCTTATGGATCAAAATTTGGTGAATCATTTGGTTCAACCATTAAAAATTGAATGTGAAATCAAAATGAAATTCAAATAAAAAATTGAAATGATAAATAGAGAACTCGACCAAGACCCAACTTTTGAGCGAGAAAGAGGCAATGTATCCAGTGACATTTGTGACTATTTCTTTTATACAGTACTATATTTAGGGGAAGCTTGTGTTGTATGACCTATTTATAGGAAGGTTTTGACTTTTCCTATGCCTTTGATCTGTGAACTTTGATATCATTCTCTTTTAGGCATGTTTTTGGCATTTTAGAGGCATGCCACCACCACGACCTCCAATCCTATGCCTAGATGGTGGAGATGAACAAGTTTTGGAGGAAATGGGCCACAATCTACCAGTGGATCCTCCTTTAGTGTGAGCAGTGGCACAAGTAGTTTTTCTCGAAAAAAGTGCTAAGGTACATCTTTGTGATGGGTTTTATGGCTTTATGTAGAATTTTTAGGGAGCACCGCAACCTGCCTTATCTATGGATGAGATGACACATGTGATCCCGTAGTAGTATCCTCCCATGTTTTTAGAGGGTGGTGGTCCATAGGCTACTGAGTTATGTATTGAGACTATTCTATTTATCTTTGATCAAATGTTTACACCTCCTAAGATGAGAGTGAAGCTCATGAATTATATGCTATGTGGAGCAAAAAAGCGCTAGTGGGATGTTCTAAACCAGGATAACAGGTTGTGAGATATGGTTTGGGTATATTTCCAAACCATGTTATATGAATATTTTTTACCCTATATTCTTAGGATAGAGCATGATAGTGAGTATATTCATCTGGATAAAGGAGATATAAAGATTATAGAGTACTCCACATGATTTACAGAGATAAAACATTTTTCAATAACATACCTTGCATATGAGTTATCGAGGGCTAGATGCTTTTAGGAATATCTTTAACATGGTGTTCGATCTCAAGTAAATGTATTTAGATTGACCTATATTATTGAAGTTTTGAATCAGATTCTAATTACAGAGTGATATCTGAGGGAAGTCAGGGGCGCAGAGGAGGGAAGTGAACTCTATTGACCAAGTGGTTACTCGTCTTCAAGCAAGAAGCACTATTTTAAGGCTTCCCATGAGATGAGAACCAGCTAGGATGGTATTTCTAGCAGTGTAGTTTTCAACCATCAATGTGGAATATGGGGAAACGTTAGGAATTAGTGCGATCCCAACCCTATCAATTGTCATTATTGCAGAAATATAGGCCACATGAAATTTTTCTACAGGACCGTACCTCTAGTAGTGAGTGGTAAGGGGTTAGATCTGATACCATGTTTGGGAGTGGGTTTCACATATCCACATCAGGAATGGAGATGGAGCAATATCGGTCAATTAGGATGAGGTGGTGGTGGTCGTGGCTGAGGAAGCCAGACACTAGTTGTACTGAGACAACAGATCTCGCCTACTATGGGCAGTGAGGTTGTGTCACAGGACCATGGTTCAGGCCAGATATATTCTGTTCACCCTACCCTCTCGGAGTAGGGAACCGGACCATCTATGGTGAGAGTTACAATCTTAGTAACCTCAAATCTCGTATCTTATCTTTTTGACCTAGGTGCATTGCATAGTTTCATATTTGTACTTGTTGTGGAGAGACTTGGGATTATAATTCAGTTTTCAGAAGGTATTATGATGGTTGAACCTTTGATGGGGATCATAAGGGAGGATGTATGACAATTTAGGGAGTCCCCCCTTGAGGATGGTGGGTGTTACTTTGTATGGAATCTGTTTTTCCTTGAGATGACCAGATTTTACATCGTACTCAAGATGAACTGGATAGTTACTTATCAATACATCATCGATTTCTATCACTATAGGGTGACTTTAACATCTCCAGATGACACATTTTATACTCACAAGGGTGAATGAGATGTGCAGGAAAGCCGAGCTAGACCAGATCATTGTGGACTAGGCCGAATGACAACCCAGATTGCTAGTTTATATCTGGATGATCAGGGAGTGCATCTGGAAGACTTTCCTCCAGTGGTTAATCGTTTTAGGGATGTTTTCTTATAATAATTATATATTTTACCTCATAAGATAGTGGTGTATTTCTCCATCGATCTAGTTCCAGGAGCTTCATCAGTATCCATTCCTTCTTACAGGATGGATATGACAGAGTTGTAGGAGCTCAAGAGGCAATTAAAGGACATTGAGTTAAAGGGGTTTATACGAACTAGTACTTCTCCAGGGGTATCTCCGGTTCTTTTTTCAAAAAAGGTGGATGGTACCCTTAGGATGTGTTTGGATTATTGGAAAATGAACCAGATGATGGTTATGAACATATATCCCTTACCACAGATAGATGAACTTTTTGATCAGCTTCAAGGAAGTCAAGTGTTATTGAATATTTATTTGAGGTCAGGATATCACCAGGTATGTGTTTAACTTGTAGACATACCCTGTACAACTTTTTATAGAATTTATGGTCTATATGAGTGTCTAGTCATGTCATTCAGTCTCAAAAATGTTCTAGTGGTGCCACTGATGTACCAAGTCTTTCATACTTATCTGGATTCCTTTTTGGTGGTTCTCATGGATGGTATCTTTGTGTATTCTCACAATTGAAATGACCATGCCAAACATCATGAGATCATTTTGAATACACTAAGAGAGAATATATTATATTCTAAGCTCACAAAGTTCAACTTCTAGATGGACAATATTCACTTCTTGGGTCATGTTATCTCAGATATAAGAGTATTATTATACCCAGAGAAGGTGAGAGGTAAAATTTCCTAGTAGCATCCCAAGAACATTTTTGACATATATAGGTTCTTGGGTCTATATGGACATTTTAGGAATTTCATAAAGGACTTCTCATTTTTAGAAATGATGTTTATGGTCTTGACTAAGAATAGTGTGAAGTTTTTATGGATAGATACCTACGAGACAACCTTTTAGGAGTTGAAAGGGAGATTGAAATCAACACTCGTCCTAATTCTTCCAGAGTTGGGTAGGAGTTACACTATGTATTGAGAAGTGTTAGGTATTGGGATAGGACCAGTTTTGATGAAGTGAGATAGAGTTGTGGCATACAGTCACTTTATATAAGGCAACATGAGAGAAATTACCCAATGCACGATCTTGAGATAACTGTAGTTTTTCATGCTTTGCACTTTTGGAGACAATATTTGTTGGGAGAACATTTTTTGTTGTACACAAACCAAAAAAAATACTCATGTATATATTTACATAGTGTGATCTGAATATGAGGCATCAAAGGTGTGTGTAATACCTATATTCTTTTGAATTCATGTTTATTTATATTTTTGGGAAGGGAAATGCAGTGGCCGATGCACTAAGAATGAGGACTCAGATATAGGTAGTTTAGGAGGCCAATAGAAAGTGGAAACTCATGGATTTTTTCTCTAAGATGAATTTGGAGGTGCATGAAATTTAGGGAACAACTTTTCATTTATCCTTAGTTGTGACCTCTACACAACTAGATAGAGTGAGGATGAGAAAGCTATCAAATTCAGATGGCCTAGTCCTATAGAAGAGTGTGGCAGGTAAGGACCCACCTCCTGGTTGGACCATAAGTTAGGATGAGATCCTATATATCCATGGTCACATTTGGGTTCCAGTGGACATACATGAAGAGGTGATGTAGGAGTTTAATATCTTAGCTTGGCCAGTGTATCCCACTGTCACCAATATGTACCGTGACTTGTGCCCACAGTACTGTTGGCTGGGTATGAAGTGAGAGGTAGCTGGTTTTGTTATGAGGTGTTCCACCTATCAAAAGATGAAGGCGAGACATCAGTGGATAACCAAAATTTTACATTTTTTTCCTATTCTCGAGTGTAAATGGGATTATGTCATGAAAAATTTCATGATAGTTTTACCGAGGTAACATCAAGGTAGTGATGTTGTGTGAGTTGTTGTTGATAGGATAACAAAGGTTTCACATTTCCTACCGATCAAGGAATCTGTCAGTGTATATGAGATTGGGAGGTTATATATCAGTGAGATAGTACGACTTCATGGGTTCATGTGAACTATTGTTTAAAATAGGGACACCTAGTTTAGATCTTGTTATTAAAATAATTTTCAAAGGGTTTTGGTTACACAAGTGCTTCTAATCACGACATACCACCCTCAGACTGATGGGAAGTTAGAGTGTACGATACTGGTGGTTGAGGAAATGCTGTGAACACGCGTATTGGATTTTAGGGTATCTTGGTAGAGGAATATTCCCATGGTTGAGTTATCCTAAAATAATAGTTATCAAGTGTCTTTACAGATGGTACCTTATGAGGCTTCTTATGGTAGTACATTTCTATCACCCTTATACTAGTTAAAGGAAGGTGAGGCAGCTTTACTAGAACCATGTATCATGTTGGAGACTTCTGAGAATGTCCTGTTTATTAGAAAGTGGATGGGTATTACACATCATTGACAAAAATCTTACATCGATCGTCAAAGATGACCTCTAAAGTTTGAGGTTAGGGATTGAGTCTTTTTATGTGCTTCACCAAGGCTAGGACACCGAATGATTAGGAGGAAGGGTAATCTTTCACCAAAATATGTCATGTAATTTGAGATTATATAGAGATTCAAGCCAGAAGCATGTTTTTTATAGTTACATCAGAGGTACCATGCTATACATGTCATCTTCCATGTATCTCAGATGCACTATTATCATTCAAATCCAACTCATTCATTTTAGAACATAGATTTTGAGTTACATGAAGATGAATATATTGAGTAGCATCTGGTTTTTATCGTTTATAGAAGCTTAAAGGTTCCTTGAGATCAGTCAGTTCCTCTAATATGGGTGATATGGAAGCACGATCGTTTAAAGAAAATGACTTGGGAGTGGGAGACTGTTGCACCAACTTAGTGGTTGATGTTATTCTCAAATGAGTCTTGATCACCCATGAGAGGGAAATTCAGGGATGAATTACTTTAAGAGGGAAGATTGTAAGAACTTGAGTTTTCATACATGGTAAAGATCCTTTTATTTTTAGTTTAAATGATTTTTATGGCCTAATGTGAATATCCTTTGTGGTTATGGGGGTATCAGAGGTATTTAGGTCTAGTTCAAAGATCAGAATCTGAATTTTTGGAAGAAAAGGATAGGCCACATGGTTAGTAGAAACCATGCAGGGTAGGTTGTATGGTTACTACTAATTATGTGAGGATAGAAAGTGGGGTCTTAAAGAACTCACATTTATAGGAAACCATGTTAATTGAGGCGCATGACCATGTGAGGCATAAGAAATTTTTAGCAGAGCCGAATCACATGGTCTGCACACGATTTGGAAAACCATGTACAATAGCCATGCGAGGTTCCCCTCATTACAGCAGTGGGTGCATGGTTTTTCCAACTGTGCATCCAAACCGTGCAACCCTATTTTTTGGGTGAAATTAAAAAATTACCCTTAATGAATCTTATAACATTAAACATAATTTCTATTCTCCTTAATTGGAAGAAAATTTATCTTGAGAGATCCTCTTTATATCTATTTCATAGCTTTTGATCCCTCTACTTCATCTTATCTCGGAATTGAGTGTCATCAGTCTTGTTGTATCCACATCAGTGAGTATCCAATTGATTTTGTGTCATTATTCATTCTTCTTGATGTCAATGAAGTTATTTAGGTGCACGATAATTTTCCATATTTTTAGTCTCTTCATATGTTATTTGTTTTTATCCTGACTTGATTCAAATCAAGAACTGATACTGGACGCACACTCTACTACTGACCTATAATAGTAGGTATATAATTTTCCATTTTTTGGTGCTTTATAGAGCTATTGTCATTGTAAAACCAGTCAGAATTTTTGGTAGGACCCCAAAATTGAATCTATTAATTGAATTAAATGGAATGCAACCTATTATGGACTCCATTTAGTTACTTTGAGTTTATTTGGAGGGTTTTACCCAACCAAGGCCACCCATGGGGTGTTCCCTTTTCCATTTACATTTGTTAAATCACCCAAGGGGTGTGCTTTAATGCTTTCCAAGTTAGAGGAAGCCTGTTAATAAATGAATTGAACTGATACGATTAATTAGGATATGTATCTCCTCCTTTTTATGTATTGACATGTTATTCCTTTCTTAAATTGATTAAATGGATTAGATGTAAATTTAACATTAGTGGGTAAACTAATTAGATGCATTTGAATGAGAATTTTGTTATTAGTGGGTATACTCATAGAGCCTGATTGTGAATTGATGAATGGTTACACATGACTCCATGTGTGTGCTACACTATGGGTCATGGAAATAGTAGAGAATGAATTGGACCTATATTCTCCTTGGATTCAATTTACTGTGGTATTCCTTGGGCCTTACTAACCCTTGGGTCCGGTTTGTCTTGGGCTCACAGTGGACATGGTTGGTAGACATGATCCTTGGACCCAAAATCAAGCCTAATTGAGTTTCCATCGAGACACTCATAGAACTCGACACGGATGCCTTGGTCTACTATAACTTGGATCCGACCTTACAGGGTATAACTCTTTGATTATATGAAACAACTATGGTAAATGTGACATGCAAGATTATACAGCTCGGTCATGGTATATATGGAACTTCTGGTTATCCATCTCGACATTGGTTATTATGAGATATAGATTATACTAAAGGCCATAATTGTTATGATATGAAATATATATGGAGAGATTGTGGTATTTAATTCTATTTAATTTAATACTTCCATGCTATAGGATCTTGACCAGTATTTTCAAGGAGCCTTGTTGGGATATTCAGTATCACTTGTTTCATAGTATACAAGCCATGATCACATACATTTGTTTACTGATTACCAATGATATATATATATATATATATCACTCTTATTTAGCTTGTTATATTGAACAACTAGGATTGGTTATAGAACTTTGGGTGGTTACCTACCAAGATTGTATCTCACACCCTATTCGGGCCACCATTGGGTATCTGGACAGACATTTTGGATGAGGGTAGGTACCAGTTAATGTCACGACCCATCTCAGTGGGGTCCACACCGTGACTCCCCAAGCCCGCCTCTAATAGGCCAGGGGATGGTGACTAGCACCGAGTAGGCATATTACTAACATGGGAGACATTGCCTAAGTACATGTACACACACACACACATCTCCAAGACCAAAAATGCTGAAATGTAAAACCCACTAAGGAACAAAATGCATGCATACAACTAAACCCAACCAACAGAGTACAACAGAATGTAAAGTACTGAAAGTAAACTGGGCCAGAATACAAGCCCACTAAAATAGGAGTCTAAAAACTGCAAAGTCCAACCTGTAAACAAAAAAGGTGCTGGTACTGCTGCTCGAAGCTGTAGTAACGCCTCAGCCTGTAGGAAACTCAGAAAGCTCGGTCCTGTCCTGGTCCTCCCTAGACTCTGTCAAAAGTTTGGTCATCTTCACAAGACACGACACGTACGGGCAAAGCCTATGCATGGGTGAGTATAACAATACTCAGTAGAGGACCCCTAAAACCACAAAGTAGAACATAAAGTAAAGGTACAGTCAGTAATCCACAACATATGTCTACAGAATGTATAGAACAAATTAGATATACTCAAAACCTAGACTCATAGTCAAGAGACAAGTCACACAACCGCATACCCCCCTAGGGGTTCAGTTCGAAGATTCCACAAAGCACTCGTTCTGGGAGAACACACTCCATGAGTCTTATAGCTCTGGTGACGTCCGTCCGAGAAGTACTATTTGTCAGGAAACGTCACGAGAGGTAGTTTAACTCATTACGGGAGACACAATTCTGAGTGGGAAGGTTACGATAGATAGATTCACTCATTACAGGAGACACACTCCTAGGTGGGAAAGATCACGATACACAGATGAGGATCACTACCAGGGCCATGGCAGATTCCACGACTCATTTGGAATTCACCTACTAGGTAGAGGATCGATGCCCGGTGGAGTTGGTCACGTCGATGCAGAACTCTACCTAGGGTCAAGAATGGATAGAGGATCTCGATCCGGGCCTCTCGTATGGATGCCTGACTCTATCACAGAAAGTTTGGCTGAAGGGATCATACTTTTGTAGAAGGAAACGATGCCTGAACTTTTGGGGGACGAGAAAAGGGGCACTAACCCAAAAAAAAGATGTCCAAGATATGGTGAACAAGAGGACAATGCCATTTTCCAAAAAAGTACACGGCGTGTAGAAAAGTTACATGTCATGTTATATGACCCCAGGTACTACCCGTGTACAACAGCCCGTATCATAAGGCTGTTTGTGTAGAAAAGTGAGTACATGGAATGTAGTACGGTGTACATGCAGTGTCCGAGTGACTGGGGTTGGCTCCGTGTACGTTGTCCATGTGCCCGTACACAGTTATCAACCTGTGTACTCCAACCCGTGTAACCGGTTCATGGGGTGGCCCACGTTACTGGTCTCGCTTGGCCGTGTGATGGAGTACATGGTCATCTACTGCATCCTGTGTTCGTGTACCCCCTGGATACACACCGAGTCCCGCGTAACCGCCTCTTCCATGTTGTACACACCGTGTTCTGAAGCCGTGTAGATCATCCTGTGTCTGTGTACTTCCCAAAATACACACCGAGCTTCGAGAAAAGTCCAAAATGCCGTGTGACCATGGTTACATGTCGTTTGATTCCTCTATTACCCTCGAAACCCTAGCTGCCACTGCCAGTACTACACTGTGTGTTCATCTGAAGTACACGCCGTGTATTCTTGAAATTTCCAGAAACACAGTCCTCTGCCGTCGCACTTCCGGTGATGTCCCATTCATCAATTCAGTCATCCAATCGCCTTGGAACACCCGATTTTTGTTCGCCCCGACACCACGAAGCCACTTCCGTTGTTTTCAGACCATCAATCGGTTCCAGAAACATGTTTTGATCTTCCCGTGCGAAGAATTCTCGAAGAATGACCTCTTCCGATCCGAGCCGATTCATCGTTCGTCATGGACATCACACCTCCATAGGGTCGTTTCGATGTCGGATCTCTGGTTTAGGATTGTTTCATTGCAAGATGGGTGCACAACGATCCATTTTTCGTCGCCCCGTGAAGAACGCTAAGAACACGAAGAACACGAAGAAGAAAAAAAGGGAGAAAGAAAACCAAGCGAACAAATTGAAGAACGAACCTCAGCCATCATTCATCACGACGTTGATCTGCTCCTCTTAATAGGCTTAAACAGAGGAGAAATCAACAACAATAATCAACATAGATTAATTCTTCATAATCATATGAAAGAAATCCCTCCCGCAAGAATGTACAAATCCACAGATCAACTTGTTCGTGGTTGATCCACGTTCGTCGTTTAAACTCAAAAACGGGGAAAGAGGAATGAAATAAAAACCCCTACCTCAACTGGGATCGATCGCTAACAAAGGGGTTGTTCTACCATCGTCGTCGAGATCCTCCAACCTTGTTGGCGCAGCGATTCGCAGCTTCGATCCGTCGTCATTCGTCGCCGATATTTTTCTCCCGGGTTTCCTCTCAATCTTCCGCCAACAATCGATGCTCGATTATCCCAATAAAAGGGGAAGCAGGTTTTGGCATTCAAAATATGTTGTGGTATTATTGAGTCAGCATTGCTGTTTTTGAGTCATTATGACATGAAATTAATGAGTGAAACAGCTACCCCGTCGCTGCGCTGTAGCGGATATTTCCAAAAAGAAATACAATAAACTTGCGAAATTATATTATTTTATTTCACTTAAAACGTCCGAAAATTAACTTCTTCGCTCGACCCGAACCGGTTTAGGTTAGGCTCGTTCTTAGGTAAAGTCATCACCCCGGACGCAACGGTGCCCTCATATTTTTAATCTGGGCATCTATTTAGAAATTGCCGCTACTACGCAAAAGTGCCGACTCACTTAACTAAAAAAAAGTTCGGACCACCATTTCGGGATCACCGGGCCTCGGAATTATGTGTCGTCTCTGTGCCTGGTCTCGAAATAATTCCATATAATATTTAAAAATAATACACAGAAAATCCAAGACATTACATTCTCCCCACCTTGGGGCTTTATGTCCCCGAAAATCCAAAACAAAGGCTACTCAAAAAGATGTGGGTACTAGGAACAGATCTGGGCCTCCCGCTCCCACGTACTCTCCTGAAGATTAACGTGCTACCACCGGACGTGCACCGAGGGAATCAACCACCCATGAAGGATCCTCTCCTACCGATCCTCGATCTCTAACAGGTACTCAAAAAGGTCACTTCATCCTCGATGTCGAGCTTTCCCCAGTCAATGACGTGTGATGGGTCATGCACATACCTCCTCAGCTGCGACATATGGAAGACATCATGTACTTGATTCAACTGTGGCAACAGAGCTAGGAGGTACGCCACCTCGCCAACTCTGCACAGTATCTGGAATGGTCTGATGAACCTTGGAGATAACTTTCCACCTCGGCCAAATCTCTGTAACCCACGTCGAGGTGAGACCCGAAGGAAGATGTCGTCTCCCTATTCTAACTTCAGAGGTATCCATCGTCTATCAGCATAAGATTTTTTCTGGCTCTGTGTAGTCTTCATCTGCTCCCGTATGATCTGCACCTTCTCGGTGGTAGCTCACACCAACTCTGGACCCATGAGTCCTGACTCTCTGGGGTCATTCCAGCAAAGTGGTGACTGGAAGGGTCTCCCATACAAGGCCTCAAACGGTGCCATACCAATGGGGGAGTGGTAGTTATTGTTATATGTAAACTCCACCAGTGGTAGGTGGTCCTCCCAACCGCGACCAAAGTCCAAGACACAGGCTCGCAACATATCCTCCAGAACCTGAATGGTTCTTTCCATCTGACCATCTATCTGGGGATGAAACGCTGTGCTCAAGCATAGATGAGTCCCAAAATCCTCCTGCAATCCCTTCCACAACCGAGATGTGAAACGGGCGTCTCGGTTCGAGACTATTGTCGAGGGGATTCCATGAATCCGAACTATCTCTGGCACATAGAGGCATCCCATGCTCTATATGGAACTCTGCACCCTGATAGCTAGGAAGTGGGCTGACTTGGTGAGTCGGTCAATGATCATCCAGATGGAATCATTCCCATTGGATGTCCATGGAAAGCCTATCCTGAAGTCCATTGATATTCCATCCCACTTCCACTCTGGAACTTCTAAGGGATTGTTGGAGTTGGTGGTCTAGAACCCACTACTTTATACTTTATTCATTAAATAAAAGCCTTATCACATCTTGATTGTTCTTCTGCGTGACATGTCATGTGATAATGTCCTAAGGACAGCTGTTGCATTAAAGGGTCGTAGCGGATCCCTGCTATGATGAGAACCCGAAAGTGCCATAACACTGTTCTTGAATGTATGTTCTATGGCCGGATGATATTATTTGAGGGACACAAATAATACAGGCCATTAGGGGTGAGGACTCATAAAACATTGAGGCACCTTCTCATGGTGTGCGCCCTTGGTAATATCTAGGAGGATATTATGAGAACGAGACCCGCCAGTAGGAAATCCACATTTCATAGTGTCATTGGATGTTCCTATCTACGGACGTGTGTATTGATCCTTAGACTTTAAGATTATTATTAATGGGTATTACAACTCGCGCACTTAGATGTAGTGACGAAAACTGTGATGACACACTGTTCGCAGCGAGGTAAGATACGTTGGGTGCGTCACGAGTAATACCGCATTAATATATAATGAGAGAAAGTATTTGTCCCTTCTGTTCCATAACGGAAGTAGATATCTCAGGCCCTTTGATGGAATTGATATAGCCTAAATAAATCCATGGCCATGGTAAGGTATGGGAAAGTTCAATTATGGGTAGTCAAAGAAAGAATAATCAAGCACATGGGTTGATGGCACTAGCATGCAACCCGCTTGATTGGAGATATCATGACAAAGGGATTATATTACACGGCAAGCGTTCGTAGGAGGTGACACGTCATTGCGGCATTAACTTCTTTCTCTATGGGTGCCTTGGCATGTTGCTAGACGCTAACCTTGGACTTTAGGCAGGCTCAGCCTAATTCCATTGAGAAAGAGGCCTAGAGGGTCACACACTAAGTGTGTCCATGTATCTTAGTTAAATATTAATTTAACAAGTTAAATAAATATTATTCCCGACTGTGGTTTAATAATTATTTAAGGATGTCTGATCGCATTTATTTTGACACTAGTTATTCGAGAGAATATACTGTGGATAAAATAATATATTTATTAGCGAGTAATGCAGTTACATTTATTTAAGAAATAAATAGTCATTACTCAAGGTCTAATAAATGTGGTGGAGAAAAATGGAAAATAAAAGTACACGCCGTGTATATTAAATATACACACTGTGTAGTTTTATGGAAAACAAGTACACATCGTGTATTAATTATTACACGCAGTGTAGTTTTTCCAATTGGGATTTTGAGGATTTAATATTGTTTTATTAAATGATATTTATTATAATCAGCGTGGGCACATGTCAAGGAATTAATAATTCGACATGGGGGTTTTCAATAAGAGTTAATGAAATAAATAAAACGCGTAACACGTTTATTTATTGTCATAACTCTATTAACCTCAGACTTGATTATAAATATCCTCGCAACCCCAACATTTTTTGAGAGCCATTGTTGTGCACAACGGATTTGGAAATACTCTCAAGCCAAGAGAGAATTCCATTTCCACCAAGAACGCCCTCAAGTTACGAGAGCAAGATCCTCCACCGGATCAAGGCGGTCGAAGGCGGACATCGCAAGCGAAGGTTCTTCCGCGCTAACACCCGGAGATCTCTTCGGTGATGTCCGGAGATACGTGACACACGTGTGGATCACCGCTAGAGGAATCCTACACTTGGATTCTATGACGCAATGACGGATCACCGAATCGTGACCGGACACATCAATGAAGAAAGAATTCCAACAAGGTAATTCTTATGCATTAATTAAATTAATTATAATCAACATATGATGATCCTACTCAAGGGTTCTGGGACTCTTCTTTTATTTTCATTCTTCATTCTATTCCAAAGATTCTGCGTTTTATATCATGATGGATCTCGGATTGAACGTTGTTTAACGTTAAAATTAAAGTTGGGAAAACCCACCAACGCGCTTCCGCTGCGCCCGGAACCTACAAGTGGTATCAGAGCGGTCATATCGTTGTTTATAATTATTTAGTTTTTTTTGTTGGTGATTTAAGCATTTAATAATTTAGTTATTTCAATTCATGTTTAATCATTCTGGAAATCTGAATATCGAGATCTGTTCCTCCTCTCTCATTTCTCGTTCACCTCACAGAAACGGATTTTTCTTTTAATTTTGATTAAAATAAAATAGAGGAACTCATCCGGAGGAGCCAAATGTTTCTGGCCGTATAACACCAGAATACACGGTGTGTATTCGGAAGTACACACCGTGTAGTCTAGGTTCAATGCATTGACTGATCCGCCAAATCAGGCCGTGTATTGGATTCTTTCTAAGAATTTAAGACACCGTGTGTTGACCAGAAACAGGTGGCACACGGTTTCCAGAATACATGTCGTGTGGTCCAATGAACACGACGTGTAGTCCCTTCGGGTTAGGGTTGGGTCGTGTACTCCGTACATAGCCTGCCCGACTGGAAACCATGTAACGCGGAAACTACACGGCGTGTGTCCCACTGTACACGCCGTGTACTCCGAAAATTTCTGAAGTACATTAACATGCCCTATCCCCGGGTGTGTACTTCAGATGGACGGTGAAGAAAAAGTACACGCCGTGTAGTCGAAACTACACACCGTGTACTCACCCAAATTACGCAGATTTATTAAAATTTATTATTATATTATACAAACCCTTGAGACGTGTACCATGGTGCAGGTGTAAAGCTGAGGCACAACATGTGATAGGTGTTTTATATATATGTGTTTAATTTAACATCTGCATAATAAATGGGAATTCGCCGGGTTGCCTCCAAGGTACAAGTTGTGTACAAGGATAATTTTAAATGAATTTATTTGTTTAAAATTATGATGGATGAGAATTTCAAGGAAATTCAGAAAAGGGATTTAAGATAAAAGGATTGATTAATTAAAGATAATTAATTGATTCGAGCGTGATTTATCTTAAACAAGAACAATTAAAGAATTGAATGCTAGTTTTATTTATGCGTAAATATCGTTGCATGTATGGATGATCATGAGCTAGACCGAGACCTTTGTATGTGAATTATTTCTTTTAATTTGTTTATTTAAATTAAATTTGTTGGCCTGCGAGCCATCTCCTCATTAATATGTAGGGCCTGCGCGCACAAGGATTGTTTTATGTAAAAACCCCTTTTTTCCCCTCACCTGCGTGTGAGATAAATGCATTTGTAATTGATGGAGCTCCCAAGCTAGTGGAGGTGGCTCAAGTCAGGAGCCAAGATGAAACCAATCCAAGGAGATACAAAGGTGGACAGGTGGAAAGCTTTAAACACGAACCCGAAAGGTTCAAGGTGTTTCTCCCCTAGGTCTTGGGTTAGTTTATCAACCGCTAGATAAACTAACCAATAGAAAAGCTCATGATCATACCATTTATTTTATTTCAGTTAGTTGCATGGTTTATTTATTGTGGGTGTGTTGTCACAATCACACAATTAATGAATTAAACGAGCATGCAAGATGGAACAAAAATAAAATTGGCTTATACGTAAATATTATCTTAGACATGGTTGATCACTTAAGTATATCCCACTTAATATTAACAAGCATGTAATCAAAGATAATAAAATGGCAATTTACGTATAAGGATAAAATCCCTCAAAATAAATATTAAGTCGGCATAGCCTTCCATAATCTTGGTTAGAATCGAACCATAGTTCAAAGTGCTTGACCAACCCTAGTTGGGGTGCTTTCAATTATCGGGGAATTCTAATTCAAGGTTTTGGGTTGACTTGACTTGGTTCGCATCAAGGGTTGACTGCCACAGCAGGACTTGGTGTGACCAAGAGGCAAAGGTTGGGGAAATCCAAAAAGGATTTCAGGATTTGGGAGTCCACTCAGCGGATCAAGGAACTGCGAGTTAATGCAGTTGGCATTTGGAATTCCTACCTAAAACCCTTCAAGTTTCTTGACCAACCCTAGTTGGGGTAATGCGAAGGGAAATATGGATCCTTTACACTAGAATATTCACGCAATAGAATATTTCGAAGTCAATGGTGAGGGCTATTGGATTTCGATAAAATAGTGGGAGACTAATAAGTATTAATTTATTTATTTGTCTCAATTTTTATAATAAAGTACTAAAACTTTGCTCATCTTAAATTGTAGAAACGGCAAGAAAATGACTTCAAACATATAATTGCGCACCATACTCGAAAAAGAAAACCTTCTCACCGGCACCAATTTCCAAGAGTGGCAGAGGTGTTTGCGTGTCGTCCTTCGCCACGAAAGGAAATTATATGTGCTGGAAGAGCCTATTCCAGTTGCACTTGGGAAAGAGGCTAGTGATGAGGAATTATCTCTCTATATGAAACACATGGATGATGCCACATATTTCCAGTGTTTCATGCTATCGGCCATGTCTAATGAGCTCTTGAAACAACATGAAAACATGGATACGTATAGCATAATGTCTCACCTTAAAGATCTCTACCAAGAGAAAGCAAGACAGGAGAGGTATGAGATCTCCAATGCTTTGTTTACCATGAAGCTTGGAGAGTCTGTGCCAGCTGGGCCTCATGTGGTCAAGCTTATTGGCTACATTGAACGCTTGGACATATTAGGGATTAAATTCCCAGATGAGTTGCATATAGATCTCATCCTATCATCATTTCCCAAGACCTTCTCTAGCTTCATTGTCAACTATAACATGAGTGGCAATGAGAAGAGTCTATCAGAGCTTCTGACCTTGATTCGCCAGGTAGATAAGGACATGGGGCGTGACAAACCCGCGGTCCTTATGGTGAAAAAGAAAAGGAAGGACAAGGAAAAGGGGCCAAAGACTTATAAACGGTCTGAAGCCCCCGAGCACCGTCCCTCCAAGAAGGGGAAGATCCAGAGGCAGGGCAAGGAATGGGAAGCAGTGTGTTTTGCATGTGTCAAGCAGGGCCACTGGAAGAGGAATTGCACCCAGAAGCATGGGGATGCTAAAGGTGCGTTCGTTATCGAGTGCAATCTTTCTATTTCTACACATTGGGTATTAGATACAGCTTGTGGGGCTCACATCTGTATTCAAATGCAGGAACCAAGTAGATTTAGAAAGATCGCCAGAGGAGAGGTGGATCTTCAAGCTTCCAATGGCGCAAGGCTGGCTGCGTTGGCTATTGGTGACTATCACCTCTCATTGCCAACTGGCATGATTTTGGTTTTACAAAACTGTTATTTTGTGCCTAGTGTTACCAAGAACATAATTTCTGTATCTTTTTTGGATATGGATGGATTTATTTTCAAGTTTGGAAATAAGGGTTGTCTCTTTTATAAGAACAACGTATGTTATGGTATGGCACATTTGAATAATGGGTTGTATGTATTAAATTACGAAAACCAAGTGTTGGCAATCGATAATGAAACAAACTCAAATGACTCATACATCACCCAGTTATGGCATCACCGCCTTGGTCATGTGAACGAGAAGCGCTTGACAAAGCTATGCCAAGATGGCTATTTAGACTCTACTGAGCTAAAAACACTTGATAGATGTCACGCTTGTTTACAAGGAAAAATGACCAAGCCGCCTTTTGGTGGACAAGGTGAAAGGGCCACAGAGCTTCTAGGATTGGTACACACAGATGTGTGTGGACCATTTCCAGTAGAAGCTAGAGGTGATATTCTTACTTTATTACTTTTACTGATGATTTGAGTAGATATGGCTATGTCTACTTAATGAGGTATAAGTCAGAATACTTAGAGAAATTTAAGGAATTCAAGAATGAAGTAGAGAATCAACTTGGTAAGAAGATAAAGAAGCTTCGATCGGATTGAGGTGGAGAATATCTGAACCAAGAGTTCATCGATCTTCTACGGGAGTCTGGGATTCTATCTCAGCTCACTCCTACTTATACACCATAGTGGAATGGTGTTAGTGAAAGGAGGAACCTCACCTTGTTGGACATGGTGAGGTCGATGATGAGTCATACAGATCTTCCATTATCCTTTTGGGGATATGCATTACAAATTGCAGCATACACATTAAACCGAGTACCAACTAAGGCGGCAAATGGAATTCCATCCGAGTTATGGAATGGAAGGAAACCCACTTTGTTGCACACACGTGTATGGGGATGCGAGGCGTTTGTTAATGCCTTCTCAGGCAACAAACTAGAACCCTGGGGCACGAAGTGTATCTTTATAGGATATCCCAAGGAAACAAAAGGATATTACCTATATAACCCCCAAGACAAGAAAGTGATTGTCGCCAGACAAGCCGTCTTTATTGAGAGGGAGCACATCCTCAAGAAGGATAATGGGAGCAAGATTGACTTCAACGAAGTTGATGCTCAAGATACACAGGAGTTGGTACAGGAACAAGTTCCACAGGTCCCTGTGGAAGAGGTTCCAGAAACACAAGTACTGCGTAGGAGCTCAAGAGAGGTAAGAGAACCAGAGAGATTTGGTTTCCTAGTCACCGAGGATGGTGAATCATTATTGTTGGACAATGATGAACCACTCTCCTACAAGGAAGCAGTAGAAAGCTCAGAAGCTGAAAGATGGCTAAAAGATATGAATTTTGAGATGGATTCCATGTATCAGAACCAAGTTTGGGTTCTGGTCGATGAGCCAGTTGATGTAAAGCATGTTGGATACAAATGGGTATTCAAAAGAAAGCTGGACATGGAAGGTCAAGTTAGCACCTATAAAGCAAGGCTAGTGGCTAAAGGATTCAGACAACGTCAAGTAATTGACTATGATGAAACCTTCTCGCTAGTTGCCATGTTTAAATCCATAAGAATCATACTTGCCATAGCAGCTTACCATGACTATGAGATTTGGCAGATGGATGTCAAAACAGCATTCCTTAACGGGAACCTTCAGGAAGATGTATATATGACACAACCAGAAGGGTTTGTGACACCAGGTGAAGCCAAACGGGTTTGCAAGTTGCAGAAATCCATTTATGGATTAAAGCAAGCATCCAGGTCATGGAACATTCGATTTGATGAAGCCATAAAGGAATTTGGTTTCATTAAGAACGAATGTGATCCATGTGTTTATAAGCGGTTTAATGGGAATGTGGTCATCATCCTAGTGGTATATGTTGATGACATATTGCTTATTGGAAACGACTTACTAGCCTTATATTCAGTTAAGGACTGGTTGAACAAGTGTTTCTCTATAAAGGACTTAGGAGAAGCAGCCTACATTCTAGGGATCAAGATCATTCGTGATAGATCCAAGAGGTTGCTTAGACTAAGTCAGGGTACATACATTGACCAGATACTAAAGAGATTTAGTATGGAAAAATCCAAGAGGGGATTGGTTCCAGTGTCACATGGCTTACATCTTTCTAAGAAAATGTGTCCCCAGACACAACAGGAGAAAGATAGGATGCGCAAGATCCCATACTCTTCGGCTATAGGATCCATCATGTATTCCATGTTATATACCAGGATTGATGTTGCCTATGCACTGAGCATGGTAGGCAGATATCAAGCAGATCCAGGAGAACAGCATTGGACTGCTGTTAAGACTATCCTTAAGTATCTGAGAAGAACTAAGGATATGTTCCTAGTTTATGGAGGAGACGAGGAGCTTGTCATCAGAGGGTATGCTGATGCTGGTTTTCAAACAGATCAGAATGATCTGAAGTCGGAATCTGGATATGTTTTCTGTCTCAATGGAGGAGCTGTGAGCTGGAAGAGTTCAAAGCATCCAGTTGTCGCCAATTCTACAGCGGAGTCTGAGTATATAGCGGCTTTTGATGCAGCCAAAGAAGCCGTTTGGATTCGGAACTTTGTCCAGGAGCTTGATGTGGTGCCTAGCAGTAAAGATCCCATTACATTGTATTGTGATAATATTGCAGCAGTGGCTCTTGCAAAAGAACCAAGGTCACATCAACGGACAAAGCACATACTCTGGAAGTATCACCTCTTGAGGGATTTCTATCAAAGGGGTGAAGTTGCAGTGAGCAGAGTGTCCACGGAAGAGAACGTGGTGGACCCCATGACTAAAGGCCTATCTTAGCAGAAGCATGAATATCATGTGAGAGCTAGCGGGTTAAAGGTTGTTAGCTGTTGGCTCTAGTCCAAGTGGGAGTCTGTTGGAGTTGGTGGTCTAGAACCAACTACTTTGTACTTTATTCATTAAATAAAAGCCTTATCACATCTTGATTATTCTTCTGCATGACATTTCATGTGATAATGTCCTAAGGACAGCTATTGCATTAAAGGGTCGTAGCGGATCCCTTCTATGATGAGAACCCGAAAGTGCCATAACACTGTTCTTGAATGTATGTTCTATGGTCGGATGATATTATTTGAGGGACACAAATAATACAGGTCATTAGGGGTGAGGACTCATAAAACTTTGAGGCACCTTCTCATGGTGTGCGCCCTTGGTAATATCCAGGAGGATATTATGAGAACGAGACCCTCCAGTAGGAAATCCACATTTCATAGTGTCATTGGATGTTCCTATATACGGACGTGTGTATTGATCCTTAGACTTTAAGATTATTATTAATGGGTATTACAACTCGCGCACTTAGATGTATTGACGAAAACTGTGACGACACACTGTTCGCAGCAAGGTGGGATACATTGGGTGCGTCACGAGTAATACCGCATTAAGAGATAATGCGAGAAAGGATTTGTCCCTTCCGTTCCATAATGGAAGTAGATATCTCAGGCCCTTTGATGGAATTGATATAGCCTAAATAAATCCATGGCCATGGTAAGGTATGGGCAAGTTCAATTCCGGGAAGTCAAAGAAAGAATAATCAAGCACATAGGTTGATGGCACTAGCATGCAACCCGCTTGATTGGAGATATCGAGACAAAGGGATTATATTACACGGTAAGCATTCGTAGGAGGTGACACGTCATTGCGGCGTTAACTTCTTTCTCTATGGGTGCCTTGGCGTGTTGCTAGACGCTAACCTTGGACTTTAGGCAGGCTCAGCCAAATGCCACTGAGAAAGAGGCCTAGAGGGTCACACACTAAGTGTGTCCATGTATCTCGGTTAAATATTAATTTAACAAGTCAAATAAATATTATTCCCGACTATGGTTTAATAATTATTTAAGGATGTCTGATCGCATTTATTTTGACACTAGTTATTCGAGAGAATATACTGTGGATAAAATAATATATTTATTGGTGAGTAATGCAGTTACATTTATTTAAGAAATAAATAGTCATTACTCAAGGTCTAATAAATGTGGTGGAGAAAAATGGAAAATAAAAGTACACGCCGTGTATATTAAATATACACGTTGTGTAGTTTTATGGAAAACAAGTACACGCCGTGTATTAATTATTACACGCCGTATAGTTTTTCCAATTGGGATTTTGAGGATTTAATATTGTTTTATTAAATGATATTTATTATAATCAGCATGGGCGCATGTCAAGGAATTAATAATTCGACATGGGGGTTTTCAATAAGAGTTAATGAAATAAATAAAACGCGTAACGCGTTTATTTATTGTCATAAATCTATTAACCTCAAACCTGATTATAAATATCCTCGCAACCCCAACATTTTTTGAGAGCCATTGTTGTGCACAACAGATTTGGAAATACTATCAATCCAAGAGAGAATTCCCTTTCCACCAAGAACGCCCTCAAGTTACGAGAGCAAGATCCTCCACCGGATCAAGGCGGTCGAAGGCGGACATCGCAAGCAAAGGTTCTTCCGCGCTAGCACCCTGAGATCTCTTAGGTGATGTCCGGAGATACATGACACACGTGTGGATCACCGCTAGAGGAATCCTACACTTGGATTCTACGACGCAACGACGGATCACCGAATCGTGACCGGACACATCAACGAAGAAAGAATTCCAACATGGTAATTCTTATGCATTAATTAAATTAATTATAATCAACATATGATGATCCTCCTCAAGGGTTTCGGGACTCTTCTTTTCTTTTCGTTCTTCGTTCTATTCCGAATATTCGTTGTTTTATGTTGTGAAGGATCTCAGATTGAACGTTGTTTAACGTTAAAATTAAAGTTGGGCAAACCCACCAACGCGCTTCCGCTGCGCCCGGAACCTACAGGGATGAGCTAATCCCGCTGGAACCCGGTGCTCAGCCTTCACCTGCTGGCATCTAAGGCATTGAGAAACGAACTCCGCTACTACCTTCTTCATGACAGACCACCAGAACTGTCGTCAGAGATAGTGGTACATCTTTGTCACTCCAGGATTTACCGCCAAGGGGGATGTATGAAACTCCTTCAGGACCTCCTCCTGCAATGCCACTAGTACAACAATGCATCCTCTGAAAAGAAGTACGTGCTCCCCACCTTGCGAATATCCATAAGGAGTATGTCTTGTGGATAACTAAGTACGTAAGGCCACAAAATCAACATCTCATAGCTGAACCTCCCTAACCTATTGTAAGATTGGAGGAGAGACCACCATCGACTATGGGTAAGTTGTATCCTCTCCATCCATGAAGGATAAATGCAACGCGGCTAACTGCTGTGTCACCTCACTCAATAGTTGTGAGCTCGAACTTCTGCTAAGAGAATCTGCCACATTGTTCTCATTCCCAGGAGTATAGATAATCTCAAAATCATAATCTAGGAGGAAATATAGACAATGCCTTTGCCTCAGATTTAGATCCTTCTGTGAGAAGATGTACTTGAGGCTCTTGTGGTCAGAGTAGACGATATATCATTCACCCATAAGGTAGTGTCGCCACATCTTCAATGCGAGGACTACCACTGAAAACTTGAGATCATGGGTAACATAGTTTTTCTCATGTGGAAAAAGATGGCACGAACCATAAGAAATCACTGCCTGACTCTACATCAGGACAGAGCCAAGCCCGGTCCCTGATGCGTCGCAGAAAACTATGTACTCAACACCCTCCTCCGGCAATCTCAAGACTGGGGCGCTCATCAAACTCGGTCTCAACCGCTCAAAAGCCTGCTGGAACTTCTCTGTCCATACGAAGGGTTCCCCCTTCCTGGTCAAGGCTGTCATTGGTGCTGATATCCGGGAGAAATCAGGAATGAATCTTCAGTAATATCCTGCCAATCTAAGGAATCTCTGCACCTCCATCATGCTCTATGGTGGAACCCATGCTTACATAGCATCCACCTTGGATGGGTCTACAACTACTCCATCTTCTGAGATGACATGATCTAGAAAGTGGACCTCCTGAATCCAGAACTGGCACTCTGAGGGCTTCCCATAAAGATGGTGCTCCCGAAGTACATCTAGAACCATCCAAAGGTGTCTCGCATGCTCCTCTTCTGACGCCGAGTACACAAGGATGGCGTCGATGAAGACCACTAAGAAACAGTCCAAGTATGGATGGAAGATCTAGTTCATCAGTCCCATGAACATTGTGGGGGTGTTCATCACGCCGAAAGGCATTGCCAAGTACTTGTAGTGATTGTAACAGCATCTGAAATCCGTCTTCGGTATATCCTCATCCCGCACTCATAACTTGTGATAGCCTGATCGAAGGTCCACCTTCGATAACCACTGTGCCCCTCTTATCAGATCGAAGTGGTCATAGATCCTTGGTAGTGGATACTTGTTCTTCACCGTCACCTGGTTCAGGTGTCGCTAATCCACGCACAACCTCAGACTCCCGTCTGCCTTCTTGGAAAACAAGACTGGGGCCGCACAGGGTGAAACGCTGGGTCTCACGAAACCCTTGCTCTAAAATTCCTCAAACTGCACCCTCATCTCATGAAGCTCTGTAGGAGCCATCTGATATGATGATGAGGAAATCAGTTCCATCCTAGGGTGTAAGTCGATGCAGAAGTTGATTTCACAACAGGGAGGTAGTCCTGGAATATCTTCAGGAAAGATGTCCTCGTACTCTTCCACTACTGCTGGAAATTGAGAGCCCACAACATCCACTACTCCGAGGGCAAGGCTAGCCAACTCATGAGTGATTGGATTCACCCTCCTATGAATAATACCATTCTATGCTACCTGGGTTTCCCTTTCTCCAACAAAGGAAAACCTTGTTCCATCACGGCAGACACACCACAATCTTCGCCTAAAACAGTCAATCTGGGCATGGACCGAAGATAACCAATCCATACTGAGAATGACGTCGTAAGGCCTCGACGCTTCACCAAATAGGTTCCAACCGAAACTCTCACCTCCAAGAGTAAGATCACACTATCTGAAAAGGTGTGTGATTTTCGATTCTCCTCCTGTAGGTGTCTCCAAGCGTAAGGATCGAGTCAACGGTTCTATCAGAATCTCGAGGTTTCGTACAAGACATGTGGCTATAAAGGAATGATTGGAACCTGTGTCTATAAGTACGTAAGATAAGGTAGAAAAGACACATATTGCACCTTGAATCATACCTGGAGCCCCTCGGTCATATGCCTCGACCGCATGAAGCTATCCCCATCCCCATCCCCCAGCTCTCTAAGCCTGGTGCGGGCCTCCTGGGGGTGGTGGTGGAAGTAAGTCAAAGTGTTTGCCACCACCTGCAGCTCTCCCTTCTCCTCTTCCACATCCACTGCCCGACAGGTCTGTCTGCTCCACTCTCTTCCTCTACCTCGATGGTCCATCCACTGCTCCCCTATCAACAGCTCGATGGGTCGGACAATCTCTAGCGATATGTCCACTACCGTCACACATGTAGCATCGCTTCTCCATAGGATGAATGGATCCAGCATGAGAACCATGGACTATCGATCCTATATTATGGGTCCTCCTATGATGTTTCCCACGTTCAGCTCCCTGTGCCTGATGTCATCTCCCTGCTGCCGTGGTCTCTGCACCTGTCTGCCTACTGCCGACTGTCGTCGGTTGTATCTGCTCCGCCAAGAAGCTCTAGATCACCAAGGCCCACTCGAGCACTCCAACATAAGTCAAAATGCATAGAGGCACAACACTATCTCATATTTCTCATCTAAGACCTCTCTCGAAGGTTCAAGATTTGAAGTACTGAACCCTGAACATATCCATCGAGTACCAGGCGAGGTTGGTGATCCTCGATGAATAGTCAGCTACTGTCATACTGCCCTACTGAAGCTGAAGAAGCTTCTGGATGCATACATCTCTCAGTGTAACTGGAGAGAACTCCTCCCTAAAGAGTCTCTCAAACTCCATCCACAGAAGAGTCTCCTAATCATGAGTCTGTGTGTTCAGACTCCACCATCGTCCCTGCATAACCCTAAAGAAGGCTTGCTCCTAGGATCACCATTTGGTCTGCTGGTGTCCTCACTAGGCGGAAAAATCTGGTCACCATCTCAAGCCAGTCCTCAGCTGCCTGAGGGTCGGGCTCACCTCGAAACCTGAGGGGTCTCTATCTATGGAACTCATGGAGCACGCTAAGCCTGTGCTCCTCACCGGTCAGTACTGCAGGTACCACTGGCTGCTCCACTGGTGGTGGAACAACGGGTGCACCACCTGGTGGCAAGGCCTGGGTAACTGGTCCCTGTATCAAAGCCTCGTCACTAAGGGGGTCATCCTCATGATCGTGCTACTGAATCCTAGCGGGTATGCGTCGTAGAGGCATCCTGTAATGAAACAAGATGTACCATGGTCAATGAGTTTATCTGGATAGCTGACACAAAGGATATGGAAAACACAACAATCCATATATGATGCATGTACCATTATTTTATTTCCCCACAACCAGTGTTTTCATGTACCGAGTCGAAAAGCAGGTTATCAGAGTCCTGGTGTATGGATACGTCGGTCGCCGCACCAACACTAGAGTCTCTGGCCTGAAATCCGAAGTCGAAACACTCAACACCGTTTCCCCAAACCAAACTCAAAGACTCTTGGTCCTAAGGTAGAACCGACCACCTATGATACCACTCTTTCATGACCCGTCCCAATGGGGCCCACGCCGTGACTCCCCAAGCCCACATCCAATAGGCTAGGGGCTGGTGACTAGCACCGAGAAGGCAAATTACTAACATGGGAGGCATTGCCTAAGTACCTGTACACACACACACATCTACAAGCCCACAAATGCTGAAATTTAAAAACCACTAAGGAACAAAATGCATGCATACAACTAAACCCAACCAACAGAGTACAAAAAAATGTAAAGTAATCAAAGTAAAATGGTCCAGAATACACGCCCACCAAAACAAGAGTCTGAAAACTGTAAAGTCCAACCTGTAAACACAAAAGGTGCGGGGACTGCTGCTCAAAACCGTAGGAACGCATCAGCCTGTAAGAAACTCAGAAAGCTCTGTCATGTCCTGGTATGCCTTGGACTCTATCAAATGGTTGCTCGTCTGCACAAGACACGACATGTGCAGGAAAATCCCGTGAAGGGGTGAGTATAACAATACTCAATAGAGGACCCCGAAAAACAAAAATCAGTACTCAAAGTAAAGGCACAGTCAGCTATACACAACATATGTATACAAAACATATATCACAAACAAGATATACTCAAAACCAAGGCTTGTAGTCTAGAGACAAGTCACACAACCGCATACCCCCCCTAGGGGTTCAGTTTGAAGATTCCACGAAGCACTCATTTCGGGAGGACACACTCCATGAGTCTTATATCTCTGAAAATGTCCATCCGAGAAGTACTGTTCATCGAGAAATGTCATGATAGGTAGTCACACTCATTACGGGTGACACACTTCTAAGTGGGAAGGTTACGATAGATAGATGAAATCATTACGGGAGACACACTTTTGAGTGGGAAAGATCACGATACATAGATGAGGATCACTACCAGGGCCATGGAGGATACCTCAACTCATTCGAAATTCACCTGCTAGGTAGAGGATAGACACCCGGTGGAGTTGGTCACGTCGATGCCGGACTCTACCTAGGGTCAAGAATGGATAGAGGATCTCGATCTGGGGCTCTCAAGTGGATTCCTGACTCTATCACAGAAAATCCTACTGAAGGGATCATACTCCTGTAGAAGGAAACGATGCTTGACCTTCAAGGGGATGAGAAAAGGGGCACTAACCCAAAATAAATATGTCCAAGATAAGGTGAACAAGAGTACCATGACATTTTTCAAAAATTACACGGCGTGTAGAAAAGCTACACACCGTGTTGTCTGACCCCAGGTACTTCCCGTGTACAACGGCCCATCTCCTAAGGATGGTCATGTAGAAAAGTGAGTACACAGTGTGTAGTACGGTGTACACGTCGGGTCTGAGTGACTGGGGTTGGCTCCGTGTACACTGGCCATGTGCCCGTACAATGTTATCAACCCATGTACTCCAACTCATGTAAATGGGGCACGGGGTGGCCCATGTTACTGGCCTCGCCTGGTCGTGTGATGCAGTACACAGTCATGTACTCCATCCAGTGTTCGTGTACCCCCTGGATACACGTCGAGTCCCGCGTAACCGCCTCTCCCATGCTGTACACGCCGTGTTATGAAGCTGTGTAGATCATCCCGTGTCCGTGCACTTCCAAAAATACAATCCGAGCTTTGGGGAAAGTCTAACATGCTGTGTGACTAGGGTCACACATAGTGTGATTCCTCTCTGACCCCCGAAACTCAAGCCGCCGCCGTTAGTGCTACACGGCGTGTTCTTCAGAAGTACACGCCGAGTATTCTGGAAATTTCCAGAAACACGGACCTCTATCCTCGCACTTCTGGTGATGCACTATTCATCGATCTAGTGGTTTGATTGCCCTGGAACACCCAAGTTTTGGTCGCCCTGGCACCACAAAGCCGCTTCCGTTGTTTTCAGACCTTCGATCGGCTCCAGAAACATGTTTTGATCTTACCGTGCGAAGAACGCTCGAAGAACGACCTCTTCTAATCTGATCCGATTTTTCATTCTTCATGGTCGTCGCACCTTCATAGGGTCATTACGATTTCAGATCTATGGCGTGGGATCATTGCATTGCAATATGGGTGCGTAACGATCTGTTTTTCATCACCCCATAAAAAACGCGAAGAACGCGGAGAATGCGAAGAAGAAAAAAAGGGAGAAAGAAAACCAAGCGAACAAATTGAAGAACGAACCTCCGCCGTCATTCGTCACGACATTGATATGCTCCCATTAATAGGCTTAAATGGAGAAGAAATCAACAACTATAAATAACATGGATTAATTCTCCATAATCATCCCAATGAAATATCTCCTGCAAGAACATACGAATCCGCGGATCAACTTGTTCGTGGTTGATCCGCGTTCGTCGTTTAAACTCAAAAATGGGGAAAGAGGAATGAAATAACAACCCCTACCTCAACTAGGATCGATCACCGACGAAGGGGCCATGCTACTATCGTTGTCAAGATCCTCCAACCTTGTTGGCGCAACGATTCACAGCTTCGATCCGTCGTCGTTCGCCCTCGAGATTTTTCTCCAGGTTTTCCTCTCAATCTTCTTCCAATGATCGACGCTCGATTATCTCAATAAAAAGGGAAGTGTGTTTTGGAATTCAAAATATGATGCAGTATTAATGAGTTAGTGTTTCTGTTTCTAAGTCATTATGACATGAAATTAATGACTGAAACAACTGCCCCGTCACTGCGCTGCAGTGGATATTTCCAAAAAGAAATAAAATAAACATTCGAATTAATCTTATTATATTTTAGTTAAAATGTCTGAAAATTAACTTTTTCCCTTGACCCACACCGGTCAAGGTTTGGCTCGTTCTTAGGTAAATTTTTTTCCCCAGACGCAATGGTGCCCTCAGATTTTTAATCCGGGCATCAGTTTGGAAACTGCCACTACCACGCACAAGTGCCGAATCACTTAACTAAAAAAAGTTCGGACCACTATTACAGGATCACCGGGCCTTAGAATGATGTACCATCTCTGCACCTGGTCTCGAAATAATTGCATCTAATATTTAAAAATAATACACAGAAAACCCAAGACATTACAATGAAGGTGACCATAGTTAGATTCTTAAACTTGTACCATGATTAGAAGCATGAGAGCATGTAACCCAGATGAGGCTTGTGATGATATCTAGAGATAGTGATTTTTGGTATTTTTTGTATTTTATTACATGTATTGAATTGATTCCTTTTATACCTATTTTGGATTTTTTATAGAGACATGACATGCATCATCATCATCTATATACGAGATACTTCTCGCATTATTTCTTTATTCCTGTTGTTTATCTATTGTATGATTGTTATAATTATTATTCTATTGACTTTATTGATATTACACTATGTTACAATCTATTAATGATGGAATAGTCTCCCCACAGACACAAACTAGTCCCTCGATTCTAGTCATCAACCTATGTTGTTTGGGGAGATGCGCTTGAGGCCATTTATCCAGCCGGGCTCAGGACATTGTTGAGTGGCATCATAGTTTCGGTTGTTATAAAGTGGTATGAGAGAGATTTTTATTTTTCTACTTTATTATTTGGTAATAATATATATGTATAGAAGGGAATAAGAATTTGGTAATGAACTGTGCTTGAGTGTAGCTAACCCACATACAAAAAAAAGTCAAATTGCATCAAATGAAAATTACTCTTTTTCTAGATTCTAACTATTATAGTTGATTTGATTCCACCATTGGGAGACACACTTTAATTATGATGTCATTTTTATATGATTATGGGTTATATTATGTTTTAACCCAATGAGATTAGGGTATTACATCTCATGCATAATTTAGGAACTTGATAGAATTCAAATTCCATGCATTATTCCCTGCCATATAGGATGTATTGCTTATTTTCAGGATCTTGTGATAGGTGTTGTGATAGATATATATATTGTTGTGATATATTTTTATGAAAAAAATTGAGAAACATTTTTGGTACTTGGAGTTCCTTCTGTAATCTAAGTTGTGTTTTCCTAATTAGGCCATAGTAGAAACCCTAAGAATCCAATTATGGCATGTTATGTTATGGATCATGAGTCACATAGACTAGAACATGATATGGTGTGGATTAGGTGGATGCCATATTTTGATTCATAAATTGCATGGGATCTTATGTCTACAAATTTGGTGAAATATTTGGTTCAACCATTTAAAATGGAACGTGAAATGAATATTAAATTCAAATCAAAATTTGAAATGATAAATAGAGAACTTGACCTAGAACCGACGTTTGAGTGGGGAAGAGGTAGTGTCTCTAGTTACTTTTGTGACTGTATATTTTATATAGTTCTGGATTTAGGAGTGTACTATATTGAATGACCTTTTTATAGGAAGGTTTTGTCCTATCATATGCTTTTTAGCTATGAACTTTGATATCATGCTCTTATGAGGCATGTGTCTGGCATTGTAGGGGCATGCCACCATGACGACCTCTAGTTGTACGATATGAGGGTGGTTATGACCATGTTCTAGAGGTGGTGGGCCATGGGATACTGATGAATCCTCCTTTAATTCCAGCTACGGTACCAGTAGTTTTTCTAGACACAGGTGCTAAGGCACAGTTCTGTGAGGGGTATTATTGATTTATATAGACTTTTTAGGGAACACTGTAGCCCGATTTGCCTATAGATGAACTGATGAGTGTGTTCTGGCATCAGCATCCTCCCACATTTTTGTGGTATGAAGGTCTATAGGCTGATGACATTTTTCACGAGACCACACTGTCCTTCTTTTATAATCCAGATAAACCTCTTGATAGGAGAGTGAAGCTCACGACTTATATGATACATGGAGCAACAAAGCACTGGTGGGATATTCTGAACTAGGCTAAAAGCCTCCATGATATGGTTTGGGTTAATTTCCAAACCAGGTTCTATGACTTTTTTTACCCTGAGAGTTTGATTGAAGAGAGGGATAGTGAGTTCATACATCTGGATTAGGGAGTTATGACAGTTATAGAGTACTCAGAACACTATACAGTGTTGTAGTGTTTTGAGCCAATATACCATTCAGATGAGTTATCATGGGATAGATGCTTTGAGTAACTCTCTGACATGTCGTTCAATATCATGTCAATGTGTTAAGATTAACCTTTGTTACTGATGTTGTCAATCAAGTGATAACCTAAGGGAATATGGTGGTGCAGTGTTGGGCAGTGTAGTCTCTTGACCCAGTGGTTCGGCATATTCAGTCAAGAAAAACCATTTTGAGGCTTCCCATGAGATGAGCACCATCCAGGAAACTAGTGTTGGTAGTGTAGTTTTCTATCATCAGTGTGGAAAATGAGGAAACATTAGGAATCAGTGAAATCATAACCCAATCAAGTGCTGATTTTGTGGAAAGATCATCCATGTGAATTGTCTCTACAGGAACTTCCCTCTAGCAGTGAGTGGTAGGGGTTCAACTTTGACACTAGATTCGGGAGTGAGTTTAATGGATCTATGTCAGGAAGGGAGTTAGAGAAGTACTATTTGATTAGGCTGGGGTGGTGGTGGTCTTGGATGAGGCATCTAGACACTAGTTTTACCAAGATAGTAGATCATGCCTACTCTGGATAATGATGTTGTGTCATAGGGTCATGGTTCAGGCCAGATATATTATGTACAGTCTACCCCTGAGGAGAAGGGAACTAGACTGTATATGGTTAGAGGTATGATCATATCAGCCTCAACAATTGAATATTCTCTTTTTTACATAGGTGCATTACATAGTTTTATATCTATAATTATTGTGGAGAAAATTGATCTCATGATTCAGTTTTTTGATGGAATTATAATGCTTTAAACTCCATTGAGAACTAGAACATAAGATGTAAACTAGTGTATGGAGTTCCCCCTTGAGGTTGGTTTGTGTCACTTCATTTGGAATCTATTTTTCCTCAAGATTAATGAGTTTAACATCTACTCAAGATAGACTGACTAGTTTCTTATCGAGCCTTCATTGATTTCTATCGCCATTGGCTGACTTTCACACCACCGGAGGGCACGGTTTATACTCACAAAGGTGAATAGGATATCAAAGAGAGTTGATCTAGACCAGAGTATAATAGGCTGGGTGGGATTATAGTCCAAATTGTGAGTTTATATCTAGATGATTAGGAAGATCATCAGGTAGAATTTCCTCCAATGGCTGATCATTTCAGGGATGTTTTCCTGGATGAATTTTATAGTTTACCTAATGATAGAGAGGTGTATTTCTCTATTGATCTAATGTCAGGAGTTACACCAGTATCCAATACTAATTATAGGATGGCTATGTCAGAGTTTCAGGAGCTCAAGAGGCAACTATAGGACTTGTAGGCAAATGGGTTTATATGACCCAGTACTTCTTCATGGTGTTTTCCGATCCTTTTTGAAAAAAAATTGGATGGTACCCTTAGGTTGTGCGTGGATTATCAGAAATTGAACTACCAAAATATTAAGAATTGATATCCCTTTCCTTGGATAGATGACATGTTTGATACTTTTTTAGGAGCTCAAGTGTTTTTGAATTTTTTTGAGGTTGGTATATCACCAGGTACATGTTATACCTATAGAAATACCTCATACAACTTTTTTGTAGTAGGTATGGTCTATATGAGTATCTATTTATTCCATTTAGTCTCACAAACACGCCAATAGTTTTCATGTAACTGATGAACCAAGTTTTCCATCCTTATATGGATTTGTTTGTGTTGGTTTTCTTAATCTATATCTTGGCTTCTTCTCACAATTAACAAAACCATGCCAAACATCTTGAGGTCATTTTGGATAAAATGAGAGAGCATGAGTTATATTATAGGTTCACAAAATCTACTTATGGATGGATAATATTAAATTCCTCATCCATATTATCACAGAGATAGGAGTATCAGTAGAAATAGAGAAGGTGATATCTATATTTTCCTAGGTGCATCCCAAGAATGTTTTTGACATACAGAGTTTCTTGGGGATAGCTAGATATTTAATATGTTTCATATAGGAATTCTCATGTTTATTAGCTCCATTGATGGTATTGACTAAAAAGGGTTTGAATTTGGTATGGATAGATACCTGTGAGATATCCTTTTAGGAGTTTAAAGGGGGATTGACTTCAGCATTGGTCCTAATTCTTCCAGAGCAGGGCAGGAACTACACTGTGTATTACAAAACATCAGGTATTATTCTAGGAGAAGTTATGATGTAGGGTGATAGAGTATTTGTGTATAGGTCTCGAAAGATGAGGCCACAAGAGGGGAATCACCCAACTCATGATCTTGAGTTAGCTATAGTTGTTCATTCTTTGTTTTTTTGGAGACAATATTTACTGGGAGATAATTTTTTGGTGTACATTGGAAAAAAAATCCACAAGTACATATTTGTGTGATATGAATATGAGGTAGTGAATGTGGGTAGAATATCTAAAGTCTTTTTTAATTTTAATATCTTATATTCCTCAAAATTTCAATGAAATGGTCGAATCACTGAGTAGGAGGACTCAGATACAGGAAGTTCAGTATGCCGGAAATGAGTGGAAGCTCATATATTTTTTTCTATAAGATGAACTTAGAGGTGTAGGACTATCAGGTACATAATTTTATTTCATCCTTAGCTATTATCTCTAGCCTACTAGATATAGTGAGGATGAGGAGGTTATCATATTTATAGGGACTAGTCCTATGGGAGAGTGTAGCAGGTGACTGTAACGCCCCGACCCCAGTTACCCAGATTTGGTGCATTATTACGTAACATCGGCATGATCACAAAAGATCAAGTCTCGAAAGACCGATTAGTTTAGTAGCCTTGGAAACACTAGATACATTCATAAATGTTACATTACTTCATAAAGTGAAAAATTAAAATAACATAGTCTCCATTTTCTACACTCATATCCTCTTCAGACTATCCCTGCAGGTCATTCCTAAAATACTTCTGCACATCCTGGAAAGATTAAAACATTGAAAGGGGTGAGCTCAGATGCTCAGTAAAGATAACAATATAGTGGAAGCTTTCATGAATAAACATTAACATTTAAGGCAATTTATAACTAAAACAAAAGCCTTTTAAACTTGAACTTCAGCATAATATGGAAAAAATAAAATGAAATAATTCCATTTACTTATTCACATAGATATTCTACTAGTCGAACAATCACATGCAATATCAATAACCACTTTCATAATGATGGAATGCATAATTCCAGACTATCATAACCACGTAGCCAAGGCCTCGTGCCAAGACTAAAAATAAGATTTTGTCAAGGCCTCATGCCAAGACACTAGTTTTTCTCATGATACCTACGGATACATCGAGGAGCTATAGTGGGCTCCACCCGTCACTTATTAAGTCCAATGCATTCCTCATATGAATAGGTTTAAACATATCATAAACCATAACATAATCGTATCACATAAAACATGCATAAAGGAAATATAAAATTTCCACATTTCAATCACAAGATATCAATACAAAACATTGATATAATAAAAAAAATTTCAAAACCATTTTCAATACCAAAATAAAATAAAATTAAAACATTGTAATTATTTTTCATTTAAAAAAAGTTATGGCTTGTAGAGGAATCCGAAACTCAAATAATGGTCACGGAGGCAGACAAGTCGTTGTCGCCGCATACATACGACAAAAAAACATTCCCTTTTTTCATTTAGTAAAATTATTTGTATAAAAAATATTCTTTTTGAATAAACGTAAAATTCAAAGGGGTTTATACACCGTATAAAATAAAGTTGTGTATAAAACAAAATATGGCTCAATGAAATGAGATTGAGGTGAAGTCCCTTACATTGTGTCCGACTTCACTCCATCGTTCTTTAATCTCCTGAATAATAAACTAGAGTTAATCTCTAATTTCTTAAGAAACTTTTTCAATTTCATTATCCATTTTATATCACTTATTTCAATTTTATGAAAATTATGTAGTCATTTAAGTTAATAATGGTCGTTTGTCGATCTTTGGTACTTGAGTCAACAATAAACTTCTTATAATAACAAGTTGTTTATGTGGTAGAATATCCATTATCCCTAGAATTATATCCATGATGTAGATATCATATACATCATATATATCCAGTATATACATTCATTCATAATATGACGTAACATTTAGAGGTAAGAAATGAAATGCACCGTTCATGGAGACGGTAATCCGTACGTACGCATGAACGCTACTTTCATTTCTATTTCGTATTTAATGGAATGAAATCATAATTATATAAAGGTATATTATAATTCCATTATAATATCATATATAATATCATTTACTCCATCCTTTATGCATCCCACATATGGCATTAACGATTCAAATCACTTTGAGGGGGCGGTAGTCCGCACTTCCTAAAATGAAATTATCGTGTTTACCCATAATGGAAATCATAAAGGCATGCCATAAATAAAAAATACAGAATCATAAGGAAAACAAAAACACAATATATATCATATATAAAAATAGTGTCATCATAATGTCCACCATTAGAGGTGTTAAAAGAATATTTGAACAATCATCATTTCGTGAGGCAGTATTTCGCCACCCACAGAAACAGTATGCTATTTAACCATTAGACGGAGGTGTGTGTAAGTGTAAATAAAATAATTCTCATAAAAACATCCTAGTATATTTAAGATACTGGTGTTGTTACAAAATAAAGGAATAAAAAGAGTTTAAGGGGTTGGATAAGAAAAATAAAACAAAATAACATAAGAGAAGACATTACCTTAAAATCGGGTAACTCTTTTTTGATTTGAGCCAAAAGCTTCCTTGGGAAGAATTATGCACAAAGTGAGGCTTCTATGAGTAATATAGGTAAGTTGAGAGAGTATTTGGGTAGAGGTTGGCCGAGCCAAATGGCTTTGATGGTGTGAATAAGGTTGTAGTGGTGGGGGCCTTTTATAAGAGGAGAGGAGGGGCACTCTTGGAAACTCATGAAATGTTACATTATTATGAGATGATTTTCGGATTTCAAAGGTCCCAAAATTATATATTTCGAATATAAGGTGATAAGGGTTCTAAATATACCCATCCAATAGGTTTTTGACAAGTTTAAGTCTTATATTTTAGATTATCTTTTCATTTTATTTAAATCGTTAATTAATGAGGTAATCGCTGCATCATCATGGTGTCATAAATATTTTAATTTATTTAATGTCTAAAAATTATATAAAAAATATCATGATGTAGTAAATCTTATTATATTTCCAATAAATATTTATAGTAGAAATTTTAACTTATATAACCCCATGTAATAATTGTTTTAGTAAAACTACACATGTTTGTGACAATTTTATTTTTACTTTAAATAAAAAGTTATTAATGTCATTTTCTTACCCAAGTGGCTCCATGGGGTCTCCAAGTTGACCCATCGATTTTCTTGGTCGTCCATGACTCATAAAATAAGTGTAGGACAAGTGTCAATATATTTTTATATTTTTATAATATCATTTTACCTTAAATTTCACTAATTACCTTTAATTGTGATTAATTAAACTTAAAAGTTACTATTCACAAAAAAATTATTTTAATCCCATATGTCGGATTTTTAAAAATAAAATCACAGAAGTAGTAATGTTTCATTTACACGAAAAATTAGTTTTTAAACTACCACTTAGTGGTTTCACTATTCATAAAAAATTGAAGTTTTTTAGAAAAATACCAAAAAATTAACCCTAATCTATAATTGATATTCTGAATTCAAAAATGGTTTCTATTTTACAAAATTCCAAACATATAAGTTGCATTAATTAATTTTATAATTAATTCCTGTTGTCAAAACAAATAGCGTGTTTTTAAGAAACAATATCAATCAAAAGATTGAAAATTGTTTATGTCCAATTTCAAAGTGAAGTTAATTCTAATGACCACCATTGGATAAAATGGTAAAATTATATTCTAATTATACTTTAAAACCACTCAATATAATAATTTATCACTATTAATTATTTTTATTAAAAAAAAGTTGTTTTTAATTAAAATTCAGTAATTTTCACTATTCATCAAAATATAAAAGTTCTCTGAAAAGTTCCAAAATTTTACCCTAGGCTAAATTCGATATTCCGAATACAAAAATGAAGTCCATTTTGAAAGATATAATTTATAAAATTTCAAAAATTAGGTATTACTATTCATAACGGCTACTTTGAATGGTTGTGGTGTGTGTTAGAACTCGATGCTACATACAACACACACTGCTCTATTATTCAAAGAGAAGCGTACCATGGAAGCTTGAGGTGTTACATAACGACCTAATTCTTAGTTATAATATATATGAGGATGATATAATGTATATCCATGGTCATTTTTTGGGTTTCATTGGAAGTATTAATGGAGATGATGTGGGAGTTTCATGCATCATCTTGGGCAGTGCATCACGATGTCGCCAATATGTACCTTGACTTTGACCATCTGTACTAGGGGTCGGGAATGAAGTGAGAGGTATCTGGTTTTGTTACATGGTGTTTCACCTATCAGTAGGTGAAGGTAGAACATCAACGACCAACCAAACCTTTACAGTAGATACCGATTCATGAGTGGAAATGGGATGACGTCTCAATGGATTTCATGATAGGTTTACCGAGCCCACCACTAGGTAGTGATGTTATGAGTATTATTTTTTAAAGGATCACAAAGGTTGCACATTTCCTGTCGATTAGGGAAACCTTTAGTGTAGATAAGATTGGGAGGTTGTATATATGTGAGATAGTAAGACTTAACAGGGTCTTATGGACTATCATTTTAGATAGGGACACCCTATTTATGTCTCGTTTCTAGAATAGTTTGTAGAGGGTGATAGGTACACAAGTTCTTACAAACACAACATAACACCCCCAGGATGATGTCCAGTCAGAACATATTATACATGTGCTTAGGGAAATGTTGTGAGCATGCGTAATAGATTTTAGGGGATCTTGGGAGAGGTATATTCCCATGGTTGAGTTCAGCTACAATAATAATTATCATGAGACTATAAATATGAAACCTTATGATGATTTGTATGGTAGGCCATGTTGATTTCCCCTGTGTTGTCTAGAGGTAGGCGAGGTAGCTTTACTAGCACTGTATATCATATAGGATACTGTTGAGCATGTCTAGTTGAGCAGAAAGTGGGTGGTTACTTCAGAGTATTGATATAAATATTATGTTAATCGCTTCAAATGACCTCTAGAGTTCAAGGTTGGGGTTTAGGTATTTTTACGTGTTTCATCGAGACTGGGACACAGAAGGATTTAGAGATAGGGTAAGGTTTCACCATGATATGTCAGACTGTTCGAGATTCTGGAGAGTCTGGTCAATAGACTATTAGTTGTAGTTAACATAGAGGTACCGAGACATGCATGAAATATTACACGTATCTCAGGGATGACATTATCAGTCAGACTCATCTCATTATTTTCAGCCTAAGGAGGTTGAGTTATAGATAGATGCATCTTTTGAGGAGCATTCAATTTGTATTGTTGAAAGGAGTATGAAAGTTCTCTAAGGTTGATCAGTTTATCTAGTATGATTGCAATGGAAGAATGACCATTTATAGGACGAGATGTGGGGGTGGGAGGCTTACATACATGCTTAGTGGCCAAAGATATTCTTAGGAAAACCTTGACCTCCCATGAGAGGGAAATTTAGTGATGAATTTCATTAATAGTGGAAGATTGCAAGAACTAAGTTATTTATACGATGTAAAAATACTTTTGTTTTTTTAAATTCTTGTTTACAGCCTAATGTAAATACCCTTTAAGTTTATGGGGGTATTAGAGGTATCCAAGGTTTTTTTGGATCCTAGACCCCGAATTTTTGGAATAAAAGGATAGGCCACATAGTTAGTATAAATTATGTGGGGTAGGTCGAATGGTTACTACTAACAGTGTGAGGATGGATAGTGGGGTATTACAGGCTTCACAGTTTTAGGAAAAACAGGTGAATTGAGGAACATAACCATGCAAAGCACACATATTTTTTAGTAGGGTCAAATCACACAGTTTGTGAATGGTTTGGAAAATTTGTACAATACCCTTGTGAGGTGCCCCTCCTTACAGCAGTGGGTGCACAATTGGCACACAGTTTGGCCAACTGTGTGGCCAAACTGTGCAACCCTAATTTTGGGGTAAAATTACAGAATCACCATTAATAATTATTTTAACTTTAAACCTAATTTATATTATCCTATGTTGGCATAACCATCATATCGAGAGATCCTCTTTGAAGTTATTTCAGAGATTTTGATCCCTCTCCTTTATCTGACCGTAGAATTGAGCATCGTCGATCACATTGGATCTAAATCGGTGAGTACTCAATTCCTTTTATATCATTATTCATTATTCTTGGTATCAATGGTGTTATTTAGGTGAAATATCATTTTCCATATTTTTAGTTTCTTCATTCATTCTTATTTTTTCTACCTATATGAGTGGAATCAGGAGCTAATACTGGAAGATAACTCTACTACCGATCTATAGTACCACCCGTTGAACTTTCCGATGCGGCCCCAAAATTGAATATATTAATTGAATTAAAAGAAATAGAACATGTTAGGGATGAACCATAGTTCATTTGAGTTTAGTTGAATGTTTTCCCCCAACAAATTCCACCCATGGGGTGTTCCCTTTACGTTTTTTCCATTTTATAAATCACCCAAGGGGTGTGTTTTAATGGTTTCCTAGTTAGATGAAGCCTGTTAATAAATTAATTTAAATGATCTGATTCATTAAGAGATGTATTGCAACCTTTTCCATGTGTTGATATGTTATTCCTTTCTTGAATATATTAAATATCTTAAATAAAAATGTTATATGAGTGTGTAAACTCATTGGTTTCATTTGAATGAGAATTTTATTATGAATGGGTATACTCATAGATCTTGATTTTGAATTGATGAATGGTTACATAGGATGACATGTGTGTGCTACGCCATGGGTCATGGAAATGGTATAGAATTCCTTGGAACTGTATGCTCCTTGGATTCTAATTCCATGGGATGACTTGGGTCTTGCTGTGCCTTGGATCCAGTTTTCCTTGGGCTCTCAAGGGACATGGTCGGTTGCCATTCTCCATGGACCCAACTCATAACTAACCTAGTTTCCATCGAGGTTCTCCTGGGACTTGATGAGGATTCCTTGGTCCGCTATACCTTGGATTCGGACTTTCGGGGTATAAAACATGGGTTATACAAAACAAAAATGGTAAATATGACATACATGATTATACGGCTCGGTCGTGGTATATATGACACTTATGGTTATCCGACTCAACCATGGTTGTTATGATATATATATTATATGTTAAGGTCATGGGTTTTATGATATAAAAATTATATGAAGATACAATGGTATTTACTTATGTTTACTTTAATAATGCCTTTTTATAGGAGTTTGAACCTTATTTTCATTTAGCCTTGTTGGGCTATTCAGTATCACTTGTTTCATAGTATACATGCCATTGGAAATTACATCTTTTTACTACTTACCTATGATATATATATATATATATCACTCTGATTTAGAGTTTTATATTGCACAACCAAAATTGGTTATAGACCATTGGGTGGTTACCTACTGAATTGTATCTCACACCCCGTTAGGGGCACCGTTGGGTACCCAAATAGACTTTTTGGATGCAGGTAGGGACTAGAGAAAGTGCCCAAAATTCGATGATTGGCCTTGTACCATGATTTGGATCAAGGGATCACAAGACCGAGCCAAGGACCGTGATTCCATATAGGGATAGTTCTTTTTGGTATTTTTAGTATTTTTTCATGTATTATACTGACGCCATGTGTACCTATTTTGGATGTTTTGTAGAAACACGACTTGTATCATTATCTTTTGTATATGAGATACATTTGGAATTATTTATGTATTCCTGTTTTATATCTATTGTATGACTATTATACTACTTTCTCTATTGAAAACTATTAGTATTCCACTGTGTTACACTCTGGAAGTGAGGGAATATTATCCCAAAAAGCACACCCTAGGACCTCGCTTCTAGTCTAAAACCTATGGAATTTGGTGAGACACACTTGAGGCCATGTATCCAACCAGGCTTGGGGCACTGTTGAGTTGAATCAGGGTCCAAGACGTTATAAAGTGGTATCAAAGAACTTTTTATTTTTATATTTTATTATTTGGTGATAATAGATAGGAATAGGAAGGAATAATTTTTTTAATGAACTGTGCCTTGGCATAGCTTACCTATTTACAGAAAAATCCAAATCACATCGAATGAAAATTGTTGTTTTTTATTCTAAATATTACAGTTGATTTGAGTCCACTGTGAGGTGATACACTTGAATTGTGATGTTATCTTTGATATTATTGTGGGTTATATTATTTTTCAACCCAATGAGATAAGGGTATTTCATCTCATGCATCATTTAGGAACATGATATAACCCAAATTCCATATATTATGTCACGCCATATAGGATGCATTTCTTGTTTGCATGATGTTGTGATAGGTGCAGAGATATATATATCTGCTGCTGTGATATAATTTTGTGTAGGAAATTGAGAAAGATGGTTGATAATCAGAGTGTCTTCCATAATATATGTAGTGTTTCATGATTAGGCTACAACAAACACCCTAAATAGACAATTGTTTCATGTTGAGTCATGGACCATGAGTCGCATGGTTTGGAATATGTTAGGGTGTGGATTAAGTGGACATCATATTTCAATTCATAAGAAGTATGAGACCTTATGTATTAGAATTTGGTGAACCATTTGGTTTAACCATTTAAAATGGAATGTAAAATTAATATGAAATTCATATAGAAAACTGAAATGATAAATAGAGAACTCAACATAGACCTAGTTTTTGGGTGGGCAAGAGGCAGTGTCTCTAGTGACTTTTGTGACTGTTACTTACATACAGTCTTGTCTTTAAGAGAAAGATATGTTGTATGACTTGGTTATAGGATTTTTTTGACCTGGATTACACTTTTTATCTATAAACATTGATATTTTTCTTTTCTAAGGCATGTGTTTTGTATTTTAGAGGCATTACAACACAACAACCTCCAGTCATGTTCCAGGAGGGTTGTTATGACCACATTCTAGAGAAGGTGGGCCATGTGATACCAGTGGATCCTCCATTAGTGTTAGCTACGACACCTGTAGTTTTTTCGAACACAGGTTCCAAGGCACAATTCTGTGATGGGTTTTATCTTTTTATGAAGAATTTTTAGGTAGTATTGCAGCCTTCCTTGTTTATGGATTAGTTGATGTGTATGGTCCAACAACATAATTCTCCCACATTTTTATGGGATGAAGGTCCATAGGCTGCTGAGATATGGCTTGAGACTATGCTATCAATATTCAAGAATCCAAAGACACCACCCAAGAGGAGAGTGAAGCTTGTAAATTATATGCTATGTGAAGCAGCAATGTGCTAGTGGGCTGTTCTGAACCAGGCTGATAGGTTGTGAGATATGGTTTGGGATGATTTTTAAACAGGGTTATATGATTAATTTTACCCTAAGACTCTGAGGGAAAAGAAGGCTAGTGAGTTCATGCATCTATAGTGGGGTGCTATGATAGTTATGGAGTACTAAACATGATTTATAGATGTATAGTGTTTTATGACGATGTACCATGATGATGTGTTTTTGAGGGAGAGATGTTTAGAGGAAGGTTGTTGACATTACATTTGGTCTCAGGTCAACGTGTTTAGATTGACCTCTATCACTGATGTTGTGAATCATGCACTAATTATAGAGTGGAGCTTGGGGGAAACTAGTGATGCATAACATTGAAGTAAAGTATCTCGACCTAGTGGTTCAATGCCTTCTGGCATGAAACACTATTTTGAGGCTTCCCATGAGATGAGTACAACCAATCCACTAGTGCTGGTAGTGTAGTTTTTGGTGACTAGTGTTGGAAGATGGGGAAACATGAGGAACCAGTACAATAGAAACCCATACGATCAGAGTTTATGTAGTTCCCAAAAATATTATTCAACGGACCTTGACCCCCGGATCCCCAGAGCAAGGGCACGTTTCCCCATGAATCCCCCAATGTGGTCACAAAAAATCTAAATAAATGAGATTTTTGGTCTGGTGTCTACACTACTATAAATTTAGGCTATAGCCAAAATTTGAAACTATGGATATAAGCCCAAAAACCATGGATATAGGTTATAGACATAGTTCAATGAACCGTGGACAGTACTGGCTTGGCTATAGGCCAAGTCCTATAGCCACGATTTAAAACCGTGTCTAAATCCTTATAGCCATGTTTTGAAACATGGCTAAAGCCCTATAGCCACGGTTTAAAACTATGGCTAAAGCCTGATAGCCACTGTTTGAAACCGTGGCAGAAGTTTAATCCATACATGGCCTTCATTTAGGTTCAAACCGTGGGTACATCTTCAATTTCCATGTAAAACACAAATAGGACATATAACCATGGTTAGAAACCATGGATATATATTAAATTTTAATAAAACAACACAGTAGGACTGCCTTCTACCCCCTTCCCCTACTAACCCCCATACCTTCTAGTCCCCGTACCCCCACCCTACAGGTCTCCTCCCTATTTTCCATCTAGCTCTTCCCCTCATAGTCCCCCTACCTGTTTTCCCCGGGTTCCCCACCCCCTGCCACCCCCCCTTATCTTCCACCCCCCTGGATACACCCCCACCCCCTGGACACCCCCTCCCCTGTATAGACACTCCCTACCCTGGACAGATACCCCCTGGATAGACAACCCTAGACACCCCCTCCCCTGGACAGACCCCCCCGACAGACAACCCTGGACACCCCCTCCCCTGGATAGACCCCCCACGGACAGACACCCCCCTGGACAGACACCCCCCGTAGACAGACAACCCTGGACACCCTACCATCCCCTGGATAGACCCCCTCAGATAGACACCCCCCTCTCCTAGACAGGAAACCCCCCTCCCTGGACAGATACCCCTATACACCCCCCCTAGACAGACACCCCCTCCCCCAGAAAGACACCCCCTCCCCTGGACAAACACCCCCTAGGACAGAACACTCCCCCTCCCTTGACAGAAACCCCCTGGACACCCCCATCCCCTGGACAGACACCCCCTGGAGACTCCCCCTCCCTCCTGGACATCCCCCACTCCCCTATACAGACACCCCCTGGACCCCCCAGACACCCCCTCCCACCTCCCTCCTGGACACCCCCCTTGAACACCCCCTCCCTTGGACAGACACCCCCCTGGAATGCTAATATAGTTGGCCATGCAATTTTAAATCAAAGACAAAAACTAAAACAGAACACATTACAAAGCCCCCCCCCCCCAGGACACTCCCTCTCCCTCTTGGACACCCTTCCCTCCCCTGCCACCCCCTCCCCTGGACAAACACCCCCTTATGACTCCCCCTCCCTCCTGGACACCCCACTACCCTGGACCGACACCCCACCTAGACCCCCCTAGACACCCCCCTCCCCCTCCCTCCTGGAAACCCCCACCCCTAGACAGACACCCCCTAGAATGCTAACACAGTTGGCCATGAAATTTGAAATCAAAGAAAAAAACTAAAACAAAACAAATTTCAGAGCCCCCCCCCCCCCTCCTGGATACCCCTCCCTCTACAAAGCTTTGGACACCCCCACCTCTGGAGAGAAACCCCCCTGGAATGCTAATACAGTAGGCCATGCAATTTGAAATCAAAGACAAAAACTAAAGCAAAACACATTGCAACCCCCTCCCCCCTCCTGAATACCCCTCCCTCTGCAAAGCCACAGACACCCCCACCCCTGTACAGACACCCCCTGGAATGTTAATACAGTTGTCCATGCAATTTGAAATCAAAGAAAAAAACTAAAACAAAACACACTGCAACCCCCCTCCCCCTATGTTACTCATTATATCATTTTTAAGGATACATAATTCTTAACAGGTCCACCAATCCCTGAATTTGATGCCTAATGATACTCATCTTCTATATGTTGAAGTAGAATGAATCCATCTCAGTTTCATCAAATTTCTTATAAAATATTACTTCAAGACCATTGTGTTAGACTACACTAGGATGGTCATGATCCTTGTCTCACATGCCTAATTTTTTAAGGAAATCAACATGTCACCACAAGAGTGGTGATGATGGAAACTTTCATTGAAATGGGAGGATGGGAGTTTAAAACATATCTTTATGGTTTTCATTTCCCAGTCCATATTTCTCGTATATAATTAACACATTCTCATGAATCTAGTTCTTGATTCCATCTCCATGTGGACATCAGTTAATAATGTCACTTTATTCCTTATCAAGGTGACAACCTAATGATCAAAGTTTACTAGACTTTCAATTATATTGTATATTTAGACAATCCCATAAATATCTATCTCATTTCTGGAAGTGATGGAATCTTATGCTTTCCACATATAAGTAAAGGATGGATCTTCAGTTATGATCTGGGCAGGAAGGCTATTATATCTTCTTTTTTCAAGCCATATAGACATATTAGGAATAAGCAGTCAGTGGACTACTTTGGAAGCTGTTTGTGAGTAGCTGATCAAGGAGAGAGACAACTGTGAGACCTTTGTTTGCTTTTAGACAACACCAGTACTGTTGCGACGTGATCGTATCTAGAAAAAGCGAGCGCTGGAGGATGATCGGAGCTGGTACAACTCCGTTGCAGGTACAACATACTGAAACTGCCAAGTGCGGTTATCTCTTTCTACCAAATTTTCTTCTATGCGATCGGTTGGGATCACGTCTGCTTCTAGTGACTCGTTTTCTTGTTGGTGATACGATCGTGGAGGGACCGATCAAAGGTCGACGATCATTGTGAGTGGAAGAGATGTTACTGGAGTTTCAGTCAGACGTTGAGGGAATAGTTTGATAATATAAATTGTGAGTACATGAAGTAGCAACACGAAGTACGAGATAATCTATAGAAGTGTATGAACGTGCTTCAAATCTTGAGATGCAACAATGATTCAACAGTTTTTCCAAGACAAAAAGAAGTCAAGGAATAAAATTTTTCTAGTTTTTGACAGTCTGAAGGAGAAATTACAAGTTTTATTTCTAGTATTAAGGAGATGGAAAGGGTTCTTGTGGAGGATCAATATGTCCCTAGACCGCAATCGATTCCACTTGACAGAGAAGTGTCAATTCAAAACGTGTCACCAACTACACTTGAATGACATGGGTTGGAGAAGTTGTTCATGCCTTCTGCTCTCGATGCCAGGCCATACAAAAACTATGGATGGAGTTTGAGCCTGGGAATAAGTCATCACTAGAGTTCAAAACATGTGTTGAAGATTCAAAAATCCGAGGTGATAGAGTTCAGGGGAGGGGAGATGATTCAGAGGCTGAGTATGGAGTTACTTGAGGGAAACCTTTCCTATCAGCGGTGAATAGTCCTGTGGTGTGCCTAAGGAGTTTTCAGACTGTTTCTGTTCCTTGGCTAGTAGCTGCATGGAAATTTTTCAGTTCTACTATCCACTACTTGGAGCATGGTAGGACGAAAATTCTACAACAACCAGCTCACAGCTTGTGCAGGCCTTGCACAATTTGTTTGAGCAGCCACTGGATGCTAAAATGCAGGTAATAGGCTTTAGCATGGATACTGCAGCAACCAGATTACTAAGGAAGAGTTGATTGCCAAAAGGTTCAGTGTGTAACTCACAGAAATGATGTTCTGTGAGTTTGGTTTTTAAGAAATTCGCGAGTCAGATTACAACAACTCCCACATGTTTTCATTGGGGAGAAATAATGCGTTTATCGGGGCACCAGTTTGGTATGAAGAAGTTGAGTAGTAGTGAGTTTAAGGAGCAAGCTGGCTCTAGTTATTTTTTTCAGTAAGTGGTAAAGTTATAATAAGGTCGAAGTAATATCAAAGTTGTATCGAATGATCACTAACTTCCAGCAGTTTGAAACCTACAGTAGAAGGAAACATTTTGTAGCCACGACCTCTATCAGAGGATCATCCTTTGTAGGGTCCTCCAAATGTGATGCTTTCTAGTGGAGATAGTGTTACTAGGTCTTCGTTTTAGACAAATGTCCAATAAGTGGTTAATTTGTGGAATATAGAAGCAAAGGATGATGTAGTTAAAATTTTTCCATTGGTTGAAACTGTAGCTGTTTCTATCAGATCAAGAAAAAAAATGTTTGGAAAGCAGTTAGAGCGATTTTTTATAACATCGTCACTCATGTTGTGCTCAGACGTGTTTCTGGTTTGAAGCCCCAAGTGTGTTGGTGGTAATTGGCTCTTTGGAACAAGTTCCTTTAGCATAAAAACCTATTTTGGGGTTGGAACTTCTTCACCCTGAACTCCAAATTCTAAATGCAAGCAGTTTAGCACTGCTCACAGAAATCATTACATGCTTGGGTGGAAAACTTTTTCAACATGCTACAGAACTAGACATTTTTCTCAAATGATTTTTCAAGCGGTGTGATTTACCAATTTTAAGGATTCTATTGAGTTCTGTTAAGAGGAATTTGTTTATGTTCATGGGTATATGAAAAGAAAAGAACATTGTCAGCATTGTCATAAATAATGCATGCACTGTCCAGAAAGTAGCAAGGTATGAATTTGGTATGCAGCTTCTTAGTTTATTTGTTCTAATTGGTTATTTTTCAAGAGGATATGGAGCTGGAAATGAAAGAATTTATGGAGGGCAGTTTTCAGATGAGAACTTTGAACCTGACGTTGATGAGCCTGTTTTCCTCTCTATGGTAGTTTATGGCCCAGTTACACACAAGACTCAGTTTTATATCATTTATCAACATCAATCTCACCACACCGAGAGCTTGGTTTCTGATGCAAATGTATAATCTAAAAAAGGGAAGATTTTAGTGGACAATAGCTTACTATTAAAGTTGGTTTTTGTGTTTGTATAGATGCTAGTGTTGTTGAGCATCTAGAGGAGGAGGAGCCACACTCTAAAGAATTAAGAAGTAATACCAGGTGAAGTTTTCCAGAAATGATGCTTGTGCTGGAACAAAAGTTGGTCAGGAATTAGTGACTAGTGGAAAATACTATGAGGTTTAGAGTACTCTTGGAAGATGGTCCAGAATCAGATATATTGCCTCAAAAGTGGTTTATGTGATGGTGATGATATTGGGATTTTGTGAATGACCCTTGAAGAGTTGTACTATGTATCCTGTTTGATCAGGAATCAAAACCCTCATAGTCTGATTTACATAATTTATGTTTATATGATAAGATCATTGATATTGTTTAACATCTTGCAGTAAATATGTTTTTGCTGTGAAATAAGAGACAATATGTGATGTATTAGGTCTACACATTAGTGTTTCCAAGTCTGGTTCAATGTGGTATGTGGCTCAGGTGTAGGAAGATTGTGGGGTGTACACTTAGTATGATTCCCACTTGGAGGTATGGATCATCAATTGGATAAGGTATATAACACGCAATGAGTACATCGTTTCTTCTTAAACCAAAAAGGATGCCATAAAGATTCATGTAAACTGTAAGGTTACATGTGGGGAATGTACATTGAGTTGTCTTTAGCTTATTTAATACAAAGGAATCAAATGTGGGATACAATAATTATGGTAAAGGGAATAGTGTTTACATGAATAGTCTAAAATTAGGTAGATATGGGCCCCATGGCCCATAAAACCTCATGAAAAGTGGTCTTGTAGAGGATTCAATCCCCTAAATCAATAATATATGAAATAACCTTGTAATCTATGGAGTATTCATCGATATTCATTCTATTTAGGACCTCTTCATATGGGAATAAAATAAACTATGAATATATCCCTATAACATTGATCATTTGTACTTATTTCTTTGGATGATGTTGGATCCCACAAAAATAAATTAAATATACAATATAATCCTACATTGAGGAATCATGAAAGGTTTTTTGGAATTTTTATGTATTAAAATGCATGGATACCCATCCCTACAACACCTAGAATAGCTCGAAGATATGGAAGTGCTATTTTCCTTGTATATGTGCTTTAGACACAAATATATCTTGGGGACCACTTATGGTAGGCCAATATAACTAGTTTTAATGAAGATGGAAGTTGATTTGAACAAGGGAGAGGCAGGGAGATTCCATAAGAGTAATACCCTATCTGCAATTCTGTTGAAGACCATTGGGCACTTATAGGATACCAACTCAAATTCCTTGAAGCTAGTTAGTTGGGAAGGAGTGGATCAAAATTGAATTATGTATCCTTATATGAAATCTATAGTGTGATATATTCACACCATTCCTTGTGCAAGATTTCAAGAGAAATATTATGGGTGGGTTCCATGATACCAGAGAACATGCAAGGAAGATTATCATTGGAACTAATAGATCCTTAAATTAAGTAGTGGTCTTTTATGATGAATTTAATGGGAAGTTGAATGAGATCATGAATGCCTCTAACTAATGATGATCAATGTATGGTTTCTAGATCTCTTGTTATAGTATCTAGAAACTAATAGAATTTTTTCAAGGGCTATATTCATATTCATTCTTGACAAAGCTAGTGGTTATTAGAAAACAATTTTTTAAAATAATAAAGCAATTATGGAAAAAAGTTCTTTAAAACCATCAAGAAATTATAGAATTCAAATTAAAGGTTTAGGCAGAGGGAACTTACCTCAAACTCAAGACGCATTTCTTTTGATGACGACAACTCAAATTTTATTTTCTTCTGCTTGCATTCATATGCAAGATTCATTAGAAAATGGAAGAAACCTTACCTGAATCTGATGTTAAACTCACTATCTTTGATGGAGGTGGATAGAACCAACCTCATCATAAGAAACCACCTATAAGTAAATAATGGTAAAAGAAGTGAGATATAATGACTTCTTATATATATGTGATCAGTGTGTCAATTGTACATGATAAGTGATACATGACTCCATAACCAACAATGAACAAAGAATATTCAGATTGATATGTAAGTGTAATAGATTCTTTTTATTAACAGAAATTTTTGTGAGAAGTTAATCATGCATTCATTATTCTATATCTTAAATTACAAATGTTGTTATAGTAATATGAAACCTTTATATTAATAGTAGAATGTTGATCCAATAACAAAGATAACATAAAAGTGACATAAAATCTTATATTTGAAAAGAAAAAATAATTATATATTTTTCATATTAGGAATATGGATATTATGTTTATGTTATTCCTGTAGTCATCATAAGTTAATTTTTTTAATATCATCACAAAGAAATCATCAATTAGCGTTGTATTCATGATGGATTAATCAAATAATGTTAAATAAAATCATGTAACAAAATAAACTGTGTAAATCATATCAATTACCCCATAAAAAATATTTAATAGATTCAATAAATTCCTTATCAACCTAAAGAAAACTCAAGGAGTAACATGTCAGTCTAAAAGTGATATATTGAATGATTATTAGTCAAAATATCTAAATAAGATGTTGAGGATTTGACCTTAGTAATCTGAATTCACAAAAGGATATTATGAAATGTATTGAACTTCATCATACCTGATAGGACAAGTTTTTGGTTTATGCTGTCTCAATATGAAATAAGTCTTAAAGGATAAGAATGCATGAAAAACACTAAGGATGTGATCAGGTTAGTGAGTGTATGTTTTGGTTTTTATTAAATGGATAAATTTCCTTTTTCATGTAAGAAATGTGTCAAATATCTAAAAATAAAAACTATAATACCCCAAAGAGGTAGCTATAGAAAAGTTAAATATCAAAACATTTACATCCCCTCACTATATAGTATAAGAAGAAATAGAGAACGAAATTTTAAGTGAAATATATGTTTATCATTCCAACTACATGGATCAATCTAGAACATGATGAAAGGATATTGATGTGCTTCCCATGAGATAAGGATATTTGGGACCATATGCACTGGTGAAAGCAGCATAGTTCAAAGGGCCATCTATGTGCTCACCCATAAAATAATTTCCTTGAAGAAGAACTATATATTTGAGAAGGAAAGAAGACAACAGCTTCTTACTGATATACTGATTCTTTGGGTGGCACCATGCTATAAAGAATATGTATAATTCTATGGGGCATTTTATAATCCTGATTCTGGACACATAAGCATAGCTTTGGAGCACATGGATGGTGGGTCATTGACGAACATCATTAAAATAAGGATGTGTATAACAGAATCAATCCTTTCATCAATGGATTCAATGATTCTGCATGGATAAAGCTACTTGCATGGAGTTATACATCTTATTTCTTTTAAAACCATAATTTAATTAGGTAATTGAAAAACACTTCCATCCAATTCTAAAAATAACTAATTCTATTGTAAAATAATAATACACCCTGATCATCTAAAAGATCATTCATTATGTACCACATTGATTCATCCCTCTAAATTAAGGATCTCTCATGCTACATATAAACAAATACTCAAATAGGATGACTAACCATTACTAACATGATCACATGGTTTGATAGACTATTGGCTACCCACACAATAATTTCTATGAATTTTTGTTATTGAGATTTTGGTCATATATTGGTTTATCAATTCATATATACCGACCTCAAAAAACCGACCCAATAACTTTTTCATCTAAAAACCCATCCGGCCCCCAATAAAACTAAATATATGAAAATGTGGATCAATACATAATCAACCTAAAATCCAAAAAAAAAAATACAAATTTAAAATTCAAAAACCACTTCCCATGGTAACATAGGAATAATCATAGAGGGTGGTGATAAAAAAAACCACTCACGACCACCCTTTAGAATCACAATAAAATTCTAAATAAATATTACTAAGAAAACAAAAATATTAGAATAAAATTAAATAAATGGGTCTAGGTTCCTATAGAGAAAGGAAACATTATACCTTTGATATCATTTGTAATGAACTGGACTGGGATTCCATTTGAAACAACCCTCATCATGGCTTTCCACTATCCCACATGCCATTAATGATCCCCATGAGATAGAAACTTGTTTTTGGACATCATAGGAACACTGTTGGTAGCCATTTATCCGTAAAAATAGATAAAAAATAGTAGCATAAAACTAATGAAAAACTGACACGAACATTCCATATATTGGAAATCCATACCAAATCAAATATATTGAAATAAACTATAGAGCGGTATATTAAATTAAAAAAAAATCCCTCTAATCACCCCTAGTCTACCACCACTGTATATGCAATGAAAATAAACCACATCCATGTGCCTTGTTTTCTTCCAATATTGGATAACACTACCCTTTATCTATATAAAGTATTGAAAGGCCAATTTTCCAAATTAAACATTGTAATTGGACACATGTTTTGAATTCTTTGAAAATAAAATAAGGTCCTACCAAAATAAATAATAGGCACCACTATGAAAATGTGATAAAATAACTGGTCACTTCAATCCCCAGATAAACCAATGCTCAAAGAGTGGTTTGAATCGTAACTAAGAACATTAAATTTAGATAATATAGAAGTCGTCATAAAGAATCAAAATATGTAACAACCAAAAAAGGATATGTAAATCCCTATGTAATGTATTTTATAAAATTTTAGGTTGAACATTATGTATAAAATATGATTTAAATACTTTAAAAACATAAAAAGGCCAAACATAAATCCATAAGAACTTTTTAAATGGCCACCATTATTATAAAATAAATACAATAATGAATAGAATTTTTTATGGAATATTTTCATCCAAGTATTTTAAAGTAAAATTTTTAAACCAAATAAAAAGTGAATTTATACTGATGATAAACAAACCAAAACATATTTTCCCTCCTTCTAAACATCTCATGAAAATTACATATTCATAAATAATTTTAAGAAAAACTATTTCTTTAGGACTTCAAAAAATAACAAAACCTTCTTCCATTCCAAATCATACTTTCAAACCATTATAAATTAACCCATTTGAAAGTGAACTATCACACACAAAATGATGCAATAAACACGCAATGATCCGAATGTATCAATGGATGTATAACCCAAGTAATCAACCATTCATTCAAATGGGAAAAAACCAAGGTAATACAAAAGAAGTATAAAATTAAATTCCCTAAGGATTCATATGAAGGACCTACATGTAATGTGAAATATTCCTCAGAAATAATAATAAAAGAAATGAACTGAAGATAAGGAACCCAGGTTGATACTACTAAACATGTCCTAGCCCTAGTGATCCAGTCAAAATAATCAAAATTAAATGACCAAAGAAATCCTTCAACCATGTTATCAAATAAAATTTCTAGCATAAATACCTATTATCCCTTATAATCTAACCATGTTGGTGTAACTATGCAACACTCCCTAGTCGAGCCACAATCACTACTAGGTTTTTCCCTCACAAAGGTCATATACTATGTCTGGTGTACTCCCATTGATAAAAAAATGGATGTAGGAACAATCAATTAAAAATAATAAGAATCAAATTTAAATCATTCAGAAAAAAACATGCCTCAACTCCTACACCCTCAGTAGAAAAATACACAAACACATATCCATGAATAATAATCAAAATTTGTATAACAATACTAGAATGACCCATGAGGTAATAAGAAACAATGACCACATAAATAAATGGATATGGAAATGAGGGTTCCAATAATATATAAAGTCATTTCAAATAACATTACAACTAGAATTTAACAAAATTTCTCAGTAGACTGATCAATTTTTAAAACTATTTGAAAATCCTTTCCAAAACACACATGAAAACTAGTTTCAAAATCCCACATGAAATTATTTTCCTAAATGACAATTCAAAATCAAACTTTTACACAATCCCCCATCTAAAATAAATAAACCTATTTTGAATGAAACAAAACAGTGGTAAGAATTATTTTCACAAAATCTAAAATTAAATTTTAAGGCCATGTTAAAATCACCATGAAACCCACTATCACAAAATTCTTTCAAAAGAGGGCCAACTCCACTATTTTTATAAAAATCCTTAAAAAACTATACACTAATTTCAAAAAAGGATCAGGCAGAAAATAAAAGTTTAAAACATTTAAATCCCTTTATAAAAGTCAAATGATCACTTAAACAAACACTTAAATTGCACCTTTAATCCATGAAAAGTCTTTAAATCATCAAATCTAATTAAAACCAGTTAAAGAATTTCTGTTACATTTAAAAAGAAAAGATAAAATTTTCAGCCACTGAATATTTTATATAGTGCTACTTGGGAAATTTTCAAGCACTTGGTAAGTGACCTAAGCCCATCCCAAGTGTGAAATCCATTTAAATACTAAAATAATACTACTACTAGAATACAACAAAATTTAAAACTCCTAAAAAGGGAATTGAAAATCCAAAATTTATTTATAACATGAAATGTATGAGGATTAATAAGAATAACTACCTCAAATTAATAGGGGGAGAAATGGTAGTATGAAATGCATCACCCTAATAGAGGATTCCTGAATCGAACACCAATTTCACCCAAATTTTTTAGAAATGCTAAAAAAATCCATAATAAAACATACCTCAAGTGAGACGATGAACTGCAGCTTGAAGAGGGGAGCTCAATCGCGAAGAGGGGAATCATCGGCCGACACGCCGAATGGAGGAGGAATGCCCGAAGAAGGGTATGGAGGAGGGAAGGAATGTGAGAGGGATGGAGGAACTGTGAATGAATAAGCCGATGAGGGAAATAAAAACTGTGAAGGAGAAGCCGATGAGGATTGAATGAGGGAGAATCGATCTGGTGACGATCAGCCGATGATAAGGGTTTCAGGAGAGGAAAGACCGAGCGTGAGCATGGGAGAGGAAATCCCAAGTAGGAGGGTGGGAGAGGAAAGACTGATCGTGAGCGTGGGAGACGAAAGCCTGAGCGGGAATAAAATTAGAGATAGATGTAGGCACAGGGGGCAATTAAACCATGGATTTATCATACCTATAGCCATTGACCAATTAAACCATGGTTATTCAACTGTGGATATAGGTTGTTTTTCTAGTAGTGGTAGTATGTGCCTTTATAATTCATCCCAACATTATCTAGATGGATCAGGATGCACTAATCCGATATGATCGAGAATTTTATTGATGTGTCCACTTAAAAAAAGGAATTGGATTAAGAGTGAAGGAAGATACACTACTAAAAATAAGGGTATTAGCGACCGCCATTGGTGGTCGCTATAGGGCTATAGAGACCGCCCAGCGACCACCATTGGCGGTCGCATATGCTCGGTCGGTGTAGGACAATAGCGACCGCCAAAGGCGGTCGCTTCACTGGAAAATTGTTTTTAAACAAAAATTCATACCGAAAGAAATATATATATATTTTTATTTATTAAATAAAATATATATATATATATATTAAAGAAAATATTTATATATATAATATTAAATAAAATATTAAAAAATATATATATATATTAAAGAAATATATATATATATATAATATTAAATAAACTATTTTTCATTTTTATATATATTTATTAAATAAAATATATATATATATTAAATAAAATATTTTAATATATATATATATAATATTAAATAAAATATCTTTCATTTTTTTAACGAAATGTACGAATTCTGTTTTTTTTCTTCACGGTGCAAAATCAGAGATAAATCAAGATAACAATCATAAAAAATGGAAAAAAATTTCAAACATCACAAACATAAAGATCATCATAAACGATAAACGTGCTTCAACGATCCGAGCAGGTCCATCTATTTCAATCTTCTGCTTCAATAAACCTACAATAAGATAAAAAAACAACAAAACAAAACAAACGTAAATTAAAAATAATTATTCAGTTATTATATACATATAATAAAATTAAATCTAACATCAAATCATGGTGTTATAATAATTTAAAACCCCCAATTTAAGAAATGCTATCATTTCAGGTCATTCAGCCGTTTTTGGTGTTTTATGACACCAGAAACGTGTTTTCGGTCACCGCGGTCAAATGGAACCTCTGATTGACGTACCGTCTACCTAAACATTTCACAAATCACACAATAGCTGTTGTCGTACGGTTTCATGGCATTCCGAGGTCGTTTGGGTGGTTTTGACCCCCCAACGCGCCGTTTTAGCGCGCGCCGAGCTGCTGAAAACGACACACTCGAACGTAATGCGCGCACCGCACCTCCGATGGGAACGCCGTCTCATCCTACACATCACGAATAATATTCCTAATGTTTTCGTGTGGTTTCAGGTCATTCGGAGCACGTTTGCTCCGAATTCAACCGTCTCTCGCCGTTTTTGGTGTTTTGTGACACCGGAAACGCGTTTCCAGTCACCGCGGTCAAACGGCACCTCCGATTGACGTTCCATCTACTCGACCATTTCAAAAATCTCACAACGGCTATTTTCGTACAGTTTCATGGAATTCCGAGGTCGTTCGGGTGGTTTTGACCCCCTAACGCGCCATTTTAGCGCGCGCCGAGCTGCTGAAAACGACACACTCGGACATAACGCGTGCACCGCACCTCCGATGGGTGCCTCGTCTCCTCCTACACTTCATGAATAATATTACTAATGTTTTCATGTGGTTTCAGGTCATTCGGAGCACGTTTGCTCGGAATTCGACCGTCTCGCGCCGTTTTTGGTGTTTAATGACACCGGAAATGCATTTCCGGTCACCGCGGTTAAACGGAACCTATAATTGACGTGATTTCTACCTGACCATTTCAAAAATTGAACAACGGATTTTGTCGTACGGTTTCATGGTATTTCGAGGTCGTTCGGGTGGTTTTGACCCCCCAACGCGCCGTTTTAGCGCGCGCCGAGCTGCTGAAAACGACACACTCGGACGTAACGCACGCACCGCACCTCTGATTGGCACTCCGTCTCCTCCTACACGTCACGAATAATATTCCTAATGGTTTTGTGTGGTTTCAGGTCATTCGGAGCACGTTTGCTCCGAATTCGACCGTCTCGCGATGTTTTTGGTGTTTTATGACACCGGAAACGCGTTTCTGGTCATCGCGGTCAAACGACACCTCCGATTGACGTTCCATCTGCCCGAACATTTCATAAATCGCACAACGGCTGATGTCGTACAGTTTCATGGCATTCCGAGCTCGTTTGGGTGATTTTGACACCCCAACGCGCCGGTTTAGCGCACGCCGAGCTGCTGAAAACGACGCATTCAGCCGTACCGCGCGCACCGCACATCCGATGGGCGTTATGTCTCCTCCTACATGTCACAAATAATATTTGTAATTTTTTCGTGTGGTTTCAGGTCATTCGGAGCATGTTTTCTCCGAATTCGACAGTCTCACGCAGTTTTTTGGTGTTTTATAACACCGGAAATGCGTTTCTGGTCACCGCGGCCAAACGACTCCTCCGATTGACGTGCCGTCTACCTGACCATTTCAAAAATCACACAACGGCTGATGTCGTACGGTTTCATGGCATTCCGAGGTTGTTCGGGTGGTTTTGACCCCCCAACGCGCCGGTTTAGCGCACGCCGAGCAGTTGAAAACGACACTTTCGGCCATACCGTGCGTACCGCACCTCCGATGGGCGCGCCATCTCCTCCTACACATCACGAATAATATTAATAATGTTTTCTTGTGGTTTTAGGTCATTCAGAGCACGTTTGATCCGAATTCGACCGTCTCGCGCCGTTTTTGGTGTTTTATGACATCAGAAACGTGTTTCTGGTTAGCGCGGTCAAACGACACCTCTGATTGACGTGCCGTCTACCTGACCATTTTACAAATCACACAATGGCTGATTTCGTACGGTTTCATGGTATTCCGAGGTCGTTTGAGTGGTTTTGACCCCCCAACGCGCCGGTTTAGCGCGCACCGAGCTGCTGAAAACGACGCATTCGGCCGTACCGCACTCACCGCACATCCGATGGGTGCTCCGTCTCCTCCTACACATCAAAAATAATATTCCTAATGTTTTCCTGTGGTTTCAGGTCATTCAGAGCACGTTTGCTCCAAATTCGACCGTCTCGTGCCGTTTTTGGTGTTTTATAACACCAGAAATGCGTTTCCGGTCACTGCGGTCAAATGACACCTCTGATTGACATGCTGTCTACCCGACCATTTCACAAATCACACAATGGATGATTTCGTACGGTTTCATGGAATTCTAAGGTCGTTCGGGTGGTTTTGACCCCCCAACACGCCGTTTAAGCGCGCACTGAGCTGCTGAAAACGACGCATTCGGCCGTACCGCGCACACCGCACGTCCGATGGGCGCACAGTCTCCTCCTACACGCCACGAATAATAATTAGACAGTTTTCCTATGATTTCAGGTCAATACGATGTCATCCTCTATGACTTTGACCATTAGATGTCTGTTTTGGCCGTTTATAACACCAGAACGGCGTTCCCGGTCACCACGGGAACACGGCACGTCCGACTGACATGTCGTCTACTCGATCACATCACAATTCAGTCACCCTTTGATGTCATCTGATTTAAGGCCATTCGGACCTCGTTCGGCCTGTTTGGACCCCCCACGCGTGTTTATCAAGAGCACACAACACTTAAAGAACACATAATGAGCCCTACCGCGCAGAACGCATGTCCGATTGACGTGCCGTCTATGCGTACACGTCAAGAATAATAATTAGATTGTTTTCCTGTGATTTCAGGTCAATCTGATGTCGTTCTCTAAGACTTTGACAGTTAGACGCCCGTTTTGGCCGTTTATGACACCAGAACGGCGTTCCCAGTCACTGCGGGCACACGACACGTCTGATTGACATGCCCTCTACTCGAACACATCACAATTCACTCACCCTTTTATGTCGTCTGATTTTAGGCCATTCGGACCTTTTTCGGACAGTTTGGACCCCCCCCCCCCACGCGCGTTTATCAAGCGCGCACAACACTTAAAGAACACATAATGAGCCCTACCGCACAGACCGCACGTCCGATTGACGTGACGTCTACGCGTACAAGTTTTGAATAATAATTATATTGTTGTCATGTGATTTCAGGTCAATCCTATGTCATCCGCTATGAGTTTGACCGTTAGACGCCCGTTTTGGCTGTTTATGACACCGGAACGGCGTTCTCGGTCACCGCGGGTACACGGCACGTCTGATTGACGTTTCGTCTATTAGAACACATCACAATTTACTCACCCTTTGATGTCGTCTGATTTCAGGCCATTCGGACGTCGTTCGGCCCGTTTGGACCCCCCCCCCCCCACGCGAGTTTATGAAGCACGCACAACACTTAAAGAACGCATAATGAGCCCTACCGCACATACCGCACGTCCGATTGATGTTCCGTCTATGCGTACACGTTGAGAGTAATAATTAAATTGTTTTCCTGTGATTTCAGGTCAATCCGATGTCGTCCGCTATGAGTTTGACCGTTAGACGCCCGTTTTGGCCGTTTGTGACACCAGAACGGCGTTCCCGATCACCAAGGGCACACGCCACGTCAGATTGACGTTCTGTCTAATCGACCACATCAAAATTAACTCACCCTTTGATGTCGTCTGATTTCAGGCCATTCGGACATCATTCGGCCCTGTTTGGACCCCCCCCACGCGCGTTTATGAAGCGTGCGCAACACTTAAAGAACACATAATGAGCCCTACCGCGCAGACCGCACATCCGATTGACGTGCCGTCTGTGCATACACATCAAGAACAATAATTAGATGTTTTTCCTATGATTTCAGGTCAATATGATGTCGTCCGCTATGAGTTTGATCGTTAGACGCCCGTTTTGGCCATTTTTGACACCAAAACGGCGTTCCCGGTCACCGCGGGCACACGGCACGTCCGATTGACGTGTCGTCTGCTCGACCACATCACAATTCACTCACCCTTCGATGTCGTCTGATTTAAGGCCATTCAGACGTTTTTTGGACTGTTTGGACCCCCCCACGCGCGTTTATGAAGCGCGCGCAACACTTAAAGAACGCATAATGAGCCCTACCGCGCAGACCGCACGTCCGATTGACGTGTCATCTATGCGTACACGTCACGAATAATAATTATATTGTTTTACTGTGATTTCAGGTCAATTTGATGTCGTCTGCTATGAGTTTGACCATTAGACGCCCGTTTTGGCCGTTTATGACACCAGAACGGTGTTCCCAGTCACCGCAGGCACACGACACGTCCAATTGATGTGTCGTATGCTCGACCACATCACAATTCACTCACCCTTTTATGTCGTCTGATTGAAATTCCGTCTGCGCGTATATGTTGTGAATAATAATTAGATTGTTGTCTGGAGTTCGGGGAAGGCTGTCTGGGGTGCGGGGGGCTGTCCGGGGTGTGAGGGGGCTGTCCGGAGTGTGGGAGGGATGTCTGGGGTGCGGGGGGGGGGGGGGGGGGGCTGTCCAGGGTGCGGGAAGGACTGTACAGAGTGCGGGGGGCCTGTCTGGGGTGCAGGAGGGTTGTCCGGGGTGTGGGGAGGGCTGTCCGGAGTGTGGGGAAGGCTGTCCGGTGTGCGGGAGGGCTGTCCGGGGTGCTGGGAGGGCTGTCCGGAGTGCGGGGAAGGCTGTCCGGGGTGCGGGAGAGCTGTCCGGGGTGCGGGGAGGGCTGTCCGAGTTGTGGGAGGGCTGTCTGGGGTGCGGGGGGGCTGTCCGGGGTGGGGGGGCTTGTCTGGGGTGCGGGGAGGGCTGTCCAGAGTGCGGGGAGGGCTGTCCGGGGTAGGCCGGGGACTAAAAATAGTGAACTCATCTCATTCATCAAAAACAAGTTTAATGATTTATATTAGGAATCACGTATTTTTTTTCAAAAATATTACAGAACATGCAATTCTAAACATTGAAAATTAAATGAACAAAACATATCCAAATCAATAATCAGTTGCATGGTTACTTCTCAATTCGTGCACACAAACATTGCATGAGGCCAAAACACACATGATACCCCAAAATCACAAAAAAACTCACTAGAAACCCAACATAAATATCAATAACAACCCTACCATTAAAAGCAGAAACACACCTCGTGAATATGATGCGTCATGCGTGTTCATCACTGACCTCCATCCGGTGGGCCAGGGGCCTACAACAAATAAACATTTTGAATATTTTCATAACAAAAATAATTTAAATTAAATAAATAAATACAGTATAAACCCGCATCGTGTGATCCCCTGCACCGTCACCTGGACGAACATATTCCCGTAGTGCTCTAACCTCAGCAGCCAATTGCGCATTTTCCTCCTCGGAAGCCCGCAGCCGTGCCTCGAAATATGACAGCTGCTGTGTCATCCGAGCAACAACAGGACCAAAAACCGCAACGCATGACACTACAGAACAAGGAATCCATTTTCCATAGGTCAAACTGTATCCATGTCCGTCCCGACCAATGATGCGATGAAAGATCTCATCCCTTCGCATGGGAAGCTGTCACTGGTCCTCTGGAAGTTGTTCTAATTCAACTTCAAATTGAGCTTGTGAAATATTTAAATATATATAAATATATTAATATAAATATTTTATGTAAGTATTGGTAATGAGTACAAGAACTTACTATCAATGCTGCAGCCTCTCGATCATTGCGATCACGAGTTCTCATCCACACTGACATTTTATCAGTTGGTGCACCTTGCTCCCGCAACTATATATGAATAGAATATAAACACAAAACCGTATTAATTAAAAAAAATTAAAAAATGAATAATAAATACCTCATGTCGGATCTGAGACACGTGACGAGTCCCGAGCCTGTGAGGTGGTCCCTGCAACGCTCGATTCTCAGAATGGCGTGTAGACACCTCCTACATTCAATTCATTCAAATATCAAACAAATCACACATTCTTGAAAATATATATACCAAAATAAATATACAAACCGCAACACCCTCAGTAGACCAATATGCAACTAAATCACGCCACTGAGCCGGGAGGACACCTCTCCGGACTTTTTCTAGAATGTCTGGGGCACCCACATTTGGTACCCAGTGGTCCCTCTTGACTTTTCCTTTATAGTCTTTCCACATCTTATGGCATTTTCTCATACACACTGACCGAAACTCATTGGGACATACTTTCAAGTTTTGCTATTAAAGAAAAAAAGCACATATGTTATTGTTGTTTATACATAGGAATAAAGTAAAATGGTCTTCTTACCTGAACCTCCCTCCAAAGACGATCTAATGTGTCCTGAGGGATAGAAGCCCAGTCACGCGTGGTCAATGGAAATCGATGTGGATCACGTATGATATGACCCAAATGATGAATAAATGCAGGGGCCTTATGTCCCATAGGATGAAATACCTCATTAAATGAAACATCAAAAGTCATGTCGGAATTCCATGATAATATGCCACGACCAGGGCCTCTGCTGCGAGAGGAAGAAGCAGTCGAGTCTAATCCTATTGAAAACAATTTTATATACAAAATGACAGATGTTATAAATATATATATATATATATATATATATATATATATATATGTTTATTAATTACATAAAAAATAGAGACAATGACATTTCAACATACCTCGACCCTGAGACGTAGATGCCTCAGATGGATGATGTGGATCTTCTGCCTCTTCCCCTGACATGCCTGCAGTCATGGAAAACATTAGTAAGGGGACTATCCAAAGTGCCCAAATGATAAATTGGATTGTTTTTAAAAAAAATCAAACTTTTATAGTTGTTAATCATACAAAAAGAGATTGAATAATTAGTTATGAATGAATTTTAAAAAATCAGAGAGTTCACAAAACAGATATACAAATTATGTACAAAACCAATCAATGCATAGCCAAATTTCAAATTGAATTAATAAAAATTCAAACAACACATGAATCAAATGAAGAATACCTCAATAAGAAAATACACTGACAATAACATCAATATAACATGATTTAAATCACCCTAAATATTTATAACTGAATAAACTTACAAAAGTGAGGATTAAAACTTACAAGGATTTATAAAATGTTTAGATAATTTATGATATCTTAGGCTGAATAGTGGGAAAATAATTATACCTTTAATTAAGCATGCAAATCGACCGTTTCAACTTCAACAACCACTATGACCCAGTAAATATCTTCTTCACGTTGAACTACGGTATGTTGATCAAGCTGTTGGGAAACAAAAGGAACAGTCTCGGGTTCATCTTGTTCAAATACAAACACTCCTCACTGAGACATTTTGACAACAACTTGCCAACTTGGATTCGAAGGCAAAGTAACGAAGAATAATTGTTCCGCTTGTGATGTGAAAATGAAAGGTTCATTATCAACTCGTTCATTTCTGTATAACATATAGTTAAAATTTACCAATGAAAACTGATATTGATCGACTTTACATCCACGCACTGGATCAACCCAATTACACTTTAACAATATGTACTTCAACCCGTGTGTGTATACAACTTCAATGATGTCTATCAATTGACAATAGTAATAGCCAGAATCCACAAATGGAAAACCGATGCCACTTTTTTGTGTTGCTTGTTTTTCGTCAACATATTTAATGCGAAATTGCAAACCATTAGCATCTATAGATTTATAACGACGAGCCGTTATAGATGGACCCTCAGCCAGTTGGATAAATTCTCTAGTTAGCGTGGGGTCCCCTAAATCCCTCAGCTTATGAACCTACATAATTCATAGAATTCAATAATAATATATGATGAAAGAAATTAGTATAATACTTCACTCATAATGAAAATCAATTTATATGTACATAATCCTTGAACCAATCATGAAATGACGCATAATGAGACTGTTGAATTTGCAACTAAGTCGCACGATGCATCTCTTCTTTTATCTCATTAATGTGCTTTCTACAAATGATAACGTAATGTTTAAATGATCAACTTATGAAAACAAAACATGTAAAAGTTAAACAATAAAAGTGATAAGATACTTACTGCATTAATGGTGCAACTGATGGAGTATTGAACAAGATATATCGATGCACTTGTATCCACTCGATGTTGTCCATATCATATGTGGTTCTTTCTCCAACTGGACCATCCTGAATCCGAGAGGGCTTATCTAATTTTGTTTCAACATCCGTAAGATATTATGCACAAAAGTAGTACACTCATCCATCAAATAACCATTGGCTATTGATGCCTCTGGACGAGCTCTGTTGCGTACAAATCGTTTCAATGTACTCAAATACTGCTCAATAGGATACATCCACCTAAATTGCACTGGACCAGCAGCCATTACTTCATCAGTTAGGTGCACTGTCAAATGGACCATAACATCGAAAAATGAGGGGGGAAATAGTTTCTCAAAGTGACAAAGCGTAAGTACAATTAGGTCCTGTAAACATTTTAAATCACTCATTCATTGATTTCATAAACAAAGCTGTCTAAAAAAATTACTCATCTCAATCAACGGCTGAACAACATTGGGGGATAAACAATCACAAATTGCGATTGGAATCAACTGCTGAAGTAGTATGTGATTGTCATGACTTTTCAACCCTTGCAATGTCTTGCTCGTCAGATTCACACACTTTGAAATATTAGAAGAGTAACCATCAGGCACCTTGAGCATCTTCAAAATGGAAAGAAATGTCTCTTTCTCCTTTGTAGTCATCGTATACTGTGCAGCAGGCATATATGCCTTGTTTCCCTGTGCTAACTGTAAATGAAACCGTTTCCTTAAACCCATTTCTTCCAAATCACGACGTGCATTAACATGGTCCTTTGATTTCCCACTAACACCTAAAATGGTCCACAATATGTTATCACAAACATTTTTTTCAATGTGCATGACATCCAAATTATGCCTTAGCATGTTAGTTTTCCAATACGGAAGACTATAAAAAATACTTTTCTTTTTCCAATTGTGACTGCACTGCCTACCCGCAGCTCGAATGTTACGTACCGGAGGAGCCACCAAATCCTGAATTTCATATACCATGCAGATTTTTTCTTCCTCAATCTGTGATAACATTTCGACTCCTTTCATGATCTTTGGTGTTGGGATGAACTCTCTAGAACCATCAAATGCCACTCTGTCCTTTCTGAACCTGTGGTGAGGGGGGAGAAAACGTATGTGACCCATGTATGCCCATTTTTTGGAATGCTTAAGCCATACAAATTTTTTACTTTGTTGCAACAAGGGCAAGCAAATTCCCCTTTCGTACTCCATCCTGATAAATTTGCATAAGATGGGAAGTCATTGATTGTCCACAATAAAGCAGCCTGCAGTTTGAACATTTCATTCATTTCACAGTCATGAGTCATCACACCATCGTCCCAAAATTCATTCAACTCATCAATCAATGGCTGAAGGTAAACATCAATCTTATCCCCCAGACTTTTAGGTCCATCAATAAGAGTGGAAAGTAATATAAATTGTTGCTTCATAAAAATCCACAAAGGAAGATTATACGAAACCAACACCACGAGCCATGTGCTATGAGTTGCACTAACCATAGACTTGAATGAATTGAAACCATCTGCTGCCAATCCCAATCGGACATTAAGAACATCTTCGGAAAAGTCAGGATGTCTCTTATCAAAATCCTTCCATGCATGAGAGTCTGCTGGGTGGGTTAACATATCACTTTCATGAACTCTTTCTGCATGCCATATCATTAAATTAGAAACTTTAGATGACCTAAAAAATCTTTTCAACCATGGTTTAAGGGGAAAGTAATGCATTTTCTTTACGGAAATCGGTTTCCCCTATATCACAATCTGACTTTGATGAGTATGATTTCCCCTGTTCTCTTTCCACCTGGAAGCACCACAAACCGTACAAATATCCAAATGGGTAGTTTTCTTTCTAAACAACATACAATTGTTTGTACATGCATCTATGGTCTCATATGTAAAACCTAAGTTCTCTGTCATCTTACGAGCATGGTAATACGACTCGGGAATCTTAGCGTCGACAGGAAGAACCTTTTTCAATAACACCAATAGCATGTCTAATGATGTGTCTGACCAATGATTAGAAGTATTCAAATGCAACAACTCCACGATAAATGACAATTTATTGAAAGAAGTACATCCAGGATATAATTCTGTTTTTGCATCATCAATTGCTTCATAAAACCTCCTTGAATCACAATCTGCACCAGAGTGAAGATTTATCTCAAAGGTCTCAAGATTCTAGATGTCAATACCTTCAGGATCCAACCCACGTACCATTTCAGTAAGCATTTCATGCATTGGATCATTCATCCTTGCATCAACATCCATCTGAACTGTATCCGTATTTTCACAGCGAACATATTCTTCTCCAGGACGAGTCCAACTCTTATAATTTCTCAGAAATCCATTAATGAATAGGTGCTCCCTCACAGTATCTCGTGTGAATTGATATCTGTTAGCACATTTTCTACATGGAAAACTAATATAGTCACTTTCAAATCCTTTGGTGAAGTCAATAAACTGGATAATGCCATTGAAATACTCTCTAGACGTTCGATTTGGAATATCAATCCAACTCTTATCCATAATAAGATCCCTACAACAAACATTTACACAAGACTTATTACATTTTCATTTTTCGTATAAAATATATTTAAAATAAATACTAATTAATTGTTTGTGAGCCATTTATAAAATAATAATGTAACTGAAATCCCATGTCATACCTGATTGTGCTACAAACCTGGAAGGGAAGGGAGCCGAAGGCGGTGCTGCGAGAGGAGAGGAAGAAGTGGGGAGCCAGAGCCGGAGCTGGTGCGGCGAGGGAGGGGATGAAGAGGAAGGGGACAGGGGTTGGTGGGGTGCGGGGGGTGGGGGGGGAGGGGTGTTAGAGGTGATGGGGGGGAGGGAAGAGGGTCCGTAGGGCCGAGGGTGGAGGTCGGAGGCCGAAGGGGCTGGAGGCCAAAGGCCAGAGGGCGGTCGGAGGGCTACCGGAGGGCTGCTGGAGGGCTGCCCGAGGGCTGCCGGGCTGCCGGAGTGAGGTGGCGGGAGGCCTGAGGGTAGAGGGAGGCCGCAGGTCGGAGGGCGGCTACAACTGGAGGGCGGAGGGTGGGGCCGCCGGAGGGCGGAGGTCGAACGAAGGGTGGAGGGCGGCCGGAGGGCGGACGGAGGGGGGCCGGCGGAGGGAAGGGCCGGCGGAGGGCAGGGCCGGTGGAGGGCGGCCGACTGGAGGACGGGGCGGCGGAGGGAGGGGCGGCGGAGGGTAGGGCTGCGCAGGGCGGGCCGACGGAGGGCGGGGCGGCGGAGGGCGGGGCGGCGGAGGGCGGGGCGGCGGAGGGCGGGGCGGCGGAGGGCGGGGCGGCGGAGGGCGGGGCGGCGGAGGGCGGGGCGGCGGAGGGCGGGGCGGCGGAGGGCGGCGCGGCGGGGAGGGCGGGGCGGCGAGGAGGGCGGGGCGGCGGGGAGGGCGGGGCGGTGGGGAGAGCGCGCAACGTCGGGGAGGGCGCGGGCGACGGGGAGGGCGCAGGCGACGGGAGGGGGGAATTTGGGGGGGGGGGACTTCACGAGAGGAGGGGGCACAGAAGCCCCCTTTTTTAAGGAAATGTAGCGACCGCCAATGGGGGTCGCTATAAGTTAAGGGGCTCAAAATACCATATTTCTAGTAGTGATAACTCCTTCAAAATATCATCCCTTTCACCAGCCACACACATGGAATAAATAATAAAAATGAATAAAAAATTTAATGATTATACAATCTTCACAATGATCTATGGGAGAAAGCATTGACAAGATCAACCTATAGTGTATTATTCCAGAAGAGAAAAATATGGCTATTAGTTGGGATGCCCATGCATGTGATAATCCATAACTTTCTTGGAAGAATAATTCTGAATGGTTGAAACCTTATTTTTAGGATGCAGAATAGTAAGTAATGAAATACATTTGTGACTAATCATTTTAGATGGTCGAGGAGACAAATCCCTAGGCATCCCATATCAGTGTGGTAGACATGGAAAGAGATATGAGAATGTTTAATCACTTAAGAAACCTTTGTTACAACATGATAATTCACCCATGTATGATATGTACTTGGAGAAAATTGCCATTCCCTATGAAGAAGAGTTTTTATTTTTATCTTTATTCCTTTGATAACCTGTTAATAATGGGGAAGTTTTCATTTCTTCACTAACCCCCACTGAAGGCTCAAAATCATTGAGAGAGGAAGAAATTTTATCAGAGATAACCTATAATTCTTCCAGTTCTTTAATCCTAGGGGATGGAGGATCACAAAGAGCTTTTCCAACCTCACCAAAGAGATGGATTGAAGGAGACACGTCATTTGTGACATTAGGGAGGATTCAATTTTGAGCCTTATCCTTAAAAAAATCCTAGGAGAAAAATGATTCCATGACACCCTATTTTCCTTAAGATTTATCCATTAAAAGGGAAATAAAGACAACAGTACAGGTGAACGTGAAATTCACTATTAGGATTATGTTAATTTCTAACAAAAATAAGGGGGTCTAGATAATGATCTTCTATAATAGAAGATGAAGGGAAAATAAAGGTATGATATGCACCTTTGGGTGACACCTTTATACCCATTTTTGGTGCCTTGAATCCACATCTGAGGTTGTGGATGTCTCTGATTGATCATACTAAGAAGTAACCCTTGATCAATGCAATACATTTTTTGAGATGCCAACTAGAGGGGTTATTGATGTTTAATCATCTAAGAAATAATAACCTCTTATTTTGGGAGAGTATGAATATACTATCTCTTAAAGGGGGAACATAGATCCTTAGACTCCAATGAGCGTGTATTCGATTGAATCTGACTTCTCCACTTAAAGAAATAATGGCCTTGAAGATGATAGTGTGAGAAAAATATAATCAGAATGGAATTGTAAAATTATTTCTAGAAATAAATGTGTGGGACACCAAGGAGAAAGATAGTTGGATCCAATGAAGATATATCCACATAAAGGCAAGGCTGTATTGGTTCTATGATCTAACAAACCATTCAATTATTGTTAGAGAAGGGAGATCCCAGGAAAATGTGACTATTGAGACCATTTTTGACCAGAGAGAGAGATGGTTCCAGATAGAGCTAATTATTTTCCCTTTGTTTCAAGAAAATAAGTGGTATCATGGGAAGAAAGGAACTCAAAGGAGATGGTTATCTTCCAAGTAGCTCCAATTTAGACACCCTGCCGACCATAAGAGGCTGATAACGACACAGTGATGAGGAAGGAGAAGCCTTCCCCGAAATATCTAAGGGTGCCTTGTCCCATGAAATGGGGACATAAACTGGTGATGGTGGCATGGTAACTGGAAGGACAGTCAAAAATGAATTTGGAAGGATACCCAGTATCACATTGAGGCCATTCAAAAAGCGAATCTATGAATCCACCTCCGCTAATAGATCTGTAGAGGGAATGTCTCTAACAGACAGGAAATTCGAAAAACATGGAGGTTCGTAAGGCACGTAAAATGGGGAGCATACAAAGTAACAAAAAATATTCATTTTCTTGAGAGAATATAATATTAAAAATGGTTGGGGATGGGTAATTTAAAATCTACAAAGAAAAACACAAACATTCACATGTAGTAAGTCAGGGAGACTCGAACCCAAGACCTAAACACATCTTAAACACACTCTAATTCCAATGATCTACCCATATTAATCTCTAAAATCCCCTATATATTTTTATATAGAACTGGTCTAGATAAACATCTATCCTCTAACAGCTATAATCTCAATCCAATAGATTTGAGTTATTGAAAAAAGTATTGGTACTCAAGTCTCTAATTCCTCTATTATCTGAAATCATTTTCTAAATAAACTCGTTTAAATATTCTCTTATTTTTCTAAAATGATTATATTTACATATTATAGACCTACCTCTAAAAACTTATTTATGTGATATTTCCAATTCCTATCATCAATTTGTTTTTTCATATTTTGTTCTTTTAACGAAATGTAAGTTAAAAAAACAAGTTTTTTTTTCTTGTAAATTCTCTTATTAACTTACTCAATAACATAATTATTCATTTATGTTCAAAAATTTTATAGCTATGAAGTTAATAAGGTATTATTATTAAATATATATCTTTAATTAATATCTCCATGTACATTAACTTGGTTTATTTTCAAAGATCCTTTATTATGAAATTTTATAAAAAAAATATTTTTTAATATTCGTTTTATGTCATTTTGAGTATTATTTCTGAAGGTGACTTAGTTCTATATTTTTACAACAATTTCATAAAAATTTAAGAAAACTATTTTAAGTATATATCTAACTTTTCTTCTCCATTCTTATAAATATTTATTTTACTAGTCATTAATTATATTATATTTCAATTTTAGAATTTATTTTAAAAAATATCACATTTTCCTAGAATAAAGAATATATTTACATCATACCTTGAATATAAAAAATTGCATATTTAATTATATAGTAATTAATAAATATAAATTTATTTAATTAAATATTATATTTTTTTATCTTTCCCTATTTTTTTCATATATGTCATTATTATTTTATATTCCACAAATTTGGATATTTATAGTGTTGTATTTTCTCAAATATCACATGTATAAAAATAAAATAATATATCAAAATATCCCTAAGATTTATTATTATAGTTTCTATTTTTATAAAATGTAATGTAATTGAAATCTTTATGAGAGAAATAATTTACCACTTCCTTTTTCATGACTCGTCATTTTCTATTCTTGAATATATGCTTTTTTTCAATGCCTTTATTTAGTGAATAAAATGTACTTATATATTTTGGATGATTGGAATTAAATATGAAAATAACATCATTATAATGGCAAGAAAACTATTGGATTGTACATATAAAAATTATTCTATACATAGTGAATAAATAATACTTAATTATCTTTATTTAAGAGTATTTACTTATATAGCTACATTTGTTATAGAAGTTTTTCTTATTTACACAAATTTATCATGATATGTTTTCTATGGATTTATCATAGATTATTTATTTTTATGGGACCCATAAGTGTGGATATTTCATTATAATGATGGGTGGGATATGAGTTATATAGCTCTTGTGAGCATTAAGTAAAGAATTAAATCAAAAGAGATAAATATGTTTATGTGATTAGGAAGTAATCTCAATCCACTATTATTTTGAAAAATTTGAGTAAATTTAACACCATTAAAATTTAATTTAAAATAATAATATACCTAATAGCTTTTTTAGCATGAAACATTGAGTTTTAGGTGAATTATGATACACTATAAAAATATAATTATTTAAATGTGGTCATTATAACATAGGCATTAAATTGGATGGTATGAATAATAATAAACACATTATGAATAATAAATATAAAGGTTTTATAGAAATAAAATTTATTAATTAATTCATAATAAAAAAGTTATTAATTTTCAGTAAAATCCTTCTATGCTTCAAAAATACATTTTCCCCAAAAATGGGTTTTATTTCTTTTTATGAGTGAATATTATAATTAATTTCTATCTATTTTAGAAATTGAATTTTATAAAATGGATATAATTTTTCAAATCATAATTTCAAAATTATCTTTGGGTTCAATTTTTATATTTTTATACAAGAATTAATTTTTTTATCGAATAGGGGAAAATACTGATTTTATAGAAAATTTTCATTTCCATTCAACTATTCACAAAATCCCATTTTATTTGAAGTTGATTGAAAATTTTCATTTGTTCATTATAATTAGAAATAAAAAAATTAATTTCATTGAAATAGATATTATACTTAAGTTTTATATAAAAACATTTTTATACTTAAAAATGCATTTTCTTGGAAAACAGTTTTTTGTCACGTTTTGTAGGATTATTTTAAAAGTAATTTATGAAACTTATAGGTATTTATTTTAATATAATGAATTAAATTTTTGGAATCATCATGCTGAAATTTGTAAAAATTTTCAACTTTATTTTTTATCCTTATGAATAATGACCATGGTAAATATTTGTTGCATAGGTAAGGGAAAATTGGATAATTAAGTTTAAAAATAATGTGATAAGGATTTAATAATTGATATAACACCTACCTTATTTTTTATTTTAGGGGTTATTTAAAATATCTACATCCAATATTCAAATATTTAGAAACTTGGTACCATTTTTCTTTGATAATGACCATTATATTATTTTAAGTAAAGAATAAATCCAAAATTGCCAATCTCTTTATTTTAATAACACTAATATTTTTTCATAGGGATAAAATTAGGTTATATTTAGTTATAAATGGTTATTTTAAAGTTAAAATAATATTTTCTAATGGTAATTTATTTTTTATTTTTAGTGATAGAATAATTACCCTAAATGCTTACGCAACTTCGACACAGCGCATGTACAAGCAGTAGAGAAATCAAGTAAATGATTTTAAAAACATAAAAAGTATTATTTTTTGGGTGATATATGGTTATACAAAAAATTTTAGTATAAATATAATTTATTATTATTTTTAAATGTTTATATTCAAATTACATTAATGTTTTGATATTTTTTAAAAGTCAAATTATGTAAATAGTCTTGAAAATGACTTTAATTGTATTTTATGTTAAATAATATATTATTAAATGATAAAAATATTTTATTTGGATAATGTAATGGGATGTGGTATATAAGTTTAACCATTTTTCACTTGTGGGTTACTTTTTATTTTGTATTTACTTTCCTTTCCCCTCACGAGTAAAAAACTTGTATATCGCAGTAATCGTGAAAATGGTTAACGAGGGGTTAAAATTAAGAGATAAAGGTTTAAAAATCAGATAAAATTGTATAAATATTATTATATTAATGTATTTAGACATTTTACCATCCTATATTTTAAATATATCTGTTCATATCAACTTGAACATGAAAATGAATTTATATTAATTTAATAATTTAACTAATTCTAATGGGTCCCCTCTCCTCTCATATATAAGGACACCACCTCTCCTATCTTAATCACACTTTGTGATCCACTTAGATTGACTAACCACTACCAAAAAATCTTATTAACATAATTTTATAAATTATATAGCTTTTTATACTCTTAAAGGATCATACCTAAGGTCTTTTAGAAGATATCCAAATGAGGTTTTTCAAGATAAGGTAATCGTGTTAATCAAGAATTTTCATTTTACTTATTCTTCCACATCCTTCAATTCCATCATAACCATTATAATATAATAACATAAGTATATCCATTTTACTTAGATTTTATTATGTTAATGTAATAACCTTATTCATCTCCTTTTCCATCCTTTGTGGAATGAAAAAATCATTCATGTGTATGTGTGGACTACCACCACCACCACCACCACCACAATGTGGAGAGTTTTTTTCACCACCACCTCTCATGGATGTTTATAATAAAGTTTTTAATATATATATATATATATAATGTTAATTAAATAATTATCATTTTATAAATATAATATATCATTTATTTGTACACCCTTCCATCCATTGGAAAAATTTAATATCATTCATGCATATGTGTGGATTATCACCTCCACAAACCGATGTGGAATATTTTTCATGTGTGAAATTAATGGATGGTTATAAAATTTTATTTAATGTATAAAAATTATAATTATTACATAATTATTATTTTGGATATGATGTAACCATGACATCTTTAACCATGGCCAACTTATCAAAGTTATTTTGCAATTATGAACTGCACTTATTTAAAACACCCAATGTGAACTTAATTGATTAAGTAATTAAATATGTCATTTAAATAATTGAAATAAATGGTTTAATGATATGGTATTAAATCTGAATGAGTTTCTTAAACAAGTATATACTTAATATAAGCTTATTATGTAAGAGTTATGGGATATATATATGAAGTCTAGACTCGGGATAAGGGATTTCTTAACTTAATATCCATTCATTGGGCTATACTTATACTACATAAATGATGTTATTCCAAGATTTTGTGTGAAATAAACTCTTATTTTTTTATCCACTTATTTTTTTTTACAAGTTTTACACATAATCACTGTATTGATTAAATTTTAACTTCAATGATACTATCTTTATATGGATTATTTATCTCAATATTTATTTTCTGAGACATTTCTTGTATTGTGCACCTAATTACTTTTATAAGTTATATATGCCACCTATTGAGATATTATATCCTGAATTACTCTTTCATCACGATATTTAAATTTTCATTGAAGTTCTCTCTTTCATGATATATTGATTCAAATGTTATAAAAGTTGTAAGGGGTTTCATGGTCTCGATTGTAATTCCTTAAGACATAATTGATGTTATGATCGATGATTTATTTTATATTAAGTATGTATTGTCCCATGAGTGTGTTTTAACATATTATTTTAGAGAAATTATAGGTTTTATATAATCATAGTATGTTCCTTCATTCCGTGTCTTTCTGATTCAAGTATTATCCAAGATGCAAGGGTTTCCAGTCTCAAACTTCTTTCTTTGAGACATGTTTTGATTGATTCACTTATATTAATATATTTTGTTTTGAAGAACCTAATTGATTTGTGGATAGGTTTGATAAATCCTAAAGATCCAATAGATCTTGGTGAGTTTGTGTTGTTGTATGTTTTGAAAACCTTAATTGAAGAACTCATATGTATGATGGTGCTTGATCTAGTTTATATAGAGTTACATATAATGAAAGGAAATTTCTTGATGCAAGAAAGTGTTTTTGAGAAGGTTTGGATGTTGGTTTAGTCAGTTCTATTTGAGTTATGTGTAAACTCTGGATCCACATAGTGGAATTTGCAAAGAGTTCATCCATGTAGCCTATTTGGTGAAGTGTGATCCGTGTATCCATTTTTTCTATATAGGCGATTCATGTAGCCATTTTTGCTTCATAGGAAAATTAGATATTCGATTAAACTATGTAACTGAATTAATAACATATCCAAATGATCAATTTATCCTATTTTGGTATTCACATAACCATTTTTATCCTTGTATCCAAGTGTTTCAATCAATTTAATGGTCTACATAGCCGAATTTCTACATATGAGTTTCATAAATATGATTGCTACATAAGAATTTTAAAAATAATTTCTAAAGGTGATTTGTTATGTATCTAATTGATAAATAATGTAGATGATTTTATACATAACCAATTGATAATCACGTAACCAATTATTTATGTATCCAATTCAGAGTCTTCACTACATCCAAATTGATTTTATATAGGTTTTTATAATTAAAGTATTCAGAGGTATTTCATTATGATGTTTCATGGATGGTTCTGAATTCCTCTATAATCACAGGATTTAGTTTTTAAATATATAATGTATATGTAGTTGTTGAATATAGTTATGGGGATCGTGGGGTTATTATGATTACATGTCTCTTTCTTCTTCTAAGTGATTAATGTAGGGGAATCTTTTGATGAGGTAATATGAAATGAAAGAGGTTGAGAAAAGTAGAGCCTAGAGCCGAGGTTGAATCTTCAACGATCAAATCATGACATAAATCCTATATTAAAATGATCTAATACAAGTCTAAGAATATTTGTGCCTAAAATTTCAATACTGTACTATGGAAAATTATTTCTCATATATTTTTGGAGGCTCATGGGAGTGGATCTTCAGCTTCTATTTCCAAATCAACTTGGTTTATTTGGTGGTCTTATTCATTTTTATAATCACCTTTTTTATTACAGTGTAAAGATGTGATGTTGGGATTCACTCTTGACATATGTGGTGGGATTCTACATGAATTCTTGTAAGAGTATTTCAATTGGGGATATAGTGAAAATAATCCATGGTTGGTGGAATAACCAGCCACGACAAGGTGTAAGATTCCACATTAGATTTATAAATCGTAAAAACTTTTTGTTCCAATATCTTTCATTTTATGTATGATTGACATGAGGATAATTTTTTTTGTTTGACTTAATCACACTCTAACAGGTCATAGAAGTTTATTTTTTTAAAATGTTATAAAAAACATCCCTCAACTGATTTAACCCCCTCTCTCAGTGGAGGAAACTGATCCTACTAGGAACTTCAGGTGTATACAATGACTCTAGACATGTGATATCATGAATCTTTTTATATTCATGATATTTTATGTTCCTTCTTATATTCATTCATTAAAATAGTTTTTGGTCTTAAAAATTCATAAAGGGTTTTTCTTTAAAAATGTTATTTTAACTTTTTTAAATACTTTTAATCAAACTCTTTCCCTACATTCTTTATATCTTTTCAAGATTTTTTTAATCCTGAATGATTTCCTAAAGTTATTTAAATGATATTTGAACTTAATTTAAAAGGTTTTAAAGGAAACTCCTTAACGTTTTCTACATGGGTATCTTCTGAATCTCTTTTGAAAAGTCTGAAAAGAATGTTTATTTTTAACGTTTACAACATGAGAGGATTTTCCCACCATATTGAAAATAAATTTATTTTATGATTATTTTACAATTTTCCATGGTTATATTAAAAATAAATATTTTTTTCCTAATATTATGAAATTTTTTATAAAATATTATCAAATTAAAAGGATAATTTTCCCATTTTCAAAGAAATGTCTTAAATGTTCTCTGAAGTTTATTTTTCATCTGTGGAAATATCCATTATTTTTTTCTTATGCTTCCATAGAGATATGTTCCAAATTCCATCCTTAATATTTTTATGGATGGATTATGTTTTTTTAATGGGATTTTCATGGAACTCATTTCTTTTCCACATGTTAGTCAAGATAAAAAAGAATGATAGCTGTTTTCAAGGGAGTTATATTAAAAAGTACAAGATTTTAAATGTTTTGTTCATTCTATGGTACCTAAAAATATGTATGGATGATATATGGGTGTGTTGGTTATAAATATAGGATGGGTGGGTCCATCATATCCCTCCAATGCATTGAGTAAAGCAATGAGGTAAACTATTGTAAGTTACTCCTAAGAGATGACAGAGTTAACTTTTGTAAGTTACTCCTAAGATATGATAAACTTTTCTAAATATGAGTAGCTCGAAAGAGACGATGGAGTTAACTACTATAAATTACTCCTAATATTATGTTGTAATTATCCATTTTAGGTGATTCAATGATGAATTTTTGATGTTCCAATATACCTACACAGTTTTTCAATGTAGGTTATGAGTTCTAATGGATCCTTTTCTCAAGGATTACTTTCACATGAATCATTATCATTGAATTATATGTCTCTTGTATTATGTTAAATATTTATTCTATCAAAATTTTTATGGGTATGTATTCTCTTTTGTTATGCTCATGCACTTTGATTATTCCATTATACCCTTATGCTCATCTTATGCCCACAAATTACATTTAATTATTAATTTTTACATTTAACCTTACTGAAATTTTGATCCCACTATTCTTATGTTTTCCATTCCCCCATGTTAAGAAGAATGATGTTAAACGAATTATGTATAGAAATATTTATGTGTGAATTATTTTGGGGGATATATAGAATTTATGGGTCACTGTAGTAGTACTGTAGCAGTTACTATAGTAAGTACTATTCAATAATATAGCAGCCGACACTCTTCATCCAATTTGGGTTTTTGAGCCACCGGTTTGGGGCTACGGGTCTCGGGGCCTTCGAGACACCAATGGCCTTCAGGCCATAGGGCATTTGAGTTGTGAGGGACTTTGGGACACCAAGGGCCTTCGGGCCACAACAATTTTGAGCCATAGAAAAGACCAGGAAGAAATCTGGGCAGACCACATAGGAGCAGGACTATATGAGGATTTAGAGAAAAAATAGAAACCACAAGAGTAGATCTAACTATATTGGAGGAATGAGAGTATATTGAAATTTCCATCGGGACCTAGCACTGTGCATCCCTTCATGGGGAAATGCTATCTGATCTTCCATGTGAGGTGGGGAGTCAGGCACCTTCAAGATGAAAATGTTGGGGAGTGGTTGTTTCAAGTGTTTCAGGTATTGGGCCTTTAAGGTCATGTATTGGGTTGTGTATGGGCCTTTTTACTTGGGCCTACGAGTCATCTGAGGGTTCCCCTCCAACCCTTAAAAGGGGGATTATCAAAAAATAAATAAAAAAGAAGGCCTTTGGTCAATTTGGGTAATATTTCCTTTGGTATGTAAGTGATCTAATATTTATTTTTGATGTTTTTGGGTTTTTATGACTAAAATTGGGTCACATTTATCAATATAAAATCCATAAATATAAAGATTTTGTTTTGAGAATCAGATTTTGGATTTTAGGTCCGCGGATATTATAGTTGGTATCATATAATGTTTTTGATAACTTTTGAGAATATGATGTTTTCATGTGAGGTTAACTTAAGAGTTGTGGATATTATCATGGTTTTATAAGTTTATGATTGATCATATATTCAATGGGGAAATTTTCTTTTTTAATTTCATATGTGATTACACATTAAGGTGATTTGAACATCTTACTAGGTTTTAGGAAGGATATTCTATTGAGGTAATTATGATCTATATTACATATTGGGTTAACCTTGATGGGAAAAAACTGATTTTGTTACAAGGTAATTTGTTATTGTATAAACCAAGTTAGATGCCCCTGTATCATATTTTTCTTTAAGTTTTGTGTATTTATTTAGTTGGATGCTTTTTTATTTGATTTGATTTTTTTAATATTTTTAATAAGTTTTACTTTCTTATGCATAGATCTCTAACATACATAGTGGTCATGTAAAACGTCTAGGTGGAAGCTCCCTATTGAATATTATTCCTTTTGGTGAAATTTTTCCCATTGATTATTATTTGTGGCCATGTTTCTTGTCACCAGTGTGATGGGATCTAGAACACCCCTTGTATATATTACAACACATCTCGGGTGCTCTAATTAGAGATGGTCCTGAGTTTTTTCAAGACTATCTATATAATTATAGAATAATAAAATTTTTATGATAACAATCATAATAAATGTAAAAAATAATTTTCAATTTAATAATCTAAAACATTCTTAAAGAAAACACTTTCTAATTTTAAAAAATCTGTGGAATATTTTCACTATTTCACGACCTTACATCTATAATGAGATGAATACTATACATTTAAACCTTATGAGTTTATAGAAACACTAAACAATCCCCATCAACCATTACTATTTAATTCAGGAGGATTTTGAATCCTAAAAGAAATGACTTCAAGACATTAGAAACATGAAGGTTTAAACAAATAAATGAATAATAAAAGATAATAAATTAATTAAATAGAATAGTAAGGATGAAATAAACATATAGAAGTTTAATAAGGATGAGATTTAAAAATATAATATAATTATTCATGAGGTTTTATTTTTGACTTATTATCAACATATATGACTGTGAATCCATCCTATGGATGCTTCAACTCCTTTAGCAGGTTTCTCAACCAAATTCCTTCACACATAGTGGAAGATGCTTTTAAGTATTCTTATCCACATGTGGATAGGGAGATAACACATTTATTCTTTGAATTACATGTGAAAGTAGTCCATCCAAGAAAGAATACATATCTAGTGGTGCCTTTTCTTTCATATTGGTCACCTCCCTAATCACTGTATGAGTATGCATATAGCCTTGATTCATAATTGTTTGGATAGAAAAGACATACTTCCATTATTGTATTAATATACCTAAGGATTATTTTTGAGGATATCCAATTTGATTCTTTTGGTGCTTCCATGTACCTACATAAAAGCCCAACACTGTAGATGATATCTGGACCTGTGATTGTAAGGTACCTTATGCTTCCAATCAGACTCTTTAATAAATTCAAGTCAATGCCTCTTCATTCTATATATTTTTTCAGTTTTAAGAATGTTTCTACAATATTTTTTATGGTGTGGCAATTGGACAACTTTAAATTTTCAGAAAATTCCTTGGCATACTTCTTCTGAGATATATAGATGCCACCATATTCTTGATTTAAATATATTCCCAAAAAAAGGACATAATACCTCCATCAGTCATCTTGAAATCCTTAAACATGGTCTTCCTGAATTCATCAAAAACCAGTCAGTTGTTCCATGTAAACAACAAATCATCAACATATAGGCACACTATAAGCATATAGCCATGAGCATTCTTCTTGATGTAAATTTAATGCTCATATGGACAATGGGAAAATATATTCTCTTGAATATAGTTGTTGATGCGTTCATTCCAATAATGTGGAGATTTATTCAAAACATATAGGGATTTATTTAGTCGATACACCTTGTCTTTCACACATTTCATAACAAAGCCTTAAGTCTAGTCAACATAGACCTCTTCTTATATAATTCCATTCAGCAATGCAGACTTCAGATTCAGTTGGTAGATCATCCAATTTTGATGCACTACAATGGAGATAATGATCCTCACAATGTCAAGGCAATAAATAGAAGTTGATACTTCTTTATAGTACACCTCTTACTACTATTTATATCCATTTTCTATGAGACTTTATTTGAAGCGATCAATCTCTCCATCAAAATTTCTCTTAATCTTGTACACCCATTTGATTCCAATAGTTTTCCATCTATTAGGAAGTGTATTCAGATCCCATGTGTCATTTTCCACTATAGAAATACTTCCTTCTTCCATAGTAATTATCCATCATTCTTCCCTTATGGATTCCTGAAATGTAAGAGGCTCATGGTCTACTTACAAGAAAAAAATATTTAGGTCTTCAGTTTTCTCATATATGTCTCTTAAGTATTTTATCTTTACTGGTGCCATAGGTGAGGAAGAGATGAAAAAATTTTGACTTGATGGAGTGCTTTAATGAGTAATGTAATGTACTACTGAACTCTTTTTTACTGATGATGTACCCGAGGAAGGTGTTGTGGTAGTTTTTTCCGGATGAACATGCCTTTCTTTAGAATCTTCTGTTTTCACAAGAACATATTTGTTTTATTCCATGTCCTTCTATTTCTAGGCTTCTTCCTCACTAAAGAAAACATCCCTACTCACCACTAAATTATTGGTTAGTGGATTTTAGATCTTGTAAGATTTATATGCTTATATGTAGCTGATGAATATGCACTTATCTCAATGATCATCAAGCTTCCTTCTTCTTGCTTATGAAACTTGAGCATATGCAACACACCAAAAGATTCTTAGGGGAACCATCCTCAGTTTTTAATCCCTTAACGCCTCTTGTAACATAAAATTTATAACTCTCTTGGTTGGACAATAATTGATCAGATAGGCAGTACATGAAACCACCTCTACCCAAAAGGCATGTGGCAGCCCTTTCTCCTTTAGCATGGTCCTTTTCATGTCGATGATGGTGTGTTTCTTTCATTCTACAAAGATATTATGTTTTGGAATGTTGGATGTAGTGTATTTCTTCTTGATTCCTTATTCCCTTGAACAATCTTGAAATGAATTTGAAGTGTATTCTCTTGCTCTGTCAGATATGATTACATTGATTTTGTGACCACTTTATGCTATAACATGGGATTCGAAAATTTTAATAATAATAAAAGAATAAAATTTTTCTTTGATGCAACACACCCAAAGTTTTCTACTAAAATCATTAGTGAGGGTAATAAAGTACATATTACCTCTACGTAAGTGTGTTTCAAGTGGTCCACAAATATCAGTGTGAACCAACTAAAGTGGTTCAGTTCCTCTTATGGAAACTCCACTTGGGAAGAAGTTCCTTTGTTGCTTACCGAGTGTACATGACTCACACAAATGATTTTGGAAATTCAATATTCAACAATCCACCCACCATTCTTGATGAGGATAAAAGTTTAAGGCCTTTGAAATAGATATTCCCAAAGTGCAGATGCTGTCTCCATGAGTCATTCTTCATGAGTCCAAAGAGACACTCTTCGGCCTTTCTATTGATATGAAGTGAAAAAATGTGATTATTCACCATTTGGACTTGATAAACAAGTCTCCTGTGCGTATATCTTATAGAAAAATCAGATTTTTTGATGTTTATGACATACCCCTTCTTATGGATTTGGCAGATATTGATGATATTATTCTTCATGTTTGGAACATAATAGACTTTAGAGATGTAATTTGATTCACCATTCTTCTGATAGATTTTTATTTTACCATTTACAATAATAGGTACCTTTGATGAGTCTCCAAAACTCATGTCTCCATGAACTTATTCACTGAGTTCCTTGAAAAATTCATTGTTTCCACTCATATGGTTTCTTTCACACATGTCGATATACCACACATCTGTCCATACACATGCCTTTTCTTGTGCAAGGAAGAGTGTGGTGAATTATTCTTCACGGTGTGATGCTTCAGTATATTTGTATCATTCATCATGATCTATTTTTCTCTAACACTTAAAGGCATAATGGAAAAATTTCATACAATTATTTCATTGAATGTTCCTTGATTTTCCATGACCACATGCGTATCGGCCTCCACTATTTCCTCTTCCACATAAGTTGGTAAAATTTTGTTTCTTTTTTTGATGGCTTGGATGATATCCACACCCTATTCCTGTTGCACGATGACCGCCTCATTGCATTTTCCATTATTTTGTTCTTGTATAGTTAAATTATACTCTAATACATTCTCAATCATTGAACCCATATTCTTTTTCATTCACTGCTCATGTACTTGCAATGATCCCATCAGTTCTTTTATGGATAGTTTTTCCAAATCCTTTGATTATTTTATTTCCACAAAAACATGCTAAAATTTGGTTTTGAGAAATCAAAGTGATTTTTCAATGACACGAATGTACACAACTTTTTCAACATTTCTTTTTAAATTGTTAATAATAACAATTAAACATGAGAAGTCATCGAAGATCCTCTCACAATCCTTCATGTGCACCGATTCTAACTCCATTATTAGTGTTTGAAGATGAACCCACTTCACTCAATCAAAAATATTGAAGATGGTGTGAAGGGTATCCCAATCTTTCTTGCTTTATATTTCTTCAACAATCTTTTGAAATGATGATTCATCCAACCCTTGATAGAGGAATAACAATGCTTTGTTGTCATTCTTCCTTTGATTTTTGAGATCCATATTTTCTTCATTTGTGAAGGTGGATTATTCCTTTGTAGTGGGTACTATATACCAGTCAGTGATGATATCCCATAATTCTTATGATATAAAAATTTCATTCATTTTGATGCACCACCTTTCGTAGTTTTCATTAGACAACTTTAGAACTTATAGTTGAATTGCGGTGGCCATCTTCAGAAAATTGAGGATGCCTTGGAACCAAACTATAATACCAATTTGTGGGATATAAAATCTGAGACAAGTGAGAAAGAAAAATGGAAGAGAACACAAAGGATCTTCTAATCTTGTATTACAATCATTTTTGGTACTACAGTTTCAAACAATTTATAGTCATTTAGAAATAAAAAAAACAGACACATTAAGAAATGAAACCAAAACATTAACGAAATGAAACATCAAAATTAAATGGACACATTAATGAAATGAAACCTATACATTAACAAAATAAAAAAACCACATTAAATGGACACATTAAAGAAATAAAACAGCCACATGGGGATGACCCATTGAATTTCCACCAGATGTATTTGGTCTTCAATTCCTACAGGATCTTTGATAGTTTCTTGTTGAGGATCATTTCAATAAAATTTTAGGAGAAATTACATAGGCTTATGGGTGAAAATTCACTAATGGTGTTGGGATGGTTAACATTGGGAATCAGAAAAAGAACTGTGGAAGTGGTAACATAGGGAAGAAGTACAACCTTTAAATATTTTTGAATAGCCCATATTTGGTATCTCTTGATGAAATTCCAAGATAAAATATATAAGGATCCAAGGAATCCTTTATGTCTTTGTGTACTCTATAGATTAAGTCTTTTAAAAAAATTAAATATTTTATCCTCCATTTGATTTAATTTCAAGGAATCATTATTACTGCTATCCAATGTGAGGGTAATTTTATTAAAAAAATGATTATCTTCATCATTTAGTGGGTATAAATCACTTAATCTATGATTAGGGTCATCTAAAATATCCTTTAAGTAGGAGGATACCTAAGTAAAAATGTATTCAATGTCACCAAAGATTGAGTATTCTTTATGTTTTATGATAAGCCTCACAAAAATATCTTTTCCTCTAAGCATGCATGAAAATATGTTACATTACAATGTCATTTCAGAAATCTATATTTCAAAAAATTGCTACATTTATAGGATAAATGTAAGAAAATATCTTCATCCCATTGATTATGAAGTCTTCTATTAAGCTGGCTGATCAATTCCTAAATATCTTCTAATAATGATATGGGATATGGTTGTATATTTATCCATTCTAAAATGGTTTCTGTTAGTATACACAGTTTGTTCTAGAATTCAACCCAAGTATACCCTAGGATGGATCATTCCATAATTTTCATGAAATTTCCATCCTTAATTGATCCATTGAGTAAGTCTAAGTTATGATTAAGAGACAGAGAACCTTGGATTTGAAGTAGCACTGGTGAACAATTAGATAAGAACTGGTCTAGGAGGGAGATAGTCATATGTGGGAAATCTATAAATATATGAATGTAATCCAATCATATGTCAACCCAAATATATATTTTTCTACCTCATATCTTTTTGTTACACCACATAAAATGATCATCATTGATTCCTAGATCCATTATATTACTAAGTAGAAGAGTCCTTAGAAATCTTCCATATCATTTCTCGAGTAAACACCAACATTATTTTTAGATTGATCTATTGTGGAAATTCTAGGAGTCATGATGATAGAGGTTTTTAGATGAAATAATGACATGAAAATTAAAAGAAGAATATGATGAATACAGACATAACAATCTACATGATTTAGGAATAATCCTTATGTCCACAAAGAGGTAGAATCACTTCAATATAATTCAGGAGCACAATTATTGAGAGGTTTCAGAGTTTCAAACACACCAAAACCCTAACACGAATGTGATAATAAAGAAGAAGAAGATATGTGCCACAAACTGCATTGTATTTCCACTGTTCTATAGTGAATGGTGGCTAGATGACCGCACTTCTATAGTACTGCAACCACCTAAGTCCAAGATGCTACAATGGCTAGTGGATAGAAGTTCATGGAGCTACAATACTTTTGTCTCCAATGTTTGAGATGATACAAGGGGAGGATCAGGATTAAATTGGGATATTATTAGATTAATGTAGCTTGATCCATTTGGATGATGTTGGGATGAATGTTAGTGTCCCATACTTCACAATAGACCACAAATCTTGCAGGTCAAGCTCTGTGCTGAGATTGTTAGGGGTTGCATGGAGGTAATGGTTCCTTGCTCTGGGGGTCCAGGGGAAAAAGGTCCTTGACCCAAATTTTGGGGAACTATAGAAACTTAGATCGACTATAGTAGAGCTAACCAGGAAACACTGACATGACACTTTAGAAAAGTAAACTTTGGCACGATTACTGTAGAATCTCAGAATTTGTAGAAAAAATAGTTCAATGTACTTCTAAAAACCTTCCACTATAGATGCTTGGGATTGGGTGGTCGTAACACTATAGTTGTACTAAATTACCATCACCATTCACTATAACACTGTTGATTTGCTGTGCTGTTGGTGGAATATTGCTTCATTTTCTTATTAGCCCATTAGAACTAGGGTTTTGGTGTGTGTAAAACATCGAAACCTCCCTGTATTTGTGCTCCAAAATTATTATTAAGTGATTATACCTCTTTGCGGACATAGGTATTATTCCCAAAACACATAATTTGATGTGTCTGTGTTCATAATCTTTTTATTTTTTTGTTTCTGTCTTTTCTTCATATGAAAAAATTTGTCGATGCGACTCCCGGTGTTTCCGTAACAACTAAAATTAAAGGTTGAGTTTGGAATTATCAAATTAAATGTTTTCTATGGAATAATGAAAGGTGAAGGTTGATAACTTCAATATAACTATCTTCAGTTACTAGAGGATGCAGGTTGATAATTATCTTTATTAGAAAATATGGACTTCCTTCTTATAGGTGTAAAACTAATGGATATAGAACAAATAGAGTGGGAGATACTTGATTGATTGGTTTTGGGAGTTGTGCACCTTACATTGGTAAAAAAATGTGGCGTTTAAAATTATAGTAGAGAAAATGATTACAAGGTATGTGCATTGGTTTTATTTTCTTCATTACCAAATAATGCAGAAGTGACTGTAATAGCCATGAGTATTTATTTAGGGACTACCAAGCTAGTTTTAAAGGATGTGCATGACATGATCATCAATGATGATATTTAAGGAAGAGAATTAGGAAAATTCTTTGATTCTTATTTGAATGTGGAAGGAAGAAGAATATATGCACACTGATATAATCATATAAGATAATCAATGTAAAGAGGAAATAACTAAGACAAGGAAAAAGGGGCTAGTCTTACCTCCTAGATTTGGGGGAAGAAAGGAAATTTTGAAGAGTGTAAAGAAAAATGAACGGCACTTGAACGGACTGATGATGTACTGCTGCTGAGCATGGATAACACTATGAAGTCTTGGATTTTAGACTAAGGGGAATCTTTCCATTCTATGTTAGATGAGGGTTTCCTAAAAAATTATGTTTATATAAATTTTGGAAAAAGGTGCATCTTGATAATGATGAACCATTGTAGATTGTGGTTAAGGGTGATGCATAGTTTAGGACCAAAAGTGGGAGTTTACTGGTTATATAAAATGTGAGGCATATCCTTAGTTTAAGAAGAAATGTTATTTTTTTGTGTATCTTGATGATGTAGGTTTTAGTACCATGTTCACTGGTGGTGCATGAAAGATCACCAAGGGAGATATGGTCATGGCTTGGGGAGAAAAGAATGGTACCCTATACAATATGAAGAAAACATGAATAGAAATTCTTGCATCAACAAATTATGTCAAGGATTCACAACCATGACACTATAGGTTAGAACACATGAGTGCAAAGGGGATGAAGGTGCTGGTAACACTACTAGAAAATAAGGTTATACCAACGGTTCTAAACCGTTGGTATAGGCTGGAAAACCGTTGGTATAGACTATATCAACGTTTTTCCAAACCGTAGGCTAGTAAGCCATGAGGAAAGACTTATACCAACAGTTTGATCTAAACCATTGGTATATACCACTGTATTTATTAATATACCAACGGTTGCAAGATACCCATTGGTATATGTTTGTATAACATTTTTACCAATGGTTTTCAGAAACCATTGGTATATTTTGTTTTTTAAATTTCTCTCAATGTATACCAACGGTTTAGAACCGTTGGTATTGTATTTTTTGAGAATTATTATACCAATGATTGAAAACTGTTGGTATTGTGTTTTCCATAACTCCTTTACAAACGGTTTAGAACCGTTGGTATTGTATTTTTATAGAATTCTAGAAATCTTATACCAACGGTTTTAAACCGTTGGTATTGAGTTTATCTAGAACTGCTACACAGTAGCCCTCCAGTAGCCCCTCCACTATACAACTGCATAAAAAATATCACAAAAACCACACAGACTTAAAATAGTATAAAAAACACCTAAAATAGCACCAAAAAAACACATAAAACCATCAAACTCTTCCAACCATGTCATGTACTACAATTACCTATTTCAATATTCATATGAAAACAATCATCCAGTAGTAATTCACCTCACCCCTGTACAACCCCCCAACCAGCAGAGCCCCCCCACCTCCCCATGTCTGAGAAATACCTATTAGAGTTGAATAAGAGTTTGAAATTGGCTCAAATCCCATTTTTTTTTCTGATCCTAGATTTAAGAGTGTAATTATTTGTGATGAATTTTGCATTGAAGTTGTATTGTTTATAATATATGTTGAAAAGGTATTTTCTTATGAGTCTCGTCACTTATGACCCCATGAGTGAAACTACCCAACTCATGAAAAAGAGTTTGCGACTATCGTTGATGATTGTAAATTTTAGTTGTATTCACTTAAAATGATGTCCTTTTGAAACAAAAGAGAGACTTTGAGTGGCGTCATCCTCACCGCTTCTCAGATTGAGGCAGAGTTGACTCGTACACATCAAAAATGACCCATGGATCATTTTCTTAAAGTATCAACACAATCCGAATGCGTTTTGTTGGTTTCCCGTATACCGGTTGTTTTTACTTAAAAGCGTATCCATTTTAAACAAAAGAAAGACACTTTGAGTGGTACCAGCCACACCATGCCTTGGATTGAGGCGGGGTTGACTCATACACGTCACAAATGACCCATAGATCCTTATCCTAAAGTATCAATAGAATCCGAATACGTTTGGTCCGTTTTCCGTATGTCAGTTTTTGTTTTTACTTAAACTGTTGTCCATTTCAAAGAAAAGTTAGACACTTTGAGTGGTTCCGGCCACACCACACCTCGGATTGAGGCAGGGTTGACTCGTTCATGTCAAAAATGACTCATGGATCATTTTCCTAAAGTTAAATACAACCCGAATGCATTTGGTCGGTTTTCAGTATGTCAGTTGTTGTTTTCACTTAAAATGATGTCCATTTTAAACAAAAGAGAGACACTTTGAGTGGTGTCGGCTAGACCACACCTTAGATTGAGGCGGGGTTGACTCTTACACGTAAAAATGACCCATGGATTGTTTTCCTAAAGTATCAACATGATCTGAATGCATTTGGTTGGTTTTTCGTATGCTGTTTGTTTTTACTAAAAAGCGTATCCATTTTAAACAAAAGAAAGACACTTTGAGTAGTACTGGCCACACCGTGCCTCATATTGAGGTGGGTTTGACTCTTACACGTCACAAATGACCCATGCATACTTTTACTAAAGTATCAAAAGAATTTGAAAGCGTTTGGTCTGTTTTTCGTATGTCAGTTGTTAATTTTACTTAAACTGTTGTCCATTTCAAAGAAAAGTAAGACACTTTGAGTGGTGTTGGACACACCACACCTCGAATTGAGGTAGTTTTGACTCGTACATGTCAAAAATGACCCATGGATTGTTTTCCTAAAGTATCAACACAACCTGAATGTATTTGGTCGGTTTTACATATGTTGTTTATTTACTTAAAAGCGCATCCATTTTAAACAAAAGAAAGACACTTTGAGTGGAACCGATCACACTGGCCCTTGGATTGAGGCGAGGTTGACTTTTTCACGTCAAATATGACCCATGGATATTTTTCCAAAAGTTTCAACAGAATCCGAATGCGTTTGGTCGGTTTTCCGTATGCCAGTTGTTGTTTTCACTTAAAATCTTGTCCATTTTAAACAAAAGAAAGACACTTTGAGTGGTACCGGAAACACCGTGCCTTATATTGAGGAGGGGTTGAATCGTACAAGTCAAAAATGACAAATGAATACTTTTCCTAAAGTATCAAAATAATCTGAATGCGTTTGGTCCATTTTTCGTATGTCAGTTGTTGTTTTTACTTAAACTGTTGTCCATTTCAAAGAAAAGTGAGACACTTTGAGTGGTTCTGGCCACACTACACCTCATATTGAGACGAGGTTGACTCATACACGTCACAAATGACCCATGGATCATTTTCCTAAAGTATCAACACAATCTGAATGTGTTTGGTCAGTATCCGTATGTTATTTTTTTACTTAAAAGTGCATCCATTTTAAACAAAAGAATGACACTTTGAGTGGTATCGGACACACCGACACTCGGATTGAGGCTGGGTTGACTCATACACGTCAAATATGACCCATGGATCATTTTCCTAAATTTTCAACAGAATCCAAATGCATTTCGTTGGTTTTCATTATGCCAGTTGTTGTTTTCACTTAAAATCCTGTCCATTTCAAACAAAAGAAAGACCCATTGAGTGGTATCGGCCATACCGTGCCTCAGATTGAGGTGGGGTTGAATCTTACATGTCAAAAATGACCCATGTATACTTTTCCTAAAGTATCAAAAGAACTTGAATGCGTTTGGTCCATTTTCCGTATGTCAGTTGTTGTTTTTACTTAAACTGTTGTCCATTTGAAAGAAAAGTGAGACACTTTGAGTGGTACATGCCACACCACACCTCGGATTGAGGCAGAGTTGACTCATACATGTCAAAAATGACCCATGTATCGTTTTCCTAAAGTATAAATACATTCCGAATGCGTTTTATTGGTTTTCCATATGTCATTTTTTACTTAAATGCGCATCAATTTTAAACAAAAGAAAGACACTTTGAGTGGTACCGGATACACCGACCCTCTAATTGAGGCGGGGTTGACTCGTACACATCAAATATGACCCCATGTATCATTTTCATAAAGTTTCAACAGAATCCAAATGCGTTTGGTCTGATTTCCGTATGCCAGTTGTTGTTTTCACTTAAAATTTTGTCCATTTCAAACAAAAGAAAGACACTTTGAGTGGTACCGGCCACACTGTGTCTCAGATTGAGGCGGGGTTGACTTTTACACATCAAAAATAACCCATGGATACCTATCCTAAATTATCAAAATAATCCTAATTCATTTGGTCCATTTTCCGTATATCAGTTGTTGTTTTTACTTAAATTGTTGTCCATTTCAAAGAAAAGTGAGACACTTTGAGTGGTTCCGGCCACACCGTGCATTGGATTGAGATAGAGTTGACTCATAAATGTCACAAATGACCCATGTAACGTTTTCCTAAAGTATAAACACAATACAAATGTGTTTGGTCGGTTTTCCGTATGTCGTTTTTTTTACTTAAAAGTGCATCCATTTTAAACAAAAGAAAGAAACTTTGAGTGGTACCGCCCTCACTGGCCCTCTTATTGAGGCAGGGTTTACTATTACACATCACATATGAACCATGGATTGTTTTACTAAAGTATCAAAACAATCCGAATGTGTTTGGTTGGTTTAACGTATGCCAGTTGTTGTTTTCACTTAAAATCATGTCCATTTCAAACAAAAAAAAGTCACTTTGAGTGGTACTGGCCACACCATGCCTCAAATTGAGGCAGGTTTGACTCGTAAATGTCACAAATGACCCATGGATACTTTTCCTAAAGTATTAAAAGAATACAAATGCGTTTGGTCCATTTTCCATATGTCAGTTGTTGTTTTTACTTAAACTGTTCTCCATTTCAAAGAAAAGTGAGACACTTTGAGTGGTGTCGGCCACACCGTGCCTCGAATTGAGGTTGGGTTGACTCGTACACATCACAAATTATTGATAATGTATTGAATATAGTCATGGACCTCTTTAAATGGATAAAAAAAATTCTCATATGGTTTGAGTTCATTTATCACCTTTCAATCATCCTTCAAACATAGTTTGGAAACCTTACTTTCTTATAATTATAGGATTCATGAAAATAATTATTATTTTTTAAAAAATATCCACAAAACATTCCTTAATTATTGAGCGGTATATGTTCTTATCCTCTATTGTTGGCTTTTGGGTACCACTCCCAGTATATATCTCATTACCTCATTAAAATTGGTCATGGTGTGAATAAAATAACCATGGAATTGTAATTTCATTAGAGATAATATCATATCAATTTCAATCAAAAAGCCTTCTACTTCAAAGCACATTTTCCATTTCGTTTTCCACATTCATAAACATGAAATACATGTCTAACTAAGAAATATAAGTAATACAATATAGTAAAATGGGTATCACAGTACCAAGGAATACTAAAGGTATAGGTAGTAGACTAATCATACAATAAGAATCAAGTGCAAAAAACAGATATGATAACAACGTCCCTATGAAGCAGAAGAAAACCCCCAGAGTAATCTCCCCAAAATGTCAATATCAGTCCCCAAGAATAATAGGTCTAGAAAATAAGGGTAAAACCAAAGTAAAACCTCCTTGATAACCACACTGAAATGGATGATTTTATTAAGATAAACCTTTCACCTAAGTACCCAAGATAACCCATGTTCTCTTTTTCACAAACCCATTTTAATGACTGTAAAACCATTCAAAACCATTTATAATACATTTATCAAAATCCAAGGAAAACCAATTTTTATTTCAAAAAACTTTTTCAACACATACAAAAATCATTCCAATTTCATTAATCAATTTATAAATCAATTTTCAAATCAAAACAAGTAGTTTCATTATTATAGGATAGAAATGGAACCACCTACCTTGAATTTTGGGTTACATACACCCACAAAAGAATAAAAAACCAACTTATGTTTTATGAACTAATCAATTAAAGGGAAAGAAACTCCTCACAATAAACCATAAAATCTTATATAGCATCACTCACCTCCAAACCATTATAACATCATTAGGTTTCTATATTTGGTCAAAAATAAAGAGTTATACTGAATTCAAAAAAATCCACACCAGAGTGGAAAACCAGGTTTAAAAATAAAGAGTTATACAGAATTCAAAAATGTAATGGATCAATCTGCCCCTGATCACCATCACCATCACCACTGTCATCATTGGCCTCATCCTCATTGCCATCTATGTCCTCGTCGTCGTCCTCGTCATCGTCCCCATGCTCATCGTCGGCCTCATCCTAGTCCTCGGCCCCATCCTCTCCCTCGACCCCATCCTCGCCCTCGTCCTCATCCTCATCCTTGCCCTCATCCACTTCAACATCCTCGTCATCACCAGGAATGTCATCGTCTCGACCCCCACTAGAGATGCCACCTGGTGAAATGGATAATTCACCCATAGACAACATAAATGTCTGACAAGCCGTGTTGTCCTCTGGTGGAAGTGATGAAGATAAAGCTTTCATTAGTTTCATAAAATCTTTGTCCCTCATTTGAACTTGTACTTCCAACTCTGTGACCCTTTTATCAGACTATCTTGCATGCTCCTTGACCTATTCCAACTCGGTGGTACTAGAATGGATACCTGGAGAGGACCAATACATCGTCGGGACTATATTATTACTAGGTCGGCAGCGTACTCGACCAGAGTGCTCCTCTCCCAAAACCTGATATAAATGATCATGTGGCCCAAAATTGTCAGGCTCCTGGGCATCAAGATCCTCTAAAACAGCCTGTTAAAAATATTAATATATTATTAAATTTCAAAATAGATATTAAACTTTGAAATAAAAAAATTAAAACTTATAATATTTTCTTGGGTTGGTCCATTTACCGTAGTTCCATCTTTTTTTTCTTCTACTCGAGAAAAACAATTTTGCTCTAGGGATATGTCCTTCAATATTCAATTTGTGATTGTGTAATGACATTGAAACAATATAAAGTTCAAGTATAATAATATATTCAATATTCAATAAATCACATAATTTTTGTAGGAAACAATAACAAGGGAAAGTCCTAAAGAAAAATTATAAATAACTATATCGTACTAGCTGCCTCTCATGATCTGACATAGTTGTGCGCCCCAAAGTGTGGAGGTATTGTTTTGAATCAATGTTTTTTTCTGTTTTTTTCAGAATATTCCTAAATAATGTTTAATAATAAATAAGATTATATTAATTCAAAATATGAAAACTGTCAATTAAATACCTCAAATGAGATTAATACCTTAAAATTGGCAGTCGCCCAATGGGTAATCATTTGGAAATATTTCTCTATCAGGAAGTAATCCACGATAGGTAATGTCTCCAAATCCGTGCCCACTCTATCACACCAGTCAACATATAGCTCATGCTTATAAGCTCTCCAAAGCTCTCCTAGCTCTTTTAAATGCGCTGGCCATGCACCTTCGCCATTAGAGAAGTTAAACCGAATCTAAAACCCCATAGATTAGTTCATATAAATACATAAAAATATTACATTAAATATAATAGATTTTTTAACCATATTTTTGCCCACGCGTTATCCTTGACTTTGTGTGGTAGATGTCTCCAAGAGAGAGGGCTGACCGGAATGATATCAGAGTATTTGGATAGCGTCGCCAAAAACACCCCGACATTGCTGCCCAGATTTCTCAATCATTTGTCCATCAACATTGTATTCAACCATCAACTGTGTATGGCGGTTCCATACCACACACAAGCGAGTACGCCCCCTCCCCCACCTCCTATCTGTAGATGAATCTGTTATTAAAGAAAAATAATATAAGTACAATTTATAATAAAAATAAATTTTGGTATAAAAATTTGATAGAGCTATATAAATATACCTGTGGTAGTTGGATAAATGGGCATCACTGGATGTGCAGAAGCTGAAGGAATATCCTATACAGGTGGAGTTTCCTTTAGTGTACGCTCCTTATCCACATACTGTGTCGGAGCAGGAGTCGAAGAAGGTGGAATATAATAGCTCAGAGATAATGAACCAGAAGAAAAAGATGATGGAATAGACATCTAGACAACTGGTAGTGTAAACATCAGAGGTCGAAATTTCTCGTGTGTCCCTGAAGACACAAAATGATCAAAATGGGGCGTAGAAGATACGTCTGTGGTATTGGATCATCTAACTCTTGTACCATGAGCCCTCGTACCACCGACCTCAGTACCAGGACCACTAGATGATCGTCCAACTCGGACACCACCCCCTCCTACCACTATCCTCACTACTGGGAGCAATATCAAGATCCTCGTCGAATATCTCTCATCTAGGGGGTGGATCCTGAAAAAAAGTTTAACAAAAAAGTAAAAACATGATATTATAAGTTATTGAAATATTTATATTTGAAATAAAATAGTCACAATAGGGATGAGTGGAGAAATACACATCTGTATCATATGACGATTATTTTCTATCATCTTCTTCTGCTGTCTCTCTTCAATGGGTGTCATTTACTACAATGAAAACAAATATGGAAGTAATTGGAAACAGATAACTAATGTGTAACCCAAAAAAATATATAGAAAAACCATTCTGATAAAAACACATAATGAAACAGAAGATTTATGGTGGTTTGAAGGTAAGTACTAGGATACACACTATGAATTATGTAGGTGAAACATGTAGGTGAGAACACAACTGTATGTGTAAAGACCCATAAAATTCAAGGGAAATTTTTTCTTAATTTTCTTTGGGATTTTACAAGAACGCAGTTTCTGACGGCACCTGATTCCGAGGCCCGGTGTGCCCGGAATCAATTTCTGAAGTTTAGCTCAGGTACGTTCAGTGAACGAAGAGCGGGTTTTCCTAACTTTTTAACCGGTGCTCGAAATCGAAATCCAAGGGCACCGATGGAACTGAAACACCGGTAATTGATTAAGAATACCTTTTCTTAAGGTGAGTTTTCTCGGGAGGAGTTGTTTAAAGTTTGAGGTTTAAGTGAAGAATAAAATAAAATTGTATTCCAATTTTATTTTTCTTCTAAGTAGTTTTATCCTTTGTGTGGAAGTTTGGTTGCTAACTTCCCTTAGGAGAATAAAGGAGAGGTGGGTCCCACATGAGCCCCCACCTTTTCATATTCCCCATAACCCCTTGAAACTCCTCTTAATTTTCTTCCTTGTAATTAATGTTGTGACTTTCCCTCTCCTCTCTTTTAATTAAGCCAACTCCTTAATTCAATTAATTGAATTGAGTTTTTAAATTTTAAACTCTTGGAATGACATAATAAAATAAGTAGAGATTATTTTATTTTTGGGTTAGATTTGTGGTGTTAAGGATTGGGATAGAATACTCAAAATCTAGAGGAATCTTCATCTTCTTCGTTGGAGAACGCGAAGAATGTCAAGACCCAAATGAAGAACGCTGACACCGCAAGGAGTGATCGTCGTGCCTTTCTTCTCCTCTCTGCAGCCGGTGTGATATGATGCTCCACCTCGGATGATCCCTGTTAAGCACATACGGAGCTTTACCTCATGACGCCATTTCCGCGATGCTCTTCGATCGTCAACTCGTTATCGAGGTAGGGGTTTGATTTTGGTTAATGAATATTCGTTGCCGTCCAAACGTCTAATTCTTAAGCCGCTTGATATCGGATTAACGAGAGGAGGTTGGACCGCATGAACATGGCTGACCCTCCTCCCCCTTTGATGTTGTGTTTGTCGCGGCATGATTAAAGGCAGCGCGGTGCAACGGCACCGCGCGAAAACAAAGAAGAAGCTCGGCGCCGTCGTGCTGCGCCGTTGAGGCCGAACGAAGCCGCGACACCATTGCGCCGCGCCGGAGAACCATGAAGGGCCATAGCTGGAGAGGGGCACGCCGGTCGGACAAGTCCGCGACGGTGCAAGGAGGGGCGGCCGGAACCGCTAGCCGCCGACACCTTGGAGGGGCGGGACCGTGGGGTCCCGCGACGGCAGCACCGACCGGCTGGACCGGGCTGGCCGTTTCGGAAGGGTGAATCCCGGGGGTCGTAACCCCTGGCTGGCCAAAGTAAGTGGCCCCCACGTGGGGGTCTCAGTTTCAATCATGGGGGGAAACCGCCCACCCTTTTCCGCAACGGCCCGGCTAGCACCGAGCTGGCCGTGCGGGGTGCGCCCGTGCCGACCGGGCCGGGCCTGGCCGCGTCGGGTGGGATGGGCTGCACCCACCGGGTCGGGCCACATCCTAATGGGCCGGACCCGGACCCTGAGTGGGTCGAACCAGTTCGGGCAGACCCAGGGGGTCTCGGGCCGGGTCGGTCCGGGCCCAAAACCCCCTAAAACTGGACAGGTTCGTTCCTTTGCCCATATCATGGGCTACAGACCTCCGATGGATACACCGTTAGTTGCGATGCGATCCTTGGATCGGGGCGTTCGTTTTGGTATATTACACTCAATTTTTTGGGGAACTTTGGGTACGACTGGGTTGGTTCTAACACGAAACCAACCGGGCCCTCGGAGCGGAAACGCTTATAACGTGAGCACCGGACATCTGATTGACGTGCCGTCGGCTTTTTTGGATTCCAATTAGTGAGACGGACCTTTTGGCTTACTCCGATCGAGGTTTGGATGCAGTTGGAGTATGGTCGGGTTGTTTTTGACTTAAACACCAACCGGGCCCCTGGAATAAAAAAGCCAATAACTCTCAGATCGGGCGTCCGATTGACGCGCCGTCTGTCACGTCGAGTTCCTCTTGTCGAGACAGAACCTTGGGGTACATCAACTCCATACTACGTGTCGGTTGATGTATCGACCCCCTTGGCTCGTGGAGCTGACCCTCCCAGGAACGAGCATTCTGTGTGCGGGAACCCTAGAGCTGGCTGCGACTGCGACGACTGCACTGAAATCCTCTGTGGGTTCGGCAGCGATGAAGACCGTACTAAAATCCTACGTGGGTTCGACGGTGATGATGATTGCACTGAAATCCTCCGTGGTTTCGGCAGTGATGAAGACCGTACTGAAATCCTCCATGGGTTCGACGGTGATGAAGACTGCACTGAAATCTTCTGTGGGTTCGGCAGCGATGAAGACCGTACTTAAATCCTCCGTGGGTTTGACGACGATGACTATTGTTCTTGTATCCTATGTGGGTCTGGAAGTGTTTGACTCTGTTCTTGCTATCCTACGTGGGTTTAGCAGAGTAGTCGGTCTATATCTTATGTGGGTCCGACAGCTTAGCTGGTTTAGTATCCTACATGGGTCCCAGCTTAGATGAATCAGTGTCTATATCTGATCATCTCTATCACCTTACGAAGAAGTATACCTGTGTGAGATGGGTCTTGACTTTCAATCAATATCTTCGATATGATTGAATTTCTTTCCTATGTGGATTGGGTTGTGTTATCCTGTGTGGATTGGGTTGTACTATCCTGTGTGGACGTGATCGAACTTGGGCTCGGATGTTGGATCCGAACTGGAATTGATGACTTAGGTATATGTATGGGAATATACCTAAGTAGTGTTGGATGTTACTTCGTGATTGTATCTTACTTTTTGGATTATCCTTTGTGGATTCTGGGAGACCTTCAGGGGTCTCGGGGTCCCTACTGAGTAGCGTATACTCACCCCTGCATAGGCTATGCCCGCACTACATTGTATTGGATGCAAACAACGGACAACGCTGATCGTGGTTGAGGCTTGTGGAGCAAGTCAGTACCTGGAGGTGGACCACTGTGCGGGATGTAAACAGAGTGGATGGATGGACCCGAGGATATAAGGAGGCTATCTGTACCCACCCTTCAGGTGGGACTTCCAGTGGACAGCTCGACATTGTTTCTTTACTTTCAGTTGCTGTACTTTCTTTCCAGTCGTACTTTACTTTCAGTTTGGGTTTGTATTCTGGCCCATTTACTTTCCACACTTACTTTTGTACCCAGTTTAACTTAGTGTATACTTTTTCTTTCTTACTCTATGGTGTTTGTTTAATTTATAAAGGCAATGCTTTCCCCTATTTGTCAGGATTTACACCTTGGTGCTAGTCGCCAGCCCCTGGCCTATGGGAGGCGGGCCTGGGGTAGTCATGGCATGGGTCCCGAGGACAGGTCGTGACAAATTGGTATCAAAGGAGTTCAGTTATACCGCAGAACTCAGGACTCTGATCATTCTTCTATGCGAAGTAATAGTGTTAAGGGTATTGAGTGTGGTTATCAGTCTAGGGAGTCCAGTGTTAGTGCGGCGGCCGACGTATCCGTACACAAGGACACTGACTTCTGATTTCTGACTCAATGCACGAAAACATTGATTGCATGTGTGTTTCAAAAGTTTTCTTTGTGATTACTTTGTGTCAGATCACTAGGTATATTGTTTGACCTTGGCGCACTTATTTCTTTTCAGGATGGCCCCACGATGGCAACCAGCTAGGGTTACGAGTTTTGTGCGAGCCGATAACCGACCGAGCGATGAGGCCTCGGTGCAGGGCCCTTTTTCAGCGGAGGCACCGGCGGTACCACTACCCGTCGAGCCACCGATGCCACTAGCCCCAACCGCTGAGAGTGCACGTCGCCTTAGTTCACTGCACGAGTTTCAGCATCAGAGACTGCCCAGGTTCTGCGGGGAGACGGACCCTCAGGCAGCCGAGGATTGGCTGGAAGCTGTGGTTCGAGTTTTCAGGTTAGTGGGGACACTAGATGACCCCATAGTGATCCTTACAGCGAGCCTCCTACACGCCGCAGCAGGCAGATGGTGGAGCTTGATGCTCCAGGTGCACGACGAGGCATCTCTCCTCTGGACGGACTTTGAGAGCCTCTTCTGCTCGGAGTTCGTCCCAGCCACCCTCCATGCGGTGCGCATCCAGAAGCTTCTACAGCTATGGCGGGGTAGCATGACGGTCGCACAGTACTCGGCGAGATTTACCGATCACTCGCGCTATTCGACGGACATGGTACGATACCCATTCTTCCATGCCCAAACCTTAGAGCAAGGACTCAGGCATGAGATCAGGGCATCGATGATCTCCCTCAACATTCCGACACAGGCAGGAGTATTGGAGTGAGACCTTCTCATAGAGAGCTTTCTTTCTCATCCTATGCCAGCAGCGAGACCTACAGTATGGCGGCACATAGCAGATTCGTCTGCAGCTGGCAGTCGATGGATGACACATGGGTCTAGGCAGACCAGACCATCAGGCGGACGACCTTAGGACACTGACTCTGAGGTGCGGGGCACACGGCGCAGAGCCAGCCTTCTGAGAAGCATACAGTGCTACGCATGCGGCGGGCAGGGACACATAGCTCGTGACTGCCCGACCCGCCATGCAGAGGAGCTACAGACGTTTGAGGGGCCACCCAGGTAGAGGTAGAGAGTCGACTGTGGCGGTCCGCTGAGAGAAGATGGATGAGGCAGGGGAGCTAGCCGAGCAGTAGGTGGTGGGAGGTGCTTTGAGTCTTTACCACCACCACCACCAGGAGGTCCACCTCGACCATAGGGAGCTGGAAGGTAGAGATAGGCTCAGCTTCAGGCAGTAGAGGCCTACGACCATGGCGCGCCAGAGATGATTCGAGGTAATATCTATGTCTACTCCACCCTTGTTGTAGTACTTATAGACATAGGAGAGTGTCATTCTTTTATTGCCACTGCACTTTTTCGGAGCTCGGATATTCCGACGGAGCCGTTGGCTCGATCCTTACGGTTAGAGACTCCTACGGGAGCAGACTCGATGCTTACACACTGGTGTCAGCAGTGGGAGCTTACTCTAGGAGGCAAGAGCTTCGACTGGGATCTTCTTTTAGCAGCGTCGAGGCCTTACGACGTCATCTTTGGCATGGATTGGTTATCTACAGTCCATTCTCAGATCGACTGTATTAGGCGCAAGGTGCAGTGTGTACGCACTGACGGGAGTAGTTTCACCTTCACCGGTGAGAAGGGAGCCTTTGCAGCACAGGATGGACTCACGCATAGGAGAGTACATCCCATCACTAATCAGCTGTCTAGCCTCATCCTAGGAGTAGTTGACGTGCGGAGTCCTAGTTTTCCTATAGTGGTGGATAAGTATGCATAAGTTTTCCCTGACGACATTCTAGGACTAACTCCTCACAGAGAGGTAGACTTTTATATTGACCTGTACCCCAGGACAACCCTGATATCCACTCCTACCTATCGGATGGCCCCCACTGAGCTTCGAGAGCTACGTGTACAGTTTGAGGACTTGCAGGGAAAGGGATTCATCCGACCCAGTGTTTCACCATGGGCTTCCCCGATATTGTTTGCCAAGAAGGCGGACGAGAGCTTGCGAATATGTGTCGACTATCATCACCTGAACCAGGTGACTGTGAGGAACAAGTATCCGCTACCGAGGATTGACGACCTCTTCGATCTGCTCAATGGAGCACGGTGGTTCTTGAAGATAGACCTCAGATCAGGCTATCATCAGCTTAGAGTTCGGGACAAAGACATACAGAAGACGACCTTCAGATGTCAGTATGGCCACTATGAGTTCATGGTTATGCCTTTCGGTGTAACCAACACTCCAGTAGTGTTCATGGGTCTCATGAATAGGATCTTTCAGCCATACCTCGATCAATTTGTCATGGTCTTCATCGATGAAATTTTGATATACTCGACCATTGAGGAGGAGCACTCCTACCACATGCGGGTGGTACTAGACACACTCCGAGAGCACTAGCTTTATGGTAAGCTCTCGAAGTGTCAGTTCTGGTTACATGTGGTCCACTTCTTGGGACACGTCATCTCTGAGGTGGGAGTTGAGGTGGATCTTGCGAAGATCGAGGAAGTGATAGCTTGGGATCCACCCAGAAGCATGATGAAGGTGCAGAGTTTCTTAGGGATAGTTGGGTACTACCGGAGATTTGTACCATAATTTTCAAGAGTTGCGACACCACTCTCAGCTTTGACGAAGAAGGGGAAACCCTTCATGTGGTCAGACATATGTCATCAGAGCTTCCAAGAGCTGAGAAAGAGATTGAACAACACACCTATCTTTAGGATACCAGAGGAGGGAGTAGGGTACGTAGTCTACTGCGATGCATCAGGGACTGGACTTGGATGTTTCCTGATGTAGGAGCGGGCAGTGATCACCTATGGATCATTTCAGTTGAGGCAGCATGAGCAGAACTACGCTACCCATGACCTGGAGTTAGCAGTAGTGGTCTTCACTCTGAAGATGTGGCGACACTATCTGATGTGCGAGCACTTTACAGTCTACTCTGACGACCAGAGTCTCAGGTACATCTTCTCACAGAAGGACCTGAATCTGAGATAGCGGTGATGGCTCGATTTCCTTGAGGACTATGACTTTGAGATAGTCTATACTCCTGGAAAGGGGAACGTAGTAGCCGATGCTCTTAGTAGGAGGATGGGTATTCAGCTACTCGGGGAGGCGACGGAGCAACTAGCCGCTTTGCAGATATCCTTCGTGGATAGAGATGGAGCAACCTTTCTTCAGTCACTCACAGTCACTCCTCCACTACTGCAGCGGGTCAGAGAGGCACAATGTGGGGATGATGACTGTGAGACGTGACGTGCACAGATAACCTCAAGATAGGCACCTAATGGATTCTCTATAGGAGGAGAGCACGAAATCCTTTTTAGAGGACGTACCATGGTACCCGCTGCTTTACAGGAGGAGGTGCTGAGGGAGTTTCACACTTCCCCTTTAGCGGTACATCCATGAGTGGCGAAGATGTACTAGGATCTCAGACGTCAGCACTGGTGGCCGGGTATGAAGAAGGTTGTAGCTGAAGTCGTTTCTCGATGCCTCACTTGTTAGCAGGTGAAGGCAGAGCACCAGGTACCAACAGGATTGGTGCAGCCCTTGGAGGTCCCGAAGTGGAAGTAGTATGGGATATATATGGACTTCGTGACTGGACTTCCACGCACTTCAAGAGGTCACTACTCCATTTGGGTGATTGTCGACCGACTCACCAAGTCGGTTCACTTCTTACCCATCAGAGAGCAGAGCTCAGTGGAGAGCTTGGGATGCCTCTACGTTCAGGAGATCGTATGGCTTCATGGTGTGTCGTCATCTATTATCTCCTATCGAGATGCTTGCTTTACTTCCCGGCTTTGGAAGGGGTTGTAGGAGGCATTCAGGACGCAACTACGGCTGAGCACCCCCTTTCACCCTCAGATGGATGGTCAGACGGAGAGGACCATTCAGACTCTCGAGGACATGCTCTGTGCATGTGTCCTCGACTTTGGTCGCAGCTGGGAGGACCACCTACCCTTGGTGGAGTTCACGTACAACAACATCTACCACTCCACCATCAGGATGGCACCATATGAGGCATTGTATGACCGACCTTGCAGATCACCTCTGTGCTGGACAGACCCTGGGGAGTCACCACTTGTGGGACCAGAGATGGTCCAGGCCACGACAGAGAAGGTCCAGGTCATCCTGGAGCAGATGAGGATATCTTAGAGCCGGTAGAAGTCATATGCTGACAGGAGGTGGAGGCCAGTGGAGTTCTAGGATGGCGACCACGTCTTCTTGCGGGTCTCACCTCAACGTGGATTATGGAGATTTGGCCGGGGTGGCAAGTTATCTCCACGCTTCATCGGACCATTCCAGGTCCTCAGTAGGATAGGCGAGGTGGCTTATCACCTGGCTCTACCACCTCAGTTACACCAGGTGCACGATGTCTTCCACGTATCTCAGCTGAGGAGATACGTGCATGACCCGACACATATCATCGACCATGGGGAGCTGGACATTGACGATGGGGAGACTTTTGCGGAGGTCCCGGTGGAGATCGAGGATCAACAGGAGCGAGTCCTACATGGGCAGTCGATTCCTCTAGTGCACATCAGATGGTAGCACGGGAACCTCTAGGAGAGCACTTGGGAGCAGAAGGCTCCGATGCGTGCACAGTACCCACAATTGTTCCCCTAGTTTTTGATGTATCTTTACGGGGACGTAAAGCCCTGAGGTGGGAGTAATTTAAAGACCTGTAAAATTCAAGGGAAATTTTTTCTTAATTTTCATTTGGATTTTACAAGAACATAGTTTCTGACGACACCGGATTCTGAGGCCCGGTGTGCCCAGAAACAATTTCCGAAGTTTAGCTCGGGTACGTTCTGTGAACGAACGAGTGGGTTTTCCTACCTTTTGAATCGGTGCTCAGAATTGAAATCTAAGGGCACCGATGGAACCACAACATCGGTAATTTCTTAAGAAGACCTTTTCCAAAGGTGCGTTTTCTTGGGAGGAGTTGTTTAAAATTATAGGTTTAAGTGAAGAATAAAATAAAATTGTATTCCAATTTTATTTTTCTTCTAAGTAGTTTTATCCTTTGTGTGGAAGTTGGGTTGCTAACTTCCCTTGGGAGAATAAAGGAGAGGTGGGGCCCACACGAGCCCCGACCTTTTCATATTCCCCATAACCCCTTGAAACTCCTCTTAATTTTCTTCCTTGTAATTAATGTTGTGACTTTCCCTCTCCTCTCTTTTAATTAAGCCAACTCCTTAATTTAATTAATTGAATTGATTTTTTTTAATTTTAAACTCTTGGCATGACATAATAAAATAAGTGGAGCTTATTTTATTTTTGGGTTAGATTTGTGGTGTTAAGGATTGGGAGAGAATACTCAAAATCTAGAGGAATATTCATCTTCTTCATTGGAGAACATGAAGAACGTCAAGACCCAAATGAAGAACGCCAACACCACAAGGGGTGATCGTCGTTCCTTTATTCTCCTCTCCGTAGCCGGTGAGAGACGTCGCTCCACCTCGGATGATCTCCGTCAAGTGCATATGGAGATTTACCTCGCGACACCGTTTCCGTGACGCTCTTCGATAGTCAACTCGTTATCGAGGTAGGGGTTTGATTTTGGTTAATGAATATTCTTTGTCTTCCAAACGTCTAATTCTTAAGCCGCTTGATATTAGATTAACGGGAGGAGGTCGGACCGCACGAACACGGCTGACCCTCCTCCCCCTTTGTTGTTGTGTTTGTCGCGGCACGATTAAAGGCAGCACGGTGCAACGACACCGTGCGGAAACAAAGAAGAAGTGCGGCGCCGTCGTGCCACGCCAGAGAACCACGAAGGGCCGTGGCTGGAGTGGGGCCGCGGTGGAGGGGCACGACGCCATTGAGCTGTGGCTCAAAGCCACGGTGGTGCAAGGCGGGGCGGCCGGAACCACCGACCACCGACACCTCGGAGGGGCGGGACCGCGGGGTCCCGCGGCGGCAGCACCTGCCGACCGGACCAGGTCAACCGTTTTGGAAGGGAGAAGCCTGGGGGTCATAACCCCCAGCTGGCCAAAGAAAGCGGTCCCCATGTGGGGGGGGGGCGTAGTTTCAATGAGGGGGGCAGTCGCCCCCCCCCCTTCCACAACGGCCCGGCCAGCACCGAGCTGGCTGTGCAGGGCGCGCCCGCGCCAGGCCTAGCCGCGCCCACCGGGCCGAACCCGGAACCGGTTTGGGTCGACCCGGTTCAGGCCAACCCAGGGGGTCTCGGGCCAGGTAGGTCTCGGGCCCAAAACCCCCTAAAACCGGACAGGTTTGTTCTTTTTCTCATATCTTGGGCTACGGACCTCCGATCGATGCACCGTCTGTTGCGATGCGATCCTTTGATTGAGGAGTTAGTTTAGGTATATTACACTCAAGGTTTTAGAGAAATTTGGGTACGGCCGGGTTGGTTCGAACACGAAACCAACAGGGCCCTCGGAGCGGAAACGCTTATAACTTGAGCATCAGACGTCCGATTGAGGTGCCGTCAACTTTGTTGGATTATTCTTAGTGATACTGACCTTTTGGATTACTCCGCTCGAGATTTGGACACAGTTGGAGTACAGTCAGGTTGGTTTTGACTTAAAAACCAACTGGGCCCCTGGATCGAAAAAGCCAATAACTCTTAGACCGAGCGTCTGATTGACGCGCCATCTGTCACGTCGAGTTCCTCTTGACAAGAAGGAACCTTGGGATACATCAACTATGTACTACGTGTTATTTGATGTATCGACCCCCTTGGCTCGTGGAGTGGACCCTCCCAGGAACAAGCATGCTGTGTGCGGGAACCCTAGAGCTGGCTGCGACTACGACGACTGCACTGAAATCCTCCGTGGGTTCGGTAGCAATGAAGACCGTACTGAAATCCTCTGTGGGTTCGACGGTGATGAAGACTGCACTAAAATCCCTTGTGGGTTCGACGGTAATGAAGACTGTACTGAAATCTTCCGTGGGTTCAGCAGCAGTGAAGACTGCACTGAAATCCTCCGTGGGTTCGGCAGCGATGAAGACCGTACTGAAATCTTCCGTGGGTTCGACAACGATGACTACTGTTCTTGTATCCTATGTGGGTCTGGCAGTGTTTGACTCTGTTCTTGCTATCCTACATGGGTCTAGAGGAGTAGCTGGTCTATATCCTATGTGGTTCCGACAACTTAGCTGGTTTAGTATCCTACGTGGGTCCCAGCTTAGATGAATCAGTGGCAATATCCGATCGTCTCTATCACCTTACGAAGAAGTATACCTATGTGAGCTGAGTCTTGAATTTCAATCAATATCTTTGATATGATTGACTTGCTTTCCTATGTGGATTGGGTTGTGTTATCCTGTGTAGATTGGGTTGTACTATCCTATGTGGACGTGATCAAACTTGGGCTCAGATGTTGGAGCCAAACTGGAATTGATGACTTAGGTATATGTATGGGAATACACCTAAGCAGTGTTGGATGTTACTTCATGATTGTATCTTCCTTTTTGGATTATCCTTTGTGGATTATGGGAGACCTTCAAGGGTCTCAGGGTCCCTACTGAGTAGCGTATACTCACCCCTGCACGGGATATACCCGCACTACGTTGTGTTGGATGCAGACGATGGACAGTGCTGATCGTGGTTGAGGCTTGTGGAGAAAGTCGTTACCTGGAGGTGGACCAATGGGCGGGACATACACGGAGCGGACGGCTGGACCCAAGGAGTTGAGGAGGCTATCTGTACCCACCCTTTAGGTGGGACTTCCAGTTGATTGCTCGACGTTGCTGCTTTACATTTAGTTGTTGTACTTTCTTTCCAGTCGTACTTTACTTTCAGTTTGGGTTTGTATTCTGGCCCATTTACTTTCCACACTTACTTTTGTAACCAGTTTTACTTAGTGTATACTTCTTCTTGCTTACTCTATGGTGTTTGTTTACTTTATAAAGGCAATGATTTCCCCTATTTGTTGGTATTTATGCCTTGGTGCTAGTCGCCGGCCCCTGGCCTATGGGAGGCGGGCTTGGGGTAGTCACGGCACAGGTCCCGAGGACAGGTCATGAAAGTATGATTCTATATATTTCCCACCACAACTTCGGGTTCACAATCAACTCAGACAATTGAGCTATTGGCATCATCATAAGTAATAAACAGATTTCTTCCAATTACAGTAGGGATAGTGTCAACTTTATCATCACCATCATCAAAAACATCTCTGGGATTTACTTCCATAATTACACCAAATTTAGGATGATGATGATCTTTGAAATAAAATACTTGTTTCCCCATTGATGCCAATACATATGGTTCATCAGTTTGAAGAGTGCAAGTCATGTCAATAACTTGAAATCCAAAATCATCAATAAAGGTGCCTTGCCTCTTCATTGAATCAAACCATTGAAATTTCATCATCGTGACTCGACCATGTGAGTAATAATCCAAAATTATTATTTTCTCCATGACTCTATAATAAGCTACATTTTCAGAACGAGGTCTAGTATCCGATGAACTAGCATAACAGTCTGTTGTGGCAGTTAGCATAACACTATTATGTTGTGTTCTCATGTTTCTTACTCATTCAGTGATAATAAATGTGTATCCATTGATCACAAGTGATTTACTAGCATGAACCATGGTATTAGGACCAAAATCCAAAGCTCTTATTTCCACAGAAACACAGTCTGAAAGAAAACTCGATACCTGAAATATAAAAAAATAGTAAAATTATTTAAAAATTATTTTTATTTAGTTATTACAGAAATATTTTTACCTTCAATTTCAACCAAGCAGAAAACAATTTGCTATGAAAAGTCTCTTTCCTTCTCAAAGATAAAGAATGATGATTTCTATATATCAATTATTTATGTTCCCTGTAGATAAAAATAATAATAGTTTAACAAATATTTAAAATTACAAGAGATTAGAAAAGAGATACATGTACAATTTACTTACTTGATATACTCATCGAACAAATCACAATTGAACAACACTGTGCGATGTGCCATCTCTCGCTCTTCAAGATTTAATGTCGTCAATGTATATGATCCCGGAATTCCTCCTGTCTGAGGAAGTAATGGAAAACTGGGTTCAATTTTCCCATACTATTCTTCTTCATTTCTCATTGGTCTGTTTATTCTCGTAGTAAGATCAGACAAATACATTGAGCAAAAATCCATACATTCTTGAGCCAAGTAACCGTTCACAATAGAACCTTCGAGATAATTCCTATTCCGAACATATGATTTCAATGTGCACATGTTTCTTTCAGTTGGATACATCCAACATAAGGCAACAGGTCCTCCAACAAGTATTTCAGTCGGAACATGGACAGTCAGATGCAACATGCATGTAAAAAATGATGGAGGGAATATTTTCTCTAACTCACGCAAAATTAATGGTGTCTCTGCCAACAGTTTTTGCAAGAAGGATTTGGACAACCTCTTAGCACAAAGATCTCAAAAAAAATAGCACAACTGAATAACTGATACTCTAACATTATTGGACAAGAGATGACGGATTTCTATTGGAATCAACTCATGAAAAAGGACGTGAAAATCATGAGTCTTCAAAGATTTCAGCTTCAACTATTTTCTGTTGACCCATTTTGATATATTGCTTTAATATCCATCAGGAACTTTAATAGTCTCTAGCACTTCCAGAAATTGATTTTTTTCAGCAGTTGTCATCACATAAGAAGCACATGGAACTTGCCATTTATTTTAACTGATACAAACAGGATGCAATTATGGTCTGATCCCCCAATCTACCAAGTCACACCGAGATCGTAAATCATCTTTTGTCTTCCCATTGACATTTAGAAGAATCCAAAGAAACATTTCACATATATTCTTTTCAATGTGCACTACGTATAAGCAATGACATAACAAGTTGGTTGACCAATACGGCAACTCAAAGAATATACTCTTCTTCTTCCAATTGTAACAGGTATCATTGGAAACATTTTTCCTCTTTCTAGATTTCATTACACCATTCCCAAATGAATAACTAAAATCTTTCAATTCATTAAGCACATCAGTTCCAGACATACGCTGAGGTGGATCATCATTCTCTATGGTATTGTCAAATCTTTGACGATGGTTTCTATATGGATGGTTCATTGGCAAGAATCATCGATGTCCCATAAAACTAAAACTACGAAGATATTTCAGTCTTCTCGATCGAGTATTCTTCATACAAACAGGACATGAAAGTTTTTCTTTTGTGCTCCATCCAGAAATCATTGCATAAACAGGAAAATCATCGATCATCCACATAAACGCAACACGCATCTGAAATATGTCTTTCGAACAAGCATCTTATGTGGGCACACCCACATCCCAAATAACTTTCAACTCTTTTATTAAAGGTTTCATGTATACATCTATATCATTTTCGGGATTAGAAGGGTCAGATATCAGTATACTCAAAAAAGTGTGATGATTTTTCATACAAAACCAAGGGGGAAGGTTATAAATGTGTATGAAAACCGACCACGTGATGTGCGAAGTAAGAATCTACCCAAATGGATTAAAACTGTCACATGAAAGACCCAGTCTCACATTACGCACATTGGTTGAAAATTCAGGATATCGAGCATCAAATCTCTGCCATGAAAATACATCTACAGGGTGAACCAAATCTTCATTATTCTTTTTTCGCTTGGTGTCATGACATCGCATTTTTATGGATATTTCATCAGACATGAAAAGGTTCTGTAATCTGGGGATCAATGGAAAGTGCCACATTATCCATCAGGAGGTTCCATATTTGATACAATCTTTTATTTCAGTAGTTTTATCCCAAAATAAGCTGCAATCATTTGTTCAAGCATGAATTTTTTTTTGAGAATCCAAGTTCATCAATTAACTTCCTTGCCATATAGTGGTTTGAGGGAATATCTGTATCATCTGGAAGTAATTCCTTCAAGAAGGTAAGAATGTAATCAATTGTAGTATATAAAATCCCATACATAGTTTTCCCATGAAACAATCATATTAAAAATTCCAACTTTTTCATTTTACCACATTGCCGATATACTGGAGTCATCGCAACATCATTCAATTTTTTCACCCTATCAACATCATCATTTTCATTGGACACATCATGTGTGCTTGTATCAAAATCTTGTTGGCTGGACATCCTTTCCTTCTCATTATGCTGAATAAATGAAAACCGATCATATATCAAACTCTCTAATTCAGTCCTATCATTTGGATCATCAACATTTTGAGATTCCATTTTCTCTCCATTGTGATACCACACATAATAGTTTGTTTGGAAACCATATTTGGTTATATGATAGATAACTGCTTCACGAATCAACCAAGGTCTTCCAAAACAATTAAAACATGGGCAGTGTATGTGACCACTATATGAAGCCTTCTCAAATGAAAAATCTAGAAATATGTTCAAATTATTTTGAAAATTGGTTGAAATCCGATCAGTTTCGTACATCCAACTTCTATCCATTCTGTAAAAAAATTGCAATAAGTCATTTCAAAGCAATTCAGTAATATTTAATTTTAATCAAAAAAATATTTAGGTAAATGACAATTTTTTACTTTATATAAAATCATAACTGACACATTAATTTATATGAGAATCAAATTAAGAAATACAACAAAATACAGTGTATATAAGAAAAGAAGATACAAAATTTCTAATGCTTATATTCAAGGATTTCCCAGTAAGATATTGGAAGTGGATCAAGGAATACATAATCCTTAAGGGTATTGTTGGGAGTACATGAGTTTTATACTTTAACTTCTTCAGGGAGATCAGGATGAGGAGTAGGATGAGGATCAGGGGAGTGGAGGGACACTCCAAGGGGGGTGTGGGGTGTCCAGGGGGGTGCGGGGTGTCTAGGGGGGTGATGGGGTCGTCCGGGGGGTCGGAGGTGTCCAGGGGGTGGGAGGCTGTCTAGGGGGGTCGGGGTGTCCAGGTGGGCGGGATGTCCGCGAGGGTGGGCATGCTGTCCAAGGGAGTAGGGGGAGTCTAGGGGGTGGGCGGGCTGTCCAAAGAGGTGAGAAGGGTGTCCTGGGGGTGGGTGGGTCTGTCCAGGGGGGGTACGGGGTGTCCAAGGGGTGGGAGGGCTACCCATGGGGGTGGTGGGGCTGTCCAGGGGGTCTGGAGTGTCCGGGGGGGGGGGGGGGTGGGCGGGCTGTCCACGGGGGGTGGTTGGGCTGTCCACGGGGGTGGAGGCACTGTCCAGTGGGGTCAGGGGTGTCCAGGGGGTGGGGGGGGGGATTTTCAGGGGGTGGGGGCATCTGGGAGGATGGGGGTGTCCGGGGGGTGGTGGGATGGTGTTCGGGGGTGGGGTGGGCGGGCTGTCAACAAGGGTGGGGGGCTGTCCAGGGGGGCACGAGCTGTCCAAGGGGGTGGGCGGGCTGTCCATGGGGGTGGCGGGGCTGTCCAGGGGGTCAGGGTGTTGAGGGGGTAGGGTGCTTTCCTAGGGGTGGGGGTTAGTTTTATAAATTTAGCGGTAGCTTCGGGGAATCGTCACAGAATGTTTTTTAGTGGCGTTTTTGGTTTTAGCGACGGTTTCAACTACCAAAAAATGGACATGATATAATAGTGGTTTGAACCACCATTATATCCTCACCATTTTTTGACATGAAAAAAACTGCTAAAACAAAAAACGCTAAACAAATATTGTCCTTAAATAGTGGTGGTTTAGTCCACTACTAAACAACCATTAGGCATATATAGTAGGGGTTTAAAACGTTGCTATATATCGCTTTAAAAAAAATAACTGTAGAATTTGCAACCCTGGAAGATAAAAACAAAATTCAACACATATGTTTAAAATTATATCCATATTCACCACACCCACCTATGAGATCATATAATCATGAAGGTTATCAACATGGTTTACTAGAATGTAAAAATTAATTGACTATTCTGGGAATACATTACATTATTTAAGCAAGGAAAAACATTCAAGTGGCTATTAGATTATTAAGAAATCCTTGGAAGACATTAATGAAGGAATAAGTGAACTCATTAAAAAATCTAATGAGATGTACAAAATCTAAAAATGGTATTAAGCTATGGGATATTAGTGGTAATTCTCAAACATGGATCAAAACTTATAAAGGATTCGCTAAGTATAAATATGTTTAATGAGATTTTAGAATATAATAAAAATGGGATCTGTCTTTGTACAGTTCCAAATAAACCACTTAGAAAACATTTTACCTATTTTATAAACATATATTTAAAAACCACTCATTTATATCATTAAAATATAAATAGTTTTCATTATTAAAAAAATCGAACATTGGCATCATAAAAACATAACCAAATCGTCACTCAGTGAGTTGACAACACCTACAAATTTTTTTTGCACACTTTATGAATACAATGATCTCTAAGAAGAACATAAGAATAACTCACCAGAAATTCATGACCAAAGGAACCCAATACATAATCACTATAAATCCATAAGAAAATAAAATACATTAAAAACCAACACTACAAACTCTATAAAACAAAAGAATAGGAAGTCCCATGATCCTAGGAAAATTCCACCATTCTTAGGTGGAATCATCATATTAGTGGTAGTATGTAATATGTTTAGTTACAAATGATATATGAAACCAAAGTCAACCCTAGTCACAGACATCTACCAATCATGTATTAGTCATTTATTCAACATCAAATAGTGTGAATCATAAAAGTTTCCAAAAATCACTAAAATAGGAAAAAATGACGTGATCTTTATAGATATTTAAATAAATGTGGAAATCGGAGGAAGATGACTTGTATTTGAGAAGAGGTTTAAAGATTATAACCTGGATGTCGGAGTTGTAGCCGATTGGATGATTGAACTCGGGTTAGGGTTCACCTGGGCGCTGCGGCTTCTGGAAATTGGGGAAACCAAAGTTAACCCACATCATTTCACATCTTAATGACGATACAATCTCATCACATATAGGTTAAATAAAAATAGAAACAAAAACATATACACATCAAAATCAAAATTAAAAACTGAAATATTAGATAAATTTCAATAAAAATAAGGTACCAGTTAAGAAAATACCTAATTTAGGAAGGGTTTGATAAGATTCGGTAGGATATTAGCAACTTGAATGGGATGGAGGAAGAGAAAGCTGACGGAGCTCCAAGATCACCAAATTGATCCCGTTTAGGGTTCTGTATCACGAATGGGGGAGAGGACGGACCGCTTTTAATTTGGGGGAAAGTTTTACCAACTGTTTTTAAAAACTGTTGGTATATATTTTCAGGCCACACCTATACCAATAGTTCCTTTGAACCATTGGTAAAATATCCCCTAAACCACACCTATACCAATGGTTCTCATTTAACCGTTAGTAAAAACTCCCCTAACCACGTCTATACCAATGGTTTTAATGAACCGTTGGGAAAAGCTCCCCTAAACACACCTATACCAACGGTTCATTAGAACCGTTGGTAAAAGCTCCCCTAAAACATCCTTTACCAACGATTTCATAAAACTGTTGGTATGAAAGTGTGGGGAAAAACCCACATTCTAGTAGTGTAATAAAATGAATACTACCAGAGATGAAGTTAGTATAATTACTATATGAAGATTGTATATTTTGGAAAGTAGAAGAAGGTATCTTATGAAAAATGTGAAAGGACACTGAAGGATGGGAAGCTAGACCTAGCGCACACTGATGTTCAGGGGCCTACACCAATACATTCCCATGGAGGTTCACAATATTATGTGACATTTATCGATGACTCAAAAATGAGGGTATGGTTTTTATTTCTGAAAAGAAAATTTGATGTGTTTAAGGTGTTTTAGAAGTGTAATTACATGGTGGAAAATGATTCAGGAACTAAGATGGAATTTTTGAGGTCTGACAATAGTGGAGAGTATAGTAGTAATACGTTTATTGAATTTAGTTCTAAAAATGGAATTCGGTGTGAGAAGACTATTATAGGAACACCACAATAGAACAATGTAGCTAAAAGGATGAATAAGACCCTAAATGAACATGCCAGTTTCATGTGGTTGCACTTGGGATTTCCAAAAACCGTTCAGTATGATACAATTAACATGAAATAATGTCTCATCAATATGAGTCCATCTGTAACATTGGGATAATGTATACCCAAGGGGATATGGTCTGATAAAGAGGTAAGACTCTCACGTTTATGAGACTCTGGATTTTCAGAATATGCACATATCGATATTGATGCAAGAGGAGAAGATTGATGCTAAGTCTAAATAATGTTTCTTTATTGGATATGGTGTTGAGGAGTTCGATTATTGCTTTTGGTATGATAAAAAAATGATCATCAAAATCCATAATGTGATATTTAATGAAGGTGTCACGTATAAAGACTATAATTCAGTTGAAGTTGATTGTGGGAATAAATAATTAGACTGTCATGATCAAGTGGAGCTTGAAGGTGTACCTTATCATGTGACACTAGAACCAATGAAGTCTGCCCACAAATGGAGTTGAGGTTATCAACAAGGGTGAGAAGGAATTTGAATAGGTATTCATCATCCTTACATTATTTTTTATTTACCAACATTGGAGAACTAGAAATCATTGAATAAGCAATGCAGTTGGAGGAGTCGATCAACTGAGAGTTGGATATGTAGGAGGAGATGTCTTCATTACATGAAAACTATACTTGGGAGTTGATAAATATTCTATAAGTAAATAAAGAATTTTAGAAAAAATGGATATACCAGGTCAAGGAAGAACATAATGGAAAGAGAAGGTACAAGTAAATACTAGGGGTAAAAGGTTTTCTAGAGAAGGAATGTGTAGATTTCACTGAAATTTTCTCACCTATAGTGAATCTTACCATCATCCGAATAGATATTAGTATTGTTGGATCCTAATACTTATACCTAGAGTAACTTGATGTGAAGGCTATTTTCCTTCATGGAGATCTGGAAGAGTAAATCTATATGAATTAGCCAGAGGGATATGTTGAGTTGGGGAAGAAATACCTGGTGTACAAACACTAGAGAGGCTTATATGGGTTGAAGCAAGCACTCAGGAAATGGAATAATTTTTTTGATTAATGTATTACTAAAAATGAATAAAAATGGTATGTAATGAATCAATTTCACTAAAAAAGTGTTTTGGTGATGAATACATTATACTACTTCTATATGTGAAAGACATTCTCATTGAAGGATCACGTATGCAGAGGATTGATGAGATGAAAGGGAATTTGGATGAGAAATTCACGATGAAAGATCTTGGAGAATATGAAAATATTTTGGGGTTGAAGATCAAGAGAGACCAAATAGTTGGAACCTTGATGTTATCATAAGATAACTACATTGTAAAGGTTCTTAGAATATTTAGTATGCTAGAAGAAAAACTAATCTTTTTCCCCTGGTGAGCCATTTCAAATTATAAAATGAGAAATCACCAAAGATGACAGAAGAGGTTGTGTACAAGGAAAAGGTTCCATAAACATTAGATGTTGGAATCCTGATTTATGTAATTGTTTTTACTTGACTTGACATTTCCCATGTAGTTGGAGTTGTGAGGAAGTCCATGGAAAACCCTAAAAAGCATCATTGGGAAGTTGTGAAGTGGATGCTGAGATACCTGGAGAGGAGCAATGAAGGATATATTTTCTTTGGTAAAGGAAATTCATTATAGGGGTAGATTAGGATTCACATGGGAGATTATTGGATTAGTGTAGCCTGATATTTTTGGATGATGCTGAGTTGAATGATAGTGTCCCATAGTAACCACTAGACCTCAACTCTCACCGGTCGAGCTCCGTATTGATCTCGTTGGGGGTCATAGGGGAAATATTCCATTGCTCCGAGGGATGATCGTATTTGGTCCAAATATTAGTGAACTATAGAAAAATTCACCAAATGTAACAGAGCTGGTCGAGAGACACTAACAAGGCACTATAGGAGTAAAACAATTGACACAGTTATTGTAACATCTTAGACTTTGGAGACAATGGTACTTTGGGTTTGCAGACTTATAGACACCAACAATTATATTATCTTGAACATAATTAGTTTCAGGACTACAATAGTACATAATTACAATCACCATTTAGTGTAGTACACTGGACTTACTGTGTGGTTGGTGGCACAATCTTGGATGGATGACATTTGGCAGACACAAAAGTGGTTAAAAAATTAGTACATGGGTGTATGCGATAAGTGGAGTCTCACTGTCAGGCTAGTCGAGATGAGGTTCCTTAGTGTCATAGTGGCTGACTTCCTAGTTAGGTTAATCCATCACCTAATGATAGTTATGGTAGGAAAGGATGGTGTCATGCTTGGAAGGCCAGACATGGAGAGGCTACACCAGATGTTAATGTTTGTAGTGTCCTTCATGGAAGGGGTTTGCACCTAGGCTGCGGTTGGGAAACAACTCTATAAGACTAAGTGCCTAAAGGCTGTTATATTGAAAGAGTTGAAAATATAGAGGGTCATCCAATACTCATGCATCGTGAAGCTAGGGGATGGAGTTATTGTCTACAAGGCATACAAGAGGGTGTGCATTTCTCACTTAGGAAACTTGGCAGGTCCTTTTTTTAGTGATGAGATGAAAGAGATAATCGACGATTCAGAAGAGACATGTTATCCATCTATAATGGAAGTTGAGGGGTTCTTGTGAGACACATTGCAATTGGATGAAGAGAACTCCCTAAACACATTAAAGGTGTTAAATATTTTTGCCTTGCCTGATTTCTCACCTAGGGGTTCCATGATCTATACGATACTGAAGATTTGGATCAAAATGGATGAGTCAATCGAGCATGACTTGAAGGGTGAGATCATGTCTCTGGTCTTGAGATCCTATATTAAAAAGAATAAGGGTGGGTTGAATCTAAGGAACAACTATGTATGGATCATATGAAATAATGATTATATGAAGGGGAACTTCTACAAGGTGTCTATACATGAGATGAACAAGTATTATTCATGGGAGGGATATGCAGATATGATGTGCATATTGCCTTATGAAACCTCCAATAGGAAGGAATTTGGACTAGGTGATGACACTATACTTGAGTCTGAGTAGAGGCTGCACTTATGAATAAATAATAACATGATAACCAGGTTGGTGTTCGAATGTGAGTACCTGATGTGAAATAGGAAGACCTTGTCGAGAGAGAACATCATCAAGTTCTTTATCAATCCATAGGGCTATAAGGATCTTTCTACAGGTATATTCCCAGATAACCGAGTGGTAAAGTATGAACAAACTTGGATTTATAGGGTAATGGATAAGGTGGTGAGGGAGCATAGTTTGTTCATGATCGGGTAGAAGATATACGAGAGGCTAGATAAGGCTTTCCTATCCTCGATGTTAACTTGAACACCACTTCCATCCTCACATCCATATCCTTCCCTAAACAGTTCCCCGTTGTTTTGTAGAAAACAAAATTATTGGTATTGGGGGAATCCATGACCTTTGAGTAGATGGGTATTTTTCAAGTAGGGTGGAGTTGAATTCCCCACTGACCAGTGGAGGCTAATACCGACATGGTGATGGAGAAGGAGTAGCCTTCCCCGACAAATTTTAGGGGGTCTTATCCCCGGTAATGGGGACATAAACCAATGGGTAATTATCTAATGATTATATTTCCATGTTGTAATCATATTAAATGTAAGTAATTATAACGATTTTAACCATAAAAAACATTCAAAAGAAAAAATATATCTCATTTTGAAGCTATCATTTCGAATACATTGATGAATTCAACACCCTTAATTCTAAACTTACATGAACACTATACTATGAAACTACTGGGGAATTCAAAATCATTAGATAGTGACCAAAAACTATTACCATTTTATGTTTTTAAATTTGGAATCATAAACATAAGAAAAATTAAAATAATAAATTAGTAATAAATGAAAAAAAAATAACTAAAAGGTATAAATATGTTCAAATAAACAAGATGAATGTTCTTAAAGTAGTAATTAAAAATTATAATATAATTATTTTAAAGGATATAAAACATATGAAAAAACTCTTCACTTGAGGTAATGTTTTATTTAAAAATAAGCATTCATTTCATGTATTTGTCGTCTAGTTTTCATCTTCTATTTCTATCTCATTTTAAAGGACCTGAATGTATACATTATAGTTCCTTCTATATTTTTGACATACTTATGGTTTCTTTTCCTATCTTATAGATGTATAGATCACACCTTACTTATACAAAATGATTATTTCCATCTATTTTTCATTTAGGTATTTCTATTATATATCCTAGAATATCTCTGTTATCCCAACAAGGTTAAATACCCTGAGAGGAGGGTGAATTAGGGTATGACAAATTAAAACAACTTCCCCATCGGATCTAGTTTTTTCATTAAAAAACATTCTTCTCTTTCTTTCCCATACCAATTTATGAGTAGAAATGAAAGAATGCATAAGACACAAAAATTTTACTAGGTTCACTCACACTGGGCTATGTCCAAGGAGCATACATAGACAATGTGCCTATATACTAAATCCACTAAAGCACACTATTGTTACAAACTTCAGAACAAAATCACAGTCCCTCCCATTTTACAACCAATAATAATTTAAAACCTCACAAATCCATCAACTAAAATTTTCTAAATTATCCTTTAGAATATTTTAATTTTGATCACTTGAATCAATATTGTTTACACCTCATTTTGTGAATCATGAAGCTCAAAATTCATCTACTTGATGACTACCAGTTTACCACAGAAACTCTGGGAAAATACTTTCTGGTTCACAAAACATTAGCTTTCACATAACATTTTCATGAATTTAATGAAATTATACAAAATTTCACCCAACTTTTATGCTTTTTCACAAAAAAATAACTTTCACGCAACTATACTGCTCATCGCGAAACTCTCAATTTTCACACAACTTTTGGATTGTCACAAGACAAACATGGTCTTATAGACATAAGTTCATTTTATACATGCAACTGATGTTTGAATTATTGCTTCACACAAGAAATATCTTTATTCAACTATTATATTATATAGATCCCTAATATTCTCTAAGGGTTGAACTACTCAAATGAGGGTGGTAACCACATATTTATAGATGTAGTTGACCCTTCACAGAATCACTCTTCACACCTTTGAATCTATGAAAAAATATAGTTATGCACTAAATTTCAATGATTTAAATTTTTCTTTAGCATGAAATTCACCACCTTCGCACAACTACATCTCTATTTTGTGGGATCGCGTAACTATCCATGTTTCATGCAACTCTAACTTTAAAAAAGTTTAAAAACTTGCAAGAAACAATACCCTTTTTCGTATTTTTATGTAACGACCCCAAATATTAACTTGTGAAGAATTTTATGAAACACCTTCACTATTCCATGAAACTTTTACGTTTACCTGAAAATACTTCCTTTTACAAAAACACCTCTTTCCTTCCTCTTAATTGTTGGACCCAAAAATTTGGAAAACACTGGGAAATGACTCCACCTTAAACACACAATTTTATGTACCCCTTCCAGAACTTTCATAAATTTTTATTGAATCTTTGTGAACATACTTGGTCAACAATCATGCTATAACTCCACAACTGACCTTATCAAAACGCTTTTTAAACAAACACAATCAACCCAAAACACTACAAAGTTACCTTGTTGGATTTTTTCCCAATAATCTCCCTCTATTATTCCAACACTATTTATAATAGGACTCCTTTATGTTATTTATTAGTCATTATACTTCCTTTATAAGGGATATTCATGACTTATTACTTCTTATCATTTCAATTATTGAAGTTAAAACTTTTGAAGTTAATAAGAGAAACTTATTATTTAACATCTAGTGTTTTAAATCAGAATTATTTATTTTATTTTTTCCATTTGTATCTTGATTTAAACTGTAATTCAATACTCTAAATAATAATATTAATAAAAAATAGAAATGAATATTAAATTATCATTATAAAAATAATTAAATTATTTAGAATTTATTTCATAATTATAAATACTGAAATAAATTTATTTTACCAAGTTACTCTAATAATTAGTTTTATAAAAAATTTATATTAATTTGTAACTAAAAGTTTATAATTATGATTATTAAGAAAAATGATAAAGTTATGTTATATATATGTATATATAAATAATATACCTACATATTTTAATATGTAGCTAATATGAAACTTTAAGATAATATATAAAATATATTATTATTGAAAAATGAAATTTTAATATTCAAAATTAAGAATATTTAATTTAATATATTTTATTATAAAAAGAAATTATGATGATATTATTTTAAAGGATTCATATTAATAAAATTTATTTTAAAATGAGATAGAGGGAAATGATTTATAATACTTAAATTCAAATAAATTAATTTATATTTATAATTATGAATAAAAGGTAATATGTTTTGTAAAAAAATTATAAATATATAAAAAATTATACTCATAAAAAATGATATATGAATATTATGTTATTAAAAAATGATGAACAAATAAAAAAAATAACGAGAATGAATGGATAAGTGGAATCTGAGGGGGGTGAGATTTTCTCTAGAAAAGATGAGAGCTTCGGGAGACCGAGTGCAGAAGGTTGTCAGGAGGGTGTGAATGAAATTTGGAATACTAGAGGGGATCATGTCGGGATCAGCTATTCAAGCAGATTAGATCTCAAGTCTGGATGAAGGATCGACTACCAGAAGCAGATCAATTTGCTGAAAGGTTTCAAACACAAAAGGGGAAAATCAAGTGTGATGAATTATTCATTATCATCCTCCTATAATCATGATTTATATATATCCAAATCTTATTTCATGATTCTTTTTTGACTTATCATTTTTATGATTTTCTTTTTCTTTGATTTCATCCTCGATTGACATCGGCTATCACTTTTTTTCATATTTTTAGGGGTTATTTGAATACTGATAACATGTTTTATGGATTTTATTTTCAAATATGATTGTAATTAAGACATTGGTTATTTTAAATGTTTTTATTAAATCAAATTTGTTTTTGTCAACAAATTTGGTTAGTTTCAGATCATTTTAAATTCTTCTTCATCATTTTCAACTTTGAATCAAATCTGTAAACATCGAACAATATAAATATATATATTGAACAATTTTAATTTAAAACCATAATATCTGGTTTCTTTGGCTACCTCAGCAGTCCCTGGAATCATCTTGATTCTTTTTGGTGAGAAGATTTTCAATCACGTATGTATACAATGGTTTTAAAATCTAAAAACTATTTTGGTTATATTTCATCTTCAAAATGAATTTATCATGTCTTCTGAAGATATACATGTCACAATTAACCTTAAATAATTTGATCCATCATTTAATATTATATAAATATAAACAGTGAAGTTGAGATTATAAATTAGGAGTTTTTCCACCCAATTTTTCTATTATTGAGTTCTTCACGCCCTTATAGAGTTCTCTATACCTTGCTTGAGTGATACAAACCATACTTGAGTGTTTTCACCCTGAATAAGACAAATAAAAGAGAAATAGAGTGAGTCTTCTACAAGAGGAAGAAGAAGGACTTCTACTTAGGTAAGGGTGTGATTTATTTTCAGAAGCATCTATAAATATTAATGTTTTAAAATTACAAGAAAAGAATTATTTTCAAAAATATTATTATTATTATTATTATTATTATCTTTTTTAAATGATGATTCAAGTATTTTTTAGGGTGTTTCATATTTTCTAAAATTCTGTTTTTAAAAGTAAACATGATTTTTAGTTTTAAAACACATTCTTTCAAAATTCATTTTTATGTAAATGAATTTTATTATCTTTTAACTATAATTTTTTGTATAATTATTATATTTAAATAATTTTTTATATTTCATTTTAGAAAATTATATTAATGTATATTTTATGTAAGAACCTGAATCTTCCTTTCAGGTATGGATCTTGATTTCATGTGTTTTTGAGGAAAAAGGAAGAATTTGGAATTTTCTAAGTACATGCCATGTACTCTTGAGTACACAATGTGTACCAAGTTACTATGTGTATCTGTGTATTGGCCGTGTAATACCCGAGTACATGGCCATGTGGACTGCCTAAAGTGGGGTCCAGTTGAGTCTAGTACACGACATATGCATTAAATGAACATTCCATGTAATTTTCTTTTTATTTGATTAATCGAACTGCTGTCGCGTCTCATCTTCAGAACTTGCTTCTTCTTCCCGAGTATCATATAAAAGAGTGATTTCTGATCAAGAATATTTGAGCACCTATTTTTCCTCCATTTGAGCTCTGATTGAGGCACCCTCAGGTGCCTTGGATTCCCACCAGTGAGTTCTCTCTTTCCCTATAGCATCTCTTCATAATTTCTCATATCTCTCGAGTTATCCAAGGTTGAAAATTTTTGACCTTTTGGTTGATCTATGAAGTTTTAGGCCGATTCAAGGGCTGACGTTCAAGATTTTTCACCTTACAACATTGAGGTAGGTTTTTTTTCCTTTTGATGTTTTTCGTTGAGTTATATATGCCTAAGTGTCGATTACCCATGATTCGAGTATTTCGTGTTAAGGAATTGAACCCTGTTATAATATTACTCAGATTGATTGATAGATTAAGGATTTATATTGATATATTATGCTAAATTTTATGTTTATGGCACGCGTTGTGGGTGAATTTCCTTGTTTAAATGTTTATGACCCTTTGGTATAGGTTGACTATGAGGCAGAGATCGTCTTCTTGTCTTTCTTGTTAGGTTGGAATTGAATGTGTATTGATGCTTGTTAAATATCTATGTTATGCATTATAAATTCTTATCCTTATATTATTTGAGATTACATTGGGAAGATGAATATCAATTAGGTGCGATTTTATTACACAGGTCTATGAGAACCTGGTGTAGTTAGACCATAGGGGGAATTGACGTTGAGGGCTTCCCCAGAGTGTCAGTTATAATTACTTTGCGATAATATACATGGTATTAACAGTGAGTGATCCCTCCTAGGGTCAATAGTATACCCTTAGGAGACCATAGGGGTAATGGATGTTGAGTTCTTGCTCAGAGAGTTTTTAGATTATCATTAAAAGACCACGGTGGGAATTGACAGTGAGTTCTTCTTCATTGATTCTTTTTTTTGTGGTACCAAGGGGTTAGACTATGTGAGCTTTCCCAGAGAGTCATTACAACTTTATTTACCTGATTATATGTTAAAATAGAGGGGTTAGACTGTGAGAAATTTCCTAGAGGGTTACTTGTGAATGATTGATTGATGGTGATGAGTACTCCAATCCAAAGAAGATGTTTGCACTTGGTCTTACTTAATTGTTAGATGGTCTTCTGAGACATATGTTTTTATTTTATATAGGGGATACAGATCTTAGGATAGATCTGGGTATTTCATTATTCAATGTTTTTAATAATTAATAAATTTAAATGAATGTAATTGGAAACTGTAGGATTGATTACTTTTGAGTACTTCCATTTTTATTACTTCATTTTTCATATTTCCTTCAATATATATTCACTGATAGTTAGGCACAAATATTTTGGTGGTTTCATACTGGGATTCATCTCACACCCTATTTGGGTTATGCTTTTAGACCCAAATAGATTATATGGTTACAGGTGTAGATAAGGGAAAGAACCCCTCTTCATCAGGTACTTGATTGTTGATGGAGGTGGAGAGAATGGGACCATGTTGAGGCTTGAGATGCTATTGGAGTTTAATGTTTTCTTTAATTTGATTTCAGTATTGTATTCCCACATTGTGATTTATTTGGATTCTTTCCTAGTTAAATGTGACATGCATCATTATTTATATATGTTGAAGTTGATTTTACTATCAGTCTTCCATTGTTTACTTCTGTTGTATTGAATTACTACTTCCTCTATTGTTTATTTTTGTTATTCCGCTTCCTATACTCTTCCAATGAGAGCATAGTTTCCTCACTATCAAACCTTGGCCCTCACTGCTAGTCAGAATCCTCTGGTGTTTGGGTAAATCCTCTTGAGGTCATGTGACCAACCGGGTTCGGGGAACCTCTAGGTGGCACCCAGAACCGAGACGTTACAAAGTGGTATAAGAGGATGTTCATTTCTGCTTTGTCTTATAGTTTGGAGAATATAGACAGGGATAAGAAGTAATTGGTAGTAGGTAATAAGATGTACCCGAGATTAGCTAACCCATGTACCGGGAAAATTCAAGGTACCTCAAATATTGTAATTTTTATGGTTTTGTAGTTGTTACAGCTGATTTGATTTCACCATTGGGTGACACACTTTTTTTGTGAAGTTATTATTGATATTATTGTGGTTATATTTCTGTTTCAACCTAATGAGATGATGGTATGCCATATCATACATCATATATGCAGTTTAGAGAGATCACATGTCATGAATTATTGTCATGCCATTTAGGGTGCATTACTGATTTCATGCTGTTGTGATAGATGTTGTGATAGATATTAAAGATTTTGTAATAGAAAAATTTATTGAATACCTTATATATGATAGGGTATTCCTAATATGTAAATTTTAATTTGGATGGATGCCAAAATTCTATCGCTGAGTTATTATGGGTCCTCTTGGATCAGAATTTGGTGGATCAAGTATGAACATTAGTTGAATTTCTTTAACTTGTAATGTCTAATAAGGATTCCAAACATTGATTCAGGGGAGTGTGGGATCTCATGTGTCAGAATTTTTTATTCCATGGAAATAAATTAAGTGTTTGAGGGTTTTGAAAAAGTTTTAGAGGCTTACTGTCTAGAAATCTGGACAGCACGGCATGTGGTGATATGAACACACGCCATATGTTCTTCTTTTCTAGAAGAAACAACTTTTCTTAAGTACACACCATGTACTATATGCACACACCTTGTAGTATTTAAAAGTGTGACTAACTGTGTGAGTATAGACACAAGGTTGGGAAACTTGAGTGGAACACGCCATGTGATGGGAGTACATATCATGCCGAAGAGGCCATGTATCCGACCATGTGAATAACGACACAGGTGGATGAAACTTAAGTTGTACACACCGTGTACCATCCTCACACATCGTGTAGAGTCGACAATGTCTCCGACCATGTGACGAAAGACACAGGTGGTTGGAAATTAAGTGGTACACACTGTGTTTAGGTTGAACATGCCGTGTAGTGTTACCTAGAAGAAAACCATGCGGTTTAGCCATGTAAGAAGAACTTGGTCATGAGATAAAATTCAAGTACACGCTGTGTCCTGAGAGGAACACACCATGTGTATGGGGTGTTACATGACCAGGTTTGGTAGAGGTACATGACATATTAAAGGCTTAAGGGAACACGCTATGTAGGGGTTATACACGCCATGTACCCCTATTTTGTGAAACTTTATTATTTTTCTCCTCTTGTTTGTTTCTTGCGCTTCTAAGTTTCAGTCCTTGATAATATTGAAATGAGATATGCGCTTAACCTTGTAGAGTCATGCCACTAAGGAATCCTCTAGTTGTACGCCATATATAGGGAAATGATTAGACATTGGAAATGGTAGTTCAAGGACTAACATCAGACACTCCAATCATTCCCGGCTTGGTACCAACTATTATACCGGAAACAGGTGCTAATGCACAGTTCCGAGAGGGATTCATGACGTTTATGAAGACCTACAAGGGAGAAATGCATCATTACCCATCTATGGAAGATTTGGTGTAGGTTTTTCAGTTTCATAATCCTCCCACATTCTCAGGGGATAGAGGACCTCAAGATGCAAAGTCATGGTTAGAATCCATGCTGTCTATCTTCGAGCATATCAGGACACCTCTGGAGAGGAGGGTGAAGCTCACAACCTACATGATTTGAGATTCCTCCAAGAGATGGTGGGATGTGATATCATAGGAGGGATGCCAAAAACTTATGGATTGGGATGAATTCCAGCAAACCTTCTATAACATTTTCTACCCGGAGACCTTGGGGGCCGATTGAGCCCGATAGGTCATGGGTCTGGAATAGGGTACTCTTTCAGTCATGGAGTATTCTTCTCGCTTCACATGACTACAACACTTAACACCCATTCCGAGGGAGGGGAGGTAATGAGTTATTTCTGGCCAAGAATTTTGAGGATGGCTTCAAACATTACATCTGATCCTAGGTGAAAATCTTCAGGTTGACTTCCATATCTTCCATAGTCAACCAGGCGCTGATCACCGAGCGTAATCTGAGGGAGTTTGGAGATGTGAGCCAGGGAATTTTAGCATCCATAGTTGGTACTCCTCAGATTGATAGTAGGAAGCGCCACATAGAGTCTATGCATAGAGATCTGAGTAGATGGGATACTTCATCAGGTATCTAGGTGGTATGATAGCATTTTGGGAAGAGTGGCCATATGAGACCTCAGTGCCTGAGAGACCCAGTCAAGTGCCAATATTGTGGAAAGATAGGCCATATTCAACATTTTTTACAGTTTTTCTCACTAGTATATAGTGATAGGGGTTTAGATATGACTCCATGTTTAGGAGCAAGACCACCAATTTTTCATTAGTCTGGGAACTGTAGTTCGTCTGGCCATTCAGGATGAGAAGGAGGTCGTGGTCGCAGTATCCAATCGGCAGGCTTTCAGCGACAACATGGTAGATCGGCTTAGGGTAGTTAGAAAGGGTTACAAGGCCACCGTATAGGTTAGATCTTTACATTGGAGTAGACCCAGTAAAAGCAGGATCTCATACCCTTTACGGTTAGAGGTACAATTCTAGTTGCCTTAGTTTTAGCTTCTGCTCTTTTTGATACACGAGCTTCCCAGAGATTCTTATCTGTTGCTTTTGTGGCGATCCTTGGGATTTTTATCTTTACATATGAGGATTTTATGATTATAGAAACTCCATTGTGGATTAGGCCAGCTTGTGTAAGTCAATGTAAGGATTACCCTCTTATGGTTGGTGGGTGCCACTTCTTATGGGGCCTCTATGTCTTAGAGACATCAGGCTTTGATTTCATTCTTAGAATGGACTGTTTAGTCTCTTTCTTGGACCTTGTTTACTGCTATAATCGTAGGGTGAGTTTCACATCACAAGAGGGTGGATATTTTCTATACAAGGGAAAATGGGTTGTTCAAAAGAGAAGAGTTGTACCTGAGCATCTTGGGTTGGGAGGAATTACAGTCCAGATTTCTAGTTTATATTTGGATGACTAGGGGACTTCACAGATGGAATTTCCTCTAGTAGAGGATCATTTTAGTAATTTCTTTCTATAAAATATTTTAGGTTTACCTCTAGAGAGAGAGGTATATTTCTCTATTGATCTTATGTCAGGAGTGGCACCAGTTTCCATTCCTCCTTATAGGATGGATACACCAGAGTTACTGTAGCTCAAGAAGTATTTAGAGGAGTTGAAGGCAAAGGGTTTCATCCGACCCATTACTTCTCCTTGGGGTTTTTATATCATGTTTATGAAGAAGGATAATGGTACTCTTAGACTTTGCATGGATTATCAGAAGATGAACTAGTTGACAGTCAAGAACCGATATCCCTTTATGAGGATTGATGATATCTTTGATTAACATTAAAGATACTGGGTGTTCTAAAAGATTGAATTAAGATCTGATTATCATCTATTTCATTTTAGACCATTAGATATACCTCTTACATCCTATTAGAGTAGGTATGGTCTATACGAGTATGTGGTTAAGTTGTTTGGTCTCATGAACGCACTGACAGTTTTCATGGAACTGATAAACTGAGTGTTCCATCCTTACTTGGACTCTTTTGTGTTTGTTTTTATAGATGACATCTTGGTGTACTATCACACTCTACCCAACCATGAAAACCATATTGAGATAATTTTGAGTACATTGAGGGAGAATTAGTTATATGCTAAGCTCTCAAAATTCCACTTTTGTATGGACTAGATTCACTTCATGGGTTATGTTATCTTAGAGACATGAGTTTTAGTAGACCCAGAGAAAGTGAGTGTAGTAGTTTTCTGGGAGCAGTTGGAGAATGTCTTTACGGTACGAAGTTTTCTAGGGTTGTATGGTTACTAAAATATCTTTATACATGACTTCTCACATATAGCAGTTCTACTATTGGGCATGACTCAGAAGGGCGTGAAGTACTTGTGGTTTGATTCATGTGATTTATTCTTTCAGGAGTTGAAAGGGAGATTGACTTCAGCACTGATACATATTTTTCCAGATCCAGGCAAGAGTTACATAGTTTACTATTATGCATCAAGTATTAGGATGGGAACAGTGATTATTCAGGGGGAAGGCATCATTGCATGCAGGTCTTGGTATTTGAGGACACATGGGAGGAATTACTCGACACATGATATCGATTTAGCTATAGTTTTTTATGATTTACGCTGTTGGAGACAATACCTCTTGGGAGATCATTTTGTCATTTTTACTGCCCAAAAAAGTCTCAAGTATATCTTTACTCAGCGTGATCTGAATTTGAGATAGTGGAGGTGGGTTGAGTACCCTTAGTCTTTTGACTTTGAGCTTGCCTACATGCCTGGGAAAGGGAATTTAGTGGCTGATTCATTGAGTAGAAGGACTCAGATGCAGGAAGTTCAAGACGCTAGCAGGGAGTGGAATCTTATGGCTCTGTTCTCAAGATGCATTTAGAGGTGCATAATAGATAGGGGCCGATGTTTCTTTCTTCAGTAGATGTTACCTCAACTCTTCTAGATCGAGTGCGAATGAGGTAGCTATCAGTTTACGAAGGCGTAGTCCTATGGGAGAGTGTGTTAGGAGAGGAAGCCAATCTTGGGTGGACCATAGGCGAGGATGAGATCTTGAATTTTCATGGGCGCATATGGGGGTCAGCAGACATACATGAGGAGTTGATGGTAGATTTTCATTCCTCATTTTGGGTAGTTCATCATGGTGTCACCAAGATGTGCCGAGATCTACACCATTAGTATTGGTGGCCAGGTATGAAGAGAGATGTTTTTGGTTTTGTGATGAGGTGTTACACCTATCAGCCAGTGAAGTAAGAGAATCAACAACTGGAAGGGTCTTTAAACCAGTTACCCATTATTGAGTGAAAGTGGAATGATATCACGATGGATTTTGTGACGGGGTTACCGAGTTCACCTCAAGGGAATGACGCAGTTTGGGTTGTTGTTGACATACTCCTTAGGGTTGCACATTTCTTGCCGATCGAGGAAAACATCAGTATTGATGAGATTAGAAGGTTTTACATCTGAGAGATTTTATGTTTTCATGGGGGTCCACACTCTATCATTTCAGACAGGGATGCATGTTTTACTTCTCGTGTCTGTTAGGGACTACAAAGGGCTTTGGATACACATGTACTTCTGAGTACAACTTACCATCCCCAAACATATGGCCAGTATAAGTGCATGATTTAGGTTTTAGAGGACATTCTTCAAGCTTGCGTCCTAGATTTTGGGGAATCTTGGGAGATACACATACCCCTAGTGGAGTTTTCCTATAATAATAGTTTTCATGTGACAATTTAGATGGCGCATTATGAGGATTTATATGGTAGGCCATGAAGATCACCCCTATGTTGGATGGAGATAGGAGATCCAACTGTAATGGGACATCACCTTATCTAGGAGACCACTGAGTACGTGGAGTTGATTCAGAAGAGGATTTCTACTACACAGTATCTCAATAAGTCTTATACTGATTGACAAAGATGAACTATGGTGTTTGAGGTTAGATATTGGGTTTTCATACATGTCAAACCGAGGTGGGGACCTGGGAGGATTGGGAGATAGGGGAAGCTTTCATCAAGATACGTTGAGATGTTTTATGTTTTGGATAGATTTGGGCCGGTTGCTTATTGGTTTCAGTTACCTCAGAGGTACCGGGATATGCATGAAGCCTTCCACGTTTCTCAGCTACATTGTTACTTTTTAGACTCATCTCACATTTTAAACCCAAAGAGGTTGAGTTGGAGGTGGATGCATCATTTTAAGAGAACCCTATTTGGATTGTGGATCATAGTATGAAAGTTCTCTGTGGTTGGTCTGTTCTTCTAGTAAGGGTGTTATGGTAGCACGATTGAATATAGGATGATACTTGGGAGAGTGAGGCCGACGTATGATCACAGTGGCCAGTGTTGTTTCAAGTTTCTTATTTTCCACCCTTGGAAGGGAAATTCAGGGAAAAATTTCTTTAAGGAGGAAGTTTGTAAGAACCCAAATATTTATTTTAGGTATCTATCTTGATATCAGGTGTTTTTGATGAAAAATGAAGAATTTATAATTTTCTATGTACACACTGTGTACTCTTGAGTACACATCGTGTGCTCGATTTCCACGTGTAGCCATGTACTGGCCGAGTACATGTGCGAACCACCTAAAGAGGGTTCTTGTTGAGTCTAGTACATGATGTGCACAATAAATGAACACACCATGTACTTTTATTTTTTATTTGATTAATCAGAATGAGGTCACGTCTAATCTCTAGAACTTTCATCTTCTTCCCATGTCTCATATAGAAGAGAAACGTATGGCCAAGAATCTTTGAGATCCTCCCATTCCTCTATCTAAGATCTGATTGAGGAACTGTTGGGTGCATTGGATTCCCACTGGTGAGTTCTCTCTTTCCCTAGAGCCTCTATTTCTAATTTCTACTCTCTTTTGAGTTATCTAAGGCTGAATTGTTTTGACCTTTTTGTAGATCTACGACCTTCTAGGCTGATTCAAGGGCTGAAATTCAAGAGTGTTCACTATAAAACGTCTAGGTATGTGTTTTGTTTCCTTTCGGTGTTTGTCTTTGAGTTATATATTTCTATATGTTGATTACCCATGATTCATGTATTTAATGTTAAGGAATTTAACCATATTATCATCTTCCTTAGATTTATTAATAGATTAAGGGTTTCCGCTGATATATTATGCTAAATTTCATGTTTAGGGGACACCCCGTGGATGTGTTTCCTTATTTTAATGTTTATGGTTGTTTGGTCCAGGTTGCCTATGAGGCAGACCTTGTCTCCTTGCCTTGCTTGTTAGGTTGGAATTGATTGTGTATTGCTTCTTGTTAAATTCCTATGTTATGCATTATAACTTCATAGAATTGTAAGAGTTGATATTACTTCGGGCTGCTGAATATCTATCGTGTACGATTGTATTACAAAGTGCTGTGAGAACCTTGTGTAGTTAGACCATAGGGGGGATTGACATTGGGGGCTTCCCCAGAGTGTCTGTTATAATTACTTTTCAAGACCATAGGGGGATTGGAAATGATTTCTCCCTCAGAGTGTCTATAGTATACCATTACAAGACCACATGGGTAATGAATGTTGAGTGATTCCTTAGAGAGTTTTTACTTTATCATTAAAATACCACAGGTGTAATTGACGGTGATTTCTTCCTCAGAGAGTCTTTTTTTTGTGGGACCAAGGTGTTAAACTATGAGAGATTTCCTAAATGGTTGTTATATCTTTATTTAATTAATGATATGTTGAACTAGAGGTGTTAGACTGTGAGAAATTTCCCAGAGGGTTTCTTGGGAATGATTTATTGATTGTGATGAGTCTTCCAAGACAAAGCACAAGTTTGTACCCAGTCTTACTTGATTGTTAAATGGTCTTTTGAGACATATATTTTTCTTTTACACAGGGGATACAGATCTTAGGCTAGATCCTGAGATTTTCAATATTCGATGGTTAAAATAATTAGTAAATGAAAATTAATGTAATTGGAAACTATAGGATTGTTTACCTTTGAGTAATTCATTGTTTATTGCTTCATTTGGCATATTTCACGCTATATATATATATATTCACTGACTGTTAGGCAGAGATCTTTTGGTGGTTTCCTACTTGGATTTGTATCACACCCTGTTTGGCTCATGATTTTGGACACAAACATATTATATGGTTGTAGGGGTAGATAAGTGTAAGTTCCCTTTTTCATCAGATACTTGATTGCTGATGGAGCTGGAGAGCATGGGATTAAGATGAGGCTAGCGATGCTGTTGGAGTTTACTGCTTTGTGTACTTTGGTTTCAGTATTATATTCCATCATTGTGACTTGTTTGGATGTGTTCCTAGTTACATGTGACATGAATCATTATTTAAATATGATGCTATTAATTATGCTATCAATCTTCCATTGTTTACTTCTATTGTATGGTATTAATTCATCCACTATTGTTTATTTTTGTTATTCCACTGCGTATACTTTTCTAATGAGGTCACAGTTTTCCCACTATCAAACCTTGGCCCTCGCTGCTGCTTGGTATCCTATGGTGTTTTGTGGAAATGCGCTTGAGGCCATGTGACCGACTGAGTCCGGGGAACCTCTGGGTGGCACCCTGAACCGAGACGCTACATTTTATGGGGGTTGAAATTATGAATGTTGTATATGCATACATAAATGTACATGCATTGTGAATATCATTAAAATTCCATGCATTTGAATATTTTTTTTAATTTAATCATAAAAGCATGTTCAAAATTTTCCATTGAATTTATTAAATTCATTGATTTCTCAATAGTCTAAAGTGTTTTTTTAATTATCTTTTCAAAAAAATATATATGATGTATAATTATTATCTTCTTTGAAAATAATTCAAGTATATTTTATAAAGGTTTTTAATGATTTATTAATGAGAAAGCCAGATTTTCAGAAAAATGTTTTCTTAAAATGAAATTTGGTGCTTGTATATCAAATGTGATAATGAGGAATGGAGAGTGAACCCATGACCTCAATGAGATGATTTCTTACCAGTGATACTACTAAGTGGATACAAGGGTTTTATAAGATCTATCAAGAATAATTTTAATCCATAAAATTATTATTATTTTCAAACTATTTTCATGGAGAAATCCAATATTTTTTCAAATATTATTTTTGAAATGAATTATCAAAATGATAAGTATTTTTGAAAATTAATATACATACATATATATATATCAAATATTTATATATTATATAATTTTTTAAGAGTTTTTAAATAAGTATGTGTAAAATTATTTTCCCCTAATTTTATAACCCCTTATTGGAAAATTTTATGCTCATCCCACATTTTAAAATATTTTTCACATGCCTTTTTAGAAGTTCTAAGACTAATGGTATTACTTAAGGAGTTAGCTCACGTGAAGTGAATTAGTTATTTTATTTTTTTAAACTATGATAATTTGTATGGAAATGCCTAATTTTCTAGAACCCAGACCAGAAAAGGTCCTCAGATGCATAAAATACTATGCATTTCTCAATTAATTTTAAATAAAAAAATACACAACTTGTTTTTATCACTGAATCCAGAAGTGAGGGTTTGGGATATGACAATTGGTATTAGAGGAATGGTCTAGACAACTTTATAGATTTGGTGTTATATTTTTAAAAAAATTACATAATAGAACACTCTTTGAAACTTCTAGATAATTATGTTCCCTTAGATGTTATTATTTTCTTAATTATGAAGATGGAAATTAAAAATTTTCTTTATTATGATGAAAAAATTTCGAGGGTGTAATTCATTTGGGGGAGAATGTAATAAATCTATTTTTTAATAAGCATCATTTATTTTATTTTTCAATTAGTATCTTGATTTAAACAGTATTTCAATATTAGTAATAATAATATTACTAAAAAATGGTAATGAATATTAAATTATCATTAAGAAAATAAGTCACACACTTTAAAATTTTTTATAATTATAAAGACTTAAATAAACTAATTTTATCAAGTGACTTTAGCAATTCGTATTTTAAAAAAATTATATTAATTTGTAACTAAAATTTTATAATTATGATTATTAAGAAAAATGATAAAGATATGTTATATATATATATAAAGAATATACTTATATGTTTTGATATGAAGCTAATATGAAACATTTAGATAATATATAAGCTAATTTATTATTATAAAATAAAATTTGAATATTATTGATTATGAATATTTAAGTAAATATATTTCATTATAAAATGAAATTATTATGATATTATTTTAAAGGATTAATATTAATAAAATTTCATTAAGAAAAATAAATAAATGATTTATAATACTTTATTTTGTATAAGTTAATTTATATTTAAAATTAATAATTAAAATTAATATATTTTATAATAAAATTATAAATATATATGTAATTATATTTATAAAAAAATAATTTATGATTATAATTTTATTAAAAAATGGGTAAAATAATAAGAAAAAATGAATGAATGGATAATAGGTATCTGGGGGGGGGTCGATCGGGTCATCTCCGAAGGAGATGAGGGACTCAGGAGGCCGAGCGTAGGAGGTTCTCAGGTAGGTTCAAAATTGAGTTGGAATAACAAAGGGAACCAAGTCAGGATGGGATGTTAAAGTAGATGAGATATTGAGTGTGGATGAAGAATCGATTTCTAGAAGAAGATCAATTTGCTAAAAGGTTTCGAACATGGAAATGGAAAATTGAGCGTGATCCATTTTTCATTTTTTCCTCCTTTAATCGTGATTTATAGGTATTTGAATCTTATTTCAAGGTTCATTTTTGACTTGGATGTGTTATTATCACCTTTTTATTCGATTTACTCCTCGATCGATATCAGATGTCCCTATTTTTCATCTTTGTTTTAGGGGTTAGTTGAATACCAATATCATATTTTATGTATTTTTTATCATATATTATTTTTTATTAACAAAATGGTTGTTTTAAATGACTGTTTTAAATAAAAATCATTTTTTCAACAAATTTGGTTGGTCTCAGCTCATTTTAAATTCTTCTTCATCATTCTCCTATTTGAATTAAAATTTTAACCATCTATATATATATATATATATATATATAGAACAATTTTCGTTTAAAATTTCAATTTATGGTTTCTTTGACTTCCTCTGCAAGCCATGGAATTCTCCGGTTTTGTTTGGTGAGAATATTTCTCATCACTTTATGCATACAACAGTTTTAAAATCACAACTATTTTGGTAATATATCATCTTCACAGTTAATTTGTTGGGTCTTCTAAATATATAAAGCTCATAATTCATCTTAAATAACTCAACCCATTATTTATGTAACAACCCTTAATCTGACACTCTGTCACATGACTATAAAGGGTTGGTTATGAGACCTGATGCACACCTCCCTGTACACCAGAGGATGCCGACGAGTAGTTATGGTGTGATCAGTATTGTGGACATACTGTACCCTCTGGTTGTAGAGTTACAATAAAGAAGAAATATACATTTCATAATAATAATAAATAAATATCAGAGTGTAGTAATAAGGGAAATAATACAATATAGTGAAAACCCAAAAATATAATACAACTGAGTAAACTAATAAATAATAAAGGAATAATGTAATGACGTGATAGAATCTAACTAAAAGTCATGATAGATGTAATACAAACAAAATACTAGTAGAATGAAATAAAGACTCAAAGTCCCCAGCCCCGAACCCAATGTCAGTATCATCTCCAAACTTTATCCCATTCAACATGCAATAATAAACAACAAGGTTCTTTTACCTTGTCTAATACTGCATCCATGTAATCTACATGGGTACCAAACAACGACTTGATTAGGGTATGTGTATAACTCCTTAGGTCGACACCACCGTGTCTAAGAAAAAATAGTTTGATAATAAGTATATGTAATAATGCAATAAATGAGTGCACAAATTAATTAAATAATTAAATTAATACCACATCAACCTACTTTGGAACCATGTTAGAATATCTCTAAGCATGTCTCATGACCATTCCAACCATAACCATATAACCATGGAATAACATAACCTGCCTCATCACCATGTCATAATGTCTCTGAGCATGTCTGACAACCATGTCGACTGTAACCTTATAACCAAGTTATAAATTTCAAAAATCTGTGTCAAGCCTGCTATATAATAGTTTAAAAATTTAATCAATGTCGAGCCCACTATATAAGAATTTTAGCATGGGTCACTGAGCATAGCCAGTTATATCATCATTTCATCATATTTCACTGGGCATAGCCCACTATATCATCATTTAATCATGTGTCACAAGGAATAGCCTACTATATAATCATTTCTGAATGTATTATTAGGTAAATCCATTAATATAATCATTTTATCATGTATCATTGAAAAAACCCTACTATATAATCATTTCAACATGCATCACTAGGAAAACCCCTCTATATAAGCATTTTAGCATAGAAATCACAACACATGTCATAATAACAAGGATATCACATTATCACATTTCAGGATTAATCTTTAATTATTAAAATTACCATTATCTTAAAAAATATATGCTTTATTTATCCTTTGGTCATAAACCAATAAAAAGTCAATCATTTCAATAATTAGGCCGATCCGAAGTAAATTTGTATCAAGAAAATACCTAAATCCCATGTCAAAATAAACACAATTTAAGCCATTAAACAATTAATTTATATTCAAGGGTTCACTCACCCAAATGATAACCACAGGCCAGGTCTATAACTAATCATATCCAAAGGTACTCTAAATAATAATTCGATTCATTATTTCTAATTTATTGGGTGCATGAAATGTTGGTGGAATTTAAATAATGCACATACTTTAAAATTATAAAATCATAGGGTTAAGGATTAGTCTGAATGGCCTGAAGGCCTTAATTTTTTATTTATTTTTATGATAACCCCTATTTTAACGGTAAAGTGGGAAAACCTCACATGACTTCATGGAAATAGATAAAATCATCACAGATCAAGAATGCTTGGAATTTTCCCTCCCCAGTGTATACATTGATATGAAAAGTCTTCACCTTCACATGGCTACTCGGATTGTTATCCCATGTATAAATGCACAGGCCCGGTACCAATGGAAGTGTCATACCCTCTCATTATTACCAATTTGGGTATCCATGTTCAGTGAAGGGAACCTGATTAGAATCTATTTTTAGAGATTTGCATGTAGTATGTTTGGTACATGTCGTCATCCATAATTCAAAAAAAAACAAGCCATGTGAAACACGCCCCATACTGCATTATCACCAAGAAAACTAAAAATCCATATTAAATTTTGAAATTCAGATCTCTTCCAAACCATAATCATTCCCCAGACACCTAACCACCTCTAAATAGTCACCAAAAATATTATCTATCAACATCCATTGAGAATATTTAATTGAAGCCCCGGTCACCACCAAGAGCAATAAACACCATTGCTGTCACCAAAAATCTCCACTAGAAACTGTTGATGGTTCCGACCCTGTTGATATTAAGAAAACCATCATCTTCACCTCATAGAATCACTATAAACCATTATCAATATAGAGAAGAATGATACTATTTCCTACGAGAAGCACCAACCAGTGTCTCCCAAGTGCCAACATCATCACTTCCACGACACAAAAGATCATCATCTTCGATGTCGTCCACGCCACCAAAAACCACCCAGGCACACGATCATCACAAAACATCGATGAGGACAATGTCACCATCCACTCAACAAAATATGAATCATTAGTTAAAAATGAGAAAGAAAGGAAGATTAACGTGGTACTAGAACATAAATAATGATTGGGTATTGAACCCTAAGAAGGAACCCAAACAATAAGTAAATATATGGTTAAGGTTTAAACCCCAATCTTTAACAAAAAATCAACCAACACTTCCATCAGGATTCACTAACAAGAAAGAAGGCTAATATGATCATAAAAAGTTTCCTAGATCATAACTGATCAATATCAAATCCAACAACACACGCGGTCAAAATATTATACCACAATTATCAGTGAATGACTAAAGTGAAGAGAAAACCCAACCAAAACCAGTTAATAAGGATCACATGCATAAACGGGAAATTCGAAATCAAGAGAGGCACTCCAAAATTACCAAGAAAATTCCCTAAGTTCAAGAGGAGAGAGTTGCACACATGGTGAATCAAAAATCATCCAAATGTCACCCCTTTAAAATCATACTCATAAAATTACATGGTGTGTAATATAGTTACACGTTGTGTATTTATTTTTAGAAGATAATCTAAAAAACCCATCACATGGGATGAATATTAATTTATCCGGAACATCACACGACATGAAATTGGTTCATGATGTGTAACCACTTCACAAAAAGAATTGGGTTATGACATGATTTCAGTGGATTTTATATGCTTTGTAACCCATTTACATGGTATGTAAATGTATTGAATATAGTTTTAGACTAGTTTCTTTATAAAATCATGAACCCCCTTTAAGGTTCCTCAATTTACCAAGAAACCTTGATAACACTTGACCCATTTATAAATGGACTTCATTAATTAAAATACAATCCCTGAATTGCTCCCTATGTGGATCCTCTCTGGTTTTCTCAAGTTTCCCCGCAACCCAAGTCTGTGTTTATTCAAAAAAATAGACATCCATGAACTTTAATTCATTTTACCCAACCTAGTCTCTCTCTCTATACAAAAGACATGACCACCAAGGCTCAAATGAAAAACTCAAAGTGGGACTTACCTGGAAATATAAGGGATCTTACAACCTCTCCACTATATAACAACTCATCACTGGGATACTCTAATGATCATAGTGGGGTCTTAGAAAACATGTCTAGACACTATGATCACATATCAAACTCCCTATCCTAGGTATCATCCTTAACTCTACCATGCTTCCACTGCATGCAAACCAAATGAATCTACCTACCTTAGAGATACTTCTCATTACGGTCCACAATCTGTATCAGATGCTCCTCAAAGGACGCATCAGAGCAAAGATTGACGTATGATACGTATACTAATTGAGAAGGTCTTGAATTATATCTCTGAAGATGAACTATGTGAAACACTTCATGCATGGATATGTAGAACTATGGAAGGTATAATTGGTACACCACTAGATTGACCCTATCCATTATCTCCAATGGCCCGAAAAAAATAGGTGCTGGCTTCCCTTGTTTCAAAATACAGAGTTTCCCAACCTAGTAGACACCTGATGAAAAATAATAGGACCAACCTCAAACTCTAGAGGTCATATCTGATGGATAGTATATGATTTCTTCCTACTCTGTGTTGTCACCAACCACTTTCTAATCAAATGTACCTTCTTAGACATCTCTTAAATGAGACTCGACCCAAAAATAACTAACTCACTTACCTCCAACCAAAAAATAAGAGAATGGAATGACTTTCCATATAAATCCATATAGAGTTCCATATGGATTAAAGTCTGTAATCTATTATTATATAAAAACTTCATGAGTGCCATATGCTACTCCCATTAACCACCAAAATCTAGAACACTAGACCGTAACATATCCTACATAACCTGAATAGTCCACTTAGATTGAAAATTAGTTTTAGGATATAGACTATACTCAAAATAACATAAAATCCTATATCCTGTTGAAGACCCTTCTAGAACCGTGATGTGAAACAGTGATCTTTTTCTAAAAAATACTCCTCAGAACACCATCTAGCCGAACTACCTCACGCATTTAAAGACAACCCATATCATCAATTATAAAGGTCTCTATCATAGGTAAGAAGTGGTCCCCATTCATTAATTGATCCAAAATCACCCATAAAAAATCATTCTTATGGGTTTTCCTGGGCAATCCTATCACAAAATCCATAGTGACATCATCCCATTTCCACCCAAGAATCAGAAAAGGCTACAAAATCCAAGCTTCACTCAGATGCCCAACTTTCACTTTCTAACAAGTGAAACATCTCACCATAAATATTTCTACCACCTTCTACATTCTAGAACAAAAATAATATCTATATAGATCATGATACATCTTTTTAAAACAAAGATGTACGAACCATCTAGAAGAATGAAAATATCTCATCAACTCCTCGTGAAAGTCCATATGAACCCATACTCGGCCAAAAAAAAGAAAAGAATTACCACTTCTAAGAGACCATCTTAATGGTGTATCCCTACTATATAAGATATCCCATAGAACTAATCCCTCTATATCAATAACTACTTGATCTTAATATTCTCTAAAAGCATTGGTATAATAGATATCAATGTTAGAGCTACTCATACCTAAGACTCTTGAACATCTTGATGCATGTCTACAAAGAGGCCCATCACTCTCCACTCATCGTAAGACTCCTGTACTACCTCTGCCTGTATCTTTTGGATCAATGCATATGTAAAACCATTTTCCTTTCCCAGCATATAATCCAACTTGAAGTCAAAAGATTATAAATACCCAACCCACCTCCTCTTCCGAAGGTTCTTATACTATTGAGAAAATATGTATTTGAGGATCTTGTGGTTTATGTATACGACAAACCTCTCACCCATGAGATAATACCCACAATATCTCAAGGAATGTACCACTAATACTAACTCAAATTCATGATTAGGGTAATTCTTGTCATGTAGTATTAGCTTTCTGGATCCATAATGAACCCCTCGATCCTCCTGCATCATAACTACTCTGAGTCCAGATCAAGATGTGTCATAGTACAAAATATATTCTTTAACCAGCATAGGTAAAGTGAGGATAGGTACTAGGGTAAACCTTACTTTTAGATACTGAAAATATCTCTTGCAAGAATTATACCAAACAAACATTACCCCCTTCTTGGTTAGCCCAGACATCAGTGATTCCAAATGGGAAAATTCTTGGATAAAGCACCGATAATAACCTGTTAAACCAAGAAATCTCCAAATCTTGAAGAAATTATTTGATTGATCCCAAGACACCACGACTAAAAATTTCTATGGGTCCACTGACAGCCTTTCCATTCATATGAAATGGTCCATGAAGTTTACTTTATCAATACAGAAACTACATTTGGTTAGCTTAGCATAAATTTGATACTCCCGCAACCTAATTAATACAATTTCAAGATGTTTGGCATGACCGTATTCTAACTAGGAGTACCCTAAGATGTCATAAAAAACCACAGTAAAATCGACCTACAAAGGGATGAAAGATCTGATTCATCATGTCCATGAATATCACCAGTGCATTAGTCAAACCAAACAACATCACTATGAACTCATACAAACCATACCTACTCCTAAAAGTAGTATGATGTATTTTCGATAGTCTCACCCTCAACTAATATTTTATGGATCTCAAATAAATCTTGGATAATATCTTAGCACCTCTCACCATATCTAAGATATCATCAATACATTGAAGATGATACCGGTTATTGCACATCATATAGTTCAATCTCTGATAATCCACACACAAGAACAAAGTCCCACTAGGTTTCATTTTTACAATTTATTTTAAAAAAAAATCAATTTTATTGAAATAAAGCATACACTTACATTATACTAAAAAAATAATAATTTCATTATTTAATTATATAGTAATTAAAAATATGCATTAATTTAATTACATATTATATAATATTTTATCTTTCCCTTTAAATTTATTCATATGTGTTAATATTATTTTATATTACACAAATGTTACTATTTATTATGTGGTATTTTTCCAAATATCACGTGTTTAAATACAAAATACTATATAAAAATTATCATCTGATTCAGTATCCTAGATCATATGTGTATATAATATATTGTAACTAAAATCTCTATGAGATAAATGATTTACCACTTCCTTTCTCATGACTTATCATTATCTATTCTTGAATATGCCCTTTTTTCGATGCATTTTTAGTGAATAAAATGTACTTTTATATTTTGGTTAATGGGAATTCACCAAGAAAACCACATCACTCGGAGGAATAGAAAAATAACGATTTGTATATTTAAAAAAATTCTATACATAGTGAATAAACAATACTTCATTATCTTGATTTAAGAGTATTTACCTTTAAAACTATCTTACTTTTATAGATTATTATTTTATTTATACATATTTATCATAATATGTTATCCATGGATTTATCATAACTTCTTTATTTAGATGGGACGCATATGTATGGATATTTCATTATGATAATGGGTGGGATATGAGTTTTATAGCTCCCATGTGAATTATGAAAATTGTTAAATCAAAATAGATAAATATGCTTATGTGACTGGGGTGTAATCCCAATCCAATATGATTTTCAGAACCAAGAGTAAATGCAACAACCTGAAAAGTTAGTTTAAAATAATAAAATTCCTGATAGCTTTCTTAACACAACATCATTTTTTAACCTAATTGCGATATACTGTAAAAATATAATTATTTAAATGTGGTTGTTATAACATAGTTGTTAAATTTGAAGGTATGAATATTAATAAAAACATTATGAATAATATGTATAAAGTTTTTATATAATTAAAATTTATTAATTAATTCATAATAAATAAGTACTCAATTTTTAGTAAAATCATTTTATGCTTCAAAAATACATTCTCTTTAAAAATGGGTTTTATTAATTTTTTGTGGGTGAATATTATAATTAATTTCTACCACTTTTCAAAATTTAATTTTATAAAATAGTGATAATTTTTTAAATCATAATGTATAAATTAACTTATGGTGAAATTTTGAGATTTTTTCTGAAAGGTTTAATTTTTTAGCGAATTGTGAAAAATATCAATTTTATAGAAAACTTTTGTTTTCTTTCAAATATTTACAAAGTCCCATTTTGTTTTAAATTGAAATAAAAATTTGATTATTTACTTATAAAAAAATAATCAATATAATTTCATTACAATCAACATTATGGATAATTTCTAAATAAAAAAAATTATACATGAAAATGCAATTTCCAAGAAAAACAACTTTTCATCAAGTTTTTTGGGTTTATTTTAAATATAGTTTATTCCACTTATAAGAATTTATTTCCATAAAATTAATTCAATATTTGGAATCATAATTTTCAAATTTATAAAAAAATTAAACTTTAATTTTTATCATTATGAATAGTAATTGTGATGAATATTTATCCCCTCAGTATGGGTAAATCAGGTAAATAAGGTTAAAAATAATGTGATAAGTCTTTAAAAATTGATATATAACCTAATTTGTTTATATTTTATGAGCTTAGTTCTAATATAAAAATAAAATATTCAATTATATGTAAAATTGGTTCTATTTTTTTGGTAATGACAATAATATTATTTGAAGTAAAGAATAAATCCAAAAATGTCACGCTTTTTACTTTAATATCTCTAATATTTTTTTATAGTGATAAAAGAGGTTATTTTTAGTTATAAGTGGGTATTTTAAATTTTAAAGAAATTTTTTATTATAATAATTTATTTTTTTAATTTTTAGTGACGGAATAATTACCTTAAATTCTTATGCAGCCTCGACATAATGCATGCAAAAGTAGTAAATAAATATAGTAAATGTTTTTAAAAACTTTTAGTAATATTGTTTGGGTGATTTATGGTGTTCTAAATATTTTTTGGATAAATATAATTTATTATTTATGCATTAAAATTTTATATTCAAATTAAATTAATGTTTTGATTTTTTTAAATTCATATTATGTAAATAGTTCTGAAAATGAATTTAATGGTATTTTATGTTAAATAATCTTTTATTTAAAGATAAAAATAATATATTTGTATAAGGGAATAGGATATGGTCTATAATTTTAACCCTTGATAACTTATGGGTCAATTTTTCTTTTATAGTAACTTATGTGTCCTCTCAAGAGCAAAAAACATTAATATCAGGATAATCGTTAAAAAGGTTAAATGGAGGTTAAAACTAATAGAGAAGGGTTAAAACATCAAATAAACTTGTGTAAATTTTATTTGATGAATTTATTTATAACTATATCAATAATATATTATAAATATATCATTTCATATATAATTTAACATGAAAATTAATTTATATTAATTTAATACTTTAACTAATTCCAAGGGTGCCCCTCTCCTCTACTATATAAAGACACCACCTCTCCTCTCTTCCTCACACTTCTTGAGCAACTTATCTTGACAAAACCCCAAAAAAACTCTTATTAACTTTATTATCTAAATTATATATGTTATTATACTCATAAAATTCCATCCCTAGGATCCTTGAAGAGATATCCAAAGGAGGTTCTTCAAAGAGATGGTAATTGTCTTAATCAAGCATTTTTATTTTACTTATTATTCCACCTCCTTCGATTCTATCCAAAAAATTACAATATAATAAAATAATTATCTCCTTTATTCTACGATTTTATTATGTTAATATAATAACCTTATTCATCTCCTTTTCCATCCTATGTGGAAAGAAAACATTGTTCGTTGGTACATGAGGGCAACCACCTCCACAAAGCGATGTGTTTTGTTTTTCATCACCACCACTCATGGATGTTTATAAGTATGTATTTAATATATTATTATTATTATTATTAATGAAATAATTATCATTCTAGAAAGACAATATATCATATTCTTTTTCATACCCTTCAATCTGTTGGAAAATGGCAACATTGTTCATACATATGTGTGGATTACCACATCTACAAAGTGATGTGATTAATTTTTCATGTACACATTTATTGGATGGTTCTAAAATTTAATTTATTGTGTAAAAATGATAATTATTCCATTATTATTATTATTATTCTAGATATGATGTAACCATGGAATCTTTAACCATGGTCAACCTACCAAAGTCATTTTGAATATATGAACAACATGAACTTAACCAATCAAGTAATTAAATATTTCATTGAAATAAATAAAATAAATGGATTAATTATATAGTATTTGTTTGGAACAAGTTGTTTTTTATTTTTATTTTTAATCAATAGATCGATATGTGTAATATGTTTTCAAGAAAATAAATCACCTTACTTTGTAAGTTTTGGTGATCAGATAAAATGAATAAATGGTTGTAATGTAATTAGAAAGTCAGATTAAATTTTTGTAAGAAAATTTCTCTAGTATTATTTTTACATTATGAAGATGTATTTTAATTTTTGACTCACCATTTTAATCATAATATTGGACACAAAATGATTAAGAATGTCAATTGGTGTGTGAAGAAGTTTTTTGTGAGAAAAGGCTCATTGGACTCACCTTGGCTCAAAAAATAAAGTTCTGATCATAATGAGAAAGTGTATCAGAGTCTAAATGGATGAGATGAAAATATGAATATTCTTTTATGATATTGGAGTTCTCATAAATCATAAGTTGTTTGGAAAACTTGTAAATAAATACTTATGAAGGAAAGGGGGATAATAGGTGCTGCCAATCATATTGTGATTCAGATTGGAAAAAGAAGAAAGTCATGAAAGTAAGATGATGTTGAAACCAATCCTAAAGTTCTCTAAATCATTAAGAATTCCTGATACAACACAAAGTTTTTAGAAGAAGAAAGAATAATTTTTAACATTTCTGATATCAGTTCATCAATGTGATATCACTATATGTAGATTTGTTTGAAGGCTATGATGTTTTTTTGGAACATGATGAGGCGAAGATGTTGGTTTTCAATTAGACCAATGAGCCAAAAGATACAAATCTTTAGAGAAAGAAGTTGTATATTGGTAAAGTTGAAGCTGCTAACATCGATACATAGAAATATGTGTCTCACCGATCATTAGAGTGATCTTGACACCAATTCATCAATCATAGTTATAGTTTCAAAAGGGAATCAAAGGTATTAAAGTGTGTTGGGACTGATGCAAAATAATTATTTATTAGGATCAATGCATAGAAGGAATTATGAGAAAAGTCAACAATTTAGTCAAAAATTTCATCAGGTTAAATGGTATTTTTCATTATGTTTCAATTGAGTCATGAATGAAATAAGAACTCTAATTTTTTCTAGAGTTTTTATCAAATGGTTCAGGACTTAATAGACTGAAACTAACAATGATTAATCGAGTGAGATAGATACTGATCCTTCAGATGGGGCCTACCACTAATAAAAGTCACGAGATGCTGGAATTCATCAGACACTTGATCATCATTCTACGAAAAATAAAAAAAGGATATTTGATTAAAGTAATAACAAATTTGTTGTCAAGGGGGATCCTAAAAGGATGTTTAAAAGTTTATAGGAAGTGTTTTTTTGAAGAAGTTTTGAATTCAGTGCTGAAGTGCTTCCAAGGAGTGTTAAAATATTTATAAGATGAGAATACTTTTATAGAAGAATGATTTCAAGGTTTATGTTCATCAGTTGATACAAAGCATCAAAATGAGCATTTTTTCTGTATGTTCTGATCACCGTAATGAGAGATCATCTGTTTTTCATATTTTTTAATTGGTGCAGAGCAATGTAATGATGAATCTATTGGTGCACATATGCCTTCATTGTTATGAATAAATCAAAATGGGAATTATAATCAGACTAAAGAATTATTAGAAAGTTTAAGTGAGATTTAGTTGTTAAAAGACTTAGGAAGGTTTGAGATTAATTTAGATGAGTTGAGAAGTGTTGAAGAAGCCAAATATTTATCCAAAATTTAAGGAAAATTTATGTTTTGGGAAATTTGGTTGAGTGGGAAAAAATTTCAGGATCCCACCTAAACCACTTTTTGGTCATCTATAAATAGTATGATGTATATTATACTTTATGATGTAAGTACTGTTTATGAGTAAAGAGGGAAGGTAGAGTGCTGAAACTTTTTAGTGAGAATAAGTTTTTGGTTTGAGAATTATTAAGGAATTTTTCTACAATGAAGAAGAAGAAGAAAGAATATCATATTAAGAGGCTTTCATATTGGACTAAGTAATCAGAGTGGGATTTTCGAACTAAGGTAGAAGGAGTTTAGAAATGTTTCAATGGTATTCTGAAATAGTTATAATATCATATTGAGAAATCAGACTCAGAAATCAGATTGGGTTATTAGAATGAACTTCATTAGGAATTCTAGAGAAGTTCTTAACTGTTGATGGGTAGGAATGTGAATAATTGTTTTTTATATTTCATTTATGAAAGTTGACAAGGAAGAATAATAACATGTTTTGAAGTAACTGGTGAAAGTTTCCTAGTTTTTTACACAAATTTTATTACATCATTTCGTGCTAATTTAATCACAAGCACTGTGTTTTTGAACATAGTGTTACACAAGTGTAAGAGGGTATTATACTAGTTTTATCCACAAAAAATGATTGTTTTCTTGTGTATTTCATGTTATTGGATTGTTTCTAAAATATTAAAAGGACATAGATACTATTTTTGAGTAGTGAACTGTGTAAATACTTGTGTTCCTATGGATGTGTGAATTTTTTGTTTTTTATAAAAGTGATAATTCTTTTATAGGAGGAAAAGGTTATTTCAAAAGAAAGTAAACTTAAAAGAAAAAGTCTCACTAATTCACCCCCTCTCAGTGATACATTGATCCTAACGAGGCACTAATGAGTTGTATTAGAGCCTTGGTTCTTTTTTTTTCTCTTTTCTCTAGTGTTTAATTAAGAAGTTGGTATAGAATATATGAGTTGTGTGAATAGTAAGGGAATTCTAATCATGAATGATTATAATTATCATATTTAGAAAAATATAATGCCTCCATATCTTATATCTTTTGGGTATAATGTTTCTAAAGCTGTTATAGATGGTTTTCCTCTTCATATTGAGAATGATCCTCTTACAGCTACTGACAAGGAAATCCTTGAGAATTATGGAAGAGGTAAAAAAATTTACTCTCATCACAATATGAAATTTAGTTTCTTTGAGATAAGGAAGTTACAACTTCTAAAAGTATCATGGATAAGTTGAATAATATTTATGAAGGCAATACAAAAGTAGAGATGGAAAAGTTAAAATTTTAGATATTGAGGTATGAAGATATCATGATGGGTGAGTATAAATCAGTTGATGAATTATTTACTAGGGTTAATGAAATTATTATCACTATTATATTTCATAGTAAAAATTTGTAAGAGTCTATTATTGTTGAAAATATCTTGAGAATTATTCCTGATAGGTTTGATGCCAAAGTTTCCTGGTTGGAAGATAGAGATCCTAAAAAATTATCTATAGATGATTTTCATTGTAGTATCATTAATTATGAAATGATAAGGTAGAAAGCTATGAAAGAAAAAAACACAAGTTTATAGAGAAATGTATTTTAAGGATTCCAAGAAAGGAAATTCTAAGAATATTATTGAATAATAAGAAGTTAGTGATTCTGATTCTGAAAATGAGGTATGTAAAAATCTTGATGAAATTTTATCCTTGTTTTCTAAAAATGTGAATATAGGTATAGTTAAATATAAAGTTAAAAATTAGTTGAATTTTTTTTGATGTGGATTTGTTGGGAAATTTGTTTCCAATTGCACTCAAAGAGGTAATGAATAAGAAGGTGATGAAGAAGAAAGTTATCAACAAGAAAGAAGGATAAGAAGATCTTGGAAGAAACATATTGAAAATTCATACTAAAAAAAGAATAATAATTTCTACAAATCCTAAAAGAGACTAATTTTATCTAACGATGATGATATTTAAGTAGAAACTTATAAGTTCACTAATTTTTATGAAGAAAACACATTTATTGCAATAGTTAACAAGGAAGTATTTTTTAGTGATGAAATCAGTTGTTCTAAAGAAGAAGAAACTAAGTTAGAATCTATTATAAAATAGGAATTGAAATAATGTATAGGGATGATTAAAAGACTTGAAAAAGAAATCAAGAAGTTGAAGAAGGATAGTTCTACAATGAACTTTCAAAATTTTCTTCCTGAAGAGGATGTTAAGTTACTTGAAGAGGTTGATTTTTTGAATAAGTCTCTTAAGAAAGAAAAGAATTTTAAAGAACATTTTGAAGTAAAGTTGAAAGAAAAGTAAGAATATTTTAAACTTATTCAACAAAAACTATATAATGATGATATAATAGGTAAAAGTTTCAATAAATTTATCTTTGAATTTGGTGAATGTTTCGAAAATAGTAAACAAGAGAAGAATGTATAGAATTTACCTTCAAAGGATTAAAATAAATTTAAAGGTTTTCCTAAGAAGAATAATGTAAGTAAATTCATGTATATGGAAAAAATAAACAAAATATATAATTCATAAGTTTCTAAAAATTTTGAGTCTGAAAAAATATCATACTGCTTATAATTCGAGTAAGCTTGGAATGAAATTAAAATTAAAGAAGAATAATCTGACTGATGAAATAAAATTTGGGGGTCAACAATGTTCTAAAAATAAATATAATAAGGTTTTTGAAAAACATGCTCACAACACTAGAGAATATGGAAGTTATAGAGGTAAATATTCTTTTGATGGATACTCATGGTATTGTGGTAGATTTGGGAATTGAAAAAATTTGTGTTGGGTTAATCAAAAAAATTACTGCTATTCCACAATTTATATAAGGAAAAGTTTGTGGGGGATTCAGTTCTCTCAAAGAAAGAAATATGGGATGGATGTTTTTAATGTTGAAAAAAAACAAGATAATTAAAAAAAATAGTTATTGGTTATCTGGAAAGAATAAGTTGACATGGATATAAATTTAGAAGAAACAAAATCAATGTAAGAAAAGTGTAATAAAATGGTTTCTAAAGACTAGAAAAAAGTTGATAAAAAGATATCAAATAATGATGATCTAAAGACTTATAAATGGTGCAAGATATGTGATAAAGAAGGTAATGTTACTAAAAGTTTTTTTAACTATTTTAATAGAACCAAAGGATGGCATGGATATGTTGTTAGAAACATACTATAAATAAATGTTACTAAAGTTGAAGAGAAGTTTATATACTTATCATAAGAATCTATAGATAAAAATAAGTTTTCCAAAAAATCTGAGAAGGATGAATAAAAATAAGAAAACACATCCAATGAAAAATCCAAGAAAAATAATAAAATGTCAAAAATGAGGGAGAAATATTAGTCTCATTGTTACTTCTAAGGAACAACTTAGGTTCCTCCTTATCCCAAATTTTTTTCCATATTTTTACTAACTTACAAGGAATTGAATGAGTTGAAATAAATAAGATGATGTTGTTGAGTCTCTTACTTTTCTTATAAAATAATGTAATGAGGTTACAGAAAATATGTTTTTGGGAAAGATGTGCTTTTACACTTGAAGTTTTCTGATGTGTTTGTTGAGATGGGTGTAGGTTACTTTTATCATAAATAAATTTTCTCAGATTTCCCCAGATATGAGAATTCTAAAAAGATCTTGAAAATTTATTCCATGAAATTCATGGTATGGAAAACATTGATAACCTTGATTATACACTATTTCTTTCTACACCGGGTTCGCCCATGTGGACTTAGAGTTGTTCAATTAAGGTCTCTTTGTTAAGAAACTCATGTGATACGTATATTCTCCTAGATAAGTGTTGCAAGATTTTGAGATTAAGAAAAATTATCATGATTAAGAACTTTGAATTTTATTTTCAATAAGGTGGGGGGGGGTTAAAGTGAGCGAAGATATAAAAATAGGGGGAGCATGAGAAATTTTCTTTATGTGAGTTTTGTTTTTAATTGGCATTGATAAAAAAATAGAAAGGGGAGATTATTGGGACAAAATTTTGTTTTTGTTGTATTTTTTGTTAGTAGATCAATATGAGGAATATGTTTTCAAGAAAATAAATCACCGTAATTTGTATATTTTGGTGATTGGACAAAAATAATGAAAGGATGCAACATAATCTGAAAACTAGATGAACTTTTTGTAAGAAAGTTTCCTTGGTTTTAGTTTTACACTTTGAAGAAGTTTTTGACTTTTGGTCTCACCATCATAATATAAATATTAGATGAAAAATGATTAAGAAAGTTTGTTGGTGTGTGAAGAAGTATTCTAGGAGAAAAGGCTCATCAGACTCACCTTGTGTCTACAAATAAATATTTGATCATAATGAAGAAGTGTATCAGAGTTTGAATGACTCAAATAAAAATCTGACAATTATTTTCTTATCTTGGAGTTCTCATAAAATATAATTTTTCTAGAAAACTTACGATGTAATCCTTATGAAGTAAATGGGGAAAACATGTGATGCCAATCAGATTGTAAATTACATTAGAAAAGATTAAATTTTCTAAAGTTAGATGATTCTAAAACATACCCTAAATTTCTATAAATCACAAAGAAGTCATGATACAAGACAAATGTTGCCCCTCGATCTGATTATCCACTCAAACAGTGATTTTGGGCTGAGTTTCACTGGCCTTAGGCATGACTCCCTTCATTCCAAAGTCTACCGACTAGTAGAGGGGGTTTGAAAGGGTAATATTTGGGAGAATATACCCTCAGGTGATGTTATAATGATGGTCCAAGTATATACATATAACATGTAGTGGAAATTAAAAATAGACAGACACTGGACCAGTAACCCTCCCATGGTAGAAACACAATAATAACATACAATAGTGAAATCATAACTAAGCTACAGTAGAGGAAATAAATAAAAAATACAAACATACCATTTGTAGCTACTAAAACTGATCGTGCATACCAAAATAGGTCATACATAATAATAAACAGAAATTTCACTCATGGTCAACTATCAATATATACATACATATAAGCATGTTGAAATAGAAAGGAAAACTCAAAAGGTAACTTTGGTTGAGGCAAGAACCCATGGTCCCTTTCCTTCCATCCCATGCTAATAGCTACTAAGACCCAGCTCCTGAACCTGAGCCTTTACCTAAACACAAAATCATAATGTCTACACACATCCTGAAGGGACCTTGTAGGGTGAAAGAACGAGTCTCAGTAGGGAACCACCAATGTGTTCCTACCCTACATTTGTGATTTAGAAAGTGTGTGATAAAATAAATAAAGAAGGAGGAGCATTAATTTAATAATCATGAGCTTCCCTAGTTCTCAACATCCACTTGGAAGATTCCACCTGCTTTGGACAACTCAAGAATAATGGAGGATGAGAGGATCCCTAGCTCATATCTCAAGGCATCCTCTGATGCCAAATATCCCTAGGTGAACCCTCAGGTTCTACCTTAAAATGTCAGAAAACACCTTGTGCCATCATCCAAGTAACCTACATCCAGTAGGCACAACCAAATAAAGAATCTAATCCTTTAGACCCCTGATTAAAAGTGCTCGTTGGCTTGAATCTTGATTCTTGGAGGTACAACGATACCTGTCCTCAAATAGTAACAATCTCCTACTTAACAACTGACATCCCAAGGAATGAAAAAACCCATCCTATAAAATGATCCTGGCCTAATGACCTTAAGCACGTTGAGCCTCAACCCCCAATTGAAAACCTCAATGTTACCCTTCGATGGATCCTCACCATCCCCATGGCGTTCTAAGACAAGCATCCCTAACCTTTTACCTAAGACAAAACTACCAGGGGCCTCTACCGACAAGAGTGGTCAAAACCACCTCATCACTGATTTAAGTAGTGTACACATGACTCTAGATGGAACTTTGGCCTTCACTGGTGAGTGAAAATCACCAAATAGAACCTGAGACACACCAAAATCCATAAACGTGTTCCCCTTTGACCACGTCTCTCAATCTAATGTCCACACCAACAAAAATATCACATGAGAAATTTCCATAACCTGATGGCCTCTCTACCTCTATTCGATGACCAAGTCACCCAACCTATGATTAAAATCACCCAAAGTATATTATATATATTGGTCCATTCCCAACATGATGATCTCATCACCTCAAATCAGATAGCCAATGCTATCTCCATCCTCCGGCCAAGCCCATCACACTCCATTGTAACTCAGTAGCACATCACAATAAATTCACATTTATATAACCATTAAATATGATTGAATTGACTAAATAAAATTCAAATAAAGAATTAAATTTAAAATAAATGATTCAATTTAATATAAATTACACACCCTGACCTAGATTCCCAAGGTCTGGAGCCTCTCGCATGGATCAAACCACTTGTAGTCTCATGCAAGTATTCTCATTGGCCTCTCACAGGGTTCAATTTAATAAATTAAAATAAACCATAAATTATTAGGGTATCTCTTGGTCAAAATAATGGTACACTAAAATCCACTCCCCCAAACACTAATGAAATAAAAAATATAAGTATGCACCACATACATTGTAGTCTTAGAAGTAGGAATGTCCGATATTATCCTCTAACATTGACCGATTTGGAAGAAATCATCATTTTAGACGAACACCCTAAAAATAGGGGAAAGTGAATTGAATATATTTAACAGTCCATGAGGTGATAGAAAAGAATAATTAAAGCAAGAGGATGAGGATTCTTACCGATAATGATCCAACACTACAAAAAGCTTGAAGAACAGAGGTCAGACAAAGGACTTGGATCAAAACCAAGCATAGGAAAAAGGAGGAGAGATCCCTACTGTGCGCGACCCACAAAGGATAAGAGAAAAAGAATTTAGGGTTAAATGATGAAGTTATATTTGAAAATTCCACCATTTTAATGATTCATATTGTTAGATAGCCTGGGTAGGCCTAACCATGAACTAACTGTGTGCGCTATAGTGCAAGTCCATTGCCCAAATAGAACTAACTGGGCATATTTCTCACAGGTTTCCCTAACCATGTGAACACCATGAAAAATAGATCTGATAAAAACTATAGATGTTTGACACATCCATGTGCCTCATACAGCATGGTTTTAAAAACCATGCATAGTAAAAAATGATGGTGCACTATTTTCACTAAGTGGTCGCACAGTTAAATCTAACTATGTGCCTTAGCCTACACTCTTCCAAAACAGGGATTTCGGGCATTCAGTGCACCCAAAACCCATCTGAATACCCATGAAACTTGTCAAGCCTTAAAACATGACTAAAAACAAGGTCTAGAGTCAAATAAAAACTCATAATATTTCCATTAAATGAAAAAAGATTTGGAATAACCACTAAATTATGAAAATTCAAAATGGGAGAGGGTTTCAACCTGCTCCAAAAAAAACTGAGACATTACAATTTCTCCACCTTAACATAGCTTGTCCTTGGGATATTGAATATAAAACTAATATAGTAATAAACATAACCATCTCTTTAAAAGAACCTTGTACTATCCTAGTAAAAACGGAAAAGGTCAACTACCTAAAGGGGATCCCTACCTTAGGAGTTACCTATCACAGTCGCGTCCCAACCCAAAAATCAAATCAATATAATGGTTTATTGACCATCCCAGGACTCAAAATTCCTCCCATGATGAATCATCACTCTGAAACCTCCTCAAGAGAACTCATTTAATAATTGAAATCCACTAGAATCCTACATTGCATTGATGCCCACCTAGTGTCCTTGTCACACATAGAACCAATTAGGTATCACATCTCAACAGATGCCAAAAGTCAAACCTGATGCCTCGTACCACAATCAAGTATTTCATAACACTGATGCCTACATGCATACACACCTTAAGCAGTCACGATGCCACGCACCTCACACACACACACAGATATATATATATATATATATATATATAACACATTAGATCGGATTCCAACCTACTAACTATAACCTAGTTAGTCCATTAATATATCTCATGCACCTCATGAACTCAAAACAGAAATGCCTCTAAAGACAATACCCAAACAAAACAAACAAAAAGGACCTCATTCATTACCATGGTGTACATATGACCACCGTCAGCTGACCACCCTTCTCATCACCTATAAGCTCCACAATATGAACCTAGACTAAAGTATGACCACCTAATTCTTGACTTTTCCTATGGTACTACCCTATACACCAGCCGTTGACCCCACAGTTGGGTCCCACTGTCTCTTCCATGACCTCTGCGTATGACTGAATCCCAACTACCCCGACCTGGTACTACTCCCGGTTTGATCTTAGAAACTTGAGTCTACCTCAGTCCCTAACTGTTGACTTTTTTAGAAGGCTTTCTACATAACCTATCAAGATTCCCCACCTGTCCACATTCTCGAAAATACTTTGGGGGCTACTTTCACTGAGTCTCAAAATTTCCTGGCTACCCACACTTGAAGAACACTATATAATACCCACTCTAAGGTGGTATAATTGAGTCCATGGTCTTACTTCACTACTAGAACTCCCCATAGCCTCACTTTTTACTGTCTGAAGCGTCACCACTAAAATCACATGATGCCATAACCCGACATGATTAATTCCATTCCATCAAATTTACCTCAACTATGAGTTCTTTATTCCCCACCTTTGAGAATGAGGCCAAGCTAATGATGCTTACCTATACCTGAATGGTGTTTCTTAAAACATAGTTTAAACACCTCACCCCTAATGTGTCATCTCTAACCATACCAAGTAAAATGTGGGTCAATTTAGTGAGTGTTGATGTATAGTCCATGACAGACATGTCACCCTATTGAAGGCTCAAGAACTCCCAATCTCTCTCTACCCTTAGTGTCTTTGGGAAGATGTGTTTGAAGAAAATGTGCTCAAAGTTATTCCAGGATAGTCCCTCGTGTCTGCATTCCTGAACCTACATATCCCATAAATTATTATCTAGTCCTCTGGGCATGTACGTAACTGGCTTCACCCTCCACCTTGGAGGAATCTCCAACTACTTGAAGATCATCTACAAGGACATGATCCAACTCTCAGATGCCAGTGGACCAACCTAAACTTGAAAAAGTGGTGGGTGCTGTGATTGGAACTCCTGAGTCAGATACTCCATTGATGGCTCTTCTCCCTGAGCTCCCCTATCGATCCCATGGATAACATGTATCAGAATCACTCTTAGTTTCTCTTCATGCCACAACCTAAATATTTTCAAATCAAGTAGCTACCCAACCTACAATAGAGCATGTACTTGATCATGTACCAATGACTCATGATCCACCTATCCCTCAAGGGTCTCAACCTACACATGCTCTTACGACACAATATCACCGCCTACCTAACACTCGATCTGAACCCATCCAGGTGGCAACCCACTAAATACCATTTCATGTTCGGACAACACAAATTATAGAAATATATAATACATATAGGGAAAGAAGTAATAGGAAGGAAAACCACTATACCCTTACTCTCCCCCATCACAACTAGTCCAAATAGTATCCCAACCTCATGGCCGTATTGCCCCCAATCTCAAAGATAAGTATCAAATATACACTGGGCCATGCCCGTCTTGACGAACCACATTACCACAAACTGATGACCTCTTCACCCAACCTCGTGATCAACATCACCACATACTATCATACCTACCTAATCCTATAAGTCGAAATCACATAAATCAATATATATATATATATATATATATAGATATATATATATATCACACATCACAAAAAGATTCCATTGGGTCCACTTTCTTGGCATGGGTGAGTAAGATTCCCCCAAAGATAGGCTAGGCAAGAAAATGATGTTTAACTTTTTTTATTGACACTTTAGATAACCCAACCACTCTTAGAGAAATTTAGGTACCCAATGAAAATAACATGAATTTTATATCATTGGAACACATTATTATAAATTTAAAACAACATATATTCCTACTCAGAAGTATAAATATGCATAAAAACATAACAAACAACCCTGACCATACTGAGCTAAGGACATATACCTATTTCTTTTCTGTACCATGCCAAGGATCACATATCACAACAGGTAACAATTCAAATCCAATTGAACCACTAGAGTTTGAAATCAGATCAATTATAAAATGAGAAAAATAGAAAAAAAATTCGTACACTTGGAACATGTCATGTCCCCCATGTATGGGGTTGGAGGAACCCAAGTACAAGATCTAAAACTAGCTCTAACAACATTTGAATCTCTAATCTACCATAACCCAAACAATAAGACCCATAGAAAAGGAAATTTTTTCATACTATTAGTAGCGAACCATATGCTACTATTAATTCTCTATTAAGAACTACTCTGATAACACTTGTAGTACCTTGACCTGATTAGTCACCTAAATTATGATTTTAGGATGAGTGACACTGGTCTTAGGCACACCTCCCTGTATACCAAAGGCTGTTGACTAGAAGCAATGGTTTTAAAGAGTAAGAGAGGGGATACTATACCCTCATGTGATGTTATAATAATAGTTAATGTGTATGCATATAACATGAAATGGAAAGGAAAAAACAGACATATGTTGGACTAATAATCCACCCATGGAGGAAACAGAACAATGCAATACAATACCTGAATCATAAGTAAAAAAATAGTGGATATACATAATAAATCCAAACATAACATTTATATCTACTAAAATATATCATGAAAACCAAAATAGGTCACACATATCAATAATAATAAATATTTCTCATGGCCGACCATCAGTAGATACATACATACAAGCATGTTAAAACAGAAAGTAAAACTCAAAAGGTAACTCCATATGAGGTAAGAACCCATGGTCCCTTTCCATAAATCCCATGATAATAGACACTAAGATCCATCTCTTAAACCCAATCCAATACTTGAATGAAAAATCAAAAAGTCTACATGTATCCCAAAGGGTCTGTATAGGGTCTAAGAACGTGTCTTAGTAGGGCACCACCAACCTATTCCTACCCTATATTTTTTTATTTAAAAAGTGTGTACTAAAATAAATAAAAAAGGAAATGCATGATTTTTATAATCAAAATCTTCCCTAATACTAAAAAAACACTAGGAAGCCATCACCTTCTTCAGCTAACACCAAAATAACAAATGAGGATATGATCTTTAATTGATAGCTCAAGGTATCCTCTAATGTAAAATAGCCCTAGGTGAACCCTTAGGTGCCACCTCCAAATTTCATTTGACACATCGGGCCATCAACCAAGTAACCTAAGTCCCAATGGCATGCCCAAACAAGGAATATTTTCCCCCAGAACCCTCCTTGAAAGCACTTGTTATGTTGAAGCTCGATTTCCAAAGGTACAAGGATACCTATTCTCAAATAGTAACCACCATCAGATCAACAACCAACATCCGGAGTAATGATAATTCCCACACTCCAAAATTATCCTAGACCAATGTCCTTAAGAATGGAGACCATCAACCCTTAACTGAAATCCTCTACAATACCCTTCGATGGATCCTCACTAACCATGTGGATTTCTACGGATAGCACTACAAACCTTTTACCTAATCCATAACTACCGAGGGACTCTACCCACATGAGTGGTCAAAACGAACTCATCAATGAGTTAACCTATGTGAACATGACTCCAAACGGTGATTTGGTCTTTATGGGTGAGTGGTAATCACTAAATAGACCCTAAGACACCCCAAAATATGACACCTCATTCGTGTGCGATCATGTCGGTCAATCCGATGGATACACCATCCCAAGTATCACATGAGCCTTTCCCATAACCTAAAAAACTCATCACCTCAATATAATGACTGATTCACCCAACTTGTGATCAAAATCACCCAAAGTATATATATTATTCCATGCCCAACATGATGATTAAATCACCTCAAATCATATAGCCAACATTATCTCCATCCTCAGGCCAAGCCCATCACATTCCATTAGAAATCAGTAGTACATCAAAATAAATTCACATTTATATAACCATTAAACATGATTGAATTTACTAACACAAATTCAATTAAATAAACGATTCAATTTAATATAAAGGACACACCCCTGACCTAACTACCCAAGGTCCAAAGAATATCACATGGCTCAAACAACTTGTAGTCTCATGAAATCATTCCCATTGGAATATCATATGGTTCAATTTAATTATTTAATAGTAACAATTAAATTATCAAGGTCTCAATCAGTCAACACAACAGATCTCTAAAATCCACTCCCCCTAAACACTCGTGAAATCACAAATAAAAGTATGCACCACCTACCTTGTAGTCATAGATATAGGCACGTACGATCTTAGCCTCTAAATCTAACTGATTTAGAAGAAGATATCATTTTAGAAGAACGCCCTGAAAATAGGGAAAAGAACTAGCACAAATTTAGTGGTCTGTGAGGTGAGAGAGAAGAATAATTTAAGTAAGAGGATGAGGAGTATTACCAAGAGGAATCCAACATTGAAAACTTCTTGAAAAACATAGGTCAGTTGAAGGAGTTGGATTAAAATGAATTGTAGGAGGAAAAGGGAGGAGAGCTGACAACTATGTGTCACCCATAGAGGAGATGAGAGGAAGAATTTAGATTTAAAATAGGAAGGGAAATTTGGTAATTTAACTATTTTAAGGAGCCTCCTAGTTTGATCACATGGTTTACCAAACCATGAGAAAACCATGAAACTCCTACTACTTAAGATCTTGAACTCACATGGTTAGCTCACACAGTTAGGCCTAACTATGTACTAACCATGTATGCTACAATGCAAGGGTAGTACCCAAATTGAAATAACCATGAGAAATACATCTACTAAAAACTACATATGTCTCACAGGACTGTGCACCTCATATCGCATGGTTTTCCAAACTATTCTTAGTGAAAAATGAGGGCACATTGTTTTTACTAAGAGGTATCAAGGATAAATCTAACCATGCGCCTCAACATTCACTTTTCCAACAAAAAAGTTTTCTGATCCTCTGACACACCTGAAACCCATCCAAACACCCATGAAACATTTCAAGCCTAAAACTATGACTAACAATAAGGTATTGGTTCGAAAAAAACTGATAATTATTTATGTTAAATGAGTAAAGAGTTATCATGTCCAGCAAATTCTAAAAATTCAAAATGGGTGAGGATTTCAACCCACTCCAAAAAAAATTGGGATGTTACACAAAAGTTTTTATAGGAATAAAGAATAAAGTCAAATCATTCTAGTCTCGTTTCATTAGTGTGACTTCACCAGATACAGATTTGTTTGAAGGTTGTGAAGTTTTTTTCAGAACATGAGGAGAAAAATATTCTAGTTTTCATTCATACCAATGATCCAAATGATACAAATATTTTGAAAAAAAGTTGGATGTTGCTGAAGATTATTATTTTGACACTGATACATTGTTCATAGTGTCCCACTTATCATTAGAGTGATCCTGAAACAAATTAATTAGTTGTGGTGATGGTTGAAAAAGGGAATTGGAGGTAGAAAAGTGTGTTGGGACTGATGAGAAAGTACAAGTTGTTGGAATTGATGCATAGAAGAAAGTCAAAGACCAATAAAAAATGTAGTCAACCATTTCATTAGGTTGAATGGTTTTGTCTCTTTGAGTTTCAATTGGGTCAATAATGAAAGAATAACTTTGGTATTTTTTTATGAGTTTTTATCAAATGGTTCAAGAATAATCAAGATTAAGTTGACACCGATTGAAAGAGTGAGATAGAGACCAATCCATTAGGTGGGTACTGAAACTGATAAAAGTTATTGGATGTTGGACTTAATCGTATGTAGGATCATTGATCCGAGGAAAAGAATAAAAGGAGAATTTTTTAAAGAAATTACAAATGTGTTGTCAGGGGGGGTCCTCAAAGGATGTTTGAAGAGTTTAGATAATGTGTTTGTTTGAATATGTTTTGAATTCGGTACTAAAGTGTTGCTGAGGAGTGCTGAAATCATTATAAGTTGTAACTATGTTTATGGAAGAATGATTTCAAGATTTATGTTCATCAGTTGATATGAAAAATTGGAATTAATTGATTTTTTTAGTAGGTTCTATTCATCGTAATGAGAGATATTATATTTTTCATATGTTTTAATTTGTGTGTAGAAATGTAATGAAGAATCTTTTATGGAACATATGTCTTCATCGTAATGAAGAAATTTGAATGGGGATCAGAATCAGATAGAAGAATAATTAGAAAGTATAAAGCGAGCTGAAGTTGTGAGAATATTCGAGAAGGTTATAGATGAATTGAGATGAGTTGAGAAGCATGTAAGAAGTCAAATATGTATCCAAAATATATAGAATATTTATGTTTTGGGAAATTTGGTTGAGAGGGAAACCATTTTAGATTCATGAATAAACCAGTTTTGGCTCACCTATAATAATAGGAAGTATATTTTACTTTTTCATGCAAGTACTATTTATTGGTAAAGAGAGAAGGTGGAGTTATGACTATTTTTAGAGAGAAGAAGTCTCTGGATTGAGAATTCCTGAGGAATTTTTCCAAACTGAAGAAGAATAAGGAAGGACATATTTAGAGGTTTATGGATCGGATCGAGCAATTTGACTAGGATTTACAGATTGAGGTAGAAGTAGTTCAGAATAGTTTAAGAATTTTTCTAGAAAATTTATATTATTTTAATGATCAATCAGACTACAAAATCCGATTGGGTTATCAGACTGAGTATCATTAAAATGTTCATATAAGTTATTACCTACGGTTGGGTAGGAAGGTGAGAATTTTTTTTTAAGATTATATCTTTAAAAGTTGACAAGGCCACATAATAACATGTTTTTAAGAAACTGGTGAATTTTTCATAACCTTTTACAAAAAAAATGTTACATAATTTTTTTATACATGAAGCACTGACACTTTTGTTTTGAACTTAGTAATACACATATTTAAGGGAATATCCTACTTGTTGTATCCACAAAAAAAGATTTTTTTTTCTAGTTGATTTTGGGGTATTGAATTGGTTCTAAACCATGATAAGGATATAGATTCTCTTGTGGGGTAGTGACAGTTGTAAATAGTTATGATCCTATGGATGTGTGAATGTTTTTTTCGTAAAAGTGATAATTATTTAACAGGAGGCAAATGTTGTTTCAAATGAAAAGAAACTGAAAAGAAAAAGTATAACTGATTGACCCTCTCTCAGTGATACATTGATCCAGGCTAATATAATACAATATTAAACATATAAAAGGTTCTTAAATAAGTAAATTATTCATATAAGTTTATTTTATAGGATTTAAGGGACATACATAGCAATTTTCGACTCAAGTTAAGGGGTTTCTTAATTTTATTTCCATTAATTGTGCTATACTTATACTTCATTGACTATGTTATGCTAATATTGTGTATTAAATGAAATTTGATTGTATTATGTTGTATATCCACTTTTTTGGGTTTATAATTGTTACCCATAATCACTTAATTGATAAATTTTAAATTCAATGTTGTTTTATTTGTAAGTATTATTCTTCTTAATATTGTTTCTTTGAGACATGTACTGTATTGTGAACATAATTCCTTTTATAAGGTGTATATGCTAACTATTTAGATATTATATCATGAATTAATCTTCGATCATGATATTTGAAGTTCCTTTGATGTTATCTTTTTCATGATATATTAATTCAAACGTTATAAAAGTTATAAGGGTTTTCATGGTGTTAATTGTAATTCCTTAAAACATAATTCATGTTATGCACCATGATTTATTTTATATAGAGTACTTACTATCACATGAATGTGTGTTACCATATTATTTCATGAAAATTATTGTTTTTATAAAATCATCTTATGTTTCTTCATTCAATGGATTTTTTATTCAAGTATTATCCGAGTTCCACGTGTTTCTAGTCTCAAACTTCATTCTTTGAGAAATGTTATAACTGTTGCACTTATATTTATTTATATGGTGTTGAATAACCCCATGCATTTGTGGAATGGTTGGATAAATACTGAAGATCCAATGGTTCTTGGTGAGTTTAGTTTGTTTTATTGTTTGAAAAACTTTCCTAAGTAACTCATAAGTTTGATGGCACTTGATCTAGTTTTTATAGAGTTACATATCATGTAAGGAAGTTTCATGATCGAATCAAGTGTTTTTGAGAAGGGATGATGGTCTATTAAATCATTTATCTTTGTGTTAGGAGTGATTTCTGGATCAACATAGTCAAATTTGGACAGGTTTGATCCACGCAGTCGATTTAGTGAAGAAATATACAAGTATCCATTTTTTCTATGTATGTGACTTACATAGACGTTTCATATACATAGGAAAATCACACAGATGATTAAATTATGAAACTGAATGAGTCATGTAGAAAAATTTTGGATGTTTCCAATTTTGGAATTCACATAGTTATTTTTATTGACATATCCAAGTGTTTTAATTAGTCGAATGATATATATATCTGAATTCCCACATATGAGTTTCACATTGCTGATTTCTACAAAAAAGTTATAAGATGAATTCATGTTGCTGATTTGTGATGTTTATGATTGAGAATTAATCTATCTCATTTTATGTGTAGCTCATTGAGAATAATGTAGCCAATTTTTTATGTATCCTTTTTTTCTTCATCAATCCAATTCACATTCTTCACTACATCCAGATTGATTTTCTACATACTTTTAGAATTAAAGTATTCATAGGTGATTTTTTTATGATGTTGTTTTGATGGTTCTCAATGACTCTATAATCATAGGCTTTAGTTATCCAAATCCATAATGGATATTTTTTTTCAACTATAGTTATGGGGATCATGGGGCTATTATAAGTTTTTGTTTATTTCTTCACTGGAGCTATTAATGTAGTGGAATATTTTATAAAGGAAATATGAAAAGAAAGAGGTTGAGAAAAGAGGATTCTAGATCCAAGGTTGAATCATCAGCGATCAACATATGATGAATCTCGTGTATTTATGTATTCAAATATTATTCTACAAATATTTGTGAAATTAATTTCAAGGATACACAGTGGGAAATTATTTATTTCATATTTTTGGTGGATCATTGAAGTGGATATTCATCTTCTGTTTCTAAAAAAACATTGTTTATTTAGAAATATTATTCAATTTTTGTATTCATATTTTGTACTATATCATGATGTTGTGATGTTGGGTGTGACTCTTGACATATGTGGTGGGATCTCACATGAATTCTTATAATAGGGTTTTACTTGGGAATATAGTGAAAATAATCAATGGTTTATAATAATAACAAGCTGCGAAAAGGAGTTGGATTCCACATTTGATCCAAACCTATTAAAAGATACTTGTTATTTTCTATTTAATTTTCTACATGATCAGTGTAAGGATATGTTTTTCTATTTGAGTAGATCATACTCTAACAGGTTAAAGAGGTTTATTTTTTTAAAAATAAATTTTAAAAACATCCATCCACTAATTCAACCCCCCTTCTCAATATATGAAAATGATCATACCATGAACTTTAGGTGTATACACAGACTCTTGAAATATGATATCGAGACTATTTTTAAGTTCATTTTATTTTATGTTCATTCTTATATTATTTCATTCAAATAGTTTTTGGTTTTAAAAATTCAAAAAAGTTTTATATTTAAAAAAAAGTGTTTTGATGTTTTTAAAGACTTTTAACAAAACTCTTTCACCACATTCTTTATATTATTTAAAAATGTGTTTATATAAACATAAATGACTTTCTAAAGTTATTTTCAATGACATTTGACCTTTTATTAAAATGTTTTCAAAGAAAACTTCTTAACATTTTCCACAAGGGTAACTTCTAACTCTCTTTACAAAATTTGAAAAGAATGTTTAATTTTAATGTTTATAACATGAACACATTTTCCCACCATAATGACCATTATTTTTTATGATTATTTTATAATTTTCTATGGCTATTTTAAAAGAAAATATTTTCCCAATATTTGGGGAATTTTTATAAAATATCATCAAAATAAAAAGGATTTTTTTTCTCCATTTTCAAAGAAACGTCTGAAATGTTATTTTAAATGTATTTTTCATCTATGGTAATATTATTTATTGTTTTCTTAAGCTTAAATATAGATATTTTCCCAATACCATTCTTATTATTTTTTTGGATGGATTATGATTTTTTTAATGATATTTTAATATAACTCATTTCTTTTCCACATTTTAATTAAGCTAAAAAGTAATGATGGTTATTTTCAAGGGTGTTATATTAAAAAGTGAAAGATTGTAATTTTTTTGTTCATTTTACGGTACATGGAAAATATATGGAATATTTAGGTGTGGTTATATTGTAAATCAAGGATGTGTGGGTCCATCATATCCCTCCAATGAATTGAGTAAAGTGACAAAGTAATTTTTTTTAAGTTAATCCTAAGTGATGATGAACATAACTATTATAAATTACTACTAAGAGATGATTTTTCCTAAATATGAGTATCACGTAAGAGATGAAAATTTTAACTAATGTAAGTTTCTCCCAATATAATTTTAGAATTATCCTATTTAGGTGATTCTATGCTAAATTTTTGATGTTTCAAGATACTCACAAAATTTTTAAATTCATGCTATGATTTATAATGCATTCATTGTTCAAGTATTGTTTTCACATGGGTCTTTATCATTGAATTATATTTCTATTATATTATGTTAAATATTTATTCCATTTATCATGATTTATGATTAATGTTTTTATGGGTATTAATTTTACTATATTATTCTCATTCACTTTGATTATATCATTATACTCTTATGTGAATCATATTCCCACCGATTACATTCAATTATTAATGATTATGTTGACCCTTACTGAGATTTTGATCTCACCCTTCTAATGTTTTTCCATTTACCCATGTTAATACAAATTATGTTAAAAGAATATTGTTTAGAAAGCTTTAATGTGTGAATAAATATATGGGAGATGTTTAAGACTTATTGTGAAATAAGAAAAGTCAGGTATAGTAAGAAAAATGATCACTTAAATACATGGGTATTTTTATGTAAGAGTTTTTCCTAATTATCTATAACTCTAAACCTAAAATTTCCTTAGTTATATAAGTGATCCAATATTTATGTTTGATGTTTTCTATTTTAAATGACTAAAATTGGGTTATGTTTATCGACATCAAATCCAAAAATTAAAATATTTCGTTTCTAGAACTAGATCTAGGAGTTTGGGTTGGGGGCTATTATAGTTGGTATTAGAGAAGGGTTTTAATAACTTTTGAGAATAATATATTTTCATGTGCGGTTAACTTAAGAGTTATAGATAATATCATGGGTTTATAAGTATATGGTTAATAATATGTTCAATGGAGAAAATTATTTTTTATGTTCATATGTGATTACACCTTAAGGTGATTTGAACATCTTATTGGGTTTTAGGAAGGATACTTCATTGAGGTAATTATGGTATATTAGATATTGGGTTAACCTTGATGGATAAAAATTGATATTATTACAAGGGAATTTTTTAGAGATATTTATGATCAAGATCAGGATAACCTTTAAGGTTAGTATCTAAAGTTGATTCTTGTTATTTTATTGAAGTTCTCTACATTATATGATTTTGTAGTGATTCATGTTTTTTTGGAAAAGTACATTTTGAGTAGTTTTATGGTTTAACTTTTTATGGATTGATCTAAGTCAAACCATAGGTGTTATTATTGATGTATTGGAGATTGATTTTTTAAATCTTAATTTAAAAGTATATTTGGGTACTATATTATCATTTTTAACCATTTTAGTTTTAGTAAAGATAGTAATAATGAATTTTCATCATTTTATATACCTCATGGTCAATCAAAAGTTGATTATAATTATTTAAGCATTATATATTCATACATATCATTTGGATTAAAATATGATATAAAGTTGGAAGCTGGTTGAAATACACAATGGAATAAATTTCATTTATATATTTGAATAAAATTATGTAGGTATATTTCCTTATGTTCTTATTTGTGATGGTAAAGGAATTCCTCAACTCTAGGAAAAAGATATTAAAATAAAAAACTTATCCTATTACCTTCATTTCTAATGAATTGATGGTCTTATTAATCCCTTATTGATTTGTGGTTTTTTTAATTAACATTCTCATGATCATGTTCTCTATAACTCTATTATTCCTTCAATGTTATCCTTTCCCCTCTATATTATTATTTTCACTTCCCACCAATGTTATTCTTATATGGAAACTCTATTATGATTTATTCCAAGTGACCATTATATAAAGAAAACACTTTTTATAAAATATATGATCATGAAAGGAAAACACTTTTTATAAAGAAAATGATAAAATTGATTTGATACAATTTATTAAAGTGGTGGAATGTAACAACCTGAAAATTTAGTATAAAATAATACTATTCTTTTAACTTTCTTAACACACAAATCCGAGCATTAATAGAGTTGCAATGTAATATAAAAATATTATTATTTAAATGTGACCATTATAACCTAGCTACTAAATTGGATGGTATGAATCGTAAATAACAATATTATGAAAAATATGAAAAAAGGTTTTATATAATTAAATTATATTACTTAATTTTTAATAAATAAATACTCACTTTTCAGTAAACCCATTTTGTGCTTCAAGTATATGTTTTCTTCAAAAATGGTATTTATTTATTTTTATGGGAGAATATTATAATTAATTTACAAAAAAATTTAAAAATTTATTTTATAAAATTATATCATTTTTAAATTCATCATAAAAAATTATATTAGGGTTAAGTTTTTTGATTTTTCAAAAAAGATTAATTTTCCAATGAATAGTGAAAATACTAATTTTATTGAAAATTGTCTTTTCCATTCATGTATTTACAAAGTTCCATTCTATTTTTAATTGATTTTAAAATTTAATTAGTTACTTTTGATAAAACATAATAAAATTAATGTCATTTTAATCAACATTGTGATTAATATTGATATAAAAACGTTTTTATTCTTAAAGAATACATTTTTTTAGGTAAACTATTTTTCATTGCATTTTGCGAGTTTATTTTAAAAGTAATTTATTCTGCTTATATGGATTGATTTTGATAAAACTAATTTCATATCTCAAAAAGAAATTTCCAAATTTTATAAATAGGTCGACTTTAATTTTGGTTATTATGAATAGTTACTATGGTAAATATTTTTCACCTCGGTAGGGGTAAATCAGGTAATTATGATTAAAAATAATGCGATACAGATTTTAAAATATATATAAAACCTAAATTATTTATATTGTATGAGTTTAGTTTTTCCATAATCATCTAATATTCTAATATATTAAAACATCTTTCCAATGTTATTTGATAATGACCTTAGTATTATTTTAAGTAAAAAATAATCACAAAATGTCTCACCCTTTTTTTAATAACTCTAATATTTTTCATATGGATAAAAGGAGGTTATGTTTGGTTATAAATGGTTATCTAAATGAATAAATAATTTTTTATATCATGGTAATTTTTTTTAAATTTTTAATTTTAGAATATTTACCTTAAATGATTAAGCAATGCCGACAAAGTGTATGTGAAATTAGTAGACAAATAAAGTAAATGATTTCAAAAACTTAAAATGTAATATTTTTTGGGTGATTTATAGTGTTAAAATATTTTTTTGGATAAATATAAAGTATTATTTATGTTTTAAAAGTTTATATTCAAATTAAATTACTATTTTTATATTTTTAAAGTCAAATTATATGAATAGTCTCTACAATGACTTTAATGGTATTTTAAAATAAATAATATTTTATTGAATAATTAAAACATTATCTTTAGCCAAGTTAATTTGATATGGTTTAAAAATTAAACCATTTTCCACTTATGGGTCACTTTTCCTTTTATTGTAACATTTTTGACCTCTAAAGAGTAAAAACACTTTGATATCACAGTAATCATTTAAAGGGTTAATGGGGGTAAAACTAATATATAAGGATTAAACCATTACCTAAACATGTAAAATTTTATTATATTATAATTTGTAGACATATATAAATAATAGATTCTAAATATAAAATTTTAGATCCATTTTTAGAATAAAATCAATTTATATTAATTTAATACTTTATGTAATCCTAACGGTGCCCCTCTCCTCTCTTATATTATGGCACCAAATCTCCTCTATTTATTACACTTATTGATCCACTTCTCTGAACCAAAACCTAAAAAAATAAATTATTTACTTTATTATATACATTTTACAAGTTCTGGTCTTCTTAAAAGACCACCCCTAGGGTCCTTGATGAGAGATACAATGCAGGTTCCTCAAATAGGAGGTAATCGTCTTAACTGAGAATTTTCATTTTACTTCTTCTTATACCTACTTAAATTATATTCAAACCATTACAATATAATAAAATAATTATATACCCTATACTTACATGTTATTATGTTAATTAAGTAACCTTATTCACCCCCCTTTTCCATCGCATGGAGAACGAAAACATTGTTTGTGTGTACGTGTGGACTACCACCACCACGAAGCGATGTGTTTTGTTTTCCATCACCGCCTCTCATGGATATTTATAATGATGGATTTAATATGTATATATAATATTAATAACATAATTATAATTATTTAAATATAAGATATCATATATTTTCTTACCCTTCCATCCATAGGAAAATGCTAACGTCATTCGTGCATAAGTGTGGATTACCACTTTATGAGGTGATGCGATTCATTTTTCATATACACAAATCATGGATTGTAATAAAATTGTATTTAATGAATGAAAATTATAATTATATAATTATTATTATTCTGGATATGATAGAACCATGACATATCTAACCATGATTAACATACCAAAGTTATTTTGTAATTATGAACCGAATGTCTTCAAAACACCCAATGTGAACTTAATCGGTTAAGTAATTAAATATATCATTAAAATAATTGAAATATATCCTTCTAATGATATGGTATTAAACATGGAATAATTTATTAAACAAATAATTTATTAATATAATTGTATTTTATAGGTGTTGATGGAAATACATAGTAGGTTCGAACATGAGGTAAGGGGTTTCAAAACTCAATTTACATTCATTGGGTTATACATCTACTACACTAACTATGTTATTCCAATATTATGTGTGAAATTAACTTTTATTATATTATTTTGTATTTACACTTGTTTTTTATGTTTTTAAAATAGTTTCACATAATTACATCATTAATTAAATTATAACTTCAATGATACAATCTTTGTAAGGATTATTCATCTCAATGATTTTTCTTTGAGACATGTATTTTATTGTGCACATACTTCATTTTATAAGGTGTATATATTGCATATTAATATATGATATCATGAATTAATATTTAATCCTGATATTTAATTCTTATTTATAGTTTTATCTTTAAATATATTTTGAACCAAATGTTATAAAAGTATCACGTGTTTTCATATTCTCAATTTCAATTTTTTGATACATAGTTCAAGTTATGAAACATGATTTATTTTACATGGAATACATACCTCCACATTAATTTTTTTTAAATATTTCATGGAAATTATGGGTTTTTATATAATCATTTTTTGTTCCTTCATTCAATGAATTTTTTATTCAAGTATTGCTGATGTTTCAAGGCTTTCCTATATCAAAATTCATTCATTGAGACATGTTTTGATTGGTGAACCTATATTGAATTATACGGTATACACTAACTATTGAAATATAATATCATTAATATTTTTATACTCATGTTATTATATGTTCCAACTTATTTTTATTCTTTCAAATGGTTTTTTTTCAAGGTTCATAAAGTGTTTTTCTTTAAAAATGTTATTTTAATATTTTTAAATAATTTTAACCAAACTCTTTCTAGACGTTATGTATCTTATTCCAAGAAATTTATTTTCTAAACACATATGATTTACTAATGTTATTTTCCATGATATTTTACCTTCTTTTGAAAGTTTTCAAAAGAAAATATCTTATCATTTTTTTGTATGGATCACTTTTTACTATCTTTACAAAAGTTTGAAAATAATGTTTAAAATATGAATAGATTTTCCCTAAATAATGACCATTCAATAATTTTAAGATTAATTTATAATTTTTAATTATTATTTTCTAATAAAATTTGTTTCCCTATATTTTGTAAATTTTTATAAAATATTATCAAAAGAAAAGGATATTTTCCTTGATTTTCAAAGAAATGTCTTAAATGTTATTTTAAATTTATTTTTCAAGGAAATATCCTTTATTTTTTTATTATACTTCAATGAAGATATATTCCAATCATACCATACTTATTATTTCTCTTTATGGATTTTTATTTTCTTAAATATATTTTTATAGAACCTGTTTTTTTTCTATGGGTTAATCATGCTAAAAAAATAATTGTTGTTTTCAAGGGTGTTATATTGAAAAGTATAAGATTATAAAGGTTTTTTCATTATATGGTACTTGTACATATGTATGGATTATTAACGAGTGGTTATATTATAAACCAAGGATGGGTGGGTCTATTATAACCCTTCAATTAATTAGATAAAGTTATAGAGTTAACAGTTGTAAGTTACTCCTAAAATATGATGAATTCAACTATTATATGTTACTACTAAGATAAAAATTATGTTTATTGAATATGAGTAGAACCTAAGAGATTATGGAGTACAATTTTTTACATTACTCATAAGATAATGTTAGAATTATCCTATTTAGGTGATTCTATGATTAATGTTTTATGTTAAAAGATACCAAAATAGTTTTTCAATGCTTTCTATAAGATCTAATGGATCCTTTTATCAAGGATTGTTTTCACATGGCTCATGATTGTTGACTTATATGAATATTATATTATATTAAATATTTATTCCATATTGGATGAATTATGATCCATGTTTTTATAGGTATAAATTCTATTATGTTATTCTCACGTACTTTTATTATGTCATCATACCTTTATTCTCATATTATTTCCACTGATGAAATTCAATTATTAATTCTTATTTTTACCCTTACTAAGTGTTTCATCTCACAAGCCTTATGTTTTATATTTCCCTAGGTTAATAATAATGGTGTTAAATGAATTGTGTCTAAAAAGGGTTTATGTGTGAATAATTTTATGGGATATGAAGAAGACTTATTGGGAAATAATAAAATATGGGTATAATAGGAAATTTGACCAGTTAAAGACATGTGTATTATTATATAAAAGATTTTCTTAATTATTTAAATCTCTAAACATAAAAGGTTTTTGGTTATGTAAGTAATAAAATATTTCCATTTGATTCTGTATGTTTTGTATGGATAAAATTGGGTCATGTTTATGGGTATCAAAGAAAGAAATGTAAATATTGTGTTTCTAGAACCGAATATAGGTGTGCTGGTTTGGGACTATTATAGTAAACCCAATCCATTATGATTATAGTACTAGCATATTGGTATTACTCCCAAGTACCATAAACATAGTTATATATTTTAATGTAATATATTTAGGGGACTGAGCAGTGAACACCATCATCTATATTATAATGATATTTGAAGAGATCATTGACCTATAATATAATTTTTCATGAAAATGTATTTATTTTATTTCTATACACTAGAAAATTTCAATTAAATACCATATTACAATAAAATGAAACATTTTATATGTCATGCCCGATTTTAAATTTACATATCCATATAATTTTTTATGATTTAAAACTATTATTCCATGTTGTATTTTATAGTTTCATAAACATCCAATATGGATGAAATTCTAAATAAAACATTTTTTAATATGAAATATTTCCCCATCATTATTTATTAAGATTTCAATATTTTACTCAGTTATTCATGTTTTCCCTTTGATTATGTATATTATTGTCATATGAACTATTAATAATTTCTATATGTTCTATTACCTTTTTTACCCTAAATGAGCTTTAGACTCACTCAATTTTCTTGTTTCCCCATTTTCCTAGGTTATTACAGGTAGTGAAGTGATTTTGGATAGATTATAAGATATTTGATAAGAAAAATATCATTTTTTTGTAGTTTCATGATTTAGTATAAAATTATATCAAAAAAATATAGAAAATTTGATTATAGAAGTTGGTTAAATTTTATGTTCAATGTAATATTTATGTCTGTCTTGCATGAGATATGGAATTCTGTGTTTTGGGAACTTCAACTCTCAATTTAATTATTATGCATAATATCATTTTTTATAGTTTTTTTCAAAATACATTTCAATTTATTCCATGTTTATATTTTAATTTTATTATTGTCCACCTGGGATATTCTTCCTAGTATATTTCCCATTTTCCCATCATACCCTTTTTATATGATATTACTATGAAGAAGTATGTATATAATATGAAACCATATTAATTAATTAATTGTTATTTATTTTTATAGAAACATTTAAATGTACATTTTATTTATTTCAATGATTATATTTAATTTTTTTCCAACCCTTTAATCCATTACACATGATAGATTAGTCAAACCTTTTTTTATAATACATAATCATATAATGTAATTCCAAGATTTATGCATAATTATATAAAATCTAATGTATATAATATTTTATGGAAATGGAATCTTGAAGAAATAATTTATTAGAAATCTTCTTTTTTTCATCCTTTTTCATCAATTATATATGAAAGAAATTCTCTACCATTTCATTATCTAATATTATATCCACCAGTAAATTCCTTTCCATTGAAATATTCATGTCAACTTATAGATGGTAGTTGAGGAAATGTAGTTTCAAAGGGTAATTAATAGTATTTGGATGGAAACATGGCCTCAACAGTTTTCCATGGAATTATCACATGTCGACTTCATTCTTCTACATTCCCTAATAACTCCTCATTTTTTAGATTTTACTACAATTGTAATATATTAAATTATTATATTGATTTTCCATCTACATTACACTTTATTAACATGATTAAATACTCAATATACACCATATAAATTATATGTAATATATTTCTTCTATTTGTAGTGTATTCACCCGTATAAATATATCATTCAATTGATTAGTGAAATTTTTTTGTAAAGATATATATTCATTTCTACTATATAATTAAATCCTTTAATGAAAATCACTCATAGATTAATCATGTGTTTCTACTATTCGTATCATATAATTTCCATACCTGAATGAATTTTACACCTCAAGATCTTTTTATAACCAATTAAATTACATAGGTTAATTGTGATATGTTTTTGAAGGGTTCGTGATTAATATTTTAGGTCATGTAGCACACACACACATAGATATATATATTTATATAACATTATGTGATAAATGGGACCATAATTATATGTCCATCACATGAATTAGTCAAATCAGGAGATCACACAGGATGATTATAACCTATAATAGGTGCAATTTTATTTTTCCATTTTCATATAAACCAAAAGTAATTATGAATTTAAATTATGTTTTGGAAAATATGTAACTAGAGTTTCCCAATATTTCATGGTTTGGATATAGATATCCCTTTCTATTAGCCTATGGATGAGACATGATTAATTTTTTATGAAATTTTATGAAGGTTTAGTTGAATAATCATTACGAATGATCTTATCTAATTAGTTATAAGTAATATTCAAATGTCATGAAATGTTTATTATATATTCTATTAATACCAAGAAACATTAAGGTATTCATGAAATAAAAAAATATGGTTATGAATAAAGAAGGATTTCTTTATGTATTTACTTTTCTCATCGCTCATAAATCACTTTTGTATATTGATATTTCCTTATTATGTTCTGAACATAGATGTGTTTGACATATGGAGTCCAAAGGATCCTGTACAACATGCCAATTCCAATGGACCAAGGATAACAAAAAATGTTTTCATAATGTCATCAGACTATGATGTTCCTAAAAATAAAATCAGGAGATGATTTTCTATTTTATAGAGAACCAAATATAATGATCAATATAAAGAATTCATGATCCTAGATAATTTTGGTCAAATGAATAAGTTGGTAGAACTTGGTGGTACTATGGTTCCCATACAAATATAAGTATTGTTGAAGTTGTTTCTAATGAATATCTGTATGAATTTTAATAGAAAAACTTGTACAAAGATCAATATGTGAAGTTATAAAGTCTCAAAGAGAGGTCTTTGAAAAAATTCACCAATAGATTCTACCAGACAGACTTTTAAAAAGTCATTAGAATGAGTATATCATATAAAATTTTAAAAAATAATCAGACAAAGTCTAATGGAAAAAACATTGAAAATCCATTGGACAGATAAGATGTTATTATATATCAAAAGGGAATGGAGTTTAAAATAATTCATTAGAAGAAGTTACTCAAAGAGCTCTAAGTATAGGGAACATGAAAATATTACCCAAAAAACAAGTTGAATTTTTCCAGATGGAGGAGTTCCTATGAATTTTTAATGGATGATGGTTTCCTAGAGTCTTATAAAAAGTTCTTATAGAGACATTAAATGTGATGATTATTATTTAGATGTTTAAAAATCCAATAATTATGAATGAAGGATCATTATTCTAGTCAATATATAAGAAAAATATAAAGAAAATTGATTCTGAGTTTTAAGGAAGTTTTTATGAAGTTTTTTAACTCCTATTAACTCAGAGGTTTGAATACAGTCAGCTAAAACAATGTTTGAGTGGGGGTTCAAATTTTGAAAGGGTATTTTAATTTGAAGTTTTTTCTACTCCCTATATCTTAAGATAAATTATTTCTATATAAATAGAAGTTGGTGAATTGAGAAAATGATGGCCAATATTGTTGTTGTTGGGTAAAGTGTTGAAGAAGTAATTTGTTGTGTTATGAGAAAGAGTTTTCTAATCAATTGGCATTAGATGAAAAATTTGACAAAGTGATTAGATAGATAGAGGTGATCATAATAATCAGGGATGAATATACTATACCTAGTTCATTAGACTACTGGTACCATAGGAAGAAGTGATTAGATGGATAATTTCATACAAAATCCTTGGAAGAAGTTCTTTCTCACAGCTGTGTAAGAAAGTGTTTTGGAAGAATAATTTATAGGAATTTTAGTGTGTAGAAAGAAGTACTGTGACAATATAACAAATCATGTTGATGATGGTTCTTTTCTTATTGAAAACATTTTTCTGTCATATTATCTATGTGAGTATCACATAAACTATCTATTGACTATAGTTCTTTGCAAGTGATGGATATTCCCTACATGTTGTAACCACTAAAGGATTGTTTTCTAGTATATGTGTGGTCTTGGATTATTTCCAAACATTAAAAAATACTAGCTACTATTATTGAGTAGTGGACCTTGTAAATATTTGTGTTCCTATGGGTGTGTTGGTTTGTTTTCCAGAAGAGTCAATTCTCACTAACCGGAGGGGAATGCTGTTCTTAAATAAAGAAACCATAAAATGAATTGATCAATGATTCACTATACCTCTTAGTAAACACACAGTTTCTACATAGTCCTTTTAATTAGTATCATAGTATAGGTTCCCTTTATTGAATCAATTCTATCTAAATATTTAAGAATAATAATTTCGGAATGGATGTTTAGAACACTATTAATAATAAGGGGATTCCTATCTTTGATATAAAGAAAAATCATATTTAAAAGTACATAATTTTACCCTATCTATTTTCTATTGAATATGAAATTATTAAGGTTACTATATATGGTTTTACTCCTCTTTCTGAGGGTGTTCTATTAATAGATAAAAATAAAAAGAACTTTAATATCTATGGGCGAGCTAAAAATGATTTAATTTCCTCAATCTATGAAACTGAATTTAAAATGGTGAAAGTAATTGGAATAGCTAATGGAATATTTGTCACATTGTAACATAAAAAATCCTCATTATTTTGTTATTTAATTTAATTTTTTTCTTGTCTTCATGTTTTATGTTGATCCTTGAAATAATTTTTTTCATTTTGGGGATTTTTTTACAAGGAATGTAATTATCCCTCATGATTTTTCTAACCATTTGACAACCATGAAGTTTGGATCTGTGAATTTTTAGAGCACTATTGCATGGGTATCGCATGATTTTCCCAAACATGTGACCCAACTATTTGAAAGGAAACTTTTCTCCAGTGATGGGTTCATGATTGGTGCATGATTTGGAAAATTGTTCAGCCAAACAGTGCATTGTTCCCTTAATTTTAAATTTTTATGTTTTCCAAAAATTCCCTCGCAATCATAAAACCCCAAATGGGTTATTTTCCTCCCTATTAAATCAGGACATGTTAGGGATCCTAGTTCTCTCCCCCTCCTTTATTCCACCTCAATTTTTTTGGCTCTTCTCTTGAATTCTTGGTTTCATCATAAAGGTATGGCCTATAATACTCTCCACCTTCCTTATTCATCTTATTTTCTCCACATTCTTACCTTGTTTCATCTTGACTGAAATCTAGGGATGTAGTTCAACTTAATGTGAATTTATCCTTAATGTTAGGGGTGTGAAGATCATGTATTGGGTCTTTCTCTTCTTATTTCTAGAGATTTCGTTCAATACTCACTAGGTTTAAGGTAGGTGGTTCCATGATTTCCATTTTTCTTCAAATATCATAGGTTCTTTAGATTTCTAAAATTCATTTCACCAAAATTATTAGTTATTTTATTGGGGTGGAAAGGGTTATAAAAGTTTTTTCTAAAGTGTGTGACTTCATCATTTATTTTCAAATATGTTTGGTGCATGAAATTTTCTTCATGAATTTGATAAATGTGTTTAAATTGTGTTTTTATTATTTAAATTGATGAAATTTTATTTATAATGACTCATTATTATTTTTTAGGGGATTTCTGTATTATTTATTTGAGATACTTAATTCTTATGAATTCTTATTGTGTTACCATGTGAACCCCCTTGATTGTGATAAACAGTTCTATTTATTCTTCCTAATTTCTTTCTATAGTGCTTACCATGAACACATATACATATATATGCATGTGGTTAATCATCTATATATGTATGTTCACAAATACATATTTAGGTGTATATATATATGCGGGAGCTTATGGGAAGGCTCTTTTGGATAATTTTCTCTCAAAATGGTCCTTTCTTCTTCCAAGTGGTGTCGAAAAATGACGTTCCACAAGAGATTTCTTGAAATGGTTATTAGGACCATCATCACATTCTAAGGGATTCTTAAAATTAATGTCGATTTATAAATTGGTTTCAATGTTTTTTAAAAGTTTGTTTTAAGGTTCGGGTTGGAATTTTCATAGATGTTCTTTAATGGTTTTACCATAAATGATTATTAATAGGTTTTTGAAAAAGATGCTATTAGTTATAAATTTAGAGGCCCAGTTGGAACCTTAAAATATTTCCTATGAAATCTTTTACACCCTCATGGAATCCCTCTCATTAATTGGTTGTCTTCACATAGATCATGCTGGGAGGTGGGAAAAACATTCTAGTTAACTTGTTTTGATCCATGCTTGGGGTATTGTTTATTTATTTTCTACCTTAACTCCCAATAATATCAACATCATGGAATCCTAGGTGTTTTAGTGAGGTATGGGAGATTCTTGTAACTATTTCTTAATTATATGGACTAAATCCCCATGGTATGAAAAGTCTATGTTGGATTGTGCCATTGGTGTGGCTATTTGAGAATAGTTAGGTTAGTTATTGACTTAGGATCTTTAATGATAGTCTTAGAGATGGTTCCCAACTGAGTACATTCAGGTTCACATCATGGAATTTTTATTAATTTACCATTATTATCTATCCTTTACTATTTTTTACTTGGAATACTTGATTATGTCATTGCCTCTCAGTTTTATGGTTTCCCTATAATGTATATTTCACTAGTTATAGTTTAATATTATATACCAAATTATTGTTAATTATTCTACTATAATTTTCCATGTTAGTTCCTTTCTTATGTTATCTTGTTACTTTTATCGGTATTTTTTTATTGTTTTCTTAATGGATCTAATGGTGTGAGTTGGGTGTTGTTTTAAAAAGGTTTTATATAGTGAATTTGAAAATAGTTCACCTAAAAGGGTTCAAATTTTTTCATTAAAACATGTTTGGGTTTTAAAGATATTTCTTACTGAGAATGTAATGATTTGATTTATTTAAAGTAACAAAATATATCTTTTATGAGATATTTAAAAATAGAATTGATGGTCTATTTTAGAAAAAGTAAATCCTTTAACACTTAGAAATTTCCTACTAAGCATTGTTATTCTCACACCCTACTTATTCCACTTGATGTAGTCATACCCAAGGTTTTTTTGCAAGTTCATGTATCATTTTGGAGTCACTATTAAAGAGAGAAGTAATTGTGGATGTATGGTGACCAAGAGGTCTCATAGATTCCATGTTAGGTTCACATTTGGTTTTATTAATTATTTTGTATATTGTATATGGACCTTATTTTAGTTATTCTACAATTATTTATTTTACATCTATTTTTTATGTCTTTAGGTTTTGATGCATGACCTATTTATCATTTTTATATATTGTTTATTTAGAGAAATAATCCCCAGTGACTGTATCATGATTTCCTGATGCTTTTCACCAATTGATGGGGATTAGGGACACCCCATGAGTATTTTTCAGGCTGTTTTGAGTTTCTAGTTTAGGGATGACCTCAGATGGTTCATAACTAAATTTTATTAGAGAATCCCTTATTATTTGGGTATGTTTGGTAGTTGGATATTAGGATTTTCAAAACTCAAGAGGTATGAGTGGGAAGAATTTCATGATCTCTTACTCATTTATAGACTTAAGTCTACATGGGTTTATGGGTGTTGAGTCTTGAATTTTGATTTTCTTATTTGGTTTCTAGTGTATCTGGGCTTATGTTGATGGTGTATGAGATTTAATTAAACTTTTTTCGAGTTTTTTTAGGCTTTCAATGTTTTGGATGAGAACGTTAAGAAAAAATTAGAGGTTTTTGGTTATGACACATATTCTAGAAAACCATAAGAAGACCATGCAACTAGATCTATTTCTTTCCAATGGTGGTCACATGATTGGTGCATAGTTAATGAAATTGTGTGGCCAAACTGTATACTTCCATTAGAATCCCATTAATTTTTCTGTTGAACTCATTATGACCAATTTTCATCTTGATTTTTTTATAGATGTTATTTCCTTGATTTAAAAGAGATCTCCTCGGTGTGTTGATGAAAAATGGATTTGATTTTAAAAATATTTTTAAATTGATTCTGGATTTTAAATATATGGTCCTTGTTTTAAAATTTGAATGGGAGATTTATTGAAATAAAGTAGGATAATTTTATGTTTGAGGACCTATAAATTTTTAAAAGGAAAATAATGTGGGATTTTTAAATGATTTGAATGGGATATTGAAATTTTAAATTGGGATTAGGAAATCAAAGTGGTTTAAATTTGAAAGCTATATTTTAAAATTTTGATATTTAAAATGTCATGTTTTTTAGGTAAATTTAAAGAAGAATTCTAAAATGTTTTTAGTAGATTTAATTGTTTCTTTAAAGTTGAGATTTAATTATATATATGGCTTTGTTTTAAAATGGGGTAATTATTGATTTGATTTTTTTTATTTTTCTATTTATATTATGCCTCCCATAAGATTTTCAAAGGTTCATAAAGGTTTGGGTGTTACTTGGTCAACTAATAAAACCACCCAGACTCATGATAGAGTGATGGGGGTAGTTTAATTCTAGGGTTTTAATGTATTTTTTGGTGATATAAGGTTTAGAGAAGCATCATTATGGATTGTGGTAGTTGATATAGTCTTATAATACTTAATAACTCCTGACACTTTGAGGGTAAAAACTCTTATGGGGATGTTTGATTGGCTGAGTTTGTATTAGTGAAATATCATCCTCCCATATCAGTTATATTATGGTATTTAATGGGAGTTATTTAAGACCATGTTTTCTCAATGTTTCCTTCATGAGGATTTTAATGTAGAGAAGGTGGAAAAGCTTATGGATCTCTAGTAAGTTCAACGAAGGTTAAAGGGTATGTTGAATATTTTTATGAACTGATTCCCTTTTATGTGGAGGTAATGTCATTAAATTATTTGAAGGATAATTAGTTCACGAAGGTAATTCACCGAAATCTAAGTGCCCAATTCCTTTTAGTAAGGCATTTCCTATATAAGGAGTTAGTGAATTATGCATTTCTAGCTCATTTATAATTCTCGGAGTAACCTTTGGTGAGTATTGACTATATTCCTTTTAGAGTGGGTGAAGGATACCTATTTGATGTGGAGTGCACACTAGAGGGGCCTGTCTTGGGTGAACCTTTTATAACTACTACACCTTCTGAGATGAATACTTCACTTATATGATTCTAGTGAACTCTATTAATGCATTCCAAGGCATGTTTCTTATGTATTCCAAAGAACCATAATCATTGTGGTTGGTTGGGATACCTTCAGAAGTTCTATAATCAGAAAAATATTTTATAGAAGAGATCTAGGTCATTTTTTAGGTATTGTTAATGGTTCAAGAATTATATGATGTATTACCCCGTTTATTTATCTTGTTTTCCTTATTTTATTGTTTTTTATTTATGAACCCTGTTGAATTTTTTTGCGCATTTAATTTTCTATTCTCATTTAGAGAGTTACTGGTAATTTTGGAAAAATTTATGGATGTGACTTCATTTATTTTCATTGATAATGTCTCATAGGATAGAACTTCTAGTATTACACATTAGGCTTTTGTTTTTTACTTTGGTTGATCAATCTTAATTAGTAAATTACTAAATTATGTGGATTTCCTCTCTAGATATCTATCATTTTTAACTCTTGTTTGGTTCAGTCAAGTGTTAGAGTTCTGGAGATTCATTTGGAGGGTTTTCTCCTTCTTTCAGTTGGAGCCCTTTGCTCATTTTCTTTTCATTTGTAACTCAATGTATTTTTTTGGGGGAAAGGGGATATAGTGGGGATAATTTTCACACCCTGACTTCAACCACACTCGTTATTTTTTTCTTTTATTCATATTTGGTTTTGTCCTTATGTTTTGGGTCAAGTCATTGATATTTGTAAGTTTTTGGGATTTTGTGAAAGATGCATGGTTAGCCCGAACATTTTTTCTAATATTTTGACAACTATATTGTTTTGGTTTGTGAATTTTCATAGATATTTTTCACATTTGGAACAAAACTTATCCAAATATTCGGCCCAACAATACGGTGCCCGGTTTCTCTTCAGTGATAGATGAATAGCTATCACATAGTTTGGTAAACCATGTGGTCAAACTATGTGTTCTGCCTAGAATTTTATATATTTTTTGTTTTACAAAAATTCCCTCTCAGGATTTAAACCCTAAATGGGGTATTTTACACCCCATTTTTCCATGGGGTGTGAAGGAATATAGGGCTATATTCCGTGCTTCCATCTTAAATTTGGAGGTTTTTCTCTTAAATTCCTAGTGTTGTCTCAACATATGGAATCTAATCTTCTTGTCCTCCCCTATTCTTCTTATTTCCTTCTCTTTTACCTAGTTTCATGTTTTTAGAACTCTAAGGTGCTATTTTGACCTAATTTTCATCAGTTATTTATATTAGGCTATGCATATCATGTCTTATTTCTTTCTCTTCCCATTTTAGGGGGTTTCATTCAATCCACACCCGATTTGTGTTAGGTTTTTCCATGATTTCAATTTATCTTCACACACCATAAGTGATTGAGCTTTACAAAGGAATTTCCCCTAAATTATTAGTTTTGGTAATGGATTATAATGTTTTGAAAATGTATTTCCTAAATATTGTGACTTAATCATGTTTTTTTTCAAAAAACATCATTCCAAAATAGATTTCTTGAAATGGTTCTTAGGCCCATTTGGAACTTTCCAAGGGATTCTAAAAATGAAATTTGATTTATAAATTGGTTTCAATGGTTGTTTTTAAAATTTTGGTTTTATGTATTGTTTGGAATTTTCATAGAGGTTCTATAAGGGTTTGACTATAAATGGTTTTCAATATGTTTTTTGAGAATGATTCTCCTTGTTTTAAATATGGAGGTTGAGTTGGAACCTTGAAATTTTCCCTATGAAAAATAGTGAAATATCATGGAATCCCTTTAATTTTAAGGGTGGTATCACATGGAGAGTGTTCGGGGGTGGGTAGAGCATTCTAGTCGACTCGTATTAATCAATACATGGGGTATTTTTTATTTATTTTCTACTTCATATCCCAGCTATATTAACATCAGAGTATCCTATGTAATTTAGCGGGGGATGATAGATGTTTCTATCTATATCATGATTATATGGACTAGATCCCCATGGTATTGAAAGGCCATGGTGGGTTGTGCCACTGATGTGGCTATTTGAGAGAAGTTAGTTTGGTTATTGAATTTGGAACTGTATTGATATTCTGAAAGATGGTTATGAACCGAGTACATATAGGGTCACCTCATGGAATGTTTAGGAATTTCCCATGATTATATATCTTTTATTGTTTCATACTTACATTATTGATTACATCGCTACCTCTCAGTTTTTTTGTTTCCCTATGATCTATATTTCCATGGTTAGAGTTTTATATTATGTACTTTTTTATTGTTTATAATTATATTATGATTTTATATGTTAGTACCTTTCTTATGTTATGTTCCTGCCTTTATGGGTTTCTATTTATTACCACTTTTATGATACCTCTAGTTTGAGTTGAGTGTTGTTTTAAAAAGGGGTTTGATAGAGTAAAATTTCAAATATCTCACTTAAAAGGACTTAAATTCTCTCTTTAAAACATGTTTGGGTTTTAAAGATATTGTTGTTGAAAAGATTTTGATTTGATTTATTTAAAAGAAAAAAAATGTATCTTTTACTATGTATTTCAAAATGGAATTTATGGTCTATTTTATAAAAACAAAATTCTTGGACTCTTGGTGATTGCTTACTGATCCCTGCTATGCTCACAACCTACTTTTTCCACTTATCATCGGTAGAACCAAGGTTTTATTTCATGTTAAGTATTGTTTTGGAGTCACTCTTTGAGTGAGTGGTATTTGTGGTTGGATGGTGACCATGTGGTCACAAAATATTTCATGCCAGGTTCTAGTTTGGTTTTAGTAATTATTTTTTATCTTGTAAATGGATCTTGTTTTAGTTATACTAGAGTTATATATATTTTTTTCCAGTTGTTTCTATTTTATGGTTGTGTTTCATGATATATTTTTCATTTTTGTATCTTTTTTATTAGGATAAATAATACCCAACTATTGTCTTGTGATGCCTTGATTCTTGTTGTTAGATGACAGGGATCAAGGATTCCCCTCAAGTTTGTTGCAGGCTGGTTTGGGATTCTATTCCAGGGATGATCTAATATGGTTCATGAATAAATGGTATTAAAGTATCCCTTCTTATTTGGGGATACCTGGTAGTTTGGATATTAGTACATTTGGAATGTGATATGTAGGATACAAAAGAGTTTCAAAAGATCTTACTTATCCCGATCCTTGAGTTAAAATCAGTTTTTGGGTGACAAGTCTTGAATTTTGATTAACTTATTTGGTTTTGGGTATATCTTGGCTTTTGTTTAAGGTGTTTGAGGTTGAATTAAGGTTTTTTGAGTGTTTTTGAGGCATTCCATGTTTTGGGAATAAAAAGAAGGATGAATTAGAGGTGAGTAGTTAAGAAACATGGTCTATCAAACAATATGGTGATCTCTATTTCTTTCCAATGATGGTCACACAGATAGCACACAGTCTGCTAAACTGTGTGGCCAAACCGTGCACTGCCACTATCCTACCATTAATTGTTTTTGAAGTCCATTGTACCTAGTTTTTTCTTGATTTATTTTTGGATGTTATTTATTTAATTTAAAATAGATCTATGGGGTATTTTTATTGGAAATTTATTTTATTTTTATAAAAGTTCGAAATTGAGACTTAGTTTTAAAGATATGGGCTTCATTTTGAAATTTGAATGGGGGTGTTCTCGAAATGAAGTGGGATAATTTTATGTTCAAGGGCATATAAATGATTAAAAGGAAAATAATATAGGATTTTAAATTTATTTCAATGGGATTTTGAGATTTTAAAATGGGGTTAGGAATTTAATGTTCATTAAATTTGAAAGTGAGATTTTAAATTTTGAGATTTAAAATGTCATGTTTTCAAAAAAATTAAAACTAGATTTTTAAATTATTTTTAGCTGTTATAATTGGTTCTTTAGAGATGAGATCCAATTCTCTCTGCATGTGTTTTAAATTGGGGTCATTATTGATTTGGTTTTTTATTTTATTTTTCTATTTATAGTATGCCTCCCAAAAGGGTTCTAACGTCTCATAAAGGTTCAAGCATTCTTTGGTCAGCAGATGACAACACCCAGACTCATGAGAGAGTGGTATGTCTAGTCTCATTTTTGGGTTTGTCTATTTTTCATGTTGATATGGGTTTTAGATTGGCAGTTTAGTGGCTTGAGGTAGTTTATAGAGTCTTTTCATCCTTTAGAACTTCTGATATTGTGAGAGCAAAATATCTTTTGGAAATTTTTGATGGATCTAGTTTGGATTAGTGGAGGATATCCTCCCATATCAGTTGAAATCAAGGATTTCATGGGAATTATTTCATACCATGTTTTCTCATTGGTTCCTTCCTAAGGAATTTATGGTAGATAAAGTGGAAAACCTTATGGGTCTCCAGTAAGGTCAAATTAAGGTGAAATGGTATGTCGACCCTTTTTATGAGATGACTCCATTTTCAATAGAGGTTGTGTCAAGTGATTAATTGAGGGATACTCTTTTCTTGAAGGGTCTTTACCTGAATCTCAATGATTGAGTCCTTTTAGCTGGACATGTCATATTTTAGGAGTTGGTGAATGAGGCCGATCTAACTGAGTTGGATTTTATAGAGTAAGTTTTGGTTAGTAGTGGATTTATTACTTTCAGTGTTGGTGAAGGCTCTCTAACTAATGTGGAGTGTAGACTAGAGGATCTTATCTTTTTGAACCTTCTACAACTATTTGTCCTTCAGATAGGAAGCCTTCTCTTATGTGTTTACACTATAGTTGGTTCACGCATTCCAATACCTCTTGTACAGATGTTCTAATAAACTTTCATCATTGAGGTCGGTTGGGACACCTCTATAAGTTTTATAATTGGAAACATCTTTTTTAGAATAGATACTCTTTGATTTTGAGGTATTTATAATAGTATGATAATCTTTTGAGATATTACCCCTTTTAATTTTCTTGCTTGTCTTGTTCTATAATTTGTTATTTGTGGACCATAGTGTGTTCTATGGTGTGTTTAGTTTTATATTCTCATTTGGAGAGTGATCAGTTATTTCGAAAAATTTATGGATTTAATTTTATTTGGTTTAATTATTTAAGTCTCCTGGTTTAGAACATATAATACTGGACCATTAGGTTTTTTTTACTTTGGTTAATTCATTATAATTAGTAAATTCCTAAATAGTGGGGAGATCCACTTTGGATCTCCATATATTGACCTCTTGGTTTGTTTAGTAAGGTGTGAGTGCTTTAGAGATTAGTTAGAGGATTTTATCCTTCTTTCAGTTGGATCCCTTGGATCATTTTTTTTCATTAGTAACTAAATGGATTTCTGAAGGAAAAAAGATGTTATGGTGGGGATAATTATCACACCCCAACCTCTCACATCCCCATTTATTTATTTTATTCATATTAGGTATTTTCCTCATGTTTTGGTACCATCAATTGATATTTTTATGTTTTGGGGAATTTTTGAAAGGCTCATGGTTAGCTCACATAGTTTATATAATAGTGAGACAACCATGCTACTTTGTTCCATGACTTTTTAGAACCATTTTTCACAGTTAGAACATGACATTTTCCTACTTCATGGCGCAACCATGTGGTTCTTAGTTAGTCTCCAGTGATAGGTGAACAGTTGGAACATATTTTGGTAAATAGAGTTTCCAAATTATGCATTGTTCCAATAATTTTAATTTTTTCTTGTTTTCTAAAAATTATTTCTCGATCCTAAAACCCCAAAGTTTTTATTTTCTTCCCCATGAGGACATGGTGTGTAAGGGATACTAGGGATCTTCTCCTTGATTCCATCTCAATATTTAAGGTTATTCTCTTCAATTCTTGGTGTCATCTTCAAGGTATGGCCTCTAATCCTTTTATCCTTACCTATTCTTCTTATTTCCTCCTCCTTTTATCCCTAGTTTCATGTTAGATGAACTCTATGGAGGTAATTCAACCTAATCTTATTCAGTTATTAATGTTAGGGTGTGGATATCATGTCTTGGGTCTTTCTCTTCCGATTCTAGAAGGTTTTATTCAATCCACACCAAATTTTATGTAGGTTATTCTCTCATTTTTCTCTATCTTCACATACCGTAAGTTCTTAATCTTTCCAAATAAATTTCCCTTAAATTAATAGTTGTGATCATGTTATATAAAGGGTTATAAAATTATTTCTTAAAGAATGTGACTTTATTGTATTTTAAAAAATATTTTTGGCCCATTTCATGTGTTCAATGAAATCCCTAAATGGGTTTAAATTGTATTTTTATTGTTTAAATTGATGACATTGAATTTATAATGCTTTTGTATTATTTTATTATGGGTTTGAATTACTGTTTTATTGTATTCCTTGAGTTTTGTAGATTCTTATGAGTTTACCATTTTAACCCACTTGGTTATGATAAATATTTTTATTTTTTTCTTCTTGATTGTTTTCTTTGGTGATTCTCATGAACACACACACACACATATATATATATATATATATATTCATACAGTTAATAAAATATATATCCATTCACATGAATACATATATAGGTCTATATTTATATGGGAGATAATGGGAATTTTATTTTGGAAACATGGCTCCCAAAATGGTCCTTGGTTCTTTAATGTGGTTTAAAAAAACAGTTTTCTAAAAGATCGTTCTTGAAATGGTTTCAGACCTATTTGATACATTCCAAGGGATTATTAAAATTAAATTTGATTTATAAATTGGTTTCAAAGGTTCTTTTAAAAAAATTAGTTTAAAGTCCTATTTGCAATTATCAAAGAAGATATATAATGTTTTTTCATGTTATTAATATTTTAATGACTTATTATATACTCCCTTTACTAATTTTATATGAAATGTGCATAATTTGTGTAAAATATTAATGTTTTAATACTAAGTATAATTTTTGAGCATTTTTAGAAGTAGTCCAATTGAGTCAGTTTACTACTATATTTATAAAAATCCCCCTACTAATCCAAATTATGTTATTATTGTTTTTTAGGATTCCTTATTCAATTTTCAACATATTGTTATAAAGAATAAGTGGGAAATTCTTCCATTTTAAGGGTCATATGGTCCTCACAAGATGACACAAATAATTTGTGAAGAAACTGGACCAGCCATGATGATTGAGTTACTAGTCCAAATACCAAAGAAAAAATTTTATAAAACTCCTCCATTTTTTCTAGATTATCCAAAGAATAAAAATTTTAAGGTCCAACTACAAGAATAAGGGGCCCAACTAATGCTTTGAAATCCATCCCACCATTCTGTCCTGGAATTAAAATTCAGACACTATAACTGATTTATCTCATGATTTAATTATTACATCAAGCTGATATTTTGCAGTGTGAAAGAGGTGATATAGGTGGCAGTCATTGTTGAATAAAGTGTTCGGATTTTAAGGCATCTTATTATTCAAAAATACATTCACATTTTGTCCTTCAAAAGTTTGGATTGAAATGGACAGATTAAAATTTTTTAATCAAACCGCCATAACTTTGGCTCCTTAAGTTCAATAGACTCCAAATTTTCAACGTATACAGAGGGGAAAAATATCTACAAATTATAAGAAATAGATATCTCTAGATTCAGTTTTTGGATGTCCAAATCGTTGAGACAAGTGGATGGTTAGTTTTGGAATGCAAACAATCCACGGCCTTGGGCTATAAATAAACCCTCTCTTCTCCTTTAAAAACAGATGGAATTTTAGAGAAAAAAATGATAGGTTTTCATGACCAAGGACCTACCAAAGGCTTGGGATGATCTTCCATACTCATGTTTTTACTTTATAAACCATTCATCCTTTCTTCCTTTCATTTAATTTTGTGTTGTTCATCGTTTGTAATCGTGTAAGTGTTTGTTTTTTGTAATTATGTTTTAATGAAAGTTCCTTCTTCAATATATCTTATTCACATCCGCCTTATGTAGTTTAATATTAATGTTCTTATAATATTTTAAATCAAGTTAAAACTCCTTCCCTTCGTTTTCTTCCTTATTCAATTGAAAGTATATTTTTAATTCTCATTATCGTTTGTGTGTGTTTGACACACCACTCTTTTCTTATCCCTTTATTTTTATTCTCTTATTAATTTATAATTATAATAATTATAACCATATTATTATTCATTTAAATATCTGAGTAAATCTCTCATTGGGGTGAGTTATAATTTAGGGATGTTAAGCAATTGAGAGCTTTTTCTTGATGAGTATTCTTTGAATTAACATTGTGTATGTTGGACTTAACATGTAATAGATTAATGACTTGTTTTGTTTAACAAGTGGTTTCCATGGATTATTGGAACCATAAATACACTACCATAAACAAGATATGATTTAGATTAGAACCTTAGGTTATGTTAAGGCTTTTATTAAAGCCTTAACACTTGGAAATTCCAATCAACGTCAACTTGTTACATGGGTGTTAATTTAATGCAATATAAAGCAAGGCTCAAAGATGTCACAAACTGAACTACCTGATGATGAACTCAGCCAAATATTTATCAATTATTTAAATCAATATTAATCAATCAATTATTTCATAAGCACTACAAAAAACCCCCCCAATCAGAATACCATCAACTAAAAACAATCGACTATTAAAAAGTATCATCGTCGGGGATTCGACCCAAGTGCAGCTATACACATTAGCAGAGCACCAGAACCTTGACTGGTCGATAGCCAACAATTAGATATGATTTAAAATGGCGTTGTTTCCAGGGATGGTGTAATTAAATAGTCTTTAGATTTTGGTTATTGTAAAAAAACAAAAAAACAAAATTTTAATAAAAAAATGAAAAAAAGTACAAAGAAAAACCCATCTTCTCACAAAAATCATAAACAGTAAAAAACAAAAAAAAACATCTTCCCCTTTCTTCCAACAACTTTATGAATTCCACGTAGCCTCCCAATAAATCCCTAGGATTTAGTTAACCCTGAAATTGAGCAAACACTTCGCCAACTTAGGAAGAACATAATAGATAATCAACTCATTCAAGAACCTGTCCTTGTCCAACCAATTGAATTAGATATGGATAATCCTAGGGAACAAACACTTGAAGAACTCGATGCCCCTGATATGAATTACCAACCAATTGGTATTAAATATCCAAGCACATAGTCTGACTTCTAACTCAAATCTGGTTTGATTCATCTTCTTCCTCATTTCCATGGGCTAGCTGGTGAAGATCCACATCTCCACCTTAAAGAGTTTCAAGTGGTCTGCTCTACCATGAATTATCAAGTGGTTTTTGAGGAACAAATCAAACTCCAAGAATTATCTTTCTCATTAACTGACACTGAAAATTCATTGCTCTAATACCTCCCTCCTGGTTCCATAACCACAAGTAATGACATGAAGCGACTCTTCTTAGAGAAATTATTTCCTACTTCTCGTACTGCTTCTATCTCAAAGGAAATAAGTGGTATCCATCAATTCCCAAATGAATCACTCCATGAATAATGGGAGAGGTTCAAAAATCATGTTTCAACCTACCCAAATCACTAAATCCCTGACCAACTCTTAATCCAATAATTATATGAGGGGTTATTGGCTATGGAGATAACTCTCATTGATGTTGGAAGTGGTGGTGCTCTTGTTGATAAAACTCATGCAGCTACAAGAGATCTCATAAGAAACATGGATTCAAACACACAAAAATTCCATACTCGAGCACATGACCAAGTCAAACAAGCCCAAGAAAATCAATCTGTAGAGCCCAACAAGATGACTGAGTGGATGAGTGAACTTATGGGTCTTGTGAGACAACTATTTGTGGCGGCCAAAGCCCCAACCTCAACTTTTCCACAATCTCTGTTCCCTGTACCTATCAAGAATTGTGGAATTTGTAGCTCCCTATCTCATCTAACTGACACATGTCCACAACTTCAAGAGGATCAGTCCAATTCATCTGAACCAATGGAGCTCAATGAAAAAAATTATTAGCAGAAAACTAACCCTTAACTATCAGATCAGTTCATTAGAACCTCTAACCTACCCCAATTTGAGCCCTTATCTTCTTCCTATAACCAAGGCTTAAGTTATGGAAACCCCATCCCTCAATTCCCTCCTCAAAATCCAAACTTGTTAAAATATATTTAAGGTGTTGGTAACTTCCAACAACCTTATCTGTTTGTTCCTCAACAACAAAGGTGAAATCCTCCTCCTGATCCTCCAGGCTTCCACTATCCTAGTAAGCATTCCAAATTCCCAAACCAATACAATCGCTTTCCCAAGAACCAAAATCAATGAAATTCCAATCTGGGACAAGCCTCTTCTTCTAAGCATCCATGGGAAATTGTAGTGGAAGATCTCGCCTCCTTCACCTGTTCCATCCTAAAAAACATTGAATCCCAAATAGTTGAACTTTCATCCCACCTAATCTAGAAACAACAATCAAATTCTTACCAACTCCCAGCTCAACCATTACCCAACCCCATGGGTAATGTAAGTGAAATTTCACTTAGATCGGGGAATCAAATTTCTATGCCTCAAGATAAGTCCTCCAACCCCCTTGAATTTTGACCTAGAAAATGAAAAGAAAAAGAAAATTGAAAAGGAATCTGAATCTATTACCTCACCTCCATCCATTCCACTTTGGAATCCAATTCCTTTTCCCCAAGCTGTTTCTAAGAAAAAGAAGTCCTTTGAACCCAATCCTGAAATGTTCGACATGTTTAGACATGTTGAAGTCAACATTCACCTCTTAGATTCCATAAAAAAATCCCTAAGTATGACAAGTTTCTTAAGGAATTGTGCACCTATAAGATGCAAATTAGTACCTTCTAAATTTCTTCCACCCAACCCTCTATTCCTATAAAGTGAAAAGATCTTGGGACCTTTACGGTTCCATTCCAAATTGGAAGTTCAAACTTTGGTGATGCACTCATAGACCTAGGAGACTCAATTAATGTCATTCCCAAATCCATCTTCTCCAACCTTGGTCTAGGTCCCTTTCAACCAACGGGTGTTGTCATTCAGTTATCCAATCGAAGCACAGCTAGTCCTGAGGGTATAATCAAGGATGTCATTTTTCAAGAGAATGATCTTATCTTCCCTGCAGATTTCTATGTCCTTGACATGTAAGGTGAGACAAACTCTTCTTGATCTCCCATAATTCTTGGAAGAACATTCCTCATGACTACTAGAACCAAGATTTATGTCCATTCAGGCATCTTATCCATGGAATTTGGTGACCAACTGGTCAAGTTCATCATTTTCCAAGCCATGAGATACCCGTATGAGGATCACTATGCATTCTCAATCCATACTTCTGAGGACACTTTTGAGAGTAAATGGAACCCCATTCCATCATGTTCATCATGTTCTAATGAGATAGGATCTTGTGAAATCTACACCATGATTAACCAAGTCATAAATGGTGAAGTTGATGTGGACCTTTCATTCATAGACTCTGTCAATATAGAGGATAATGAAAAATCTCTTGAATCTCACATCAAATCTGATATCTACTGCTCCACCTTGGACAGTATCAAGGAAAATGAATCTAAAGTAACTGAAGTCCCTTCCTCCATTACTGAGTTGTCTATCCAACAAATGATAGATGAGAATGATCTGAAACCTCTTTCTGAACACCTGAAATATGCATTCCTTTTCCACTATTACTCTTATCCTATCATTATCTTTTCTTCACTTAATGAAACCGAGGAGTCCAAACTTGTTCAGGTGTTAGAGGAAAACAAAAAGGCCTTAGGTTAGACCCTAGATGACATACCAGGAATCAACCTTGCTCTTTGCATGCATCACATCCATATTGAGGAATCATTCAAACCAATTAGACAACCACAAAGAAAACTCAATCCACTCATACTTGAGGTAGTTAGGGAAGAGATCACCATGATTATTCAAGATGGTATTATCTAACCAATTTTTTATAGTAAATGGGTTAGTCCAATTCAAGTTGTCCTAAGAAGGGTGGGATAAATGTTGTAACAAATGAACATGGAGAAGTTGTCACAACTCGAGTGAAGAACAAATGGCACGTGTGCATCGACTATATGAAATTGAATGTTGAAACACGAATGGATCACTACCCTCTTCCATTCCTTGATCAGATTCTAGAACGATTAGCTGGAAATTCACACTATTGCATTCTTGATGGATAAACCAACTATTTCCAAATCCCAATCGCACCTCAAGACAAAGAAAAGACTACTTTCACATGCCCCTTTAGAACATATTCATATAGGAGAATGCCTTTTGGACTTTTCAATGATGCTGCAACATTCTAGTGGTGTATGATGAGTATCATTTTTGAATTAATTGAACACTGCATGGAAGTCTTCACGGATGAATTCACCATTTATGGCGAGTCATTTAAATCTTGCTTGAATTCACTCTCTCTAGTCTGTCAAAAGTGTGTCAAGTGTAACCTTGTGTTAAATTTTGAAAAATGTCACTTCATAGTTTCCAATGAGATTGTTCTAGGTCACATATTTTCAAAAGATGGTATTGATATTGATCCTGCCAAAATTGAAGTGATCCAATCACTTCCTGAACCCACCTCTGTTCGAGACATCTATTCATTTCTTGGTCATGCTAGTTTTTATTGTTGATTCATACATAACTTCAGTATGATTTCCCTCCCACTCACACGGTTTCTCCAAAATGTTTTTACTTTCCATTTTGACGAGGTTTGCAAGAGATCCTTCATTGAACTCAAAACTTCTATTACATCTACCCCGATAATCCAACCCCCAGATTGGTTCTTACCCTTTGAATTGATGTGGGTTGCTTCTGATAGATCCGTTGGGGATGCTCTTGGTCAAAGAAGATAAAAAATCCTCATGTCATTTATTATGCTTCAAAAACATTGGATGAAACTCAATCTCACTACACTGTAAATGAAAAGGAACTTTTAGTAGTGGTTTTTTTCTTAGAAAAATTTTGGCCCTATCTCTTAGGTGCGAAAATAATCATCTTCACAGACCATTCTTCAATAAAGTTCTTAATCAAGAAAAGTGATTCTAAACTGAGGCTAATAAGATGGATCCTAATGCTCCAAGAGTTTGACCTTGAAATCAAAGATAGACCAGGAAAAGAAAACCCTGTGGTTGATCACTTGAGTAGAATTTCTAATTCTTATCATTTAGAAATCATTAATCTTGAATTCCCCATGGATCACCTTGCATCTCTCACTTTAAAATACCATGGTAGGCCCCATTTTAAATTACTTGGTTTTGGGTGTTTTTCCTGAAATTTTTTCAAATGAACAAAAAATAAAGTTGAAAAGTGACTCAAAATATTATTTCGGGGAAGAAAATAAACTTTGGAATACTAAGGCAGACATGGTAATTAGGAGATGTGTTGATGAAAATGAAAATTCTACCATCTTAGAATTTTGTCACTCAATTCCTAGTGGTGGCCACTTTGGACCACAAAGGACCTCCTGAAAGGTCCTAGACTCTGGATTCTTCTGGCCTTCACTCTTCAAGGACTCACATAAGTTCATTCAATCATATCCCACTTTCCAAAAGTTTGGCACAATTTCAAAGAGAAATGAAATGCCCCAAAAGCCTTTAATTTTTTTTTGAGATCTTCAATGTCTGGGGTATCGATTTCGTGGGACTATTTCCCCTTTCCAAGAGATTCTCATACATTATTATTGTAGTTTATTATGTTTCTAGGTGGGTTAAGTCCAAACCCACTAGAAAGGATTATTCACATATTGTTAGTGGGTTCTTAAAGACGCACATCTTCCACCGATTTGGAACACCACGTGCCTTGATAAGTGACTTAGGGACCCATTTTTGTAGTAAAACCATGGAATGTCTTTTTAAAAAGAATGGTGTTGTACAAAAAACGTCAACTTCATATCACCCCCAAACAAATGGCATGAATGAACTTTCTAATAGAGAAGTGAAAAGAGTGCTTGAGAGAATTGTAAAACCCACCAGAAAAGACTGTCCTGAAAGACTTGGTGAAGCACTTTGGGCCTATCGAACTACCTATAAAACACTCATTGGGATGTCTCCTTTTTGCCTAGTTTTTGGTAAATCATGTCTTTTACTAGTTTAAATCCAACATAAGTCTTTTGGGGCAATCAAAACCTGTATTTTGATTGTGATAAATCTGGTGAAGAAATATTGTAACATTTGGATGAACTATAGAAGCTTCAACTTTATTCCTATGAGAATTATAATCTATACAAAGAAAAGGATAAGGTACTCCATGACAAAAAAATCATGAGAAAAGTATTCCATGAAGGTGAACAGGTATGTCTCTTCAACTCTTGATTTGGGATTCACCCAGGTAAGCTTAATTCTCATTGGGAAGGTCATTTAATTGTTTCTCATGTTTACCCATTTGGTGCAGTGCAATTCCAAGACTAGTCTTAAAAAATAAAATTCAAAGTTAGTGGGCATCGGTTAAAGCATCACTATAAGAGGAGACACAATCCTGGAACCACATTTACTTCCATCAGATCCCCAAATTCAGCAGTTTACCCACCACTGGATGGAGATGGAAACCCACAAAATCTAAACGAGGGGGAACCTCTTTTCCTTTAAATCCTCTTCTCTGTTTCTCTATCTCTCTCTCTCTTTATTTCTTATTCTTCCTCCCTCCTTCTCATTTTTTTACCACTTTCCTCCTCACACTTTTTTATTTACTCTTTCTCTTTGGTGTGGGTATGTCTTTATAAAAAACAAAAAAATCATAACAAAAAAATATGAAAAATAAAGAGTCATTCTTACTCACCTTCCAATTTTAAAATTTTTTCCAACCATTTTGGGGAGTCAAAATACATGGTTTCATCTCCAAAATATTTTGTTTTCATCATATATTTGGATAAATAATATTTTTTCAAACCCAACAAATTTTGAATGCCCAATTTTTGATTTGAAAAATGATTTTCCCCAACCATGAGAACCAACATTAGTTTTCATGCCAAGGATACCTATGGACATCTTTCAAAATGTGTGTTTTTCACCCCCATTTGTGAATCTTGAGTTTGTGTACCTTCAAGCTAAATTTCAAACTTTAGTGTGCATTAATTTGATAGAGGCATTTTCTGAACCACATGAGAATCACAATAGCCAAATAGCCTCCCATTTCCTTTATATTAATCCTCCTTTTGAAAGCCCCTTAGAGCCTATGAAAACCTTTTCTTTGATAGACACATTACAAGCCCAATAACGTTTCTCACCCAATATCAACATCTATTTTCATTGCATAATTTTTTGAAATTTAAGTGTGGCGGGAATGGATTTCATTTTGGGTACCCTTTGTTGATTTCACCATGTTATCATATGCTCGGGGGAAAGAATCTATATCAGTGTGAGGGAGAGGTTTTCATTCAATGTGTTTTGGGGGATGTAATTTACTTTCATTTATGTAATGTTTTAAATTTCATTGACAAGTGTTCCAAAAAAATAAAAATCAAAATCAAAAAAAAATTCAAAAAAAATTCAAAAAAATAAAATAAAAAAAAAGAATAAAAAAATGGGTTTTATCCTGTGTAGGTCAAAAATCACTCTTCCTCAAACTTTGATCTTATTATAACTATTATAATTAGTGTCTTGAGGAGATCAATCATGGGATCAGATATGAATGTGAGATCTTTTCCAAGTTCAAATTTCAAAAAAAATGAGAAAAAAATAGAAAAAAATAACACGTATGTCATTAGGAGAGGTTTTGTGTTTTCTTAAATATTCCATATTCTCATTCCCTTCAAATTTTCTTCCACTTTTGTGTCTTTATTCACACAATTTTTCCCTGGTAAATATGTGTTTTCATTTCTTTCCATGTTTTATTTTAAAATTATTGTGCATTGCTTTTTTCGTGTTGGTGTTTTACCCCATTTTTCCAATCTTTTGGATATCATCCTACTACCATCCCATAGACATAGAAAACCCCATAGAAATGCCTCTTTATTTTTGATCACATTAGGATATGGAATGGAAGTTGAGATCTCTTACAAACTCTATGATTTTCACTTTTGGTTGGTGAATGAGTGAAACTTCATAAATTAATTTTATCATCTTGAGAAGAGTATGTTTTGGGTGCCACCATTTTACATTTCTAAATTTGAGTATTAAAAATGATTTTTTTTGCGAACATTGTTTTTGTAACAACTTGGGGTGTAATTCAGCATCGATGAGTGTTGTTTTCCAAACCTCCTCTGATTGGGGAAAACAAAATTTTAATATTTGTTGGTGAGTGAAAATGATTTTGTTATGTTTTTATATTTATTGCACATGAGGAAATGTACAAGAATAAATGTGGGGTATTTGATGTTATTAATATTTTCATAACTTATTATATTCTCCATTTATTTATTTTATATGAAATGTGCATAATTTGTGTGAAATATTAATATTTTCATACTAAGTATAATTTTTGGGAATTTTTAGAAGTAGTATAATTGAGTCTGTTTACTATAGTATTTATAACTATCAATATAATGATCCAAATTGTGTGATTAATGTTTTTTAGGATTCATTATTAAATTTAAAACATATCATTAGAAGGAATCAGTGGGCAATTCCTCCATTTTAAGGGTTATATGATCCTCACAAGATGACCCAAATAATTTGTTAAGAAACTGGACCAGCCATGATGATTGAGTTATTGGTCTATGTCTAGAAGCCAAAATTTTATGAAACTCCACCATATATTCTATGTTATCCAAAGGAATCATGGATAAATATTTTAAGATCCAACTACATGAATAAGGGTCCCAAATAATGCTTTGAATTCTAGCCCACCATTCTGGATGGGAGTTAAAATCCGGACACTATTCATGAATTTTATCAGGTTTTAATCATCAAATCACGCTGAGATTTTTAGTGTCAAATAAGAGATATAGGAAGATGACTTTTTTGAAGAACATATTCAGATTTTAAGTCATATTACTATTCAAAAACCCATTCACATTTTGGCCTTCAAAAAGTTTGGATTGAAATTGACAGATTAAAATTGTTTAATCAAACCACCATAACTTTGTCTCCATAAGTCCAATGGAATAAAAAGTTTCAGAGTAGAAATAGGAGATAAATATATAAAACATTAAATAAGGTTATATCTCTAGATTCATCTATCTGGATTCCAAATCATTGAGCCAAGTGGAGGGGTAGTTTTTGAATGAAAACAGTCCACCACCTTGGACTATAAATACACCCCTCCTCTCCATTCAAAAGAGTTGGCATTTAAGAGAAAATGAGTATAGGTTGGCATGACAAAGGATCTTCCAAAGTCTAGGGAGGATCTTCCATTCTCAAGTTTTTACTTGAGAAACCATTATTACTTTCTTCCTTTCATTTACTTTTTTGTTGTTCTTCATTTGTAATCGTGTAAGTGTTTGTTTTTTGTAATTCTGTTTTAATGTTTGTTTCTTCTTAAATATCTATTATTCTCATCCACATTATGTAGTTTAATATTAATGTTCTTAAAATATTTTAAATCAAGTTAAAACCCCTTCCCTTCTTTTTCTTCCTCATTCAATCGAAAGTCTATTTTTAATTCTCATTATCATTTGTGTGTGTGTTCGACGCACCACTCTTTTCTTATCCTTTTTTTATCCTCTTATTAATTTATCATCACAATAATTATATCCAGATTATTATTAATTTAAATGGATGAGTAAATCTATCATTGTGTTGAGTTATAATTTAGGGATGTTAAGATATTGAGAGTTTTTTCTAGATGATTATTCTTTCAATTAACATTGTTTATGTTGGACTTAAATATCATGGATTAATGACTTTTTTTGTTTTTAAGTAGTTTCTATGGATTTATGGAACCATAAATACTATACCATAAACAAGATATGGTTATGATTAGAAAATTAAGTTAATTTAAGGCTTGGATTAAATCCTTAACACTTGGGAATTCCAATCAACATCAACCTGTGACATGGGTGTTAATTTAATGCAATATAAAGTAAGGCTCAAAGATATCACAAGATTAAATACCTAATGACGAAGTCACACCAATATTTATCAATTTTTTAAATCAATCTTAATAAATCAATAATTTCATAAGATCTGCAAACAACCCCCCCCCCCCCCCCCCAATCAGGATACAATCAACTAAAAACAATCGACTATTAAAAAGTATCATCACTGAGGATTCAACAAGAGTGTTTCTATACACACTAACAGAGCACCGGAACCTTGATCGGTCGAGAGAAGACAATTATCCGCACTTTAAGTTTGACTAAAAATGGTTTTCAAGAAGTTTTTGAGAAATATTCTCCTAGTTTTAAATAAGGTTTCTTTTTTTCACCTTGAAATGTTTCCTCTGAACCTGTTTGTGCCCTCATGGAATACCTCTAATTATAAGGGTGGTCTCACATCGACAGTGTAGAGAAGTGGGATAAAAATTCTAGTTGAGTAATTTAAATCCATTATTGGGGTATTTTCTATTTATTTTCTACCTCACCTCCCATTTATATTAATATCATGGGAAACTAGGTGTTCTAGTTGTAGATCAGAGACATTTATATCCATTTATGGATTAGATGAACATGTTTTCAATGGTATGGAAAGGCCATGGTGTGTTTGGTGCCTAATTAGGCTAGTTGAGAGTATCCAGGTTGGTCATTGACTCAGTAACATCACCTATAGTCCAAAATATGGTTTTTAATTGAGTACATCTAAGGTAACCACGTATAATGTTTACAAATTTCACATGATTATGTATCATTTACTATTTTAAGCTTATGGTACTTGATTACAACACTGCTTATCTATTTTAGGGTTTCCCTGTGAGGTATATTTACCAAGTTCAAGTTTTTTATTATGTACTTGTTTCTTGTTTATGATTCTATTGTGATTTTTCATGTTAGTATCTTTCTTATGTTATGTTATTGTATTTATGTGTTTATTTTTACAAATTATTTTTTAGTTCCATGGGAGTGAGTTGGGTGTTGTTTTAAAAAGGGTTTATAGTTTTTATTTTTAAGGATTTCACTTATTAGGGTTTAAATATTTTATTTAAAACATTTTTTGGTTTTAAATATATTTTCAAGTGAGAAGACTGTAATTGGTTTAATATAAAGGAAAAAATTTATCTTTAACTATGAATATTAGAGTAGCATTGATGGTATGTTTTAGAAAAAGTAAATACATGAACTCTCTATTGATTTCCCACAATGCACTATTATTATCACACCCTAATTAGGCCATTGGTGTCAATAGGCCTAAAATTTATTACAGGTTCTTGTATCGTTTAGGAGTCACTCTTGGAATGAGTGGTCTTTGTGGATGGATGGTGGCCAAGAGGTCACACAAAGATCATGTCGGATCCATGTTTGGTTTTTTTTCTTTAATTTTCATCTTGTAATCAGATCTTGTTTTGGTCCCACTAATGTTATTTATTTTATGGGAGTTTTTTATATTTTCTAGTTGTTGTAAATGATTATTTTATCATTTGTGTATATTTTTATTGGTATAGATAATCCCTAATGATTGCCTCATGATGTTATGATTCTTTTCATTAGATCTTGGGTATCAGGAATGACACTCATGTATGTCAAGGTCCAGTTTGGGTGTTTGATTAGGGGATGACCTGAAAATCTAGGATAAGTTGAAGAATATTTATGAAGGAAATGATAATGTAAATAAATCCATATTAAAAATATTGAGACTAAAGTATGAAGATCATAAAATGGGAGATGATGAATCTTTTGGTAAATTCTTTACAAGGGGTAATGAAATTATAATCATAATAAGATATTTTAGTGAGAGGTTGGAAGACTCTACTACTTTTGAAAAGATCATAATAATTATTCATGATAAATTTGATGCTAATGTATCATCCTTATAAGATAGAGATCATAAAGAACAATATATAGATGATTTATATAGAATTCTCATCACAAAATAAATTATAAGATAAAATATTTTCAAGAATAAAGAAAGAGTTTATAGGGAAATACCTTTCAAATATATTAATCAAGTAAAGTAAAATAAAGTTATAGAGGAAGAATCCAATGAATCTAAAATTAAGGAAGGGGTTTACAATAATGTTTAATTAATTAATGTATTTATTTTCTAGAAATTTTAAAAGAGGCACAAGAAAATATAAAAGGAAAGTTACCTTTTATGTTTTTTAGTTACGAAACCATTGAACATTTTTCAGAAAGCTTTACAATGAAAAATGAAGATGAAGATAGTGATAAAGAAGATAGAAAACCTTTAAAATAAAACAAAAAATCAAAAACCTTTTAAAAATGAAATTATAATAATTTACCTAATTATAAAAATAAAAACTATTTTTCCAAAATTTGAGGAGGATAAGGATAGTGAGGTGAAAGCTGAAATATCCAGTGATGTTGCTTCTGAAAAATTTCTTAATGAAAATTGAATGATGTGAAATTTTCCAGTGATGGATACAGAAACTCTGAAGAAGAATAGGAGGAGACTCAGATGGAATTTTTTTTCTTAAAATAGATTCTAAATAATGTCTCTCAATTATTTTTAAACATGAAAAGAAAAAAAAGTTGAAAAAAGAAGATATATCATAAAAAAATCAGAACCGGTGATTGAAGGAAAATACATGTTTTTAAAAGAGATTGATGAACTAGATAAGTTAGTTGATGAAGAGAAGAAAATAAACATCAAGATTTAAGAAAAGATAAAATGTAGGAGAAATAATTTTTCCTTGATCAATAGAAACTTATTAAAGCTGACCAAGGAGTCAAAAACATCCAAAACTCAATTAAATAATTTTATTAAAGATTCCATAACTTTGAACCTCAAAATTATTAGAAAAAAATATTCCTCATATATTATAAATAAAATTGAAAATGTTTATAAGAAGAATTATGTTAATAAGACCCTGTATATAGCTAAAAAATTACAGAGTCAAAGATACATAAATTTCAAAAAAAAATATGTTTGAAGAAAATAATTATGAAACTGGAGACATTGTTAAGGCTAATAGTAAAACTATTTTGAAGAAATATGATGGTTATAAATATGATTTAAAGTAGGTACACATTTCTGAAAAAAAATATAGGTTATAAATGAAAATATTCTTTTTATGGATATTACTAGTAATGTAGAGGTTATGGGTATCTATAAAAAATGTATTGGTTCAGTCATAAACACTATAATGAATCCATGAGGTACTTTAGGCGTAGTTCAAGTGGGAGTCATCCCACTAAATGAAGGCAACCTGAAAAATCAAGTTTAAAAATTGAAAATAGATTTCAACCTCTTGAAACTATTTTTTAAAGATGTGATCAACCCAAAAATCTAGTTAAAAGATGTCTCGTAATGCTTCCATCTCAACAATGTTTGTATGAAAATGCTTATAATCCTCACATAAAGGAAGAGAATGGTAAAGAAAAGGCCCCTACTATTGAAACTACTCCTAAAGATAAAAAAGAGAACAAATTTTGATATTGGATAGTGGTTTTTTTATATATGACTAGTGATTTAAATTTTTTGAAGAATATAAAATATTAAAAATAAGGGACAATGACTTTTGGAAATGAAGAGTCACTAAAAATCAAATTCATTAGATATTATATCATTTCAAAATAAAAATTGAAATATAGAAGTGATTTCTTTATTCATGGACTGAAAGATAACCATTTAAGTGTATCAAAACTTTATAATGAAGGAAACTGGGTTTTTTTTTCAAAATAGATGGATTTTTTGTTAAGAGGATTGAAGATGTGAAAGTTGTAACAATAGGGAAATAAACCAAGGGAAACTTGGATAAATTAAAAGAAACACAGGGATATGTTATTTGAGAAGGATGGAAAAAAATTGGTTATGGAATAAAAATATTGGGAATATCTTCCAAAGGAATATAAGCAATCTAATAAGGAAATAAAGCATCCATGATATCAAAAACAAGAAAAATAAAAATAGATTGGTGTTTTTTGATACGTCTGAAATGAAAATATTACAAATTTAACACACACAAAATTTAAGATACATTCAACTCATCCCCTATAGATTACTCATTCTAGCATATATGGGCACATGATAAAGTAATCAAAAAATTGAGATATGTAATTTATTTCTTTTATTAATGATTTTATTTACTTTACATGTATTATGTTTTTGAAATTTAAATTATAGTCTCTAAAAATGTTAAATAGTTTCGAGATATGTATTGAAAACGAATATTTATATTCTATGAAGAAGATTCAAATAGAAAATAGTGATGGATATACAAATGGGAAGATTAAAGACTATCTTTTTTAACATGGAATTCATCATGAATTTTGTGCACTATTCACACCACAACAGAATAGTTTCACTAAAAGGAGAAATAAATTGTTGGTAGAGATGGATAGAACCATGTTGATTGAACATGATATTACTAGATTATTTTGGATAAATTATATTGGAGTATAAATTAAAATTATAATAACTATTTATATAGGAAAAAATTTACATGATTCTATATGAAATGTATTAGAAAAAGTTGCCATGTTTAAAATGCCCAAGGGTATTTAGCATCCCCTGTATAATCAAATTCATAGGTGAAAATATTTAGTTGTGTTTTCAAAGATTTTTTGATGGTATCTACCTTGGATACAATAATATTGGTAAAGGATAATGGTTCTATAATAAAGAAACAAGAAATATTTTTAACTTTATATATGTAAAATTTCTAGATCATTCTAATAGAAATGATTCATAACAAAACTGTAAATATGATAGGAAGTGAAGAGGATGTGGTTTTAGTTAAAGATAATGAAAAAGTTCATAATAGAAGAGATAGTATATAAGATACACATTAGGAATATTCTAACTCATCTATTTCAAGTGGCAAGGATCAATAATATTCATCTCATCCAAGGAAAAGAAAACATGTGGAGTTCTAAAATATTATTAGATATTAGGGACAATGGGTTTAAACTAGAAGAACATCAAGGTCAGTTTCGCATAATTACTTGTTTTTATAGGTTGATCCAAGATACATTGAAGAATATTTTGGGAATCATGAGTGGATATATTCCATGTATTAATAATTGGATCATATTTACAAGAATGAGACACATGAAATTTTACTCAAACTAGAAGATAATATTATAATTCGAACAAAATGGTTTCCTTAAAACAACTTGAATGGAAATGTTGAAGTGATAAAAAATAATGAAATATTGAAATGTAAAAGAAACTATCAAATTTAAGTCATTAATTCTGATGAAATTTTTTCTTTAGTATAAATAATTCAAACCATGTGAATATTTCTTAATGTTCCTACATAATGAAGATATAAGATATTCTATATGGATTTAAAGTAGCCTTTTTGTTGGAAAATAACGTTTTAATGCTCACAAATCATGTTAATCCTGTTTAAAATTTTACAACTCATGTTTAAACTATCACAAATCATGTTTAGAGATTATTGGTTTCCTTATGTTTTAATTATTACAACCCATGGTTTAAACTCTCACAAGATCCTGATTCAGAATCTCACAAATCATGATTGAATCTAATAAACTATGTTTGATCTTGTTCTATTATGTTTCATTATACTAATACTTAAGTCTAATTAATTTTTTGAATATTATTTTGTAAGACAGTTTAATGATATTTGGATAAGTCTGAGAAACCGTAAGTTTGTCACTGGTTCCGAATTTTGCCAAAGTCACTGACACTATAACCCAGACACCATAATACTCAGACACCGTAACCCTAACACCATGACTCAGACACTATAATTAATACATCATGACTCTGACATTTTAACCAGTTTCATATTTCATAAAGTATGTGACACTGGTTCCTTTCTACCATCTCCAAGACACTGTTCACAGTTTTGAAAAAGGACTAGACAATGTTACCTCGGAAACTGTGATCCTGACACCGCATATGTGCTACCGGTTCAAGATCTTAATGCAACTATGGCACCATGACTGTCTCACCGCTCAAAGTAAAATGAGAATACATTGTTTTCAAGTGACACTATTTCAAGACAAATTGGGACACCATTCCTTAATTAATTTTCTATCTCTTTCAATTTAATTTAAAATTTATTTCTAATGATCATATTTGAGTCATTTAATGACACAGACATAATTAATATTTCTTTGTAGACATGTCACCTGAAAGTACAAGGTATGAGGTGTAGAAATCATGCTTCATGTCGGATCCAGCACATGCACCCAAAATAAAAAATAAAAGCGTGGAACTAGAGAAAGATATGAGAAGAGTTTGTGAAGTGTGTTGCTTGCAAGATAGAATAACATCCATACACTGAAGAACACATAAAGAACTATCGATTACTGAAGGCTGAACTTCTATAGATTAGAGTCTCAAACATTTTTTTAGTAGAAACCCTAATAATAAAAAGAGTTATGAGGCACATCTCATCAAACTGGGAACCAGATCATGAGACTCATGATACTTTATTTCCACAAGAGGACAGGAAAATCACATATACTAAGTCTTACAAATCCAAAGATACAAATAACAACACTCAGAGCATTTCAAACCCTTTTTCATCATCTTTTACATGTTTTGTACTATTTTTATTACTTTTTGAGCAGTTTTTTTGTCTATATTAAAACACACACTGTTTCCTACATTAAACTGGAGGATATAAGATATCCTCACTCGAATATTTTTCTACTATTTTCTTCACCCATGTATAACTATGAAAGGGGTCTTCTGTGTCCTGGTTGTTTGCTTTCCAACCAAGAATAGTGGAAGAGGTACTTTGACCTGAACAGTGATGTGTACTATTTTTAACCCTGATCCAGGGTGTGGGTCAAGTTTATTAAAATAAACTACTTGGTGGAAGGTGATCACCATATGGAGTGGATTAGGTCTCAGCTTGAGACTAAACCACTTGTTTTATCCTCTGTGAGTTTTTATTTAGTCATTCTATGTTTTAATCTATATTTTAGAAAACTAAATTTTACTTTGATAATTACTCTTGGATAGTAGTTATAATTGTTTTCCCTTATTAGAGTAGTTTCAAAAGTTGTATAAATATCTCATATTGATACTACTGAGAAATAATCAATATTCTAAGAGGCTATTTGAACAATCAAACTATTTTAATTTTATTACCTTGATTAACTATCCAAATTTTTTTGGGGAATCTTTTAAGTAAACTTTTTAACAAGAATTTTTATAGGAACTCAATTCACCCCCCTCTTGAGTTTTCGACTCTGACCAACATTTGGTATCAATAGAGTTTTAATATCCATTATTTTAAAATTTTAAATTATCAATATTTTTAAAATATTTTTCAACTATGATTTTAGTTTTGTTTTAAAGATCTTAAATTTTTTGTTAGTTCAATATTTTTAGTTCACTAAAAAATTCAACACTTTCTTCTTTAGTATATATAATAGATTGGAAGGTGTTGCTACCAAAAGACCTCCATTCTTTAATGGAGCCAATTATGAACAATGGAAAATTAAAATGAATATGCACTTAGAAAGTATGGTTTTTGAGATTTTTTATTCAATTATAGATGAATATAAGATTACCACTACTGATAGGCACACTTAAGATTTTCCAACTAAGGCTATTTATAATAATAATTGCAAAGCTATAAATTCCTTATACTATTATTTATGATATGAAGAGTTTAACATAGTTTCTGTATGTAAAACAACCCATGAAATTTGGAATACTTTATCTGTTTCACATGAAGGAACCTCTAGTGTTAAGGAAATGAGACTTAACACATCTACTATTAAATATGACAACGTTAAAATAATGTTTGATGATCCTATTTCTGACATGTATCTCAGGTTTAATGAAATTGGGAACACTATGATCGCTTTGGGAAGAGATGTTATAGCCAATGAGAAAATAATGAGGATACTCAAATTCTCACCAGTTAGATGGAGAGGGAATTTTGTCTCAATTAGAGAATCTTGTGATATTAGAAAGCTACCAGTCAAGGAGCTGATAGACAAGTTTATGATCTATGACGAAGAATTAAAATTCAACAAGGAAGATGAAGATAAAACAAAGAGAAAGTTAGTGGTTTTCAAAACCACTTATACTAATAATAAAAATAAATAAAGGATAAAATCTCATTCTGATAGTATAAGAAATGAAGATTCATCATCAGACAGTGATGAGGAAGTGTCTTGGTTAGCTAGACAATTTAAGAAGTTTTATAAAAGAAATAAATTTTTCATAGAGCCTAACTTCAATGGAAGATATGACCACAAGGGAAACTAGAAGTAGGATTAGAAAAAAAGTAGAAAATCTAATAAAAGAGTCTATTATTAATGAAAAAGAAAGGGAATTGAAAAGGCTGATTTTCCTAAGTTAAAATATAAGAACATATATGAGAACAAAGATAGAAACTATAAAAATTCCATGAAAGAAACATGGAGTGCTTCGGAGGATAGTTCAAGTGAATCAGAGTCTTCACATGATGAGAAGGCTAACAAGGCCAATATGTGTTTTATGACAAACACATCTAAGGTAATATTTGATTCTCCTTTAAAAAATTCCTATTATTTTGGAGATGAATGTGATTCTGAAAATATGACTACTGAATAATTATTTGAATACTATATTATGATTAAAGACACATGTAATGAACTAAAAGATAAATATAAATCATTAAATAAACAACGTGCCTTGACTACTACTTTCAAATCTGAACTTGAAATAGAAAAAGAGAAAAATGTTCAATTACTTTGAGAGAAAAATGAACTTAAGTTATCTAATGAGCAATTGAAAAGGACATAGAGAAATTTTCCAATGGAAAAAAACTCTTACTCAGATGATTTTTAAAAAAAATTCCCTAGATATCTTACTAGTATAGGATACCAACCTAGGCAAAGAAATCTCACCCCAAAAAAGTTTGTAACCAAATCTGGAAAATATATCTTTCTACCTAAAAGTGAAAATTATGCTGCTAGTTCTACTTCTGGAAAATATTTTACTACCTCTAGTTTTTCTAGACCAAATAGGTTCTATTTTTCAAATATGTTATATAATGCTTATATGAAACCTATTAAGTAGATGTAGGTTCCAAAAGAACTTATTACTAATGTCACTGGACCCAAACAATTCTGGGTACCAAAACCTGTTTTTGTTTGATTATTTTGTAGGAAAGCTACTTGAAGAGCTCCTGTAAAATCTTATGGTACATGGACAATGGATTTTCAAGACACATGATAGGAGATTACTCATGCTTCTAGAATTTAATAAAGATTTATGGTGAGAATGTCACCTCTAGTGAAAATTCTAAAGGAAAAATAATTGGATTATGCTATATTGGAAACTCTACCTCAGTTTTAATTTCTGAAGTACTTTTTTCTAATAGACCGAAATATAATTTTCTTAGTATTTTACAACTATGTGATGATGGATTTCTTGTTAAATTTTATAATTATTCTTGTAATGTTTTTAACTATAAAAATGAAATAATATATTCTGCTTTTATAAATAAAATTTTTTATGTTGTTAACTTAGATTATTTAATCTATCATAATGTTTCATGCTTTAGTTTATTTCACAAAGAGTCTTAGATTTGGAATAAAAGATTATGGAACTGCAATATACACTCCCTTATAATGCTTACTAGAAAAGTTTTTGTCAATGAACTAACCAAACTTGAGTTTCCAAATAAAAAAGTATGTAATCCTTGTCCAAAGGGTAAACATTACAATATATCTTTCAAACCAAAGAAAGAATTTTCAACTTATTGAAATCTTTAGTTGGTTCACATGGATTTGTTTGTACCATCTATATTTTCTAGTTTAAATGGAGATAACTATGTCTATGTTCTTGTATATGACTATTCTAGGTATACATGGACCTTCTTCTTGGATCACAAAAGTGAAGCTTTCTCTGATTTCACAAAGTATTCTAGGACTGTATAAAATATTAGTGTACATGGAAATAAATATTTATGAGGTGACCATGGTGGTGATTTTGAAAATAAAGAGTTTGAATCCTTTTTCTCACAAAATGGCTATTGTCATAACTTCTCTACCACTAGGACACCCCAAAAAATGATGTTGTAGAAATAAGAAATAGAACATTACAAGAAATTTCTAGAACCATGATTAGTAAGTATGACCTACCTATCTATTTTTGGGAAGAATATATCAATATAGAATGCTATATTATTAACAGAGTGTTAATAATACCCATTCTTAAAATAAATCCTTATGAGTTTAAGAACAATAAAAAACCCAAGGTTAATTACTTCAATTTTTTGGTTGCAAAGTCTATATTCTTAATACTAAGGATAATATTGATATGTTTTCATCCAAGAGTGATGAAAGAATCTCTAGTAAATCCTATAGTGTCTTTAATAAAATAAAAAAATGTGTGGAAGAATCTGTACATGTCAAATTTGATGAAATAGATCCAAATGAACCTAATACCTTCCTAGAGAATCTTGAGGATGATATGTCAAATCTAGACATTATTGATAAATATTATGACCATATTATGAAGGAATAGGTTAAAACATACAATAATTGAAATTTTATAGATTCAAGCTATAATGAACCTAACCCTATTGAAGAACTTAAAATTACTAGCCCATATTTTTTTAGAGATATTAGAACTCTTAAGAACCATCCTTTAGATGTCATTGTTGAAGACTTAGATAAAGGAATATATACTAGAGCTTATCTTAGAAATAAGGTTGAACATCAAGATTTATTGTCACAAATGGAACCTAAAAACATTAATGATGATATCAATAATGAATTTTCAGTGATGGTTATGCAAGAGGAGCTAAATCAGTTTGAAAGGAACAAAGTTTGGAAACTTATGGATATACCCAAAGACACCTTGACCATAGGCACTAAATGGGTGTTCAGAAAAAAAAGTGGATGCAGCTGGTAATATAGTTAGAAACAAAGCTAGATTGGTTAGACAAGGTTATAGTCATGAAGAAGGATTTGGCTATGAAGAAACCTTTGAAGTAGTAGCTAGACATGAATCCATTAGAATCTTGCTTCCATATGAAGCACACCTAAATTTAAAACTATATCAAATGGATGTCAATAGTTCATTCCTAAATGAGTGTATAGTTGAGTATGTTTTACGTTGAACAACCCCATGGTTTTACAAACCCTCACATTCCATATCATATTTTTAAATTAACAAAATCTTTATATGGTTTAAAGCAAGCTTCAAGAGCTTGGTATGATAGATTAAGTATTTTTCTTATTTCCAAAGGTTTTACAAAAGCTATAGCTGATCCTACTATTTTTATTAAACAAATTTATAAGGATGTTTTATTTGTTCAAATATATGTTGATGCTATTATTTTTGGATCTTCAAGAAATTTTTTATGTGCTAATTTTTCAAAGATGATACAAAATGAATTTGAAATGAGTTTAATGGGTGAGCTAAAATTCTCTCTTGGATTTAAAATCTTTCAAAATAACGAAGGAGTTATTTTAAATCAAAGTAAATATACCAAATATATTCTAAAACATTTTGGATTTTATAGAACTAAAATTAGTGATACCAATGAGTACTACCTGTAAGTTGGATATTAATGTTAATGGTAAATATGTTGATCAAATTACTTTTATAAGAATTATTGGAAGTTCACTCTACTTAACTGCTAGTCAGCCAGATATTATTTTTACTATTTTCTTGAGTGCACATTTTCAAGCAAACACCAAACAATCTCATTTAAATTATGTTTAAAGAATTTTCAAATACCTCAAACATACAACCAATTTAGGACTATTCTATCCTAGAAGATAATAATTTTACTTAGTTGTCTATTTTGATGATGATTTTAGTGGTGGTTAGTTAGACAGAAGAAGAACATCTAGAACATTTCACCTTTTAGGCATGTCTATAGTATCATGGTGTAGTAATAAAAAAATATTTCACATTATCTACTACTGAAGATGAATACATAGCTTTTGGATGTTTTGGGTCACAAATATTGTGGAATAAACACACATTACTAGACTACGAATATCAATTTAGAAATGTACCCATAAATTGTGACAATACAAGTGCTATTAACATTTCAAATAATCCTATTTTACATTCAATAACAAATCATATTGATGTAAGGAATCACTTTTTGAGAGATCATTATAAAAAAGTGATATCACTTTGGAATTCATTAGCACTAAACATCAGCTTGCTAATATATTCTCTAAACCATTAAATTATGAAAGGATAAATTACATCATACATAAATTAGGGATGATAAGACTTAAGTGAATGGTTTATTGTCTTGATGTTACTATCTTACACTTACTGTTTCATAGTTTATGGTTTCATGATTCACAGTTTCACAAGTTACTCTCTTGGAATTAATGTCTAGTGTTTAGAGTCTCATAGTTACTTTCTTACACTTATTCTCTCAATGATACAGTCACACTATTTGGAGTCACACCGTAATGATGACACTTAAATGATAAAAACCCAGTATTTTTTTCTTACTCTTCTCTTCACTCGAGTGGTCTACCCTTGAAATCAAAATCTATTTCTCTCAAATCTCATGCCCTCATTCAACTCTTACTCCTTATCAAACCTACATTGGATGAACATAATGAAGATACCTTCTTCATCAACTCATAAGAAGATAAGGTCTCAGAATAAAGTAAAAAGGGCTCTGAAAATAATGCCAGAATGACCGCTGAATCCAGGCCTTATGGATCGAACTGTAGTGCCATAAAAATAAGTATAAATAAAGTGTTTACTAAAAATTAAGTCACTAATTTTAAATTTTTTTTATGAAAAAGGATGGTTAAAATGGTTCTCCAAATAGAAGTGACCCATCCATCTAAATCTTTTATACCAGTTTTTTTAGTATCTTTAGTTCTCCTACGAGTCAATAAATGATTTCATTGTTAGAAGTTTGAGAAATTAAAAAAGGTATACCCTTTAATCTAGGTTGTGGGATGCATGTCTTGAAATACTGCATGAGGGAATTTATGAGGATCATCAGAAAGGAACTCCTCCTCCTAGTGATGTTTTTAACCTAGAAGATGCATTGGGAAGCCAAAATGGAAATAAGAAGAGAAGAATGCAAATTGCAGCAGAGTTAGATGGAGAAACAAGGTTTCTCTTCGAGTTATTTCAAAATATTATTTGTCTAAGGAAAGTAGATTTATCAACCATGAAGTATCAAGATGTATTTCTGATACATCTTATGAAAAATGGACACAAGATCAACTTATGCAAGTCCATCATTCTGCACATCAGTGATACGATCAAGACTACTTTAAAATAAACCTCTCTTTTTTATTCAATATTTATTTCTACAATGTTCTCTGCCAAAGGAGAAGCTGGATCAAATGAAGATTTTATTGAGGATTATGAGTTTTTTATCTCTAAGGATACACTCAGAAGGATGGAAAATAACTAGAATCATTAAAAAAAATATTGGGTGGAAGAAAAGGAAATATTGTTTGGGATGTTCAATCCAATTTAGAATCCTTCAAACCCTAAGAACAAATCTAAACCTAGTTTGGAACCAGATGAATTAGTTTAATACTCAAGTGAAAAAGTGGGAGATTCAAAATCTTTACCTAAGGACCAAACTATCTTAGAGGATAAAGACAATAGGTTTTCTGACCCACATGTTTCTAAAGAGATAGTTGCTAGAAAAATTGTTGCTGAAAAAGGACCTTCTTCTAATGTAGAAGAACAATATTTCCTAAGTAACATATAGAAGATCCTACTGTTGAGGAAGAACTTTTTATTGAGGAAGGACCTACTGTTGTGGAATAGTCATAAGAACAAGATAAACCTAATATTATTCTATCTACTGAGGAAAGGATGGAGAAGTATTTTTAGTTAGATATAGAAGTTCCTAAACATACCAGAATAGAATAGATGGAATTAGGATAAGTGAATTAGTGTCTTAGTCTCAACAGAGAAGCACCGATTGAGGGGGAGCAGAATCCCATTTTGGAAAGTATCCAAGTGAAAGGTTCTATTAAGACCAGCCCCACAAACACCTTGTATAAATTCCTTAGCTACTTGGATGTCTTTAATTCTCAATTGGATTCAGTTAGAGGAATTGATCTCACAATAGGTTTTCAATTGAAACCCATTTTTGTACCAGAATTCATACCTTCTGAAGAAGTAGTGGTTGTTTCAGTTTCAACATATGAGGTTTCATAAGAAGCTCTTCTATTTGTGATCCATGAGGATTTAAATGTTTTTAGTGAAATTATAATGGATGGTTTTGAAAAGCTTTTGAAATATCAAACTACTATTGTAACTCATCTAAGTGAACAAGATGCCGGCATGATCTTGGAGAAAATTTTCTGGAAAACCCAACAAAGGATGCTGCATGAAATTTAAGAAGTGAAGATTGAAAATTTTCAACTAAGTGAGGAAGTGAAATCCTTAAAATCTATGATTGAGGAAATGAAGAAGGAATTTTACGCTTTTGAACCCCCTATTGCACTATTCGGCATAGAAGATGTTGAAAAAATTGTTAAAAAGGTTGTGACTCTGATCCAACCTAATTTGGTCTCTATTGTTGAGAAGGTAGTTGCAAACAATTCTAAGTTGGAAAATGAAGTTTGGGGATTTCTATCCTCAATCAATGAGTTTCTTGGTGTTTTTAAGAACACTTTTGATATTGTTCTCAAGAGACTTCATGCACCCTCTACAGTCATCTCAGCTTCTTATTCCTCTGCTAAACCTAGTCAACCATATCAACTATTAGATAGTGTGGTACTCAGAAAGGAAATTCAAGAAGAACTTCAGTATTTAAAAGGAAAGGCTATTCAGGAGAGCATCTCTAAGATTGTCCAAAACAGTGAGCATGCCCATGAAATGGTTCAACTATATTCAAAGGAAGCCTCTATGTATTATGATTAAATTACTAAAAAAGTTTATTTCTACATCAAGAGGGTCTATATAAAGCACCAATTGACAATTCATTTCAAGTACCTTTTTGAAAATCTCAGAATGCCTCCTGTGACTCAATCTTTTAAGGACCAAGTGCAGAAAATGAAAGGGTTCACGCCTACTTTGGAAAAGTTTATTGAGAATAATGATTTTTTTGAAAAGTCTTTGTAAAATGTAGGTGAAGTAATAACTGATTTTATAAAAATTTTGAATCATTATCTCCATGTGCAAATCACTACAATAGTGGCTCCTACGACTGCCCCTTTGCAGCCTGGGTCAACCCCTTCCTCCTCCACTACCTTTGATCCTGCTTCCATGTTTGTATCCCAGGATCTGAACCAGATCAGACCTATCATTCTTGAGAAATCCTAACCTACATCAACCACCTAAAAAACTCTTTCCTCTTATATTTTAAAGGTGTGCCTCTTCCTCCTCTATCAATTAGATCAATACTTTATACCACTTCTATTTCTTCTCTTGTGGATCCTCATGATGTTTCTTCTAAGGGAAAAGAGAAGATTTCTGACCTTGAAGAGAAGTTAAGTTTTTCTTTTTGATAAGGATGTTTTGTATTTTTATTTATTTTTGTAATAAACTTTATCTTCTTATCTAATGCACTGTGCACTATTTTTTTTTCTTTCTTATCTTCTTTTCATGTTTATTTTTTTTTCTTATTATATTTTTGATAATCCCAAAGGTGGGAGAAATAAGAAAAGGAATTTATTTAAAAATAATATTCATGGGAATTTTTTCATCTTTAACATATATGGCTTATAAATGCCATGATTTGTGATCATCAAAAAGGGGGATATTGTTGGGCTCCTCATGTTTAATAATGTTTTAATGTTCAAAAATCATGTTAATCATGTTTAACATTTTACAACTCATGTTTAACCTATAAAAAATCATGTGTAGAGATTGTTGGTTTCCTTATATTTTAATTCTTACAACCCATGGTTTAAACTCTCACAAGATCCTAATTTAATATCTCACAAATTCTGATTAAACCTTGTAAACTATGTTTGATATTGTTCTATTATGTTTCATTATACTAATTCTTTATTATAATTCATTCTATGAATATTACTTCTTAAAATAGTGTACAAATATTTGGATAAGTCTGAGAAACCATAATTCTACCACCAGTTCTGAATTTTGGAAAAGTCAATGACACCGTAACCTAAACATTGTAACACTCAGACTCCGTAACCCTGACATCGTGACTCATACATTTTAATTAAGAAATTGTGACTCTAACACTATAACCAGTTTCATATTTCATAAAGTTTGTGACACCAATTCCTATCTAGCATCTCATAAAAATCGTACAATGTTTTTGACAAAATAGTAGACACCATTACCTCAGACATCGTGATCCTAACACCACATCTATCCTACCAGTTTTAGATCTTAACGCAACTGTGACACTGTGACTATCTCACCGCTCAAAGGAAAATGAGAAGACACTATTTCCAAGTGAAACTATTTCAAGACAAACCATGACACCATTCCTTAATCAGTTTTCTATCTTTTCAATTTAATTTAAAAGTTATTTCTAACGTTCATATTTAAGTCATTTAATGACACTGACATAATTAATGTTTCTTTGTAGACATGTCACTTAACAATAGGAGGTACGATGTTTAGAAACCATCATTCCTGTTAGCTTCAACACATGAACCCGAAATAAAAAATAAAAGCATGGAACTGGAGAAAGATACAAGAAGAGTTCATGAGGTGAACTACATGAAAGATAGAAGAACATCCAAAAACTGAAGGAAAAATGAAGAACTCTCTATTATTGAAGGTTTAACTACTATATATCATAGAATCAAACATTCTCATATTAGTAACCCTAAGAATAACAATGGATATGATGCACATATCATCAAAATAGGAACCATAGCATGAGACTCACGATACTATATTTCCACAAGGGGACTTGAAAATCACATCTTTTACATCCTACAATTCGAGAGCTACAAAGAACAACACTCAGAGAATTTATAACCCTTTATCATCATCTTTTCTTTATTGTGTACTATTTTAATTACTTTTCGATTAGTGTGTGTATCTGTATTAAAACACACAATTTATCCTACATTGAACTAGAGGATACAAGACATCCTCAGTCAAATATGTTTCTACTCTTTGCTTCACTTACATAAAACTATGGAAGAGGTCTTGTGTGACCTGGTTGTTTTCTTTCCCACATAGAATAGTATAATATGTCATGTGACCTGGACAGTTCTATGTACTGTTTTAAACCCCGATGTAGGGTGTGGATCAAGTTTATTAATATAAACTACTTGGTGGTAGGTGTTAACCAAGTAAAGTGGATTAGATCTGGGCTTGATATTGAACCACTTGTTTTATCCACTGTGTATTTCTATTTAGTATTTATCTATTTTAATCTATATTTCAGAAAACTAAATTTTACTTTGATAGTTGGTCTTGGATAGTAGTTATAATTGACTTTTTATTAGATTAGTTTCAAAACTTTTATCAATTTCCAATATTGTTACTACTGAGAATTAATCAATATTCTGAGAAGCTATTTGAATAGTCAAACTATTAGAATTTGGTTACATTGATTAACTGTCCTGTTTTATTTTTATTTGGGGGAATTTTTTAAGTAGGATTTTTAGGAGAATTTTTTTATAGGAACTCAATTCATCCCCTCTTGAGTGTCCTTCTCTGACCAAAACCTTTATTAATGGATATATAGTTGAATAGTTTTATATTTGGAAACCATGTAGATTCTTTCTTGGTCAATATGAAAGCTATCTTTATAAGCTAAAGAAGGATTTGTATAAATTTAAATAGTACCCAAGAGCATGGTATTCAAAATTGGGTACATTTATGACGAATTTCAACTTCAGAAAATAAAAGGTTGAAAATAATATCTACATAAAATAAAATCAAGAGGGATCCCTCCTTCTAATTGTTTATGTTTATGTAATCATATACATAGGGAATTATGAAGTAAAATGTGAAAATTTTACAAAACATATAAAGAATTTTTTTGAGATGTCTTGACTAGGTTAAAGAAAATTATTTCTTGGATTGTAAATATCTCAAAAGAAAAGGTAAATTTTCCTATATCAAGATAAGTATTATAAGAAACTCTTGAAAATATTTGGCATAGAAAATTAAAATCTTGTTTACACCCCAATTTTAGTGAGAACAATTTGATCAAAATATTGGAAAGTAAAGGATGTTGATCCTATAGAATTTAGGTAGTTGATTGGAATCCTTCTATATCTAACAGATTCATGGATAAATCTAGTGTATGTTGTTAAAATTTGTTCCAGGTATCAAAGTACTCTAAAGGAGTCTCATTTATTGTATAGAAAAATAATTCTCAGATATATTAAGGTCATAATTTTTTTGGGGTTCAAATACGAAATCTCAAGAAAGATTGATCTGTTTGCCTACATGGATGTTGATTGCCTAGGTTGTGTGAAAAAATTAAGATCCACATATAGTGTAGTATTATTCCTGGGAGAAATATTTGTGAGTTGGTATAAAAAGAAAAAAAATTAGTGACTCAATATTTTTGAAACTAAGTAAATATCTATGACTCAAGATTAACACAATTAGTTTGGAAAAAGACACAATTGTAAGATTTGATGGTTGATGTAAAGTTTCCACACCTCTTTGGTTTTTAGAATCAAAGTTGTATAAATATTTGTAAAAATATAGTGAAATGTTATTAATCTAATAACATTGATATTAAACATCACTTCATCATGATCATGTGGATCGAAATGAACTAAAGATGATGTCTGTTCCCATAATAGAGCAAGTAGATGATATCTTTACAAAAAAAATTCCACAGGAAACATTTAAGAAAATGAGGTTAATGATGGGTGTAAAAAATCACTCTATTCAAGTATAAAGTATGTGATATATTTCCCATTTCTCACATTTCCTTTGGATGTTGTATCCATAACGGTAGAAAATATGTAACATAAAACTTTCCATTTGTATGTGCTTTACCTTATAAAGAAGCGAATATATTTAAGGGGATTTTTTAAAAGTGCAATGTTTTGCTGTTAACATGTGTGAAATATTTTAATAGTTTGTTGATTTGGATTCAAGGAGTTGTTTTTTATAGGTTGAAGTCTATTTTGATGATGAATTCTAAAGTGAAAAAATTATTTAAAAAAGTTTCTTAGTCACTGCTTTATATACATCATGATATTATTGGTCAATGATTATTGTTTCCAACATCGGGTTATATCATATAGTATTATAATTGTTTGAAAGTGATCCATTACTTTAGTTTCAATGTAATAAAAATTTACATTCCTTGGTTGACAACAAAATCCATGGGGGGGGGGGGATGTTGAGACCAAGAAACTTTGAGGTGTTGTCGATGTAAGAAGAATATGGTTATGTTTAAAGAAGGATTTCTTTAAGTGATATATTTTTTTTACTCTCAAAAATAACTTTAGCATGTTGATATTTCTTTATAAAGTTATGAACAGAGTTTTGGTTGATATATGGAGTCCAACAGACTGAGAACAATAGACTGGGTCCAAAAGACCGAGGATGAAACAAAATATTCTAACAATATCATCAAACTTAGATGTTCCTAAAAATAAAATCAGGTGATGATTTTATTTTTTTAGATTAAAAAATATCATGATAATTTTAAGAAATTCATGATACTAGATAATATTTTTCAAAGGAATAAGTTAGTGTAACTTGGTAGAACTATGTCCCCCAAAAAAAGAGAAGGTTTATTTAAGTGTTTTTAGAAAAAAAGTCATAAAAAGTGTATCAGATGGATTTATACAAAGATCAATATGAGAAGTGAAGAAGTCTCAAACATAGATCTTGGAGAAAATTCATCAAATATATACCACTAGATTGACTTTTACAAAGTCATCTGAAAGAGTACCTGAGAGAGACTTTTACAAAGTCATCATATAGAGTCTACTAGATAAAATTTTAAAAATTCACCGGACATATATGTTGTTATAAAATATTAAGAGGAATGAGAGTTCAAATGAATTCATTATATAAATTTACTCAAAGAGATCTGAGAATTGGGAACATAAAAATCATACTGGATGGAAAATTATGAAGTTTAATGAATGGAGGATCTTTCATAATGTTTTAACGACTAAAGTATTTTGAAAGTCATGTAATTTCTTTTGAAAATAAATTAAATGTGAAGATTTTGAGATAGATGATGAACACTATAGTAATCACAAAATAAGTATTATAATTATATAAAATATTTAAGGAATGTTTGAAGAATTTTGAAGCCAAAATTTAAGGAAGTCTTTATGAATATTGTTGAATCCCATTAACCCAGAGGTTTGAATACAACAAACTGAAGAAAGTTTGAGAGAGGTGTTAAAAGTTTGAGTGGGAATATTAAACTTGAATTTCACTATAATCCATATGTTTTTTGAGAAATTATTAATATATAAAGTGGAGACAGTGCATCAAGAAAATTATTTCCAATATAGATGATGTTATGAGAACTACTGAAGAATTTAAGTTACATGCTTCTGGATATATTTTTCCAATAAATTGGCATCATATGAACAATGATATGAAGTGATCAGATAAACAAAGGTGATCAAGTTAACATGAACCAAATATACTAGACCAATTACATTAAAATTATGGTATCCGATGGAGAAGTGATCATAAAGAAAGTTTCCTCCAAAAGTACTGGATTAAGTTCTTGCTAACTGTTATATAAAAAATTGTATTGGAAGAATAACTTGTAGGAAATAAGGTGTGCATAAATCATTATAGTGACAACATAAAAAATACTATTAGTAAAGTTCTTTTATTATTGAAAACACTATTCTATCATATTATCTACGTGATTAACACATGCACTATCAATTGACTAGAGTTATTTGCAAGTTATGGATATCCCCTACTTTCTATAACCACTAAATGATTATTTTCTAGTAGATATGTGTTTTTTTATTATTTTAGTTTCATGTTAGGTAATAGATATTGTTATTGAGTAGTGAACCTTATAAATTCTTGTGTTATTGGGGGCGTTCTTGTTTTTTTCTAGTGGATTAAATTCTCACTAACCATTGGTGAAGGTTGTTCTTAAATAAGGAACACATAAAAATAATTGTTCACTAATTCACCCCTCTTAGTGATCACATAGATCATGACTGTTCCTTTCATATTCCACATTCTAATTTCATGGCATATAATTATTTTATGTCACTATGGTTTTTGAATAATGATTTAGATTATTATTCTATGTTATATGTTATATTTCCATTATCATCAATTTTTTACTAACATTTTTATGATATGTTCTATGATTATGTTATCATGCATATTTATCACTTTTTATGATTTTATGACCTTATTTAATTAATCATGATATTTTCTCATGATCATATCTCTCAATTTTTAGTGATATAGTGATATAATCCTATATATATCATTGATAATGTTTTACTAATTCATATTAGATAGGGATATGATTAGATTGGAATAATTTATGAATATTTTTTTAGGATGAATTGGATTTCAAATAAGGTGATAAGAAAAAAAAATAGTATAGTATCCAATGTCAAAAAACAATTGAGTTTTGTAAGTGTGCTTAAAAAATTGATAATATATCTGTAATAAGGTATAATGGTGAATGTTTTTTTAGACATCTATGATTATGTGACAGTATATGGGAAAATTATTTATTTTCAACACCAAATCTAGATATTCAAGCAATTGGGAGATTCATTTGGTATCAGATTAGGGATCAGTTATTTTTAGGGATACAATTAAAAGGAAGTATTGTATAAAACCTAATGAAATATAGGTTGATCAAAAAATGAAATTGGGTAAACAAATAGTTTTATAGTTGAATTAATAGTTTGATAAGTTTTATCAAGGGTAACATAGGTTATGAAAAGTTAGTATTGTGTATTTCATATGATTGATTAATTCTATTTAATAAGATATTATCACTTCTCTCAATAATAACATTGGTTTTATTTAATGGATTGAAATTGAATAATCTTAAAAAATAACTAAAATTATGTTGAAATATATAGTTATCCTTATTATCAATGAAAGTAATATTTTTATATAAAGGAAATTATAAATAATCTACTTACATTAATATCTTGGTTTGTTAATAGTGACATAAATCATGTCATGATCCAAAACACACCAATATTAAAGTAACATGATATAAAATCCTTCATATAATAATAACCACCATCCATTAGTGTATCCTAAAATTAATTAACTGTTTCAAAATGATTCTAATATAGAGAAAATAAATATTTTTTGCTTCACGAATACAAAATTCAACCTTTTCATATTCCATTCTTAATAAAATTTTGATATATTGTGTAAACTGGTATATACATGAAAATATTAGATATTGTGTTATCATTGAAAACACCTTGTGATATATTTATTATATCTAATGTTTGTAACTCCTTAAAATTCACGAGAAGAAATTTCCAATAAATATGGCCATTATCCTTTTGGCATAGTAATATAAAACTAATGTATTGTGCTGATTATATAATCATATGTCCAACATATATTTTTAATAAAAATCATTTAAATTGATTAAAAATTCATTGATAAAGGAAGGTCATGGAAAATATAGAAGAAGATCCAATATCCTACCTTAACAAAATGTATGCACATGTAATAATCCATGTTATGATCATCGATATAAAGAAGGATTATAATAATTTATAACTAAATGTATGAGAATATTCTATATTTCAATACTAATAATGGTGAAATTTATCCAATGAGTATGGAATATTTTTATGAAACATATTTCTCAAACTCATTATCTTAAAACTGTGAAAAATGTTATTTTTATGTTAATAATTATAAAATGTTTATAAATCCCTATGGGAAGAAAATTAAAATATATTCATGGTTACTGTTGGAAAAAATAATTAAATTCAATATTCTTATCACCTATTAATTAATCATACATGGAATAAATATAAGATAATAACACAAATGTAACATCCACAGATCTGAAACTCTCTCTTGTGGATGAAAAGGGTCAGTTACGAGACCTCAAGAGTGCCTACCCATACACCAGAGGCTACCAAATTGAATAGGGGGTGTGAAATGTATAGTGGGGAGACTATACCCCTTGGTATGAAGTTTCATAGAAGTGGAAAATAAACCACATAGATGAATTAAATCAAAGTATATACATATTGGAAAACAACAATAAGAGAAAACTGAATAATCCAATGAATAATAAAGGAATAATGTAATGATGTGTTGGAATGTAACTAAATGTCATTTTAGAAACAATAAAAGTAAAATAATAGAAGAAACAAACAATGACTCAAAAGTCCCAGGTCCCGAACCCCATGTTAGTCCCATATCCAAACTAAATCCCATCCAGCATGCAAAAATCTACAACAATGTATTTTTCCCTTGTCCAAACCTACATCCATGTAATATTCTCAAGTACCAAACGGTGGCCCGAATAGGGTGTGAGTATAAATCAATAGGTTAGAACCACCACTTATAAAATAACTAGTTCAATAATAAGTTAATGAAATAATGTAATAAACATGTGTATTAATTAATTTAATAATTAATAAAATACAACAACAATCTACTTTGGCTCCATGCCAAAATATATCTGATTTTATCTTACAACCATGTCAGCCACAACCATATAACCAAGGTAAATTAACTTGCTTCGACATCGCACCTTAATATCTCATAGATTTTCTTATGACAATTCCACCCATATCTATTTAACAATGGTATAGTCATAACAATCCGGGTCAAATCCCTATAAGAATTACAACATTCGGATAAAATCCTTATAAGCATTACAACATAGAACTAGGAAAATCTCGCTCTCTATAAGAATTATAGCATGGGACTAGGATGAGCCCGCTCAATATTAGAATTACGTCATATATGGGTGAAATTTCTAGGGCCAAGCCCAATATATAATCATTTCAGCATGGAACACAAGTCCTATAATACAACATGGATATCACAATTTCACATCATAAATCTCGATGTTTAATTATGTGAATTACCATTTATCTTTTATATACCACTTTCAATTAAATCAAAATTGATTAAAAATCATAACAATAACCAATAATCCATAAATTAGGGATTCTCTATCAAATAATCACATAAGGTCTCATTTCATGTTAAGCCCACTTTAATCCATTAGTCAATTCAATTATGATCATGGTTTTATCACCCAACAGGTAGCCATAAGCCAGGTCAGGAGCCCATTGAAACCAAGGGAATTCTAGGAAGGATCCAATTAATTATTTAATTGATTTTTTTTACACTCTATATTGGCATAATCACAATATTACATAAACATAGAAATTTTCAAACCATAGAGTTAAGATTTATACCACCTACCTTTATCTGATGATCCAACAAATATTTTAATGTAAGACACATGTGAGGAAGAAGGTGGAGATGATCTCAAAGAGAATCCTAGATAAAAAATGATCAATATCAAGACCAACAACACACAGGGTCAAAGTATTTCACCCTAAAGGTTGAATAACCAAGGATTAAAAGGGAGAAAATGGACTAAAAATACTTATCAGGGATCGAAGGAGTTATTGGGACATCCATAAGGGAGTTTTGCACTCCAAATTTTCCTAAAATATTTCCTAAGTTTAAGAGGAGAATGCCTCAGTGAGTTGAAATAAAAAAACAAACAACACGATATACTTTAAAACAACAGGTTGTAGAATTACATGGTGTGTAATTTAGTTACATGTCATGTAATTACTTTTAATGGGATACACTAGAAAACCAATCACCACAGATTTATTTTATTAAAACACCTAAACATTACATGATGTGTGACCCCTTTACACAACTTGTAAATGTTTTATAGGTTGTTTTAGCCCATTTTCCCTTTTAATAACCCAAATCCCCTTTAAATATTCTTAAATTACTAGGAAACCATGAAACACTTAACCCATTTATACACATAATCCATTAATATAGATAAACATACTTATCTGGAATTTATTTCATTTTCCCCAAAAAATATCTCCATGTGGAATCTCATGGGGTTTCTCCAATTTTGGTTTAAAGACAAGGAAAAATGTACCTGAAAGAAAAGTTAATGAAATACTCATAGAGATACATACATGGAAAAAGACAGGATCTTACAATATCTCTACCATATAACATCTTGTCTCGGAGCTACTCCAACCGTCATTGTTAGGTCTCAGCAAACAATTATATCCATTGTGTTCACATATTAGACTCCCTCTCCCAGGTCTCCTCCTAAACTCTCCCATGATTCCACTATACTCAAACCAATGGTATTGTCTTACCCCAAATATATTTCTCACTATGATCCATAACCTGTATCAAATGTTCCATAAAGGATGCATTGACACAAATATTGATATCTGCTATGTGTATCACATGGGAAAGGTCTGGATGATATCTCTATAGATACAAAACATGGAACACATTGTGTATGGAACTATAGGGGCATGGAATGGATAAATGGTACAACATTAGACCGACCCTTTCCCCTATTTAAAACGACTAGAAAAACTTGGGCAATAGATTTCCCTATTTCCTAATATGATATTGTCCCATCCTAGGAGACACCCAAAGGAAAACATGATGACCCACCACAAATTCTAGAGGCAATCTCTAATGGTTAGAATATGATTTATCCCTTCTCTACATAGTTTCCAACTGCTTCTTGGTCAACTAAACCTACTCAGATGTCTCCTACAAGAGACTAGGTCCAACAAGTACTGACTCACTTACCTCAAGCCAACAAAGAGGTGAATGACAAGGCCTTCCATACAAAGATTAAAAAGTTTATATTTGGATCGATTCCTAGAATCTATTATTATAGGTAAACTCCATGAGTTCCATATGTTTCTCCCATGAACCAGAAAAATCCAAAACAAATTCTCATAACATATCCTATAGAACTTGAATAGGCTACTTAGATTGACCTTCAGTCTATAGAATGTAGATTGTTCTCAAAAGAACCCTTGATCATAAAGCCTTTTGAATACCCTGCTAGAAACGTTGTATGAAATGAGGATCTATATCTAAAACGATATTCCTCGGAACACCATGTAACTGAACCACCTCACACATGTAAAGAATACGTATATCATCAATCATGAAGGTTTCCATGATGGGTAATAAGTGAGGTGACTTAGTCATTTTATCCAAAATAACCCATAAAATTTCATTATTGTTTGTTGTCCTAGGTTATCCTATAAAAAAATCCATTGTGACATCATACCATTTCCACTCAGGAATGAGAAAAGGATACAAAATACCAGCTGGCCTTGTATGCTCATCTTTCACCTGCTTACAAGTGAAGTATCTAGCCATCAATCCTTCAACCTCCTTCTTCATCCCTGACCACTAGTACTATCTATGGATGGCAAGATACATCTTTGTTAAATTGGGATGCACCACCCATCTAGAAGCATGAAAATCCTTCATCATCTCCTCACATAAGCCCATAATAACCCATACTCATATAAAAAAAGAAGATAATTGATATTGTTGAGAGACCATCTTGATGGTGTCTCCCCACCATATAAGTTTTCTCTCAAAACTAAGCCCTCTGGATAAGATGACTTCCCAGTCTTAATCTGGTCCAAAATTACAGGTATAACAAATGCTAAAGTCAGAACTACACATCTCTAAGACTCTTAAACATCAAGATGAATGTCTAAAATGAGGGCCATTATCCACCACTTGTAAGAACACTCTCATACTTCCTATATATAGGCATTTTGGCTTAAGGTGCCATCAATGACATTTCCCTTGCCTGGTGTATAATCTAATTTGACATTGAAATATTACAAATACCCAACCCACCCGCTCTGTCGATGGTTTAGGTCTCACTAAGAAAATATGTACATGAGGCTCTTGTGGTCCATTTATACCAAGAACCTATCAACCATGAGATAGTGTCTCCAAAATATAATTTCTTGTACCACTACTACTAACTCTTGGTCATGAGTATGATGATTCCTCTCAAGCGGTCTCAGTTTTCTGGAGCCATAAGCATCCACTTGATCCTCCTGCATTGGAACTACTCTAATTACAACTCCAAAAGTGTCACAATACATGGTATATTCTTTACCTGACATAGGTAATGAAGATAGGTGTTGAGTTCAACCTAAATTTTATCTCATGAATATATCTTTTTAAATTATCAGACAAACAAAACCTCACCCCTTTCTTGGTCATCTCAGACATCACTACTTCTAAATATGAGAAATCCTAGATAACACACTGATAATAACCTTCTAAACCCATAAATCTTAAAATATCAAAGAAATTATTAGGATATTACCAAGATATTGTGACTACGAATTTATCTAGGTCAACTAAAACTCCTGCCTCTGAGATGGAATGGCCCAAGAAGTGCAATTTATTAATCCAAAAACTACATTTGGTTAGCTTAGAATAAAGTAGGTGACCTCTAAATGAACTGAGGACCATGTCAAGTTTTTTATCATCGTCATCTACTATCTCGAAGTACACTAAAATATCATTGAAAAACCCCACCACAAACTGGTCTAGAAAATGATGAAAGGTCATATTCATTAAGGCCATGAATACAGTTGGTGCATTAGTCAACCCAAATAGATTCACTATGAATTCAAAAAATATGTATATTCACTTAAAAGTACTCTGAGGTATGTTTGATAGTCACAATCTCAATTGATGATACCCTGACCTCAATTCGATCTTTGAGAAGATCTTAACACCTCTCAATTGATTGAAAAGATCATCAATGAGCAGAAGCGGATAATGGTTCTTGACCATCATCTGATTCATCCTCTGATAATCCACACATAAGCGCAAATACCCATAAGAATTATTGGTTAAGAGAAATAGAGAACCCCAAGTTGATGTACTGTGACATATGAAGCATTTAGATTCTAGACATTACAACTAAACTTTCAACTTCTGAATATATTCTGTTTCCATTCTATATGACAGGATATAAATTGGATCTTCTCCCTGTAACAATTTTTCATGAACTCAATCTATCAATCATGAGGAAATCCATATAACTTGTTAGAAAATACATCCTACAAATGGTATACCACTAAAAGAAAATAAACCAACTACATTCGACCATAATATAGATAAAGACTGACTATTAGTTCCATGAGGCAGTCCAACCTGCACTGAATTGGTCCTGCACGACCAACCTTGAAGATCCCACTCACTATGTTTAAAATAACTGCCTCTTTATGGATATAGAAATTTAACACTCCTCCTTTAACTTGCATTATGTTTCAGGTATAGAACAAACCAATACATACAATGAATCATGTTGAATCCTGTCATTTCCAACATGAACAGTCCCTAAAATAAATCATAAACACCAATATCTAGAGAATACGCCTTGAAATGTTTGAGATTCCCTGACCTCACTCCCAATAGTGTGTCAATGGCCAAATTACCATCCAGGATTTCCACATCCAAGCCCAAAATAATTACAAAAAGAGCAGATATAAAATAATGAAATTCTCTTGTATCAATCAAAACACAATTCCAGGTACATGATACAAGAATTTTACCTTTAACAGTAGATGCTATGACATCCATGATATCTAGAGTAGTATACATAATGTGAAACTAACTTTTACCTCTTTCTATGGTTCCATTATAACTACCCTGAACTATTTTCAATGCCTGGTACTACTGATCATGCATTGGGATACCACATCCCTTGCCTCAGCTAGAACAGCCAGTGGAACTCCAGCTACCAGCCTGCTGAGAGGTAACTAGACCAATTCCTGACTTAGGTGCCTATCATGATCCTATTCCACTAGTCTTCTATGGAAAGTATAAACATAACTTCTAAAGATAACCTAGTCTTCCATAGATACGATACTCAACTGTAGGGTAAAGACACTATGGGCACTTAGGGCCAAACATTCCACACTGATGGAACTGGAACAGAACACAGTCCTGAGATGAATTTCCAATACCATGACTTCTCTTTCGAATAATTACTTGGTAGAAACTATCATAGCGACACTTCTTTCCATTTGAATAAGAGCTCCCAATTTTCCCTATAGAAATAGCCTGGACACTTCTTGAGGCCTCTCTCATATTCCCTTCCATGATGAGTTCTTGGATCATCACACCTTCAAAGTTACTCAAGAGAAAAACATTTACCTTTGACCTGATCTCATGTCAATGACCATCCTAAAAATATCTCACCTTGGAGCTCTTATTAGATTCTAAACATGGCGCAAAGCAATGAAGGTCAGTGAAATGTCTAGCATAGCCGAGCACCGACACGCCCTCCTGTATTAGTTGCATGAACTCGTGATCTATTTTTTCCTAAACATATCGAGATAGAAATGGATCAGTAAATTCATCTCGAAGTCCTTCTAATATAGCTCATCCTATTTCCAAGATTCCCCCAAAATATCCCACCTACTCTTGGTAGGCCTAGGAAGCATATATGCAGTAAGCTTCACCCTCTTATCCACGGGTGTCTCGAGATAATTGAACACCATATGGATTGAATAAATCTAGAACTTGGTTTCCTGGGGTCCTCCTTTCCCAGTAAACATTGGAGGATACTGCAACTAAAACTCACTTATTAGCTCATACATCGAAGGAATGGTATAAACAGTCTCCTTTTCCATGGATCACATGACCCTCAGGAAGCTATGAGAAAGCTGAACATCAATATTATCCTTAGGAACTATAGAAATATCTGGTTCAGCTGAATTAGGAGTGAACTGATTTCCACTCTCCTAATGCTGAACTCGAAGATGATGATTAAGTATTATTATCTAGAATAAAAATGCACACCTTAGATAACTAACTAGTAACAAGTTCAACCTCAACAGGTGACTAAAATATAGAACCACTGACACCTGGTCTCCCTAAACATGGATTACAAGTGTTTCAGCATGACATGTCAACTCATTTCATTTATCCATTGAAACAGATGTCTCATATCACAGTTCAAAAGAAAACTAAATATCAAATTCAAGAATATATATGAATATATCATGAAAATCATGTCAATATATCCCTATGTGCCTATTATGATGCATGTTTTCTCTTCTCATACCATATCGGGCCATGAGTAAAATCCTCAAAAAAATAGTAACATCATAAAAAAATAACCTCACACAACATGTGCATCACCCAAGGTGAAATAAAATCAATTGTAATAAGCAAACAATACAATAGAAATCCCATCCCTAGGAACCATTATTCCCCCCCATACATGGGTTAGATACTCCCATGCACAAGATCATTTCCAGGTCTCGACACATCCTAGTATCCTTTCTCCCTTCCCCAAACATTAAAGTATAATAAAATAGAACATTCTCCCTTTGATACCACTTTATGACATCCCCCGATCCGGTACTCTCTCATGTGGCCAAAAGGGTTGGATACGAGACATCAATCATACCTCCCCGTATAAAAGAGGATACCGACTAGTAGTGAGGGTGTGAAATGTATAGTGGGGAGACTATAACCCCTAGTATAAAGCTTTATAACAGTAGAAAATAAACCATATAGTAGAAAGAAATCTAAGTATAGACATAGCATAAAAAAGTAAGAGCTAACTAAATAATCAAATGAATAATAAAAGAATAATGTAATGAAATTTTGGAATGTAACTAAATGTCATGATATAAAAAATACAAGTAAAATATTATAATACACAAATAAAGATTCAAGATTCCTCGATCTCAATCCCCGCGTTAGTCCCATCTCCAAACTTCAGCCTATCCAAAAAGCAACAGCCAACAACAAGGTTCTTTCCCCTTATACAAACCTACATCTATGTAATCTTCTTAGGTACCAAATAAAAACCCAAATAGGGTTTGAGTATAATACATTAGGTCAACACCACCATGTATAATCTGCCCAGTTTGATAATAAGTTTATGCAATAAAGTGATAAACATATGTATTAATTAATTCAAAAATTAATAAAATTCAAGAACAACCTTCTTCATCTCCATGCCAAAATATCTCTAATCATATCATACCACTACTAAAAATTTTAGCTATTTGCGATAGGTCATTTAATACAGGATCTCATCGAAAATGTTCATTTATAAAGGGATCCCGTCGGAAATGTCCTATTGTAGTAAACTACATACCAAATATGTTTTTTGTGACAGACCATCGCAAAAAATCATATTTGTGAGGAAAATTTTCCCATCGCAAATTGCTAACCTATGATATCTAAAAAAATTATTTTAAAATTAAATAATAATAATTAAATAATAATATTATAAATAATAATAATAATAATAATAATAATATAAATCACAATAATGATAATAATACTAATTATTACTAATTATTACTGATTATTACTAATTATTACTAATTATTACTAATTATTACTAATTATTCCTAATTACTCTTAATTTTTCCTAATTATTCCTAATTATTTTTAATTATTCTAAATTATTCCTAATTATAACAAATTATTCCTAATTATTCCTAATTATTCCTAATTATTCTTAATTATTGCTAATTATTACTAATTATTAATAAATATTACTAATTATTAATAATTATTCCAAATTATTCATAATTATTCCTAGTAACTCTTAATTATTTATAATTATTCCTAATTATTCCTAATTATTACTAATTATTATTAATTATTGTTATTTATTACTAATTATTACTAATTATTACTAACTATTACTAATTATTTCTATTTATTACTATTTACTACTATTTATTACTTTTTATAAATATTAATTGTCCTGTTTATTACTAATTATTACAATTTATTAGTAATTATTACAAATTATTACTATTTATTACTATTTATTATTAATTATTCAAATTTGTTACTAATTATTACTATTTATTCATATTTATTACCAATTATCAACTAATTATTACTAATAATTACAAATTATTAATAATTATAACTAATTATTACTAATTAATCATATTTATTACTAATTATTACTAATTATACATATTTATTACTAATTATGACTAATTATGATAATTTATTACCAATTATTACAATTTATTACTAATTACCACTAATTATTACTTATTCCGACTAATTATTACTAATTATTACTAATTTCTAATTGTTACCACTAATTATTACAAATTATTACATAATTATCATTATTTATTACTTATTATCGCTAATTATTACTAATTATGAATAATTATGAATAATTATTAATAATTTTTGTAATTAATACTAATGACTACTAAATAATAATAATTAATATAATAACTATTAATTAATAATAATTAATACTAATCACACGTAATTATTTGTAATCATAAATAATGAAAAATAAAATGATCTAATTCTAATGTAATTTAATTACACCTAATTAACAAAAATTATAACTAATATAAAATAAAATTAATTAAATAAAAAATAAAAGAAAACGATAAATACCTTAAAACTGAATCTTTCGTTGGATGTAAGACTTGAATATTGATTTGATGTAGAATCTTAAAATTTGAAAAAATTTGAGAGGGAAAATGTAAGTAAACAGGGAGGACGGGGTAGAGAAATGAGTGGAATAAGAAAATTCGAATAGGGATATATATAGGTTAGAGTATTTTGAAAATACCAACCCCCTATTAATTAGGGGCGGCGGTTAAAAAAATATCTATGATGGGACCCCTCACAAATACCCACCTGTCGACAAACTATTTACGATGGGAGATAAACCCCATCACAAATACTAAGAAAATGCCACTGGGTATTTGCAATGGGACCCCTCCCCATCGCAAATATTCTGTTTTCCCATAGAGTATAACCATACCAAACACATCCATATAACCGTGGTAAATTAACCTACTTTATCACCATGATTAAATATCTTGGAGCATTTCTTACAACCATTCCTACCACCACCATATAACCATGGTATAGTCACAATAATCTACGTCTTAACCCTATAAGAATTGCATCATGGGACTGGGTGAAGCCCACTTGCTATAAGGATTACAACAAGGGACTGGGTTAAGACCACTAAATATCAGTATTACAGCATATAAGTGGACATGTTCTTGGGCCAAACTCTATATATAAGCATTTTAGCATGGACCACAAGTCTCGACATACATCATGGATATGAAAATATCACATCATAAATCCCAATGGTTAGTTATGAGAATTACCATTTATCTTTTATATACCACTTTCAATTAAATTACAATTGATTAAAATTCCAAACAATAAGTAATAGTCCACAACTTAGGGATTCTATATCAAATAATCACCTAAGGTCTCATATCATTCATGACACACTTTAAACCATTATCCAATTCAATTATGTTCATGGTTTGCTCACCCAACGGGTAGCCATAGGCCATGTCATAAGCCAATTGAAACCAAGAGACTTCAAGGAATGATCCCATTCATTATTTAATTGATTTTGGGCACCCACTATGTTGGATCAATCACAATATTTTATAAATGTGGAAATTATGAAACCATAGGGTTAATATTTTGACCCCCTGCCTTTATCTGATGATCCAACAATGCTTTTAATAGAAAACTCCCATGAGGAAGAAGGTGCGGATGATTTCCAAGATAATCCTAGATCAAAATTGATCAAGATCAAGACCAACAACACCCACAATCAAGGGTTTCACCGTAAAAGGTGGAGAACCAAGGAAGAAATGGGAGAAACCAGACCAAAACCACTTACGAGGGACCGAAGGCATTATCCGGACGTCTGGAAGGGAGGTTGGAACTCTAAATTCTCTTGGAAGATTCCCTAAGGTCGATAGGAGAAGGATGTGGTGAGTTGAAATGAGAAATCAATTACACAAAATACTTTAAAACAAAAATTCATAGAATTACACATCAAGTAATGTAGTTACACATTGTGTAATTATTTTTAATGGGATACACCGAAAAACCCATCACCTCATATTTATTTTATTAAAAAACATGAACATTACATGATGTTTAATCTCTTTACACAACAAGTAAATGTTCTAGAGATGAGTTTTCAAACCATTTTCCATTTAAATAACCCAAACCCCCTTTTAAGATTCTCTACTTACCAAGAACCCATGAAACACTTAACCCATTTATAATTGGACTCCATTAACTTAGATAAACATACTTATCTAGAATTTAGGTGATTTTCCACAACAAATCTTTCCACATATATCCCATCCGGTCATCCCGATGTTTGGTTATAATACAAGGAAAAACTTACCCAAAAATTTTAAATGAAAAACTCAGAGAGATATATACCTGTGAAAAGAAGGTATCTTTGACAAACCTCTCTTTATGCACATTATATGAAAAAAAATCATGATTATTAAACTAATATTTAGTTTCTAGTGAAACATTTATATAATTAAATCCCTATATTAATAATATCATCGCTTTTTTTTATTAGTAAGAGAAACTAAAAAAATTAGGGGGAATGTAACATTCTATATTTTTTTATAAATTTTCAATCTCAATAAATGAAATTGATTTTATTTCAATTATATTTAAAATATTTTCAGTAAAAAATAAATTACTTGAATTGAAAAAAAGGATATTTAAATTAAATTATTTATAAAAAATCATACTTTATAAATAGTAGATTCATACATATTATAAGATTAATAAAACTACATTTTCATAATAAACACATGTTAATAAAATAATTTCATGAATGAAATATTAATCCTTATGGTCTCTCAAGAGATTCATAAGATCATTATAATGAAATAGATCATATTTATATATGGAAATATGAAATTAACTTTAATGAAAATAATAATATATAAATCACATGGAAAATAATTATTGAATAATATTAAAATTTGTAAAAGAATAAGTAAATTATATTGCATGTTTCAAAATGAAAAATGGTAACAACGAAATATAAATATATTATTTGATGTTTCTTTTTAATTTATTTGTTAAAATTAATTCATTTTTTATGATAATCATTTTCTATAAAGTTTATTATAAATAAAAAATTAAAAATGGCATGTAAAATGTTGGATAGTAATCCTGATGAAGAAAAATTAAAATATTTAATGACTCATCACATGTTGAAGTATCATTTGTGAATTTATTTTATGATATGAATTTTTTTATGAATATTAAAATTAGATAATTGAAATAAGAGAATTATCGCATGTTATAGATAATTAATATTTCATGATTTAGGGATTAAAAAATATATTGAGTTTTTTATCACTTAAGTTTTTATGATATTCTTGATGATGCCTCTGGAAATTTATTCTATAGTGTGATATCTACTTGGTTATGTCTTGTGGTCATTGTTTATTGAGGTTTAATTATGTGAAATCGATATACAACATAAATCAAGTAATATTAATGGATTAATCAACAAGGCTTATAATTTATTTACCGATTTACTTAAAATTTCATGAACATTGAAATAATCATTTAATAATGTTTATGTTGATTTATATCTATTATTAGCCACTTCAAATGGCTATCTTGATACATAAAACCTATGCATAATAAATTGTTTTATTGAAGATGAGAATTAAAATGGGTTTTTATCTAAAGATAATTTCATGGGGTTGAGTATTGTTTTAATCAAATATTAAATCTTGGAATGCCTTTTTTCTATATCCTCATATTCCCCTTGGAATAGTGTACTAAAATAACTTTATTTCATTATGTGAATGCTCTAGAATATTAGAGAATTATTTTGAATTCTTTTATTGTGAACTTAGAATAGTTTGGATCAATGATAAGCAACGGGATGGGAACCCAGGGTTGTAGTGATGGTTGATTTCGATGATTGTGGGATGGATTATGATATGTAGAATAGAGTTGGGGATTACACCATGGTGTTTTGGATGAGTTAAGTTTGGGGATTTCTCATCTATATACTCTTCCTTGATTATTTTAAATGGTTTTTTGGATGTGTTTTATATGACGTGTTTCCAACTTCTTGACACATCATAACTATATGAATGCCAAGTACATCACTATTTAGGTAGTTTATGATGATTCCTAGAGTACCTAGAATTTATGAAATGTAAATGAATTAATAAGTGAATGGGGATGATACATGTTGATTATAGTTTACGATGACATAATTGAGAATATAAATAAGATAATTATATTTCTAATGACACTTTGTTTAAAATAAATAAGTTTTTAATCTTGTAAATAAATACATAGTGATACTAATTAATTAATGGAAGATTAATTGTAAATGATGAACCTTGATGCTTGTGCATGTTTGAAATATAGATTCTAAAAGTTGTAGGTGGGTTTCTAGTGAGACAATAGTATCTGATGAGTTTAAGTCTAGGTAGTTGTCCTTAGTGTGGTTGAGTCTGACATCCACTGGGAAACTGAGACCCAATGGTTTGGGTGTGTATAGGGGGGTGTAGTTTTACAACATCTAAGATTCAGGGGGAAAAAATGGTCAGCTTATCCACCTCCCATGCTCTCCATTTAGCTATAGATTACATGCAGGCATATCCTAGGCTGTAATGGCTTATGGTCTTACCCTGATAATGATGTATCTCAGTTTTATAGTAAATTTATGTGTGGGATATAATTACTTGAAGTATATAACATACTTGTATCTTCTTTTTGTGGCTATGGATTCCCATGGGTGTACCTGGATGGGTTGTGCTAGCTTGAATTATAATGCATATGCATGGGTTGTAGCGGCTTCTGGATATACACTTGGTTACAAATGTGATGATGATGATTAGTTTGTGTCCGTATACACAAGAAGTATAATTGTTTTGATATAATTACACAAGATACAAGATGAATAATTAAATGGTTGATCAATTAACATTAGCCACAGTGGTATTAGAGTGACAAACTAGGTGGGAAGTGGAATTGGGGTAGACACACACACACACACACACACACATATATATATATATATATATATGCTTTTGATATATAATAATTTATTTTAATGCATACTTGGTGAGTGGGACATGGTGAGAATGAGAAAATATCTTTATATATTTATGGGAATATTTATATTTACTCATTTATCCACTCGGATTTATTATACTTCTTTCACTATTTATATGATAGGTTTCTTAGATGATCCTATGAAGTATACATGTTATGATCACTGTACATATCAATATTTATTTCAGGTCCACTTGTGTGGGTTGGTGAAGTAATTGAGAATTACAAGATTGAGTGTTTATTTAGGATTTATTGGGGCTTCCAGAAATTTCATCTGAGAACTTCATTTCATAAGGTTTTTATTATAAAGATATTAGACATTATGCTTTTAATTTTTTTTATGATATATCTTGATTTAGGAGATTTTAATTTTTCCAATTATGATCATAAAATCCCTCAATGTCGAAGATAATATGTGTGCGATGACATATCTTCAAAATCCTTATGTTTGCTGAAGTCCTGGTGTGGTCTTATTCTAGATCCATTGATCAAAGAGGACTATGGGGCTAGAGTTTTTTGTTACTTTCGATGAGATTGTAGTCAAAAAAGATTTAGGTTTTCAACTTATAAATTTTTAGAGGTCTACCATGAAGGAACATTCATTTCAGATGTACAAACCTAGGATTACATCTATAAATCCACATGCTACATCAGATAATATAGGGTGATCCCTTTTAATTGAAAGAATTTTGGTAATTAATATCCTATTTAGATGTTTAAGGATTTACATCCTTCACTATAGTAATATTTACCACATTTTGGTTATTGTTTTATTTTTTTATTTTAATTTATTTTCTATATGTATATATATATATGCATTATTTTCCATTATGACTACTCCTTTAAATCATATTTGTGTTTAATATATGATTAATTTTTTTCCAATAAAATAATTTTTTTCTATAATTTACTCTAATCTAATATGATTTTGTAACATTATATCATCATAATGGTTAAGCAATATGAATATTAAAAGTTATTATTTAACATTAATTCACTCATAAATCTTGATGTACATTTACCTTCCATACATTCTTTTTTGGAACTAACACTTGATATTAGAGATTGTAACTTCATTTTACTTAATAAACATGACATTAGATCCTAACTATAAATGGGTATGAAGCTTATTTATATTTTTTTATAATACTGACACATGGTTTTATAGATAATATATTGAACTATTTATCATTTATTTCCTTCATTTGAACTTATAGCATTTTCTTTACACTATCATTTATAAGAGGATGAATTATTTTTATTGATATAACCTAAATTCCCATGTGGAGATTATAAAATTAGAATATAATATGTCCACCAATATTCTATGGTTTATAATACACTGTTGATGCTCTGTTTAGTCACAGAGTCCAAGGAATGACAAAGGGGAGTACCTCAAGCAAATAAAAACAAAAAAAGAAGAAGAGAGAGGGAAGAAGCATCAAAATGTTGCAAAGGCATTAAGCCGCGCAAGTCACTTGCATGACAGCCTTGTGCACACATGTTACTTGTGTTCCATATGTGAGGCACGCAGGTCACTTGCGTTCCCACATTGAAATTTCACCCTAATCTCAAGAGGCCTATAAATACCCCCTGTAGGCCCTCATTTAAAGAGAAGAATTTTCCAAAACTCAGATTCAAGCTCTAGTCACCCAAGTCTTTTTCTGAAATCTTTCAAACACTTCTAAGCTAATTATTTACCTAGAATGGAAGTTCTAAAGAGGAATAATAAGGTCTATGTTTTAGAACTCATCAATACTTGCACGCCTAAGTGTCCATCCCTTATGGGAAGTGAAGACACTTGCGTGTTTCCTTGCCCTCTCAAGGGAACTTTCATGCCACCCTTCTGGAAGCCTCTAGGGATGATACAAAGGGATTGAGTTCAAAGTTTCCCAAGTATTTCCCTATATATTCTTCATTGACCAAGGTGACTCATGTCGCACACGTCTACTTGCATGAACAGAACTTGTGCGCCAGAATGATACTTGCGTGCCTCCTTCCTAGTCACCTACTTTCCTCAAATCCACCTCTCCTCTTCAAGACATAGCCTTCAAAACCCTCTTCAAATCCATTTATGACATGGTTCCTTTGTTGGATTCCTTATCTGAAATAAATTCTATGATAACCTCTCCCAAAACCTCGTGACTTAAAAGCTTTATGTCACCACAGTTAGGGGTTTCCTATATAACCTCATCCTTTAAGATGAGAAGATCTTTTGATCTGGGCTTCCTTCTCAGGAGTAAGCCCCAGTCATAGTTTCCTTAAACATTGGGAATCCTCTTCAGGAGTATGCCCCAATCTTAATTTCTTTTGATTTGGGAATCCTCCTCATGAGTAAGCCCCAATCATAAGTCCCTTTTTATTTAATCCTCCTTCTCAAGAGTAAGTCCTAAGTTAAAACTCCAAATCTCTATAAAGTACAAATACCTTTATGGACCCTGCTTCTAGGATTCTTTCCTGAAGCAAATCCTGGTCTTCATCTACTTGGGAAGTCATACATATGTAAGCCCCACATCATTTCTCATGACTGCATCTTTCAGGGCACCATCATCAAGTTTATCGATACCTCTTATTTCTCACACCGAGCATGACTCACGTGATCTTAGAGTGTGAAAGTAATCATGAAATCCATTTTTGGGCCATTAATCATGCACAAACCCCATATTTCTTTACCCTAACTACGTGGACTTTGATCTCTACCTTAAAATTAGAGTACGTAGGAAGCCTTTATAAGGTTCAGGCCCATCTTTCATTAATTCTTTTCCATCCCATATGACGTTAAACTATATCCTTCTTATCGAACTATGTGGGTTCTGATTCCTTTTAAACAAGGATGCGTAGGTAACCCATCTACAGGTACGATCCCAACTTTGAAATAATCCTTGTCTTTCTGAATGATAATAAATTTCAAGTGCCCCACTGATCGGCTTTAAAACCAGTATGGTCATCATAATGACCAAGAGATTTCAATATAATGTATTGAAGGATACCATTGACTAATGATCTCTAATATATACAGATGATTCTCCATCAATGAAGAACCACAAATACATATAAAAGATTCTCTAAATCCCATACATGTCAATAATCGATTGCCAAATCTAAATGAAAACTAAATTTCATGCTTGGTGAATTAATAAGGATTCGTGAACCTAACTTAAATCTATAATAGAGTCCCAGAGTAGGTAATAATTCGCCCTATAAAGGTGTGATGATCCTGAACTCCCATCCACTCGACTGATGAAAATTCTTAAGCCTCATCGGTCCACAACTAATGAGCACCTACCTTTGGAAAGTAGGTTCAAATGGATATAGAATCATTGGGTGTTTCTGGTTCTACGAATAAAACACGTTAGAAACTGATTGGAAAGTTTTAACCTTAAAAAAACAAGGTCATTTCCATTTCCAGAAGAAACAAAAAAGTGGTGAACCTGATGTGAATACTTAACCAAGTTAAATGATGTTTTACTTATTTGTTAGACCCCTATTAAACTCAATATGAGGGCCAAAAAAGTAATCAAACACATATGTGTTCATCCAAAAGATGTAGTCTGGACAAACCTATCTTGATTATGTCTATTATATCAAACATGCACTCTTTTCCAGGATCTCTCTACAACACAAAATGGATTCTTTAAAGTTCACACCTGTGAATGCCTCAACCACTACTCCTGCTAGATCCTCATCCACTCTGAGGACGACATCACCTACTCCACGTTTTCAATGGTGGGTCTCGAATGCATTGGTGAGGTAATACCATAAACAAGGTACCATCCCAGCTTTGGAGGCCGCTTGACAAGCCCTCCAAGTTAACAACTCACCCTGGTTGTCCGGACAGCGACGACTAGTGGTCAGGAAACAGGTGGTGCCAACCACCGTCTCTAACCATTTCAGGTAGTTATCCCTGGAACGCAACAACAAGTCCCTCACATATTACAAGGAGGTGAATGAAGAGGTCACTCAAGGCCTTAGTTCAAGAAGACATGATCCCTTCCTGAGGACTCCCACCAACAATCGTCGCTAGACTCGTGCGGTAGTGCACCCTCAACATGATGAGGGTATCACCTTTGGATGTTTGTCTCAGGTCCCTCAAACCCGAGCATACAAGATGATCCATCAGAGGTGAAATTATTCTAATAGGGAGAAGGTTCTTACCTCTTCCCCCTCCAAACAAGTCCATCAATATAACTTGATGTCAAAAAATGAGTGGGCATATACACCCGTCGATCTTGATTTTACTTCATAGTAGACTCATCTGGAAGTAACACACCAATCCCGCCAGGAAATTATAGTGGAGAACTATAGGCAGGCACATACACCTATTTATAAATCCTCAGACAGTCATCAGGCTCATCTGACTGCATCCAATGAATCTTGCCAACCAAATATGGTGACCACCTGTAAACAGGCACATACACCTGCTTATACTCACCAATTCTATCAGTAGTCTTGTCTTCCAGTATTGAAGGAAGTTCATCAATCATATTTGGAGGAGAACAATCATAAGGAACATACACCTAAAATTCATCAAGCTAACCAACAGTCTCGTTTGGTAGCACCCGAAGATGTCAATTGGAAAGCCCCAATGACAAACAGGAGGCAGACACAACTTTCTACCCCAACACATGAGTACTGTCAGAATTCACTAACAGGAAAAGGAGGACAGGAGTAGGAACACACACCTACTCCAAACACATAATGGAATTATATTCTCGTTCTGGTAGCTGAAGTCACCAAGAACATTCTGAAAATGGTGAAAGAGCAGAAGAAAATCTCTGCCCATATTCTGGATACCTGTCAGAATATTATAAAAATTTCAGCGACATCAAAGGGAAAGAAATGTAAATCTATCCCTATCAGGGGAGTGACTCTTCAACATGCCACTCTGGAGAAGATACAAACCTCCGTTCCAGTCTAGGAGGGTCATGGGGTATACTCCCTAATGTCATACGGACAATCAAGTTAGGCACATACACCCGATTTAAATGGATATAATCAGCCTAAACTGACCATTTCTCCTAAGAAAGCACATACACCTGCCCATAATAACCAATTTCGTCAACAAGTGGTTTTCAAAGTGAGTAAGAAGGCGTCCAAGAAAAATACCCATCCAGCACAGTTGAAAAATCAAGATCCAATCTACAATAAGGCCTTGCTCAATGCTGGAGTTCATGAAGCCCTCAGACAATTGTCTCTTGCAACTCAATATCCTACTCTCTCATTTCCAAATTTTGGAAGTAATAACAATAATTATGAAGGTCTTCATCAGACACTTCCTCATGAAGGCTTGCTTCACGACAATTCGGTCAATCTCGAAGTATCATCTTCAGATGAGAGCCACGATAACCATCTGCGTGGCCAGAAGACCAAGGAGAAAAATGTCTCATATTTTGCTATAACCCACAGTGGTGGTCCTCCCCATGATGATTAATTTAGCTACTAAAGTCCTCTCCGCTTTAGTAATTCTCATTGCCTAGAAAATTATTCAATGGAAAATGCAGTAATAAGAAATCCCTCTTATCTTTAGAAACTTGAAAATGCGAATCTAGTCATTTCTGATGCCTTACCACTAGAAGGTGAAATACTTTCTCAATTAGAAGATATCCTGGGGTGTAGGTCATTCCATGAACCACCCCAAGTTCATTCATCTTTTAATTTGACAAATGAATTCTCTACCAATTTTGTTGAATATGATGAAGCAACAAAGAAGTACCAGATTTGGTCCAATCAGGTAGAAGAATCTTCATCAAATGACAAAGAGGAAGTGCTGAATATGAGAAAAAAATTGGAAAAAGGTGAAATACCAATCATGTTTTGTCCTTTGGCTGACTCTCGGTATGATATTCCAAAAACATGGACAGATTATTGTATTCATTATATTCGTATCAACATATGGAAAAATCTTTGTCACTTAAAAAAGAAAATATTATCTTATGATGAATATCAAAACCATGTCAGGATAATAGAAGGGTTTCAATGCCAAATTGACTTGGAATCTCTCTTATTTTCCCGACATCCAAAGGTTAAAAAGTAGTAGAGAGCCTTTCAGCATTCATTCCTTGGCACATTAAAAATGTTTCCCCAGTTAATTACCAATTCCCCATCTGGTATTCATATCAAGGGATGAGGTGTTCATGGAGCATTGCATTTCAATGTGCTCTCAAGTCAACAAGGACCGCCAAAAGTGGTCTCATGCAATGTTATTTCCCATGGCTGGCCACATTTAACTGGTTTAGTGTGTAATAAAAGGATTTCTCAAGAACATGCCTCAACTAGTTCTTCCCAAAGTTAGGCATATAAAGAACAAGTTGTCGAATTACTCTTGAATCAAGAAAATGAGAATATCGAACAGGATTCTCATTTAGAGCATGCGCATCATCAGGTGACAGAGGTGTTAGAAATAATCCAACGGTCATCTGAGCCAGGTGATTTGAGTGGATGTAAGATGATGTATCCAGCCAATTTTCAGACTAAAATCTGCAAAATCAGGAGATCTTTTAAGAAAGTTTCAGATGTAGCAGCTCAAGAGCCACCTCATCTTTCTAGGATTGGGACTCTTTTAATCCAACCCTCAATATCAACAGATAGGATTCGAGGAGTTGAGAAAGAAAAATAGGAACAACTCCAGTCCACCGGACTAGGGACTTTTTCAAATTCTCAATCTCTTCCTCAGCAAAAGCCAGTCTTCTCTCGATTAGGGAAGAATCCACAAGAGGAACGCAGAGCTGAATTATCAAGAGATTCCCACCAAATTAAAGTTCATCAAGAAGTTAATGAGGGATCAACCAAACAAAATACAATCTCTCATAAAGGATATGGAAGAAGATAGTATCGCAGAAGTGATGACATAAGGGCTGCAATGCGTTATGCATCGATAAATGTCATCAATTCCATTGTCACTAATCCCCTAGAACATGAGGCTCACTCAGAGGAATCAGATGAAGAAGTTCATGTTCAAGAAGTTGAACACACAGAAATGAATGATGGAGTTGTGTGTACCAGAAGACAGAGGGTTTCCCAGGGGAAAGACATTCCTTTGGGTAATTCCCTTCCATACTCCGGAAAGGCACGTGCCAAGGGTAAAAGTTAGGTTACATTCCACCCTACCTCTAGAGAAGTCTGATCACTCTTATTAGAGGAAATATTCACATAGTAAGAAGAAGAAATTAAGTAATTAAGGAAGTTAAATGTAAAACTACTTCAAGGCAGTCTTCCTCCTAAGCATGCTGGAGTTAATCAATCAAGGGAATTTGTTACAACAATTGGGATGGATCAAGAATATCCCCCTTTACAACTAAACCCTCACATGTCCAATCCTATGGGTCATACACGACAACAATCAACAATACTATCATCAGTGCAAGTACTGGTCGCCACACCTGTAATAGCCCAAGCTTTTATGAAAAATATTATTTTTAATTTCACTAATGTCTTGTGTTGTACGCTACACCAAAAGGAGCTTGCATAACACGCATCCTTGACTTGCCTTTCATTACACGCAATCACGACCTTCCTCGATAGCCTGTGTAGTACGCAATAACGAGTTTCACTAAACAACAATATGCTATTAAAATATTATTAAAACTAGCCGTTATGAATAGTAATAACCACTTTTTGAAATTTTGTAAATTTTATTTTTCAAAATGGACTTCATTTTTTGGATTCGGAATATCTAAATTAGCTTAGGGTGAAATTTTGGTAATTTTCGGATAACTTTCATATTTTGATGAATAGTGGCAATTACTAAATTTTAATTAAAAACAACTTTTTCAATCGAAATAATTAATAGTGATAAATTATTAATTTTAGTGGTTTTAAAGTATATTTAGAATATTTTTTTACAATTTAATACAATGATGCTCATTGGATGTAATTTCACATTTAAACCACTTATAAACAAGTTTCAATCTTTTGATAGTTACTATCTCTTAAAAACACGCTATTTGTTTTGACGACGGGAATTAATTTTTAAATTAGTTAATGCAACTGATATTTTTTTAATTTGTTAAAATAGACATAATTTTTGAGTTCATAATATCAAATATATCTTAGGCCTAATTTTTGGTATTTTTCTGAAAACTTTCAATTTTTGATGAATAGTGAAACCACTAAGTGGTAGTTAAAAAAAACTGAATTTTTCATAAAACTTAATTTTACTGCTTCAGTGAGTGGAATTTAAAAATTCCGAGAGACACGGTTGATGTCAGTAAGTAAAATGTGGTTCAATTAGATAAAAATAATTTTTTGGTGAATAGTAACTTTTTACTTTTTTTACCGCGGTTAATAGTAAATAGGGTAACTAAGGGTAAATATGATATTACTATTACCCTAACACATGTTCTAATTTTATTGGATAAGTGTAATTCGACCAAAAACAACCTTATGAATATAATATGACCATTTAGGTCCACTTGGATTAGATTATGACATTTAATATTATTTTATTTAATGAATAGTTAAAATAGTTAAAATCAAAGTTTAATAACTAAAACATTTTTAATATGGGGTTATATATAAGATAAATTCGACTATAAATATTCATTAGAAAGATAAAAATATTTCCTACATAATTATATTTTATTTATAATTTTTAGACTTTAAATAAATTAATTTATTTATGACACAACGATGATGCAGTAATTACCCTTTTAAGGAAATGTTAACATAATTGATGTTATAAATGCTCAAATAAATGTAATTTGAGACTTTTTATGAATTCCACTAATTTTATAGGTTACTATGATATATTAGTGTTGATGTAATCAACTTGTTTCGAACATATAATTCTGTTATGACTTTCACAAAAATCATATATCAAATAGTGTCAAAATTGACACAAAATAGTTTTTAAATAAAATATTATATTATTAATTGTTATTTTATTCCTAAAAATATATGGTTCAGCAAAATGACTTAGATAAGGATATATATATTAATAATAAACAGCTTGGGGTTCGTTTGGCATGTTATAGTAAGTGTATTAACCATATAGTAAGAAAACAAAAAGTCACGGTAAAAGTTAAATTATTTAACTTAGAGTTAAATCTAATTGATAAGGTTAAAATAATAACCTAAACTTGTCTAAATCCTATTGGTTGATAGTATTTCGACCCATCCCCACTTTACCTTCGAAATAAGACCCTTTGAAACCATTATAAACCGATTTTGACTTTAATATAAAATAATATTTGGAGATATTCCTAAGGTGCCCCTCTCCTCCCTTATAAAAGGGCACCTCCTCCCCCTCCTTCTCACACCAATTTGAGCACTCAAGCTCGGACAAACCCTTCCAAAATCCCTTCTCCACTTCCCTATAATAATCCTAGAGGTCCTGGTCTTCTTCAAAGACCAATCTTAGTTCCCTAAGTGGAGGATTCAAAGAGGCGTTTCAAAGAAGAGGTAATATCCATTACCGATCTTTTCAATTTCTTTCTTCTTCAACTTCTTCTTCTTTAGTTGTTTCATGATAAAGTAATAACATCAGTATTAATTACATACTGATATGTTATTATAAATATGAAACAACCCTAATTCACCTTCTATCCATCCTACGGAAAAATGAAATCATCGCGCGTGCGTACGTACGAAATACTGTCCCCACGCCGTGGTGTAATCTATTTTCCACCATCACCTTACAAGGATGGGTATAATGGTGTAATGAGTAACTATATATGATTATTATAAAGTGATATTGATACTGAAATAGTATTCATATACTCCAATACAATTCCACGATCATAGGAACGATATCATCACTCGTGCGTACGTACGGAATACCGTCTCCACGATGTGATGTGACTCGTTCTACATGATCATCATTACATAGTAATTATATAAATGAATTGAATGAATAAATATGATATATGTTACACTAATACCATTCTGGATATAAGGTATCTATAACCTTAAAATAAGAATAAGAATTTATTCGGCAAAACACGCATAAGAACAAAAGGCAATAAAGACCCGAGTAACAAATAACAATGAAATATTACTAATAAGAAGCTAAGAATATGACCATATATGATATCATATCAATATGTATGATTTAGGAATAAGTAAATAACATTATTTAAACCATTATACAGGAGATTCGGACACTTACAAAGCAAATCAGACCTAAGGTAAGGGAAATATCACAATCTCATTTTTATCAGAGATTGTTTATACTTTAGTATTTACTGGGGTGTATTTTATCATCCAAATACATGTTTCCTGAATATGTAATATTATTTCCATACACCTACAAATTTTTAAATCCAATTTTACCCTTCGGTGAGTTTTTAGTAAAGAATGTGAAAGGAATCCTTTGTCGTTTTTCGTACGAGGTACTTTTTGACTTTTCCGACAAAAGTACGAAGAATGTTTTTTTAAACTTATACGGAAAGAATGGATTTTTAAAACATTATTTCCAAGAATCTTCCTTTATAAGTTTTCAAGTTTATTTTTAATAAACTTCTTTTAGTTTAAAGTTGTATGACATGTTAAGAAAGGAAAAATGTTTTTGAAGTAGAAAGGATATTTTCTTCAAGAATGGAGTTCAAGTGTTTTATCAAAATTATTTTCCATCTAAGATAATAAAGGGTTCTGTTTTTATCCCTATTATTACATTGATTTGATTATGTTTTGAGGGAGTTATTTTTATGAAGTCATTTACCTTATATGATTTGTTTTGTGATGTCATGATGTTTCAAGAATCCCATTTTTGTTACATGTGTTATGCGATGATGTATGATTTATGATTATGTAGTACACATAAGAAAAGATTCATTATAAGATGGGTGGTACCTATATCTCCCTCCAATGCATTGGGTAAAGATTTATATCTCATGATATAGACATGGCTGGAACGGAAGGTTATTTCGGTTCAGTGATACAGGACTGAAACGAGGAGTGAACTCGGTTCAGAAATGGACTTTGTCCGCTAAGATAGTCTTGGTAATGAGTCATGACTAACAAGAAATGATTTTCCATGATTATGTGTGCATGCCACAAAGTTTCAAGTTTTATGTTATGATTATGGGGATCTCATTTTCACTTCTATGATTTATTCCATGTTAAGATATTATGATCTCTTTTGCAGGTTATGATTTTCAAAAAGATATGATATGATTTTTATTTCCTTTATTTGCCCTTGCTGAGCATTTGAGCTCAACTTTTTTTTGTATGTGTTCTTTTCCCCAGGTTAGGAAGAAGGTTATTAAGTAGAATAATCTAAAAGGGACCCTAGATATGATGAAATAAATGGGAGACATTGTAGAAGATTTATGAACCAGTTGTTTATGTTTCCCAGTTTCTAAAGACACTATACCTATACGGTCCTTTGTGGTTTTGTCATATGTTGTAATAAGTGTGCTTTAATTTTGAAGTATTAACAATGTATGTAAAGTATGGGTCGTTATAGTTGGTATCAGAGGAAAGGTTTAGTCAACCTTTGGAAACTAGGATGCGAAAACGTTAGTGAGATCCCTAGAGATATTTCTAAGGTATGTCTAGGGATGTCCCTAAGGTTAAGTATACGTATAGATTATAGTCCTAGAATTGCGCTAACGATCTTAGAATTTAACCTAAGATGTTAGATATTGAGGGTACTCCCCCTTTACTATTTTGTTTTCCCTAGCATGATTTTTGCCTCTCACACTATTCTTTTTGGGTTTTAGACGATGGCTGGAACCCGAAGGAACCGTGTTGATCAATGCAATGATTGTCCTCCTGAACAAACAAATGTTATGGGAGATGGAGTGCAAAATCTTATTTCTATACTTACACAAGCTATGAATCATTCTGGACTTCCAAATGAGCAGAGAAGGGAACAATATTCTATTGAGTCCTTCATGAGGCAACGTCCACCTTCTTTCAGTGGGTCTTCTGATCCACTTGTTGCTGAACAATGGATCAGTACCACTGAAAAGATATTTTCAGTTCTTCAATGTTTTGAACATGATAAAGTCATCTTAGCAGTGTATCGTTTGGAAGGTGATGCTGATCAATGGTGGAATCTTATTAAGAATACGAGGCAAAGGGATTTAATTGAGTCCATGGAATGGGACAAGTTCAAGAATTTGTTTTTCAGTAAGTACTTCCCTCGTATTCTTCGAACAAAGATGGAAAAGGAGTTTCTTGAGCTGAAGCTGAAGGATAATGAATCTGTTGGTATATACGAAGCGAATTTTACAATACTTGCAAGGTATGCATCTGACATTATCATCCAACCTGAAAGTAAAGTTGATCGATTTTTCAGTGGCTTAAAACCAAGTCTTCGAAGGGCATTAGCTATAAGAGACTTCAGTAGCTATGAAGAAATTGTGCGTTGTGTTATCAAGGTAGAAATGGAAGTTGGTGTTACATATCCATCTCATGGTTTTGACAAGAAACCAAAGATGGAGTTCAAGGAGAAATCTCATAATAATGGTGAAAAGAAGATGAATGTTTCCTTATGCTCAAAGTGTGGAAAGAAGCATGGTGGAGATTGTCTTAAAGGGACTAGAAAATGTTTTAAGTGTGGAAAAGAAGTTCATCGAGCAGCTGAGTGTCGAGGTAATGGAAAAAGGGTTTCTAATGATGTGAATAAAGCAAACACTGCAGAGAATGCACCACCAACACTTCAATGCTTCAAGTGAAAGGAAATGGGGAATTATGCTAATAAATGCCCTAATCCAAGGGTTAGTGATGATCAACATGAGCAACCACTTAAGGAAAAGGACAAAGGGAAGTCACATGCGATCACTATTGGTGATGTTGAATATGACAACAATGTGGTGGAATGATTAAGTGTTTATGTAATGGGATTCCAAAATAATGTTGTATATAGTATCGTGGAATATTGGAATATTTATGTTTTGGTCTATTGTGGTTTTCAATAATTTTATGGTACCGGTAACCATGAAAAGTGATTGAGACATTTTTGGTAAACAGATGATATGAGCATAATGAAGGGATAAGAAGATAATGAGATGTTTGATTGTATTCATGATCTCATGATTGATATAAGGACTAAGTGATATCATGGTTTGAGTATATAGAATTTTGAGGATTTTGGTATGTGAAAAGTGTTAACTTTTAACTGCATTCATGTTTTCACTAAGGTTCAATGGGTATTCATTCTTCAAGAGAATACATGATTAAGGTATTCACATGTTTGTAATTTGACAAACAAGATATATCTTATTATATATGGGGGATAAATGATGGCATTCACTTGATTGTTCTGTGACATTTCAAGTTATCATTTTCTTTATACTATGAGCTTGGACCGAAGTATTTTAGATAAGACTAAAAATTAGAATGGATTATGTTGGACATGAGTTAGGATAAAACGTTTTTCGATATTATTGATGGGATGTTATAGTAATATAGATTTAGAAAAAGGACAACCTGCAGGACGGCGACAACCCATCGCGTCGGACAAGGCTGTGGGAATCGAACCCACAACTGAAGTGCGACTGGCCTTTATCGCCTACCACTGACCTACAGGAAGTCCCTGTTTAGTAGAAACTAGTTTTATTATATTATGCAGTATGATATATGAAGTATAAGTCCATTTTAGGAACCCTATATGATGAATCTCACTATAGATGGACTTATGTATTTTTTGATAACTTTTCTAACCTTTTGTTTGAGATAGATGGAATGACCCATCATTCTATCACATGATCTACTAACACATCACGAATGACAAATTCAACTTCATTTATTTAAGAGATGAAGTGGAAATTGTCCAAAGAACGACAAATGGTGAGACTATACCAAAATCACGAAAGTATTTCTTCTAATTCCAATTTCATCAACTTTAGGGAAATGATCTTGAAAACCAAAAATGTTGTCCTAGTGATCTTATATTTGATGAATCAGATGGTACTTTAGATCATCAAAAATTTATGGCTTTGTGATTGTTGGCTTTTCCATAGCCATGTTCTCTACCACTCTCCATCAGAACATGATGGTTAGATTTTTCTTCCATATCCATATTTTCACCTATGTGGAAACCCAGTGATTAGTTTATTTGGGTAACAGTTATGTTTCATACTTTCGTTTTTAAAGATTGGTTTTGGTATTCCTTTTTACGATGTGGGTTTCTATTAAAGAAGCTTTCGAATAGTAAACCATTTATAACCCCGACGAATTTCGAGGGCGAAATTCATTTTAAGGGGGGTAGAATGTAACAGCCCAAGATTTTATGAAAAATATTATTTTTAATTTCACTAATGTCTTTTGTTGTACGCTACACCAAAAGGAGCTTGCACAACACGCATCCTTGACTTGCCTTGCATTACACGCAATCGCGACCTTCCTCGATAGCGTGTGTAGTACGCAATAACGAGTTTCACTAAACAACAATATGCTATTAAAATATTATTAAAACTAGCCGTTATGAATAGTAATAACCACTTTTTGAAATTTTGTAAATTTTATTTTTCAAAATGGACTTCATTTTTGGATTCGGAATATCGAAATTAGCTTAGGGTGAAATTTTGGTAATTTTCGGATAACTTTCATATTTTGATGAATAGTGGCAATTACTAAATTTTAATTAAAAACAACTTTTTCAATCGAAATAATTAATAGTGATAAATTATTAATTTTAGTGGTTTTAAAGTATATTTAGAATGTATTTTTACAATTTAATACAATGATGATCATTGGATGTAATTTCACATTTAAACCACTTATAAACAAGTTTCAATCTTTTGATAGTTATTATCTCTTAAAAACATGCTATTTGTTTTGATGACGGGAATTAATTTTTAAATTAGTTAATGCAACTGATATGTTTTGAATTTGTTAAAATAGACATCATTTTTGAGTTCATAATATCAAATATAGCTTAGGCCTAATTTTTGGTATTTTTCTGAAAACTTTCAATTTTTGATGAATAGTGAAACCACTAAGTGGTAGTTAAAAAAAACTGAATTTTTCATAAAACATAATTTTACCGCTTCTGTGAGTGGAATTTCAAAAATCCGAGAGACACGGTTGATGTCAGTAAGTAAAATATGGTTCAATGAGATAAAAATAATTTTTTGGTGAATAGTAACTTTTTACTTTTTTACCGCGGTTAATAGTAAATAGGGTAACTAAGGGTAAATATGATATTACTATTAACCTAACACATGTTCTAATTCTATTGGATAAGTGTAATTCGACCCAAAACAACCTTATGAATATAATATGACCATTTATGTCCACTTGGATTAGATTATGACATTTAATATTATTTTATTTAATGAATAGTTAAAATAGTTAAAATCAAAGTTTAATAACTAAAACATTTTTAATATGGGGTTATATATAAGATAAATTCGACTATAAATATTCATTAGAAAGATAAAAATATTTCCTACATAATGATATTTTATTTATAATTTTTAGACTTTAAATAAATTAATTTATTTATGACACAACGATGATGCAGTAATTACCCTTTTAAGGAAATGTTAACATAATTGATGTTATAAATGCTCAAATAAATTTAATTTGAGACTTTTTATGACTTCCACTAATTTTCTAGGTTACTATGATATATTAGTGTTGATTTAATCAACTTGTTTAGAACATATAATTCTGTTATGACTTTCACAAAAATCATATATCAAATAGTGTCAAAATTGACACAAAATAGTTTTTAAATCAAATATTATATTAATAATTGTTATTTTATTCCTAAAAATCTACGGTTCGGCCAAATGACTTAGATAAGGTTATATATATTAATAATAAACAGCTTGGGGTTCGTTTGGCATGTTATAGTAAGTGTATTAACCATATAGTAAGAAAACAAAAAGTCACGGTAAAAGTTAAATTATTTAACTTAGAGTTAAATCTAATTGATAAGGTTAAAATAATAACCTAAACTTGTCTAAATCCTATTTTTTGATAGGCTTTCGACCCATCCCCACATTACCTTCGAAATAGGACCCTTTGGAACCATTATAAACCGATTTTGACTTTAATATAAAATAATATTTTGAGATATTCCTAAGGTGCCCCTCTCCTCCCTTATAAAAGGGCACCTCCCCCCCCCTCCTCCTCACACCAATTTGAGCACTCAAGCTTGGCCAACCCCTGCCAAAATCCCTTCTCCACTTCCCTAGAATAATCCTAGAGGTCTTGGTCTTCTTCAAACACCAATCTTAGTTCCCTAAGTGGAGGATTCAAAGAGGCGTTTCAAAGAAGAGGTAATATCCATTACCGATCTTTTCAATTTCTTTCTTCTTCAACTTCTTCTTCTTTAGTTGTTTCATGATAAAGTAATAACATTAGTATTACTTACATACTGATATGTTATTATAAATATGAAACAACCCTAATTCACCTTCTATCCATCCTACAGAAAAATGAAATCACCGAGCGTGCGTACGTACGGAATACCGTCTCCACGTCGTGGTGTAATCTATTTTCCACCATCACCTTACAAGGATGGGTATAATGGTGTAATTAGTAACTATATATGATTATTATAAAGTGATATTGATACTGAAATAGTATTCATATACTCCAATACAATTCCACGATCATAGGAACGATATCATCACTCGTGCGTACGTACGGAATACCGTCTCCACGATGTGATGTGACTCGTTCTACATGATCATCATTACATAGTAATTATATAAATGAATTGAATGAATAAATATGATATATGTTACACTAATACCATTCTGGATATAAGGTATCTATAACCTTAAAATAAGAATAAGAATTTATTCGGCAAAACACGCATAAGAACAAAAGGCAATAAAGACCTGAGTAACAAATAACAATGAAATATTACTAATAAGAAGCTAAGAATATGACCATATATGATATCATATCAATATGTATGATTCTGGAATAAGTCAATAACATTATTTAAACCATTATACAGGAGCTTCGGACACGTACAAAGAAAATAGGACCTAAGGTAAGGGATATATCACAATCTCATTTTTATCTGAGATTGTTTATACTTTAGTATTTACTGGGGTGTATTTTATCATCCACATCCATGTTTCCTGAATATGTAATATTATTTTCATCCACCTACAAATGTTTAAATCCAATTTTACCCTTCAGTGAGTTTTTAGTAAAGAATGTGAAAGGAATCCTTTGTCGTTTTTCGTACGAGGTACTTTTTGACTTTTCTGACAAAAGTACGAAGAATGTTTTTTTTAACTTATACAGAAAGAATGGATTTTTAAAACATTATTTCCAAGAATATTCCTTTATAAATTTTCAAGTTTATTTTTAATCAACTTATTTTAGTTTAAAGTTGTTTGACATGTTAAGAAAGGAAAAATGTTTTTGAAGTAGAAAGGATATTTTCTTCAAGAATGGAGTTCAGGCGTTTTATCAAAATTATTTTCCATCTAAGATAATAAAGGGTTCTGTTGTTATCCCTATTATTACATTTATTTGATTATGTTTGGAGGGAGTTATTTTTATGAAGTCATTTACCATATATGATTTGTTTTATGATGTCATGATGTTTCAAGAATCCCATTTTTGTTACATGTGTTATGCGATGATGTATGATTTATGATTATGTGGCACACATAAGAAAGGATTCATTATAAGATGGGTGGGACCTATATCTCCCTCCAATGCGTTGGGTAAAGATTTATATCTCATGAGATAGACTTGGCTGGAACGGAAGGTTATTTCGGTTCAGTGATACAGGACTGAAATGAGGAGTGAACTCGGTTCAGAAATGGACTTTGTCCGCTAAGATAGTCTTGGAAATGAGTCATGACTAACAAGAAATGATTTTCCATGATTATGTGTGCATGCCACAAAGTTTCAAGTTTTATGTTCTGATTATGGGGATCTCATTTTCACTTCTATGATTTATTCCATGTTAAGATATTATGATCTCTTTTGCAGGTTATGATTTTCAAAAAGATATGATGTGATTTTTATTTCCTTTATTTGCCATTGCTGAGCATTTGAGCTCACCTTTTTTTTTGTATGTTTTCTTTTCCCCAGGCCAGGAAGAAGGTTATTAAGTAGAATAAGCTAAAAGGGACCCTAGATATGATTAAATAAATGGGAGACACTGTAGAAGATTTATGAACCCGTTGTTTATGTTTCCCAGTTTCTAAAGACACTATACCTATACGGTCCTTTGTGGTTTTGTCATATGTTGTAATAAGTGTGCTTCAATTTTGAAGTATTAACAATTTATGTAAAGTATGGGTCATTATAACACCCATCCAAACTCCAGTTATTGCACCTGCTCAGTTCCAAGCTCAACCAGATGTTTCTCAAAAAATAATGACTACCATTGAGTCATTAACAGCTCTGTTCGAAGCTATAAAAGGAAAATGTGCACAAGTTCAACCAAAAAAGAGAGTTTACCCTGAATGGGTGGATGTAATCCCTCCCTCATCAAATTTGGAGAATACGACATTCCCAATTTTTAATGGTTCGATAGATCCAGAACAACACTTGACACATTTCGTTTCTCATTGTGATCCTATGATGGTAACTCCCCGACAACAAGAAGCAGTTAATCTTGGGTGTTTTGTGTAGTCATTACAAGGACCTGCTATTGTCTAGTATAAAAGTTTTCAATCTCGATCAATTACTAGGTGGAAAGATCTCCATCAAAGGTACCTTCTTCAATTTAGCTCAATGTTGCCAAAGATGACAATATTTGATATTAATAATTGTAAGAAAATGGAAAAATAAAGAGTTTCAGATTTCATTGCTCGCTGGAAGGGATTAACATATTCCTTAATTTTAGCACTCCCTTGAGAAGAATTGTTTCCAATATGTGTGGAAAATATGCGTGATGAATTGCACACACCTTTTATCTATTTGAAATATATAGGAGGGTTTCGAGACCTTACTTCAATCTCTCATCAGATAGAAGACTCTCTTATAAGGATAAAACTCGTGTAATTTCATCAGTTCCAGGAAGGAGAATAGGGAATGAAGAGACTCCTACAGTTACACTTAATCAAGAACTTGTACCTGCTTCCACTTCAAAACCTTTATCATATCAAAGGGCTCCACCTCCTAAGTGTCAACAATAATGGCTGACTCATCAAGATGATCAAAGAGATCAAAGGTAGAAATAGTTTCAAGATTTTAAGAACAAAGTTTATTCTTTCTGGAATGAACAAGTTCCTGGCTACTTCATCTCAACTCTGGAAAACAATCTGGTTCAGTTTCCAAGGCCAGAAAGGCCAAACAAGGAAGGAGATGAAGACCTCCCCAACTATTGCCCATTTCATCAGATGTTGGGGCATCCCATTCATGAGTGTTTTGTCTTCAAAGACCTCCTACAAAAGATGGTAGACTATGGACAAGTAAAACTGAAAGGTTCTTCAGCCCAGGTATCATGTGTTACTGCTACTGATCCCGAGGAAGAAGGCGAGTGGCATGAAGTCAAAAGTAAAAATGCCCAGAAATATGATGATTTTATGGTAAGGAAAAAGATCAACCGAAATCCTGACATTTTACGAACATAGTTGAATCAAGAAATTGTGTCTTCTGCTATGAATGCCACAGAAAAACCCCCTTCATCGGAAGGAAAATCCTCAAAGAAGCAGCGTAATTTGAAGAAATAAGAGCAGCCATAAGAAGACGAAATCATGTCAAACCATAAGTTTTCTTTGAATCGTATTTTTTGCCATTTGCTTCAAAAGCACGGGAACCGCCCCTCCAAACAGCATAGCCTAAACTGGTTCATCAGGGAGAATCTTCATCAGATGAAGAATTTATATTTTGTTCTGCTAACATGATTCATTTAACGGATCCATATGCCAATGAGAGTTTTGATCATGATGATCCCAAATTCCCTATATCTAACAGAGGAGTTAGAGGAAGAGAAAGATGTGTACGATACAAGGGAAGACGTGTATATTCCAAAAATCACTATTTTAATCCTACCCCTGCTAGAACTGTATATGTAGCAGAAACTCGTGGAAAATCCCTTCAGCGGGATCAACAGGAACAAGAAAGTTATTCCACACATGGCAGATTCAGTCCTGACACAGTTATTTTGGAAGACCGGTTAGAGGTCACACCTTATTCCTCTCAGAAAATATATATACTTAGTCAGTCCAATCTAACGAATCCAGGAGTGTTTCCAATTACTACCTTGATATGGGATGCATCTACTGCCAAACATCAACTTCTAATGCACCTGAAAAACCACATTTTCCTAATGGGAAACGCAGACCTTTGGACCAAAATTATGATGTCCTAAAACATTTGTCCCAAGTACCTTCCAAGTTATCAATTATGGATGACTTGAATATATCAAAAGATCTTCGAGAGGCGCTTATTGAGGATTTGTCAAGTCCTCAAGAATTCGAAACTGAAATTTTTGCGGCTGAGGTCTACCATATAAAGAATGATTCTGCAGAACATCATGAAGTGATATCTTTTTCATATTAAGATGAAGATGATGTTGTACATGGACATATTAGACCTTTTTATCTTTCTGGAAAATTCAATTTCATGGACATCTGACGAGCTTTCGTTGATAGTGGACCAAGAGTCAATTTCATTCCTATTCTTACACTTTTTTAATTAGGCCTCACCCAATCTGATTTATCTCCTTCTACATTGATGTTTCAAGGATATTATAAGAATGAACAAGAACCTCTGGGTGAAATTACACTCAGAATTCAGTTCGGAGACCTTGTGTCTAATTCAGATTTTATGGTTGTTCATCAGGACACAGCCTTCGACATTTTGCTTAGAAGACCTTGGCTACATCAACATGAGTTCGTGCCTTCATCATACCATCAATGTCTTAAATATTGTTTCAACGGTCAAATTGGGACATTGTATGGTGACAGGGCCCCATTCAAAACATGCGAATCTCAATACATTGAGGCAGAATTCTATCACATGGAAGGAAAGGAAAAATACACAACAAAGAGGGTCACCAAAATTAACGCTCCAAATGGTTTGAAAAAGATTCCAGTAAACCCATTCATACATGTGAGTACATATTATGTGTTACCTATCAGTCAAATTGACAGGATATACCTAAATCCAAACACTATTATGGAAACTTCCATAATGTTAGTTATGTAAATCGATCCAGACAGCATGGGTGAAATTGTTGATTCACCAAGAAATGATGAAAGCTTAAAGGGAGATGTCTTCATTTCATCCCCTGAAACCCATCAATTCTATACTTCATCAACCAGGTTAGAAGAAGTTATAGTGATACCAGAGGAAAACAATGATGTCGATTCTCAACCCATCATCTCCTCTCTATCACCCCAGGAAGACCCTTCATCATCAATAGGGTTACAAATGGCAGCCTCTTCTTCAAGATGATCAAATTTTAACTTCTCCCCTGACCATGGAAATTATGCTTTGTCATCTTCTATGCAAGTAGAAACAGAAGAAGTAACACATATTGAATAAGAAGAGGACTATCTCAGGGATTCTCCTCTAGCATTTGAAGAGGGTATCTCTACCACTGTGGATGAACTCTAAGAAATAAATTTGGGTACAAAAGAAGATCCACGCCCCAATTTAATTAGGGTATCCATGGATCTTGAAGAAAAAGAAATCTATAATTCATTTCTAATGAAAAATCTAGATGTATTTTCTTGGAATTATACATAAATTCCAGGTCTTGATCCTGATGTTGCCACTCATCATTTGGGTTTTCCAGAAGAACATCGAGGATTCAAGTAAGAAACAAGAAGAACACACCCAACTTATGCCTCCAAAATTGAAGCTAAAGTTGATAAGCTTATCAAGGATAAATTCATCAGAGAAGTTCAATATCCCAAATGGTTGGGTAATATTGTCCCTGTGAAAAAGAAGAATGGACAAGTTAGAGTTTTCATTGACTTCAGAAATCTTAATTGGCATTGTACCAAGGATGATCTTCCAGTTCTGATCATAGAAATATTAATTGATGCAACAGTTGGCTATGAAGCTCTTTCCTTCATGTATGGTTACTATGGGTACAATAAAATAAAAATGGCCCCAGAAGATGAAGAGTCTATAGCCTTCGGAACTCCTCAAGGTGTGTTTTTCTATCGGGTAATGCCCTTTGGCTTGAAGAATGTAGGTGAAATGTATCAACGTTTCATACACCATATCTTCAAACCCTTTTTAGGGAAATTTGTTGAATGTTATGTGAATGACTTGGTGATTAAATCCAAACAATTTTCCGATCACTTGGATGATTTGGAAATCATATTCAACAAACTTCGACAACACAATTTGAAGATGAACACATGAAAATGTGCTTTTGGGGTAACCTCGGAGAAATTTATTGGCTTTTTTGTACGCCATCGTGGTATCGAAGTTGATCATGAGAAGACAAAATCAATCCTTGACATGTCACCTTCTATAAATCTAAAGGAATTAAGAGGACTTCAAGGACACTTATCCTATATTCAGCGTTTCATCTCCAATTTGACAGGCAAGTGCTTACCCTTTACCAGATTAAAGAAGAAGGAAGTCACCTACTAGTGGGCTAAATAATGTCAAGAAGCATTCGATATCCTCAAGAAATATCTTTTGAGCCCACCAGTATTAATGCCACCTATTGAAGGAAGACCACTTATTCTATATGTGACAACTTTAGAGAGATCATTGGGTACCTTCCTTGCCCAAAAGAATGATGCTGAGAATGAAAACAGCATTTACTATCTCAGTCGGACTATGCTTGAGGCATAAACTCGATATTCAAGTATTGAAAAGTGCTGCCTTGAATTAATCTTTGCAGTTCAAAAATTGAGACACTACCTACATCATCATGAGGTATAATTGGTATCTCATAATAACCTGCTCAAATTTATCCTTAGTCTTCCAATGCTTATAGGACGTTTGGAATGGTGGGCAGTTATTTTGCAGCTGTTTGATATCCAGTATGTGTCTCAAAAGGAAATAAAGGGCCATTCTCTGGCTGATTTCCTTGCTGAACACCCATCTGTAGAAGATACATCTTTAAATATAGAACTTCCTGGTGAGGAAGTCTTCTATATTCAAGATAATCCTCAAACATGGGAAATTTACTTTGATGGTGCCTCCAGAAGTCTAACAGGGAAGAAAATGGAAGATCCTAAATTCAACAAAGTTGGGTTAGGAATCGTGCTTATTTCCCCAAAAAAGGTAGTTCTACCCGATTTCTTATTATTTTTGGAGGGCGGTACAAACAATGAAGCAGAATATCAAGCTCTCATCGCATGCTTGGAATTGGTGCTTCAGGCACAGGTGAATCACTTGAAGGTAAAAGGTGATTCAGGTTTGGTAATAAACAAATCAATGGAGATTATGCCATTAGAAATGAAGAGTTAATCCCTTTTTGTGATTGCGTTAGAGAGTTAATGGAGGAATTTCCTTCAGAACCGATATTTTCTTATGTCCCGCGATCAAAAAATGCCCAAGCTGATGCACTAGATAATGTTACCACAGCCCTACAAAACCCAAACCGGGACGAAACAATCATCAGTATTGTCCACCGTCGTGTAGTTTTACCTTTTGTTCAAATCAGAACATAGGAAATCAATGAAATCAGTCCCATTTCTAAACCATATGGTCATACTATAGGATGGGTGACACCTATCATGGGATACCTTAAAAATGGAACACTCCAACCTAATAGAGCCGGGAAAGAACAAGTTCGACGATGTGTGGTCAATTTTACTCTTTAGGATAGCCCACATCACCAAAAAATTCTCTACAAGTGAGGTTTTGATGGAATTATCTTCATATGTATTGATGGTGAAGAAAAAATGGTTGTCATGAGTGAAGTTCATGCAGGAGTTTGTGGTGCCCACCAGTCTGGACATAGACTTTCTGATCAAATTCAAAGGTTGGGATACTTCTGGCCTTCAATGATACAAGATTGTGTTGACTTCTCTAAGAAGTTCCATTCTTTCCAAGTATGCGCCAACTTCATTCATCAAGCCTCAGATTTTCTTCATACAACTAAATAATTATGGCCATTTTCCATGTGGGGAATGGATGTAGTAGGACCTTATCCCCTGGATACATCCAAGAAGTTTAAGTAAATTCTTACTGCTAATGACTTCTTTTCCAAATGGGAAGAGGAAATACCTCTCAAAGAAGTTAGTTCTAAAGGCATTGTTAGCTTCTTCAATTCTAACATCATTAACATATTTGGAGTCCCTCATACCATATTGACGGACAATGGCACCAACTTCTGTTCATCCGAGGTGAGAAAGTTGTATCAAGAATACAACATCTAATCCAATCATTCATCTCGGTATCATGCAGTGTCCAATGGCCAAATAGAGGCCTTCAATAAGACTCTTTAAAACATACTGAAAAATATTGTTGATAAAGATATGAAATCATGGCATGATAAACATTTTCATGCTTTATGGGATTACCGGACCACCACCTGTACTGCTACGTGGTCAACTCCATATTCATTAGTATATGGAATAGAAGTAGTCTTGCCCATTGGGGTTCAATTACCTTTGCTCAGAGTAGCCATTTGTGATCAGTCATTCACAGATGAACAATCTCAGAAGTGATTTTATGAATTGGAACGATTAGATGAAAAAATATTGTGCACCCTGCACCACTTGGAAGTCTATCAGAATTGAATAGCATGGGATTTCAATAAAAAAGTTCGTCTTAGTTCATTAATTCAAGGATAATTGGTATTGGTCCTCAGAAATACAATGATACCAGGAAAGAAACCTCCAAAGCTTTAGCCAAAGTGGGAAGGACCTTAATCAATACATAGGGTCTACTCCAATGGAGCTTATTCATTAATATCAATGGATGGAGAACTCATTATGACTCCAACCAATGCCATATTCCTGAAGAAGTATTTTTTATAACAAAAATGCTATCATCATGCATTACGTTAAACTGTAAACAATCCCTTATACATCTTGCATGACGTTAAACTATAGATGTTCATCCTACATGACGTTTGAACTGTGAAAAAGTCCCTTAATATGTCCTATATGACGTTAAACTGTGAACATGTCCTGCAAGATGTTAAACTTCACAAAAATACATCCTAGCTACATGAAGATAAACTGTACAACACTCTTTGTTTCACATTATGTTAAACTATGCATCGTTAGGGTTGTTGCTATGTCTTGTTTCTCACACCGAGCATGACTCACGTGAGCTTAGAGTAAGCTTCAACCATACCACCCTCTCTGGGCTGCTAAAAACGCGTAAGTCCCAACACCATCTTTGGGTCATTGTCCTAAAGTACAACTTGATCACCAATTCATTCTCAATCAAACTACATGGACTTTTATTCTTGCCTTCTAGGCTGGGTACATAGGCAACCTCCTGAGGTTCAAGCCCAAAACCAATATCTTCGCGTCGGTTCACCTCCATCTCATATGATGTTGATCTATGAAGACCCCCCCCCCCCCCGAAACCAATATATTAACATTGGTTCACCATCATCCAACATGACTTTAAACGGTGTCCCCTTTGTCATCCAACATGATGTTAAATTGTGCATCGTCCGAGCTGCAAGACTCTAAACTGCCAAGCACCCCATGTCTGTGACACATGACATTAAACTATGATCGATTCATGCACAATTGTCTTTTAAACTCTGTTACCATGTGTTTCCTGGGCAGATAACCATGCATAAGCCCCAAACCATCCTTCATGATCACATCTTTCACAGAACGGTTGTCTGGTTTGTTGTTACTTCTTGTTTCTCATGCTGAGTATGACTCACATGATGTTAGAGTAAGTTTCGACTGTGAAAAAGTCCCTTAATATGTCCTATATGACGTTAAACTGTGAACATGTCCTGCAATATGTTAAACTTCACAAAAATACATCCTAGCTACATGAAGATAAACTGTACAACACTCTTTGTTTCACATTATGTTAAACTGTGAACATGTCCTGCAAGATGTTAAACTTCACAAAAATACATCCTAGCTACATGAAGATAAACTGTACAAAACTCTTTGTTTCACATTATGTTAAACTATGCATCGTTAGGGTTGTTGCTATGTCTTGTTTCTCACACCGAGCATGACTCACGTGAGCTTAGAGTAAGCTTCAACCATACCACCCTCTCTGGGCTGCTAAAAACGCGTAAGTCCCAACACCATCTTTGGGTCATTGTCCTAAAGTACAACTTGATCACCAATTCATTCTCAATCAAACTACATGGACTTTTATTCTTGCCTTCTAGGCTGGGTACATAGGCAACCTCTTGAGGTTCAAGCCCAAAACCAATATCTTCGCGTCGGTTCACCTCCATCTCATATGATGTTGATCTATGAAGACCCCCCCCCCCCGAAACCAATATATTAACATTGGTTCACCATCATCCAACATGACTTTAAACGGTGTCCCCTTTGTCATCCAACATGATGTTAAATTGTGCATCGTCCGAGCTGCAAGACTCTAAACTGCCAAGCACCCCATGTCTGTGACACATGACATTAAACTATGATCAATTCATGCACAATTGTCTTTTAAACTCTGTTACCATGTGTTTCCTGGGCAGATAACCATGCATAAGCCCCAAACCATCCTTCATGATCACATATTTCACAGAACGGTTGTCTGGTTTGTTGTTACTTTTTGTTTCTCATGCTGAGTATGACTCACATGAGGTTGGAGTAAGTTTCGACCATGACGTCTTTTCTGGGACACTAACCACGCTTAAGTCCCAACATCATCTTCGGGTCACTGTCCTCGGGTACACCCCGATCACCAAATCCCTCTCAATTGAACTACGCAGACTTTGATCCTTGCCTCCTAGGCCAGGTACGTAGGAAACCTCCTGAGGTTCAAGCCCGAAACCACTTTCTTCGCATCGATTCACCTTCATCCTGTACGATGTTGATTCGTTAAGTCCCCTTCAACCGTATTATTCATATCGGTTCACTTTCATCCTTCATGACGTTAAACTATATATGTCTTTTCATCCCAGATATATGACATTAAGCTATACAGTTCCCCATTGTCTTTACTATAGGACATTAAAATGCATAGCACTGGTCTATGCATATGACTTTAAACTATTTTGAACTTTTTCCTATATGACAATAAAGTACAAAAATCCCTGATACCCTCACTCAATAGGAATCATTATTGACATGGTCTCCAACCATGTCATGTTTCAAGAACTATGTATGGCTTGATTCTTATCCTTATGAGATACCTAGTGACACCCAAGTCTTCAATCTTGGGTCCATCCATAATTGCAATAAATTCTTCTTTACCCCTCATATGTACGAACCAAAACTGTACAAAGGGTATTTCGGGAACTATGTGTAGCTTGATTCCCATCCTCATGGGATATATAGGAACGCTAGGGCATTCCTAGAGTCTAGCCCCGAGCCTTTGGGCCAAACCCCAAACTCCACTTTCAGTCCCTTGACTAAAAAGTCCCCCTGGGAGCACATGGTGTGATGTGGAATGCCCTGGTCTTTATTCACATCAGGTTTATAACGAATGCCTGATGTATCTCCCTCACTATGGTCTAATCTCTACGACCCTAAACTAAGATCTTTCATGCTCTCATCCCGCAAGATGTTAAATTGTATTTCAAGAACTATGTGTGGGTTGATTATCACCTTAATGAGATATGTAGTGAAATCCAGAATCTCAATTTAGGACCCATCCACAACATTATACAAATAATATTCATGATCTCCATAACCCTTTTCTTGACTTCTGGTTGCAAAATGTCTGATACCTAAGAGTTATTTTGCCTGAATATGCAGCACGTGCCCTTTGGTGGCCTTGTATAAGTTTTCTACATAACGGACCTATCAGCCAAAAGATGCTACTATTTGACTATGCAACTTAGGCCCTAGTTGTCCCTACATAATTCAACCTCCGTAATAGGTTGGTCAAATAATGGTAACTTCATTCTTAGGAGAAGCCTCTTTTGTCTCTATTGGTCTTAACGATGATATGGAGGGATCTGCAAAAAACCGGAATCCTTAACATATTTGTTCCATACTCTTTTTTATGATCTGAAAGTATTATGTCGTATAATGTTTCTATCTCTAGTTTTAGTCATATGATTTAAAACCACAAATACCTTTTTTTCCTACGTTTGGGACAAACCTGCGTAGAAGTCACATTCCTCCAATTCTTTGACAATTCTGATTGGAAATATCCTCTCCATATTCAAGTACCTTTCTTCATAAAGCAGACTCTAGGATTTGGAAAGTTTGGATCCCCATAAAAATTTCTTAGGCTTTTAGCAATAGAAAGTCAAATTTTTTAGAGTTATTTTTCCCAACCATGAAGCATATTCCCTTAGGTGGCCTTACATAAGTTGTCTACATAACGGACCTATCAGCCAAAAGATACTACTATTTGACTATGAAGCTTATGCCCCAGTTGGCCCTGCATAATTTAGCCCCCATAACAGGTTTTTCAAGCAGTGGTAACTTCATTCTTATAATAGACTTCCTCTAATTACTTTTATCTCTTTTCCCATGTCATTCCTCAGATTCAAAATTTCTAAAGTCACAGTTTACAATTTTCCCCATCCATACTTGAACATGGTAATATGTTTCCAAAAAAATTATTAAGAATTGAGTCAATATCATCCATTTGGTCAAATCTATTCGACCTTAAATATTACTCTTTTTATAGTCCAACATGCATGAGTTTAAACTGACAATAACAAAAGACATGATACTAATTAAATTGGGAACCTATAAAGGGTAATCTGAACAAAAATCGAGTCCCATCTCGCTAAACATACATTTTGTATAATTTAGGCAATATTGAGAAAATAAAAGATAAAGTTTGTGGGTTTTGTTTTTATAACCCTAGTAAAAATAGAACTATGAAGGTATAGATGATTGAAGATGAATTGTTTTTCATTTGATGAAAAAGATTAGAAGAACATCCACAGACTGTAGTCTCTTATCTTATTTTTAGAAATTACAGAAGACTTTCAGCATAATTTCGCATCTGTTTCTAAGCATCCCGGGCTTCATCAGCAGCCACATGAAGTTAATTTACCCAACTAGCTTCACTCTCTTCAGCTTGAATAAGTGCTTCTTTGGAATCTTTGATGGCTTTTATACCATCCACTTGGACTTCTTCTAATGAATTATGAAGCTGGTCAAGCTCCCTAGTAATGGCATCTAGCTGTTTCTGAAGGTGCATCTACTGGAAAACGTTCTCCGTGATCTTCTGCTTTAGCTCCTTCAGCTTTGCAGCATGATCAGCCTCAACTCGGGACACCGCAGCCTCAAATTTGCTGATATTGGTCAGCAGCCTCTCTCTAATCAGATCTTGGTGACACTTTTTCTCCTACTCCCTCCTTAAGATGATTTGTTTCACTGTGGTATGGATCTCTTGATATCCAAAACCCCCAAGTCCCAGCATGACGAACAAGGACGATAGTCGTGGTATCTTCGAAGACATCTCTTTAAGAGGCACTTTAGATAATATATTCCATATATTCTTCCATGACTTCCGACATGAGAATTGGAGATCCTTTTGCACCTCTAGGTCTGATTCAGCATTGCTTTCATAGGGGGGAATATAGTCTGGGAATAATGAACTTATGGAAGTGCCTTGTTCTTCTCCTTCCCCCTTACCCTTGGTACTTCACTTTCTACACCCGTTGGGACTAAGGCTGAGGCTTTACCTCTGGATCTAGCCACTGAAGTTGATATCCCTGCATAGTTAATTGAAATCTTTGGTTAGTTTCAAAGGATAAAAAAAGTTAATTATACGTATTGAAAATTAAGTACGGACATAAATATTATCATCTTTTACCCAACAGTATATCAACAACATGGGAAGGCTCCTCCCCGTCTTTCCTAGCTTCAACAAGAATTTCAGGAATCTCTATCGGGTTAAGCTCCACTTGAGCTAGTGTCTATGCAATGATAGGGTTGTCTCTACCCCCTTCAGGCATCAGTAGATCAACAGCCTGCTCAGACGGAACTGCACATTTCAACCAATCATGGTCAGAGATGTAATAAAAAAATTAACAGGACAAAGGATAACACTCACGTCAAAAATCTTCTAAATCACATTGTAATTTAACATGATCTAAAATTTCTTCAAAAGACGTGCCAAGTTTCATCATTTCATCCAGTGATATCCCAGATTCCTGGTTAGTCTCACCAGCGGGAGAATTTGACATGTCTTCTTGGCGACCCCCTCCCGCGACCTCTGACCCTGGATATCTTCCTCAGAGAAAATTGTGGAGTTAGCTGCAGTGGTCGCCAAATGTTCTGGTGCAGCAGCAACAGGAGCAGTACTGGGAACATATGCTGGCTCTTTTTCTCTCATTTTTTCTTCAAGAGCAGCCAGGTCAGCATGAATTTACTACTGTTCACCAGAACCCTCTGTCATCCTCAGAGGAGGGTCAGTCCTCTCCCTCAAAGGGGAAATCGAAGAAGCCCCTGCAATCCCAAGAAGTATGAGCAACCTTTTCATGAGTTATGATTCATGACTATCTGAAGGACTTACCACTACTGATGAAGCATATAGATGTGGAATTCTTCCTTCGATGACTTTGATTCTTTTACTTTTTGGGTGTGTTGACATCATCACCTCCAAATACAGGTATTGAAGAATATAAATCCTTGTCTAACTCATCATCCATGACTTTCTGGCCTGGAGATACTTCGCCTGGCTCAAGGGGAGATACAAGGAATCCAAGAGCAGTGCCGCCAGGTCTATACTGTGGTGAAGGGACCTTAGTGGTTCCTTATTTAACAAGCTGTAGGATGAAGAATTTAATTTCCTTGAGTAACAAATCTTTGAATGAAATCAAGTTGCAAAGAAAATAAGGAAAGAAATTTACATCTTTAGGAGCCACATAATCGTGCCACTCCTCGTCTACTGAAGCACCAATCCCCTTAGTGGTTCCATGATCCATCATTTACTTCACCCACTTGGTGATAGGAATGGAATAATTAGTGGAATATATGAGCATTTCTAGCTCCTTGATGCAATCCCTCACTTCATTAGGGTTATCCTCAAAGCAGATATCAAAATAATCCCAGAGATCCCCCACTCCGGGGATATGTAGCCCATCGCATAAGTCCATCCAGGAAGTTTTATCATCACAATATAAACTCCTCCATGTCTGGATAGCCCCTAGTCATAAATATTCATAATGTGCACCAGAAGGCCGCAAGGAGGGTCCTACAATATGGGACTTCAACTTCTTCCCTGCTCCTACACTCACAAATAAAGGATAAGAAAATGAAAATTTTTGCTCTATAAAATAATGGTGACTAAATTTCCTTAATCATGTAACTCACCATGAGTCGATAGAGTAGGTATCTTGACTCTGGTAGGAGGATTATATTTGGCACGAGGCCATTTTGACGCATGTCGTGCCTGATCATCCCCATCCTGGGAATCCGGTGAGTCAACCTCGGGTGAGGAACCCAGTGAATCAGCTACAGGTGAGGAATATTCACCTTCCATATTAAAGGTTTCTTTTTGGATACTTCTCTTTTTACTCCCCACTCAGGAGACAGGAATATTGAATACCCCTTCCAGGTATGATGCAACCCAGTTCTCGACATACCATGTAGTCAATTGACTCGCTGCTCTAGAAAATCATAGATCAAACACTGCCCCGGTTTTCTCCATATCTATCAGAAACCATAGTTTTTGGGAAACCATTGGATGCTGCTCTAACCTGAAATGCATGGGAGGGGATACAACAATCTTCTCTAGACACTTGAATTGGAGTGCAAATCTATATGGAGCATAGGCCTCGCATATAATCTCTCCGTCAATTCTGGTGGCCAATACACCATCTCTACAAGCTAGTATATATGACCTTAATTCTAGGATAGTTGTTCCATCATCAATAAATCACCCGGTTAGAATGTTTCCATAAGTAAATAAATGAAATTACTTGAACATTCTCAGCCTCACCTTCAGATCATAGGAATTGAGGGACAATGAAGAAATTCCGGAAAAATGCCTGCACTGATGGCCTAAAATAACTTCCAGGAACCTGCACTCCGCTCTATATAGTGTATATCCTAAAGTGAGTGGTGATCCATCCCCAAAAAACTTGGAATGGTCCCACTATTCTCAAAGGAGACTTACCCATACAGACATGGAGTAAGATCCAGTGAATCTTCACCAAAACTAGGGTGGCTAACCCAACCATTTTTCTCTCAGCCAACTTGGCTGCAACAACGAAGGTCCCTGGACTAATTCCTCCCTTCGAATTTCTAACCGGAAGAAGATAAACGCTGAGCCACAAGGATAAGTAGCCCTACAGATGGTTCTTCATTGGGATTCTTTGATCCACTTCATACCCCCACTTTTCATACTGTCCTGCTTCCAGAGTTGCCCAGAATGTGCCAAGAACACCCCTCTTCTTTACTCTGGGGCAGCTAGTAGGATGAGTACAAGTGGTCCCTTTCTCAATATTCTTGATGAGAAACATATCCATCTGTTCCTCTGGATGAATATCGTTTCTATAATGAGTTTTGGTGGAAATTGAATTCTTGAGCTTGAAAAAGATCTTCATCAACTCCCGAGCTAGAGACGAAGTCTTCTTAGAATCATTCCACGTCGCCTTCAGAGGGATGAAATCGTCATACATGTCTCCCATAATTGGAACCCCGAGATCTTGTAGACATCCCACAAACTGATGCTTACTTACCCATGATTCAGATGGAATGAATTGGTTTCTGGGCTCCAGCGGCTGATTAGCTCTGGCACAAAATCATCATTCCTATAGATATATGTCTACCCAGCCCAGAAGACTTCATATATTGCATCTCCCTTCAGATTCTCGACAAACTCTGCATAGGGTTTTCACACCCAATATGCCCACATCCAAGTCGGCTTCACACCTCCACCAGGATGGAAATCCCAACTCTTTTTCCATCCATTGGATTGGTCCATCTGAGAATTTTAGAAAATAGAGGGATAACAATGCATCTGTAGCTCAGGCTTGTGAGGCTTCAGATCTGAAGCACATGGGCTATGATGCATTATGAATGCCTTCTCCACACTTCCAGCATTGACAATTGATCCTGCAACTCAGTAATTTTCCGGAGAGAAATTGGTGTAAGTATGAAACCAGGAATGAGGAATATAATCATTTGCCTCTGGAATGTTGACTCCTTGCAGATGACCATGGCCATATAAAGACAATTAAATGCTCGGTGGGAAATTGGCATGATATTTCTTCAAGTACTTAGCCAAATCTGGGAGAGTGCTGTCGCAGATAACATAATAATCATGCCTGAAAACGTTCTTCATGTCATCTATTCTCTTGCTAGCCAGCTCACCAGCCGATCCAATCTTCCTTGGAGCCGTTAAATCTGCACAAAGATCAAACAGTAAACTTTTATGTAAGTCTGTTTTTATGAAATATTTGTGAATAAAACAAAAAAATGGCTAAATCATTAAGGCGCACAAGTTTTTCTATGCAAGTGTTGTCGCGCAAGTAATGTCGCGCTAATGATGGCGCACAAGTTAAAATCCTTACTAGAGAAGCGCGACACAAAGAAGAGCAATCGACCGAGAAAGAAAACACTTGCGCGATGAGATCTCAAACGATTTGGAGGCAGGACAGGTTGCGTGAAGTGACGCCTATATATATAGGCGATCCTGCAACCCTACATGCCGGAACCTGCGCGCCACAACCTGTGCCCCTAAAACATGCACACCACTGAACCCTGGTTTCTCGTTTTCCTCAGAGCCAAATCCTCTTTCCTTTTTCAGATCCAACTCTGAGGGGGGACTTTAGTTGATGCTCCATTCCATCACATATTCCAAGGAATTAAAAGGGGATTACCTGAAGAAAATAAAAACAAAAAAAAAGAAGAGAGAGGGAAGAAGAATCAAAATGTTGCAAAGTCATTAAGGATCAAAAGTCACTTGCACACTAGCCTTGGGCGCACATGTTACTTGCGCACCAGATGTGAGTCGTGTAGGTCACTTGCACACCCACATTGAAATTTCACCCTAATATCAGGTGGCCTATAAATACCCCATGTGGGCCCTCATTTAAAGGGACGAATTTTTCAAATATCAGATTCAAGCTCTGGTCGCCAGGTCTTTGTATGACGTCTTTTGAACACTTCTAAGGTAATTATTTACCTAGAATGGAAGCTCTAAAGAGGAATAATAAGTCCTAAGTGTTATAAATCATCAATACTTGTGTGCCTAAGTGTCCATCCCTTAAGGGAAATTAAGACATTTGCATGCCGTATTGCCCTCTCAAGGGAACTTGCACGCCACCCTTCTAGAAGCCTCTAGGGATGAACTAAGGGCTTTAGTTCAAAGTTGCCCAAGTATTACCCTATAGATTCTCTGTCACCCAACGTGACTCATTTCGCGCAAGTATAATTGTGTGACCAGGAATTGTCTGCCAGAACGACACTTGTGCACCTCCTTACTAGTCACCTTATTTCCTCAAATCCACCTCTCCTCTTCAAGACATAGCCTTCAAAATCCTCTTCAAAGCCATTTATGGCATGTTTCCTTTGTTGGATTCTATATCTTAAAGGAATTCTTTGAGAACCTATCCCAAAACCTCATGACTTACAAGCTTTATGTCACCACGGTTAGGGGTTTCCTATATAACCTCATCCTTTGAGATGAGAAGATCTTTTGATATGGGCCTCCTTCTCAAGAGTAAGCCCCAGTCATAGTTTCCTTAAACATTCGGCATCCTCCTCAGAAGTAAGCCCCAATTTTAGTTTTTTTTATTTGGGCATCCTCCTCAAGAGTAAGCCCCAATCAGAAGTCCCTTTTTTATTTAGGCCTCCTTCTCAAGAGTAATCCCTAAGTTAAAACTCCAAATCTCTATAAAGTACAAATACCTTTATATACCCTGCTCCTAGGCTTCTTTCCTAATGCAAGTCCTGGTCTTCATCTACCTGGGAATTCATACATATGTAATCCCCACATCATTTCTCATGAATGCATCTTTCATGGAACCATCGACAAGTTTACTAATACCTCTAGTTTCTAAAACCGAGCATGACTCACGTGAGCATAGAGTGTGAAAGTAATCATGACATCTCTTTTTGGGATATTAATCATGCATCGACCCAATATTTCTTTACCCGAACTACGTGGACATTGATCTCTTCCATAAAATTAGAGTATGTAGGAAGCCTTTATAATGTTCAAACCCATCTTTCATTAATTTTTTCCGTCCCATATGACGTTAAACTATATCCTTCTTATCGAACTATATGGGTTCTGATTCCTTTTTAACAAGAATACATAGGTAACCCATTTGCGGGTACGATCCCAAATCTGAAATAATCCACGTCTTTCTGAATGATAATAAACTTTAAGTGCCCCACTGAGTGGATTTAAAACCAGTATGGTCATCATAAGGACCAATAGATTTTTATATAATGTATTGAAGGATACCATTGAATAAGGATATCTAATACATACAGATGATTCTCCATCGATGAAGAACCTCAAATACATATAAAAGATTCTCTAAATCCAATACATATCAATCAGTGATTTCCAAATCTAAAGAAAAACTCATTTTCATGCTTGGTGAATTAATAAGGATTCATGAAAATAACTTAAATCTATAAGAGAGTCTTGGAGGAGGCAATAATTCTCCCCAAAAAGGTGTGATGAGCCTGACCTCCCATCCTCTTGACTAATGAAAATTCTTAAGCCTCATCGGTCCACAACTAATGAGCACCTACCTTTGGAAAGTAAACCCAAATTGATATAGGATCATTGGGTGTTTTTGGTTCTACAAATAAAACCCATTAGAAATAGATTGGAAAGTTTTAACCTTAAACAAACAAGATCATCTCCATTTCCAGAACAAACATACGTATACTGGCATGGATGTATGAATACATTGTTTATAAAAATTGGTGTTCATCATTTTCTTACGATTAAATGAAATTATAAAATTTCATATAAATAATTATCTACATTTACTCATGATGAAAAAATAGAGTATCAAGAAAAATATAAATATTGGAATACCTTGATTTCATCAATTATGTTGAATATATACATTAAAAGTTAATCATTTGGGATAGATACTAAAATATTAAACAATCCAAAGATTACTCACTTTATAACTTTCAATGTTTTTGAGACTTTAAGGGCTGGATTTAGAGTTAATTATGTAGTTTTTTATTTTCTTCTAGAAGAATCAGTATCATGGATGAATTAATGAATTATGAAAATTAGTAATGGAAACCATTCATTAAGTGAGGAGGAAACTATTGATGAACATGTTGTGGAAAAATCTATTAATATTATACCAATGGAATGGTAATCTATGAGGGTAGATATATATATGATGCTATTCTTTTGAAGAAGCTAAGTATTGATGATATAGTTAAGACTTTAATGCAATAAATGAATCAACTAGTGATTATACTAAAAATAAGATTAGAAATCATACAATGTAATATATTTCATCTTTTATTTTTTAATATCTACTTATTAGATTTTAAATTCTACTTTTATGAATAAATTTTAACAATAATTAGACATTATCAATTTAGAAGATAGTAATGGTGAACATGCTCAAATTTTGGTGAGGATGAATGATATTTTTAGAATGAATAACTTCCATAATTAATATTTAGATAATAGAAATGATATGTAATAAATAAAATAGTCTTCATACACCATTTTTTATGAGTAAAAAATAGGGACATATCAGGGCTGAATGTCCTCTGTTTATGAAAATAAGTAATGGTTAAAAATCATTGAAATTGAGATAATGAAGGGCTTTCTAAGAAACTAATGATTCATGGTGTATCAATGAGGATCCATCATCCAATAGAAATAATTATTCATAGTATGATGATAGTTTTATGATCTTGTTTTTGAAAATTTTCCTTGAAATGTTCTTTTCTTAATGGGGGATGTAACTCCTAACAAGCTCATTCAATTTTATTTTAATGATAACGTATATTTTTCATCATATAATAAAAGTAGTTTCAAATTAATGAAAGATAAGGATGGTATTACTTCAGTTGATGAAATGAATAGGTATATAGGTTTCTATCAAATGAAAAAAAATGTTAATAAATGACCTTAATTTTATAAGGAAAATATTTGTGAACTGAACGATTATATATTTAATATTTCATTCTGATGTTCAAAACATTATTCAAAACTAATTAAAATGTTAAAATTTATAACATAGTTATGGGTAAATATAAAAATATTAATGAGATAAGTGAAATTAAGATATAAATTACTAATATTGATTCCAAATTAAATAATAAAATAGTTTCAATGATATCATATGGAGAGATGATTGAAAATGTTATAATGAAATTGAAGACTAAATGTTTTAAGAGATTATTGAATAATTTTACAACTATAGATAATTCATTTAAAATTTGTAGAATCAACTGAATCCTAAATGGAAAACATACAAACATGGATATAAAACCACTGAAAGATTTATTTATTATAATAACTATTTTTTTCAATTTAATGATATTTTATATACAATGTGTTAAAGAGAAGGATATTGGAGAAAATATTATTCATTGAAAAAATTTCAATCTCTCCAAAAACATAAGGCTTATATATTTATAGATATCGTATCTATACAACACATAAGGTTTGGATAGATATTGGTTTCTAAATGTATATTTTTTTATCATTAACATACCCTTGAAAAATAGAGTAAAAAACTAAAAATTTTTATGTTTAAAGAAGGCAGGATAAGTACCAAACATTGGAAGATATCATAAATGGACATCGGTTGTTCTCAAGAAATAATGGGAGATAACTCTATCATTTAGAAATTCTAAAAGTGAAGGGTGGATAAGTCACGCTTTAAAACCATTTTTAAGGACAAATTAATGGTATGATTGATATTATTTATCTATTTAGAAGATAAATTTCAAATTAATTATATGTTATATGAATTATTCACAACCTCATTAGTATTATCAAACTACAAAATGAATGTTACTATATAAATTTCTATAATAATAAATCCACTATTAAAATATCATATATAGTGAACACTTTATCTACCAATATACATGAAAATGTTTACATAATTAAATTATAAGACCTTAATATTTATAATCAACGATGTATTAGTGTTGTATAATATTATTCATGTGTTTGGAATATGATATGTTTACATTGTAATGTCCATACATTAACTAAGATATATAGGAAAGGTCTAGTAAGGATTTTACGAGAAAATATATATTTAATTTTCCAATTTTTTTAATCCTTGTAAATTTGGTAAGAAATACAAGTCATGATTAATTCCATCAGTGATGCCTCAACATTGGTTTCCTTGTAGTTATTCATATTGATCATTTTGGCCCTATAAAAACCAAATGTATTATAGAAAGAAAAATTATGTATATCTTAGTTGATTATTATAGTAGGTACATTTGGATCTATATTATATGACATAAATTAGAAGAACTATATATTTTTAATAGTTTAATTTCTCATGTTAAATACAATAAAATATTACATAGTGAATTTCTAGAGTGATCAATGTAGATTTTTTTTGTAAACTATGGTTTTGAAACTTCTATAGTGAAAAAACAATAACATAAAAATTGTTAGTATCAAGAAATACTGAATAGAAAAAAGTAGTTCCATGAAGGAATAAAACCATTCAATAAATTACCCAAATAATACAATGTTAATATTTGTTAGATATGTGTTTATGGGTGGAAACCAGGACTATAAACCATTACACTCTAATTAATGTTTTATTTCATTCATTAAAAAACTAATTTTAAATTGTGGATAATAATAAAACCTAAAATCAGTTATATCATATTTTTTTGATGAAAATTATTCATTATAGATACTAAATAAAATAATAATAAATTTGATAAAAAAATTTGATGAAGGAATATTTCATGGTTATTCCATCTATTTTTTTGCATAAAAATTTCAAAAAATAAAAACATACTATTTTAATAAATCACACATTCCATGTTTGATGAAATTGATCATTGTTATGACATCAATAATATGAATTTTACACATCAATATTTTTTTTAAAACCCCTCTTGTCTAGTTATATGGAGATGAAACAAATATTTTGGATCTTTACATACTATAAGAATGAATAAAAAAATAATTCTAGAATTTATAATAAAAGAAGTTAATCCCCAAATAGATATTGATCAACATTCCTTTTTTACCTAGATACCTGATGATATTAAGTAATAATCCATTTGATAACATCATTGGTGGTGAAGAATAACCAATAAGAACTTGATGTTCCCTTATAAATAAATGTGAATATCATTCCTTCCTATCTTGATTTAAACTAAATATGATAGTGGATACTTTAGGAGATGAGAGTTGGATATTTATAATGCAATAAAAAATAAATATATTTTAATGCAATAAGTGTTGAGTACTGGTTGACTGTGCACATAATTTTATAGTTATAGGAGTGAAATTGGTCTTCTAGAATGAATATGATGAAATTTATATTATTCTTTAGAATAATGAAGGATGGATTTATAAGGGTAATAACATAGACGTGGGACAAGATTATGATGTGGGGTGACATTTATATCTTGAAATCTACACTAAACCTTCATGTATGACCATTAGATAGATGTGGTGTGATTGTAAAACTTTGGTAAAACATAAATACCTCATTATTTTCACTTCATGGAACCTACATATACACTATGTGAATCCACCTATTATGGTGTCACATAATCTCCAGTAAATATATCGAATAAAATATAACCTATACCTTCCACAACACATCCATGAACATAATTACTTACAAAACAAAAAACTTTTATTCTCTGATATCTCGAATAATTCTTCTCAATCACACCTTTTTTAGCAAAAATTCTTCTTAAATGAGACTCAGCAAATATCCATGTGTGAAATATTATAGTGAACATACTCTGTAATTGTGACGACCCAATTTTTTTCAATGGAAATTCCCTTATTATAAATATGTTCTAAAATCACCTGAAAACACAACATAATAAACTACTAAGTTCTAATCGACTTTTAAACTTAATTTTGTCACTTCTGTGTTTGGAATTTCGAAAATCTGACATACACGGTTACAATCAGTATGTTATTTGGAGTCTGATAAGAACAACTTAATTTTTTGTGAATAGTAACATACCCTTATGAATATTTATATAACCTAATTAATAATAACCTTAACTATGATACTATATAAATATTATTCAAGTTGAATGTATGATATACCTATATTTTAGAATGAGTAAATGAATGTTTTAAAATTGGGTTTTGATAATAAATTATGATTTTAATTAAATATTAAAATAATCACATTTAGAAAATTATTTTTGAAAAATGGACTTCATTTTTGGATTCTACACGTCGAACAATGGTTAGGGTTAATTTTTGGGATTTTTCTGAAATACATGAATATTTAGTGAATAGTAAAATACATTAATTTACTGTATAAATACATTATAATTAAAATACACTATTCCTAACATAACAAGTGATGTAAGAACCCAAATCTATAACTCACATGAATTTATTAATATTATTTTTCATGGAATACTTTTTATTCCTTGTCTTGTGAAGAAATAATAAACTAATGATTAAAATATTATGAAAACCCTCCTCTCCTCCACTATAACCCCCCCCCCCCACTCCCCCTTCTTTTCACTTCTCTCAAGCCTTGTTCCTTGACAATATTCTGCCCAAATATCTCCCCAAGATCCTCCCCCATGCCCAAAATCTCCTATCCTCTTCAAAATACCAAAACATCTCCCCTTAAGATATTCTCAACAGAGGAAGTCTCAAGAGGTAAATTTCTCTTTCCAATTCCTCCATTTCTTTTAAGTTCTTTTATTTTTTTGTTTCTTTCATAACCTTCCTTCACCCAAATGGTATGATAACTCTATTAATATACATTTACTGGAATTTTTTCATGCTAATGGTATATTTAATTATCTTCTCTCTTTTCCCCACCTTTTATTTGAAAGAAATGAAAGCACCATTTGAGATGTGCTAATTTAGCACATTCAAGGACAACGGTTTATCAATTTCTATTATAATATTTAATTATGGTCATGAAACCATTTGTGTTATGGTTGTACCATATTATTATATAAGTAATATATCCTATTTTTAGTTCTGTAATTCTTTTGTACAAATGGTATTATCTTATAAAACAAAACATATTCTTTGTGATCAAACCCACCGTTTAACAAAAACGGTGGTCACTATGGTTTTATATAATAGTTGGACTTCAATCTAAGTAAACAAATTAAATTTAAAACCATGTAATCTCGTATATGTTCATTAATTGCATATAACTTAATTTACAGACAACCACTTCCATCTTTCATGTTTATCCGAACATGAATATAAGTGAACTGATCTTTTAAAACCAAGTAAACAAACGAGTCCGAACGATGAAATTGAACCTTATAACTAATCAAAAAAGAACTTGAATGAACCAAAAAGGTTTATAATAAATCAATTAAATATATTATAGGTTTTTTAATTATTAATTAATAAGCCTAACTTTTTTATTCAGGTCTTTAATAACAAGTGGAGAAAACCAGCTCATTTAAGGTAAGGGATCTCTCTATTTCACTCTTAATCTAGATTAACCTCTATGATATGCATTTTTATGTGTAATAAAAAATGATGGGGTATGTTTTCTCACCTCCCCCATACTTCCAAAATGATTTATAAGTGATTATAAAACCCTTTTATCTCTCATCAATCCCTCTTAGGTACACCCAACACTATGCCGATAAAACCGTAACGAATTCTACCCGAACCTTCTTTGTTCTTTTGGGTTGCCTTATCTTTCATTAAAAATGGTGTAATATTATATATTTATGTGAATATTATAAATTCTGATTATTTTTAAAAAATTATTATATCAATATGCTTTCATCACTTTCTTTCGGGGATATACTTGTTTTTAAAATATTCCCTCTTTAGAACTTTCTGATAAGAAAACCTGTTTTAGGGGGACTTCCCAAATTTTTACCCAAATTTCAAGTTCAAACTATCCTCTATTTTAAGACACCATTGTATTTATAAAACCAGTATTTTTATTATTAAAACCTTCTTGGTTAAATCCTGGTTTTATATAAAATAATGTCCTCTTTTCTATTTGAAAAGCTCTATAGTATTATCCTTAAAACTGTACAAAAAAGTTTTAATGATAATTTTTCTAAAATATATTTCTTATATGTTGGCACTTCTATTTGATACCACTTACCATGTTATATGACTTTTTTACCCTATTAACGTCCATTTATGTTCTAATCCTTTCCTTTTATGTACACTTTCTTGATACGCCCATTGGTCATGATTGTGGTACCCAATTCCTTCCATGGGTACCCTTAGGTTTATGTATAGTTGATTATGTATGATTATCTATGTGGTAAGAATATTTATGTGGAAATAATATTCTTGAAAATTTTGAGATGGGTGCGCCCAGATAGTGATTCAATGCTTTGGGTAAGGTTAAGTCTTGTGAGACGAGATGTGAAACGGGATTGGCGGCTATCCTTGACCCATACCAAAAAAATGTTTTATGATTCTGCCACATTTGTATGATTCCATGTGTATATGATCACATTCTTATACTATATGATTTCATATGTTCCATGGTTTGGATATCATTATTCCATGCCTCCTAACTCATGTGCTTAAGATGTATTCTTTTGTTCATTCCCTTATTGGGCTTTTCAACTCATCCCTTTGTTCATGTGTTCCCCAGGGTACCCTATGCCGATGTAAGGGATCAAAGGATGTTAGGAGCTCTTTGTGGAGATTAAATAAAGAAGTGTTTTTAGCCCCATGTTTTATGTTTTATATACCGAGTCTTCCAAGACATTATACTTAACGGTCTTTGGCTTATACTCTTATGATTAACTATACTTAAAATCATGAAATGTTGCATTTAAAAGGCTTGGTTCGCTATAGTTGGTATCAAAGGATGGTCTAGTTATTTTTGTATATTAGTAATAGAGCACCATAGTGAGAACCTTAAGGATGAGACTAAGTATAATAAAACATCCCTAAATTTTTGTAATTATTGAGTAAGTGGTTTATCAATAAAATATATCCCTGTCTGGATATGAGCAGGAAGAGGTGGCTCTGACACAGATGTATCTTGGGGTGAAACCTGAAAACACCACTTTGAGCTATACTCGAATGGGAACTGGTGCATGAAAACGAGCCTTGTTGCACTCTTGGTTACGACACTCCCAGGGGATATGATTTGACATATTCGTGATCTTAGTACAAACCATTATTAAGGGAGAAAAAAAATCCCATAACAATATAAGTCAAGAAATGGATCCAGGATAACCTAGATTTAAACATAAGGAATCACAAGTTATGATATACTTCTTATTTATATGTTTATCTTTTTATGTTGAATTTTTCCTTTTTATGCTCAATAAATAATTATTCAATACCTCTAATTATATGTTATTTTTCTTAGTTAATGGTGGGAAATATAAGAACATGTTCCAACAATCAATGTGATAGGAAATGTGTAGATTTCCCTAATAATATGCATGATATGACGGGAGTGGGTGATCAAAACTTAATCATAGTACTTGCTCAGGTGGCTCGAATTATGAATAATAACATGAATCATAAGGAATTTTAAGAACCCAGTTTTTTATATAAAAGACTTTGGAATATTCTGGATGTTATTCCAGAGCAGCGCCTTCCGACGGCGTGCGATTCTGAGTCCCGGTGTGGCCGGAATTAAATTTTTAGTGTGTTCACACTGGGCACGCCAAATAAATTGGATAACTCCTAAAAGGTGCTTCATATCAGAAATTTGAGTGTACGGATGGGTCTGAAATGGGGGGTTTACCCTAGGAACGACATAAAATATGTCGGTGCGGGACGTTGGGACCCCTCGCCCGTTAGCGGAACGTTAAATGGATAATTAAATTAATTAATTTATTTGTTTAATGTCTAAACTCAGGTATCTCTTAAACGGTTTCACGGATGGGAAAATCAAGGGAATCGTTGAGTCCGTAACGTGCCATTTACCCTAGGAGGGGTGTAATTTTCACGGGCGTGGGCCGTCAGTGAAAAATGCCACTGAGGGCGTTTTCGTAATTTGGCGGCCTCGGGTGTTAATTTTTACAACTTTTGAACGGGTCCTCGGATTAAAATTTTTAGACTGTCGTCGTGCTCGTGAGGTGGTGTTTTCCCTAGGGGAGGCTTAATCTTGACCCTGCCGGAAGTTCGGGTTCGGGCTGACGGGAGGGTGGTTAAGTGTGTTTTCAATTTAAAAACTTAACCCCCCTCACCCTCTCCCCCTTGTTGTTCTTCCCTGGCGCACGGAGCTCCCAACGAAGGGGGCACTCCATCCTTTCCTCCACCTCTCCGGCAAGGCGTGGCAGTCTGGCAGAGCTCTCGCGAAGCTTCGGACTACGCCCACGAGGTAGGAGCGTGTTTACGTTTTTGTTTTTCCTTCCCACAATCTCCTTTAACTAGATTTGTAGAATCAAAATGCTGTTTAATTTTCAAGCGAATACCACAATTGCGTAGTTTATGATCTGATATTTCCAACGCTTGTTTCGGATTGAATTTCTGAGTTCCGAGGTTACCTTAGTGTTCCGAAGTAGTTTTGGGGTGTTTTGGGTGTTTTCCGGCAATTTTAGCCGGATCCAGCGGCGGTCCGGTGAGCAGGCGCGGATCTAGTATAGGCGGAGGCGCGAGCGGCAAGCGAGATCCGACGGCGGCTTCAGGAGGTGGATCCAGGGTGTCGGCACGAGGCGGCGGCTCCAGGCAGGGCGAGGCGGCGCTCGCTGGGGCGCAAGGGAGCACCAGGGTCGCGGCGCGCGACCCTCGCGGGGGAACAAGACCCGCCTTCGGCGGGGTCTTCACACTGCGAGACTACCAGCCCCACGAGGGCCGATTTGTGGCTGAACTGCGGGTCAGCACCAGGCCACAATGTTGAACCGTGGGCCGACGCTGCGAGCCAGGCCAACCCAGGTTGGGCGGACCCGCCAGCCCAGGCTGGTCCAGCCCAAGGGGATTCGTCCCCTCTTCAGACACCCGTAATTTTCATTACGAGTGTTCGTTTGACGCACCGTCTATGACTGTGGAACCGTATCAACGAGGTGAACTTTTTGGGATGGTCTTGATAATTTTTAATTCCTGAGATGAGGGGCTCGGTGTCACGACGTGTACGTTAAGTGGATTGGCGTTTTTCTGGGGGTTCGTGTTTTGAGCAACGTAGACACATTCGACGTCCGATTTGAGCGATGTCAGTGGCGTTGGGACCATGGTACCAAGGAAACGTTTTCCAGTATGGCTTTAAGCGTTGAAACTAGAGTTGAGACGTAGGCCCCACGGCCCATCTTTTGAGATGCGTGTAGCGTTTCGAAAATTTTTCATCGGACGTCTGTTCGGGGCATGCGAGCAGTCGATTCTGAGTGTTTATCCGATTGCATTGCAATGGTACAATCTGCCCACTTTAATTCCACACACTGGTGCGGGCCCCGCAAGGGCTGTTTTGGGAGTTGGCGGTGATTTCCATCTTTATCACCGGGTGTTTGTTTTGGACAAGTGAATAGTCCATCTTGTGTACTTTTTCGAGAGGATCATAATGGTGTGATCTGTTCGTTGTGCTTCGGGACTGGGATGCAGGTCTCATGAAGCACCTCTCGTGTGCGGTACGGAAAAATGCATCTTTTTCTCTGGATATCCATTCCACTCAAGTGATCAGTCATTTTGACGTGTTTTCCTGAGGGGATCGCAATGGCGCGATGCTCCCGACTGTTTTCAGGGTCGAGGATTGGGATCATGGGACGCCATTCAGGCATAAAGCGATTTTGGATGACTTTTCTGTCATATATCCGTTGGAGGAGAATAAATAATATATCTCGCGTGTTTTTTTGCAAGGATTACAATGGTACAAACCGTTTCCATGTGAGGATCCTCATTCGAGACATCATTTAAATTCAGAAGCATGTAAGGTGCTCCAGTGGTGGTTCTTCTTACTGTGTTTGTAGCGGACCCTTGGTGTGTGATCACATACACCCCCGTGTGAGTGTAGTAATGTTTGAAGAGATGTGGTTGGTCGTGCCTCAGCTGTTGAGGTGGAAAGTTAGAGTTTTTACATTTACGCCCTTCGCGTTGACGTTGGGTGCCATGTGCACAATATCCTTTGGGATGGAACGTGGTATATTCTGGGAGTATACGGGAACGTTTGGACGTACATGTGGCTGTTTTTACCTGACTACGTTTCGATGCTTGGTTGGAGTTGACTTGGGGCCACACCTCGTGTGGGACCCATGTGTGTGTCGTGTTCTGCTTTGCGTAACCTTGACCTCTCGCGACGTAGAGGGTCCTTCTGTTCTCGTTTGTTGACCAGCATGGTTGATTTTTCCCCTGGCTCTGTTCTCGATTGTTGACCAGCAAGGTTGAGGTTTCCCCTAGCTCTGTTATCGATTGTTGACCAGCAGGGTTGAGTTTTCCCCTGGCTCTATTCTCGATTATTGACCAGTAGGGTTGAGTTTTCCCCTAGTTCTATTCTCGATTGTTGAACAGCAGGGTTTAGTTTTCCCCTCGTTCTGTTCTCGTTTGTTGACCAGTAGGGTTGAGTTTCCCCCTGGTTCTGTTCTCATTTGTTTGACCAGCAGGGTTGAGTGGGTTTCCCCCTGGTCCTGCTCACGATGGTTTCGACCAGTAGGGTTGAGTGGTTTTACCCTGGTTCTGTTCTCGATGGTTTGGCCAGCAGAGTTGCTTTGTGTTCTTTGGTAGAGTTCTTGTGGATTCAGTGTGACCAACACATTATGCGGGCTCCGATCCTCTACCCAGGAGGTTGTTTCCAACAGGGCTGGCCAGGAGGTTGTTTCTAGTAGGGCTGGTCGGTGAGGTACCATCCAGCAGGGATGGCCAGAGTGGTACCATCCAGTAGGGATGACCAGTGGGTTACCATCAAGCAGGGATGACCATTATAGTGGTGTTCACCGAGAAGTACCATCCAGTACGAATGGCCAGAGCAGTTCTAGGTTTACCTCCAGTGGGGCTGGTAAGTGGTCCCCGATGCCGGGTTTACCTCCAGCCGGGCTGGGAAGTGGTCCCCGATGACGGTTTCGAGCCTCCCTCCAGTGGAGTACCCTTTTATGGGACTGGGCATTGGGACTCGTCGACAATTTTAGCCGGGTCTTCTTCCAGTGGATTACCCTTTTACGGGACTAGGCAGTGTGGCACTCGTCAACTTTAGCCGGGTCTCCCTCCAGTGGATTACCCTTTTACGGGACTGGGCAGTGTGGAACCCGTTAACCCTTATCGGGTCTCCCTCCAGTGGGAACCCGTCGACTTCCAGGGATTACCCTCCAGCGGGGCTGGGCAGGGGGTCTCCTATCGACTTTGAGGATACCTCTCGACTGCGGGGTAGTGATGAGGAGTGGTTTGATGTTCCCTAGAACTCTCAAGTATGATGGGTGCTTTCCCCACCGAGACACATCCTTGTGACACGACCTAAAACTGTGAGGGCGAGTCAGTTCCGCCCAAAGTGGATAGTATCAAGGTGTGGTGATTTGAGCCCCTTGACTTTCAGTTCAGGGAAGACGAGCAGGATGCTGGGCATCGATGGTGTTTAACTTCTGGGACTGTTGGCTACTCACTTTCTTGGGCTGAGCTACGGGATGGAGATCCCCTTACGATCTTGTTCGGGCTTCTTGATTGAGAATATGTATATGTATATACCTTGTTACAGTACCCACTTCATGGATTTTGGTTAATCTCTTTCCATGAGAGGCAAAGACGCATGGGGTATGACACATGCTTTCCATGTCTAGCTTCTCGTGGTTGGACGAGTCTACTCTCCTGATATAGGTAGCGAAGACTTGAAGAGAAGTTCATCTTCTCACCGTTTCTAGCTCCTTGTATTTGGACGAGTCTACTTCCTTTCTCTTGTTGGGTTGAGCTGGACTCTCTACTGTTACTCTACTACACTCCTTGTTGTACTCGTTACTGCACTCCTTGTTGTACTCCTTTACTTTTCCCCGTTTGATCTACTGCTCACCCTTAGATACCTCCTTTTTTTCTCCCTCGATCCTTCGGGGTATCCTACTGAGTATTTTTATACTCACCCATGCTTGGGATTTTCTCGCACTTGGTGTGCCCTTTCAGATGACGGACAGGTTGGTCGTGACTTTAGTAGAGCTTAGGAGTTCGAGAGCTTGGACCATGTGCGGTGGTCGTACTCGGGTTCCAGGTGTAGAACTATCCCTGGTGTTTTCTTTTGTTTACCAGTTGCTGGGTTGTACCACTTTTCTGGTTGGGCGCGTGTTTTTCCCTTTTTCTTTTCAGTTTACCTTCAACTTTTACTTTGTACTGTTCGAGTTTGATGCACTTTTGTGGTTTATTTATAGCAGTTGGTACTTCCCTTTTCTTTTTACTCTTCACTTCTGCATTGAGTAGGTTGCGTGTGTGTGTGTACTCAGGAAAAGGCCTCCTCGAGTTGTTTAGCCTTCGGCACTTGTCGCCAGCCCCTGGCCTATGGAGGTGGGCTTGGGGTAGTTGCGGCTCGAGCCCGGGTAGGGTCGGGTCATGACAAAGTGGTATTAGATGTGGTTCATTCTTGGGACGATGTTCGGACGTCCCTAAATAGGAATTGGTTGTTATCTAGGGAAACAGTGTTAACGTGTCTCGAGAGTGGCTCTCAGACTAGGGAGTCTAGTGATGGTGCGGCAGCCGACTTATCCATTCACTAGGACCCTGATAACCCGCATGTCGACTCAGAATTCTAAGACACTTGTTGCTGGGAAAATTGGTTTTTGCATCACATAGGATTGAGTCTTTGACTATCCTTCTCGAGTCACCTTTCAATTGTTGTTACTGTTATATACATATATGCTCATTTGACCGCGACACTCCTTGATAACATTCAGGAAGTCTCCGTGAAGACAGCCAGCCAGGTTACCTTCTTTGGTTCATGATGAAAACCCTATGAGCTAAGAGGCCTCAGTCTAGGACCCACCATGCGATTCCCTTTCTCTGGGTGGGCCGGTAGCAGCACCCCCACCTATTGAGCAGCAGACAGCTTCAGCAGAGCAGACTGAGCTTGATTGTAGGTTGAGCGTGCTCCGTGAGTTCTAGTGATAGAGACCGCTGAGGTTTGGTGGTGAGTCAGACCCTCAGGCAGCCAAGGTTTGTCTAGAGACAGTGGTTCGCCTTTTCAGGCTTTTCTAGACGCCAGCAGATCTTATGGTGGCTTTGGCCGCCAACCTTTTCTATGGAGCAGTTTGGCGTTGGTGGAGTCTAGTGACTCAGGGTCTTGATGAGTCATCACTTTCGTGGGGCGACTTTCAGTTGTTGTCTCGTGAGGATTTTTTTCCCTCTTGTTTACGCTCCGTTCAGATTCAGTAACTCCTACAGTTTTAGCAGGGAGGGGTGATGGTGTCCGAGTACGCGGCTAGTTTCACAGACCGTGCATGCTTTTACCCAGACTTGGTCCATGATGACAACTTCAGAGCGCAGGAGTTTGGGCAGGGTCTCCTCCGAGAGATTCGTGCTATCATAGTACCCTTGGGATTTCCCACTTATGTCGGGGTGCTAGAGTAGGCGCTGGTGATAGAAAGATTCCTATCATGTTCTACAGTTGGTGGTGGCAGCAGGCTCGTAGATCCGAGACGTCTGCCGCAGCTAGCGGGTGTCGGGTGACAGAACCTCGACGCAGGTGGATTTTCGATAACCATACTCAGGGGCATGGTCGTACACCACAGTGGTTCTTGAGGGCACCAGGGTATCCCGTAGAGCGATGATTCTATTCTTGCGATGGGCGAGGTCACATGGCACGGGACTTCCCGACTAGGCGCGCTGAGAATATCGGGCGGGCAGCAGGTTCACCACCGCGGCGGAGGCAGCACAGTGATCGGAGTAGCGCCCTGAGAGGTGGTGCTTTCAAAGGAGCAGGAGAAGTTGGTAGTGGGTGAAAGATTTACAAGGTCTTCCCATCACCACTAGGCGGTCCACGTCAGGCTTCGGGAGCTGACAGTTGGGACCACAGACAACCGCAAGCATTAGATGTCTATGATCCTGTAGAGCATGAGGTTATAAAGGGTATGATCTAAAGCTCTTCTACTTTTTGCAGTAGAATTTTTAGACTCTGTGTGTGGAATTATTCTTCTCCCTGCTCTATGCTTGGGTTGTTACCGGGGTGACGTGGGGAGTCGGTGTGGCCCTGTGCCAGTAGAGTAAAAGTTGTTGAACCTTTCTCTTTAGTCGATGGTGTTGAATCCTTCGCTTCTAAGTGTGTAAGAGAGTCTTGGTTGTGGGACATCGACTGTGAAACCTTGCGTGACCAGATATCCTTGGATGTTCCACCATATGGATATTCTGAAGGAGGGAATCACCAGGCTTTGTCCTAGGTCCGAACGGTGATTCCAGTCATGGCGTGCGACGTAAAAGTTTGGTCGAGGAGGTGAGCTACCCCCGAGAGCCTTCGGGCCTTTTGAGACCGTGAAAATGGATAGCGAGGTTCCCTACTGCCTTTTCCTAACCCCAAAGTCTGGAGTAAGTTCACAAAGTCTCTCATGTGACTTACCCGAGAAGATGTGTGCATGCCCCTATGCACATCATCAGAAAGGGAAGACCTCACATGAACAGATCAAATCCTTTGGTCTGTGTGCGGTGATGTGGGACTCTGCAAGAGTTCTTCTGGGTACGGGAGATCTAGGTGTGGGATTAGTACCGTAAGTTATTCCATGGTTTGTTTTTCAGGGATGAAAATATGGAAGGAGGGAATGATATAAGAACCCATTTTTTTCTATAAAATAATTTGGAATATTCTTGATGTTATTCCAGAGCAGCGCCTTCAGACAGCTTGTGATTCTGAGTCCCGGTGTGGCCGGAATTAAATTTTTAGTGCGTTCACACTGGGCACACCAAATAAATGGGATAACTCCTAAACGGTGCTTAAGATCAGAAATATGAGTATATAGATGGGTCTAAAATGGAGTATTTACCATAGGAACAACATAAAATATGTCGGCATGGGACGTTGGGACCCCTCGCCCGTTAGCAGAATATTAAACAGATAATTAAATTAATTAATTTATTCGTTTAATGGATAAACTCAGGTATATCTTAAAAGGTTTCTCGGATGGGGAAACTGAGGGCACTATTAAGTCCGGAACACGCCGTTTACCCTAGGAGGGGTGTAATTTTCACGGGCGCGGGCCATCAGTGAAAAATGTCACCGAGGGCGTTTTCGTAATTTAGCGGCCTTGGGCCTTAAGTTTTACAACTTTTGAACGGAACCTCGGATTAAAATTTTGAGACCACCGTTGTGCTCGGGAAGGTGGTGTTTTCCCTAGTGGAGGCTGAATCTCGACCCCACTGGAAGTTCGGGTTCGGGTCGATGGGCGGGTTGTTACGTGTGTTTTCTATTTAAACACTTTACCCCCTCACCCTCTCCCCCTTGTTGTTCTTCCCTGGCGCAAGGAGCTCCCAACGAAGGGGGAACTCCATCCTCTCCTCCACCTCTCTGGCGAGGTGCGACAGTCCGGCGGATCTCTCGCGAAGCTTTGGGCTACGCCCACGAGGTAGGAGTGTGTTTACGTTTTTGTTTTTCCGTCCCGCAATCTCCATGAACTAGATGTTTAGCATCAAAATGCAGTTTAATTTTCAAGTGAATCCCATAATTGCATAGTTTATGATCTGATCTTTCCGACGCTTGTTTCAGATTGAATTTATGAGTTCCAAGGCGACCTCAGTGTTCCGGTGAAGTTTTAGGGTGTTTTGGGTGTTTTTCGGTGATTTCAACCGGATCCATCAGTGATCCACCGAGCGGGCGTGGCGGCGCGGTTATGGTCTAGGCGGAGGTGCGGGCGGCGAGCAGGCTCCAGTGGTGGCTTCAGGCGGCAGCTCCAGGGCGTCGGTGGGAGGCAGCAACTCCAGGCGGCACTCGTCGGGGCACAAGGCGCGGTGAGATGACCGGCCCCACGAGGGTCAGTCTGTGGGTGAACCACGGGTCAGCGCCGGGCCGCGCGGCTGAGCCGCGGGCCGGCCCAGGCCGGTCCAGCCCAAGGGGATTCGTCCCCTCTTCGGACACCCGTAATTTTCATTACGAGTGTCCGTTTGACGCGCCAAATGCGGCTATGGAACCGTATCGACGACGCGAACTGTTTGAGATGGTCTCAGGAATTTTTAATTCCCAAGACGAGGGGCTTGGTGCCATGACGCATACGTTAAGTGGATTAATGTTTTTCCGGGGGTTCTTGTTTTGAGCAGCGCGGACACATCTGACGTCCGATTTGAGCGCTGTTAGCGGTGTTGGGACCCTGATGCCGAGGCGAAGTTTTCCAGTATGGTTTTGAGCGTTGAAACCAGAGTTGAGACACGGGCCCCATGGCCTGTCTTTTGAGCTACGTCCAGCGTTTCACAACTTTTTCATCGGACGTCTGTTCGGGGCATGAAAGTAGTCGATTCTGAGTGTTTTTCTGAGGGCATTGCAATATTGCAATCCTCCCGCTTTAATTCCGCACAATAGTGCGGGCCTTGCGAGGGTCGTTTTAGGAGTTGGCGGTGATTTCCTGTTTTATCACCAGGTGTTCATTTTGGAAAAGTGAATAGTCCATCTTGTGTAATTTTTTGAGAGGATCGCAACATTGTGATCTGTTCATTGTTCTTAAAGACCGGGATGCGGGTCCCACGAAGCACCGCTCGTGTTCGGTACGGCGAAATGCATCTTTTTCTCCGGATATCCATTCCACTCAAGTGAGCAGTCCTTTTGACGTGTTTTCCCGAGGGGATCGCAATGGCGCAATTTGCCTGACTGTTTTCAGGGCTGAGGCTTAGGATCACGGGATGTCGTTCAGGTGTAAAGCGGTGTTGGATGACTTTTCCGTTGGATATCCGTTGGAGGCGAGTAAATAGTCTATCTCGCGTGTTTTTTCACGAGGATTACAACGGTATGAACCATTTGGATGTGAGGAGCCTCATTCGAGACCTAATTTAAATGCCGAATCAAGTAAGGTGCTCCAGTGGTGGTTCGTCCTACTGTGTTTGTAGAGGACCCTTCGCGTGTGATCGCATGCACTCCCATGTGAGTGAAGTAATGTTTGAAGAGATGTGGTTGGTCGTGCCTCAACCATTGAGGTGGAAAGTTGGAGTTGTTACGTTTACGCCCTTCGCGTTGACATTGGGTGTCATGTGCACGATAGCCTTTGGGATGGAACGTGGTATACTCTAGGAGTATATGAGAATGCTTGGAGATACATGTGGTTGTTTCTACCTGAGTACGTCTATGTGCTTGGTTGGAGTTGACTTGGGGCCACATGTCATGTGGGCCCCATGTGCATGTCGTGTTCTTCTTTGCATACCCTTGACCTCTCACGACGTAGAGGGTCCTTCTGTTCTTGTTTGTTAACCAGCAGGGTGGAGTTTTCCCCTGGCTCTATTCTCGATTGTTGACCAGCAGGGTTGAGTTTTCCCCTCGCTCTGTTCTCGATTGTTGACCAGCAGGGTTGAGTTTTCCCCTGGTTCTGTTCTCGATTGTTGACCAGTGGGGTTTATTTTTCCCCTGGTTCAGTTCTCGTTTGTTGACCAGCAGGGTTGAGTTTCCCCTGGTTATGTTCTTGTTTGTTTGACCAGCAGGGTTGAGTGGGTTTCCCCCTGGTCCATCTCAAGATGGTTTCGACCAGTAGGGTTGAGTGGTTTTCCCCTGGTTCTGTTCTCGATGGTTTGGATGGCAGAGTTGATTCATGTTCCCTGGTAGAGTTCTTGTGGATTCGGTGTGAACAACACATTACGCAGGCACCGATCCTCTACCCAGGAGGTTGTTTCCAGTAGGGCTGGCCAGGAGGTTGTTTCCAGCAGGACTGGCCAGGAGGTTGTTTCTAGCAGGGCTGGCTGATGAGGTACCATCCAGCAGGGATGGCCAGTGGGTTAACATCTAGCAAGGATGGCCAGTACGATGGTGTTCACCGAGCAGTACCATCCAGCAGGGATGGCCAGAGTGGTTCTGGGTTTACCTCCAGTGGGGCTGGGAAGTGGTCCCCGATGCCGGGTTTACCTCCAGCTGGGCTGGGAAGTGGTCCCCGATAACGGTTCTGAGCCTCCCTCAAGTGGAGTACCCTTTTACGGGACTGGGCATTGGGACTCATCGACGACTTTATTCAGGTCTCCCTCCAGTGGATTAACCTTTTACAGGACTGGGAAGTGTGGCACCTGTCGACTTTAGCCGGGTCTCCATCTTGTGGATTACCCTTTTACGGGACTGGGCAGTGTGGCACCCGTCGACTCTTGTCGGGTCTCCCTCCAGTGGGAACCCATCGACTTCCAAGGATTACCCTTCAGTGGGGATGGGAAGGGGGTCGCCTGTCAACTTCGAGGAGACCTCTCGACTGCGGGTCAGTGACGAGGTGTGGTTTGTCATTACCCAGAACTCTCAAGTATGATGGGAGCTTTCCCCACCAGACGCGTCCTTGTGACACAACCTAAAACTATGAGGGAATGTCAGTGCCACCCAAAGAGGATAGTATCAAGGTGAGGTGATTTGATCCCCTTGACTTGCAGTTTCGGGCAGACGTGCGGGATGATGGGCGTCGATGGTGTTTACTTATAGGAATGTTGGCTACTCACTTTCTTGGTCTGAGATACAGGATGGAGATCCCATTACAATCTTGTTAGGGCTTCTTGATTGAGCATATTTATATGTATATACCTTGTTCCAGTACCCACTTTTTGGGTTTTGGTTACTCTCCTTCTAGGAGAGGCGAAGATGTGTGGGGTATGCCTCGTGATTTCCGTGTCTAGATTCTCGTGGTTGGACGAGTCTACTCTCCTGCTATATGTAGCGAAGACTCGATGAGAAGTTCATCTTATCACCATTTCTAGCTCCTTGTGTTTGGATGAGTCTACTTCCTTTATCTTGTTGGGTTGAGCTGGACTCTCTACTATTACTCTAATACACCACTTGTTGTACTCCTTACTTCACTCCTTATTGTACTCTTTTACTTTTCCCTGTTTGATCTACTGCTCACCCTTCGATACCACCTTTGTTTCTCCATCGAGCCTTCGGGGTATCCTACTGAGTATTTTTATACTCCCCCTTGCTTGGGCTTTTCCCGCACTTGGTGTGCCCTTGCAGACGACAGACAGGTTGGTCGTGACTTCAGTGGAGCTTAGGGGTTCGGGATCTTAGACCGCATGCAGTGGTCGTAGTCGGGTTCCAGGTGTGGAAATCTCCCAGGTGTTTGCTTTTGTTTACCTATTGTCGGTTTGTGGCACTTTTCTAATTGGGAGCGGGTTTTACCCTTTTTCTTTTCTGTTTACCTTCATCTTTTAATTTGTACTCTTAGAGGTCAATGCACTTTTGTGGTTTATTTATAGCAGTCGGTACTTCCCTTTTCTTTTTTTACTCTGCACTTCTGCCTTGAGTAGGCTACGTGTGTGTGTACAGGTACTCAGGAAAAGGCCTCCCCGATTTTTTTAGCCTTCGGTGCTTTTCGCCAGCCCCTGGCCTATGGAGGCCTACTTGTGGTAGTTGGATCTCGAGTCCGGGTAGGGTCAGGTCGTGACAGGAATGCCCTCCTCCTCCAAGGAAAGATCAAGTTGTCGTAGAATCCTTCATACGGAAAAGGCCTCCAATGTTTATCTAATCCTCTGATCCTTTCCTCACTGAACAATTGATTAACTCCATTGAAAATATATTATCCGTCCTCCGTTGCTCGGAATAAGTGATGGTTGTTCTGGTGGTCTATCATTTTGATAGGCAAGCTGATCATTGGTGGACACTGATCAATAATACAAAGTCCCAAGAGGAAATTGATTCCTTGGATTGGAAGGAATTCAAGAGGATGTTTTTCAACAAATATTTTCCTCGAACCCTCCATCTCAAGATATAAAGAGAGTTCCTCAGACTCAAGCATAAGGAAGATGATTCCATAAGGGCATATGAAGCAAACTTCAAAAGTATTTCAAGGTATGCATGTGGCTTTGTTATGAACTCTGAAAGCAATGTGGATAGATTCTTTAGAGGACAAAATCCAAGTCTATGAAAATCATTGGAAATTAGAGACTTTTATATTTATGAGGAGATTTTATGTTTTTCCCTCAAGGTTGAAATGGAGAATGGAGACTCTGAGTGGTCTCATGGGCTCGGTGACAAGAAGAAAAAAATTGACATCAATATGGGTGGTTCATCGAACGAATCCCATGATGGAAAGAAGAATGACTTTTCCCCTTGAAAACATTGTGCGAAAAGCATCCTGGTAACTGTCTGAAGGGATCCAAGAATTGATTCAAATGTAGAATGTTTGGTCATCTAACCAAGAACTGCCACCGGGATATGAAGAATCCCACTAATGCAGATGAATAAAGGAATGTTCAAGTCAACACTCAGCCTACAGTGCAGTGTTACAACTACAAGGAGCATGGGAATTAGGTGAAAAATTTCCCTAAGTAGAGGGTTATCGAATGTAATCCACAACAACCTCCAAGGCAACAAGGAAGGGCTTATGCTATCACTACTATTGAGGTGGAGCTAAAAATGATGTGGTGAAGGGTATGCTAGTTATTCATTCAAGATTTGGGAATGTACTATTTGATTCTGGTTCTATGAATTATTTCATATCTTTCAAGTTGAGTTGAACAATTCAAACACCACCTCAAAATTTGGAGGAAAAGTTATCTGTGAGAACAGAGAATGGGGTAATTATTGCTTCCATGGTTTATAATTCCTCCTCGATTAACGTTTGTGGACTGAACCTCCCAGAAAATCTCTTCATACTTCCTTTAGTGGATTTTGACGCTATCTTGGGCATGGATTGGCTATCTTTATACAAATCCAACATCAATTGTCATGAAAGGGAGATAACTTTTCACATCCCGAAGCATCCTCCAATTCCTTACAATTTCAAGGAGGAAGATGAATCTCTTTTAGAATATCCGTCTCATGTGTGGATATTGTTTCCTTATGAGAAACAATATCTAGTTCAAATGATTGAGGGAAAGGAGAGAATCATGCTTGAAGACATGCCCATCATGAGGGATTACACTGATGTATTCCCTGAAGAGTTGTCTGGTCTTCCTCCTGATTGAGAGGTTGAGTTCTCAATTGAACTTATACTTTTATCTCTACCTATCTCAAATACACCTTACAGAATAGCCACTATAGAGCTAGAAGAGCTAAAGAAGTAGTTATAGGAGAATATGGGGAAGGGTTTTATACACTGGAGTGCTTCACCGTGGGGTGCACCAATCCTCTTCGTCAAGAAGAAGGATAGATCAATGAACCTCTACATTGATTATCATGAGCTCAATAAAATAATGATAAAGAACACATATCCCCTTCCACAGATAGATGAATTGTTCAATCAGCTTCGTGGGGCCAGTTATTTCTCTAAGGTGGACCTTCAGTCGGGATATCACCAACTAAAGGTGAGGAAGGAAGATATTCCCAAAACTGTCTTTCGAACGAGGTATAGATACTATGAGTTCATAGTGATTCCCTTCGGACTTACTAATTCTCTATCAATTTTCATGGATTTAATGAATAGAGTCTTTAGAGATTACCTCGACAAACTTTTGGTAGTCTTCATTGATGATATTCTTATATACTCCAAGATAAAGGAGGAACATGAAGAGCATTTTAATACTATGTTAAAGACTTTGCGAAGGGAAAATTTGAATGAAAATTACAGTAAATGTGAGTTCTAGATGGAGGAAGTATCATTCTTGGGGCATGTTATCACTAGAAAAGGGGTATCTTTGGACCCTTCCAAGACAAAGGCAATTGAAGAGTGGCCAAGGAAAACATCCGTAATGGAGATCCATAGCTTTTTGGGTATAGATGGGTATTATCGACGATTTGTGAATAAATTTTCATGATTTCAAAACCCAATGACCAAGCTGACACGGAAGGGAGTAATGTTTGTTTGGACACAGTAATGTGAAGACTGTTTCAAGGAGTTAAAAAAGAGGCTTATCACTACACTAGTACTCACACTCCCTTCAAGTGTAGAACTCTTTGTGGTGTATAGTGATTCTTATAAGAAAGGATTTGGATGTGCGATAATGAAAAATGGTAAAGTGATAGCCTATGCCTCAATTCAGCTAAAAATCCCTGAGAAAAACTATCCCACGCATGATCTGAAGTTGGAAACGGTGATCTTTGCATTGAAAATATGGCGGCATTATATCTATGGGGAGAAGTGTGAGATATATACTGACCAAAAAAGTATCAAATATATATTCACACATAAAGAGATTAATATATTCCAGCGAAGATGAATTGATCACATCAAGGATTATGACTGCTCAATCCACTACCATCCCAGTAAGGAAAACAAGATGGCGGATGCTCTAAGTAGAAAGGATCCTGCATCTTTATCAATGATGAGAATTTAAAAGTATCTGATCTTCTTATATTTTCGAAGGATGGACATGGGAATCATTAAGGGATGAACATCATCAATCCTTTCTAAAATGATTTCTCAACCATCCCACCTATAGAAAATAAAGGATACTCAAAGAAAAGATGTGGAAATTCAGAAAAGGGTGGACGCTGTTAAAAATGGGAAATCCTCCAAATTCAAAATTGATGAGGAAGGAGTTGTATGATTTGGGACATGAGTATGTGTACCGTCCGATCTAGAGATAAAGAAATATCTATTGAATGATGCACATAGCTCGACCTTCTCTATCCACCCAGGGAGCACAAAGATGTATCGAGATCTCCATGAATACTTTTTTTGGGACAATATGAAAAGGGAGATTTCTGAATATACATCAAAGTGCATGGAATGTCAGAAAGTGAAGGTTGATAGACAAAAGTCTAAGAAGATGATGTAACCACTACCCATACCATCATGGAAGTGAGAGAACATTACCATGAACTTTGTCACTGGACTTCCAAGGACATCCAGAGGAAAAAATGCTATATGGGTCGTTGTAGATTGTCTTACAAAGACAGATCATTTTATTGCGATTCGATAAGACTTTTCATTGGATCAACTTGCATAGATTTACATCAAAGAGGAGGTCAGGCTGCATGGATTACGATTATCTATTGTATCTGATCATGATTCGAGATTCACCTCGAAGTTTGGAAAAAGTATCCAACATGCTATAAGAACTAAACTAAACTTCAGTATGGCCTATCATCCTCAAACTTATGTCCAATCTGAGTGAACTATTCCAACACTAGAAGAAAAGTTAAGAGTGTGTTCTATGGAATTCAAAGGAGGATGGGACCAACATTCTCCACCGGTTAAATTATCCTACAAAAATAGTTTCCACTTGAGCATCTGAATGGAACTATATGAATCCCTTTATGGGAAAAGGTTTAGAACACCGACGTGTTGGGATTAAGTCAGTGAGTGTAAATTTCTAGGACCTGAAATGGTCGAAGAAATGGTGCAGAAGGTGAAAACCATTCAGCAGCATATCAAGGCAGCCCAAAGTCGACAGAAGAGTTATGTAGATAACCATCGACGAGACCATGAGGTCAAAGTTGGAGACATGGTATTTCTATGAATATTTCCTTGAAATAAGGTAATTATGTTTGGGAAAAAAGGGAATTTATGTCTCAGCTACCTCAGCCCCTTTGAGATCCTTGATCGAGTCGGAGCTCTGGCCTATCGACTGACACTTCCACATATAATGTAGAAAGTACATGATGTCTTTAATGTATCCCTCTTGAGGAAGTATATACTATAACCTTCACATGTACTCACTTCAGAGGTGGTACAGTTGGAGGATGATCTCTCTTACGAGGAGTAGCCAATGAAGATCTTGGATCATAGAGACAAAGTTCTACGTAACAAGACTACCCATCTGGTCAGGGTACTATGGCGAAACCATAAGTACGAAGGGGAAACATGGGAACTGGAGGAAGAAAATAAGGAAAATTACCCACACCTATTTTAGACTTAGAATGTAAAATGACATTTCGAGGGCAAAATTTCAAAAGGGGGGAAGAATGTAACAACCCAATGTTTTTCAATGGAAATTACCTTCTTATAAATATTTCATAAAATCACATGAAAACACAACATAATTAAATACTAAGTTCTAATTGAATTTTAAACATAAGTTTGTCACTTCTGTGTTTGAAATTTTGAAAATCTGACATACACGGTTGCAATCAGTAAGTTAATGGGAGTCCGATAAGAAAATCATATTTTTTATGAATAGTAACCTACCCTTATGAATAGTTACATACCCTTATGAATAGTGATATAGCCTAATGAATAGTAACCTTACCTATGATAATATATAAATATTATTCAAGTTGAATGTAAGATATACCTAAATTTTAGAATGAGTAAATGAATGTTTTAAAACAGGTTTTTGATAATAAATTATGATTTTAATTAAATATTAAAATGATCATATTTATAAAAATATTTTTGAAAAATGGACTTCATTTTTGGATTCTACACGTTGAAAAATGGTTAGGGTGATTTTTTTGTATTTTCTGAAATAATTGAATTTTTAGTGAATAGTAAAATACATTAATTTACCGTATAAATACATTATAATTCAAATCCACTATTCCTAACATCACAAGTTATGTAAGAACCCAAATATAGAACTCAAATGCATCTATTTCTATTCTTGGTCATGGAATACTTACTATTCCTTGTCTTATGAAGAAATAATAAACAAATGATTAAAAATTTATGAAAACCCTCCTCTCCTCCACTATAAAACCCCCCCTAATTCCCCCTTTTCTTCACTCCTCTCAAGTCTTGTGACTTTACAATATTATGCCAAAATATCTCCCCAAGATCCTCCCCCACATCCAAAATCTCCTGGACTCTTTAAAATACCAAAACCACTCCCCTTAATAGGTTCTCAAAGGAGGCAGTCTCAAGAGGTAAATTCCTCTTTCCAATCCCTTCATTTCTTTTAAGTTCTTTTTTTTTGTTTCATTCCTAACCTACCTTCACCCAAATGGTATGATAACTCCAATAACATAAATTTCCTGTAATTGTTTCAGGATAATGGGATATTTCATTTTATTCTCTCATTTTCCCACCTTTTATTTGAAAGAAATGAATGCACCGTTTGAGATGTGCTAATTTAGCATATTCAATGACAACACTTTATCAGTTTCTATTATAATATTTAATTATGGTCATGAAACCATTTGTGTTATCATTGAAACAGATTATTATATATGTAATATATCCTATTTTTATTTCTTTAATCTTTTTGTACAAATGGTATTTTTTTATAAAGCAAAACTTGTTCTTTGTAATCAAACCCACCGATTAAAAAAACGATTGTCACTATGGTTTTATATAATAGTTCGACTTCAATATAAGTAACCAAATTAACTTTAAAACCATTTAATATACTATATTTTTACTAATATAATATAACTTCATTTCTGGACAACCACTTCCATCTTTAATGTTTATCCGAACTTTAAAATAAGTGAACCGATCTTTTAAAACCAAGTAAACAAACAAGCTTGAACGATGAAATTGAACCTTATAACTAATCAAAAAGGAAATTAATGAACTAAAAGGGTTATAATAAATAAATTAAATATAAAATAGGTTCTGGACTTATGAATTAATAATCTTGACTTGTTTATTCATATCTTTAATAACAAGTGGATAAATCCAATGGATTTAAGGTAAGGGATCTTTCCATTTCCCTCTTAATCTTGATTGTCCTATATGATATGCCTTTTATGTGTAATAAAAAATGATGGGGTATGTTTTTTCACATCCCCTATACTTACCTTATGAATTATAAGTTATGATAAACCCCTTTTATCTCTCATCAATCCCTCTTAGTTAAACCTGACACCATGCCGATAAAACTGTAACGAATTTTACCTGAACCTTCTTTGTTCTTTCGAGTTGCCTTATCTTTCTTTAAAAATGTTGTTATCTTATATATTTATGTGAATCTTATAAATTATGGTTATTTTTACTAAATTAATATATCAAGACCCTTTCATCACTTTCTTTCAGGGATATACATGTTTTTAAAGGATTCCCTCCTTAGAACTTTCCGATAAGAAACTTGTTTTAGGGGGACTTCCAGAATTTTTACCCAAATTTAAAGTGAATTATATCCTATCTTTTAAGAAATAGTTTTCTTTAAAAAATCATTATTATTATTACTAAAACATTTTCGGTTCAATTCTGGTTTTATATAAAATAATTTCCTCTTTTCTATTTGAAAAGGTTTACAATATTTTCCTTAAAACTGCACAAAAATGTTTTAATGATAATATTTCTAAAATATATTTCTTATATGTTGTAACTTCTGTTTGAAACTATTTACCATGTTATATTCCTATTTTACCTTATGAACGTCCATTTTGGTTCTAATCCTTTCCTTTCTTGTACACTTTCTTGATACGCCCATTGGTCATGATTGTGGTACCCAATTCTTTCCATGGGTACCCTTATGTTTATGTATGGTTGATTATGTATGATTATCTATGTGGTAAGAATATTTATTTGGTAAGAATATTCATGAAAATTTTGATATGGGTGTTCAAAAATAGTGCTCCAATTAATTGGGTAAGGTTAAGTCTCATGAGATGCGATGTGAAATGAAATTGGCGGTTAGCCTTGACCCGTACTAAAATGGGAAACGGGATTGGCGGTTAGCCTTGACCCGTACCAAAGAAATGTTTTATGATTCTTCCACATTTATATTATTCCATGTTTATATTATCCCATTATTATAAAATATGATTTCATATGTTCCATGCTTTGGATATCACTATGCCATGCCTCCTAACTCATGTGCTTAAGATGTATCCTTATGTTCATTCCCTTACTGTGTTTTTCAGCTCATCCCTTTGTTCATGTGTTCCCCATGGTACCCTATGCAGATGTAAGGGCTCAAAGGATATTAGGATATCTTTATTGAGATTAAATAACAAATTTTGTTTAGCCCCATGTTTTATGTTATATGTATCTAGTCTTCCAAGACACTAGACTTAACAGTCCTTGGCTTGTACTCTGATGATTAACTGTTCTTAAAATCATGAAATGTTGTATGTAAAATGCTTGGGTCACTATTGTAGTTTCTCTAACCCTTTGTTCCCTTACATTACAAATTCATGTGGGTTATGTGACCTTAGGTATGCCTCCCTATATTCTAGAGGTGGTTGACTAGCAGTGAGGGTGTAATGAACATAGTGGGGAAACTATACCCTCTGGTATAGACCTTTAATCACAATAGAAATACTATAACTAATCATCAGAAAAAATAGAAGAATAAAGGCCAAAATGAACAATCCAAATGATAATAAAAACAATTTAAGGACATTATAAATGTATATAAAAAATATTCTTAATTTTATACATATAAAAAACTAAAAGACTTGATTAAAGACAAAAAACCCAGTCCCAAACCCTATGTCGATCCCATCTACAAGCCCTAACCCATCCAACAACCAATCCACCAATGCAGTTCCCAAGGCCCTTGTTCATACCTGCATCCATGATATATTCTCAACTACCAAATGGCGGCCTAAACAGGGTTTGAGTACAAATCAGTAGGCTACATAAAATAATTTCTAAATCAGTTCAGTTTTATCATATAGTGCATGAAATAAAGTGATAAAAGTGGTATAAATTTAATAAATTGATTCAAATAAAATAAAAAGCTAAATCTTGGGGTCCATAATGGAACCCTGGGTCATCCAAACATACTTTGGATCTATATCAGATGCTTATATAGAGAGTTGGATCCTCTTGCATCAGGAAGGATTTCCCAAAACCACTGGATGATTATACTTATTCATGATGAATTTCCAATATCATGCCCCAAGTAACCAAAATTTTCCAAGACTTACTATAACCACTTACTTATTTCCATGGAATTCAACACCAAGGGTAAAGGTACCTTTTCATTGGGTCTAATTTTTGTAACACCAATTACATCTTCCCATGGTGTGAATCTCTATGGAGAAAACAACCTTCTCACTAGACCTAGAATTTATAGAAGAACTTATGTATTCCTATGGTATACACCACCAAGGGGAATGTATCCATATCATATCAAATTAGGTATTCTCTTAAATTAGGACGAATCACAGGGGGAATGTCTAAGGATACATTGAAGCAGTCACTCATGACTCAAGTCAGTAATCATCAAGTATTTGAAGCTAGATTAATATCACAGACGAGTTAGGGATTCACCTATGTAGAATTAATCAGTGATAGTATACATCAATTAGGTGAAACATGTTATCATAAGATATACTAGTACATTCTATGAAAATAAATAAGGGTAAATAAGTAACAAGTTTATCAAAGGAGAACAACATATATGTTGGGTCCTCAAAGATTGGCTATAATTTCTTCAGCTTCATTCCAAAATGAATTTTAACCAGCCACCAGACACATCCCCCATTGATAGTATATTCCTTAAACATGTCTGGCACATCCCCTGATGGAATAGACCATGAACATGATGACTGAATATTCTAACACATCCCAATAAAGGGGATACTTTATATGAATCAACCTAAGCCCTCAACTACAGAATACAAAGGAATAAAACATGTAGTACATAGATATGGGATAACATTTAAAACATCACACCGTATCAATAAAGAGTAATAAAAATCAAAAATCTATATACAAGTAAACATAAAGAATAGGTCCCACAAGGCTACACACACCACATGTGGTAAAACATAAATCATAGGTTTCATGGGGTTACATATGTATTCCAAACAATCATGATAAGAACCCATATGAACATACTCTAATGATAAGGACCACCTACCTTAGGTGGAATGATTCTTCGGTGATAAGGTTCATTGTTTGAGTCCAATTACACCACTCTAAAACCTAGAACTATCCCAAATACACCAAATAGAATTATAGGTACATGTTTGAAGAGAAAACACGCTCCAAAGGTAGGTAAATATCACACATACTTGAAAATATATACCACCGACAAAGGTCTAGGTCCAATGGATGTACATCTTCCAAGACACTAGTGGGTGATGATTCTATCAATGACAAACAACTATCTTATTTGACCACAGAAAAACCCTTTGATTTTATCAATAAATAAATAATATAATGGTATTGAAAAAATAAAAAATTTATAATTGATATATATCAAGATAGAAATCACCAGATTAGGAACCATGGGACCAAACCAATGTCTAGGAATTAAAGGGAGGAGAAGGAGACAAGAGAACCCAAAATCATCAAAAAGATATATCCTAGGGTTATGTGGGTTAAGAGAGTCCTGATGGAGTAATAAAAATATATACGGGTTGGGTTTTAAAAAATAAGTACGATATAACATGGTGGGATTACTAGGCCTTGAGTGGTGCCACCGACTGGATGGTGTCTCCTTGGAAGAATTGCTTGTTCACAAGAATCCCACTAGCAGGCTGGTGGATTTACATTGGATGTAAAATGGGATCTATGGTCTTTTTATAGATACTAAAGGCTCCACCAACTACTCGGTGGATTCACTGTGTCAATTTTAAGGTACAACATCATCCACTGGCTTGGCCCTTTCCAATTCCAACCTCCAGAACACCCTTAATCTATTTCAAAACACTTTAAAACATATTCAAAATTATATGAAAAAAATTAAATGATACATACCTTAAATATAGGGAGTCTTAAACTATAGGTTATTATATCCACTAGGGTCACTTATCAGACTAATGATTGTCCATGTAGGATATCACATGTTCTTTCAGTACACTTTTTCCCCACTCACACACTCCCTGGGAAACTTCCAAGGTAGTGAAATAAAATATTTGTCATGACATGTCAAATTTATTATGATTTTAAAGTTTACTTCCAGTATAGGGAAGAACCTAGGTCTTCTCTCAAGGATATTTGATAGGTTTAGAGTGTGTATTTTTAATAAAAAGTACTACGGGGGGGGGGGGGGGTTGAAAACAGTTTTAAGAAAATAACTTAATTTAAAGAGTTTAATATTTGATAAATTAAAGTGTTGTTTTAAGAATTATGAGATAGTGAGGTCATTTCAAGTTAACTATACATCTTTTTTGTGTCATTTTTTGGAAAATTACACATGTTATAATGGAATCCTTCGGTTGAGGGTAATCAGGATCTCAATTCCCCTCATGCCCTTTAAAATGATGTAAAAAGAACCAACCCTTAACATAAAAATCATGTAATCATGGTTTATATCTCAATAAAAGAATAAGTGATACCAAAGCACACAGAAATATTAGGTATGTTTGAGAGAAATAAGATTCTTGTGTTATCCAATCGAAAAAACACAAGATTGAAATGAAAAGTGTTACACATAAGTGTACCAAATAAATGCATTCAACGGAGGATAAAGTTAATATAATACTTAAATAAAATGTTTCACACTCAAATTAAACCAAAAAATCAGAAGAAAAAGTCTTTTAATGCCCTATCAAGTATGTGTATCGCCCCTGAAATGACCGTCCACTGCTTAGATCACCATTGAGAGAAGGAGGACGCTCATGTGGAACTTCACCTGAATCCTTGATCCCCCAATGAGGATAGGGGCCTTAAGAATCTATAAGATGAGGATAGGACTCCTATGGAACTCCAAAATAGTATCACTTAACTCTTTGGTCAAACTGACAAATGGGGTTCCGAAGGTATCATTTTATAGGAAAAGTGGAAGGTGGTTTTGAACCCCCATATTTCAAGAAATCACTTAGAATTTGGTTTTTGGCGGGTATATAGCCTTAACTCACATTGGAGAAAACTAAAAACTGGTTACTAAACTACTTTAATATCTCTATAAAAACTTTGGAAACATTTGGAGGTCGAAATTTCTAGATATGAACCAAATACAAAACACCACTTTTGATTTTGTATAGATTCGATTCCCTGGAAAGATAAGTTCGGATGGCCCACTTAATGAAGAATTGGGATTTGTTTTCTTTATAAGAGATGTATCATAATAAATTTTGGATTAGATAACAAAATATCTGCCCAATTTTATACACAATTTAGTTTAATTATCCATTTTATTCTACTCGTGTGCTTGGAATAATGCACAGTTTGGCCCATTTTTCTTCAACTTCATTCTGGGCCCTCCAAGTCACCTCCAAATTCAATGAAACCATCTAGAAAAGTGATAGTAAATTTTTTAGAAGTTATTAACACAAAATAATTTAATAAAAAAGTAAGTTATTTTTCTATTAAATTTGGAATTTGTGATACAAAATCAGTTTAACACTGTGATATAACGGTAAAAATGAATAGTGAATCACAACACGATCACACCTCCAAACCTAAACATTTTCACTCCTGGGAAAGCTAACATTTCAAAAAATAATGCATGAATATATTCCCAATATCATGATTATTTAACATTAAAATAAAATTTAATATGTTATAGTAATGTGATCAAAGAAAAAATCACTCCAAGGAGTTACTCTTAGTGATCATGGGAAAAATGTGTCTCATAAATTGTATCAGAACGAAATTCAAGGAGAAGAATGATAAAATCTGATTAAATAATTCAAAATATAACAATGTTAATAATCCTCCACTTTTTCTTATAACCATTTCATGCTATTCTTCCCACTTTCCATCCAGTAAATATAAGTTATTTTAAAAAAATCTGCTTGAATGATTCTATCCACCGAAACTATCCTACATCCTTTGCAATAAAATTTGAAGACCCACACACTTAAGCATTCCCATAATTCAAACCATAATATTAAAAACTAGATATCCTCATATGTTTCACATTTCATAAATCCCCTCATTTATTATTATTTTTGTTTTTTTAGTTGAACTTGGAGAAAATATCACAATCATGACTCAACCATTGTTTGATATCCTCAAGACACTAATCGTAGTAGTTATAATAAGATCAATGGTTGAGGAAGAGTTTTTTTTATCTTCCCAATACAAAACCAATATTTTTGTGTTTTTTTTGTTTTTGTTTTTTTGTTTTTGATTTTATGTATCTTTGGAGGGTGTACAACAGTCAAATAATAGGTACACACGCATAGGTCAATCTAGTATAGTAATGAAAAATTCAGACAAGGAATGAACATATGGAAAAATCATTTTGGTAAGATGATAAATAATAACATGACTTATATTTAACTTATATTGAGTAATAAAAAATAACACTTCATGTTTGGGTGTAAAAAAGTGTGTATAAATTAAGTTTCATGATTTTACCATAAACTAATCACACATTGGGTACCATTCTTTATAAAGGTTTCATAGAGAAAAAATTATTTATATCATCTAAAAATAACCAAATTACCATAAAACGTCACACTATAATGTTAAATTCATTCTAAAACACACATTTCATAATTGAAACAATTTTTTTAAAATTTAAAACAACATAAAATAGAGAAATTCGGCATGAATTTTCAATAACTTCCATGATTAAGTGGACATATTTTTCTGTAAGTAAGTGAGCATCATTTTCAATGATTAATTAGGCATCATAAATGAATATTACAGCACAAAAGTGAGGGGGAAATTAGGGGAGGTGGAGGAAATGTGAAAATAGTATTTAACAAGATAAAAATAGAAGAAAAAATAAAGACGATAAATATTCCTAACTAAACCAGGAATATACCCATCCCCCACCTAAAGTATGCAGTGTCCTGACTATAATAAAAGATAATGTGATAAGGAGGGATAAAACCTAGTGGGTTTCATTTTTGGTTTGTTTCTTGAACTTGGATTTCATCCATCGGGGACTCCATAATGTCTTTGTGAAAGTGCTTCAGCCGATACCCATTTATAGTGAAGGTTTGTTTTTTTCATCATTCTGAACTTGCACAACACCAAATGGATAAAAAATAGTAATTCTGTATGGGCCAAACCAGTGGGAATGGAGATTACTTGGATGAAACTTAAACCTTTAATTGTAAAGGAGGACCTTTTTTCCAATAGGGAATTGATGATGAAGGATGAGACGGTCATGGGAAGCCTTGGTTTTCTCCTTATAAATCAGAGAGTTCTCATAAGAATATCTTCTCATTTTCTCCATTTTATAAATATGTAACTTCCTTTGATCACCCACACCAGAAAGATTATAATTTCATTTTTTAATGTCCTATTGGGCCCGATGTTCTATCTTAATAGGGAGGATAAAATTCGTTCAAAAATCTAGCTAATATATTGACATGCCAATGGGAGTTTTGAAGGAAGTATGGTAAGCCCATAATGAATCATCGAGTCTAAGACTCCAATATTTTCTATTGGGTTAAACTAATTTCTCAATAATTCATTTTACTTATCTATTCAACACCTCAGCTAGACCATTATTTTGTGGGTGATATAACGTAGACACTCGATGAACAACCCCATACTGATGCAAAAGTTATTGAATTTTTGGGTTTTAGAAATGAGAACCCTGGTCACTATTGATGAACCCAGGTAATCAAAACCTATAAAAAATTTGGGTTATCAAAAATTCCACTACTGTCTTGCAATCATATTTCCTTGTTTCTCGTTCCTCTACTTATTTTGACACGTAATAAACTGCTAGTAGAATGTACAAGTTTCCAAATGAATTGGTAAATGGACCCATAAAGACAGTGCCCCAAACATCAAAAATTTCATGGAAGGTGAAGGTTTGTTATAGAATATCATTTATTTTATATACATTTACCATTATTTGATTGAGATGAAAATATTTACAGAAAACATGGGAATCCTGAAATAGTGTTGTCCAAAAGAGTCCAAAATCGAGGACCTTGTGATTAATCCGTTGAGAACTAATGTGGGACCCATAATCAAGAGTGTGGAAGAATCTAAGGATAGACTGAAACTCACTATCAAGAGAAAAATTCTAGTGGAATTGATCACTACATGTTCTCCAAATGCAGGGGTCATCCCAAATTTATCAACAAGACTTGTGTTTTAGGTGGTTAGCTTGGTTTTTCTGAAATCAATAGGAATAAAATATGATACCAAATAATTTACAATTTTTACATACCAAGGAATTACATCTTACACTCGATATAATTTCTCACCAGGGAACATGTCATTTATGGGAATACATGGGGATGAGGTAATTTTCAAGGATGGGAGGATCTTAGTGATATGGTCAGCCACCACATTTTATGCTCCTTTTTTATCTCTAATTTCTATATTAAATTCATAATGAATGAGAACCCAATGATGAGATGTGGTTTGGATTATGGTTTCATAAGAATATACCAAAGGGATTCATGGTATGAGAACACAGGGACTTTGGAACCTAAAAGGTATGACCGTAATGTATCCCAAGAAAACAAAAAAGCAAGGAATTATATTTCAGTTGTGGTGTAATTTTTATTGGGAAGGTTCAAGTGTATGTGGGGAATAGGTAATGGCATATATATCTCAATCGACCATATTTGATAAGACTTCCCCAACTACATAGTTAATGCATCACACATGTGATCTAATAGTAAATCATAATGAGGTGGTTGGATTGCCGATGGTGATGTGAGACTCCATTTCAATTTATGAAAAGATTCCTCACATTATTAATCAAAAAAATATTTTTCTTTTTGAAGTAAGTGGGAGAGGGGGTGAAATATTGCTAAATTCATGAATGAGAAGATGGTAAAATCCATCATGACATAAGAAGGAGTACACATACCATACATTTTTAAGGAATGGTTGGGAAGAAATGACATCCACTTTTGATTTGTATACTTGGATACCATGACTAGAAATTACATGCCCAAGTACTATACCTTTTCGCACCATGGAATGTAATTCCCTACAATTTACTATGAGATTATCTTAAATATAGTGACATAGTACATAACCAAGAATACTCAAAGACTGAACAGAATATGAACCATATACAGTGAAATCATCCAATAAAACTTCCATGCAATTATCTAAGTAATTTGAAAAAAAAATACTAATCAAGCCTCGTTCGAAAGTCCCTGGATAATTGCATAGACCAAACAATATCCTCCTATAGGAAAATGTTCCATAGGTGAAAATTAAGTTTCTCTTTTCTTATTCCTCTAGGGAAATATGGATTTGAAAATATCTAGAATACCCATCAAGGAAACAGTAGTGGTACTTCCCCTATATCCTCTCTAGAATATGGTCAATGAATTGTAATGGGAAATGGTCTTTAATAGTGTGTTAGTTTAGTCGTCGATAATCTATATAGACATGCCAACTATTCTTTACATGTGTTGGAACCAATTCATTATTTTCATTTTTAATTATAGTAAAACCAGTTTTTTAGGAACTACTTGCACTGGACTAACCCATTAGCTACCAGATATGGGGTAAATGATTCCAACAACCAATAATTTTGTTACCTCATTTTTAACAATGTCTAGGAGGTTTGGGTTCATCCAAATTTATGCCTGACTCACTGCTTTAGCCTCATAATTTAATAATATATAATGTGTTAAAATTGATGGGATAATACTAGGAATGTCAGCAAGTGTCCTTCTAAAACCTTGTATATACTCCCTCAAAAGTTTAAGCAGTAATAATTCATGATATGGAGGGAGTGAACTAGAAATGATGACAAGAATATTGTTTCCATTATTAATATAGGAATATTTTAAATCTTTAGGTAGCTTTTTAAGTTCTAATTCAGGTGGAATTTGGAGTGATGAGAGTGAATGTGAAAGTGGGAGGTCAATGATTTCATCTTACTAATCAACGGTAACATCCTCAAACGAAGAATAAGCTTTTACAAGATTAGAAATATCATCGATGGTCATGAGATCATTAGTACCCAAGAAATCATCAATTAATAAACATGAATGAAATTTTTCTAAAACTGTATAGCATTCAAGGCATGAATCATTACCTAGCATGTCTATCAATGATGAAAACTCAAAAATGGGATCAGGGGAAATAAAAGAATATTGTTTAGGGGATGTAAGTAAATCAAAAGAATTAACTTAAAGTGAGGTATGTTATTCTGAGGGGCTCCTCATGGAATCAAGGATGTTGAAGTGGACAATGTCATCACCAAAATCCACAGATAATATACTATTGTGGACATTAATTAGGTTTCTGGTGGTTTTAAATATATTCCACCACAATTTAATTGGTGCATGTCTATTCATCATATCATCTTCTATTTTAAGCACATAAAAATAATCTGGAAAAATTAAAATTTTCACCCTCACAAGAACATCCTTTAACACACCATTAGAGTGTGATGTGCTCTAGTTTGTGAGTTGAGCAAAAATTCCTCTGGGCTTAAGTTCTCTGACTATAAATGAAGAGTAAATGGAGTGAGGCATCACATTTATGGAAGCATCCAAATCAATCATAGCATTAGAAAAGGAATTCTCCCCTATGGTGAAATAAATAAAGAATGTTATAGGATCATTGAATTTGGAAAGAAGTGATGGATCTTTAAATAATGAAATTTTCCTCCCCAGGATCACCTTTTCATCACCTCAAAGTCTCTTTTGGTGTGTACACATCCCCTTGAGAAACATTGTGTATCGTGGAATTTTCTCCATGACATCAATCAAGGGGATGTTAACCTGAACTTTTTTCAAGGTTTCCAAGATTTATTTACCATGTTTAGTTTCTTTTGGTTTCCTTGGTTGGGTGACCCTTTGGGGAAATGGAAGAGGAATGGTTGGGATTTGTGGTTCATCAAATGAAACTCTCTTTTCTTTGGCAGGGCTTTTCTCAGGACATTGTTTTTCCACTTTTGGACCATTATCAGTGTTTGTGATAAAACTTTTTTAAGGAGAGGATGACTCTATTTGAGTGGTAATTTGGATTTTAAGTTTAGTTCCACTCAAAAGGTTGATGTAACTAACATTTCTCTTATCCCTAGGGTCAACTACTGGTTAAGAGGGTAGTTCACCTGACCCATGACTTTGAATTTCCCCGAACGAGTTGGAGAGATGGACTAATTGAGGTTTAGGTCATGTATGGATTCTTGGGTGGTTTTTTTAAATTAGATATTATATTAATCCATTTGTTTTATCATGTATTATAGGCTAGTATTGACTTTTTAAGGGGATTATTGGAAAGTAATTTTTTTCGGTTGATTATTTTTCAGTGGTGGTAGTTGAATACATAGTCTTGATTGGTTCCATATTTGTTGAGGTTGGTTTGAATACCCCCTCTTCTATATTCCTGGTTTTCTTTCAAGAAAACGTTATATGGAGAGTATGGTTCTTTCCTAATGTATTGGTTATAGGGGTGACCTAGAATGATTGTCTCACAACTCTAAGAATTTTCTCTCAGTTGAGAGAATTTGTTAGAATAATGGGTGTTTGTATAACATATACTATTATGGATGGTAGGAGGAGATTGGGATTTTCCTTGCAAAAGAGAAATTTGTCGAAGAATGGTACTTACCACTTCAAACTTCATGTATATCATCTTCTCGAACTCATAACTTTTCACCTCATGGACACGTAGAATGGGTACACTAGGCCATGAACTGAATTGTTGATTATTCTGCACCATGTTCTCAATGAGGATCCTTACATTGATTGTGGTTTTTAAACTAGTGAACCACCTATAGTAGCATCAAGAATATCTTCATCAATATGAATTAAACCTTCATAATAATTCTTTATTAAAATTTGATCTCTTATTTGGTGGTGTGGGAAAATTTAACAAATCTTTTTAAATATTTAACAGTATTCATGAGGTGTTTACCCTTGTTATTACCTTATATCAAAAATTTCTTTTCATAAAGATTTATTTTGAGAGGCTAGGAAATAATTTTCAAGGAAAAGTTTTTTTCATGTCCACCTAGCCTCTTATTGGGGAATTGACATAATAAAACCAATATTTTATAGTGTCTTATAATGAAAAGGAAATTTCTTAAGCTTTACTTGTTCTTCATCCAAATTATCAGGTTTAATGGTTAAGACCCAATATGATATTATTTTAAATTATTATGTGGTTCTTCTCCATATAGTCCGTGGAATGTTTCTAATAAGTGAATAAAACCGGATTTTTGTTCAAAATTGGGTGTTCACCTTACATTTGAATATAAGTGGGTTGGATATCAACATCATGTGAGGTTATTTATTTTAGAGTTATATTATTTTCATCCATTTTATACAATTTATCTTCAGTTTCAACACAGGTTCCATCAGAAAAATAAGGATCAAGAAGAGTTTCAATGTTTTTTGTGTCCTCCTGCAAAGGGTTCTCTTATGTGTCTCGGTGTCACTAATGTAGGATCTTATCTAGTTCAAGTTCAAAAGGTGGTAAATCTACCATAGTAGAATGATTCATGAAAAAAACCACAATAAATAAATCATAACACTAAAATATATGTAATGGTATAAGATAAAATAAATAAATATTCACAAAATTTAAAAATATATTATAAAAACACACACTGAAAACAAAAGTACTCCCCAACAATGGCCCCAAAATTTAACATTTTGTCATAAAAATTCAAATGGATTATGATTTTAAAGTTTTTTTATAGTATAAGAAATACCCTAGGTCATCACTCAAGGAGATTTGATAGGTTTAGAGTTTGTATTTTTAATAAAAAGTACTAAAAGGGGGGGTTTGAAAACAATTTTAAGAAAATAACTTAATTTAAAGAGTTTAATAGTTAATAAATTAAGGTGGGGTTTAAATAACTATGAGATAATTATTTCATTTAAAGTTCAATACACATCTTTTTTAGTTCATTTTTCTGAAAATTACACATGGTATAAGGGAATCCTTCGGTTGGGTGTAATCAAGATCTCAATTCCCCTCATTCCCTTTAAAACGTTTCACAAAGAACCAACCCTTAACAAAAAAATCATGTTGTAAAGGTTTGGATCTAAAGGAAAAAAACAATGTCAACCAAATCATACTGATTTATTATATATGTGTGAGATAAATATCGTGCTTGTGATATCCAATTGAAAAAACATAATATTCCCACTTAAATCTCAACCCAATCGGTATTGAAATTAAACATGTTACACATGAGTGTACCAAATAAATGAATTTAAAGGAGGATGAAGTTAAGATAAAACATAAATCAAAAGTTTAAAAATGAAATTACACCAAACCATTATAATAAAAAGTTCCAAAACTCCCTCCCAAGTATGTGTATCTCCATCGAAATGACCGTCTGTTGTTTAGCTCTCCATCGAGAGGAGGAGGCTCGGGTGGAACTTTTCTTTTATCCATGACCCCCCAATGAGGACAGAGGCATCCATAATTTATATTATGAGGAGATTAATCGTTTTTAATTCCCAAATTTTATAACTTCACTCCTTTTTTGAACTTACAAATGGGGTTCCCAAGGTATCATTTTATAATCAAAGTTGAAGGTGGTTTTAAGCCCCCAGATTTCAAGAAACCACTAGGCCCATAGTTTTCGGTGGGTATAAATCCTTATATCACATTTTAGAAAAATTAAAACTTGTTATTACACCTATTTAATATCTATACTAAATTTTTTGAATCATTTGGAGGCTTAAAACTCAAGATATACATGCAATACAGAACACAGCTTTTGACTTTGTGCAAATTCAATTCCATAGATAGATGAGTTCGGATGGACCCCTAACTAGAAAAAATATGCTTGGGTTTCTTAAAAGGAGTTTTATACCACTAAATATTGGATAATAACCCAAAATATCACTCTTTTTGGATGCTTGTTTTAGTTTAAGTGTTTGTTTGAGTCCACTAGTGTGCTTAGAATCATGTAAACTTTGGCTTATTTTTCATTAACCTCAACTCAGGCCCTCCAAATAACCTCCACCTTCAAATAAACCCTCAAAAAAATTGAAATTACCCTTTTTAATAGTTATTAATAAAAAATAATTGAATCAAACATGAAGTGAATTTTTTTATTAAATTTTGAATTTGTGATACAAAATCAGTTTAACACAATGGTATAAGGGTGAAAATGAATAGTGAATCGCAATGCAATCATCACCCATCCTGACACTACTCTTGAATAAGATCACTTAAAAATGGAGTTATAGTTAGGTAGTATCATAAAATGAAAGGTGTACCATGTGGAAATGGTTATTTACATTAAGATTTTATGTATCACGTTTCAAGGGGTACTACAGATGTCCCTTCTCATTTTTACCTTAATGGGACCCATCAAAACGTTCTTCTTTATATATGATGGCCCACTACCAGTCTCTATCATTGAATCTAACTACCTAAAAACTCAAGATTCCATTAGGTTCTCATTATATATGAGGTCCTAATTCACCACCTCTACAAGGATCATTAGAAGAAATACATTTTCATTCACTCATATAGAATACATGGGTTCATCCTCAAAATAAATATCCCTCATCACTTAATCCCATTCCAGTATAAGGGAAACCACTTTAAATAAATAACATGGATGGAATAGTCCTTTACTGAAATTCCTCCCAACTTTAGGTACAAAAACTTTCCATGCCTATTATCCCTTAGGGTGTCTGGAATGAAATTTTTAAGAAACCAATTCTAGACATACTTAGAGGTTATTCATACATGTTAGTATACCTAGACCAAGACACCCCATCATCACTTCATCTATCCCTAAATCATATACTTATCAACCTTTACCCTCATTTCTGGGGGTGTCTTTAGAACATTAATTTTTTTTGTTGACTCTTCCCAATGATAAGCTACTAGGGGACTAACCTCCCTTGAGAACAATGGAGGATTAATTAACCTAAACTCTCCAGTATGATTAGACATCATTGGAATGGACCATGGATCCTATCTCTCCATTGACTATATAACTCAAAGAAATCTATTTTATAGATGATAATCCATTGATAAACCTTGTACTTTAAGAGGATATGGCCTAACTGACTATGGAGTATACTCATCACCACTTCCTTATGCTCAATAGAATGCTTTCATGGAGGAAATTTTTGATAATTCCAATCACATACCTCAAAACACATTACTAAAACAGTTTTTGATATCACAATTTAAAGAAATTGATAAAATTCATAACACCATTTCAATCTCTACATCTCATATCACATGATTCTTGTAACTCAAGAACTCTCACTAAAACCATTTTACCCAAACCAGAGTCTTTACACTTATGGTTTGGTAAAATGAACTTTTAATTACAAGATATAGTGAAAATGTATTTTAAGTTATAATTTGAATTTTATTTAACTGAATACTTATAATAATCAAGATAAATAATCATTTTATATGTTTTCATCCACCTCATGTATCAGTTAACTAAGATTCCACCATAAATTTATATGGGAAAATCTATATAAATTATCGATGGAATTTTATATAACCAACCCTATGTTATAAGAAAAGTAACCAATAAATGTAAATCATAAAAATGATATATTAATCATATGATCCTTGTATGATTCATGAAAGAATTCCCCCTTATAATTTCATCCCATAAACAAAAATCTCATAAATAATATATTCAAAATAAAAAAAAAGTCATTCTAGGAGAAATAGTTCAATTGTAATAATAGAAACAAAAACCATTATCTTATCCCTAACAATGTAGAAATTATTCATATATGGGTTATTTACTCTATGTCATGTATTTTGTACCAATTTATAACAATTCCTTATCTATTATCTATCATACCCAATTAGCTATATAAATTAATGAACATTGATACAACTTTGTAATGTCCCTTGACCCACAACCACTAATTAGTGTCTCTAATGGATGACTTCTGGATTATCCTCCTATACATCAGAGGATATAAACTAATAGAAAGGGTATATGGAGTCAAAATTAAGACATAATAAAATCATATCAAAATTAAACAACACTAGAAATAATAATAAAAATATATACATAAACATAAAGTAGTACACAAACATCATAGAAAATTATAATAAATGAACATAACCAATGCTATATCAAAAAAATTTATATATAATTTCAGGAATTCATACTTCTAAAAAATATTATATACATGAATATACAAAAAAAATAAATGGAAAAAAATTTGGGAAACACCACAAAAATATTCTTATATCCTAGACTGGTGCCAACTACCTTGCTATATCCTAACTGCCCCTCTTTAAGAATTAGTCATAGAGTTATTTTCTATGTCCTATTCTGAAACCATAAAATCTTATTAGGTACCAAATGGAAAACCAAGTAGGGTGTGAGTATGAAGCAGCATGAAGTCACTAAAAACATCAAAATTACATCTAGTTTGAGTATATAGTGTATATTTATGTATATAATAAAATAAATGATACAAAATAAAAGACCATATAGATCCTTAGGTTCCATGGTAATACCCAACATCAATCATGCATGCCTCGAAAAGTTATAGATTTCTCTCATTATAGTAACCCATAAAGTAACAAATAAATCCAAAGAGTGTATCCAAGGATTTCAAAACTAATAACACAATTTCAAATCAAAGTAGAGTGTCCAAGGAAATCCAATCCAGTTGTCATCATATAAATACAAGGAATATAAAAGGAATTCCAAACTAATATTCATCATCTGAATCTAAGGAGGGTTACCAAGGAATTACAAACCAATAGTTATAATCTGAATCTAATGACTATTTATAATGCATTACAAACTAATAATTAATCCATTTATCACCTCATTATGTTTATATATTCTTGGGATTCTACAATAAGAATGTACACCATATCCTATAGTACGTCTTGAGTATCCCTTACACAATCAAAAGGCCATTTACATAATTCCAAGGCATACCTAGGTTCATCTATGAATTCCCATTTAATTTACAAGGTCATGCAAAACCCATGAGAGGAAAATTTCTAAGTCTATAATCAACAATAGACTACTCATAGCTCATAGAGATGTTAAATTTGAGGAAATAAGGTTAAATTATAATTATCTACAATATTGGAAGAGCATGGGTCATGTTCACATGACCACACATAGAACATATTATATATAAAATGATACATTCAGGGATATCTTCAATACCATATTCCATATACTCATAGATGTTAAACCTTCTAGTAACAACCACAAATTTGATCCCAAACGTTGGAAAATAATGAAGTTGAAGAGCACATAAAACTATGGAAAAATATAAATAAACTATATGAGATATCTTTCTAGTAAATGAAACCAAGAATGATAAAAGGATTATTGATAAAATTTACACATTATCTCAATTGTAATGAACTATGATTGATTATTCCATGAATTCAAAGAAAGAAAACAACCAATCTGGTAAATTAATTATAGCTCTCATTAAAGAGAATCAACTTGATTGGAAAAGGTGGTTCAAGAGGGTTAAAAAAAACCAAATTGAGTAAAAAAAATAGAATATCACACGTTTAATAAGGCTCACCATGACTAACCATGGCCACCTCTATAATGTGGATCTCACCATGGTCGATTCCAAAATTCCCAAGGAACATCGACTTCAACATGGTTTTCCAGGCCCTAGTTGAAATGCCTGATGAAATTCCCTTGTTAGGACTTTCACCCTCCCCATTTTCCACAGCTCAAACTCCCAACCAAAATAGACAATGGATGGGTACCATTAAGCATCCATTCCATATTTCACTCCCTGGTCCCCTAACACAAAGTCCTCCACCACACCTTTATAAACACCCAATAATGGAGTTTTGGGTTTTCTGTTTTACACCAATGAACCTCATGGGAACTACCTCTAACCAAGCACCTATTATGGGAATTTTGTTCACCATAGCCTAATTAAAGTGTCCAGGTATTAACCAAAATGACGAGCATGAGGTGGCAGCACAATGAGGGACTCCCTCTTTATTTCACATTGGTGACATCCCATGGAAACATGGGAAGCTTAATAGTGTGGATTTACCTATGATTAGAAAACAAATACCTGTTCAAGGGTAAAACATATTAGGGGAAGCCTTAGTGAGATTCTATGTGACTCATGCACCTCTCGAACCTCCAAAACCACTTCATAAGACATCTTCAACTCCCAGAACACCTCAAGAACCACTAAAATTTCCCAAAAAAATACCAAGAAAAGTAAACTAAAGAAAAACATAAGTATTGGAATAAAATTAAATGGGTTTATACCTTAAGATAACTCATAATTTTTATAATAAATTATTATATGAAAAAAAATTCTAATTATAATTATCGAAAATTTAAATGATAATAAATTCTAATGTTATTTTTCTCAAAGGTTTCAATTCTCTATAATTGTTATAAAATGGGTAGTGATCATTTAATGGAATTATTAATAAGGAAGAGCGGTGCATAATTCCTGGTTCTAAAATTCCAATAAGTCAAATTAAAGATATTGTAATATCAAAATATTTTAATGTTGATGATGAAGATAAATTATTATACAAGGCTCTTTAGTAGAGGTTGTAAATGTTATGGTCTTGAATGTTTTTTTAATAAGAAATGGTAATGTTTTGATTTTAAATGTTTTAATGGATTAGTAATTAATCATACATTTTGTGTGGAGTCATCCTAGACTGAATGTATTATTCTCATTTCACGAGAAAGTATGTTTTAGACTAGAGAGATATAATACAACCAGATTTCATGATAATTCTATTTAGAGATATAGATTGGTTAATGGAAGATACCTTCAAAACATTTGTAAGTGTTTGGTAAATGAAAAATCCATATCATGTTTTTTAGTCAAGTCATTATATTAGTAATAAAATATGTACCTAAGACCCATCCCAAACAATATAAGAATGTAGTCAACCATATTGGCTATAAACTTTATAAAAAAATAGTATTCCCCATATTAATTTATATTTCAATTTTATATGTGTTTTTTTAGATTAAAATATTGATAGGATCTTGAAAATAACATGTCATAGAGGTTAATTTTAAGAAGGAAATTATAAATTAGGTACATTGACCCAACCGCCACTATTTCAGTGTTACATCACATTCCTAGGAAATTGACTAATAATCTCATTTAAAATTACTTATTATATTTTTTATTCTAATAAATATATGATATTATTATTTTTTTAATATATTATTAACCATATATTACTCATTCTCTTTATCATAAACTTTTTAAGTTCTTTTACTATATCAATGTAAGAGTTCTAAATTATTCTATTTCAATTACTATTTGATATTATTTTCATTTATTTTATGATAATATATCCATTTTATTTTGATACTTTCAATTTATTTTAGATTATAGAATACCCATTCCTTTCTAACTTACCCTTTCTGTAATTCGTTTTCAAACCAAAGTAATGGTTCCCAATTCTAGAATTACATTTATAATTTTAGATTATTTGGTTATGCTTTCTTATTTATATTTTGTTTCATATAATTCCATGATTTTATAAAAAAAATATTTTCATGGATTTTTTATATTATGAATGTGAGATTAACCATTCCCTTCTATCAATCAATTTTAATAAGCCCTTGTAATGCCTTTTTAAGTGTTTAACATTCCATCCACTTCATTTTTTATTTATAATTAATTTATTAAAAAAAATTAAACACCATTTTCATATAATTTCATTATTATATTTATAACTATTTACCATTAAATTAATATATAATTAAATATATATTAATTTTTCCCTATCATTTTTCCTTTCATATAAGACATTGGGTTTTTAAAGTAGTTATTCTTAATCAACTTGTAATATCCATTACTTTAAATAAATATAATTCTAAAAAAATACTTCATTAATAATATTTATTTAAATGAAAAATTTATTTAGTATCATATGAAGATATCAAAACTTAATTTATATTCATAATTATTAATCTAGAAGGATCATTAGGCGTTTATGAAATTACAATAAATTCGTTATCTATTACGAAAAAAATAGGAAATTATGAATCATATTGAAATTATTACAGAATCCATTTGTATTGTTATATTTAATAATGATAAATACATATTTTTAATTCATGTCTCATAATGGAAATTTTTTACTAATAATTATAAAGGATTTATAAAATAACCTTGATAGAATACATAATTATTTTTAGAAATTCAGTTTTATTTGATAACCTATTTATAGTTATCTAGAGTTATATATTCATGTCATCATTTCATAGTAATTTTTAATTATATTTTAATATTTAACATACTATTATTCATTCTTTAAAACTGATATTATTATAGAATACAACCATATAAAATAAAAATATATATTTTGTATAGCTTAACTCATTTTATGTGTATCATTGTAATCTGATAAATTGACAAATAATATTTTCCCAATAATATAAAATTTTATTAGGATTTTTAAATATATATAATATTTCATTTAATATTTGAATATTTTTTTTCAATTACTATGTGGATTTTTTAGAACTCAAAAAATTCATGTTTATATTGTTAGGTAATGAGTTTCACACTAATATAATATTATGATTTAATCACTATATTAATGGAAAATTTCATTTCTAATATATATAGTCTTATTATCCTAAATGTACATTGTATTTAGATATGGTGGTAATTATAAAACTAAAATGGTCATTTAAAATTAATTATGAAAATAATATATCCAGTTCATTGTAATAATTGTATCTTACTAAATATTTTTTTCAATAAAATACGCTTTTTTGGTGAATAGTGGAAAATGCATATTTTAGTATTATGTATTTAATATTACATTATCGTGATATAAATATTTTTCAAAAATTATAATACATTTTCTAGGATATACGGTTTATTCATTAGGTTTAATAATCAATTTGAATATAATATACTTAATTATGAAATGTATGATAAATTATCAATATCGATGTGATATTATATATATATATATATATAACTATATTTGATTCATTACATAGTATATATATTATTTACAAGGTATCATTCTATTTTTGATGTTATAAAATTTTAAATAGACCTATATATTTTGATCATATAATAATAAATTTCATATTAATCAACATTATTCATAGTATTGAAACATTCCTAAGGCCCTACACTAAAAATATTAATTTATCTATATATATTCTAATATACAACTCTAAACACCCCATGAAACATTCCTAAGGCCCTAATCTAGATCAAAGACCCAACTATGAAGGATATAGACTTAATCTGATGGAGGTGACTAAAATAACATGGTAAGGGTTTCAATGTATTTCATTCCATTATTATACTAGGGTATTTTTACATGAAACACTTTCCACTCTTGTTAGTCAATGATGACTAAATATACTTGTTATTGAGATACCTTTAACACTTTATCAATTTGAAATTTTACATTACCTCTCATTGAACCCTTTTACATAAGATATTACAATGTCAAAATATTGGTTTCAAAATCCATTCATTTTCCATATAATTCCCCTCTTCCCCTTTTGAAAAAATTTTATTTTTCAAAAAGACCTGGAAAATCTATGTATAATTATATTGTAAAAAATTGATAAATCTAAAATTTTTATTACGTTTATATTATTTTAAAATATGTTTATAAATATCATTCACCAATTATAGTTTTATACTATATAAGTGAACGATGCTATAGTTTCACATATTTTTTAGAGATATTCATTAAATAAATATAATGTTGGAATATGACATTAATAATAAAATAACGTAATATTTTCCCTCCAACCTTTATTTTCCTCATTTATTTATTTATATATTTTCACAAAATCTTTTATTCTAGTTTTGGGATGAACCTGATTGGAATTTGTAAAATTTATTATGTTTTCTCTTATCACAAGGTTTGGGCATACAATTACTTCATATTTTTCTCAACTATTTCAAATAACCATCTTTACTTTACCATTTTTATATGTTTTAGTGAACACAATTTAGAATAAAAAGAATAAATACCATTACATATAAGACTTTTTAGTTCATTTTTTATGTGAATGGTTAGTGTTCACTGGTAGTGCATGGTTTTGGGAAAATTGTATGGGTCATAGTGGAAACTATGAGAGTGTACCTTAATTATGAATTTTATAGTTTTCATCTTGGTAATAGATATATGAAAATATCTAATAATCCATTAGGGGACTAAAGTTTATAATAGAGGGGATTATATAATTGGTGCATAGTTTGGTAAAACATGTTGCAAAACTATACAGTTTTACCATAACATAATTATTATTGAAATTTATTTTACATACATCTTAAAAATAAATACCACAACTCTATATTATTTTCCCATTTGGATGACATAGCCTATGTATATATTTTCCTTTTATTTCCCTATATTTTATTGGGATTTCTTAGCATTTCATTTAGAATTTGGCTCGATACCTAATGGTAATTACCTTTAGTTATTTTATCCTTATCTCTTACTTCTTTTTTCTCTTTTATCATTCCATGGTGAGGTCATAGAAACCTAGGTCATCATATTACTAAATTTATTAAATTATATGTTTCATGATTTAATGGTGTGGTTTGTCTCTTGGTGAGTTATTACTAACTTCTATGGATTCATTATTACCTATCTAGGTGGAAGTGGTGTATTGTGGTACACTTCCCCTTCTATTAGACATTAAATTTTTCAATCATGATTACATGAATGTTTAAATTCATTAATTGGATAAGAAATTATAGTATTAAATGTTTTGAAGATTATTTGTAAATGAAACTATGTTTTTACTCATTTTCCATTGAATACAAAATTGTTTCCATTTTTAATTACTTACCTTAAAACTATTTTTCTGGACCATGCACACCAGAATATTGATACAATTCCCAATGGTAATAATTAATGAATTTTTATATTTAATTTTTTTTGGTCATAAAACAATTTTTTATATTCTTCTTTGAATATTTTATGGTTTCTATTATTCTTTAAAAAGTTTCCATATAGTTTTATGTTTTAAAGAATATATGAAATTCTTGGTTAAATCTTCAAAAGATAGACTTGTTAAGGAAAATGACTTTGGAATATGCACCTATATTTTTTTTTTAAATGGAAGACAGTACCCTGGTATAAGACACATTTATTATATTGATGATTTTTTTATTAAGAAGTTAGTCCTAAGAGAGGTTATCAGGGGTGAGGAATACCTATGTTTTCTAAGTTGTGTATTAAAATATGTATTTATATCCATATTTTGTTTGAAATGTGTTATTGTATTACCCTAATTTTATATATCATGGGAAAGCAAGAGTAAATAGTAGATAATCTTAGAACACATGTTGTACTAGTTTAGGATCATGATCTTACTAGGGGAATCTAGTATAGTGTTCATCATACTTTGGGAATATCCCCTCTGTTAGATTATTTATGGAATGAATGAGTGTTAGGGTTGTTGGATTGAACCATTTGTACCGATTTGGATGGATCATATTATATTTTTATCTAGTCTTTCCCCATAACTCTGATATTTCTATGATCAATGGTACATGGCTATATAGTATTTCATATGTTTCCATTATTAATATGATTATTGGATATCCATTTCTTTACATTTAAAATAATATGTTGTTTATATTATTTTTTTGTGGTGATTTATTCTAGATTAATTGGTATTTCTTTTATAAAAATAAACTAATGGAATCATATTTTGAATATGGTTTGGAACATTTTTCTTTTTTTATCAAATATTCAAAATACTGTCTCTTATAAAATGTTTTACCCTCATATATGAAATGATATTTTTTTAATGAAAAATTTAAACATACTATTATTGTCATTTAATCTAAAAATATAATCCTATATTTTCTAAATTGTATTTAAATATATCTTGAAATATATCCTCAATTTAAATTCAATTTGTGGGGTGTGGTTTCTTTTGCCGATAATCATTTTTTTTTATAGATTTTCAAAAAGCCGGTTTGAGGGTAGCCGGTTCCCATGCTGCCCGGTTTGAGGAAAACCGTGAACCACACCCAAATTCAAACAATTACAGCGATTAACAGATTCAAAATTCAAACATCAGGTCCAACCACGTGTCCCGCCTCGAGCCCCGGGCCCGTCACGCGACTGCATGCCACTCTGACACCTCGACACGTGCCACCAAGCGCGTGGGGTGTGGTTTCTTTTAGAATACATAATTTGTTATTTTCTCACAATTATACATATATATATATATATATTAGTTTCAGGTTTAGAATATGGTCACTCATGAAACAGTTACAATACTATGGTTGGATGGAAAATTGTAGATTTATGTGGAGAATTGGTTTAGTATTGTATTATCTTCTTTGGTATTTTTTGTATAATCCAAGTCATCTAAACTATTATGAAATTATAAATTTAGTTTTTTTATCTCTTGAGATAGAGGATAATTCATTTTATATTCCATTTTTTGTTTTTCTTATTTCAAAAAATGTTTATTTAATTTCACACAGATCCTTGACATATAAAGTGTTCATACAAGACATCTATATGGAAGCTCCATGTTAAATATTATTCTTCTGAAATAAATAATTCCATTTGTTGTAATTTTAATCACTGGTTCATGTCACACGCATAGGGGTATTGGGAACGCCACATGGGCAAGTCACTAGCCAACTCGAGTGCCCTGATCAGGGGTTTCACAGATTTGGATCATGAAAAAATGTTATCATATCACCCTTTTTTATTTGGGTGTGTTTGGTAAATCTGATTTAAGACTGCTAAATCTCAATTAGTAGGAGATTCAAGAGTCCAATTAACTCTTACTCACAGTTAAACTCGAGATGACATGGTAAGTTGGGTTGTATATCTTTAATTTTAATCATTCCATATTTATTCTAGGATTTTTTTGTTCTAGGTTTCCAATATTTTTAATTTTATCCAAGTTATATAGGTGATTCATAGGTTTTCCATGTTTTGGATGTAATAAGGGTGGAATAATTATAGGTACACAATTAGCCCCACATCGTCTGGAAAACCATATGAATACTATTAAAATAGTATGGTTGTACTTCTAGTGGTAGTTTTATGATTGGAACACATTTGACCAAATGGTGTGGCCAAATGGGTTATAACCACTACCCCTTCTAAAATAATTAGACTCCTTTATATCTTGTATTTTTTAGGGTTATTGGTGGATTTTATTTAGTGATAATTAATGGGGATTCAAGAATAAAACATTGATTTAAAAGGGATTAAAGGGAATATTTTTTTAAATTATAGAGTCATTTTAGAAACTTTTTAAACAAATATTGATTTGGTTTGGAATGATGGAAGCTAATTTTAAAACTAAAGAGTTTATTTTTTGATTATATTTGGATGCTTTTAAGTTGAAATTGATAGTGTTTTATGATCTAATATATTTATGATAATAAATTATATTTTTTGAAACTGATAAAGAGGATTTATGAAATGATTAATAACAAAGATTATGTTTTGAAATGTTATTAGAATAAATAATAAAGGATTTGTAAAATTACACATTAATATTTTTATGTGTAGTTTTTGAATTTATAATGGGGTTTTAAAAAAATTTATATGAATGAAATGATTTCATAACTCATAAGTTTTTAAATGAAGTGTTTGGAAATGAAACCATATGGTTCAGATCATGGGTTTGTAGTTTTGAAATTATTTAAAGGGTAACATTGATATTTTTTGTGGCAGTTACTTATTTCTTATAGTTTTTAGTGTGATTTTTAAATAATATTTGATTAAATTATATTCTATGTTTATAGTTCTTGATTACTCTTATGTTTATTTTGTTATTTTAATTATGCTTCCTAGAAAGGTCTGAAGGGATCATAGAGACCCAGAACCTTAGAGATTCATTTAGAGTCATACCTCTCATGACTCAAGTATAACCTTCATAGTAATTGATCATTCTCATACTCTAAGTACTACGTTTAATCAAACACTTCATATTCATTTTCTCAAGTTAGTTTTTGATGACTCAATTTAGGTTTTATTCTTCAAATATTAATTTATCCAAACCATACTCTTTGAGTGTTATCATTTAATCTATCTCCCTTGTGGATGTGATCAGTGTGGAAATAATGGTGAAATTTATTTCTGGGGGTCATCCTAGGGTTGGTCATGACCCTACTTTTTTTTCTCAATGAAGGTCCTATATCATATGGGGAGAAACTTATTTTATAGTCTAGTTTGATAATATTTTAAAATAAGTGATGTCCCAATGATTAGAAATTCTAGTTTTTACCTTTTTCGTTTGAAATTTAGTTTTTTTGTGAGATTTAGTTCTCAAGGACGTCCATATAATTTAATATATAAACTAACTAGGCATGTTTTATTTTATTTTTGATGTTGAGTATCTCTCATTGAATTATAAATCCATTATCATTTTTAATGATAGCCATTTGTGACAGCAGATAAAGTCAGATTGTATATAATTTTCATTATTATGATTCTAAATATTTGATCGATGGGTATAGAGTTCACCTTTCATATTGATGGCCTATTACATGGAGATATTACATGACCCATTTGGTGATGTTATTATCTCTTTCCCTTTATTTGATGATTTATTTTTTCTTCATTCAAATTTTGGGAGTAATTGATTGGTTTAAAAGAGTTTGTTTTTTGGATGAATATTGAATATAGTGGTGAGACCAATTTTTATGATCCATTAATTATTGGTTGTCACTTTTTTCATTATGATATATAGTGCTTGATTTCGTGACCCAAACCTTATTTTAATCATACATTCATTTCATTGGTTATTTATCTTTTTTCTATTATACTTTCAGGAATTTCTTTATTTTTCCTTATATGAGGTGTTTGGAAATTATGATAAACTCAACCTTTGTGATCGTGATAAAATTAGTATTCCATGGTTGTAATTTTCAAGAGTTAGTTTAGAGATGAATTGAGTTATAGAGATGAATGTATCCCATCTTGGTTAGTATTGTGTACTTTTTCTCGATTGTGGTAATGGTGTTCCATGATTTTTAAAATTGATTTGTCATTGAGGAGGTTGAATCTCATAGTTCTCTTTGTTCATCCTCTCTAGCTTGGACTTTCTGGGAGTAGAAAGTGTTGTGATGGGGATAATTTTTACACCCCAACATTTTTATCCTTATTATTATATTTATTTATTTTCTCTTAATATTTTTCTTTTGCTTTAATAGTAACCTAATTAAAGTTGTTAACATTCACAAAGTTTTCTCCTGTCACATAGTTGGAGGGTATAGTGACCATAAGATTTATCAAACAGTGCTAACTAACCTTCTATAGGATGAATTTGGTACGTGATTTAGTTCACATGGTTTAGAGAAACCATGACTGTACCATTAAGTAGAGGATTTTCAAGTTAATTTTGAATGTGTACAGGTAGCACATGATTTGGGGAAAATTAAAATGGTCTTAGTAGAAACTGTGCAAGTGATGTTTATGAGAGATTTTTTTGGAACACTGGTTGTGCATGGTTGTAAGAAACCATTTTGTAATAGTGTGAGGGACTTTAGGTTTTCATAAAGGGGTTTTTATAGTTGGGGCATTGATTAGCCACTAAATGAGGCTAATTTTCATTGTTAATTTATATAATATTCATGTTCTTTATTATTCATAAACACCGTTTTAGTGCATTTTACACTTTGAACATCATTTCACATTATGATTGTAATACCTTCTTAAAATGCACTATTATGTGGTATATTTTTTAACATCACTTGAAGTACCCAATTATTCATCTGATTATAAATATTTTAATTTGATATTTTTGAAAATTTATCTACACTTCAATATGAACATTTTTTATTCAGGGATCAATGGAGAATTCATGGAAGAAGATGGGGATATTTTTTTATGAAAGGAAACAATTATGGAGAAGTCATATTGGACACCAGGACACTGATGAGACTGTGGGGCCCAACATACAGTCCCAATGAATCCCAAATTTCTTTTAATTCTAGAAGAAATTTATAGGAACAAATCCCTCTCCAGGATCCAATTCTAATTCAGCCTCCATAGTGTCCATTTAGGCGGTCCAAGTTAGAGAAAAAATTCTAGGCCAGATTCTGTGGTCCGGAAAAACTGTCCACTAATCTAATAATATCTCCGAATCCACAACTCCAAATACTCCCAACCTTTACAGGAGGATAGGAGACATCCGGGGATTCATTTTATTTTTCTATGGCCCACTCTGATTCGGCCATCTAGAAGGATTTAAAAGCACGTCTGTTCAGTGGAAGCAAGATGGATGCCACCTCGGGTCAAGGGTGGAAAAGTCTCCTCTCCCTTACTTTCCACCACCCTAGGCCTACCATACTCAAGTGGGGTCCTTTGTACTATTGGAGGATCTACCCAAGGCTCCCAAAATGCCTATTTAAGGCAGTTTTGGTGAAGTATTTTTTCATCTTTGATCTTTGTTTTCATCTTAATGTTATGCTGCCAATTTCTCTTTGTAACGTTCTTCCTTCACATGTAAGTTGTTTTAATTATTCCTAGTTTATTAATAAAAGTTCTTTGTCTACTCTTATTATCTTGTTCTTCATATTACTTTTATACTTTTGGTTCAAGGTTTGAATTTATTCACACCATACTTTGTGATATTTATCACACAACGGTGGAGTGATCGATTTTTGTTGTTGTTTTTTTACTTCTTCAATTCCACCCTCGTAAGTCTACTTCCCGCTTCCGTTGAAGACATGTCATCAATGGAGGGCTAACACTTTTATGGGTTGATCCAAGGGAGTAGCAAGGATCTAGAGTGGATGTTATTTCTCACTCCATTAATGGCTAATCACTTCTTTTAAATGATATTTTTATTTGATGATTTTAAAACATCTTCATCCTTATTGAATTTAAGGTCACACATTTCAAGTGCAAATATGAACCTTTACCTTGGAGTGCTCAATGCTTTGATCCTTAAAGTTTATGGTTGATTAGTATTAGGTTGTGTAGGAATTAAACCAGTAAGTGAGGATTATGTTTGATATTCTTAAATTAACTCATCTTAATTATAAGAAATTGAAATCATTAAAAAAGGAATTCATCCAATCCACCCCGAGCGATAACCTAGGATCAACTCATTATCTTAATTTTAATTAACTTAAAACTATTAGTGATACCTTAAAACCATATAAAATCAACCCAAGTTGAAAACTTAATATCCAAAAAACAATCCATAGAATGTACATGTCTGTAGGTACTTCTTAGGTCTCTGAGGATTCAATAACCCAAGCTAAACTACAAGGACCATTCTACCTTCATCTCTTGGGTAAATTTGAGCGAGAATCAAATTTTGGCACTATTTCCGGGGACCAAGTAAGTACCTTATACCAACTACCTTCTTTCCTCGCCTATATTCTTCTATTCTTACCCAAGATCTCTTATCTTTTCCCTTTCTCGCTTTTTTTTTATTTTGGCGCATGACCGCCTGCACCCGCGATAACTCAAAAAGATTTGTTAGGGTGGAAAGTCCTAGGATAGGGGAGTCAAGTGAACCTAAGGGTTTGTTTACACTAGACCCTAATACCCTAGAGTCAAAAATTGAGCCAATTTTAAAGGAGGTTCTTCAAAGAAACCAAATCATAAACCCTGGTGGGAACCAAAATGGAAACCCAAATGATGCAGCCCCAAACTTGGGGAATGCAATTGATAAAACCATGAATGAATACCTCACACCTTCTTGGACCAATGCCCCCTCATAAATTAGACACAACTCCCTATGAGATTCCAACTACATATTTAAAACCCATGTCCTAAACCATCTTCCCACATTCCATGGAATTGATTCCGAGATGCCCTACCATCACATTAAGGAGTTCAATGGCATTGCAGAAACCATGTGTCCCGCACATCAACTAGAATCAGCTAAGATGAGGCTATTTCCTTTTTCTTTAAAGCATTGAGCTAAAAATTGGCTAAACAATTTGATACCATCATCCATAAACTCTTGGGACCAACTACAAAGATAATTTTATAAGAAATACTTTCCCCACCACAAAACAATTGCACTTAAAAAGAGTATACAAAACTTTTTTGAAAAAGAGAGAGAGTCATTCTATGAAACATGAGAGAGGTTTAAAGACACTCTAAACATGGTTCCACACCATGGTTTCTCTATTCCTGAACAAGTGATAATTTTCTATGAAGGGTTGGTTCCGGGGAACAAACAATTCAATGACATGATGTGTAATGGAACCTTTAAAAACAAAGCCCCAAATGATGCTTACGAGTATCTAGAAAGCCTTTCTGAACAAAACCAAACATGGAGAACTTCACCTTATTCTGAAAAGCCACAAAGAAATACTAGAATTCATACACTTAGAGAAGAGTAAATCCTTAAGGGCTAAACTCACAGCACTCTCTAGGAAGGTTGAAGAGATAGACCTTAGGAAAGTCCATGAAATTCAAACTGTTGACCCTGTTTGCACAATTTGTGACAAACATGACCATAAGACAGACAAATGCCCAACCATTCCATCCATCAAGGATGTTCTTTTAGGAGGACCCCCAGTGGAATTAAATTCCTTGAACTTTCAAAAACCTCAATACCAAAACAACTTCAACCCAAGGTATAATGACCACCCAGGCTTCCGCTGGAAAGATAACCAACAACCTAGCCAACCACAGGGACAAAATCATTACCCCCATCAGAACTACCAATCCCATAACCAGTTCCAAACCCAACCTATCCAATACCAACAGCCACCAGTCCATTTTCAACAAAACATCCCACCTCCAAAATTTCCCCTCAGGATAAACCAATCTTCTCAAGTACCAACCCAAACTGTTCCACAAAGCCTATTAGAACAACTGTGCAAACAAATGGAAAGGATGAACTCAGAAGTCTCTTCCATTAAACAAGAACTGCAAACCATAAAAACTGTAAAGGCACCCATGCCTACTCAGGCGGTTCCATCCTCAACTTCAAGGGGAGAGTCAAGTTGTACTCAAATAAATCATGAACAACTAAAGGTTGTGACTGTTTTAAGAAGTGGGAAATAAATTGAGAAACCTGAAAAAACTAATTCAGAACCTACCTAAAGATTCAAACATGGATGAAAATTCAAATGAACCAAATGATCAAATTGAGGAAACTGATAACGATGTCAAAGAAACAACTCTTCAACAAAAAACCCCACAACCTGCACTATTTCCTCAACACATGAGGGGGAAAACCAAGCCTGAATTGAGTGAAACATTGAGGGAAATCTTCTCACAAGTCAAGTTGAACATTCCCCTTCTTGATGCCATCTAAACCATACCTTCCTATTCAAAGTACCTTAAGGACTTGTGTACTTTTAAAAGAAAATTTTCACATAAAAACCAAGTCCTTTTTGCTGCTAATGTGAGTACCACCATTCAAGGTACCATCCCTCCTAAGTTAAAAGACCCAGGTTTCCCTTACATCAATGTTGAACTATGAGAGAGAAAAGTTTTCAAGGCCTTGTGTGACCTAGGTGCTACTGTCAATATCATCCCATATGATGTGTACTTCCAGTTAGGCCTAGAAGAAATCCAACCCACATATGTCACACTTCAACTTTCTGATCGTAGCATTAGGGTTCCAAAGGGGATTTTAAAGGACGTTCTAGTAAAGGTTGAAAACTTCATCTACCCTAATGACTTCATTGTCCTTGACAACCATCCAAAATTAGGAAATAAGGAACAAACCCCAATCATCCTTGGTCGTCCCTTCCTTGCAACAATCAACTCTGTTATCCGAGTCCGAAATGGGAACATGACCATCACCTTTGGAAACATGAGTCTAGACTTGAACATCTATAATTTAAGCTCACAAATAGAGGATGATGAGGAAATTAATGAAGTAAATATGATAGGGAGAATTGATAATGAATCCATAGAACATCAAGGATCATTTGATGGATGTTTAAGTCAGGATGAGATTGATTTCCTTTGTTCATATGAAGTAAGTTTATCTCCTTGGCTTGAATCATTTTCAAATTTCTCTTATGATGAAGTCTTAGGTCCAACAATCAGTGAAACCTTTCAAGAAACCAGTTCCATGGAAACTGATCAAACTTCCTTCCCTAAATATGATCAAACCAATCTTGCAGCTGAAACTTCTATATAGGGTGAATCAATCCTATCTAAAACTTTAGGAAATGAAATTGATCTTGATCTAATGTCCCAATATTCTACTGAAATTCCGAACCAACCTGATCTTGAATTGAAGGAACTTCCTGCTTCACTAAAGTATGTCTTCCTAGGGGACAATCAAACACATCCTATTGTCATTTCTTCTTCTATTGAATCCAATCATGATAGGATGCTTCTAGATGTCCTTAAGAAACATAAGAAATCCATTATTTGGACCCTATCTGATATTCCCTGGACTATCCCACTTAATGGGACTCATAGGATTGTTCTAAAATTTGATTCAAATCCATGTCGTCAACCTCAACGGTGACTCAATCCTAATCTCATGGAGTTAGTAAGGAATGAACTTTTAAAATTGTTAAAATCTGGTATCATATATCCCATAGCTGAGAGTGAATGGGTGAGCCCCATCCAAGTGGTTCCAAAAAAGGCTGGAATCACAGTGATAACCAATGTGGATGGAGATATTCTTACAACAAGGGTGAGTAGTGGATGGAGGGTCTGCATTGACTATAGGAAGCTAAACTCATTCACCAAGAAGGACCATTTCCCCTTACCATTCATTGACCAAGTATTTGAGAGAGTGGCAGGTCATGCCTTCTAATATTTCTTAGATGGGTACTTGGGGTATAATCAAATTGAGGTCTCTCTGGAGGATCAAGGGAAGACTATATTCACATGTCCATTCGGCACCTTTGCTTTCAAGCGCATGCCCTTCGGGTTATGCAATGCCCCTAGAACCTTCCAGCGGTGCATGATGAGAATATTCTCAGACATGGTAGGGGATTTTCTATAGGTCTTCATGGATGACATCTCTGTGTTTGGGGATACATTCGAGGGATGTCTGAGGAATGTGGAGAGAGTTTTTTCGAGATGTGAAGAAAAAAATATGGTCCTAAACTGGGAAAAATGCCATTTCATGGTTAAAGAGGGACTAGTTCTAGGTCATCTGGTCTCAGGTGGGGGGATTGAATTTGATAAAGCCAAGGTTGAAATCATTCATCACCTTCCATAACCCAAAACTATCAAGGAAGTGAGGTCTTTCTTAGGACATGCTGGTTTTATAGAAGATTCATCTCGGAATTTAGTTCAATCTCTTATCCCCTTTGTGCTCTATTAGTAAAGGATGCTCCATTTGTTTGGACAGAAAGCTGAGAGGGATCATTCTAAACCCTCAAATCCTCTCTCACCTCACCTCCCATTATGAAATCTCCAAATTGGAACCTTCCTTTTGAACTTATGTGTGATGCTAGTGACTTTTCTATTGGAGATGTGTTAGGAAAACGTTGTGATAAAACTCCTTATGTCATTGCTTATGCAAGAAAATCCTTAAATGATGCCCAAATCAAATACAAAACCACTGAAAAGGAGTTACTAGATATTTTGTTTTCCTTAGAGAAGTTTAGTTCCTGCCTCTTAGGATCCCCCATCACGGTGTTCACTAACCATTCTGCACTAAAATACCTCTTCCAAAAACAAGATGCTAAGGCTAGAATGATTAGGTGGGTCCTTCTCTTACAAGAATCCTCACAATCAAGGATAAAAATGGCATTGAAAATGTTGTATCTGATCACCTCTCTAGGATGGAATTAAAAGACAACTCAAATCACCTTTCTGTGTCTGATTAATTTCCTAATGAACACCTATACTCTGTGATTGACTTCCCTTGGTATGCCTATATAGACAATTTCTTTGTAACATGAGTCATTCCAAAATTCTTATGGAATCAATCTTGAATGAAATTCCTTTCTGATGTTAGACACTATGTATTTGATGATCCATACCTCTATAAGTTCTGCCCTGACCAAGTCATTAGGAGGTGTGTTCCAGAATTTGAACAAGAGTCCATCCATAAATTATGTCATAGTGAGGCATGTGGAGGTCACTTTTCCTCTAAGAAAACATCTGCTAAGATTCTTTAGTGTGGTCTCTTTTGGACAACCCTATTAAGGTACTCTTACACATTTTGTCAAAGCTGTCCTAGGTGTCAACAAGTAGGGTCCATAACAAAAAGGAATCAAATGGCACTCACTCCCATATTAGTGGTAGAAATATTTGAATTTTGGGGAATTGATATCATGGGTCCCTCCCAAAACTCTAGGGGATATCTTTACATTCTCTTATTTATCTATTATGTCTCTAAATGGGTTGAGTCCATTCCTACAAAATCCAATGATCATCAAACTGTGATTAGATTTCTCAAGGAAAACATCTTCTCTAGATTTGGAATTCTTAGGGATATCATAAGTGATCGTGGAACTCATTTTTGCAATAGTCCATTCTCATCACTCATGGAAAAATATGGAATTTATCACAAAGTGTCCACTGTTTACCACCCACAGACCAATGGTCAAGCTGAGTTAGCCAATTGTGAAATCAAACAAATTCTTGAGAAAACTATCAATCCTTTTAGGAATGATTGGTCCGAGAAACTCTTGGATGCTCTTTGGGAATATCGTACAGCATACAAAACCATCCTAGGAATCTCACCATATAGGTTGGTTTATGGAAAGGCATGCCATTTACCTGTTGAAATTGAGAATAAGGCCTTTTGGGAAATTAAGAAAATGGATTATGACCTCTCATTGGCCGGAACAAAAATGAAGTTAGATCTCAATGAACTGGAGGAACTAAGGATGGAGGATTATAAAAATTCAAGGATCAATAAAGCTAGAGTTCAAGCCTACCGATCTACGAATATCAAGGTCAAACATTTTGAACTAGGAAAACCTGTGCTCTTGTATAGTTCAAAAATTCATTTACACCCGAGAAAGTTAAGGTCTAGATGGTTAGGACCTTTCATAGTGCATCATGTGTACCCCCATGGGGCAGTAGAGATTCAAGATCCCACAAGTGGTTACATTTTCAAGGTCAATGGTCAAAGGTTAAAACTATTCATTGAATCATTCAATAAATAGGAAATAGAGGTTGAGTTAACTGAGCCAACCAATGAACCAGGAAAAAAATGATAGATTTATGATCCATGTCAGGATAAAGACATTAAACAAAGCGCTGCATGGGAATCAACCCATGGTTTTCAAGTTTCCTATCATTTTTTTGTTTTAATAAAATTTATATTATAATTAATCGTTTTTATATTTAAAAAAAATAGACTGCTGACCTGTTCTTCTATTATGAGTATGGATGGGTATGAAAGGGGATCACCATATTCATCTGTGTCACGTGGTGTGATCCTTGAGTAATACCTTACCCAGAAATTTAAAAAGAAGACAATGTATCATCAGTTTATTTTATTTTATATATATACTTATATTTTACTTATATATATATATATACTTTTTTGTTTTGTTTTTTTTTTCTTTTTCCACTAGGGAACTCTACAAGCGACATGGATATCAAAGAAATAAATTGGAGAAGCAAGAACTTCAAACTTCAACCACCAGGTGACTTCATTCCATGATCCTAATATTTCAATTTCCTTATTGAACTCCCCTTTTATTCCTCTACCCCCTTTTAAATTTTCTTTTCTTTAAACACTGGGGAAATTTTTATTTTAAGTTGGGGGGGAGATAAAATAAAAAATGATTTCATGTCAAAAAAAATGAATGATTTGAAAAAAAATTGTGTAAATGGAAGGAAAAATTTCTTTAACTTTGAACATGGTAATACACATTGCACACTTTAAAACTGAATATCAAATAATTTAGCATGCCCTGATTCTGATTTTAATCCTTGTATAATTTTATGAGCATATATTTTGGATTTTGTGGCTATCTAATGTGATATTTAATTATTTATATTTTCATCCAAATAAAAAAAGATCACAATGCACGTCCTTTGGATAGTGGGGTATTAGTTTGAGTTCATGGGGTCCCACAAATAAATAGCATAGGTTTGGTGATCATTTTAGTTTTAATATGAGTATTCAATAAAAAAATAAAAAAATAATATTAATAATTTTGTGCATAGAGCAATGAAATGACCTAATGCGTGGCTTTTGGCACTTGGGGATCGTGACTCCATAGTTGTCTGACCCAGAGTGAGAAATTTTATCTCTATTTTTGGTGATTTGAATTTGTTTTTGACTGAGTTAACTCGAGATGATGCCCGATTATGTGGGATTCACTTGGTTCCCTAAGGCCATTGAGCCTAGGAGTCATCGGAAAAGTCTCGCTACAGGGGTTGACTCTTTTGAGTGCAATTTCAATTACCATGGAAAAATTGAAAAAAAAAACAAAACAAAAAAATATAATACAAAAAAAATAAATACTCATCTTAATATTTAAATGTGATTCCACCTATTACTTTCATCATTTCCACCTTGAATAAAGATGAACCCTCATATCTATTGTGATACACAACACATCCTCAAACTTAATTGATATCGGATGAAATACGAAAATTAATTTGAATAAAGGAATGGGATTGGGATTGGGATCTGCTTATGAAACTATATTGTATTAAAATATTTTTATGGGTTTCATGATTGTTTGTTATAAGGGCTTTTGGTGATCATTGTGTATTAAAATGTTTTTGGAAAAGGGAATTCAAATTTCATATTGTTGAGATATATTTTTCTCGGGACTAGCAAAACTCAAGTTGGGGGGTGTGATTAGCCACTAAATGAGGCTAATATTAGTTGTTAATATATATAATATTAATATTATTTATTATTCATAAACACCATTTTAGTGCATTTTACACTTTGAACATCATTTCACATTATGATTGTAATACCTTCTTAAAATGCACTATTATGTGGTATATTTTTGAACGTCATTTGAAGTACCAAATGAGTCATCTTTTTAAAAATATTTTAATTTGATATTTTTTGAAATTGATCTATACTTAAATATGAACATTTTTTATTCAGGGATCAATGGATAATTAATGGAAGAAGATGGGGATATTTTGTGATGAAAGGAAACAATTCTGGAGAAGTCAGATTGGACACTAGGCCATTGATGAGACTGTGGGGCCCAACATATAGGCCCAATGAATCCCAAATTTCTTGGGATTATATAAGACATGTATAGGAACAAATAACTATCCAAGATACAATGCTAATTCTGCCTTCATGGTTTCCATTTAGGCGGCCCTATTTAGAGAAAAAAATTTGAGCCCGATTATGCGTCCCAAAAAAACAGTCCACTAATATAATCATATCCCTGAATAAATAACTCCAAATGGTCCCAACTTTTACAGGATGATAGGAGAAATCTGGGAACCCATTTTATTCTTCTATGTCCCACTCTGATTCTGCCATATAGAAGGACTTACAAGCGCTTCTATTCGGTGGAAGCAAGATGGCTTCCACCTCGGGTCAAGGGTGGAAAAGTATCCTCTTTTTTACTTTCCACCACCCTAGGCCTACCATACTCAAGTGGGGTCTTTTTTAATGTTAGAGGATCAACCCAAGGCTCCCAAAATTCCTATTTAAGGTGGTGGTGGTGAAGTATTTTTTCATCTTTGAGCTTTTTTTTCATCTTAATGTTATGCTGCCAATTTCTCTTTGTGACGTTCTTCCTTTACATGTAAGTTGTTTTAATTCCTCCTAGTTTCTTAATAAAAGTTCTTCTTATACTCTTATTCTGTTGTTCTACATATCATGTTGATACTTTTGGTTCAAGGTGTGAATTTATTCACACCATACTTTGTGATATTTATCAGACAACGGTGGAGTGATCGATTTTTGTTGTTTTTTTACTTCTTCAATTCCACCCTCATAAGTCTACATCCTGCTTCCGTTGAAGACATGTCATCAATGGAGGGCTAACTATTTTATGGGTTGATACAAGGGAGTATCAAGGGTCTGTATTGGATGTTATTTCTCACTCCATTAATGTCTAATCACTTCTTTTAAATGAGATTTTTATTTGATGATTTTAAAACATCTTCATCCTTATTGAATTTAAGGTCACACATTTCAAGTGCTAATACAAACCTTTACCTTGGAGTGCCCAATTCTTTGATCCTTCAAGTGTATGGGTGATTAGTATTAGGGTGTGTAGGCATTAAAACAGTAAGTGATGATTATGTTTGATATTCTTAAATGAATCCATCTCAATTATAAGAAATTGAAATCATTAAAAAAGGAATTCATCCAATCCACCTCGAGCGATAACCTAGGATCAACTCATTATCTTAATTTGAATTAACTTAAAACTATTATTGATACCTTAAACCCATCTAAAATCAACCCAAGTTTTCCACTTAATATACAAAAACAATCCATATAATGTACGTGTCTGTAGGTACTTATTAGGTCTCTGAGGATTCGATAACCCAAGCTAAACTACAAGAATTGTTCTACCTTCATCTCTTGGGTAAATTTGAGCGACAATCAGGAACAGTTTGGTAAGACATGTGGATAAACAATTCATACTTCCTAAAACCTCAAAAATTTGTAAAATAAACTTTTATACCTATTCGAATTAAATCCCCTAACCCTCCATTATTTCCCCATTCGGCTCACAAAACCCATGAATCTCCTCCATTTTATTTCCCTCTATCTCATGGTGATTTACTAACATTTCATCAATTAGTTGGCTCGATTTCTCAAGATAAGAACCAAAAGTTCTTTTATCCTCATATATTCCTTATTATTTATCTTTTCTCTTTCCTTTTATATGTCATAGAAAACTAGGGAAACCCTTGAATCTCTTTTAAAAATTGGGTGTTCCTTGGTTTTAAGTTTTTTTGAGTTTTTATTTCCCTATGGGGATTGATTATTTCTTTTATTGGTGGAAGAAATGTATTGGGGTAGGATTACCCATTGAATTAGCCTTTAAATTTTAAAAACTTGATTGATTTCGTGTTTAAATTCATTATTTTGATATAAAATTATAGTATTATATTTTTTGATGATTATTTGGGAAGAAAACTAGGTTTTTTACTTAGTTTACAATGAATGCAAAGGTGTTTCCATTTTTAATTTCCTAGTTTAAAACTATTTTAATTTACTGTGCACACCAAATGTTTGATAAAACACTCAAATATCCTATATTAATGATTTTTGGTATTTCAAGAGGTGTGGATTTCAAAATAGTTTCAAAATAGTCCATTGAATCTTTTAAGGTGTTCCTAGTTTATTAAAAATGGGTCTTATAGTATGTTTTTTTAAGAAAATTTTTAAGTCCTTATTCAAACTTTTAAATAGGAGTTTCTTGATGAAAATTACCTTGGAATATTACAATGGCCTTTTTTATTTAAAAAATGCACAAGAATATCCTTGGTATTGCATACATTTATTACATTGATGATTTTGTGAGCAGGGGACTAATTTTAAGAAGGGTCATATAGAGTGAGGCTTGCATATGGTTTTTACTTTATATATTCAGACAAATATTTATATCCATATTTTGTTTTTCAGGTATTACTAGATCACCCCACATTATAAATCATGGGAAACATAGTTTAGTTGGTGGAACTTCTAAGAACAAATGTTTCACTAGTTTAGCAACATGATCTAACTAATGTCCTCTAGTATTGTGTTTTCCCTACTTTGGTAATTTACCCCAAATTTAATCCAATACAAGAATACTTTGGAATTAGGGTGGTTATATTACATAAGGAATGACAACTTGGATGGATCATGTTTTCATATTATCATATTTTTTCCCTGATCTCTTGGGTTTCCATGATCACTAGAACTTGACTCTATTTAATTTGATATATTTTCTTTATTACTATGATGATGGGAAGTCCTTTTCTTTATCATTTCCATACATTGTTTTTTTTATTGTTATGATTTATTCTAGATGACATGGTAATACTTTTGAAAAAATAAACGGGTGAATTCAAGTTTTTAAAATGACTTGAATCCTCTCTCTTTTTGTAAAATATTCAAAAGACAATATCCTAAAATATATTAACCTCCATGTTTGAAATAGTGTTGTTTTAAAGTAAATAGAGAAACATATTGTTATTTTATTTATATCTAAGTGAGAAAAACCTACTTTTTTAAATTATAATTCAAAATAGATTTAAATGGATCATTGATTTAAAGGGATGCAAGATTTGTGGTTTCTTTTAGAATGTCTACTAGGATTTTTGGCTCATGCCTATATATATATATATATATATATATATATATATATATATATATATCAGTTTTAGGTTTTAAATATGGTATATCTTGAAGCGATTATGGTATTATGGTTATATAGTGACTTTTAGAGTCATGTACAGATCATGATGTGTATTGTTTTAGTTATTCAGTATTTCATTGTATTAACCAAGTCAGTTACCCTATATCATATTTTTCTTTTATTTTTGTGTATTTATTAATTTGGATTCTTGTTTATTTGATATGAATTTTTTGGTTTTTTATATTTGAAAAAAGGTTTACATCATTATGTGTGGATGTCTAATATATATAGTCATCATGAAAAACCTCTAGGTGGAAGGTCTATGTTGAATATTACTCTTTTTGGTGAAATTGTTCTCATTGGTTATTATTTGAGGCCATGTTGCTTGTAGATGGTGTGAAAGGATCTGTAATACCTCTTGTATATATCACAATTCATCTTGGGTGCCCTGATCAGAGTAGGCTTAGTGTTTTTTCATTAACACCTCCATAATTTAGGAATAATAAAATAGGTATGGTAAAATCATAATAAATATAATAAATAATTCCAAATTTAATATCCTCAAAAATCTTATAAAAACATTCTAATTTGAAAAATATTTTGTTGAATATTTTTAACTATTTAACTACATTACATTTATAGTGATATGAATACTATACATTAAAACCTCATAAGTTAATGGAAAAAATTAACAATCCCCATAAACCATTACCATTTAATTAAGGAAGATTTCAAATCCTGAAAAAAATGACTTCAAAACATTATAAACACGAAATATTAGACAAATAAATGAATAATACATGGTAAAAAAATTAATTAAATAGAATATTAAATATGAAATAAACATATATAAGGTTCATAAGGATGAAATTAAAAAATATAATTTAATTATCCATGAGGTTAGTGGACATATTAAGCAGACTAGTACATGAGGTAAGTGTTTATTTCTCAAGCCAAAATCATTTCAATTATTATTCCAAAATATCATATCCTCTATTTTTTCTCATATCCACTATATATAACATTTTCATTATTTTTTTCCATTAATTTTTGATGTATTTATGGTATCCTTTTAACCATCATGGATTTGTCTTTTATACACCACTTTTACATAAGGAGTTTTTCCTACTTTTCAATCCATGTGGATATTTTCCCTATCACCCACCACCCCCTATCTACCATCCTTAAATATTCAAAACATGATTTTATTATTTTATTTAAAATTTCATCTTGTAAATTACTAATGGTATAGTCCTAAAAAAATCTTCCTTTATTTTATTTATTTATGATAAAACCTAAGAAGTTTATAACCGAATATTTTCCAATATTAATATTCCTCTATATGATTCATCATCATTAGTATTTTTTTTAATTTTTAGATTATTTGAAATTTAATTATTTAATTTCTTTAAAATAATTTGTATTACCTTTTCAGAATTATTAATGAAAGTGACTTATTTTACTACTTTTATAATAATGTCACCCAAAGAAATGAAATTTCTTTTAATATTTCTCATTAATTTTCCACTTTATTCATTCCAAGATTATTCTTCATAGACATTATTTATATTATATTTTTTATTCATTTTTCATTTCCTGAAATATTGTTCTTTTTAAATTGATTCAAAAAAATTATTTCTTACTTAAAAATGAATTTTTTTGTATTTATCTCAACATTTTATAAAAACTAAACTATCATTTTCTTCAAAAATATATAATTTCATATATTTCACTAAATAATTTTTTATTTTCACTAATACTATTTTATATTATACCATTTTGAACCTTTGTTACATATTATTTTCTCAATTGATATATTTTTTATCAAAGAATACATTTTTAAAATAATCCTTTGAGTTGTTATAAAATATCCTATATATATAGGGTGTTTACAAAAATTATATAATTACATGATGTCGTGTTTTATGATTATTATATTTTTCATCAAGGCCATTTCTTTGGAATTAAATATATTATCCCGTTAAACATTCCATCCTTTATATGATCACACATATCACTTGTTTATGATCTATTTTAATACCTATATGTCACATTGATAATGTTTTTCCACTTAATAAGAATTTAAGCACACTCTTATCATATGTTTTCATATTTCTCCATGCCATAATAGTTTACAAGGATATATTGATCAAATTATAAGGGGTCTATGATGATAATTTCAAAAATCATTTATAGTTTGATGATGTAAAATGTACCTAGTTCTAAAATAACTAAAACTTTTTAATATAGGAGTTTTTCAGCTTCATGTTGTTTTTAAGATGCATATATATTTCAATCCATATTTAAAAGTGGAAACCTAGGGAACATTAGTTCATATCAGTGTAGAGTTTGATTATTTATGGAAATTATGATGAAAGAAAATTCAATTATAAATCCATAGATTGATAATCATTATCTATAGAGTCTACATATAGTATAACTTATATTAACCTATAAGGAATAAAATTTCCCATACCTAGAGGTTGAGTTATATTATGATATTGGCATAGTTTCTATTTAAGCTAAAATTTAGGTTTTGTTCCATTTTTTCTAAAAATGTTAGAAATCATGGATAAATGTTCATTAAAGAGTTTAATTTGTGAATAATACATTTCATTAAAGAGGTTACAATATTCCATCCCAATTTTTTAGTTATTTTTTTATAAAACTTCTCCCTCAAATTTATACATGTAAATAAAAAGTTCATGTATTTTTTTAGTTCTATAAACCTATAATTTTATACATAATTATTAAATAATATTTTGTAATAAAATTTATGAAATTATAAAAATTCATTATCACTTATCTTAAAATAATTATTTTTTGAATCTTTATGAAATTCATATTGAACCCATTAATAACTCAATAATGAATAATAATAATAATAATAAATGTTAATTCATGTTTTAGAATGATATAGCATGTATAACATATAAAATGGCATAATAAAATCACTTCTATAGAATTCATTTTAACTATTACTTGTTAAGTATTATTCAATAACCGCATAACACTTATTTATTGTTATATATTAATATGGTCATTATAAAAGTAACTTATTAATGGTAATGTAATTATTAAAATATTATTATACTTGTTTTATTAGTTATATAATAGTATCATATAAAAATAGGATGTGAAATAATAATTTTTAGTGTCGTATAACATTTTATGTTCATTATAAGAAAATAATATGTGGTTAGATAATATTTTTAAGTGTAAAACCACATTTTTCTGAGGAATTTTTAAATCAAATAATATTTCAAATAAGTTCTAAATTTTCATAATCATATGTATTTATAATATAAAGCTTTCCATTTAAAATTATACATATTGGGTTTTTCACTGAAATATTGTGATAAAATATTTATTATTTTTATTTAAAATTTAATTTCTCATATATAAATATTTTTCCATTTTATAATAAAATGGACATTAAATGTGGATAAGGGTATCATTAGAGAACTGAAATTATCATTATCTTCACATTTTAACCATAATATATAAAGTTCATGTCTCCAAAACCATCATTGAAATTTTTTATTGAATTTATAAACTTATTCTAATTAAAATATAGATTTTATAAATGATAAATAATTTTTGTAATCAGTTTGTAAAAATAATATTTGGGTGATTATTTTTAAGAAAAATGAATTATGGTTGAATAGTTAAAAATAATACATTCTTGTATATTGTCAATTTTATGTTATCATCATGATATAAATGTGACATAAAAATAATAAACCATTCTATAGAACTTACAATTCAATTAGCGACTAAAATAAATCATTTTGAAGTAATGTAATTAATGTGAAAAACTATATATCAATTTCTAAATCCTATGTTATATTTTATTCAAATAGAAAACTATATGTTTTTTCTTTTTTGACTGATAATATGAATTTTTTACTATGGAAAAGAGATGTTGGTACATGGAAAAGGAAAATTTATAATCATGGGGGATGGAAGTGGTCAAGACTGAGAGCATCACCACAAGTAAAATACTTAAAGTCCCTTGGAAGAGAGAGAACACTCGAATAGAAAATCAAATCTTACTCTTGTAAAACTTTTGAGGATAAGCAATCGATAGTAAATTTTTCCTCACACCAAATGTAAAAAATCAGCACTTCTTACCGTATCATGTCTGTGTAGGATCTAATAGTGTATGCCATACTCCAGTGGAAATAAAGGAGACTCTATATATATATAACCAATAGATCTAATTTCTCTTCAATTATAAATAATAAAATATTCTATAAGGATCATATTAATAAGAAAAAAATTAGGCATGAGCTGCAACGATGAGAGAATTATTATTTTCATGGTATGTTGAGAAATCCAGAATCATAAAATCCCTAAAATCTTGAATGAAACTACCTCCATGAATGATTCCATGAATTCTAGGGTTATCCGAGTTGATCTTGAGTCCTTGTAAAGGTGCTTTATAGTGCACCCAATTTCCAAGTCTTTCCCAATCCACAGAAGTATTTGGGGAAGAAAAGAGGGGGATATAACTCTTGATGAATTATGGGATGTCGCTATTATTGGTATGTGAAAAGGGAGCTATAAAATTAGAAAAATATTTTTATTTGATACTTATTTATTTTTCCTTGGTCCCATTATGACAAGAATCATTTCAAAGCTCTCATATCACCTAGTAGTCATCTATAAGAAGATTCATCTTAGCCTGAAAGTCTGAAGTCTCTCCTATATTTATATAAAAATAAATAATAATGAAATCATCGACTGAATGTAAATGAACACCAGCCTCTATTCATCCTACGAGATTTCACTATATATATCGAGATCATTCTCCTTCACGAAACATGTGTAAAATGGATTCAATATTTTTATTTTCATAATGCAGGAACTTTGAAAAAAGGGTGATAGGTTTCTTCTTCACTTAAGTATCCACAAATAATGAATGATTCTATTTATTCCAAATGATAAAATTCACTTTACTTGTGTTAATTTTACATCAAAAGATGGTGGCCTATGCATCATTACCGATGTGCACCTCAATGAGGTTGGAATAAGTTGAGAGACTGAATAAGTCTATGTCGGTTGGGGTGGAAAAATGTACATCAGGTTCCTTAAATAATACACAATATAATATAAGAGCCTTTGGTCCGATTATATCATGGAATCAATGAACTTAGAATGAAATCAATCCTGATAAAAGTAGTTTTTTAGAATTGAGCACCCTTGAAAGAAGTAGATATTAGCAGTCTAGTTGTATTTCTATGAGAGAATGTCACCCCTACCAATGAACTATGGATATTTATATTTAAAGATAATAATGGATTCACAAAGTCTATTCCAAAGGTTAGATCCCTTCATATTTTGATTAAGATAGGGAATGACATAGGTTTCATACTTTTTTCTAAAAAATTAATCCCTAAGAAATGTCCTGGAGAAATAATATCATGTGATCATAGATTTCATGCACTGTATAGTCTCATCAATTTTTTTAAGATTAAATTTTACCTCTTTAAATATATTATCCATCCTTGAAAAATGGGTCCAGTGATGTCCACCATCCTATGAACCATCCCATGTGAATCTATTGAGGATAATTTTTATTGTTTTAAGGAAAAAATTATGAGCCCGAATGACTGGAAGGATATTAATAGGAATATAATAAACGACACTATTAAAAAGGGTGATATTACCTCCAATAGAGAGGAATATACTCTTCTAGAAAGTAATTATATAGTGATTCTAGTGAGGATACCGTCAAAGTCTTGGATACATACTATTTTATTCAATAAGAGAGATCTCGAGTATTCAATAGGTAATTGTCTTTAAGAAATACACATCTTATCATAGATGGATTTAGTTTTCCTTCCTAATCATTTTCTGGGAATATTGACACTACTCTTATTGAAATTAATTCATTGAAAAATCTCACTACAATACTCAATAAGAATATATTTGATCTATTGAATATAATTTATTATTCCATTGGTGGAGAATACCATATAATTTGTGATGAATAAGTGGGAGATTCCATTGAACCCATACCAACCATTTAATGGATGAACCCATACATTTGTAATTTCATATATCATTTCCCTACATAGAACATCCTAATTCATGATATATAATCTTGGTGAGAGAGGGTATCCTTAGAGAAAACCTTATACTAACTTTAAAACCCCAAACCTCCTCCCCAAAAGAGATATAAAAAACTAGATTGAAGTGAAGAAAAAAAAGAAGGCTGCAGACCCAATTTGAAAATCCACACCCCTAAGAACGTTTTGGGTGAATTTTCATTCCATTCTATCATAGTATTTTTCCATGAAAATCGTGTCCACGGAATTGGATCCAACCACTTTCCTATTAATGTCTGTTAACATTTCTTGAGTGAGGCCAATTACCCATATATACTCCTGACCTTGAGAAACTCATGATGTTCATATGAGATTTGATGAGGTAGGATCTTTGATTGTCTCTTATTGAGGATCATTTCAATAACCTTTTAGCAGAAATTACACAAGATTATTGGTGAAAATTCATTAAAGGTGTTAGGATGGATCACCTTGGGAATCAGAACAAGAACTGTGGAAGTGGTAACACGGGGAATAAGACCACCCTTGAAATAATTTTTAACTTCTCCTATTAGTTATTGTTTATTGAAATCCCAAGATCCAGTATATAAGGATCCAATTAATCAATTAGGGTTCGGTATTCTATCTAGATAAAGTATTTTTAATGGTAGAAAATATTTCATCCTCCTTTGGGATTGATTTCAAGGAATCATTATTATATTCCTCCAATATGAGGGGAATCTTATAAAACAAATTATCTTATTCATTTAGCAGGTATTCATTGCTTACTCAATGAACATGGTCAGCTAAAATATCTATAAAGTGGGAGAATCATGAGGAAAAATGGATTCAATGTCACCCGAAAATTAGTCTTCTTTAAGTTGTATGATAAGCCTCCAAATAAATTATTTTCCTTTATGCATGCATGGAAATTTTTTGTGTTACGATATCCTTTGAGAAAACCATCATTCTTCAAAGTGTATGAATTTTCATGATAAAATTAAGAAAATATATTCATCCCATTGATTCTCAATTCTCTAATTAAGATGACTAATCTCATCCTAAAAATCTTCCTATGACAGTCAGGGAGATGATTGTCTATTTTTCTATTCTAAAATGGTTTCTGTCAGTATACATAGTTTGTTATATAATTTAACCTATGCATACCCTTGGGATAGATCATTACACATGTTTCAGGAAAGTTTTATTCTTAATTCATATATTTAAAAAGTGGAAGTTATGAAATGGATATAGAGAACCTTGGACCTAGAGAAACACCATAGAATGATCAGATGAGGATAGATCCAGGTGGGAAAAAGTTATGTGTGATAAATTCTTTACTGTATGCATGTTATCCAAGCACCTTTCAAGACATCTCTATATTATTGTTCCTCATATCTTGTTATTACACCATGTAAAATTTTCACCATTGATGCTCAAATCCATTAGATTACTAAATTGAAAGATCCTCATTTATCCTCCATATCCATGCTCGAGTGAACAACCCCTTTATTTTTATATTGATCTACTGTGAAAATTCTAAGAGTCATAGAGACAAAGGTTTTCAAATGATAAAAATATATAAACAAAAGAAGATTAATAATATGAACACCAACATAACGATTTATGTGGTTTGGAAATAATCCCTACATTCATAGAGATTCACAATAACTTCAATAAAATTAGGGAGCACAATAATAGTGATGTTTTGGAGTTTCAAACACAGCAAACCCCTATCTTGTATGAGATAATAAATAAGATAGATCATTATTCCAAAAACTCAATAGTAAATCCATTGCGGTACAATGAATGGTGAATAGAAGTATGTACTACTACATTGTTGTGGAAACCCATGTCCAAGATACTATAGTGGTTGGTTGCTAAAATTTCATGGATCTATAGTAGCATTATCTCCAAAGATTGAGATTCTACAGGGGTGGATCAGGCTTCAAATGATATATTTGTTGGATTAGTGTAGCCTGATCCATTTTGATGATGTTGGGCCTAATACTAGCAGACAATACTTCACCCCATATCACAAAATCTCGTTGGTCAAGATTTTTATTGAGATTGTTGGGGGTTGTAGGGGAAAATGTGCCTTTGATCTAAGGACCTAAGGTCCCTAGCACAAATAATGGGGAACTATAAAAACTATGACCTACTATAGTATAGATGACTAGGAGACACCGACCTAGAACTACAAAATCTCATAATTTGGAATGGTTACTATAGTATATTAGAACTTGGATATATAGGTACTATATCTCCACATAATTCTAGACACTAGTCCCTATATCATCTTGGAATTGGGTGGCCGCAGCCCTATAGTAATACAGAATTCCATCCACCGCTCACTGTACCACAATGGACTTACTCTATGGTTATTGGTATAGTACTTAATATTCTTTATTAGTTCATTAAATATAGGTTTTTGGTGTGTGTGAAACTCTAAAACCTCCATGTAATCATGCTTCTAAATTATATTGAAGTGATTATGCCTCTTTGTGGACAAAGGTATTATTCCCAAACCATGTAAATTATTGTTTATTTGTTTATCTTTTTTCCTTCTTATTATTTTTTCTGCATTTTCTTCATCTTCAAACCACTAAAAATGTGACTCCCAGTATTTTCAAAACCACTAGTATCAAAGGTTGAGTTCAGAATTCTCGAATTCAACATTAGATATGGAATAAAGAAAGGTGAAGATAGATATCATTGATGAAACTGAATTCAGTTATTAGAGGATATAGATTGAGGATTATCTTTATCAGAAAAATATGCACTCTATTCTTCTTTGTGTAAAACCAATAGATATAGAGAATATGGAGTGGGTCCTACTTGATTGATAGGTTCTAGGAGTTTTGAAACTTACATTGGAAAAAAGGTATTCAACATCAGAGAGGATAAGATGAAAGGTAGGCTGATGATAGAACTCACGAATATATATGAGAAGCCTTAAGTGTCAAATAAAGTGTAATTGATGTGATTATTATTAAATATGAAAATTATTGGAGGTAGGATTGTGTAGATAATGAAAATTATTTCAACACCATCACAAGTTAGTTAACATTAGTGGGAATTGAATTTGATTATAAGTTATGTGAACTAGTTTTATTATCTTTATTACCTGATAGTTGGGAAGTGACTGTAACAACTGTAAGCAGTTCTTTTGGGAATATGAAGCTAGTTCTAAAGGATGTGTAGTACATGATTCTTAGTGATGATATTTGAAGTCGGGAATTAGGAAGCTTATCTAGGTCTAATTTTAATGTGGAAGGAAGAGGAAGATATTCAAAGTGAGATAATTGTAGAGGAAAATCAAATTAAAGAGGAAAGAGATGAGAAAATTCAAAGGGGGTTTGTCCTACCTACTAGATTTGTAGTAATGAAGGAAATTTCGTGGAGCACATTGAAAACCAAAATTCAGCTAAAAAATGTAGAAAACATGGAGGCTGAAGGAACAGATGATGTGATGCGGCTGAGCATGTATATCCCTATAAAGTCCTAGATTTTAGTCTTAGTGATTTATTTTGATTCCATACTAGATAATGGTTTCTTAAAAAATTATGTTTCTAGAAATTTTTTCAAGGTGCATCTTATTGATGAGGAACTGTTGTAGATTGTGGGGAGATTGATTCATAGTTTAAGACCAATAGTGGGAGATTTATTATTCTGGAAAACATGAGGTATATCCGAGGTTTAAGAATAAATATTATATATAGCAGGTATCTTGATGATGCAGTTTTTAGTACCACATTCACTGGTGGTGCATGGAAGATCACCAAGGGATCTATAGTCATAGATCAATGAGAAATTAATGGTACCCTATAAAACATGATAGAAACTTACATGGACATGCTTGCATCAATAAATTATATAGCAGACTAACAACTATGGAATTATAGGCTAGGACACATGAGTTAGAAGGGGATGAAGGTGGTGGAAACCAAAGGAATTCTTCTCGATCTAAAGTTGGTGGATGTTGTCCTATGTAAAGATTGTATCATTGGAAAGTAGAAGAAGGTATCCTTTGTGAAAGTAGGTTGAACACTGAAGGATGTGAAGCTAGACTCGGTGCATAGTGATGTTTGGGGGATTCCACTAGAACATTCCCTTTGTAGGGTCACAATATTAAGTGACATTTATCGATGAATCTATAAGGAAGGTATGAGTATACTTTCTAAAAAGAAAATCGGATATCTTTAAGGTGATTTAATAGTGGAATTCTATGGTGTAAAATGAGTCAAGAACTAAGATAAAGTGTTTGAGTTCTTACAATGGTGGAGTGTATGATAGTAATGAGTTCATAGAATTCTATTTTAAGACTATTTTAGGTACACCGCAATAGAATGGTGTAGCTAAAAGGATGAATATAAAACTGATTTAAAATGTCATGAGCATGAGGCTGCACTCGGGATTACATAAAACCTTCTAGGATGATGCAATAAACATGGTATCATTTCTCATCAACAAGAGTCCATCTGTACCAATGGGATAATGTCTACTTGGGGATCTCTAGTCTGGTAATGATATAAGAATCTCACATTTATGAGACTTTGGCTATTTGTAATATGAACATATTGTTTCTAATTAAAGGGAAATCTTTATACTAAGTCTAAATATTTTTTATTTATTAGATATGGTGATCAAGAGTTTGGTTACCTCTTTTGGGATGATCAGAACAATATGATCATCAAAAGTTATAATGTGATATTTAATGAAGGTTTCACATAAAAACACAATCATTCAATTGAATTTGATAGTGGGAATAAAGAATCAGACTTTCATGGGAAAATGGAGCTTGAAGGTGTACTTGAGAATATGAAACCATAAATAGTGGATCCTACCCCTAAAATAGAGTTGGGGAGATAAACATGGGTGAGAAGGCCTATTCTTATGTATTCAGTATCCTTATATTGTTTATTATTTACTGACAGAGGAGAAATAGTATTCTTTGAAGAACCAATTCGGTTTAAAGAGTTGATAAAGTGGGAGTTGTCTTTGCAGGAGGAGATTCCTTTATTACATGACAATAATACTTGGGAGTTGACACCTATATCATAAGTAAAGAAAGTATTGTAGAAAAATTGGGTATAACAAGTCATGGAAGAGGATGATTGAAAAATGGGTTAAAATTAAAAGCTTGTGGTTAAAGTTTTTAAACAAAAGGAAGGTGTGGATTTCATAGAAATTTTATCACTTGTAGTGAGGCTTTCCGCCATCTGGATGGTTCTCAGTATTTTTTCATCAGAATAATTATAACTAGAGTATCTTGTTGTCAAGACTGATTTACTTCATTGAGATATATAAGAGGACATCAATATGAAGGATCTAGAGTGATATATTGTGTTAGGGATGTAAGACCCAATGTGAAAACTCTAGAAGAGATTATATGGGTTGAATCAGGCACCCAAGCAGGGTAATAAAATTTTTGATTCATTTATGACTAAAAATTAATACCAACGACGTGTCATGGATGAATTTTTCTACACCAAGTATTTTGGTGATGAATATGTTATACAGATTCTATATGTGGATGATATGCTCATTTCAGGATCACATATGTAGAGGATTTATGAGATGAAAACGCAGATGGATGATGAGTTTGAGATGAAAGATCTTGGAGAAGCTGAAAAGATTTTGGGGATGAAGATTAAGAGAGTCTACGTAGATGAAACCTTGATGTTATTAGAGGCTAGATATATTAGAAAGTTTTTAATAATATTTAGTATGATGGAGTAAAGGTCATTATCTATTCACCTAGAGATTCATTTCAAATTATCAAAGGAGAAATCACTGAATATGGAAGAAGAGGTTGAGGAAATTATGAAGGTTCCATATGCATCAGTAATTGAAATCCTGATGTATTTCATGGTCTATACTCAACCTAACATTTCTCATGTAGTTGGAGTTGTGAGTAGGTACATGGATAACCCTGGAAAGAAACATTAGGAATTTGTGAAGTGGATACTAAGATACCTGAAGTAAATAAAGGAATTATCTCCATGATTTAGGAAAAGAAATTCGTTATAGGGGTAGATCAAGCTTCATATGTGAGATTTTTGGATTGGTGTAACCTCATTTATCTTGATGATGTTGGGTCGAATTCTAGTGGACTATAGTGCACACTAGATAAAAACTCTTGTTGGTTGAGCTTCAAAGTGATCTTATTGGGGGTTGGGGAAGGAAATGTGCCCTTTTTGTGAGAGCCAAAGGCCCCCGACCCAAATTTTAGATAACTGTAGAAAATTTCACTGAATATAGTTTAGATGAAAAAAGAAACGGTACATACTTTGGAATAGTTATTGTAGCATCTCAGACATTGGAGACAGAAGTACATTTTCTCTGTAGGTTTCTATCCACAAGCCGTTGTATCATATTAGACTTAGGTGGTCAAAGCATTTTAGTATTGTAAACTTTCAGCCATCATTAACTATAACATAATAGACTTACTATGTCATTTGTGGAATACACTAAGATGGATAGCATTTAGTTGACACAAAAGTGATTGAAAGATCACAACATGGGTGTGTGAAACAAGGGGAGGCTCATGAACAGGTAGAATGAGATAAGGCTCCTCAAAGTCCTAGTGGAAAACTTCCTAGTCAAGTTTAGCACTACAGGATAGTTATGGTAGGAAAGGATAGGGTCACACCTGGAAATTCAGACATGGAGTAGTTGCACTAGATGTTAATTTTCGTGGCGTACTTCCTGATAGGGTTCTACATCAAGGTCGTGGTTGGGATATAGCTCTATAAATCCAAGTCCCTGGGATCCATAAAATTAGAAGAAGAGAAAATAGAGAGGGTCGTCCAATACTCATGCTTCATGAAGCTAGGGGATGAATTTTTTGTCTATAAGGTGTATAAGAGGGCACACATTGTTCACTTGGGAAACTTTTCAGGTCTATTGTGCAGTGAAGAGATGAAGAAGATAATAAAAAAGTTGGTGGATAAATAAAACATGGGAATAGTGGACATCAAGGGGTTCTTGTGGGACACATCACATTTGGATGTAGTGATATCCCTAAATGATTGAAAGGTGTTCAAGATGTTCCCTTCTCTTAATGTATCGCTCGGGGTTCTATGATCAATAGGATACTACATATTGGGAATGAAAATTAAATGGATAAGTAAATCGAGTAGGAATTGAAGGATGAGATGACATCTCAGGTATTGGGAGTCTATATTAGAAAGTAGAATGGTAGGTTTTATATAAGGAATATCTATGTAAGGCTCATATGATACAATGATTACATGAAGGGGAACTTTGACAGGGTTCCCATCCATGATATTGATAAGCACTATGCCAGGGAGGGAGACATAGAGATGTTAAATGTCTTGCCTTATGATGCCTCCATATAGGACTCTTTCCTAGGTACTGAAACCATACCTGAATATAAAGAGTGTTCACACCTAGTAATGAAGAAAAAAATTATCACCAAGATAGTTCTTGATAGCAAGTTCTTGATTCTTGGTAGGAAAACCTTGTCGATAAATCATGTGATCAAGTTTTTCATCAAGACAGAGGGATATAAGGACCCCTCTGGAGGTATATTCTCAGTTAACCTAATGGTAAAGTAGGATTAGAGTTGGATGGATAAGGTGGTGGATTAGGTGGTGAGGGAGGACAAATCCTTCATGATCGGGTATGAAATGGAAGAGATACTGGAAATGGTGTCAAGTTAACATTGTGGTTGGGGAAGGCAGTAGTAGAGCTGGACCCAGAAAGGATTCCCAGTAATTTATAAAAATTATAGGGATTTTTTTACATAAAATTAATTCAACATTTGAAATCATCAAGTTCAAATTTGGTTAATAGTCTGACTTTATTTTTGGTTATTATGAATAGTAACCATGATAAATATTTATCACCTTAGTATGAGCAAACTAGGTAATTATGATTAAAAATAATGTTATAAGGATTTAAAAATTGATATAAAACCTAACTTATTTCAATTGTAAGAGTCTATTTTGAATATCCATATCCAATCTTCAATGATATAGAATTTGGTGCCATTTTTCTTTTATAATGGCCTTAATATTATTTTAAGTTAAGAATAAATCGAAAAATGTTACTCTATTTTAATAAATATATTATTTTTTCACAGGGGTAAAAATTGGTTATGTTTGGTTATAAATGGTTACTTTAAATTTTAATTAATTTTTTATTATTCTATTTTTTTTAAAATTTAGTGCTGGAATAATTACCTTAAATTTTACACAATGTCGATATAGTGCTCCTACAAGCAGTAGAGAAATCAATTAAATGATTTTAAGAAGTTAAATATAATATTTTTTGGGTGAGTTATGGTGTTCCACAAATTTTTTGGATAAATATAATGTATTATTTATGCGTTAAAAGTTTATATTCAAGTTACATTAATCTTTTTATGCTTTTTGAAATTCGAATTGAGTAAATAGTTCTGAAAATGAATTTAATGGTTTTTTTATGTTAAATAATATTTTATTTAATGATAAAAATATTATATTTGGATTAGGGAATGGGATATGTTCTATAATTTTAACCATTATACACTCATGGGTCGTTTTTCCTTTTATAGTAACATTCTTATCCCCTGAAGAGTAAATAACCTTGATGTCATGGTAATCACCAAAAGGGTTAATCAGAGTTAAAACTAAGAGACAAGGGATAAATAATCAAATAAACTTGTCTAAATTTTATTTTATAAGTTTATTTATACTTATATCCATCCTAGATTCTATGAATTCCATTTAATATCCACCTGAACATGAAAATTAATTTATATTAATTTAATACTTTAACTAATTCCAACGGTGCTCCTCTTCTATCTTATATAAGGACACCCCCTATCTTCTCTTCCTCACACTTCTTGAGCCCATTATCTTGAACAAAACATACAAAAACCACTTATTAAGTTAATTATCTAAATTATAGAGGTTCTGATACTCTTTAAAGACCATCCCTAGAGTCCTTGAAAAGAGATCCAAAGGTGGTTCTTGAAAGAGGAGGTAATCGTCTTAATGAAGCATTTTCATTATACGTGTCCTTCTACTTCCTTAAATTTTGTCCTAAAAATTCCAATATAATAACATCATTATATCCTATATACTTAGATGTTATTATGTTAATGGAATAACCTTATTCATATCCTTTTCCATCCTATGTGGAATGAAAATAGCATTTATGTGTACATGTGGACTACTACCTTCATAAAGCGATGTGTTGTTTTCATCACCACATCTCATGGATGTTTATGAGGATGTATTTAATATATATATATATATATATATATATCTTATATTAATGACATGATTTATTTTGGATATGATGTAACCATTGCATCATTATCTATTTTCAACCTACAAAAGTCATTTTGTAATAATGAACAACATGAACTTAACTAATTAATAATTAAATATTTCAATGAAATAAATAAAATAAATGGTTTAATGATGTGGTATTAAACCTATAAAAGGTTATTAAATAAGTAAATACTTAATATAAGTTTATTATACAAGAGTTAAAGGACTTACATAGCATGTTTGGACTCGAGGTAAGGGGTTTCTTTACTAAATTTCCATTCATTAGGCTATACTTCTAATTCATTGACTAAATTATTAGAATATTATGTGTGAAATGACCTTTGATTGTATTATTTTTTATATACAGTAAATTTATTTTGTTTTTTAATTTTAACAAACAATCACATTATTGATTAAATTTTAACTTCAATGATACGATATTTGTAAGGATTATTCATCTCAATATGTTTCTTTGATACATATATAGTATTGTAAACCTAATTACTATTATAATGTGTATATAAAAAAAATTGAGATATTATATCCTGAATTACTCATTGATAATGATATTTAATTTTTCTTTTAATTTCTCTATTTCATGAGATATTGTCTCAAATGTTAAAAACATTTCAAGGGCTATCATGGTGTCAATTTTAATTCCTTGAGACTTAATTCATGTTATAGCCCATGATTTATTTTATATTAATTACTTAATATTTCATGAATGTGTTTTTCCATATTATTTCATAGAAATTCTGGTTTTTATAGAGTCATGTTATGTTCCTTCATTCAATTTATTATTGATTTAATTATTATCCATGTTCTAAGGGTTTTTAGTCTCACACTTCCATCATTGAGACATTTTTTGATTGATGAACTTATATTCATTTATATGCTGTTGAAGAACCCCATGGATTTGTGGCTTGGTTTTAGAAATATTGAATATCCAATGTTATTGGTGGGTTTGGGTTGTTTTATTTTTTGAAAAATTTACCCGAGGAACTCATAAGTTTGATGGAATTTGATCTAGTTTGTATGTCATTAAATATCATGGAAGTAAGTTTCATGATGTAAGAAAGAGTTTCTGAGTCATTATGGAGGTCGGTTGAATCAGTTATATTTTTTTATGAGTGAATTATGGATCTATGTATATGAATTTGAAAAGGTTTGATCCACATAGTCGATTTAGTGAAGTGAGATTCACAGATCTATTTTTTCTATGTAGGCGATACACGTAATTGTTTCTCCTATATAGGAAAATATTATAACCAATTCAAGTATTCAACTAAATGTTTCATGTGTACAAATGATTGATGTAGCAGATTTCGGAATTCACGTAGTTTTTTTCACTAATGTAGACAAGTGTTTCAATTAGTCGAATGGTCTACATATCTGAATTCCCACAAATGAGTTTCACATAGTCAATTTCTACATAATAATTTTAGGAAGAATTCATGTAGCTAATTTCCTATATAGATTATTGAGAATCACATTACCATTTTTTTATATATATGTTTCTTCTTCATGAATCCAATTCAGATTAATCGTTACATCTGGATTGATTTATACAGGTTTTTATAATTAAATTATTCGGAGGTGATTTTATTATGATATTTCATGGATGGTGTTAAATGAATCTGTAATTACAAGCTTAATTTTTCTAAATAATTAATGGATATGTGTTTGTTGACTGTAGTTATATAGATCCTAGGGATATTATGATTATCTGTCTCTCTATTAATCGGAGTGATTAATACAGTTGAATATTTTGATGTGGTGTATGGGAATAAATAGGTTGATAAAAGAGAAGACTAGAGCTGATGATGAATATAAAATGATAAAAATATGATGAAACTCGTGTATTCAGATGATCAAATCCAAATATAAGAATATTTGTGCTGCGCTTTTAAAGACTACACTATGGAAAATTATTTCTTGCGTATTTTTGGAGGGTTGTCAAAATGGATCTTCATATTTTATTACTGAAGAAACCTTGTTTATTTATTAATCTTCATTATTGTAATATTATTTTGTACTAAAACATGAATTTATGATATTGGGTGTGACTCCTAACATGTGTGGTGGGATTCCTCATGAGTTTTTGTAAGAGGATTTTACTTAGGTATGTAGTGAAAGGAATCCATGGTTGAGGGGAATAACTTACCATGGCAGGGAGTATGATTCCACATTGGATCCAAACCTTGTAAAAAATATATATTCATTACTCTTTCATTTTCTGAAATTTTGATGTGATGTGATGTTTTTTATGTTTTAGTGGATTGTACACTAACAATCCATAGAGGTTTATTTTGTGAAAAATAAATTGTAAAAAATCACCTCCACTAATTCAACCCCCTTCTCAGTGGAGGATATTGATCCTACCAAAAAATTAGTTTCATACACTAAATATTGAAATATTATATCATGATTAATTTTAAATTAAGTATATTTTATGTTCCTTCTTAGGTTATTACATTCAAATGGTTTTTGGTTTTAAAATTTCATAAGGGTTTTTCTTTAAAAACCTCGTTTTGAAGTTTTTAAAAACTTTTAACCAAATTCTTTCACCACATTCTTAATATTATTTCAAGAATTATTTTTCTAAACATAAATGATTTATTAAAGTAATTTTCAATGATATTTGGACTTATTTTAAAATGTTTTAAAAGTAATCTTCTTAAAGTTTTCCTCATGGGTAACTTCTGACTCCCTTTATAAATTTTTGAAAAGAATGATTTTTTAAGGTTTATAACATAAATTAATTTCACCTCCATCATAAATAGTATTTTCTATTATGTGTAATTTATAATTTTCCATGGTTATTTTAAAATAAAATATTTTCCCAATATTATGGGTATTTATATAAAATATTATCAAAATAAAATGATATTTTTTCCCATTTTCAAATAAATGTATTAAATGTTCTTTTAAATTCATTTTTCATCCATGGAAATATCCATTATTTTTTTCATATGATTCAATAGATATATGTTCCAAATAATACCCTTATTCATTTTCTATATGGCTTATGATTATTTTAATGATATTTTCATGGAATTGATTTCTTTTCCATTGGTTAATTAAGTAAGAAAAAAAAGTAATGATGAATATTTTTAGGGGTGTTATATTAAAAAGTGAAATATTCTAAAAGCTTTTTTATTGTTTTTTTCTAAAAGTGGTGACCAGAATTTGTCACCCAATTCATTCCCCAAATAAATTTAATAAAATCACAAGAATAATTTCAAACATGAGGTCTAAAGAGCTTTCATTGGCAGGGATTGAGGGGAATACAAGCCGAAATAACCAAGAAAATATCAAGTAGAAAAAATGATCGAAATGACATGTCATCAACCAGTCCATGATCTCCATAAGTAGTAACATGGAATTCTCTATCTACGAATCCATCAGGTATCCATCATCCCTTCAGATTTCTAAAAAAGTTTTGTTCATTATTTGGTACTTAGACATATGTGTGGATGATTTATGGGTGGTTCTATTATAAATCAAGGTGGTTAGGTCTTATATATCCTTCCAATGCATTGAGTAAACCTACCTAGTAAATTTTATTAAGTTACTCCTAAGAGATGATTAAGTTAACTATCATAAGTTACTACTAAGAGATAAACATTTTTTCTAAATATGAGTAGAACCTAAGAGATTACAGAGTTAAACACTACAATTTAATCCTAATATAATGTTGGAATTATATTATTTGGGTGATTCTAGGATAAATGTTTAATGTTACAAGACACCTAAAAGGTTTTTCAATTCATGATATGAAATCTAATGGATCCTTTTCTAGAGGATTTTTTTCACATGGATCTTTATCGTTGACTTAGATGAATCTTTTCTTATGATAAATCTTTATTCCATGTATCATGATTTATGATCAATATTTCTATAGTTATGAATTATATTATTTTATCCTCATAAACTTTGATTATATCATTATACCCTTATGATCATCGTATACCCACCAATTACATTCAATTATTAATGCTTATGTTTACCCATTTTGAGATTTTGAGTTCACCCTTCTTATGTTTTCCATTTACCCAAGTTAATTATAATGATGTTAAATGAATTATGTATAGAAAAGTTTTATGTGTGAATAATTATATGGTATATTTTGAAGACTTATTGTGAAATAATAAAAAAAATTATAGTATGAAAAATGATCACTTAAATACATGGGTATTTTTATATAATAATTTTCCCTAATTCTCTAAAACTCTAAACCTAAGAGGTATTTATGCATGTGAGTGATACAACATTTATGTTTGATGTTTTAGGTTTTAGATGAGTTAAATTGTGTCAAGATTATCGATATCAAATAAAAATATGTAAATATTATGTTTCTAGAACCAGATTTGGGAGTTTGGGTTTGGTTCTATTATAGTTGGCATCAAATTATGGTTTTGATAACATTAGAGAAAATCATGTTTCCATGTGAGGTTAAATTAAGAGTTATGGATACTATTATGGGTTTATAATTTTATGGTTGATCATATGTTCAGTGGATAAAATTCTTTTTTATGTTCATACGCATTTACACCTTAAAGTGATTTGAACACCTTGTTAGGTTTTAAGAAGGATCTCCATTGAGGTAATTATGGTCTATTAGATATTGGGTTAACCTTTATGGATGAAATTTTATATTTTTACAAGGAAATTTTTTAGATATATTTATGATCAAGCTAAGTATAACCTTTGAGGTTATTATCTAAAGTTGATTCTTGTTATTTTGGTTAAGTTCACTAAATTATATGATTCTGTAGTGATTCAAGTTATCTTGGAAGAAGAATATTTTAAGAAGTTGTATGGTTAATATTTTTATGGATTGATATAAGTCAAACCTTAGGTGTTATTATTGAAGTATTGGATATTAATGTTTTACATATTCATTTAAAGGTTTATTTGGTTATTATCTTAGCATGTTCTTACCCTTTTATTTTTTGTAATGATAGTAAGAATATATTTTCATCCTTTTATATACCTCATGGTTAATCATAAGTTGATTATAATGCTTCAATAATTAAATGTTCATACTTCTCATTTGTATTAAATATGCTATAAAGGTTGAATATTATCAAAACACATAACCAAAAAATGAAATTTAATTTATAGAATTAAATAAAATCAAGTAATTATATTTCCTTATGTTCTTAGTCTATATGGTGAAAGAATTACTCAAATCTTGAAAAAAAATATTGAAATAAAAATATTATCATATTACCTTAATTTATAATTAATTAATAGTCTTATTAATCCCTTATTTATTTATGATTTTTTATTAATTAACTTTCTCATGATCATATTCTCTATAACACTCAATTATTCCGTATACGTTTTCCTTTATCCTCTATATCCATATTTTTACTTCCCACCAATGTTCACCTTAGGTGGGAACTCTATTATGTGTTATTAAAGGTGACTGATATATTTCAATTTTCCATTTTTTTAATATGTTTTTTTATTATTCTTTTTATGATGTGGGTTTTCAACAAATTCATTTTTAAATATTAAGAAAAATTCCTTTCATGATCATATATTTTATCTCCCACTCCCTATAATTGATTTTTAAAAAATACTTTAAACCATTTTTATCAAGAAAAAGAGAAAATTGAGTCGATAAAATTTATTTAAGGAGGGTGTAATGTAAATTTTTAAAATATATTTTTAAATAATACTATTCTTGACATCTTTCTTAACATTCAACACTGAGCATTAAGTGAATTTAAATATACTATTAAAATATTATTATTTAAATGTGACCGTTATAACATAACCGCTAAATTAGAAGGTATAAATAATAAATAACCAAATTATAAAAAATATGTATAAATTTTTTATATAATTCATCAATATTTCTTTATTCATAATAAATAAGTACACACTTTTTTGTAAATCCATTTTATGATTCAAGAATATGTTTTATTCAAAAATAGTATTTATTTATTTTTGTGAGAGAATATTATAATTAATTTATGATACTTTTAGAAATTATATTTTATAAAAATGATATCATTTTTGAAATCATCATGTCAAAATTATCTTAGAGTCAAATTTGGTTATTTTTTGGAAAAGATTAATTTTTTAGTGAATAGTAAAAAATATCAATTTTATAAGAAATTGTCTTTTCCATTCAAGTATTTACAAAGTAACATTTTTTTAAATTAATTTTAAATTTTAATTACTTAATTTTTATTAAAAAAATAAAATTAATTTCATTTTAATCAACATTATGATTTATTTTTATATAAAAACATTTGTAAACATAAAAATACCTTTTTAAAGAAAACGGTTTTTTATCATGTTTTGTGGGTTTTTTTAAAAAGTAATTTATTACAATTATAAGGATTGATTTTGATAAAATTAATTCTATATTTTGAACCAAAATTTCTAAATTTTATAAATAGTTTGAATTTATTTTTTTCATTATGAATAACACTTGTGGTAAATATTTTCCACCTCAGTATGAGTAAATTTGGAAATTATGATTAAAAATAATGTGATAAGGCATTAAAAAATATAAGCCTATATTATTTATATTTTATTAGTTTATTTTTTCCATAATAATCAAATTTTAGAATATATGGAAACTTGGAACCATTTTTCTTTGATAATGATCTTAATATTATTTTAAGTAAAGAATAAATCCAAAATGCCACACCCTTTATTTTAATAAATATTATATTTTTACAAATGGATAAAAATAGGTTATCTTGGGTTATAAATGGTCACCTAAAAGGCTAAATAATTTTATCTATGATGGTAATTTCTTTTAATTTTTAGTGATGTAATAATTACTTTAAATGTTTAGGCAATGCCGACAGAGTGTGTCTGAAAACAGTAGAAAAATAAAGTAAATGATTTCAAAAACATACATGGTAATATTTTGGGGTTATTTAAAATGTTACAAGATTTTTTTGTATAAATTTAATGTATTTTTTCTGTTTTAAAAGTTTATATTCAAATTAAATTACTATTTTTATATTTTTTTGAAAGTCAAACTACGTAAATAGCAACATAATTTACTTTAATGGTATTTTATGTTAAATAATATTTTTATTAAATGATGAAAATATTATGTTTATCTAGTTTAATGGTATATGCTTTATAATTTCAACCATTTTACAATTATGGGTCACTTTTACTTTTATTATAACATTTTTGACCCCTAAAGAGTAAAAACACTTTAATATCTTGGTAATCATTAAAAGGGTTATTAGGGAGGAAAACTAAGAGATAAAGGTTAGAGAATAAAGTAAACATGTCTAAATTTTATTATATGATATAATTTAGACTCATATACTTATAATATTCTAAATACATAATTTTATATGCACTTTCACATTAAAATTAATTTATATTAATTTAGTACTTTATGTAATTTTAAGAGTTCCCATATCTTTTCTTATAGAAGGGAACCACATATCCTCTCTTAATCACACTTCATGCTCAACTTAGATAAACAAAAACCTAAAAAATCACTTATTTACATCTCTATATACGTTATATAGGTTCTTGTATTCTTAAAAAACTACCCTAGGGTTGATGGTGAGAGATTCAAAGTATGTTCTTCAAAGAGGAGGTAATCATCTTAATAGAGCATTTTCACTTTACTTCTTCTTATACTTCATTAAATTATATAAATTCAATTAAAATATAATAAAAAAATTATATCCCACATATTGAGATGTTATTATTTTAATTTCATAACCTTATTCATCCCCTTTCCATCCCATGGAGAATGAAAACGTTGTTTGTTCATACATGTGGACTACCACCTCCACAAAGTGATGTGTTTTGTTATCCATCACCAACTCTCACGATTTTTTTATAATGATGGATTAAATATATATATATATATATATTAATGATATCATTATAGTTTTTTAAATATAATATATCATATATTTTCTTACCCATCCATGTGATGGAAAATGGCAAGGCCATTCATTTGTACGTGTGGATTACCACCTCTATGAAGTGATGTGATCCCTTAATCATGCAAAAAAAAATATGTTTCTAAAATTGTATGTAATGTGTAAAAATTCAAATTATTTAATTATTATTATTATTGATATTATTGAACCATGAAATATTTAACCACAATCAACATACTGAAGTCATTTTGTAATTATGAACCGAACGTCCTCAAAACACCCAATGTGAACTTAACTTTTTAAGTAATTAAATATATCATTAAAATAAATGAAATAAATTGGTTAATGGTGTAGTATTAAAAATTGAAAAATTTCTTAAATAATTAGATAATTAATATAATTTTATTGTATAAGTGTTAATGGAAATACATTGCAAGTATGGACTTGAGGTAATGGGTTTCTTAACTCAATTTCCATTAAGTGGGTTATATATCTACTCAATTAACTATATTATACCAATATTATGTGTGAAATGAAATTTTATTTTATTATGTTTTATTAGAAATTTTTTTAGTTTTACAATTGTTATACATAATCACATCATTTATTAAATTCTAACTTCAATGACATGATTTTTTGTAAGTATTATTCGTCTAATGTTGTTTATTTGACACATCCCTTGTATTGTACACCTACATCCTTTTATAAGGTTTATATGCTACATATTAAGATATTATATAATGAATTAATATTTTACCATTATATTTAAACTTACTTTATAGTTTTATATTTCAATATATATTGATTCAAATGTTAAAATAGTTTCAAGTGTTTTCATGTTATCAATTTCAATTCATTGAGACATAATTCTAATTATGAACTTGATTTACTTTATATGGAATACATACTTCCCAATTAATGTTTTAAAAAAAATATTTCATTGAAATTATTAGTTTTATAGAATTATTTTATATTCCTTCATTCAATGAATCTTTTTGATTCAATTATTTCCTAAGTTTCAAGGCTTTATCATCTCAAACATCATTCTTTGAGATATGTTTTGATTGATGAATCAATATTAAATTATATGGTGTATAAAATTAATCTTAAAATATAATATCATGAATAAATTTATAATCATTTTATTATATTTTCCTTCTTATTTTATTTCTTTCAAATGGTTTCTGGGTTTAAATGGTTTTAAAGGGTTTTTCTTTAAAACGTATTTTTTTAATTTTTAAATAATTTTAACCAAACTCTTTCTCCGTGTTATTTATCTTATTTCAATAAATTTATTTTCTAAACATACATGATTTTATAAATTTATTTTCAATTATATTTTACCATCTATTAAAAGGTTTTAAAAGGAAATTTCTTATCATTTTCCAAATGAATCACTTTTTAATCTCTTTAAAAAAGTTTGAAAAGAGTGTTTATTTTTAATGTTTACAACATGAAAAGATTTTCCCAGAATCATGACCTTTATTTACTTTTAGGATTACTTTATAATTTTTCATGATTATTTTAAAATAAAATCTTTTTCCTAATACTCTAGAAATTTTTATAACTTATTATCAAAATAAAAGGATATTTCCAAGATACCGACATAGTTTTTCAATGATTTCTATGAGTTATAATGGATCCTTTTCTCAAGGATTGTTTTCACATGGATAATTATTGTTTTCTTATATTACTATTGTCTAGTATTAAACATTTATGTCATGTATAGTGATTTCTGATCCACATTTTGATGGGAATAAATTATCTTATCTTATTCTCATGAACTTTGATTATGTAATCATACCCTTATGATCATATTATTCCCACTAATTACATTAAATATTTAATGCTTATATTTAACCTTACTTGGTGTTTGATATCACCCATATTATGTTTTCCCTTTACCAAGGTTATGAATAATGACATTAAATGAATTATGTTTAAAATGTTTTTATATCTGAATAATTTTATGGGAGATGTAGAAGAATTATTGTGAAATAGGACAAGTTGGGTATAGTAGAAAAATTATCACTTAAAGGAATGCGTATTATTATGTAAGAGACTTTCTTAATTCTTTAAAACACTAAACCTAAAATATTCTTAGGTATGTAAGTAATTAAATATTTCTGTTTGGTGTTGTATGTTTTGGATAGCTAAAATTGGGTCTTGTTTATCAATATCAAATATAGAAATGTAAAGATTATATTTCTACCATCGAATATGGGAGTGTTGGTTTGGGGCTATTATAGTAAACATAATCCATTATTCTTATAGGACTAGTGGATTGGTATTACTATCAAGTATCATAAACATAATTATCTCTTATAATGTACTTTTTTATGGGACTGGGGTGTAAACACTATAAACTATGTTATAATAAATTTTTAATATATCCTTGACATATAATATAATTTTCCATGAAAATATATCTCTTTCATTCCTTACAATACCACATTTCAATGAAATAACACATTCCTATAAAATTCTACAATTTTTTTCATGCCACATTCCCAATTTACATAACCATGGATTTATTTATGATTTCAAAATCTTATTCCATGATTTATTCTATATTTTCATGAAAATCCAAAATGTATTAAATTCTAAAAAAACATGTCATTACTTTGAAATATTCATCATTATTATTTATTAATATTTCATGATTTGATTAATTTATTCATGATTTTTTCCCTAGATCATGTATATTGTTGGCATATGAACTATTGATAATTTATATATGTTCTATTAATAATTTTTTACCCTAAATGAGATTTTAACTCACTTAATTTTTATATTTCCTGATTTTCCTAGGTCATTATAGGAGATGAATTGATTTTGGTTCGATTATAACAGATTTGATAAGAACTATCAGTATGTTTTTTATGTTCATGATTTAGTATATACCTATATCAAATAGACACAAAACATTTGATTCTAGAAGTTGGTTTTATTTTATGTTTAGTTTAATATTTATGATTGTTTTGTGGGAGATGTGGAAGTCTGTGTTTTGGGCACTTCAACTCTCAATTTTATTTTTATGTATAATATAATTTTTTATAGTCTATTTTGAAAATAAATTTCAATTTATTATATGTTTATATTTTAATTATATTATTTTCCACATGGGATATTTTTTCTAGTATACTTCCCATTTTTTCTCATCATACACTTTTTATATTCTATTACTATGTAGATATAGGTATATTATATGACACCATATTAATTTCTTATTTCATATTTATTTTTTATAGAAACTTTTAAAGATACATTTTATTTATTTCAATGATTATATTTAATTTTTTTCTAAGACACTAATCCATTATCCATGATAGATTACTCATACCCTTTTTCATAATACATAATTATATGAAAATAATCCCAGGATTTATGCATAATAATATAAAATCCAATATATACAATTATTTATGTAAATTATTCCAAAAATAGAAAATTTATTAATCATCTCCTTTGTCTTTACTTTTCATCAATTGTCTATGACAAAAAATTCTCCATCATTGCATTTTATAATATTGTATCCATTGGTAAATTCCTTTCTATTTAAATATTTGTGTCACCTTATAGATAGAAGTTTAGGAAATGTATTTTCAAAGGGTAATAAATATTATATGGAGTGTCACATGGACTCAATGATTTTCCTATGAATTATCACATGTCCTCTTTATTCTTACACATTCCCTAATAGGACCTCGTTTTTGTATTTCACTAGAATTGTAACACATTCAGTTATTATATTGATTTTTCATCTACTTTACACATTATTGAAATAATTAAATACTAAATCTTCACCATATAAATGATATATAATATATTTCCCCTAATTGAAGCATATTTACCTGTATAAACATATCATTCAATTTATTTGTGAAAACAATTTGTAAAGTTGTATTTTAATTTCTACAATATAATTAAATCCTTTAATGATAATTAATCACTATTTATTCATGTGTTTCTATTACTCGTATCATCTAATTTCCATATATTAATGAATTTTACAACTCATGAATTTATTTATATAACCAATTAAATTTCATAGGTTAGTGGTGATATTTTTTTGAATGATTCAGGATTAATTTTTTAGGTATTGCAGAACACACACACACACATATATAACATTATGGGATAAGTGGGACCATAATTATATGTCCATCGCATGAATTAGTCAAATGATGAGATAACACAATATTTTTATACCATAGAATAGGTGTAGTTTGATTTTATCCATTTACCTATAAACTAAAATTAGTTATCCATTTCAATTATGTTATGGACAAGACGTAACTATCATTTACCAATATGTCACGGTCTAGATAAAGGTATCTATTTCTATTGGGTTTTGTATGATACATAGTAAATTGTTTACAAAATTTGATGACGGTTTAGTTGAATAATCATTACATATGATATTATCTTATTATGCATTAGTAATATTCAAAATTCATTCAATATTTTATATATATTCTATTCAGACCAAGAAACATTGAGGTGCTTGTGAAGTCATAAGAAGCTGGTTATGAATAAACAAGGATTGTTCTATGTTTTTCCTTTTTTCATTTCTCATAAATCACTTTAGTATATTGATCTTTCCTCATGAATTTCTGAACATATATTTTCTTAAGATATGGATTCCAAAAGACCATGTACAATGGACCGAGTCTAATGGATCGAGGATAACACCAAATGTTTTCACAATTTCATGGTAATAAGATGTTCCTACAAATAAAACCAGGATATGATTTACTATTCTTTATATTACAAAATATCATGATCATTATAAATAATTTATGATCCTCGCTAAATTTGTTTAAATGAAGATATTGGTAGAACCTGGTGGAACTATGGTTCCCAAACAAAGATAAGTTTTTTTGAAGTTGTATCAAATGAAGAGATGTGTTATGTCTATCAGAAAAACTAGTACAAAGATCAATATGAAAAGTGATAAAGTCTCTAACAGAGGTCTCTGAGAAAATTCAGCAGATATATTCCACTGGGAAGACTTTTACAAAGTCATCGTATTGACTTTATTCGATGGACCTTTACAAATTCATCAGACAAATTCTAATGCAAAAACTTTTATAAAGTCATCTGATATAGAAGTTTTTCTGAAAGATTATAAAGAAAGGGATATTAAAAAAATTCATTAGAATAAGATACTCAAATATCCCTAAGAATAAGTAACTTGATAACATTACTAGGAAAACAAGTATTAAGTTTACTATATGACGTAGTTCCTATGAAGTTTTTTTGGATGACAATTTTTTAAAGTATTTTACAAAGTTTTTATAAAGACATTAAATGTTATGATGATGAAATGGATGTAAAAAACTCTTATAATGATGATGGAAGAATCATGATTCTATTCTATATTTAAGAAAATTTTTAAAAAAAATGATTTTGATTTTTAAGGAAGTTCTTATGAAGATTTTTGATGCCTATTAACTCATAGGTTTGAATATAGTTAGCTGAAGAATGTTTGGGTAGGGTGTTCAAAGTTTGAGTGAGAATGTTGAATTTGAAGTTTTTTCTACTCCCTACATCTTATGAGAAATGATTTATATATAAAGGGGATCTAATTAATTGATAAAATTATAGAAAATATTTTTTTTTGGGTGAAGTGTTGAATAAGTGAAGTGTTGTGTTACCATAAAGAGTTTTCTAGTCAATTTGCATTAGAAAAAAATGTGACAAAGTTATTAGACAAACAGATATGATCATATTAACAAGGGATGGATATTATAGATCGAGTGCATTATATTGAGGGTACTAGATAGAGAAGCGATTAGACTGAAAATTTCATACAAAAGTCTACGAATAAGTTATTTCTCCCTATTGTGTAAGAAAGTGTTGTGGAATAATAAATTATAGAAAGTAAATTGTGAATAAATAATTATAGTGATTATATAAAAAATCATGTTGGTTAATGTTATTTTATTATTACAAACATTGTTCTATCATATTATTTGTGCGAGTATAACATGTAGTGTCTATTTACTATAGTTCTTTTCAAGTGATGGATATTCCTTGGTTTCTGTGACAACTAGAGGATTTTTTTCTAGCATATGTGTGGTATTCGATTATTTGAAAATAATTCTAAAGACTAGATACTATTATTGAGTAGTGAAACCTGTAAATACTTGTGTTAGTATGGGTGTACTTGTTTTTTTCCTGTAAAGAAAATTCTCACTAACCATATGAGAAGGTTTTTCATAGAGAAGGAACCCATAAAATGAATTGATCAATGATTCACCCCCCTCTCAGTGAACACAAAGGTCCTACCCAGTTATTTCAATTGGTATCATAGTATAAGTTCCCTTTATTGACTCAAGGATATTTGAATATTGAATAAGAAGAAAGTTTTCATAGATATTTATAACTCTATTAATACTAAGTGGATTCCTATATTTTATGGAAATAACTATCACATTTTAAAGGATAGAGTGATACCCTATATATTTTCTATTGGGCATAATGTTGTTAATGATATTATAGATGGTTTCACTCCTCCATCCGAGGGTGTTATTTTAGTATCCATAGATAAGAAGAACATGAAGATTTATGGGTGATCCAAAAATGCTATAATTTCCTCACTCTATGATAGTGAATTTAAAAGGGATAAAGGAATTATAAGAACTAATGAAATCTATGCCACACACCAACCTTTAACATCCTCTTTATTTTTTCTTTTATTTATAATTGTTCTTGTATTCAATTTTCAGGTTTATTTGTGAATGTTTTTTTTACATTTTGGGGATTTTTTATGAGGCACTTGATTATCCTACACGATATTTTTATCATGAAACAACCATGTAGTTTGGATCTATGACTTTTTAAATATTTTTTTCATAGTTGTCATATGATTTGTCTAACCATGTGGTCTAAACATTTGGTACCCAATTTTTCTCTAGTGAGGGGTGCATGATTGGTGCGTGATTTGGTAAATTGTGCATCCAAACAGTGCATTTTTCCCATAATTTTAATTTTTAATGTTTTCAAAAAATTTCCTATCAGGTATAAAACCCAAAATGGTGTATTTTCCTCCCAATTAAACCATGTAATGTGGGGGATCCTATAGATCTCCTCCTTCTTTCTTCCACCTCAATTTTTGAGGATCTTCTCTTTGATTTTGGGTGTCATCCTAAAGGTATAGCCTCTAACACTCTTTTCCTTACCTATTCTTATTGATTGCTCCTTTTTTAGACCCTAATTTCATGTTTTTAGAACTCTAGGGTTGTATTTCAACCTAATGTGCTTTGGTTCTTAATGTTATGGTGTTCAAATCACGTTTTGGGTCTTTTTATTCATATTTCAGGAGGTTTCATTCAATACATGTCCAATTTGAGGTAGGTGGTTCCATGATTTCCTTTTTTCTTCACATAAAACAGGTTCTTGAGATTTCAAAATTCATTTCCCCAAAATTATTAGTTGTTATAATGGTGTAGAAATTGTTATAATAGTATTTCCTAATGCGTGTGACTTTGTAATTTTTTTTAAAGATGTTTGGTGCCTGCCATATGTTTGATGAATTGAATAAATGGGTTTAAATTGTGTTTTTATTATTTAAATTGATGAAACTAGATTTCTAACAATCCATTATTATTTTATTATGGGATTGAGGTATTATTGAGTAGAGTTCCTTAATTCTTATGAATTTTTATTGGTTTACCTTGTGAACCCCTTTGGTAGTGATAAACATTTTTATTTATTCTTATAGATATATTTATTTGGTGCTTCCCATGAACACATATACATATATATCCATGTGGTTAAGTTCTTATATATGCATGTTCATTCATACATATATAGTTGTATATATATATATAAGAGATCATGGGAAGGCTCCTTTGGAAACTTGGATCTCAAAATGGTCATTGGTTCTTCAAATTGGTATTGAAAATGGATTTCCAAAATATATTTCTTAAAATAGTTCTTAATAAAATTGTCACCTTCCAAGGGATTATTAAAATAAAATTTTATTTATAAATTTTTTAAAAGGATAATTTTAAAAGTTTGGTTTAAAGGTCAGTTTAAAATTTTCATAGAGGTTCTCTAATGGTTTGACTACAAATGGCTTTCAATAGGTTTTTGAGAAAGATACTATTAATTTTAAATTAGGAAGCCCAGTTGGAACCTTGAAATATTTCCACTAAATTTTCTTGCACCCTAATGTAATCCCTCTCTTTGGAAGGGTGGTTTCACATAGACGGTGTTGGGAGGTGGGTGATCATTATAGTTAACTCATGTTGATACATGATTGGGGAATTGTTTATTAATTTTCTACCTCACATCCTAATTATATTAACATAATGGGATCATAGGTGTTTTAGTTAGGTTTAGGAGATTATTCTATTTTTGTCCTGGTTAGATGGACTAAATCCCCATGGTATGGAAATTCCATTGCGGGTTGTGCCACTGGTGTGGCTATTTGAGTGTAGTTGGGTTCGTTATTGACTTAGGAACTTAATTAATAGTCTGAAAGATAGTTCCCAAATGAGTAAATCTAGGTTCTCCTCATCGAATTTTTATGAATTTAACATGATGATATATCCTTTACTGTTTTTTACTTACGGAACTTGATTATGTCACTGCCTCTCATATTTATGGTTTCTCTAGGATGTATATTTCCCTAGTTCTAGTTTTATATTATGTACCTAATTCTTATTTATGATTCTTCTATGATTTTCTACATTAGAACCTTTTTTATTTTACATTATTACTTTTATGGGTTCTTGTTTATTTCTACCTTTTTTGTTCTTCTAGTTTAAGTTGAGTGTTGTTTCAGAAAGGGGTTCATAGAGTGAATTTTTAAAGAGTACACCTAAAAGGGTTTAAATGTTTAATTTAAAACATGTTTTGATTTTAAATATATTTTTTATTGAGATTATTATTATTGTTTTTCTTTAAAGACACAAAATTTATCTTTCAGAATTTATTTCAAAATAACATTGATGATTTGTTTAAGAAAAACGAAATTATTAAACTCGTAGTGATTGCCTATTTAGCGTTGTTATTCTCACACCCTACTTGTGACACTTGACGTCTCTAGGTTTGAGGTTTTTTTGAAGGTTTTGGTATCGTTTTGGAGTCTCTGTTAGATTGATTTTCATTGTGGATGGATGGTGACAATGAGTTCACACAAAGATCATGTCGGGTTTCCATTTGGTTTTAGTCTTTATTTTGTATATCGTATCTGGATGTTAGTTTAGTTCTACTAGAGTTATTTATTTTATGTCATTTTTTTTATGTTTAATGGTTATTCTTCTCACTCTATTTATAATTTTTATATCTTTTTTATTGTTAGGAATCATCTCCAGTGATTTTCTCATGATTCCCTGATGCTTTTTATCAGCTGATGGAGCTCGGGGACACCCCCTTGATTATGACACAGATTGGTTTGGGTGTCCAGTTTGGGGATGAACTAGGATGGTACATGACTAAAAGATATCAGAGCTTCCCTTATTATTTGGGGATGTTCAGTATTTTGTAGAAACATGAGAGGTAGGAGCGATAAGAGTGCCATGATCTCTTACTTGTACATAACCTCGAGTTACCATGGGTTACTGGGTTTTGAGTCCTGAATTTTGATTTTCTTATTTGAATTCTAGTGTATCTTCACTTATGTTTATGGTGTTTGAGATTACATTAAACTTTTTCAAGTGTTTTTGAGGCTTTCCAGGTTTTGTGGTGAATGGGAGGAAAGAATTAAAGGCACATGGTTATGCCACATATTCTAGAAAATTGTGTAGATACTGTGAAGTTAGCTCTATTTCTTTCTAGTGGTGGTCACACATTAGCTACACAGTCTACCAAAATCTTGTGGCCAAATTATATACTGTTATTATCCTCCACTAAATTTTTTTGTTAAATTACTTATGACCAATTTTGTTCTTGAGTTTTTTTTAATGTTATTTCCTTGATTTAAAAGAGATATCTGGGGTGTGTTGATGGAAAATTTATTTGATTTTAAAAGGATTTTTAAATTGAGACTTGATTATAGAGATATGGGCTTGGTTTTGAAATTTTAATGGGGTGATCTTGAAATGAAGTGGGAGAATTTTTAGGATGTGGAACTACAAATTTTTAAATGGAAAATAATGTGGGATTTTAAATTTACTTCAATGGTAGATTGAAATTTTATATTGGGGTTAGGAATTTAAAGTGGTTTTAATTTGAAAGTGATATTTTAAAATTTTTAAATTTAAAATTTCATGTTTTAAAAAAAATTGATGTTGAATTTTCAAATGATTTTAAGTGGATTTAATTGCTTCTTTCAAGTTGAGATTTAATTATCTCTTCCTATGTTTTAAAATGGTGGAATTATTAATTTGGTTTTGTATTTATTTTTCAATTTATAGTATGCATACGAGAAGAGTTTCAAAGGTTTAGAAAGGTTTGGGTGTTGCTCGGTCCACCGATGACACTGACTAGACTCATGATAGAGTGTAAGGGCTACTTTAATTCTAGGTTTATTTTATTTTTCACGGTGATCTAGGTTTTATAGATGCATCAGAGTGGATTGAGGTAGTTGATGGAGTCTTCCAATCCTTAATAACTCCTAACATTGTGAGGGTAAAATCTCTTCTGGGGATGTTTGATTGGCCGAATTGGGATCATTGGAAGATCATCCTCCCGTATCAGTTATAATCTAGGATTTCATGGGAGTTCTTAAAGACCATGTTTTCTCAATGATTCCTTCCTAGGATGTTTAATATATAGAAAGTGTAAAAGCTCATGGGTCTCCAACAAGGTCAACTAGAGGTGAATGTGTATGTAAAATATTTTTAAGAGTTGGATACCTTTTCTCTGAAGGTTGTGTCAATCAATTACTTTAAGTGTCATTAAATTTTTAAGGGAATTTTCCTAAATCTTAGAGCTTGAGTCCTTTTATCTAGGCATGTCCAATATGAGGAGTTGGTGAATTAGGCCTTTCTAGTTGAGTTGGCTTTTCTGGGGTAACCTTTGGTGAGTAGTGGCTTTATTTATTTTGGATTTGGTGAAGTCTACCTATCTGATGTTGAGTGCAGACTAGAGGATATTTTCTTGGGTGAACTTTCTATAATAATTGCTCCTTCAGAGAGGAATCCTTCTCTTATATGCATCAAGTGCATTCAGTTCATGAATTACAAGCCCTATTTCTTATATATTCCAAATATCTATCATTATTGTGGTTGGTTGGGACACCTCCACAAGTTTTATAATCAAAATAATATTTTATAGAGTAGATCCACTTTCATTTCTAGGTATTGATAATGGTTCAATAATATTTTGATATATTCCCAATTTTCTTTTTCTTGTTTGTCTTGTTTTATCATTTTTTATTTATAGATTATGGTGTGTTCTATGGTGTGTTCAGTTTTATATGATCATTTAGAGAGTGAGTGGATATTATGAGAAATTTATTGATTTTATTTTGTTTAGTTTCATTATTGAAGTCACCTATGTTAAAAATTCTATTATTGTACCTTTGGGTTTTGTTTTAATTTGGTTCAGCCATCATAATTTGTAAATTACTAAATGGTGGTGATATCCACTCTATATCTCCATATCTTAACATATTTCTTGGTTTGGTCATGTGTGAGTGTTTAGTATATTAGGTTAGAGGGTTTCTCCTTCTTTTTGTTGGATCCCTTGGATAATTTTCTTTTCATTTAGAACTCAATGTATTTCTAGGGGGAAATGGGTTATGGTGGGGAGAATTGTCACACCCCAACCTCTCCCATCCTTATTATTTTTTTATTTTTTTCATATTTGGTATTCTACTCATGTTTTTGGTTAAGTAGTTGAAATTTATTGATGTTTTTGAGATTTTGTGCAAGGTGAACGGTTTTCCCACACCATTTGTCTAATAATATGACAATCATGATGTTTTGTTCTGTGACTTGGTAGAGACATTTTTTACAATTGGCACACAATTTATCCAATTTTATGACCCTTCTATGTGTCACCCATTTTCTCTCCAGTGATAGACGAATAGTTAGCACACAGTTTGGTAAATAGTATGGAAAAAAATGTGTTATTCCTAGAATTTTATATTTTTGTGTTTTCCAAAAATTTAATCTTGGGATTAAAACCCTAAATTGTATATTTTACTACCCATTCATCCATGGTGTGTGAGGGATCTTAGGGATCTCCTCCATGCATCCACCTCAATTTATGAGGCTCTTCTCTTAAATTTTTGGTGTCATCATCAAGGTATGGCCTCTAATCCTCTTATCCTTCCCTCTTCTTCTTATTTACTCTGCCATATTACCCTAGTTTCATATTTTCCAAACTCTTGGGAGGTATTTTGACCAAATTTTCTTTTTTTATTGATTTTAGGGTGTGCATATCATGTCTTGGGTCCTTCTATTTCCATTTTAGGAGGTTTCATTCAATTCACACCCAATTTGAGGTAGGTGGTTCTATGATTTTTATTTCTCTTCACATTCCAGAAGTCCTTGAGCTTTCCCAATGCATTTCCCCTAAATTATTAGTTGTGGTAATGGTGTAGAAATTGTTAAAAAGTATTTCCTAAAGTGTGTGACTTCATAATTTGTTTTTAAGATGTTTTTCACATTCCATGTGTTCGATGAAATGCCTAAATGGGTTTAAATTGTGTTTTGATTATTTAAATTGAAGAAATTAGATTTATAATGATTCCATTTTTATTTTATCATGGGTTTAAATTATTGTTTATTTGGGTTCCTTGATTATTATATATTATTATCAATTTACCATGTGAACCCCCTTGGTTATGATAAATAGTTTTATTTTCTCTTCTTGATTGCTTTCTTTTTTGCTTCTCATCCACACATATACATATATATTAATGAATTTAAGCACCTATATATGTATTCACATGCATACATATATTTTTGTATATATATATGGGGTCTCATGGTAAGGATCCTTTGAAAATTTGGCTCCCAAAATTGTCCTTGATTATTCAAAGTGGTTTCAAAAAATGTCTTTCCAATATAGATTTCTTGAAATGGTTCTTAGGACCATTTGGAACATTCCAAGGGATTCTAAAAAAGAAATTTGATTTATAAATGGGTTTCAAAGTTTGTGTTTATAAGTTTTATATAAATTATAATTTGGAATTTTTATATAGGTTATCTAATGGTTTGATTATAAATGGTTTTCAATAGGTTTTTGAGATAGATGCTAATAGTTTTAAATAAAGAGGCCTAGTTTGAACCTTGAAATGTTTCCTTTTAACTTTGGTTCACCCTTATGGAACCCCTCTCTTTATAAGGTTTTTTTCACATGGGCAGTGCTAGGAGGTGGGTAGATCTTTCTAGTTGAATCATGTAAATCCATGCTTGGGGTATTTTTTATTTATTAGTTAGCTCAAATCCAAAGTATATTGACACCATGGTGACATAGGTGTTTTATTGATGGAAAAGAGATAATTCTATCTATACTCCAATTAGAAAAACTAGATCTCCATGGTGTGGAAAGTCCATGGTGGGTTGTTCCACTGATGTGGTTATTTGAGAGTATCTGATTTGGTTATTTACTAAGGAAATTTATCAATATTAAAAAAGATAGTTTTGAACCTATAATGTCTAGGGTGGCCACATAATTTTTTTTTAGGAATTTACCATTCTTATCTATCCTTTATTATTTCTTACTTATGATACATGATTACATAACTACCTCTCATTTTTATGGTTTCCATAAGATTAATATTTCCATGGTTCTAGTTTTATATCATGTACCTACATCTTGTTTTTATTCTATTGTGATTTTATACAATAGTCCATTTATTAATTTTATGTTCTTACCTTAATGGGTTTCTATTTATTACAGATTTTATGGTTCCTCTAGTGTGAGTTTGGTTTTGTTTTAAAAGGGGTTTTATAGAGGGAATTTTTAAATAGATCACTCTAAAGGTTTTGGATTATCTCTTTAAAACTTGTTTGGGCTTTAAAGATATTTATGATTGAGAATATTTATATTGGTTTTCTTTAAAGGAACAAAATTTATCTTTAACTATGTATTTCAAATAGTATTTATGGTATATTTTTTAAAAAAGGAAATTCTTGGACTCCTGGTGATTTCCTATTGAGCCCTGTTATGTTCACACCTGACTTGTGTCACTCAATGTCGATAGAAATGAGTTTTTCTTGCAGGTTCGTGTATTATTTTAGTGTCTCTCTTGGAGTGAGTGGTATTTGTGGATGGATGGTGACTAAGTGGTCACACAAATATCATGTTGGGTTACATTTTGGTTTTAATATTTATTTTTGTATCTTCTTTTAGTTTTAATAGATTTAATTATTTTACCTCACTCGATTATGTTTCATGGTTGTGTTGTGTGCTCTATTTAACATTTTTATATCTTTTTTATTGGGATAAATCATTCCCAATGATTGTCTTGTGATTACTTTATTCTTATCATCAGCGGATGGGGGTCAGGGATGCCCCTCAGGTCTATCATGGGTAGTTTTTGGTGTCTAGTTTAGGGATAACCTATGTTGGTTCATGAATAAATGGTATTAGAGTAGCCCTTGTTATTTGAGGATATCTGGTAGTTTGGAGATTAAGACTATTGAAACTTGATATGTATGAAAATGAAGACTATTACAATATCTTACTCATCCCAATACGTGAGTTACCAAGGGTTACTAAGTGTAGAGTCTTGAATTTTGATTAACTTATTTGGTTTTGGCTGTATACTGGCTTATGTTGATGGTGTTTGAGATTGAATTAAAGTTTTTTTTTTGGCTTTCTGTTTTCTATGGGTGAACTAGAAGGTTGAATTATAAGTTATTGTTTATTATACATGGTCTATCAAACAATATGGCTATCTCTGTTTCTTTCTAGTGGTGGTCACACAGTTGGCACACAGTTTGTGAAAATGTGTGGCCAAACCATGCACTACCACTAACCTCCCTTTAAAATTTTTGTTAAACTCCATAGTACTTAGTTTATTATTAAGTTATTTTTTTATTTTATTTCATTTATTTAAAATTTATCTCTAGGGTGTTTTACAGAAAATAAATTTGATTTTAAAAGGATTTTAAAATTGAGACTTATTTTTAAAGAGATGGGCCTGGTTTTGAAATTTGAATGGGGGCATTCCCAAAATGAAGTGAGATAATTTTAAGTTTGAGTAACTATAAATGTTTAAAAGGAAAATAATTTGGGATTTAAAATTTATTTAAATGGGATATTGAAACTTTAAATCGGGTTTAGAAATTTAAAGTGGTTTAAGTTTAAAGTTGAAATTTCAAAATTTTGATATTTAAAATGATATATATTCAAAAAAATGATGATGAATTTTTAAATTATTTTGAGTGTATTTAATTGGTTCTTTAGAGTTAAGATTTAGTTGTATCAATCTATGTTTTAAATTAGGGTCATTAAATATTTGGTTTTATATTTTTATTTATATTATGCCTCCTAAAAGATTTTCGATGGTTCATAAGGTTCAGGTGTTCCTTGGTTAGCTGATGAAACCACCTAGACTCATGATAGAGTGGTGGGGCTAGTTTCATTTTGGTCTTTACATATTTTTCATGGTGATATAGGTTCTAGAGAGGTTTTGGGGTGGAATTAGGTTTTTATGGAGTCTTTTAATCCTTATTAACATTTAACATTGTGAGGGTAAAAGATCTTATTGGGTTGTTTGTTGGGCTCAGTTTGGATCAGTGAAAGATCATCCTACCATCTCAGTTATAAGCTAAGATGTCATGGGAATTATTTGAGACCATTTTTTCGCATTGGTTCCTTCCTGATTAATTTTAGTTAGAGAAGGTGGTGAATCTTATGGGTCTTCAGCAAAGTCAACATAAGGTGAGGGGGTATATCGACCATTTTTATAAGATGGTTCCCTTTTCTCTGGAGGTTGTGTTGAGTGATTCCGTGAAGGATCATTAGTTTGTGAAGGGTCTTCTCTAAAAGCATATTTCTTGAGTCCTTTCAACTGCTAATTTCCTATATTTAGAGTTGGGAAAAAAGGAATATCTAAATGAGTTGGATTTTCTGAAGTAATTTTTGGTGAGTAGTGGATCCATTCCTTTTGGTGTTGGTGATGGATCCCTATTTGATGTGGAGTGCATACTAGATGATTCTATCTTGGGTGAACATTCTATAACTTTTTATCTTTTAGATAGTAATCCTTCTACTATATACTTCTATCCCATTTAGTTCATCCATTCCATTCCATCTTTCTTGGATGTTCCAAATACCTTTCTTCATTGTTGTTGGTTGGGAAACCTATAAAAGTTCTATAATTACAAGAATTTTTTATGGAAGAGATCTGATTTGGTTTTGATGTATTGATAATGGTATGATAATACTTTGAGATATTTCCCATTTTATTTTTCTTTCTTTTTGTGTTATATCATTTTTTATTTATATCCCTTGTTCTTTGATATGGGGTGTTGAGTTTTTAATGCTCATTTAGAGAGTGACCAATTTTTTTATAAATTTATGGATGTGATAGCATTTGGTTTTATTGTTGAAGTCTCCTAGGTTAGAAATTCTAGTAGTGGACCTTTGAGGTTTTTTACTTTTTTGAGCCATCATAATTAGTAAACTACTAAATAGTGGGAAGATACACTCTAGATCTCCATATATTGACCAATTGGTCGGTTCAGTAAGGTGTGAGTTTTTTAGAGATTTGGTTAAAGTTTTTTCTCCTTATTTTAGTTAGATCCCTTGGATTATTTTTTCACTCTGAACTATATAAATTTCTTGAGGAAAAAAAGGTGTTATGGTGGGGAGAATTGTCAAACCCCAACCTCCTCAATCCCTATAATTTTTTTCTATTCATATTTTGTCTTGTAAAAAAATTTTGGGTTAATTCATTGATTTTTATTTTGAGTTTTGGGGTTTTTTTGAAAGGCTCATGGTTAGGTAGCACAATTTGTATAATAGTGCGGCAACCATGTTATTCTGGTCCATGAATTTTCAGAGCCATTTTTCATAGTTGTCACATGATTTATTCTACTGTGTGTTCCAACCATGCGGTGCCCAGTTGGTCTCTATTTAAGGGTGAATAGTTTCCACACAATTTGGTAAACTGTGTGGCCATACTATTCATTGTTCACATTATATTAAATAAGTTTTTTTTCAAAACATTAACTCTCAAGATTAAAACCCCAAATGGGGTATTTTCTTCCCCATTTGTTCATGGAATAAAAGGGATCCTAGGGCTCTCCTCCTTGCTTCCACGTTAATATTTTAGGTTCTTATCTTCAATTATTGGTGTCATCTTTAAGGTATGGCCTCTAATTATCTTCTCCTCACCACTTCTTCTTTTCTCCTTTTTCATTATATAGTTTCATTTTGTAAAAACTATATGGAGAGATTTTAACCTAATTTGCTTTGGTTCATAATGTTAGGGTGTGAAGATCATGTCTTGGGTCCTTCTCTTCCCATTTCAGAAGGTTTCATTCAATATACACCTGATTTGAGGTAGGTGGTTCCATGATTTCACTTTTTATTCACATACTATAAGTTCATAATCATTAAATATTTATTTCCCCTAAATTATTGGTTGTGATAATACTATATAAATTGGTAAAAAATTATTTCATAAAGCATGTTACTTTATCATTTTTTTTTCAAAGATTTTCGCATATTTCATGTGTTCGATGAAATTCCCAAATGGGTTTAAATTGTGTTTATATTTTTTAAATTGATGATATTGGATTTATAATGCTTCCATATTTGTTTATTATGGGTTGAAATATTTTTTATTTGGATTCCTCGATTCTGGTATATTCTTATCAGTTTACCATTTGAAACCCCTTGGTGGTTATATATTGTTTTGTTTGTTCTTATTTATATTCATGAATTTAAGAAACTATATATCTATGTAAATTCATACATATATGGTTGTAAATATATAAATGGGAGATCATGGTAATTCTACTTTGGAAACTCATTTATCAAAATGGTCCTTGATTCTTCAATGTGGTTTCGAAAAACAACATTCCAAAATATATTTATTGAAATGGTTTCATGTCTATTTAGAACTTTTCAAGGGATTCTTAAAATGAAAGTTGATTTATAAATTGGTTTTAATGGTTTTTTTCAAAAACAAATTTTAAAACACCATTTTGAATTTTCATAGAGGTTCTATAATGGTTTGATTAAAAATTATTTTCTATAGGTTTTTGAGAAATTTTCTTCTAGTTTTAAATAAGGTTCCCTAGTTGGTACCTTGAAATTTTTCCTTCGAACTTTTGTGTGACCTCATTGAATCGTTCTCATTGGAATAGTGGTTTCTCATGGATGGTTCTAAGATGTATCCAAATAATTCTAGTTGAATCATGACAATACATGCTATGGGGTGTAGTTTATTATTTTTCTACCTCACCTCCCTGTTATATTTACATCATTATATCCTAGTAATTTTAATGGGTTATGAGAGACACTTATATCCATGTCAATATTATATGAACTAGATTCATGTGGTATGAAATTGACATGGTGGGTTATGGCACTGGTGAGTCTAGTTGAGAGAAGCCAAGTTTGTTTTTGAATTAGGAACTTTATCAATAGTCCAAAAAATGGTTCTAAATCAAGTAAATATAGGGTCACCTCAGATAATGATTAGGAATTTTCCATGATTATCAATCCTTTATTGTTTCCTTCTTATGATACTTGATTACATCACTACTTATCAATTTTATGGTTTCCCTATGATGTATATTTCTCAGGTTCCAATTTTATATTATGTACCTATTTCTTTTTCATTATTCTATTCTGATTTATGATGTTAGTCCCTTTCTTATTTTATCTTCTTTCCTTAATGTGTTTCTATTTATTTTTACTTTTATGGATCCTCTACTGTGAGTTGGGTTTTTTTTAAAAATGGTTTATAGTGTGTATTTTTAATGATTTCACTTAAAAGGGATTAAATATTTTCCTTAAACATTTTTGGGTTTTAAAGATATATACAAGTGAGAAGATTATGATTGGTTTACTATAATGGAACAAAATATATCTTTTACTATGAATTTTAAAAACACATTGATGGTTTGTTTTAGAAAAACTAAATACATGGACTCTTTGGGAATTTTATAATGAGAACTATTATCATCACACCCTACTGGTTCCACTGGCATCGGTAGACCCAAGGTTATATTATAGGATAATGTATCATTTTGGAGTCACTTTTGATGCGAGCGGTCTTTCTGGATGGTTGGTGAACAAGATGTCACACAGAGATCTTGTCAAGTTCCAGTTTCTTTTTAGACTTTATTTTTCATCTTATATCCAAATCTTGTTTTGGTCCCACTACACTTATTTATGTAATGTCGGTTTTTTATGTTTTCTAATTCTGATGAATGATCTTTTTATCATTTTTTTATATTTTTATTGGGATAAATCTTCCCCAACGATTGTATCATGATGCCCATATTCTTTTCATTTGATCATGGGGATTGGGGATGTTGTTTAAGTAGGTCATGGGTCGGTTCGGTTGTTCGATTCTAGGATGACCCATGATGGTTCATGAAAATATGGGATAATTTGAAGAATATTTATGAAGTAAAATAAAAGTTAAATAAATCCATGTTACAAATTATGATACTAAGGTATGAAGATCATAAAATGGGAGATGATGATTTTTTTGGTGACTTGTTTATAAGGGTTGATGAAATTATAAGAACTATAATATTTTTTGGTGAGAAGTTGGAAGGATAGACCATTATTGACAAGATATTTAGAATTATTACTAATAAATTTGACTCTAAGGTACCATAATTAGAAGGTAGATATCCTAAAACTCTATCTCAAGAAGATTAACATAGTTTTATAATCGCATATGAAATGAAAAAAGAAAATGTTGTCAAGAATAAAGAAAATGTTGATCAGGAAATCAATTTCAAAGCTGTTAAGAAAAGGAAATTTGAAGAAATTTCATGAGGAATAACTCAATGACTATAAAACTTAAGATATTCTTAGTAAAAATTTTGCTAAATTCATGTCTTTATTTTCTTAAAAGCTGAAAATAGGCATAAGGAAGTTTAAAGAAAAGTTACCTTCGAAGTGTTTTAGTTACAAATTCGTTGAACATTTCACAGAAATATTTCCAATGCTAAGGGAAGATGAATATAGTGATAAGGTGGATAGAAGTTCATGAAAAATATGAAAAAAAATCCATTTTTAAAGATAAAATATAATAAGTTCTTGAAATATAAAATGAAAAACCTTTTGACCAAAATTTGAGGAGGATAATGATAGTGAAGTGAAATATGAAAACCCCTGTGATGATGCTACTAAAACATTTCTTATTAAAAATTGAATGATGTAAACTTTACCAGTGATGGATACAACATTTTTGAAGAATAAGAGGAGGAGACTCATATATATTTTTTTCTTAAAATATAATCGAATGAATGTATCTAAAATATTGTTAAACTTAAAAAAGAAGATAAGAAGTTGATCAAAGAGGATATATCATAAAACAATATAAAATTGGTGCTTGAAGAAAAATCTAAGTTGTTAAAAGAGATTGATGAACTTATGAAGTAACTTGATGAAGATAAAATTCTAAACATCAAGCTTGAAGAAAAGATAAAAGTGAAGGATAAATAATTTGACCTTTTCCAACAATAACTTATTATATCTAAAGAAGAAATCACAAACATCCAAAACTCAATTAAATAAGTTGATTAAAGCTCTCAGAAGTGTGAGCCTAAGCAGAATAAAAAATTCTTCTTATAGATTATCAATAAATTTGAAAATATTCAGAATAATAAATAGGTTAATAAGACCATTTATATAGCTAAAAATTATAGTGTCAAAGATATTGAGATTTCAGAGAAATATATGTCTGAAGAAAATAATTATGCAACTGAAAAATATGTTAAGGCTAATAAGAATCCTAATTTTAAGAAAGATGATGGTCATAGAGATGTTATAAAGAAGGTACATAATTTTGAAAAACATATAATTTATAGAGGAAAATATTATTTCTATGGATATTACTGGTATTGTGGAGGTTTTTGGTATCTAGTAAAAATTTTTTAGTTCAATCATCAAAACTAAAATGAATCCATGAGGTATTGGAGGTAGAGTTTGATGGGGAGTCATCCCACTCAATGAAGGAAACCTGAAAAATAAAGTTTGAAATTGAAAATAGATTTCAATATGTATAAACTATTTTTGAAATATGTGATCAGACCAAACATCTAGAGAAAATATTTATTTTAATTCTTCCTTATCAACAATGTTTGTATGCAAAATCTCAGAAGTCTCATGTGAAAGAAGAAATAGGAAAGGAAAAGGTCTTAGCTGTTGAAACTCCTCTTAAAGCTAAAAAAGGAGAAGAAATATGGATATTGGATAGTAGGTGTTCTTTATAAATGAATACATATTTGAAATTTTTGAAGAATTTAAAATGTTACAATGAAGGTATATTGACTTTTGGAAATGATGAGCCACTCAAAATCAAAGGCATTGGATGTACTATCATTGGTAAAAGAAAAATTGGAATCTATAAGTTCATTGTTTGTTGATGGAATGAACCATAACCATTAAAGTGTCATGTAGATTTATAATGAAGGAAACTAAGTTTTTTACAGAATAAATGTATTTTTTGTTAATATTATTGAAGATAGAAATTTTTTAAGAAGAAGAAAATGAAATAATGGAAACTTATTTCATGTTATAGATGCACAGGGATATGTTATCTAAACAAGATATAAGAAAATTGGATATGGAATCTAAGGCTTGGTAATGTATTCCAAAGTAATATAAAAATGTTGATAAGGATAGAAAGCATTTATTATATTAAAAACCTGAACTAAAGAATATATTGGTGTTGTTTGATATGACTAAAAGAGATTATTGTATATTTATCACACAAAAATGTTAAGATACATTCAACTTATCCCCTGGAGATTATTCATTATGACATATGTGGACCCATGATAAAGTTACCAAAAAATTTAGATAATCACTTTATTTAGTTTATTGGTGATTTTACTTACATTACATGTGTTATGTTTTTGAAACAAAAATTAGAGTCTTTAAAATGATCAAAATTTTCAACATATGTATTTAAAAAGAATGTGTATATTCTGTGTAGATGATTTGAACAGACACTGGTTTTGGATACACAAATGTTAATTTCAAATATTATCTCGAAGAACATGTAATTAATCATGAATTTAGTGAACCATAAACACCATAATATAATGGTTTCACTAAAAACTGAATAAATGTTTGGTGGGTATGTCTAGAACAATGATTATTGAACATGATACTTATTGATTATTTTTAAAAAAAATGTTATTAGAGAAACAATTCACATTTTGAATCACTATTTATATAGAAAAAACATTGACATGACTCTATGTTATATTTATTACAAAGATACTCTGGGTTTAAAATACATAAGGGTATTTATAATCCCTTTTATAATCAAATTCAAAGGAGAAAATATTTAAAAGTTTGATCAAATAGGTGTTTATGGTATCTTTCTTGGATACTATCATATTGGAAAATGATAAAGGTTCTACAATAAATAAATGGGAAATATTGTTAACTCTATATCTGTAAAAGTGCTAGATCATTCTAATAGAACAGATTCACAATCAACTACAAATATTAGATAAAGTGATGAGTAAGTGGTTCTAGTTAAACATAAGTATAAATATCTTAATAGAATATATAATATAAAAGAAGCACATAATAAATATTCTAACTCGTCTATTTCAAGTGGTGAGGAACAATCACATTCATCTCATCAAATGCCAAGGAATCAAGTGGAGGTCTAAAATATCATTGGATATTAGGTACAATAGGTTAAAAATATAAGAACATCAAGGATAGTTTCACATACATCCTTGTTTTCATAGGTTGAGCCTAGAGATGTTGAAGAAGATTTAGAGAATCATAAGGGGATATATTCCATGAATGAAGATTTGGATTAGATTGAACATAATGATATATGTTAACTTTTACTCAAACTTTATGATAATATTATTACTGGAACAAAATGGGGTTTTTGAAACAAGTTGAATGAAAATGGTTAAGTGATAATAAATAAGGTAGTATTTTTTTATAAAGGAAACTCTCAAGTTTAAGGAATTGAATTTGATGAAACTTTTTCTCCAGTAGCAAGACTTGAAACCACCAGAATCATTCTTTCTATTTCTGCATAATTAAGATATAATATATTCTCGATGGATCATAAGTAGTATTTTTTAATGGAGAGCTATATGAATAGGTTTATATTGAGAAACCATGTGGCTTATTTCCTAGTCAAGATGAAATCTATGTTTACAAGTTGAATAAGGATTTTTTTATGAATTGAAAAAAGCCTTGAGAGAATGGTATAATAAATTGGATATTTTATGAAGAAGTTCAACTTCATAAAATGAACAGTTGATAAAAAACTATACATAAAATAAAATAAATAGGGTTCTCTCATTGTGATTGTTTATATTGATAAAATAATATGAATTGGGAATTATGAAGGACCATGTGAAAAGTTTACGAAAAATTAGATGATTTTTTTTTGAGATGTCTTGGATAGGAAAAATGAAATACTTTCATGGATTACAAATACCATAAAAAAGGTGCATTTTCCTCTCTCAAGAGAATTATGAAAAGTAAATCTTGAAAATATTTATCATGGAAGATTAATAGCTTGCTTACACAACTATGTTAGTGGGAAAAAATTTATCAAAAGATATGAAAGTAAAGTATTTTGATCCTATAGAATAAGGTAGTTGACTAGAATCCTTCTATATATAACTAATTCAAGCATAGATCTCATGTATATTATTACACTTTGTTCCAGGTATCAAATTACTATAAAGTTGTCTCATTTTTTTGATGGGAAAATATCTCTTTGATATATTAAAGGCATAGTTTTTTCAGGTTGAAATTTGACAGCTCAAGAAATATTGATTTGTTAAGCTACATAGATGCAGATTATCCAGGTTGTGTCAAAGAAAGAAGATCCAAAAATAGTGGAGTAATCTTTGAGGAAAAAATATGCATGAATTGGAATATAAAGAAACAAATATTAGTGACTATCAACACTACTAAAGTTGATTATATAGCTATGACTCATGATACAACATAATTAGTTTGGATAAAGACACAACTAGAATATTTGTAGGTTGATGTGATTCTTCCCTATATCTTGTTTTTTGATCATAAAAGTTTTAAAAATATTATTAAGAATATAGTGAAACACTCTTAATCTAATCATATTGATATTAAACATCACTTCATCAAAGATCATGTGGAATGAAATGAACTGAAATTGGAGCTTGTTCCTAAAACTAAGCAAGTAGCTGATATATTTACTAAAAAATTCCATAGGAAAAATTTAAGAAACTAAGGTTGATGATGGTTATGAAACCTTACTCTATTCAAGGATAAATTATGTGATATTTTTCCCCTTTATAACCATGTATTTGGATGTTTTTTCCAACTTGGGGGAAATATATAACATAAATATATCCATTTGTATGTGATTAAACTTAAAAGGAAGGTAATATTTTTAGGGGGAGTTTTTAAATGGGGGAATTTGTGATGTCAACATTTATAAAATATTTTAATATTTTTTTAATGTGAAAAAATGAGTTGTTTTGTATAGGTTGAAGTATATTTTTATGATGAAGTATAGAGTGAAATAAGTCATTAAAAAAGTATCTTAATATCTACTTTATAGATATCATGATATTGTTGTTAAATGATTATTGTTTCCTACATTGAGTTCTCTAATGTTGGATTAGAATAGTTGGATATTGATTCATTTCTTTATTTTCAAAGTTTTACTAATTTATATTCCTTGTTTGAAAATAAAATACAAAGGGGGAGATTGTTGATACCATGAATCTTTGAGGTTTTTCTGATGTAATAAGAAGATAGTTATGTTGAAATAAGGATTTTTTTAAGTGATATTTTTTTACTCTCATAAATCACTTTATTATATTGATATTTCCTTATGATGTTCTGAACAGAGTTTTGGTTGATATATGTAGTCCAACGGATTGATTACAATGGACTGAGTCTAGCAGACCAAGGATGACACCAAATGTTCTAACAATATCATCGAACTAAGATGTTCCTAAAAATAAAATCAGGTTATTATTTTCTATTTTTTGGAGTATGAAATATCATGATCATTATAGGTAATTAATGATCCTAGATAAATTTGGTCAAAGGAATATGTTAGTATAAATAGGTGGAACTATGGTCCCCAAATAAAGAGAATAGTTGTTGAAGTTTTTTTTGGATGAAGAGTTGTATGAGGTGTATCATATGGACTTATACAAAGATCAAGATGTGAAATAAAGAAGTATCGAACATAGATATATGAGAAATTTCATCATATGGAGACCACATGATGGACCTTTACAATGTAATCTAATAGATTACATCAAAGATACTTTTACAAAGTCATCATATAGAGTTTAAAAGATTATCTTTTGAAAATTCTTATGAAATAGAATTCGTTATGAAATATAAAGAGGAATGATATTTCAAAGGAATTCATTAGATAGAGTTACTCAAAGAGCTCCAAGAAGTGGTAACATGCAAATATTATTAGATTTGAAATTATGAAGATTACCTAATAGTGTATTTTTCATGATGTTTTAACAAATGAAGGGTTTTGAAAGTTATTTAATTATTTTTCAAAGACATTAAATGTGATGGTGTTGAGATAGTTGTTCAAAAATAAAATAATAAAAAAAATAAGGATCATGATTCTATCCAAGATTTAAGGAATGTTTGAAGAACATTGATGCAAAACTTTAAGGAAGTCATTGTGAATATTGTTTACTCCCATTAACCTGAAGTTTTGAATAAATCAAACTAATGAAATTTTGATATGGGTGTTCAAAATTTGAGTGGTAACATTGAACATGATTTTTACACTAATCCCTATGATTTTTGAGAAAGGATGACTATATAAAGGGGAGATAGTGCATTGATAAAAGGGTGTCCAATATAGTTTTTTCTAGGTAAACTTCTAAATAAGTGAAGTACCATGTTACCGGATAGAGTTTTCCAATCAATTTGAATATGATGAACAATGAAATGAAGTGATCATAGAAACAGAGGTGATCATATGAATAGGGACTAAATATACTAGACCAAGTACATAAAACTGAGGGTACTAGTGGAGAAGTGATCATACAAATATTTTTATAAAAATGTCATGAAATAAGTTCTTTCTTGGTACTATGTAATAAAGTGTAGTGGAAGAAGAACTTATAGGAAGGAAGTTCTGTAGAAAGAATCACAGTCACAACATAACAAATCCTATTGGTAAAGGTTCCTTTATTGTTGAAAACATTATTCTATCATATTATCTATGTGATTATCACATACACTATCTATTGAATATAGTTCTTTACAACTGAGGAATATTCCCTATTTTTTGTAACCACTGAAGTATTATTTTATAGTGGATATGTGGTTTTTAATTAATTAAAAACCATGTTAAGGACTATATACTATTATTGAGTATTAAAACTTGTAAATACTTTTGTTCCTATGGATGTGCTTGTTTTTTTCTAGTGGAGTCAATTCTCACTAAATGTGGTTGATGGTTGTTCTTAAATAATGAAAACATAAAAATAATGGATCACTAATTCACCCCTCTCAATGATCACATAGATCTTGATTGGTCCTTTAATATTCCACAATCTAATTTCATGGAATATGATTATTTTATGTTGCTATGGTTTTTGAATAATGATTTAGATTCTTATTCGATGATATATGTTATCTTTTCATTATCATAAATTTTTTATCAACATTTTCATGATATTTTATATGATTATGTTATCATTCCTAACTATCACTTATTATGATTACATGGTATTCTTTAATAAATCAATATATTTTCTCATGATCATATCTCTCGCTTTTTAATGATATAGTGATTAATTATATATATATCATTGATAATGTTTTACTAATTCATATTATATAGGGATATGATTAGATTTTAATAATTTATGAATATTTTTTGGGGATTAATTGGATGTCAAATTGAGTAATAAGTAAAAATTTATTATAGCTCCAATTTCACAAAACAATTAAGTTTTGGAGGTGTTCTCCAAAATTTATAAAATATCTATAATAAGATATAATGATGAATGTTTTTAGTCATCTATGTTTTTGTGAGATTATATCGTTAAAGTGTGTATTTTTAGAACCAAATCATGGTATTGAATCCTTGGGGATAAATTTGGCATCAAATTTGGGGTTAGTCACTTTTAGTGATAGGATTAATAATAAACGATGTATAAAACATAATGAAATATAGGTTGATCCAAAAATTAAATTAGGTAAACTAATAGTTTCACATTTAAATTAATAATGATATAGGTTTTATCAAGAGTGACATAGGTTATGAAAAGTTAGTATTGTGTTTTTTATATGATTGAATAATTTTGTTTAGTTAGATATTATCACTTATCTCAATAATCACATTGGTTTTCTCTAAAGGGTGGAAATAGTATAATTTGATAAAATAAATAAGGAGATGGTGAAATATATAGTTATCCATAATATAAATGAAATAAAGATTTATATATTGTGTAAATTATAATTAATCTTCTTACACAACTCTCTTGGGTTATTAATTATGACATAAATCATGTCATGATCCCAAACACACTATTGAAAAGTGACATGATATCAAAGCCTTCATGAAATTATAACCACCATCCATTAGTGGATCCTCCAATCAATTAATTGTTTAAAAATGTTTCCACTAGAGATAAAATAAATATTTTTTGCATCAAACAAAAAAATTAAACTTGTTCATCTACCATTTTTAATGTGATATTGATATATTGTGTAAACTGGTCTAAATAAGAGAATATTAAATATTGTGTTAGCGTTGAAAACAACTTGTTATATAATTATTATTTCTCATGTATTTTACTTCTCATAATTTTATATTTACTAGAATAAATTTACTATAAATATGATCATCTCTTTTTGGTATAGTTATATAAAACTATTGGATTATGTTGATTATATCATCATATATCCAATATATATTTATAATGAAAATGATTTTAATAGATTAAAAATTCACTGATAAAGAAAGGTCATGGAAAACATTAAAGAAGATTCAATGTCCTATCTTAACTAAATGATAGTACGTGTAATAATCCATGTTATTCTCATGGATTTAAGGAAGGATTATAATAATTTATAACTAAATTTGGGAGAATATTTGAAATTTAAATACTAATAATGATGAAAGTTAGCTAATGAGTCAGGAATATTTTGAGGAAAAAATTTTCTCATATTCTCTATCTTAAAACAATGAAAAAATTTATTTTTACTGTAATAATTATGAAATATCTATAAATATCTATAGGGATAACATAAAAATACATTCATGGTTCCTATATAAAAACCTAATTAAATATATGATTCTTATTACCTTATAATTAATTATATAGGGAATAAATATCAAATAATAAAACAAACCTCTCTTTACATGCATTATATGAAAAAAAATCATGATTCTTGGACTAATATTGAGTTACTATTCAATCATATATATAATTAAATACCTACATTAGTGATATCATAACCTATTTTTATTGGTAAGTGGAATAAAAATATCAGGTATGGAATTATTTTTAGAGAAATATAAGAGTATAAGTTTTTATATAAATTTTCAATCTCAATAAAAGAAATTTATTTAATTTGAATTATATTTAATATAATTGTGGTAAAAAATAAATTCCTTGAAGCACATAAGGAAATGTACATTAAATTATTTATAATAAATCGTGCATTATTAATAGTGGATTGATACATACTATAATATTAATAAACCTAAAGTTTCATAATAAACATATGTTAATAAAATGATTTCATGAATTAAATATTATTTTTTATGGTCTCACAAAAGATTCATATGGTCATGTTAAACTATTGAAACAATGAAAAAACTACACAACATGTTACTATTTTATAATAGATAAATATAATTAATGTTTTGAGTAGGTGACTTTTGGTATACTTGTTTAGAACAATCACTATACACGCCATTAGTGTTTTGATTTAACATGAAGATGGATGTTTGAATTCTGATGTATGTTGACATAATGTTTAATTATATGTTCGGATTAATTAATTTTGAACTATATACCTACAAAAAAATAGTTCAACCATGTTGTAAAATTTAGAGATTTAACTCATTAGATGATAAATACTAACCCTAGAACCATTAGATGAGTTAGCAATGCATCTGATTTAGCTGAAATTGAATAAAAATATCTCAAAATCTAATTCTTTTTTTGTTAAAATAAGATATAATATTTATAAAACTCCTCCTTTGTGTTTACCCAAATATTTTAGGGATTGAGAAGGTTCTCAGAACCTTTTTTTACTTTATATATTTATAATATTTTTTATGAATTCTCTTTTTTGATTGTGCATTAATAAGTTTGTTTGTGAGATTACTTATCTTACCATGTGGTCGTAATTATTTTCATGCGGTCATATAATTGATCATACAATTGATTTTCTTTCATTAGATGGATCCTTTGTTAATGTGATCACTTTTTGGTGCTTTTATTTGATTTTTATAGTTTCATATTTTTTCGTACAGTTGAACCTTCCTTTATTCCTATGGTTTCTTGTTTGTGTAGTCAATCCATATAGTCTACTGACACAATCTATAGATTATTCATACATTCAATACATGTGGTGTGTTTGATCCTCATAGTCACTTGGTTATTCATATAGTTAATTTTATAATTCATGTGTTCAATCTATGGAGTCTCTTGATATGTTCAGTTTTCATGGCCGAACATCTATGCAAGCACAAAATTCAAGATTAACCAAGAATGAAGTAATATGGGTTTTTAATAATAAATAATGAAATAATAATTGGATATGGGATATTTTAAACCAACATAAATTAATATGGGTTATATCCATGGCTTCCATAATGTTAGGTTTTTTAAATGAATAGTGTGGAGAGAATTAAATCTAAACTGAATTACAAGTGAATTAAATAGGAATTTTTTCTACATGTTTGAAAATACCAGATAGATTCATATCTATTTTCTTAAAAATGAAAGTTCGTTCCAATTTTTCAGTTTTAATGCTTTATCTAGAGTTAAGGAGAACTAACACCTTCACTACTGGAGTATTAATATCATTCTAAACTCATTTGATTTATTTATATGAGTTTCAAGTATTCATGCAACCCCCTATCTCATTTGTTCTTAGTGTAGCAGGACTTGGACTTATTTAAAGGTAGGGAATCTGATTCTTTTATTTTGACTTTTGAAATGTGTGATTTAATCATGATTTAGTTTCTCTAGATGGAAATATACAATTAAATTTAATAAATATAATAATCTATAAATCACATTCAAAATAATTATTGAATAATATTAAGATTTAAAAAATAATAAGTAGAAAATGTTGTACATTGTTGAATGAACATTGATACTAAAGAAATAGAAATATATTACTACATATTTATCTTTAATTTATTTATTAAAATTAATCCATATTATTTTATGATATTCATGTTCTTTAAATTTTATTAAAAGAGAAAAATAATAATGGAATGTAAAATGTTGGATAGTAATGTGGATGGATGAAAATTTAAATAATGAATGAGTCATCACATGTTGAAGTATAATTTATGAATTTATTTTATGATATGAATTGTTTTTATGTTTATAGAAATTGGATAATTGAAATAATAGAGTTTTCACATGTTATGTATAATTAATATTTCATTATTTTGGGATTAAATAATGTTCTGGTTTTTTTAATCACTTGATTTTTTATGATATTCTTGATGATACATCTTGAAATTAATTAGATAGTCTGATATATGCTTGTTTATGTCTTTTGTTCATTTTTTAGTAAGGTTTAATTGTTATAAACTGACATACAACATAAATAAAGTAATATTATGTTATTAATCAATGAGGATTATAATTTATTTACCGATTTCCTTGAGATTTAATGAACATGGAAATAATACTTTAATCATGTTTATGATTATTTCTAGCTATTTTTAGCCACTTCCAATAGGTAGCTTGATATAGAAAACCTATGCATAATAAACTGGTTAATTTAATATGGGAATTAAAAAGGGTTTTTTTATAAAGATAATTTCTTAGGATTGAGAAAATTCATCATCAAAAATTAAATCTTGGAATTCCTTTTTTCTATGGCCTTATATTCCCCTTAGAATAGTGTACTGAAAATACAATTATTTTATTATGTGTATACTATAGAATATTAGAGACTTATTTTGAATTTTTTTTTATAATGACCTTAGAATAGTTGGGATAATTGATAAGAAATGGGCTAGGATCACAGGGCTTTAGTGATGGTTGATTATGATGATTGTTGGATAGATTATGATATGAAAAATAAAGCCAAGGATTACACTAGGTAGGTTGTGATGAGTTAAGTATTAGAATTTCTCATTGATATACTCTTTTTTTATTCTTTAAAATGGTTGGTTTTATGAGTTATATGTTATGGGTTTAGAACTTATTGACACATCAAAACTATATGTATGCTAACTGCATCACTATTTTTGGTAATTTATGGTGAGTCCTAGAGTAACCAAAATTTAAGAAATCTAAATGAATTAATAAATGAACAGGGATGGTTCATGGTGATTATAGTTGATGATGGAATACATGAGAATATAAGTAGTATAATTATGTTTCTAATGAAATTTTGATTAAAATAACTAAAGTTTTAATATTTAAAATAAATACATATTTATATTAATTAATTAATAGCATACGAATAGTAAATTATGAACCTTGATGCTTGTGCATGTTAGAAATTAGGATTATAAAAGTGGTAGGTGGGTGTTTGGTGAGACAATAGCAGATGATGAGTCTAATGCTGGGTATTTTCCCTTAGTGTGGTTGAGTTCGACCTCTGTTGGGAAACTGAAACCCAATGGTTTGGGGGTGGGATGGGGGTATATTTTTCCCACATCTAGGATGGAGGGGGAAAGTATGGTTAACTTATCCCCCTCCCATGCTCTCCATTTGCATGTAGATCATGTGAAAGAATAACAAGAGAAATAATGTCTTATATTATAGGGTGTGATCCTACCCTACTAAGGATATCTATCAGTTTTATTATACATTTATGTGTGATTTTTAATTAATTGGTGTATAGAACAAATAAATTTCTGATTTTTTTGGATAGGGATTCCCATGGGTGTGCCTACATGGGTTGTACTGGATTGAAGTATAATGAATATGAATGGGATATGATGGCTTCTAGACATACACGTGGTTACAAATGAGATGATGATGATTAGGTTTTTTCAGGATACACAGGAAACAGAATGGTTGTGATATGATTACACAAGATACATGATGACTTATTTAAGGTTTGATCATATAATGTTATCCATTATGTCATTAAAGTTACAAACTATGTGAGAAGTGGAAGCTAGGTACCTATATTTACATATATGTTTTTGATATAGAATAATTTATTTATATGAATTACATGGTTTGTGGGCCATGGTGAGAATGAGAAAATAGCTTTATCTATTTATGGGAAGAGTTATATTTAGTCATTTATCCACTCGGATTTAGTATTCTTCTTTCACTATTTGTATGATAGGTTTCTCGGGGGGTCCTATGGAGTATATAATTTATACTCACCCAACATATAAATAACATTTTTTTAGGTCCACTTGTGTTGGTTGGTGATGGAGTTGGGAATTACTAGTTAGATTGGATGTTAAAGTGTTATTGGGGCATCATGGTCACTGTAGATGTTCGTTGTGGGTATATTTCAGTTGTTTCAGTTTTTTTATGAAATTATATGAATTGGGATTTCTGATTTATTTATGCAAGGTGTGGGTTGATGGTTTCCATATTATCTCTTATTTCATAAATTAATATTGAGGGTAATGCCTCCCATGTGAGTGATTTATATGTCCCCAGTTCTAGTATCCAACCCACAACCTATTAAAGGTAGGTTTTGAGGTTCATTATCTCCCATTATTCACTACCATCCTAGTAGGGGTTCCTTTAGAGGAAGGGGTTGTACAAGGTTAAACAAGCATCTATAAATTTAATCCATGAATAAAAGGGACAATAGTGATAATATAAGAAGTTACATTACACTAAGATGATTTTTATTCTTCTTAAAGTTGAATCTTCCTGATTCTTAAGTTCCTTTGATGGTAGTATTTTTTAATTTATGAAATTTAACTTGATAACTTAATTTCATTATGTTTTACTACAAATATCTTAGTCATTATGCTTATAATTTTTCTTTGTCTGATCAATCAAGATCAAAGATATTTTAGGTTATGGAAGTATGATCATAAAATCCCTCAATATTAGAGAGAATATATGTGAAATGTTATATCTTCATAACCCTTATGTTTGATGTATCCCTTGTGTGGTCTTATTGTAGATATATTTATCAAATAAGACCACGGGGCTATAGTTTCTATTACTTATGATGAGATTATAGTACAAAATTATTTAGGTTTCCAACTTATACATTTTTAGAGGTCTACCATGAAGGAATATTCATGTTAGAAGTACTAAACCAAGGATTACATCTATAAATTCCTATGATACTTTGGATAATAGAGGATGATACCATTTAATTGAAATCATTTTGGTAATTAATATCATCTTTATTTATTTAAGGAATTTTATAACTCACTACATGAATATTTACAACATTTGGGTTATTGTCTGAATGGTTTATTTTAATTTCATTTCTATAGGTATATGTATTAAATATTTTGTGTTATTTTCCACTATGAAAACTCATTTAAATTAGCTATTTTTTTAACATATAATTAATTTTTTCTCAACAAATCAAAATTTTAAAATAATATACTCTAATTTGATCAGATTGTGTAACATCTGATCAATATAATGGTTAAGTCATATTTAAATTAAATGTTATTATTTAACATTAATACACCCCTCCATATTGATGTATATTTACCAGCCATATATTCTTCTTTGGAATCAACACTTGATATTAGAGCATGTCACTTCATTTTTTTGATGCACATGACATTTGATCCTAACTATATTTGGAAATGGAGCTTATTTATTTTTATTTTTATAATACTGACACATGGTTTTATACCTAATCTATTGACCTATTTATCATTTATTTGTTTCATATGATATTATATAATTTTATTTATGCTATAATTTATAAGAGTATGGATTTTTTATTGATAAAACCTAATTCCCCATGTGGACATTATAAAATTATAATATGAGATGTCCACCAATCTTTTATAGTTCATACTATGAATACTAATATATATGGATGAATATTTTTTTATAAACATGTGTGTTTATCATTTTCTTATGATGATAAGAAATTATATAATTTCATAGAAAGAGTTATTTGTGTTTACTAATGATAAAAATGGAGTATCAGTCAAACTATAAATATTGAAATACCTTGATTTCATCAATTATGTTGAATATATACATTAAAAGTTCATCATGTATGATAGATACTAAAATATGGAATAATCTAGAGATTACTCACTTTAAAACTTTCATTATTTTTGATACTTGAAGGGATATATTTATATTTGATTACCTAGTTTTCTATTTTATTCTATAATAATTAGTATCATGGATTCATTAATGAATTATGATAATTATTAATGGACACCATTCATTATATGATGAGGAAACTATTGATAAACATGTTGGTGAAAAATTTATAATATTATACCAATGGAATGGTAATATATGAGGATGAATATATATGAATCTATTATTTTTCAAGTAGCTAAGTCTTAATGATCTAGTGAAGACATTAATGTAATAAATGAATCAACTAGTGAGTGATACTGAGAAAGAGATTAGAAATCATAAAATGAAATACATTTCAACTTATATTTTTTAATATCTTCCTATTATATTTTAAGTTCCAATTATATGAATAAATCGACACAAAAATTAGACATTATAAATTTTTAAGATAGTTATGGTGAATGTGATTAACTTGTGATGAGTATTGTAACATCCTGGGTTTTTCAATATGATTGAAGATCTCTCTCATTATGAATTTTGGAACTAGTGGATATGATTTTTTATTTTTAGATCATAAGAACTCAATTATTAGAGTTCCATTAGCCTTATATCATGTTTTTTGATGGGATTAGATTATTAGATAGTGACTCAAGTGTTTAAAGGGTTTTAGGAGTGTCAGAGGCCCGAAACTCAGGTTTTGGAGTTGTAAGTCAGGGAGCACAGTTTAGAAGGAAAACTGTACAGCCTCTTCTAGCTAACCATGTGTCCCCTTTTTGAACTGGTCACATTTTGGGAGAAATTTTATTATGGGGTTGCACAGCCATGCGACCTTGACTGTTGTGGTTTCAGAGGGATTCATCAAGGTTTGCGCATGGTTAGAAAAAACTGTGTGGAGATCTGCACGGGTAGTGCCATATGGGTAGTACCTATGTACAATAGCCCGCATGGTTTTCACATGGTTTGGAAAACTATGTGAGCTTACTGTTCAACCCCATTAAAGGTGTAAAATTACCTTTTTCCCCTTTTATTTTTTTATATTTTCCTCCATCTTCTCTTGTGGGTCATGCATGGTAAGAGGGAGCTCCTCTCTTTTCCTTCCTCCCTTCATTTTGATCCCATCTCTCTATTGGTGATCCTACTTTAGATATTTCGAGTGTGTTAGAACCACATCAGTAAGGCTAACCTAGACCTTGCCTTTCTTTTTTTCTTTCACCTGATGGAGTGTTAAATTCTTTTGAGCTATTTTGCCCTATTTTTATGGAATTTTAAATAATTTTCAATTTATTACAATCTTCTTCGAGTTAGAGGCTATTACCAGCCAAGATTACATATATGAGTCTAATTTAGGTGGAACAGACCTTTATTCGTGTTTTTCAGACTTTTTTGGGGGAACGTCTTTTAGAGTGCATTTGGGTATTTGATAAAGACCATGTTTCTTAATACTAAATTGATTGTTTGACCTTAAGGGATGACTTTAGTCATGCTATAGCCTAATTAATACATGCGATTCTAGGTTATAGTCCATCGACCACCTTGGGTAGCTAGTTTGGGGTGTTTTTGATTTAAATTGAAGTGTTTGTTTAAATTGAATATTTTTAATTTAATTTCATTGAAGTTTTTTACTTGATCGAAGTGGATTATGTGTGTGTGTGTGTTTGTGTGTGTGTGTGTGGTTTGTTGTAATTGAACAATTCAACTTCATTGAATTATTATGTGTATTTATATTATAAAATTCAATCGTATTAAATTGAATTTTTTATTAATGTGAGTTGTTATATATATGTGTCCTTTCTTATGATTAATTTCATGTGATAAGACCCAAGGGGTCATAAAGGTCATGGACTAAGGTTGGGATGGCATTAGCCATTAAGAATTGAGGTGACGTGGTCATTTGGTTGGGCTTGGCCTAGATTTTATATATATATATATATATATATATATCGAGTGATGGTGATCAAAGGATTGTGAGTCATAGACATCGGTTTGGGGCAGCGATGTCGTCTAATGTTGGGAATGGACCATGATATTGGATGGCATGGCCATCGGACTTGAGTGACATGGTTTCAGGGGCACAAGGTGCCGATGTTGATGTGTCTTGGGAACTATTTGGTGATTTCTTCTCAACCATGATGACCAAAGCACCATTTATAGTTGTGTGCACATAGTAGGAATCAGTGATGAGGTGGTTTGAACCACTCATGTGGGTAGAGGCCCCTGATAATGAGGATTAGGAATTTTGATTGGGGGTGTTTTCCATAGAAATCCATGTGGGAGATGAGGATCCTTTTTTATGATAGTGTTGAGGCTATCAGTTGGTGGATGAAGCTTTCCATGCATGAGGCCATGGGTCTGGACTTATATTAGAGGATGGACATCTCCATTTCTCGGGATGTCGTGTTGTGATCCAACAATTGTTTTTAATTGAGCGTAGATACCGTTGTGCCTCCAAATGTCTAGCTTTGAGCCGATGAGTTCTTTCCAGCAGGGGTCTGAGGGACTGTATTTTTTTCATTGGGTGTGCCTTTAGGACGTCGGTGGTTTTACTCGAGACATGAGGTGTTAGGAGGCACATGGTTCTGAGTTACATATTTTAGGTGGAACCTGAGGGTTCACTTGAGCTATTCTACATTAGGGGATTTCTTGGGCTATGGGCCAAGGATCCTCTCCTTTCAGAGATCTGGCATTGTCTGAGGCAAGTGATGGATTCCTTGTGGTTGTTAAGAAATAGGGAAGTCTATGTTTACTTTACACCAGAGTTGTTTTACATTTCTTTATATTTCAAAACTTCTTGAACACTTATGTTGGGTATGCACACATGGGTGGTATCCTACAGAGACATCTTCTCACACACTACACAGGCCCTTTTGGGTGTGTATAGAATTTATGGTTTTATGTTCAAGTAAGGGTTTGGTTTCATGATCTAGATTATTGTTTTTGATTATCATGGGATATTTTCATGGGACTCTGAGGTTATGCACAATTAGAGTTTCCTTTTTCTATTTTAGCATTCTTTTATTTTATATGTATGTAGCTACTATGGTTATCCATGGGAGACACCCATTCTACATATAGATCTATATGACTTATAATGGATGCTTTCCTTGTTTTAGTTTTAGTGATATAATTGGTATGTTTGGTTGTTTAATTATTTCCTCTAATTTATTTAATTTTTCTTCTGCTATTGTATTATATTGAATGTTCTTCTTCCAATGGTGGTTTGTTTTGAGTCTAATGAGTCTTTTATTTCTATTGCATGTTATATTATATACTCGAGAAATTATTATATTATCCTCTGAGGGTATAAGCTCCCCACTATACCTCTTTACACCCTCACTGCTAGTCGACATCTTTTGGTGTTTGGGGAGGTGCACCTAAGGCCCAGTGGTTCCTAGCCCGATAGCACTATTTTAGTGTGTAATTAGATCGGGGATGCTATAAGTGGTATTAGAGTAGTTCTTAACTATGATTTAGTATCAAAGTTTAGCTGGATACTAATGAGATTGAGACTAACTTTTCTTTTTGCCTGGTATTACTATTTAGGTTTTGGTAGACTAGAGAATAGGATGTGGTAGAAATTAGGTTTATAACTTGTACTTGGGTGCCTACAGCCCCAGGTATGAGGGACGGACCAAGTTACATTGGGTGTGAATTTCTGTTTCATTTTCCCGTTTTACAGTTGGTTTGATTCCCACCTATGGTAGCTTATTTGAAATATGATTTTTTAGATGTTATGATATGTGACCTCAACCTAGTATGGAAGGGGATGAGATCTTGGACCCTTGGACTATTATGGAAAGTGGTGCCATATTTCTATGCATGTCTATACATAAATTAGGCACATATTAGTATGTTTGAAAATATGAATATTCATGTGTTCCTAAAATATGAAATTCCATGTGATATAAATTTATTCTTATATGTGGAATTATTTATAAATTTAATGTCCCATATAATATATATATATATATATATTGAATGTGGTATGAAAAACGGACCTGGCTCTTATAATAGTAGGCAGGCATGAATTAGGGTGATTTTGATCACCATGTTTGGAGATGTGGTTATTAGTTTGAGGTGACATAGTTCATCAAGATGGTCATAGCCCGAGGTAATTTTGATACATGGATCTCTTGAGGGAATGTAAGGAGGCCATGAGATTAGGATTCCATCTCACATGGTTACGATAGGAACTGGTAAGGGTAGTGAGGATGTTCCTCTTGTTACTACTTTACCTATCTATTTGTTATATATATATATATATATATCTGTGTGTCTATGTGTGTGTGTGTGTATATATATATAATTGTTCTATATGACCATGTTGATGGTATTCTGTGAGTTCCTTTTAGATGACTTGGATGGAGCATCAGGAGGGTGATGGTACAGTTCCATAGGCGCACGAGTAGGTGGAGTCCCTTGAGGGTTAGGAAGGTCATGAGCATCAAGCTCAGTCCCAGGTACAACCTTAGGCTTATCTTCCAGTGTAGGTAGGTAAGCTTCAAGACTTGATAGATTTTGGGCCATATCTTGATAAGCAGCTTATAGTGAACCTGGTTTAGGTAATCCAGGGTATTGAAATGGGTACTAAGGGATCAATGAAATCTATGGAGTATATTACTCAGGAGTTTTAGTCGAAGAACTCACCACTTTTCCATGACGAGGGTGGTCCACAGGCAGATGAGAACTGTATCGAGAGTATGCAGATTAACTTCAAGAAGTGTGAGATGCCTCTAAGGTAGAGGGTAAATCTAGAAATCTATATTCTCATAGGACCAAAAAATCACTTCTGGGATGTGCAGGTGTAGGCATGAAGACATGAGGGGCTGGACTTGAAGGATTTTGAGGCGAGGTTCTTCAAGCATTTCTTCTTGGAGATGTTGGGGCATAGAGGGGTTGGGAGTTCTTGAGCCTTCAGCAGGGCGACATGCCCATCATGGACTATGCATGGACATTCACTAAATTGTATCTATTTTCTCCTAAAATGTTGAGAGATGACACCTCGAGAGTGAGTTGCTTCAAGGATGGTTTATAGAATGATATTTAGGTACAAGTAGACATATTTATATTGACCTCATTCTCTGAGGCGGTGAACAAGGTACTCATAGCCGAGGAAAACCTAATGGACAGGCCGTACTCAATTCGTTCAATGGCATTAGGTGATTTTAGTGGTGATTCTTTAGATGGAAGGAAGTGATTCTAGGATGAGTTTCAGCAGGGCATTCAAGACAAGTCCTTGATAAGTCCTCCTTAGAGTGGGACTTTGGTGGTTTTGTTTCAGTGTGGGCATCCATTAAATGTTTGAACTCAGTGTGACAGGCCAACAAAGGAGTTCCGGTCATGTGGGTAGGTTGTGATTCTCTATAGGTTTTGAAGGAAGCCTTCTTGGATAGTTGACAATCTAAGACTGGGGAAAACTCATGATTATGAGTTTGGTTAAGGATTGGTACTAGGTGAGGGTAATTGATCTTCCATTGTTCACAAAGGTCATGAATGAGATAAAGAGACCAAGTAGTGGGTCCAGTGGCTAGTGGATGGTGTAGCACTATAGGGTGGTTAGTCTTTAGGTAGTTGAGATTTAGTATAGGTTCATTCCACAGAGCTTCCAAGGTCTGAGTAGGCTGGTGAGCTGACAACAGTCATAGGTACACCATGGGCATAATCATTTTTTTTCATTGGCATGGCCTATTGAGGCATGTCTATTTTGAGTGCACAAGGTGTACAAGATATTTATGGACTAATAAAATTATGGTTAGTAGTTTGGCATAAGTACAGGTTCATTATGATATATATATATATATGAGGTGTGTGGAACCATGTACTTTTTTTATCATCGTTGGATGTGGGATGACTAAGGTGAATTGGCATTAGGATCATTGGGGAGATACGAGTTACTTGAGGTATAAGGTATCTCAGAAGCATTGTAGTGTGATAATTGAATTAGGTGTGAGGAACCGAGTCTTGTTTGATCATCCTTGGTGATACGAGACCTCGTTATTTTAATGTGTGAAATGGGCATGAGGTGGGCACCGATGTGGTGCGGGATTATGATGAGTGTCAAATATGACATTTGAGTGCCTGATGAGGTTCAGGAGTGATGATGCATTGTGAGAGTAAATTTTAGTACAATAATGATCATTGGACTAGTTGTATGATTTGATTTTTTGTCGGTATGGACCAGGGTAGGTCACACCTAAGGTGGGGAGCCCCCTTGAGGTAGTTGACATGTACCCTTTATGACTGGGGCAGTCTTGGTTGTTTCTACCAGTATTGGTATGTTTAGTACCATCTATGGGTTTTATTTTATATATTGGGGATAAGCTATGTTATGGTGGGGAGATTGTAATGTCCCAAGTTTTTGAATTAGGTCAAATACATCTCCTGATTTGAATTTTTGAATTAGTGGCTATGCCATTTTCTTTTTTGATCATCGAAACTCAATTATAAGAGTTTGTTCAGATTTATATCATTTTTTATAGTTTTATAGTCTTGGATAGTTCCTGGAGTATTTTTGGGGTCTGGGTTTTTCTGGAGGCCCCCAACTCATGTTTTAGAGTCGCAGGTCAGGACACATGTCTTCGGGGAAAACTGTGCGGCCTATTCCAGCTGACCGTACAACCACTTTTTAAACTAAGAATAGATTGGGATAAGTCATGTCGGGGGTAAAAAGATAGGTTTCCTTGTCTTATGTGGTTATAGAGGTCTTTGGAATAGTTTTTTCATGGTTAGGTCAAACTATGTAGTAAGCTACACGGGTAGTGCCATATGGGCAGTACCTATGCACTGTAGCCTTCAAATTTTCTGTACGGTTTGGAAAAACATATGATCTAACCATGAGACCCCATTAAAGGTTTAAAATTACCTTTTCCCCCTTTTTTATTACCATTTTGGCCTCTATTTTCTTCCTCCTTCTCCTATGGGTCACACACAACAGGATGGGGATCCTCCCTTCATTTTGATATCATCTATCCATCAGTGCTCTATTTTTAGATATTTTGGGTGCGTTGGAACCGTCTTGGTAAGTCTTAACTCATCCTTTCCTTCCCTATTATTTTCTTTTTCCTTATGAATTGATAAATCTGTTTGATCCATTTTTTTCTATTTTCAAGGAATTTGATGGAATCATCAATTTCATCCAATTTTCTTCAAGTTAGAGGCTAATATTGGTTGATCCTATGTCTATGAGTCTAGGGTATGTGATTAATACCTTTCTTAGTGTTTTTCTAGAAATTTTGGGGGTGTGACTTTAAATTTTCATTTGGGTATTTGAGAAAGACCGATTTTCTTCATAATAAATTGATTATTTGATCTCAAGGGATTCCCTTAGGCATGCCCTAGATTGATTCATAAATGTGATGTTAGGTTAGAGGTCATTGACCATCCTGGGTATCTAGGATGGGGTGTGTTTGGATTTAAATTAAAGTGTTAGTTTAAATTAAATATGTTAAATTAAATTTCATTGAATTGTTTTACTCGATCAAAGTGGATTATATATATATGATTTTTTGGAATTTAATAATTCAATTTCATTGAATAGTTATGTTTATTTAGATTATACAATTCAATTGTATTAAATTTAATTGTTTATTAAAGTGAGTTATTTTATATATGTGTGATTTATTATGATGAATTGCATGTGATGAGACACAAGGGTTCATGAATGGCTTGGACCGAGGTTGGGATGGTGTTGTTCATTCGTAATTGAGGCGACATGGTTGTTTGGTTGGGATTGTCCCAGATTATATATATATATATATATATATATATATATATATCAAGTGATGATGATCACAGAATTGGGCACCATGGATGTCGGCTTGAGGCAGAGAGGTTGTGAAGTGTTGGGCATGGCCCATGATATTGGATGGAATGGACATATGTCTTGAGAGACATGGTCACAAGGGATCGAGGTGCTAGTTTTGATGTGGATTAGAAACTATTTGGTGATTTCTGCTCACCCATGAAGGCCAAAGTGTTGTTTAGATTTGTGGTCACATAGTAGGATTAGTGATGAGGTGTTTTCTACCACTTGTGTGGGTATAGGCCCTCAGCAGTTCATATTAGGAATTTTGATTGGGTTTTCTTTGCATATAAAGCCACATGGGAGGTGAGGAGACTTAAGATGATAGGGTGAGGCTATAACATTGGGGATGAGGCTCGTTGTGCATGAGGCCATGGGCATAGACTTATATTGGAGGACAGACATTTCCATTTCTCAGGACATCGTGTTGTGAGTCGATGATGGTTTTTATTTAGGGATAGATATCATTGTGCCTCTAGATATTGGGCTTTGAGATGATGAGTGCTTTAGAGAGGGGTCTGTGGGACCAGATTATTTTTACTGGGCATGCCTTCCAGAAGTTGGTGGTTTTATTTGTGACATAAGGTTTTAGAGGGTACATGGTGTCAAGTTACTTATTTGAGGTGGAACCTGAAGGTTCACTTGATCAATTCTACTTTAGGGGATACCTTGGGAAATGGTCCAAGGGTACACTCCTTTAAATGATCTAGCATTGGACAAGGAAGTTAATGGATTACTAGTGGTTTTTGAGTATCTTGGAATCCAATGTTTACTTTACACCTGAGTTATATGAATTTTTTTTTATATTTCACAACTGCTTCAACACTTATCTTTGGTATACACACTAGGGTGGTATCTTATAGTGACATGTTCTTACACCCTACACAGGCCCTTTGGGATGCGTGTAGACTTTATGATTTTATGTTTAGTTAAGGTTTTGAATTCAAAAGTTGGATCATAGTAGATTATTAACATGGGATTTTTGCATGGGACCTTGTGTTCATTCCCATTTGGAGTTTCCTTTTAGTTTTATTTTTCTGGTTCATCGTGATTTTCTTGTATATGTTTGTAGCTACTACATTCATCCATCAGAAAACCTCTTTCTATATATTAATATTTATGAATTGTAATGGATTCATGCCTTATTTTAGTTTTAGTGATACATGTTTTATGTTTGGATGTGGAATTATTTCCACTACTTTATTTAATTTTTCTTCCTCTATTATACTATATTGAATGTGATTTCACCAATAGAGGGTCTGGTTCAAGTCTATTGAGTCTTTTATTTCCTCTTCATGTTATATTATATACTTATACCATTATTATATTATCCCTTGAGGTTATATCCTTCCCAATATACCTCTTTACACCCTCACTACAAGTTGTCATCCTTTGGCGTTCGGGGAGGTGCGCCTAAGGTCCGGTTGCACCCGACCCAATAGCACTATTCGGGTGACTAAACAGGTTAGGGATGCTATAAGTATGAGTAATATTTTTAGAATTACTAAGTTAAATATTTATTATTTTGAGAATATAAATTATATTAACTAAATAACATAGTATTTATACCCCATTTTTTATGTGTGAAAAAAATAAGGACATGTCGGGAATGTATGTCCTCAATTTAATGAAATGAGTAATGGTAGAAAATCATTGAAGTGGAGATAATGAAAGGATTTCTAAGAAATTAATTATTCATGGTGTCTCAATTAGGATTCAACATCCATTAATAATAATAATTCATTGGATTATGATAGTTTTATTATCATTGTATTATTTTTAAACCTCCTTGAAACATTCGTTACTTAATGGGGAAGGTAACTCCAAACAGACTCGTTCAATTTTATTTTGATGATAAGGTTTCTTTTTCATCGGATAATAAAAATAGTTCTAAATCAGTGGAATATGAGGATAATGTTACTTTAGTTTATGAAATGAATAGGTATATATATTTCCATCAAATGAAAAAAAATGTTGATGAATGCCCTTAATTTTTATAAGGTGGATATTTTTTAATTTAATAATTCATTTTTAATATTTATTCTAATGTTTTAAAACATTATTCAATACTAGAAAATATAAATATTAAGATTTATAATGTAATTAAGGGTAAATTTAAACATATTAATGAGATAAGTGAAATTAGGAGATAAATTACTAAGATGGATTCCAAATTAAATACTAAAATAGTTTCAATGACATCATGTGGTGAGTGTAATGAAAATGTTATGATGAAATTGAAAAATAAAAGTTTTAAGAGATAATTCAATGATTTTAAAACTATAAATAAATCATTTAAAAAGTTGTAAAATCAATAGAATTTTAAAATGAAAACATCTAAACATGGATATAATACCACTAAAAGACTTACTTATTACAATAACTAATTTGTACAATGTAATGGAATTTTCTATACAATGTGTTAGAGATTAGGACATTGGAGAAAATATTATTCATTATAAAATATTGAATATATCAAAAAACAAAAGGCTGGTATTTATATAGATTTCATAGTTATACAACACAGAAGGTCTATATAGTTGTTGGTTTCTAAATGTATATTTTGTAACATTAACATACCCTTGAAAATTTGAGTACAAAACTCATAGTCTTAATTTTTCAAGAATATAGTAGAAGTACGAAACAGTGGAAGATATCATAAAATGACATCGATTGTTCTTGATAGATAATGGAAGATATGTACATAATTTATAACTTATAAAAATTGAATGGTGTATAATTAACACTTTCAAACCATGTTTGAGGACAAATTTTTGGTATGAGTGATATTCTTTATTTAGGTAAGACATTATTTTTAAATTTACCTTATGTTCTAGGACTTATGATGAACCTCATTGGCATTATCTCACTACATAATAATTTTTACTCTATAAATTTATAGAATAAAAAATGTACTATTAAAATATTAAACAAAGTGTGCACTTTATCTACCAATATACATGATAATATTTACAAAATTAACTTACAATACCATAGTATTTATAATTAACCATGTATTAGTGTTTTATAAGATTCTTCATGTGTTTGGAAAATGATATTTTAATGTTTTGATGTCCATACATTAACTAAGATATCTAGGAAAGGGCTATTCAGTGTTAAACTAGAATATAAATTTTAAATTATCTAATTTTTGTGATCCTTTCCAATTTGGTAAGAAACACGAGTCATGTTTAATTCCATTGGTGAAGTCGGAACATCTGTTTCCTTATAGTTAGTTAACATAGAAATTTTTTTTCTTATAAAATTCACATATATTAGTGGAAAAAACATTATATATTTCTAATTTTATGATTATAGAAGATATATTTGGATCTATATTATATTAAATAAATTAGAATAAGTCTATATTTTTAATAGTTTAATTACTCATGTTAAATAAAATAAAATATCACTTAGAAAATTTAGAGAGCGATCAATATAGATAGTTTGTAAACTCTAGTTTTGAAACTTCTATAGTAAAAAAATAATAAATTCTTAATTCTTATTATCAAGAACTCTACAACATAACAAACTAGTTAAATAATAGAATCAAACCGTTTAATAAATTACCCAAATAATATTATGTTCATATTTGTTAGATATGTATTTATGGGTGGAAAACATGACTATAAACCTACAATATAATTACTTTTTTATTTCATAAATTGTTTAAAAAAATAAATTATGAATTTTGGAAAATAAGAAAACTTAAACTCGGTTACATCATATTTTTTTTATGAAAAGTGTTTAGTTTAAATACTAAAGAAAATAATAATAAATTTTATCAAAAAGATAATGAAGGAATATTTCAGGGTTACTCCATAAACTTTTTGGTATGACAACATTTAAAAAAATAAAAACATGCTATTGAAAAAATCATACATGCCATATTTTATGATACTGATCCTTATTATGACATAAATAATCTGAATGTTACACATCAAGATGTTGTTTTTTAATCCCCTCTTATCTAGTTATATAATGATGAAAAAAATATGTTGGGTGTTTACATACAAGAATAATGAATAAAAAATAAAGAATTCTAAAAGTTAGAAAAAAAATAAGTTAATCCCAAAATAGATATTGATCAAAATTCTTTTTTACCTAGAAACCAGATGATCTTAAGTAATCATCCATTTGATAACATCATTAGCAGTGTAGAACAGCCAATAATAACTTTATGTTACCTTCAAAATAAACATGAACATATTTCCTTCCTATCCCAATTTAAACATAATATAGTAGTGGATACTTTATGATATGATATTTGGATATTTATAATGCAAGAATAAATCAAATATATTTTAATGTAATAAGGGTTAGATCCTGGTTGAGTGTGAACAAAATTTTCTAGTTAAAGGAGAAAAAATGGTCTTCCAGAATAAATATGAATAAAATTGTGTTATTCTACAGAATAATGAAATACTACCTTTTAAGGGTCATAACATAGATATGAGACTAAATTATGATGTGGGATGACATGTATCTCTTGGAATCTACTCGAAACATTCACATATGATCATCACATAGATGAGGTGCAATAGGGAAACTTTCTCAAAACCTAAATCCCTGATTATTTTATCTTCATGGATCTAACATATACACTGTGTGAATCCAACAATTACTGTGTGGAATAATCTCTAGTAAATACATTGAATAATATATCATCTCTACCTTTCAGAACACATCCATGAACATAATTATTTATAACAAAAACAACTTGTATGCTCTGAGCTCCCCACTACTTCTTCTTAGTGACACCATTTTTATCCACAAGGATTATTAAATTTTAATCAACATATATCCATGTATGAAATATTCTAGTGAACATGCTTTGTAATTTCCCCATCCCAGTTCTCCCTCATGTGATAAATTCAGTCCGGTTATATGACCCGAGGAACGACTTATTATATGCTAGAGGTGTTCGACTAGAAGTGAAGGTGTAAAAACCTAGTGAGGAAACTATACCCTCTGGTATAGAGTTTTAATCACGATAGAAATAATGTGAATAATCATCAAGAAAACATATAATAATAAATTAAAAACAAAACAATAGAAATTATAATAAAAAAAATGTAATGAAATGTTCAAGGTATCTAAAATACATGATTAATTTCATATAAATAAAAGACTAAAATACTCAATTAAAGACTCCAAAATTGTGGTCCTGAACCCTGTTTCCATCCCATCTCCTAGCTCCAAACCATAAAAAATAAATCCACCAATTCAGGGGGCCTTTCCCTTGTCCATACCTATATCCATTAAATATTTCCAAGTACCAAACAACAGCCCGAATAGGGTTTGAGTACAAGTCAGCAGGCCACCACCAATTATATCTAAACAAGCTCAATCTGTGCATATAGTGAGTGTAATAAAGTGATGAAAAGGGGTATTAATTTAATAAATTGATAATACTAAAAAAACTGATGAACCTCTGGATTCAGGATGGAACTTTTGGTCATCCAAACCTACTTTGGATCCATACTGAATATCTCTATTGAGAGGTGGATCCTTCTACATGTAGACATATTCCCCTGAACCACTTTTAGATTATCCTGATTCATGATGAATTACCAATATCATGCCTCAAGTAACCAAACTGGGTCTAGACTTACTATAACTACTTACAAGTTCCCATGACATGCATCACTAGTGGGAAAGTAACCTTCTCACTAGTATTATACTTGATAAAACAACTTATGTCTTCCCATGGAATGAGCCTCCAAGGGGAAAATAACCTTCTCACTAGGCCTAGACTTTCTAGAATACTTACATCTTCCCATGGAATATGCCACCAAGGGGAATGTATCAATATCATATCAAATTATGGATTCTCCTCTATTAGGAAGAATTAGTGAAGGATCATATAAGGGTACATTGAAGCAAACCCTCGGGCCTTAAGTTATAATTCCTCAAATATATCAAGATAGATTCACATCATAGACTAGTGTTGGATTCTTCTATCTAGGAAGAATCATCGATAGTATACATAAATCATGTCAAACATGTTATCATGAGATATATTGGTTCATGTCTTGAAAATAAACAATAGAATATAATAAACAAGTATATCACACAAGAATAACATATATATCAGGTCCTTAGATATTGTCTCTACTTTATTTGGATGCATACTAGAAAGAATTTCAACCAGCCACCTGACACATCCCCCTCTATGGGACAGTCCATAAACATGCCTGACACATCCCTTGAAGGATTGACCATGTACATGATAACTAAATTCTCTTATACACCCCCCTCATGGGGATAGTTCTTATGAATCAACCAAATCTCTCAATTGAATAAGACACAGGATTAACACATCCAGTACATAGATATGGGATGACAAATCAAACATCACATAATGTCAAGAAATAGTCATAAACATCATAAATCCACATACAATTAAACATCAAGAATAGTTTTCATGAGGATACACATAAAGACTATTTGTGATCATACATCAATCTTAGTATAATTAGGATACAAATGTATTCCAAATAATCATTCCAAGAACTCATACAAACATGAGCTAATGATAAAGACCACCTACCTTGGGTGAAATAAAACTTTAGTGACAAGGGTCACCGTCCAAGTCCAATTACACCACTATAAAACCTAGAACCATCCCCAATCAACCATAAAAGATTTCTAAGGTCAAAGTTTAAGAGGAACCATACCCAAAAGGTAGGAAAATATCACAAAAACTTGAGAAGATCTTCTACTGATGTAGTTATAGGTTCAAATGATGTGAATATTCCAAGACTGTAACGCCCCGACCCCAGAAGCCTAGAGCTGGTGCATTATTTTAATACATTGGAACGATTACAAGGAATCAATTCCTAAAGTACCGATTAGTTTAGCAGTATTGGAAAATAGATTACATACATAAACGTTACATTACACATTTGAAAATAAAACACAACATAAATTATCCTTTGATAACTTCATTAATCCCCTAGCTTAACCCTGCATATCAATCATAATACACTTCTTGGAATCCTGGGAAAATAAAACATAAGAAAGGGGTGAGCTCAGATGCTCAGTAAGAGTAAGCAATACAGCGGAAGATAACATAAACATTAGGCATGGTGAATAATTTAAAACATATACCTTTACAAATAATAAACATGAACACTTTATAGCAGGAATATGGGATGATTAAATAATTCTATAATAAAACATTGTCATGGGTATTCTACTAGTCTAATAACCACATGAAATATAAATATCTAATCTTATAATGATGGAATTCTTAATGTCGGACATCGTAACCACATATTCAAGGCCTTGTGCCAAGACTACAAATAATATTTTGTCAATGCCTTGTGCCAAGACACTAGTTTTTCTCATGAGACCTACTGATGCATCGAGGAGTTATAGCGGGCTTCACCCGTCACTTACTAAGTCCAATGCATTCCTCATATGAAAATGATGAAACATAACATAAACATTCATATTAAAACTAGCATAAAAAATGTCAATACTTTATCCATAAACCATGAATGGTATAAAAATATCACATCCACAGTGAAACATAACTCACTAAATACAATATGGAAGATTTTATTATAATAAATTAACCTCAATCGATTATAATGAAGGATGTTAACATAGATGAAAATAATCATCAAAACTATTTGAGATAAATATCCCCCTTTTTCTTGAGAACATTTTAAAGTCTCACTATTTATTAAGAAGTTGTTTAAAATAGATTTCTGAATCAAAGTGTCCCATACCACTTTGAAACTTTTAAAAGAAATTTTAATTTTAAAATATTAATTTCTATATAAATAAATCCTTAAAACCATTTTTAAAACATTTAAATTAATGAGAAATATTTAGAAGAACAAATCTTTAAAACATTTAAAATGATATTTTAGTTAGAGTTCCTAACCAAATGAGTGACGCTTGAGTAAAAATAATTGAGGTAATAAAAACATTATAATATAATTATAATAAATTGATTCATTATATACTATGTCAAATTACAGTATATACACCATATAAAAGTGAATTGGAAAATAACAACAAAGAAGTATCAATGGAATGTAAATTGAGATAAAGTCACCTATAAAGACGGTATCCTTAGGTTAAGGATAAATCAATGACATAATTATGTGTGAAAAATATAAATACACTAAATATTATTGAATATTCAGTGTAAATCAATCATAGTACATTCACACATATTCTTGTAAAAACAACACCAATGACTTTGATGTTTAACTCAATGAATGGAAATTGAGTTAAGATTACTCTTATCAAGTTCATGTCAATGACTTGAGAAATTATCAATGGATTGATTATGTGTATAAAAATTATATCCACGCAAATGGGAGTGTAAATTACTACATAAATAATAAATAGTGATTCCACACAAAATCTTGGAGTAAAATAATCAATGAAGTATGTGTAAATCCCAATGAGTGGAAATTGAAATTTGAAATTCCCTTACCGATTTGGTAAATTACGAAACATACACCCCATGAAACAAGGATCATACAATAAAGATTTAAATACCCATAAATTAAATTTTATTACACCAAAGATACAATCATGGGCAGTACATACACCACACAAAAGGAAATAGTGGCTAGTATAGCATGAATCTCACGGGAATAAAAAGGGAGATGAAAAACCCTTACCACGTTGTAATCAATAGATTCGTATGAACAAAAGTTAATAACCACCAAATAAATCACATAATACAATAAATATAAATATATTCATAATAATATATATCAAATGGAAGTACACAATACACCATATTCAATAAATAAGTGGTTAATGATGGAAATATCACGAAATTAAGAGTGAGATAAGAAACCTCATACCACATTGTAATCAATCGAGTCGTATGACCAAAAGTTAATAACCACCAAATGAATCACATAATACCATGAATATATATAGAATAATGATAATATATATCAAATGGAAGTACACAATACACCACAAGCAATAAATAAGTGGCGAACAATGGAAATCTCATGAAATTAAGAGTGAGATAAGAAACCCCTTACCTTGTGTCCGACTTGACCCGTTCGTTCTTTAATCTCATAAATAAAAAAATAAAGTTAATTTATACTTTCTTCGGAACCTTTTTCAAATTTATTATTTCTTTTATATCACTTATTATCACTTTATAAACATTACGTACTCATTTAAGTTAATAACTGTCGTTTTGTTGATATTTGGTACTTGAGTCAAAAGTAAACTTCTTATAATTACAGGTTGTCCATGTGGTAAAAAGTAATTTATCTACAGAATTATATTCATGATTTAGATATCATATATATCTCATATATCCATTATATATATGTATTTATAACATTACATAACATTTGCAGATGATAAATGAAATGCACCGTTTATGGAGACGGTAAGTCGTACGTACGCATGAACACTACTTTCATTTCTAGTTCAAATTTTAATTGAATGAATACTTAATTATACATAGATATATTATAATTACAGTATAATATCATATATAATTTTATTAACTCCATCCTTTATATGTTCCATGTATGGAATAAACGAGTCATATCACTTTGAGGGCGCAGTAGTCTGCACTTTCTCAAATGAAATTATCGCATTTACCCATTATAGAAACCATAAAGGAATGCTATAAATGAAAAATACAGAAGCATAGAAACAATATAAATATAATATATATCACATATAGATATATTTCCATCTTAATTTCCACCATAAGAGAAAGGAGATAATTGAACAATCATTGTTTCGTGAGGCAGTAGTTCGTCGTCCACATAAACTGTATATATTCTTTTCCCATTAGATGGAGGTGTGTGTAAGTGTAGCTCGAATCCTTATCATAAAAACAACCTAGTATATTGAGGATTATGGTTTTTTTATAATAAAATTAATAAAAATAGTTTTGTGGGTTGGAGAAGAAAAATAAAAGAAGAGAACTTTAGGGAAGACGTTACCTTAAAATCGGGTAACTCCCTTTGGTTTAAACCAAAAGGATTTCTTGAAGTGCCTTCTGCCTAAGGTAAGGCTTCTAGGTGTAAGGGAGGGATCTTGAGATATTTTTTTGGAATATTTTGGATGAGACAAGGGGCATGAGAGGTATGAGTAATGGTTTAGAGGTGAGGGATTTTTATAAGGGGGAGGAGGGGCTCTTTAGGAAATATTGAAAATATTATTTTATTATATAATTATTTTCAGTTTCCATAGGTCCAAAAATAATTAAGGTCTAATATAAGATGACTCTTGTTAGAAATAAAATCATCCAATAATAATTGGAAAAGTTTTGGATATTGTTTTAATTTTTATAATTTTATTTATTATAATCATTTATTAATGAGGTAAAAACTGCATCATTATTGTGTCATAAATAATTTTATTTATTTGATGTCTAAAAATTATAAAAAAATACCATGATGTAGGAAATATTTTTATATTTCTAAAAAATATTTATAGTCAAAAAGATAACTTATATTACACCATGTAAAAATTAATGTACTAAAAGATATTTGTTTATGTCATTTTTGCCTTTAATTTAAGTTAATTAAAATAAAGTGTCATTATCACTCTTAAGTGGCTCCATGGGGTCCCAAAATCAACCCAAGGATTCACATGGTCGGCCATGACTCATAAAATAAGGTTAGGACAAGTTTTATGGTCATTTTTTATTATTATAATATTATTTTTACCTTGAATTTCCCTATTTGCCTTGAACCACGGTAAATAAAAGTCAAAAGTTACTATTCACCAAAAATTATTTTCATCTTATTGAACCAAATTTTACTTACTAATAACGACCATGTATGTTGGATTTTATGAATTCAATTCATAGAAGCGGTAAAATTTCATTTAAATGAAAAAGTCATATTTTTAACTACTACTTAGTGGTTTCACTATTCATCAAAACTTATAGTTTTTCAGAAAAATACCAAAAATTCAGCCTAAGATATATTTGATATTATGAATTAAAAAATAATGCCTATTTTACCAAATTCAAAACACAGAAGTTGGATTAATTAATTTGAAATTAATTCCCGTTTTCAAAACAAAATGTGTGTTTCTAAGAAATATTAACTATCAAAATATTGACACTTGTTTATGTTCAATTTAAAATTGAAATTACTTATAATGAACAACATTGGATTAAGTGGTAAAAATATAATCTAATTACACTTAAAACCCAATTAAAAGGATAGTCTAACCATATAAATAAATTAGATTAAAAGGCATTTTTGAATTAAAATACAGTATTTCTCACCATTCATAAAAAAATGAACATTATTAGAAAAAATAGAAAATTTTCATCCAAAGTAAATTTTGATATCCAAATTCTTAAGAATAATTTTATTTTATCAAATTGAATATGTAAAAGTGTCAAATATTGGATTTAAAAGGGTTTCTCCATTAAAAGGTGGTAAAATTGCATTTTTTGGAAAAATATATTTTTTATCTGAAAAATTGAATTTGTTTTTATAATATGTATAAGAAATACATAATACATAAGTTAAAATTATATGGAGTATAAAAAATTCAAAATCCAATTAATATTATACATAACCATTTTTTTTTTGAACGGCTAGTTTGGTAAGTCATCGTGCACTCGAACTCGGTGTTGTGTGTGGTTCAAGATATTGAATTACTTTAAAAAGATAACATACTAATAAATCTTGGGGTGTTACAAAGACTCTATTTCTGGGTGATAATTCTACAGACAACAAACAATTATCTTGTTAGAACATGAAAAAACCTTTTTATTTGATCATGAAATCACGAATCTAATGGTATTGACCAATGAAAACAAGATATAATTGATCTAGATCAAGATAGAAATTGTCGGATTGGGAACCGTGGGATAAAAACCATGTCCATGCATCTAAGGGAGGAGAAGGAGGGAGATAATAAGACACAAAATCGTAGAAAGAGATCTCCAAGTGTGCTAGGGCTGATGGAGGTCTGAGATAGTAATAAAAACAGAGATGGATTGGGTTTTTAAAAAGAAGTGTGACATAACATGGTGGGATTACTAGGCTCTGAGTGGAGCTACAAGCTAGACGGTGTCTCCTAAGAAGAAGAACTTGTGACCAAGAATCTCACTGGTAGGCTAGAGACTTCTCATTAACTGGACAATGGGATCTGTAATATTTTTACAGATCTTACTGGCTCTACCAACTATCTGGTGGATCTACTATAGCTGTTTAAGATACAAAACCATCCATCAACTTGTCCCTTTCTAATTATAACACCTAGAACACCTTTAATATTCCCCAAAACATTTAAAATATACTCAAAATGATATGAACAAGCTTAAATAATACATACCTTAAATATAGGGTTTCTCACACCATAGGTCATTATACCCACTGAGGTCGTTTATCGAACAGATGATTGTCTAGAAAGGCCAACACATGCTCTTTGAGTGCACTTTTTCCCCTCTCAAAAAATTCTTGGTAAACTTCCAAGTTGTCCACCCATATTGAAACTACTCCACACTATGATCACTTAACTATGGATTTATAATATTTCAGGCACTTGAAATGAAAGTTGGACCTTGTTGAAATGGGTAGTAACTTTTAGTCTTTTATGTCCCACTTTTCAAGGGGTGTTACAGAAGTCCCTTATCATTTTTACCTTAGTGGGTCACATCAAAACCATGATTATTACTATTTAATAATCCACTATCAATCTATTTTAATTAATCCACATTCCTAGAACCTTAAGCTTTCCTTTGGTTCCCCTTAGATACAAGGGCCTAATTCACCACCTCTACAAGGATTAGCAGAAAAAAACATTTTGTTGTACTCATATATCATACATGAGTTCATAATCAAAACACATATCCTTATTAGCCTCATCCCCTTACAGTATTAAAGAAAACCGTTTTAGATTAATATCATGAGTGACATAGTCCTTTATTGAAATTACTCCCTACTTGAGGTGCAGAAACTCCTCATGCCTATTAGACCTCAGGGTATTAGGAATGAAATAGTCAATGAACCAATTATATAAATCCTTCTAGGTTATCCATACATGTTGGTATAACTCTACCAAGACATCCCACCATTGCTTAATCTATCCTTAAACCATATATGTCACAAGATTTACCCTCCTTTATAGGGGTGGCTCTAGAATATTAAAAACAATCATCATCTCTGCCAATGATAAGCTACCAGGGGAGCACCTTTCCTAAAGAATAATAGAGGATACAGTAACCTGAACTCCTCTGTATGATTATACATTATAGGCATGGACCATGGAGCCTATATCTCTATTAACAATATAACTCAAATAAATATCTCTTGAAGTTGAACATCCATCGCTAAACCACATGTTGTAAGAAGTTTTGACCTAACCCCTTTGCAGCATACTCATCACCACCCTCTTATGATCAATAGAAGGATTTCATGGATAAAATTTTATACAATTTCCAACACATGCCTCAAAACAAATTACTAAAACATTTTTTGATATCACAGTTTAACAAAATTGATAAAAGGAATAAGACCCTCTTAACCTCTACATCTCATATCATGCAATTATTGTAACTTGATAACTCTCACTAAACCTGTCTACCCATATATAAGGTCATCAATGTATACACATGAGGTCCACATCATCTATATAGTATCCTTCTAATCTCACCTTTCTATTTTACCCAAACAAGAGTCTTCACACTTGATTCTTGATTAAATGAAATTTTAATTACAAGATATAGTGAAAATATATTTTAAGTTGTAATTTTTGTTTTATTTAACTGAATCCTTATAATAACCAAGATAAATAATCATTTTATAATTTTTTGGCCACCTATAAATTTATATTGGAAAACACCATATAAATTGTTGATGGAATTTTATATAACTTGCCATATATTCTAAGGAAAGCAACCAATCACTGAAAATCATGAAAATGATAATTTCATGTTCCATGTATAATGCATGAAATCATGCCCCTTTAGAATTATGACCAAGATAAAAAAAATATAATCAATAATGTATTCAAAATATTATACGTAATTCTAGTATAAATAATTCAATAGTAATACTATAAATAAAAACCATTATCACATCCTTATAAATTTAGTCTTTCATCATACATGAGTTAGTTTCTCTATGGAATGCATTTCAAACCAAATTCTAACAATTCTGTATCTATTATCTACCTTACCCAATTAGTCCAATAAATTAATGAACATTGATACAACTTTGTAATGTTCATCAACCCAAAACCACTTATCAATGTCTCATATAGAGTCACTACATGAACACCATCTTATCATATTATACATCAAAAGGATACCAACTAGAAGAAAGGGTATATTGGATTAAAATTATGAGACAATACAATCATATCAAAATTAAATAACATTCAAAATTAAAAAAATCATATACAACCAGATAAAGTAGTATAAAGACTTCACAGAATATGACAATAAATAATCATAACCCATGATATATCAAAATAGTTGATATATAATGTCAGGTGGTCTTACTTCTAAATAAGATCATATACAGTAATGTCCTAAAAATATTAAATGGGAAAAAAATTGGAGACATCACAAAAAATAGTCCCATTCCCTAGCCTGATTCCAACTCCCTTACTAAATCTTAACTATCATTCTTTAATAACTAGTCATAGTGTGATTTCGCATGTCCTATCCTACAATCATAAAGTCTTCTTGGGTACCAAATGATGACCAAATAATGTGAGAGTATGACTTAGTAGGAGATCACCATAAACTTCTAAATCACATATAGTCTGAGTATATAGTGTATATTTATGTCTACAATAAAATAAAGGATACAAAATAAAGACCCATAAAGATCCTCAGGTTCCATGGTAATACCCAGAATCAGTCATGCATACATCATCTAGTTCTAGATAACTCTCATTACAGTAACCCATAAATGAATAAATAAATCCAAGGAGCATATCCAAGGCATTAAAAACTAATGATGTAATTTCAAAATCAAATTATAGTGTCCAAGGAATTCCAATCTAGTAGCCATCATCTAAATCCAAGGAACCTATCCAAGGAAATCCATGCTAATATTCATCAGCTGAATCTAAGTCATGTGACCAATCTATTAAAAACCAATTTTCATAATCTGAATCCACTGATTATTTATAAGGAATTCCAAACTAATAGTTAACCCATTTATCACAACATTTAATTTAGAAATTCATTTGATTCTATAATAAGCATGTACACCAGATACTAGAGTATGTCTTGATAATCCCCTACACAAACACAAGGTAATTTACTTAAGTATAACTAATCCCTAGGTTCATCTATAAATTCCCATTTAATTTAAAATTCCATGCACAACCCATGAGATGAAAATTTCTTATTCCATACTCACCAATAGAAAAATTGTGGCTCATGGAGATGTTAAATTTCAAGAAATAATGTAAAAACTATAATTATTTACAATATAGAAAAATAATGGGGTATGTTCACATGACCACAAATAGCACACATTATATATAAAATGATTCAATGAGGGATATCTTCATGACCACCTACTATATACACATAGATGTTAATTATTCCAATAACGACCACAAATATGAGCCCAAATGGTGGAAAATGATAAAGTTGAAGAACACCCCAAACTTGGAGAAAATATATATAAACTGCATGAGATCTCTTTCTAGTAAGAAAAAAAGAATGATAAAAGTAAGATTGATAACCTTTCATTAATATCTCAATTTTAATGAACTATGATCTATTCTACCATGAATTAAGTGATATAAAACAACCAAGGTAGTAGAGGAATGAGATATATCATTGAGGATGTTCAATGTCACTAGAAAAAGTTGTTCAAGGGGGTTAAAAGAACACAATTTGAGTGGGGGAAAAATAGAATATCACACTTTTAATGAGGTTCTCCATGGCCCACCATGGCTACCTCCCTAGTGAAAAAATCATTGTGATCCATGTCAAAATTCCTAAGGAACACCATCCTCAAAATGGTTTTACATACCCCATGTAAAATGCTAGATGAACCACCCTTGTCAGTTATTTAACCCTCCCTAATTCTCATAGCAGGAAATGCTGGACAAAACAACCAATGGATGGGTACCATAGAGAATTTATTCTATACTTCACTCCCCAGTCCCCTATCACACACGCCTCCACCATGCCTCTATAAAAACCCAGTAAGGGAGTTTTGGGTCACCTATTTTGCACTGGTGATCCTCCTGGGCACCACTACCAACCAAAAACCCAGTATGGGAATTTTAGTCACCATAGCTTTAGCCAAATGGACAGGTTATAACCATAAATGACCAGAATGATGTGGAACAATGGTGAGGGACTCCCTCTTTATTTCACATAGGTTCTATCCCATAGAACCATGAGAATATTCATAGTTATGAGTTCCCTATGGTTATCAAAAACAACCCATTAATGGATAAAACATCTTAATGGAGGCCTTACTGAGCTTCTATGTGATCCATGCACCTCTCAAGCCTCCAAAACCACTTTTTAAGCCACCTCCGACTCCTGAAACGCCTCAACAATCACTTTATTTTCCTAGAGCATACACCAAGAGAAGTAAACTAAAGAAAAAATAAGGATTGGAATAAAATTAAATGGTTTCAAACCTTAAAATAAGTAAATGTTTTTACAATACAGTTTTATATAAAAATATTATCTGATTCCAATAATTGGAAATTTAAATGATTGTAAATTCTGAAGTTATTTTCCTTAAAGGATTCAATTAACTATTGTAACACCCCGAGATTTTATGAAAATTATTATTTTAATTTCATTAATGTCTTGTGTTGTATTCTACACCAAGATTACCTTGCGCTATACGCAACACCGTATTATCTTGAAGTATACGCAACACTAGTCTTGGACCGTGTTACACACACTTTTGATAATAGTTATTCTACGCAACATTGAGTATATATATATATATATATATATTAAATGTATAAATGAAATGTGGTTGGATTCTGTTATACGAAACAACGAAGGATTATTTCACAACACGCAACCCTGACTTGGCTTGCATTACACGCAATCACGACCTTCCTCGATAGCGTGTGTTGTATGCAATACCGGGTTTTAATAAACAATGATATATTATTATAATATTGTCATGAACTAGTCATTATGAATAGTATTAACTAAATTTTGAATTTTATAACATTATTATTCATCTTACATATTTTCTAGAACATGGTATAAGAACAAAATAAATTTTTTGGGTAAAATAAGTATTTTTCAAAAAATGCAGTTTTGCCGCCTTTTGATGGCGCACCCACTTTAAATCTAGTTTTTGACATGTTTATATGTTCAATTTGACAAAATAAAATTCTTATTTTGAATCAGGATGTAAAAATTTACATTAGATAAAGTTTTGATATTTTTCCAATAACTTTCATATTTTAATGAATAGTAAAAACACGCTATATTTTAATTAAAAACAACTTTTTTCATCATAATATCTTATGCGGTTAAATTATAATATTTAATGGTTTTAAAGTATAAATAGAATATATTTTTACCATTTAATATAATGTATGTCATTAGCATTGATTTTACCTTGAATTCGTAGGTTAAATCAATTCAATCTTTTGCAATGTTTTAAACAAAAACCTGTTTTTATTCAACAACGGGATTAATTTTAATTTAATTTCTGCAACTTCTGTGTATTGAATTTTAAAAAATGGATTCCATATTTGGAATCAGTGGGTCCAAATTATGTTAATAGGCTACTTTTTATTTTTGGGAATTATGAATAGTAACTACGGTAAATTTTATTTACCATAGTTAAAGGTAAATCGAGTAATTAAGGGTAAATATAATATTATAAAATTACCCTAACACATGCCAAAATTCTATTTGATGGCTAAAAGTAAACCCATATCAACTAAGGGTCATATTAGATTCATTTTATGGACTTTTGACCATGAAAATAATTTAATTATTATTAAAACCAAAGAAAGTGACAACATGTCACTCTCTTAAATCTTATAAGTATAATAATTTTAACTTAGTGATAAACATCATAAAACTTCGAACATGAATAGTATCCAGAAATCTAACAAAATTATCTAAATCATGAGAATTTATTTAGAATTTTTTGGGATTAAATAGTTATCATTAATTGTGACACAATAGTGATGCAGAAATTATTTATCTAGTGAAAAATCAAGAATATAGTTTTTATTAAACTAATAGTGACCATAAAAGGCACAAAACCCTGACCAAAACTTATTGGTCATGTAAATTGAAACTATAATCATACAATGGTCGAATATTTGACCATTTTGAGTCTTATAAAAGCAATTATGACACTTATATTATTTTATTTTAAATGATGCCAAAGTTGTCACCTTCATAATTTAATAAATATAACAATTTAAATATTGTGATTTTAAGATGATAAATTCTAGTAAAAGTATTATTGTGCAAGTTAATATATTTATCTTCATCATAGGATTTTATTTTAAATTTTTATGCAAAAAATAAGTATATTAAATAATTATACAAAAATGATGTAGTAATTATTTTATTAAGAGATAAACCAAATAAATGGTTTTAAAAATAATAAAATAAATATTATATGAACTATTTAATGTGATCCACTAATTTTATAGATACATATGACCTTTTATTAATATATTAAAGCTTTTAGTTTGAACATATATTCTGTATATATTTTATTTAAATTCAAATAAATGAATAGTGTCAAAATTGACACTATTGTTATTTTATAAAAATAACATATTATAAAATTGTTTAAAAATCACAAAAATGTTTAAAAATTATAAATTTAAATTTATATGGTCTATAATGTTATAAAGTAAACAATTATGGAAAATTCACAAAAAATAAGTAATTATTTGTTATAATTTAAAATTTTAGAATTTTATTACCACAAATAAACTTAAATAGATTAAATAATGATAAATCAAAATGATAAGGTTTAAAATAAAATCCAATAATGTCTAAATTTGATTGGTTGATGATATTACAACCCTATCTCATCTAATATTCAAATATTAGTCATTTTTGGAGGTTTTTAAGTGGGGTTAGATTTATTATAAATTAATATTTTTAAGAATTCCAAAGGTGCCCCTCTCCTCCCTTATAAAAGGGCACCTCCTCCCTCTCTTCCTCACACAACTTTGAGCCTTCAAGATCGGCCAACCCCTACCAAATTCTCTTCTCCACTTCCCTAGAAACATCCTAGAGGTTCTGGTATTTCTCAAAGACCAATTTTAGTTCCCTAAGAGGAGGTCTTAAAAAGGCGCTTCAAAGAAGAGGTAATTTCCGTTACCGATTCTTTCACCTTTATTTCTTCTTCCACTTCTTCTTCTTAGGTTGTTTCATTATGAAGTAATAACATAAGTATCACTCATATACTTATATGTTATTATAAGTATGAAACAACCCTATTTCACCATCTATCCATCCTACGGAAAACGAAATCACCGCGCGTGCGTACGTACGTAATACAGTCTCCACGCCGTGGTGTAATCTGTTTTTCCACCAACACCTTACATGGATGGGTATTATGGTGTAAAGAATAACTATAAATAGTTATCATAACATCATAATGATTCTGATATATTTTATCATCCACTCCAATTCAATTCAATAATTATGGAAATGATATCATCGCTCGTGCGTACGTACGGACTACCGTCTCCACGACACGATGAGATTCATTCTCCATGTTAACCATTTAAGAATGATTATAAAGTATATATAAGCAATAATAATGGAATATATGACATTATAAAGCTACTGGATTTATTTGTATATATATGTATGTCATCTACTTAATTCCACTCAATTCAATAAGGAAACGAAAACAGCGTTCATGCGTACGTACGGCCTACCGTCTCCATGAACGGTGTATTTCTTTCCATTTATAGATCCATTATATATATGTATATTCTGAATATATATTATATATAAATCATTTTTTATATTCTATAATTAAGTAATAATTATCTAAGTAATCATATGAATAGTTACAAGTTGAAACACGAACGACAAATGAGACGATTTTACCCAAAACGCTACTTTAACATGAATTTACAAAAGAACGGGTAATATAAAGTCATAAGTGAACCATATATGATATAATAACAATGAATATGATTCTTTAATAAGTCAATGACATTATTTAAATCATTATACAGGAGGTTCGGACACTTACGAAGCAAATCGGACCTAAGGTAAGGGAATATATCACAATCTCATTTTATCCGAGATTGTTTATACTTTGGTATTTACTAGGGTGTATTTTATCATCCACATCCATGTTTCCTCAATATTTAATATTATTTCTATCCACCTACAATTGTTTAAATCCTATTTTACCCTTCGGTGAGTTTTTAGTAAAAGATATGAAAGGAATCTTTTGACAGTTTTCGTACAAGGTACTTTTTTGACTTTTCCGACAAAAGTACGGGAAGAATGTTTTTTTTAACTTATACGGCATGAATGGATTTTTAAAACATTATTTCCAAGAAGCTTCCTTTACAAGTTTTCAAGTTTATTTTTAATCAAATTCTTTTAGTTATAATTTTATGACATTTTAAGAAATGAAAAGTTTTTTTTTTTGAAGTAGAAAGGATATTTTCCTCAAGAATGGAGTTCAAGTGTTTTATCAAAATTATTTTGCATCTAAGATAATAAAGGGTTCTGTTTCTATCCCTATTATTACATGGATTTGATGGAAATATTTTTTATGAATTTCTTTATCTTATATGAATTGTTTTATGATGTCACGGTGTTTAAGATTCCCATTTGTATTACATGGGTTATGCAATGATGTATGATTTATGATTTTGTGGCACACATAAGAATGGTATCATTATGAGATGGGTGGGACATATATCTCCCTCCAATGCATTGGGTAAAGATTTTATATCTCATTAGATATACATGGCTAGAATGGTAGGTTATACCGGTTCAGTGAAACAGGACTGAAACGAGGGTGAATCGGTTCAGAAAGGGACTTTGTCCACTAAGATAGTCTTGGAAATGAGTCTTGACTAATAAGAAATGATTCTATATGATTATGTGTGTATGCCAAAAAGTTTAATGTTTTATGTTATGATTATTGTGATTACATTTCACTGCCATGAGTTATCCCAGGTTATGAAATTATGATCTCTTTTACAGGTTAAGATTTCCAAAAGTTATGTGCTTATGTATATGATGTGATTGATATTTCTTTTGTTTACCCTTACTGAGCATTTGAGCTCACCCTTTTATGTTTACTTTTCCTCAGGATATAAAGAAAGTTTTTAGGTATAAAAAAAAGAAGATATTTATGGGAGATGTTGAAGATCTTTCACCAGGATTAGAAGATTATATTCCGAGTTTCCAAAGACACTAAACTATTACGATCCTTGTGTGTGTGTTTTTGTTATGTACTAAGTATTCCGCAAATGTAATGTAATGTCAATGTACGTCAAGCTTCAGGTCTCTACAACTATAATTGGTTTAAAAGGAGGATTGATCAATATATATAATGATCATTGAGGAATAGAGGTGCATACTACGAGGTTATAAAGTTCTAATAAGTCAAAGTGGATTTATTGAAATTTAAAAATATTTTAATGTTAATGAGGAGGATCAATGATTCTATAAGGATTTTTAGTAGAGGTTATGGAAATTATAGTCTTGAATGTTTTTTTGCATAAAAAATTTAAAATGTGATGATTATAAATGTTCTAATGGATTAGTAATAAATCATGCATTTGGTGTTTATTTATCCTAGACTGAATGGATTGATCAAGTATTTTTTAGATTGGAGTTATATAATACATCCAGATTTCATGATAATAATATCCAGAGATATAGATTTGTTAAATTAAGATACCTTCCAAACATTTGTAATTGATTAGTGAATGATGAAACCTTCTCATGTTTTTTAGCCAATTAATTGTATTAGTGATAAAATATTTGTCTTGGACTTGTCACCAACCATATAAGGACATGGTCAACCACATTAGCTAGGGAATTTATAAAAATATTTAGTGCCCTATATTACATTATAGTTTTATTTTATATGGGTTTTTTATAATTAAATATTGATAGGGTTTTGAAATTAACATGTCATAAATTTCAAAAAGTAAATTATAAAAGAATTATATTAATCCCACCACCCATTTATCAGTCTTACATAATATTACTAGGTACTTGACTAATAATCTATTTTAAATTTACTTATTATATTTTTTTCTTATAAAAATATGATATAATGATTTTTTAATATATTATTAATCATATATTACTCATTCTCTTTTTTCATACAATTTTCAAGAGTTGTAACTATATCAATGTAAGAGTTCCAAATTATACCATTTCGATTACTTTATGATATTATTTTTATTTATTTTATGACCATATATCCATTTTATTTTGATCCTTTAGATTTATTATAGATTATGGAATACCCATTATAATCTATATTTCCATTTACATAAGTTTTTATCATACCAAAGTAATGGTTCCCAATTCTAACATTACATTTCTAATTTTTGATTATTTAGTAATGTTTTTTTTATTTCATTTCATATTATTCCATGACTGCATATCAATTTTATTTTCATGTATTTTTTATATTATGGATGTTTTATTACCCATTACCCACCATCAAACCATTTTAATAGGCCCTTGTAATGTATTTGTAAGTGTTTCTCATTCCATCCACTTCATTTCTTATTTATAATTAATTTCTTATAAAAAATTATAAACATCATTTTCATATAATTTCATTACTATATTTCTAAATATTTTACATTAAATTAGTATATAATTAATTATATATTAGTTATTCCCTCTCATTTTTACTTTCTCATAATACATTGGGTTTTTAAGGTAGTGATTCTCAATCAACTTGTAACATCCATGACTTTCAATTAATATGATTTTAACAAATTAATTCATTAATATTATTTATTTAAATTAAAAATTTAGTTAGTTTCATTTTAAGATATCAACATATAATATATATTCATAATTATTAAACTAAAAGGAGTATTATTTGTTTTTTAAATTATAATAAATTCGTTTTTACTTATTCAAAAATATGAAATTATGAATTATATTGAAATTATTATTGAATCCATTTTTATTATTATATTGAATAAAGATATATATATATATATATTTAATTCATTTATCATAATGGTCTTATTTTTAATAATTATTATAATGGATTTATAAAATAAACTTGATAGAATACATAATTATTTTTAGAAATTAAGTTTTATTTGATAACCTTATTATAGTTATCTAGAGTTATCTTCTAATATCATCATTTTAATAGAAATTGTGTAATTATATTTTAATATTAAAAATAGTATTATAAATTCTTTAAAATTGATATTATTGTGGCATATAACCATATAAAATAACTAAATAGTCTTTACTAACTTAACTCATTTTATGTGTATCATTTGAATCTAAAAATTGATAAATAATATTTTCACAATAATATATTATTTAATTAGTAATTTTAAATATATATAAAAAATTATTTAATATTTGAATCATTTTTTCATATATAATTTGGTTGATTTAGAACTCTAAAAACTCTCATTTAGATTATTATGTAACGAGTTTCCCACTAATATAATATTAATATTTATTCACTATATTCAATAGAAAATATTATTTATACTATAAATATATATGGTATTATTATCCTAAATGTGCATTATATTTAGATATGGTAGTTTTTATAAAACTAAAATGTTCGTTGATAATGAATTATGAAAACAATTTATCCAGTTCATTATAAAAAATATATCTTACTATTTTTTAAAAAATATAGGCTTTTCCAAAATATAAGATTAAGTTTTCAAAATAGATTTCATTTTAAGCATCATCTTTTCAAAATGATCATAGGTTCATTTTTTCATATATTTCATTAAAAGAAGATTTTGTGGTGAATAGTATAAAATGCATATTTCATTATAATATATGTTTTATGACATTATCATGATAAAATATTTTTAAAGAAAATATAAAAAAAAATTCATGATATATAATTTATTAATTGGGTTTAATAATCCTTTAAAATAAAATATACTTAATTATAGAATGTATAAATAAACTATCAATATCGATATTATATTATATATATATATAACTATATTCGATTCATTGCATAGTATATATATTATTTACAAGGTATAATTCTATTTTTTATGTCATGAAATTTCAAATAGACCTATATATGTAATAATATAATTATAAATTTCATATTAATCAACATTATTGATAGTATTGGTCCTAAATAATAAAATAATAAATATATTACTAAATGTTACCCCACTAAATTCTTAAAAAAATACCCTCCATAGTCACATCTAAAACTCTTTATTTATCTATATATATTATGGTATCCTACTTTAAACACCCCATGAAACATTCCTAAGGTCCTACTCTAGAAAAAAATACACTTCTCTGAAGGATATATACTCAATCTGATAGAGGAGACTGAAACAACATGCTAAAGGTTTCAATGAATCTCGTTCCATTCTTATACTAAGTGCTTTTTATAGGAAACAGTTCCCACTCTTATTAGTCTATGATGACTAAATATCCATTCTTATAGTGGTTGTTTATGACTAGTAACCCTTGAAATAAGAGGATATTACCAGTCTAGTTTTCTTTCCATTAGAGAGTGTTAACCCTACCAATGACCTATCAATATTTATATTGAAAGATAACAATGGAGTCACAAAGGTTATTCCAAATGAGACATCCATTCATATTTTTATCAATCTAGTGAACAATAGAGGTTTCATACTTTCTACTAAAAAATCATTCCCAAATATATGGTCCAGATAAATAATCTTATGTGAGGTTATCTTGCATGCACTGCATAGTCTCGTTATTTTTTTATGACTAATTTATAACTCCTTAAAGGTATTATCCTTCCTTTAATAAATGGACCAATGATGTCTACCATCCTATAAATAATCCCATGTTAAGCTATTGATTATTGTTTCGCTTCTTCTAATAAAAAACTTAGGAACCTGATGACTGGTAGGATATGAATATGAATGAAATAAAGGACACTATTTAAGAGGGTAATATTATCTCCAATAGAGAGGAATCTACTCTTCTAGTTTTTAATTCTATATATGATTCTGATGATGATACCTTCAAAGTCTGGGATACATACTATTTTATTGAACAATAGATCACCCAATTATTCAATACATAATTGTCTTCTGGAAATACATATCCTATCTATAGATTTATCTTTCTTTACTAGTCATTTTTTGGAATATACACACTTCTCTTAATGATATTAATGCATTTACCACTTCTTCTACTATACTCAATAATAATATCTTTTAAAAATTGCATTGAATTTCTTCTTTCATTGATGAAAAAGACCATATCATTTGTGATGAATAAGTGGAAGATTCCAATGAACCCATATCATTTATTGAAAGGATTAACCCTTAAATTTATAATTTTATAGATCATTTTCCTAATAATAACATCCTGATTCATGATATATATTCTTGGGGAGAGAGGATCTCCTTGGATAACACCTCAAAATAACTTGAAAACCCAAACCTCCACCCCAAAAGAGAGATAAAAACTAGGGTGAAGAAAACCGACAAAAAATAAGGTTGTAGAACCATTTTAAAATCCACACTACCTAAGAACTTTTAGGTTGAATTCCCGTTTCATTTTATCGTAGTATTTATCCATGATAATATTTTCCATGGAATTTGATCCAACCACTTTCCTATCAATGTCCACTAACATTTATTGATTGAGGCCAATTGACCCTGGATACTCCTACCTTGGGAAACCCGTGATGTTCATATAATATTTGAAGTGGTAAAAGATTTGATAGTATCTTGTTGAGGATCATTTCAATATCCTTGTATTAGAAATTACATAGTCTTGTTAGTAAAAATTCACCAAATGTTCTAGGATGGTTCACCTTGGAAATCATAATAATAACTGTGGAATGGTAACATGGGGAAGAAGACCGCCCTTGAAATAATTTTAAACTTCCCTAATTAGTTCTTTCTTGATAAAATCCCAAGATTCAATATATAAGGATCTAAATAATCCATTAGGTCCTGGTGCACTATCTAGGTCAAGTCTTTTAATAGCAATAAATATTTCATCCTCATTCAGGTTTTCTTTAAAGGAATCATTAATGTAGTCCTCCAATGTGAGGGGTAATTTTATCAAAAAAATGATTATATTATTCATTTAGAGGGTATACATCATTTTCTCTAGGAAAATGGTTGGCTAAAAGATCCTTGAAGTGGGAGAATCTTAAGGAAAAATGGATTCATTATTGTTGCAGAATGTGTCTTCTTCAAGTTGTGTGATAAGCCTCACAAAGAAATTTTCCTATATGAATACATTGAAATATATTGTTTTATACTCTCCTTTCAGTAAGTCATCATTATTTAAAGTTTCTAAATTTATTGGATAAAAGTAATAAAATACCTTCATCCCATTGATTTTAAATCCTTCCATTAAGCTGATTGTTCTTAGCCATAATATCTTCCAATGATAGTTTGGGATATGTTTGTCAATTTCTCCATTCTAAAATGGTTTCTGTCAATGTACAAAATTTAATCTAGGATTCAACCCATTCATACCCTTGAGATAGATCATTCCACATGTTTCATTAATGTTTTATCCTTCATCCATGCATTGAAGAAGTGGAAGTTATGAATAGGTGACAGAGAAATGTGGATATGGAGCATCACTAGAGAATGATCAGATAAAGATCAATCCAGGTGGGAGATAGCCATGTGTGATAAATCTGTTATTATAAGCATGTTTTCCAAGCACCTTTCAACCCAAATCTATATTCTTCTACCTCATCTCTTGTTTTTACACCACATAAAATGGTCACCATTGAAGTCCAAATACATTATATTACTGAGGTTAAGAATACTCATAAATCTTATATATACTTGCACGAGTAAACACCACTTTTTTTAGACTAATATGTTGCAAAAATGTTGGGAGTCACAGTGAAAAAGGTTTGCAGATAAAGAAAATATATAATAAAAATAAAAAGAATAATATGAACACAAAAACAATGATTTACATGATTCTATAATAGTCCCCATATCTATATAGAGGAATAATAACTTCACAATAATTCATTATCATAATTATAGTGAGGTTTTAGAGTTTCAAAAACTCCAAAACACTAGCTCAAATGAGTTAATAAATAATATGAATCACTATGAAACCAACCGCAAAGTAATTCCATTGTGCTACAATGAATGGTGGCTAGAAGCCTACACTACTATAGTGTTTTCTCCACCTAATTACATGATATTATAGTGGTCGGTGGGTAAAAGTCCACAGAGCTACAGTACTACAATCCCCAAAGATTGAGATGCTGCGTAGGGTGGATCAGGCTTCAAGTGGAATATTTTTTGGATTGATGTAGCCTAATCCATTTGTATGATGTTGGGCCAAATACTAGAGGCCCATACTACACACCAGACCACAACTCTCAATGGTCAAGCTCTGTTGTGAGCTTGTAGGGAGTTTCAGGGGACAATGTGCCCCTACTCCTAAGGCCTAAGGTCCCTAGACAAAATTATGTAGAACTATAGAAACTCTCACTGACTGCAGTAGAGTTGACTAAGTTACAATGAAAGGTAATTTTATTAGTGTAGACTTCGGCACAGTTACTATTGCATCTTGGACTTTAGAGACATCGGTACTATAGCTCCATTGACTTTTATCCACCAGCCACTACACTATCTTGTACTTGGGTGGCCATAGAACTGTAGTGGTTTATACTTCTATCCACCATTCACTATATCACATTGGACATACTATGTGGTTAGTGGTTTAATGGTTAATTTTCTTTATTAGCTCATTCGAACTATGGTTTGGGTGTGTGTGAAACTATGAAGCCTCATTATAATAATGCTCCCAATTATAGGGATTTGATTATTCCTCTCCATGGATATAGGGATTATTTCTGAACCACATAAATCATCATGTCTATGTTCACCTTATTCTTCTTCTTTTTATGACTTTTCTTTATATGAAAATATCCATCATTGTGACTCCCAGTGTTTCCACAATAACTGGTATCAAAGGTTGAGTTTAGAATTCATGAATTAAATATTGGATATATAATAAGAAAAGGTAAATATTGATCACTTTGATGGAACTGACTTCAGTTACTAGAGGATGTATATCGAGGATTTTATTTATCATAAAAAGATATAATTTCCACTTCTGGGTGTAAAACCAATAGATATGGAATATATGGAGTGGTAGATATTTTATTGATAGGTTCTGGGAGTTCTTCACCTTAGGTTGACCAAAAAGATGGCATTCAACATCAGAGAGGTGAAGATGATAGTTGGCATGATGAAAACTCTTGTGAAAATATATGAGAAGACTTCAATGTCAAACAAAGTGTACCTGATGTGATGATTGTTTAATTTGAAAATGATTTAAGGTAGGATTATTACATACCATGTCAAAAAAATTAACAGCATTACAAGTCAATTGAAATTGGTGGGAATTGTGTTTGATGATGAGGTATGTGCACTGGTTTTACTGTCTTTATTACCTGATAGTTGGGAAGAAACTGTAATAGTTGTGAGTGGTTCCTTAGATAATACAAAGAAAGTTATAAAGGATTTGAATAACATGATCCTCAATGATGATATTCAAATAATTGAATAGGGAAGATTCTCTGGTTCTTCTTTGAATGTGGATGGAATATGAATATATTCATAGTAAGATAATCTCATAGGATGATCAAATTCAAGAGGAAAGAGACAAGACAAGAAAAATGGGGTTGGTCCTATACTTAGGAATTTTAGGAAGAAAGGATAGGTCAATAAGAAGTGTAGATAAAAACAAAAGGCACCTAAAAAATATGTAGCAAACATGGTGACTAAAGGAACTAATGATGTACTATTACTGAGCATGAATATCCCTAGAGTCTTGCATTTTTTAAATAGGTCCATCTTTCCATTCCAAATCATAGAATCTTTTTATGAACAATTATGTTTTTGGAAATTTTGGAAAGGTGAATCTTACTAATAGTTAACCCTTGAAGATCATGAGGAAGGGTGATGCACGATTCAATACCAATAGTATAAGTCTATTGTTTTTGGAAAATTTGTGGTATATCCCTATTTTAAGAAGAAATATTATTTATTTCAGGCATCTTGATGATGCATATTTAAGTACCATGTTCATTGGTGGTGCATTGAAGATCACTAAGGGAGACATGGTCATAATTTGGGGAGTAAAGAATGGTACCCTGTACAATATGATATAAAAATGAATGGACATGATTGAATCAATAAATTATATTGATGATTCACAATTGTGACACTACAAAATAGGCCACTTGAGTGATAAGGGGATGAATGTTCTATAAACAAAAGGAATTCTACCAGAGATGAAGTCAGTAGATGTTGGCCTATGTGAAGATTGTATCTCTAGAAATCATAAGAAGGTATCCTTTGTGAAAGGAGGCAGAACACTAAATAATGGGAAGCTAGACCTAGTGCACACTGATATTTGGGGGCCTACACTGGTAAATTCCCTTGGAGGGTCACAACATTATGTGATATTTATCGATGAATCAATAAGGAAGGTATGATTTCACTTTCTAAAAAGAATATATGATGTGTTTAAGGTGTTTTATAAGTAGAATTACATGGTGAAAAATGAGTCTATAACTAAGATAAAATGTTTGAGGTATGAAAAAATTGGTGATTATAGATGTAAGGAGTTTAGATAATTCTATAATAATAATAGAATTCAATGGGAGAAGATTATTTTAGGTACAAAACAACATAATAGTGTAGCTAAAATGATGAATAGGACATTGAATGAACGTGTCAGGAGTAGGAGGATGAACTCAAGATTACCAAAAACCTTATGGGATGATGTAGTTAACATAGAATCATATATCATCAATAGGATTTCATCTGTACCAATGGGACAATTTCTACCTAAGGAGCTCTGATCTATTAAGGAGGTAAGAATGTCACATTTACGAGACTTTGGTTGTTTGTCATATATACATATTTATGTTGATGAAATGGAAAAAACTTGATGTTAAGTCCAAATCAAGTTTCAATATTTGATATGGTGATTGGGAATTTGGTTACCACTTTTGGGCTAATAAGAAAAGGATGATCATCAAAATCTATAACCCAATATTTAATAAATGTGTCACGTATAAAGAATATTATGCATTTGAAGTTTATAGTGGGAACAAAGATTTGAACTGTCATAGGAAAGTGGATCTTGAAGGTGTACCTGAGCATGTGACACCATAACTAGTGGATACTACCCCTCAAATGGATTTTAAGAGATCAATAAGGGTGATAAGTCATGTGCAGAGGTATTCATCATCCTTACATTATTTGTTATTAACTAATGGTGGAGAACCATAATTCTTTGAATAAGAAATGTAGTTAAAGGATTAAATAAAGTGCAAATTATCTGGGAAGGGAGAGATGTTTTCATTAAATGTAAAAAATACATGGGATATGTTGAGTCAGGGAAGGAATTCCTAGTGTAAAAACTCCATAAGAGCTTATATGGGTTAAAGTATGCACCCAAGTAGTGGAATAAAAATTTTGATTTATTTATGACTAAAAATGAATACAAATGGTGTGGAATTGATAAATGATTCCACACTATGTCTTTTGGTGATGAATTCATTATACTTCCTCTATTTGTGGATGAAATGATCATTGTAGGATAGTGTATGTATGTAATGGCCCGGACCTCTCTGGCCCATTCCTTTGTCGAAAAGAGGATCATGAAGTGTTCTGGAGGGTAGAATGGACTTTTCCCACACCTTTCAGAATTTTGTAACTACACGTCGTGTAGTGTGAGTACACACCATGTACCACCTTGCCGGGTATACCCCGTGTTGAGGTCGTGTCCTTTCCGCGTGAAATAAATGAGTACACTCCATATATCCCATACTACACGTCGTGTAGTTCCTCCCCACGTACGTGTTACCCTCAAATCGTGTGTTGACCAGTCAACGGTTGTGTGCCATGTTGAGGTCATGTCCTTTCCGCATGAAATAAATGAGTACACTCCATCTAGCCCATACTACACACCGTGTAGTTCCTCCCCACGTATGCGTTACCCTCAAACCATGTGTTGACCAGTCAATGACCGTGTGCCGCGTTGAATGTCGTGTTGGAAGCCGTGTGGAGACCGTGTGAAATGGCTGAGTACACACCGTGTACTAGAAAGTACACACCATGTACTTCAGTTTTTCTCGCCTATAAAAGGAGGGGGGCTCTCCTCCTTTTAAAAGAACTCCTCTCCTCCCCTCTCCATTGAGCAGAGCTCTCCCGAGAGACTCCAAATCTCATTTCCTCCATAACTTCTTCATCTGAACTCTGATTTATGATCCGTCAGTGGCCACGGGATCATAACGATGAGGTGGAACTTCTGAGATTTTATCTGTTGCTTTCACTTCGGCCTTTCCTTCCCAGATTCCACCTGAGGAGGTTTTTCTGGGTTTTGACAGAAGCGATGGATGCCGACGGACGTCTTCTAAAGCTGATCTGGGGGGGAGTTGTGATCAGAACCTGTTGAGGTAGGGATCTTACCTTCATCTCTCTAATTTGTGAATCATGCGGGATGGGTGTCCTCCTTCTTTCACGAGACAAAGTTGAACCAATTTAATAAAGATAATAACCGGCTTAAAGAATGGGGTTGGGAAAGTTGTTATGTTTATCTTTGTTTATCATATTGTTATGTTGTGAATTGAATAGGCTTATGCCAACTGAAAATCACGGTCGTTGGTGGCCTTTTCTTGCGCAATTAAATGTTTCCCTATCTTTCTAGACCATTTTTTGGATGGAACTTTGTGGAATGTGGAATTCGGTTAATCACGTAAAGTTAGATGATTTAAAATCCAGAACCCTTGTGTGATCACCCTGGTTGAACAAAATGGAATAATGAACATGTGGATGTTGGCTTGGTTACATGGTGTGTGAAAAGGGGGGGTGGATCCTCAATTGTTACGAATAGGACGGGCAGCAGGGTTGCGATAAAATATATTAAAGGGGAGAAGATGTGGCACGAGCCTTGTCTTGTGATACGGTGGTGGAGATGTGGTTGTAGTGGCAGCAGGGCTGCAGTAATGGGTTGTGTTATTAAAAGAAAGTGGAAAGTTGATAAATGAACTGTAGGGAAAGATAATGAATGTGGGAACAATCAATGGGGTTTGTTTGATGATAAAAGGGTTGGGTTGTCTTGCTTTTGTTTTATCTAACTTGATTTGTGTTTGGAAGGGATTTTGTTCTACGAAACGCTTGATCTGGTTTGATAGTTTCCCAGTAGTTAAGGAACTAATAAACTATTACTGATGAAACATAAAAACCTAAATGGGGTTGGGGTTGTTTGTTGTATGCATGCTTTGTAGTAGTAGTGTCGAGGCACATGCTCAGTTTCTCTATTTAGAAGCCATAGGTTGGGCTGTGTGTTTGGTATACATATATATATCGGTATCTTTGTGTTTTGTCGCACCCCACCCATGTTGCGCACTTAGTACCGAACACTCCCATTTCATGGGAGAGGGTGTTTTCCCCTTAGTTACTAGCTCCTTCCTGCTCCTTCTTCCATAGGCTATGATGGCTTGAGGTGACCTTACACCCAAGACTCTTCGGGTAGGTTTCGATTGGGGTGGTATTATCCCAAGACTCTTCAGGTAGTTTTACTGTTCCCAATAATCTTTGGGATGAGGCCCAGGTGTGTTCGGGCGGGGATGTGATTGTGGTTTTTGGGGACCAGGTGTGTGTGGGAGGAATATGTGGTTGTGAGGCCCAGGTTTGTGCGGTCAAGATATGTGGTTGTGAGGCCCCGGTGTGTGCGGGCAGGATATGTGGTTCTTGAGGCCCAGGTGTGTGCGGGCGGGAAGAGTGTGGTAGCGTCAGGATGTTCGCCATTAGGAAGAGCAGCTAACTAGTGGGAAATGGTTTGGGGTACCCAATACTCTTCTTCTTAAATACTACTACCTCTTTTTATGTGTTTTTGGTGAGCGTGGCTGGTGAGGTTGGGTGGATAGATTATTTTGTTAGGTTGGTTTCTTCTATTGTTCTCACGGGACATTAGGATGTATCCCCACTTGTGCACGAGAGATTTAGGTTTCCCTGCTGAGTATACTTGTATGCTCACCCTACATTTACTTTCAGGTTTCCAGGAGGACTACCAGGGTCGTGCAAGACCCTACTAGTCGGGACAGTTGGAGTTGTTTCATTTGTTGTACTCTTGTTTCTTTTAGTATTGTACTTTTGAGCTTTCTTGTACTTGTACTTTGTTTCAGAATTTCTTAAACATGCATGTGGTATTGGTTTGGGTTTATTTCTATACACTTTTTCTTTTCCTTTTTTTTTGGTAGTTGACTTGTCCTATTTCCCGATCTAGAATAATAAAAAGGGTAATGCCTCCCATATTTGTGAAAACTCATACCCTTGCTGCTAATCGCCACTCCGAGGCCTACTAGAGGCGGGACTCGGGGGTCATTATCCCCCTTTCACCATTGCCAGCTCAGGAGGGGCATCTTTGGTGGGAGGGGGTCATGAAAAAATGGTATCAAAGGTGATGGTTGAGAGATAGGATGGAGTCTAGAGTTAGGCACAGTGAGGATTGCATGGGATGGTAGGGAGACAGTATTGGCTGATCTTGGTGCATGACATAGGTCAGGGAAGACCGGCTAGGACATGGGATTTTAGGGCCCCCCGTGATCTGATGCAAGGACTCTGAGCCTACCGAACAACCAAGTGAGACTACATTGATTGCAGGGTAGAGACCCTAGGGAAGGTACATGCATCATCATGATTGTGTTTTACTTGATTTGGGTGTTCTGTGAAAGAAATAAAGTGATAAAATGGAACCTTGATAAATTTCCTTGCTACATAGGCTTAGGCGATCTTTGTTTACTGTACAGTTGTGGCACCTGGACATCGTCCCCGGGTGGCTCAGATAGCTGAGGCCCAGTAGATTCAGGCGGTTGATCAGTTGAGGATTGACCGAGAGGAGGAAGATAGCCAGTGGCAGAAGACTCTCTGTTCCATCCAATGAAAACCCCTCAAGAAGTACGAGGGTAGTACTTCGGATATGGAGATAGAGGGGTGGCTTAAGGATCTAGGGATCGCTTTTACTTGATCTGTGCTCTGAGGGAGTACTGGGTTCCCCTAGCATTCAGTCATCTGAGAGTTACAGCGTGCCAGCGGTGGACGCTCTACCTCGGGGAGAGGACAGAGGCAGAGGTTCCATGGGATGACTTTGAGAAGGAGTTTCGTTAGAAATTTCTTTCTTCCATGATCAAGGTAGAGAAGTGTCAGGATTTACTCTCCCTCCATCAGGGGAGTATATTAGTACGAGATTTTGGGATCAAGTTCAAGGATCTACTATGCTTTGCTCCGGATCTCTTTTCGGATGAGGAGTCTCAGGCAAGATGTTTGGAGGAGGCGCTTCGTCCTTCGCTCCAGTCTGTTGTCACCCCCTTCACCCTTCTGATGTACTTGGCCATAAAGAAAAAGGCAGAGGTTGTAGAGAGGATTCACTCATAGGGAGGTGCACCACGAGAGGGGATCCGGCCAGTTTCGTCGAAAGGGAAGGCAGTCAGCAGCAGGTCTCCTGTGATGGGACCTTCTAGATTCAGGCCAGTGGGGAGTAGGCCCCAGCAGTTCTAGTTCAGATCTTCGGGTCCTCGTTCCTTTTTTAAGAGCCTAGGACTGAAGTGTTTCTCTTGTGGAGGTTTCGGGCACATCCAAAGTCGGTGCCCGACCCGATCTTGGTACGGTGGAGGTGGGCAGGTTCAGCGCCTGCCTCAGCAGCACCAGTTGCTGGCGAGGCCCTTCCAGCAGCGGCAGGACCCTGATCCTCTAAGGGAAGACTTTGCAGGAGGAGGCCGACCTCAGGGTGATCCTCAGGGACCTCGACCAGGGCATGGTCGGGGAGGTGGTCAACATCAAAGAGGCAGAGGAGCTGGGGGTGGACAGTTGTACGTAGCAGAGTTGGAAGCTCCAGCAGGACCAGAGGTGGTGCGAAGTACAATTTGTTTGTTAAGCACTCTTGTTTCTTCTTTGTTCTATTCATGAGCTTCACACTCCTTTGTTGCACTTGGTCTAGCCCATGCCTTGGGTCTAGACGTAGAGAGAATTTTCGTACCCCTGGTGCTAAGTACACCAGTTGGAGGTCAGACCAGTGTATCTTGTGTTTTTCGAGGATGTGGGATGACGTTGGGACCACATCGATCTAGTGGGGATCTTCTTTTTCTACAAATTAAGCCCTACGATGTCATCCTAGGCATCGACTGGTTTTTTTCTGTTAATTCTGTTATCGACTACTTCTGAAGAAGAGTTGTGTTCTCCGACATGGATGGGAAGCGTGTAGCTTTTGTTGGCAAGAGGATATATCAGGTGGGAAGCTGGAATGTGAAGCCTCTCCTTTCCTTTTGAGGCGGGGTATCATTGGTTTCAGCTGATACAGAGATGGTGGATGTTACAGAGGTTTTTGGGGAGTTCTTCGATGTTTTTACTGAGGAGGTTGTAACTCTACCCCCCCCCCCCCCCCTGACGTGATGTTGAGTTCGGGATAGACTTACAGCCTGGTGCCCATCTGATTTCGATGGCCCCTTATCGGATTGCACCTTCAGAGTTTCGGGAGTTGCGGATTCAGATTGACGATCTGATGGAGAAGGGTTTTGTTGGACCCAGCGTGTCACCATGGGGTTCTCCAGTTTTATTCTTGAAGAAGGAAGATGGTGGTTTCAGGCTATGCATAGACTACCAAAGGTTGAATCAGGTAATGGTCAAGAACCGTTACCCACTTCCAAGGATAGAGGATCTCTTCGACCAGTTGAGGGGAGCAGGTTAGTTTTCTAAGATTGATCTACGATCTGGATATTATCATCTGAGGGTAAAGGATAGTGACATATCTAAGATAGCTTTCAAGTGTAGGTATGGGAACTTCGAGTTTGTAGTGATGTCATTTGGAGTAACTAATGCACCAGCTGTGTTCATGTGACTTATGGAATTTTTATTCCGAGAGTTTCTGGACCGGTTTGTCGTTGTGTTTATCGATGACATCCTGATCTACTCAAGATCGGAGGAGGATCACGTTGAGCATCTCAGAGTAGTCTTGGAAGTCCTTTGACACCACCATCTTTATGGGAAATTGTCAAAGTGTAAGTTCTTGATGCAAGAAGTACACTTCCTTGGGAACTTGGTGTCTCAACATGGAGTGTCAGTTGACTCGTCGAAGGTGGAGGAAGTTGTTTCTTGGGCAGCACCCAAGAGCGTGGTAGAAGTTCATAGTTTCCTGGGGTTGGCAAGCTATTATCGGAGGTTTGTTTTAGACTTCTCTCGAGTTGCTGCTCCATTGACATCTTTGACTAGGAAAAACCAGGTCTTCCTATGGAGTGAGCAGTCCTAGGAAACTTTCGACTACCTGAAGGAGAAGTTGGTCGTTGCTCTAGTACTCAGGTTTCCAGAGGAAGGGTTGTTGTATGAGGTGTTTTGTGGTGCTTCTGGCCTTGTTTTGGGGTGCGTACTGATGAAGAAGAAGGGTGTGATCTGTTATGGTTCCAGGAAGTTACGTCCTCACGAGCATAACTATTCCACCCATGACATAGAGCTTGCAGTAGTGGTGTTCTCATTGAATTTTTGGTGAAATTACCTCTTTGGGGAGTGCTTTGTGGTCTTCTCAGATCACAAGAGATTACGTTATATCTTCTCCCAGCGTGACCTGAACTTACGGCAGTGGAGATGGGTCGAGTTTCTCCAAGACTATGACTTTGAGATCTCTTACACTGAAGGTAAGGCCAACGTTGTGGCTGATTCCATGAGCAGAAAGTCACATAAGGAAGTGGTTCGGGAATCCTCTGATTTTTGGAAAGCGATGGGAGAGTTGGCTTCCTTGCACTTGGATGCAAGGGTAGAAGGTGTTAGAGGCTGTTTGTTTTAGATGACGGTGAAATCCTCCTTGCTATAGTAGGTGGAAGAGTCTCAGTTGGGAGACTCCGAGGTAGAAGTAATGTGGGATTGTATCGATCAGGGGAACGCTCCAGAAGGATGGTCAGAGGACAGCCGACATCGGATGCTCTTTCATGGAAGTTTGTTTGTTCTGGAGGCGATGTGTGAGGGAGTTCTCCGTGAGTTACATAGCTCAGCCTTGGCAGTGCATCCGAAAGTTTCAAAAATGTACCGAGGCCTGAGGGAACAGTTTTGGTGGCCCAGGGTGAAATGGGGAGTGGCGGAGTTTGTGGCTAAGTGCCTAGTGTGTCAGCAAGTAAAAGTTGAACACCGTGTTCCCAGAGGTTTGTTTCATCCTTTATATGTCCCCGAGTTTAAATGGGATGGAATCTCAATGGAATTTGTCACAGGACTGCCCAGAGCTCAGGGTGGTTATGATGTTATCTGGGTAGTGGTGGATCGACTGACGAAATCAACTCACTTCTTAGAAATTAAGGAGTCGGGTCCGGTGAGTACCTTAGCACAGAGGTATGTAGACGAGGTGGTGTGGTTTCATGGAGTTCCAAATAAAATCGTCTCATATCGAGATACTCAATTTATCTCATGAGTCTGGGGGGTTACAACATGATTTTGGCACCCAGCTACGCCTTAACACTGCTTTCCACCCCCAGACCGATGGGAAGACCGAGCAAACTATCCAGACATTGGAGGACATGTTGCGGGCATGCATTCTGGATTTCGGAGGATCATGGGTGTGGAACTTCCCTTTAGTAGAGTTTTCCTACAACAACAGATTCCACTATACTATTGGCATGGCACCGTTTCAGGCGTTGTATGGAAGGCCATGTCGTTCACCCATTTGCTGGGAAGAGGTTGGTGAGAAAGGATCTCTTGGGCCAGAGGTAATACAGAGCACCACAGATAAAGTTCATCTTGTGTGTGAGAGGATGAAAGCGGCTCAAGACAGAAATAAGTCTTATGCTGGTCGTCGGAGGAGGCCCTTGGAGTTCGAGGTGGTAAATCATGTTTTCTTGAAGGTTTCCCCTCGACGGGGGCAGCGGAGGTTTGAGAAGGGGAGTAAGATCTCCCCTAGGTTCATCGGACCTTTCGAGGTGCTGAGGTGAGTCGGTGAGGTGGCATATCAGCTGGCCCTACCACCTCAGTTGGAGAAGGTTCATGACGTCTTCCACGTCTCCCAACTTCATCGGCACTTACACGACGACTCTCACGTTATCGATTGGGGAGAGTTAGATATGGAAGACGAAGCGACCTTCGAGGAACGACCAGTCAGAATCGAGGATCGTAAATAGAAGGTGCTCCGTGGATGAACCATCGCCTTGGTTCATGTGTTGTGGAGGCATGGCGGCCTCGAGGAGAGCACTTGGCAGCGGGAGGCTCAGATGCACGCTCAGTACCAGGAGTTGTTTTGACTTGTGTTTTTCTTTGTTCTTCTGAGATTTGTTTTGATTTTATGCTCTGTACCTTTAATATATGGAATGCTTGGCTTGTTGGTTGTGAGACTTTTTGTTTCCTTGTTCTTTGGAAGTGTGTAATGTGTCCGGACGTGTGGGAAAGGGAAAAACCTGATCCTTAATTGAGACTCATTAATGCAGATGTGATTGAACCCGTGCTGGTGAGTCAGTGCCGCCTAAAGCGGATAATATCTCGACATGGGAGAAGGAATTTCCCCAAGCCACGTGTTCGGACAATGTGTTGGATGTACAGTGTTGGGGACAGTTTAAGTTGAAAAAATCCTAATATATGGAAGTGGGAAGACCCAATTCTTAATCGAGATGCATTAATGCAGATGCGATTAAACCCGTGTAGGCGAGTCAGTGCCGCCTAAATTGGATAATATCTCGACATAGGAGAGGTAATTCCTAACACATGTGATTAGGGTTTTTGGTTGGATTCCTATTATAATGAGAGCCCTAATAGGAATCTTGTTAGGTTCCTCTGGGTTGGTTTCTGAATTCTTGGGGACGAGAATGTTTTAAGAGGTATCTGATGTAATGGCCCGAACCTCTCTGGGCCATTCCTTTGTCGAAAAGAGGATCGTGAAGTGTTCTGGAGGGTAGAATTGACTTTTTTCACACCTTTCATAATTTTGTAACTACATGTCGTGTAGTGTCAGTACACGTCGTGTACCACCTTGTCGAGCATACCCCGTGTTGAGGTCATGTCCTTGCCGCATGAAATAAATGAGTACACATCATGTATCCCATACTACACGCCGTGTAGTTCCTCCCTGTGTAAGCATTACCCTCAAACTGTGTGTTGACCAGTCAACAGTCATGTGCCGTGTTGAGGCCATATCCTTGCCACGTGAAATAAATGAGTACATGTCGTGTATCCTATACTACACACCGTGTAGTTCCTCCCCGCGTACGCATTACCCTCAAACTGTGTGTTGACCAGTCAACGATCGTGTGTCATGTTGAATGCCGTGTTGGAATCCATGTGGAGACCATGTGAAATGGATAAGTACACGCCATGTACTAGAAAGTACATGCCGTTTACTTTGGTTTTTCTCGCTTATAAAAGGAGGTGGCCTCTCCTACTTTTCAAAGCACTCCTCTCCTCCCCTCTCCTTCGAGCAGAGCTCTCTCGAGAGACTCCAAAGCTCCTTTCCTCCAAAACTTCTTCTTCCAAGCTCCGATTTACGATCCGTCAGTGGCCACAAGATCGTAACGACGAGTTGGAACTTATGAGATTGGATATGTTGTTTTCCATTCAGCCTTTCCTTCACAGCTTCCACCCGAGGAGGTTTTGCCGGGTTTTGACAGAAGCAACGGACGTCGACGGACGTCTTCTAAAGCTGATTCGGGGGAGTGTTGTGATCAGAACCTGTTGAGGTAGGGATCTTACCTTCATCTCTCTAATTTGTGCATCACGCGGGATGGGTGTCCTCTTGATTTCACGAGACATAGTTTAACCAGTTTAATAAAGATAATAACCAGATTAAAGAACGGGGTTGGGAAAGTTGTTATGTTTATCTTTGTTTATCCTATTGTTATGTTGTGAATTGAATAGGCTTATGCCTACAGAAAATCACGGTCGTTGGGGGCCTTTTCTTGTGAAATTAAATGTTTCCCTATATTTCTAGACCATTTTTTGGATGGAACTTTGTGGAATGTGGAATTCAGTTAATCGCGTAAATTTGGCTAATTTAAAATCCAGAACCCTTGTGTGATCACCCGATTGAACAAAATGGAATAATGAACATGTGGATGTTGTCTTGGTTACGTGGTGTGTGAAAAGGGTGGGTGGATACTGAGTTGTTAGGAATAGGATGGGCAGTGGGGTTGGGGTAAAATATATTAAAGGGGTGATGATGTGGCACGAGCCTTATCTTGTGATACAGTGGTGGAGATGTGGTTATAGTGGCAGCAGGGCTGCAATAATGGGTTGTGTTATTAAAAGAAAGTGGAAAGTTGATAAATGAACTGTGGGGAAAGATAATGAACGCGGGAAAAATCAATGGGGTTTGTTTGATGCTAAAGGTTTGGGTTTTGTTGCTTGTGTTTTATCTAACTTGATTTGTGGTTGGAAGGGATTTTTTTCACGACCCGTCCTTGGGGCCCGTGTCATGACTACCCCAAGCCCGCCTTCCATAGGCCAGGGGCTGGCGACTAGCACCAAAGGCGTAAATCCCGATAACTGGGAAGTCATTTCCTTTATAAAAGTAAACAAAACACCACAGAGTACAAGCGGAAGCAAAACACTAAGTACAAAAGAAAGTGCTGAAAAGTAAATGGGCCAGAATAAAAACCCAAATGGAAGTACAACTACAACTGAAAAAGTACAACATAAAAAGACGACAGCTAGAAGAACGGAAGTGGCTCCTGGGTCATCCTCCTCGGATCCGACCTGAAGGGTCGGTACAGACAGTGCAGCTCCAGGATCGTCCACCACGGATCCTACCTGAAGGATAGGTACAGATAGCACAGCTCCTCAACGCTCTCGCTCGTCAACCTCCTCCGTGTGTCGTCTTGTCGCGAATTCCACCTCTGGATACTGACTCGTCGTGTAGTCCACCTTCGGGTACTGACTCGTTGTGTAATCCACCTCCGGGTACCGTCCAATCCTCAAATACTCGGCCTCCGTCGGCACTGCCTGTCATCTGCAACCAACACAACGAGGTGCGGGCATAGCCCGTGCAGGGGTGAGTATAGCGATACTTAGTAGGGACCCCGAGACCCTCAAGGTATCACTAAAACCAACAAGGATAACCACAAAGAAGATCTCAACAGATAACCTCTACTTAGGTATATGCCCATACATATACCTAAGTTATCAAGTAACCCATCTCAATCATGAGGAAATACAAGGATCATGAAATCAATGGATAACCACTACCCAGGTATATGCCCATACATATACCTAAGTTATCAAGTGGCCTATCTCAATCATGAGGTAACACAAAGGTTAAAATTCTCAGCTCAAACCAGGATTTTCATTATCGAAATCATAACTGCTGAAGAGCCCCATCTCTGGAGTGTACAGTGGTCCTGTCACGACTCTGAGGTACTGCTCACTAACCTAAGACTGCTGAGGTACTCCTCCTGTCGAGTACCGCGGGCCTGCCACCTCACATAGTAGTGCTTCCTGCCGGGGTCTGCCACCCAAACACAGTAGTGATCCCCCCTCATAGCCTACAGAGGTACTCCTCCTGTCGAGTACCGCGGTTCTGCCACCCAAACACAGTAGTGCTCCCCATTGTGGTTCTTCCACCCAAACACAGTAGTGCTCCCCACTGGGCTATACAAGTCTCTCTTACTTGAATCGGACAAGCAGTCTTCAGGTCTCAGCCAGCTACACGGTCTCCGTACTCTGTATGCTCATCTCTGGGAGGGTCCACTCCACGAGCTACTGGTCGATACTCAAGTATCTCAAAGTCCCACGAATAAGTATCTCAAAGTACCTCCTCATCATAGGGGTATCAACGCAATAGACGGCGCGTCAATCGGACGCCCGGTCTGTGAGTTACTAGCCTTTTCATCCCAGGGGCCCGGTTGGTTTCGTGAGCAAACCAATCCCGGCCGTATCTCAACTGTACCCCGAACTCTCATAGGGTATACTCATAGGGACCATTTCTCAATGAGATCATCAGTGCCGCTGACGGTTCATCAAACGGACGTCATGTCTGAAAGATATCAGCTTTTCCGTTCCAGGGGCTCGGTTAGATTTCGGGTACAATCCAACCTGGAAACTATCCAACTGTATCCAAATCTCGAGCGAAGTATGCCAAAAGTTCCGTCTCATCAAGAGTAATTCAACGAAACAGAAGGCGCGTCAATCGGACGCCCGGTCTGTGAGTTATTGGCTTTTCCGTTCCAGGGGCCTGGTTGGTTTCGTGAGTGAACCAACCCGACCGCACTCCTATGGAATCCAAACCTCGAGCGGAGTAAGCCAAAAGATCTGTCTCACTTATAGGAATCCATCAAAGTCGACGGCATGTCAATCGGACGTCTGGTGCTAAAGATATAAGTGTTTCCGCTCTGAGGGCCCAGTTGGTTTCGTGTACGAACCAACCCGTCCGAATCCAAAGTTCTCCGAAACCTTGAATGTAATATACCGAAACGACCGTCTCATTCCAAGGATCGCTACGCAACTGAAGGTGCATCGATCGGAGGTCCGTAGCCCAAGATATGGGCATTTGACCGAAAGTGGTCTGAAAACGGGGGGTCTGGGCCCGGCCCGACCCGGCCCGACCCCCCCCCCCCCCCCCCCCCGCCCCGGGTCGGCCCGAACCGGGTCGACCCGACCCAGGTCCAACCTGGCTGGACCCGGTCTGGCCCGACCGGCCAGCTGCGGCTCGGCGTGGCCGAGCCGAAGTCGCAGAGCGGGGGGCGGTGCGCGGCCGCCCTCGCCGCTAATTGGGGTCGGCGGCGAACCGCCACCACCCATCTTCCGGCGGCGCGCTCGGGCGCCGCCACCTCCTGGCGGCTGGACGGCTCCGGTCGCCGGCGGTGCCGTGCCAGTGACCCGTGCCTCCTGGTGATTCAGCGGGCCACCGGAGTTGCTCCGGTGGTCCGTTTTCAAAACCGTCTGAGCCGGTGTTCATCTCGGGTCTCGAACTTTACTACGCAAGCTTCAAAATTACATTGCGGCCCCGTTTTGTCATCGCCCGTAAATTTGCACGTCTATTAACAAAACGCGCCATCTTCGTGGATCTCCGGCGCGGCGCGTTGACGTCGCGCCCCTTCATCGTGGCCCGACTCCGTCCGCGGATGTCTTCGGGTTTCTCCGACGTGGCGCGATGGCGTCGCGTCCTTGTTCTTCTTTTCACGGCGTGGTGCGACGGCGCCTCGCATTTCCTTGTCGCATGATTCCACGTGGTGAGATGGCACCACGCCTTCTCGTACCAAACCACAAAGGAACCAACATGAAAAAGAGGACGAGGGTCGGCCGTGTTTGTGCGGTCTGGCCCCCTCGCGTTATTCAATAACTATTGGTTTTAAATCACGAAGATCGTCAAGTTGGTATTCACGAACAAAATAAATAAATAAAATTAAAACCCCTACCTTGGTTTCAAGAGCAGAGCTTGTTCGGAGGTTCTTCGAAGAGAAAACGTCGCGGTATAACCGTCGCGGAAAGAGACGAATTGGAAGGAGGAAGTCGCGTCGCGGGAACGGCGTCGCGGAAAGAGAGACGTTGCGGAAGAACCGTTGCGGAAAGAGACGTTGTGTCGTGGATTGGTGTCGCGGAGTCGGTCTTCGAGGACTCGGCGTTCTTCGATGGAGTTCGATGCGTTCTTCGTGTTCCTCGTGTTCTTCGTCGAAGAGGATGAAGAACTCTAGCTTTCCTTAGCTTTTCTTATCCAAAGGCTCTCAAGCAACTAAGAAACTAACCCATAAATAAATTAAGCCTCACTTAATTTATTAACACCACAAAACCTTTGAAATTCAAGAGTTTGAATTAACTCACCTCATTAAATTGCACAAGTTGTCAAATTAAATGAAGGGGAGTTAATGGGGAGTTGAAGAGTTGAAGAATATAAAGGGGTGGGGTTATTGTGGGCCCCACCTCCTTCATAACCTACAAAGGGAAGTTGGATAGTTACCCAACTTCCTCCCAAAGGATAAAAACACTTAGAGTAAAATAAAAATTGTTGTTAAATTTTTATTTTTAACTTCCAAAATTTTTATCAACTTCTCTCATATAAACGCAACTCCGGAACAGGAGTTCCTAAGCAATTACCGGCACTACGGTTCCATCGGTGCCCTCAGAATTTGATTCCGAGCACCGGTTCAAAAGTTAGAAATTTCCGCTCATTCGTTCACTGAACGTACCCGAGCTAAACTTCGTAAATTGATTCCGGGTACACCGGACCTCGGATTCAGGCGCCGTCAGAAACTGCGTTCTTGTAAAATTCCAAAGAAAATTAAGAAAAAAATTTCCTTGAAATTTCCAGGTCTTTACATTACTCCAACCTCAGGTATTTACGTCCCCGTAAAGCTTCAACACAAACTAGGGTCACAAAAGCGGTACAGAGCACGCATCTGATCCTTCCGCTCCCATGTTCTTACCTGGAGGTTTCTGTGCTGCCTAAAAAAACGCACAAGAGGAATCAATCTTCCTCGTATAATCCACTCCTATCGATCCTCGATCCCCACTGGAACCTCCGTGCATGACGCCCTATTATCAACGTCCAACTCCCGGAGGTCGATGATGTGTGAAGGATCAAGCACGTATCTCCTCAGTTGAGATACTTGGAAAAACGTCGTGCACCTGGTGCAACTGAGGTGGATGGGTCAAGCGGTAAACCTCCTCACCTACCCTGCTGAGGACCTAAAAAGGTCTACTGAACCTCGGAGATAACATGCCACCTAGGCCACACCTCCGTAAACCTCATCGAGGTGAGACCCGTAGGGAAACGTGGTCTCCATCCTCGAACTCCAGTGGTCTATGCCTCCTGGATGACCTGGACCTTCTTCTGTCGTGGCTTAGACCATCTCCGGTCCCACAAGAGCTGCAAAGATTTCTTCTTTACTGATAAGAGAAATCTGATCTCATCCCCTGGATGAACCACTTTCTTTGCCTAATACAGTTAATCCTGACATGGATGATACTAATACATACCAAGGATGACGTCGTAAGGCCTCGACGCTACTACCAAGAGATCCAACCGTTACTCTCGCCTCCAAGGGTTGAGTCACACTGTCGGCTTCAGTGTGTGGTAACTGGGTCTCTTCTGGTAGGTATCTCACACGTGAGGGTCAAGTCAACAGTTTAATCCGGAACCTCTTAGTAACAACACAAGAGAGGACAGGATTGATAACATCACAAAGGTAAGTGTCTTTATTTTACTGCAGCTCATGGTAAAAAGACACAAATATAACAACGACATCATGGAACTAGATATACACCACAAGTTCCGCTCCTGTCCACTCACTTCTAAAGCTCCGTAGTCAAAAGCTTATGCTGCCTAAAGCTAAGCTCTCCCATTTCCTCTTGTCCCCTGCGGTCAGGGTGGACCTCATGGTGGTGGTGGTGGCAACATCCCGAAGCGTCGTCCACCTCCAGCTGCACGGCCAGCTCCTCTGCCATGGCTGCCTGCTCCTTGCGGTCCGCCCTGATCGAACCTCTGCCTCTGCCTCGGAGGTTCTTCATTTAATTGCTGGTCATCTGCATGGCGGGTCAGACAGTCACGTGCCATGTGACCGACTCCGCCGCAGGAGTAACACTGCATGGCAGGTCTGGCTCTGTCACTTCCCTTGGTTCCTCACACTACCAACCCTAAGTCACGCGGTCGACCACCTATAGGTCTGGTCCTCTTGGACCTCTGCGTCATCTGTCTACTGCCTGTTGTAGAAGATTCTGGCACATGCCAGCTAGTGGTGGGTCCTACTGCTGGAGACTGCTCAGCAAGGAAACTCTCCACCAAAAGGGCTCGCTCCAACACCCTTGTCTGTTTCGGAATGCTGAGTGGAACCACAGATGCTCTAATCTCTCGCCTGAGCCCCTGCTCGAAGGTTTGGGCCCTGAAGAATGGGTCCCGTACCATATCTGTGGAGTAGCGCGAGAGGTCTGTGAACCTCACTGAATACTGCACCACTGTCATGCTGCCCTGACGCAGCCGAAGTAGCTCCTGTATACGCACCGCTCGAAGGGTGGCTGGTACAAACTCTTCCTGGAACAGGCTCTCGAAGTCTGCCCAAAGAAGAGTCTCCTCGTCATGCATCTGGAGCATCAGGCTCCACCATCTGCCGGCTGCTTCCTGAAGAAGGCTGGCAGCAAGGATCACCATGAAATCTGCTGGCGTCCCCACTAGCCTGAAAACTCTCACCACAGCCTCCACCCAATCCTCAGCCGCCTGTGGGTCCGTCCCTCCCTGGAACCTAGGTGGTATCTGAAGCTGGAACTCGTGCAGTGCACTCAAGCGACGTGCACCCTCTGCTGCTGGGGCTGGTGGCATCGGTGTCCCAACGGGTAGTAGTACCGCTGGTGCCTCCGATAGTGCCTCAACTGTGATAGGGCCCTGTACTGAGTCCACGTCTCTCGGCGGGATGTCAGTACGTACCACTCTCAGGGCTCTAGCTGGTCGTCCACGGGGAGTCATCTTGAAAGAAACAATGTGACACGGTCAAACGATTTATACCTGGTGAGCTGACCTGGTTTGAGATAATATTTAAATAAAAATTCTGGAAACACACACGCAATCAGTGTTTTCATGCACAAAGTCGGAAATCAGTTGTCAGGGTCCTGGTGTATGGATATGTCGGCCGCCCGCACCAACACTGGACTCCCTGAACTGAAAACCACACTCGGTACTCTTAACACTATTGCTTCACAGGAAGAAAATATCGGAGTTATAAGTTCTGTGGTAGAACCGACTCCTATGATACCAATTTGTCACGACCCGTCCTCGGGGCCCATGCCGTGACTACCCCAAGCCCTCCTTCCATAGGCCAGGGGCTGGCGACTAGCACCAAAGACGTAAATCCCAATAACTGGGAAGTCATTGCCTTTATAAAAGTAAACAAAACACCACAGAGTACAAGAGGAAGCAAAACACTAAGTACAAAAGAAAGTGCTGAAAAGTAAATGGGCCAGAATACAAACTCAAATGGAAGTACAAATACAAATGAACAAGTACAACAGTAAAAGACAACAGCTGGAAGAACGGAAGCGGCTCCTGGGTCATCCTCCTCAGATCCTACCTGAAGGGTAGGTACAGACAGTGCGGCTCCTAGATCGTCCACCACGGATCCTACCTGAAGGGTAGGTACAGATAGAACAGCTCCTCAATACTCTCACCCGTCGACCTCCTCCGTGTGTCATCTCATCGCGAAGTCCACCTCCGGATACTGACTAGTCGTGTAGTCCACCTCTGTGTACTAACTCTTCATGTAATCCACCTCCGGGTACCGTCCAATCCTCGAACACTCGGCCTCCGTCAGCACTGCCCGTCGTCTGCAACCAACACAACGAGGTGCGGGCATAGCCCATATAGGGGTGAGTATAACGATACTCAGTAGGGACCCCGAGACCCTCAAGGTCTCACTAAAACAAACAAGGATAACCACAAAGAAGATCTCAACAGATAACCTCTACTTAGGTATATGCCCATACATATACCTAAGTTATCAAGTAACCCATCTCAATCATGAGGAAACACAAGGATCATGAAATCAATGGATAACCACTACCCAGGTATATGCCCATACATATACCTAAGTTATCAAGTGACCCATCTCAATCATGAGGTAACAAAAAGGTCAAAAGTCTCAGCTCAAACCAGGATTTTCATTATCGAAACCGTAACTGTTGAAGAGCCCCGTCTCTGGAGTGTACAGTGGTCCTGTCACGACTCCGAGGTACTGCTCACTAACCTAAGACTGCTGAGGTACTCCTCCTGTCGAGTACCTCGGGCCTACCACCTCACATAGTAGTGCTTCCCGCTGGGGTCTGCCACCCAAACACAGTAATAATCCCCCCTCATAGCCTACAGAGTTACTCCTCCTGTCGAGTACCGCGGGTCTGCCACCCAAACACAGTAGTGCTCCCCGCTGTGGTTCTGCCACCCAAACACAGTAGTGCTCCCCACTAGGCTATACAAGTCTCTCTGACTCGAATCGGACAATAATTCTTCAGGTCTCAGCCAGCTACACGGTCTCCATACTCCGTATGCTCGTCTCTGGGAGGGTCCGCTCCACGAGCTACTGTTCAATACTCCAAGTATCTCAAAGTCCCACGAATAAGTATCTCAAAGGACCGGCTCGTCATAGGGGTCTCAACGCAACAGACGGCGCGTCAATCGGACGCCCGGTCTGTGAGTTACTAGCCTTTTCATCCCAGGGGCCCGGTTGGTTTCGTGAGCGAGCCAATCCCAGCCGTATCTCAACTGTACCCTGAAATCTCATAGGGTATACTCATAGGGACCGTTTCTCAACGAGATCATCAAAGCCGCAGACGGTTTGTCAAACGGACGTCCTGTCTGAAAGATATCAGCTTTTCCGTTCCAAGGGCTCGGTTGGATTTCGGGTGCAATCCAACCCTGTCACTATCCAACTGTATCCAAATCTCGAGCGAAGTATGCCAAAAGTTCCGTCTCATCAAGAGGAATTCAACGAAACAGACGGCGCGTCAATCGGACGCCCGGTCTGTGAGTTATTGGCTTTTCCGTTCTAGGGGCCCGGTTGGTTTCGTGAGTGAACCAACCTGATCGCACTCCGACAGCATCCAAACCTCGAGCGGAGTAAGCCAAAAGATCCGTCTCACTTAGAGGAATCTATCAAAGTCGACAACACATAAATCGGACGTCTGGTACTAAAGATATAAGTGTTTCCGCTCCGAGGGCCCGGTTGGTTTCGTGTACGAACCAACCCGGTCGAACCCAAAGTTCTCTGAAACCTTGAGTGTAATATACCAAAACGACTGACTCGTTCCAAGGATCGCTACGCAACTGACGGTGCATCGATCGGAGGTCCGTAGCCCAAGATATGGGCATTTGACCGAAAGTGGTCCGAAAACGGGGGTCTAGGCCCGGGCCGACCCGGCCCGACCCCCCCCCCCCCCCCCTGGGTCGGCCCGAACCGTGTCGACCCAACCCCGGTCCGACCTGGCTGGACCCGGTCCGGCCCGGCCCGGCCGGCTCGGTCCGGACCGACCGGCCAGCCGCGGCTCGGCGTGGCCGAGCCGAAGTCACGGAGCGGGGGGCTGTGCGCGGCCGCCCTCGCCGCTAATTGGGGTCGGCGGAGAACCGCCGCCGCCCATCTTCCGGCGGCGCGCTCGGGCGCCGCCGCCTCCGGTCGCCGGCGGCGCCACGCCGGCGACCCTCGCCTCCGGGTGTTTCTGCGGGCCACCAGAGTTGCTCCGGTGGTCCGTTTTCAAAACCGTCTGAGCCGGTGTTAATCTCGGGTCTTGAACTTTACTGCGCAAACTTCAAAATTACATTGTGGCCCCGTTTTTTCATCACCCGTAAATCCGTATGTCTATTAACAAAACGTTCTGTCTTCGTGACTCTCTGGCGCGGTGCGTTGACGTCGCGCCCCTTCGTCGTGGCCCGACTCTGTCCGTGGATGTCTTCGGGTTTCTCTGACGCGGTGCGACGGCATCGCGTCCTTGTTCTTCTTTTCACAGCGCGGTGCGACGGCGCCGCTCATTTCCTTGTCGCATGATTCCGCGTGGTGCGACGGCACCACGCCTTCTCGTACCAAACCACAAAGGAACCAACATGAAAGAAAGGAGGAGGGTTGGTCGTGTTTGTGCAGTCCGGCCCCCTCGCGTTATTCGATAACTATTTGTTTTAAACCACGAAGATCGTCAAGTTGGTATTCACGAACAAAATAAATAAATAAAATTAAAACCCCTACCTTGGTTTCAAGAGCGGAGCTTGTTCGGAGGTTCGTCGAAGAGAAAACGTCATGGTATAACCGTCACGGAAAGAGGCGACTTGGAAGGAGGAAGTCGCGTCGCGGGAACGGCGTCGCGGAAAGAGAGACGTTGCGGAAGAACCATTGCAGAAAGAGACGTCGCGTGGTGGATCTGTGTCGCGGAGTCGGTCTTCGAGGACTTGGCGTTCTTCGACGGAGTTCGATGCGTTCTTCGTATCCCTCGTGTTCTTCGTTGAAGAGGATGAAGAACTCTTGATTTCCTTAGCTTTTCTTCTCCAAAGGCTCTCAAGCTACTAAGAAACTAACCCATAAATAAATTAAGCCTCACTTAATTTATTAACACCACAAAACCTTTGAAATTCAAGAGTTTGAATTAACTCACCTCATTAAATTACACAAGTTGTCAAATTAAATGAAGGGGAGTTAATGGGGAGTTGAAGAGTTGAAGAATATGAAGGGGTGGGGTTCGTGTGGGCCCCACCTCCTTCATAACCTACAAAGGGAAGTTGGGTAGTTACCCAACTTCCTCCCAAAGGATAAAAACACTTAGAGTAAAATTAAAATTGTTGTTAAATTTTTATTTTTAACTTCCACAATTTTTATCAACTTCTCTCGTGTAAACGCAACTCCGGAACAGGAGTTCCTAAGCAATTACCGTCACTACGGTTCCATCGGTGCCCTCAGAATTTGATTCCGAGCACCGGTTCAAAAGTTAGAAATTCCCGCTCGTTCGTTCACTGAACGTACCCGAGATAAACTTCAGAAATTGATTCTGGGTACACCGGACCTCGGATTCAGGCGCCGTCAGAAACTGCGTTCTTGTAAAATTCCAAAGAAAATTAAGAAAAAAATTTCCTTGAAATTTCCGGGTCTTTACAATTTTGTTCTACGAAACGCTTGATCTTGTTTGATATTTTCCCAATAGGTAAGGAACTAATAAACTATTACTGATGAAACTTAAAAACCAAAATGGGGTTGGGGTTGTTTGTTGTATGCATGCTTCATAGTAGCAGTGCCAAGGCATGTGCTCTCTATTTAGAAGCCATAGGTTGGGCTGTGTGTTTGGTATACATATATATATATCTGTATCTTTGTGTTTTGTCGCACCCCACCCATGTTGAGAACTTATTTCCGAACACTCCCATTTCATGGGAGAGGTTGTTTTCCCCTTAGTTACTAGCTCCTTCCTGCTCCTTCTTCCATAGGCTGTGATGGATTGAGGCGAACTTACACCCCAGACTCTTTGGGTAGGTTTCGATTGGGGTGGTATTATCCCAAGACTCTTCAGGTAGGTTTACTATTCCCAAGAATCTTCGGGATGAATACCAGGTGTGTTCGGCCGGGGATGTGATTGTGGTTTGTGGGGCCCAGGTGTGTGCGAGCGGGATATGTGGTTGTGAGGCCCAGGTGTGTGCAGGCGGGATATGTGGTTGTGAGGCCCAGGTGTGTGTGGGCGGGATATGTGGTTCTTGAGGCCCAGGTGTGTGCGGGCGGGAAGAGTGTGGTAGCGTCAGGACGTTCGCCGTTAGGAAGAGCAGTTAACTAGTGGAAAATGGTGTGGGGTACCCAATACTCTTGTTCTTATATAATACTACCTGTTGTTATGTGTTTTTGGTGAATGTGGATGGTGGGGTTGGGTGGATATATTTCCTTGTTAGTTTGGTTTCTTCTGTTGTTCTCATGGGACATTAGGATGTCTCCCCACCTGTGCATGAGAGCTTTTGGTTTCCCTACTAAGTATACTTGTATGATCACCCTATATTTACTTTCATGTTTCCAGGAGGACTACCAGGGCCGTGCAGGACCCTACTAGTCAGGACAGTTGGAGTTGTTGCAGTTTTTGTACTCTTGTTTCTTTTGGTATTGTACTTTTGAGCTTTCTTGTACTTGTACTTTGTTTCAGAATTGTTTAAACATGCATGTGGGATTGGTTTGGGTTTATTTATATACACTTGTTCTTTTCCTTTTTTTTGGTAGTTGACTTGTCCTATTTCCCAATCTTAAATAATAAAAAGGGTAATGCCTCCCATATTTGTGAAAACTCATACCCTTGGTGCTAGTCGCCACTCTGGGGCCTACTGGAGGCGGGACTCGGGGGTCATTATCCCCCTTACACCATTTCCAGCTTAGGAGGGGAATCTTTGGTAGGAGGGGTTCGTGACAATATAGATGACTGGTGAGATGAAAGGGCATCTAGATGGGTAGTTTGAGATGAAAGATCATGGAGATGATGGAATGATTTTGGGGATGAAGATCAAGAGAGATCATGCAGTTATAACTACAATGTTATCACCAGATAGATACATTGGAAAGGTTATAAAAAGGTTAAGTATGATGGAAGAAAAGTCATCCTCTATTTCCTCGATGATCCATTTCAAATTATCAAAGGATCAATTGCTGAAGACGACAGAAGAGGTTGAGTACATGACAAAGGTTTCATATGCATCAGCTGTTAGAAGCCAGATATATGTCATAATCTATACCTAACCATACATTTCTCATTCAGTGGGAGTTGTGAGAAGGTACATGGATAACCCTATAAATAAAAATTAGGAAGTTGTGAAGTGGATACTGAGATACATGAAGGTAAGAAAGGAAGTATATATGTGCTTTGGGGAAGGAAATTCATTATAGAGGTGAACTAGTATTCAAGTGGGAGATTGTTGTATTGGTATGGCCAGATCTATTTGGATGATATTGGGCTGAATTCTAGTGGCCTATACTATACACTAGACTGTAACTCTCTTTGTTCGAGCTCTGCGGTGAGCTAGTTGGTGGTTTTAGAGGGAAACACTCCCCTACTCCAAAGGAAAAAGGCCCCTAGACCATATTTTAGGAAACTATATAAACTCAGACTAACTATAGTAGAGTTGACTAGGCAACACCGATAAGGCACTATAATAGTGAAAACTTTGGAATGATTAATATAGTGTCTCGGACTTTGGATACAGTGGTACTATAACTCCATGCGCATTTAGCCACCGACCACTATATCAACTTTGATATAGGTGGTCACAGCACTGTATTAGTGAGGATTTCCAGCCACCATTCATTGTATCATAATAGAATTATTATGTGGTTTGTGGAATATTCTAAGACGTATGATGTTTAGTAGACATGGTTATGGTTAGAAGATAATGACTTGGGTGTGTGTGATAAGTGGAGGCTCACAGAAAGGTAATTAGAGATGAGGTTACTCGTTGTCCTAGTGGTAGACTTCCTGGTTTGGGTGATTACTATAGGATGGTTATGGTAGGAAAGTACAAGGTCGTTCTTGGAAATTCGTACATGGAGAGGTTGTATTAGATGTTAATGTTCATGGAATCCTACCTGGTAGGGTTCTGTGCCCCAGCCAGGGAGGGGACATATCTCTAGAAGAACAAGTCCCTGGAATACGTCAGAGTGGAAGAGGAAAACACAAAGAGGGTCATCCAATCCTCGTTCCTCAAGAAATTAGGGGATGAAGTGATTTTCTACAAGGCATACTGGTGGGTGTACACTTCTCACATGGAAAACATGGCCGGTCCATTGTGAATCATAGAAAATAAGGATGTAATCAGGGAGAAAGAGGAGTCATGTGACCCGGGAATAGTGGGCGTCAAGGGGTTCTTGTGGAACGTATCACAATTTGATGCAGTGAGCTCCCTAAATGCATGCAAGGTGTTAAATATGTGCCCCACACCTGATTTCACACTTGAGGTTGCATGATTGATAGAATACTGCATATTGTTAATGGGAATGAAATAGATAAGTCAATTGAGTAGGAATTTAAGGATGATATCACATCTTAGGTATTGAGAGCCTACATTAGAAATAAGAAGGATAATTTGTAGCTAAGGAATATCCAGGTAAGGGCCATATGGAATAATGATTAAATTAAGGGGGCATTGATAGGGTTCCCAGCCATGAGGTTGGATAGTACTATTCTAGGGAGGGAGATGTATATATTTTAGATGTCTTGCCTTATGACACATCCAACTAGAATGAATTTGATTAGGGTGTTGAAAACACACCTGAGTCTGAGGATAGGTGTCACCTAGGCATGAAGAACAACATGATCACCAGGTTGGTGTTCGATAGTGAGTGCCCAATACCCAATAGGCAGACCTTATCAAGTAAGCATGTGATCAAGTTCTTCATCTCACCAGAGGTCCATGAGGATCTACAAGAGGTATATTCTCAACTAACTTAGAGGGTAGGCATGCTAAAAGCTTTATGAGAGAGGGGTGGATAAATTGGAAAGGGAGTACAACTCATTCATGATTAGTCAGGAGATGGAAGAGAGGCTAGAAAAGGTATCCAAGTTAATTCAGAGATCAGGGAACTATGTAGTGGGGATGGACCCAAAAATTATTCCCTGACATCGATGTCAACTTGGACACCTTTTCCAGCCTCTCATCCATCTCCAACCCAATCATGAATGAGTTTTACTTCCTCCCCACCTGATCCATTTCCCTCTACATAAAGTTCTAATCTATCATTACCACTATGTTAGCTGATAATATACCTCTCTAATGATATATATGGCCATATGGATTGACAAATAAATTGATCGTATGCTCGATCAATAAGGTTTTCCTATCAATAATTGGGCACTCATTGTCAAACACCAACCTGGTGATCTTGTTGTTCTTCTTAACCAAGTGAAACCTCTCCTCAGACTCAGATATAGTGTCGGTACCCAGGCCAGAGTCCTTTAAATTTTAGGAAAAATAAGATGAGACGTCTAATATCTCTATATCTCCCTCTAAGGCATAGTACTTACTAATCTTGTGGCAGGATACCCTGTTGAATTCCCCCTTCATGTAATCACTATTCTATATTGGCCTTACCTAATTTTTCCTTATCTACAACCTACCCTTCCTCATATCCTTCCTCATCACATTCTAAACACATATCCTCTCTCACAACCTTCCACATATCCTTCCTCATACCTTTCCTCATATCCTTCCTCATAATCATCCTCATACCCTTCCTCATATTCTTCCTCGTCACATCCTAAACTCATTATACTTCCAATGATCTACCCAAATTCATCTATAAAATCAGTTAGAGAATTGTGTATGGAACTAGTATAGATAAATGACCATCCTCTAAAGTATATACTCCCAACATAATAGAGGTGAGTTATTGAAAAAAGTATGGGTACTTAAGTTTTTAATTCCTTCTTATCTAAAATAATTTTCTAAATAAACTCTTTTAAATATTCCATTATTTTTCTATAATGATTATATTTTCATATTATAAACCTCCCTCTAACCACTTATCGATGAGATATTTCTAATTCCTCTCATTAAAAATATTTTTTTATTTTATTATTTTATTGAAATATGAGTTTAAAGAAAACACATCATTTCTTGTAAATTCTCTCATTAACCCAATAAATAAAACAATTATTCATTTAAAATGTTTTAAAAATAATAGTGTAATTAAACCATATTTTTCTAATGAATCTCAAATATTTTTTCCCATATTCTAAACTCTCTTAAAAACATTATTTTATTATGATAGTTTTATACAACTTAAGTGAATGATGATGTATTATTTTCAATTAATCCTTTCGATCATATTGTCAAAACTAGATGCCATGGTTTTATATGAAATTTCATATCATGTAATATCATATCTATAAATTTATAATGATAATTTAGTAATTATTATAATCATATTAAATGTAATTAAAATTATTTTAACCATCTAAAACATTCATAAGGAAAAATATTTCACAATTTGTAGCTATCATTTCAAATATATTGATGACTTCAACACCCTTAATTCTAAAATTACATGAAATCTATACTATGAAACTACTAGATAATCCAAATTCATTAGAAAATGACCATCGAATGTTACCATTTCATTATTTTAAATTTGGAATAATTAACCCCATAACCTAAAGACATATTTAATGTAAAAAATTAAAATAATAAATGAGTAATAAATGAAAATAAAATAATTAAAAGTTATAAATATGTTTAAATAAAAAATATGAATTTTCTTAAACTAGTAATTAACAATTATAATATAATTGTTTTATAAGATATAAAACATATGAGTAAAATTCTGACTTGAGGTAAATTTTTTGTTATAAATATCCATTCAATTCATGTATTTGTCCTTAAGTTTTTATCTTATATTTATATCTCATTTTAAAGGACCTTAATGTATGCATTATATTCCCTCCTATATTTTTGACATATTTATGGTCTCTTTTCCAATATTATAGATTTATAGATCATGCCTTAATTATCTATAAGAAGTCTTTCCAGATCTTTTTCATTTGGGTAGTTAAATTCTATATCACCCAATATCTATGTTAGCCCAACTAGGATAAATACCATAAGAGGGGTGAATTAGGGTATGAAATATTAAAACAAATTTCCCTTTAGATCTTGTTTAATTATTAAAAAACATTATTATCTCCCTTTCCTATGGTAATGTATGAGTAGAAATGAAACCATGCATATGAAAAAATAATTTTACTTGGTTTTCCTACACTAGGATACATCCAAGTAGCATACGGAGACAATGTACCTATGTACCAAATCCACTAAAGTGAATTGTTGTTACAAAGTTCAGAATGAACTCATTGTCCATCCTAGTTTACAACCAATCATAATTTGAAATCTCACTGCTCTCCCAACTGAAATGTGCTCACTTCTCCTTTATAAGATTCTAATTTTGAACACTTGAATAAATATTTTTTACACCTCATTCGGTGCATCATAAAGCTCAACGTTCATCTACATGATGACTACCACTATACCACAAAAACTCTAGAGAAATAATTGTAGGTTCACAAAACATTAGCATTCATGCAACCTTTGCATGAATTAGGTGCAACTATACCAATTTTTACAACTTTTATGTTTTTTCATGAAAAATTAACTTTTTCTCAACTATACAACTCATCATGAAACTCTCTATTTTTGTGTAACTTATAGATTATCACGTAACTAACTTGGTATTATAGACATAAATCCCTTTTATGCACAGAGATGATGTTTGAGTTATTTCTTCTTGCAAGAAATAAATTCATGCAACTATTATACAATTCATATCCCTGATATTCTCTAAGGGTTGAGCTACTCGAATGAGGGGGGGTAACCACCTACTTATAGACACAAGAGACCCATCATGCAACTACTTTATGTGACTTCAGATCTATACACAAAATTCCTTATGTGCTGAATTTCAATGATTTAACACCATCTTTAGCATGAAATTCACCACCTTTGAGAAACTACATCTCTATTTTTTGGGCTCGTGAAACTATCCTTTTGTCGCACAACTTTGACTTTCAAAAAGTTTCAAGACCTGCACAAAATAATATCATTTTTCCACATTTGGTTCAATGACCCCAAGTATTCACTTGTGCGCAATTTTTTAAAACAACTTCACCCTTCCATGGAACTTTTACCTTTATGTGAAAATCTTTCCCTTTCCAAAATCATCTTTTTCATTCCTCTAAATTCTTGGACCCAAAAATTTGGAAAAAATTGGGAAATGATGCCACATTATACATGCAAATTTTTACCACATATAGAACTTTCATCCCTTTTTCTTTAATATTTTTCAATATACCTATTCCAAAATCACACTAGAACTCCATAACTAACCATGTCAATATGATTTCTCAAAAAAACACAATCAACCCAAAAACACTACAAAGTCACCTTATGGGATTTTTTCCCAACAATCTCCCTTTATTCCCCATACAATATTTATAATATGATTATTTTATGTTATTTAAAATTTCTTTTACTTCATTTATAGGGGATATTCATGAATTATTACTTATCCTCATTTTTTTCATGATTTTAAGACCCATGATATTAATAAGGGAATATTATTATGCAACATCTCGAGTTTTAAATAAGAATTATTTATTTTATTTTTCAATCAGTATCTTGATTTAAATAATAATTGAATATTAGAAATACTAATATTTTTAAAAAATGGAAATGAATATTAAATTATCATTATGAAAATAAGTTAAAATCTTTAAAAAATTATACTTATAAATACTTATATTAATTAATTTTACCTAGTAAATTTAGAAATTAGTTTTATAAAAAAAATATTAATTTGTAACTAAAATTTTATAATTATTATTAGGAAATATGATAAATTTATGTTAATATATATATATAAAGAATATATTTACATATTTTTATATGTAGTAAATAGGAAACATTAAGATAAAATATAAAATATTCTATTATTATAAAATAAAATTTGAGTATTCATAATTATGAATACTTAAGTAAATATATTTTACTATAAAATACAGTTTTGATGATATTATTTTAAAGGATGAATATTAATAAAAAAAATTAAAAATAGATAGAGAGAGAAATGATTTATAATACTTAAATTCAAATAAGTTAATTTATATTTAAAATTATGAATTAAATGTAATATATTTTGAAAAATAATTATAAATATTTAGAAAATTATATTTATAAAAAAATGTATATGAATATTAGGTTATTAAAAAATGATGAATAAATAAAAATAAAAAACAAGAATGAATGGATAAGAGGAATCTGGGGGTGATCAGGGCTTCTTCAGAGGTGTTGATGGCTTTGGGAGGCTAAGTGCATGAGGTTATCAGGAGGGGTCAGAAGCGAGTTGGAGCACCTAAGGGGATCAAGTTTGGATCATCTTTTCAAGCAGATGAGATATCAAGTGTGCATGAAATATTGAATGCTGGAAACAGATCAACTTGTGAAATGTTTTTAATGCGGTAGTGGAAAATTGATTACGATCCATTATTCATTTTCTTCCTTCTATAATCATGATTTATAGGTATTTGAATATTTTTCCACGGTTCATTTTTGAGCTGGCATTGTTATGTTCACATTTTTCTTCAATTTACTCCTTGATCAACATCGGCTATCCCTATTTGTCATCTTCATTATAGGGGTCATTTGAATACTGATATCATATTTTATGGATTTTCTTATCAAATATGATTTATATTAAAATAGTAGTTGTTTTAAATGCTTGTATTAAATCAAATTTTTTTTGTCAAAAAAATCGATTGGTTTTGGATCCTTTTAAAAAAATCATCATTTTCCACTTTGAATCGAACCTATAAACAATGATGAATATAAAACCACAATATATGGTTTCTTCGTCTTCCTCAAAAAGCCATGGAATCCTCTTGTTTTGTTTGGTGAGAAGATTTTTCATCATTGTATGTATACAATGATTTTAAAATCACAACTATTTTAGTTATATGTCATCTTCACAGTGAATTTATTGTGTCTTATAAAGATATATAGGTCAAAAAATTTAAAGACCTGGAAATCCCGTGGAAAATTTTATCTTAAATACATGGGAATTTTACAAGCCCGCAGTTTCCGACGGCGCCTGATTCCGAGGCCCGGTGTGCCCGAAATCAATTTATGAAGTTTTGTTTGGGTACATTCAGTAAACATACGTGCGTGATTTTATATCTTTTGAACCGGTTCATGGAATTGAAATCTGAGAACACTGATAAACTCACAGTGCTAGTATTCTCTTAAGGAGACCTTTACCGCAATTGCATTTTATTGGGAGTGGAAGTTAATTTTTGGGGATTCTTATTAAATTAAATAAAAATTATGTGTGACGTAATTTTATTAAGGCGGTGGTTTTATCCACCAAGGGGAATTTGGAGGTGAGTCCACCCCCACATAACCTCCCATGGGAGGATATTATGTGGTGGGGCCCACACGAGCATAAAACTCCTCAACTCCCCTTGAACCCCTTTAACTCAAAAACTTCCCATTAATGTGCCAACACACCCTTGTAATTAATTAATTGAATCCCTTGGAATTCTTGCCAACTCCATGCATTTAATTAAGTGAACCAACTTAATTAATTAATTGGAGTGTTTGAGTTCTTTTGAATTCATTATGCCAACATTAAAATAAGTGAACATAATCTTTTATTTTGGGGTTGGCATAATCGTTGGAGAGAATGGAAGAACTCTTGGAAAGAACATTGTCCTCTCGAAGAAGAACACTCCACATCACCGAAGAACGTGAAGCAACATCTTCTATCATCTTTAAGCGGAGAAAGGAAGGGAAGCACCACCGCCACGAAGTACACTGAGGGCATCGTCTTGACTCGATTTCGTCGAGATCTACTCCCTCTGACGTTGACGGAACGATGTCCGTTTTCCACGACAGCATCTTCCGAAACTTCAAAAACATACTTTGAATCGAGGTAGGGGTTTGTCTTGATTAAATTGCACCTCCGTTCCTCATTTTTTTTCTTGGGATCGATGATGGCCACATGTTATCGCCTAATGCGGAGGGCGCGGACCGAACCAACACGGCCTGACGCCCCTCCGTTGATTCTTGTTGTTTGATGTCGGAGGCAGAGCCGAAAGAGTGAGGTGACGTCACACCGTGCCAGAGAAGAACTGCAGCGACGAAAGAGGAATCGTGGCTGGGAGGGCCGTGGCGGATGAAGAAGCGCGGCGTCGTCGCGCCGCGTGGTGGATCCAAAGGTCGCGACCACATCGGGCCGCAGTGGAGGTGGCGTGGCGATGTCGCACCGCGTGGAGGGCAGCAGGTCCGTCGTGCTGTCGCGCCACGTTGGAGGTACAAAAGCGGTCGGCCGAGCTGGCTAATGTGGAGCCGGACCGCGGGATGACCGGCCGGCCAACCGGCTGGCCCGCTGGAAGACTGTGGCGCCCCTAGGCGCCGTGTTCCGAGATACCGCAGCCCGCAACCGCGGGCCGCTCGAATGGGCGAACAGGCCGACTACAGCCGGCCGGGGTGGAGAATCGCGGTGCCCGTAGGCGCCGCGTGGGAAGAACCGCTGCCCCCTGTGCAGGCCGCATGCGTCAGGCAGAACTGGCCGGCCGGGCCGGGGAGAGGCGGCGCCGCTTGGCACCACCGGGAGAACCGGACCGGCCCGCAGCGCAGGCCGGGTCCGCAGGTGGGTCGCGCCCCACCGAGTCGGGCCGACCCCCTAGTCGGGTTGGACCCGCTGAGCCGGGTCAGGCCGACCCTCCATCCCACTGGGTTTGATGGGTCAGGCCCGTCTTCGCTTAGATTTGAATAACTTCAAGACTGCATGTTCAATCGACGCGCCATCTACGGAACTGGGACACTCGCAATGAGGCCATCCTTTTTCGATACTCTAAGTGATTTTTATACAACTTTGGAAAATGGTCGGTTTTGGATCGAGCGTAAATCCAATCGGGCCCCTGGAATAGAAATGCCAATAACTCTCAGACTGGGCATTTGATTGACGTACCATCTGTCACGTTGGGTTCCTTATGATGAGACAGAACTATGGGATACATCAACTCAAGACTTAGTGATAGTTTATGTATCAACACTTGAATCGAGGAGCAGACCCTCCCGTAATTGAGCGTGCTATGTGTGGGAACCATAGAGCTGGCTGCGATGACTACTGTACCATAATCCTACATGGGTTCGACAGTGATGACTATTGTACCGAAATCCTACATGGTTTCGACAGTGATTACTACTGTACCGGGATCCTCTATGGGTCTGACAATTCTGAATTCTGTTCTTGTATCCTATGTGGGTCTGATAGAGTAGCTGGTCCTGTATCTTATGTGGGTCTGACATCTTAGCTGGTCCTGTATCATGTGTGGTTCCGACAGCTTAGATGAATCAATGACTACATATAATCATCTCTATCACTCTACAAAAGGTATATACCTGTGTGAGATGAGTCTTGTCTATTCAATAATTATCTTCGATGTGATTGACCTTACTTCCTTTGTGGACTAGGTTGTGTTTGGGATCGAGAGTTGGAGCTAGACAATGACTAGTAACTTAGGTATATGTATGGGCATATACCTAAGTAGGGATGGTTTATACTTCTTGACAGTATCTTTCTTCTGTGGTTTATCCTTTGTGGATTCTGGGAGACATTCGAGGGTATCAGGGTCCCCTACTGAGTATTGTTATACTCACCCCTACACGGGCTTTTCCCGCACCTTTTTGTGTTCTGTGTAGACGACGGATATCAGTGATCGAGGCTGAGGGTGACAGACAGAGGCTGCTCGGAACTGGACTAGACGGGACGTACCGCAGGGATGGGTTGTTCAAGTTCTATACCTACCCTTCAGGTAGGATTCCCGGTGGATGATCCAGGAGTTGTTTTCCCTTTTTACTTGTACTTGTACTTGTTGTTCAGTTGGGTTTGTATACTGGATCACTTACTTTCAGCACACTTTACTTTCCTATTTTAGTACTTTTTTCCTCTACTACTTGTGTTCAGACAGTGTGTCTATTACATGTTAAAATGCAATGTCTTCCCTTTTTATCGGGATTATGCCTTTGGTGCTAGTCTCCAGCCCCCGGCTTATGGAAGGCGGGCTTGGGGTAGTCATGGCATGGGCCCCAAGGACGGGTCATGAAAAATTGGTATTAGAGGATTTGGTTCAACTACAGAACTTGGACTCTGATTCTTTTAACGGAAATAGTGTTAAGTGTTTTGGGTGTGGTTATCAGTTTAGGGAAACTGGTCTTGGTGTGGTGGCCAACGTATCCATACACAAGGACTCTGACTTCTGATCTCTGACTCAGTGCACGAAAACACTAATCACGTGTGTTTTTCCTTTGAAAAAGTTTTCTTTGTGATTACTTTGTGTCAGCTCACCAGGTATACTATTTTAACCGTGGCGCACCTATTTCTTTTTAGGATGGCCCCACAAAGGCAGCCAGCTAGGGTTCCGAGTTATGTACAATATGGTAGCCCACTGAGCGACGAGGCCTCGATGCAGGGCCCCATCACAGTGGAGGTACCAGCAGTACCACTAACCGCTGGGCCACCGATACCACCAGATCCAACAGCAGAGAGTGCACGCCTCCTGAGTGCATTCCACGAGTTCTAGTGCCAGAGGCCGCCCAGGTTCCAAGGAGAGATGGACCCACTGGCAGGTGAGGATTGGCTGAAGGTTTTCATGAGAGTTTTCAGATTGGTAGGGACACCAGCAGATCTCTTGGTGATCCTTGTCGTGAGTCTCCTGCATGCAGCAACAGGCAGATGGTGGATCCTGATGCTCCAGGTGCATGATGAGGCATCATTACTCTAGACAGACTTCGAGAGTCTCTTTCACTCAAAGTTTGTTCCAGCCACCCTTTGTGTGGTGCGGATTCAGGAGTTACTTCATCTGAGCAGGGCAGCATGACAGTAGCTCAGTACTCAGTGAGGTTCACTGACCTCTCGTGCTACTCCATGGATACGATGCAGGACCCATTCTTCAGGGCCCGGACCTTCGATCAGGGACTCAGGCATGAGATCAGGGCTTTGATGATTACCCTCAACATCTCGATGCAGGCGGGGGTGCTAGAGCGGGCCCTTCTAGGGGAGATTTTCCTCACTAAGTAGTCACCAGCAGCGAGACCCACCACAGGGCGACACGTAGCGGATTCTTCTGCAGCCGGCTGTAGACAGATGATGTAGAGGTCCAAGTGGACCAGGCCATTAGGTGGGTGACCCCAGGATACAGGTTCGGTTTTGCGGGGAACACGAGACAGAGCCAGCTATATGAGAGGCCGACAGTGATATGCATGCGACGGGCAGGGCCACATGGCTCGTGACTGCCCGACCCACCATGAAGATGAGTAGCAAATATTAGAGGGACCTCCTAGGTAGAGGTAGAGGTTATATGGTTGTGGTCTTCCGGGAGTTGGCAGACGTGGCAGAGGATCGGGCCGAGCAGCAGGTGGTGGACGACGTTTTGAGGCTCTACCACCACCACCACCAGGAGGTCCACCCCGACCACAGGGAGCTGGCGGACAGAGGCGGGCTCAGCTCCAGGCAGTCGAGGCCTATGACCATGGTGCACCTAAGATGATTCGAGGTATTATCTGTGTCTACTCCACCCTTGTTGCAGTACTTATAGACACAGGTGTAAGTCATTCTTTTATTGCCACTAACCTCGTTCGGATCTCGGAGATTCTGAAAGAGTCGTTGGCTCAATCCTTATAGCTAGAGAGTCCTACGGGAGTAGAATAGACGATTACGCACTGGTGTCGGCAGTGTGAGCTTACTCTAGGAGGTGAGAGCTTTGACTAGGATCTTCTTATAGCGGCTTCGATCCCTTACGATGTCATCTTGGGTATGGACTGGTTATCCACAGTTCATGATCAGATCGATTGTATTAGGTGCAATGTGCGGTGTATCCGTAAGGATGGGACTAAGTTCACCTTCACAAGCAAGAAGGGAGCCTTTGCAGTGTTGGATGGACTTACGCAGAGGAGGGGGAAGCCGATCACACATCAGTTAGCTAGTCTTATCCTCGGAGCGGTTGAAGTGTGTAGTCCGAGTTTTCCTATTGTGGTGGATCAGTACGCGGATGTTTTCCCTGATGATGTTCCGAGACTACCTCCTCGCAGAGAGGTAGACTTCTACATTGACATGTACCCCAGGACAACACTGATATCTACTTCAGCATATCAGATGGTTCCTTCCAAGCTTTGTGAGCTGCGGGTATAGCTGGAGGACTTGCAGGGAAAGGGATTTATCCGACCCAGTGTTTCACCCTGGGCATCTCTGATTTTGTTCCCCAAGAAGGCGGATGAAAGCTTGCGACTGTGTGTCGACTACCGTCGCCAGAATCAGGTGACCGTGAAGAACAATTACCCACTCTTGAGGATTTATGACCTCTTTGATCATCTCAAGAGAACATGATGGTTCTCGAAGATAGACCTCAGGTCAGGCTATCATCAGCTCAAAGTTCGAGACGAGGATGTGCAGAAGATGGCCTTCAAGTGTCATTATGGCCATTGTGAGTTCTTGGTTATTCCCTTCGACATAACTAAAACTCTAGCAGTTTTCATGAGTCTCATGAACAAGATCTTCCATCCTTACCTCAATCGCTTTTTCGTAGTCTTCATCGATGACATACTGATTTACTCGACTTCTTAGGAGGATCACGCCTACCATTTGCGGGTAGTACAAGACACACTCTGAGAGAACCAGCTTTATGGTAAGCTCTAGAAGTTCCAATCTAGATTAGAGAGGTTCATTTATTGGGACACGTCATCTCGAAGGTTGGAGTTGTAGTGGATCTAGCGAAGATTGAGGTAGTGTTTTCTTGGGATCCACCCAGGAGTGTGACGAAGGTACAGAGTTTCCTAGGACTGGCTGGGTACTATAGAAGATTTGTGCCAGACTTATCCAGAGTTGTAGCACCGATTTTAGAATTGAAAAAGAAGGGGAAACCCTTTGTGTGGTCAGATAGATACCAACAGAGCTTTCAGGAGATGAGGTAGAGGTTGACCATGCACCCATCTTGAGGCTACCAGAGGAGGGCGTAGGGTACTTAGTTTACTGCGAAACATCGGGGACCAGACTTGGGTGTGTCCTAATGCAGGAGAGAGCAGTGATCGCGTATGGCTCACGGCAGTTGATACAGCACGAGTAGAACTACGCTACCCATGAACTGGAGTTAGCAGAAGTGGTCTTCGTCTTGAAGATATGGTGGCACTATCTGATGGGCGAGCATTTTACAGTCTACTCTGACCACCAGAGTCTCAGGTACATCTTCTTGCAGAAGGACCCGAACCTGAGACAGTGATAATGGCTTGAATTCCTCTAGGACTATGACTTCCAGATAGTTTATACTTGTGGTAAGGAGAATGTTTTAGTAGATGCTCTCAGTAGGAGATCAGGCATTCAGCTGCTAGGTTAGGTGACGGAGCAGCTGGCCGCGTTGTAGATATCCTTTGTGGATAGAGATGGCACAGCCTTTTTACAGTCTCTCACAGTCACCCCTCCACTTATTCAGCGAGTCAGAGAGGCACAGTGTGGGGACATTGACTGTGAGACGTGGCGTACTCAGATATCCTCAGGGTAGGCAGCTGATGGGTTTTCTGAAGGTGGGGAGCACGTCATCCTCTTCAGAGGACATACCATGGTACCAGTTTAACTACAGGAGGAGGTGTTGAGGGAGTTCCACACTTCCCCTCTAGCGGTACATCCAGGAGTGGCTAAGATGTATCAGGACCTCAGACGACAGCACTGGTGGCCGGGTATGAAGAAGGCGGTAGCAGAGTTTGTCTTGCGATGCCTCACTTGTCAGCAACTAAAGGCGGAGCACCAGGTTCCATAAGGCTTGGTTCCGGTCTTATAGGTCCCAAAGTGGAAGTGGGACGGAATATCCATGGATTTCGTGATGGGACTTCGACGTACATCCAGAGGACATGACTCTATATGGGTGATTGTCGACCGACTCACCATGTTGGCCCACTTCCTACCGATCAGAGAGTAGGGATCGGTAGAGATCTTGGGACACCTCTACACAAAAGATATTGTACGGTTTCATGGTGTTCCATAGACGATCTTCTCCGATCGAGATGCTCATTTCACTTCTCGGCTATGGAAGGGGTTGTAGGAGGCTTTTAGGATGCATCTTTGCTTGAGCACCACCTTCCATCCTCAGAAGGATGGTCCGACTGAGAGGATCATTCAGACTCTAGAGGATATGCTCTGTGCTGGTGTCCTAGACTTTGGACGTAGCTAGGAGGATCACTTACCCATGGTAGAGTTTGTGTATAACAATAAGTACCACTCCACAATCGGGATGGCACCTTATGAGGCACTTTACGGCTGACCTTGCAGATCGCCTCTATGCTAGACTGACCCAGGGGAGTCAGCACTTGTAGGACCAGAGATGGTATAGGCTACGATGGAGAAGGTGTAGATCATCCAAGAGCGGATGAAGACTGCATAGAGTAGATAGAAGTCAATGCTGATAGGATACAGAGACCACTAGAGTTCGAGGATGGCGACCACGTCTACCTATGGGTATTACCTCGACGAGGTCTACGGATATTTGGATGAGATAGCAAGTTATCTCTATGATTCATTGAACCTTTTCAGGTCCTCGGTAGAGTAGGTGAGGTGGCTTACCGCCTGGCCCTTCCACCTCAGTTGCACCGGGTGCACAACGTTTTCCACGTATCACAGCTGAGGAGATACGTGCACGACCCATCCCACATTATCGAACATGGGGAGCTGGACATCAATGATGGGGTGACATTCACGGAGGTTCCAGTGGAGATTGAGGATCAACAGGATTAGTTCATAGGTGGATGGTTGATTCCTCTGCTGTGCATTCGCTGGCAGCACAGAAACCTCCAGGAGAGCACATGGGAGCGGGAGGCTCAGATGCATGCTCAGTACCCCCATTTGTTTTCTTAGTGTGTTTTGTAGCTTACGGGGATGTAAATCCTTGAGGTGGGGAGAATTTAAAGACCCGGAAATCCCATGATTTTTTTTTTCTTAAATACATGGGAATTTTACGAGTCCGCAGTTTCTGACGGAGCCTGATTCCGAGGCCCGATGTGCTCGGAATCAATTTCTGATGTTTTGTTCGGGTACATTCAGTAAACGTACGTGCGGGATTTTATATCTTTTGAACCAGTTCTTGGAATTGAAATCTAAGGACACCGATGAACTTACAGCACCAGTACTCTCTTAAGGAGACCTTTACCGTAGTTTCGTTTTATCGGGAGTGGAAGTAAATTTTTGGGGATTCTTAATAAATTAAATAAAAATTATGTGTGACATAATTTTATTAAGGTGGTGGTTTTATAAACCAAGGGGAAGTTGGAGGTGGGGCCCACCCCCACATAACCTCCCATGGGAGGATATTATGTGGTGGGTCCCACACGAGCAAAAAACTCTTCAACACCCCTTGATCCCCCTTCAACTCAAAAACTTCCCATTAATGTGCCAACACACCCTTGTAATTAATTAATTGAATCCCTTAGAATTATTTCCAACTCCATGAATTTAATTAAGTAAATCAACTTAATTAATTAATTGGAGTGTTTGAATTCTTTTTAATTCATTATGCCAACATTAAAATAAGTGAACAAAATATTTTATTTTGGGGTTGGCATAATCGTTGGAGAGGTTGGGAGAACTCTTGGAAAGAACACCATCCTCTCGACAAAGAATGCTCCACGTCACTGAAGAACGTGAAGCAACATCTTCTATCTTCTTCTACCAGAGCAAGGAAGGGAAGCACTGCCACCACGAAATACACCGAGGGCATTGTCTCGACTCGACTTCATCGAGCTCTACTCCCTCCGACATTGACAGAACGACGTCCTTCTTTCATGACGTCGACAACGTACTTTGAATCGAGGTAGGGGTTTGTCTTGATTAAATTGTACCCTCGTTCCTCATTGTTTGTTTGGGATCGATGATGGCCACATGTTACTGCCTAATGCAGAGGGCGTGGGTGGAACCAATAAGGCTCGGCGCCCCTCTGTTGGTTCTAGTTGTTTGACATCAGAGGCAGAGCTGAAAGGGCGCGGTGTCGTCGCACCGCGCTGGAGATGAACCGCAGTGGCGAAAGAGGAACCACAGCCGGGAGGGCCGCAGTGGATGAAGAAGCGCGGCGCCGTCGTGCCGTGCGGTGGAGCCAAAGGCTGCGGCCCCGTCGGGCCATGGTGGAGGAGGCACGGCGTCGTCGCACCGCGTAGAGGGCAGAAGGTCCGCGGCGTCGTCGTGTTGCGATAGAGGTATGAAGGCGGCCGGCTGAGCAAGCCGCTGTGGAGCCGGACCACGGGACGACCGGCCGGCCCGCTGGAAGACCGTGGTGCCCGCATGCGCCGCGTGGAGGGAGACCATAACCTGCAACCGCGGGCCGCTCAGCTGGGAGAACCGGCCGGGATGGAGAATCACGGTACCCGCAGGGGCCGCGTGGGAAAAATCGCGGCCCGTTGTGCGGGCCGCGTGCGTAGGGCAGAACTGGCTGGCTACGGCCGGCCGGGTAGGGGAGAGGCGGCACCGCTTGGCACCGCCGGGCGAACTGGACCAGCCTGCAGTTCGGACCGGGTCCGCAGGTGGGCCACGCCCCACCGGGCCGGGCCGACCCCCCAGCTGGGTCAGACCCACCAAACCGGGCCGGGCCGACCCCCCACCGGGGTCGGAACCACCGAGCCGGGTCGGGCTGACCCGACAGCCCACTAGGTTTGACGGGTCGGGCCCGTCTTCGCTTAGATGCGAATAACTTCAAGATCGTGCATCCGATCGACGCGTCGTCTCTGGCACTGGGACCCTCGTGAAGAGTCGGTCCTTTTGCGATACTCTAAGTTAGTTTTGGACAACTTTGGAAAAAGGATGGGTTTGCATCTAGCGTAAATCCAACTGGGCCCCTGGAACGGAAATGCCAATAACTCTCAGACTGGGCGTCTGATTGACGCGTCGTCAGTCGCGTTGGGTTCCTTATGATGAGACGGAACTATGGGATACATTAACTTAGGACTTTATGATAGTTGATGTATCGAATTTGACTTGAGGAGCAGACCCTCCCGGAATCGAGCATGCTGTGTGCGAGAACCCTAGAGCTGGCTCCGACGACTACTGTACCGGAATCCTACGTGGGTTTGACAGTGATGACTACTGTACCAGAATCCTACGTGGGTTCGACAGCGATTACTATTGTACCGGGATCCTCCATGGGTCTGACAGTTCTGACTTCTTTTCCTATTTCTTATGTGTGTCCGACAGAGTAGTTGGTCATGTATCCTGTGTGGGTCTAACAGCTTAGTTGGTCCTATATCCTGTGTGGGTCTGACAGCTTAGATGAATCAGTGACTACATATAATCATCTCTATCACTCTACAAAAGGTGTATACATGTGTGAGCTGAGTCTTTTCTATTAAATAATTATCTTCGATGTGATTGACCTTACTTCCTTTGTGGACTGGGTTGTATTTGGGATTGAGAGTTGGAGTCGGACTGTGACTGTTAACTTAGGTATATGTATGGGCATATACCTAAGTAGGTTTGGTTGATACTTCGTGATAGTATATTTATTATGTGGTTTATCCTTTTTGGATTCTGGGAGACCTTCGGGGGTCTCGGGGTCCCCTGCTGAGTATTGTTATACTCACCCCTGCACAGGCTTCACCCGCACCTTTTTGTGTACTGTGCAGACAACGGATAGCTGTGATCGAGGCTGAGGGTGACGGACGAAGGCTGCTCGGAGCTGGACTAGACGGGACGTACCGCAGGGACGAGTTGTACGATTTCTATACCTACCCTTCAGGTAGGATTCCCGATGGACGATCCAGGAGCTGTTTTCCCTTTTTTACTTGTACTTGTACTTGTTGTTCAGTTGGGTTTGTATACTAGACCACTTACTTTCAGCACACTTTACTTTCCTATTTTAGTACTTGTTGCCTCTACTGCTTGTGTTCAGACTGTGTGTGTGTTACAAGTTAAAAGGCAATGTCTTCCTTTTTTATTGGGATTACACCTTTGGTGCTAGTCGCCAGCCCCTGGCCTATGGAAGGCGGGCTTGGGGTAGTCACAGCACGGGCCCCGAGGATGGGTCGTGACAAAATTCATCTTAAATAAATCAACCCATCATTTTGTGTTATATAAATATAAACAATGAAGTTGATATTATAAATTAGGAATTTCACCACCCTATTTTTCTATTATTGAGTGCTTCACACCCTGATTGACTGTTTTATGCCTTTCTTGATTGTTTCACACCATGTGTTAGACAAATAAGAGAGAGTGAGTACTCTATAAGAGGAAGAAAGAATTTCCTTAGGAAAGGGAATAATTTATTTTTAGAAGCATCAATAAATATTTTTGTTTAAAATTCCAAAAAAATAAATCTTTTCTAAAATATTATTATTATTATTATTATTATTAGCTTCTTTAAAATATGATTCAAGTATTTTTAAGGGTGTTAAACAATTTCTAAATTTTTCTTCTCAAAATAAATCATGATTTTCAGTTTTAAAATACTTGTTTTCAAAATTCATGTTTATTTAAATGAATTTTATTATCTTCTAATTATAATTTTATGTATAATTATTATTTTCAAAGGAGTTTTCAAATTTCATGTTAGCAAAGTATATTAAAACGTATTTTATATTATTAAAATTGTTATTTTATGTGAGTTAAAAATATGGATGTCTTATATGCATGTAGAAATGGCCATGTATTATGTATATCATTAACATTCTATGAATTTGAATAAAATATTTTTTTTAATTTAATTATTATGGTATATTTAAATTCGGCCATTCAATTTATTAAATTCATGGATTTCTCCAAACCTTAATGTTTTTTTTTTGAAAAAATAGTTTCTGAAAAAATATTGAGGATGTAAAATTATTATCTGCTTTAAAAATAATTCATGTTTATTTTGGAAAGGTTTTTAATGGGTTATTTATGAGAAAAATAGATCTTTAGAAAAAAAATTATTAAAATAAAATTTTTGGTTTCATATCAAATGAGATAACGAAGAATGGAGAGTGTACCCATGACCTCAATGGGACGTCATCCTACAAATGATACTACTAAGTGGCCCCAATGATTTTATAAGATCTGATAAGTATCATTTTAATCCATAAAAGTGTTATTATTTTCAAATGATTTACAAGGATAAATCCAATTGTTTTTCAATGATTATTTTTGAAATTAATTATTAAATTGAGATGTATTTTTGAAAATTATTGTATATATATCAAATATTAATATTTGATATAATTTTTTTAATTTTTTTAAATAAGTATGTATAAGAGTATTTTTTTCCTAGTTTTAAAACCCCTTATTGGCCAATGTTACGCTCATCCCACATTTTAAAATATTTTTCATATGTCCTTTTAGAAGTTCTGAGATATATGGATTTACTTAAGGAGTTAGAGCATGCAAATCGAATTAGTTATTTTAATTATTTTATGTAAAATATGATAATTTGTAAGGATATTCCTAATTTATTAGACCTAGACTGAAAATTGTCCTCGGATGTATAAAGTACTATGTATTTTTAAATTAATTTTAAATAAAATAAATACACAGTAAATTTTTTTCATCAAATCTATAAGTACATGTTTAAGTTGTGACAGTTTGTATCATAGGAATGGTCTATACAACTTTGGAGATTTGGTGTTGTCTTTTAAAAAAATTACATGATATAATTTTCTTTGAAACTTCTAGATAATTATGTTCACTTAGAAGTTCTAGTTTTTCATAATTCTAAATATGGAAATTCAGAATTTTCTTTAGTAATATGAATGAATTACGAGGGCAGAATTCATCTGAGGGGGGAGAATGTAACATCCCAAGTTTTAAATAATAATTATTTATTTTATTTTTCCATTAGTATCTTGATTTAAACTGTAATTCAATATTATAAATAATAATATTAATAAAAAATGTTAATAAATATTAAATTATCATTTAGAAAATAAGTTAAATGCTTAAAAATTGTAATATAATTATAAATACTTAAATAAATTAATTTTATAAAGTAAATTTAGCAATTATTATTATAAAAAAATTATATTAATTTGTAACTAAAATGTTATATTTATGATTATTAAGAATAATGATAAATCTATGTTAAATATATATATAAAGAATATACTTACATATTTTGATATGTAGCTAATGTGAAACTTTAAGATAATATATAAACTGTTTTATTATTATAAAATAAAATTTTAATATCCATAATTATGAATATTTATGTCAATAAATTTTATTATAAAAAGAAATTATGGTGATATTGTTTTAAAGGATGGATATTAATAAAATTTATTTAAGAAAAAGAGATATAAATGATTTATAATATTTAAATTCATATAATTTAATTTTTATTTAAAAGTATTAATTAAAGGTAATACATTTTATAATTATATTATAAATATATATGAAATTATATTTATAAAAAAAATTATATATGAATATTATGTTACAAAAAAATAATGAATGAGTAAAAAGAAAAAAAAATAGAATGAATGGATTAGAGGAATATGCAGGGTGATCAAGTCTTCTCTGGAGGAGCCGGGGGATTAGGGAGGCTGAGCGCATGAGTTTCTCAGGCAGGTTCAAACCCAGTCTGGTACTCTCTCATTCGGCTAGAAAGGTTTGGTTATGAGACCTGAAGCATGCCTCCCCATACGCTAGAGGCTGCCGACTAGCAACGAGGGTGTGATCAATATAGTGGGGATACTATACCCCCTACTTACAGAGTTACAACAGAGTAAAAATAAACATATAATAATAAATAAATAAATATTAGATTGTGAAAATAATTGAAAAAATACAATACAATGGAAAACCAAAAATAGAAGAAAACTGAATAAACCAATAAATAATAAAGGAATAATGTAATGAGATAATGGAATATAACTAAATTCCATGATAGATGTAATAAAAATAAAAGACTAGAAGACTCAAATAAAGGCTCAAAGTAACCAATCATGAACCCCATGTTAGCCACATCTCCAAAATACATCCCATCCAACAAACAACAATCAACAAAAAGGTCATTTTCCCTTGTCCAATATAGCATCCATGTAATCTTCTCGGGTACCAAACAGTGGCCCAAATAGGGTGTTAGTATAACTTAGTATGTCGACACCACCATGTCTAATAATATCCAATATAATTAAAAGTGTATATAGTAATTCAATAAACAAGTTTACTAATTAATTAAACAATTAAATTAATACCACATCAATCTTCTTTGACACCATGTCAGAATTTCTCTAAGCATGTCTCAAGACCATGCCAACCATAACCATATAACCATGGAATAACATAACCTACCTCATCACCATGCCAAAATGTCTCTTTGAATGTCTTACAACTATTCCAACCATAACCTTATAACAAAGGTATAAATTACACAAATCTAGGTCAAACCCGCTATATAAGCATTTCAACGTTTAATCAAGGTCAAGCCCGCTATATAATCATTTCAGAATTTTTCACTATGAATAATATATTATATCATCATTTTAGCATGTGTCACTAGGAATAGCCAACTATATCAGCATTTTATCAGGCATCCTAGGGAATATCCCACTATATTTTCATTTTAGCATGTATCACTGGGAAAATCCCTATATATAAGCATTTTAGCATGTACCATTTGGAAAAGCCCACTATATAAGAATTTCAACATGTATCACTAGGTAAAAAACCACTATATAATCATTTCAGCATAGAAATAAAAACACATTCCATAACAACAAGGATATCACAATATCACATCTCAAGATTAATGGTTCATTATGAAAATTACCATTATCTTTCAAATATATGTTTCATTTATCCTTTGGTTTTAAAATATTCAAAATGTAATCATTTCAATAACTAGGACAATCCAAAGTGAATCAATATAGATAAAACACCTAAATCCCATGTCATGCTAAACACACTTTAAGCTATTAAACAATTCAATTATATTCAATGGTTTTCTCACCCAAACAATAGACACAAGGTAGGTCAATAACCAATTAGATCCAAAGGTACTCTAATGAATAATTCAATTCATTATTTTTAATTTACTTGGTGCTTGATAGGTTATCACAATTGTAATATTTCACATACTTGAAAATTATTAAACCATAGGGTTAAGGTTTAAACCCCTAACCTCTAACTGATGATCAACCAATGCTTCCATCAGGATTCACCAATAAGAACGAAAGCACAGATGATTACAAAATGGTTCCTATATCATAACTGATCAAGATAAAAACCAATAGTGAACATGGTAAAAATACTACACTAAAATGATTGGAGAACAATGGAAGAGAAGATAAACCCAACCAAAACCACTTACCAAGGATCAGATGCATGATCGAGATGTCAATAATCAATAGATGTGCTCCAAAATTGCCATAAAAATTCCCTAAGTTTGAGAGGAGATAGATGCAAATTAGGTGAATCAAAAATCATCTGCAGGACACCCCTTTAAAATTATAATCAAAAAAATATATGGTGTGTAATATAGTTACACTTCATTTATTTATTTTTATAAGGATACACTGAAAAACCCATTTTTTAAGTTGAATATTTAATAGCCTAAATGTCACAAAACGTTTAATTGGTTCACAATGTGTAACCACTACACATCATGAATCAATTTTCGACATGAGGCTGGTGGCTTTTACACATCATGTAACCCATTTACATGGCATGTAAATGTCCTGTAGATAATTTTCATCCCAGTTTTCTTATAAAAACATGAACCCCCTTTAAGGTTTCTTAACTTACTAAGAACCCTTGGTAACACTTGAACCATTTATACCCATACTCCATTAAGTCAAAAAGAATCCCTAAATTACTCCATGCATGGATCTTATCTGGTTTTATCAAGTTTACTCACAACCCAAGACTGTGTTTATTCAAACAAACAGACATCTGTGAACTCTAAGTCATTTTCCCCATCTAAGGATCTCTGTCTCTAAACAAGAAATGGCCACCAAGGATTAAATGAAAAAAATCAAATAGGGATATTCCTAAAAAATATGGGATCTTAAAACCTCACCACCATATAATGGCTCATCCCTGAGCTTCTCCAAGCATCACTGCGATGTGTCAGAAAAAAAATTATGGGCACTATGCTAGCATATCAAACTCCCTATCCCATGTATCCTCTTTAACTCGCCCATGCTACCACTGCACTTGAACCAAAGGAATCTCCCTACCTTAGAGATAATTCCCACTATGGTTCACAATCTATATCGGATGCTTCTCAAAGGATTTATCAATACTAAGATCGACGTATTATATGTATATCACGTGATAAATCTATAAATAATATCTTTGAATCTGTGACATGTAGAACATGTCATGCATGGAACTGTAGCATTGCAGAAGGTATAATTAGTATGCCATTGGTCTAACCTTATCCGCTATCTCAAACATCCTGAAAAACCTAGGTGTTAGTTTCCCCTATTTCATGATACATTGTTTCCCCAAGGTAGGTGACACATTAAGGAAAACAATATGACTAACCTCAAACTATTTAGGTCATATCTGATGGTAAGAATATTATTTCTTCCTAATCTTTGTGTTCACCAACCACTGTCTGGTCAACTGAAGCTTCTTAAACTTCTCCTGCATGAGACAGGGCCCAACAAGCGCTGACTCACCTACTTCCAACCAACAAAAAGAATAATGACATGAACTTCCTTATAAATCTCCAAAAGGTTCTATCTAGATCAAAGTGTGTAATTTTTTGTTATATGAAAACTCAATGAGTTCCATATACTACTCCCTTGAACCACTAAAATCCAAAACACATGACCGTGACATATCCTCCAGAACCTGAATGGTTCGCTCAGATTGACTGTCAGTTTGAGAATGAATGGTCATAGTCAAAAGAACCTACAATACCAGATCCTTTTAATACCATTATTGAACCACTTTGTGAAAAGAAGAGATTTTTCTGAAATGATACTCCTCCAAACATCATGCAGCTGAACTAGCTCATGCATGTAAAGACTGCCCAAATCATCAACTGTAAAGATCTCCCTGATAAGAAATAAGTGATCTACCTTCATCAGTTGATCCACAATCACCCATAAAACATCATTATTATGGGTTTTACTAGGTAATCCTATGAAAAATTCATAGTGATCTCATCCCATTTCCACTCAGGAATGGGAAAATGCTAGAAAATCCCAACTCACCTCTCATACTCAACTTTAATCTGCTAGAAAGTGAAAAATCTCACCAAAAATCCTAGTACCTTATTCTTTATTCCAGACCATCAGTATTGTCTATGAAGATCATGATACATCTCTCTCAAACCAAGATGTACTTCTCATCAAGAATCATGAAACTCTCTCATTATTTCCTCACACAAGCCCATAGAAACCCATACTCGGTCATGAAAAAAGAAGATAATTATTACTACAAAGAGACCATCATGATGGTCTATTACCAACATATATGTTGTAACTTATAAATAATACCTCTAGATAAGATAACCACTTGGTCTTAATCATATCCAAAATCATGGGTATAACATATGTCAAAGTCAGATCTAATCATCCCTGAGACTCTTGAACATCAAGATTATGCAAAGAGGATCATCACTTGCCACTCATCGCAAGAATCTCTTACTACCTCTTCATACATATTTTGTCTCAATTTATCCATAATGGCATTTCACATTCCCTATGTATAAGATAACTCAATGTAGAGATACTACATATACTCGGCCCACATCCTCTACTAAAGGTTCTGATCCTGCTAAGAAAAGTTATACCTAAGGCTCTCGTGGTCTATGTACACCACAAACCTCTCACCCATGAGATGATTCCTATAGAATATTAGGGAGTATACCACTATTGCTAACTCCAAATAATGAGTAGCATAATTCTTCTCATGTGGTCTCAGCTGTCTAGAGCCATAAGTAACCACTTGATCCTCCTGTATCATAACTTCTCTGAGTCCAACTCTGGATGTGTCATAGTACACAATATATGCTTTACCTAGAATAGGTAATGTGAGGATAGGTGTTTAGGTCCACCTGCCTTTATGATCCTACAAATATCTCTTTCAAGCATCATACCAAACAAACTTCACCCTCATTCTTGGTCATCCTAGACATCGGTGATTCCAAATGGTAGAAGTATTGGATAAAGCACTGATAATAACCTGATAAACCTAGAAAACTCTAAAACTTGAAGATATTATTGGTCTTCTCCCAATATAACATGGATGTCACTTTCTCTGAGTCCACTGACACCCCTTTCACTGAGATAACATGGACTAAGAAGTGTACTTTATCAATCTAGAAACCGCATTCAGTTAATTGGTGCAAAGATGATGCTCTCTCAATGTACTCAAGATGATGTTAAGATGTTTGGAATGATTGTCTAGTGACTAGGATTAAACTAAGATTTCATTGAAAAAAAACACCACAAACCAATCCATAAAAGGATGAAATATCTGATTCATCAAGGCCATGAATACCATAAGTGCATTAGTCAACCCAAATGACATCACTATGAACTCATACAAGCTATACCATCTTATAAAAGAAGTCTAAGGTGTGTCCAATAGTCTATGGTATCCTGATCTCAAATATATATTGGAGAAGATCTTATAACCTATAAATTTATTAAAAAGATCATGAATGCATAGAAGAGGATATCGGTTCTTAACCGTCATCTGGTTCAATCTCTGATAATCCGTGCACAAATGTAAAGTCACATAGGCATTCGTGGTGAAGAGAATTAGAGAACCCCATAAATATGTAATAGGCTGTATGAAACCCTTAGTTTCTAGATATTCCAACTGAACTTTCAACTCTCAAATCTCTTTTAGTTATATTCTATAAGGTTGGAAAGAAATTGGATCTTCTCCCGACACCAACTCAGTCATAAACTTGATCTCTCACTCAGGTAGTAATCCATATAACTCATCAGAAAATACATCCTAAAAATGGTATACCAGTGGAGAAAAATAATCATGTTGTATTCCACCATTATTTAGAGAAATACCGGCTATATGTTCCATGATACAATCCAATCTACACTTAATTGGTCATGCATGACCAGCCTAAATATCCCACTCACCCTAGTGAGAATAGCTGCCTTGTTTTGGAGATTGAAAGGAAACTCTCCTCCAGTAACAATCAATATGTGTCTGGTATAGAACTAACCAATCCATACCAATAACCAAATAAAATCTTATCATTTTTTGTATAAAAAATTCCCAAAAGAGATGATAACCACCAAAATCTCGATAACACACCTTACAACATTTGATATTCTCTGACCGCACTCCCAATGGTGAGTTGATGGTCAAAACACCATCCAAGATTTTCACATCCAAGACCAAACCATTCATAAAAAGGGAGGATAAGAATTAATTTGATACTCAAGTATCAAACAAAACACAATAAAGGGGAGATGATACAAGAATCTTACCACTGATAGTAGATGATCCTGCATCCACGCTATCTGGAGTAGTCTGCATAACATGTAGCTAACCATCCCCTCTGCTCTGGGCTCCATCCTGACTCCCCTAAGCTATACCATCACCCTAGTACTTCTATTCCAAGATTTGGGTACCAAATCCCCTACCTAGACTAGAACTTCCTATGGATCTCCAGCTACCTATCTGTTGAGGATTAGCTGAGTCCTTCCTAGACTTCGGTGCATGTCCGGATCCCCTTCCACTACTTGGTAGTTGTATTCCCCTGCATACCCTCTATAGGTGACCCAATATTCCGTAATCATGACACTATAAAGTGTGGTACATACACTAAGGTGGTTTTTTGACCCATTTGGACACACCGATAGCACTATAAAGGAACATGGTCCTGAGATGTCTACCCACTTCTCTAACTTCTATGGCCACTGCTAACCTATAGAAAACTATGATAGTGATGTCTCTTTAAATTAGAATAAGATTTCACAGTTTTCCCTACTAAAATAGGTTGACCACTTCTCAAGTACTCTCTCAAATTCACTTTTGTGATGAGCTCTTGATTCTTTGTGTTTGCAAAACTGCTCAGACAGAACACATTCACCTGAGAACTGATCTCATAGCGAAAAACATCTTGAAAATGTCACAACCTAGAGGTCTATTTAGACGCCATAGATGGTGAAAATAATTGTAGGTCGTTGAAACATTTAGTATAGCCCACCATTTTCATGCCCTCATGTGTCAGGTGTATGAACTCATGGGCCTTCTGACCCCTCAACATCTCAGGATAGAAATGGATTAAGAACTTTGTCTCAAAGTCATTCCAAGATAACTCATCCTTCTTCCCTACTTGCTCTGGAATGTCCCACCAATGCTTGGTTGGTCCATGAAGCATATAAGCTTCAAGGTTCACCCTCCTATATATGGGTGTCTAAAAATGATCAAATATCATCTGGACTGACTCAGTCCAGAAATAGGATTCCTATGGGCCTCCCTCCCCATTGAACTCAAGAAGATACTATAGATGAAACTCTCTCATCAGCTCAGACATTAAAGTCATAGTGTGAACATGCTCTATTTCCATGGATCACATGACCCTTAGGAATCTTTTAAAATATGAACATTCATCTCATCATCATGAACTACAGGAATATTTGGTTCATCTATGCTAGGAGCATGCTGATTTCCACTCTCCTGATGCTCAACTCGAAGATGATAATGATACATTTTCTCTACCAGAAAAACACACTCCTTAGAGCATTGGCTATAACAAGGTAACCTCAATAGGTGAAAACAACAGAGAACCATGGACTATTGGTCTCTCTAAACATGTATTACAAGTGTATTAACATTACATAATGGTTTATTTATTTCATTTATCAGATATAAAAGGTATCTCATATCACAGTTCAATAGGAAAGGATATATCACATGCAATAAATATGTCCATATCATGAAAATGCATTTCAATATATATCCCTATATGCCTGTCATGATAAATTCATACTCATACCATTCCATACTAGGCCATGAGTATAAATCTCAAGAACCTGTAACATCATGAAATAAAAACCCCACACAACATATGAATCACTTAGGGTGAAATAACATCAACTATAATGAGAAAATATAATAAACTTGAATCCATCCCTAGGAACTCAGATTTCACCCATACATGGGTTAGATAATCCAATGAAAAATTCCTGACACATCCTAGTCTTCTTTTAAAATTCCAAAATTGTAATGAAACAGAAAATAAACATGTCTCTGATACCACCTTGTAACATTCCCCGAGATAGCACTCTCTCATGTAGCTATAAAGGGTTGGTTATGAGACCTCAAGCGCGCCTCCCCATATGCCAGAGGTTACCAACTAGTAGTGGGAGTGTGATCAATATAGTGGATAGACTATACCCATGGTTATAGAGTTACAACATAGTATAAATGAACATATAATAATAATAAATAAATATCAGAGTACATAAATAATGGAAACAATGAAATACAGTGGAAAACCAATAATAGAATCCAATAGAGTAAACCAATAAATAATAAAAGAATAATGTAATGACATGATGGAATGTAACTAAATTTCATTCTATATTAAATAAAAAAATACTACTAGAATAAAATAAAGACTTAAATTATACGATCCAAAACCCCATGTTGGTCCCATATCCAAACTCCATCCTATCTAGTAAGAAACAATCAACAATAACGTCCTTTTCCCTCGCACAATCATGTATCCATGTAATCTACTCGGGTACCAAATGGAATCATGAATAGGGTGTGAGGATAACTCAGTAGGTCGACACCACCATGTCTAAGCATAACCAGTCTGATAATAAGTGTATTAAATAATGAAATAAACAAGTGTATTTATTAATTAAACAATTAAATTAATACCACGTCAACTTGTTTTGGAACCATGTTGGAATGTATCTAAGATGTATCACAACCATGCCAATCATAACCATATAACCATAAAATAACATAACCTACCTCAGTGCCATGCCAGAATTTCTAAGATCATTTCTTACAACCATTCTAACCATAAAATTATAACTAAGGTATAAATTACACAAATATGGTTCAAACCCACTATATAATAATTTCAGCATTTAATCAGGGTTGATCCCATTATATAAGAATTTCAGTATGTGTCACTGAGCATATCCCACTATATCATCATTTCATCATGTGTCGATGGGAATACACCACTATATCATCATTTCGGCATGTGTCACTTGGAATATCCCGATATATAAGAATTTCAGTATGTATCACTAAGAAAATCCCACTATATAAGCATTTCAGCATGTATCATAGGAAAAATATTGCTATATAAGAATATCAACATGTATCACTCGTCAAATCCTACTATATAATAATTTTATTATAGAAATCAAAACACATGTCATGGAAATAAGGATATCAAAATATCACATTTCATTCTCAAAGGTTAAATATTAAAATTACCATTATCTTTCAAATATTGGTATCATTTATCCTTTGGTCATAAACCAATCACAATACGATCATTTCAAAAATCAATCCATGACAAGTTGAATCTATATTAAGAAAACACCCAAACCCCATGTCATGATAAACAAATTTTAATCCATTAAACAATTCATTTGTATTCAAGGGTTCACTCACACGAACGGTAGCCACAAGCTAGGTCAATATCTAGTTGGATCCCAAGGGACTCAAATGAATAATTCAATTCATTTTTTTAATTTATTTGGCACATGATATGTTAGTGAAATTTCAATATTGCACATACTTGACAAAAATAAAACCATAGGGTTAAGTTTAAGACCGCCTACCTTTAACTAACGATCAACTAACACTTCCAATAGGATTCTACAACAAGAACTATGGTGAAAATAATCAAGAAAAGTTCCCTAGATCATAAATGATCAATATCAAAACCAAAAACACACATAGTCAAAAGACTAGACCATAATGATCAGATGATGATGGAAGAGAAGAGAAACCTCAACCAAAACCACTTACCAGGGATCAAATGTCTGATCGGTACAACCAAAATCAAGAGAGACACGCCAAAATCACCAGTAAAATTCTCTAGGTTTGAAAGAAGAGAATTGTGCATGAGGTGAATCAAAAATCAGCTGCACAACACCCCTTTAAAATTCATCTCAGGAAATTACAAGATGTGTAATATAGTTCCACATCGTGTATTTATTTTTAAAAAGGATGCAATGAAAACACCATATCCTCGACAAAGTATTTAATTCTCCCAAACATTACATGATGTGTAATTATTTCATGACGTGTAACCACTTCACATCATGAATCAGTTCACACCATGATTCTGGAGGCTTTTACATGCCATGTAACCCATTTACATGACATATAAATATCCTGAAAATAGTTTTCACCCCAGTTTCCTTATAAAATCCCAAACCCCATTTAAGGCTTCTAAACTTACCAAGAACCCTTGGTAACACTTGAGCCATTTATACCTATATTCCATTAATTCAAATAGAATCCCCGAACCACTCACTGCATGAATCCTCTCAGGTTTTCTCAAGTTTACTCATAAACCAAGTTTGTGTTTATTAAAAAAACATACATCCATGAAATTTAAGTCATTTTCCCAAAAAAAATTCTCTCCATCTCCAAACAAGACATGACCACCAAGGCTCAAACAAAAAACTCAAAGAGGTACATACCTAGAAAAAGATAAGATTATACAATTTAATATTATATAAATATGAACAGTGAATTTGATATTATAAATTGGGACTTTTTTCACCCTATTTTTCTATTATTGAGTGTTGCATGCCCGACTTGAGTGTTTCACACCTTTCTTGAGTGATGGACAACCTGCTTGAGTTTTTCACACCATGCATGAGACAAATAAGAGAGAAATAGAGAGAGAGATTCTTTCGGAAGATAAATAAGAATTAATTTTTCTTAGGTAAGTGGGTAATTTATTTTCATAATCATCTATAAATATTCCTTTTTTAAAATTCCATGCAAAGAATTCTTTTCAAAAAAAATATTGTTATTATGATTTTTAGATTCTTTAAAATATGATTCTAGGATTTTTAAGGGTGTTACATATTTTATAAATTTCTATTTTCATAAGAAAACATGATTTTATATTATAAAATTTATGTTTTCAAAATTCATATTTATGTACATTAATTTTATTTTCTTTTAATTATATTTTTATGTATAAGTATTAATTTAAAATGATTTTGTGTATTTCATGTTAGAAAACTATATTAAATAATTGTTTATGTTATTAAAATTATTATTTTAGGTGATTTGAAATTTTGGATGTAGTATATTCATATTGAATTGGTCATGCATTATGCATATAATTAACATTCCATGAATTTAAATAAATCATTTGTTTTAAATTTAATTATTAAGGATTGATAAAATTCTTCCATTGAATTTATTAAATTCATGGATTTATCCAAACTCTAATGATTTTTAGGAAAAATTATTGTTTGAAAAATTATTGTGGATGTAAAATTATTATCTACATTGAAAGTAACTCAAGTATATTTTGGAAAGGTTTTTAATGGGTTATTTATGAAAACGAAGGATCTTCTAGAAAACTGTTTTCTTAAAATGAAATATGGTGCTTGCATATTAAATGAGATAATGAGGTATAGGGAGGTGACCCATGACCTCAACAGGACACTGGCATACCAGTGATATTTCCAAGTGACCATAATGGTTTTATAATATCTATCAAGTATCATTTCAATCCATTAAATTATTATTATTATCAAATGATTTTAAAGGATAAATACAATTTTTTTCAAATATTATTTTTTAAATGAATTCCCAAAATGATAAGTATTTTTGAAAAGTACTATATATATATATCAAATATTTATATTTGATATAAAATGTTTTAAGAGTTTTTAAATAAGTGTGTATAAAATTATTTTTCTTTGGTTTTAAAAACCCATACGGAGAAGTTGTATGTTCATCCCACATTTTGAAATATTTTTCACATGTCTTTTTAGAAGTTATAAGATGGATGGATATTCTTAAGGATTTAGTGTACACAAAGTGAATTAGTCATTTTAAATATTTTTGTAAACTCTGTTAACTTGTAATTCTATGCCTAATTTTCTAGAACCTAGAATGGAAAAGTTATTCATATGTATAAAGTACTGTGTGTTTTTCAATTATTATTAAATAAAAATAATGCAGCATGTTTTTATCACTAAATCTGGAAGTGTGGGTTCGATATTTGAAATATTACATATCTATCTTGCATTAAAATATGTGTGTACATTAACTCGGTTTATTTTCAAAGATCATTTATTTTGAAATTTTATAAATAAAATATTTTTTAAAAATCTTTTTTATCTTATTTTGAATATTATGTTTGAAGGTGAATTATTTTTATATTTTTACAACAATTTCACCAAAAGGTAAGAAATATATTTTTAGGATTTCTCTTTTTTTACACTCTATTCTTATAAAGATTCATTTTACTAGTCATTAATTATATCATATTTCATTTTTGTACTTTGTTTTTAAAAATATCACATTTTCCTGAAATAAATATTACATTTACATTCTACCCTGAAAATAAAAATTTCTTTATTTAATTATATATTAATTAAAAAATAAGAATTTATTTAATTAAAAATTAGATAACTTTTTATCTTGCACTTAATTTTTTTCATATAAGTCAATATTATTTTATATTCCACAAATGTGACTATTTATTATGTTGTATTTTCTCAAATATCACATGTTTAAATAAAAAATACTATATCAAAATAATTTTCTAATTCGGTATACTAGTTCCTATGTGTATACAATGTATTAGAACTAAAATATATATAAGATAAATGATTTACCACTTCCTTTTTCACAAATTATCATTTTCTATTATTCAATATATCTTTTTTTCAATTCCTTTATTTAGTGAATACAATGTACTTATATCTTTTGTTTGATTGGAATTCACCAAGAAAACCACTTCATTCGAATTAATAGAAAATTATTGTCTTGTATATATAAAAATTATTCCATACATATTGAATAAAAAATACTTTATTGTTTTTATTTAAGAGTATTTACCTATATAGAAAATTTATTCTTATAGACACTTGTTTTATTTCAACATATTTATCATGATATATTTTCAATGGATTTATTATAGATTATTTATTTATATGGGACACATATGTATGGATATTTCATATGATGATGGGTGGGATATGATTTATATAACTCTAGCATGCATTAGGTAAATTGTAAAATAAAAAAAGATAAATTTGTTTATGTGACTGGATATTAATCCAAATCCACTATAATTTTTAAAACCATGATTAAATGTAACACCCCAAAATTTTAGTTTAAAATAATAATATGCTCTATATATTTCTTAACACACAACATCGAGTTTTAATCAAATTGTGATATACTACAAAAATATAATTATTTAATTATGGTTGTTAAGACATAGCCATTAAATTAGAAGGTATAAATTGTAATACAAAAATTATAAATAATATTTATAAATTTTTTATATAATTAAAATTCATTAACAAATTCATAATAAATAAGGACTTAATTTTCAATAAAATCATTTTATGCTGCGAAAAAATATTTTCTTTAAAAATGGTTTTTATTGCTTTTTGTGAGTGAATATTATAATTAATTTCTACCTCTTTTAGAAAATTAATTTTATAAATTGTTTATAATTTTTGAAATCATAATGTAAAAACTATATTAGGGTTAAATTCTAATATTTTTCTAAAAGGGTTAATTTTTTAGTGAATAGTGAAAATTACCAATTTTATAGAAATTTGTCTTCTCCATTCAAGTATTTAAAAATTCCCATTTTGTTTTAAATTAATTTTAAAATTTAAATAGTTTATTATAATTAAAAATGATAAAATTAATTTCATTGTAATTACCATTTTTCTTAATTTTTATATAAAAACATTTTTATACTTAAAAATGCATTTTTGAGGAAAATTGTTTTTAATCGCATTTTGCATGTCTCTTTTAAAAGTAATTTATGCCACTTATAGTTATTTAGTTTTATAAAATTACTTAAATATTTGTAATCATCATTTTCAAATTTTTTAAATAGATCAACTTTAATTTTTGTCATCATAAATAGTGACTATGGTAAATATTTATCATCTGAGTAAAGGTAAATCTGATAATTAAGGTTAAAAATAATATGGTAAGGCTTTAAAATTTGATATATGACCTAACTTATTTATATTGGATGAGTTTATTTTGACCAACCAGATTCAATATTTAAATATATGTCAACTTGGTGCCATTTTTCTTTGATAATGACCTGGATATTATTTTAAGTAAAGAATAAATCTCAAAATGTCACTCACTTTGTTTTGATAACTCTAATATTTTTTGATAATGATAAAAGGAGGTTATGTTTGGTTATAAATGGTTACTTATAAGTTTAAATAATATTTTTTAATATGAAAAGTTATTTTAAATTTTTGTTGATGGAATAATTACCCTAAATGTTTAAACAACTTCAACACAGTGTAGGAGTAAGTAGTTGAGAAATCAAGAAAATGATTTTAAAAAAATTAAAAAATAATATTTTTATTGGGTGGATTATGGTGTTATAATTTTTCTGGATAAATATAATGTATTATTGATGTGTTAAAATTTTATATTCAAATTTAATTAATGTTTGGATATTTTTTTAAAGTCAAATTATGTAAATAGTCTCGAAAATGACTTAAAGGGTAATTTATGTTAAATAATATTTTATTAAATGAAAATTTTGACTATTTTTCTCTTATGTGTCAATTTTCCTTTTATAGTAAATTTCTTGTCTCTTGAAGAGTAAACATCTTTGATATTACAGTAATCGTCAAAAGTGTTAACAATGTGGTTAAAACTAAGATATAAAGGCCAAAACATCAACTAAACTTATCTAAATTTTATTTTATGAGTGTATTTAGACTTATATCCCTCATATATTCTAAATCTATCATTTTATATCTACTTGAACATGAAAATTAATTTATATTAATTAAATACTTTAATTAATTCCAAGGGTACCCCTCTCCTATCTTATATTAGGACACCACCTCTTCTATCTTCTTAACACTTCCTAAACAACTTATATTGACCAAACCCAACAAAAAACTCTTATAAACTTAATTATATATATTCTAAAGGTTTTTATACTCTTAAATGACCATCCCTAGGGTCCTTGAGGAGAGATCCAAAAGTGGTTCTTTAAAAATAAGGTAATCATCTTAATCAAGCGTTTTCATTTTACTTATTATTCTACCTAATTAAATTATATAATAACCATTAAAATATAATAAAATCAGTATCCACCTTATACTTATATGTTATTATGTAAATTTTTTAACTTTATCCATCTCATTTTCCATTCTATATGGAACGAAAACAACATTCATGTGTACGTGTTGACTACCACCTCCACAAAGCGATGTTTTTTTTCAATCATCACCTCTCATGGATTTTTATAGGGATATATTTAATGTGTATATATTTATATTATTAATGAAATAATTATCATTTTTTAAAGATAATATATCATATGTTTTTAAACCCTTCCATCTATTGGAAAATGGTAATGTCATTCGTGAATATGTGTGGGATGTCACCTCCACAAAGTGATGTGATTCATTTTTCATGTACACATTTAATGGATGGTTATAAAATTATATCAAATTTATAAAAATTATTATTATTCCATGATTATTATTATTTATATGATGTAACCATGGAATCTTTATCCGTGGTCAACCCACTGAAGTCATTTTGCAATTATGAACTGAACTTCCTCAAAACAACCAACGTGAACTTAATTGATTAAGTAATTAAATATGTCATTAAAATAAATGAAATAAATGTTTAATGATATGGTATTAAATATATAAAATTTTCTCAGAACAAGTATATACTTAATATAAGTTTATTATATAGGAGTTAAATTACATACATAACAAGTCTGGGCTTAATGTAAGTATATTCTGAACTTAAATTTCATTCAGTAGGCTATAATTAAACTTAATTGACTATATTATGCCAAGATTATGTGTTAAATGACATTTTATTTTATTATGTTTTATATCCACTTTTTTGGTTTTAAAATTGTTACACATAATCACTTCATTGATTAAATTAAAACTTCAATGATATGATAATTGTAGAGATTATTTATCCCAATATTGTTTCTTTGAGACATGTCTTGTATTGTGAACATAATTCCTTGTATAAGGAGTATATTCCACATATTCAAATATTATATCATGAATTACTCCTTTATAATTATATTTAAATTTCCTTTAAATTTTTCTCTTTTATGAGATATTGATTCAAATGTTATAAAAGATTCAAGGGTTTTCATGGTCTCAATTATAATTAATTGAGACATAATTCATGTTGTGCGCTATGATTTATTTTCTATGGAGTATTTACTATCCCAATAAAGTTTTTTAACTCATTATTTCATATAAATTATGGGTTTTATAGAATAATGTTATGTTCCTTAATTCAATGGATGTTTTATTAAATTTTTATCCAAGTTGCAAGGGTTTATAGTTTAAAACTTCCTTCTTTAATTCATGTTTTGGTTGATGCACTTGGATTCCTTTATATGGTGCTAAAGAACCCCATGGATTTGTGGCTTGGTTTTTTAAATCTTAAATATCTAATGGTTCTTGGGGAGTCTGGGTTTTTTTATTTGTTGACAACCTTAACTGAGGAACTCATAAGTTCGATGGAACTTGATCTAGTTTTTATAGTGTTACATATCATGGATGGAAGTTTCATGATGCAAGAATGTGTTTTTTGAGAAGGTCTTGAGGTTGGTTGAATTGGTTATGTTTGAGTTATGAGTGAATTTAGGATCCACATAGCCGAATTTTTAATTGGTTGATCCACGTAGCTAATTTGGTGAAGTGAGATTCATTTAGATGTTTTTGCTATATAGGTTATTCAAGAAGTCGTTTCTACTATGTAGGAAAATCACATTACTGATTCAGACATATAAATAAATGTGTTACACATCCAAATTATTGATGTAGATAATTTTGGAATTTACATATCCATTTTTAGTGATATATATGAGTGTTTCAATTAGCCAAATGGTCTATGTAGCTCAATTCCCACAAATGAGTTTCACATAGCCAATATGTAGCTTTTGACACCAGAAAACACGTCCTCAAAATTTTTCAAATGCTCTGGTAAATTATCCAAGAGCGTAACCGATTTTATAAGCTTCGATTTGATAGGTCGTAGAGCCAGAACGAAGTTACGGATTAAGAGTTATAAGAATTTGAAGTTGGGTGGGAAAACTGGTTCGCGAAGCCCATTCACGAAGCTCCCTCCGTGATCGCGGAGCCCCGCTATAAAGCTAGGAAGCAGGATGCTCCGCGAACCTCTTTGACGTTCGCTACCCACCGTGAATCAAGGAGGTGGGATGGCTCCGTGAACCCCTTGACATCTGTGATCCGACGCGAAGCAAGGAGGCGGGACGGCTCCGCGAACCCCTTGACGTTCGCGACCCACTGCGAAGAAAGGAGGCGGGACAGCTCCATGAATCCCTTGACGTTCTATACCCACTGAGAAACAAGGAGGCGGGATGGCTCCACGAATCCCTTTGACATTCGCGAACCCACCGCGGAGCAAGCTCCGTCTTCGTGCCGAGCGAGCTCTGCTTCGCGGCGCCTCTCCCCTATAAATACCCAGCTCACCCCCTTCGCCATATGGAAACTCTGCCCCTTGGGCGGCCAATCTCCCAGTTCGCGGAGCTCTTCTTTCCATCGCGAAGCAGCTCCGTGAGCCCATGCTCTGCGAGCAGCTTCCTTCGCGATGCTGCTCCGTGATTCCATGCTCCGCGAGGAGATTCCTTTGTGATGCTGCTCCATGAGTCCATGCTCCGCGATCACCATTTGCTCTGCAAGAGCCCTTTTCTCCATGAGAGACCTTTGCTCCGTGATCCACCTTTTCTCCGTGATCTTCCTTTTCTCTACAAGCCCTTCTCTCCATGAGAGACAATGGCTCCGTGAGTCCATTCTTCGTGAGGCCATGCTCTGCGAAGCTACTTCGAGAAGACCTATCCTTTGCAAAGGTAGGAGTATAGCAAGGGATAGGTTTTCGCAAAGTAGCTTCACGGAGGATGGCCTTGCGAAGCATGGACTCGCGGAGCAATGGTCTCTCATAGAGAGAAGGGCTCACGGAGCAAAGGCGGATCGTGGAGAAAAGGCGGCTCGTGGAGAAAAGGTCTCTCATGGAGGAAAGGGCTCTCACAGAGCAACGGGATCTCACAAAGCAAAGGGTGCTCACAGATCATGGACTCGCGGAGCAGCATCACGAAGGAAGCTACTCGAGGAGCATGGACTCACGAAACAGCATCGCGAAGGAATATTCTCGCGGAGCATGGGCTCTCGGAGCTACTTCACGAAGAAAAGCGGAGCTCTGAAAACTAGGAGATCGGCCGCCCAAGGGGCGGAGTTGTCGTCTGGCGAAGGGGGGTGAGCTGGGTATTTATAGGGGAGAGGTGCCACGAAGCATAGCTCGCTCGGCATGAAGACAGAGCTGGCTCAGTGGTGGGTTCGTGAATGTCAAAAGGATTCACGGAGTCATCCCGCCTCCTTGCTTCGCGGTGGGTAGCGAATGTCAAGGGGTTTGCGGAGCCGTCTCGCCTCCTTGCTTCGTGGTGGGTCTGTCAGGAGCCGACCCAATGGGGCTCGAGCCGCGACTCCCCAAGCCTGCCTCCAACAGGCCAGGGGCTAGCGTCTAGTGCCGAGTAGGCTATCACACACATGGGAGGCATTAGCCTAAGGTACCTGTACACACACACCCACATACACCTCCATGAAACAGTGTAGAAAAGTATATAAAAAAACTAAAAAGGAAAAGTATGCATACATCTATCCCAAACCAGAGTGCAATATAAGTACAAAAGGTAAAAACAGGGCCCACCAAAGTAAAACTACAAAAGCATTCAACCTGCTCAAAAAAAGGAAAAAACTGCCCAAAACACTTGTCGGTAAGCTCCTCATCACAGCTCCGGTAAACACCCAGGTCAGTCTCGCTAACTAAGCTATGCCGGATCCAGGTCCTCCTGGAACTCCGTCGAAAGGCATGTGGTCTGCACAAGACCCAAACATGTGCGGGAAAAGACCATGCATAGGTGAGTATAAAAAATACTCAGTAGGTACCCCAAAAACCCCAAAAATAAAAGGGATCAACTGAAAGGAAACACTCAACTCATCCTGGCTAGAGGGAACCCAAACGAGAGAGAAACTCCATCTCAAGACCGTCCTCATCTAAACACGACTATTCAACATAACTCAGGTGTATACCCATACATATACCATGATAAATCCATATATACTTGAACCACACACCAAGCCTCAAGAGGTTCCGACCTCATAACCTGTGACAGGTAGATAACTAGGAGAACACACTCCACAATATCTCTCATCCCATATGACACTCTTCTGAGAGATGTAGGCTCATCGAAGAATGTCAATGAAAACCCCACGTTGAAATAGTGGAAATACTAAACTCCTCAGATAGGGGATCACTCCTAGGGTCCGCTGGGGGATACCACAACCCGATCTAGCATTCAAAGATCTCACAGATAGGGGATCACTCTGAGGATCCCCTGGGGAATACCACAACCCGATCTGGCACTCGTCAGAAACACGTCACTCAGATAGAGGATTGTCGCCCGTGTAAAGGTGGTCACGACGATACCGGAACCCTATCTGGAATAACTCATGATGTAGGGGATCAAACCGACGATGCACCAACCCTATCGAGACCACGCACTGAGTATGGGATCGTATAACCAATGATATAGCAACCCTATTATAATCCTCATACTGAGTAGGGGATCGTATACCCGACGATTCCAAAACCCTACTGAGCAGGGCCCACTACGTAGAGGATCATATTCCCGATAATGACACAAACCCTACGGTGTTAACTCGCAAGATAGGGGATCGTCTCCCATTGATAAGCGGTCACAGTGATACCAAGAACCTGATCTAGGGAAGCGGTGCTAGATGATCCCGCTCCGGCCCATCAGAGGAATGTCACAACTCTAATAGATTAAACATCCCATCGAGAGGATCACAAACCTATATTAAGGTTGGGATGTCACGTGAACCCTCATAGGAATGAACCAAGGGAGTACCCTCAACCACTTCTGTTCCTAATGTCGCTAACATGAGCGACCTGCCACAACGCCACACTGCGCACCTCCAAGGCCGATACCGAGGCCACCATCGTGATCCATGCGAAAAAACACGCAGGATAGGCTATTTACTCGCCCGAAACGGACAACCGGTGAAAAAGGAACTATTCACCATAACTAGCCCATGTGGGGCCCTCACCAAAATCCTGAAACTCATCAAGAAGATCGCACCATTGCGATCCCCTCGTAAAAGCACACGAGATCGACTACTCGAACACTCCAAATAGATGTCGGGTGAAAAAGTGACATTTCATCGTAAAACGTGCAAACTGGGCCCTATGGGGTACGCACCCTGTCATTATCCCAAACACTGAAAGCAACATCTCAAAAAGTTCAAACGAGAACTAGGATCACACTTCCGCTAACGGTGCGTCCATCGGACATCTGGTTCGCGAGGTACGTCTCTTGCAAGCTTTAATAATAATTTAATATTATTAAATTAAAGAATTTCGGGTCACGCACCTTCGGGCACAGAACTCAAAAACCACAAAACCCAATTTAAAAAGTCTATCTCAAAGAGGAGAACCCACAGCCACTGACGGTGCATTAAACGGGCGCACCATCTAGGAGATACACCCCTTTGAGCAAAAGGGGGCCCAAAATTGGGCCAGTCCAGACCGGCCGGCCCGATCCAAACCGCCAGCCCGCGGTCCATCTCCGGGTCCGGTATAGCTCGACACGGTCCGGTAACCACGACCCATTCGAAAACCACCGGACCCCTCAGGTCCAGTTCCTCAAAGCAGACCGGCCACTTGGTCGGTCTTGTCTGCGCGCCGCACCAGCAGGACCCACGTATTGCGGGTCCTTGTCCACGGCTCCCCCCGAGGTCAGCACCTCAGGACTCCTACCAACCGTGACAAGCCGAGGACGAAACCCCCGCCCCTTTGGCCGAGCACACCACCATGACAGGCCTCCCGCGCCGTGGCCGCCTGGCTTCCCCGCTCTGTCGCTGCTTTGCTCGGCTCCTCCGCCGGACGTCGCCTGCCAGCGATGCACCACCCGACGCCGTCATCCGCCTCATCGGCCACACCCGACACCCGGAGCCCCACCTTTTCCTCCCCCCCCCCCCACGCCGAGCACCTCCGATCAATTCCTCCCATCCGAAAACCCGCGCTGCCTCTCTGGACCTCGCCACCCGAATGCCTTCGGCCGGATGCACCGTTGCGCCACCCTGAGCTCCGGCCACCGCCCTTGCCGGTGCCGGGAATTCCGTCGGCTACCACAACTTCTCCGGTGGTCTGATTTCGAAACCGAAGGCGTATTTGGAAACCTCGGGACGAGACCTTCGGAGTTCCTACCCCTGATCAAGGATCCAATGGTCGATTTGTGCATCTGAAAAAAAAATCGGATAAAGAACGACGAAGAACGCGTCGAACATGGGATTTAAAACGGGACTCAGACGGTGGTTGTGTTCTTTCATCCATCACCTCATTTCTAAAATTATAGAATTAAAATGACAGTTTGACAAAAACCTAAGAAATTGACAAAGAAGCAGAAAATCAACCGAAATCCTACCTCGATCCAGTCGTTCGTTGTTGGTGACACGTTCGCTGCGATCCCACATCGATCCGCCGGAGTTTTCTCCTCAATCCAGTGAAGAACAGCGAAGAATGCTGAAGAATAAGAGAGATATAGAGAGAGAGAGATAAAGAGAGATAGAAGGGAAATTAGGGCTTTCCCTTAATTCAACACTTTAATGGAATTTATAAACTCTCTCTCAAGCTCTACCGACGGGCGAGGATTCTGAAACCTCTATACCTGCCTATTTTATATCACGCCTAGGCAAAACACCCCATTTAGAACTCAACGAAAGTCTCAGATTTCTATTCCGAGACTTCGTTCGAAAGTTATTCGAAAAGGACGCTAGTGATAAAAATCACTAATTCATTATTTCGAAAAGAAGATTTTTCCCCTGAGTGACATTTCTCACAGCAAGCTCACGCCCGCAACTTTTACACCCCGCCTAGGGTAAACGGCACACTTCGGAAGCAACCGTGCCCTCGGATTTCCGATTAGAGCTACCGTTTAAGATAAAACGCACCACCACCACCACTTGCATAGTATAAAAAAACTTAATATTTTTATAAAATTTATTTCGGGCACACCGGGGCTCGGAATCGCACGCCGTCTTCACACCCAGCTCAGGAATTATTCATAAGAATATTCCAAATTCTAACATGGCCAAAACACGAGTCACTAAATCCTACCCACCTTAGAAATTTTTCCCCTGAAAATCCATAAGCACAAGGAAAGCAACTGGACTCTCAACAGGGTCTCCCACGCCAGCGAGTTCGCCAAAAAACACCCCTGCCCAAACACAAAAGTCAGAGGGACTCATCCACCACACCTCAACACTATACTCTTTGGGTGGAACTGACTTGCCCACACAGTTTTGATAGCGTCACAAAAACACGTCTTGGTGGGGGAAGGATCCCTCTTCCTCACACATTCGAAGAACGCCGAACAACACCCACACAAGTTCTTACCAATGCCCTGAACAAAACTCAAGAAAGCAACAGAAAGGGAAGAGTACCGCTAAAAAGTGTCTATCAAACTACTGCAAAAAGTAGAAAGGACACAAGGCGTACCTCTATCCATCTGTGGAGCCTCTGGGTCAACAACCTCTAGGGTGTGCAGCTATCCTCTCCCTCACCCTCCAACTCCCTGAGCTCGGCGTGGACCACCTGGGGGAGGTGGTGGTGGAATCTGATACTGCCTACCACCTCCCGCTGTTGCACCCACTCTGTATCCTCGTCCTCTACCCTGCGGACTGCCAAACTCAAGACGTTGCCGCTGCAAAGATGTCCTATCGACCAGCTCCCTCTCAGCAGCTCGACGGGTCAGACAATCTCTAGTGAGATGTCCCCGACCGTCGCAAGCGTAACATCGCCTCTCCTGCAGCTGAATAAAAATGTCTCGTGAGCCCTGTGAGCCCAGAGTCTCAGATCCTCCATCCTGGGGTTGCCTCCTGAAACGTCAGTCTCATCCAGACCCTTGCGCCTGCCGCCGGCTACTAGTTGTCGACGTCTCAGCTGCCACGTGCCCAACACCGATGGGATGAATCTGCTCAGCCAGAAAGCTCTCCACCACCAAGTCTCTCTCCAGCACTCCAGCATAGGTGGGAAGACACAAAGAAACCACACATGCATGGATGTCTCTGCGTAGCCCCTGCTCGAACATCTGATCCCTAAAGAACGAGTCTCGAACCATATCCAGGGAGTAGTGCAACAGGTCTGTAAACCTTTGTTGAGTACTCCGACACATTCATGCCCCCCTCCCAAAGCTGCAGAAGCTCCTGAATCCACATTGACCTCAGCGTCACTGGATAGAACTCTTCCCTAAAGTGCTGCTCAAACTCATGCCCATGTGAGTGTCTCCTCATCGTGGGACTGCATCACCATACTACACCATCGCTCGGTCGAACCATGTAGAAGGATCGCCGCTAGGACCACCATCTGATCTGGGGGTGTCCTCACCAGGTGGAAAACTCGGGTGACTGCTTCGAGCCAGTCATCAGCTGCCTGAGGTTCTGGATCACCCTGAAACCTCAAAGGTCACTGCCTCTGGAACTCGTGCAGCCCACTCAACATTTTCACATCCTCATCCTTCACTACTGGCACAACCATTTGCTCGACAGGTGGTGGCTCAACTGATGGACCACCTGGAGGTGCAGCCTCAGAACCTGCGCCCTAGTCTACAGCCTCTACACGGGGTGGATCAACACCACAATCCTACTGCGAAATCCTCACTGGCTCTCATCGTGGAGGGATACCTCAGCTGCCACGCCAACACTGGAGTCCTTGGCCTAAAATCCGAACTCGAAACATCTTGACACTGACGCTATGCAACCCAAACCAAACTCACAGCTAGACCAGCTATGCTCTGAGATCCCAAAGGTGGAACCTCCTCTAATACCACTCTGTCACGACCCGACCCAACGGGGCTCGAGTCGTGACTCCCCAAGCCCACCTCCAATAGGCCAGGGGCTGGCGTCTAGCGCCGAGTAGGATATCACACACATGGGAGGCATTAGCCTAAGGTACCTGTACACACGCACCCATATACACCTCCATGCAATGGTGCAGATAAGTATATACAAAAACTGAAAAAGAAAAGCATGCATACATCTATCCCAAACTAGAGTACAAAAGAAGTACAAAAGGGAAAAACAGGGCCCACCAAAGGAAAACTACAAAAGCATCCAACCTGCTCAAAAATAGGGAAAACACTACCAAAAACACATGCTGGTAAGCTCCTCGGCACGACTCCGGTAAACAACCAGGTCAGTCTCGCTCACTAAGCTCCACCTACTCCGGGTCTTCTTGGAACTCCGTCGAAAGGCTTGTGGTTTTCACAAGACAAAAACATGTATGGGAAAAGCCTATGCAGGGGTGAGTATAAAAAATACTCAGTAGGCACCCCAAAAACACAAAAATAAAAGGGAATAACTGAAAGGAAACAATAAGCTCATCTCGACCAGAGGGTACACAAACGAGAGAGAAACTCCATCTCGATACCATCCTCGGCTAAACACGACTAGTAAACACAACTCGGGTGTATTCTCATACATATACCATGAGAAATATAGATATACTCGAACCACACACCAAGCCTCAAGAGGTTCCGACCTCATAACCTACGACAGATAGATAACTAGGAGAACACACTCCATGAGCTCTGTCATCCTAGATGACACTCGTCCGAGAGATGCACGCTCATCGAAGATCGTCACTGAGAACTCCACGCTCAAACAGTGAAAATACTAAACTCCTCGGATAAGGGATCACTCCTAGGGTCCGCTGGGGGATACTACAACCCAATCTGGCATTCGAAGATCTCACAGATAGGGGATCACTCCTAGGATCCACTGGGGAATACCACAACCCGGTCTGTTGCTCGTCAGAAACACGTCACTCAGATACAGGATCGTCTCCCATGTAAAGTTGGTCATGACGATACCAGAACCCTATATGGTATAACTCGTGATGTAAGGGATCGAACCGATGATGCACCAACCGTACCGAGACCATGCGCTGAGTAGGGGATCGTATAACCAACGATACCGCAACCCTAATATAATCTTCATAGTGAGTAGGGGATTGTATACTCGATGATTCTGCAACCCTACTGAGCACATCCCACTATGTAGGGGATCATATTCACAATGATGCCATAAACCCTATAGGTTTAACCCACTAGATAGGGGATTTCTGCCTGTTGATAAGCGGTCACAGCGATACCAAGAACCTGATCTAGGGAAATGATGCTAGAGGATCCCACTCTGGCCCACCAGAGGATTGCCACAACTCTAACAGATTAAAAATCCCATCGAGAGGATCACAAACTTATATTAAGGTTGGGATGTCGCGCGAACCCTCATCAGAACGAACAAAGGGAGTACCCTCAACCACTACTGGTCCTTACGTCGCTAACCTGATCCACCCACCACAATGCCACACCGTACACCTACAAGTCCAATACCGAGGCCACCATCACGATCCACGTGGAAAAACACTCAGGATAGGCTGTTTACTCGCCTGAAACGGACAACTAGTGAAAAAGGAACTATTCACCATAACTAGCCCGTGTGGGTCCCACACCACGATCCCGAAACTCATCAATCAGACTGCACCATTGTGATCCCCATGAAAAAACAAACAAGATCTACTACTCGAACACTCCAAACGGATGTCGGGTGAAAAAGCAACATTCCATCATAAAACGTGCAAATCGGGCTCTATGGGGCCTGCACCCTATCATTAGCCCGAACACTAAAAGTAGATTCTCAAAAAGTTTTCACGAGAACTAGGATCATGCTGCCACTGACAGCACGTCCATCGGACATCCGTTTTGCGAGGTACGTCCATTGCAAGCTTTAATAATAATTTAATATTATTAAATTAAAGTGTTTTGGGTCACCAACCTTCAGGCGCAGAACTCAAAAACCAAGAAACCCAATTTAAAAAGTCTGTCTCAAAGAGATGAACCCACATCCGCTGACAGCGTGTCAAACGGACACTCCATCTAGGAGATACACCCCTTTGAGCAAAAGGGGGCCCAAAATTGGGCCGGCTCGGTCCAAACCGTCGGCCCGCGGTCCAGCCACGGGTCATGTCGAGCTCGCCGCAGCCCATTGACCGTGGCCCATCCGAAGACCACCGGACCCCTCAGGTCTTGTTCCTCCAAGCAGATCGGCCACTTGGCCAGTCTTGTCCCTGTGCCGCATGAGCAGGACCCGCGTATTGCGGGTCCTTGTCCGCGGCTCCCCTCCCGACAGCGACAGGCCGAGGGTGACACCCCTACCCCGCCGACCGATCACACCACTGCGATAGGCTGCTTGGCCTCCCTGCTCCGTCACCGCTTTTCTCTACTCCTCCGCTGGACGCCGCATGTCGGCGCTGCACCGCCCGACGCCGCCGTCCGCCTCACCGACCGCACCCGACGCCCGGAGCCCCGCCGCATCCTGCCCCCCCCCCCCCCCCCTCGTGTCACGCACCTCATTCGATGCCTCCCATCCGAAAACTTTCACTGCCGCTCTGGACCTCGTCGCCCGAACGCCTCCGGCCGGCTCCACAGCTGCGCCACCCCGAGCTTCGGCCACCGCCCTTGCCAGATTCGGGGCTTTCGTCGGCCACCACAACTGCTCTGGCGGTCTGATTTCAAAACCAAAGGTGGATTTTGAAACCTCGGGATGAGGCCTTCGCTGCGCCTGCCACTGATTAACGATCCGACGGTCGATTGGCGCATCTGAAAAAAAAATCGGATAAAGAACGATGAAGAACTCGTCGAACATGGGATTTACAACGGGACTCGGATGGTGGCTATGTTCGTTCGGCCATCGCCCCATTTCTAAAAGTATATAATTAAAATGATGGATTGAAAAAAACCCAAGAAATTGATGGAACGGAAAATCAACTGAAATCCTACCTCGATCTGGCCATTTGTCATTGGCGACTCGCCCGCTGCGATCCCACTTCAATCCGCTGGAGTTCGCTCCTCAATCCAGCGAAGAACAATGAAGAACACTGAAGAGAAAGAGAGAGAGAGAGAGAGAGAGAATGGAAATTAGGGCTTTCCCTTAATTCCACACTTAAATGGAATTTATAAACTCTCTCTGAAACTCTACCGACGAGCGAGGATTCTGAAACCTCCGCGCCTGCCAATTTTATATCACACCTAGGAAAAACACCCCATTTCGAACACAACAGAAGTGTCAGATTTCCATTCTGAGACTTCATTCAAAAGTTATTCCAAAAGGACGCCAGTGATAAAAATCACTAAGTCATTATTTCGAAATGACGATTTTTCCCCTGAGTGACATTTCTCACAGCAGGCATGCGCCCACAACTTTTACACCCCACCTAGGGTAAAATGCACGCTCTGGACACAACTGTGCCCTCAAATTTTCGATCCGAGCTACCGTTTAAGAGAAAATGTGCCGTCTCCATGTGCATAGTATAAAAAAACTTAATATTTTTATAAAATTTATTTTGGGCACACCAGGGCTCAGAATCACACGCCGTCTTCACACCCAACTCCAGAATTATTCATAGTAATATTCCAAAGTCTGATAGGGCCAAAACCCAAGTCGCTACATCCTACCAACCATATAACTTTTTGTCCCTGTAAATCTATAAGAACAAGGAAAGAAACTGGACTCTCAACTGGGTCTCCCACGCCAGTGAGTTCGCCAACAAACACCCCTGCCCGAAAACATAAGTCAGAGAGAATCATCCACCACACCTCAACACTATCTGCTTTGGGTGGCACTGACTCGCCCGCACAGTTTTGATCATGTCACAAAAATGTGTCTCGGTGGGGTAAGGATCCCTCTTCCTCACGCATTCGAAGCACGCCGAACAACACCCACACCGGGTCTTACCAACGCCCTAAACAAAACTCGAGCAAGCAACAGAAAGTGAAGAGTACCACTAAACATTGTCTATCAAAATACTACAGAAATTAGAAAGGACACAAGGCATACCTTTATCCATCTATGGAGCCTCTGGGTCAACAGTCTCTAGGGAGTGCAGCTATCCTCACCCTTGCCCTCCATCTCCCTAAGCTTGGCATGGACTACCTAGGGGTGGTGGTGGTGGAATCTGATACCGCCTACCACCTCTCGTTGTTGCACCTGCTCCGTCACCTCGTCCACCGCCCTACGGACTTCCAAACTCAAGACGTTTCTACTGCCAAGGTTTCCTGTCGACCGGCTCCCTCTCAGTAGCTTGACGGGTCGAACCATCTCTAGTGAGGTTTCCCCGACCGTCGCAAGTGAAACACTACCTCTCCTGCGGCTGACCAAAATTGGCTTGAGAGCCCTGTGAGCCCTGAGCCTCAGATCCTCCATCCTGGGGTCGCCTTCTGAAATGTTGGTCACATCCAGACCCTTGAACATGCCGATGGCTACCAGTTTCTGATGTCTCAGCTGCCATGCGCCCAACACTGACGATCTGAATCTGCTCAGCCAGAAATCTCTCAACCACCAAAGCTCGCTCCGGCACTCTAACATAGGTGGGAAGACACAAAGAAACCACACCTTCCTGGATGTCTCTGCATATCCCCTTCTCGTAGGTCTGAGCCCTAAATAATGGGTCTCGAACCATATCCAGGGAGTAGCGCGACAGGTTTGTAAAGCTCACTGAGTACTCCGACATAGTCATGCCCTCTGCCGATGCTGCAAAAGCTCCTGAATTTGCATTGACCTCAGTGTCACCGGATAGAACTCTTCCCTGAAGAGCCGCTCAAACTCTTCCCATGTGTGCATCTACTCGTCATGGGAATGCGTCACCAAACTCCACCATCGCCCGGGTGAACCATGCAGAAGGCTCGCCACTAGGACCACCATCTGATCTGGGGGTGTCCTCACCAGGAGGAAAACTCGGGTGACTACTTTGAGCCAGTCATCAGCTGCCTGAGGGTCTGGATCACCCAGAAACCTCAGAGGTCATTGCCTCTAGAATTTGTGCAGTGCACTCAGCCTGTGTGCATCCTCATCCTGCATGACTGGCACAACCAGCTGCTCGACAAGTGGTGGCTCAACTGATGGACCAACTGGAGGTGCATCCTCAGAACCTGTGCCCTGGTCTAGAGCCTCTACACGGGGTGGATCGTCACCACAATCCCACTGTGGAACCGTCGCTGGTTTTCGTCGTGGAGGCGTCCTAAAATACAATCAAGATGCACAATGGTCATAGAGTATATCTAGAGAGCTGACTCAAAAAGAAAAATGGAAACCCAAAAAACCCAGTCCTATATGATGTATGTACCGTTATGTCCCTGTGACTAGCGTCCAAAATTCCCGAGTCGAAAGGCAGGTTATCAGAGTCTTAGTGAATGGATATGTCGGCCGCCGCACCAACACTAGAGTCCCTGGCCCGAAAGCTGAACTCTAAACATCTTCACACTGTCATTATGAAACCCAAACCAAAATCACAGCTAGACCAGCTACACTTTGAGATCCCAAAGGTGTAACATCCTCTGATACCACTCTGTCATGACCGGACCCAACAGGGCTCGAGCCACAACTCCCCAAGCCCGCCTCCAATAGGCCAGGGGCTGGAATCTAGCTTCGAGTAGGCTATTACACACATTGGAGGCATTAGCCTAAGGTACCTGTACACACACACACCCACATACACCTCCATGAAATAGTGAAGATAAGTATATACAAAAACTGAAAAGGAAAAGCATGCATACATCTATCCCAAACCAAAGTGCAACAGAAGTACAAAAGGGAAAAACAGGGCCCACCAAAGGAAAACTAAAAAAGCATCCAACCTGATCAGAAGGAGGGAAAACACTGCCAAAAACACCTGGTGGTAAGCTCCTCGGCAGGGCTCCGTTAAACACCTAGGTCAGTCTCGCTCACTAAGCTCTGCCTGCTCCGGGTCCTCCTAGAACTCCGTCAAAAGGCCTGTGGTGTAAAAAAGACAAAAACATGTGCGGGAAAAGCCCGTGCAGGTGTGAGTATAAAAAATACTCAGTAGACACCCCAAAAACTCAAAAATAAATGGCAGCAACTGAAAGGAAATAGTCAGATCATCCTGGCTAGAGGGAACCCAAACGAGAGAGAAACTCCATCTCGAGATCATCCTCAACTAAACACGACTGCTCAGCACAGCTCAGGTGTATTCCCATACATATACCATGAGAAATCCAGATATACTCAAACCATTCACCAAGCCTCAAGAGGTTCTGACCTCATAACCTGCGACAGGTAGATAACTAAGAGAACACACTCCATGAGCTCTGTCATCTCAGATGACACTCGTCCGAGAGATGCATTCTCATCGAAGATCGTTACTGAGAACCCCACACTGAAATAGTGGAAATACTAAACTCCTCAGATAGGGGATCACCCCTAGGGTCCGCTGGGGGATACCACAACCTGATCGGGCATTCGAAGATCTCATAGATAGGGGATCACTCCCAGGATCGGCTGGGGAATACCACAACCCGATCTGGCGCTCGTCAGAAACACATCACTCAGATAGAGGATCATCGCACGTGTAAAGGTGGTCATGACGATACTGGTACCCTATCTGGTATAACTCACAATGTAGGGGATCGAACTGACGATGCACCAACCAAACTGAGACCACGCACTGAGTAGGGGATCGTATAACCAACGATATTGCAACCCTACTATAATCCCCATGCTGAGTAGGGGATCGTATACCCGATGATGAAACAACCCTACTGAGCATGGCCCACTACATAGGGGATCATATTCTTGATGATTCCAAAAACCCTACGTGGATAACCCGCTAGATAGGGGATCGCCGCCCGTTGATAAGCAGTCACAGTGATACTAAGAACCCGATATAGGGAAGCAATGCTAGAGGATCCCGCTCCGGCCCACCGGAGGAATGACACAACTCTAACAAATTAAACATCCCATCGAGAGGATCACAAACCTATATTAAGTTTGGGATTCCACGTGAACCCTCGTAGGAACGAACCAAGGCAGTACCCTCAACCATTGTTGGTCCTAACATCACTAACCTGAGCCACCCGCCATAACGCCACACCACGCACCTCCAAGGCTGATACCAAGGCCACTATCGCGATCCACGCAGAAAAACACACATGATAGGCTGTTTACTTGCCTGAAACAGACAACCCTGGAAAAAAACTATTCACAGTAACTAGCCCATGTGGGTCCTACATAATGATCCAAAAACTCGTCAATCAGATCACACCATTGTGATCCCCTCGGAAAAACACACCGGATTGACTACTCGAACACTCCAAACGGATGCCGGGTGAAAAAGAGACATTCCATCGTAAAACATTCAAACTGGGCCCTATGGGGCCCCCACCCTATCATTAGCCCGAACACTGAAAGAAGCATCTCAAAACGTTTGCACGAGAACTAGGATCACGCTTCCGCTGATGGCGCATCCATCGGACATCCGGTTCGCGAGGTACGTCTGTTGCAAGCTTTAATAATTGTTTAATATTATTAAATTAAAGCATTTCGGGTCACCCACCTTCAGGCGCAAAACTCAAAAACCATGAAACCCAATTTAAAAAGTCCATCTCGAAGAGACGAACCCACAGCCACTAACGGCGCATCATAGGGACGTGCCGTCTTGGAGATACGCCCCTTTGAGCAAAAGGGGGCCCAAAATTGGGCCGGTCCAGCCGCGGGTCCGGTCCAGCTCATCGCGGCCCGTCCGAAAACCACTAGAGCCCTCGGGTCCGGTTCCTCCAAGCAGACTGGCCACTTGGCTGGTCTTGTCCGTGCGCCGCACCAGCAGGACCCGCATATTGAGGGTTCTTGTCCGCGACTCCCCCCGAGGTCAGCGCCTCGGGGCTCCTCCAAATCGCGATAGGCCGAGGGCGATACCCCCTCCCCACCGGCTGAGCACACCACCGCGACAGGCCGCCCGCGCCGCGGCCTCCTGGTCTCCCCACTCGGCTGCCGGTTTTCTCGGCTCCTCCGTCGGATGCCGCCTGCCGGCGCTGCACCGCCCGACGCCGTCGTCCACCTCACCAGTCGCACTCGACGCCTGGAGACCCACTCGTCCTGCCCCCCCCCCCACGCCGAGCACCTCCAGTCAATGTCGCCCATCCAAAAACCCACGCTGCCACTCTAGACCTCACCACCCGAACGCCTTCGGCCGGCTCCACCGCTGCGCCACCCCGAGCTCCGGCCACCGCCCTTGCTGGAGCCTGGGCTTCCGTCAGCCACCACAACTGCTCCGGAGGTCCGATTTCAAAACCAAAGGCAGATTTGGAAACCTCGGGACGAGGCCTTCGCAGCGCCTACCCCTGATCAACGATCTGACAGTCGATTGGCGCATCTGAAAAAAAAAATCGAACAATTAATGATGAAGAACGCGTCAAACATGGGATTTAAAACGGGACTTGGATAGTGGCCATGTTCGTCCGGCCATTGCCCCATTTCTAAAATTATATAATTTAAATGACGGATTAAAAAAACACAAAAAAAATGACGAAGGAGCGGAAAATCAACTGAAATCCTACCTCGATCTGACCTTTCGTCATTAGCGATGCACCTGCTGCGATCCCACTTCGATCCACCAGAGTTCGTTACTCAATCTGGTGAAGAACAGTGAAGAACGCCAAAGAACAAGAGAGAGAGGGAGAGAGAAAGGGAAATTAGGGCTTTCCCTTAATTTCACACTTAAATGGAATTTATAAACTCTCTCTGAAACTCTACCAACGGGCGAGGATTCCAAAACCTCTGTGCCCGGCTATTTTATATCACACCTAGGAAAAACACCCCATTTTGAACTCAACGGAAGTCTTAGATTTCCATTCTGAGACTTCGTTCAAAAGTTATTCGAAAAGGACGCAAATGATAAAAATCACTAAGCCATTATTTTGAAATGACGATTTTTCCCCTGAGTGACATTTTTTATAGCAGGCTCGTGCCCACAACTTTTACACCCCGCCTAGGTTTAACGGCATGCTATGAACACAACCCTACCCTCAGATTTCCGATCTGAGATACTGTTTAAGAGAAAATGCACCACTACCATGTGCATAGTATAAAAAACATAATATTTTTATAAAAATTATTTCGGGCACACCGGGGCTTGGAATCGCACGTTGTCTTCATGCCCAGCTCTGAAATTATTCATAGGAATATTCCAAAGTCTTATAGGGCCAAAACCCAAGTCGATACAGGGTCACGAACGTCAAGGGGTTCGCAGAGCCATCCCGCCTCCTTGCTTCGCGGTGGGTCGTGGACCAGTTTTCCCACCCAACTTCAAATTCCCATAACTCTTAATCCGTAACTCCGTTCAGGCTCTACGACCTATCAAATCGAATCTTATGAAATGGTCTATGCTCTTAAGTAATTTACCGAAGCATTTGAAAAAAATTTGGGACGCGTTTTCTTGTGTCAACAGCTACATATGAATTTTAAGAAGAATTCAAGTAGTTGATTTTCTATGTAGTTGATTTAGAATTCACATAGCTAAATTCTTACATGGTCGATTGAGAATAATGTATCTAATTTTTTAGGTAGTTGTTTGTTATTTATATATCCAATTTAGAGTCTTCACTACACCCAAATTGATTTTCTATAGGTTTTTAGAATTAAATTATTCAAAGGTGATTTTATTATGATGATGCATGGATGGTTATAAATGCCTCCATAATCATAGGCTTTAGTTTCTAAATCCATAATTTATATATGGTTATTGAATATAGTTATAAAGATCATGGGGCTATTATTATTACATGTATCTTTCATTTTTAGAGAGATTAATCCAGTGGGATCTTTTGACAAGGTAATATGAAAATAGAGAGGTTGAGAAAAGAGGAGTCTGGAGTCGAGGTTGAATCTTTGGAGTTAAACATATGATGAAACTAATTTATTAAAATGATAAAATATATGTATAATAATATTGTTGAATCAATTTTAAAGACTATAATTTGGTAAATTATTTTTTTTATATTTTTTGAGGCTCCTGGAAGTGGATCTTCATCTTCTATTGCTGAAGAAACCTAGTTTATCTAGTGATATTCTTCATTTTTGTATTCATATTTTGTATCGTAACATGAATTTGTGATTTTGGGTGTGAATCGTTACATGTGTGGTGGTAGGACACATGAATTATTGTAAGAGGATTTCACTTGGGGATATAGTGAAAGGAATCCATGGTTAGAGGTAATAACAAACCACAACAAGGAGTAGGATTCCACATTGGATCTGAAACTTGTGAAAACGGTGTGTTACTTTCTCTTTAATTTTATTCATGATCGGTGTGAGGATAAGTTTTTTTTATTGGATCATACTATAACAATTAATAGAAGTTTATTTTTTAAAATAAATTTTAAAAATTACCCTCCACTAATTCAGCCCCTTTCTCAATTGAAGAAACTGATCCTACCATAAACCTAGGGTTTATAAAATGAATCTTAACATTTGATGTCATGAATATTTTTATATTAATGGTATTTTATATTACTTATTATGTTCTTTCATTAAACTGGTTTTTTGATTTAAAATTTTTTAAAGGTTTTTTCTTTAAAAACATTGTTTTAAAGTTTTTAAATACTTTTAACCAAACTCTTTCTTCACGTTATTTATATTATTTCAAGAATGTTTTTTTTCTAAACATAAATTAATTAATAAAATTATTTTAAATGACATTTTAACTTATTTTAAAAGATTTCAAAATAAAATTTCTTAACATTTTCCTCACGGGTAACTTCCAACTCTCTTTACAAAATTTTGAAATTATGTTTATTTTTAACATTTACAACATGAATGGATTTTCACACTGTTATTACCACTATTTTATTATGTGATTATTTTATAATTTTTCATAGTTATTTTGAAATAAAATAATTATCCTAATATTCTATAAAAATTTCTAAAATATTACTAAAAAAAGGATGTTTTCCCCTATTTTCAAAGAAATGTATTAAATGATATTTTAAATGTATTTGTTATCAGTGAAAATATCCTTTATTTATTTCTTAATCTTCAATATAGATAAGATCAAAATACAATAATTGTTTTTTTATGTATGGATTATGATATTTTTAATGATATTTTCATGGAACTTGTTTCTTTTCCACAGTTTAATCAAGCTATAAAGGAATGATATTTGTTTTCAATGGTGTTACATTAAAACTGAAATATTTTAAATGTTTTTTTCATTATATGGTACTTGTAAATATGTATGGATTATTGATGGGTGGTTATAATATAAATCAAGGATGGGTGGGTTTGTTTTATCCTTATAATTTATTGAGTAAATAGACTGAGTGAACTTTTGTAAGTTGCTCCTAAGTGATCAGAGAGTTAACTATTGTAAGTTACTCCTAAGAGAAGAAATTTGTTTCAAAATATGAGTAGATACTAAAATATAATTGAGTTAATTGATATAAGTTAATCCTAATATAATGTTTTAATTATCTTATTTAGGTAATTATATAATGAATTTTTGATGTACCAATATACCTGCATCGTTTTCAAATGCATATTGTGAGTTTTAATAGATCCTTTTCTCAAGGATTTCTTTTACATGTCTTATTATCGTTGACTTATATGACTCATGCATTATGTAAAAGCTTCATTCCATGTATCATAATTTATGATCGATGTTTTATGGGTATGAATTCTCTTATGTTATGATCATGCACTTTGATTATGTCATTATAACCTTATGCTCATTTTATTTCCACTGATTGCGTTTAAATATTAATGCTTATGTTTACCATTATTGATATTTTGAGCTCACCAAAATTATTTTTTTCATTTCCCCATGTTAAGAAGAATAATTTTAAATAAATTATTACTAGAAAGGTATTATTTGTGAATAATTTTATGGGAAATGTTTAAGACATATTGTGAAATAAGAAAATTTTGGTATAGTAGGAAAAATGATCACTTAAGGACATCGAAATTTTTATGTAATAGTTTTTCTTAATTATCTAAAACTCTAAACCTAAAATTTTATTAGTTATGTAGGTGATCCAATATTTATGTTTGATGTTTTTGGTTTTAGATCACTAAAATTGAGTCATGTTTATCGATATCAAAGCCATAAATTTAAATATTATGTTTCTACCACTAGATATGGGAGTTTGGGTTTTGGGATAAAATAATTGGTATTAGAGGAGGTTTTTGATAACTTTGGAGAATAGGATGGTTTAGTGTGAGTTTAACTTAATAGTTATGGATAATATTATGGGTTTATAAGTTTATGGTTGATCATATGTTCAATGGGGATTTTTTTTTCAATTTCATATGTGATTACACATTAAGGTGGTTTTAACATTTTACTAGGTTTTAGGAAGTATACTCCATTGAGGTGATTATAGTCTATTATATATTGGTCTAACCATGATGGTTGAAAAGTGATTTTCTTACAAGATAATTTTTAGAGATATTTATGATCAAGATAATGATAACCATTAAGGTTGGTATCTAAAGTTGATTATTATTATTCTGGTTAATTTCACTACATTATATGATTCTATAATGATTAAAGTTTTATTGAGAGAAAAAAATTTAAGAGAGTTTTATGGTTTATCTTTTTATGGATTGATCTAATTCACACCTTAGGTGTTATTATTGAAGTACTGAAGATTAATGCTTTATATCTTCATTTAAAGGTTTATTTGGGTATTATCTTATCATGTTCTAACCATTTTTGTTTTATTAAATATGGGAATAATTCCATTTCATCATTTTATGTACCTCATGGTCAATCAAAATTTATTTATAATACTTCAGGAATTAAAATTTCATAATTATAATTTGGAGTAAAAGATGATATAAAGGCAAAAGCTGATTGAACCATACAACCAAATGATGAAATTTAATTTATATATTTGAAGAAAATGAAGTAAGTATATTTATTTATATTCTTATTCTAGATGCTAAAGGAATTCCTTAACTCTTAGAAAAATATATTAAATTAAAACTCTTATCCTATTAACTTAATTTATAATGGATTTATGGTATTATTAATACCTTATTGATTTATGGTTTTTTTTTCATTAACATTCCCATGATTATGTTCCCTATCACTCTCTTTTATTCATTAGACATTATTTTTTCTCCTCCATATATATATTTTCACTTCCCACCAATATTCTCCTTATGTAGGAACTATATTATGTGTTATTTCAAGTTACCATTATATTTACCTTTTCTATTTTTTAAAAGGATTTTTTATTATCCCTTTTATGATGTGGGTTTTTAATAAAGTCTTTTTTAAATATAAAAAAGGTTTTTCCTTGCATGATCGTATATTGTATCTCTCACTCCCTATAATTGATTTTAAAAAATGTATTTTAAAACATTTTTATCAATAATAAGATAAAATTGACAGGAAGAAATTAATGTAAGGTTAATGAATGTAACAACTTTAAATTTTAGTTTAAAATAATACTATGATTGATGAATTTCTTAACACACAACATCAAGATTTAAGTGAATTCCAATATACTATAAAAATATTATTATTGAAATGTGACTATTATAACCTAGCCACTAAATTGGTAGGTATGGATCATAAATGAAAACATTATAATATATATATATATATAAGTTTTATATAATGAAATTTTATTACTTAATTATGAATAAATAAGTACTCACTTTTTCAGTAAATCCATTTTATGCTTCAAGAATATGTTTTCTTCAACAATGGTTTTTATTTATCTTTTTGAGTGAATATTATAATTAATTTCTAACACTTTTAGAAATTTTATTTTACAAAAATGATATCATTTTTTAAATAATTATCTCAAAATTATCATAGGGTTAAATTTTTGGATTTCTCCGAAAAGATTAATTTTTCAGTGAATAGTAAAAAAATACATATTTTATAGAAAACCATATTTTCTATTCAAGTATTTACAAAGTACCATTTTGTTTTATATTTATTTTAAAATTAAATTAATTAATTTTGATTAAAAATAATAAAATTAATGTCATTGGAATCATCATTATGATTAATTTAGATATAAAACCATTTTTATACTAAAAAATACATTTTTTAGGAAAAATCGTTTCATCACGTTTTTCAGGTTTATTTTAAAATTACTTTATACCAATTATAAGGATTGATTTTGATAATAATAATTCAATATTTATAATCAAAATTTCCTAATTTTATTAATATTTCAACATTATATTTGGTCATTATGAATAGTAATCGTAGTTAATATTTGTCACCTCGGTATGGGTAAATCAGGTTACTATGATTACAAATAATGTGATAAGGATTTAAATATATATATATATATATATAACTTATCTTATTTATTTGGGATGATTTTATTTTCTCTATACTCATACAATATTTTAAGATATGGAAAGTTGGTACCATTTTTATTTGATAGTGACCTTAATAATATATTAAGTAAAGAATAAATCCAAAATGTCACACCCTTTGTTTTAATAACTCTAATATTTTTCATAGGGATAAAAGTAGGTTATGTTATTTTATAAATTTTTATCTAAAAAAATCTATCATGGTATTTTTTTAATTTTTAGTGATGGAATAATTACCTTAAATGCTTATACAATGTTGACACAGTATATGTGAAAGTAGTAGAAAAATCAATTAAATGATTTTAAACACTAACAATGTAATATTTTTTGAGTGAGTTTTAGTGTTACATGATTTTTTTGGATAAATATAATTTATTATTGATGTGTTAAAAGTTTATATTCACATTAAATTTCTGTTTTGATATTTTTAAAATTCAAATTATGTGAATAGTTGAAAAAATAACTTTAATGGTATTTTATTTTAAATGATATTTTATTAAATGATAAAAATATTATTTGTATCCAAGTTAATGGGATATGGTTTATAATTTAATCCATTTCAAAATTATGGGTCAAATTTCCTTTTATATTAACATTCTTGACCCCTAAAGAGTAAAAAACCTTTAATATAATGGTAATTATCAAAGGGTTTAATAAGGGGGGTAAAACTAAGAGATAAGGGTTAAAAATAACCTGAACATGTATAAATTTTATTATGTGAGATTATTTTGACTTATATAAATCCTATATTATAAATATATAATTTTATATCTACTTTAAAATGAAAATTAATTTATATTAATTTAATCCTTTACGTAATTCAAAGGGTGTCCCTCTCCTCTCTTATACAAGGTCACCACATATCCTATTTTATTCACACTTATTTATCCACTCATATCAACAAAAATCTACCAAAAAATATTATTAAATTAATTATCTACATTATATAGTTTTTGGTCTTCTTAAAAGACCACCCCTAGGGTCCTTCATGAGAGATCCAAATGAGGTTCTTTAAAGAGGTGGCAGTCGTCTTAACCAAGCATTTTCATTTTACTTCTTATTGTACCTCCTTAAATTATACCCAAACCATTACAATATAATAAAATAAATATCTCCCATATACTTATATTTTATTATGTTAATGTAATAACCTTATTCACCACATTTTTTATCCCACGAGGAACAGAAACATCGTTCATGTGTACGTGTGGACTACCACCTCCACGAAGCAACATGTTTTTTTCCATCACCACATATCATGGATATTTATAAATATGGATTTAATGAATATATATGATATTAATAAAATAATTATAATTATTTAAATATAATATATCATATATTTTATTACCCTTCCATCTGTTGGAAAATGGTAACATCGTTTGTGTGTACGTGTGGATTACCACCTCCATGAAGTGATGTGATTCATTTTTCATGTACAAAAACAATGTATGGTAATAAAATTGTATTTAATGTATAAAAAATATAATTATTTTATTATTATTATTCTATATATGTTGGAACAAGGAAATATTTAACCATGGTCAACCTATCGAAGTCATTTTGTAATTATGAACTGAACGTCCTCGAAACACACAATGTGAACTTAACCGATTAAGTAATTAAATATATGATTAAAATAAATTAAATAAGTGATTTAATGATATGGTATTAAACGTGTAAAAGTTTATTAAAAAATTAAATAATTAATAATATTTTATTATACAGGTTTTAATGGAAATACTTAGAAATTATGAACTTGAGGTAAGAGGTTTATTAACTCAATTTCCATTAATTGAGTTATACTTTGACTTCATTAACAATGATATTACAATATTATGTGTAGAATTAACATTCATTTTATTATGTTGTATTCCCACTTTTTTCTACTTTTACAATTTTTACACAAAATCAAATCATTGATTAACTTCTAACATCAATGATACAATCTTTGTAAGGATTATTCATCTCAATGTTGTTTCTTTGATACATGTCTTGTATTGTGCACCAACATCATTTTATAGGGTTTATATGATGAATATTAATATATTATATCATGGATGCATATTTTATCTTGATATTTAAATTTCCTTTATATTTCTATCTTTCATGAGATATTGATTTAAATGTTAAAAAAGTTTCAAGTGTTTTCATGTTCTCAATTTTAATTATTTAAGACATAATTCATGTTATGCATCATGATTTATTTTATATATAATACTTACATACCCATTAATGTGTTTTAAAAAATTATTTCATGGAAATTATGGGTTTCTATATAATCATTTTATGTCCCTTCATTTGAAGAATTTTATATTCAATATTTTCCCCAAGTTGTAATCCTTTTTCATCGCAAACTTTATTCTTTGAGACATGTTTTGATTAATGAACCCATATTAAAATATTTGGTTTATACAATGAATCTTGAAATATAATATCATGAATATTTTTATAATCATGGTATTATATGTTCGTACTTAATTTCATTCATTCAAATGGTTTTTAGTTTTAAAATTTCATAAAGGGTTTTTCTTTAAAAATATTGTTTTAAATTTATTAAATAATTTTAACCAAAATCTTTCTCCATGTTATTTATATTATTTAAATAAAGTTATTTTATAAAAATAAATTATATCCTAAATTTATTTTCCTTTATATTTAACCTTATTTTAAAAGTTTTTAAAAGAAAATTTCTTAGTGTTTTCTGCATGGATCACTTTCGACTCTCTTTACAAGATATTGAAAAAAATGTTTATTTTTTACATTTATGACATGAAAATATTGTCCCAGTATCATGACAATTATTTAATTTTAAGTCTAATTTATAAATTTTCATGATTATTTTCAAATAAAATTTTTTTCCCAATATTTTATAAATTTTTTTAAAATATTATCAAAAGAAATGGGTATTTTCTTGGGTTTTCAAAGAAATTTTTTAAATGTTATTTTAAATGTATTTTCATGGAAATATCCTTTATTAATTTATTATAATTAAATGGAAATATGTTATAATGATACCATCCTTATGATTTCTCTTTATGAGTTATGAATATTTTAAAGATATTTTCATGGAGCCCATTTTGTTTCTACCGGTTAATAAACCTAAAAAGAAATTATGGTTGTTTTCATGGGTGTAATATTGAAAAGTGTAATATTTTAAAGGTTTTATTAATTCTATGGTAGTTGTACATATGTATTAATGATTGAAGGGTGGTTATGTTAAAAACTAAGGATGTGTGGATCTCTTATATCCCTCCAATGAATTGGTTAAAATGATAGAGTTAACTTGTGTAAGTTACTACTAAGAGAAAATGGAGTTAACTGTTGTATGTTACTACCAAGAGACTATGAAGTTTACTAAACATGAGTTGATCCTAAGATAATATGGAGTAAATGTTGTATGTTACTCCTAATATAATGTTGGAATTATCCTATTTAGGTTATTCTATGATGAATTTTTGATGATCCAAGATACCTACATAGTTTTCCAATGATTTATATAAGTTCAAATTGATCCTTTGTGTCACGACCCGACCCATTCTAGAGCTCGAGCCACAACTACCCCAAGCCCGCCTCTATAGGCCAGGGGGTGGCAATAAGCACAGAAGGTGCGACAAACATGGGGAGGCCTTTGACTAAGAACCTATACACACACATGCAGTCAAATCAATGAAAAAGTGCATAGGGAAAGGAATAAAAGATGCAACACTGTTAAAAAACCAAGCATGCATGAACCGCTAAATAGTACAAGTACAAGTATAATAACTGAAAGGGAAAGGGGAAAAATACATTCCCAACTAGAAAAGTGCCAAAACCTGACAAAATGTGAAAAAATAAAATAGTTGGTAGAGTCCCGCTCCTGAATCCCAAGCTATGAACACCACATATAGTCCAAACTTCCATATCCCTAAGATCCTCTAAAGTCACAATCAACATGTACAGCGTCTGCAAGGTCACACCAAGTGCAGGAAATTCCCAATAAAGGGTGAATATGAAAATACTCAGTAGGATTCCCCAAATCCTTGAGGGAGAAATAAAAAGGGGTACACTGAAAATGGGAGCAGTAGGTAGAACAAGGAACATAAATAGAGTACAGCTCAACCCGACAAGAGAGTTAAGTGAGCTCGTCCAACCACAAGGAGCTATAAAATGGGGAGAATATGTACTTATTGTCGAGTCTTATCTACCCATAGTAGGAGAGTAGACTTGTCCAACCATGAGAATATAGACACAGAAATCACATGGCATACCCCACACATCTTCGCCTCTCCTGGAAGGAGAGTAACCAAAACACAAGAAGTGGGTAATTGAAATATGATATATATATATATATATATATATTCTTAGTAAAAGAAAATAAAACCAGAGAGTAAGGGGAACTCCATCTCATATCTCATCCCAAGAAAGGCAGTAGCCAACAGTTCCATAAGTGACCATCAATTCCTAGCATCCCACATGTCTGCTCTGAACTAAAAATCAAAGGGACTTAATCACCAAACCTTGATATTATCCTCTTTGGACATCACTTTCTCACCCTCACAGTTTTATGTCACATCACAAGGACGCATCTTTGTGGTAAAATCATCCCTCTTTCATGAGAGTCCAAAGGTACATCAACCACATCTCGTCATTATGCCACATAACCAAGGTGTAAACCCAAAGTAAAGGATACCCATGCCTTAGTACGTTAGGGGTATTACACTCTCATAGAATTTACATAGGCTACCCACACCCTGATGCATTAGGGGGATTCCACTCTAATAGAATTCACAGAAGATACCCATTCCCCAATGCGTCAAGTGGATTCCACTCTGATAGAAGTCGTAGAGGTTACCCACACTATGATGTGTTAAGGGGATTCCACTCTACTAGAAGTCACATAGGCTACCCACGCCCTGATGAATCATGGGTATTCCACTATGATTGATGTCATAGAGGCTTCCCACTGGCCATCCCTACTGGATGGTACCTCTCAGAAAAGAAACATAGGTGCATTCATTGGGTTCCACCCCATCTAGGTGTCACATATGATAAATATAACATCTTAATTCATAAGACACTATAGAGGGAACCATCAAATTCTACACTGAAAAATTCTTAGGATAGGCTACATGCATACCAAAATCTGAGTCCAAAAGAAAGAGATATGAGAGACAAAATATTCCTAAAGTAGTACACGACGTGTGTGGGTCCCAAAAAATGTGTGATCCCGCCTCATCACCAAGTTGTATACCTAACCATTCTTGGGTACTAAACTGTGAACAAGTACCCCTTAGTGTGTCTCCTTACTCCTAGAGTAATTGAAACACCTAGTCAAATGGTCGACGAGCATAGGATGCCCGTCGTTGATTTAGAGGGCTAAAAGCATAATTATGCTGGAACACCTCCTCAAACTTCTCCAGAACATTTGACTGCATCCATTTATACATATTATCCACTCTCACAAGAGTTGAAGCTGACCCAAGACATGCGTTCTCTTTAAAAACATCAAAAAAATCTTCCATTGGCATTCCTTTCATGTTTCTACATTTAAATAGATCACAAAAAAGGCTCTGCACAACCAAATGGATCATATCATTGCGATCCTTGCGGAAAAACAAGCCAGCTCAACTATTCATTTTCCCCAAATGGATATATGATGGAAAAGTGGCGATTCACCACACTACGCTCGAGAGGCATCTCGTGGGTCCCACACCTCATCCCTGAAACAAATTATACGGATCACGCCATTGAGATCCTCATGGAAAATCTCATGAGATGAACTATTCATTCATCCAAAATGGATACCCAGTGAAAAGGTTTCATTTCATAAAAAAGCATGCGAACTGCCCCTCATGGGACCCACACATTGACTTTTGTTTAAAATCCCAAAAGTCATCTTGAAAATTCTTCCTCAACATCAGGGTCACAGCACCTTTGACGGTGCGTCAATTGGACTTCAGATGTTGGTGCTACATCCAAAAGAAGAATCCCGAATAATAATAGTCATATTATTATTATTAAAGTTACACACTTTGTTTAACCGATCAACGATCTAGAATTATTAAACTTTTAAAATTAACTAAAAAATTCTCTTCTCAAAAGTAGGGTTATGTCGTCGTAGATGACATGTAAAACGGGCACTCTGTTTAGGAGATGGGCCTTTTACAATATTTCTTAATAATAATAATTTTATTATTATTATTTAAACTCAAGTGTTCTATTTAACTGAGTCTTAAGACCAAACCATAAAAGTCTCAAAGTAGTCTAAAAAGGTCTGTCTCATTGAGAAGGACCTGTGACCGAAGACGGCGCATCAAACGGACACGCCGTTTAAGAGATATGGCCATTTAAAGGGGCTTGACCCAACTTGGGTCGGTCCGACCCAAATCTGGCTAGACCCCCTTCCCCTGGGCCAGCCTTCCCTGATCAGCCCATTTTGTTGCAACCGGCCCACGGTCCATCTCTATGTGGCCCGTTCCATGAAACCCTCGATCCATCCAGTTTCTGGTTGGCTCGTCACCGTGGCGACCCACGTCATGTGGTTCACTACCGCCTGGGGTCGTGCTCTGTAACCCCATTGTCCCCTAGTTTCCCTCGCAGCCCGCAGTGGCATGGGGCTCCACTCTACCAAGACCCCACTCGCCAGATCACCATCCTGCAGATGCCACATGCCAACCTACTCCGTCGTGGTTCCTAGCACCCCGCGTTCGTAGGTCCGCTCACCTCCAACCGCACTGCAGTGCTAGTCACCTCGTCGCTCGGCTCTGGTCACCTGTTGTGACCCCATGCCATCTCGCTCACTAGCCATGGATGCTCCTCTATGCCACCCTCCATGGCCACCGCGTGCTACCTAGTTCGGATGACCTTTCTCTGTTGGTACCTTCTGTGGACCACAGCGACTCCACCGCTCGTCCGATTTCAAAATTGAAAGCTCTTCTGGGATCCTTGGATCGTGTTCTTCACAACGCCAGCCTCCTCTCAGTGATCCATTGATGTTTTGACATGTAGAATAAAAATTTATGATGAACGCCACAAATAAAATCGAAGAACACCCAAAATAAATAGGATCTGGGCATGGATCGATGACTGTGTTAGTGCATCCATCAAGGAAGATAAACAAAAAAAGATAAAATAGGAAATGAAGGATTTTCAATTAAAAACTTGAATCAGAACTTAAAAGTAGAAGAAATACTAGCACGATTCATTCGTTTATCACTTCCAAAATGTTCACTACGATCATGCTTCGATCTAACAAGGTTTCGGCGGAGATCACTCCTCGATCCGATGAATAATAGATGATGAACAGTTGAGAGAGAGAGAGGATAAAGAGAGAGATATATATATATAGAGAGAGAGAGAGAGAGCGGGGATTTGGGATAACCCTAATCCTAAACTCTTAAACTTCTATTTCTAGAAGTTCTGATCGGTGTGGAATTATAAATTCTCACGCCCCCTCTTTTTAAGTCACGCCTAGGAAGAGAACCCATTACAAACTCAACGATGGTCTCAGATTTCCAATATGAGTCCTCGTTTGAAAGTTATTTGGGTTGGCGTTTGAGATAAAATAATTATATTTTATTATTTTATTTACGATTTTTCCCTTGGGTGACTTTTCTCATTGAATCCTCACGCCGACAAAAGTTATACATCGTATAGGGTAAATACCATGTTCTAGACTCAACCTTGGAATTGGATTTCTGATCTGAGCTACCATTTAAGAGATATCCTATTTCCATCATATTCATAGTATAAAAACACTTAATATTTTTGAATAATTTATTCTGGGCACACTAGGCCTCATAATTTCACACTGTATCAGTGCATAGCTCTGGAATTATATGTAAAAATATTCCAAAGTATTACAAGGTAAAAACAAGGTCTCTAAATCATTCACTCCTTCAATATTTTTATCCCTGAATAGAAAAACTAGGGAAACCACTTATGATACTAAGCTCACACCTGGATCTCCCGCTCCCAGGAAAACCTACATGTTTCCATGCCAGCACAGCAAGTGAACCAAAGGGATGGTCTGTCCTCATATGTTCCTCCCCGATCTATGATGTGCATAGGATCACACACGCATTTGCTCAGCTGCGACACGTGGGAGGCGTCGTTCACCCACTCTATCTATTGGGGGTAGGGCAAGGGTGTAGGAAATATCACCATATCTTTCACGGTTTTGAATGGACCAAAGAAACTCAGGGGATATTTTCCCTCCCCAGCAAAACCTCTACATCCCATGTCATGTCTGGGATCACTATTTGTCCCTAGAATAGTGTCTCATGATTCCCTCCTTCAAAATATCCATCTGGTGAAACACCCAAGGATATCTGGTCACATAAGATTTCACAGTCGATGTCTCACAATCAAGAATCTCTTACATGCTTGGGAAGTGAAGAAGTTGACACCATTGACTAAAAAAAGTTTTATCCCCCTGCTCTACTAAGGTCAGTTGCAGGGAAGTTAAATAGTAAAAAACATCATACACTAGGAAAGCTCGGGACTTCCTACTAAGGTAATCTTCTACAACATTGCTTGTACCCAGTGTAGAGACTACCCCAAAGTCGTAGTCTTGTAGGAATATCAACCAGCATCACTACCTCAGGTTCAAGTCTCTCTGGGTGAGGAAGTACCCAAGTCTATGGTGTTCTGAACAAACCACCAAGAGCTCTCCTATAAGATAGTGTCTCCACGTTCTCATGGCAAAGACTACCACTACCAGCACCACATAGTGATTCATGTCATTATACTCATGGGGTATTCATCACCTCATACTGTACTTGATAACTGTAGTATCAAGACTTAATTTTGAGCATGAAAGGTACCAATGAACAAGGTAGGTGAGTAAACTCATCCAACTGTAGAAGGCTAGACACAAATATCATGTGGAATACCCCGCGTGTCTTTTCCCATCTTGGAAGGAGAGTAATCCCCAAAATAGGCACTTTGTCTATCCCAATAGTGGCATCTTAAGAAAAAGGATGTCAAGTAGTAAAACTCCACTAGGAAAGCTAGGGCCTACTTTGACACTCCACTGTATAAATACTCCCTGAATGCACAAGTCAAAGGGACTCTTCCACCACACCTCGATACTATCCACTTTGGAGAGATTTGACTCACCCTCACAGTTTTTTGCACGTCACAAAAACATGTCTCGGTGGGGGAAGGACCCCTCTTTTTCATGCATTCAAAATTACATCGAACAACACCGACACAGGGTTATACCGATGCCCTATGTCACCCTGGTAAAACCTTAAAAAATGACCAGGGAGAAAAGGGTACTTCACACAGTTCCTAACAAGTTATATTTCAAAAGGTAGAAAAGTCATGGGGTGTACCTATTATCATATCATGCTCTGCAGGATCATAGATATCTAAAGTTTGTGGCTGTCTGCATCTCCACCTTTCAGCTTTCTGAGACTAATGTGGGCTACCTGGTGGGGGTGGAAAGACTTCATAACATCATCCCCCACCTCCATATCCTCCTACTTCTCTTCCAGCACCACCTCCTTGGGGACCAGCCTGATCATGGAACTGTCTCTACCGCGGTGGTCCCCTTACTGCCTACCTAGTGTTGTTAACATTTCTAGTCATGCAGTCTCATGCCAAGTGACCTCTCTCATCATAATAATAACACCGGCCCTCCCCATGATATACCCACGCTCTGTTCTATTTCTTACCCATACAACTACGTGCCTAAGATCGATTATGGGGAGGCCTCCTGCATCGAGATCTTGTCAACTGGCATTTTCTAGTTGTAGAAAACATATCAACTCTGTTTCGCTCACTGTCATAACCAGTTTCATGGTGTCTCTCTGACAAAAATTTCTCATTCAGAAATACCTTCTCTAGTACCCTGGTATATGTGGGGATGCACAAGGGTACTATTATAGCACAGATCTCTCTATGGAGTCCCTGATCGAACTTCCATGCTTGGAAGTAACCGTCATAGATCATGTCTAGGGAGTAGTGTGCAAGGTCTGTGAACCTAGTCGCATACTCAATCACCATCATCCCTCCTTGATACAACTACATGAGCTCATGAAGTTGAATATAGCGCAAGGAGGAGGGGTAGTACTCCTCACAAGACAACTATTGGAAGTCATCCCATGAGAGTGATGACTCATCGTGCATCTGAGTAACCAAGCTCCAACAATATCTAGTTGTTCCGTGGAAAAGGTATGATGCCAAATCCCCCATCTGATTTTTCGGAATCCGTATAATACTAAAGAGGTGGACCACTGACTATATCCAAACCTTTGGTGCCTGAGGGTATGGCTCTCCTCAGAACACCAGTGGTCTCTAGCGCTAGAACTCATAGAGTGTGATCAACATGTGCACGTCCTCAGCCCACTCTGTTGGGGATATCTACTACTCAATAGGTGGAGGTTCTTCTACCTACCCACTTAGAGGAAGGGGATCATGTGATGTGTCCTGAACTAAGGCATGATTTCTCATAGGGTCATCGTCATAAACTAGAGCTAGTATCCTGGCTGGTTGTCATCATAGAGACATCCTGAATGTTATCAAGGTGTACTGTGGTTAGATGCACATATATATATCAACAACAACAATGGGGAGTTGAATCAAGAAGGATAGTCAAAGATTCAATCCTATAGGATGCATGTACCATTTTCCCTACAATAAGTGTATTGGGGTGAAAAGTTGAAAAATGAGTAATCAAGGTCTTGGTGAATGGATACGTCAACCACTCGTACCATCCCTAGACACTCTGTCCTCATAGCCACTCTCGAGATACTTCAACATTGTTTCCCTAAACCCAAACAAGACCATTTTAGGGAAACATCCAGACATTATCTCAAGGGTCGAACCACCTATGATACTACATTCTCACGACCTGACCCATGCTGGGGCTCGATCCAAAACTACCCTAATCATGACTCCATAGGCCAGTGGGTGGAATCAAGGGTTGAAGGAACAAAAAACTTGGGGATTCCTTTTCCTAAGAACCTATACACAAACACACAACCAAATCAATGAAAATGTGCTAAGGGAAAGGAACAAAATATGCAACAATACTAAAAAAAATAAACCAAGTATGCATTAACCAATAAATAGTACAAGTACAGGTACAGTAACTAAAATATAAACAGGGAAAAATACACACCCAAATAGAAAAGTTCCACAACCCAACAATAGGTGAAAAATTAAAACTACTGGGAGAGTCCCGCTCCTCGATCCCAAGCTACAACCACCGTATATGATCAAATATCTAGTATCCCTAAGCTCTTATGAAGTCATAATAAACTTAAAAATCATCTTCAAGGGAACACCAAGTGTGGGAAAAGACCAAGAAAGGGTGAGTATGAAAGTACTCAATAGGATTCCTCAAAGTCTCAAGGGAGAAATAAAAATGGATACAATGAAAAGGGGAGTATTATGTTAAACAAAGAACATAAATAGAGTATATATCAACCCGAAAAGAGAGTGAAGTGATATTGTCGAAACACAAGGAGATTTAAATGGTGAGAAGATGAACTTATTGTTGATTCTTCGCTACCTATAGTAGGAGAGTAGACTCGTCCAACCACGATAATCTAGAAACAGAAATAACATGGCATACCCTGCATGTCTCAGCCTCTCCTAGAAGGAGAGTAACCAAAACCCAAGAATTGGGTACTGGAAATAGAATGTGTGTGTGTGTGTGTGTGTGTGTGTGATCAGTCAAATAAACCCAAATGAGAGAGTAATGGGATCTTTATCTCATAGATTAACCTAAGAAAGGGAGTAGCCAAAAGTTCTAGAAGTAACCATTGATGCCTATCATCCCACATGTCTGGTCTAAAATACAAGTCAAAGGGACTCAATTACCATACCTTGATACTATTCTATTTGGAGGACACTACCTCACCCTCACGGTTTTAGATATCATCATAAGGATGTGTCATAGTGGGAAAATTGTTTCTCTTTCTTGAAAGTCCAAAGGTACATCAACCACATCTCATCATTGTGCCAGACAGCCAAGGTGTAAACCCAAAGTAGAGGATACCCATGCCCTAGTACATTAGGTGGATTCCACTCTCATAGAAGTCGTAGAGGGTACCCACGCCTTGATGTGTCAGGGGGATTCTACACTGATAAAATCCACAGAGGCTACCCACATCCAGATGCGTCAGTATTATTCCACTCTGATAGAATTTTTATAGGCTACCCACACCCTAATGTGCCATGGGGATTCCACTCTGATAGAAGTCGAAGAAGCTTCCCACTATCCATCCCTACTGGATGGTACCTATATAAAAAGAAACATTGATTCATTTATCATGTATCGCTTAAGCTAGGAATCACACCTGGTATATCTCTCATCATAACTAGTAAGCCACTATGGAGGGCACCATCACGTTCTACACAGAAAAACACTCAGGATAGGCTAAATGCATGCCAAAATCCAAGTCCAAAATAAAGAGATGTGAGAGAAAAAAATATTCATAAAGTAGTACACAGTGTGTGGGGGGGGCACACGATGTGTGGCCCCACCTCATCGCCCGGCCATGTACCTAACCATTCTTAGGTACTAAACTGAAAACAAGTACCACTAGGTGTTTTGACTTACTCCCGAAGTACTTGACACACCTAGTCAAAAGTCCAATGAGTGAACGACGCTCGTCGATGATTCGGAGGGCCAAAAGAGTAATTAGGCTAGCACACTTCCTCAAACAGGTCCAGAGCATTTTACTACATCCCCTCATACATATTCTCCACTCTCAAAAGAGTCAAAATTGACCCAAGTTGTGGGTTCTCTTCAAACACATCAAATATATCTTCCACCAATATTCCTTTCATGTTTCCACATTTAAATATATCATGAAAAATACTTCTCATGCCCAAACATATCATACTATTGTGATCATTGTGGAAAAACATGCAAGATCGAATATTCATTTTCCCCAAAAGGATATCCAATGAAAAATTTTCAAGTCGCCACACTACTCTTGAAAGGTTTCTCGTGGGGCCTATTATTCATTAGAAAATCATATTATATGGATCATTCCATTTCTATCCTCATATAAAAACTCACGATATGAACTACTCATTCATTCAAAACGAATACCCGATGAAAAGGTTGAATTTCATCACAAAACATGGGAACCAACCTTCGTGGGACCCACACCTCAACTTTGGTTTAAAATCCCAAAAGTTGTTTTAAAAATTCTTCCTAAACATCAGGGTCACAATTCTTCTAACAGTGCATCAATCGGACTTCGGATGAAGGTGCTACGTCTGAAAGAAGAAGACCAGATAATAATAATCATATTAGTATTATTAAACTTAAGCGCTTCATTTAATTGATAAAAAAGATGAAATTATTAAAATTATAAAATGAAATAGAAAAGTCTCATCTTAGAAGTAGGGTTACATCACCACAGACAGCACATAAAACGGGTGCTCTGTTTAGAAGATAAGTCCGTTACAAGATTTATTAATAATAATAATTTTATTATTATAATTTAAAATTAGTTGTTTTGTTTAACCAAGTCCCAAGACCAAACCTTAAAAGTACCAAACTAGTATAAAAAGTTTCCTCTCATTTACAGGGACTCGTGGCAGTAGATGGTGCTTCAAAAGGATGTTCCATTTAAGAGATACGACCATTTAAAGGGGATTGACCCAACTTGGGCCGGTCTGGCCAAAATCTAGTCAGACCCCCTTCCCCTAGGCCGCCCCAATTCGTTGCAGCCGGCCTGTGGCCTAGATCCATGTGGCTCAGCCTATTCGGCCCTTGACCCGGCCATTTTTATGGTCGTCTGTTCACCCTGGTGACCCGCGTCATGCAGGTTGATGCCGCCTGGGGTCACGCTCCATGACCCCATTGTCCCCCGGTTACCCTTGCGACCCGAAGCTGCCTGCGACTCCGCTCCGCCGACACCCCACTTGCTGGCTCATCATCCTGCTGATGTATCATTCCAGCCCACTCTATCGTGATACCCAGTGCTCCACATTCGCCATTCCACTCTCCTCGAATCGCGCTACAGAACCAGCCTCCTCGCCACCCCGCTCCAATCACCTACCGCAACCCTGCACCATTCAGCTCACCAGCCCCGACTACTCCACCATTCCACCCTCCGTGTCCACTGCACGTCTCCAATACTGGTCGGCCTTGCTCTGGTGGTCCCTTTCTCATACCATCATGACTCTACCACTCATCCGATTTCAAAACCAAAATCTATTTCGGGATCCTTGGATCGAGCTCTTCATAGTGTCAGCTTCTGCTCAGTGATCCATTGATGTTTTGATGCGTCGAATAAAAAATTACAAATAAAACCATGAATAATGATGAAGAACACCCAAAATAAATAGGATCTAAAGTATGGATCGATGGTCATGTTAGTGAGTCCATCAACGGTGATACAAAATGAAGAACAAATAGGAAATGAATGATTGTCAATAAAAAACTTGAATCGAAACTCAAAAGTAGAAAAAATCCTACCTCGATTCGTTCGTTTATCGCTACTGATGCATTATCTTTGATCCTACTTCAATACACCAAGGTTGTATTAGATATCACTCCTCACTCCATTGAAGAACGGATGATGGACAGTTGAGAGAGGGGGGGAGAATCAGGGCTAACCCTAATCCTGAACTCTTAATCTTCTATTTATAGAAGTTCCTATCCGCACAGAATCCAAAATTCATGTGCCCCCTCTTTTTTATGTCATTCCTAAGAAAAAAACCTCATTCCAAACTCGACGGATGTCTAGTATTTCCAATCCTATTTCTTGTTCGAAATTTATTTGGCTTGGTGTTCAAGATAAAATAATTAAACTTAATTATTTTATTTATAGTTTTTCCCATGGGTGATTTTTCTCACAAAATTCCCACGCCAACAAAAGTTATACCCTTCCTAGGGTAAAATCCATGTTCCAGACTCAATTGTGGCCTCATATTTCTGATCTGAGCTACTTTTTAATATATATCTCATTTCCTTCACATTCATAGTACAAAAACACTTAATATTTTTATATAATTTATTATGGTAACACCGGGACTCGGAATTTCATGTCATCTCAATGCCTAGCTCTATAATTATATGTATAAATATTTCATACTCTTACAAGGTAAAAATTGGGTCTCTACACTTTGATCAAGTATTGTTTTCACATGAATCATTATTGTTGAATTATATGACTCTTATCATATATTAAATCTCTATTCCATGTATGATAATTTATGATCCACATTTTGATGGGTATGAATTATCTTATGTTATGTTCATGAACTTTGATTATGTCATCATACCCTTATTCTCATATTATATCCACTAAAGACAATAAATTTTTATTGATTATGTTTCCATTACTAATTGTTTGAGCTCACCCATATTATGTTTCCAATTTACCCAAGTTAATAAGATTGGTTTTTGATGAATTAGGTATAAAAAGGTTTTATGTGTGAATAATTTTATTGGAGATGTTGAATACTTATTATGAAATAAGAAAATTTGCAAATAGTGGAAAAAAATGATCACATAAAGACATGAGTATTTCTATGTAAGAGATTTTCCTAATTCTTTAAAACTCTAAACCAAAAAGGCCCTTAGTTATGTAAGTAATTCAATATTTCCATTTGATGTTGTATGTTTTTTATGGCTAAAAATAGGTCATGTTTATTAGTATTAGAGACAGAAATGTAAAGATTATATTTCTAGCATCGAATATGGGAGTGTGGGTTTGAGGATATTTTAGTAAACCCAATCCATTATGCTTACAGGACAAGTTGATTGGTATTGCACCTAAGTACTATAAACAGAGCTATCTCTAGTAATATAATATGTTTATGGGATCGAGGATTAAACACTATCAACTATTTTTTAAGTATATTTGAATAGATCCTTGATATATAATATAATTCTCCATGCAAATGTATATGTTATATTACTATACAATACCAAATTTCAATACAATGCCACCTTCATATAAAATGGAACATTTTTATGTCATGACACATTCCTAGTTTACATATCCATGGATTTTCTTTTTATTTCAAAATCTTATTCCATGATGTATTTTATTGTTTCATGAACATCCACTATGGATTAAATTCCTAAGACAACATTTTATTACTATATAATATTTCCTCATCATTATTTATTAAGATTTAATTATTTGATTCAATTATTCATGATGGGTTTCCCTTGATCGTGTATATTATTGGAATATACACTATTTATAATCTATATATGTTCCATTAACAATTTTTTACCCTAAATTAGATTTTAAATCACTCTATTTTTATGTTTCCCCATTTTCCTAGGTAGGTGATGAAGTGATTTTGGTCAGATTATGACATATTTGAGAAGAATAATATCATTTTGTTTTATAGGTTTATGATTTAATATGTACTTATATCAAACAGATGGAAAAAATTTTATTCTAGAAGTTGGTTTCATTTTATGTTCTATGTAGTATTTATGTTTCCTTTGTTCAAGATCTGTAAGTCCATGTTTTTGGTACTTCGTCTCTCAATTTCATTGATATGTATAATATCATTTGTTATAACATGTTTTCAAAATACATTTCAATTTCTTCAATGTTTATATTTCAATTTTATTATTGTCATAATGGGATGTTTTTCCTAGCATATATCCTATTTTTTTCATCATAGCCTTTTTATAGGATATTACTATACATAAGTAGGTATATCATATGAAACCATATCCATTTATTAACTTTTATTGATTTTTTATAAAAACTTTTTAATGTACATTTTTTTTTATTTTAATGTTTATATTTTATTTTTTTCCAACCCAATAATCCATTATCCATGATAGATTACTCATACCCTTTTTTATAATACGTAATCATTTGAAAATATCCAATGATTTATGCATAATTATATAAAATCCAATGTATAGAATGATTTATGGATATGAAATCCTGAAGAAAGAATTTATTATTTATATCCTTTTTCTTCCTTTTTCATCAATTATCTATGATAAAAAATTCTTTATCATTGTGTTTTCTAATATTGTATCCATTAGAAAATTACTTTCCATTTAAATATCCATGTCAACTTAAAGATGGTAGTGGAGGATATATAGTTTCAAAGGTTAATTAATAGTATGTCGATGGTCACATGACCTCAATGACTTTCCTTAGAATTATCACATGCCCAATTCATTATTCTATATTCCCTAATAGGAACTCGTGTTTGTATTTTAGTGCAATTGTAATATATTCTATTATTATATTGATTTTCCATCTACTTGAAAATTTTCTAACATGATTTAGTACTCAATATGAACCTTGTGAATGATATATAACATATTTCCTCTAATTGAAGTGTATTCACCTATATAAATATTTCATTCAAATGATTAGAAAAAAAAATTGTAAAGTTTTATATTCATTTATACTATATCAGAAAATACATTAATGAAAATCACTCACTGTTTAGTCAGGTGTTTCTATTATTCATATCATCTAATTTACATATAAGAATGAATTTTACACCTGAATATTTTTTTATATAACAAATTAAATTCCATAAGTTAATTTAAATATGTTTTTAAGGATTTGTGATAAAAAAATTAGGTTCATATAGCACACATATGTATATATATATAAGATTATAAGATAGGTGGGACCAAAATATAATGTCCATCACATGAATTAGTCAAATCATGATATCACACAAGATTATTATGCCATATAATAGGTTAAGTTTGACTTTTTCATTTTCCTACAGACCATAAGTAGTTATCTATTTCAATTATGGTATAGACAAGATGTAACTTGACTTTCCCAATATGTTATGGTCTAGATATAGGTATCCCTTTACATTATGTTATGGATGAGATATGGTTAATTTTTTATATAATTTAATGAAGGTTTATCTGCATAATAATTACATATGATATTATCAAATTAATTATAAGTAATATTCAAATGTAATGAAATATTTTCTATGTATTCTGTTGAGACAAAGGAACATTGAGGTGTTTATGAATTAAGAAGAAGCTGGTTATTAAGAAAGAATAATTTCTCTAAGTGTTTCCTTTTATTGTCTCTCATAAATCACTTTAGTAAGTTTATTTTTCTCATGAAGTTTCAAACATATATGTGTTTGAGATATGGATTACAACAGATTGAGTCCAACAAACTGAGCATAACACCAAATTTTTTCACAATATCATCATGCTAATATGTTCCTAAAAATAAAACCAGGAGATGATTTTCTATTATTTAGAGTAACAAATATCATGATCATTATAAGGAATTCATGATCCTAGATAAATTTGTTCAAACGAAGAAGTTGATAGAACTTTGTGGAACTATTGTTCCTAAACAAAGATAAGTGTTGTGGAAGTTCTATAAAACAAAGAGTTGTATGAAGTATATAAAAAAACTTATAAAAAGATCAATATGTGAAGTGATAAAGTCTCAAAAAGTGGTGTTTGAGAAAATTCATTTCATAGAGTCCACTAAATAAACTTTTACAAAGTCATCTGATCGAGTAAATCAGATGGACTTTTACAAAGTCATCAGACAAAATCTAATAGAAAAACTTTTGCAAAGTCATCATATAGAGAAGTTGTTATAAAATATTATAAGGAAATGGAGTTTTAAGGACTCCATCAAAAGAATTTACTCAAAGATCCCTAAGCATAGTGAAAATGAAAAGATTACTAGGAGAACAAGTATGAAATTTATTAGATAGAGGAGTTTCCATGAATTTTTAATGGATGACAGTTTTTGAAATTCTTTTACAAAGTTTTAATAAAGTCATTAAATTTGATAATGATGAGATGAAAGTTAAACACTCCAATAACAATGAAGGAAGGACCATTATTCTTGCTAAGATTTAAGAAAAGATTAAATAATGTTGATGCTGAGTTTTAAGGAAGTTTTTATAAATATTGTTGGCTCTTATTAACATGGAAGTTTCAATGCAGTCAACTAAAGAAAGTTTGAGTGGGTTGTTCAATGTTTGACCGGGAAATTTGAATTTGAAGTTTGCGCTACTCCCTACGTCTTAGATGAAATTATGCCTATAAAAAGGGGAGTTGGTGCATAGAGAAAAGGATGACCAATATAGTTGTTCATGGGTGAAGTTTTAAAGAAGTGAAGTGTTGTGTTACTAGAAAGAGTTTTCCAATCAATTGGAATTGGATGAACAATGTGACAAAGTGTTTTGAAAAACAAAGGTGATCAAATGAACAGGAGATGAATATACTGGACCGAGTGCATCAGACCAAGGGTACCAAATAGAGATGTGATCAGACTGACATTTTTGTATAAGATGATCACCAAAAGCCAAAATGTGATATTTAATGAAGCTTTCACATATAAAGATCATCATGAAGTTGAAGGTGATAGTGGGAACAAAGAATCAGACTATCATGAGCAAGTAGAGATTAAAGGTACAACTTAGCATGGGACACTAGAACTAGGGGAACCTACCCCTCAAATGGAGTTGAGGAGATCAATAAGGGTGAGAAGGCATGTGCAGAGGTATTCACCATCCTATCATTATTTATTATTTATTAATAGTGGATAAATAGAATGCTTTAAAGAAGCAACACAGTTGAAGGAGTCAAGCAAGTGGGAGTTGGCTATGAAGGAGGAGATGTCTTCATTACATGACAAAAATACTTGGGAGTTGAAACCTCTTACACATGGAAAGAAAGAATTTCTAAACAAATGAGTTTATCGGGCCAAGGAAGAACATGATAAAAAGAGGAGGTACAAGGAAAGATTGGTGGTAAAAGGTTTTCAATAGAAGGAAGGTGTGGATTTCACTAAAAATTTCTCACCTATAGTGAAGTTTACACTATGGGGAAAATGGGAATTTGTGACGGACTATTTGCGATGGGTCTGTCGCCCGTCACAAAAAAGCCCATTGATATAGACTATTTACGATAGGATTTGTTTCCCATTGTAATTAGTCATTACTAAATAACTATTTACGATTGGAAAAATTTTCCATTACAAATACCATTGGCACGGTTTATGCGCCAAACCCCGAGAAATGTATTTACGACGAGATTATATTCTCGTCGCAAATAAAATGTTGGTATAAGGGTATTTGTGATGGGTCTCATCACAAATAACTTTTTATCCACCAAAGCGGTTATTTATGGTGGGTACTATTTGTGATGGGAGACCCATCGCAAATAGCCTCGTTGCAAATTATCTAACCTATATATACCCCCACCAGAATTATTTTCACTTTGTTATCCTCTTCCTCTACTCACTTTTCCTCCTCTCCTCTTATTCTCATTAAATATTTAAAAGTCATAATTTTTGTAGGGAAGAAAATATTTGGCTTTAGATCTGACAAAAAAGTTCAGTTTTAAGTTATTTATTTAATGTTTTTAATTTTTGGATTTTTTTTATTTTCTGATAGTAATTATTATTATTAATTATCCATAATTAGTTTTAATTATAATTACTTTTATTTTGTAGTAATTAGTTTTAAGTAGGAGTAATTTTTTTTAATTTGAAGTATTTAGTTTTAATTATCAGTGGTTATTTGTAATTAAAAGTAATTAGTTTAAATTAGTAGAAATTAGTTTTAATTATTAGTATGTAATTAGTAATAATTAGTACTAATTATAAATAATTAGTGGTAATTAGTAATAATTAGTAGCTATTATTAGTAATTACCACTAATTATTAATAAATATTGGTAATTAGAAATAAGTAGTACTGATTAGTAAGGATTACTAAAAATTAGTGGTGCTTAGTAATATTTTGTAAAAATTAGTAAAAAATAGTAATAATTAGTGGTAATTAGTAATAATTAGTGGTAATTATTAATAATTGGTAATAATTAGTAATAATTAGGGGTACTTAGTAATAATTTGTAATAATTAGTAATAATTAGTGGTATTGAGTAATAATTAGTAGTAATTTGTAATATTTAGTAGTAATTAGTAATAATTAGCGGTAATTAGTAATAATTTGTAATAATTAGTTGCACTTAGTAATAATTAGTGGCACTTAGTAATAATTAGTTGTAATTAGTAGTAATTAGTATTAATTAGCAGTAGTTGGTATTAATTAGTGGTATTTAGTGGTAATTAATAATAATTAGTGGTAATTAGAAATAATTAGTAATAATTAGTAATAATCATAAATAATTAGTGGCAATTAATAATAATTAGTAATGATTAGTCATAATTAGTGGTAATTAGTAATAAATAGTGGCAATTAGTAATAATTAGTAATAATTAATAATAATTAGTAATAATTAGTAATAATTAGTACTAATGAGTGGTAATTAGTTCTAATTAGAAATAATTAGCAGTAATTATTGGTAATTAGAAACAATTAGTGATAATTAGTAACAATTAGCGATAATTAGTAATAATTTGAAATAATTAGAAATAATTAGAAATAATTAGTAATAATTAGTAAAAATTAGAAAAAATTTGTAATAATAGTAATAATTAGTGATAATCAGTCAATATTAGTAAAACATAGTAAAAATTAGTAAAAATAGTAAAAATTAGTAAAAATTAGTAACAAATAGTCATAATTAGTAATAATTATTCATAATTAATCATAATTAGTAAAAATTACACATAATTAGTCATAATTAGTAAAAGTTGGTCATAATTAATAATAATTGGTTAAAATTAGTGGTACTTAGTAATAATTAATGGCACTTAGTAATAATTAGTGGTACTTAGTAATAATTAGTGTAAATTAGTAATATTTATTAATAATCAGTGGTAATTAGTGGTAATTAGTAATAATTAGTAGTAATTAGTAATAATTAGTAGTAATTAGTAATAATTAGTAGTAATTAGTAATAATTAGTAGTAATTAGTAATAATCAGTACTAATTAGTAATAACTAGTACTCCACCCATGTGATGCATGGAACTATAAAATAATTTTTATTATTTAGCATAGAATACTATTTATAAAACATAATAGTTCATATTAGTATTGAAAATATTTGAAAAGAAAACAACACACATAATAAAGGAATAAAAGTTACATAAATTGAGGAACAAAAGTTATATAGTGAGTAGTCTTCTCTATAAAATACATAATGAAGGAACAATAGTTACATAAATGATTAATGTATAAGAATAGAAATTACAGAAATTGAGGAATAAACAATGCCCTCTATAGATAGAAGATCTTCTGATTTCTCAAATAGAAGAGCTTTTGAATCCTCGGCATACAAGAACGTCGTAGCTTGGAATAAATGGCAAGCCATTGGGCATTGAGGGTTTGAGTGGAATTGAGGGTCATATTTCTCCATGGTTGGGTTCTGGAAGGAATGAACCTCTAACTTGCTCTGTCATATCACTTTATTTTAGCATTGAATTGTCACTTTCTCATCTCTTTGATAATTTTTTTAAAACAATTTCTCCTAAAAGAGAAACATTACTCTTGTTTTCTATGGTAAACACTACAAAAAATCTTATACCCCTACTCCTAAATATGATATATCCTCTCCTAGTTCTTCAAAGTTGAATCCTTAAGTCGCTTAAATGGGTATAGTGATTAAGTTGATTACATGGGATATGAGAGGAATCCCCCCCCCCAAACATCTCAAAAAACTCTTTGAAACTAAATATGTTTTCTATTCTTTTGTTGTATGACATATTAGTGCAGAATTCATGACCATATAATTATTATAAAATTTCTGGTATAAGATTTTTTGTACAATCAATGTAATGAGTGTTGGATTGTTGGTTTTAAACCCCACATGAACTAAAGAGTTCCAAACCCATAAATCATGGTCAAAGAGTTCCAAATATCATCATTTCATAAAATAATTATACAATCAATGCAGGGTTATACATAATAAAAAACTAAAGCATCTTGTGCATGCCTCATGGAATTTGAAAGCAGTGACATTTCCCCTCATCTGAATGTCTACCTTCTTCAATCAATGTAATGAGTGTTGGATTGTTGGTTTTAAACCCCACATGAACATAGACAAATCAAGGGTAAGTGGAGCCTTCGACCACTTCAGAAGACCTGTAAAAATGAAATTGATTCAAAAAATAGATGAAAACAAAACGAATCTTGATATATCACGAGTCAGTATCACCATTCTATATAAACATCAGGATGTATAAAGTATAAGTGAATATAGAACATGCAGACACATAGTGATACAGATTCCAGAAACATTGATTTGGTGTTAAACATAAAATAATGAATGGATGGTAGGGGAATAGTATAATAATTAAAGATATTTACATAAACACCATACCTAATATATGGAGACATCCATCTTGAACATTGTTATTGAAGGTGATCTTTTAAGAAGGGAACATCCATATTGAACAATGTTATTGAACATCTAAGACAAATTATATGTAATTACAAAATAAATTAAGATAAAAGTAAAAAAATGTTCAGATTTTGAATCTGCAATGGATACTAAAATAATAATATTAAAAAATTGTTTTAGTTTAGAATTAAAATAAATATGTACAGTAAGAGAAAAACCTTGGTAAATGATAGAGATCCGACTTTTCATCAGTTCTCTAAGTATATGGATGTCATGTCCCGTATTTGAATTGGAAGTGTGGTTGGAAAACATAAGGTAAGGTAGTTGTCGTAATAGGAAAACCTATAATAAGGGTGATACATAAAACCAAAAAAATTTCATGCAGACAAGAACATGAAATAAAATTAAAAAAATAATAAGATGCATACCTATGGATAGGAATGATACTCTTTCCGGAATACTCTTCATGAAGCATGCTTTATTGTTGGAAGGTGTGTTTTCCATCTCTACACTCATATGTTAAAATATTCAATAATAATAATTTACAGTGAAGAATCTACTATTAAAAACAATAGTTAAAATAGGTTTTGTTTTTAGAGTGTGTGTATAGTGGTGTTAAAACTGTAGCTCCATCAGATCGGATCAGTGTGTGCATTATATGTGTTAGTACAAAAAAACCTACATTCTGTAATAAAAGTAATATTAAAATTTGAAGTATAAATTTATAAGATAATTTCAAAAAATCAGGTTCAATTTGGATGTTGCAGTACCTTGAAAATTCCCCACCTAAATGGGGATGTCATTACATTTCATGGTTTGTTAATGATGCGTCGTCTTGAGACATTGCAAATGACCCACCTAAATAGTTTGCTTAACTGCACATACATTAATGTTTCAGAATAGCATATTATATGTATGACCAAAATGGAAACACTGAAATAATAAATCCATAGATATATAGAATATATATGTAGAAACACCATGTTTTCACAATTTGGATACACTTAAATAAGGAATAAATAAATGTATATGTTTAACTAATAAGGAAGAAATTACATATAACTAATCTAGAATATGTTAAGATTCAACAACCTGTAAGATATTCAATAACAGATAATTTCACAACAGATTACATGAAAGGCAACAATTTAGATTACATGAAAGGAAAACCAGTAGAACTCTCTGGGATAATTTCATAATAGATGATATGATAAAATAAAACCAGCAGCACTCTACAAATAAGTGAAACATAATTATGGAATACGTGTTGAAAATATTATATGTACATGGGGCCTATCATCGATTCCATTTCTGGCCTGCCACATTAATGTTCTACATTCATGGCCTAGAATGGAAGTTTCAATGAGTGCCAATGGCGTGAACATGAAATACATATGTACTGAAAAGAAGATATCTACATTGAAAACAATAACATAGTACATACTCAAAGAATGAAATAGAACAGTAATCATGAATAGAATTAGTATACCTGTATAAGATAAAATATGTACCTGTTTGAAAAAATATATGAATAAATTAGAACAGAATATGAACCTGTCGAAAAAATATGAATCTATAAAAAAACAACTCACCATTCCAACAGTACTAAAACACCTCACTCATGGTATACTCCACATTTGTTTTGAAGACCAGATAGATTATAATTCATTCTACAACTGATCTCCTTCACAAAACATCCAAAAACCCCATAATTTCTTAAAAAAAACAAACCCTCCCTTACACACATGCATATTTCATACTATAAGTGAAGCCTTATGCATAACCAAATGATATCTGCCATAATACAACATGAAATAGAGCTTAACTAAGTTCATTAATAAATATGTACAGGATAAAAAAAATACAGGCTTCAATAGAGAACTTGGGAAGAAAAGGAAGAAACTCATAGAGCTTCATACATAAGTGATCTTATGAACAGACATGTTCCTGGAAAACACGGTATACCCAGGATAAGAAGTAGAGGTTCCCAGGTTTGAAGAAGAGGGATATCCTCCCTCTGATATAGAATCATGACAAATAGGTAATTGGAGTCATCCAGAGTTTTGACATGGATCCATAGGATTGCAGGAGTTAGGGTTTTTCCCTTATTTTCCTGCTACAAACCTAAAACCACGATCCACAATTCTATCCAAAATCTATTGATTTGCAATGAATAGATGTAAAATGTTAACAAATTTCCAGACATGAAATACTATTCAATAGTTACAGGAAAAATTTTATTTGGAAACAAATTATTCAAAACAGAATACATGGTATATGCCCTCCGTCCTCCCGCCAAGTACCCCCCTGTCCAGCCCCTCCCTGCATTGCAGCCCTCACCTCTCCATCTTCTCCTCTCCCTGTCCCTGCCCCTCCCTGCATTCTAGCCCTCACCTCTCTATCTCCCCCCCCCCCCCCGGGCCAGCCCCTCCCCTCAACCCAGCCCAGCTGCTCCCCCCTGCCAAGCCCATCCCCTCCCCCCTGCCAAGCCTGTTTTCCCCCCTGCTCATATTGTGTCCTCCTCCCTTTCCTACACCTCCTCCTACCCCCATGCCCAGCTCTACCCCTCCCCTCCCATCCCCATTAATCTACTTGTCTTCTCTCCCCTGCCCAGCCCCTCCTCCCCCCACCCCTACCCTGCCCAGCTTGTCACCCCCCACCCCAATTTCACAGGACTTTCTCCAAACCCCTACCCAGCTCTACCCCTGCCATTCCCCCTCATCTGGTTTTCTCCCACCCTATCCCAGCACCTCCCCCTCCCACCTCAGCCTCCCCCCTACCCAGCCCCTTCCCCCACCACTCCCCATTCTTCCCAACCTCTTCCAAGTTATTATGAATTGGATAAATATATTATTCATTTCCCAGATTCTGCATCTTAGTCTAATTGGTCCTCTATCATATATTCTGTAGGGGTAATGGTTGGGATTGGAAAAATAGATAATCAAACAGAAAGTAATACATGCTTTAGAATTTTTTTCATGGAGTTATTTATTAGAGAGAATGAAATATTTCAATAATTCCATACAACATAAGTTGGAATAGGTGATTTTATTAGGGATGTAAACAGATAGAATATATACTGAAAAATGAACAACATTTAAAAAGGTTAACTAAAAAGTGGACATATTTTATTGCCATGCATGAATGTTTAAGGGGTAAACATACATGTACCTTCTATTTGTAACTTTATTCATTGTACATATAACATATCTTCTCAAAAAATTTGACATGTTTCGTTCAACACAACCTGTGCAATGAATGATGGAAACAAATGAGAAATAAACATGTTTAATGTATCTCATTTTTCGACCGATATGTTCAACATGTGAAAATATAGGTAATACAAAACCTTTGATGGCCGGTAAGATTGAAGGCCGGTTGAATTACATGGAAAGCCTACCCATTCTTCAATAGGTACATGGGGTGATGTACAGGAGTTGGTCGACCATGCCAAGCCTACGCTTTGTTCAAAACTAAAACATCAAGAAGACATCAAGGGACTTCCAAAAAGCTGTTAAATTGTTAATCAAAAAATAGAGTGAATTCCAGTGGATAAAGAAGCCTAGGAAATAGGGAAAAAATACCTACCATCAAACAAACAGGGTTGCAAGTCCAGGATAGCATCAAGTCCTCAAAGCAGATGACTGAACGGGGTGAAAAATCCACTATCCATCGCAAGCAAGCTAAGATATCCAGAAAACCATAAAAAATGAATTCATGTAACACATTATCATTGAGTTTAAACCCCAGAAGTCTTGGAAGACATAAATAAATCGAGTTCATAGAAAAACCTGTAAAGCCCTACGGGACCTGTTAGCACAAGTAGACATTTCATATCCATTGAATCACAGCCCAGAAGGGGTAAGAATACATGTACCTTTAATTTTTCAGTTGTAATGAGATATACTAAGTACACAACGAAATTTAGTATCACAATTATAATCAAACATAGCATTGCAATGACAAACTTTGTATTGTGTTATATTTAATAGTTAGATAATTTGATGCTAAATTAACAGAAGACTTATAAACTTTATGTCGTTCCTTGAGAAGTTTTATCTGCTGTAACCTTGCATCTCTTGGGTTTGATGGGCCATACATGTTTGTATTTGGTTGAGGAGTAGATATTTCAGGCACTGTCATCAAGGATTAAGGTTTGTATTAATCATTTGGTTTAAAAAGAAATGTAGTTGGTAGTGTAATGTTTTATGCTGTGTAGTATAATAAGAACTAACCATTGACAGACAAAGATGATAATGGAATTCGCGCAACTTCATGTGCGACGCCATCAAGTGACAACGGTTCAGTTGATGTAGTACCTGATATTTTTTTAGAGATCATTAATCAAATTTCATGTGATGTTGACATTGTTATTTTGTCAGTTGTAATTAATAGATGTAGGAAAACAATGATTTGAATTAGAACATGTAATAGAGAAGAATATCGAGCACATGCCATATTTTTGTTTTTTTCATAAGTTGGATCTATTGTAACCTTAACTCTCCAGAGTCTGTAGGTTGAGACATGTTTGTATTTGGTTGGAAAACAAAATTAATTGGCACTGCAGTCGAAATATAAGTCAAATACGTCTAAGTTACGTTAGTATGGAAACCATTAAATTAGTGTAGTGTTTTTTTCTACAAAATTGAGTCACTACAAACCGTTGACAGATAGAGATCACAACGGCATTTCTATGATTGCATGTGTCATGATAATAGTTGATAGTGGTTATGGTGGACAAGCTCCTGAAAAAATAGTAGAAGACAATGACGACTTTACATTAGTTTTCAGCATTGTCAAAATGGAAGTAATGATGTGTACTACTAATGTGAAGAAATGGCAGTAAGTTGAGGTATTTAAACATAACATAACAGAGAACTCACAAATGTTTTTTGCTCCGTAGTTATCCTCCCTTGAATGTGGAATCTTTTCTCCGTAGCTTGAGGTGGATAACAGGTTTGCAATGTTTTTTGTTATATATAATTGTCAAGGTGTGGAAAGAAAATATGGATAGTTTAATGTACTGATAATGTAATACAGAGTAAATAAGCAGAAGAAAGCTGTGTAAACGTTTAATTGTACTGGAGTAAATTGTTAGTAATGATAAATATATGGAGCGTGAATGAAGCAATCAGAATGCACAGTTACCTCCAAATAATGCGACGAAATTACCGACCTGGATCAATGTCGAAGGAATTGGTTGGTGTTGTATGAAAATTGGTGGATGCTGAAGCGAATCGTTGAGGGCCCGGGGTGTGGTGGATCACGTAGAGTCAGAGTCCCGAGTGTTGAGGGGCTTTGCTGAGGGGAGCGGGAGAGGGGATTCAGATAGCGAGCTTACTGAGGGATGTTGGAGGGCAGTGAGTAGTGGGTGAGTGAGTGCTGCCAGAACCCTCCGACGACTGGACGAGCGGGCGGAGAAATCCAGGGAAAAGGTGATGTCGAGGCAGCGTGGCAGAGTCATCGAAGGCGTCAGGAATTTGGGTGAGATTGAAGTAGGCGTCGGGAATTTGGGGCAACTGTAGGTGGAAAACAGCTAAACCACGGCGGCAATCAAAAAAATGAAGAACGCAGCGACTGTATATCAAGTCGGTAGTTGGAGATCAACAGAGGTGGGGATCCTATGATTTGTAAGTCGATTTTTTGGAGAATGACAGTGAGGGTGGGATTGGGTATCGCGGAGAAGAGGATGGAGCGCACGGAGAGGTTGCTGATATGGAGAACGTTACTGGGAGCGCGATCGGGTATTCGGGGAGAAGGAGTGTGTGCGCGCAGAGAATGACAGAAGCGGGATAGGGTTTCACGGAGAAGAAGACGGAGCACGCGGAGAGGATGGTTATCTGGAGAACTATAGTGTGATCGGGAATGGTTTTTCACGGAGAAGAATTCCCAGTTCGTGGAGGGTCGACATGGGTGGCTGGGTGGAGGGCACGTAATGGAAGAATGGCGTGGAGAGCCGGTAGATGGGCACGTGGCAGTGGAAAAAAGCTAAGATTAATATATATATAGATTTGTAATAATTAGTAATAATTAGTAATAAATAGTGGTAATTAAAAATAATTAGTCATAACTAGTGGTAATTAGTAATAATTAGTAATAATTAGTGGTAATTAGTAATAATTAGTTATAATTAGTAATAATTAGTAATAATTAGTGGTAATTAGTAATAATTAGTAATAATTATCGGTAATTAGTAATAATTAGTAATAATTAAAAATAATTAGTTTTAATTAGTAATAATTGGTAATAATTGGTAATAATTAGTAATAATTAGTGGTAATTAGTGGTACTTAGTAATAATTTTTGGTACTTAATAAAAATTTGTAAACGTATGTCTCTAATTAGTATAATTAATAAAAAAATTGAGTAATAATTTATTTAAAATACTATATATTTTGTAAAATTCACAAAATTAATAAAAATTTGAGTAAATTTAATAAAATTATTTTAAATTAATAAAAAAAATCATATAAATTAAAAAAAATTAAATTTCTTATAAATTAATATTAAATAATATATATTATTATAAATTACTAGAAAAGTGAAAATGAAATAGGTCATCAATTTTCAGGTCATGAATAATAACAAATTTGGACATAATTTACATAAATTGGTCATTTCTCATAATATGATGATTGAAAATTCTATGATTTACACATTTTAAGTAATTTATAATATATTTTATTACTTTTTATTAAATTGTACTAATTTATAAAAAAAATATTTTAATTTACACTAATTAATGGTGAATTTAAACTAATTATACTAAATTATACAAAAAAATTATAAATTAATAAAAAAATACATTAATAGGATCAAATCCTAAATAGTTTAATTAAAATAATACATTTTTAAATTTTATATAATTAAAATACTTAATATTAATAATTTGTTTGGATAATTATGGATTGAGGAGATAATTATAATTTTTTTAATTTTCTACTCTTTTTAGATCATCTTTTTCTTATATCAAATTAATCATAATTTTTTTTATTAAATAGTTTTTATAGAAATATTGAATAAGGAATTAAAAAATAGTCTTTATTACATGATCACAATTTGATAAATCATCGTAATAATCCAAATGGTTATAGTATAAATCCTATATATATTCAGGGTATTGAACACTTTTATCATTTGAATCATCAAAACCAGAATTTTTTCAGAAGGGATAATTAAGTGTCCATGTAAAAATGTGATCTGGGTAGGTTTGACGCATTTGAAAACATTAGAGGTTATCTATTGCGTTTTGGTTTTTGAAAATATTTTTTTCTATCAGCATGGTGTACACAGTTTTGGAGAAATTATTATTAATTTTGTTCTATATCCATCATGGTTTCAAACTTTAGTACATGATGTTGTTGGTATATCCTTTCAACAAACTAAAACCTAGTTTGATATTGAATTCACTCCTAAGTTAGAACCATCTCAGTTATTTGAGTTGTTGAAGTTTGTTAAGGATTCTTTATATCCTGGTTGTAAGATAATCAAATTTGAAGAAGTTTCAAAATTTATGGCTATTAAATATAATAATAGAATATCAAATATCTATTTTGATCAGATGTTCTCTTTGGTTAATGCACTGTTACCTGAAGGAAATGTGTTTCCTATAAATTTCTACGAGGGAAAGACTGGTTCTTAATTTGAGTCTTTGTTATCATAATATTCATGCATGTTAAAATGATTTCACCTTATATAATGGTGAAAATGATTCATTAGTTAATTTTTTTATATATGGACAATAGAGGTACAAAGCGGCTCAACTAGGGAAGTCTGGATTGATTCCTATTAAACAGTTGAGTTATTTCCCACTTACACCTAGATTGCATTGTTTATTTATGTCTCGAAACATAACGTCATTGATGTCATGACACACAACCAATATTTCAACTGGTAAAAGATTAAATCATCCTTGTGATGGTGATTCATGGAAACATTTTGACCAAGTACATACATCTTTTGCTTCAAAATCCCTAAACATGTGAATGGTTCTTTCTATTGATGGTTTCTATCCATTTGGTTCTTACGGTAGTAAATATTCTTGTTGGCCCATCTTTATAACTCCATGCAACTTACCTCCTTGGGTGTTTGATGAATGAGTCATATATATTTTTAACCATATTAATTACAGGACATCCAAAAAATGATATCAATGTTTATTTGAAGCCATTTATTGATGAGTTAAATTTATTATAGAGTAATGGTGTTAGTACATATGATGTTGTTGTGAAAAAAAAATCCTAATGAAATCTCCATTAATGTGGAAAATTAGTGACTTCCCAACATATAGAATGTTATCTTGCTAGAGTGCACATGGTCCAAAATCATGTTTGTACTATATGAGTGAAATCAAAGATTTTATTCTCATAAATGGGGGAAAACCTTGTTTTTTTACTGTCATCATAGATTTCTTCCTATTTATCATTCTTTCCAAAGAAACAAAAATAATTTCATAAAAGGTACCATTAAAAGAGATGGACCTCCGTAAATTATCTAAGGTATTGATTTAAAATCTATTGTCTCTTAATTACCTATTATTACCTTTGGATCAACTATAAACCAACAAAAATAGATGGATTTAGGAAATATCGCAATTGGACTATTGATGTATTTTTTAAATCTTCCATATTGGTCTGATTTGTTGGTCCATCACATGTTAGATGTCATTCATGTTGAGAAGAACTATTTTGATGATATATTTTATACAGTCTTGTACACACATGATAAGACCAAATATAATATAAAGGCATGATTAGATATTGCCCAAATTTTCAGGTGACCAGAACTTGAGTTGTTTGAAAATGATAGATCACATAAGTTAATGAATACAAAAGAGGCTTATACACTTTTCAAATAAAACCATTTATTATTTTTTTAGTGGATTGCGGATATGAGACTTCCAGATGGTTATGTTTCTAATTTAGATAGATGTGTTAGAAAAAATCATATTACCGCATTAAAAATTCCTAATTTTCATGTTATATTGGAAATAATTCTTCCAATTGGATTTAGAGGTTTTTTGAATTATTATACTTGGTATGCAATAAAATTAGTATCATATTTTTTATGATACATCTGTGTTGAGAACACAAACTGTGATTCACTTAGTAAACTGCAAGAAGATGTTGTTTTAATTTTATGAAAACTGGAAAAAAAATTATGCCATCTTTAATTAATTCAATGGAACATTTGATGTTACATTTTCCATATGAATAAAAATGTGGAGGGTCGATAAATATTTGATGGATGTATCCATATGAGAGATGTATGCAGAAACTGAAGAAAAAGGTATGTAAAAAAACATAATTTGAAGGTTCAATTGCATGAGATTATTTCCAAGAGGAAATTTCTTTTTTATGCTCCCATTATTTCCAACCTAAATATCCTTAAAGACATAATCAAATGTGTCTTAATAAGGGAAATTTTGATGATGAAATAAACACTCAATTATTAGTTTTTAATCAGCCTGAACTTGTCTTTGGTGGAGTTCATGAATGGTGTATTTTGGTTGATGAACATCATAGGGGTCATACATATGTTCTTCTCAACTATGAATAAATGAAATGATTTTTATAGTGATTTTTACTAGAACATATTATTTAATTTTAAAAAAAATAATTAATTAATATTATTTTATTTTTAGATTATGTGATGATTTTATCAAGAAATAATTTCTACAAATTACAGTAGCTTCTCTTGAAGAGCATCAGCAACATAATTTCTACTACTGGTTTCAAATACTGGTACAATAAATTGTTCATGGTTTGACATATGAAATCAATTTTTTATTTATTATATTATTAATTTTATTCAATTTTTCAGTTATCAAAACATTCTGATAAAATTGATAATCGATTGTATGTATTAAGTAACACACTATCAAAAATAGTTAAATCTTATAATTCATATGTGTTTAATGGTTTTTTATTTCATAAACATTCATATAATGAATAAAAAACAATTAATAGTGGTGTTTTCTTGAGATGATCTCATCATAGAGAAAGTGAAGTTTAATCTTATGACATGCTGGATGAAATAATTGAGCTGTGTTATCTGGGACAGAATTATGTAATGATGTTTAAATGTCATTGGTTTGATACTGATAGAGGCATGTGTGTTCATCTGTGCCATGGAAACGTTAATATTAAATATAATATACTTATTATAGTAAATGAACCATTTTTATTGGCTCATCAAGCACACCAAATATATTATGCCAATTATTGTGTTTCTTTAAGAGAGTTAATTGTTTGGTGGAGCATTATAAAAATAAAATCCTATGAAAAAAGTTTATACGAAGTGAATTTTATTCTACTGAAGTGAAAGGAATTGTAAATTTTTAAGAGAAAACTCAAAATACATATTTTCAATGAAGATGTGTGAATATCGATGATGAAACCCCATAGTTACAGTTCGATGGTGGTGATGTTGTTGATGATGTAACAAATGAATTTTAATTAACAAGTGATGATAAAGCTGCAACCACTATGGAAATTAATGATATTATGGAGAAAGATGAAGACATTTACACCATAATATATGAATATAAGGATGAATATAAATAGTAAAACAATTACTTTTTATTTATAGTTAATATATATATATATAATACTCCTTTTCAATTATTTGTTGACAACATTCTTTTCATGTTTCAGATGTATGACGAGACTTATGATCATATCTACCATAGCCTCGAGGAGGATGTACTACCTGGTGATGAGCCTGATGCTTAATCATCTAACTGTTAGGTTCCTAATGGTGCATCATCAACTTAGAAGAGTCGGAGGCGTGTGAGATTAATGATTCCCGACCTTATTCTCAAACAATTTTAACATCTTGAGTTTGATCCATACACATGGAGAGGTATGTTCAGTTGTGTATTTTAGTTAGTTTTCATTACTTTTCATTAATTTATTTATGTACTAATTGTTTTATTATTATTATTATTTTCAAATATTTACGCATATAGATATTGAATGCGGGAGTACTATTTTATGGAACTATTTTTTTGGAGCATGGGTGACATGGGATCATAATCTCATTGATGTTCGACACTACATAATTGATAATTGGGTGATATGTAAATAAATAATAGTTATTTTGAAATTTAGTTAATTATTAACTTACTATTAATAATTATTTGTAGGATTTATGGTATCCCGTCAATGATAGCATGTAGACTTCTATCTATAAGTCATGGGACATCTTCATGCGTGATTATTGTCATTAGTTTTTACACAATCTGAGGAGAATAACCGTGAATAAAGAAAGAGTCGTGGATTTTGATCAATCTTTCTTCACCCACCGAATGGATTACATCTCATTTCAGGTTTGGGATGGATTATGTTCATATTGGATGGGAGATAGTTTTCGTAGGAGGGAATCACTAGGTCGGTAGAACTGAAGGAGGCAGGAGGTGACACGTCGAGCTGGTATTCGTATATTCAGTATGTATCGATGACATATGGTAAGTACTTTTTTTAATAATTTATATAACTTTAAATGTAAACGGTTTATTTTATACTCATATAGGAAGTTTAACATCCTGATATTATAGAGTTCGGTATCTATAAGAGGATGTACAAGGATCATGTCACTGGAGAAATTGTGGGTGGTCTCTAGCATCATATTGCCTTAAATATTTTTTTTTCAAGTTTTAAAATTTTCTAAAAATAATATTTAAACTATTTTAATTTCTAATTTCAATTGAAGGAGTCAAATAAGTCCATGACTTCTCTGACACAGGATGAAAGTTAGGTTGAGACCGAGATTCAGGACACCGGTGCGGCCGAATTTGATGATGCAACGTGGATTCAGGAGACACATGATTTTGAGAAAGGTCAAGTGGTTGGTATTGGTTCTTGATTGACTCATGAAAGTTATTATGGTACTGTTGCATGGTTGATGTCTAGATTTAGGGGAGATCATGGAGATTCGGCATCATCGACCTCACAGTATGTGAAGCAACTATGAGTACAAAATGAGGTTATAGAGGACATGCATAGGGAGTAAGAAGAGTTTCATCGACATCATGAATAGGAGGAGGAGGAGATTCAATGAAAACACCAACAGCAGCATGATCAGATGATGAAGTAAATAAGATGGTTAGATCAAGGTGTTGGGATGGAGTTCCCTCCCCCTCCTCTTCCATATGATTCTCCCCCTCCCCCTCCCCCTTTATGATAATGTACACATTTATTATGTTAACATTTGAATGTAAAAATTTATGTAATATTTTTATTACTTAAATATTTATAGTTTTAATTATTACATTTTAAAAAAATTATATGTTTTATATTTTTTTATTTTTCATTTTTTTTAAAAAATTAACTTATTTTTAATGGGACTACATCCTATTGAAAATGCATTTTTTTAAATGGTTCACTTTCCCCATCATGAATACATTTTTAAATAATCTATTTAAAAATTATTTACAATGGGTGGGAAGTCCATCAAAAATACTTTTTTGTGATGGGTCACTTTTCCCAACAAAAATACTTGTTTAAATAATCTAGTTAAAACCAACTTTCATAGGGAGGGAGGCTTGTTGAAAAATATAGTTTTTTATGATGGGTCGTCACAAAAAATGTCTTTTATGATGTTGTTTGTGGCGAAAGGGGATTTGTGACGGGACTCCATCGCAAATTCCCCATCATAAATAATAAATTTTTCAGTTGTGTTGCCACTATCCAAGTGGTTACTTAGTGTTGTTACATCAGAAGACTTACACCTAGAGTAGCTTGATGTCAAGAATTATTTCCTTCATATGTATTAAGATAAGGACATCTATATGTAGAAACTAGAGGGATATGTTGAGTTAGGGAAGGAAGACCTGGTGTGAAAATTTCAGAAGTGATTATATGGGTTGAAGTAGGCACCCCGATAGTGGAATAAAATGTTTGATTCATTTACGGAAAAAAATAAATACAAATGGTATGTCATGGTTCAATATTGATACATAAAGTCTCTTGGTGATGAATACATCATTCTAATTCTATATATGGATGACATGCTCATTACAGGATCATGTATGCAGAGGATTGATGAGATGAAAGGGTAGCTACATGAGGAGTTTGAGATGAGATATCTTGGATAAGTTGGAAAGATTTTGTGGATGAAGATCAAGAGATTCCACACTACTAGAACCTTGGTTTTTTCAAAGGCTGGCTATATTGGAAAGGTTCTAAGAAGACTCAGTATGATGGAATAAAATCTAGTCTTTATTCCCCTAGTGATCCATTTCAAATTATCCAAGGAGTAATCATCAAAGACAACAGAAGAGGTTGAGTACAAGGAAAATGTTTCATATGCATCATCTGATGGAATCCTGAAGTATTTCATGGTCTGTACTCGAACTTCCATTGCTCATATGGTGGGATTTGTGATTAGGTACATGGCTAACCCTGGAAAGCAACATTGGGAAGCTATGAAGTGGATATTGAGATACCTAAAGGTAATCAAGGATGTATCTCTATACTTTGGGAAAATAAATTCATTACAAGGGTGGATCAAGCTTCAAGTGTGAGATTGTTGGATTGGTGTAGACCGATCAGTTTGGATGATGTTGGCTTGAATCCTAGTGGCTTATGCTATACATTAGACTAGAAATATCACTGGTCGAGCTCCACAGTGAGATCGTTGGGGGTTGTAGGGGGAAATGTGTCCCTGCTTCAAGGGTCCAAGGGACAAAGTCCCTCAACCTAAATTTTGGGGAACTATAGAATCTCTAACCGAATGTATTAGAGAAGACCAGGGGAAACCAATAAGGAACTATAGTAGTGCATAATTTGGCATGGTTACTATAGAATCTTGGACTTTGGAGATAGTGGTATTGTAGCTTTGCGGACTTCTATCCACCGGACATCGTAGTAGCTTGGACTTGGGTGGCCACAACACTAAAGCAGTGCAGACTTCCAGCCATTGTTCATTGTAGCTAAATGGAATTACTATGCGGTCTATGGAATAGTGTTTCATCTTCTTTATTATCTCATTCGAGGTAGGTTTTGGGTGCGTGTGAAACTCTGAAACCGCCATGTAATTGTGCTCTTTAATTATAGTGAAGTGATTTTACCTCTCCATGGATAGAGAGATTATTCCTGATCCACGTAAATTGTTTCTTGTGTGTTATTCTTCTTCTTCTTCTTCTTATTCTTCTTCTTTTGTTCATATCTTTTCTTTATCTGCAAACCTCTATCTTTATGACTCTCAGAGTTTCTAAAACAACTGGTATCAATGGTTCTGTTTGGAATTCTCAAATTAAACATTGTTTATGGAAGAAGGAAAGTTAAAGATTGATCTCTTCGATGGAACTGACTTCAATTACTGGAGGATACAGATCAATGATTATATTTATCCAAAAAAGTTTTAATTGCTGCTTGTGGGTGTAAAAAATAGATTTGGAGTAGATGGAGTGGGATCTACTTGATCGATAGCACTACTACAAAAACGGGCAATAACAGCGCTAAAATCGGGCTTTAACAGCGCTAGAAAAGCGCTGTAAAGCTCAGCGCTGATAAAGGGGGGGTCCTTTAACAGCGCTTTTTTAGCGCTGTTAAATGTCACCTTTAACAGCGCTAAAAAAGCGCTGTTAAATGTCACCTTTAATGGCGCTAAAAAAGCGCAGTTAAATGTCACCTTTAACAGCGTTAAAAAAGCGCTGTTATATGTTGCCTTTAACAGCGCTTTTTTAGCGCTGTTAAATATCTCCTTTAACAGAGCTTTTTTAGCGCTGTTAAATGTCGCATTTAACAGCGCTAAAAAAGCGTTGTTAAATCCCTGCCTGCTGCTAATAAAAAACCTGCACTAGTACAGCCAGCCGAGCAGACCTGCACAAAAACCAATATATCAACCACAGACCTGCACAAAAACCAGTATATCAACCACAAGCATGTCATCAACCGATCACAACCCAACCAAACAGTGTTCTTACCATGAGTTAGATACCATCTACCCAGAAACCAAAACTACCTCATTACATAGTATCACAAAATATTCATACACAACTCAGAAGATAAATACTAGAAAATTCCACTATGCATTGTTTCTCCTTGGATTGCCACTTGGTTTTGACAAATCGTGCAGAGCCCGTGCTCCTTGAATCATTCTGTAATACATAAAAAGGATATCCTAACTCTCCCAACCATCACCCTTAGTAATTATGTATATTAATACAAAAAAGGTAACATATCATAAATTGGGGGACTATAATGAGACATCAAGATTAACATTCTATATATAGGATCGATGTCTAGTAGGATTGGTTGCGTTGATACATGACTCTACCTGGACCTCAAAAATAGATATATGATCTCACTCCAGGACTTTCAGAGAGACTCCAACTATGTTTAGGACGTCCTGCTGAAGCGATCGTACTACCGTAAGTCGGAAAAGATACCAAAACCATCCTAGGAAGGATCATGGGAGCCAACCCTAATGAAATATGTCCTTGATATAGTGTTCAAAGAGATCAATCATGGTACATAAAATTATGTGTCATTTAAAGGGTCACATGCCTTGTCTCTTTACCCTGGGTAACTCCAATGTTCAGCTGCCTGTGTGAATATACATGTCATATCAATAGGAAATTACATGGCATGTTAAAAAACATATACGTGTTACCCTTTGATCTTGTGTCCTCTTATGCACCCTTGCCCTATGTTAGTACATGACGTCGATCTCGTGTGATTCTTCCTGTGTATCTGTACAAGGGATATACTACGTAGCTGGCTCATTAAAGACGTGTAGTGGGATATATTCCATGTAGGAAATCCATGTAATCCACCCCAGGTTTGACTCGTACACGTCACATATGACCCATGGATCATTGTACTAAAGTGTTAACACAATCCTAAGGCGTTTGGTCGGTTTCCCGTATGTCAGTTGTTGATTTCACTTAAAAATAAATCCATTTTGAACAAAATAGAGGCACTTTGAGTGGTGTCGGCCACACCGGGCCTCGGATTGAGTCGGGGTTGACTCTTACACGTCAAATTTGACCCATGGATCATTTCCCTTAAGTTTCAACAGAATCCAAATGCGTTTGGTCGGTTTGCCGCATGTCAGTTGTTGATTTCACTTAAAAATAAGTCCATTTTGAACAAAAGAGAGGCACTGTGAGTGGTTTCGGCCACACCGGGCCTCGGATTGATGCGGTGTTGAATCTTACACGTCACACATGAGTCATTGATCGTTGTGAAAAAGTATCAATGCAATCAGAAGCCGTTAGATCGGTTTGGCGTATGTACGTAAAATATTGTCCATTTTAAACTAAATACATACACTTGGAGTGATACCGGTCACACCACACCTCTTATTGAGGCGGGGTTGACTCGTACACGTCACATTTGACCCATGGATCATTTTCCTTAAGTTTCAATAGAATCCCAATGCGTTTGGTTGGTTTGTCGTATGTCAGTTGTTGATTTCACTTAAAATTAAGTCCATTTTTAACAAAACAGTGACACTGTGAGTGGTGTCGGCCACACCGGGCCTCAGATTGATGCGGTGTTGAATCGTACACATCACACATGAGTCATTTATTGTTGTGAAAAAGTATCAATGCAATCAGAAGCCGTTAGATCGGTTTGGCGTATGTACGTAAAATATTGTCCATTTTAAACTAAATACATACACTTGGAGTGATACCGGTCACACCGCGCCTCTGATTGAGGCGGGGTTGAATATTACACGTCACATTTGACCCATGGATAGTTTTCCTTAAGTTTCAATAGAATCCCAATGTTTTTGGTCGGTTTGTCGTATGTCAGTTGTTGATTTCACTTAAAATTAAGTCCATTTTTAACAAAACAGTGACACTGTGAGTGGTGTCGGCCACACCGGGCCTCGGATTGATGCGGTGTTGAATCATACACGTCACACATGAGTCATTGATCATTGTGAAAAAGTATCAATGCAATCAGAAGCCGTTAGATCAGTTTGGCGTATGTACGTAAAATATTGTCCATTTTAAACTAAATACATACACTTGGAGTGATACCGGTCACACCGCGTCTCGGATTGAGGCGGGGTTGAGTCGTACACGTCACATATAACCCATGAATCGTTGTCCTAAAGTGTCAACACAATCCGAAGGCGTTTGGTCGGTTTCCCGTATGTCAGTTGTTGATTTCTCACTTAAAAATAAGTCCATTTTGAACAAAACAGAGGCACTTGGAGTTGTATCAGCCACAACAGGCCTTAGATTGAGGCGGGGTTGACTCGTACACGTCACATTTGAAGGTGATTATGCATACATGATAGTTGACCTTCTTAGATAAGGGTTTCTGGAAGAGTATAAAAGACATGAAGCAATGAAGATCATTAGAGTGTTGGAGCAAATGTGGTTGCTACAAACAATGTGGAAATCGGCTTGTGCAAAGCGACCTAAGTTACAACTTGCAGGTATTGTACTCTATTTTTTTCTGGAAGGTTTCAGTTTAAATGCATTTTGGAATGATCATTGCTAGCCATTGTCTTTTAGGTTTTTTTGACAGCCGAGGGGAAAGGGTGGGGTCTGAAGACATTGTAGGATATGTCGAAGGGTGATTTTGTGTGTGAATATGTTGGAGAAATGTTAACTCCCGCAGTTCTGAAAAGAGTCACTATTTAAAAGAAAGTCACAAGTTTAGATACATCTCAAGATGGTCAGTTTAAAGACATTTTGAGGGAAACTACTAAAGACATGCTCAGATATGCACACATCCCCCACTTTTAGATCGTTGTCTACTACAATGATCTTCCAAACAAGATATGCATTAGAACGCTCATGATACATAGAGAAATTCACTGGCAACCTTCGAGAATGATCTGGAGCACAAATCATGACAGCATTATGTTTTTAACTTCAGCACCTCAATTAAGAATGTGACACCTTTCAGGACTTGGCGCCATTGTATGTCGTTTCGTCCACTGAATGGGTCTATCCTTTTATTTAATTTTTTTAACTTTAGTCAAATATTCTAGAAAGATGTCGCAGCAGATCCTTCACCATTTTGTTTTGCTGAACATCTCATTACATTGTTAAAAAAAAGCAGGGTGTCTTGCATGGGCAATACGTTCCTGTATTGAAGATGATGCACTCCCATTTATTGCGGGGTGGTTTTGTGGGTTCGAATAAATGGGAGTGCATCATCTTCAATACAGGAACGTATTGCCCATGCAAGACACCCTGCTTTTTTTTAACAATGTAATGAGATGTTCAGCAAAACAAAATGGTGAAGGATCTGCCGCGACATCTTTCTAGAATATTTGACTGAAGTTAAAAAAATTAAATAAAAGGATAGACCCATTCAGTGGACGAAACGACATACAATGGCGCCAAGTCCTGAAAGGTGTCACATTCTCAATTGAGGTGCTGAAGTTAAAAACATAATGCTGTCCTGGTTTGTGCTTCAGATCATTCTCGAAGGTGGCCAGTGAATTGCTCTATGTATCATGAGCGTTCTAATGCATATCTTGTTTGGAAGATCATTGTAGTAGACAGCGATCTAAAAGTGGGGGATGTGTGCATATCTGAGCATGTATTTAGTAGTGTCCCTCAAAATGTCTTTAAACTGACCATCTTGAGATGTATCTAAACTTGTGACTTTCTTTTAAATAGTGACTCTTTTCAGAACTGCGGGAGTTAACATTTCTCCAACATATTCACACACAAAATCACCCTTCGACATATCCTACAATGTCTTCAGACCCCACCCTTTCCCCTCGGCTGTCAAAAAAACCTAAAAGACAATGGCTAGCAATGATTATTCCAAAATGAATTTAAACTGAAACCTTCCAGAAAAAAATAGAGTACAAAACCTGCAAGTTGTAACTTAGGTCGCTTTGCACAAGCCGATTTCCACATTGTTTGTAGCAACCACATTTGCTCCAATACTCTAATGATCTTCATTGCTTCATGTCTTTTATACTCTTCCAGAAACCCTTCTCTAAGAAGGTCAACTATCGTGTATGCATACTCACCTTCAAATGTGACGTGTACGAGTCAACCCCGCCTCAATCTGAGGCATGTTGTGGCTGACACAACTCCAAGTGCCTCTGTTTTGTTCAAAATGGACTTATTTTTAAGTGAGAAATCAACAACTAACATACGGGAAACCGACCAAACGACTTCGGATTGTGTTAACACTTTAGGACAACGATTCATGGGTTATATGTGACGTGTACGACTCAACCCCGCCTCAATCCGAGACGCGGTGTGACCGGTATCACTCCAAGTGTATGTATTTAGTTTAAAATGGACAATATTTTACGTACATACACCAAACTAATCTAACGGCTTCTGATTGCATTGATACTTTTTCACAATGATCAATGACTCATGTGTGACGTGTACGATTCAACACCGCATCAATCCGAGGCCCGGTGTGGCCGACACCACTCACAGTGTCACTGTTTTGTTAAAAATGGACTTAATTTTAAGTGAAATCAACAACTGACCATCTCGATATGTATCTAAATTTGTGACTTTCTTTTAAATAGTGACTCTTTTCAGAACTGCGTGATATGAAGGTATTTTGGAGATTTTACTGGTTCACGCATGATATGAAGGTATTTTGGAGATTTTACTGGTTTTTTTGTCCAAAGGCCAAAGAAATGTGGTCCATCATTCTTGCATGTTACTCGTACACGTCACCAAGGACCCGTGGATCCTTCTCCTAAAGGATGAAGGCAATCCGGATGCGTCTGGTCAGATTTACGTAGGTCAGTTGTTGTTTCCAATTAAAGTGGTGTCCATTTTAAACAAGAGAGCGACCCTTTGGGTGGTAGCGGTCACACTGTGCCTCGGATTGAGGCGGGGTTGACTCGTACACGTCACCAAGGACCCGTGGATCCTTCTCCTAAAGGATGAAGGCAATCCGGATGCGTCTGGTCCGATTTACGTAGGTTAGTTGTTGTTTCCAATTAAAGTGGTGTCCATTTTAAACAAGAGAGCGACCCTTTGGGTGGTAGCGGTCACACCGTGCCTCGGATTGAGGCGGAGTTGACTCGTACATGTCACCAAGGACCTGTGGATCGTTCTCCTAAAGGATGAAGGCAATCCGGATGCGTCTGGTCGGATTTCCGTAGGTCAGTTGTTGTTTTCAATTAAATTGGTGTCCATTTTAAACAAGAGAGCGACCCTTTGGGTGGTATCGGTCACACCGTGCCTCTGATTGAGGCGGAGTTGACTCATACACGTCACCAAGGACCCGTGGATCGTTCTCCTAAAGGATGAAGGCAATCCAGATGTGTCTGGTCGGATTTCCGTAGGTCAGTTGTTGTTTTCAATTAAAGTGGTGTCCATTTTAAACAAGAGAGCGACCATTTTAGTGGTTCAACATTCTTGCATGTTGCTGGTGCATATCATCTGTTAAAATGGAAAAATGACTCATTGGAGAAAGAATGTTTTATTTAATAACAATTACAATTTTTCTACGAACATTTACATACAACAATATTTCATCTTATGATCCCCTTAACCCCTCTCAAAAATGACCACCAATTGTACATGTCCCCAAGTCAGATCATCATTGTATTTGTGTACAATCTGTCATCAGGTATGCGGCCCACTCGTTTCTGAACACATCTATATCGTCTTGTGATTATGAGGATTTTCGGCAGTCATAGTAGTACTTCAAAATAAAAAAATAAAGAATTAATAAATAACTTAAACAAACTAGTAATTGTTTTTGAAAATACCTCTTTAGGGATGCTAGTTTGCTGATGAAAAATGATCTCTTTCATAAATTTACAAACATAATAACCGCAATCATTATCGTTTGTTTGTTTTGGACACTGCAAAAAAATTGATCATTAGGAGAATAAATAAATTGTGTTGAGGTGTGTTTGGATAGTGAAATTTTATTATATATACCCTGATATTTGTCCAGACGTAGTACTTGCTCGGCTCCTTATGCTTAGCCCCTGTCCTCATACCATGATTTAGACGATATTGGTACACCGCCCTATCATAACAGAATCCTCAGTAAAAGATAATATATATTATATAAATTGATGTTTAGACCTATAACGTAAGATGTAGTGTCTTACAGATTCACAAACTCCATCATGTATGGTCGGTTTGATGGATATCCTAGCTTTGAATCCAGAAAATAAATCTTCGGAGTATCCAAGTTCACCGCAATTAGCAACCAATGTTGCCTAAAAACACAAAAAGGAATAAGTAATAAAAAAAGTGAAAATATAATTGATATTCTTTAATCGTAGAGTATTACCCCTGCATGGTTGGTATTAGGAAAATTCTGTCATCTGTAATCTTGCGTTCAAATGTTTTCAGCAAGTCCTTCACTATTGCATCCCTTTTTGATGACTCTATTTTTGTTTGGTGTGTTGATGTGATATGAGGACTAACCAGTCCAAATCTTGGCTCATGGGAAAATCCCTTCAACTATTTTTCATAAATGCGTCTGTCAACAATATAAAATGCATTTAGTCATAATTTTCACATTAGATTAGCTTTTAGAAAATCAATTCATGGAAACATACCTCATATATACATTTACAACAGTGACTCCTAACCAACCGTTTTCAAGGATTTCATTTACATTTTCAGCAGCAACGAAATCTTGACTTTCCTCTCCGTATATATTATCTTCGAAAATAACTATATGACTATTACCATCTTTTAGCTTCGTATCCACATGAGTCTTCAATGCTAGTAAATGTGGAAAGAGAACAGGTGGTGTTATTGTGCTTTCAGTAGCTCCTTGGGATCGATTGGTCGATCCTTTAGATAGTTTCGAGCCGATGTTAGTCACCCCCTTTCCTTTCTCTGTCTATAACAACAATCATTGATTTAGACACTCTTTTCATTAATTGTTAAGGGTTTAGCTTGAAAATAAAAGGAAATAAATACCTCTTTGTCTGCATGTACTCTTACAAGTTGTGTCGGCCATGCAATGAATGTCCCAATAGCCTTTTCGACCGTATGAATATCATCGTCATCAAGTGGAATAGGTAGCATTGCATTTGGATCATGAGCTATAGTAATCGTCACTTTCAGATGATCTTTTGAAAGTGGTCTATTATGCAGTGTGGCATCTGGGATATTGAACACTGTAGCCCTCGCTACAAGGTGATAGGTGGGTGTTGACAGATATAAATCACAATCATTATCACCCTGTAGAAGATCAGTACAGATAAATTATCAGTGTTTGTCTGATTCATATTTCATGGGAACCGTTATTAGAATATTGATTACCACGGCTAAGACATTTTTTTAGGTGAATGGCTCGCCTCAAAGCTGGTGGGGGGTGGGGCAGGATGTTCATGCGGTGGTTGTTCCTGAGTTGTGTCCTCCCTTTGCTTCCCACCCATAAAAGTTTCTAGCAACTCTCCCTGCCATTGCAATTGTTCTTCAAGGGTTGCTATTTTTTCGCTCATTTGTTCCAATTTTTTCTCTGTATCATCTATTTTTTTCTTCTTCTCAAAATATACTCGGGGTGTCACCCCAAACCCTGCACCTCTGACACGACCGTATTTTTCTGGCTACTTCAAAGCCGTCGATAATAGGTCTGTATCAGCTACAGGAGTAGCTGATTCCTGTGACTGTCAGATATAGGAAAAAAACTAATTATTTTTATGTAATAGCAATTTTAAACAAATCTTTTTATCATCGTGTCATACTTACACATATTTCCCACACTTTTTGTGTGTTCTCATCTATTAACTTCCCTTCTTTGTTCACACGTGCCTCCTTCCATAGCACATGACGTGGGATAGAAGTGCATTTGGTTTTAGATTCATCAATCTACATATAAACATAGAAAGATAATTATGATGTTGTTTATTGGTACCTAACAATATTACTGTAAATTTACAATACGTACCATTTTCTTTTCTAATGAAGCGTACCCCATCCTTGCTTTACGATAGGGGTATGTTGGATTTGATGCACGTTCCTTATTTTTAGTACAGAGTTTCTGTTTCATAAATGAAATATTGACAATCAAAGTGATGAATACAGGTATCCTCAAACAACGTATTATCACTCACAATGTACCTGAAACTTCTCATCCCCACGACGGCCAATAAATGCATCTCATGCTTCTTGGGATATCAGGTGCGCATAGACAATGGGTGGGTGCGGGTTTATTTTACCTTTAGAATCTTTCAGGTGATATCTTGTTAAAATAGTACGAAAACCTCGATGAATCTTTCCTGCAAGCCTTAGTACATAATCCTTGTGTGAGTCGTCTACTATAAATGTACTCTGCAAGAGATTGAAAAGAGTAAGACATTGTTTCATCATTTTATTTGCTAGTTAATTAAAGAAATAAATTCATAATGTTACCGTAATTTCTTCCCAGATCACAGCCTTCAACCCGGACACAACATGGTGCCATGAATCTTTGTCAATCGGCATGCGTTGCCGAGTGACAACTCCAATGTAACTACTAAACATAGCCTTGTTGGGATTCACATGTTGGCCTCGTGCATTCCATCCGACTTCAAATTTGATGTCTTTGCTTTTCGCCTTAAGAATTTTGGCTAACACTGTCAAACTACGACGCACCTGCGATTTCTGCGACGTCGGTCCTTCATTCCCGACCATTTCATCGATATCAACATCATCTATATGTTCATCTAATATGATATCAACGACATGTGCTGATGGTTGTTGGACCTCAACACTAAGAGAAGGAGCCGCAACAGCAAGAGCAGCAGCAGGAGCAGTAGGAGCACCAGGAGCCGCAGCAGTAAGAGCATCAGCAGGAGCAGTAGGAGCACCAGGAGCCACAGCAGGAGGAGGAGTAGGAGCCACAGCAGTAGGAGCAGCAGGAGCCGCATCAGGAGCAACAGTAGTAGCAGCATGAGCTGCAGGAGCAGCAGGAGCAGCAGCAGCCGCAGCAGCAGCTGCTTGAGAGACTTGTTCAGTCTCAAGGTTAGGAGCACCAGAATGTGCAGAAGTCATTATCTACAAAAGTTGTTGAACAGTTCATTCAAATTACATAAATTCTGTAATGATAAGATAATAACATGAGATAACAAGATCTATATTACAAACAAAATATAACCTGTTTACTGAACTCTCTTTCTTTTTTTCAAAGGTTGAAGAGATTTGACACCTCTATCGACAATCCAAATCCCTTCATTGTGGTCTCCTCTAACATACAAAACATCATCTGCATTGGGACCGCTCCGAATTTATTGTGACGTACCACTAAAAGGATCGTCCTCAACTGAATTTTCATCGGAACCCTCAATAGTTTTGGACGATAACAGAACAATCGACCACTTTCGGTTTGCGGGATCTGGAACATAAAAAACTTGTACCGCTTGTGATGCCATTATAAACTGTTCGTCTTTGTACCCTTCTTTACTAAAATCAACTTTCACAAATCCCCATTCATCTATTTTAACACCACTATTGTTATCAATCCATTTGCATTGAAAAATCGGCAATTGAAATGTCGTATAATCCAACTCCCATATTAGTTTGATAATGCCAAAGTATGACATATTTGCATAAATTGGATTTCTATCCTTACTACCAGAAACATGCATCGCTTCAGCCACTAGTGTAACTCCACTATTTTGCATGGTACTCTCTTCATCATGTTCATCCGTATAGAATGTATAACCATTAATTACATACCCACTGTAAGATAATACATACACACTTGGTCCAGCGGCTAGCCATCGAAGTCGTTCTGAAATTGAATTCAGATTTTCATCCAACTGCTTAAAAATATGGTCCTGAAACCATCCTATAAACTGGTGATTATGTGTATCTGCTAACCATTTTTCAGCCCTCGATGGATTCAACTGCCTAAGAATTTCTTTGTGAGTTTCAATATATGGAGCAACCTCCCAACTGTTATGCAAAACATAAAGATGAGCCTGCTCCCGATCTGTAATACTGATTGTTACAACTTCTCTTCCAGAAATTCCCCCACCCTCAATGCGTCCAGTGTGACGAGATTTCGGGAGACCAATGCTTTCCACATCATATAGGTATTCAATAAAAAATTCAATGGCTTCCTCAACAATATATCGCTCCACTATACAACCCTCTGGCCGACTTCGATTTTTGACATATCCTTTCAAAATCTTCATATACCGTTCAACAGGATACATCCATCTATAGTGCACAGGACCACAAAGTCGAATCTCTCTCACCAAGTGAATCATCAAATGAACCATCATATCAAATAATGTTGGCGGGAAGAACATTTCTAATTCACATAATATGATGACAATTTCTTTTTCCATAGCTGGCAATTTCCCCGGGTCTAAAACTTTGCTACATATAGCTTTGAAAAAGAAACAAAGTTTGGTTAACGTATGACGAACATTCTTGGGTAAAATGCAACGTAAAGCTATAGGAATTAGATCTTGCATCAAAACATGGAAATCATGTGATTTCAAACCTTTTAACTTCAAATCATTCATTGACACAATGTTCTTGATATTTGATGAGTACCCCTCTGGAACCTTTACATCATTAAAGAAGTTGCAAAACTGATATCTCTCTGCCCTAGAAAGAGTATAAGCAGCAGTAGGAAGAAACATTCGATTTTCACCTTTCACGGGAGCCAACTCTTCTCGTATTCCCATGTCAACCATGTCCAACCTTGCCTTAATTCCATCTTTTGTTTTTCCAGGGGAATTTAGCAACATTCCAATAACACTATCACATACATTTTTTTCCACATGCATCACATCAAGAAAATGTCTGACGTACAAACAATTCCAGTATGGTAATTCAAAAAAAACTGATCTCTTTTTCCAACCGATTTTCGTAAGGTTTTTCGAAAATGGTTTACCAAAAACAGTGTTCATATCTTTTACTTTCTCAAACAGCTGATCACCTGTTAGTGGAGACGGTGTTGTGCGTTTTTCTGAAATTCCATTGAATGATGTCGTCCAAGATCGGTACTTATGCTGACGAGGTAGAAATCTATGATGTCCTAGAAACATAGATTTCGATGAATGTTTCAACCTAATTGATTCTGTATCTTCTTCGCACATGGGACACCCTTGAGTTCCTTTAATGCTATAGCCTGACAAATTTCCATAAGCAGGGAAATCATTTATTGTCCCATACAACATCGCTCTCAACGTGAAGTATTCACTTTTATAAGCATCATACAACATTACACCTGAGTCCCACAATAACTTCAAATCCTCGATCAAAGGAGTCAGATAAACATCAATATCGTTACCTGGTTGTTTTGGTCCTGATATAAGCATAGATAACATGATGAATTTTCGCTTCATGGATAACCAGGGTGGCAAGTTATAATTTAGCAACATAACAGGCCATGTACTATGAGTGCTGGTTTGAAAACCAAAAGGATTCACTCCATCTGTAGATAACGCAAGACGAAGGTTTCTCGGCTCTTTTCTAAATTCAGGATACTCATGATCAATTTTCTTCCATTGAGGAGAGTCAGCCGGATGACGTAATAACCCATCTTTATTTCTTTTATCTACATGCCACGACAATTGTCTTGCAGTTTCTTCACTTCCATATAAACGCCTAAACCTTGGAATGATTGGAAAGTATCATACAACTTTCGTAGGATTGGATTTATCTTTCTTGTATCGAGAAGCACCACACTTTGGGCATTCTGTAAGTGATTTGTTCTCCTTTCGAAACAATATACAGTCTTTCGGGCAGGCATGTATTCTTTCAGAAATCATTCCCATCGAGCGTAGCATTCGTCTAGCTTCATATGTCCGGCTTGGGAGCTCATTATCTTCCGGGAGCATGTCATTCAAGAGAGCAAGTAGTTCCGTAAAACTGACATCACTCCATCCATTGCCTGCTTTCAATTTATACAACTTCAGTACAGCTGACAATGTTGTATACTTAGTGCAAGCAGCATACAATGGCGTCTTTGCACAACTCTTTAACTTCTCAAACAATTTTGGGCAATCACGGGGTTCATCTTGAATTGTCTTTGTCATTTCCTCAATACGATCTTCATCATCATTGACATCTGTAATCACATCCTCCATACAGTCTTCTTCATTATCTATATTTGTATTCATATCTGACGATCCATAAAATGCAGTTTTATCCCAGCCAGTAGCTACATTCGCTTTTTCTCCGTGTTTATTCCAACATTTATAACTCCGATCTATTCCGTGACATATCAAATGTTCTTCCAACTCCTCTGGAGTAAGTAGTCTAGAATAACAACAACGTAAACACGGACAAAGGATTTGAGAAGGATCCTTTGTGTGATCCTTTGCAAACTTGATGAACTCTTTCACTCCGTTCTCGTACTCTATTGTTAAACGATTAGAATCCATCCAATCTTTATTCATCTTCATCCTATTTGAATCTCAAATATTAGTATTTATGGTTCAAGTACACAAAAGAAGACTTCCAAATACAGTAGAAGGGAACCACTTCCTTGGAAGGAGATCAAGTAGTCTAACCTACAATCAAGATTCATAAAAAAGAATATTAGATTCACTAAAAAGATGATTATCTATCACTCTATAAGGAGGATATAACAGGAGATAGAGGATTTCCAATCGATGAGAGATACCTTTATCAGAGCACCGAATAGGGGAACCTAAAGGAGACTTGTAATAGGGGATCCTCTCATTATTTTATATCTTATCTCTTGGTAAATGGTTTCTGTTTTGTGTTAGAGTACTTTTGTGGGATCATGTTGGTCAACACACCATTGGGGGTGTGATTAGAAGGCATCTGTCTTCGTAAGGGGTGTTCCCTCATGGTTTGTGAGTATTGTTTCATTTTGGATTTATACATGCTTGATATGATATGTATTGAATAGATAGTGATGATGTAATTTTTGGTATTTAATCAATATCACATTGATTGTTACCGTAGATGAGTGACCGTCATGCCTCATAAGGGTAGAGCCCATGTCTTTTATGGAGAATGGGATATCTTGGTAGACCATGTAGGACCAGTTCTTCCACAACTAAGTGAGAACATAGACCAGTTTACGAATATTTTTCTTGATGATAATGGATTGAAACAAGAAATATTTCCCCCAGTAGTAGACTGGTTCTAGGATGTGTTTCATGAGAATTGATCAGGGCTACCACCTAAAAGAGACTTTGAGTTCATGATTGAGATGATGCATGGAGTTGAGCCATTTTATATAACGCCTTTCAGAATGAAACAAGAATAGATTCAGGAACATAAAACTCAATGAGAGGAGTTAGATTATGAAGGGTGCATCTGCTCGAGTATGTCACCTTGGGGATCTCATGTTTTATTTTCCAAGAAGGATGACAGAACATTACATATGTGTTTCTATTAATAGAATATGAATCAGATGAAAATTAAGAACAGATATCCACTTCTTTGTATTTTTGATCTATTTGACCAGCTGAGGGGTTCCATATTGTTCTCTAAGATTGATCTAAGGTTTTTTTATCATTATTTGAGGTTGAGAAATTCTGATATACTATAAACTAATTTTGAAATCATGTATAGTTTTTATGAATTCTTCATAATAAAATTTGTGTTGACGAATTCCCCATGGCATTTATTCTCTTGATGAGTTGAATATTTCACTTGTACCTAGACCAGATTGTAGTTGTTTTATGGATGACATATTGGTGTAATACCAAAATAATGATGATCATTCCCAACATCTGGACATCATCATGAGTACACTTAGAGAGAATCAGCTATACACAATCTATCTATATGAAAACATATACATCTTCTTCATAGATTGTTACCTTAAGGCGGCGGCCGAGGGCGTTGCGGGTTGCGGAAGGCGGCCGCGGAGGGCGACCGAGGGCGGCCGAGTGAGGCGGAGGGCGGCGGAGGCGGCGGAGAGCGGCCGAGGGCGGCCGAGGGCGGCCGAGGGCGGCAGAGAACGGCGGCCGAGGGCGTTGCGGGCAGCCGAGGGCGGCAGGCGGTGGAGGTCGGCCGTGGGTGTTGCGGGCGGCGGAGGACGGCGAGTGTACCGAGGGCGGCAAGCTCCGGCGAAGCGAACACAGCAGCGGTATTCGGGAGAAGAGTAGCAGGGTTACGGTTCCGCGAGGGCTTTAGCTGCGATAAAACGAGGGCACTGTGCGAACGACTTTATAAAAAAGTCGACTAAGGTTTTATCAGCGCTAAAAAAGCGCTGATAAAGGCTACCTTTATCAGTGCTAAAATTATAGCACTGATAAAATCTAGCTTTATCAGCGCTTTTCTAGCGCTGATAATATTATGATTTATCAGCGCTAGAAAAGCGCTGATAAAGATTCCCCGTATCAGTGCTACAATTATAGCGCTGATACAGGGTCTCTTTATCAGCGCTTTTTGAGCGCTGATAGAGGTGTTCTGTATCAGCGCTTTTTTAGCGCTTATATAGGCGAACCTTTATCAGCGCTTTTTGAGCGCTGATAAAGACCAACTGTATCAGCGCTAAAATTTTAGCGCTGATACAGATCATATTTATCAGCGCTTTTCTAGCGCTGATAAATATTACTATTATCAGCGCTAAGAAAGCGCTGATAAACATTAGCTTTTTCAGCGCTCTAATTTTAGCGCTGATATAGGGTATCCTTTATCAGCGGTTTTGCTTAGCGCTGTTATAAGGGCGCGCTTCCCTTGCCTGTTTTTGTAGTAGTGTAGGTTTTCAGAGTTGTGGACCTTACGTTGGATAAAAATGCGGTTTTTGAAATCAGAGAGGAGAATATGATGGATGAGATGATGACAGATCTCGTGAATATGTATGAGAAGCCTTCAGCATCAAATAAAGTGTACCTGATGCAATGATTTTTCCATCTGGAAAATATTGAAGGGAGGATTGTTTCAGATCACATCAATGAATTCAAACCCATCACAAGTCGGTTGAAAATGGTGGGAATTATGCTTGACAATGAGGTGTTTGAATTGGTTTTATTGTATTCATTACCTAATAGTTGGGAAGTGATTGTAACAGTTGTAAATAGTTCTTTGGGGGAATATTAAGCTGGTTATGAAGAATGTGCGGGACCTGATCCTCAATGATGATATTCAAATAAGATATTTGGGTAGATTCTCTGGTTATTATTTGAATGTGGAAGGAATAAGAAGTTATGAACAACTATATAATCACATAGGATGATCAAATTTGAGAGGAAATAGTTGAGAGAAGGAAAAGGGGGATGGTTTTATCTATTGGATTTATGAGAATAAATGACTTGTCATGAAGGATTGAAGAGAAAAACAAAAGGCACCTAAAATTGATACAGGAAATATAACAGCTAAAGGAACTATTGTTGTGATACTACTGAGTATGGATATCCCTATGGAGTCTTGAATCTTATACTTAGGAGAGTATTTTTATTCTATGTCGGAGAAGGGTTCCTAAACAATTATATTTCTGGAAATTTTGGTAAGGTGCATCTTGCTGATAATGAACCCTTACAGATCGTGGGGAAGGGTGGTGCACACTTTAAAAGCAATAGTGGGAGTTTGTTGGTTTTGTAAAATGTGAGGTATGTCCATGTTTTAGGAAGAAATATTATATCTATCAGGTAGAGATTGATGATGTGGGTTTTAGTACCACATTCATTGGTGGTGTATGAAAGATCGCCAAGGGAGCTATGGTCACAGCTTTGGGATCAAAGAATGATACCATGTACAACATGAAATAAACATGCATGGACATGCTTGCATCAATATATTCTATTGGGGATTCACAACTATGGAATTACACGCTAGGCCACATGACTGAGAAGGGGATGAATGTGTTGGAAACAAAAGGAATGCTACCTGAGCTAAATTCAGTGGATATTGGCCAGTGTGAAGATTATATCTTCAGAAAGATGAAGAAGGTATTTTTTGAAAAAGGAGAACGAATACCAAAGGATGAGAATATTTACCTAGTGCACACTGATTTTTGCGGCCCTTCACCATTACATTCCCTTGGAGGGTCACAATATTATGTGACATTTATCGATGACTTGATAAGGAAGGTATGGGTTTACTTTTTGAAAATAAGATATAATTCGTTTAAGGTGTTTCAAAAGTGAAAGTCTATGGTAGAAAATGAGTTGTGAACTAAGATGAAATGTTTGAGGTCTGACAATGATGAAGAGTATGGTAGTAAGGAGTTCATATATTTATGTTCTAATAATGGAATTCAATAGGAGAAGACTATTCTAGGTACATGACAATTGGACGGTGTAGCTAAAAGGATGAATATGATACTGAATGAATATTCCAGGAGAATAAGGTTTCACTCAAGATTACCCAAAACCTTATGGGATGATGCAGTGAACATGGTAGCATATCTCATCAATAGGAGTCCATCTGTACAAGTGGGAGAATTTCTACACTAAGAGCTCTTATCTGGTAAGGATGTAAGACTCTCATGTTTAAGAGTCTTTGTCTATTTGGAATGTGCACATATTGATGTTGATGCAAGGTACAAGCTTGATGCTAAGTCCAAATCCTATTTCTTTATTAGAGATTGTGGTGAGGAGTTTGGTTACCTCTTTTGGGATGATCAGAACAAGATGATTGTAACACCCCAGGTTTCAAAGTGAGTTTTATGTATTATTTCTACTACATAAATGCAATAAATAAATAAATTTCTGAACATAAAGATATAAATAGTAAACATTTTATTTATTCATTTCTAATACACCACTCTATACAAGAACCAATCCATCAAACTCACTGCTATTGACAATAAAACAACTAGAATTCCTCTAAGAAACACAATGAGTCCACTTGGGTAGTTTACATCTTTTGAATCTTTTATAAGGAAATATGTTATAGAAAGGGAAATAGCAACAAAACTGAGAATGAGAGGAAAATATAACACCATTCCAAGAACAATAGAATTAGCATTGAAGAATTTTATTCATGTTTGAATACCCTTAATTGTAGATATATGTAAGCCTTTTGTGACCGTTATAAATTTGCCCATTAGAAGTTTAATTTAAAGTTGACTTGACATGTGAGAGCCTTTGGTGATAAAAATATATATAGATATGTAGAATCAAAAGTGATTGTTTACTGTTATTAAACTTTTATTTTTTTGAAATAAAAAAATAGTAAAATTATTGTACCTATATTATGTTTTCAATTATAATAAATTATTATTTTAAAGAAAATTAATAGTATCTATTTATTTAAAAAAGTAAGGTATTGTAAATATATTTTCTTAATATTACTTTTTAAATGTTAGTATTTATATTACATATGATGTATGAATATTAGAATTAAAAAAAACGGTGAGAAATATTAAATCTTCAATTATTAAATTAGTATAAAGAAAATTGGTATTTATATTACAATATATTATTAAGTTTATCAATTTAGAATAATAAATAAACAGGATTTATGGATTTCCGATTTAAACCATATAAAAAAGTGATGAGCATCGTCCATGGTTTTTTGGAAACCATGCAGTCCGCCTCTTTAAGTTCTGCGTCTCCACCACTTGATTCAATAGCTAGTTTATTTCAACCTTTCGGTCGATTTGTGTTACATGACCTTGATATTAAACAGGCGATGCTTCAGTACTTCATTTCTGATCCACTTCATCTGATTCAATGGATGGGATCATGAATTATGGATAAAATGCATATACGCCATCCATTAATCATTTTTTCAATACCCTATTCAGCGCTTTTCAAAATCCAATGGGTATGATAAAACCCTCCGGTTAGATTTAATCTAGACCGTTTATTCCTTTTTGAAACCTTCAGTCATTTTCAGCCTTACTCAAACCAAAAGAAAACCCTTGTTTCGCTTATGTCATCTTCAACCCTATGGACCACCATATTAAATGCAAAGCGAAAAGTAGGATCTTACCCTCAATCAGTATATTAAAATACTAATAACACTGTATTGGAATCTCTATGATATCCGACTAAACAAATATATATGAACCATCACCATGTATGGTTTTTCATCATCCACGGAACACATTCATCTTAACTAAACTATTATTGTATAAAATAAGAATAAAGTCATCCATCATCCTTGATTTTTTCAATCACTATAGGATCTTTTAGGATAAAATTGTTCTTATTTTCACAAACAACCCATATAAAATATACTTTTGTTTCAGATAAAAACTTTCATTCATTTTCATGTCATCAATTTTTCATAGGAGATCGAGCAGAGGTCCAAACCAACCCCTCGTCCAATTGATAGTATACTTTTATTTATAACAAATATAGCGGGATGATTTTTCTCTATATATAAGACCTAAAAATATCCTCGTGAATACACATAATCACTACCTCACACGTGACAAACCAAAGACCCACAAGTTCTTCCTACCTTTTCAACTAATCAATGTAAGTGAAGTTTGTTCATTTCAAGTTATAAACCCTATTTTTGTGGCTTTGGTTTGTGTGCGTGTGTGTCTACATATTGGTTTTCAATATATATATGAGAAGGATTTTCTATTTTAAAACTTTATTTCTAAAAACCTATGACGCGATTACTTGTGTATTTTTATCTCTATTTTCAAATGATTTAGTATTTTCAAAAGGGTGTGTTTTAGTTTTCTCAAATAATTTTTGGGTTTAAGATTCTTTGATCTTACGCACCTAGAAAGCCATTATTTTATGTAATTTTTCATAAACAATTGTTATCATTTTATGTGTATCAGTCTTACCTACACTCATGTATGTCAATTACATTATAAGATATGACCATTTCTTATAATATGTTACATGTCATGAATGCACCAATTTCACTATTACTGAATCATTCATGCATGTACATATGTAGTGAATAAATAATTCTTTCCTAGGATTATATGATCAAAAGTATGTTCAAAGTGAATCCTTTGGTTGCATTGAATACATGAATGATTATCATATTTTCATTTCATGTATTTTAAGTACTATCTAAGAGTAAAGAAATTTAGTTTCACTATTTGTAAGATATTTTTTATACAGGTATATAAACATGTAAATGTTTATTATTATGCATGTTATCAAGTTTTTAAAATAAAAACTTAGGTGAAAGAGTATACATAAGTATAGCAAACTTAAAATGTTTTCATAAAATTGGAACATGAACGTTGTAAATATGGTAGGAATGGGGAGTGAACCCATCCCTCAATAAGTAGTTAGACCCAAGATAACCTTAAATATTATAAGTTTCTCCAGCATTTTGTTTTCAAAAAGCATGCATTTAGTTTTTTAGAAACTTCACTGGATTATTTTCAATGAAAGTTTTCGAGAATAAGTATTTTCAAAATGATGAAATATCTTCCAGACATAAATAATTTCAATATTATTTTCAAAGGTATTTCTGAAAGTATTTATTTATCGGTATTATTAATGGAATTAGAAAATCATTTCTCAAAAGTTATTTTCAAAGAATGATTTTCTAAAAGGTATTCCAATTGTTTTAAAACCCCTTACCAAGCAATTGTATGCTCATCCCGTTATTTTAAATGATTTTCACAGGTATCTTAGTGCTTATGGAGTTAGTGTGGGTGGAAGAATAGTGGACATACTTCTTAGTTATATTTCACTCTGATAAATTGGAAAATGTAGTCTGATTTCTCCAAAACCTGGACTGGTAAAAGGTTCTCTATTATAATAAGTGTTGTGTAATTGTTTAGTTCTTTATATAAAAAAAATTACACAGCATTTTTAAGCACTGAGTCTGAAAGTGTCGGCTTGGGGTGATATAATTGGATCAGAGGAACAGTTAAGATAATTTTGGAAAATTAAAAAACTTCGTTAGATTAATTATCCTTTCTTAGCCAAAATTTCTCCTTGTAATTTTAAAATGGAAGGAAGGAGAACTCAAACAAGTCTCTTATGCCTTCTGGATGAATTAATTGCTAAGATCATCACAAAATCATGTGATAGAGAATCTTAACCATACGAAGCCATGTGGTTGCCTGCAAACGACTTTACAATATATCATGTACACTTGATATGCTTCACCTTCATCAAAGTTTGGGATTTTTTTCAAAGACATCAGGCAGATATAATTTCACTTCTATAAACGTCGAGGAGCATATCCCGAAGGACTTTTTAAGTGCTTTACCCTATATGAGAAACCTGGATAATTTCTAGCCTTTTATAGAGAAGTAGAAGAAGGAAATATTCATGAAACATATATGTACAAACTTTTAACTTTTTGTTTCATGGGTAAAATCTATGGTGACTTTGAAACATTTGAGGATGAAGTAGTGAGACTTTCCTATAGAAATTAAATTCAAAACATCATTCTGGAGTACTATATTGATTATCCTTCTTTAAGGACCATCTTCCAGTGTTTACATCCATACACACCCATTTGCACAAGCTGCGTTTGAGAAAAGGATGTGGAGGAATTTTAAGCCACATTGAACTTTAATTTTCTAGGGAGATATTCTAGTAATCTTGGAAGTCAACTTTACAGTCCTTAGGGTTTGGGTCTTGGATATCAAGCCAGACTCAGGGCAGATGCAAACTAAAGGTGATGAGTTTAAATGAATTTTGAGGTTGCAATTCAATTAAGGGGGGATGTAACACCCCGGGTTTTTAAGTGAGTTTTATATATTATGCCTTCTATATAAATGAAATAAATAAATAAATTTCTGAATGCAAAGATAGAAATAGTTATCATTTTATTTATCCATCGCTAATACACCACTCCATATAAGAACTACCCCATCAAACTCATTTCTATTGACAATAAAACAACTGGAATTCCTCCAAGAAACACAACGAGGAAAATTGGGTAGTTCATATCTCTTGGATCTTTTATAGTGAAGTAAGTGTGGGGGCCACTCCAATTTGGGAGTCTTTGGTTGGCAGCAACTTGGTGTGCAGCTTCCATGGTGGGTAGCCGACGAGATGGACTGCAGCCTTCGTTGAAGTGGCAGCCGGCGGGAGAAACTTCAAAGGGTTGATGCACCAACCCTTGACATTGCAGATTCTATTTTCTTTATAAACAGAAGGGGTGTAATCTGTAAGAATGGAAGTTGTGTGATGTAATGTGTTGTAATCCTCCGTTGAGAACCGGAGAGACGTGAATAGAGGAAGAGCCCCGGTTTCTCCTGTGGATGTAGGTCATACGACCGAACCACGTTAAAAATTCGTGTGTTGCTCCGTTTTGCTTCCAGTTTTGTGTGTTTGAGGTACCACGCACCTCCGCTGCGCCCCAACAAGTGGTATCAGAGGCGAGTCGGAGCGAACGGAGGTGAACCGGCGAGGCGACGGAAAATTTTCCGGTGACCGGAAAATTGAAATTGGTCGGAAAATTTTTCCGAGGGCAGATTCGGGAAGAGAACGGCGAGATGATTCCTACGGCGCAAACGGCGAGGAAAACGGAGTTGAAACGAAGGAGATATGGCCGGTCAAAGTTCGGTCAAACCCGCGGGTGAACAGTAACCCCGTGCCGAAGAAGACGGTATTGTTCACGCCGCCGGCGACTAATTCCGGCAAGTGCTCCGGCGTGCCACGTCAGCGCCACGTCAGCGGGTGATCTGGACCGTTGAACGTGTTTTGACCACATCTCGGTCAATTGGTGTCCGGTTTCGGCAATCCAGGAGTCGATTCCGACTATTTCGATCGTTCCGGACGCATCCGTACGGTTAGTTTTTGAAAATTCGCACTCTTTCAGGTGGTGATTAAAGGGTGTGACATCGACGGTGGTGATCGCGTTTTGCGACAACAACGATGACGGGTGGCGGAGCACTACCAAAATTTGACATCGAGAAGTTCGATGGTCGAAACAATTTCGGTTTGTGGCAAAGCACGGTGAATGATCTTTTGGTGCAGCAGGGCCTGATCAGACCGTTGATCGGAGAAAAGCCCGAAACAACCAGTGCCGATGATTGGGAAGAGCTCGAGATGCGGGTCGTCAGCACAATTCGACTGTGTTTGGCGAATGAGGTAAAGTACTCGGTGTTGGACGAGACATCACCGAAGGAGATCTGGAAGAAGTTGGAGCAGCGGTATATGGCGAAGTCGCTCACCAACAAGTTGTTCCTGAAGAAGAAACTGTACCAGCTGCGCATGGATGAGGGAGCGAATTTGTTGGATCATACCAATGAATTTAACAAGATCCTGACGCAGTTATTGGGGCTCGATGTGAAGGTTGAAGAGGAAGACAAAGCACTTTTGCTTTTGTCATCACTACCAAACTCATTTGATGGGCTTGTGACTGCATTGCTCGTGGGGAAGGAGACATTGAAGCTGGACGATGTGATGGCGTCGCTTCAAGATTCGGAAGCATTTCGAAGACCCATGACGCATTCAGGTGATCAAATCATGGCGATGCGAGATGCTCAGCGTGGGAGGAGCCGACATCGACAGTCAAGAGGTAAAGAATGGCGGTCAAAATCCAGGGGACGTGATCCGAGTGAAATCACGTGTTTCTGGTGCGAGAAGAAGGGTCACTATAAAAGTGATTGTGGAGAGCGCAAACGGTACGTTGCTGGGAAGAAGAAAGTTGAAGAGGAGGATGTGAACATCACAGGATTATATGCAGATAATGAAATCTGCGTGACAACGGGAAGCGTGCACTCAGATGAGCGAGTTGAACGGGGAGAAGTGCAGTGTCATTACTGCAAAAGATTCGGGCACATGAAGCGAGAATGCCGATTTCTTAAGAGGAAGAACGAGCGGGCTCAAAATCCAAAAGAAGACGGATGGGTTCTGGATTCGGGGAGTTCAACACACATATGTACGACGAGAGGTACATTTGATACTTTTCAGCAGGTGCAGGACTCGGTGAGACTTGGTGATGGGTCAACATGCGAGGTTCGAGGAGTCGGGACAGTGAAATTGAAGACACCCGATGGAGGAGTTCGTAAACTGACTGATGTGAAATTCGTTCCGAGGATGAGACGGAACCTGGTATCATTGAGCAGGCTCGATGCGAGAGGGTTCAAGATTTCCATAGCAGGTGGAGTGGTGGAAGTCTCACGTGGGGATGCAACGAAGTTTACTGGGAAGGAGTCCCAAGGGTTGTATCTTTTGATGGGGACCACAATCATCTCGAGATCGAGTGAAGATGATAGAAGTGCCACATCATCTGGTGTGAAGAAGCGTGTTCGATTTGCTGATGAAGTTTTTGACACCTGCAAGGAGACTGCAGGTCAAGCTTCTACCCCAAATTGGTCGTGAGGGGGAGATCTGTGGGGGCCACTCCAATTTGGGAGTCTTTGGTTGGCAGCAACTTGGTGTGCAGCTTCCATGGTGGGCAGCCGACGAGATGGACTGCAGCCTTCGTTGAAGTGGCAGCCGGCAGGAGAAACTTCAAAGGGTTGATGCACCAACCCTTGACATTGCAGATTCTATTTTCTTTATAAACAGAAGGGGTGTAATCTATAAGAATGGAAGTTGTGTGATGTAATGTGCTGTAATCCTCCGTTGAGAACCGGAGAGACGTGAATAGAGGAAGAGCCCCGGTTTCTCCCGTGGATGTAGGTCATACGACCGAACCACGTTAAAAATTCGTGTGTTGCTCCGTTCTTGTTCCTGGTTTTGTGTGTTTGAGGTACCACGCACCTCCGCTGCGCCCCTACAGTAAGTTATAGAAAGAGAAATAGAAAAAAAACCGAGAATGATAGGAAAATATAACACCATTCCAAAGAAAATAGAATGATTGTCGAAGAATTTTATTTCTCTTTGAATACCCTTAAATGCAGATATATATAATCCTCTTTGTGACCGTTATAAATTTGCCCGTTAGAAGTTTAATTTGAATTTGATTTGACATGTGAGAGCCTTTGGTAATAAAAATATCTATAGATATGTAGAAGGAAACGTGATTTTTTACTATTATTAAAATTTTATTTTTTTCAATAAAAAAATAGTAAACTTATCGTACCTATATTATGTATTCAATTATAATAAATTCTTAGTTTAAAGAAAATTAATAATATCTATTTATTTAACAAATTAAGGTATTGTAAATATATATTCTGAATATTACTTTTAAAATATTAGTATTTATATAACATTGAATGTATGAATATTAAAATTTAAATAAAATGGTGATAAATATTAAATTTCCAATTATTAAATTAGTATAACAAAAAAAGTGGTATTTATTTTATAATATATTATTAAGTTTATCAATTTAGAATAATAAGTATATAGGATTGATGGAAATATGATTTAAACCTTGTAAAAAAAGTGATGAGCGTCGTCCATAGTTTTTTAGGAACCAGGAATCCTACCTCTTGAATTTCTGTATCTGTACCACTCGATTCAACAACTGTTTTTTTTTCAACCGTTCGATCGGTTTATGTTAAACGACCCTACGATTAAACAGGTTGTTCTTCAGTACTTCATTTTCGATCCACTTCATCTGATTTAGCATATAGTATTGTGAGCGACGGATAAAATGCATCTACGCCATCCATTTATGAGCATTTCAATACCCTATTCAGCGCTTCTCAAAATCCAACGGGTATGATAACACGCTCCGATCAGATTTAATCTAGAATGGTTATTCTTTTTTGAAACCTTCGGTCATCTTCAACCTTACTCGAACCAGAAGCAAACCCTTGATGATGTTTCGCTTCTGTCTTCTTCAACCCTATGGACCACCATATTAAATGCAAAATGAAAAGTAGGATCTTACCCTAAATCAGTATATTAAAATACTAATAACATCATACTATAATCTCTATGAGATCTGACTACGTAATAATCTCAGTTAAACAAATATATATGAACCATCACTAAGTATTGTTTTTCATCCTCCATGGAACACTTGCGTCCTAACTAAACTATCAGTGTATAAAATAAGAATATAACCATCCACCATCCTTGAATTTTTCCATCACCACAGGATCTTTTAGGATACACTTTATCTTATTTTCACAGACAACCCATATAAAATATAATTTTGTCTCAGATAAAAACATGCATTCGGTTTCATGTCATCAATTTTGCATAGGGGATTGAGCAGAGGGCTAAAAAACCCCTCATCCAATTGATAAGATACTTTTATTTATAAAAAATATAGAGGTAAGATTTTTCTCTATGAATAGGACCTAAAAATCTCCTCCTGAATACACTTAATCACTACCTGGCGCTTGTCAAACAAAAGACCCACAAGTTCTTCCTCCTTTGACAAATAATCAAGGTAAGGGAAGTTTGTTCATTTCAAGTTATAAACCCAATTTTTGTGGTTTTCATAAGGGATTTTTTATTTTCAAAATTATTTTTTAATGGTTATTCTTTGGGTAACCTATATATATATGTGTTATATATATGTGTATACATATATATATATATATATGCATATCTATTTTCAGTATATATATGAGGAGGATTTTCTATTTTAAAACTTTATTCAAAAACCTATGAAGGGGATACTTGTGTATTTTTATTTCTATTTTCAAAGGAGTTATTATTTTCAAAAAGGATTTTTTTTTATTTTTCTCAAATAATTTTTGGGATTAAGATTCTTTGATCTTATGCACTTAGAACTCCATTATTTTATGTAATTTTTCATAAAAATTTGTTATCATTTTATGTGCATCAGTCTTACCTACACTCATGTATGTTAATTACATTATAAGATATGAAAATTTCCTATAATATGTGGCATGTCATGCAGGCACTAGTTTTACTATTACTGAATCATTCATGTATGTACATCTGCAGTGAATAAATAATTCTTTCCTAAGATTATATGATTAAAAGTGTATTCAAATTGGATCATATGGTTGCATAGAACACATGAATGATTATCGTATTTTCATTTCATGTATTTTAAGTACTATCTGAGAATAAAAAAAATCAGTTGCACTATTTTGTAAGAGATTTTTTTATTAATGTATATAAAAATGTAAATGTTTATTGTTATGTTATCAAGTTTTTAAAATAAAAACATTAGTGAAATAATATACATAATTATAGAAAGCTTAAAAATGTTTTCAAAAATTTGGCACTTGAACATTGTAAATACACTACGGGAAAAATGGGTATTTGCGACGGGATCCCGTCGCAAATCGCCCGTTGCGGAAAACGCCGTCGCAACAACAATTATTTGCGACGGGCCCGTCGCTGAAACTATTATTTGCGACGGGGATCCTTCCCGTCGCAAATAATACTCCGTATATTTGTAAAAGCTTTTAAAAAAGTAATTGCGACGGGCCCCGTCGCAATTGCTTTTTTAAAAGAAAAAAATAAAAACTATTATTAAATTATTTTAATGGATATAATAATAATACTATTTGCGATGGGCATAGTATCCCGTCACAAATACTATAAAAAAAATAAATAAAAATATTAATAAATTATTTTATTTAATATAATAATAATCCAATTATAATTCAAAAATAAAAAATAATAAAATATTAATAAATGATTTTAATTAATATAATAATAGAATTATAATTCACAAATAAAAATAATAAATTATTAATAAATTATTTTAATTTATATAATAATAATAGAATTATAATTCAAAAATAAAAAATAATAGAATATTAATAAATGATTTAATTAATATAATAATATTAGAATTATAATTCATAAATAAAAAAAATATTAATAAGTTATTTTAATTAATATAAAAATAATAGAATTATTTTACATTCAAATATTAAAATAATTCAAATATTACAAAAAAATATAATTAAATTATAATATTATAAAATTTTAATATATATATAAAATTTAATATTATAAAATATAAATAATATTATTATTCATATTAATATTGTTATTTCAAAATATAATATTATTAATATTTTATAATGAGACAGAAACTACGAATAGAAAAAAATTCATATTTTGATTTAACAAACTTTATAACATAAAAACAAACTCTAATCTGAAGAAGGGGGGGAGGGGGGATCTGCAGATGCGGGTGGAGGAAACTCCATCCCTAAAGCATGAGTGAGTCGGCGCATGTACTCCATCTGCTCCTGGTGCTGCTGCTGCCACCGACTCATCTGCTCCTCGTACAACTGCTGCTGGCGTCGACGCTCCTCCTCATGCTGCTGCTGCTGCTGACGCATCTGCTCATGCTCCTGTCGGAGACTCTCTATCAATGCAGTCTGAGATCGCAACTGATCCTCATACTGTGTAGCAGAAGAAGATGCACGAGCTCCTCTCGAGCTGGACGCCGACATCGCAGCACTGCCATAATAATCTCCGGGAGTCAGTCGAGAGCTAATACCAACTACCCGGCCCTTCTCGAAGGCATACTGGGTGGCCTGCATCCATGCCGCCTCATCAAACTGACGGCCAGTGGTCTGATCTGATGACTCGTCCTGACTCTCAGGCCGGGTCTGTGACGCTGCGGCCTCATATGACTCCTTTAGTTGCAATTTAAAATTAAAATTGTGAATATATTATATGCAGTTAATTTTTAAACTTGAAAACAAATAATACTGACCACGATGTGATGCTGACGATCACCTCTGAGCTCCCCAGTAGCAGGATCACTATACATTATCTGATATACGTCGTACTCCGTAATGTCGGGGTGCTCGACAGCCTATAAGAATAAAAAATAAACTGTTAATATTTATAGTTATATAAAATATTTATAAATAATGTACGTACCAGATGCTGTCTATGAGTACTGAAAGAACGACTCCCAGCTCGATGAATCACCTCCTGTCTCCCCCGATTCTGCCTCCCCACCGATGATCTCCTCTGAAAGGCACCACTCAACCAGTGCGCACATAATCCATCCCATACATGGGATGAAATGTACTCTGGTCGGTGTGCTCTACATGACTCGTCAAAATCTGACACTTCTGCTTTCTTCATGGCAGCTTTTCTTAAATTGTGCAAAAATTGACGCAAGCGATCACGCATGGCCACCTCCCATGCCTTGTGGATGACGTCACGCATGGTATCCTCGATCGGATACCATAAACCCTACAAATAAATCAAAATATCAAGTTAGAAATGAAATAATTTTCAAAATAAAAATTATTTATTTATGTACGTACCAACCAATGGCTGAACATGGCCTACTGCACATTAATGGGAATCTGCTCCCATGTGGTCCACGATTGAGAGAAATAGTTGCGCAAAATAGCGTTTCCCTATCCGACTGCTATATGCGGAAAACTGTAAAAATAATAAACATTTATTATGTGAATAGATTAATGAAATCTTAGTCAAATCCACAGATTATCACACAGGTTATCATACCTCCGTGTGCGTGGATCAAACCCAAGACGTGGACGTCGCTCGGGGACGGGGTCAGGAATCATCAATCGTGCAAGACTGCACCCCCTCCGCGTACTCCCTGGAGCGCCTGCAGGCTGAGGGTCATCTGCCAGCAACTCATCCGCATCGAAATGCAGGTCAGCATCCGCCAACTCACGAAATGTCTCGTCGTCCATCTGAAACAGAAAATGTTAATGTTGTTAGCAAATAATTGATAATTACTATTATATATATATATTATGATTGTATATAACTACCATGGAATTCTATCAGTGTTCATCTTCATCATCATCTTCATATATGTCAATGTCATCTTCATATTCCTCCTCAACATCATCGATATCCATTCGAGTTCCAGTTGCTTCATCTCTTACCATTTCAAATTCATATGTGACATCATTAACATCATCGTCATCACCGACTCTTAAATGTGGGGTGTCGTCATCGATACTCATGTCTCTTTGTAAAAAAGATTGATTTTGATGACTCTCTTGAAAAACTTCAATTCTTTGCACATCAGTGAAAGCACATTCACTTTGACTAAACTGATTGTCTCGAATTTTGATTTTTATTACACTCCACCAATCAGTCAAGTCTCTTGATGTAGCACAGTACTTTACGTAATAAACTTGATGTGCCTGTTGAGCCAATAAGAATGGTTCATTTACTGTGAGAACACTTTTACATTTAATATCGATGATTCCATGAGTCGGATGAACACGCACGGCTCTCTCTGTATCCAACCACCGACATTTGAACATGGTTATGTAATGTTTTCCAAGATAACAGAGTTCAATGATTTCATCAAGTATGCCATAAAATTCAACTTCATTTTTTCGATGATGAGATCCTCTCAAGCTAACTCCACTGTTCATTGTTTTTTTCGATTCCCCATATGCATGTGTGTGAAATCGAAATCCATTCACCACATATGTATTATAAGTTTTAACAAATTTGGAAGGTGGGTTACTCAATATACACAGCCGTTTGTCAATTTTATCAGCATGTCGAGACACCTGAAAAGTTGTGAAATAATTATCAATATAGTAAACTATACATTGAATGAGTTTCTAAAAGATAAAGAATTTATGTTACCAGTTTTTGAAACCACTGAGAGAAATTTTTCAGTCGGCGTTCTTCGAGAGCAGCTGCTGTAATTTGTGGAATTTGTTTCTTGATATGATTATCATACAACCTACAAAAACCAAAGTTATTTAATGTAACATAAATGATAGAATAAGTGATATAAACACTTACAGTACAACTGATGTCATCTCTTCACAGTTGAGCAAAACATACGTATGAGCTCTGTGATGTTCATCATCCGAAAGCCAGCGTTCATAAACTCCACCAAAACCAAGCTCTGGCTGGTTGAAAACAGATAATTGATTGTCGATTTCATTAATATTCCTCTCGTTCCGTCCCATTCGGTTGTGTTTTGAAGGATACTCAGATTCAAAATAATGGGAGCAGAAAAAAGATATTTCCTCTTGCAAATAAGCTTCTGCAATAGATCCTTCAAAAAATGCTTTGTTACGTACTTTTCTTTTCAATTTTTGCATGCATCTTTCAAATGGGTACATCCATCGAAACTGTACTGGACCACCACATTTGGCTTCATATGGAAAATGTAACATCAAATGTTCCATTGAGTCGAAGAAAGACGACGGAAATATTTTTTCCAGTTTATATATAATTACAACAACATCTTCTTCAAGTTTGTATAGAGCATCATAATCTGCTGTAGCCGCACAAATTTCCCGAAAAAAATGAGACATGTCTGTTATGGAATCCCAAATCACAGAATTCAACAGACCTCTTAATCCAATGGATAGAAGTCTTTCCATTATAACATGACAATCATGACTTTTTAATCCAGTAATATGACCATTCTTTACACATCTACCCAAATTGGAAGCACAGCCATCTGGAAGTCTCAAATATGCAATCCACTGACAAAATAATAAACGGTTTTCTTTAGACAGTGTATAAGCTGCTTTTGGTTTCAGTAACCTTTCTGTTCTGACATTCTCAAACAGTTCCAGTTCTGGACGCCTGCAAATTTGGGCAAGATCTAAACGTGCATTTACATTGTCTTTGCTCTTTCCTGGCGTATCCAAAACTGTATGAAACAAATTATCAAAACAGTTCTTCTCAATGTGCATGACATCTAACATGTGTCGGACCAACAAATCAGACCAATATGGCAAATCCCAAAATATGCTACGTTTAATCCAATTGTGTTCTTTCCCAAAATATGCTACTTTTATTCCTAATTATTGGTAATTATCGGTAATTATTGGTAATTATTGGTAATTATTGGTAATTATTACTAATTATTACTAATTATTGGTAATTATTACTAATTATTACTAATTATTGATAATTATTCCTAATTATTACTAATTATTACTAATTATCGGTAATTATTGGTAATTATTGGTAATTATTGGTAATTATTGGTAATTATTACTAATTATTGGTAATTATTACTAATTATTACTAATTATTGGTAATTATTCCTAATTATTGGTAATTATCGGTAATTATCGGTAATTATTGGTAATTATTACTAATTATTACTAATTATTACTAATTATTGGTAATTAATACTAATTATTGGTAATTATTACTAATTATTACTAACTATTGGTAATTATTCCTAATTATTCCTAATTATTACTAATTATTGGTAATTATTCCTAATTATTGGTAATTATTCCTAATTATTGGTAATTATTACTAATTATTAGTAATTATTACTAATTATTGGTAATTATTACTAATTATTACTAATTATTACTAATTATTGGTAATTATTACTAATTATTGGTAATTATTACTAATTATTACTAATTATTACTAATTATTACTAATAATTGGTAATTATTACTAATAATTGGTAATTATTACTAATAATTGGTAATTATTACTAATGATTACTAATTATTACGAATTATTGGTAATTATTACTAATTATTACTAATTATTACTAATTATTGGTAATTATTAATAATTATTACTAATTATTGGTAATTATTCCTAATTATTACTAATTATTACTAATTATTGGTAATTATTCCTAATTATTGGTAATTATTCCTAATTATTGGTAATTATTCCTAATTATTGGTAATTATTCCTAATTATTGGTAATTATTCCTAATTATTGGTAATTATCGGTAATTATTGGTAATTATTGGTAATTATTACTAATTATTGGTAATTATTACTAATTATTGGTAATTATTACTAATTATTGGTAATTATTCCTAATTATCGGTAATTATTACTAATTATCGGTAATTATTGGTAATTATTGGTAATTATTACTAATTATTGGTAATTATTGGTAATTATTCCTAATTATTGATAATTATTCCTAATTATGGGTAATTATTGGTAATTATTGGTAATTATCGGTAATTATCGGTAATTATCGGCAATTATTGGTAATTATTGGTAATTATTACTAATTATTACAAATTATTGGTAATTATTACTAATTATTACTAATTACTACTAATTATTGGTAATTATTCCTAATTATTACTAATTATCAGTAATTATTGGTAATTATTGGTAATTATTGGTAATTATTGGTAATTATTACTAATTATTACTAATTATTGGTAATTATTCCTAATTATTGGTAATTATCGGTAATTATGGGTAATTATTGGTGATTATTACTAATTATTACTAATTATTACTAATTATTGGTAATTATTACTAATTATTGGTAATTATTACTAATTATTGGTAATTATTACTAATTATTACTAATTATTGGCAATTATTCCTAATTATTACTAATTATTACTAATTATTGGTAATTATTACTAATTATTGGTAATTATTACTAATTATTGGTAATTATTTCTAATTATTGGTAATTATTACTAATTATTGGTAATTATTCCTAATTATTGGTAATTATTACTAATTATTGGTAATTATTACTAATTATTGGTAATTATTACTAATTATTGGTAATTATTACTAATTATTACTAATTATTACTAATTATTGGTAATTATTACGAATTATTATTAATTATTACGAATTATTGGTAATTATTACGAATTATTGGTAATTATTACTAATTATTACTAATTATTACTAATTATTGGTAATTATTACTAATTATTACTAATTATTGGTAATTATTCCTAATTATTACTAATTATTACTAATTATTGGTAATTATTCCTAATTATTGGTAATTATTCCTAATTATTGGTAATTATTCCTAATTATTGGTAATTATCGGTAATTATTGATAATTATTGGTAATTATTACTAATTATTGGTAATTATTACTAATTATTGGTAATTATTACTAATTATTGGTAATTATTACTAATTATTGGTAATTATTACTAATTATTACTAATTATTACTAATTATTACTAATTATTACTAATTATTGGTAATTATTCCTAATTATTACTAATTATTACTAATTAGTGGTAATTATTAGTAATTATTACTAATTATTACTAATTATTACTAATTATTACTAATTATTGATAATTATTGATAATTATTACTAATTATTACTAATTATTGGTAATTGTTACTAATTATTTGTAATTATTACTAATTATTGGTAATTATTACTAATCATTACTAATTATTCCTAATTATTGCTAATTATTGGTAATTATTCATATAATTACCAATAATTAGGAATAATTACTAATAATTAGGAATAATAACATTATTAGTATATTTTATTATTAATATTAAAATAATATAATTTTCTATATTATATACAATTCTCCTTTCATCTGTGTGTTTTCTGTCTCCACATACAAATATTACATGTGGAGACAGCAAACACACAAATGAAAGGAGAATTGTATATAATATAAAAAATTATATTATTTTAATATTAATAATAAAATATACTAATAATGTAATAATGTAATTATTCCTAATTATTGGTATTTATTACTAATTATTAGCATTTATTCTTAATTATTAAAAATTATTACTAATTTTTCCTAATTACCATTAACTATGAACAATACTAATAATTTAAATTTATTAAGTAACAAAACAATGTAAACATAATTAAATTACAACTAATTAAGAATAATTGAAACTAATAAAAAATTTAAAATAAATATTAAATTAAAATGAAAATAAATACCTTTAAAATTGATCTGAGCTTGATCTCTGATCGTTCTTGAAAACTTCAATATCAACTCCGGAGAAAAAAACTTAAACTTAAGAAACACTGAACTCTAGAAATAGAATTTTGAGAGAAGGAGAAGATGGAGTTTGAGAATGAATTGAAAAAAAAAACGGATGGGAGTATTTATAGGTTAGATTAGTTGCGACGGGTCCATTTGCGACGGTACCCGTCGCAAATACCTTAGCCATCATTTATTACGGTCAATGGTTAAATAGTTATTTGCGACGGGTCCCGTCGCAAATAACAACCTGCCGACATACTATTTGCGACGGGAGAATATTCCCGTCGCAAATACCTTTTACCGCTGCCGGTATTTGCGACGGGCAATAACCGCCCGTCGCAAATACGTTTCCCGCGATTTGGCGCGCAAAGCGCGCCAATTCTTTTGCGACGGGGAAAGCTAACCCGTCGCAAAAGACTACTTATTTGCGACGGGCAAATACCCCCGTCGCAAATAAGTTTTTAACGGGGCTATTTGCGACGAGATTTATTCCCGTTGCAAATAACCCGTCGCAAATACCCATTTTTCCCGTAGTGATATGGTAGGAATGGGGAGTGAACTCATCCATCAATAAGTGGGTAGGCCCCAGATAGCCTTCAACGTTATAAGTTGCTCTAGCATTTTGTTCAACAAGCTTGCATTTTATTTTTCAGAAATATCACTGGATTATTTTCAATGTAATTTTTCATGTGTAAGTATTTTCAAAATGATGAAATATCTTCCAGATGTAAATAATTTCAATATTATTTTCAAAGGTATTTCTGAAAGTATTTATTTTTCGGTATTATCAAAGGAATTTCAAAATCATTTCTCAAAATTTATTCTCAAAGAATGATTTCCTAAAAGGCATTTCAACTATTTTAAAACCCCTTAAAAGAAAATTGTATGCTCATCTCGTTATTTTAAATGATTTTCACAGGTATCATTGTGCTTATGGATTTAGTGCATGTGGAAGCATAGTTGACATACTGCTTAGTTATATTTCACTCTGATAAATTGGAAAATGTAGACTGATTTCTCTAAAACCTAGACCGATAAATGGTCCTATATTATTATAAGTGTTGTATAATTGTTCAGTTCTTTATATAAAAAAATTATATAGCATTTTTAAGCATTGAGTCGAGAGGCGCGAGCTCAGGCGTTATAATGATCATCAAAAGCTAGAATGTGATATTTAATAAAGGGATCACATATAAAGATCATCATGCAGATGAAGTTGATAGTGGGAACAAAGAATCAGACTACCATGAGAAAGTGGAGTGTGAAGGTGTACCTGAGAAAGTGGCCCCATAACCAGTGGATCCTACCCCTAAAATGGAGTTGAGGAGATAAAAAAGGGTGAGAAGTTCTGTCCATAGGTAATCACCCACCTTACATTATTTATTATTGATTGATTGTGGAGATCCAAAATGCTTTGAAGAAGCAATGAAGTTGAAGGAGTTAAGAAAGTGGGAGTTGGATATGAAGGAGGAGGTGTCAACATTACATGACAACAATACTTGGGAGTGAACACTTCTTCCACAAGGAAAGAAATCATTACAAAAAAATTTGGTATACCGGGTCAAGGAAGAACATGATGGAAAGAGGAGGTGTAACAGACCAACCTAAGACAACTAGACCAGTCACCCAAGTTAGCCCATTATGGGGTTAGGTATAACAAAGATAACAAAACAAGTGTTGAATTTAAGAAAAACAAGACATACAAACAGAGTGAAAAGTGGAAACAAAGGGAGATACTACCAATCCAAATGGGCTAAACCAGGAAGTATAAAAAGTATAGACTAATGGGTATTTATGTGACCAAATGTCACCTAAAAAAGAATCTCAAACCGAAACAATTATATAAATATGAGTCTATATGATATAGAATGACCTTCCCTTTACACGTGTTCTACAAAACAAGGTCTACAACCACCCAAAGTCAGAAGTAGGGTGTGAGAAATAGAGGCCAGTAGGAAACAACCAAAGAATATATACTAGTTTTAATATCAATAATGCACAAGTTCTAGCTTTAAAAAAATATGTTTACATGATTTTTTTATAAATTAAACTATTTTAAACCATTTCTCAAACAATCCTTGGGTTTTCCACAAATTTCATATCATGTTTTCCAAACCTAGAAACATGAAAATCATGAAACAACGCATGAACACTACTAGAAATTTAAGCTATAGCCACTGATCTATAGCCACGGTTTTATAGACCCGTGGCTATAGCTTATTTATAGCCACGATTTAGTATATACTTCCGTGGCTAAAAATTTGCGCTGTCTTTTTTTTTTCAAATCCCGTCAGGGTCCTCTTTTATTCTCCCCCGATCGCTTTTTTTTCCAAATCGCGTCGGGCTCCTCCTCCATCCCCCCGCGATCGCGACCCTCCGAACTCTGTCTCTCATAGTGGCGGCCCTCCAAACCATGGACATCTCTCACTACGCGCGACCCTCCTTCCCCGACCAATCGCGACCTCTCCTCTCCCCGATCCTCCTCCACTAACGGTGCCCCTCGCAACCCTCCGAACCCTCGACGTCTCTCACGACGATGCCCTCCTCCCAGATACCCACGGCGCATGACCCTCCTTCCCTAACCCATCACGACCTCTCCTATCCCCGATCCTCCTCCACCGACAGTGCCCCTCACGACGGTGCCCATCGCTGACACCGAACAAGGAAACCCCACCGCGAGCCGCTGCCACAGAATGCAGGACACCTCACCTCCCCTGCCGACGCTGCTCCTAGGTGTCCTCCCCACCTCCTCTGGCGTGCCTCTGATGCGGCCAACCCCCTCCAGGTGATCCTCCTCCTTGTTATGAACAATTATGTGTTCATTATTTTGTTATCAGTGTGTAGAAGTAAACTGTAATAGTTTCACATGTTTGAGAATGGTAAAGAGGTTTTTGAATTAGATACATTATTCTAATTATAATTGATATGTGTGGAGTGAGGGGCAAGTTGTTTTCAGTGAAGAACCAATTAGTCTAGATTGGGAATCTGCACGGTGGAGTTGTGGACAATTAGAATCGATAAAATGTGATGGTATCAAATTTGATGGTTAAATTGGGAATCATGGGATCATCTTGGACGCTTCTCAAGGATTGTAATTCTTATGGTTGGGAGTTTTTAATGACCCACACAATTAGAGGGTTGGTAATTTTAGAGGAAATTTGATTTTTTTGCCTGAAGAAGGGAAATTTTTGAGAATTGGGATATGAATTGGAATTTCAAGAGTTAATACATCTCTGGGATGTGTTTTCATTTGAGGATAATGGTTATTTAGAGGGTTGATTTCCAAATCTTAGGGTGGTGGCTAACCGCAAAAAACTGCAGTAGTTATTGGGTATTCAATTGGGAGGCACTAGGTGCCTCTTAATGGGTTTGTAAAAAACTACAGCCTTTATAAGGTACCTGATGGAGGGGTACCGGGTACTCAGTGGGCTGGAAACTGTAGCGGACCTTTTATAAGGGCCATCAGGTACACAGTGGAGGTGGATTGGTTACCCAGTAGGGATGGGTGTTGTTTTTTAAGGATAACAAAATAGTTATTCTGGATTCCACCTCTAAAAATGCCTTATGGGGTTATTCTACTTTAAATGGATAGAGGTAAATATTCCTCTTCTACCTCCATTATTCTTTCGTATTTATATCTTTTAATATTTAGTTTTTTAGGGTATGGTTTGTGTCATATTTCACCAAGACTTATTGTGGCACGTGAGAATGTGATGTTTCCAAGATTTATTTATCCATTGACGTGTTAGAAATAATGTGTCACATGGAAACATTGTTTTCTTTTTCTCATTATGTTAGATACTCCAATTATTTCTTATTTATTAAAGTTATCCTTGATGAAATCATTACATTGTCACCATTCCATCATAGAATGTGGTGCAATGACATTAAACTTCCACATTCTCATATTTAACCAAGATTTCATGTGATCTTATTCTTTCTTATATTTTTATATCTTTACCCAAAAAAAACATACCAATTGATATAGTATATGTTTACTAGCATGATTATTATTTATCATGGTTGATTCCCTGCATAAATATTCACACAATAGTGTTTCTTATAGATTATTTGTTAATACTATTATAATATTTCTTGGATTCAGGTATGAGAAAACAAGACCAAGATGTATCATGATCAGATTTTGGTGTTATATTTAAAAATATAGATGTTCTGGAATCGTCCCCAAGCTAAAGGTGAGCTCATGGAATTTACGGATCTATCCTATAGTGATAAAATCAAATATTTAACAACTTATTATTCTTTGGTGGTTCATCATTATTAGATTTAAAATTCTCAACAGTGATAATGAAGTTTCCATCATTGAAGCTACTATGTGATGACATGGGCCCAATGATATTCTTCCCCCTAGGAAAATTTTAAATGTTACATCTTCCTCTTTACCTATAGTTATCAAGAATAATATTTTTTTTTTCTAAAAACAATAAGTAATTTCATAATTCTGAAACTAAACCTCTAAACATGTCAGAGTGAATTGAGGTTCTTCAACATGTTCAATTTAGTACTTCAAAGATATTATTGAAAGAAAACATAGTGGAGACATGGTATCTACTAACTATACTAATCATGGGTTCCTCTCCATTCCATGTGTCTAACATTTAGAAACCCACATTTCTTCTCTGCTTGACTTCCACGCACCTTCTTCACGTCAATCCCTTCCTCTCCCTCCCTCCCTCTTCGGCACGCGGTTTACCTTAGATTCTCCTCCAGGTTGGGGTTCATCTCTTATCGACCTAGGGTTCGTTGTCTTCCTTTGCGTCATACCGTTTCTTTTTCCTCACTCCCTCTTTCGTACGCGGTTTCCCTCAGTTTCTCCCCACGCTCATTATTTTTCTCCTGTCGACCTATGGTCCCCGCATACCCTAGTCATCGTTTTCCTCCTAATATCGGTTCCCATCCACTCCTCGGATTCCTGTGCACTATTGTCGTCGTCGTACTCCAATACCATCCTTCGAATCAATTCACCCCAATTCCCTCTATTGACTGTGACGTCGCCTTCCTTTTCTGGCTCCAGAATTTGTTCACATCAATGCCAAGTATCGATTTCCCTCGGTTTCTCCTCCCACTCGATTATCACCTCCTGTCAAGCTAGAGTTCCCGCCTACCCCGGTCGACATCTCCCTCCATCACCCGGTTCCCCTCCACTCCTCCATGTGTTCCCGACATTATCTGTCTTTTATGAGATCTACCTCGGTGAAGCACACCCCATACTCACTTAGCGTTTCCATTCACCATCACTGAAACTTGCTACTTACTTCAAAAATCTATCTTACTATTGCTTCGTAGAAATAGAAGAGAGGGTAGAAATGTTCCCTAAGTGCAGATTCATCCAGCTCCCGATGAATCATGCATATGGTATTTTCTCTTCTGTAGCACCACGATATCATTTTTCTCTTCTCTATAGTTTCACATTTCACTATGTTCATACTAATTTTGTAGGGTGTAATACAATATAGTGCTTCAAAAATGGTGGGTTCTCATAAGTTTCTAGAAAAAAATTCAGTTCTCTCTAAGATTTAGTTTTTTCAGCTACATATGGATTTTTCAAACATCAATACAATATATCTCCTATTTTGATTCACCAATTACTACTTGTACTTCTTTTTCTTGGTCAATATTTCTTCATCTAAAATTTCTTCCATGGTTGATCAACTTCTAAGTTATTAGGCTTTTTCTCAACACTGGAGCACTTTTCTTTGTAGCTCAAAAGTGTTTGATTTTCATTGATCTTTCTTATTTCTCACATTCTAAACATTTATGTTGAGGAAACATGGTTTTCTCTTCTTTCACATGTTTATTATTTTTTGAAAATTGCATATTCACTTGAGAAATTAGAGAAATACCAATGTTTTTCGTTTTTTTGGTTTATCCTTTTATAACTCATCAGAATATATGATCAAACATTCTTTCTTATCATGTTCAACCTTCTTCATAGGTGTGGATCCATTTTTTGTTATGATATATTCTATTTGATTAGAAATTGTGTCCTCTAGTAAACTTTTATTATCAGGTGGGATAAAAACTTGTATCGAACAAAACCAAATTAAGCTGAAACTCGAGCCAAACTAATTATATACCATTAATAGGAATAATAATTGTTAATTAATAGGAATGTATTATTTTATGGTATCATTTTTAAACATGGATCTATTTCCCCCTTGCTTGCAGGAACATGATTTGAACCATGGGGTATTGTGGATTTTATATGTTGGGCGGTGACGTATATAGTCACATGAGACAGGTATGTTTTAGTTTAGTTTTTATTTTATTTTCTTTATCGTATTGGCCACTTAGGTCTTTTACTTCTTTCTGTGGACAAAGGGTAATTATATTCTGCGAAGGGGGGAAAATGGGGTTCAGATTGATTCAGTCTGCCGACTTTGATCTGAGGTAAGATTATATGGTTACTACTTGTCTCGAACCTCATGTATTTGGGGATTTTAGTGTTTTTGACTCCATATTATGTTTTGAGTAGGGCGTTGGAACATTTCATGTTGGTTCGGGTGGATTTGGTTCTCCCAATCGAGGTAAGACTTTAATGCCGTTGGTTGGTTTCTCACTGGTTATGTAGCATCCTTTATGTGTTTTAATGTTCCTAATATCCTTTGTGTAGTGCATTGATCCCTGCTCGATGATTTCGAGTAGCCAAGTTAAGGGCGACTCGCCAACGTGTGCATAGGTAATAAAGTATATGTATGTGGGTTCCCCCGTTACGTGTATAGTCAACCATGGCAGTGATTATGCACGTATGGGGCTATGTGTGCCCATGTATATATATAAATTCATACGCAGGTGAGTGGAGACTGGTATATGCTTATAAGCATATGTGCAAGGATCCCCTTGCACATGCTCATGGCCATGCGGGTGTGTGCATAGGGGCTAGGTATCCTTGCATGTGTGTGAAGGTGCGTATAACCAGTGGGGGAGCAACAACTTTTAGTTAGAAAGATCCAAGAGACGAAGTGGACGGTTTGGTTCCACCTTGAGGTAGGATCCCTCTTCTAGCCTCTTTAATTCAAGAATTCTTTAAATTGAATTTAGATTTCTTAATTCTGCTTAATTATATTGAATTGCATATCTTGAATAAGTGTCCTTTAATATAATTGTTTCATTTGATAAATAAAGTCATGTTTTTATAATAAAACCCCTCCAACGGAGGTGCGCTGTCTGCGAAAACTCACAGTGATAGTTATGTTGATCTAGTTGCTTAAATTATTGCATTTGATTTGTGATGAATGAGTTTTAGAATAAATGTTAAATATAATTAAATGAATTGTGTGATAAAGCAGTGCCATGATTTTATAATAAAACCCCTCCAACAGAGGTGCGCTGTCTTCTAAACCAAAGAGTAGTGATAGTTATTTGTATCATGTTTAGATTTCGTTTGAGTCTTTCATATGCCTCTTGTTGGTGTTTGTTTTGTGGCTAGTTTGTTTTTGTTTTCTTTGAATAATATAAACCGGATTATCATACTTGTTTAACTCAAATGACATTGCCCGAGTAGGCATATGCCTTGACTATGACACTTTCCTTTTCACGCTTTGAATATTATAAATAAAATTTCCATGTTTAGGCAAAGTGAATGAATTTGTAAATGGTTTGTGTAGGGTGTATGGTTCTTTTCTGTCGTTTTGTTGCCCTTTAGACGTTGCGTCATTGTGCCGCTCACTAAAACCTTCTCTAGTGATCCCTTGTTATAACATATTAAATAGTTGATATGTTCTATCATCTGCTGGCAGGGCGACAACCGAAATGTTTCCCCGCCTCCTCCTACTCCCTTCGCTCCTGGCCGGAAGATGCTGCCCCGCGAATGTCGCTGGACCAGGAAAACACGTCGCGGCCACGCCACGGTCACACCGCGGTCACGCTGCGGTCACGCCGCGGTCATGCCATGATAATGCCATGATTTGGCCCTGCTCCAGCCACATTCAGCCCACATTAGCCCCCTTCCACCTTCATTTCAGCCCGCTGCCATGAGCATTTCAGCCCACAACAGCCCCCCTGCCACCTTCGAATCAGCCTGCACCATCCCCCCAGCACCTGCAACCTACCCCCTTACACCAGCATTCCAGCCTCCTCCCCCTCCCTTCGCTCCTGGCCGGAAGATGCTTCCCTGCAGATGTCGCTGGACCGGGCCAACACGCTGCGGTCACGCCGCGGTCACGCCGTGATTTGGCCCTGCTCCAGCCACATCCAACCCACATCAGCCCCCTTCCACCTTCATTTCAGCCGCTGCCACCAGCATTCCAGCCTGCAACAGCCCCCCATGTCACCTTCGAATCAGCCCACACCATCCCCCCAATACCTGCAACCAGCCCCCTTCCACCAGCATTCCAGCCTCCTCCCGCTCCCTTCGCTCCTGGCCGGAAGATGTTGCCCTGTGGATGTCACTGGACCGGGCCAACACATTGCGGTCACTCCGTGGTCACGCCGCGGTAATGCCGTGATTTGGCCCTGCTCCAGCCACATCCATCCCACACCAGCCCCCTTCCACCTTCATTTCAGACTGCTGCCACCGGCATTCCAGCCCGCAACAGCCTCCCCTGCCACCTTCGAATCAGCTCGTACCATCCCCCAACACCTGCAACCAGCCCCCTTCCACCAGCATTCCAGCCTCCTCCCACTCCCTTCGCTCCTGGTCGGAAGATGCTGCCCCGCAGATGTCGCTGGACCGGGCCAACATGCCGCAGTCACTCCGCGGTCACGCTGCGGTAATGTCATGATTTGGTCCTGCTCCAGCAACATACAGCCCACACCAGCCTCCTTCCACCTTTATTTCAGCCCACTGCCACTAGCATTCTAGCCCGCAACAGCCCCTCCCCCCTTCCATCTTCGAATCAGCCCGTACCATCCCCCCAACACCTGCAACCAGCCCCCTTCCACCAGAATTCTAGCCTCCTCCCGCTCCCTTCGCTCCTGGCCGGAAGATGCTGCCCGCGGATGTCACTGGACCAGGCCAACATGCCGCGGTCACGCCGCGGTCACGCCGCGGTCACACCATGGTAATGCTATGATTTGGCCCTGATCCGGCCACATCCAGCCCACACCAACCCCCTTCCACCTTCATTTTAGCCCGCTGCCTCCAACATTCCAGCTCGCAACAGCCCCCCCTTCTACCTTTGAATCAGCCCACACCATCCCCCCAACACCTGCAATTAGCCTCCTTCTACCAGCATTCTAGCCTCCTCCTGCTCCCTTCGCTCCTGGCAGGAAGATGCTGCCCAGCGGATGTCGCTGGACCGAGCCAACACGCCACGATCACGTCGCGGTCACGCCGCGGTCACACCACGTTAATGTCGTGCTTTGGCCCTGCTCCAGCCACATACAGCCCACACCAGCCCCCTTCCACCTTCATTTCAGCCCACTGCCACCAGCATTCCAGCCCGCAACAGCCCCCCTGCCACCTTCGAATCAGCCCGCACCATCCCCCCAGCACCTGCAACCAGCCCCCTTCCACCAGCATTCTAGCCTCCTCCCGCTACCTTCGCTCCTGGCCGAAAGATGTTGTCCCACGTATGTTGCTGGACTGATCCAATACATTGCAGTCACACCGTGGTCACGCCGCAGTCACCCCGCGGTCACGCTGCGGTCACGCCGCTATCACGTCGTGGTCACGCCGCGGTAATGCCATGATTTTTCCCTACTCCAGCCACATCCACCCCACACCAGCCTCCTTCCACCTTCATTTCAGTTCGCTGCCACCAGCATTCCATCCCACAGCAGCCCCCCCTGCCACCTTCGAATCAGCCCGCACCATCCCCCCAACACCTGCAACCAGCCCCCTTCCACCAGCATTCCAGCCTCCTCCCGCTCCCTTCGCTCCTGGCCGGAAGATGCTGCCCCGCGGATGTCACTGGACCGGGCCAACATGCCGCAGTCACGCCGCGTTTATGCCGTGATTTGGCCCTGCTCTAGCCACATCCATCCCACACCAGCCCCCTTCCACCTTCATTTCATCCCGCTGCCACCAGCATTCCTGCCCGCAACAGCCCCCCAGAATCAAGATGGTCGCCCCACAATAATTCCTAGGTAACACGATTCTTAGGATGAATTGGTTTTGGTACTGAAGGTTGAGGATATTTTTATCCATATTTAGATTTATGAGTCTCTTAAGGTTATTTTTGTAACCATCCTACTAGAGGGTTCGAGTTATAAGTGGTGGAAGTCTATTGTTCAGACTAAGCCAGACAAAGACTATTCTTGGAAAAGTTTAAAGGAATTGTTCATTTAGAATTCTTTCATAATGAAGTGAAGGTACTGATGGCTATAGAATTTTCTTGGAGGGGCTATCCAGGTGGGGTGTCCAAGGGCTGTCCGGGGGGGGGGGGGTGTCGGGACGGTCTGTAGGGCAGGGGGAGGGTTCAGGTGGGGTGTCTAGGAGGGGCTGTCTAGGGGGGTGTATAAGGGCTGTCCCGGGGGGGGGGGGTCTGTAGGGCAGGGTGCTGGTGGGGTGTCCAAGGGATGTCCGGGGTGCCGGGGGGTCTGCAAGGCAGGGGGAGGGTGCAAGGTGGGGTGTCCAAGGGCTGTCCAAGGGCTATCTGTGGACGTAGGGTTATTCCCGAACCACATAAATTTGAGTGTCTCGTGTCTATTTTTTTCTGCATTCTTCTTTCATTTCTCGTTTCTGTCGTTGCACCTCCCGACGATTCCACAACAATTGAATCCCCAATCCCTTTCCCATTCCCTCTCATTAATTTTATGCTATAATCAAAAAGTTTGTCATCATACCAAACAGAGCCTAGGATTCAGATAATCTTGGTTAACCATCCTCAATCAAAGGCTTAAATTTAATCTCATAAAGCTCACTTAGGATCCGTTACTGCTTACATCACGTATCACTTAAGATAAGTGCTTCTATATAAGTGGTTCCAGATTACTTATTGAAATTTTTTATTCTGGCACTTATTTGAGTGGTTTTCTTCTAGAATTGGAAGGGTAAATGTTTTTTAGAAACAGAATGCCACAAATTTTTTCAAACTGTTTATCATAAGTCATTAGGACTCTGGCCTAACAAGTAGTCGCACCCCAGAACTAAGTAGAAGTAAATGAACAAAAAATCAACGTCTTTTATTTCTGTAGGAGTAAGAAGAATTATAGAGACAACATATCATATATGGATGCATCACTCTTTGAAATGTGCTGTTAAACCCTTCTCTCAGAACCCATTGCTGGATCACTTCACCAAAAATCATAGCCAATCCATATCGCCGACCTACTAATGTTGGAAACTTTAAAAGATCATTCATACCCACCAAAAAGTTGAGCAACATTACTTCTTACTAAAGATGCATCTTCAGCTGCATCTATATTGGCAAAAACCAGGAGCATCTTTGTTTCCGAAATCACCTCCTGACCATTATTACAAGAAATCATGCCACCCTTTGCTATCAAGAGGCCAGCAATAGTATGCATAACACTAACATCTTTGGGACTGGTTTCAGTCCTTTCCTTTCCCAAGATATACTGACACTGAAACTTCATTATTTTCTTTATAGCAGCCTGCCACTCTCTTTGTCCTGTGCTTGTTGATGATAAAAAGTGTCCTTGTAATACCTGCTCTATCTATCAATAAGAATGGTACAATTTGTAAAACCACTCTAGGTACAAGAACATGCAGTTTATTCAGGAAAATTGGATCAAGCTAAGCAACAACAATTAAGGTTTTCATCTCTGCATCTGAAACTTCCTCCCCCGCTGAACCACCGGCCTTCAAACACAACATGATGGAAACCATCACTACCTCTAGGAGACTATTCCAGTACCATTTACAGCTCCTGTTTTTCAAATTCATCCTTAGAAAAATAATACAGCTCCCACATGACAAAACAACATAGTAAACTTTACCACATATACTAGCCTTAGTAGCAATATATCCAAGATCTATCTTTCCTAATTGAATAAACTGAAACCTATCTTTCGGAAAATTCCAACTGCAAATTAACTTGCTTCTAGTGAGGAAGAAGACTTTCCATCCCTCATGTTTTGAGTCCACAATAGCCTCAGGAGCATTCATGTCCATCGCTGATAGTATACCATGACTGCGAAAAAATTTTAGCAACCAGTCGGTACCTGTAAAGGCCTTGACCAAGATCCATTGAACAATAAATAGTAGGAATAACTCCATTAGAAGTTCTATAGTTGTGAAAGGGAATCCACATAGTAATGTCAGCTGTGGAATTTCACCATCATGCTACCAACCTGTTTCCAACTCCCTTACTTCCTCCACTTCTTCAGTATTCAAAACACAATGAGTCTCCTTTCGGTGTGAGGTTTCATGATCCCCTATTCCTTCCCTCCTTAAGCAACCTTTTGTATCTTACTTTTGAAACCTTTTGAGTTGTTCGTATCCCCAATCATTCTCCCTCATCACTTGTTTGAACTCTTTTGAACATTCTCATCACAAATTCTGTACAAACTGAAACCACAAGCATTTTGTGTCCACCTTAACCACCACCTTCCTCTGCTTTCCTGCTCCCGCATTTACTCAGATAATCTATGGGTGCATCTCTTTGTCCTCCAGTTTCTGAACTGTGTTCCACCTGCAGCTCTAGACCTTTAATTCTCTTTATTGTGTGCTCTTCTAAATCACATAACTTGAGTGATGCGTTTTTCACAGTTTGTCGCATATATTCTTCTTGTAGAACAAATATGTAGTCATTCTGCACTGAATCAATCTTTCCCTGACCAATCCGGCACAATTCTAAACTTATTGCCTCCAATTTTTTTCCTTCTCCCAAAATACAATCTTCACAAACTTGACAATCTTTTTAAGCTTGCATTATGCTCAAGTTCGCTCCTTCTTCCACCCTAATTGGATCCACTTCCTCTTCAATACATTCTTCAAACTCTGGACCAGAAAAATTCCAGTCCTTGCAACCTAGATTTGTAGGACTGATCTCTACTAACACAGGAAGTTTTGACACCAACGTTGTAGCAATTTGGTGTACTGATTTCAATGGTTGTGCATTGATTTGATCGGGTTGTTGTTGCACAACCTCCTCTTTCCCGAGATCCACTGTAATCTTTTTAGCATTGCATACTTGTTCTTTCACATGTAATGAATGCAATTCTGGTTCAAATTGCTTCTCCATACCACCTCCTAGTAATTGCGGATGCTGCTGCCACTCAATATTATTTTCCCGCCTTTCCACTCTAATAATCAGGTTAACAATTACCTTTCCCTGCTGTACCAGATTAGAAACAAACTGATCCTCCAATGCAATAGGTTGCTAAAATGGTTCCTTTTCCGTCGGTTACCCATACTTGTCCATTAGAGCAGGTTTAAACATTTCCCATGACAATTTCGGTGTTGCACCGTACCAGAAAAAAAAACAGTATAGTGTGGTACCAACCATGAAAAGTTGCGCCCAGTGTAATTTTATATCCTCTGTCATCCGAAAAGAATTGAAATACCTTTCTTTTTTGATGATCCCGCCATACGGATCATCTCCCATAAAATCTGGCAGCACAACTCTTGTCAGCCATTTTGTATGGATTTCAACAGCACAACATAATTATTCTGTCTTTTGTTTTTAATTCTCATCCATTTACAGTGCCATGGATGCTTTCCACAATTTTTTTCCTCTCTTTTTCATCCATATACAGTGCCAGCGTCGGATGCTAACCAAGGAAAAACATTCTCCCAGTCGCGAATGTCCTCCATTTTCTCACTCAATTGCTCTGGCAGCGATCCTTCCTTTTATTCTAGTTCAATATCTCTCAGCTATGATGAAATAGTAGAGGCCAAAGAAGCTTTAGAATTCAAGAGTATTTGGGAATCAGGTGTTGATTCTATGAAATTCTCAGGGAATGTGTTAGATATTTTGGTGGTGGTTCATTTAGATAGTAGATCAAGTGACAAATTTATTTCTAAAAATCATTCAAAGGTTTCCAATGTAGTCGCCAGGCCAACCAAGCAGTTCAGAATTGGGCTGGGAGATGGGAATTGACAGTACTCTTAGGGGTTTGTAAGGGTGTTTAGGTGACTATGAAAAATGTTTTTCACTAATAAGGATCATGTGTTTGACACAAGTGGACCATGTTTTATTCTTTGAATGACTTGGAAAATAATTTTGTTCATATTTTTCAAAACTTAGAAACATAAATCAATGGAGTTCATGTGGGATGGCTTAGTGGTGAGATTACATAGGGAGAAAAGCAGATACGAATACCACTGGAAATAAAACAAACATTCTGCCCATGGATTCTTCTTTTAGAGTTTTGGTTTTGGAAAACTAAATTTAATTGTTTTGTTACCAAGAAAAACCATCCTTGGGAAGAAAACAAGTAGAAAATGGAATAGTTTATTTTTGAATTTCATTACATATTTTATGAACCAAGAGAGTTACCACTTGAGTTAGAGATCATTTTATTACTTTAATTCATGGTGCAACACCAATGAATATATATGACCATATAAACTAGATCCTTCCTTGAATGAGGAGGATGGAAAAAAAATTATCTGGCAGGGGAGATACTAGTGGGGGGGTGCAGGTGGGGTGTCTAGGAGGGTTGTCTGGGGGGGCTGCAGGGCAGGGGGAGGGTGAAGGTGCGGTGCAAGGGGGGGTTCCAGGTGGGGGGGGGGGTGCATGGGGGGTCTGCAGGGCAGGGGGGAGGGTGTAGGTGCGGTGCAAGGGGGGGTGTCCAGGAGGGGGGGGGGACCTAGCAGGGGGAATACTGGTGGGGGGGGGGCAGGGGGTCTGCAGGGCAGTGGGGAGGGTGCAAGGGGGGGTCCAGGAGAGGGGGACCTGGCAGGGGGGGTCTCCATGGGGGTGAATGATATCTTACATCAATGTCCATCCGTCGAGTGATGTGTCAAATTCTTAGATATACCCTAATGACACTAGTGTTATCATACATGATCAGAACATGTGTACGAGTGAAACCATTATCTAGCCCTTTGGAAATACCCTAGGATTCTGCTAAGTTCTTTTTCAACAGCAAGGACTGCTCTCGGTTCTCTTTCCCTTTGCAGAGAATCTTCAATACACCCCTTGGCTGTCCAATACCAATTCAACAGCTCCTTTCCCGGTCCAAAAGAGACGGGTAACTGGGTAGTTTTTCCACACCCAAGTTGTAAACAGTTGTTGAATAGTCTGGAGAAATCCCCCTGGTACATCAACTAAGCCATCTGTTTCTATATTTCCAGAAATATTTGATGCACCTGGGGGGGTGCAGGGGGGTCTGCTTGTCCAGGGTATATCCGGGGGGGGGGGGGGTCCATGGGGGGTGTCTAGGGGGGAGGGAGGGGTGTACATGGGGGGTGTCTAGGGGGAGGGGTGTCCAGTGGGGGTGCAAGGGGGTTGTCCAGGGGGGCATGGGGGTTGTCCAGTGGGGTACAGGGGGGGCATGGGGGTCCGGGGGGGGGGCATGGGGGTCCATGGGGGCATGGGGGTGTAGGGGGGTGTTCAAGGGGGTTGTCCAGGGGGGTGCAAGGGGGTGCAAGAGGGCTGTCAAGGGCTGTCCAGGGGGTGTTCAAGGGGGTTGTCCAGGGGGGCATGGGAGTCCAGTGGGGGTGCAAGGGGGCTGTCCAGGGGGTGTAAGGTGGGTCTTCTTGTCCAAGGTCTGTCTGGGGGGGGGGTCCATGGGGGGGTCTAGGGGGGGTGTCCAGTGGGGGTGAAAGGGGGTTGTCCAGGGGGCATGGGGGATGTCTAGTGGGGTACAGGGGGGCATGGGGGTGCAAGGGGGTGTTCAAGGGGGCTATCCAGGGGGGTGAAAGGGGGATGTCCAGGGGGCATGAGGGTGTGAGGGGGGGGGGGTGTTCAAGGGGGTGTAGGGGGCTTTCCAGGCGGTGCATGGGGGTGCGGGGGGTGTTAAAGGGGGTGCAGGGGGCCTGTCCAGGCGGGGCATGGGGGTGCAGGGGGTGTTCACGGGGGGCTGTGGGTTTTTTTTTATGAAATGGGAATCCCTAAAGCCACGGTTTCAAACCGTGGCTGTATGTTTATTGCCACGGTTTTAAACTGTGGTTAAAACCATAGAGCCACGATTCTGAACCGTGGCAATAGGACCTATATGGCTTACTGTTCTACCATGGTTTCAAACCATGGCTATAGTCCTTTAGCCACGGTTTGAAACCGTGGCTATAGTTCTTGCCCTATAGCCACGCCAATACCATCCACGATCCGTTGAACCGTGGCTATAACATATAGCCGCTATTTTTGGGCTTATAGCCATGGTTTGAAACTGTGGCTATAGCCTAAATTTCCATTAGTGGAAATCATACCGGATATAAATATACATGTGATCCAACATCCATAAAATAATCTATCATGCAATAAACATCCAGAAACAACAATGCAACTTCCAGTGGGGCTCTATCCTATGGGACAATACATAAAAGACAATCATGATCCTACAAAGGCATAAGGTTATATATAACTAATATCAAGTCTTTCCACAATCCATCGATATACAAGAGGTTACCTCCTAGTGGAATTACACACACTAAGGATACATGTGTATCTTTCTCTACACCCAAGGTTCCTATTATTCTATGTTTGTCGATTTCTGTCTTAAAAAACCATGCTCACCTTTTTTTATAAAGTATTTTCAAATCCCATCCAATCTACTTCAAGTTTTGAAAATCCATTTTCTACAAATCAAGGAAATCCCATTTTCAAATCAAAAACCCCTTTAAAACACAAACCTACACCCTTTTAAATTTTAACACATGAATTACATTTCAAATCTCAAGGAGTTAATAAGAACATCAAGAAATTCAAGAAGTTAGAATGCTTGAATAGATCCACCTACCTTAAGGGTGGAGAAAACCTAACTGCCTTTGACAATAGGGATTAGAAACTACAAGATCTACCTTTGATAGAAAAGGAACACCAAGAAACTGAAAATGATCGATAAAAAAACCTATTCGATCACAAAAATGCAGCCAAACCATATACCCAACCAAAACTAAAGAAGAACCAGAGGGAAAACTTACCTAGAGGGGAGAAATCCAACCATAATGACGATCAATCTCATAATGAATCGATCCATACATAAATAAGTCACCCAAAATCACCTAGGGAGCTCTTTAGGTTGATCTAGGAAGGCATAGAGAAATAATGAAACATATCACTCGTATAGAGACCTAAAAGACCAACACTGTGATATTTACATGGTTTATAACCTATTTACATGTCGTGTAATCCTCGGGATCCATATACATCGAAAAAAACCCATCACCTTTTAATTAAAAACTGAATTTTTATACATACATGATATATACCTATTACACAGTGTGTAAACCATTCATTCCATGTACCTGGTTCATGGATTCTGCCTAGAGGCCATTGCATAGCGTGTACTTCACTTACACGACATGTAAGTACCCAGTGAGCAGTAGAAACTATAATATTTTATGTTGATAATTCCAAAAAATCCATAACTTCTGCATTGCAAGTATCCTCCCTAATTAATTTTTTAAAATAATCTCCCAAAGAAAAAGGAAACCAAAAGAAAATATTAGAACATATCTGATATAAAGGTAACAGGGCGTTACAATCTCCCCACCATAAAAGATTTATGTCCCTAAAAAGTGCTCAAGATTCTGGATCTACAAAAAGATAAGGTCATTGTTTCCTCATCAACAACTCCCACTCCAATGTCTCGTATCGATCCTGTCTTCACTGTCATAGCACTTGGACCCGGGGGATCATTTTTCTGCACAGTATCTTATCCTGGTGATCCATAATCTAAACTAGCTTCTCAACTAAATTGGTATTGGGATTAAGATATACATCCTCCCTCCTAATCACATGTGAAGGATCTATTATATACCTCATCAACTGGGAAACATGAAGCACATCATAGATAAAATTCAAACCAGATAGAAAGTCCAATTGGTAGGCCACCCTCCCCAGTCACTCAATGATATCAGAGGGGACAACAAACCTTGGTGCAAATTTACCCTTCTTACCCAACCGATGATGTCCTAAGTGAGGTGAAACTTTGAGAAAAAAATGATACCCAAACCACAAATTACAACATCCAACAAAAAAATTCCTCATAATATTTATGAATAATGTGTGCCATGATCAAATGACACTACATCAATTGCACCATCTCCATTTTCTCTTGAACCAAAATCAACCAAACCAAGGACCACTCTCCCAACTCTTCCTAAAACAAGGGAGATCGACATGGATGACTATACAAAGCCTCAAAGGGATCCATCCTGATCAAAGCCTGATAAATATTTTTATAGTATAACTCAACCAAAGTAAAATTCTTATCCCAATATCCACCAAAATCAATTACAAAATCCCAAAGCATATCCTCAAGAACCTATATGTCTCTCTCTATATGTCCATATGTCTAAATATGATAATCCGTGCACAATTTCAACTAAGGAAAAATTCATCTTGCAAACCTTTCTAGAATATGGATGTAAACCTCGAGTCCTTGTCAAAAAAAACTACAGTGGGAACCTCATGAAGTCTCAAAATCTCTTAAACATATAAGTCCCCATGCTGTTCAACTTTCATCATTTCCTTTATTAGAATTAAATGCACTGATTTAGTGAGTTTGTCGATAATCACCCAAATCGCATCCTTCCCACTAGGATTCCATGTTAGAATAATGAATAAATCCATGTAAATTTCATCCCACTTTCATATTGGAATAGGTAAAGGCCGCAACAAACCTATAGGTCTCTGGTGTTCCATCTTAACTCTTTGACAAGTGAGACACCGCAATACAAAATATGCAACTGACCGCCTCATCTTTGGCCACCATTATTGATGTTTCAAATTTTTGTACATCTTTGTATTCATATGGTTCACAGAACAACATGTATGGTCTCCACTGTCTAATAACTCATGTCTCAAGGAAGAAGGAACAACCAACCTACTAGAGAATCACAAATCTCCCCTGGGAGATCGTGACCACTAACCCTTGGTCTACCCTCTATTTAGGATTTCTCCTAAGAATCAGCTCTCAGTGTCTATCATCTTCTCAAGTAAAACCAGCTCATCAAAATATGATTTATCCTTTATAAAATCTAGGAACAATTATCCATAAATCTCCTTCACTCCCAAGCTTATCTATGAAAACAAACTCATTAGAGACCACTCTTCAATTGATTCCTTCACTGCTTAGATCAATACTCTTATGCTCAGTACATCTACAACCATGTTTCCTTTCCTAGGGATATATATAATATCAAAATAAAAGGTCTAAAGATACTCAACCCATCATATCTGTCTCAAGTTCAAATCCCTCTGAGTGAAAACATACTTCAATATTTTGTGATCAGAATACATTGTAAATCGCTCTCTGATAAGATAGTGACACCACTTCTTGAGTGCTTTCATAACCGATGCCAAATCAAGATCACAAGTATGGTAGTTCTTCTCATGAGGGTGTAACAATTATGATTTATAATCCACTATTAGTTTCCCTTACATTAAGACGCATCCCAAACCCGTACCTAAGGCATTGTAGAAAACATCGTAACTCGAACCTGGTTTTGCTAGAATCAAAAATATTGCTGAATTCAACCCCACTTTCATATCCTCAAAATATCTCTGACATTTTTCATCCCACTCAATATTTACACCCTTATGGGTCAAACCTGTTATCAGAGATGCAAGCTTGGAGAAGTCAAGAACAAACCACCTGTAATACCTAGCCAACCCTAATAAGATTCAGATCTCAAACATATTTCTGGAATTTTCCCTTGACATAATTGCCCATACCTTTTTAGGATCCACTGAGATTCCCCTCTTAGATATCACATGCCTCAGAAACCTCACATCCAAGTCCTCTAGTTGAACCTTAATTCCCACCAACTCAATAGGTGTCATTCAATTAGATGGTATAGAATTGGGCATTGTTCTAGGGGGTAGTTAAATAGTAAACTTGACCTCTCTATGTTGCAGAAAACCAAAAAAAAAACATCTATAAAGATGTTAGGGTATGCACACACACCAATAGGTAACTAACCTCCCAACAAAGGGTCAAATTTATCAAGAAAAGTTTATGACAACTAGCATGAGATTATACCAACATAAGAAACAACATGACCCACCCTTCCTGATCTAGAATCCCACTCACCATGGAAAACAAGATTGACCCCATCAACATATAAGAACTATAAACGATAGTGATAACAGTCCATCTATCCCTTCATGTTGATCATCCAATCCATTCCGATAATCAAGTCAAAGATGTCAAGATCAAGCACTAAGAAGTCCCAATACTCCTCCATGTCGGCTATCACCACCCGACATGTGGGGTACTTGAAACCTTGTTCATACCTCTTTCCCAAAGGCATGGAAAGATCCCACAATAATGGAATAATCTCCTAATGAAAACCCAACATGTCAACCAACTTTGAATATATAAAAGAATGTGTGGCACCTGTATCAAACAAATCTAGTACCATAGAAGATGAAATAAATATCATACCTCTAACAGTATCTAGCCTTGCTTTAGATTTCTATGGCGCACACTCTATCACATAAAGTCATACGGACTTAGCCACCTGGAAATCCCCCTTGTCCTAAGAATGAGACCCACCACCCTTGGGATCATCAATGTGAACCTTTGATCCCTTTGTTAAAGTGGATACCACCTTACTACCTTGGGACATCTTGTCACAGAAATGTTTTAGATGGCCATATCACCCATAAAAATGAAAATTCCTATAATCCTCTGTAGAATGAGGCCTGGTATAACCATGCCTCTTGCACTAGTAGCAGATAACCTGTTGTTTCCCTAAAGAAGCCCTAAAATTGGTCATACAGAAAGCGACCACTCTTGAATTTCCTTTTCTAACCAGAATAAGCACCCTGTCTAACCACTACAGCTACTGAAGCTTTGCCCAAACCTATCATTCCAGTTATGTCTACCTCAGCCAATGTTTCGTTATACACTAACTCCTCAAAGTTATAAAGGAAAAAAAATAACTAGGATCAAATGAATATTGGCTCTCAACCCCATCTCGAACCGCCGAGCCTTTAAGTATTCATTACTGAAAAGATTTGGTTGTTGTAATAGTGGGTGCCCAAGATCCAACTATATAATATATTTGATTACCATGTCCTATATACAATTAGATATACTTAATGTACTCTTACCATTATAGTGCATATTTTCTTGTGTCCACTATTGAAATGGTAATGTTCATAGATTAATTGTTGTATCAAAAGGTTATAGCAGATCTCAGGCTATAATGAGAACCTTGAGATACTATGACATTAATCTTAAACATATGTCCTATGGTCTGGATACATCTTACTGACTGGAAAAATTATATGTATGACTATCAGGTGTTGGAGGCTCATAAGTATTGAGACTTCTTCTCATGAAGTTCACACTTGATGGTCTCTAGTAGTGAGATAATGAGGAAAAACCCACCAATAGGAACACTATATGTTTTGGGTGTAATTGGATGTTCTTATCTACGAATATGTGTAATGGTATCTTGGTTTGAGATCATTTCCAATGTGTGTTATTTGATTGCGTACTTTGATACAAGTCAAAAACCATGACAATGAATTTTTGGCAAGGTAGCTTATTTTGGGTGTGTCATTGGTGGTTTGACATTGGTTGAATGGTCAAGAAAGGATTCGTCGCTTCCAAGTTAAGGAAATAATATATCTCGGGTATGGTTGACCAGGATGGTAGTAACTTGATACATCCATAGATATGGTAGTCCAAGGTAAATCCATCCAGTTAGATCAACAAATAATAAATCAAGAAAAGGATGATGAAACAAGTGTGCGTCCTGCTTTATGAGATATTAAAGACAAAGAGATTATATTACATAGTGTGTGTTCGTAGGTTGGTTGTCTTTGATATGACTATCCTTATTTATTTAGAGGCCTTGAGGGGTTGCTAGATTTCACTCTTAGTTTGTGAATATTATTCACTTCTGTTGAGATATGGTCCTAGAGGTTCACACACAATAGCATATTCGAAGGTCTGCCATATTATGGTGAATAGAAATTTTAGACATGGTGGGCCCCACCACTAGGGTCCGAGTTTTTTTCCAGGGATATACGATCACCAAAGGAATAAATAAATCCATATTTTTCAAGTTAAGAATAATTGGTATTGATTTTTTTTATTATGCAATATATTATTTGAATGAATATTAGTTCAAAATATTCACGGTTCATTTAATATTTGTCGGAACGATGAGTCGAGTTAATGGCTCGGGTTTTATCATGTAATATATTTATTATATTACAAGAAAGTGATAAAAATATAAATGATATTTATGATTCAGTTTACTAGTCATAATATATCATTTATCTAGTGAGAAATAAATATTTGGAAATCGGTTGTTTATACTAGATATTTATCTCCTCCCAATAAATAAGAGAAAGGAAGCTCTCTCCATAAACTATTCACTATTTGAATGGTAACAACTTCCCTCTCTACTCTCTCTCTCTCTTGATTCCTAGAGAGAGACACTCTAGTTCTAGGCACTTGATCACAGTTTTTCTTCACAGATCGGTGAAACATAGCAGTGGTGATCGTCAGGACGTCGAAGGCATCGTTGAAACTCTTCGCTAGCACCCGGATACAGACGACTGACGTTCCCGTAGACTTTCGAAGCGCGTGCAAACGATTTACGGGGATTCAAATTCAGATCCTTCAAGAAATGATCGTCGGTGACGAGAAGACGCCGAGCGCAACTTCATATTGAATCATGCACTTCTATAGTTTATTTTTGTTCTCAAATTATTCACGCGATGATCCACTGGATAATACTGGGCAGAGATTCATCGTCAACAACACAATCCTGTCGATCGTCGGTGGAAAAATTTTAAAAACTCATTTTGGGGCTTTTGGCTTTCATGTTTGGTATCTTCAATTGGTATCATAGTGATCAAATGAAAACTTTAAGTCAATTAAAAAATAAAATTTGTATTAAACTGTGAAGAGGTCAACATTACGGTCTCAATGTTGTAGATAGTTTTTCAATCCAACCTCGGATATTTTTTGTTTTTGGAAACTTCATGGAAGGATTTTAATATATATAAAAAATTCGTCAATGTTGTGGCCCCACGTCGCCTCCCAAGCCTGGCCCTCTCGCTCGGTGGTAGCTGGCCACCCACCCCCTAGTGAGGCGTCACCCGCGACCTCCCTTCACCACACCAGACCGGCACAGCACACAACGCCTCGCTCTGTCGGACCTCCTCTCTTCCGCGGGCCTCTCTGCCATGAGCCGCACCTAGCGAGGCACCACCGCTGTGGCGACCCTCCTTCACCGGCCGCCCTGTGAGGCACCACCGCGGCCCGCCTGAAGACCGCCATCCGGTGCTGCCTGAACCAGCCGGAGCTCACCTCCCTCAGAAACGGTCGACCTCCATCTGCGAGTGGCACGCCGCGACCGGCCCTCCCTCAGCAGGTCTCCCCTCCACCGGATCGACCTCCTCACGTCCGATCGGTTGCGGACCCGGTCTTCTCCCGCCACCCTTGAGCATCATCGACACAGCTCTCCCATCAGACCAGCTCTGGACGACCCCCCTTGCGTGGCTCGGCCGCTCCTCTACTGTCACCACGGGCCGCTGCACCGTGTTGCGGCGGCACTGTTTCCCCTCGCCGGCCCGCCACTGCCCAGAGAAGGGGCTTCCGCCGGCGACCTTTGTTGCCCCCCAATTAGACCGGTAACCCCTTCCCTTGTCTCATTCATTCCTAAGTGGGTTTGGACGGGTCGACCCAACTCGGAACGGGCGTGGGTGGGCTTGTTCGGCCCAGAACACTCCGGAATAGGATTTGCACCACACAGAATGGGCCTGCACATGTTCGACCCGACTCGCACATACCCTGCCTGTGGTTTTTGGGGCCCAATTATTTTTAATATAACCAAAAATTAATTAAATCAATTAATTTAATTTCCGTTGTAAATTAATATAATTAAATATTATATTTTTGGTTTAAAATGTATTTTTACTAATTATGGATTAAATTAATTTAATTAAGTGTTCAAATTAAATTAATTAATTAATTTAATTTTTTGTTTTAAAATTAAGTTAATTAATGAGACCGAACAACTAAAAATATTGAATTAAAATAAGAGTGAATTTTAATTCAAAAAAATGCCCTCGAATTTTTTTAATGCAAGTTTAATTTTTATTTCTACATTTAATTTAAATACGCGAGTTATAGAATATTTGACTGGTCATGAGTCATGGGCCAACCAATACGTTTTTGGTGCGTTTTTATTTATTTATTTAATTATTGTATGGTTTGTAATAAGTAGTTAAATAAGAAGTGATTTGTGTGTCGTCGCAATATCATTTTATGTATAAGGGCATGTGTGCCCAATTCTGAGTTGTATTTTATACTCCCCAGTTCCCCTCACCAGCGAGCGAGTATTGTTGTATAACGATGAGACATGCAGTGACGCATTTCATGCCAAGTTATGACCACGCACCAGAGAGTATATTGATGCATTGGATGAGAGGTGTTGCAACTCAAGTCGTAAGTGACGCGACTCCAGGTATATTCCCTAGGGTCTAGGTTGATCCATTATTCACTCAATGGATTAACCATCAGAATCATCTCATGATCAGTTTGTCATTTTATTTTTGCATGGTTTATTATTTTGTGTTTGTGTAGTTAGTGCGCGTATACAAAGTAATAAACAGGCATTCATAGATAAAATGAACATGTGACTCGATAAATTTTTATATTTATTACAATCAGTTGTGAGTGTGATCACATAGAACATGCTTAAAAAATAAAAAAAATGATTTCTTTTGTCACATTAAAATAAAAAAACCATCAAAGAAATATTAATTCGTTATCATCTTCCATCATTCAAATTTAAACAAAATCAGGTGTTTGGGGTGCTCGTCATTCCATAGTCGAGGGCGACTCTTACTACGAGGGAGTTCTTATCAAAGTGGTGGGTCGAATTAACTAAATTGGTAGTAATGATTATCAATAATTAATTTGCTATCATTTTAGAGGCAAGCATTGAATAAAACAAGTTATGATTTTAGAAGTTAGGACTTCACTCAACAGATCAAGGAACAGTGAGTAAATGCGGTTGACCGGCCAAACACCTACCTTGAACCCTCCAAGTAGTGGCGTAGCCTAAGTTTGTAGACTATGAGGGGAGGTTCAAGTATCCTTGCCACCAGAATACTCTAATGATGGAGTATTCTGATTCTAGTACAGAGGGTTCCTAGAATTTGATAAAATAGCGGGAGACATTAAATGATTTGATTATTTAATCAAAATGTCTAAATTGATAGTCAAGATAAATGTATTAATCTATTATAATTTTATTTTTTGTATAAAATGGAATGTTATACCATAAGAAAATACTGTGATAAATAATGGACAATGTAAATGTCCACAATGGCATGAGTATCCAATAGTAGTACAGGTGCTTGCGCAAAATACTACAATATTGGAAATTCCATATGTTAGTGTCCCTTTACTTGTTAAGCCACCTCAAGAAGCGAGAGTGTAAAAATGTTTATAAGAGACTCATGTATGTAGCATATGATGATTATTTCATAATGATATCATCAACATCTTATGCTAGATGTGGTCTCTACATCAGGACATGGGTGATATAACATGAAGTCTTATCTTTGAGAAGTTTTAGAGGAGAAAGTGAAGCAAGATATGAATTAGGTGATGTTTACACTGGACATGTGTAAATTTAAATATGGATCACGATCTTTCAATGGACCCCTTTATCATATCATTTTCAACCATTTACTGATGTTTCATTTTAGGTTACAAAACAAACAATATTGGGTAAGCGCTTCATTACTAATTTAGGTAAGGTTCACCAAGAATACAGTTAAATCTTTAATTTTTATGGAGAACAAATTGAAAGACAAGGCAAAAAGGCCAATGTCAAGTGGTACTCCAAGGGCACATTAGCAACATCATTCAATGAAATAGGTATTAACAGGAGGTTATTTGCATCACATATCATGAAATAAAATAATGGAAGAATAAATGTAATAAATTGAATTAACGAAGCAAGTAATCACTTATTCTTCGGGTATATTCATCACATAAAAACAATGTTTCAATCCTACTTTTTGGGTATTTAATATAGTATGACTATCACATATGTATATTGAAATATAGCAACCAAGTGTATAAACATTACTAGAAGTCTTGTGTATTCCCCAAGCGGCCGAGAAAGGATGATTCCTAAGTCAGCGATGAGAAGTACATGACTTATGTATTTCCAAGTTAATGATTCCTATAAAACTATAATTGAGTATAACAAAAAAATTTATCTCACGTTTAATTCAGACACAAGGAGACATTATTTCATGTTTAGGAATGAATGTTGCTTGTGGCATCTCATACTCAATCAATAGTTAAATAATGATACTTGAATCATAGGCAATAAGCGATGAATATAAAAAGTAATACTTTTATACCTAGCTGTGGCAAGATAAATATTTGTTAGGTAAGACTAAAAGTGGATGTCAAGTATATACCCAGTTTGATATTTAGGATCAGTAAAGCTAAACACATTTGGTATTATCAATGCCTTTAGTTTGGAAAAAGAAACATTTAGAGATAAAGGTATGCCAAAAAGATTTCATAATTAGTTTATCTAGAGAGCGTAAAATATTCCAAGAGTAAGCTAGTGGTATGTATACTTCATAATATTCCTTTCAGTAATTAAGGAATGATAAAGTGAAGTATATGCATGGTTAGAAGATATAAGTTGCTTCGGGCCAGCATGCCGATGAATATCTTGACCAAGCATTCATCGATCAATAAAATGTAGCATAAAGTAACTCATAAATGTAAATTAATTTATCTACATCACAACATTGATGTTAAGGAGGAGGATCGATGATGAAGTCTTATATTTTAGAATCGATCAAAAAAATGTAGCATGAATCAATTCCTAAACACTCATTTTATACATCAGAGTTATGATATAAGTAGTATCAATGTTGCAACTTGCAAAAACTTCCATCATATTTCATAATGTGCTTTTCAAATAACGGTGATGTTCCATAACCATATGCCAACTATTATTACTAATGGATACCATCGAAATCCATTATGTCATCAGGACATGTGTTTGGATGCAAAGAGTTTGTTTGGACATAAACAAACTTGCATCAATCAAAATACATTGTGCATCTAAAGTAGTAATCCTAAAATTTTCTTAGGATATTACATATATCCCTAAGATAAAAAATTGGTAGTCAGGTAATATACTTTATTTTTATATAAGGGTGCACATATCTATTAGAGATAGTGGCAACTAAATTGACTTGGGTTCAGTGAATCCTTGAGATGCACAAGTATTTGGAATAGAAACTAGTTCCACAAGTGCATGTGGAACATGAATATTCAGGTGACACATACTTCATAGGAAGGTTAAAACCATAGTGATGGTTTTATATTCACTGTGGTCAGTGATTAATTATTAATTTGGAATAATATTTCCTACAAGTAGGCAGTATATAAATATTGACAAGGTTAATAAAATTCAATAATGGATTCCATGTATCAATGTGAAAAGGGGATTATTATTTTGAATAATGTGGTGGGTATTCAAATGATATGATACATGGATGGTACAAGCGTGGTACCAATAAGGATTGATTGGTTACAATAAGTCATTATGCATAAATCCACTACAATTTTACTTATCATAACTAATTTATGAGATAATTTAACTGGCCAATGGATTTCAAGATCAACTTTCATGGAAGGAGTCTATATGATGCAACCAAAAAGGGATGGTGACACCATATGATTCCAATAAGGGTTTCCAGTTACCAAAATCTAGTTCATGATTAAAGTAAGCAACAAGATCTTAGAACATTCATTTAGAATGAATCAATTCCATATTTCTACTAGAGGTTTGTGGGAGAACCATTTTTTTCCAAGTGAAATGCGTTAAACAACCTATAGAAAACGACTATTGGACTTACAATTATTTAAGACTAGAATGAAAGAATATGTGATCTAGTGATTGACTTGAAGTAGAAACCTAAGTTCTATAGAATAGGATCTACTTAGGTAGATCTAAAGGTTTATTGGACCTATTCAATCATACATATAGTGACATGGTATTGAAAAAATAAAAGTTGGAATAATTCAAGTTAGAATTGTTGCTAGTGTCACATGGCATAATATCTCTAGGTTGACAAGTCTTAGACATGGGAGGAGATTAACACGGGGAGTTGAAATATATACACTTGTGATGGATCAATCACTTATTCCATGATATGTACAAGAACTGATATTTCCAAGATATACTTTATAGTAGAAAAATATCAGTTGTATCAAGAAACACTGCAAGGGAAGCAGTCAGAACTATCCATTTGTACTTAGGTAAGTACAAAAGATATATACCTGATATGTGGAGAAGAAAGGATACTAGTTTTCAGGGGACAAAAACTAGTCTTCCTTAGATCCATGTGATCTAGTATCATAGTCAAACTAAGGTGTTGAGTGAGACAATATCATATGAGCTAGTGGTAGCCATAACTACAAATACTAAGTACATTGCAACTTCTAAGGCAGCTAAGTAGTAGCTAAATGCAACGATTTGTTCCAGTTCTTGGAATCAAACCTAGTAAGTAGAGTATTATAATAATGTAAATTATGATACTCTTACTAGAAAATATTTCAAATTATAAAAGTGGAAAAAAGGATATACTCGGGGATAAAATCTCTTGAGAAGTTTTACTCAAGGAGATGAGGTCGTTATAACAGAAATGCCATGTGGCAGAAAGATGGCAAGCCTAGTAGAAAAAGTCATGACTCAACAGAAACATTATTTAAATCATGTGAGAGTTAACGATTATAGTTATCAAGTCGGATCTAGTAAAAGTGGGAGTGTTGTAATAGTGGGTTCCCTAGACCCAACTATGTAGTACTTTTGATTACCATATCATGTATACAGTTAGATATACATGATGTACTCTTACCATTATAGTGTAGACTTTTCTTCATCTACTATTGAAATTTTAATGTCTATAGATTAATTTTCATATAAAAAGGTTATAGAAGATCCCAAGATATAATGAGAACCTTGAGATATTATGACATTAATCTTAAACATATTTCTTATGGTCTAGATACATCATACTGACTGGACATAGTAGTTGTCTGACTATCAGGTGTTGGGGGATCATAAGCATTGAGAATTCTTCTCATGAAGTTCACACTTGGAGATCTCAAGTAGTGAGATCATGTGGACAGTCACACCAATAGGAACACCACATGTTTTTGGTGTCATTAGTTGTTCTTATATATGAACATGTGTAATGGTCTCCTGACTTGATATCATTGCCAATGTGTTCCATTAGATAACATACTTTTATGCAAGAAAAAACCATGATAATGAAATTGTGGTGAGGTATCTTGTGTCAGGTGCATCATTGATGGCGTGAAATTGGTTGAATGGCTAAGAAAGGATTTGTCACATCCGGGTTAAGGAAGTAATAGATCTTAGGCCTGGTTTATCAAGATGGTATTACCTTGGTAAATTCATACCCATGGTAGTCCAAGGTAAATCTATCCAGTTATATCAACAAATAATAAAGTAATAAAAGGACAATGACATGGGTTTTCATCCTTATTTGTGAGATATTAAAGACAAAGAGATTATATTACACAGTGTGTGTTCGTAGGTTGGTTACTACTGCTCAGACTTTCCTTATCTCTTTAGGGGTCATGGAAGATTGATTGACTCTAATCTTGGTCTATGAATATTATTCACTTCTACTGAGATAAGGACTTAGAGGATCACACACAATAGCATATTCCAAAGTCTTCCCTATTCTGGTGAATATGAATTTTGGACATGGTGGGACCAACCACTTGTGTCTGGGTTTTTGTCCAGGGATATATGATCACCAGATGAATAAATAAATTCATATTATTAAAGCTAAGAATAATTTGTATTAAATTTATTTATTATGCAATATATTATTTGAATGAATATTAGTTTAAAATATTCATAGTTCATTTAATATTTGTGGGAATGATGAGTCGAGTTAATGGATCAGGTTTTATCACATTATACATTTATTATATTATAATAAAGTGATAAAAATATAAATGATATTTATGATTCAGTTTAGTAACCATAATATATCATTTATTTACTGAGAAATAAATATTCAAGTATCGGTTATTTATACTGGATACTTATCCCCTCCTTATAAATAAGAGAAAGGAAGCTCTCTCCAAAAACTGTTCATTACTTGAATGGTGAGATTTTCTCTATATACTCTCTCTCTCTCTATATCTTGATTCGTAGAGAGAGACTCTCTAGTTCTAGGTGCTCGATCACATTTTTTCTTTGTAGATCGACAGAACATAGTAGTGGTGATCGTCGTGACATTGAAGGCATCATTGGAACTCCGCGATAGCACTCGAATTCGGACGATCGATATTCCCAAATATTTTAGAAGCACATGTGGATAATCTAGAGGTATACTACTTTGTATCCTTCAAGAAAATATCACTGATGATGATCAGACATCGAGCATGGATTTGGATCAAACCAGGTTCTTCTATAGTTTATTTTTGTGCTTAAATTATTCATAGGATGATCCACGGGCTAATACTAGGAAGAGATTCACCGTCAACGATGTAATCATGTTGATCGTCGGTGGAAAATTTTTAAAAATACATTTTTGGGGCTTCCACTGTGCGACTAGTACCTTCCCTAGTGCTATATGCACCAACTTAGAAAAATGGTTGGAGTACTCCAGAACACTATGATCCCCTTGCTCCAAGGTCAGAAACTCCTGGGTCTTAGCCGCACATAATGTATTAGGATAAAACAAAAGATTAAAGATTTTCTTGAAAGAAACCCAGGTAAGACCCTCATGCAACTTATCTTGATTTATATATTCCTTCTACTTTCTTCATGCCCCATTGAGCATATACATGGAAAAACCCATTTGAGAATATCCAGGAGTCTTAAAAAAGTTGAAGATCCTCTTAATTCATTCAATCCACTCCTCTGATTCTTGGGTTTTTTTGTCACCATGAAAGACAGGTGGATGTTGCTCGGTAAATTTTGATCCATGATCCACTACTCATCCTAGGTTCACAGTACCCACTGAACCCAGAGTCTAAATGTTATGGATAACCGCTTCAACCAAATAAGGGTCCACTGGTGGATCCACTTGCGGAACCTACATCACATCCTCCCCTCTTGTATTTAAAAGATCTCTTCTAGGAGGTGTTGTCTTTTAAACACAATACAATAACCGATCAATCATGAGAAAACTAAAAAACCATTTAATCAAATTCTACAATCCAATACAATGATTTAAAATGACAATAATTTAAATCAATTATGAATTTTACCACAAAAGGCTACACCATTTGAAAGGAATAGGTCCATCTAAATAAACTCCCCACTTAGTTTATTCAAACAACCTTACACACACCAATTCCCCAAACTTAATAGAAAGGTCAATTTAAATATATTTCCCATACAATTCATTCAAATGATCATAAATACCATGTCTTATACTTAGTAGAGATTTTCTGACCACCCATGACAACTCACATTTAGTCTCCAGGAGTGAGCTGACCATGCCCCTTTTCCACACCTAGTATCCAAATTCTGACAACCCTACTTCTGTCTACCCAACAAATAGAAGTAACTCAGGTAATGCTGACACACTTCAGGCTGAGTAACCCCTATGATACCAAATTGTCACAGACCAACCCGGGATAACCTGACCAGTCACCAAAGTAATCCCATTATGGGGTGAGGTATAACAAATATAACAAAAAAAGTCTTGAATATAAGAAAAACAAGACATAAAACCAGAGTGAAAAGTGGAAACAAAGAGAGATAAAACTAATCAAAATGAGCTAAGACAGGAAGTATGAAAAGTATAGACTAACAAGTCTCCATGTGACCAACTGTTACCTCCAAAAAGCATCCCAAACTGAACAAGTGGCATAAAGAGAAGCCACCATGCTACAAAATTACCTTCCCTTTTCCCGTGTCTTACAAAACAAGGTCTACAAGTTCCCAAATTATGAAGTATGGTGTGAACAACAGATCCTAGTAAAAAACCACCCAGGAATATATACAAGTTCTAATATCAATAATGCATAATTTCAATCTTTAAAACAAAATATTTTTACACTAATTTTTATAAATTAAACAATTTTAAAACATTTATCAAACAATCCTTCAGTTTTCCAAAAATTGCATACCATGTTTTCCAAATACAGAAACATGTTAGTCATAAAACAAAGCAGGAAAATATACTGAATACAAAAAATACATGTGAGCCAACATTCATGAAATAATCTATCATGTATTAGACAAACAGAAACAACAATACACCTTCCAGTCAAGATCTGAACTATAAGAAAATATGTACTAGACACTCACAAGCATAAAAAATAATAAGGTTAGATCCAACTAATATTGAGTCCTTCCACAATCCATCGATATACAAGAGGCTACCTCCTAGCGGTGTCACACACCCTAATGCTACCCATGTCTCTTTCTCAACACACAAAAGGTTCCCACTATGAAATTTTTGTCAATTTCTTTTTTAAAAACCATACTCACATTTTTATAAATCCTTTTCAAAGATAAGAAAATCTATTTCCGAGTTTGAAAATCCATTTTTTCTCCAAATCAAGGCAATTCCATTTTCAAAGAAAAATCCCATTTGAAACACAAACTCATGTCCTTTTTAATTTCAACACATGAAATCCCATTTCAAATGTCAAGGATTCAATAAGAACAACAATAAACTAAATAATTTTGAAATATTGAATAGATCAAACTACCCGATGGATGTAGAAAACCTAATCACCTTTAAAAATGGGGACTAGAAACCACATGATCTCCATTTGATAGACAAGGCATTCCAAGAAATTGAAAAGGATTGATAGAAAACCCTATCCGATCATAAAACCATAGCCACAACCAAAACCAAAGAAGAACCAGAAGGAACGATTACCTAAAATGGAGTAGTCTAACCACAATGGTGATCAATCGCTGAACGAATTGATCCAGATGGAAAGTATTCACCCAAGATCTCTTAAGGATCTCTCTAGGTCAAGTGAGAAAGACTACATAAATAAATAATGAAATGTATCACTCATACAATAGCCTAAAAAACAAACACTATGACATTTACATGGTGTTTAACCCATTTACACATCGTGTAATCCTTAGGTTCCATATACCATATAAAACCCATCACTATTTAATTAAAAAATATTTTTTTATACATACACGACATGTAACTATTACAAGGTGTGTAAAACATTCAATCCATGTACCCAGTTCATGGATTCTACCCAACACCCCTTACAAGGTGTGTAAATATACAATGAACAATAGAAACTATAGGGTTTTATGTTGAAAATTCCAACAACTCCCTGACTTCACCATCATAGGTATCCTCCCAATTTCACTGTCAAAAATAATTGCCCAAATAAAATGGAAAAAAAAGCAAATATTATAACATATATGATAGAAAGGTAGTAGGGAATTATAGGTGTCACAAGAAAAGGCTGGTGGTAAAAGGTTTTCAACAGAAGGAAAGTGTTGATTCTACTAAAATTTTATCATTGGTAGTAAAGTTTACCACCATCCTGATGGTTCTCATTATTGTTGAATCAAATTAATTATACCTAGAGTAGCTTGATGTTAAGACTTGTTTCCATCATAGATATATGGAGGAGGAAATCTATATGTAGTATATAGAGTGATACATTGAGTCAGGGAATGAAGACCTTGTGTAAAAACCCCATGATAGCTTATATGGGTTGAAGCAAACACCTAGGAATTGGAATAATTTTTTTATCCATTTATGACTAAAAATAAATAAAAATGATGTGGAATGGATAATTATTTCTATATCAAGTATTTTAGTGATTAATACATTATATTTCTTCTATATATGGATGACTTGATCATTGGAAGATCATGTATGAGGATTGATAAGATGAAAGGTCATCTAGATGAGGAGTTTTAGATGAAAGATCTTGGAGAATATGGAATGATTTTGGGGATAAAGATCAATAGAGACCTCACATCTGGATCCTTAATGTTATCACAGGCTGGTTACATTGGAAACGTTCTAAGAAGATTCAGTATGTTGAAAGAAAATCCATTATTTATTCCCCTGGAGATCCATTTAAAATTATCAATAGAGAAATCATTGAATATGACAGAAGAGGTTGAGTACAAGAAAATGGTTTTATAGGCATCGACTATTGGAAGCCTGATGTATTTCATGGTTTGTACTCGACCTAACATTGCTCATGCAGTGGGATTTGTGAGCAGGTACATGGATAACCCTGGAAATAAAAATTAGGAAGCTATGAAGTGGATACTGAGATACCTGAAGGGAAGTAAAGAAGTATATCTGTGCTTTGGGAATGGAAATTATTTACAGGGATGGATCAGGCTTCAAGTGGGAGATTATTGGATTGATATATCCTGATCAGTTTGGATAATGTTGGGGAAAATTCTAGTATTCTATACTGCACACTAGACTGCAACACTAACTGGTCGAGATCCACAGTAAGCTCTTTGGGGGTTATTGGGGGCAACATGCCCATTCTCTGGGGGTCTGGGGGCCAAATGTACTCAGCCAAAATTTGGGTAAATGTATCAACTCTGACCTACTATAGCATATCTGATCAAGAGACACCGATAGGGAACTATAGTAGTGAAAACATTGGTATGGTTATTGTAGAATCTCGAGCTTTAGAGACAATGGTACTTTTTCTCAGTGGACTTTTAGCCACCGACCACTATAGCAACTTGAAATTGGGTGGTCACAACACTGTAGAATTGTGGAATTCCAGCAACCGTTCATTGTAGCACAATGGACTTACTATATGGTTGGTGACAAAATATTTCATCTTCTTTATTAGATCATTTTTTCTAGGGTTTTTGTGTGTGTGAAACTCTAAAACCTTCCTATAATTGTGATCCTAAATTATATTAAAGGGGTTCTGCCTCTCTATGGGCATAAGGATTATTACTGAACCACGTAAATCATTATGTGTATGTTCTTTCTACTTATATTATTTTTGTATTTTCTTCATCTACAAACCTCTATTGATGGCACTCTTAGAGTTTCTACAAAAACTAGTATCAAAGGTTGAGTTCATAAATCTTGAAATAAATGTTGGCTGTAGAAGAAGTAAATGTAAAGATCAATCGCCTCAATTGAATTGACTTCAATTATTAGAGGAAACAAATTGAGGATTGTATTTATCATAAAAAGATTCAAATCCTTATGGGTGTCAAACCAATGGATATAGATCATAAAAATTGGGAGATACTCGATTGATAGGTTCTAGGAGTTATTAACCATACATTTGAAAAAAACATGGAATTTAGCATCAGAAAGGACATGACAGCGGCTGAGCTGATGAAAGATCTAGATAATATGTATGAGAAGACTTCAACATAAAAAAGTTCACCTGATGAGATGATTTTTTAATCTGAAAATAATTTAAGGTAATATTTTTACAGATCACATAAATTAATTCAACACCATCACAAGTCAGTTGACATTAGTGGGAATTGTGCTTGATGATGGGGTCTGTGCACTGGTTTTGTTTTCTTCATTACTTAATAGTTAGGAAATTTTTTTAATAGTTGTGAGTAGTTATTTAGGGAATAAAAATATGGTTATGAAGGATGTGTGGGACCTAATCCCCAATGATGATATTCAAACAAGATAATTGATCAGATTCTCTAGTTCTGTTTTGAACGTGGAAGAAAGAGGAATAAATGCATAATGAGATAATCATAGGGGATGATCAAAGTCGAGAGGAAAGAGTCGAGATAAGGAAATGGGGTTGGTACTACCTGCTATACTTTCATGAAGAAATGATATGTTAAAGAGTGTAGAGAAAAATGAAATTCACTAGAAACTAATATAAAAAACATGGAGACTAAAGGAATTGATGATGTGTGGCTACTGAGTGTAGATATCTCTACAAAGTCTTGGATTGTAGACTGAGGGGTGTCATTTCATTATATTTCGGATAAGGGTTTCCAAAACAATTATGTTTATGGAAATTTTGGTAAGGTGTATCTTTATAATGACGAAACCTTGAAAATCATGGGTAATGGGGATGCATGGATAAAGACCAACAATTAGAGTTTGTTAGTTCTGGAAAACATGAGTTATATCCCTAATTTAAGAAGAAATATTATTTCTATTGGGCATATTAATGATTTATTTTTTAGTACCACATTCACTAGTGGTGCACGGAAGATCTCCAAGAGTTATATGGTCATATCTTGAGGTGAAAAGAATGATACCCTATACATCGTGACAAAAAAAATGTATAGACATGCTTGCATCAATAAATTCCGTCTAGGGTTGACAACTATGGAACTACAGGATATGCCACATGAGTGAGAAGGGGATGAAGGTTTTGCAAACAAAAATAATGATACCAAAGATGAAGGTAGTGGATGTTGGCCTGTGTGAATATTGTATCTTTGGAAAGTGAAAGAAGGAATCTTTTTGTGAAAGGAGATAAAACATCGATGGCTAGGAGGCTAGACATGGAACACATTGATGTTTGGGGGCCTTCACTAGTATATTCCCTTATAGGATCATAATATCATGTGGAATTTATTTATGACTCAATAAAAAAGGTATAGTTTTACTTTCTAAAAAAAATACGTTATGTATAAATTATTTAAAAGAGGAAGTCCATAGTGGAAAATGGGTTGGGAACTAACCTGAAATGTTTGAGTTCTAAAAAAAGTGGAGAGTATGGTAGTAAGGTGTTGATATAATTTTGTTCTAATAATGGAATTAGGCGGGAGAATATTATTCCAAGTACACCAAAGTAGAACAATTTAGTTAAAAGGATGAATAGTATAATGAATGAATGTGCTAGGAGCATGGCGCTGCACTTGAGATTACACAAAACCTTCTGTGCTGATGTAGTGAACATGACAACATATATCATCAACAAGAGTCAATATGCACCAATGGGAGAATGTATAACTGAGGAACTCTGGTCTAGTAAGGTGGTAATACCCTCACATTTATGAGCCTTTGGCTGTTTGGAATTTGAACATATTGATGTTGATGCAAGAGACAAGCTTGATGCTAAGTCAAAAGCTTGTTTCTTTATTGGTTATGGTGCTAAGGAGTTCGATTACCACATTTAGGATGATTAGAATAGGATGATCATAAGAAGATAGAACATGATATTTAATGAAGTTTTCATTTATAAAGATCATCATGCAATTGAAGTTGATACCGGGAATAAAGAATCAGAATGCCATGATAATGCGGAGCTTAACGGTGTACCTAAGTATGTGAAATCAAACCCAATGTATCCTACCCCTCAAATAGAGTTGAGGAGATAAAAAAGAGTGATAAGGCATGTTAAAAGGTATTCACCATCCTTACATTATTCTTTATTGAATAATAGTGGGAAACTAGAATGCTTTGAAGAAGAAATGCAATTAAAGGAGTAAAGATGGTGGGAGTTGGCTATGAAGGAGGAGATTTCTTCATTACATGATAATAATACTTGGTAGTTTATACCTACGCCACAAGGAAAGAAATCATTATATAAAAAATAGGTATATTGTGTCAAGGAAGAACATGATGGAAAAATGAGGTACAAGGAAAACCACGTGGTAAAAGGTTTTCAACGAAAGGAAGGTGTGGAGTTTACTAAAATTTTCTCACCTATAGTTAAGCTTATTACTATCCAGGTGGTTCTTAGTATTGTTACATCAGAATAATTATACCTAGAGTATATTGATGTCAAGACTTCTTTCCTTCATGCAGATCTAGAGTAGGAAATCTATATGCAGTAACCAGAGGGATACGTTGAGTCAGGGAAGGAATACCTGGAGTGAAAACTCTAGAAGAGATTATATGGGTTGAAGATGGAACCGAGGCAGTGGAATAAAATTTTTGATTCATTTATGACTATAAATTAATAATAATGGTGTGTAATGGATAAATGTTTCTACACCAAGTCTTTTGGCGATGAATATATTATACTGCATATATATGTGGATGACATGCTCATTGGAGGATCATGTATGGAGAGGGTTGATGAGTTGAAAGGGAATCTAGCGGAGGAGTTTGAGAGGAAAGATCTTAGAGAAGATGACATGATTTTGGGGATGAAGATCCAGAGACACTGTGCAGCTAAAACATTGTTGTTTCATAGACTAAATACATTGGAAAGGTTCTAAGAAGATTCAATATGCTAGAATAAAATCTAGTCTCTATTCTCCTAGAAAGCCTTGTCAAATTATCAAAGGAGTAATCACCAAAGATAACATAAGAGGTTGAGTGCATGGAAAAGGTTTCATATTCAATAGATATTAGAAGTCTTATATATGTCATGGTCTATACTCGACCTTACATTTATCATATAGTGGTATTTGTGAGTAGGCACATAGATGGCCCTAAAAAGCAACATTGGGAAGCTGCGAAGTGGATATTGAGATACCTGAAGGAAAGAAAGGAAGTATCTATGTGATTTGGGAAAGGGAATTCAATATAGGGGAGGACCAGGATTCAAATGGGATATTGTTGTATTAGTTTATCCCGATCTATTTATATGATGCTGGTCTGAATACCAATAGTCTACACTTTATGCTAGACTGCAACACTCACTGGTCGAGCTTTGCGATGAGATCACTGGGGATTTTAGGGCAAATTCACCCCTGCTCTAAGGGCCAAAGGACCTCATCTCAAATTTTGGGGAACTATAGAAACTATGATTGAATATAGTAGATCCAACCAAGGGATACTAATAGATCACTATAGCAATTTGGGCTTTGGCTCGGTTATTGTAGTATCTCAGACTTTGGATACAATGGTACTATAGATCCACAAACTTCTACCCACCAGGCACTATATCATCTTGAACATGGGTGTCTACAACACTATAGTAGGGTGGACTTTCATCCACCATTAACTATAATACAATGGACTTACTATGATATTGGTGGCATAGTACATGATAGATGGTGTTTGGAAGACACAAAAGTGGTTGGAAGATTAGGACATAGACATGTGAAACAAGTGGAGGCTTATGGATAGGTAGGGGAGATGAAGTTCCTTAGCATCCTAGAGGTAGACTTCCTGGTCATGGTGATATAGCACTGTGAGATGTTTATGGTAGGAAAGGATAGGGTCTCTCTTAGAAATTTGGGCATGGAGAGGCTGCACCAGATGTTAATGTATGTGGTTTCTTTCCTGGTAGGGGTTTGCGCCTAGGTCATTATGGGGACACAGCTCCAGAAGACTGAGTCCTTGGTAGTTGTCAGAGTGGTAGAGGCGAACATAGAGAGGTTCTTCTAATCCTCATGCATCATGAAGTTAGGGGATGAACTACTGGTCTTCAAGGTGTACACCACTCACTTGGGCAACTTGGATGGTCGGTTGTTCAGTGAAGATATGAAAGAGCTAATTAGAATGGAATAGGTGACATGTGACCCATGTATAGTGAAAATTAAGGGGTTCTTGTGGGATTCATTTCAATTAGATACAATGACCTCCCTAAATATGTGGAAGGTGTTCAATATGTGTCCCACACCTTATGTCTATCCTGGGGATTCCTTGATTGACAAGAAATTGCAGATTCATAATGAGAACGAAATGGACGAGTCAATCGAGGATGACTTGAAGGATGATATCATGTCTCAGGTGTTGAGAGCCTACATTAGAAAGAAGAAGGGTAGGTTTAAGCTAAGGAACAGCCATGTAAGGCCCATATGGTAAAATGATTACATGAAGGGGGACTTCAATATAGTGACCAGCTACGAGAACAATAAGTAATATTCCTGGGAGGGTGATGCAGAGATATTAGACATATCTCCTTATGATGCATCCAACCCAAAGTACCCTATATTGGGTGATGACACTATACCTGAGTCTGAGGAGTGGTCGCACCTGGTCATAAATAATGATAAGATCACTAAGTTGGTGTTCGATAGTGAGTGATGAATGCCTGACAGACAAACTTTGTTGGGTAAGCATGTGATCAAATTATGCATCAAGCTAGAGGTCCATAAGGGTCTTACTAGAGGTATATTCTCAGCTAACCTAGTGGGAAACCAGGCTTAGAGCTAGATAGAGAGGGCAGGGGATCATGTGGTAAGTGAGGACAACCTGATTAGTAATTAATATTTATTATTAATTGATTAAAAATGATTAATAAAAACATATTATTAATTATTTAAAGTAAATGGAGAACCTGAATCCCACATCAAAAATCCAGAATGATTTTCAGGATAATCCCTCCTATAAAATGGATCCCTGGTTGATGATTTTTGTTAAAATTCTAGACTACTTTAATGAAAATAATGCTAGATATTAAATAGAAGATAAATTCTACTAATTTTTTTATTTAATGAACTATATATATATATATATATATAAACAAAACAAAACAAAACAAAACAAAAATAAAAAAAATTAAATATACAAACATGTATATTTAAAAAATTAATTTTTTTTATTTGGGAAAAGGTGGAAAGGGCCTTTATGCCTTTCTCCATTAGTTTAAAAAATATTTTTAACCTAGAATTAATTAATTAAATATTAAAAAAACATATATTAAAAAAACTCTCCAAAAAAAGCATCTCTAAATCCACCTCCACTGAAGGATCCATAGAGGGAATCCCTCTCAATAGATGAGAAATTTAAAAAATGTGGATGTGCATAAAGAACTTTCAATGGGGATCAGATACACTAATAAAAAATATTCATTATCTTGGGCCAATATAATAAAATGATCAATATTTTAACAAAAATACCCCTCCCTCTTTAATATTTAAACACCCTTCCACGAATGCTTCCTCATCACATCCTAAACAAATTATACATTCCATGATCTACCCATATTCATCTATAAAATAATTTATATATTTTTATATGGTCGTCATGAGATAAAATGACCATCCTCTAAATGTTTTAATCTCACTCCATTAGAGGCGAGTTATTGAAAAAATTATGAGTACTGTAGTCTCTAATTCCTTCTTATCTTAAATCATTTTCTAAATAAAATATTTTAAATATTCTCTTATTTTTCTATAATTATTATATTTCCATATTATAAACCCCCCTCTTACCACTTATTGATGAGATATTTCCAATTCCTATCATAAAATACATTTTTATATATTTTTATTTTATTGAAATTTGAGTTAAAAAAACTACATATTTTCTTGTAAATTCTCTCGTTAACCCAATCAATAACATAATTATTCACTTAAAGCATCTTAAAAAGAATTGTGTAACTCAAATGTAATTTTTTAATGAATATAAAATATTTATTAGTTTTTCTCATCTTCTAAAATATCTTAAAAACATTATTGTATTATGATAGTTTTATAAAATTTAAGTGAATGATGATGTATTACTTTTAATTAATACTTTTGAGCATATTGTCCGAACTAGATTCCATGATTGTATATGAAATTTCATATCATTTAATATAATATCTATAAATCTAGAATGATAATTTATTCATTATTATAATCATATTAAATTCAAGTAATTGGAATGATTTTAACGATTTAAAAAATTCATAAGAAAAAATATTTCTAAATTTGGAGCAGTCATTTAAAATATATTAATGACTTCAAAACCCTTAATTCTAAAATTACATAAATTCTATACCATGTAACAACTAAAGAATTAAAAATCATTAGATAATGACCATCGTCTATTACTATTTCATTGTTTAAAATTTGGAATCACAAACCCCATAACCTCAATACATCTAACATAATAAAAATTAAAATAATAAATGAGTAATAAATGAAAATAAAATAATTAAAATGTATAAAGATGTTCAAATAAACAAGATGAATGTTCTTAAACCAGTAATTAAAAATTATAATATAATTATTTTATAGGATATAAAACATATAACGAAACTTCAGACTTGATGTAAAATTTTCTTTCTAAATATCAATTCATTTCATGTATTTTCCTATCGTGTTTTCATATTCTATTTCTATATCATTTTAAATGACCTGAATGTATAAGTTATAGTCCCTCCTATATTTTTGAAATATTTATGGTCTCTTTTCCTATCTTATAGATTTATAGATCATACCTTACTTATCTATAAGGAGTATGTCCATCTCCTTTTCATTTAGGTAGTCACATTATATATCCCCCAATATCTCCCTATATTCCCCTCCACTAAATATAATAGGATTATTTTATGTTGTTTATTATTTCTTATACTTCCTTTATAGGGGATATGCATGACTTATTACTTATCCTAATTTTTTTCATGAAGTTATAACCTATAAAGTCAATAAGGGAATCTTATTACATGTCTATCTTGAATTAAAATATTCATGTACATTAACTCATTTTATCTTCAAATATCATTTATTATGAAATTTTATAAAAAAATATTTTTTAAATCCTTTTTACCCCATTTTGAATATTATCTTTTAAGGTGTATTATTTATAGTTTTTTACAACAATTTCACCAAAAGGTAAGAAAACTATTTTAAGGATTTCTTTTCTTCTTTTCCTATTTATTATTATGAAGATTCATTTTACTATTCATTAATTATATTATAGTTCATTTTCATACTTTATTTTTAAAAATATCATATTTTCTTGAAATAAATCATACATTTACATTCTAACTTGAAAATAAAAATTTCCTTATTTAATTCTATATTAATTAAAAATATGCATTTATTTAATTAAATATCATATTTTTTTATCTTACTCTTATTTTATATATATATATTAATATGATTTTATATTCCAAAAATGTGACTATTTATTATGATGTATTTTCTCAAATATCATATGTTTAAATAAAAAATGCTATATCAAAACAACTGCCTGATTCAGTATCCTAGTTCCTATGTGTATACAATGAAATGGAACTAAAATTTCTATGAGAGAAATGATTTACCACTTCCTTTTTCACGAATTATCATTATCTATTATTGAATATAGCAAATTTTAAATTCCTTTCTTTAGTGAATAAAATGTACTTCTATCTTTTGGTTGATTAGAATTCACTAATAAAACCACGTCATTTGAATGAATCGAAAACTACTAGCTTGTATATATAATAATTATTCTATACATAGTGAATAAACAGTACTTTATTATCTTGATTTAAGAGTATTTACATATATAGATATATTATTTTTATAGACGCTTTCTTTATTTCAACATATTTATCATGATATTTTTTCCATGGATTTATCATAACTTCATTATTTATATGGGACACATATGTATGGATATGTCCTTATGACGGTGGGTGGGATATGACTCATATAGCTCATGTTTGCATTAAGTAAAGTGTTAAATCAAATGCGATAAATATGTTTATTTGACTGGGGAGTAATCCAAATCCACTATTATTTTTAGAAATAGGAGTAAATGTAACACCCAAAAAATTTAGTTTAAAAGAACAATATGCCTCATAGATTTCTTAACACACAACATCACATTTTAATCGAATTGTGATATACTTTAAAAATATAATTATTTAAATGTGTTCATTACAACCTAACCGTTAAATTAGAAGATATGAATAGTAACAAACATATTATGAATAATATGTATAATAGTTTTATATAATTAAAATTTATTAATTAATTCATAATAAATAAGTTTTCAATTTTCAGTAAAATCATTTTATTCTCAAAAAATACATTTTCTACAAAATAGTTTTTATTTATTTTTGTGGGTGAATATTATATTAATTTATAACACTTTTAGAAATTGAATTTTATAAAATGGATATAATTTTGGAAATTATAATGTACAAATTATATTAGTGTGAAATTTTGGGATTATTCAAAAAGGATTAATTTTGTAGTGAATAGTGAAAAATAATGATTTTATAGAAAATTGTCTTTTCCATTCAAATATTTACAAAGTCTCATTTTATTTTAAATTTATTTAATAATTTAATTAGTTTCTTATAATAAAAAAATAATATAATTAATTTCATTGTAATCAACATTGTGTATAATTTTTATATAAAAAAATTTTTATACTTAAAAATGCATTTTCCAGGAAAACGGGTTTTCGTTGCGTTTTGTGGGTTTATTTTAAAAATAATTTATAACACTTATAAGAATTTATTTTCAAAGAATTAATTAATTATTTGGAATAATCATGGTCATATTTGGTAAATAGGCCAACTTTTTTTTGGTCATTATGAATAGTAACTATGATAAATATTTATCACCTCAATAAGGGTAAATCGGGTAATTAAGGTTAAAAAAATGTGATAAGGCTTAAAAAATTGATATAAAACACACCTTATTTATATTTTATGAGTTTAGTTAAACTATACACATCCAATATTAAATTATATGGAAACTTGGTTCAATTTTTCTTTCATAATGACCTTAATATTATTTTTAGTAAATAATAAATACAAAAATGTCACTCTCTTTGTTTTAAAAACTCTAATATTTTTTCATACAGATAAAATGAGTTTATGTTTGGATATAAATGTTTATTTTAAATTTTAAAGATTTTTTTTATTCTGTTAATTTATTTTTAATTTCTAGTGATGGTATAATTACCTTAAATGCTTACACAACCTCGACACAGTGCAGTTGCAAGCAATAGAGAAATCAAGTAAATGGTTTTATAAAATTAAAAAGTAATATATTTTTGGGTGATTTATGGTCTTCCATAGATTTTTTTGATATATATAATTTATTATTGTTGTGTTAAAATTTTATATTCAAATTATATTAATGTTTTGATGTTTTTTAAAGTCAAATTATGTAAATAGTCCCGAAAATAACTTTAATGGTATTTTATGTAAAATAATATTTTATGTGATGATAAAAATATTATATTTGGATAATGTAATAGAATATGGTCTATAATTCATAACATTGTTCACTTATGGGTCACTTTTCCTTTTACAGTAACTTTCTTTTCCCCTAAAGAGTAAAAAACTTTGATATTTCGATAATCATCAAAATGATTAATTTGAGGTTAAAACTAAGAGATAAGGGTTAAAACATCAGCTAAAATTATCTAAATTTTATTTTATGACTGCATTTAGACTTATATCAACCCTATATTATAAATATATTATTTTATATCCACTTTAACATGAAAAAAATTATGTTAATTACTTTAACTAATTCTAAGGGTGCCCCTCTCCTCTCTTATATAAAGACACCACCTCTCCTCTCTTCCTCACACTTCTTGAGCCACTTAGAAAAAAAACAACCAAAAACTCTTCTTAACTTCATAATCCAAACTATATAGGTTCTTATACTCGTAAAATACCATCCTTACAGTCCTTGAGGAGAGATCCAAAGGAGATTCTTCAAAGAGAAGGTAATCGTCTTAATAAAGCATTTTCATTTTACTTATTATTCTACCTCATTCAATTATTTCCTAATAATTATAATATAATAACATTAGAATATCCTATATAATGATATTTTATTATGTTAATTTAATGAATTTATTTATCTCCTTTTCCATCCTATGTGAAATGAAAACATCGTTCATTGGTACGTGTGGACTACCGCCTCCACAAAGTGATGTGTTTTTTTCATCACTGCCTCTCCTGGATGTTTATAAGGATGTATTTAATATATATATATATATATATATATATATATATATTAATTACATAATTATAATAATGGAAAGATAATATATTATCTATTTTCATACCCTTCAATCCATTGGAAAATGGTAACGTCGTTCGTACATATGTGTGGATTACCACCTCCACAAAGTGATGTGATTCATTTTTTATGTTCACATTTAATAGACATCTCCAAAATTTTATTTAATTTATACAAATGATTTTTATTCCATGATTATTATTCTATATATGATGTAACTATAACATCTTTAACCATGGTTAACCTAACAAATTCATTTTTCAATTATGAACAACGTAAACTTAACCGATTAAGTAATTAAATATTTCATTGAAATAAATAAAATAAATGGTTTAATGATATGGTATTAAACATAGAAAATTTTCTTCAATAAATAAATAATTAATATAATTTTATTATAATAGAGTTAAAGTATATACATAACAAGTCTTTACTCGAGTTAATGGGTTTCTTAACTTAATTTCCATTCACTAGGATATACTTCTACTTCATTGACTATGTTATGTCAAGATTATGTGTGAAATGAACTTTGATTATATTATGTTGAATATCCACTTATATTTTTTTTTATAATTATTAAAAAGAATCACGTTATTAATTAAATTTTAACTTCAATGATACAATCTTTGTAAGGATTCTTCATCTAGATATTGTTTCTTTTAGACATTTCTTGTATTTTGAACCTCATTACTTTTATATTGTATATAGAACACCTACTTAGATATTGTATCATGAAATAATATTTTATCATGATATTTAAATTTCTTTTTATTTTCTCTCTTTCATGATATATTTATTCAAAATTTATAAACATTGTAAGGGTTTTCATCGTATCAATTGTAATTCATTAAGACATAATTCATGTTATGCACCGTGATTTATTTTATATGGAGTAATTACTATCACATTAATGAATTTTACCATATTATTTCATTGAAATTATGGGATTTATAGAGTCATTTTATGTTCCTTCATTCAATGGATTTTAAATTAATGTATTATCCAAGTTTCAAGGGTTTCTAGTCTCAAACTTACTTCTTTGAGGCATTTTTGATTGGTGTATTCATATTCATTTATATGGTGTTAAAGAACCCAATGGATTTGTGGCTTATTTTGAGAAATCATGAACACCCAATGGTTCTTTGGTGAGTTTAGTTCATTTTATTTTTTGACAACCTTACCTAAGAAACCCATAAGTCTGATGGCACTAGACCAAGTTTTCATGGCATTACATTTCATGGAAGGAAGTTTCATGATTCAAGAAAGAGTTTTTGATAAGGTATAGAGTTTTCTCGAATCAATTATGTTTTTTTATGAGTGAATTATTGATCTATGTAGCCGAATTTAAAAATGGCTGATCTGCATAGTCTATTTAGAGAATCAAGATTCACGTAGTCATTTTTTCTATATAGGCAATTCATATAGTCATTTCTGCTACATTGGAAAATCACATAGCCAATTCAACCATGAAACCGAATGTTTCACATAGCCAAATGATTGATGTATAATATTTTTGAATTCATGTAGATATTTTAGTGATGTATCTAAGTTTTTTATTTATCTGAATGGTCTATATAGTTAAATTCTCACAGACGAGTTTCACATAGTTAATTACTACATATGAAATTTAAAAACAATTCTTATAGATAATTTATGATGATACCGATTGATAATTCATGTATATCATTTTATATGTAGCCAATTTAGAATCATGTAGCCAATTTTTTCATAGTTTTTTGTTCTTCATGAATCCAATTCAGAGTCTTCGCTAAATCTGGATTGATTTTCTATAGGTTTTTAGAATTAAAGTATTATGAGGTGATTTTATTATGATGTTATGTAGATGGTTCTAAATGAATGAATAATCATATGATTTAGTTTTATAAAGCTATAATGGATTTGTGGTCATTGATTGAGGTTATGTATATCATGGGGCTATTATTATTATGCGTATCTTTCTTCACCAGATCGATTAATGCAATGGAATATTTTGATGAGGTAATATGAAAAGAAATAGATTGAGAAAAGAGGAGTCTAGAGACAATGTTTAATCTTCAATGATCAACATATGATGGAATTCATGTATTTGGATAAAAAATATGAGTATAAGAATATTTGTGCGTGCAATTCTAGACTACACCATTGGAAATTCATTCTTCCATATTTTTAGAGGCTCGTGGAAGTGTATCTTCATCTTATGTTGTCAAAGAAACCAAGTTTATTTGGTGTATTATTCATTTTTATAATCATATTTTGTACTCAGTGTGAAGCAGTGATGTTTGGTGTTACTCTTGACATGTGAGGTGGGATTCCACATGAATTATTGTAAGAGTATTTTACTTGAGGATATTGTAAAAAGAATCTACGGTGGAGGGGAATAACCAGCCACGACAAGGATTAAAATTCCACATTGGATCTAAACCTTGTAAAAATTGTGTATTCCTTGCTCAATAATTTTCTTCATGATCGACATGAGGCTAATAACTTATGTTTGAGTGGATAGTACTCTAACATATCATAGAGGTTTATTTTGTGTAAAATAAATTGTAAAAACTTCCCTCAATTGATTCAACCCCCCTTCTCATTGGAAGAAAATGATCCTTCTAGGAACACCAGGTGTATACATTGAATATTGGCATATGATATCATGACTATTTTTATATTCATGGTATTTTATGTTCCTTTTTATGTTCTTTATTCAAATAGTTTTTGGTTTTAAAAATTCATAAAGGGTTTTTCTTTAAAAACATTTTTTAAAGTTTTTAAAGAATTTTAGCCAAACTCTTTCACCACATTATTTATATTATTTCAAGTATGTTTTTTATAAACATAAATGATTTTCTAAAGTTATTTTCAATGATCAATGACTTTATTTTAAAAGGGTTTCAAAGGAAACTTCTTAATTTTTTCCACATGGGTAACTTCTGAATCTCTTTACAAAAGTTTGAAAATAATTTTTATTTTTAACATTTATAACATAAACGGATTTTCCCACTATCATAACCCTTATTTGATTTTATTCTTCTATTATAATTTTACATGGTAATTTTAAAATAAAATATTTTCCTAATATTTTGGTAATTTTTATAAAATATTTTCAAAAGAAAAGGACATTTTTAACAATTTTCAAAGAAATGACTTAAATATTATTTTAAATGTATTTTTCATCTATAGAAATATCCTTTATTGTTTTCTTATTATTTAATAGAGATATGTTCCGAATACCGTCCTTATTCTTTTTATGGATGGTTGGTTATTGTTTTAATGATATTTTCATGGAACTCATTTCTTTTCCATAGGTTAATCAAGATAAAAATGAATTCAAGTGTGTTATGTTAACAAGTGAAATATTCTAAATGTTTTTTTCATTATATGGTACTTGGACATATCTATGGATGATTAATGGGTGGTTCTATTATAAATCAAGGATGGGTGGTTTCATCATATCCCTCCAATGCATTGATTAAAGAAACAAAGTAAATTGTTGTATGTTACTCCTAAGAGATGATGAAGTTAAATATCATAAGTTACTCCAAAGAGATGAATTTTATTTCTAAATATGAGTAGAACCTAATAGAATAATGAGTTAACTACTACAATTTAATCCTAATAAAATTTTATAATTATCCATTTAGTTGATTCTATAATTTTTTTGATGTTCCAAGATGCTTACACTGTTCTTCAATTGTAAGAACCCAAGTTTTAATGTGGAAGACTTTTTAATATTCTTGATGATATTCCAGAGCAGCGCCCTCAGACGTCGTGCGATTCCGAGCCCCGGAGTGGCCAGAATTAAATTTCCAGTGCGTTCACACTAGAAATGCCAAATAAATGTGATAACTCCTAAACAGTGATCCGGATCGGAGATCCGAGTGTACAGATGAGTCTGGAATGGGGTGTTTACCCTAGGAACAACATAAAACTTATCGGCGCGGGATGTTTGGATCCCTCGCCCGCTCCAAGAACGTTAAACCGATAAATAAATTAATTAATTTATTCGTTTAATGGTTAAACTCAAGTATCTATTAAAAAGTGGCTCGGTTTGGAAAACTGAGGGCACCGTTGAGTTTGGAGCGTGCCATTTACCCTAGGAGGGGTATAAGTTTTGTGGGCACGGGCCGTCTGTGAAAAATGGCCCCAGGGGCGTTTTCGTAATTTAGCGGCTTCAGATGTTAAATTTTATAACTTCCAAACGGAAGCTCGGAATTAAATTCCATGACCACTGTTGTTCTCAGGAGGTGGTTTTTACCCTAGGGGAGGCTTAACCTCGACCCTACTGAGGGTTCAGGTTCGGGCCGATGGGCGGGTGGTTAAGCGTTTTCTATTTAAACGCTTAACTCACCCCTCCCTCTTCTTCTTCCCCACCTGGACAGTAGCAAGAGGCAGGTCTCCCTCTCCTCCTCCACTCTGGCGAGACAACTCCGTCAAGGCGACGACACGGTGACAGATCGCCCGTGAAGCTTCGGGCAACGCCCCTGCAGGTAGGAGGTTTTCTTTTGTTGCGTTTTTATTCCCGAACCTCCTTTGAATCCAAATTTTAGCATCGAATTGTTATTGGATTTTCAAACAAACCACATAAATGCGTAGTAGAGTTTTTTCTCTTTCCATTGCATGTTTCAGTTCGTAAATCCGAGTTGCGAGGAGGCCGCAGCGGTTCACCGAAGATTGTGGGTTTAAGGCTGTTTTCCGGTGGTTTTTGGGGGGGTCTTCCGGGCAGCAGGCGGCGTGGGTGAGCGGGTGGCCTTGGTGGCGGCACGACAGAGCTCCAGGAGGCGGCGGCCTTAAGCGGCAGGTGGCAGGGGGGGGGGGGGGGGGGGCTCCTCCGGGTGAGCTGGGCCGCGGAGCCCGGGGTCGCGGCGCACGACCCCGCTTGGGAGGCAGAGACCCGTTGAACGCGGGTCTCCGCGTGGAGAAGCGACCGACCTTAGGGCCGGTCGGCTTGGAGGCGCGCGGTCCGCGCGGGTGAACCGCGGCCGCGGGGGCTCGGCCGGCAGAGCCGCGGACCGGTCGGCTTGAGCCGGTCCGGGGGGTGTGGACCGGCCGGACCGGTCCGGTCTACCCCCATTTGCGTATAACAGCATTAAAATGCCGTAACTTTCAAACCGTGGGTCGAAACTTCGTGCCGTCTACGGCGACGTGCTCCTTAAGTTGCGACGAATATTTTAAGATGGTTTCGGGAATTTTTAATTCCCAAAACGATGGTCCTCGAAGGCACGATGCGTCTTTAAGTGAAATATTGTTTTCTCCGGGAATCTTGTTTTGAGCGGCGCAGACGCATCCGACGTCCGTTTTGAGTGACGTCAGTGGCGTTGAAGCCGGAGTTGAGGCGTGGGCGCCACGACCCGTCTTTTGAGCTGCGTGTAGCTTTTAACGACTTTTTCCTCGGACGTCCGTTCGGGGCGTGCGAGTAGTCGATGTTGGGTGTTTTTTCGAGGGCATCGCGTTGGCGTAGTCTGCCCGCTGTAATTCCGCACAATGGTGCGGGTCCCTCGAGGGTCGTTTGGGCGTCGACGGTGGTTTTACATCTTTATCACTGGGCGACTGTTTTGGACAAGTGAATAGTCCATCTTGTGTGATTTTTCGAGAGGATCGCAACGGTGCGATCCATTCATTGAGTTTCGGGACCGGGATGTGGGTCCCACGAAGTACCGCTCGTGAACGGTGCGCCAGAATGCATCGTTTTCTCCGGATATCCGTTGCACTCATGTGAGTAGTGCTTTTGACGTGTTTTTCTGAGGGGATTGCAATGGTGCGATGTGCCCGACTGTTTTTGGGGCCGAGGCTCGGGATCACGGGACGCCGTACGGGTATGAGGCAGTGTTGGTGATTTTTTCATCAGATATCCGTTTGAGGCGAGTAAGTAGTCGATCTCGCATGTTTTTCCACGAGGATTACAACGGTGCGATCTGTTTGGTTGTGCGGAGCCTCTTGCACGATCTTGTTGAATGCGGAAGCATGGAAGGTGCTCCAATGGTGGTTCGTCCTACCTTGTTTGTAGCGGACCCTTGGCATGTGATCGCGCACTCTTGGGAGAGTGTAAATGGTTCACGAGATGTGGTTGGCCGTGCCTGGGCCTTTGAGGTGGAGTTGTTAAGTCACGCCTTCGCGTTGACGCTGGGTGCCATGTTCACGATAGCCTTTGGGTGAGAATGAGGTATACTCTGGGAGTATACGGGAGCGATTGGAGGTACGTGTGGTTTGTACCTGAGAACGTTTGTGCGCTCAGTTGGGGTTGACGTGGAGCCACACATCGTGTGGGCCCCATGCGCGTGCCGTGTTCTGATTTGAGTACTTTGACCTCTCACGACATAAAGGGTTCCTCTGTGTGTTTTTTTGACCAGCAGGGTGGAGTTTTCCCCCTGGATCTGAGCTCATTTGTTGACCAGCAGGGTTGAGTAGTCTCCCCCTAGTTTCGTTCTCGATGGATCGGCCAGTAGCGGTGCTAGTGGAACCTCATGATGGAACAGGCGCTGAACCTCTTTTGGGAGAGTTGTTCTGTAGTTGGGTGGTTGCACGATACCCACTCCGTGTTCGGTTGGCCAGTGTTGTACCCTCCAGTAGAGATGGTCAGAGCAGTTCTGAGTTTTACCCTCCAGCGGGGCTGGGCAGTGGGTTACTCATCGACTTCTTCGGGTTTACCCTCGAGCATGGCTGGGTAGTGGGTTGCTCACTGACTTCTAGGGTTTACCCTCCAGCAGAGACTGGGCAGTGGGTCACCCGACGCTCTTAGGGTCTACCCTCCAACAGAGACTGGGCAGTGGGTCACCCGACGCACTTAGGGTCTACCCTCCAACAGAGACTGGGTAGTGGGTCACCCGATGACCTCTTAGGGTCTACCCTCCAGTAGGGCTAGGCAGTGGGTCGCCCGTCATCTAGTTCCAGGTCTACCCTCCAGCAAGGCTGGGCAGTGAGTCTCCTGTCAACTTATTCCAGGTCTACCCTCCAGCGGGGCTGGGCAGTGGGTCACCTGATGATGTATTTAGGTCTACCCTCTAGCGGGGCTGGGCAGTGGGTCACCCGATATCATATAATGGTTTACCCTCCAGCAGGGTTGGGTAGTGGGTCACCCGATATCATATTATGGTTTACCCTCCAGTGGGGCTGGGCAGTGGGTCACCCAGTATCTTATTATAGTTTACCCTCCAGCGGGGCTGGGCAGTGGGTCACCCAGTATCGTATTATGGTTTACATTCCAGCGGGGCTGGGCAGTGGGTCATCCGTTGGCATTCCAGGCTCAGTCCTTTCTACTAGGCTAGCCTGTGTCTTTCCTCTGTGATTACCGGAGTGGGACCCTTGGTTATGGGTCAGTGTTGTGATGGTTTGACTTTGAGGAGAACTCTCGACTGTAGGGCAGTGACAAGGTGTGGTTTGAATTTCCCTAGAACTCTCAAGTATGAGGGTCACTTTCCCCACTGAGACGTGTTCTTGTGACGTGATCTAAAACCATGCGGGTGAGTCAGTGTCGCCCAAAGAGGATAGTGTCAAGGTGCGATGATTGAGCCCCTTGACTTATAGTTCGGGGCAGACGTGCGTGATGCTGGGCATCAACAGTGTTACTTCTGGGACTATTGGTTATTTCTTTTCTTGGGCTGAGCTACGAGATAGAGATCCCCTTACGAGCTTGTTCGGGTTTCTTGTTGAGCATATAGATATGTATATACCTTGTTTCCGGTACCCACTTCTTGGGTTTGGTTACTCTCCTTTCAGGAGAGGCGAAGACATGAGGGGTATGCCATGTGCTTTCCGTGTCTAGCTTCTCGTAGTTGGACGAGTCTATTCTCCTGCTATAGGTAGCGAAGACTCGACGAGAAGTTCATCTTCTCACCATTTCCAGCTCCTTATGTCTGGACGAGTCTATCTCCTTTCTCTTGTTGGGTTGAGCTGGACTCTTTACTGTACTCTTTATTTCACTTTCAGTTGTACTCCTCTACTTTTCCTGTTTGCTCTACTGCTCACCCTTCGGTACCTCCTTTTGTTGCTCCCTCGAGCCTTCGGGGTATCCTACTGAGTATTTTTATACTCACCCCTGCTTGGGCTTTGCCCGCACTTGGTGTGCCCTTGCAGACGACAGACAGGTGGAGCGTGACTCCAGTGGAGCGTAGGAGTTTGGGAGCTTGGACTGCATGCGGTGTTCGTGGCCGGGTTCTAGGTGGGAGACTCGTCAGCTGTTTCTTTTTGTTTACCTGTTGGCAGGTTGTGGCACTTTCTGGTTGGGCGTGTATTTTTCCCCTTTTCTTTTCAGTTTTTACCTTGTACTATTTAGAGGTCGATGCACATTTGTGGTTTATATATATAACAGTTTCCCTTTTCTTTACTTGTCTTCTCTTTTACTCTGCACTTTTGCATTGAGTGTGCCGCGTGTGTGTGTACAGGTACTTAGGCAAAGGCCTCCCCGAGTTATTGTGCTTTCGGCGCTGGTTGCCAGCCTCTGGCCTATGGAGGCGGGCTTGGGGTAGTTGCGGCTCGAGCCCGGGTAGGGTCGGGTCGTGACAAAGTGGTATCAAAGGTGGTTCGTTCCTTGGGGCATTGTGCGGATGTCCCTAAAAAGGAATTGGTTAGGATTTAGGACAACAGTGTTAACGTGTCTCAAGAGCGGCTCTCAGGCCAGGGAGTCCAGTGATGGTGCGGCGGCCGACGTATACATTCATCAGGACCTTGATAACCCGCTTATCGACTCGGCATGCTGAGACACTTGTTGTAGGGAAACTTTTCTTTGTGCATCACATAGGATTGAGTCTTTGACTGTTCTTTTTGAGTCAGCTCCCCATCGTTTTTATTGGTATATACATATATTCTCATCTGACCGTGACACTCCTTGATGATATTCAGGATGTCTCCACGAAGACAGCCAGCCAAGATACCAGCTTGGGTACGTGACGACGACCCTGTGAGCTACGAGGCCTCAGTCCAAGACCCATCATGTGAGCCCCTTTCTTTGGGTGGGCTGGTAGCAGCACCCCCACCTATTGAGCAGCAGACAGTTTCAGCAGAGTAGGATGAGTTTGAGCGCGCTCCGTGAGTTCCAGCGGCAGAGACCGCTGAGGTTCAGTGGTGAGACAGACCCTCAGGCAGTAGAGGTTTGGCTTGAGGTAGTGGTTCACCTTTTCAGGCTTGTGAAGACGCCGACAGATCAGAGAGTGGCTTTGGCATCCAACCTTTTTCGTGGAGCAGCTTGGTGTTGGTGGAGTCTAGTGACTCAGCTTCTTGACAAGTTGTCGCTATCGTGGGGAGACTTCCAGTTGTTGTTCCATGAGGAGTTTTTCCCCTCCTGCTTGCGCTCTGTTTGGATTCAGGAGATCCTGCAGTTTCAACAGGGAGGGATGACGGTGGCCGAGTACGCGACTAGTTTTGCAGACTGTGCACGCTTTTACCCGGACTTGGTCCATGATGACAACCTCCGAGCGCGGAAGTTTGAGTAGGGTCTCCACCGAGATATTCGTGCTTTCATAGTACCCTTGGGCATTTCCACTTATGCCGGGGTGCTAGAGTAGGCGTTGGTGACAGAGAGATTCCTGTCATGTTTTGCGGTTGGTAGTGGCAGTGGGCGTGACGGAGCCGGGACGTCTGCCGTAGCTAGCAGGCGCTGGAGGACAGGACCTCGACGCAGGTGGCCTTTCCACTGCTGGTTTTGGAGATGTGGTCGTATACCACTGTGGTGGAAAAGTGCGGGGCCTTAGCCGAGGGTGCCCTTCTGTGAGTGGGCTCCGGGCCATGGTTGTACATCACAGTGGCGCCGGAGGTCACCAGGACATCTTGGGGAGCGGAGGTGTTATGCTTGTGATGGATGAGGTCACTTGGCACGAGACTTCCCGACCCGAGTTGCTGAGAGCTTTGGACAGGCAGTAGGCGCACCACCACGACAGAGGCAGCACCGTGATCGGAGTAGCGCCCAGAGAGGTGGTGCTAGCAGAGGAGCGGGGGGAGATGGAGGTGGGGGACGATGTTACGAGGTCTTCCCATCACCACTAGGTGGTCCACGTCAGGCTCCAGGAGCTGACGGTTGGGACCACGGACAGCCGCGAGCTTTGGATGTCTACGATCCTGCAGAGCATGGGATGGTGAGAGGTACCCCTTGCGACTCTTCTACTTCTTGCAGTAGAATTGTTAGGCTCTACGTGTGAAAGGATTTTCTCCCTGCTCCTTGCTTGAGGTGTTACCAGGGTGACGCAGGGCTTCGGGTGTAACCCTGTGTTGGTAAGGAAAAAGGCGTGAGACCTTTTCCTTTAGTCGATGGTGTTGACTCCTTTGCTTCCGAGCGTGTAAGAGAGTCTTGGTTGAGATACATCGACTGTGAAATCTTGCGTGACCAAATATCCTTGGGTGTTTCACCATATGGATATTCTGAAGGAGGGAATCACCGGGCCTTGTCTCATGCCCAAGCGGTGATTCCTGTCACGACGTGCGACGTAGAGTTTTGTCCGGGGAGGTGAGCTACCCCCGAGAGCCTTCGGGCCGTTTGAGACCGTGCAAAGGGATGGAGAGGTTCCCTACCGCCTTTCCCTAACCCCAAAGTTTGGAGTGGGTGCACGACGTCGGCAAGGGCCGACGAAGCGTGAAAATATCAATCTTTTGGTCTGTGTGCGGTGACGTAGAGCTGTGCGTGGGTTATTCTGGGTATGGGAAAGCCAAGTGTGAGCTTAGTACCCTGTGTTGCTCCCTAGTTTTTCTTTTCGGGGACGAAAAATCTTGAAGGAGGGAATGATGTAAGAACCCAGTTTTTACTGCGGAAGACTTTGGAATATTCTCGATGATATTCCAGAGCAGCTCCCTCAGACGGCGTGCGATTCCGAGCCCCGGAGTGGCCGGAATTAAATTTCCAGTGCGTTCACACTGGAAACGCCAAATAAATGTGATAACTCTTAAACGGTGATCCGGATCAGAGATCTGAGTGTACAGATGGGTCTGGAATGGGGTGTTTACCCTAGGAACGACATAAAACTTGTCGGCGCGGGATGTTTGGACCCCTCGCCCGCTTCCGGAACGTTAAACAGATAAATAAATAAATAAATTTATTCATTTAATGGTTAAACTCGATTATCTCTTAAACGGTGGCTTGGATTATAAAATCGAGGGCACCGTTGAGTTTGGAGCGTGCCTTTTACCCTAGGAGGGGTATAAGTTTTGCGGGCGCGGGCCGTCTGTGAAAAATGGCCCCAGGGGCGTTTTCGTAATTTATTGGCTTCGGACGTTAAATTTGATAACTTCCAAACAGAAGCTCGGAATTAAACTCTGAGACCACCGTTGTGCTCAGGAGGTGGTTTTTACCCTAGGTGAGGGTTAACCTCGACCCTGCTGAGGGTTCGGGTTCGGGCCGACGGGCGGGTGGTTAAGCGTTTTCTATTTAAACGCTTAACTCACCCCCTCCCTCTTCTTCTTCCCCACCTGGAAAGTAGAAGGAGTCAGCCCTCCCTCTCCTCCTCTACTCTGGAGAGGCAACTCCGGAAAGGCGACGAAACGGTGGTGGATCGCCCGTGAAGCTTCGGGCAACGCCCCTGCAGGTAGGAGGTTTTCTTTTGTTGCGTTTTTATTCCCGAACCTCCTTTGAACCCAAATTTTAGCATCGAATTGTTGTTGTATTTTTGAACAAACCACATAAATGCGTATTAGAGTTTTTCCTCTTTCCATCGCTTATTTCGTTTTTTAAATCCTAGTTGCGAGGAGGCCGCATCGGTTCGCCAAAGATTGCGGGTTTAAGGCTGTTTCAGGTGGTTTTTGGGGGGGTTTCCGGGCAGCAGGCGGCGCGGGTGAGCGGGTGGCCTTGGCGGCGGCACAACGGAGCTCCATGCGGCGGCGGCCTTAAGCGGCAGGTGGTAGGGGGGGATCCTCTGGGTGAGCTGGGCCGCGGAGCAGAAGCGCCGGCCGACTGCGCCAGCCGGTTGACGCGGAGCCCGGGGTCGCGGTGCGCGACCCCGCTCCGGAGGCAGAGACCCGCTGAACACGGGTCTCCGTGTGGAGAAGAGACCGGCCTCGTGGCCGGTCGGCTTGGAGGCACATGGTCCATGCGAGTGAACCACGGCCGCGACGGCTCGGCCAGCAGAGCCGCGGACCGGCCGGCTTGAGCCGGTCTGGGGGGGGGGGTGTGGACCGGTCCGGTCCACCCCCATTTGTGTCCGACGACATAAAAATTTCGTAACTTTCAAACCGTGGGTCAAAACTTTATGCCGTCTATGGCGACGCGCTCCTTAAGTTGCGACGAATATTTTGAGATAGTTTCGGGAATTTTTAATTCTCGAAACGATGGGCCTCGAAGGCGCGACGCGTCTTTAAGTGAAATGTCATTTTCTCCGGGAATCTTGTTTTGAGCCGCGCAGACGCATCCGACGTCCGTTTTGAGTGACGTTAGCGGCGTTGGAACCCTGGCTTCGAGGCGGAGGTTTCCAGGGTGGCTCCGAGCGTTAAAGCCAGAGTTGAGGCGTGGGTGCCATGACCCGTCTTTTGAGCTGCGTGCAGCTTTTAGCGACTTTTTCCGCGGACGTCCGTTCGGGGCGGGTGAGCAGTCGATGTTGGGTGTTTTTCCGAGGTAATCGCGTTGGAGCAGTCTGCCCGCTGTAATTACGCACGATGGTGCGGGCCCCTCGAGGGCCGTTTGGGCGTTGACGGTGGTTTTCCATCTTTATCACCGGGCGACCGTTTTGGACAAGTGAATAGTCCATCTTGTGTGATTTTTCGAGAGAATTGCAATGGTGCGATCTGTTCGTTGAGTTTCGGGACCGGGATGTGGATCCCACGAAGCACCGCTCATGTACGGTGCGCCAGAATGCATCTTTTTCTCCGGATATCTGTTGCACTCAAGTGAGTAGTGCTTTTGACGTGTTTTTCTGAGGGGATCGCAATGGTGCGATGCGGTCGACTGTTTTCGGGGCCGAGGCTTGGGATCACGGGACGCCGTACGCGCGTGAGGCGGTGTTGGTGACTTTTTCGTCGGATATCCGTTTGAGGCGAGTAAGTAGTCGATCTCGCGTGTATTTCCACGAGGATTACAACGGTGCGATCCATTTGGTTGTGCAGAGCCTCTTGCATGATCTTGTTGAATGCGGAAGCATGGAAGGTGCTCTAGTGGTGGTTCATCCTACCTTGTTTGTAGCGGACCCTTGGCGTGTGATCGCGCACTCTTGGGAGAGTGTAAATGGTTCACGAGATGTGGTTGGTCGTGCCTGGGCCTTGGAGGTGGAGTTGTTACGTCACGCCTTCGTGTTGACGCTAGGTGTCGTGTGCACGATAGCCTTTGGGCTAGAATGAGGTATACTCTGGGAGTATACGGGAGCGCTTGGAGGTACGTGTGGTTTGTACTTGAGAACGTTTGTGCGCTCAGTTGGGGTTGACGTGGGGCCACACGTCGTATGGGCCCCATGCGCCTGCTGTGTTCTGCTTTGTGTACTTTGACCTCTCACGACGTAAAGGGTTCCTCTGTGTGTTTGTTTGACCAGCAGGGTGGAGTTTTTCCTTTGGATCTGAGCTCGTTTTTTGACCAGCAGGGTTGAGTGGTCTACCCTGGTTTCGTTCTCGATGGATTGGCCAATAGCGGTGCTAGTGGCACCCCGTGATGGAACAGGCGCTGGACCTATTTTGGGAGAGTTGTTCTGGAGTTGGGTGGTTTCACGATACCCACTCCGTGTTCGGTTGGCCAGTGTTGTACCCTTCAGTATAGATGGCCAGAGCAGTTCTGAGTTTTACCCTCCAGCGGGGCTGGGTAGTGGGTTACTCATCGACTTCTTCGGGTTTACCCTCTAGCAGGGCTGGGCAGTGGGTTGCTCACTGACTTCTAGGGTTTACCCACCAGAAGAGACTGGGCAGTGGGTCACCCGACGCTCTTAGGGTCTACCCTCTAGCAGAGACTGGGCAGCGGGTCACCCGACACACTTAGGGTCTACCATCCAGCGGAGACTGGGCAGTGGGTCACCCGACGACCTCTTAGGGTCTACCCTCCAGCAGGGCTAGGCAGTGGGTCGCCCATCATCTAGTTCCAGGTCTACCCTCCAGTAGGGCTGGGCAGTGGGTCTCCTGTCGACTTATTCCAGGTTTACCCTCCAGCGGGGCTGGGCAGTGGGTCGCCTGATGATGTATTTAGGTCTAACCTCCAGTAGGGTTGGGCAGTGGGTCGACTAATGATGTATTATGGTTTACCTTCCAGTAGGGCTGGGCAGTGGGTCACCCGATATCATATTATGGTTTACCCTCCAGCAGGGATGGGTAGTGGGTCACCCGATATCATATTATGGTTTACCCTCTAGCGGGGCTGGGCAGTGGGTCACCCAGTATCGTATTATAGTTTACCCTCTAGCGGGGCTGGGCAGTGGGTCACCCAGTATCGTATTATAGTTTACCCTCTAGCGGGGATGGGCAGTGGGTCACCCAGTATCGTATTATGGTTTACCCTCCAGCGGGGCTAGGCAGTGGGTCATCTGTTGGCATTCCAGGCTCAGTCCTTTCTACTAGGCTAGCCTGTGGATTTCCTCCATGATTACCGGAGCGGGACCCTTGGTTATGGGTCAGTGTTGTGATGGTTTGACTTTGAGGAGACCTCTCGACTGCAGGGCAGTGACAAGGTGTGTTTTGAATTTCCCTAGAACTCTCATGTACGAGGGGAAATTTCCCCACCGAGACGTGTTCTTGTGATGCAATCTAAAACCGTACGGACGAGTCAGTGCCGCCCAAAGCGGATAGTGTCAAGGTGCTGTGATTGAGCCCCTTGATTTGTATTTCGGGGCAGACGTGCGGGATGCTGGGAATCAACGGTGTTACTTCTGGGACTGTTGGTTATTTCTTTTCTTGGGATGATCTATGGGATATAGATCCCCTTACGAGCTTGTTCGGGTTTCTTGTTGAGCATACATATATGTATATACCTTTTTTCTGGTACCCACTTCTTGGGTTTGGTTACTCTCCTTCCATGAGAGGTGAAGACGCACGGGGTATGCCACATGATTTTCGTGTCTAGCTTCTCGTGGTTGGACGAGTCTACTCTCCTGCTATAGGTAGCAAAGAGTCGACAAGAAGTTCATCTTCTCACCATTTCCAGCTCCTTATGTCTGGATGAGTCTATCTCCTTTCTCTTGTTGGGTTGAGCTGGACTCTTTACTGTACTCTTTATTTCACTTTCAGTTGTACTCCTCTACTTTTCCTGTTCGCTCTACTACTCACACTTTGGTACCTACTTTTGTTGCTCCCTTGAGCCTTCGGGGTATCCTACTGATTATTTTTATACTCACCCCTGCTTGGGCTTTGACCGCACTTGGTGTGCCCTTACAGACGACAGATAGGTGGAGTGTGACTACAATGGAGCATAGGAGCTTGGGAGCTTGGACTGCGTGCGGTGGTCGTGGCTGGGTTCCAGGTGGGAGACCCGTCAGCTGTTCCTTTTTGTTTACCTATTGCCGGGTTGTGGAACTTTCTGGTTGGGTGCGTGTTTTGCCCCTTTTCTTTTCAGTTTGTACCTTGTACTGTTTAGAGTTCGATGCACATTTGTGGTTTATATATATAGCAGTTTCCCTTTTCTTTACTTGTATTCTCTTTTACTCTGCACTTTTTCATTGAGTGTGCTGCGTGTGTGTGTACAAGTACTTAGGCAAAGGCCTCCCTGAGTTATTGTGCCTTCAGCGCTGGTCGCCATCCCCTAGCCTATGGAGGCGGGCTTGGGGTAGTTGCTGCTCGAGCCCGGGTAGGGTCGGTTGTGACATCAATGCATGCTATGGGTTCTAATGGATCCTTTTCTCAAGGATTGTTTTAATATAGCTCTTTATCCTTTAATTATATGAATCTTATCTAATGTTAAATATTTATTCCATGTATCATGATTTATGATCAATATTTTGATAAGTATGAGTTCTATTATTTTATTTTCATGCACTTTTATTATGTTATTATACCCTTAATCACATATTTTTCCCACTAATTACATTCAATTATTAATTCTTATATTTACCCCTACTGAGATCTTGAGCTCACCCTTCTTATGTTTTATATTTTCCCATGTTAATAAAAATGATGTTAAATTAATTCTATCTAGAAATGTTTTATGTGTGAATAATTTTATGGGAGATGTTGAAGAATTATTGTGAAATAATAATAGTTGGGTATAATAAGAAAAATGATCACTTAAAACAAGGGTATTTTTATGTGAGTGTTTTTCATAATTCTATAAAACTCTAAACCTAAAAGGTCCATAGGTATGTAAGTGATCCAATATTTTTGTTTGATGTTGTATGTATTAGATTAATAAAGTTATTCCACAATTAACAATATCAATGAAAAAAATTTAAAGACTATATTTCTAGCACCAGACATAGGAGTTTGGGTTTGGGGCTATTATAGTTGGTATCTAAGCACAATTTTTCTAACTTTTGAGAATATGATGTTTTCATGTGAAGTTAACTTAAGAGTTATGGATACTATCATGTATTTATAAGTTTATGGTAGATCATATTTTCAATGGATAAAATTATTATTTTAATCTCATAAGTGATTACACCTTAAGTTGATTTTAACATATTATTGGGTTTTAGTAAGGATACTCCATTGAGGTGATTATGGTCTATTAGATATTGGGTTAACCATGATGGAGGAAAATTGATATTGTCACTAGGTATTTTTTTGGATATATTTATGATCAAGATGAGGATAAAATTTAAGGATAATATCTAAATTTTATTCTTATTATTTTGGTGAAGTTCACTACATTATATGATTCTATAGTGATTTAAGTTATTTTGGGAAAATAATATTTTGAGAAGTTTTATTGTTTAGATTTTTATGGATTAATCTAAGTCAAACCTTAGGTGTTATTATTAAATTATTGAAGATTAATATTCTAATCTTCATTTAAAGGTTTATTTTGGTATTATATTATCATGTTATAACCAGTATAGTTTTAGACAAGATGGGAAGAATGGATTTTCATAATTTTATATACCTCATGGTCAATAAGAAGTTGATTATAATGATTCAGAAATTAAATATTCATACTTATCCTTTGAAGTAAAAGATGACATAAAGGTGGAAGATGATTGAAACACACAACCAAAGCATGAAATTTCATCTATATATTTTAGTAAAATAAAGTAATTATATTTCCTTATGTTCTTATTCTAGATGGTAAATTAATTCCTCAAATCTATGAAAAATATATTAAAATAAAAATATTATCCTATTACTTTCATTTCTAATGAATTTATGGTTTTATTGATACCTTATTAATTTATGACTTTTTAGTCATTAACTTTCTCATGATCATGTTCTATATAACTCTATTATTATTTAGATATCATCATTTATCCTCTATATCCATATTTTTACTTCCCACTAATGTACTCCTTATGTAAGAAATATATTGTGTGTTATTCCAGGTGACCATTATATTTCCATTTTCTACTTTTTCAAAAGTATTTTTTATTATCCCATTTATGATCTGGGTTTTCAACAAAGGAATTTTTAAATATTAAAAAGTTGTTTCCTTTGATGATTGTATATTTAATATCTCTAAATAGGGAAAGTAAGTATCCCAAATTTTTTGATTTCATTCTCACCCAAGAACAGAAATATATTTATGATGTCATCAGGCTGGTGGACAAATCAGACAAATATTTTTTATGGGTTTAGCTTCTGGTAGTTTCAGCAATCGGGATTTCAAGGAAATGATTTAGGTTGAAAGTGGATCAGATGAATTAGTAAGAAACCTTTGGTGAAAGGAGATTCCAACTAAGGTGAATTTTATTATATGGAAGATAAGGAATCAGGCACTTCTAACAAACAATAATGTTCAGAGAAAGGGGTTTCCTTGGATTCACATTATCATTATTGTGCAAGGCCAAAGGAAGAGTCTTCATGGAATATAATTTTTCAAGGAAAATGGGTGAAAGACATTTGGGAGTATATGTACCAGAGTTTGAACATTGGCAGCAGTGGGGATTCTATGTAAGAGTTTCTTAAGATTTGGTTTTAGGGAATTGGACACTAAGTGATAGAGGGTAAGATTCTAGGTATAGTTTTTGTGGTTATATTTTGGAACCTTTGGGATGATAGAAACAAGGAACGTGAGGGTAGGAAAATATCCTTTATCTTTCTTTAGGTCCGGGTAAGGGAGCTGGTTGTGAATTTGGGGTTGATTCCTAAAGTATGGGTGAATTCTACTACACTTAGCAGGCTTTTACCTAGGCATTACACGAATATGGGAACCAGTGAGTATGCTCAGGGTAGGTGGATCGGATGGAGACAACTAGTGAGAGGTTTGAAGATGAATGTTGATGGATCATGCATTACTAGGGATGTGAGGGGGTAGGTCTGGTAATAAATTATAGTGGTTTAGTGTTATTAGGGTTTACCTATTTCTATGGACTAGGTAACTCCATATGTGCAGAGGTAATAACCATGAATACTGTTCTCATGTTGTATGATCTTTATAATTTGCAGATTGCAGAAGTTGAATCTGACTCAAAGGTGTTGGTATGGTTACTCATAGGGAAGGAGAATATGCCTTGGGATATGGTTTATATCATCGGGAGCTATAAAATTAAAATCAAGTTGGGCAGTCACATTGGTCACACATAGAGAGAAGGCAACATTGCAACACATGTCTTTGCCAGGGGTGGGATACTAAAGGAGAGGTTTACTATCTACACTAACTTAGGGCCCTTTCCTGCTGAATGTAAGGAAATTATTCAAGGTTATTACCTAGGTATTCATAAATTTCAACCCCCATTAGCTAGATCATCCCCTTGATTCTACGATTTTAAGACTTTCTTTTAATAAAATTATTTTTTATTCAATATACTATAAAAATATTTTTATTTAAATGTGATTGTTATAACCTTTATGCTAAATTAGAAGGTATGAATCATAAATAACCAAATTATGAAATTTATGTATAAAGGTTTTATATAATTCAATTATATTAATTAATTCATAATATATAAGAACTATCTTTTTAGTAAATCTATTTTATGTTTTAAGAATATGTTTTCTTAAAAAAATGGTTATTATTTCTTTTTGTGAGAGAATATTCCAATTAATTTATAACACTTTTATAAATTTTATTTTATAAAAATGATATCATTTTTGAAAACATCATTTCAAAATTATCTTAGGTTTAAATATTGGGATTTTTCTGAATTTGTTTTTCAGTGAATAGTGAAAAATATTGATTTTATATAAAACCGTATTTTCCATTCAAGTATTTAAAAAGTACCATTTTATTTTAAATTGATTTTAATATTTAATTATTTAATTTTAATTAAAAATAATCAAATTAATTCCATTTTAATCAATATTAAGATTAATTTTAATATAAAAATATTTTTATAATTAAAATATACATTTTTCAGGAAAACTATTTTTCGTCGTGTTTTGCGAGTTTATTTTAAAAGTAATTTATTCCACTTATGGGGATTTATTTTGATAAAATTAATTCTATATTTGGAATCAAAATTTATAAAATTTATAAGTTTTTTAACCTTATTTTTCGTCATTATGAATAGTATTCATGGTAATATTTATCACCTCAGTATGGGTAAATCAGGTGATTATGATTAAAAATAATGTGATAAGGCTTTTAAATATATATATATATATATAATAAACCTTATTTATATTATATAATTTTTTTTCCTCCATCATCTAATATTTTAATATATGGGAACTTCCTACCATTTTTCTTTGATAATGACCTTAATATTATTTTTAATAAAGAAAAATCAAAAAATCCCACCCTTTATTTTAATAAATATGATATTTTTAATAGAAATAAAAGGAGGTTATGTTTGTTTATAAATGGTTATATTAAATACTAAAGAACATTTTCCGTCATTTTAATTTTTTTTTAAATTTCTAGTGATGGAATAATTACATTAAATGCTTATACAATGCCAACAGAGTGTATGTGAAAGGAGTAGAAAAATGAATTAAGTGATTTAAAAAACCTACAATGTAATATGTTTTGGGTGATTTATAGTGTTAGAAAAACATTTTGGATAAATATAATGTATTAGTGATGTTTTAAAATTTTATATCCAAATTAAATTACTATTTTTATATATTTTTAATGTCAAATTATGTGAATAGTCCTGAAAATGACTAATGGAAATTTATGTTAAATAATATTTTATTAAATGTTAAAAAATATTATATTTTTTCAATTTAATGGGATATGGTTTATAATTTCAAAAAATTTCCACTTATTTATCACTTTTTAATTTATTATAACATTTTGACCCCTAAAGAGTAAAAACACTCTGATATCATGGTAATCATTAAAAGGGTTAATGGGGGGTAAAACTAAGAGATAAGGGTTAAAACACCACCTAAAAATTTCTAAATTTTATTATATGAGATTATTTATAATTATATACATCCTATATTATAAATATACAATTTTAGATCCACTTTAACATGAAAACTAATTTATATTAATTTAATACTTTAAATAATTCCAAGGGTGACCCTATCCTCTCTTATATAAGGGCACCGCATCTCCTATATTCCTCAAAATTATTTATCCACATAGCTCAAAAAACCTGAAAAAACTCTTATTAAATTACTTATATACATTATATAGATTTTTTTCTTCTTAAAAGACCACCTCTAGGGTCCTTAATGAGAGATTCAAAGTAGGTTCTTCAAAGAGGAGGTAATCATCTTAACCAAGCGTTTTCATTTTACTTATTCTTCTACCTCCTTAAATTATATAAAAACCATTAAAATATAATAAAATCATTATATACCATTTACATAGATGTTATTGTGTTAATTATATAACATTATTCATCCCCTTTTCCATCCCATGGAGAACGAAAACACTGTTCGTGCATACATGTGGACTACCACCTCTATAAAGTGATGTGTTTTGTTTTCTATCACCACCTATCATGGATATTTATAATGATGGATTTAATATATATATATATTATATTAATTATTTTATTATAATTATTTAAATATAATATATCAAATATTTTCTTACCCTTCCATCCATTGGAAAATAGTAATGTCGTTCGTGCGTGTGTGTGGATTACCACCTCCATGAAGTGATGTGATTCATTTTTCTTATATGAATATGATAAATGGTTATAAAATTTTATTTAATGTATAAAAATTATAATTATTTCATTATTATTATTCTGTAGATTACGGAACCACAACATCTTTTACCATGGTGAACCTACCAAAGTCATTTTGTAATTATGACCCGAACTTCCTCATAATACCCAATCTGAACTTAACCAATTAAGTAATTAAATATATAATTAAATTAAATTAAATAAATAGTTTAATTATATGATATTAAAAATTTAAAAAGTTATTAAACAATTAAATAATAAATATATTTTTATTATATAAGAGTTAATGGAAATACATAGCAAGTCTGGACTTGAGGTAAGGGGTTTCTTAACCCAATTTCCATTCATTGGGTTATACATCTACTTCATTAACTATTTTTTCCAAGATTATGTGCAAAATGAACTTTGATTATATTATGTTTTATTTACACTTGTTTTTTTTGGTTTTACAATTATTACACATAATCACATCACTGATTAAATTCTAACTTCAATTATATGATCTTTGTAAGGATTATTCATCTCAATGTTGTTTCTTTTAGATGTGTCTTTTATTATGCACCTACTTTATTTTATAAGGCGTATATGCTAACAGTTGAGATATTATATTATGATTGAATATTTTATCATTATATTTAATGTTAATTTATAGTTTTTTCTTTCAAGTGATGTTGATTCAAATGTTATAATTTTTTCAAGTGTCTTCATGTTCTAAATTTCAATTATTTGAGACATAATTCATGTTATGCACCCTAATTAATTTTTTATGTAATACTTACTACCCCATTAATCTTTTAAAAAAATTATTTAATGTAAATTATGGGTTTAATAGAATCATTTTATGCTCCTTTATTCAATTAATTTTTTATTCAAGTATTACCTAAGTTGCAAGGCTTTCTCAACTCAAACTTCATTCTTTGAGACATGTTTTGATTGATGAACCTATATTAAATTATATGGTGTATAAAATGAATCTTGAAATATAATATCATGAATATTTTTATACTCATGGTATTAGATGTTCTAGATTATTTTCTTTCTTTCAAATGTGTTTTGGTTTTAGAAGGCCGCAAAGGGTATTTCTTTAAAAATGTTGTTTTAAAAATCTTAAAGAATTCTAACCAATATATTTCTCCACATTCTTTATATTTTCTCAAGAAAGTTATTTTATAAACATAAATGATTTACTAAAGTTATTTTACATGATATTTTATCATATTTTAAAAGGTTTTAAAAGTAAATTACTTATAATTTTACACAGGGATCACTTTTGACTCTATTTACAAAAGTTTGAAAAGAATTTTCATTTTTAACAACATGAACACATTTTACCAGAATCATGAGATTTTTTTTTAATTTTAAGCTTCCTTTATAAGTTTTCATTATTATTTTATAATAAAATCTATTTCCCAATATTTTGGAATTTTTTATAAAATATTATTAGAAGAAAATAATAGTTTCCCCAATTTTCAAATAAATTTATTAAATGTTCTTTTAAATGTATTTTCATGGTAATACCATTTATTGATTTATTATACTTCAATATAGATATTTTATAATAATAACATCTTTATTCATTCTCTATATTGATTACAATTTTTTTAAAGATATTTTCATGGAAACCTTTTCTTTTCCACGGGTTAATCATGCTAAAAAGGAATGATGGGTTTTTTCAAGGGTGATATATTGAAAAGTATAAGATTCTAAAGTTTTGTTCATTCTATGGTACTTGTACATTTTTATGAATGATTAATGATTTTTTATATTATAAACCAAGTATGGGTGGGTCTGTTATATCCCTACAATTCCATGGGTGATGGTATAGATTTAACTGTTGTAAGGTACTCGTAAGAGATGATGAAGTTAACTATTATATGTTACTCCTAATAGATGATGAATTTAATTTAATATGAGTAGAACATAAGAGATAATGGAGTAAACTATTGTATTTTAATCCTAATGTAATGTTAGAATTATCCTATTTAGGTGATTCGTTGAGTAATGTTTGATGTTCTAAGATACCTACATAGTTTTTCAATGCTTTCTATGAGTTCTAATGGATCCTTTGCTCAAGTATTGTTTTCTCATGGCTCATGATTGTTTAATTATATGACCATTGTCTTATATTAAAGCTTTATTACATGTATGATGATTTATGATCTACGTTTTGATGGTTATGAATTCTATTATATTATTCTCATGCAATTTTATTATGTTATCATACCATTATGCTCATATTATTTCCATTAATGAAATTCAATTGTTATTCATTATGTTTACCCTTAATGAGTATTTGAGCTCACCAGTATTATGTTTTACATTTCCCTAGATTAAGAACAATTATGTTGAATGAATTATTTCTAAAAATGTTTTATGTGTGAATAATTTTATGAGAGATGTTGAAGAATTATTGTGAAACAAGACAATTTGGGTATAATAGGAAAAATGATCACTTAAAACATGAGTATTGTTATATAAGAGCTTATCCTAATTATTTAAAACTATAAACCTAAAAATTTATTAGGTATATAAGTAATAAAATATTTATATTTGATGTTATATGTTTTGGATGGCTAAAATTGGATCATTTTTACCGGTATCAAAGATATAAATGTAATGATTATGTCTCTCGCTCTGAATCTGGGAGTGCTGGTTTCACTGCTACAAAACATGCCATTAATATGGTTGGCCTTTATCAGTGCTAGAAAAAGTGTTGATAATGGTTCCCTTTATCATCCCTTAAATAAGAACTGATAATGGATACCTTTTATTAGTGATTTTTTTAGTGATTCTAAAGGGTAACCTTTATCAGCACTGATAAATGGTACCATTTATCAGTGCTTTATTTTTAAAATTGATAACGGGTAACCTTTATTAGTGATTTTCATTAGCACTGATAAATGGTACCCTTTACCAGCACTTTATTTTTAATGCTGATAAAGGGTACCCTTTATTAGTGCTTTATTTTTAGCACTGATAAATGTCCCAAAAAAAATGAAAAAATGAAATAAATAAAAAATAAAAATGAGTTTATTAAAAAATATATTAAAAACTCTATTAATTAAATAATCATTGATAAAAATGATTAAATTGATTATAATATATATAAATTATAAATAATATGTAATATTATATATTAAATATATTGATATATGTAAAATTAAAATTAAACAAATAAAAAATGAAAAACAAGTAAATTAAGAAAAATATTAAAAAAATTTGTTAATAAAATAATTATTGATAATATTAATAAATAGTATAAATTTAATATATATATATATATATATATATATGAATGTATCTAACTATGATTTATATAATACAAAATATTTATTCTTTACATCAAATAAACATATATTTAGTAAAGAATGGTTTATAATTAAAAATTAATATGAATATAAAATGAAACTAATTGCATCGAGTAATGGACATAATTGAATGTTGTTTTATTTTTTAATTTAAAATATATCAAAAATGTTTTATATTTATTTTAAATTCATATACGTAATTAATGCATTTTTATATATAATGCACAGACACAAATATTTATGTAATTAATGAAATCTTATATAGAAATACACACACCTAATATTTATGTAATTTATTCAAATTTTAGTCATCATTTTAGAATTTCATTATAACATGATAGATTTAACAAATCATGTCTTTAATAAGTAAATTATATTTGTTTATTTTTAATTTTATTACATTTTGGTATTAATTAATTTTTGATGTTTTTGATATTTTTTTATTTTATTTTTTTGGGAATTAAATAAATTTATATTTTTATTTACATATATTTATTTAATGTGTTTTAATATTTTCAATATGTATTCATAATTATTTCAATATATATCCTTATTTTTTAATACTTTATATTTAATTAACAAAACATATACATTTTTCAATATTATTAAAGTGTACTCATTTTTAATTATTCAATTTCACTCATTTTTAACATGCATGCACTTAAAATTAGATATTCATTAATAATGTTTAAAATATATTTGTAAATAAATATTTATAAATAAATATATTTATAAATGTATATTTACTATATTTATACATTTATATAATTATAATTATAAATAACTAAATATTTTTTTAAATTATTTATGTAATTATAAATAATTAATTATACATATTTAAATAATTATAAAATTATAATATATTTATTTAAATAATTAATATATTTAATATATTTATTATATATATATATATTGGGTGCTTGGGGTACAATTAAAATGAAACTATATATATATATATATAATGATATAAATATATAAATATTATTTTTTGAAAAATTATTTATATAATTTTAAATAAATAATTATATATTTAAATAATTATAAAATTATAATAAATATATTTAAAATATGAATATATTTACTACATTTATATTTATATATATTTATTATTATATATATATAATAATAATATATATATTTACAATTTTTTATTTATAATTATAGTTATAATTCCTTTATCAATGCTTAAGTAATAAGCACTAATAAAAGGGATCTTTATCAGTGCTTTTTTGGAAGTGCTGGTAAAAGTGTCCTAATCTATTTTTAGAACCCTATCTATTTGTGAACCAGTCGTGATATAAAAAGCATTCTATGGAAGCCACTTTCTCTCAGCGCTCCGCCTTGTCGAATCCAAGCATGAATCAAGGCTCAAATCGAGGATCAAAAAATTCAAAGGCTTGATCAATTCAAGGGTCAAATGATTCCAATGCTCAAATAAATTCTAGGTTTGTCAATGTATCTACTTTCTCTTGGATGATTCAAAGATTTAATCCAAGGTATGTTATTTTTTCCTCCTCTTCACTCATTGATTAATTTTTTTCCGATATCTATTTGCATTTTTTATTATCACTCTTTCCACCGCCACCCTTGATTTCTATTATGTCACCCTTGATTTCTTCCACCCCTATACCCATGATTTCCACCACTCTATTCCCCCGATTTCGATAGAAGATTCTATACCTTTACCACACCTGGAGCTACAATGCCTCTCGAGTTAGTGTGCAAGGCTTGTACCTTTGGAGTGCATCGATGAGGTCACACAACCACAACAGTGGGGAGGTGCACCAGGTGTGCATCTCCTTGCCTCATGCTAAGGTGCGGTAAGGCATGCACCTTTGACAACAATGTCGTAATCTAATATGGACTTCTTTACCACATAATGAAACCCATTCTTAATGCTTTTTAAAATTTTAATCCCCTTTAGAGAATTATATATATATATATATATATGACTAAAACATAATACATATGATCTGAGGTAATTATAAATGGGTGAAATGAAATACTTATCATAATGCATTGATTTATACTTTGAGGGTCTATATATATCATAGTGAATAAACTCCAAGGCTTGTTTCATTTAAATATCTAATTTATTTCTTTAATTATTAACAATATCCCCATTCTCATTAGTAAAAAATATCTATCAATTTTATATTTTCATCATAAAAACATGTCAACCCAACATTTTTCGGTCAGTATTTATCTAATATGATAAATTTTCCCCTACCACAAATCAATATCCTCTTTCAAACACAATTACTATAAATTTTTACCGAGCCCAAATTAGAATATGGTTTAGCTAGTTTTCTATATCTTTGTAAAAATATCGACAAATTTAATATGATAACCCACTCATTAATAATTCTTAAAAATAACATCATTTCCTTAAACACACATCTAATAAACACTATGTATATTTTACTCTAATCCATATAAAAATATATCATTCTTTATCATTTCCTTGTATTTACAACATCTTTTAAATCAAACAATTTATCTTAAGATATCCACCATTTCTAAAATAATAAGTACCCTATAAACTTGTCATAAATCATTAATTACATTAAAGTAACTATCATATGTGATATGAAAAATCAATATATAATATGAATGGATGTTTATTTTTTAAATCCTTTAGTGTGACATCAATAATAAATTCCTATTACATTCCATTATTTTTCATATTATAAATTTCAAATTATTTATTCAGATTAATCTATGTTTTTATAAAATCTTGACAATCTTTTATACAACCATTTAATTTTTCACATGTTCAATAGAGTTCATTCAATGGTTAAAATTCATCATCCAATTTTACTAATGAATATTCATCTCACTTTGAAACTATTTTGTAAGAGTGGGTCATCTCCCATTTAACTTAAAACCTCTATATCTTCCATAATTACTATTATTTATCTCATTATGACTAAAATTTTATAATATGTTCCCAAAATCACCATAGAATCCATACTTTCCCAGAAAATGAAAATTTATTATAAATAATACTCTTTGTCAGGTTGAAAATAATTCTTGTTTTAAACTTATATAGACATAATTATTGAATCAATTTATCAACTAAGATTTTTTTGAGATATTTAAAACCTTTACCATCATTAGGTATATTATTTTCCTATAATTATTTTTTCCATTCCAAATCAATTTTTAATTGAAACTGATATTATAATTTTGAGATGTTCTCAAATATTTGATATACCATTAATATTAAATGTGATAATTCCTTAGGTTGTTACATCACGTGTTCCAAAAAATAGAATGGAGGTTATCAAATTATATATATGTTGAAATTATTATTAGAAATTATTTTTAAGTATTCATAATTATATTTCTAAATGTATTGGTTCTACCCCTAGTAATTTCTAATTACCATCCACATATATAAAATAACTATTTTTTATTAATATGTTTTATCAATACATTTTTATTTCTTCTAGTTTATGGAATGATAGTTTATTATTCTTGTTTATCATATTTGGGTTTCTTATTACTTATTAATTAGCTATATTATATTTTCATTTGTTTATGGTATTTAATAAATACTTGATGGATCATTTTAATAGAGACAGTAATAGTATTAGTTAGAGGATTTGAAGTATTAAAAGCGGGATTTTTCCTATAAATATAGAATTTATAGAGGACCCATGGATTCATATATCATACATGTTCCTTCCAAGACCCCTTGAATCACAAAAAAGAATGTGTATTCCCCCAAATATAACATTAAATATTCCATGAGTTACTAACTAGTGACAATTGTGTAATTCTCACAAATGGGAGGCATTTCCCCATTTAGAGAATATAATGGAGTAAAACTGTCATCCTCATCAGCTTCATCTCCTGAAAAATTATTATTGCAATTTTCTGTTTGAGACTCATCCCTCATCAATTTTATGTTTCTTGTATTACTATGAGTAGTTTTCATCCCATGGATGACTAATTCTTATATTATTCCAAGAAACATAGGTGCATGTTCACAAGAGATGGAGGATGAGTGTCAAACAACCAAATGTAATGATTATTGTTCAGGAGATGAGTTGATGAGGATGACAATTGTCTATAACTTTCACATTTGGATGAATTCAGTGGATAACACCTACCATAGTTGAACAATTTTTTTCTCAAATTAAATTATCCATTTTAAGAAAAGCATATTGAAATTATTTGAAATAATAAAATGTTGGGTTTCCCTTATTTAAATTATCTATAACTTTCACCTTTGATAATGAATATCTTATGTGTATTTATTTATTTATTGTACAAAATAAATATTTTATTAAGCCAATAGGATGGATATGAATTGAAAATGGATGAACACTAATTTTTTGACAAAAGAGTATAAATATGGAATTAATGAGTTCATCAAGTTTGCAATAGAGCATGCATACAACCCTTCTCAAAGACTTTATCTATGTTTACGTTGTTGTTGTTCAAGAAAATATATTCTAGAAGAGTTGGAAGAACATTTTATTTTTCACATAATATATCTGTGCTATAATTTTTTTATTAAACATGGGGAAAAACTAAATGTTCACTATGATTGGGATGATACTATAATTTATGGATCATTTGATATGAATACTAGTGTAAATGATGATGGAAATCACATGGAATAAATGAAAATGGAAATTAAATAAGACCTCTATGATTGTACACAGTTGTTTGAAAAGTTAAATAGTTGTGCTAATATACCATTGTATACTTATTGTACTAAATACACAACATTTTCAACTATATTGAAGTTATATAATTTGAAAGCTGGTAGTGGATGGTGTGACACCAGATTTATCGAACTAATGAGTCTCCTGAATGATATTCTTCCAGAATAAAATAAACTAACTTGTCAAATATATGATGATAAACAAATACTACATTCAATGGTAAATATATCTAAAGAAATACATTCTTGTCCAAATTATTTCATATTGTTTTTAAAGGGCTATTAATCAATCATAAAATGCCCTATGTGTGGTGCAAATCGATAAAAAAAATTGAATCAAGTCCTTCAAAATGTTTCTAGTACTTTCCTATAATTCCATGGGTTAGAAGACTATATGGATGTCAGAAAACTGTAAGACAATTGACATTAAATGAAAATATAATAATTAAATATGGGAACCTACATCATCTAGAATATTCTCTTCAGTACAACAAAATTGATTATGAGTATACTAGATTTGGAATTGAGCTGAGAAACTTTTTTCTTACATTATCCACAAATGGAATAAATAATTTTGGTGTACATAGTTGTAATCATATCACATGGACCATAATCTTGGTAAATTATAACTTCCACCATGGTTATGTATAAAGCACAAATACATTATGTTGTCTCTTCTTATATCTCGACCAAAAAACCCAGTAATGATATTGATGTTTATTTGAATCCATTGATCAAAGAGCTGAAATTGATGTGGGGTACATGTGTTACAATTTATAATGCTCATAAAAGATAAGAATTAATATTATTGTCCATGTTGTATGGGATGATAAATGACTTCCCCGCTTATATAAATTTATCAGGTTATAACATTAAATGAATGTTGGGTGTCCCATTTTTGAAAAATTCACACACTCTGTTTGGTTGAAACATTCCTTAAAGACTATGTTTTAGGTTATAATTTTTTTACCTCAATGACATAAATACTGATCATGGATGAAAATATTCGATGGGAATATCAAAAAAGGTACAACACCATATCTAATAATGGGTGATCAACTACTTGATAAAGTAAAACACATTGACACTATTTTCGATAAAACAATTTTGAAAAACCTCATGAAATTAGGTTGAAAGAAGAGACAATTTTTTTTGAAAAACTGTATAGGAACTGTTTGTATGTCAAACATTTCCTTGACGTCTTTCATGTAGAAAAAAATTATTGGATATTGTTATTAGAACGTTACTAAATGTTCCTAGAAAAATGAAAGATGGAATCAAATCTAGGTTTGACATGATTGATATGGGGATAAGGGAAGAGTTGGAAATGGTGAAGGGTAAAGGGATGTATTTTCTTCCTATAGTATCTTACACTCTATCCAGATAGGAAAAATTGCAATTTCTATTTTCTTTAATTGTATAAAAGTTATACAGGGGTATTCATCAAATATCAATAATGTCATTTCAATGACTAATTTGAAGTTATAGGGACTAAAATCACACGACTATCATGTTTTGATGCAATAATTGATGCATGTTTCTTTCCATTGTATTCTAATTGAGAATGTACAACATACATTAACTAGTCTCTTATTCTTTTTCAAATCCATATGCAATAAAGTTATAGACCTGATGAAGTTTCCAATCATGAATAATGAGGTTGTATTCATATTATGTGAATTAGATATTCTCTTCCCATCATCATTATTTGATATATTTTTCAACCTGATGGTTTACTTAGTTAGAGAGGTTCAACTATGCAGTCCTATCCATTATATATGGATGTACCCCATTGAATGGTATATGAATATTTTGAAAGGTTATGTCAAGAATTGAAGTCATCCAAAAGGTTGTATTGAAAAATGATATATTGTTGAAGAATTTTTTAAATTCTATACTGATAACCTATCAGATGCTAACAACATCAGTCTCCCAAAGTCTCGTCACAGTGGATGCCTTATGGGCGGATGGATTTCTAGAAGTGAAGTTATTAAAATTACATTTATAGGGTAGGATCAAGAAAACCTTTAAATTTCACATAATAGTGAAGATGTTGATCCATACATTGAATCCCATAAATAAATTATTAGAGATTTAAATCCATCAAGGGATGAAGGATGGATATCAAATACACATAATAAATAGGCTATAATATGGTTCTGAGATCAAATTTTTAAGGAGTTAACTAAAAAAATGAATTCAATTTCCAAAAGGTTTTGATGGCTAGACAGGGGAAAAAATCCAATTGTAATATCTTACACTAGTTTTGTAATCAATGGTTATAAGTTCTATACAAAAGAACATGATTACTAAAATATGATGATAAACAGTGGTGTTATTCTTATGGTGGAAGTAATGCACATATCCGGTTCCAAGGATAGAAATCCAATTTATGTAAATATTTCATATTTTGGAATTATTGAAAAGATATATGAGTTTAATTATACAACATTTCAAGTGCCAATTTTCCATTGCAAATGGGTTGATAATATGAGTGAAATGAAAGTTGATGAAATGGGATTTATGAAGGTGAATTTCAGTATGGAAGGGGAAAAGATGATCCATTCATAATGACATCACAAATAATGAAAGTATTTTATGTCTTATCTCTAGGAAACAAGTTTTGGTTGATTGTCCTATTGGAGACTAAAACAAATGTTTGATCAAATGAAAATTCAATTGAGTATGACCCTTTAATTGGGAGATAAAAATATGTTCATATTAGTACCAATGTAGACAATGTATTATATATTAAAGGGGACCATAAATAGGGGATTTAGATTCTCGACAGAGGTACCAAATCTATAAAACCTTTAAAAAAATCAAGAGAGTTCAATGAGAAGGTAAAAGTGTTTTTTAATGTAATATGATTTTTCTCAAAATATTATTGGTTCTCTATTGCATTAACATAATCTAAATTAAATGTTTGACTACTCATTCATAAAATGTATTTTACACATGATGATGTTATCAATACCATGGAAGAACATACTATAATGAAGTAAACCCTTTGGTAAGTTATAAAGGTAATGTTATGATATGCTTTATCTATTCTATCAAAAAATTATATAATGAAACACTGATATAATTTTCATTATTCATTGCAGAGCTTATTTATTTTAGAACTTTTCCCCCATATTTCATGCCTTTATACACCAAAACTTCATCATACTTCCTCTCCCAAAAAATTTTCACCCCTAAAGTGTTGGCATTTATTACATTCCTTTAAGTTCCCACCACTTCCTTTGCATGAAGAGGAACGATACTAAATCTACTCAATAAAAGTGGTAATCTTTATGTTTTCATAGTAAAATCATTTTCCATAGAATTAATGTATTGTTTTATATTGATGTTTAATTTATTTATTTTTAGTATTACTCACATAAGAATTCATTTCTTATACACGTGGATTATTTTGTTCATGTTGGGGTGGTTTGTTCGAATATTCTCATACTCAAGAGAGATTAGACTTCAAGAATGCAACAAATATAATGAGAACAATGAAATAGGTCAAAAATGTATAAAACTCTCATGAAAAGGTGAATTACTACTACTTATTTAATTAATTTTTTCATCATTTTATCTACCATTTGTAAGTTAATTTCTTTATCATTTTTATAAAATATTTATTTAGTTTTTTATGGATCTTTGGGAAGTATTATTTTCACATTTCCTTTATTTTAGAAGATTTATGCCCATATTTCATGCATTTATTAACAAAAAAATTCCATAGATTTATTCTCCCTCAAAACCTTTTTACCCATTTAGTGTTGGGATTTATCATATTCCTTCAAGTTCCCTCTACTAACTTTGTAGGAAGAGAAACAATGCTTCATGTTCTCAATCACAGAGGTAATATTGATGTTTTCATTGTAAAAATAATTGTCCATATAATCAATATATTATTTCATATTTATTTTTAATTTATTTTGTTTTAGTATTACTCATATAATAATTTCTTGCATATATAGTTGGATTATTTTTTTCGAGTTGGGGTAGTTTTTTTGAGGCTGCTCATGCTAATGAGAGATTAAACTTCGAGACTGCAATTGATACAATGGAAATAATAAAATGCTTAAAGAATTCATAAAATGATCATGAAATGGTGAATTCATACTACTTATTTAATTAATTTTGTCATCATTTTATCAATTATTTTTAAGTTAATTTCCTTATCATTTTTATATAATACATATTTAGTTTTTTTCACAAATATTTTGGGCAGTAATATTTTTCTTTCAAATATCTACAAAAAGAAAAAAAAATATAAAATGTTTATTTATTCTAATGTTATCATACTTTCAATTGGATTTATTTATCAAACTCCAACACTACATATTGAGTCGATGTTCTTAGCTCAAAAAGGGTTTTTGGCTAAGAATATCAACTCAATATGCAGTGTTGATAGTTTGAAAAATAAATCTAATGAAAATAATGGTAACCTTGATAGTAGGGATTTTTTTGAGACTTTGGGACATGTAGGAATCATCCACACCTCAATATAACACTTCGTGTTAACAATATGACTCCAATTGCTTATTTTTATTTAAAATTGACATTAATTATAGTAAAAAAGACAACAGAACTACTCAAAACTATGAAAAAATATTTATATTGTTTTGATACTTTAAGAAAATGATCTATAAGTCATTTTTGACATGTAGGAATCAACATCACCTCAATATGATAAATGGTGTACCCAGTATGACACAAAGTTTTTGTTATCAGTTTAAAATTGACATTTTAATTCAAAAAGTATTACTCACTGAAAACAATGAAAACACCCTCCAATTTTCTTGATAATTTAGGATAATTAATTATAATTAATTTTTTATGCATAGGAATTTGTCTCAAATCAAACTGGTACGCGATATGATCAATATGGCTCAAAGTGCGTGTTTCTAGTTTAAAATGACATTCTAGTAAAAAAGACATGTGTAATATTCAAAACCTATAAAACAAATTCATACTATTTTGATAATTTTTTAAAATGATTCATAAGCCATTTGGGATGTTTTGGAATTAGTCTCACCTTAATATGATGCACGATGTGATCGATATGACTCCAAGTGCGTCTTTTTATTTAAACTTGTCATCATTTTTTGTAAAAAAAGACAATTTACATACTCAAAACTAAGAAAACCCATTTTTATTATTTTGATACTTTAGTAAAATGATATATAAGTCATTTATGATGTATAGGAATAATACTCACCTCAATCTGATACATGATGTACCCGGTATGACTCAAAGTTTCCATTATCATATTAAAATCAACATTTTAGTTCAAAAAGTTACAGTCACTAAAAACTGAGAAATCACAATCAAATTCTCTTGATAATTTATTAAAATGATTCATAAATAATTTGTGAAATTTAGGAATTTTTCTCACATAAAAATGATACTTGATGTGATCGGTATGATTCAAAGTGCATGTTTCTATTTTAAAATGACATTTTAGTAAAAAAGACAAGCGACATACTCAAAACCAAGAAAACTCATTTGTGATGTTTTTATACTTTAGTAAAATGATCCATAAGTCATTTGATATGTGTAGTAATCAGGAACACCTCAATATTATGCACATTGTGATTGGTATGACTCAAAGTGCATCTTTTATTTTAAAATTGACATCAATTTTATTAAAAAAGAAAACTAACCTAGTCAAAATTGAGAAAACACATTCATATTGTTTTGATACTTTAATTAAATTATCCATAATTCAATTTTGACATGTAGGAATTATCCTCACCTCAATTTGTTACATGATGTGCCCGATATGACTCAAAGTGTCTATTATCAGTTTAAAATCGACATTTTAGTTCAAAAACTCACACTCATTGAAAACTAATAAAACATGCTCATATTGTCTTGATAATTTAGAAAAATGATTCGTAAATCATTTATGACATGTTGGAATTTTTCTCACATAAAACTAATACATTATGTAACTAGTATGATTCAATGTTGTTATTTACAATTGAAAATGGAATTTTAGTAAAAAAGATGAGTGATGTACTCAAAAACAAGAAAATGAATTCAAATTATTTTGATAATTTAATAAAATAATCCATAAATTATTTGAGACATGTATGAATTAGCTGAACCTCAATATGATGCACAATGTGATCAGTATGACTCCAAGTATATCTTTTTATTTAAAATTGATATCAATTTTATATAAAAAGACAACTGGCATACTCCAAACCAACAAAACACATTCAGATTGTTTTTATACTCCAGTAAAATGATCCATAAGTCATTTTTGACATGTAGAAATCAGCCACACCACAATCTGATACATGATGTTTTTGGTATGACTCAAAGTGTCTATTATCAATTTAGAATTGACATTTTAGTTCAAAAAATGTCACTCACTAAAAACCAAGAAAAAAAGTTTGGATTGTATTTATAATTAAGGAAAACGATTCATAGGTCATTTTTGATCTATAATAATTAGTCTCATATAAAATTGACACAATATGAGACGGTTTGACTCAATGTGTGTGTTTCTAGTTTAAAATGACATTTTAGTAAAACAAACAAGTGACGTACTCAAAACTGAGAAAAAAAATTCATATTTTTTTTATATTTTATTACAATGGATTATAAGACTTTTGGGATGTGTAGGAATCAGAAACACCTCAATCCGATGCACAGTGTGATCAGTATGAATCCAATTACATCTTTTTATTTAAAATTGACATCAATGTTGGTAAAAAAGACAACAGACAAACTCAAAACCAATAAAACACATTTATATTATCACTACTAGAAATACAAGTATTGGCGACGAGTCATTTGCGACGGGATCCCGTCGCAAATGACCTTTTGCGACGGGATCCCGTCGCAAATGACCTTTTGCGACGGGATCCCGTCGCAAATGACCTTTTGCGACGGGATTCCATCGCAAATGACCTTTTGCGACCGGATCCCTTCGCAAATGACCTTTTGCGACGGGATCCCTTCGCAAATGGCCTTTTGCGACGGGGCCCCGTCTCAAATGACCCGTTGCGGAAAACAGCGTCGCAACTAATTTTTTTTGCGACGGGTCCGTCGCAAAAAAATTTACTTGCGACGGAAAATGGGCCCGTCACAAATAGATTTCTGGTTTTAAAAAAAAAAAATTGCGACGGGCCCGTCGCAACAAAGTATTTACGACGGGCCCTTTTCCCGTCGCAAATAGTCTCTTCGAAGAGTTTTGTGCGACGAGAATATATTTCCGTCGCAAATAATAATAATAAAATTAAAAAAAATTTAAAAAAAATTTAAAAATTATTTATTAATATTTAAATATATTAATCTATTTATATTGATATAACTATAATATTTATTTTATAAATATGTTTTTGAAAGGATCTATGGAAATATAATATTAATTTATAAGATATTTAATAAAAGAGGATTATAAAATAAATTAAAAAATATTTTTAGTTAGTAATTATGTAATTTTTATTAATTATTAGTCATTTAATAACTTTTTGAATATAAAAAAAATAAAAAAATTAATGAAAGATCAAAAATAAGTTGAAAATAAAACCCAAACTTCAAACATCCATAACTTTTGATCCGGGACTCCGTTTGAGCTCTACAGCATATCAAATCGAAGCCTGTGACGAGCACTACATCTCTAAGGACGGGTAAAACCCATCCAAGGGTTTTTCGAGGCCAAAAAGGCCCAGAAGTCCTCCAAAACTGAGTTTTTAGCCGGGTACCCCGGTTTTTTACCATTCAAACAGCTATAACTTCTGATCCCGATATTTGATAAACCTATACCATATATCATATCAAATATCGTTTCATATTATTCGATTTGACTAATTGTAAAGCTGAAACAGACTCCTGGATTAGAAGTTATGGTTGTTTTAACATTCAAATGGCTATAACTTCCGATCCGGATGTCCGTTTGGCCTGTACCACATATCATATCGAAGATCATTTCATGTTCTTCGATTTGACTGGTTGTGGAGTTGAAACAGACTTACGGATTAGAAGTTATATCCGTTTTAACATTCTCGATGGATTTTTACCCCCTCATTTCTATGTATTCATTCACAACTATACAAAAAAATATATATATATATATATATGTGTGTGTGTGTGTGTGTTGTATATATTTATGTATTTATTTATTTATTTATTTATAAATACACATAAAAAAAACATATTTTATAAATTTATTTAAAACTAAGTTTATAAATATATATTAATATACAAATAAATAAACGAATAAAAATTTATAACTACATATATATATATAAATAGATATAAATATATATTAATATACGAATAAATATATATATTAATATATGAATAAATAAATATATATATTTATTCATATAACCAAATATATTTATATTAATATAAATATATATTAATATATGAATAAATATAACTATATATATATAGATAGATCATTAAATGTATAAAAAAATGAAATGGCTTAGTTGTAAAGGTTAATGCGCACATGGGGGAGGTGTATTAATAATTATTAGTAATTATTAGTAATTATTAGTAATTATTCGTATTTTTTCTTATTTTTCATAATTGTTCCTAATTATTTCCTAATTATTCTTAATTATTCTAAATTATTACTAATTATTACAAATTATTACTATTTATTCCTAATTATTAGTATTTATTAATAATTATTAGTATTTATTCTTAATTATGACTAATTATTAATAATTATTCCTAATTACCATTAACTATGAACAATGAATACTAATAATTTAAATTTATTAAGTAACAAAACAATCTAAACATAATTAAATTACAACTAATTAAGAATAATTAAAACTAATAAAAAAATTAAAATAAATATTAAATTAAAATGAATATAAATACCTTTAAAATTGATCTGAGGTTGATCTCTGATCGTTGTTGAAGACTTCAATATCAACTCCGAAAATAAAAATTAAACTTAAGAAACTGTGAAATCTAAAAATAGAGTTTTGAGAGAAGTAGAAGATAGAGTTTGAGAATGAATGAAAAAAACGGATGGGGGTATTTATAGGTTAGCTTATTTGCGATGGGACTATTTGTGAAGGGTATCCCGTCGCAAATAGTATTATTTGCGACGGTATCCCATCGCAAATACTTTAGCCTGCATTTATCACGGTCAATAGTTAAATAGTTATTTGCGATGAGACTCGTCGCAAATAATAACCTGCCGACATACTATTTGCGACGGGGGTATATTCCCGTCGCAATTTTTTTTACCACTGCCAGTTATTTGTGACGGGTGGTAACCACCCGTCACAAATAACTTTCCCGTGAATAACCTTGTGCGACGGGTGAGCTTTCCCCGTCGCAATTATTTTTACCGTCGCCGGTTATTTGCGACGGGTGGTAACCCCACATCGCAAATAACTTTCCCGCGAGTTGGCATGCATTGTGCGCCAAACCTTTTGCGACGGGTTAGCTTTCCCCGTCGCAAATAAGTAGTTATTTGCGACGGGAAAATGCCCCCGTCGCAAATAAGTTTCTAACGGGAATATTTGCGACGGGGATAAATCCCGTCGCAAATAACCCGTCGCAAAAACCACTTTTTCCTGTAGTGTATTTTGATAATTTATGAAAACTATACATAAGTTAGTTTTGATGTATAGGAATCATTCGTACACTAATCTAATACACGATTTTCTAGATATGACTCAAAGTATCTGTTATTGATTTTAAATTGACATTTTAGTTTAAAAAGTTTCATTAACTAAAAAGAAAGAGAACACACTATTATTTTCTCAATAATTTATTAAAATGATTCATAAGTCATTTCTTATATTTAAAAATAATCCCCACATCAAACCGATGCAGTATGTAGCTAGTATGAGTCAAAGTGTGTGTTTCAAATTTAAACTGACATTTTATTTAAAAATAAAAGTTGTGTACGCATAACCAAGAAAACACATTCATATTTTTTTGATACTTTAGTAAAATGGTTAATAATTCATTTGATACTTCTAGGAATCCGAATAACCTGAATACAACACACTGTGTGATCGGTATGACTCCAAGTGTGTCTTTTTATTTAAAATTGACATCAATTTTAGTAAAAAATACAAATGACCTACTAAAAAAAAGTAAACACATTCATATAATTTAGGTACTTTATGAAAATGATATATAAGTAATTTTTGATATGTAGGAATAATACAAACGTCAATATGATACATGATGTGCCCAGTATTACTCAAATTGTCCATTATTAGTTTAAAATTCACATTTTAGTTCAAAAGGTGTCACTCACTAAAAACTGAGAAAATGAGCTCATATTATCTTTATAATTTAGGAAAATTATTCATAACTCATTTTTGATGTGTAGGAATTAGACTCACTTAAAATTGAGACATTATGTAATCGGTATGAGTTAAAGTGTGTGTTTTTAGTTTAGAATGATATTTTACTAAAAAAAGGCAAGTGACATACTGAAAACAAATAAAACACATTCGTATTGTTTTTATACTTCAGTAAAATGAGCCAAAAGTAATTTTAGTCACGTAGAATTCATCTAAACTTTAATTCAACACATATTTTTACCGATATGACTCTAAGTGCATCTTTTTATTTAAAATTAACATCAATTTTAGTAAATAATTCAACTTATATACTCAAAACCAAGAAAGAACATTTAGATTGTTTTTATAATTTATTAAAATGATAAATAATTCATTTTTAATGTGTAGGAATCAACCATAACTCAATACGATACATGATGTGCCCGATGTGACACAAATTGTCTGTTATCAGTTTAAAATTGACATTTTAGTTCCAAAATTAGTACTCACTAAAAACCAATAAAATGTGATTGGATTGTCTTGACAATTTAGGACAATTATTTAAAATTTATTTCCGATGTGTATGAACTATTCTCATGTCAAATTTACACATGATTTGACCGGTATGACTCAAAGTTCATGTTTCCAGTTTAAAATGATATTTTAGTAAAAAAGACAAGTTATGTACTCAAAACTGAGAAAACACATTCGGATTGTCTTAATAATTTAGAAAAACTATCTATAAGTCATTTGGGATGTGTAGAAATAATATGACCCTCAATATAATGCATTATGTGACTAGTACGATTCCAAATGTGTCTTTTCAATATATAAGTTTTATTTTAGTTTAAAATGTAAATCCCATCACCAAAACTGAGAAAATGAGCCTATATTGTTTTCTCATCATTATATCCGATATTACTTAAATAATTTGCTTATAATTTTTATCGTATACTTATTTAATTAAATTTTAAAGTGATAATTCTTGAAGATGAACAAGAAATGGTGTGACATGTAGGAATTAACCGCAACTCAATTTGATTCACAATATTCCTAGTATGACTCAAAGTTTAGTTTAAAATTAAAACTTTGTGTTAATTTATTTATTTATATTATTACTAATATAAGTTTTTTTTATTTTACAGGTGCATTCTTTGGCTCCAGTAGGGGTGGTTTGTTCTGTAATAGTATGAGTTGGGTTTAGGATCAAAATACAGAGGAACATTGATGTCTTTTAATGTATGAAATATTTTTTACTTATGTAATTGTATAAACAAATGTTTTAAATGTCTATAATATAATTTTTTCCCTTTTATTCATTTTTAAAAATTTATTTCATTTAACTTATGTATTGGTGCTTAATTTTTTTGATATCTGATGGTGTTTCTAGTGCTGTAGTGTTCTATTACAACACACTGTAGTATTCCCCTTTATCAACACTCTTAAAAACGCTAATAAAGATAGACTTTATTAGCACTAAATAAAAGCATTGATAAATGATGTCCTTTATCACTTCTTTTTTTAGAATTGATAAAGGTAACTTTTATCAGTGATTTTTTAACACTGATAAAAGCCCAGGGATTTTAATCTCGCTCCGGTAGTTAGTGCTTCTCTAGTGCTGATAAAGGACATTTTTAGAATTGTTAAAGGCCTGTTTTGTAGTAGTTTTTGAGATTATAATAGAAAACCCAATCAATTATGCTTACAGGACTAGTGGTTTGGTATTACTCCCAAGTACCATAAACATATTTATCTTTTATAATGTAACATATTTATTGGACTGGGGATTAAACACTATTAACTATGTTATTGATGATATTTTAAGATATCCTAGACATATAATATAATTTTCTATGAAAATTTATATGTTGTATTCCTATACAATACCACAGTTCAATGAAATACCAAATTTCTATAAAATACCACATTTTTATGTCATTCCACATTCCCAATTTACATAACCATGGATTTCATTATAATTTTAAAATCTTATTCCATGTTATATTTTATGTTTTCATGAACATACAATATGGATTGAATTCTAAACACAACATTTTATTACTATGAAATAATTACTCATCTTTATTTATTAAGATATCATGATTTGATTTAGTTATTCATTATTTTTTTCCTTTATCATATATATTATTGGCACATGAACTATTGATAATTTATATATGTTCCATTAATAATTTTTTTACCCTAAATAAGCTTTCAACTCAATCCATTTTTATATTTCCCAATTTTCCATGATCATTATAGGCAATGAAGTGATTTTTGTAAGATTATAATGGATTTGAGAATAACAATAACATTTTGTTTTATAGTTAATGATTTATTATATACATTTATCAAATAGAAACAAAACATTTGATTCTATAATTTTGTTTTATTTTATGTTCTGTGTAATATTTAAGTTTGTTTTCAATGAGATTTGGAAGTTTGTGTTTTGGGAACATCGACTCTCAATTTCATTGTTATGTATAATATCATTTGTTATAGTATATTTTCAAAATACATTTCAATTTATTCCATGTTTATATTTCAATTTTATTAATGTCCCCATGGAATATTTTTCCTAGTGGATTTCCCATTTTCCTCATCATACCCTTTTTATATGTTATTACTATGCATAAGAAGGTATATCATATAACACCATATTAGTTTCTTAATTTTTATTTATTTTTTTAGAAACTTTTAAATGTACATTTTATTTAATTCAATGATTATATTTAATTTTTTACAGCCCAAAAATCCATCATCCATGATATATTACTCATTCCTTTTTTACAATACATAATCATATGAAAATAATCATAATATTTATGCATAATTATATAAAATCCAATGTATACAATGATTTATGGAAATGAAATCCTGAAGTAATAATTTATTAGTAATATCATTTGTCCTCCCTTTTCATCAATTATCTATGACAAAAAATTCTTTATCATTAATTTTTTTAATATTGTATCCATTAGTAAATTACTTTCCATTTAAATATTCATGTCACCATATAGATGGTAGTTGATGAAATGTAGTTTCAAATGGTAATTAATAGTATGTGGATGGTAACATGGACTCAATGATTTTCCTTGGAATTATCACATCTCCACTTCGTTCTTATATATTTCTTAATAGGACCTCATTTTTATATTTCACTACAATTGTAATATATTCAGTTATTATATTGATTTTCTATCTACTTTACACTTTCTTGTCAGGATTAAATACTCACTCAACAACCTGTGAATGATATATAACATATTTCTTCAAATTAGAGTGTCTTTACCTGTATAAATATGTCATTAAATTGATTAGTGAAAACAATTCATAAATATGTATATTCATTTATACCATATCAAAAAATCCTTTAATGAAAATCACTCACTGTTTAGTCATGTTTTTCTATTATTGGTATCATCAAATTTCCATATCTGAATGAATATTAAACCTCCCATTTTTTATATAACCAAATAAATTCCATAGGTTAATTTTAATACGTTTTTGAAGGATTCATGATTAATTTTTAGGCCATGAAAAGCACATATGTATATATATATATATATAATATTATGGGATATGTGGGACCATAATTTAATTTCCATCACATGAATTAGTCAAATCATGAGATCATATAAGATGATTATGCCATATAATAGGGGTAGTTTTATTTTTCCATTTTCTTATATACGAAAAGTAGTTATCCATTTCAATTATGTTATAGGAAATATGTAACTATACTTTCCAAATATGTTATAGTCTTAATATAGGTATCCCTTTCCATTATGTTTTGGATGAGACATGGTTAATATTTTATGCAATTTTAATAAGTTTTAGTTGAATAATCATTACATGTGATATTATCTAATTAAGTATAAGTAATATTCAAATGTCACGAAATATTTTATATATATTATGTTGAGACCAAGAAACATTGAGGTGTTCATGAAGTAAGACGAAGATATTTATGAAGAAAGAAGGATTTATATAAGTGTTTCCTTTTGTCATCTCTCACAAATCACTTTAGTATATTGATATTTCTTCATGAAGTTATGAACATAGATCTTTTTGAGATATGGATTCCAATATATCATGTATCAAGAGATGATTTTATATTATTAAGAGTACCAAATATCATAATCATTATAAGGAATATATAATCCAAGATAATTTTTTTCAAATGAATAAGTTTTCAGAACCTGGTGGAACTATGGTTCCCAAACAAAGATAACTATTTTTGAAGTTGTGTAAAATGAAGATATGTATGAATTATGTTAGAAAAAGTTTTAAAAATATAAATATGTGAAGTGATAAAGTCTCAAACATAAGTATTAGATAAAATTAATTGTATAGAATCCATTGGAAATATTTTTAAAAATTCATCAGATCATGTATATTAGATAAACTTTTACAAAGTTATCAGATAAAGTCTAATGGATTTTTTTTGCAATGTAATTGGTAAGAGAAGTTGTTATGAAAGCTCATAAGGAAATGGAGTTTAAATTAATTCATCAGAAGAATTTACTCAAATATTCCCATGTAGAGGGAATGTGAAAATATTACCAGGTAAAAAAGTATAAAGTTCATTGGTTGGAGGATTTCCTATGAAGTTTTAATGGATGAAGGTTTTTAAAAGACTTTTACAATGTTTTTATAAAGACATTAAATGTGATTATGACAATATAAATGTTCAAAACTCCAATAATGATAAAGTATAATGATTCTAGAAAATATTTTATAGAAGTTTAAAGAACATTGATGTTGAGTTTTAAGGAAATTTTTATAAATATTACTGACTCCTATTAACTTGGAGGTTTGAATACAGTTAGTTGAAGAAAGTTTGAGTGGGGTTCTCAATGTTTGAGTGGGATATTTGAATTTTAAGTTTTCTATACTCCCTACATATTAAGAGGGATGATGTATATATAAATGGGAGATGGTTCATTGAGAAAAGGATGGCCAATATTGTTGTTATTGGAAAAAGTGTTGAATAAGTAAAGTGTTGTGTAACCAGAAAGAGTTTTATAAACAATTGGAATTGGATGAACAATGTGAAAAAGTGATTAGACAAATAGAGGCTATCAAATTAACACGGGATGAATATACTAGACTGAGTGTATCAGATCGAGGGTACCGTATGGAGAAGTTATCATGCAAACAGTTTCATATAAAAGTCAAGGAAGAAGTTATTTCTCACTACTGTGCAATAAAGTGTTGTGGAAGAATAAATTACATGAAATCAAGTGTACAAAAAGAAGTATAGTGATAAAAAAACAAATCATTTTGGTGAAGGTTCTTTTATTTAAAACATTGTTCTATTATATTATCTATGTGAGTAGCACATGAACTATCTATTGACTATAGTTGTTTGCAAGTGATGGATATTCCATGCTTTTTGTAAACACTAAGGGATTATTTTCTAGTAAATGCGAGGTATTATATTATTTCCAAACTATTAAAAATACTATCTACAATTATTTAGTAGTCAAAATTTTAAATACTTGTGTTCTTATGGGTGTGCTGGTTTGTTTTTTGATGGATTCAGTTTTCACCAACCAGAGGAGAAAGTTGTTCTTAAATAAGGAAACCATAAAACAAATTGATCAATGATCCCCCCTATTAGTGAAGACATTGGTCCTGACCGATCCTTTTAAAATTTTACTAGATTATAAGTTCCCTTTATTAACTCAAGGTTTTATAAAAAATTAAAAAAGGAATAAATTTTTTATATATGTTTTGAACTCTATTAACAAAAGGGGATTTCTATCCCTAATGGAAAGAACTATCATATTTGAAAGGAAATAATATTACACTATATATTTTCTATTGGATATGAAGTTCATGAGGATACTATAGATTTTTTCACTCCTCCTATTGAGGGAATTCCTTTAATATCCATAGATAAATATAACTTTAATATTTTTGGGCAAGTTAGAAATGCTATAATTTCCCCACTCTCTAAAAGTAAATTTAATAGGGTGAAAGGAATTGGAAGAGATAATGAAATCAATGTAACACACCAACCTCAAACATCCACATTATTTTTTTCTTTTATTATTATTTAGTATTTTCATCAAGTTTTAGGTTGTGCTGGTTAATTTTTTTTACATTTTGGGGATTTTATACAAGGCAAAAGATTATCCCGCATGGTCTTTCTAACCATGCAGCAACCATGCAATTTGGCTCTATGAATTTTTAAATCTCTTTTTCATATTTTTCTCATGGATTGTACAACCATGTGGCCCAACCATTTTGAACCCAATTTTTCTCTAATGAGGGGTGCATTATTGGTACACAATTTGGTAAACTATGATACCAAACAATGCGTTATGCCCACAATTTCAATTTTTTATGTTTTTCAAAAATTCCATACTTGAATAAAACCCAAAATTGGGTATTTTAATCCCCATTAATCCATGTAATTTGGGGGATCCTATATGTCTCCTCCTCATTTCTTCCATCTCAAATTTCGAGGCTCTTCTCTTGAATTCATGGTGTCATCATAATGGTATAGCCTCTAATCCTCTCCAACTTCCCTCTTATTCTTTTTTCCTCCTACTTTAGGCCCTATTTTCATGTTTACTAATCTCTAGGGACGGATTTCAACATAATGTGCTTCAATTATTAATTATAGGGTGTGAAGATCATGTCTCGGGTCTTTCTCTTCTTGTTTCATGAGGTTTTGTTTAATACACACCTGATTTGAGGTAGGTGGTTTCATGATTTCCCATTTTCTTCATATACCGTTGGTTCTTGAGCATTCAAAATTCATTTACCCAAAATTATTAGTTGTTATAATGGTTTATAATGGGTTGAAAAAAATATTTACTAAAGAATGTGACTTCATCATTTTTATCAAAGATGTTTCAAACATTCTATATGTTTTTTGAAATTCATAAATGGTTTTAAATTATGTTTTGATTATTTAAATTGATGAAATTAGATTTCTAAAAATTATATATTATTTTATTGTGGGATTGAAGTATTTTTTATTTTAGTTCCTTAATTATTTTTAATTCTTATTTGATTACCATGCGAACCCCCTTGGTCATGATAGACAGTTTTATTTAATATTCTTGATTTCTTTCATTGGTACTTCCCACGAACACATATACATATATATGCATGTGGTTAATCTCCTATATATGTATGTGCATGCATACATATATAGGTGTATGTATATATATGTGGGATATCATGGGAAGGATCCTTTGGAAACTTGGCTCTCAAAATGGTCCTTGGTTCTTCAAAGTGGTGTTGAAAAATAGATTTTCAAAAGATATTTCTTGAAATAGTTATTAGGAGCTTTGGTAATTTACAAGGGATTATTAAAATGAAATTTTATTTATAAATTTTTTCAAAGATTTTTTTTAAAATTTTGGATTAAAGTTTAGTTTGAAAATTTCATATAGGTTCTCTAATGGTTTGACTACAAATGGTTTTCAATAGGTTTTTGAGAAATATGTTATTTGTTTTAAATTAAGAGGCTCAGTTGGAACCTTGAAATATTTCCTCTAAAAATTGTTTCACCCTCATGGAATCCCCCTCATTGGAAGGGTTGTTTCACATAGTCGGTGCTAGTAGGTGGGATGAGAGTTCTAGTTAACTTGTGTCGATCCATGCTTGATGAATTGTTTTCTTATTTTCTATATCACCTCCTAGTTATATTAACATCATGGGATCCTAGGTGTTTTAGTGAGAGATGGAAGATTCTTATATCTATGTCAAGATTAGAAATACTAAATCCTCATTGTATGGAAATTCCATAGTGGTTCATTCCACTAGTGTGGCTATTTTAGAGTTGTTGCGCTGGTTATTAACTTAGGAACTTCATTGATAGTATGAAAGATGGTTCCCAACCGAGTACATCTAGGGTCACCTCATGGAATGTTTAATAATTTCCCATTATTATATATCATTTATAGTTTCATACTAATGGTACTTGATTAAATCATTGCCCCTCAGTTTTATGGTTTCCGTATGATGTATATTTTCCTAGTTCTAGTTTTATTGTTACCCAAAATATGTTAAATACCCTAAGGGGGGGTGTGAATCGAGGTATGATGGATTAAAACAACTTCTCCTTTAGATATCATTTTATCATTAATCAAAACTCTCTTCTCTCTTCTTCCTGTAGAAATATATGAATGAAAATGAAATCATGCACATGACACACCAATTTTTACTTGGTTCACCCTCCCTGGGATATGCCCAAGGAGAAAAAAACGATATTGCGATGATGTATCAAATTCACTAAGGCTCACTGCCAAATTACAAGGTTTGGGATAGATCACTTCTATTCCCATGCTCACTTCCTTTACAAGATTTAGGATATAGTCACTGTATTCACAATGGTCACTCCATATATCTCTTTCTCTGGATCACTGTTGGTCAAAAGGATCATCGTCTTCATCTTCCTTCATTCACTTCTCTTTGAAGGGATCCACTCACAATTTATGGACTTGTAGGTCCCTTAATTTTCATGAAATCACACATCCTCAACTATAAATAAATGCTCTATTGAAGTCTCTTTTTCACCCATAGATGAAATCCAATTTTTTGCATACTCTTAGTTAACAGAAATTACTTTCGCAAACTATTTAATTCCCTGTGAGAACCACCTCATTCTTCCATGAACCGTGTAGCACATAAATTTCATAGAACACCTCCTCTACGTTTAACCCCTACTCTACAGACTGGCTCTACATCCTCCTCCGCATGATGCCTCCGCATACTACCTCCATGAACCACCTTCATATACCACTTTTGTGTACCGCTTCCATGAAACACCTCTACTTATATATAATTCCTTCTTCCGTAGACTACTCCTCTCATAGACAACTTATTCTCCTTTTGAAAAATCCTCATTGTGAACTAATTCACCCTTCACAGGATTATCCCTCGTGAACCCCTTTTGGACTTCACCAAATTCTTGTAGAAAAGATGTTTTCTTATGAAAAATTTCCTAAGTAAATATGGGATTAGCGCCCCTTATATAGGAAAATAGATCCAAAAAATCTTTTAATATGAGATTTCTAAAATCTTCATTGCGGTATGGCCTCCTCTGCATATTGATTCTCTCAAAAACAGTTCTTCCCTTCACAGTACACATACTGAATTTGATCCTCCTTCATAGTGGCCGATCTCTTCCACTAATGAATCCCTTTATAGCTCCAAAAATCACTTTCTCCTTTTCATGAACGACAGGACATCCTGTGTACCACAAGAAATACACATAACATTCGAATTATGTTAACTGAAAGCCTCCCCGAAAACTCTTTTCCATTCATGATCCACATATCAGGCTTCATGGTCCACATAATGCTGCTATGTGGAAATATACCTTTGTTGAATTCCTAAAGTCATTACACATAACACCTTTTCATTCCAGGAACTATGGTTCGCGATCCACGTACTGTGTACCCATATACATAAATATTCCTTTTCCAAAAACCAAACTCTTGATTTTGAGGCCCACAAATTTGGAAAACACTGGGAAAATACACTATCTTAAAAAAATCCTTTGTAAAACACCAACCATACTCATTATGGTCATCTGGATTTGTCAACAAACACAATCACACTAAAAAAAAACCGAGAGGATTCCTTGAGAGATTTTTCCCAACATTTATACTATGTGCCTAATTTTTATTTATGATTCTACTGTGATTTTCTATGTTAGTCTCTCTCTTATATTTAGTTCTCACCTTTATGGGATTTTGATTATTGCTGATTTTATGGTTCTTTTGGTGTGAGTTGTGTGTTGTTTTAAAAGGGGGTTTTTAGAGTGAATTTTAAAATATTTCACTTAAATGGGTTTAAATGTTTTCTTTAAAACATGTTTCTATTTTAAAGATATTTCTGATTTAGAATCTTATAATTGGTTTTATTTGAAGTAAAAAATGTATATTTTATAATGTATTTCAAAATAACATCGATGGCCTTTTTTAGAAAATGAAAATCTTGAAATCTTAGATATTTACTGTTGAGCACTGTTATCCTCACACCCTACTTGTTCCACTCAGCATCGGTAGACCTAAAGTTATTTTTTAGGTTCAGGTATCATTTTAGAGTCTCTCTTAGAGTAAGTGGTCTTTGAGGATGGATGGTGACCAAGAGGTAATAGAGATATCATGTCAGGTTTCGATTTTGTTTTAGTCTTTATTTTGTATATTTTATCTGAATATAATTTTAGTTCTTCAAGATTTATTTATTTCATAGCATTTTTTATGTTTTTTGTGTTGTGTTTAATGCTCTATTTATCAATTTTATATCTTTTTTATTGGAAAAAATCATCCCCAATGATTGTCCTGTGATTCTCTAACACTTTTCGTCAACTGATGAGGATTAGGGATGCCCCTCGAGTATATAATATGCTGGTTTGGGTGTCCATTCTAGGATGAACTAGTCTATTTTATGACTAAATGGTATCAGATAACCCTTTATAATTTGGGTGTGTTTGGTAGTTTGGAGATTAAGACTTTTGAAACTCAATAGGTAGGATTGGGAAGAGTGATATGATCTCTTACTCATCCATAGCCTCATATTACCATGGGTTGTTGGTTGTTGAGTCTTGAATTTAGATTTTTTTATTTGGTTTTGGTGTATCTTATCACATGTTAATTGTGTTTGAGAGTGAAATAAACTTGTTCAAGTATTTTTGAGGATTTACATGTTTTGGGGATAAATGAGAAGGATGAAATAGAGGTGAATTTTTATTCTATATATTCTAGAAAACCATGTGGCTAACTATGTTTCTTTATAGTGTTGGACCATGATTGGTGTACAGTCTCCCAAATCATATGGCCAAATTGTGTACTACAATTAGCTTCACATTAATTTTTTTTGATATTTTTATGAACAATTTTTTTCATGATTTATTTTTGGATGTTATTTCATTGATTTAGATGAGATCTCCAGGGTGTATTGATGGAAAATTAATTTTATTTTAAAATTATTTTAAAATTGACACTTGATTCTAAAGATATGGGCTTGGTTTTGAAATTTGAATGGGGTATTTCTTGAAATAAAGTGGGAGAATTTTAAGGTTGAGGACCTATAAATGTTTAAAAGAAAAATAATGTGGTATTTTAAATTTATTTCAATGGGATATTAAAAATTTAAATTGGTTTTAGGAATTTAAAGTGTTTTAAATTTGAATGTGATATTTTAAAATTTTGATATTTCAAATATCATGTTTTTAAAGAAAATTTAAAGTTTAATTTCCAAATGATTTTTAGTGGATTTAATTATTTATTTAATGTTAAGATTTAATTCCGTCTATCTATTTTTCCAATTGGGGTAATTATTGATTTGGTTTCATGTTTCTTTTTCTATTTATTATTTTCCTTTCAGAAGAGATTCAAAGGTTCATAAAGGTTTGGGTGTTTCTTAGTCAGTGGATTACACCACCTAGACTCATGATGAAGTGATATGTCCAATTTCCTTTTAGGTTTTTTCCTATTTTTCATGGTGATATAGGTTTTAAAGAGGCATCAGAGTCGATTGAGGTAATTGATTGAGTCTTGAAAACCTTAAGACCTCCTAATACTATGAGGGTAAAAGCTATTATGGGGCTGTTTGATTGGCTGATTTTTGATGGGTGGAATATCATACTACCATATCAGTTACAATCTAGGATGTCATGGGAGTTCTTTAAGGCTATCTTATCTCAATAGTTCTTACCTAGGGAGTTTAATGTAGAGAAGGTGGAAAATATTATGGGTATCCAACAAGGTCAACTAAAGGTGAAGGGGTATGTCAACTATTTTTATGATCTTATTCAATTTTCTATAGAGGTTGTGTCTAGAAATTCCTTAAAGGATTATCAGTTTTTGAAGGGTCTTCACCAAAATCTCAGTTCTTGAGTCTTTTCAACTGGGAATGTACTATCTGAGGAGTTGTTGAATTAGAAATTTCTACCTGAGTTGGATTTTTTGGAGCAACCTTTTGTGAGTAGTGGCTCAATTAATTTAAGATTTGTTGAAAAATTCCTATCTAATGTTGACTAAAGACCGGATGAGCCTGTATTGGGTGAACCTTCTATAACTAATTCTCCTTCAAAGAGTAAGACTTATCTTATATGCTTCTAGTGTAGTCAGTTTATGCATTCTAATCCCTCTTACTCAGATATTCCAAAGACCTATCATCATTGTGGTTACTTAAGACACCTCAAAAATTTCTATAATCAAAAGAATCTTTTTTTGGGAGAGATCCAATTCATTATAGATGTATTTATAATGGATCAAGAATATTTTGATGTATTCCCCCTATTCTTTTACCATATTTTATTGCTTTATAAATTTTTATTTGTGGACCTTAGTGTGTTTCGTGGTGTGTTCAGTTTTATGTGCTCATTTGGAGAGTTAGTGTTTATTTTGAGAAATTTATAAATGTTATTTCTTTAAGTTTCATTGGTAAAGTATCATGGGTTAGAACTTCTAGTATTGGGCCTTTATTTTTTTTACTTTTATTGAGCCATAATAAATAGTAAATTCCTAAACAGTGGGAGATATACTCTAAATCTCTATCTCTTGACCTCTTGGTTGGTTCAGTCAGGTGGTAGTGTTTTGGAGATTTGGTTTAAGGGTTTTTTTCTTTTAGTTTGAGCCATCAACTCATTGTCTTTTCATTTGGAACTCAATGGATATTTGGGGAAAATGGGTTATGGTGGGGAGTGTTTTCACACCCTAAACTCCTCCGTTCTAATTATTTAGTTCTTTTATTCATATTTGGTCTAGTCCTCGAGTTTCAGGTCAATCCATTGAAAGTTTTTATGTTTTGGGGATTTTGTTCGAGGTGTGTGATTAGCCCACATAGTTTGTCTAAGAGTGTGAAAACCTTGATATTTTTGTTTGTGACCTATAAAAAGCATTTTCATAGTTGGAACACAATTTATCTAATTGCTTGTCCCAACCATGGGAAGTTTGGTTTCTCTCCAGTGATAGATGAATAGTTAGAACACAGTTTGGTAAATAGTGTGGTCAAACTATGTGTTGTTCCTAGAATTATAAATTTATGTGTTTTCCAAAAAATTCCCTCTAGGGATTAAAACCATAAATGGGGTATTTTCTACCCCATTCATACATGGTGTGTAAGGGAGACTAGGGATCTCCTCCAAGCTTCCACCTCAATTTTGACGCTCTTCTCTTCAATTCTTGGTGTCATATTCAAGGTATGACCTCTAATCCCATTATCATCCCCTATTATACTTATATCCTCATACTACTTTCTATATTTTAATTTTGGTCAAACTCTAGGGAGGTATTTCAACCTAATTTTCTTTGGTTCTTGATGTTAGGGTGTTTAGATCATGTCTTGGGTCTTTCACTTCCCATTTCAGGAGGTTTCCTTCAATCCATACAAAATTTGAGGTAGGTGGTCCCATGATTTTTCTTCATATTCACATACCATAAGTTCTTGATCTTTCTAAATACATTATCCCTAAATTATTAGTTGTTGTAATGGTGTATAAAGTGTTATAAAATTATTACATAAAGCATGAAACTTCATCATTTTTTCCCTAATGTTTGGTACATTCCATGTGTTTTATGAAATTATTAACTGGGTTTAGATTGTGTTTTGATTTTTTAAATTAATGAAATTTGATTTCTAACACTTAATTATTATTCTATTTTGGGATTAAAGTATTTTTTATTTGGCTTCCATGATTATTTTAGATTATTATCAGTTTACCATTTGAACCCCTTGGTCATGATAAATAGTTTTATTTTTTCTTCTTGATTGTTTTCTTTAGTGCTTCTCATGAATACCTATACATATATATTTATGTGGTTAAGAACCTATATATGTATGCACATGAATACATATATGGGTGTATATATATATATGTGATATCATGGTAAGGATCCTTTGGATACTTGTATCTCAACATTTTCCATTATTACTCAAAGTGGTTTCAAAAAATAGATTTCCAAAATAGATTTATTGAAGAGGTTTTTAGGCCCATTTGGAAATTTCCAAGGGATTCTAAAAATGAATTTTGATTTATAAATTGATTTCAAAGGTTGTTTTTAAAAGTTTTGTTTAAATTATATTTTGTAATTTTCATAGACATTCTCTAATGGATTGACTATAAATGGGTTTCATTAGGTTTTTGAGAAATATGCTCCTAGTTTTAAATAAGGAGGCTTGGTTGGAATCTTGAAATGTTTCATATTAAATTTGGTGAAACCCCATGGAATCCCTCCCATTGGAAGGGTTATTTCACATGGATGGTATTGGGAGGTGGGAAAATCATTCTAGTTGACTCGTATCAATCCCTAATTGGGGTATTATTTATTTATTTACAACATTATCTCCCAGTAATATTAACATCATGGAATCCTAGGTGTTTTAGTGAGGAAAATTAGATGAATCTATATAATCACAATTAGATGAACTATATCCCCATGGTATGAAAAGGATATTGGGGGGGGGGGGGTGCCACTAATGAGGATATTTGAGAGCACCCAATTTGGTTATTGACTTAGGAACTTTATCGATAGTTTGAAAGATGGCTCCGAACCGAGTAAATCTAGGGCCACCTCATGGAATGTTTAGGAATTTACCATGAGTATCTATCCTTTTTTTTCTTATTTACGGTACTTGATTATTCGATTGAATCTCAATTTTATAGTTTCCCTATTACGTATATTTCCTTGGTTCTAGTTTTATATTATGTATCTGATTCTTGTTTATGATTCTATTGTGATTTTCTTCATTAGTCTCATTCTAATTTTATGTTCTTGACTTTATGGGTTTCTATTTATTACTAATTCTATGGTTCCTCTAATGTGAGTTGGGTTTTTTTTAAAAAGGGGTTTATAGAGTTAATTTTTAAACAACTCACTTAAAAGGGTTTAAATTCTCTCTTAAAAATATGTTTGGATTTTAAATAAATTACTGATTGAGAAGATTTTGTTTGGTTTTCTTTAAAGGAACACAAATTTTCTTTTACTATGTATTTCAAAATAGTATTGATGGCCTATTTTATAAAAATAAAATTATTTGAATATTTCTGATTACTTACTGATCTCAGTTATTCTCATACCCTGCTTGTTCCACTCAATATCAGTAGAATCAGGGTTGTCTTGTAGGTCCAAGTATCATTTTATAGTTTCTCTTGGAGTGAGTGGTCTTTGTGGATGGATGGTGAACAAGTGGTCCCACAGATATCACATCTTGTTCCAGTTTGGTTTTAGTCATGTTTTATCTTGTTTATGGATATTGTTTTAGTTCTATTAGATTTATATATTTTATGTTATTTTTTTATGTTTTATGGTTCTATTATGTTTTCTATTTATCATTTTTTATCTTTCTTATTAGTATAAACAATCCCTAATGATTTTCTTATGATGCCTTGATGGTTTTCATCAGTTAAGAGGGATTTGGGACTCCGCTTGGTTTATTATGGGCTGGTTTAGGTGTAATGTTTTGGGAATACCTAGGTTGGTTCATGAATAAATGGAATCAAAGTATCCCCTGTTATTTGGGGATATTTGGTAGTTTGGAGATTAGGATTGTCAGAACTTGAGAGGTAGGAAAAGGAAGGGTGTCACGAGATATTACTTGTCCTGACCCATGATTTACCATGGGTTGTTGGGTGTCAATTATAGAATTTTGATTAACTTATTTTCGTTTGGGTGTATATTGTCTTATGTTGATGGTGTTTGAGATTGAATTAATTTTGTTTGAGTGTTTTGAGGCTTTCTATTTTTTTGGGGTGAACAAGAAGGGAAAATTAGAGGCGATTGGTTATTTCACATAATATATCAAACAATATGGACATATATATTTCTTTCTACTACTGTCAACAAATTTGGCACATATTCCACTAAACAGTGTGGTTAAACCGTGCACTACCACTAACCTCCCTTTAAATTTTCTATTGAACTCCATAGTACCTTGTTTCTTATTAAGTTATTTTTTAATGTTATTTCCTTGATTTAAAATTGATATATAGGGTTTTTATGTAAAATTTATTTTTTTTAAAAGGATTTTGAAATTGAAAATCAGTTTTAAAGATATGGTCTTTGTTTTGAAATTTTAATGGGGGTGTTCCCAAAAAGAAGTGGGAGAATTTTAAGGTCGGAGACCTATAAATGTTTAAAATAAAAATATTATGGGATTTTAAATTGATTTTAATGTGAGATTTAAATTGTAAATTGGTTTTATGAATATAAATTGGTTTAAATTTTAAAAGTGATTTTTCAAAATTTTGAGAATTAAAATATCATTTTTCAAAAAAAAAAGATGAATTCTCAAATTATTTTTAGAGGATTTAATTGGTTATTTAGAGTTGTGATTTAACTATATCTGACTATGTTTTAAATTGGGGTCATTATTTATTTGATTTTATATTTCATTTTCTATTTATTGTATGCATACTAGAAGAGTTCTAGTGGTTCCTAAAGGTTTAGGTGTTTCTTGGTCAGCCAATGATACCAACTAGACTCATGATAGAGTGGTGGGGTCAGTTTTAGTTTGGGGTTTTCCTATTTTTCATGGTGACATGGTATCTAGATAGGTATTGGAGTGTCTTTAGGTAGTTTATGAAGTCTTATAATCCATAATAACTTTTGATATTGTGAGGGTAAAAGATCTTCTGGGGCTGTTTGATGGGATGAGTTTGGATCAGTGGAAGATCATCCTCCCATCTCAGTTTCAAGCTTGGATTTAATAGGAATTATTTAAGATCATGTTTTCATATTGTTTCCTTCCTACGGAATTTAATTTATATAATTTGGTGAATATTATGTGTCTCTAGTAATGTCAGTAGAAGGTGAAAGGGTATGTCGAATGTTTTTAAGAGTTGATTCCATTTTCTATGGAGGTTGTGTCAAATTATTCATTGAAGGATCATAAGTTCATGAAGGTATTCACCCAAATCATTGTGATTGAGTTATTTTAGTTGGGCATGTCCTATTTTAATAGTTGGTGAACAAGGAGTATTGAGTTTAGTTAGATTTTCTGGATTATATTTTGGTGATTAGTGGATCTATTCCTTTTTTTGTTGGTGAAGGATCCCTATCCAATGTGGAGTGTAGACCAGAGGAGCCTATCATGGGTGAAACTTCTACAACTACCACTCCTTCAGAGAGGAATCCTTCTCTTATAGGCATCCCTTATAGTAGGTTCATGCATTCCGAACCCTCGTAAATGGATATTCCAAAGACATTGATTCATTATGGTCATTTGGGACACTTATAGAAGTTATATAATTGGAATCATTTTTTATATAATATACCCTCTTTAGTTATGAGGTATTGATAATGGTATGAGAATCTTTTGAGATATTCCCCATTTCTTTTTCCACCTTGTATTGTTCTATAATTTTCTATTTGTTTCCTTTGGTGTGTTTGGTGGGGTGTTTAGTTTTCTAATTTCATCTAGAGAGTGAGAAGTTGTTTTGATAAATTTAGTGATGTGATTTAATTTGGTTTCATTATTATAGTATCTTAGGTTAGAACTTCTAATTATGGACCTTACAGTTTTGTTTTAATTTGGTTGATCCATAATAATTATTATATTCCAAAATAGTGGAAATATCCACTTTGGATCTCCATATATTGACTTATTGGTTGGTCCATTCAAGTGTGAGTGTTTTAGCGATTCAGTTAGAGGGTTTTATCCTTCATTCAGTTGGATCCCTCAGATAATTTTTGTTTCTTTTGGAACTCAATGGATTTATATAGGAAAAGGGGTTATAGTAAGGGGAATTTTCACACCCCAACCTCTCCTATACCCATTGTTTTTTTTCTTTTATTCATATTTAGTCTTATCCAAAAGTTTTAGGTTAATCCATTGATTTGTTTATGTTTTGGGGATTTTGTATAAGGCCCATGGTTATCTCACACATTTTATCTAATAGTTCAACAACCATTCTATTTTGGTACATTACTTTTTAATCCATTTTCCATAGTTGGCACATGATTTATCCTACTCTATGGTCCAACCATATGATGCCCATTTGGTCTCCAATGAGAGGAAAATAGTTAGCACACAATTTGGTAAACAGTGTGGCCAAACTATGCATTGTGCCCATAATTTTAATTTTTTGTATTTTCCCAAAATTCCCTCTCAAGATTAAAACCCCAAATGGGGTATTTTCTTCCCCATTCATACATGTCATTCAAGGGATACTTGGGATCTCCTCCTTGCTTCTACCTTAATATTTTAGGTTATTCTCTTAAAATATTGGGTTAGTCTTCAAGGTATGGCCTTTAATAATCTTATCATTCCCTCTTCTGCTTGTTTTCTCACCCCTCTTTCCATAGTTTCATGTTGGCCTAACTCTATAGAGTGATTTATACTTAGTGAGCTTCATTTCTTGATTTTAGGGTTTGTAGATCATTTATTGGGTCTTTATCTTCCCATTCAAAAGGTTTTATTTATTCTGCACCTGATTCAAGGTAGGTGGTTCCATGATTTCTCTTTATCTTCACATAACAAAAGTTATAGAGAATTAAAAATGAATTTCCCCTAAATTATTAGTTGTGATAATTCTATATAAAGTATTAAAAAATTAGTTCCTAAAGAATGTGACTTAATCATTTATTTTCAAATATGTTTGCACATTTTAGGTGTTTGATGAAATTACTAAATGGGTATAAATTGTGTTTCAATTGTTTAAATTTATGAAATTGGATTTCTAATGCTATTGAATTATTTTATTATAGGATTGAATCATTTTTTTTGCATTCCATGATTATTTTATATTCTTATCAGTTTACCATTTGATCCCCCTTGGTTTTGATAAATAGTTTTATTTTTTATTCTTGATTTTTTTATGTATTGCTTCTTATGAATACATGTAAATATATATATATATATATATTCATGCAGTTAAGAACCTATATATCAATTCACATTCATACATATTTGGGTGTGTGTATATATATGGGAGCTCATGGGAATTCTCCTTTGGAAACATGGAACTCAAAATGGTCCTTGGTTCTTCAATGTGGTTTAAAAAAAAGTAATTCCAAAAGATATTTCTTGAAATGAGATTTAGTAATGTTTGGAAAATTCCAAGGGATTGTTAAAATGAAATTTTATTTTTAAATTGGTTTCAAAGGTTTTTTTTGAAATTTTGGTTTAAAGTACCATTTGGAATTTTCATTAAGGTTATTTAATGATTTGAATAAAAATGGATAACAAGAGGTTTTTGAGAAAGATTCCCTAGTTTTAAATAAGTTCCCATGGTAGAAACCTTGAAATATTTCCTCTACACTTTGGTGTTACCTCATGGAATCTGTTGGGAAAAAATCCCTCAAGGTCTCATTGAAGCATTTTTGAGGTGATTGTGTTTGTTGACAAAGTGGACCTCCATGTTGTGTTTGTTGATAGAGAAGACCATGGTGTAATTTTTTTTTGACAAAGGGGGTTTACATGGTGATTTGTCGAGTTCCATAGATATTTTTGACAACCTATGTTGACAAAAAACTATGAAAAAGGAATGGACGATCTGGAGGCGGTACAAAAAGAACAGATCTCAGGTGGCACCGTTTTCCAGTGTTTGCCAAAATTTTGGAGCTCAAAAACAGAAAATGGGGGAACATGTTTTTTTTTGGAAAAGGAAGTTGTGATCAAGATATAGGGTGGTTTGGAAACTTGCGCGCAAGTCATGTTTTGGGATCAGAATGTTGAAAAATGGAAAAGGCTTGTTACGGGAAAAAGATTTGAAGGTGTGTACAAAAGATAGAGTTGCACAAAGGAATCTTGTGCGCATGGCATGTTTCAGGAGAAAAATGTTGAAAAATGGAAAAGGAATGATGTGTGAGAAATATTTGGAAATGGGTTCGAAAGATAAGGTTGCATGAAAGAAACTTATGCGCCCAATGCGACATCAAATGGGGTTTTGCGCGCTCGAAGAGGAACTTGCGCGACAAAAGTTGAATCTTCTATGTAGGGGTCAAGAACACCTATAAATATGAGGTGACCCCCCTCATTAGAAGGATCTCAAAAATTAGAGAAAATCCGAGTACTATATTGTGTAAGAATTTCATGAAAAGGGAGTTGTGTGAAAGATTTTGAGTTGCGTACAAGGTAAGAAAGTTGTGCGTAAGATTTGAGTTGCGCGAAAGATTTAAGTTGCACACAAAGGGTGTTTCGTGATAGATGTGGATTCTTGTGTGCAAGGCATTAAAGTTGTGAACAAGACACAATAAGGGTTTCATGAAAGATGTGAGGTTGCCCGGTACACCCGGTGAAAAGAGAGATTCATTTGTGGGTGAAAGTTGGACGTCAATAGAGCATCTATCAACAGTTAAAGATGCAGATTTCATTAGAGATAATGAAGAGAACTATAGGTATATAAACTATGAGTGGATCCTTTCTAGTGCAGTGAGAAAATGAAGAGGAAGAAGGTGATCCTATCCACTATTAGTGATCTATAGAGAGAGAAACAGGGAGTGACCCTTGGGAAAGCTGTGAGCTAACCCTAAACTCTGTAAAGGTAGTGATCTTGGGAATAGAAGTGATCTAGACCAAACATTGTAAACAATAGTGTTCTTTTAGTAGATTTGGTAAATCAGAACATTACCAGTGTATGCTCCTTGGATGTATCCTAGTGAGGGTGAACCAAGTAAAAATCACTGTCCTGTGCATGATTTAGTTTCTGTTTATACTTCGCTACAGTAAAGAGAGAGAAGGGAGTTTTGATTAACAAAAAAAAAACAAGATCGATAGGGGAAGTTGTTTTAATCTGTCATACCCTGATTCAACCCCCTCTCAGGATATCTAACATAGTGGACCTATCATAATCCCTATCATTAGAAGGGTGGTTTATCATGGATGGTGCTGAGAGGCAGGCTAATCATTCTAGTTGACTCGTTTTAATCCATACTTGGGGTGTTTTATATTTAGTTTCTACCTCACCTCCTAGTTATATTAACATCATGGGATCCTATGTTTTTTAGTGGGGGATGAGTAACACTTCTATCCATGTCCACATTAGATGATCTAGATTCCCAGGTTATGGAAAGAACATTGTGGTTTGTGACACCAATAAAGCTAGTTGAGAGCATCCATGATGGTTATTGACTTAGGAACTTCATTAATAGTCCAAAAGATTGTTCTGAATCAAGTATATCTAGGGTCACCTCAAATAATTTTTATAAATTATGAATGATTATATATCCTTTACCATTTCCTACATACGGTACATGATTACCTCACTACTTATTTATTTTATGGTTTCCTTAGGATATATATTTCCATAGTTCAAGTTTTATATTATCTACGCCTTTCTAATTTATGATTATTTTGTGATTTTTCATGTTATTCCCTTTATTATGTTATATTATTGACTTTATGTGTTTTTATTTATTACTTATTTTATGGTTCCTTATGTGAGAGTTCGATGTTGTTTTAAAAAGGGTTTATATTGTGTATTTTTAAATAGTCCACTTAAAAGAGTTTAAATATTTTCTTTAAACCATTATTGGATTTTAGAATATTTACAACTGAGAAGATTATGATTGGTTTTCTATTAAGGAAAAAATATATATTTTAATATGAATTTAAAAATATAATTGATTGTTTATTTTAGAAAAATTAAACACATGGACACTATGGTGATTTCCTACTAAGAACCATTATTTCACACCCTACTTGTGCCACTGTTGTCGGTAGACTAGAGGTTGTATTACAGGTTCATGTATCATTTTGGAGTCACCCATAGAGTAAGTGGTCTTTGTGGATGGGTGGTGACCAAGAGGATACCCATAGATCATGTCGAGTTCTATTTTGGTTTTAGTCTTTATATTTCATTTTGTATCACTACTACAAAATATGCCTTTAACAATGCTAAAAATGGCCTTTATCAGTACTAGAGAAGCGTTGACTACCAGAGTGAGATTAAAATCCATAGTCTTTTATTAGTGTTAAAAAAGTGCTGATAAAGGGGTCCTTTATTAGCTCTTGTATAAGAGCAGGTAAAGTGATACTTTATCATCGCTTTTAAAATCACTAATAAAAGAACCCTTCATCAGTGCTTCTAAAAGCGTCGATAAAGGTTACCTTTATTAGTGCTTAGAAAATGGAAAATAAAGAGGTATGGTGCAGTGTGCTATTATAGCACACCACAACACCAAGAACAATAAAAAATTAGATTTTTTTACTAAAAATTTAAATGAATGAAAATTTACAACACAAATACAAGAAAAAAACACTATATTATAGACATTTCAAACATTGGTTTATACAATTACATAATTAAAAATTATTAAATACATTCGAAAACATCAATGTTCCTTTTTTATTTGATGATAACCCCTACTCATGCAAAAAAAAAACTTTATAAGAAAAAAATTCTTATGTTAGTAATAATATAAAGAAATAAATTACCAGAAAGTGTTAATTTTAAATTGAACTTTGATTCATACCAGGAACATTGTGTATCATATTGAGTTATGGTTAATTCTTGCACGTCACACCATTTCAAGTTCATCTTACAGAATCATCTCTATGAAAATTAACTAAATAATTATAATATAATAATGATAATGAAATTAATAGTGTAACCGTATATAAGAAAACAATCCGGTCTTGTTTTCTTGTTTTTGGTGATGTGATGCGTGTTTGAAACTAAAATGACACTTATATATTAAAAAGACACACATGGAATCATACCAGTCACACTGTGTGTTATATTGAGGTGTATATGATTTATAGATGTCTCAAATGACTTATGGATTATTTTCATCAAGTATCAAAACAATCTGAATGTGTTTTATCAGTTTTGAGTACGTCACTTTCCTTTTTTACTAAAAAGTCATTTTAAACCGGAAACACACACTTTGACTCATACTGGTCACATCGTGTGTATGTATTACATGATACTGACTCATACACACCAAAAATTAATTATGAATAATTTTCCTAAATTATTAATATAATCCTAGCACATTTTCTCAATTTTCAGTGAGTGACACTTTTTGAACTAAAATGTCAATTTTGAAATGATAAGAGATACATTGAATTATACCAGGAACATTGTGTATCTAATTGAGGTTCTGTTGATTCCTATATGTCAAAAATGATGTATGGATAGTTTTCCTAAAGTATCAAAACAATCCAAATGTGTTTTATCTATTTTGAGTAGTTCAGTTTCTCTTTTTACTAAAATTGATGTCAATGATAAATAAAAAGATGCATTTGGAGTCATACCGGTCACAAATTGCATGTAATATCCTAGATTTTGTCCATGTATTATTTTTAAATATTATATGGAATTAATTTGAGACCAGGAGCTAAGACTATGTGAGATTCTTAGGCCCGGTGTGCCTAGAATAAATGTTTGAATAATATTAAAATATTAAATAGCATGCACAAGCAGTTTTCCTGAAGAAGTGGAATAACTTATAAAAGGGATACCAGATCAGAAATATAAGGGCACCATTGTGTTTAGAGAAGTTCCTTTACCCTATTCAAGTCCTAACATCATCCAAAATGGGTCGGCTATGAAAAATTTGTTTTCAGGCGTTTTAATGAATAAAATAGATTGAATATTTATTTTATTTCAATCTATTTCATTGTTTAAACGGTGATTAATTTTTAAATATACCTAGAGGTAGGGATCCATGGTTAATCTCATAACCTTTTAATTACTTGTATGCTTTGGAGAGGAACCTGAAGACTTCCCTTGGCAATAAATGACGACAAAACATGGATCAGAGTTCGATGAATGTCGTTCTTGATGGATCACCCCAACGGCGATGACGTGGAGAATGATATTATTCAGAGAATGATCAAAAACCAAGGTAGGTAATGCCGTTTTGATTTATTTACACATTATTATAATTAATTATGGACATGGATCAATCAATGAATAGGTTGACCTACAGATTGATTGTTCTTGCAGGATGGGTCTCTTTTGCGGGATTTTATTTTCAAGGTTTGATTGTTGGAATTGGTTTGGTTTTTCTTGATTGTTCTTATGGAATGGATCATGTACAGAACAAATAATGACCAATGTTAATTCCTTGGGTTTCTCTTTGTTCATTTCACCCCTAAAATTCTTCTCATTCTTCATGGTTTACAAACAAATGATCATTGCACCTTTGTTTTGCAGTGCAATGATCCGAGATTGATGATCCAACATTGGTAAGGCTCGAAAAAGTTTTGATGATGGTTTCGGCAGTGGATCAAATGATAGTGGGTGCCGATTTCTAGTTCTTCTTTAGAAATGAATAATGATGACAATATTGTTTTTTGAGTTAATTCAAGGCTCGAATCTTACCGATTCAGTGATGGCGTGAACAAATGACCTTATATTTGGAGTTTCCCAATGAGTCATAGATGGGATTAGTAGCTGGAGCAATGGGGAAGATTACGGAATGTGAACTAGGATTTCATGAAAATCCTAATGAACATGAAGTCTATTTCGGAATACACGACGTGTGGGCCCCTCTGAGTGGTGGATAGGGTTTTAGGAAGCATTAAAGTGTCACACGACATGGGACACCTATCACACGGTGTGTGGACCCTTCCCCAAGACTTGGTATGTATCCTGGGAGATACACGAACACTTGGTAGAGTACATGGGGTTCTAGCAAGGAATGTACACCCTCACATAGATTGGATGAATAGGTTACATGGATTACCCTGTGTACTGGTACACAAGAAGAGCTACATGGGTTTACATTATGTACTAGCACAAAGTCAGAGTACATAGGTGGACCTCAGATGGAATGTCATGAAATGAATGTCTTTCTACATTCTGTGTACTCTCTTTTTACATGACATGTTCTAATGACATGGGATGTTGTACATGAGCAGTACTCGAGGTCAAGGACCATGGTGTGTGACCCTACTACATACCATATATACCTTTCTACATGGCTTGAATCTCTTGTCCACTGTATATTGGACAAGGTTCTCTAGGGTTCGTTCCCTTGATCATTTCCCAGAAGGTTGGTGGGCATCATTTCCTACTTATAGAAGTATGATCCCTTCAATAAGACTTTATAGATAAAGTTATTGGAATCCCATGTGAGAGGCATAGAGCATGATCCTCTATTAATTTTTAGTTCCCTAGGTAGAGTCCTTGATATTTATGTGATTAAATTCACCAGGTGTCGATCCTATACTTAGCAGGTTAATCCAGATGGAGTTGTTGGTATCGCCCCATGGCTCTGGTAGTGATCCTAATATGTGGTATCATATCTCTTTCCAGATCTATCAGGGTATATCTCTCATTACTATTTCTGATGAATAGTACTTATCAGATGGATGTCATCAATGCTATTAGACTTAAAAGTGTGTTCTCCCGAATGAGTGCTTTGTGGAATCTTCTAACTGAATCCCTAGTGCTGGTATATGGTAGTTTTGACTTACCACTAGACTATGTGTCTTGGTTTTAATATATCTGGATATTATTATTATATGTGTTGTAGATTTATATTGTGTAGAGATGATTGTATCTTCCTTTGTTTATTTTTTTTCTGGTTTTGGGGTGTCCTACTGAGTATTGTTATACTCACCCCTGCATGGGATTTTCCCACATGTTTCATGTCTTATGGAGATGAGCAAACTTTTGATGAAGTATAAGGCAGACCAGGACTAGATAGAGATTTGTGAGTTCAAGCTGGTCGAGGGGTTCCTACAGCTTTGAGTAGTAGTCCCAGTACCTATTTTGTTTATACGTTGGAATTTGTAGTTTATAGACGTTTTATTTTGGTGGGATTATATTTAGGACCAGTTTACTTTACTTCACTTTACATCATGTCGTACTCTGTTGGTTGGGATAGTGGTGTGCATGCATTCGTTTCTTAGTGTTTTTCACATTTCAACATTTTTGGGCTTGAAGATGTATTCTTGCATACAGGTACATAGGAAATGACTCCCATGTTAGTGACATGACTACTTGGTGCTAGTCACCAGCCCCTGGCCTATTGAAAGTGGGATTAGGGAGTCATGGAATAGGCCCCACTGGGATAGACCATGAGAGAGTGGTATCAAAGGTGGTCGGTTCTACCTTATGACCAAGAGTCTATGATATTGGTTTGGGGAATAAATTTTAAGGTTTTCAAGTTTGAATTTTAGGTAAGGGAATCTAGTGTTGGTGTGGGCAACGTACATATCCATACACCAAGACTTTGATAGACTGATTTTCAACTCAATACATTAGAACACTGGTTTTAGGGAAAATAATGGTAAATGAATCATATAGGAATGGGTTATGGTTTCATGTCCTTATTGATTCAACTCTCCATATTTACTCATTAATCACAGTACATCTTGTTATCTTACATGATTCCCTCAAGATTCATACCAGCTAGGATTCAATAGCTCAATCACAAGGATGGACCCCTCAGTGATGAGGCTTCGTTATAGTGACCAATTCCCCATGTGTTTCCTCTAGATGGTGCACTAGCTATACCGCCACCTGTGGAGTAGTACGTGGTAATTGTAGTACCAGCAGATGAAGAGCACAATCTGAGTGCGCTCCATGAGTTTCATAGATAAAGACCCATCAAGTTCTGAGGTGAGCCTGACCCTTAGGCTGCTGAGGACTGGATTGAGGTGATGACTTAAGTTTTTTCCTAGTCTAAACACCAACAGACTAGATGGTGATCCTAGCGGCAAGCCTTCTTCAGGTTTTGGTAGGGTGATGGTGGATTTTGGCTATCCAAACTCACAACGAGGTTAATATTTCTTGTATAGAGTTCGAGTGTATCTTTAGAAAGGCATTCTCTCCAGTTGTACTGAGAGATGTTCATATAAAGGATCTTATTGAGATCTATAAAGGTATCATGATAATGGCTGACTATTAATTGAGGTTCACCAACCTTTCCAGGCACTCAATGGATATGTTTAGAGAAAATTAATTCTAGGCTCAAACCTCTAAGAAAGGACTGCATAGAGGCATCTGATATAGAGTTATACCTCAATGAATTCCAACTTATTTTGGAGTGTTCGAGCGATCTTTGGTGGTAAAAAGCTTCTTGGATGAGCAAGTATAGTCGATGGTGGTTAGTAGTGGATTATTTGGTGTAGAGAGATTAGAAATAGTGAGCCAACATCAAACTTAGGGATCTGGTTGTGGGAGACATTTCTGGGGGATGTCCTAGGATAGAGGATATATAGTTTAGGGTTCACAGGGTGGATCCAATTAGTCCAGTGAGAGACAATGTTACACTTGTGATGGTAGGGTAAATCTCACTCAAGATTGTACAACCCATAGAGCTACTGATAGGGATACAATGGATGTACCACTAAGGCAGAGACAATGATAAGAGTGGGTAGATCCATAGGGTGGTGGATGTGTAAGAGGAGCTGAGAGATCAGCAGGAGGTGGTTGACGTTTTTAATTTTTACCACCACCACCCCCGGAGGTCCACGCTAGGCTTAGGGAGCTGGAGGACATGGGAAGGGATAACTGCATGTGGCTGAGGCATATGACCCAGGGTCTTCGGGAATGATTCAATGTACGATCTATGTCATTTCTCTCTTATTTTTAGTACTGATAGACATAGGTTCTAGTCATTAATTTATCACCACATATCTTGTTTGAGACCTATAGATTCCGATTTAACCATTTACTCAACCCTTACTCTTGGAGACACCCACTAGATAAGACTCAATGATCACACATCTATGCTGACAGTGTGACTAGACCCTAGGAGGTGAGAGTTTCGGTTGGAACCTTTTAGTGTCAGCATTGAGGAATTATGATGTCATTCTTGGCAAGGATTGGTTATCTTTGGTACATGCCTAGATTAAATATTTTAGGCGAAGGGTGCGTTGTGTCTTCAATGATGGAACAAGGTTTTATTTTATCGGTGAAAGGGAAATTAAGGTAGTGCAGGAAGGAATCATTCATAGGAGGGTGCATCTAATTACTCATAACTTGGCTAGCCTGACCCTCAGTGCAACAGATGTTATGAGCTTCCAGTTTTCTGTAGTGGTGGCGGAGTATGAGGATGTCTTCCCCAATGATGTTCCAGGATTACCACCCCACCAAGAGATAGACTTCTACATTGGCTTAAAACCTGAGAAGACACCTATATCTGTACTGGCATATCATATGGATCATGTAGAGCTTCGCAAGATGATGATGTAGTTAGAGGAATTTTAGATGAAGGGATTATTGAGATCCAGTGTTTCACCCTGGGAGGTGCTAGTTTTCTTTTCCAAAAAGGCGGACGATAGATTAAGGTTGTGTGTGGACTACTGGTGATTGACCTAGGTGAACATGAAGAATAAGTATCCACTACCAAGGATAGATGACCTCTTTGATTATTTGAGAGGGGAAGGATGGTTCTTGAAGGTTGACCTTCGATCAGGCTATCACTAGTTGCGAGTACGAAATAATGATATACCAAAGATGACTTTCAGATATCATTACGGTCACTTTGTGTACTTGGTGATGCCCTTTGTCATGAAGAACTCCCCAACAGTGTTCATGAGACTCATGAAATGGATATTCCAGCCATACTTAGACCAATTTGTGGGGGTCTTCATCGATAATATCCTTGTGTACTCGACATATGAGGAAGAGAACGCAAGACCATTAAGTATGGTTCTAGACATACTCTGAGAGAATCATCTTAATGGGAAATTACTAAAGTTCTAGTTCTAGATTTAGGTGGTCCACTTTCAGGGACATGTTATCTAAGTAGATAGAGTGGTAGTGGACCCAACCAATGTCGAGGCAGTGTTAGCATGGGAGCCACCAAGGAGTGTGATGGAGGTGCAAAGCTTTCATGGGATGGAAGTTTATTATTAGATATTTATACCTGATTTCTCTAGGATATTAGAACCTATGATAGATTTCACTCATAAGGGGAAACCTTTCGTATGGATAGAGAAGTTAAAATAGGATTTTTAGTAGTTGAGGCAGAGTTTGACGACTGCTCTATTCTTGAGATTTCCAGAGGAGGGTGTTGAGTATGTAGTATTATACAATTCATTAGGGACCAGACTTGGTTGTTTCCTAATGCAGAGGCAAGAAGTGATTGCCTATGGTTTATTCTAGTTTATACCACATGATCAGAACTATGTAACCCATGATCTTGAGTAATCAGTGGTAGTTTTCACATTGAATGTGTGGATACACAACTTGATGGTCGAGTGGTTTATCGTCTAATCTGATCATAAGAGTCTCAAGTATAACTAATCTTAGAAGGATCTGAACTTGATACAGATGTGATGGCTATAATTTTTCGGATACTATGACTTTGAGATTATCTAAACACTTAGGAAGGGGAATGTGGTTCTAGATGCTCTAAGTAAGAGATCTAGTCCACAGTTACTGAATGATACATCATATAAATTGGCCTTGTTACAGTTATCCTTTATAGATAGAGATGGAGCTTGTTACCTCATGTTGATGGTTTTCACCCATTTACTCTTACAATGAGTCAGGGTGGCACAAATTGGGGATAAAAACTGTGAGAATATATGTGCTCAAATATCCTTAATACATGTGCCTGATGGATATTCACAAGGTGGGGAGCACATCATCCTTTTTAGAGGATGCATAGTTGTACCAATGGTGTTGCGAGAGGAGGTTCTGTGGGGGTTTCATTTGCCCCCTTTGGCGGTACATCCTGGAGAAATAAAGATGTACAAGGACCTATGATGTAAGTTTTAGTGGATGGGGATGATGAAGGGATTTGTAGAGTTCATTTCTCAGTGCCTCACTTGTCAGCAAGTGAAGGCTGAGCACTAGGTTCCAGTGGGTTTGGATCAACCCCTTGAGATGCCAAAGTGGATGTGGGATGGGATATAGATGGAATTCATGATGGGTTTTCCACATACTTCCAGGGAACACAATACCATATGGGTGATCATTAACTAAATCACCAAGCCATCCCACTTCCTACCTATCCGGGAATAGAGTTAAGTAGAGTTCTTGGGACACCTCTACGTGTAAGAGATAGTTCGACTCCATGGAGTCCCATTTAAGATAGTTTCTGATTGTGATGCTCATTTTACATCCCAGTTGTGAAAGGGATTACATTTGGAATTTGGGACTCAGTTACACTTGAGCATAGAGTTTCATCCCCAGATGGATAGCCAGACGGAGAGGACCATTTAGGTTCTAGAGGACATGTTTTGGGCCTGCATCTTAGACTTTAGTTGTAGTTGGGAGGACCACCTTCCACTGGTGGAGTTTGAGCACAAAAACAACTACAACTCCCCCATTGATATGGATCCATTTGAGGCTCTGTACAAGCAACCCTACAGGTCACCACTTTGCTAGACTAACCCAAGAGAGTTAACACTCATGGGCCCAGAGTTGGTGCGGGCTACTCCAGGAGTGGAAGAATATTGAAAAGAGATGGTAGAAGTCATATTCTAACAAGAAACATAGTCCTATGGAGTTTTAGGATGGAGACTATGTGTTCCTTCAGGTGTCACCTTGATACGGGTTGTGGAGATTTGTCAGGGGTAGTAAGTTATCTATGAGGTTCATCGAACCTTTTTAGATACTACATAGAGTTATCTAGGTGTCATACCACATAGATATATCCCCATATTTACATCGGTTACATGATGTCTTCCACATGTCACTACTGAGGAGGTACATGCATGACCCATCGCACGACATCAACTGGGGCGAGCTGGACCCTGAGGATGAGGAGAATTTTGCAGAGTACCCAGTGGAGATAGAGTATTGTCAAGAGATGATACTTAGTAGACAAGAAATTCCCTTGGTGTGTGTTTGGTGGCAACACGAGAATCTCTAGAAGAGAACATGGGAGAGGGAGGCTCAAATTCATGCGCAATACCCACATATTATTGAGTAACCTTGTTTTTGGATTTTGAGAGATATAAAGACCCAATGTGGGGAGAATGTAATGTCCCAGATTTTTTGTGTATTATTTTTAAATATTATATGGAATTAATTTGATAATAGGAACTGAAACGGTGTGCAATTTTGAGGCCCAATGTTCTCGGAATAAATTTATTAATAATATTAAAATATTAAATAGCACACATGATCTGTTTTCCTAAAAAAGTTTAATAACTTATAAACAGTTTCCAAAATCATAAATATAAGAAAACCATTGTGTTTAGAGTAGTGGATTTACCCTAGGAATGGCCTAATATCGATTATCTTAGGTTGACTATGAAAATTTGTTTTCATATGTTTCAATGAATAAAATAGATTGAATATTTATTTTATTTCATCCTGTATCATCGACACAACGACAGTTAATTTTTAAATAAACCTAGAGGCAAGGATCCAAGGTTAATCTCATAACCCTGTAATTCCATAGAGGCTCTGGAGAGGAATCTGGAGACTTCCCTTAGAGGAAAATGATTACAGAACTTGGATAAGATATTGAAAAATGCAATTCTTGATGGATCTCGCCAACGATGATGATGTGGAAAATTATCTTCTTCAGTGAAGGATCCAACCTCGAGGTAGGGAATGTTTTTTTGATTTCTTTCCCCATTATTAGAATTAATGATGAACACTGATAAACTAATGAATAAGTTGACCCGCAGATCGATCGTTCTTATGGAAAGGGTCTCTTTTGTGGGATTTTATTGTCCATGTTTGATTTTTGGAATTTCTTTGGGTTTTCTTTATTGTTCTTATAGATTATATTGAGTTCAGAATGAACAATGGTTGAGATTCATTCCTTGGGTTATTCCTTATGCATATCTCCCCAAAAATTCTTCATGTTCTTTGTGTTCTTCATGGTTTACAAAAAAACAACCATTGTACCTCCATTTCATGGCACAATGATCCAAGATTAAAGATACAACATTGGTAATTCTTGATGGAGGTGCGACGGTGGTTGCAGCAGCGGATCGAATGATGGTGGGTGGTGATTTCTCATTCTTCATCGAAAATGAAGAATGAAGATGATCTTGTTTTCTGAGTTGATTCAAGGCCCGAATATTACTGATTCGGTGATGGCGTGACCATGCGACCTTAGATCTAGAGTTTCCCAATGAGGTACAGTTGAGATCAGTAGCCAGAGCGATGGGGAAACAAATAGAAAATTCACCTACAACCATGGTTTGGAACCCTGTCCGTAGGCCCGAACACTAGGGTAATAGTCTATGGCCACAGTTTCAGAAAATCATGTCCGCTATCACCGTGGTAGTAAGGGCCTAGTTCCACAGTTTTAACCGTGGTAGTAGGGGTCTAGTACCATGGTTAAAATTGTGGTGATATTATTTATATGGTATAAAATAAATAAATTCAGTTCCCATTGGACAACCCCCTACACCCCAACCCCCCTGCATCCACATGCCCCCCTAGATAATCCCATTGAACTCCCCTGGACGACCCCCTTGAACCCCCTGGATAACCCCCTTTCACCCCCAGGACATCCCCCTTGCACCCCCAGGACAACCACCATTCACCCCCTGCATCCCCATACCCCCCTGGACAACCCCCTTTCACCCCCTTGAACACCCTCTACACCCCATGCCCCCCCTGGACAGCCCCTTGCACCCCCTGAACATCCCCTTTCACCCCCTTGAACATCCCTACACCCCATGCCCCCCCCCCGAGGCAGCCCCCTTGCACCACCTAGACATCCCTTTCACCCATTGAACACCCTCATGCTCCCCTAGACAGCCCCATTGCACCCCCCCTGTACAACCCCCTTTCACCCCCTTGAACACCCCCTGCACCCCCATACCCCCTAGATAGCCCCTTTAACCCCCTGGACAACCCCCTTGCACCCCCTTGAACACCCCCTGCCCCCTGCCCCCTTGGACAGGCCCCTTGCACCCCCCTGGACAGGCCCCTTTCACCCCTTGAACACCCCTTGCACCCCCATGCCCCCTTGACAACCCCCTTGTACCCCTGGATAGCCCCCTTGCACCCCCATTCCCCGAACCCCCCTCCTGGACACCCCTACCACCTAGACACACCCATCCTGGACACCCCCTGCACAACCCACTTACCCCACCTTGAACACCCCTAGAACCCCCCTATAGTAGCCCAACCCTTGGATAGCTCCCTTGAACACCCCCATGGATATCCCCCTTGAACCCCCTCATGGACACCCCCCTGCACACCCATGCCCCCTTGCACCCCCCTCCTGGACACCCCCTTGCCAGTAACCCCTATGAGTTCCCCACCCCACTGCCAGTCCTCCTCCTCACTGCCAGTCAACCCTCGGCTAGTTACCCCTCCCTCCACCTGTTAGTTACCCTTCCCACCCACCTACTAGTCCCACCTACCAGTCCCCCACCTTGTCCCCCCTTCCAGTCCCCCCTACACCCCCACCCACCCTGCCCCTTGCACCCCCTCCCCTATGCCAATCCCCCTCCCCTTGCTAGACCACCATCCCCCTGCCAGCTTCCACCCTGCCAGTTCCCCCCTCCCCCTACCGGTATTTCCCCCTACCGGTTTCTCCTCCCCCTTCCCCTTCCAGTTTTCCCCCACCCCCTACCAGTTTCCCCTCTGCCCCCTGCCCCTTCCAGTCCCCCACCCAACCAGTTTCTCCTCCCCCAGCCCCTTACATTCCCCCTCCACCCTTCTCCTACCATTCCTCCTCCCTACTAACATCCCAACCCATTGACTTGTATCAGGTTAGGGGATCTACTAACCTATAGTGAAATTTCCCATACACTAAATACATTTCATGGGTTTAAAAACAATGTTACAAAATGAGAATGAGTTACCCTATTTATCACACAGAAGATCAACGTGGTACTCACTATCCAAATTAAATTATATACTAAAGCTACTTACATAATAAGAATTAAACAACTCCAAATATAAAAAAAACACATAACTACACTTACATGAGTCTCCCTATAAGACAAACCATCAAAGAAGTCTGAAACTAGTTCATAAGTACCTACAATACAAGGTAGAACACAGTAATACTCATCCCCTAAAACTATGGTAAAACAAAACATCTTAGAAAATTCACAAAGAATATAATTCAATAAACAAGAATAGTGTAGTCATTCTCACAAATTTCATCCATAGATCATTGGATGAAGTTATAAATCTGAAAATTCCATGTGAAATAATCTTCACGTTTAACAAAATTATAATTGGTTAATCATAAAAGAATTTCATACCATAAGAAAGGAAACATACTAGTTTTGGCCATGGTGAAGATGGATAATTATCCAGGAAGGCCACACCCATCAAATAGGGCATTATGATGGTCATGATTAAATGATCGTGTTCTTGTGTGAAAGAAAAGGTCCAATATGGTCGTGGTAGTATCTTTTGTGATCGTCTAGAATACTTGTGTAAAGGAGCCTTGGACAAAATGGCCATAGAATATAACATGGTTAGAGTGGCATAATTCATTGATGATATATAGTATAAGAAGGATGATATAGGAAGTAAAAAAACACAATATTGTTGTGATAGATTTCATTTTTTAGCATGTTATTTTTCGGAATTCACCTTTATTCTTAGTTTATATAGGTTTATCAATTTTATAGAGGATTTTCCTTATTTTATTCTTACTCAATATTCTTTTATTTTTCAAAATAGTTTTATAATATGATTAGACAATATTATGGTGTATGATATTCCTTCTTCTTGATTGTATATTCCTTCTTTGTAGAAAATATTTCCAAACACCCCCTCCTGGACACCCCCTCCCTCCTAGACAACCCCCTCCCTCCTTGACCCACCACCCTCCCTCTTGGACACCCCCTAAATAGCCCCCTCCCTCCTAGACATCCCCTGATACCTCATTGACCCACCCCTCCCCATCCTAGATCCCCTTCCCCCTGCGCCCCCCATACACCCCTTGCTCCACCCCAACCCTCCCCCAAACACACCCCCTAACCCTTACAAAAGAACCTAGCACACCCTCTCCTCTACACACCCCTTGGACCCCCCTACACCCCTCCCCCTTGCACCTCCTTCCCCCTTCCCCCATCACACCCCATGTACCCTACCCCTACCCCTTGAAAAAGAACCCAACACAGCCCCTCCCCAGAACATCCCTTAGGCCCCCCCTACACCCCTACCCCTTGCACCCCTTACCCCCTCCCCCAACACACCCCCTGCCTCCCCACCCTGCACACACCATTCCCCCTTCTGCAACACCCCCCTTCTCGCCGCACCCCCTACACCCCCAAACACACCCCATGCTCACCCCCATACACCCTACCCTACCCCTTTCAAAAAAACCAACACACCTCCTACACACCCCTTGGACCCCCACACCCTCCCCCTGCCCCCAGAACACCCCTACCCACCCCATGCACCCCCTGCCCCTTGAAACAAAACCCATCACCCCCTAATAGCCTGAGTTTTTGGTCCTTGGTAGGGGTATTGTCAATGGGGTTTACTGATAGGAACCGTTTGGATCAGCGATTGAGTAGTAGTGTATGAGAAGCCATAGGGTGGAAAGAATACTATTGACTATCATTAGATAGAATGGATGATCTATGGTGATCTAAGAGTTGGTGGAAATGGACATTTAATATTGGAATTTAGGGATAAGTGGGTCAGACACATCTAGTCATTGCATCTAGTGATGTATAGAAAAAGGGCTACAGAGACTATGTGTCTGGTTTGGAAGGTCAATGATAATGGTACTTCTATACTAGGGAGAATCATATCAGTTCTGGGTGACTGACCCTCATGTCATATGGGTTGTTTTGGCAGTGAGTCTGATCATTGAATGATTGAGGTGAAAAAGGGGTTCTAGTGTGTGGGAAGATCCTATATTTTCTTGTTCCTTGTTGTGAGTGAGTGGTTCGACTTATAGTGAAAAGTGTTCCTTGATGTTTGGATTTGTGTAATAGAAACTTGTTTAGAATTCATAGATGGAGAATAGCGAGTTCTCAGGGAATTGAAAACCGTATTAGTTTGTGAGACATGTTTTGAAGAATACCATGGATTCTTAGGGATGAGAAGTGTTAAGGTGGGGAGTTTGTAATACCCCACATGTTTCTGATTCATTATTTTTGTAGGAATTTTTTGTTTTTAATATAAAGCATGGGTTGTTGCTTAAATTGGAATTTGGATCAGAAATCTGAACATTAGATGTTCCTAAATGGAATTTTTGGATTTGGTTTTAGTCCCCTATTGGAACCTATAAGGTTTGGGTGGAAGTTTTTGGAGGTTAAGGGTGAAAAATAACTGAAATTTAAGCTACCGTATCCTTTCATGCTGTGACCCATTGAGTTTATACCTTGAATGGGGTTGGTTGAGGGATTAACCCCTATCCCGAACATTTCTAGCTGTGAACCTCAGTTCAAGCAATGAAATTACTAGGGGTAGGTAATCATGGTGTGAAACCCCTGGACACACCATGAATCATGACTAAGAGGATTTATTTTAATAGGTTAAATTCTGTCTTTTTTTGGGTCAAGTATTTCACAGTGATGTTACTTAAGAAAGTGTCAAGTTTTCAAGGCCGATTTTTTGTGTTTGATGAAATAAAAACAAATATTTTCTTTTAAGTTTTAGATTTTTATGAGAATTCTCGGTTCCAGTTTTCTCAAAATGAGGTCACTGTCATCTCTAAAGTGAAGGAAATTTTATTTTCTACTATTGAGTTGGCTGAAACTTTCTACTAGTCCATGTTGATGGCTTATGGAAATCATGTAAAATAGGTGAAAATGTCATTTTAAAGAGCCACAAACAATTTTCATATCATATACAGATTTTATAATAATGAAAATGATTTTTTTAAATACCCGATCAACTATAGAATTCAAATTAAAGGGTTAGGAAGAGGGAACTTACCTCAACCTCAAGGCGTGCTGTTTTTGATGACGACAACTCGAATCTTCCTTTTTTTTTTCTGCTTGCACGCATACGAAACTTCACATATATATAAGGACACCTAGCCCCTATGTACGTATTTTCATTGTAAAATATGAACAAGGAGGTCCTTATATATATGTTTATACTTGCATATATCCCTTTACACTTACACATGTACAAATTTTTCATATCTATATAAAAGAACACCTATCCCCAATATATATATATATATATTCATACTTCCATGAGTGAATATATATAAAGGTGTAAATTTTATATGTATATGCTTACCTATGCATACACATGTAATACTTCATCAATGGAAACTCGAATCCACCTCAACAAAATCCAGAAAGCACTACAAAAATATAAAGAACCAAAAAATCACAAAATCCCTAATTAAATTTTGGCCAAAGAATAAAAACGGAATAAATCTTACCCAAATATGATGTTGAACTCACTATCATCGATGGTGGTGGATACAACTGGAATAATCATAAGAAACCACCTATAAGAAAATAGTGTAAAAAGAAATTAGATATAACGACTTCATATATATATATGTGATCAGTGGTGATAAATGATACATGAATCCATTACCATTATAGATTCTATAATTCAATTATATTATCACCACAATATCATCATTTATTCACTCCCATTAGACTAATAATTTATGGTGGTCATGTCAACACAAAACAACCACAAACACACAAATTGTTTATCATAATATCAATAATCATTGCATCAGTAAATGAATAAACAATAGAAATAACACATCCAAGAAGCATACCCCATTATTCCATATTATCATTTCCATTCCATATTCTCTTATTAGCATTTCTTTTAAATATATATCTCAATTACCATATGAAATCATATAAAACAATTTATGCATAGTCATCATGTAATCAACTAATAGAATATAAAGAAACTCGTATTCATCTTCTATTTCTCATTCCCTTCCATTTCCCCTTTTCTGTTCATTTCCAAAACACTTCCCAAATTTGATTTCCTGCCCCCTGCACCACTCCCCCAACCCCTCCCCCCATACCCCACCCACACTACACCCCATAGCCCAGCACCAGTCCTCCCTACACCAAACCCCCTACACCACTCTTCCCCAGCCCCCTAGCACCAAACCCCCCATCCCTTAGCCCCCACCTACCCCCCTACACCACTCCCACCCTATCCAACTACACCCCCACCCACACATTCACCCCCACTACCCCCATCCCCCAAGAACAATACCCTTAGAACTAGTCCCCCCTACACTATTGGAGAATAATGGTCTCAATCCTCACCAAATAATTCTCTATGTTCATTATTAGGTCAAATATATCCTCAATGAACTATGTAAAGTTCTCTAAAAAATATGTGCCTCCTGTTTCCTAGTTAGATGAATAATGTTATAAATGAAAATCTTAGGCATAACTAACAATAATCTAAGTAACACCACCTCCATAAATAGGTACTAGGTGGAAAACACATGGATGAAGTTGTATTTCCTCCTGAACAACATGTTTTTGGTGTGGGAAAATTATATGTCATGAATGGTTTTAGAATAAGAATATCCTTCATCATCAAAGAGTTTTGATCATCTCTAGCATGTGTCCTTATCAAATGAATCTATAAGGAATTTTATATAACATAATGGAAAATTTAGAACACATGTAAAAATTCATAATTATTTGCATTTTAAATATCATAGAAAATATTAATCTGTATTTATTCAATATGATAGAAAAACCATGGAGAGACAACATTCACCATAGTAGGAGACCATCTATTTGGTCTAATATATGTATAATTATATCTTTTTGGAAAGTTTCATTTGATGAAACTTGAAGAAAACTTTTATAAACAAAATAATATCCCACATTGAAATTTCATTAAAATATTAGCCAAATTATTCTTTCACTAACTTGAAATTTTCCTCTATCTAATCCTTTTTGTGACCCTCATTCTTTTTGATTAGCTAAGTCTCATTGTGGCATGATATTACCTCAATGTTTATTGGATTATCACCTTTTAAACACATTTGAAGGATTATTATTCGTAGTAATCCTATAAGTATATATCAATTTATCCTCTAGTATAATTCATATAAAATGATATTTTAGATCACTTTTCTCCATTCAAAAATGAAACACTAGGAAAAGAAAAAAATGACGATCACTCTAACTATCACAAAATAACACACCCATTCATTATGAAATAGAATCAACCATGTTATTTATTTTGATACATCACTTGTATTAATGTACTTTGAAATTATTATAGATAATGTAACCACTTTTTGAAATTGAGTCATCTAACTTACCACTATTCCACCAAAAGATATTATAAACCGCTAAGTACATTTCCATGAATCCATGTGTCCATGAAAATATACATCATCAATTACAGTCAATATATATTCATCATTGAATTATAAATATACATCCAACAACCATTTCATTTATTATACAGTCCATTTAACAAATCACCACTATTTCCATCTAGGATTTGACATGAAATGACTAACCAAACCCACTGAATGATAATTATCTTGTTGATTACATGCCATTTAATAAATCAATATTCATAAAAACAATGAAAAATAAACCATATCCATATAAAAAACTTCTCAGTACTTTAATGGAACCTATGTTTTAGTATTTTTGATGTTTTCGGTGAGTGGGGTTGGCATAAGATTACATATAGTCATTTTTAACCGTTCTATATCTTTACAAATGTCTATGTGATCCCAAAAATATTATGTCTATGTGATCACAAAAACGATTTTATATGTGGAAACCCATAAATAGAGGTATATCCCTCCCTTTACTCACTATGTATCTCAATCACTAAACATTAATCATAGGAATATACAAAAAATAATATTAAATTACAAGGCTCAACTAATTAATTAAACAATAAGTATATAATAACAAAAAAATAAAGTTAGTTATATCACAAAATAATGAATACAAGCCCATATTAGAATATGTAATAATTAAAATAAATAACTTTAAAAACTATAATAAAATATAAAAAACATGTATATATAGAGATTGGGATCTATTGTTCCTACTAATGTGGCATGAAAACTACAAAATATCAAAAAACTATAAAAAAAACACCATCAATGGAACCTCAAATTTCCATTATACGTCTGTTAACCAAGTACATGGAAACTTCTATAAAAGAGTCTGAAAAAAGCATTATCCATTATAAAATATCCTAGTATAGTCAAAAAAATAAGAAAATGGTTCTCTGATAACATTTTGTAACATCTTGACCCAACCCACTGGGTCCGACCTAAAGAGTAACAAGAAATAATTACAACCACTCTCTATGAAAGAGGCTACTGAAGGGACTAAATGAAATAATTGGGGAGACTATAAGAACTAGTATCACTTACACACAAAAATTATATAATAAAAAATACAATATTCAAAGTAACATGATAAAACATAATATTAATATTTACAAATGGAACACATGTATTATAATAAAAAAATAATTGATATTTGAAGGAAGAAAGATATACAATATTACAAATGTGGTATATAATTAAATAAATAAACTATTTTAACCTATAGATTCTATCTAGGTTTGAAATCCTACTCCATACTTCACAGCTCAACCATCTTCAATGGATCATTTTCTATTTCATGAATGTAATTCATGATGTCTCATTGTGAAACAATATTCTTAGACAAAGTGTCAGTAATAAAATCCATTAAGGCACCCCCAAATTATCCTTAAAATGAGTTCACATGCATAAGAGTTTAAGTCATGATATGAAATAAATTATCACATAATAAAAATACCATATCATTCATCCATAAGCTATCCAAGCAGCAAGAAAAAAATACCTATATTGGCATAATGATAGATGAAAAATACTGTATTAATGAAAATAACACAATAAAACTGACTAATATTGATGATTCTCAATAGTTTTATAGGTCCTTGTCCCCGAGGTAAGACCATAATATGCCACCACACCATGTTTCTATCTATCAGTTCATGTCACAAAGTCCATCATGACCCACTTTTTACTCAAGAGGTAGGTCACATAGACCATGTTTGCATACTTTTTCTTATTATTTTGACTATTTATGATTGTAATGTCATCAGTTCTACCCAAAAAATGATATTATTCCCCAATTTCTAACTTGGTTTGTTCATTATATCACATACTGTGTCTTCACACACTCATGACTCAAGTGTTACTAAGCCATGAAAAGTCCACTAGTAACTTATATACCATTAATAGAATTAAAAAAAATAATATAAAAAATATATCATAATGAAATAGTTATATCATATAAAAAACACATTACAGATCATGAGTGTGAGAAAAAAAACATACTAAATGATTTGATCAAAATCAACATGGTCTAAATCAAATCCACACACAACATAATATTTTGATAACTACCATAAACCTGGACTATACATTATAAGGATATTCATAACTCATTGTATTCAATTCCAACATTAAGGTTCATCCATGATGTTGATGACTAAGTCACAACACACACCCATGGAGGAAGACCATGCATATTAAGGATGCATAACTAGGATTCTAGTCTATCGAGGAATAGGTTGAAATAGAGACTCATGAAGATTACCTATTTAGTATGTGAATATATAATCACATGCATTTTTATTCTTCCAATGACACATATTATGAATAATTTTAATGGATGGGATTCTATATCACTAGATCTACAAATGACCAATGAATGGATAATGAATAATCATATATTCTGACATAAATCCTTGGGTCTAGAAAATGAACATCAAACCATCATAAATCCATCATTTAAAAATAAATCCAAGATAAAATTAATGAAATAGAATTTATCATGATGATTTATCTATAATTGATTACTCTAAAATATCACGTTCTTTAGAGTTCAAACTATAATCAATATAGTTAGCGTTGACACTCTAGATCCTCAAACGATGTAAGAAGGATTTTGAACAACAATCACCAAAATTATCTCACTAGAAAACAATAAGTAACATCATCCAAGATAGACCAATATAATCCATGATAAAATAAATTAAAAAAATTTAAAATTCATCCTTGAAAGGAACATACCAAAATTCATCACCGAATCCAAAAAAAAGGCATCAAGAAAGGATGGTGAAAAAAGGAAATATATAAATGAAGAAGAGTGAAAAATGATTCTAAACATGAAAAAAAAACAACATAAATTGATCAAAAACATCAATAATAGAACGATTTTATGGTTTCAAGAAAATCCATCAGAATGAGTGGAATTCAATGAATCAAAGGGATATCATGATTAGAAGGACTTTGAATTGAAATAATATTCCCCCTATTAAGAGTCTCATGCATTTTTCCCTTGAAAAAAAGATATCTAAGGATAATATTTACTAATTTGATGATTTCTATAAAAACCATGATGTTTAATGTTCATAAAATACATTGTGGTGCATGAAATGGTTTTATTAATGCCACATAAAAAATTACATGGGATACATTGTGTTCCAAAAACCAAGGTCATTTCTTCCATCACCAGGGCTAGTGAACACAGCTTGGAAAAGCTGTTTTAGATAGTGAGATATCAAAAAATAACCTATAACTCATCAATATAACCAAAGTCCCTCAAAAATCTCAAAAATAATGTTAAGAACCAGAAAAATTACAATAATAGAATCAATTATTTTCTTTTAAGGAACAAAATTATTAGGCACTTACATTGTGCAATTGTCAAAATATATAGTGGAATAAATAGTGGTTTTATGCTAAAATGATGACTAATGGGAAAAACATAATGTTTCCTCTTAAAAAATTGATATTATTTGATCAATCTTAGTCAACACACATAATTATAATTTCTATTTGACTCATCATTATCGTATTGAATTTTATTTATATTGGAAAATGATGTTCTATAAAAAAATTTGATAACTCAACATAAAATTTAGTAAATCCTCCAAACATTACTTCTAATCAACAACTACAACAATATTAGGATATTTCATATATTCATCACCATGAAACATAGATTTACATTAAAAAAAGTAATAACAATAAATGAATACTATATATTTATGAACTTTTCTTTTAGAACTCACCATAGACCATTCGTCCATCATAAAATTATATCATCATAACCTCTGATTTCCAGAATTTGTAGATTTAAATTCTATAAGACAATCAAACCCAATAAAAATCAGACAAAAAATCAAAGAAATAATTTACGATGCAATAATTGAAAATAAATAAACCCTATAAAAGACAAATGTGACAATTAAGAAGACTAGAAATCGAAACAAATAAATATTACCCAATGAAAATTGAAGAGGCTATGGATCTGGAATAAAAAACCCTTATATGTGGTAGAAATCAGAGGGGATGTGAGGAATTAGAACCATCCTGGTTCATATGTATTCTACTGTGTATTGTATAAAATCATAGATAATTGAAACCCCAACATCATAAATAGAATAGAGATTTGAGGAAATATAAATCAAACTCAAATGCACCCTACCATAGGCCACTCACAAGATGTGAGTCATGGACCACCCACCAGTGAGATGTGGAGGGGCACCTAGAATGTGTGAATAATGAAAAAATAGGTGATTCAAGGAAAAGGGTGGCCTGAAGGGGGAGGTGGAGGTGGATCCCCATCAGAAGAAAAGGATCACAGGGAGGTTGGGTGGCTGCGTCACCGTAGGAGGATCATCCCATGGTTGGGTGGTCGCGTCATCGGAGGAGGATTGAGGTTGGGTGGACGTATCATTAGAGGAGGTTCGAGTTTGGGTGGTCTCATCATCATCGGATGTTATTGGGAGGTGGGTGGCATTGGGCGAGGAGGATCGCTGACTCACGGGGAGGAGAAATCGACATCGGGGGTAGAATCACGAGGGTTGGGGGCGTAGCACCACAGGTAGCTTAAGACCTATGGGGATATATTAGGCTATAGCCATAATTTTTTTAAACTTTGGCTATATAAGTGTGGAAATATCATATAATTCTAGAAGTTAGAAGAAGATGGAGTGCGAACTGGTGTTTTTGGAAAATCCAGATGAACACGGCATGTATTTTGTAATACACGGTGTGTGGGCCCCGATGAGTGGCGGCTAGGGTTTTAGGAAGAAGTAAAGTGTCACACAGTGTGGGACACCCGTCACTTGGTATGGGACACCTGTCACATGGTGTGTGGACCCTTCCTCAAGACTCAACGTGTATCTTGAGAGATACAAAGACATGGGGTAGAGTTCATAGGGTTCCAACACGACGTGTACTCACCCACAGGGCTTGGCTGAACCGGTTACACGGATTACCCCTTGAACTGGTACATAGGAATAGATACACTAGTTGACATTGAGTAATGGAACATAACCAAAGTACATGGGTGGACCCTGGATGGAAGGGCATGGTGTGTAAGTCTTTCTACACACTATGTACTCTCTTTTTACACGACATGTTCTAACAACATGGGCTATTGTACATGGTCATTACTTGGGGTCAAGGAAAATTTTGTGTGACCGTATGTTGGAAAAGATTATTTAGGGTTTATTCCCTTGATCATTTCCTTGAAGGTTGGTGGGTATAATTTTCTACTCATAAGAGTATGATACATTCAGCAGAACTTTTTTGGATAGAGTTGTTGGAATCCCCTCTAAGAGGACCGAAGTAGGATCCTCTATTCATTCTTCATGACCTGGGTAGATTCCATAGTATTGATGTGACTAACTTCACAGGGAATCAATCGTATACTTTGCAGGTTAATCCAGATGGAGTTGTTGGTATCACCCCATGGCCCTGGGAGTGATCCTCATTTGTGGTATCATATCTCTTTTTAGATCTATCAGCATATATCTCTCATAATGGTTTCCAATGAAAATTACTTCTTGAATGGATTTCATTAGTTTTATCAGCATCAAGAGTGTTTTTTCCAAGATGAGTACTTCTTGGAATCTTTTAACTGAATCCCTAGTGTTGGTATATAGTATTTATGACTCACCTATAGACTGTGTGTCTTGGTTTGAGTATATCTAGATATTATTGTTATATGTGTTGTAGACATATACTATGTATATTTGACTGTATCTTCCTTTGTGTATTTCATTGTGGTTTCAGGGTGTTCTAATGAGTATTGTTATACTCACACCTATACAGGATTTTCCCACATGTTTCGTGTCTGGTGAAAATGAGTGACCTTTTGACAGAGTCCAGGGCGGACTAGGACCGGGAAGACCTTTGTGAATTCAGGAAGGCTGAGGTGTTCCTATGGATTGTAGTAGTATTCCCAATAAACATTTTGTTTATAGGTTAGAATTTTTAGTTTATAGACTCTTTCTTTTTGTGGACTTGTATTCTAGCCTAGTTTACTTTACAAAACTTTACTTCACGTCGTACTCTTTTGGTTCGGATAATGGTATGCATGCATTTTTTTCCTAGTGGTTTTTAAATTTTAGAATTTGTGGGATTAAATATGTGTGTGTGCATACAGGTACATAGGAAATTCCTCCCATGTTAATGATATGCCTACTCAGTGCTAGTCACCAGACCCTAACCTATTGGAGGCGGCCTTGGGGAGTCGTGGGACATGAACCGCTGGGATTGGTCGTTAAAATGCATTGGATTGAGGTTTTTATGATTCCAATATATCTCAAATTACATATGGATCTTTTTACTAATACATCAAAACAATCTGAATGTGTTTACTCGATTTTGAGTATGTCACTTGTCGTTTTTACTAAAATGTATTTTTAAACTGGAAACATGTAATTTGACTCATACTAATCACAACGTGTATCGGTTTTATGAGAGATTGATTCCTATAATTCAAAAATGACTTATGTATCAATTTCCTAAATTATCAAGAAAATATGAGTGTTTTTTCTTGGTTTTTAGTGAGCTACAATTTTTGAACTAAACTGTCGATTTTAAACTGTTAATGGACATATTGATTCATACCGGGAACATAATGTATCTTATTGAGGTGAGGATAATTTATAAACATAAAAAATGAATTATATATCATTTATATAATGTATCAAAATAATTATAATGCATTTGATCAGTTTTGAGTAGGTCAGTTGTCCTTTTTACTAAAATTGATGTCAATATTAAATAAAAATACACAATTTGAGTCATATTGGTCACACTGTGTGTCATATTGAAGTGAAGATATTTTTTACACATTCCAAATGAATTATTTATCATTTTCTAAAAGCATAAAAACAAACAAAACATTTTTTTTTCAGTTTTGAGTATGTCAGTTGTTCTTTTTACTAAAATTAATGTCAATTTTAAATAAAAAGAAGCACTTGGAGGCATACCGATCACAACGTGTGTCCGATTGAGGTGTGGCTAGCTCTTACATGTCCCAAATGAATTATGTATCATTTTAATAAATTATAAAAACAATAAAAATTCATTTTATTAGTTTTGAGTATGCCAATTTTCCTTTTTACTAAAATGTCATTTTCAACTAGAAACACACACTTTGACTCATACAGATCACATAATGTATCAATTTGATGTGAGACTAATTATTACACATAATTTTTTTTTATTTATTAATGTAATAAATTATCAATAAAATATGAGGGTATTTTATCATTTTTTAATGTGTGAAAATTTTTGAACTAAAATATCGATTTTAAACTGATAACAGACACTTTGAGTCATACCGGGCTCATTATGTATCGTATTGAGGTGCAGATGATTTATAAATATGAAAAATGACTTATGAATAGTTTTTATAAAGTATAAAAACAATCATAATATGTTTTATTAGCATTGTGTATTCAATTTTTCTTTTTTAATAAAATTATTGTCAATTTTAAATAAAAAGAAACACTTGGAGTCATACCTATCACACCATGTATCAAATTGAAGTGAGGTAGATTCTTACATGTACAAAAGTATTAAAACAATCCTAAATTCCAATGTTACTATGATTTCAATTTCCTTTCTTTGTAAAAATTCCCACACTACATATTTATTAAATGTTCTTATTTGAAAAACCTTTATCTTTGCTGAAATCTAAAAGAGTCGAGGAAGCTCATGTGCCCTCTACTCTTCTATATTTCAACAATGAGAAAGTTTTTTCATATAACAAAATAGAATCAATATATAGTGTGTGAAGTTAAATAAATAAATAAAATGGAAATGGAAACCATGGTAACATTACTAGAAAATAACATTTTATCTCTTTTTTTGATTTTTGTAGATAGTTGAAAGTAAAATATGAATTCCCAAAAGATCTGTGAAAAAAATTAAATAAGTATCAAATAAAAATGATAAGAAAATTAACTTAAAAATAGTAGATAAAATGATGAAAAATTTAATTAAATAAGTAGTAGGAATTCACCTTTTCATGATGTTTGTATGCATTCTTGATGCATTTCTTTGTTGTCATTATCTCAGTTATAGACTCAAAGTCCAATATTTCACGAGCATGAGCTACTTTGAACAAATCAACCCAACTCAAACAAAATAATCCACATTTATAATAAAAAATTTATTATATGAGTAATACTCAAAAGAAATAAATTTAACATAAAAATAAAAAAATACATTAATTTTATAGACAATGATTTTACTATGAAAACATCAATATTACCTCTGTAATAGAGAAGTAGATGGAACTTTAAGGAAAAAGATAAATTTCAACACTGAGGGATGAAAAGGTTTTGAGGGAGAAGGATTTTATGGAAGTTTCGGTAAAAAGGCATGAAATATGGACAAAAATATTCTAGAATAAATGAAATCTACAAGAAATAATGAAAATTAAATCAATATTTCATTATATAATTTTTCGCTAAAATAGATAAATTATATCATAACATTACCTTTACATATTCTCAAAGGGTTTCCTTCATTATAGTTTGTTCTTATGATGGATTGGCAACCTGATCATGTATAGAAGACATTGTATGCATGAGTAGTCAAACATTTAATTTAGATTATGTTCATTCAGTAAAGAACATATAATATTATGATGAAAAACATAGTATATTAAAGAAACTTTTACCTTCTCACTGGACTCTCTTTATTTTTTAAAGGTTTTTGGGATTTGGTTCCTCTATTGAGAATACAAATCCCCTATTTGTGGTCCCCTCTAATGTATAATAAATTTTCTACATTGTACTGACATGAAATGATTATGATCTCCCAATGAAAGGGTCATCCTATAAACTATTGATTATGTGTATTTGATATCCATCCCCATCATCTCATATCCCAAACATTTATCATTACATTTTTTGGTCAAACATCATCTATCTCTTGTGGACATGCACCAATGTTGCTTTAAATACTCTAAGCAGTAGTCATCCATGGGATGACTAATGCTCAGAGTAGTACAAGAAACAAAAAATAGACAGGGGATGAGTCTCAAGAAAAAAATGAAATAATAACTGTTTGGGAGATAATGCTTATGATGGTGAAATTGTACTAAATTGCATTCTATAAAATGGATAATGTCTCCCATTTATGTGAATTTCACCATTGGTACTAGTTATTAACTTATGGGCTATTGAATGCGATATTTGGGGGGCATAAACATTATTGTATTTGATTCAAGGGGTATCGGTGGGGACATGTTATGATATATGAATCTTTAGGGCCTTTGAAATCTATATTTATAGGAGAAATATCACTTTTAATACTTTCAATCTTCTAAGACTTGTCCTCCCTCTATTAAAATTATCCATAAAGCATTTCTTAAATCCACTAAACAATTGAAAATATAATATAAGAAATTGAGGAGTAATAAGAAACCCAAATATGATAAACAATTGATCAACTAGAAGATATACAAATGTATTGATAAAACATTTTAACAAATAAAGATTTATTTTATATAGATGGATGGTAATCAGATATTCCTAGGGGTAGAACCAATATATGTATAAATAAAATGATGAATACCTAAAAATAATTTCTAATAATTATTCCAACATATATAGAATTTGATAACCTCAATCCTATTTTTTGGAACAAGTGATGTAATAATCTAAGGAATATTTACATTTAATATTAATGGTATATCAAATATTTGAAAACATAGAAAAATTATAATTTAAATTAAAATCAATAAGTAATGGAAACAATAATTTTAAGGAAATAATATACCTAACAACGATAATGTTTTTAAACATATCAAAATTCTTAGTTGATAAATTTATTAAATAATTATGTCTAGACAGGTTGAAAACAAGAATTATTTTCAAGCAGATGAAGAGTAGGCTTTATAATAAAATTTCATTTTCATGGACATTATGTGTTCTATGGTGATTTTGGGCACATAGTATAAAATTTTAGTCATAATGAAATAAATAATAGTAATTATGGAAGATATAGAGGTTTTAAGTTAAATGGGAGATGACCCACTCTTACAAAAATAGTTTCGATTTGAGATGATTCTTCTTAAGTAAAATTGGATGATGAATTTCAACCATTGAATGAATTGTATTGAAATATATTTGTATGATATATTTTTATAATATATTTTAATAATATACTTGTGTAATATATATTTGTATAATATATATTTTTTTAATGTTTAATACATATTTATATATATTGTATTTTTATTTGTGTAATATATATATATATATTTATATAATATATATTTTTTATTTTGTATATTTTTTTAATATAATATATATATATTTGTATAATATATATATTTGTATAAAATATTTCTATAATATAAAGATATTTAATATTTAATATATATTTATTTACAAATAAATAATATATATATATATATATATATATATATAAAATTGGTATTTTTTAATTGTTTACATATAAATTTGTGTATTATATTTTTAAAACATATTTTTATAATATATATTTTATAATATATTTGTATAATATATTTATATAGTATATTTTCATAATATATTTGTATAATATATTCATATAATATATATTTTTATAGTATAATATATATCTGTATTTATATAGTATATATTTGTATAATGTATTTGTATAATATATATCATTATATATATATTTGTATTTTTAAAATATACACATGTGTGTGTCTATATATAAAAAATCTTATATTTTACACCTCTATCCAAAGCCATGGAACCCCGAGTGATTTTCCACTTTTCATTCGTGAATGATGTGCCAAATCCTACTTCATCGAGCTGGCCAACGAAAATTATGTTCATCCCTAAAATTGGCATGTGTCTAACTCTTTCTAGTCCAATGGCCTGTAGGCCTTCATTTTTTTTATTGATTTTGATAATCCACCTTCCAAGGGGTGAGGTGGAACCCTTATATGGCCTGTAGGCCTATGTATTACATGGCCCGTAGGCCTTAGAGAAATTCATTGCCTGTAGGTTTCAAACATTACATACAACCCAAAATAACTATTTGGAACCGCTCCTCCCCAGCATCATCATCGTGAAATAATCTCTCCACCTTCACATGGCTGTTCGGCTAGGCTTTCCTGTGCATGCACAGGCTTATCCCGATGAGAGGTTCCATACCCTCTCATTCTTGAAATCTGTTTAGCTTATGCTATGGTGAAAGCTCCTTTCTCATCCTCCTTCTGAATCTTGTTCCTTGTAGGTTATCTAGTTTTCATCTGCACTTAAGGTGGCCCGAAGGCCTTGAGGTGGACCGAAGGACTTACTGACCTGAAGGCCTAGGTGGCTCGAAGGCCTTAAAGGACTCTGAGACCAAATCGGTGGCCCGAAGGCCCAAACAGGGGAATATTCCCAGCTACTATTGTTCCAAATAGTTCCTACTACAGTTCCCGCTATAGTACCTACTACAGTACTACATAGTTCCTGCTACATTATCTACTATAGTACTACTAGAGTACTGGAAAATATTCTCCACCTAGATTTGATCCCGGGTCGCCTGGATGCACATAAGGAGTCCTCACCAACTGGGCTGAGGCTCATGTGCGAGTATAAATCTTTCTAAGTTCAAGTAACATTTATATGAAATATAATCTTTAACAATACTCTTCCCCATAATCTGAAGATCGTTATCATCGACTAAATGGATATTTCTGAAAAAATGAGATACATAATAATCCATGCGTCCTTTCATGGTTATAGAGTTTAATGAAGTCTCATAATTAATGATCCATGATTCTGATGTATTTTTTAGACTCAACAATAAATGGTTACTTCCTTCAATGGAATTGGGGTGAGCGAGTAGCACATAATCTACAAGGGGTGAGGGTGGGGGAGTGAAAGGAATGATAACCCTATCTCCTTTCAACCAAACATCTCCAATAATTTTTTTTGACCAAAGTAATATGCCATCGGTAAAGAAGAAATGATGATAAATAACAAAAATATATCTCACCAAACAATCAATCAACGAGTGAGGAGGATGGGGAGAAAATAAGATACCTTGGATTGAAGTTTTGAATCGTATGAGAGAAAGTAGAGATATCAAAAATCTAGAAAATGTTCGAGCCTTGAATTCATTCCGCCCTGGAATCATTCGAACCTTTGATTTGAGCCTTGAAATTGTTCAAGCCTTGGATTTGAGCCTTGATTTGAGATTTGATTCACTGAGAAAGAGTACCGACAGACGGTGGATTCCGAAAAAAGCTTTGGTATCGTGATTAGTTCTTGACTGGTTAGGGTTATTTAAATAGATTCGGACACTTTTATGAGTGATTTTTGGCACTGATAATGATAGAGCTTTGTCAATTCTTTTTTAGAACTAATAAATATGGATTTTATCAGTACTAATTAACTAAGTGCGGATAAAGGATTTATAATTATAATTATAAATAAAATTTGTAGTAAATATATATAAATATAAATATATCAATTATATTACTTATTTAAATATATTTATTATAATTTTAAAATTATTTATTTATAATTACATAAATACTTTTAAAAAAATAATAATAATATCATTATATATATTTACATAATTATATATATATATATACTAAATATATATAAACATATATATATATTAAATATATTCATTATTTAAAAAAATTCAATATAATTTTATAATTATTTAAATATATATAATTATTTAAATATATATAATTATTTATTTATAATTATATAAATATTTTTTAAAAAATAATTTGTATTTATTCATAATTATAAATATATAAATGTATAAAAATAATAAATATACATTTATAAATATATTTATTTATAAATTTTTTTTTATAAATATTTTTTTGATATTATTAATGAATATTTAATCTTAAGTGCATGCATGTTAAGATTGAGTGAATTTAATAACTAAAAACGAGTACACTTTAACAATATTTAAAAAAATGGAAAATTAAATACAAATTATTAAAAAATGGATATATATTTTAATAAAGATAAATACATATTGAGAATATTAAAACATATTAAATAAATATATATAAAACAAATAATATAAATTGATTAAATTCCAAAAAAAATTGTGTGTGCACATGTGTTGTATATAAAAATCAATTAATTATGTGAAATCAATATAATACACATTAGATATATGTTAAATTGAAAAATAAAACAACATTCAATTATGTTCATAACTCGATGAAATTAGTTAGTATTTTTAATTCATATTAATTTTTAATTATAAACCATTATTAACTAAATATATAAAGCATAAATATTTTTTATTATATAAATCATATATATATACATTCATATATATCTATATATTTAATATAAACTACTTATTACGACCATCAATAATTATTTAATTAATAAAATGTTTCATATTTTTCTCAATTTACTTATTTTTAAATTTTATTTGTTTAATTTTCATTTTACATATATCTATATATTTATATTATATTAGGTGCTTGAGGGTAAAATAACATTCAAACACACACACACCACACACACATAGGTTTGAAAGGAAATTCAAACCCCCAAATGGATAACCCACCCAACCAACCACTTTTTTTCATTATATATTTATGTCCCAAAGGCCCATTGCTCTTAAAAGTCTATTTTGTAGTAGTGTATCCAGATCTTATTTTGGTCCCGCTATAGTTATTTATTTTTATGTCAGTTTTTATGTTTTCTAGTTGTGATGTGTGATTTGATTATCATTTTTATATATTTTTTATTGGGAGAAATCATCCCCAATGATTGTCACATGATGCCATGATTCTTTTAATTAGCTTATAGGGATTGGGGATGCAACTTGTGTATGTTAAGGGCCAGTTTAGGTGTTCACTTTAGGGATGACCTAGGATGGTTCGTGAAAATATGGGATAAGTTGAAGAATATTTATGAAGGAAATGAAAAATTAAAGAAATCCATGTTACAAATCTGGAGACTAAAGTATGATGATCATTTAATGGGAGATGATGAATCTGTTAGTGACTTATTTACAATGGTTAATGAAATTATAAGAACTATAAGATGTTTTTGTGAGAATTTGGAAGACTCTACTATTGATGAAATGATCTTAAGAATTATTCACAATAAATTTGATGCTAAGGAATCATCCTTATAAGAGAGAGATCCTAAAACTCTCTCTCTATATTATTTAAATAATATTCTCATAAAATAAGAAATGATAAGATAAAAGGTTTTCAAGAATAAATAAAAGGTTGAATGATAAATTTCATTCAAACCTGTTAAGCAAGGAAGTTGAAGAAGGTTTCTATGAAAAAATTCAATGACTCTGACACTGAATATGAGGTTTGTAAAAAGTTTCATAAATTCATTTTTTTATTTTATATAAAGGTGAAAAGATTCACAAGTATGAAGAAAAGATACCTTTGAAGTATTTTAGTTACAGATCCATTGGACATTTCACAGTATTCTTCCCAAGGCTAATGGAATATGAATAGAGTGATAAGGAAGACAAAAAGTCATGAAAAAGAAGACAAAAAAATGAAATCCCTTTTCTAATTAAAAGGATAACAATTTCTCTAAATATAAAAAGAAAAACTTTGTGTACAAAATTTGAGGAGGAAAATGATAGTGAAGTGAAGGATGAAAAATCTAGTGATGATGCTGCTAAAAAAATTCTTATTGAAAAGTGAATGATGTGAACTTTAATAATGATGGATGCAGTAGCTCTGAAGAAGAAGAAGAAGAAGAGACTTATATGGTGTTTTTTCTTAAATTATAATTGAATGAATGTCTCCCAAAGATGTTTGAAAATGAAATATAAAAAAAGAAGTTAAAATAAGAAGATATACCTGAAAACAATCTAGAATTATTTCTTGAAGAAAAATCCAGGTTGTTAAAATAGATTTATGAAAGAAAGATGTTACATGATGAAGATAAAAACCTCAACATCAGGCTTCAATAAAATATAAAAGTGAAGGGGAAATAATTTTACAAAGTTCAACAGAAACTTATTAAAGGTGAGTAAGTAATTATAAATATACAAAACTAAATTACATAAGTTGATTAATGTTTTAATAAGTGTGAACCTCTAAAGGATAAAAAAATATTCCTTGGAGATCATTAATAAAATTGAAAATTTTTATAATAAGAAGTATGTTAATAAGGCAATGTATATATCTAAAACTTATAGAGTCAAAGATATTTAAATTTCATAAAAATCTATGTTTGAAGAAAATAATGGTACAACTGAAGACTCTGTTAAGGCTAATAAAAAGCCTTAGTTGAATAAAGAGGATCATTAAGATAATGATAGAAATTAGGTACACTGTTCTAAAAAACATACATGTATAGAGGAAAATATGATTTCTATAGATATTATAGGTACTGTGGGGGTTTTGGGTATCCAAAAAAAATTTAATGGTTCAATCATCAACAATATAATGAATCCAAGAGGTACTAGAGGCCTATTTTGAAGGGGAGTCATCCCACTAAATGAAGGAAACCTGAAAAATGAAGTGTGAAAATTTAAAATAGATTTAAAACTCTACAAACTATTTTTGAAATATTTGATCATACCAAACATATAGCTAAAATATGTCTTGTAATTATTCCTTATCAACAATGTCTGTATGAAAAATCTCAAAAGGCTCATGTGAAGGAAGAAAAGGGAAATGAAAATATCCTAGCTATTAAAAATGATCTTAAATCTATAAAAGGATAATGAATTTGGATATTAGATAGAATATTATCTTTATGTATGACTGGAGATGTTAAATATTTGAATAATGTAAAAGATTACAAATAAGTGATAGTGAATTTTGGAAATGACGAGTAACTCAAAATCAAAGGCACTGGATCTTCTATCATTGGAAAAATAAAAAATAAAATACCAAAGTAATTTTTTTGTTGATGGACTAAAACACAGCCATTTAAGTGTCTTTTAGATTTTTGATAAAGGAAACTAAGTTGTTTTTAGAAAATATTTCTTTGTTGTTAAGAGGATTGAAGATGGGAAAGTTATAACTAGAAGAAAATGAACAATGAGAAACTTGTTTCAGGTTAGACATGCATAGAGACATTTTATATGAGCAAGATATAAGATAATTGGTTATAGAATAAGATTCCTAGGCATATGTTTGAAAGGAATATATGCAAGATGATAAGGAGAGAAATTGTTTATTATAAAGAAAACATGAAAAGAATAAGAGATTGGTGTTTTTTGATATGTCTGAAAGAGAAGATTATAAATTTAGAACATAGAAAAGTTAAGATACATTCAACCCATCCCATAGAGATTATTCATTCTAAAATATGTGGGGCCATGATAAATAAATATAAAATTATAGATAAGTAATTTATTTCATTTTTTAGAATATTTTAATTATATTACATGTATTATGTTTTTGAAACATAAATTAGAGTCTCTAAAAATGTTCAAAAGATTCAATAGATGTATTGAAAAAGAAATGGGTATATTTCATGAAGAAGATTCGAAAAAAATGGTGATGGGCATATAAATGGGAAGTTCAAAGACTATATTGAAGAACATGGAATTCATCATGAATTTAGTGCACCATATACACCAGAAACAGAATGGTGTCACTGAAATAATAAATAAATATTTGGTGGAGATATCTAGAACCATGATGATGGAATATTTCTTGGATACCCTCATATTAAAAAAGGATAAAGCTAATAATATAAAAAACATGAAATATTGTTAACTCTATAGATGTGAAATTTCTAGATCATTATAATAGAAAATATTCACAATCAACTGAAGATATGATAGGAAGTGAAGAGGAAGTGGTTTTAGTTAAAAACAATGAAAAAGTTCATGATAGAAGAAATAATATAGGAGATGCCCATGGGAAATACTTTGAATCATCTATTTCAAGCAGCGAGGAATAATCCAATTCATCTCATACAAGGATGAGTAATCAAGTGGAGGTATAAAATATCATTAGAGATTAGGGACAATGGGTTAAAAATAGAAGAACATCAAGGCCAGTTTTACATACATCCCTTTTTTTCATAGGTTGACCCTAGAGATGTTGAATATGATTTTTAGAATCATGAGTGGATTGATGAACTCAAAAAACAATTGTATTATATTGACAAGAATGATACATGTGAACTTGTACTCAAACTAGAAGATAATATTTTTATTGGAAAAAATGGGTTTTAAAACAAGTTGAATGAAAATAGTGAAGTTTTAATAAGTAAGGAAATACTGGTTTGTAAAAGAGACTATCAAGCTGAAGTCGTTGATTTTGAAAAAAAAATTCATCTGGTAGAATTAATTGAAACCCCACAAATATTTCTTACTATGGATACATAATGAAGATATATGATATTCTAAATGGATGTCAAGTAGTATTTTCTCAAAAGAGATCTAGATGAAGAGTTTTATATTGAGAAACCATGTGGCTTATTTTTTGGGGAAGATGGAAGCTATGATTACTAGTTTAAGAAGGATCTATATGAATTGAAACAAGCCCAAAGAGAATGGTAATTTAAAATGGATACTTTTTTGAAGAAATTCAACTTTAGAAAATAAAGATTTTATAAAAAAATATACATAATAGAAAATAAAGAGGGTTCCTCATTGTAATTTTTAATGTTGATTACATAATATACATTGGGAATTATGAAGGAACATGTGAAAATTTTATGAAATAGATAAATAATTTATTTGATATTTCTAGGCTAGGTTAAATCAAATACTTTCTTAGATTATAAATCACTCAAAATAAAAGGTATATTTTCCCATCTGAAGATAATTATGCTAAGGAACTATTGAAAATATTTTTCATAGTATATTGAAAGCATGTTTCCAAACACATGTTAGTGGGAAAAAAGTTATTAGAAGATGAGAAAGTAATGGATGTTGATCCTATAGAAGTTAGGTAGTCAATTGGAAGCCTTGTATATCTAATATATTTAGGGATATATCTAGTGTATGTTGTTACACTTTGCGATAGGTATAAAATTAATCTAAAATAGAATAATTTTGTGGATGAAAAAATAACACTAAGATATATTAAAGTGCAATTTTTTGGGTTTAAATATGATAGCTCAAGATATATTTATTTTTTTGGATACATATATGCTGATTGGTCAGGCTGTGTTGAAGAAAGATGATCCGTATATAGTGCAGTATTCTTTATGGGAGAAATATGTGTGAGTTGGAATAGAAAAAAATAAATTTTAGTGACTCTCAACAGTACTGAAGTTGAGTATATAGCTAGGACTCAAGCTACAACACAATTAGTTTTGATAAAGACACAACTGGAAGATCTTTTGGTTGATGTAAAGTTTCCCTATCTCTTGGTTAGTGATAAAAAAGTTGTATAAATATTAGTAATAATCTAGTGAGATATTCTTAATGTAAGAACATTTATATTAAACAACATTTCCTTAAATATCATGTGTAAATAAATGAACTATATCAGGAGTTTGTTCCTACTATAGAACAAATAGATAATATATTTACTAAAAAAACTTCCACATAAAAAATTTATGAAACTGAGGATGATGATGGGTGTACAACCTCACAATCTTCAAGGATAAATTATTTGATATTTTTCCCCTTTCTCACCTTTTCTTTGGATGTTGTTTTCAAAGTGGGATAAAATATGTAACATAAATCTATCCATTTGACTGTGCTTTACCTTATAAGTAGGGGAATATATTTAAGGGGAGTTTTTAAAAGGGGTATGTTGTGATTTCAGTGTGTGTGAAATATTTTAATATTTTCTTGATGTGAATATAGGAAAAAAAATTTATATCTTGAAGTCTATTTTGATGATAAATTCTAGAGTGAAATATTCATTCAAATTTTTTTAATCATTGTTTTGTAGACATTATGATATATTTTCTCAATGATTCTTATTTCCTACACCGAGTTATCTAGGATTAGAATTTTTAGATAGTGATCCATTTCATGATTTTAAAAGTTCACTAATTTATATTACTTGGTTAATGAAAAAATCCAAAAAATCAAGTAAAATAGAGATATAGAGTCCAATGAACTTAGTAAAATGGACCGAGTCCAATAGAATAAGGATAACACCAAATGTTCTAACAATATAATTTAACTGAGATATTCCTACAAAAAAATCAGGTGATTATTTTTTATTTTTTTAGAACCAAATATCATGATAATACTAAGGAATTTATGATTCTAGCTAAAGTTGGTCAAAGGAAGAAGTTAGCACAAGTTTGTGGAAATATGGTCCCTATATAAAGAGAAGGGTTTTTGAAGTTTTTTTGAATTAAGAGACATATAAAGTGTATCATATGGACTTGCACAAATATCAAGATGAGAAGTAAATAAGTGTAGAACATAGATCTCTAAGAAAAGTCATCAAATAGTGACCAACAAATTTACCTTTTCAAATTCATCTGATAGATTACATCATACAAACTTTTAAAAAGTCATCAGAGAGATTCCAATAGAAGAACATTTTTAAGGTCATCAGACATAGTAGTTGTTATGAATTCTCAATAGGAAAGAGAGTTCAAAGGAAGTCATTAATAGGGTTATTCAAAGAGATCTGAGCAGATGGATAATGAAAACCTTAATAGATGTAAAAGTATGAGGTTTATAAAATGTATGAGTTTACATAATGTTTTAAAGAATGGAGGTTTTGAAGGAAATTTTATTTGTACAGACATTAAATGTGACGATGCTATGCTAGATGTTCAATACTTCAATAATCACAAAGGAAGAATCATGTTTCTTTCCAAGATTTAAGAAAAGTTGTAATAACATTGGTTCAAAACTTTAAGGCATTCTTTATGAATATATTTAACTCCCATTAACCTAGAGGTTTGAATACATCAAACTGAATAATGTTTGAGTAGGGTGTTCAAAGTTTTATTGGGAACATTGAACTTTAAGTTCACTATAACCCCAAATATTTTTGAGAGAGGATGACTATATAAAGGGGAAACAATGCATCGAGAAAAGGCTGGCCAATATAGATACTCCTACGGGAACTACTGAAGAAGTGAAGCACCTTGTTACCATATAGAGTTTTCCAATTAATTTGAATCAAATGAACAATGAGATGAAGTTATAAAAAAATAGGTGATCATATGAATAGGGATAAAATATACTAGACCAAGTACATAAAAATGAGGGCACAAGATGGAGAATTTATCATATATAAAATTTTATACAAAAGTTATTGAAGAAGTTCTTTCTCACTATTGTGTAATAAAGTGTAGTAAAATAATAACATATATGAGGGAAGGTGTGAAAAAATAATCCTAGTAAAAACATAACAAATCCTATTGGTAAAGGTTACTTTATTAAAAAAATTATTCTATCATATTTTTTATGTGAGTAGCACATGCACTATCTACTGACTATAGTTCTTTGAAAGTGATGGATATTACCTACTTGTTGTAACCACTAAAGGATTGTTTTCTAGTAGATATGTGGTCTTTTATTATTCCCAAACCATGTCAAGGACTATATATTATTATTTTGCAGTGAACCTCATAAATACTTTTATTCTTGTGGGTGTGCTTGGTTTTTCATAGTGGAGTCAATTCTCCCTAAACATAAGTGAAGGTTGTTCTTAAATAAGGAAAACATAAAAAGAATTGATAAGTAATTAACCCCCTCTTAGTGATCCCACAGATCCTGAATGGTCCTTTTATGTTGTACATTCTTATGTCATGGAATATGAATATTTTATTTAACTGTGGTTTTTGAATAATGATTTAGATTCTAATTCTATTTCATATGTTATCTTTTCATTTTAATCAAATTTTTATCATAATTTCAATGATATGTTCTATGATTATGTTATCATGCCTAATTATCACTTCTTATGATTTCATGATCTTATTTAATTAATCATGATATTTTATCCTGATCATATCTATCACTTTTTAATGATCCAGTGATTAATCATATATATATATATATCATTGATAAGTTGTTACTACTTTATATTATATAGGGATATGTTTAGATTGGAATAATTTATGTATAATTTTTAGGATGAATTGGATGTCAAATTAAGTGATATGAAAAAAATTATTATAGTCTCCAATTTCAATAAACAATTGAGTTTTGGAGGTCTGATTCAAAATTGAAAATATATCTATAATAAGGTATAACCATGAATGTTGTTTTTAGTCATCAATATCTATGTGAGAGTATTTGGGTAAAGTGTTTATTTTTGGCACTAAATCTAGATATTAAATCCAAGGGGGGATTCACTTGGTATAATATTAGGTATTAGTTATTTTTAGGGATATTATTAATAAGAAACTATGTATAAAACCTACTGAAATTTTGTTTGAACCAAAAATTAAATTGGGTAAACTAATAGTTTCAAAGTTGACTCAATAGTGATGTAGGTTATATCAAGGGTGAAATTGGTTATGAAAATTTAGTATTATGTTTCTTATATGACTGATTACTTTTTTTAATTAGATATTATCACTTTCCTCAATAATCACATTTTTTTTAATTAATGGATTCAAATAGTATAATTTGATAAAATAACTAATGCAATGGTGATATATTTAGTTATCCTTATTATCAACTAAATAAAGATTAGAATATTGTGGAAATTATAATTACTCTTCTTACACAATTATCTTAGTTTATTAATAGTGATACATATCATAAAATGATCCCAAGAAAACCAATGAAAATGTAACATGATATCAAATCCCTCATGGAATGAGAACCCCCATCCATTAGTGGATACTCCGATTAATTAATTTTTTTAAAAAAATTCCACTAGAGAGAAAATGATTTTTTTTCTTCAAGAATACAAAATTCAACTTGGTCATCTACCATTTTGAATGTGATGTTTATATATTTTGTAAACTTATCTAGACATGAAAATATTAGATATTGTGTTATCATTGAAAAAATATTAAGATATAGTTATTATATCTAATGTATATAACCCCTCATAATTTGATATTCACTAGAATAAATTTCCTATAAATATGGTCATTATCATTTTGGTATAGTTATATGAAACTATTGTATTGTGTTGATTATATCATCATATATAAAAAATATATTTTTAATTAAAATTATTTCAATACATTAAAAATTCATTGATAAAGGAAGGTCATGGAAATGATAAAATAATATTTAATGTCATACCTTAAAAAATGATAGCACATGTAATAATCCATGTTATGGTCAGGGATGTAAAGAATGATTATAATAATTTATAACTAAATGTGGGAGAATTTTCTAGATTTCAATATTGGTAATGACGAAATTGAGCCAATGAGTAAGGAATATTTTGATGAAACATTTTTCTCATACTCTATCTTAAAACCATGAAAAAATTCATTTTTATTGTAATAATTATGAAATATCTATAAATCCATATGGGTTAAACATAAAAATACATTCTTGGTTCATATATGAAAACCTAATTAAATGTATGATTATTATTACCTCCTAATTAATCATACATGGAATAAATATTATATAATAACACAAACCTATCTTTGCACACATTATATGAAAATATAATGATTCTTAGACTAATATTGAGTTTCCAGTGAAACATATATTTAATAAAAACCCTATATTATTTACATCATCGAATATTTTAATTAGAAAGGGGAATTAAAATATAATGTATGAAATTATTTTTATAGGGAATGTAATAGTATAACTTTTTATATAAATTCTCAATCTCTATTATTAAAATTGATTTCATTTCAATTATATTTAATACAATTGTGGTAAAAATTAAATTCTTTGAATAACATAAGGAAATGTACATTAAATTATTTTTTAAAAATCGTACATTACAAATAGTGTATTGATATATACTATAATATTAATAAAACTATATTTTTATAAAAAAACATGTTAATAAAATTATTTCATGAATGAAATATTATGCCTTATGGTCTCCTAAGAGATTCATATAGTCATGTTAAACTATAGAAACAATGAAAAAACTATGAAACATGTTATTATTTTTTAATAGATGGATATAATGAATGTGTTGAGTGAGTGAATTTTTTTATCCTTGTTTTTAAAAATCACCATACATGCCATTAATGTTTTGACTTAACATGAAGATGGATATTTGAGTTTTGGTGTATGTAGATATAATGCTCGATTAATAGTTAGGATTAATTAATTTGAACTATATAACTACTAGAAAATAGTTCAACCCTATGATGTAATGTGGATATTTAACTCGTCAGATGATAAATACTAAACATTCTTCAATCAGATGAGGGATAAATGCATCTAATGTAGCTATAATTGAATGAAAAGATAAAAATATATTACTATTTTTTATTATAAATTTAATATCTCATATTTTTAAAACCCTTCCTTTATGTTTTACCAAATATTTGAGATATTTATAATGTTTTCAATTCTTTTTTTCCATTATAAATTGATAATCCTGTTCATGTGTTCTCTTTTCTGACTGTGTGGTCATAAGTATGTTTGTGAGATCTCTTTTCTTATCATGTGGTCATAAGTCTATCAATGGGGTTATATGTATTACCATAAAAAAAATTATATTTTTTCATATGGTGAATCATTTATTATTGTGATAAATTTTTAGTTCTTTTAGTTGATTGATACAATTTCTTGTTTTTTTGTTCAATTGATCCTTCCTTTTTTTCTTATGGATTCTTGTTTTCATAGTCACTACATATGGTCTACTATCCTAGTAAATATATTTTTCATATTTTCAATCCATTTGGTGTGTTTGATCCTCACAAACTCTTGGTTATTCATGTGCTCAATTTTCTAATTCATGTGGTTAATCTATACAGTCTCTCTAGAGGGTCACTTTTCATGGTCGACCATCTACATAAGTAGAAAATTCAAAATTAACCCATAATGAAGTAAAATAGGTTTTTAATTATAAATACATAAATAATAAAGGGAAATAGAATATTTTAGACCTATATAGATTAATATATATTATATGCTTGAATTCCTTAATGTTAGGTTTTTTAAATGCGTGGTGTGGAGGGAATTAAATGGGAATTAAATCTAAACCAAATTACAGGTGAATTAAATAGTAATTTTGTATAGTGTTTTTGAAAATACTAGTGAGATTCATATCTATTTTCTTAAAAATGATAGTTATTTCCCCTTTTTCATTTTTTATGATTTATCTCATGTTCAGGCGAACAAACACCTTTACTATTTGAGTCGTATGTCTATTCTAAAATCATTTGATTTATTTATAAGAGTTTTGGGCAGGCATTCAACCTTATCTCTCCTTTGTTCTTGGGGAAGTGGGACTTAGAATTTTTTAAATCCAAGGGATTTTATTATTTTATTTTGAATTGTGAAATTTTTTATTTAATCATTATTTGGTTTCTCTATATGGACATATGCAATAAACCTTAAGAAAAAAAATAATCTATAAATCACTTGGAAAATAATTATTGAATAATATTAAAAATTGTAAAATAATAAATAGATAATATTGCATGTTTCTTAATGGAAATTTATAATAAAGAAATATAAATAGATTATTTTATTTTTCTTCTTAATTTATTAGTTAAAATTAATGCATATGTTTTATGATAATCATGTTCTATAAATTTTCTTAATAGATAAATAGAATAATGGCATGTAAAATGATAGATAGTAATGTAGATGAATTAAAATTAAAAGAATGAATGAGTCATTTCTTAATGAAGTGTAATTTATGAATTTATTTTTTTATATGAACTATTTTTTTATTATAGAAATTATATAATTTAAATAATAGAATTATCACATGTTATAAATAATTAATATTTCATGATTTTGTGATTAAACAATGTTTTGGGTTTTTTTATCACTTGAGTTCTTATGATATTCTTGATGATACCTCTTGAAATCTATTATATTGTGTGATATTTACTTGGTTGTGTCTTGTATTCATTATTTTGTGAGGTTTAATTGTGAGAAACCAATATAAAACAGAAATCTAGTAATATTAAGTGATTAATCAATGAGGTCTATAATTTATTTATCGATTTCCTTTAGATTTAATGAACATGGAAATAATGATTAATGAATGTTTATGTTGATTTATAGATATTATTATCCACTTCCAATAGGTAGGTTGATAGATAAAAACTATGTATAATAGACTGGTTAATTCAAGATGATAATTAAAAATTATTTTTCTAAAGATAATTTCTTGTGGTTGAGAAAAGCCTTCTTCAAATATTAAATCTTAGAATGAATTTTTCTATGTCCTTAGATTCCCCTTGGAATAGTGTGATGAAAATACCTTTATTTTATTGTTTTAATGCTCTTGAATATTAGATTTTTTTAATTTTTTGATGGTGAACTTATAATAGTTGGGATCATTGATAATCAATGGACTTGGATATTAGGGTTTCAATGATGGTTGGTTCTGATAATTGTGGGATGGATTTTGATATACATAATAGAGTTTGGGATTACACTAGGGTGGTTGGGATGAGTTAAGTGTTGGTATTTCTAATTGATATACTCTTCCTTAATTCTTTTAAATGGTTGGTTGGATGAATTATATACGACAGGTTTCCAACTTCTTAACACATCATAACTATATGAATTCCAAGTGAATCAGTATTTTGGTAGTTTAAAATGAGTCCTAGAGTACACAAAATTTATGAAATGTAAATTAATTAAGATATGAATGGGGATGGTTTATGGTGAGTATAGTTGATGATGTCATACTTGAGAATATAATAAGGATAATTATGTTTCTAATGAATCTTTTTTTAAAATAAATAAAGTTTTAATCTTGGAAATAAATACATATTGATATAAATTAATTAATAGAATATGAATAGTAAATTATGAACCTTAATTCTTGTGCATGTTTGAAATATAGATTTTAAAATTTTTTGGTGGATGTCCAGTGAGACTATAGAATCTAATGAGTCTAAGGCTAGGTATATTACCTTAGTGTGGTTGAGTTCGATGGTTGACTTATCACCCTCCCCTAATATCCATTTTGATGTAGATTATGTTTGTGCATATCCTAGGAAATAATGGATTATGGTATAGGGTGTGTTCCTACCATGCTAATGACGACTCTTAGTTTTATTATACATTTATGTTCAGGCTATAATGACTTGAGGTATAAAACATAAATGTAGCTAATTTTGTGTCTATAGATTCCTATGGGTGTACCAACATGGGATATACTGGATTGAAGTATAATTCATATGCATGGGTTGTAGTGGGTACTATACATACACTTGGTTACAATTTAGAAGATAAAGATTAAGTTGTGTAGGGATACACAGAAAGCACAATTTTTGTGATATGATTAAACAAGATACAATATAACTTATTTAAGGGTTGATCATAGAATGTTAGCCACTATGGAATTAGAGTGACAAACATGGTGGGATGTGGAAGTGAGGTACCTACATTTATATATATGCATTTTGATTTAGAATAATTTTTTTATTCATACTTGGTGAGTGGTCCATTTTGAGAATTATAAAATAGATTTATCTATTTATGGGAAGAGTTATATTTACCCTTTTATCCACCAGGATTTAGTATTATTATTTCACTATTTGTATGATAGGTTTCACGGGGGATCCTATAGATTATACATGTTATGATCACCCTACAAATCAATAAATTTTTTCTAGGTCCATTTGTGTTGGTTGGTAATAGAATTGGGAATTACTAGATTTAGTAGTTGTTTAAAATTTTTGGGCATTCATGGTCTCTATCAAGGTTTATTTTTGGTATATTATAGTTGTTTCAGTTCTTTTATTACAATAATTATATAGGTATTTCTTCTTTATTTATGCATGGTGTTGGTTTATGGTTTCTATACAATCTCTTATTCCATAAATTAATATTTAGGGTAATTACTCCCATGTTATTGATTTATATGTCCTCAGATATAGTCTTGATATCCCAGCCTATTAGAGGTAGGTTTCAGGGTTCATTATCCCACATTCTTCACTATTGTCCCAGTAGGGGTACCATTGGAGGGATGGTATTGTTCTAGGTAAAACAAACATCTATAAATTTAATCAATGAATATAAGGAAAAATAGTGATAATATAAGAACTTACAAATAATAAGATGATTTTTATTTATCTTGAAGTTGTATCTTCTTTATTCTTGAGTGTATTTAATGGTAATTTTTTTACTTTAAAGAAATTTCAGCTAAAAAATTCATTTCATTAGGTTTTTATTATAAATATCTTAGACCTTCTGCTTGTATTTTTTGTTTTTTCCCATATTGATTGAATATATTTTAGGTTTTGGAAGTATGATTGTAAAATCCCTAAATATAAAATATAATATATATTATAATATATATATTCAGAACTCTTATGTTTGATAAAGTCCCAGTGTTGTCATATTGTAGATCCATTGATCGAATAGGACCATATGGATAGAGTTTTCTATTAATTCTGATGACATTGAAATAAAAAAATTGACTTAGGTTTTCAACTTATACATTTTTAGATGTCTACCATGAAGTAACATTCATGTTAGATGTACAAAAACTATGATTACATCTATAAATCCCCATACTACTTTGGATAATAGAGGATGCTACCTTTGAATTAAAAGAATTTTGGTAATTAATATCATCTTTAATTGGTTAAGTATTCCCATCCTTCACTACATGAATATTTACAACATTTGGGTTGTTATCTGATTGGTTTATTTTTAATTTTTTTCTATAAGTATATATATTAAATTTGTTGCATTATTTTCCACTCTGACTACTCCTTTCAATTAGCTACGTGTTTTACATCAGATTATTATTTTTTAAATAAATTAAAATTTTAATATAATATACTCTAATTTAATATGATTTTATAACATCTGATCGAACATAATGGTTAAGTCATAAGAATATTAAATTTTATGATTTACTATCAATCCACCCCTCCATATTGAAGTATATTTACTAAACATATATTCTTGTTTGGAACGAACACTTGATATTAGAGCTTGTCACTTAATTTTGTTTGATACACATGACATTAAAGCCTAACTATATTTGGATATGTAGCTTATTTATATTTTTTTATAATAAAAACACATGGTTTTAGAGCTAATAACTTTACTTATTTATAATTTATTTTTTCTTCTGAACTTATAGAATTTTATTTACACTACCATTTATAAGAGGATGTATTTTTTATTAATACAACCTAAATTCCCATGTGCACATTAAAACATTAGAATATGATATGGCCACCAATCTTTTATGGTTCATACTATTAATACTAGCATGGATGTATGAATACGTTTTTTTATAAACATGGGTTTTGATCATTTTCGTGTGATGACAAGAAATTATAGAATTTCATAGAAATAACTATCTGTATTTACTCATAATGAAAAAACAGAGTATCAAGAAAAATATAAATACTAGAATACCTTGATTTCATCAATGATATTTAATATATACATTAAAATTTCATCATTTGGGATAGATAATTAAAAGTGTAATAATCTATAGATTACTCATGTTAGAACTTTCAATGTTTTTGAGACTTGAGGGTTGTATATAGAGTTGATTAACTAGTTTTTAATTTTCTTTTAAAAGAATTGGTAATGTGGATTCATTAATGAATTATGAAAATTATTAATGGACACCATTAATTAGGTGAGGATGAAACTACTGATGAGCAGGTTGTGTATTTTTTTTGATATTATACTAATTGAAAGGTAATCTATGAGGTTGGATATAGATGACACTATTATTTCGAAGAAGTTAATTCTTGATAATCCAGTGGATAAATTAATGAAATATGTGATTAAACTAGTGAGTGATACCAAAAAAATATTAGAAAGAATACAATGGAATATATTTTAGCATCTATTTTTTTAATATCTTCTTATTATATTTTAAATTCCACTTTTATGAATAAATCTAAACAGCAATAAGATATTATCAATTTGGAAGATAGTAATGGTGAGTATTCTCAACTTGTGAGGAAGATGAATAATATTTTTCGATATAATAACTTTAATAATTATTATTTAGAGAATATAAATTATATTTAATAAATAAAATATTCTTCATACACAATTTTTTATGAGTGAAAAAAATAGAGACATATTAGGCCTGAATGTCCTCTATTTATGAAAATGTGTAATAATGGAAAATAATTAAAGTGGAGAAAATTAAATTATTTATTAAAAATTAATGATTAATGGTTTATAAATGAGGATCCATTATCCAATAATAATAATGATTCATTGGATGATGGTAGTTTTATGATCTTTTTTTTTTGAAAATGCTCCTTGAAATGATCTTTTCTTGATATGGAATGTAACTCCTAACAAGATCATTCAATTTTATTTTCATGATAATGTTTATTTTTCATCATATAATAAAAATATTTCCACATAAATGGTAGATGCAGATAATATTCCTTCATTTTATGAAATTAATAGGTATATAGCTCTCTATCAAATGAAAAAAATGAATGCCCAAAATTTTTATAAGGCAGATATTTGTGAAACGAACGATTGGTTTTTTAATATATCTTCTAATGTTTTGAAATATTATTCAAAAATAGATAATATAAATGGTAACATTTCTAATGTAATTGAGGGTAAATGTAAATATATTAATGAGATAAGTGAAATTAAGAGATAAATTACTAAGATAGATTCCAAATTAAATACTAAAATAGTTTCAATGGCATCATATGGTGAGAGGAATGAAAATGTTATGATGAAATTGAAAACTAGAAGTTTTAAGATATTATTGAATAATTTTACAACTAAAAATAACTCATCTTAAAAATTGTATAGTCAACTGAATCCTAAAATTAAAACATCCAAAGATGGATATAAAATCACTAAAATAATTATTTATTACAATAACTATTTTGTACAATGTAATGAAACTTTATATACAATGTGTTAGACAGAAGTACATTAGAGAAAACATTTTTCATTTAAAAAACTTTAATCTCTCTAAAAATATAAGGTTTATATTTATATAGATATTGTATCTATACAACACAGATGGTTTGGAAAGATGTTAGATCTAAAATGTATATGTAACATTAACATACCTTCGAAAAATGTTTTATGAAAATTAGAGTCTTAATTTTTCAAGAAGATAGTCTAAGTACCAAACACTGAAAGATATCATAAAAGGACATTGGTTCTTATATACACGTAATTGGTGATAAGTCTATCATTTAGAACTTATAAAAATTGAATGGTGGATAATTCACACTTTAAAACCCTATTCAAAGAAAAATTTATGGTGTGCGTGATATTCTTTATTTAGGGAAGACTTAAATTTCAAAATTACTTTATGTTATATGACTTATATACAACCTCATTATCATTATATAACTACACAATAAAGGTTACTCTATAAATTTTTAAAATAATAAAAGTAATATTAAAAGATCAGATAGAGTGCACACTTTATCTTGAAATATTCATGATAATTTTTACAAAACTCAATTACAAGATATTAGTATTTATAATTAAAAATGTCTTAGTGTTGTACAAGATTATTCATGTTTTTAGAATATGATATTTTCACATTGTAATGTCCATATATTAACTAAGATATCTAGAAAATGGATAACCAGGGTTTTACTAGATCATAAATTTAAATTTGAAAATATTTTTTATCCTTTACAATTTGGTAAGAAAAAAAAGCCATGGTTAATTCCATCGGTGAAGTATCAACATCTGTTTCTATATAGTTAGTTCACATAGATAATTTTGGTTCTATACAAACCACATGTATTAGAGGAACACACATTATGTATATAATAATTGATTATAATAGTAGATATATTTGGATATAAATTATATGACCTAAATTAAAAGTACTATCTATTTTTAATAGTTTAATTTATCATGATAAATATAAGAAAACATTACATAGTAAATTTATGGAGTGATCAATTTAAATAGTTTGAAACTCTAGTTTTGAAAATTTTACAGTAAAAAATAATAACTTCTAAATTTTTAGTATCAAGAACTCTGCAGCAGAATAAAATAGTTGAATGAAGGAATCAAACACTTAAATAAATTATCCAAATAATACTGTGGGTGGAAACCATGAATATAACCCATTACACTATAATTAATTTTTTATTTCATCCATTATTTTAAAAAATTAATTATGAATTATGGACAAGAATAAAAACTAAACATTGTTACATATTATTTTTTTGATGAGAAGTGGTCATTATAAATACTAAATAAAATAATCATAAATTTTATAAAAAAGATAATGAAGGAATATTTCATGGTTATTCTATCATTTGTTTTTCATAAAAACATTTGAAAAAATATAGACATACTTTTGAAAAAATCATACATGTCATGTTTGATGAAACTGATCCTTATTATGACATAAAGAATCTAAATGTTAAACATCAAGTTTTTGTTTTTAAATCCCCTATTGTTTAGTTATATGATGATGAAACAAATCTGTTTGATCTTTACATACCAGAATAATGAATAACAAACAAAAGAATTATAGAAGTTAGAATAAAAGAAGTAAATCCCTAAATAGATATTGATCAACATTCCTTTTTTACCTAGAAAAAATATGATATTAGGTAATCATTCATTTTATAACATCATTGGTGGTGCAAAAAAACCAATAAGAACTTTATATTCCCTTAAACATAAGTGTGAAGATCATTCCTTCATATCCCAATTTAAACCTAATAATGCAGTGGATACTTTAGGAGACGAGAGTTGGATATTTATAATATAAGAAGAAATAAATATATTTTAATTCAATAATGGTTGGATACTGGTTGAGTGTGCACATAATTTTCCAGTTATAGGAGTAAAATCGGTCTTCCGAGATAAATATGATGAAAATTTTATTATTCTTCAGAATAATGCAAGACTATTTTATAAGGGTCATAACATGGATGTGGGACTATATTATGATGTGGGATGAAATATATCTCTTGACTTATACTCAAAGCCTTTATGTATGATCATCACATAGATGAGGTGCAATAAGGAAACTTTAACACAACCTAAATCCCTCATTATTTTCACTTCATGGATCTTTCATATACACTGCGTGAATACACCTATTATGTTTTCGAATAATCTATGGTAAATCCATTGAATAAAATATCACCTCTACCTTCCACAAAACATCCAATAACATAATTATTTATGGAAAAAACAACATATATGCTCTAATCTCTCCATCACTTATTCTTATTCACACTATTTTTAGCCATAATGCTTTTTAAATCTAACTCAACATATATCCATGTATGAAATATTATAGTGAATGTGATCTGTAATGTACCCAGACCACTAATCCCTTACATGATGAAGTTTCATGGGTTATGTGACCACATGCATACCTCCCTGTATTCTATAGGTGGATGACTATCTATGAGGGTGTAAGGAAAGTAGTGGGGAAACTATACCCTATAGTAGATAGTTTTAATAGAAATGGAAATAATGAAAATAATCATGAGATAAACATATAAGAATAAAGGCTAAACCAAAAAAATCAAATGATAACAAAAACAATGTAATGATGTGATGAAGGTATCTAAAATATATGTTTAAGTTCATACAAATAAAAGACTAACATACTCAATGAAAGACTCAAAAACCTTGGTCCCAAACCCCTTGTCGGTCCCATCTCCAAGCTACAACCCATCCAACAATCAATCCACCAATGCAGGGCCCCTTTCCCTTTTCTATATCTACATCCATGAAAACATAAAAAGTTCCAAACAGGGGCCTAAATAGAGTTTGATTACAACTCAGTATGCTACCACTATTGATGTCTAAACAAGTTCAGTCTGAACATATAGTCCATGTAATAAAGTGATAAAAGGTGTATTAATTTAATAAATTGACACTACTTATAAAATAAACCTACTAACCCTCGGGATCGAGGATGGAAACTTGAGTCATCCAAACCTACTTCATCTCCATACTAAATATTTCTATAGAAATTTTGATCCTCTTTAACTAGGATAGATTTTCCTAAAGAACTATAATAGTATCTTGATTTTGAATGAATTACCAATATCATTCCTCATGTAACCAAATTGGGCCTAGACATGATATAACCACTTACTTTTTCCCGTGGCATACACCTACAAAGGGAAAGTAACCTTCTCACTGGGTCTATAAATTCTAAATCCACTTATGTCTTCCCATGGTATGCTCCTCTAAGTGGAAAATAATCTTCTCACTAGGCTTATAATTTCTAGAATAACATACATCTTTACATGGCATGCACCACCAAGGGGAATGTAACAACCTAATATCAAATGATGGATTCTATTATATTAGGCGAATCATTGGGGGATGTATAAGGATACATTGAAGGAATCCCTTAGGCCTAAATTCAGTAGTCATCAAGTATGTAAATATAGATGCATATCAAAAACCAGTGTTGGATTCTCCTATCTAGGATGAATCATGGATAGTATATGTCAATCAGGTCAAACATGTTATCATAAGATATACTAGTAAATTCCATGAAAATAAATAATCACATATAAGAAACAAGTATATAACACAATAACAACATATATGTAAGGTCCTTAGAGGTTGGATTTACTTTCTTAAGATGCATGTAATAAGGATTGTCAACCAGCCACCTGACACATCCTCCTTGATGGGATAGTCCATAAACATGTATGAAATATCCCCTGAAGGGATAGCCCATGTACATGAATTCTGAATCTTCTGACAGATACCCCTTGGGGGATAATAAATATGGATCAACCTACACCCTCAATTATAGAATACAGAGGAATAATACATGAAATATATATATATGGGATAACAGAACAAACACCACATCATTTCATGAAATAGTTATAAACATCACAAATCCACATGCAAGTAAACATCAAGAATAGGTCTCATGAGGCTACACAAACACACCACATGTGATCAAACATCAATTATAGGTCTCATGGGGTAACAAAAACATGACAAAAAATAATTACAAGAACCCATATAAACATATTCTAATGATAAGGATAACTTACCTTAGGTGCAATGATGCTTCAGTGAAAAGGGTCATTATCTGAGTCTAATTACACCATTATTAAACCTAGAACCATACCTGATCATCCATAACAGAATTCTTGGGTCAAGGTTGAAGAGGAACCATACCCAAAATTCAAGGAAAGATCCCACATACTTGAGAAGATCTGTTGCTGACAATGGTATAGGTCCAAATGATGTGTAGATGAAAACCCTTTTTATTTGGCCAATAAATCAAGAATATAACAGTATTGACCAATGAAAAGAAAATATAATTGATCTAGATCAAGGTAGAACTCACCAGATTGTGAATTGTGGGATCAAACCAATGTATAGGCATTGAAGGGAGCATAAGTAAGGAGAAAAGAGAACCCAAAATAATTGGAAGAGATATACCGGGGTTTTGTATTTTGAGGGAGGCTTGAGAGAGTAAGAAAAATAGAGATGGGTTGTTTTTTAAAAAAGAAACACAATATATCATGGTGAGCTTACTAGGCCCTGAGTGGTAACACCCAGTTAGGTGGTGTCTCCAAGGTAGAAGTACTTGTTCCCAAGAATCCTACTGGCATGTAGGTGGTTTCCCATTTTCTAGAAAATGGGATCAATTATCCTTTGGTAGATCCTACAAACTCCACCAACTAGTTGGTGGAGCTACTATAACTTTTTAAGATTCAACACCATCCACTGACTTGGACCTTTCTGATTCCAACCTCCCAAAAACCTTCAATACTCCTCAAAACACTTCAAAAAATATTAAAAATATATATTCATAGGATTAAATGAGACATACCTTACATATAGGGTGTCTCACACCACAGGTTATTATACCCACTAAGATCACTTATCACACTAATGATTTTCAACATAGGCCAACACAAGTTCTTTTAGTGCACTTTATACTCACTCACACACTCCCTAGGAAACTTTCAAGGAGGTCACCCATCCTAGAACTACACAATACTAAGCTCTCTTAACTATGGAGTTCTAATCAGGTAGGCTTCTGAAATGAAAGTCTCACGTTGTTGACATGTTTAGTAACACTTATTATTTTATTTCTCACTTTTAAAAGGGTGTTATAGATGTACCATATTATTGTTACCTTAGTGGGACACATCAGAACCATTATTTTTACTATTTGATGACCCACTACTAGTATTTTTTATTGAATCCACCTTCCTAGATCCTTAGGCTTCCCTTAGGTTACCCTTATATATGAGTGCCTAAGTCACCACCTATGAAAGGATCATTAGAATAATAACATTTTCCTTCACTCACATAGCATACATGAGTTCATACTCAAAAAATATATACCTATTCACCTCATACCCTTCTAGTATAAAAAAATCACTATAAATCAATAACATGAGTGGCAGAGTCCTTTACTGACATTCCTCCCTGGTTGAGGCGCATAAACTTCCCATGCTTATTAGAACTCAGGGTCTCAGGAAATAAATAGTCAATGAACCAATTATATACATCCTCATAGGTTATCCATACATGTTAGTCTACCTAGACCAAGATACCCCACCATCACTTCATCCATCCTCAAATAATATACAATGTAATATTTACCCTCATTTTTTGGGGGTGTCTCTAGTATATTAAACATTTTCTACATCGACTCTACCCAATGATAAGCTACCAGGGGACCAACCTCCCCAGAGAAAAATGGAGGATGCATTAACCAAAACTCTTTAGTATTGTTTTATGTTATAGGAATGAACCATAGATCCTCCCTCTCTATTGACTATATAACTCAATGAAATCTCTCTCGAAGATGAACATCCGTTTCTAAACCTGGTTTTCTATGAGGATCTATCCTAACCACCTATGTAACATACTCATCACCACCCTCTTAGGATCAATAGAAGGATTTCATGGAGAAAATTTTCTGTAATTCTAAACACACACCTCAAAACACATTACTACAACAGTTTTTTGATATCATGGTTTAAAGAAATCGATAAAAGACATAAAATACTTTAAATCTCTACATATCATATCACATGATACTTTTAAATCGATCACTATCACCAAACCTATATACCTATATATAGGGTCATCAATGTATACACATAAGTTCCATATCATATATATAGTATCCTTGTAATCTCACATATCCATTTTACCGAAACCAAAGTCTTCACAATTTAGGCTCAGTTAAATGAAATTTTAATTACAAGATATAGTGAAAAATGTGTTTTAAGTTGTAATTTTCATTTTATTTAATTGTATCCTTATAATAATCAAGATTATTAAATATTTTATAAATTTTCAGCCACCTCAAGTATCAGATAACTAATATTCCACCATAATTTATAAGGGAAAACATCATATAAATTATTTATGGCATTTTATATAACTGAACCTATGTTATAAGAAAAGTAACTGATTAATGGAAATCATAAAAATTATATATGAATCACATGTTCCTTGTATGATGCATGAAATCATTTCCCCATATAATTTCATACAATATAAAAAAATCACATAAATAATTTATTCAAAATCCAATATATCATTTTAGGAGATATATGTCAATAGTAATAACAAAAACCATTATCTCATCCCTGGGAATGTGTACTTTCCTCATAAATGGGTTAATTACCCTATATAATGTATTATATTCCAAGTTATAAAATTACTTATCTCTTATCTACCTTACCCAATTAGTTAGATAAATTAATGAACATGAATTCAACTTTGTAATGTACCTCGGCCTGAAACCACTGATCAATGTCTCATATAGAATTTCTACATGAACTTTGTCTTATCTTCCTGTACATCAGAAGATACCAAATAGAAATGAGGGTTTATGGAGTTAAAATGAGGATACAATACCATCATATAAAAATTCAATATTATTATAAATAATAAAAAATCATATACATCCAGATAAATCAGTACAGAAACTTCACAAAAAAGTATACTAAATGAGCATATCCCATGTTATATTAAATAGTGTATATATAATGTTAGGAGGTCATAATTTTAGAGAAGATCATGCACACCAATATCCTAAAAATAATAAATGTAAAAAAGGGAAACAACACAAAAATAGTCCCATGTCCTAGCCTGATTCCAACTACCCTACTACATCCTAACTGTCTCTCTTTAAGAATCAGTCATGGAGTTATTTCCCATGTCCTATCCTACAACCATGAAGTCTTATTGGGTACCAAAGGTAATCCCAATTAGGGTGTGAGTAATAATTAGTAGGTGATAAATAACAATGTCTAAATTACATATAGTCTGAGTATATAGTGTATATTGATGTCTATAATAAAATAATGTATATAGAATAAAAACCCATATAGATCCTCAGGTTCCTTGGTAATAACCAAGATCAATCATTCCTACCTCAACTAGTTTTGTATGTCTCTCATTACAGTAACTCATAGAGGAATAAATAAATCCAAGGATCATATCCATGGAATTAAAAACCAATAATGTAATTTCCAATAAAAGTAAAGGGTCCAAGGAATTATGATCCAATAGTCATCATATAAATCCAAGGAACCTATAAAATAAATTCCAAACTCATATTCATCAACTAAAATCCAAGTAGTGTGAAAAAGGAATTACAAACCAATAGTTATAATATAAATCCAAGGAGTATTTATAATGCATTAAAAACTAATAGTTAACTCGTTTATCACATCATATAATTTAGTTATTCATGGGATTGTACAATAAGCATGCACACCATATCATAGAGTACATCTTGAGTATTCCCTACACAAAAAAGGTCATTTAATCAAGTCCAAGTCATCCCTAGGGTCATCTATGAATTTATATTTAATTTACAAGGTCATGAACAACCCAAGAGATGAAAATTTACTAGTCTATACTCTCCAATATAATACTCATGGCTCGTGGAGATGTTCAATTTTAGGAAATATGGTTAAACTATAATTATTTACAATATAGAAAAAGAATGGGGTATGTTCACATGACCAAACAGAGCACACATTATATATAAAATGATACATTGAGGTATATCTTAAAGAACACCTACCATATACTCATAGATGTTAAATCTTCCAATACTGGCCATAAATTTGAGCCCAAATGGTTGAAAATAATGAAGTTGATGAACAAACAAAACTAGGGAAAATAAAATTAAACTACATTAAATTTATTTCTAGTAAAGGAAACCAAGAATGATACAAGTAATATAAATAAACTTTCCTTAATTTCTCAATAGAAATGAATTATGAGAGATTATCCCATTAATTGAGAGAGATGAAACAACCAAGCTAATGGGGTAATGAGATATCTCACCAAGGAGGTTTAGTGTCACTAAAAAAAGTATTGTAAGAGGGTTAAAACAACCTAATTGAGTTAAAAAAATAAAATATCACACTTTTAATAAGGTTCACCATACCTCACCATGACCACCCCTATGGTTTTGATCTCACTATGGTCTATGGAAAAATTCCCGAGGAACACTAGCCTCAACATGGATTTCCTTTCCCTTGGTGAAATTCCCTTATCAGTCATTTCACCCTCCCCATTTACCTTAGAAGGAACTCCTATCCAAAACATCTAATGGATGGGTACCATAGAGAATCCATTACATATTTCAGCCCTCATTCACTTATCACACATTCCTCTACCAATATCTATAAAAACCAAGTAAGGGAGTTCTGGGTTACTCATTTTGCACTGGAAAACCTGTTAAGCACCACTAATAACCAAACACCTAGTATGGGAATTTTGTCCATCATTTCCTAATCCAAATGGTCAGGTCTTAACCAAAAAAACCAACATGAGGTGGAACTATGGTGAGGGACTCCCTATTTATTTCACACCGAGTCTATCTCATGGAAACATGGAAATCTTGATAGTGTGGAGTTCCCCATGGTATTTCAAAATAACCCATTCGAGGATATAAAAAAAAAGAGGATACCTTAGTGATCTTCTATATGATCCAACAACCTATCAATCCTCAAGAACCACTTCTTGAGCCACATTTAACTCCTAGAAAACCTCAAGAACCACTCTATTATCCCAAAACAAACACCAAGAAAAGTAATCTAAAGAGAAACAGAAGAGTTAGAATAAAATTAAATAGGTTCATGCCTTACTATAATTCAACATTTTTACAATAAATTATTTTATCAAAACATTATTTGATTCATATGATTAAAAATTTCCATGATTGTAAATTATAAATTTATTTTTCTCAAAGGTTTCAATTATATATAATTTTAATAAGAGGAGGAGAGATTAGTCAATGTAATAATCGATGAAGAAGTTGGGTGCATTCTAAAATTACAATAAGTTAAAGTGCAGCTATTATAACATCAAAATATTCTAATGTTGATGAGGAAGAGAAATTATTATATAAGGTTATTTAGTAGAGGTTATAGATATTTTAGTCTTGATTTTTTTTCATTAAAAAAATGAGAATGTGTTGATTCTAAATTTTATAATGGATCAGTAAGAAATCATACATTTGGTATTGAGTCATCTTGTACTGAATAGATCATTTTCATTTAATGATCAAGTGTGTTTTATACTAAAGATATATAATAAAATAATTTTTAATAATAATTTTATCTGGAGATATAGATTGGTTAATGGAAGATACATTCCAAACATTTGTACTTGTTAAGTAAATGATGAAACCTTCTCATATTTTTTAGTCACATCATTATATTAGTGATAAAATCTATCTTTCAGACTCAACATCAATAATAAAAGGATGTGGTCGACCAAATTGGTTGTGAAATTTATAAAAATATAGTGTTCCCTGTATTAAATTTTATTTGTATTTTATATTATTTTTATTAAGATTAAATTTTTGAGAGGATCTAGAAATTAACATGTTGCAGAGGTTAATTTCAAGAAGGAAATTATAAAAGAGTTACACTGATCCAACCATCCCTTTATCAGTGTCACATCATATTCCTATGTACTTGACTAAAATTATAATTTAAAATTAGTTATTATTATATTAAATTATTATAAATATATAATATTTTTATTTTTTAATATTTTATTAATCATATATTACTCATTCACTTTCATTATATAGTTTTCAAGTGTTGCTACTATATCAATGTATGAGATCTAAATTCTACAATTTCAATTACTATTTAATATTATTTTCATGTAGTTTATGAACACAAACACATTTTATTTTGACCCTTTATATTTATTTTAGACTACAGAATACCCATTATTTTCTATCTTACTCTTTCCATAAGTCGTTATCATACCAAAATAATGGTTCCCAATTCTAGAATTGCATTTCTAATTTCAGATTATTTGGTTATGTTTTCATTTTATATTTTTTTCCTATAATTCCATGATTTGGTATCAATTTTTATATCATGGATATTTTATATTATGGATGTGACATTTACCATTCCCCACTATCAATCAATTTTAATAGACCCTTGTAATGTCTATGTAAGTGTTTCCCATTCCATCCACTTCATTTCTTATTTATAATTAATTTATTATAAAAATTTATAAACATAATTTTTATATAATTTCATTATTTTATTTCCAAATATTTTTCATTAAATTAATATATATTTAATTAGTTATTACTTATTCTCTCCAATTTTTTTTCTTTCTTATAAGACATTGGTTTTTTAAAGTACCAATTCTCAATCGACTTGTAATATCCATGACTTTCCACTAATATAATTTTAATAAATTAATTCATTAATATTATTTATTTAAATTCAAAATTAATTTATTTTCATTTAAAGGTATCGATATAAAAAATATATTCATAATTTTTAAACAAGAAGGAGCATTAGATGTTTATGAAATTATAATAAATTCATTATCTCTTATTCAAAAAAAATTGAATTATGAATTATATTGTTATTATTATTGAATATATTTATATTATTATATTTAATAATGTTAAATATATATATTTAGTCCATGTTTCATAATGTTATTTTTTGAATAATAATTATAATGGATTTATAAAATAACCATGATAGAATACATAATTATTTTTAGAAATTCAATTTTATTTGACAAACTTATTATAGTTATCAATATTTCTCTTTTCATATCATCACATTAAAATTAATTTTTAAATTATATTTTAATATTTTAAATAGTATTATGCATGCATTAAATGTGATATAATTGTTGGATATAACCATATAAATAACAAAATAATTTTTACATACTTAACTCATTTTATGTGTATCATTTGAATCTAATAAATTAATAAATAATATTTTACCAATAATATAATATAATATTCAAAAATTTAAATATATATGATAATTCATTTAATATTTGAATAATTGTTTTCTCATATACTAAGAGGTTGATTTAGAACTCCATAAGTTCTTGTTTAGATTGTTATATAATGAGTTTCACACTAATTTAATATTACGATTTATTCACTATATTCATAAAAAAATTTATTTAGAATATATATATATATAGTCTTATTATCCTAAATGTACATTATATTTTGATATGGTAGTTATAAAACTAAAATTGTCATTGATTATGAATTATAAAAATAATATATTCAGTTCATTGCGAAACATGTATCTCAAAAAATATTTTTTTTAAAGATAAGATTTTCCAAAATATAAGATTAATTTTTCAAAATAGATTTCGTTTTAGGATAATATTTTCATAATGAAAAAATGATGATTTTTAATATATTTCATTAAAAGATAATTTTTTTGGTGAATAGTGAAAAACACAGATTTTGGTAAAATGTTTGTTTTATGACATTATCATGATATATATTTTTTCAAAGAATTATAACACATTTTTCATGATATAAATTTACTCATTGGGTGTAATAACCCATTTAAATAAAATATACTTAATTATCAAGTGTCTAAATAAATTCTTAATATTTATGATATATTTTATATATATAACTATTTTCGATTCACTACATAATATTTTTATTATTTACTAGGTACCATTTTATTTTTGATGTCGTAAAATTACAAATATACCTATATATGTTAATAATATAATAATAAATTTCATATTTATCAAAAATATTCATAGTATTGATCATAAATAGTAAGATATGAAATATATTACTCAATGTTACCCCCACTAAATTTATAAAAATATACCCTCCCTCCCCCTCCCTCATCATATCTAAAACTCTTTATTTATATATATATATATATATATATATTTGTAACCTACTCTAAACACCCCATGAAACATTACTAAGGACATACAATAGTTAAAAGACCCTCCCCTAAAGGCTATAGACACAATCTTATGGAGGTGACTGAAAGAAAATGGTAAGGGTTTCAATGTATCTCATTCCATTCTTATACTAGGGTATTTTTTCAAGAAAAACTTCCCACTCTTGAAATTCTATGATTACTAAATATCCATGTTATTAACATACATTTAATGCTTTATTGATTTTGAATTTTCCATTGCCTCTTATTGAACCCTTTTTCATAAGATATTACTATATCAAAATACGGGTTTCAAAATCGATTCCTTTTATATATAGTTCCCCTCTTCCCCTTTTGATAACATATTTATTTTTAATAAGAACTTTGAAATATAAGTATAATTATATTGTAACATTTTAATAAATCTCAAATATTTATTAATTTTATATTATTTTAAAATATACTTATAAGTATAATTCACCTATGGTTGTTTTATACTATATAAGTAAAATATGGTATAGTTTCACATAGTATTTTTAAATATATTCATTAAAATGATTATAATGATGGCATATGACATTAATAATAAAATAATATAATATTTTTCATTCCATAGACTTTATTTTCCTTACTATTTTATCTATTTATTTTCTCACAATATTTTCTTCTAGTTTTGGTATAAACCTGATTGAAATTTTGAAAATTTAAGATGTTTTCTCTTTTCGCATGGTTTGGGCATTCAATTTCTATATGGTTTACTAAACTCTTTTATATAACCTTCTTTAGTTTCCCTTTTTTTCATGGTGTGGCATGTATAATTTATCATAAGAATAATTTTACCATTACATAGAATACATTATAATTCATTTTTATGTAAATGGTTAACGTGCATAGGTAGTGCACGGTTTAGGGGAAACTATGCAGGTCATAGTTGAAACCGTTCTAATGGCCCTTACTTATGAATTTTCTAGTTCTCATATTGGTAATAATTAGATGAAACTGTATAATAATATTGTCAGGGCCTATAATTTAAAATAAATGGGAATATGTAGTTGGTATATACTTTGGTAAACCATGTGGAAAAGTTTTTTAGTTTTACCAGAACATAATAAGTTCGAAATTTATTTTATACACTACTTAAAATTCAATCCCTCAACCCTCTATTACTTTTCCCATTTGGATCACATGGCCTATGTATATCATTCTCTTTAATTTCCCTCTCTTTTATTGTGATTTATTAGTGTTTCATCAAGAATTTTGCATGATTTCTCAGGGTAATAACCTCTAGTTCTCTTCCTCATATCTCTTCCTTCTTATTTCTCTTTTATCATACCATGGTCATTATAAATTCCCATACTTTTACATATGTCTATTACATATAAATATATGAATATTCATTACATAACATAAAAATTCCATGCCAAAACTGTATAGGTTTAGTGTTTTTAGAAACTTGGAAACATTAACAATTGGTTCATAAAACAAATACTTTATATCATACTTATTTATTTATGACTAGAACACTTTTTGATATATCATACTTAATACCTTTCTTCATATCCTGGGGAAAAGAAACATATGTAAAGGGTAAGATTTGATTTTAAGTAAGGGTAATCGAGGGAGATATTATAAAATAATCACAAAGGCATGAAAACGTAAATAAAAAATTTAAAAATTATATATTGTATATAAAATATCATAATATTGTGCCATGGAAATAAGCATAGATGTTCATTATACATGAATTATAAAACAATCAAATAACATATTCCATGATAGAATAACATAATCCATGAAATTGTGTCATACACATAAGCATTGGAAATATTTTCCATATTATTCAGGGAATATTTCTAAGACAATCATTGTGGAAAGACTCCTTTACTAAACTGGGTTTACTCCCCATTCCATCCCTATATTACTAAACTGAGTTTACTCCTCCTCCTAATAATTTCTATCTCATGAGATATAAATTTTTACCCAATGAAATGGATAAATATATAGGTCTCACACATCACATAATGAAAACTATACATATTTGTTCCAAATTAATATAAATCATTCATCATATCATATCACATGAAAATAAATGGGTTTCATAAATATTTCAGCATTTTATAACCCATGGAAAAGTGGTATAATTCATAAATATAATGCCATCATAAACATAAACCATACAAAGAAATAATTAGTATGGTATAACTGGATCATATCCCCAATAAATCATAAGTAACATCAAATAATATTGTCTTATATGTAAAATGATTTTGAAAGATAACTTGAAATTATTATTTAAGAAAATATCCTTTCCATTTTGAAAACATTTTTTATAGCCACACAATTACAAAGGAAAAAATTTTATTTGAAAATAACTTTGTAAGACTGCAAATGAATATTAAATTCATTAATTAATCATTAAATAGGGAAATTATGTTCATGATGTATAAGTTAAAAAACATTCTTTTAGTATTTTTTCTATAAAAGTTACAAAGTACCTCATTTGGAAAACGAAAAGAATATTCCTTTCAAACCATTTAGTAAAAAATGACACATGGGTAAAAATGACTTTAAAAAATTGTGGAAGAAAAATATTTTGTTAAAAAACATTTTTATAAAACATGTACATGGATGAAAAATATTCCCTAATAGATACTTACATATAAAAAATCCAAAATAATAATGACATTGTAAAATTAACCCTTACCTTAGACCAGCTTTCCTTCGTACGTATATAAACCTATGGTATAATGGTTTAAATAATGTTATTAATTTATTCCATAATAATAATATTATTTATTATGTCATATATTATCCTCTTATATCATCTTATCACATATTTGTTAATAATATTTCATTATTACCCCTTTTTAGGTGTTAACTGCTTCATTTTCCAATGCATGTTTTGTCGTATAAGTCTCAGTTCTTATGCATAGGATATAGTTTTGTCATATAAATAATTTTATTAAGGTAATATATATAATATTTATTAATTAAATAAATTGTATAATCATTCTTTAATTGTGATCATGGAAAATGAATCACATCGCGTCGTGGATATGGTAGGTCGTACTTACGCACAGGCGACAATATCATTCTCTAAATAGTGAAAGGGGAAGAAAGTGGATGGAATATTAATTTTTTTTATAATAAACTTCATGTTATAATTATCATATATATCTATTATTTCCATCATTATATCCATCCAAGTAAAGTAGTGATGAAGAAAATATTAAACCACAACATGGAGACAGTAAGCCATAAATACGCACACGTGGTGCTTTCATTTTTCATAGGATGAATAAAAGGTGGAATATGGGAATACCATAATCATAATAAATTATAAGAATATATATTAAATTATAGTTATTAATTTTTAATTTAAACATCATATGACGAGAAAGTAGAAGAAGAAATAAACTTGAAATAGTCGGTAAAGACGATTACCTCTTATTCAACGAACTTTATTTAAATATCCGATTATGGAAACTAGGGTTGGTATATTGAGAAGACCACCATATCTAGAATGTATGTAGGTAAGTTTAGAAGATAATTTTTCATGGTATGGTCATGATCGAAGGTGCAAAATGATGTGAAGAAGTGAGGAATGAGGTGTCCTTTTATATTTTAGGTGAGGGACACCATTGGAATTTCTCAAAAAATTAAATTCTAATAAATATATTTTATATTTAAATACCACCAAATGTAAATGGATTTGAAGATGAGATAATATAAGGTTTCAATATCATCAACCACTATATTTTTGACAAGTTTTTTTATTATTTTAAACCCAATCATTTCAATTAACCATTAGTTATCCTATTTTAATTTTAACTATGGTGACAACTTATTTGTATTAAAAGGTTGTATTTTTTACTTATATGATTAAAATTAGACTATAAATGAATAAGATAAAAAAATTATATAGTATTATAATTATATTGTATTTTTTAAAATGTTATTTTTAAATAATTTAATATAATATTGTTTTGATAAAATATCATTAGTTGAAATTTTAACACTATTAATTAATTTGACTTTTAAAAATATCAAGATAACAAGTTAACTTCGAAGGAATTTTTTTATTATATCCCTAAGAGGTCAAGTTAATCTAAAAAATTATTTTATAATATTAATTATTTATAATTATATTTATTTTTGATATTCTTAATAACATTTATCTGATATTTCCATTAATAAAATAATCATTTCATCAGCGTTGTGAAAGCATTTAAAGTAAGTATTTATTCATTAAAAATTATAAATAAATTACCATGATATAAATAAATATTTTATCTTAAAAAAAAATATTATCTAATATATCTCTTGGTTAACCCTAATCTAAAAATTAATATACTTATTAAAATAAGACTGTGATATTTTGTCACTTTTGTTGACTATAATAATATCTATGTCTTTTCCAGGGACAAGTGTCTATTAAATGATTAAATTTATAACCTTATCTATTAAGGGTCAAATTTAATTCATCTAATTATATTTTAGAAAGTCTTATGGTTATTTTATAGTCTTTATATTTTTATTGTTAACCCTAATTACACAATTTACCCTAAACCGTGGCAACAAAATTTACCAAGGTTACTATTAATATTGGTAAAAAAATAAAAAGACATATTTAATAAACTTATAACTTTTGAATAAAAAATTTTCTTTAATTTTTTATAATTAAAAACATATAAGTTGAATAATTTAATTTAAAATAAAAATGGTAAAATGAAATAAAAAATAGTTTTGTTGGAAAAAATCCATTTTTAAACATAAAATGTTTTTATAATAAATTCATGTATAAAATCCTTTTCAAAAACCATAATTGGGTAATTAAAATTTAACTATTTAAAATTTAAAACTTATCCAAATTTTTTTTTGACCTTGTAAATACTTTAAAAGAAAATATAGATTTCAATAAAAATCAATATTTTCACTATTCCTTGAAAAAAAACGTTTTCTAAAAATTATATAAAATATTTTTTAGATAATTTTTCATTCATAATTAAAAAATTGAATTAATTTTTTCAAATCCATTTTATATAACTTTTATAAATTAATATTCACTCATTAAAAAAAACAAATTTATGAAGAAAACTTATTTTCGAATAGTAAAGTGACTTTACAAAAAAATATGTCATTATTTTCTAAGAACTTAACAATATATTCATATTGACTTCGACCTTTATATTTATTACATAGATTATTTATTCCTATTTTTTCCACCAATTTAATGGCTAAGTTATAAAAAACATTTTAAACTAATAATACTTTAATAGTGTATCATGGTTCTTTTAAACTCAGTGTTGTGTAAAACACAATCTATCAAAGAAATAAAGTTATTTATAGAGAAATATTTCATCAAAATATCTAGGTGTTACATTACAATCCCCTTAAAATTAATTTTCCCTCTAAATTCGTCACTATAATACAAATAGATGACGATACCTCTACCTCATCACTTTCTCAAGTTCCCACGTAGCCACCTTAAATTTATGGTTTCATCTAAAACATTAACCAAGAGACTGGTCTTACTTTGTAAAATTTTTTCTATATGATACATAATATATATCAGTTGTTCTTCATAAGAAATATCTTGATCCAGTGGGATTAATTCTGAGTTTATTACATGTTAAGGATCATGTGTGTACTTTCTCATTAGAGTTACATGGAACACATCATGAACTTGAGAGATATTTGGTTAAATTTCCAAAATATAAGCTACTATCCCAAGATGATTCTATATTTCAAAATGACAAATATACCTAGGGATTAGATTTCCCTTATTTTAAAATATAATTAATCTCTTCTACAAATATATTTATAGAAATAAATTGTCAACCAGTTCAAACTCTAGGTCTTTTCATATATTATCACCATAACTTTTTTGCTGACTATGAGCTGCTCTTATTTTCTATTGAATAAATCTAACCTTATTTTACATTTCCTAAACTAGATAAGCTCCTAATATCTTTCTTTCCCCAACTTTATTCCAGCATGTTAGAGTTCTAGACTTATTACCCTAGAGGTCTTCATAAGGATCCATATGATTATGGGAGTGAAAGGTATTATTGTAAGAGAATTTTACCAAAGGGAGGTGTTGATCCCAACCACATTTGAAATACATAGAGAAATATCTCAACACGGTTTATAGAGTTTGAATGGTCTTATTATACTAACCATCTATCTGAGGATGACAAGTAGTGCAGAAACATAACTCTGTATCCAGAGCCAGCTGAATAATTCTCTATAACTTCGAGGTAAACCTCAGATCCTGATCAGATACAATTAAAAGTGGTACTTCATGCAATCTTACCACTTACTTAAAATATATTCTGGAAATATGATCAAGAGATAAATATTCCAAGATTGCAATGAAGTGTGACCAATTTAAAAGTCAATCAACTATAACCCATATAGCATTATGGACTTTAGATGTTTTGGGATGTCTGATGACAAAATCCATGGTGATGTTTTCCCATTTCCATTCTAGTATGGGTAATGGTTGTAACATCCCCATAGACATCTGTCTTTAATCCTTAACTTGATGAAAATCCAAGCACCAAGAAACATACTCTACAATATCTATCTTCATTCCATCCGACCATAAATACTCTTTCAGGTCTCTATACATCTTGGTCTTTCCAGGATTAATAGAGAATGGTGAAAAATGAGCCTCATCAAACAAATCATTCATTAAATCCAGTACGGGAGGGATAAAAACATAGTTCTTAAACCTTATTATTATTTCATAATCAAAATTTATCTTTGGAACATTTCTATCCTTCTTTTTTAGCTCTATATATTCCTTTGGTGCCTCATTAATCTTCACTTGTATATATGATTGAACATTATTTTGAAGAAGATACGATTTCTCCCATTACTTTAAGATTTCTAGATCCATCGTTTTAAAATCCATAAATATTGGATATTTTTTTATCCTCATCATAGATAGGATATCATGTTCCTTTTGAATCAAAGCTGCTGAAACCTTGTTCTCTTTCATAGGGTGGTAATGTATTGAGTTGTCATAATATTTAATCCACTCAAACTATCTTCTTTGAATCATTTTCAGATCCTTTTATGTGAATATATATATATTAAACTACTATTATTAGTATATATGTTATTACTTTCTCCATATAGATAATTCCTGCATATTTTTAATGAAAATATTACTGCAACTAAATCCAAATCACGATTTGGGTAATTTTTCTCATTAATCTTAAATTATCATATGGAATAAGCTATAAATATATAACTTTTCGTGAGAAACATCCCATACCCTTATTTGATGCATAACTATATATCACAACACTTTATCCACTACCAGGTAGTGTGATTACAGGTAAACTAACTAATCTTCTTTTTCATCTCTTTGAAATGAACTTCACATTCCTCTATCCATTTGAACCTAACTCCTTTCTGAGTCAACATGGTGAGTTAATTAGATAATCGTGATAAATATTTCATAAAATTTAGTTAATATCCATCCAAACCAAGAAAAATTCAAATATCAATTACCATTTTTGGTCTAGTACAACATTCAATAAAATATATCTTTGATGTATCCACAGATATACCCTCTCTTGAGATTATGTGACCAAAAAATGGAAAATTATGAAGCCAAGATTCATACTTGGTAAATTTTTCATAAATATTATACATTATTAGGGTCTTTATTACAATCATCAAATGATATTAATGTTATTTATTTCTCTTTTAATATACAAGAATATCATATATAAAGACTACCACAAAGTGATCAATATAGTAGTTAAATAATATATTCATTAAATCAATGAATATAATGGGTTCACTAGTAAGACCAAAATTCATCACTATAAATTCATATTATCTATAACATGTATGGAATTCCTTCTTGGTTATATCTTCCTTATTAAAAATCATTTGATGATATCTATAATTAGGAACTGTATTGGAAAAGTATTGAGCTCTGTGTAGTTTAACAAATAAGACATCAATATGGGGAAGATGATATTTTTTCTTGATAGTTATCTTTTTATGTTCTTGATAATAAATATAGATACTCATTGATCCATATTTCTTATTAAAAAATAGAATATGTTCACCCCAATGTGACACCCTTGGGTGTATTAATCCCTTGTCAAGATTATCTTATTGTTTATTCTTTAATTTCTATAACTTAATTTGGTTCATTCTATAAGGAATCTATGAAATAAGAATATCATCAGGCATGGGTTATTTTGAAAAATCAACTTCATAATTCATTGGAAGACCTTAAAATTATTCTGAAAAGACATATAAAAACTCATGTACATTAGGTGAATCCTTAATAGTGAGTTTCTCTCCAACCATATAAGATATATAACCTTCATTTATATGAATTAAGACCCAAAATATGGAATTAATTTACATTGGAAGTTTATATTCATCCTTGCATCAATATATGATCATAGATTAATTAGGAACATGAAAAGTGACTTCCCTTCCTTAGAAAATAATATGGTATTCATATAGAGAAATCCAATCCATGCTAAGAATCACATCAAATTCAACTATAGGGAGAATCAAGAGATTTTTGGGAATCACTTTCCCATAAACTTTAACTGGAGAAGAATTATGAATGTGGGATGTAACCATTATGCCATTAAGAGTTTTCAAAGATAACTCAACATCTAATTTTTGAGATGATATGGTGATACCATTTTCAAATTCTTTATAAATAAAAGAGTGGGTGGATCCAAAATCAAATAAAAAATTAACTACTTTAGAGTGGATAGTAAGTGTACCTTTCATCACTTCATTGTCATACTCTACATTGCCAATAGTGATCACTTACAGTTTTATTTTGTTATTTTAATTAAGAGGTTGATGACATTAATCATCATTAATAGATCTAGTATTTGGGGATTGGTTAGCATAATTCAAATTTTCCTTTCACTCGAAGCATTAAAGTGTGGCAGGTGCATTTTATGATGATTTTTCTTTATTCACACCATTAGTTAACATCTTCTCATCACATTGACAATCAATTTATTGATGACCTAACCTTACTCACATAAAAAATTTTCTAGTCCCCTTAATATAGTTTCCTCAGTGTTTCTTTCCACATATTTATCATAAAGGAAAGCTCGTATTATTTTCACCATAGTTATATATTTTCCCTCGAATTCCATTTTTCTCTTATTATTGAACACTTAAGATTGACGAGTGACTCCAATATCAATCTCATCCTTGAGATAAAATTGAATGATTAATTCATATATAATTAATTATATTATGTATAATTCCATTAGGAGACTTTTTTTTAAGCCACTCAGGAATCGATCAACCTTACTTTTAGGTTGGATGATAATTCCAGAAGCGTACATTTCAAGTCTTGTAAAATTTTCTTCATAGGTACAAATAGATAAATCATAATTTTTCTTAATATCAATGAACTACTTCTCAATCTTCATACAATTAATATTAGGAAATGAATTATTAAAAAATAAGTTCTTGAACTCATCCCATTCTGTGGAGTCAATTTCATCTCATTGCCTCACATTCTTGATAAGATTCCATCATTGATCTACTTTACCTTCCAAATGATAAAATGACAAAATGACTTTCTCATGTTCTGAGAATTAGAGAACCAAAAATATATTTTCAGTGACAGCCACTACTTGATTAGAATACCCACTAAAATATGGCGGATGCTACCTCATGAAGGACTCAACAGAATGTTGTTCCCTCATTTTCTCATTTATAAGTCCAACATGATTCATATCTTGAAAATGTTGTGTGATCATAAGAAAAATATTTTTCATTCCATATCCCATAACATTTTTTTAATTAAGAGAAAAATAATTTCATTTCCCATCACATTAAACATTAATGTGGTTCCTTCAGGTTCCAACCATTTACTAAAAACAAAAAGTATAGTGTGAGAAACACTAATCATAATCAAAGGAAATTGCTTACAGAATTGAAATTTATGACATCTTAGGTTGAATACTAGTTTATTCATGATCATTATCAAAACTCTAGGATTGTATCCTATACATAGACTTATCCTTAGGGTTCCCACATAGGTTTTCTCCACATAGTTTCCAAATGTTAACTAAAACATTCTCAGATACCAACTATAATGAACCACACTTTTACATGTATATATTAAGTCAAAATAGATTAATATTCACTACATAATATAAAAAATACATCCCATAAACGTATTTATTTAGAGACATTGGAAACTTGGAAACATAAAAAATTGGTTCCTAAAACATCTACTTTGTCTCCTACTTATTCTGTCATAACTAGAACCCTTTTTGATATATCATACTTAGTACCTTTCTTAATATCCTGTAAAAAAGAAAAATATAAAAGGGTGAGATTATATGATCAGTAAGGGTTAGAAAATTATATATTATAACACAATCATAATGGAATAAAAACAGAAACAAAAAATATAAAAATTATATCCTTCATATCACAGATCATGATATTTTATCATAGAAATAAACATAGAAGTTCATAAGACATGAATCATAAAAGAATCAAAGAACATATTCCATAAGATAATAACATATTCCATGAAATTGTGGCATACACATAAACATAGTAAATCATTTCCATATTAGTCAATGATCATTTCCAAGAACATCATAGTGGAAAAATCACTTTATTGAACCGAGTTCACTCCCCATTCTAGCCCTGTATTACTAAAACGGGTTTACTCCTCACTTCAGTGATATTTATCTCATAAGATATAAATATTTACCCAATATATTGGAGGATGATATAGGTCTCCCCACCACATAATTATAACCATACATATGTGTTCCACATTAACATACACTATTGTAAATGAGGTCTTTTCCCACATATCTATACCCATGATTTTTCTAAACCATGGGGATATGCATTTTTTTTATTATCTATACCCACAATTTTATAAAAACCATGGGTATTCAATCTTCAATTTCACTCTTCCATCGGGCTTCTCCTCCTTCACTCTTACATCACGATCCTCCCCTTCACTCTTCTATCATGCCCCCCTACTTGAACCCTCGCTTCCCTAGACCTCTGCCTCCCAGACCTCTGCCTCCCAGCCCTCTCCTCCCCTCCCAGACCACCTCCACCCAGCCATCTGACCTCTACCTCCCGCACTCTCTTTCCCTCACTAACCTCCACCTCCCGGCCATCCGACCACAACTTTCTAGCCATCTCCTACCCTCCCCGGCCTCCTCCTTCCTGCTCAACCTATGCTCCCAACCTAGACCTCTTGCCCTTCACCTCCGACTTAACATCCTGACCTCCGCCTCCCTACCCCTAGCTCTGGCGAAGTCCCCCCTCCCCCATCTCGGCTCCCTCTCCTCCGGAAACTTCATAGCGAATTCGTTTCATTTAGGTATGTAATTTCTTATCCTTTATTTTTTATTCTTTTTAAACTAATAACTTATTCTTATATAAATAGCCTCAAAAAATTTACCACTGAATTTCTCTTTTTCATTGTTTATTTAATTAATAAGCATTCATCTTAGAGGTAAATTATAATTCCTCTCATTATTATTACAAAATCACTTTTCATTTACAATGTTTTATACCACTGCTTTTTGTTCTTTGGATATAACTGAAAATAATACTAATTTAGGATCATGTTAACAGCCTCAACAAGTTGACTACACAATTTCTATTTTACATTTCTTATTTAATAAATAATCATTCATCTTATAGGTAAATCCCACTTCCTCACATTTTTATTGCGACATCCTTTTTCATTTACAATATTTTATACCACTTCATTTTTTTCTTTTGATATAATGGGAAACACTACTAATTTAGGATCATGTTGTTGAGGTCCTTTATAATATGCACTTCCCACTTAAACATTTCAAGAATTCTCCCATATATTCATCCCTATTTTATGATCCATAAGTTATTCCATTTAAGATGATTATTTATAGTTGTGGGGGTAAAATTTTTCATGGATTTCCTATCTTCTTGAGCCCCTCTATAATTGAATATAGGTAATTAAGAGACTAATTTTTATTTCCCATTGGTATCAATATTCTCTATCTAGGTCTCCTTCCATTCTTGGTTTAAATTTTTTCTCACATAATTTCAACCATATTCTTTGCCAATTTTGAATTTAACTCTAGAATCTTGTAATCATCAACTGCACCTTATCACTCATTAGACTACTCTATAATCAAGGATGGACCTTTATTGTTGAGTTTCATTTTATTCTCAAGGAACCAAGAAACTCCAGTGAAATACCTATAAAATTACACTATCTCATTCACATATTTTTTCCAGTGATAGTGTCGATTAATGCCGTTCTCTACCACTGAGGCCATCTTCTTTTCCAAGACATTAAATTCTTCTAGAATTGTGAAAAAATAGTCTAGGAACTACTCTAATCCCCCTATATAGAAATCATAACTCACATATACATATATATATATATATATATATATTATTTACTTTCCCCCCATTAATTGATCACTAAAAATCCCTTGTGGTTCCTTTCTTTTCATTATATAGGATACATTATACTATAAAAAAATTTGGGTCCATACCTTCCATAACATCAATAAAACCCTTGAAATCATCAACTTTCAGGTTTATTCAATATCAATCCAGCTCCATGTTCTAGTTTTCATGATGTTGTGTAAGACTAATCCACAATTGAAACAATATATTGTATCTCCACACATGGGTGGCTCAAAGATTACCTAAAAACTCAGCAGCTACATGATCATGCACAAACTTATCAAGAAGACTATATCCAAGATCCAATGACCCAAATTTAATATATACTATCCGCACACATCTCAGAAACTATACATTCCTATTCTATATTCCAATATCACCAAGCATAGATCACCCCTATTGTTTCTTGAAACCATAGCTGTATCACCATGTCAAACCATGTTAATGAAAACTCATAATTATATCATCATTTTATGATTCAACTAGAGTTCATTCATAATATCACCACTGTTATAAAATATTTTCCTGAGTTTATAGGGCCATGCTCATAATCACTTTTCCATTGAAAACTGTAAACTCTATCAAAATACTAACTCATAGAGTGTATTCATCTCAAGATCACCAGATATCTCTATATGCCTAAACCCAAACTCCTCCAAGAGTGTTATTACCCATGGGCATTGAACATTCTATCCACCATGAATACAATTGTTCTACCTGACATGTACCAATGTCACCTTGGCTAGGAATATGAATGAGACTTCACTTCCTAAAATAATCCATAAGGATAAAATAACTAGAACAGAAGTACTTATCTCAGAGAACCCAATTCACCTAACACACCTATCATAAATACATTGTCAAATTTGTGTGAATTGAAATCATAAACCGAAGTTTTTACTTATTAATCACACACTTAAATGTTCCTAAAAAATTCCAACTAGTCTAATGGGTTACCCTAAAAGTTCAGAAAGTACTAAATTCCAAACCTAGAGTCATTCTAAATATGGTAACGAGTCTCTCAAACCTACTCCACACATTATGCCTAATAGTGGTCATAACTATGGGTTACACTTATTCCCATCTCAAGGTAACATGGCATTTAACATCCCAAATACCTACTTTTATGTTTCAACCACCCATTGAAATTAATTTCGACCTACCCACTCCTCAGTCAAGTATAAACCAACAGTTTCACAAGTAATCACTACACATCTCAAAAAAAGATCACTCACACCATGACCTAAATAAAAATTCACTACAGTTTTAGAGCCTCCTCATCATAGGGATACGACATAACTCTGGAACTCTCAATATACCCAACCACCCAAACATAGGGTCCACATCTACTGCCCACCATGTCACCAATATATATATATATATATAATTCACAATTATTTTCATTACACTTTAAAATTTTATATTAACCCAAAAATTCCATAATAATGGATTAGATAAATGAAATTTCAATTAAATTAGATCAATTATATAATCGAATAGTATAACTATAAATTTAGTCCTAGATAACATAGAATTTCCTCATATATGGGTTGGCTAGTCCTAGAGAAAAGTTCCATACCATGTCTTGACACATTCTTATTCTATTTTGTACCTTTCCAAAATAGTAAGACTAAAAAAACTCTAATTACATTTTACTAGGTCCTACCACCAATTAGTGCTTGCACCATTGGTAGATATAATACCCTAATAATGTTTCCCCATATAATGGAGAATGTTGACTAACAGTGAGGGTGTCAAGTAGTATGGTTGGAGACTATACCTGTATATTTGATTAAAAAAATAGTAGAAATAAACATACTAATATAAAAATATGTAAATAATAAATTTAAGGACACAATGAAATGTTTCAATAATAATAAAAGTAATCCACTTAATCAACAAAATAATTTTATGCAATACATTCAGGTATTCATAATATAATCGGAATATCAGAATATAAAACTGTGAAAACTATGAAAAATGGTCTTGAGTATCAACTTGGACCCAACACCAATTCTTAGTATTAGAAACCATGCAATAAAAAATATCAAGTTATTTCCAAAATCTAAATATACAATATAATATTGATAATAGCTCAGGTGCCCAACTTCTAAGGTAGAAAGTGCAAGGGTTTATTATAACTTGATAAGAATCAAAAGATAGTGTCTCTAAAATTAAAATTCAATTTTGTTACATTGAGATGTGATTTAATAATCAATTATTTATTATTGTATTAATATTTGAAAATTTTATAATTTAAGTTAAAGTGTAATAAAAATACTACTGATGCTTGATCTCTACAATGGCACTCAACATCATTTTGTATCTAATTTTTTCATCATTGGAAAGTCTATAGTCATGGTGCATGTCAGATTGTAAATGGTAACAATGTAAAAAACCAAGAAAATCAATAGAATAATAACCCTAGAGAACCCAGATGGATTAATATATCATTACCTCTCAATAAAACTCATAAAAAATAAAAATGGGTGAGCTTTTCCATTCTTCCTAATCCATTATTTCAGTCTAAACTCTTGGAACCATCCTTGACATTTTTTTGAATGGTAGTATTATAACCCGTAGCTTATGATGGAGGTATTCCAACCAAATAGATCAAGTCTAATCCAGTTAAATAATAATTCAAAATTAAATGAGGGTACTCCATAAGAATCTAAAATAGTAATCGATGAAATTTGATACATAAGATATTACCTAAATCTCAAGGGAGATTCCCTTGGTCATTTCACTTTAATTTCCCTCATTTTCATTTATTATGAGAACCCTAATCACGGTGTGTGTAAAATTTAGTGTTCGATATTAATCTAATAACGTGTATTTTATTTTTCAATTGATTTTAAATTCATTTATTTAACCAAAATGACCTTTTCCTTTATAAGAGTCTTGTTGTGACTTGTTCCACTTTGTATGCAGTAGGTGTTTCTAGGTAATTATTTTGTTAAAAAAAATCATGAAGTGATTTAGTTTATTAAATTCATCTTCTAGAATATTTATACCAATATTCGATACTTGTGATTGTTTTATATAAATTATCTAATTGATTTTCATTCTTGGAGATGAAGTGGTTTTCTTTAAATTTCTTTTCCCTATTTGAATTAATATTTTACCCATGGAAAATATTAAATTGAATGAATATGGGGCTTGTTTAAAATATTTTTAATGATGGGTGAATGTTTTTTCTCTCTCTATTGATTTTTAAATAAAATAACCCATGTTTAAGGGTGTGTTTTAAAGTTAAAAGTTGTTTTTTTATGTTACACCTAAGAGATTACAATTTTTTATCTCTCCCTTAGTTCAACTATAATGACACATACCACTCTATCATAGACATGAAAACTTTCTTGTCCCATTATGGTTTACCTTTTTGATCACCCCTTTATAGGATAGAGGTAATAATTTTATCTCTAATATAGAAAGGGTTGAAATTGGTTATAAAAATAAAGTCACTTGCTATAAAATGTTAATTAACTAATAAGTTTTTATGTTCTAATAGGTTTATTTTTTATATTACATAACCCTTTTTTAATTATGGTTTACATTTTTGATTGGAAGATAACTTTTTTTATTTTTATAGAATGGATAGAAGCTGGATGTATCGTACCGATAGGATTTCAACCAAATTTCCAAATAATTTGGATAATTTTTTAGATTTTGCATTTGAAAATGCTTCAGATGGAGGTTGTATGTAGTGTCCATGCTATAAATGTGTTGGAAGACCATGGTTAATCCATGAATAAGTTAGCTACCATATAACAAAATTTGGATTTCAAACAAACTGTTATGTTTGGTATCACCAAGGAGAGATGAGTAAATGTTCTACTGGTCATGAAAAAAATGAAATAAGTGGCATAAAAATCTTTATATTTGATCGGTTTCCATTTTTCCATCATCCTGAGAGAGATAGTATGCCAGTGAAAGAATACAATGATATTAATACACATGAGGAAAATACTTAATATGATGATGAGATAGTGAAAATTTTATTGGATTATTCCAGAACTTCAGTAAATTAGCAATGTACTAAAATGACCAAGTTGTAATTTTTAATGTGGTTATATCATGGGAAAACCATGTATATAATTTCTAATACCTCTATTGATTATATTATTACATTTTTGAAGGACTTGATTCCTGATGGTGTAGATATTCCTTAAAATCATTACTAGTCATGGAAGTTAATTAAGTAGCTTGGATTTGATACTAATAATGTCCATGTTTTTATGAAATATTTCAGTTTATTTTTGGATGAAATAGCTAACCATAATGAATGTATATAATGTGGTACATCTCGATGGAAGAAAAATGCAGATGGAACAACATATCACGTGTCACAAAAAGTCATGAATAAATTTCCATTGATTCCCAGACATCAAAATCTATTCATGTATGTAGAAATATCATCCAATATGTGATGTAATGATGCTGAGAGAATTAAAGGTAATGATGAGTTGGTTCATCCTACAGATGGATTAGTATGGTATACATTTTATGTAAAACATCATGATTTTGTAGCTGAGGTGCGTAATGTTAGGTTGGGTCTATCCTGTGATGGTTTTAATTTGTTTGGTTAGATGTGCAACATCCCAACCCATCTCAACTCTAAGACGGTGGTCAGACTGGTGGGTCACATGACCTCAAGCACTTCTCCCTGAATGCCAGAGGCTATCGTCTAGCAGCACGGGCCTTTTTCGTGTCTGTGGGGGAGACTATTCCCTCATAGGTAATAGGTAATATCACAACAAAAGTAAACAGAAAACAAATAATAAATAGCGGAAGCACGTGAATGACTAAACTGCAGTATAAGAAATATAAATAATCCAACTGAATAATAATTAAGTACGAAATCTCACAAAACAATGTCGTGTCATGATGTCTATCTAAACTGAAAGTATGGAAAACATAACTCAAGCATACTATCAACTAAAATAAAAGACAAAAAGAAAAAACTACATCATGAGAAAGGCTTGGTCCTCTGCCCCAGTCTCCATCCTAAGCGGCATGAAACAATCACGCATCAGGAGAAGCACACTTCCCTTTGTCAATACCTGCAAGCAAGTAATCTACTTGGGTGTCAATGACTCCTGAGCAATGTGTGAGATAAAATCCAAATAGGCCAACACTGATAGTGTCTAAACCTTTCCATTTTGTGTAATGATAAAATTCATTGTGCCATTATATAACAATTTTAGATTATTAATTAAGTGCAATGAAATAAATAAGTTGGTTTGGGTTCCAAACGGCACCCATGCCTAATCACCTGCTTCAGCCTAAGCTAGATGTCCTAAAAGAGTACCTGTAAGCATATTTAATATACACATATATATAAATCCTAGAAAAGAAAGGTTAAAAAAGGAATAGGCATACCCCCAAGCTTGTTCTTTGACTTGGGGTCTAAGTGATGTGTCAACCAGGTGTGCTTCAATATACCATAAAATATCACAAATCTCAAGAACTAACAACGACGTTAATATAAACCCTCAGTGCATCATCATTAAGCTTTAAGTTGAGAGTGGGAGTTTCAGCCCGCCCCGAAGGTATCACTACGGAACATCCTTCAATTTATCCAATACCACGAAGCTCATCCAAGGTAACCTTTCGAAAGACCAAGTACTGCTCGAGGCATGGATTTACCCTGAATCCATCCTGATCTCGCAAAAGGGGTCGAGTGCCATATGAGGATAGATTACCCACATTTAAAATGGATCCGTCTCGATGATCCCTTTTGGAACCGATGTCACTCATAAGTATTAGAAAGTCCAGGGAAGTCTCGGTCCGAAAAATCCAAAGACACCGCCCCCTGACGCGTAATGGTAACAGTCAGGAACAGAGGGTCTAAGTGTGGACCTTAATACGGGACCCACCTCCTTTACCCCACCTAATTTTAATTAATGTTTTCACAGCAGAATATATGACATAATAAGCATATTAAATTGCAACTTGAAAACTAACCAGATAAACCCATGCATCACAAGGTATAAATTAAACATTTCAGCATAACAACCTAACAAGGAAAGATACCATATCAACATAAGAATATAATGAAGTTTTTAAATAAATAAATAGTTTAGCACAAAAAAATCTAATGATCTAACAATCCAAAGTTCGTGTTCAATGCAGACTAATTATTTAATTTATTTAAAATAATTATGGGTTGTGCAACACCACCAATTAATTAAATTAAAAAACCTACTAATGAAAAAATATACTAACCATGTCGGCACGCCCAAAGGGTGTCCGACCTTGTTGTAAAAATTCAAACAAATTAATTTAAGAAAATTAAGGCTATAACAATTAGGTGAAAAAATTAAATTAAGGAAATTGGGTGAAATTGCACAAAGCCGATAGGCACTAACTAACATCACAACAATGAATTTTTATAAACCAAAATGAAATAGAGGGAATGAAAGTAGGAACCATACCTTATAGTCATATATAACTCTAAGATCTGTGGTAGGATTTTATTTGACCTAAAATGGAAGAAAACAGAAGATTTTAGAAAAACCCCAAAATAGGGTAAAATCCTTCTATGAAAAACTGCATACAAGATACTCAACAAAAAACTACAATTACAATTGTGAAAGGTTATCATTTCACTAATTTTTAATTCACACCTGACGGAGAATAAATCCGATGACCGACGGAGGAGCAGCAGTCTTCCGAAGGAGGAGTAGGGGGTGCACCACCTAGGGGGAGAGGGAGCTGCGACATGAGGTAGAGGAGAGGAAGAGATGAGATGGAAAAAAAGAAATAAATAATGAAAAAAAATAAAATAAAATAAAAAGAAGAGAAAAATAAAATAAAAAAAAAGGGAAAATAAAAATAAAAATAAAATAGAATAAAAGGATAGAAATAAAAAATGATAAAAATAAATAAAAATGGAAATATTCCATTTTAATAATGTTTATTTTTTCCCATAACCCCCTTTTTACTTTATTTTAAAATTTCTTTTTATCCCTTCTTAATTTCTTTTAAATCTTCTTTAAATCTCTTATTGTTCTTCTTCATACTTTAATTAATTATTTTAATTCAAACACCGTGCTAAAGCGCGACATAACATTTTTTTTAACAAAACAAAAATGTTAATTAATTTATTTAAAAAGATTCCCCAGAACCGTAGTGGGGTGCACTGGCACACACCCCAAGTATCTTTAAACAATTAGAGAGGGAAATTTTAAAAGGTCCATACCTGACTAAAGCCAGGACGTTACAAGATTCTTACTTCTCACAGCACGTGGCTGGTTTTTATTCTTGCTTATATTCTTTCTCTGTGGATGTGTATGAAAAACCTTTGACATTCATGAGTATACTAATATTTGGACCTTCTGATGCTGGTAATTATATATATGTCTACTTGTATCCTTTAATAATAGAGTTGAAACAACTTTGGTATTTGGGTGTACAGACATTCGATGCTTCTTTAGAGAATACATTTCAGATGTGCGCTACCCTTCTGTGGACCATAAATGATTTCCATAATTATGCAATGATGTCTGGGTTGATAATGAAGTTAAAACTATCGTGTCCTGTTTTTTTGAAGAATAAATGATCGAGAAGCCTTAAATATTTTCGTAGTTTCAATTTCATGGGGAATCGAAGATTCTTGCCAATGGATCATCAATACAGGATGAATCGTCGGAGGTATGATAATACCATTGAGACTGAAAAACCATCTCAACATATGTTAGGAAGTGATGTGCTTAATGAATTGAAATATTTCAGTTTTTTATTAGGGAAAGGTCAGTTGAAATCTATAAAGAGGAATAACTTTGACACTAAAACCACTTACAATTGAAAAAATATAAGTATTTTTTTTGAATTTCCATATTGGTCTACCAATTTGTTACGTCATTGTTTATATGTAATGCATATTGAAAAAAATATATGTGAAATGTTTCTTGCAATTATTTTGAATATCAAGGGGAAGACCAAAGATGACATCCAATCTCATCGTGATTTGTTGGATTGGGGTATTTGACCAGAATGGCATCCTCTGTGTATCGGTGAAAACAAATGGAAAGTTCCTTGTGCTTATTATATGATGACACTGTTAGAGAAAGATCAATTTCTGGTAGTAGTGGAGAATATCAAGGTTCCCAATGGCTATTCCAGAAACATATCTAAACAAGTCAACATAAGATATGAGAAACTAAAATCTCTGAAAACTCATGATTATCACATCCTTCTTCAGGAATTGATTCCAATATAAATTCAACTTTTTCTATCCAATAGTGTAATGGTTAAAGTGATTCGCTTGTGACATTTTGTAGAGAACTTTGTGATAAGAGGTTATCCAATTCATTATTGATAAAAATACAGCAAGAGGCACCATTTATTTTAAGTGATATGGAAAATATTTATCCTCTATACTTTTTCCCTTGTATGTTGCATTTAATGGTTCATCTTCCAACTAAAACACTTCTTGGGGGACCAGTTGCATTTTGGTGGATGAATCCTACTGAAAGAAATATGTGCACAATGAAATCATATGTTCGTAACAAAAATTATCCTAAAGGTTTGATTATGAGGGGTTATCTAGATCAAGAATGTATGGTTTTTTGTTCAAATTATTTGCCTGATGTCACTAGAAGACATAACCGACCTATGAGAGGGTATGGCACCTACCAACGGGACAATCCTGTGCATGTATGGGAAAGCCTAGCCGAACAGCCATGCGAAGGTGGAGAGCTGATTTCTCGATGAATATGCAGGGGAGGATCAGTTCCAAGTATTTAAGTCTTGGTTGTATGTAATGTTTGAAGCCTATGGGAAATGAATTTCTCTAAGACCTACATGCCATGTAATAATTACACCTAAGGGCCTTTTAAGGGTTCCACCTCACCCCTTGAAAGGTGGATTATCAAAAACCAATAAAAAATTAAGGCCTTCGGTCCATTGGAAGAGTATGGGGAAATTAAGCCCTCGTTTCTATCTCTTCCCCAAACAGGAGGAATTGTTTGGTCTTATACATTGGCTACATTGAGCCTTGAAGAGCGAGAGATGGGACATCGCACAGTCTTGTTTAACTGTGGTTTGTTCGATAACTATATCAAGTAAGTAATTTGAATATTTATATATTATCTCATATTATAAAATTTCACACATACATTAAACTTTAATTATCATTTTATATAGGGAACATAAACAAATTATAAGTAAAATTCATCAACCTTTGTCTTTGAGAAGAAGAGAGGCTTTGCATAGCCTAGAGTTTCCTACTTGGTTGAAATCAAAGGTATTAAAATTACTTTAATTTGTTTAAAAATAGATATCTATTTAATTGTATTATTCATATATATATATTTCAGGTGTTGAGTTTAGCTATTGACTCTGTTTCTCAAGAATTGAGAGCTTTGGATTTTGGTCTTAATTATTTGGTTTGTGAATGAAATCTTTAATAATCAATGGATTTAAATTTGTTACAACAGATCAAGTGGTGAAAATGAGAACACAACATGATGGTGTTATGCTAACCACTATAATGGATTGTTATGCCAGTGTATCAGATATTCGACCTTGATATGAAAATGTTTATTATTATGGACTTATTGAAAAAATATTGTTATTGGATTACTACTCTCAAGGTAGAGTCACTATGATGAAATGTAAATGGTTTGATTCAATGATATGACATGGTACATTTATTGATAATTGTGGATTCAGAGTTATTTATATGAGTCAATTCCTGTGTATTGATGAACCATACATTTTGCATTTGGCAGGCGTTGCTGCATCTTGTAGTTTAACGTCGGGTGGGCGACCTCGAAAGAGGGATGGGTGAGTTGTCACTCATCATCGGCCATTTTTCCTTTTGGATGGATGGACACTTTGTTGGATCTTTTGCACTGTGTTTCTGTCTGGATTTGTCTTGCATCAGGTTGATAGTGCTGTGTTTTCGCATGCACTGTCAGGTGGGCGGCTCGAAAGAGAGATAGGTGTGCTGGCACCTATCATCCGGTCTTCCATCTGCATCTCGGTGTGGATTGGGAGAGTGCTCTGTCGCGTTGTATTGCCAGCACGACACAACTTCTTGGCAGGGGGGGCGAGACATCTCCTTCGATGGATCTCACCTTGCATAGTCTGATAGAGGGGGTGATGAGGTTCTTTCCGATGCTTGTTTTTTCTGTCTGCTTCCTTTTTTTGTCTTCAATGATTTATGTTAACCTTCGGGCTTCGCTTTTTGGGCATCTGTGCCCTTGTCATGTAATGGGTTGCCTCTTCTCCCAGTCCATTTAAGAGGTTGTTTCTTTCTAGTTCAATAAAGAGGGCTTGACCCTCAACCTTTAAAAAAAAAGTGTTTTATGTGAAAGATCATTTGAGACCCTATTATGGTGTCATTAATGATGTAATCTCTAGAAATATTTTTCATGATGATGGTGATGAAATTTCCTCCATTGACATCCCCATTGGTGTTTTCCAAAATATATCATTTGATGAATCAAATTTTCCCATTATAAGAGTTGATGTTGAACATGAAGTAATGGTCGATAATATATAGAAGCAAAAATATATGTTCAATGTTCATTCAGTTTACATTGACTTGAGTTTTTCAGGTTAGTATTACTATAATTATTTTAATTATGTTTCAGTTTGGAATGATATGTTTTTTTATTTTTTGTGGTTGTTTCATTAAATAAGATATATTTTAATGTACAAAACTTGGTTTAAATATTGTTTTAAAAAAAATGTATAACTTGGAAATGTAATTTAAAAAACTATGTTAGCCATTTCCTTTTAATCATTTGTACAATTAGTAATTAAAAAAATTCAAATTGGTTCCTCTCATGAATTGCTGATATATGAAAATTGTATGCATGACTTGTAAAAACTATTTATAAAAACTGTATATTTCATTCTTATGTAGATTATACCAAATACAATAGAAGGTTGAAGGAAGTGACTATTTGATCCCGATCGACCAGAAAGTGAGTGTGTGTTTCCTTCGCTTCCATCAATGAGTATTATAATTGTAATGTTTTTCTTCTTCATTAAATATAATTTCATGTTAACATTATTTATCAATTTTTTAGGAAAATTTAGTTCCACCATATTTGACTCATAATTCAGTTAGCATGGGTATGAGTTGGGATACTCCTAGACCTAGACATTGCACCCGTCATACCCATTTCCACACTGAACCACCATTGGACACCCCTTCCACCACACATTTCTATCCTCCTCTTGAGTCTTCAGGGATGTTTTTATCCATGCCTCCATCACCATATCAACTACCCCTTTATTCACATGCCATTTATTTTCCACCATTAGGGATGATCCCACTGATGCCTCCATCATCTCATTTTTCCTCTTCTTCCCATACAATGTCTACACCATCTCTACAGATGTATCCACCTTTACCATATCCATATCCGATGATGTATCCCCCCATCCTACTACCCATATGCTACCATGTCGACACCACCTCCAATTCCTACCGTCCAGCCAACATCTAATGAGTCTCTTCCATTAGATTCAACTCTAGTGCATGAAGGTCACCCAGAGAATGCACTAGAACATACACTTCCTGCAGAGGCTGCTGAGTTAGGACATACCATAGATCCATCAAAGTCTATTGATAAACCTGTAAATGGATTTTTGATTATAATTGTTTCAAATTATATCACTTTATTTTTGTTGTGTTATACCATGACTTAATTCTTCTTTCCCCCCTATTTTTCTTATTCAGTGGGATCCTCTGGTAGGCGAAGTGGGTGCACTCAGATGAAAGAATTTTGGAATTTCCAGACACAACTAATGGTGGATTACAATCGACAAAATCAGATGGTAGGTCCAAATGCAATGCAATGTATAAGTTTCATGGCCACTTTGGCCAAGTATCATGATATCATTCTGGTGGAACCGGTGTCATGGAGACATATTAGTAAAGAGAACAAGGAAAAATCATGAGATAAAATATGGGTAAGAAAATTTTATAAAGTCATATATATATTATTGGTGTGTTTAAATGAAATAACATGTTCATTACAGATTCGGTTTGACTTTCCCGATGGAGAAGTTGATAAGACTGCAAGGTTTATGGATGTCGAGGAGTTCGGGTGCTCATACAAGCATGAGTTGTATGTTGGTTAGAAGAGAAGGGTCAGTACTGACTTAGATGGGGTACCCATATTCCTCGACTATCCAAAATGTCAATATGAAAAAATGATTTGACATTAGAAGACTACTAAGTTTAAGGTAATCTCAATATTTAATGGTTGGCATAGAAAATTTAATTCTTATTACTTGTATTAGATTTTTTTTAGGAATTTTCATAGAAAAACATAAATAATAAGGATTTAATGACATATTTTCACACATTGGGCACACTACAATGCCCGATCACAAAAAGCACCAGGTACTTTAACTGGGTATTTTGATGTTATACAGGATGTTCTACTAAAAGTTTTAATGAATAAATAGAGTCCAAATTTGTGCATTTCTCATATATGGTTCTAATCTAGATTTGTGAATTTTTCATTTGTAGCAAGCTGCATTGGGAATCGAAGGTTCTCTACCTCATGCCAAATTATTTATCTCCAGAAGAAAGAAAAAGGATGGAAGTTCAGTAAATGAACAAACACAAGATAAAATCATAAGGTTTTTTATTTATATTTTAAATATTTATACGAAATTCATAATTTAATATGTTTATAATTTCAATTGTCTACCTAGGAGGCCATCGATGGTAATGAAGATGAAAAATTTGAGCCACATGATCATTTAAATCATGTATTAGGTGAGGAGAACCTGGGGAGAGTACGATGTTGACCAGGGAAAAAAATTGTACCGTCTAGTTATTGGTCTTCATTGGGATCCTCTCAAGACTCCCAGACCTCTGAGATGGAAATCGCTTGTGCTAAAGAAGCTGAGGCAAAGAAAATAGCTTTAGAGAAGCGTAGAAGAAGTAAGCTGATGACCGAACATTTCATGAAAGCTATTGTAACGCCCCGACCCCAGCTACCCAGAGCCGGTTCATTACTTCGTAACATTGGCATGATCCCAAAAGATCAAGTCTCGAAAGACCGATTAGTTTAGTAGCCTTGGAAACACTAGATACATTCATAAACGTTACATTACATCATAAAGTGAAAAACTACAATAACAAAGTCTCCATAGTCCACACTCATATCCTCTTCTGACTATCCCTGCAGGTCATTCATAAAATACTTCTTCACATCCTGGAAAATATTAAAACATTGAAAGGGGTGAGCTCAGATGCTCAGTAAGGATAACAATATTGCGGAAGCTTTCATAAATAAACATAAACATTTAAGGCAATGTATAACTAAAACAAAAGCCTTTTAAACTTGAACATCAACATAATATGGCAAAAGTAAAATGAGATAATGCCATTTACTTCTTCACATGGATATTCTACTGGTCGAATAATCACATGCAATATCAATAACCACTTTCATAATGATGGAATGCATAATGCCAGACTATCATAACCACGTAGTCAAGGCCTCGTGCCAAGACCACAAATAAGATTTTGTCAAGGCCTCGTGCCAAGACACTAGTTTGTCTCATGAGACCTGCCGATGCATCGAGGAGCTATAGCGGGCTCCACCCGTCACTTATTAAGTCCAATGCATTCCTCATATGAATAGGTTTAAACATATCATAAACCATAACATAATCATATCACATAAAACATGCATAAAGGAAACATAACATTTCCACATTTCAATCACAAGATATCAATACAACACATTGATATAGTAAAAATTCTTTCAAAACCATTTTCAATACCAAAATAAAAGAATGTTAAAACTTTGTATTTATTTTTCATAAAAAAAAGTGATGGATTGTAAAGGAAGCCGAAACTCAAATAATGGTCACGGCGGCGGAGAAGTCATTGTCGCCGCATAAGTACGGAAAGAAAAACATTCCCTTTTGTCGTTTAGCAAAACGCTTCGTATAAAAAGATTCCTTTTGTACAAACGTAAAAGTCAAAGGGGTTTATACACCGTATAAATGAAAATTGTGTATAAAACCAAATATGCCTCAATGAAAGGAGATTGAGACGAAGTACTTTAAAAGATAATTTTTAAATAAAATATATATATTATGTGTATTCACTATAGGTACACATAAAGAATGTAAAAATACAAGATAGGACATAATAATATCATGACATAATTTGAAAGTAGGAGATTAACCCAAAGAATGGAAGTTGGGTTAAGAAGTTCCCTTACCTTGTGTCCGACTTGACTCAACCGTTCTTTAACCTCCTGAATAATAAACTAGAGTTAATATATACCTTATTAAGAACCATTCTCAATTTCATTATCCTTATTATATCACTTATTACAATGATATGATCATTATGTAATTATTTAAGTTAATAACGGTCGTTTTGTCGACCTTTGGTACTTGAGTCAAAAATAAACTTCTTATGATTACAAGTTGTTAATGTGGTGAAATATCCATTATATTCATAATTTATATGTCATATATATCTTATATATCCAGTATATACATTCATTTATAATATTACGTAACATTTAGAGGTAAGAAATGAAATGCACCGTTCATGGAGACGGTAAGCCGTACGTACGCATGAACGCTACTTCCATTTCTATTTCATATTTTCTGGAATGGAATCATAATGATATGAGAGTATATTATAATTCCAGTATAATAACATATATAATATCATTAACTTTATCCTTCACACATCCCACATATGGTATTAACGAATCAAATCACTTTCAGGGGGCGGTAGTCCGCGCTTCCTAAAATGAAGATATCGTGTTTTACCCATAATGGAAACCATAAAGGTATGCCCAAAATGAAAAAAACAGAAGCTTAAGGAAAACATAAACATATTATATATCATATATAAAAATAGTGACATCATAATGGCCACCTTTGAAGGTGTTAAATGAGTGTTGAACAATCATCGTTTCGGGAGGCAGAATTTCGCCATCCACGGAAACCTTATGTTCTTTAACCATTTGATGTAGTTGTGTGGAAGTGTAGCTCAAATAAATCTTATAACAACATCCTAGTATATTTACGATACTGGTGTTGTTACAAAAGAAGTAAATAAAAAGAGTTTAGGGGGTTGGAGAAGCAAAATAAAACAAAAGAACATGAGAGAATGAATTACCTTAAAAAGTGTAACTCCTTTTGAGTTGAGCCTAAAGGCTTCCTTTGAAAGGATTCTGCCCAAAGGGAATCCTCTAGGATGAGGAGAGGGATGTGGAGAGAGCAAATGGGCAGGGGTTGGCCGAGCCAATGGCTTGAAGAGTGTGTGAAATGAGGTAGAGGTGGGGGCCTTTTATAAGAGGAGAGGAAGGGCACTTTTGGAAAGTAAAGGAACATTATATTATTTGAAAATGTGTTTCGGTTTTAAAAGGTCCCACATTGATAGAATTCGTGGATAAGGTGATAAGGCATCTAAATCCACTCATCCAATTGGTTTTGGCCATGTGTAGTTCATAGATTTTATATTACCTTTCCATTTTATTTAAATCGTCAAATAATGATGTCATCGCTGCATCATTATTATGTCATAAATAATTAAATTTATTTAATGTCTAAAAATTATAAAACAAATACTATGATATAGGAAATCTTTTTATCTTTCCAATGACTATTTATAATCAAAATTTGGACTTGTGTAACCCTACTTAAAAATTGTTTTAGTAAAACACTTTATGTTAGTGTCATTTTCACTTTAACATTAAATAAAAAGTAATTTATGTTATTTCCCAACAAAAGTGGATCCATGGGGTCCCCAAGTTAGGCCATGGCTTGTCTTGGTCGGCCATGACACAACCAATGAGGTTGGGACATGTGTCTAGGTCATTTAATATTATTAAAGTATTATTTATACCTTAAACTACCCTAATTACCACTAATCGCGATTAAGAACTTAATAAGTTACTATTCACCAAAAAATTATTTTTATCCCATTGAACCACATTTTACTTCTTAATGACAACCATGTATGTCGGATTTTTGAAAATCAAATCACAGAAGTGGTAATATTTCATTTAAACGAAAAATCAGTTATTTAACAACCACTTAGTGGTTTCACTATTCATCAAAAATTGAAGTTTTTCAGAATAAGGCCAAAATTTCACCCTAAGCTATAATTGATATTCCGAATTGAAAAATGATGTCTATTTTACAAAATTCCAAACATATTAGTTGCATTAATTAATTTTATAATTAATTCCCGCTGTCACAAAAAAATAGCGTGTTTTTAAGAAACAATTTATATCAAAAGATTGACAATTGTTTATGTCCAATTTCAATGTCAAATTAATTCTAATGACCACCATTGGATAAAATGGTAAAAATATATTCTAATTATACTCTAAAACCACTCAATAGTATAATTTATCACTATGAATTATTTTGATTAAAAAAGTTGTTTTAAGTATTTTTCACTATTCATAAAAATTTTGAAGTTCTCAGAAAATTACAAAAAATTCAACATAGGCTAATTTCAATATTAGGAATACAAAAATGAAGTCCATTTTGAAATATAAAATTTCTATAATTTTAAAAAGTGGTTATTACTATTCATAACGGCTACTTTGATTTGTCGCGATGTTTTAGAACTCGAAGTTGCGTACAATGCAAGCTATTGTATTATTGAATGAGAAGCGTATCGTGGAAGATCGGGGTGTTACATTCTCCCCTCCTTCAATAAATTGCGTCCTCGCAATTTGAAATTTTTCTTTGATAATAAAAGGTTGAAAAGAGAAAATACCTTTGAGGAAAACCCACATCGGAAATAAGGTTAATAAATATATAACATTAAAAGAAAGCAGGATAAGTACAAAGGTCACCCGATATAGCCCATTCTAGGATTATATGAAAATATGGATATGGAGGAGAAACAAACCATCAAGGTCTGATGGAGAGTTATAGAAAACAGGATTAGGAGAAAGTTTAACCACAAGAAAATCACAAACTTGTGATTGGTTAAACGGTCATTGAATCCCCAGTTGGAAAAGTTAACCGACAACATTTTTGTTTTAAGTTACCTTTTATAATGTTAAGGAATTTATTTAGGAGATTTACTAAGAACGTAAGGGAATATACATACTTGTTATGTATACTTTCATTCGTTAAATTTTTTTTTTACCACAACCCCAACTTTTACTCCAAATGGTAACGGAACTCAAAAATATTCTATTTATCCTAATTGTATAAGGTTCAAAATGTTAACACATACCATTTAGATTAGTAAAATTATTTTCTAATAACCAGGGACTTCCTGTAGGCTAGTGGTAGGAAATAAAGGCCTGTCGCACTATGGTTGTGGGTTCGATTCCTGCAGCTTTGTCCGACGCGACGGGTTATTCCCCACCCTACAGGTTGTCCTTTTCCTAAAACTATAGTATTATAATATTCCAAAAATAATCTTCAGAAATGCTTTATCCTTAAATAATAATATCCATGGTTCAACTTAATCCATTCCAACCTTAATAGTTATCCAAAATACCTCCGTCCAGACTTTCTCTAAAAGGCCTCTAAATTCCAAAATCAATTGTAACAGATTCCCCAAACAAAGTAAAGTTTCTTTTATTGTCACATACTAAAAATATAATTACCTTCATCATATTAAAACCTTACTGAAACCAACAAGTACTGCAGTACAATCCTTATATAGATCACATTATTCTAATAACCAGAATATAATCCATGAGTCCAAAAGCACCAATACATTAATTATTCCGCTTCAACTGTAGTAATAGCATAAGATTGTCCGTGATCCCTTGGCCTTTTTTGAGGTAAGTTTCCTTGACGCTTAGGACATTCATTTGCATAATGACCCATTTCTCTACAATTGTAGCATTCAACTTTGACAGCCTCTTTCTTTCCCTTGCATTCATGTGCCTGGTGACCTTTTTCTCCACATTTATAACAGACTCCTATTCCTTTTAGGCAAGTACCAGGGTGATTCTTCCCACAATTATCACATAATGGAAAATCCTTCTTTCCCTTTTTCCCTCTATCTGTCTCTTGTTCCACCGTTCTCTTCTTCTCTTGCTTTACTTTGTTGTCATAAGACTTAGAGAATTCCTTTTCTGTCTTGATAGCACATGAGACTATATCTTCGTATGATGAGAAGGATTGTGATACTAAAGCTCGACGGAGAAATGGTTTTAACCCATCAAAGAAACGATCAATCTTACTCCTTGGGTTACGTATATAATCGGCAGCATGCCTCGCTAACCTTGTAAAGTTAGCCTCATACTTTGCGACATTCTCATCCTCCTTCTGCCTCAGACTCAGAAATTGCCTTTCCATATCTGCTCGATGGTCACGAGGAAAGTATTTTTCTAAGAAAAGCTCTTTGAACTCCCTCCATTCCATACTTGATACGTCGTCATCTTCCTTTGTGTTTTGAATCAGCGACCACCACTGATTGGCATCTCCGGTGAGGCGGTAAACTGCCATGACAACCTTCTCCCTTTCACTACTCCCCAAGGCATGGAATATTTTCTCTAAGGAATTTATCCATTGCTCAGCTACTATAGGATTTGTACTCCCATTGAAGGTTGGTGGTTGTTGCCTCATGAAGCGGTCTAACATTGATCCTCCACGTTGCGGATCAGGGTGCTCCATATGAGTAAGGTTGTTATTCATAACCTGCGTGAGTTGTCCCAGTATGGTGAGAAGCTGATCAGCACCAGTTGTATCACTAGCTCCACCATAATTATCCTGAGCAGGAGGGCAATCCCTACACGGAGTTCGTGCATTGATACAGTTTCCATTCCTTCTACTAGGCGCCATTTCTAAACAATGGCATAAACTAGATTAGTTTATGAATCAAAATACATAATTCCATACTTGTAAAACACTTAACATAAATTGAACTAATTATGGATATAATCCATAATTATAAAAATGTATTCTTTGAGGAAGTATATACTCGTAACCCTTCATAGTGGTTTGTAAAGAAAATGGGAATTATCCAAAGCATATCCCCCGGGAGTGTCGTAACCAAGAGTGCAGCAAGGCCCGTTGTCGTGCACCAGTTCCCGTTCGAGTCTAGCTCAAAGCGGTGTTTTCGGGTTTTACCCCTAGGTACATCTGTGCCAGAGCCGCCTCTACCTGCTCGTATCCAGACAGGAATGTATTGCTTGGAAAACTCACAAAATCTCTACAATACCAATATTCTAAGATGTTCTTTTATACTAATCCTCAAAGTCTATCTTCGGGCTATGTGCTCTAATCAGAGTTTATCTAAATCTAGCTTCCAAGGTTAGTACTAAACTGCCTCTGATACCAACTGTAACGCCCCGACCCCAGCTACCCAGAGCCGGTTCATTACTTCGTAACATTGGCATGATCCCAAAAGATCAAGTCTCGAAAGACCGATTAGTTTAGTAGCCTTGGAAACACTAGATACATTCATAAACGTTACATTACATCATAAAGTGAAAAACTACAATAACAAAGTCTCCATAGTCCACACTCATATCCTCTTCTGACTATCCCTGCAGGTCATTCATAAAATACTTCTTCACATCCTGGAAAATATTAAAACATTGAAAGGGGTGAGCTCAGATGCTCAGTAAGGATAACAATATTGCGGAAGCTTTCATAAATAAACATAAACATTTAAGGCAATGTATAACTAAAACAAAAGCCTTTTAAACTTGAACATCAACATAATATGGCAAAAGTAAAATGAGATAATGCCATTTACTTCTTCACATGGATATTCTACTGGTCGAATAATCACATGCAATATCAATAACCACTTTCATAATGATGGAATGCATAATGCCAGACTATCATAACCACGTAGTCAAGGCCTCGTGCCAAGACCACAAATAAGATTTTGTCAAGGCCTCGTGCCAAGACACTAGTTTGTCTCATGAGACCTGCCGATGCATCGAGGAGCTATAGCGGGCTCCACCCGTCACTTATTAAGTCCAATGCATTCCTCATATGAATAGGTTTAAACATATCATAAACCATAACATAATCATATCACATAAAACATGCATAAAGGAAACATAACATTTCCACATTTCAATCACAAGATATCAATACAACACATTGATATAGTAAAAATTCTTTCAAAACCATTTTCAATACCAAAATAAAAGAATGTTAAAACTTTGTATTTATTTTTCATAAAAAAAAGTGATGGATTGTAAAGGAAGCCGAAACTCAAATAATGGTCACGGCGGCGGAGAAGTCATTGTCGCCGCATAAGTACGGAAAGAAAAACATTCCCTTTTGTCGTTTAGCAAAACGCTTCGTATAAAAAGATTCCTTTTGTACAAACGTAAAAGTCAAAGGGGTTTATACACCGTATAAATGAAAATTGTGTATAAAACCAAATATGCCTCAATGAAAGGAGATTGAGACGAAGTACTTTAAAAGATAATTTTTAAATAAAATATATATATTATGTGTATTCACTATAGGTACACATAAAGAATGTAAAAATACAAGATAGGACATAATAATATCATGACATAATTTGAAAGTAGGAGATTAACCCAAAGAATGGAAGTTGGGTTAAGAAGTTCCCTTACCTTGTGTCCGACTTGACTCAACCGTTCTTTAACCTCCTGAATAATAAACTAGAGTTAATATATACCTTATTAAGAACCATTCTCAATTTCATTATCCTTATTATATCACTTATTACAATGATATGATCATTATGTAATTATTTAAGTTAATAACGGTCGTTTTGTCGACCTTTGGTACTTGAGTCAAAAATAAACTTCTTATGATTACAAGTTGTTAATGTGGTGAAATATCCATTATATTCATAATTTAGATGTCATATATATCTTATATATCCAGTATATACATTCATTTATAATATTACGTAACATTTAGAGGTAAGAAATGAAATGCACCGTTCATGGAGACGGTAAGCCGTACGTACGCATGAACGCTACTTCCATTTCTATTTCATATTTTCTGGAATGGAATCATAATGATATGAGAGTATATTATAATTCCAGTATAATAACATATATAATATCATTAACTTTATCCTTCACACATCCCACATATGGTATTAACGAATCAAATCACTTTCAGGGGGCGGTAGTCCGCGCTTCCTAAAATGAAGATATCGTGTTTTACCCATAATGGAAACCATAAAGGTATGCCCAAAATGAAAAAAACAGAAGCTTAAGGAAAACATAAACATATTATATATCATATATAAAAATAGTGACATCATAATGGCCACCTTTGAAGGTGTTAAATGAGTGTTGAACAATCATCGTTTCGGGAGGCAGAATTTCGCCATCCACGGAAACCTTATGTTCTTTAACCATTTGATGTAGTTGTGTGGAAGTGTAGCTCAAATAAATCTTATAACAACATCCTAGTATATTTACGATACTGGTGTTGTTACAAAAGAAGTAAATAAAAAGAGTTTAGGGGGTTGGAGAAGCAAAATAAAACAAAAGAACATGAGAGAATGAATTACCTTAAAAAGTGTAACTCCTTTTGAGTTGAGCCTAAAGGCTTCCTTTGAAAGGATTCTGCCCAAAGGGAATCCTCTAGGATGAGGAGAGGGATGTGGAGAGAGCAAATGGGCAGGGGTTGGCCGAGCCAATGGCTTGAAGAGTGTGTGAAATGAGGTAGAGGTGGGGGCCTTTTATAAGAGGAGAGGAAGGGCACTTTTGGAAAGTAAAGGAACATTATATTATTTGAAAATGTGTTTCGGTTTTAAAAGGTCCCACATTGATAGAATTCGTGGATAAGGTTATAAGGCATCTAAATCCACTCATCCAATTGGTTTTGGCCATGTGTAGTTCATAGATTTTATATTACCTTTCCATTTTATTTAAATCGTCAAATAATGATGTCATCGCTGCATCATTATTATGTCATAAATAATTAAATTTATTTAATGTCTAAAAATTATAAAAAAAATACTATGATATAGGAAATCTTTTTATCTTTCCAATGACTATTTATAATCAAAATTTGGACTTGTGTAACACTACTTAAAAATTGTTTTAGTAAAACACTTTATGTTAGTGTCATTTTCACTTTAACATTAAATAAAAAGTAATTTATGTTATTTCCCAACAAAAGTGGATCCATGGGGTCCCCAAGTTAGGCCATGGCTTGTCTTGGTCGGCCATGACACAACCAATGAGGTTGGGACATGTGTCTAGGTCATTTAATATTATTAAAGTATTATTTATACCTTAAACTACCCTAATTACCACTAATCGCGATTAAGAACTTAATAAGTTACTATTCACCAAAAAATTATTTTTATCCCATTGAACCACATTTTACTTCTTAATGACAACCATGTATGTCGGATTTTTGAAAATCAAATCACAGAAGTGGTAATATTTCATTTAAACGAAAAATCAGTTATTTAACAACCACTTAGTGGTTTCACTATTCATCAAAAATTGAAGTTTTTCAGAATAAGGCCAAAATTTCACCCTAAGCTATAATTGATATTCCGAATTGAAAAATGATGTCTATTTTACAAAATTCCAAACATATTAGTTGCATTAATTAATTTTATAATTAATTCCCGCTGTCACAAAAAAATAGCGTGTTTTTAAGAAACAATTTATATCAAAAGATTGACAATTGTTTATGTCCAATTTCAATGTCAAATTAATTCTAATGACCACCATTGGATAAAATGGTAAAAATATATTCTAATTATACTCTAAAACCACTCAATAGTATAATTTATCACTATGAATTATTTTGATTAAAAAAGTTGTTTTAAGTATTTTTCACTATTCATAAAAATTTTGAAGTTCTCAGAAAATTACAAAAAATTCAACATAGGCTAATTTCAATATTAGGAATACAAAAATGAAGTCCATTTTGAAATATAAAATTTCTATAATTTTAAAAAGTGGTTATTACTATTCATAACGGCTACTTTGATTTGTCGCGATGTTTTAGAACTCGAAGTTGCGTACAATGCAAGCTATTGTATTATTGAATGAGAAGCGTATCGTGGAAGCTCGGGGTGTTACAGCTATGAAAGTTTTGAGTAAGTAAATTCCATCAGAGGCTATATCTACTTTTGAATAATATATAGTGTTAATGATTTCTTTAAATGATGCATCTTGTAATGCTAATGAGGTCCATAGTGGTGATGAAGATGGTGGTGATAGAGCTATTGGTGGTGAGGATGTTGATGATGCTACTATTGGTGATGAGGCTGCTGATGATGCTGAATTGAATTTTTGTATGGATGAAAATGGTTAATTTATTTTCTTATGAAAAGTTTTACATAAATTTTTGCATGCATTAACATAAATCTAACATTAGAATCATTAGTCTTGCATATGATTAAGTGATGCCCATACTACCATATAATACTTATCTCTAAATTCCATCCCATATAGTGACATTAGATTCCATTTATTATCTCTTTAATTTTCAAAAATTATTTAATTGACAAGTCTAAATTAATGAAGGTAAAAAATTAATATATTCCTTAGTTTTTATCTTTGAAATTTTCATTTTGTGAAATCTAAAGTTGTTCAATTTATTGAACTGGTTGGGTTTTTTTAAGATCCCAAGTCCCTAAATGATATTATAAGGAACCCGCCTTAAAATTTTACTTAATCTTGAATTTTAGACAAGAACATACATTATTACACATTTAGGATCTTTTTGGGTTTAGAGTTTTAAAGAATTAGGATAACTTACATACATAACATACCAAATTCATACAAAGAGGATAATATTAAAAACAATATCCATTTTTTTCATAATATAAAACATTAAAAACTTAAAGTAGGATTTCTTTAACAACCCTTCATATAAAACATCATGACTCCCTTATTTCTCTTACCCATCATTATATCCTATGGAAAACATTTTGAAAACTTTTGATGAGCATAAAACTCTGTAAGGGATATAAATAAAGAAAGTGTTAGTCAAGTGAAAACATAAAAACCAATGAAACTCATAATCATAAAACTCATATGCATAGAAATAACATGAAGTTGTCTTGGTACATATTTACCATATAACTCTTACATTCACCCTTACAGATGGATTATCCTTTCGGTCAACTTCCATCTCCGGAGAACCCAATTCATTTGAGATCTATAATGGGGCTCACCTGTCATATATTGAGCTATAATGGGCTCAACCCAACATATCATGAGCTATAATGGGCCCAAACGAACATAAATAATGTCCAAGGAACATATCATGGTAATAAAGTATCTTGAAATTAGAAGAAACCACTCATCCCATAAAAACAATCCTTTTGAAATTTATTAAAGAGAGTTTTAAAACAATTTTAAAATGAAAGTCCCTTAAAATATAATTAGAGTGAGAATTAATAGAGTTGAAATGATATGTGTATACATTATAAATACAAATAATAAAACATAATATAAAAAAAATTCATCAGACCAATAATATTAATACCACCTAATGAATAAGGAATAAGGTTAACCCAAAGAATGGAAATTGGGTTAAGAATTCTATTACCTAGGGTTATTCATACTTAAAATTTGTTTAAACCTCCTGTATAATGGTTAAAAGAGTTTTATTAATATCTTACAGAAACATATTCATTTTTATATAACCATATATGATCATTTCGTAACATCATTTCACCCTTTAATTTTTAGTATTTTGTTCCTTCCATTGTTTTGGGTGCTTTCTTTACATGTTTTCCATGATTGGTTTATGTTGGATTCTCTTGTTGATTGGAAGTGAAAATACAGGATTGGAATGGAAAGGTATTTAAATATTTATAGTACCATAATTTATACCATTTATCATTTTGAAGTTTTATATGAGGATGATTCATAAGTTAAAACATTAATGATGTGTGTTTAGATCATTTTAGTGGCTCATTGATAAAAGGGACTCATTTTGTATTATAAATTAAAACCATGAGTAAAAAAGAATTAAAGAACCATGGATGAGACACAATATATATATTATTACCTGGTTCAAACATAAAAGTGACTTCATTACTAGACTTTATATAATTAATGCAAATTGAAATCACATCATCCATGATGTCGGTAATTCGACACATCACGAACAATATTTTTATTCCTTGAATAGGTGGGAGAGGAGAATAAGAATGATGATGAATTTTCCATGAACATGAGAACAGCCAGAATATACATGATTCCTAGAGATTACATGTCTCTTGGGAAAGAGGATATGAGGAAAGAATAAGAAAAGAAATGAACTCAAAATAAAAGAATAATTGGGAAATCCCTTACAAAAATTCGAAGCCTAACGACTATGCAACATGGTTTTAGAAAATATTAAAGAGAGAGGGGACAAGGGTCACCCATACAAAAATGAATCATAATACCGAATAGATCAATATTAATAAGGAAAGTAGAACATGGTAAGGATTATTGAACTCTATACCATATAAAAGAGAACTTGAAAGGAAAAATAAATAAATTGAGAATTTTCTTACCTTGTAGAGTAACTCCTAGAACTTGAAGGTTAGGGCCTTGGGGGATTGAGGACACCTTGGGAGGACTAATAGGGAGGTAATGTGGCTAGAGCTTTATTGAGGAGGAATTGGGCATGAATTTAATGAAGGAATGAGTTGGTATTTATAGCAAAAGTGAGGGAATATTTTAATAATTTCCAAGGGACACCTCATTAGTGGTATTTGAAAAACCATAGGCTTTCCCAAGGTATTTTCCGATGGTATTGGCCAATTGGGACACCTCATAAGATATTTTACTGTACACAAGTCAACCAGATTTTTTACATCATTTATGATGTCATTAAACACACTCAAACTCAAAACTATATTTTTCCTATTCACCGAAAATTCAAATACTTTGGAAAAATACCAAAAAATTTACCTAACAATTTATAGATTTGTAGAATTCAAAAATGAAATCCATTTTTTGAAAATAATTTTCTAAATATTATTAATTTAATTTTTAAATAAAATCATACTTAATTCAAAATTATGAATTTTAATACTATAACTGCTTTTATATCACATTGAAAAATTAACCAAGATGTTATTATCTTAAAGACTTGAGAAAATAAAATAATAATAAAATATACTATTCATTAGAGCCATATTAATATTCATATTACTATTTATAAGGGTATTTTACTATTCACCCAAAACACAAGTTGGTTCCATCAGACACTAAATAACTTACTGAACACAAAAGTAGATGACTGTTTTTGGAAATTCAAAACACAGAAGCTGCAAAATTATGTTTAAAGGCTAGTTATAAATATCTACTTAAAAAAAGTTTCAAGAATTCAAATTATTTTTACATCCTTGGGGTGTTACATTTTCCCCACCTTCTAGAAATTACATCCTTGCAATTTTGTCTACCCATTAAACAAGTGAGGGTACCTTTCCCTCATAGAATTTTTATACTACCATGTTGCTTATTCTACCATGTGGTTTCTCCAGAAAACCTTTACCTGGTGGATTACCTTATTCTGCAATACATGTTCCCTTTGATCACAAATCTGAATTGGATTCTCTGGATAAGAAAGGATCTCTTCCAACTGAACTGCTTCTGGTCTCAAGACATGTGATGAATCTGGCACATACTTTCTCAATAGAGAAACATGAAGAACATTGTGTACCTGAGAAAAACTTGGAGGCAAAGCTACTCAGTATGCAACTGGTCTAACTTTCTCCAGGATTTCAAAAGGACCGATGTACCGAGGGCTTAGATTCCCTTTCTTAAAAAAACACATCACACTTTTCCAAGGAGATATTTTGAGGAAAACATAGTCACCTACCTCAAAAGAGAAGTCTTTCCTTCTATTATCCGCATAACTTTTCTTCCTACCCTAAGCTATCCTCATGTGATGCTGGATCATCTTCACTTTCTCAGCCACTTCCTCTACTAATTTTTGTCCCATCAACTTCCTTTCCCTGCTTCATCCCAAAATTATGGAGTCTGACACCACTTTCCATACAATGCCTCAAAAGGTTCCATCTGTATACTGGAATGAAAACTATTATTATAAGAAAACTCAACTAAAGAAAGGTGCTGATCCAAAATTCCTTGGTAATCCATTGAACAATACCAGAACATATCCTCTAATGTCTGAATCGTTATTTTAAATTTCCCATCCGATTGTGGATGAAAAGCTATACTGAAATTTAATTATGTTCCCAATGACTTCTGAAGCCCCTTCAAAAAGTTATAAGTGAACCTGGAATCCCAGTCAGATACAATGGAAAGAGGAACTCCATGTAACTTGAAAATCTCTTTGAGTTAGTGTCGAGAAATATGATCCAATGACATTGTATCTCAAATAGAAAGGAAATGTGCAGATTTTGTTAGCTGATCAACAATAACCCAAATCGCATTGTTACCTCAAGAAGTCTTAGGTAGTCCCACCATGAAGTCCATTGAAATATTCTACCATTTTCACTCTGGAACTGGAAAAGGTTGAAGTATCCCCTTCAATAACTACCGCTCTTCTTTAACCTGTTGACATGTCAAACTTTTTACAGTAAAATAAGCAATATCTATTTTCATTCCAACCCACCAATAATACTCCTTAAGGTCTCTATACATCTTAGTTTTTCCAGGATGAACTGAAAATGGATAACTATGAGCTTCACACAAAAAATATTTCTTCAACTGGGAATCACAAGGAACACAAAACCTTTTTCCAAATCTTAACACACAATCATTATCAAGGTTAAATTATAACAGCTTAACCATTTTAACCAATTCTACCTTTTTCTATAGCTCATAGTCTTCCTTCTATGATCTCTTAATTCTATATGATAATGATGACTAAAATGAAACCTGAATCAAAATAGATGTATTCCTTACAACAACAACTTTTAATCCAAAATTCATCAAATCATTAATCAAGGGATCATGTTTTAAATGTAACATGGTTAATGATGAATGATGTTTTCGACTCAAGGCATCCACCACTTTATTTTATTTTCCTGTATGGTAATTGATCAAGAAATCATAATCCTTTATCACTTCAGGATATCTTCTCTACCTCATGTTTAATTATTTTTGAGTGAATTTATACTTCATACTTTTATGGTCTATATATATTTGACATTTGGATCAGTATAAACGATGTCTCCAAATTTTAAAATAAAAAACCACAGTTTCCAATTCCAAATCATGTGTAGGATAATTTATCTCATGAGGTTTTAGTTTTCTTGAAGCATAAGAAATTACCTGATCATTCTTCATCAAAACACAACCAAGTCCCTTCAATGAAGCATCACTGTAGATGGAAAACTCACCATTTAGGGAAGGCAAGGCCAAAACTGGAGCATTCACCAATCTATTCTTCAGTTTCTAAAAAATATATCACATTATTCTGTCCAAACAAATTTAATCCATTTTTGTGTTAACTTAGTTAGAGTCCTAGACAAATGTGCATAGTTTTTAACAAACCATTGGTAATAACCTGCTAATCCAAGAAAACTACGAATATTTGTAACATTTTTAGGTCTTATCCATTCATCAACCACTTTTGTTTTGGAAGGATCCACTGTTATTCCATCATTATTGACAATGTTCCCATGAAATGAAATATATTGCAACCATAAATCACACTTTATGAATTTTCCATATAGTTTCTTTTCTTTTAATGTTTGAAAAACAACCCGTAGATGGTTTTCATGCTCCTCTATACTTCTAGAATATACGAAAATGTCATCAGTAAACACAACCAAAAACTTATCCAAGAAATCATGAAATATTCTATTCATAAGATCCATGAATACAACAGGTGCATTAGTTAACCCAAAAGGAATAACTACAAATTCATAATGACCATATGTAGTATGGAAAGTAGTCTTCAGGATGTCTTAATCCTTTACTTTCAACTAATGGTACCCCAACCTCAGGTTAACCTTCAAAAATTATTGTGCTCCCTAGATCTGATAAAAAAAATCATCGATATGAGGCAAATGATACTTGTTTTTAATAGTAATGTTATTCAAGTCTCTATAATCAATGAAAAGCCTCAATGAACCATCTTTTTTCTTAATAAACAAGACAGAAGTGCCCCATGGTGAAGTGATAGGTAGGATAAAGCTTTTATTTAATAATTCTTCCAACTGTTTTTTTAAATTCTAGAAGTTCTATTTGGGCCATTAGATATGGAGGTTTAGAAATTGGATTAGAATTAAGAACTAATTCAATAGTAAACTCAACCTCTCGATTAGGAATAATACCAGACAAATATTTTGGGAAAACATCCAAGTATTCATTTACCACTAGTACATCATTAATCTAGATAGTTACCTTATCTTCAAAAATATGAGTAAGATAACATTCATTCCCATCCCTTATCAATTTCTAATATTCCCGATATGTCATTAATGATATGGGATCATTATTATACACAAAATGAAATTCTTTCTGAAAAATAACTTATTTTTCTCTGCAATATATCTTAGCATGATAAAAAGATAGTCAACCCATACTTAGAATAACATCAAACTCTACTATAGGTAAAACAATAAGGTTTTTAGGTAAAATTCTTCCACAGACAAGGATATGTAGATTATTATAATTTATTTTTTCCAGAATATTTCCTCTAGGTGTTTTTACCATGAGATCTGACTTCATTTCATGAGGTTGAATTCCAATTTTTTCTGAAAATTTATCAGAAATGAAGGATTGTGTATTCCCTAAATCAAACAAAACATTTGTGAAATACGTAAAAACATGAAATGTACCTGATACCACCTAATTTGATGGATCAAAACTTTATGATGTGGTTGAAAAAGATTTTACCAAACCCTTCTACTTCCAATCTTGTTGATTCCCTACTTGAGTAACTAGATAAGGACAAACATTAGAAAAATGACCCAATTCCTTACAGTTAAAGCATCTCACCATCAACTTCTCATTCTTTTTCAGATAATTTTCCTCACACTCACAAGACATGTGTCTAAACTTACCACATTGGTAGCATTTCTCAGAATTTACAAGACATTCACCAGCATACCTTTTACCACACATTTCAGAAGAAAAGAAATTCATTTTCTTACCTCTATACTTATTTGATGAGTTCTTCCCCATTGCCTACCAACATAATCTCTTCTTATTCTTTTCATCACGATGCACACATGTTTCTAAAAACCCCATGTCAACTTTTTCAGAAAAATGAACAAGCTTCTCACAGCTTTTAAACTATCATGAGGCCAAAGCTCTTCGCAAAAATGGTTTCAAACCAGTGTAAAATATATTAATTTTACTTTCAAAATTCTAAGTAAAATATGGTACATACCTGGGTAGTCTTGTAAAATTGGCTTCATATGATACCACATAGTCATCATATTTCTGCTTCAGTTCCATGAATTTTTTCTCTATTCTGAGTCGAATATATTTGAGAAAATATTTTTCCAGAAAAACACTATTAAAATCATCCCATTTCAGATTGTCAAGATCATATCTTTATCTCATATTATTAACTAGAGACCACCATTGATTGACTTCACCTTCCAAATAATAAATGACTAGTATTTTCTTTTGACGTTCTTAACATCCCATGACATCAAATATCTTTTCTAGAGCATTGATTCATCCTTTGACTATCACAAGATATGTGGTTCCACTGAATGTTGGATGATGTAGCATCATAAAATTCTCCACAAAAGACATTTTTCTTCATGGATTATCATGGTCCTCTCTAGAATGGATTCCAAACCTATTTATTTCTTGAGTGAAATGATCCATTGCTGTTACAAACTTCACAGTTCTGATTCCCACCATTTCAGGCTGCAGATTCGGATAGAAATCAGCCTCTTGGTGCCTTCTTACTTTAGATTCCCTATTTATTCTATGGAAAACCATTCTGTACAAACATAACTTAGATAAAGAAACATGGTAATCTTTAAATTCTAGAACATTTCAAATAATCATAGTGTAAAAATTAGTTATGGTATTCTTTTAACATCATCCTAACCTTTAAAGTTATCTAAACCTTCCTCCGATACCAATTATAAGACCCAACCTTAAAATTTTACTTAATGTTGAATTTTATATAAGAACATAAATTATAACACATTGAAGATCTTTTTGGGTTTAGAGTTTTTAATAATTAGGAAAACTTACATACATAACACACCACATTCATATAAAGAGAATACTATTAAAAAGGGTATCCATTTTTTTCATAATATAAATCATTAAAAACTTAAAGAAAGATTTCTTTGACCACACTTCATATCAAACATCATGACTCCATTATTTCTCTTACCCATCCTTATATCCCGGTAAAAACATTTTGAAAACTTGGGATGAGTATAAAACTCAGTAAGGGATATAATGAAAGAACACATTAGTCAAGTGAAAACATAAAATCCAATGAAACTCATAATCATAAAAAATCATATGCATAGAAACATCATGAAGTTTCATTGGGAAATATTTACCATATCACTCTTACATTTACCCTTACACATTGAATAACCTTTTGGTCAACTTCTATATCCAGAGTACCCAATTCATTAGAGAGATATAATGGGAATCACCTTTCATATATTGAGCTATAATGGGATCAAACCAACATATATTGAGATATAATGGGATAAAAACAACATAAATAATTTCCAAGGAACATATCATGATAATAAAGTACCTTGAAATCTGAAAAAACCACTCATTCCTTAAAAAAAATCCTTTTGAAATTTATTAAAGAGAGTTTAAAAAGAATTTTAAAAAGAAAGTCCCTTAAAATATAATTGGAGTGAGAATTAATAGAATTGAAAGGATATGCATATACACTGTAAATACCCATAATTCAACATAATATAAAAAAAATTCATCACACCAATAATCTTAATACCACATAATGAATAAGGATGAAGGTTAACCAAAAGAATTGAAATTGGGTTAAGAATTCCCTTACCTCAGGTTCTTCTTACTTAAAGTGTGTTTAAACCTCATGTATAATGGTTAAAAGAGTGTTATTAATATCTTACATAAATATATTCATGTTTATATAACCTTATATGATCATTTTGTAACATCATTTCACCCTTTAATTATTAGTATTTTGTTCCTTCTGTTGTTTTGGGTGATTTTTTTACATGTTTTCCATGATCGATTCATGATGGATGCTCTTGTCGATTGGAAGTGAAACTCCATAATTGGAATGGAAAGGTATTTACATATTTACAGTACCATAATTTATATAATTTATCATTTTGCAGTTTGATATGAGTATGATTCATATGTTAAAACATTAATGATGTTCATTTAGATTGTTTTAGTGGTTCTTTGATAAAAATGGCTTCATTTTTCTTATAAGTTAAAACCATGAGTAAAAAAGAATTACAGAACCATGGATGAGACATAGTAGATATATTATAACCTGTTTCAACCATGAAAATGGTTTCATTACCTGACTTGAAATAATTAATGAAAATTGAAATCACATCGTCCACGATGTCGGTAATTCGACACATAAGAGACAATGTTGTTATTCCATGAATAAGTGGGAGAAGAAAAGAAGAATGATGATGAATATTACATGAACATGAGAACATAAAGAATATACATGATTCCTATATCTTTCATGACTCTTGGGTAAGAGTATATGAGTAAAGAATAAGAAAATAAATGAACTCAAAATAAAAGAATAATTGAGAAATCCCTTACAAAATATTCGGCTGCCTAACGGCTATGCAACATGGTTTTAGAAAATATTAAAAAGGGAGGAGAAAAGGGTCATCCATCCAAAAATAAATCATAATATAGAATAGATCAAGAATAAGAAGTAAAGATAAACATGGTGTGGATTCCTGAACTCTATACCACATAAAAGAGAACTTGAATGGAAAAATAAATAAATTGAGAATTTTCTTACCTTGTAGAGTAACTCCTAGAACATGAAGGTTGGGACCTTGGGGGCTTGAGGACACATTGGGAGGACTAATATGGAGGTAAGGAGGCTATATCTTTGTTGAGGAAGAATTGGGAATTTATTTAATGAAGTAATGGGTTTGTATTTACAGCAAAAGTGAGGAAATATTTTAATAATTTCCAAGGGACACCTCATTAGTGGTATTTGAAAAACCATGGGCTTTTCCATGGTATTTGCCCATGGTATTGGTCACTTGGGACACCTCATAAGATATATTACTGTACAAAACTCTACCAGGTTTATTACATCATTATTACCTAATTTATGATGTCATTAAACACACCGACACTCAAAACTATATTTTTACTATTCACCGAAAATTCAACTGCTTCATAAAAATACCAAAAAATCAACCTAACCATTTCTCAATGTCTAGAATTCAAAAATGAAATCATTTTTTTGAAAAAAAATTTCTAAATATTATTAATTTAATTTTTAAATAAAATCATACTTAATCCAAAATTAACAATTTAAATAATATAAATACTTTTATATCACATTGAAAAATTAACCAAGATGTTATTTTCTTAAAGACTTAAGAAAATAAAATAAGAATAAAATATACTATTCATTAGGGACATATTACTATTCATAAGGTTATGTTACTATTCACCAAAAACACAAGTTGGTTCCATCAGACTCTAAATAACTTAATGAACACAAAAGCAGATGACCATTTTTGGAAATTCAAAACATATAACCTGGAAAATTATGTTTAAAGGCTAGTTATAAATATCCAATTAAAACAATGTTTCAATAATTAAATTTTTTTTAAAAACCTTGGGGTGTTACAAATATTGTATAGGCTAGATATTTTTTCTGGTTTATAGGTAGCTTTATAAGAAGGGTGTGGAATTTCAATAGAGTCATGCATCATTGGTTCAGTATAATGGGAAATTTACAACATGAACTTATCCACCCCTTTATATGTCTAAGTGTGGTAACATGTAATAAGGGAAAATACAATAGTTAGCCCAACCATCACCAAGGTAGGTATCTAAGGCATAAGGTCATCCTGATAGATCTAGCTTGTTTTTTTATGCTTGAGTAGTTAATGGATGATAATGAATATGATCCTTAGATGGTGAGAGGTGTTTTCTAATATCTTATACCCTCATCTATTTTTTATTTGATATTATATCTTCCATTTTTTTTATTTCTAAGCAACTAGTGTCTCACTTGTGACTAAAAGTGGAATTAACTCAAAGTATCATGAGTACATATTCACCTTTTGGTAAGTGGTTATAAAGTAAAAAATATTCACTCAATTACTATTTGTATAAGAATGTTTTGACACCTTTTAGACTTTTATACTTTAGATATGAGAATATTCCACGAGCATCCCCCTCCTCCTTGGGTAGAGCATCCCATCCTAGGTCGCACATCCCCCCTAGGTTGAGCTTTCCCTCACCTGATGCGAATCCCCCCTAGGTCGAGCATCCCCTTCTATGATTTTTTGATTCGACTATTCTTTGACAGTGAGTCGCTAATATTTTTCTGGCATGGTTAACTAATTCATTGTTTAGTTTGGGTTAATATTTTTCTGATTCGTTTTGTTGATTCAGTTATTCATTTGGTTTAGTTTGATTCACTATTCTTTTTTTAGTTTGAGATTTCCCTCTGTCGATAGTTTTTTCTAGAATGGTTTGAGTTTTTTTGATTCATTTTTTAGTTTGATTAATTATTTAGTTTTAGTTTTCTTCCATGATTAATTGATTAGGCTATTAATTTTATTGATTCATTATTCAGTTCGAGAACCCCCTTCTACATTTAGTTGATATATTTTTCATGCTATTGATTCATGGTTAATTGATTCATTGTTTATCTTGACTGTGAGTCACTAATATTTTTTTGGCATCCCCTTCTATTTGTTTTTCTTGCATGGTTAATATTTTTATGGCATGGTTATTCTTCGACAGTGAGTCGATAATATTTTTAGTTTTTATAGCATGGTTAATTGAATGGGTGGGTGTGGGGGGGGGGATGCTGGGTGCAGGGGGTGGGGTTGGGTACCAGGGGTTTGGGTGCTGGGAGGGGGATGGGTGAAGGGGGTGGGGCTGGGTGTAGGGAGGGTGGGGGGGGGGGCTGGGTGAAAGGGGTGGGGTTGGGTGCAGGGGGGGTAGGGGTGCATGGGGTAGTGGGGGTGTCCAGAAGGGGGGGTAGTGGGGGTGTAGGTGGGGGAGGGGGGCAATGGGGGGGGGGGGGTTGAATGTTGGGGCCGAAGGTTGGGGTAGAAGTTGGGGTGAAGGGGGTAGGGGGTAATGGGGGTGAAGGGGGTAGGGGTGAAGGGGGAGGGGTGTCCAGGGGGTGTCCATAGGGGGTGTCCAGGGGTTGAGGGCAGTGTGAAAGGGGTGTGGAGGTGTCGGGGGGGGGGGGGGGTGCAGGGGGGGCAGGGGGTGTTGGGTGCAGGGGGAGGGGGCCGTCCAGGGGGGTGTCTAGGTGTGAAGGGGGGAGGGGAAAGGAGGGGGGAAAGGGGTTCAGGGGGAGGGGGCTATCCAGGAGGGGGTCAGGGGGGGATGTCCATGGGGTGTCCAGGAGGGAAGGGAGGGGGAAGGGGTGTGGGGGTGCAGGGGGAGGGGGATGTCTAGGAGGGGGGTAAAGGGGGTTGGGGGAAAATGTGTAGGGGGTAGGGCGCAGGGAGGGCGGACGGGGGAAGGGGAAAGGGGGTTGTCTAGCAGGGGGTCGGGGGGCTATGTAGGGGGGTGTATAGGAGGTAAGGGAGGGGGATGTCCAAGAGGGGGTGAAAGGGGATGGGGGGTAGTGTGCAGGGGGGCAGGGGGCAAGGATGGGGTGGTAGGGGGTGTTTATGAGGGGGGGTCGGGGGGCTATGCAGGGGGGGGGGTGTACCAGACGGTAGGGAGGGGTAGGGGGTATAGGTAGATGGGGGATGTTTAGGAGGGGGTGAAGGGAGGTGAAGAAGGTTGGGGGGTAGTGTTCAGGGGGCAGGGAGGGGGAAGGGGTGGGGTGTAGGGGGAAGGGGCTGTCTGGGAGGGGGGTCAGGGGCTGTGAATAGATGCAGGTGAAAGAGGTCAAAAAAGAGTTTGGATTCCTTTTTTTTGGATTCTTGATGGCATTTCCTTTTCAATCAATTGTTGATTTTGATGACTTTTTTTGGTATGCAGGATAGGGATGCATGCTATGCAGAGAACTAGAAACAAAACATAGCCGATGAAATTGATTTTATTCCTTGACTTGCAACCGGGATTGACGTGAATATAAAATTCAGGAGGTAATAACTATTTTGTACCATTTTTTGCAAGATATTAGTTACAATTTGTTGTGTTTTTAATAAAATTGATCTGGCATACACCATGCTTGCAAAATTGATGATTTTGATTTTACTTTTGAGTGTGCAGTATCCGATCTTCTAGAAATTTCTCTATATCATGGTTACATATTTGATCCCTAAGTATTCACTTTTTAATCCTGTACCACTATATTTTTTTAGAAAAAATATTTTATACATTCTCACAATTTACAGTTTTCATTTTGCCTTCTTCTTCTTACCTTTTATTAATATGCATGTTTTCATGTATATGCATTCATGGTGGTGTCCGAGGGGGGGGGGGGGTTCTAGGGGGTGTTTAGGGGGAGGGGTGTCCAGGGGGGTCAAGTGGGGGGGTGTCAAGGGGGTGTCTAGGGGGAGGGGGTGTCCAGGCGGTGTCCAGTGGGGGGTGTCCAGGGGGGTCCAGGGGGGAGGGAGGGAGGGGGTGTCCAAGTGGGGGTGTCCGTGGGGTGTCTAGGGGGTCTAGTGGGGTGTCTAGGGGGGCTAATGGGGGTGTCTAGGGGGTTTCCAGTGGGGATGTCCAGGGGGTGTCTAGCGGAGGGGGGGGGGTGTCTAGAAGGGAGGGGTGTCTAGGGTGGGTGCAAGGGCGTTCTGTATAGTGAGAGAGTGGGGGTGTTCTAGGGGGAGGGGTGTGGTTTCATAGTGGTTTGTATTCAGGTTTGCAGGAGCAAGGTGAAACCAAGGTGGGAAGCTGCGGTTTTTGGGAAAACCATATATACCCACGGTTCTTTAAACTGTGGGTATATATGCTACTGCAAAACATTATATACCCATGGTTCAAAAAACCATGGGTATATGTGTTTTTAAGAAAACTATCTATACCCATGTTTCTGTAAACCGTGGGTATATATGTATAGCCACGATTTACCATAACTGTGGGTAATATGATATTTTAGTGGGCTATACCCACGATTTCTACAATACAGTGGTTATAGGGAAATCTTGACAGCTCGGGAGCCCACGGTTCATAAAAATGTGGGTATAGCCTATACTCATGGTTTCATGGGCTATACCAACGGTTTCAAACCGTGGGTATAGGGAAAATTTCCAGTAGTGATAAATAATTCATCAAATCATAACCCGTCAAATGAAATGGGTTTCATAAACATTTCATTATTTCATAGCCCATGAAAAAGTAGAGGAATTCATAAAAATTATTCCATCATAAAAATAATCAATCCAAATAAATAATAAGGATGATATCCATGGATCATATCCCTAAAAAATCATAAGTAACATCAAATAATATTATCTTAGATGTAAAATGATTTTGAAATATCACTTGAAATAATTCTTGATGAAACATCCTTTCCATTTTGAAAACTTTTTTTATAGCCACACATTTAAAAAGGAAAACATTTTATTTGAAAATAAATTTGTAATATTGTAAAAGAATCTTCAATTCATTAAGGTGTTATGAAAGAGGTAAATGTTTTTTATGTTATATAAATTAAAAAAAATGGTATTTTTTTTGGAAAATCCCTGAAGTACCTCATTTGGAAAATGTCAAAAACACTCCTTTAAAACCATTTATTACAAATTTACACATGGATAAAAATGAATTTAAATAATTGTAGATGAATATTAAAAATATTTTTCTTAAATAATTTATAGGAAACATGGAAATGGAAGAAAAATATTCCCCAATAGATATTTACATAAAAACAATCATGAATAATAACGACATTGTGAAATTAACCCTTACCATAGATCTAATTTCCTTCATACGTATCTGAACCTCCTGTACAATGGTTTAAAGAATTTTATTAATTTATTATAGAACCATATTAATATTTATTATATCAAATATTATCCTCTTATAATATTTTATCACCCATTAATTAATAATATTTCATTATTAACCTTCTTTTAGGTGTTAACTGGTTCATTTTCCTATGCATGTTTTGTCATATATGTCCTAGTTCTTATGTGTAGGATATAGTTACATCATCTATAGAATGATATTAAATTAAAAAATGAATATTTTTTTGTTATATAAATTTATATAATCATTCTTTAATGGTGATCATGGAAAATGAAGCGCATCACATCATGGAGACGGTAGGTCACACGTACGTACGAGTGATGATATCATTCCCTTGATGGTGAAACGAGGAGGAAGTGGATGGTATATTAACTTTTTTACTAAAAAAATATCATGTTATAATTATAATATATATCTATTATTTTTATCATTATATCCATCCAAGTAACGTGGTGATGACAAATAGATTACACCACGGTGTGGAGATGGTAATTCGTATGTATGCACGCGCGCCACTTTCATTTTTCATAGGATGGAAAAAAGGAGGAATATAGTTATACCATAATAATAATAACATATCAGCATATATATGATTCTAGATTTTTTAAATTTTAATGGAAAAAACATATGAAGTGGAATTATATTAAGAAATAAACTTGAAAGAGTTTGTAATGACGATTACCTCTTCTTCAGTGAACTTCCTTTAGATATCCTCTTATGGACATTGGGGTTGGTATTTTGGGAATACCGTCACCTCTAAAATGTTTCTAGGGAAGTTTATAAGATAAAATTTTAGGTTATGGTTAGGTTTTAAGGCTCAAAATTATGTGGAGAAGTGAGGGAGGAGGTTTCTATTTATAATTGAGGTGAGCGGAACTTTTGGAATTTCTCAAAATATTAAATTATAATAAATTTATTTTCTATCAAAATACCAAAAAATGGCCCTGTACTAAAATCTAAGATAATATAAGGTTTTAATATCATACATTAATATATTTTAGACATGTTTTGGTATTATTGTAATCCTTTTCATTTTGATTAACCCTTAGTTTACTGATTTTAATCTTAACTATGGTAACAAATTATTTAATATTAAATGGATTTAATTTTTACTCATGTGATGTAAAATAGAACATAAATGAATTTTTTTTAATATTTTTACCATATAATATTTATTTTATATTTTTAAATATTTTTATGATTTTTAAATAATTTAAAATATTATTAATTTTGATAAAATATCATTAGTGTCAATTTTTCCACTATTCATTTCTTATACTTTTAAAAATACCAATATAAAAAATTAACTTAGAACTAAAAATTTTATTATATCCCTATTATGTCAATTTAATCTATAAAATTCTTTGATCACATTAATTATCTCAAATTATATTTATTTTAGTATTTTCAATAACATTTATTTGATATTTCCATTAATAAAATAATTACCGCATCAATGTTGTGTAAGAATTTAAGGCAATTAATGATTTACTAAAGATTATAAATAAAATACCATGATGTATATAAATATTTTATATTGAATTTTTTTTATTAGGTAATATATCTCATGTTTAACCCTATATTAAAAAATATTATAGTTATTAAAATAGGAGTGTGACATTTTTTCACTTTATTTTATTTTAATAATATATATGTAATTTTATTATAAAAGTGTCTATTAAATGAATCAATTTCGAACCTTAGGTCTTAAGGGTATAATGTAATTCATCCAATGATATTTTATCAAGTTTTAGGGTCATTTTATAGTCCTTAAAATTTTATTTTTAACCTAAATTATCCATTTTACCCTTTACCATGGTAAAATCATTTACCAAGGTCACTATTTATGTTGGAAAAAAATAAAAGGGACCTATTTACTAATTTCGGAACTTATAAATCAAAAATTTTAATTCATTTTTTAAAATTTAAAACACAAAAGCTGTAGAATTTAATTTAAAATAAACCAGAAAAACACCATGAAAAATAGTTTTTTTCCAAAAAAATGCCATTTTAAACATAAAATGTTTTTATAATAAACTAATGTATAAAATAATTTTCCAAAACCATAATTGTATTATTATAAATTAACTAATTAAAATTGATAACTAATACAATACAAAATTTTAACTTGTAAATACTTTAAAGGACAATATAATTTTCAATAAAAATCAGTATTTCCACTATTCCTTGAAAAAAATGTACAGAAAATTTTATAAAATCATTTTAAAATAATTTTTTCATGATGAATTCAAAATTGAAACTCATTTTTTTCAAATAAATTTTCAATAAAATCTATAAATTAATATTCACTCATAAAAATAAAAGAATCATTTTTAAAGAAAATGTATTTTTGAAGAGTAAAGTGAATTTACTAAAAATTGTGTGATTATTTTCCAAGAACTTGACAATAAATTCATATTGAGTTAGAGATTTATATTTATTTAATATATTATTTATTCCTATTTATTCCATCCAATTTAAAAAAAAGTTTATAATGAATATTTTAGTCTAATAATATTTTAATAGTGTTTAGTGGTTCGTTCAAACTCAGTATTGTGTGAAATACAAGCTATCAAAGAAATCAAGTTATTTCCAAAAAATATCCAGGTGTTATAGTGAGGTCATGTAAATCTAGTTCATCCCATTATTTAATTTATTAAATTGGAAGTTTCATGATTTAATGGTGTGATTGGGTTATTGGGGAGTTATTATTGACTTCTATGGATTGATTATTACCTCGCTTTGTGGAAGAGGGGTATTGAGGTACACTGCCCCTTCCATTATCTATTAAAATTTTCTATCATGCTTACTTTCATGTTTAATGTAAAGTCCTGGAAATTTCAAGGAATTTTTTTTCTTAAATTCTTTGGAATTTTACGAGTCCGCAATTTCTGATGCCGACTGATTCCGAGGCCTGGTGTGCCTGGAATCAACTTCTGAAGTTTTGTTCGGGTATGTTCAGTGAACGTACATGCGAGTTTTTCTATCTTTTGAACTGGTGCTTGGAATTGAAATCTGAGGGCATCGTTGAACTCTTAGTGCCAGTATTCTCTTAAGGAGACCTTTACCGTAGTTGCATTTCATTGTGGATGGAAGTTATAATTTGGGGTTTCAAAAAAAATATAATAATAAAAATATGTGAGGTATATTTTTATTATATAAGTGGTGGTTAAAACCACCAAAGGGAAGTTGGGGTGGGACCCACAACCTACATAACCCCCAATGGGAGGATATTGTGTGGTGGGGCCCACACGAGAACCTAACCCCCTTATAACTCCTTGAACCCCCGTTAAACTCATGGAATCCCCTTTGAGTTACTGAGGCCACCACCCTTCATTTAATTGGGGTGAACCCTCCACCTCCCTTTTCTATTAATTGTGCCAACACATCTAATTAATATCTTCATTAAATAAATTGAAAGGATTTGAATCCTTTTGAAATGCATGGCATAATATAATATTGGGGGAGCCTTTTTATTATATTAGCTTGACAATATTCTGTGGTGGAACTTTTGGAGAATTAGGGAGAGAGCATTCTTCCCCAAAGAACACGAAGAATTCTCTTTCTCTCCAACGAAGAACGGTGAGACCGTCTTCGATCTTCATCCAAGCCACAAGAGGAAGAGTCGCCTGTGAGGAACGTTGACTACACTTCCTCCTCGGATTCACCCCGACATCAACAAATCGACGTCGTCTTTGAATCCTCTTCTCGCGACACCGACAAGCGAGCATCAGATTCAAGGTAGGGGGTTTATTGTCGTATTGATATTGTACCCCGTTTTCTTACCTTATTCCAAGATTATAATGGATTTGATGTGGACTCCTATATTGATCATCTTCTAATTTTGTTGATCCATTTTTTATCACCATAAACGCGGAGAGTTCGGGAAAACTTCACATGGCTCGACACTCTCTGTCGATTTCTTTGTGGTGCACTTTGAAGCGGCAAAGTGGCGTTAGGGAAGAAGATGGAAAACAAAGGATGCACTACCCGCGGCCTCCTCGAACCGCACCGTCGGCCAAGGGGCTCCTGACCAGCGCTCCACGCACTACCACACCTCGCCGGCGCGCTGCATATCCTACCCGCACCCCCTGGCGTGCTGCCCAGCCTGCCTGGCGCAACCAGGTGCCCCGCGTGGTGCCCTTCCCACGCTGTCGGCGCCCCGCTGCACCCTGCTCGCGCCCCTTGGCACGCTGCCCGGCCTGCCCGGCGCACCCTGGCACCCCTGCGATGCCCTGCCCATGCTTTCGGCACCCCGCTACACCCTTCCCACACTACCAACGCCTCACGGCACCCTTCCTACGCTTCCCGGTGCAACCCGGCGCACCCCGCGGCACCCTGCCGCCCAGCTCGGCGCCCTGCCGTGCTGCCCAGCACCCTACTGCGCTGCCCGGAGCACCCCTGTGTGTTGCTGGCACACCCCCGTACACTACCCGACACTCGACACCCTACCCGACACCCAAGCGCCCTACCCGACACACCCGCGCACTGCCAGGTGAACCAACATCCTGTCGGTGACCAGCTGGCCCACCCGCGCCCCACACGACCTGCCTGCTGGCCTCCCAGCCACCGGCCTGTTGAACCGGCACGTGGTGCCCCCGCAGTGTCGCTGGTCGAACCGACCCGGTCTCCCAGGCCGAGTTACCGAGCCGCCTACGTGGTGACTATAGTGCCGAACCACCCTCACGGTCCGCTGGTCCGGGCCCCGCGGACCGGGTCAAAACCTAGCGGGGTGACCCGCCCAATGGGTCGGGTCAGACCCAATGAGTCTGATCGGGTCAACCCAGACCGGGTCGGACCGGACTTGGGCCCATTACTAACCATTTGATTGCTTTGTCTATATCTTTAGCACCAGATTTCGGTTTGCCGAACCATCAGCGGCATCGGTATTCTTGGAGCATAGTCGTCCCTTTGAGAATACCCCATAGGAGTTCGGGGTATAGTTGAGATACGGTCAGGTTGGTTCGTACACGAAAACAACCGGGCCCCCTGGACTAAAAGGCTGATAACTCACAGACTAGGCGTCCGATTGACATGCCTTCTGTTGCATTGAGACCCCTATGACGTGGGGATACTTTGAGATACTTCCACATGAGATTTCTTGACACTTGGAGTATCGACCAGTATCTTGTGGAGCAGATCCTTCCAGAGACGAGCATACAGAGTGCGGATACCTAGTAGCTGTAGACCTGACGACTGCTTGATCGATTCGACTCGGAGTGATTCAATTATCCCAGTGGACGGAGCGACCGGTTTGGAGGAAGACCCATGGCGGATGGAACACCTGATTTGGCAGCAGACCTGTAGTACTCGACAGGAGGAGTACCTCTGACGACTATTAGGGGGGTTGCCCGGTTTGGCAGCAGACCCACAACGGATGGAGCACCCGGTTTGGTAGCAGACCCGCGATACTCGACGGGAGGAGTACCTCAATAGTTTAAAGTTATTGAGTAGTGACTCAAAGTCGTGACAGGGCCACTGTACTTGACATAGGAGGAGTTCTCCAGTAGTCGTGGTTTCGATAATGAAAATCCTGGTTTGAGCTGAGTCAATGACCTTTGTGTTTTCCTCATGATTGAGATGGGTTACTTGATAACGTAGGTATATGTATGGGAATATATGTAAGTAATGGCTATCCATTGATTTCATAATTTTTGGATTATCCTTTTTGGATTTTGTGAGACCTTGAGGCTCTCAGGGTCCCTACTGAGTATCATTATACTCACCCCTACACGGGCTATACCCGCACATCGTTGTGTTGGATGTAGACGATAGATAGCGCCGACGGAGGACGAGAGCGCCAGGACTGGACGGTACCCGGAGGAGGACCTTATGATGTATCAGTACATGGTGGAGTCTAACGGACATGGAGTGCTGAGGAGGACATTTTTACCTACCCTTCATGTAGGAACCCCAGAGGATGATCCAGGAGCTGCTTTCACCTTTGAGCTATTTGTCGTTTTTTAGTTGTACTTTCTTTCAGTTGTATTTGTAATTTACAGTTGGGCTTGTATTCTGGCCCCCTTTCTTTTCAGTACGCTTTTTATACAGCTTTACTTAGTGTTTTCTTCCGCTTGTACTCTGGTTGTGTGTGTTTACGTTTAATAAAGGCAATGTCTTCCCAGTTTTAGGGAATTATGCCTTTGGTGCTAGTCTCCAGCCCCTGGCCTATGGAACCCATTCTTAAGTGCAGTGCACTGCCTGGGTTGAGATGTAGGTCCCACAATGAGGACGTTGTGTTCTAAAGGGGGGGTGATTGTGACACCTCAAAATGATAAAGGGTTAAATGGCTAAATGATATGACTCATGTCAATAAGGTGCACCTTCCTTTTCGGGAGCCTGTCTGATTAGAACTCCACAGTTAAGCGTACTTTGCCTGGAGTAGTGGTCAGGATAGGTGACCTTCTGGGAAGTTTCCCAGGGTGTTTGTGAGTGATGAAAAAGCACACTAGAAAGGACATGTGTTGACCTATGGGGACTATCATTAGTCAGATGACCCATGGGGCCCACCCTAGGGTCCACCCACACGCCTGAACGAGTCATCTGACTAATGACAGTCCCTACAGGACAACACATGCCCTTTCCAGTGTGCTTTTTCCTCACTCACAAACACCCTGGTTAAGCGTACTTGTCCTGGAGTAGTGGTCAGGACGAGTGACCTTCTGGGAAGTTTCCTAAGGTGTTTGTGAGTGAGGAAAAATCACACTGGAAAGGACATGTGTTGACCTGTGGGGACTGTCATTAGTCAGATGACCCGTTCAGGCACGTGGGTGGACCCTAGGGTGGGCCCCACGTGTCTGCTGGGCAACTGGTGGGCCACCTTCTGGGAAGTTTCCCAGGGTGTTTGTGAGTGAGGAAAAAGCACATTGGAAAGGACATGTGTTGACCTGTGGGGACTGTCATTAGTCAGATGACCCATTCAAGCACGTGGGTGGACTCTAGGGTGGGCCCATTTGTCTTCTAGGAAACTGGTGGTACCTGGTGGGCCACCTTCTGGGAAGTTTCTCAGGGTGTGTGTGAGTGAGGACAAATCACATTGGAAAGGACATGTGTTGACCTGTGGGGACTTTCATTAGTCAGATGACCCATTCAGGCATGTGGGTGGACCCTAGGGTGGGCCCCACGTGTCTGCTAGGAAATTGGTGGTACTTGGTGGGCCAGGACTTGATGAACATGTTAAGGTGGGGTGGTTGTGCTATCATTGGGATCTGTTTGTAACATTTAAATTCATTGATTTGATATAAATGATAGTATTAAATGTGTTAAATATTATTTGGAAAGGAAACTAGGTTTATAATTTGTTTACATTGAATAAATAAGTATACCTTTTTAATTTCCGAGATTAAAACTCCTTTACTTGAACATGAACACTAGAAGTTTAATAAAATTCCCAAATGGTAATTATTAATTAATTTTCATATTTTAATTTTTTTGGTCTTCAAACAAGTTTTTATATTCTTCTTTGAATCTTTTATGGTATCCATTATTCATTTAAATGTTTCCATACAATTTTCTTTTTAATGAATATATAAAAGTCCCAGTCCACACTTTAAAAGAGAAGTTTCTTAATGAAAATTCCATTGGAAAATGAACCAATATTTGTTTATTCAATAAATGGACGACGATACCACCAGTATAAGACACAATTATTATATTGATGATTTTGTAAGTAAGAAGTTATTTATAAGTGAGGTTATTGGGGTGATTCATGTCTATAGTTTCTAAATTTCATATTTAGAGTATTATTTATATACATATTTTGTTGGAAATGATTTACTGTCTCTACCTAATTTTATACATCATGAGAAATCAAGAGTAGCTAGTAAATCTTCTTATAACACATATTATACTAGTTTAGTATCATGCTATGACTAGTGTACTCTAGTATAGTGTTCATCCTACTTTGGAAATATCACTTCGGTTAGGTTATTTAGAGAATAACTAAGCATTAGGGTTGTTGGATTGAACCGGATATAATGATTTGGAAGGATCATGTTATAGTATGATCTAGTTCCCCCCAAACTATAAAGTTTCTATGATCACTGGTACATGACTTTATTTTATTACTATGATAATTGGATATTTATTTCTTTACATTTCCCATAATTTTTTTTTCTATTGTTACTATTTTTTGATGATTTTTTCTAGATGACTTGGTATTTATTTTCTAAAAATAAAAAAATGACTTCATATTTTGAATATTGTCTGGAAAATTTCTCTTTAATTTGTACCAAATCTTTAAAATATTATCTATTATACTCTTTTTACCTCCATATCTAGAATATTATTGTGTTAATGAAAATAAAAACATACTATTATTTGGTTTTTATCCAAAAATGTAATCCTATATTTTCTAAATTTTATTTCAAAGTATCTTAAAATAGATCTTTTATTTAAAGTCAATGTGTGGGGTTTGGTTTCTTTTGGAAAACCTACTAGTTTTTTTCTTATGACTATATATATATGTTTTAGTTTCAGGTATAGAATCAGGTCACTCATAAAGCAATTGTGGTACTGTGATTGGATTCTAACTTGTGAAGTTATGTGGAGACTAGGTTCAATATGTTATTAGATTATTCAATATTTTTATGTATAATCCAAGTCATCTAACCTTGTAACAAATTTTATATTTAGTTTTTTGTATCACATGAGATAGAGGCTAATTCATTTTTTATTCCATGTTTATTTTTTCTTATTTCAAAAATTGATTATTTAATTTCACATGGATATCTGACGTATAGAGTGTCCATATAGTACATCTGGATGGAATATCCACGTTAACCATTATTATTCTAGAATAAATCATTCCTATTGTTCACAATTTTAATCCCTAGTACATGTAACCATCTCAGTGGTATTGGGAATCTCACTTGGCCAAGTCACATGCCAACTCAAGTGCCCAGATCCGGGGTGTCATAGATTTTCATCATGAAAAAATGTAATCAGAATACCCTTTATTATTTGGATATGTTTGTAAAACTATAGTTAATACTTTCAATGCTCAACCGGTAGTATTTGAAAGAGTCCAAATATCTTTTACTCACAATGAACCTCTATCCCACATGGTATATTGGGTTTTATAACTTTAATTTTATCTATTTCTTATTTACTATAGTATTTTTTTATTCTAGGTTACTGATATTTGTGATTTTATCCAATTTATATAGGAGATTCCAAGTTTTTACATGTTTTTGAGGTGATAAGGGTGGAAGAATTAGAGGTATACAATTACCCCACATGGTCTATAAAACCATATGAATACTTTGTAAATAGTTTGGTTTTCCTTATAGTGGTAGTTACATGATTGGCACACAATCGGCCAAATGGTGTTGTCAAATTGGGCATAACCACTACCCCCTTTGAAAAAATAGACTCCTTTCTATATTTTATTATTTAGTGTTAATAGTGGATGTTATTTAGTAATAATTAATGGAGATTCAAAAATAAAAAATTGATTTCAAAGGGAGTAAATGGAATATTTTTTAAAACTTTTGAGTCAATTTAGGAAATTTCTAAAAAAATAGTGATTTGGTTTAGAATGAGGGAGGCTAGTTTTAAAACTAAAGAGATGAATTTTTTAATGATGTTAGTATGTTTCTTAAGTGAAAATTGTTGTTGTTTTATGATGTAATATAGTTATGATAACAAATTAGAGTTTCTGAAACTTATAAAGAGGATTTATGACATGTTTTAGAATAAATATTATGTTTTGAAATGTTTATAGAAGAAATAATAAAGTATTTACAAAATTAAAAATTGATATTTTTATGTGAATTTTTGCATTTTATAATAGTGGTTGAAAAACATTAAATGAATGAAACGATTTTCGAACTCATAGGTGCTTAAATAAAGAGTTTTGAACTGAAGCCTTTTTTTTCAGAACATGGGTGTATAGTTTTGAAATGATTTAGAGGGGAAAATTGATTTTATTATGTTCTAGTTACTTATTTATTTGAGTTGTGAGTTTGAGTTGGAAATCATATTTTATTAGATGATATTTTATGTTTATAGAAATTGGTTATTCTTATGTTTATTTTTTATTTGAATCATTCTTCCAAGAATAGTCTCAGGGGATCATATAGACCAATATCCTTAGATATTCCTTTAGAATCATACCTCCCTTGACTCAAGTATAACCTTCCTAGTAATTGATTATTCCCTTACTCTGAGTGTTGTGGTGAATCAAAAACTTCTTATTCATTTTCTTATGTTAGTGGTTGATGAATCATTGGATGTTTGAATCTTCAATAATAACTTTATACAGACCTTACTGTTTGAGTATTCTCATCTAATATATCTCCCTTTTGGATGTGATCCATGGGGAAATGGTGGTGAAATTTATTTCTAGGGGACAACCTCATGTGGTTTTTGACCGCACCAATTTTTTTCTTAGTGAAGGTCCACTATACTATGGGTAGAAACTCATTGTATGGTCTAGTGTGATTATATTTTTAAGATAAGGGATGTAAAAATGATTTGAAATTTTAGTTTTTACATTTTTGGTTTGAAACTTAGATTTTTTGTGATTCATGACTCAAGTATTTTCATATAATTTGAGACACATCCTAACAAAAAAAGTTATATTTTATTTCTGATTTTTATTATCTCATTGGGTGTTCTAAATCCATTCTCATTCTTAAGGATCCTTAGTTGTAAGAGTTTATATAATCACATTGTGTATTATTTCCATTGTGGTGATTCTGAATATTTAATGGGTGGGTTTGGGTTTTCCCTTCCATATTGATGGTATCTCATATGGGGAGATTACAGACACCATTTGGTGATGTTCTTTTCTAAATCCATTCATTTGATGATTTATTTATTCTTCATTGGAATATTGGGAGTAATTTATTAGTTTGATAGAGTTTTTATTTTGTATGGATTCTATTTATAGTGGGGAGACCAATATTTATGATCCATTCATTATTGATTTTCACTCTTTTCATTATGATGTGTAGTGTTTGATTACCCAACTCGACCCTTGTTTTAATTGAACATTGATTTCATTGGTTTGCTATCTTTTTGTTAATATGTTTTCAAGTCTTTATTCATTTTCCATCATGTGGGGAGTTTGGTTCTTGTGATAAACTAAACATTTATTATCATGTTATAATTCATGTTCCATGTTTGTAATTTTAAAGAGTTATTTAGAAGATAAAGTGAGTTTTAGAGAAGAATGTATCCAATCATGGTTAGTTTCGTGTACATTGTCTTGATTTTAGTCATGTTGTTCCATGGTTTTTAAAATTGATTTTTTATTGAGGAGGTTGAACCTCACAGTTCCCTTTGTTCATCCTCCCTATATTGGACTTTTTGGGGGTAGAATGTATTATGATAGAGAGAATTATCACACACCAAAAAAATTTTATACTTATTATTATATTTTATTATTTCCTATTTATATTTTCTTCTATTTTTGGCCAAACCAGTTTGAAATTTTGAATACACGTGAAGTTTTATCTCATTGCAAGGTTGGGGTGTATAGTGACCACAAGATTTATTAAACTGTGTGAATTAAACTTCTATAAGATGGATTTAAAACATGATTTAGTTCGCACAGTTTAGCATAAAACAAGACTGTACCCATACATAGAGGAGTTTCAAGTTCATTTTTAATGTGCATGGGTAGTACATGGTTTGTGGAAAACTGTAAGGGTCATAGTGAAAACTGTTCAAATGATTCTTATGATATATGTTTTTTGGAAAATTGATTAACGGTTAGAATAAACCATTTTGTAATAGTGTGGGGGACTTTAGTTCATAATAGAGGGGTTTTCACATTTTCTATATGCTTTAGAAAGTCGTGTGGCTAAACTATGAAAGTTTCCCAAAACATAAATTTTTTGAAAAACCCTACAATATTTCACCATTTAGCTCAGATAACCCATGGATCTCCTCACTTTTTATTTCCCTCCCTCTCATGGTGATTTACTGACATTTCATCAAGCATTTGGCCTGATTTCTCAAGATAAGCACCATTATTCCTCTTCACTTCATCTCTTCCTTATTGTTTCTCTTTGGACTTTCCTTGTAATGGTTATAGAAAACAAGGGAATACCTTGAATAATTTTTTAAATTGGGGGTTTCGTGGCTTTAGGGTTATTTTTGAGATGTTATTTCCTTCCAATGATTGATTATTTCCTCTATTGGTGGAATCAACTTATTGAGGTAGATTTCCACTTGAATTTACCTTTTAAATTTTAGAACCATGATTGATTTAATGTTTAAATTAATTATTTTTATATAAAATTATAGTGTTAACTTTTTTTTGATTATATTGGAATAAAATAGGTTTTTACAAAGTTTACATTGAATACAAATGTGTTTACTTTTTTAATTGAATAACTTAAAACTATTTTACATGACCATGAAAACTTGATGATTGATAAAATTCCCAAATCACCTATATTAATGATTTTTTATGTTTCAAGAGGTGTGTATTTTATAATAGTTTCAAAATGGTTCATTGAAGCTTTTAGGATGTGTTTTTTTCATTAAAAATGGGTCTTATAGAATGTTTTTTAATATTTTTATTAAGTACCCACTAGAACTTTTTAAGAGGATTTTATTTATTATAATTACCATGGAATATTCCCTTGGCCTTGTTTATTTAAAAAATATAGAAGAGTGTCCTTGGTATTAGATACATTTATCATATTATTGATTTGGTGAGGAAGGGGCTATTTTTAATACGGGTGATCTAGAGTGAGGCTTGAATGTGGTTTCTACTTTATTTATTAAAACATATATTTACATCCATATTTTGTTTTTAATGGTTTATTGTATCACCCTCACTTTATAAATCATAGGAAACATTGTGTAATTAGTGGGACTTTTATGAACACATGTTTCACTAGTTTAACACCATGCTCTCACTAATGTCCTCTAGATTTGTGTTCACCCTACTGTGGTAATTTACCCCATACTTGTCCAATTAGGGAATTCATGGGAATTGGGGTGTTTGGATTGAATCTATAATGACAACTTTGATGGATCATATTTTAATGCGTTCAAGTTTTTCCCCTGATCTCTTGGGTTCCCATGGTCATTGTTACTTAAATATATTATATTAGATATGTTTCCTTTATTAATGTAATTATAGGAAATCCTTTTCTTTACGTTTTTCATACATTTTTTTTATTTTTATTATGATTTCTTCATGATGGCATGGTAATACTTTTTTAAAAAGAAACATGTTACTTTATGTTTTAAAATGGTTTAGAACATTTTTTTTATTTTGTTAAATCTTGAAAATGTTGTCTCTAAAAAAATATTTACCACCACCTTTGGAATGTTATTGTTTTAAAGGAAATAGAGGAACACATTGTTTTTGTATTTATATCTGACTGAGAAAAACATTTGTTTTATAAATTATATTTCAAAATAGCTTGGAATGGATATTTTATTTAATGGGATGTATGAGGTGTGGTTTTTTTTCAGAATGTATACTAGGATTTTACGCTGATGCATATATATATATATACATATATACATATATACATATATACATATATATATATATATTTCACTTTTAGGTTTAGAATATGGTCTCTCATAAAGTAGTTATGGTATTGTGGTTAGATGGTGACTTGTAGAGCCACGTAGAGACCATGTTGTGTATTTTTTAAGTTCTTAGGTATTTTATTATATCAACCAAGTTAACTACCAGTGAATCATATTTTTCTTTTAGTTTTTTGTATTTATTGAGTCATATTCTTGTTTATTTGATATTCCTTGTTTGGTTTTTTATATTTTTAAAATGTTTACTTCATTAGGCATGGTTCTCTAACATACAAAGTGATCATGCCAAACCTCTAGCTAGATGCTCCGTGTTAAATATTTTTTGTGAGGGTGAAATTATTCCCATTGGTTATTCTTTGAATCCATATTACTTATTGCTAGTGTGAGGGGATATGGAATACCCCTTATGCATGTCATAAGACATATTGGGTTCCCTGATCAGGGGTGGCCCATATTTTTTCTATGAACATATCTATAATTGAAGAATAATAAAACAGGTATAATAATAATCATAATAAATTTAATAAATAATTTCTAATTTAATAATCTAAAACATTCTTATAAAAATAATTTGAATTTAAAATTATTTTATAGAATATTTTTAACTATTTTACTACCTTACTTATATAATTATATGAATATGATATATTAAAACCTCAAGAGTTTATAGAAACATTAAAGAGTCTCCATCAACCATTACCATTTAACTAAGGAAGATTTCGAATCTTGAAATAAATGACTTCAAAACATTATAAACATGAATGATTAAACAAATAATTGATTAATACATGATAATAAATTAATTAAATAGTATAGTAACGATGAAATAAACATATATAAGGTTCCTAATTATGGAATTAAAAAATATAATTTAATTATTCATGAGGTTAGTGTACATATGAAGCTAACTAGTTTATGAGGTAAGGGTTTCTATATAAATCCAAAATAATTTTAATTATTATTCCTTAATATCTTATCCTCTATTTTTTGTATCATATATAGGATCTATAGTATATTCATTATTTTTTCCATTATTTTTTGATGTATTTATGCTATCCTTATAACCATGTGAATTTTTTATTATACATTACTTTCCATAAAGAGTTTTTCCCACTTTTTAGTTATTGTGGATATTTTAGCTATCACCCTTCATCCCCCTATGTTCTTTCTTTAACTATACACAACATGATTATATTATGTCATTCAAACATTTATATTTTAAATTACTAAGGGGATAATGCTACAAAATGGATTCCTTCAATTTATTTCCTTATGATAAAACATAAGAAGTTTGTCACATAATATTTTACAATATCAGTGTTTTTATATATGATTCATCATCATTAACCATTGTTTTTAAATCTTCCAATTATTGGAAATTTAATTATTTAAAATTTTTTAAAATAATTTGTATTACCTTTTGATAATTATTTCTTAAAGTTACTTATTTCACTACTTTTATAATAATGTCACCCAATTAAATGAAATGTATTTTCAATATTACTCATTAATTTTCCACTATATTCATACCAATATAATTCTTCAAATGTAGTATTTATATTATACATTCTATTCATTTTTCATTTTTTGAAATAGAAATCTTTTTAAAATAAATCAACTGTTTTAGTTCTTACGTAAAAATAATATTTTATATATTTATCTCAACGTTGAATAAAAACTAAACTATCGGTTTCTTAAAAATTCAAAAATTTCATATATTTGACAAAATAATTTTTAGCTACATTGATACTATTTTATATTCCAACATTTTGATATTTTATTACATTTTATATTCTCAATTGATATATTTTCTATTAGAGAATACATTACAAAAATAATCCTCTGATCTACTATACCTATTCATATATGTATATAGGGTGTTTAAGAAATTATATAATTTCATGATCTCATGTTTTATTATTATTATATTTTTCATCATGATCATTTCTTTTTAATTCAATCTATTATTCAATTAAACATTCCATCTTTTCCATGATCACATATCTCGCTTGTTAATGTTATATTTTAGTACCTATATTTCACATTGATAATTTTTTTACACTTACTGAGAATTTAAACACACTCTTATCATATGTTTCCATATTTTACCATGTCATCATAGTTTGAAAAAATATTTTGATAACATTATAACTATTATATGATGAATAATTTCAAAAAACATTTATATTTTGATGATATAAAATGATACTAGTTTTACAATAAATCAAACTTTTGATTATGATTTTATTTAAGATTCATGTTATTTATAAAATGCATATATATTTCAATCCATATTTATCTGTGCAGACCTAGGGAACTTTAGTTCATATTGGTGTAGAGTTTGGTTATTTATAGAAATAATGATGAAATAAAATTCAAGTATAAATCCTTAGATTGATAAAAATTATCTATAGAGTACTACATATGATATAAATTGTATTGAACTATAAGGAATAACATTTTTCATGCATATATATTGAGAAATATTATGATATTATCATAGTTTCCATGTAAGTTAACATTTGGGTTTTATTTCATTGCCTCTAAAAATTTTAGAAATCTTTGATAAATGACTATCAAAGTGTTGAAATTTTTAAGAAGAAATCCCATTAAAGAGGTTATAATATAACAACCCAAATTTTCCATTATTTTTTAATAAAATTTCTCCCTAAAATTTATACATGTAAATACTAATTTCATTTAGTTTTTTAATTATATAAACCTATAATACTTATGAATAATTATTAAATAATATTGTATAATTAAATTTATGAAATAATAAAAATCCATTATCACTTATCCTGAAATAATGATTTTATGAATCTTTATAAAATTAATAATATACCCATTAATAACCCAATAATTATTAATAATAACAATAAAACTTAATTTTAAATCATGTATGAAAATGATATAGTATGTATGATATCTAAAATGGAGTAATAACATCACTTTTGTAGAATTCATTTTTACTTTTACTAATTAAGTGTTATTTGATAACTATATAAAACTTATTTATTGTTATAAATTAATATGTATTTTATAAATGTAACTTCTTAATGATAATGTAATTGTTAACATATTATTATACTTATTTTATTACCTGTAATGGTATCATATAACCATATAATGTGTCATAATAATTTTTAGGGTTGTATGAAATTTAATGTGCGTTATAAGAAAATAATATGCAGTTAGATAATATTTCAAATAAGGTTTTAAATTTTCTCACAGGAATGGATTATTTGTAAAATGACATTTTATGAGGAATTTTTAAATCATATAATATTTCAAATAAGGTTTTAAATTTTCAAAAATCATATTTTATCTACATATTTTTATAATATAAATTTTTCCTTTTAAAATTATATGTATTTGGTTTTAAACTGAAATATTTATTATTTTAATTTTAAAGTTAATTTATTATACGTAAATATTTCCCCATATTATCATAAAATGGACATTAAATTTGGATAAGGATATCATTAAAGAAATGAAATTATCATTTTCATCACATTTTAATAGTAATATATAAATTTCACTACACCAAGACTATCAATGTAAATAATTATTAAAATTATATATTTATTCTAATTAAAATATGAATTTTATAAAAGATAAATAATTTTTTGTAATCAGTTAGTAAAAATTATCTTAGTGTGAGTATTATTTTTTTCTCAAAAAAAATTACGGTTGAATATTTAAAAATAATCCATTCCTATAAATTGTTAATTTTATGTCATCACCATGATATAAATGTGTAAAAATAATAATAATCCATTATACAAAACTTACAATTCTATTAGTGACTAAAATAATTCATTTAAAAATAGTGTAATTAATATGAAAACTGATATATCAATTTTCATATCCAATGTTATATTTTATTCAAATAAAAAACTGTATTTTATTATTTTTTAACTGATAACATGAATATTTTTATTATGAAAAAGAAATGTGGGTAAATGGAAAAGAAAAATGTAGCATCTTGGGGGATATAACTGTTCAAGACAGAGAGAATAACCATAAATAAAATACTTATAATCCCTTAGAATAGATTTTACACTCGAAGAGACAATAAACTCTTACTTTTGTAAACCTTTAGAGGATAAACAATCCCTGAAAACTTTTCACTCACACCAGAAGTGAAGAATCACCACTCCTTACCATATCATGTCTCTTCTGGCTCTAATAGTTTAGGGTACACTCCAGTGAAAAGTAATGATACCTGAAATATTTATAACCAATAAATATAATTCCTCTTCAATTATAGATAATAAAATATTCTTTGAGGAGCATAATGATAAGCTAGAAAATAATGCATGGGTTTCAGTAAATAGAAAATTACTATTGTCTTGGTATTTCATGAAATCCATAATCATAGAAGCTATAAAATATTTAATGAAACCACATACATGCATGATTCCATGAGTACACGAGTCATCTGAGTTGAGCTTTATGCCTTGCGAAGGTGCTTTATAGTGCACCCAATCTTCTAGTCTTTCCCTGGTCATGGAAGTATTTGGGGAAGTAGGGAGGTGGATCTAACTCTTTATTAATGAAAGGTTGCCACTACTATTGGTTAGTGAAAAGGAAGATATAAAGTAGAAAAATATTTTTCTTTGATACTACTTTATATTGGCTCTGTCCCATTTTGACAAGCTTCATTGTGAAGGTCCCATATCACCCACCAACTGGCTGTAAGAAGATTCATCTTTTCCTGAAAAACTGAAGGCTCACCTGCATTTATCTAAAAATAAATAATAATTATATGATAAATTTATTGTAAATGAAAATAATCATTCATTCATCCTATGATATTTCACTACATATTTCAAGTTCATTCCCATTAACAAAGCAAGTGTAAAAAGGATTCCATCCTTCCATTTTCACAGCACCGGAACTTTGAAAGTCGAGTGATAGGTTTCTTCTTCATTTCAGAATCCATAGGTAAAGAAATATTCCATTTATTCCAAATTATAAAATACAATTTACTTTTATTGAGTTTACATCAGAAGTGGGTGGGCTATGCATCATCACTATTGTGAAACTAAATGATGTTGCAAAAAACTGAGAGATTGAACAACCCAAAGTCAGTTAGGGTGTAAAAACACACATCACGTTACTTAAAAAATACATTCTAGAGTGTAATATCCTTTTTTATTAGTCCATAATGGAATCAATGAAATTATTATTCAATGATGACCAATAGAATAAATTGTTTAGAACTAACCACCCTTGAAAGAAGAGGACATTACTAGACTAGTAGTCTTTCTGTGAGCAAATTTCACCCCTACCAATGACCTATGAATATTTATATTTGAATATTACAATAGATTCATAAAGATTATTTTATAGGTGAGATACCTTCATATATTTATCAATCCAGTGAAACATAGAGGACTCATACTTTCTATAAAAAAATCATTCTCAAATATATGGTCCGGAGAAAGAATCTCATGTCAGTTTAGCTTGAATACACTACATAGTCTCATAAATTTTTTTAAGATAATTTATCCCTCCTTAAAGGTCATATCTATCCTTGAAGAACTTAGCCAATGATTTCTACCATCCTTTGAATCATCCCAAGTAAATATCTTGAGGATTTTTTTGATTCTTATCATGAAAAACATAGGATCCCAAATGGATGGTAGGATATGGATTGGAAAGGAAAAAAATAACTATTGGAGAGGGTGATATTACCTATGATAGAGAGGAATATACTCTTATAGTTGGTAATTATATATGTGATTCTGGCAAGGATACCTTCAAATTCTTGGATACAAAATTTTTTATTTTACAAGAGATATCCCAAGTATTCAATATGTAATTGTATTCTGGAAATACCTAGCTTGTATTTGATGGCTTCAGATTTCCTTATCAAGAATATTTTGGTAATATAGACACTACTCTTAGTGATATTAATGCATTGACCACTCCCACTAATGTACTCAATAAGTATCTCTTTGAACCATTTCCTTGAATTTATTCTTCCATTGATGAAGAAGACTATATCATTTATGGTGAATAATGGGAGATTATAAGGAACCCATACCATCCATTGAAAGGATTTACCCTTAAATTTTTAATTTCATAGATCATGTTCCTACTAAGAACATCCAGATTCATGATATATAATATTGTGAAACTACATTTGTTTACTTGACCAATACATCATTTTAAGGATAAACAACATAATTGTGTTACATATATAGGATCAAATAGTTTAGTGCCTTGGGAAAATTAGGATTATATATAGATTTTACATAATAAAACATAACCATTATTTAATTCCCTCTTCTCTATCTTCTTAGAGGTCCTCAAATTCTCCTTAATACAAGTAATCACCTGAAGATATACATCAATGAAAGGGCTGAGATAAAATCCCATTAAGAGGATAAATAAGGACACAAATAAACATAACATGGGTGATCATAATCATCATCATCATAACATAATCATAGGTTCATCATCATAATCATGAGAGGAATTATTAGATAAAGGTATGGAATGTGGCAATATATAAAAATGAAACATCATGTTTTAGTGTCCAAATACAACATATAGCTTTAAATAAAGATAACATCATTTTCACGCATAACATATGTGAATAATAATAAAATCCTAATTGTGAAAAAATATAGCATAATTTTCATTCATATTTCACATTATCTCATGATATACATCACATTACCTGGTGCATTAGAGTTCTCTATAATTCTTGACACACCCATCATAACATAACATTTCCATAATCATGCATGCTGTATAAAACATATATAAATCAAATTCATGAAGTAAAGAAAAGGAATATAATGGGTTTCATAAGTATTTCATAAATAATAAAATCATTAATAATATTTTTGGTTACCAAATTAATAATTGAAATCATGATTGTACATAATACATCATTATTCTTGAGTGGACAAGAAGTATTTAAAGAGGAGTAAAATACAATGTTTTGGAAATTGAAGTCACTTTGAAAAAAAAGGTTTTTATTAGAAAACATATTGACATGGTAGGAAAATTTATATCCCAAAAGGAAAAGGGGAAGGTAATTTTCAGAACATATTATGAACATTCATACCACATAAGAGAGAATAACCCAAAAAATGGAATTGGGTTCGAGAATACCCTTACCTTAATTCCCGCTTAATTTCATCACTTTTTCACCTACTGAATAATAAAATAATGATTATTAAAAAAATATTATCGAATTAAATTTTAGTCATTTACACATACATTTATCAATTATAATAATTTTATTATATTTCTTAATTTATTTTGATGAAATTTTAGCATTTTGATATCATATCTTTCTTAAAATATATATGTTTCGCTTTGATTTCTCTATTTTCTTAAATGTAATTTATACATTATTATAATTAATTATAGAATCATAGAATACATGTAATTAAATATTTAAATATTATATAATTAATAATTTCCATCCATGAAGGTGGTTATAATAATTTTCATGGAAATGTCTCCACCAGTGGTTAACAGACCTTTAATGGGATGTTATCAAAAGAGCGTAAAAGGGAATTCTAAAATTTATATTTATCATCAATATGATAATTATAGTAGTTTAACATCGTTAATATAATGTTAAATTACTTTATAATTATTTTTTTAGTATATGGTTTTGAAATAAATATTGTAAAATGAATAAATAGAATAAGAATATAGGGAACAATTAATAGAGACATACTCTCCCCTTGGTGTACCTTCTCTTGTACGAAACTATAACTCCTTGGTGATTAGAGTTGGATTTATCCAAAATGTCCCAAAGTATTATAAGGGTATTGAGAAGGGGTATTTAGGAAGATATTTTTCTTGGTAATGGGTGGTATTATTGGTTTTCCAATGGAAGGGAGAGGGATTATTTATACCTAAGGAGAGAGGTGTTTTTAGAATAAAATATGGAATAAAATAATACATCAAAGGAAAAACTAGTAATAGTGATTTTTTGAAATTATAAATCATATATTAATATAATATAATGAGTTTAATACTTTAAATCCCCTTTATAACTTTAATTCATTAGATTACTAAAAAGTAAAGTGGAAAGAAAGAAAAATTGTTATTTTAAAGAATCACTTTTTACTTTAGGTTCTGGAATGTTCTTTTTAGGTTTGAAAATTAAGTTTATTTTATTTTAATGAACCATTTATGAAATTATGTATACCATGGAAAAACATTAAGTTAATGAAATTATTATTTCTTTGGTACATCATGAATGATGTAATTTGATTTACATTGGTTATTTGAGAACTATATTTTTACTATTCACCCAAAAATTGATGTATTTCAGAATATTAAAAAAATCAACCTTGGATAATTTCAATGTGATAATTTCAGAAATTATATTAATTTTATCAAAATATATTTTTAAAATATTTAATTTTAATTTTTAATATAAAAATTATGTTCATTACGAAATGCTTTAAAATACAATTCATTAAAAATGTGCTTATATTTTCTTTGAGTTTTTAGTCATGATATTTATTTTTTGGAATTATAAAATTTATATTTATTTAAATTAATCACAATAAATATTATTTAAATAATATTTTATTATATTTAGGTTAAATTACTATTATAACAGTCAGGTTACCATTCTCAATGGTCATGTTATTATTTCCAATAGTCAGGTTATTATTCCCAATAGGCAGGTTACTATTCCAACTATCACATTAGCTACTATAAATATATATTAATTAATTAATTAATTATTCAAATCAATTACTCTAAAGTTACTATATTTCCATTTTCTATAATTTTTCATAGTTTACTAATATTTGTTTTCATTTATATAGTGTTTTAGTAGGGAGATGATTCTAGTAGATTGGGGAAATCCCTAGTTTCCCATATTAGCTTTTCTATTTTATATTTTTTTCCATTTGTAATGTTTAGAAATTTAATTATTCCATTGTTGATTAATGTAATATTATTTAGTATTGGAACAATTTTTTTTGGTTTCTCTATATTTTGTATGCTTAAAATATTATATAATATAATAAAACACACATTTATACAAAAAATTTGTACTAAAAACACTAGGTCGTTACATCATTCCTCATTTTATAAATGTAATCCAAAAAATTTCAACTCATATTCTTCATTGAGAATAGGTGAGGGTACTTTTTCCATTTTTTCCTCTCATTCCCAAGTCATCTCTTCATACTTACGATTCCTCCACAACAATTTAACAAGGAGAGTTGTCTTATTTCATAGAAATTTGTCTATTCATTCCAAGATTTTTACTAGATTCTAGTCATATGAGAGGTCATTATTCAATTGTACCACCTCTGGATTCAGTACTTGTGACGGATCAGGTATGTACTTCCTCGGGAGTGATACGTAGAATACATCATGAACTTGATCCATACTTGGTGGAATTGAAAGATGATAGGCCACTGCTCCTATGTGATCAAGGATATCAAAGGGTCCAATGGAACTTGGGATAATCTTACATTTCTTTCCAAATCATATGAATCTATTACATGGTGATATTTTAAGGAAGACTACCTTTAACATCAAACTCCAAGTCCCTCTGACAGTTGACACCATAACACTTTTTAAAACTTTGTGAATATTTTATATGTTGTCGGATTTCTTGAACCTTCCCTATCATCTCTTGAATAAGATCATTTACAAGTAGATTTAATTCCCCAACTTCATCTCAATAAGTTTGAGTTCTACATCGATTCCCCTACAAAGATTCATATTGATCCATTTGAATACTCGAGTGGAAGCTGTTTTTATATGAGAACTCAACCAATGGGAGATGTTGATCCCATCCTTCTTTAAATTACTCTGAGTAGTCTCTTAGAATGTTCTCAAGTGTTTGAATAGTCCTTTTAGATTGCCCATCAGTTTGGGGGTGATAAGTTGTACTGAAATTCAATTCATTACTCAAAGAATGTTGAAGACTTCTCTAGAACTTAGAGGTGAAACTTGGATCACGATCAGAGATGATTGAAATAGGTACCTCATGAAGCCTCTCCACTTCCTTCACATATATCATGGCAAGTTATTCACATGATAAATCTTCCTGAATAGTGATAAAGTGGGAAATATTAGTGATTCAATCCCCTACAACCAATATCATGTGGTTTCCTTTGGATATTTTTAAGAGACCAGTGACAAAGTATATAGTGATATTCTCCCATTTCCATGTGGGTATAGGCAATGGTTGCATCATCCCTTCAGAATTCTATCACTATGCTATAAATTTCTCACATACCAAACACCTTGATACATACTCATAAATCTCCTACTTTAGGTTTGTCCTACCAGAAGTATTCTCAAAGATAGTAATACATATTAGTGTTTTCAGGATGGATGTATAAATATTAGATATGTGAATTATCCAATAGATCCTTATTTATCTCAGATAATGAATGAACACAATGATTTATTATAAAGAAAATCACACCATCATCATCAATATGGAACTCATGTATCTTCCCTTCCTTCAATATTTTCACCTTATTATATATCTCTATATCATCCCTTTTTTCCTCATTGATCTTCTCCTGGATGGATGATTGGGCATTCATTTAGTAAGGTAGGATGTATTCCCCTCTGTTATGATTTACAAATCTATCCTTTACATATCGATGAAGATGGTATCTCTCTCAATCTACATCATGGAAAGAGTAGTAGGTCCTTTTTTATTAAGAGCATTAGCTACCTTGTTCTAATTTCCCAAATGGTAGTGAATAGAGAAATCATAGCCCATGATTATCTATAACCATCTCCTTTGACAAATGTTGAGCTCTTTTTATGTAAATATATACTTTAGACTCTTGTGGTCAGTATATATATTACACAATTAACCATAGAGTTAGTGTTGCCAAATATTCATAGAAAAGTTCATAATGGTTAACTACAGATCATACATCGAGTAGTTCTATACAAGGATCTTCAACTATCGTGTGGTGTAGACTATCAATTTATCATTCTGTATGAGTATACAACTGAATCCTCTCTTTCAAGTATCAATGTATATCACAAAACCTTCTCCACTTATAGGTAGTGTGAGTATATGGGAAATTATTAGAATCTTCTTAAAATCCTTGAAGCTTTCCTCAAATTATTCCACCCATACATACTTTAATATTTTCCATGTTTACCTGGTTATGAGGATATACAACCATGTTAAATTCCTCACAAAACATCAGTATTACCCATCCAATCTAAAAAAACTATGAATTTTCATGACACTAGTGGGTCTAGGTCATTCCTCAATTGCTGTTGTCTTTGAAGGGTCTATAGAATTATCTCACTTGTTATCTTGTTCCCCAATAATGGAACTTTCTGCATAAAAAATTCACACTTACTGAACATAGTGTACATTTCCTCCTTATTTTCACCATCACAATCCTTAGATTATATTCATATTCCCCATTTAAATTTGAGTAAATGAGAATTTCATCGATAAACACTACCTTAAATTTGTTGAGGTAGTCTCTAAAGAATCTATTCATGAAATCCATGAAGATTTTAGGGGTATTAGTAGGCATCAATATGAACTCATAGTGCACATACCTTTTATAGAAATTATTATTCTGAATATCTTATTTCTTCAACTTTAGTTGATGGAACTAAGAATTAAGGTCTGCCTTTGATAATTATTGAGCTCCTTGTAGTTGATCGAACAAGTCATCAATCCTTTGCATAGGATACTTATTTTCTATAGTGATATTGTTGAACTCACGGTAATCAATACATAGACACATTGATCCATCCTTCTTATTGACAAATATATCTGGTGAACCCTAAGGTGATGCACTTGGGAATATGAAACATTTATCCAAATTCACTTTTAGTTTCTTCTTTAACTCTTCCAGTTTAATAAGTTCCATCCTATTAGGGAATTTTGAGATAGAAGTGGATCCAGGTATGAGCACTATTGAGAACTCTACCTCATGATCTGGGATAATTTCAGGTAACTCTTCTTGGAAATACATCAGTGTATTCCCAATCAATGGGAATTTCCTCAAGGTTTATACCTTCCTTTGACTCGACCTTTTGATAAAGGTATTCTTCTTCATAGGGTATCAACACCCACACCATTGAGGGATTTTCCAAAAGAGGTTCATGATATTCCTTGGATTTATATAGGAGTGTTAGATGGATCAAAATTTGGAAAGATATTTCCTTCTCCTGATATTTGATGTGTGATCTATATAATGAGATCCAGTTCATGCCCAGTATAGTGTAAAATTCTATAAAGGGAAGTATTATGAGATTAGATAGAAGAATCTTCCTACATAGACCAATAGTATAAGAGTCCAACACTTGGGTTGAAATTATTACACCACTACGTATTTTTATAGATATATCTACTTCAAGGTATCCAGGATTCTATGAAAAATATTTATAAAACATGTAGGACATAATGAAAAGCATAGAACCATAATCAAATAAAACCTTTTCCATTATTGAGTTAATAGGAAGTTTACCTTATACTAATTAGTTTTCCTTCACCACAAAAGTAGTATTGATGGCATAATATTTTCCATTATCTTTTAGATTTGATGACTGCTGACGCTGATTACCCACAAAGACTTGAGGTTTAGTGAACAGGCTTATGCAGTGACCTTTATCCCAATAGTTGAAGCATTGAACCATAGGTGGTGTATTATACTATTCCATCCTTTCCTCTACCATGTTGGTTGTATTATTTATGTCACTTTGATATTCATGAGATTTATGGCCTTCTCTCTTGAACTTGAAGCATTTCCACATCCCTTTGAGATAGTTCAGGTGATGTTTATTCCTAAATTTTTGACATGTGGGTTGTTGGATCTTCTTTACTCCTTTATAATTTGACCCACTATCTTGAAAATCCATTCTTCTATTCTTATCTCCATAAACATGGGACCATTATCTGAAATCCATCTCTTTTGAGAGAACATTGAACCACTTATTCATAACTCCCAATGTCTTGGATTACTAGATCCTTTCAATGGTGTGGTTTTAAACCACAGAAGAACCTATCTAATTTTCTATCATTGTTGATAAAAAACCCAAGGCATATCTTGAAATCCTGGTTATGTTTTCCTCATAATTCATGATAGATTCACCTTCCCTTTTCACCAGATCTATGGATTCTCTTTCCAATTTTGTTTTTAGAGTTTGGGGGAAATACTTGGTAAGAAATTATTTACTAATGTCTTCCCACTCCATCTCTTATGTTTCATCCATTAACTTAGTTTTCTTTACCAATTCCCACCATTGATAGGATTATCTATCTAAATGATAAACTGAAAGATTTGCCTTTTCCTTCTCATAACAATGGATCACAATATAATTCTTCTCTATTGAGTTAACCCACCATTCCACAAAAGTTGGATCATAAGTTCTACTAAATTTCAGTGGTCGTTGCCACATAAAGGACTCAATGGATAGTTAATCCTTATTGGGTGAAGTCATAAACTCCACATGATTTGTGTTATTATTCATATCATGAGATATCTAGGTAATAATTGCCATAAATATTTTAACTCCACTACCCATGGCATTGGGGATGTCATTTGATCAATTTTTGTATTGTCCCTCACATGGATTATTGGTCTAGTTTCTCCAAGTTACCACCATTTTCTAAAATAGTTTTTTTAAATGTAATTCAATAAATTATGAGAAAATAATTTATTATTTTGCTCAATTAACTCTAAACACATATCTTATGGGATCCCTATCTTCATCCTTTTCTAAAAATATTCTTCTAGGATGTTTTACCTATTTATAGACTTATACCTATGGTTTTCACACTTTTTTTATAATCGTAATTCCAAAATTAACTAAACCATAATCTAACACCAACTATGGTGACCCTAATTTTTCTTACATGACAATTACATCATTTTAAAGATAAACAACATAATAGTATTTTATATCCAGGATCAAAAAGTTTAGTGCCTTAAGAAAATTATACTTATACATAACTTTTACATAATAATACATTAAAATTAATTAATTCCTTATTTTATAGATTCTTAGTGTCCCTCACATTCTCCTTAGTATAAGTAATCACCTGAGGATATAAATCAATTAAAGGGATGTTCTTAAAGCCTAGTAAGAGGATAAATAAAACATGAATCAATATATAATGGCTGAGAATAATCATCATTATTGTAACATAATCATAATTTCATAATCATAACTATGATATCAAGCATTAAATAAAGGAATAGAATGTTTCAATGCATAAAAATGAAACCTCGTGTCTTAGTAGTCAAATACTACACATAGTTGTGAAAAAATCTAGCATCATGTTCAGACATAAAATATGTGAATAATCATAACATCATAATTGTGAAAAAACATAGCACAATTTTCATGATTATTGCACATTATATCATGTAATAAATCACAATACCCAATGCATTGGAGTTCTATATAATTAGGGGTGCACCTGTCATATCATAGCATTTACATAACCATGCATGCCACATAGAATGTATATAATTGAAAGTAACGAAGTAAACCCAAGGAGGAGATGGGTTTCATAAGAATTTCATAAATAATAATTTCATGAATAAACTTTTTGGTTCCCAAATGAATAAGGGAAATAATTATTGTACAAAATACATCATTATTCTTGAGTGGGAAAGAAGTATTTAAAGAGGAGTAAAATACGATGTTTTGGAAATTGAAGTCGCTTTGAAAAAAAAGATTTGTATTAAAAAAATATTGAAATGGTAGTAACGTGTATATCCCGGGAGAAAATGGTAAAGTAAATTTGAATAACATATTATGATCATTCATACCATGGAAGATAGAATAACCCAAATAAAGGAATTGGGTTTGAGAATACCTTAACTTAATTCCCACTTAATTTCACCACCTTTGTTCCACATGAATAATAAAAATATGTTTATTAAAACACTATTACAAAAGTAATTTTTTTTCATTTACACATAAATTTATCAATTTTAATCATAGGATTGTATTTATTTATTTTAATTGATTAAATTGAAGCATTTTGATATCATATATTTCTTAAAAATATCCAGTTTCTCTTTGATTACTCTATTTTATTAAATGTAATTTATACATTAGTATAATTAATTAAATAAGCATATAATACATGTAATTACATATTTATATATCATATAATTAATAATTTTAATCCATGGAGGTGGTTATAATAATTATCTTAGCAATGTCTTTGTAGGTGGTTAACCAACCTTTAACGAGATGTTGTTGAAAGATCGGGGAAGGGATGTATGAAATTTATATTTTTCATAAATATGAGAATTAAAGTAGGTTAAAATAATTAATATAACTTTAAATGACTATATAATTAATTTTTTAGTATATATTTTTGAAAGTAAGAGGGTAAAAATAATAAATAGAATAATAAACAAGGGAAGAGTTAATAGAGACTTACTCTATCCTCTGCGTAGTTTCTCCTGTACGACACTATAAGTCCTTGGTGATTGGAGTTGGATTACTCCAAAATGTCCCTAAGTATTATAAAGGTCTTAATAGGGATTATTTAGGAATATTTTTGTATCTTTAATGGTTGGTAGGAGTTGTTTTCAAATGGAAGGGGGAGGGTTTATTTATACTTGAGAAGAGGGATATTTTTCGAAAAAAATATTGAATAAAATAATATATCAAAGATAAAACTTATAATAGTAAATTATTGAAATTATAAATCATATATTAATATAATATAACTAATTTAAGAAATAAAATACCCCTTATAATTCTAATTCATTAGTTGAATTAAAAGTGAAGTGGAAAAAAGAGAAATTGTTATTTTAAAGAATCACTATTGAATTTAGGTTTTGGAATTATCTTTTCATGTTTGGAAATTGAGTTTATTTTATTTTAATGAACCATTTACGAAATTAAATACATAATCTCTGAAAATAAAGTTCTATAAATGATTATTTCCTTGTTAAATCATGAATGATATAATTTGAGTTACACTGATTATGTGGAAAACTGTATTTTTACTATTCACCTGAAAATTTAAGTATTTCATAAAATTATCAAAAAATAAACCTTGGATAATTTTGATATAATGATTTAAAAATATATTTTTATTTTATCAAAATAAATTTCTAAAATATTTAATTTTGATCTTTAATAAAAAAATTAAGTTTTTTATAAAATACTTTAAAATACAATTTATTAAAAATGCATGTATATTTTCTTTGAGTTTTTTAATCATGATTTTTTTTAGAATTATAAAATTTATATTTACTTAATTTAATCATGATAGATATTATTTATATAATAATTTATTATTTTGAGATGAAATTACTATTCCAATGATCATGTTCCTATTCTCAATGGTCAGGTTACTGTTCCCAATGATCAGGTTGCTATTACAATTGTCACATTACCACTTATAAATACCAATACATTAATTCATTCTTTATTCAATTCAATTATTCTCAATGTTCTATATTTCCATTTTTATAATGTTTTATGGTTTAATAATATTTTATTTCTTTTCTATAGTTTTCACATTGGGGGTGATGATCCTAGTAGACCGGGGTGATCCATAATTTCCCTTTTTATATTTTATATTTTATATTTTTTGTCCATTTTTAATTTTAATTGGTTTGATTTTTGATTAATGTAATAGTATTTAGTACTGAAACAAATTCTTTTTCTATTTCTCTATATTTTTTATGTTTATAATATAATATAATATAATACAACACACGTTTATTCTAGAATTTGTTTCACTAAAAACATTGGGTCCTTACATATAATCTTGGGGATAGAGGGTCTCCTTGGTGAAGACATCAAACTAACTTGAAAAACCCAAAAATACACCCTAAATGAGAGATAAAAAATAGGTTGAAGAGAAGTATCAAAAAATAAGGTTTTAGACCCATTTTTAAAATGCATACTTCTAAAGGACTTTTATGTTGAATTGTTATTCCATTATATCATAGTCTTTATCGATGATAATATTGGCCATGGAATTAGATCCATCCACTTTCCTATTAATGTATGCTAACATTTCTTGAGTGAGGCCAATCGCCCCTTGAAACTTCTTCCCTTTAGAAACACAATATGTTCATCTAATATTTGATTAGGTATGATCTTTGATTGTCTATTGTTAAGGATAATTTCAATAAAAAAATTTGGATAAATTACACAATCTTATTGGTGAAAATTCACCTAATGTGTTGTGATGGTTCACCTCATGAATCAGAACAAGAACTATGGAAGTGGTATCACGGGGAAGAAGACTACCTTTGAAATAACTTGAACCACCCAAATTAGGTATTACTTAATTCAATCCCAAGATGCAATATATTTGGATCCAAGGAATCCATTAGGTACTGGTGTCCTATCTAGATCATTTTTTTAATACCATAAAATATTTCATCCTCCTTCAGGTTGGATTTAAAAGAATCATTATTTCAGTCCTCCAATGTGAGGGTAATTTTATCAAAACAATGATTAACTTATTCATTTAGTGTGTATATATCTCGTACTCCATGACAAGGGTTAGATAAGATATCCTTGAAGTGGGATTCTCTTGAGGAAAAATGGATTCAATTTCACCCCAAAATTAGTCTTCTTCAATTTGTATGATAATCCTAAAAAAGAACTTCTTTTCTTGTATGTATGCATGGAAATATGTTGTGTTACAATCTCATTTCATCAATCCATCATTCTTAAAAGTGTCTATATTTGTAGGATAAAATTAAGAATATATCTTCATCCCAATGATTCTGAAGTCTTCCATTAAGTTGACTGATCTCATCCTAAATATCTTCCAATGATATTTTGAGAGGTGGTTTTCTGTTTATCCATTACAAAATGGTTTCTCTCAGTATACACAGTTTTTTTTATAGAAGTCAATTGATGAATACCCTTGGGATATTTCATCCCACATGTTTCATGAAAGTTTCATCCATTATCCAAACATTGAATAAGATGAAGTTACAAATATGAAATAGAGAACCATGGATTCGAATAATCACTAGAGAATTGATGGATAAAGAATGATCCGGGTGGGAGACTGTATTGTGTGAAAAACCTATTACTATATTCATGTTATCTAAGAAGCTATCATCCATATCTATATTCATCTACTTTATTACTTTCCATTACACCATGTAAAATGGTAACAATTTATTCCCAAGTCCATTATATTACTAAAGATAATAATCCCCATAAATCCCCCATATCCTTTCTCTAGTAAACAAATGATTTATTTTTAAATTGATCCATTGTGTAAATGATGGGAGTCTGAACAACAAAGGGTTACAGATGAAGAAAAGGTAGAAGAAGAATAATAATAATAATAACATGGACACAATGATTTACATGGTTTGGGAATAATCCATACATACATATAGTGGAATAATTACTTCGCTATAATTCAGGAGCACAATTATAGTGAGGTTTTAGAGTTTCACACACACCAAAACCCAATATGGAATGATAGAATAAAGAATATGGAGCACTGTTCTACCAACCATATAGTTATTCCACTGTGCTACAGTGAATTGTGGTTGGAAGTCCACACTATTAAAGTGTTGGATCCACCTAATTCCAAGTTGATAAATTGGTTGGTGGATAAAATTATGCAGAGCTATAGTACCACAATCTCCAAATTTCAAGATTCTATAGGAGATGGATATAGATTTTAGTGGGATATTTTATGGATTATTGTAACCCAATTTGTTTGGATAATACTGGGCCTAATACTAGTGGCCCATAAATCACACTAGAAAGCAACTCTCCTTGGTCGAGCTCTGCACTAAGGTCATTGGGGGTGGTAGGGGAAGCACACCCCTGATCTGAGGGCCAATGTTCCCTGGCCCAAATAATGGGGATTGTAGCAACTCTAACCAATTACAGTATATCCAACCATGCAACACTGGTAGTGAAATATATAAGTGAGGAATTTGTGATGATTACTGTAGAATCATGGGAATTAGAGATAGTGGTACTATAGTTACGCTGACTTCTAACTATCATCCACTATAGCAGTATGGACTTGGGTGGCTACAACACAATATTAGTATAGACTTCCATCCACCATTCACTATAGCACAATAGAATTATTGTGCAGTTGGTGACATAGTGTTTTGTATTATTTATTATATCATATGATATAGGGTTTTAGTGTGTGTGAAACTCTGAATCCTCCATTTAATTATTCTCTCTAATTATAGTGAATTTATTATAAGTCTTTATGGAAATGGGGATTATTTCTGAACCACAAAAATCACTATGTCTGTGTTCATATTATTTTTCTTATTCTTATAATTTTTCTATATTATATTCATCTATAAACCTATTTTTTTGTGAGTCCCAACATTTCTCTGATAACTGGTATCAAAGAAAGAGTTTGAAATTCTTTAATTAAACATTTTTTATAGAAGATGGAAATGTGAAGATCGATCGCTTTTATAGAATGGAATTTAGTTACTAGAGTGTGTAGATCAAGGATTATCATTATTAGAAAAAGTTTTAATTACCACTTCTGGGTGAAAAACTAATGGATATGAAGCATAAATAGTGGGGTCTAATTGATCAATAGGTTCTGGGAGTTGTTCACCTTAAATTGTCTAAAAAAATGTCATTCAACATCATATAGGAGAATATTACAATTGGGATGATGATATCTCTCACAATTATGTTTGAGAATCCTTCACAGTCTATCAAAGTGTACCTAATGTGATGATTATTCAATATGAAAATGATTTAAGGGAGGATTTTTGTAGATCACATCAATGAATTCAACACCATCACAATTCAGTTGACATCAGTGGGAATTGCACTTTATTACTAGGTATGTGAACTTGTTTTACTACCTTCATTACCTAATAGTTGGGAAGAGGATCTAATAGTTGTGAGTAGTTCTTTAGGGAATGGAAATCTGGTTCTAAAGTATGTTCATGAATTGATCCTCAATGATGATATTTGAAGAAGAGAATCAGGCAGATTATCTAGATCTACTTTAAATGTAGAAGGAAGAAGAAGATATGCATAAAGAGATAATAGCATAGGATGTTCAAATTTAAGAATAAAGATCCATGATAAGGAAAAATTTGTTGGTCATACCTACTAGATTTATAAGAATAAAGGACATGTAAAGAAGGAGTGAAGAGAAAAACGAAAGGTACCTAAAACTAATGAAGAAAACACAAAGTCTAAAGGAACTAATGATGTGCTGCTACTGAGAATGGAAATCCATATAGTGTTTTATATTTTATACTCAGGGGTGTCATTCCAATCCACATTAGAGAAGGGTGAACAATTATATTTTTTGAAATGTTGTCAAGGTTCATATTGGTGATGATGAACCCTTATAAATTATGGGGAAGGGAGATGCACAATTTAAGACCAATAGTAGGAGTTTAAAGGTTTTATAAAAGGTTAGGTATATCCATAGTTTAAGAAGAAATATTATTTCTTTTAAACAGCTTGATGATGTAGGTTTTAGTACAATATTGATTGGTGATTCATATAAGATCACCAAGGGAGCTATAATCATGTCTTGAGGATCAACGAATGATACCATTTACAATATAGTAGAAACATGTAGGGACATGATTGCATCAATAAATTCTATTGGGTATTCATAACATTAGGACCACAAGCTTGGCCATAATAGCGAGAAGAGGATTATGGTGATGGAAGAAAATGGAATGCTATAAGAGCTAAAGTTAGTGGATGTTGTCCTATGTGATAATTGTACCTTCGAAAAGTAGAAGAAGGTATCTTTTGAGAAAGGAGGAATAACACCAAAGTCTAGGAATATATAACTAGTACACACTAATGTTTTGGGGTCCTAAACTAGTGCATTCTCCTAAAGGGTCATAATATTATGTGTCATTTATCAATGACTAAACAAGGAAGGTATGAGTTTACTTTCTAAAAATAAAATCCGATGTCTTTAAGGTGTTTTAGAAGTGGAAGTACATGGTGGAAAATGAGTCAGGAACTGAGATGAAATATTTTTAGTCTAATAGCATTGGATATTATGGTGGTAAGGAGTTCATATAATTCTATTCTAATAATGGAATTTGGTAGGAGATGACTATTTTAGGTACACCACAACAGAATAGTGTAGTTGAAAGGATGAATAAGTCGTAGAATAAATGTTCCAGCAGCATGAGGTTGCACTCAAGATTTCCCAAATCCCTATGGGATGATACAGTGAGTATGGTAGCATATCTCAACAATAGGATTCCATCTATACCAATGGGAGAATGTCTACTCAAGGAGCTCTGGTATGGTAAGGAGTTAAGACTCTCACATTTATGTGACTTTGGTTGTTTGGAATATGTACATATTGATGTTGATGCATGGGAAAAGCTTGTTGCTAAGTTTAAATCATATTTATTTATTAGATATAGTGATGAGGGGTTTGGTTACCACATTTGGTTTGATCAGAACAATATGGTCATCAAAATCCAGATCATGATATTTAATGAAGGTGTCATGTACAAAGACCATCATGATATTGAATTTTATAGTGTGAATAAAGTATTATACTGCTATTAGAAAGTGGAGCTTAAATGTGTACCTAATAATGTGACACCATAATTAGTGAATCTTATCCCTCAAATGGAGTTGATGAGATCAACAAGGGTGAGAAGTTATGTGCATAGGTGGTCAAAGTGCTTACATTATTTGTTATTGACTGAAGGTGGAGCACTAGAATGCTTATAAGAATCAATGCAGTTAAAGGAGTCATGAAAGTGAGAGTTTTCTATGAAGGATGATAAGTATTCATTACATGACAATAATACTTGAGAGTTGACACATCCATCACAAGGAAAGAAATCATTACAGAACAAATGGGAATATCGAGTAAAGTAATAATGTGATGGAAAGATGATGTAAAATGCAAGGCTATTGGTAAATGGTTTTTAATAGAAGGAAGGTGTGTATTTAACTGAAAGATTCTCACCAGTATTGAATCTTTCCACCATCCCGGTGGTTCTTAATATTGTTGAACTAGAATAATTTTACCTAGAGTAGCTTGATGTCAAGAATTATTTCTTAATGGATATTTGGAGGAAGAAATCTATATCTAGTATCCAGAGGTATATATTGAGTTAGGGAATCAAGACCTAGCGTGAAAACTCAAGAAGTTCTTATATGGGTTGAAGCAATCACCCAATCTGTGAAATAAAAAGTTTGATTAATTTATAACTAAAAATGAATACAAATGGTGTGGCATGGATCAATGTTTCTACACCAATTATTTTGGTGATAAATACATTATGCTACTTTTATATGAGGATGACATGCTCATTACATGATCATGTATGCAAAGGATTGATGAGATAAAAGGGAAGATGTCTAAGGAGTTTTAGATGAAATACCTTGGAGAAGCTGGAAAGATTTTGGGGATGAAGATCAAGAGAGACCACATAGATGGAACATTAATGTTATCATAGGATGGCTAAATTGTAAATGTTCTGAGAAGATTTAGTATCAAGAAAGAAAAGTTAGTATCTATTACCCTAGATATCTATTTCAAATTATCAAAGTACCAATCACCATATATGAGAGAATAGGTTGGGTACATGTAAAAGGTTCCATACACATCAGCTGTTGTAAGCCTAATGTATCCCATGGTCTATACTCAACCTAAAATTTCTCAAGCAGTGGGATTTGTGAGTAGCTACATGGATAACCTCATAAAGAAACATTAGGAAGGTGTAAAGTGGATACTGAGATACCTTAAGGTAAGAAAGGAAGTATATTTATGCTTTGATAAAGGAAATTCATTATTGGGTGGATCAGGCATAAAGTGGGAGATTATTGGATTGGTGTAGCCCAATATATTTGGATGATGTTGGGATTAATGCTAGCAGCCTATACTAAACATTAGACAAAAACTCTCACTGGTTGATCTATATGGTGACCTTGTTGGTGTTAGAGAGGAAACACGCCCTTTTGGGTAACTATAGAAACTCTGACTAACTTTAGTAGTGATGACCAGGTAACACCGATAGTCACTATAGTAGTACAGACTATGGCATATTTACTATAGAATCTCTGAATTTGGAGAAAATGGTATTGTAGCTCCATGAGATTCTAGCCACTGGCCACTATAGTATATTATAATTAAGTGGATTCAACACTTTAATTGTGCAAACTTTCATCCATAATTATCTATAGCATAATAGACATATTATGAGGTTGGATACACGATCTAGGACAGGTGGAATTTAGAATACATGGAAGTTGTAGGAAGATCAGGACATGGTCATGTGAAACAAGTGGAGGATTATGGATAGGTATTTGGAGATGGGGTTCCTTAGAATCCTAGTGGTAAACTTCCTAGTCTGATTTAGCACTACAGAATGGTAATGGTAGTCAATGACACGGTCTCAGTTGGTAAGTCAGACATGGAGAGTTTTCACTATATGTTAATGTACATGGCCTCTTTCCTAGTACGTGTCTGTGCCCAGGCCGCGGTGGGGAAATAGATATAGAATATCAAGTCCCTGGTGGCTGTCAGAGTGGAAGAGGAAAATATGGAGAGGGTTATCCAATCCTCATGCCCCATTAATATAAGGGATGAAATTTTGTTTTGAAAGGAATACAAGAGGGTGTACACTTCTCACTTGGAAACATGGAAGGGTCATTGTGTAGCAAAGAGATGAAGGAGATAATAATGGAGTCAAAGGAGACATGCGACCCGGGCATAGTGGATGTCAAGGGTTTTTTTGTGGGATTCATTTTAATTAGACACATCAAGCTCTCCAAACATATGAAGGATGTTCAAGATTTTCCCTTCATCTGATGTCTTTCCCGAGGTTCTATGGTCGATAGAATACTGTATAATGGGAATGGGTACAAAATGGATAAGCCAATAAAGAAGGACTTGAAGGATGAGATCAAATATCAGGACTTGAGAGCCTAAATTATAAATAAGAAGGGTAGGTTGCAGATAAGGAAAATCTAGGTAAGGACCATATGGAATAATGATTACATAAAGGGGAACTTTGATAGGGAGCCCAACCATGATATTAACAAGTACTATGATAGGGAGAGTGACATAGAGATGTCAGACGTCTCACCTTATGAAACCTCCAATTGGATGGTCACTGGACTAGGTATTGACACCATACCTAAGTATAAGGAGAGGTTGTACATTGGCATGAATAAAAAATGATCACCAGGTAGGTGTTCGACATTAATTTCCTAATACCCTATAGGTAGACCTTGTTGAGTGAGCTTGTGATCAAGTTCTTCATCAAACTAGAAGGCCATAAGGATCCTAATAAAGGTATATTCTTAGCTAACCTAGTGGGAAGGAAGGGTCATAGATGGATACAGGTGGTGATGGATTAGGTGTCAAGGAAGCACAACTCATTCATGATCAAACAAGAGATGGACAAGAGGTTGGAAATGGTGGGAAAGTTCACATCGAGGCTAGGGAAGGCTATAGTAGAGTTGGAACCAAAAAGGCTTCCTAGTAATTTATACCACTTATAGGGATTTATTTTCATAAAGTTAATTAAATATTTGGAATCATCATGTTCAAATTTGTAAATAGTTCAACTTTATTTTTTGTTATTATCAATAGTAATCATGATAAATATTTATCCCCTTGGTAAGGTTAAATCAGGTAATTAAGGTTATGAATATTGTGACGAGGCACTAAAAATTTATATATCACCCACCATATTTCTATTGGATGAATATAGTTTTACTATCCACATCAAATATTCAATGATATTGAAACTTGGGGCCATTTTTCTTTTAAAATAACTTTAATATTTTTTAAAGGGAGGAATAAATCCAAAAATGTATCTCTATTTTAATAACTCAAATATTTTTTTAATAGGGATAAAAAGAGGTTTTGTTTGGTTATAAGTGGTTATTTTAAAGTTAAAAAAAATTATTACGGTAATTTATTTTTAATTTTAAGTGATAGAATAATTACCTTGAATGCTTACACAATGTTGACACAATGTAGGTTCAAGTAGTAGGGAAATCAAGTAAATGATTATAAAAACATAAAATGTAATATTTTTTGTGTGATTTATGTTGTTAGATATATTTTTTATAAATATAATTTATTATTAATGTGTTAAAAAGTTATATTCAAATTAAATTAATGTTTTGATGTGTTTTCAAATTCATATTTTTTAAATAGTCCTAAAAATTACTTTAATGGTTTTTATGTTAAATATATTTTATTCAATGATAAAAAAATTTATATTTGGATAAAGGGATGGGAATAGGACTATAATTTTAACCATTGTGAACTTATGGTTCAATTTTTATTTTACAGTAACCTTCTTTTCCCCTTAAGAGTAAAAAACTTGGATATCTTGATAATTCTTAAAAGGGTTAACTAAAGATTAAAACTAAGAGATAAGGGTTAAAACATCAACTAAAATTGTCTAAGTTTTATTGGATGAGTTAATTTTGACTTATATCTATCCTTGAATCTAAATATATCATTTAATATGCACTTGAACATGAAAATTAATTTATATTAATTTAATACTTTAACTAGTTCCAAGGCTTCCCCTCTCCCCTTTTATATAAGGACACCACCCCTCCTCTATTCCTCACACTTATTGAGACACTTAGCTTAAAACCCCCCTAAAAATATCTTATAAAATTCATTATATAAATTTTAGAGTTTATTATACTCTTAAAATACTATCCCTTTGATCCTTTGGGTGAGATCCAAAGTAGTGTTTTCAAATAGAAGGTAATAATCTTAATCAAAGTGTTATCATATTAGTTATTCTTATACCTCATTAAATTTTTTCCTAATAATTAAAATATAATTACATAAGTATCTACTATATACTAAGATGATATTATGTTAATTTAATAACATTAATCATCTCCTTTTACATCCTATGTTGAATAAAAACATCATCCATTGGTATGTGTGGACACCCACCTCCACAAAGTGATGTGTTTTTTTTTTCATCACTACCTCTCATGGATGTTTATAAGGATGTATTTAATATATATATATATATATTAATGGAATAATTATCATTATATAAATATAATATATCATCTATTTTTATACCCTTCTATCTGTTGGATAATGGTAATGTCGTTCGAATATATTTATGGATTACCACTTCCACAAAGCGATGTGATTAATTTTTCATGTAAACCATTGATGGATGGTTCTATAATTTTTTTTAATGTATAAAAATGATTATTATTCCTTGATTATTATATTAGATATGATGTAACCATGAAATATTTAACCACGATCAACCTACAAAAGTCATTTTTCAATTATGAACAATGTGAACTTAATCGATTAAGTAATTAAATATTTTATTGAAATAAATAAAATAAATGGTTTAATGATATTATATTAAAATTATAAAATGTTATTAAATAATTTAATACTTGATATGAGTTTATTATATAGGAGTTAAAGGATATACATAGCATGTCCAGACTCATGGTAAGGAGTTTTTTAACTTAATTTCCATTCATTAGGAAATATTGTTACTTCATTTACTATGTTATACCAAAATTATGTGTGAAATTAAATTTTATTGTATTATGTTGTATATACACATTTTTTATAACTTTTACACGTAATAACTTAATTTATTTAATTTTAGCTTCAATGATATGATATTTTTAAGGATTATTTCTCTCAATATCATTTCTTTGAGACTTGTCTTGTATTGTGATCCTAATTCATTTTATAAGGTGTATATGCCACCTATTGAGATATTATATCATGAATTTATCTTTGATAATGATATTTAAAGTTCCTTTTAAGTTCCCTATTTCATGATATATTGATTCAAATTTTATAAAAATTTCAAGGGTTTTCATGCTCTCAATTGTAATTCCTTGAGAAATAATTCTTTATTGTGATTCTTGATTTATTTTATATAGAGTACTTACTATCACAAAAAATTATTTTACCATATTATTTAATGGAAATTATGGGTTTTATGTAATCTTATTATGCTTCTTTATTCAATGGATTTTTTATTCAAGTATTATCCAAGTTTTAAGCATTTTTAGTCTCAAACTTCATTCTTTGAGACATGTCTTTTATTGATGCGCTTATATTCATTTATTTGGTGTAAAATAAAACCAATGATTTTTAGCTTAATTTTATAAATAGTGAAGATTAAAAAGTTATTGGTGATTTTGTGTAATTATATTTGTTTAAAACCTTACCTGAGGAACTCATAAGTCTTGTAGCACCTGATCTAGTTTGTATAACGTTATATATCACGGATGGAAGTTTCATGATGCAGGTAATTGTTTTTTGAGATGGTATGGAGGTTATTTAAATTGGTTATATTTAATTAATGAGTGAATTATAGATAAAATTATTAAAATTTGAAAATGGTTGATCCACATAGTCGATTTGGTGAAGCGAGATTCACATAAACATTTTTTCTACGTATGAGATTCATGTAGTCGTTTTTGCTACATAGGATAATCACATAGTTGATTCAACCACGAAACTGAATGTGTCACATAGCCAAATGATTTATGTAGATAATTTTGGAATTCATGTAGCCTTTTTTAGTGATGTATCCAAGTGTTTCAATTATCTGAATTCTCTACATACCCAAATTCCCATTGATGAGTTTGATATAGTCGATTGCTATATAAAAATTTTAAGAAGAATCCATGTCTCTTATTTTCAATTTTGTTGATTGAGAATTCATGTATCTTATTTTATACGTAGCTTATTGAGATTCATGTAGCCAATTTTTTATGTGGTTATATTTTTTTAAGAAACAAATTTTGAGTCTCCACTATATCTGGATTAATTTTCTATTGGTTTTTAGAATTAATTTATTCAGAGGAGATTTTATTATGATGTTGTATGGATGGTTCTTAATGAATTTTTAATCATAGGATTAAGTTTTCTAAATTCATAATGGATATGTGGTTGTTGAATACTATTATAGATATTATGGGGATATTATGATTATGTTTCTCTCTCTTCACTGGAGTGATTAATGTAGCGGAATATTTTGGCGAGGTAATATGAAAATAAAGAGCTTGAGAAAAGAGTAGTCTAAAACTAAGGATGATAATTCAATAATCAATGTATGATGAAACTCATGTATTTACATGATCAAATATGAGTCAAAGAATATTTGTACATCACATTTCATGGATGCACTCTGGGATATTATTTCTGACATATGTTTTGAGGCACATGGAAGTGGATCTTCATCTTTTGTTTTCGAAGAAACCATGTTTATTTGGTGATATTTTTTTTGTATTCCTATAAAAAACCACATTTCAATTAAATACTTCATTCTTATAAAATTATACATTTTTATGTCATTACACATTCCCAATTTACATAACCATGGATTTCCTTATGATTTAAAAATCTTATTCCATGTTTTATTTTATGGGTTCATTAACATCCAGTATGGATTAAATTCTAAACATAACATTTTATTACTATAAAATATTTACTCATCATTATTTATTAATATTTCATGATTTTATTTATTTATTAATAATGTTTTCCCATGATCATGTATATTATATGCATGTCAACTATTGATAATTTCAATATGTTTCATTAATAAATTTTCACCCTAAAAAATATTTTAACACACTCCATTTTTATGTTTCTTCATTTACCTAGGTCATTATAGGTTATTAAGTGATATTGGTCATATTATAATGGATTTTTGAAGAAAAATATCATTTTATGTTATAATTTCATGATTTAGTATATTCCTTATATCAAACGAACCCATAACATTTGATTCTAGAAGTTGGTTTTATTTTATATTCAGTGTCATATTTATGTTTGTATTTCAGGAGATTTAGAAGTCTGTGTTTTGGTTACTTCAACTCTCAATTAAATTGTTATATATAATATCATTTGTTATAGTTTTTTTCAAAATAAATTTCAATTTCTTCCATTTTTATATTTAAATTTTATTATTTTCTAAGGGGATATTTTTCCTAATATATTTCCCTTTATTTCTCATCATACCCATTTTATATTCTATTACTAAGAATAATTAGGTACATCATATGAAATCATATTAATTTCTTAATTTGTATTGTTTTTTATAGAAACTTATAAATATATATTTTATTTATTTCATTGATTATATTAATTTTACTCCAGACAACTAATCAATTATTCATGATAGATTAGTCATACCCTTTTTCGTAATACATAATCATGTGAAAATAATCCCATGATTAATTTACAATTCTATAAAGTAAAATGTATAAAATGATTTATGGGAATGAAATCCTGAAGAAAATATTTATTAGTCAACTCATTTGTCTTTAATTTTCATCAATTATCTATGAAAAAAATAACTGTCATTGCATTTTCTAATATTATATCCATTAGTAAATTCCTTCCCATTTAAACATTCACGTCACCTTATAGATGGTGGTTGAGGAAATTTAGTTTCAAAGGGTAATTAATAGTATGTGGATAGTCACATGGACTTAATAATTTTCCATGGAATTATCACATGTCTACTACATTCTTCCAAATTCCCTAATAGTACCTCATTTTCGGATTTCCCTAAAATTGTAATATATTTGATTTTTATATTGATTTTCCATCTACTTTATACTTTCTTAACATGATTAAATACTCACTCTACACCTTTTTAATGATATATAACATGTTTCCTCTAATTTGAGTGTATTCACCTGTATAAATATGTCATTCAATTGATTAGTGAAAACAATTTTTAAAGTTTTATATTCATTTATACTATATTAATAAATACTTTAATGAAAATCACTCACTATTTAGTCATGTGTTTCTATTATTATTATCATCTAATTCCCATATCTTAATGAATTTTACACTGCATGAATTTTTTTTATATAACTAATTAAATTCCATAGGTTAACTATGATATGGTTTTGAAGGGTTAATGATTAATTTTTTAGGTCATGTAGCACACATATGTATATATATAAAATTATGGGATAGGTGGGGCCATAATTATATGTCCATCACAAGAATTATTCAAATCATGAGATCACACAAGATTATTATGACAGATAATAGGTGTATTTTGATTTTTCCATTTTCCTATAGACCAAAATTAGTTATCCATTTCAATTATGTTATGGACAAGATGTAACTAGCCTTTCCTAATATGTCATGGTCTAGATATAGGTATCCCTTTCCATTATGATGTTGATGAGACAGGGTTAATTTTTTTATGAAATTTTATGAAGGTTTAGTTGAATAGTAATTACACATGATATTATCTAAATATGTATAAGTAATGTTGAAATGTCATGCAATATTTTCTATATGTTTTGTTGTGACCTATAAACTTTGATGTGTTCATGATGTAATAAGAATATGGTTATGAATAAAGAAGGATTTATCTAAGTTTTTCATTTTTTCATCTCTCATAAATCACATTAGTATATTGATATTTCCTCATGAATTTCTAAACATGGATGTGTTTGAGATATGGAGTCCAATAGATCATGTACAGTAGACCAAGTCCAACGGACTGAGGATAACACAAAATCTTTTAATAATTTCATCAAACTAAAGTGTTCCTAAAAATAAAATTATGAGACACTTTTTTATTATTCATAGTACCAAATATGATGATCATTATATAGAATTCATGATCCTAGATAAATTTGGTAAAATGAAGAAGTTGATATAACTTTATGGAAGTATGGTTCCCAAATAATGATATGTGTAGTTGAATTTGTGTAAAATGAAGATCAGTAAAAAAGTATACCAGAAAAACTTATATAAAGATTAATATGTGAAGCGATAAAGTCTAAAATATAGGTCTCTGAGAAAGTTCATTGGATAGATTCCACTAGATAGACGTTTAAAAATTCATCAGATTGAGTATGTCAGATTGACTTTTACAAAGTCATCAGACAAAGTCAAATGAAAAAAAAAAGATTAATAGTCATCCAATAGAGAAGTTCTTATGAAATCTCAGAAGGAAAGAGGGTTTAAAATAAGCCATCATAAGAAGTTACTCAAAGATTCTCAAGCAGAGGGAACATGAAAATATTACTAGGTGAACAAGTGTGAAGTTTACCGGATATAGGAATTCCTATTAATTTTTAATGGATGAAGGTTTTTTAAAGCCTTTTAAAAAGTTTCTATAAAGACATTAAATGTGATGATGATGAGACGGATGTTCAATAATCTAATAATTATGAAGTAAATATCATGATTATAGTCAAGATATAATAAAATATTAAAGAACAATGATGGAGAGTTTTAAGGATTTTTTTTTTGAATATTGTTGACTTCTATTAACTCATAGGTTTGAATATAGTTAGATGAAGAAAGTATGAGAGGGGTGTTCAATGGTTTAGTGAGAACATTGAATTTAAATTTTATGCTACTTCCTACATCTTAGAGGAAATGATGTCTATATAAAGGGGAGATTGTTCATTTATAAAAGGATGTCCAATATAGTTGATGTTGGGAGAATTTTTGAATATGTGAAGTGTTTCATTACCAGAAAGTGTATTATAATAAATTGGAATTGGATGAACAATGTGAAAAGTGATTACAAAAATAGAGGTGATCAGATTAATAGGGGATGAATATAATAGACAAAGTGCATCGGACTAAGGGTACCAGATGAATAAATAATCTAACAAATGGTTTTATACCAAATTTGAGGAAGAATTTATTGCTCACTAATGTTTAAGAAAGTGTTCTGTAAGAATAACATACAAGAATTAAAGTGTGCAGAAGGAATTAAAATTACAATATAAAAACTCATGTTGGTGAAGGTTATGTTATTATTGAAAACATTATTATATCATATTATCTATGTGAATAGCACATGAATTATCCATTGACTATTTTTCTATGAAAGTTATGGATATTCCCTAATTTTTTAACCCAAAAGTATTGTTTTCTAGTATATTTTTGGTCTTGGATTATTTCTAAACTATTCCAAATACTAGCTACTATTATTGGGTAGTGAACCTTGTAAATTTTTTTTGTTCCTATGGGTGTTGTGGTTTTTTATTGGATTAAATTCTTACTAACCTAGGGATAATGTCGTTTTTAAAGAAGGAAACCATAAATTGAATTGATCAATGATTCACCCCCATATTAGTGAACACATAGGGCCTTAACAGTCCTTTAAATTGGTATTAAAGAAAAGGTTCCCTCTATTCACTCAAGGATGTCTGAATATTGAAGAAGAAGAACGTTTTCATGGGTGTTTAAAACTCTATTAACATCAAGGTAATTACTATATTTTATGGAAAGAACTATCATTTTTAAAATGATAGAATGTTACCCTATCTATTTTTTATTTTTTATGATGTTCTTGAGGCTACTATAGATGGTTTAACCCCTCCAACTAAGGGTGTTCCTTTAATATCCACAGATAATAAGAACTTGAATATTAATGGGTGATCTAGAAATGATATACTTTTCTCACTCTTTGAAAGTGGATTTCAAAGGGAAAAAATTTGGAAGATTTAATTAAGTATTTGTCACACAATTTCCTATAACATCCTTATTATTTTGTTCTTTTATTCATATTTGGTCTTTTACTCAAGTTTTAGGTTGAGCTGTGATTTTTTTTATATTTTGGGGATTTTTTATAAGGCACATGATTAGCCAGCACAGTTTCTCTAACCGTGTGACAACCATGTAGTTTAGATCTAGGATTTTTCAGATCTATTTTATACTAAGGTTGCATGATTTTTTTGACCATGTGTCCTAACCATTTGGAACCCAATTTGTTCAGTGATGGGTGCACGATTGGTGCACTATTTAGTTAACTGTACATCCAAATAGTGTGTCGTGCCCATAATTTTAATTTTTCTTGTTTTATGAATATTCCATATCAAACATAAAACCCATAATGGGTTATTCCCCCCCCCCCACCCCATTAGACCATGGTGTGTGAGGGAGCCAAGAAATCACCTCCTCATTTCTTCCCCCTAAATTTTTGAGTCTCTTATCTTGAGTTCTTGGTGTTGTCATAAAGTTATGGCCTCTAATCATATCCACCTTCCCTCTTCTTCTTGTTTCCTCATCCTTTAGACCCTAGTTTCATGATTACTGAACTCTAGGGAGGAATTTAAACTTAATTTGTTTTGCTTCTTAATGTTAGGGTGTGAATATAATGTATTGTTTCTTTATCTTTATCTTTCAGAAGGTTTCGTTCAACACACACCCCATTTTTGGTAGGTGATTACATGATTTCTCTTTTTCTTCATATACTATAGGTTCTTGAGCTTTCGAAATGAATTTCAATAAAATAATTATTTGTTCTAATGGTGTATAAATGGTTATGAAATTATTTCAAAAATCATGTGACCTTTTCATATATTTTTAAACATTTTTGGTGCATTCCATATGTTTGATGAAATGCATAAAGGGTTTAAATTATGTTTTGATTATTTAAATTGATGACATTGGATTTCTAATGATTCTGTTTTATTTTTATTATGGTGTTGACGTATTTTATTAGTAGAGTTACTTTATTATTATGAATTTTCATTGGTTTACCATGTGAACCCCCTTGGTTGTGATAAACCGTTTTATTTATTATTCTTGATTGATTTATTTAGAGCTTCCCATGAACACATACAAAAATATATGAATGTGTTTAAGGAATTATATATATATATATATATTCATTTATACATATATATTTGTATGTATATATATGTTTTGGTTCATAGGAAGGATCCTTTGGAAACATGGCTCTCAAAATGGTCCTTGATTCTTTAATGTGGTGTCCAAAAACAGATTTCTAAAAGATATTTCTTGAAATGGTTCTTAGGACCATTTTCACCTTCCAATGGATTCATAAAATGAAATTTAATTTATAAATTTGTTTAAAATTTTGTTTTTAAAATTTTAGTTTAAAGGTTATATTTGAATATTTAGAGAGGTTCTCTACTGTTTTGACTACAAATGGTTTTCAATAGTTTTTTGAGAAATATGCTATTATTTATGAAATTTAGAGGCCTAGTTTTCTCCTTGAAATATTTCCTCTAAACTTTTCTACACCCTAATAGAAGCCCTCTCATTGGAAGGGTTGTTTCACATAGACGATGTTTGTAGGTGGTATGAGAATTCTAGTTAACTTATGTCATTCCATGTTTAGGGAATTGTTAATTTATTTTCTACCTCACCTCACTGCTATATTAACATCATGTGATCCTAGGTATTTTGGTTAGGTGTGGGAGATGCTTCTATCTATGTTCTGAATTGATGGACTGGATCCCTATGGTATGGAAAGTCCACAGTGGGTTGTGCCACTAGTGTGGCTATATGGGAGTATTTTGGTTGGTTATTGACTTAGGAACTTCCTTGATGGTCTAAAAGATGGTTCCTAGAAAAGTATATCTAGGTTATATTCATGGAATTTTTATGAATTTTCCATTATTATCTATCCTTTAATGTTTCCTACTTACTATTCTTGATTTCATTACTACCTCTCAGTTTTATGATTTCCCTATGATGTATATTTCCATGGTTTAAGTTTTATATTATGAACCTACGTCTTGTTTATGATTCTATTGTGATTTTCTACATCAGTACCTTTATTATATAATGTTCTTACCTTTATAGGTTTTTGTTTATTATTTCTTTTATGGTTTTTCTTCTGTGAGTTGAGTGTTTTTTAAAAGGGGTTTATAGAGTGAATTTTTAAATAGTTCACTTAAAAGGGTTCAAATGTTTTCTTTAAACAAATTTTGGGTTTTAAATATATTTCTGATTGAGAATATGATGATTGATTTTATTTAAAAGAAAAAATGTATCATTTATAATGTATTTAAAAATATAATTGATGGTATATTTTAGAAAATGGAAATGCTTGAACTCTTAGTGATTGCCTACTAAGAACAGTTATTCCCACACCCTACTTGTTCCACTGGACATCAGTAGACCCGAGGTTGTTTTTTAGGTTCAGGTATCATTTTGGAGTTTCTATTAGATAAAATGGTCTTTGTGGATGGATAGTGACCAATTAGTCACATAGAGATCATATTGGGTTCCCATTTGGTTTTAGTTATTATTTTGTATATTACATATGGATCTTGTTTTTTGTTCTACTAGAGTTATTTATTTTATGTTAGTTGTTTAGTTTTTTTTGGGTTGCATGATATATTTATCATTTTTATATATTTTTTAGTGGGAGAAATTGTTCCCAATTATTTTATCATGATGCAATAATGATTTTCATTTGCTGATGTGGATTGGGGATGCCACTTGAGTATTTTTTAGTCTGGTTTGGGTATCCAATTCAGGGATGACCTATGATGCTACACGGCCAAATAGTATCAGATAAGACCTTATTATTTAGGGATGTTTGGTAGTTTAGATATTAGGAAATTCGAAACTCAAGAGGTTAGAGAGGGAAAAGTGCAATGAGGTCTTACTTGTCTGTAGCCTCAAGTTACCAAGGGTTGCAGGGTGTTAAGTCAAAAATTTTGATTTTCTTATTTGGATTACAGTGTGTCTTGGTGTATGTTGACATTGTTTGAGATTACATCAAACTTATTTGGGTGTTTTTGAGGACTTCCATTTTTAGGGGGTGAGGGAGAAGGATGAATAAGAGGTGTATGGTTATTCTTCATATTCTATAAAACCATACAGAGACTGTACAACTAGCACTTTTTCTTTCCAGTGGTGGTCTCACAGTTAGCGTATAGTCTGCCAATCTATGTGGCCAAACTATGTACTTACATTAGTCTCCCATTATGTTTTATGTTGAACTCCTTATGATCAATTTTATTTATGAATGATATTGGAATTTTATTTCCTTTATTTAAAAGATAAATCTAGGGTGTGTTGATGAAAAATTGATTTTATTTTAAAAGGATTTTGAAATCAATAATTTATTTTAAAGAGATGGGCTTGGTTTTGAAATTTGAATGGGTGAATTCATGAAATGAAGTGGGAGAATATTAAGGTTGAGGACTTAAAATGTTTAAAAGTAAAATAATGTGGGATTTTAAATTGATTTTAATGGTAGATTGAAGTTTTAAATTGATTTTAGGAATTTAAAGTAGATTAAATTTGAATGTGATATTTTAAAATTTTGAGTTTTAAAATGTCATGTTTTTAAAGAAAATTTAAAGTTGGTTTTTCACATTTTTTTAGTGGATTTAATTGGTTATTTCAAGGTGAGATTTATTTCCCTATGCCTATTTTTAAAATTGGGGTAATTACTAATTTAGTTTTCTATTTATTTTTCTATTTATAGTTTACCTTCCAGAAGAGTTTAAAAGGTTCATAAAGGTTTGGGTGTTTTTTGGTCAATTGATAACACCACCCAAACACATGATAGAGTTTTGGGTCTAGTTTCCTTCTTGGTTTTTTTCTATTTTTCAGGATGATCTGGGTTTTATAAAGGAATTAGAGTAGCTTGAGGTTGTTAATGGGGTCCTCTGATCCTTAAGAACTCCTCACATTGTAAGCATAAAATCTCTTCTAGGGTTATTTGATGGGCCGAGTTTATATGGGTGGAAGATCATCATCCCATCTCAATTACAAGCTAGGAAGTCATGGGATTTCTTTAAGACCATTTTTTCTCAATGGTTACTTCCTTAAGAGTTTAATTTATATAATGTGTAAAAGGTAATGGGTCTCCAGAAAGGTAAACAAAAGGTGAAAGGGTATGTCAACTATTTTTATGAGAGGATTTCATTTTCTCTATAGGTTGTGTCCAGAAATTACTTGAAGGATCATCATTTTTCGAAGGGACTTCAACCAAATCTTGGTACTTGTGTCTTTTTATCTGGACATGTCCTACCTAAGGAGTTAGTGAATTAGGATTTTCTAGATGAGTTAGTTTTTATAGGGTATCATTTGGTGAGTAGAGTATCTATTCCTTTTAGAGTTGGAAAAGGTTCCCAATCCAATATTGAGTGCAGACTAGAGAAGCTTGTTTTGGGTGAACCTTCTACAAGTAATGCTCCTTTATAGAACAACCCTTATCTAATATGCTTCTAGTGTAGTTTGTTCATACATTCCAAGACCTCTTTCTTGGATATTACAAATACCTATCATCATTGTGGTTGGTTGGGACACCTAAAAAAGTTCTATAATAGAAAGAATATTTTATGGAAAATATCCACTTTGGTGTAGAGGTATTGATAATGGTTTAAGAATCTTTTGATATATTCCACCTCTTCTTTTTCATACTTCTCTTGTTTTATAATTTTTTATTTTAAGACCTTGGTGTTTTATATGGTGTGTTTAGTTTTTTGTACTCATATGGAGAGTGATTGGTTATTTTGAGAAATTTATGGATGTTCTTTATTTTAGTTTCATTACTGAAGTCTCCTGGATTAGAACATGAAGTATTGGACATTTGGGTTTTTTTACATTTTTTAAGCCATAATAATTAGTAAATTACTAAATGGTGGGTAAATCCACTCTATATGCCCCTCTCTTGACCTTTTAGTTTTTTTGGTGAGGTGTGAGTGTTTTGAAGATTCAGTTGGAGGGGTTTATCCTTATTTCAGTTAGACCCCATGGATTATTTTCTTTTCATTGGTAACTTAATGGATTTACGGGGGAAAATGGGTTTTGGTGGATAGAATTGTCACATACCAACCTCTACCATCATAATTCTTTTGTTTTTTATTCATATTTGGCCTTATAATCATGTTTTGGGTCAAGTAATTTTTTTTAAGTTTTGGGTCTTTTGTGGAAGGATTGTGGGTAGCATGGACAATTTTTCTAATAGTGCAATAACCAGGTTGTTTTGTTCTGTAAATTTTCAAAGAAATATTATATATTTAGAACACAATTTATATAACTTTTCATCCCAACCATGCATCACCCAGTTTAACTCTATTGATATATGAATGGTTAGCATGTAGTTTGGTAAATTGTGTGGCCAAAATATGTGTTGTGCTTAGAATTTTATATTTTTGTGTTTTCTAAAAATTCCAACTCATTCTTAAAACCATAATGGGGTATTTTAGTCCCCATTTTTTACATGGTGTTTTAGGGATCCCATTTCTCTTCTCCATTCTTCCACCTCAATTCTTTAGGTTATTCACTTAAATTATTGGTGTTGTATTCAAGTTATGGGCTCTAATACTCTTATCTTTGCCTCTTCTTATTATTTCCACATACTTATTTCCTTATTTTCATGTTGACCTAACTCTTGGGAGGTATTTTTACCTAATTTTATTTGGTTATTGATGTTAGGGTGCGTATATCATGTCATGGGAATGTATCTTCCCATTTTAGGAGGTTTCATTTGATCCACACTCGATTTGAGGTAGGTGGTTAGATGATTTCACTTTATTTTGACATAAAATAAGTTATTGAGCTTCCAAAATGAATTTTTCATAAATTATTAGTTGTCTTCATGGTGTATAAAGTGTTAAAAAAATATTTTCTAAAGTTTTTCAATTCATCATTTTTTCATAATATTTGGCACATTCCATGTGTTCGATGAAATTTTAAAATGGGTTTAAATTGTGTTTTTATTGTTGAAATTGATGAAATTGGATTTATAATGCTTATGTTATATTTTATTATGGGATTAATGTATTATTTTGTTGGGTTCCATGATTATTTTAGATTCTTGTCTGTTTATCATGTGAACCCCCTTGGTCATGATAAATAGTTTTATTTGTTATTCTTGATTTTTTCTTTGGTTCTTCTCATGAACACATATACATATATATTAATTCAGTTAATAACCTATATATGTATTTACATGAATATATATGGGTCTATATGTATATATGGTATCTCATGGGAAGTATCCTTTGGAAACTTGGCTCTAAAAATAGTGTTTGATTATTCAAAATGGTTTTGAAAAATGTATTTCCAAAATATATTTCTTGAAATGGTTCATAAACCCATTTGGAACATTCCATAGGATTATAAAAATGAAATTTGATTTATAAATTGGTTTCAAAGGATGTTTTAAAAAGTGTAGTATAAATGATAGTTTTTTATTTTCATAGAGGTTCTCTAATGGTTTGACATAAATGGTTTTAAATAGGTATTTGAGAAAGATTCTCGTAGTTTTAAATATGCTGGCCTGGTTGGCACCTTGAAGTGTTTCCTCTGAACTTTGGTTCACCCACATAAAATCCCACTCATTAGAAGGGTGGTTTCACATGGATGGTGCTGGGATGTAGGAAGATAATTCTAGTTTACTGATGTCAATCCATGTTTGGAGTGTTGTTTATTTATTTTCTACCTCACCGCCATCTTTATTAATATCATGGTATCCTAGGGTTTTAGTTAGGGATGAGCGATGCTTCTATCTATATCCTAATTAGATGCACTATATCCCCATGGTATAGAAAGGTCATGGTGGGTTGTGCCGCCTATGAGGCTATTTGAGAGTGGCTGATTTGGTTATTGACTTAGGAACTTTATCAATAGTCCAAAAGATGGTTCAGAACCGAGTACATCTAGGGTCGCCACATGGAATTTTTAGTAATTTCCCATGATTATATATCCTATAATTCTTTATACTTATGATACTTGATTATGTCAGTTCCTATCATTTTTATGGTTTCCCTATTATGTATATTTCCCTTGTTCTAGTTTTATATTATGTACATGCTTCTTGTTTAATATTCTATTATGATTTTTTGCATTATTCACCTTATTATTCTATATTCTTTCCGTTATGGGTTTCTATTTATTACAACTTTTATGGTTCCTCTAGTGTGAGTTCAGTGTTGTTTTAAAAAAGGGTTTATAGAGTAAATTTTTAAATAGATCACTTAAAAGGGTTTAAATTATCTCTTTAAAACATTTTTGGGTTTTAAAGATATTTTTGATTGAGAATATTTTGATTGGTTTTATTTAAAGTAAAAAAATTGATATTTTACTGTGTATTTTAAAATAGCATTGATGGTTTATTTTATAAAAAGTAAGATCTTAGACTATTTGTTATTGCCTACTAAGACCTATTATGCTCACAACATACTTATGACACTTAGTTTTGGTAGAACTAAGGTTGTCTCCCAGGTTCAAGTATCATTTTGGATTCCCTCTTTGAGAAAATGGCCTTTCTGGTTGGATGGTGATCAAGTGGTTACACAGAGGTCATGTCAGGTTCTAGTTTGGTTTTAGTGATTGTCTTTATCTTATATATGGATCTTGTTTTAGTTCAAATGGAATCATTTATTGTATGTTAGTTTTTTATGTTTTCCAGTTAATTTGTGGCTCTATTTATCATTTTTGTATCTTCTTTATTGGGATAATTCACCCTAAATGATTGTCTCGTGATTCCCTAATGTTTCTCATCAGTTAATGGGGATTGGGGACATCCCTCGCATCTGTCATGGGATAGTTTGGGTGTACAGTTTAGGGATGACTTAAGCTGGTTCATGAATAAATGTTATCAAAATAGGCCTTTTTATTTGGGGATATCTATTATTTTGGAGATTAGTATTGTCTGAGATTGAGAGGTTGGAGAAGGAATAGTTTCTCAAGATCTTACACGAATCAAGCCTCGAGTTACCATGGGTTTTTGGGTTTTGTGTCTTTATTTTTGATTAACTTGTTTTGTTTTAGGTTTATCTTGTCTTATGTTGATGGTTTTTGAGATTGAATTAACGTTTTTTGAGTGTTTTTAGGGTTTAGATATTTTTGCGGTAAACCAGAAGGACGAATTAGATGTGATTTGTTATTCCACATAGTCTATAAAACATTATGGATTTCTCTATTTATTTCCATTGGTGGTCACATAGTTGGCACACAGTCTTCTAAATCATGTTTCCAAACGATGAATTATCACTAACCTCCCTTTTAATTTTTTGTTGAACTCCATAATACCTAGTTTCTTCTTGATTTACTTTTATATGTTATTGAATTGATTTAAAATAGATCCCTAGTGTGTTTTTATAGAAGATTTATTTTATTTTAAAAGGATTTTGAAATTGGGACTTAGTTTTAAAGTGATGATCTGGGTTTCGAAATTTAAATGGGGGATTTCCTGAAATAAAGTGGGGAAATTTTAAGGTCAAGGACTTATAAATTTTTAAAAGAAAAGATATGTATTATATTTAATTGATTTAAATGGGTGATTGAAATTTTAAATTAGGGTTGTGAATTTAAAATATTTAAATTTGAAATTTAGATTTCAAAATTTTGAGAATTAAAACTTCATGTTTTAAAAAAAATGAATTTTAAAATGATCATTAGTGGATTTAGTTGATTCTTTCAAGTTGATATTATTTATTTGAATTTTATATTTATTTTTCTATTTATAGTGTGCCTCCTAGAAGATTTATAATGGTTCATAATGGTTATGGTGTAGTTTGTTCAGTCAATGACACTACCCAGAATCATGAGAGAGTGGGATGCTAGTTTCATTTTTGGGTTTTCCTATATACCATTGTGATCTAGATTCTATAGAGGTAGTGGAGGGGATTGAGGTAGTTCATGGAGTCTTTCGGTCCTTAATAACTTATGACACTATGAGGATAAGATCTTATTTGTGATTTTTTAGTGGCCTGAGTTTGGATCAGAGTAAGATCAACCTACCATATCTACTACAGTAAAGGATGTCATGGGAATTATTTTAGACCATGTTTTATCATTAGTTTATTCCTAATTAATTTACGGTAGAGAAGGTGGAGAGGATTATGGGTCTCTATCATGGTCAAAAGAAGGTGAAAGGGTTTGTTGACAATTTTTATGAGATAGTTCCCTTTTCTCTCAAGGTTGTGTCAAGTGATTCTTTAAAGGATCATCAATTACTGAAGGATCTTAGCTTCGATATTAGTGTTTCAGTCATTTTAAATGTGCATGTTCTCTTTTAGGAGTTTGTGAACAAGTCCTATTTAACTTTGTTGGATTTTATAGAGTAACTTTTGGTGAGCAGTGGATCTAATCATTTTAGTGTTTTTGAAGACTCCCAATCTGATGTTGAGTGAATAACATGGGATCCTGTCTTGGGTAAACCTTCAATGACTATTACACCTTCAAAGAGGAATCATTCTCATATAAGATTCTAATGTAGTCGGTTCACACATTCCAAGACCTCTTGCTCATATTTTCCAAATTCCTTTCATAATTGTGGTCGATTGGGACACCTATATAAGTTCTATAATTGGAAACATATTTTTTTGGAAGAGATCCTATTCGGTTTTGAGGTGTTGATAATGGTCATAAAATCTTTTGAGTTATTCCCCCTCTTATTTTTTATTCTTTTCTTGTTCAAAAATTTCTTACTTATATCCTTTGGTGTGTTATGTTGGATGTTCCATTTTCTATTCTCATTTGGATAGTGAGAGAATTTTTTGAAAAATTTATAGATGTAATTTTGTTTGTTTTCATTATTTAAGTCTCATAGGTTGGAACTTCTTGTAGTGGACCTTCAGGTTTTGTTTTACTTTAGTTGAGCCATCATAATTAGTAAATTCTTAAATAGTAGGGATATCCACTCCAGATCTCCATATATTGACCTCTTGGTTGGTTCAGTCAGGTGTGAGTGTTTTGGATATTTTTTTATAGGTAATTCTACTCCTTTTAATTTGATCCATTGGATCGTTTTTGTTTCATTTGGAACTTAATGGATTTATGGAGGAAATTGGGTTCTGGTGGGGATAATTCTCATACACCGACCTCTCCCATTCCCATTATTTTTTTCATTTTATTCATATTTGTTATTTTCCTCACATTTCATGTCAATACATCGATTTTTTATTATTTTTTGGGGCTCTTGTTCAAGGTTCAGGGTTAGCTTGCACCGTTTATCTAATAGTGTGGAAACTATGTTGTTTTATTCCATGAGTTTTTAGCTCCATTTTTCACAGTAAGAACACGGTTTATCCTACTATGTGGCCGAACCACATGGTGCCTAGTTGGTCTCTAGTGATAAGAAAATAGTTGAAACACATTTTGTTAAACTGTATGGCAAAACTATGTGTTGTTCTCAGAATTTTCAAATTTTCTATTTTTTAAAAATTCCCTCTCGGGTTTAAAACCCAAAATAGGTTATTTTATTCCCCATTAGTCCATGGAGTATGTGGGAGCCTAGGGCCCTAATCCTTTCATCCACCTAAATATTTTAGGTTATTCTCTTGAATTCTTGGTGTCATATTTAAGGTACAACCTCTAATATTCTTCTATTTCCATCTTTTTATTGTTTCCTCCTATTTATTTCCCTAGTTTCATGTTGGATGAACTATATATAATAATTTTGACATAATTGGATTTTGTTTTTAATGTTAGGGAGTTCAGATCAAGTCTTGAGTCTTTTTATTCTAAGTTTATAAGGTTTCATTCAATCCTCACCCAATTTAAGGTAGGAGGTTACTTGATTTCTCTTTCCTTTCACATACCATAAGTTAATGAGAATTAAAAATTAATTTACTATAAATTATTAGTTGTGATAATGTTTAAGAAAGGGTTAAAAAATATTTCATAAATCAAGTGATTTCATCATTTTTTTTCAAGATGTTTGAGGAATTTCATGTGTTCGTTGGAATTCCTAAATGGTTTTAAATTGTGTTTTGATTGTTTAAATTAATTACATTGGATTTATAATGCTTCTACTTTTTTTATTATAGGCCTAAGTTAATTTTTAGTTGGATTCCTTTATTCTTATATATTATTATCAGTTTATCATTTGAAACCCCTTGGTTGTAATATATTGTTTTATTTTTTATTCTTGATTGTTTTCTACGGTTCTTCTCGTGAACACATACACACACACACATATATATATATATTCATACATTTAAGATCATATATATATAAACATGGATAAATATATGGGTATATATATATATATATGGGATATCATGGTAATTATCCTTTAGAAACCTGGATCTCAAAATGATATTTGGTTCTTCATTTTCATTTCGAAAAACAGCTTTCCAAATGAGATTTCTTGAAATGGATTTCAATACTTCTTGGAACTTTTCAATGGATTATTAAAATGAAAGTTTATTTATAAATTATTTTCAAATGTTATCTTAAAAAAATTTGTTTAAAGGACCATTTGGAATTTTCATATTGGTTCTCTAATGGTTTGACTAAAAATGATTTTCTAGAGTTTTATGAGAAATATGATCCTAGTTTTAAATAAGGTTCCCTAGTTAGCACCTTGAAATATTTCCCCTGAACATTTGTGTGACCTTGTGGAATCCCTATAATTTGATGGGTGTTTTCACATGGAAAATGGCTAGAGGTGGGCTAAGAATTCTAGTTGACTCATGTCAATCCATACTTGGGGTGTTGTTTATTTATTTTCTACCTCAGCTCCCAGTTATATTAACATCGATGGATATTATGAATTTTAGTGGGGGATGAGAGAAACTTCTATACATGTGCCAATTAGATGAACTAAATTACCATGGTATGGAAAGGACACAGTGGGTTGTGCCACTGGTGAGGCTTTTTGAGAGAATCCAGGTTGATTATTCACTTAGTAACTTCATTGACAGTTCAACAGATGGATCTGAATTTAGTACATCTAGGGTCACCTCATAGATTTTTTTTTAATTTTCCATGATTATATATCCTTTACTTTTTACTTATTATAGTAAATGATTACATCACTACTTATCTATTTTATGGTTTCCCTATAATTCATATTTCCCTAGTTCCAGTTTTATACTAGGTACATGTTTCTTATTTTCGATTGTATTATGATTTATCATGTCATCCCTTTCTTATGTTATGGTCTTTACTTTTTGTGTATCTATTTATTGTTCCTTTTATGGTTCCTCAAGAGTGATTTGGGTGTTTTTAGAAAGGGTTTATCAAGTTTATTTGTAAATAGTTCAATTGAAAGGGTTTACATATTTTATTTAATTTTTTTGGGTTTTAAATATATTTTTAAGTGAGGAGATTGTGATTGGTTTTATGTAAAGGAATAAAATTTATCTTTTAATATGAATTTAAAAATTGCATTGATGTTTTTTTTGAAAAGTAAATACATGGACTCTCTAGTGATTTCTTACTAAGCATTATTATTCTCACTCTCTACTTGTTCCACTAGAATCAGTAGACCCAAGGTTGTATTACAGGTCATGTATTATTTTGAATTCACTATTGGAGTGAGTGGTATTTGTGGATGGATAGTTATCAAGAGGTCACATAGAGATCATTCCAAGTTCTAGTTTGGTTTTAGTATTTATATTTCATCTTTTATCCAGATCTAGTTTTGGTCTTGCTACAATTATTAATTTTATGTCATTTTTTTCTTTTTTATAATTGTATTGCATGATTTTTTTATCATTTTTTGTATCTTTTTTATTAGGAAAAATCATCCATAATGATTTTCTCATGATTCTGTGATTCTTTTCATTAGCTCATGGGGATTGGAGACTCCGCTCAGTTATGTCATAGATGGGTTTGTGTGTTCGATTTGGGGGTGAATCGGGCTGGATCATGAAAATATAGGATAAGTTGAAGAATATTTATGAAATACATGTGAAGTTAAATAAATCAATGTTAAAAATCTAGATACTAAAGTATGAAGACCATAAAATGGGATATGATGAATCTTTTGGTGACTTCTTTACAAGGGTTAATGAAATTATATGCACTATAAGATGTTTTGGTGAGAAATTGGAAGACTCTACTATTTTTTAAAAGATATTAAGAATTATTCCTGATAAATTTTATGTTAAGGTATCATAAATAGAAAATAGAGGTCCTAAAAATCTCCTTCTAGATTATTTATATAGTATTATCATCACATATGAAATGATAAGATAAATATTTTTCAAGAATAAAGAAAATATTGATCAAGAAATCTCTTTCAAAGCTGTTAAGTAAGAAAAGTCAAATAAGGTTTATAAGGAAGAAGTCAATGAATTTGGACACGGAATATGATGTTATTAAATTTTTTGATAAATTCATGAATTTATTTTCTCTAAAGTTGAAAATACACACACGGAATTGTAAAGTAATGTTACCTTTGAATTGTTTTGGTTAATGATCCATTGAACATTTCACAGTAATCTTTCCAGGGATAAAAGAGGATGAAGATAGTGATAATGAAGATAGAGATTCATGAAAAATAAGACAAATAAATCAAATCCATTTTCAAAAATATAAGGATAAAAAGTTATCTAAATATAAAAAGAGAACTTCTTTAAAATTTTAGGAGGATAATGATAGTTAAGTGAAATTTGAAAACTCTAGTGATGTTGCTGCTAAAAATTTATTATTAAAAAGTGAATGATGTGAACTTTACCAGTGATGGATGAAGAATATCTTAAGAAGAAGAGGAGGGAACAAAGATATAGTTTTTTCTTAAAATAGAATCAAAATTATATCTCTTAAAGATGGTTAAACTTCAGAAATCAAGAAGTTTAGAAAAAAAGATATATCAAAAAAAATTCGGAATCGGTGCTTGAAGAAAAATCAAGGTTGTTAAAATTTATTGATGAACTTGAGAGGTTACTTGATGAAGAGAAAAATATCAACATCAAGCTTTAAAAAAAAGTGAAAGAGGTATAATTTGACCTTTTTCAACAGAAACTTATTAAAACTGAGAAAGGAATTGAAAACATCAAAAAATCGAGTATATAATTTGATTAAAGTTATAAGAAGTGCGAACCTAAAAAAGATAAAAAAATCATCCTCATATATTATAAATAAATAGGAAATGTTCTGAAGAAGAAGTAGGTTAATAAGACCATGTAAATAGCTAAAACTTACAGAGTCAAAGATATTTAAATTTTAGAAAAAATATATTTTTAAAGAAAATAATGCTAAAACTGAAGGCTTTGTTAAGCCTAAGAAGAAGCCTAATTTGAAGAAAGACGATAGTCAGAAAGATTATAGAAATCAGGTACACAATTATAAACAAAATACAAGTTACAAAGGAAAATATGATTTCTATGGATATGACTAGTACTGTGGTGGTTTTGGGTATCCAGTGAAAATGTGTTGGTTCAATCATCAACACTACGATGAATCTAGGAGGTAATAAAGGTAGAGTTATTGGATGAGTCACCCCACTCAATGAAGGTAATCTGAAAAATCAAGTTTGAAAATTGAAAATATATTTCAAACCCTGGAAACTATTTTTGAAATATGTGATCAAAAGCATCTAGCTAAAATATTTCTTATAATTATTCCATCTCAACAATATTTCTATGAAAAATACTTGAAGCCTCATGTGAAGGATGCAAATGTCTAGGAAAATTTGCTATCTGTTGAAACTAGTCTCAAATATACAAAAGGATAATGAAATTGATATTGGATATCAAGTGTTCTTTATCTATGAATAGAGATTTTAAATTTTTGAATAATGTAAAAGATTATCAATAAGGGATAGTGAATTTTTGAAATTATGAGTCACTCAAAATAAAAGGTATTAGATTTTCTATCATTGGAAAAAGAAACATTGTAATATAGAAGTTCTTTGTTTATGATAGACTAAAACACAACCATTTTTGTATCATATATATTTTTTATGAAGGAAACTAAGTTTTTTTTCAGAATAGATTGATTTTTTGTTAAGAGGATTAAATATGGGAATGTTGTAACAAGAGGAAAATGAAATAAGGGAATCTTTTTTCAAGTTAGAGATGCACAAGGATATGTTATCTGAGCAAGATGGAAGAAAATTGTTTATGTAATAAGAGGCCTGATCATATGGACCAAAATAATATAAGCATATTGATAAGGGGAGAACACATTCATGATATTACAAACATGAAAAGAATGATATTTTTTATATATATATGAAAGGGGAGATTATAAATTTAGAACACAAAATAGATAAGATAAAATCAAATTATCCCCTGGAGCTTATTCATTATGATATATGTGGGACTAGGATAAAGAAATAAAAAATTGGAGATAATTAATTAATTTACTTTATTGATGATTTTACTAAATTACATGTATGATGTTTTTAAAACATAAATTAGAGTCTCTAAAAATGATCAAAAGTTTCAAGTGATGTATTGAAAATGAATGTGTATATTCTATGAAAAAGATTTGAATATATAATAGTGATAGATAAACAAATGGGAAGTTCAAAGACTACTGTGAAGAGCATTTCATTCATAATGAATTTAGTGCAACATAAAAACCACAATTTTTTTTCTTCAGAGAAATAAGAAATAAATATTTGGTGGAGATAGATAGAACTATAATTATTGAACATGATTCTTCTTGATTATTTTTTGAGAAAAGCTATTAGAGCATAATTTCACATTTAGAAACACTATTTATATTATGAAAACTTTTACGTGACTCCATATGAGATGTATTACCAAGATACCCCATGTTTAATATATTTAAGGTTATTTGTTATCCCCTGTATAATCATATTCAAAGGTGAAATTATTTATAAGTTTGATCAAAGTGGAAATGATGGTATCATTCTTGGATACCCTCATATTAATAAATGATAATGCTTATACAATAAAGAAATAGGAAATATTATTAACTCTATAGATTTGAAAGTATTCGATCGTTCTAAATGAAAATATTCACAATCAACTGCTAATATGAGAGGAAGTGGTTTCAATTAAACATAATGACAATGTTCTTAATAAAAGAGATAATATAAAAGATGCACTTAAGGAATATTTTAACTCATCTATTTCACGTGGTGAGAAACAATCCCATTCATCTCATCCAACATCGAGGGATCAAGTTGAGGTCTAAAATATCATCAGAGATTATGGAAAATGGGTTCAAAATAGAAGAACATCAATGTCATTTTCAAATATTTCCCTTTTTTCATAGGTTGATCTAAGATATGTTGAATAAGAGTTAGAGAATCAGAAGTGGATAAATTCAATGAATGAAGAATTGGATCAGATTAAAAAGAATTATACATGTGAAACTATTCTCAAACTAGAAGATAATATTTTTATTGGATCAAAATTAGTTTTTCCAAACATGTTGAATGAAAATGGTGAAGTGATAATAAATAAGGAAAGTTTGGTTTGTAAAGGAAACTCTAAAGTTAAAGTCATTGATTTTGATGAATCTTTTTCTCAAATAGCAATACTTGAAAACACTAAAATCTTTCTTGATATTACTGCATAATGAAGATATAAGATATTCTAGTTGGATGTTAATTAGGATTTTCTTAATTGATAGATAGATTAACAGGTTTATATTGAGAAACCATGTCGATTTTTTTATCAAGATGAAATATATGTTTAAAAGTTGAATAAGGCATTGTACGAAATGAAACTAGCCCCATAATAATGGTATTCTAAATTGGATACTATTTTGAAGAAGTTAAACATTAGAAAAAAATAGTTGAAAACAACCTGTACATAGAATAAAATCAAGAGGGTTCTATCATTATGATTTTTATGTTGATGAAATCATATACATAGGGAATTGTGAAGGAACATGTGAAAATTTTATGAAACAGATGAAGAATTTATTTGAGATGTCTAAACTAGGTTAAATGAAATAATTTATTGAATTATAAATATCTCAAAATAAAATGAAAATTCTCCTATATCAAGATACTTTTTTAATAGAACTCTTGAAAATATTTTTCATAAAATATTCAAAGCCTGTTTACACACCTATTTTAGTGGAAAAAAGTTATGAAAAGATGGGAAAGTAGAGGATATTGATCCTATAGAATTTATTTATTTGATTGGAATCCTTTTATATCAAACATATTCAAGGATATATCTAGTGTGTGTTGCTAAAAATTGTGCCAGGTATCAAATTAATCTAAAGAAGTATTATTTTTTGGATGGAAAAATAATTATACAATATATTAAAGGCGTAATTTGTTTTTGGTGGAAATGTTACTGCTCAAGAAAGATTTATTTGTTTGGTTACATTGATGTTGATTAGCCAGTTTGTGTCGAAGAAATAAGATAAAAAAAATTGAAGTATTCTTCGTGGGAGAATTAAGTGTGAGTTGGGATATAAATAAAAAAATATTAGTGACTATCAACACTGATGAATTTGATTATATAGCTATGACTCAAGCAGCAACATAGTTAGTTTGCATAATGACACAACTAGAATATTTGTTAGTTTATGTGAATTCATCCCATATCTTCCTCCAATGGCCCGAAGGCCTTCATTTTTATTAATTTTTGATAATCCACCTTTCAAGGGATGAGGTGGAACCCTACAGTGCCCATAGGTGAATGATTACATGCCCGTAGGCCATAGAGGAATTCATTGACCATAGGCACAAAAATTACATACAACCCATACTAACAACTTGGAACTACTCCTCCCCAGCATCTTCATCGTGAAATCAGCTCTCCACCTTCGCATGGATGTTCAGCTAGGCATTCCCGTGCATGCACAGGCTTGTCCCTATGGAAGGTGTCATACCCTCTCATTCTTTCAATCTGTTTAGCTTTTGTTGTGGTGAAAGCTCTTTGCTCATCCTCCTTGTAGAGCTTGTTCCTTATAGGTTTGTCTAGTTTGCATCTGCACAAAGGTGGCCCGAAGGCCTTGAGATGGCCCGAAGGCCCAACTAACCCGAAGGCCTGGGTGCTCGAAGGCCTATGAAGGACTCGGGGACCAAATCGGAGGCCCGAAGGCCCAAATGGGGGCATATTCCCAGCTGCTACAGTGCCAAACAGTATCCTGCTACAGTTCCTGCTACAATATCTACTACAGTACTGCTACAGTACTGCTACAGTACCCAGAAATTCTGCCTCCGCCTGGATTTGATCCCTGGTCGCTTGGATGCACCAACAGAGACCTTGCCAACCGGGCTAAGGCTCATGTGCTCATCCCATATCTTGCATTGTGATAATAAAAGTTTTATAAATCTTAGTAAGAATCTATTGAAACATTCTTAATATAATAAAATTGATATTAAACATCACTTCATCAAATAGAACATGGAATGAAATTTACCGTAGTTAGAGTTTTTTTCTACAATGAATCAAGTAGCCGATATCTTTACTACAAACATTCCATAGGAAATATTTAATAAATTGAGGTTGATTATGGGTATACAACCTCACTCTCTTCAAGTCTAAAATATGTGATATATGTCCCCTTTATCAACTTCTCTTTGGATTATTTTTCCAAAGGATGATAAAATATGTAACATAAATCTATCAATTTGTTTGTGCTTTACCTTACAAGGAAGGGAATATATTTAGGGTGGTTTAAAGGGGGTAATTTGTGATGTCAACATGTGTGAAATATTTTAATAGTTTTTTATGTGCATACATTCATTTGTTCTGTATGGGTTGAATCCTATTTTGATGATGAAGTCTAGAGTGAAATAAGTCATTCAAAAAGTCTATTAATTACATATTTATAGATATCATGATATTTTTGTTCAATGATTCTTTTTTCTAACACATAGTTCTCTCATGTCAGCTTATAATTCTTGGATAGTTATTCATTTCTTGAGTTTCAATGTTTCACTAATTTATATTCCTTGGTTTCCAAAAAATCCAAAGGTAGAGATTATTGAGACCAAGAAACATTGAGGTGCTGTTGATGTAAGAATAATCTAGTTATGTTGAAACAAGGATTTATTTAAGTGATATTTTTGTTGAATCTTATAAATCACTTTAGTATTTTGAGCTTTCCTTATGAAGGTCTAAACAGAGTTTGTGGTTGAGATATGGAGTCCAATAGACTAAGTATAATGGACTATGTCCAATGAACCAAGGATGAAACAATATGTTATAACAATATCAAATAACTAAGATATTCTTGTAAATAAAATTAGAGGATGCATTGATATTTTTTAGAGTACCAAATAGTAGTACAATTATAATGAATTTATAATCCTATCTAAAGTTGTTCAATGGAAAAAGTTATTATAACTTGGTGGAACTATAGTCCCCAAAAAAATAGAATGGTTTTTGATGTTTTGTCATATGAAGGGAAGTGCGAAGTGTATAAGATGGACTTGTAAAAAGATAAATATGTGAAGAAAAAAAATCTCAAACATAGATCTCTGAGAAAATTCAACAGATAGAGACCTATGAATGGACTTTTATAAAGTATTATGATAGATTACACAAAATATAATTTTACAAAGTCATCAGATAGAGTCCAATAGATGAACTTTTGAAAATTAATTGGGTATAGAAGTTTTTATGGAAGCTCAAGAGGAATTAGAGTCCAAATTAAGTCATTATATAGAGTTACTAAAATATATTTGAGTAGAGGGGACATGAAAAACTTACTTAATGGAAAATTATGAATTTTAATGAATGGAGTAGTTTTCATGATTTTTTAACGAATGAATGTTTTTGAATGTCATTTAATTTTTTTTCGAAGACATTACTGTGATGATTCTAAGATGGTTGTTCAAAACTTCAATAATCACAAAGGAAGCATCATGATTCTAGTTAAGATTTAAGGAAATTTTGAATAACATTGATAAAAAACTTTAAGGAAGTCATTATGAATACTGTTGACTCCCTTTAACTAGGAGTTTTGAATATATAAAACTATTGAAATTTTGATAGGGGTGTTCAAAGTTTGAGTGGTAACATTGAACTCGAACTTCACACTAATCCATAAGTTTTTGGAGAAAGTATGACTATATAAAGGGAAGATATTTCATCAAGAAAAGGTTGTCCCATATAGTTTATTCAAGGATAAATGATAAATAATTTAAGTTCCATGTTACTAGATAGAGTTTTCTAATCAATTAGTATCAGATGAACAACGAGATGAAGTTAGTAGAAAAATAGAGGGGATAATATGAACATGGAACAAATATACTAGATCAAGTAGGTAAAACCGAGGGTACCAGATGGATAAGTGATCATATAGACCAATTCTTAAAAAATTATTTGAAGAAGTACTTTCTCATTGTTGTATAGGAAAGTGTTGTATAATAAGAACTTGTAGGAAGGAAGGTGTATAGAAATAATCCTAGAGACAACATAAAAAATACTATTATAAAAGGTTCCATTATTGTTGTAAACATTATTCTATCATATTATCTATACGAGTAGAATATGAACTGTCTATTGACTATACTTATTTGTAGGTGATGGATATTCCCTACTTATTATAACCACTAAAGGATTTTTTTTCTAGTGGATATGTGGTTTTTTATTATTTCAAAACCATGTAAACGACTAGATGCTATTATTGAGTTTTAAACCTTATAAATATTTGTGTTCCTATGGGTGTGCTTGTTTTTTTCTAGTGGATTTAATTCTCACTAACTGTAGGTGAAGGTTGTTCTTAAAGAAGGAAAATATAAAAGGAACTGGTCACTAATTCACCCCCTCTCAATGACCACACATATCTTGACCAGACCTTTCATATTATACTTTCCAATGTCATGGAGTATGATTATTTTATGTCAACATGGTTTTTGATTAATGATTTACATTTTTATTCGATGGTAAATGTATTATTTTAATTATCATCAATTTTTTGTCCACATTTCAATGATTTATTATATGATTATGTTATCATGCCTAATTATCACTTGTTATGGTTTCAAGATCTTCTTTAATTAATCATGATATTTTATCATAATTATATCTCTCAATTTTTTATTATATAGTGACTAATCCTATATATATCATTGATAATGTTTTACTACTTCATATTATATAGGGATATGTTTATATTGAAATAATTTATGTAGATTTTTTAGGATGAATTGGATGTTAAATTGGGTGATAAGAAACAAATTATTATAGTCTCCAATGTCAACAAATAATTGATTTTTGGTGGTGTTCTTCAAAATTGAGAATATATCTATAATAAGGTATAAAAATGAATGTTTTTTTAGTCATATATGTTTCTGTAAGAGTATAATAACCTTGTTCTTTTTATTACATTCATACAGGATTCAATTACATAGAATTTCACTTAATACAAACCTAAATATCAAGAATTATAGTGTATTTGGTAATTAGGTACATTACATAATGTAACACCCCGAGATTTTATGATAAGTATTCTTTTTAATTTATTTGAGGTCTTGTGTTGTATGCTAAACCATGATTATCTTACGCTATACGCAACACCGTATTAGCTTCTAGTATATGCAACACTATTCTTGGATCGTGTTACACACAATTTCAAGTTCGTTTTATGAAAATTATTCTACGCAACATTAAGTATAGATTTTTTTAATGAAATAAGTTTTGATTATGATATACGCAACACCAAAGGGATCTTTCACTACACGCATCCCTGACTTGGATTTCATTACACGCAATCACGACCTTCCTCGATAGCGTGTGTAGTATGCAATATCATGTTTCACTAAACTACAATATGTTATTAAAATATTATATAAACTAGCCGTTATGAATAGTAATACCCACTTTTTGAAATTTTATAAATTTTATCTTTCAAAATGGACTTCATTTTTGGATTCGGAATATCGAAATTATCCTAGGGTGAAATTTTGGTATTTTTCTGAAAACATTCAATTTTTGATGAATAGTGAAAACACTGAGTTATTGGTCAAAACCGACTTTTTATTTAAAATATCATTTATTTTATTTAAATTTATTTTAGGTAAAAACAGATACATAATACATATATAAGTTCAATATAATTAATTGGAGTCATTTTATAATAATTTTAGATATATAAAAATTTTATTGAACTTTTCACCATCTTTTATTCACCTCCTAGGAGCATTTGCAATTGTACATAAAACTTAATTTTACCACTTCTGTGAGTTGAATTTTGAAAATCCGAGAGACACGGTTAATATCAAGGAGTAAAATGTGGTTCAATAAGTTAAAAATAATTTTTGGTGAATAATAACTTTTTACTTTTATTTACCACGGTTAAAAGTAAATAGGGTAATTAAGAGTAAAAATGATATTATTATTACCCTAACACATGAACTAATTATATTGGATAAGTGTAATTCTACTAAAACCAACCTTCGGAATAAAATATTACCCTTTTGGTACACTTGGATTAAATTAGTACACTTATTATTATTTTATTTAAAGAAGAGTTAAAAGAGTTAAAATCAATGTTTAATAACTAAAACATTTTTAATATAGTGTTATATATAAGATAAATTATACTATTAGTTTTCATTATAAAGATAAAAATTATTTCCTACATAATGATATTTTATTTATAAATTTTATACATTAAATAATTTAATTTATTTATGACACAATGATGATGCAGTAATTACCTTATTAATAAAATATTAACATAATTGATGTTATAAATACCCAAATAAATGTAATTTGAGACTTTTTATGAATTAAACTAATTTTATAGGTTAATATGACATGTTATTAATGATTTGATTAATTGTTTTTGAACTAATAATGCTGTTATGATTTTCACAGAAATCAATTACCAAATAGTGTCAAAATTGACATAAGATAGTTTTTAAAACAAATATTATATTATTAATTGTTATTCTATTCATAAAAATAAATGGTTCATCCAAATCACTTATATAAGGTTATATATATTAATAATGAACCACTTGGGGTTCGTTTGGCTTGTTATAGTAAGTTTATTAACCATATAGTTTAAGAAAACAAAAAGACATGATAAAAGTTAAATTATTTAACTTAGAGTTAAATCTAAATGATAAGGTTAAAATAGTAACCTAAAATTGTCTAAAACCTATTGGTTGAGAGGATTTATACCCATAACTACTTTAGATTCTAAATAAATTAATTTGGAGCTATTATAAACTGAATATGACTTTATTATAAAATAATATTTTAAGTTTTTTCTAAGGTGCCCCGCTCCTCCCTTATAAAAGGGAACCTCCTTCCTCTTATCTTTACACAATTTTGAGCTTTAAAGCTCATAAAAACCCTGACCATTTCCATTATCAAATTCCCTAGAAACATTATAGAGGTTATGGTCTCCTCAAAAGACCAACTCTAGTGCCTTAAGAGGAAGCTTAAAAGAGGTGCGTTGAAGAAGAGGTAATCTCTTCTACAGATTCTTTCAAGTTTCTTTCTTCTTCAACTTCTTCTAATTTAGTGGTTTCATTATAAAGTTACAACAAAAGTATCACTAATATACTGATATATTATTATAAATATGAAACAACCCCATTTCACCTTCTATCCATCCTATGGAAAACGAAATCACCGTACGTGCGTACGTACAGAATACCGTCTCCATGCCGTGGTGTAATTTGTTTTTCCACCACCACCTTACTTGGATGGGTATAATGGTGTAAATAATAACTCTATATAGTTATTATAAAATTATACTGATTCTGATATATTATATCATCCACTCCAATTCAATTCAATAATTATGGGAACGATATCATTGCTCGTGCGTACGTACGGATTACCGTCTCCACGACACAATAAGATTCATTCTCCATGTTAACCATTCAAGAATGATTATAAAGTATATATAATGAATAATAATTAAATATATGACATTATAAAGATACTTTATTTATGTATATATAAATTCCATATAATTACTTCCATTCAATTAAATAAGGAAAGGAAAAAAACGTTCATGCGTACGTACGACCTACCGTCTCCATGAACGGTGTATTTCATTTCATTTATCTATCTATTATATATATATATACTGAATATATATGATATATAAATCATGATTTAAATTTTTTAAGTAATTAAATCATGATAAAAGTAATAATAATATCAATAACAACAAGTCCAAACACGTATGATAAATAAAATGATTTTACCCAAAACGCTGCTTTAACATGGAATTTACAAAAGAACGGGTAATATAAAGTCATAAGTGAACCATATATGACATCATAACAATGAATATGATTCTGTAATAAGTCTATGACATTATTTAAATTATTATATAGGAGGTTCGGATATGTACGAAGCATATCGGACCTAAGGTAAGGGATAACTTTTCGAATCTCGTTTTTATCCGAGACTGTTTATTCGTAAGTATTTAGTGGGGTTGTGTTTATTATCCATGTCCATGTTTTCTAAAAATGTTTTAATAAAATGTTTACTATTATTTCATGTATGTTTAAAGTCATTTTTACCCTTTTTTTACTTTGTTACCACATTGTATGGAAGGAATCTTTCCATTGGTTACCATATAAGGAACTTTTTGACTTTTCCGGCAAAAGTACGGGGAGAATGTTTTTTTAACTAATACGGCATGAACGGATTTTTAATGTTTCGTAAAGCCTTATTTTAATGAATATTACTCTTCAATATTTCATGATTATTTTTAACAAAATCTTTTTCTTTTAAAATTTTGTGGAATTTTGTGAAAAGAAAATGATTTTGAAGAAGAAAGGATATTTTCCTCAAGAATTAATTTCAAGTGTTTTATCAAAACCATTCTCCATATAAGATGACATTATTTCATATGTGTATGTTTTAGTTATAATATCTTTATAATTTATATGGTTTCACTTTTCTTATGATTAAATGATATCCATTTGTTTTATATGGATTATGTTATGATGGGATGATGTTTATGAAACCCATTTTATTATTTGGGTTATGATGAATGATTTATGTTTATGTTGTGGCACACCTAATAATGATTTCATTATGAGATGGGTGGGACCTATATCTCCCTCCAATCCATTGGGTAAAGATTTATATCTCATGAGATATACATGGCTGGAATGGCAAGTTAATCCGGTTCAGTGATACAGGACTGGAACGAGGAGTGAACTCAATTCAGAAAGGGACTTTGTCCACTAAGATGGTCTTGGAAGCAATACCTTGGATACTATGGAAATAATATCATGTGATTAATGGTTTTCCACAATTACATGTTTTATTCCCATGCTATTTTATCATGATTGATGTTCCTTTATGATCTATTCCTTATGTACTACCAGGATTTATTTCTCAAGATTTTGATGTTTGAACTTTATGTTCATGTTATTTTTAAGTTCAAATGTATATGATTTGTTTTATTTTCTCCATACTTACCCTTACTGATAATTTGAGCTCACCCTTTATATGTTTTATTTTCCCCAGGATTTAAAGAAAGGTTTTAGGTAAGAAAAAAAAGGGGAAGATCCTTATGGGAGATGTTGAAGATCTTTCACAATGATTAGAAGATTATGTTCCGAGTTTCCAAAGACACTAAACTATTACGGTCCTTGAGTTTTAGTTCTTATTATGTATTAATTATTTCTCAAAAGTAATTTAATGTCCATGTACATTAATCTTGGGTGTCTACAGTTGGTATCAGAGGAAAGGTTTAGTTAACCTTTGGAAACTAGGATGCGAAAACTTTAGTGAAATCCCTAGAGATATTTCTAAGGTATGTCTAGGGATGTCCCTAAGGATAAGTATACGTATAGGTTATAGTCCTAGTATTACGGTAACGATATTAGAATTAAACCTAAGATTTTATATATTGAAAGTAATCCCCCTTTATTATGTTGTTTTCCTAGCATGATTTTTTCTTCTCATGCTGTTCTTTTTGGGGTTTAGACGATAGATGAAACCCGAAGGAACTGTGTTGATCAATGTAATGGGAAATGCAATGATTTTCCTCTTGGACAAACCAATGTTATGGGGGACGGAGTGAAAAATATTATTACTATACTTACACAATATATGAATCATTCTGGACTCCCGAATGACCAGATAAGGGAACAATATTCTATTGAGTCCTTCATGAGGCAAATTCCACCTTCTTTCAGTGGGTCTTCTGATCCACTTATTTCTGAACAATGGATCAGTACCATTGAAAAGATATTTTCCATACTTTGATGTTTGGAACATGAAAAAGTAATTCTGGCTATTTACCATTTAAAAGGTAAAGCAGACCAATGGTGGACTCTAATTAAGAATACAAGGCCCCAAGATGAAATTGAATCCATGGGATGGGATGAGTTCAAGAACTTATTTTTCAATAAGTACTTCCCTCGTATTATTTGAAAAAATATGGAAAATGAGTTCCTTGAGCTTAAGTAAAGGGATGATGAATCTGTTGGTATATACGAAGCGAATTTTACAGGGCTTTCAAGGTATGAATCTGGCATTATCATCCAACCTGAAAGTAAAGTTGATCGATTCTTCAGTGGCTTAAAACCAAGTCTTCGAAGGGAATTAGATATAATATACTTTAGTACCTATGATGAAATTGTGCATTGTGCTATCAATATAGAACTGGAAGTTGGTGTTACATATCCATCTCATGGTTTTGACAAGAAACGAAAGATGGAGTTCAAGGAAAAATCTCAAAACAATGGTGAAAAGAAGGTGAATGTTTATTTATGCTCAAAGTGTGGAAAGAAGCATGGTGGAGATTGTCTAAAAGGTACTAGAAAATGTTTTAAGTGTGGAAAATAAGGTCATCGAGAAGTTTAGTGTCAAAGTAATAGGAAAAAGGGAGCTAATGATTTAAATAGATAAAATATTACAGAGAACACTCCACCAACACTTCAATGCTAGAATTGCATGGAAATGGGGCATTATGCTAACCCATGCCCTAATCCAAGGGTTAATGATGATCGACATCAATAGCCTCTTAAGGAAAATGAAAAGGTGAAGTCACATGCAATCACTATTAGCAATGTTGAGTATGAAAATGATGTGGTGGAATGATTATGTAAAGGAATTCCAAAATAATGTTGTGGAATCTCATTTATCCTCCAATGGCCCGAAGGCCTTCATTTTTTATTGATTTTGATAATCCACCTTTCAAGGGTTGAGGTGGAACCCTATTACATGCTCGTAGGCCATAGAGTAACCATTGCCCATAGGCACAAACATTACATACAACCGAGACTAACAACTTGGAACTGCTCCTCCCCAGCATCTTCATCTTTGAAATCAGCTCTTTACCTCCGCATGGCTGTTCGGCTAGGAATTCCCGTGCATGCACAGGCTTGTCCCGATGGCAAGTGTCATACCCTATCATTCTTGTAATCCGTTTAGATTCTGCTATGGTGAAAGCTCCTTTGCTCATCCTCCTTGTGGAGCTTGTTCCTTGTAAATTGGTCTGGTTTGTATCGGCAGGTGACCCAAAGGCCATTAGGATAGCCCGAAGGCCCAACTGACCTGAAGGCCTGGGTGCCCGAAGGCCAATGAAGGACTCGGGGACCAAATCTGATGCCCGAAGGCCCAAACGGGGGAATATATCCAGCTTCTACAGTGCCAAACAGTGCCCGCACAGTACTGCTACAGTTACCGCTACAGTATTGCTACAGTTCCTGCTACAGTACTACTACCGTAACCCAGAAATTCTGCCTCCACCTGGATTTGATCCCTGGTCGCTTGGATGCACCATCAGAGACCTTGCCAACCGGGCTAAGGCTCATGTGCAGGAATCTCATTTATAGTATTGTGGAATTTTGGAATATCTATGTATTGGTTTTCAATAATTATATGGTATCGGTAACCATGAAAAGTGATTGAAATATTTTTGGAAAGAAGATGATATGAACCTAATGAAGGGATAAAGAGAAAATGAAATGAGCTCATGACTGATATCATGGTTTGAGTATATAGAAATTTTGGGATTTTGGTATGTAGAAAGAGTTAACTTTTGACAGCATTCATGTTTTCACTACGGTTCAATGGGTATTCATTTTTCAATAGAATACATGATTAATGCATTTGAATATTTGGAATGTGACCAACAATACATATCTTATGATATATGGGGATAAATAACGGTATTTACATGCTTGGTAGAAGACCTCTATATCAATATTTTTCCTTATACTGTGAGTTTGGGTAAGCCTAAATATTGGAATAGATTATGTTAGACATCAGATAGTATTGTTTAAGGCTAGAACTTTTTGATGTTATTTTTGGAATGTTATAATAGTATATTTAAAAAAAAAAGGAAAACCCTTAGGACGGGCAACAACCCATCACGTCGGACAAGGCTGTGGGAATCGAACCCACAACTGAAGTGCGGCAGGCCTTTATCGCATACCACTGGCCTACAGGAAGTCCCTGGTTAGTATAAATTTGTTTTAATTTATTAAGTGGTATGATATATGAAGTATAAGTCCATTTTAGAAACCATATACGATTAATATCACTATATATGGACTTATGTATATTTAATAACTTTTGCTAACATTTTATTTGAAACAGATGGAATGAACTATCATTCAATCGCATGATCTCCTAACACTTCACGAATGACAAATTCAACTTCATTTCTTTAAGAGTTGAAGTGGAAATTTTTCAAGGAATGACCAACGGTGAGATTGTACCAAAATCAAGAAATTATTTCTTCTAATTCAATTTTTTTCAACTTTAGGGAAATGATCTTGAAAACCAAAAATGTTGTCCTATTGCCCTCATATCTGATGGATCAGATGGTACCTTAGATCATAAAAAATTTATGGATTTGTGATTGTTGGCTTTTTCATATCCATGTTATCTACCACTCTCCATCAGAACTTGAGGGTTAGATTTATCTTCCATATATATATATATATTTTCACCTATGTTCTCCTATGTGGAAACCCAGTGATTAGTTAATTTGGGTAACCGTTACGTTTCATAATTTTGTTTTCAAAGTTATGTTTTGGTAGTCCTTTTTACGATGTGGGTTTCTATTAAAGAAACTTTTAAGTAGTAAACCATTTATAACTCCGAAGAATTTCGAGGGCAAAATTCATTTTAAGGGGGTAGAATGTAACACCCTGAGATTTTATGAGAAGTATTATTTTTAATTTATTTGATGTCTTGTGTTTTATGTTAAACCAAGATTATCTTGTGCTATACGCAACACCGTATTAGCTTGTAGTATATGCAACACTATTCTTGGATCATGTTACACACAATTTCAAGTTCGTTTTGTGGAAATTATTCTAAGCAACATTAAGTATAGATTTTGTTTAATGAAATAAGTTTTGATTATGATATAAGCAACACCAAAGGGATATTTCACTACACGTAGCAATGACTTGGCTTGCATTTCACACAATTGCAACCTTCCTTGATAGCGTGTGTTGTACGCAATATCGGGTTTCACTAAACGACGATATGTTATTAAAATTTATATAAACTAGCTGTTATGAATAGTAATGCCCACTTTTTGAAATTTTATAAATTCTATATTTCAAAATGGACTTTATTTTTTGATTCGGATTATCAAAATTATCCTAGAGTGAAATTTTGGTATTTTTCTGAAAACATTCAATTTTTGATGAATAGTGAAAACATTGAGTTATTGGTTAAAAACGACTTTTTATTTAAATTATCATTTATTTTATTTAAATTTATTTTAGGTCAAAATAGATACATAATACTTATATAAGTTCAATGTAATTCAATGGATTCATTTTATAATAATTTTAGAGATATAAAAATTTTATTGAACTTTTCACCGTCTTTTACCCACCTCTTAGGAGCATTTGCAATTGTACATAAAACTTAATTTTACCGCTTCTGTGAGTTGAATTTCAAAAATCCGAGAGACACGGTTAATATCAAAGAGTAAAATGTGGTTCAATAAGATAAAAATAATTTTTGATGAGTAATAGCTTTTTACTTTTATTTACCACGGTAAAAAGTACATAGGATAATTAAAAGTAAAAAATGATATTATTATTACCCTAACACATGTCCTAATTATATTTTATAAGTTTAATTAGACCAAAAACAACCTTAGGAATAAAATATTACCCTTAAGGTCCACTTGGATTAGATTAGGACACTTATTATTATTTTATTTAAAGAAGAATTAAAAGAGTTAAAATCAAAGTTTAATAACAAAAACATTTTTAATATAGGGTTATACATAAGATAAATTAGACTATAAATATTCATTAGAAAGATAAAAATATTTCCTACATAATGGTATTTTATTTATAATTTTTAGACATTAAATAATATAATTTATTTATGACACAATGATGATGCAGTAATTACCTTATTAATGAAATATTAACATAATTGAAGTTATAAATACCCAAATAAATGAAATATGAGACTTTTTATGAATTACAATACTTTTATAGGTTACTATGACATTTTATTATTGATTTAATTAATTTCTTTCGAACTAATCATGCTTTTATGATTTTTACAAAAATCAATTACCAAATAGTGTCAAAATTGACATAAAATAGTTTTTAAAACAAATATTATATTATTAATTGATATTATATTCCTAAAAATCTAAGGATCGTCCAAATGACTTATATAAGGTTATATATATTAATAATGAACCACTTGGGGTTCTTTCGTCTTGTTATAGTAAGTTTATTAACTACATAGTGTAAGAAAACAAGAAGACACGGTAAAAGTTAAATTATTTAACTTAGAGTTAAATCTAAATGATAAGGTTAAAATAGTAACCTAAACTTGTCTAAAACATATTGGTTTAACTTATTTAGACCCATACCCACTTTATATTATATATAAATCAAATTGGAGCTATTATAACCCAAATATGACTTTATTATAAAATAATATTAGAAGTTTTTTCTAAGGTGCCCCTCTCCTCCCTTATAAAAGGGCACCTACTCCCTCTTCTCTTTACACAATTTTGAGCTTTCAAGCTCAGAAAAATTCTTACCATTTACCTTATAAACTTACCTATAAACATTATAGAGGTTATGGTATCCTCAAATGAACAACTCTAGTGCCTTAAGAGGAAGCTTAAAAGAGGTGCGTCGAAGAAGAGGTAATCTCTTCTACCGATTCTTTCAAGTTTCTTTCTTCTTCAACTTATTCTTCTTCAGTTTTTTCATTATAAAGTAATGTAATCAGTATCACTAATATACTAATATGTTATTATAAATATGAAACAAACCCATTTCACCTTCTATCCATCCTACGTAAAACGAAATCACCGCGCATGCGTACGTACAGAATACCGTCTCCACGCCGTGGTGTAATCTGTTTTTCCACCACCACCTTACATGGATGGGTATAATGGTGTAAAGAATAACTATATATAGTTATTTTAACATCATAATGATTCTTATATATTATATCATCCACTCCAATTAAATTCAATAATTATGGAAATGATATCATCGCTCGTGCGTACATACGGATTACCGTCTCCACGACGCGATGAGATTCATTCTCCATGTTAACCATTCAAGAATTATTATAAAGTATATATAATGAATAATAATGACATATATGACATGATAAATCTACTGGATATATATATATATATATTTAATATACTTACTTCCATTCAAGTCAATAAGGAAAGGAAAACAACGTTAATGCGTATGTACGGCCTACCGTCTCCATGAACGGTGTATTTCATTTAATTTATCTATCTATTATATATATATATATACTGAATATATATGATATATAAATCATTATTTACATTCTTTAAGTAAGTAAATAAGGATATAAGTAATAATAATATCAAGAACAACAAGTCCAAACACGTACGATGAATAAAACGATATTACCCAAAACGCTACTTTAACATGGGATTTACAAAAGAATGGGTAATATAAAGTCATAAGTGAACCATATATCATATCATAACAATGAATATTATTCTATAATAAGTCAATTACATTATTTAAATCATTATACATGAGGTTCAGATACGTATGAAGTATATCAGAACTAATGTAAGGGATAACTTTTCCAATCTCGTTTTTATCCGAGATTGTTTATTCAGAAATATTTACTGGGGTTATGTTTATCATCCATGTCCATGTTTTCTAAAAATGTTTTCATAAAATGTTTACTATTATTCCATATATGTTTAAAGTCATTTTCACCTTTTTTTTTACTTTTTACCACATTGTATGAAAGTAATATTTTCTTTGGTTACCATATAAGGAACTTTTTGACTTTTTCGGAAAAAGTACGAGGAGAATGTTTTTTTAACTAATACGGAATGAACGGATTTTTAGGGTTTCATAACACCTTATTTTCATGAATCTTACTCTACAAGATTTAATGATTATTTTCAAAAAAATCCTTTTCTTTTAAAATGGCGTATAATTTTTTGAAAATAAAATGATTTTGAAGAAGAAAGGATATTTTCCTCAAGAATTCATTTCAAGTGTTTTATCAAAACCATTTTCCATATAAGATGAAATTATTTCATATATGTATGTTTCAAGTATAATATCTTTATGATTTAAATGGTTTCACTTTTCTTAGGATGAAATGATATCCATTTTTTATATGGATTATGTTATGATGTGATGATGTTTATGAAACCCATTTTATTCTTTGGGTTATGATGAATGATTTATGTTTATGTTGTGGAAAACCTAAGAATGATTTCATTATGAGATGGGTGGGACCTATATCACCCTCCAATTAATTGGGTAAATATTTATATCTCATGAGATAGACATGGCTGGAATGGCATGTTAATCTGGTTCTGTGATACAGGACTGGAACGAGGAGTGAACTCGATTCAGAAAGGGACTTTGTCCACTAAGATGGTCTTGGCATCAATTCCTTGGATACTATGGAAATAATATCATGTGATTAATGGTTTTCCACAATTACATTTTTTATTCCCATGTTATTTTATCATGATTAATGTTCCTTTGTGATCTATACCTTATGTACTGCCAAGATTTATTTATCAATATTTTGATGTTTAAACTTTTTGTTCATGTTTTTTTAAGTTCAAATGTATATGATTTGTTTAATTTTCTCCATGCTTACCCTTACTCATAATTTGATCTCAGCCTTTATATGTTTTCTTTTCCCCAGGATTTAAAGAAAGGTTTTAGGTAAGAAAACAAAAGAGAATGATCTTTATGAGAGATGTTGAAGATCTTTCACCATGATTAGAAGATTATGTTTTGAGTTTCCAAAGACACTAAACTATTACGGTCCTTGAGTGTTGGTTCTTCTTATGTATTAATTATTCCGAAAAATTAATGTAATTTCCATGTACGTCAAGCTTGGGTATCTATACATAATAACATAAAACATGAAATACAACATCATTATTGGAAACTTTCTTTACATGACCACAACATTCCTTCGTACTTAACACTACATTGGATAACCTGAGGAAATACATAATAAAAGGAGTGGGCTATAAAGACCAGTAAGGGAGTGAACATGGAATAAGAATATGAGTACAACACATGTTATTCAGTAGGAATATCAATGGAGTGAAAAAGAAACATGAACATAAAGTCACGATTTATCATGATAATCATAAAATGGAAATTGGAAACAACTTAAAACACTACATCATAGGTCAAGGATAAACTGTCAAGACATCGTAGTGAACAAAGTAACAAAAATTAATTAGGTAAAACCCTGTCCCAACATGATTTATCATGATAATAAACATTACCAAATGCATTGGAGCGCTATTAGGGTGCACCATTCATAAACATTTCAATATCATGCTTAAATGTGCCACATATATCATATAACACAGATTCATTAATCACCAAAATTTATTCCAATATCAATGAGTATAGAATAAATACATGTAATTACTCAATAAAAAGGTATATGTGCATAAAAGTTAACACCCTTGATAGGGAATTAGTGCAGTATTCACTACACAATTGTTTTGGAATGGAAACTTGCGGTGTAATTTCTACAACCTAATGGCGTGACATAAAAAATCATAAAATGGGGTGATGAGAGAGAAAGGGGTCTCTCATAATATATAAATTAAATTTAAAGTATTAGGTTCATATAAATACATGTACCCATATATGGAATTTGGAAATAGAAGGTGTAACATAATAAAGAAACTTGAAGAAAGAGGATGAATGGAATAATTCTTGCGAAATTTCAGCATAGTGACATGTGTACATAGGAGGGATTAATGAGAGATAAATGGATATATAATTATTAAAAAACAATAAAGGAATACTTGGGGATGTTATAAAACATACCCTATCATTTTTAATTGAAAATAAAAGGGTGTAACATTATAAGGAAACTTGGATAAAAATGAGAAAGGAAGGAACCGATACTTGGATGTGTGATCCCAAAGGATTGGGAGAGGCTTCTTGGGAGCTTGGGGGAACCTTGGGAGGATTATAGGGAGTATATATATCAGAGTATGGACGAGATTAAAGAAGTTTTAGTGAATAGTAATGGGTGATTGGGTGGGTTTATATAGGAAATGAGCTGGGAATTTGTTAATATTTCACAAACTTAGGTTTTGGAATATATATAATTAAATATGAAAAACCACAAACCTTCCCATGGTTTTTGTAAAATGGGAGTGGAAAACATTATTTTATAATTCCAATGTCCTAAAATATTAAAATATTATCCTTTCTTATGTGTAAGTGAGTCACATTATTACAGAAATGAATTTAAAATCATAAAATATATTATACGTTTTGGAGGATTCACTAAGGCTTTATAAAATAAGTAAAACAATATAAAATAGAATTATTTTAATGGTAAAATATCTATTGAGAATATAATACCCATTATAGTATTTATTACATCATTTTGGGTTCATTATGATATCATAAAACACATATTTTATTTATACAGTAATTAATTATTACCTAAAATTTTGATTGGCTTGGAAAATTATGAAAAAAATAAAAATTGGAAAATTTCAACTTATTGATTACAAAAATAATATTCATTTTATCTAAATAATTTTATAAATATATGAATTTTCACTTTTAAAATGATAACCGACATTTATTGAAAATTCATTGGTTTTGAAAAAACAGTTTTCAAACCTTAATAAAGATTACATTTGGCTTCATAAAAATTATATGATCATTTATATTTAATAAAAGTAATTTAATGATATTATTTTATTAAAATATTATTTATTTCAAAAACTCCATTAATTCCCAAAATATATTTCTTAATTGAATTTGATTATTAACCAAAAACACTATTTATGCTTTAAAAATCATTTACAAACTAACATGAAAGTATATTCATTATTCTATACAAAAATAATGTACATAATCATAGTGATAGTGTCATGATAAATATTCCTTTATTACACTAGAATATTCCCTAAGAGTAAGGTGTGTGATGGCAGGGATTTCATGGGGTCGTTCGGTGAACATGGTTTGGGTCGTGATCTTAATGAGCTTGAACTTCTCCCATGAACGGTTTTTCTCATGCTTAAGTTATTGGATATCATATTGGTCTTGGTATAGGGAAATAAAAAAAATTATATCTCCATTAGAAGCTCAGATAAATGGGCTTCATAGGGAACTATTTGAATGGTCCATGCCATCACTTTGTCTGTGTCAAACGGATTTGATAAAACCCAATATTTATACTAGTCATGTGATCACTGTGCAATAGCTATATTATCAATGGTAATGATAATTAATAGTAATTATAAATCCAATTAAATATAATAAAAAATTATTTCATGTGTTTTCTATATCCATAAGACATTAAATTAAACAAAAATTGAAATTTCATTTATAACAGTTCGGGTCATTACAATATCCCCCCCCAAGAAATTTCTCCCTTGAAATTTTAATTTCTCACATTAAAACAGATGAGGGTAACATTGTTTCATCACCTCCTCTGGTTCCCATGTCCCTTCCTCAAACATTTGGTTTCTCCACAACACCTTGACAAGGGGCATCATCTTATTTCATTGAACTTTTTCTATATGATATAAGATATTCATCAACTTCTTCTCATCTGAGAGGTCATTATCCAAAGGTACCACATCTAGATTGAGTACATGAGAGGGGTATGGTATATACTTTCTCAAGAGGGATACATGGAATACAAAATGTACTTGAGATAGGTTCGGTGGTATTTCTAGTCTATAAACCACTACTCTGATGTGATCAAGGATCTCAAAAGGACTGATGAACCTTGGACTAAGCTTTCCCTTCTTCCCAAATCTAATCACTCTCTTACATAAAGATTAGCAGAGGAATACCATGTCTCCATCATCAAACTCTCGGTTATGTAGATGATTATCAACATAAATATTTTTTTTATTATAAGCAACTTTTATGTGTTGTTGGATGGTCTTAACCATCTCCACCATTTATTCAACCATTTTTAGACCTATAAGTTTTCATTTCCCAACATTATCCCAACATGTAGGTGTTCTACATCTCTTCTTATAAAGGGATTCACAGGAAGACATTTGGATGTTTGAGTGGAAATGTTTGTTGTATGATGACTCCACCAAAGGAAGATATTGGTCCCATTCACCTTTTAAGTCCATTGATCAAGCTCTAAACATGTCTTCAAGTGTTTGGATAGTCATCTCATATTGGCCATTAGTTTGAGGATGATAATCCATAATGAAGTTCAGCTCAGTGTTTAGAGCATGCTGGAGACTTTTCCAAAACATAGAGGAAAATCTTGGATATCGATCATATACAATCGATAGTTATAAATCATGTATCTGCATTGCTTCTATGATATAAATCAATGAAATTTTATCAAATGAGAAATCCTCTCAAATATCAATGAAGTGTTCAGTCTTTGTAAGGCGATCCACAACAACCCAGATAGCATGGTTTACTTTGGATGTCTTAGAATGTCCAGTGACAAAGTCCATGGTGATGTTTTCCCATTTCCATTTTGGTATGGGTAATGGTTGCATCATCCTATTAGGATTCTTCCTCTCATCCTTTACTTTCTAATATACAAGGCACTTTGATGTATATTCAGTGATCTCCTTCTTCATGTTATCCCACCAATAGTGTTTTTGGAGATCTTGATACATCTTTGAGCTTCCTTGGTTGATATAGAAGGTTGATCGATGTGCATCATCCAACATATCCTTCATTAACTCAGGATTTGATGGTACACATAGTCTTGACCCAAATTTAACAAAACCTTCTTCATTTACATTTATCTCCGAGTATTTACCTTTTATAAAAGTTTCCACTTACTTTTGAATTACCACATAATCTCTTTGAGCATCCTTTAACCTATCTGGAAGACATGGTTGAGAAATCATTTGTGAATGGATTGATGATGTTAGTTCCTTTATGATTCCCATGTCCATACTCATCAAGTCTAGTAATATTGTATCCTTCTTAATTATTATCAATGAAAGAGTTACTAAATCCTTTATACATAGAGTGGATTCCACTTTATTCTCTTTCCGTGGAGGGTAGTGAATTGACTAGTCATATTCTTTGATCATATCTAACCATATTCTTTGGAGCATATTCAACTTTTTCTTGTGTGAATATATAATTAAGGATTTTTTGTTCCGTATATATTTCAAACTTCTCCCCAAAGAGGTAATGTCACCAAATTTTCGAAGTGAAGATCACTAAAACCAACTCCATATCATGTGTTGGATAGTTCTTCTCATTAACTTTCAATTTCATTGAATCATAGACAATTAATTTGTCATTTTTCATCAACACACATCCCAGGACCTTGTTTAAAGAATCACTGAATACCACAAAAAGTTCTCCACATGTGGGTAGTGTGAGAACGGGTGTAGCGATAAGCCTCCTTTTCAAGTCCTTAATCTCTCTTCAAATTCATAATTCTAATCAAACTTGACTCCCTTACAAGTTATCATGGTAACATGGTTCAAAAATCATGAGAAATTTCTCAAAAATTGGTGATAATATCTAGCTAAACCAAGAAAACTACAAATATCTATCACATATATTGGCCTCAACCACCCCTCAATTGCATTTTTCTTGGAGAGATCCATAGATATCCCATTTCTTGTGATGATATGACCCAAGAATGATACTTCCTTCAACCAAAACTCACATTTACAATAATTTGTATAAATATTTTCCTTTTATATGGTTTTTAGCACGGTAATTAAATGCTCCTCATGCTCCTTCTTACTTTTGGAGTATATTAGAATATCATAAATAAATACTACCAAAGATTTGTCTAGGTAATCTCTAAAGACTCTATTCATCAAGTCCATGAATATTTATAGATCATTGGTGAGTCCTAATAGCATCACTATGAACTCATAATGCTCGTACCTTGTTTAAAAATCATTCTTGGGGATATCCTCCTTTTTCACCCATACTTGGTAATATCCTAACCACATATCCACCTTGGAAAAGTATTGTTCTCCATGTAGCTGATCGAACAATTCTTCAATTCTTGGAAGAGGATACTTGTTTTTATCATGTTTTTTTATATAACGATAATCTATACAAAGGTGCATTGACCCATCCTTATTCTTGAAGAAGAGAAATGGTGCACCCCATGGTGAATCACTTGGGAATATAAACCCTTTATCCAGATTCTCCTATAATTGTTTCTTTAGATCCTCTATCTCCACAATATCCATTATATAAATAGTCTTGGATATTGGCAATTTCCCAGGTATAATATAGATCTAGAATTCAACATCTTTTCTAAGAGGAAGACTATGAAATCCCCGAGAAAACACATCAGTGAATTCCTTCACAATAGACATGTTTTTAAGGATGGTTCTTTCTTTAGACTCAATCATTTGAGAAAGATATGTGTTCTCATAGGGAAGTAATGTCCATGCTTGGTATTAAGGTTATGAGGGAGATTAATCCTCCTCCTGGGACTTGTATAGAATTGGGGGTAAATTATCCATGTGGAGAGTGATTTCCATCTCATGGAAATTTATATTAGATCTATAAAGGGAATGTCAATCCATGCCTAGAATTGCATAAAATTATACCATATGGAGTATGAAAAGGTTCAATGGAAAGTTCAATCCACAAAATTATGAAATGGGAGGAGTTATATTAATGGTATGCAATAATTGGCCCATTTTTTGTTTTCACCAATATCTCTACTTCCATTATCTATGTTGTTGTTTGGATTATTCTACTAAACTTTTGGGATATAAAATAATTCCTAAAAACAAAATAAAAAAGTACATTGACTATTATTTAATGAATAACTAGCATACCTGTCATCACTTTATTGTTGGGATTAACTTCAGCATTAGTGATGCAAAACACTCACCCTTGCTACCATAGAGGTTTTTCGTTGCCTCCAATTACCCTTGGATTAGGGAACTGATTCGAAAAGTGCCCAGGTTCCTTGATGTTGTAGCAATGAAAAATGCATTGAGGGTTGACCAATGAATTTCTTTCTTCTATCACATGGGTGGGTTTCTCATGTCTACAATAATTGGCTAGGTTCCCTTCTCTTCCACACCCAAATCATTTTCTCATCCCCTTTAGGAAATTTTCAAGGTGCTCTTTCTACACCTTTGGAAAGTGGGGTGATGGAATTTCTTAGTACTATTGGATATATCCATCAGACTAACAGAATTAAATTCCACTTTCTTCTTCTTATACCCATGATACCCCTAAAATTTTTATATCTCCATTTTGAATTTGAGGGCACATCATACAATTTCATCAGGGCTATCAAAGTCATAGATTTATAGGGATTTCTGTGGGCTAGGTTTTATCCCACTAAAGAAGCATTCAACCTTGTATTCAGGGTTAATGACAAATCCAGAGGTGTATCATGCAAGACTTGTGATGTTTTTCTCATACACTATGATGGGTTTTTCGTTTTTTACTTGAGGGTAAGGAAGTCCCTTTCCATCTTAAGTCAAAGGTTGCAGGGAAAATATTTATTGAAAAACATTTTCTAGAAATCCTTTCATTCTAATGCGTCAATCTCTTCCTCAGGATTTGTATTTTTGATAAATTTACACCATTGATAAGATTCACCCTCCACATGATAAGGGCCAGAAGAACCTTCTCTTGTTCGAAACACTGAAGGATGGAAAAGATCTTCTCAATGGAGTTGATCCATTGTTAAACAATTTATGGATCAGATGATCCATTAAAAGTAGGAGGCCTTTGTCTCATGAAGCTCTTGATTGGGAAATGTTCTTTATTAGGGAGGATTGTACATTCCTCTTGACCCATGTTTATATTAAAAACATGAGTTAACCATGATATTATATTTACAAATCTTGTGATTCTTGCTCCCATCAGATTGGTAATTTCATTCGGGAAGTCAACACATTGATCTTCTCATGAGTTTTTAGCCTGATTCCTCCAATTAAAAAACATTGAATGGAATAAAAGGAAAATAAGGGGTCAATATTTTATACTATTAAACACATAAAGTGGAATCTAATTAAATTAAATGGATAACTTATAAATTACATTTATCTCCTTAACTTATGAATTTATAAGCTTCAATCTAAGTAATCCATGATCTACTTCCTAATGTTTATTATTACGGTTTTTATTGTTTTTTTATTATTATAATAATAATGGTTCATACTAAGATTATGAATTTACCAAATAATATCCCCTAGGTGTGTTAAACCTAGAGTAAAGAAAGGCCCATTGTCATGCATCAGTTCCTATTCAAGTCTAGATCGAAGCGGTGTTCTCAGGTTTTACCCCTAGATACATCTATGCCAGATCCACCTCTACTTGTTCGTATCCAAACATGAATGTATTTTATAAATAAAACACTTAATATATACTATCCAAAATTTAGGGATTATTTTCATATACTCAGTCTTATACCTAATTCTTTCACTAGAGTTTTATAACCCTAATCCCAAAAATAACTAAACTTTTCTTCTGATACCAACTATAACAACCCTGTTATTTTTATTACATTCATACAGGATTTAATTACATAGAATTTAACTTAATAAAACCTGAAATATCAATAATTATAGTGTATTTGGTAATTAGGTATATTACATAACAACTTAAAACATAACCACAACTTAAAACATCATTATTGAAAACTTCATTTACATGACCACAACATTCCTTCGTACTTAACACTACATGGGATAACCTGAGTGCATACATAATAAAAGGGGCGAGCTATAAAGCTCATTAAGGGAGTAAACATGGATAAAACGAGGAAGATAATACAAGTTAATCACTATCCATATCAATAGAGCACAAAAGAAATAGGAACATAAAGGCACGATATAGCATGATAATCATAACATGGAAATGTAGAAACAACTTAAAACACTACATCATAGGTCAAGGATAAACTGCCAAGACATCATAGTGTAAAAATTACCATAAAGGATTCAGGTAAACCTCTATCCCAACATGACATATCATTATACTAAACATTACCCAATTCATTAGAGTGCTATCAAGGCACACCATTCATAAACATTTCAATCTCACGCTCAAGTTTTCCTCATAGATCATATAACATGGATTCATTCATCACCATAGTTTCTTCCAATATAAAAGAGTGTGTAATAAAAAATATAATTCCTCAATAAAAATTTATATGTGAATAAAATTTAACACCCATGATAGGAAATGGGAATGATATTCACTGCATAATTGTTTTGGAATAGAAACTCACAGTGCAATTTTGGCAACATAACGGCGTGACATAAAAATTCCTAAAAGGGGGTGATGAGAGATAAAATGCTATATAATAATATATAAATTAAATTTAAATTATTAGGTTAATATAAATACATGTACCCACATAAGTAATTTTGAAATATAAGGCATAACATAGTAAAGAAACTTGAAGAAAGAGGATGAATGGAATAATTCTTACGAAAGTTTGGCATGGTAACGAGTGTACATGGGAGGGATTTATGAGAGAGAAATGGGTATATCATTATTAAAACGTAATAATGGAATTATGGTGGAGTTTTTAAAACATAACCCATCATTTTTAATTGAAAATAAAAGGGTGTAACATTATAAATAAACTTGGATAAAAATGAGAAAGGAATGAACCCTTACTTGGATGTATGATCACAAAGGCTTGGGAGAGGCTTATTAGAAGCTTGGGAGAACCTTGGGAGGAATCTATAGAGTAAATAGAAGATTTTTTACTAGATTCAAAGAGTTTTAGTGAATTTTATTGGGTTATTGGGTGGGTTTATATAGGAAATGAGAGGGTAATTCTTTAATATTTCACAAAGTTGGGTTTTGGAATATATATAATTAAATATTCAAAACCGAAAACCTTCCCATAGTTTTTTCCCATGGTTTTTTACAAATAAGAGTGTATAAAATTAATATATAATTCCAATTTCCAAACATATTAAAATATTATCCTTTCTTATGTGGAGGTGAGTCGCGTTACTAAAGAAATGAATTTAAAATCATAAAATATATTATACATTTTGGAGGATTCAATAAGGATTTATAAAATAAGTAAAACAAATATAAAATAAATTTATTTTAATGGTAAAACATATATTGGGACAATAATACCCATTATATTATTTATTACATCATTTTGGGGTCATTATGATGTCATAAAACACATATTTTATTTATACGGTATTTAATTTTTACCCAAAAAAATGACTATCTCAGAAAACTATGAGAAATTAACCATTGGAAAATTTATATTCCATAATTACAAAAAATAATATTCATTTTATCTAAATAATTTTCTAAATATGTGAATTTTCACTTTTAAATTTAAAACTGACATTTATTAAAAATTCACAGGTTTTGACAAAAACAGTTTTCAAACCTTAATAAAGATTACATTTGGCTTCATAAAACTCGTATGATCATTTATATTTAATAAAATTAATTTAATGATAATATTTTATTAAAATATTATTTATTTTAAAATCTCAATTAATTCACCAAAATATATTTGTTAATTGAATTTGATTATTAACCAAAACACTATTTATGCTTTAAAAATTATTTACAAAGTAACGTGAAAGTATATTCATTATTCTATACAAAAATAATGTACATAATCATTGTGATAGGGTCTTGATAAATATCCCTTTACTATAGAATCATACTCCCTAAGAGTAAGGTGTGCGATGGTGGGGCCTTCATGGGGATGTTCGGTGAACATGATTTGGGTTGTGATATCAATAAGCTTGAACTTCTCACAAAAACGGTTTTGCTCACACTTAAGTTTTTGGATCTCATCTTGGTATTGGTCTAGGGAAAATCCTAGAAATGATATATCCCTTAGAAGATATGATAAATGGGATTCAAAGGTAATGATTCGGCTGGTCGAGTCAATCACTTCCTTTGTCTATGTCAAACAGATTTGATTAAACCCTATATTTATACCAGTCATGTGATCACTGTTCAATAGCTATATTATCAACGTTAATAATTCTTAATGGTCATTATAAAACCAATTGGATATAATAAAAAATGATTTCATGTGTTTTATATATCCATAAGACATATAATTAAACCAAAAGTAAAATTTCATTTATAAGAGTTTGGGTCGTTACAAATAGTATATGGGTAAAGTGTGTATTTTAATCACCAAATCTAGATGAGGGATTAGTTGGTATCAGATAAGGGATTATTTATTCTTAAGGATATGACTAAGAAGAAACACTGCATAAAACCTAATGAAATATAGGCTGATCTAAAAATGAAATTATGTAAACTAATAGTTTCATAGTTGAATTAATAGTGTTATAGGTTTTATCGAGGGTGGCATAGGTTAGGAACAGATAGTATTATGTTCTTAATTTGATTGATTAATTTTGTTGAATTATATATTATATATTCTCCCAATAGTCATGTTGGTTTTATTTAATGTTTTTAAAAATTATAATTTGATAAAATTACTAATGTGATGGTGAAATATATAGTTATCCTTATTATCAATGAAATAACGATTGATATATTGTGGAAATTATAATTTCTATACTTACAAAACAATATTAGGTTATTAATAGTGACATAAATCATTTCATTATCCTAAAAAACCAATAAAAAAGTAAAAAATATATAATATCCTTCTTGGTCATATATTATTTTGAATGAGATGTTGATATATTTTGTAAACTAATATAGACATGAAAATATTATATATATTTTTATCATTGAAAATGCCTTGTTATATAGTTATTATATCAAATTTATATAACTCCTCAAATTTTGATATTTAATAGAATAAATTTCCTATAAATATGGTCATTCTCCTCTTATTATAGTTATATGAAACTATTGGATTATGATGATTATATCATCATATATAAAATATATATTTTTAATTAAAGTGATTAAATATATTATGAATTCATTAATAAAGAAAGGGAATGGAAAAGATGAAAGAAGATTAAATGGCCTGCCTTCATAGAAGGATAGTACGTAAGAACCTGGTTTTTCACTCAGGTATGGATCCTTTAAAATTTAGGTCTAAATATTTACTTTGGACCTAATATAGATGCATAATGAGTTATCAAAGGTCTCATTAGTGTCTGGTAAAAGTTTAGATCCAAGAACCCATCTTTTTAGGGAAAAAGGACATGTCACACGATTGGTGCACTGTTTTCCTAATCGTACTAATGGTCAATTTCTAGACAGAACCACTTCACACAGTTTGTGCATGGTCATGTGGCCTAATCATTCAAGCACCCGTTTTTCCCAAGTACCTATTCATGTATTGCGCATAGTTTTTTAAACCATACACATGCTATTTTAAGGGTAAATTTTCTTTTTCCCCTTAATTATCTAATTAAGCCACCTCCATCTTCCCTAATCCGAGCTTATACAAGATTAATCTATTTCTTTATCAATTTGAGGCTTTTTGAGGATATAACCTTGGAATCAAGAGATATACTTAATCCAAAAACCAATAGAGCTTCAGTTCATCAAATTGGATGCGCAATGGTAAGTACTTGAGTCCACATGAGCCGTTCTCATTCTCTTTTTCTCTCAAATGAGATATCAGGGTAAGGATCATTTTTCTATTTTTCTTAGATCTACTCTAATTTGAGAAAAATCAAGGGCCAATACCAGAGGATAAGGATACTACAACCCTAAGGTGGGTGGTCTATAACTCATCCCTAAATTTCGTCGAGCTTGGATTTGTCGTGTGGGTCCCACTGATTTCATCGGGTGCTATTTATAGAATTAATATGTTATGCTTATACTTTTTATAACCATATGGATATGATATTACCATATATGTGATTAAATGTTTTTGGTTATGACCACAAATCCATCCCTTCCATGTCGAAGGTTATTCCATTATTATTGCTTAGTGTTTTGACACGTTTGCACCACCGTTTGGTTGTGCCTTGGATTGACCACTCTAAGGGCAAGCATTTCTATTTTAATTGGATTGATTTATATTGTAAATTTCATAATGGAAAGTACAATATATGTGTACCACTTGACCCACATAAGGTATGTGCTTCAAATTGATAATTAAATGTGAATGATTAATTGGTTGCATATCCGTATCACCCTTTACCACATTAATGGAAGGTAGTTGAATGAACCTTAAATTATGGAATATGGATTAAGTGGATTAAATTAACGGTTACACGATACTTGTCCTTGTCACACTAATGAAAGGAAATTAGTGAACTAAATGACTTCATAAAACAGTTTCATGCTACTTGGACTTATCACACTAATGAAAGGAAAGGCTTGAACTAAAGAAACATAAGATGACTTCATAATCAAATAGGAATGGCCTCACTTGAGATCGCCTTGGATTATGATCAGGGAATGACATGAGAACTCGGGAAACACATTCTGATTCAAGGATACGACTTGATTGGGTTGAGAACCACCTAGATCCCGATGCTTTTCTGTTCTTGGATGCTCGATATGACACCGTAGGATCCCTCCATATTATTACTGGATGCCTCAGATACACTCATTGGATCCAACATTGACAATTACGTGCCATGGTTAAATCTCATAGGGCCCTATCTCTTCTCAGCCCCATCTTACCTTGGATGATCACCTTAGATTCGGTAGGCATCTTATTATAGAATACCTTGGAATATGCTCCTTGTCTTCCACTCTTATCCTTAGCCAAACTATAGTTACTACTGAGTTAGAAACCCTTGAGGTCTACATTACATTGGTTATTACCTTGGAAATTTCACTATCTACACCGTCATGATACTATGTTAGTGTTTTCCATACCTCACATGACCTATTAATATAAACATGTAATTGATTAAATAAATGTACTGGTTATGTTCAGACACCAGCTGAGGGATGATGTAGGTACTTGTGTATTTAGTTACATCATATTTCTTTACTTTAAATATGAATTCCTACACACTATTACATTTCCATTACATGGGCCAGATGTTATAGGCACCATTAGTGGTGGCCCACTGAGATTTCTCTCACAGCCTCTCCAGGCTGCATTTGGTACTCAGGGTAGATTACGTGGTCGCAGGTGTTGACAAAGGGAGGCATATGACTTCAAACACTTGATTGCTTACTATTTAGTATAGAGCTTGATAGCAGAGGAAGGAGTTAGAACTCAGGATGATTAGGATAGTCTTTTATTTCCTTTTACTTATTTGGAACATGTTATGCCTGTTATCTTGTATCCATGGTTTCCATTTTCTTGTGACATTACATATCATCAGTTGTTGAATTCTATTCTAGTTGTTCAGTTATTGTTACTCTAGTCTCTCTTTTTCATTGGGACTTCTTTTTACATATATTTCTTCTGCTATTTACTAATACTTAAATCCACATATTGCACTACACTTTGGTAATGAGGTAATAGTCTCCCCACAGACACACCCTAGGCCCTTGCTACTAGTCGGAAGCCTTTGGAATTTGGGGAGATGCGCTTGAGTCCATGTGTCCCACCAGGATCGGGGCACCATTTAGTGAAATCCAGACACGGGACGTCACAATGTGGTATCAGTGGTGTTTTTATTTCCTTCCTTACTATTTTAAGACAATATATTGTAGATTAGGAATTCTTCATAATTGTTCATAAGTCATTCTTGTGCGTCGTGAACCCATGTTCGAGATAAAAACCAAGTTGGCTAAATTATAATTGTTGTTCTACTTTTTTCCTATTGTAGTTGATATTATTTCACCGTTGGGTGACACACATGTTAAGTGACACACATGTTGTCGGGTGTTGTTGATTATTACTCCATTTGAGGATTTTCTTTTATCCTTGATCCGATGATATGAGGGTAAGAAGCATTATTACATGAATCATTATAGGCACCTAGAATTAAGATGTCATGCATAGTGCCATTCCATGTAGGTTTATTTCACTACTTTTCAATGCTTGATATGCCTCTGATGGATGAGTGATGTTGTGATAGTTAGATTATGCTTATATTACACTTGGTTGCGATTGAGTGATTTCTAGTCTCAATTCGTGAGGTGTATGGGCACTCATGGGTTGGTATGAGTAATTTACTAAGTCGAGTCATTATAGTATAAATAAATGGGTGTCGTTTCTGGTGATAGGTGTATAGGAACTGATTCATTAGAAATGGATATCTATTATAAAGTGAATCCTGAAATCTAAAATTAATTGGTTTCACATACTTATCCCACCTTATCATGTTTATGAAAGGTAAAGAAGTAAAACTAAAAATTAAATGAAAAATTAAATGAAACTTATACTTTATCACTTACCGATTCCTGGCTGTCTGAGTGGGTAGTTGGGGTAGTATGCCTTAGGTAGTCATTTTTCCTACATTTATATTCTTTTAGTGATGCTATCTCCTTACTTCTACGATTTTTCTGAGGCGTGTGCTTGTCATTTTTAGACCAATGTTGCCACAACGTCCTTGTATCATATTCCAGAAAGGTGCGATGACCATGCTCCAGATATGGTGGGCCCGAATATACTAGTCTTACCTCTAGGAGTTACACATGAGGAACCACCAGTTGTACCTAATTTGGGCAATGTTGCCCAAGTTTGTGATAGTTTTCTATGTCTGAGGTATTCCATGCATGGTGCTCCATGTCTCTCACCTATGATGGATGATTTGACTCATGAGTTCTAGCAAAAACATCCTCCAAACATTTCAAGGGATAGTGGTCTGAAGGATGATGATTCTTGGATTTAATCCATCCTATCTATCTTTGAGAATATAGAGATGCCTCCATAGAGAAGGTTCAAGTTTTCCACACACATGATTATAGATTTGGCCTAGCATTGGTGAGATGTGATTACTCAGGTCGGTCATCACCAAGTCATGTTATGGGTTGATTTTCAGACTGCCTTCTAGGACCAATTCTTTCCTTAGACGCTGAGAGCTGATAGAGACAGAGATTTCGTGAATCTCAAGCATGATTCTATGTCGGTTATGTAGTATTCATAACATTTCATAGAGTTACATCACTTTTCATTACTTTTAGAAAGTGATGGGCTTTTTCATTCAAGACATTTCGAGGATGGGCTCTAGTATGAAATCCATACGCATGTCAATGTCTTTCACCTGCCTAATTTTTTTTGTAATAGTCAATCAAGATCTTATAAATGAGCGAAACCTGAGGGATGGAAATAGTACTGGGCATAGAGGACCAGTACTGAGGCAGGCCAGTAGTTCTTCTAGGGTTAGGAAACATTCCCTTTTTTCTCTTGTTAGGGAAATGACAACCATAGTGCCTATTTTGATAGATCTATGGAGTGTCATCAGTGTGGAAAATGGGGGCACAAGAAGCCTCAATGTGATAGATATCCAATGGAGTGTTGATCTTGTGGTCTTATGGGGAATATTCAGTTTTTTTATAGGGCCTTTCCACCAGATTCGAGTGGAAAAGGATTTGTTCCATCTCCACCTTCAGGAGAGAGTTATTTTATGCCACGTTGGGTAGGTAGTTGTAATAGCACTGATAGGTCTAGTCAAGGAGTAGGAGGTGTCCATGTTAGCTAGACCCCTGATCACCGATAAAGAATTTATGATCGTGGTAGTCCATCTATTTCATAGGTTCATGAATCAATCTAGTTGAATTCACTACATCTGATACCTGAGGATCATGTTACAAGACCATCTACAGTACAAGGTACCATTCTAGTAGCCTCTACAATATTATCTGCTTTATTTTATATAGGTTATTCAAAATCTTTTATCTCTGTATCTCTCATGGAGAGTCTCTAACTAGAGATACTATATCACTATGGTCTAATGAACCTAGATATTCCATTAGGGGTACAAAAAGAGGGAATACACCATTATAAGGATTATCCCCTTGAGGTAGGCAGTTAACCATTATTATGGAACATATTTTTCCTCAAGATGATGGGATTTGATGTCATTTTAGGAATGGACTAGTTGGTTCTCCATCATAATTTTATAGACTCCTATCGTTGTAGGGTATCTTTTACATCACTAGAGGGTAGTAGTTATCTACATAAGGGTGAGTGGAATGTACAGGATGGTAGATATGGACCTGAGCATCATGAGCTAGGTTTAATGACCTACCAGATTACAAATATCTTCATTAATGATAAGGTTTTATGTCCAGCTGATTTCCCTCTAATAGTAGATTGTTTCGACAATTTCTTTCCGGATGATTTTTCTGGATTACCTTATAGGATAGAGAGAGGTAGAGTTTACAATAAATCTTATTATAGGAGTGGATCCAGTTTCCATTCCTCTGTATAGGATGGCACCTATAGAGATAGAGGAGCTTAAGAATATGTTAGAGGATTTAGTGTCCAAAGGATTTATACAGCTCTATACATCCTCTTGGGTTTCACCAGTGCTTTTTTCCAAGAATATGGATAGAACCTTATGTATATTCATGGATTATAGAAGTTTGAACCAGCTTACGGTCAAGAACTGCTATCCAAATACTTGAATAGATGATATATTTGACCATATCTAAGGAGAAAAGGTCTTCTCCAAGATCGAACTAATATCGGGTTATCATCAGGTGTGATTTAGACCATCAGACCCACCTTGTACATCTTTCCATAGCAGGCATGGTCTGTATGAGTACCTTTTTATGTCATTCGGTCTTAAGAACGTGCCTATCATTTTTAAGGCTCTGATTAATAGGGGTTTTTACCCCTATTTGTATTCTTTTGTCATGGTCCTTTTGGATGACATCATGGTGTATTCTCACACTCATAGAGACCATTACAAACATCTTGAGATCATTCTAAGTACACTAAGATAGCATCATATTTTTTCTAAACTTGCTAAGTGCCACTTCTGGATCGATAAAGTCCACTTCCTCGGTCACATTATCTCAAAATTAGAAGCATTTTTTGACCATGAAAAGGTTAGTGTTGTAGTTTATTGGGAGCATCCCAAGAACGTGTTTGATATAAAGAGTTTCTTGGGATGGTTGTATATTACAAGAATTTATACAAGACTTTTCTCACCTTTCTTCACCTCTTACAAGTCTTAAAAAGAATTGTGTCAAGTTCTTATGGTCAGAATCATGTGAGAAAGCCTTTTAGGAGTAGAAAGGGATGCTTATATTGACACCTATTCTGACTCTTCTGAAGCCAAGCATATGTTATACTATCTTCTATGATGCATTAGGCATCGACCTAGGAGTAGTGATGATGTAGGAATATAGAGTCGTTGTGTGTGCATCTCGATAGTTGAGATATCACGAGAGAAACTACTCGATGCATGACCTTGAGCTAGAATAATTTTTCCATGCCTTATGTTGCTGGAGACATTATCTATTTGGTGATAACTTTGTGGTGTTCACAGACCAAAAGAGCCTCAAATATATATTTTCTCAGCATGAATTTTACCTCAGATAGAGTATATGGGCCAAACATCTACAATCCTTTGATTTTGAGCTTTACTATATGTCTGGGAAGGAAAATGTGGTTGCAGATGCGTTGATTTACAAAACTCAAGAATAGGTCGTTCAGGAATCCAGTGATGAATGAAAATTTATGGCCCTATTTTTTGAGATATATCATGAGTTTAATGATAGTCACGAGTAGTATTACCTATCATCCTTGACAGTTACCTATTCACTCCTTAAGAAGCTAAAGAGTAGAGAGATTTCAGATCCTGAAGGATTGGTTCATTGTGAGAGTATATGAGGTGATAAACTGCCTTTAGATTGGTCTCTGGAGAGATACAACATCCTTCATCTATGTGGACACATATGGGTTCCTATAGATATGAGAAAGGAGTTGATGAAAGAGTCCCACGCCTATCGGTGGGCAGTTCATCCAAGCATATCGAAGATGTATCAAGATATGTGGTTCCAATATTGGTGGACTAGGATGATATGTTAGATAGCAAGCTTTATCACTAGGTGTTCCACCTATTAGTAGGTGAAGGGGGATAACTAGAGACCTACAGGCTTGCTATAACTACTTCTAATCCTGGAATGGAAATGGGAATATGTTTCTATGGATTTCGTAGTTGGATTACCTAGGTCGCCGAGGGGTAGTGATTCTATCTGGGTAGTCATTGACTGACTAATGAAATCATCTGACTTCATTCCTATTCAAGAGACTTTATCAATTAATGAGTTGGGAAGACTGTATGTATGTGAGATCATACGACTACATGGGGTTCCATGTACTATCGTTTCAGATAGGGATGCTTGCTTCATGTCACATTTCTAGTAGGGATTGTATAAGTCCATGGGAACATAGGTTCTTCTAAGAACATATTTTCACCCATAGACCAATGGACAATTATAATAGACAATACAGGTTCTAGAGGATATGGTTCGAGCATGTATCCTTAATTTTGGTGGTTCTTGGGGGAAGCATATCCCTCTCATCAATTTCACCTATAATAATAGCTTTTAGTCAATAATTTAGATGGCTCCTTTTGATTCCTTATGTGGTATGACATGTCATTCCCCCTGTGATGGCTAGAGGTGGGTGAGGCAGCCCTACTAGGTTCTCATCTCATTCAGGAGACTTTAGAGTAGGTTCATCTGATTTGGAAGTGTATGAGTACTGCTCAGTCTAGAAAAAAATCATATGTCGATCATCATCTATGACCTCTTCAGTTCGAGGTAAGGGATCTGATTTTTCTTCAGGTATCAACCAAGCTAGGGTATATATGGTTACTAAAGCAGGTAAAGTTGTCACCTTGTTTTGTAGGGACTTTTTAAATTATAGAGAGACTTGGGATGGAAGCCTATTAGTTGCTACTACCTCAAAGGTATTGTTCCATGAATGAAGTTTTTCTTGTTTCATATCTTCACCAATATCATGATGATACATCTCATACTTTTGATCCCAAGTAAGTTGAGTTAGATATTGATGCTACCTTTGAGGAGTATCCAGTATGCATTGTTGGCCAGAGCACGAAGGCTCTCTGAGGTCATCTTGTCCCTCTAGTACAGATTCTATTGTAGCATAGTCGAGTATAGGACAATACTTGAGAGAGGGAAGCCAATGTATATGCCCAATTTCCAGAGTTGTTCTCAGACAATGTTTCTCCAACCATGGAAGGTGAATTCGAGGATAGGTTCTTTTAAGGGGGGAAGATTATAAGAACCCAGTTTTTCACTCAAGTGTGGATCCTTTAAAATTTCAGTCTAAATCATTACTTTGGACCTAATATTGATGTATAATAAGTTAAAAAAGGTTTTAGGGGTGTCTAGGAAAAGTTTGGAGCCTAGAACCCATCTTTTTGGGGGCACATGACATGTCGCATGGTTGGGGCATGGTTTACCTAACCGTGCGGATGGTCAATTTCCGAATAGAACCACTTCACACAGTTTGCACATGGACATGTGTCCTAAATGTACGAGCGACCCTTTTACCAAGTACCCATGCATGGTTTGCGCATTTTTTATCAAATGGTATGGACAAATCATGCATAATCTATTTTAAGGGTAAGTTGTATTTTTTATCCTTGATGATCTAATTAAGCCACCTCCATCTTCCCTAATCCAAGATTATGCGGGATTAACCTATTTCTCTCTCGATTTGGGGATTTTTGAAGATATAATATTGGAATCAAGAGATCTCCTTCATCTGAAAAACAATTGAGCTTCCGTTCATCACGTTGTATGTGCAATGGTAGGTACTTGAGTCCTATTGATCCATTCTCCTTCTCTTTTTATCTCGACTGAGATATCAGGGTATGAGTGTTTTTCTATTTATCTTAGATCTACTCTGATCCAAGACAAATCAAGGGACAATACCAGAGGATAAGGATTGTACAGCTCTAAGGTGGGTGGTCTATAACTCATCCCTAAAGTTTGTCGATTTTTGATTTGTTGTATGGGGCCCACTGATTTCATTGTGTGACGTTTATATAATTAATATTCTATGATTATACTTTTTAGAAACATATGGATATTATGTTCCCATATATATGATTAATTTTTGGTGTTTATGACTATAAATCCATCCCTTCCATGTCTAAGTTTATGCCATAATTGTTTCTTAGTGTTTTGACATGTTTGCACCACCATTTGAGTGTGCCTTGGTTTGACCACTCTAAGGGTAAGAATTTATATTTTAATTGGATTGATTTATATTGTGGATTTCATAATGGAAAGTACCGTGTATGTGTACCACTTGACCTACCTCAGGTAAGTGATTCAAATTTATAGTTAAATGTTAATGATTAATTGGTTTCATGTCCATAGCACCACTTACCACATTAATGGAAGGTAGCAGAATAAACCTTAAATTATGGAATATTCCTTAAATAGATTAAATGAATGGTTTCATGCTACTTGGAATTGTCACACTAATGAAAGGAAAGAATTGAACCAAATGTCTTGATAAAATGGTTTCATGCTAGTTTACCATATCACAATAATGAAAGGAAAGGTTTGAACCAAAGAAAAATTGCATGAATTCATAATCAAATACGAATGGACTAACTCGAGTTCACCTTGGATTCTGATCAGGTAATGCCATGAGAACTCGGTAACCCCATTCAAATTCAAGGATATGGCTTGATTAGGTTGAGAACCACCTAGAACCCAATCTTTGTCTGTTCTTAGATGACTGTTATGACACTGTAAGATCCCTCCATATTATTATAGGATGCATTAGATGAACTCCTTGGATCTAGCATTGATAAGTAGGTTCCATTGTTATATCCCATAGGTCTCTGTCTCTACTTAGCCCTGTCTTACCTTTGATGATCACCTTGGATTCAGTAGGCACCTTATTGTGGTAAGACTTAGAATATGCTCCTTGTATTGCACTCTTATCCTTTTCTATTATACATTTACTTTCCCAATGAGGCTTATGTTTCCGTAGTTATTACCTTGGAACTTTCTCTATCTACACCATCAAGAAACTATGTCTGTGCTAGCCATGCCTCGCATGACATATTAATATAAACCGGTGATGGATTAAATAAATGGACTAGCTACGTTCCGACACCAGTCGAGGGATGAAGTAGGTACTTGTGTATTTAGTTACATTGTATTGATTTACATTACATATGCATGCCTGCACACTATTACATTTCCATTACATGAGATGAATGTTATAGACACTATTGATGGTGGCCCACTGAGGTTTATCTCACACCCTCACTAGGAATCGTTTGGTACCCGGGGTAGATTACATGGTTGAAGGTGTTGACAAAGGGAAGAATACAACTTAAAACACTTGATTACTTTTTTTTTAATACGGATCTTGATAGAAGAGGACCAAGTTGGAAGTCGGGATTCTTGGGATAGTCTTTGATTTCCTTTTACTTATGTGGAACATGTCATTCCTATTATCTTGTATCCATGTTTTCCAATTTTCTAGTGACATGACATATCATTTTTTTGAATTATATTCTAATTGTTTAGTTATTATTACTTTTGTCCATATTTTCCATTATTATTTATATTTATATATATTGCTTCCGCTATTTACTGATATTTATATCCACTCACTGCACTACACTTTTTTAATGAGGGAATAGTCTCCCAACTAACACACCCTAGGCCCTCACTACTAGTCAGTAGCCTCTAGTGTTTAGAGATATGCACTGGAGGCCATTTGGCCCATCAGGCTCGGGGCACCATTCAATGGAATCTGGGTCTGGGATGTCATATAGTACATATAATAATACATGTTATGGTCCTAGATATAAAGAATTATTATAATAATTTATAACTAAATGTGGGAGAATATTCTAAATTTTAATACTGATAATGATTAAATTTATCCAATGAGTGAGGAATATTTCGAGGAAATGTTTTTATTATACTCTCTATCTTAAAACTATGAAACAAATTATTGATATGGTAATAATTATTAAATTTCAATAAATACCTATAGGGAGAACATAAAAATACATTCATGGTTCTTATATGAATATCTAATTAAATGTATGATTCTTTTTACCTACAAATTAAACATACATGGAAAAAATATAAGAAAATAACACACACCATTCTTTACATACATTATATGAAAAAAAAATCTTGATTATTAGACTAATATTGAGTTCCTAGTCAAACATGTATATAATTAAATCCCTATATTAATGATATCATCAATTATTTTCATTGGTTAGAGGAATTAAAATACCAGGTATGAAACTATTTTTAGGATGAATGTTACATTATAAATTATTATATAAATTTTCAATATCAGTAATTGAAATTGAATTTATTTCAATTATATTTAATATAACTATGGTAAAAAATAAATTTCTTAAAGAACATAAGAAATTTACATTAAATTATTTAAAAGAAATCACAATTTATAAATAGTGTATTAATATATACTATAAAATTAATAAAACTATAGTTTCATAATAAAAACATATTAATAAAATGATTTCATGAATGAAATATTATTCCTTATGGTCTCCCAATAGATTCATATGATCATTTCAAACTATTAAAACAATGAAAAAAACAATGAAACATGTTTCTATTTTTGATTGGGGTAATATAATTTATATGCTGAGTGGGTGAATTTTGGTATCCTAGTTTTGAAAAGTCACCATACACACTATTAATGTTTTGGTTTAACATGAAGATGGATGTTTGAGTTATGATGTATGTAGACATAAGGTTCGATTATATTTTCAGATTAATTAAATTGAACTATATACCTACTAGAACATATTTCAACCCTATGATGGCATGTAGAAGCCTAACTCAATATATGATAAATACTAAACCTTTATCCATTATATGAGGAAGAAATGTTACATATTTACCTATAAATGAATGAAAATATCTCAAAATATGACCTTTTATTTTTTTTAATGTGAGTTATCATATTTATAAAACATTTCTTTTGTGTTTTACCAAAGATTTGAGGGATTGAGAAGGTGGTCCGGTCTTTTTTTCCTTTATGAATTTATAATATTTTTTATGTGTTCTCTTTTCTGACTGTACAGTCATAAGATTGTTTGTGAGATCACTTGTCTTACCATGAATTCTAAAGTTTGTTTTTATGGTCTTATGTATGATCATACAACTACTCCTTTTTTTCATGATGTCGATACTTTTTTCATGTGATTATATTTTACTTATTTCAGTTGATTGATGTAGTTGCTTGTCTTTTTTTACAGTTGATCCTTCCTTTGTTCCTGTGGTTTCTTATTTGTGTAGTTAATCCATATGGTCTACTGAAAAAACAATATATTATTCATTCATTCAATCCATATGGTTTGTTAGATCCTGATAATATATTGGTTCTTCATGTGGTCTTTTTTCTGATTCATGTGGTTGATCTATACAGTCACTTGAGATGGAAATTTTTCATGGTCGACCATCTACAAAATCAGAAAATTCAAGATTAACCCAAAATGAAGTAAAATAAGTTTTTAATAATAAATAAAAAAATAATAAAGGGAAATGGGAGATTTGTATCCTAGATCAATTAATATGGGTTATATCTGTGACTCCCTTAATGATGAGTTTTTTTAAACTAGTTTTTAGGGAATTAAATGGAGTTTTTATGGGTTACTATAATTTTTTTAAAATATTCCTAGGTTAAAAATATTTTTTTCTATGTCAGAAACGTGAAAGGACCTCTGCTGCCTTTCGATTAAGTTGAAAGGCAGTAGTGGTACTTCCGCATTTTAGCAAAAAATAATAATTTACATGTTTTTATATTTATAAATATATAGGTTTGTATATGATGATATATATATATATATATATATGTGCTCTTTTGGTTTTATGTTGTTTATAATTACATCATTAATACTTTAAAGTGAAAATGTTATTTTTTTAAGCAATAGATTTTGTGACATGTAAATAAGCTTTTACTTATTGTATTTATGATTTTTTTATTTTCAATTATTTTTTATTTTCAATTATGTTTCCAGATGTATAATTACTTGATAATCTAACTAATCTAATCATTTAGTTTCCTATTTATTTGGTTATAAATCACTAATTGTTTTTATTCTTCATTTCATTTAGTTTAATACTAATTTTTTGTCATTATTACATAACTATAATATTATTATTCATTATAAATATATACATTATAAATATATATATTTATTGTTTTTGTATATACTTACTGTACTATTTTATTTCAATCATTAAATTCATTTGCATCAATAAAACTCATAAGAAATAAATGTGCGACTTGAATGAAGGACATGTGAACTATGGATTTTTTATACATCCACCGTTTCTATAGGACTAAAAGTACTCTTAACTTGACATCTTTTCTTGTTTTATTCACAAAAATTATTATTTTATATTACTCCTATTTTTTTATTTTTAAGTCTAAATATTTTGTAGAATTAGAATATACTAGTAAAAGGTGGAGCTTGAGTAGAAAGTATTCATTTTAACAGGGTTCAATATCTAGTGTTAGTTTGAATCTATAATGTTCCAACTTCATCAATATTTTATTGAAAATTAATTTTAGTATTATTTTAAACCATTAAATGGTATTTATAATATTTTTTACATTCCTTTAATTTTCAATTATTTATTATATTTATGATTTTTTTTATTTTCAACAACATTTTGGATACTTAGGATATGTTTGAATTTTTTTAGATTGTTTTTATATTTTATATATTATATGGTTTTAAAGTTTCCAACATGAAATTTAATAAGTTTCCTATATTTCAAGTAGTATTCTTTGAATACTAATAAAACATAAATTGTGACTAAAATATAAATGAAATTTGAAATAGTGGGAAAAAATTAAAAAATGGTTGATAGTAATTTTTTTTATTAATTTCAATTGATAAAAAACATATACATGAGTGAGTAAAATCAAGGTCTATGGTGAGGTTTTGTACCACATGGTGGTGTGTGAATGGTACCCCCATACCAAGATCGTTGAGTTCTATGCTGGAGTGGAGTCCGGTGACCTAGAGGGGGCTGATCCTCGGGCATTGGAACGTCGACCGTCACATACTACGCTTGTGTCTCAGTGGGAGGAGGTGTCAACTGGATTTTATCATGCACACCTGATCCTTCCACCACTAGGGTAGTATAAGAACCCACCATCATCATAGAGGGAAACCATATAGGACTTGAAGGATCAGGAACCCAAGCTAGAAAAAAATATGGATATCCTGTCAGGAAAGATGGATCCCATGCGGCCTCATGCACATCCACAATCAATTGAGGTTGGACTACTATAGGGCTAAGATATGCCTGGGAACAGGTGAGGCCTCATGTGCAGTATGATGGGTCTACATCATCATCTTCATGGATCCTCATTGTCAACATCTCTTGTAGAAGGTTCTTGAGCAAGAACCTCCGCTCTCTGGGGTGGATGATCAAAGATGCTCTCATGAATTGCATGATAATATGGAATCAGCCCCAACATTGCAAAATGAATTACTTCCATGCTAGTGAACTACGCATCCTCTAGATTACTCATGCAGATAAGTTTCTATGATCAAGTATGTTGTAAAGATATTCAAAATGAATTATAAAATAATTAATTAAAAAACTAATAGAAATTTATTGACTTACTGTATAATGAATCCCTATACCGTGTGTAATAAGATAAAATATAGAGTTGATTATACACCATGGATCATACTCAATCTGCTAAGAATGATGGAATCACATTGTAGGTACACCCTATATATGAATCATTTCTCTTCTTCCCTAGAGGTCGAGATACTCTTCATATCATCGGCACTAGTCCTCATCCTGCTACCCTTTCAGCTTCAATTCACAAAGTTGTCTATCTGTCTCATAGGAAATGGAATGGGATGAACACATAAAAACTATTTCATGACACTATTAGGTTTTTTCCACTCAATAATATGAATGTGAATGAGTGGAACTATAGCCATATCATCATGAAGTCTAGCACTGCAGTATGCAGGCAACTGGTCCAATAAAACCCATTATGGAATCTATGAAATCTGAAATGACATGTGAGATATTTCAAAAAAGGTCCTAACTAAAAAACACAACTGATGATATTATGATTTTTTTAATCAATTATAGATTTTATATACTTACCTCGTGGGGTAGAAGACTTTCCAACATGAGATGGTATGCACCCAAATGGTGTGTCAGAGTGGTGATGAAGCTGTGTTCCTGACTCCATATATAAAATACAACATCCAAAGAGATAAATAATAAGGAGTTAAATTCAATAACTCCTACTAGTATCATAGTCCAATATATATGATTGATCATACTAGTATCCATGTAGAGCTTCATGCAAAACCTTTATAAAAACTAGGTGACTAGAAAGATCAAGGCAGAGTGAGGGGCTCACATTCCCACATCTAAAGAAGAATGATTCATTCCCTAAGATCTGTGCGGTCTACGTGGCATGTCATGCATAATGTTTTTTAAGTGTAATCCAAGCATTTTAATCCCTAGTTGCATGTACTGGTCTAATAAAAGTCCTCCAATATCCCTAGATACATCATGTGAACATTTTTACCAGAGTGATCAACTCACAGTGTCCCTCTAATAATCCATAATATATAGGCATGAGCATGATGCATGATAGAATAATCATCAGTGTTAGTGGGTAAATCTGTAAAGTGCATCTCAAGCCATCCCATAGATATCGACCAACCATCTATAGCAACAACATCGACCAAAATATTGACACATAGAAATATCTGAACAATATTAGAACAATATGAATGGGTGGGTACAATAACTTCATCCCTTAGATAGGAAGAATGAGAATGATATCCACATCCTCAAGGGTGATTGTCATCTCTCCTTGGGGTAGGTGGAATGTATGTGTATCTTGTCCCCACCTCTCTAGGATTTCAGAAACTAGGTGATGATCAAAAATTGTGAAATAGAATAATATAATGTCGTAGAATCCATCACAGTGCAGGTATGCTATAATGGCTTCAAGAGGCGACCTGTGATAATGATGGTGCACTCGACGCAACTTGATTTTTCGAATCAGAAGAACCTCTAGTAAGGCCTAGAAAATATGTGTAGCCTGCTCATAGAGTAGTATAGTATCCTCCATTTGTATGTAAAAAATGAAACAAGTCTTAAGTGTAAAATGTAAATATAATTTTATGGTCATTATAATGTCATGAATGGTAGAATATAATACATGACATGTTCATTCCCATTGTTTTGTGAAGGTATTTTTAAACAAAATAAAAGGGTGTGTATTTAGGTTTCTCAAATCATATTTATAAAGTGTTTATGAGATATGTCTTTAACCAGAAAAGGTTGTTTAGTAAGATAATGTTTTATATTTATATATATATATATATATTTTCTACATTGTCTAAAAGTTTATTGGAAAATGGTGTGCTTTGTAATTTATGTATGATTTTTTACATTATGGTATGTTTCATGATTATTTTATCACATAATTTCTTTATGGTTTATCCATGTACATATTGATTATGTGTTAATGTCACCTCAAATGCAATTTTCATGTTCCTTTTAATGTGAATATGAAAGGATTATTTTCATTTGATAGTAAATGTATTCAGAGATGTCAGACAATTCTACAAAATGAAGGATCAAATATTAACACCATATAATTAACAATATGAAAAGATAACATTGGAGATAATACATCATTGTAAATAATAGTGTGGACTCAATCCAGTAATGTTAGGGAATTGTTTTTTGTTATGAAATTCTTTATGACATATTCTCCATCTCAAAATTTTCTCTTGTTCTTAAGGCCATTCCATCTCATTCCACATCCTACTGTACTTCGGTCTCCCTTGTTTGCGCAATCTATTTATGTTAGGTATCACTATCAGATAGTCTTTGGGAATTTGTAAATATCAAAACTACCCAATATGCATCCATGGTGCAACATAACAATTATCAATGGTGTCCATCTGATACACTATATCAACATATGCTACCCATGATATGTTCATATAGGCACATGTTATGATGGAGTGTCCGCATGGAAACTATAAGGCCTGAAATTTCTACATTAACATTGCCTCAATTCCAATAATACCATCATTTTTTCACTGATGCTATTTGTGACGGGGTTTAAATTCTCTTGAACATAAAATCGAGTGTCTTCTCAGTGTAAAAGGCACACATGATAACTAAAAGATTATTCAATGTTCTTTTAAATTTCTCATTGAAAGTTCCTTTCACACCTTAGCTCCTATTGAACCTCATCTAAGGCTAGTTTTTTTATCTATCAACGAAGTACTTCATGCAATGATATAATTTCTCATGAACTAGGGTGTTTATAGGTAACTTTCAAATCCCCTTGAAGACACCATTTTTTCACTCCAATATTTTTTTGGTCTTGTGTTCGTACCTCTTCCCCCCGTCATATGCCAATGTCCATTTTTCTTTTGGAATCTGCATCATATAATCATACACTTCTTGATTAGACTTACATATTTGTTCTAAAAGTTCTTCATTCCTCCATTGATCCAGCTCATACACTACATAGAAGTGGTCATATTTTAAATAAATTGATTTTATCATTACATTGAAATATTAAATAATAACAGACATTGCATACCAAGACTCGTGATTTCCATATTCATAGGTTTGTTATGGAATATTTTTTGTCATGTTTCTGGAAATGTGTCTTATGTAGTACCAATGATGTGAATTTGGGGGTCTCTATGTATTAGGATCTACATTGACTACATCATTGATTTCCCGATGCCGATCAGATATCAAACAGACACCTCGAATGCGGGTGAAATGGTTGATGATACATGCCAAAAACCAACTCCATGATTCGTAGTTTTCCTTATCCACAATGGAAAAGGAAATATGAAGAGGTTGAAAGTTTATATATTGGGTTTCCTCAATCAACAAGACATCCTTTTGTTTTCTATATAGAAACATTCCATCAATCTGTATGAACTGTTTGCTGAAATGAAATACGAAGATACAAGGGAGGAATGCCCAGAACAAATGATTAAATTAAACACAAGATGGATCAAGTTGGTTATCTTGATAAAAATTCTTGTTTATATGAAGATTGAATAAAAATTTATCATCATGTCTCATTATGTCTAGAAATTATGGAAACACCCAATACGAGTCATCACAATCACTATAGACCTTTGCAATTTCCTTTTGTTTCACCATCCATTCTTTATTATAGGAAATCTTATAACTGAACTTTTTTTGTATCCTCTCTTGAAAAAGATATAGAGGAACATATTTCCATGTCCTAATTATCTCAATGACAATAGATGTCACAAATTCAGCATCCAATGAGTTATGATCTTGGGTTAAGTTTGGATGAATGCGTAAGTATGAGCTACCTCAATATTCAAAATTATCCAACCTCTAAATGAAATGTTCGGAATCATCTTCAAGAAGAATATATAATCATCCCAATAATTTTCACACCATATGATGTATTTTATATGTCCTGATTCAAGAAATAAATATATACAGTGCCTCTCAATGTGAAATCTCTTTAGCGTGTTTTTATTGCATCTTTACTTAGAGAATCTCTTCAAATATATAGTGTTTTGTCCAGTTACCTAAACTTATCCACTATAACTACAAGAAACTCAGTTGTAGGTGTGAGAACATTACAGTAGAATTTAGGAAAATGTGTAATTTCTTTCGAACAATATTCGAAGAGTGGTGGATGATTTATTATCAATAGAGGATGTTGTACAACTATTGCATTTCTAGAAACTTCCTCACCAACTTGTGATGCTCCCTCATTATCAAGATGATTGTCTCTATCTATTCCATCATTAACAAAATCCTCATCATAAGTTGGATTTATATTTATATCAGGAATATCATCTTGGTTTTTCTCTTCCACGTCATAGGTAGGAGCCTCAATTTCTTGGGTCGAACTATCTTTAACCACTCTTGTAAGTCGACATCTATGTACAATTTGAGATTATTGTTGTATAATAGAAACATCAACAAATAAATCCATCATGGAATCATTTTATGTTGGGAAAATTAATTTATTTCTTGGACCCAATGCTCATTAGTAATAAATAGACACACTACATTCCATAGTGTTTCCAGGAATTGAAAATGTCTATAAATAATAGACTTGATCTCTTGATTAGGTCTCAGATTTAAGGAACCAAAAATTTTGCCTTGAAGTTCACTTAGGGTTACATAATCATATTTCTTAACCATTATTATTGGTTGTGTTCTATAAGAATATCCTTTCTCGGTTTGAATAACCTCCACATAGTATTAGACACATGAAAACATGACTCTACATTAAAAATGTTTTTGATCAAGATTCTGATAGTGTAAATAATATTGACAATGTGGGTCGACCATATAATTTCTATGATACAAAAATTATATAAATTCTTTTTATATAAAAAAACATGATACTAATGTTTCATTATATAAAACATAATTAAAAAATAAGTCTCGTAATATTTTGGAAATCTGGGTAATAAAGAAGATAAAACACCAAATAAGTTGTTTTATCATTGATAAAATGAAAATTATGATCATATAAAGTGAAATGGATAAGGAAAAGACATTAAATAACACATGAATTATTTACAACAGATATGAAAAACCTATTTTTTTAAAACAACTAAGTTTTTTTGAGATGAGTCTAACTTTATAAGTGAGGTAAAATCCATCTTATTTTCAATTGGTAGTTTAACAAAAATATTCCAAAGGGATATACATAACTTGTGAATATTCAAAAGATTTTGGCATTATAATTAATTATCTTAGATTTTATCTTATATTTCATTAGAAGGATGAAAACCTTTGAAAATTAATAAGTTATGTACACCCCTTATAGATATTTTATTAAGCTACCAATTAAAAATAAGAAGGATTTTACCTCACCTCGGAATTCAGACTCATATCATCCTAACTCATTTTTTTGAAAAATTTCTACATATTTAATGTGTGTTTTAAAACATTCATGTGTTATTTAATATCTTTTTTCCTTCTCCATTTCACTTTATATGATCATAATTTTCATTTTATCAGTGATACATAAACTGATTTGGTGTTTTATATTATTTTTACCTTGGTTTCCAAAGCATTTTGTGAAAACTATTGATGATGAGGGCTGAGCATGTAATCATCATGATACTAAAATTTTATAAAATCTTCTTATATCCTAAAATATTATACTAATGTTTCTTAGTACAGTTTTTAATCTTCCAAAAGTTATTTAAGTAATTTATAAAGAAAATATGAATCATCTAAAGCATATCCCCTAGGAGTGTCAAACTAGGTGTGAACCATGGCTTGTTGTCATGAACTCAGTTACCCGAAGGCAGGCCTAAGATACATTGTCAGAGTTGTCACCCCTAGGTACATCTTTTCCAGAGTCACGTCTACTTGTAGTATCTAGAAGGTGATTTTATTTTATATATAACCACATAATATTTATGCTACCAAAATTTTATAATGTTTTCTTATATCTTAAAAATGACCCTAATCATTACTTAACCATTAGTTATTCATTTTATAACCATTTGTTAATCATTTATCAACAATTAGTTAAACATTGGTTAAACATTAGTTAATCATTCCTTAATCATCCCTTAATCATTATTTAATTTTCCCCTAATGATTCTTTAATCATCCCTTAATCATTCTTTAATCATCCCTTAATCATTATTTAATCATTAATTAATTACTCTTTAATCATTACTTAATCAATAGTTAATAATTAATTAATCAATATTTAATCATTACTTAATCAATAGTTAATCATTACTTCTTTATTCATTCCATAACCATTATTTAATCATTATATAATCATAATTAAATCATTAATTAATCATTTGTTAATCATTACTAAATTATTATTTAAACATTCTATAATCATTATTTAAACATTACTTAATCCTTAATTAATTATGACTTAGTAATAAGTTAATCATATGATATTCATTAGTTAATTATAATTATTTAATATTTATATGTAATCATTTTTTAATACTAATTTATTCATTAGTTAATATATACTTAATCATTACTAATAATAACTATTATTTATAAACGATATAAAAAAACTACACTACTTAATAAATAGAATATTTATAACTAAATAAAAATAATTCAATTAAATAAATAAATATATTTAGATTAAATAATAAAAAATACCTATAAATGATGCTTCGTAAAAAACTAGATCTTATTTTAGGTGACCACACATGAAGAAAAAATCTTTTAGAAAGAGTGGTTGTGGAATGTAGAGAGAAAAGTGGATTTTGAAGTGAGGAGAAGGGGGTTCCCTTTTATAGGGTGTCAAAGGAAAGGCGGAAGGGGGATGCAACCTTTCACCTTTACGTTAGGTAATAGGTGGCCGACCCTGGTCACCTTTCACTTTCTCTTTAGGTGGAAGGTTGCCACCCCCTTCCCACCTTTTCTATCTCATTGATCCAAGGAGAAGGTAGGGGGTCTACCGTGTTTCAATTTAACTGACAGGCGGTAAGGGGCCTTCTGACTTTATGAAATAGAAAAAATAATCTAACCATGGAATATTTTAAAAAAATATATAAAAACACATAAAAACTCTTAAATGGGAATTAAATCTAAATTTAATTACATGTGGATTAAATAGGTAATTTTTATTTCATTTTTGGAAATACCAGAGAGATTTGTATCTATTTTATTAAAAATGATAGGTTTTCCCCCTTTTCATTTTTCATTCTTTATCTCATGTTCAGGAAGACCAACACCCACACTATTGGAGTCTTACAACCATTCTAAACTCATTTGACTTATTTATATGAGTTTCGATCATGCATGAAACCCCCTCTCTCATTTTTTCTTGGTGCAACAAGACATGGACTTCATTAAAGGTAGGGGATATAATTATTTTATTTTTTTATTGTGAAGTGTGTGATTTAATCATGACTTACTTTCTCAAGATGGAAATATAAAATTAACTTTAATAAAAATAATATTCTATAAATCAAGTGGAAAATAATTATTGAATGATCTTAAATTTTTTAAAATAAGAAGTATATAATATTGTATGCTACTGAATGAAAATTGACAACAAAGAAATATAAATATATTATTTTATATTTATATTTAATTTATTTGTTAAATTAATGAATATTTTTCTATGATAATACCCTTATTGAAGTTTTCCTAAAAGGGAAAAAGAATAATGGCATGTAAAATTTTGGATAATGATGAAAATGAAGACATATTAAAAGAATGAATGAGTCATCTCATGATAAAGTATCATTTGTGAATTTATTTTAGGATATTAATTTTTTTATGATTATTGAAATTATATAATTGAAATAAGAGAATTATTACATTTTGTATATAATTAATATTTCATAATCCAAGGACTAAAAAATGTTTTGTGTATTTTGATTGCTTGAGTTTTTATGATATTCTTGATGATGCCTCTTGAAATTTATTAGATAGCGTGGTATCTACTTGGTTATATATTGTGGTAATTTTTTTGCATGGTTTAATTATGAGAAACTGATATACACTACCACAGATTTGATAAAGGGATGCATCTACTTTTATCAATTCTAAACAGAAAGTGCTGATAAATGCCTCACTTTTATTAGTGTTAGCTAAAAGGGCTGATTAATGTAAGCTTTATCTGTGCTAAAAAAAGTGATGAAAAGGTGTATCCTTTATCAGTGATTTTTTTAGCACTAATAAAGGATACATTTATCAGTTCTATTCTTAGCACTGATAAAGGTTTTTAATAAAAAATATTTTTAATATATATATGTATATATAATTATGTTTATATTCAAAAATAATGTTTATTTATATACATTAATTAAAAAATTCATGTTTATAATTAATATTTTTTTATTAATTCAAATATATTTATATATTTTTTTAGAAAAGTGTTTATAATATTATAAGTAAATAAATATATATTTAAATAATTATAATATTATAATATTTTAAAAAATAATAATAAATATATTTTTAATTATATATTTATTATTTTACGTAAAAACTTTTTAAATATATTTATTTATAATTATAATTATATATATATATATATATTTAAATAAATATTTGTCTCCAATGAATTTGGTCAATAAATATATATATCAAGAGATAATGATGATATTCATGGACATGATTGGTGTTATTTATGTTCATACATTGATGCGTGAGTATGTATAATTGATGTTATATGATCATAAGTTTATTTTTGGACATGATTGTAGGTTATTATGTTCCAAATGTTAAGATTATCTATATTATGATGATGCATGCATGTGTTATGCACTCATTCATTTATACATTGATACCTTTATTAATCATGTTTTCCATATATGATGACTAATTTTTTATAACCTACCTTATTAGGGAGAATTCATTCATGTTATACCCATTAAATTATTATGTTCCCATAAATACTTATAAAATTACAATAAATATATTTAAATAATAAATATATTTATTATATTTATAATTATAAATTTTTAATTATATATAAATACCTTTTTAATATATTTATTTATATTTATAATTATAACTATTTTTTTAATAATTATAAAATTAAAATAAACACATTTATTTTTAGTTATTGTATATATAAATATATTTACAATTATTTAAACATGTAAATTTATTTATTTATAATTATAATTATAATTATTTACTTATAAAAATAAATAAATAAATATTTACTTATAAGAGTGTCTTGTTCTATGATGTGACAATTTTGATAGGTTCTTCAATTTTGCCTCTTTTGAAGCCTTTGAATAAGAGTGTCTCATTCTGTGAAGCACTAGATTCGTCCAAGGAGCCTCGTCCCCATGGGTTGTGGGACTCCCAAATTTCCAAATCTGATAATGGAAGATTCAATATAATTTCCCATCTTGTGGTGCTCATGGAATATCTAGAGTCCTATAGATTGTCTCTTATTGGGTGGGTAATACTCTCTAAGGGTGATAAAGTGATGAACACCAATGATTTGAAGCTCAAACTCTTTAGAATTTGGGTTTTTTTAGACTCTAGGATTGTATCTATTGGAAGATTCTACTTTCCCCTTCCTTTCTCATCTACAAATAATATATCTAGGGCATGTGGTAATGGGTTCAACTCTATTAATCCATGAAGATTTTGAATGTGTTCCTAGGATTTAATTTTTAACCAATACCTGTATAAGCATTCAAATGATCATATTTGTGTTAGAATTCATGGATTAAGATAGGTGTTTTGGCATCCATTAATATTGAATGACTTAGTTTTATGCATTGTTGTCCGCATATAGATGGATGAGAATACAATACATAGAAAATTTGGTTACTTCACCATAGTTTTGGTTGATGTGGACATGTATAATACTTTACCTCATTGTGCCACATTGGTTTCCAATAGTGAGAAATTTGAGGTTGAGTTTGAATAAGATTCAATCCCTACATTTTGTAACTATTGTAGGTTGGTGGGGCATGATGTTTTAGAATGTAGGAATGTGAGGAAAATCAAGATGAAAGTGGGGTATTATTCCCATTAAAAAAATTATCTCAGCTTCTTTAAAGAGATAGAACATGGCATTAAGATGACCAAGGAGGAAAGGCTTAATCCTTTTGACCAACAGGTCATTGGCTCCATGGAGCAGGTCCAAGTGCAGGAACCCTTGGTACTTTCTCATCAAAGAGGGTGTAGGAAGGGACACTTCAGAAGTATGTAGGAGTTGATCCACCAATTGACTTCATTTCAATGGGGATGAATAGTTCTTCATCTGGTTCTACACACAAATAGGGATTCAACTTTGGTAAGGAAAATTTCAATGTTATTGATTATTTTCATGATGTACTAATAACAGTATTTAAATCCACTACTGAAGATTAACATGATGAGTATAACATAGAACATGATGCCCAAAGGAAATTTGACTCTTAGTTTTGGGAAAAGTGACATTTTTCTAAAAACAGGAAAGGGAAACATGTTCACTTTTCCCACCCATCCAAGGTGAATAAGGCTGTAGCTATTGTAATTGGGGTTGAAGCAGTGACTCTTTGGAGACTTCTCAGGATGCAGTTACAGTCCCTCTAAAGGAACAAGGGGTGACTAGTCATATGCATGATGTTCTAGAGTCTGGGAAAAATTCTTTTAGACTAATTGAAATTCTTAATTGATCCAATAGTAGGGAGGTCTTCAGTGATGAATTTAAGAGCACTCATGGCTTGGAAACAATCAATGCGGGGATATCTACTTTGATGGTTCAACCAGAGATCTCTGATTTGGTTAGATAACTGGATCCTATATCTTCCAAGGGACCCTTACTACTAGAGGACAATACTGAATCTTAGGTTGATGATGATAAATGGCACCAGCCAATAACAAGGAGGAGAGGATGATATATATGAGGCAAGGGTGGTGGATGTCGCTCCCACTAATGATGTTTTCCTATTTTATGGATGTGTTTGAATTTTTTAGCAGTGACTTTTCACGGGTTTTTATGCCATCTCCATCTTGTTTACTATTTTTATTTCATTTTAATAAATTTTGGGATCATGGACTGATAACCCATGGTCTACACCATTTTTATTTAATTATAAATATAACAAATACATTTATTATAATCTTATAATTATAAATAAATAAAAATGTATATTTATAATATTATAATTTTATAAATATATATAATAATATAAAAATATGAAAATATTTATAAAAATATTTATTATATATAAATAAATAAATAAATTTATAAATTTATAAAATATATAATTATTTAAATATATACAAACATTTATAAATATATTTACTATATATATAATTATAAATATATATTTATTTATTATATATATATAAATATTTATTTATTTATTTATTTATAGTTATAATTATAAATATTTATTAATTTATTATTTATTTATATAATTTTATAAATATGTATAATAATATAAATAAATTATTAACATTATATCTTTATCAACTCCTTTTTAGTGCTGATAAATATATCCCATTATCAGCACTAAAAACACTGATAATACTAGTCTTTATCAGTGATTTTTTTTGTGCTGATAAATGTGTAACTTTATCGGTACTAAAAAAGTGATGATAAAGATCAGTTTTATCAGCACTTTTGATTTTAGCACTGATAAAAATATCATTTATTATCACCTTTTGGAAAGCACTGATAAAAGTATTCCCTAATTTTATAAAAATAACCCTAACATATTATTCTCTCTCGCGCCTTCAAGATTTCATGGAACCCCACATATGCCACTACCAAACCCATCATATTCCACCACCAAACCCCTTCTCTGCTGCTATGAAACCTAACTCTACTAAAGCCACTACTTCCTCCATCGCCACTGCTATCGACCGCTGCATCTGCTTCCATCAAACCCTACCACTACCGCTTAACCCCCTCCAAGATAATGCATCCTCCCCTTCCCTTTATTTATCTCTTTATCACACCACATTAATGAAGTTGTGGGTCATAATAATAGTTTAATGATGATGATGAATTCTCTTGATCTATAAGGATCAAGCAACTTGAAGATCAATATGGGTTCATTCAAATGTTTTCAGTCTTATTTTTTAGGGTATTTCATGAACTCTGTTCAATTTTCTTTTTCCCATTAAGGGTATGTTTTTGTTGTTCTTATATAGTTGCTTGTCTAAGGTGTGGCTGCATAGATTTCCAATAATGCTATTTGATTATGGTTTTTAGTGCCTACACATATCGTTCATGATTAAATTCTTCCATGAGGTTCTCATTAGTTGATTGAGTGAACTTTAAAAGGGAGATTTTCATTTTTTATAACAAACATGCACTAGAAGAAAACCTTCCTTTGAGTGTCGAAGCTCCCAGATAGCATGAATGAATTATTTGAATCATGTTTCTAGTTTGTATGTCTTCCAAATTCATTTTTATTATAATTTTTTTCTAACATGGTTGTGAGAATTAAACACCTAAAGTTCATATAAAATGAATACAATAACTATGACAAGTGTTCAGTGATCTAGAGTAGACTGAGCTAAGTCTTTAAAAAATGTTAGTGATCAAACTATAAATAGAGGAAAATTAATTCCAAGGAAATTGGAGTTATAGGAAACACTAGATTCTTGAATAAAAATATGGAACCCAAGATCTTGAAGGAGATCTGGGAACAGAGTAGTGCTCATAACGAACAATTCTATTGTGGAGATTTCTTCTCTACTATTATTTTCATTCATTTTTATATATTCAAATATGGATATTTTTTTATGTTTTTTAATTGAAAATTATTTCTGGCTAATCTCCTAGCTTGGGAAATTTATTCTCTTATTTTTATTTTTACATCTTCTTAGAGTTATTTCAAATAATTAAAAAATTGATCGGTGAGGTCTATTCTAATCATTAAAATAATTTCTCACCACTCACATATCATTTTCAAATCCTTATAATCAATTAGTGAGATTTATTTTGAGGATGTTTTCTTCATGTTCCTTTTATTTTTGGATGATTCTTGTAGTATCAAGCTTCAATAAAATTTATTATATAATATTTATTTATTGGAGAGGGAGATAAATCATAACACTTTTCAATGATGATATTTCAATAAAATTTCTTTGAATGAATAAATCCATTTAAACCAAATAACTTTAATTCCATTTTATAATATCACTTTTTTCTTTCTCACATGATGTTCTCACAGCTTGATTATATTTCATTAAACACCATCATCATTCCTAACTCTTTCCAATTTAAGTACGTTCTCAATATCCATAGGCTAAAAATAAGAACTGATGGAATCAAACACTACTGATAGGGTGGCATAAGTTTCTTGTGGACACTAAGAAAGTAATTACTTGGACTAATGTGAGAGTAATTATAGGAGGAAACCTGAATGGTGATATAAGAGAAACTATTACAATGTAATCTAAAAATAGATATCCTCTGATAATCCATAAGATGTGAAAATGGTGTAAAATGGGTAAGAAAGGTGGTAACCATAGTTGAATATGAATATAAAACTTTTTTTGGGAAAGTTACAACCTCATGAATTGAATATTTATATTTTAAGCAAGGAAAGTTCCAAGGGGTTTTTGAAAAATACCTTTTTATCCTAAGGTTTTTAATAAAAATGCTCTTCTTTGTGATTTTTAATAAAGTATACCCATTTAAAATATTCAGTTTATATCACAAAAATTCAAAAATAGAATATTTCCCTATATTTTTTTAAAACCATAAAATTAGAATTTAACTTCCTAAAAGAGTTTGAGAATTATTTCTATCTATTTAAAATTTCACTTCAAAACCCCTTTATAAATTTCAAATTCTACTTTAAAAACCACATTTTAAATCTAGTAAATTTTTCATTTAAAAAAACATTTACACACATACCTGTATTAAATCACTTGGGTCTCATGTAATGAACATAATTTTCTCAAAGGTATTGATTTTTGTTTTCAAAAATATAATAATTTATTTTTTTAGTTTTAAAACCATTATTATATTCAATATCTTCATTTTCTATTATGAAAATGGTTTTCAAATAATATAGGTTTTGTTTTTTTATATTTCAATTAATACATTCAATAACTGTATTTATAAATTTCCTTCAATAAGTTTTTATTTTCGATCACGTAGGATGATAAACCATTTTTCAATATTTCCATTTTATTTCAATCAATTCATGAGATCCATCTTCAATTTAACATATTTTGTGTATTTATTTTGTTAAATATTAACATTACCAAATCAAATAGGATTAATATGAATAAAGAATGTGTGGGAACCAAGGATGTTCTTTGCTAAAAAAGGATCATGGTTTGTGTTTTTTGTCAATCCCCTCATGGATTATAAGGGAGATTTCAAGGAAAGAGATCATAATTTATGCCATAAGTAGTTTTTAGGGTGACGTCATTTCATAGTGTTTTCCAAATTTATGGGGTCCAAAATTTATTGAATGGAAAGCATTGGAAAAAGTGGTTTTTCTTGAAGATCTCATGGAAATATAAAAAAGGAATGATTTTTGAAGATGTAAGATTTATGAAGTGTGTTTCACGAAGACATGAAAGATTTTGATGGTTTGTTATACGATTACAAGACTTTCTTTTCGAATTTTGTTTTTTGGTGGTGCTTTGCTGCAGTGCGAAGGGTTTTTACGAGCGGTTACGATGATCATTGAGAAGAGAGAGATATAATGTGAATATGTTTTTTGTCCAATCCAGTTTTTGCGCCTCAAGAAGCTGAGATTCATGTTCAACCGTGCCTATAAATAAGAGGCAACCAATCTTCATTCCAGATGATTTTGAACAGAGAAAATATGAGATTTATTTGACTTTGAGAATAAAGGGGTGCTCTGTAAATCAGATTGTTCTATGTGACCTTGATCTTCATGAATATAATTTTAAAGTCTTGAATTATTAAAATGATTCTTAGTCATGATAGATTAACAAATATGAGGTGTTCCACATTGGCTCAGTGAGCTTCGCGAAGTTGGTTACTTTGTGAGGCAGTGAGCTCTGCGAAGGGTGTTTCTCTACAAGGCAGTGGGCTCTACAAAGGGTTATTCTCTATGAGTAAGAGAACTTAATGAAGGGTTGAAATTTGTGAAGGGTCTTTGAGAATGGTTTTTTTGAGTATCAATTTTGAGTGGTCAGGGATTTCAGTGATCATCTACTCAGATCTTTGATGCAAGAAGTGTCTCATGTTGGACAGATAAAAACACTTCAATGCCAATATATTTAAGTGACCTTCAAGTCGATAAATTGAGTTAGACCTCTCTCATAGTAGTGATATTGGGGGAGTTTACAAAAGTGCTCCTAGGGAAGCAGTGTTCCATCCCTGAACTTTTGTAAGGACAGTGTGTCTATCATAGAGTGACTATGACCAAACTCTTGTACTCCACAAATGGTGAAGATTAGTGGATTTAGGTATGAATGACACACTATCGGTGTATGTTTCTTGGATGTGTCCCTTGGTGTTTAACCATGTAAAATTTTTGTTTCATCTCCTTACATTCATTTTACTGAAATATTTAACAAGTTCCTAACAACGTTGGAACAATGTCCACATCTTTAAAAAGGAAAAAGTTGACTCCTTGTTTACCACTCCACTCTCATGGTGTTCCAGGGTCCTTTAAAATGGATATATGTCAATCGCATGACAAAAGAGTATGAAGATGGAGTGAAAGAGTCCATAAAGTTTTCAAAAGATTGTGAAAAGATTAATTAATTCAAATTTTTAATTAATTTTTTAATCATTATATCTATTATTTTTAATTTATTTTCCCTATAATATATATATAATACTTATTTAGTTGTTTTCACAGATATTATGATAAGAGAAAACATGTTCCTTCTCCAATGTTACCATGCTTTATATTGCTTTTCTTTTTCTAACTTCCAAAACTATAGATTGATTCGATGTTCTTATCCAAAAAACCTTTCTTGAATGAATATGCAGTGTTGGCAGTTTGATAGAGAAAGAAACCGATAATTGTGGTAACATTGGTAGTTATAATCTTTTTGAGACTTTAAGATGTGTAGGAATCAGTGGAACCTCAATCCAACACACGGCGTGACCAGTATGACTCCAGGTGCATCCTTTTATTTAAAATTGACATTAAGTGTAGTAAAATAGAAAGCTAAAATAATCAAAACCAAACAAACACATTAATATTATTTTTATACTTCATTAAAATGATCTATAAGTCATTTAAGACGTTTAGGAATCATCTGCACCTCAATCCAATGCATGGTGTGACCAATATGACTCAAAGTGCCAGTTACCAGTTTAAAAATGACAGTTTTATTCAAAATGTTCCACTCACTGAAAACCAAGAAAACATGCTCAGATTGTCTTCATAATTTAGGATATTGATTCATAAATCATTTTTGATGTGTAGGAATCTGTCTCATGTCAAAGTGATACATGATGTCACTAGTATGAGTCAATGTTCATGCTTCTATTTTTAAATAGAATTTTTTGAAAAAAAGACAAATGATGTACTTACAACCATGAAAACACATTAATATTGTTATTATACTTTAGAAAAACGATCCATGAGTCATTTTGAAATTGTAGGAATCAGTATCACCTCAATTTGATGCATGGTGTAACAGGTATGACTCCAGGTGTGTCTTTTTATTTAAAATTGACATCAATTTTATTAAAAAGGAACAAGTGACATACTAAAAAAATGAGAAAACACATTCATATTATTTTTATACTTTAGGGAAACCATATATGAGTCATTTGTGACATGTAAGAATCATATAAACCTCAATAAAAGGCATATTGTGACCGGTATGACTCCAAGTGTGGATTTTTTATTTAAAATTTACATCAATTTTAGTAAAAGGAAAAGTGGCCTTCTCAAATCTAAGAAAGCACATTCATATTTCTTTGATACTTTAGTAAAATGATCCATGAGTCATTTTTGATGTTTAGTAATCAACTAAACCTCAATCCAACACAGGGTGTGACCAGTGTGACTCTAAGTGCATATTTTTATTTTAAATTGACATCAATTCTAGAAAGATGAACAAGTGACCAATTGAAAACCAAGAAAATGAATTTTTATTGTTTTGATACTTTATTTCAATGATCCATGATTCATTTGGGGTGTGTAGGAATCAGTATCGCCATAATTTGAGGCATGGTGTGACTAGTATGACTCTAAGTGCATCTTTTTCATTTAAAGTTGACGTTAATTCCAATAAAAATAATAGGTGACCTACTCAAAACTTAAAAAAAATTATTTCATATTATTTTGATACATTATGAAATTTATCTATAAGTCATTTGTGACATGTAGAAATCAACCTAACCAAAACTCCTATGTATGGTGTGACTGGTGTGACTCCAAGTGTGTCTTTTTTTTAATTCATATTAATGTTATGAAAGGGAACAAGTGTCATACTAAAAAATTATAAAACAAATTCTTATTGTTTTCATGCTTTAGTGAAACCATCCATGAGTCATTTAGGATGTGTATGAATCATCCACACCTCAATCTAACACATGATGTGAATGGTATGACACCAAATTCATCTTTTTATTTAAAATTGACATTAATTTTATTAAAAAGGACAACTAACCAACTCAAAACTGATAAAACTCATTAATATTGTTTTGATACTTTAGGAAAAAAATCCATCCATTTTTGAGATGTGTAGGAATTAGTCTCACCTCAATATGATGCATGGTGTGACCAGTATGACTCAAAGTGATCCTTTTTATTTAAAATTGAAATCAATTTTAGTAAAAAGGACAACTGACCTACTCTAAACTGAGCAAAGGAATTCATATTGTTTTTATACTTTATTAAAATGATATGTTATTCATTTTTGTTTTATAATAATCAAAAACACCTCAATCCGATGCATAGTGTGATCGCTATGATTCCAAGTGTTCCTTTTTATATTAAATTTACATTAATTTTAGAAAAAGGAACAAGTGACATAATGAAAACTGATAAAATGTATTCATATTGTTTTTATAATTTAGGGAATCATTTCATGAGTCATTTTATATAGGTAGGAATCATCCTGACCTCAATCTGATGCATGGTGTGACCGGTATGACTCAAAGTTCCCATTATCAGTATAAAATTGAAATTTTAATGCAAAACATGTGTCACTCACTGAAAACCCAAGTAAATTCACTCTTGTTGTCTTGATAATTTAGAATAGAAATTCATATGTAATTTGTGGTATGTAAGAAGTAGTCTCACATCAAAATGGCACATGATGTGACCTGTATGAATCAAAGTGCATGTTTCCATTTTGAAACGACATTTTAGTAGAAAACACAAGTGACATACTGATGACTGATAAAATGCATTAGAACTTTTTTGATACTCCAGAAAAATGGTTCTTAAGTACTTTTTGATGTATAGGAATCAATCTCACTTGAATCCCACACATGGTGTGGCTGGTATTACTCTAAATGTTTCTTTATTTATAATTGACATTAATTTCATTAAAAAGAACAATCAACAAACTCAAAGCTGAGAAAATGCATTAGAAATGTTTTGATACTTTAGGAAAACAATCCATACCTCATTTGTGATGTGTAGGTTTCAACCACACCTCGATACAAAAAATAATATGATCGGTATAACCCTAAAGGTCTTTTTATTTAAAATTGACATTTTTAATGTATACATTAATATTAATGATTAATTTATTTATTTATAATAAAACTAACATAACATTTTTTTCTTATATAATTGGATTCTTTTTCTCAGGATGAGGTATTTTTTTTGGCCACATATACCATGGTAAGTCCTCTTTGAGAGGGGATCACGGGTGCCAAAGACAAAAAATGATGTTTTAAATTGTTTATGGATAGTAGTTGTAAAGATAATTATACAAAACATTTTTTCTGAAATGTATATATTATTGTTTTTTTTATTAGTGATGTAAAATTAATTTCAATTAAATTATATATTTTTATAAGAGGTTCTAGTATTTTGTTGTTGTTTCAATGTTCTTTTATATAAATAGCACAATATAGTAGATGAGACCTTTATCATTGATTTTTAAGACATGATAAAGCCCCCCATTAACAACACTATAATTAATAACGCTTTTTAGCGCTATTAAAATCCATATTCCATTATATTAAAGGGAATATCTATAGTAGTGATACAACATAAATCTAGTAATATTAACTGATTATTCAATAAGGCTTATAATTTGTTTACTAATTTCCTTGAGATTTCATGAACATGAAAATAATTCTTGAATCATGTTTATGTTTATTTATAGCTATTATTAGCCACTTCCAATAGGTGGATATAAACAAAAAACCTATGAATAATAAACCGGTTAACTCAAGATGATAATTAAAAAGGTTTTCTTTCTAAATATAATTTCTTGGGATTGAGAAAAGTCATTATTAAATATTAAATATTTGAATTCCTTTTTTATGGCCTTAGATTCCCCTTGGAATAGTGTGCTGAAAATAAATTTATTTCATTGTATGAATGCTCTAGAACATTAGATACTTATTTTTAATTTTTCGATTGAGAACTTAGAATAGTTGGGATCAATGATAAGCAATGGGATTTGATCCCCAGGTAGCAATTATGGTTGATTCTGTTGATTGTGGGATGGATTATGATACATAGAATATGGTTAGGGATTACACTTGGGTGGTTGGGATGAGTTATGTGTTGTGATTTCTCATCAATATACTATTCCTTCATTCATTTAAATGGTTGGTTGAATGAGTTATATATTATGGGTTTCCAACTTATTGAAACATCATAACTATATGAATGCCTAGTTCATCAATATATTGGTAATTTATGATGATTCCTAGAGTAATAAGAATTTATGAAATATAAATGAATTAATAAATGAATGGGGATGGTTGATGGTGAGTATATTTGATGATGACATACTTTATAATATAAGTAGGATAATTATGTTTCTAATGAAACTTTTTTTAAAATAACTAAAATTTTAATCTGGGAAATAAATACATATTGATATTAATTAATTAATGGAAGATGAAAATTAAATGATGAACCATAATGCTTTTTCATGTTTGAAATATAGATTGTAAATATGGTAGGTAGGTGTCTAGTGATACAATAACATTTGATGATTTAAGGCTAGGTAGATTCCCTCAATGTGGTAGAGTCTGATGTCAGTTGGGAAACTGGCACCCAATGGTTTGTGGGTGGGTGTGTAGTTTTCCATTATCTAAGATGGATATGGAATATATGGTTGATTTATCCCCCTAACTTTCTCTTTATTTGTCTGTATATTATGTGTGGTAATATCCTAGACTATAATGTATTACAATATAGGATGTATTCATATCCTATTAATGATTTCTCTCAGGTTTATTGTACATTTATGTGCAAGCTATAATGAATTTAGGAATATAACATTTTTTTTATTAAAACAGAAATCATTAATGAAGAATATCAGCAGAAGTACAAGTACAAAGACAAGAAGGGAAATTGTCCAACCAGAGATAGATGGAGTCTAAAGGGCCTGAGGCCGCCAACTGATGGGCCGCATTGTTTTCTTCCCTTTTTGTAAAGGAGAAGGTGCAAGAAGAGAAGAACTTTCCAAGTGAGAGAATTATTCTAATGATGATGCCAAAAGGTTGGATCCCACCATCATTGTGCTTAATAGAATCAATAACGGTAATATAGTCAGACTCAACAATAATATAGCTCCATACACATTCCAAAGCAAGCAACAAACCAGCAAGGATGGACAAGCCCTCAGTAACTACCGGTTCCCAGAAATCCTGATGTGGATCATATTTTGCAGAAAGGATTTTCCCCAGATGATTACAGGCCAGAAGGCCAAGGGCAATAATCCCATCCTTTTGGAGAGACGCATCCACGTTAATTTTAAGTATCCCTTACATTGGGGGATTCCAATGAGAGGGTGGGGTGAGGGTAGCTCCTAGAATAAAATGGTCCTTGTGGTCTTTCTAGCCCTCAATCCAAGAAGAATCCTTTTCAATCCAGAATTCGGGAGGTTTGTGAGCTTGATGAAAAATGGAATCATTGCGCCGGATCCAAATAATCTAGGCCAAATTGCAAAGAGAACTTTAGAGAGTCGAGGAAAGAGAGGAGCACCAATGCGTTAGAATATTTGGAAGGTCAGAGTCCATTTACTCCAAATTTTCTTAGCTCTCGGGCAGTGAATGATGGCGTGCAAAGGAGTTTCAATAGTGCTTGGGTGGAAAGGGAAAAAAGCAGAACTGGCCAAATGCTGGTAAGTGATAAGGCTCATGGTTGGGAGAGTACCCATGCATACCTTCCACCAAAATTGGTGAATTTTAGGGGGAACGTTGAGTGTCCAGATCGATTTCCAAGGTCCCTAATCCTAGCCGACTGGGTGGTGGCCTAGGGCCAGTCTGTCACCAGAACTCACTGTGTATTCACCCGTGATGTCATTGGTCCAAAAAAGATGGTCAAGGCCTACGTCAGGGATCTAGGGAATGCTAAGGATGATTCTTTGGACCCTTTCGTTAAACCAATCAAGGATCATTTCCACACACCACCCTTTTCCCTGGTTGGAAAGGAGGCAGCTGATAGTGGCATCTTCAAGACCTGGTTGGATGAGGGATGTAGCCCGCATACCATCCTTATCGATAAGCCATGGATCAGTACAGATATTGATCGATGAGCCAGACCCAATCCTCCAGCCTACTCCTTTATGTAGGAGATTTTTAGCCCCACAGATGCTTCTCCAGAGGAAACTAGGGAGGGGACTAAGAGAGGAAGCATGGAAGTCTATGTGGGGAAAGTACTTAGATCAGAGAACTTGTGCACAGAGAGAATAAGGAAGGTTAATTAGGCACCACCCTTGCTTGGACAATAGTTCATCATTAAAGAGAAGAAGATTATGGAAACCCATCCCTCCCATTGATTTGGGTTTACAGAGTTTCTCCCAGGCCATCCAGTGGGGTCGATTCCTTACATCATTCCTACCGCACTAGAAATTGGCAATGCGTGTGTGGATATGGTCGACGATTAATGACAGGAGCTTAAACAGGGACATAAAATAGTTGGGGATGGACTGGATGACAGCTTTGATGGGGGTCTCTTTTCCAGATTTAGAAAATCCTTTAGGGGACCAGCCAAGAATTTTTTGCTCGATCCTGTCAATTAAGGATATGAAGATTTATTTTTTGGATTGGGCGATCACCGTGGGAGGCTTAAGATACTTCTGATGTTTCACAACCATATAAATACTAGCTGAAGTGCATAGCTCATCCCACTTAGAAAGAGGTTCCCATGCACTGAAAGAAATTTCAGATTTTCCATGATTAATTGACTAGCCAGATGCCCTCTCATGCTGGTGGATTGCTTGGCAGATCACGCAGCATTTGTTAATTGTGGCTTTGAAAAAATGGAGACAGTAGTCGACAAAGAAAATATTCGACACTGGTGGGACAACATGGATGATCATTGCCCCATGAATAGAATTAGAGGATGCAGCCCTGGAAATAAGATTATAAAACACGTCATCCACCAGAATGAAGAGAAAATGGGAGATAGGATCTCCCTGGAGGAGGCCTCGGGATGTGGTGAATCCTCTGGTGAGCTCTCCATTGACCATGATTTTTAAGGAAACGGTCGAGATGCAGTCCATGACCAAATCTATCCATTTAGAACAGAAGCCCATTTTCAGCATAACAACACGTAGGAAGTGCCATTCCACTCTATTATAGGCCTTGTTCATATCCAATTTCCAAGCCATGGTTCCTATTTTCGCAGTAGAGCATGACTTCATAGAATGTAACACTTCATGGGACACAATCGCATTATCAATGATCAGTCTCTTGGCCATGAAAGCGCTCTGATTTTCAGAGATAATATCAGGCAGCCAAGGTCACAGCCTATTGACAAGGATATTTGAGAATATCTTATAGGAGACATTGTAGAGGCTGATAGGACTAAAATCAGGGATCGCCAGGGGTTTCTTAATTTTTGGGATGAGGAAAAGGATAGTTTCATTGATGGAATCAATGCACGTATTCCCAGTCTAGATATTTTTTATCATGTTGCAGATCTCAGAACAAATAATGTGCTAGTATTATTTAAAAAATAGTGTGTGGAACCCGTCTGGTCTTGGGACCTTAGTGTAATGAAGATGTTTTAGGGCTGGGTGTATCTCGTCATATGTCACATCTTTGGTGAGATGCCTATTGATCTCATCGGTGATCACAGGTCTGATAAAATATTCCACCATAGCAGACATGAAAGGGGTTCCTACAGTGAAGATGTTCTGAAAATAGTAAATCAAGGCCTCTTGGATACCATTGGTATCAGAAACTTTGCTTCCATCAGGTTGTAAGATGCAAGTAATAGATTTTTTCCAATGCCAGGCTGAAGCATTCTGGTGAAAAACTGGGTATTAGCATCCCCCTCTTTAATGTGGTTATCCCGCACCCGCATAGCCCAGAACATAATATTTGCAACTAAGGAATTAGAGTGGAAAACTATGTAGGAAGCAGAAGTAGGGTACCAAAATTTATATATATTCTTTTGATATAGAATAATTTATTTTTATTCATTACTTAGTGAGTGGTCCATGGTGAAAATGATAAAATACTTTATCTATTAATGATAATACTTATATTTACTCATTTATCCCCTTGTATTTAGTTTTCTTATTTCACTATTTGTATAATGGGTTTCTCAGAGGATCCTACAGAGCATATAAGTTATGATCACTCTATATATCAATATTTTTTTCATGGTCCACATGTGTTGGTTGGTGATGGATTTATGCATTACTAGCCTGAGTAGTTGTTTAGGAGTTTTTGGGGATTCATGGTCACTATCGAGGTTTATTTTGGGTATATTTTAGTTGTTACAGTTATTTCATGACATTATATGCATTGAGATTTCTTTTTTATTTCTACATGGTGTTTCTTTATGGTTTCTATCTTATCTCTTATTCCATAAATTAATATTAAGGGTAATTCCTCCCATGTGAGTGATTTATATTTCCTTGGTGATAGTCTCTGACCCAAAACCTATTAGATGGAGGTTTCAAGGTTCATTATCTCCCAATCTTCACTACCAGACTAATAGGTGTAAATTTGGAGGGAGGGGGTTATTCTAGGTAAAACAAAAATCTATACATTTAATTCATGACTATAAGGAACAATAGTGATAATATATGAAGTTACATTACACTGAGATGATTTTTATTCATATTGAAGTTTCATCTTCTTGATTCTTGATTACTTTTTATGGTAATATTTTTTCTTTCATGAAATTTCAGCTAAGAACTTCATTTCATGATGCTTTTATTATAAATATCTTAGATATTCTGCTTGATATTTTTATTTTTCAAATACATCTTGATCAAATAGATTTTAGGTTGTGGAATAAAAATCATAAAATACCTTAATATCAAATAAAATATGTGTGCAAAGATATAGCTTCATAATCATTATGTTTGATGAAGTCGTGGTGTGGTATTATTTTAGATCCATTGATCAAAGAGGACTATGGGGCTAGAGTTTTTTGTTACTTATGATGATATTACTATCAAAAATTATTTACGTTTTCAACTTATACATTTTTAGTGGTCTACCATAAAGGAACATTCATGTCAGATGTACAAAACCTCGGATTTCATCTATAAATCCCTATGCTACTTTGGATAATAGAGTATGATACCTTTGAATTGAAATCATTTTGGGAAATAATATCCACTTACGTTTGTTTTAGGATTTCCATACTTCACTATATAAATATTTACCACATTTGGGTTATTGTCTGATTGGTTTATTTTAATTTCTTTTCCATGAGTGTATATATTATATTTTTTGGGTTATTTTCCATTATGAATACTCTTTTAATTCATCAATTTGGTTAACATCTGATAAATATTTATCAACAAATTAAAATTTTAATATAATACACTCTAACATGATCTGATTTTGTAACATCCAATAAACATAATGGTTAATTTATATTAATATTAAATGTTATTATTTATCATTAATCCATCACTTCATATAGAAGTATATTTAATGTCCATAAATTCTTGTTTGGAACCAACACTTGATATTGGATCTTGTCACTTCATTCTGTTTGATAAACATGACATTATATCCTAACTATATTTGGATATGGATATTATTTATATTTTTTTATAATACTAAAACATGGTTTTACATATAATCTCTTGACCTATTTATCATTGATTTGTTTCATATGAACTAATAGAATTTTCTTTACACAATCATTTATAAAAGGATAGATTGTTTTTATTGATACAACCTAACTTCCCATGAAGACATTATAAAATTATAATATGAGATGGCTGATAATCTTTTATGGTTCATACTATGAATTCTAGCATGGGTGGATAAATACTTTTTTATAAACAGGCTTTTTGATCATTTTATTGTGATGGAAATAAATTATATAATTTCATATAAGGAAATATCTACATTTACTCATGATAAAAAAATGGACTCTCAAGAAAACTATAAATATCGGAACACCTTTATTTCATTAATAATTTTAAATATATACATTAAAATTTCATCATGTGGGATATATGCTAAAATATTGAATAATATAATGATTACTCATTTTATAACATTCAATTTTTTAGACTTGAAGGGATATATTTAGATTTTATTTACAATATTTTTATTTTCTTATAGAATAATCAGTATCCTGGATGCATTAATGAATTTTGAAAATTATTGATGGTCACAATCTATTAAGCAAGGATGAAACTATTGATGAACATGTTGTGGAAAAATTTATTGATATCATACCAATGGAATGGTAATCTATGATGATGGATATATATGACATTATTCTTTTTAAGAATCTAAGTCTTGGTGATCTAGTGAAGACATTAATTCAATAAATGAATTAACTAGTAATTTATACTAAGAAGGAGATTAGAAATCATATAATGGAATACATTTAAAAATCTATTTTTTTTAATATCTTCTTCTTAAAATTTAAATTCAACTTCTATGAATAAATCTAAACTACAATTAGATGTTATCAATTCAGAAGATAGTAATGGCGAACATGATCAACTTATGAGGTGGGTGGATAATATTTTTAGAAATAATAACTTTAACAATGATTATTGGGAGAATAGAAATGGTATAAAAGAAATAAAATAGTCTTCATACACCATTTTTTATTAGTGAAAAAAATAAAAACATGTCTGGACTAAATTTCCTCTATTTATGAAAATGAGTAATGGTGGAAAATCAATAAAGTGGATATAATTAAAGTCTCTATAAGAAACTAATGACTCTTGGTGTCTTATTAAGGATCCATCAACCAATAATAGTAATGATTCATAGGATAATGATAATCTTATGACCATTTCATTTTTAAAAAATACTCCTTGAAATGTTCTTTTCTTAATTGGGAATATAATTCCTAACAAGATCATTCAATTTTATTTCAACACTAATGTTTATTTTTCATAGGAAAATAATTATAGTTCCACGTTAATGGAATATGATGATGATATTCCTTTACTTAGGGAAATTAATAGTTATATATCTTTCCATCAAAAGAAAAAATGTTGAGGAATGACCTTAATTTTTTTATGGATAATATTTTTTAACTTAAGGATTAGATTTTAAATATTTCTTCTGATGATTTGAAACATTATTCAAAACTATATAATATAATTGTTAAAATTTCTAATGTAATTAAGGGTAAATGAAAACATAATAATGAGATTAGTGAAATTAAGAGAGAAATTACTAAGCAAGATTCAAAATTAAATACTAAAATAGTTTCAATGATATCATATGTTGAGAGGAATGAAAATGTTATGATGAAATAACAACCAAAAAGTTTTATTATATTATTTAATAATTTTACAAAAAGAAATAATTCATTTAAAAAAATAATATAATCAACTGAAACCTAAAATGAAAACATCCAAACATGGATATAAAATTACTAAAATATTTATTTATTACAATAATTATTTTGTACAATGTAATGACACTTTCTATACAATATGGTAGAGAGAAGTACATTGGAGAAAATATTGTTAATTGAAAAAAGATCAATACTTCCAAAAACATAAGGATTATATTTATATAGATTTCATAGCTATACAAAATAGAATGTTTGGATAGATTTTGGTTCCTAAATGTGTATTTTTCAACATTAACATACGTTTGAAAAATTGAGTATGAAACTTAATGTCTTAATTTTTCAAGAATATAGGTTAAGTACCAAACACTCAAATATATCATAAAAGGACATTGGTTGTTCTTGACATGTAGTTGGAGAGAATTACATGATTTAGAACTTATAAAAAATAAAGGGTGGATAAGTCACACTTTTAAACAATGTTTCTTTATCTAGGTAGGACTTAAATTTCAAATTTTCTTTTATGGTCTATGATTTATTCACAACCTCATTACTATTATCTTACAACAAAATGAAGTTTACTCTATAAATTTCTAGAATAATAAATGTACTATTAAAGGACCAGATAGAGTGCACACTTTTTCTAATAATATGCATGATAATGTTTACATAATTAACTTACATGACCATAGTATTTAGAATCAACCAGGTATTAGTGTTGTATAAGATTCTTCAGGTATTTGGAATATGATATTTTGATATTGTTATTTCCATACATTAACTAAGCTATCTAGGAAAGTTCTCGTCAAGTTTTTACTAGAACATAAATTTAAATTTTCTAATTTGTGTGATCCTTGAAAATTTGGTAAAAAAACACAGGTTATGTTTAATTCTATCTGTGAAGTCTCAACATATTTTTTCTTAATGTTTGTTAACATATATCATTTTGGCCCAATACAAAACACATGTATTAGAGGAAAACACATTATGTATGTATTAGTTGTTTATTAAATTAGATATATTTGGATCTATATTATAATACATGAATTAGAATCACTTTATATTTTTAATAGTTTAATTTCTCATGTTAAATACAAGTAAATATTACATAGTAAATTTCTGGAATGACCGATGAAGATAGTTTGTAAACTCTAGTTTTGAAACTTCTATAGTGAAAAGAGAATAAATTATAAATTCTTAGTATCAAGAACTCCAAAACATAAAAAAGTATTTTAATTATGGAATCAAACCCTTCCCTAAATTACTCAAATAAAACTATGTGCATATTTTTTAGATATGTACTTGTGGGTGGAAACTATTACTATAACCCGTTACACTATAATTAATGTTTTATTTCATCTGTTGTTTAAAAAAATAAATTATAAATTGTGGACAATAAGAAAACCTAAACTTAGTTACATCATATTTTTTTAAGAAAATTTTTCATTCTAAAAACTAAATAAAATAATCATAAATTTGAGCATAAAATCTAATGAAGGAATATTTCATGGTTATTCCATCACTTTTTTTGCATAACAACATTTCAAAAAATAAAAACATACTATTGAAAAAATCATACATGAAATATTTGAAACAACCAATCCTTATTATGATATAGATAATCTTAATGTTACACATCAAGATTTTGTTTATGAATCCCCTCTTATCTAGTTATATGATGATGAAACAAATCTGTTGGATGTTTACAAAACATAAGAATGGATAAAAAATAAAGAATTTTAGAAGTTTGAATAAAATAATTAATACCCAAATAGATTTTTATCAACATTTTTTTTATCTAAAAAAAGATCTTATGTAATCATATATTTGATAACATCATTGGTGGTGAAAAATAACCAATAAGAACTTGATGTTCCCATATAAATAAATGTGAAAATCATTCCTTCCTATCCCAATTTAAACCTAATATGGTAGTGTATATTTTAAGAGATGAGAGTTGGATATTTATAATTAAAGAAGAAATGAATATATTTTAATGGAATAAGGGTTGGATACTGGTTGAGTGTGCACATAATTTTTCAGTTATAGGAGTAAAATTGGTCTTCAAGAATAAATATGATTAAAATTGTATTATTCTTCGTAATAGTGAAATACTACTTTCTAAGGGTCATAACACAAATGTGGGACTATATTATGAAGTGGGATGACATTTATCTCCTGAAATATACTTGAAACCTTTACATATGACCATCACATAGATGATGTGTGATGAGGAAACTTTGGAACAACCTAAATCCCTCATTATTTTCGCTTAATGGATCCTATTTATACACTATGTGAGTCCACCTATTATAGTGTGGAATAATATCTATTAAATCCATTGAATAAAACATCACCTTTACCTTTTTCAACACATCCATGAACCTAATTCTTTATGGCATAAACAACTTATATGTTATGAGCTCCCAACTTCTTCTTCTCAGTCACACCATTTTTAGCCGCAATGCATCTTAAATGTTACTGAAAATATATACATTTATGAAATATTATAGTGAACATGCTCTGTAATGTCCCTATCCTAGTGCTCCCTTATTTGATGAAGTTGGGTGGGTTACGTGACCTCGGGTGTACCTCCCTATATTCTAGAGGTGGATGACTAGCAGTGAGGGTGTAAAGAACATAGTGGGGAAACTATTCCCTCTAGTATAGAGTTTTAATCACAAGGGAAATAATGTAAATAACCATTAGAAAACCATAGTATAATAAAGTAAAAACCAAACAATCCAAAAAATAATAAAAACTTTAATCTCATGTTGAAGGTATCTAAAAGATATGCTGAATTTCATACAAATAAAAGACTAACAAACTCGATGAAAGACTCCAAAACCCCAATCATAAACCTCACATTGGTCCCATATCCAAGATCCAACCCATCAAAAAATTAATCCACCAATGTAGTTCCCCTTTCCCTTGTCCAAAACTTCATCCATGAAATATTCCTAAGTACCAAATGGGGGCCCAAATAAGGTTTGAGTACAACTTAGTATGCCACCACCAATGATGTCTAAACAAGTTTAGTCTAAGTATATAACTCCAATTCAATATTTTTATTATATAAAAAACTATTTTTTGTAGGTTTAGTGGTAACTTTTAAAAAATTCCCATTATAAGAGTTAAATATAACACAAATTAAAATTGAAACAACCATTAAAAATTCAATTAGATTGAAAAATAATAAACAATTTAGATTTAGCAACATTCAAGAGAAAAACCAGAAGCACTATCAGTCCAATCCACCAACTCCCAATTGTGCAATCATGTTTATACATATGACAACTGCAAACTCATTATGCTTAAAAGTTACATATCCACATAGAACATGACACAACCAAATAAAATCATGGTTTCATCTTCTTGAGTCACCCCAAACCAAAAGAATAATAACTAAAAGCTACCCTTTGTCAATCCATATTGTTCTTGGCCTTATCCCTTAATAAAGAAATGGTGCATGAAGGGGTTCAAAATTAATCTGGTCCATAAGGTGATGCTTTATATCCCTTAGATTCCTTTAAATGGATTGGATCCAATTATTTCTCCTTGATTCATTCTTTTGTATCAATTGCTTCTTCTAACATATCTAAATAATTCTCAATGCCATCCATTCTATCATAGAAAACAAGTTCTGAATAACCAATGGATACTTTTCCTTATTACCTATTAGGCTAGAATTGACCCATTGGGATTATTATTAGTAATTTTATAATAATAAATATAAAATTAATCCATTCTATCATTATTATTTCATTCCAGAACAGAGATGGTGCTAAAATCGAAGACCTCCTTGGAGCTGAAGTTTGTAGCTGAGAAGTTTTTGATGCACAGGACTGCTGCACCAAATCTAATATCAAAATTCTTGCTCCTAGACCAGTTATCCAGGATTCATCTTCATCTTCCTTGGACTCTATGATGGGATGATCCTATCCAGCCCCTAATTTAACCAAATATGCTTCCTGGTCCTGGATTCCCACACCACAACTAGAGAAACCTTGAACTACTAGTGTGTGCACTTCCACTGAAGTATCTGATGCCTATGAAAATTTCACATAATCATATATCTTAATGCATGCTCCTAGAATAATGATCCTTTCTCACTCTTAATTATCCTTGGACTCTATGATCGGATGATCCTCTCCATCCCCTAATTTAACCATAGATACTTCCGGGTCCTAGCTATCCGCCCCACAACCAAAGATTCCTTGAACTACTAGTGTGTGAACTTTTACCAATGTAGATAACGAAGTATCCATAATAATCTCCTGAGGAGGGGTGATAAGAGGTGAGTAATGAGTCTCATAGAATAAGAGAGTTCCATTTACATCCCTTGTAGAAGTCACTTACCTAGTACTTTGGCCGAGGGTCCCCACTATGATGAAGGAACAAACATTGAAAAACCCCGCTATCCTTATCCATCAACTTCACATTACTAAGTCATGTGAGGAGCATCAAACAACAGATCCTATTTATTACAAGATCCACACCTCTTGGCCCAATGATAGTAACCCTTCCAGTGACCCTGGAAATGAAAAAACCCATAGAAGCCATGCTTGGAATCATATCAAATCCACTGTCCTAAATCCTTATTTTCGACCAATAATAGGATGAACCTCTCTGATTTCAAATTCAAGAAAATATTGAAAGGATTTTTAAATGGAGAGGGAGACCCAACATTCGAATCCATAGGTCTTCTTGACTACAATTACAGCCCTTATTTAAAATTTTCTTCCATTGAAAGGGGAGGAAGCACCAATTATGACACCAGTGAAGCTCATTTGACTAAGAATGAGTGAAATCAATATCTAAAGAGTGATGAATACAAAAAATTCCACAGATCGAGAGACCCAACCATCACTGGAGAGAGAGGGTTCCAAACTGAGTTGGAAAACCATTCAAAAACCACTAAAGATAGTTGATAATTTCCAAAATTTCCATCAAGGGTGTGGGGGTGAAGTGGAGATACATCCTAGAAATATGAGGGATACAATGAAAATGTTGGAGAACCCTATAATAGTGCTGGTTCCTTTGGAGCAAGAGGGATCAGGGAATCATCAGAGAAGACCCCTTGAATATTGGTATCAGGGACTCCTGCAAATCCGAAGCCACATTCAGCCTAATCATATAGTTAGTGTAATAAATTTATAAAAATGGGTATTGATTTAATAAATTTATACTACTTGTAAAATAAATACACTGACCCTTGGGCTCCAAGATGGAACCCTAGGTCATCCCAACCTTCTTCGGTACCATACTAGATGTATCTATAGAGAGGTACATCCTTATGTACCAGGATGAATTTCCCTAAAATACTAGTAGATTATCCTGATTCAATATGAATTTCAAATATCATACCTTAAGTAACCAAACTAGGCCTAGACTTTCTATAATCACTTACATATTCCCATGGCATGCACCATTAAGGTGAATGTAACCTTCTCAATGGGCCTAGATTTTCTAAAACCGCATACGTCTTCCCATGGTGTACACCTCCAAGGAGAAAATAACCTTATCACTAGGAGTAGAATTTCTAAAAAGATGGGTTCTTCCAATGGAATTCACCACCAAGGGGAATGTAACCATCTCATATCAAATGATGGATTGTCTTGTCTTAGGACAAATCATTGGGGGCACGTCTAAGGAGAAATTGAGAAAAGACCTCAGACTTCAAGTCAGCAGTTATCAAGTATGTAAAGACAGATGCATATCATAGACTAGTGTTGTATTATCTTATATAGGATGAATCCCTGATAGTATACATCAATCAGTTCAAAAATGTAATCAAAGGATATACTAGTGCATGCTAAGAAAATGAACAAGCACCGATAACCAAAAATTATATCACACAATAAAAACATATATGTTGGTTCCTCAGAGATTATCTCTACTTGTTTTTCCTACATTCCATAATTAATGTCATCCTACTACCTGACACATCCCCCCTCAATGGGATAGTCCATAAACATGTTTGATACATCCCCTGAAGAGATTTCACATGTACATGACGACTGAATCATCTAACACATCCCCCTTAGAGGGCTAGTCCATATTTGATCAACCTAAAACCTCAACTGTTGAATAAATAGTGATAACACATTCAGTACATAGATATGGGGTCATAGATCAAACATCACATCATGTCAATAATGAGTCATAAACATAAAAAATACACATGTGAGTAAACATCACGAATAGGTCTCACAAGGATACACATTCACACAACATGTGATGCAAAATAAATAATAGGTCTCATGGTTATTCACATGCATTCCAAACAATTATGCCAAGAACCCATATAAATATGTGGTAATGATAAGGACCACCTACCTTAGGTTCAGTGACACTTTAGTGAAAAGGGTCATTTTCCAAGTCAAATTACATTACTATGAAACCTAAACCCATCCCTGATCCATCATATAATAATTCTTGTGTCAAGGTCAAAGAGGAACAGAACCCAAAATGTATGGAAAGAACACACATACTCGATAAGATCCACTACCAAAAAAGGTCCAGGTCTAAATGATGTGAAGATTCCAAGACTCTAGTTCTGGGTGATGATTCTTTCAACAACAAACAATTATATTGTTATACCATGAAAAATCCTTTTAATTTGATCATGAAATCAAGAATCTAATGGGATTTACCAATAAAAAGAAGATGGAAGTGATCTAGATCAAGATATACCTCATCAGATTGGGAACCGTGGGATCAAACCAATGTACAAGCATCAAAGGTAGGATAATAAATGAGATGAGAGAACTCAAAATCATTAGACAATATCTCCTACAGTGATGGGGGTTTAGGGGGACTTGGGAGAGTAATAAAAATGGAGATGGGTTGGATTTTTAAAAAGAAAAACAATATAACATGGTTGGATTAGTAGACCTTGAGTGGAACCACCGGCTGGACAATGTCTCCATAGAAAAATAACTTGTGCATAAGAATCCAACTAGTATGTTGGTGTCTTCCCATTAGCCGGACAATGGGATCTAAAATCTTACTAAATATCCTATAGACTCCACCGACTGGCCACTGGAGCTGCTAAATCTTTTTATGCTACAACACCATCCACCGTCTTTTCCATTTCGAATTCTAAACTCCCAAACACCTTTAATCTACCTCAAAACACTTCAAAACATACTCCAAAATATATGCACAATATTAAATGATACATACCTTAAATATAGAGTGCCTCACACCATAGGTTATTATACCCACTAGGGTCACTTATTAGACTAAGGATTTTCCACATAGGCCAACACATGTTCTTTCAGTGAACTTGTTCACCATTCACACAATCCTTGGGAAACTTATAAGGAGGTCACCCATCCTAACACTACTCTTGAATAATCTCACTTAACTATGGATTTCTAATCATGTAGGCTCCTGAAATGAAAGGTTCAGCATATTGACATGGTTAGTAACATTTAGTATTTTATGTCTCGCTTTTTAAGGGGTGTTATAGATGTCCCTTCTCATTGTTACCTTAGTGGGACACATTGAAACCATGATTATTATTATATAATGAACCACTACTGGTCTCTGTCAATGAAAACACTTATCTAGAACCTTAGGCTTCCCTTAGGTTCCCTTTAGATATGAGTTCCTGATTCACCACCTCTTTAAATATTAGTAAAAGAAAAACATTTTCTTGCACTCATATATCATACATGAGTTCATTCTCAAAACACATATCCCTCATCAACTCATCCCTTTCCAATATTAGGGAAAACAACCGTAAATCAATAAGATGAGTGGCATAGTCCTTTACTGACATTCCTCCCTACTTGAGGTTCATAAACTCTCCATGAATATTATCCCTCATGGTCTTAGGAAAGAAATGTTCAATGAACCAATTTTGGACATCCTTCTATTTTATCCATACATGTTATTCTACCTAGACCAAGACACCCAACCATATCTTCATATGGCCTCAAAGCATATATGTCACAAGCCTTACCCTTTTTTCTAGGGGTGTCTATAGAACATAAAAAAAATTTTATGCCGACTTTGCCTAATGAAAAGATACAGGGGTACCGCCCTTAAGAGATAGTAATGGAGGATTCATTAACAAAAACTCCTCAGTATGATTAGACATCATAGGAATGGACCATGGAGCCTCTATCTCCATTGACAGTATAACTCAAATAAATATCTCCCGAAGCTGAACATATATTGCTAAATCTAGTGCTATAAGAGGATCTAGTCTAACCACATATACAACATACTCATCACCACCCTCTTAATTATAATAGATGTATTTAATGTAGAAATTTTTCTACAATTCCAAACACACACCTCAAAACACATTACTACAGTTGTTTTTCATATCAAAGTTTAAGGAAATCGATAAAAGTCATAAGACCCTTTTAATATCTACATATCATATCACACGATTCTTGTAATTAAAGAACTCTTAATAAACCCATATACCCATATAAAGGGTCATCAATGTATACACATAAGGTCCACATTACATATATAGTATCCTTGTAATTTCACCTTTCCATTTTACCCAATTTAGAGTCTTTACACTTGAGGCTTGGATAAATGTATTTTAATTACAATATATATTGAAAATTAATTTTAAGTTATAATTTTCATTTTATTTAACTTCACTCTTATAATAATAATGGTAAATAAGCATTTTATAATTTTTCATCCACCTCATGTATCAGTTAACTAAGATTCCACCATAAATTTACATGGGACAACTCTCTATAAATTGTTGATGGAATTTTATATAACCGACCCAATGTTATAAGGAATGTAACCAATCAATGGAAATAATAAAAATGATATATGAATCACATTTTCCTTATATGAGTCACTAAATCATTCCCCCTTATCATTCCGTCTATGATATACAAATATCATAAATTATATATTCAAAATCCATTATGTCATTCTAGGAGAAATTGGACAATAATAATAATGGAAACAAAAACCAATATCTTGTCCCTAGAAATGTGAACTTTCTTCGTAAATGGGTTAGTTAATCCATGGAATGTATTCTATTCCAAGTTCTAACAATTCTTCATCTCTTATCTACCTTACCCAATTAGTTGGATAAATTAATGAACTTTGATACAACTTGGTATTGTCCCTCAGCTTGAAACCACTTCGATGTCTCTGATAGAGTTTTTACATGACATATGGCTTATCATCATATACATCAGAGGATACCAAATAGCAGAAAGGGTATATGAGGTTAAAATGATGATACAAAACCATCATATCAAAATGAAATAACATTAGAAATAATAAAATATCATATACATATAGATAAAGCAGTACACAAACATCATTTAAAGTGAAAATAAATGAACATAACCCATGCTATATCAAAATAGTGGATATATAATTTCAAGCGGTCATACTTATTAAGAAGATCATATACACCAATATCCCAAAATAATAAATAGAAAAAATTGGGAAACACTGCCAAAAATATTCCCATGTCCTAGCCAAGTACCAATCACATTGCTACATCGTAATTGTCCCTCTTTAAGAATCATTCATAGAATGCTTTCCCATGTCATATCCCACGACCATGAAGTCTTATTAGGTACCAAATAGTGGCCTAATCAGGTTGTGAGTACAAATTAGTGGGCAATCACCAACAACATATAAATCACATCTAGTCTGAGTATATAGTGTATACTGATGTCTATAATAAAATAAAGGATACAAAATAAAAACCTAGATAGATCCCCAGGTTCCATGGTAATACCCAGGATCTGTCATACCTACCTCAGTTAGTTCTAGATGTCTATTATTAGAGTAACCCATAGAGGAATAAATAAATCTGAGGATAATATCCAAGGCATTCAAAAATAATAATATGATTTCAAATAAAATTAGAGAGTCCAAGGAATTCCAATATAGTAGTCATCATCTAAATCCAAGGAACCTATTCAAGGCATGCCAAACTAATTTACATCATATGAATCCAAGGAGAGTGACCAAGTCATTACAAAGCAATAGTTTTGATTTGAATCCAAGCAGTATTTCTAATGTATTCCAAACTAATATTTAACCCATTTATCTCCTCATTTAATTTATCTATTCATGGGATTTTATAATAAGAATGTGCACCAGATCCTAGAGTACATCTTGAGAATACCCTACACAAACAAAAGGTCATTTACTTAAGTCCAAGGCATCCCTATGGTCATATATGAAATCCCATTTAATTTACAATGTCATGCACAATCCAGGAGATGAAAATTTACTAGTCCATATTCACCAACAAACTACTCGTGGCTCATGGAGATGTCCAATTTTAGGAAATCTGGTTAAACTATAATTGTTTACAATATAATAAAATCATGGGGTATGTTCACATGACCACACATAGTACACATTATATATAAAATGATACATTGAGGGATATCTTCAAAAACACCTACTATATACTCATAGATGTTAACTCTTCCAATACCAAACATAAATTTGAGCCCAAATGGTGGAAAATGATGAAGTTGATGACCAACCAAGACTAGGGGAAAATATATATAAACTACATGAGATCTCTTTGTAGTAAAAGAAACCAATAATGGCCAAATGAAGAATGATAACCTTTCCTTATTCTCTCAATTTAAATGAACTATGATCAATTATTACATGAATTGATAGAGATAAAACAACCAAACTAATAGAGGAATTAGAGCTCTCATTGAGGAGGGTTAATGTCATTAGAAAAAGTAGTGATATAGGGTTAAAAACCCCAAATTAAGTGGGAAAAAACATACAATATCACACTTTTAATAAGGTTTACCATGCCTCACCAGGGACACCTTCATGGCGTGGATATCATCATGGTCCATGCTAAAATTACTAAGGAACACTAGAATCGACATTTTTTTCCATGACCTAGGTGAAATTACTGATGAAATTCCCTTATCGGGTATTTTCACCCTCCTCATTTCCCACAGCTAGAAATCTTAGCCAAAAAAGCTAATGGATGGGTACCATAGATCATCCATTCTATATTTCACTCTCTAGTCCCTTATCACATAGGCCTCCACCACACCTCTATAAACAAACAATAAAAGAGTTTTGGGTCAATCATTTTGCACTGGTGAACCTCTTGAAGATCACCGACAACCAAACACCTAGTATGGGAATTTTGTTCATCATAACCAAATCCAAATGGCTAGGTGTTAACCAAAACAACTAGCCTGAGGTGGCACCATGGTGAGGGACTCCCTCTTTATTTTACATAGGTTCCATCCCATGGAACAATGGAAAGATTCATAGTGTGGAGTTTTTTATGTTCATATAAAACCATAAATTTGAAGATAAAACATCTTATGTGAAGCCTTAGCGAGATTCTATGTGATTCAGGTACCTCTCAAGCCTCCAAACCACTTCCTAAGCCACATTAAACACCCAGACCCCCTCAAGAACCACTTAATTTCCCCAAAACAAACACTAGGACAAGTAAACTAAATAAAAACACAAGGATTGGAATAAAATTAAATGGTTTTACAACTTAAAATAAGTTGTAATTTATATAATAAAGTATTGTTTGAAAAAATTATCGGATTCCAATGATTGTAAATTCTACAGTTATTTTTTCTCAAAGGTTTCAATTCTCTAAAATTAGTATAAAAGGAGGAGTGATCATTCAATGGAATGATCGATGGGGAAGAGAGGTGTATACTTTGAGGTTCTAAAATTCCTATAAGTCATGGTGGAGATATGGTAATATCAAAATATTTTAATGTTTATGAGGAAGATTAATGATTCTATAAGGATATTTAGTAGATTTTTTTACATTACAGTCTCAAATGTTTTTGTTTCATAAAAAAATTGAAAATGTGTTAATTATAAATGATTTGATGGATTAGTATGAAATCATACATTTGGTGTTGAGTCATCCTGGACTGAATAGATCATTCTCATTTCATGATCAAGTATGTTTTAGACTAGAGGGATATAATACAATCAAATTTCATTATATTTATATCCAAGAGAAATATAATGGTTAATAGAAGATACCTTTCTACCATTTGTAAGTGTTCTATAAATGATGAAACCTTCTCATTTTTTTATTCGCAATATTATATTTGTGATAAAATCTATATCTCGGACTTGTCCCAAACAATATAAGGACGTGTTCAACCACATTGGATATGAACTTTCTAATGATCTAGTGCACACTATATTACTTTATATTCCTATTTTATATGATTTTCATTAGATTAAAATATTGAGAGGATTTATAAGTTAACATGTCATAGAGGTTAAATTCAAGTAGGTAATTATAAAAGAGTCACATCGATCTATCCACCCCTTTATCTGTGTTACATCATATTCCTAGGTACTTGACTGGTAATATCAATTAAAATTACTTATTAAATTTTTTATTCTTATGAATATACAATATTATGATTTTTTTAATATATTATTAATCATATATTTCTCATTCTCTTTCATCATACAATTTTGAGGAGCTGTTACAATATCAATGTAAGAGTTCCAAAGTCATCCATTTCAATTAATATTTGATATTATTTTCATATATTTTATGATCACATGCCCATTTTATTTTGATCATTTAGATTTTTTTTAGATTATAGAATAACCATTATTTTCTATATTACCCTTTCCATATGTCATTATCATACAAAAGTAATGGTTTCTAATTCTAGCATTACATTTCTAATTTCGGATTATTTGGTTATGTTTTATTTTAAGATTTTATTTCATGTAATTCCATGATTTTATATCAATTTTATTATCATGTATTTTTTATATTATGGATGTGAGATTACTCATTCCCCTCAATTAGTCTATTTTAATAGGCCCTTATAATGCCTATGTAAGTGTTTCCAATTCCATGCACTTTATTTTTTATTTATAATTAATTTATTATACAAAAATTCTAAACATCATTTTAATATAATTTCATTGTTATATTACAAACTATTTTACATTAAATTAATCTATAATTAATTATATATTACTTATTCCCAATCATTTTTTCCATTCTCATAAGACATTGGGTTTTTAAAGTAGTGATTATCAATCAACATGTAATATCCATGAATTTCAATTAATATTATTTATCAAATTACTTCATTAATAATATTTATTTAAATTGAAAATTAATTTAGTTTCATTTTATGATATGAACCTCGAATATATATTAATAATTATTAAACTATATGAAGCATTAGATGTTTATGAAATTATAATAAATTCATTATATATTATTAAAAAAGCATGAAATTATGGATTATATTGAAATTATTTTTGAATAAATTTGTATTATTATATTGAATAATGTTAAATATATATTTTAATTCATTTATCATAATGGTCTTTTTTGATTAATAATTATAATTGATTTATAAAAAAATTTGGATAGTATACAAAATTATTTCTAGAAATTTGGTTTTATTTGATAACCTTATTATAGTTATCTATATTTTTCGTTTAATATAATCATTTTAATAGTAATTTTATCATTATATTTTTTATATTTAACATAGTGTTATACATGATTTAATATTGATGTTTTTGTGGCATATAAACATATAAAATTACAAAATAATTTTTACTAACTTAACTCAATTTATGTATATCATTGGAATCTAATAAATTGATAAATAATATTTTCCCAATAATATAACATTTTATTAGGAATTTTAAATATATATAGTAATTAATTTAATATTTGAATCATTTTTTTCATTTGCTATGTGGTTGATTTGGACTTCTAAAAAGTCATGTTTATATTGTTTTATAACGAGTTTCACACTAACGTAACATTATGATTTATTAACTATATTCATAGAAAAGCTTCATTTAAAATATATATTTATATCTAGTCTTATTATCATAAATGTGAATTATATTTGGATATGTAAGTCTTTATAAAACTAAAATAGTCGTTAACAATGAATTGTGAAAATAATATATCAAGTTCATTGCAACAAATGTATCTTACAAAATATTTTTTTTTAAATATAATATTTTCAAAAATATAAGATTAATTTATCAAAATAGATTTATTTTTGAGAATAATCTTTTCAAAATGACCATAGGCTCATTTTTTCATATATTTCATTAAAATAAGATTTTTTGGTGAATAGTGGAAAATACAGATTTTAGTATAATGTATGTTTTATGACATTATAATGAGATAAATATGTTTTAAAAATTTATAACACATTTTTAATGATAAGAAATTTATTCATTGGGATTAATAGTCTATTTAAATAAAATATACTTAATGGTCAAATGTATAAATAAATTCTCAATATCGATGTTATATTATATATATATGTAACTATATTTGATTCATTACATAGTATATATATTATTTACAAGTTTTCATTCAATTTTTTATGTCAAAAAATTTCAAATAGACCTATATATAGTAATAATATAATAATAAATTTCATATTAATCAACATTATTCATAGTATGGATCCTAAATAATAAAATAATAAATGTTGGTCGGAGTGGATACTCAAGAGGGGGTGAATTGAGTTCTAATTAAAATTTCTGTTAAAACTTTTAGGATTAAAATCCCCCAAATAAAAACAAAGCAGTTAATTAAGGTAGTAGAGATATAAGTGACTTATTATTCAAAAGGTTTCTCAAAAGTTGATTAATCCTCAGTTGAATCAGTATGAGTACTAATTTGACTTTTGAAACAAGTTTACTAAAAGAATCACATATACATACTAACCAAAACTAACTATTAGAGTGAATGTAAAAATAGATTTTTGTCATTGAAAATATAAGCAGTGAATAAATGTAAAACAGAGTAATTGAATGTTTGAACACAACAATTTAAACAAGAGGTTCAATATTAAGCCAAGACCTAATCCTCTCCACTTGGTAATCACCTTCCACCAAGCAGTTATATTTAAAGAATGATACATAGCCTGTATCGGGCTTTACAACAGTTTTCAAACTGTCCAGGTTTGGAAACCTCTACCATAGTTATATGTGGGAAAATAAAATACCAAGCCACACTAGGCTTCTTCCACAGTTATGAATGGGAAACAAATGTAAAGAGATTTTAGTATGGGGATTTTCAGTATCCATCAGTTTAAGCACAAGAGTCAGTGTGTGTATGACATTCACACTACTCACAAATGTAAAATACTTAAACACTGTAGAGCTAATGATATTAGGAAGAAGTTTAGAAAGCTCTGTGTGTTGGAAGATCATATTTGGACTCCTTGAAATGAAGGAAATGAAGTTTTGGTCCTTCTCTGCAAGTTTCCTATAAAACAGAGTGTCGCAACTTCTAGGTTCAGACTTTCAGATGTAGAGATGATCAGCTTCTTGGGCCAGAAGCTCTTTGTAGCACACTACCACAACTTTTGAAAATGTTCATTCAACAGATCTTTGTGAAGCTCCAGATCATCAAAATGAGTGCTTGAGTGCTCTTCTTCTTTTCTTCATATTTCTGGTTCTGTATGTGTCTCTCTTATGTGTGTATATTCAATATATTCAATATATTGACGTCTGTATCTACTCATATATATATACACTTTTCCAGCTCAGCTTTTTCTTATTTGGTTCAGCAGGGGCCGACAAGAGAAATGATTCAACCACATGTGGTCTTCCTCGTACCTTTTATTGTCTCCTGATATGCCTGAAAATATCATTAAATAATGTCGGGTGCATTAAATTTTCCAGTCATGACCATTATGATAGTATTAAGAAAATTGGTAAAGAAAAGAATAGGTTATCATTATACTGGTAGCAGATGCATGTCACACGTAGACTTTGACAGTAGGCTCTTCAACTGTGGACATCATCGGTAGGCTCATAGTAGACCTTTAACAGTAGGCTTCAGTCAGTAAGCTTGATCAGCGATAGACTTCAATCAGTGAACTTATAACGATAGCTCTGTAAAATCAGACTACTTCAACAGTGACCTTTCCAGCAGTAGACTATCTTAACAATTGACTTCATCAACGATGGAGTTTGTCTATCAGCAGACTTCTTCTAATAGTAGACTTGAACAATAGTGGACTACATCAACAATATGAGGTGTCTAGAGGTAGCCTTCTACTAACGGTAGACATGTCCAATGGTAGGCTTGAACTATGAAGTTCTTAATAGAAGACTTGAGAAAGAGTCTGACAGTGGAATTCTAACAGAAACTTTGTCACAGCAGTGACCTTGTAACGGTGACTCTTTGTCTATAATCTTTGATAAGCAGATCAAAGGTATACTTGTGACAGTGACCTTGTACCAGTATCTTATAACAATGATAGTAGATCTTCAACGGTGACCTTTTAGCAATAGTGACCCAGAGTGACAGTGAGCTATAACGGTGACCTTTAACAGAAGGCTCTGACCAATAGCCTTTAACAGCAAACTTGTACTTAGAGAAATGTAAACTGTAAGCTGATGAAAAAAAGTCATGAGACGAAAAATATAAATTTTTCAGGATAAATAATATAAATACATATTAAAAAGGATTAGAAAATGACTTAATATATCTTGATCAGTATTTAAATATGATTTGGGATTATCAAAACAGGTGAGTCCAACAATCTCCCCATTTTTGATAATCACAAATTATTCCTATGTGTATTAATTATAGGTATCACAGATAAGAATATAGTACAGTTACTAAATAGAGAAGGTCCATTAAAGGGTAATAAAATCACAACATTTGGAACCATTTCTCCCCCTTTGTGATTAGCAAAAAGAAACACAAATACAGATAATAGATAAAGCTTGTATTAATGGAAGTACATTACATGACCCAAAAAGAATACACAGTCCCTATCAAAAGACATAAACAAAATCAATCCACATCATCCTTAGGAAAGTTTTCTTTCACTTTGCAAGAAGAAGATGGAGGATGAGCTGGTGGATTAGTAGGTTTAGGAATTTCTACAGGAATGACTGGAGGGGCAACAACAGAAGCTCCTGTGGGTCTGTAGTGGGTATCTCTCTGAGGTATCAGTGGAGTAAGGCTTCTGATGGCCTCAGTAGGAGACATCATGGAAAAACTACTGGGTTGAGATGTAGGTAAGGTAGGAAAGATGATGACAGTGGTACAGTTCACATGAAGAAAGGGTGGGAGAAGGTTTCTGAAGTCCATAATAATGTTTCCTCCTCTTTCCATAGCCGATATGAAATCATCCTAATCCATCCCAAGTACCAAGTATCCAGGGTCTTTTGACCATTCTTTAATGTCATGAAGAACAGATACAGTACAAAAATGCTCCCCCTCACTTAGAGATCTCTCCTGAGTATTCTCCTCTTCTGGTTCTGCTCCAGGTAATTCCACAACCTCCTCTTCAACTCTAGTAGATTCAATCTCTGTCTGCTCCGTTGGTTCACCAGTGGGGTGAGTCATAACCTCCACTGAGTCATCAATGACCTCTATTTTAAAGGCAGTAGATTCCACTCCTGCTTCTAGATCAGACACTGTCCTATTTGTATTATCTATTAGAGGTCTCAAACTAATCTCCTCTTATTCATTTTCCTCATCATCAGCTTCAGCAACAGTATCCTTCTTTTCTTCATCCTTGTCACTAGCCCCATCCTCTTCATAGGAATCTTTGACAATATTCTGAGATACTTCTTCTTCTTCACTGGTCTTAGTATCACTATCTTTTAGAACAGTCCCTCTTCTTGGAATTTCTTTTAGAGGTCTAGGTGCTCCGAAAGCTACTGTCCTGACAGAATTTTCAAGTAAATCAGGATCACTCCCGTTATCAATGGGTGTGTTCTCTCTTTCAGGTTCCACAGATCCTTCAACTTCCTCTTCATCATCAGAATAAGCCAGTTCTATCTCATCAGGCTTCAGGCCTGGATCTCTCTTGTCTTTTAGCCTAGATGGGTGAGTGGTCGGGTCAAACGTTTCATACACCTTTCCTTCATCATTCACCCATGCCTTCTTCCAGAGATTCCAGCTAATTTTTAGGAATTTGCAAATAACCTTGGAGATACAAACATTGTTCTTAGCCACTATCATTTCTTCTTTATTTCCAGCCACACCCTTTACCTTTAGAATTACTGAAATTAGCTTGGTGTAGAATAGGGCATTAGACATAGAGCTTTCCTTAGTCATATCCTCCAATTGTGTCATCAGAAACCTACATAGGTTGATCTTTTCCCCAAGCTTCAGCAAGTACATCAAGAATATGTCCTGATACTTCAGAACTGCAAAATCCCCTCTCCTGGGACTAATCACATGCTTAATGAATTTAAACAATAGCCTATATTATCCATTCATATCAACTGCAATAATCTTCCTTGATTTTCTATTTCTTGTCAGCTCTTCTAGAGCTTTTTCATACTAAAAAATTTCACTGTCTAGAGGAACCACTCCAGAATAGTAATCATAAACTCCTTCATGAGGAACTCTCAAATAGGCAGCCCACTCAGCAGATGAAAAACTGACTTCATATCCATTGACTCTAGATACCATCCTATGCACATCATCTTCCTATTCAAACTTTAGGTATTCATATAATTCCTTCACAAGATTCGGGTAGTACGGTCCATTGTTTTTGGCAAAATATTCGGTCCATCCTTTGGCTTCTAGTTCTTCCAGCACTAATGATTTGCTCGACAGCATCCATTCTTCACTCAGCTCCTTCTCAGAAAAGATTTATCTCTTGGTTAGATGCGGGTTGATAGGTCCCATTAGGGTACTACTGGTGCCACTGGATTTGGCTCAATTCCACTTTGTCATTGGCGCATCTTCATTGACAGTCGGGGGTCGCTTGGTTCTATCCATGGAGATTGAAAGGGGTTCGAGAGTTCAAATGAAGATTTAGGGTTAAGGTATTTCGAGAGTTAAGGTTCGAGATTGAGAAAGAAGGTGGATTGAGATATGTTTATAGACTTTAGTTTTATCATTTAGGTATTAAAACAAAATAAAATAGAAATAATGAATAGTAATAAAAACGGTTCGAATTCCTGCATAAAATAGATGGTAAAAATCAAACAGCGGGGTATCCAATAGTGAGGTACTTAACAGTGAGGTGTATCAGTGATGTCCAGTGGTGAGGTGTATCAGTGAGGTCCAATGGTGAGGTGTATCCATGTGGTCCAATGGTGAGGTGTATCAGTGAGGTCCAACGGTGAGGTGTATCAGTGAGGTCTGATGATGAGGTGTATCAATGAGGTCCAATGGTGAGGTGTATCAGTGAGGTCTAATGGTGAGGTGTCCTATACTAAAATTAATCATACCTAACTCATGTTTTATGTAATTTAACCTCTCATAATTCAAAGGCTTTGTGAATATATCATCCAATTGATGTTTAGTACCAACGAATTCAAGAGTGATATAACCCTTTTGATAATGATCCCTCAAAAAGTGATGTCTCACATCAATATGCTTTGTCCTAGCATGAGATACTGAATTTTTGGAAATTTTAATATCACTTGTATTGTCACACTTTATAGATACATGTTTGAATTGATATCCATAGTCTAGTAAAGTGTGTTTCATCCACAGAATTTGAGCACAACAACTACCAGCAGCTATGTATTCAGCTTCGACAGTGGATAATGCAACAGAATTCTGTTTCTTACTGCACCATGATACTACTGACATGCCTAAAATGTGAAAAGTCCTAGAGGTGCTTTTTTTATCTAACTTTCAACCAGAAAAATCATCATCAGAATAAATCATCAAATCAAATTATTTTCCTTTCGGATAAAATAGTCCTAAGTTGGGAGTATATTTGAGACATTTAAAAATCCTTTTTACAGCGGTTAAATGAGACTCTTTTGGATTGTCTTGAAAGCGAGCACACATGAATACACTAAACATAATGTTAAGTATTCTAGCTGTAAGATAGAGCAGACTCCCTATCATACCTCTGTAGTTGGTTTGATCAATTGGTTCTCCAGCTTCATCAGTATCCAACTTACAAGTGGTACTCATAGGTGTGTCACTACCTTTAATACCATACAAAGTAAAACATTTTAAAAGATCCTTAATATATTTACTTTGATTCAAAAAAATCCATTTTTATTTCGAAAGATCTGAAATCCAAGGAAAAATTTGAGTTCCCCCATTAAACTCATTTCAAACTCATTTTGCATCATTTTTGAAAAATCAACACATAAAGAATCTTTAGAAGATCCAAAAATAATATCATCCACATAAATTTGTACTATCAAAACATCTTTGTAAATCCTTTTAATAAAAAGAGTAGGATCATCTATCCCTTTCGTAAATCCTTTTGAAATAAGAAAAGAGCTGAACCTTTCATACCATGCTCTTGGAGCTTGTTTTAATCCATATAAAGCTTTAGAAAGTTTAAAAACATGATTTGAAAAATGGGGATTTTTAAAAATAGGGGGTTGTTCAACAAACACATCCTCAACTATATACCCATTTAGAAAAGTGATTTTAACATCCATTTGATAAAGTTTGAAATTAAGATGAGCTGCATAAGAAAGTAGTATCCTAATGACTTCTAGTCTAGCTACAGGTGAAAAGGTCTCCTCATAGTCTATTCCTTCCTCTTGACTATATCCTTGTGTAACTAACCTAGCCTTATTTCTAACAATATTTCCAGACTCATAAACTTTGTTCCTAAACACCCTTTTAGTTTCTATTTTCAAAGTGTACTTAGGTCTTTCCACTAATTCCCAGAATTTGTTTCTTTCGAACTGATTTAATTCTTCTTCAATAGCCATTACCCAAAATTCATCATTGATATCATCATTAATATTCTTGGGTTCAAGCTGTGAAAGAAAAGCTTGATGTTCAACCTGGTTTCTTAGAGAAGCTCTTTTTTGTGTTCCTCTATTTAAATCGCCTACAAAAGCATCTAAAGGATGATTCTTAAGAGTCATAATACCTCTAGGAAGGGTTGAACTAGATTCTTCATTGTTGTCTGTTGGTTCAGAATCAGCAGGTGTAGATTCTGGAAAAATTTCAGAACTGGACACTTTCAAAGGGGATTCACTATTGAGGTCTAGAATTGACAAATCTTCCTCAAGGTGTTCAAGAGAGGTTTTAGGCTCATGTGGATCAGTCTCATCGAATTTTACATGAACTGATTCTTCCACACAATTGTTTTTCTTATTAAATACTCTATAGGCTTTACTTGAGATAGAATAACCCAGGAAAATTCCTTCATCACTTTTGGGAGAAAATTTGTCAAGATTATCCTTAGTATTAAGAATAAAGACTTTTCAACCAAAAACTCTAAAGTAATTAACCTTAGGCTTTATATTGTTCCAAAGATCATAAGGGTTTTTCTTTAGAACATGTCTAATTAAAACTCTATTGATTATATAACAGGATGTATTTACAGCTTCAGCACAATAATAAACAGGTAAGTCATACTCATTAAGTATATTTCTATCAATTTATTAAAGGGTCCTATTTCTTCTTTTGAAAACTCCATTTTGTTGAGGTGTCCTAGGAGTAGAAAAGTTGTGACTATAGACATTATGTGAGCAATAGGATTCAAACTCATGATTTTCAAACTCACAGCCTTGATCACTTCTTAGGGTCTTAATTCTAAGTCCACTAAGATTTTCTACAGACTTGGAATATTTGATAAAATAGGAACAAGCTTCACTTTTGTGAGCTATAAAGTATACCCAAGTATACCTAGAAAAGTCGTCTACAATAATATAAACATAGTGCTTCCCATTTAAAATTGAAACTCTTGATGGTCCAAACAAATCCATGTGAACCAACTCAAGTGGTTGAGAAGTTGAAACTTATTTCTTTGGTTTGAAAGAAACTCTGTCCACTTTGTAAAGTGGGAATTCTAATTTAGGTAAGTCTCTAACTAAACTTTTCTTAGATAGCTTCATAAATGAGTGCACATTTCAGTGTCCTAACATTCTTTTCCACAACCAAGATTCTTTATGAAAAGCATTTAAGCAGAAAACATTTTGTTTGGCTAAGGAATTTAGATCAACAACATATACATTCTCATTTCTACATGCAGTGAAAACTAAATCATTTTTTGAGTTAAAAACATTGCATGCATCATTTTCAAACTTAACATTAAAGTCGTCATCACATAACTGAGATATGCTAAGTAAATTGTACTTTAATCCATCAAAAAAAAGAACTTTAGAAATTAATATTGTATCAGAGTTACCAATATGGCCTAAGCTGATGATTTTTCCTTTTTATTGTCACCAAAGGTGACATGCCCACCATCAACTTTAATTATACTCTTGAAGCATGAATAGCCTCATATCATATGTCTTGAACATCCATTTTCCATATACCATAAGATCTTACAGGAACTCTTTAATCAACTTCCCCACAAAACATATTAAACATGGGATAATTTTGGTACCCAGATCTTCTTGGGTCTAGAGAGGTTAGCAAGTAAAACTTTGGGAACCCATATTTTCTTTATAGGTTTTATAAAATCAACGAACACATTTTGAGACATAAATACTTTCTTAGGTCCTTTAGAAAATTGTTTCTCCAAAGATGGTCCAGAACTAGAACTAGCAGCGAACTGTCCAGTTATTGGAACAAATTTTGTTTTTCTAATTTGTCTCTGTCCAGGATGATATCCTAGACCAGTTGTATACTTTGGAGAAATATGTTTTCCTAGAAACTATGTCAAGGTTTCCCTACCTGTAGTTAACTTCTCAATATCCTTTCTTAATTGTTCAATATTCAATTTTAACTCAATATTTTCCTTTATCGGTTTAGCAAATTTTTCTTTTTCTATATCCATATTTGACTTGTAATTTTCATTTAAAGCAAGATGCCTTTTTAATGACTTATACTTGTCCTTGAGTTCATTAAAATTATCCTCAAACATTTCATAATATTCAAATAATTCTTCTTTAGTCATATCTTCATCATCATGAGAGTCACTTTCATTCCTAGAATAATAAGTATTATGCACAAGGGAATTAGTTGTTATCTCAGATGTCTCTTTTATAAAGCATATATTGGCTTGTTTGTTTTGTTCTGATTTTGAAGAATCAGATCCACTCGAACTGTCTTCTGAAGCACTCTAAGTTGCTTTAATATCCTTTCTATACGTATTGTCCTTGTAGTCATATTTCTTCTTGAACTTTAATTTCAGGTAGTCTGCTTTAATGTGACCTTTTCTTTTTCATTCATAGAAGACAACTTCATCACTCTTATCATACTTTTTCTAGTCCTTCTTCTAATGACCTTTATTTTCATACTTTCCTTTATAATTTTATTTTATAAAGAATTTATTCTTCCTATAGAACTTCTTAAATCTCCTGGCTATTTGAGCCATCTCAGCATCACTGTCAAAATATGAACTTTCACTTGTGGAGCTTTCAGTAGGTATGTGTAATTTCTTTTTATCCTTGCTCTTTGAAGCGGATGTCTTGAAGGCTACTGACTTCTTCCTTGGTTCATCATCTTCTTCCTTGTTTACCTTCAGTTCTTCTTCATACATCATAATCTTACCAATTAATTCCTTAATTGGTAAACCACCAATATCAAAGGATTTTCTAATTGAAACTAAAGTTCATCTCCATCTGTCTAGCAGACATATTAAAATTCTCATGATCTATTCTTTTGCAGTAACAGCTTTTCCAAGTGAGCTCATAGTGTTGACAATTTCATTGAACCTGAGATACATGTCAGAAATGGGTTCATCAAACTTCATTTTAAAAGTATAATACTTAATTGTATAGGTATTCAATCTCATTTCCTTAACATTTTTTGTTCCCTCATGGGAAACAGCCAAAGTGTCCCAGATTTCATAAGCAGTTTTACAAACAGATATGCAATTAAATTCTTCATCCCCTAAAGCACAGTACAGGGTATTCATTGCTTTACAGTTATTATTGTAGGCAGTTTTAGTAGGTTCATCCCAAGAATTTCTTTCAATTTCTAGAATCTTATATTGAGTTTCTATAGCAGTACAGATATCAAATCCTATACTCTCTAAATGAATTTTCATTTTAAGCTTCCACTGAGCATAATTTGTACCATTAAAGAATGTTGGTATGTTAGTAGCAGCACCCTCAACTCCGTTATCCATATAAAACTAAAAGATTAAAGAACTGAAAATTTAGATATAATAAAAATTTTGATATCTTTAACATACAACTAAAATCACAGTTGAAATGAAATTGAAAATCTTGAAAAACTGGTTAGATGGTATAAATAAAGAAACCATCTGATACCAAATGTTGGTCAGATTGGATACTCAAGAGGGGGGTTAATTGAGTTCTAATTAAAATTTCTGTTAAAACTTTTAGGATTAAAATCCCCCAAATAAAAACAGCCCAGTTAATTAAGGTAGTAGAGATATAAGTGACTTGTTGTTCAACAGGTTTCTCAAAGGTTGATTAATCCTCATTTGAATCAGTATGAGTACTAATTCTACTTTTGAAACAAGTTTACTAAAATAATCACATATACACAGTAACCAAAACTAACTATCAGAGTGAATGTAAAAATAGATTTTTGTCTTTGAAAATATAAGCTGCGAATAAATGTAAAACAAAGTAATTGAAAGTTTGAACACATCAATTTAAACAAGATGTTCTATCTTAAGCCAAGACCTAATCCACTCCACTTGGTGATCACCTTCCACCAAGCAGTTATATTTAAGGAATGATACACAGCCTATATCAGGCTTTACAATAGTTTTTAAACTGTCCTGGTTTGGCAACCTCTACCACAGTTATACGTGGGAAAATAAACTACCAAGCCACAATAGGCTTCTTCCACAGTTATGTGTGGGAAACAAATGTAAAGAGATTTTGGTATGGGTATTTTCAATATCCCTCAGTTCAAGCACAAGAGTCAGTGTGTGTATGAGATACACACTGATCACAAATGTAAAATACTTAAACACAGTAGATCTAAAGATATTAGGAAGAAGTTTTGAATGCTCTGTGTGTTGGCAGATCAGCTCTAGACTCCTTGAAATGAAGGAAATGAAGTTTTGGTCCTTCTCTGCAAGTTGCCTATAAAACAGATTGTCGCAACTTCCAGGTTCTGACTTCTAGATATAGAGATGGTCAGCTTCTTGGGTCATAATATCTTTGTAGCACACTACCACAACTTTTGAGAATGTTCATTCAACAGATCTTTGTGAAGCTCCAGATCTTCAGAATGAGTGCTTGAGTGCTCTTCTTCTTTTATTGGTATTTCAGGTTCTGTATGTGTCTCTCTTATGTGTTTATATTCAATATATTCAATATATTGATTTCTGTATCTACTCATATATATATATACACTTTTCCAGATCAGCTTTTTCTCATTTGGTTCAGCAGGGGCCGATAAGAGAAATGATTCAACCACATGTGGTCTTCCTCTTACCTCGTACTGCCTCTGAATATTCCTGAAAATATCATTAAATAATTTCAGGATCATTAAATTGTCCATACATGACCGTTATGATAGTATTAAGAAAATTGGTAAAGAAAAGAATAGGTTATCATTAGACTGGTAGCAGATGCATGTCACACTGTAGACTTTGACAGTAGGCTCTTCAACTGTGGACTTCATCGGTAGGCTCATAGTAGACCTTTAATAGTAGTCTTCATTTAGTAAGCTTGATCAGTGGTAGACTTTAATTAGCGAACTTCTAATAGTAGCTCTATAACATCAGACTACTTCAACAGTGACCTTTCCAGTGGTAGATTGTCTTAACAGTTGACTTCATCAATGGTGGAGTTTATCAATCAGCAGACTTCTTCTAATAGTAGACTTGAACAACAGTGGACTACATCGACAGTAGGAGGTGTCTAGCGGTAGCCTTCTACTAATGGTACACTTTTCCAATGGTAGACTAGAACTGTGAAGTTCTTAATAGAAGACTTGAGAAAGAGTCTGACAGTGGACTTTTAACAGAATCTTTGTCACAGCAGTGACCTTGTAATGGTGACTCTTTGTCTGTAAGATTTGATAAGCAGAGCAACAGTAGACTTGTGATGGTGACCTTGTACCAGTATCTTATAACAGTGACAGTAGATCTTCAATAGTGAACTTTTAGCAACAGTGATCTAGAGTGACAGTGAGCTATAACGGTGACCTTTAACAGAAGGCTCTTACCAGTAGCCTTTAATAGCGAACTTGTACTTAGAGAAATGTAAACTGTAAGCTGATGCAAAAAAAGTCATGAGACTAAAAATATAAATTGTTCAGGATAAATAATATAAATACAGATTAAAAAGGATTATCAAATGACTTAATATATCATGATCAGTATTTAAACAATATTTGGAATTATCAAAATAGGTGAGTCCAACAATAAATATATTATTCAATTTTACCCCACTAAATTCTTAAACAAATACCCTACCTCCCCTCCCTCAACATATCTAAAACTCTCTCTTTATCTATATATATTATGCTATCCTACTCTAAACACTCCATGAAACATTACTAAGGACATAATCTAGCAAAGAACCCTCCTATGAAGGTCGTAGAATCAATTTGATGGAGGTAACTAAAAGAAAATGGTAAGGGTTTCAATGTATCTCATTCCATTCCAATACTAGGGTATTTTTACATGAGTCACTTCCCACTCTTGTTAATCTATGATGACTAAATATCCATGTTATTAACTTGACTTTAATAATTTATCTATTTGAAATTTCTCATTACCTATCATCAAACCCTTTTTCATAAGACATAACTATGTTGAAATACGAGTTTCAAAATTGATTCTTTTCCATATAGTTCCCTTATTCCCCATTTTGATAACATATTTATTTTTTAATAATAAATTAGAAATAGATGTATAATTATATTGTAAAAATTTAATAAATCTCAAATATTTATTATTTTTCTATTCTTTTAAAATCTATTTATAGATATCATTCACATATTGAATTTTTATACTATATAAGTGAACAACGATATAGTTTCACATAATCTTTTCAGAGATATTCATTAAAATGAATATAATGATAGAATATGACATTAATAATAAAATTATACAATATTTTTCTCCCCAAACTTTATTTTCCTTATTATTTTATTTATTTATTTTCTCATAATATTTTCTTTTAGTTTTTGGATAAACCAGGTTGAAATTTTGAAATTTTTTTACAAAACAAATCTCTTGACACGTGTTTTGGGCATATGATTACCAAATGGTTTACCAAAATGTTTTAGAGACCCTTATTTTGTTTTCCTTTATTGAATGGTTTATTTTTCACAATTTATCATTAAAGGGGGGAATACCATTATATAGGGGACATTCTAGTTCATTTTTTATATGAATTGTTAATGTGAAAAGGTAGTGTATAGTTTGGGGAAAACTATATGGGTCATGATGGAAACTATGTGGGACACAGTGGAAACTGTGAAAGTGACCTTTACTTTTGAATTTTTAATGACCATATTGGTAATATTCAGAATAAATTGTGTGATGATAAAAGGAGGGAATACAGTTTATAATTGAGGGGATTATATAATTGGTGCATAGTTTGGTAAAATGTGTACTAAAACCATATAGATTTACAAGAACATAAAATGTTTGAAATTTCTCTTATATACCTATTTAAATTAAATCCCTCAACCCTATATTCTTTCCTTATTTTTCTCACATGTCCTATGTATCTCTTCCCCTTCAATTTCCATCTCTTTTATTATGATTTATTAACATTTAATTAAGAATTTGGCTCGATTTATGATGGTAATCACCTCTAGATCTCTTCTCCCCGTCTATTACTTCTTGTTTGTCTATTACCATTCCATGGTAAGGTCATGGAAACATAGTTCATCCCATTACTCAATTTATTAAATTATATGTTTCATGATTTAATGGTGTGTTTGGGTTCTTAGGGAGTTATTATTGACTTATATGGATTGATTATAACCTCGCTTGGTTGAAGAAGTGTATAGAGGTACATTGTCTCTTCCATTAGCCATTAAATTTTTTAATCATGATTACTTGCATGTTTAAATACATTATTTGGATATAAAATTATTTAATTAAATTTTTTTGAGATTATTTGGAAAGGAAACTAGGTTTTTACTCTATTTTCATTGAATAAAAAAGTGTTTACTTTTTTAATATATTTTCTTAAAACTCTTTTACTTGATGATGCACACCAGAAGTTTGAAAAAATTCCCAAATGGTCATTATAAAATAATTTATATATTTCAAGTTTTCTGGTCTTAAATTTTTTTTATATTCTTCTTTGAAACTTTTATGGTGTCCATTATTCTATAAAAAGTGTCTATACGGTTTTTTTAATGAATGTTTGAAAGTCCTAGTTCTCACTTTAAAATAGAATTTTATTAATGAAAATTCCCTTGGAATATTCATCTATATTTGTTTATTTAAAAAATGGATGACAGTTCCCCTGATATAAGATGTATTTATTATATTGATGATTTTTTGACTAAGAAGTTATTCCTGAGTGAGTTTACCGAGGTTGAGACATGCATATGGTTTCTAAATTGTGTATTCAGAGTTATATTTATATCCATATTTTGTTTGAAATGAGTTATTGGATCACCCTAGTTTTATACATCATGGTAAATCAAGAGTATCTAGTAAATCTTCTTAAAACACATGTTATACTAGTTTAGTATCATGATCTTACTAGTGTAATCTAGTATAGTGTTCATACTACTTTGGGAATAACCCCTCAATAAGGCCAGTTAGGGCATGACTGATTGTTAGGGTTGTTAGATTGAGCTAGTCATACTGATTTGGAAGGATCATGTTATAGTATGATATAGTTTTTTCCCAAAAATCTATGGTTTCTTTGATCACTGGTACATGAATATATTATATTTGATATTCTTCCTTTATTACTATGATAATTATATATCCATTTATTTACATTTCTCATAATATTTTATTTGTATTTTATTATTTTTTTGATTATTTATTTCGTCTGAATTTGTATTTATTTTGTAAAAAGAAACCAATAACTTCATATTTTGAATATGGTTTGGAAAATTTTTCTTTTTGTTATCAAATGTTCAAAATACTATCTCTTATACAATGTTTTTACCTCCATATCTGAAATTTTATTATGTTAATGAAAATGGGAAACATATTGTTCTTGGATTTTGATCTAAAAATATAATCCTATATTTACTAAATTGTATTTGAAACTATCTTGAAATAGATCTTTAATTTAACTTCAATGTGTGGGGTATGGTTTCTTTTGGAATACCTACTGTTTTTTTTTCTCATGACTATAAATATATATATATATATATATATATCTTTTAGTTTTAGTTTTAGAATTCATTCACTCATAGAGTAGTTGTGGTACTGTGATTGGATGGTAAATTGCGGAGTTATTTGGTGACTAGGTTTAGTATTGTATTATCTTCTTCATTACTTTTTTTCTATCATCCAAGTTGGTTAACCTTGTAAAAAATTCAACATTTATTTTTGTGTATTACTTTAGATATATGCTAATTCATTTTTCATTCCATGTTTGGTTTTTCATATTTCTAAAACTATTTATTTCATTTCACGTGTATCTCTGACATATAAAGTGTTCATGTAGCACATCCGGATGGAAGATCTATGTTAAATATTATTCATCCAAAATAAATCATTCCCATTGGTTATAATTTTAATTCCTAGTTTATGTCACCATCCCATGGGTATTGGGAATTCCACATGGGAAAGTCACAAACCAACTTGACTGCCTAGATCAAGGGTGTCACAGAGTTGGTTCATGAAAAAATGTTATCATAGCACCCTTTTTATTTGGGTGTGTCTGGTAAACTAGATTTAAGATTGTTAAATATCAAATGTAAGGAGATTCAAGAGTCCAACTAACTCTTACTAACAATGAACCTCATTCCTACATGGTATGTTGGGTTTTATATCTTGAATTTTAATGATTACATATTTATTATAGGATTTGTTTTGTTCTAGGTTTTTTATATATGTGATTTTATCAAATTTATATAGGTAATTCAAAGGTTTTCCATGATTTGGAGGTGAAAAGGGTGAAAGGATTAGAGGCACACAATTACCCCACATGGTCTGTAAAAACCATCTGAAGACAATGAAAATAGTCTTGTTTTCCTTCTAATGGTAGTTTCATGATTGGTACATGGTTGGGAAAATGGTCTGTCCAAATTGGGCATAGCCAATACCCCTTCAAAAAAAATTTAGACTCATTTTTATCTTGTATTGTTTAGGTTTATTAGTGGATGTTATTTGGTGATAATGTATGGGGATTCAAAAATAAAACATTGATTTCAAAGGGAGTAAAGAGAACATTTTTAAAAAAATTAGAGTCATTTTATGAAATTTCAAAACAAATAGTGATTTGGTATAGAATGAGGGAAGATAGTTTTTGAAACTAAACAAAAGATTTTTTTAATGATTTTGGGATGTTTCTTAAGTGGAAATTGTTGGATTTTTATGATTTAATATAGTTATGATAATAAATGATAGGTTTTGAAATTGATATAGGATTTATGAAAATGTTTTCGAACAAATATTATGTTTTGAAATGTTAGCAGAAGAAATAATAAAGGATTTATAAAATTAAAAATTCATATTTTTATGTGAATTTTTGGAATTTATAACAGGGTTTGAAAAAAGTTAAAAGAATGCAATGATTTCAAAACTCATAAGTGATTAAATAAAATTTTTTTAAATGAAACCTTATGGTTCAAAACATGGGTTTGTGGTTTTGAAATGATTCAAAGGGTAACATTGATTTTTTTTGTGCTAGTTACTTATTTATTATTATTGTTTGTTTGAGTTGAAATCATATTTGATTCAATGATATTTCCTGTTTATAGATCTTGATTAGTCTTATGTTTATTTATTTTTTTAATCATGCATCCTAGAATAGTATTAAGGGGTCATAGAGACCTAGATACTTAGATATTCAATTAGAGTCGTACCTACCAGGACACAAGTATAACCTTTTATGTCATTTCTTATTCACATTCTCTGAGTAGTTTGGTAAATGAAAGGCTTATTTTTCCTTTTCTCGTGTTATTGGTTGATGAATCATTGGATGTTCTATTATTGAAACATAAATTTATCTAGACCATACTCTATGATTGTTCTCATCAAATAAATGTCCCTTGTGCATGTGATCAGTGGGGAAATGGTGGGGAAGTATATTTATAAGTCCCAGTGACTTAAACATTACTTAATATTGAGTTATTTCAAGAATACACATTAAGGATCTTTTCAGGTTTAGAGTTTTAGAGAATTAGATCATAAATCATGCAGTACATTCCATATTTAAACAAGGTGGTTACATAAAAGACAATATTCATTTTTCCCATCAAAGGAGACATATTTAAAATAAAACAATTGATTCTTTCTTGACACTTCCTCGACACTGTCATCACATCATGTACTTTTCCCTTGACCTGTGAAAAACATTTCAAAAACATGGGATGAGCATAAAAAGCTCAGTAAGAGATATAAAAGTACAGAATGAAAACATTAGTCCATGTATACATAAGAATTGATGAAATCATACTTTACTCATAAAACATAATCACTTTATCATACCTCATGAAATCATAATATTTATGAATAACTGATAGAAAACATAAGACATAAAGGTAACCTGAGACATTCATAACATTCTTACGTAGGGAGTAACCCTCATGGTTACGTTTGGAATACCCATCACAATATATTCCCTAAATCTCTTCGTAGAAATCTTAATGTTTAACTCTTTCACATTACCCAATGCATTAGAGAGCTATATCGGGATCACCCGCCCTTATTTTATCACGGAACCATCCGTCTTCATAAACAATTCCTGAGAACCATAACATAATCGTATCACATAAAACATGCATAAAAGAAACATAACATTTCCACATTTCAATCACAAGATATCAATACAACACATTGATATAATAAAAACATTATGAAAAAAAAATTCAATACCAAAATAAAAGAAAATTAAAACATGGTATTTATTTTTCATTTAAAAAAAGTTATGGCTTGTAGAGGAAGCCTAAACTCAAATAATGGCCACGGCGGCGGAGAAGTCGTTGTCGTCGCATACGTACGACAAAAAAATCATTCCATTTTGTTGTTTATAAAAACACTTTGTATAAAAAAGATTCCTTTTGATTAACATAAAATTCAAAGGGGTTTATACACCATATAAAAGAAAGTTGTATATAAAACAAAATATGCCTCAATGAAAGGAGATTGAGACGAAGTCCCTTACCTCATGTCCGACTTGACTCGATCATTCTTTAATCTCCTGAATAATAAACTTGAGTTAATTTATAATTGATTAAAAACATTTTTCAAGTTCATTATTCCTTTTATATAACTTATTACCATTTTATGAACACTATGTAATTATTTAAGTTAATAACGGTCGTTTTAACGATCATTGATACTTGATTCAAAAATAAACTCTTTATAATTACAAGTTGTTCCTGTGGTAAAATATCCATTATAACCAAAATTATATTCATGATGTAGATATTATATATATCATATATATCTAGTATATACATTCATTTATAATATTACATAAAATTTAGAGGTAAGAAATGAAATGCACCGTTCATGGAGACGGTAAGTCGTACGTACGCATGAACGCTACTTTCATTTCTCTTTCGTATTTTATGGAATGGAATCATAATGATATAAGGGTATATTATAATTCTAGTATAATATCATATATAATATCATTAACTTCATCCTTTATACGTCCCACATATGGAATTAACGAATCAAATCACTTTGAGGGGGCGGTAGTCCGCACTTCCTAAAATGAAGATATCGTGTTTACCCATAATGGAAACCATAAAGGTGTGCCATAAATGAAAAATACAGAAGCTTAAGGAAAACATAAAAATATTATATATCATATAAAAATATAGTTACATCTTAATGTCCACCTTTGAATGTGTTAGAAGAATATTGAACAATCATCGTTTCGTGAGGCAGAAATTCGCATCCACAAAAACAGTATGCTCTTTAACCATTAGATGAAGGTGTGTATAAGTGTAGCTCGAATAATTCTCATAAAAAAATAATAGTATATTGAGGATACTGTTGTTGTTACAAAATAAGGGAATAAAAATATTTTAGGGGGTTGAGAATCAAAATAAAACAAAAGAACACTTAGAGAAGTCTTTACCTTTAAATTGGGTAACTTCTCTTGGTTTGAACCAAAAGGGTTTCTTGAAGAGCTTTCTGCCTAAGGTAAGGCTTCTGGGATAAATAGAGGTATGTGGAGAGATGAAATTAGAAGATTTTGGCCGATCCAATGGCTTGTTAGGTGTGTGTAAAGAGGTAGAGGTGGGGGCCTTTTATAAGAGGAGAGAAGGAGCACTCTTGGACAGTTATAAAATGTTACTTTATATTAAAATGATTTTCGGATTTTAAAGGTCCCACATTGATATATTTCAAGGATAAAGTGATAAGGTTTCGAAATATATTCATCCAATAGGTCTTTGACATGTGTATGTCTTAGATTTTACATTATCATTTCATTTTATTCAAATCATTCATTAATGAGGTAATCGCTGCATCATCATGATGTCATAAATAATTTCATTTATTTAATGTATAAAAATTATAAAACAAATACTATGATGTATGAAAACTTTTTAGCTTTACAATTAGTATTTATAGTCTAAGAGATCATTTACACGGACAAAACTAAAAAAGTTTTACTCGGGTGATACATTCTTTAGTGATATTCTCCTTTCTTTAAAAATAAAATGATAAAGTGTCACTTTCACCCAAAAGTGATTCCATGGGGTCCCTAAGTTTGTCACAAGGAATCCCATGGTCGGCCATGACACAACCAGTAGAATTAGAACACATTTTGGGGTCATTTGTTATTATTATGATATTATTTTATTATCCTTAACTACCCGATTACTAATTAATCAAAATAATTAAAGATAATTACTGTCGTTACTATTCATAATGTCCAAAAACAAAAGAGTCTTGATTAAATAATTTGGAACTTCTGATTACAAATATGGAATCCATTTTACCAAATTCCCAACACATAAATTGCAATAATTAATTTAAAAATAATTCCCGTTGTCAAAAAAAATAGCGGGTTTTTTTGAAACAATATCTATGGAAAATTTGGCACTTTTTTATGCCCAATTCCAAAGTGAAATTAATTATAATGACCACCATTGGATTAAATGGTAAAAATATATTCTAATTACACTTTAATACCAATTAAAAAGATAATCTAACCATATAATTAAATTAGATGAAAAAGTAGTTTTGATGTAAAATGCAGTATTTTTCACTATTCATTAAAAAATGAACATTGTCATAAAAATACCAAAAATTAACCCAAGGTAAATTTCAATGTCCCAATAATAAAGAATAAGTTTATTTTGACAAATATAGCTTATAAAATTGTCAAAATTTTGATTTAAAAATGGTTTTCCATCAAAAGGCAGTAAAATAATCTTTTAAAAATATTAGTGTATTCCATGCTTAAGATTGGATTTATTCTCATTTTAAGCCTCTAAAACATTATCTAATTCATAAATAGACATAGATAAGAATATATATTATTCATTAATTACTTGGGATGTTACATCCTTCCCCCCTTTAGAAAATTGTGTCCCTGTAATTTATTTACTTATCGAATAATTGGGGGTATTTATCCCTCATTTCATTTTCAGATTCTCATGTTGCCTCTTCACTCATGTGGTTTTTTCACAAAACCTTTACTTGATGAATAACCTTATTCTGTAACACCTGATCCCTGTGGTCAAGAATCTGGACCAGTTTTTCCTCATAAGATATATTCTCTTCCAGCTGAACTACCTCTGGACTCAAAACATGAGATGGATCTGGCATGTACTTCCTTAACATTGAAACATGAAAAACATTGTGTACCTGAGATAAACTCAGAGGTAAAGCCACTCGGTATGCAACTGATCCAACTCTCTTCAGAATTTCATATGGTCCAATGAACCTTGGACTCAGCTTTCCTGTATTACCAAATCACAACACACTTTTCCATGGTGAAACTTTGAGGAATACATGATCACCTACCTCAAAAGAGAGATCCTTCCTCCTGTTATTCGCACAACTTTTATGCCTTCTCTGAGATGTTCTAATCTGTTTTTGTATCAGCTGAACTTTTTCTGCCAACTCTTCTACCAATTCTGGTCCTATCAACTTCCTTTCACCCACTTCATCCCAGAAAGCTGAAGTTAGACACCACTTCCCATATAATGCCTCAAATGGTGTCATCTGTATACTGGAATGAAAACTGTTATTATAAGAAAACTCAACCAAAGAAAGATGTTGGTCCCAACTTCCCTGATAATCCATCAAACAAGCATGTAGCATATCATCCAAAGTCTTAATTGTTCGTTCTGACTGCCCATCTGATTGAGGATGAAAAGTTGTACTAAAATTTAATTCAGTGCCCAACGACTTCTGAAGGCCTTTTCAAAAGTTAGAAGTGAACTTGGGATCACAATCAGATACAATAGAGAGGGGAACTCCATGTAACTTGACTATCTCTTTAAGATACAAACGAGAAAGTTGATCTAGGGAAAAAGTATCTCATATAGCAAGGAAATGAGCAGATTTAGTCAAGTGATCAACAATAACCCAGATTGCATTATTACCTCGAGGTGTCTTCGGCAATCCAACAATGAAGTCCATGGATATATTTTCCCATTTCCACTCTGGCACTGGTAAAGGCTGAAGCATCCCTTTCGGTAATTGTCACTCTACTTTAACCTGTTGACAAGTCAAACACTTCACAGTAAAATCAGCAAAATCTATTTTCATTCCGTCCCACCAGTAATACTCCCAAAGATCTCTATACATCTTAGTACTACCTGGATGAACTAAAAACGGAGAACTATGAGCTTCACATAACAACTCTCTCCTAAACTATGAATCACAAGGCACACACAATCTCTTCCCAAATCTCAAAACACATTCATTATCAATGTTTAATTCAGGCAACTTACCCTTCTGAACCAGCTCTACTTTTTCTATAACTCACTGTTTTGCTTCTGTGCTTGCTTAATTTTGTCTGATAGAGAAAATTTCACTAATACCTGAAACAAAACAGAAGTACATCCTGCACCAACAACTTCTATGCCAAATTTCATCAAATCCTTAACCAAAGGATCACGTTCCAAATGTAAAATTTTTAATGAAGCATTTCTTTTTTGACTCAAAGCATCAGCCACTTTATTTTCTTTTCCCGGATGGTAATGAATTGTACAATCATAATCCTTGATTAATTCTAGCCATATCCCTTGTCTCATGTTCAATTCTTTCTGAGTGAATATATACTTTAAACTTTTCTGATCAGTATATATTTCACACTTTACTCCATACAAATGATGCCTCCAAATTTTTAAAGCGAAAACAACAACAGCTAATTCCAAATCATGTGTTGGGTAATTTACCTCATGAGTTTTCAACTGTCGTAAAGAATAAGCAATTACCTGATCATTCTGCATTAGGACGCAACCAAGTCCTTTTAATGAAGAATCATTGTAGATAACAAACTCACCATTCCTAGAAGGTAGTTCCAAAACTAGAGCATTCACCAATCTTCTTTTCAGTTCCTGAAAACAATCATCACATTCTTTTGTCCAGATAAACTTAACACCCTTCTGAGTTAGCTTAGTCATTGGACTAGATAACCAGGAAAAATTTCTAACAAACCTTCAGTAATAGCCTGCCAAACCAAGGAAGCTACGAATATCAGTTACATTTGTGGGTCTTTTCCATTCTTCAACAACCTTTTTTTTACAGGATCAACAGTTATCCCATCTTTAGAAACAATGTGACCAAGGAAAGAAATTTTTTGCAACCAAAACTCACACTTACTGAATTTCCCATACAATTTCTTTTCTTTTAAGGTTTGAAAAATAACCCTTAAATGTCTTTCATGCTCCTCTTTACTTTTAGAAAACACCAAAATATCATCAATGAAAACAACCACAAACTTATCCAAGAACTCATGGAAAATTAAATTCATAAGGTCCATGAATACAGAAGGTGAATTGGTTAGCCCAAAAGGCATTAATAAAAATTCATAATGGCCATATATTGTACGAAATGAGGTCTTCAGAATATCTGCTTCCTTTACCTTCAACTGATGGTACCACGATCTCAGGTCAATATTTGAAAAAAACTAATCTCCCTGGAGCTGATTAAGCAAATCATCGATATGGGGAAAAGGATATTTTTTCTTAATAGTGATGTTATTCAAGTCTCTATAATCAATGAAAAGTATCATAGAACCATATTTATTTTTAACAAATAAGATAGGATCACCCCAAGGTGATGTGCTGGGTTGAATGAAACCTTTCTCTAATAAATCTTGCAATTGCTCCTTCAACTCTAAAAGTTCAATTTGAGCCATTCGATAAGGGGGTTTTGAAATTGGCTTAGCATCATGAACTAAGTAAACAGTAAATTCAACTTCCCGATCTAGTATTATTCCAAGCAACTCATCTGGAAAAACATCAGGATACTCATTTAACACTGGCACATCATTAATCTGAACAGTTCCTTTGTTTTCAATAATATGTGCAAGGTAACATTCATTTCCATCTTTTACAAGTTTCTCAGCCTCTTGATATGTTATCAATAGTGATGGTTCATTATTGTACACAAACTGAAAGTCTTTCTGAAAATAAACTTCTTTAGATCTACAGTCAATCTTAGCATGGTAAATAGAGAGTCAATCCATACCCAGGATAACATCAAACTCTACTAGAGGTAAAACAATAAGGTTTGCAAGTAGGTTCTTTCCACGGATAAGGATAGGAAGATTATTATAAATTATTTTTGCCTCAACATTTCCCCCAGATGTTTTTACCACAAGTTCAGGAGTCATTTCTTGAGATGGTATTCCCATTTTACTAGAAAAGTTTTCAGAGATGAAGGAATGTGTAGACCCTGAATCAAACAGCACACTCGCATAATCTAAAAAAACAAAGTACCTGATACCACTTTATTTGATGGCCCAACATCCACTGAAGTATTTTCAAAGGATTTCACCACCCCTTTCTTCTTGTAGTCTAGCTGCTTCCCATCACTCGGGCTCTTTGTTGGACACTCGTTTGCATAGTGACCCATCTCATTGCACTTGAAACATTTCACTAACTGTAAATCAAATTTGCTCTTACCATCACCTTGATCTTTTCCAGTGCAATCACAAGACTTATGTCCCATATTACCACATCAGTATAACTTTCTAGAATTCAAAATACATTCCCCAACATGATTTTTACCACATTTATCACAAACTGGAAACTTAGTTTTCTTACCATCAGACCTTTTTGAAGAATTCTTCCCTTTCTCCTGCCACCTCGGTCTCTTCTTCTATTGGTTTTCATAAAACACTTGATCATCGGAAAACTCCATTTCCACCTTCTTAGCACATCGAACAAGCTTTTTATAACTTTTTAACTCACGAGAATCCAATGCCCTTTGATATTTTGGCTTTAATCCTGAGTAAAAATGATTGGTTTTACTATCAAGGTCTCAGATAAAATTTGGAGCATACCTTGCCAATCGAGTGAACCGTTCTTCATAAGCAGCCACTGAGTCTTCCTCTTGCCTCAATTCCAAGAATTGTTTTTCCATCCTAAGTCGAACATCCTTAGGAAAATATTTCTCAAGAAATATACCTTTGAATTCATCCCAGTCGATAGCATCAATCTCATCAGTGTCCCTGATATTTTTAACCATCAACCACCATTGATTTGCTTCACCCTCCAAACAGTAAATTGCAAGACTAACCTTTTGATTGTCTGAACACCCCATGACATCGAAAATCTTCTCCAGTGCTTTAATCGACCCTTCTGCTAGCATATGATCAGATGATCCTCTGAATGATGGGGGATGTTGCCTCATGAAATGTTCCAACACTGACATGTTCCTATGCAGCTAATCTGGCTGATCTCGTTCATGGATACCACCACCATTTATCTCTTGAGTCAACCACGCCATTACTGCAACAAACTATTCAGTTCCAATTCCGACCATCTCAGGATGCTGATTCGGAAGGTCATTTCCTTTTGTATGCCTTCCTAGCACTGCTTCCCTCTTTCCTTTGTAGAAAACCATTCTAAACAAACATGTCTTAGATGAAGCAACATGATAATCTTCAAATGCTATATAATTTCAATTTAACCAAAAAAATATATATTTTTGGATAATCATTTAATAGAATTCTAACTCCTAAAGTTATCTAAACCAACCTCTGATACGAACTATAAGGCCCCGTGCCTTAAACATTACATAATCTTGAGTTATTTCAAGAATACACATTGAGGATCTTTTCAGGTTTAGAGTTTTAGAGAATTAGATCATAAATCATGCATTACATTCCAAATTTAAACAAGGCGATTACATAAAAGATGGTATTCATTTTTCCCATCAAAGGAGACATATTTAAAATAAAATAATGGATTCTTTCTTGACACTTCCTCGACACTATCATCACATCATGTACTTTTCCCTTGACCTATGAAAAAACATTTCAAAAACTTAGGATGAGCATAAAAAGATCAGTAAGGGATATAAAAGTACAGAATGAAAACATTAGTCCATGTATACATAAGATTTGATGAAATCATACTTTACTCATAAAACATAATAAATTTATCATACCTCATGAAATCATAAGATTTATGAATAACTGATATAAAACATAAGACATAAAGGTAACTTGAGGCATTCATAACATTCTTACGTAAGGAGTAACCCTCATGGTTACATTTGGAATACCCATCAAAGTATATTCCCTAAATCTCTTCGGAGAAACCTTAATGTTTAACTCCTTCGCGTTACCCAATGCATTGGAGATCTATATCGGGCTCACCCACCCTTAGTTTATCACGTAACCGCCCATCTTCATAAAAAATTCCCAAGAACCATAACATAATCGTATCACATAAAACATGCATAAAGGAAACATAACATTTCCACATTTCAATCACAAGATATCAATACAACACATTGATATAATAAAAACATTATGGAAACCATTTTCAATTACAAAATAAAAGAAAAGTAAAACATGGTATTTATTTTTCATTTAAAAGAAAGTTATGGCTTGTAGAGGAAGCTGAAACTCAAATAATGGTCACGACGGCAGAGAAGTCGTTGTCGCCACATACATACGAAAAAAAAACATTCCCTTTTGTCATTTAGTAAAACACTTCGTATAAAAAAGATTACTTTTTATTAACATAAAAGTCAAATGGGTTTATACACCATATAAAAGAAAGTTGTGTATAAAACAAAATATTCCTCAATGAAAGGTGATTGAGACGAAGTCCCTTACCTCGTGTCTGACTTGACTCGATCGTTCTTTAATATACTGAATAATAAACTTCAGTTAATTTATACTTGCTTAAGAACCTTTTTCAAGTTCATTATTCCTTTTATATCACTTATTACCATGTTATGAACACTATGTAATTATTTAAGTTAATAATGGTCGTTCTAACAATCATTGGTACTTGAGCTAAAAATAAACTCTTTATAATTACAAGTTGTTCCTGTGGTAAAATATCCATTATAACCAGAATTATGTTCATGATTTAGATATTATATATATCATATATATCCATTATATACATGCATTTATAATATTACATAACATTTAGAGGTAAGAAATGAAATGCACCGTTCATGGAGACGGTAAGTCGTACGTACGGATGAACGCTACTTTCATTTCTATTTCATATTTTATGGAATGGAATAATAATGATATAAGGGTATATTATAATTCCAGTATAATATCATATATAATATCATTAACTCCATCCTTTATACGTCCCACATATGGCATTAACGAATCAAATCACTTTGAGGGGGTGGTAGTTTGTACTTCCTAAAATGAAGGTATCGCGTTTACCCATAATGGAAACCATAAAGGTATGACATTAATGAGAAATACATAAGATTAAGGAAAACATAAACATATTATATATCATATATAAATATAGTTACATCTTAATGGACACCTTTAAAGGTGTTATAAGAATATTGAACAATCATCGTTTTGTGAGGCAGAAATTCACCATCCATGGAAATAGTATTCTCTTTAACCATTAGATGAAGGTGTGTGTAAGTGTAGCTCGAATACTTGTCATAAAAACATCCTATTATATTTAAGATACTGTTTTTTTTACAAAATAAAGGAATAAAAAGAGTTTACGGGGTTGGAGAAGAAAAATAAAACAAAAGAACACTTAGAGAAGTCTTTACCTTTAAATCGGGTAACTCCTCTTGGTTTGAACCAAAAGGGTTTCTTGAAGATCTTTATGCCTAAGGTAAGGCTTCTAGGATTAATATAGGGATGTGGAGAGATGAAATGATCAGATTTGGGCCGAGCCAATGTCTTGGGAGGTGTGTGTAGAGAGGTAGAGGTGGGGGCCTTTTATAAGAGGAGAGGAGGGGCACTCTTGGAAAGTTATAAAATGTTACTTTATATTGAAATGTGTTTTGGATTTTAAAGGTCCCACATTGATATATTTCGAGGATAAGGTGATAATGGTTCGAAATATACTCATCCAGTAGGTCTTTTATAAGTGTAAGTTTTAGATTTTACATTATCTTTTCATTTTATTTAAATCGTTCATTAATGAGGTAATCGCTGCATCATCATGATGTCATAAATAATTTAATTTTTTTAATGTCTAAATGTTATAAAAAAATACTATAATGTAGGAAATATTTTTAGCTTTCTAATGAATATTTATATTCTAAGAGATAATTTACACAGAAAAAACTAAAAATGTTTTACTCAGGTGATACATTCTTTAGTGATATTCTCCTTTCTTTAAAAATAAAATGATAAAGTGTCTCTTTCACCCAAAAGTGATTCCATGGGGTCCCTAAGTTTTTCACAAGGAATCCCATGGTAGTACATGACACAACCAGTAGCATTAGGACACATTTTGGGGTCATTTTTTATTATTATGATATTATTTTATTATCCTTAACTACCCGATTACTAATTAATCAAGATAATTAAATATAATTACCATCGTTACTATTCATAATGTCCAAAAACAAGAGTCTTGATTACATAATTTGAAAATTATGATTCCAAATATGGAATCCATTTTACCAAATTCCCAACATAGAAATTTCAATAATTAATTTAAAAATAATTCCCGTTGTCAAAACAAATAGCGGGTTTTTTTTAAACAATATCTATGAAACGTTTGGCACTTGTTTATGCCCAATTCCAATGTGAAATTAATTCTAATGTCCACCATTTGATTAAATGGTAAAAATATATTCTAATTAAAATTTAATACCAATTAAAAAGATAATATAACCATATAATTTAATTAGATGAAAAATCAGTTTTGATGTAAAATGCAGTATTTTTCACTATTCATTAAAAAATGAACATTGTCATAAAAATACCAAGAATTAACCAAAGGTAAGTTTCAATGTCCCAATCATAAATAATAAGTTTATTTTGACAAATAAAGCTTATAAAATTGTCAAAAATTTTATTTAAAAATGGTTTTCCATCAAAAGGCAGTAAAACAATCTTTTAAAAATATTAGTGTATTTCATGATTAAGATTGGATTTATTCTCATTTTAAGCCTCTAAAACATTATCTAATTCATAAATAGACATATATAATAATATATATTATTAATTACTTACTTGGGATGTTACAATATTTCTAGGGGCCAACCTAGTGAGGTCGTAACCCTGGAAATTTTTATTTTAAGTGAAGTCACTCTATCCTATGGAAAGAAACTCCTTGTATATTATAGTGTGATCATATTTTCAAGGTAAGGGATGTTCGAACAATTGTAAATTTTAGTTTTTACCTTTTTTGTTTGAAATTTAGGTGTTTTTTTATTTGATAATCAAGGATGTAGATAGAATTTGAGACATAGAATAACCATACATGTTTTATTTTTGTTCTGATTATGAGTAACACTCCTTGAGTTTTAAATCCATTCTCTTTTTTAATGATCATCAGTTGTGAGATATGATAGAATAAAATTGTGTATAATTTTTATTGTGGTGTTTCTAAATATTTTATGGGAGGGTCTAGGGATCACCCCCTTTGTTGATGGTCTCTCACATGGGGAGATGATAGGCTCTATTTGGTGAGGTTATTATCTTATTCCCTTTATTTTATGAGTTATGTTTTCTTCATTGGAATCTTGGTAGTAGTCGATTTTTCTTTTAGTGTTGTAGTTTTCAAGTGTTATTTAGGATGTGAATTTATTTTTATAGATTAATTTGGCCCATATTGGTAATTCTCATGTACTTTGTCTCAATTGTGGTCACGGTGTTCCATGGTTTTTAAAATTGATTTTTTGTTGAGGAGGTTAAACCTTATAGTACCCTTTATTAATCCTCCTTAGTTGGTACTTTATAGGGGTAAAATGTGTTATAATAGGGAGAATTGTCACACCCTTAACTTTTTTTATCATTATTATTATATTTATTTCGTTCCCCTTAATATTTTTCTTATATTTATGGAAAAACCACATTGAAATTTTGAATATTCATAAAGTTTTCTCCCACCGCATGGTTGGGGTGCATAGTGACCACAAGGTTTATCAAAATGTGCTAATTAAACTTCAATAGGATACCTTTTTCACAATATTTAGTTCACACCGTTTATCCTAAACCATGACTCCACCCTTATGTAGAGGAGTTTCAAGTTCATTTTTAATGTGCATGGGTAGCACACGGTTTGGGAAAAACTGTAAGGGTATTAGTGAAAAATGTGAAAGTAAGTCTTATGAGATATTTTTTCTGGAACATTAATTGTGAACAGTTATAATAAAACATGTTATAATAGTGTGAGGGAGTTAAGTTTAAAATATAGGGGCTTTCATAATTGGTGCATGGTTTTCTAGGTCATGCTGATGAACTATACAACCATCCCAAAACATAATAAGTTATAAAATAAACTTTTATCCCACTTATAATTAAATCCCTCAACCCTCCATTATTTCTCCATTTGGATTGCATAACCCTTTTCTCTCTTCCATTTTGATTTCCCTCCCTCTCATGGTGATTTCCTGACATTTCATCAAGCTTTTGACTTGATTTCTCAAGATAAGAATCACTAATTCTATTCTCCTTGTATCTTCCTTATTGTTTCTCTTTTCTATTTCCTTGTAGAGTCCAGGGAAATATAGGTAAGAAATTGAATAATTTTTTTAAATTGGGGGTCCCTTGGTTTAGGGTTCTTTTTGAGTTGTAATTTCCTTACAGGGATTGCTTATTTCCTCTATTGGTGGGTGTGATGTATTGAGGTAGGATGCCTCTTTAATTTTCCTTAAATTTTAGAACCTTGATTTATTTCATGTTTAAATTAATTATTTGAATATAAAACTATAGTATTAAAATTTTTATAATTATTTGAAAATAAAACTAGAATTTTACTTAGATTAAAAGGAATGAAAAGGATTTTCCCTTTTTAATTGATTAGCGTAAAACTATTTTACTTGACCATGCACACTAACTGTTCAAAAAAATACCAAATAGCCTATATTAATGATTTGTAATATTTAAAGTGGTGTGTCTTTCAAACTATTTTCAAAATGGTTCATTGAAGGTTTTAGGTTGTTCTTGGTTTATTAAAAATGGGTCTTATAGTATGTTTTTTAAGATTTTTTTAATTCCTTTTTGGCTCTTTTAAAGAGGAGTTTCTTGATGAAAATAGAATTGGAAGATTCTATTGGACATTTTTATTTAAAAAATAGAAATTATTGTCCTTGTTATTAAATACATTTATTATACTGATGTTTTTTTTGAGATAGGGTATATTTTTAAGAGGGTTGATCTAGAGTGAGGCTTGCATATAGTTTCTACTTTAGGTATTCAAACATATATTTATATCCATATTTTGTTTTTCATGGATTATTGGATCACCCTAACTTTATAAATCATGGGAAACAAAGTGTAGTTAATTGAAATTATGAGAAAACATGTTGTGCAATTTAACATCATGTTCATACTAATTTCCTCGAGTATGGTTTTCGCCATACTTTGGTAATTTACCACACAGTTATGCCAATTGGGGAATGATCTAGAATTAGGTTGGTTGGATTAAATCAAGAATACCAACTTAGAAACATCCTATTTTAGTTTTTTCATGTTTTTCCCCAATATCTTGTGTTCCCTGGATCCCTGGTACTTGAATATATTGTATTAGATATGTTTACTTTAATACTGTGATGATAGGATATCGTTTTCTTTACATTTTTATTTTTATTGTTATGATTTCATCTCGATGACATGGTAATTCTTTTGTAAAAATAAATGGGTGAATTCATGATTTTAAAATGGTTTGCAAACTATTTTTTATTTTGTTAAATCTTAAAAATAATGTCACCTAAAATATATTAACCTCCATGTTTCGATTGGTATTAATTTAAAGGAAGTATAGAAACAAATTATTATTATATTTATATATGAGTGATAAAAACCTATGTTTTATAAATTATATTTCAAAATATCTTGAAATGGATCTTAAATTTAAAGGGTTGTATGATGTGTGGTTTCTTTTGTAATTTCTACTAAGTTTATATGATCACGCCTATATATATATCTTTCAGATTCAGGTATAGAATATGGTCTCTCATGAAGCGATTATGGTATTTTGGTTATATGGTGACTTGTAGAGTCACTTAGAGACCATGTTTTGTATTGTTTTAGTTCTTCATTATTTTATTGAATCAACCATGTCATCTACCCCTATATCATATTTTGGTTTTAGTTTTGTGTATTTCTTGAGTTGGATTATTATTTATTTGATATGCCTTGTTTGGTTTTTTATATTTTTAATATGGTTTAGTTCATTATGCATGGATATCTAATATATAGGGTTATTATTCCAAACCTTCTGGTGGAAGCTTTATGTTGAATATTATTCTTTTGGGTGAATTTTTTTCATTTTTTTATTCTTTGAGGCCATGTTTCTTTTCCCCAGTTTGAGGGGATCTGGACTAACCCTTGTGTATATTACAAGATAGCTTCGGTTTCCTGATTAGGGGTGGCTTGGAGTTTTTTTATAAACATCTCTATAATTCAAGAATAATAAAATAGGTATGATAATAATCATAATAAATGTAATAAATAATTTCCAATTTAATAATCTAAAACATACTTACAAAAAATCTAATTTAAAGATATTTTTTTGAATGTTTTGAACTATTTCACTACCTTACATCAATAATGATATGAATAATATATATTATAACCTCGGGATTTTATGGAAACATTGAACAGTTCCCATTAACCATTACAATTTAATTATAGAAGATTTCAAATCCTGAAAGAAATGACTTCAAAACAATAGAATCATGAAAGATAAAAAAATGAATAATACATGATAATAAGTTAATTAAATAAAATAATAAAGCTAAAATAAACATATATAAGGTTCCTAAGGATGAAATTAAAAAATATAATTTAATTACTCATGAGGTTAGTGGATAAATAAAGCAGACTGTTACATTAGGTAAGGGTTTATTTCTAAATCCAAAACCATTTCAATTAATATTCCTTAATATCCTATCCTCTTTTTTTGTCTCATATCCAGGATATAGAATATATTCCTTATTATTTTGAATTAATATTTCGTGTATTTATAGTCTCCTTTTAACCCTCATGGATTTTTATTTTATACAACACTTTTTAATAAGGATTTGTTACTACTTTTTGGTTCCTTTGGATATTTTCTCTATCACCCTTCACCACCCCTATATTCCTTTTTTAATGACTCACAACATAATTATACTATTTTTTTATTCTTTAATCTTATACATTACTAATGGGATAGTCCAACCAAAATCCATTCCTTTAATTTATATCCTTTTGATAAAACCTAAGAAGTTTATAACAAAATATTTTCCAATATCAATATTCCTCTATATGATTCATCATCATTAACCATTTTATTTTAAATTTTATAATTATTAGACATTTAATTATTTAAAAATGTTATAAAATGATTTGAATTACCTTTTGATAATGATTTCTAAAAGTGACTTGTTGCACTACTTTTATAATAATGCCACCCAATGAAATGAAATGTCTTGAATATTTCTCATTCATTTCCCACTCTATCCATACCAATATTCGTATTCAAAGACATTATTTATATTATATATTCTATTCATTTTTTATTTTTTGAAATATAATTCATTTTAAAATAAATCACACATTTTAGTTCTTACTCAAAAATGATATTTTATATATTTATCTCAACATTGTTTAAAAACTAAACAATTTTTTTCTTAAAGATTCTATAATTTCACATATTTCACTAAATAATTTTTTATATACATCTAATACTATTTTATATTCCACCATTTGGATATTTTATTACATTTTATTTTCTCAATTAATATATTTTTTATCATAGAATACATTACCAAAATAATCCTATGATCAATTATACAAGTTATTATATATATATATATATGGGGTGTTTAAACAACTCTATAATTTCATGATGTTGTGTTTTGTGATTATTATATTTTTCATCATGGTCATTTATTTTAAATTCAATTTATTATTCAGTAAAACATTCCATATTTTCCCTGATCACATATCTCACTTGTTTATGATCTATTTTAATACCTATATGTCACATTGATAATGTTTTTCCACTTACTGAGCATTTAAGCACAATCTTATCACATGATTCCATATTTACCTATGTCATCATAGCTTACAATGAGATTTTGATCAAATTATAAGTGGGATATTATTAATAATGTCAATAAAAAATTATATTTTGATGATTTAAAATGAACCTAGTTCCAAAATAAATGGAACTTTTGATTATGAATAATTTTTAAGCTAACTGTTATTTTTAAAATGCATCTATATTTTACTCTAGATTCAGAAGTTTGGACCTAGAGAACTTTAGTTTTTATCAGTGAAGAGTTTAGTTATTTATATCAATTATGATGAATGAAAATTAAAGTATAAATCCTTAGATTGGAAACCATTATCTATAGTGTAGTACATACAATATAACTTGTAATAACCAATGAGGAATAAAATTTTGCATACATATATGTCAAGTCATATTATGATCTTATCATATTTTCCATTTAAGATAACATTTGGGTTTTGTGTCATGCTTTCTAAAAATGTTATAGAGAATGGATAAATTTTTATCAAAGAGTTAAATTTGTGAAGAAGAAATTCCATTAAAGAGTTTATTATATAACATCCCAAATATTCAATTATTTTTTATAGAATTTTTCCTCTAAATGTATACATGTAAATATTAAGTTAATTTAGTTTTTTAATGATATGAACCTATAATTTCTATAAATAATTTCTAAATAATAATATTTAATTAAATTTATGAAATAAAAAAAATTCATTATCTCTTATCCTAAAATAATGATTTTATGACTTGTTATGAAATTAATATTTTTAGCCTTAATAGCCCAATAATGAATAATAATAATAATTAGTGTAAATTCATGTATAAAAATTATATAGTATATATGACCTCTAAAATGGTTTAATAAAATCAATTTTTTAGAAATCATTATTACTATTACTTATTAGGTATTATTAGATAACTACATAACACCTATTTATTTTTATATTTATATGGTCATTATAAAAGTAACTTATTAATGTTCATGTAATTGTTAACATATTATTATAATTATTTTATTATTTATATAATAGTATCAATATCCATAGAATGTGACATAATAATATTTAGTGTTGTATGACATTTAATGTTCCTTATAAGAAAATAATATGTGGTTAGATAATATTTTTAATTATAAAACCATGTTTTTGGATGAATTTTTAAATCACATAATATTTCAAATAAGGTTTAAATTTTAATAATCACATTATATGTACATGTGTTTATAATATAAAGTTTTCCTTTTAAAATTGTATGTATTGGGTTTTACAATGAAATATTATGATGAAATATTTAATATTTTCATTTAAAATTTAATTTCTCATCTATAAATATTTTTCTATATTATCATGAAATGGAAATTAAATTTGTATAAGGTTATTACTAGAGAACTTAAATTATCATTTTCATCACATTTTAACCATAATATATAAAGTTCATGTCATCCAAACAATCATTGTAAATATTTATTGAAATTATAAATTCATTCTAATTAAAATATAAATTTTATAAATGATAAATAATTTTTCTAATTAGTTTATAAAAATTATCTTATTGTGAGTATTATGTTTTTTTCAATAAAAATGAATTATTGTTGAATAGTTAAAAACAATACATTCCTATATATTGTCAATTTTATGTCATGATCTTGATATAAAAGTGACATAAAAATAATAAACCATTCTAAAAAACATACAATTCAATTAGTGACTAATATAATTCATTTATAAAAAATGTAGTTAATATGAAAACCTATATATCAATTTTCAAATCCAATTTTATATTTTATTCAAATAGAAAATTGTATTTTATTCTTTTCTAACCGATAATATGAATCTTTTTATTATAAAAAAGAAATTTGTGTGCATGGAAAAGGAAAATGTGGCATCATGGGGGATGGAAGTAGTCAAGCTCGGGAGCATCACCAAAAACCAAATACTTAAAGTCCCTTAGAAGAGGGAGAACACTCGAATATACAATCAACTCTTACTCTTTTAAACCTTTAGAGGATAAGTAATCTGTATCAAATTGTCCCTAACATTAGATTATAATATCCACCACTTCTTACCGTATCATGTCTCTATAGGATCTAATAGTGTAATCTATACTCTAGTGGAAAAGAAGGAGACCTGAAATATATAGAACCAATAGATCTAAGCCCTCTTACAATATAGATAATAAAATATTCTTTGAGGAGCATAGTGATAATCCATAAAATAAGGAACAAGCTTCAGTGATGAGATAATTACAATTTTCATGGGATGTAGAGAAATCTATAATCATAGAACCCCTAAAATCATTAATGAAACCACCTCAATGCACGATTCTATGAATTCTAGAGTTTTCCAAATTGAGCTTGATGCCTTGAGAAATTAATTTCTAGTGCACCCAATATCCGAGTCTTTCCCTAGTCATGAAAGTATTTGGGGAAGTAGAAAGGGGGGTCTCACACTTGATGAATGAAGGTATTACACTACTATTGGTAAGTGAACAGTGATCTATACAAGTATAAATTTTTTCCCCTTGATACTACTTTATGTTGGCTTAGTCCCATTGTAACAAGAATCATTGTGAAACTCTCATATCACCAAGAAACTGGCTATAAGAAAATTCATCTTAGCCTAAACATCAACCTTCATTCATCCTTTGATATTACACCATATATATCAAGCTCATTCCTATTCAAAAAATCGGTGAAAACAGGATTCCATCTTTTTATTTTCACATCCCAGGCACTTTGAAAATAGAGTGATAGGTTTCTTCTACACTTAATTATCTATATGGAAAGAAATATTTCATTTAATCCAAATGAGATAATTCACATTACTTATATTTAGTTTACATCAAAATTGGTTGGACTATGCATCATCACTATTGTGCACCTAAATGAGGTTTCAAATAACTGAGAGACTAAACAAGCCTGAGTCGGATGGGGTGGAAAAACACACATTAGGTTCCTTAATAAATACATGATAGAGTGTAAGATCCTTTGGTCTCAGTTCATCATTGAATCAATGAACATATGATGCAATCATTTCTGGTAGAAGTGGTTGTTTATAATTGGTATTCCTTGAAAGAAGAGGATATTACTGGTCCAGTTGTCTTTCGATGAGATAATGTCACCCCTAATAATGACCTATCAATATTTATATTGAAAGATAAAAATGGAGTCACAAATACTATTCTAAATTTGAGATCCCTTAATATTTTGATCAAGCCAACGAACCACATAGGCTTCATACTTTCTGATAAAAAATCATTCCCAAAGATATAGTCCAGATAAAGAATCTCATGTGAGTTTAGATTGCATGCACTCCATAGTCTCATAAATTTTTTATGATTAATTTATCCCACCTTAAATGGCATATCAATCCTTGACGAACTAGGTCAATGATGTGTCTATCATCTCGTGAATCATCCCATCTAAAGATTCTAAGGATTATTTCAATTATTCTAATGAAAAATTTAGGAGCCTGAATGACTGGTAGGATATAAATAGGAATAAAAGAAATGAAACTATTGAAGAGGGTGATCTTACCTCCAATAGAGAGGAATATACTCTTATAGTTGGTAATTATATATGTGATTATGGTGAGGATACCTTTAAATTCTTGGATATAGACTGTTTTATTTACCAAGAAAACTCCCAAGTATTCAATAGGTAATTATCTTTTGGAAATAACTATCCTATATTTCATGGATTTATCTCCCTTTCCTGAGAATTTTTTGGGAACATAGAAATTTATCTTGATAATATTAATTCATTGAACACTACCACTATAGTACTCGATAAGAATCTATTTGAACCATTTTATTGAATTTCTTATTCCATTGATGAAGAAGACCATATCATTTGTGATGAATAAGTGGGAGATTCCAATGAACCCATATCATCCATTGAAAGGATACACTACATTTTTAATTTCATAGATCTTGTTCCAAATAATAATATAGTGATTCATGATATATAATCTTAGGGAGAGAGGTTCTCTATGGATAATACCTCAAACTAACATGAAAAACATAAACCTACCCCCTAAAATAGAGATAGAAAAACTACGGTGAAGATAAGAAGAAAAAAGGAAGGTTACAGACACATTTTGAAAATCCAAACCACCTAAGAACTTTTAGGGTGAATTTTCATTCCATTCTATCATAGTATTTCTCCATGAAAATCTTATCCATGGAATTAGATCTAACCACTTTCTTATCAATGTCTGCTAACATTTCTTGAGTGAGGCAAATCACCCCTGGATACTTCTAACCTTGATAAACCCATGATTTTCATCTAATATTTGATAATGTATGATCTTTTATAGTCTCTTGTTGAGCATCATTTCAATAACCTTTTAAGAGAAATTATACAGGCTTATTGGTAAAAATTCACTAAAGGTGTAGGGATGGTTCAACTTGGTAATTAAAACAAGAACCATGGAAGTGGTAACACGTGGAAGAAGACCACCCTTGAAATTTATTTGAACTTTCCCTATTATGAAACTCTTTATACAATACCAAGATTATATATATATGGATCAAATGAATTTATTAGGGTATGGTATGCTATCTAGCTCAAGTATTTTAATAGAAACAAATATTTCATCTTCCTTTGGGTTTTATTTCAAGGAATCATTATTATAATCCTCCAATGTGAGGGGAATTTTATCAAAAAATGATTATATTATTCATTTAGTGGGTATACATCACTTAATCTATGACAAGACCTGGCTAAAATATCCTTTAAGTGGGAGGATCATAAGGATAATTGGATTCAATATCACTACAGAATGAGTATTCTTCAATTTTTATGATAAGCCTCACAAAGAACTTTTTTTTCTTGTATGCATGCATGGAAATATGTTGTGTTATGATCTCATTTCTGGAATAAATCATTATTCAAAGTATAGAAATATATAGGATAAAATTAAGAAAATATCTTCATCCAATTTATTTTGAAGTCTTCCATTAAGCTAACTGATCTCTGCCGGAATATCTTCCATCGAATGTATGGGATCTTGTTATCTATTTCTCCATTATAAAATAGTTTTAATAATTATACATAGTTTTTTCTAGATTCCAACCCATTAATACCCCTGGGATAGAGCATTACACATGTTTAATGAAAGTTTCATCCTTCAACCATCCATTGAATAAGTAGAAGTTTCAACTAGGAGACAGAGAACCTTGGATCTGCAGCAGTATCGGAGAATGATCAGATAAGGACCAATCCAAGTGGGAGACAGACGTATATTAGAAATCTGTTACTGTATTCATCTTATCCAAGAACATTTCAAGCCAGATCTATATTCCCCTGCCTCATCTCTTACTATTACACCACGTAAAATGGTCAACATTGATTCCCATATCCATTAGATTATGAAAGAGAATAATACTCAGGAATATTCCATATCCTTTCTTGATTAAACACCCCCCTTAATTTTTATATTGATCTATTGAAGAAACTCTAGCAGTCAGAATGAAAAATTTTTGTAGATGAAGAAAATACAGAAACAAAACAAGAAGAATAATATGAACAACACAATGACTTACATGGTTTAGGAATAATCCCTACATCCACATAGAGGTAGAATTACATCACTATAATTTGGGATAACTATTATAGTTAGTTTTAAGAGTTTCACACACACAAAAACCCTAGATCAAATGAGAGAATAATGAAGACAGAGAACTATGCCGCCAATTTCACAGTAAGTCCACTATTCTATAGTGAATGGTGGTTGGAAGTCTACACTGCTATAGAGCTGCTTCCACCAAAGTCCAAGATGCTACAGTGGTAAGTGGATAAAATCACATGGAGCTATAGTAGTGATGTATCCAAAGATAGAGATTTTATAAGGGAGGAACAGGATTCAAGTGGTAGATTATTGGATTAGTGTATCCTGATCCATTTGGATGATGTTAGGATTAATTCTATCCACCCATACATTACACCAGACCACAACTCTCATTGGTCGAGCTCCGCAGTGAGCTCGTTGGGGGTTGTAGGGGGAAACATGCCCCTACTCTGAGGTATGAAGGTCCTAAGCTCAAATTAAAGGGAACTATAAAATCTTTGCCTGAATGTAGTAAAGCCAACCAGGAAACACTGATAGTGCACTATAGCAGTGCATACTTTGGCATGGTTACTATAGCATCTTAGACTTTTGAGAAAGAAGTATTGTAGCTTCACAGACTTCTATCCACCATCCAATATAGAATTTTGGACTTGGTTGACCATATAAATTTAGCAGTATGGACTTTAAACTACCATTCATTTTAGCATAGTGGACTTTCTATGTGGTTGGTGGCATGATGCTTCATCTTCTTTATTATCTCATTCGAGAAAAGGTTTTAATGTATGTGAATCTCTTAATACTCCTTATAATTATTCTCTTGAATTATAGTAAAGTGATTCTACCTCTCATTGGACATAGGGATTATTCCCTAACCATACAAATCATTCTGTCCATGTTCATATTCTTATTTTTCTTATTTATCTGTATTTTCTTCATATGCATACCTTTTTAGTTGTGACTCATGATGTTTCTTCAATAACTGGTATCAAATGTTGAGTTTATAATTCTCAAATTAAACATTCACTATGGAAGAAGGGAACGTGAATATCGATCACTTCAATGGAACTAACTTCAGTTACAGGTGGATGTGGATCGAGTATTGTCTTTATCAGAAAAATATGAACATTCCACTTCTAGGTATAAAACCAACAGATATAGAGTAGATGGAGTGGGGGATACTTGATTGAACAGTATTGGGAGTTGTGTGAATTACATTGGCCAAAAATGTAGTGTTCAAAATTAGAGAGGAGAAGATGTCAGTTGGGATGATGAAATCTCTCATGAATATGTATGAGTAGACTTCAACATCAAACAATGTGTACCAGATGTAATGATTTCTCAATATGAAAATGATTGAAATGAGGATTTTCTTTAGATCACATCAATGAATTCAACACCATCAAAATTCAGTTTACATCAGTGGTAATTTCTCTAGATGATGAGGTATGTGCACTAGTTTTTGATGTCTTTGTTACCTGAAAATTGGGAATCAACTATAACTATTTTGAGAAGTTATTAGGGAAATACCAATATTGTTCTGTAGGATGTGCAAGACGCGATCCTTAGTGATGTTATTTGAAGAAGAGAATTGGTAAAATTCTCTAGTTCTTCTTTAAACGTGTAAGGAAGAGAAAGATATGAACAATGAGATAATCACATAGGATGATCTAATTCAAGAGGAAAGAGATGAGACAATGCAAAGGGGTTGGTCCTACCAACTAGATTTATAGGAAGAAAGGACATTTCAAGAAGTATAAAGAAAAAATAAAGGTGCCTGAAACTAATGAAGCAGAGATAGTGGATGAAGGAAATGATGATGTACTACTACTGATCAAGGATAGCCCTATAGAGTCTTGGATTTTAGACTCAGGGGCGTATTTCCATTCCACATCGGAGAAGGTTTTCCTAGAAAATTATTCTTCTATAAATTTTGGAAAGGTGCATCTTGTTGATGATGAACCCTTGCAGATTGTGGGGAAGGGTGATGCACGGTTTAATACCAATAGTGGGAGTTTTTTAGTTCTAGAAAACATGAGGTATATCCCTAGTTTAAAAAGAAATGTTTTTTCAATCAGGAAGCTGGATGATTTAGTTTTTATTACCACATTCACTGGTGGTTCATAGAATATCACCAAGGGATGTATCATTTTATCTTAAGGATCAAATAATGGAACCATGTATAATATGATAGAAACATGCATGGACATGCTTGCATCAATTAATTCTTTCTTGGATTCAGAAATGTGGCACTAAAATCTAGGCTACATGAGTGATAAGGATATGAATGTACTGGTAACAAAAGGAATTATATCAAAGCTGAATTCATTGTATTTTTTTCTATGTGAAGATTGTATCTTCATAAATAATAAGAAGGTATATTTTCCAAAAAGGGGTAAGAACACTAAAGGTTGGGAAGCTAGACCTAGTGCACAATTATGTTTAGAGGCATATATGAGTACATTCCCATGGAGGGTTATAATATTATGTGACATTTATCAATAAATCAATAAAGAAGGTATGAGTTTACTTTTTGAAAATATAATATAATGTATTTAAGGTGTTTAAGAATTGGAAGTACATGGTGGAAAATGAGTTGGGAAATAAGACGAAATATTTGAGGTCTGAAAATGGTGGAGAGTATGGCAGTAAGGAGTTTATTGAATTTTTTTCTAATAATGGAATTTGATGGGAGAAGACTATTTTAGGTACACAACAATAGAACGGTGTATCTAGAAGGATGAATAAGACATTGAATGAAAGTGTTATAAGAATGAGGTTGCACTCGGGATTACCCAAAACCTTATGGGTTGATGAAATGAACATGGAAGCATATATCATCAACATGAGTCCATATGTACTAATGGGAAAATTTCTACATAAGTGTCTCTATTATAGTAAGGAGGTAAGACTCTCACATTTATGAGACTTTGGATGTTTGGAATATGTACATATTGATGTTGTTGCAAGGGATAAGCTTAATGATAAATCCAAATCCTATTTATTTATTGGATACAGTGTTGAGGAGTTTGGTTTCTACTTTTGGGATGATCAAAACGAGATTATTATCAGAATCCAAAATGTGATATTTAATGAAGGTTTCACATACAAAGACTATTATGCAGTTGAATTTGATAGTGGGAACAAATAATCAGACTACCATGAGAAAGTGGATATTGAAGGTGTACTTGAGCATGTGACACTAGAATTGGTGGAGTCTAAATCTCAAATGGAGTTGAGGAGATCAAAAATGGTGATAAGGTCTGTGTAGAGGTGTTCACCATCCTTACATTTTTTTATTAACTGACGATGGAGAACTAGAACGATTTGAAGAAGCAATGCAGCTGAAGGAGTTGAGCAAGTGGGAGTTGGCTATGAAGGAGGAGATGAATTTATTACATGAAAAAAAGAATTAGGAGTTGAAACATATATTATAAGGAAATAAATAATTTCACAAAAATTCGGTAAATCAGTTCAAGGAAGAAGATTAAGGAAAGAGGAGGTATAAGGAAAGGTTGGTGGTAAAAGGTTTTCAAAAGAAGGGAGGTGTGGATTTCAATGAATTTTTCTCACCTATAATGAATCTTGTCACTATCCAGGTGGTTCTCAGTATTATTGAATCAAAATACATATACCTAGAGTAGATTTATGTCAAGACTACTTTACTTAATGGAGATATAGAGTATTACATCTATATAAAATAAACAGTGGGATGGTTTTAGTCAGGTAAGGAAGACCTTGTGTGAAAAATCCATAAGAGCTTATATGGGTTGAATCCGGAACCCAAACGATGTGGAATGGATTAGTATTGCTACACCAAGTCTTTTGGTGATGAATAAATTATAGTGCTTCTATATGTGGATAGCATTCTTCTTACAGGATCATGTATACAGAGGATTGATGAGATAAAAGGAAAGCTAGCTGAGGAGTTTGAGATGAAAGTTCTTGGAGAAGCTAGAAATATTTTGGGGATAAAGTTCAAGAGAGACCAAAAAGCTGGAACCTTGATGTTATCACATGTTGGATACATTGGAAATTTTCTGAGAGGATTTAGTATGCTAGAATAAAATTAAGTCTCTATTCCATTGGAAATCCATTCCAAATTATCAAATGAGTAATTATCGAAGATGGAAGAAGATGTTGAGTACATGAAAAAGGTTCTATACACATCAGTTGTTGGAAGCCAGATGTATTTCATGGTCTATAATCGACATGAAATTTCTTATGTAGTGTTAGTTGTGATCGAGCATATGGATAACCATAGAAAGAAACATTAGAAAGATGTGAAGTGGATATTGAGATACCTGAAGGGAAGAAAGGAATTATCTCTATGCTTTAGGAATGGAAATTCATTATAAGGGTGGATCATACTTCAAGTGGGAGATTGTTGGATTGGTGTATCCCAAACTATTTGTATGAGGTTGAGATGAATGCTAGTGGCCTATAATACACATTAGACTGGAACTCTCACTAGTCAAGCTCCGCGATGAGCTCATTGGGGGTTAGAGAGGGCAACATGCCCCTACTCTGAGGGCCAAACTCCCCATCCCAAATTTTGGGTAACTGTAGAAAGTCCAACCAATTGTAGTAGAGATGAGTGAGTGACATTGATAGGGAACTATAGCAGTACAAACTTTGGCACAATTATTGTAGTATCTTGGACTTTGCAGACAGTGGTATTGTAGCACCATGGGCTTCTAGACTTCGGCCACTATACCAACTTGGACTTAGGTGGCCACAACACTATATTAGTGTGGACTTCCATCGATTTTTCATTATAGAAAAATATAATTACTATGTGTTTGGTGGAATATTCTAGAATGGGCTATGTTTAGAAGAAACATAAGTGGTTGGAAGATCAGTACAAGGTCGTATGTGACAAGTGGAGGGTCACATACAAGTAGGTGAAGATGAGGTTCCTCATAATTCTAGTGGAAGACTATAGGACTGTAGAACACCCTAAGAGGGTAAGGGTGAATCAGGAGGTCAAAATTTATTTTAAAGTAACAAATCTTTTCCCTACAGTTTTAGAAACTTCTAAAACATGTCTGATGGAATCATGCACTTATGAATTATTCAAATGCAGATAGACAACACAACAGTTTTACTTGGTCCACCACTAAGGGCTAGTCCAAAGCGAATACACCTACATTGTTTCATTCGCACCTAAATCCACTAAGCTTTACTAGTTATTGTGTAGTATAGAAGATCGGACATATTACTTAATGCTAGGAACATTGCCTTCACAAGAATTAAGGATAGCATATTTTTTCCCTCAGAACACTTCCATTGACTTCCCCTAGATCACTCCCTTGGGATAAGCCTTACTTAGTTTAATGATTTAATAGTTGCTTCATTATATTTCAAAGGTCGGGTTTTTGTCCTTCATTAGAATGATACTCTTCTTGTATCGTAGTCCTGAGTAGATGCACTTGAAGGCACTGTTCACTAAAACCAAATTTTCAACACTACTATTCTCAAAGCTCCCAACCTTTGAAAAAACCCCTTTATGTATCAAAAAAATACTAATGTTGATGAACCTGCACACTTTAATGAAGCTCCCTGCCTTCGTGAAACTCCAAGCCTTCGCAGAACACAAATTCTTCATAAAATTCCTAGTATTAGCGAGACTTTATTTTTTGATATGAATTAACATCAATCATTTCATATCCATTCCTTTCATGGTGCTTAAGATCACAAAGTATTCTTGATTCACGAAGATTTCCTAATTATGTAGAACTTTATGAAATCATAGTGAATCGACCTTTCCACCAATTTTCTCCATTTTTTCAAATGAGGGGTGGAGGCCTATTTATAAAATTTTCGTTTGTCAAAGCTCTCAAGATCCTAGTGGACTCTTCAATAACCTCTTCTGTAACTTCCCCAACCTAAAATCCACTAAACTGGTGCTCCGAGTCAGGTTGCCACATGGCCCCAAGTGTGTCTCCCCGTATGCCAGAGGTTGCTGACTAGTAGTGAGGGTCTAATGGATCACGTGGGGAGACTAAATCCTCTTTACCAGAGCACTCCACAAAAGATAACAAATGAAATAAAGGAAACAATAAAAAATAAACTAGAGACATTCATTACTTCCCATTTCCCAGACAGCGTAAAAAACACAATCAATTGTAAATATGTCAGGTCAAGCTAACAGTGTCAAAAAATGAAGGAAACCTAAAAATAAAGACAAATAGTCGAGTCCCCAAAATGGTCCTGACTCCAAGTATAGATCATTATCCATGCACATCCCAATCCCAACTCAAATCCATAGCATAGGGCATTTTCCCTTGTCCTGGCCTACAACCATGAAATATGATTGGGTACCCAATGGCGGTCTGAGTAGGGTGTGAGTACAACTCAGTAGGCCACCACTAATAGTGTCTACAAAATATCCATTTTAAATTTTAACTGAATGAAAGTAATAAATGAATGAAAAGACAAAAAAAACTCATTTGAAATTAGTTAACAATTATCACTTTAACCATTTTCATTGTTTGTTACGTTGGTTAAGAATTTACATCATTTACACTACATCCACAGCCAGTCAATTACCATGCATAGGGAAATAAGTCAATTACCCTATCTCTTTGGGGTTAAAAAATCATAAATAATTACATAACACTTACTTTGGGTCCTCAATCTAGGTAGTCTCATCAAATGCAATTGTTAGGGGCCTAGATCCTTAGTCCAACTCCCTAACCCATGCATTCTAGGGGTGGGGTTTAGAGCCTCAATACAACCCGACCCATGGGATGAGACTCAATACATTATCCCACACCACCAATCCATGTGCACATGATTATTTATCCACTTTCCACATATATCATATCACAAGACATTATCAACCAATACACGTAATACTTATAATTCACATTTCATTCAACATATAAATCATCATCAAGCCTTAAACCATTAGGATGTTTACCATTTACTAAGTATATCCCAGTTAACCCATTTTCATTTTTCATAACTTAAAACATTTATCATATTAAAAAATTTATATACATTATCCCATTCCAAACAATTCATCAATTCATGCGCCTTATCCTATTTACACAATTCAATTAAAAACTCATAAGTCATTTGACACATTCACACTATCCCCTTTAACCATTTTTTGCATTTTTTCAAACAATCCCTTATTCCATTTCCAATGAAAATACACAACTACCATTAGTGACTCCTTTAATTCAAACTAACATGTCAAAATATTTATCATCGGCTCTAGTTCCACAAAAATTAATTTTATTCTTAACATTACAATTTTCCTTGTTCGAGAATGTTGGTGCACCCCATGGGTGGCCCTAAATCTATCTAATCATTCTCAAATAACCCCAAAAGGATCGTGAAGGGTATAAATCTTCAATTATCCAACCATTTTACCAAATTTAACTAAAGTAATCAAATACACATCAAGACGGAAGAAATATCACAACCCCACATGCACAAATCAACAATAAGATTATGGGATATAACTTTTAGACCACCTACCTCAAATATTTAAGTGAAAACCCACTTAAACATGGCCTTAGATCTGTATTCAAGGACCCTTTGAAGCCCCAAAAAAAGATCCTCCCAAAAAAGTTATTTTTAGGGCTTCAAATGAATAATAATGAAACCGGGATCCCTAATCTGGAAAAGAGAAGCAAGAGGAGTGCTAGACTTACCTAAAGCTTCAATCTGTACCCAACGATAATCAAAATGGCTCAAAATCGAAGGAGATCAACCCTTGGAAATATTTTGGGGGTTTAGGTCATCTCTAGGGTTTGTTTGGAGAATAATGGGTAAGAAAATCGGGTGAAACACTTAAAATCATGAGGAGGAAAATTGTAATTTCTTACTTTTTAATGAGGTGCATGGTTTGGCCGCACAATTTTCAAAAGCATGCACTAACCATGGGCTAGACACTATCAAAAGGGTATAAGTCTCACAATTACTTGGTTATACTGCAATGTTTTACAAACTATGTGCCAACCATACAAAATGCCTCTATCCAAGGTCGCACAATTCGGCTCCCCCCTCGCATGGTTTGCACTAACTGTGTGTCAACTGTGCAACATGCACATAATATCCCTATTTACCTTTCTTTTATGTCCCAAACCCCTGGAACACTCCCAAGATTCCTCATAAACTAGGTAAACATTTATTTATAAAAATTTAAGGGATTAAATCCAAAATTTCAATGAGAATGCACCTCAATAATGTTTGAGATCTTACAACCCCCCTACCTTATAATGGTTCATCCTCGAGTTGCTCTTCCCAAAAAATCATTGATCTTCTAAGGTAAAGAGATTCAGCCACTAGGCCAACATATCTATCTCTCTATCCTAGGTTTCTTCCTGAACATTACAATGCTACCACAGAACTCAAACCAAAGGCATAGTCTTACCCTGCAAGACTTTATCTCTGCGATCCACAATAGAAATCAGATGCTCCTCAAAGGATGCATCAGCCTCAAGATCAACATCCTCAAAATCAATCACATGATATGGGTTTTAGTGATACTATCAAATCTGTGACACATGAAAAAAATAATTCATTCCACTATATCATTTTGGAAGATCCAATCAGTATTCCACCAGTCTGATCCTCTCCATAATCTCAAATGGCCCCACATACTTGGGTGCTAACATGCCCTATTTTTGAATCTGATGGTGACCCAACCTTGGAAACACCCAAATAAACACATGATCACCCACCCTAAATTCAAGATATTGATGATGTTGATCTGCATATGACTTATTCTTACTCTGAGCTATAGCCATGTGTTTCCAAATCAATTTGATATGCTCCAATGTCTCCTACACGAAACTTTGTCCTAATAACTCTGATTCCCTAGCCTCCATCCCAAACAACAGAGATCCACATGGTCTACCATAGAGTTCCTCATACAGTTACATCTTAATCGTGTCCTAGTAACTATTATTATAAGAAAACTCAACAATTGCTAAATTCATTTCCCATGATCCACCAAAATCTAGGACACATTCCCTCAACATGTCCTCTAGTACCTAAATAGTATGCTCTAACTGCCCGTCCATCTGCGGGTGATAATTCATACTCAAAAACACCTAAGTACCAAGTTCCCTCAATAATCCCTACCAGAAGTGTGATGTGAAACATGGATCATGATCCAAAACTATAGTCGGTGGTACTCCATGCAACTATACTATCACTAAAATTTATAACTCACCCAAATGGTCAACGGTGAAAGTTTCTTGAATTGGAAATAAATGAGCCGCCATAGTCAATAGATCAATAACTACCCATATCATATCACTCTTCTAAAGAGTCCTCGGAAGACCTACCACAAAATTCATCATCACGTAATCCCATTTACATTACGGAATGGGTATTGGCTACAACAGAACGCCCAACCACTAATGCTCATCCTTCACCTGCTGGCTAGTAAGGTATCACTCCATGAAACCTGCAACCTCCTTCTTCATCCATGGCCACTAATACTACCTACAAAGATCACAATATCATCATAATTCATTTATTTATTCAAAAATAAGAGTAAAAAGCAAAAAAATCACGAAACAAGCAACAGGAACCCCACATGAAAGGAAAACTACATAGGCCTAAAGTGATGAAGACCTAGAGAATCTCCTCTAATAAAGTTATTCACTTCAATTTGGAAGGAATGCATGTCTGTGGGAAGAAAATTGCTAAGACCTTGCACCGTAAGAGGAAAGATGGTCATAAACCTTATTTATCTCCCTCTAAGTGTGCAAAAATACAATTCCATAGCTGATGATATTATTGCACCTCCTCAAGACATAAGTAATAGACTAGGGAATATTTTGATTACTATGAATGGAGTCATAAAATATGAGAGAGTCAGTCTCGATAGAAAAAAGATTAATACTCTGGTTCCTGCAAAGCTGGAGACCCGTTAGCATAGCCATAGCCTCAACCAGGAGGGAATGACATCTACCAAAGTGGGTTGAAAAAGAAAGGATGACAAGACCTTTGGGATCCCATACCACACCACCACTTTTATGTCATTCGAAGAACACTAACCATCAAATTTAAGCTTCAACCCAAGCAGAAGAGGAAACCATCTAACCTAATGGCTAAGGTTCTTAGAGCTCAGGTCAGGAGAGCCCACCTGAAGAGATTAGAGAGTGGGGGAATCTCACTATTTGTTGCATGAAATAACCATATCAAGGAGAAGAAACATGATCCTATCCACTAAAGACATACTGGTTCACTGAATCCCATCATGCTTGGATTTATTATAATCTATCAAAATACACCAGCACCCCAAGGCAAGAATAATGGCACAATAATTCCTCTCGAAGCCACCATTCCTAGCACCATGAAACAAACGATCGAGAAAGGGAAGGTCCCTCAAATCCTCAAAACAAAACCCCGTAAAGTCTCTAAAGGCCCGCCACACCTGACACTCCCACTCACAGCTAAAGAAGAGGTGGGTCAAGCTCTCCTCCATATAGAACCTACAACACATGCAGTGAGAGGCCAGGCTTATACCTGAATGTTTCACATTCTCGTATATAGGTAGCACCCTATTCCTAATGCACCAAAGGAGAAAGTTTATTTTAGTAGGGACTTATTTAACCCATACAGTCGATCCCTAGGAGTCCTGCTGGGTCGCACTAGTAGAAACCCTCATATAGACCTTAGAAGAAAAGGTACTCGAAGACGATGCAGTAAAGACACATCTATCCAGGTCATTCGAGAGGTCAATCATATCAAAGGCCAAATTTTTCTTACTATCCAGAATGGAACTGATAAACTCTAGGTACATTCTGACCTCCTCGAAGGTGATGTGTGTGAGCGGGAAGCTAGGGAATATGAGAGCAATACCAACCCAATTATGGTTCCATAAAGAAATGTCTCCAGCCCCCACAATCCATCTATAATGAGGTTGTAGGGATTGAATATGAGAGGTAACAGCCAACCATAGTGACGTATGTTGTTCATTGGATCAATTTACCCCTCCACTAATCTGAGTAGACATAAAACTACCCCATAGTGAGCAGGCCTTGATAACCTCCCAATACAACTTCACCTACATGCCATGCAACATGTTAGAAATTCTCTTGACAGTAATGTTTCCCTCTTGTATTGGCCTTGCAAGCCTATTCTATGATTCCCAGTGTTTTCTGTCCTCCTCATGTGCATCCTAGATGAAAGACTAAAATATAGAGTCAAGCATAGAAATCACTACCTTTGGAACTGTGGAGGGTGAGAGTGCATGGCATGGAATAGAAGTTATGACATTGTTTTCCAAAGTGATTCTACCTCCAAATGATAGAAATTGATTCTTCTAGTTCAGCATTATTCTAGTCATTTTCCCAATTATGTTGTTGAAGTGAAGAATTCACATCTTACCAGGGGAAACTGGGGCTCCAAGATACTCCATAGGAAAAGCACAATGTCGCATACCTAGCCACCTGATCAAATAATTCACCCTAATATCCAAGCAATGATTCAGTACATAGAAGGTTCTCTTATTATAACTTATGACCTAGACACTCCATTGAAAATACTCTTCAAGGTCTTTGTTAAACCCATGAATATACTGCATACCTGCATTCATAAAGAAAATGGAATCATCTGCAAACATCAAATGAGATATGTTTCATGGATTAGAGCTTCACTGATTTAGGCATGATGGATCCCTGAGAAATAGATTTGCTAATGAGGCAGCTTAGGATGTCTTGAGAGAGAACAAAGAGACCTGGGGATAAAGGATCCCCCTGCCTCAGCCCATGAACTACCTTAAAAAACCCATAGTTCTTTCTCATGAAGCGTACATCCATCCACGAATATTGGAGACCCCAAAAGAGAATATCAACAACCCAAGAAGATAATACCATACCTGTCAGGACCATGATGATAAAATCCCACTCCACCCTATCATAGGCCTTATCCACGTCCAACTTAACCACCATATTTAAACCGTGGACTCTAGTATTGATGTCATCAATGATCTCCTAAGACAACGCAATAGCCCCTTTGATGGATCTTTGTTTAAAGAATCCATGCTTCTCAAGAGAGATACAATGAGGTAGATGAGAGCTAAGTTTATTTTTGAGGACAAAGGTAAGGATCTTGTACGTGAATTTGCACATCCCATAGGATGGTAATGTTGGAGGAGGGAGTGATCCTTGACCATGGGAATAAGAATCATGGTTGTGGCATTGGTGGCATGAGGAAGGGATCCACCACAGATGAAATATTGGATGGAAAACAGAACATCGTCCTTGACAATACTCTAAGAGGCTTGGAAGAAGGAACCTAGACACCCATCCGGGCCTAGGTCACTGTCTGGATTCAATTTATTCACAACCCAAAATATTTATTCCTCATGTATTATGGGATCAATTAGTTCATTGTCATGCTCGTAAAGCACCCTAGGAATAATATCAGTGATTACTTCATAGCCGCCCCTTGGATACCCTTCGACCATCCTAGGGTTTTCCCTGTATGTATGTTTTTGAAGAAGGCCTCTGCTAAACTGTTAATAGTGTCTTAATCATTTATGTAGGAACCATCCTCAATTCAAATATTAGGTCAATCATACCTACATTTTTCCATGATGCATGAATGAAAATATGCGGTGTTATGATCCCCTTCAAAAATCCACCTCACTCTCAATTCATCACGGGAAATGCATTCCTCCCTTATAGGCATCTCAGCCATTTGTTCTTTCTCCGCGGCCAGCTCCCCAAACATTTCCTCATTCCAGTCCATTTTAAAACTGAACTCTAGGCATTCAATCTTCATATTGATCCCATACATATCACACATCGAAGGAGGATGTTTGATAATACACACCTAAATATCGTCTCAAATATGCCTTAGTTTATTTTGTAATCTCTCCCATGCATCCCCATGCATGTGTCTATTCCACGAAGAATATGCAGTGTGATGATAATTCAGGTAATTGATCCATAAGTGGCAGAATACCATGGAAAATATTATGTCCCTGTTAGACAGGATCTCAATTAAATGAGGGGAGTGGTCAGATATGCTTCAGGCCAAATGAGATACCTTTGTATTACAGAAGGTAGAGAGGGAATGAAAATTATCCGAACAGTGATCCAGTCAGCACCATGTGCAGTGAGAACCTCTCTTGTTGTTGCACTAGGTAAAACGTCTCCCTAAAAACCCCATATTCAACTGCCCTTTGCAAGAAATAAACTAGGTAAACTCCATGCTAGCTCACTGAGGAAACAGACCCCTTCCCTTCTTCTCCATGGGATCCATTATCACATTAACCCCCCCCCCCCCCCCCCCCCATAAACTCGGGGGAACTCCCAGGATCAAAGGCCTCCAACTTATTACACAGACATGATCATTCCAGAATGTCACAACGATCATGCATAAAAGAGAAGAAGAAAGATTATGAACCATACCTGATCTCTGTAGTGATAAACTAATCTGAGGACTGAACCAAACTTAGGCTGATGGCCACATTCCAGAAGACCCAGATAGAGGGGTTATGAGAAACAGCTTGCATAAAACTAACCATCATAATCCTACAAGTGAACTCCAATATTTTGGTACTGTCTTGTTTAGGTTCCAACACTACAACAAGAGAAACCTCTTTGGATTGAACTTCACTGACGATATAGTTGGTTTTAACCTGGCTCCCATGTCGCATGTGTTTCATATGAGGAAGGATAACATTAAAATAGGTTAATCCTAGCATTGACCCCAGGTTTTGTGGTTGTTTTCTATAGAAGTACTAACTATGATGCTTCATTTGAGATCTAGTTCTCATGATTATATATTCCAAAAGAGGAGATGGAGGGGGAGGGGTGGAAAAAATTGGGTTCTGGAGGAGAAACCTGAACGGATAGGATTTAAAGGGCCTATAGGATCCATATCAGAAGTTGTTCGTACAGGAGGAGAAACCTGGATAGAGATTTGTCCATAGTGGTGACGTCCGGCAGCAGGACCTCCGTAGAACCACCCTCATACTGAAGAGGATCTTGGCCTTGTAGAGGAATAGGTGGGTTCTGGCTAGAGAACCTGACCCCAGGAGGAAAGACTGAGGGAAGGTTCTCCAAGGTAGAGTCCTCGTCAGTAGGAGGTCTAGAGGGAACTTCAAAGAGAGTGGCCACCTTGGCTAAAGATCCTACATAAAAAAGAATAGGGGGAGGACCTGAAGGTGGACCAAGGATATCCATACCTTCGGTAATCCAAGAGAAATCAAAGCAAGGATGAAAGGGGACACTTGAGAAAAGACAACCCAAAGCCTTGAAAGGGACCAAAACCATGCTAGGGGCCATTCTAGAGATCTGAGAAGAAGAAGGCACCAGATATTGAGACTCCTGAGCACCCATAAACACCACCTAATCTAAGGGCTCAAATGAAGGGAACTCATCATGAGACTGACCCAACGAGGAAGCGTCCAAGGTGAAGGCGGGCCGCTCCGATAGATCCAGAGAGACACGCTTCCCAGACTCCACCTAACGCTTCCTCCTGCAAATGGGGAGAAAATGGCCTTGAAGGTGGAAAAAAGAGCAGAATATCAACATTGTTGGGTAGACAAGGGCTTGGCACCAGTCGAAGCAATCCTAAACCGGAAGCAGGATCATATTCGAAAGATGGGTGGCTAAGTCCATATCCACACAGATGCAAGCCATGTAATATTCCTCTAGAAGAAGGTTCATATCATCCGCACATAGGAAGCATCTGAGAGAATCACCAATTTATTGAAGAAATCCACCATTATGGAATGGGAGGGTGAGTCCAGGAAGATATATCCACCCTGGGGCCCTCAAAGAATCCCTACCCTAATGAAGCTCCATATCCCACCCCGTCAAGGAGTACATCCACCTACCCAAGGACTTGGGGGATTTGCACCAATCCGAAATGAAGTCCTCATCTGATCTCAATACAATGAAAAGGTACTTACAATTCATAGAAGAAACCTCATCCGGAGCAACCAAATCCCACAAGCTGACAAAGCTACAAAATGAGGATAGTGGATGATGATCCGCACCGAATTTGGCCACGATAGTCCATTGAAGACACTCCAAGGTGTCTTTTAAGGATTCTGAAGGTATGACTAGAGAAGGCCCAAAACCCTCCATTTGGGTAGCCTAAACATCAAGGGGAACCTATGGGACATAGGGGAGTCACCGCATCGGGTACTTGCCATAGAGGTCATCCCTGAAGGGGAGGCCCTTTTGTTCAAGAAACGAGCCAACCTCCTTCGAAGGAGAGGAAGGAGAAGGAACTATCGGTGGGGATATAGGGTCAAAGGTAGTCAGGGTGGGTGGCGCCACCATCAGAAGCACAGGTGATGGATCCCTAACATTCAAAAAAAAATTGAAAACACTTGAGGTGTGTACGGCGCGTTTAAAGAGCCCATTCTTTTTCACCTTGATATTGAAATCCCCAATGTTTACAAAGATCACAATGCATTTTAGTTAAATAGGATGCATTCCCCACTTTGATTCATGAAACTCACACATAAACTCTTCTTGCATACACATTGGTGCAAAAATATGGCCCCACACACAGATGATCTCATCATCTTGAATGGTCCAACCCTAAGGTGGCTCCCCACCTTTAGGAATTACTCTCAAAGCCAAACATTCTAGATCCTCGCACTGCCTTTCCTTGATCCAACTTAGAAGTGTGGACTCAACTGCCTAGGATATAAGGGTGATATTCCTATGGCATCATGTATCTCTAGATGCATCTCAGCAAACAATTCCATCATTCTCCACTCGGAACTGGATTCCTAATCCACGTGATTCTGAGTTTTATGACTTAATGCATCAGAAACATTGTTCCCCTTTATCGGCATGTAATCCAACTCAAAATAAAAATATTGCATGTATTCAACCCATCTTCACTCTTGAATATTCCATTCATGTTGCGAGAAGATATAATTAAGGATTTTATGATCTGTATACATGGTAAATCATTCTCCCAACAAGTAGTGTCGCCAACACTTCAAGGCATACACCACTACGACTAACTCAATATCATGAGTAGGGTAATTTCTTTCATAAGGCCTCAACTATCATGAGTAACATGCAACTACCCTACTATATTGAATCAATGCCGCCCCAATCCCAAAAACAAACGCATCAAAAAATAAGTTACACCCTTTACCTAGCTCGGGTAAGATCAGAATCAATACAGTAGTAACTTATTCTTTAACTCTTGGAAACCTTTATCACATGCCCCAGACCATTCAAACCTAGCCCCCTTCTTGGTCAAGCCCGGGAGTGGTGCTTCAAAATAGGAAAAGTATTTGATGAACCTTTGGTAATAGTTGACCAAACCCAAAAAACATCAAACATCAGAAATATTCTTCGGCTTCTACCAAGAAACAACTACCTGCACTTTCTCTGAGCCCACTAACACACCTTCCTTTAAGACTATGTGACCCAAGAAATGAACCTTATAGATCTAGAAATGACACTTGGATAGCTTCTCATATATCCAATTTTCTCTTAGTGTAGTCAGAATGATTTCAAGGTGTTTGGCATGATCTTCATGAGTCTTAGAGTACACCAAGATTTCATTGAAAAATATAGATACAAAACGATCAAGATATGGGTGAAAGATTTGATTTATTAGGGAAATAAACATTTTTGGTGCATTCGTTAACCTAAACAGCATCACAATGACTCATATAACCCATACCTACTTCTGAAGGTAGTCCATGGTACATCAAAAGGTATCACCCGCAACTGATTGTACCCCAATCTCATATCAATCTTGGAGAACATTGAAGCACCTCTTAGCTAGTTAAAGATATCATCAATTCAAGGATGAGGGTATCTATTTTTAACTGTTATCTAATTCATCTTCCTATAATAGACACACAACTACAAAAATCGGTTGTCCTTCTCAGAAAACATCACTAGAGATCCCCAAGTTAATGTAATAGGATGAATAACACTTTATTATCTAGTTCCTCCAACCGAGTTTTATGTTCCTAGAGTCCTTTCGACGCCATTCTATAAGGAAAAATGGAAACTGCTTATCCTCTAAACAGTAACTCTATTTTGAATTCCACATCCCAATCAGGTGCCAGCCCCAAGAATTACTCAAGAAACACATCCTGAGATTGATCCACCATAGGAGGATATATTATTTTCCCTATTCCCTCACCATCAAGTATGATACAAGCTAATTGGGCTATGAGTTCACACAAATGCTGAAAAACTGGCCCTGCATGGCCTACCCGAACATCCCATTCATCATGATGGAGAAAACTATCTCCCCTAAGAGACGTGATGTAAGAACCTGGTTTTTGCTACGAAAGACTTTGGAATATTGTTGATAATATTCCAGAGCAGCGCCTTCAGACGGCGTGCGATTCCGAGCACCGGAGTGGCTGGAATTAAATTTTCAGTGTGTTCACACTGGGAACGCCAAATAAATGGGATAACTCTTAAACGGTGATCCGGATCAGAGATCCGAGTGTACGGATGGGTCTGGAATGGGTTTTTTACCCTAGGAAAAACATAAAACTTGTCGGCGCGGGACGTTTGGACCCCTCGCCCGCTTCTGGAACGTTAAACGGATTAATTAATTAATTAATTAATTCGTTTAGTGTTGAAACTCGAATATCTCTTAAACGGTGTCTTGGATTGGAAAACTGAGGGCACCGTTGAGTTCGGAGTGTGCCGTTTACACTAGGAGGGGTATAAGTTTCGCGGGCGCGGGCCGTCTGTGAAAAATGGCACCAGGGGCGTTTTCGTAATTTGGCGGCCTCGGGCGCTAAGTTTAATAACTTTTGAACGGGGTCTAGGATTAAAATTATGAGACCGTATTTGTGCTCGGGAGGTGGTTTTTACCCTAAGGGAGGCTTAACCGCGACCCCGTCGGGAGTTTGGGTTCGGGCCGACGGGCGGGTGGTTAAGCGTTTTCAATTTAAACGCTTAACACACCCACCTCCCTCTTCTCCTTCCCCTACCCCCGGGCAGCCACTCCTATCCCTCTCCTTCTCCACCTCCGGCGAGGCGGCTCCAGAGAGGCAGCTCCGGCAAGGCGGCGGTTCGGCGGCAAAGCTTCGGGCAACGCCCACGGGGTAGGGTTATGTATTTGCGTTTTAATTCCCGAACCTCCATTTGAACCCCAATTTTAGCGTCGATTTGTTGTTTTCTTTTCGAACAAAGCCCATGGACGCGTAGTAAACAATTTGTTCTTTCCATCGCTTCTTTCGGAATCGAATTCCGAGCTCGGTGGCGTCCGCAATCATCCGCCGAAGATCGCGGGTTTTCGGGTTCCGGCGGGTTCGAGTGGCGGCGCGACTCGGCGGAGGAGGCGGCGTGCGGGTGGCTTCGGCGGTCGGCGGTGCGGGGGGGTCGGCGCAGGACCGGGCGAGCGCGGGTGCTGGGGGCGACGGTGAGCGGTCGTGGACGAGCGGATCGCCGGGGTGTCGCGGAGGAGGCCGGCGCGCCGGTCGCGTCCGGCGGAGGAGGAAAGACCCGCGCGCGGGTCTTCCTGGGGTCAACGAGGACCGGCTTCGGCCGGTCCGTTTCAGAGGAGGCAAGGACCCGCTTGAGGCGGGTCCTACGTTGCAACAGGAGACCGGCCATTTGGCCGGTCGGATGAGGAGGGCCGGACCCGCTCGGGTCCGGCGGTTTGAGGCGGGCCGCGGCCAGCGGGCCGGCGGCTCGGACCGGGCCGGTCGGGGTGGACCGGCCCGGATAGGCCCCCTTGCATTCGGGGGGCCGTAACTCTTAAACGACGTGTCCGATTGATGCGCCGTCTATGGCGGTGGAACCGTATAGACAAGGCGGACCTTTTGAGATGGTTTCGGGAATTTTTAATTCCCGAAACGATAGGCCTCGGTGGCGCAACACGTACGTCGAGGGGTTTGACGTCTTTCCGGGAATATTGTTTTGAGCGGCGCGGACGCATGCGACGTCCGCTTTGGGTGTCGTCAGTTGCATTGGGACCTTGGCGCAGGGGCGAAGGTTTCCAGGGTGGTTTCGGGCGTTGAGACTGGATTTGAGGCGTGGGCCCCACGGCCCGTCTTTCGAGCTGCGTGCAGCTTTTCACGCCTTTTTCACCGGACGTCCGTTCGGGGCGTGCGAGCAGTCGACATTGTGTGTTTTTCCGAGGGCATCGCGTTGGCGCAGTCTTCCCGCCCTATTTCGGCACGATGGTGCGGGGCCCACGAGGGCCGTTTGGGCGTCGACGGTGTTTTTCCATCCTTATCACCGGGCGACTGTTTTGGACGAGTGAGTAGTCCATCTTGTTTACTTTTTCGAGAGGATCGCAACGGTGTGATCCGTTCGTTGAGTTTCGGAATCGGGTTGCGGGTCCCACGAAGTACCGCTCGTGTGCGGTGCGCCGGAATGCATCTTTTTCTCCGGATATCCGTTGCACTCAAGTGAGTAGTGATTTTGATGTGTTTTCCTGAGGGGATCGCAATGGTGCGATGCGCCCATCTGTTTTCGGGGCCGAGGCTCAGGATCACGGGACGTCGTTCGAGCGTGAGGCGGTGTTGGCGACTTTTTCGTCGGATATCCGTTTGAGGCGAGTAAGTAGTCTAACTCGCGTGTTTTTTCGCGAGGATTACAACAGTGCGATCCGTTTGGTTGTGCGGAGCCTTATACGTGATCTTAATAAATGTGGATATATGAAGGGTGCCCCGGTGGAAGTTCTTCTACCGTGTTTGTAGCGGACCCTGGGCGCGTGATCGCGTGAACACCAATGTGAGTGATGTAAGTGCTTGAATAGATGTGGTTGGTCGTGCCTGGGCCTTTGAGGTGGAGTTGTTACGTCATGCCTTCGCGTTGACGCTGGGTGCTGTGTGCACGATAGCCTTTGGGCTATAACGAGGTATACTCAGGGAGTATACGGGAGCGCTTGGAGGTACGTGCGGTTTGTACCTGAGACTGTTTGTGCGCTTAGTTGGGGTTTGACTTGGGGCCACACATCGTGTGGGCCCCAAGTGCGTGTTGTGTTCTGCTTCGCATACTTGGACCTCTCGCGGCGTAGAGTGTCCCTCTGTGTGTTTGTTTGACCAGCAGGGTGGAGTTTTTACCCTGGCTCTGTGCTCGTTGGTTGACCAGCAGGGTTGAGTGGTCTCCCCCTGGTTTCGTTCTCGATGGATCGGCCGGTAGTGGTGTTAGTGACACCCAGTTATGGAACAAGCACTGAACCTCTTTTGGGAGAGAGTTATTCTGGAGTTGGGTGGTTGTGTGATACCCACTCCGTGTTCAGTTGGCCAGTGTTGTACCCTCCTGTAGAGATGGCCAGAGCAGTTCTGAGTTTTACCCTCCAGCGGGGCTGGGCAGTGGGTTACTCATTGACTTCCTCGGGTTTACCCTCCAACAGGGTTGGGCAGTGGGTTGCTCACTGACTTCTAGGGTCTACCCTCCAGCAGAGACTGGGAAGTGGGTCACCCGACGCTATTAGGGTCTACCCTCCAGCAGAGACTGGGCAGTGGGTCACCCGATGACCTCTTAGGGTCTACCCTCTAGCAAGGTTGGGCAGTGGGTCGCCCTTCGTATGGTTCCAGGTCTACCCTCCAGCAAGGCTGGGCAGTGGGTCGCCTGTCGACTTATTCCAGGTCTACCCTCCAACACGGATGGGCAGTGGGTCGCTTGATGATGTATTATGGTTTACCCTCCAGCGGGGCTGGGCAGTGGGTCGCCTGATGATGTATTAAGGTCTACCCTCCAGAAGGGCTGGGCAGTGGGTCGCCGGATGATGTATTACGGTTTACCCTCCAGCAGGGCTGGGCAGTGGGTCACCCAATATCATATTATGAATTACCTTCCAGCAGGGCTGGGCAGTGGGACACCTGTTGGCATTCCAGGCTCAGTCCTTTCTACTAGGCTAGCCTGTGGCTATCCTCCGTGAGTACCGGAGCGGGACCCCTAGTTACGGGTCAATGTTGTGATGACCTTGACTTTGAGGAGACCTCTCGACTGCAAGGCAGTGACGAGGCGTGGTTTTACTTTCCCTAGAACTCTCAAGTACGAGGGGCACTTTCCCCACTAAGACGTGTTCTTGTGACGCGATCTAAAACCGTGCGGGCGAGTCAGTTCCACCCAAAGAGGATAGTGTCGAGGTGCGGTGATTGAGCCCCTTGGCTTGGGGTTCGGGGCAGACGTGCGGGATGCTGGGCATCATTGGGGTTTATTTCTGGGACTGTTGGATACTCATTCTTGGGCTGAGCTACGGGACGAAGATCCCCTTACGACGTTGTTCGGGCTTCTTGTTTGAGCATAAGGATATGTATATACCTTGTTCTGGTACCCACTTATTGGGTTTGGTTACTCTCCTTCCAGGAGAGCCGAAGACGCGCGGGGTATGCCACGTGATTTCCGTGTCTAGCTTCTCGTGGTTGGATGAGTCTACTCTCCTGCTATAGGTAGCGAAGACTCAACGAGAAGTTCATCTTCTCACCATTTCTAGCTCCTTGTGTTTGGACGAGTCTTCTACCTTTCTCTTGTTGGGTTGAGCTGGACTCTTTACTTCACTTTCATTTGTACTCCTCTACTTTTCCTGTTCGCTCTACTGATCACCCTTCGGTACCTTTTTTGTTGCTCCCTCGAGCCTTTGGGGTATCCTACTGAGTATTTTTATACTCACCCCTGATTGGGCTTTGCCCGCACTTGGTGTGCCCTTGCAGACGACGGACAGGTGGAGCGTGGCTTCAGTGGAGCGTAGGAGCTTGGGAGCTTGGACCGCGTGCAGTGGTCATGGCCGGGTTCTAGGTGGGAGACCCGTCAGCTATTTATTTTTGTTTACCTGTTTCCGGGTTGTGTCACTTTTTGGTTGGGCACGTGTTTTACCCCTTTTCTTTTCAGCTTATACCCTGTACTGTTTAGAGATCGATGCACTCTTGTGGTTTATTTATAGCAGTTTCCCTTTACTTTTCTTTTTACTCTGCACTTTTTCATTGAGTGTGTTGCGTGTGTGTGTGTACAGGTGCTTAGTAAAAGGCCTCCCCGAGTTGTTGTGCCTTCGACGCTGGTCGCCAGCCCCTAGCCTATGGAGGCGGGCTTGGGGTAGTTGCGGCTCGAGCCCGGGTAGGGTCGGGTCGTGACAAAGTGGTATCAAAGGCGGTTCGTTCCTTGGGACGTTGTGCGGATGCCCCTAAAAGAGGAATTGGTTGGGATATAGGGCAACAGTGTTAATGTGTCTCGAGAGCGGCTCTCAGGCCAGGGAGTCCAGTGATGGTGCGGCGGCCGACGTATCCATTCACCAGGACCCTGATAATCCGCTTGTCGACTCAGCATGCTGAGACACTTGTTGTAGGGAAAATTGGTTTGTGCATCACATAGGATTGAGTCTTTGACTGTCCTTCTTGAGTCAGCTCCCCATTGTTGATATTGGTATATACATATATGTTCATCTGACCGCGACACTCCTTGATAATGATCAGGATGTCTCCGCGAAGACAGCCAGCCAGGATACCAGCTCTGGTTCATGACGACGACCCTGTGAGCTACGAGGCCACAATCCAGGACCCATCATGCGAGCCCCTTTCTTCGGGTTGGCCGGTAGCAGCACCCCCACCTGTTGAGCAGCAGGAAGTTTCAGCAGAGCAGGCTGAGCTTGAGCGCAGGTTGAGCGCGCTCCGTGAGTTCCAGCGGCAGAGACCGCTGAGGTTCAGTGGTGAGCCAGACCCTCAGGCAGCAAAGGTTTGGCTCGAGGTAGTGGTTCGCCTTTTCAGGCTTGTGCAGGCGCCGACAGATCAGAGAGCGGCTTTGGCAGCCAACCTGTTCCGTGGAGCAGCTCGGTGTTGGTGGAGTCTGGTGACTCGGTTTCTTGACGATTCGTCGCTTTCGTGGGGCGACTTTCAGTTGTTGTTCCGTGAGGAGTTTTTCCCCTCCTGCTTGCACTCCTTTCAGATTCAGGAGCTCCTGCAGTTTTAGCAGGGAGGGATGACGGTGGCCAAGTACGCGGCTAGTTTTGCAGACCATGCACACTTTTACCCGGACTTGGTCCATGACGACAACATCCGAGCGCAGAAGTTTGAGCAGGGTCTCCGCTGAGAGATTCATGCTGTCATAGTACCCTTGGGCATTCCCACATATGACAAGGTGCTAGAGAAGGCATTGGTGACAGAGAGATTCCTATCACATTTTGCATTTGGTAGTGGCAGAGGGCATGACGGAACCGAGACGTCTGTCGTAGCTAGCAGGTGCCGGATGACAGAACCTCGATGCAGGTGGCCTTCCCACTACCGGTTTCATGGGCGTGGTCGTACACCACAATGGCGCCGGAGGACACCAGGGCATCCCAGAGAGCGCCGGTGCTATGCTTGTGACGGGCGAGGTCACTTGGCACGAGACTGCCAGACCCGAGTTGCTGAGAGCTTCGGGCAGGAAGCAGGCGCACCACCACGGCAGAGGCAATGTCGTGATCGGAGTAGCGGCCAGAGAGGTGGTGTTAGCAGAGGAGCGAGAGGAGTTGGTAGTGGGTATGGCTTTACGAGATCTCCCCATCACCATTAGGCAGTCCATGTCAGGCTCCGGGAGCTGACGGTTGGGACCACGAACAACCGCGAGCTTTGGATGTCTACGATCCTGCAGAGCATGGGATGGTGAGAGGTAACCCTTGCGACTCTTCTACTTTTTGTTGTAGAATTGTTAGGCTCTGTGTGTGAAAGGCTTGTCTCCCTGCTCCTTGTTTGAGGTGTTACCAGGGTGACGCAGGGTGTCGGGTGTAACCCTGTGTTGGTAAGGAAAAAGGCGGGGGACATTTTCCTTTAGTCGATGGTGTCGACTCCATCGCTCACCGAGCATGTAAGAGAGCCTCGACTGTGGAACCTTGCGTGACCAGATATCCTTGGGTGTTTCACCATATGGATATTCTGAAGGAGGGAATCACCAGGCCTTGTTTCAGGTGCGGGCGGTGATTCCAGTCGCAGCGTACGTCGTAGAGGTTTGACCGGGAAGGTGAGCTACCCCCGAGGGCCTTCGGGCCGTTTGAAACTATGAAAAGGGATGGAGAGGTTCCCTGCCACCTTTCCCTAGCCCCAAAGTCTGGAGTGGGTGCACGACGTCGGCAAGGGCCGACCTATCGTGAACAGATCAATCCTTTGGTCTGTGTGCGGTGACGCAGAGTTGTGTGTGGGTTCTTTTGGGTATGTGAAAGCCATGTGTGGGATTAATACCCTGTGTTCCTCCCTAGTTTTGATTTTCAGGGACGAAAATAATGAAGTAGGGAATGATGTAAGAACCCAGTTTTTGCTACGAAATACTTTGGAATATTCTTGATAATATTCCAGAGCAGCGCCTTCAGACGGTATGCGATTCCAAGCCCCGGAGTGGCTGGAATTAAATTTTCAGTGTGTTCACACTGGGAACGCCAAATAAATGGAATAACTCCTAAAAGGTGATCTGGATCAGAGATTCGAGTCTACGGATGGGTCCGTAATGGGGTGTTTACCCTAGGAACGACATAAAACTTGTCGGCGCGAGACGTTTGGACCCCTCGCCCGCTTCTGGAACGTTAAACGGATTAATTAATTAATTAATTAATTCGTTTAGTGTTGAAACTCGAATATCTCTTAAACGGTGGCTCGGATTGGAAAATAGAGGGCATCGTTGAGTTCGGATCATGCCGTTTACCCTAGGAGGGGTATAAGTTTCATGGGCGCGGGTCGTCTGTGAAAAATGGCCCCAGGGGCGTTTTCATAATTTGGCGGCCTCGGGCGCTAAGTTTAATAACTTTTGAACAGGGTCTCAGATTAAAATTCAGAGATCACCGTTGTGCTCGGGAGGTGGTTTTTACCCTAAGGGAGGCTTAACCGCGACCTCGTCGGGAGTTCGGTTTTGGGCCGACGGGCGGGTGGTTAAGCGTTTTTTATTTAAACGCTTAACACACCCACCTCCCTCTTCTCCTTCCCCTCCCCCCCTGGCAGCCCCTCCTCTCCCTCTCCTCCTCCACCTCCGGCGTGGCGGCTCTGGCGAGGCAGCTCCGGCAAGGCGGCGGTTCGGCGGCGAAGCTCCGGGCAACGCCCACGAGGTAGGGTTATGTATTTGCGTTTTAATTCCCGAACCTCCCTTTGAACCCCAATTTTAGCATCGATTTGTTGTTTCCTTTTCGAAAAAATCCCATGGACGCATAGTACACAATTTTTTCTTTCTGTCTATTCTTTCAGAATCGAATTCTGAGCTCGGTGGCGTCCGAAATCATCCACCGAAGATCGCGGGTTTTCGGGTTCCGGCGGGTTCGAGCGGCGGCGCGGCTCGGCGGAGGAGGCGGCGCGCGGGTGGCTTCGGCGGTCGGCGGTGCGGGGGGTTCGGCGCAGGACCGGGCGAGCGCGGGTGTTGGGGGCGACGGTGAGTGGCCGTGGACGAGCAGATCGCCGGGGTTCCGCGGAGGAGGCCGGCACGCTGGTCGCGTCCGGCGTAGGAGGAAAGACCCGCGCGCGGGTCTTCCTGGGTTCAACGAGGACCGGCTTCGGCCGGTCCGTTTCAGAGGAGGCAAGGACCTGCATGAGGCGGGTCATGCGTTGCAACAGGAGACCAACCATTTGGCCGGTCGGATGAGGAGGTCCGGACCCGCTCGGGTCCGGCGGTTTGAGGCGGGCCGCGGCCAGCGGGCCGGCGGCTCGGACCGGGCCGGCCGGGGTGGACCGGCCCGGATAGGCCCCCTTGCATTCGGGGGCCCGTAACTCTTAAACGGCGCGTCCGATTGACGCGCCGTCTATGGCGGTGGAACCGTATCGACGAGTCGGAACTTTTAAGATGGTTTAGGGAATTTTTAATTCCCGAAACGATAGGCCTCGGTGGCGCGACACGTACGTCGAGGGGTTTGACGTCTTTCTGGGAATATTGTTTTGAGCGGCACGGACGCATACGACGTCCGATTTGAGTGTCGTTAGTTGCGTTGGGACCCTGGCGTAGGGGCGAAGGTTTCCAGGGCGGTTTCGAGCGTTGAGACTGGATTTGAGGCGTGGGCCCCACGGCCCGTCTTTCGAGCTGCGTGCAGCTTTTCACGCCTTTTTCACCGAACGTCCGTCCGGGGTGTGCGAGCAGTCGACGTTGGGTGTTTTTCCGAGGGCATCGCGTTGGCGCAGTCTGCCCGCCCTATTTCGGCACGATGGTGCGGGGCCCACGAGGGCCGTTTGGGCGTCGACGGTGTTTTTCCATCCTTATCACCGAGCGACTGTTTTGGACGAGTGAGTAGTCCATCTTGTGTACTTTTTCAAGAGGATCACAACGGTGTGATCTATTCGTTGAGTTTCGGGACCGGGTTGCGGGTCCCACGAAGTACCGCTCGTGTGCGGTGCGCCGGAATGCATCTTTTTCTCCAGATATTCGTTGCACTCAAGTGCGTAGTGATTTTGATGTGTTTTCCCGAGGGGATCACAATGGTGCGATGCGCCTGTCTGTTTTCGGGGCCGAGGCTCGGGATCACGGGACGTCGTTCGGGCGTGAGGCGGTGTTGGCGACTTTTCCGTCGGATATCCGTTTGAGGCGAGTAAGTAGTCTAACTCGCGTGTTTTTTCATGAGGATTACAACGGTGTGATCCGTTTGGTTGTGCGGATCCTTATACGTGATCTTATTAAATGTGGAGATATGAAGGGTGCCCCAGTGGCGGTTCTTCTACCGTGTTTGTAGCGGACCCTGGGCGCGTGATCGCATGCACACCAATGTGATTGATGTAAGTGCTTGAATAGATGTGGTTGGCCGTGCATGGTCCTTTGAGGTGGAGTTGTTACGTCACGCCTTCGCGTTGACGCTGGGTGTCGTGTGCATGATAGCCTTTGGGCTAGAACGAGGTATACTCAGGGAGTATACGGGAGCGCTTGGAGGTACGTGCGATTTGTACCTGAGACTGTTTGTGCGCTTGGTTGGGGTTTGACTTGGGGCCACACGTCGTGTGGGCCCCAAGTGCGTGTTGTGTTCTGCTTCGCGTACTCAGACCTCTCGCGGCGTAGAGGGTCCCTCTGTGTGTTTGTTTGACCAGCAGGGTGGAGTTTTTCCCCTGGCTCGGTGCTCCTTGGTTGACCAGCAGGGTTGAGTGGTCTCCCCCTGGTTTCGTTCTCGATGGATCGGCCGATAGTGGTGTTAGTGACACCCAGTGATGGAACAGGCACTGAACCTCTTTTGGGAGAGAGTTATTCTGGAGTTGGGTGGTTGCGTGATACCCACTCCGTGTTCAGTTGGACAGTGTTGTACCCTCCTGTAGAGATGGCCAGAGGAGTTCTGAGTTTTACCCTCCAGCGGGGCTGGGCAGTGGGTTACTCATCGACTTCCTCGGGTTTACCCTCCAGCAGGGTTGGGCAGTGGGTTGCTCACTGACTTCTAGGGTATACCCTCTAGTAGAGACTGGGCAGTGGGTCACCCGACGCTATTAGGGTCTACCCTCCAGTAGAGACTGGGCAGTGGGTCACCCGACGACCTCTTAGGGTCTACCCTCCAACAAGGCTGGGTAGTGGGTCGCCTGTCGTCTAGTTTCAGGTCTACCCTCCAGCAAGGCTGGGCAGTGGGTCGCATGTCGACTTATTCCAGGTCTACCCTCCAGCACGGATGGGCAGTGGGTCGCCTGTCGACTTATTCCAGGTCTACCCTCCAGCGGGGCTGGGTAGTGGGTCGCTTGATGATGTATTATGGTTTAACCTCCAGCGGGGCTGGGCAGTGGGTCACCTGATGATGTATTAAGGTCTACCCTCCATCGGGGCTGGGTAGTGGGTCGTCGGATGATGTATTACGGTTTACCCTCCAGCAGGGCTGGGCAGTGGGTCACCCAATATCATATTATGAATTACCTTCCAACAGGGCTAGGCAGTGGGACACCTGTTGGCATTCCAGGCTCAGTCCTTTCTACTTGGCTAGCCTGTGGCTATCCTCCGTGAGTACCGGAGTGGGACCCCTGGTTACGGGTCAATGTTGTGACGACCTTGACTTTGAGGAGACCTCTCGACTGCAGGGCAGTGACGAGGCGTGGTTTTACTTTCCCCACTAAGACGCGTTCTTGTGACGCGATCTAAAACCTTGCGGGCGATTCAGTGCCGCCCAAAGTGGATAATGTCGAGGTGTGGTGATTGAGCCCCTTGGCTTGGGGTTCGGGGCAGACGTGCGGGATGTTGGGCATCGTTGGGGTTTATTTTTGGGACTGTTGGCTACTCATTCTTGGGTTGAGCTATGGGACGAAGATCCCCTTATGACGTTGTTCGGGCTTCTTGTTTGAGCGTAAGGATATGTATATACCTTGTTCTGGTACCCACTTCTTGGGTTTGGTTACTCTCCTTCCAGGAGAGGTGAAGACGCGCGTGGTATGCCACATGATTTCCATGTCTAGCTTCTCGTGGTTGGATGAGTCTACTCTCCTGTTATAGGTAGCGAAGACTCAACGAGAAGTTCATCTTCTCACAGTTTCTAGCTCCTTGTTTTTGGACGAGTCTTCTACCTTTCTCTTGTTGGGTTGAGCTGGACTTTTTACTTCACTTTCAGTTGTACTCCTCTACTTTTCATGTTCGCTCTACTGCTCACCCTTTGGTACCTCCTTTTTTGCTCCCTCGAGCCTTCGGGGTATCCTACTGATTATTTTTATACTCACCCATGCTTGGGCTTTGCCCACACTTGGTGTGCCCTTGCAGACGACGGACAGGTGGAGCGTGGCTTCAGTGGAGCATAGGAGCTTGGGAGCTTGGACCGCGTGCGGTGGTTGTGGCCGGGTTCCAGGTGGGAGACCCGTCATCTGTTTCTTTTTGTTTACCTGTTGTCGGGTTGTGGCACTTTTTTGGTTGGGTGCGTGTTTTTCCCCTTTTCTTTTCAGCTTATACCCTGTACTGTTTAGAGTTCGATGCACTCTTGTGGTTTATTTATAGCAGTTGCCCTTTACTTTTCTTTTTACTCTGCACTTTTGCATTGAGTGTGCTGTGTGTGTGTGTGTACAGGTGCTTAGGCAAAGGCCTCCCCGAGTTGTTGTGCCTTCGGCGCTGTTCGCCAGCCCCTGGCCTATGGAGGCGGGCTTGGGGTAGTTGCGGCTCGAGCCCGGGTAGGGACGGGTCGTGACACGTGAAAATTACCCTATGATGGTAACAGTCAATATGGACCTGTTACAATATTGTAAAATCCATGCCCAAGATCATATTAAAACCTGACATATCAAGAAAAAACAAGCCATAAAGAAAACAATACCCACCAACCTCAAGAGTACACCCTTTACACCGCTGAATATTTCCTACTCACACCCCTATCAGTGTGTCTATAGACAGGACCCCACACACATGTTCTACCTCTAGGCCCTACATAATCACAAACTGAGATGATATAAAAGAATTAAAATCACTTATATCAATTAAGACACTATAAAGTGTGGAATCTACAAGAATCATACCTCGAACAGTCGATGGTCGAGCCTCTCCACCTCCATGTGTAGATTTAACTGCATGAATCTTACCTTCCCTTTTTCCCTGAGATTTGGTCTAAGTTCTTGGTGCTAAAATACCCTGCTGATATGGATACTCTCACCCTAGTGTACCACATCCACCACCTCGACCGGTACGACCAATGAAGCGCCAACTGCCTTCCTGATATGGGATAACCAACACCCTGTCTACACTCAGCATCAGCATAAATCCTCCATTTTTTCCCAGCTATCAAGGGTTTCTATAGAACCTTTTCACATGCCCCAAACTATTTCATTATCGACACTCGACTAGTGGTCGGAGACACTAACCATGCATATGCCCTGACTTTCTTCACTGATAGAAGAAAAATAGATCACTACCCTGAGAGTTTGGTTCCCTTTTATGAATAATATTCCCACTAAATCCCTGGTGTAAACTCTCGAAGAGGTGATTCCTTCCTTCTAAAGTCATGAAACTGGGTCACCTAACTGAATCTATATGTCCATCACTACTAGCTTCCTTGATAATTCCAGCTGAAATAATGGTCTATTCCATCATGACATTAAACCTATTTAAATCGAAAATATCTTACTGGGAATTAATCTCATGTCTATGTCCATCCTATAAATGTATCACCACAGTCGCCTCATACCCTACCAATGATAGAATGAACCATTTCAAGTCAGTGAAGTGGCTAGTATACTCCATTACTGACATAGACCCCTAGTTTAACTTCATAGACTCTGCAGTCTTCTCCTGTCTCAAGGTCTCTGGATAGAAATGCTCCAAAAATTTCTCTTGGAAGTATTTCCATGAAATATGGTCAACTTGTTGATTATAGATCAAAATATCCCACCAACGCTTTTCTAGACCTTGCAACATGTAAGCTGCCAGCTTAACTCTCTTCTAAGGAGGAGTCTCTAAGTGATCAAGGAACTTCTAAATGGAATCTATCCAAAATTTGACCACATCAGGTCCACCCTCTCCACCAAAATTTGGAGGTTGTTGCAACTGAAACTCTCGACTCAACTCAAACATACTCGACACAACCCATACTGGGTCGTGTTCCATCTTCTGCGTAGAACTAGTGAAGTTATCACTAAACTACTCTTCCCCTAGGTTACCCTAGTTCACCGAGTTCCCTTACTCCATTTCTAGAGGATAATTCTTGGTGACATCCTCTTGTATCCTAATCATCACACAATGTCGTAGAGGCATCTTCCTATAATGCCAAACATGAATCTCAGAACACATAATACAATTCCTTCATTGTTTACATAAAATAAGCCTCTCCACTATCCATAAATCACCCATTTCACATACATTATCCCAACAGATATTGTCACACCTAGAACACCACCATCAACCATCCCTACTATAGGTTATGGCTAACATAGTGTAAGCTAACTTACATAGTCACACTTTATTCATTAGAAACCTTTTTAAAACCATTTCCACACTTACAACATAAATATTTCCTCTTGGGATCATTTCTCATTTCAAAACCTTCTACAGCCAAAATTTTAACTCATTTAAAACCCTTCATTGTTCACAATTCTTTAACTATTATTTAATATTATTTCCTTTTTACCCATCTGCATCATTTTTATTAGATACTATTTTCTTTAAATATTTCATGAAAATCAGATGTATTCTACCTTTCATTCCCAACACACCCATCCCATGAGTGCCTATCATGATGCATGCCACCTATATCCCTAGGTTCCTATAATGATGCATGAATTCACAATCCCGTTCCATTCCACCCATGAGAAAAATATCATAAAATAGTCACATCACACAACAATTGCATCACCCAATTGTGAAATATCATTCAACTATACCAACACACATCAAGAACATCAATTCCCACCCTGGGAACCTGGGTTTTCTCTCGTACATGGGTTAGCTACTCCCATGCATGAGCTCATTACCAAGGCTAGACACATCATAATCTCCCTTATACCATACCAAACAATAAAACCATATAAAATAACTACTCTGATACTACTTTTTAACATCCTCAACTCAAAATACACTAACTAGTTCTCTGAGTTGGGTTGCCACATGGTCTCAAGTACGCCTCCCCGTATGCCAGATGTTACTAACTAGTAGCGAGGGTATAATGGGTCATGTGGAGAGACTATAACCTCTTTACTAGAGTATTCCACAACACATAACATATCAAATAAAAGAAACAATAGACAGTAAACCAAAAACATGCATTACTAACCATTTCCCAGATAGGGTACAATACAAAATCAATGGTATATATGTCATGTTAAGATAATAGTATCAAAAGTGAAGGAAACCCAAACCTAAAGGAAAACAGCTGAGTCCCAAAAATGGTCCTAACTCAAATTTTGTATCCTCATCTATGCACATCCCAATCCCAACTCAAATCCCTATAATAGTGCCTTTTCCCTTGTCATAACCTATAACCATAAAATCTACTCAGGTACCCAATGGTGGTTCGAGTAGGGTGTGAGTACAACTCAATAGGCCACAACCAATGTTATCTATAAAATATACATTCTAAATAGAAAGTGCATGCAAGTACTAAGTAAATGAAAACATAAACAAAATACAACTCAGGTTTTATTAGTTAACAATGTTCACTTTAACCATTTTCATCATTTGATCCATGGGTTAAGAATTTACATCATTTACACCATGGCTTTAGTTAGTCAATTATCATGAATAATGAATTAAGTCAATCCCCCAATCTCACTATGTTTAAACAATTCATAAAAAATTACATCACACTTACCTTGGAGCCTCGGTCTGGGTAGTCTCATCAAATGTCTTTGTTAGGGTCCTAGAGCCTCAGTTTGACTCACAAACCCATGCATTCTAGGGGTGGGGTTTAGAGCCTCAGTCTAACCCAACCCATGGGAGGATCCTAAATCCATTATCCCACACCGCAAAGTCATGTTCACATGCTTATTTATCCACTTATCACATATATCATATCACAAACCATTCACAACAGATACACATAATATTTACAATTCACATTTTATTAAACATATAAATCACTAGGAAGCCTTAACCCATTAGCACATTTACCATTTACTTAGCATATCCCATTTAACCCATTTCCCTTTTAAAACCTTAACCCATTTAGCATATTCAAAAATTTCCATACATTGGCCCATTTCACAAAATTCATCAATTCACATGTCTTATCCCATTTAGGAAATTAAATTATAAACTCATAAGTCATTTGACACATTCACTTTATACACTTTAACCCTTTTTCAAATATTTCCAAACAATACCTTATCCCATTTCCAATGACTAGAAATGAAAACCATTAGTGCCTCTTTTTAACTCAAACTTACATGTAAACTTGTTTATCATGGGATCTAGTTCAACACAAAGTAATTCAATGCTTAACATTATAGTTTTCCAAGTTCGGGAATGTTGGCGCACCCCATGGGTGGCACTAAATCTATCTAATCAATATCAGTTCATCCCATGGGGATCATGAGGGGTCTAAATCATCAATTATCCAACCATTTTATCAAATATCACTAAAGGCATCAAATTCACATTAAGAGGGAAGTAATATCACAACTACACATGCACAAATTGAAAATAAGACTATGAGATATAACTTGTTGACCACCTACCTCAAATCCACATATGAGCACTTTCTTAGACATAGTCTTAGATTCAGATTCAAGAACCCCTTGAATCCCCAACCTAAGATCTGGCAGAAAAAGATGATTTTAGGGCTTTAGGAGAATAAGAATGAAACCACCAACACTAATCCAGAAAATTTAGGAAAGAGGAATGTTAGAATTACTAGGAGCTTTTATATGCACACAATAGAACTCAAAATGTCTTAGAATCAAAGGAGATCGACCCTTGGGAAGATTTGGTGGTTTAGTTTCATCATTAGGGATGTTGGGAGAATAATGGGGAAGCAAATCAGGTGAAAAACATAAAATCATGAAGGGGAAAAATTTTATTTTCTTACTTTTTAATGGGGTGCATGGTTTGGCCGCAGAGTTTTCCAAACCGTGCGCCACAATGCACTATCCACTGTCTAAAAGGGGAAAAGTCACATGGTTATCTAGGGATCTCACATGGTTTGACAAAACATGCACCAACCGTGTGAAATGCCTCTATCCAAGGTTGACAAGTTTTCCTGCCCCCATCGTAAGGTTTGCACTAATCATGCATCAATAATGTAACATGCACAAAATGGACCAATTTCCCTTTCTTTCATGTCCTAAACCCCTAGAACACCCCCAAGACTCTTCATCCACCTGGTAAACATTTATTTATCCAAATATAAGGGATAAAAACCAAAATTTAAACTATAATTCACCTTATAAGTTTGGTATCTTACATCTTCAATCATGCTCACAAAGCACCCATATTTGCAAAGATTCGGTGAAATTTTACCCATTTGAAAACCTTCTCACAGTCATGTAGATTCACCATCATTTCTCCATGCATTCATGGACATTCAAACATTCACGAACCGTCACATCTTTCTGAAGCTCTATACCTTCATGAAACTCCATCCTTTATAAAACTCATTCCTTTACCATATTTGTGAAGAGTCAACCCTAGAAATCCACCTTTCACAAATCTTTCTCCTTCCTCGTGATTTTTTATCTCCATAAATTTAGAAAACACTAAGAAATGATGCCACCTTCAATACAAAATCCATATTCACTATAAGATCTATTGTCTTGCAACCTCCCTGATCAACCCTTGTGTGAATTGAAAACAAACACAAAATACACTATTTTTCTAGCTATGAAAATCCTTAGTTACAATAATCTCCCCCTTTGAGTTTGTTGGAAATATGTAGATGAATTCGATAAGGCACTAGCCTCAACCAAAAACAATATTGACGTGAGATAACTCATCCCTCACTCTAAATCTACATGATCATATCTCAGTGTAGAAAAAAAGAGTGGTAAAAGATAATTTCATTCCTCAATAGACCACTTTCCATCCCTACAATCCTATATATTATTGAATTTTACTTATCTATACCTTTAGAAATAAACCCAAATAATTAGTATGTGAGGTTTTAGTGTTAAAAAAACTCCCCCTGGGTTGTATCTACCCCATAAACCAACATCACTTCAAGAAAAAAATTAACACAGTTATCATGAATGGGTAAAGGAGAACAATCGTAACCTCCTCATATACTGGGAGGTGGTTGTTTAGTGAAGTTCAACTGATGTTTTTCAAATGTATGGGCTTATAACAGGTTAATTAGAATTCCAGCCACTTGATCATCATCTTCAACATTCTCAATTTTAATCACACCTTGTTCAACTTTTTCTATGATGAAGTGATATCTGATCTTAATATGTTTGGTATGAGAGTGTTGAACTAGATTTTTTATAAGATAAATCACACTCTTATTGTCACAGTTAATCAACATTGGTTGATTCACCTAATAAACAATATCAGTCAGTTGTTTCTTCATCCATAGTAGTTGAGTTCATACCTTTTTAGTAGAGATATATTCTCCTTCAGTCGTACTATGATATATTCTTTCTTGATTCTTTCTCAACTAGTCCACACATTTGTTTCTAATGAAACATTATCCACAACTTGTGGACTTTCTATCCACCACATCTCCATCCTAGTCAGCCTAAAAAATGCTAATAATTCATTATTTCTTTATTCTACAAAGTATAATCTAAAATTGATAATACCTTGAATATACCTCATGATTATTTTAACATTTACTAAATGTGGTTCCTTCAAATTACTTTGGAAGCTAGCCTCTAAGTATGTAGTAACATGATATATTTCTATGTTGTATTTATGTATAATAAGATTAAAATTATCCTCCTTTCAAAGGTGGGATCCATAGATTTCACATCCTCATGTTTTCCATGTTTTTCCCAAATATAATCAGAGTCAACATTGGTTTGGATTCATAGATGTTTAATTTCTTCAGCGGATCTCTTTCATATTTTGACTGAGAAATGAAGGTATAACACTTCTTTTGAACCAATAGTGGCACCAAAAATTATGTTATTTCACCAATAATAGACATTTAAAATTCATATTTCATGTAATTGGAAAATTATTCCACTAATATCTTCCTATTTCCTCTATAAATAATATCATACACATACAAAAGCACTATAAATTTATATTTCAATAATTATTCACATAGAGATTATGTATGGAACCTCCTATTATAAATTCAAGCTTCTTTAGATAAGAATACATTCAAGAATAACACACTCATGGTCCCTACTTTGGACCATAGAGAGACTTCTTTAATTTAAAAACCTTCATCTCATCATTTCCAATCAAAAATTCTATTATTTGTTCAATATAGCCTTTTTCTTCAAGAAACCCATTTAGGAATTCCATTTTTACATCAATCGAATAAAATTTGTACCATATTTGAACTTCCATGGTAAGAGAGAGCCTGATCAAATCCATACTTTCTATAAGAGAAAATGTTTCTTCAACATAAATTCCTTTAATATGTGCATAGCCTTTACACACCAAATGTTCCTTATTTCTGATAACATTTCCATGATCATAGAATTTTTTTAAAAGATCCACTTTATTCCAATCTGATTGTGATGTTCGGGTCTCTTAACAATATCTCATGTTTGGTTTTTTTCAATCTGATCCAGTTATTTTTTTCATGGTCTTAACCCATGATTCATACTTTTCTGCTTCTTCAAAGGAGGTTGGTTCTATAATTGATAGGAAGGTGAAATGTTCTTCATTCCTTATTCTCATTATTTGTTTTGGTGCACTCCAATACCTAATGATGTTGGATTGATCAATTATTTCTCTTTTATTTCTCCTCTGATTTTTTGATGAAGTTTCACCAGTAATGGTTTTCTCTTCTGATTTTCCTTTTAAATCATCTTCATTTTGTGAGTCCTAAATGTTTTGAAAGCCTTCCACTATTTCTTCATTTGAATCTATCCATTGTAAACTTTCTTATATATCTTCAATCATATCAACATATGAGCTTCTCAAGGTATTTATGGTTTTATCCTCAATGATATTTACATAATTTATTTCCACAATTTTTTTAAGACAATTATTATAACATTTGTAGGATTTACTCTTCATTGAATATCCAAGGGATATTCCCTCATCTGTAGAATCTTTGTACTTTCCTTGATTGAATTATTTATTTTGGATGAAACATTTACTTCCAAAAACATGAAAATACTATAGACAAGGCTTCCTTCCATACCATATCACATATAGTGTCCTGGATTCTTTTATAAAAAGCCCGGTTTTATTTTGAGTGTACACTACAACATGAAAAGCCTCTTTCCAGTAATGATGAGAAACACAACTCTCAATCAGTATGGTTCTATCCATATTGTTCACCTATTTATTTTTTCATTCAACAACACATTTTTTTGAGGGGGTCTCACTATAGAAACCTCATGTTTTATCCCATGTTTTTTGAGGAATGTTTCAAATTAAATGGATGTGTATTCTCCTCCATTGTTAGATCATAGAAACTTGATTGTGTTGCATATTTCATTCTCATCTCTTTGATGATAAATCTTCATGAAATCAGTCACTTTTTGTTTCCTCTCCATAAAAATCAAAAAATCCATTATACTATAATCATAAATAGAAATAATGATGTACCTCTATTGATATGTTCTAGCCACATTCATTGGATCACATACGTCTGTGTTGATGGGATCAAGCAGATTTGATGCCCATTTGTTTTTTAGTCAATATGAACTCCTGAACATCTTTCCTCACATGAATTCATCACATGTATTTTATTGATCATGTTTCAGATTGGGAATGTTGAAAACTATCTTAAGTTTAGATATTTGTTCCACACTCTATTGAATAATGTGACCCAAACTCCGATGCCACAAGTTTTTTTCTTCTTCAACTATTAAGTAACAAGTGTTCTCTTTACTGTTGACCTAGTATAAGTTTTCCTCTATTATGCATCCTTTCATGAAGGAATTACCTATATTTCCTTTGATAGTACACCCCTCTGGTCAAATGTCACTATTAGTCCTGAGTCATAGAGTTGAATCACACTCTTGATATTATGACACAAACCATAAACATAGAGAACTTTAGTTATCATTAGCTCATAATTTTTTAATTCTGTATCTCCACTTCTTTTGATCATTAAAGTACCATCATTGTTGAATCACACTATTCCATCAACCCTCCTCTTAACTTTATTCAAAAAATCTGTATTTCCTGTCATATGAGATGATCATCCGCTATCAAGAATATAGGTGTTACTATTCTTTGTTGATTTGGCAATTATTTCCACAATATTGGATTTCTCTATTTTTTTATTTTCCTTTCATGAGATGTCTGATTGAGTGGTAAAACAATATGGTATTTCCAATCTATTTTTAGTATGAATGGGTTCTCCATGCTCATATTCTTCTTTCAGGTGATAATACCTATTTTTAATAGTAATTTTTCTAGGTGGATTGGTATTGAATTACCTCGGAGTTATGTAGTTATTATTCTCATTTTTCCTTTGTCTGTAATGAATAGATTTATGGACATAGTTAGAATAGTGAAAAAAAATAACCATAGAAACTATTTCTTATATATTATGAAGGATATGGTCTCATTATCCTTTGTTGAATTCCAGACACTTTCCCATTCAGATAGCTCCTTGTCTCTTCACAGTAAGACATGGTATGGCCCAAAAATCCACAGACTTAAGACTTCATATTGGGAAAAAAAACTTCTCACTTCCATTCCTCAAAATGTCCACTTCTCTTGTAAAGGTATTTGACTGGTGATCCTATTTTTGATACTTGAGAATTTTTTCATTTATCTTTCATGTTTGTTTTGAAACTTTATTTTTTGGTAAATCAAATGTCTTTGTGACATGAGAAACTTTCTGCTTCCCTTTATTTTGTCTCGTCTAATTTCTCACCTTTGATGTTTTTACATCACATCCTATTCCAATTTTTCTTATAAATGTGGATCTCTAACCATTAAATTCCTTCTATACTCCTTCATAACCATGTTTATCTCTTTCTAATTTCTCTGCATCTGAAAATTTTCCAAATTGAAATTTATTCTTCTTTCACTTTGAATTTGATTTAATTCCCAGTTTACTCCTTAAAGTAACAACTCCTTCTTCAAGTCCCTCAATTATCATATAATTTTCTTCCAGTCTTGATGTAAGGTCATTGATGACTTTTTTCTTCTCTTTAATATTGAGTTTATAATCCACAACCTCTTCTGAGATTTTAATAGTTGTTAAATGTATTTATACCTCTCCTTAATGTCTATCAATTTATTCTTAAAGCTAATCAACATAATCTAATGAATCTTTTAACATAGATCTAATATTTCTATTTATATTTATTTAATTTTAAATCTCATGAAGAGAAAACTAAAGTTACACCTTGAGATAAAAAACACAAATAAACAGATTATCTTCATCTTTTTTAGGTTCTACCTTTTCAACTGTAGCCATCATGGATGCTTTGGGTTCAAATTTAAACATTGGTTCGACATCCTCTAAAAAGACATTATCATATTGATCTTCTTGGATGAAGAAGTTCTTTCTCTGAAATTTCCTTCCTTATTTGAAGTCTCATTAGTTATAGAACCTCTTCTGAGGATTCTTTATGATTTCTTCTTTAATTTAAACTTCATCAAATTTCATTGGGCATCGAGAGGAAATGCCCCCTACTTTACCACACCGAAAACAATCCAACAAAATATTTCATTCAAATATTTCTTTTCCTATCTTGAATTTCTTGGAAAATATATAAAGAAGTTATTATTCCTCACTATAATTAACTCTATAAATGTAAAGTTTTTCAATAACTTTGAATTCCATTTCCTTTATTACTCAAGTGGATGTATCTTCTGGTTTGAATATCATTTCATAAGCCATAAGGTTGCTCAATTGGTCTTCAAGATAAAGTTTATATAGATCCCTTTCCTAAATGGATAACACTTTTGTATTGTACATAGGTGGTGAAATTCCATTTAATTCATGCAGGTTGTGGTCAGATTAGATTATTGTTCCAAAACTACACTTGCTACTAAGGCGTAGTATAGTGATTGTGCAGGGTTGATCCTACAGGGATTGAATTGGATGGCATGAACCAATCCTTTGAGGCCTATGTGTAGGATTCCTAAAAAATTATTTTACTTTGGGAGTAAACTAATTATAAGGAATTTGGGATTAATTTTAGAGGGATAAATGGGATCAAGATCAATTTTAGGGTTCATATCGAAAGATAATCTCAGTCTTAACTTGGAATAGTCCCAAGTTTTAGGGTGTGAAATAAGAAAATATCACTAGTTGACTATGGTCAAATAAACTATATCTATCTAATAGGAAGATATTCCGTGGTATGGATTTAGCTAACATATTATATACGTTAATCCAAGCCTCTAAGGCAAAAAGTTTTCTAGGCTATTTTTCATAACCTATTCCACTCCAATCAGGTCGGGGTCATTCATTAAAACATCCCATAGTCAGGGTTTCCTAAAATAATTAGATAAATTTTTTTGTATAACTATATTACTAAACTATATATTTCCAAGTTGATAATTAAAGATTCATTAAGTTCAGACACCCCTAATCTCGACCCCTACCCTAAGTCGTTTATCCACTCATTTTAGAATTGATTATGAGCGGGTAGTGAATTGAAAACCTATTTAACTTATAAATAATAATTTAGGTAAATTAGTTATGGATCATGAATTTAATAAAAATAATATTATAAATTGATTCAATCACAACATCAACCAAAAACTTACTTGAATGAAGAAACAAGAAAGAAATTAGTAAGGGTTCGTTGTCGAATAGTGATTAAAATAGAAAACACCCATAAAAAGGTATTAGTGATGTAAAAGGATAGATAAAACTTAAAATTTGATCAAAATTTCATGAATAGACATAAAACAATAATAGGAATTGATGAAAATTGAGTTGAGAGAGATGGGAAATGAGAGAACAGGAGAGAAAATAACAAAAATCAAAGATTCTGTCAAATTATATCACTGATGTGTGTGGATGAGATGTAAATACTTAAGGTATTACATGATGTGTAAAAATTTCACATAATTTAATTTTGATCTAATATTTGCACCATGATATTTGGATCTGGAATGAATCTTAGCCTAAATCTTCAGGATTTGGAAGTTCGACTCTTATCATGACGTGTAACCAATCTTCACGACATGTTTCTTCCTTCAGCTAGATCATCAAAGTGAGAATTGAATTTCAAACATTTCATGATGTGTATATTAGATTCACATCATGTGACTAATTCATGGCATGTAATTCCGTGACGACTTTCTTTATGAATTGACATACGCTGTGAAAGATGACTACACATCATGTGATCCAATTTCACAACATGCAATGATCATTTTTTTCATTTTCTTTATTTTTTATTTAAAACCTTGGAATCATATTATCTATAATAATCAACACATACCTGGTGAATTATTTAATGAAAAAATAATAATCATTAATTAAATTACTGAAAAATGTCTATATTATTTTAGCTTATCAAATTCCCCCACACTTGAACAATTGCTTGTCCTCAAGAAAAAAGTATATCAATATGATGACCAAAGTTAAGAAATTTTTAATACAGGAAACATTCATTATAACCCGGAAAATAAAACTAAGTGTAAGTAGAAAAATTAACTCTCTAGAGTCAATCCTCCATAGAAAACCAGTCACGCCTCATGGTTTAGTTTTTCATACAAATTATTAATCTTTTAGTTACAACATCTTAACAGTTCCTTAAATTATATACCCATCTTTCAATTTATATCACAATGAATTTTCTCTCATTACTCAGGGTAAAATTTAACTAGAATTATGCTTGTACCCTGAGTACATGTTCCTAACCATAGGCTTGCATTGGTTTTACCATATCCACTATATAAATACAAATACAAAATTAATCATGAGGGATTCTTCAAAAAGGGTTCAAACAACTATGAGGCAGAGGGAGGGTGGGTAAGAACTAAAAATCAGTCTCAAAATGAAGGTATTCCCTTTTGTTTAATGCATGATAAGAATAAATAGTGAAATGATGTGTTTCATTTAGGATCAAACCATGTTCATGCTCTAAATACCTCTAACTAGATCTATAAGGTTGTCAAGTATGTGTCAAAAATATACCTTATTCATTTATTTCAATTTATTTTTCTAAAGTCAAGTTTAGGCCAGATAATACATTCATCCTCTAACCATATATTATCATTCAGGGGATTCATCGATCTGTAAATAGTGATTTTTGACCATCATAATACACAACCAAAAATCTTTTTATTTTTTACTTTTTTTTTATTTTTCAAAGAAATAGGATAGAAATAAAATTCCAAAAATTAAAAATGGATCATAACAAATTAGTATGATAAAAACCACAAGAAATATTCTCATTCAAAAAATCCAATGTCTACTAACTAAAAGACCCCCCCACACTTGTTCAAAGTATAATCATTCATAAAACCAAGATAAGGGTAGGAAGGGAAATCATCTTGGAATATTTGTATCCCAAATATGTCATTCATGGAAAATATAGGCTAAATAAAGTAAAATTTTAAGGTGGGTATTTGGAAAAAGTGTCTCAACAATGATTTCCTCAATCATATTAAAATTGTATTTGTTTATTCATAGACTCAATAAGATCTTAATGAAAGTTCTGATAGGTTTACATGTCCTAGGTGTCACTCAAAAATATGATCAGAAAAGAATATGAAATCATAGGCTTAGAACACTCTTAAGAATATAAGTAAATAGGAAAAATTGGTAATCAATAAGGGTATAAAATAAATTAATAAGTCAAACAAGATCAATTTAAAAAATTAATTTTAATTAAATTAGTAACAAAAAAACTCATTCTAAAAATCTAAACTAGATAAAAACATGGATTTCCAACAATTTACAAATTAAATTTTTATTTTATTTAAATGGTTTTAATGAGTTTTCAATTTCATATCATGTTTCCAATGAACAATTTCTCCTAAATAATTAAAAAAAACCCAAGTGCATCGATATTGAAACTCAATAAAGACTCCCTCACACTTAGAATGAGATAGTGTCTATACTATCTATGAAAGTATTGTGTGAGAGGTATGACAGATAAAGTACATAGAATTGAAATGTAAATTCTGAAAGGTGATGCTAAGGAATCGAGAGCTCCCTGTAACAAGTGGCATGCCATGGGAAAACATAGTCAATATTGATTTTGGAATTCGGTTACCTTCATAATTGGTTATAAATACAAATCATGCACTAGATAAAACATTAGTTCACTAGGTTTAAATATAATTGGTTAGAAATAAAAATAATGCACTAGATAAAACATTAGTCCACTAGGTTTAAATATTTTGAAAGATGTAAGATGGGAAGGTGCACACAGTGAATATAAATGAAAGCAATCTTATATAAATGTAGCTATGTGTTGTACAGTAAAGTTCAAATTTTCCTATGACTAAAAAGGGAAATATACAAAAGGAAAACTATAAAATCATAATTAAAAATAATGAGGAAAAAAATGAAATACTGGTGGCCTCCCATCAAGCACTAATAATGTCATCATCAACGAGATGGATGGATAAAAGAATCAATCACAAGTCAATCTATCTGCTCAGAAGTCCTCTACCACCTGCAAGAAATGGTGTCCATGTCATTGAGTTCTCTTTCATTCTTGGTAGGAATAACCACCTCAAGAGTGCACCAAGAATGATTCTAGTGTAGAAGTAAAGTTATTTGTGCTCATTGTGGTGATGATGGATGTCGAGCATAGATCTATGGTTATAGATCCTCTAGATGGAACTTGACATCATCCAGATTTTGAGTCATCCATATAACAAGGGAATATAGTGATATTTTAGGCACATATATGACCATAGAAGAGGCAGAAGATCTAGACATGGCAACTATAATAGTGTAATGAATTGAAAAATAATCAAGGTAAAATAAAAAAAGAAGTATCCCATATATATAATAAGTTCAATGATACAATAATGAAAGGGAATGAAGATAATAAAAAATTGATCACCCATGCAGTGTATAAAAATAGGGGAGTGGAATGGGGTATACTAAGAGTAATCAAAACCATAAATTAGCTCATCTACAGTTTGCTCCCGAATAGAGGTTGGATACAACTGACCCGCCTGGTCAATAGCTGCAATGGAAGAAGGGGTCGGCGGATCAACTATTGAAGGTGGTGTTGTGGTGCTAGAAGCTATCTCATTGGAAGGTGATGGTGAGGTACTAATCTAGAGTGTGGTTGTGTATCTGGAATTTGGATCATTTAATAGAACCTTAGTGTATGGGGTGACTATCGGGCCCTTTCCCCTCTAGGCCTTCTCTACTAGAAACTCTTGCTAGGAAATAGGGTATGTCATCTTGGATGGAATGTCAGTAAGGGTGGTGTTTGGGACAGGATTGGTGGATGATAAAGGTTCATTAGAGGCTGGTGAAGGTTGAGAGGATACCATGGATGATGGTGGAGGGGGTATAGTGAAATAAAAGAGATCTGCAAATGGGATATACAGATGCAGGGAAATCCCACACAGATTTTCTGGGATGCAAAGGTGCATATCCCAGAGATCTATTGTATATGACAGGGTGGGTCTAGTAGTAGGGTAGTTGGTGGTGGTGTGGAAGGAATATGGTTGGGTTCAGGGGTGGGTATAGAAGCTGCAGGGGTTGGGCTATAGGTGGTGGAAGAAGTGGATGTAGGGTCAGCTGCATGATCTTTGGGTACCTCGTTAGCATCCTTAAAGACTCCTAGTTCCCACTAGTAGATATCACTATCCTTGGTCACCAGATTTATATTGTGAAGCAAAAGGAAGTCGATGGAATTCATTGGACTGAGGGAGGTGAGTGGAAGGGCGGTGTCAAAAATGCTGAGATGACATGCTAAATGGGTGATGAAGGATCCTCCCATAAGCATACCTCACATCAGATATGCATGTACTCTATATTAAAAGTAGAACTACAATTCCATGTTGATGGTAGGGCAACCCATGGTAGCAGCAAGGATGAGGAAATCCAGATAGATAATTCTTCCATGAGACTTCGCTCATGAAAACTAGACATGTGTCAATTACCTATGAATAATGAAAAGTGTTGTACATCAAAGCTGTGTGGAATTTGTAATCTGGGGATCATGATCAGTGTGCCTATCCTGATCAATCAGCCTTTAGATCTATTTTGAATATGACTTGTATGGCTCAAGATACAAGTTGGGTTATACCTCTAATGTGGAGAAGTCATCAGTGTAAATCCCGAGCCCTATGCCGAACTCCTTGAAAGATAGATTATGAGGTTATTCGCCTAATCGGAAGTATAGGTTGTCGATAACAACCTTGAAAGTGGAAAGTAACTCTAATAATAACTCCCAATAGTTCACCTCATTCACATTGATAATGGAGTATATATGAAGGTGGTCGAGGAGTTGGAGGTCCTCTTGGATGATGTGAAGGCATGTGGGGGTAGCCATGTCTAGAGTTTTGTTGGTACTAATTAGTTTTTCCTGTAGATGGTTGAGTGAAACATGATGTTGGGGGTCTAAAAAATGAATTATAGGGTGAAGGTGGGGGCGAGTGTCCTCGTATAACCCATTGGAGTTTGACTGGGATTCCCTAGGTACAACTAGTGATACAGATACCGAAGCAGAGGTGGAGGAGGAAGATGCACGAGGTGTTGGAGGTGTTGAACCTCTTCGGTGCTTGATTGGTAGTGGATTATCTTGATTAGGTGGGGGATACGATATGATGATTTCACACTATCCTCATGCGCACTATTTCAGGTGCATGGTCAGCTGTGGAGAGGATTGACCGAAGGAGAAGGGGGAAAGGAGGAGTCATGGCCAAAGGTGGTGGAGCAAAGGTTGGGGTCAGGTGCGGGTAGTGGGAGTGGGGTGGGAGGTTGGGAGGGTTGTGTATCATGAACCCTAGGTTCACGACCTAAATAGATCTCTAAATTAAACGACCTGTAATTTAGGAATTAAATTATTTCATGCAGTGAAAATTACACATCATGTATTTGATTACATGATGTGTAATTGGTACTTTTTGAACAATTTAGAACCAGATTATGGTCCTTTGCTCCCATCATTCCCCAAAATATCCTACAACTTATTCTAACCTAATCTAGCCTAAGGTGATCTAACTTGGGTTTCCACCGATTCAACACTTCGTTTAACATCAATATCTTGACTCTTTAGTTGTCATATGAATTTCAAGGTGATGACACTCCCCTCATAAAAGGGGTTTCAATATATTTTTTTACCTTTGACCATTTACTTTGAATGGTTATTTGTCTTCTTTCAGAATCTCCATTGTCCCATAAGGAAATACTTGAACGACCTCAAAGGTTCCGGAAAATATAGATTTTATATTTTTAGGTAATAGTTTTAATCTTGAGTTTAATAATAAGACTGCATTCCCTAGTATGAAAATGCACCTCGTGATGGATTGATCATTAAATTTCTTGGTTTTCTCTTTATAGATATTGGAATTTTCATAATCATCATTTATTATCTATTTTAATTTATCCAACTGTATCATCCTATCTTCCCCCAACTTTTTGAGAATCCATATTGATCTTCTTAATTTTCCAATATGAGTGATGATCTAGTTCTAATTACAATGGGAAAGTATTTTCGTACACTAATCAGACAGTGGTGGTACCAATGGGTGTTTTGTACACAGTTTGGTATGCACATAGTGCATTGTCTAACTTTAGACTCCAATCCTTTTGATTTTTTTATATGGTCTTTTCAATGATTTTTTTTTAATTTCCTTGTTTGACAATTCAAATTTCCTTCTTGTTTATGGGTGGTAGGATTTTCCTATGTTACTTGGAGAACTCATAATTATGAGGTATCTTGATTTATTGTTTATGGAGTTACATATCATGGAAGGAAGTTTCATGATGCAATAAATTGTTTTTTAGAAGGTATGGAGGTTGGTTGAATCATTTCTGTTTGAGTTATGAGTGAATTCGGGATCCACATAGCTGAATTTGTAAAGTGCTAATCTACATATCCAATTTGGTGATGTGATACTCATGTAGCTATTTTTTCTATATAATAGATTCACATAGCCATTTCTTCTACATAGGAAAATCACATAGCCGATTCAGCCATGTAACTGAATGAATCACATAACCAAATGATCTATATAGCCTATTTTGTAATTCACATAGTCATTTTCAGTTATGTAGCTGAGTGTTTCAATTAGCATAATGGTCTACATAGACGAATTTCTACAGATGAGTTTCATGAAGCTGATTCTATACATAGGAATTTTAAGAAGAATTCCCATAACTAATTTTCTATGTAGCCGATTGAGAATTCATGTAGTTGATTTTCTACATAACCGATTGAGAATCACATAGCCAATTTTTTATGTAGTTGTTTATTCTTCATATAGTCGATTCAGAGTCTTCACTACATCTAGATTGATTTTATGTAGGTTCTTAGAATTAAAGTATTCAAGGTTGAATTTATTATGATGTTTTATAGACGGTTTTGAATTCCTCTATAATGATAAGATTTAGTTTTTAAATCCATAATAGATATATGGTTATTGATTATAGTTATAGTGATCATGAGTATATTATTATTACATGTCTCTTTCTTCATTGAAGCGATTAATGTAGAGGAATCTTTTGATGAGGTAATGTGAAAAGAAAGAGGTTGAGAAAAGAGGAGTCTAGAGCCAAGGTTGAATCTTCATCAATCAACATATGATGGAAGTCGTGTATTTAGATGATCGAATCTAAGTCTATGAATATTTTTTAATTTCATTTCAAGACTGTATAGTGGTATATTCTTTCTATTATATTTTTGGAGGCCTATGGAAGTAGATCTTCATCTTCTACTGCCAAAGAAACCTTTATTTGGTGATATTATTCATTTTTGTAATCAAATTTTGTATTATAGTGTGAAGTTGTGATGTTGGGTGTGACTCCTGACATATGTGGTGGGATGCTGCATGAATTCTTGTAATAGGATTTCACTTCAGGATATAGTGAAAATAATCTATGGTTGGGGGAATAACCAGCCACGATAAGAAGTAGGATTCCATATTGGATTTGAACCTTGTAAAAATTGTTTGTTCCTTGGTCTTTCAATTTCTATATTATCTACGTGAGGATAAGTTTTTCTGTTTGAGTGTATCACACTCTAACAAGTCATAGCGGTTTTTTTTAAATAAATTGTAAAAACTACCCCCCACTAATTCAACCCCCTTTCTCAGGGGAGAAAATTGATCCTACCAAGAACATCAGGTGTATGCACTAACTCTTAACATATGATATCATGCCTATTTTATATTCATGGTATTTATATTCCTTCTTATGTTCTTTTATTCAAATGATTTTTTGTTTTAAAAAGTCATAAAGTTATTTTCTTTAAAAAAAATTGTTTTAAAGTTTTAAATACTTTTAACCAAACTCTATCTCTACATTCTTTATATTATTTCAAGAATTTGTTTTGTAAGCATAAATTATTACATAAATTTATTTTCAATGATGTTTTAACTTCTTTTAAAAGTTTTTAAAGGAAAATTTTTAATGTTTTCCACATGGGTAACTTCTGACTCTCTCTACAAATTTTTGAAAAAAATGTTTATTTTTAAAATTTACAACCTTAATGGATTTTCCCACCATAATGACCATTCTTTTATTTATGATTATTTTATAATTTTTCATGTTTATTTCAAAAGAAAATATTTTTATAATATTATGGGATTTTTTATAAAATATTATTAAAATAAAAGGATATTTTTTCCATTTTCAAAGAAATGTATTAAATGTTCTTTTAAATTTATTTTCATATGTTGAAATATCCTTTATTTTTTTATGCTTCCATAGAGATATGTTCCAAAAACCATACATATTATTTTTATAGATGGATTAATATTGTTTTAATGGGATTTTCATGGAACTATTTTCTTTATCACATATCAATCAAGATAAAAAAAGGAATGATAGTTGTTTTTAAGTGTGTTATATTAAAAAGTGAAAAATTTTAAATGTTTGGTCATTTTATGGTACATGGACATATGTATGGATGATTGGTGGGTGGTTTTGTTATAAATCAAGGATGTGTGTGTGCATCATATACCTCCAATACATTGAGTAAAGTGGCATAGTAAATAGTTGTAAGTTACTCCTAAGAGACGACAGAGTTAACTATTGTCAGTTACTCCTGAGAGATGAAAAACTTTTCTAAATATGAGTAGGTCATAAGAGATGATGGAGTTAACTACTATAAATTACTACTAAGAGTATTTTGGAATTATCATGTTTCAGCGATTCTATAATGAATGTTTGATGTTCCAAGATACCTACACAGTTTTTTTATGAAATCTATGAGTTCTAATGGATCCTTTGATAAAGGATTACATTCACATGGATCATTATTGTTGAATTATATGACTATTGTCTTATGTTAAAGATTTATTCCATGCCTCATGATTTATGATCAACTTTTATATGGGTATAAATTCTCTTATTTTATTCTCATGCACTTTGATTATTTTATTATACCTTTATTCTCATCTTATTCCCACTGATTACATTAAATTGTTAATGCTTATGTTTACCCTTACTGAGCTTTTGAGCTCACCCTTCTTATATTTCCCATTTATCCATGTTAAGAAGAATGATGGTGAATGAATTATGTCTATAAAGGTTTTATGTGTGAAGGATTTTATGGGAGATTTTGAGGACTTATTTTTAAATAATAAAGGTTGGGTATAGTAAGAAAAATGATCACTTAATGACATGGGTATTTTTATGTAAGATTTTTTCCTAATTCTCTAAAACTCTAAACCTAAAAGTCCATTAGGTATATATGTAATACAATATTTATATTTGACTTTGTTTGTTTTGGAAGACTAAAATTGGGTCACATTTATTGATATCAAATCCAAAAATGTAAAGATTATATTTCTAGAACCAGATATGGTATTTTGGGTTTTTGGATATTATAGTTGGTATTAGAGCAGGTTTTTGATAACTTTAGAGAATATTTTTTTTTCATGTGAGGTTAACTTAAGAGTTATAGATACTATTATGGGTTTATATGTTTATTATCTATCATCTATTCAATGGAGATTTTTTTAAATTTCTTATGTGATTACACCTTAAGGTGATTTGAACATCTTACTGGGTTTTAGAAAGGATACTCTATTGAGGTAATTGTGATCTATTAGATATTGGGTTAACCATGATAGCTAAAAATTTATTTTGTTACAAGGTAATTTTTTTATTGTATAAACTAAGTGGGTTACCCATGTATCATATTTTCCTTTTAGTTTTATGTATTTCTTGAGTTGGTTTCTTGATTATTTGATATGCCTTATTTTTTTTATAATTGTAAAAAGGTTTACTTCATTATGAATTGATATCTAACATATAGAGTGGTCATACCAAACTCTAGGTGGAATATCCCTATTGAATATTATTCTTTTGGGTAAAATTGTTCCCATTGTTTATTCTTTGATTCCATGATGCTTGTCACAAGTGTGAGGGGATCTGGAACACCCCTTGTGTATATCACAAGCTGGCTCGGGTGCCCTAATTAGAGGTAGCCCTGATTTTTTTCATGACCATCTCTATAATTCAAAATTAATAAAATAGGTATGATAATAATAATAATAAATGTCATAAATAACTTCCAATTTAGTAATCTAAAACATAGAATAAAGAGGTTACAAGAGTCTAAAGGATGGAATCATGTTACAATCCTTATCATGAAGAAGGAGAAGATAAACAGGTAGATCGTCTAGCCAGGTAATGTCTTGATTTAATCCCTTATTAGAAAGGACATATACAACCATATTTTCTTAATGATAAAAATGAGTAATAATGTAATTGATGTTGATAAGTGAGTAGATTCAATCCATCCAATGGGTAGTAATCAGCCACATAAGATGTACAACACCATTCCAAATCACTTGCACAATGGTAGTCTAATTACTTTCAATCCAGAGATTGTTCCAACCATAGAGTTTGGAAAAAGTAATAGCATGTATCATACTCATAATTTTGGCCCACATAGAAGAGGAAATGACATAGCTATCAATAAAGCATCAAAGTATCTGACCAAGGTGATTCTTGAAGATGGATCCACAACCCCCAGGACCTGGATTGCCTTTAAAGGCACCATTCACATTTACTATAATCCAGCTAGAAATAAGAACTTGCTAGAACACTTCAAAACTCGACGAGGTTGGAAAAATTTTCCATCAATCCGGAGACATCACAAAATTAAAAATTCATCAGCAATGTTATTGCAATGGCCCTTTTGCATCAATGCATATTCACATGCGGTAATAAGGATCCGCATCTGACCTAAATTATGGCTGAGTGATTAATTATTATGAATAATGGCATTTATATCATACCATATCACATGATGGATCTTAACAAAAACAACAAGGAAATGGTTCTTAATTTTATGAGAACTTTCCATTACCCCACATCTTTTTATTTGAGAGTTGACAGAGTCAAGAATCAACCATCTTCAGTCAAATATGACAAAAATATAGTTCCAAAGAGCTGAAGCAGTGGTACAAGAAATAAATATATGATTAGAGTCTTCTCTGTGTTGGTTTCATTGTCTAAATTTAGAGCAAAGTTTAATGAAAAATGATTAAAGGCACCTATCTGTGGGAACTATGTTGTGAGAAATGCGCCAAATAAGAGTGAATCTTGAAGGCCTTATCCAAGGCTTGTTAAAATATATTAACCAACCAAAATCACTTTTAGAATTACCAGAATAAGGATTATAAAAAATTGAGGTAAGCATACCATTGTGAGAAGGCTCCCAAATTAAAAAGTTGAGAGTGTTTGAGAAAGGGTAGTTGTCAATGGAATGCATAATGGTTTTAGGGAGATGATCATTTTGTGAATTTAATGTATCTCTAATTGAATAGTTGGTATTCTCAGGGGTCTGATCTGGAGGAATCATAGAAATTAAGGGTGTGCCAGTCCAATTATCCAACTAGAAATTCATGGCGGTAACAATGGAAACCATCCATCTAGAATTATTCATAATATTAAAAAAAGATTTCTTAATGGATGGCCACATAGAAGAGTCGAGGAAATTCAAATTGCCTTCCTTATGTTTGCTCAGAAATATATTTTTGGGAAAACCAATAGAATCAAAAAAATTATAAATAAGGTCCCAAGTGAGTATGGATTGAAGGGCCTCATTAAATTATTTAAGGTTTTTTTATGCCAATACCACCCTTTTCAATCGGTTTGCAACAAGTCGACCAGGGGATGGTCACAAGTTATCTTTCCAGAGTGATACCTGTCCAAATACAAATTTTGATTGAGATATTCATTTTTTTATAAGACCAACATGCCATTTATAGACCATCATGGAGTAAATCATCTTAAAAACAATAGTATATTTGACTAGGCATATTATACCTTCCATAGAGAGATATTTACCTTTACAAGAAGATAACTAATTAAGAACATGGTTGACTATTGTAGAAAAGTAACAGGACTTGGGTCTGCCCCCAAAAATGGGAACACCAAGATAAGTAAAAGGAAAATAACCTTCATTTAGGCCTATGTCACTAATAATGTTACATTTCCTACTAGGAGGAAAGTTTTTTCCAAAGAAGATACAGGATTTGTTCTAACTAATGGTTTGACCAGAAACCTATTCATAGTGAGAGAGAGAATTTTGGAGGTTTAAAATATTTCTCTTATCATCTTGTAAGAAAATAATGATATCATCAGTATATAATAGGTGAGTGGAATCATTCACATTCCAAGAAACATGGATGGTCTTAATATTGGTGTGTTCTACAAGACGGGTGAGCATGCGACTAAGATATTCTTCCTCAATAGAGAAAATAATGGTAAAGAGGGGGTCATGTTTCCTAGAACCTTTGGTGCATTTGAAATATCCCTTGGGAGATCCATTGAATAGAATGTAAATAGAGGCCGAGTTGAATAGGGTTATGATTGGAGTGATAAAGGAGTCACTAAATCCAAAACCTTGAAGAACCTGGAAGATAAAGTTCCAATCTATGGTATCAAAGGATTTTTTAATGTCAAGTTTAATAGAAATATTACCTCCTCTGTTATATTTTTTTAAATTGTTGACACACTCAGAGGAAAGACAAAGTCAGTCTTGTATGGATCTACCCTTAATAAATCCAAATTGGTTCTAGGTGACAATTTTTTCTATTATGGTTGGAAGTCTATTAGAAATGATTTTAGTGATGATTTTGTATAGGGTGTTAATGAGAGCAATGGGTCTAAAAATGAATCTTAGAAGAATTTTTCACTTTTGGAATAAAGAAATGAAATTGGGCATTTAGGGAATGACAAAGGACACCATTGGAGAAGAAAGATTTAACAAATTACAAACATCAAATTGTATAACATCCCAATAATGTTCAAAGAAACCATTGTTAAAACCATTAGGACCCGAAGAACTATCAGGATTCAAACTAAAGACATTATCTTTAATTTCATGCTCAAGAGGAAAATTTAAAAGGAAAGTGTTATCCTCATCATTGAAAATCATTGGAATGACTTCAGGTAAGAGGTCTTTGTTCTTATCAGGACCATTAAAGATTGATTCAATGTAAGAGACAATATGATTAGCAATATCATCTTCATTGTCTAGAAGATTGTCCCCGTCTTGTAAAAAAGTTAGTAGTCTGCAAGATTTCCTGACTCTTTTAAGAGAGTTTTAGAACTTATTATTTTTGTCACCATCATATAACCATTTAATTTTAATGGTCTATTTCCTCTTGTTTTATTTAAAGGTGAGAAAAGAGTTGAGTTTAACCAAAAGATTTATTTCCTAAGTTGGATCAATGTTGAAATCAGAACTAGTGTTATTTTTTTGAATCTGATTGAGATCCTCCTCAAGAAGAAGGATGTTATTGTTAATTTTTTTGGATTTAGAACAAAACCAACCTTTAAGAGTATGTTTAAGGTGTTTTAACTTGACAGTACTAGAAAATTCATTATTGTAGTGAGGAATAAAAGACTATAAATTTTTTATGATAGTAGTGAAATCAACATCAGAAAACCAAACATTGTTAAACAAGAAAGGTGTTGAGGGTTTCATAATTTTGATGGATACATTGGCTAGAATGGTATGGTAGTCAGAGTGCATCTTGTGAAGGGTGGTGCTGGAGATAGTGTCTCATTTGTCTAAAGAAGGTACATTCATGAAAGCTCTATCCAACTTGGAGGTGACCACCCTATTGTAATCCCTTCTATACCAAGTAAATTTCGCACCAGTAGGATTAATTTCTATAAAGTTGTTATCTTCAATAGAGGTTTTAAATTCTCTTGTGGAAATAGTACCATGAGACTGACCAATTTTCTCACTAGAGTTAATAAGACATTAAAATCCCCAATTACAAACCAAGGAGTACTAATATTAGTACCTAAATAGGTGAGGTTGTTCTGAAGATGCCTCCTATCTTGGTATCTATTCTTTACATAAAAAAATAGTAGAATAAAAGAGTTCTATCAATAGTAAAGTCGCATGTAAAGACTTTCTCATAAACAAGAAAAATATTATCATTCTATTAAGATAAGTGCGAAAAAAAATCCAAAGTGATTCATCATAGGAGGATTTTTTGTTTGAGCTTGTAAAAGGATAACCATGCTGGCACAAGTGAGATTACGTAGAGGAAAAATTAATTTTGGGCTCAGAAATAGCAAACAACATTGGATGATGAGTATTAACTATTCCTTTTAGAATAGTAAACGTGTCTGAGTTGGAAATACCCTGAAAATTCCAAAAAATAATCTTCATTTAAACCTAATTTTGGATTTAGAACTCCCTTTTTTTGTTCCCTAAGCCATTTTTCCTAGAATATCTTCTGACCTTTTGATCAATGTTAGGGATATTATTTTGTTCTTTCTTACTTTTAGAAGTAGCAGGGGATATTTGAAATATTTTCCATATCATTATCCTTGTGAGAGTCATTAAAAGAGGAATTTAAAGGTGAATCCATAGAATTATTGTTAATAATAATAGTATGATTAACATTTTCAGTGATAAACATATTTTCAGAGTTTATAGAACTAACATTGTTATCAATAACTTGAGATCCATCTATATAATGACTGAAATAAATAGGAGAAGATGTACCTAAGTCCTTTATAGTAGGCTTGACCTTTTGTGAGATATTTCACATGTTTGAATTGACTGGACCAATTTTCTGCCTGGAAGCAGCTGTGTGCAGCTTTGAAATGCCTTTTAAACCCATTTGATCATGTATATTCATAGAAGGATTTCCTTGCTTCCTGAAAACTTCCATTACTGAGGGTATAGGGGCATTCAAGTTGGTGGTTTTCTGCATTTGGACATTGCCCAGAGTCGTAGTTGTGGACTCATATAAAAATTTTCTAGTGAGGATCATAGGGATGTTGGCCTTACAATCAGATTCTATGCAGTTTTTGATAATTGAGCATGACACCTACTCAGAGGGATTCACTGCATCCTCCACACCTAGTATAACAGGGGCATTCAAACTGGGGTTTTTCTGCATCTGGACAGTGTCCAGTACCGAAGGTGTGGACTCATCTATAGATTTTCCATTGAGGAGCACATGACTTACTACCTTTCAACTAGATTCATTACATATTTATATAATTAAACATGAAACCTTCTTAGAGGGGTTCATAGAGTTCTTTCAAGTATCAACCTCTACAATCTCAAAGCCTTGATTGGAATGCTTAATAGTATCCACGACCAGATTTTCAATTTATTCTAATAGGTGGTTTTCCTTAGTGATATTATCTTCCTCTTCTGCTAAATCCTATGAATATGTACCCAAATTGTACCCTAAGTGGGTAGAACTATGTGTTTTTTTAACCCACATTTCAGTCTTCTTTTTATAGGTATCAGGCATGTCCACCACAGAGGCATTTTCTTTCTTATTTTTTCTCACTTCCTTCGATTAAATTTTAGTTGGTTGATTAACTTGTTTCCTCACCACCCTAAAATTATAGATTGAGGGCCCAATAATCTTAAAAATCTCACAGAATGGGGGTTTTCTCTCATACTCATTTCTGATTTTAGTTTTATAATCATTAGCATTGAAGTTAATTGTATTGGGCAGCTTTGAATCCAAATTAACTTCCACCATCACTCTCGCATATAGACCCAAATCAGCATTTAAAGTTTGGTCAATTTTAAGTGGAGATCCAATGCAAGAGACTATGTACTTCAATATTTTGGGGTTCTAGAAATACAAAGTGAGACCATGTAATTTACAGTCTCCTTTTAACCCTCATGTATTTTTTATACGTCACTTTTTAATAAGAAGTTTTTCCTACTTTTCAGTTATTGTGGATAATTTCTCTATCACCATTCATCCTCATGTCTTCATTTTTAACTATTTATAGCATGATTCTATTATTTTATTTAAACATTCAACTTGTACATTACTAAGTGAATAGTCTTAAAAAATGTCTCCCTTCAACTTATTTCCTTATGATAAAACCTAAGAATTTTATAGAAGAATATTTTTCGATATCAATCTTCCTATGCGTGATTCTTCAACATTGATTTTTTTTTAATTTTCCAAATTATTGGGAATTTAATTATTTAAAAAAAAATTTAAAAGAATTTTTATTACCTTTTTATATGATTTGTGAAAGTGACTTATTGCACTACTTTTATAATAATTTCACCCAATGAAATGAATTTTTTTTAATATTTCTCATTCATTTTCCACTATTCATACCAAGATCCTTCATTAAAGACATTATTTATATTATATGTTCTATTCATTTTTCATTTTTTTAAATATCGTTCTTTGTAAAATAAATCAAACATTTTAGTTCTTACTTGAAAAATGACATTTTATATATTTATTTCGACATTGTATAAAAAATAAACAATTGTTTTTTTTAAATTCTACAATTTCATATATTTCTCTATATAATTTTTCAGCTACAATAATACCATTTTATATTAAACCATTTTGATCTTTTAATCCATTTTATTTTCTCAATTGATATGTTTTTTTATCAAATAATACATTTCCAAAATAATCCTCTGATCTGTTATATATATTCCTATATATATAGGGTGTTTAAACAAATTATATAATTCCATGATGTTGTGTTTTATGATTATTATATTTTTCATCATGGTCATTTCTTTTGAATTTAATATATTATTCAGTTAAACATTCCTTATTTTCCATGATCACATATCTCACATGTTTATGATATTTTTTTATACCTATGTCACATTGTTAATGTTTTTCCAATTACTGAGCATTTAAGCATACTATTATCATATGTTTCTATATTTCCCAATGTAATCATAGTTTACAATGATATTTTTATCAAATTATATGGGTTCAATGATGAATAATTTCAAAAAACAATTATAGTTTGATGATGTAAAATGTATCTAGTTCTGAAAGAAATAAAACTTTTGATTGTGGGTGTTTTTTAATATTCATGTTATTTATAAAATGCATCTATATTTCACACCAGATTTAGAAGTGTGGACCTAGGGAACATAAGTTCATATCAGTGAAGAGTTTGGTTATTTATGGAAATTATAATGAAATAAAATTCAAGTATAAATCCTTTTATAAACGCTATCTATAGAGTACTACGTTTAGTATAACTTATATTAACCTAAGGAATGAAATTTTTCATACTTATATATCATGACATATTATGATATTATCATTCTTCAAAAAAATATTATGATATTATCATAGTTTCCTTTTAATATAACATTTGGTTTTTGTGTCATGGTTTCTAAAAATGTTAAAAAGTGAGGATAAATGTTTATCATCGAGTTAAATTTGTGAAGAAGAAATTTCATCAAGGAGGTTAGAATATAACATCCAAAATTTTCAATTAATTTTTTTTATGAAATTAGTCCCTCAATTTTATACATGTAAATACTTAGTTCATTTATTTTTTCTATATACATGTTTTTATAATTTTAAATTTTCCTTTTAAAATTGTATGTATTGGTTTTTATGTTGAAATAATGTGGTGAAATATTTATTATTTTCATTTAAAATTCAACTTTTCAAATATAAATATTTCCCCATATTATCATAAAATGGAAATTAAATTTGGATAAGGGTATCATTAGAACACGGAAATTATCATTTTCTTCACATTTTAACCATAATATATAAATTCCATGTCACCAAAACCATCATTGTAAATATTTATTGAAATTAAAATTTTATTCAAATTAAAATTTGAATTTTATAAAAGATAAATATTTTTTGTAATTAGTTTGTAAAAATTATCTTAAGATTAGTATTGTGTTTTTTAAATGAATTATCATTGAATAGTTAAAAATAATCCATTCTTGTATATTGTCAATTTTATGTCGTCATCATAAAATTACTGTGACCTAAAAATAATTAACCATTAAAAAAACTTACAATTCAATTTGTGATAAACATAAATCATTTAAAAAAAATTAATTAATATGAAAACCCATATATCAATTTTCAAATTCTATGTAATATTTTATTCAAATAGAAAACTATAGTTTATTCCACTCCGATTGACAATATGAATCTTTTTATTATGAAAAAAATGTGGGTACATAGATAAAGAAAATTTAGCATCATGGAGGATAGAAGTGGTCAGGCCTGAGAGAATCACCACAAATAAAATACTTACAGTCCCTTGTAAGAGAGAGAACACTCGAATAGATAATCAAATCTTACTCTTGGGAACCTTTAGATGGTAGAAAATCCACAGAAAATTTTCCCTTACACCGGATGGGAAGAATCTCTACTCCATACTTTATCATATCTCTGAAGACACTAATAGTGTAGTCTACAATCCAATGGAAAGTAAAGAGACCCGACAGATACAAAACCAACAGAGCTAAGTCCTCTTCTATTATAGATAAAAAAATATTCTTTGAGCAAGGTAATAAAAGCCAGAAAATAAGGCACGAGCTTTAGTGATGAGAGAATTACTATTGTCATGGTATGTAGAGAAATCCAGAATCATAGAACCCCTAAAATCTTTATTGAAACCACCTCCATACATGATTCCATGAATACTAGAGTCATCTGAGTTGACCTTTATGCCTTGCGAAGGTGCTTTCTAGTGCACCCAATTAATCTTTCCCTGGTCATAGAAGTATTTGTAAAATAGAGAGGGGGAGCTAACACTTGATGAATGAAGGGATGTCACTGATATTGGTAAGTTAAAAGAGAGATATAAAAGTAGAAAAATATTTTTTTTCTTTGATACTGCTTTTTGTTGGCTTGGTCCCATTATGATGAGCATTGTTGTGAAGCTCCCATATCACCCAGTAGCCAGCTATAAGAAGATTCATCTTAGCCTAAAAATTTGAAGGTTCACCTGCATTTATCTGAAAATAAATAATAAATAAATGATCAACTAAATGTAAATTAACATCAACCTCCATTCATCCTACAAGATTTCACCATAAATGTCAATTTGATTCCCCTTCACAAAATAGGTTTAAAATGGATTCCATATTTTTATTTTCACAACAAAGGCACTTTGAAACAAAGAGTGATAAGTTTCTTCTTCACTTCGACATCCACAAAGAAAGAAAAATTCCATTTATTCCAAAATGAGGTTGCGAAAAACTGAGACTAAACAAGATTGAGTCGGGTGGGTGGAAAAACACACATCAGGTTCCTTAAAAAATACATGTTGTAGTGTAAGAGCCTTTGGTCTGAGCCCAGTATGGAATAAATGTACTTAGGATGAAATCATGCCTGACAGAATCAGTTTTTTAGAACTGGTAATCCTTGAAAGAAGAGGATATTACTAGTCCAGTTTTCCTTCCATGAGAGAATTTCACCCTACTACTAATAACCTATCAATATTTATATTGTGAGATAACAATAGAGTCACAAAGTCTATTCCAAAGGTGATATCCCTTCATATATTTATCAAGCTAGTGAACCATAGATTTTTCATACCTTCTTCAAAAAAATAATTCCCAAATATATGGTTCAGAGAAATAATATTGTGTGAGTTTAGCTTGCATGCACTGCATAGTCTCATGAATTTTTTAAGATTGATTTCTCCCTCCTTAAAGGGCTTAACCAGACGAACTGGGCCAATGATGTCGACCACCCTGTGAAGCATCCCATGTGAAGCTGTTGAGGATTGTTTTGATTCTTATGATGAAAAACTTAGGATCCTGAATGACTACTAGGATATGAATAGGAATGGAAGAAAGGACACTATTGAAGAGGGTTATCTTACCTTCAATAGATAGGAATCTAATCTTCTGGTTGGTAATTCTATACCTTCAAAGTCTTGGATATAGACATTTTTATTCATCAAGAGAGATCCAAAGTGTTCAATAGGTAATTGTCTTCTGGAAATACCTAGCCTATCTTCTATGGATTTTTCATTCCTTCCTGGGAATTTTTTAGAAATATAGATACTGATATTACTAAGATTAATGCATTGAACACTCCCACTACTATACTCAATAATAATCACTTTGAACCCTTTCATTGAATTTCTTTTTTCATTGATAAAGAAGACCATACCATTCTTCATGAATAAGTGAGAGATTCCAACGAACCCATACCAGCCACTGAAACGATGCACCCTTACATTTGCAATTTCAAAGATCATGTTCCTGCTAAGCACACCTTGATTCATGATATATAATCTTGGTGAGATAGGCTCTCCTTGGAGAAGACCTCGGGCTAACTTTAAAACCCCAAACCTCCTCCCCAAAAGGGAGATCAAAAACTAGGGTGAAGAGAAGCAACAAAAAAGAAGGTTGCGGACCCATTTTAAAAATTCACACTGTATAAGAACTTTTAGGGTGAATTGTCATTCCATTATATTATAGTCTTTCTCCATGTCAATCTTAACCATGACATTGGATCCAACCACTTTACTATCAATGTTCTCAAACATTTATTGACTGAGGACAATCTCCCCTGGATACTCCTGCCCTTGAGAAACCCATGTTGTTCATTTGTGATTTGATGAGGTAGGAGCTATGATAGTCACTTGTTGAGGATCATTTCAATAACCTTGTAGGATAAGTTACACATGCTTATGGGTGAAAATTCATTGATGGTGCCAGTATAGTTCACCTTGGGAATCAAAACAAGAACTGTGGAAGTGGTAACACGGGGAAGAAGACCACCATTGAAATAATTTTGAACATCCCATATTAGGTATTGCTTGATGAAATTCCAAGATTAAATGTAGAAGGATACAAGGAATACATTAGGGGCTGGTGCACTATCTGGATTAAGTCTTTTAACAATATAAAATATTTCATCCTCCTTCAGGTTGGATTTCAAGGGATCATTATTATAGACCTCTAATGTGAGGGGAATTTTTTCAACAAAATGATCATCTTCTTCATTTAGTTGGTATAAATTTCTTACTCTATGATGAGGGTCATTTAAAAGATCCTTGAAGTGGGAGGATCTCTAAGGAAAAATGGATTCAATGTCACCATACCTCTTCAAGTTGTATGATAAGCCTCACAAAAAACTTATTTTCCTGTATGCATGCATGGAAATATATTGTGTCACGATCTCCATTCAGCAATACATCTTTTGTCAAAGTGTCTACATTTTTAGGATAAAAGTAAGAAAATATATTCATTCCATTGATTCTGAAGTCTTCCATTAAGCTGACTGATCCATCCTGAATATCTTCCTACAACGGTCCAAAGAGCTATTTGTGTATTTCTCCATTCTAAAATGGTTTCTGTCAGTATACACAGTTTGTTCTAGAATTCAACCCATGCATACCCTTGGGATGGATCATTACATGTGTTTCATGAAAGTTTCATCCTTCATTCATACCATTGAAGAAGTGAAAGTTATGAATATAGAGATCCTTGGATCTAGAGTAGTACTATAAAATGATCAGATAAGGACCGATCCAGGTGGGAGATAGTCATGTGTGAGAAATCTATTACTATATGCATATTATCCAAGCACCTATCAACCAAACTCTATATTCCGATACCTCATCACTTGTTGTTACACCACGTAAAATGGTTAAAATTTATTCCAAGGTCCATTAGATTACTAAAGAGAGGAATCTTCAGAAATCTTTCATTAAGCTGACTGGTCACAGCCTGAATATCATCCTACAACGTTTCGGGAGATGGTTGTGTATTTATCTATTCTAAAATGGTTTTTGTCAGTGTACACAATTTTTTCTAGAAGTCAAACTATGCATACCATTGGGATGGATCATTCCAAATGGTTCATAAAGTTTTCATCCTTCATCCTTCCATTGAATAAGTGGAAGTTATGAATAGGAGAAAGAGAACCTTGGATCTGGAGCAACACTGGAGGACCGATCCAGGTGGAAGACCGTCATGTGTGAGAAATATGTTACTATATGAATGGTAACCAAGCACCTGTCAGCCCAGATCTATATTCTTCTACCCCATATTTTTCTGTTACACCACGTAAAATGGTCACCATTGATGGCCAGATCCATTAGATTAATAAAAATAAGAATCCTCAGAAATATTCCATATCCTTGCTTGAGTAAACAACCCATTTCTTTTTAAATTGATCTATTGCGGAAACACTGAGTCACAAAGACAGAGGTTTTCAGATGAAAAAAGATAGAATCAAAAGAAGAATAAGATGATGAATATGGACACATCGATTTATGTGGTTTGAGAATAATCTCTTTGTCCACAAAGAGGCAGAATAACTTCACTATAATTCGAGAGAACAATTACAGAGAGGTTTCAGAGTTTCACACACACCAAACCCTAGTACGAATGAGTTAATAAAGAAAAAAGAAGCATCATTCCACCAACCACACAATAAGTCCATTGTGCTATAGTGAATGATGGTTGGATGACCGCATTTCTACAGTACTACAACCACCCATGTCCAAGCTACTATATTTGGCGGTGGCTAGAAGTTTGTGGAACTACATTATCGTTGTCTCCAAAGGTTGAGATGCTACAAGGGGCAGATCAGGATTCAAGTGGGAGATTGTTGGAATGGTGTATCTCGATCCGTTTGGATAATGTTGGGCCGAATGCTAGGGGACCATACTAAATATCAGACCACAACTCTTGCAGTTCAAGCTCCATGGTGATCTCATTAGGGGCTGTAGGGGGATATGGGCCCCTACTTTAGGGTTCTGAGGGTCGAAGGTCTCCAGAGAAACTATGACCGACTGTATTAGAGCTGACCAGACGACACCAACATGACACTGTAGCAGTTCATACTTTGGCATGATTATTGTAGCATCTAGAAATTTGGAGACAACAATACTATAATTCCATAGTATTCTAGCCACCTGCCACTACAGCATCTTAGACTTGTGGGGTCGTGACACTATAGCAGTGAAGACTTCCAACCACCGATCAATGTAGAACATTGGATTTACTTTGCAGTTGGTGGAACATGGCTTCATCTTCTTTATTAACTCATTCAAGATAGGGTTTTGGTGTGTGTTAAACTTTTAAACATCCTTTTAATTGTGCTCCCAAATTATATTGAAGTGATTCTTCCTCTCTGTGGACATAGAGATTATTCCAGAACCAAGCGAAACAATGTGTCTCTGTTCATATTTTTTTTTAATCTTTTCTTCATCTTCAAACCTCTGTCATTGTGGATCTCGGTGTTTTTGCAAAAAATAGTATAAAAGTTTGAGTTTGGAATTCTAAAATTAAATTTTTTCTATGGAATAAGGAAATTTGAATATCAATTGCTTTGATGAAACTAACACCAGTTATTGGAGGATGAAAATTTAGGATTATATTTATCATAAAAATAATGTCTTGCCACTTCTGGGTGTAAAACCAATGGATATGGAGAAGATGGAGTTGGAGCTACTTGATCGACAAATTTAGGGATTTATGCACCTTACGTTGGTAAAAAACATGGCTTTCAACATAAAAGAGAAAAAAATTATGGCTAGGATGATATGACAGCTCTTTTGAATATGTACGAGAAGCATTCAACATCAAAGAAAGTATGTTAGATGTGATGATTGTTCAATATGAAAACTATTGGAGGAAGGATTGTTGCAGATCATTTCAGAAAATTCAACACTATCAAAAGTCAGTTGACATCGGTGGGAATTGCGCTTGACGACGAGGTATGTATATTGGTTTTTCTATATTCATTACTTGACAATTGGGAAGAAACTGCAATAGTTTTAAGCTGTACTTTAGGGAATACCAAGCTAGTTCTAAAGGATGTGTGAGACCTGATCCTGGGTGATAATATTCGAAGAAGAAAATCAGTCAGATTCTCTGATTCTGCTTTGAACGTGGAAGAAAGAGAAAAATATGCAAGGTCAATGGGAAAGAACTGAAACAAGGTAAAAGGGGTTGGTCCTACCTGCTGTATTTTCGGTAAGAAAAGACATGTCAAGGATTGTGAAGAAAAATTAAAGGCACCTAAAACTAATGCAATAAACATGGTGGCTTAAGGAACTGATGATGCGCTGCTTCTAAGCATGAATATCCCTATGAAGTCTAGGTTTTTAGACTCAACCGCATCTTTTTACTCCACATCGGAGAAGGGTTTCTTGACCAATTGTGTTTCTGAAATTTTTTCCAAAAGGTACATCTTTCTGATGATGAACTGTTACTGATCATGGGGAAGGGAGATTCGCGGTTTAGAACCAACAATAGGAGTTTGCTGGTTCTGGAAAATGTGAGGCATGTCTCTAGTTTAAGAAGAAATCTTATTTCTGTCAAGCAGCTTGATAATGTAGGTTTTAGTACCACATTCACGGGTGGTTCATGGAAGATCACCAAGGGAGCTATGGTTATTTCTCAAGGAGTAAATAATGGTACCATGTACAACATGACAGTAATATGCATGTGCATGCATGCATCAATAAATTCTATCGAGGATTCACAACCATGACACTGAAGGTACCAGGGCCCGCAGAGGAAGCCATTAGGCTTGAGAATTTAATATTTTTTATCATCGGGATAATGGTACTTGTCATTGCTGATAATCTGAGTCGCGGTTTGGTTCTAAGATCTTGCGTAAATTAAAAGAGCATGTAAAATAAAAATGAAAACATACTTGTTCAGATATGAAGTTGCGCTAGACTGCAACTTGTAGATGGCGATTATCGCATGAAGGATCCATTGCAGGATCCCTCTAGATCATCCACACACTCTTCAAAAATCCACGGGAGTGAACATCGTCAAATTCAAGGTGTTAGCGTGACAATATGACGATATCTTCGACATCCTGAAGATCACTGTGATCCTTTGTGTTCGATGCTTGAAGGCAATACTTGGATCACCACTTGAGAGGGAGAGTCTCTCTCTAGAAATCAAGAGGAGGGAGAGGCACTCATTCATAAATGAATGAATAGTATTTTGGGAGAGAGTCTTCCTCTATTTATAGTAGAGTTACTAAATACCCGGTTGGGTTCCTTGGCCCCCGTTTATTTCAACGTACACTAAATAAATAATTATGATGAACTATACTACATCAATATTATTTATTATTTTATCACATACCTATAATATATATAAAATATATATTACGTGATAAACCCGAGTCATTTAACTCGACTCGTAATTCCCTCTTAATATTAAATGAACCTTCAATATTAAAATAATATTTGTTCGATTAATATTATATTTTATTTACTTAAATTTTAAATACATTAAACAAATTAAATCTCAATTATTTATTACTTTAATAATAATGAATTTATTTCTTTCTTTGGTAGTTGAAACTTTGGACAACACTCGGACCCTGTGGTGGGACCCACCATTTTCAATATACCTATTCAAATGAATAGTGCAGATTTTTGAATACGCTATTGTGTGTGACCCTCTAGGCATTTATCTTGATACCAGTGAATAAAATCTACAGATCAAGAATGGAGTCTAGAAACACATCAAGACCCCTAAAGACATAAGGATAGTCATAGCAACGACTACCAACCTATGAACGATGACTGTGTATTATAATCTCTTTATCTTTTAATATTTCATAAAACCAGACGCACACTTGTTTCATCGTCATTTTCTTGATTTATTATCTTTTGATCTATCCTAATGAATTTACCTTTCAACTGTTTTGGCCAAAGACTCACCATCCTGAACAACCAGGCCAGAGATATATAACTTTTTAAACTTGGAAGTGACAAATCCTTTCATAACCATTCAACCAATGTCATACCACCAAGGACTCACCCAACACAAGCTACCTCACCACTATTTCAATATCATGGTTTTTTCCTTGCATCAAAGTATGCAATAAAATCACACACACTGTTAATGATCTCAATTCAAGATACTAATACACATGTCCGTAGATAGGAACGACATCCAACACATGTATTGTTCCTATTAGCGGGTCTGTCACCATGATCTCACTACTAGAGATCACCAAGTGCGAACTTCATGAAAATAAATCTCAAATATTATGATCCTACAATACCATATAGTCAAACATCTACTGTGTCCAATCAGTAAGACACGTCTAGACTATATGACATTTGTTCAAAATTAATGTCATATTATCTTGAGGTTCTCATTATACCCTAGATCTTCTATAACCTTTTGGTAAAATAATTAATCTAGGACATTACCATTAAATAGTGGATGTAGAAAAGTCTACACTATAACGGTAAGAATACATCATGTATAACTAATTGTATACACGATATGGTAATCAAAAGTACTGCGTAGTTGGGTCTAGAGCACCCACTATTTCAACACTCCCACTTGCACTAGAGCCAACTTTCTAACCATACTTGTTAGCTTCTCGCATGATGAAGATCATGTTTCTACTGGGTAATGGATTTAGCTGTTGGGTCTGCCACGTTTCCATCGCATGGTAATTCTGTTATGTGCGACCTCATCTTCTTGAGTAAAACTTCTCAAGAGATGGTATCTCTGAGTACATATCTTTTTTCCACTGTCATAGCATGACATCCTGGCTAGTGATAATATCATAATTTACCTTATAATAATACTTTACATACTAGGTGTGATTATAAGAACTGGAACAAATCATTACAATTATTAACTACTTCTTAACTGCTTCTTAACTGCTTTAGAAACTGCAACATACTCGGTATTTGTAGATATGACTATCACTTGATTTTATGAGTTTGACTTGCTCATCACCTTAGCCTAATTGCGATACTAGATCACATGGATCTTAGGAAGAATATTTTGTGTCCCACCATAACTAGTAGACCCTCTTCTCCACATATCAGGTACATATCATTTGTACTTTCCAAAGTACAAGTTGATAGTTCTGACTGCTTCACTTACAATGCTCCTGGATATAATTGATATCTGCCTACTATAAAGTATATCTTGACAATATCAATTATTTTACATGTCATGGAATACATGATTCATCCATCGCTAAATAATATGGAACTCAAATTACAACTTTAATCTCCTCCTATGTTCTGAACATGTCAGCCTTGAGAGATTAAGCCATGTGACATTGGAAACAATTCTTAACTTGAATTGTTCCAACGTGTATTTTTCAATACCATGTCATTATATATATTATTGACTAGGTCCATGAAACTGTTAGATCTACCTTAGTAGATCATGTTCCCTAGAACTTAGGTTTTTTACTTTAATTCAATCACTAGAGAATCACTTTTATCCTGATATTAACTAATTGTGAGATCAATATCTGTTTTTCATAGGTTGTAGAACATATTTCACTTGGAAAACTTTGGCTCTCCCACTAACCTTTAGTAGACACATGGAAAAGATTCATTCCAAATGAATGTTCTAAGATCTTGTTTTTTACTTTAATCCTGGACGAGATATCAGTATCTTGCAACCCTTATTGGCATCTTATGATGTCATCCATCCTTTCTAATTTCGTCATTTAGACACCTTCCAAAAAAAGATGATCTTAACATCCAGTGGCCAATTTAATGATCTTAGATCTTAGCTATGACAAGTAAAATTATATAGGATTTAGGAATACTGACTTGCTATAACCAATCAAGCCTTATTGGTACCTCACTTGCACCACTCATGTATCAACTCTCTTAAATACACCCATAGTATTCAGAATAAGAAGCTCTTTAGTAATTTGATACATGGAATCCATTATTGGATTTTACTTGGTATTGTAAATCTTAGCTAATTTTCATATACTGCACACTTTTAGGAAATATTATTCACAATGAATAATGTATCACCATCCACGGTGAACGCTAAAACCATTACCATGGTTTTGGCCTTCCAAAGCAGTATGTGTCACTAGAACATTCTTATTTCACGTGTACTTGTGGATCTTGTTCCTATTCCAACCATCTGTGCATCTCGAGCATTGACTATATCCAAGTCAATCTTGCTCCCACTATCTCAAATAGAGATGTGCACCCTTTTTATAGAAAGGCGGTCTATCACTTGACTACCACTTTTCAATCTTAAGGATTTATATAATATCCTAAGAAACTGTTAGGATAATTACTTAAATACACCATGTGTTTAGCTTGATGCATGTTAGTTTTTATCTTAACAAACGCTTTGCATATAACACATGTCCTATGACAGTGTATTTCCATCATACTATAACTCATATGATATTAATTTGTCGTTTTTAGTTGGCATAAAAGTTATGGGATTTCACTGTTATTTGCAAAGCATTTCTCTTGAAATATAATGGAAGTTTCTGAAAGTTGTAACATTGATACTACTTATAGCACAACTCTTATGTTTAAAATGTGTGTTTAGAAAGTGTTCCATGCTATATTTTGTTGACCAATGTTAACATGTAAGACTCGTCATGGATCCTCTTTATTAGCATCAATGACGTGATGTAGACAAGGTAATGTGCGTTTAGGAATTACTTCATGCTACATTACCACGATCAATGAATGTTTTCTCAAGATATTCTTTGGCATGTCGATCCGAAGAAACTCATATCTTCTAAACATTCTTATTCTTCACTATTACATTCCATAATAACTTAAAGGACTCTTATAAAGTATCTTTACCACTAGTTTTCCCTTAAAATGGTTCACATTCACTTGTTGAACTAATTCCAAAAGCTTGGTGACATGCCTTTATTTCTAAAGGTTTCTTTGTCCAAAGTAAATATGTCAATTGTACCAAAAGTTTTTAGTTGTGTCATGCCTAAATACCATACTAGGTATATACTTCACGTATGCTTTTAGTTTTTCTTCACAAAAAATTATCTTTCCACAAATGGGTAAAAGGTTTACATTTTTTTATATTCATCACTTATTGCCTATGATTCGAGTACCACTAAACTATTTTTTGAGTATGTTACCATAAACAACATTCATTCCAAAACATGGAATAGTGACTCATTATGTCCAAAGGGCATGTGAGATCAATGTTTTGGTTATACTAAATAAATTGTTCAACTAAAATCATTCACTTAGCAATTAGAAGTTATGTGCTTCTCACTGCTAACTTAGGAATCACCCTATCTCAACTGCATGGAGAAGACACATTTATTCATTTAATGTTTCTATACTTGGTTACTGTATTTCAATACACATATGTGAAAGGCATATTGTATTTAATACCCAAGAAGTAAGTCAGAAACAATATTTTTATTTGATGAATATACACTGAAGAAGAAGCGGGTTCTTTCTTATTCAATTCAGTTCATTGCATTTTAAACTTTCATAAATTTATTTCATAATATGTGATGCAAATAAATAATCAACCTCTACTCTTTGAAGGACACTACGAAGGTGCTTTTGATGTAACTTGTCAATGGCCTTTTCTCCTTGTCTTCCAATATATTCATCATAAGAACTAAAGTTGGTACTTTCTTTTATTATTCTTATTACATGGCGAACCTTACCAAAATGTAATGAAGTGCTTACTCCATAACGTTTATTTGTATCCTTAAACAAAACTAGATTAATTGGGTGAAAAAGTATAAGAATGTGATTCCAAGAAAGATGATAGTATGTCTTTCATGTTTACAAAAAGCCAGTGTAATCATCACATGCAATTCTTGATTCTCTTTCTCCTCTATAACTTCTCGGAGATGAGACTACATGTTCTTATCATCCATGTCTTAATGTTGTGACTGCAAATAACATCTGACGTTGATGATAGCATTATGAAATAACCATCATATGCTCACTACATGAGTCTCCTATAAGCAATTTTACACTCACGCTTCCTAATATGGCTTAACATGTATATGGACACCAACACCTTCAATTTCCGATATAGTAGTATTATGCGCAAGCTCCTGTACTACACTTGGAAATTCGTTCTAGTTTGGATATTTAACTTTGTCCAATATTTATCGTGGTTTTTCTTGTGGTATTCATTCCATTTTCTACAAAAATAAAACTTCTATACTAGTATCGAAATACTTTGTCGCTTGAATATTCTAGTGGCAAAGACCCCTCAACCTCCCCTCATAGTCTAAAAGCTATGGTTTCGCAACTACTCGGAAGGTTCAAGGTAGGATTTTGGCTAGCCTACCACATTAACTTGTGGTTCCTTGATCAGTTGAGTGAAGTCTCATATTCTAAAATCATATCTTGATTTACTCAATGTTTGCCTCTAAAAAGATAGAAAGTTAGGTATGGATAATCCTCACTACGACATTAAATATGTCGACCCACCACTCTTATAAGAACTCTCTGGTAGTAAGAGTCACCCTCAGCTATAGCATTATCGGCACCCCAAACACTCGGTTTTGTACAAATTTGAATGATGGAAGGTAATAAAATTTTAATATTTCTTTGAGGGTTTTGTGTTTTTCACTCAAATAATGTAATTCATTTTTATTAATCTTGTTCATCTATGTTGTCACGCCCACAACTAAACATTAATAGAAAAACACACTTCACTTCTTTATACTTTTTATTATTTATTATTTTATGTATTTCTCTTGCTGTTATAAAATGCATAAAACAATAAATAAATGCATAAAGGTAAACTACTACCTGACTGGTTTTGAGGAACTAAACGACCTAGGGGCATCATACCGGAGTCGTCGCTTGACTTTTGATGCACCTCACCCTCGTCCTGTATGTCTACTTCTCATCTGGAGTATCACCTCGTCTTGAAGGGGTCCACATCACGTCTTGGAGAACCACCCCGTCTGGGCGGGGTCTATGTCGCACACCGTCTTCATCCAACAGACAGTAATACTCATGCGCAGGTACCGCCTCGTCTTAGTGAGGTCCATGTCGTACATCGTCTTCGTCCAACACACGGTAATACCCACACACAGATAAGGGGGACTAGGGGTGTAAATGTATATCAGATGGAATGGACACATGGGCCCTTATACAAATTGACCGAAAAGAAAGACGATGTGAAGATCGCCATTTAAATAATTAAAAACATCGCACGTAGTTAAAATAATTAATTAAATAATTAAATGCATACATACATGAGTCGGTGCTTGAGACTAGTATGCGGGTAAAATTAAGCGCGATCAAAATTAAATTGCATTAGAAAAAGTATGAGGATAAATTAATTAAATTAAATGAATTTAATAATTCAAATAATTTAATTATTCTTCGGTCCACTAATTAATTTAATTTTAAGACCTAAAATTAAATTAATTAATTAATTTAATTTAATTCTAAAATTAAATTAGTTTCTTATCCTCGAGTATTAAAATTTATTATTTTAAATCAAAACCAATATATTAATTAATTTAATTTTAAGCTAAAACTAAATTAATTAAATTAACTAATTTTGATTAATTTAAAAATGATCCGGCCCCGAAACACCACACTGGCCCATTTCAGGATGCAACGAACTTGCGCACACCCATTATGGGACGAGCAAAGCCCATGATAGGCTAATCTAGGCAAGGAAGGTCCATCCAAACCCGTTTCTGGGTAGACCTGCCCAAACCTGTTTTGGGGCGATTCTGATCCACCAAAACCCTGGGGTTACTCCCGCCCAACGAAGCATGGTCTGGTAAAGGGGTTGTCACCAGATCTGGGCGGTGACGCAAGGGAGACCTGAGGCGGATGGTTCGACTATGTCCAGGTCCTGCAGCGGTGAGGGTCGCGGTTGTTGCAGGCCGTTGCAGCGGCTTCCAGATGCGGTGGTTGAATCAGGTGCAATCGATGCTGGGAATTCTGGCTGATGGGGTTCAAGCGGTACGAGCAGGAGAGGAACCAGTGGAGGAGGCCAGAGGCTAGGCTGGCTCCGGCTAAGGGAGGTGGGTGCGACCTCGGGTAGGAGGTGGTCAGGATCTGGCCAGCGCGGCGGACGGCGGGCGCGACTATGAAAAACTGGCGCTGCGGAGGTGCTGCGACCAGGGGAGACGGCAGGGTCCGGGGCGGCCGATGCATGATGAGTGGGCGACGACTGGGTAAGAAGGAGGCCCCTGCTCGGGGAGACGGTGCGGGTGGCTCGTGGTTCGCTGGCCGGGAAGACCATGTCCGGCGGGGTGGTCGGCCGACCAGCGAACTAGAGGGGAGGGCGGATCTGGGAGACGGATTCCGCATCATATAGGTCGGGATGGCGAAGAGTGGTCCAACAACCAGAGGGAGGTGTCTTGGACAGGGTGGGCCGCACCTAGGTTGATGATGGAAGGAGAGTGGGGTCGAGCCACCCCACTTTTTTGACCCCCTTATTTTTTTTAATTTTAATTCTTCTTTTTCAAAAGTCCATGCCCCCTTTTTTGGTACGTGGATTTCCACACCCCTTTTCTCATTTTCCAAAATCTATTAAATTAGACTCAATAGAATAATAAAATAAATGTTATTATAATGACAAGATAAATATTATTATAATAATAATATTTATATGCAAATTATAAAATGTGAAAATTATAATATGCATAGAATTGAAATTATTTCCAATGAACTAACACCGACCGTAGCTTCATCGATCCTACATCAGAAATAAACAATTGAAAAAATTTAACATTTAGAGACAAAAACGCAAACATGATTCATATCTAAAATTTCAAAAGGTCATAACTTGGCCGTTTGAAATCGGATAGGCGTATGGTCTGAACTGTTGGGACCGATTTCAAACCCTCTACTTAATTTTTTGCAAATTAATTTTTATTTGGCTCAGAAAATTGACACGCTCTCTCTGATACCAACTAAAGGTATTGGGGCCCGCAGCGAAATTTGATTGACTGGAGAATTTAAAAAAAAATTATCGTCGAGACGATGGTACTTGTCGTCGCAAACGATCGGAGCACCGGTTTGGTCTGAAGATCTCGTGTAAATTAAAAGAGCACGTAAAATAAAATTGAAAACATAAATGTTCAGATATGAAGTCACGCTCTACTGCAACATGTCGATGCCGATTGTCACTTGAGGGACCCATCTTAGGATCTCTCGAGATCGTTCACACGCACTTCAAAAATCCAAGGGAGCACCGATCATCGAATTCCGGATGCTAGTGCAACAATCCGATGATATCTTTGATGTCTCGACGATCACCGCTATCCTCTTCCTTTGATTCTTGAAGGCGGAACTTGGATTTCCACTTGAGAGGGAGACTTTCTCTAGAAATCTGGAGAGAGAGGCGCTCATTCCTAAATGAATGAATAGTACTTTGTGAGAGAGCATCTTCGTCTATTTATAGTAGAGTTTCTAAATAATCGGTTGAGTTCCCCGACCCCCGTTTATTTCAACGTCCACTAAATAAATCATTATACTGAACTATACTGCGTCAATATTATTTATTGTTTTATCACATACTTGTAATATATTTAAATTATATATTACATGATAAACCTGAGTCATTTAACTCGACTCGTAATTCATATTTAATATTAAATGATCCTTGAATATTAAAATAATATTTGTTCGATTAATATTATCTCGTATTTAATTAACTTGTAAATATATTAAATAAATTCAATCCCAAATATTCATAATTGAATAATAATGAATTTATTTATTTCTTTGGTGGTTGAAACTTTGGACAACACTCGGACCCCATGGTGGGGTCCACCATGTCCAATATACCTATTCAATTGAATTGTGGGGATTCTTCAGTACGCTATTGTGTGTGACCTTCTAGGCCCTTATCTCGATAATTGTGAATAAAATCCGTAGACCAGGAGCATTGTCTAGCAACCAGTCATGACCCCTAATGAGATAAGGATAGTCATAGCAATGACTACCAACCTAGGAATGCTGACCATGTACTATAATCTCTATCTTTAAATATCTCATAAAGCATGACGCACACTTGTATCATCGTCCTTTTCTTGCTTTATTATGTGTTGATCTATCCAGATGGATTTTCCTTTCGACTACTTTGGAGAAACACTTATGAAGGTAGCGCCATCATGATCAACCAGGCCTGAGATATACAACTTCTTAAACTTGGAAGCGAAAAATATTTTCTTGACCATTCAAACAATGTAATGCCACCAATGATGCAACCAACACAAGCCACCTCGCCACGATTTCAATATCATGGTTTTTTCCTTACATCAAAGTACGCAATCAAACAGCACACACTGGTAAGGATCTCAAGTCAGGAGACCGATACACATGTCCGTAGATAGAAATAACCAATGACCCCCAAAACATGTGGTGTTCCTATTGGTGGGTCTGCCCTCAAGATCTCACTACTAGAGATCACCAAGTGCAAACTTCATGAGAAAAGTCTCAATGCTTATGAGCCCCCAATACCTGATAGTCAAACATCTACTGTGTCTAGTCAGTAAGATGCATCTAGACCATAATACATTTTTTTAAGATTAATGTCATAGTATCTCAAGGTTCTCATTATAGTTTGGGGTCTACTATAACCTTTTGATATGATAATTAATCTAGGACATTACCATTAAATAGGGGATGCGGAAAAGTCTACACTATAATGGTAAGAATATATCATGTATAACTAATTGTATACACAATATGGTAATCAAAAGTGTTGCATATTTGGGTCTAGGGAATCCTCTATTTCAAAAGACACTACAGGCTAGAGTACATGAGTGAGAAGGGGATAAAGGTGTCGATAATAAAATGAATGCTACTAGAGTTGAAGTCAGTGGAATGCCTGTGTGAAGATTGTATCTTCAGAAAAAAGAAGAAGGTATCTTTTATGAAAGGAGGCAGAACACTAAAGGCTGGGAATCTAGACTTGGTGCACACTAATGTTTTGGGGCCTACAACAACACATTCCCTTGGAGGGTCACTAGGGGTGTCCATGGGTGGGGTCGGGTCGAGTGGTCTTTTGGACCCTACCCGATAAAAAAAATTTCAGGTCTGGTCAGGTTGGGAATGTTTTTTAGCTCAGACCCAACCCAACCCAACCCATACTGACTTGGGTTGGGTTGGGTCAGGTCAATGGGTTTATGGGGAAAAATCAGCTACTTTCTGGATATCCCGCAGGACGTCTCCTCTTCGACCCGGCGTCACCACTATCCTCTCCACCCAAGAAGGAGCATCCACCCTTCACCTCCAATGTCTAGCCAACACCATTGTCATATATTTTTATAAATGTTTTACAAAATCCCCCAATCTTCTGCCATTCGGTAAATAGATTAATCCTCTCAATTATTACATGATGATTTCTAGTTGGTTCGCTCAAGTCCTGCAATCTATGTTCTAAAAAATGGAGGTAGTGGAGCAGTCGTCATCGGTGGAGCACAGGTGCTAATGAAGGTGGCGACGATTGTGGTGGGTCAAGATTTGGTTTATATGATCCTCTAAAAATCATCCCCAATATTCTTTTCCTATAATTAGAGATCACACATCCATACCCTATTGTCAAAAACACAATGAGAAAAACCAGTCGAACATTCTCCTCAAAAATTGAAAGAATTTTGTTTAGAATGAGAAAATAAAAAATTGATCCACACTATGTAAAAATATCGGCACTTCTGAGTTCAGTTCCACACTTAATAAAAATCAATTCCTGATCCTCTCTGGTTGGATTCCTTGGATGAAACCCTATCACTCATCCTGGATCTGGCGAAAAAAAGAGCTCCCCTCCCTGGTGAATCTAGGGTTGTAGTTGCAGTGGAGACAGAGGAGTAGACATTGGTGTGGTGGAGGCAATAGAGGAGGAATACAGTAGCGAGGCGATGGACTTGGGGTCAGTGCGGTGGAGTGGTGGTCATCAGACGAGGTGGAAGAGATGATGAAAAGCAGGACGGGCTTTGTAGAAGAAACAGTAGAGGCAGGGGTGATGTGTGGTAGTGATGACATTGGCCCAGCAGGGTGGATGGCATGGATGTAGGCAGGCAAGAAGGAAGACGGTGTCGAGGTCCTTGGGTTGCGAGGGAGGGAGGAAATAGAGTGAAGTTTTATGATATGGGGTTGCATGAGAGGGAATATCGGATTGGCACATAGGTGGTCATCGGTTTGGTTAGGTCCGGTCAGGTCTTATTTTTTCCAACCTGTGACCCGACCACGGGTCAACCCAAAATAACCCAACCCGTGCATATAATTTTTTGAACCCGACCCAACCTGGTCGGGTCAGGTCTGAACACCCCTAAAGGTCACAATATTATGTGACATTTATCGATGACACAACAAGGAAGGTATGAGACTACTTTCTAAATAGAAAAATCGACATGTTTAAGGTGTTTCAGAAGTGGAAGTCCATGGTGGAAAATGAGTCAGGAACTAAGCCAAAATGTTTAAGGCCTGGCAACGGTGGAAATTATGGAAGTAAGGATTTTAGAGAATTCTATTATAAGAATGGAATTTGGTGGGAGAAGACTATTCCAGGTACACCACAACCCGACCACGGGTCAACCCAAAGTAACCCGACCCGTGCATATCATTTTTTGAACCCGCCCCACTTGGTCGGGCCAGGTCTAGACACCCCTAAGGGTCAAAATATTATGTGACATTTATCGATGATTCAACAAGTAATGTTTGAGATTACTTTATGAATAGAAAATTCAATGTGTTTCAGGTGTTTCAAAAGTGGAAGTCCATGGTGAAAAAGAAGTCGGGAACTATGAAAAAATGTTTGAGGATTGACAATAGTGGAAAATATGGCTGTAAGGAGTTCATATAATTCTATTCAAAAAATGGAATTTGGTGGGAGAAGACTATTTCAGGTACACCAAAACATAACAATTTAGCTGAAAGGATGAATAAGACAATAAATGAACATGCCAGGAGCATGTGGTTGCACCTGGGATTACCCAAAACCTTCTGGGATGATGCAGTGAACATAACAATATATCTCATCAACCGGAGTCCATCCATATCAATGGGAGAATGTCTACCTAGGGAGCTATGGTCTAGTAAGAAGGTAAGACTCTCACATTTATGAGTTTTTGGTTGTTTGGAATATGCGCATATTGATGCAGATTCAAGGGGACAAGCTTGATGATAAGTCCAAATCATGTTTCTTTATTGGCTATATTGGTGAGGAGATCAGCTACCGTTTTTGGGATGATCATAAAAATATGATAATCAAAAGCCAGAACGTGATATTTAATGAAGGTGTCACGTACAAAGATTGTCATGCAATTGAAGTTGATAGTGGGAACAAAGAATCAAATTGTCATGAGAAAGTGGAGATTAAAGGTGTACCTCAACATGTGACACCAGAACTAGTGGAGCCCACCCCTCAAATGGAGTTGAGGTGATCAATATGGTCTAGAAGGCCTGTGTAGAGGTATTCACCATCCTTGTTGGATTGGTGTACCCCCAATCTATTTTGGATGATGTTTGGGCCGAATGCTTTCGTCCCGTACTGCGCACCAGGCCACAACTCTGCAGATTGAGATCCACGGTGTGGTTGTTGGGGGTTGCAGTGGCAATGCGGCCCTGCTCCATGGGTCTAGGGGTCAAAAGTCCCCAACCCAAATTTTGAGAACTATAGTAGACCGATTGTAGCAGAGCTGACCGGCGACTCCGACAGGGTGTTGTAGCTATGAGAACTTCAGTTTTTGGCCACAGTAGCAGCTTGAACATTGGTGGTCGTGACACTTTAGTGATTCAGGCTTACAACACCATTTACTGTATCATATAAGACTTTCTATGTGGTTAGTAGAATAGTGTTTTTTCCTCCTTATTTTCCCATTTTATACTAGGGTTTTTTTTGTCATTTAGAACCCTGAAACTCCTTGTAATTTTATGCTCCCAACTATAGTAATATTTATGCCTCTCCACGAACGTAGGGATTATTTCCTGAAACACGTAAATCTTTGTATCTCATGTTTTTCTTCTTCTTTTGTTTCCAACTTTTCTCCATCCTCAAACATTTTCTATCACTGCAACTCATGAAATTTCCGCAACAATACTTACATTATTTTTTATTTACTGATGGTGGAGAACCATAAATCTTTGAATAATCAATGCAGTTGAAGGATTTGAACAAGTGGGATTTGGATATGAAGGAGGAGATGTCTTCATTACATGACAAAAATACTTTGGAGTTGACACCTCTACCATAAGGAAAGAAAGCATTAAAGAACAAATGGGTATACCGGGTCAAGAAATATCCTAATGGAAAGATAAGGTACAAGGCAAGGTTAGTGGTATACAGTTTTCAACAAAATGAAAATGTATATTTCACTAAAATTTTCCCACCTGTAGAAAATCTTACCATCATCCGGGTGGTTCTCAGTATTGTTGAATCAGAATACCTATACCTAGAGTATATTGATGTCAATACTACTTTCCTTCAATGAGATTTGGAGGATTAAATTTATATATAGTATCCAAGGGGGATACGTTGAGTCAGGGAAGGAATAACTGGTATGCAAACTCCATAGGATCTTATATGGGTTGAAGCAGGCACTCAAGCAGTGGAATAAAAAGTATTCATTTATGACTAAAAATGAATACAAACAGTGTGGCATGGATCAACGTTGGTACACCAAGTCTTTTGGGGATGAATACATTATACTACTTCTATATGTGGATGACATGGACATTGTGGGATCATGTATGCAGAGGATTGATGAGCTGAAAGGGAAGATGTGTGAGAAGTTCAAGATGAAAGATCTTGGAGAAGTTGACAATATTTTGGGGATGAAGCTCAAGAGAGACCGCAAAACCGGAACCTTGATGTTATCACTGGCTGACTATATTGGAAAAGTTCTGAGAATATTTAGTATGTTAGAAGCAAAACCAGTCTCTATTCTCCTAGTGATCCATTTCAAATTATCAAAAGAGAAATCATTGAAGATGACAGAAGAGGTTGAGTACATGGAAAAGGTTTCATACGAATATGCAGTTGGAAGCTTTATGTATGTCATGATTTGTATATGACTTGACATTTCTCATGTGATAGGAGTTGTGAGCAAGTACATGGCTAACCCTAAAAAAGAACATTGGGAAGCTGTGAAGTGGATACTGAGATACCAGAATGAAAGTATCTCTGTGCTTTGGGAAAGGAAATTCATTACAAGGGTGGATTGGGATTCAAGTGGGAGATTGTTGGATTAGCATAGTCCGATCTATTTGGATGATGTTGGGCTGAATGTTAGCGGATTATACTACACAATAGACTGCAACTCTCACTAGTCAAGCTCCATAGTGAGCTTGTTGGGGTTGGCAGGGGCAACATGCCCTTGCTTCGGGGTTCAAGGTTTCCAACCTAAATTTTGGATAATTGTAGCAACTATGACCGACTATAGTAGAGGTGACAAGGAAACACCGACAGAGCACTTTAGGAGTGCATAATTTGGCATGGTTATTGCAGCATCTCGAACTTCGGAGACAACGATACTGTATCTTTGAAGACTTCTAGCCACCAGCCACTATAACAGCTTGGACTTAGGTAGTCACAACACTATAGCAGTGTGGACTTTCAATGGAATTACTGTGAAATTGGTGGCACAATACAGGATGAACGACGTTTGAAAGACACGAAAGTGGCTAGAATATTGGGTCATGGGCGTGTGCAACACGTGGAGGCGCACTAATAGATAGACAGAAATGTGGTTCCTCATCATCCTGGTGGAATAATTCTGGGTCAGGTTGAGCCAGCACTACAGGATGATTATAGTAGGGACAAGGTCACACTTGGTAAGTAGGACATGGAGAGGTCAAGGCTGCGGTGGGGACACAGTTCTAGAAGACCAAGTCCCCGGTGACCATTAAAGTGGCAGAGGAAAACATACAGAGGGTCATCCAATCCTCACCCATCGTGAAGCTAGGGGACGAAGTGCTGGTCTGCAAGGCATACAAGAGGGTGTACACCGTTCACTTGGTCAACATAGCAGGTTCATTGTGCATCGACGAGATGAAATATCTAACCAGGGAAGCAAAGGAGAAATGTGACCCGGGCATAGTGGACTTCAAGGGGTTCTTGTGGGACGCATCGCAATTGGACATAGCGAGCTCCCTAAATAGAAACAAGGTGCTCAAGATATTCCCCACACTGATGTCTCACCTGGGGGTTCCATGATCGACATGATACTACATATTGGGAATGATAACGAAATGGACGAGTTGATTGAGCATGACTTGAAGGATGAGATCACGTCTCTAGTCTTGAGAACCTACGTTAGAAAAAAGAATGGTAGGTTGCAACTAAAAAAAGTAAGGTAAGGCCCATATAACACAACGATTATATGAAGGGAAACTTCGATAGGGTGCCCAACCACGAGATCGACAAGAACTATTCTTGGGAGGGTGACATACAGATGTCCGACGTCTCACCTTATGAGGCCTCCAACTTGAAGGACTTTGGCATGGGTGCTAACACTATACCAGAGTCTGAGGAGAGGTCTCACCTGGGCATGAAGAACCAAATGATCACCCGATTGATGTTCGACAGTGAGTGCTTGATTCCCAGCAAGCAGACCTTGTCGAGTGAGCACATGATCAAGTACTTCATCAAGCTAGAGGGCCACAAGAATCCTGCTAAAGGTATATTTTCAACTAACCGAGTATACGAGGAGGTGCGAGACATGTCTTGAACACTTTTCACGTGTTTAGGGAGATTGCTGCGTCCAAGTGAGATGCGTCCTACAATAATGCCTTAAACTCCACTATGCCCAGGTCGCATTTCTCATATGCCTCCCTAATTAGATCTTTTGTCTCTTCATCGCACAATAGAACTGCCATGCTGCCCAAGTGAGTGGTGTACGCCCTCATGTATGTCTTGCAAACCAACACTTCATCCCCCAGCTTTACGAAGTGTGAGGATTGGACGACCATCTCAATGGTCTCCTATGCCACTCTAATGGCCTCCAAAGACTTAGTCTTCTAGAGTTGTGTCCTCACCGCGGCCTGGGCGCGGACCCCTACTAGGCAGTACGTCACAAACATCAACATATGGTTCACCCTCTCTATGTCCGACTTGCCAAGTGTGACTCTGCCCTTGCCTACCATAACCATCCTACAAGGTTGGCTCACCCTGACCAAGATGTCTGCAATTAGGATTCTAGGGAACCTCATCTCGACAACCTATCTGTGAGCCTCCACTTGTCACACATGCCTATGTCCTGATCTTCCAATCACTTTTGTGTCTGTTAGATGTAGTCCGTCCTCAACTGTGCCACAAACCGCACATTAAGTCCATTGTGATACAGTGAATATTGATTGGAAGTCCACATTACTACAGTGTTGTGGCCACCCAAGTCCAAACTGCTATAGTAACCATGCTACAGTGTTGTAACACACGCCTATGTCCTGATCTTCCAACCACTTTTGTGTTTGTTAGATGTCGTCCGTCCTCAAATGTGCCACCAACTGCACAGTAAGTCCATTGTTCTACAGTGAATATTGATTGGAAGTCCACATTGCTACAGTGTTGTGTCCACATTGCTACAGTGTTGTGCTACAATACCTTTGTTTCCAAAATCTGAGATGCTACAGTATTGTGTCAAAGTTTCCACTGTTGCGATGCTCTATCGGTGTTTCTTGGTCAACTCTGCTATAGTTGATCATAGTTGATATAGTTCCCCAAATTTTGAGCCAACGGGATTCAACCCTCAGATCCCTAGAGCAGGGGCACATTGCCCCCTACAACCCCCAACGAGTTCACCGTGAAACTTGATCAGCAAGAGTTTTGGTCTAGTGTGCAATATGAACCGTTAGCAATCAACCCAACATCATCCAAACAGATCGAGCTACACCAATCCAACATGATTGATAATTTTATTGAAGTTTCCACATAAAAACCAAAAATTAGAACCAGTGTTTCGAGGAAGATAACTCCTTCCCAAGATCATCCCTTTCTCCTGCCACACACTTGGCATAAATAATGGTCATGAAGAAAAAAGTTCATGATTCACTGACCTTCATAGTAATATGCTAGGAAAAAGCATTGGTGATCTCATCCTCTAGTGGATTATTCCAGAAGATACAAATATGGCCATTAGTTGGGATGGTTATGTAGGTGATAATCCATAACCAACTTGGAATAATAATTCTGAATGGTTGGGATGTATAATAGAAAGTAGTGAAATACATTTACATCTAATCATTTTCAGTGGTCGAGGAAAAAAATCCCCAGGCATCTCATATCAGTGTGGTAGACTTGGAAAGAGAGATGAGAGGGTTTGGTCACCTAAGAAACCTTTGTTACAGCATGATAATGCACCCGACTAGGAGATGGACTTGGAGAAAATTTTCATCCCCACCGAAGAGGGGTTTTTATTTTTATCTTTAATCCTTCCATAACCTGTTAATTATGGAGAGAACCATTTCTTCACTAACCCCCGCTGAAGGCTCGGAAGCATTGAGAGAGGGAGATCTTTTGTCTAAGAGAACCTATAATTCTTCCGATTCTTTAATCCTGGGGGATGGAGGATCACAGAGAGATTTTCCAGCCTCACCACTGAGAAGGATTGAAGGAGACACATCATCTGTGACATTGGGGGGATGCAATGTAGCGCCTTATCCTTCAAAAAATCATAGGAGGAAAAGGATTCCATGACACCATATTTTCCATGATATTTATCCATTAAAAGGGAAATAAAGCAGCAGTGGGGGTGACCATGAAATTCACTCTTGAGCTAGAAGCTAGCAAATGATTGAGGGAATTTCAAACAAAAATGAGGGGGTCTAGATAATGATCCTCTATACTAGTCGATGAAGGGAAAATGAAGAAATGTGTGGATAGGTTCCAAGATATAAAAAACCATTCAATGATCGACAGAGAAGGGCGATCCAGGCTAGACATGGATATTAGAGACCATTTTTGGATATTCATGAGCAGATCCAATCATGTCCAAAGAGGGAAATGGTGCCAGATTTCCCTAAAGAGTTTCTCGCTGTTTTAGAGACAAATAATCAGCGGTATCGGGGGAAGCAAGGCCCCCCAGAGGAGATGGGGATCTGCGAAGTAGGGCCGATTTGAATGCCCCACCGAGCATATTGTTATGTGAATAATGATGTATTATTTTCAATTAATCCTTTCGAGAATATTGTTAAAATTTGATGTCATGAATGTATATGAATTTTCGTATAATTTAATATCACGTCTATGAATTTTTAATGAAAATTTCATCATTATTATAATCATATTAAATGTAAGTAATTAGAATGATTTTAACCATCTAAAACATTAATGATAAAAAATATTTCTCAATTTGGAGATATCATTTCCAATACATTAATGAATTCAACACCATTAATTCTAAAATTACATGAAAACTATATTATGAAACTACTAGAGAATTTTAAATCATTGGGTAGTGACCATTTACTGTTACCATTTCATTGTTTATATTTGGAATCATTAACCACACAACCTAATAATGTTTAACATAAGAAAAATTAATATAATAAAAGAGTAATAAATGAAAATAAAATAATTAAAAGGTATAAAAATGTTTAATTAAACAAGATGAATGTTCTTAAACCAATAATTAATAATTATAATATAATTATTTTATAGGATACAAAACATCTAACGAAACTCCGAACTTGAGGTAAAGTTTTTTTTTCTAAATATCCATTCATTTCATGTATTTGTCCTATAGTTTTCATGTTCTATTTCTATCTCATTTTAAAGGAACTTAATGTATACATTATAATCCCTCATATATTTTTGACATATTTATGGTCTCTTCCTATCTTATAGATTTATAGTTCACACCTTACCTATCCACAAGGAGTCTTTCCAGCTCTTTTTCATTTAGGTAGTTGTAATCTATATCCCATAATATCTTTGTTATCCCAACTAGGTTAAATACCCTGAGAGGGGGGTGAATCAGGGTATGACATATTAAAACAACTACCCCTTTGGATATTGTTTCATCGTTAAAAAAACATTATTCTAACCATTTCCTATAGCAATGTATGAGTAGATATGAAAGTATGCACGAGACACAACAATTTTACTTGGTTCACCTGCACTGAACTACGTCCAAGGAGCATACACAAACAATATTTTTTTGTATGAAATCCACTAAAGCGCATTGTTGTTACAAAGTTTGGAATGAACTCACCATCCCTCCTAATTTACAACCAATCATAATTTGAAAGATCACTAATCTCTCAACTAAAATGTGTTCACTGCTCCTTTAGAATATTATACTTTTGATCACTTGAATCAATATTGTTTATACCTCATTTGGTGCATCATGAAGCTCAAAATTCATCCACTTGATGACTACCACTTTACCACAGAAACTCTAGGAAATTCCTTGCAGGTTCCTAGAACATTAGATTCTGCACAAACTTTTCACGAATTGCGTGTAATTCTACTAACTTTCACACAACTTTTATATTTTCTTGTGAAATATTAACTTCCAAGCAACTATACATCTTGTCGCGAAACACTCAATTTTCACGCAACTTTTGGATTGTCGTGGAACTCAATTGGTCTTATAGACACAAGTCCTTTTTCTACACGCCATTGATGTTTGAGTTGTTTCTTCACATAAGAAATTTCTGCATGAAGCTATTATACGATTCAGAGCCGTGATATTCTCTAAGGGTTCAGCTACTCAATTGAGAGGGTAGCTGCCTATTTATAGACGTGATCGACCCTTCATGCAACTACTTTGCACGCCTTCGAATCCATGCACAACTTTCCTTATGCGCATAATTTCAATGGTTTAACATCTCATTTAGCATGCGATTCACCACCTTCACACAACTAAATCACTATTTTGTAGGCCAACGTAACTATCCTTATGTCGTGCAACTCTAACTTTCAAGAAGTTTCAAAACTTGTGCGAAACACTAGCCTTTTTCATATTTGGATGAAACAACCTAAAATATTTATTTACGCGCAATTTTTTGAAACACCTACACCCTTCCACCCAACTTTTATATTTACATGAAAATAATTCCTTGGCCAAAAACACCTTTTTCCTTCCTCTAATTTTTTGGACCAAAAAATTTGTCAAACACTCAAAAATGATGGCACCTTATACATGAAATTTTCTATACCACTTCAAGAACTTTTATACCTTTTTCTTGAAGCTTTTTCAACATACCTGGTCAACAATCATGCTGGAACTCCACAACTGACATTGTCATCATGATTTGTCAACAAAAACAATACTCTCAAAAACACTGCAAAGTCACCTTGTGGTATTTTTACAAAACAATCTCCCTATATTACCCCCACTATTTATGATAGGATTCTATTAAGTTATTTATTATTCCTTATACTTCCTTTATAGGAGATATGGATGAGTTATTTCTTCTCCTCATTTCAGTTCTTAAAGTAAAAACCTATGGGGTTAATAAAGGAATCTTATTTTGTAACATCCCGAGTTTTAAATAAGAATTATTTATTTTATTTTTTCATTACTATCTTAATTTAAACAGTAATTCAATATTAGCAATAATAATATTAATCAAAAATGGTAATGAATATTAAATTATCATTATGAAAATAAGTTAAATTCTTTAAAAATTGTTTTATAATTATAAATACCTAAATAAATTAATATTACCACGTGACTTTAACAATTAGTTTTATACAAAATTTATATTAATCTGTAACTAAAATTTTATAATTATGATTATTAAGAAAAATGATAATGTTATGTTAAATATATATATAAAGAATATACTTACATATTTTGATGTGTAGCTAATATGAATCTTTCGGATCATATATAAAATATTTTATCATTATAAAATAAAATTTTATTATTCATAATTTTGAATATTTAAGTCAATATTTTATATTATAAAATGAAATTATGATGATATTATTTTAAAGGATGAATATTAATAAAATTTATTTAATAGAGAGAGAGAGAAATGATTTATAACACTTAAATTCATATAGATTAATTTATATTAAAAATTATGAATTAAAGGTAATATATTTTGTAATAAAATTATAAATATATACAAAATTATATTTAGAGAAACAATATATGAATATTATGTTATTAAAAAAATGATGGATAAATAAAAAAAACATTATGTTACAATTTTCAGGTACTCCTCAACCCCTCTTTTGATCATGCTTTGGTTGGGTCTTGTTTAGGGGTGTTTCAAGTAAAATTTTGAAAATTTTGAAGAGCTCTTGGACTATGCATAGTTGGCGCACAATTTTCCCAAACTGTACACACTACTGGTGCAAACCGTGCAATCCCAGACAATGGGTGTTTTCAAGGTTGGTGCACGGTTTCACAAACCATGTTCCCACCAAGGAGAAATAGAGCAACCCCACCAGTACGGGCGCATGTCTAGTGCACACAGTTTGACAAACCGTGCAGCCCTGCCCAAGAAACCACGCACACGACTTTTAATTAATCAAAAAATTATTTTTAAAATTCCCAAACCCAGATTCCTTCTCCCGCTCGGGCTTAACTCAACCTATAATGTTTTTATAGGTAGTTATGGCTCTCAATATCCAATTTTCGCTCCTTCAAACCCCTCTCAAGGTGGATCAAATCATGATGAATCATGATCGATCTCCTCCGGGCATGCGAATATTCTCTCTTAGTCTCTCACGTTCTTTTCGTATCTCCTCCATAGGGTTTATTAGATATCCATGTTATTGGAGGATCTAATCCCTATTGTTTTACATCTTGAATATAGGTTTCATTTTCGGATCTCCTTCTCCAACATTCTTCATTGGATTTTCCCATCAAAGGAGTTGTGTTACGTGACCCCATGATCTATGGTAGGTAGTTCCATTTAAGATTGACAAATTTATTTAACCCTAAATTGATCGATTTAAAATAATTTTATTTCAATTATGTTGTGGAAACCTAATTTGTTGTAAATTGGGAATTTGAATTTTATTTGGCATGAAATTGTGAAAACCCCCCAATTCCAAAGAATTGGGGGTGTGTTTGTGGAATTTGATGGAAAATTATGGAAATTGAATTGAAGAATTTAAATTGTGGAATTTAAATTGACGAGTTTAAATTCTGGAATTTAAATTTTTAAATTGATTTGTGAAATTGATTTCAAATTTATATTTGAGAAAAATGGATTAAAGTGTTTGATAGAAACCTGGTGATTTTATCCTGGAAAAGGCATGATTTTATTAAAAACCCATTTTGGGGTTTAAATGGAAATTGACATATTGAAATGGGTAAAAATGGGTTAATTGTATTTTTAAGAGTTTTAAAATAAATTCCCCATTATTCATTGCTCTTAGAGCATATGCAAGACTATGTTGTTAGTGAGTTATTCAGGACATCACTCTATTGATGCTTTATAACTCTAACAAAACTTATGTAGCAGGTCACATCCCTGTTAGGATGGTGATTATTCCTCTTTGACAAGTGTCTAATGGACATGTGTACACATATTTTCATGATCACTTATTCAAGTATGTGGGGATCCCAAAACTTGGAACTATCATACCTCTTAGAAGATGACCATGTTGTTAGTTGTTAATGTTTTGATATATACGCCATTATTTATAAACTATTTTACATATGCCTGAGGAATAATGTTTTATATAAAATGTTTATTAATCCACTTGTTTAAAGTATTTAATTCAATTGAAATGTAAATTAGGATTTGTTTTAAATATGATTTTGAACTTCTAGGAAAGTTTATTTAAAATTAAAAGCTTTATTTTGTCAATTAATTATGACATCTTATTATGGAATCCTTGGTGAGACCCTACTGGGATTTGAGCTCACACCCTACCTTTTCCTTCAGGTGTTTGTAGATTATATTCTTCCGGGTTTTATCAAGGGTAAAATGCCACTTGGAGGTGGTTATTGTTGTTAACCCTTGGGCATAGAGAGTTTTTTCCATTGGGACTTGGGTTTTTATCCTTTTTTTCTGGTACTTTGTGGTTATACTTTGGGTTTGTTTACCTGTTTTAGTTATGGTACAATTCACCATGTGGAGATTTATTTTGTTCATACTAACATGAATCTGTTTCTTCCATTGTGTCGGTGGAAAATTAGTTCCCAATTTCATATTGTTGGATGCCAAGTTTTTTTCACCGACCCATTGGGATCGGGAATTCCCTTCAGGCTATGTCAGGACTGGTTCAGGTATTAGGGTACTAGGGTATTCAGTCTAGTTCATGATAAAGAGGTATCAAAGGTGCATGTTAAGCATATTGCCTTGATATTAGTATGCAGTTGTGTAGTCTTGTCTGAAATTATGAGGTAATTACGATTGAGTTCTTGACCAACTATCACCTCAATGAGCCTTAAGTCACCAAGAGTGGTTTGGGAAAGAGGTATTAATGATTAGTTCTAGTATTTTCCCTAATTTTTATTTGGGTAGATTGAAATCCAAATATTGTTTATCTACTTGTTGGGATTAATTTCCTTATAGATCTTGTTTGAGGGTTGTTTTTTGTAACTTTTTGGATTTCTTTAATGTTTTTCATTGATGTTGTGTAGCACCATGCCTTCGAGAATATGTGCATGTAAGATCCAATAGGAAGCTACTAATGAACCATAATGAGAAAATCCTCTCATGGAAAAGAATTTAGTTGAGGATATCATGTGTGTTGTCCAAGCTCTGGGACATGGACCTACACTCGTTCCCGTTTAGGTTCCAGCTGTGGAACCATAGAGCATTGACTTTAGGATTTTTTCTCGGAAGTTACTTCACAAAAATCCACTAGTGTTCCTAGGATTTAATGATCTTAACTGGAATAGGATTGGTTGAGAAATATCGAGATTATGTTTGAGTTCTTGAAAATGCCTGATGAAATCAATGTAAAATGTGCCACATTCAAGCTAGAGGGACCTAGCATGAGATAGTGGGACATGATGGTGATGGTGAATAATCACAAGGTCCTAGAGTGGAAATAATTTATGGATATTTTCACTGACCATTTCTTTCCAGAGTTGATGGTGTTGTCAAAGGCTTTAGATTTTTTAAAACTTGAGCAGGCTGGAAGGACCGTGATAGAATATGAAAATCGCTTTACTGAACTTGTGCGGTTTTAAAATGAGATTTTATCAAATGAGAAGATTAAGACTCAATGGTTTGATAAGGGTCTTCAATCTAATATTCATTCTCAAATTTTCTTGTTAAATCTTCCTTCTTATGCCGATGTGTTGGATAGAGCATTACTGGTTGAAATGGACCTGTCTGGTAAGTTAGGGATGACAAGAGTTATTTTTTCTCCTAGTGGTGGTGTGAGTTCCCATAAAGGGAAGAGTAATCATGACGAATCTCATGGTGTTTCTCGATTATAGGTTTTTTCTATACCTCCTTCAGTGCATAATAGAGGCCCCTTGATTTATTACCAGTGTGGAAATCTAGGGCACTCGATGTGGGTCTGTACTGAGGTACCTAAGATATGTGGCTCATGAGGATGCTCAGGTCACTTGAAGAAGTTATTCCATGTCATTTCTACTCCCTGTAATTTCATAAGATCATCATCACCTAATAAAAATGTATTTCAATCAGATTCTTCATGAACATAGGGGTTCCTGCCACAGACATCCAAAACAAAACTTCTTCACACAATCGAAGAGTTTCTAAATGAAGAAAATACTGGTCCAATGACTATAAGAGGTACAATAATCATAGACTTATCATTAGTGATTACTTTATTTGATAGTGTAACATCTCATTTTTTCATTTCAACTCGTATTGTAAATTTTCTAAATCTTCCAATGGAGATTTTATCTTATGTGATTGATATTACTACACCCATCAAAACAAAGAGAGAGGAGGGTCTCTGCAATCCCGCTTGTGTTTTCTCTCTATAAGATAAAGATCTTACTTGGGATTTTCTAGTTCTCGACATGAAACCTCTTAACATCATATTCAAGATAGATTGGATCATTACCAATAAAGCCAAGATTTATGGTTATATTTTATGGGTTTCCTTTACTACACCTGATGGGGTGTTCCGTATCTTTCAAGGAGAGTGGGACCTAAGTTTGAGTAGAGATAGACCCTCTTATCTAGAGTTGGGGAAGGTAATATCAATGTTCAATTTTTATATGGAGTGATAATCTTTGAGTGATGATCTTCCTCGAGTTGTCGTCAAGTTTCCCAACATTTTCCCTTCTGAATTCTATAGTTTTCCACCGGTAAGGGAGGTAACGTTTTCTATCAATTTAGTGGATGGTACTCAACCAATTTATATTTCTTATTAACACATGGAATTAGATGAAATAAAAGAGTTAAAGACTCAGTTGGATGTTCTTTTAGATAAAGGATTTATCTGCCCGAGTGTGTCACCTTGGGAGGTGCCTATTATTCTCTTTACTTAGAATGTTGATGGGTCACTTGGCCTTTATTTTAATTACCAAAAACTCAATCGGGTTATGGTAAAGAACAAGTATCCATTTCCACATATTGATGATCTATTTGACTAGTTAAAAGGGGCGAAGTGGTTTTTGAAGATTGACCTTTGATCTAGTTACCATTAGTTGAGAATAAAAGAATCTAGAATTTAAAAATCTACCATCCATAGTAGGTACGGACATTATGAGAACCTTGTCATGCCATTTGGTTTTACCAACACCCCTATAGTCTTTATGGATTTAATGAACATGATTTTCCATGAGTATCTTAATATTTTTTTATGGTATTTATGGATGACATACTTGCTTAATCTAAGTCTGAGTATAATCATGTGCATCATCTGAGAGCGGTTCTGAAATTGTTGAGAAATTACCATATTTATGCCAAACATTTGAAATGTGATTTTTGGATTTGGGAAGTGATTTTCTTGGGACACGTGGTGTCATAACATTGTATTTTATTTGATACTAAAAAGTTGAAATATGTTATGACATGGGGACAACCATGAAATGTTTTGAGGATTCATAGCTTCTTGGTCTTATCTTGATATTATTGTTGGTTTATTAAGTACTTCTAAAATTGGGATTCTATTATGAATTCTCTAACTTAGAAGTGAATAAAGTTTACTTGTATGAGAAATTTCATAGTTCTTTTATTGAGATGAAATATCTTTTAACTACTGTGTCTGTGTTGACTCTTCCAGAGTCTCGACATGGATATATGGTCTTCTGTGATGCACCAGGTTCAGATCTGGGATACATCATTATGTAGGATGATCATGTCATTTATTATGGATCTAATCATCTTAGGCCACAAAAGAAGAATTACCTGACCCATGACCTTGAAATCGCAGTTTTGATGCACACACTTAAGAGTTGGTGGAACTACCTATTCAGAGAAATGTTTACCATATATTATGACCACAAAATATTGAGTTATATATTCTCTAAAAAATATTTTAATCTATACCAGAGGCTTTGGATGGAATACCTAAAATCCTTTGATTTTTATATCACCTATACCTCGAGGAAAAGGAATGTCATTGAAGATGCTTTAAATAGGAAACTTCTGACCCCGGCTGTGAAAGAATCATCATAAGTGTGGAACTTGATAGATCTTTTTTCACAGTTTCATATTAGTGTCAGGGAATCAGGGGATGAGGTTTCCTTGTCCAGTGTTCAGTTGACATATTCTATTCTCGAGTTGATCCTTTTGGAATATTATCTTGATGAAATGTTTCGTAGAATTAGATACTCTCTTTATGGTGGGGATACCATTGTTGATTGGTTGTTCTTCATAGAGAGAATTCTATGTTATCAAAATTGTTTTGTGTCACCCTTGTTAGTCAGGAAATATATGATGGGGGAGTGCCATAATTCCCAGTGGCAAGTGGACCTAGGAACCACAAATATTTTTTATGAAATGCAGCAATGATTTTGGTGTCCAGGAATGATATGGGGAATTTATAATTTTTTCTCTCATTGTTATACATGCCAAAAGGTAAAGGCCGAGAACTAGAGACCCTTGGGTTTTATTAATCCACTTCCAGTGCCAACTTGTAAGTGGGATGAGATCTCAATGGGCTTTTGGTAATGTTTCTTCATACACAAAGAAAGAATAATGTGACATGTATTATAATTGATATGTTGACTAAATCAGCTCACTTCTTACCCATTAACAATACAACCAAATTTGAGGAGTTGGGAAATATCTATGTGAATGAGATTATTAATTTTTATGAAGTTATATCTTCTATAGTCATTCATAGAGATCCCCGGTTTACTTCTCACTTTTGGATAGGTCTTTAGGAGGCATTGGGGTCTTAGTTTCATTTTAGTATGGCATACCATCCGTAATCGGATGGCCAGAGAGAAAGAGCTATAATGATTTTTGAGGATATGTTTGATGCCTGCATTCTCAACTTTTGTGGAGATTGGGATGACCATATGGGGATAGTTTAGTTTTCTTATAACAATAATTACCATTCCACAATCAGAATGGTTCCTTTTGAGGCCATGTATCACCAACCTTGTAAATCTCATTTTTGTTGGTAGAAGATCGGTGAAACTTACTTGATCATACCAAGCGTGGTTTAAGATCTGACAATAAAGATTTAGTTGATTTATAAAATAATGTTAATGACAAAGAGTTGGTATAAGTCTTATATTGATTTTCATTATAGACTATTTAAATTTTAAGTTAGCGACCAGGTGTTCTTGAAAGTTTCACCCCGTTTGGGTCATCGATGGCTTGGGAGGAAAGAGAAGATTTATCCTCATTTTGTGGGGCCTTTTGAGGTTGTTGAGAAGGTGGGGAAAGTGTATTAATATTTATCACTTCTTTCATAGCTAAATTCAATACACAAAATGTTTCATGTATCTTAGCTATGGAAGTATCTTTCTGATCTATCTGATGTTTTGAGCTGGAAATATCTTGATGTCGAGCCTGATTTATCCATGACTGATCATCCAGTTGGGATAGTTGATTCTAAAACTAAGGTACGTCACATGAGGACGATACCTTTAGTTTGAGATCTATAGAAGCATGGTTCTTATACTCATGAGATGTGGGAGAGGGAGGCACTTATGAGAGAACAATGTCTTTACCTTTTTGAGATGGAATCTTCTTAACTGGATTTCAAGGGATAAAAAGGTTCTATAATTAGGAGGTTGTAACATCATATTAATTTTTTCAGGTACTCCTTAATCCCTATTTTGATCATTATTTGGTTGGGTATAATTTAGGTGTACTTTTGGTAAAATTTTGACAATTATGAAGGGTTCTTGGGTTGTGCACGATTGGTGCACAGTTTTCCCAAACTGTGTGCCCTACTATTGAAAACCGTACAAACCCAGGAAGTGGGGGTTTTCATGTTTAGTGCATGGTTTAAAAAATGGTGTGTCCACTAAGGAGAAACCATGAAATCCCATTAGTAATGGAGCACAACTAGGGTGCACAGTTTGAGAAACTATGCATCCCTACCAAGGAAACTGTGTGTGTGGATTTTAATTAATCCAAAAAATATTTTAAAAATTATTGAACACCAATTTCTTCCCCCGCTTGGGTATATATCGACCTAGAACATTTTCCTAGGCGGTTGGGGATCCAAAGATCCAATTTTTTCTCCTCAAAACCCCTCTCAGGAAGATCGAAGAAAGATGAATCATGTTCGATCTCCTCCAAGTATGTGAATCTTCTCTCTTAGTCTCTCTCTCTCTCTTCTTATCTCCCACCTAGGGTTTATTAGATCTATATGTTGTTGTAGGATATAATCCCCATTGTTTTCGTCCTTGAATCTAGGTTTGATTCTAGGATCCCCTTTGCCAACATTCTTCATTGGAGTTTCTTATTGCGGGCGTTGTGTTATGTGATCCTGTGATATACAGTATGTTGTTCCATTTAATATTGGCCAATTTATTTAACCCTAAATTTATTGATTTAAATTAAATTGATTTCAATTATATTTTGAAAACCTAATTTTTTGTAAACTACAGATTTGAATTTTATTTGGAATTAAATTGGGAAAACCCCCAATTCTAATGAATTTAGGTGTGTTTGTGGAGTTTGATGGAAAATTGTAGAAATTGAATTTTGGAATTTAAATATTATAATTTAAATTGTGAAATTGATTTTTGAAATTGATTTTAATTTTTTTTAGAAAAATAGCTTAAAGTTTTTTGATTGAAACTTGATGGTTTTGTCTTAGAAAAAGTCATGATTTGATTAAAACCCTATTTTGGGGTTTAAATGGAAATTGGAATATTGAAATAGATAAAAATGGGTTAATTTTCATTTGAACAGTTTTAAAATAAAGTGACCATTATTTATTGTTTTTAGATCACATGTAATCTTAGGTAGTTAGTGAGTCATTCTGGACAACACTCAATTGACGTTTTACAACTTTAATAAAACATATGCAGCAGGTCACATCCCTAAAGGGATGATGAAGAGTCCTCTTGGACAAGTATCTGAGGAACATGTGTACAAATATTATCGTGGTAAATTATTTGATTGTGCAGAGATCCTATAACCTGGAACTATCGCAACTCTTGGAAGATGACCATGTTTCTCATTATTAATGAATTTATATATATTCCATTATTTGTAAAGTATTTTACACATGCCTTATGAATTTATATAAAATATTTTATGTAAAATGTTTATTAATACATTTTTTTAAATTATTTCCATAAATTGAAATGTAAATCATGATTTGTTTTAAATATTCTTTTGAACTTTGATTCCTATTTATTTAAAATTGAATGCTTCAATTGGTTAATTAATTTTGACATCTTATTATGGAATCTTTATTGAGACTCTATGGGATTTTAGCTCACACCCTACATGTGTCTTTGGGTGTTTATAGATTATATTCTTATATGTTCAAGCAAGGGTAAAGTGCCACTTGGAGGTGGTTCTTATTGTTGATCCTTGGTCTTAGAGAGTTGCGTCTCTTGGGACTTGGGTTGTTATCCTATTTTCAGGTAATTTGTGTTTTTACATTGGGTTTGTTTACATGTTTGAAATCTGGTATAGTTCTCCCTATGGAGTTTTCTTTTGTGGATACTGACTTGTATCACTTTATTCTATTGTGTTTGTGGAAAATTCTCTCCCACTTTCTTATTTTTTGACACAAGGTGCATGTCGCCAACCCATGGAGATTGGGAATGCCCTTCAGGCCATGTCAGGATCAGATTGGGTATAAGGATACCAAAGTTTCTAGGATGGTTCGTGACATAATAAAGAAAAAAAATAAGAATGAATGTATAATAGGAATTAGTGGGGAAATCGAGTCTTCTCTGAAGGAGTTGAGGGCTTTGGGAGGCTAAGCACAGGAGGTTCTCTAAAGGGTTTGAATACGAGTTGGAACACCAAAGGGGAAGAAGTTGGGATCGGCTGTCGAAGCAATGATATCTCAAGCATGGATGAAGGATCGACTACCAAAAGAAGATGAATTTGTCAAAAGTTTTAGAACATGGAAGAGGAAAATCAAGTGTGAGTTTTTATTCATTGTAATCCTCTGGTAATCATGATTTAAAGGTATTCAAATCTTCTTTCAAGGCACGTTTTTGACTTGGTAGTGTTATGCTCACCTTTTTCTTCGATCTTCTCCTCAATAAACATCAGCTATCCCTATTTTCATCTTCATTTTATGGGTCATTTGAATGACGATATCATATTTTATGGACTTTATTATAAAATATGATTTCTTTTAACGCAATGGTTGTTTTAAAATGCTTGTATTAAATCAAATTTGTTTTTATCAACAAATTTGGTTGGTTTCATCTCATTTTAAATTCTTTTTCTCTATTTTACTCTTTGAATCAAACCTATAAACATCAACCAATATATATATACATATATATCAAACATTTTTCATTTAAATATACAATGTCTAGTTTCTTCGGCTTCCTCAGCAATCCATCGAATCCTCCTATTTTATTTGTCAAGAATATTTTTCACCACTGTATATATACAACAATTTTAAAATCACAATCGTTTTAGTTATATGTCATATTCACAATGAATTTATCTAGTATTTTAAATATATACATGTTATAATTCATCCTAAATAATTCTACCCATCGTTTAATATTAAATAAATATAAACAGTGAAGTTGAGATTATAAATTGGGAGTTTTACCACACTATTTTTCTATTATTGAGTGTTTCATGCTCCGCTTGAGTGTTGTGTTCCTTTCTTGAGTATTGGATACCCTTCTTGAGTGATGCACACCAAGCATGAGACAAATAAGGGAGAAATCAAGAGTGAGTCTTCTGTAAGTGGAGGAAGAAGGAATTCTACTTAGGTAAGGGACTTATTTATTTTTAGAAGCATTTATAAATATTTCTATTTTAAAATTACAAGAAAATAATTATTTCCAAAAAGATTATTATTATTATTTTCAGCTACTTTAAAATACGATTCAATGATTTTCAAGGGTGTTACATATTTTCTAAATTTCAGTTTTCAAAATAAAATATGATTTTTGGTTTTAAAATATATGTTTTGAAAATTTATATTTATGTAAAGGAATTTTATTATCTTATAATTAGAAGTTTATGTATAGGTATTATTTTCAAAGTAATTTAAATATTTCATTTTATAAAAGTATATTAAAGCATATTTTAAATTATTAAAATCAATATTTCATGTGAGTTGAAATAATTGATGTTGTATATGAATATAGAAATGGCCGTGCATTATGCATATCATTAAAATTCCATGAATTTGAATAAAACATTTGTTTTTAATTTAATTATTAAGTTATGTTCAAATTCTTCCATTGAATTTATTAAATTCAGGGATTTCTCCAAACTCTTAAGTGTTTTAAGAAAAAAATAGCTTTTGAAAAAATATTGAGGATGTAAAATTATTATCTTCTTTGAAAATAATTCAAGTATATTTTGGAATGATTTTTAATGAGTTATTTATGATAAAAAAAGGATCTTCATTTTTTTTCTTAAAATGAAATTTGGTGCTTGCATATCAAATGGGATAATGAGGAATGAGGAGTGACCTCATGACCTCAACAAGATGTTTTCCTACCGGTGATACTACTAAGTGGACACAAGAGTTTTATAAGATCTCCCAATTATTATTTTAATCCATAAAAGTATTATTATTTTCAAATGATTTTCAAGGATAAATACAATTTGTTTTCAAAGATTTTTTTTGAAATTAATTATCAAAATGATAAGAATTTTTGAAAAGTATTGTATATATATCAAATATTTATATTTTATATAAAATGTTTAATTATTTTTAAATATGTATGTATAAAATTATTTTTCCCTAGTTTTAAAATCTCTTATTAGGCAATTTTATTCTCATCACATGTTTTAAAATATTTTTCAGAGGTCTTTTTAGAAGTTCTAAGACATATGTATTCATTTAAGAATTTTGCGCACATGAAGCGAATTAGTTATTTTAATTTTTTTTGAAAACTATCAAAATTTGTAAGGCTATGCATAATTTTCCAGAACCTAGATCGGAAAAGGTCATCAGATATATTAAGTACTGTGGGTTTTTCAATTACTTTTAAATAAAATAATACAGAACTTGTTTCTATCACTGAATCCGAAAGTGCAGGTTTGGGCTATGACAATTGGTATTAGAGGAATGTTCTAGACAACTTTGAAGATTAGTAATTGTCTTTTAAAAAAAACTACATGATGGAATTTTGTTTGAAACTTATAGATAATTAATTTACCTTAGATGTTCTAAAATTTCTTAATTCTAGAGTTGGAAATTCAGAATTTTATTTAGTACAACGAACAAATTATGAGAGCACAATTCATTTAAGAGGGGGATGTGACATCCCGAGTTTTAAATAATAATTATTTGATATATTTTTCTATTAGTGTTTTTATTTAACTAGTAATTCAATATTAGCAATAATAATATTAATAAAAAATGGTAATTAATATTAAATTACCATTAATAATATGAGTTAAACACTTTAATTTTTTTTATAATTATAGATACTTAAATAAATTAATTTTACCATATAACTTTAGCAATTAGTTTTAAATAAAATTTATATTAATTTATAACTAAATTTTTATAATTATGATTGTGATAAAGTTATGTTAAATATATATATATATGCTTGCATATTTTGATATGTAGATAATATAAAACTTTAAGATAATATATAAACTATTTTATTATTATAAAATAAAATTCCTATATTCATAATTATGAATATTTAGGTCAATATATTTTCATTATAAAATGAAATTATGATGATATTATTTTAAAGGATGAATATTAATAAAATTTATTTAAATAGAGAGAGAAATTATTTTTAATACTTTTATATAAATTAATTTATATTTAAAATTATGAATTAAAGGTAATATATTTTATAATAAATTTATAAATACATATTAAATTATATTTATAAAAAAACGATATATGAATATTATGTTATTAAAAAATGATGAATAAATAAAAAGAAAAAAACAAGAATGAATTGATAAGAGGAATCCGAGGGGGGATCAGGTCTTCTCTGGAGGAGTCAAGGGCTTCCAGAGGGCGAGCACATGAGGTTCTCAGAAGGGTTTGAATGCGAGTTGGAACACCATAGGGGATCAAGTTGGGATCAGTGATATTGAGCATGGATGAAGGATCGAATGCCGGAATTTGATTGATTTACTAAAAGGTTTCAAATGAGGAAGAGGAAAATCAAGTGTGAGTCGTTCTTTGTTGTTGTCCTCCTATAATCCTAATTTATAGGTATTTGAATCTCATTTCAAGGTTCATTTTCAACTTGGTAGTGTTATTATCTCCTTTCTCATAAATTTCCTCCCCGATCGACATTGGGAATCCCTATTTATCATCTTCGTTTTAGGGGTTACTTGAATACCGATATCATATTTTATATATTTTCTTATCAAATATGATTTCTATTAAGGGAGTTGCTATTTTAAATTCTTTTATTAAACCAAATTCGTTTTTGTCATCAAATTTGGTTGGTTTCAACTCATTTTAAATTTTTCTTCATCATTTTCCACTTTGAATCAAACCTATAAACATCGAATAACATAAATATATATATCGAATAGTTTTCATTTAAAACTGAAATATATGGTTTCTTTAGCGTCCCCAGTAAGCCATGGAATCCTCTTGTTTTTTTTTGGTGAAGATATTTTTCATCGTTGTATGTATGAAATGGTTTTAAAATCACAAATGTTTTGGTTATATGTCTTCGTCACAAGGAATTTTTCACATATTATGAAGATATACAGTTCATAATTCATTTTAAATAAATCAACCCATCATTTAATATTATATAAATATAAAATTTTAAGTTGAGATTATAAATTTGTAGTTTCACCACCTTATTTTTCTTTTATTGAGTGCTTCACGCCCTTCTTGAGAGCACACCTTTCTTAAGTGATGCACACCCTGCTTGAGTATTACACACCCTAAGTGAGACAAATAAGAGAGAAAGAGAGAGTGAGTCTTCTATAAGAGGAATAAGGACTTATTCTTAGATAAAAGAGTAATTTATTTTTATAAGAATCTATAAATATTAATATTTTAAAATTCCAAGAAAAGAATACTTTTCGAAATTATTATTATTATTATTAGCTTTTTTAAAAGATGATTCATGGTTTTTAAGGGTGTTACATATTTTCTAAATTTTTGATTTCAAAAGAAAACATTATTTTCAGTTTAAAAATGTCTGTGTTCGAAATTCATATTTATCTAAAGTAATTTTATATCTTTTAAATATAATATTATATATAAGTATTATTTTCAAAAGAATTTTTATATTTCATGTTAGAAAGGTATATTAATGTATATTTTATATTATTAAAATTATTAATTTATTTGAGTTGAAATTATGGATGTTGTATATGAATATAGAAATGGACATGCATTATGTACATCATTAATATTCCATGAATTTGAATAAAACGTTTGTTTTTAATTTAATTATTAAGACATGTTCAAATTATGGCATGTAATTTATTAAATTCATGGATTTATCTAAACTATAAAGTGTTTTATGAAAATTATCTTTTGAAAAATATCAAGGATGTAAAATTATTATCTACTTTGATAATAATTCAAGTATATTTTGGAAAGGTTTTTATTGGGTTTTTTTATGAGAAAGACAGATCTTTAGAAAATTGTTTTCTTTAAATGTAATTTTTTTCTTACATATAAAATGAGATAATTAAGAATGAGGAGTGAACTCACAACCTCGATGAGACATCATCCTATCAGTGATACTGCGATGTGGTCATAAGGGTTTTATAAGATCGGTCAAATATGATTTTGATCCATAAAAGTATTATGATTTTCAAATGATTTTTAAAGAGAAATCCAATTGTGATTAAAAGATTATTTTTTAAATTAATTATAAAATAATAAGTATTTTTGAAAAGTATTGTATATATATATATATCAAATATTAATATTTGATATAAATTTTAAGTTTTTTTAAATAAGTATGTATAAAATTATTTTTCTATGGTTTTAAAACATCTTTCTAAGAAATTTTATGCCCATCCCACATTTTAAAATATTTTTCACAGATTTTTTTTAGAAGTTATTAAATGGATGGATTTTAAAAAGGGGTTAGCACACATGAACCAAATTAGTTATTTTAATTATTTTAGTAAACTCTAACAATTTTTAAGGCTATGCCTACTTTTCCAGAACCTAAACTGAAAAAGATCAACATATATATAAAGTATTATTTATTTTTCAATTAATTTAAAATAAAAAAAATACCCAACATGTTTTTGTCACCAAATATGGAAGTACAAGTTCGGGCTGTGAGAGTTTTTATCAGAGGAATGATCTAGATAAAATTAGAGATTTGATGTTGTCTTTAAGAAAATCTATATGACATAATTTTCTTTGAGATTTTTAGATATTTATGTTCCCTTAGAATTTCTATTTTTTCTTATTTTTGAAGATGAAAACTTATAATTTTCTTTAGTAAAATGAATGAATTGTGAGGGCATAATTAATTTAGGGGGAAATTTAACATCGTGAATTTTAAATAGGAATTATTTGTTTCATTTTTCCATTGGTATCTTGATTTAAACAACAATTCAACATTAGAAATAATAATATTAATAAAGAATGGTAATGAATATTAAATTATCATTATGAAAATAAGTTAAATTCTTTAAAAACTATTTTATAATAATAAATACATAAATAAACTAATTTTATCAAGTAAAATTAGAAATTAGTTTTATAGAAAATTTATATTAATTTTTAATAATTTGTTTATAATTATTATTATTAAGAAAAATGATAAAGCTTTGTTAAATATATATATATATATATATATAAAGAAAATACTTACATATTTTGATGTGTAGATAATATGAAACTTTAATATAATATATAAACTATTTTATTATTATAAAATAAAATTTGAATATTCCTAATTATGAATATTTAAGTAAATATAATTTATTATAAAATGAAATTATGATGATATTATGTTGAAGGATGAATATTAATAATATTTTTTTAAAAATAGAGATAAATGATTTATAAAACTTACATTCATATAACTTAATTTATATTTAAAATTTTTAATTAAAGGTAATATATTTTAAAATGAATTTATAAATATATATGAAATTATATTTATAAAAAATGATATATGAATATTAAGTTATTAAAAAATTATGAATAAGTAATAAGAAGAAAAATGAGAATGAATGGATAAGAGGAATATGGGGGAATTAGGTTTTCTTCGGAGGAGAAGAGGGATTCCGGAGGCTGAGCGTTGGAGGTTCACGGGTGGATTAAAATTTGTGTTGGAACACCGAAGGGGATCAAGTCGAGATCAGATATAGAAGTAGATGAGATCTAGAGTGTGGATGAAGAATCAACTACTGGAAGAATATCGATTTGCTTAACAGTTTCAAATGCGGAAGAGGAAAATCGAGTGCGAGTCATTCTTCATTTTCATCTTCCTGTAATCATGATTTATTTATATTGGAATCTTATTTAAAGGTTTTTTTCAACTTGGTAGTGTTATACTCACCTTTTTCTTTATTTTCCTTCTCAATTTACATTGTCTATATAAGTTTTTCACATTTTTTTAGGGGTTACTTGAATATAGATATCATATTTTATGGATTTTTTGTCAAATATGTTTTCTATTAACATAGTGTTTGTTTTAAATGACAGTATTAAATTGAAATTGTTTTTTTTCAATAGATTCAGTTGGTTTTAGATCATTTCAAATTCTTCTTCATCATTTTTCTCTTTGAATCAAACCTGTAAACATTGAAAAATATAAATATATATATCAAATAGTTTTTATTTAAAACTATAATGTCTAGTTTCTTCGACTTCCTCACCAGGCCATGGAATCCTTCTTTCTTGTTTGGAAAGAATATTTTTCATCATTGTATTTATATAATAGTTTTAAAATCACAATTTTTTTGGTTATATGCCGTCTTCATAATGAATTTATTTTTTCATCTGAATAAGTTATAATTTATCTTAAATAATTAAACCCATCATTTGTGAAATGTCCCCTGATTTGAAACTCTCTCATGTGTCTAGAAAGGGTTGGTTACGAGACCTCAAGCATGCCTCCCCATATGCCAGAGGATGCCGAATAGAAGAGGAGGTGTGATCAGTATAGTAGAGAGACTATACCTCTCGATTACAGAGTTACAACATAGAGGAAATAAACATATAATAATAATAAATAAATATCATAGTGCGTAAATAATAGAAACAATACAATACAGTGGAAAACCAACAATATAATCCAACTGAGTAAACCAATAAATAATATAGGAATAATGTAATGACATGCTGGAATGTAACTAAATTTCATAATAGATATAATACAAATAAAATACTAGAAGACTCAAATAAAGACTCAAAGTCCTCGGTCTCGAACCCCATTTTTGGCACCATCTCCAAACTCCATCTCATCCAACAATCAACAATCAACATCAAGGTTGTTTTCCCTTTTCCAATCATGCATCAATGTAATCTACTCAGGTACCAAATGAATACCCAAATAGGGTTTGAGTATAACTCATTAGGTAAACACCATCCTATCTAAGAATTACCAGTCTGATAATAAGTGTATGAAATAATGCAATAAACAAGTGTACTAATTAATTAAATAGTTAAATTAATACCACATCAACCTACTTCGACACCATGTTAAGATATCTCTGAGAATGTCTCAAATCCATGCCAACCATAACCATATAACCATGGAATAACATATCCTACCTCGACACCATTCAATAATGTCTCTGAACATGTCTTACAACCATTCCAACCATAACCTCATTACCAAGGTATAAATTACAAAAATCTAGTTCAAACAAACTATATAAGCATTTCATCATTTAATCAGGGTTGATCTAGCTATATAATCATTTCAGTGTGTGTCATTAGGCATAGCCCTCTATATCATCATTTCATCATGTGTTGTTGGTCATATCCCTTTATATAAACATTTCAACATGTGTCACTGTACAGAGACTGCTATATAAGCATTTCAACATATCTCATGACCAAAGAACTCTATATAAGCATTTTAGTATATATCACTAGGAAAAGACCACTATATAATCATTTCAACATGTATCACTAGGCAAATCTCGATATATAAGAATTTTTGTATAACAATTATAACATGTGTCTTAGAAACAAGGATATCACAATATCACATCTTTGGCTTAATGGTTAATTATGAAAATTACCAATATCATTAAAATATAATTTTAATTTATCCTTTAGTCATAAACCAAACAAAATCCAATCATTTCAATAATTAGTCCAATCCAAAGTAATTATATATCAATCAAACACCTAAATCCCATGTCATGCTAAACCCACTTTAAGCCATTAAACAATTAATTTAAATTCAAGGGTTTAATTACCCAAAAAATAGCCACAAGCTAGGTCAATAACCAATTAGATCCAAAGGCACTCCACAGAATAATTTAATTCATTCTTTTTAATTTATTTGGTGCAAAATATGTTGGTGTAATTTCAATATTGCACATACTTGACAATTATGAAAACCCAAGGTTAAGGTTTAGACCCCCTGCCTTTAACTCACAATCAACCAATGCTTCCATCAGGATTCACCAATAGGAATGATGGCTCAAATGATCACAAAAAGGTTCCTAGATCATGACCAATCAAGATCAAAACCAACAACACACACGATCAAAACATTACACTGCAATGATCATAGAATGATTGAAGAGAAGAGAAAACCAAAACAAAACCACTTACTAGGGATCAGATTCATGATCGGGAGATCTATAATCAATAGAGGTGCTCCAAAATTTCTAGGAAAATTCCCTAGGTTCGAGAGGAGAGAGTTTCACATGAGGTGAATAAAAAATCAGACACATGACACCCCTTTAAAATTCTACACAGGAAATTACATGGTGTGTGATATAGATACACGTTTTGTATTTCTTTTTTGAAGGATACACCATAAATCCCATCACTTCATATGAATATTTAATTTCCCTAAACATAACACGATGTGTAATTGGTTTATGATGTGTAACCACTTCACATCATGAATCAGTTTACAATATTATTTTTGTGGATTTTACATGTCGTGTAACCCATTTACACAGTGTGTAAATGTCCGACATATAGTTTTCATCCCAATTTCCTTATAAAAATTCAAAAACCCTTTAAGGCTTCTCAACATACCAATAATCCTTGGTAACACTGGACCAATTTATACCCTAACTCCATTAACTCAAACAGAATCCCCAAACCACTCCCCACATGGATCCTCTTCAGTTTTCTCAAGTTTCTTCACAACCCATGTCTACATTTATTCAAAAAAATAGACACATGTGAAAATTAATTCGTTTTCCCCAACCAAATCTCTCCATCTCTGAACAATACATGACCAGTAAGGCTCAAACGAACAACTCAAATAGGGACATACCTGAAAAAATATGGGATCTTACAACCTCTGCACTATATAACAACCTATCCCCAAGATTCTCCAAGAATCACTATGGGGTCTTAGAGAATATGTCTGTCCACTGTCCCTGCATATCAGACCCCATATCCCAGGTATCCTCCTAAACTCTCCCATGATTCCACTATACTCGAACCAAATGAATCACCCTACCTTGAAGATACTTCTCACTATGGTCCCCAATCCATATTGGATTATCCTAAAATAAATTATCATCATTAAGATCAACATCTATGAAGATTATCACATGATAATGGTTTGAGTAATATATCTGAAGCTGTGACATGTGAAATACATCATGCATGGAACTGTATCACTTTGGAAGGGCTAATCGGTATACCACTACACTGACCCCCTATCAACTATCTCAAAAGGACCAAAAACCCTAGCTTCTAGCTTCCCCTATTTCCTTATACGATATTTACCCAACCTAGGAGACACCTAAAGGAAAATAAGATGACCAATATAAAACTCCATAGGTCATTTATAATGGTTAACTTATGATTTCTTCATGCTCTGCATGGTCACAAACCATTGTCTGATCAACCGATCCTGCTCAGATGTCTTTTACATGAGACTAGGCCCAACAAGCACTCACTCACCTACCTCCATCCAAAAAATAGTAGAACCACACAAAATATCATATAAATCCTTGAAATTTTCCATATGGATAGAATATTGGAAGTTGTTATTATATGTAAACTCCACGAGTGACATATACTGCTCCCATGAACCACTGAAATCTAGAACATAGGTTTTTAATATATCCTCCAGAACCTGAATAGTCCACTTAGATTGACTGCCAGTCTGTGGATAATAGGTCTTACTCAGAAGAACCTTCAATACCAAGGCCCTTTGAAGACCTTATCAGAACAATGATGTGAAATGCAGATCTTTTTATAAAATGATACTCCTCAGAACATCATGCATCCAAACTACCTCACACATGTAAAGATTGCCTAGATCATCAAATGTAAAGGTCTCCCTAATAAGAAAGAAGTAGTCTACCTTCATCAATAAATCAATAATTACCCAAAAAACATAATTCTTATGGATTTTACTAGGTAATATTATCATAAAATCTATATTGATGTTATCCCATTTTAAACTCAAGAATGGAAAAAGGCTGCAAAATCCCAGCTAGCCTCTAATGCTCAGATTTCACATGCTAAAAATTGAAACATATTTCCAAAAATCTAGCTACATCCTTCTTTATTCTAGACCTCCTGTACTATCTACATAGATCATGATACATCATTTTCAAACTAGGATGTACCTCCCATCTAGAAACATGAAATTATCCCATAATCTCCTCGTGAAATCCCGTAGTAACCCATACTCGGCCATGAAAAATAAGATAATTACCACTACCAAGAGACCATCCTAATGGTGTATCCCTACCATATAAGATTTCCCTCAGAACTAATACCTCTGGATTAGATAAATTATTGGTCTTAATTCGTTACAAAAGCATGGGTATAACAGATGTTGAAGTGAGATCTAATCGTCCTTGAGACTCCTAAATATCTAGATTCATGTATAAAAAGAGGGCCATCACCCGAAACTCGTTGAAAGATTCTTATACCACCTCTTCATACATCTTTCAGCTTACTTAATTGACAAAAACATTACCATTTGTAGATGTATAAGCTAACTCAAAGTCAAAAGACTGCAGATACTCGACCCACCTCCTCTTCTAAAGGTTCAGGTCTTGCTGAGAAAAGATGTACCTGGGGATTTTGTGGTCGGTGTACACCACAAACCTCCCACCCATGAGATAATTATTGTAGTATCTTAGGTCATGTAACACTGCTGGTAATTCAAAATCATGAGTAGGGTAATTATTCTCAGGTGGTATCAGCTATTTGGATCCATAAGCAACCACTTGATCCCCCTACATCAGAACTGTTATGAGTGAAAATATGAATGTGTCACAGTACATGATATATACTTTACACAACATAAGTAATGTGAGTATAGGTGTAGAGGTCAAACTGAATTTTAGTTCCTAAAAATCTCTATCACAAGAATCAGACAAAAAAAATTCACCCCCTTCTTGGTCATCCCAGACATCGATGTTGCCAAATGGGAGAACTCCTGGATAATGTGCTGATAATAACCTGAAAAGCCTAGAAAGGTCTGAATCTTGAATAAATTATTGGGTTTATACCAATATACCACAACTTCAATATTCTATAGACTCACAAACACCCCTTCCACTGAGAGGACATGGCCCAAGAAGTTTCCTTTATCAATCTTGAAACTGCAATCAGGTATCTTGGAATAACGTCAATGCTCTCTCAATGTACTTAGGATGATGTCAAGATGTTTGGCATGATTGTCTTTTGACTGGGAGTAAACTAAGATTTCATTGAAAAAAAACACCACAAAACAATCCAGGAATGGATGAAAGATCTAATTCATCAAGTCCATGAATATCTCCGATGCATTAGTAAAACCAAACAACCTCACTATGAACACAAACAAGCCATACACACTCCTAAAATTAATCTTAGGTATGTGTGGTAGTCTCACACTCAAATGATGGTATTATAACCACAAATAGATCTTGGAGAATATCTTAACAGCTTTCTTCTAATTGAATAGATCATAAATGTGTAGAATAGGATACCATTTCTTGATCGTCATCTCATTAAATCTCCGATAATACACACACAAGTGCAAAGTCCCATCATCCTTTTTGGAAAAGTGTCACGACCCATCCCCCGAGGCTCATGCCATGACTACCCCAAAGCCCGCCTTCCATACACCAGGGGTTGGATATTAGCACCGAAAGTTGTACTCCCTAAAACGGGAAGGAATTTCCTTTGAACCTGTACAAACACACATACTAGAATGCAATGAGAAGAAACTATAAAGTAAACTGTTGTAGTAAAAAAAGTGTTGAAAGTAAAGGGGCCGGAATATAATCCCAACTAAATGGTACAAGTACAATTGAAAAGAGAAAAGTATCTTCTGGATCATCCACCAAGAATCATACCTAAAGGGTAGGTATAGATCAACTCCAAATCACTCCACGTACACCCATCTCCTCCATATACCGCTTGGTCCTGGCTCCCTCAAACCTCAGCCCAACTGTTCGTTGTCTGCACAAGACACAACAAGGTGCGGGTGATGCCTGTACAGGGGTGAGTATAACATTACATAGTAGGGACCCTGAGACCCCCAAAGGTCTCTCAGAATTCCAAAAAGGAAAACCATAAGGCATGATATCATTCAGAAAACACAAATCAATAGAAAGAAATCAATTAGAGTCTCAGATCAAACCAGGTTTTCAGTGAAGTATAGAAGTACAGATGATTAGTCATGAAGCTATATAATCTTAATCTATCAAGAGGAACTACTGCTGACCATACAGAGTATAACCCACATAGGATATATAGGTACTAACCCCCAAAATGACCCACAAAGGATCAAATCCACCCAGGATCGATAGGTAACTAACCCCCAAAATGACCCACATAGGATCTAACGCACACAAGATCAGTATATTGATGAACCACGATGAGATACTCAAAGGCTGGTCCTCATCGGGTTGTGAGATGCTGATTCACACAGAACCGCTAGGTGCTGATCGCCACAAGACAACTTGGTGCTGATCCACATAGGACCGCTAGGTGTTGACCCACACATGACCTCTAGGTGTTGACCCACATAGGATCGCTCGGTACTAACCTTCTTATGGTCTGTCTCCAACCTACACCTCACTACCATCCACCAGATTCCTACTCATAGCATGCTTGAGTATTGTAGTATTTTCCCCTAGAGATATTGGTCTTACCTCAATTTCCACTAATCTCCAGAAAAGAGTAACCCAAAGGACATCCACATCGTAAGGGTTCCAACGCGATAGACGGCGCGTCAATCAGACACCCAGTCTGTGAGTTATAATCATTTTAGTTCGGGGGCCTAGATTGGATTTGGGTTTGATCCAACCCGGTAATACTCCAACTATCTCCAAAACTCGATTGGATTATACCAAAAAAGAATTGTCTCAATCAAAGGGTCTCAACACCACAAATGGTTCAGGGAAATTTCATCCAAGATCATTGCAGATCAGACCTTTTAATCCAATCACAACACCCTGTATTCATTGATCTTCAAGAAGCATCATTTGGATGAGGCAACGGGTATGGGAAACAACAATCATACGACGACACATGAACAAACAATGCAGTGTCGTGGGGGAACAAATTTGATTTCAAACTAGAGGGGCAGTGAAAACTATTGGAAATTCAAGCATCAACTGAAGAAAATCCCAATCTTAACCAATGTTGCAGAACATCCTTCAAAATCAAACTGAGGAGTTGAGGGTAGCAACCAAAAAAAGATACCGAAGAAAAACTCGTGTTGGTATCGAACAAATCATCAACGCGGGAATGATGAAAATGAAAACCTCATACCTCTATCAATCAAAAGGGACAACTGTTCAAAATATCCCGATCCAATCAGGGTCCTTCACCTTCACACAGAGGGGCATTGAGAGAACCTCCAAGAGCATGGAACCAACAATCCAGCTCGGTTTCACATATTTGACGTAGATTCGAAGACCAAGAAGCACCGTGACCTCTAAAATAGTGATCCACCTTTTTCAAGTACCAAGAGGAAGAAAACGCACGTCAAAACTCACCAGATGCAAAGTCAGCTAGGAGACGTGAGGCACAACCATGTTGATTTGAAGGCTGATCAGCATTTGATTCAAGCGGGAGATAGAATCAGAAAATGAAAATGGAAAAACAAGATAGAGGAGCCGAAAAAGAGTATCGTTGGAGTGTGAAGACGAGGTTGGATTGACACAGACGCCCAGATGGGGGACCACCAAAATGTGGAACCCTAAAAATGAAATTCTCCGGGGGAGTGAGTTGGCATATTCCTTTGAAGATTGGTTTTGTTTCTCTTGAAACTTCATCCTTCACAAAACCCAATGTTCATGAAACCCATCCATCGTGAAACCTCCCTGATCAACCCTAGTTCATATTGACATAAAAATAAAATAAAATCTATGTATAGCTATGAAACTCTATGATTCCAACATGGAATTCCTGATCAGGGTCAACATTGAGGGATGGTTATGGTAGGAAAGGTCAGGGTTGCATTTGTAAATTCAGTCATGGAGAGGTTACACTAGATATTAATGACTATGGCATCCTACCTAGTAGGGGTCTGCGCCCAGACCATGGTGGGAACGCACGAACATAAGACCAATTCCCTGGAAGCCATCAGAGTGGAAAAGGAAAACATAGATAAGTTCATCTAATCCTCGTGCCTCAAGAAGATAGAGGATAATGTTCTGGTCTCTAAGGTGTATGATAGAGCGTACACCACTCACTTGGGAAACTTGGAAGGTATTTTGCATAGTGAAGAGACGAAGGAGATAATTAGGGAGGCAAAGTAGACATGCAACCCAGGCATACTAGACATCAAGGTGTTATTCTGAGATGCATTGTAGTTAGTATCAATGATCTATGTAAATGTGTGGAGGTGTTCAAGACATTTCATGAACCTGATGTCTCACTCAGGGTGCTATGATCAATAAGATATTGCGGATTGATAATGGGAACAAAATGGAAAAGTCAGATGAGCATGATTTGAAGGATGAGATCATGTCCCATGTCTTGAGATCCAATATTAGAAAGAAGAATGGTTGGTTTCAACTAAAGAAGAGTCATGTAAAGCCCATATGGAACAATAACTAAATAAAGGGTAACTTTGAGAGGGTGTATAGCCACAAGATTGAAAAGTACACTACCACTACTAGAAAAACAGGTATTTGCGACGGGATCCCATCGCAAATGGCTTTTTGCGATGGGGGCCCATCACAAATGGCCCGTCGCAAATGACCCGTTGCTGAAAACGGTGTCGCAACAATAATTATTTGCGACGGGCCCGTCGCTAAAGCCTTTTTTTGCGACGGGGATTCTCCCCGTCGCAAATAGTACTTCGTATATTTGTAAAAAACTTTTCAAATAGTAATGGCGACGGGCCCCGTCGCAAATACCTGTTGCGACGGGCCCGCCGCAAATAGTTTTTACGATGGGACCCTTCGTAAAAACTATTTTTTTAAAAAAATAAAAAACTATTAATAAATTATTTTAATGCATATAATAATAATACTATTTGCGACGGGCATAGTATCCCGTTGCAAATACTATAAAAAAAAAATTATTAAAAAATTATTTTAATTAATATAATAATAATCCAATTATAATTCAAAAATAAAAAATAATAAAATATTAATAAATGATTTTAATTAATATAATAATAGAATTATAATTCACAAATAAAAATAATAAATTATTAATAAATTGTTTTAATTAATATAATAATAATAGAATTATAATTCAAAAATAAAAAATAATAGAATATTAATAAATGATTTAATTAATATAATAATATTAGAATTATAATTCATAAATAAAAAATATTAATAAGTTATTTTAATTAATATAAAAACAATAGAATTATTTTACATTCAAATATTAAAATAAATCAAGTATTACAAAAAATATAATTAAATTATAATATTATAAAATTTTAATATATATATAAAATTTAATATTATAAAATATAAATAATATTAGTATTCATATTAATATTGTTATTTCAAAATATAATATTATTAATATTTTATAATGAGACAGAAACTACGAATAGAAAAAAAAAATCATATTTTGATTTCATAAATTTTATAACATAAAAACAAACTCTAATCTGAAGGAGGGGGGGAGGGGGGGATCTACAGATGGTGGTGGAGGAAACTCCATCCCTAAATCATGAGTGAGTCGGCGCATGTACTCCATCTTCTCCTGATGCTGCTGCTGCCACCGACTCGTCTGCTCCTCGTACAACTGCTGCTGGCGTCGACGCTCCTCCTCATGCTGCTGACGCATCTGCTCCTGCTCCTGTCGGAGACTCTCTATCAGTGCAGTCTGAGATCGCAACTGATCCTCATACTGTGTAGCAGAAGAAGATACACGAGCTCCTCTCGAGTTGGACGCCGACATCGCAGCACTGCCATAATAATCTCCGGGAGTCAGTTGAGAGCTGATACCAACTACCCGGCCCTTCTCGAAGGCATACTGGGTGGCCTGCATCCATGCCGCCTCATCAAACTGATGGCCAGTGGTCTGATCTGATGACTCGGCCTGACTCTCAGGCCGGGCCTGTGACGCTGCGGCCTCATATGACTCCTGTAGTTGCAATTTAAAATTAAAATTGTGAATATATTATATGCAGTTAATTTTTAAACTTGAAAACAAATAATACTGACCACGATGTGATGCTGACGATCACCTCTAAGCTCCCCAGTAGCAGGATCACTATACATCCTCCGATATACGTCGTACTCCGTAATATCGGGGTGCTCGACAGCCTATAAGAATAAAAAATAAACTGTTAATATTTATAGTTATATAAAATATTTATAAATAATGTACGTACCAGATGCTGTCTATGAGTACTGAAAGAATGACTCCCAGCTCGATGAGTCACCTCCTGTCTCCCCTGATTCTACCTCTCCACCGATGATCTCCTCTGAAAGGCACCACTCAACCAGTGCGCACATAATCCATCTCATACATGGGATGAAATGTACTTTGGTCGGTGTGCTCTACATGACTCGTCAAAATCTGACACTCCTGCTTTCTTCATGGCAGCTTTTCTTAAATTGTGCAAAAACTAACGAAGGCGATCACGCATGGCCACCTCCCATGCCTTGTGGATGGCGTCACGCATGGTATCCTCGATCGGATACCATAAACCCTACAAATAAATCAAAATATCAAGTTAGAAATGAAATAATTTTCAAAATAAAAATTATTTATTTACGTACGTACCAACCAATGGCCGAACATGGCCTACTGCACATCAATGAGAATCTGCTCCCATGTGGTCCACGGATGAGAGAAATAGTTGCGCAAAATAGCGCTTCCCTGTCCGACTGCTATATGTGGAAAACTGTAAAAATAATAAACATTTATTATGTGAATAGATTAATGAAATCTTAGTCAAATCCACAGGTTATCACACAGGTTATCACACATCTGTGTGCGTGGATCAAACCCAAGACGTGGACGTCGCTCAGGGACGGGGTCAGGAATCATCAATCGTGCAAGACCGCGCCCCCTCCGCGTACTCCCTAGAGCGCCTGCAGGCTGAGGGTCATCTGCCAGCAACTCATCCGCATCGAAAGGCAGGTCATCATCCGCCAACTCACGAAATGTGGCGTCGTCCATCTGAAATAGAAAATGTTAATGTTGTTAGCAAATAATTGATAATTACTATTATATATACATATATACATATTATGATTGTATATAAATACCATGGAATTTTATCAGTGTTCATCTTCATCATCATCTTCATATATGTAAATGTCATCTTCATATTCCTCCTCAACATCATCGATATCCATTCGAGTTACATTTGCTTCATCTCTTACCATTTCAAATTCATATGTGACATCATTAACATCATCGTCATCCCTGACTCTTAAATGTGGGGTGTCGTCATCGATACTCATGTCTCTTTGTAAAAAAGATTGATTTTGAGTACTCTCTTGAAAAACTTCAATTCTTTGCACATCAGTGAAAGCACATTCACTTTGACTAAACTGATTGTCTCGAATTTTGATTTTTATTACACTCCACCAATCATTCAAGTCTCTTGATGTAGCACAGTACTTTGCGTAATAAACTTTATGTGCTTGTTGAGCCAATAAGAATGGTTCATTTACTGCGAGAACACTTTTACATTTAATATCGATGATTCCATGAGTCAGATGAACACACACGCCTCTCTCTGTATCCAACCACCGACATTTGAACATGGTTATGTAATGTTGTCCAAGATAACAGAGTTCAATAATTTTATCAAGTATGCCATAAAAGTCAACTTCATTTTCTCGATGATGAGATCCTCTCAAGCTAACTCTATTGTTCATTGTTTTTTTCGATTCCCCATATGCATGTGTGTGAAATCTAAATCCATTCACCACATATGCATTATAAGTTTTAACAAGTTTGGAAGGTGGGTTACTCAATACACACAGCCGTTTGTCAATTTTATCAGCATGTCGAGACACCTGAAAATTTGTGAAATAATTATCAATATAGTAAACTATACATTGAATGAGTTTCTAAAAGATAAAAAATTTATGTTACCAGTTTTTGAAACCACTGAGAGAAATTTTTCAGTCGACGTTCTTCGAGAGCAGCTGCTGTAATTTGTGGAATTTTTTTCTTGATATGATTATCATACAACCTATAAAAACCAAAGTTATTTACTGTAACATAAATGATAGAATAAGTGATATAAACACTTATAGTACAACTGATGTCATCTCTTCATAGTTGAGCAGAACATACGTATGATCTCTATGATTTTCATCATCTGAAATCCAGCGTTCATAAACTCCACCAAAACCAAGCTCTGGCTGGTTGAAAATAGATAATTGATTGTCGATTTCATCAATATTCTTCTCGTTCCGTCCCATTCGGTTGTGTTTTGAAGGATACTCAGATTCAAAATAATGGGAGTAGAAAAAAGATATTTCCTCTTTCAAATAAGCTTCTGCAATAGATCCTTCAACAGATGCTTTGTTACGTACTCTTTTTTTCAATTTTTTCATGCATCTTTCAAATGGGTACATCCACTGAAACTGTACTGGACCTCCACATTTGGATTCATATGGAAAATGTAACATCAAATGTTCCATTGAGTCGAAGAAAGACGGCGGAAATATTTTTTCCAGTTTACATATAATTACAACAACATCTTTTTCAAGTTTTCCTAGAGCATCATAATCTGCTGTAGCCGCACAAATTTCCCGAAAAAAATGAGACATGTCTGTTATGGAATCCCAAATCACAGAATTCAACAGACCTATTAATCCAATGGGTAGAAGTCTTTCCATTATAACATGACAATAATGACTTTTTAATCCAGTAATATGACCATTCTTTACACATCTACCCAAATTGGAAGCACAACCATCTGGAAGTCTCAAATTTGCAATCCACTGAAAAAATAATAAATGGTTTTCTTTAGACAGTGTATAAGCTGCTTTTGGTTTCAGTAACCTTTCTGTTCTGACATTCTCAAACAGTTCCAATTATGGACGCCTGCAAATTTGGGCAAGATCTAAACGTGCATTTACATTGTCTTTTCTCTTTCCTGGCATATCCAAAACTGTATGAAACAAATTATCAAAACAGTTCTTCTCAATATGCATGACATCTAACATGTGTCGGACCAACAAATCAGACCAATATGGCAAATCCCAAAATATGCTATGTTTAATCCAATTGTGTTCTTTCCCAAAACCATAAATTTTCTGTTGGTTTATTGTGGGACCAAAAGTGATGGGAGGTAATGAAAATACAACTGATTTTAACTTCGAACCTGATAGCATTTTTGGAGGTCCATCCCTTTCAACTGTTCCATTTCTGAAATGAGATCTGTTTCTGCGAAAAGGATGATCAGCTGGAAGAAATCTGCGATGACAGTCAAAATAAAAAGGTTTCTTTCCATGAATGAGCATAAATGTTTTGTTCTCTCCCATACATTAAGGACATGATTTCTGACCATGTGTACTCCAGCCAGATAACATCCCATAAGCCAGGAAGTCACTAATTGTCCACATCAATGCTGCTCTCAGTATGAAATTCTGTTTCGTTACAACATCATATGTACTGACACCAGTACTCCACAATAAATTTAATTCATCAATCAATGGTTTCAAATAAAAATCAATATTTTTCTTCGGATGTCCTGGAATTAGTAAAGTCAAAAAGATATATGGCTCCTTCATCAACATCCATGGAGGTAAATTGTACGAAGTTAAAAAAATAGGCCAACATGAATATTGACTACCATAAGATCCAAACGGACAGAAACCATCAGTGGAAAGGCCCAGTAGAACATTTCTAGCTTCTAAAGCAAAGGATGGATGCACTCTATCAAAATTTTTCCATGAATCACCATCGGCTGGATGATTCAAGCTTTTATCGGTTGAAATATTATCTTTATTCCATGACATCATTGTCGCTGTATTCTTAGACATGAATAAACACTAAAGTCTGGATGTAAGCGGAAAATATCTCAACTGTTTTACAGGAATCAAACCAGACTTCCCGTGTTGTCCTTCTTTATATCTCAGTTTCCCACATGTGGGACAACTATCCAACGACTCATTTTCCCCAGAATATAAAATGTAGTCATTTGAACATGCATGAATCTTCTGACAAGTAAGTCCCAAATTTCAAACCAGCCTCTTACTCTTATAGTAATTTGCAGGAAAAACATTTCCTTCGGGTAACAGTGTTTTAATCAAAGAAAATATCTGGTCAAAACAGGTGTTTGACATTCCGTTATCTAATTTGATAGCCATAAATTTTGCAACTGCTTCTAATTTTCTCATCTTACAGCCAGGATATAATGCATCCTCAGCAGACCTCAACAACTCATAAAATTCAGACGGTGCCAACTCAGGATTTGAAGCTATATCAGCCGGAGTTTCTGTATGTTGAACAGATGAACCTGCAACATCATGTACTAAATCTTGAAACCAGGATGGATCCAGAATCAAGTTGGTATCACCTGCTCTGGAACTGCATTCACCGTGTTGATACCAAAAACATAATCTGGTTGAAAACCAAAACGCAAGAGATGTTCCCCCACTTTGTCAAACGTGTCAAACGTTCTCAATGCACATTTTCTACAAGGGCATTTTATTTTGCCTTCTGAAATAAATTCTGGATTTGATGCCGCAAATGATAAAAAAGTCTCCACACCCTCTACATATACTGGATTTAAACCAGAACCATTTGGATTTCTACGTTGATTTATCCATATGCGGTCACCTAATAATAATTGTTGACGACCTCGTTGTTCCATATTTTTCTATAAAATATAAAAGCATTACTGGTTTTGAATAATTTGTTAGAAAAAACACTCAAGCTAGGATAATTATAGAGTTTACATCATACACGACTGACGCAAACTTTTTATTGAGATAGACCTAAAAATTGACCCTTTAAGAATTAAATATGTTGAGAATAAAGCAAAACCTGTTACAAATATTGATAATTTTAATGTTATATAAATTTTTTATTATTTTCATAGTACTAATATTATTTGTAATTATTACTAATTATTGGTAATTATTACTAATTATTGGTAATTATTACTAATTATTGGTAATTATTACTAATTATTACTAATTATTACTAATTATTGGTAATTATTACTAATTATTACTAATTATTGGTAATTATTCCTAATTATTGGTAATTATTCCTAATTATTCCTAATTATTCCTAATTATTCCTAATTATTACTATTTACTGGTAATTATTGGTAATTATTGGTAATTATTCCTAATTATTGGTAATTATTACTAATTATTGTTAATTATTACTAATTATTGGTAATTATTACTAATTATTACCAATTATTACTAATTATTACTAATTATTGGTAATTATTACTAATTATTACTAATTATTACTAATTATTGGTAATTATTACTAATTATTACTAATTATTGGTAATTATTACTAATTATTACTAATTATTGGTAATTATTACTAATTATTGTTAATTATCGGTAATTATTGCTAATTATGGGTAATTATTATTAATTATTATTAATTATTACTAATTATTGGTAATTATTACTAATTATTGGTAATTATTACTAATTATTGGTAATTATTACTAATTATTGGTAATTATTACTAATTATTGGAAATTATTACTAATTATTGTTAATTATTACTAATTATTGGTAATTATTACTAATTATTACTAATTATTACTAATTATTACTAATTATTGGTAATTATTACTAATTATTACTAATTATTAATAATTATTGGTAATTATTGGTAATTATTACTAATTATTGGTAATTAATACTAATTATTTGTAATTATTATTAATTATTACTAATTATTACTAATTATTGGTAATTATTACTAATTATTGGTAATTATTACTAATTATTACTAATTATTACTAATTATTGGTAATTATTACTAATTATTACTAATTATCACTAATTATTAGTAATTATTACTAATTATTACTAATTATTGGTAATTATTCCTAATTATTACTAACTATTACTATTTACCGGTAATTATTGGTAATTATTGGTAATTATTCCTAATTATTGGTAATTATTACTAATTATTGTTAAGTATTACTAATTATTGGTAATTATTACTAATTATTACTAATTATTACTAATTATTACTAATTATTACTAATTATTACTAATTATTGGTAATTATTACTAATTATTACTAATTATTGGTAATTATTACTAATTATTCATAATTATTACTAATTATTGGTAATTATTACTAATTATTGGTAATAATTGGTAATTATTCCTAATTATTGGTAATTATTCCTAATTATTGGTAATTATTCCTAATTATTGGTAATTATTCCTAATTATTGGTAATTATTTCTAATTATCGGTAATTATCGGTAATTATCGGTAATTATCGGTAATTATTGGTAATTATTGGTAATTATTGGTAATTATTGGTAATTATTCCTAATTATTGGTAATTATTGGTAATTATTACTAATTATTGGTAATTATTACTAATTATTGGTAATTATTCCTAATTATTGGTAATTATCGGTAATTATGGGTAATTATTGGCAATTATGGGTAATTATTGGTAATTATTACTAATTGTTGTTAATTATTACTAATTATTGTTAATTATCGGTAATTATTCCTAATTATCGGTAATTATTTCTAATTATCGGTAATTATTGGTAATTATTACTAATTATCTGTAATTATTGTTAATTATTACTAATTATTGGTAATTATTACTAATTATTGGTAATTATTACTAATTATTGGTAATTATTACTAACTATTGGTAATTATTACTAATTATTACTAATTATTACTAATTATTGGTAATTATTACTAATTATTACTAATTATCGGTAATTATTCCTAATTATTACTAATTATTACTAATTATCGGTAATTATTGGTAATTATTGGTAATTATTCCTAAATATTCGTAATTATTACTAATTATTGTTAATTATAACTAATTATTGGTAATTATTACTAATTATTGGTAATTATTACTAATTATTGGTAATTATTACTAATTATTGGTAATTATTGGTAATTATTCCTAATTATTGGTAATTATTACTAATTATTGGTAATTATTCCTAATTATTGGTAATTATTCCTAATTATTGATAATTATTCCTAATTATTGGTAATTATCGGTAATTATTGATAATTATTGGTAATTATTACTAATTATTGGTAATTATTACTAATTATTGGTAATTATTACTAATTATTCCTAATTATTACTAATTATTACTAATTATTACTAATTATTACTAATTATTACTAATTATTACTAATTATCGGTAATTATTCCTAATTATTACTAATTAGTGGTAATTATTAGTAATTATTGCTAATTATTACTAATTATTGATAATTATTGATAATTATTACTAATTATTACTAATTATTGGTAATTATTACTAATTATTGGTAAGTATTACTAATTATTGGTAAGTATTACTAATTATTGGTAATTATTACTAATTATTGGTAATTATTACTAATTATTGGTAATTATTACTAATTATTACTAATTATTCCTAATTATTGCTAATTATTGGTAATTATTCCTAATTATTAGTAATTATATGAATAATTACCAATAATTAGGAATAATTACCAATAATTAGGAATAATAACATTATTAGTATATTTTATTATTAATATTAAAATAATATAATTTTCTATATTATATAGAATTCTCCTTTCATCTGTGTGTTTTCTGTCTCCACATACAAATAATACATGTGGAGACAGAAAACACACAGATGAAAGGAGAATTGTATATAATATAAAAAATTATATTATTTTAATATTAATAATAAAATATACTAATAATGTAATAATGTTATTATTCCTAATTATTGGTATTTATTACTAATTATTAATATTTATTCTTAATTATTGAAAATTATTACTAATTATTCCTAATTACCATTAACTATGAACAATACTAATAATTTAAATTTATTAAGTAACAAAACAATGTAAACATAATTAAATTACAACTAATTAAGAATAATTGAAACTAATAAAAAATTTAAAATAAATATTAAATTAAAATGAACATAAATACCTTGAAAATTGATCTGAGGTTGATCTCTGATCGTTCTTGAAAACTTCAATATCAACTCCGGAGAAAAAAATTAAACTTGAGAAATGCTGAACTCTAGAAATAGAATTTTGAGAGAAGGAGAAGATGGAGTTTGAGAATGAATTGAAAAAAACGGATGGGGGTATTTATAGGTTAGATTATTTGCGACGGGTCCATTTGCGATGGGTAGCCCGTCGCAAATAATATTATTTGCGACAGTACCCGTCGCAAATACCTTAGCCATCATTTATTACGGTCAACGGTTAAATAGTTATTTGCGACGGGTCCCGTCGCAAATAACCACCTGCCGACATACTATTTGCGACGGGGGAATATTCCCGTCGCAAATACCTTTTACCGCCGCCGGTTATTTGCGACGGGCAATAACCGCCCGTCACAAATATGTTTCCCGCGATTTGGCGCGCAAAGCGCGCCAGTTCTTTTGCGACGGGGAAAGCAATCCCGTCGCAAAAGGCTACTTATTTGCGACGGTCAAATACCCCCGTCGCAAATAACCCATCGCAAATACCCATTTTTCCCGTAGTGTACCAGGGAGGGAAACACAAATATGTCAGACATCTCGCCTTATGTTGCCTCCAACTAGAAGGACTCTAACTTGGGTGCTGACACCATATCTGAGTTTGAGGAGAGGTTGCACCTAGAAATGAAGAACAACATGATCACTGAGTTGGTGTTTGACCACGTGTGCTTGATTCCTGACATCCAGACCCTATTGAGTGAGAATTTGATCAAGTTCTTCATCAATCAAGAGGTCCATTAGGATCCTATTAGAGGTATATTCTCAAATAACCTAGTTGGAAATCAGGCTCACGGCTAGATGGATAGGGCGGTGAATCTGGAGGCGAGGGATCATAGCTCATTCATGATCGAGTAAGAGATAGAAGAGAGGCTAGAAAAGGTGGAAAAGTTGACATCCAGGCCATGAAAGATTATAGTAGATCATGACCAAGAAAGGCTTCCCTAGTCTCGATGTCAACTTGGACACCTTTTTTAGCCTCTCGTCCATCTCTTGCCCAATAATGAATGAGTTGTGGTCCCTCACCATTAGATCCACCACCATCTCCATCCAACTATGATCCTGCCTTTCCACTAGGTTATATGAGAATACACATATACCAAGATCATTATGGACCTATGGATTGATGAATAACTTGATTACGTATTTTCTCGACAGGGTATGTCTTTTGAGAATTAGGAAATCGCTATCGAATACCAACATAGTGATCATGTTGTTATTCATGCCCACCTGTGACCTCCCCTCATACATGGGTATTATGTCATTACCCAGGCCAGATCCCTTCTAGTTTTAGGTTTCATAAGGTGATATATCTGACATCTTTGCATCACCATCCTAGGCATTTTACTTTTCGATCATGTAGCTGGGCACCCTACCGAAGCTCCCCTTAATGTAATCATTGTTCTATATTGGCCTTACCAGGTTATTACTTTGTTGTAACCTACCCTTGTTCTTTATAATGTAGGCTCTCAAGACCTGAGATGCGATCTCATCATTCAATTACTTCTCGATCGACTTTTCCATTTTGTTCTCATTCTCAATCTAATATATCATGTCGATCATGGCACCCTCAGGTGAGAAATCATGTGTGGGGCACATCTTGAACAACTTTCTAACATTTAGGGGGCTCGCTGCATCCAATGCGATGCCTCCCATAAGAACCCCTTGACATCCACTATACTCAGGTCACATGTCTCCTATGCCTCCTTGATTAGATCATTCATCTCTTCGCTGCACAATGGACCTGCCAATTTTCCCAAGTGAGTGGTGTACACCTTCTTATACACCTTACAGACCATCACTTCATCCCCTAGCTTCACGAGGTGTGGGGGTTGGATGACTATCTCTATGTTTGTTTTTCCACTATGATGACCACTAGGGACTTTGACTTCTAGAGCTGTGTCCCCACCATGGCATGGGTACAAACCCCTACCAAGTAGGATTCTATGGATATTAACATTTGTTTCAGCTTCTCTATGTCCGAATTGCCAAGGGAAACCCTGTCCTTGCCTACCATAACCAACCCGCAACGTTGGCTCACCCTGACCAGGAAGTCTACCACTAAGATACTGAGGAACCTATTCTCTTCCTTCTTTTCAATGAACTACCACTGGTCCCACATGCCCATGTTCTGATCTTCTAACCACTTCATCTATGACATTGGAGGGGATGCAATGTTTCACCTTGCCTTTCAAAAAAATTACAGGGGTAAAAGGATTCTATAACACCATATTCTTTCATTTTTATGTTTGTGTGTTTCTTTGTAGTTTTGTAGTCTCCCTTCTCTAGCCATTTTTAATATCCATCAAAAGGGAAATAAAGGCTATAGTTGGGGGTGACCGTGAAATTCACTCTTGAGGTAGAATACATCATAAGATCAAAGGAATTTATAACACAAATGAGGGGATCTAGATAATGATTCTCTATACCAAAAAATTAAGGGAAAATGAAGTAATGACACCCACATTTGGGTGACTCCTTTATACCCATTTTTGGGTGCTTCAGATCTACATCTTAGGTTATGGAAATCGCCGATGGATCAGATTGAGAAGAAAATGCTAATCGACACAATATATTTTTTGAGCCACTAACCAGAAGGGTTATTGAAGTATCATCATATTTATAAATAATACCCTCCTCTTTTGGGATAGGATGGGGAGCCTATCTCCTGCAGTCTAAGCAAGAATGGCCTTGAATATGATAGTGTGAGAAAAATAAAATAGGAATGGAATAATAAAATTATTTCTAGGATGAAATGTGTGGGCCACCAAAGAGAAAGATAGTGGGAGCCAAAAAAGATAAATTCATATAGTAGCCATTGGTGAGTCCCGACCTATGGTGGATGGATAAATATTTTTGGTTTAAAATGGATATAACAGTGGAGCTGGATAGGTTCCAGGATCTAAAAAACCATTCAATGATTGGCAGAGAAGGGGGATCCCGACCAAACATGTCTATTTTAGACCATTTATATTATTAAGAAGATCTAATCTGTCTAGAGAGGCCAATGGTTCCAAATAGACCTAAAGAGTATCCTATTGTTTCAGATACAACAAAATCTGCAGTATCGGGGGAAGAAAGGCCCTCAGAAGAGATGGAAATCTGTCAAGTAGGGCCAATTTTAATGCCCTAGTGACCAGTGAAGGCTGATATCAACACGGAGATGAGGAAGGATCATCCTTACCTAATAGATTTAGGGGGAATTATCCCCCAGAATGGGGATGTAAACTAGATATAGGGGCATGTTAACTAGAAGGATACTCAAATATAAAGCTAGAATGAGATGCATTATCATGCGGACAGCTATGAAGGCCATATGAAAAAGCATCTCTAAATCCACCTCTACTAAAGAATCTATAGAGGGAATCCCTGGAATAGATGACAAATTTGAATAACTAGTAATCGCCCTTGTGTATGCATGGTATATTGGATTAATGGTTTTTATTTAATAATATAATGATATTTTTAAAAGTTACAAAGTAATAGTACTGTTGAATATTTTTTAATCACAACGTATTGGTATGGGGTTGACCTATATAGTATGTATAGATGTGTACACAGTGAAATAGACTATTCTGGATTCTTATTGTTTAATTTTGTTACATATTTAGTCATCTTACTTTTTTGTATTAAGATAAATCACCTAGACCACATGACAACAGGTAACAAATACTTGAAATTTTTGGTATATGGATAAACATTGGGGAAAAGGTATGTTGAAAAAGTAGTAATGTATCTATTGTAGAACCGTATCAATCATTGATTGAAACATGATATTGTAGGATGTCACCCAAAAATATTATCACATTGTACAAGTATTCATCTTCAAAATATTTGAACATAATTTTCTATATATAATTTTTTTTTAAAATAAAAATACCATACTGAATTTTTAAAATAAAAAAAATTGAATGTTAACATAAAAGAAATAATTGGAAAACAAAATAAAAAGATAGAATTTGGTATGGTTTCTTTAAACCATGTTTTACTCATAATACCTTTTATGTATTCTCTAATTAAATCCACTTTGTGGTGATGTGGGAACTATTACAGGAGAATCAACATGAAAAAAGAACACCAACTGAAATATTACATTTGGGAAAATAAAAACAGGTTACAAATGCAGACAACATTTTTAGATATCAGACATACAAAATAGCACCACTTTCAGAATCTATTATCCTTGAAAAATCACACCACTATGCAAATAGAGACAAACAAAATGATCCTAAAAATTAAACAAACCAAACCATTTAGCCATTTGAATCTTACACTAATTTCAATCAGCCTCGTTTCGAACATAACCTGCAAAATTTTAAAGCTAACCAAAACAGTGCTAATTATAGGAGAACTAAAACACCAAGAAAATATCCACAATACAAAACTCCAACACAAAGTAAAAATGAAGGCAAGGACAAACCCACTTAACCAAAAATACCCATCCATCAATGAAATATCTTCAGTTGCAATCCAGTGGACTCCTACAATGGACCCACCTACAACATGAGGGTAACTGTAAAATATCCAACATGTCTTGATACATTATAACCAAACAACCATTAATAAATCATATCACAACAAAATTAAAACACAATCAATAGTTTGGATGATAATAGTGGAAAATAAATAATATTTTGAAGTTAGAATATGAAATATATAATGGGCAGTTATTATGAATGTGAAATTAATTGTAGATTAATATATATGCATTACCTATATGGAAAAGGGATATTGTTTATGTTATCAAACTTAATTTTCCATTAAATGGAGAAAGATGCTACTTATAATTGACCATCATCATTTTGTGAGAACTCATGCTACATAAATGGTTACAGGTATAGCCAATATCATGTTCATTGAAGACCTTCACTCAAAGAAAATAGCAGCCTATAAAAATAACATGAATTAGGTTTAAAAATAACGTGTTCTCACATTCATGAAGTAGCATAACTTCTGGTAACTAAAAATAAATAATTCATTAACTATAAAATGATAATTACCTTGTAAAAAATCATATTATGTGGTAACCATATTGAACATGAGGTAGAAATAGCATGTGGACACTTGATTTAACATGGATTGGGTATAAAAACCTTGAATTCATGGTTAGTAGAAAATATAATCATATAGTAACTCTAGATACCATGATTTTCCATTGAATCTTCAGCCATTGCATGCGCATTTGGTTTTTCATGAATAAAAATGAGTCGCATAATAATCTAAAAAAATGGAAACTAATTGAAATATATTGGAATTAATAATATATGTGAAATAACCTATATTGGTGTACAATATGAGAGGATACTAATCCTATTTGATGTAATCTTCAGAGTTTTTTCAAGATCTGATCAGGTGAATCTATGGAAGGGGAGAAGTCATGCTACATAAATGTTTGTAGGTGTGACCAATATCATGTTCAGTGAAGGCCTCCACTCACTACAAGTATCAGCCTATAAAAACAACATGCATTAGTTTTAAAAACAACTTGTGCTCACTTTATGAAGTAGAATAACTCTTGGTAACTTAAAAACCATAATTAAATAACAGTAAAACGATAATTAACTTATAAAAAAAATCTTATTATGTGGTAACTATATTGTCCATGAGGTGTACATAGCGTGTGTACAATTGATTTAACATAGAGTGGGTATAATGACCTTGAATGCTTGGTTAGTTGAAAATATCATTATATAGTAACTCTACATACCTTGATTCTCCATTGAATCTTCAACCATTTCATGGGCATTTGGTCTTATATGAATAAACATGAGTCGCATAACAATTTAAAAAAGAGGAAACTGATTGAAATATATTGGAACTCATAATATATATGAAATCTTCCATATTGGTGTATAGTATGAGAGGATACAAATCCTATTTCATTTAATCTTCAGAGTTTTTTCAAGATCTGAGCAGGTAAATCCATGGAAGGGGAGAACTCATGCTACATAAATGGTTGCAGGTGTAGCCAATATCATGTTCAGTGAAGGCCCCCACTCACTAAAAGTAGCAGCCTATAAAAACAACATGCATTAGGATTAAAAACAACTTGTTCTCATTTCATGAAGTAGAATAACTCCTGGTAACTTAAAAACAATAATTAATTAACTATAAAATGATAATGAACACACCTTTGTTCAGTTAATACACATCACCTTAGGTACACTGAAGTTACAGTCACTTTAAATAGGGTTCACTGTAGGTATACAAACCTTTTACATCATATATTTTGGTGATTTTTTATCCCTTATAAATAATAGAAATACCAAAATGTAAACTTTACTTATATGTATATAAAATAAATAGATTTTCAATAGAATAAATAAAACATTAGTATCTATTCTATATAATTATATATCTTCAAAAAATAGTGAAATATGCATACTAAACCCATATAAGAAAATAACTAGAATGTTTAAGAACACCATCCATTTTCTAAGGTATATAAATAGAAATTTCAGTCTTTCATGTAGTTTAATGAAATATAGATTATGGTATTAATGTAATGAAACAATTTTTTTCGTGTTACTCAAAATTAAATATTGTTGTAAAAAGAATAAAGTATGTATGAAAAGGAATGGTAATATATTTTCAACATATAGAAATAAAATACATGAAGTATCGTTTAGATCAAATAAGAAAAAGTAATAAAAGCAGTGAAACATTCAAATTGAAACAGAAATTGTATCAGAGTTGATTTTGAGTTGAACACATGGAAATAAAAATGGATTGTTTGGACAGATGGTATAGTTAGAAAAAATCTGGGTGAAATTTTTTATAGTAACTAAATACTTTAACAGAAGATGGTGTCCCCTTGGAGTCAAACAAAATTCAGCAAACTATGCTAGTAAAAACCTTCAAGAAGTGGGTTCTTGTAGTGTTGTAGTGGAAAATTAGTGTATATAAAATATAATGTTTATGAATTGAAAAATTATATGATCAAATGTAGTATGTATTAATCATGCAAGGTAAAAAATAAGTTACTGAAATGGTGGATGTGGGAAGTAAATCCTTAAAGAACCGTGATAGCTAAATGAAAGAGTTATCCTACCTCTGAACAATGAGAAGTATCAATTGTAATAAGATGCACCAGAAGAGTTTAATTTGAATTTTTATGTAATCTACCTTCAACTGTCATATCATTTCTTCCACCTACTAGCACATCCATGTGTTCTCCTTCTATAAGAGTTTAATTTGTGCATAATTCTTAAAAAATAAGTTATAGAACATGAAGATACATAGTTTTATCAATATTTAAAAGGTATTATTTTACCTTACATGACTCATAGGAATTTTGAAAAAAGAACACTAATCCATACATATTGGTTCATTGAAAACAAATTATACATATTGGGAAAAAATGTACCTGAAAATTTAGAAAACCCCATTATTTAGTTAATATAGATTATTTTTTTTGTAGAACACAGACCAGTTGACAGTGGTCTTTTTTCCATTAAAAAAATATATCACTAAACATAATAAATAGAAAAGTCAAAATGTATCAACTTCTTAAAGTTAGTATCATCAATTGGTTAAACAAAGAAAATAACTCTGTTTATTTCTTTATTAGAATACATTCCATGGAAAAATAGAGAGTGCATAATAAAGAAAATCATTTGAAAGAAAGAATCATGAAAAGGATATTGTGTCAATATAAATAATAGGAAAATATTAAATAGTTACCCTTATGAATGCATGAGTCTAGGATTCAGTAGAACCTATGGAATTTGAATATTTTTAATCCCACTAATACTAAAATATGAAATCATAAAGATAATTTTAGTCAAAATTAAAAGGCATAGATGCATATTGATCATTCATTTTCCTATTTATATCAGTCTAAATGATGAAAACCTAATTAATTTTAGTTTTCAATTCATAATAATAATTATAAAAATGTAACTAAAGATTCATCATGCATGAAAACCTGAACCGGGATATCGAATTAGTTCAAGAGTGTTGTGTTGTTGGATTTAAAGATCACCTGAATAGATACATGTAATGGGTAAGAAGAGGGGCTGCCAGATTTTTTTTCAATGATTGGTGAGATTCACCCATTCCAAGATGCTTTAACAGAGAGCTCTCAACCACTTTAGAAGACTTGGAAACATGAAATTGATTAAAAAAATATATTTGAAGACACATTGAATCTTCGTGTAGCATGAGAATCAATATCACTATTTAATTCAATTTCTAAGCTGTATAAAGAATAAGTGCATGTAGAATATGAAAATAAACATAAGTTCATACATTTTTAAAAACTAAAAAATTTCCTTACTATATGAATGCAATCATCACAGCTTGTATTTGATAGGTGATATTCATTTTTAAGGCCAAGAAAATTAATTAATTATTCAAACCAAGTGAGTAGATGATATAAAGTAGAAAATCCAACATGAAAAATGAATTCACTGGAAAATAAATTCATGCCCACTGTGAAAATATAATTTAGAGAATAATATGTATTTGAATTTCATGCAACAAAGAAGAGAATGAAAGAACCATTAATAGTATCATTAATAGTAGCATTGTTTGCAATATCTAATATTTTCAGCCCTAAAAAACACATATGAAACGTAGTTAAATTAAGAGAAATGAAACTGTAAAAATTGAATAGAAAACTGGCCTCAGTATTCTCATCGCATGTACAGGGAAATAATGTCTATTTGGTGATAGAAAAACAATATAAAATAAGAAATGTATGGGATTCGGTAGTACTATAAGAAAAGTGATGAAGAAAGGTATGATGATACTACAAGAATAGATTAAGGAATTGTCTGGAATACTAATATTTACAGATCCTTAGTCAAATAATTCCAAAACTAACAATACCTAAACAGTTGAGAGGTGATGTAGAGGAGGTTAACACCTGAAAAATATTGGTGAACATGGGAAATACTGGTTATAGGAAGGCATGTACAAGAGGTTTCCACTTGAAATTAGAGTGGAATAATTGGTTTATAACCATAAATATGTATAAAAAATTAAGAGTATCAAACCATAAATACAAAAAAAATTAAGAGCATCCAAAACACTCACAAATTAAAATTTTAATCCCAAAATATATTTTTCAATGTATCCAAAACATTCACAAATATTATAGCACATAATAAAATTAATGAATTGTAGTAAATCCTGAAACATGACTCCACATAAGACAAGTGATGAATAAAGGTATGCTGATACTAAATGAATTAAAAAAATAGTTTTCCAGAATAATAAAATCTGACAATGTAATCATCAGTTGGATATCAACATGCTAAACTAAAATGAAATTGAAATAATTTTCAAGGAAAATCATACAACAAACCATATTAGAAGTTTATTTTATTCAAAGGGGAAATTAAAATTTAGACAATAGTAAATGAACCCGTAGTCTTATAGAACTAAAATGATACCAGAAATGCAGTTGCAAGGATTTTGGTTTTCCAGCAGGCAGTTAAGGTAATACCTGAAGTGAGAAGATGATGTGGGAGGGAATAAAAGATACAGTAAGCATTCCAATAAGGGAAGGTGATGTCAGTTGAAATTGCAAACCCTAAAATCCCTTGAATATCCATCTGAAATTTCAAGATGTTGGGGGTTCGAAGGAAAGGAGTGATAGTAAAATGAAGTTGATTTGAAGGGATTTAATGTAATTGGAACGAATTGAAGGAGGCTTGTGGAGGAAAAGTCTTACGTTGTGGGGTTGGTTCTAAAGGGATTCGTGAGCCAGAGTAGCTATGAATGAAAATTCATGTGGGAGAATGAACATGATAGAGAGGTATGGTGAAATTGAGATAAGGAGGAAGACTAAGTATGAGTATGATAAACTATAAGGAAACCAAGAGGAGGATGACGCCTGCTTTGGGAGTTTTTGGGAACCCAAGGTCGTGAAGAGCTCAATCTCGACTGCGAGCGGGAGAAGGAAACCCATGAAGAGTAGAGTTGAAACTTGTAGAAAGAGGAAGTTGGATATGGAGGACGATGGAGTGCGGGTTGACCAGGAAAAGGAGGATAATGAAGGTGGGGGTTTAAGGAAAGTGTAGGTCTCGAGGCGTGATAACCTTAGTAAGATAGGGAGACGGAGGTGGAGAATGGATGATATACCGTGCAGAGGGGTGACGTGGAGAATTGGAGAAAGGGTACATATGGGAAAATTTATGTGGATGAATGTGAGTGTGACACGTGGCAGAAGTAAAGATAGGATTAGTATATATAGTAGATGTGGAGGTGTGTAAGGCACATACAATGGGTATCCGACACGATCAATATTTTAACCAAAATACCCCTCCCTCTTTAATATATAAACTCTTTTAAATCTTCTTTTATTTTTCAATAATGATTATATTTATATATTATAAACCTCACTATAACCACTTATAGATGAGATATTTCTAATTCCTCTCATAAAAAGCATTTTCATATTTTTTTATATTATAGAAATAGATAATTAAAAAAAATGTTTCATTACATGTAAATTAGCTTATTAATTCAATAAATATCATAATTATTCATTTAATGTATCTTCAAAATAATTGTGTAATTCATTTATAATTTTTTTAATGAATCTAAAATATTTATTAGTTTTTTACCATATTATAAACTCTCTTAAAAAATTATTTTCTTATGATAGTTTTATACAACTTAAGTGAATGATGGTATATTATTTTCAATTAATCCTTTTTGAGAATGTTGTCAAAACTGGATCTCATGATTTTATAAGAAATTTTAGATCATGTAATGTCATATATATAAATCTAGAATGATAATTTAGTCATTAATATAATCATATTAAATGTAAGCAATTAGAATGATTTTAACCATCTAAAACATTCATAAGAAAAAATATTTCTCAATTTGAAGTTATAATTTTTAATATATTGATGAATTAAACACCCTTAATTCAAAAATTAAAAGAACATTATACTATGAAACTACTAGATAATTCAAAATAATTAGATATTAACCACCTACTGTTAGCATTTCATTGTTTTAAATTTGGAACCATAAACCCCATAACCTCAATAAAATCTAACATAAGAAAAAATAAACTAATAAATGAGTAATAAATGAAAATAATATAATTTAAAGGTATAAATATGTTTAAATAAAGAAGATTAATGTTATTAAACTATTAATTAAAAAATATAATATAATTATTTTATAGGATATAAAACATATGACGAAACAATAGACTTGAGGTAAATTTTTATTTCTAAATTTCCATTCATTTTTTTTATTTTAGTTTTCATCTTCTATTTCTATCTCATTTTAATGGACTTTAATGTATACATTATATTAACTCCTATATATTTGATATATTTATGGTATCTTTTCCTATCTTATGAATTTATAGATCACAACTTACTTATCCACAAGTATTCTTTCCAACTCTTTTTTATTTAGGTAATTATATTCTATATCCACCAATATCTTCGTTAGCCCAACTAGGTTAAATGACTTGATAGGGGTGAATCATGATATGATAGATTAAAAAAACTACTCATTAATATCTTGTGTTTTCTTTAAATAAAATACTATTCTCTCTCTTTCTCGTAACAATATATGTGTATAAATGAATGCATCCATGAGACACAATAATTTTACTTGGTCCATCCACACTAGGCTATGTCTAAGGAACCTACACAAACAATGTGTCTATATACACTAAAGTGTGATACTATTACAAAGTTGGAATTTTACTCACTACCCCACCTAGTTTACAAACAATCATAATTTAAAAGCTCGCTTCTCTCTCAACTAAAGTGTGATCACTTCTCTTTAAAAATATTCTACTTTTTATCACTTGAATAAATGTTGTTTACACCTCATTTGGTGCATTATGAAGCTAAACATTCATCTAATTGATGACTACCACTTTAAAACAAAAACTATGGAAAAATCCTTTCAAGTTTTCACAACTTTATCTTTCGCACAACCTTTGCATTATATGTGCACAATTCTACCAACATTTGTACAACTTTTATGTTTTGTTGTGAAACATTATCTTTCATGAAACTATAAATATCATTTTTAAACTCTCATTTTTCAAAAAAAAAATTGGATTGTCATAAACTCACTTGTTCTTATAGATACAAGTCCCTTTTCTGCACACAACTGATGTTTGAGTTGTTACTTTATGAAATAAATAAATTCACGCAACTATTACATGATTCAAATCCCTAGTATTATCAAAGGTTCGAGCTACTCAAATGAGGGAGGTGTCCTTATATTTATAAATGTGGTTTAACCTTCATAAAACTTGTTTGTGTACCTTTGATTGTGCAAAAAACTTTCCTTATACACTAAATTTAAATAATTTAGCATCTCATTTAGTGCACAATTCACCACCATTGTTCAACTACATCCCTATTTCATGGGATCTCGCAACTATCATTGTGTCATGAAACTTTTACTTTCATAAAGTTTCAGAACTTATGAAAAAAACTACCCTTTTCCATATTTGTATGAAATGACCCTGAATCTCCAATCACGTTTATTTTTTCGAAACTCCTTTACCCTTTCACACAACTTTTTGATTTATGTGAGAATCCTTCCATTTCTAGAAATAACTTTTTTCCTTCCTCTAATTTTTTTGACCAAAAAATTTGGAAAACACTAGGAAATGATTCCACCTTGTAAACATAATTTATTTTACCACTTCCAGAGCTTTAATATCTATGTCTTGAATATTTTTAATATACATGGTCAATAATCATGATGGAATTCCACAACTGACATTGTCAACATGCCTTGTTAACCAACACAGTGAACCCAAAAACACTACAAAGTCAACCTGTGGTATTTTTTCCCAACAATCACCCTCTATTTCTCCTCCACTATTTATAATAGGATTATTTTATGTTATATATTATTCCTTCTACTTCCTTTATAGAGGATATGCATAAGTTAGTACTACTCTTGAATTCGATTCTTGAAGTGAAAACCTAGGGAGTTAATAAGGGAATCTTATTACACATCTATATTTCATTAAAATATTCATGTACATTAACTCAGTTTATTTTAAAAGATCATTTTTTATGAAATCTTATTAATAAAATATTATTTAAAATTAATTCTATCTCATTTTGAAGATTATTTTTGAAGGTAACTTATTTCTATATTTTTAAAACAATTTCACAAAAATGTAATAAAACTATTTCCATCATTTCTCTTATTTTTCCTCTATATTATTATAAAGATTTATTACACTAGTCATTAATTATATTATGCTTTATTTTCATATTTTTTTAAAAAATATCACATTTTTATGAAATAAATCATACATTTACAATCCACCTTTAAAATGAAAATTTCCTTATTTAATAATATAGTACTTAAAAAATATGCATTTATTTAATTAAATATTATATAATTTGGTATCTTACACTTATTTTTTTCATATATTCCAATATTATTTTATATTCCAAAAATTTGACAATTTATTATGTTGTATTTTCTCAAATATCACATGTTTAAATAAAAACTAATATATCAAAATAACCATTTGATTTAGTATCCTAATTCATATGTTTATATAATGTATTGGAACTGAAGTATCTGTGAGAGAAATGATTTTCCCATTCCCTTTTCACAACTTATAATTTTTTATTCTTGAATATATCATTTTTTCAATGCCTTTATTTAGTGAATACAATGTACTTCTATATTTTGGTTGATTGGAATCCACTAAGAAAACCACATCATTTCAATGATTAGAAAATTATCAGCATGTACATATAAAAATTATTCTATACATAGTGAATAAACAATACTTTATTATCTTCACTTAAGAGTATTTACCTATATAGCTAACTTATTTTTATAGACACTTGTCTTATTCGCACATAGTTATCATGATATGTTCTTGAAGGATTTATCATAGCTACTTTATTTTAATGGGACCCATATGTATGGATATTTCATTACGATTATGGGTGGGATATGAGTTATATAGCTCCTGTATGCATTAGGTAAATCGTTAATACAAAAGAGATAAATATGTCAATGTGACTAAAGAGAAATCTCATTCCACTGTGTTTTTTAAAAACAAGAGTAAATGTAACACCCTTAAAATTTAATTTAAAATAACAATATACATGATATCTTTCTTAGCATGCAACATCATGTTTTAAGCGAATTGTGATATACTATAATAATATAATTATTTAAATGTGGTCATTGTAACCTAGATGTTAAATTGAAAGGTATGAATAATAATAAACACATTATGAATAATATGTATAATGTTTTTATATAATTCAAATTTATTATTTAATTCATAATAAATAAGTATTCAATTTTTAGTAAAATCATTTTATGCTTAAAAAATGGGTTTTATTGCTTTTTGTGAGTGAATATTATAATTAATTTATAAAAAATTTATAAATTTATTTTTATAAAATTGATATCATTTTTTTTAATTCATAATGTAAAAATTATCTCTGGGTTTAATTTTTAGATTTTTCTAAAAGGATTAAATTTTTAGTGAATAGTGAAAATTATCGATTTTATAGAAAATTGCCCTTTCCATTCAAGTATTTACAAAGTTAAATTTTGTTTTAAATTTATTTCAAAATTTAATTAGTACCTTGTTATTAAAAATAATCAAATTAATATTATTTAATTAAAAATTATTCTTCATTTAAAAAAACATTTTTATATTTAAAAATGCATTTTCCAGGAAAACAGTTTTTCATCGCATTTTACGGGATTATTTTAAAAGAAATTTATGCCACTTATATATATATATATATATATATATTCATAAAATTAATTAAATATTTGGAATCATCATGTTCAAATTTTTTAAGTAGGTCAACTTTATTTTTGGTCATTATGAATAGTGACCATGGTAAATCGTTATCACCTCGATAAGGGTAAATCAGGTAATTAAGGTTAAAAATAATATGATAAAGATTTAAAAACTAATATACCACCTAAATTATTTTTTATTTTATGAGTTAGGTTAATTATCCACATCCAATATTCATAGATATGTCAACTTGGTGCCATTTTTCTTTGATAATGAACTTAATATTATTTTAAGTACATAATAAATCCAAAAGCTTCACTCCCTTTGTTTTAATAACTTTAATTTCTTTTCATAGGGATAAAATGAGGTTATGTTTGGTTATAAATTTTTATTTGAAAGTTTAAAGATTTTTTTATTATTATAATTTATTTTTAATTTTTTTGTGATAAAATAATTACTCTAAATGCCTACGCAACTTCGACACAATGCAGGTGCATGCGTTAGAGAAATCAAGTAAATGATTTTAAAACGTTAAAAGAAAATTTTTTTTGGGTGAGTTATGGTGTTCCACAAACTTTTTGGATAAATATAATGTATTATTTATGTGTTAAAAATTAATATGAAAATTACATTAATGTTTTGATATTTTTTTAAAGTCAAATTATGTAAATAGCCTCAAATATAACTTTAATGGTATTTTATGTTAGATAATAATTTATTAAATGATAAAAATATTATATTTGGATAATTTAATGGGATATTATATATAATTTTAACCATTTTTCACTTATGTGTCACTTTTTCTTTCATAGTAACTTTCTTGTCCCCTGATGAGTAAAAAACATTGATATCATGGTAATCATCAAAAGGGTTAATGGGAGGTAAAAACTAAGAGATAAGGGTTAAAACATCAGCTAAAATTATCTAAATTTTATTGTATTAGTGTATTTAGACTTTTATCAATCCTATATTTTAAATATATCATTTCATATCCACTTGAAAATTAAAATTAATTAATATTGATGTAATAATTTAAGTAATTCCAAGGGTGCCCCTCTCCTCTCATATATAAGGACACCACCTCTCATATCTTCTTCACACTTATTGAGTCACTTAGCTTGACCAAACTCTACTGAAAAATCTTATTAACTTAATTGTTTAAATTATATAGGTTTTGATACTCTTAAAAGACCACCCCTAAGGTCCCTGAGGAGAGATCCTAAGGAGGTTCTTCAAATAGAATGTAATCTTCTTAATCAAGAACTTTAATTTTAATTATTCTTCCATATACTTCAATTCTATTATAACATTTCCAATATAATAACATCAATATATCCCTTATGCTGATATTTTATTATGTTAATATAATAACCGTATTCATCTCCATTTTTATCCTATGTGGAAGGAAAACATTATTTTTGTGTACGTATGGACTACCACCTCCACAAAGTGATGTGTTTTTTTCATCACCGCCTCTCAGGGATGTTTATAAGGATTTATTTAATATATATATATATATATTATTAATAAAATAATTATCATTTTATAAATATAATATATAATCTATTTTTTCCCCTCTATCCGTTAGAAAATAGTAATGTCGTTTATGCATATGTGTGGATTACCACCTCCACAAAGCGATGTGTTTAATTTTTCATGAACATGTTTAATGGATGGTTCTAAAATTTTATTTAACATATAAAAATTATAATTATGAAATAATTATTATTCTATATATGATGTAACCAGGACATATTTAACCATGTAGAACCTACTAAAATAATTTTTCAATTATGAAATGAAATTCCTCAAAACACACATTGTGAACTTAACTAATTACGTAATTAAATATATCAATGAAATAAATAAAATAAATGGTCTAATGATATTTTATTAAGTCTGGACATGAGGTAAGGGATTTCATAACTTAATTTCCTTTCATTGGGCTATACATAAACTTCATTGATGATGTTATGCCAATATTATTCGTGAAATGAACTTTGATTTTATTATGTTGTATATCTATTTTTTTTGTATTAAAATTATTACACATAATCACATCATTGATTAAATTTTAACTTCAATTATTGGATCTTTGTAATGATTATTTGCCTCAATATATTTTTATCCATGTCTTTTATTATGCACCTAACTCCTTTTATAAGTTATATATGCTGCCTATTGAGATATTATATTATGAATTAATCTTTCATCGTGATATGTAAAGTTACTTTTAAGTTCTCTCTTTAATGAGATTTTTATTAAAATGTTATAAAATCTATAAGGGTTTTCATGGACTCAATTTTAATTCCATAAGACATAATTCATGTTATGCACCATGATTTGTTTTCTATGGAGTAGTTATTGTCCCATGAATGTGTTTTAACATATTATTTCTTGAAAATTATGGGTATAATCATATTATTTTCATTCATTCAATGGATTTTTATATTCGAGTATTATCCAATTTTCAAGTGTTTTTAGTCTCAAACTTCCCACTTTGAGACATGTTTTGATTGATGCACTTATATTAATTTATGTGGTGTTAAATAACCCCATGGATTTGTGGCTTTGGTTTGAGAAAGCCTAAAGATCCAATAGTTCTCGGTGAGTTTGGGTTATTGTATTTGTTGACGACCTTAATTGGAGAACTCATAATTATGATAGATCTTGATTTAGTTTTTATGGAGTTACATATCATTTAAGGAAGTATGATGATGCAAGAAAGTGTTTTATAGAAGTGATGGAGGTTGGTTGAATAATTTCTATTTCATTTATGAGTGAATTCTGAATCCAGATAGCTGAATTTGTAGAGTGGTGATCCACATAGTCGATTTGGTGATGTGAGACTCAGGTAGCAATTTTTTTATATAGGAGATTGACATAGCCATTTCTTATACATAGGAAAATAACATAGTCGGTTAAGCCATGTAACTGAATATACCACATATCCAGATGATCTATGTAGCCTATTTTGGAATTAATGTAGTCATTTTCAATTGAGAAGCTGAGTGTTTCAATTTTCATAATGGTCTACATAGCTGAATTTCTATAGATGAGTTTCATGAAGTCGATTTTCTACATAAGAATTTTTAAAATAATTCACATAGCTGATTTTATATGTACCCAATTGAGAATTCATGTAACTGATTTTCTACATAACTGATTGAGAATCACATGGCCAATTTTTTATCTAGTCATCTATTCTTCATATATCCAATTTTGAGTCTTCACTATATTTAGATTTCTTTTATACAGGTTTTTAGAATTAAAGTATTCAAAGGTGAATTTATTATGATGTTTTATGGATGGTTCTGAATTCCTCTATAATCATAGGCTTTATTTTTTAAATAAAGAATGGATACATGGTTATTGATTGTAGTTATAGTGATAATGGGGCTATTATTATTACATTTCTCTTTCTTTATCAAAGTGATTAGTGTAGTGGAATATTTTGATGAGGTAATGTGAAAATAAACAGGTTGAGAAAATAAGAGTCAAGAGCCAAGGTTGAATCTTCATCGATCAACATACGATGAAAATTGTGTCTTTAGATGATCGAATCAACATCTATGAATATTTTTGCAGTGCATTTTAAGACTATACCATGATAAATTCTTTCTCGTATATTTTTTTAGTCCTGTAGAAGTAGATCTTCATCTTTTTTTTTCAAAGCAACATTTATTTGGTGATCTAAATCATTTTTGTAATCAAAATTTGTATTATAGCGTGAATTTGTGATGTTGGGTGTGACTCCTGACATATGTGGTGGGATGCCTCATGAATGATTATAATATGATTTAACTATGGGATATAGTTAAAATAATATGTGGTTGGGGGAATAACTATCCACGACAAGGAGTAGGATTCCACATTGGATTCGAACATTGTAAAAATCGTTTGTTCCTTGCTATTTCATTTTCTTCATGATCGATGTGACGATAAGTTTTTCTATTTGAGTTTATCGCACTCTAACAAGTCATAGTGGTTTATTTTTTTTAAATAAATTGTAAAAACTACCCTCCACTGATTCAAACACCTTTCTCAGTAGAGAAAATTGATCCTACTAAGAACATCAAGTGTATATACTAACTCTTAACATATGATATCATGACTCTTTTATATTCATGGTATTTATATTCCATCTTATGTTGTTGTATTCAAATGATTTTTGGTTTTAAGAAGTTGTAAAGGGTTTTTCTTTAAAAACATTATTCTAATGTTTTTAAATACTTTTAACCATACTCTATCTCTAAATTCTTTATATTATTTGAAGAATTTTTTTGTAAGAATAAATGATTTCATAAAGTTATTTTCAATGATATTTGAACTTATTTTAAAATGTTTTAAAGGAAACTTCTTAATGTTTTCCACATGGTTAACTTCTGAATCTCTTTACAAAAGTTTGATTTTTTTTATTTTTAACATTTACAACCTGAATGTATTTTACCACCATCATGACCATTCTTTTCTTTTATGATTATTTTATAATTTTCCATGGTTATTTTAAAAGAATATTTTATATAATATTATGGGATTTTTTATAAAATATTATTAAAATAAAAGGATATTTTTTCCATTTACAAAGAAATGTATTAATTGTTTTTTTAAATTTATTTTCATATGTGGAAATATCCTTTATTTTTTTTATTATGCTTACATATATATATGTTCCAAACACTATACTTATTTTTTTTATGGATGGATTATGATTTTTTTAATGATATTTTCATAGATTAATTTTCTTTTTCACATGGAAATCAAGATAAAAAGGAATGGTAGTTGTTTTTAAAGGTGTTATATTAAAAAGTGAAAGATTTAAAATGTTTGTTCATTCTATAGTACTTGGACATTTGTATGGATGATTGGTGGGTGGTTTTTTTATAAATAAAGGATGGGTGGGTCTATCATATACCTCCAATACATTGATTAAAGTGACATAGTAAATAGTTATAAGTTACTCCAAATAGACGACAGAGTTAATTATTGTCAGTTACTCCTAAAAGATGAAAAACTTTTCTAAATATGAGTAGGTCATAAGAGATGATGGAGTTAACTACTATAAATTACTCCTAACATTATGTTGTAATTATCATGTTTAAGCAATTCTATAATGAATGTTTTATGTTCCAAGATACCTACACATTTTTTCAATGAAATCTATGAGTTCTAGTAGATCCTTTTCTAAAGGATTACTTTCATATGGATCATTATCGTTGAATAATATAACTCTTGTCTTATGTTAAATGTTTATTCCATGTATTTTTATTTATGATCAATGTTTTGATGGGTATGAATGCTCTTATGTTATGCTCATTCACATTAATTATTTTATTATACCCTTATTTCATCGTATTCCCACTGATTACATTCAATTATTAATGTTTATGTTTACCCTTACTAGGATTTTGAGCTCACCCTTCTTATGTTTTCCATTTCCCCATGTTAAGAAGAGTGGTGTTAAATGAATTATTCATATTAAGTTTTTACGTGTGAAGGATTTTATGAGAGATGTTGAATAATTATTATGAAATAATAAAGGATGGGTATAGTAAGAAAAATGATCACTTAATGACATGGGTATTTTTATGTATCTGTTTTTCCTAATTCTCTAAAACTCTAAACCTAAAAGATCCTTAGGCCTGTAAGTAATATGATATTTCTATTTGATGTTGTTTGTTTTGGATGACTAAAATTGGGTCACGTTTATCGATATGAAATCCAAAAATGTAAAGATTATATTTCTATAACCAGATATGGTATTTTGGGTTTGTGGATATTATAGTTGGTATCAAAGCATGTTTTTGATAACATTAGAGAATATGTTGTTTTCATTTGAGGTTAACTTAAGAGTTATAGATAATATTATAGGTTCATAAGTTAATTATTGATATTTTTTTCAATGGTGAAAATTATTTTTTAATTTCTTTTGTGATTACAACTTAAGGTGATATGAACATCTTACTGGGTTTTAGGATGGATACACTATTGAGGTAATTATGATATATTAGATATTGGGTTGAATTTTGATAGCTAAAAAATGATTTTGTTACAAGTTAATTTCTTTTATTGTATAAACTAAGTCAACTACCCATGTATCATATTTTTCTTTTAGTTGTATGTATTGCTTGAGTTGGTTTCTTGTTCATTTGATATGACTTATTTGTTTTTTTAATTGTAAAAAAGTTTACTTCATTATGCATGGATATCTAACATATAGAATTGTAATGCCAAACCTCCATGTGGAAGATCCCTATTTAAAATAATTATTTAGGGTGAAGTTTTTCCCATTGGTTATTCATTGAGTCCATGATTCTTGTCACAAGTGTGAGGGGATCTGGAACACCACTTGTGTATATCACAAGCCGGCTCGGGTGCCCTGATCAGAGGTGGCCCGACGTTTTTTCATGACCATATCTATAATTAAATAATAATAAAATAGGTATGATGATAATCATATTAAATTTAATAAATAACTTCCAATTTAATAATCTAAAACATAAAATAGAGAGGTTACAAGAGTCCAAAAGATGGAATCATGTTAAAATACTTATCATAAAGAAGGAAAAGATCATCTAGTAGATCATCTAGCCATGTAATGTCTTGATTTAATCTATTATTAGAAATGCCATCTACAACCATATTTTCTTCACGATAAACATGAGTAATAATGTAATTGATGTCAAGAAGTGAGTGGATTCATTCCATCCCACATGTAGTAATTGGCCACGCAAGATGTATCACATCATTCCAATTCGCTTGCACAGTGGTAGTCGAATCACATTCAATCCAGAGATTTTTCAAAACATATATCTTGGAGAAAGTAATAGCATGTATCATACTCATCATTTCGGCCTCCAGAGAAGAGGCAATGCCGCAGCTATCAAGAAATCATCCAAGGATCTGACCAAAGTGATTCCTGAAGATGGATCCACAACCTGCAGGACCCAGATTTCCTTTAGTGGCACCATTAAAATTTACATTAATCTATCCAGGAAGATAAGCTCACCATAACACTTCAAAATTGCGATGAGGATGGTAAAAGTTTCCATTAATCTAGAGACATCAAGAAATTCCAAAATCATCAACAGTGTTGTTGCAATGTCCCTTTTTCATCGATGCAGCTTCACATATGGTAATAAGGATTTTCATCCGACTTGCATTTCGGATGAGTGAGTAATTCTTATGAATAATAGCATTTCTATCATACTAGATAAAATGATGGATCTTAGCAACAAAAGTAAGTAAATGGTTCTTAATTTGCTGAGAACTTTTCATTTCCACACATCTCTTTAGATGAGAGTTGGCAGATTCAAGAATCAACAATATAAAATAAAATATGTCAAATATATAGTTCCAAAGAGCATAATAAATGGCACAAGAAAGAAATATATTATTAACATATTCTATGTGTTGGTTGTATAGTCTACATTTAGAGAAAATCTAAATGCCAAATGATTGAAGGCACCTGTCTGTGGGAACTCGATTTTGAGAAAGGCACTAAATAAGATAGAATTTTGAAGGCCATATCCAAGGTTTGTTAAAATATTTTTACTAACCAAAATCACTTTCAAAATTACAAGAAAATATTATAAATAAATGAGGTAATAATTACGTTGTGAGAAGGATCCCATATTAAAAAGTCATTAGTGTTTTAGAAAGGGTAGTTGTCAATGGAATGCAAAATGGTTTCAGGGAGATGATCATTTTGTGAATTTAGAATATCTCTAATTGAATAGTTTGTATTTTCAAGGGTTTAATCTATAATAATCATAAAAATTAAGTGCATGCAGTCCAATTATCCATCCAGAAATTCATGGAGGAAACCCTAGAAACCATCCATATAGAATTAATAATAATATTAGAAAAATATTTCTTAATGGATGACCAGATAGAAGAGTCAAGGAAATTAAAATTTCCTTGCTTAAGTTTACTAAGAAATATTTTTTTGGGAAAAGAAATAGAATCATAAATGTTATAAAGATGATTCCATGTGAGTGTGGCTTGAAGGGCCTCATTAAAGTATTTAAGATCATTTATTCCAATACCACCCTTTTCAATATGTTTGTAACAAGTCAACCAGGGGATGGTCACAAGTTTTCTTTACAGAGTGCTAGCTATCCAAATAAAATTTTTGATTGATATATTCATTTTTTATAAGACAAATAGGCCATTTATAAACCATCGTAGAGTAAACTATCTTAAAAACAATAGTATATTTGACAAGGAATATTATGCCTGCTATAGAGAGAGATATTCCTTTCCAAGAAGATAGTTGATTAAAAACTTGGTCGACTATTGTAGAAAAGTAACAGGACTCGGTTTTGCCCCAAAAAATGGGAATACCAAGATAAGTAAAAGGAAAATAACCTTCTTTTAGGCCTAATTCACTAATAATGTTACATTTCCTACTAGGAGGAAAGTTTTTTCCAATGAAGATACATGGTGTGTTCCAATTAATGGTTTGAACTGAAACCTCTTTATAGTGAGAGAGAGAATTTTTTAGGTTTCAAATATTTCTTTCATCACCTTGTAAGAAGATAATGATATCATCAGCATATAATAGGTCAGTGGGAGAATTCACATTCTTGGAAACATGGATGGGATTATGTTTGGTCTGTTCCACAAGACGAGCGAGCAGGAGACTAAGATAGTATTCCACAATAGATAAAATAATGGAAGAGAGGGGGTCACCATTTTAACACCTTTGGTGCATTTGAAATAGTCCTTGGGAGGGCCATTGACTAGAATAGAAATAGAGGCCATGTTGAACAGGCTTCTAATTACAGTGATAAAGGAGTCACTAAATCTAAAACCTTAAAGAACCTTGAAGATAAAGCTCTAATCCATGGTATCAAAGGATTTTTTAATGTCATGTTTAATAGAAATTTTACCTCCTCTATTAGATTTGTTTAAAGTGTTGATGCACTAAGAGGCAAGATAAATGCATTCTTGTATGGATCTACACTTATTAAATCCAAATTGTTTCCAAGAGGCAATTTTGTCCGTGATGGTTGAAAGTCTATTAGAAAAGATTTTAGTGATGATTTTGTATAGAATGATAATGAGAGCAATGGGACTAAACAAATGGATCTCAGAAGCATTGTCCACTTTTGGAATCAAGGAAAGAAATTGATCATTTAGGGCATGAGGAAGGAAATCATTGGAGAAGAAATATTTTACAAACTTGAAAACATCAAATTGTATTACGTCCAAGTAATGTTGAAAGAAACCATTTTTAAAACCATTATGACCCAGAGCACTATCATGATTCAAACTAAAGACAGTGTATTTAATTTCATGCTCAAGAATATCATGCTCAAGAGCAATATTTAAAAGGAAATTGTTATCCTCATCATTGACCACAATCGTAATGACCTCAGTTAAGAGGTATTTTTTCTTATCAGGACCATTATGATTGATTCGAAGTAAGAGACAATATGATTAGCAATATCATCTTCATTTTATAAAAGATTTTACCCATCTTGTAAAAAAGTTAGCGGTCTGCAAGCTTTACCAACTCTTTGATGAGAGTTTTAGAACATAGTATTTATGTCACCATCAGATAACCATTTAATTTTAAAGTTATGTTTCCTCATGTTCTCTTTAAATGTGAGAAAAGAGTTGAGGTTAACTGAAAGATTTATTTTATGAGTCGGATCAATGTTGAAATTAGAACTAATGTTATTGTTCTAAATTTGATTGAGCTCCTCCTCAAGAAGATGGGTGTCATTGTTAATTTTTTTGGTTTTAGAACTAAACCAACCTTTGAGAGTCTGTTTAAGGTGTTTTAACTTGACATTAAAAGAAAAGGAATCATTTTAGTGATACATAGAAGACCATAATTTTTTTATGATAACAGTGCAATAAACATTAGAAAACTACACATTGTTAAACTTGAAAGGTGTTGAGGGTTTCAAAATTTTGATGGAGAAATTGACTAGAATGGGATGGTGGTTAGAGTGAATCTTATGAAGGGTGGTGCTATATATAGAGTCCCATTTTTCTAATGAAGGGACATTCATGAAGGCTCTATCCAACTTTGAGGTGACCACCCTATTGTAATGCCTTCTATACCAAGTAAATTTAGCACCAGTGAGACTAATTTCAACAAGGTTGTTATCTTCAATAAAGGTTTTAAATTCTATCATGAAAATAGTACCATGAGACAGACCAATTTTTCACTAGAGTTAATAATAACATTAAAGTCCCAAATTACAAACCAAGGAGTATTAATATTAGTACCTAAATAGGTGAGATCATTCCAAAGGGGCCTCATATCTTGGTATCTATTCTTTTCATAAAAAAAATATTATAATAACATTGTGCCATCAATAGTAAAGTCACATGTAAAGACTTTCTCAGAAACAAGAAAAATATTAACATCCTGTAAAGATAAGTGCGAAAAATACAATGTGATTCAACATAGGAGGGGTTTTCGGTTGCACTTGTAAAATAATATTCATGCGGGCAAAAATGAGAGTACTTAGAGGAAAAATTAATTTTGGGATCAGCTATAGCAGAAAACATTGGACAATGACTATTAACCATTATTTTTAGAACATTAAATGTGTATGAGTTGGCAATACCCTGAAAATTCCAAAAAAGAATCTTCATTTGAACATAATTTTGGATTTAGATATCCCTTTTTTTGTTCCCTAAGCCATTTTTTCAAGAAGATCTTATGACCTTTTGAGCATAATTAGGGATAGTATTTTGTTCTTTCTTACTTTTAGAAGTATCATGGGGGGATGTTTGAAATATTTCTTTTAGCATTATCCTTGTGAGAGTCATTCAAAGAGGAATTCAAAGGGGAATACACAAAATTATTGTTAATAACAACAATATGATCAAAAAATTTAGTGATAAACAGATTTTTATATTTCACAAAACTAACATTGTTATAAATAACTTGAGAACAATCTATATAATGACTGAAAGAAACAGGAGAAGATGTACCTGAGTCCTTTATAGTAGGCTTGACCCGTTGTGAGATATTGAACATGTTTGAATTGCTTGGACCAATTTTCTACTCAGAAGCAACTATGTGCAGCTTTGGAATGCCTTTCAAACCCATTTGATCCTACATATTTGTATCAGGATTTCCTTGATTCCTGAAAACTTCCATTATTGAGGGTACAAGGGCATTCAAGTTGGCGGTTTTTTTCATTTGGACATTGCCTAGAGTCATAGTTGTGGACTCACCTACAGATTTTCCAATGAGGATCATAGGGCTATCGACCATGAAATCAGATTCAATGTAGGTGTTGATAATAGAGCATGACACCTTCTCAAAGGGATTCACTACATCCTCCACACCTGGTATAATAGGGGCATTCAAACTGGAGTTTTTCTACATCTGGACAATGTCCAGTAACGAAGGTGTGGACTCATCTATAGATTTTCCATTGAGTATTAGAGGACTTACTACCTTGCAACTAGATTCATTTCATTTGTAGATAATATAACATGACACCTTCTTAGAGGGGTTCACAGAGTCCTTGAAATTATCATCTTCTACAATCTCAAAGTCTTGATTGGACTGATTAATAGTATCCATGACCAGATTTTCAATTTCTTCTAATAAGGTGGTGTTCCTTAGTGATAGTATCTAAATCTTCTACTAAATCCTCCAAAGATGTACCTGAATAGTCCCCAAAGTGGGTAAAACTATGTGTTTTTGACCCTCATTTTAGTCTTCAATTTATAGGTCTTAGGCATGTCTACCACGGGGGCCTTTTCTTTCTTATTTTTTCGCACTTCCTTCCATTAATTTTTAGTTGGTTGATTAAATTGTTTCCTCACCACCCTACAATTAGAGATTGAGTGCCCAATAATCTTACCAAGCTCACAAAAGGGAGGTTTTCTCTCATACTCAATTCTTATTTTAGTTTTATAATCATTATCATTTATGTTAATTGTATTAGGTGTCTTTGAGTCCAAATTAACTTCCACCATCACTCTCGCATATAGAACCAAATAAGAATTTAAAAAATGGTTAATTATAAGTGTAGATCCAATGAAATATACTTTGTCATTGAATATTTTGGGGTTCTATAAATAATAATTGAGATCATGTAATTTATAGTCTCTCTTTAACCCTCATGTATTTTTTTATATGCCACTTTTTCATAAGAAGTTTTTCCTAATTTTTAGTTCTTGTCGATATTTTCTCTATCACCCTTCATACCCCTATCTTCTTTTTTTAACTATTCATAGCATGATTTTTATTATTTTATTTAAACTTTCAACTTGTACATTACTAAGTGGAAAATCTTATAGAAATACATCCCTTCAATTTATTTACTTATAATAAAACCTAATAAGTTTATAGAAGACTATTTTTCAATATCAACCTTCCTCTTCATGATTCATCAATATGAACCTTTGTTTAATTTTCCCAAATATTGGGAATTTAATTATTTAAAAAAAAATTAAAATGAATTTTTATGACCTTTTTATATGATATTTGAAAGTGAATTATTGCACTACTTTTATAATAATGTCACCCAAAAAAATGAAATGTATTTTTAATATTTCTCCTTCATTTTCTACTCTATTCATACCAAGATTCTTCTTCAAAGATATTATTTATATTATATTTCATATTCATTTTTCATTTTCTGAAATATTCATTATTTGTAAAATAAGTCAGACATTTTAGTTCTTACTTGAAAATGACATTTTATATATTAATTTCGACATTGTATAAAAAATAAACAACTGTTTTTTCTAAAAATTCTATAACTTCATATATTTCACTATAGAATTTCTCAGCTACACTAATACAATTTTATATTCAACCATTTTGATATTATCATGAATTTTATTTTCTCAATTGATATACTTTTTATCAGAGAATACATTGCTAAAATAATCCTCTCATCTATTATACAAGTTCCTATATATATATATATAGCGTGTTTAAAAAAATATATAATTCCATGATGTCGTATTTTATGATTATTATATTTTTCATCATAGTCATTTATTTTGAATTCAATCTATTATTAAGTTAAACATTCCATATTTTCCATGATAACATATCTCACTTGTTTGTGGTCTATTTTTTATAGCTATGTCACATTGTTAATTTTTTCCAATTACTGAGCATTTAAGTACACTCTTATCATATGTTTCAATATTTCTCCATGTAATTATAGTTTACAATGAGATTTTTATCAAATTATATGGGGTGTATAATGAATAATTTTAAAAAACATTTATCGTTTGATGATGTAAAATGTAGCTAATCCTGAAAGAAATCAAAATTTTTATTGTGGGTGTTTTTTAAGCTTCATGTTTTTTTAAAATGCATATATATTTCACACTAGATTAATAAGTGTTGACCTAGGGAACTTTAGTTCATATCGGTGCATAGTTTGGTTATTTATGGAAATTATAATGAAAGAAAATTCAAGTATAAATCCTTTGATAACCATTATCTGTAGAGTACTATGTTTAGTATAACTTTTATTAACCTAAGCAATGAAATTTTCCATAGTTATATGTCGAGACATATTATGATATTATCATTCTTGAAAAAAAAAAATTATGATATTATCATAGTTTCCATTTAAGATAACATTTGGGTTTTGTGTCATGGTTTCTAATAATGTTAAGAAGTGAGGATAAATGTTTATCGAAGAGTTAAATTTGTGAAGAAGAAATTTCATGAAGGAGTTTAGAATATTACATCCCAAAATTTCAATTAATTTTTTTATAAAATTTCTCCCTCAAATTTATACACGTAAATACTTCGTTCATTTAAATTTTCTATGTACATGTTTTTATAATTTAAAATTTTATTTTTAAAAATGAATTTATTGGTTTTTACACTAAAATAATGTGGTGAAATATTTATTATTTTCACTTAAAATTCAATTTCTCATATATAAATATTTTTCCATATTATCATAAAATGGACATTAAATTTGGATAAGTGTATCATTAGTGAACTGAAATTATCATTGTCTTAACATTTTAACCATAATATATAAAGTCCATGTCACCAAAACAATCATTGTAAATATTTATTGAAATTATAAATTTATTCTAATTAAAATATGAATTTTATAAAAGATAAATATTTTTTGTAATCATTTTGTTAAAATTATCTTAGGGTGATTATTATGTTTTTTTAAATGAATTATGGTTTAATAGTTATATATATTACATTCTTGTATATTGTCAATTTTATGTCGTCATCATGATATAAATGTGACATAAAAACAATAAACCATTCAAAAAAAACTTACAATTCAATTAGAGACTAACATAATTCATTTAAAAACAATGTTATTAATTTGAAAACCCAAATAAAAATTTTAAAATTCTATTTTATATTTTATTCAAATAGAAAACTGTATTTTATTCCTCTCCGATTGAAAATATGAATATTTTTATTATGATAAAAAATGTGGGTATATGGATAAGGAAAATGTAGAATCATGGGGGTTGGAAGTGAGACATCCCTTGGAAGAGAGACAACACTCAAATAGATAATCAACTCTTACTCTTGTGAGTCTTTAGAGGATAGAAAATCTGCAAAAAAATTTCCCTCTCACCAAATGTGAAGAATCACCACTCTATACTTGATCATGTCTCTGCAAACTCTAATAGTGTAGGATATACTATAGTGGAAAGGAAGGAGACCCGACAGATAAAAAACCAATAGAGATAAAGTCCAATTCGATTATAGATAATAAAATATTCTTTGAGCAAGGTGATAAGACATAAAATAAGGCACGAGCTTTAGTGATGAGAGCATTAATATTGTCATGGTATGTCGAGAAATCCAGAATCATAAAACCCCTAAAATCATGAATGAAACCACCTCTATGCATGATGCCATGAATACTAGAGTCATCTGAGTTGATTTTGTTTCCTTGCAAAGGTGCTTTCTACTGCACCTAATGTCTTAATATTTCCCTGGTCATGGAAGTATTTGGGAAACTAGAGAGGGGGAGATAACTCTTGATGAATGACGGGATGTCACTGATATTGGTAAGTGAAAAGAGTTTTATAAAATTAGAAAAATATTTTTTTCTTTGATACTGCTTTTTGTTGGCTTGGTCCCATTATGATGAGCATCGTTGCGAAGCTCCCATATCACCCAGCAGCTAGATATAAGAATATCCATCTTAGCCTAAAAATTTTAAGGCTCACCTGCATTTTTCTTTAAATAAGAGTGATAGGTTTCTTTTTTACTTAGTAATCTACAAGGAAAGAATTATTCCATTTATTCCAAAATGAAGTTGAGAAAAACTGAGACTGAAAAAGCCTGAGTCAGGTGGGGTGGAAAAACACACATTAGGTTTCATAAAAAATACATGCTATAGTGTAAGAGCCTTTGGTCCGAGCCTAGCGTGGCATCAATGAACTTAGGAAAAAATCATTCTGGATATAAATAGTTTTTTAGAACTATGAACCCTTGATAGAAGGGGATATTACCAGTCCAATTGTCTTTCTGTGAGATAATGTCACCAGTACCGATGTCCTATCGATATTTATATTGCGAGATAACAATAGGGTCACAAAGACTATTCCAAAGGTGAGATCCATTTATAAATTGATCAATATAGTGAACCAAAAAGGTTTCATACTTTCGGATAAAAAATATTTAAAAAATATATGGTTTGGAGAAAGAATCTCATGTGAGTTTTGCTTGCATGAACTGCATAGTCTCATGGATTTTTGTAAGAATAATTTCTCCCTCTTTAAAGGGATTAACCAAACAAACTAGGCCAATGATGTCTACCACCCTGTGAACCATCCAATTTGAAGTTGTTGATGATTGTTTCGATTCTTATTGTATAAAGTAAAACTCCTTACCTCAAGGTGAGCTGGAGGTCTATTTTTATAGATTGAGAATATATAATACATACATGATTATTCCAATGTGGGACTCTAAAATACCCATAATAACAGAAAATAGGGTTTTAAAACTCCCCCTAAAGCTGTACATTCCCATCTTGGACAACGACTCCCCAAAAAAAGAAAGATGAAATCATACAAGACCAGAAATACTCCCCCTCAAGCTGGGCCACAGATGCTGTGGATGCCTAGCATGGAACTAAGCGAGGATAGATGATCCTCTGGGAGGCCTTTGGTGAAGATGTTGGCAATCTGGTCTTCCATTGAGAAGTGGTTAAAGTTGACGTGATCATGGTATAGGTGGTGGAGAAAAAAGGGTAAATACACCTCAATATGTTTCGTGCATTCATGGAAGACAGGATTCGAAGCTATCTTGGTGGCTGCCTGATTGTCACAAAAGATGTGAGAAGATGTCTACGGTGGGAAGCCAAGCTCATGGAGGAGATTTCGAAGCCAAATGATCTTTATAGTGATGGTGGCCCTGGAATGGTACTCTGATTCTGCACTAGAGTGGGAGACGACCGTATGTTTCTTGCTGCGCCAGGAGATAAGGTTGCCTGCCAAGAATACGACAAACCCAGAAGTAGATCTCTGAGTAGTAAGGTAACCAGCATAATCTTCATCACAAAAGGCCTCAATATTGAGATGATCATACTGGGAGTAGTGAAGACCATAAAAAGGATCTCGCTTAATGTATTTGGTGATGCGGAGGACATCATCCCAATGAGAGGTGGTTGGATGCTCTATAAATTGGCTCACTTTTTCAACAGCTCAGGCAATGTCGGGATGCATCATGGTGAGATAATTGAGTTTGTCCACCAGTTGACGGTACCTCTTTGGGTGTGAATACGGTTCCAAGGATTCATAAAGAGACTGTTCCCTAGGCTCTAGAGAATTGTCTACAGTAGTGGCCTGTGTCATCCTAGTATCCTATAGAATATCCAATTCATATTTCCATTGGTAAAGGTAAATAGTGTATGAAGAATAGGATACCTCAATGCCTAGGAAGTATGTGAGAGGACCAAGATCCTTAGTGTGGATTTTCTGGTGAAGATTCCCCTTGAGGTGGGTGATAAAATCATTTTTGCTTCTGGTGATGATGATATCATCTGCATAAACTACCCACAGGATGCAACCAGCAGAGGTCATCCTGTAGAACACAATGTGGTCCTTTATGCTGTGAGAGAGCCCAAATTCGGTGATGAAAGTGCTGAAGCATCCAAACCAAGCACAAGGAGACTACTTGAGGCCATAAAGAGAGAAGCGGAGTCAAAAAACTTGAGGATCGGTGTTGGAGGCACAAAAATCCATGGGGGTGATGTATATAAACCTCTTCCACATGAAATCCATGGAGGAATAAAATTTTGAAATCCAGTTGATGAAGAGGCCAACGATGATGAGACACCTGAGAGATGAATAACTGACTAGAGGCCATCTTGGAAACTAGAGAGAAGGTATCAAAATAATCAATACTGTAAGTCTGGGCGAAGCCCTTTTCCACAAGGTGGTCTTTGAGTCGATGGAGAGTTCGATCAGGATTCTGCCTGACTATGTAAATCCAATTTCATCCAACCACCTGTTTTCCTACTGGAAGGGGGACAAGATCCCAAGTATGGTTTTATTCCAAGGCCTGCAACTCATCCTACATTGCGGCTAGCCATCCCATGTGAGATTTTGCATCACCCACTATGCAAGGAATAGACACTACCTCCAGAGTTGACAGACCCCTATAGGTATATAAATAGAGAGGAGTACTCTTGCAAGAGCGAGTACCTTTCCAGTGGGTAATGGTCAAGTCCTCTTGTGTCGGGGTAAGATCATCAGACCAAGCGGGGATAATAGTTCCATTGGACGGGATGTGGGATACAGTTGATGGAAGAGTTGAGAAAACCATACCAAAATGGGTGTCAGTAGTAGGGGGAGACACTGGAGGAGGGTGGATGATTAGAGGAAGGAAATCATCGATGGAAGAGTCAGGATGAGGAGAGGGAAGGGAGAATGGAGAGATCTCAAAAAATGAGATGTCAGCAGAGATTAAATACCTTCAGAGGTCTGGTGAGTAGTAGAAATATCCACACAAAGTGTGGTAATGGCCAAGGAAGATGCACTAGAGGGATTTTGGAGAGTGTTTGGAGAGGCCAGGATGTGTGTCTCGAACATAAAAGAGGTATCCAAACACTCGAAGTGGAAGGGAGTGAGGAGGAAGAGAAGAGAACAGAGCCCGAAGATAATTCTTCCTTTGAAGAATATAAGAAGGAAGGCATTTTATAAGGTAGGTAGTAGTGAGTATCGCATCTTACCAAAAATGCAGAGGCACCTGTCAGTGGAAGTGGAGGGCACGGGTAGTCTCCAAAAAAATCTGGTGTTTCCACTCAGCCACTCTATTCTGCTGGGGTTTATCAGGACAGGAGGTCTAATGAATGATGCCTTTCTCCTGGAGAAAGTGCCTAAATGGAGTGGAGAGGTACTCATGTCCATTTTCCGAGTGGATACATTTAATAGAAGTGGAAACTTGGTTATGAATTTCATTGTAAAACGTCTAAAATGTGAAAAACACTTCGGAGCATTCTCGATGGAGGTATAGCCAAGTTATTCATAAAAAATAATCAATAAAATATATATATATATATATATATATATATATATTATTTATACCCCAAATGACTTGAGATGCTATAGGTACTCCAAAAGTTTGAATGAACCAGATCAAAAGGTTTTGAAGCCCTTTCATCCACTCGAGGAATGTATGATGTGCGATGATATTTCACAAATGTATAGGAATCACAATGAAAAGAAATATTCTGTCTCAAATATGGATAAAGCTGATGAATGGTGGAGGTGGGGGAATGTCCCAACTAGGAATGAAGATCCTTGGCCCGAGCAGAGACAGATGTGCAGGCGAAGGGTGCTGGTCCATCAAACATTTTGACCCCGTCCCGAAGTTGGCCTCTACCAAGTTCCTGAGTCATAGTCTACTCCTCAAATACAATAGTAGAAGAGGTTAATATGGCTGTACAGTTAATTTTTTTTGTGAGCTTACTAATGGAAATAATATTAAAGGGACTACGGGCCACATGTGCCACAGAGGGAAAGTGAATTGATTACGTCAGGGAGTATACACAGAATCCCTCAATGGGGATAGTGGATCCATCTATGATGGTGATGGATGATGGACCGATATAAGGATAGTAGGAGTTCAACATACCAACATCACCAGTGAGGTGGTCAGAAGCACCTAAGTCGAGCATCCAGGCAGGGGAGTGACGATCGACAAAGGCGGCAGAAGCAGATGAATGGGATGGATAAGATGAAGATGGATCTGGTTCTACAGGGGTATGAGGATCATGAATTAGTCGGATGTCTGCCATAGACTGCTCTAGAGATGGTGGAAGAGTGGAGACTGACGAGGAAGCCTACTGGACCGATTTCTGACCCTACCGCAGTTTCTGAGATGGGTATCCATGAAGTACCTAGCATCGATTGGCCAGGTGGATGATCTTTCCAAAGTTTTGACAGAGGGGGCATGGATGGCCCTCCACACAGCCATGACCATGAGTTCCCGACATCTCCATGACTGAAGAGAGATGAGTGGTCAATGATGGGAGTGGTAGTGGGATATCCCGTTGGGCCTTTCCTAGGCGATGATAGACCTGTGGTATATCAAACTTAGAAGGGCTGGAGAGAATCTCAGTAGTCGTCATGGAATACTTAGGGGCAAGGCCATTGAGAAGATTAAAGATGAAAATTTGTTCCCTCTAGGTCTGAGTGACCACCAGTGTTTGGTGTATAGGCCACAACTCTTGCAACTCATTGCGGAGACCTTTCCATTCCATAAAATAGGTCGTGAAGGTCCGATCCTGCTGGTGAAGGAGTGGCAATCATTTAAGAATATCGGAGACCCAATAAAAATTGTTGGTCTTAGAAGACATGATGTGAAAGGAATCCCAGAGTTCCTTGATTGTATTCATGGTCCGGGTGACATCCATCACTGAGATATCCATTGAGCTAAAAATCAAGGCGAAGATCTTGCTATCAACTAGCTTTCATGGACATTAGTCGGGATCAGTCGATGCCGGTGGAGGATCCTCCAGGTGAGAATACATGCCCATTCCTATCAGGGACATCAATAAAATATTCTGACAGATGGAGAAGTTGGTGGCTTTGATCCACTCATCGACAAGGCGGGTGGAGGTGGTGATCATCTAGGGTAGAGCCGAAGAAGCTTCCATAGAGGCGTGGGACAACCACCTAAGAGGTCAGTAGTTGTGGGATTCCACGATGTGCGGTTGGTAGAAGGAAAGGCCGGTAGAAGCTGGGAAGCTGCAGCTGCGGGCAGCGTGTGGAGCCACGAGGTACAGTGGACAACGTGAGGGGTGTTTGGATTTAGTTCAATCCACACATAGTAATTGTCAAGAGGATGTCATGATGCTGATGAGGGACTCAATAATACCCATAAAAATAGAAAATAGGGTTTTTACACTTATAATGAAAAACTTAGGAGCCTGAATGACTTCTAGGGTATGAATAGGAATGGAAGAAATGAAACTATTGAATAGGTTGATCTTACCTCCAATAGAGAAGAATATACTCTTCCGATTGGTAATTCTATACCTTCAAAGTATTGGATACAGACAGTTTTATTCAACAAGAGAGCTCCAAAGTATTCAATAGGTAATTGTCTTCTGGAAATACCTAGCCTCTCATTGATGGATTTTTCATTCCTTCCTGGGAATTTTAAGGTAATATAGACACTGATCATGCTGATATTAAGGCATTGACCACTACCACTATTATACTCAATAAGAATCACTTTGATCCATTGCATTGAATTTCATCTTTCATTGATAAATAAGACCAGACCATTCGTCATGAATAAGTGGGAGATTCCAACGAAACCCACAGCCATTGAAAGGATTCACCCTTACATTTTTAATTTCATAGATCATGTTCCTACTAAGAGCATCCTAATTCATGATATATAAGATTGGCGAGATAGGGTCTCCTTGGTGAAGACCTCAGGAAAACTTGAAAACCCCAAACCTCCCCCCAAAAGAGCAATAAAAAACTAGGGTGAAGTGAAGCAAAAAAGAAAGAAAGTTGCAGACACATTTTTAAAATCCAAACTACTTAACATTTAGGGTAAATTGTAATTCCATTCTATTATAGTCTTTCTCCATGTCTATCTTGACCATAACATTGGATCCAACCACTTTCCTATCAATGTCTGAAAACATTTCTTGACTAAGCCCAATCGTCCCTGGATACTTCAGCCCTTGATAAACCCATGATGTTCATTTGAAACTTGATGAGGTAGGAGCATTGATAGTCTCTTTCTAAGGATCATTTCAATAACCTTGTAGGAGAAATTACACAGGCTTATGGGTGAAAATTCACTGATGGTGCCGGGATAGTTCACTTTGGGAATCAGCATAAGAACTGTGGAAGTAGTAACACAGGGAAGAAGACCACCCTTGAAATAATTTTGAACAGCCCATATTAGGTATTACTTGATGAAATTCCAAGATGAAATGTATAAGGATCCAAAGAATCCATTAGGGTTTGGTGCACTATCTAGCTTAAGTCTTTTAACAACATAAAATATTTCATCCTCCTTCAGGTTTTCTTTCAAGGAATCATTATTACAGTCCTCCAATGAGAGGGGAATTTTATCAAAAAAATGATTATATTTTTCATTTATTGGGTATGCATTACTTACTATATGATGAGGGTTGGATAAAATATCCTTGGTGTGGGAGGCTCCCTAAGAAAAAATGGATTCAATGTCACCGTACTTCTTCAAGTTGTATGATAAGCCTCACAAAAAATTTCTTTTCTTGTATGGATGCATTGAAATATGTTGTGTCACAATCGTCTTTCAGCAAGACATCATTCTTTAAAGTGTCTAAATTTATAGGATAAAAGTAATAAAATATCTTCATCCCATTGATTCTGAAGTCTTCCATTAATCTGACTGATCCTGCCTGAATATCTTCATATAATGGTCTGAGAGCTGTTTGTGTATTTCTCCATTCTAAAATGGTTTCTATCAATATACACAGTTTGTTCTAGAATTCAACCCATGCATACCCTTGGGATGGATCATTACATGTGTTTCATGAAAGTTTTATCCTTCATACTTCCCATTGAAGAAGTAGAATTTATGAATAGGAGATAGAGAACTTTGGATATGGAATAACACTATAAAAATATCGGATAAGGACTAGTCTAGGTGGGAGATAGTCGTGTGTGAGAAATTTGTTACTATATGCATGTTAGAAAAGCACCTGTCAACCCATGCATACCCTTGTGTTGGATCATTCCACATGTTTCATGAAAGTTTCATCCTTCATCCATCCATTTAAGAAGTGGAAGTTTTGAATAGGAGACAGATAACCTTGGATCCAGAGCAGCACTGGAGGACCAATCCAGGTGGAAGACAATAATGTGTGAGAAATATGTTACTATATGAATGTTATCCAAGAACCTGTCAGCCCATCTCTATATTCTGCTACACCATCTCTTGTTTTTATACCATGTAAAATGGTCACCATTGATTCCCATATCAATTAGATTACTAAAGATAGGAATCCTTAGAAATCTTCCATATCCTTGCTCGAGTAAACACCCCTTTCTCTTTAGATTGATCTATTGAGAAAATGCCGTGTCACAAAGACAGAGGTTTTCAGGTGAAAAAAAAGACAGAAAAAAAGAATAAGAATAAGATGATGAATACAGACACAACAATTTATGTGGTTTGGGAGTAATCCCTATGTCCACAATGAGGCAGAATCAATTCACTATAATTCAAGAGCACAATTACAGAAACGTTTAAGAGTTTCACACACAGCAAAACCAAGTATAAATGAGTTAATAAATAAAAAAGAAGCATCATTCCACCAACCGCACAGTAAGTCCATTGTGCTACAATGAATGCTGGTTGGATTCCCACATTGCTACAGTACTACAACCACCAAAGTACAAGCTACTACAGCGGGATGTGGCTAGAAGTTTGTGGATCTATAGTACCATTATCTCCAAAGTTTGAGATTCTAAAAAGGGAAGATCAGGATTCACGTGGGAGATTGTTGGAATGGTGTACCCTGATCCTTTTGGATGATGTTGGGCCAAATTCTAGGGGCCCGTACTACATAGCCGACCACAACTCTTGTCATTCAAGATCTGCGGTGAGCTCTTTAGGAGATTTAGGGGGAAATGTGCCCCTTATTCGGGGGTCCAAGGGTCAAAGGTCTCTAGCCCAAAGTTTAAGGAACTATAGAAACTATGACCTATTGTATTAGAGATAACCAGATGACATCGACATGACACTATAGTAGTGCATACATTATAATGATCATTGTAGCATCTCGAACATTAGAGACAAAAATACTATTGTTCAACATACATCTAGCCACTGGCCACTGGAGCAGCTTAGACTTGTGTGTCACAACATTGTAGTGGTGCAGACTTCCAACCACCAATTAGTGTAGCACAGTGGATTTACTTTTATTTTGGTGGCACAATGCTTCTTCTTCTTTATTAAATAATTAAAGTTAGGGTTTTGGTGTGAGTCAAACTCTGAAAACCTCTTTTAATTGTGATCCCTAATTATAGTGATGTGATTATGCCTCTCAATGGACATAGATATTATTCTAGAACCAGGAAAATCAATGTTTCTGTGTTCATATTCTTTATTTTATATTTTCTTCATCTACAAACCTCTATCGTTGTGACTCTCGATCTTTTTGAAACAACTAGTATCAAAGGTTGAGTTATAAATTCTTGAATTAAACATTGGCTATAAAATAAGGAAAGGTGAAGATCGATCACTTCTATGGAACTAACTCTAGTAACTAGAGTATGAAAATTGAGGATTATCTTTATCAGAAAAAGAAGAACTTGCCACTTCTGGGTGTAAAACCAATGGATATGGAGTAGATTGAGTTGGAGCTACTTGATCGAAAGATTTAGGTATTTAAGTGCCTTACGTTGGTCAAAAACGTGACTTTCCAGATCAAAGAGGAAAAAATGACAGCTTGGTTGATATGGTAGCTCTTGTGAATATGTACGAGAAGCCTTCAACATCAAACAAAGTATGTCTAATGTGATGATTTTTCAATCTGAAAATGATTTGAGGGAGGATTTTTGTAGATCATACCAATTAATTCAACACTGTCACAAGTCAGTTGACATTGGTGGGATTTGCGCTTGAAATCAAGGTATGTACACTAGATTTACTATCTTCATTACCTGACAATTGGGAAGCGAATGGAACATTTATAAGCAGTTTTTCAAGGAATACCAAGCTATTTCTAAAGGATGTGTCAGACCTAATCCTCAGTGATGATATTCGGAGAATAAAATCATGTAGATTCTCTGATTCTACTTTGAACTTGGAAGAAAGAGGAAGATATGAAAAGTCAAGAGAAAATAACTGAAAGAAGGAAAAAAGGGTTGGTCCTACCTGTCGGATTTTCCGGAAGAAAAGACATGTCGAGGAGTGTGAAGAAAAATGAATGGTGCCTAAAACTAATGCTGAAAACATAGCGGTTGAAGGAACTGATGATGCGCTGCTGCTAAGTGTGAATAGATCTATAAATTCTAGGATTTTAGACTCAATGAAGTCTTTTCACTCCAAATTGGAGAAGTGTTTCCTGAACAATTATGTTTCTGAATTTTTTTAAAAAGGTGTATCTTGCTTATGATGAACTCTTACAGATCATGGGGAAGGGAGATGCATGGTTTAAGACCAACAGTGGGAGTTTTCCGGTTCTGGAAAACATGAGTCATATCTCTAATATATGAAGAAATCTTATTTCTATCGAGAAACTTGATAATGTAGGTTTTAGTACCACGTTCACCAGTGGTTCATGGAAGATCACCAAGGGAGCTATGGTTATAGCTCAGGGAGTAAAGAATAGTACCATGTATAACATGAAAAAAACAAGCATGGGCATGCTTGAATCAATAAATTCTGTCGAAGATTCACAACCATGAAATTGAAGGTACCAGGGCCCACAGAGTAAGCCGATGGGTCAGGGAATTGAAAACTTTTCATCATTAGGATGACGGTACTTTCCATTTCCGATGATCTAAGTCCTAGTTTGGTTCAAAGATCTTGTGTAAATTAAAAGAGCGCGTAAAATAAAACTGAAAACATACCCTTTCAGATCTGAAGCCGCACTTGACTGCAACTTTTTGATGGTGATCATTGCTTGAAGGATCCATAGCAGAATACCTCTAGGTTATCTACATGCTCTTCAAAAATCCTCAGGAGCGCTGATCGTCGAATTCCAGGTGTTAGCGTGGAAATATGACGATATCTTCGACATACCAATTATCACCACGATCTTTTGCCTTCGATGCTTCAAGGAGGAACTTGGATCACCACATGAGAGGAATAGTCTCTCTCTAGAAATAAGGAGGAGAGAGAGGCACTCATTCATTAATGAATGAATAGTACTTTGGGTGAGAATCTTCTTCTATTTATAGTAGAGTTTCTAAATACCCGGTAGGGTTCCACAACCCCCATTTATTTCAAAGTCCACTAAATAATTAATTATGATGAACTATAATGCATCAATATTATTTATTATTATATCATATACCTATAATATATTTAAAATATATATTACTTGATAAACCCTAGTCATTTAACTCAACTCATAATTCCTGTTTAATATTAAATGAACCTTCAATATTAAAATAATATTTGTTTAATTAATATCATCTCATATTTACATAACTTGAAAAAACATTAAAAAAATTCAATCTCAATTATTCATTACATGAATAATAATGAATTTATTTATTTTATTGGTGGTTAAAACTTTGGACAACACTCGGACCCCGTGGTGAGACCCACCATGTCCAATCTACCTATTCCATTGAATAGTGAAGATTTTTTAATACGCTATTGTGTGTAACCCTCTAGGAATTTATCTCAACAGTAGTGAATAAAATCTACAAATCAATAACGGAGTCTAGAAACTCATCAAGACCCCTAAATACATAAGGATAGTTATAACAACAACTACCAACCTACGAACACTGACTGTGTACTGTAATATATTTATCTTTAAATATTTCATAAAACCAGAAACACACTTGTGTCATCGTCCTTTTATTGCTTTATTATTTTTTGATCTATCCAAATGAATTTACCTTTCTACTATTTTGGCTAAAGTCTCACCATCCTGATCAACCAGGCATGAGATATACAGTTTCTTAAACTTGGAAGTGATAAATCCTTTCTTAACCATTTAACCAATGTCATACCACCAATGACGCACCCAACACAAGCTACCTCGCCACGATTCCAATATCATGGTTTTTGTCTTGCATAAAAGTACGCAATAAAATCACACACACTGCAAATTATCTCATGTTAGGAGACCAATAGACATGTCCGTAGATAGGAACGACACCCAACACATGTGGTGTTCCTATTGGCGGGTCTATCCTCATGATCTCACTACTAGAGATCACCAAGTTCCAACTTCATGAAAATAAATCTCAAAGCATAGGAGACTCCAACACCTGATAGTCAAACATCTACTGTTTCTAGTCAGTAAGATGCATCTAGACCATAAGACATTTGTTTAAAATTAATATCATAGTATCATGAGGTTCTCATTATAGAATGGGATCTTATATAACCTTTTGATATGACAATTAATTTAGTACATTACTATTGAATAGTGGATGTAGAAAATTCTACACTATAATGGTAAGAATATATCAGGTATAACTAATTGTATACATGATATGGAAATAAAAATTACTGCATAGTTGGGTCTAGAGAACCCACTATTTCTACACTCTCACTTGCACTAAAGCCAACTTTCTAACCATACGTGTTATCTTCTTGCATGATACAGATCATATTTCTACTGAGTAACAACTTTAGCTGCTGGGTCTGCCATGTTTCCATCGCATGGAAATTCTGTTATATGCAACCTCATCTTCTTGAGTAAAACTTCTCAAGAGATGGTATCTCCAAGTATATCTCTTTTTTCCACTATCATAGCATGACATCCTGGATAGTAAGAATATCATAATTTAACTTATGATAATACTTTACTTACTAGGTGTGATTCCAAGAACTAGAACAAATTATTGGGTTTATTAATTACTTATTAACTGTTTCTTAACTGCTTTAGAAGCTACAACATACTTGGTATTTGTAGACATGGACATCACTATATTTTATGAGCTTGACTTGCTCATCACCTTATCCTAACTATGATACTAGATCACATGGATCTTATGAAGAATAGTTTGTGTCCCACCATAACTAGTATACCTTCTTCTCCACATATCATGTACATATCATTTGTACTTACCGAAGTACAAGTTGATAGTTCTGACTACTTCACTTATAGTGCTCTGGGATATAATTGATATCTGCCTACTATAAAGTATATCCTGACAATATCAATTCTTGTACATATCATGGCATACATGATTGATCTATCACTAAAGCATATGGAACCCAAATCACAACTTTAATCTCCTCCTATGTTCTAAACAAGTCATCCTTGAGAGATTACCACGTGACATTGGAAACAATTCTTAACTTGAATTGTTATAACATTTATTTTTCAATACCATGTCACTATATGTATGATTGACTAGGTCCAAGAAACCGTTAGATCTACCTCAGTAGATCATGTTCCCTAGAACTTAGGTTTCTTACCTTACGTCCATCACTGGATAATTACTTTTATCCTGGTCTTACCTAACTGTAATATCAATATCTATTTTCCATATGTTGTCGAACATATTTCACTTGGAAAACTTTGGCGCTCCCACTAACCTTTGGTAGACACATTGAAAAGATTCATTCCAAATGAATGTTCTAAGATCCTGTTTCTTACTTTAATCTTGAACTGGATATCAGTAACTTTCAACCTTTATTGGAATCATATGATGTCATTATCCCTTTCTGATTGAATCGTTTAGACACATTCCACGCAAATATGATCTTGACATCCGATGACCAATTTAATGATCTTAGAAGTTAGCTATGACAACTAAAATTCTAACGGATTTATGCATACTGACATGGTATAACCAATCAATACTTATTGGTACTTTAATTATACCACCCATGTATGAACTCTCTTGAATACCCACTATAGTATTAAGAATAAGAATCCCCTTAGTAATTTGATACTTTGAATACATTATTTAATTTTACTTGGTATTTTCAATCTTAGCTAATTGTCATATACTGCAAACTTGTAGGAATTATAATTCACAATGAATAATGTATCACCGTCCATGGTGAACGCTAAAAACAGTACCTTGGTTTTATCCTTCCTACGTAGTATGTGTCACTAAAACATTCCAATTTCACATGTACTTTTGTATCTTGTTCCTATTCAAACCATTTGTGCATCTTGAGCATTGACTAAATCCAATTCAATCTTTCTCGTACTATCTAAAATAGTTATGTGCACCCTTTTTATAGAAAATCAGCCTATCACTTGACTACCACTTTTTTATCATAAGGATTTATATAATATCATAAGAAACTATTAGGATAATTACATTGATACACCATGTGTTTAGCTTGATGCTTGTTTGTTTTTATCTTAACAAACGCTTTGAATCTAACACATGTCCTATGACAATGGATTTCCATCATACTATAACTCGTATGATATTAATTTGTCATTTTTAGTTGGCATAAAAGTTATGGTATTTCACCATTATTTTCAAAGCACGTCTCTTGAAATATAATAGAAGTTTCTAAAAGTTTGGACATTGATACTACTTACATCATAACTCTGATGTTTAAAATGTGCATTTAGAAATTGTTCCGTGCTACATTTTGTTAACCAATTGTAACATGAAAGACTCATCAGGTATCCTCCTTATTAGAATCTATGTCATGATGTGGATAAGGTAATGTGCATTTAAGAATTACTCCACACTACATTACCATGATCAATGAATGTTTGGTCAAGATATTTTTCGAAATTCCGATCTGAAGAAACTCATATCTTCTAACCATGCTTATTTTTCACTATTACATTCCTTAATAACTTAAAGGAATCTTATAAAGTATCTATACCACTAGTTTTCCCTTAAAATAGTTCACATTCACTTGTTGAACTAATTCCAAAAGGTTGGTGACATGCCTTTATTTCTAAAGGTTTCTTTGTCAAAACTAAATAAGTCAATTATACCAAAGGTGTTTAGCTGTGTCAAGGCTAAATACCATACACGTTATATACTTGACTTAAGCTTTTAGTTTTTCTTCACAAAGAATTATCTTGCCACAAATCGGTAAAAGTCTTACATTTTTTTATATTCATCACTTATTGCCTATGATTTGAGTACCACTAAAATATTTTTTGATTATGTTACCCCAAACACAATTCATTCCAAAACATGGAATAATGTATTATTATGTCAAAGGGCACATGAGATCAATGTTTTGGTTATACTCAAGAACTTTTTCACCTAGAATTATTCACTTATAAATTAGAAGTTATGTGCTTCTCACTGCTAAAATAAAAATCACCCTATCTCAGCCGCTTGGAGAAGACATATTTCCTATTGTAATGTTTCTATACTTAGTTACTATATTTCAATACACATATGTGAAAGGAATATTGTATTTAATACCCAAGAAGTAAGTTAGAAACAATAATTTTATTTGATGAATATACACTGAAGAAAAGGTGGGTTCTTGCTTATTTAATTCAGTTCATTGAATTTTAAAAATTCATAAATTTATTTCATAATATGTGATGAAAATAACCTCCTATTAAATAATCAACCTTTACTCATTGAAGGACATTACGAAGGTGCTTTTTACATAACTTTCCATTGGCCTTTTTGCCTTGTCTTCCAATATATTAGTCATAGAACTATATATGGTACTTTCTTTAATATTTTTATTACATGGAAAACCTTACCAAAAGGTAATGAAGTACTTAATCCATACCATTTGTTTGTATCCTTAAACAAAACTAGAGTAATTGGGTGAAAAGGTATAAGAATGGGATTCCAAGATAGATGATAGTCCATCTTTCATGTTTACACAAAGCCAGGGTAATCATCACATTCAATTCTTGATTCTATTTCTCCTTAGTAACTTCTCAGAGATGAGACTACATGTTCTTATAATCCATGTCATAATGTAGTGACCACAACTAACATCAGACGTTGATGATATCATTATGAAATAACTACCATATGCTCACTACATATGTCTCTTGTAAGAAATTTTACACCCACACTTCCTAAGATGGATTAATAGGTATAGGGACACAAGCACCTTCAATTTCTAATATAGTAGTATTATGCGCAAGCGCCTGTACTACACTTGGAAATTCGTGCTAGTTTGGACATTTAACTTTGTCCCATATTTATCGCAGTTTTTTTGTGGTATTATTTCCATTTTCTACAAAAATAAAACTTCTGTACTAGAATCAAAATACTTGGTCGCTTAATTATTCTAGTGTCAAGGATCCCTGAACCTCCCCTCATAGTCTACAAGCTATGGTTACACCACTACTCGGAAGTTTCAAGGTAGGATTTTGACTATCCAACTACATTAACTTGTCATTCCTTGATCTGTTGAGTGAAGTCCCATCTTCTAAAATCATATCTTGATTTACTCTATGTTTGACTCTAAAACGATATCAAGTTAGCTATGGATAATCCTCACTACCACTTTAATTATGTCAACCCACCACTCTTATAAGAACTCTCCAGTAGTAAGAGGCACCCTCAGTTATGGAATTATTGGCACCACAAACACCCAGTTTTGTACAAATTTTAATAATTGAAGGTAATAAAAATTTAATATTTCTTTTAGGGTTTTGTGTTTTTCTCTCAATGAATGTAATTCATTTCTATTAATCTTATTCATCTATGTTGTAAATCCCACAACTGAACATTAATTGAAAAACATGCTTCGCTTCTTTATTATTTTTATTATTTATTATTTTATGTATTTATCCAGCTATTATAAAATGCATAAAACAATAAATAAATTCATAAAGGTAAATTACTACCTGACTGGTCTTGAGAAACTAAATGACACAGGGGCATCATATATCAGACGTCACTTGACTCTTGATGCAACTCACTGTCGTCATGTATGTCTACTTCTCACCTGGAGTATCGCCTCATCTTGGCACGGTCCACATCAAGTCTTTGAGTACCGCCCTGTCTTGGAAGGGTCCATGTCATACACTATCTTTATCCAACATACAGTAATACTCACGTGTAGGTACCACCTCATCTGGGTGGGGTCCATGTCATATATCATCTTCGTCCAATACACGGTAATGCCCGCGCACAGATGAGGGGGACTAGGGGTGTAAATGTATATCATATGGAATGGAAGTGCGGGCCCTTATACAAATTGAACGAAAATAAAGATGATATGTAGACTTCTATTTAATTAATTACAAACATCACACTCAATTAAAATAATTAATTAAATAAGTAAATGCAGACATACATAGGTCGGTGCTCGAGACCAGTATGCGGGTAAAATAATGCCCGATCAAAATTAAATTGCATTAAAAATTATGAGGATAAATTAATTTAATTAAATAAATTTAATAATTAAAATAATTTAATTATTCTTCGGTTCCCTAATTAATTTAATTTTAAGACCTAAAATTAAATTAATTAATTAATTTAATTTAATTCCAAAAGTAAATTTATTTTTTACCCTCAGGAATTAAAATTTATTATTTTAAATCAAAATTAATATATTAATTAAATTAATTTAAAAGTAAAAATAAATAAATTACATCAATTAATTTTGATTAATTTAAAAATTATCATGCCCCAAAACACTGCACTGGCCCGTTGTAGGATGCGTTGAACTTGCGCACACCCGTAACGGGATGAGAAAAGCTCGTGCTTGGCTAATATGGGTCAGGCATGTCCGTCCAAGCCTGTTTCAGGTTGGGAAGACCTATCCAAACCTGTTTTGGGGTGATTCTGATCCACCAAAACCCAGAGGTTACCTCACGCCCGACAAAGCTTGGTATGGTTAAGGGGTTGTCGCCAGATTTGGGTGGCGATGCATGGGAGACCCGAGGTGGATGGTCCAACTACGTCCAGATCCTACAGTAGTGAGAGTCATGGTTGGTGCAGGCCGTTGCAGCAGCTACCAGACGTGGTGGTTAGACCAGGTGCAGTCGGCGCTGGGAATTCTCGCTGACGGGGTGCATGCTGTGTTATATATATTTTGTATATTTTATTCAAAATATTTTTTTGTTATAATTTTTTTAAATTATAGTGTTTTTTCAAATTTGAACCGGTGTGTCTCTCACCAAGATTTGTGTCTTTTCTGTTGAACCAATGCATTATTTGATTGAAATGATGAGATTGAAGCCGTGTGTCCCTCACCAAGTGTTGTCTTGTTTTGGTCGAACCAATGTGTTCTTTGACCGAGCCGGTGCAATTCGCACCATTTCAAATCTATAAATAAGCGATGATGAGATCGATTATGTTTTAATTTTAATTCAATCCGAGAAATTCTCTAGAGTTCTCCCAACATCAGTGCAGCGGGGAAATGGGAAATTGGTGTTCGATTTTCCCCAAACCTTGGTGAAATCCTCGAGGGATACTTCCACCGAGAACCCTACACCATTAATGTGGGGGTGGATCAAACCCTTTTGGATAGTGAACCCAATTCACGCATCAAGGTTCTAACCGTCTTCTCTTTCTGCCAACCTATTTTCCTAACAATCAAAAGGGTTTGATCAAGGCAGAACTTCAAAGATGGAATCTGAATCTCTCAAAGTCATGAATCAAGATATGTTCAAACTTGACCGTTTCGATGGAAACAACTTTTCCCAATGGCAAGACAAGATGATATTTCTTCTGACAGTGTTGAATATTTCATACATCCTGGAACCAAATCTTCCTCCCATACCCAATGAGCCCGTTTCAAATGCTGACGGTCCACCCGTTGGCATGAATCAATTCGAGCACATTCGGGAAATGAGGAAGAAACGTGAATATGATTAAGTCTTGTATCAAGGACACATTCTCAATACGTTGTCGAATCATCTTTACGACTACTTCCGCCAAATGAAGACCGCTCGAGAGATTTGGGATGCGCTCGAATTCAAATATAAAGCAGAGGAAGAAGGTACCAATAAATTTCTTATTGCAAAATACCTAAATTATAATATGGTTGATAACAAGCCCATGTTGGATCAAATTCACGAGCTTCAAGTTATAGCAAATAAAATTCTTTCCCTTAAGATAAATATACTAGAAATTTTTCAAGTGGGTGAAATTATTGCTAAATTTCCTCCTATGTGGAAAGATTTCAGTAAGTCACTTATTAGGAAAAGTGATGATATTTCCTTGGAGAAATTGAAAAAACTTCTTCGTATTGAAGAAGAATCCATGTTGAGAGACATGGGTATGGATTCTCAATTTGAAACCAAGGTTAATATTGTTGAGGGAAAGAAACAAAAAAATTCTTCCTTACATGTCAAGAAGAAGAGTCAACTATTTAAGAAGAAAGGAAATCCTTCCAAGAAGAAAGGAGATTACTTCGTCTGTGGAAAACCAGGGCATTTTGCAAAGGAATGTCCCTATCGAAAAAAAGTTGAGAAACCCACTGAAAATATGATGACTAAAGAAAATATAGTCTCTATGATATCTGAAGTCAACTTTACTTTAATGAAATTGGGATGATATCTGAAGTCATCAGTTGACCTTTTGTATAAAAAGGGATTTTGGGTTTCATTCAAATTCGACAAGGTTATCTTGTCGAAGAGAGGAATGTTTGTGGGAAAAGGGTATTAAAATTATGGGATGTATCAACTGTCTATTAATAATATGATTGAATCTTCTGCTTATTTTATTGAATCTTCTAATTTGTGGCATGATCGTTTAGCACATGTTAATTTTAATTCATTAAAAGTAATGAAGAAGTTAAACTTGATTTTTTTTGATTTTTTTTAATAAATGTGGAATGTGTGTAGAATCTAAATTAGTTAAGAAGTCTTTTCATATTGTTTAAATAAATTCTAATATATTAGATTTAGTGCATTATGATATTTGTGAATTAAATGGCTTGTTAACTCGTGGAGGGAAAAGATATTTTATTACTTTTGTTGATGACTGCAGTAGATATTTACATATATATCTTCTTAAAAACAAAGGATGAAACCTTTAATGTTTTTAAGAAGTATAAATCAGAAGTTGAAAACCAATTACACAAAAAGATTAAAATATTACGCTCAAATAGAGGTGGTGAATATTTTATGAATGAGTTTAATGAATACTGCGAAGAAAATGGTATAATTCACCAAATAACCGCTCCTTACACACCTCAGAAAAATGGATTATCTAAAAGGAAAAATCACACTTTAGTAGAAATGGTAAATTGCATGATTAATAAATCTAAGTTACCATTAAATTTATGGGGTGAAGCTTTATTGGATGCATGTCATATTCATAATAGGATTGCATTTAGAAAATATATGTTATCTCCTTATGAAATTTGGAAAGGAAGAAGACCTAATATTTCTTATTTCAAAGTGTGGGGGTGTTTAGAATTTTATAGAGTTCATGATCCTAAAAGAACTAAAATTGGTCCTCGAGCAATTAAAGGTGTTTTTGTTGGATATGCAGAAAATAGAAAGGTATATAGAATTATGGATTTAGGAGCTAATATAATTGTTGAATCGAGGGATGTTGATTTTTTTGAAAATATGTTTTATAAAGATGATGTGGAGGAAGTGATTCCTCATATCCCTATCTCATGTACTCCATCTAGTTCAAATATAATAGTAGATAATTATGATGATTCTCAAGTTGAACCTAAATGGAGTACAAGAATTAGAAAGGAGAAACATCTACATCCAGGTTTTATTTCTCCTGATTCCATAATTTTTCTTGTTGAAGGAGATCAAAATAATCAACTTCTGAATAAGTATCCTATGGTTTTTACTATAGAAGATGACCCAAAGACTTATAAAGAGGCCATGTCTTCTAGAGATGTTGCTTTTTGGAAGGAAGCAATTAGTGATGAAATGGATTCTATTATAGGATATAATACTTGGGTAATTATGGATTTACCAAGAGGTTCAAAACCTATTGGTAGTAAATGGGTGTTCAGAAAGAAATATCATTCCAATGGTAACATTCAAGATTTTAAAGCTAGAATGGTTGCCAAAGGTTTTAGACAAAAAGAAGGGATTGATTATTTTGATACATATGCCCCTGTAGCACAAATTACTTCAATAAGGATATTATTTGCATTATATTCAATTAATAATTTGTATGTTCATCAAATGGATGTAAAAACTGCCTTTTTAAATGGAGAATTAAATGAAGAGATTTGCATGGAACAACTGGAAGGATTTGTTTTACAAGGTAATGAAAACAAGGTGTGTAAACTCGTTAAATCTCTTTATGGTCTTAAACAAGCTCTGAAGCAATGGAATGAGAAATTTGATTCTATTATTTTATCTAATGATTTTTCTCATAATAATGCGGATAAATGTGTTTATTCAAAGTTTAAAAAACAATATGGGGTTATTTTGTGTTTTTATGTGGATGATATGTTAATTTTTGGAACCAATATGATTGGTATAGTCAAGACAAATAATTACTTATCTTCTTTGTTTAAAATGAAGTATCTTGGAATAGTTGATACTATTCTAGGAATTATTGTTAGAAAACATAGTGGAGGTTATTCTTTAAGTCAGTATCATTACATAGAAAAAATGTTAAATAAATTTTATCATCTTGGTTTCAAGGATGTCAATACTTCATTTGATTCTAGTGTTAAACTTTTTATAAATACGGGTAGAGATATAGACCAACTTGAATATGCTAGTGTAATTGGTTCTTTGATGTATGTGAGGCATTTCACTAGACCTGATATTGCTTTTGCAGTATGTAAAATGAGTAGATATACTGGTAATCCTAGTGTGGATCATTGGAGAAGTATAACGAGAATTTTTGGATACTTAAGAAATACCAATGATTTATGTTTGTACTATAATGATTATCCGGCTGTATTAGAAGGATACACCGATGCAAGTTGGATTACCAGTATTGGTGATAACCAATCCACTTCGGGATGGTTGTTTAATCTTGGAGGTTGTGCTTTTTCTTGTGCGAGCAAGAAACAGACATGTATTTCACATTCAACCATAGAGTCAGATTTTATCGCCTTAGAGGCATATGGAAAGGAAGCTGAATGGACTAGGAATATATTATTGGATGTCAGATTTTGGACTAGTCCAATGCCTCCTATATCTATTAGTTGTGATAGTGAAGCAACATTATCAAGGGCATATAGTTGCATGTACAATGGAAAGTCTAGTCATAGATGTTTGAGACATGATTATGTGAGACAATTGTTACAAGATGGTATCATAACAATTGTTTATGTGAGATCTTGTAAAAACCTTGCGAATCCATTTACAAAATCTCTACTAAGAGAGGTTATTCATGCAACTAATAAAGAGATGGGGTTAAAGCCCATTGAATAAATCATTTTAGTAATGGAAACCCGACACTTTCTTTAGGTAGATCCTAATCAAAGTGTTTAATGGGTAAAACCAAGTTACGAAGATGTTTGTTGATATTGACAAAAATAACCCAAATTTTCGATGTCAATATCATCCGTTATGACAAGAGGTTGAGTTTTAAACTCTGAAAAAAATATTACGACTCAATGAATTATGTGCTATAATAATGGAAGCACATTGTAATATTTTTCCTATTTGAACTTAGAAGTGGTGCCGCTTCTTACAGGAGTTATTGGGTTTACTCCATAGAGAGTTCATGAAAAGGATATAAGCACATGGACTTAAAAGTGCTATTAAAATGATATGTTGGATGAAAGTTCATTATATGTATGATTTCTCCGGTTTATCATAAATGTTAATAAGTTTAATGTTTCGAAAACTTATAAGTCTGATAAACTTTGAGATATTGATACTAAGTAAAGGTTTAAATTAAAAGATACCTTTATTATGTATAATGAATCACCTGTGATCTGGAGAATTAATATTTGTGAATAAAATTGGGGGATTGTTATATATATTTTTTATATTTTATTCAAAATATTTTATTACTGTAATTTTATTTAAATTACAGTGTTTTTTCAAATTTGAACTGGTGTGTCTCTCACTAAGATTTGTGTCTTTTCAGTTGAACCAATGCGTTCTTTGATCGAAATGGTGAGATTGAAGCGGTGTGTCCCTCACCAAGTGTTATCTTGTTTCGGTCGAACCAATGTGTTATTTGACCGAACCGGTGCAATTCGCACCATTTCAAATCTATAAATAATCGATGATGAGATCGCTAATGTTTTAATTTTAATTCAATCCGAGAAATTCTCCAGAGTTCTCCCAACATCAGTGCAGTGGGGAAATCGGAAATTGGTGTTAGATTTTCCCCAAACCTTAGTGAAATCCTCGAGGGATACTTCCACCGAGAACCCTACACCATTAACGTGGGGGTGGATCAAACCCTTTTGGATAGTGAACCTGATTCACGCATCAAGGTTCTAACCGTCTTCTTTTTCTGCCAACCTATTTTACTAACAGGCGGTACGGGTAGTAGAGGAACCAGCGGAGGAGGCCGGAGGTGGGGTTGCCTCCAGCTAAGGGAGGCAGGTGCAGCCTTGGGTAGGAGGCGGCTGGGATTTGGTCGGCGTGGTTGATGGAGGGTCCGACTATGGGAAACCGAGGATGCAGAGGTGGTACGAATAGGGGATCCGGCAGGGTCCAGGGTGGATGATGCAGGCTGGATGGGCGATGACTGGGGAAGAAGGAGGCACCTGCTCGGGGAGGCGGTGGGGGTGGATCGCGGTTCGCCGGTGGGGAAAACCATGTTTGTCTGGGAGGCCAGCTGACCAGTGGACTAGAGTAGAGGGAAGATATAGAAGACAGATGGCATGTCAGATAGTTTGGGATGATGACGAGTGGTCCGGAAAACAGAGGGAGGTGTCGTGGACAGGGTGTGCCACACCTAGCTCGAGGGATGAAGGAGAGTGGGGCTGAGCCGCCCCACTTGTTTGGCACTGTTATTTTTTTAATTTTAATTTTTCTTTTGCAAAAGTCCATGCCCCCCCTTTTTTTGGTATGTGGATTTCCACAGCCCTTTTCTCATTTTCCAAAAGCTATTAAATTAGACTCAATATAATAATAAAATAAATATTATTAGAATAAAAAGATAAATATTATTATAATAATAAAATTATTATACAAATTATAAAATGTAAAAATAATAATTTGCATAGAATTGAAATTATTTCCAATGAACTAACAGCGATCGTAGCTTGACTAGTCCTACATCAGAAATAAACAATTGAAATATTTTAACACTTGGAAACAAAAACTCCAATATGATCCGTATCTAAAATTTCAAAATCCCATAACATGGCCATTTGAAATCAGATAGGCACACAATATGAACTGTTGGGACTGTTTTCAAACCCTCTACTTAATTTTATGAAAATTAATTTTTATTTGGCTCAGAAAATTTACATGCTTTCACTGATACCAACTGAAGGTACTGGGGCCTACATTTTAAGATAATTGTCTGGATAATTTAGAAATTTTCATCGTCGAGATAACGGTACTTGTCGTCGTCGACGATTCGAGCCCGGTTTGGTCTGAAGATATCACGTAAATTAGAAGCGCACATACAGTAAAACTGAAAACATAAATTTTCAGATATGAAGTCATACTCGACTGCAAATAGTTGATGGTGATCATCTCTTGAGAGATCCATAGCAGTATCCCTCTATATCATTCACACACGCTTCAAAAAATCCTCGGGAGCGATGATCGTCGAATTCCGGAAGCTAGCGCAGAAATCCGACGATATTTTTGACGTCTCGACGATCACTGCGATCCATTACCTTCAATGATTGATGGAAGAACATGGATCACCACTTGATAGGGAGACTCTCTCTCTAGAAAGTGGGAGAGAGAGGAGCTCATTCATAAATTAATTAATAGTACATTTGGAGAGAGCATCTTCATCTATTTATAGTGGAGTTTTTAAATAACCAGTTGAGTTCCCCAACCCCCGTGTATTTCAACGTCCACTAAATAAATAATTATGATGAACTACACTACATAAATATTATTTATTATTTTATCACATACTTGTAATATATTTAAAATATATTTTACACGATAAACCCGAGTCATTTAACTCGACTCGTAATTCCTGTATAATATTAAATGAACCTTGAATATTAAAATAATATTTGTTCAATTAGTATTATCTCATATTTACTTAACTTATAAATCTATTGAATAAATTCAATCACAATTATTCATAACTTGCATAATAATGAATTTATTTATTTCTTTGGTGATCAAAACATTGGACAACACTCGGACCCCGTGGTGGGGTCCACCTTATCCAATATACCTATTCAATTGAATAGTGGGGATTCTTGAATACAATATTGTGTGTGACCCTTTAGGACTTTATCTCGATAGTATTGAATAAAATTCGTAGATGAAGAGCAGATTCTAGCAACCAATCATGACCCCTAACGAGATAAGGATAGTCATAGCAATGACTGCCAACCTATGAACACTGACTCAGTACTATAATCTCTATATTTAAATATCTCATAAAGCATGATGAACACTTGTATCATTATCTTTTTCTCTCTTTATTATTTGTTGATCTATCTAGATGGATTTACCTTTTGACTACTTTATCCAAACACTTATGAAGGTAGCACCACCAGGATCAACCAAGCCTGAGATATACAACTTCTTAAACATGGAAGGGAAAAATATTTTCGTGACCATTAAACCAATGTCATGCCACCAATGACACACCCAACACAAGGCACCTCACCATGATTTAAATATCATGGTTTTTTCCTTAAATCAATGTACGCAATCAGATGGCACACACTGGTAATGATCTCAAGTCAAGAGACCAATGCACATGTCCATAGATAGAAACAACTAATGGCCCCCAAAACATGTGGTGTTCCTATTGGCGGGTCTTCCCTCATGATCTCACTACAAGATATCACCAAGTGTGAACTTCATGAGAAAAGTCTCAATGATTATGAGCCCCCAGTACCTGATAGTCAAACATCTACTGTTTCCAGTCAGTAAGATGCATCTATACCATATTACATTTGTTTATGATTAATGTCATGGTATCTTGAGGTTCTCATTATAGCATTGGGTCTACTATAACCTTTTGATATGACAATTAATCTTGAACATTGCCATTAAATAGTGGATGTAGAAAAGTTTACAATATAATGGTAAGAATATATCATGTATAACTAATTTTATACATGATATGGTAATCAAAAGTACTGCATAGTTGGGTCTAGGGAACCCACTATTTCAATGGACACTATAGGATAGAGCACATGAGTGAGAAGGGAATGAAGGTGCCAATAATAAAATGATTTATACTGGAGTTGAAGTCAGAGGAATGCTTGTGTAAAGACTGTATCTTCAGAAAACATAAGAAGGTACTTTTACGAAAGGAGGAAGAACACTAATGGCTGGGAAGATAGACCTAGTGCACACTGATGTTTGGGGGCCTTCACCAACACATTCAATTGGAGGGTCACTATGGGTGTCCATGGGTCGGGCCGGGTCGAGCGGTTTTTTGGACCCGACCAGATCAAAAAATGTCGGGTCAGGTCAGTTTGGGCATGATTTTGAGCTCAGAACCAACCCAACCCAACCCATAGTGACTCAGGTTGGGTTGGTTCAGGTCAATGGGTTTATGGGGAGAAAATCAACTACTTTAGGGATATCCCACAAGACGTCTCCACTTCTAACCGGTGCGGCCACTATCCCCTCCACCCAAGAAGGAGATTCCTCCCTATACCTCCAATGTCCATCCACCACCATTTTCATCTATTTGTATAAATGTTTTACAAACTACCCCAATCTCCTGCCATTTAGTAAACAGATTAATCCTCTAGATTATTACATGATGATTTCTAGTTAGTTCGCTCAAGTCCTACAATCGATGTTCTAAAAAATGGAGGTAGCGGAGCAACCGTCATCGGTGGAACACATGTGCTAATGAAGGTGGCGGTGATTATGGTGTGTCAAGCTCTAGTGTATCTCATCCTCTCAAAATCCTCCCCAATCTTTTTTCCTTGAAGTAGTGATCACACTTCCATCCCCTGTTGTTGAAAACACACTGAGACAAACCAGTAGAACATTCTCCTCAAAAATTGAAAGATTTTTTTTAAGAATGAGAAAATAAAAAATTGAACCCCACTATGGAAAAATGTCGGCACTTCGGAGTTTGGTTCCATAGTCAATCGAAATAACTTTATGGTCCTCTATGGTTGGATTACTTGGATGAAACCCTATCACTCATCTTGGATCCGGAGAAAAAAAGAGCTCCCCTCTCTGATGGATTTGGGGCTGTAGTCGTAGGTGAGATGGAGGGGTAGACATAGGTGTGGTGGAGGCAGCGGAGGAGGAAGATGGAAGAGAGGCGATGTCCATGGGGTCAGTGCGGTGGAGTGGTGGTCGTTGTACGAGGTGGAAGAGATCATTAAAAGTAGGGTGGGATGCGTAGAAGCAACAATAGAGGTAGGTGCGATGTGCATCAGTGATGACATCGGGCTAGCGGGGTGGATGGCATGGATGTAGGTGGGAAAGGAGGAAGACTGTGGCGAGGGCCTTGGGTTGGAAGGGAGGGAGGAAATAGAGCGATGTTGGATGAGATGGGGTTATGTGAGAGGGAATATCGTCTTGGCACATAGGTGGTCATCGGGTTGGTTGGGTCAGGTCGTGTCTTATTTATCCTAACCTGTCACCTGACCCAACTCGACCACAGGTCAACCCAAAGTAACCTGACCTGTGCATATAATATTTTGAACCTGACCCAACCTGGTTCAGTCAGGTCTGGACACCTCTAAAGGTCACAATAATATGTGAAATTTATCGATGATTAAATAAGGAATTTATGAGATTACTTTCTGAATAGAAAATTTGATGTGTTTAAGGTGTTTCAAAAGTGGAAGTCCATGGTGGAAAATGATTCGGGAACTAAGAAAAAATGTTTGAGGCCTTACAATGATGGAAATTAGGGCAGTAAGGAGTTAAGAGAATTCTATTCTAAAAATGGAATTTGGTGGGAGAAGACTATTCCAGGTACACCACAACCTGACCACGGGTCACCCCAAAGTAACCTGACCCATGCATATAATTTTTTGAACCTGACCCAACCTAGTCGGGTTGGGTCTGTACACCCCTAAGGGTCACAATATTATATGAAATTTATCGATGACACAACCAGGAAGGTATGAGATTACTTTCTGAATAGAAAATTCGATGTTTTTTAGGTGTTTCAGAAGTAAATGTTCATGGTGGAAAAGGAGTGAGGAACTAAGAAAAAATGTTTGAGGCCTAAAAAAAGTGGAAAGTATGGCTGTAAGGAGTTCAAGTAATTCTATTCTAAAAATGGAATTCGGTGGGAGAAGACTATTCTAGGTACACCACAACAGAATGATGTAGCTGAAAGGATGAATAAGACAATAAATGAACATGCCAAGAGCATGTGGCTGCACTCGAGATTACCCAAAACCTTATGGGATGATGCAGTGAACATAACAATATATCTCATCAACAGGAGTCCATATGTATCACTGAGAAAATTTCTACCTAGGGATCTCTGGTCTAGTAAAGAGATAAGACTCTCACATTTATGGTTTTTTGGTTTTTTGGCATATGCAAATATTGATGCAGATGCAAGGGTACAAGCTTGATGCTAAGTCTAAATCATATTTTTTAATGGATATAGTGGTGAGGAGCTTAGTTACTGCTTTTGGGATGATCAGAACATGATGATCATCAAAATCCAGAATGTGATATTTAATGAAGGTGTCACGTACAAAGATCATCATGCAATCGAAATTGATAGTCGGAATAAAGAATCAAACTGTCATGAGAAAGTGGAGCTTGAAGGTGTACCCCAACATGTGACACCAAAACTAGTGGATCCTACCGCTCAAATGGAGTTAAGGTGATCAAAAAGGCTGATAAGGACTATCCAAAGGTATTCATCATCCTTGTTGGATTGGTGTACCCTCAATCTATTTTGGATGTTGTTTGGGTTGAATGTTTTCGACCTGTCCTGCACACCAGGATGCTACTCCGCGGATCGAGCTCTACAGTGATCTTGTTGGGGGTTTTAAGGGGCAACATTCCCTTGCACCGGGGATCCGAGGGTCGAAATTACCCAACCCAAATTTTATGACTATATCAGACTGATTTTAGTAGATCTAATCGACGACTCCGACAGGGCACTATATCTCTATAGACATCAGTTGTCGGCACTATAGCAGCCTGAACTTGGGTGGCTGTGAAACTGTAGTGATGTAGACTTACAAAACCTTTTACTGTAGCACATTGTACTTTCTATACAGTTGGTGGAATATTGTTTAGTCCTCATTATTTTCCCATTTCACACTAGGGTTTTGTGTGTCATTTAGAACCCTGAAACTCCCTGTAATTTTGTGCTCCCAACTATATTAAAATTTCTACCTTTACAAAAACCTATGGATTATTTACTAAACCACATAAATCTTTGTGTCCTATGTTTTTATTCTTCTTCTTTTCCCTACTTATCTTCGTCCACAAACATGTTCTATCTCTATGACTCGTGACATTTCCGCAACAATCCTTACATTATTTGTTATTGACTCACTTTTGGAAAATGGACCTATACCCATGGTTTTGGGAAAAACTATTTGTATAGGTCACCCTATCCCCATGGTTTTGGGAAAACTAGGGGTATAATCATTTTTTTATAGCCTATTCCCATGGTTTCCCCAAACCGTGGGCATGGGCTACCCTATACCAACTATTTTATCCAAACTGTGGGTATAAGGTATCAAAAAATGCCTATACCCATGGTTTTTCCAAAACTGTGGGGATAGGGTGACCTATACCCATGATTTTCCCCAAAACCATGGGTATAGTCATCGGATAAAAAAACCTATACCCACGGTTTTGACAAACCGTGGGTATAGGTTTCCAGCATGTGCGCGTGAAATTTATTTTTTCCACGGGAACAAAAAAAATAATTTTGCGGGAGTTCTATACCCACGGTTTATTCCTATATACCCATCGTTTAAATAAATATATTTAATAAAAAAAATATACATACATATATGTGTTGATGGGGTAGTGGTAAGGCCACTCGTGAATGAAGAAGTGGTCGCGAGATCGAATCCCGAGGGCCCCTATTTTGTAAAATATGCTATACCCATAGTTTCCAAACCGTGGGTATAGAGTTATTACATGGTGGAAAAACCTATACCCACGGTTTTTCCAAACCGTCGGTATAGGTCATGGACCTATAACGACACCACCAATGACCACGGTTCCCCAAACCGTGGGTATATCCTATACCCACAGTTTTGCGGTCTACACCCACGGTTCTGCGGTCTACACCCACGGTTTTGAACCATGGGTATAGGATCATTTTTCAGTAGTGACTGATGGTGGAGAACCAGAAAGATTTGAATAAGAAATGCAGTTTAAGGAATCAAACAAGTGGGAGTTGGATATGAAGTAGTAGATGTATTCATTACATGACAACAATACTTTGGAGTTGACACCTCTTCCATAAGAAAATAAATCATGTTAGAAAAAATTGGTATATCAGTCAAGAAATAACATAATGGAAGGATAAGGTATAGGGAAAGGATAGTGGTAAATGATTTTCAACAGAAGGAAAATGAATATTTCACTAAATTTTTTTCACCTGTAGAAAATCTTACCATCATCTGGGTGGTTCTTAGTATTGTTTCATCAGAAGACTTATACATAGAGTATCTAGATGTCAATACTTCTTTCCTTTAATGAGATTTGGAGGAGTAAATCTATAAGTAGTAGCCAGGGTGATACGTTGAGTCAAAGAAGGGAGACCTAGTACGAAAACATTGTAGAATATTATACGGGTTGAATCCGGAACTCAGGTAGTGTAATAAAAAGTATACATTTATGACTAAAAATGAATGCAAACAGTGTGTCATGAATCAATGTTGGTACATCAAGTCTTTTCGGGATGAAAAAATTATACTGGTTCTATATGTGGATGACATGCACATTACGAGATCATGTATGCAGAGGATTGATAAGCTGAAAGGGAAGCTGGGTTAGAAGTTCAAGATGAAAGATGTTGGAGTAGCTAAAAATATTTTGGGGATGAAGCTCAAGAGAGACCACACAACCAGAACCTTGATGTTATCACTATATGACTATATTGTAAAGGTTCGGAGAAGATTTAGTATGTTAGAGAAAAACCAGTCTCTATTCTCCTGGTGATCCATTTCAAATTATCAAAAGAGAAATCACCAAAGATGAAAGAAGTGGTTGAGTACATGGAAAATGTTTCATACGCCTCAGTGGTTGGAAGCTTGATGTATGTCATGATTTTTATGCGACTTTACATTTCTCATGTGGTAGGATTTGTGAGCAAGTATATGGATAACCCTGAAAAAGAACATTGGGAAGCTGTGAAGTGGATACTGAGATACCTGAATGGAAGTATCTCTGTGCTTTGGGAAAGGAAATTAATTACATGTGTGGATCGGGCTTCAAGTGGGAGATTTTTGGATTGGTGTCGCTCGATCTGTTTAGATGTTTTTGGGTTGAATGATAGCGGCTCATACTACACACTAGACTACAAATCTCACTAGTCCAGCTCTACGATGAGCTTGTTGGGGTTGGCAGGGGCAACACACCCTTTCTCCAGGGGCTGAAGGTTTCCAACATAAATTTTGGATAATTGTAGAAAATTTTACCGACTATAGTAGATCTGACTAGGAAACACCGACAGAGCACTTTAGGAGTGAAAAATTTTGTATGGTTGTTGTAGCATCTCGAACTTTGGAGACATCAGTACTATAGCTCTGCATACATCTATCCACCGGCCACTATAGCATCTTGGACTTAGGTGGTTGCAGTACTGTAGCAGTGCAGACTTTCAATGGACTTACTCTGCGATTGGTGGCAGAATCTTGGAAGAACGACGTTTGATAGACACGAAAGTGTTTGGAAGATCAGGATATGGGTGTGTGCAATAAATGGAGGCGCACTAACAGACAGACAAAAATGAGGTTCCTCATCATCCTAATGGTATACTTCCAGGTCAGGTTAAACTAGCACTATGAGGTGATTATGGTGGGGATAGGGTCACACTTGGAAAGTCATACATGGAGAGGCAAAGGCCGTGGTGGGGACACAGTTCTAGAAGAACGAGTCCCTGGAGGCCATTAAAGTACCAGAGGTGAACATACAAAGGGTCATCCAATCCTCACCCATCATGAAGCTAGGGGATGAATTGATGGTCTGCAAGGAATACAAGAGGGTGTCCACCACTCACTTTGGTAACTTGGCAGGTTCCTTGTGTAGCGATGAGACGAAAGAGCTAATCAAGGAGGTAAAGGAGAAATGTGACCTGAGCATATTGGAATTCAAGGGGTTCTCGTGGGACGCATCACAATTAGTTGTAGTGAGCTCCCTAAACATGATCAAGGTGTTCAAGATATGCACCACACTAATGTATCAACTAGGGGTTCCATGATTGACAAGATACTGCAGATGGGTAATGATAATGAAATGGATGATTTGATCGAGCATGACTTGTAGGATGAGATCACGTCTCTAGGATTGGGAGCCTACATTAGAAAAAATAATGGTAGGTTGAAACTAAATAAAATTCAGGTAAGTACCATATAGCACAATGATTATATGAAGGGAAACTTCAACAGGGTTCCCAACCACAAGATCGATAAGCACTATGCTTGGGAGGGTGAAATAGAGATGTCGGGCATCTCACCTTATGATGCCTCCAACCTGAAGGACTCTGGCCTGGGTTCTAACACTACACCAGAGTCTAAGGAGTGGTCACACCTGGGCATAAAGAAAAAAATGATCATCGTGTTGATGTTCTATAGTGAGTTCTTGATTCCCAGCAATCATCCCTTGCCGAGTGAGCACATGATCAAGTACTTCATCAAGCCAGAGGGCCATAAGGATCCTGCTAAAGGTATATTATCAACTAACTGAGTGGATAGGTAGGCTCAAAGCTGCATGGAGAGGGCGGTGGATCATATGTAAAGGGAGAAAAACTCATTCATGATCGAGCATAATATGGACAAGATACTGACAAAGGTGGCCAAGTTGATGTCGTGGTCAGGTAAGAATTTTTGGGGTCTAGCTCTACTACAATTTCAACATTGTGAGCCACCCCAAAATGTCAACGTTGAAGTAGATCTAGATCCATAAAGTATTCCCCAACCTCAATGTCAATTTTTCAACTTTTTTCAGCCTCTCATCCATCTCATGCCTAATCATGAACAAGATCTGCTCCATCACCACCTGATCCACTGCCCTCTCCATCGAGCTCTGAGCTTTCCTACCCACTATGTTAGCTAAAAATAAACCTCTAGCAGGATTCTTATGGACCTATGACTTGATAAAGAAATTGATCACGAGTTCTCTCTACAAGGTATATATGTCGGGCATTGGTCACTCATCGTCGAACACTAACTTGGTGATCATGTTGTTCTACATGCCCAGGTCCGACCTCTCCTTAGACTCAAGTATGGTGTCAGCACCTAGGGCATAGTCCGTCTAGTTGGAAGCGTCATAATTCTAGATGTTTTACATCTTTTCATTGCCCTCCCAAGCATAGTACTTGTCAATTACATGGATGAGAACCCCATCGAAGTCCCCCTTCATGTAATCATTGTGTCATATGGGCCTTATCTATCTGTTCTTAAACCCCGTAACCTACCATTATTCTTTCTAATGTAGGATATCAAGACCAGATATGTGATCTTATCCTTCAAGTCATGCTTGATCAACTCGTCCATTTCATTTCCATTCCCAATCAGCAGTATCATGTCGATCATGGCACCCTCGGGCGAGATATCAGGTGCGAGGCATATATTGAACATTTTTCATGCATTTAGGGAGCTCGTTGTGCCAACTGTGATGCGTCCCACAATAAACCCTTGACATACACTATTCCTGAGTTGCATGTCTCATCTGCATCCCTGATTACTCTTTCATATCTTCATTGCACAATAGGACTGAAAAGTTTCCAAAGTGAGCGGCGTACGCCCCCATGTATGTCTTGCAAACCAGCACTTCGTCCCCTAGCTTTATGAGGTGTGATAATTGTACGACCATCTTAATGTTTCCCTATGGAACTCTGACGTCCGCCATGGACTTAGTCTTCTGAAGTTGTGTCCTCACCACGGCCAGGTCGAAGACCCCTACTAGGTAGTATGTCATGAACATCAACATCTGGTGCACACTCTCAAGGTCTGACTTGACAAGTGTGACCCTTCCCTTAGCTACCATAACCATCCCACAGTGTTGGCTAACCCTGACCAAGAATTATACCTCTAGGATGCTAGGGAACCTCACCTCCACTAGCCTATCTGTGAGACTCCACTTATCTCACACTCCCATGTACTGATCTTCCAACAACTTTTGTTTATGTTTGATGTAATTCATCCTCGACTGTACAACAAACTGTAAAGTAAGTCTACTATGCTATAGTGAACATTGACTGGAAGTCTGCATTTCTACCCTGTTTTAGCCACCCAAGTCCAATCTGCTATAGTGGTCGGTGGCTAAAATTCTACAGAGCTACAATACTGTTGTTTCCAAAATCTGAGATGCTACAGTAATCGTGTCAAAGTTTTCACTATTGTGATGCTCTATCGGTGTTTTTTGGTCAAATATGATACATTAGATCTTAGTTTATATAGTTCCAAAAAATTTTAGCTAACGGGATTCATCCCCTAGATCCTCGAAGTAAGGGAGCATTGCCCCTGCAACCTCCAACAAGTTCACCGTAAAACTCGGTCGACAAGAGTTGCGGTCTAGTGTGTAGTATGAACCATTAGCATTTGACCCAACATCATCCAAACAGATCGAGCTACACTAATCCAACATGATCGAGAATTGTATTGAAGTGGGCACTTAAAAACCAAGAATTAGAACCAGGGTGGAAGGAATATAACTCCTTCCAAACAACATCCCTTTCTCCTGCCACACACTTGGTATAAATAATGGACATGAATAAAAAAGTTAATGATTCACTGACCTTCATAGTGATATGTTGAGAATAAAAATTGATGGGCCCAACCTATAGTGGCTTATTACAGAAGAACCAAACAAAACCATTAGTTGGGATGCCTATGTAGGTGATAATCCAAAAACAGATTGGAAGAAAAAATTTGAATGGTTCGGATGTATAATATAAAGTAATGAAATACATTTGCAACTGATTGTTTTTAGTGGTTGGGGAAACAAATCCCCAGGCATCCCGTATTAGTGTGGTTTTAGTGTGGTAGACGTGAAAAGAGAGATGATCAGGTTAGGTCACCTAAGAAACCTTTGTTACATCATGATAATGCACTCGATTGGGAGACAGACTTATTGCAAAATGTCATCCCCACCAAAGAGGGGTTTTTATTTTTATATTTATTCCATTGACAACCTATTAATTATGGAGAGAATAATTTATTCACTAAACCCCACTGAAGGCCCCAAAGAATTTAGAGAGGGAGATCTTTCATCCGAGAGAACCTATAATTATTTTGGTTCTTTAATCCTAGGGGATGGAGAAGTAGAAGGAGTGGCCTTACCTGAAATATATGAGGGGGCCTCATCCCTCGAAATGGGGACATAAACCTCCGATGTGGAGGTGTGCATGCCTCTAATTCCTTATCTGAAATCATTTCCTAAATATACTCTTTTAAATATTATTTTATTTTTCTCTAATGATTTTATTTCCATATTATAAACCTCCCTCCATTCACATATCCAATGAGATATTTCAAAATCCTATCATAAATTTTTTTTCTTCATATTTTGTTATTTTATGGAAATAAAAGTTTAAAAAAACTGTGTCGTTTGTTGTGAGTTCTCTTATCAACCCAATCAATAACATAATTATTCATTTAACGTATCTTCAATATAATAGTGAAAGTCAACCATAATGTTTTTAATGAATATGAGATATTTATTAGTTTTTCCCATATTCTAAACTCTCTCAAAAACATTATTTTCTTACAATATTTTTATATAAATTAAGTGAATGGTGATGTATTATTTTCAATTAGTCCTTTCGATCATATTGTTAAAATTGGATTCCATCGTTTTATATGAAATTTCATATAATCTAATATCATATCTATGAAATTGGATTCATGATTTAATCATTATTATAATAATATTAAATGTAAGAAATAATAATGATTTAATAATCTAAAACATTCATGATAAAAAATATTTCTCAATTTGGAGCTATCATTTCGAATACGTTGATGACTTCAATACCCTTAATTCTAAAATTACATGAAAAATATACTATGAAACTACTGGAGAATTCAAAATCATTGGTTAGTGACCATTGACTATTACCACTTCAATTTTTAAAATTGGAATCATTAACCACATAACCTAATGATGTTTAATATAAGAAAAATTAATATAAAAAACGAGTAATAAAAGAAAATAAAATAATTAAAAGGTATAAATATGTTTAAATAAATAAGACGAATGTTCTTAAACCAATAATTAATAATTATAATATAATTATTTTATAAGATATAAAACATCTAACAAAACTCCAAACTTGAGATAAATTTTTCTTTCTAAATATCTATTCATTTTATGTAGTTTTCCTCTAGTTTTCATGTTCTATTTCTATCTTATTTTAAAGGAACTTAATTTATACATTATAGTCCCTCCTATATTTTTGACATATTTATGGTATCTTTTACTATCTTATAGATTTATAGATCACACCTTACTTATCCACAAGGAGTCTTTCCATATCGTTTTCATTTAGGTAGTTGTATTCTATATCCCCTCATATCTATGGTAGCCCAACTAGGTTAAATACCCAGAGAGGGGGGGGGGGTGAATCATGGTATGAAAAATTAAAACAACTACCCCTTTGGATCTTATTTCATCATTAAACAAAAAAAATCTTCTCTCCATTTCCTGTAGAAATGTATGAGTATATATGAAAGTATGCATAAGATACAACAATTTTACATTGTTCACCTACATTGGACTACGTCCAAGGAGCATACACAACCAATGTGTTTATGTACCAAATCCACTAAAGCCCATTATTGTTACAAAGTTCGGAACAAACACATGATCCCTTTTAATTTACAACCAATCATAATTTGGAAGCTCAATAATCTCTCAACTAAAATTGGTTCACTACTCCTTTAGAAGATTATACTTTTGATCACTTGAATTAATATTGTTTATACCTCATTTGGTGCATCATGAAGCTAAAAATTCATCCACATAATGAATACCACTTTACCATAGAAACCCTAGGAAAATCCTTGCAGGATCCCAAAGCATTAGTTTTCACGCAACCTTTGCACGAATTACGTGAAATTCTACCAATTTTCACACAAATTTTATGTTTTCTCTTGAAATATTAACTTTTGCGCAACTATACATCTTGTCAATAAACTCTCAATTTTTAGGTAACTTTTGGATTGTCATGGAACTCACTTGGTCTTATAGATACTGGTCCCTTTTCTACACGCAATTGATGTTTGAGTTTTTTCTTCTCACTAGAAATAGATTCATGAAACTCTTATATAATTCAGAACCCTAATGTTCTCTAAGGGTTGAGCTACTCAATTGAGGGGTAACCGCTTATTTATTAACGTGACCAACCCTTCATGAAACTAATTTGCGTGCCTTTGACTACGTGCACAAATTTCCTTATGTGATTAATTTAAATGGTTTAATGTCGCCTTTAGCATGAAATTCACCACCTTCACACACAAAATCACTATTTTTAGGCCCGTTTAACTATCCTGGTGTCGCGCAACTCTAACTTTCACGAAGTTTCAAAACTTGTGGGAAACACTAGCGTTTTTTTATTTGGATTCAATAACCTCAAATCTTTATTTACACTCAATTTTTCTGAACACCTTCACCCTTCCAACCAACTTTTACATTTACATGAAAATCCTTCCTTGGCTAGAAACACCTTTTTCCTTCCTTTAATTTTTGGGAAATTTTTTTTAACAAACACTCAGAAATGATGCCACATTATACACAAAATTTTCTATACCTCTTCAAAAACTTTCAAATCTTTTTCTTGAAGCTTTGTTAACATACCTGGTCAACAATTGTGTTGGAACTCCACAAATGACCTTGTCAACATGCTTTTCAAACAAACACAATCAACTCAAAAACACAGCAAAGTCACCTTGTGGGATTTTTACCCTATAATATCCCTCTATTACCCCCCCACTATTTGTAATAGGATTATTTTATGTTATTTATTATTCCTTATACTTTATTTATAGGGGATATGCATGACTTATTGCTTCTCCTCGTTTCAGTTCTTGAAGTTAAAACCTATGGATTTAATAAGGGAATCTTATTTTCTAACATCCCAAGTTTTAAATAAGAATTATTTATTTTATTTTTCCATTGCTATCTTAATTTAAACCATAATTCAATATTATCATTAATAATATTAATAAAAATGGTGATGAATATTTAATTATAATTATTAAAATAAGTTAAATGCTTTAAAAATTGTTTTATAATTATAAATACTTATATAAATTAACTTTACCATGTGATTTTAACAATTTTTTTTATAAAAAATTTATATTAATCTGAAATTGAAATTTTATAATTATGATTATTAAGAAAAAATGATAAATTTATGTTATATATATATATATATATATAAAGAATATACTTACATATTTTGATATGTAGCTAATATGAAACTTTAGGATAATATATAAACTATTTTGTTATTATAAAATAAAATTTGATTATTAATATTTTTGAATATTTAATTAATTATATAATATTATAAAAGGAAATTATGATGATATTATTTTAAAGGATGAATATTAATAGAATTTATTTAAGATATAGAGAGAGAAAAATTATTTATAACACTTAAATTCATATAAATTAATTCATATTCAAAATTATGAATTAAAGGTAATATATTTTGTAATAAAATTATAAATATATACAAAATTCTATTTATAAAAAACATTATATGAATATTATGTTATTAAAAAATGATGGATAAATAAAAAAGAAACACTATGTTAATATTTTCAGGTACTCTTCAACCCCTATTTTGATCATGCTTTGTTTGGTTCCTGTTTAGGGGTGTTTCAAGTAAAATATTGAAAATTTTGAAGAGATCTTGAATTATGCACAGTTGGCGCATGGTTTTCCTAAAATGTACACATTTCTTGTGGAAACCATAAAAAACCAGGAAATGAGTGTTTTCAAGGTTGGGGTATGGTTTCAAAAACCATGTGCCCACAAAGGAGAAATCGTGCAACCCCATCAGTAGGGGCACATGGCTAGGGTGCACGGCTAGGGCGCACGGTTTGAAAAATTGTGCGGCCTTGCCCAAGAAACCATACACACGACTTTTAATTAATCCAAAAAATCTTTTTAAAATTATCAAACTACTATTCCTTCCCCCGATCGGGCCTAACTCAACCTAGAATGTTTTTCTAGGTAGTTGTGGCTTTTAATATCCAATTTTGGCTCCTTCAAACCCCTCTCAAGGTTGATTGAAGTGCGATGAATCATTTTTGATCTCCTTCATGCATGTTAATCTTCTCTCTTAGTCTCTCCTATTCTCTTCTTATCTTCTCGCTAGGGTTTATTAGATATCTGTTTTGTTGTAGGATTTAATCCCCATTGTTTTAGATCTTAGATATAGTTTTGATTCTCATATCTCCTTTGTTGGAATTCTTCATTGGAGTTTCTCATCACACGAATTGTGTTACATGACCCCGTAATCTACGGTAGGTGGTTCCATTTAAGATCAATCAATTTATTTAACCCTAAATTGGTCGATTTGAATTAAAGTTATTTCAATTATAATGTGATAACCTAATATTTTTAAATTTGGGGATTTGAATTTGATATGGCATGAAATTGTGAAAACCCCCCAATTCAAAAGAATTGGGGGGGGGGGGGGTGTTTGGGGAATTTGATGAAAAATTGTGGAAATTGAATTGAATAATTTAAATTTTGGGATTTAAATTGAGGAATTTAAATTTTGGAATTTAAATTTTGAAATTGATTTCTAAAATTTATTTCAAATTTATATTCAGGAAAAATGTTTTAAAGTGTTTTGATAGAAACTCGGTGGTTTTATCCTGGAAAAGGCATGATTTTATAAAAAACCCATTTTGGGTTTTAAATAGAAATTGACATATTGAAATGGATAAAAATGGGTTAATTTTATTTTATAATAGTTTTAAAATAAATTTCCCATTATTGATTGCTCTTAGAGCACATGAAAGCCTATATAGTTAGTGAGTTATTTGGGACATCACTCTATTGATGCTTTATAAGTCTAACAAAACAAATGTAATAGGTCACATCCCTACCGAGATGGTGATTATTCCTATTTGACCAGTGTCTAAGGGACACATGTACACATATTTTCATGATCACTTATTCAAGTGTGTGGGGATCCCATAACCTAGAACTATCATACCTCTTAGAAGATTAACATGTTGTTCATTGTTAATGTTTTGATATATACACCATTCTTTATAAAATATTTTACAAATTCCTTATTAATTTATATAAATTGTTTTATATAAAATGTTTATTAATCCATTTGTTTAAAGTATTTCCATTAATTGAAATGTAAAGCATGATTTTCTTTAAATACAATTTTGAACTTCTAGACCCGTTTATTTAAAATATAATTCTTTATTTGTTCAATTAATTTTGACATCTTATTATGGAATCCTTGGTGAGCCCCTACTGGTATTTTATCTCACACCCTATCTGTGCCTTCAAGAGTTTGTATATTATCTTCTTCCAAGTTTGATCAAGGGTAAAATGCCAGTTAGAGGTGGTTCTTGTTGTTAATACTTGGGAATGGAGAGTTTTTTCCATTGGGACTTAGGTTTTTATTTTTTTTCTAGTACTTTGTGGTTATACTTTGTGTTTTTTATCTATTTGACTTCTTGTACAATTCTCTATGTGGATTTTTCTTTTTTCATACTGACTTATATCTGTTTATTCCATTGTGTTGGTGGAAAATTAGTTCCCAATTTCATATTGTGTGATTCCAAGTTCTTGACGCTAACCCGTTGGAATCAGGAATGCCCTTCCGGCTATGTCAGGATCGGTTCTGGTATCGTGGTACTAGGTTATTCAGGCTAGTTCATGATAAAGTGGTATCAAAGGTGCAGGTTAAGCATATTTACTTGATGTTAGTATGCAGTTGTGTAGTCTTGTTGAGACTTAGGACGTAATTACAATTGAGTTCCTGACCAAATCTTACCTCAATGAGCCTTAAATCACCTATAGTGGTTTGGGAAAGTGGTATTGATGATTATTTCTAGTCATTTACCTACTTTTGGTTTTGGTAGATTGAAATCCAAATCTTGTTTATCTACTTGTTGGGATTATTTTCCTTGTTGATCTTGTTTGAGGGTTGTTCTGGGTAACCTTTTGGATGTCTTTAATTTTGTTCGTTGATGTTGTGTAGCACCATGCCTTTGAGAAGTCGTGTGTATAAGATCTAATAGGAAGATGCTAATGATCCACAATGATAAATTCCTCTCATGGACTAGAATTTAGTTGAGGTTATCATGTGTTTTTTCTAAGCTCTGGGACATGCACCTACAATAATTCCCGTTTAGGTTCCAACTATGGAACCTTATAAAAATGACTTTAGGATTTATAGCTCAGAATTTACTTCACCAAAATTTACTAGTGTTCCAAGGCTTTAATGATATTTACTAGCTTAGGATTGGTTAAGAAATATTGAGCTTATGTTTGAGTTCTTACAAATGCCTAAGGAAATCAATGTGAAATGTTCCACATTCAAGCTAGAGAGTCCTATCATGACATGGTGGAAAAAATGGTGATGGTGAAGAAGAACGAGGTCCTAGAGTAGAAATACATTAAGGATATTTTCACTGACCAGTTCTATCCAGAGTTGATGGTGCTGTCTGGGGATTTAGTGTTTTTAGAACTCGAGCAGGCTGGCAGGACTGTGATAGAATATACAAATCACTTTACTGAGCTTGTGTGGTTTTCAAATTATATTGTATCAAATGAGAAGATTAAGACTCAATGGTTTGATATGGGATTTCAATATGATATTCATTCTCAGGTTTTTTTGTTAAGGTTGCCTTCTTATGCTGATGTGTTGGATAAAGAGTTATTGGTTGAAATGGACATGTCTGGTAAGTTAGGGATGACGAGAGTTATTTTTTCTCTTAGCAGTGATGTGAGTTTCCATAAATTAAATATTAATCATGATGACTGTCATGGTGGGAATTGATTATAGGGGTTTTCTAGACCTCATGCAGTGCCTGATATAGTCCCTTTGATTTGTTACTAGTGTAGAAATATAGGGCACTCAATGTTGGTCTGTACTGAGGTACATAATATATGTGGCTCAAGAGGATGCTTAGGTTACTTGATGAAGTCATTACATGCCATGTATACTCCCCGTAATTCCATAATATCATCATCACCTAATAAAACTGCAGTGCAATCATATGCTTCATGAACATAGGGGTTCCATCCACAGACATCCAGAATGAAACTTCTTCACACAGTGGAAGAGTCTCTAGAGGAAGAAAATATGGGTCCAGTGATTGTAAAAGTTACCATCATCATATCCTTTTCATTAGTGACTACTTTATTTGATATTGGTGCATATCCTTTTTTCATTTCAAATCATATTGTAAATTTTTTAAATCTTCCCATGGGGATTTTATCTTATGTGGTCGATATTACTACACCCCTCAGAACAAAGAGGGAGAAGGGTCTCCACAGTCCTGATTGGGTTTTCTCTCTATCGAATATAGAGATTACTTGGTATTTTCTATTTCTTGATATGAAACCTATTAACATCATATTTAGGATGGATTTGATCCTTACTAATAATACCTGGGTAGATTGTCATATTTGATGGGTTTCCTTTACTACACCCGATGGGGTGTTCCGTATCTTTCAAGGAGAGTGGGACCTAAGTTTGAGTAGATATGGACCCTATTATCTAGATTTGGGGAAGGTAATATCAAATTTCAATTTTTATTTGGAGTGAGAAACTTTGAGTAATGATATTCCTCTAGTTTTCATCAAGTTTTCCAATGTTTTCCCTTCCGATTTCTCTAGTTTGCCACCGATAAGGGAGGTAGAGTTTTCTATCGATTTAGTTCCTGGTACTCAACCAGTTTCTATTCCTTATTATCACATGGAATTAGATTAAATAATATAGTTAAAGACTTAGTTTTATGATCTTTTAGAGAAAGTATTTATCTGCCCGAGTGTGTCACCTTTGGTGGTGCCTATTATTCTCTTTACTAAGAACGCTAATGAGTCACTTTTCCTTTATTTTGTTTACTAGAAACTCAATAGAGTAATGATAATGAAAAATTATACATTTCCATAGATTGATGATCTATTTTACCAGTTAAAAGGGTAATAGTGGTTTTGGAATATTGACCTTTGATCTAGTTACCATCAGTTGAGAATAAAAGAATCTGGAATTCAAAAAGCTACCTTCTAGAGTAGGTATGACCATTATGAGTACCTTTTCATTCTGTTTGGTTTAACCAATTCTACTATAGATTTATGGATTTAATGAACACGAATTTTCATGAGTATCTTGATAATTATTTGGTGGTATTTATGGATTCCATACTTTTTTTCACTAAGTCTGAGTAGGATCATGTACATCATCTGAGAGCGGTTTTGAAATTGTTGTGAAATTACCATCTTTATAAAAAAAATTCTAAATGTGATTTTTCGATTCGTGAAGTGAAGTTCTTGGGACACATGATATCAGAACATGGTATTTTAGTTGATCCTAAAAAGGTGAAATCTGTTATGACATGGGGACAACCATGAAATGTTTTCAGGATTCGAAGATTCTTGGTCTTAGCTTGATATTATCATCGGTTTTTTAAAGACTTATCAAAGTTGGATTCTATGATGATTGTTCTAACTTATAAGTGAGTAAAGTTTACTTGGGTGAGAAATTTCAGTGTTATTTTGTTGAGATGAAATTTCTTTTGACTATTATGGTGGTGTTGACTCTTCTAGAGTCTGGGTAGGGCTATGTGGTCTTTTTTGATGCACCATGTTTAGGTTTGGGATATGTTATTATGCAGGGTGATCATGTCATTGCATATGGATCTCTTCATCTTATGCCACACAAGAAGAATTACCCAACCCATGACCTTGAACTCATAGTTGTGATGCACACAATTAAGAGTTGGTGGAACTAAATCTTCATAGAAATATTTACCATGTATTATGACGACAAAATATTGAGTTATATATTCTCTAAAAAATATTTGAATCCCCACCAGAGGCTTTGGGTGGAATACCTTAAATCCTTTGATTTTCACATCTCCTATACCTTAGGGAAAGGGAATGTCATTGTAGATGTAACGACCCAAAATTTTGAATAAATATTGTTTCTTAATTTTGTGTGTTATTTTATTTTTGATACTCAACAAAACTGTTTCATTTGATAACATGAGTATAACTAAAATGAGACCATTGGGTTTTGACTGTTATATGACCATTGGTCAATATGACCACTGGAAACTAAACGTTTTGATTATTGTCTCTAAATACAAGTAATCTTGGTTAATTAATATAGAAAGAAGATTTGATGGCCTCACCCAGTAGTCTTGGACCGATCGAAGCCCATCTAACAGAACTTGGGAAGGAGGTAGCACCACTGGGCTTTGATCTGGACCAAACTCAAGCCGAACTTCATCATGTGAAGCTAGAATGTAATCGCCTTTGTGAGAAGTTCAAACTGATAGAAATTACTACTCATGCAATGTTGGCTGAGCCTCCCTCAGATTCTCTCACCTTAGCACACCTTACACTTAGGTCCTATGCTGGTGTGATAAGGGGCTACGTAAGGAGACCGTAACTGCCTTGTGTAACCCTTTGTTTTAAATAAAAAAAATTATTTCTTCTTATGATGAAGTTTATGAATTTTCAAATGACCGGATAAATATATTATGCATATTTTTGATGAATTTTAGAAAAATGATATTTTAAAAATGTTTTTGTAAACCTTAAATAATTAAAAACATGTAATGATATTCAAAAAATGGTCTTCTACAATTATGTCTAGTATGAAATTTAGAGTCTAATAAGATCAACATGATTTTTGATGAATAGTAAATTATGAATAGTGATTTTATGCTTAGGATTAGTAATGTGACCAAATGGATTAGTAATCTCACTTAAAGAAAGTATTAATATAATCTAGGCACCTTGATTAAGTAATGTGATTCAATAAAATGGTTAAATAACGGTTTCATAAATTATTATTCAAGTATTAGTTTTTCTGGGTGAATAGTGTTTTTTAAGTAAAAATTAAATTAAAAATATTTAGAAAATTATTTTTATAAAATGGATTTCATTTTTGAACTCGGATCATCGATATTATGTTAAGGTAATTTTGGGGTTTTTTTCTGAAAAAATGAATTTTCGGTGAATAGTGTATTTATATAAAAATTAAATTAAAAATATTTAGAAACTTATTTTTATAAAATGGAGTTCATTTTTGAAATCAAAGCATTGATATTTGGTTAATGTAAAATTTTGGGATTTTTCTGAGAAAGTTGAATTTTCAGTGAATAGTAAAAAAATACAGTTTTAGGGTTTCAGTATGTTTAATGACATCATAACTGTGTCATGATGATTCCATGAGATATTTTAAGGGATGATCGACTAAAGGGGATGAATTATTGTATGAGGTGTCCCAAGTGGCCAATAACATGGGCAAATACCACGGGCAAGCCCATGGTTTTGCCAAAACCACCAATGAGGTGACCCTTGGCCATTAATGCCTTGTCCCCTCACTTTCCCTATAAATACCAAGAAATCCTCTCATCCTTTAGACTCCCAACTCTCCTCCAACTAATCTCTGGTCTCATTACCTCCCAAGGAGTCCTCACAAAGATCCCCCAAGCCCTCAAGGTCCCAACCTTTGAGTTTTAAGAGTTACGTTTTAAGGTAAGGGATCTGACCTCTCTCTTTCTTTTCAAGTAATCTCTTTTATGTCATCTCTTTTATGCTCCATGATCTTATGTTAAAGGATGTTATTTTATATTAATCTTACTTCCCTTTTCATGTTAATATTATGAGAGACCCCCTCTTTCTCTCATCATTTCATTTTAACAAAGTTTAAGTGGCGTCGTTAGGCTGCTGAATTTTTAAGGGATTCTTTCACCCTTCTCGTTTTCAAGTTCTATTTTCATGTAAAGTATTTCATGTTCCCTTTTATTATGTTGGGGTATGATCTATAAATCTATCATACTTATCTTTTACGTTCATATGATGAGAGACCCTATTTGATCTCGTTAATTCATTTTTGTTGAAGTTTTAAGTGGCGCCGTTAGGCTGCTGAATTTTTAAGTGGTTCTTTCAGACTTCTCATTTTCAAGTTCTACTTTCATGTCAAGTCTTTCAAGTTCCTTTTTATTATTTTGGGGTATGATAACTATATCTATCATACTGATATTTTATGATCATATGATGAGAGACCCCATTTGATCTCTTCAATTCAGTATTTTGAAGTTTTAAGTGGCGCCGTTAGGCTGCCAAATTTTTAAGCGGTTCTTTCACCTTTCTCCTTTTTCAAAGTTCTAATTCCATGTCAAGTCTTGAAAGTTCCTTTTTATTATGTTGAGGTATGATCTATATATCTATCATACTGATCTTTTATGTTCATATTATTAGATACCCTATTTGATCTCATCAATTCATTTTTGGTTGAAGTTTATGTGACGCCATTAGGCTGCCGAATTTTCATAAGAGAAATCTTATTTTTTTTCTTCTTTTCATGTTCTTCATTTCATATGGTATATTTTCAAATTTCATTACCATGTTCTTAAATCCCTTATATTATGTCCCTATACTATTTTATGGGTCATTTATGAATGTTTGACCCATGTCCCCTCTCTTTTCAACGTTTTCTAAAACCCTGTAACGTAGCCGTTGTGCTGCAGAATTTTCGTCTCAAAATACCTTTCTCTTTTTCTAAAAATTAATTCATGTTATTAAGTTAATACTCAAAGATCTTATTTCTATAGGGGTATTCAAATATATATAAAAATTTTATATTTTTAAATTCTTGGATTTACATACATGAAACTTGCTTTCCCTTTCCGTGGGTTTAAAGTGACATAAAGATCATGTCTTTAAAGTAGTTTTTAAAACGTTATGATTATGAAATGAAACCAATTTATTTTATTCTATATGGGTTGTTTATGAAATTATTTATCATTATATATGTGGCTCACATGATAATAAAGACATGTCAAGGGTGAACCCAGATAGCGCTTCAATGCATTGGGTAAAGACTTAATCTCTTGAGATGACCATTTAGACTGATACCTTGGTGAATAACCTTGGTAATTTTTAATGACACCTTGGGGATGGACCTTGGTGAAACGAAATTATTTTCAATATTAAATGTTGTATCCACATATTCAAGTAATGAAAAATTTTATTTTTATTATGATATATCTCATGATTTCTTTCTCATGCCTTAAAGTTATTTTCATGACCTTATTAAAGTATCTCAGGTTCACATGTAAAATGTTTCTCTTGTTTCCCTTACTGGGCCTTCTGCTCACCCTTTCTTTTGATGTATGTACCTAGGTTATGAAATGCAGTAATGAACCTAGGATGAACATTAGGAGAAGCCTTTCAAGTGTTTAAGAAGAATGTTTTATGTTTTCATGTTTTAAGTTCCTGGTTTCCAAGACACTAAACCTTAAAGATACTCGGTTTTGTAGAATGTAATGAAAGTTTATGTGATAAAAAAGTGGGATGCTATAGTTGGTATCAAAGGATGGTTTAGTTATTTGTCGAAATTAGGATATGGAAACTTTAGGAATAAGCCTATATAAAAGTTTATATATGGGAAATATTCCTAGTATTTTGGTGAGTATTGAGTAATGGGTTGCCAAGGAAATACATCCCTGTCTGGATACGAGCAGGTAGAGGTGGCTCTGGCACAGATGTACATAGGGGTAAAACCCGAAAACACCGCTTTGAACTAGACTCAAATGGGAACTGGTACATGACAATGATCCTTGCTACACTCTTGGTTATGACACTCCCGGGGGATATGCTTTGGTAAATTCATAATCTTAGTATGAACCATTGTAAAAGGAACAAAGATAAAATAAAATAAAGATTCACATAAGAATATATGATCATGGATAACCTAGATGGGAACCTAGGGGATCAAAAGTTAGGGTATAATTTTCTTCTACAAGTTATCCTTATATGCTTTAAGTTCCTTTTCATGATTATTGGATAAGTATTTAAGCCCCTAATTGTACTTTCTCTTCTTAGTTAATGGTGGGAAATGGAAGAACATGTCCCAACAACCAATGTGATAGGAAATGCGACGATTTCCAAAATAATATGACAGAGATGATGCGGGGATTAAAAGATGATTATTATTTTGGAAGACGTTCACTATTTTGGGGACCCTATATGATCGAGGCAAATAGATTACTAAGGAATTTTCATTGTGGAGTAAGGTTGACTTATATTTTTAAGAATAGATGAATTTAAGGTGGAATTATAGTAATTTATGTTACTTATGAGAATGATTAACCTATCTTGGTTAAAATATGTTTAGGTTAGCTAATTTTGTTATAAGATGTTAGGAGTGGTTGATGTTGTTTGGAGATGAACAATGAAGTTTATTTTGTAAGACTATGTTATCAAATCCTTCTTGTATTTGGGTTTCAATCTTAGTTTGGTTTATTTTGAGGAATTTTAAGGACCATTATTTATGGAATGGTCTATGATGAACTTTGGGTAGTACCATGGAACTTTGAAGATTTAAAATTAGTTTCTATTCCTATGGGATTGCCTCTTTTTGAAGATTTGTTTTACCTTACCCTTTCTATTTTTGGGGATAATGTTTAAAGAAAGAAGAAATAGATAGTTAATCTTTTGTGGATTATGTGATTCTCTAGAAGATGATTCTTCTGTTTTGATGAGACCAAGTAGTTTTTAATGCTCATCGTTTGGATAAAAGATTAGTTTTGGTAGAAACTTATTAAAGGATGAAACTCTACATGAAGGTAGGTATATTTCTTTATGTTTTTGTTCTATGTAGTAAATGAATTCCTCAAAATTATGAAAAGAAACGTAAAACAAAATGTTGTTGGTTTACGTTTCCTACTAGGTAATCAAAGACCGTTTACACACATCATAATTTTGGGATTTTCTCGTGGTCAACTTTCTCCTAATCATATTTTCTATCACTCTCCCCTAGAACTTGACCCTTTTTTTTCTTCCATATCCATGTTTTCTTCCATGGAATCCTAGTATGGGTTAACTTGGGTGACCTTTGTACTTACCTTTCTTTCTTTTAAAGTAATAGTGTTACTGACTCTTTTTCTGATGTGGGACTTTCAATGAAATTTCAAAACCTAATTTTAAAAATTGCGAGGACGCAATTTCTTAAGGGGGGAAGATTGTAACGAACCAAAATTTTGAATAAATCTTGTTTCTTAATTTTGTGTGTTATTTTATTTTTGATACTCAACAAAACTGTTTCATTTGATAACATGAGTATAATTAAAATGAGACCATTGGGTTATGACTGTTTTTTGACCATTGATCAATATGACCACTGGAAACTAAATGTTTTGATTATTGTCTCTAAATACAAGTAATCTTGGTTAATTAATATAGAAAGAAGATTCTATGGCCTCACCCAGTAGTCTTGGACCGATCGAATCCCATCTAACAGAACTTGGGAGGGGGGTAGCACCACTGGGCTTTCCTCTGGACCAAACCCAAGCCGAACTTCATCATGTGAAGCTAGAATGGAATCTCCTTTGCGAGAAGTTCAAACTGATAGAAATTACTACTCGTGTGATGTTGGCTGAGCCTCCTTCGGATTCTCTCACCTTAGCACACCTTACACTTAGGTCCTATGCTGGTGTGATAAGGGGCTATGTAAGGAGACTGTAACTGCCTTGTTAACCCTTTGTTTTAAATAAAAATTTTGATTTTTTCTTATGATGAAGTTTATGAATTTTCAAATGACCGGATAAATATAGTATGCATATTTTTGATGAATTTTAGAAAAAGGATATTTTAAAATTTTTTATGTAAACCTTAAATAATTAAAAACGTGTACTGATATTCAAAAAATGGTCTTCTACAATTATGTCCAGTACGAAATTTAGAGTCTAATAAGATCAACTTGATTTTTGATGAATAGTAAATTATGAATAGTGATTTTATGCTTAGGATTAGTAATGTGACCAAATGGATTAGTAATCCCACTTAAAGAAAGTATTAATATAATCTAGGTACCTTGATTAAGTAATGTGATTCAATAAAATGGTTAAATAACTATTTCATAAATTATTATTCAAGTATTAATTTTTTCATGTGAATCGTGTTTTTTAATTAAAAATTAAATTAAAAATATTTAAAAAAATATTTTTATAAAATGGATTTCATTTTTGAACTCAGAGCATCGATATTATGTTAAGGTAATTTTTGGGGTTTTTTCTGAAAAAATGAATTTTCGGTGAATACTGTATTTATTTAAAAATTAAATTAAAAATAATTAGAAAAATATTTTTATAAAATGGAGTTCATTTTTGAAATCAGAGCATTGATATTTGGTTAATGTGAAATTTTGGGATTTTTCTGAGAAAGTTAAATTTTCAGTGAATAGTAAAAAATACAGTTTTAGGGTTTCAGTATGTTTAATGACTTCATAACTGTGTCATGATGATTCCATGAGATATTTTAAGGGATGGTCGACTAAAGGGGATGAAATATTGTATAAGGTGTCCCAAGTGGCCAATACCATCGGCAAATACCATGGGCAAGCCCATGGTTTTGCCAAAACCACCAATGAGGTGTTTCTTGGCCATTAATGCCTTGTCCCCTCACTTTCCCTATAAATACCAAGAAATCCTCTCATCCTTTAGACTCCCAACTCTCCCCCAACAAAGATATGGTCTCATTACCTCCCAAGGAGTCCTCCCAAGGTGCCCCCAAGCCCTAAAGGTCCCAATTATTGAGTTTTAAGAGTTACGTTTTAAGGTAAGGGATCCGACCTCTCTCTTTCTTTTCAAGTAATCTCTTTTATGTCATTTCTTTTATGCTCCATGATCTTATGTTAAAGGATTTTCTGTTATATTGATATTACTTCCCTTTTCATGTTCATATGATGAGATACCCCCTCTTTCTCTCATCATTTCATTTTAAGAAAGTTTAAGTGGCACCGTTAGGCTGCCGAATTTTTAAGAGATTCTTTCACCCTTCTTGTTTTCAAGTTCTATTTTCATGTCAAGTCTTTCATGTTCCTTTTTATTATGTTGGGGTATTATCTCTAAATCTATCATACTGATATTTTACTTTCATATGATGAGAGATCCTATTTGATCTCTTCAATTCATTTTTTTGAAGTTTTAAGTGGCGCCATTAGGCTGCCGAATTTTTAAGTGGTTCTTTCACACTTCTTGTTTTCAAGTTCTACTTTCATGTCAAGTCTTTCAAGTTCCTTTTTATTATATTGGGGTATGATCTCTATATCTATCATACTGATATTTTATGATCATATGATGAGAGACCCCATTTTATCTCTTCAATTCAGTATTTTGAAGTTTTAAGTGGCGATGTTAGGCTGCCGAATTTTTAAGCGGTTCTTTCACCTTTCTCCTTTTTCAAAGTTCTAATTCCATGTCAAGGCTTGAAAGTTCCTTTTTATTATGTTGGGGTATGATATCTATATCTATCATACTTATCTTTTATGTTCATATTATGAGAGACCCTATTTGATCTCATCAATTCATTTTTGGTTGAAGTTTATGTGACGCCATTAGGTTGCCGAATTTTCATAAGAGAAATCTTATTTTTTGTCTTCCTTTCATGTTCTTAATTTCATATGGTATATTTTCAAATCTCATTACCATGTTCTTAAATCCCTTATATTATTTCCCTATACTGTTTTATGGGTCATTTATGAATGTTTGACCCATGTCCCCTCTCTTTTCAACATTTTCTAAAACCCTGTAACGTAGCCGTTGTGCTGCAGAATTTTCGTCTCAAAATGCCTCTCTCTTTTTCTCAAAATTACTTCATGTTATTAAGTGAATACTCAAAGATCTTATTTCTACAGGGGTATTCACATATATATCAAAATGTTTTATTTTTAAATTCTTGTATTTACATACATGAATCCCGCTTTCCCTTTCCGTGGGTTTAAAGTGACATAAAGATCATGTCTTTAAAGTAGTTTTTAAAACGTTATGATTATGAAATGAAACCCATTTATTTTATGCTATATGGGTTGTTTATTAAATGATTGATCATGATATATGTGGCTCACATGATAATAAAGACATTTCAAGGGTGCGCCTAGATATCGCTCCAATGCATTGGGTAAAGACTTAATCTCTAGAGATGACCATTTAGACTGATACCTTGGTGAATAACCTTGGTAATTTTTAATGACAACTTGGGGATGGACCTTGGTGAAATGAAATGATTTTAAATATTAAGTGTTGTAGCCACATCTTCAAGTTATGAAAAATGTTATTTTTATTATGATATATCTCATTATTTCTTTCTCATGCCTTAAAGTTCTTTTCATGACCTTATTGAAGTATCTCAAGTTCACATGTAAAATGTTTCTCTTGTTTCCCTTACTGGGCCTTCTGCTCACCCTTTATTTTGATGTATGTCCCAAAGTTATGAGATGCAGTAATGAACCTAGGATGAACATGAGGATAACCCTTTCAAGTGTTTAAGAAGAATGTTTTATGTTTTCATGTTTTAAGTTCCTGGTTTCCAAGACACTAAACCTTACAGATCCTCAGTTTTGTAGAATGTAATGAAAGTTTATGTGATAAAAAGGTGGGATGATATAGTTGGTATCAAATAATGGTTTAGTTATTTTTGGAAATTAGGATATGAAAACTTTAGGAAGAATCCTATAGAAAAGTTTATATATGGGAAATCTTCCTGGTATTTTGGTGAGTATTGAGTAATGGGTTGCCAAGCAAATACATCCCTGTCTGGATACGAGCTGGTAGAGGTGGCTCTGGCACAGATGTAAATAGGGGTAAAACCCGAAAACACCGCTTTGAACTAGACTCAAATAGTAACTGGTACACGACAACGGGCCTTTCTGCACTCTTGGTTACGACACTCCCGGGGGATATGCTTTGGTAAATTCATAAGCTTAGTATGAACCATTGTTAAAGGAACAAAGATAAAATAAAATAAAGATTCTTATAAGAATATATGATCATGGATAACCTAGATGGGAACCTAGGGGATCACAAGTTAGGGTATAATTTTCTTCTACAAGTTATCCTTATATGCTTTAATTTCCTTTTCATGATTATTGGCTAAGTATTTAAGCCCCTAATTATACTTTCTCTTCTTAGTTAATGGTGGGAAATGGACGAACATGTCCCAACAACCAATGTGATAGGAAATGCGATGATTGACGTATTAATATAACAGAGATGATTAGGGGATTAAAAGATGATTATTATTTTGGAAGACGTTCACTATTCTGGGGACCCTATATGATCGAGGTAAATAGATTACTACGGTATTTTCATTGAGGAGTAAGGTTGACTTATATTTTTAAGAATAGATGAATTTAAGGTGGACTTATAGTAATTTAGGTTACTTATGGGAATGATTAACCTATCTTGGGTAAAATATGTTTAGGTTAGCTACTTTTGTTATAAGATGTTAGGAGTGGTTGATGTTGTTTGGAGATGAACAATGAAGTTTATTTTGGAAGACTATGTTATCAAATCCTCCTTGTATTTGGGTTTCAATATTAGTTTGGTTTATTTTGAGAAATTTTAAGCACCGTTATTTATGGAATGGTCTATGATGAACTTTGGGTAGTACCATGGAACTTTGAAGATTTAAAAGTAGTTTCCATTCCTATGGGATTCTTTATTTTTGAAGAGTTGTTTTACCTTACCCTTTCTGTTTTTGGGATAATGTTTAAAGATAGAATAAATAGATAGTTAATCTTTTGTGGATTATGTGATTCTCTAGAAGATTATTCTCGTGTATTGATGAGACCAAGTAGTTTTGAATGCTCATCGTTTGGAGAAAAGATTAGTTTTGGTAGAAAATTATTAAAGGACGAAACTCTACATGAAGGTAGGTATATTTCCTTATGTTTTTGTTCTATGTAGTAAATGAATTCCTCAAAATTATGAAAAGAAACATAAAACAAAAATGTTGTTGGTTTACATTTCCTACTAGGTAATCAAAGACCATTTACACACATCATAATTTTGGGATTTTCTCGTGGTCAACTTTCTCCTAATCATGTTTTCTATCACTCTCCCCCAGAACTTGACCCTTTTTTTCTTCCATATCCATGTTTTCCTCCATGGAATCCTAGTATGGGTTAACTCGGGTGACCTTTGTACTTCCCTTTCTTTCTTTTAAAGTAATAGTGTTACTGACTCTTTTTCCGATGTGGGACTTTCAATGAAATTTCAAAACCCAATTTTAAAAATTGTGAGGATGCAATTTCTTAAGGGGGGAAGATTGTAACGACCCAAAATTTTGAATAAATATTGTTTCTTAATTTTTTGTGTTATTTTATTTTTGATACTCAACAAAACTGTTTCATTTGATAACATGAGTATAATTAAAATGAGACCGTTGGGTTTCGACTGTTATATGACCATTGGTCAATATGACCACTGGAAACTAATCGTTTTGATTATTGTCTCTAAATACAAGTAATCTTGGTTAATTAATATAGAAAGAAGAATCGATGGCCTCACACAGTAGTCTTGGACCGATCGAATCCCATCTAACAGAACTTGGGAAGGAGGTAGCACCACTGGGCTTTGCTCTGGACCAAACCCAAGCCGAACTTCGTCATGTGAAGCTAGAATGGAATCTCCTTTGCGAGAAGTTCAAACTGATAGAAATTACTACTCATGCGATGTTGGCTGAGCCTCCCTCGGATTCTCTCACCTTAGCACACCTTACACTTAGGTCCTATGCTGGTGTGATAAGAGGCTATGTAAGGAGACCGTAACTGCCTTGTGTAACCCTTTATTTTAAATAAAAATTTTGATTTCTTCTTATGATGAAGTTTATGAATTTTCAAATGACTGGATAAATATAGTATGCATATTTTTGATGAATTTTAGAAAAAGGATATTTTAAAAATATTTATGTAAGCCTTAAATAATTAAAAATTTGTAATGATATTCAAAAAATGGTCTTCTACAATTATGTCCAGTACAAAATTTAGAGTCTAATAAGATCAACTTGATTTTTGATGAATAATAAATTATGAATAGTGATTTTATGCTTAGGATTATTAATGTGACCAAATGGATTAGTTATCTCACTTAAAGAAAGTATTAATATAATCTAGGCACCTTGATTAAGTAATGCAATTCAATAAAATGGTTAAATAACGGTTTCATAAATTATTATTCAAGTATTAGTTTTTTCCAGGTTAATAGTGTTTTTTAATTAAAAATTAAATTAAAAATATTTAGAAAAATATTTTTATAAAATGGGTTTTATTTTTGAACTCAGAGCATCGATATTATGTTAAGGTAATTTTTGGGGTTTTTTCTGAAAATATGAATTTTCGGTGAATAGTGTATTTATTTAAAAATTCAATTAAAAATATTTAGAAAATTATTTTTATAAAATGGAGTTCATTTTTGAAATCAGAGCATTGATATTTGGTTAATGTGAAATTTTGGGATTTTTCGGAGAAAGCTGAATTTTCAGTGAATAGTAAAAAATACAGTTTTAGGGTTTCAGTATGTTTAATGACATTATAACTGTGTCATGATGATGCCATGATATATTTTAAGGGATGGTCGACTAAAGGGGATAAATTATTTTATGAGGTGTCTCAATTGTCCAATACCATTGGAAAATACCATGGGCAAGCCCATGGTTTTTCCAAAACCACCAATGAGGTGTCCCTTGGCCATTAAGGCCTTGTCCCCTCACTTTCCCTATAAATACCAAGCAATCCCCTCATCCTTTCGACTCCCAACTCTCCCCCAACAAAGATCTGGTCTCATTACCTCCCAAGGAGTCCTCCCAAGGTGCCCCTAAGCCCTCAAGGTCCCAAACATTGAGTTTTAAGAGTTAAGTTTTAAGGTAAGGGATCCGACCTCTCTCTTTCTTTTCAAGTAATCGCTTTTATGTCATTTCTTTTATGCTACATGATCTTATGTTAAAGGATTTTATTTTATATTCATATTAATTCTCTTTTCATGTTAATATGATGAGATACCCCCTCTTTCTCTCATCATTTCATTTTAATAAAGTCTAAGTGGCGCCGTTAGGCTGCCAAATTTTTAAGGGATTCTTTCACCCTTCTCATTTTCAAGTTCTATTTTCATGTCAAGTCTTTCATGTTTCTTTTTATTATATTGGGGTATTATCTATAAATATATCATACTTATATTTTACTTTAATATGATGAGAGACCCTATTTTATCTCGTCAATTCATTTTTGTTGAAGTTTTAAGTGGCGCCGTTAGGCTGCTGAATTTTTAAGTGGTTCTTTCACACTTCTCATTTTCAAGTTCTACTTTCATGTAAAGTCTTTCGAGTTCCTTTTTTTTATGTTGGGGTATGATCTATATATCTATAATAATGATCTTTTATGATCATATTATGAGACAACCCATTTGATCTCTTCAATTCAGTATTTTGAAGTTTTAAGTGGCGTTGTTAGGCTGCCGAATTTTTAAGCGGTTCTTTCACCTTTCTCCCTTTTCAAAGTTCTAATTCCATGTCAAGTCTTGAAATTTACTTTTTATTATGTTGTGGTATGATCTATATATCTATAATACTGATCTTTTATGTTCATATTATTAGAGACCCTATTTTATCTCATCAATTCATTTTTGGTTGAAGTTTATGTGACGCTGTTAGGCTGCTGAATTTTCATAAGAGAAATCTTATTTTTTGTCTTCCTTTAATGTTCTTCATTTCATATGTTATATTTTCAAATGTCATTACCATGTTCTTAAATACCTTATATTATGTCCCTATACTATTTTATGGGTCATTTATGAATGTTTGACCCATGTCCCCTCTCTTTTCAACGTTTTCTAAAACCTTGTAACGTAGCTGTTGTGCTGTAGAATTTTTGTCTCAAAATGCCTCTCTCTTTTTCTCAAAATTACTTCATGTTATTAAGTGAATACTAAAAGATCTTATTTATATATGGGTATTCACATATATATCAAAATTTTCTATTTTTAAATTCTGGTATTTACATACATGAAACCCGCTTTCCCTTTCCGTGGGTTTAAAGTGACATAAAGATCATGTCTTTAAAGCAGTTTTTAAAACGTTATGATTATGAAATGAAACCCATTTATTTTATGTTATATGGGTTGTTTATGAAATTATTGATGATGATATATGTGGCTCACATGATAATAAATACATTTCAAGGGTTCTCCCAGATAGCGCTCTAATGCATTGGGTAAAGACTTAATCTCTAGAGATGACCATTTAGACTGATACATTGGTGAATAACCTTGGTAATTTTTAATGAAACCTTGGGGATGGACCTTGGTGAAACGAAATTATTGTAAATATTAAATTTTTTTTCCACATATTAAAGTTATGAAAAATGTTATTTTCATTATGATATATCTCATGATTTCTTTCTCATGCCTTAAAGTTCTTTTCATGACCTTATTGAAGTATCTCAAGTTCACATGTAAAATGTTTCTCTTGTTTCCCTTACTGGGTCTTCTGCTCACCCTTTATTTTGATGTGTGTCCCCAGGTTATGAGATGCAGTAATGAACCTAGGATGAACATGAAGAGAATCATTTCATGTATTTAAGAATAATGGTTTAGGTTTTCATGTTTTAAGTTCCTGGTTTCCAAGACACTAAACCTTAAAGATCCTTGGTTTTGTAGAATGTAATGAAAGTTTATGTGATAAAAAGCTGGGATGATATAGAAGATTCTTTAAATAGGAAACTTCCAACACAGGCTGTGAAAGAATCATCATAAGAGTATAACTTGATAGATATTTTTTCATAGTTTCATATTAGTGTCAGGGAATCAGAGTATGAGGTTTCCTTGGACAATGTTCAGTTGATGTCTTCTCTTCTTGAGTTGATCCTTTTGTAATAGTATCTTGATGATGAGTTTTATAGAATTAGAGACTCTATTTATGGTGGGGATACCATTATTGATTGGTTGTTATCCATAGAGGGAATTCTATGTTATCAAATTTTTTTGGGTTACCCTTGTCGGTCAGGAAATATATGATGGGGGTGTGCCAAAATTCCAAGTGGGAAGTGAACCCAGGAACCGTGAAGATGTTCTATGAAATTCAGCGGTGATTCTGGTGTCCAGGTTTGATATGGATAATTTCTGATTTTTTTCTCTCATTGATATACATACCAATAGGTCAAGGTCGAGCACTAGAGACCCTAGGGTTTTATTCAGACACTACCAGCACTGACTTGTAAGTGGGATGAGATCTCAATGGACATTATGGTTAGGTTTCTGTATGCACAGAGAAACAATAATGTGACGTGGATTATAATCGATAAGTTGACTAAAGAAACTCACTTCTTTCCTATTAATGATACAACCAAATTTGAGGAGTTCATAAATCTCTCTGTGAATGATATTGAACATTTTCATGAAGTTATATCTTCTAAAGTCTTTGATAAAGATCCCCAATTTACTTCGCACTTTTGGACAGGTCTTTTGGAGGCATTGGGATTTTAGTTTCATTTGATTATGGAATACCATCTATAGTTGGATGGCTAGACAGAAAGAGATATAAAAATTCTTGAGGATATGCTTCATGCCTACATTCTCAACTTTGGTCGAGATTAGGATGACCATTTGGGGATGGTTTAGTTTTCTTATAACAATAATTACCAGCCATGATCAAAATGGTTTCTTTTAAGGCAATGTATGGCGAACCTTGTAAATATCCATTTTATTGCTCAATGATTGGTGAAACTTACTTTTTTGGACAAAGCATGGTTTAAAATCCTAAAATAAAGATTTAGTTGATTTAGAAAATAATGTTAATGAAATAGAGATGGTATTAGTCTTATACTGATTGTCATCGTAGACCATTGAAATTTTCAGTTAGCAACCAGGTGTTCTTGAAAGTTTCACCTAGTTTGGGTCATCAATGGCTTGGGAGGAAAGGGAAGCTTGATCCTTGTTTTGGGGGGAATTTTGAGGTTCTTAAGAAGGTGGGGAAATTGTCTTACTATTTGTCACTTCCAACACATCTAACTTCAATACAAAACACATTTCATGTATCTTAGTTATGGAAGTATCTTTTTGATCCATCAAATGTTTTGAGTTGGAAAGATCTTGATGTCGAGCCTGATTTATCTTGGACTGATCATCCAGTTGTGATAGTTGATTCTGGAACTAAGGTACATCATAAGAGGACGATACCTTTAGTTCTATATCTATAAAAGCATTGTTCTTATACTCATGATACGTGGGAGATAGAGGCATTGATGAGAGAATAGTGGCCTCACCTTTTTGAGATAGAAGCTTCTTAACTGGATTTCTAGGGACAAAATGTTTCTATAGTGGGAGGTTGTAACATTATCTTACTATTTTCAGGCACTCCTTAATCCCTATTTCTATCATAATTTGGTTGGGTCTTGTTTAGGTGTGCTTCTGGTGAAATTTTGAAAATTATGAAGCAATATTGGGTTGTGCATGATTTTTTCTTGGTTTTCCCAAACTGTGTTCCCTACTAGTGAAAATTAGGCAAACCCAGGCAGTGAGGGTTTTCATGGTTGGTTCACGGTTTGAAAAATGGTGTGGCCACTAAGGAGAAACCATGAAACCCCATCGTAATGGTGCATGACTAGTGTGCACAGTTTGAGAAACTGTGCAGCCCTACCAAGGAAACCATGTGCGTGGCTTTTAATTAATCCAAAAAATATTTTAAAAATTATCAATCCCCTATTTCTTCTACCTCTTGGGACTAACTCGTGATAGAACATTTTCCTAGGAATTTGGGGCTCCCAAGATCCAATTTTGGGTCCTCAAAACCCCTCCCAAGGTGGATCAAATCAAGATGAATCTTGTTCGATCTCCTCTAAGTACGTTAATCTTCTCTCTTAGTCTCTCCCTCTCTCTTCTTATCTCCTCCCTAGTGTTTATTAGATCTATATGTTGTTGGAGGATATAATCCCCACTATTTTAGATCTTGAATCTAGGTTTGATTCTAGGATCTCTTTTGCTGTCATTCTTCGTTGGAGTTTCATATTGCGGGTTTTGTGTTATGTGATCCTATGATCTACAGTATGTGGTTCCATTTAAGATTGGACAATTTATTTTACCCTAAATTGATTGATTTAAATTAAATTGATTTCAATAATATTGTGAAAACCTATTTTTTTTAAACTAGGGATTTGAATTTGATTTGGCATAAAATTGAGAAAACCCCTAATTCCAATGAATTTAGGCATGTTTGTAGATTTTAATGGAAAATTGTAGAAATTGAATTGCGGAATTTAAAATTTTGAATCTAAATTGTGAAATTGATTTTTGAAATTGATTTTAAATTTTTATTTTAGAAAAATGGATTAAAGTGTTTTGATTGAAACCCGATGGTTTTGCCTTGGAAAAAGTCATGATTTGATTAAAACCCATTTTGGGGTTTAAATGGAAATTGGCTTATTTAAATGGATAAATATGGGTTAATTATCATTTGAACAATTTTAAAATAAATTGACCATTATTGATTGTTGTTAGAGCACATGAAAGACTATGTAGTTAGTCAGTCATTCAAGACAACACTCTATTGATGATTTACAACTTTAACAAAACATATGAAGCAGGTCACATCCCTAATGGGATGGTGATGAGTCCTCTCTAACCAGTATCTAAGGGACATGTGTACACATATTATCATGATAAATTATTTGAGTTTGCAGGGATCCTATAACCTAGAACTATTGAACCTCTTGGAAGATGACCATGTTTCTCATTGAAAATGAATTTATATATATGCCATTATTTTTAAAGTATTTTACACATTCCTTATGAATTTATATAAACTATTTTATGTAAAATGTTTATTAGTAAATTTTTTAAAGTATTTCCATCAATTGAAATGTAAATAATGATTTGTTTTAAATATTCTTTTGAACATCCATTCATATTTATTTAAAATTGAAAGCTTTATTTGGTTAATTAATTTTGACATCTTATTATGGAATCTTTTTTGAGACTATACTTGGATTTTATATCACACCCTACATGTGACTTTGGGTGTTTGTAAATTAACTTTTTATATGTTCAAGCAAGGGTAAAGCTCCAATTGGATGTGGTCCTTGTTGTTGATCCTTGGGCTTAGAGAGTTGCGCCTCTTGGGACTTGGGTTGTTATCCTATTTTCAGGTACTTTTTTATTGTACTTTGGGTTTGTTTACCTATTTGACTTATGGTACTGTTCTCACTGTGGAGTTTTCTTTTGTGCATATTGACTTTTATCACTTTCTTATATTGTGTTTGTGGAAAATTCTCTCCCAATTTCTTATTTGTTGACGCAAGGTGCTTGTCTCCAACCCGTGGTGATCGGGAATACCCTTCGGACCATGTCAGGATCAGCTTTGGTATAAGGATACCAGGGTATCCAGGATGGTTTGTGACCTAAAAAAGGAAAAAAATGAGAATTAATGGATAAGAGGAATCTGGGGGTGATCGAGTATTCTCTGAAGGAGCTGAGGGATTTGGGAGGCTGAGCACAGGAGGTTCCCCGAAGGGTTTGAATGCAAGTTGTAACACCAAAGGGGAAGAAGTTGGGATTTGCTATCGAAGCGATGAGATCTCAAGCATGGATGAAGGATTGACTACCAAAAGTAGATCAATTTATATAAAGGTTTCGAACACGGAATTGGAAAATAAAGTGTGTGTTTTTATTCATTGTCATCCTCTTGTAATCATGATTTACAGGTATTCAAATCTTCTTTCAAGGTACGCTTTCAACTTGGCAGTATTATGCTCAACTTTTTATTTGATTTCATCCTCAATCAATATCGACTATCCCTATTTTTCATCTTCATTTTATGGGTCATTTGAATACCGATATCATATTTTATGGACTTTCTTGTAAAATAAGATTTCTATTAACATAATGGTTGTTTTAAAATGCTTGTATTAAATCAAATTTGTTTTTTCAAAAAAAAAATTTGGTTTCATCTAATTTTAAATTATTTTACTCTGTTTTAATCTTTGAATCGAACTTGTAAACATCGATGAGTATATATATATATATATATGTCAAAAAAATTTCATTTAAATATTTAATGTCTAGTTTCTTCGGCTTCCTCAGCAATCCATGGAATCCTCCAATTTTTTTTTTCAAGAAGATTTTTTACCACTGTATATATACAATAGTTTTAAAATCCCAATTGTTTTAGTTATATATCATATTCACAATGAATTTATCTAGTATTTTAAATATATGCATGTCATAATTCATCCTAAATAAATCTACCCATATTATAATACTACATAAATATAAATAGTAAAGTTGAGATTATAAATTGGGAGTTTCACCACGCTATGTGTCTATTATTGAGTGTTGCATTCCCCGCTTGACTCCTTCATGAATTTCTTGAGTATTTCACACCCTTCCTGAGTGTTTCACACCAAGAATGAGACAAATAAGAGAGAAAGAGAGAGTGAGTCTTCTGTAAGAGGAGGAAGAAGGAATTCTTCTTATGTAAGGGACTTATTTATTTTTAGAATCATTTATAAATATTTAGCTTTTAAAATTACTAGAAAATAATTCTTTTCAAAAAATTATTATCATTAATTTCAGCTACTTTAAAAGACGGTTTAATGATTTTTAAGGGTGTTACATATTTTCAAATTTTTTGTTTTCAAAATAAAACCTTATTTTTGGTTTTAAGATATATGTTTTCAAAAATCATATTTATGTAATGGAATTTTATTATCTTCTAATTAGAAGTTTATGTAAAAGTATTATTTTCAAAGGAATTTAAATATTTCATGTTAGAAAAGTGTTTTAAATAATATTTTATATTATTAAAATCAATATTTAATGTGATTTGAAATTATTGATGTTGTATATGAATATTGAAATGGTCGTGCGTTATTCATATCATTAACATTCCATGCATTTAAATTAAACATTTGTTTTTAATTTAATTATTAAGGTATTTTCAAATTCTTCAATTGAATTTATTAAATTCATGGATTTCTCAAAACTCTAATAGTTTTATGAAAAAATAGCTTTTGAAAAAATATTAAGGATGTAAAATTATTATCTTCTTTGAAAATAATTCAAGTATATTTTGGAATGATTTTTAATTAGTTATTTATTAGAAAAATGGAACTTCACATTTTTTTTCTTAAAATGAAATTTGGCACTTTGATATCAAATGGGATAATGAAGAATGAGTAGTGAACTCACGACCTCGACAAGATGTTTTCCTACCAGTGAAACTGCTAAGCGGCCACAAGAGTTTTATAAGATCTCCCAAGTATCATTTTAATCCATAAAAATATTATTATTTCAAATTATTTTCAAGGAGAAATCCAATTTTTTCCAAATATTTTTTTTGGAAATGAATTCTCAAAAAGAAAAGTATTTTTGAAAAGTATTGTATATATATATATATCAAATATTTATATTTTATATAAAATGTTTAAAGAGTTTTAAATAAGTATGTATAAAATTATTTTTCCCTAGTTTTAAAATACCTTACTAGGAAATTTTATTCTCATCACACATTTTAAAATATTTTTCACAGGTCTTTTTATAAGTTCTAAGACAGATGGATTCACTTAAGAAGTTATCACACATGAAGTGAATTATTTATTTTAATTTTTTTTGAAAACTGTTGTAAATTTTAAGGCTATTTTTAACTTTCTAGAACCTAGATCAGAAAAGGTCATCAAATATATTAATTGCTCTGTGTTTTTCAATTACTTTTAAATAAAAAAATACACAACTTGTTTTTATCACTGAATCTAGAAGTACGGGTTCGAGCTATGACAATTTGTATAATAGGAACATTCTAGACGACTTTGAAGATTAGGAGTTATCTTTTAAAAAAACTACATGATGGAATTTTCTTTGAAACTTATAGATAATTAAGTTACCTTATAAGTTATAATATTTCTTAATTCTCAAGTGGTAAATTCAGAATTTTATTTAGTACGATGAACAAATTATGAGAGCACAATTCATTTAGGAGGGGGATATGATATCCTGAGTTTTAAATAAGTATTATTTGTTATATTTTTCCATTAGTATTTTGATTTAAATAGTAATTCAATATTTGAAATAATAATATTAATAAAAAATGTTAATGAATATTAAATTATCATTAATTATATTATTTAAAAACTTTATTTTTTTTTATAATTATAGATAATTAAATAAATTAATTTTTCCATGTAACTTTAGAAATTAGTTTTATAAAAAAATAATATTAATTTATAACTAAATTTTTATAATTATGATTGAGATAATGTTATGTAATATATATATATATATATAAAGAATATACTTACATATTTTGATACGTAGATAATATGAAACTTTAAGATAATATATAAAATATTTTATTATTATAAAATAGACTTTGTATATTCAAAATTATGAATATTTAAGTCAATATATTTTTATTATAAAATGAAATTATGATGATATTATTTTAAAGGATGAATATTAATAAAATTTATTTAAATAGAGAGAGAGAAATGATTTTTAATACTTTTATATAAATCAATTTATATTTAAAATTATTATTTAAAGGTAATATATTTTATAAAAAAATTATAAATATATATGAAATTATATTTATAAAAAAATGATATATGAATATTATGTTATTAAAAAAATGATGAATAAATAAAAAGAAAGAAACAATAATGAATGGATATGAGGAATCCGAGGGTGGATCAGGTCTTCTCTAGAGGAGCCGAGGGCTTCGAGAGGTCGAACAAATGAGGTTCTCATGAGGGTTTGAATGTGAGTTGGAACACCACAGGGGATCAAGTTGGTATCTGTGATATCGAGCGGGGAAGAAGGATCGACTGCTGGAATCAGATTGATTTACAAAAAAAATTTGAATGTAGAAGAGGAAAATCAAGTGTGAGTCATTCTCTGTTGTTGTCCTCCTGTAATCGAGATTTAAATGTATTTGAATCTCATTTCAAGGTTCATTTTTGACTTGGCAGTGTTATTCTCACCTTTTTCTTTGATTTACACCTTGATCAACATTGGGTATCCCTATATTTCATCTTTGTTTTAGGGGTTATTAGAATAACAATATCATATTTTATATATTTCCTTATCAAATATGATTTCTATTAAGATAGTTGCTATTTTAAATTCTTGTATTAAACTAAATTTGTTTTGTCATCAAACTTGGTTGGTTTCATCTCATTTTAAATACTTCTTCATCGTTTTCCACTTTGAATCGAACCTGTAGACATCGTAGAATATAAATATATATATATCAAATAGTTTTTATTTAAAACTGAAATATTTGGTTTCTTTAGCTTCCTCATTATTCCATGTAATCCTCTTGTTTTGTTTAGTGAGAATATTTTTCATCATTGTATGTATGCAATGGTTTTAAAATCATAAAGTTTTTGGTTGTATGTCTTATTCACAATGAATTTATCACATATTATGAAGATAGATAGGTTACAATTCATATTAAATAAATCAACCCATCATTTAATATTATATAAATATAAATATTTAAGTTGAGATTATAAATTGTGAGTTTAACCACCTTATTTTTCTATTATTTAGTGCTTCATGCCCTTCTTGAGTGATGCACACCTTTCTTGAGAGATGCACACCCTCCTTGAGTATTTCACACCCTACGTGAGACAAATAAGAGAGAAAGAGAGAGTGAGTATTCTATAAGAGGAAGAAGGACTTCTGCACATGTAAGTGAGTAATTTATTTTCAAAAGAATCTATAAATACTTCTATTATAAAATTCCAAGAAAAGAATACTTTTCAAAACTATTATTATTATTATTAGCTTCTATAAAAGTTGATTCAAGGTTTTTTAAGGGTGTTATATATTTTCTAAAATTTTGTTATTAAAAGAAAACACGATTTTCAGTTTTAAAATGTATGTTTTTGAAATTCATATTTATTTAAAATAATTTTATATCTTCTAAATATAATTTTATATATAAGTATTATTTTCAAATGAATTTTTATATTTAATGTTATCAAAGTATATTAAAGCATATTTTATATTATTAAAATTATTATTTAATGTGAGTTGAAATTATGGATGTTGTATATGAATATAGAAATGCCATGCATTATGCATATCATTAACATTCCATGAATTTGAATAAAACGTTTTTTTAATTTAATTATTAAGATAGGATCAAATTCTATCATTGAATATATTAAATTCATGGATTCCTCTAAACTCTAAAGTTTTTTATGAAAATTATCTTTTGAAAAATATCAATGATGTAAAATTATTATCTGCATTGAAAATAATTCAAGGATATTTTGGAAAGGTTTTTAATGGGTTATTTATGAGAAAGACATATCTTTAGAAAAATGTTTTCTTAAAATGTAATTTTTTTCTTGCATATCAAATGAGATAATTAGGAATGAGGAGTGAACTCACATCCTCAATGAGACGTCATCCTACCAGTGATACTGCTAAGTGGCTATAAGGGTCTTATAAGATCGATCAAATATGATTTTTATCCATAAAAGTATTATGATTTTCAAATTATTTTTAAAGAGAAATCCAATTGTTTTTAAACGATTATTTATTAAATTAATTATCCAAATGATAAGTATTTTTTAAAATAATTGTATATATATATATCATATATTTATATTTGCTATACATATTATGTGTTTTTAAATAAGTATGTATAAAATTATTTTTCTATGGTTTTAAAACCTCTTTCTTGGAAATTTTATGCTCATCCTACATTTTGAAATATTTTTCACAGATTTTTTAGATGTTTTGAGATGGATGGATTTTCTAAAGGGGTTAGCACAAGTGAACCAAATTAGTTATTTTAATTATTTTAGTAAACTCTAATATTTTTTAAGGCTATGCCTAATTTTCCAGAACCTATACCGAAGAAGGTCCACATATATATAAAGTATTATTTATTTTTTCAATTACTTTTAAATAAAAAAATACAAATTTTTTTTGTCATCGAATCTGGAAGTATAGGTTCGGGCTATGACAGTTTTTATCAGAGGAATGATCTAGATAACTTTAGCGATTTTATGTTGTCTTTAAAAAAATCTATATGAATAAATTTTCTTTGAAATTTCCTGATAATTAAGTTCCCTTAGCTGTTGTAGTTTTTCTTAATTTTGCAGATGAAAACTCATAATTTTCATTAGTACGATGAATGAATTGTAAGGGCATAATTAATCTAGGGGGAGAATGTAGCATCCTAAATTTTAAATAGGAATTATTTATTTTATTTTTACATTAGTATCATGATTTAAACAACAATTCAATATTTGAAATAATAATATTAATAATGAACGATAGTGAATATTAATTTTTCATTATGAAAATAAGTTAAATGCTTTAAAAAATATTTTATAAATATAAATACATAAATAAATTAATTTTATCAAGTAATATTATCAATTTTTTTATAGAAAATTTATATTAATTCGTAATAATTTTTTAAAAATTATTATTATTAAGAACAATGAAAAATCTATGTTAAATATATATATATATATATTTATTTAAATAAAATACTTACATATTTTGATGTTTAGCTAATATGAAACTTTAATATAATATATAAACCATTTTATTATTATAAAATAAAATTTGAATATTTATAATTATGAATATTTAAGTAAATATAATTTATTATAAAATAAAATTATGATGATATTATTTTAAAGGATGAATGTTAATAAAATTTATTTTAAAAAAAGATCGAGAAACGATTTATAATATTTACATTCATATAAATTAATTTACATTAGAAATTATGAATTAAAGGTAATATATTTTATACTAAAATTATAAATATTTATGAAAATATATTTATAAAAAATGATATATGAATATTATGTTATTATAAAATGATGAATAAAAAATAATACGAAAAATGAGAATGAGTGGATAAGAGGAATCTGGGGTAATCAAGTCTTCTCCAGAGGAGCGGAGGGATTCTCGAAGTCAAGTGTTGGAGGTTCTTGGGTGGGTTAAAATTTGAGTTGGAACACCAAAGGGGATCAATTCAAGATTATATGTCAAATCAGATGAGATCTAGAGTGTGAATGAAGAATTGACTGCTGGAAGAAGATCAATTTGTATAATAGTTTCGAATACGAAAGAGGAAACTTGAGTGCGGGTCATTATTCATTTTTGTCTTCCTGTAATCGTGATTTATTTGTATTTGAATCTTTTTTCAAAGTTTTTTTTGACTTGGAAGTGTTATAATCACCTTTTTCTTTATTTTCCTTCTCAATTTACATTGGGTATCTCATTTTTTTATCTTTTTAGAGGTTATTTGAATATAGATATCATATTTTATTTATCTTTTGTCAAATATGTTTTCAATTAACACAGTGTTTGTTTGAAATGACTATATTAAATTGAATTTGTTTTTTTCAATAGATTCAGTTGGTTTCATCTCATTTTAAATTATTTTTCATCATTTTCCTCTTTGAATCAAACCTGTGAAAATTGAAAAATATAAATATATATATCAAATAGTTTTCATTTAAAACTATAATGTCTGGTTTTTCGACTTCCTCACCATGCCATGGAATCCTCCTTTCTTGTTTAGTGAGAATATTTTTCATCACTATATGTATATAATAGTTTTAAAATCACAACTGTATTGGTTATATGTCCTCTTCACAAAGAATTTATTTGGTCTTTTGAATAAGATATAATTTATCTTAAATAAATCAACCCATCATTTGTGTAATGTCCCCTGATTTGAAACTCTCTCATGTGTCCAGAAAGGGTTGGTTATGAGACCTCAAGCATGCCTCCCCGTACGCTAGAGGCTGCCGACTAGAAGCGGAGGTGTGATAAGTATAGTGGGGAGACTATACCCCCTGGTTACAGAGTTACAACATAGAGGAAATAAACATATAATAATAATAAATAAATATCAGAGTGCGTAAATAATAGAAACAATACAATACAGCAGAAAACAAAAAATATAAGCCAACTGATTAAACCAATAAATAATAAAGGAATAATGTAATAACATACTGGAATGTAACTATATTTCATGATAGATATAATACAAATAAAAGACTAGAAGACTCAAATAAAGACTCAAAGTCCTCAGTCCCGAACCCCATTTTGGCACCAACTCCAAACTCCATCCCATCCAGCAATCAACAATCAACATCAAGGTTGTTTTCCCTTTTCCAATCATGTATCCATGTAATCTTCTCAGATACAAAACGACAAAAAAAAAGGTTTTGAGTATAACTCAGTAGGTTGAAACCATCCTGTCTAAGAATAATCAGTCTGATAATAGGTGTATGAAACAATGCAATAAACAAGTTTACTAATTAATTAAAAAGTTAAATTAATACCACATGAACCTACTTCAACACCATGTTAGAATACCTCTGAGCATGTCTCACAACCATGCCAACCATAACCATATAACCATGGAATAACCTAACATGCCTCGACACTATTCAAGAATGTCTCTAAACATGTCTTACAACCATTCCAACCATAACCTCATAACCCAGGTATAAATTGCAAAAATCTTGTTCAAAGATTCTATATAAGAATGTCAGCATTTAATCAGGGTTGAGCCTACTATATAATCATTTAAGCATGTGTCATTGGGCATAGCCCTCTATATCATCATTTTATCATGTGTCATTGGGAATAGCCATCTATATCAGCATTTCATCATGTGTCACTGGGCATAGACCACTATATAATAATTTCAACATATATCCTGACCAAAGTACACTATATATGCATTTTAGCATATATCACTAGGAAAAGACCGCTATATAAGCATTTAAACACGCATCACTAAGAAAATCCCACTATATAAGAATTTTTGTATAAAAATTATAACATGTGTTATAGAAACAAGGATATCACAATATAACATCTCAGGCTTAATGGATAATTATGAAAATTACCAAAATCATTCAAATATAATTTTCATTTATCTTTTGGTCATAAACCAATCATAATCCAATCAATTCAATAATTAGTCCAATCCAAAGTGAATTTATATCAATAAAACACCTAAATCCCATGTCATTCTAAACACACTTTAAAACATTAAACAATTAATTTAAATTCAAGGGTTCTCTTACCCAAACAATATCCACAAGCCAATTTAATAACAAATTATATCCAAAGGTACTCAAAGGAATAATTTAATTCATTATTTTTAAATTATTTGGTGCACAATATGTTGGCGCAATTTCAATATTGCACATACTTGAAAATTATCAAAACATAAGGTCAAGATTTAGATGCCCTACCTTTAACTGACGATCAACCAATGATTCCATCAGAATTCAAAAATAGGTTTGATGGATCAAATGATCACAAAAAAGTTCCTAGATCATAACTGATCAAGATCAAAACTAACAATGCACGCGATCAAAACATTACACCGCAACGATCATAGAATGATGAAAGAGAAGAGAAAGCCCAACCAAAACCACTTACGAGGGATCAGATTCCTAATCAAGACATCTATAATAAAGAGAGGTGCTCCAAAATTTCAAGGAAAATTCCCTAGGTTTGAGAGGAGAGATTTTCACATGAGGTGAATTAAAAATTAGCTGTATAACACCCCTTTAATATTTTGCTCCAGAAATTACATGGTGTGTGATATAGATACATGTTTTGTATTTATTTTTATAAGGATACACCAAAAATCCCATCACATGGGATGAATATTTAATTACCTTGAACATCACATGATGTGTAATTGGTTTATGATGTGTAACCACTTCACATCATGAATCAATTTTCAATATTATTCTGGTAGATTTTACATGTTGTGTAACCCATTTACGTATTGTGTAAATGTCTGACAGATAGTTTTCATCCAAATTTCATTATAAAAACTCAAACACCCTTTAAGGATTCTAAACATACCAATAACCCCTGGTAACACTTGACCCATTTATACCCTAACTCCATTAACTCAAACAGAATCCCCAAACCACTCCCCATGTGGATCCTCTTCGGTTTTGTCAAGTTTCTTCACAACCGAAGTCTACATTTATTAAAAAAATAGACATTTATGAACATTAATTCATTTTCCCCTACCAAGTCTCTCTATCTCTGAACAATACTTGAAGACTCACACAGGGAAATACCTGAAAAAATATGGGATCTTACCGCCTCTGCATCATATAACAGCCTATCCCCAAGATGCTCCAAGAATCATTGTAGGGTCTTAGAGAATAAGTCTATCCACTATCCTCGCATATCGGAATCCCTATCCCAGGTATCCTACTAGACTCTCCAATTTTTCCACTACACTCGAACCAAATGAATCAACCTACCTTGAAGATACTTCTCACTATGGTCCCCAATCTATATCTGATTCTCCTAAAAGGAATTATCATCACTAAGGTCAAAGTCTATGATGATTGTCTCACGAGAAGGGTTTGAATAAAATATCTGAAGTTGTGACATGTGAAACACATCATTCATAGAACTATAGCTATGTGGAAGGGCTAATCGGTATACCACTAGACTGACCCCCTGTCCACTATCTCAAACGGACCGAAAAACCTAGGTGCTAGCTTCCCCTGTTTCCTGATACGTCATTTCCCCAATCGAGGATACACCTAAAGGAAAACAATATGATCAACATCAAAATCCATAGGTCATTTATAATGGTCAACATATGATTTATTCATGCTCGGCATGGTCACAAACCATTGTATGATCAACTGAACCTACTCCGATGTCTCTTACACGAGACTAGGCCCAACAAGCACTGACTCACCTGCCTCCAACCAAAAAATAGTAGAACGACACAACTTTTAATATAAATCCTAGAAAGTCTCCATATGGAATGAATCTTGGATGTTTTTATTATATGTAAACTCCATGATTGACATATAATGCTCCCATGAACCACCAAAATCCAAAACATAGGTTTTTAATATATCCTCCAGAACCTGAATAGTCCACTTAGATTGAGTGTTAGTCTGTGGATAATAGGTCTTAATCAGAAGAACCTATAATCCCAAATCCCTTTAAAGACCCTACTAGAACCATGATGTGAAATGACTATCTTTCTAAAAGGATACTCCTCAGAACATCGTGCATCAAAACTATCTCACACATATAAAGAATACATAGATCATCAAATGTAAAGGTCTCCCTAATAGGAAAGAAGTGGTCTACCTTCATCAGTCGATCTACAATCTCCCATAAAACATAATTATTATGGATTTTCCTAGGTAATCCTATCACAAAATACATAGTGATGTTATCCCATTTTAAACTCATGAATGGAAAAAGGCTTCAAAAGCCCAGCCAGCCTCTAATGCTCAACTTTTACCTGCTGAAAATTGAAACATATTTCCACAAATCCTGTTACATACTTCTTCATTCCAGACCACTAGTACTATCTACAGATATCTCGATACATCTTTGTCAAACTAGGATGTACCTCCCATCCAGAAACATGAAATTCTCTCATCATCTCCTCACGCAATCCCGTAGGAATCCATACTCGGCCATGAAAAATAAGAGAATTACCACTACTAAGATACCATCCTGATGGTGTCTCTCTATCATATAAGTTTTCCCTCAGAATGAATAACTCTTGTTCTATTAACTGATTGGTCTTAATTCATTCTAGAAGCATGGGTATAATAGATGTTGAAGTCATAGATAATCATCCCTGAGACTTCTGAATATCTAGATGCATCTATAAAAAGTGTTCCATCACTTGAAACTCATTGTAAGACTCTTATACCTCCACTTCCTGCATCTTTAGGCCTAATTCATCGACAAAAACATTACCATTTCCATATGTATAAGATAACTCAAAGTCAAATTATTGTAGATACTCGACCCAACTCTTCTTCTAAAGGTTCAAGCCCTGTTGAGAAAAGATGTACCTGAGGCTTTTTGGGTCTGTGTACACCAAAAACCTCCCACCCATGATATAATTATTGTAGCATATCAGGTCATGTAACACTACTACTAAATCCAAATAATGAGTATGGTAATTCTTCTAATGTGGTCTCAACTATTTGGATCCACAAGAAACCACTTGATCATCCTACATCAGAACTACTATGAGTGAAAATCCGAATGTCTCACATTATACAATATATGTTTTACCCAACATAAGTAAAGTGAGTATAGTTTTAGCAGTCAAACTGAATTTTAGTTCCTAAAATGAAATCTCACAAGCATCATACCAAAAAAAAATCACCCCCTTCTTGGTCATCCCAAAAATCGGTGTTGAAAAATGGGGGAAGTCCTGGATAAAGCACCGATAATAACCTAATAAACCTAGAATTCACTAAATCATGAAGAAAATTTTGGGTTTCTCCCAAGATACCAAAACTTTAAATTTCTATAGGCTCACTAACACCCCTTCCTCTTAGATTACATGGCCCAAGAAGTGTCCTTTATCAATCCAGAAACTGTATTTAATTATCTTGGAATAAATCCAATGATCTCTCAATGTACTTAGGAAGATGTCAATATGTTTGGAATGATTGTCTATTGACTGGGAGTAAACCAATATGTCATTGAAAAAAACCACCATAAACCATTCCAGAAATGGATGAAAGATCTAATTCATCAAGTCCATGAATATTGTCGGTGCATTAGTCAAACCAAAAAATATCACTATGAACTCATAAAATCCATATATACTCCTAAAATTAAATTTAGGTATGTATGGTAGTCTAACACTCAACTAATGGTATCCTGATATCAAATAGATTTTTGATAATATCTTATCACCTCTAATCTAATTGAAGAGATCATCAATATGTGGAATAGGATACCAGTTCTTGACTGTCATCTCATTCAATATCTGATAATCAACACACAAGTGAAAAGTCACATCATCCTTTTTGGAATAGTTTCATGACCTATCCCTCGCGGCCCATTCCATGACTACCCCAAGCCTGCATTCCATAGGCCAGGGGTTGGTGACTAGCACCGAAAGGCGTACTCCCTAAAATGAGAAGGCATTGCCGTTGAACATGTACAAACACACATACTAGAACGCAAAGAGAAGCAATTGTGTAGTAAACTGTTGTAGTAAAACGTGTGTTGAAAGTAAAGGGGCTAGAATACAATCCCAAATAAAAGTTATAAGTACAAATGAAAAGAGAAAAGTAGCTCCTGTATCGTCCATCGAGAATCATACCTGAAGGGAAGGTACATATCGCCTCCTCAGCACTCCACTTCCACTCATCTCCTCCATGTACCTCCTAGTCCAGGGTCCCTTAAACCTTAGCTCAGCTGCTCGTCATATACAGAAGACACAACAAGGTGCAGGCGAAGTCCATGCAGGGTTGAGTATAATAATACCCAGTAGGGACCCCGAGACCCCTGAAGGTCTCTTAGAATTCCACAAAGGAAAACCACAATGCATGATCTCAATCACAAAATACAAAGCAATAGACACAGCTCAATTAGAGTCAATGATCAAACCAAGTTTTTAGTAAATTATAGAAGTACATATGATTAGTTTTGAAGCTAGATCATCTTATTCTATCAAGAGGCAGTACTTCTGACCATACAGAGTCTGACCCACATAGGATCAATAAGTACTAACCCCCTCAATGACCCACAAAGGATCTGATCTGTCCAGGATCGATAGGTAACTAACCCCTACAATGACCCACACAGGATCTGACCCACACAGGATCTGTATATTGCTGAACCACGATGGGATGCTCTAAGGCTGGTCCTCGTCGGATTGTGAGGTGCTGATCTACATAGGACCGCTAGTTGCTGATCCATACAGGACCGCTTGGTCATGATCCACATAGGACCGCTAGGTGCTGATCCACATAGTACTGGTAGGTGCTAACCCACATAGGATCACTTGGTACTAACCTCCGTATGGTCTGTCTCCCACCTCTGCATCACTAGTAACCACTGAATTCCCGCTCATAGCACGCTTGAGTACTATAGTATCTTACCCATGTGATATTGGTCATACCTCGACCCCACTATTATTCACAAAGGAGTAACCAAAATGAACTCTACGTTGTAAGGGTTCCAATGTGATAGACTGCGCTCCAATTCGATGTCCGGTCTGTGAGTTATAAGCGTTTTATTTTTGGGGGCCCAGTTGGATTTAGGTTCGATCCAACCCATCCATACTCCAACTGTCTCTAAAACTCTAGTGGAGTATACCAAAAAGGATTGTCTAAATCCAAGGGTCCCAGTTCTATAGACGGTTCGTTAAACGGACGTCTGGTTCCCATGTTATGGCCCTTTAGAAGTTTATGGGTCTGATGGGGCCTGAGACCCGTCTGACCCTGTCGGACTGACCCGACCCGACCCAGTTTGGGCTGGGCTGCGGAAAACTTAGCCCGTTGGGCCGAGGTCCGGCCCGGCCTGCAAGGAGTGTGGCTCATAGAGGCGGTGGCCCAGTAGTGCAGGGGCCCGCTAGGGCAGCATCCAGGTAGGGCGGCAGCCCGGTCCAAGGGGGAGCACAACCTGGCCCATGGTGGGCCACAGTATGATCTGAGGGGGAGCGTAGCCCAGCCTGAGGTGGGGTGCGGTCCAGTCCGAGGGGGAGCATACCCTACTGTGGGGTCTTCCCTAGCCGGCGCGGGGGGTGTGTCCCCCTAGTCTTCTGAACTCTCGAACAACATAGAGGCTATTCGGTTTGCGAAGAAGTGGCACCGCATGGGCGCCGCTCAGTCACTAAAGGACCCACTGGAGGTGTAGGGTCGGCTTCTTCTGCTACTTCATCCATGACTTATGTTCTCTGGCGGTGCGCTAGTCATGATGCCTCTAGCTCACCAGTGGCGTGGTGGTCACGCCACCTCCCTTTTGGAAACCTGTCGTCATGTTGGCCACCTCCTCCATTCACCATGGCTGACGAGCTGCAACCTCTTGCTCACCAGTGGTACGAGACAGCGTGTCAAACCTCTTCTGTGGCCGGTTGGTGTCAGCTGCTCTGATGACTGCAACAACCTTGGGCTGCTTCCTCCTCTTGCAGCATGCATTGGTGCACGGGTGCCACCGCACTAGCGGTCTTCCACAGAGGTCATAAGATTAGCCAAGTAGCGGAGGGTTCAGGCCAAGTTCATTAGGTATGCACCCTCCGTGTTAGCTCGCAATCATGACGGAGGAATTTAAAGGGGATTTAATAAATTAACTTTAAATAGACAAGAATCAAAACCTCCACCTTGAAATTTTGGAGAAACTCCTACTGTTGAAGGTGGGTCGGTGATCATCGTTCCTGCCACAGGCTTCCAATGACGTTGCTTGCACATCGTCCTTCAGTTCGGGGTTATTGGGTCGATCGTCACTGCTCGAAGGAACTAGTTCCATCCTCCAAGGGTTTGGCGTCTCGTAACTTCTTCAGCACTTAGTTGCTTGGTGACGCTCTTCCGGTACCTCCCCCCAAGCTCCGTATTTATAGAAGAGGGGGAGGGAAAGTAATGAAGTTGGGAATTAATGGGGCTCATTAATTAGGAAGCTTCCTAATTCTTTCAACGTTGATGTTACATAGATTGTAGGATCAAGCCATTTAATGGCATGATACACCATTGTCCCCACACACCACTTTTCCATTGGAGGTTATGAAAGAAAGATAAAATAATAAAATTATTTCATTTCATTTCTTTTAAAAAGTCACAATTCCTAAACTTTTTTTCCAGACCTACTGCATTTAATGTAAAGTATACCTTAAGTGAATCTTGTTGATGTGGATTCAATGGTGGCCTCGGATTTTTAATCTGAGTACCGATTCAAAATTTATAAAATTATACTCACGAGTTTACTGAATGTACGTTAAAAAAAGTTCATAAATTCACTCAGGGCACACCGGTCTTTGGAATCACACACTATAATTTTTTGTAGACTCACAATAATTCCATATAATAAAAAAAATTACATGGAAAATCTAGGTCTTTACATTCTACCCACCTTAGGGATTTTCATCCCTGAAAGCCACAACATTGACTAAGGAAACAAATGGGGGTACTGAGCATGAATCTGAGCCTCTCGCTCCCATTTGTTCTCCTAGAGGTTCTCGTGCTGACATCAAATGCTCCTAAGAGGTATTGATCACCCACGAAGGACTCACTCCTGTCGATCCACAATCTTTACTGGAACCTCTGCAAACGGTTCCACATCATCAAAGTATATCTCATTGTGGTCAATGATGTGAGATGGGTCATGCATGTATCTCCTCAACTGGGATACGTGGAAGACTTCATGCACCCTCTCTAATTGCGGTGGAAGATCCAAGCAGCATGCCACCTCTCCAATCCTCCAAAGTATCATAAAAGGACTAATAAAACTTAGTGATAACTTATTGCCTCAGCCAAATATCCATAGTCCACGTCGAGGGGAGACTCACAAGAATATGTGGTCCCCCTCCTGGAACTCCAAAGGTCTTGATATCCTGTCGACATAGGACTTATGTCTGCTCTATGTAGTCTTCATCCACTCCTGGATGATCTGCACCTTATCTGTGGTAGCCTATACCAACTCTGGATCCATAAGTGCTGACTCACCTGGGTCTTTCCAGCATAGAGGTGATCTTCAAGGTCAATGGTATAAGGCCTATAATGGTTTCATACTGATGGTGGAGTGATAACTGTTGTTGTAAGAAAACTCTACCAAGGGTAGGTGATCTTCCCTACTACGACCAAAATCTAAGACGAATGCACAAAGCTTGTCCTACAGTGTCTATATGGTCTGCTATATCTAACCATCCATCTGAGGATGAAAGGTAGTGCTCAGATGTAGCAGATTCCCAAACACCTCCTATAATCCCTTCCACAACTGGGATGTAAAACGTGTGTCACAGTCAGAGACGATCATCGATGGAACCCCATGAAGCTGTACAATCTCTTATATGTAGAGGTGTCCTAAGACCTATACTAATCCTTGCTCTCAGATGGGTAAGAAGTGGTCCCACATGATGAGTCGGTCAACTACCATCCAGATGGAATAATGTCCCCTAGACATACATGTAATACCTATCACAAATTCAATGGATATCCCATCCCACTTCCACTCCGACACCTCTAGTGGATGTGCTAAGCCTGTTGGAACCTGATGTTCAGCCTTCACTTGCTGACAAGTGAGGCATCGAGAAACAAACTATGCCACTTTTTTCTCCATCCCTAGAAACTAGTGCTGATGCCAGAGGTCCTGGTACATATTCTCCACACCAGTATGTACCACTAGAGGGGAATTATGAAACTCTTTCAACAACTCCTATTGTAGAACCACTGGTACCATGGTACATCCCTTGAAAAGGATGATGTGTTCCTCACCTTCATAAAATCCATCAGGTGCCTGTCCTGAGGATATATGAGCACATCGTGCCTCGCAGTCAATGTCCTCGAGCTATGCCTCTCTGACTCTCAGAAGAAGTGGGGGAGTTAATTTCATAGACTAATGGTAAGATTCTTCATATCTATCCACGAAGGATATCTGCAACGAAGCTAGCTATTCTATCACCCCACTGAGCTACTATAGACCAGACCTCCTTCTGAGTGCATCTTCTACCACATTATCCTTCCCAGGAGTATAGACTATCTCAAGGTCATAGTCCTATAGGAACTCTAGAAATCGCCTCTCTCTCAGGTTTAGGTCATTCTGAGAGAAGATATACCTAAGACTCTTGTGATCAGAGTAGACTGTAAAACGTTCCCCCATCAAGTAATGTCACCACATCTTCAAGGTGAATACTACTGCTACTGACTCCAGGTCATGGGTAGCGTAGTTCTTCTCACACTGTCTTAGCTGTCATGAGCCATAGGCGATCAATTCTCGCTCTTGCATCCAGACAAACCCAAGTCTGGTCCCTAATGTGTCGCAGTAGACTACATTCCCAATGCCTTCTTAAGGGTGCCTCAAGATGGAGAACTCGTCAGTCTCTGCCTTAGCTCCTGAAAACTCTGCTAGCATCTCTTTTTCCACATAAAGGGATATTACTTCTTCATCAACACTAACAAGGGTGTCATAACTCTAGAAAAGTCAAGAATAAATCTCTGGTAGTATCCAGCCAACCCCGAGAAACTTCGAACCTTTGTCACACTCCTAGGTGGATCCCAAGAAATTACAGCCTCTATCTTTGCTGGATGCACTGCAACTCCAGCCTCCATGATAACGTGTCCTATAATGTGGGCCTCTCTAATCCTGAACTGGAACTTCGAGAGCTTACCATAAATTTGGTGCTCTCGGAGTGTATCTAGAACTATCTGTAGATGATAGGCATGCTCCTCCTCCGTCGCTGAGTATATCAAGATATCATCGATGAAAACCACCAAAAAGTGATCAAGGTATGGTTGAAAGATCATGTTCATGAGTTACACGAACATTTCAGGGGCATTGGTCATGCTAAAACACATATCCAAGAACTCATAGTGGCCATACTAACATCTGAAGGTCGTCTTCTGCAAATCCTCATCTCATATCCTGAGTTTATGATAGCCTTATCTGAAGTCTATCTTCAAAAACCAATGATCTTCCTTCAGCTGATCAAAAAGATCGTCAATACTTGGAAGTGGATACTTGTTCTTAACGGTCACCTGGTTCAGGCACCGATTGTCCAAAAAGAGTCTCAAACTCTTATCTGCCTTCTTAGAGAACAAAATCTTGGTTGCCCATGGAGAAACACTGGGCCTTATAAACCCCTTTCCCAGCAAGTCCCCCAATTGTACCTGTAACTCATGAAGATCCACAGGAGCCATAAGATATACTAGGGTAGATATAAGTGTCATCCCTTTGTAAATGCCGATGTAAAATTCCACCTCTATACGATGAGGTAGTCCCAGAACATCATTAGGAAAGACATCAACATACTATTCCACCACTACAGGATAGATCATACTCTCCACATCAACTGCCATGAGGTTAAGGCTATCCAACTAATGTGTAATTGGATGCACCCTCCTCTGGGTAATTCCATCCTGTGCTACAAAGGTTCCCTTATCACCGGTGAAATAAAACCTGGTCCCATCCGTGCGTACACACCACACTTTTCGCCTAATACAATCAATCTGATTACAGACTGTGGATAACCAGTCCATACCAAAAATGAAATTGTAAGGCCTCGAAGCCACTACTAAAAGATTCCAGTTAAATCTATCTCCTCATAGAGTAAGATCACACTGCCGGAACCAATGTGTAATCCTAGAATCTACTCTCGTAGGTGTCTATAGCCATAAAGATCAAGCCAACGGCTCCATCGGAATCTCAGAGCTCCGAACTAGGGTCGTGGCAATAAAAGAGTGACTGAAACCTATGTCTATAATTACTGAATCTAAGGTGGAGCAGACAAAAATCATACCTATAATCATATTCAGAGGGTTGTGGTCATAGGCCCTAACTGCTTGGAACTGGGCTCATACTTTTCCACCTGCTCCCTGTGGTCTGGGTGGGCCACATGGTGGTGGTGGAGGTAGAACCTCAAAATGCCACCCATCACCTACTGCACGGCGAACTCATATGCCACGTCTACCACCCTGAATAAATCCTCACTCGAACCTCTACCTCTGACTCGGAGGTCCCTTGACCATCTGTTGGTCGTCCATATGGTGGGTAGGAAAATCGCGATCCTTGTGGCCCAACTCGCCGCACATGTAACACTTCTTGTCCCTTGAATAACTTCCTCTACCTCGTGAGCCCCGCACCTATGACCATGTGTCCTGAGGTCATCCACTAGAAGGTCTAGTCTGCTTGGACCTCTGTGTCATCTGCCTACTCCCTGCTACAGATGACTCTGCTACTTGACGTCCGGTGGTGGATCTCTCTGTGGGTGCCTGCTCAGCTAGGAATATTTCCACCAAAAGCACTCTCTCTAGAACCATAGCATGAGTCGGTATTCTGAGTGATACCATTGATGTTGTAATCTCCCTTCGGAGAACCTGATCAAAGGTTTGGGCCCTAAATAAAGGGTTTTGAACCATGTCGGTAGAGTAGTGAGGGATATTAATGATCCTTGCTAAGTGCTAGGCCAGTGTCATGTTGGCTTGCTGTAAGTGCAACAACTCCTATATACGGACATATCATAAGGTCTCTGGGAAGAAATATGCCTTGAAAATGCCCTCAAAGTTCTCCCAGATGAGAGTTTCCTTATTGTGTATATAGAGCATCAAACTCCACCATATCCCTACTGCTTCCTGAAAAAGACTGGCTAATAAGATCACCATAAGGTTAGCTAGTGTCCCAACTAGGTGGAAAACTATGGCCACGGCCTCGAGCCAGTCCTCAGCCGCCTGCAGGTCTATCTCTCCATGGAACATTAGAGGCCTCTTACACTGAAACTTGTGTAATGCTCCTAATCAGCGTGCACCCTCTAATGGTGGGGCTGGTGGAAACAACTTCCCAATGGGTAGTGGTGCTGCTGGTACACTACCCGAAGGTGCTAACGTTGTAACAAGGCCCTGCACCGAGGCCTCATCACTCAGTGGGCCGTCATCATGTACTCCATTCAAAATCCTGGATGGATGTCTATGTGGCGGCATCCTGAAAGAAGACAGGTGTTCCACGATCAATAAGTTATACCTGATGAGTTTACTCATAGAGATCACAATAAAAACTCTTAAAAAACACACGAAATCAGTGCTTCCATGTACTGAGTCGGAAATCATAATTCAGGGTCCTGGTGTATGGATATGTCGGCCACTGCACCAACACTGGACTCCCTAAACTGAAAACCACACTCATAACACTTAACACTATTGCTACATTGAAAATATTAGAGCTCTAGTTCTTCGGTAGAACCGACTCCTTTGATACAACTTTGTCACAACACGTCCCCCAGGGGTCGTGCCCTGATTACCCGAAGCCCTCCTTCCATAGGCCAGGGGTTGGTGACTAGCACCGAAAGGCATACTCCCTAAAATGGAAAGGCATTGCCTTTGAACCTCTAAAAACACCCAGACTAGAATGCAGCGAGAAGAAAATATGAAGTAAACTGGTATAGTAAAAAGAGTGTTGAATGTAATGGGGATGAAATACAAGCCCAACTGAATCATACCAGTACAACTGAAAAGATAAAAGAAGCTCTTGGATCTTCCATTGAGAATCCTACCTGAAGGGTAGGTATAAATCGCCTCCTCAGCACTCCACGTCCACCTGTCTCCTCTACATACTGCCTGGTCCTAGATCCTTCAAACCTCAGCCCAGTTGCTCGTTGTCTTCCCAAGACACAATAAGGTGTGGGTGAATCCCATGCATGGGTGAGTATAATAATACCCACTCTAAGGTCTCTCAGAATTCCACAAAGGGAAACCACAAGGCATGATCTCAATCACAAAAGACAAATAAATAGACACGTCTCAATTAGAGTCTCAACTCAAACCATGTTTTTTGTGAAGTATAGAAGTACATATGATTAATCACAAAGGTATATCATCTTATTCTGTTAAGAGTCACTGTTGATGACCATGCGCAGTCTGACCCTCACAAGATTGATAGGTACTAACCCCCGGAATGGCTCACAAAGGATCTGATTCGCCCAGGATTGATAGGTAACTAACCCCCGCAATGACCCACACAAGATCTAACCCACACAGGATCAATATATCACTGAACCACAATGGGACGCTCTAAGGTTGGTCCTCATCGGGTTGCGAGGTGTTGATCCACACAAGACCTCTTGGTGCTAATCCCCACTGGACTGCTAGGTGTCGAGCCACACATGACCGCTAGGTGCTGACCCACACATGATCTCTCAGTACTAACCTCTGTATGGTCTATATCCAACCTACACCTCACTACCAGCCATTGGATTCATGATCATAGCATGACTGAGTACTGTAGTATCTACCCCTCAATATATTGTTTGTACCTCGACCACCACTAATATCCACAAAGGAGTAACCCAAAAGACCTCCATGTCGTAAGGGTTCCAATGTGACAGACGACGCGTCAATCGGACGCCCGGTCTATGAGTTATAAGCATTTTAGTTTCAGGGGCCCGGTTGGATTTGGTTTTGATCCAACCCAGCCATACTCCATCCATATTCAAAAATAGAGGGGAGTATACCAAAAAGGATTATCTCGAACCAAGGTTCCCAGTGCCATAGATGGTTCAGGAAAAGTGCATACAAGCTCATTGCAAATTGGCCCTCTAAATCCAATCTCAACTCCATGCATTCATTTATCATCAAGCAGCGTCATTTGGATACGGAAACAGGTAGAGGCAACAACAACAATACATCACCATATGAAAAAATGAAGTAGTGTCATGGGGGCATGGATCTGATGTCAATCTAGAGGGGTGGTGAAAACTGTAGGAAATTAAAGCATCAACCAAAAAATATCTCTGGATTAACCAATGATGCAGAACATCCTTCGAAACCACACTGAGGAGTCTAGGGCAGCAACCAAAAGCAGATAACAAAGCACGACTCAAGTATGCATCTAACAAATCATCACTATGGGCATGAAGAAAATGAAAACTGCATACCTCCATCGATAAAAAGGGACCATCGCTCGAAGGATCCCAATCCAATATAGGTCCTTCAACTTCACACAGAGGGGCATTGAGAAAACCTCTGAGAGCATGGAACTGATAATCCAGCTCGATTGCGCAAATCTGAAGCAGATCTGAAGACAGAGAATAACCGCAACCTCTGCAATAGTGATCCACCACTCGCATGTCCTCAGAGGAGGAAAACGCGCGTCGAAACTTTCCGGACCTCGATTCAGCTAAGAGACATGAGGCACAACCGCGTCAATTAGAATGTTGATCAACATTTGAGTCAAGCGGGATACAGAAGTGGAAAGATGAAGACTGGAACAATAGGAGAGAGGAGCCGACGAAGAGTACCACTGGAGTGTGAAGCCGAGGCCGGATTGATGTTGATGCCTGGATGGGGGACCACAAAAATGTGAAACCATAAAAACGCCATTCTCCTTGGGAGTGAGGCGGCATCTTCCTCTCATGATCAGTTGTGTATCTCTTGAAACTTTACCCTTCACAAAACTAAATTTTCATGAAACCCAACCATCGTGAAACTTTTTCCTTTACAATTTTTATAAATATTCAATCCTTGAAATCCACATTTCGTGAATATTTCTCTTTCCTCTTGATTTTTTAGCTCCAAAAATTTGGAAAACACTAGGAAATGACATCACCTTCAATAATAAAGTCATCTACACCATAAGATCTCTTATATTGAACCCTCCCTGATCAACCCTAGTGCACATTGACATAAAAAAATCTACTTATAGCTATAGAACTCCCTAGTTCCAACACAGAATTCCTATTCAAGATCAACATTGAGGGATGGTTATGGTAGGAATGGTTAGGGTTGAATTTTGAGATTTGGTCATGGAGAGGTTACACTAGATATTAATGACTGTGGCATCCTACCTGGTAGGGGTCTGCACCCAGACCATTGTGGGAACACACGTACAGAAGACCAAGTCCCTAACAACCATCAGAGTGGAAAAGGTGAACATAGATAGGTTCATCCAATCCTCATGCCACAAGATTCTAGGGGGTAAAGTTCCGTTCCATAAGGCGTACAAGAGAACGTACAAAACTCACTTGGGAAACGTAGTAGGTCTGTTGCGTATCAAAGAGAATAAGGAGTTAATCATGAAGGGAAAGTAGAAATGAAACCCGGGCATACTGGACATCAAGGCGTTATTCAGAGATGCATCGCAGTTAGACTCAATGAGCTCTCTAAATGTTTTCAGGTGTTAAATATGTTCTATGACCCTAATGTCTCACTCGGGGTGCTATGATCTAGAAGATATTTCGAATTGATAATGGGAACAAAATGAAAAAGTCAGAAAAGTAGGACTTGAAGGATGAGATCTTGTCCCATGTCTTAAGAGCCTACATTAGAAATAAGAATGGTAGGTTACAACTAAAGAACAATCAGGTAAGGCCCATATTTCACAATAATTAAATAAAGGGGAACATTGAGAGGGTGTCTAGCCACAAGATTAAAAAGTACACTACTAGGGAGGGAAACACAGATATGTTAGATGTCTCACCTTATGACGCCACCAACTCGAAGGAATCTGACTAGGGTGCTGACACTATATCTGAGTTTTAGGAGAGGTTGAACCTGGGAATGAAGAACAACATGATCACTAGGTTGGTGTTTGATAGAGGGTGCTTGATGCATGACATCCAGACCCAGTCTAGTGAGCATTTGATCAAGTTCTTCATCAAGTCAGAGGTCTATAAGGATCCTAATTGAGGTATATTCTCAAATAACCTAGTTGGAAACCAGGATTCGGACAAGATGGATAGGGTGGTGACTCAGGTGGCGAGGGAACACAACTCATTCATGATCTGGAAAGAGATAGATGAGAGGCTGAAAATGGTGGCCAAGTTGACATCTAGTTCATGAAAGGTTATAGTAGATCTTGACCAAGAAAGGCTTCCCTAGTCTTTATGTCAACCTGGACACATTTTTTAGCCTCTCATCCATCACCTTACCAATCATGAACGAGTTGCGGTACCTCACCATTAGATCCACCACCATCTCCATCCATCTCTGAGCCTACATACCCACTGGGTTATCTGAGAATATACATATACCAGGATCTTTATGTCTCTATGTCTTGATGAATAATTTGATCATGTATTTTCTCGACAAGGTATGTATTTTGGGCATTAGGAAATCACTGTCAAATACCAACCTAGTTATCATGTTGTTCTTCATGCCCACATGTTACCTCTCCTCATACTTGGGTATTGTGTCATCACCCAGGTCAAATCCCTTCCAATTTTAGATGTCATAAAGTGAGACATCTGACATATTTTCATCACCCTCATAGGCATAGTACTTTTTGATCTTGTAGCTGGGAACCCTATCGAAGTTCCCCTTCATTTAATAATTGTTCTATATTGGCCTTACCTGATTTTTCCTTTGCTACAACCTACCCTTATTCTTTATAATATAGGCTCTCAAGACCTGAGACGTGATCTCATCATTCAATTCCTGATCGATCGACATTTCCATTTTCTTCTCATTCTAAATCAACAATATCCTGTCAATGATGGCACCCTCAGGTGAGAAATCAGGTGTGGGGAACATCCTGAAAGCCTTTATAACATTTAGGGAGCTCATTTCATGCAATGTGATGCCTCCCAAAAGAACCCCTTGATGTCCACTATACTCAGGTTGCATGTATCCTATGCCTCCTTGATAAGATCCTTCATCGCTTCACTACAAAATGGACTTTCCAAGTTGGCCAGGTGAGTGGTGTACACCTTCTTATATTCCTAGTAGACCATCACTTCATCCCCTAGCTTCACGAGGTGTGGGGATTGGACAACCCTCTCTATGTTTGTTTTTTCCACTCTGAAAACCACCAGGGACTTGGATCTTGGAGTTTTGTCCCCACCATGGCTTGGGTACTGACCCCTACCAGGTAGGATGATATGGAAATTAAAATTTGGTGCAGCTTATCTATGTCTAACATGCCAAGTGCGACCCTTTCCATTCCTACCATAAACATCCTGCAGTGTTGGCTCACCCTGACCAGGAAGTTTTACCCCAAGATGCTAAGGAACCTTGTCTCTTATTTCTTTTCCATGATCCAATATTGGTCCCACACGCCCATGTTCTGTTCTTCTAACCACTTCATCTATGACATTGGGGGGATGAAATTTTTCACCTAGTATTTTAAAAAAAATTACTGGAGTAAAAGGATTCCATAACACCATATTCCTACAATTTTATGTTTGTGTGTTTATTTGTAGTTTTCTATTCCCCCTTATTTATCCATTTGTAATATCCATTAAAAGGGAAATAAAGGCTACAGTTGGGGTGACTGTGAAGTTCACTCTTGAGGTAGAAGACATCATAGGATCAATGAAATTTATAACAAAAATTAGGGGATCTAGATAATGATCCTCTATACCATAAAATAAAAAGAAAATGAAGTAATGACTCCAAAATTTGGGTGACTCCTTTATACCCATTTTGGGTGCTTTGGATCTGCATCTTAGGTTACAGAAGTCACTGATGGATTAGACTGAGAAGCAACCGTTGATCAACACAATACATTTTTTGATCCATGGACTAGATGGGTTATTGAAGTCTCGTCATCTTTAGAAAGAATACCCTCTTCTATTGGGAGAGGATGGGGAGACTGTCTCCTGCACTCTGAGAAATAATGGCCTTGATGAAGATAGTTTGAGAAAAATAAAATAGTAATGGAATAATAAAATTATTTCTAGGTCGAAATGTGTGGGCCACCAAAGAGAAATATAGTGGGATCCAAAGAAGATAGATTCACATAGTAGCCATTGGTGAGTCCCGACCTATGGTGGATAAAGAAATATTTTTGGTTTAAAATGGAGATAACAGTGGGGATGGATAGGTTCCAGGATCTAACAAACCATTCAATGATCGGAAGAGAAGGGAGATCTAGGCCAAACATGGCTATTAGAGACTATTTATATTCTTGAGAAGATCCAATCTGTCCAGAAAGGCCAATGATTCCAAATAGACCTAAAGAGTTTCCTGTTGTTTCAGAGACAACAAAATTAGCGATATCGGGGGAAGCAACACCCTCATAGGAGATGGAAATATACCAATTAGGTACAATTTTAATACCCTGGTGACCAATGGAGGCTGATATCAACACATAGATGAGGAAGGATCATCCTTTCCTAATAGATCTGAGGGGGCTTATTACCTAGAATGGGGATGTAAACCAGTGATAGGGGCATGGTAACTAGAAGGATACTCAAATATGAAGCTGGAATGTGACCGAGTATCACATGGAAAGCTGTGAAGGCTATATGAAAAATCCTCTATGAATCCACATCTACTAAAGGAGTTGTAGAGGGAATCCCTAGAACAGATGAGAAATTTGAGTAACTAGTACTCACCCATTCATATGCACGACATTTTGGATTAATGGTTCTTATTTAATAAGAGAATGATATTTTTAAAAGTTATTATGTAATAGTACTATTGAATATTTTTTAATCACAACTTATTGGTATAGGGATGACCTATATAGTATGTATAGATGTTTACATAGTCTAAGGGACTATTCTGGCTTGTTATTTTTTACTTTTGTTACATATTTTGGAATCTTAATTTTTGAATTAAGATAAATCCCCTAGAACACATGACAACTAGTGAAAAATACTTGATATGGCTGGTATATGGATAAACATTGGGGAAAATACATAGAAAAAGTAGTAATGTATCTATTTTTAGAACTATATCAATCATTGATTATAACATGAAGTTGTAGGATGTCACCCAAAAATCATGTCACATTGAAAAAATATTCATTTTCAAAAGATTTGAACATAATTTTCTTCATAGGAAAAAATTCTTAAAAATAAGAATACCATACTGAATTTTCAAAATAAAAAAAATTAATGTTAATATAAAAGAAATAATTGGAAAACAAAATAAAAAGATAGAATTTGGTATGGTTTCTCTAAACCATGTTTTAATCATAATCCATTTTATGTATTCTCTCATTAAATCCACTTTGCAGATATGTGGGAACTATTATAGGAGAACCAACATAAAAACATAACACCAACCAAAACATCACATTTGGAAAAATAAAAATAGATTACAAATAAAGACAAAATTGTTAGATATCAGACATACAAAATAGCACCACTTTCATTCTCTATTATGCTTGAAAAATCACACCACCATACAAACAAAGACAACCAAAGTGGTCATTAAAATTAAACAAACCATACCATTTTGCCATTTGAATATTACCCTAATTTCAATCAGCCTCGTTTTGAACATAACTTTGAAAATTTTAATGATAACCAAATAAGTGCTAATTATAGGAGAACTAAAACACCAAGATAGTAGCTGCAATACACAACTCCAACACTGAGTAGAAATGAAGTCATGGACAAACCAAATTAACCAAAAATACCCATCTATGTAAGAAATCTTGTTATTTTCAATCTAGTGGACTCCAACAATGGACCCACCTACAACATGAGGGTAACTGTAAAATAGCCACCATGTTTTGATAAATTCTAACAAAACAACCATTAATAAATCATAGAAAAAAAAAATGAAAACACAATAAACAATTCTGTAGAAAAAAGTGGAAAATAAATAATATTTTGAAGGTCAAATATGAAATATTTAATGTGCAGTTATTATGAATGTAAAATTAATGGTAGATTAATCTATATGCATTACTTGTATGGAAAAGAGATATGATATATCTTATTAAACTTCATTTTCCTTGAATTTGTAGAAGATTATACTTATAATTGGTCATCAACATTTTATGAGAACTCATGCTACATAAATGGTATCAGGTGTAGCCAATATCATGTTCATTGTTGGCCTCCACTCACTGAAAATAACAGCCTATAAAAAAACATGCATTAGGTTTAAAAGTAACCTGTTCTCACATTTATGAATTTTCATAACTCCTAGTAACTAAAAATCAATAATTAATTAACTATATAATGATAATTACCTTGTAAAAAATCATATTATGTGCTAACCATATTGACTATGAGGTATCCATAGCATGTGGACACATGATTAAAAATGGATTGGGTATACTAACCTTGAATTCATAGTTAGTGGAAAATATAATCATATAGTAACTCTAGATACCTTGATTCTCCATTTAATCTTCATCCATTGCATGAACATTTGGTTTTTCATGAATAAAAATGAGTCGCATAATAATATAAAACAAAAGGAAAAATGATTGAAATATATTGGAATTCGTCATATATGTGAAATATCCTATATTGGTGTACAATATAAGAGGATAATAATTATATTTTATGTAAGCTTCAGAGTTTTTTTAAGATCTGAGCAGGTGAATCCATGGAAGGGGAGAAGTCATGCTACATAAATGGTTTCCGGTGTAGCCAATATCATCTCCAGTGAAGGCCTCCACTCACTATAAGTAGCAGCCTATAAAAACATGCATTAGGTTTAAAAACAACTTTTTCTCACTTTATGAAGTATCATAACCCCTAGTAACTTAGAATAAATAATTAAATAACTATAAAATGATAATTACCTTATAAAAATCATAGTATGTGGTAAATATATTGACCATGAGGTGTACATAGCGTGTAGAAATTTGATTTAACATGGAGTGGGTATAATGACCTTGAATGAATGGTAAGTTTAAAATATCATCATACAGTAACTCTACATACCTTGATTCCCCATTGAATCTTCAACCTTTTCATGCGCATTTGATTTTACATAAGTAAACATGAGTTGCATAACAATCTAAAAAAGGAAACTGATTGAAATATATTGGAATGCATAATATATGTGAAATATTCTATATCGGTGTATTGTATGAGTGGATACAAATACTATTTCATGTAATCTTTAGTGTTTTTTCAATATATGAGCAGGTGAAGCCATGTAAGGGGAGAACTCATGCTACATAAATGGTTGCAGGTGTATCCAATATCATCTTCAGTGAAGGCCTCCACTCACAAGAAGTAATAGCCTATAAAAATAACATGCATTAGGTTTAAAAACAACTTGTGTTCATTTCATGAAGTAACATAACTCCTGGTAAGTTAAAAACAATAATTCATTAACTATAAAATGATAATTAGGGCACCTTGGTTCAGATAATACACATCATATTGGGTACACTGAAGTTATAGTCACTTTAAATAGGGTTCACTGTAGGTCTAAAAACCTTTCACATCATATATTTTGGTGATTTTTTATCCCTTCTAAATAATAAAAACATCAAATTGTCAACATTACTTAAATTTATATAAAATCAAATGATTTACAATATAATAAATAAAACATTATTATGTATTATATATCATTATATATCATAAAAAATAGTGAAATATGTATACTAACCCTATAGTATAAAATAACTAGAATGTTTAAGAACACCATCCATTTTCTATGGTATATAAATAGAAATTTCATCCTCTCATGTAGTTTAATGAAATATAGATAACAATATTAATGTAATGAAACAATTTTTTTCATGTCACTCAAAATTCAATATTGTAGTAAAAAGAAGAAAGTATATATGAAAAATAATGGTAATATATTTCTAACATACAGAAATAAAATACATGAAATATCATTCAGATCAAATAATAAAACGTAATACAAACTGTGAAACATTAAAATTGAAATAAAAATTGTATCATAGTTGATTTTGAGTTGAACACATGGAAATAAAAAATGGATTGTCTAAACGGATGGTATAGTTAGAAAAAATCTGGGTGAAAAATATTATAGTTACTGTAATAAGATGCACTAAAAGAGTTGAATTTGTATTTGTACGTAATATTCCTTCAATTGTCATCTCATTTATTCCACCTATTGTCACATACCTATGTTCTCCTTCTGTAAGAGTTGAATTTGTGCATAAAGCTTAAAAAATAAGTTACAAAACATGAAGAAACATTGTTTTATCAACATTTGAAAGTTATTATGTTACCTTACATGATTAATAGGCATTGTGAACAGAGAACACTAATCCATACATCATGTTTCATTGAAAACCAGTTATACATATGGTAAAAAAAGTACCTACAAATTAAAAAAACCCATTATTTTTTTAATATGGATTCATTATTTTGTAGAATACAGACTAGTTGATAGTGGTCTTTTTTCCATTCTACAAATATGTCAATAAAGATAATAAATAGAAAATTCAAAACTTATCATCTTCTTACAGTTATTATCATCAATTGGTTAAACAAAGATAATAACCCTATTTATTTCTTTATTAGAATACATTCCATGGAAAAATAGAGATTACATAATAAAGAAAATCATCTGAAAGAATGAATCGTGAAAAGGCTATTGTGTCAATATAAATAATAGGAAAATATTAAATAGTTACCTTTATGAATGCATGAGTCTAGGCTGTAGTGGAAACCATGACATTTGAATATTGTTAATCCCACTAATACTAAAATATGAAAGCATAAAGATAATTTTAGTCAAAATTAAAAGGCATAGATGAATATTGATAATTAATTTTTTTATTTATATTAATAAAAATTATGAAAACATAATTCATTTTAGTTTTGAATTCATGATAATAAATATAAAAATGTAACTAAAGATTCAACATGCATGAAAACCCGAACTGGTCCATCGAAGTAGTTTAAGAGTGTTGTGATTTTTTGTTTTGAAGATCACCTAAATAGAGACATGTAATGGGTAAGAAGAGGGGCTGCCAAATTTTTTTAAAATGATTGGATAGATTCACCCATTCCAATAAGCTTCAACAAAGATCTCTCAACCACTTTAGAAGACCTGAAAACATGAAATTGAATTAAAAAAATACATTTTAAGACACATTTAATCTTAGTGTAGCATGAGAATCAATATCACCATTCAATTAAACTTCGAATATGTATAAAGAATTAGTGCATGTAGAATATGAAAAGAAACACACGTTCATACATTTTCAAAAATTAAAAAATTTAGTTACTATATGAATGCAATAATCACAGCTTGTATTTGATGGGTGATATTCATTATTGAGGCCATGAAAATTAATTAATTGTTCAAACCAAGTGAGTAGATGATAGAAAGTAGAAAATCCTACATGAAAAAATGAATGCACTAAAAAATAAATTCATGCCCACTGTGAAAAGATAATTTAGAGAATAATATGCATTTGAATTTTATGCATCAAAGAAGAGAATGAAAGAACCATTGACAATATCATTAATAGTATCATTGTTTGTAATATCTAATATTGTCAGCACTAAAAAAAAAATATGAAACATAGTTAAATTAAGAGAAATAATACTGTATAAAATTAATAGAAAACTGACCTTAATATTCTCATTACCTGTACAAGGAAATAATGTCTATTTGGTTATAGAAAAACAATATAAAATAAGAAATTTATGGGATTCATTAGTACTATAAGACAAGTACTGAATAAAGGTATGATGATACAACATGAATAGATTAAGGAGTTGTTTGGAATAATAATATTTATAGACCATTATTCAAACAATTAAAAAACTAACAATACCTCAATAGTTGAGAGGTGATGTGGAAGAGGTCAACACCTGAACAATATTGGTGAACATGCGAAAGACCAGTGATAAGAAGGAATGAAAAATAGGTGTCCACTTGAAATTATAGTGGAATCACTGGTTTATAACAATAAATATGTAAAAAAGATTAAGAGAATCAAACCATAAATATGAAAAAAAAAATAAGAGCATCCAAAACATTCACAAATTAAAAATTTAATCCCAAAATATATTTTTCAATGTTTCCAAAACATTCAGAAATTTTCTAACACATACTAAAATTAAGGAATTGTAGTAAAACCTGAAACATGATTCCATATAAGACAAGTTCCAAAGAAAGGTATATAGAAAATAAATGAATAAAAAATTATTTGTCTAGAATAATAAAATCAGACAACGTAATCTGCAGTTGGATATCAACATGCTAAACTTAAATGAAATCGAAATAAGTTTCAAGGAAAATCGCACAACAAACCATATTAGAAATTTATTTTATTCAAAGGGGAAATGAAAATTTAGACAATAGTAAATGAACTTGTAGTCTTATAGAACTGAAATGATACCAAAAATGTAGTTGTAAGGATTTAGGTTTTCTAGTAGGCTGTTAAGGTCATACCATAAGTGCGAAGATGATTTGGGAGGGAATAAGAGATGCAAGAAGTGTTTCAAGAAGAGAAGGTGATGTTAGTTGAAATTCCAAAACCAAAAATCCCTTGAATAGCCATATGAAATTGCAAGATGTATGGGTGTTCTAAGGGATGAATTGATTATGGAATGAAGTGGATATGAAGGGATTTACTGTAATTGGAATGAATATAAGGAGGATTGTAGAGGAAAAGCCTTATGATGTGGGGTTGGTTCTAAAGGGATTCGTGAGCTGGAGCAGCTGTGAATGAAAATGAAAGTGGGATAATGAACACGATGGAGAGGTATGGTGAAACTGAGATAAGAAGGAAGACGGAGTATGAGTACGATGGACTACAAGGAAACCAGGATGAGTATGAAGCCAATGTCAGGAGTTTTTTAGAACCCTAGGTCATGAAGAGCCCAATATCGACCACGAGCGGTAGAAGGAAACCCACAGAGAGTAGAGTTGAAACCGGGAGAAGGAGGACGTCAGAGATAGAGGTCGATGGAGTGCGGGTTAATCTGGAAATGAAGGACAATAGAGGAAGGGGTTTGAGGGGTGTGTAGGTCATGACACACAATAACCTCAGCAAGAGAAAGACAGGGAGGAAAATAATTGATGATATACCGCGCAGAGGGGTGATGTGGAGAATTAGAGAAAGGGAACGTCTTGGAAAATTGATGTGGATGAATGTGAGTGTGACATGTGGTAGAAGGAAATACAAGTTTAGTATATATAGTAGATTTGGAGGTGTGTAAGGAATGTACAATGGGGATCAAACATGATCAATATTTTAACCAAAATACCCCTCCCTATTTAATATATAAACTCTTTTAAATCTTGTTTTATTTTTCTACAATGCTTATATTTTTATATTATAAACTTCCATATAACCACTTATCAATGATATATTTATAATTCCTCTCATCAAATCATTTTCATATTTTCTTTATAGAAATACAAAATTAAAAAAAAATCATCGTTACTTATAAATTCCCTTATTAACTTAATCATTAACATAAATATTCATTTAAAGTATCTTAAAAATAATATTGTAATTCAACCATAATTTTTTTAATGAATCTAAAATATTTATTAGTTTTTTCCCATATTATAAACTCCCTTAAAAACATTTTTTTCTTATGATAGTTTTATACAACTTAAGTGAATGATGCTATATTATTTTCAATTAATCCTTTCAAGCAGGTTGTCGAAACATGATCTCATGACTGTATATGAAATTTTATATAATGTATTGTCATATCTATAAATCTAAAATGATAATTTAGTCATTAATATAATCATATTAAATGTAATAAATTAGAATTATTTTAACCATCTAAAACGTTCATAATAAAAATAATATTTCTCAATTTGAAGCTATAATTTTTAATATATTGATGACTTCAACACCATTAATTAAAAAATTACATGAACACTATACTATGAAACTACTAGATAATTTAAAATCATTAGATATTAACCATATGCTATTACCATTTCATTGTTTTAAATTTGGAACCATAAATCCCATAACCTCAAGAAATATAACATAAAAAAATTAAAATAATAAATGATTAATAAATAAAAACAAAATAATAAAAAGGTATAACGATGTTTAAATAAACGATATGAATGTTCTTAAACTAGTAATTAACAAATATAATATAATTATTTTATAGTATATAAAACATATGATGAAACTCCAAACTTGTGGTAAATTTTTATTTCTAAATTTCCATTCATTTAATGTATTTTTAATTTAGTTTTCATCTTATATTTCCATCTCATTTTAATGGAATTGAATGTATAACTTATAGTACCTACTATATATTTGATATATTTATGGTATCTTTTCCTAACTTGTGGATTTATAGATCACACCTTACTTATCCACAAGGAGTCTTTCCAACTCTTTTTCATTTTGGTAATTATTTTCTATATCCCCCAATATCTCTTTTATCCCAATAAGGTTAAATGACTTGATAGGGGTGAATCATGATATGATAGATTAAAACAAGAACCCATTCATATCTTGTGATTTCATTAAATAAAATATTCCTCTCTCTCTTTCTCGTAACAACGTATGTGCACAAATGAAATCATGCATGAGACAAAATAATTTTACTTGGTCGATCCACACTAGGATATGTCCAAGTAGAATACAAAAACAATGTGTCTATATACACTAAAGTGTGATACTGTTATAAAGTAGGGAGTTGACTCACTACCCCTCCTGTTTTACAACCAATCACAATTTGAAAGCTTGCTTCTCTCTCAACTGAAGTGTGATCACTGCTCTTTAAAAATATTCTACTTTTGATCACTTGAATAAATGTTGTTTACACATCATTTGGTGCATTATGAAGCTCAAAATTTATGTAATTGAAGAATACCACTTTAATAAAAAAACTATGGGAAAATCCTTGCAATTTTGCATAGCTTTAGCTTTCATGCAACCTTTTTATTACTTGTGTGCAATTCTACCAACATTTTTACAACTTTTATGTTGTATTGTGAAACATTATCTTTTGTGAAACTATAAATATCATTGTGAAACTCTCAATTTTCACAAAACTATTGGATTACCCTGGAACTCACTTTTTCTCATAGACATAAGTCCCTTTTCTTCAAATAACTAATTGTTGATTTGTTGCTTTATGCAAGAAATGAATTCATGCAACTATTACATGATTCAGAGCCCGTATATTATCTAAGGGATGAGCTACTCAATTGAGGGAGGTGGCCTTCTATTTATAAATGTGGTCGACCCTTCGTGAAACTAGTTTGTGTTCCTTTTATTGTGAGAAAAACATTCCTTATACACTGAACTTCAATGATTTAGCATCTCCTTTAGCGCACAATTCACCACCTTTGTTCAGCTGCATCTCTATTTCATGGGATCTCTCAACTATCATTGTGTCGTGCAACTTTGACTTTCATGAAGTTTCAGAACATATGAAAAACACTATCCTTTTCCATATTTGGATGAAATGACCCTGAATATCCAATCATGTGCAATTTTGCAAAACACCTTCACCCTTTCACATAACTTTTCCATTTATGTGAAAATCCTTCCATTTCCAAAAAATACCTTTTTATTTCCTCTAAATTTTTTGATCGAAAAATTTAGAAACCCCTAGGAAATGATTCCACCTTGTAAACATAATTTTTTTACCACTTCAAGAGATTTAATATCTCTGTCTTGAATCTTTTCAACATACATGGTCAACAATAATGGTGGAATTCCACAACTGACATTGTCAGCATACCTTGTCAACAAGCACAATCAACCCCAAAACACTACAAAGTCAACATGTGAGATTTTTTCCCAACAATCACCCTCTATTTCTCCTTCACTATTAATAATAGGATTATTTTATGTTATATATTATTCCTTATACTTTCTTTATTGGGGGTATGAATGAATTATTGTTACTCCTCGTTTCGATTGTTGAAGTTAAAACCTATGGAGTTAATAAGGGAATCTTATTACATATCTATCTCGCATTAAAATATTCATGTACATTAACTCGGTTTATTTTTAAAGATAAATTATTTTGAAATTTGATAAATAAAATATTTTTTAAAATTCTTTCTATCTCATTTTCAAGATTATTTTTGAAGGTAAATTTTTTTTTTTAAAAACAATGTCACAAAATGGTAAGAAAACTATTTTCACCATTTCTCTTTTTTTCCTCTATATTCTTATAAATATTTATTGAACTGGTCATTAATTATATTAATTTTCATTTTCATATTTTATTTAAAAAAATATCACATTTTTCTGAAATAAATCATACATTTACATTCTACCTTAAAAATAACAATTTCCTTATTTAATTCTATATCACATAAAAAATATTCATTTATTTAACTAAATATTATATAATTTTGTATCTTACGCTTATTTTTTGATATATGCCAATATTATTTTATATTTAAAAAATTTGACAATTTATTTTGTTGAGTTTTATCAAATCAAACTTTTTTAAATAAAAAATAATATATCAAAATAACCATATGATTTAGTATCCTAATTCCTATGTGTATACAATGTATTGGAACTAAAGTATCTGTGAGAGAAATGATTTACCCCTTCCTTTTTCACAACTTATCATTTTCTATTTTGAATATATCCTTTTTTTTAATACCTTTATTTAGTTAATACAATGTACATATATATTTTGGTTTATTGGAATTCACTAAGAAAAACACATCATTCAAATGACTAGAAAACTATTGTCATGTTCATATAAAAATTATTCTATACATAGTGAATAAACAATACTTCATTATCTTTACTTAAGAGTATTTACCTATATAGATAAAATATTTTAATAGACACTTGTTTTATTCCCACATGTTTATCAAGTTATGTTCTTTATGGATTTATCATAGATAATTTATTTTTATGGGACCCATATGTATGGATTTTTCATTATGATGATGGGTGGGATATGAGTTATATTGCACTTGTATGCATTAGATAAATCGTTAAATCAAAAGAGATAATATGTCTATGATACTAAGGAGTAATTTCAACCAACTATGATTTTTAAAAAAAAATAAATAAATGTAACACCCATAAAATTTAATTTAAAATAATAATATGCATGATAAATTTTTTAGCACGTAACATCATGTTTTAAACCAATTGTGATATACTATAATAATATAATTATTTAAATGTTGTCATTATAACCTAACTGTTAAATTGAAAGGTATGAATAGTAATAAACACATTTTGAATAATATGTATAAAGGTTTTATATAATTTAAATTTATTAATTAATTCATAATAAATAAGTAATCAATTTTTAGTAAAATCATTTTATACCTCAAAAATGGTTTTTATTTCTTTTTGTGAGTGAATATTATAATTAATTTCATTTTTTTATAAATTTAATTTTATAAAATGGATATAATTTTTTAATTCATAATGTAAAAATTAGTGTAGGGTTTAATTTTTATATTTTTCTAAAAGGATTAATTTTTTTGTGAATAGTGAAAAATATCGATTTTATAGAAAATTGTCTTTTCCATTCAAGTATTAACAAAGTCCCATTTTGTTTTAAATTTATTTTAGAATTTAATTATTACCTTATCATTAAAAATAATCAAATTAATATTATTTAAATCAAAATTATGCATAATTTTTAAATAAAACAATTTTTATATTTTAAAATACATTTTCTAGGAAAAATGTTTTTCATCGCATTTTACGGGTTTATTTTAAAATAAATTTATGCCACTTATATATATATATTTTCATAAAATTAATTAAATATTTGGAATCATCATGGTCAAATTTTTTAAATAGGTCAACATTATTTTTGGTCATTATGAATAGTGACCATAGTAAATATTTATCACCTCGGTAAGGTTGAATAGGTAATTAAGGTTAAAAATAATGTGATATGGATTTAAAAACTAATATACCACCTACCTTATATTTTATTGTATGAGTTAGTTTAAATATCCACATCCAATATTCAATGATATGTCAACTTGGTGCCATTTTTCATTGATAATGACCTTAATATTATTTTTAAGTACATAATAAATCCAAAAATGTCACTATCTTTGTTTTTATAACTTTAATATCTTTTCATAGGGATAAAATGAGGATATGTTTGGTTATAAATGGTTATTTGAAATTTTAATGAATTTTTTATCATGATAATTTATTTTTAATTTTTAGTGATAAAATAATTACTCTAAATTCCTACGCAACTTTGACACAGTTCAGGTGCATTCGTTAGAGAAATCAAGTAAATGATTTTAAAAAATTAAAAGTAATATTTTATGGATGATTTATGGTGTTCCATAAAATTTTTGGATTAATATAATGTATTATTTATGTGATAAAAGTTTATATGAAAATTACATTAATTTTTTGATATTTTTTTAAAGTCAAATTATGTAAATTGTCTCAAAAATGACTTTAATGGTATTTTATGTTAAATAATATTCTATTAAATGATAACGATATTATATTTGGATAATTTAATGGGATATGTTATATAATTTTAACCATTTTTCACTTATGGGTCACTTTTCCTTTCGTAGTAACTTTCATGTCCCCTGATGAGTAAAAAACATTGATATCATGGTAATCATCAAAAGGGTTAATAGGAGGTAAAAAATTAAAGATAAGGGTTAAAACATCAGCTAAAATTGTATATATTTTATTGGATGAGTGAATTTAGACTTTTATCCATCCTAGATTTTAAATATATCATTTCATATCCAATTTAATGTGAAAATTAATTTATATTGATTTAATAATTTAATTAATTCCAAGGCTGCCTCTTCCTCTCATGTATAAGGACACCACCTATCATATCTCCATCACACTTCTTGAGAAACTTATCTTGACCAAACCCTACCAAACAAATCTTATTAACTTACTTTTTTAAATTCTATAGGTTTTGATACTCTTAAAAGACCACCCCTAAGGTCCTTGAGGAGGGATCCTGAGGTGGTTCTTCAAAGAGAATGTAATCTTCTTAATCAAGCATTTTCATTTTAATTTTTCTTCCAAATCCTTCAATTATATCATAACCATTAAAATATAATAACATCAATATTTCCCTTATACTTATATTTTATTATGTTAATCTAATAACCTTATTCATTTCTTTTTTCATCATATGTGGAGCGAAAACATTATTCGTGTGTACGTATGGACTACCACCTCCACAAAGCGATATGTTTTTTTTCATCACCATATCTCAAGGATGTTTATAAGGATTTATTATATATATATATATATATTATTAAAAAAATAATTATCATTTTATAAAGATAATATATCATATATTTTTATACCCTTCTATCCGTTAGAAAATGGTAATGTCGTTCATGTATATGTGTGGATTACGAAATCCAAAAAGCAATGTGTTTAATTTTTCATGAAAATGTTTAATGGATGTTTCTAAAATTATATTTAATATATAAAAATTATTATTATTAAATAATTATTATTATGTATATGATGTAACCATTACATCTTTAACCATGTCAAACCTACTGAATTCATTTTGCAATTATGAACTGAAATTCCTCAAAACACCTAATGTGAACTTAAATGATTAAGTAATTAAATATATCATTTAAATAAATTAAATAAATGGTTTAATGATATTTTTTTAAATCTAGACTTGAGGTAAGGGAATTAATAACTTAATTTCCATTAATTGGGCTATACATATACTTCATTGATGATGTTATGCTAATATTATGTGTGAAATGAACTTTGATTTTATTATGTTGTACATATACTTTTTTGTATTAAAAATATTACACATAATCACTTCATTGATTAAATTTTAACTTCAATGATATGATATTTTTAAGGATTATTTGCCTCAATCTTTATTTAACGTGTCTTTTATTATGCACCTTATTCCTTTTATAAGTTATATATGCCTCCTATTGAGATATTATATCATAAATTACTATTTAATCATGATATTTAAAGTTCCTTTGAAGTTCTCTCTTTCATGAGATATTGATTCAAATGTTATAAAATCTATACGGGCTTTCATGGCCTCAATTTTAATTCCTTAAGACATAATTCATGATATGAACCATGATTTATTTTATATGGAGTAGTTATTGTCCCATGAATGTGTTTTAACATATATAATTTCATGGAAATTAGGGGTTTTATATAATCATATTATTTTCATTCATTCAATGTATTTTTATATTCGAGTATTATCCAAATTTCTAGGGTTTTAGTCTCAAACTTTCCACTTTGAGACATGTTTTGATTGATGAACTTATATTAATTTATGTGGTGTTGAAGAACCCCATGGATTTGTGGCATGGTTTGAGAAAGCCGAAAGATCCAATGGTTCTTGGTGAGTTTGGGTTGTTGTATTCGTTGACAACCTTACATGGAGAACTCAAAATTATGACGGATCTTTATTTAGTTTTTATGGAGTTACATATCATGGAAAGAAGTTCCATGATGCAAGAAAGTGTTTTTAGAAGGGATGGAGGATGGTTGAATCATTTCTGTTTGATTTATGAGTGAATTTTGGATCCATGTAGTAGAATTTGTAAAGTTTTGATCCATATAGTCGATTTGGTGATGTGAGACTCACGTAGCTATTTTTTCTATATAAGTGATTCACATAGACATTTTTTATACGTAGGGAAATAACATAGTCGGTTCATCCATGTAATTGAATGTGTCACATAGCCAAATAATATATGTAGCCTATTTTGGAATTCACATAGCCATTTTCAGCAATGTAGCTGAGTGTTTCAATTAGCATAATGGTCTACATAGCCAAATTTCCATAGATGAGTTTTATGAAGCATATTTTCTACATAGGAATTTTTAGAATCATTCACTTAGCTAATTATATATGCAGCCGATTGAGAATTCATGTAGCTGATTTTCTACATAACCAATTGAGAATCACATAGCCAATTTTTTATGTAGTCATTTATTCTTCATATAGCCGATTCAGAGTCTTCCCTACATCTAGATTGATTTTATGCAGGTTTTTAGAATTAAATTATTAAAAGTTGAGTTTATTATGATGTTTCATGGATGGTTTTTAATTCTTCTATAATCATAGGATTTAGTTTTTAAATCCATAATGGATATATGGTTATTTATTGTAGTTATAGTGATCATGGGGCTATTATTATTATATTTCTCTTTATTCATCGAAGCGATTAGTGTAGTGGAATATTTTGATGAGGTAATGTGAAAATAAAGTGGTTGAGAAAATAGGAGTGTGGAGCCAAGGTTGAATATTTAACGATCAACATATGATGGTACTCATGTATTTAGATGACCGAATCTAAGTCAATGAATATTTGTGAAGTTTATTTCAAGACTATACCATGGTAAATTTTTTCTCTTATATTTTTGGAGGCCTTTGGAAGTGGATCTTTGTATTTTGTTGTCAAAGAAACCTTTACTTGGTGATCTAAATCACATTTCTAATCAAAAGTATTATTAAAGTGTGAAGTTGTGATGTTGGGTGTGACTCCAAACATATGTGGTGGGATGCCTCATGAATGCTTGTAATAGGATTTCTATAGCATCCCGCCTTTTTATCACATAAACTTTCATTACATTTTACAAATCCGAGGATCTTTAAGGTTTAGTGTCTTGGAAACTAGGAACTTTAAACATGAAAACATAAAACATTCTTCTAAAACACTTGAGATACTTCAATAAGGTCATGAAAAGAACTTTAAGGCATGAGAATGAAATCATGAGGCATATCATAATAAAAATAACATTTTCATAACTTGAAGATGTGGATACATCATTTAACATAGAAAATCATGAACATATCACCAAGGTCCATCCCCAAGGTGTCATTTGAAAATTACCAAGGTTATTCACCAAGGTATCGTGAAAATTGTAATCTCTAGTGGTTACATCATTACCCAATGCATTGGAGCGCTATCAGGGCACACCCTTAAATTTGCCTTTGTTATCATGTGAGCCACATATATCATCATCAAACATTTCATAAATAACCCACATAGAAAAAAATAAATGGGTTTCATTTCATAATCATAACGTTTTAAAAACTGCTTTAAAGACATGATCTTTACGTCACTTTAAACCCACAGAAGGGGAGAGCGGGTTTCATGTATGTAAATCCCAGAATTTAAAATAAAACATTTTTGTATATATGTGAATAAACCTATGTAAATAAGAGCTTTGAGTATTAACTTAATAACATAAAGTAATTTTGAGAAAAAGAGAGAGGCATTTTGAGACGAAAATTCTGCAGCACAACGGCTACGTTACAGGGTTTTAGAAAATGTTGAAAAGAGAGCGGACATGGGTAAAACAATCATAAATGACCCATAAAACAGTAGAGGGACAGAATATAAGGAATTTAAGAACATGGTAATGAAATTTGAAAATATACCATATGAAATGAAGAACATGAAAGGAAGACAAAAATAAGATTTCTCTTATGAAAATTCGGCAGCCTAACAGCGTTACATAAACTTCAAACAAAAAATGAATTGATGATGTCAAATAGGGTCTCTCATCATATGAAAATAAAAGATCAGTATGATAGATATAGAGATCATACCCCAACATAATAAAAAGGAACTTTCAAGACTTGACATGGAATTAGAACTTTGAAAAGGAGAAGGGTGAAAGAATCCCTTAAAAAATCGGCAGCCTAACAGCGTCACTTAAACTTCAACAAAAATGAATTGATGAGATAAAATAGGGTCTCTCATCATATGAAAATAAGATTAAAGTATGATAGATATAGATATCATACCCCAACATAACAAAAAGGAACTTGAAATAATTGACATGAAAGTAGAACTTCAAAACGAGAAGGGTGAAGAACCACTTAAAAATTCGGTAGCCTAACAGCGCCACTTAAAACTTCAAAATACTGAATTGAAGAGATCAAATGGGGTCTCTCATCATATGATCATAAAATATCAGTATGATAAATTTACATATAATACCCCAACATAATAAAAAGGAACTTTAAATACTTTACATGATAATAGATCTTGAAAAATGAGAAGGGAGAAAGAATCCGTTACAAAAATTTCGGCAGCCTAACGGCGCCACTTAAAACTTCATAAAACGAAACAATGAGAGTAATATGGGATCTCTAATTATGTGAACATGAAAAGGGAAGTAAGAGGAGTATAAAAGAACACCCTTTAACATAAGAACATGGAGCATAAAATAAATTACATAAAAGAGATTTCTTGAAAAGAAAGAGAGAGATCGGATCCCTTACCTTAAAACGTAACTCTTAAAACTCAAAGGTTGGGACCTTGAGGGCTTGGGGGCACCTTGGGAGGACTCCTTGGGAGGTAATGAGACCAGAAATTCGTTGGGGGAGAGTGGGGAGTCGAATGGATGAGAGGATGGCTTGGTATTTATAGGGAAAGTGAGGGGACAATGCATTAATGGCCGAGGGACACCTCATTAGTGGTTTTGGAAAAACCATGGGCTTGCCCATGGTATTTTCCCATGGTATTGGCCACTTGGGACACCTCATACCTTATCTTAATATTCATAAGTCGAACACATTGATTACAAACTTAATACATCATTTAATGATGTCATTAAACACCTGTAACTTAAAAACTGTATTTTCACTATTCATCGAAAATTCAACTTTCTCAGAATAATCCCAAAATTTCACCTTAACCAAATATCAATTCTCTGATTTCAAAAATGAACTCCATTTTATAAAAAAAATTTCTAAATATTTTTAATTTATTTTTTTAAATAAATACACTATTCACCGAAAATTCATTTTTTCAGAAAAAAAACCCCAAAAATTACCATAACATAATATCGGTGCTCTGAGTTCAAAAATGAAATCCATTTTATAAAAATAATTTTTTTAAATATTTTTAATTTAATTTTTAATTAAAAAACACTATTCACTCGAAAAAACTAATACTTGAATAATAATTTATGAAACCGTTATTTAACCATTTTATTGAATCACATTACTTAATCAGGGTGCCTAGATTATATTAATACTTTCTTTAAGTGAGATTACTAATCCATTTGGACACATTACTAATCCTAATCATAAAATCACTATTCATAATTTACTATTCATCAAAAATCAAGTTGATCTTATTAGACTCTAAATTTCGTACTGAACATAATTGTAGAAGACCATTTTTTGAAAATCATTACACATTTTTAATTATTTAAGGTTTAAATAAACATTTTTAAAATATCCTTTTTTTAAAATTCATCAAAAATATGCATACTATATTTATCCGGTCATTTAAAAATTCATAAACTTCATCATAAGAAGAAATCCCAAATTTTATTTAAAACAAAGGATTACACAAGGCAGTTACGGTCTCCTTATATGGCCCCTTATCACACCAGCATAGGACCTAAGTGTAAGGTGTGCTAAGGTGAGAGAATATGAGGGAGGCTCGGCTAACATCGCATGAGTAGTAATTTCTATCAGTTTGAACTTCTCGCAAAGTCAATTCCATTCTAGCTTCAGACGATGAAGTCCGGCTTGGGTTTGGTCCAGAGCAAAGCCCAGTGGTGCTGCCTCCTTCCCAAGTTCTGTTAGATGGGCTTCGATCGGTCCAAGACTACTGGGTGAGGCCATAGAATCTTCTTTCTATAATAATTAACCAAGATTACTTGTATTTAGAGACAATAATCAGAACATTTAGTTTCTAGGGGTCATATTGACCAATGGTCATATAACCGTCAAAACCTAGTGGTCTCATTTTAATTATACTCATGTTATTAAATGAAACATTTTTGTTGAGTATAAAAAACAAAATAAAATAACACATAAAATTAGGAAACAAGATTTATTCAAAATTTCGGGTCGTTACAATCTTCCCCCCTTAAGAAATTGCGTCCTCGCAATTTTTAAAGTTGGGTTTTGAAATTTCATTGAAAGTCCCACATCAGAAAAGGAGTCAGTAAAAATATTACTTTAAAAGGAAAAATGGTAAGTACAAAGGTCACCCGAGTTAGCCCACACTAGATTCCATGTACGAAAACATGGACATGGAGGAGAAAACAAAGGGTCATGTTCTGAGGGGGAGTGATAGAAAACATGATTAGGAGAAAGTTAACCATAAGAAAATCCCAAACTTATGATGTGTGTAAACGGTCGTTGATTACCCAGTAGGAAACGTAAACCAACAACGTTTTTGTTTTACGTTCCTTTTCATAATTTTGAGGAATTCATTTACAACATAAAACAAAAACATAAGAAAATATACTTATCTTCATGTAGAGTTTCATCCTTTAATAAGTTTCTACCCAAAACTAATCTTTTCTCCAAACTATGAGCATTCAAAACTACTTGGTCTCACCAAAACACAAGAATCATCTTCTAGAGAATCACATAATCCACAAAAGATTAACTATCTATTTCTTCTATCTTTAAACATTATCCCAAAAACAGAAAGGGTAAGGTAAAACAACTCATCAAAAAGAAATAATCCCATAGGAATGGAAACTAATTTTAAATCTTCAAAGTTCCATGGTACTACCCAAAGTTCATCATAGTCCATTCCATAAATAACGGTCCTTAAAATTCCTCAAAATAAACCAAACTAAGATTGAAACTCAAATACAAGAAGGATTGGATAACATAGTCTTCCAAAATAAAATTCATTGTTCATCTCCAAACAACATCAACCACTCCTAACATCTTATAACAAAAGTATCTAACCTAAACATATTTTACCCAAGATAGGTTAATAATTCCCATAAGTAACCTAAATTACTATAAGCCCACCTTAAATTTATAGATTCTTCAAAATATAAGTCAACCTTACTCCTCAATGAAAATACCATAGTAATCTATTTACCTCGATCATATCGGGTCCCCAAAATAGTGAACGTCTTCCAAAATAATAATCATATTTTAATCCCCTAATAATCCCTGTCATATTAATACGACAATTATCGCATTTCCTATCACATTGGTTGTTGGGACATGTTCTTCTATTTCCCACCATTAACTAAGAAGAGAAAGCATAATTAGGGGCTTAAGTACTTAGCCAATAATCATGAAAAGGAAATGAAAGCATATAAGGATAACTTGTAGAAGAAAATTATACCCTAACTTGTGATCCCCTAGGTTCCCATCTAGGTTATCCATGATCATATATTCTTATGTGAATCTTTATTTTATTTTATCTTTGTTCCTTTAACAATGTCTCATACTAATATTATGAATTTACCAAAGCATATCACCCGGGAGTGTCATAACCAAGAGTGCAGCAAGGCCCGTTGTCGCGTACCAGTTCCCGCTCGAGTCTGGCTCAAAGAGGTGTTTTAGGGTTTTACCGCTATGTACATCTGTGCCAGAGCCACCTCTACCTTCTCGTATCCAGACAGGGATGTATTTTCTTGGTAACCCCTTACTCAATACTCACCAAAATACCAGGAACATTTCCTATTTTTTAACTTTTCTATAGGCTTCTTCCTAAAGTTTTCATATCCTAATTTCCACAAATAACTAAACCATCCTTTGATACCAACTATAGAATCCCGCCTTTTATCACATAAACTTTCATTATATTTTACAAATCCTAGGATATTTAAGGTTTAGTGTCTTGGAAACTTGGAACTTTAAACATGAAAACATAAAACATTCTTCTAAAACACTTGAGATACTTCAATAAGGTCATGAAAAGAACTTTAAGGCATGAGAATGAAATCATGAGGCATATCATAATAAAAATAAAATTTTCATAACATGAAGATGTGGATACATAATTTAACATAGACAATCATGAACATATCACCAAGGTCTATCCTCAAGGTGTCATTTTAAAATTACCAAGGTTATTCACCAAGGTATCGTAAAAATTGTAATATCTAGTGGTTACATCATTACCCAATGCATTGGAGCGCTATCAGGGCGAACCCTTAAATTTTCCTTTTTTATCATGTGAGCCACATATATCATCATCAAACATTTCATAAATAACCCACATAGAAAAAAATAAATGGGTTTCATTTCATAATCATAAAGTTTTAAAAACTGCTTTAAAGACATGATCTTTACGTCACTTTAAACCCACGGAAGGGAAGAGCGGGTTTCATGTATGTAAATCCCATAATTTAAAATAGAACATTTTTGTATATATGTGAATAACCCTGTGGAAATAAGAGATTTGAGTATTCACTTAATAACATGAAGTAATTTTGAGAAAAAGAGAGAGGCATTTTGAGACGAAAATTCTGCAGCACAACGGCTATGTTACAGGGTTTTAAAAAACGTTGAAAAGAGAGGGGACATGGGTCAAACAATCATAAATGACCCATAAAACAGTAGAGGGACAGAATATAAGGGATTTAAGAACATGGTAATGAAATTTGAAAATATACCATATGAAATGAAGAACATGAAAGGAAGACAAAAATAAGATTTCGCTTATGAAAATTCGGCAGCCTAACAGTGTTACATAAACTTCAACCAAAAAATGAATTGATGATGTCAAATAGGGTCTCTCATCATATAAACATAAAATATCAGTATGATAGATATATATATCATACCCCAACATAATAAAAAGGAACTTGCAGGACTTGACATGGAATTAGAACTTTGAAAAGGAGAAGGGTGAAAGAATCCCTTAAACAATCGGCAGCCTAACGGTGTCACTTAAACTTCAACAAAAATGAATTGATGAGATCAAATAGGGTCTCTCATCATATGAACATAAGAGTCCAGTATGATAGATATATATATCATACACCAACATAACAAAAAGTAACTTGAAATAATTGACATGAAAGTAGAACTTCAAAACGAGAAGGGTGAAGAACCACTTAAAAATTCGGCAGCTTAACGGCGCCACTTAAAACTTCAAAATACTGAATTGAAGAGATAAAATGGGGTCTCTCATCATATGATCATAAAATATCATTATGATAAATTTATAGATCATACCCCAACATAATAAAAAGGAACTTGGAATACTTTACATGATAATAGATCTTGAAAAATGAGAAGGGAGAAAGAATCCGTTACAAAAATTCCGGCAGCCTAACGTCGCCACTTAAAACTTCATAAAACAAAACAATGAGAGTAATAGGGGATCTCTCATTATGTGAACATGAAAAGGGAAGTAAGAGGAGTATAAAAGAACACCCTTTAACATAATAACATGGAGCATAAAAGAAATTACATAAAAGAGATTTCTTGAAAAGAAAGAGAGAGACCAGATCCCTTACCTTAAAATGTAACTCTTAAAACTCAAAGGTTGGGACCTTGAGGGCTTGGGGGAACCTTGGGAGGACTCCTTGGGAGGTAATGAGACCATAACTTCGTTGGGGGAGAGTGGGGAGTCGAATGAATGAGAGGATGGCTTGGTATTTATAGGGAAAGTGAGGGGACAAGGCATTAATGGCCAAGGGACACCTCATTAGTAGTTTTGGCAAAACCATGGGCTTGCCCATGGTATTTTCCCATGGTATTGGCCACTTGGGACACCTCATAAATTATCTTACTATTCATAATTCGAACATATTGATTACAAACTTAATACATCATTTAATGATGTCATTAAACACCCGTAACTTAAAAACTGTATTTTCACTATTCATCGAAAATTCAACTTTCTCAGAATAATCCCAAAATTTCACCTTAACGAAATATCAATGCTTTGATTTCAAAAATGAACACCATTTTATAAAAATAATTTTCTAAATATTTTTAATTTATTTTTTTAAATAAATACACTATTCACCGAAAATTCATTTTTTCAGAAAAAAAACCCCAAAAATTACCATAACATAATATCGGTGCTCTGAGTTCAAAAATGAAATCCATTTTATAAAAATAATTTTTTTAAATATTTTTAATTTAATTTTTAATTAAAAAACACTATTCACTCGAAAAAACTAATACTTGAATAATAATTTATGAAACCGTTATTTAACCATTTTATTGAATCACATTACTTAATCAAGGTGCCTAGATTATATTAATACTTTCTTTAAGTGAGATTACTAATCCATTTGGACACATTACTAATCCTAATCATAAAATCACTATTCATAATTTACTATTCATCAAAAATCAAGTTGATCTTATTAGACTCTAAATTTCGTACTGAACATAATTATAGAAGACCATTTTTTGAAAATCATTACACATTTTTAATTATTTAAGGTTTACATAAACATTTTTAAAATATCCTTTTTCTAAAATTCATCAAAAATATGCATACTATATTTATCCGGTCATTTAATAATTCATAAACTTCATCATAAGAAGAAATCCCGATTTTTATTTAAAACAAAGGATTACACAAGGCTGTTATGGTCTCCTTACATATCCCTTTATCACACCAGCATAGGACCTAAGTGTAAGGTGTTCTAAGGTGAGAGAATCTGAGGGAGGCTCGGCTAACATCGCACGAGTAGTAATTTCTATCAGTTTGAACTTCTCGCAAAGACGATTCCGTTCTAGCTTCACACGATGAAGTTCGTCTTGGGTTTGGTCCAGAGCAAAGCCGAGTGGTGCTACCTCCTTCCCAAGTTCTGTTAGATGGGCTTCGATCGGTCCAAGACTACTGGGTGAGGCTATCGAATCTTCTTTCTATAATAATTAACCAAGATTACTTGTATTTAGAGACAATAATCAGAACGTTTAGTTTCTAGGGGTCATATTGACCAATGGTCATATAAAAGTCAAAACCCAGTGGTCTCATTTTAATTATACTCATGTTATCAAATGAAACATTTTTGTTGAGTATAAAAAACAAAATAAAATAACACATAAAATTAGGAAACAAGATTTATTCAAAATTTCGGGTCATTACAATTTCACTTGGGGATATAGTGAAAATAATCTGTGGTTGGGGGAATAACCAGCCATGACAAGGAGTAGGATTCCACATTGGATTCGAACCGTGTAAAAATTGTTTTTTCCTTACTCTTTCATTTTCTTCATGATCAACGTGAGGGTGTGTTTTTATATTTGAGTGTATCACACTCTAACAAGTCATAGAGGTTTATTTTTTAAAATAAATTTTAAAAAATTCCCTCCACTGATTCAAACCCCTTTCTCAGTGGAGAAACTTTATCCTAAGAAGAATATCAGGTGTATACACTAACTCTTAACATATGATATCATGACTCTTTTATATTCATGGTATTTATATTCCTTCTTATGTTCATTCATTCAAATTATTTTTTGGTTTTAAAAATTTGTAAAGGGGTTTTCTTTAAAAATGTTGTTTTAATGTTTTTAAATACTTTTAACCAAACTCTATCTCTATATTCTTTATATTATTTCAATAATTTTTACTATAAGAATAAATTATTTCATAAAGTTATTTTCAATTATATTTGATCTTATTTTAAAAAATTTTAAAGGAAAATTCTTAATTTTTTCCACATGGTTAACTTCTGACTCTCTTTACAAAAGTTTGAAAAAAATGTTTATTTTTAACATTTACAAACTGAATGGATTTTCCACCATCATGACCATTCTTTTATTTTATGATTATTTTATAATTATCCATGGTTATTTCAATTATAAAACATTTTTATAATATGATGGTATTTTTTAAAAAATATTATTAAAATAAAAGGATATTTTTTCTATTTTCAAAGAAATGTATTAAATGTTCTTTTAAATTTATTTTAATATGTGGCTATATCCTTTATTTTTTTTCTTATGATTCTATATATATATGTTCCAAACACCATCCTTATTTTTTTATGGATGGATTATGATTGTTTTAATGATATTTTCATAGAACTCATTTCTTTTCCACATGGAAATCAAGATAAAAAAGGAATGATAGTTGTTTTTAAGGGTGTTATATTAAAAAGTGAAACATTTTAAATGTTTGGTCATTCTATAGTTCTTGGACATATGTATTGATGATTGGTGGGTGGTTTTTTGTTATAAATCAAGGATGGGTGGGTCCATCATATACCTCCAATACATTGAGTAAGGTGACATTATAAATAGTTGTAAGTTTCTCCTAAGAGACAACAAAGTTAAATATTGTGAGTTACTCCTAAGAGATGAATAAATTTTCTAAATATGAGTAGGTCATAAAAGATTATAGAGTTAACTACTATAAATTACTCCTAAGAGTATGTTTGAATTATCATGTTTAAGCGATTCTATAATGAATGTTTGATGTTCCAAGATACCTACACAGTTTTTCAATGAAATCTATGAGTTCTAATGGATCCTTTTCTAAAGGATTACTTTCACATAGATCATCATCATTGAATTATATGACTCTTGTATTATGTTAAGGATTTATTCCATGTCTCGTGATTTATGATCAACATTTTGATGTGTATCAATGCTCTTATGTTACGCACATTCATGTTGAATATTTTATTATACCCATATTATCATTTTATGCCCATTGATTACAATCATTTATTAATGCTTATGTTTACCCTTACTAAGCTTTTGAGCTCACCATTCTTATGTTTTCCATTTCCCTATGTTAAGAAGAATGATGTTAAATGAATTATGTATATAAAGTTTTAATGTGTTAAGGTTTTTATGAGAGATGTTGAAGACTTGTTATGAAATAATAAAGGTTGGGTATAGTAAGAAAAATTATCACTTAATGACATGGTTATTTTTAAGTAAGAGATTTTCCTAATTCTATAAAACTCTAAACCTAAAAGGTCCTTAGGTATGTAAGTAATATAATATTTATATTTGATGTTGTTTTTTTTGGATGACTAAAATTGGGTCACGTTTATCATTAGGAAATCCAAAAATGTAAAGATTATATTTCTAGAACCAGATATGGTATTTCGGATTTTTGGATATTATAGTTGGTATCAGAGCAGGTTTTTGATAACTTTGGAGAATATGTTATTTTCATGTGAGGTTAACATAAGATTTATAGATACTATTATGGGTTTATAAGTTAATGATTGATCATGTGTTCAATGATGAAAATTCTTCTTAATTTCTTATGTGATTACACCATAAGGTGATTTGAACATCTTTCTTGGTTTTAGGAAGGATACTCTATTGAGGTAATTATGATCTATTGGATATTGGATTAACCTTGATAGCTCAAAATTGATTTTGTTACAAGGTATTTTTTTTAATTTTATAAACTAATTGATCTACCCATGTATCATAATTTTCTTTTCGTTTTATGTATTGCTTGAGTTGGTTTCTTGTTTATTTGATATGCCTTATTTTTTTTATAATTGTAAAAAGGTTTAATTCATTATGCATGGATATCTAACATATGGAGTGGTCATTCCAAACCTCCAGGTGGAAGATCCATATTGAATATTATTATCTTGGGTGAAATTGTTCCCATTGGTTATTCTTTGAGTCCATGATGCTTTTCATAAGAGTGAGGGGATCTGGAACACCCCTTGTGTATATCACAAGCCGACTCGGGTGCCATGATCAGAGGTGGCCCTGATTTTTATCATAACCATCTCTATAATTCAATAATAATAAAATAGGTATGATAATAGTCATAATAAATGTAATAAATAACTTCCAATTAAATAATCTATAACATAAAATAAAGAGGTTACAAGAGTCGAAAAGATTGAATCAGGTTATAATCCTTATCATGAAGAAGGAGATGGTCTACGAATAGATCATCTAGCCAGGTAATGTCTTGATTTAATCCCTTATTATAAAGTCCATCTGCAACCATATTTGCTTCATGATAAACATGAGTAATAATGTAATTTATGTTGAGAAGTGAGTAGATGCATTCCATCCAATGGGTAGTAATCGTCCATGCAAGATGTATCACACCATTTCAAATCGCTTGCACAATGGTAGTCGAAACACATTCAATCTTGATATTGTTCCAACCATAGATCTTGAAAAAATTAATATCATGTATCATACTCATCATTTTAGCCTCTGTAGAAAAGGCAATTCCACAACTATCAAGAAAGAATCCAAGGATCTGACCAAGGTGATTTTTTAAGATGGCTCCACAATCCGCAGGACCCAGATTTTCTTTAGAGGCACCATTCACATTTACTTTAATACATCCAGAAAGAGGAGATTATAATAACACTTCAAAAGTGCGATGAGGTTGGAAAAATCTTCCATCAATCTGGAGACATCATTGAATTCAAAAATCATCAACAGTGTTGTTGCAATGTCCCTTTTTCATTGATGCATCTTCATGTATGGCAATAAGGATCTACATACGACTTGAATTATAGTTGAGTGAGTAATTGTTATGAATAATAACATTTATTTCATACCAGATCACATGATGAAGCTTAGAAACAATAACAAGGAAATGGTTCTTAATTTTCTGAGAACATTCCATTTCCACACATCTCTTTAGTTTAGAGTTGAAAGAGTCAAGAATCAAACATCTATAGTGAAATATGTAAAAAATATAGTTCTAAAGAGTAGAAGAAATATCCCATGAAAGAAATATACGATTAGCACCTTATCTATGTTGGTTCCGTAGTCTACATTTAGAGAAAAGTTGAATGCCAAACGATTGAAGGCACCTGTCTTTGGGAACTCTGTTTTGAGAAAGATGCTAAATAAGAGTGAATCTTGAAGGCCCTAGCGAAGGTTTGTTAAAATATTTTAACCAAAAAAAATCACTTTCATAATTAAAAAAAATGATTATAAAAAAATTGAGGTAAGCATACCATTATGAGCAGGCTCCCAAATTAAAAAGTCATCGGTGTTTTAGAAAGGGTAGTTTTCAATGGAATGCATAATTGTTTTAGGGAGATGATAATTTTGTGATTTAATCATACCTCTAATTGAATAGTTGGTATTCTCAGGGGTTTAATCTGGAGGAATCATAGAAATTAAGTGCATGCAGTACAATTATCTGACCAGAAATTCATGGAGGAAACCCTAAAAATCATCCATCTGAAATTATTCATAATATTGGAAAAATATTTCTTAATGGATGACTAGATAGGAGAGTTTCATAAATTCAAATTGCCTTCATTAAGTTTTCCAAGAAATCTATTTTTGGGAAAATAAATAGAATCAAAATTGTTATAAAGAAGGTTCTTAGTGAGTCTAGATTGAAGGTCCTTATTAAAGTATTTAAGATTTTTTATTCCAATACCACCCTTTTCAATATGTTTGAAACAAGTTGACAAGGGGATGGTCACAAGTATTCTCTCCAGAGTGCTACCTGTCCAAATAAAGATTTTGATTGAGATATTCATTTTTTATAAGAACAATAGGATATTTATAGACCATCATAGAGTAAACCATCTTAAAAATATATTAGATTTGACCAGACATATTATTTCTTCCATAGAGAGAGATTTACCTTTCCCAGAAGATATCTGATTATGAACATGGTCGACTATTGTAGAAAAGTAACAGGACTTAGGAATGACCTAAAAAATGGGAACACCAAGATAAGTAAAAGGAAAATAACATTATTTTAGGCCTAAATCACTGATAATGCTACATTTCCTTCCAGGATGAAAGTTTTTTCCGAATAAGATACATGATTTGTTCCATCTAATGGTTTGACTAGAAACCTCTTCATAGTGAGAGAGAGAATTTTTGAGGTTTCAAATATTTCTTTTACCGCCTTGCAAGAAAAGTATGATATCATCAGCATATAATAGGTGGGTGGGAGAATTCAAATTCCTGGAAACATGGATGGGCTTAAGTTTGGTATGCTCCATAAGACGAGTGAGAAGGAGACTAGGATAGTCTTCTACAATAGAGAAAAGAATGGCGGAGAGGGGGTCACCTTTACTAACACCTTTGGTGAATTTTAAATATCCCTTGGGAGAGCCATTGAGTATAATGGAAACATATTCCATGTTGAACAGGGTTTTGATTACAGTGATAAAGGAGTCACTAAATCCAAAACCTTGAAGAACCTTGAAGATAAATATCTAATCCATCATATCAAAGTATTTTTTAATGTCAAGTTTAATAGAAATATTACCTCCTATGTTTTCTTTGAATAAAGTTTTGATGCACTCAGAGGAAAGACGAATTCATTCTTGTATGGATATACCCTTAATAAATCCAAATTGGTTCCAAGAGAAAATTTTGTAATGATGGTTGAAAGTCTATTAGCAATGATTTTAGTGATGATTTTGTATAGGGTGTTAATGATAGGAATGGTCCTAAACAAATGGATCTCAGAATCATTGTCCACTTTTGGAATCAAGGAAAGAAATTGAGCATTTAGGGCATGAGGAAGTACCCCATTAGAGAAGAAAGATTTAACAAAATAGAAAACATCAAATTGTATAACATCCCAATAATGTTGAAAGAAACCATTATTAAAACCATTAGGACTTGGAGCACTATTAGGATTCAAAATAAAGACAGTTTCTTTAATTTCATGCTCAAGAGGAATATTTAAAAGGAAAGTATTATCCTCATCATTAAACATCATCAAAATGACCTCTGGTAAGAGGTCTTTGTTCTTATTAGGACCATTAAAGATTGATTCAAAGTAAGAAACATTATTATTAGCAATATGATATTCGTTTTCTAAAATATTGTCCCCATCTTGTAAAAAGTTTAGAGTTCTTCAAGCATTCCTGACTCTTTGAAGAGAGTTCTAGAACATAGTATTTTTGTCACCATCAGATAACCATTTAATTTTAAAGGTCTGTTTCCTCATGTTCTCTTTAAAGGTGAGCAAGGAGTTTAGTTTAACTTAAAGATTTATTTCATGAGTCGGATCAATGTTCAAATTATAACTAGTGTTATTGTTTTGAATTTGATTGATCTCCTCCTCAAGAAGAAGGATGTAATCATCATCATCATCATCTTTTTTTACTTTTTTATTATTCCTTTGAAGAGTACAAGACCCACAGGCCACCCGGGCCTAAGGAGGCCTATAATAATGAAATCCAAGGGCATCCCCTCTTATCAAGTTCACCCCCTCAAGTTTTAGGAAAGAGATGAAATTGAGGCAGGTAACCTTGAAAGTTTGATCTGTCTAGGAAGGAAGATGATCCGCTGCTTTGTTCCCCTCCCACTAAGTGTGTCTGGCTTTCATGTTGTTGTTAATGAGAGCTTGGAACTTCCTGATGGTGTATGTAATCGACCATGTAATGGGAGATTTCCCTTGCAGGGCATCATAAACCACCTTAGAGTCTGTTTCCACCTGGGATATCCTGATGTTCTGTTGCATGCAATGGGAGATACCAGTCAAAATAGCCTTCGCCTCAGCCTGGAGGGAGTTGCCATTGCCATAATGAGTCGTGAAGGCCAAAACAACACTACCACTGTAGTCCCTAACCAATCCTCCTCCTCAGATGACACTCGAGATATAGGACACATCCGTGTTAAGCTTGAACCCATCTGATGGAGGGATCCATCGCACCCAGTTCCTCTGAGTCACGGAGCGAGTGAGAGTTGCTGGTAAGGGAATTTGAAGAATCTGAAGTGAGGGGGAATCTTTCCAGCTACTGAGGAAGGAGACCCAATTGGCCAGTAGGTTCCGGGTTCTCATTATGATGGTTCTCCCTGAAGAAGGGATCCCCTCGTACGATTTCTTTCTTGCCACAGGGTCTAACACCCTACATTGAAGATCACTGCTCTCACCATTCTTTTAGGACCTGCATTGCCAGTTCCCTCAAACCATCACTCCAAGAAGAAATTATCATTGGTATCCTAGGAGAGGTAAGCAGTAAGCTAGCTGAAGAAGCCCCACACTTCACGTGCCCATTCACTATTAAAGAAAATGTGGTGCATGATTTCCTCCCTTTTACTCCTGAAACAGTGGCAGCACGACACCATACTTATGACCAGCCTTTTGATATTTTCATATGAAGGAATAGCGTGATTTCCGATTCTCCAAGTTATGAAGTTGTATTTTGTGGGTATTTTTTTGCACGACACTGTGTCGGCCAAACTGTCACGATGAGCCTGGGTATTAACTAAGCGACTGAAGTCCCTTGAATTGAAGCTCCCTGAAGATGATGAAATGAGGACACATCGATCTACCTCAGAATTGGTGGTAATGATGTCAAAAAGCTCCTACTGCTTGTCATCCAGGACTAGCCTGATGAAACGAGGATGAAGGCTCGCCTCTTTACAAGAGATTATTGGAGCAGGACAACCAAGGAATCCGATCACTTCCCCAGCCCAGTTATGATGCCAAAACAGAATTCTCCCCTCTCCTATGATCCATTTTAAATTGCGACGAAGATTCAGAAGAAGGCGGCAAATAGAGGACCATAGGGGAGAGCCTTTCATGGGATTGTTGTGCTCATTCCTGCCTAGACTTCGATCCATAATCTTCCCCCAAAGAGAACTCTCTTCGATCAACTCCCATGCCAGTTTTGCATGCATATAGAGTATAGTGCCTTCTAAACTTTTCACATTGATCCCCCCATCTAGAATTGGTCTCGCCATCCTCTCCCACGACACCCATCGTCTTCTCCCCTCCGACTGTGCATCCCAAATAAAACCCGATAACATTTTTTCAATGGTTTTAATGTCCCCATTCAGGACGTTATTGGCATCCATTTCTTGAATTGGGATCGCTGTTAGGACACTTTTGACCAAAGATATCCTACCCCCGGAGGACAGAAAATAGTTTTTCCAGTTGAGCACACGTCCGGAAATCCTTCTCACCACCCGATCAAAATCCCAGATCCTTGTCCTGCCAGGGGATAGAGGGGTGCCAAGGTATTCCATTGGGAAAGACCCCTGATTCATCCCCAACCTATTACTCAGATGCGCCATCCTCCTATCATCACATTTGCTAGAGATATAGAAGCAAATTTTGTCTTTGTTGATCGCTTGGCCACTCCAGCGATAGTGATCCTCCAGAATTCTATTGATACCCCGCATCAACCTCTTCACATCATTCATGAAAATAATTGTGTCATTAGCAAACATCAGATGGGTGGCTGATGGGATGTTCTGTTTCCTTTGGTTGGGCCGAATGTCCCCATTGGCAATGCCTTTATTGATCATGCAGCTGAGTAGGTCCTAAACCAGGATGAATATGCTAGGGGAGATGGGATCCCCTTGCCAAAGGCCTCAAACCACCTTAAAGAAACCGCGGGTTCTTCCCATGAAAGAGACATCCATCCATGACGAGCTATAACAACGAAAGAGGAGATCACAAGACCAAGATGAGGACCACATGCAGGCGAGAACCCTGTTGATGTAGCCCCATTCCACTCTGTCATACACCTTATTCATGTCCAGTTTAATTGCTAAGTTAGAGCCATGGGTTTTGATATTGAGGTCCCTCAGAATCTCCTGTAATAATGAAATAGCCCCCTGAATTTTGCGGCCTCTTACGAAGACGTTTTGTTCAATGGAGATCCTTCGAGGAAGAATCTCAGACAACCTAGCATTAATAATGCATGCCAGTATCTTATAAGGGAAATTACATAAACTTACTAGTCTATAGTGGCTGAGAGATGAAGGATCCTTGATATTTGGGATGAGAACTAGAGAAGTAGCGCATGCCACTCGCGGTAGGCCATCTCCATGAAAGAAGTCTTGTATTGTAGTGATGATATCCTGTTTAATAACTTCCTAGGATTCCCTGTAAAACAAGCCTGGGAAGCTATCGGGGCTCGAAGCGCTCTCTAGATTGAGCCTCATCAGGGCATTGTGAACCTCCTCTTCCCCTAGTATCTCTTCCAGAGCTTCATCGACATGAACCGAGATGAGGGTAGGAACCTCTCCCCAGAACTCCTCTCCCCCTACCGGATAGCCATTTGTCATGGTCGATCTTGGGCCTGCCAATAGGTCTTTGATGAAATTGTGCGCCATCCCCTACCACATCCCCATCTTCAGTATATGATCCATCCCCCAGAAGAATGTTTGGTTTTATAGGCCTCCTCTTCTCCTTTATGCATGCATAGAAGTAGGCTGTATTTTTTCCTCCTTCACGAAGCCACTTGATCTTTGCTCTCTCCCTTGCCCTGCATTCCTGGGCAATGATCAAGTCAGCCAAGACACTCTTCTTTTCACAGAGCTCTATGAAAATTGAATCATCCTAATCCTCCTCCAGACTAGATTCCAAATTCTCCACATCCCACTTAAGCTCCTCCAAATTATGGTCACTAGGAGGGATATCCCTAGCCCACTGATGCAACCCCTTATTTAACCTCCTCATTTTTATTGTGGATAGCCAACCAAGTGTTCCCTTGGATCGAGTCCCCCCATATCTTAGACACCAGTTGATGGTAACCCGATACACCACACCAATGGCTCATAAACCCGAACCTTTCTTGAGTGACCTACCTTGGAGACAAAGAGAGGAGAAGCGAGGAATGGTCAGAGATCCCGCGAACTAGGTGACTTACCTTGGCAGCTGGAAACACTGATAGAGCATGGATATTTGCGAGACACCAGTCTAACCGACTCCAGCACCGAATGATCCCATGTTGGTTATTGCACCAAGTGAATCGGTCACTCGTTTAGCCCATATCCATTAGTCCTTTTCCACCCATGAACTGGACAAAGTCAAGACTAGCCTTCCGAGGGAATACGCCTCTCCCCTTCTCTTCTGGTTCGAAAACCACGTTGAAGTCCCCCCCAAGGATCCAAGCCTCATATCCATGGTCAAACTCACTAGACTCGTGCCACAAGACCTCTCGCCTCTGCGGATCACAACTACTGTAGAAAAAGGTCACCAAAATAGATCTCATGCCTTGATTCACCCTTGTCGTGTTGTGTTGGTCCCCTGCCTGAACCAAGCTCGCTGAAGTATCCCTGCTCCAGAAAACGCATGTTGGATTGGTGTTGCCCGATCCGGTTGGGCCGAATGCTTGTGGCCCGCAACTGTAGCAATGCTGACCACTGTAGCGGAGTTGATCGACCGACACCGACCGACACTGTAGCGGTGCGGACTTCGGGGTCAACTAAACTGTAGCGCTTTTGACAAAGCCAGCCGCCGTTCACTGTAGCGACGCGGACCACTTTTTCGAACAGTGATTGTCATCTCCATTGTTTTATAGCCCATTTTCGGGCTAGGGTTACTACTGAAACCCTCTGAAATTTCGTGCTCCGGAATCATAGTGAAATTCTGCCTCTCCTCTGGACGTAGGGATTTTTCCCGAACCACGTAAATCGTTGTGTCCCTTGATTTCTTTCTTTTTCATTTTTTCTCGTTTCTGTCGTTGTGTCTCCCGGCGATTCCGCAACAATGCAAATGTGGTTATTCATGGGGTCTGTAACGACCCAATATTTTTGAGTAGTATATTAACTTATTCTTATTGATTTAATAAGATGTTAATGGTTAATGCAGAAAGAGGAGTCGATGGCTTCATCCAGTAGACTCGACCCTTATGAAGCCCACTTATCAGAGCTTGGGAAGGAGGTAGCATCTGTGGGATTTGCTTTGGACCAAGCCCAAGCCGAACTCCAGTATGTCAAGATTGAACGGAAACGCCTACGAGAGAAGTTCAAGTTAGTAGAGATTACTACTAGGGCAATGTTATCTGAGCCTCCCTCAGATTCTCTCACCATAGCACACCTTACACTCAGGTCTTATGCCGGTGTTATAAGGGGCTATGTGACGAGACCCTAGCTTCCTTGTGTAGTCCTTTCGGGTGAATAAATTGAGATTTCTTCCTTTAGTGATGTTTGTGAAATTTCAAATGTTCGGATAATTTTAGAATGTATTTTATTGATGAATTTTGAAAAAGGGATATTTTGAAATATTTATGTAAACCCTAAATAACTAATGATGTGTAATGATTTTCAAAAAATGGTCTTCTACAAAAGTGTTCATTAAGGAATTTGGAGTCTAATAAGATCAACTTAATTTTTGATGAATAGTAAATAGTGAATAGTGATTTTATTCTTAGGATTAGTAATGTGACCAAATGGATTAGTAATCTCACTTAAAGAAAGTTTTAAAATAATCTAAGCACCTCGATTAAGTAATGTGATTCAATAAAATGGGTATATAACAGTTTCATAAATTATTATTCAAGTATTAGTTTTTTCGGATGAATAGTGTTTTTTAATTAAAAATTTAATTAAAAATAATTAGAAAATTATTTTTATAAAAATGACTTTATTTTTGAACTCAGAGCATCGATATTATGTTATGGTAATTTTTGGGGATTTTTCTGAAAAAATGAATTTTCGATGAATAGTGTATTTATTTAAAAATAAAATTAAAAATATTTAGAAAATTATTTTTATAAAATGGAGTTCATTTTTGAAATCATAGCATTGATATTTGGTTAAGGTGAAATTTTGGGATTATTCTGAGAAAGTTGAATTTTCGGTGAATAGTGAAAGTATAGTTTTTAAGTTACGGGTGTTTAATGACATCATTAAATGATGTATTAAGTATATATTCAATATGGTCGAATTATGAATAGTAAGATAAGGTGTGAGGTGTCCCAAGTGGCCAATACCATGGGCAAATACCATGGGCAAGCCCATGGTTTTGCCAAAACTACTAGTGAGGTGTCCCTTGGCCATTAATGCTTTGTCCCCTCACTTTCCCTATAAATACCTACCCTTTCCTCCTTTAGTTTTCACTCCCAACTCTCCCCCAACGAATTTCTGGTCTTCTTACCTTCCAAGGAGTCCTCCCAAGGTGCCCCCAAGCCCTCAAGGTCCAATCCTTTGAGTTTCAAGAGTCACGTTTTAAGGTAAGGGATCCGACCCCTCTCTTTCTTTTCATGTAATCTCTTTTATGTCATTCCTTTTCTGCTCCATGTTTTTATGTGAGAGGATGTTCTTTTATATTCCTCTTACTTACCTTTCATGTTTATATGATGAGAGATCCCCTCTTACTCTCATCATTTCGTTTTATGAAAGTTTAAGTGACGCCGTTAGGCTGCTGAATTTTTAAGGGATTCTTTCACCCTTCTCATTTTTCAAGTTCGATTTTCATGTCAAGTCTTTCAAGTTCCTTTTTATTATGTTGGGGTATGATCTCTATATCTATCATACTGATATCTTATGATCATATGATGAGGGACCCTATTTTATCTTGTCAAATCATTTTCTTTTGAAGTTAAGTGACGCCGTAAGGCTGCCGAATTTTCATAAGAGAAATCTAATCTTTTTTCCTTCCATGTTTTTCATTTCAAATGGTATGTCCCTAAAATTTCATTACCATGTCCATATTTCCTTCTTATTCTTTCACCCTACTGTTTTATGGATCATTTATGAGTGGGTGACCCATGTCCCCTCTCATTTCAATGTTTTCTAAAACCCCGAAACTTAGCTGTTATGCTGCAGAATGTTTCCCTCAAAATGCCTCTCTCTTTTCTCAAAAATTATTTTATGTTATAAAGTGAATACTCAAAGCTCTTATTTCTACAAGGGTATTCACATATATATCAAAATGTTCCATTTTAAATTCTGTGATTTACGTACATGAGACCCGCTTTCCCTTTCCGTGGGTTTAAAGTGACGTAAAGATCATGTCTTTAAAGCAGTTTTTAAAACGTTATGATTATGAAATGAAACCCATTTATTTTATGCTATGTGGGTTATTTATGAAATGTTTGATGATGATATATGTGGCTCACATGATAATAAAGGTAAATTTAAGGGTGCTCCCTGATAGCGCTCCAATGCATTGGGTAATGATGTAACCACTAGAGATTACAATTTTCATGATACCTTGGTGAATAACCTTGGTAATTTTCAAATGACACCTTGGGGATGGACCTTGGTGATATGTTCATGATTGTCTATGTTAAATGATGTAGCCACATCTTCAAGTTATGGAAAATGTTATTTTTATTATGAAATGCCTCATGATTTTCTTTCTCATGCCTTAAAGTTCTTTTCATGTCCTTATTCAAGTATATCAAGTTCACATGTAAAAATGTTCCTCTTGTTTCCCTTACTGGGCCTTCTGCTCACCCTTTCTTTTGATGTATGTCCCCAAGTTATGAGATGCAGTAATGAACCTAGGATGAACTTAAGGAGAAGCCTTTCAAGTGTTTAAGAAGAATGCTTTATGTTGTTTTCATGTATTACGTTCCTGGTTTCCAAGACACTAGACCTTAAAGATCCTCAGTTTTGTGTATTATAATGAAAGTTTATGTTATAAAATGGCGGGATGTCATAGTTGGTATCAAAGTATGGTTTAATTATTTGTGGAAATTAGGATATAAAAACTTTAGGAAGAACCCTATAGAAAAGTTTAAATATAGAAAACTTCCTGGTATTTTGGTAAGTATTGAGTAAGTGGTTTATCAAACAAATACATCCCTGTCTGGATACAAGCAGGTAGAGGCGGCTCTGGCACAGATGTACATAGGGGTAAAACCCGAAAACACCGCTTTGAGCTAGACTCGAACGGGAACTGGTGCACGATAACGGGTCTTGCTGCACTCTTGGTTACGACACTCCCGGGGGATATGTTTGGTTAATCACAAGCTTTTTATGAATCATTATGAAGGAATTATAGAGAAGTATAATTGTTTAAGCATGAAGTCTTAGTTAAAATATTCATAAATGAAATAAGTTTCTCACTAAGGTTTTATTCTTTTAGAAGATGGCGGGAAATAGGAGGAACCGTGCCGATGGTGACCGAAATGCACCATGTGCTGATGGACCTCTGATGGAAGCCGGAATGGAAACATTCATGAGAATGATGAACCAACTGACTCAAGTTATGAGTAATAACTTGAATCAAGCTGAGAGGCCGACCTCACCATGAAGGGAACAACTTTCTGTTGAGTCCTTCATGCGTCAACGACCGCCAACATTCAGTGGATCTACTGACCCATTGGTTGCAGAACAATGGATAAGCTCCATTGAAAATATCTTTTCTGTACTTCATTGTTCGGAACAAGAAAAAGTCACCCTTGCTCTTTACCGCCTAGAGGGAGAAGCTGATCAATGGTGGTCACTGATCAAAAACACGAAGCCACGAGGAGAGATGGAAGCTATGGAGTGGGAAGGATTTCGGGGGATTTTCTTTAACAAGTATTTCCCTCGTTCCATGAGAACGAAAATGGAGAAAGAGTTTCTCGAGCTGAAGCAGAAGGAGAACGAATCTGTCGGAAGCTATGAGATGAACTTCACAAGGGTTTCCCGTTATACCTCAAGCTTTGTCATGGACCCTAATGGGAAGGTTTATAGATTCTTTGGCGGACTACGACCACATCTGCGGAAGAATCTAGCGACCAGGGACTACGATAGCTATGAAGAAATAGTTCGAAGTGCTATGAAAGTTGAACTAGAGTTTGGGGAGACACAATGGTCTCACAAATCTAATGAGAAGAAGAGAACTCTAGAACCAAGCCTGGGAAGAAGTTTTGATCAGGAAAGAGGTGGAAAGCATATGCAACATGCCACATGCAATAAATGTGGGAAGAAGCATCCAGGGAACTGCTTGATCGGAAGTGGCAAGTGCTATAGGTGTGGAAAAGAAGGCCATATTTCCCGGAATTGTCGTGGTGATGTGAAGCCTCAACTTCCCAACACTAACGACAGAGGAAAGATGGTTCTGGACCTACCCGAAGTCACATGCTTCAAGTGTGGACAGCTTGGGCACTTTACTAATCAATGTCCAAATCCGAGGGCGGTGGAGGGGAATCACCATCACCCTCAGCAGAGGCCAAGGGAGCAAGGTCATTCTTTCGCTATCACAACAACTGAAGTTGAAGTTCCGAACGATGTGGTAGCAGGTACTCTTATTGTCCTATCAAAACTAGCAAGTGATTTATTTGATTCTGGTTCTACGCATTCCTTTATTTCCTCCAAGTTTGTAAGGAATATAGAATCAATCCCCGAACTGCTAGAGGTAGAGTTGTCAGTCAAGACTCCAAGTGGGATTATCCTTGCATCAAAAGTATTTAGAGACTCTAGTGTTTACTTTGGTGAGCTCAATCTTATCGCAAATCTAGTATTCATTCCCATGATGGAATTCGACATTATACTAGGGATGGACTGGCTCTCAAAGTATAATGCTAAGATCAAATGCAGAAGTAAGGAAATCTCAGTAGTCTTGAATGAACAACCTACAGTTATCTTCCAAGGAGAGATATCCCGAACTGATCCCTATCTAGAAGCACCTCCTATATCTTTCTTTATGGAGTTAATCGGTGATGAGGAAGAAGGGAAAGGGAGCTTACAAATTGAAGATGTTCCGATTGTTCAAGAATACATGGATGTATTTCCTGAGGAGTTACCTGGACCTCCCCCAGAAAGAGAGGTAGAGTTCTCCATTGAACTCGTACCTGGGTCTCAACCGATATCAAAGACTCCGTATAGAATGGAAAATGTGGAGCTAGAGGAGCTAAAGAAACAACTCCAAGACTTGTTGGAGAAGGGGTTTATCCGACCGAGTGTGTCTCCTTGGGGAGCACCAGTTCTCTTTGTGAAGAATAAGGATGGATCAATGCGGCTATGCATTGATTATAGAGAACTGAACGTGATCACAGTGAAGAACAGATACCCTCTTCCAAGAATTGATGATTTATTTGACCAACTTCGTGGGGCTCAATTCTTCTCTAAGATTGACCTTCGATCTGGTTATCATCAACTGAGGGTGAAGAAGGAAGATATTCCAAAGACTGCCTTCCGATCAAGATATGGGCATTATGAGTTTACTGTTATGCCCTTCGGCTTGACTAATGCTCCTGCTATTTTCATGGATTTGATGAATAGAGTCTTTAAGGACTACCTTGATAACTTTGTGGTAGTTTTTATTGATGATATTTTGATATATTCAAAAAGTCACGAGGAGCATGAAGATCATCTGAGGGTTATTTTGAAAACTCTACGGAAGGAGAGGCTCTTTGGGAAGTTCAGCAAGTGTGAGTTTTGGTTACAACAAGTGGCTTTCTTGGGGCACATCGTAACCAATGAAGGAATCTCGGTTGACCCTACAAAGACAATGGTTGTGGAGGAGTGGCCTCAACCCACAACAGTAACTGAGATTCGTAGTTTCCTTGGTTTAGCGGGATATTATAGGAAGTTTGTGAAAAACTTTTCACGACTTTCTAATCCACTAACCAAGTTGACTCGAAAAGGGGTTAAGTTCATCTAGACAAAGGAATGCGAGGAAAGTTTCCAAGAGCTGAAGAAGAGATTGGTTACTGCACCTGTGTTAACACTACCCTCTATCGGAGAAGGATTCGTTATTTTTAGCGATGCATCTCTGAAAGGGCTTGGGTGCGTCCTCATGAAAAATGACAAAGTAATTGTTTATGCATCTCGACAGTTGAAGATTCATGAGCAGAAGTATCCTACGCATGATCTAGAGCTGGCGGCAGTTGTTTTTGCTCTAAAGATATGGAGGAACTATCTTTATGGGGAGAAATGTGATATATACACTGACCACCAAAGTCTAAAGTATATTTTCACACAGAAATAATTGAACATGAGACAAAGGAGATGGTTGGAGCTTATTAAAGACTATGATTGTTCAATACATTATCACCCTGGAAGAGCAAACAAAGTTGCGGATGCGTTAAGCAGGAAATATCCTGTTGTTCTGGAAACAATGAGGATCCTGGGAGATCCCTTGATTAAAGATCTAGTAAAACTGGACATGGGAATTATAAGGAAAGGGACATCATCAACCCTATCCCAAATGATTTCTCAACCTTCATTACTAGAGAAGATCAAGAAGGCTCAAAAAGAAGATCCTTTGCTGCAGGAGAAGTTCGAGGCTGTAAAGGATGGGAAGTTCCCTGATTTCAATATTGATCAAGAAGGTGTATTGAAATTTCGTAAAAGACTATGTGTTCCATCTATTCCGGAGATAAAGAAAGAAGTGATGGATGAAGCACATAACTCTACTTTCTCTATACATCCGGGAAGCACTAAGATGTATAGAGACCTTCGTGATCATTATTGGTGGGATAACATGAAGAGGGAGATTGCCGATTACACTACAAGGTGTCTGGTGTGTCAGCAAGTAAAGGCAGAACGACAACTTCCTAAGGGGGTATTACAACCGCTACCCATACCAGTATGGAAGTGGGATAATATCACCATGGACTTTGTAACTGGTCTCCCAAAAACATCCAAAGGAAACAATGCGATATGGGTTTTTGTGGACCATCTCACCAAGACAGCCCATTTTATCTCTATTCGGGAAGATTTCTCTCTGGATCAGCTTGCCAATATATACGTGAAGGAAGTGGTAAGGCTGCATGGGGTACCACTATCCATCGTATCTGATCATGACCCAAGATTCACATCAAAATTCTGGAGAAGTCTTCAACATGCTCTGAATACTGAATTGAATTTTAGTACGGCCTATCATCCTCAAAATGATGGCCAATCTGAAAGGACTATTCAGACACTCGAAGACATGTTGAGATTATGCTCAATGGAATTTAAGGGTGGATGGGATCAACACTTCCCATTAGTGGAGTTCTCCTATAACAATAGCTTCCATTCGAGTATTCAGATGGCACCCTATGAAGCTCTGTATGGAAAGCGGTGTAGAACTCCTACTTGTTGGGATGAAACTGGTGAGAGGAAGCTTCTTGGGCCTGATCTCGTGCAAGAGATGATGGAACAGGTTCATGCCATCCAACAACACATAAAGGCTACTCAAAGTCGGCAGAAGAGCTATGCTGACAATCGTCGAAGGGACTTGGAGTTTGGTGTTGGTGACAAAGTCTTCCTTCGAATTTCTCCATGGAAGAGAGTCATGCGGTTTGGGAAGAAAGGGAAGCTCAGCCCTAGGTACATTGGCCCCTATGAAATCCTTGATCGCATAGGAGCAGTGGCCTATCGTCTAGCACTTCCACCGAACCTAGCTCAAGTTCACAATGTCTTCCATGTATCTCTCTTGAGGAAGTACATACCCGACCCTTCGCATGTACTGAACCCATAGGTGGTACAAATGGAACATGACCTCTCTTATGAGGAGCAGCCAGTGGAGATCTTGGACCGTAGAGACAAGGTCCTACGAAACAAGACTACCCACCTTGTGAAAGTGTTGTGGAGGAATCATAAATATGAAGAAGCGACTTGGGAGCCTGAGGAAACAATGAAGCAAAAGTACCCTCACCTTTTCGACTAGGCCTCAAGTATAAATTTCGGGGACGAAATTTCTTAAGGGGGGAAGAATGTAACGACCCAATCTTTTTGAGTAGTATATTAACTTACTCTTATTGATTTAATAAGATGTTAATGGTTAATGCAGAAAGAGGAGTCGATGGCTTCATCCAGTAGACTCGACCCTTATGAAGCCCACTTATCAGAGCTTGGGAAGGAGGTAACATCTGTGGGCTTCGCTTTGGACCAAGCCCAAGCCGAACTCCAGTATGTCAAGCTTGAACGGAAACGCCTACGGGAGAAGTTCAAGTTAGTAGAGATTACTACTAGGGCAATGTTATCTGAGCCTCCCTCAGATTCTCTCACCATAGCACACCTTACACTCAGGTCTTATTCCGGTGTTATAAGGGGCTATGTGACGAGACCCTAGCTTCCTTGTGTAGTCCTTTCGGGTGAATAAATTGAGATTTCTTCCTTTAGTGATGTTTGTGAAATTTCAAATGTTCGGATAATTTTAGAATGTATTTTATTGATGAATTTTGAAAAAGGGATATTTTGAAATATTTATGTAAACCCTAAATAACTAATGATGTGTAATGATTTTCAAAAAATGGTCTTCTACAAAAGTGTTCATTAAGGAATTTGGAGTCTAATAAGATCAACTTAATTTTTGATGAATAGTAAATAGTGAATAGTGATTTTATGCTTAGGATTAGTAATGTGACCAAATGGATTAGTAATCTCACTTAAAGAAAGTTTTAAAATAATCTAGGCACCTCGATTAAGTAATGTGATTCAATAAAATGGGTAAATAACAGTTTCATAAATTATTATTCAAGTATTAGTTTTTTCAGATGAATAGTGTTTTTTAATTAAAAATTTAATTAAAAATAATTAGAAAATTATTTTTATAAAAATGACTTTATTTTTGAACTCAGAGCATCGATATTATGTTATGGTAATTTTTGGGGATTTTTCTGAAAAAATGAATTTTCGATGAATAGTGTATTTATTTAAAAATAAAATTAAAAATATTTAGAAAATTATTTTTATAAAATGGAGTTCATTTTTGAAATCATAGCATTGATATTTGGTTAAGGTGAAATTTTGGGATTATTCTGAGAAAGTTGAATTTTCGGTGAATAGTGAAAGTATAGTTTTTAAGTTACGGGTGTTTAATGACATCATTAAATGATGTATTAAGTATATATTCAATATGGACAAATTATGAATAGTAAGATAAGGTGTGAGGTGTCCCAAGTGTCCAATACCATGGGCAAATACCATGGGCAAGCCCATGGTTTTGCCAAAACCACTAGTGAGGTGTCCCTTGGCCATTAATGCTTTGTCCCCTCACTTTCCCTATAAATACCCACCCTTTCCTCCTTTAGTTTTCACTCCCAAATCTCCCCAACGAAGTTCTGGTCTTCTTACCTTCCAAGGAGTCCTCCCAAGGTGCCCCCAAGCCCTCAAGGTCCAATCCTTTGAGTTTCAAGAGTCATGTTTTAAGGTAAGGGATCCGACCCCTCTCTTTCTTTTCATGTAATCTATTTTATGTCATTCCTTTTTTGCTCCATGTTTTTATGTGAGAGGATGTTATTTTATATTCCTCTTACTGCCCTTTCATGTTTATATGATGAGAGATCCCCTCTTACTCTCATCATTTCGTTTTATGAAAGTTTAAGTGACGTCGTTAGGCTGCCGAATTTTTAAGGGAATCTTTCACCCTTCTCATTTTTCAAGTTCGATTTTCATGTCAAGTCTTTCAAGTTCCTTTTTATTATGTTGGGGTATGATCTCTATATCTATCATACTGATCTCTTATGATCATATGATGAGGGACCCTATTTGATCTTGTCAAATCATTTTCTTTTGAAGTTAAGTGACGCCGTAAGGATGCCGAATTTTCATAAGAGAAATCTAATCTTTTTTCCTTCCATGTTTTTCATTTCAAATGGTATGTCCCTAAAATTTCATTACCATGTCCATATGTCCTTCTTATTCTTTCACCCTACTGTTTTATGGATCATTTATTAGTGGGTGACCCATGCCCCCTCTCATTTAAATGTTTTCTAAAACCCCGAAACTTAGCCATTATGCTGCAGAATATTTCCCTCAAAATGCCTCTCTCTTTTCTCAAAAAATATTTTATGTTATAAAGTGAATACTCAAAGCTCTTATTTCTACAAGGGTATTCACATATATATCAAAATTTTCCATTTTAAATTCTGGGATTTACATACATGAGACCCGCTTTCCCTTTCCGTGGGTTTAAAGTGACGTAAAGATCATGTCTTTAAAGCAGTTTTTAAAACGTTATGATTATGAAATGAAACCCATTTATTTTATGCTATGTGGGTTATTTATGAAATGTTTTATGATGATATATGTGGCTCACATGATAATAAAGGCAAATTTAAGGGTGCGCCCTGATAGCGCTCCAATGCATTGGGTAATGATGTAACCACTAGAGATTACAATTTTCATGATACCTTGGTGAATAACCTTGGTAATTTTCAAATGACACCTTGGGGATGGACCTTGGTGATATGTTCATGATTGTCTATGTTAAATGATGTAGCCACATCTTCAAGTTATGGAAAATGTTATTTTTATTATGAAATGCCTCATGATTTTCTTTCTCATGCCTTAAAGTTCTTTTCATGTCCTTATTCAAGTATATCAAGTTCACATGTAAAAATGTTCCTCTTGTTTCCCTTACTGGGACTTCTGCTCACCCTTTCTTTTGATGTATGTCCCCAGGTTATGAGATGCAGTAATGAACCTAGGATGAACTTAAGGAGAATCCTTTCAAGTGTTTAAGAAGAATGCTTTATGTTGTTTTCATGTATTATGTTCCTGGTTTCCAAGAAACTAGACCTTAAAGATCCTCAGTTTTGTGTATTATAATGAAAGTTTATGTTATAAAATGGCGGGATGTCATAGTTGGTATCAAAGTATGGTTTAGTTATTTGTGGAAATTAGGATATAAAAACTTTAGGAATAACCCTATAGAAAAGTTTAAATATAGGAAAACTTCCTGGTATTTTGGTAAGTATTGAGTAAGTGGTTTATCAAAAAAATACATCCCTATCTGGATACGAGCAGGTAGAGGCGGCTCTGGCACAGATGTACATAGGGGTAAAACCCGAAAACACCGCTTTGAGCTAGACTCGAACGGGAACTGGTGCACGATAACGGGCCTTACTGCACTCTTGGTTACGACACTCCCGGGGGATATGTTTGGTTAATCACAAGCTTTTTATGAATCATTATGAAGGAATTATAGAGAAGTATAATTGTTTAAGCATGAAGTCTTAGTTAAAAGATTCATAAATGAAATAAGTTTCTCACTAAGGTTTTATTCTTTTAGAAGATGGCGGGAAATAGGAGGAACCGTGCCGATGGTGACCGCAATGCACCATGTGCTGATGGACCTCTGATGGAAGTCGGAATGGAAACATTCATGCGAATGATGAACCAACTGACTCAAGTTATGAGTAATAACTTGAATCAAGCTGAGAGGCCGACCTCACCACGAAGGGAACAACTTTCTGTTGAGTCCTTAATGCGTCAACAACCGCCAACATTCAGTGGATCTACTGACCCATTGGTTGCGGAACAATGGATAAGCTCCATTGAAAAGATATTTTCTGTACTTCATTGTTCGGAACAAGAAAAAGTCACCCTTGTTGTTTACCGCCTAGAGGGAGAAGCTGATCAGTGGTGGTCACTAATCAAAAACACGAAGCCACGAGGAGAGATGGAAGCTATGGAGTGGGAAGAATTTTGGGGGATTTTCTTTAACAAGTATTTCCCTCGTTCCATGAGAACGAAAATGGAGAAAGAGTTTCTCGAGCTCAAGCAGAAGGAGAACGAATCTGTCGGAAGCTATGAGATGAACTTCACAAGGCTTTCCCGTTATACCTCAAGCTTTGTCATGGACCCTAATGGGAAGGTTGATAGATTCTTTGGCGGACTAAGACCACATATGCGGAAGAATCTAGCCAACATGGACTACGATAGCTATGAAGAAATAGTTCGAAGTGCTATGAAAGTTGAACTAGAGTTTGGGGAGACACAATGGTCTCACAAATCTAATGAGAAGAAGAGAACTCTAGAACCAAGCCTGGGAAGATGTTTTGATCAGGAAAGAGGTGGAAAGCATATGCAACATGCCACATGCAATAATTGTGGGAAGAAGCATTCGGGGAACTGCTTGATCGGAAGTGAAAAGTGCTATAGGTGTGGAAAAGAAGGACATATTTCTCGGAATTGTCGTGGTGATGTGAAGCCTCAACTTCCCAACACTAACGACAGAGGAAAGATGGTTCTGGCCCTACCCGAAGTCGCATGCTTCAAGTGTGGACAGCTTGGGCACTTTTCTAATCAATGTCCAAATCCAAGGGCGGTGGAGGGGAATCACCATCAACCTCAGCAGAGGCCAAGGGAGCAAGGTCGTGCTTTCTCTATCACAACAACTGAAGTTGAAGTTCCGAACGATGTGGTAGCAGGTACTCTTGTTGTCCTCTCAAAACTAGAAAATGATTTATTTGATTCTGGTTCTACGCATTCCTTTATTTCCTCCAAGTTTGTAAGGAATATAGAATCAATCCCCGAACTGCTAGAGGTAGAGTTTTCAGTCAAGACTCCAAGTGGGATTATCCTTGCATCAAAAGTATTTAGAGACTCTAGTGTTTACTTTGGTGAGATCAATCTTATCGCAAATCTAGTATTCATTCCCATGATGGAATTCGACATTATACTAGGGATGGACTGGCTCTCAAAGTATAATGCTAAGATCAAATGCAGAAGTAAGGAAATCTCAGTAGTCTTGAATGAACAACCTACAGTTATCTTCCAAGGAGAGATATCCCGAACTGATCCCTATCTAGAAGCACCTCCTATAGCTTTCTTTATGGAGTTAATCGGTGATGAGGAAGAAGGGAAAGGGAGCTTACAAATTGAAGATGTTCCGATTGTTCAGGAATACATGGATGTATTTCCTGAGGAGTTACCTGGACCTCCCCCAGAAAGAGAGGTAGAGTTCTCCATTGAACTCGTACCTGGGTTTCAACCGATATCAAAGACTCTGTACAGAATGGCAAATGTGGAGCTAGAGGAGCTAAAGAAACAACTCCAAGACTTGTTGGAGAAGGGGTTTATCCGACCGAGTGTGTCTCCTTGGGGAGCACTAGTTCTCTTTGTGAAGAAGAAGGATGGATCAATGTGGCTATGCATTGATTATAGAGAACTGAACGTGATCACAGTGAAGAACAGATACCCTCTTCCAAGAATTGATGATTTATTTGACCAACTTCTTGGGGCTCAATTCTTCTCTAAGATTGACCTTCGATCTGGTTATCATCAACTGAGGGTGAAGAAGGAAGATATTCCAAAGACTGCCTTCCGATCAAGATATGGGCATTATGAGTTTACTGTTATGCCCTTCGGCTTGACTAATGCTCCTGCTATTTTCATGGATTTGATGAATAGAGTCTTTAAGGACTACCTTGATAACTTTGTGGTAGTTTTTATTGATGATATTTTGATATATTCAAAAAGTCACGAGGAGCATGAAGATCATCTGAGGGTTATTTTGAAAACTCTACAGAAGGAGAGGCTCTTTGGGAAGTTCAGCAAGTGCGAGTTTTGGTTACAACAAGTGGCTTTCTTGGGGCACATCGTAACCAATGAAGGAATCTCGGTTGACCCTGCAAAGACAATGGTTGTGGAGGAGTGGCCTCAACCCACAACAGTAACTGAGATTCGTAGTTTCCTTGGTTTAGCGGGATATTATAGGAAGTTTGTGAAAAACTTTTCACGACTTTCTAATCCACTAACCAAGTTGACTCGAAAAGGGGTTAAGTTCATCTAGACAAAGGAATGCGAGGAAAGTTTCCAAGAGCTGAAGAAGAGATTGGTTACTGCACCTGTGTTAACACTACCCTCTATCGGAGAAGGATTCGTTATTTTTAGCGATGCATCTCTGAAAGGGCTTGGGTGCGTCCTCATGAAAAATGACAAAGTAATTGCTTATGCATCTCGACAGTTGAAGATTCATGAGCAGAATTATCCTACGCATGATCTAGAGCTGGCGGCAGTTGTTTTTGATCTAAAGATATGGAGGCACTATCTTTATGGGGAGAAATGTGATATATACACTGACCACCAAAGTCTAAAGTATATTTTCACACAGAAAGAATTGAACATGAGACAAAGGAGATGGTTGGAGCTTATTAAAGACTATGATTGTTCAATACATTATCACCCTGGAAGAGCAAACAAAGTTGCGGATGCGTTAAGCAGGAAAGATCCTGTTGTTCTGGAAACAATGAGGATCCTGGGAGATCCCTTGATTAAAGATCTTGTAAAACTGGACATGGGAATTATAAGGAAAGGGACATCATCAACCCTATCCCAAATGATTTCTCAACCTTCATTACTAGAGAAGTTCAAGAAGGCTCAAAAAGAAGATCCTTTGCTGCAGGAGAAGTTCGAGGCTGTAAAGGATGGGAAGTTACCTGATTTCAACATTGATCAAGAAGGTGTATTGAAATTTCGTACAAGACTATGTGTTCCATCTATTCCGTAGATAAAGAAAGAACTGATGGATGAAGCTCATAGCTCTACTTTCTCTATACATCCGGGAAGCACTAAGATGTATAGAGACCTTCGTGATCATTATTGGTGGGATAACATGAAGAGGGAGATTTCCGATTACACTACAAGGTGCCTGGTGTGTCAGCAAGTAAAGGCAGAACGACAACTTCCTAAGGGGGTATTACAACCGCTACCCATACCAGTATGGAAGTGGGATAATATCACCATGGACTTTGTAACTGGTCTCCCAAAAACATCCAAAGGAAACAATGCGATATGGGTTATTGTGGACTGTCTCACCAAGACAGCCCATTTTATCTCTATTCGGGAAGATTTCTCTCTGAATCAGCTTGCCAAGATATACGTGAAGGAAGTGGTAAGGCTGCATGGGGTACCACTACCCATCGTATCTGATCGTGACCCAAGATTCACATCAAAATTCTGGAGAAGTCTTCAACATGCTCTGAATACTGAATTGAATTTTAGTACGGCCTATCATCCTCAAACTGATGGCCAATCTGAAAGGACTATTCAGACACTCGAAGACATGTTGAGATTATGCTCAATGGAATTTATGGGTGGATGGGATCAACACCTCCCATTAGTGGAGTTCTCCTATAACAATAGCTTCCATTCGAGTATTCAGATGGCACCCTATGAAGCTCTGTATGGAAAGCGGTGTAGAACTCCTACTTGTTGGGATGAAACTGGTGAGAGGAAGCTTCTTGGGCCTGATCTCCTGCAAGAGATGATGGAACAGGTTCATGCCATCCAACAACACATAAAGGCTGCTCAAAGTCGGCAGAAGAGCTATGCTGACAATCGTCGAAGGGACTTGGAGTTTGGTGTTGGTGACAAAGTCTTCCTTCGAATTTCTCCATGGAAGAGAGTCATGCGGTTTGGAAAGAAAGGGAAGCTCAGCCCTAGGTACATTGGCCCCTATGAAATCCTTGATCGCATAGGAGCAGTGGCCTATAGTCTAGCACTTCCACCGAACCTAGCTCAAGTTCACAATGTCTTCCATGTATCTCTCTTGAGGAAGTACATACCCGACCCTTCGCATGTACTGAACCCAGAGGTGGTACAACTGGAACATGACCTCTCTTATGAGGAGCAGCCAGTGGAGATCTTGGACCGTAGAGACAAGGTCCTACGAAACAAGACTACCCACCTTGTGAAAGTGTTGTGGAGGAATCATAAATATGAAGAAGCGACTTGGGAGCCTGAGGAAACAATGAAGCAAAAGTACCCTCACCTTTTCGACTAGGCCTCAAGTATAAATTTCGGGGACGAAATTTCTTAAGGGGGGAAGAATGTAACGACCCAATCTTTTTGAGTAGTATATTAACTTACTCTTATTGATTTAATAAGATGTTAATGGTTAATGCAGAAAGAGGAGTCGATGGCTTCATCCAGTAGACTCGACCCTTATGAAGCCCACTTATCAGAGCTTGGGAAGGAGGTAGCATCTGTGGGCTTCGCTTTGGACCAAGCCCAAGCCGAACTCCAGTATGTCAAGCTTGAACGGAAACGCCTACGGGAGAAGTTCAAGTTAGTAGAGATTACTACTAGGGCAATGTTATCTGATCCTCCCTCAGATTCTCTCACCATAGCACACCTTACACTCAGGTCTTATGCCGGTGTTATAAGGGGCTATGTGACGAGACCCTAGCTTCCTTGTGTAGTCCTTTCGGGTGAATAAATTGAGATTTCTTCCTTTAGTGATGTTTGTGAAATTTCAAATGTCCGGATAATTTTAGAATGTATTTTATTGATGAATTTTGAAAAAGGGATATTTTGAAATATTTATGTAAACCCTAAATAACTAATGATGTGTAATGATTTTCAAAAAATGGTCTTCAACAAAAGTGTTCATTAAGGAATTTGGAGTCTAATAAGATCAACTTAATTTTTGATGAATAGTAAATAGTGAATAGTGATTTTATGCTTAGGATTAGTAATGTGACCAAATGGATTAGTAATCTCACTTAAAGAAAGTTTTAAAATAATCTAGGCACCTCGATTAAGTAATGTGATTCAATAAAATGGGTAAATAACAGTTTCATAAATTATTATTCAAGTATTAGTTTTTTCGGATGAATAGTGTTTTTTAATTAAAAATTTAATTAAAAATAATTAGAAAATTATTTTTATAAAAATGACTTTATTTTTGAACTCAGATCATCGATATTATGTTATGGTAATTTTTGGGGATTTTTCTGAAAAAATGAATTTTCGATGAATAGTGTATTTATTTAAAAATAAAATTAAAAATATTTAGAAAATTATTTTTATAAAATGGAGTTCATTTTTGAAATCATATCATTGATATTTGGTTAAGGTGAAATTTTGGGATTATTCTGAGAAAGTTGAATTTTCGGTGAATAGTGAAAGTATAGTTTTTAAGTTACGGGTGTTTAATGACATCATTAAATAATGTATTAAGTATATATTCAATATGGTCGAATTATGAATAGTATAATAAGGTGTGAGGTGTCCCAAGTGTCCAATACCATGGGCAAATACCATGGGCAAGCCCATGGTTTTGCCAAAACCACTAGTGAGGTGTCCCTTGGCCATTAATGCTTTGTCCCCTCACTTTCCCTATAAATACCCACCCTTTCCTCCTTTAGTTTTCACTCCCAACTCTCCCCCAGCGAAGTTCTGGTCTTCTTACCTTCCAAGGAGTCCTCCCAAGGTGCCTCCAAGCCCTCAAGGTCCAATCCTTTGAGTTTCAAGAGTCACGTTTTAAGGTAAGGGATCTGACCCCTCTCTTTCTTTTCATGTAATCTCTTTTATGTCATTCCTTTTCTGCTCCATGTTTTTATGTGAGAGGATGTTCGTTTATATTCCTCTTACTGCCTTTTCATGTTTATATGATGAGAGATCCCCTCTTACTCTCATCATTTCGTTTTATGAAAGTTTAAGTGACGCCGTTAGGCTGCCAAATTTTTAAGGGATTCTTTCACCCTTCTCATTTTTCAAGTTCGATTTTCATGTCAAGTATTTCAAGTTCCTTTTTATTATGTTGGGGTATGATCTCTATATCTATCATACTGATCTCTTATGATCATATGATGAGGGACCCTATTTGATCTTGTCAAATCATTTTCTTTTGAAGTTAAGTGACGCCGTAAGGCTGCCGAATTTTCATAAGAGAAATCTAATCTTTTTTCCTTCCATGTTTTTCATTTCAAATGGTATGTCCCTAAAATTTCATTACCATGTCCATATGTCCTTCTTATTCTTTCACCCTACTATTTTATGGATCATTTATGAGTGGGTGACCCATGTCCCCTCTCATTTCAATGTTTTCTAAAACCCCGAAACTTAGCCGTTATGCTGCAGAATTTTTCCCTCAAAATGCCTCTCTCTTTTCTCAAAAATTATTTTATGTTATAAAGTGAATACTCAAAGCTCTTATTTCTACAAGGGTATTCACATATATATCAAAATGTTCCATTTTAAATTCTGGGATTTACATACATGAGTCCCGCTTTCCCTTTCCGTGGGTTTAAAGTGACGTAAAGATCATGTCTTTAAAGCAGTTTTTAAAACGTTATGATTATGAAATGAAACCCATTTATTTTATGCTATGTGGGTTATTTATGAAATGTTTGATGATGATATATGTGGCTCACATGATAATAAAGGCAAATTTAAGGGTGCGCCCTGATAGCGCTCCAATGCATTGGGTAATGATGTAACCACTAGAGATTACAATTTTCATGATACCTTGGTGAATAACCTTGGTAATTTTCAAATGACACCTTGGGGATGGACCTTGGTGATATGTTCATGATTGTCTATGTTAAATTATGTAGCCACATCTTCAAGTTATGGAAAATGTTATTTTTATTATGAAATGACTCATGATTTTCTTTCTCATGCCTTAAAGTTCTTTTCATGTCCTTATTCAAGTATATCAAGTTCACATGTAAAAATGTTCCTCTTGTTTCCCTTACTGGGCCTTCTGCTCACCCTTTCTTTTGATGTATGTCCCCAGGTTATGAGATGCAGTAATGAACCTAGTATGAACTTAAGGAGAAGCCTTTCAAGTGTTTAAGAAGAATTCTTTATGTTGTTTTCATGTATTATGTTCCTGGTTTCCAAGACACTAGACCTTAAAGATCCTCAGTTTTGTGTATTATAATGAAAGTTTATGTTATAAAATGGCGGGATGTCATAGGGTCGACATGCATAGATGCATGCATCTGCATTCTTTGGGAGAACATGGAAATTTTCTCTGGGTTCTGTTTGTGTTTGAGAATGGCTACAATCTGAGCATTGACCTTTCTCTCTTCAGAGGCAATGAAGTCCGTTTTTACCTGTGCACCGATGTCGCGGGCGTTCCATATAAGGAAGGGTATCATTAGAAGCAAGATAGCCCGACTTTGGCCCCAGGCTCCTTGGTTTCTTTGCAACAGGAGGAGGAACTCTCCCTGATCTGCATTTGTTTCATCTTGAGTCTTGTACACATCCCTGGGCTCTGATTATCAGACTCCGAAGATAGTTCACGGAAGCGGCCAGGAGATTTGAGAGATTTCCCCCAGAATGCACTAGACGGAGAACTCTCTGGAGGCCGCTGCTTACTATCGATCAGAACAACTGTGGGGCCTTGTTAAGTACCCTTATGCATAATTCCTGGCGCATTTGACCATCCCATTTGTCCTTTTCCCATAGAAAGCGGAGATCCAACACAATGCCCTGGGGGAGGCTTGGACAGGGAGATAACAAGATGGGGGGGGGGGGGGGGGTGTTGGGGCGCAGCGGAGGTGCGTGGTACCTCAAACACACAAATCCGGAAGCAAATGGAGAAACACCAGAATTTTAACGTGGTTCGGTCATATGAACTACATCCACGGGAGAATGGGATCTTCTCTATTCACGTCTCTCTGGTTCTCGACGGAGGATTACAAATATACATCACACACTCTCTTCCTTTACAAACAATGGGATTTTCATCCCGTTTAAATAGAGAAGGAAAACTAGGTTGTTGGAGGGTAGCTCATCTACCCTTGAGTTCCTCCCGCCGGCTGCTTCAATATTGGCAGCTTCAACGATGGCTGCTACCCACCATGCTGCCCACCAAAGATGAACCCGCTGCAGGCTGCTGCCGACAAAGATGACTCCCAAAATGGGAGTGGTCCCCACAAATCTCCCCCTCACGACCAATTTGGGGTAGAAGCTTGACCTGTAGTCTCCTTGAAAACTTCATCAGCAAATCGAACACGCTTCTTCACGCCAGATGACGTGGCACTTCCATCATCTTCACTCGATCTCGGGCTGACTGCGATCCCCATCAAATGATACAGCCCCTAGGACTCCTTCCCAGTAAACATCGTTGCATCCCCACGTGAGACTTCTAATACTCCACCTGATATGGAAATCTTGAACCCTCTCGCATCGAGCCTACTCAATGATATCAAGTTCCGTCTCATCCTCGGAACGAATTTCACATCACCCAGTTTACGAACTCCTCCATCGGGTGTCTTCAATTTCACCGTCCCGACTCCTCGAACCTCGCATGTTGACCCATCACCAAGTCTCACCGAGTCCTGCACCTGCTGAAAAGTATCAAATGTACCTCTCGTCGTACATATGTGTGTCAAGCTCCCCGAATCCAGAACCCATCCGTCTTCTTTTGTATTTTGAGCCCGCTCATTCTTCCTCTTTAGAAATCGGAATTCCCGCTTCATATGCCCATATCGTTTACAGTAATGACACTGCACTTCTTCCCGTTCAACTCTCTCATATGAGTGCATGCTTCCCGTTGTCACGCAGATTTCATCATCTGCATATAATCCTGTGATGTTCACATCCTCCTCTTCAACTTTCTTCTTCCCAGCAACGTACCGTTTGTGCTCTCCACAATCACTTTTATAGTGACCCTTCTTCTCGCACCAAAAACACGTGATTTCGCTCGGATCACGTCCCCTGGAATTTGGCCACCATTATTTACCTCCTGACTGTCGATGTCGGCTCCTCCCACGCTGATTATCTCGCATCACCATGATTTGATCGTCTGAATGCGTCGAAGGTCTTTGAAATTATTTTGAATCTTGAAGTGACGCCATCACATCGTCCAGCTTCAATGTCTCCTTCCCCACGAGCAATGCAGTCACAAGCCCATCAAATGAGCTTGGTAGTGATGAAAAAAGCAAAAGTGATTTGTCTTCTTCTCCAACCTTCACACCGAGCCCCAATAATTGCGTCAGGATCTTGTTGAATTCATTGGTATGATCCAACAAATTCGCTCCCTCATCCATGCGCAATTGGTACAGTTTCTTCTTCAGGAACAACTTGTTGGTGAGCGACTTCGCCATATATCGCTGCTCCAACTTCTTCCAGATCTCTTTCGGTGATGTCTCATCCAACACCGAGTATTTTACCTCATTCGCCAGACATAGCCGAATCGTGCTGACGACCCGCATCTCGAGTTCTTCCCAATCATCAGCACTGGTTGTCTCGGGCTTTTCTCCGATCAACGGTCTGATCAAGGCCCTACTGCAACGAAAGATCCTTCATCGTGCTCTGCCACAAGCCGAAATTGTTTTGACCATCGAACTTCTCGATGTCAAATTTTGGTAGTGCTTCGCCACCAGCCATCGTCGTCGTCGCAAAACGCGATCACCACCGTCGATGTCACACCCTTTAATCACCACCTGAAAGAGTGTGAATTTTCAAAAACTAACCGTACGGATGTGTCCGGAACGGTCGAAATAGTCAGAATCGACTCCTGGATCGCCGAAATCGGACACCAATTGACCGAGATATGGTCAAAACACGTTCAACGGTCCAGATCACCCGCTGACGTGGCGCTGACGTGGCGCGCCGGAGCTCTCGCCGGAATCTCGCCGGAATTGTTGCCGGCGGCGTGAACAGTGCCCTCTTCTCTGGCACGGGGTTACTGTTCACCCACGGGTTTGACCAAACTTTGACCGGCCATATCTCCTTCGTTTCAACTCCGTTTTCTTCACCGTTTACGCCGTTGGAATCGTCTTGTCGTCCTCTTCCCGAATCTTCCCTCGGAAAAATTTTCCGACCACTTTCAATTTTCCGGCCAAGGGAAAATTTGCCGTCGTCCCGTCGGTTCACCTCCGTTCGCTCCGACTCGCCTCTGATACCACTTGATGGGGCGCAGCGGAGGTGCGTGGTACCTCAAACACACAAATCTGGAAGCAAACAGAGCAACACCAGAATTTTAACGTGGTTCGGTCGTATGACCTACATCCACGGGAGAATGAGATCTTCTCTATTCACGTCTTTCCGGCTCCGGTTCTCGACGGAGGATTACAAATATACATCACACACTCTCTTCCTTTACAAACAATGGGATTTTCATCCCGTTTAAATAGAGAAGGAAAACTAGGTTGTTGGAGGGTAGCTCATCTACCCTTGAGTTCCTCCCGCCGGCTGCTTCAATATTGGCAGCTTCAACGATGGTTGCTACCCACCATGCTGCCCACCAAAGATGAACCCGCTGCAGGCTGCTGCCTACAAAGATGACTCCCAAAATGGGAGTGGTCCCCACAAGGGGGTGGCGGGGGCCCAACGAAGGAACTGATCTAAAATCGCACCCTCCAAAAGCCACTGAGAGGGTCTTCCGAAAACGTTAACATAGGCGGGGAGCCCTGTAGAAGGGTCTCGCTTGCAGAAGGGTACATAATCCAGACTGGGGGGCTCGACCCGATCCCTCAAAGTGTATGATTCCCCGGCTTGCACCATAGATGTGACACCTGATCCTACAGAAGACCACGATCCCTAATGAGCTGAAGAGCCCGTACCTCGCGAAGAAGTAACCTGAGGCACTGCCAAGGACTGTGCAGAAGGAGGCCCATTGGGCAAGGTAGGGAAAGAAACACATCTCAGGGACCTCTGAGGAGCATGCCTGGGTTAACTTCTCCAGGAAGAAACAAATCCATATCCACACAAATTCGAGCCATAGAGGTTTCCACGCCATTATAGGTGCGCTCATCTGCGCAGAGAAAGCTGCCCATAGAATCACCAATAGACTTTAGAAAGGCGCCATTCTAGAAGGGCAGCAGAAGGCCCGAGAGACATAACCAGACCGCTGCCTGTGGAATCTCTTTCCCCTTGAGCACCTCCATGGGCCATCGGGCCAGGCTAAAGTCCCAACGGCCCCAGTGACGGGGGGCATGACACCAGGTGCTGACGTAGTCCACTTCCGATGCAAGAATCAGGCAGATCATTTTTCTGTAAATGGCAGAGATGCGGGATGGAGCTTGGAGACCCCAAGAATCAACGAACCTCTTGAAGTCCAGAATGGGCGGGATCACTGAACTGATGCGGGCTACAAGCATCCACTTGAGGCCAGATGTAGCGACATCAAAGACCGAAGCATTTACCTCCAACGAAACCCTTGAACCGTCCCGCGACACCGAACGATCGACCGACCTAATCTCTGAGAAGCATGCCTGATGAGGGCCGCTACTAGGTCCGCAAAGGGCATCTTTGAAAGACAGACCCATGCCGCAAAGCATAGAGGAGGGTTTTGGGGACACCCGTGCGGTCGATAGACCGGCACCAGGTGGAGAAGCACCTAGAACAGGGGGCGCGGGCACCGAGAACGCCACCAGAGAAGGAGCCGCCGAGGATCCAACGATCGAGAAAATTTGAACCCACCCCCCAACCCCCCACCCCCCACCAGCGCGTGGGGCGCGTTCTCCAGCTTAGCTGAGGACATTTTTCATATCAATATTCAAGAAGAAGGATGTCATTGTTAATTTGTTTGGTCTTAGAACTTCACCAACCATTGAGAGTCTGTTTAAGGTGTTTTAACTTGACAGTACAAGAAAATGCATCATTGTAATGAGACATAGAAGACCATAAATATTTTATGACAGCAGTGCAATCAACATTAGAAAAACACACATTGTTAAACCTGAAAGGTGGTGAGGGTTTCAGAATTTTGATGGAGACATTGACTAGAATGGGATGGTGGTCAAAGTTCATCTTGTGAAGGGTGGTGCTTGAGATAATGTCCCATTTTTCTAAAGGAAATTCATAATGTAAGAACCCAGTTCTTATTTTTGAGGTACGAGTTTCTTCTTTTTCCTTTTCCTTAAGTGATTTTGAGAAAATATGGGAAATGGGAAAAAATGCTAAATTTTGAAACTACACGCCATGTATTTTTCCACACGCCTTGTACTTTTGGCCGTGTTGGGATAAGTACACAGGGCGTGTAGCCTCACCGGTGACAGAGGGTGTAGGAACCGACTACACGCCGTGTAGAGGTCCTTTACACGCCGTGTAGTCAGTCTGCAGGGTAAAAAGTAAGGCGGTGGAGTCGCCGCTAGCTGGGCGACAGTACACGCCGTGTACTTGGGAGTACATGCCGTGTACTCTTGTCGACGGATGAACAGTGTGGCGGTGCCGCCAAATGAACAGTTAAATGAAAGGAGTACACACCATGTACTTTGAAGTACACGCCGTGTACTTTGTTTTTCGGGATTAAAACAGGTAGTAACCTCCTCATTTGGCAGAGGAGGCGTTTGAGCCGTTTTGGAGCCAATGGAGGAGGCAGGATCTTTGAAGATCCACCGGGCGTTCGTCTGAAATCCGTTTCGGCTTCGGACGATCTCGTTGGAACCGCACGGGTAAGCCCTGTCCTCTCCTAGTACCGTTCTTGCCAATTATTCTCCCAACGTAAGTTATTTACGTTTGAATGAGTTTTGTTCTTCGTTAGATCTACGCCGTTCTTGGGCGTTTCTGGAGCCGGCGTTCGGGTATAGCGTTCGTTGTCATATAAGGTAGGTGGCTTGGTGTTTATTTTCCTATTGTCGTGCGTTTTTGTGTGTTTTCGTGCCACGAACCCATGTTGGGGTGTCGTGTGGCTGAGGCCGTTGCTATATTTAATGCCTAGAATTGCATAGGTGATTAAATTTTGATAATAAAATGTTGTTTGGGATTGTTGCTTGGATCCAGAACCACCCCGGGGGTGTGTTTCTCTGTTTAGCCGTTTTGCCAGGATACCCGAGGGTATGCCTTAAATGTAGTAATTGTAAGAATTACCTTAAGAGGAATTGCTTGTTTACTGCATTTTGATATGTTGGGCATGACCCGATTACCTATATTATCCTGAGGGCGTTACTATATTAGCCTGAGGGAGTGACTATATTAGCCTGAGGGCGTGACTATACTAGCCCGAGGGCGTGACTGTATTAGCCCGAGGGCTGTCGTTATTCCGCCGGAGGGAAACATTTCGTGCCTGAGGGCTTGACTTATGTGCCTGAGGGCTTGACTTATGTGCCTGAGGGCGACACTTCGTATGCCTGAGGGCAAGAATTCTGTTACAATGCCTGAGGGCGAGATTCTGTATAGCCTGAGGGCGCGGTTCACTATATTAGCCTGAGGGCGAGATACTGGTTGGCCTGAGGGCGTGGTTCTATTGAGCACAAAACGATACTAAATTAAATAAATTAAATGAATAATAAAATGGTAATTTAATTGTTAAGTTAGTTACTTTTGAGTACTGCTTACTTTATTGCATTTTACTATTGCACACTGCTGTTTCATGCTTACACGCAGTTGGGCACGGGCCATCGGTGGGTGCTTACTGAGATATATTTCTCACACTCTGTTTGAGTCATGCTTTTCGACCCAAACAGATTACATTTCTGCAGGTGTGGATAGGGGCAAGAGTCCCTATACAGGTACTTGACTGTTGCTGTGGAGTAGGAGGGCATGGGACCGAGCCTAGGCTCGCGATGCCGCTGCCAGCTGTTTACTTGTTTTGTTGTACTTTGCTTTTGGTTGTATCACAGTGATGTATAACATGTTCTGGCTGTTTTCTTAGAATTTAAAACATGTAGCATCATCATTCATATACTGTTGGTTATATCCACTGCTGTAGTTTATTTCAGTTGTGTGTGTTTACTGCTTCTGCTGTTTTTTGTATGCTTATTTTAGTATTCCGCTGTGCTACACTTTAACAAATGAGGGCATAGTTTCCCCACTATCATACCTGGGCCCTCGCTGCTAGTCGGCAGCCTCTGGCGTTTGGGGAAATGCGCTTGAGGTCATGTGGCGAACCGGGCTCGGGGCACCCGGGACCGGGATGTTACAAAGTGGTATCAGAGGCATGTTTCTTTTCTTTGACTTACTATTTGGAGCCGTAGTCAGGGATAGGACAGAACGGTAGTCGGTAATAAGCTGTGCCCGGGCGTAGCTACCCCGTGTATAGGGAAAAGCCATTCTACCTCGTATTTTGCATTATTTGATTTACAATTTTACGGTTGATATGTCTTCACCGTTGGGTGAAGCACTTGGATTTTGCTGGTTATATTTTATATGTGGGTTCTATTTAGTTGCAACCCAATGAGATGAGGGTATGCCGTCTCATGCATCATATAGGCACATGCTAGATATCACATGCCATGCATAGTTTCCATGCCATGTAGGTGCATTAGAAATTTCATGTTGTTGTGATAGTTGTTGTGCTAGAAAGGCATGCTGTTGTGATAGCTGCACTGATAAAAAATACCTGTTGTTTGATAGGGTAATTTCTATGTGAACTGGCTATAGAATGGACGCCAAACTTTGGTTTTTGGGGAGTATGGGCCCCCATTGACCGGAATTTGGTGGATTAGTGACTTTATATTTTGTTATAACACAGATAAGCTGTCAAACTTTGATTCGTGGGGAGTATGGGCCCTCACGGGTCGGAATTTGCCACTTAGGTGTTGTTTTCAGTGTTTTCTGGGTTCCGGGGAAGTTTTCGAGGCATACTGTCCGAAAACCCAGTATACACGCCGTGTAGTATTCTTATACACGCCGTGTATGTTCTTCTGTTTGGGAAGGAAAATGTACTTTTTGAGTACACGCCGTGTACCGGGAGTACACGCCGTGTAGCCTCATCCCGTGTCACAAACCGTGTGGAGGGTGACCCGGGGTAGAGAAAGACTTGGGTAAAACACGCCGTGTCAATAATTAACACGCAGTGTAGTGTGACCTGGGGACTCGGCCGTGTAACTAACAACACGGTCTGGTGTCACCTCTCCCTTAACACGCCGTGTACCTTTGGGACACGCTGTGTAGTCTTGTCCGAGGACAGACCGTGTGGAGTTAGCCGTGTGGCTGGGAAACAAGATAGTGTACACGCCGTGTTCGGATGTAACACGCCATGTAGATTAAAGCCGAGTAGTTGGCCGTGTCACAGACGACACGGGCAGTTAGAAAATAACACCGTACACGCAGTGTAGATATTATACACGCCGTGTAGTTTTGTTGAACGGAAGCCGTGTGGCTTAGCCGTGTAGAAGGACCCATGCAGGGGAAAGGAAGTCAAGTACACGCCGTGTAGTCAGTGTACACGCCGTGTAGTCTTGTTTTTCAAATTTTGAAATGCCTTCTTTCTCTCGTTCCTTTGTGGTTCCTTCGTTTCAGTCTTACTAACCTTAAATCTGAGGCGTGCTTTTGACCTTGTAGAGTCATGCCGCCTAGACGACCGCGAGTTGTTCGCCAAGAGAGCGGCGGCGATTATACTCCGGAGATGGTGGGCCATGGGCTACCAGTGGATCCACCAGTAGAGCCAGATGCGACACCAGCTATTATACCGGACACAGGCGCGGAGGCGTAGTTCCGTGAAGGCTTATTGCGGTTCATACAGACCTTTCAGGGAGCACCGCAGGCTGCCACATCTATGGCCGAGCTGAAGCGTATCTTTCAGCAGCAGCATCCGCCTACGTTCTCAGGGGATGACGGACCACAGGCTGCTGAGTCTTGGCTAGGATCGATGCAGACTATTTTCGAGCATCTAGAGACGCCTCCAGGGCGGAGGGTCAAGCTCGCGACTTACATGCTGCGTGAGAGGATTTTCAGACAGTCTTCTATGACATCTTCTTCCCCGAGACACTGAGGTAAGATAGAGCTCGAGAGTTCATGAATCTGCAGCAGGGCGCTATGTTAGTGATGGACTATTCTGCTTGTTTTACAGAGCTTCAACACTTTGCACCCGTACTGGTGGGTGATGAGACGCTAAGAGCCAGACGTTTTGAGGATGGTCTTCGGTATGACATCCCAGTGCTGGTGAATGTTTTCAGGTTACCTACTGTACACGCGATTGTGAACCAGATGTTGATTATAGAGAGGAACCTGCAAGAATCTGGTGGTGTGGGCCAGGGTGGTTTGGCACCAGTTACTGGTACTATTTCTACTGGCAAGAGGAAGAGACAGATGGACTTCTCTCAGGGTGGCAGTACCAGCCAGGTAGTCTCTTCAGGTGGCCCGATCAGGTGCTACCAGTGTGGCAGAGAGGGGCATAAGAGGCCGTAGTGTCCACGAGACCCAGTGGAGTGCCGAGCTTGTGGCAAGATGGGTCATCTGCAGCGCTTTTGTAGGGAGGTTCTACCAGTGGATAGTGAGAGGGGTTCTGTGTAGACTCCGCATGTGGGAGAAGGACTAGTGGCTTCTTACCAGTCAGGGAACTGGAATACGTCAGGGCGTGTAGGCAGAGATGGTGGTCATGGCCGTGGTAGTCAGACACCAGAATCACAAAGGCAGTAGGGCGGGACAGCTCAAGGTAGCCAGGATGTGTCGCAGGGCCGTGACACTGGGCAGGCATATGCAGTGCAATAGACCCAGTAGGAGCAAGATCCCGGACCTTCGACAGTCAGAGGTACTATTCTAGTGGCTTATGTCTTGTCTTCCATACTTTTTGATATGGGTGCAACACATAGTTTTATATCTGTACCCGTGGTGGAGAGCCTTGGGCTCTGTGTTTCTACTTCTTCTGATATCTTGACGCTAGACACCCCGTTGGGGATGAGAACGGCTGGTGTGCGTCAGTGCAAGGAGTGCCCCCTTGAGGTTGGAGGGTGTCACTTCCTTTGGGACCTCTATGTCCTAGAGATGACGAGTTATGATGTCATTCTCGGGATGGACTGGTTGGTTCCATTTCGAGCCTTTGTATACTGCTATCGTCGTAGGGTGTGTTTCACGTCACCAGAGGGCAAGGAGTTTCTATACAAGGGCGAGTGGGATGTTCAGGCGAGTCGAGCTGGACCAGAGCATCATGGGCGAGGTGGAGTCGCAGCCCAGATTGCGAGCTTATATCTGGATGACCAGGGGACTTGTCAGATGGATTTCCCTCCGGTTGTCAATCGTTTTAGGTTTGTCTTCCTGGATGACTTTTCAGGTCTACCTCTGGTGCGTGAGGTGGATTTCTCTATCGAGCTTGTGCCAGGAGCAACACCAGTTTTCATTCCTCCTTATAGGATGGCCACACCTGAGTTGCAGGAGCTCAAGAGGCAGTTAGAGGAGCTACATGCGAAGGGTTTTATCCGACCCAGTACTTCTCCTTGGGGTTCTTCGGTCCTTTTTGCGAAGAAGGAGGATGGTACCCTTAGGATTTGTGTGGATTATCGAAAGCTGAACCAGTTGACGGTTAAGAACCAATATCCCTTGCCGAGAATTGATGATCTTTTTGATCAGCTTCGTGGAGCACGAGTGTTATCGAAGATTGACCTGAGATCCAGATATCATTAGCTGTGCGTTAGACCATCTGATATACCTCTCACAGCTTTCAGGAGCAGGTATGGTCTATATGAGTATACGGTTATGCCGTTCGGACTCACGAACACGCCAACAGTTTTCATGGCTCTGATGAATCGTGTGTTCCATCTGTATCTTGATTCATTCGTGGTAGTATTCATGGACGACATCTTGGTGTACTCTCACACTCGACACGACCATGCCACCCATCTTGAGATCGTATTGAGTACACTGAGAGAGCATCGGTTATATGCTAAGCTATCGAAGTGCCACTTTTGGATGGACCAGATTCACTTCCTAGGTCATATCATCTCAGAGGCAGGAGTTGCAGTGGACCTAGAGAAGGTGAGAGCAGTAGTTTCATGGGATCAGCCTAAGAACGTGTTTGAGATACAGAGTTTCTTAGGGCTGGCTGGTTACTACAGGCGCTTCATACAGGACTTCTCCCGCTTAGAAGCACTGTTGACGGGTCTGACTAAGAAGGGTGTGAAGTTCGTTTGTTCAGAAGCTTGTGAGAAAGATTTTCAGGACCTGAAGGGAAGGCTGACATCAGCACCGATCCTGATACTCCCAGAGCAGGGGAAGAGCTATACAGTTTACTGTGATGCATCAGGGATTGGGATGGGGGTCATTCTGATGCAGGGCGACCGAGTTGTGGTGTACGGGTCTCGGCAGTTGAGGCCACATGAGAGGAATTACCCGACGCATGATCTCGAGTTGGCTGCAGTTGTGCATGCGTTGCACTGTTGGAGACATTATCTGTTGGGAGAGTATTTTGTGGTTTTCACCAACCACAAAAGCCTCAATTAGATCTTTACTCAGCGTGACCTAAATCTGAGGCAGAGAAGGTGGGTTGAGTACCTACAGTCCTTCGATTTTGAACTTGCCTATACACCTGGTAAAGGTAATGCAGTAGCCGATGCACTGAGCAGGAAGACTCAGATACAAGCAGTGTAGGAGGCTAGTGGTGAGTGGCAGCTTATGGCTTTGTTCTCTGAGATGCATGTGGAGGTTCATGATAGTCAGGGGCAGACTTATCTTTCCTCATTAGCTGCGACTTCTACCCTCCTGGACAGAGTGAGGATGAGGCAAATATCGGTTTCAGAAGGCCTAGTTCTACGGGAGTCAGTGGCAAGTGAGGACCCTCCTCCTGGTTGGGCGATAGGCGACAACGAGGTTTTGCGTTTCCATGGACGAGTATGGGTTCCAAGGGATATACGCTAGGAGCTGATGAGGGAGTTTCATGCTTCATCTTGGGCAGTTCATCCCGGGGTTACCAAGATGTACTGAGACTTGAGACGTCAGTACTGGTGGCCGGGTATGAAAAGAGAGATAGCCAGTTTTATCATGAGGTGTTCCACCTGTCAGCAGGTGAAGGCAAAGCACCAGAGACCAGCTGGACTGTTACAGCAGTTTCCCATTCCGGAGTGGAAATGGGATGATGTCACGATGGATTTTGTGACGAGTTTGCTGAGGTCACCTCGAGGCAATGACGCCATGTGGGTTGTTGTGGATAGACTCACGAAGGTAGCTCACTTCTTGCTGATCAAGGAGACCTTCGGTGTGGACGAGCTCAGAAAGCTGTATATCCGAGAGATCATACGTCTTCATGGGGTCCCTCGTTCTATCATTTCAGATAGGGACGCCCACTTCATGTCTTGTTTCTGGAAGAGTTTTCAGAGGGCACTGGGTACACAGGTGCTTCTGAGTACAGCATACCACCCTCAGACAGATGGCCATTCAGAGCAGATGATATAGGTGCTAGAGGACATGCTGCGCGCATGTGTCCTAGACTATGGGGTCTCTTGGGAGAAGCATATACCCTTAGTCGAGTTTTCCTATAACAATAGATTTCATGCGACTATTGAGATGACACCATACAAGGATTTATATGGTAGGCCATGCCGATCATCTTTGTGCTGGTTAGAGGCAGGTGAGGCAGCTCTATTGGGGACACAGCTCGTGCAAGAGACATCTGAGCAGGTCCAGTTGATTCAGAAGCGGATGGCTACCGCGCAGTCTCGTCAGAAGTTTTATGCTGATCGCTGCAGACGACCTTTGGAGTTCGTGGTCGGGGATCAGGTTTTCTTGCGTGTTTCTCCAAGGCTGGTACACAAATGGATCAGGAGACAGGGTAAGCTTTCACCGAGGTATGTGAGACCATTTGAGATTCTGGATAGAGTCGGGCTGGTTGCCTATCGGTTGCAGTTACCACAACAGTACCACGCCATGCACGACATTTTCCACGTGTCTCAGTTGCGTCGCTACCATTCAGACCCATCTCACACCTTTCATCCAGAGGAGGTTGAGCTTCAGCATGATGCATACTTTGAGGAGAATCCGATCCGTATCATAGACAGGAGCACGAAGGTTCTCCGAGGCCGGTCAATTACTCTCGTACGGGTGCTATGGCAGCATGGCTGAGTGCGGGACGAGACCTGGGAGTGGGAGGCCGACGTACATGCTCAGTGGCCAAAACTATTCTGAGCTTTATCTTTTCCACCCTGGAAAGGGTAATTCAGGGACAAATTTCTATAAGGGGGGAAGTTTGTAAGAACATGGTTCTTATTTTTGAGGTACGGGTTTCTTCTTTTTCCTTTTCCTTAAGTGATTTTGAGAAAATATGGGAAATGGGAAAAAATGCTAAATTTTGAAACTACAGACCATGTATTTTCCACACGCTGTGTACTTTTGGCCGTGTTGGGATAAGTACACAGGGCGTGTATCCTCGCCGGTGACAGAGGGTGTAGGAACCGACTACACACTGTGTAGAGGTCCTTTACATGTCGTGTAGTCAGTCGGCAGGGTAAAAAGTAAGGTGGTGGAGTTGCCGCCAACTGGGCGACAGTACACGCCGTGTACTTTGGAGTACATGCCGTGTACTCTTGTCGGCAGATGAACAGTGTGGCGGTGCCGCCAAATGAAAAGTTAAATGAAAGGAGTACACGCCGTGTACTTTGAAGTACATGCCGTGTACTTTGTTTTTCGGGCTTAAAACAGGCAGTAGCCTCCTCATTTGGAAGAGGATGCGTTTGAGCCCTTTCAGAGCCAAAGGAGGAGGCAGGATCTTTAAAGATCCACCGAGCGTTCGTCTGGAATCCGTTTCGGCTTCGGACGATCTCGTTGGAAGCGCATTGGTAAGCCCTGTCCTCTCCTGGTACCGTTCTTTCCAATTCTTCTCCCAACGTAAGGTATTTACGTTTTAATGTGTTTTGTTCTTAGTCAAATCTACGCCCTTCTTGGGAATTTCTGGAGCCGGTGTTCGGGTATAACATTCGTTGGCATATAAGGTAGGTGGCTTGGTGTTTATTTTCCAACTGTCGTGCGTTTTTGTGCGTTTTCGTGCCACAAACCCATGTTGGGGTGTCATGTGGCTGAGCCCGTTGCTATATTTAATGCCTAGAATTGCATAGGTGATTAAATTTTGATAATAAAATGCTGTTTGGGATCATTGCTTGGATCCGGAACCACCCCGGGGGTGTGTTTCTCTATTTAGCCGTTTGGCCAGGATACCCGAGGGTATGCCTTAAATGTAGTAATTGTAAGAATTGCCTTAAGAGGAATTGCTTGTTTACTATATTTTGATATGTTGGGCATGGACCGGTTACCTATATTAGCCTGAGGGCGTGACTATATTAGCCTGAGGGAGTGACTATATTAGCCTGAGGGCGTGACTATATTAGCCCGAGGGCGTGATTGTATTAGCCTGAGGGCTGTCGTTATTCCGCCTAAGGGAAACCTTTCGTGCCTGAGGACTTGAATTCTGTGCCTGAGGGAAACACTTCGTATGCCTGAGGGAGAGAATTCTATTACAATGCCTGAGGGAGAGATTCTGTATGGCTTGAGGGCGTGGTTCACTATATTAGCCTGAGGGCGAGAATTCTGTTACAATGCCTGAGGGAGAGATTCTATATAGCCTGAGGGCGTGGTTCACTATATTAGCCTGAGGGAGAGATACTGGTTGGACTGAGGGCGTGGTGCTATTGAGCACAGAATGATACTAAATTAAATAAGTTAAATGAATAATAAAATGGCAATTTAATTGTTAAGTTAGTTACTTTTGAGTACTGCTTACTTTATTGAATTTTACTATTGCACACTACTGTTTCATGTTTACACGCAGTTGGGCACGGGCCTTTGGTGGGTGCCTACGGAGATATATTTCTCACACCCTGTTTGGGTCATGCTTTTCGGCCCAGACAGATTACGTTTCTGCAGGTGTGGATAGGGGCAAGAGTCCCTATACAGGTACTTGACTGTTGTTGTGGAGTAGGAGGGCATGGGACCGAGCCTAGGCTCGCGATGCCACTGCCAGCTGTTTACTCATTTTGTTGTACTTTGATTTTGGTTGTATCATAGTGATGTATAACATGTTCTCGCTGTTTTCTTAGAATTTGAAACATGTAGCATCATCATTCATATATTGTTGGTTATATCCACTGCTGTAGTTTATTTCAGTTGTGTGTGTTTACTGCTTCTGCTGTTTGTTGTATGCTTAATTTAGTATTCCGCTGCGCTACACTTTGACAAATGAGGGAATAGTTTCCCCACTATCAGACCTGGGCCCTTGCTGCTAGTCGGCAGCCTCTGGCGTTTGGGGAAATGCGCTTGAGGTCATGTGGTGAACCGAGCTCGGGGCACCCGGGACCAGGAGGTTACACATAATGGCTCTATCAAACTTGAAGGTGATCACCCTATTGTAATGCCTTGTATACCAAGTAAATTTCTCACAAATAAGATTAATTTCTACAAAGTTGTTATCTTCAATAGAGGTTTTAAATTCTCACATGGAAATAGTACCATGAGATGGACCAATTTTATCACTAGAGTTAATAATAACATTAATGTCCCCAATTACAAACCAAAGATTATTAATATTAGTATCAAAATAGGTGATTTTGTTCCAGAGAGGTGTCATATATTTCTATCTATTCTTTTCATAAACAGAAGAGTATAATAATAGAGTTCCATTAATAGTTAAGTCTCATGTAAAGACTTTCTCAGAAATAAGAAAAATATTAACATTCTGTAAAGGTAAGTGTGAAAAAATCCAATGTGATTCAACATAGGAGGGGTTTTTGGTTAAACTTGTAAAAGAATAACCATGTTGGAAAAAATGAGAGCACGTATAGGAAAAATTAATTTTGGGCTCAGAAATAGTAAACAACAATGGGTGATGAGTATTTACCATACTTTCTAGAACAATAAACGTGTCCGAGTTTTCAATACCCTGAAAATTCCCAAAAATAATTTTCATTTAAACCTTTGGATTTAGAACTCCATTTTTTTCCCTAAGCCCTTTTTCCTAGAAGATCTTCTAAAATTTTGAGCATTGTTAGGGCTAGTATTTTGTTCTTTCTTACTTTTCAAAGTAGCAGGGGGTGTTGGAAATATTTTCCTTAGTATTATCCTTACGAGGGTCATTCAAAGAGGCATTCAAAGGTGAATCCACAAAATTCTTGTTAATAAAAATAGTATGATCCAATTTTTTAGTGATAAACATATTTTCAGATTTTGCAGAACTAGCATTGTTTTCAATAACTTCAGAACCATATATAGAATGAATAAAAGAAATAGGAGAATATGTACTCGAGTCCTTTATAGTTTTCTTGACCCGTTGTGAGATATTGCACATGTTTGAATTTCTTGGACCAATTTTCTGCCTAGAAGCAACTATGTGTAGCTATGGAATGCATCTCAAACCCATTTAATCCTGCATATTCATAGTAGGATTTCCTTTCTTTCAGAAAACTTACATTGCTGAGGGTACAAGGGCATTCAAGTTGGCAGTTTTCTACATTTGGACATTGCCCAGAGCCGTAGTTGCAGAGTCACCTAAAAATTTTCCAATGATGATCACAGGGCTGTCGACCTTGCAATTAGATTCAATGCAAGTGTTGATAATAGAGCATGAAACCTGCTCAGAGGGATTCACTGCATCCTCCACACTTGGTATAACAGGGGCATTCAAACTTGAGTTTTTCTGCATCTAGATAGTGTCCAGTACCAAAGGTGTGGAATCATCTGTATATTTTACATTTAGGAGCATAAGACTTACTACATTGCAACCAGATTCATTTCATTTATAGATAATAGAATATGAAAACTACTTAGAGGGGTTTGTAGAGTTCTTGCAAGTATCATCTTTTACAATCTCAAAGTCTTGATTGGACTGCTTAATAGTATCCATGACAAGATTTTCAATTTCTTCTAATAGGTGGTGATCCTTAGTGATAGTATCTTACTATTCTACTAAATCCTCCGAATATGTACCTGAATTTTCCCCTATGTGGGTAAAACTATGTGTTTTTTAACCCACAGTTCAGTGTTCTTTTTATAGGTATCAAGCATGTCCACCACATGAGCCTTTTCTTTCTTATTTTTTTTCTCACTTCCTTCCATTCATTTTTAGTTGGTTGATTAACTGATTTCCTCACCACCCTAGAATTATAGATTGAGTGCCCAATAATCATACAAATCCCATAGAAGGGGGGTTTTCTCTCATACTGAATTCTAATTTTAGTTTTATAATCATTATTATTGAATCTAATTGTATTGGGAATCTTTTAATCCAAATTTACTTCCACCATCACTCTCACATATATACCCAAATAAGAATTTAAATTTTGGTCAATTTTAGGTGGAGATCCAATGAAAGAGACTATGTCATTCAATATTTTAGGGTGCTAGAAATACCAATTGAGACCATTTAATTTAAAGTATCTTTTTAACCCTCATGTATTTTTTTATACGCCACTTTTTCATAAGGGGGTTTCCCTAGTTTTCAGTTCTTTTGGATATTCTCTCTACCACCCTTCATACCCCAATCTTCCTTTTTTAACTATTCATAGCATGATTCTATTATTTTATTTAAACTTTGAACTTGTACATTACTAAGTGGATAGTCTTACAAAAATGCCTCCCTTCAATTTATTTCCTTATGATAAAACCTAAGAAGTTTATAGAAGAATATTTTTCGATATCAATATTCCTCTGCATGATTCATCAATATTAACCTTTTTTTTAATTTTCCCAATTATTGGGCATTTAATTATTTAAAAAATGTTTTAAATTAATTTGTATGACCTTTTTATATGATTTGTGAAATTTACTTATTTCACTACTTTTATAATAATGTCACCCAACGAAATGAAATGTATTTTTAATATTTCTCCTTCATTTTCCACTCTATTCATTCCAAGATTCTTCTTTAAAGACATTATTTATATTATATGTTCTATTAATTTTTCATTGTTTGAAATATCTTTCTTTGTAACAAAAATCAAACATCTAAGTTCTTACTTGAAAATGAAATTTTATATATTTATTTCGACATTGTATAAAAAATAAAGAATTTTTTTTCTAAAAATTCTATAATTTCATATATTTCACTATAAATTTTTTTCAGCTACACTACTACTATTTTATAATCAATCATTTTGATATTTTCATGCATTTTATTTTCTCAATTGATATTTTTTTATAAGACAATACATTTCCAAAATATTCCTCTAATCTGTTATACAAGTTCTTATATATATATATATATAGGGTGTGTAAAAAATCTATAATTCCATGATGTCGTGTTTTATGATTATTATATTTTTCATCATGGTCATTTCTTTTAAATTCAATATATTATTCAGATAAACATTCCATCTTTTCCATGATGATATATCTCACGTGTTTATGATTTTTTATACCTATGTAACATTGTTAATGTTTTTCCAACTACTGAGCATTTAAGCACACTCATATCATATGTCTCTTTATTTCCCCATGTAATCATTGTTTACAATGAGATTTTTATCAAATTATATGGGGTCTGTGATGAATAATTTCAAAAAACATTTATAGTTTGATGATGTAAAATGTAGACAATCCCGAAATAAATAAAACTTATGATTTTGGGTTTTTTTAAGCATCATGTTATTTTTAAAATGCATTTATATTTCACACCGGATTCAAAAGTGTAGACCTAGGGAACTTTAGTTCATATTGGTGGGGAGTACGATTATTTATGGAAGTTATAATGAAATAAAATTCAAGTATAAATCCTTTTATAACCATTATCTATAGAGTAATATGTTTATTACAACTTTTATTAACCTAAGGAATGAAATTTTTAATACTTATATGTCGAGACATATTATGATATTATCATTCTTCAAAAAAATATTATGATATTATCATAGTTTCTGTTTAAGATAACATTTGGGTTTTGTGTCATGGTTTCTAAAAATGTTAAGAAATGAGGATAAATGTTTATCAAAGAGTTAAATTTGTGGAGGAGAAATTTCATTAAGGATGTTAGAATATAAAATCCCAAATTTTCAATTATTTTTTTTTATAAAATTTCTCCCTCAAATTTATACATGTAAATACTTTTTTCATTTATATTTTCTATATACATGTATTTATAATTTATAATTTTTCTTTTTAAATTGTTTTTATTGGTTTTTACACTAAAATAATGTGGTAAAAATTTTATTATTTTCACTAAAAATTCAATTTCACATATATAAATATTTTTACATATTATCAGAAAATGGACATTAAATTTGGATAAGGGTATCATTAGTGAACTGAAATTATCATTGTCTTCACATTTTAACCATAATATATAAATCCCATGTCACCAAAACTATCATTGTAAATATTTATTGAAATTATAAATTAATTATAATTAAAATATGAATTTTATAAAAGATAAATATTTTTTGTAAAGAGTTTGTAAAAATTATCTTAGGGTGAGTATTATGTTTTTTAAATGAATTATGGTTGAATAGTTATATATAATACATTCTTGTATATTGTAAATTTTATGTCATCATCATGATATAAATTTGACAAAAAGATAATAAACCATTCAAAAAAACTTACAATTCAATTAGTGACTAAAATAATTCATTTAAAAACAATTTAATTAATATAAAAACCCATATATTGATTTTAAAATTCTATTTTATATTTTATTTAAATAGAAAACTGTATTTTATTCCTCTCCGACTGACAATATGAATTTTTTATTAAGAAAAATAGTGGGTACATGGATAAGGAAAATGTAGCATCATGGGGGATGGAAGTGAGACATCCCATAGAAGAGAGACAACACTCAAATAGATAATCAACTCTTACTATTGTGAACCTTTAGAGGATAGAAAATCCACAACAGATTTTCCCCCACACCAGATGTGAAGAATCGCCACTCCATATTTGATCATGTCTCTACATACTCTAATGGTGTAGTATATACTCCTGGGGAAAGGAAGAAGACCCAAAAGATATAGAACCAACAGAGCAAAAGTCTTATTCGATTATAGATAATAAAATATTCTTTGAACAAGGTGATAAGCCAGAAAATAAGGAACGAGCTTCAGTGATGAGAGAATTACTATTGTCATGGTATGTTGAGAAATCCAAAATCATAGAACCCCTAAAATAATGATTGAAACAACCTCCATGCGTGATTCCATGAATACTAGAGTCATCCGAGTTGAGCATGATGCCTTTAGAAGGAGATTTTTAGTGCACCCAATGTCCTTGTCTTTCCCTGATTGTGGAAGTATTTAGGGAAGTAGAGAGGGAGAGCTAACTCTTGATGAATGAAGGGATGTCACTGATATTGTTAAGTGAAAAAAGTGATATAAAATTAGAAAAATGTTTTTTCTTTGATACTACTTTTTGTTGGCTTGGTACCATTATGATGAGCATCGTTGTGAAGCTCCCATATCACCCAACAACTGGCTATAAAAAGATTCATCTTAGCCTAAAAATTTGAATGTTCACCTGCATTTATCTGAAAATAATAGTGTTAGGTTTCTTATTCACTTTGGCATCCATAAGGTAAGAAAGATTCCATTTATACCAAAATGAGGTTGCGAAAAATTGAGACTGAACAATCCTGAGTCGGGTGGGGTGGAGAAACACACATTAGGTTCCTTAAAAAATACATGCTATAGTGTAAGAGCCTTTGGTCCGAGCCTAGCGTGCCATCAATGAACTTAGGATGAAATCATGACTGATATAAGTAGTTGTTTAAAACTAGGAACCCTTGAAAGAAGAGGATATTACCAGTCCAGTTGTCTTTCCATGAGAGAATTTCACCACTATTAATAACCTATCGATATTTATATTGTGAGATAACAGTGGAGTCACAAAGACTATTCCAAAGGTGAGATCCTTTCATATATTTATCATTCCAGTGAACCAAATAGGTTTCATACTTTCTGCTAAAAAATATTTCCCAAATATATGGTTTGGAGGAAGAATCTTGTGTGAGTTTCGCTTGCATGCACTTCATAGTCTCATGGATTTTTTAAGATTAATATCTCCCTCCTTAAAGGGCTTAACCAAAAAAATTGATCCAGTGATGTCTACCACCCTATGAACCATACCATCTGAATTTGTTGCGGATTGTTTCTATTATTATTGTAGAAAGTAAAACTCTTCACCTCAAGGTGAGGTGGAGGCCTACTTTTATAGATTAAGAATAAAGAATACATACAGAAGTATTTCGATTTGGGACTTAGAAATACCCAGAATAATAGAAAATAGGGTTTTAAAACTGCCCCTCAAGTTGGAAATGCCCAGATTGGACAACAAGTCCCTCAAAAAAGAAAGATGACATCATACAAGACAAGACATACTCCCCCACAAGCTAGGCCACAGATGTTGTGGATGCCTAGCTTTGAACTAAGAGAGGCCGGACGAGCCCCTGGGAGGCCTTTGGTGAAGATTCCAACAATTTGGTTTGCCATATGGATGTGGCTAATGCTGATGTGATCATGATTCATGTGGTGCTGAAGAAAGTGGAAGTCCACCTCAATATGTTTCATGTGTTCATGGAAGATGAGATTCAAATCTATCTTGGTGGTTGCCTGATTATCACAAAAGATTTGAGCAGATGTCTGTGGAAGAAAGACAAGACCCTGGAGGATATGTTGAAGCCAAATGGTCTCCGTGGTTATGGTGTCCATGGAATGGTACTCAGATTTCACACTAGAGCAGGAGATGACCGTTTATTTCTTGCTGCGTGAGGAGATGAGGTTTCCTGCCAAGAATACAGCAAACCCAGAAGTAGATCTCCGAGTAGTAAGGAAACCACATCATCTACATCACAAAAGGCCTCAATATTGTGATGAGCATACTGGGAGTAGTTAAGACCAAAGGTAGGATCTTGCTTGATGTATTTGGTGATGCGGAGGACAAAATACCAATGAGAGGTGGTCAGATGCTCCATAAATTGGATCAGCTTTCCAACAGTGCAGACAATGTTGGGATGAGTCATGGTGAGATAATTGAGTTTTCCCACCAATCAATGGTACCTCTATGGGTGTGAATATGCTTCTGAGGAGTCATAAATAGACCGTTCCCCCCGCTCTAGAGGAGTGTCTACAACAGTGTCTTGTGTCACCTCGGCATCTTGAAAAATATCCAATGCATATTTACATTGGTAGAGGGAAACGATGTCTGAAGAATAGGATAACACTATGCCTAGGAAGTATGTGAGAGGACTGAGATCCTTAGTGTGTAAGTACTGGTAAAGATTCCCCTTGAGGTGGGCAATACCATCATTGTCGCTGCTGGTGATGATGATATCATCCACATAAACTACCAACATGATGAAACCAGTAGAGGTCACCCTGTAGAACACAGTGTGGTCCTTCATACTACGAGAGAGCCCAAAGTCGGTGACAAAAGTGCTGAAGCGGGAAAACCAAGCATGAGGAGACTGCTTGAGGTTGTAAAGAGAGCGGTGGAGTCGACAGACTTGAGACTCGGTGCTGGAGGCACAAAAACTGTGGGGATGATGCAGATAAACCTATACCTCACGAAATCCATGGAGGAAGGCATTTTTTACATCTAGTTAATGAAGAGGCCTACAATAATAAGCAGCCAGAGAGATGAATAACCAAACAGAGGCCATATTGACAACTAGAGAGAAGGTATCAAAAGAGTCAATACCGTAAGTCTGGGAAAATCCCTTGGCCACAAGGTGTACTTTGAGTCAATAGAGAGTGCCATCGGGATTCAGCCTGACTGTGTAAATCAATTTGATGCCAACCACCTGGTTGCCTACTGGAAGGGGACAAGATCCCAAGTATGGTTTTCTTCCAAGGACTGCAACTCATCCAACATTGCGGCTAGCCATCATGAGTGAGATTTTTCATCACCCACTATGCGAGGAATAGATACTGTCTCCAGAGCTGACAGACTCCTGTAGGAAGATACAAATAGAGGAGTACTTCGGTAAGAGAAAGTACCTTTACAGAGGGAAATGGGAAATTCCTCTGGTACCGGGGCAGGAGCATCAAACGAAGAGGAGATGACAATGTCATTGGCCAGGATGGGGGATACTATTGAAGGATGATGTGAGTAGACTGTACCAAAATGGGTGTCAGAAGTAGGGGGAGACACCAAAGGGGGGTTGATGAGTAGAGGAAGAAAATCATTGATGGCAGAGTGGGGATGAGGAGAGGGAAGGGAGAACAGAGTGCTCTTAGCAAATGAGATTTCAACAGATATGACATACCTCCAGAGGTCCGGTGAGTAGCAGCGATATCCACACTGAGTGTGGGGATATCCAAGGAAGATGTACCAGAGGTATTTGGTAGTGAGTTTGGAGAGGTCGAGATGTGTGTATCGATCATAAAAGAGGAATCCAAACACTTGAAGCGGAAGGGAGTGAGGAGGGATATAAGAGAATGGATCCCAAAAAGGAGTCTCCCCCTGAAGAATAGAATAAGGAAGGAGATTTATAAGGTAGGTAGTAGTGAGTATCACATCTCCCCAAAAATGCAGAGGAACCTATCGGTGGAAGAGGAGGGCACAAGAAGTCTCCAAAATATGGCGGTGTTTCTGCTTGGCCACTCCATTCTGCTGGGTTGTATCAGGGTAGGAGGTATGATGAATTATTCCTTTCTCCTAGAGAAACTACCGAAAGGGAGTGGATAGGAACTCATGCCCATTTTCCGAGTGGAGAAATTTAACAGAAGTGGAATTTTTTTTATGAATTTCATTGTAAAATGTCTGAAATGGGGAAAACACTTCAGAGCATTCTCAAGGGAGGTATATCCAAGTTATTTGTGAAAAATCATCAATGAAAGATATTTAATATTTATACCGCAAATGACTCGAGATGGTACAAGGACCCCAAACATATGAATGAACCAGATCAAAAGGTTTTTAAGCCCTTGTATCCAATCGAGGAATGTATGAAGTGTGATGATGTTTCACAAATGTAAAAGACTCGCAATGAAAAGAAAATATACTGTCTCAAATCTAGATAAATATGATGAATGGTTGAGGCGGGGGATGTCCCAATCGGGAATGAAGATCCAAGGCACAAGTAGAGACAGATGTGCAGACGATGGGTGCCGGTACATCAAACATGTAGACCCCATCCTGAAGCTAGCCTCTATCATGTTCCTGATTCATTGTCTGCTCCTGAAATACAATAGAAGGGAAGGTAAATATGGAGGCACAATTAAAATGTATTGTGATCTTACTGATGGAAAGTATATTAAAGGGATTGTGGGGCACATGTTCCAAAGAGGGAAAGTGAATTGATGATGTCTGAGAGCATGCACCATAGCCCGTAATGGGGATAGTGGAAGCATATTTGATGGTGATGGATGATGGAAGGGTATATGGATATTATGAGGTCAACATACCAGCATCACTGGTGAGGTGTTCAGAGGCACCTGAGTCGAGCATCTATGAAGGGGAGCGATGACCGACAATGGCAGCAAAAGCAGCTGAATGTGATAGAGAATTCGAAGATAGATCGGGTCCTATAGGGTTTCAAGGATCATGACTCAGCTGGATGTCTTCCAAAGACAGGTCCAGAGATAGTGGAAAAGTGGTGACTGATGAGGAATCTTCCTAAACAGATGTCTGACCATACCGTAGGTGCTGAGATGGGAATCCATGAAGTACCTAGCACCGATCGATCAGGTGGGTGAGCTTTCCACAATGTTGACAGAGGAGGCGTGGATGGCCCTCCACCCGACCACAACCACGAGTGCCTGAGCGGCCACATCCACGACGGATGACAGATGAGTGGTCGATGATAGGGTTGGTCGAGGGAAGAGTCTGTTGGGCCTTTCCCAGGCGATGATAGACATATGGTATATCTAGCATTGAAGGGCTGGTGAGCATCTTAGTAACTGTCCTGGCATACTCAGGGGCGAGGCCATTGAGAATATTAAAGATAAAAAGTTAGTCCCTATAGGTCTGAGTAGCTGTCAGTGTTTGGGATACATGCTAAAACTCTTGCAACTCATCACCAAGACCTTTCCATTCCATGAAATAGGCCATGAAGGGCCGATCCTGCTGGAAAAGGAGTGACAATCACTGAAGAATATCAGAGACCCGAGCCAAATTGTTGGTCTCAAAATACATGATGTTCAAGGAATACTAGAGTTACTTAACTATATTCACGGTCTGGGTGACATCCTTCACTGAGAAATCCATGGAGTTGACCAGTAAGGTGAAGATCTTTCTATCAGCAAGCTTCCATGGATGGTAGTCGGGATCAGTCGGTGTCGATAGAGGATCCTACAGGTGATAATCTAGGTCCATTTTTTCAGGGACATCAATACAGTCTTCCTCCATATGGAGAAGTTAGTGGCGTCTAACCGCTCATCAACGAGGCAGGTAAAGGTGATGATCATCTGGGGCAGAGCCGAAGAGGTTTTTTTGGAGGCATGGGACAACCACCAAAGAGGTCAGGAGTAACGGGATGCCACGATGTGTGGCCGATAGAAGACAGGGCCGGTGGAAGACATGAAGCCGCAATTGCAGGAAACGTGTGGAGCCGCAAGGTGTAGTGGATAGTAGGAGGGGCTCCTGTATTCTGTTCAAGCCACGCGTAGGAAGAGTCGGGAGGATGTCGGGACGCTGATGATGGACTTGGAAATAACTGGAATAATATAAAATAGGGCTTTAACACTTATAATGGAAAACTTAGGAGCCTCAATGACTGCAAGGATATGAATAGTAATGGAAGAAAGGACACTACTGAAGAGTGTGATCTTACCTCCAATAGAGAAAAATTTACTCTTCTGGTTGGTAATTCTATACCTTCAAAGTTTTGGATATAGAAAATTTTATTCAACAAGAGAGCTCCCTAGTATTCAATAGGTAATTTACTTCTAGAAATACCTAGCCTATATTCGGTAGATTTTTTCAGTCCTTCCTTGGTATTTTTTAGGAATATAGACACTAATCATGCTGATATTAATGAATTGACCACTCCCACTACTGTACTCAATTATAATCACTTTGAACCATTATATTTAATTTCTTCTTTCACTGATAAAGGAGGATATACCATTCTTCATGAATAATTGGGAGATTCCATCGAACCCCCCATCCATTGAAAGGATTCACCCTTAAATTTTTTATTTTATAGATCATGTTACTGCTAAGCACATCCTAATTCATTATATATATGATTTTCAAGATAGGGTCTCCTTGGTGAAGGCCTCAGGATAACTTGAAAACCCTAAACCTCCTCCCCAAAAGAGAGAAAAAAAATTATGTTGAAGAGAAGAAACTAAAAGAAGGTTGCAGAACCATTTTGAAAATCCACAATGATTAAAATTTATGGTGAATTTTCATTCCATTCTATTATAGTCTTTATCCATGTCAATCTTGACCACGTCATTGGATCCAACCACTTCCCTATCAATGTCCACAGACATTTCTTGACTGAGGCCAATCGTCCCTGGATACTCCAGCCCTTGAGAAACCCATGATGTTCATTTGTGATTTGATGAGGTAGGAGATTTGATAACTTCTTATCGAGGATCATTTCAATAATATTGTAAGATAAATTAAACAGGCTTATGGGTGAAAATTCACTAATGGTGCTGGGATAGTTCACCTTGGGAATCAGAACAAGAACTATAGAAGTAGTAACACACGGAAGAAGACCACACTTGAAATAATTTTAAACAACCCATATTGGGTATCGCTTGATGAAATTCCAAGATTAAATGTATAGGGATCCATGGAATCCATTAGGGTATGGTGCACTATCTATTTTAATATCTTTAACAACATAAAATATTTCATCCTCTTTCAGGTTGGATTTCAAAGAATCATTAATAGAGTCCTCCAATCTGAGGGGAATTTTATAAACAATATGATTATATTTTTTATTTAGTGGGTATAAATCGCTTACTCTATCATAAGGGTCAGCTAAAATATCCTTGAAGTGGGAGGATCCCTAAGGAAAAATGGATTCAATGTCACCGTACATCTTCAAATTGTATGATAAGCCTCACAAAAAACTTCTTTTCATGTATGCATGCAAGTAAATATGTTGTGTCACGAGCTTCTTTTAGCAAGCCATATTTCATCAAAGTGTCTATATTTATAGGATAAAAATAAGAAAATATTTTCATCCCATTGATTCTGAATTCTTCCATTAAGCTAGCTGATCCAGCCTAAATATCTTCTTACAACGGTCCAAGAGCTGTTTGTGTATTTCTCCATTCTAAAATGGTTTCTGTTAGTATACATTGTTTATTCTAGAATTAAACCCATGAATACCCTTGGGATAGATCATTACATGTGTTTCATGAATGTTTCATCCTTCATACATCCCATTGAAGATGTGGAAGTTATTAATAAGAGATAGAGAACCTTGGATCTGGAGTAGCACTGTAAAATGATTGGATAAGGACTGATCCAGGTGGGAGATAGTCGTGTGTGAGAAATCTGTTACTATATGCATGTTAGACAAGAACCTATCAACCCAGATCTATATTATTCAAACTCATATATTGTTGTCACACCATGTAAATTGGTCACCATTTATTCCTAGATCCATTGGATTACTAAAAAGAAGAATCTTCGTAAATATTTCATTAAGATGACTAGTCACATCCTGAATATATTCCTACAATGTTCTCGGAGCTGGTTGTGTATTTATCTATTATAAAATGGTTTTTGTTAGTATACAAATTTTTTTATGGAAGTCAACCCATGCATACCCTTGGGATGGATGATTCCACATGTTTCATTATGTTTCATCCTTCATCCATCCATTGAAGAAGGGTAAGTTATGAATTGGAGACAAAGAACCATGGATCTGGAGTAGCACTAGAGGACCGATCGAGGTGGAAGATAGTAATGTGTGAGAAATATGTTTCTATATGAGTGTTAGCCAAGCTCCTTTCAGCCTAACTCTTTATTCTTCTACCCCATCTCTTGTTTTTACACCACGTAAAATGGTAATCATTGATGCCAAGAACCATTAGATTACTAAAGAAAAGAATCCTAAAAAATATTATATATCCTTGCTTGAGTAAACACGCCCTTTATTTTTAGATTGATCTATTGTGGAAACACCGAGTCACAAAGACAGAGGTTTAAAGATGAAAAAAATACAGAAACAAAATAAGAAGAATAAGACAATGAATACGGAAACCGTGATTTACATGGTTTGGGAATAATCCCTATGTCCACAAAGAGGCAGAATCACTTCACTATAATTCGAGAGCACAATTACAGAGAGGTTTTAGAGTTTCTCACACACCAATCCCTAGTATGAATGAGATAATAATGAAAAAAGAAGCATCGTTCTTCCAACTGCATAGTAAGTCCATTGTGCTATAGTGAATGATGGTTGTATGCCTACATTTCTACGATAATGCAACCACCCAAGTCCAATCTACTAAAGCAGGCGGTGGGTAGAAGTTTGTGGAGCTAAAGTACCGTTGTCTCGAAAGTTTGAGATGATATAAGAGGTAGATCATGATTCAAGTGGGAGATTGTTGGAATGGTGTATCCTAATCTGTTTGGATGATGTTGGGCCAAATGCTAGGGGCCCATAATACACAGTAGACCACAAATCTTGCAGTTCATGTTCTGCTGTGAGCTCATTAGGGGATATAGGGGGAAATGGTCCCCTGCTTTGGGGGTCCAAGGGTTGAAGGTCTCTAGCCCAAAGTTTGAGGAACTGTAGCAACTCTTACTGATTCTGTTAGATCTGACCAGACAACACCGACATGACACTGTAGCAGTGCATACTTTGGAATGATTATTGTAGCATCTAGAACTTTGGAGACAACAATACTATAGTTTCACAAACTTCTAGCCACTGGACACTGTAACAGCTTGGACATGTAAGGTCGGAGCATTGTAGCAGTGCAGACTTCCAGCCACCAATCAGTGTATCACAAAAAATTAACTTTGTGGTTGGTGGAACAATGATTCATATTCTTTATTAACTCATTCAAGTTAGGGTTTTGGTGTGTGTTAAACTCTGAAACTTCCTTTTAATTATGCTCCCAAATTATAGTAAAGTGATTCTGCCTCTTTGTGGATATAGAGATTATTCGAAAACCATTCAAATTAATGTGTCTGTGTTCATATTATTTTTTTATATATATTTTATTCATCTACAAACCTCTGTCGTTGTGACTCTCAGTGTTTCTACAACAACTAGTATCAAAGTTTGAGTTCAGAATTCTCAAATTAAATGTTGGCTATGGAATAAGGAAAGGTGAAGATCTATCACTTCGATATAACTAACTCCAGTTACTGGAGGGTGAAAATTGAGGATCATCTTTATCATAAAAAGAAGCACTTGCCGCTTCTGGGTGTAAAACCAATGGATATGGAGAAAATAGAGTTGGGGTTACTTTATTGACAAATTCAGGGATTCATGCACCTTATGTTGGTCAAAAATTTAGTTTTCAACATCAAAGAGGAAAAAATGATGGCTATGATAATATGAAAGCTCTTGTGAATATGTATGACAAGCCTTCAGCATTAAGCAAAGTATGTCTGAAGTGACGATTGTTCAATCTGAAAATTATTGGAGGGAGGGTTTTTTGCAGATCATGTCAATGAATTCAATACGATCACAAGTCAATTAACATCGGTGGGAATTTCACTTGACGATGAGGTATGTACAATGGTTTTACTATCATCATTACTTGAAAATTGGGAAGAGACTGCAACAGTTGTAAGCAGTTCTTTAGGGAATACCAAGCTAGTTCTAGAGGATATATGAGACCTGATCCTCAATGATGATATTTGAAGAAGAAAATCGGGAAGATTCTATGATTCTGCTTTGAACATGGAAGAAAGTGGAAGATATGCAATGTTAATAGGAAAGAACTGAAATAAGGGAAAAGGGGTTGGTCCTACCTAATGGATTTTCAGGAAGAAAAGACATGTCAAGGAGTGTGAAGAAAAATTAAAGGCACCTAAAACTAATGCATCAAACATGGAAGCTGATGGAACTGATGATGTGCTACTACAAAGAATGAATAGACCTATGAAGTCTAGGATTTTAGACTCAACAGTGTCTTTTCACTCCACGTCGTGGAAGAGTTTCCTGAACAATTATGTTTCTGAAAATTTTGGCAAAAGGGGCATCTTGCTGTTGATGAAATCTTACAGATCCTAGGGAAGGGAGATGCACGGTTTAAGACCAACGGTGGGAGTTTTCTGGTTCTGGAAAACATGAGGCATATCTCTAGTTTAAGAAGAAATCTTATTTCTATCAAGACGCTTTATAATGTAGGTTTTAGTACCATGTTCACTGCTGGTGCATGGAAGATCACCAAGGGAGCTATGGTTATAGCTCGAGGAGTAAATAATAATACCCTTTACAAAATGGTAGTGACATGCATGGGCATGATTGCATCAATAAATTCTATCAAGGATTCACCACCATGACACTGAAGGTACTAGGGTCCGCAGCGGAAGCCGATGGACCAAGGAATTTAAAATTTTTCATCTTCAGGATGATGATACTTTTCATTGCCGATGATCTGATTCCCGGCTTGGTTCAATGATCTTGCGTAAATTAAAAGATCACATAAAATAAAACTTAAAGCATACCAGTTCATATATGAAACCATGCTCGCCTGTAACTTGTGGATGGCGATTATCGCTTGAAGGATCCATATAAGGATCCCTCTAGATCGTCCTCACGTGCTTCAAAAATCCAAGAGAGCACCAATCATTGAATTCTAGGTGTTAGAACAAAAATCTGATGATATCTTCGACGTCCCAACGATCACTGTGATCCTTTTCCTTCGATGCTTAAAGGTGGAACTTGGATAGTCTCTTTAGATAGAGATTATCTCTCTATAAATCTGTAGGAGAGAGAGTCACTCATTCACAAATGAATGAATAGTATGTTGGGAGATATTCTTCCTCTATTTATAGTAGAGTTTCTAAATACCCAGTTGGGTTAACCGACCCCCATTTATTTCAACATACAATAAATAAATAATTGTGATAAACTGTACTGATTCTATATTATTTATTATTTTATCACATACCTGTAATATATTTAAAATATATATTACGTGATAAAACCGAGTCATTTAACTTGACTCGTAATTCCCATTTAATATTAAACGAACCTTCAATATTAAAATAATATTTGTTTGATCAATATTATCATGTATTTACTTAACTTGTAAATAAATTAAACAAATTCAATCTCAATTATTCATTACTTGAATAATAATGAATTTATTTATTTCTTTGGCGGTTGAAACATTTGACAACACTCAGACCCCGTGGTGAGACCCACCATGTCCAATATACCTATTCAACTGAATTGTGTGGATTTTTGAATACGTTATTGTGTGTTACCCTCTAGGCATTTATCTCGATAGTAGTGAATAAAATCTACATATCAAGAATGGAGTCTAGTGACTCATCAATACCCCTAATGATATAAGAATAGTCATAGAAATGACTACCAACCTATGAATGATGATTGTGTACTATAATCTCTTTATCTTTACATATTTCATAAAACCAGATTCACACTTGTTTCATAGTCCTTTTCTTCCTTTTTTTTGATCTATCTGAATGAATTTACCTTTCAACTGTTTTAGCCAAATACTCACCATCCTGATCCACCAGGCCTGAGATATATAACTTTTTAAACTTGGAAGTGACAAATCCTTTATTTACCATTAAACCAATGTCATACCACCAATGACACACCCAAAACAAGCTACCTTGACATGATTTAAATATCATGGTTTTTTTTCCTTGCATCAAAGTACACAATAAAATCGCACACACCGATAATGATCTCAAATCAGGAGACCAATACACACGTCTATAGATAGGAACAAAATCCAACACATGTGGTGTTCCTATTGGCAGGTTTTTCCTCATGATCTCACTACTAGATATCACCAAGTGTGAACTTCATGAAAAGAAATCTCAAAGATTATGAGTCTCCAACACCTGATAGTCAAACATATACTGTGTCTAGTTAGTAAGATGCATCTAGACCATAGGAAATTTGTTTAAAATTAATGTCATAGTATCTTGAGGTTCTCATTATAGCTTGAGATCTTCTATAATGTTTTGATATGAAAATTAATATTGTACATTACCATTAAATAGTGGATGTAGAAAAGTATACACTATAATGGTAAGAATACATCAGGTATAACTAATTGTATACATGATATGGTAATCAAAAGTACTGCATAGTTGGGTCTAGAGAACCCACTATTTCAACACTCCCACTTTCACTAGAGACAACTTTCTAACCACACTTGTTATATTTTCAAATAATAAAGATCATGTTTCTGCTGAGTAATGGATTTAGCTGCGGGGTCTTCTACGTTTCTGTCGCATGAGAATTCTGTTATATGCGACCCCATTTCTTTAGAAAAACTTCTCAAGAGATGGTATCTCTGAGTATATCTCTTTTGTCCACTGTTAAAGCATGACATCCTGGCTAGTAAGAATATCATAATTTACCTTATGATAATACTATACTTACTAGGTGAGATTCCAAGAACTGGAAAAAATCATTGTGTTTATTAACTACTTCTTAACTGCTTTAAAAGCTGCAACATACTCGGTATTTGTAGATATGACTATCACAAGCTTTTATGAGATTGAATTTATCATCACCTTAGCCTAACTGCGATACTAGATCACATGGATCTTAGGAAGAATAGTTTTTTTCCACCATAACTAGTATACCTTCTTCTCCACATATTTGGTACATATCATTTGTACTTTTTGAAGTACAAGTTGATATTTTTGAATGCTTCACTTACAGTGCTCCTGGATATAATTGATATATGCATACTATAAAGTATATCCTAACAATAAAAATTCCTATACAAATTATGGAATACATGATTGATCCATCGCTAAATAATATAGAACTCAAATCACAACTTTAATCTCCTCCTATGTTCTGAACATGTCAGCCTTGAGAGATTAATCCATATGACATTGGAAACAATTCTTAACATGAATTGTTCCAAATTGTATTTTTCATTACAATGTCATTATATGTATGATTGAATAGGTCCAAGAAACCATTAGATCTACCTCAGTAGATCATGTTCCCTAGAACTTATGTTTCTCACTTTAATGCAATCACTAGAGTATACTTTTATCCTAGTCTTAACTAATTGTAAGATCAATATCTATTTTCCATATGTTGCGGAACATATTTCACTTGGAAAACTTTGGTTCTCCCACTAAAATTTGGTGGACCCATATAAAAGATTAATTCCAAATTAATGTTCTATGATCTTGTTTCTTAATTTAATCCTTAATTGGATATCAGTAACTTGTAGCCCGTATTGGTATCATATTATGTCATCATCCCTTTCTGATTACGTCAATTAGACACCTTCCAAAAAAAGATGATCTTCACATATGGTGAAAAATTTAATGATATTTGAAGTTATTTAATGCTCGAACCCTAGAATCCCAGAGTCGGTGCATTACTTTAATACATTGGCATGATTATGAGGAATCAAGTTCCGAAAGACCGATCAGTTTAGTGATCTTGAAAAATAGATTACATACATGAATATTACATTACACATTAGAAAATGAAACACTACATAAATTATGACTTGATAATTCCATTAATCCCATAGGTTAACCCTATTTATCAATAATAATACACTTCTAGGAATATTGGGAAAATAAAACATAAGAAAGGGGTGAGCTCAGATGCTTAGTAAGGATAACAATATAGCGGAAGCATTCATAAATAAGCATAGACATTTAAGGAAATGTATAAGACTAAAACAAAAGACGTTTAAACTTAAACTTAATCATAATATGGAAAATATAAATAAAATAATTTCATTTACCTATTCACATGGATATTCTACTTGTCAAATAATCACATGTAATATCAGTAGCCAATTTCATAATGATGGAATACATAATTCCAAACATCCTAACCACATAGTCAATGCCTTATTCTAATACTAAAAATAAGATCTTTTCAAGGCCTTATACCAAGACATTATTTTGTCTCATGAGACCTATTGATACATCGAGGAGCTATAGCGGGATACACCCGTCACTTACTAAGTCCAATGCATTCCTCATATGAAAAGGTTTAAACATAACATAAACATTTGTATTAAAAATAGCATACGAAATGTAAATAATTATCTATAAACCATGAATGGTATAAAATAACACATCCACATTCAAAAATATCACAAAACCTTCAATAAAATATGGAAGATTTGTATCATGATAAGTCAACATCAATCAAGAATAATATCCAGTAAAGAATGTTGACATAGTTGAAAATGATTAGTAAAATGAACTTAGTGAAATACCAATTTTTCATGAAATCATTTAAAAGTATCACAATTTATAAAGGAAGTAATTTAAATGATATTTTTGAATCAAAGTGTCTCATACCACTTTGAAATATTTGAAAATATTTATCATGTCAAAACATTCATGTCCATATAAATAAATCTTTAAAATCATTTCAAAAACATGGACATTAATTAAAAGGATTTAGAAAGATAAATATTTAAAACATTTAAAATGATGATCTAGTTGAATAGACCCTCCTATAAAACCATAAAATATTCATTTTGAAAACATTTTTATGAAATATGGGTATCGATAATAAATATGTCCCATAAAATACATACACATAAACAATCTCGAATAATAATGAGATTGAGGAAATAACCCTTACCTTGTAATTTTCCTTGATCAAAGGTACATTAACCTCAAGTATAATAGTTAAATAATTGTTATTAAATTATAAAAGAACCAAATACATAAATATAATATCATATATGATCTTATAATATTGCTTTGTTAATAATATTTTAGTAGTATCATCATTTCAGGTGTCAACTGATCTGTTTTACTTTATATGCTTGGTTATGTAACCCATGTTTGTTATGGATAGGATGTATTTGATTCACATCCAGAATTATATTAAGTTCTTAAAAAATATTTTTAATCATAAAATGAAAATTATTCTTGAATTATTATGATGGGGGAGGAACCACATCGCGTTCGTGGAGACGGTAATCCGTACGTACGCACGAGCGACAATATCATTATATTGATGGTGAAATCATATGTAATTGGATGGTATATCATATATACAGAATCATTAAAATGTTATATTTATTATTTACATCAATTATACTCATTATTATACCCATAAAAATAATGAAGTGTTTGAATAACAAACTACACCACGACGTAGAGACGGTAAACCGTACGTACACACGTATGGTGACTTTATCATTTATAGGATGGATAGAATAAAGAATATGTTTTTAATATATTTATAATAAAATCAAAGTATTTATAAGGTATTGGATTTATTATTTTGGTATAGAAACAACAAATAAAGAGGAAGTGGATGAAGAACAGAACTTGAAAGAGGGTGGTGAAATTATAACCTCTTCTTCAGGTGTTTCCTTTTGAGTTGACCAAAAGGGATCCTTACGTTGGCTTTATGATAAAATTAAAAACTCTAGGTTTATGTGAGGGAAATTGGGATGATATTTGGTTAGGGTTTGGCCGAGCCAAATGGATTTTGAGGTGTTAAATTAAGAGAAGGGGAAGTACCCTTTTATAAGAGGGGTGAGGGTCACTTTAGCAAAAGATTAAAATATTAATTTATTATACAATAATATTCGGTTTATAATGGCTCCAAATGAATTTATTTAGAGACTTAGGTTGTTATGGGTAGAAATACACTCAAACAATAGGTTTTAGACTAGTTTAGGTTACCATTTTAACCTTATCTTTTAGATTTGACTCTTAGTTAAATAGTTTAACTTTTACCGTGTCTTATTGTATTCTTACACTATATGGTTAATAAACATACTCTAAACTTATAAGAGAACCTAAAGTGGTTTATTAATGACATATATAATATTATTTAAGATATTTGGCTGATACTTATATTTATTGGAATATTATATCAACCAATAATATAGTATTTGTTTTAAAAATTAATTTATGTCAATTTTGACACTATTTTGAATTTTGTTTATCTGAAAGTCATAAAAACATAATCACTTAGAAAATATTTTATATAATCAACAATAAAATGTCATATTAACCTATAAAATTACTTTAATTCATCAAAAGTCTCAAATTACATTTATTTGGATATTTATAACATCAATTATTTTAACCTTTCATTAAAAAGGTAATTACTGCATCATCATTGTGTCATAAATAAAGTTAATTATTTAATGTATAAAAAATATAAATAAAATACCATTATTTAGGAAATATTTATATATTTCTAATGAATATTTATAGTCGAATTTATCTGATGTGTAACCCTATATTAAAAATGGTTTAGTTATTAAACTTTGAATTTAACACTTTTAACTCTTCTTTAAATAAAATAATAATAAATGTCATAATCTAATACAAGTGGAACTAAAGGATCATATTTTATTCCTAAGGTTGTGTTTGGTCGAATTACACTTATCAAATAGAATTAAGACATGTGTTAGGGTAATTATAATATCATGTTTACCCTTAATTACCCTATTTACTTTTAACCATGGTAAATAAAAGTCAAAAGTAACTATTCCCCAAAAATTATTTTCATTTTATTGAATTTTTTTTTCTTACTAATGTTAACTATTTCTCTCATATTTTTTAAATTCAACTCACAGAAGCCGTAAAATTATGTTTTATGCAAATTTTCAAATGCTGCTAAAAGTTGTGTAAAAGACAGTTAAAAGTTGAATAAAATTTTATATATCTAAAATTATTATAAAATGACTCAAAATAATTATATTGATCATATATAGGTATTATATAAAAATTTTTACCGAAAAAAATTAAAATAAAATAACTAATTAATTAAATAAAAAATAGGTTTCAAACAATAATGCAGTGTTTTTCACTATTTGTCAAAAATGGAAAGTTTTCAAAAAAATACCAAAAATTCACCCTAATCTAATTTTGATATTATGAATTCAAAAATGAAGTCTATTTTACCAAATTAAAAACCTAGAAGTTTCATTTATTAATTTAAAACTAATTCCTGTTGTCAAAACTGAAAAACGGTTTTAAAAAAAAAAGTAAAAACTATCAAAAGATTAGCATGTGTTTATGTGAAATTTAAATGTGAAATTACTAATAATGAACATAATTGTATTAAATGATAAAAATATAATCTAATTATTCTTATATACCATTCAAATTTATAATTGATCACTATAAATTATTTTGAATAAAAAAGTTGTTTTCAATTAAAATTTAGTATTTTTCACTATTCACCCAAATATGAAATTTATCAGAAAAATACAAAAATTTATCGAAACTAAATTTTTATGTCCTGATTCTAAAGAAGAAGTTTATTTTGTCAAATTTAATATATAAAAGTATCAAATATTGGATTTAAAAGGGTTCTCCATTAAAAGGCGGTAAAATTTCATTTTCTGAAAAATAATTCCTTTATCTAAAAAAATAAATTTCTTCTTATATTATGTCTAAGAAACACATAATATGGATGTTAAAATTATATGAAATATATGATCTTCAAAATTTAGTTAATACTATTCATAAATGCTTTTGAATGACTAGTTTGGTAAGTCGTGGTGTGCTTGAACTTAGTGTTGCCTGTAGCGCAAGTTATTGAATTACTTTGAAGAAATAACGTACTATGAAATCGTGGGGTGTTACATTATCCCCACCTTCAATAAATTGCGTCCTCACAATTTGAAATTGTTCTTATAAAATAAAAGGTTAAAAATAGAAAAATACCTTTGTGGAAAATCCACATCGGAAATTGGGTTTATAAAATTTAGTCTTAATATGAGGGAAATGGAAATGAAAATGTCACCACAAAATTATTATCTTGATTAATAGAACATTGGTGGAAATAAGAGGCACATAATTGGAGGGAAAATGTAAATATTTATAGGGTGTTATTGAGGTCATAAATCACAAACAAATGTAAAATTGAGGGTCTCAAAGATGTCAATCTATGATGAATTAAAATATCATTGGTTCATCAAATAATAAGGTATTAGGATAACACATTATTGGTTTTAAGATCCATTCCCTGAAGTTTAAGAATTAATTTATTCATAGAATAAGAGGAAAAAATATACTTGACAAGTAGAGTTTCATCGTTCAACTAATTCATACCACAAACTCATCTTTCACTCCAAAAGATAATAGAATTCAATAATATTATATTTATCCTAATCGTATATGGTTCAAAAAATATTGAATTTATAATTAATTTTTCAGACTATATAAAAAAAGTACATTATAAAAACCAGGACATCACGTATTCCAGTGGTAGGTGAACCACCCTTGTCGCCCTTAGATTGCGGGTTCAAGTCTCGCGGCCTTGCCGGACACGACGGGTTATCGCTCGACCTCTGGGTTGTTCATTTTATGAAAATCCAAAAATAATATCAAGAAATAATTTAACCTTAACAATAGTATCTAATGTCAAACTTAATCGATTCAAACATTTAGACTTATCCAAAATACTTTTTTCCAAACACACAGTCTAATATTTATAAAGAAGGTAAACCCAATGAAGATCCTTTTCCATGTAATAACATGTGAACACCTTCATTATGTATTCTTTTAAAAAACTTTAACACCCTAAATTACCATAAAACGTTATTGATTACATTCCTGATCCCTTATTCCTTATAGAATACTAAATATACTCCTTCTATCCAAAAATGTTTTAAACTCCAACAATTATGGAAGATACAAGTCATTAATCGGTTTCAAGGTAGTCAAGAATATCCAATATAATTTATCCAAATAAATCATATATTATCCCAAAATCACTACCTTAGTATTAGAACCATATTACGGTTTATCTTTCTATCAACAATATATTTTACAAAAGTTTTAACTAGCTATTGAGTCACTTTTCTTGGTTGCACACAATCTCAAGTCCTTAATGAAATAGTACTGCAGTACAATCCTTATATACTCTATAATTCTTATAATATTTACATCATTAATACAATACTCAAATGACACAATACTTTAATATCAAAAATAAGAAATATAATCATTCCTTTTCATCTATGGTAGTATCATAACATTATTATTATCCAATAACATCATTTTAGGCACACTCTGATGATTTGGACATTGATTCACGTAGTGACCCAACTCATTGCAGATGAAGCATTGTACACTTGAAACATTTTTCTTACCCATACAATCAAGTACTTGGTGTCTTTTTTCTCCACACTTTTAACAAACTCAAATTCCCTTAAAGCATTTACCAAGGCGATTCTTTCCACAGTTATCACATACAGAAAAATACTTATTTCCCTTCTTCCCTTTGTCCATATTTCTCTCTACCATCCTTTTCTTCTCTAGCTTCCCATCAAAGAAATATGACACAGAGAATTCTTTACTTATCTTATTAACACAAGATACTATTTCTTCATATGATGAGAATAGGTGGTAGATTATTCCCCTTATAATTGTTGGATTAATACCATGAAAGATATGATCCTTCTTAATCTTTTGATCATGCGTATTACTAGAATTATCATTCCTTCTACTAGGTTCCATTTCTAACCAATGACATACACTATGATAGTTTATGAATATCAATGCATAATTCCAAACTTGTAAAATACCTAACATAAATTGAAAAGATAATGCATATAATCTATAATCATAAAATGTTTTCTTTGAGTAAGTATTTACTCCTTAATCCTTCATAATCGCTTGTAATAAAAATGTGAGTTATCCAAAGCGTATCCACTGGGAGTGTCGTAACCCATAATGCAGAAAATCCCATTGTCGTGTATCAAGATACCCTAAGTCAATCCCTAAACTCCTTCTCAGAGTTTTCAATCCTATGTACATCTGTGCCAGAGCTGCCTATACCTGCTCGTATCCAGACCGGGATGCATTTCTTGGAAAATATACAAAATCTCTATAATAAAAAAATTCAAGGAATTTATTCTATACCAATCCTCAAATTCTTTCTTAGGGTAATGTTCTCTAATATGATTTTATCTAAATATATTTCCAAGGTTGTTTCTAAAATTTATCTGATACCAACTGTAACGTTCTAACCCTAGAGGCCTAGAGTCGGTGCATTATTTTAATACATTGGCATGATTACAAGGAATCAAGTCCCGAAAGACTGATCAGCTTAAAAGTCTTGAAAAATATATTACATACATGAATTCTATATTACACATTAGAAAATGAAACAAAACATAAATGATCCTTTGAGAATGCCATTAATCCCCTAGATTAACCCTTCTTATCAATCATAATACACTTCTTGGAATCCTGGGAAAATAAAACCTAATAAATGGGTGAGCTCTGATGCTCAGTAATGATAAAAATATAGAGGAAACATTCATAAATAAGAATAAACATTTACGGTGATGTATAAGACTAAAACATAGGCCTTTTAAACTTAAGCCTCATCATAATATGTCAAAGATAAATCAAATAATTCCATTTACCTATTCACATGGATATTTAACTAGTCGTATAATCACATGTAATATCAATAGCTAGTTTCATAATGATGGAATGCATAATGCCAGACTTCATAACCACATTGTCAAGGCCTTTTTCCATGACTACCAGTAATATTTTGTCAAGGCCTAGTACCAAGACAATATTTTGTCTCATGATACCTACCGATGCATTGAAGATCTATAGTGAGCTCCACCCATCACTTACTAAGTCCAATGCATTCCTCATATGGAAAGGTTTAAACATAACATAAACATTCATATTAAAACTAACATACGAAATTTCAATAATTTACCCATAAAACATGAATGATATAAAATAACACATCCACATTCAAACATATCACAAAAACTTCAATACAATATGGAAGATATGTATCATTAAAAATCAATCTCAATTAAGAATAATATTCAGTAGAGGATAATGAAATATTTGAAAATGATCAGTAAAATGATTTGAGATAAATACCCCCTTTTCATGAAATCATTTAAAAGTTTCAAAATTTATAAAGGTAGTCATTTAAAATATATTTTTAAATCAAAGTGTCCCATAACACTTTGAAACTTTTGAAAATATTTATTATATCATAACATTCATTTCCATATAAATAAATCCTTAAAATCATTTTGAAAATATGGACATTAATTAAAAGGATTTAGAAAGATAAATATTTAAAACATTAAAAATGATGATCTAGTTAAATAGAACCTCACATAAAACCTTAAAATATTCCTTTCCAAAATATTTTTATGAAATATGGGTATCGATGATAAATATATCCCTGTAAATACTTACACATAAACAATATCGGATAATAATGAGATTGAGGAAATAAACCTTACCTTGTACTTTTCCTTGGTCGAGGTTACTTTAACCTCTTTTATAATAGTTAAATAATTGATATTAAATTATACAAGAACTAGATACATAAATATGATATCATATATGATCATATAATATTGCTTTGTTAATAGTATTTTAGTAGTATCATCGTTTTGGGTGTTAACTGACCCATTTTCCTTTATATGCTTGGTTATGTAAGCCATGTTTATTATGGATAAGATGTATTTGATTCATATAAAGAATTATATTAAGTTCTTAAACATTATTTTTAAACATAAAATGAAAATTATTCTTGAATTATTACGATGGGGAATGAATCTCATCACGTTCATGGAGACGGTAATCCGCACGTACGCACTAGCGACAATATCATTATATTGATGGTGAAATTGTATGTAATTGGATGGTATATCATATATAAAAAATCATCAACATGTTATATTTATTATTTAGATCATTTTTAATCTTTATTATACTTATCCAAATAATGAAGTGTTTGAGTAACAAACTATACCACGGCGTGGAGACGGTAAGCCGTACATACACACGTATGAGGACTTTTTCATTTATAGGATAGATAGAATAAAGAATATGGGGGTAAAATTTTTATAATAACATTATAGTATGTATAAGGTACTAGATTTATTATTTTGGTATGGAAACAATAAAGAAATAGGAAGTGGAAGAAGAAAATAACTTGAAAGAGGGTGGTGAAATTATTATATCTTCTTCAGGTGTTTCCTTTTGAGTTGATCAAAAGGGATAATTAGGTTGGATTTATGATCAAAGTAATGACTACAGGTTGATTTGAGGAAAATTTGGATTATATCCTTTAAGGTTTTGGCTAATCAAAATGGCTTTGGAGGTGTTAAATTAAGAGAAGGGGAAGTACCCTTTCATAAGAGGGGTGCGGGTCACTTTAGGAAAAGATTAAAATATTAATTTATTATACAATAATATTCGTTTTATAATGGTTCAAAATGAATTTATTTATAGCCTTAGGTGGTTATGGGTCGAAATAATCCCAACCAATAGGTTTTAGACAAGTTTTTGTTGCCTTTTTAACCTTATCTTTTAGATTTAACTCTTAGTTAAATAGATTAACTTTTACCATCTATTCTGGTATTATTATGCTATATGGTTAATAAACATACACTAAACTTCAAAGAGAATCTCAAGTGGTTCATTAATGACATATATAATATTATTTAATCCATTTGTCCAAACCATTGATTTTTATGAATATTATATCAACCAATAATATAGTAATTGTTTTAAAAATTAATTTATAACAATTTTGACACTATTTGGTATTTTGTTTTTGTGAAAGTCATAAAAAACTTATCAATTCGAACAAAATTTATCTAATCAACCCTAAAATGTCATATTAACCTATAAAATTATTTTAATCCATCAAAAGTCTCAAATTTCATTTATTTAGATATTTATAACATCAATTATTTTAACCATTCATTAAAAAAGTAATTACTACATCATCATTTTGTCATAAATAATCTTAATTATTTAACGTCTAAAAATTATAAATAAAATAAAATTATGTAGAAAATATTCTTATCTTTATAGTTAATATTTATAGTTGAATTTATCTAACGTGTAACCCTATATTAAAATGGTTTAGTTATTAACCTTTCAATTTAACACTTTTAACTATTCTTTAAATAAAATAATAATAAATGTCATACTTTAATCCAAGTGGACCTAAAGGATCATATTTTATTACTAAGGTTGTTTTTGGTCGAATTAAACTTATCCAATAGAATTAGGACATGTGTTCATGTAATTATAATATCATTTTTACCCTTAACTACCCTATTTACTTTTAACCGTGCTAAATTAATGTCAAAAGTTACTATTAACCAAAAATAATTTTCATCTTATTGAACCACATTTTTCTTACTAATGTTAAACATGTCTCTTAGATTTTTTAAATTCAATTTACAGAAGCGGTAAAATTATGTTTTGTGTAAATTTTTAAATGCTGCTAAAATTTGGGTAAAAGACAGTAAAAAGTTCAATAAAATTTTATATATCTAAAATTACTATAAAATGACTCCAATGAATTAAATTAAACATATATAGGTATTAGGTATCTATTTTGATCTAAAAAAATTAAAATAAAATAACTAATAACTTAAATAAAAAGTCAGTTTCAAACAATAACGCAGTGTTTTTCACTATTCGTCAAAAAATTGAACGTTTTCAGAAAAATATAAAAAATTCACCCTAAGATAATTTTGATATTATGAATTAAAAAATGAAGTCTATTTTACCAAATTCAAAACATATAATTTTCATTTATTAAATTAATTCCCGTTGTCAAAACCTAAAAGTGAGTTTTTAAAAAAAGAAAAAACTATCAAAAGATTGACATGTGTTTATGAAAAATTTAAATGTGAAATTACTTATAATGACCATAACTGTATTAAATGATAAAAATATAATATAATTATACTTCCAAAACATTCAAATGTATAATTTAACACTATAAAATTTTTTGATAAAAAAGTTGTTTTCAATTAAAATTTAGTATTTTTCACTATTCACCCAAATATGAAATTTACCAGAAAAACACCAAAAAATTATCGAAACTAAATTTTTATGTCCCGATTATAAGGAAGAAGTTTATTTTGTCAAAATGTATATATAAGTGTCAAATATTGTATTTAAAAAGGGTTCACCATTAAAAGGCCGTAAAATTTCATTTTCTGAAAAATACTTTCTTTATATGAAAAAAATGATTTTTTTTCTTATATTTTGTCTTATAAACATATATATGGATGTTAAAATTATATGGAATATATAAAATTAAAAATTCAGTTAATACTATTCATAACTGCTTTTGAACTGCTAGTTTGGTATGTCGTGGTGCGCTTGAACTCGGTGTTGCGTGTAGCACAAGTTATTAAATTACTTTGAAGAAATAACATACTATGAAATATTGGGGTGTTACATTCTCCCATACTTCAATAAATTGAATCCTCGCAATTTTAAATTGTTCTTCGAAAATAAGAGGTTAAAAATAGAAAAATACCTTTGTGGAAAACCTACATCAGAAATTGGGTTTAAAAAAATTAGTCTTAATAAGGGGGAAAGACCATATACGGCAGGGGAATTCCGATTATGTCCAGAACCAGCTGCGGTGAGGGTTGCGGTTATTGCAGGACATTGTAGTGGCTACCGAACGTGGTGGTTGGACCAGGTGCGGTCGACGCTGGGAATTCCATCTGACGGGGTTCAGGCAGTAGGGGCAGTAGAGGAACCAGCAGAGGAGGATGGAGGTAGGGCTGGTTCCAGCTAAGGGAGGCGGGTGCAACCTCAGGGAGGAGGCGGCCAAGATATGGCCGGTGCGGCGGACGGCGGGCGCGACTAGGGGAAGTCGGCGCTGTGGAGGTGTTGTGACCAGGGGAGCCGGTAGGGTCTAGGGAAACCGATGCAGGCTGAGCGGGCAATGACCGTGGAAGAAGGAGACACCTTCTTGGGGAGGCGGTGCGGGTGGGTCGCGGTTCACCGGTGGGGAAGAGCATGTTCGGCCGGGAGGCCGACCGACCAGCGGACTAGAGGGGAAGGCGGATCCGAGAGATGGATGCCGCGCCAGATAGGTTGGGATGACGATGAGTGGTCCGAAAACCGAAGGGAGGCGTCGTGGATAGGGTGCACCACACCTAGCACGAGGGAGGAAGGAGAGTGGGGCCGAGCCGCCCCACTTGTTTGACACCCTTATTTTTTTAATTTTAATTTTTCTTTTTCAAAATTCCTTGCTCGCATTTTTTTGGTATGTGGATTTCCACACCCCATTTCTCATTTTCCAAAAGTTATTAAATTAGCCTCAATATAATAATAAAATATATATTATTATAATAACAAGATAAATATTATTATAATAACAAAATTATTATAAAAATTATAAAATGCTAAAATTATAATTTGCATAGAATTGAAATTATTTCCAATGAACTAACATCGATCATATATTTAATGGTCCTACATCTGAAATAATCATTTGAAAAATTTTAACACTTAGAGAAAAAAATGCAAACATGATCCGTATCTAAAATTTCAAAAGTCCATAACTTGGTCGTTTGAAACCGGATCGATGCACGGTCTGAACCTTTGGAACCGATTTCAAACCCTCACTTAATTTTATGAAAAATAATTTTTATTTGGCTTATAAAATTTACACTTTCACTATGATACCAATTGAAGTAACTGGGGCCCGCAGAGAAAGCTGATTGGTTGGAGAATTAAAAAATGCTCATCATCGAGACGACAGTACTTGTCGTCGCCAATGATCCAAGCCCCGGTTTGGTCTGAAGATCTTACGAAAATTAAAATAGCACGTAAAATAAAACTGAAAACATACATGTTCAGATCTTAAGTCATCCTCGACTGCAACTAGACGATGACGATCGTCCCTTGAGGGATCTATAGTAGGATCCCACTAGATCGTTCACACATGCTTCAAAAATCCGCAGTAGCACCGATTGTCAAATTTTAGATGCTAACACAGTAATCCAATGATATCTTTTACATCTCGAATATCACCGCTATCCTCTACCCTTGATGCTTGAAGGAGGAATATGGATCTCCACTTGAGAGGGAGACTCTCTCTCTAGAAATCGGGAGAGAGGGGAACTCCTTCATAAATGAATGAATAGTATGTTGTGAGAGAGCATCTTTGTCTATTTATAGCAGAGTTTCTAAATAACTGGTTGAGATCCCCAACCCCCATTTGTTTAAATGTCTACTAAATAAATAATTATGATGAACTATATTATGTCAATATTATTTATTATTTTATCACATACTTGTAATATATTTAAATTATATATTACTTGATAAAATCGAGTCATTTAACTCGGCTCGTAATTCCTGTTTAATATTAAACGAATCTTGAATATTAAAATAATATTTGATCAATTAATATTATATAATATTTTCTTAACTTGTAAATATATTAAAGAAAATCAATCCCAATTATTCATAACATGATTAATAATTAATTTCATTCTTTCTTTGGTGCTCGAAACTTTGGACAACACTCGAACCTCATGGTGGGGTCCACCGTGTCCAATATACTTATTCAATTGAATAGTGCAGATTCTTGAATACGCTATTGTGTGTGACCATATAGGACCTTATCTCAATAGAAGTGAATAAAATCTATAAACCAAGAGCATATTATAGCAACCAATCATGACCCCTAACAAGATAAGGATAGTCATAGAAATGACTACCAACCTACGAACACTGACTGTGTACTATAATCTCTATCTTTAAATATCTCATAAAGCATGACGCACACTTGTATCATCGTCCTTTTCTTGATTTATTATTTTTTGATCTATTTGGATGGATTTACCTTTCGACTGCTTTGGCCAAACACTTATGATGGTAGCACCATCATGATCAATCGGGCCTGAGATATACAACTTCATAAACTTGTAAGTGAAAAATCTTTTATTAACCATTCAACCAATGTCATTCCACCAATGAGGCACCCAACACACACCACCTCTCCAAGATTTCAATATCATGGTTTTTTCCTTACATTAATGTACACAATCAAATGATACACACAGGTAATGATCTCAAGTCAGGAGACCAATACACATGTCTGTAGATAGAAACAACCAATGACCCCCAAAACATGTGGTGTTTTAATTGGTGGGTCTTCCCTCATGATCTCTCTACTAGAGATCACAAAGTGCGAACTTCATGAGAAAAGTATCACTTCTTATGAGCCCCCAGTACCTGTTGTCAAACATCTATTGTGTCCAGTCAGTAAGATACATCTAGATCATAGTACAGTTGTTTAAGATTAATGTCATAGTATCTCGAGGTTCTCATTATAGCCTAGGGTCTACTATATCTTTTTTATATGATAATTAATCTTGGAAATTTCCATTAAATAGTGGATGCAGAAAATTCCACACTATAATGGTAAGAATATATCATGTATAACTAATTGTATACAAGATATGGTAATCAAAAGTACTAAATAGTTGGGTCTAGGGCACCGTCTATTTTAACAGACACTATAGGCTAGAGCACATGTGTGAGAATGGAATGAAGGTGCTGATGATAAAATGAATTCTACTGGAGTTAAAGTCAGTGGAATGCCTATGTTAAGATTGTATCTTCATAAAATAGAAGAAGTTATATTTTACGAAATGAGGCAGAACACTAAAGGCTGGGAAGCTAGACCCAGTGCACACAGATTTTTGGGGGGCTGCACCAACACATTCCCTTAGAGGGTCACTAGGGGTGTCCATGGATTAGGTCGGGTCGAGCGGTTTTTTGGACAAGACCCGATAAAAAAATTTCGGGTTAGGTCAGGTTGGGCATGTTTTTTATGTCGGACCCGACCCAAACCAACCCATACTGACTCGGGTTTGGTTGGGTCGGGTCAATGGGTTTATCGAAAAAAAAATCAACTTCTTTCTGGATATCCCACAGGACGTCTCCTCTTTGACCCGGTGCGACCACTATCCCCTACACCCAAGAAGTATCTTCCTCCCTACGCCTCTAATGTCCAGCCACCACCATTGTCATCAATTTGTATAAATGTTTTACAAACTCGCCCAATCTCTTTCCATTCGGTAAACAGATTAATCCTCTCGATTATTACATGATGATTTCCAGTTGGTTTTCTCAATTCTTGCAATCGATGTTCTCAAAAATCGAGGCAGTGGAGTAACCGTCATTGGTGGTGCACGGGTGATAATGAAGGTGGATTCGATTGTGGTGGGTCAATCTCTAGTGTATCTAATCCTCTCAAAATTCTCCCCAATCTTCTTTCCCTCGATTTAGCGATCACACTTCCATCCCCCTATTGTCAAAAACACATTGAGAAAAACTAGTAGAGCGTTCTACTCAAAACTTGAAATAATTTTGTTTAGAACGAGAAAATAAAAAATTAAACCCCACTATGGAAAAATGTCGACACTTTTGATTTTGGTTCCACAATTGATCAAAATAACTTCCTGGTCCTCTATGGTTGGATTCCTTGGATGAAACCCCATCACTCATCCTAGATCTGGAGAAGAAAAAGAGTTCCCCTCCGTAGGGGATTTGGGGCTATAGTCGCAGTGCAGATGGAGGGGTAGACATAGGTGTGGTGGAGGTAGTAGAGGAAAAAGACCGCAGTGAGGATATGCCCTTGGGTTCAGTGCGGCAGAGTGCTGGTCATCAGACGAGGTGGAAGAGATGATGAAATGTCGGGCGGGCTACATAGAAGCAACAATAGAGGTGGGGGCGATGTGTGAAATTGACGACATCGGCCAAGTGGGGTGGATGGCATGGATGTAGGTAGGTAAGGAGGAAGATAGTGGAGAGGGACTTGGGTTGGGAGAGAGGGAGGAAATAGAGAGAAGTTTGACGAGAAGGGGTTGCGTGAGAGGGAAGATTGGCTCGGCGCATAGGTGGTCATCGGGTTGGTTGGGATGGGCCGGGTCTTATTTTTCCCAACCCGTGACCTGACCCAACCCGACCACAGGTCAACCCAAAGTAACCCGACCCATGCATATAATTTTTTGAACCCGACCCAACCTGGTAGGGTCAGGTCTTGACACCCATAATGGTCACAATATTATGTGACATTTATCAATGATTCAACAAGGAACGTGTGAGATTACTTTCTGAATAGAAAATTCAATGTGTTTAATGTGTTTTATAAGTGGAATTCCATGATGGAAAATGAGTCAGGAACTAAGAAAAAATGTTTGAGGCCTGACAACAGTGGAGAGTATGGCAGTAAGGAGTTCATAGAATTCTATTCTAAATATGTAATTCGGTCTGAGAAGACTATTCCAGGTACACCACAACCCAACCACGGTTCAACCCAAAGTATCCCAACCTATGCATATAATTTTTTGAATCCAACCCAACCTGGTCAGGTTGGATCTGGACATCCCTATGGGTCATAATATAATGTTACATTTATCAATGAAACAACATGGAAGGCATGATATTACATTCAAAATAGAAAATTCGACGTGTTTCATGTGTTTCAGAAGTGGAAGTTCTTGGTGGACAAGGAGTCGGGAACTAAGAAAAAATGATTGAGGCCTGACAATGGTGGAAAGTATGGCAGTAAGCAGTTCAGAGAATTCTATTCTAAAAATGTAATTCGGTGGGAGAAAACTATTCCAGGTACACCACAATAGTATGATGCATCCTAAAGGATGAATAATACCATAAATGAACAAGCTAGGAACATGTGGATGCACTCGGGATTACCCAAAACCTTCTGGGATGATGGAGTGAACATAACAATATATCTCATCAATAGGATTCTATCTGTATCAATGAGATAATATCTACCTGGGGAGCTCTGGTCTAGTAAAGAGGTAAGACTCTCACATTTATGAGTTTTTGGTTGTTTGGAATATGTGCATATTGATGCGGATGCAAGGGGACAAGCTAGATTCTATGTCCAAATCATGTTTATTTATTGGCTATAGTGGTGAGGAGATCGATTACCATTTTTTTGATGATCAGAACATGATGATCATCAAAAGACGAAATGTGATATTTAAGGAAGGTTTCACATACAAAGATCGTCATTCAATTAAACTTGATAGTCGAAACAAAGAATCAAATTGTCATGAGAAAGTGGAGCTTGACGGTGTACCTCAACATGTGACACCAGAACCAGTAGATCCTACACCTCAAATGGAGTTGAGGTGATCAACAAGGGTGATAAGTCCTGTACAGAGGTATTCACCATCCTTGTTGGATTGGTGTACCCCAGATCCATCTTGTATGATGTTTGGGCCAAATTCTTCCAGCCCGTACTGCGCACCAGTCCGCAACTCCGAAGGTCGAGCTCTACGGTGAGCTTTTTAGGGGTTGTAGGGGGCAACACACCCCTACTCCTTGAGTCTAGGGGTCAAAATTCCTCGGCCAAAATTTAAAGAAATTTTAGCAGACCGATTATAGTAAAGCTGACTGGCGACTCCGACATGGAACTGTAGGTCTTCAGATTTCAGTTGTCGGCCACTATAGTAGCTTGAACATGGGTGGCTGTGAAACTATAGCGATGCAGACATATAAAACCTTTTACTTTAGCACAAAAGAATTTCTATGTGGTTGGTGTAATAAAGTTTATTCCACCTTATTCTTCCATTTCACACTAGGGTTTTATGTGTCATTTAGAACCCTGAAACTCTTGGTAATTTTGTGCTCCCAACTATAGTAAAATTTCTGCCTCCACAAAATTAGGGGTCATTTACCGAACCATATAAATCTTTGTGTCCTTTTTTTATTCTTCTTTTTTTCAAATTTTCTTCATAAAAAAACATGTTCTATCACTAAAACTCGTGACATTTATGCAACAATCCTCACATTATTTGTTATTTTCTGACAGAGGAGAACCAGAAAGCTTTGAATAATCAATTAAATTGAATGAGTTGAAAAAGTGGGAGTTGGATATGAAGGAGGAGATGTCTTCAATACATGAAAACAATACATTGGAGTTACACCTCTTCCCTAAGAAAATAAAGCATGAAAGAACAAATGGGTATACCAGGTCAAGAAAGAACATAATGGAAAGAGAAGGTTCAAGGTAAGGTTAGTGGTAAACGGTTTTCAATAGAAACAAAATGTAGATTTCACTGAAATTTTATCACCTGTAGAAAAGCTTACAATCATCTCGATGGTTCTCAGTATTATTTCATCAGAAGACTTATACCTAGATTAGCTTGATGTCATGACTACTTTCCTTCAATGAGATTTGGAAGAGTACATCTATATGTTGTATCCAGGGGGATACGTTGAGTTACGGAAGGAAGACCTATTATGAAAACTCCATAGGAGCTTATATGGGTTGAAGCAGGAACTCAGGCAGTGGAAAAAAGGTATTCATTTATGAATAAAAATTAATAGAAATGGTGTGGCATGGATCAATGTTGGTACACCAAATCTTTTGGGGATGAATAAATTATAATGCTTCTAAATGTGGATGACATGCACATTGAGGGAACATGTATGCAGGGGATCGATGAAGTGAAAGGGAAGCATGGTGAGAAGTTCAAGATGAATGATCTTGGAGAAGCTGAAAATATTTTAGGGATGAAGCTCAAGAGAGACTATAGAATCTAAACCTTGATTTTATCACTGGCTGAATATATTGGGAAGGTTCTGAGAAACTTTAGTATGTTGGCAGCAAAAATAGTCTCTATTCCCCTGGTGATCCATTTCAAATTATCAAAAGATCAATCACTTAAGATGATAGAAGAGGGTGAGTACATGGAAATGGTTTCATACACATCAGTGGTTGGAAGCTTGATGTATGTCATGATTTGTACATGACATGACATTGATCTTGTGGTAGGATTTCTGAGAAAGTACATGGATAACCCTGAAAATGAACATTGGGAAGCTATGAAGTGGATACTGAGATACCAGAATGGAAGTATCTCAGTGCTTTGGGTATGGAAATTCATTACAAGTGTGGATCAGGCTCCAAGTGGGAGATTTTTGGATTGGCATAGCCCGATCTATTTGGATGAAGTTGGGATGAATTCTAGTGGCTCATACTATACACTAGATTGCAACTCTCACTAGTCAAGCTCCACTATGAGATTTTTGGGGTTGGTAGGGGAAACACTCCCTTGCTCCGGGGGCTGAAGGTGTCCAACCAAAATTTTGGATAATTATAGAAACTCTGATCGAATATAGTATAGATGACCAATAAACATCGACAACACACTTTATGAGTGCAGAATTTTTCATGGTTGCTATTGCATCTAGAACTTTGGATACAACAGTACTGTATTTCCAAAGACTTCTAGCCACCGGCCATTATAGCAGCTTGGACTTAGGTGGTTGCAGCACTGTAGCAGTGCATAATTTCAGGGGACTTACTATGAGATTGGTGGCATAATCCAAGAATAATGACATTTGACATACATGAAAGTGGTTGGAAGATCTGGACACGGGCTTGTGCAACAAGTGGAGGCACACTGACATACAGACAGAAATGAGGTTCATCATCATCCTAGTGGTAGACTTCCTGGTCAGGTTGAGCCAACACTTCGGGATGATTATGGTAGGTACATGGTTACACTTGAAAGGTTGGACATAGAGAGGCAGAGGCCTCAGTGGGGACAAAGTTCTAGAAGACCAAGTCCCTGACGACCATCAAAGTGGCAGAGGTGAACATACAGAGGGTCTTCTAATCCTCACCCATCTTGAATCTAGGGGATGAAGTGTTGGGCTAAAAGGCATACAAGAGGGTGTACACCACTCACTTGGGAAACATGATAGGTTCGTTGTGAACCAACAAGAAGAAAGATCTAATAAGGTAGGAAATGGAGAAATGTGACATGGGCATAGTGGACTTCAAGGGATTCTTGTGGGACGCATCGCTATTGAATGCAGCGAGCTCTCTAAACATGAGCAAGGTGTTCAAGATATTCCCCACACTGATGTCTCACCTAGGGATGTCATGATCGATAGGATACTATAGATTGGGAATGAGAATGAAATGAATGAGTTGATCAAGAATGACTTGAAGGATGAGATCACGTCTCTACTCTTGAGATCCTACATTATAAAAAAGAATGGTATGCTGAAACTAAAGAACAGTCAGGTAAGGCCCATATAGAATAATGATTATATGAAGGGAAACATCGACAGGGTGCCCAACCATGAGATCGACAAGCACTATACTTGGGAGGACGACACAAAGATGCCAGGCTTCTCATATTATGATGCCTTCTACTTAAAGGACTCTATCATGGGTGCTAACAATATACCAGAGTATGGGGGGAGGTCACACTTGGGAATGAAGAAGAAAATGATCACTGGGTTGATGTTCGACAGTGAGTGCTTGATGCCCAGTAAGCAGACCTTGTCGAGTGAGCACGTGATCAAGTACTTCATCAAGACAGAGGGCCATAAGGATCCTCCTAAAGGTATATTCTCAACTAACCAAGTGGACAGGTAGGCCCAAAGATGGATGAAGAGGGCGGTGGATCAGGAGGAAAGGGTGCACAACTTGTTCATGACCGAACAAGAGATGGACAAGTGAATGACAAAGGTTTCCAAGTTGACATCGAGGTCGGGGAATCCTTTTTGGGTCCAGATCTACTAAAATTTCGACATTGTGAGCAACCCTAAAATGTTAAAGTTGTAGTAGAGCTATATCCAGAAAGGCTTCCCCAACCTCGATGTCAATTTATCTACCTTTTTTAGCCTCTCTTCCATCTCCTTCCTGATCATGAACAAGCTCTACTCCCTCAACACCTGATCCACCACCCTCTCCATCCAGCTATGATCTTGCCTACCCACTAGGTTACCTGAGAATATACCTCTAGAAGGACCATTATGGCCCTCTGACTTGATGAAGAACTTGATCATGAGTTCGCTCGACAAGGTTTATATGTCAGGCATCAGGCACTCATTGTCAAACACTAACCCAATGATCATAGTTTTCTTCATGCCCAGGTATGTCCTCTCCTCAGACTCAAGTATGGTGTAATCGCCTAGGCCAGAGTCCTTCCTATTGGAGGCTTTGTGAGGTGAAACGTTAGAAATCTTTTCATTACCCTCCCAAACATAGTACTTGTTAATCACATGTATGAGAACCTCATCAAAGTCCCCCTTCATTTAATCATTGCGTCATATGGGCCTTATCTGTCTGTTCCTTAACCCTACAAACTGCCATTCTTCTTTTTAATGTAGGCTCTCAAGACCTGAGACATGATATCATCCTTCAAGTCATTCTTGATCAACTTGTCCATTTCGTTTCCATTCCCAATATTCAGTATCATGTTGATTATGGTATCCTCGGGTGAGATATCATGTGTGAGGCATGTCTTGAACACTTTTCACGTGTTTAGGGAGCTCGTTTCGTCCAACTACAATGCACCCCACAATAACCCCTTAGCATCCACTATGCCTAGGTCACATGTCTCATTCTCCTCCCTGATTAGCTCTTTCATCTCTTCGTTTCACAACGGAACTACCAAGTTTCCTAAGTGAGTGGTGTACACCCTCATGTACGTCTTGCAAACCAGCACTTCGTCCCCTAGATTTACAAGGTGAGAGTATTGGATGACTATCTCAATGTTTGCCTATGACACTCTGATGGCCACTAGGGAATTAGTCTTCTGGAGCTGCGTCCTCACTGCAACCGGGGCTCAGACCCCTACTAGGTAGTACATCACGAACATCACCATCTGGGACACCCTCTCCATGTCCAACTTGATAAGTGTAACCCTACCCTTTCCTACCATAACCATCCCATAGTGTTGGTTCACCCTAACCAAGAAGTTTTCCACTGGGATGCTAGGTAACCTAATCTCTGCCAACCTGTCTGTGAGCCTCCACTTGTCATAGACGCCCATTTCCTGATCTTCCAACCACTTTTGTGTCTGTCAGATGTTGTTCGTCGTTGACTATGCCACCAAACGCATAGTAAGTCCACTGTGCTACAATGAAAATTGATTGGAAGTCCGTATTACTATAGTGTTGCAGCTACCCAAGTCCAAACTTCTATAGTGGTCAGTGGCTAAATGTCTGTAGTGCTACAATACCATTGTTTCCAAAATCTGAGATGCTATAGTAACCATGTCAAAGTTTTCACTACCATGGTGCTCCATCGGTGTTGTTTAGTCAACTCTTCTACAGTCGATCATAGCTTCTATAGTTCCCCAATATTTGAGCCAACGGGCTTCAGCCCCCAAATCCTCGGAGTAGGGGCACATTGCCCCCTGAAACCCCCAATGAGCTCACTATGAAACTTGATTAGAAAGAGTTGTTGAATAGTGTGATGTATGAGTCATTAGAATTCGACCCAACATCATCCAAATGGGTCAAGATACACCAATCCAACATGATCAAGAATTTTATCGAAGTGTCCACATAAAAACTAGGAATTGGGACCAGGGTTGAAGGAAGATAACTCCTTCCAAAGATCATCCCATTCTCCTGCCACACAAGCATAAGTAATGGACATGAAGAAAAAAGTTATTGATTCACTAACCTTCATAGTGATATGCTTGGATGAAGCATTGATGCACCAAACCTATAGTGTCTTATTATAGAAGGTCCAAATATGGCCATTAGTTGGGATGCCTATGCAGGTGATAATCCTTAACCAGCTTGGAAGAATAATTCTGAATGGTTCGGATGTAGAATATCAAGTAATGAAATATATTTTTAGATGATCATTTTCAGTGGTCATGGGAACAAAGCCCCAGGCATCCCATATCAGTGTGGTAGACATGGAAAGAGATATGAGAAGGTTTGTTCACCTAAGAAACCTTTGTTAGAGCATTATAATGCACCCGACTAGGAGATATACTTTGAGAAAATCATCATCCCCACCGAAGAGGAGTTTTTATTTTAATCTTTATTCCATTGATAGCCTATTAATTATGGAGAGAATTTCATTTCTTCACTAACCCCAACTGAAGGCTTAAAATCTTTTGAGAGAGGGAGATCACTTGTTCGAGATCACCTATAACTCTTCCATTTCTTTAATCTTGGGGATGGAGGATCACAAAGAGCTTTTACCGCCTCACCAATGAGACAGATTGAAGGAGAAACCTCATTTGTGAAATTGGGGAGGATGAAATATAGTGCCTTATCCTTAAAAAAATCATATGAAGAAAAGGATTCCAAGATACTGTATTTTCAATAATATTTATTCAAGAAAATGGAAATAAAGACAGTAGTGAGGGTGACCATGAAATTCACTCTTGAGCAAGAATCCATCACAGGATTGAGTGAATTTCTAACACAAATGAGGGGGTCTAAATAATGATCATCTATACCAGACAATGAAGGGAAAATGAAGAAATGTGTGGATGGGTTCTAGGATCTAAAAAACCGTTCAATGATTGGTAGAGACGGGTGATCCGGGCCAAACATGGATATTAGAGATGATTTGTGATATTCTTGAGCAGATCCAATCTTGTCCAGAAAGGTAAATGGTGCCAGATAGCCCTGAAGAGATTCCCATTGTTTCAAAGAAAAAAAATCAGTGGTATCAGGGGAAGCAAGGCCCTAAGAGGGGGCCTCATCCCTCGGAATGGGGACGTAAATTGGCGATGGGGGCATGGTAATTGGAAGGACAATAAAATATTTATTAGTTTTTTTCCATCTTCTAAACTCTCTTAAAAACATTATTTTCTTATGATAGTTTTATACAACTTAAGTGAATGATGATGTATTATTTTAAATTAATACTTTTGAGCATATTGTTAAAACTTGATGCCATGATTGTATATGAAATTTCATATAATGTAAAATCATATCTATGAATATGGAATGATAATTTGGTCATTATTATAACCATATTAAATGTATGTAATTAGAATGATTTTAACCATCTAAAAAATTCATGATAAAAAATATTTCTCAATTTGGAGGTATCTTTTCAAATATATTAATGACTTCAACACCATTAATTATAAAATTACATGAAAACCATATTATGAAACTACTAGAGAATTTGAAATCATTGGTTAGTGACCATTGAGTGTTACCATTTCATTGTTTAAATTTGGAATCATTAACCACATAACCTAATGACGTTTAACATAAGAAAAATTAATATAATAAACGAGTAATAAATTAAAATAAAATAATTAAAATGTGTAAAGATGTTTAAATAAACACGATGAATATTCTTAAGCCAATAATTAACAATTATAATATAATTATTTTATAAGATATAAAACATCTGATGAAACTCTAGACTTGAGGTAAATTTTTCATTATAAATATCCATTCATTTTATGTATTTGTCCTGTTGTTTTCATGTTCTGTTTCTATCTCATTTTAATGGAATTGAATGTATACATTATAGTCCCTCCTATTTTTTTGACATATTTATGGTCTCTTTTCCTATCTTATAGATTTATTGATCATACCTTACTTATCCCCAAGGAGTATTTTCAAATATTTTTCATTAAGGTCGTTATATTATATATCCCCTCAAATCATTGTTAGCCCAACTAGATTAAATACCCTAAGAGGGGGTGAATCAATGTATGAAATATTAAAACAATTACCACTTTGGATATTTTTTCGTCATTAAACAAAACATTTCTCTCTCCCTTCCAATAGAAATGTATGAGTAGATATGAAAGTATGTACAAGACGTGACAATTTTACTTGGTTCACCTGTATTGGACTACTTCTAAGGTGCATACACAGACAATGTGTTTATGTACCAAATCCAGTAAAGCACACTATTGTTACAAAGTTCAGAAGGAACTCATTGTCCCTGATAATTTACAACCGATCATAATTTAAAATATCATTACTCTCTCAACTGAAATATGATCATAGATCCTTTATAAAATTCTATTTTTTATCACTTGGATCAATATTGTTTATACACCTAATTTGGTGCATCATGAAGCTCAAAATTCAGCCACTTGATTACTACCACTTTGCCACAAAAACTCTTGGGAAATCCTTGCAGGTTCACACAACATTAGATTTTGCACAACCTTTGCATGAATTTCATGCAATTATACCAACTTTCACACAGATTTTATGTTTTATCATGAAATATTAACTTTTGAACAACTATACAACTTGTCGCGAAACTTTCAATTTTCACACAACTTTTGAATTATCGTGGAACTCACTTGGTCTTATAGAAACAAGTCCCTTTTCTACACGCAACTGATGTTTGAGTTATTGATTTACAAAAGAAATAGATTCATGTAACTATTATACAATTCAGAGCCCTGATATTCTCTAAGGGATGAGCTACTAAAATGAGGGGGTAATTGCCTTTTTATAGACGCGACCAACCCTTCATGCAACTAATTCGCATGCCATCGAATATGCGCACAACTCTCATTATGCGCTGGATTTCAATGGTTTAACGTCGCCTTTAGCATGCAATTCACCATCTTTTCACAACTAAATATCTATTTTTCAGGCCCGCATAACTATCCTTGTGTCGCACAACTCTAACATTAACAAAGCTTCAAAACTTGTACGAAACACTTCCCTTTTCCATATCTGGATGCAACATTCCCAAATATTTATTTTCATGCAATTTTGTGAAACACATTCACCATTCCACCCAACTTTTACATTTACACGAGAATACTTCATTGGCCAAAAACACCATTTTCATTCCTCTAAAATTTTGGACCCAAAATTTTGAAAAACACTCAGAAACAACACCACCTTATACACGTAATTTTCTATACCACTACAAGAAATTTCATACCTTTATCTTGAAGTGTTGTCAACATACCTGGTCAACAATCGCGATGGAACCACTACCACAAAACAGGGCAAGGGAAGTGCTACCCCTTTAACAATGCTAGTAAAAAAGCGCTGATAAAGGGGTACCTTTATCATTTCTAAGAAAAGCACTGATAAAGGGTAAATTAAAAAAAAGACATTAAAATCATATATATATATATATATATATATATATAAATCTCTTTTATATTGATGTAAATATAATATATATTTTTTAAATATGTTTTAGATAAGGCTAAATGGAAATATAAGATTAATGTATAAGATATTTAGTAAAATAGGCTTGTAAAATATTTTTAAAAATATTTTTAATTAATAATTTTGTAATTTTTATCGAATAATAGTCATTTAATAATAGTTTGAATAAAAAAAAGATAAAAAATAAGTTGAAAATGCAACTCAAACTTCAAATAGGCATAACTTTTGATTTGGGTGTTTGTTTGATCTCTACAACATATCAAATAGAAGCCTGCGATGAGATCTGTGCACAAGTAACCAAAGAGAACCTTATATCACAATTTTCAAAGCGAAAAAATACCCAAAAGGCCTCTAAAACTGGGTTTTTAGTTGGGATACCCTGATTTTTTAACCTTCAAACAACTATAACTTCTGATCTAGATGTCCATTAAGCCTATAACACATATCATATCGAAGCTCATTTCATGTTATTTGATTTGACTAGTTATGTAATTGAAACCGACTTTTTTAGTAGATTTTAGGGTCATTTTAACATTCTATGGTTTTCAGATACACATATATATGTATTTATTCGTAAATATATATATGTGTGTGAGTGTGCGTGTGTGTGCGTGTGTGTGTTGTATATATGTATGTATGTATGTATGAATGTATGTATTAAATTATTTATTTATAAACACACATAAGAAAAAATATTTTATAAATGTATTTAAAACTAATCTTGTAAATATATATTAATATGCTAATAAACATACAGATAAAAAATTATAACTATATAAATTTTTTAATATACCAATATATATATATATTAATATATGAATACATATACATATATATATAATAATATAACTAAATATATTTATATTAATATGAGTCTATATTAATATACGAATAAATATAACTATATATATATAAATAAATAGATATATCATTAAATTAAGAAAAAACTAAATGGATTTGTGGTAAAGGTGTTGGCATGCAAGGGGGAAGGTTTGGGGTTCGAGTTCTAGTGGAAGCAGGGTAGCACATGGGAAAGTGCATTTGGGGATAACATTGTTAAAGGGAGGGAATTGCGTGGGAAACTGTAGCGTGTAGTGAGAGGGAGGGGGCTCTTCCTAGCACTTATAAAAGCGGGGTTCAAGCACTGTTAAAAGATCCCCAGAATATATATTCTTTTTATAATTTTTTTAATTTTTTCCCCTTTTATCAGCTCTAAACAAGAACTGATAAAAGACCCCGTTTATCAGTGCTTTTTTTAGCACTGATAAAGGGGACCCCTATCTTCTCTACGATTATCAACACTTTCCTTGCACAGTTATAAGTGGTTTCTAGCACTAATAAAACCCTGTTTTGTAGTAGTGAACTCTGCAACTGAACTTGTCTACATGCATTGTCAACAAAAATAATCAACTAAAAAACACTTCAAAGTCACATTGTGAGATTTTTTCCCAACAATCTACTTCTATTACTCCTCCACTATTTATAATAGGATTATTTTATGCTATTTATTTTTCCTTCTACTTCCTTTATAGGGGATATGCATGACTTATTGCTTCCCCTCATTTCAATTCTTGAAGGTAAAACTGATGAAGTTAATAAGGGAATCTTATTATGTAACATCCCGATTTATAAATAAGAATTATTTATTATATTTTTCCATTACCATCTTAATTTAAACAGTAATTAAATATTAGAAATAATAATATTAATAAAAAATGGCAATTAATATTAAATTTTCATTAAGAAACTAAGTTATACGCTTTAAAAATTGATTTATAATTTTAATTACTTAAATAAATTAATTTTACCAAGTGAATTTAATAGTTAGTTTTATACAAAATTTATATTAATATGTAACTAAAATTTTATAATTATGATTATTAAGAAAAATGATAAAGTTGTGTTATATATATATATATAATATACTTACATATTTTGATATATAACTAATATGAAACTTTAAGATAATATATAAACTATTTTATTATTATAAAATAAAATTTAATTATTCATAATTTTGAATATTTATGTCAATATATTATATTATAAAATGAAATTATGATGATATTATTTTAAAGGATGAGTATTTAAAAAATTTCTTTAAAAGAAAATGAGAGAGAGAAATTATTTATAAAACTTAAATTCATATAAAATAATTTATATTTAAAATTATAAATTAAATATAATATATTTTTTAATAAAATTATAAATATATACAAAATTATATTTCTAAAAAATGATATATGAAAATTATGTTATTAAAAAAATTATGGATAAATAAAAACAAACATTCTATTACTATTTTTAGGTACTCCTCAACCCCTCTTTTGATCATGTTTTTGTTGGGTATTCTGTATGCATGCTTCAGATAAAATTTTGAAAATTTTGAATGATCTTGGGATTTGCATAGTTGGCGCACAATTTTCCCAAATCATGCACACTGTTGGTGTAAACCATACAAATCCAGATAGTGGGGGTTTTCATGGTTGGAGCATGGTTTGAAAAACAGTGTTCCCAACAAGGAGAAATCATGCTTTCCCATCAGTAGGGGCGCATGGTTTGGGAGAACAATTTGAAAAATCATGCGGTTGTGCCCAGGAAACCACGTTCACGATATATAATTAATCCAAAATTCGTTTTAAAATTCATGAACCCCTATTTCTTCTCCCACTTAGGCCTAACTCGACCTAGAATGTTTTTCTAGGTAGTTGCAGCTCTCAAGATCTAATTTTGGCTCCTTTAAACCCCTCTCAAGGCAGATTGAAGTGCAATGAATAGCGTTCGATCACCTCTGGGTATTTGAATTTTCTCTCTTGGTCTCTCTCATTTTCTTCTTATCTCCTCCCTATGGTTTATTAGATATTTGTGTTTTTGGAGGATCTAATCACCATTGTTTTAGATCTTTAATCTTAGTTTGATTCATGATTCTCCTTTTCCAACGTTCTCTATTTAAGTTTTCTGTCGCACATGTTGTGTTACGTGATCCTGTGATCTACAATAGGTGGTTCTATTTAAGATTGACCAATTTATTTAACCCTTAATTGATCGATTTAAAATAAATTTCTTTCAATTATATTGTGAAAAATAAATTTATTGTAAATTGGGGATTTGAATTTGATTTGGCATGAAATTGGGAAAACACCCCAATTCCAAAGAATTGGGGTGTGTTTGTGGAATTTGATGGAAAATTGTGGAAAGTGAATTGTAGAATTTAAATTGTGGAATTTAAATTGAGTAATTTTAATTTTGGAATTCAAATTGTGAAATTGATTTTTGAAAACGATTTCAAATTAATATTTGGGAAAAATGGATTAAAGTGTTTTGATAGAATCCCGATGGTTTTATCCTGGAAAAGGAATGATTTGATTAAAAACCCATTTTGGATTTTAAATAAAAATTAGCATAATGAAATGGATAAAAATGGGTAAATTGTGTTTTGAATAGTTTTAAAATAAATTTTTCATTTTTGATTGCTGTTAGAGTGCATGAAATCCTATGTAGTTAGTGATTTATTTGGGACATCACTCTATTGATGCTTTACAACTCTAAAAAAACATATGCAGTAGGTCACATCCCTGATGGGATGATGATTATTCCTCTTCGACCAGTGTCTAAGGAACATGTGTGTACATATTTTCATGATCACTTATTCAAGTGTGTAGGGATCCCACAACCTATAACTATCATACCTCTTAGTAGATGACCATGTTGCTCATTGTTAATATTTTAATATATATTCCATTGTATATAAACTGTTTTACACATTCTTTATGCATTTATATATAATGTTTTATATAAAATGTATATTAATCCATTTGTTTAAAGTATTTACATCAATTCAAACATAAATCATGATTTGTTTTAAATATTATTTTGATCTTATATGATTGTTTATTTGAAATTGAAAGCTTTATTTGGTTAAATAATTATGAAATCTTATTATAGAATCCTTGGTGATACCCTACTGGGATTTTAGCTCAAACTCTACCAGTGACTTCAGGTGTTTGTATATTATCTTCTTCTAGGATTGATCAAGGATAAAACACCACTTAGAGGTGGTTTTTGTTGTTGATCCTCTAGTATAGTGAGTGTTTTCCATTGGGACTTTGGTTTTTATCCTTATTTCTGGTACTTTGTGGTTGTACTTTGGATTTTTACATGTTTCACTTCTCGTGTAGTTCTCCATGTGGAGTTTTATTTTGTGCATACTAACTTTTATCTATTTATTTTATTGTGTGGGTGGAAAATTAGTTCTCAGTTTCATATTGTTTGATGCCATGTTCTCATCACCAATCCATTGGGATCGGGAATTCCTTTCGGGCCATGTTAGGACCGGTTCGTGTATCAGGGTACCAGGGTATTTGGGATGGTTCATGAAAAAGTAGTATTAATGGTGAAGGTTAAAAATATTTCCTCGATGTTAGTATATAGTTGTGTAGTCTTGTCAGGACTTAGGAGGTATTTACAACTGAGTGCCTAGACAACTCTCACCTTAATGATCCTTAAGTCACCAAGGGTGGTTTGGGAAAGAGATATTGAGGATTATTTCTAGTCTTTTCCCTACTTTTGATTCGGGTATATTGAAATCCAAATCTTGTTTATCTACTTGGTAGGATTAATTTTCTTATTGCTATTATTTGAGGGTGGTTCTGTGTAAGCTTTTGGATGTCTTTAATGTTGTCTCCAGATGTTGTGTCAGCACCACAAAACTGGGTTTCTGCAGCGCCACCTTTTAACATCACTAAGAAAAGCGCTCATGAAGGGTAATTTTAACAGCGCTGAAAAAATAGCTATTAAAAGTGACCCTTTATCATTGCTTTTTTTAGTGCTGTTAAAGGGGCACCTTTATTAGTGTTTTTTAGTAGCACTGATAGAGGGGGGCTTTATTATTAATTTTTTTCCTAGCACTGAAAAAATGTATATTTCAAAAAAAAAAATATTTCATACAAAATAATATGTTTATATATAATTATATTTCTATTGATATAAATATAATATATATATATATATATTTTAAATATGTTTTAGATCGACACATGGAGAAGAAGTTATGATTGTTTGAAATTGAGCAACCCTCCTAGCACCTAAAAACCTAAGAAACTTGTAACTCACTAAAACAACCATAACTTCTGTTACCGGTGTCCGTTTGAGTTCCGCGACAAGTAAAATCGAATATCTTGAGATGAATGAAGACCATGTCCAATCGAAACGATGAGAAGATCAAAGAAATGAAAGATATATCTGTTATACCACTCTGAAAACAACTCCAACTTCAAACGAATATAACTTTTTCTCTGCATGTCCGTTTGGGCTCTACCACATATCAAATCAAAGGTAGTGAAGAAATATATGCATAAGGATGACTATAAAAAGTTGGAGTCACATCCCAAACCCTAAAACCCCCCAAAACAATTAGAAGTCCTCTGAAACTTTATTTTTGTGTCCGATGCCCTATCAAATTTTTCATTAAACTATAATAACTCCCGATTCGTGTGCTTGTTTGGACTCATACACCTGTTATATCATATTATGTTCCATGATATTCAGTTTAAATAGTCATAGAGCTGAAACGAACACCTGAGTTAGAAGTTATGCCTGTTTCAGTGACTGCGGTTTGTTAGGTTTTTCAAGCCATCATTTCTAGCACTTTTTTCATGTCTGTTGTTTTTTTCAAATAGTTGTAACCTATGATCGGCAAGTATGTAAGGCCTCCACTAACTATAAATTAAAATCTCATTTGATGATATTTGATTTGATTGGTCATGGAGATGGAACAGACTCTTGAATCATAATTTTTCGTCATTACCCAGAGTTTATGGTTTATCTGACTTTCTGACTGTATCTACTGGTGTTGAGGGTTTCTCCATTTTTTAACTGTTTTTCTTGTTTTTAGGTATTTTTATCATATTTCATAATATATTGTTATTTATAGTCAAATATATAACAATATATACATAATTTTTATATATTCACATATAAAAATTAATTTTATAAATAAATAATTAAACATATTTACTTGTAAAATATATTTCTCAATATATTAGCCTTATCTAAATAAAAAACTAATATCCATTTTATTTAAAATACAAACATATTCATATTTATATACCTATATATTGTGTATTGGTATATATATGTGTGTGTGTGTGTGTGCGTTTGTATTGAACAACTGATATATATTATCTATATATTATAAGCATATGTAAATTCATATTAATATATAATATTTTTAAATATATATAATTATGTATAATTGTACTTATAGATACACATATAATATATATATGTTTGTGTGTGTGTGTTTATGTTGTATATATGTATTTATATATTTATAAACACACACAAAAAAGTCATATTTTATAAATGTATTTAAAACTGATCTAATAGATATATATTAATATAAGAATAAATATATTAATATATATATATATTAATACATTAATATAAGTATATATATATATATTAATATAACTATATATATATATATATATTTATTAATATAACTAAATATATATTTTAATATAAATATATATATGTTAATATAAATATATATTAATATAAAGTAAATATAAATAAATAAATAAATATATATATATATATAGAAATAGATATATTAATAAATAAAGAGGAAGCAATATGGTGTAGTGGTAAAGGCTTAGGTGTGCAGAAAACTGGTCCTGAGTTTGAATCTAGTGGGAGGCAGGTCTCACATGAGGGTGGAATAAAGGCTAGCGCTGTTAAAGGGTGGGCTAGTGCTATTAAAGGCTATGGGGGGTGGCTGGGGCATGCATGCTGGGGGGTACTGTTGGGGGGGGGGGGTCAAGTGATGTTGAATCCCCCTCCTTGATTTGAATATTTCTTAATGTTTTTTAACTATTATCAGTGCTTTTTAAAAAGCACTGATAAAAGGGGCCTTTATCAGCACTGATAAAAGGGACCCCCTTTATCTTTTCTGAGATTAACGAATCTTTTTATCACTAATAAAGACCTTTTTAGTGCTGATAAAATCTAGTTTTATTGTAGTGTGTAGCACCATTCCTTCGAGAATAAGTGCAAGTCAGATCCAGGAGGAAGATGCTGATGAACAAAAATGAGAAAAATCCTCTCATGGATCCGAATCTAGTTGAGGTTATCATGTGTGTTGTCCATATTCTGGTATAGACACCTGCACCTGTTCCCATTTAGGATCCAGCTTTGGAACCTTAAAGGGATGACTTTAAGATTATTTCTCACGAGTAACTTCACTAAAATCCACCAGTGCTCCAAGGGTTTAATGATCTTATGTGGATGAGGATTGGTTGAGAAATATTGAGATTATGTTTGTGTTCTTGGAAAGTCATGATGAAATCAATGTGAAATGTGCCACATTCAAGCTAGAGGGACCTATTAGGATATAGTGGGACACGATGGTGATGATGAAGAAGCACAGGGTCCTAGAGTGGAAATACATTAAGGATCTTTTCACCGACCAGTTCTATCCATAGTCAATGGTGTTGTCTACAGCTTTAGAGTTTTAAAACTCAAACAGGCTGACAGGACCGTGACCGAATAAGCAAATCACTTTGCTGTGCTTGTGCAGTTTTCAAATAATATTGTATCGATTAAGAAGATTAAGACTCAATGGTTCGAGATGGGACTTCAATATGATAATCATTATTAGGTTTTCTTGTTAAAGCTAACTTCTTATGATGATGTGTTGGATAGAGTGTTAATGATTGAAATGGACCTGACTGGCATGTTAGGGATGACAAGAGTTATTTGTTATCCCCACTAGTGTAAATGGATGCTTTCCCAACACTTTTATTCCAATGGTTTGAACAAACCATTTGTATACTAGTTTTACAATGAACCTTTCCCAGAGTCGATGGTGTTGTTTATGGCTTTAGAGTTTTTAAAACTCAAGCAGGCTGGCAGGACCATGATAGAATATTCAAATCGATTTGATGAGCATGTGCATTTTTCAAATGAGATTGTATTGAATAAGAAGATAAAGACAAAATGGTTCAAGATGGGATCTATTAGAAGATGGTGGGACACGATGGTGACAGTGAAGAAGTACAAGGTCCTAGAGTGGAAAGAGTTTAAGGATCTTTTCACCAACCAGTTCTATCCAGAGTCGATGGTGTTGTCTACGACTTTAGAGTTTATAAAACTCGAGCAGGCTGGCCGGACCGTGACAGACTATACAAATCACTTTTCTTAGCTTGTGCAGTTTTCAATAGAGATTTTATCGAATAAGAAGATGAAGACTCAATGGTTCGAGATAATAATTCGATATGATATTTTTTTATTAGGTTTTCTTGTTAAAGATTCTTTCTTATGATGATGCGATGGATAGATTTTTAATGGTTGAAATGGACATGGATGGTAAGTTAGGGATGACAAGAGTTCCTTTTTATCCCCACTAGTTTAAATGGAGTCTTTCCCAAAACTTTTATTCCAATGGTTTGAACAAACCATTGGTATACTAGTTTTACAATGAACCTTTCCCAACGGTTTGAACTAACCATTTGTATACTATTTTTACAATCAACATTTACCAATGGTTTGAATAAAACATTGAGAAATATTTCATTTTTATAATGTATACCAATGGTTTTTTTAAAACCATTGGGAATGTTTTCCCTGAAATACACAGCAGATACAGTTCCCCCCATCTGCACGATTGCAACCAAAAACTGAAGCTCTCCCGAAGCTCTCTCTTTACCCTAGGTTGTGAAACTCCTTCAACTCGATAGATCCAACTTCAATCAAGTAATTTTTTAGTTTTATACATCAAATACATAAGTCATACCATAGTTTTAGTGTTCTTCATCTATTTTTTTTGTTTTTTGTTTTGATTTCTCCTAAACCATAGGTCTGTGCGGTCTGTGGCATGGTATACCCAATAAGTGCACTTTGATTTGTTTCCTATTTTTGTTATACACTTAAAGTGTCATGATTATGTGAATCACCTTTATTTGAAGTATTGATATCCACTCCTTCTGTGTTGATTTAGTGAACCATATTAACTAATGGAGGTGCTGGTGAGATGTATCCCCACTAAAAGATGGTAAAGGGTTTGTTTAGTCATATTGTCTCAAGGTGGGTAATGGATATAAGGATGGACCATGTGAAGGGATTGAAGATTTTTGGGGTAGTGGTGTATGTGGGTTTTCCATTTTTTTAGTGAGGTGATATAGTAGTTTCTATGGAATTTAGTTTAGTTAAAAATTGGATTTGAATTTTGTATTTGTAGTTTTTCCTCAAGGAATAATGGGAAGAACTACTGGAAAAATAACATATACCCACAGTTTTGAGAACCATGGGAAACCGAGGCATCAGTATAGGTCCACAGCCTATGTCCACAGTTTTGCAAACCATGGGCATAGATAAGTCCACCATGTCACTACTTTATTTCCACCATGTCACAACCTTATACCCAACTACGGGTCTAATTATATTGAAAAATTCTGGTGTAGAGTATTAATCTCGTGACCAGCCCTTCATTCACATAGCATATATCCATATAACTTTCTTTAATTTAATTTATATATACGTATCCATTAACATGATTATATCAATATATCTGTCCAATTTTGAAAAACTGGAACAATGAGTTTAGAACCCACGACCTCCCACTTCAAACAGTCAGTGCCTCACCAATCAGTCTACGAGATTTACATGTTTTTATATCTACATATAAATAATTATATTAATTTTAAATGCCACATATGAAAATAAAAAGAAGAGGGTTTTGATCTCGGGACTCCTTTGATTAGCAAGGTGCACTGCACCAACTGAGCCATGTAAGTTTTCATAATATATCTCTATATTTTCATAAATATATTAATTTAAACCATGGGTATATGATAAAAAACTGTCGGTATAGAATTTTCCTGCCCTAATTTTTTCCCTCTTTCACGTGATAAACCTATACCCACAGTTCTCTAAAACTATGGGTATATGGTTTTTTTCCGAAAACTATACCCATTATTCTCTTAGAAAACTGTCGGTATAGGTATTGAACCAAGACCTATACCCACAGTTTTTTGAAAACCGTGGGTATAGGTTCAGAAAATACCCTTATACCCATGATTTTGGGAAAACCATGGGTATAGGTCTGGACAGACCTGTATTCCCATGATTTTAATGAAAACCGTGGGTATAAAGGGACCTATATGCATGGTTTTTTCCAAAACCATGGGTTTATAGGCTTTTTCTAGTAGTGAAGGGTAGTGATATTGAAGAAGAATTGGTTTTTTTGGGTGATGGATTGGAATTGTGATGTTTTTTAGATTGGGTATAGGTAAGTTTCAAGGTATTATAGGGGTATTACCTCCCCTAAACACCGCCACCCCCACCCCCACTAGACAACCCCACACCACTGCCTAGATATCCCCCCACCACCCTAAACACCCCCATTGGACAACCCCCCACCCCCAGTACACCCCACCCCCTTGGAAAACCCCCCTGGACACCCCTGAGGACACCCCCACAACTACCCCTTGGACACCCCTCAACCCCATGGACAACCCCCACCCCCTGAACACCCCCACCCCCTCTACACCACCACCCTCTTGGATAGCCCCCACCCCCTAGACAGCCCCAACCCCCCTTGGACACACCCACCCCCTTGGAAACCCCCCCCTAGACACCACCTCACCCCTGGACACCCCCCAACACCCCTGGACACCCCCAACCCCTGTATATCCCCACCACCACCTTGGACAACCCCCCTGGACACCACCCCACCCCCTGGACTCCCCCACCCCATGAACACCCCACCCCCTTGGATAGCCCCTGGACACCACCCCACCCCCTGGACACCCCCAACCTTGGAAACCCCCACCCCCTTAGACATCCCCCAACCCCCTGGAAATCCCCCCTGGGACACCAAACCACCCCCTGGACATGCCCACCCCCTTAGACATCCTCCCTGGACAGCCCCCACCCCCTCGACACCCCCACCCCCCTGGAAACCCCACCCCCTGGACAATCCCACCCCCAAACAGTCCCCCCCTGGACACCCCTTGGACCCCCACCCCTTGGACCACCCACCACAATGAATACTTCGACTTTGGGTATTGGGTTGTATGAAATATCTTAACTTTTAAAAATATTTCCATTTTTAGCATCAATAACTTATTTGAAAAACTCTCTTTACAAATTTTGCATCTTTGATGAAAATAATTCACTTTTCAATATATTGAATAATGTTCTATTAGGTCCATGGTGTCCTCTTATATGTGATAAATGAAAAAATTCCAAAACACATTTCACCTCTAATTTAGGCACACATAACTGAATTAGTATATCTTCACATTGTTTTAATAATAAGGTATCGACCCAGGAATAGTTCACTACATCAACTAGAAACCCCTTCCTTTATAGATATCTAAAATGGGGATAGATTATCCCATTTGGAAAGTAAATTTCAATCTCATAATTAGAAATCTCTATGTACATGGAATCATTCTCATTTTCCCCGTGGAACCTTCATCTTATGACATAGAACTCCTCTTAGTTCCATTTAATCTTTCTTGGATCATGATCCACATGTATGGCCATGATGTTTCAATCCCTGAGGAAATTTTTACCATAATTTTCATATTATATTTCCCATTTATTCAGAATAGATATTATGAATATCACTCAAATAATCTACTAAAATATAAAATTTCTTCGATCAAAAAATTACTAACTCCTGAATAATTCTCCTCCATAAGTGTACATGATCTTGTAAACTCATGTATAATTATACAAAGATATTCAAAACATTCATTAAACATTTTTTTGGGTTTTCAAACACTCTCCAGATCTCACTTGATCAAGTTATTACTTAGTTCATTGAATACTTGAGAATAATGGGATTCTTCTCCTTAAAAGGCTCATGGATTTGAAATATCTCCTTCTCTTTGACACAAGATGTATAGAACTCTCCAAATTCTCCCATAGATTATATATGTTCTCTCAATATGAACAAATATCATGGTATTATATTTATAATTTAAGTCTATATCATCAATTTATATTAATTTATAGTATTTTGTTTTAAATATAGTATTTTGTTGTCTTTTATATTATGATTCTCATATAGAGTAGTGTGTCAGTTTTCGTTTCATATAAAGTGAACAATTCTCATTTAGTTAAATATATTTTAGATTAAACATCTATCTTATTGAATTGATTTTGATGAAATGACTAATAATAATTTTTTACAGAATGGATAGAAGTTGGATGTATGAAACCGATTGGATCTCAAGCAATTTTGAAAACAATTTGGAGATATTTTTAGATTTTTCATTCCGCAATGCTTCAGATAGTGGTCACATACACTTCCCATGTTACAATTGTGTTTTAAGACCTTGTTTTACCCATGATGAATTCAGCTACCACATAACCAAATATGGTTTTCCAGCAAACTACTATGTGTGGTATCACAATGGGGAGAAAATGAAATCTCAAAATGCTGATGATCCAAATGAGAGGACTGGATTAGAGAATTTGTTATATGACTATTTTCCATTTATTCAGCATCATGAAAAAGAAAAGATTATGACCCAATATGACTTCGGTATAAGCACACATGATGCGTCTAATGAAAATGATGATGTTGTCAGGGTGAATAAATTGAATGATTTTTCCATGACTCCAGTATATCGATAGTGTGGTAAAATGAAAAAGCTAGAATTTTTAATCTGATTGATTCATGGGAAAAATATGTATTGAATTTCTAATACTTCCATCAATTACATTTGTACCTTCTTGAAGGAATTACTTCTATATGATATAGATATTCCCTCAAACCACTATACGACATGGATGTCAGTTGAGGAACTTGGATTTTCAAGAAACAAAATTAATGCTTTCCTGAAAGTTTCAGTTTATTCTAGGAGGAAACTGCTGAACAAAATGATTGTATGAAATGTGGCACATCCCATTGGAAGCCAAAAGCCGATGGAACACCATCTCATGTTCCACATAAATTAATGCGGTACTTTACATTGATACCCATACACCATAACATTTTTATGTCTGATGAAATATCAATAAAAATGTGATGGCATGATACCAAGAGAAATAAGATCAATGATGAGTTGGTACAAACTGTAGATGGGTTTTCATGGCATAGATTTGATGCTCGATATCCAGATTTTGTAGCTGACATGCGTAATGTGAGGCTGTGTTTTCCATGTGATAGTTTTAATCAGTTTTGTAAAATTCTTACTTCACAAAACACATGACCGGTTTTTATACACATTTATAACCATCCCCCATGGCTATGTATGAAAAAACCGTTCACTTTCATTAGTATACTCATATCTAGCCCTTCTATTCCAGAGAATGATATAGATGTATACATGAAACCTTTAATAAAAGAGTTGAAACTTTTTTAGGATGTGGGTGTACGCACATACAATGCATGTTTAAAGACATATTTCATATGAATGTTACACTTATGTGGATGATCAATGATTTTCATTCATATGAAATATGTATGGATAGATCACAAAGGGAAAAATATTATGTCCCTTTTGTATGAAGAATACACGATCTAGAAAACTGAGACATCAATGTAGTTTTAGTTTTATGAGACATCAAAGATTCTTTCCAATGGACCACCCATATAGAAATAATCATCGAATATTTAACAATATCATGGAGACCAATGGTCTACATAAACGTATGTCTAGAAATTATGTTCTTAATGAATTTAAAGATTTCAGTTTTTCATTCGAGAAGGGTAAAATGAAATTTGGAAAGAAAAAGAATGTTTCCACTAAAACCAGTTACGATTGGAAGAAGAGGGGAATCTTATTTGATTTTCCTTATTGTTTAACCAATTTATTACATCATTTCATAGACTTAATTCACATTGAAAAGAATAAATGTGAAAAGTTGATTTCTATTCTTCTAAATGTTAATGGAAAGAAAAAAGATGATTTACGGTCTCATCGTGACTTGGGGGATTGGGGAATCAGACCAGAATTGCATCCTGTACGTATCAGTGAAAATATATGGAAAATTCCATGTGATTCTTATGTGATAACACCTATATAAAAAACAAAATTTCTGGAAGTACTAGATACTATTAAAGTTCTTGATGGCTACTCAAGAAACATATCTGAATTGGTTTATAGAAGAGAGTTGAAGTCAAAATCTTTGAAGACTCATGATTATCACATCATTATACATGAGTTGATTCCAATTTAAATCTATTATCTTTTGTCCAATTATGTAAGGGTGGCTGTTATTTAGTTGTTCCATTTTCTTAGATATCTTTGCTCTAAGATGTTTTCCAAGTATTTCTTACAAAAACTGTTGGCAAATGCCCCATTAATTTTTTTGTGAGTTAGAGAAAATTTTTCCTCCATCATTTTTTACATGCATGTTGCATCTGACTATCCATATTCCAACTGAAATACTTCTTGGAGGACCTATTTATTTTCTTTGGCTATATCTAATTGAAATAAATATGCACAAATTAAATTATTATTTCTGAAACAGGAATCATCCCGAAGGTTCTATCATGAATGGTTACATGGCTCAAGAAAGTATGGATTTCTTCTCAATGTATTTGTCTGATCTTACTACAAGAATGAATAGATCAATGAGAAATAAATAAAAATAGTTTGAGAAAATTGAACCCAGTTTTCCATCACTTCTCTAAGAGGAGGAGTTCCTAGATCATATATAATGATGACATTAATCCTTGAAAAGCGGGAGATGGCACATCGCACAGTTTTGTTCAACTGTTATTTGTTTTAAAATTACATCAGGTAAGGAAATTTATGATTTATATCTTAAATATCTATTAAACTATTATTATTTTTATCTACATAGAACATTAATAAATGATATATATAAATTATTGTTCTTTATCATTGAGAAGAAGAGCAAATTTTCATAGCAAAGTGTTTTTTCCTTGGATAAAATTGAAGGTAAAAATATTACTATTTTAAATAATTAAATAAATATTTAATTAAGTTTAATATTCATTTATATTTTAGGTATTGAGTTTGCCAACTGACTCTATCTCTATGGAAGTAATAGCATTGAATTTTGATCATAACATTTTGGTTCGTGACTGTAAATCAATTATTATCAATGGGTATATATTTATTATCAATGTACCATAAAATAACATGAGAACACAACATGATGGTGTTATGTTAACTGCCACAATAGACTGTTATATCATTTCATGATATAGTATACCACGATTTGAAAATGTAGGTTATTATGGAGTCTTTTAAATATTAATAATAATGGATTATTACTATCACAAATGAGTCAAAATGATGAAATTCCAGTGGTTTGATTCCATGAAGAGTCATGGAACATTTATTGATGATTATGGATTTCGAGTAATTGATATGACTCGAACTCTTACTACCGATGAACCATATGTATTGGAATCAATGGAGAAACAATTTTTTTATGCCAAGGCCATATTTGAAATGAATTTGGTGCCGATATTGATGTAATTCCATGACATATTTTTGATGATGGTGATGATGGAATTGAAACAATCACTACTGCCATTGGATCCGATCCATTTATTACTTTTGATAACTCCAACAGATCATTTTTCAGAGTTGACTGTGAACCTGTAGTTGTGGTGTAAAATATATAGAATCATCCATCCATGTTCTGAATTCTTTTGTTTTGTCTTGACGAGGGTTTTTAAGGTTAGTACTATTCAAATTGATTTAATATTTATTACAAATATGTTGTATCCGAGTTGACCATAATGTGAATTTTCAATGTTTATTGGTTGTAATTTTATTTGAATTGCATTTTCTAATTTGGAATTGAACTTTATTCAAACCTACGAAACCAAAAATTTTATCTTGGTGAACATTTCAATGATTTATTGACCATGTATAAAATTTTTATAACTCTAAGAACACACTTTAACATTTCACTATATAATGAACATGATGGTTTGTCTTCTTCTGTAAAAATTTTATAGAGACCTGCATCATCTACCTAGGCTAGAGAAATTAAAATTTTCCTTAATTTCAACAAGTTCTTTACCCCTTATAAACTTGGAAGATATCTTATCCTTGTTCATATGTTTATATCATAATTTCCAACTATCTTAAGGGTTTAATCATTCATAATATATACCTTGCTGAATTTTCTAGAGGTATAATTTATTATGATCTCTCTCTTGGTTGTTGAGGGAAATAAAGACCAAGAATAAATCTTCCATGATTTTAATAGACTGGTGACACTTAGTAAATTACCATCCTAATCAAAATTAAATTTTTTATTACATCTTGAATGATTTATTGAATTCATTATATATCCATTCAAGATCACATAAAATAATGGATGTTTAAATTATCCATCAATCCCCCTATTCCATCTCATATATTTGGTTTTTTTGGGTTACACATTAGTTATCATTTTATAATTTCTTACATATTTGTTTTCAAATGCAAGAAATTCAACCAATTAAAGAGAGGTGATGGAAAAATATGATGGAAAACAATCGTCGCATGGCTGAGATGGATGTTCCTCCACTAGTGCCTGTAGTGAGTATTTTATTTCAAATATATATGTTTAAATAATATATAATGTCGTGTGATTAATTTTGTTTTAAATTTTTTTGCAGGATCCACCTATTAGGTAACAATTATTTGATGATCATCATAGTAGTTATCATAGTACTCAGGCTAGTGGTACGAGGGGGGTTGTACAAGAGCTAGGCGATCGGGTCGGCATACTTGATTAGACACTAACCCTCCCACTGACATACCATATACACCAAATTTTGATCCCGGTGTATCGTTAGGGACATATAGGATATTTAGGCCTCTTATGTTTTCACAACTCTTTACATATGAGTCTCCTCACCCGTCTTTACCATATCTGATGATGATTTTGACTCCTCATCCAGCATTTGGCCAGCCATCCATGCCATCTTCTTTTACTTCTACTTCCTTCTCTCCAAGCTTCTATATTCCATCTTCTATGACTCCTGATCTGCCACAGTCTATCCCTATAGAGCATACACTAGGACCCACTCCACCTGTAGAGGGTGTTCCTTTAGTTTTTGTGGATCCAGCGGTGCCCATTGATCAGACTGCCGTAGGTATATTTATAGAACCCTAAAAAAATTTTATACCATTATTTATTTTAATTATAACATGTATTGATAAAATAATTGTTTTTCATTCATAATAGATACATTTACTGATAGGAGCCAGGGGTGGGGGATTACAATCATGGATGTAGTTTGGAACTGCTACACGCAGTTGATGGTGGAATACAATGAAGAAAATCAAATGATTGAAAAAACAAGGAAACAATGTCCGAGTTTTTTGGTGACGCTTTTCAAATAATCTGACTCCATTTCCGTCAGACTGCTCTCATGGAGACAATTTCCAAATGATGTCAAGGATAATGCTTTGGCAGAAGTATGGGTAAAAAAATATATTGTATCTAATATAATATATTATTTTTTGTATTTATATGAATTAATATTTTTGTGTCAGCTTCGGTTTAATTTCCCCAATACGGAGAGTGCACGACCACCACATCTAAAGGATTTATGTGAGCTTTGGAGAGCCTATAAGCACGAGTTATATATTGTATGATGTGCTAGAGTTGGCACAGAGTTAGAGGTGGTACATTTCATGGATGATTTTCCAATAGAACAGTATCAGAAGATGATTACTCATTGGAATACTATCCAGTTTAGGGTATTAATCACATTTGAGGTAATTAAATGAAAATTTTCATGTATTGAATTAATACTATCTTTTTATTGTTTAATTTTATTGAGAAAAAATTTAGAAGAAATAAAAAAACATTGATGATAAAAAATACCTCCACACATTGGGATGTACTATGATGTCAGATCATGAGAGGAAGCATGTAGGACAGTTTATAATTTTTCTTTACGACTTTCACTTTCTATTGTTTCCTCCATAATTTATTCAATTTATAAAGTTTTTATATAATTTTAGTTATGAAATTAATTATTAGTAACCTATTTTTAATTATGGATTCTGACATTCAGTTTCATTTTAGAGGAAAACATTGAATATTAAAGGACGTGTGCCTCGAGAAAAACTATTTGGCTTGAGTAGAAGGAAAAAATATGGATGTGCGGTTAACAAACTAAATCAGTAATAGATTGTAAGTTTTACTTTGTTGATTTAAAATTTTAATATTTATTTTGTAAATTAATAATCTATTTATATTTGTAAAAGGATTTTTTAGAGGCTCTTGATTCCCAGGAACCTAACAATTTTGGGCCAAATGATCACTTACATCAGGTGTTGGGAGATGAGCACCCTGCCAGAGTACGCTATCAACCTGGGAAGAGTATAGTCCTGACAAGGTATTGGACCTCTTCAGTTACAAGTTATAGTGCCACTAAGTTCTAGTTGGTTAAGGCATAGGAAGAACAAGTTGAAAAAAGGGATTCAGAGATGGCATAATGGTCTTCTAGGGAAAAAACTACATTTATAAAACTGATGGATATTTTATGTCCAACACTTCCACTAGAGGCCGACATAGCTTGTGATCAATATATGCCGTCGATGCGTTCTATATATGGTGAACTAGTTAGAAGTTCTAGTGGTAATCAATATTATTTCATTCCAATCAATGATGATGGCGAGGAGGAGTCCAAGGCGGAGGAGGGTGGGGAGGAGGTCGAGGTGGAGGAGGAGGGAGAGGAGGAGTCTAAGGCAGAGGAGGAGGGTAAGGAGGAGGTTGAGGCGGAGTACGAGGGAAAGGATGAGGGCGTTGAGGAGGGAAGGGATGATGATGGAGACAATGATGTGGATGGAGATGAGGCTGAAGATGATGGTGATGATAATGATGGTGATGAGGGACAGATTGATCCGTTACATTTTTATTGATATTGTGGAAATTTAATTTTTGATGATTTATTGTGCCTGAATATATGTGTCATTAGGTAGGTTACATTATCTTTATTTATTTATCTATAAATAATAAAACTTGACTTGATGATTTGTTGTGACTGAATATATGTGACTAATTCACCCCTCCCCTAGACACCCCCATCCCCTTGGACAACCCCACCCCCTTAAACAACCCCCACCCCCAAAAAACCCCCACCCCTTTAGACATCCCCTACCCCCAGACACTCCACACCTATGGATTGCCCCCACCCGCACCCCCTTGGACAGTCCCACACCCACCCCAGACACCCCCACCCCTTGAAAACCCCCCACCCCATGGACACCCACACCCCACCCCCTTGGATAGAACCCACCCCCATATTCCCCTCACCCGCCTAGATAGTCCCCACCCCACCCACTTGGACAGCCCCCACCCCCACCACCTTGAATTCTGTATTGCATAGGGTAATTGGGTTCTAAATTGAATTCTGAATTCAATGAAATTATAAATTTTGTATTCAGTTCTGCATATACATGATTTACAAGTGTATAAGGGATTGTAGAGGGGGAGGCATGCCAGCCTACATCTATAATTGTAGCAAGGCTATACCAATGGTTCTAAACTATTTCTATATGTGTGGAAAAGTGACTTTATACCAACACTTATTAAACCGTTGGTATTGAACTTGTAATCAGTATTTACCAACGGTTTTATGTAAACTATTGGTAAAGGTTTATTCCAATGGTTTCATAACCATTAGAATATGTATGATATTCCTTAATTTATAATGGTTATCAACCATTGGTATAAATTTATACTAACGGTTAGATGAAATGGTTGGTATAACATGCATTCTGGAGCCATATACCAACGATTATACTATAACTGTTGGTATATGTGTATCTCGAAGGATAACTTGCCAACAGTTTGAACAACCATTGGTATAGATTATACCAACAGTTTTCATTAATTTACCAATTTTTTGAAACCATTGGTATAAGTCATATTTCCAGCAATGACTGAAAGCATTCATGAATGAAGTGAGCAGTTGTATGAATACTGGTCACTGTAGTATTTCAAAGAACACTATGGGATAACAACTAGAAATTCTTAGGTATGATATGTTCTATGGTGGGGGTTTTTCAATTTCCGAGCTGTTTGGAAGGGTTGTGAGTGTCAATAAGAATTTAGGATTTTTTATTAGTGGATGGGTCAGATTTCCATCGGTGTTCAGAATAAAATTCCGAGGGAAAGAACCACTCAAAGGAGTCATTTTGGATATGGAATGGGAGTTTGAGGTGGTTTTAGAGGTGTTAAAAAAACTCTAGAGTAGTTGGGGCCTACAAATATGCTAGTGTAGTGCCACTTACTAACCTTTATAGATCCACATTCTATCCAGTGGAATGTCTAATAGACTATTGAGGACTGTTGGACACACTAGCTAGCTGGTCGGGGGTGAGTGGCTAGCCGGTGGAGGGCCAATGGCTATCTATCACCCCCTAGACTATTTTTAATGAGTGTAATCTGTAATTTCTTTTGGGTCTCCCCTTACTCCACTTATATGGTATTTTAGGCCCCTAAAAGGCCAATAGGCCTTCTCCATTCACATGAAACCCCTCCCCTATTCAATGGATGATCCACCTTAATCTAGTGTATAAATGAAGCATCATCACTTGAGATGAGAATCTATAGGTATATCTATGACTTCTCTACCATTTTTTTGGTTTTCTTATTATATTGATGTGTGTTCTACTTGGTTTAGCTAAAATGACCTATTTCAAGTCAGTTTTCTAGTATTCGGATTTCTTCTAATTCAGGATGAAACGATAACTAATACTTGATGAGTTAGGTTCACTAATCTAGAGTTATGTGGTCCTTAAGACAAACCCATAGACATTTTTTTCTTTAAGTGGTGTAGTTGTGTGGTCAGTTCATCTTATTCTATATCTTGACATTGGTTAAATTAAATGTTTTAATTCATGTTGGATTAGTTAATTTCACACTTCAACATTCTTCATACTATAAAAGAATATTAGGTCCATGTGGGATGACCCTAGATGGGTTTTTTTTCTATGAATGGGTTTGGGGTGTGAATGGTTGGATTATTATAAGGGATAAGTGAGATATTAAAATTGTAATTGATTTTTGTGAAATATAATTTCAAAAGCATTGATATTTTGGTAATGGGTTGAACCTTTATATTGGACCTTTGGGGTTATGATGTTGGTTGTAAAGAGATTGAAAATCAAATTGATTCTAGGGAAATGGAAATGTTTTCTTTTGAGAAATTAATATATGGGAAGGTCCTTGTGGAAATGGTATAGAAATTAAGGGATGACCTTGTTATGGGTAAGATTGGAATCCAAGTCTATGGAATTCACATTGAAGTTTATAATAAAAATTGATAACCTATGAATTGAATTGAGTTATAAAATAATGTTTTTGGTCAAATATAGATCCAGTAAGCAACCTAAAATGTGTTTTCCCTTATATATTATGAATATTACCCTATTTAATCATGATCTTGGAAAATTTTATGACACTGGTGATATAGATTAATGTTATGTGCTCTAATAATGGTTTTGTTTCTTGGTAAAAGTAATTTTTCTGTAAATTTTTGTATTAGGTGAAATGAATATGGTATTATCTCTTGGATTAAGTTATAGATATGAAATGGGAGAAAATAATTGAGTGAGAATGGATTCCATTAAGGGGCTCACTTGGGTTCAATGGTAGGATGCCTCATTGGATACATAGATGTCCAAATATAAGGGATTCCATGAGCTACCTTGGATTCCTCATTGAATCATCACTGTAAATTCCATAGGGTGGCCTCTCTTATATTTAAGTGATGTATTATGATTTGAATATGAAAATTAATGTCATGGATTCCCTTGGGTTACCCTTGTGAATATTGTGGGATGGTATCTCGAGATTCAGATTGATTACATGAGAATAAATTCCAAGGGTGTGAGCCTCGATTCCAGTAAATCCTGATACTCTCAATGCCTTGGACTAGTGGTTCCATGGATTCGATTTAGATAATTACAAGACTGGAATTACATGGATTCACCAATATGTAATTGAGAAGAATTTTAGGGTTGTGTTACTTGAATTATGGTTGAATTCATGTTAGAGGAATTACTAGGGGATCCCCCATGGATTCCCTTATGTTTTCATGGATGTGGTTTTCTTGGTTGCGTACCTTAGAAATGACATGAGTTATGAGATCCATCATCCTAACCAGATATAAAATGGTGATATATGAAGTGGGTATAAGCCTATATAGGGTGTCACCATAGATTCAGGTCCTCAATGTTTGTGTTACTACTTTTATTTAAAATATTAAATAATAAATGTTAAAATACTAAACAATAAATATTTTTTTATATAACTAATGTATTAAATTTATTATGGAGTAGTTATATTAGGGATTCCATTGGTTGTGGGATGCTAAGTTTTAGTCACACCCTTCTCTGGCCTTCATGAAAATTGGGTACCTGAGAATAAAATTTTTGAATTGTGGGTATGGGTTTGTGAAAGAACATGATGTGTTGATTAATTAAGTTTGGATCGTCTTATATGGAGTGTGGATGATGGGAAAAGGGAATCATGACTTTTTTTGGGATGATTTTATCTTTTCATCTTATTTTTTTATCCTTTTATCTCATCCATCTACGAGGTTAATTTATTTCATGTATGAAACTGTTTATTTTCTATTTCATTTGATATTGTGGTTCTTTTTCCATTGCCTTGTCTTATCTGGAATGTTTATTTGGATTAGTTATTATTTCTATTATTTATCCTATTGGGATACTTTGATATATGTGTACATTATCCTCACCATACCCTTTTAGAATCAATTTAAATGTTAGCTTCTTTTTGCACGTGAGGAGGCACACTTGAGGCTATGTGGTTCTCCAACCCAACAAATCAGATTAATGGCTCCTGAGGTAGGGAATTATAGTATAAAATGAATGAGGAATTCATAAAAGAAATTTTTCAAAAATAAATACTTTCATTCTTATGAATATTTCATCTTGTAAGAAGTTGATGACCACAGATTCTTCAAACAGGATGTTCATGTGATTTTCATAGACAAGATATAAATATAGTACAATGATAATAAAAGTGATGAAATTAAGGGATGAGTGGACCTCAAGGTTGAATTATAAGCTTATTTAGATGAAATTTACGATTAGATGGATACAAAAATAAATAAAATTTAGTATTATGTAGTTCCAAAGAATATTTTAGTAGTAAGAAGAAGAAAAACCTAGGATGAAGATAGAAATTGAATGAATCAAATCTTGAAATTATAGAAACTCTGATAAGGAAGTTGAGTTGAAGATAAAAATCAAAGAGAAGGCCAAAATTACTGATGGATGGATTGCTTCGATCAATGATCATGTCAAAAAGATCAGTGAACACAAAGGTGAAGTTGTTTCCATGTGATTAATTCTCAATGATCAAGAAAGTCTTTTAACACCAAGCCTCACATTAGGAAGTTGTAGTGTTTGTGCATCATAAAAGGATAAAGAAGATCACATATATTCAACTATAAAAGGTATAAACGTTCCCATAACTATTGGTGTTCAATGAGAAGGTGAAAATTGTTTAGGGTCTTGATCATAATTAAACATTACTGGTGGTGGATGTAAAATAACAAGCACCCCCAACCTAGAGGAAGGTTGATTTTGGTAATTCAAAAAAGACCAAAAAGGAAATTAGTGGTGTTGTGAATACACTCAATAATAAACCATGTTTTTAGTATTTTTTTTCTTCTAAATAATTTATATAAAAAATATGTGTCTTCTATATAAAAAGGCATTTCAGGTCTCAAGAGAAACAAAAATAGACAAGAAACCATTACTATGCTCGATATATTTTTAATGGATGCTATTTTTTGTGTGAATGTCATGTGAAAAAATATATGAATTACTAATTAAGGGTATAATAAAGTTTATCTACATATACATAAAGTAGAATAATATCTCTTCAGTTGGATGCTTCATCAATTGGGCTGAAAAATCATATTAAATTTACAGTCCCACAAGATGAGGATGATCCCAAAGAGACTGATGGGGGAAAATCTTGTTTACTATCAAAGGAAGGAAATCTATAAACACTGACCAGAGAGGGAAAATATGAGAAGTTTAATTTTATAGAGGGTGAATTGAAGGAGACATATTAGGATATAGTGTGGATCCTTGTTAGTGGATACACTTTAATAATGATAATGAAATGAAGTCTTTTCAGGGTAATTAAATATGATAACAAAGGTGTCATTTGTTTTGGCAATGATAACTGTTTGAAGATAATTAGATCTAAAAAATAAAAAAATTAAAGGAAAATATTTTAATCACATGGATTTCTTGGTGGTTGAAGTTCTTGGTCAAAATTTACTATGTGTAAGCCAATTGTTTGACTCAAATAATGTCATAAAATTCAATAAGAAGTATTTAATCATAAAATTAAAAGATACTTTAGTTATGATTCAAGTAAAGTGAACAAAGGATAATCTCTACCTCATTGGTGGAGATGATGATGATTTATTTTAATCAAAGGAACAAGATAAATTTTTTAATATAAGAGTCTTGGACACTGGGGAAAAAAGTACTAATAGACTTGATGAATAATTAAGTTTCTTGTGATATTCCAAAATATTCACATGATTACAATCACACATATGATACTTGTCAAAAAGGGAAAATCATTCGATAGAAATACAAGATTATAGAAATTAATTCAATGAGATTACTTAAGTTGGTGCACATTGATGTTTATAAACCAATATCACATAATTATATAAATAGAAAAAGGTAATATGTTTTATTCATTGGTGATTATATTTATATTTAATTGTATATGGTAATCTATCACAAATATGAAGTGTCCAAGTACATTAAAAAATATCAGAGATAGGTGGAGAAGATACATGGGATGAAAATTATGAAATTGAAAACTGATAATGGTACATAATTCACTAAAAGTTAGGTGAAATACAATCCTAAAATAACTAGATAAGGTTCCATGTTTTATGGGTGAGTAATCCTCAACCAAATGGTGTCATTTAGAATAGGAAATAAATTATTAACAACATGGATCAAATAATTCTAATTGAGAAGGATATACCATGTACATATTGAAAGGAAAAAGTCCTTACACCAGTTTATAACTCTAATAGGCCTTGTTTTTCCCAATTAAAGATAATACCCCCTACGAGATGTGGTATAGTAGGAATACAAAATTAAAATACTTTTGATTTTTCATAAGTAAATGATTTGTTCTCAATGAAGAGAATAACTATATGTTTTAATCTCATGGGGATGAGTGTTTTGGATTAGAACAACAATATCCCACTTTTTGATGATCACAAATCATGACATGTAATATCAAATGAATTGAATACATAAGGAACATATGTTCTACACATCAGATATTTTCAATGAATTAAAAAATTATATAATTATCAATTAAAAAAATAAATAATTTAATCATTTAAATTTATAATTTCAATGATTCTCTCCCTTTTGAGAATATCAAAAGTTAAATCAGATGGAAAAGAAAATAATCATAATAAATATATTTTGGAAAAATAATTTGAAAATATTGTACACAAAAGAAGAAGAAAAATATTAATTCATTAATATCTCAAAGGATTATCAAAAGGATTATAAGGAGTGTTCCTATTAAGAATTATGATCAGTATCATAATCTAACACATCCATGATCTTAGAAGAGAGGATATGATACTTTAATTTGGAGGAAGAGTTTGCAATAGTTTGGATAGTTTGGGTAGGTTATGGATTATAGGTTGTAGTAGGTTCATCGATTACCACACACCTAGAAACTAGAAAAAAGTGTTGTACTTGTTGTTTGGGAGACTAGAGAAAATGATTAATAGAGGAGGTCATGGTAGGAGGGGTTAAGTTAATGGATATGGTAAGAGGATCTAGTATGGATGTGTTGGAAGTGTAGAGATAAGGATGTAGAAATTTGGTAAAATAATTTATTTTATTTGATAAAAAAAATAGTTTGAAGTGGAAAACTAAAGTGTGTGTTAATTGATTTTCCAATAAAATTAATGATAAAAATGATTTAAAAATAGATCCCCTAGTTTATTAAAATCACCTTGTTAACTAAAATGGTAGAAGTATATATTTTTATCTTTCAAAAATTTTCTGAAAAGTTTAATCAAAACTCAATTAAAACAAGTTCTAATAACCCTTAATCTTTTGAAATAGATTTACTTGCATCAACAATAATATATACAACAAAAATTATAGCTTACTATCAAGGTAATGTTTTTTTTATTGTTTGAAAACTAAAATTGGTTTCATTTTGAAACATATAAAATGAAAAATAAGAAAACATATAACAAAAATAAAATAAGAGGTTTATTCTCAAGATGAGACCTAGTCCTCTACACTTATCTATCACTTGCTGCCATGAAATTTATTAAATAATAAACTGATCCATAAACTATATTTTGTTTTACATAAAACAACTACACTTTATTATTCCATGATACACATATCCTCTTTTATAGTTCTATATAATAGAGAAAATGTATAATAATAAGAGAGAGTGTGTCTAGAACTCTCCAGTAATATATAATAGAACATTTAAAATAAGAAATAGAATATAATTAACAAATCTAGAAATGAAATCTATAATAGGAGGAAATGATATAAAGTGAGAATATTTGACGAAACTCAGTCTGATCAGCTTTAGTTGAACAGTTGTCCTTTGATCTATTTTTGAACAAGGATTAATTGTGTTTTCACAAAGTGGTCTAAAAACTAGTGTCATTTGATTTTTAGAGTGAGTCTGATGTCTATGAATTTTTATCTTCAATACACACATGTATCCATTATAATTCCATATTTTGTGTGTTTTTGTCTTTGTCTATGAGTGGATTCTTATTAAATAGAACTCCATATCAAACTAGCTATTATAAGAAATTCACTATAGTATTAGATGCACTGACACAACAAATAATACTCCAAAATATAGTCAGTGAGGATTTGAAAATACCTTATTACTTATAATAGACATGTTCACTTATTATTAACTTAAAAAATGGTTACTTTGGCTCATGGTTACATAGATTGGTTACTTAGCATAATCACTTTGTACAGTTACATGACATGGTAACTTCCTTTTCTCTTGTGGTCAATTGATTTATTCTTTTGGTAGGTTCATCTATTCATCTGGTCGCCTCATGCATTCTTGTGGTAGCTTCATCTCTTCTTCTAGTACATTTATTATTTCATTTAGTAGCTTCATTACTTCTCATGTTCACTTCATTTTTTCTTGAGTTAGCTTCTTTAATTCTCATGGTTAAGTGATTTATTTTCAAGGTAACTAATTTTCTTCATGTGGTTGCATCATCTATTCTTGGGGCCACTATATTATAGACACATGTCCACCTCAATACTTAGAGAATTTTTTTCACCTACAACATGGTAAGTTGGTTATTCATGTGATAGCTTCAGTCCTTCATGTGGTCACTAGATCTTTAATGTGCGGTAGGTTAACTACACATGAAGTTACTTGAACATCAACACATGGACTCTTCATGACTTGGTAAAAATTATCTCATATGATTTATAGTCAGTTAATTTTTAATGTGGCCACTTATAGTTTCATGTGTGGTCTGTTCCACATGATCACTTGAATTTCATGGCATGTTCAATTACTTAAATGGTAGGTTCAATACACATGGTGTAGGTTGTCACAGTAACTTCCAAAATTATTCATTTTTAATTTTTTTTTTCAAAAAATAGTTAACAATCATAAAACAGGAAATTCATTAGAAATAGAAGAAATATTATTTGGAGTAATTAAAATAACGAGGTGTTATACTAAGCCAAAAATCTCCCACTTTTTGATGATCACAAATCATGAAATGTAAAATGAAATGAATAGAATACATCAAAAACATATATTCCCCAAATATAAAATATTTTCAATAAATTAAAACAATATATAATTCTAAATTAAGACATCAATATTTTAATCTCTTCAATTAATTTCACAATTTCTCCCCCTTTTGATATTATCAAAAAGTATAGAATAGCTAAAAGAAGAAAAAAAAGAAATATTTAGGAAGAGGATTAGAAAATACTAAATAAAAATGACTAAAAAAGAGTATTTAATTAATCTCTTAATGGACATTCAAAAAAAACTAATAGGAGTGTCCCTATGTGGAATTCTAATTAGAGTCAAAATCTGACATATACCTGATCTCAGCGAGGATGATAAGATCCTTTTCATTAGAGTTAGATATTGAGGCAGGTTGGGCAAGTTGGATAGGTTATGTTATAGAGGTTGTAGTAGTGTCTTGGATTATTATACACCTACAAACTCGATGAATGTATTGTATAGACTTTCTAGGATAAAAGAAAAAAGGATTAATAGAGGAGATTATATTAGGAGGGTATGAGGTAATGTGTAATGTAAGATGATCTAGGATGGTTGTGTTGGTAGTTAAGAGATAAGTCACTAGAATTTTGGTAAAAAAAATTCTGACCCTTGGTCTATGTTCCACTACATGAAAATGGTACTCTTTTTCCCATAAAAGATTCTCGAATAGGAGCTAGAATTCATAGATTTTAAATTCTAGACATGAATGCTCGGGTCAAGGGAGGCATCCTCAGCTCACTATTCAATGATCTAAACATTTCCTTTTGGTATGGTTTGGTGAAGATTTTGCTGAGATACAAGTTAATATCTCTTTTAATAGTTTCTCTTTCTCTTCCATATTGTTTAAAATATTCACTAACTAACATCATGGTTTTAGGAGAATGAGTTTGAAAACCTTCAAACACCACTTATCTTATTTTTAGAAACTCATCAAAAATAATTTTTAACTCATCTCTTATGATTTCTTTGATTCTATCTCCAAAAAAAACATGGGATAATAGAAGGATGTGGATTAGTATATGTAGAATCTTGAAACAATAAATTTATAATTATTGATCTAACTTAATAATTATATCTAAAAGGTCTACTTGTATAGAACCCACTTGTTCTCTAAAATCTTAAATATCATTTTTATAAGTTTTATCTTGAGATAAAATCTAGTTTAAATATGAGAAATGACTAAAATCAATATCCTGTAAATATTTTCTTCTCTAATTGGTTCAAATGAGTTCCCAAAGATAATGAAAAATTCTTTCATCAAACCTATCCTAACTAATTTGAACTCATTAAAATTATCTTTAGATATATAGGTTGTGGAAGGAATAGAAAGGCTTAAAATCTGGTACATGATTAGATGGATCATAAGTTAGTTTTCTACCATCTATCTCATTCTCAATCCCCGCAGACTTAGGTTACATGGATTTGACTTCAGCTTCATCAGTGGATGGTTCTTTAATTTCATATGGAGAAATTTCAATGCATTTTCTAGTTTCTCAATAGTCTTAATAGGTGTTGGGCCAAAAATTCATTCCAAAACATGAATAAATGATGTTCTAGGAGAATTTACCTCAATTATTTCTTGATGATTAATCTCAAATTTCAAATAACCTTCCAGTACTCTTACAGTGGTAGTGATGGAATATCCACCATGCTTGGGTGGGCCACAACCATTATATTGATCATTAGACTCGGTGTAATATAGGACTAGAACTACAGATCCTGGGGACTTATCCCCCTTAGAAAGTGAATTTGGTATACTAGGTCTAAGAGTTCTTCTGATAATAAGACTTGGAGTAGAAAACTTATCAAAAAATTCTCCATATTATTTAGAATCACCTGAGTCATCACATTCAGGTTTATCAAAAATCAATTATCTGATACTTCATTTTCAACAATAAACTCATCTTGAAACTCATTAACATGAAATGTTAAAGGTAGAGGAGAGTTAGGAATCCAAATAACATATAATGAGGGGATTTATTATCATCCTCATGTGACTCCTTATCATCCTCATTGAGATTATCTATCTCAATCTATTCTTCCTGGACATTATAATTAGAATATTATTCAACAGATTTGTCTACCTCAAGACCTATATCCACCTGGTCCCTTGTTCTAACCAAATGCTTGATAGGATCCACATTTTCATATATCTTCTCAGATTATAGAACCTGTTACATTTTCTATGGGTTCCAATTTACTCTAATATGACTATAAATATTTTGAGTTTAGCCTAAATCATCTGAGGAAGCCACCTTTTCCCCCCCTCGAGGCACCGATCCATTGTACTCTAAAAGGGCTAAAATAAATTTTTGAAATGGAATTAAATTAATCTTAAAATAATGATTTAAAAACTTATCCATATTCCTCATAAAATACCTTCAAAAATTAATTTGAATCCCATTATTTATCAAGAATAGAAAGAAAAATCTTGGTAACTCAGAATACTGAAGTCCCCTTTTATTTGATAGATCAAATGTTGGATGATTTTTTACACCAATCTGCATTCAGCATTGATCTCCACTATAACTAGTCTCTCAGGTTTCATATTACCTGTTATTTCTTCAATATAATTTTAAAATTTGAAATTTCTAGGATTTATAGGATACAACCTTTGATAATCTTCTTTATCACCTTTATGAGGTACACTTAATATCTTTCTCCATAGTTTTGAATAAAACTCAAAAACTTATCCTCAAAATATATATTTTATCATTTTATGAATAAAAACCCCTTTTATGGTTGATTGGGAGCCTCAAAACATCCATATTACCAATGTTTTATACACCATACTAAAAAAAGTAGAAAGCAACATATAAAACCAAAATATTCAAATTCAAAAACCATTTAAAAAACACACATGTTATCATCATCACGTAATGCAGGCCTCTTAGAGATACTAAGCACTAGTCACCATCACCATCAATCCAATCCCATCTTCAATAAGGACCTAAAAAAGGATCATGTGTATCCCTATTCCGAACCATGAACAAACTGAAATGAATCCACTAGAAACTGCCATCACCATTATGAACAAACAAACCACTATTGGATCCCCCCTCATGAAACGTCAACCACATGTCAAACAACACCATCCCAAAACCTCACAAAGATCTAACACTCCAAGATAACCTATATTGGTAATAAGAAACCATAGGGTAGAGTAGAGTTTATATAGGGAAGGCCTAATTAGGGAGAGGTGACCATCGACTAGACCATGAACCACAATCTTTGAAATCACCATCAGTGTCACGAAATAAACAACAAAAAAATTCATCCAACCAGAAAATCTGAAATGATACCCAAAAGAACAAAAAAAACAGAAATTCATCAATAAAAAAAGATAGTAATGAGATATGGGGTTGATGAACAATATCCAAGAAGGGAAAAAATAGAAAATATAAAGAGTTTAATCAGAATGCAGAAAGATGACCAAGGGGAGAAACTGCCTCACGAAGAATCCTGTAGCACCACTACTCCCACCACCACAATCCCAAACAATCTTTAAGAGTCTAGCACACTGAACCATAATGGGGTAATGTTTTTTATCCCAGGATGGAAATTAAGGGGTGAAGGAGATGAAAACCGGACCTCTCTAGTGATCTTGAACAAAACCAAAAAGGAAGAAGCAGGGGATAAGGGGCCAAAGGGAATTCCTCTACGAGCTACCACCAACACCTCCCATGAATTCCTGGTCTCCATAGTGCCTAACCAAGAATGGGGTCAATCATAATGAGAAAGACCAAAATAGAAGAGGAAGATATCCACAACAGTGAGAACTAGAGTGAAGCAGAATCCAAGAGAAGTCGAATTTAGGAAAGTTAGAAGGCATGATAAGATAAGGAGACCCATCAGAGGGAGGATGGACACAAAAAACCCTTGGGGAAGATGGCACTGCCAAGAGTAAATATGAGATCTGGGAAAATGAGGCACCAAAAAAATCCTATGAGGGAAGAGGCATTTCCCAGAACATAGAAGAGAGTCGATGAGTGGGGAAATAACTCAAATACTTATCCATTTAGTATTGTTTGAATAATGTCTATTTTAATTTTATGGATTAGTTATACATGAAAAATATAATTATTTTACTAGCCTCTGATATAATGGTTTAAAATTTTCCTTAAACCAATCATCACAACCTTTTTTTAATTCATTTCCATACTAGATACTTCTTATACTAAATCCATTGAGAATCTAATTCATTCTCCACACAAACTAACTAATCGATCAGATGCGGGTTGTGTGGCTTAACAGTTTGAGGTACTTATGTTGGAGGTGTGGTATTGTAGACTCATTTCAAACTCAACATACTCACACTTTGATTCAATTTCTCAAAAGGTTTTGGTTTAAGATAGAGGTTCAAGAAAGGAGGGTCTCAAGAGAGAAGGTAGGGCTTCGTAAAGAAGGGAATGAATTTTAATGAAAATAATTCAATTATTCATATTCCAATAGTATTTTGGTTTAATCATTTAAGAGATATAATAATAATAAGTTTGAGAAAAATACAAAAAAACATAACTAATAACTCGATAAAAAAATAGATATGGCGGGTATAACGATTGTGTATTCATGGAAACTAAGGCATTGTCAGTGTACCTACCCTGAATTCATAGTAGGTATAATAATCATAATCTCATGGTAGGTATAGTGACTATGTGAACCATAATTCAAAATTACTTAAGAAAAAGTTTAATATACAGATGTTAAAGCACTTATAACAAGAATTTTGATAAATACAAAGGTAGAAGAAAATTGTAGATTTAGAAATAGTTGATCATTCCTAATTCATGTATTATATAATTTATTCTCCCAATATTTAAAGAATTTATAAATATGTCACCAAGATAATTTTCAGTACCATTGAATTCAAGAGTTATATCCCCTTTTTTTAAATTTTCTCCCAAAAAGTGATGTCTTATATCATTTTGTGTTGTCCTTGAACCTGATACCATATCATTAGAAATTTTAATAGAACTTTTATTATCAAAATTAATAGCTACATGTAGAAATTTATTTCCATAATCTTTAAATGTGAATTTCATCCACAAAACCTATGCACAAAAATTTCTAGTAACCATGTATTAATCTTTACTAGTAGATAATTCAATAGGGTTATATTTCTTACTATACCCTTAAACTAAATACTTACTCAAACAGTGACATTTTCAATTGGCGATTTTTCTATGTAACTTAAATCCACCAAAATCATTATATGGATAACTAACTAATTCAAATGAATTTTCTCTAGAATAAAAAAAATCCTAAATTGATTGTCCTTTTGAAGTATTTGAAATTTATTTTTACAAAATTCAAATAGGATTCCCTATATTTTTATTGAAAATGAGCACACATGCACACACTAAACATAACACAAGGTTAGATAGAAGTTATGTATATTAAACTTCTAATCATACCTCGATTGGTGGTTTGATCAATTAATTTTTGAGTATCATAAAAATGCAGCTTACAACTTATACTCATGGGAGTATCATTACATTTTTTTTATCCATACCAATAATTTTTAGAGAATCCTCCCATTAAACTCATTTCGAATTTTTTTTTCATCATTTATGAGAATTTAGTTCAAAAATATTTTTTTAGATGATTGAAAGATAATATCATCAACATAGTTTTAAACCACCAATCATCCTTTGAAATTATTGTTATAAATAAATTTGGATTATCTATACCATTTAACAAACCTTTAGGATTTAAAAAATGAGATGATCCGATCATACCAAGCTCTAGGAAAATATTTTAAACCATAAAAAGATTTTGTAGATATTAAAACATGATTTGGAGAATGAGGGTTTTGAAATCTTGGGGTTGTTCTAAAAAAATCCCCAATTATATAACCATTTATAAAGGCACTATTGACTTCTATTTGATATAATTTGTAATTAAAATAGGTTTCAAAGTCAAGAATCATTCTAATATCTTCAAGTTGTACTACTGGTGAAAATTTTACTTAATATTCAATACCATTCTCTTGAGTATACCCTTGTGTAAATAGTCTAGAATTATTTCAATTATAGTTATAGACTAATCAATATTTTTCTTAAACTGATACTTTGTTCAAGTAGTTATGAATTCCTTATATCTTTCTAATACTTCCCAAATGTTGTTTCTTTCAAACCAATTCAACACTTCTTACATAGCCATTACCCAAAATTCATCATTTATTTCTTCAGTGATTTTTGGGTTCAATTTATGACAATAATGATTGAAGTTCAAAATGGTTTCTAAGAGAATATCTATTCAAAGAACTTATATCTAGATCTCTAACTATTCCATCTATGAAATTGTCTTTAAGAGTCCTAATGGTTATAAGGATAGAATTATTTCTTTCTTAATGTTCTAGTTCAAACAGTTCCTCTACACTGGATGAATTTTCTATAGCATGTTTTACATAACCATCATTGACTAGGTCGAGTTGTTTATATTCAAATTATAAAGATCATTCTTATGGTTTTCTAAATATTTATTAGGCTCATGTTGATCTATTTCATTGAATTTGACATGTATAGATTCTTATAAAATTTTGGTTTTTTTATTAAACACCCAATATGATTTATTGGATGCTGAATAACTATAAGTTTCAATCTCATGAGGTTTAATATATTTTTCTTTAATATTAATCCATAGAAAAAGTGTGAATATGATACAACAAAAGTCTCAGGGATATTTTTTTGAATATTAGGATATTGTTATTGTGGAAGATGAGTAGAAATTTATTGAGTGGATCTTTGTTACACTTTGTTTATTTATGTTTTGATAATTACAATACTATGAATTGATGTTGTAAAAAATAAATCTTAATAAGGCTTGGTATTTTATATATTGTTAGTATATTATTACCTTTCTAGTGAATATTTGACAAATTCAGGTAGTGACATTGAATAATGTGGCTTGAGTGAGAATTTGTAAAAGTATGGAAGTGATCATGAGTAAAGTGACCTTGAGTGAAAATTTGATAAAGTATAGAAGAGACCTCAAGTATAGTAACCTTGAGTGAAATTTTAAAAAAGTCTAAAAGAGACCTAATGAGTAAAATCGATGTGGCCACATGAACAAAAATTAAGTGACCATATAAACAAAAAATGAAGTGATGACGTGAAAAAAATAAAGTGACCGCATGACCCAAAATTAAGTTTCCTCATAATGAAAATATAAGTGGCCACTAATTGAAATTTTAAAAGAATTTGAACCTACCTTTATAACCTACCTAGGGTAACTTATTTCCTTTATAATATTTTAGTTCAAAAATTTGATATTTTCATTTATAATTCTATATTTCAAATTACAACATGATTGTTTCACATGTTTATCTTGATTTATTTATCCCTTAAATACTTATTAATTATTTCAATACTCAAAAATTTTAATTTAGAAGAATTATATGTAGGGTTAAATATTTATCACATTAGATGAAGCCTCACACTGGTTTCTTGGGAAAATTTGAGTTGTAAATTTAATGTTTGTGGAATTTGAATAGTTTATTTCACATGCTTTATTAGAGTGTTCCAAGGAAATTTAATATTTATTATTATTATTTATAGTAATTTGTTAATTATTCTATTATATTATCATGGTAAAATATGTTTTTAATATTATATATTGCCAATGTGACACACATGACTATGTTTTTCAGGAGCATTCAATATAAAAATCACTAGATTCATTATGATGGATGAAATGAAACATGATTCACGATTTTAATATTTTGTGCATAGAATAAATCTATATATGTATTTAGATAGTTCTAGATCAACAAACATGATGTTGAAGAAAATTTTGAACTATGTAAGTGAAATATACATTGTTGATCAACTACTACTCTAATACAAACTACAATCATCTGATCCTTTGCTGTTGGAGAGCCCCTTACTACCTTAACCTAAGACCTTGATGTGTTAATCAATTTTTTCTATTAATTATTTCAATTTAATTTACTGTTATTAATCATTTAAGGTTATAATACGAATTAAATGGTAGGATTGTAATTTGTGACTCCCATACAAAATTAGGGCTCTAGGTTTTGTCTCCAGGTGAGAAAAATGTAGGGTAATTTGGGTTCAACCATAAATGCAAAAGGATAGGGATTTTTTTGTGACTTGAACCGATAAAAAGTAAGGTATGGTTTCTACCACCATATAAAATGGTATTTTCTGGTTTGTTCTTCTATGTGTGTAAAAGGAAGGGTGATTAGGTTAAGCCACCAGGTGTGAAAAAGGTTGTTGTATTGGGATGTGCCTCAAGGGTTAAAAAGGGAGTTGTAAAAGGGTTATGATCTCCTTTCAAAAGTCAGAGAGTCCATAATAGTGTGTTTCATCTCTCAGTTCATGAGATGTGTGAAGAGTAGAGTAGGGTCATTTAGATCCAAAAAGGTTGTCATACTACGCTCACATGGAAAACATGAAATGTTCGTTGAGCATGGAAAAGACGAAATAGCTAATAAGGGAGGAAGATGAGAAATGTGACCCAGACATAGTGGACTTTAAAGGGTTCTTGTGAGATTCATCGCAATTGGATGTAGCGAGCACCCTGAACACGAGAAAGGTGTTCAAGATTTTCCCCACACTGATGTCTCACCTAGGGGTTCCATGATCGATAGGATACTATATATTGGAAATGCGAACGAAATGGATGAGTCGATCGATCATGACTTGAAGGATGAGATCGTGTCTCTGGTCTTGAGATCCTACATTAAAAAAAGAATGGTTGGTTACAGCTAAAGAACTATCAGGTAAGGCCCATATAGCACAACAATTATATGAAGGTGTACTTAAGAAGGGTGCCCATCCATGATATTGACAAGAAATATGTTTGGGAGGGAGACACAGAGATGCCAGGCATCACACCTTATGATGCCTTCAATTGGAAGGACTCTGGCTTGGGTGTTGACACTATACCAGAGTCTGAGGAGAGGCTGCACTAGGGCATGAAGAACAAAAAGATCACCAAGTTAGTGTTTGACAGTGCGTGCTTGGTGCCCAGTAGGAAATCCTTATTGAGTGAGCACGTGATCAAGTACATCCTCAATCCATAGGTACATAAGTATCCTGCTAAAGGTATATTCTCAGCCAACCAAGTAGTCAGGCAAGATCGAACTAGGATGGAGAGGGTGGTGGATCTGGTGGCAAGGGAGCACAACTCATTCATGATTGGGTAGGAGATGGACAAGAGGATGAAAAAGGTGGCCAAGTTGACATTGAGGTTGGGGAAGACTTTTTGGGTCTAGCTCTACTACAACTTCGACACTGTGGACCACCCCAAAATTCCGATGTCGTAGTAGAGATAGAACCAGAAAGGCTTCCCCAGCCTCGATGTCAACTTGGACACCTTTTTCAGCCTCTTGTCCATCTCTTGCCTGATCATGAACTAGCTCTGATCCCTCACCACCTGATCCACCTCCCTCTCCATCCAGCTCTGAGCTTGCCTACCCACTAGGTTAGCTGAGAATATACCTCTATTAGGATCATTATTGCCCTCTAGCATGATGAAGAACTTGATAACGAGTTCGCTCGACAAGGTTGGTCTGTCGGGCATCAGGCACTTGTTATCGAACACCAACCTGGTGATCATGTTGTTCTTCATGCCCAGGTATGACCTCTCTTCATACTCAAGTATGGTGTTATCACCCAGGCCAGAGACCTTCCAGTTGGAGGCATCATTAGGAGAGACGTTTAGAATCTTTGCGTCACCCTCCCAGGCATAATACCATTCAACCACATGGCTGAGAACCTCGTCAAAGTCTCCCTTCTTGTAATCATTGTGCCATATGGACCTTATTTTTATATTTCTTAGCTGCAACTTACCATTATTCTTTCTAATGTAGGATCTCAAGACTTGAGATGTGATATCATCCTTCAAGCCATGCTTGATCGACTCGTTCATTTCGTTTCCATTTCCAATATGTCGTATCATATCGATTAGGGAACCCTCGGGAAATATATTAGGTAAGAGGCACATCTTGAACACTTTGAACACATTTAGGGAGATAGTTGTGTCCAATTACGATGCGTCCCACAAGAACCCCTTGACATCCACTATTCCTAGGTTTCATGTCTCATTTTCCTCCCTGATTAGCTCTTTCGCCTCTTCATAGCACAACGGACCTTCCAAGTTACCCAAGTGAGCAGTGTACGCCCTCCTATATGTCTTTCAAACTAGCACTTCGTCCCCTAGCTTCACATGGTGTGAGGATTGGAAGATCATCTCTATGTTTTCCTATGCCACTCTGACCAACATCAGGGACATGGTCATCTAGTGTTGTGTCCTCACCGTGTCCTAGAAGTAAACCCCTACTAGGCAGTACATCACAAACATCAACATCTGGTGCACCTTCTCCATGTATGAATTTCCAAGTGTAACCTTTCCCTTGCCTACCATTACCATCCTATAGCATTGGTTCACCATGACCAAGAAGTTTTCCACTGGGATTCTGGGGAACCTCATCTGCACTCTCCTGTCTATGATCCTCCACTTATCGTACATGCCCATGACCTGATCTTCCACCAACTTCTGTGTCTGTCAGACATTGTCTTCCCTAGATTGTGCCACCAACCGCACAATAAGTCCATTGTGCTATAGTGAACATTGGTTAGAATTACTCATTGTTATAGTGATGCAGTCACCCAAGTCCAAACTACTATAGTGGCCAGTGGCTAAAAGTCTGCAGGACTACAATACCACTATTTCCAAAATCTGAGATGATACAGTAATAGTGTCAAAGTCTGCACTGCTGCAGTGCTCTGTCGGTATGGTTTGGTCAACTCAGATATATTTGATCATATTTTCTATAGTTCCTCAAAAATTGAGACAATGGACTTTAGCCCCCAAATCCCCGAAGCAAGGGCACATTGCCCCCTGCAACCCCTAATGAGCTCACCATGAAACTCGATCAACAAGGGTTGCAGTCTAATGTACAGTATGAAAAGCTAGCATTCAGCCCAACATCATAAAAACGGATCGAGCTAAACCAATCCAACATAATCAAGAATTATATTAAAGTGGCCAATTAAAAACCATGAATTGGAACCAGGGTTGAGGGAAGATAAGTCCTTACAAATATCATCCCTTTCTCCTGCCATACACTTGGCATAAATAACGGACATGAAGAAAAAATTTAATGATTCACTAACCATAATAGTGATATGCTAAGAAGAAGCATTGATGGGAAAAACCTATAATGGCTTATTCAAGAGCCAAATATGTCCATTAGTTGGGATGCCTATGCAGGTGATAATCCATAACTATCTTGGAAGAATAATTTTGAATGGTTCAGATATAGAATAACAAGTAATGAAAAACATTTGTGGCTGATCATTTTCAGTGGTTGAGGAAACCAAGCCCCAGTCATCCCATATCAGTTTGGTAGACATGGAAAGAAAGATGAGCAAGTTTAGTCACCTGAGAAACCTTTGTTACAACATAATAATGAACCCGACTAGGAGATGGACATAGAGAAAATTTTCATCCCCACAGAAGAGGGGTTTTTATTTTTATTTTTATTCTTTTGATAACATGTTAATTATAGAGAGGAATTTCTTCACTAACCCCCACTGAAGGCTCGATATAATTGAGAGAGAGAGAACTTTAGTCCAAGAGAACCTATAATTCTTCAAGTTCTTTAATCCCAGGGAATGGATGATGACAAAGAGCTTTTCCAACCTCACCGCTGAGAAGGATTGAAGGAGACACATCATCTGTGACATTGGGGAGGATGAAATGTAGCATATAATCCATCAAAAAATCATAGGAGGACAAGGATTCCATGGAACTATATTTTCCGTAAGATTTATCCATGAAAACAGAAATAAAGACAACAGTGGGGGTGACCATGAAATTCACTCTTGAGCAAGAATCCATTACAAGATTTAGGGAATTTCTAACACAGATGAGGGGGTATAGATAATGATCCTCTATACCAGATGATGAAGGGAAAATGAATAAATGTGCGGATAGGTTCCATGATATAACAAACCATTCAATGATAATCAGAGATGGGATATCCAAGCCAAACATGGATATTAGAGACCATTTGTGATATTCTTGAGCAGATCCAATCTTGTAAAGAGAGGGAAATGGTGCCAGATAGCCCAAAATATTTTCCCATTATTTCAGAGACAAAAAAATATGTGGTATCAGGGGAAGAAAGGCCCTCAGAGGAGATGGGGATCTTCCAAGTAGGGGTGATTTGAATTCCCCTCCGACCATTAGAGGTTGATATAGACACAGAGATGAGGAAGGAGTAGTCATCCCTTCTATATTTTTGACATATTTATGTTCTCTTTTCCTATCTTATAGATTTATAGATCATACCTTACTTATCAACAAGGTGTCTTTCCAACTCTTTTTCATTTAGGTAGTTATATTATATATCCCATCATATCTCTGTTAGCCCAAATAGGTTAAATACCTTGAGAGGGGGGGTGAATCATGATATGATAGATTAAAACAACCACCCCTTTGGATCTTGATTCGTCATTAAAAAAATTATTTTCTCTTGTTCCCATAGCAATGTATGAGTTGATATGAAAGTATGCACGAGACACAAACAGTTTAACTACTTTAGCTGCACTGGACTATATCCAAGGAGCATACACAGACAATGTTTTTATGTACCAAATCAACTAAAGTGCACTGTTGTTACAAAATTCAGAACGAACTCACTATCCCTCCTAATTTACAACCAATAATAATTTTAAAGATCATTTCTCTCTCAACTGAAATGTGTTCACTACTCATTTAAAATATTCTACTTTTGATCACTTGAATCAATATTCTTTATACCTCATTTGGTGCATCATGAAGCCTGAAATTCATCCACTTGATAACTACAACTTTACCACAGAAAGAATAGGAAAATACTTGCAGGTTCCCACAACTTTAGCTTTCGCACAACCTTTGCATAAATTGTGTGAAATTCTATGAAATTTCGCATAGCTTTTATACTTTCTCAAGAAATATTAAATTTCACGCAAATATATATGTTGTCTCAAAACTGTCAATTTTCACTCATCTTTTGGATTTTCATGAAACCCACATGGTCTTTTAGACATAAGTAACTTTTCTACATGCAACTAAGGTTTGAGTTGTTGATTCGCACAATAAATAGCTTCATGAGACTATTATATGATTCAGAACCCTAATACTCTCTAAGGAATGAGCTACTCAAATGAGGGGGTAGCCTCTTATTTATAGACGCGACCAACCCTTTATGAAACTACTTTTCCCGACTTTAACTCTGTGCAAAAAATTACTTATATTATAAATTTCAATGGTTTAACATCGCCTTCATCATGCAATTCTCCACCTTTTTCAAAAATAAATATCTATTTTTCAGGCCCGCATAACTATCCTTGTGTTGCGCAACTCTAACTTTCATGAAGTTTCAAAACTTGTGTGAAACACTATCATTTTTCGTATTTGGATGCAACGAACTCGAATCTTTATTTCAACACAATTTTGAAAAACCCCCTCACCCTTCCACTCAACTTTTACATTTATAGGAAAATCCTTCCTTGCCCAAAAATACCTTTTTCCTTCCTCTAAATTTTTGGTTCAAAACATTTGACAAACACTCGGAAACGACACCACCTTATACACGCAATTTTATATACCAATTTTAGAACTTTCATACCTTTGTCTTGAAGCTTTGTCGACATACCTAGTAAAAAATCATGTTGGAACTCTCCAACTGAGCTTGTAAACATGTTTTTTTCAACACACACAATCAACTCAAAAACACTACAAAGTCACCTTGTGTGATTTTTCCCACCAATCTTTCTCTATTACTCACCCACAATTTATAATAGGATTATTTTTATGTTATTTATTATTAATTATAATTTCTTTATAGGGGATATGCATGAATAATTAATTCTCCTAATTTAATTTCTTAAAGCTAAAACCTATGAAGTTAATAAGGGAATCTTATTATGCAACATCCCGAGTTTTAAATAAGAATTATTTATTTTATTTTTCCATTACTATCTTAATTTAAGCTGTAATTCAATACTAATAATAATAATATTAATAAAAATGGTATTGAATATTAAATTATCATTATGAAAATAAGTTAAACACCTTAAAAATATCTTTATAATTATAAATACTTAAATAAATTAATTTTACCAAGTGCTTTTACGGTTAGTTTTATAAAAACTTTATATTAATCTGTAACTAAAATTTTATAATTATGATTATCAAGAAAGATGATAAAGTTATGTTATATATATATATAATACTTACATATTTTGATATATAGCTAATATGAAACTTTAAGATAATATATAAACTATTTTATTATTATAAAATAAAATTTTATTATTTATAATTTTGAATATTTAAGTCAATATATTATATTATAAAATAAAAGTATGATGATATTATTTAAAAGGATGAATATTAATAAAATTTCTTTAAAATAGAGAGAGAGAAATGATTTATAACACTTAAATCCCTATAAATTAATTTATATTAAAAATTATGAATTAAAGGAAATATATTTTGTAAAAAAATTATAAATATATAAAAAATACTATTTATAGAAATAAATATATGAATATTATGTTATTAAAAAAATGATGGATATATAAAAAGTAACATCTTGTTACTATTTGTAGGTACTCCTCACCCCCTCTTTTGATCATGATTTGGTTTGGTCCTGTTTAGGGGTGTTTCTAATAAAATTTTGGAAATTTTGACGGGCTCTTGGACTGTGCACATTTGGAACATTGTTTTCCCAAACTGTATGCACTGCTGGTGCAAGCCGTAAAAACCCGGACAATGGGGGTTTTCATGGTTGGCGCACGGTTTGAAAAACCTTGTGTCCACCAAGGAGAAATTGTGAAACCCCATTAGTAGGGGCCCATGGATAGGGAACATGGTTTGAAAAACCATGCGGCCCAACCCAGAAAACCGTGTTCACAACTTTTAATTAATCTTAAAATTATTTTTAAAATTCCTGAAACCCTGTTCCATCCCCCGCTCGGGCCTAACACAACCTAAAATGTTTTTCTAGGTAGTTTTGGCTCTCAAGATCTTATTTTGGCTATTTTAAACCCCTCTCAAGGTGGATCAAAGCGTGACAAATCATGTTCAATCTCCTTTAGGTATGCAAATCTTCTCTCTGGGTATCTCCCACTATCTTCTTATCTCCTCCTTAGGGTTTATTAGATCTCCATGTTGTTGGAGGATCTAATCCCTATTGTTTTAGATCTTGAATCTAGGTTTGATTCTTGGATCTCCTTTTTCTATGTTCTTTATTGGAGTTTCTCATCACATGCATTGTGTTATATGATATCGTGATCTATGGTAGGTGGTTCCATTTAATATTGGCCAATTTATTTAACCCTAAATTGATAAATTTAAATTAAATTTCTTTTAATTATATTTTAAAAAACCTAATTTGTTGTAAATTGGGAATTTGAATTTTATTTGTCATAAAATTGTGAAAACCCCACAATTCCAAAGAATTGGGGTGTGTTTGTGGAATTTGATGGGAAATTGTTGAAATTGAATTGTGAAATTTAAATAGTGGAATTTAAATTGGGGAATTAAAATTTTGGAATTAAAATTTTGGAATTTAAATTGTGAAATTGATTTGTGAAATTGATTTCAAATTTATTTTTGAAAAAAATGGATTTTGGTGTTTTTATAGAAACCTGGTGGTTTTATCCAAGAAAAGGCATGATTTTACTAAAATCCCATTTGGGATTTTAAATGGAAATTGGAATATTGAAATGGATAAAATTAGGTTAATTTTATTTTGAACAGTTTTAAAATAAATTTCCAATTATTTGTTGTTGTTTGAGCATATACAAGCCTATGTAGTCAGTGAGTTATTCGGTATATCACTCTATTTATGCTCTAAAACTCTAAATAACATATTCAGTAGTTCACATCCCTACTGGGATGGTGATTATTCCTCTTTGACAAGTGTTTAAGGTACATGTGTACACATATTTTCATGATCACTTATTCAAGTGTGTGGGGATCTCATAACCTGGAACTATCATACCGCTTAGCAGATAACCATGTTGTTCAGTGTTAATGTTTTGATATATATTCCATTGTTTATAAACTATTTTACACATGCCTTATGAATTTATATAAAATGTTTTATAAACAATGTTTATTGATCCATTTGTTTAATGTATTTCTATCAATTGAAATGTAAAGCATGATTTGTTTTAAATATGATTTTGAACTTTCATGCCTGTATATTTAAAATTAAAAGCTTTATTTGGTTAATTAATTATGACATCTTATTATGGAATCCTTGGTGAGACCCTACTGGGCTTTTAGTTCACACCCTACTTGTGCCTTTAGGTGTTTATAGATTATCTTTTTCTACATTTGATCAAGGGTAAAATGCCACATGGAGGTGGTTCTTGTTATTGATCCTTGGGAATGGAGAGATTTTTCTATTAGGACATGGGATTTTATCCTTTTTTTGGGTACTTTGTGGTTATACTTTGGGTTTGTTTACCTGTTTGACTTCTAGGACAGTTCTCAATGTGGAGTTTTCTTTTGGGAATACTGACTTGTATGTCTTTCTTATGTTGTGTTGGAGGAAAAATAGTTCCCAATTTCATACTGTATGATGCCAAGTTCTTGTCGCCAACCTGTTGGGATCGAGAATGCCCTTCGGTCCATGTTAGGATTAGTTCAAGAATCAAGGTACCTGGGTATTCGGGATAGTTCATGAAAAATCAGTATCAAAGGAGCAGGTTAAGAATATTGCCTTGAGGTTAGTATGTAGTTGTGTAGTCTTTTTGAGAATTAGGAGGTAGTTACGATTGAGTGCCTATCCAACTCTCACCTCAACGAGCCTTAATTCACAAAGGATGGTTAGGGAAAGAGGTATTTAGGATTATTTCTAGTCTTTTCCCTACTTATTATTTGGGTATATTGAAATCCAAATATTTTTATCTACTTTTGGGGATTAATTTCCTTATTGATATTATTTGAGGGTTGTTATGTGTATCCTTTTGGATGTATTCAATGTTTTCTGCTGATGTTGTGTAGAAACATGCCTCTAAAAATCCGTTCGAGTCATATCCAAGAGGAAGCTGTTGATGAAACATAATTAGAAAATCCTCTCATGGACTAGAATCTAGTTGAGGTTATCATGTGTGTTGTCTATGCTATGGGATAGAAACCTGCACCCATTTCCATTCAGGCTCTAGCTATGGAACCTTAGAGGTAGGACTTTAGGATTCTTGCTCGGGAGTTACTTCACTAAAATCCACCAGTATTCCAAGTCCTTAATGATATTAACTATCATAGGATTGGTTGAGAAATATTGAGCATATGTTTGAGTACTTGGAAATTCCTGATGAAATCAATGTGAAATGTGACGTATTCAAGATAGAGGGACCTAGCCGGAGATGGTGGGACACAATGGTGACAGTGAAGAAGCACAAGTTCCTATAGTGGAATGAATTTATGGCCCTTTTCAACAACCATTTCTATCCAGAGTATATGGTGTTGTCTAAGGCATTAGAGTTTTTAAAACTCGAGTAGGCTGGCAGGACCATGACAAAATATGCAAATCGCTTTGCTGAGCTTTTGTATTTTTCAAATGAGATTGTATCGAATGAGAATATGAAGACTCAATTGTTTGATATGGTACTTCAATATGATATTTTGTCTCAGGTTTTTTTGTAAAAGCTTACTTCTTATACTAATGTGCTGGATAGAGTGTTAATGGTTGAAATGGACCTGGCTGGTAAGCTAGAGATGATGAGAGTTCATTTTTCTCCCAGTGGTTGTGTTATTTCATGTAAATGGAAGAGTAAGAATGATGATTATCATGGTGGTTCTTGACTGTAGGGATTTTCTAGACCTCCTGCAGTGCCTGATATAGGCCTTTTGATTTGTTACTATTGTGGAAATCTAGGGCACTCGAAGCGGGTATGCACTTAGGTACACAAGATATGTGGCTCGTGAGGTCGCACGGGTCACTTGAATATGTTCTTCTATGCCATTTCTACTGCCCTTAATGACATAAGAACATCATCACCTAATAAAACTATATTGTAATCATATTCTTCATGAACATAGGGGTTCTAGCCATAGACATCTGGAACGAAACTTCTTCACACAGTGGAAGAGTCTCTAGAGGAAGAAAAAATGAGTCTAATGACTGTGAGAGGTACCATCACCATATATTTTTCCTTAATGACTTTATTTGATACTAGTGCATCTCATTATTTCATTTCAACTCACATTGTAACTTTTCTAAATCTTCCTACATAGATTTTATCTTATGTGATCGATATTTCTACACCCCTCAGAATGAAGAGAGAGAAGGGTCTCCAATGCCCCTCTTGTGTTTTCTATCTATTGGATATAGAGATTACTTGGTTTTTTATAGTTCTCGACATGAAACCACTTTAGATCATATTCAGGATGGATTGGATCATTAATAATAAATCTTGGATTGATTGTTATCTTCGATGGGTTGATTTTACTATACTCGATGGGGTGTTCCGTATCTCTCAAGGAGAGTGGGACTTAAGGTCGAGTAGAGATGGACCCTTTTATCTAGATTTGGGGAAGGTAATATCAGTGTTATATTTTTATTTGGAGTGAGAATATTTGAGTGATGATATTCCTACATTTGTTGTCGAGATCCCCAATGTTTTCTCACCAGACTTCTCTGGTTTGCCACCGATAAGGGAGGTAGAGTTTTCTATCAATTTAGTGCATGGTACTCAACCAAGGTATATTCCTTATTAATTCATGGAATTATCTGAAATGAAAGAGTTGAAGACTCAATTGGATTATCTTTTAGAGAAATTCTTTATCCATGTGAGTGTGTCACATTGGGTTGTGCCTATTCTCTTTACTAAGAATGTTGATGGGTCACTTCACCTTAGTGTTGATTACCAGAAACTCAATCGAGTTACGATAAATAAAAAGTATCCATTTCCAAAAATTGATGATCTATATGACTAGTTGAAAGGGGAGATGTGGTTTTTCAAAATTTACCTTTGATATGGTTACCATCATTTGAGAATAAAAGAATCTGGCATTCAAAATGCCACCTTTCGGAGTAGGTACAACCATTCTGAGTACATTGTCATTCAATTTAGTTTAACCAATTCTCCTATATTCTTTATGGATTTAATGAACATGATTTTAAATGATTATCTTGATACGTTTTTGGTGGTCATTATGGATGACATCCTTGTTTACTCTATGTCTAAGGAGGATCATTTTCATCATCTGAGAGCAATTTTGAAATTGTTGAGAAATTACCTTATTTATTCCAAACATTCGAAATGTGATTTTTGGTTTTAGGAAGTGAATTTCATGGGACAAGTGGTGTCAGAACATGGAATTTTTAGTAGATCCTAAAAAGGTGAAAGTTGTTATGACATGGGAACAACCATGAAATGTTTTTAGGATTCAAAGCGTCTTGGTATTAACTTGATATTATCGCCGATTTGTTAAGGGATTCTCAAAGTTGGATTCTCTGATGACTTCTCTAACTTAGAAGGGAGTAGAGTTTACTTGGATGAGAAATGATAGAGTTATTTTGTTGATATGAAATGACATTTGACTACTACGTCAGGGTTGACTGTTCCAGAGTCTGTGCAAGGCTATGTGGTCTTCTGTGATACATCAGGTTCAGGTCTGGGATGCATTATTATGTAGGGTGATCATGTTGTTTCTTGTGAATATCATCATCTTAGGCCACCCAAGAAGAATTTCCCAACCCATGACCTTGAACTCGCAGCTATGATGCACACACTTAAGAGTTGGTGGCACTACCTATTCAAAGAAATTTTTACCACGTATTCAGACCAAAAAAGCTTGAGTTATATCTTCTCTCAAAATTATTTTAACCACCACCAGAGGCTTTGGGTGGAATACCTGAAATCCTTTTATTTCGACAATGACTATACCCTAGGGAAAGGGAATTTCATTTTAGATACTTTCAATAGGAAACTTTTGACCAAGTCTTTGAAAGAATCATCATAAGAGTGGAACTCGACGACTCTTTTTTTCAAAATTTCATATTAGTGTTAGGGAATCAGGGGATGAGGTTTCCTTGGCTAGTGTTCAATTTATGTATTCTCTTATCGAGTTGATATTTTGGGAAAAGTAGCTCAATGATGATTTTTGTAGCGTTAGAGACTCTCATTATAGTGGTTATACCATTATTGATTGGTCATTATCCATGGAGGGAATTCTATGTTATCAGAATAGTTTTGTGTTACCCTTGTCTGTTAGGAAATATGTGATGGGGGAGTGCCATAATTCATAGTGGTAAGTGCACCCAGAAACTGTGAAGATGTTATATGAAATGAAGTGATGATTCTAGTGGCCAGGTATGAGATGGGGAATTTTTGATTTGTCTCTCATTGTTATACATGCCAACAGGTCAAGGACGAGAACTAGAGACCCTTGGGTTTGCTTCTGCCACTTCCAGTGCCGACTCATAAGTGGGATGAGATCTCAATTTAATTTTTGGATGGGTTTATGTGTACATAAATAATGAATAATGTGACATGGATTGTAATTGATAGTTGACTAAATCAGCTCATTTCTTACCCATTAACGATACAACCAAAGTTGAGGAGTTGGTAAATCTTGATGTGAAAGAGATTTTTCATTTTAATGGAGTTATATATGATATAGTATCTAATAGAGATCCCCGGTTTACTTTTCACTTTTAGATAGGTCTTTAGGAGGCATTAAGATCTTATGTTCTTTTGAGTACGACATACCATCCACATTCAAATGGCCGGACAGAAAGAGCTATAAAGATTCTTGAGGATATGCTTCACCTCCACATTCTCAACTTTTGTGGAGCTTGGGATGACCATATGAAGATGGTTTAGTATTATTATAACAATAATTACCAGTCCAGAATCAAAATGGATCCTTTGGAGGCCATGAATATAAAACCTTGTAAATCTCTTTTGTGTTCGTTGAAGATGGGCGAAACTTCCTTAGTTGGACCAAGCATGGTTTAAGATCTGACAAAAAATATTTATTTGATTCATCAAGTAATGTTAATGACACAGAGCTAGTATAAGTCTTATACTGATCATCATTATAGACTATTGAAATTTTCAGTTACCGACATGGTATTCTTGATAGTTTCACCCCATTTGGGTCATCGATGGCTTGGGAGGAAATGGAAGCTTGCTCCTTGTTTTGTGGAGCCTTTTTGAGGTATTTGAGAAGGCAGGGAAAGTGGATTACTATTTATAACTTCCACAATAGCTGACTTTGAAACAAAACATGGTTCATGTGTCTTAGGTACGAAATTATCTTTTCGATCCATCTCATGTTTTGAGATGGAAAGGTCTCGATGTCAAGCCTGATTTATCCATGAATGATCATCCAATTGTGATAGTTGATTTTGAAACCAAGGTGCTTCATAAAAGGAAGATACCTTTGGTTTGAGTGCTATGGAATCATGGTTCTTATACACATGAGTCGTGGGAGAGGTAGGAACTGATTAGAGATTAATGGCCTCTCCATTTTTACATGGAAGCTTCTTACATGGATTTCTAGGGACAAAAACGTTTATATAGTGGGTAGGTTGTAACATCTTATTATTGTTTTCAAGTAATCATTAATCCCTATTTTTATCATTATTTGGTTGTTTCTCTTATTAGTGTGCTTCTGGAAAATTTTTAGAAATTATTAAGGGTTCTTGTGCTATGTACGATTGGTGCATGATTTGCCCATATGTAACACCCCAAGCTTCTACGATACGTTTCCCTTTGAATAATGCGATAGCGTGTGTTGTACGCAACCTCGAGTTCTAACACACACCACAACTAATTAAACTAGCCGTTGTGAATAGTAATACCTAATTTTTGAAATTATATATATTTTATATTTGAAAATGGACTTCATTTTTGGACTCGGAATATCGAATTTAGCCTAAGGTGAAATTTTGGTACTTTTCGGATAACTTTCATATTTTGATGAATAGTGAAAATTACTAAATTTTAATTAAAAACAACTTTTTTAATCAAAATAATTAATAGTGATAAATTATGAATTTTAGTAGTTTTAAAGTATATTTAGAATATATTTTTACCATTTAATATAATGTTGGTCATTGGACATAATTTTACAATTAAACCGAACATAAACAAGTGTCAATCTTTTGATAGTTATTATCTCTTAAAAACACGCTTTTTGTTTTGACAGCGGGAATTAATTTTAAATTAATTTCTGCCACTTCTGTGTTTTGAATTTAGGAAAATGGATTCCATATTTGGAATCAGGATGTTAAAATTGTGTAAATAGGTAACTTTTATTTTTAGACATTTTGAATAATTACTGCGGTAAATATTTTATTTACCATGGTTAAGGGTAAATCCGGTAAATAAGGGTTAAAAAAATAATATTATAATAATACTAAATTACCCTAAAAACGTGTCTTAACCCTATTGGTTGATAGATGGTCGACCATGGGCATCTTTGTGTCAATTTTGGGACCCCATGGATCCACTTGTAAGTGATAATGACACTTTATTTTAATTTAGTTAAAATGAATACAAAAATGACACAAGCATATATCTTTTAGAACAACAATTTTTACATAGGGTTATATATGTTGGATTTTAGATTATAAATATTCATTAGAAAGATAAAAAGATTTCATACATAATGATATTTTATTTATAATTTTTAGACATTAAATAATTTATTTTATTTATGACACAATGATGATGCAGTAATTACTATAATAGTGAAAAATTAAAATAATTGATATTATAAATACCCAAATAAATATAATATGAAACTTTTAATGAATTAAACTAATTTTATAGGATAATATGATATATTAGTATTGATATAATTTACTTTTTTCGAAGTAATAAATCTGTTATGAGTTTCACAAAAATCAACTATTGAATAGTGTCAAAATTGACATAAAAGAGTTATTAAAACAAATATTATATTATTAATTGATATTAAATTCCTAAAAATCTAAGGTTCGGCCAAGAGACTTATATCATGATAGTTTCATCATTAATGGACCACTTGGGGGTCTCTTGGATGTATATAGTAAGTTTATTAACCATATTATATAAAAATACAAAGAGACATTGTAAAAGTGAAACTAATTAACTTAGAGTTAATACTTAAATATAAGGTTAATATAAGTACCCAAAACTGTCTAAATTCTATTGGTTGAGTGGTTTTAGACCTATCCCCACCTTATCCTTTGAATAGTAAACTTTGGAGCCTTTGGAAACCGAATATGAATTTATTATAAATTAATATTTCTAGCTTTTCCAAAGGTGCCCCTCACCCCTCTTATAAAAAGGGCACTCCTCCTTCTCATTTCTTCACACCTTCAAAGCCTTTTGGTTCGGCCAAACTCTGCCCAAATACTCTCCCAACATCCCTCACTACAACCTAGAGGCCTTAGTTTGATCAGAAAGCCAACCTAAGGAGCCATTTTGATCAAATCAAAAGGAAGAACCCGAAGAAGAGGTAATGATTTCACCACCCTTTTCTAAGTTCATTTCTTCTTCCACTTCTTCTTCCTTTGTTCTTACCATTCTAAAATAATAACTCCAGTATCTCACATATACTGTGATGTTATTATAAGTATGGTACAACCATATTCAGTATTCTATCCACCCTTTGAATAACATGTCACCATACGTGCGTACGTACGGCTTACCGTCTCCACGTCGTGGTGTAATTGTTATTCAATATAATATTATTTGGATGGGTATAATAATGATGTGTAACTCATGTAAATAATAAATATAACATGTTAATGATTCTGTATATATGATATACCATTCATTTATATATTATTTTAATATCAAAAGAATGATATTGTCGCTCGTGCGTATGTACGGACTACCGTCTCCACGAACGCGATGAGATTCATTCTCCATCGTATCCATTCAAGTATAATTATCATTTTATGATTTAAAAATGATGTTTAAGGACTTGATATCATTCTGGATATGAATAAGATACAACAAACATGGCTTATGTAACAAAACATATAAAAGAAAATGAGTAAGTTAACACCCGAAACGATGATAATTCTAAGATATTATTAATAAATCAATGTTAAAAGATCATATATGATATCATATTAATATATATGATTCTTGTATAATTTAATAACAATTATTTCACCATTATACAGGAGGTTAACCTACCCCAACCAAGGAAAAGTACAAGGTAAGTGTTTACTTTACAACCTCTTCATTATCCAAGGTTGTTTATACGTAATAATCTACTGGGATCTCTTTATCATCCACATCCATGTTTCTTAAAAATGAATTTCAAAACATTTTTACTATTTACTAGAATATGAGTTAAAGTCATTTATACCCTTTTTGACTTTTATAAGTGGTTTATAAAGGAATATTTTGGTCGTTTTCAAAACAAGGTCCTTTTTAACCTTTTCGACAGAATTAAGGTAAGAATGTTTTTTTAACTTATACGGCGGGTGCGGCTATTTTCCGACGTTATAAAATCTTCAAAGCTTCCCTTACAAGCTTATAAGAATATTTTCAAAGAAAATGTTTTATTTTATATGGATCTTAAATGATTTCAAAATAAAAGGAGATATTTCTTTAAAAAGAATTTTGATTTCATCTATGTCAACATCCTTTGATGGATTTTAAGATTATTTGAAGTTGATTTATTATGATACAAAACTTCTATATTGTATTGAAGGTTTTGTGATATGTTTGACTGTGGATGTGATATTTTTATACCATTCATAGTTTATGGTGAAAGTATTGACATTTCATATGCTAGTTTTAATATGAATGTTTATGTTATGTTTAAACCTTTTCATATGGGAATGCATTGGACTTAATATGTGACGGGTGGAGCCCGCTATAGCTCCTCGATGCATCGGTAGGTCTCATGAGACAAACTAGTGTCTTGGCACAAGGCCTTGACAAAATCTTATTTGTAGTCTTGGCACGAGGCCTTGACTATGTGGTTATGATAGTCTGGCATTATGCATTCCAACATTATGAAAGTGGTTATTGATTTTTTCAAGTGATTATTCGATTAGTAGAATATCCATGTGAATAAGTAAATGGCATTATTTCATTTTAGTTTTGCCATACTATGTTGAAGTTCAAGTTTAAAAGGCTTTTGTTTTAGTAATGCATTGCCTTAAATGTTTATGATTATTTTGAATGTTCCGCTATATTGTTATCCTTACTGGGCATTTGAGCTCACCCCTTTTCTATGTTTTATTTTTCCCAGGATGTGAAGAAGAAAGTTATGAATGACCTGCAGGGATATTATGAGGGGATAATAGTGTGGACTGTAGAGACATTATGTTGTTGTAGTAGTTTTTCATTTTATGATGTAATGTAAAACTTATGAATATATCTAGTGTTTCCAAGGCTACTAAACCAATTGGTCTTTCGAGATTTGATCTTTCTTGTGATCATGCCAATGTTATGTAATAATGCACCGACTCTGGGTAACTAGGGTCGGGGCGTTACAGTTGGTATCAGAGGAAGTTTAGTACAAACCTTGGAAGCTAGATTTAGATAAACTCTGATTAGAGCACATAGACCTAAGATGAACTTTGAGGATTAGTATAGAAGAACTTCCTAGAATTTTGGTATTGTAGAGACTTTGTGAGTTTTCCGAGCAATACATCCCTGTCTGGATACGAGCAGGTAGAGGCGGCTCTGGCACAGATGTACCTAGGGGTAAAACCCGAAAACACCGCTTTGAGCTAGACTCGAACGGGAACTGGTGCACGACAACGGGCCTTGCTGCACTCTTGGTTACGACACTCCCGGGGGATATGCTTAGGATAACTCTCACTTTCTTTACAAATCATTATGAAGGGTTTATGAGTATATACTTCCTCAAAGAAACATATTTATGATTATGGATTATATCCATAGATAGTTCAATTTATGTTTAGTGTTTTATAAGTATGGGATTATGTATTTTGATGCATAAACTGATCTAGTTTATGCCATTTTTTTAGAAATGGCGCCTAGTGGAAGAAATGGAAACCGTATCAATGCACGCACTCCATGTAGGGATTGCCCTCCTGCTCAAGATAATTATAGTGGGGCTGGTGATGCAACTGGTGCTGATCAGCTAATCACCGTACTGGGACAACTTACTCAGGTTATGAATAATAACCTTACCCGTATGGAGCACCCTGATCCACAGCGTGGAGGATCAATGTTAGATCGATTCATGAGACAACAACCACCAACGTTCAATGGGAGTACAAATCCCTTAGTAGCTGAGCAATGGATATTTTCCCTAGAGAAAATATTTCAGGCTTTGGGGAGTAGTGAAAGGGAAAAAGTTACCATGGCAGTTTACCGCCTCACTGGAGATGCTGATCAATGGTGGTCATTGATTCAAAACATGAAGGAAGATGATGAAGTATCAAACATGGAATGGAGGGAGTTCAAAGATCTGTTTTTAGAAAAATACTTTCCTCGCGACCATCGAGCAGATATGGAAAGACAATTTCTGAGTCTGAGACAAAAGGAGGATGAGAATGTCACAAAGTATGAGGCTAACTTTACAAGGTTAGCGAGGTACGCTGGTGATTATATTCGCAACCCAAGAAGTAAGATTGATCGTTTCTTTGATGGGTTAAAACCATTTCTCCGTCGAGCATTAGTCTCACAATCCTTTTCATCGTACGAAGACATTGTCTCATGTGCTATCAAGACCGAGAAGGAATTCTCTAAGTCTTATGACTTTAAAGCAAAGCAAGAGAAGAAGAGACCTGCTGATCAATCTGGGAATGGAAATAAGGGGAAGAAGGGAAAGGTTGAATATCCATCTTGTGGTAAGTGCGGGAAGAAACACCCCGGTGCTTGCCTGAAGGGAATGGGAGTCTGTTACAAGTGTGGTGAAAAAGGCCACCAAGCTCATGATTGCAAGGGGAAGAAGGAAGCTACCAACGTTCAGTGCTACAATTGCAGGGAGATGGGGCATTATGCAAATGCATGTCCTAAGCGTCAGGAGAACTTACCTCAGAAAAGGCCAAGGGATCAAGGCCAGGCTTATGCTATCACTACTGCTGAGGTAGAAGCTCCGAAAGACGTGGTGGCAGGTAATTTAATGGTTTCCTCAAGTTTAGCAAATGCATTATTTGATTCTGGATCATCGCATTGTTTCATATCTTCCCAGTTTGCTAAGAAAATTAGATATTTCCAATTTGATTTAATAAGGGAGTTGTCAGTTAAAACTCCTAAGGGAAGTATTGTTGCAACAAAGTTTTGTGAATCAGTCCCCATTAGAGCACATAAATTTTCTTTATCTGCTGATTTCATCGTCATACCTATGATTGAGTTTGATATAATCCTCGGTATGGACTGGCTTTCGGACTATGATGCGAAGATTTATTGTAAGAAGAAAGAGGTTACGATTCTTGATGATAATGATAAGGAGCACCTTATTTTTAGAGCAGAATCGTCACCACCTAATTCTTATTTAGATCCACCCCCTGTAGCTCAACTTAATTCAATTATCGGGGAGGAAGAGAATGAAATAACTGTCGGTGAGGAAAGGAATGTTCAAATAGAGGATGTACCTATTGTGAAAGAATTTGTAGATGTATTTCCGGAAGATTTACCTGGACATCCTCCAGAACGAGAAGTTGAGTTTTCTATTGATTTGATTCCTGGATCAAGGCCTATATCGAAGACCCCTTATAGAATGGCCACTGTAGAGCTAGTCGAACTAAAGAAACAACTAGAGGAATTGAGTAATAAGGGATTTATTCGCCCTAGTGTTTCTCCATGGGGAGCCCCTGTTCTTTTTGTTAAAAAGAAAGATGGATCTATGAGGTTATGTATCGATTACAGGGAGATCAATGCTATAACGATAAAGAACAAGTATCCCCTACCTCGTATTGATGATTTATTTGACCAACTGCACGGAGCTCAATACTTTTCAAAGATTGACCTTCGATCTGGATACCATCAGTTGTGTGTAAAGAAGGAAGACATTCCGAAAACAGCATTTCGAACCAGGTACGGGCATTACGAGTTTACTGTAATGCCGTTTGGATTGACTAATGCACCCTCTGTATTCATGGATCTGATGAATAGAGTTTTCAAGGAGTATCTCGATGAATTTGTGGTGGTATTTATTGATGATATCTTGGTATACTCCAAAACCTACGAAGATCATGAAAATCACTTGCGCATAATCTTGAAGACTCTGAGGAGGCATGAATTATATGGAAAGTTTAGCAAGTGTGAATTCTGGCTTCAGGAGATTTCTTTTCTTGGCCATATTGTCTCTAAAGATGGAATCTCTGTTGATCCTTCTAAGACCAAGGCAATCCAAGAATGGCCATCACCTACGAGTATAACTGAGGTACGTAGTTTTATTGGTTTGGCAGGTTATTATCGACGTTTCGTCCAGAATTTTGCCCGATTGGCTAACCCATTAACGAAGCTCACACGTAAAGGGGTTAAATTTGTTTGGACAAAAGAGTGTGAAGAATGTTTCGAAGAAATGAAGAGAAGATTAGTCAATGCTCCTATATTGACTCTACCATCGGGGAATGATGGGTTCGTTATTTATAGTGATGCATCAAAGAAAGGACTTGGCTGTGTCCTTATGCAGAATGATAGAGTTATTGCCTATGCATCACGACAGTTGAAAATTCATGAACAAAACTATCCTACTCATGATCTCGAGTTAGCAGCAGTGATCTTTGCTTTGAAAATATGGAGGAACTACCTCTATGGTGAAAAATGTGAGATTTATACTGATCACAAGAGTTTGAAGTATATTTTCTCACAAAAAGAACTCAACATGAGGCAAAGGAGATGGCTTGAATTACTCAAGGATTATGATTGTACGATACACTACCACCCAGGGAAGGCAAACAAGGTGGCAGATGCTTTGAGTAGAAAAGACCATGGAGTTTTGAACAATATGAGAATTGAAAGGGATCCAATTTTCATGGAGCTAGTGAAGATGGACATGGGAATAACCAGGGAAGGTGAAACATCAATGCTTTTTCAAATGGTTGCCAAACCATATTTACTAGAAAGGATTAAGAGTTCTCAGACTGATGATGAAGAATTCCAAAAGAAGATTAAAGCTGTGAATGATGGGAGATTGAGAGACTTTGCGTATGAAGGTGGAATTTTGAAATTCGGGAAGAGACTTTGTGTTCCCAATATACCTGATCTAAAAAGGGAATTGCTGGATGATGCTCATAGTTCCAATTTCTCTATACACCCTGGGAGCACCAAAATGTATAGAGATTTGAAGGAACATTTTTGGTGGGACAACATGAAGAGGGAGATTGCTGATTTTGTGTCAAGATGTATGGTTTGTCAACAAGTGAAAGCTGGAAGGCAACAGCCTGGAGGAGTCATGCAACCTCTTCCCATACCGGAGTGGAAATGGGACAATATTACAATGGACTTTGTCATGGGGCTACCAAAGACTCCTAGAAGGAACGATGCAATATGGGTTATTGTTGATCGTCTTACCAAGTCAGCACATTTTCTTGCTATAAGAGAAGATCTACCCCTGGAACGTCTAGCAAGACTATACATTAATGAAGTTGTGAGACTTCATGGAGTACCCCTATCGATTGTTTCTGATCGTGATCCCTGTTTTACTTCAAGATTTTGGAAAAGTCTTCAGAAATCCCTGGATACTGAACTTCATTTGAGCACTGCTTACCACCCTCAGACAGACGGACAATCAGAACGGACTATTCAGACCTTAGAAGACATGTTGAGATCTTGCTCACTTGATTTTCAGGGTATGTGGGATCAATATTTACCACTAGTAGAATTTTCCTATAACAATAGCTTCCATTCGAGTATTCAGATGGCACCATATGAAGCGTTATACGGAAAGAGATGTCGTACACCAACCTGTTGGGATGACGTTGGTGAAAGAAAACTTGTAGGCCCAGAACTGGTGGAGGAAACGGTGGAAAAGGTGAAGGTAATCCAAAATCACATTAAAGCAGCTCAAAGTAGGCAGAAGAGCTATGCCGATAATCGAAGGAAGGATTTGGAATTTCAAGTCGGTGATCATGTTTTCCTGAAGGTATCTCCATGGAAGGGAGTCATACGTTTTGGTAAGAAAGGTAAATTGAGTCCCAGGTACATCGGACCTTTCGAAATTCTAGAACGAATTGGGGCTGTAGCTTACCGATTGGCAATGCCGCCAAGTCTCTCCAAAGTTCACGATGTGTTCCACGTATCTCTGTTGAGGAAATACATGCCTGACACAACGCATGTACTCACCTATGAAGATTTAGAACTGGAACCCGATCTGTCTTATTGCGAAGAGCCCATCAAGATTCTTGATACGAGAGAACAAGTGCTGAGAAACCGGATGACGCGTCTGGTAAAAGTTTTGTGGAGGAATCATAAGATGGAAGAGGCAACGTGGGAACCCGAGGAACTTATGATGAAGAACCACCCGAGTCTTTTTATGCAGTAATACCCTAGAAATTGCGAGGACGCAATTATTTGAAGGAGGGGAGAATGGAACACCCCAAGCTTCTACGGTACGTTTCCCTTTGAATAATGCGATAGCGTGTGTTGTACGCAACCTCGAGTTCTAACACACACCACAACTAATTAAACTAGCCGTTGTGAATAGTAATACCTAATTTTTGAAATTATATATATTTTATATTTGAAAATGGACTTCATTTTTGGACTCGGAATATCGAATTTAGCCTAAGGTGAAATTTTGGTACTTTTCAGATAACTTTCATATTTTGATGAATAGTGAAAATTACTAAATTTTAATTAAAAACAACTTTTTTAATCAAAATAATTAATAGTGATAAATTATGAATTTTAGTAGTTTTAAAATATATTTAGAATATAGTTTTACCATTTAATATAATGTTGGTCATTGGACATAATTTTACAATTAAACCGAACATAAACAAGTGTCAATCTTTTGATAGTTATTATCTCTTAAAAACATGCTTTTTGTTTTGACAGCGGGAATTAATTTTAAATTAATTTTTGCCACTTCTGTGTTTTGAATTTAGGAAAATGGATTCCATATTTGGAATCAGGATGTTCAAATTGTGTAAATAGGTAACTTTTATTTTTAGACATTTTGAATAATTACTGCGGTAAATATTTTATTTACCATGGTTAAGGGTAAATCCGGTAAATAAGGGTTAAAAAAATAATATTATAATAATACTAAATTACCCTGAAAACGTGTCTTAACCCTATTGGTTGATAGATGGTCGACCATGGGCATCTTTGTGTCAATTTTGGGACCCCATGGATCCACTTGTAAGTGATAATGACACTTTATTTTAATTTAGTTAAAATGAATACAAAAATGACACAAGCATATATCTTTTAGAACAACAATTTTTACATAGGGTTATATATGTTGGATTTTAGATTATAAATATTCATTAGAAAGATAAAAAGATTTCCTACATAATGATATTTTATTTATAATTTTTAGACATTAAATAATTTATTTTATTTATGACACAGTGATGATGCAGTAATTACTATAATAGTGAAAAATTAAAATAATTGATATTATAAATACCCAAATAAATATAATATGAAACTTTTAATGAATTAAACTAATTTTATAGGATAATATGATATATTATTATTGATATAATTTACTTTTTTCGAAGTAATAAATCTGTTATGAGTTTCACAAAAATCAACTATTGAATAGTGTCAAAATTGACATAAAAGAGTTATTAAAACAAATATTATATTATTAATTGATATTAAATTCCTAAAAATCTAAGGTTCGGCCAAGAGACTTAAATCATGATAGTTTCATCATTAATGGACCACTTGGGGGTCTCTTGGATGTATATAGTAAGTTTATTAACCATATTATATAAAAATACAAAGAGACATTGTAAAAGTGAAACTAATTAACTTAGAGTTAATACTTAAATATAAGGTTAATATAAGTACCCAAAACTGTCTAAATTCTATTGGTTGAGTGGTTTTAGACCTATCCCCACCTTATCCTTTGAATAGTAAACTTTGGAGCCTTTGGAAACCGAATATGAATTTATTATAAATTAATATTTCTAGCTTTTCCAAAGGTGCCCCTCACCCCTCTTATAAAAAGGGCACTCCTCCTTCTCATTTCTTCACACCTTCAAAGCCTTTTGGTTCGGCCAAACTCTGCCCAAATACTCTCCCAACATCCCTCAATACAACCTAGAGGCCTTAGTTTGATCAGAAAGCCAACCTAAGGAGCCCTTTTGATCAAATCAAAAGGAAGAACCCGAAGAAGAGGTAATGATTTCACCACCCTTTTCTAAGTTCATTTCTTCTTCCACTTCTTCTTCCTTTGTTCTTACCATTCTAAAATAATAACTCCAGTATCTCACATATACTGTGATGTTATTATAAGTATGGTACAACCATATTCAGTATTCTATCCACCCTTTTAATAACATGTCACCATACGTGCGTACGTACGGCTTACCGTCTCCACGTCGTGGTGTAATTGTTATTCAATATAATATTATTTGGATGGGTATAATAATGATGTGTAACTCATGTAAATAATAAATATAACATGTTAATGATTCTGTATATATGATATACCATTCATTTATATATTATTTTAATATCAAAAGAATGATATTGTCGCTCGTGCGTACGTACGGACTACCGTCTCCACGAACGCGATGAGATTCATTCTCCATCGTATCCATTCAAGTATAATTATCATTTTATGATTTAAAAATGATGTTTAAGGACTTGATATCATTCTGGATATGAATAAGATACAAAAAACATGGCTTATGTGACAAAACATATAAAAGAAAATGAGTAAGTTAACACCCGAAACGATGATAATTCTAAGATATTATTAATAAATCAATGTTAAAAGATCATATATGATATCATATTAATATATATGATTCTTGTATAATTTAATAACAATTATTTCACCATTATACAGGAGGTTAACCTACCCCAACCAAGGAAAAGTACAAGGTAAGGGTTTACTTTACAACCTCTTCATTATCCAAGGTTGTTTATACGTAATAATCTACTGGGATCTCTTTATCATCCACATCCATGTTTCTTAAAAATGAATTTCAAAACATTTTTACTATTTACTAGAATATGAGTTAAAGTCATTTATACCCTTTTTGACTTTTATAAGTGGTTTATAAAGGAATATTTTGGTCGTTTTCAAAACAAGGTCCTTTTTAACCTTTTCGACAGAATTAAGGTAAGAATGTTTTTTTTAACTTATACGGCGGGTGCGGCTATTTTCCGACGTTATAAAATCTTCAAAGCTTCCCTTACAAGATTATAAGAATATTTTCAAAGAAAATGTTTTATTTTATATGGATCTTAAATGATTTCAAAATAAAAGGAGATATTTCTTTAAAAAGAATTTTGATTTCATCTATGTCAACATCCTTTGATGGATTTTAAGATTATTTGAAGTTGATTTATTATGATACAAAACTTATATATTGTATTGAAGGTTTTGTGATATGTTTGACTGTGGATGTGCTATTTTTATACCATTCATAGTTTATGGTGAAAGTATTGACATTTCATATGCTAGTTTTAATATGAATGTTTATGTTATGTTTAAACCTTTTCATATGGGAATGCATTGGACTTAATATGTGACGGGTGGAGCCCGCTATAGCTCCTCGATGCATCGGTAGGTCTCATGAGACAAACTAGTGTCTTGGCACAAGGCCTTGACAAAATCTTATTTGTAGTCTTGGCACGAGGCCTTGACTATGTGGTTATGATAGTCCGGCATTATGCATTCCAACATTATGAAAGTGGTTATTGATTTTTGCAAGTGATTATTCGATTAGTAGAATATCCATGTGAATAAGTAAATGGCATTATTTCATTTTAGTTTTGCCATACTATGTTGAAGTTCAAGTTTAAAAGGCTTTTATTTTAGTAATGAATTGCCTTAAATGTTTATGATTATTTTGAATGTTCCGCTATATTGTTATCCTTACTGGGCATTTGAGCTCACCCATTTTCTATGTTTTATTTTTCCCAGGATGTGAAGAAGAAAGTTATGAATGACCTGCAGGGATATTATGAGGGGATAATAGTGTGGACTGTAGAGACATTATGTTGTTGTAGTAGTTTTTCATTTTATGATGTAATGTAAAACTTATGAATATATCTAGTGTTTCCAAGGCTACTAAACCAATCGGTCTTTCGAGATTTGATCTTTCTTGTGATCATGCCAATGTTATGTAATAATGCACCGAATCTGGGTAACTAGGGTCGGGGCATTACACCATATGTGTGCCATACTAGTGAAAACCGTGCAAAACCTGAAAGTGGGGGCTTTCATGGTTGGTTCTTGATTTGAAAAATGGTGTGGCCACCAAGGAGAAACCATGTAACCCCATCAGAAATGGTGCATGGATAGGGTGAACAGTTTGAGAAACCATGCGACCCTACCCAGGAAACCCTGCACATGGCTTTTAATTAATCCAAAAATTATTTTAAAAATTCTTGAACCCCTATTTCTTCCCCATCTTGGGCCTAACTCAACCTAGAACATTTTCCTAGGCATTTGGAATCCCAAGATCCAATTTTGGCTCCTCAAAACCCCTCCCAAGTTGGATCGAAGCGAGATGACTCATGTTCAAACTCTTCTAGTTATATGAATCTATTCTCTTGGTCTCTCTCGCTCTCTTCTTATCTCCTCCCTAGGGTTTATTAGATCTCTATGTTTTTGGAGGATATAATCCCCATTTTTTTATCTTAAATCTTGGTTTGATTCTAGGATCTCATTTTTTGATGTTCTTCATTGGGGATTCTTGTTGCGGGCGTTGTCTTATGTGATCCTGTGATCTACGATATGTGGTTTCATTTAATAATGGACAATTTATTTAACCCTAAAATGATTTATTTAAATTAAATTTATTTCAACTATATTTTGAAAACCTAATTTGTTTTAAACTAGGGATTTGAATTTGATTAGGCATGAAATTGGGAAAACCCCCCAATTTCGATGAATTTGGGTATATTTGTAGAGTTTGATGGAAAATTAGGGAAATTGAATTGTGGAATTTAAACTATAGAATTTAAATTGTGAAATTGATTTGTGAAATTGATTTCAAATTTTTATTTGAGAAAAATGGATTAATGTGTTTTGATAGAAAACCAATGATTTTTTCCTGGAAAAAGTCATGATTTGATTAGAAACCCATTTGTGGTTTTAAATGTAAATTGGCATATTGAAATGGATAAAAATGGGTTAACTGTATTTTGAACAGTTTTAAAATAAATTACCCTTTATTGATTGTGGTTAGAGCACATTCAAGTCTACGTAGTTAGTGAGTCATTCGAGACAACACTCTATTTATGCTTTACAACTTTAATGAAACATATGCAGTGGGTCACATCTCCAATGGGATAATGATGAGTCCTCTCTGACCAGTATCTGAGGGACATGTGTACACATATTATTGTGATAAATTATTTGAGAGTGCAAGGATCCTATAACCTGGAACTATTTCACCACATGGCAGATGACCATGTTTCTCATTGTTAATGTTTTTATATATATTCCATTTTTTGAAAACTATTTTACAAATACCTTATGAATTTATATAATATATTTTATATAAAAGGTTTATTAATTCATTATTTTAAATTATTTCCAACAATTGAAATGTAAATCATGATTTGTTTTAAATATTCTTTTGAACTACCATTCATGTTTATTTAAAAATGAAAGCTTTATTTAGTTAATTAATTACGACATATTATTATGGAATCTGTGTTTAGACACTACTGATCTTATAAATCACACCCTACATGTGAATTTTGGTGCTTATAGATTATCTTATTATAGGTTTGAGCTAGGGTAAAACACCACTTAGAGGTGCTTCTTGTTGTTGATCCTTGGGAATGTAGAGTTGCATCTCTGGGGACTTGGGTTGTTATCCTATTTTCGGGTAATTTTTTGTTGTACTTTCGGTTTGTTTACCTATTTGAATTTTTGTACATTTATACCTATGGAGTTTTCTTTTATGAATACTGACTTGTATAAATTTATTCTATTGTGTTTGTGGAAAATTCTCTCCCACTTTCTTATTGTTTGATGCTAGGTGATTGTCGCCAGCCCATGGGGATCGGGAATGCCCATCAGGCCATGTCAGGACTGGCTCAAGTATCAAGATATCAGGGTATCCATGCTAGTTCATGACATAAAAAATAAAAAATTTGGATGAATAGATAAGAGGAATCTGGGAAGCGATGGAGTCTTCTCTAGAGGAGCTGAGGGCTTTGGGAGGCCGAGTACAAGAGGTTCTCTGGTGGGTTTGAATGCATGTTAGAACACCAAAGGGGAAGAAGTTGGGATCGACTATTGAAGAAATGAGATCTCAAGTGTGGATGAAGGATCAAATACCAAAATTAGATCAATTTTCTGAAAGGTTTCGAACATGGAAGAGGAAAATGGAGTGCGAGACGTTCTTCATTGTCGTCCTCCTGTAATCATGATTTATAGGTATTCAAATCTTCTTTCAAGGTACGTTTTTGACGTGGTAGTGTTATGCTCACCTTTTTCTTTGATTTCCTCAATAAACATCAGCTATCCATATTTTTCATCTTTATTTTATTGGTTATTTGAATACCAATATAATTTTTTACAGACTTTCTTCTCAAATAAGATTACTATTAACACAGTGGTTATTTTAAAATGCTTGTATTAAATCAAATTCATTTTTCAACAAATTTGGTTGGTTTCATCTCATTTTAAATTGTTTTTATCTTCTCTACTCTTTTAATTGAGCCTATAAACATCGACGAATATATATATATATATATATATATATATATCGAACAATTTTCATTTAAATATGCAATGTCTAGTTTCTTTGGCTTCCTCAGTAATCCATGGAATCCTCCTATTTTGTTTTAAAAAATATTTTTCATCATTGTATATGTAAAAAAGTTTTAAAATCACAATTGTTTTGGATATATGTCAAATTCAAAATGAATTTATATAGTCTTTTAAAGACATATATTTCACAATTCATCTTAAATAAATCTACCCATCATTTAATATTACATAAATATAAACAGTGAAGTTGATAATATAAATCGGGAGTTTCTCCACCCTAATTGTCTATTACTGAGTGGTTCATGCCCCACTTGAGTACTGCATGCCTTTCTTGAGTATTTCAAACCCTTCTTGAGTGTTTCACACCAAGCATGAGACAAATAATAGAGAAAGATAAAGTGAGTCTTCTGCAAGAGGAGGAAGAAGGAATTCTGCTTAGGTAGGGGAGTTATTTATTTTTATAATTATTTATAAATATTTCTATTTTAAAATTCCTAGAAAAAATTTCTTTCCAAAAATATTATTATTTTTATTTTTAGCAACTTTAAAAGATGATTCAATGATTTTTAATGGTGTTACATATTTTTTAAATTTCTGTTTTCAAAATAAAACATGATTTTTGGTTTTAAAATATATGTTTTAGAAATTCATATTTATGTAAACGAATTTTATTATCTCCTAATTATAATTTTTTGTATAATTATTATTTTCAATGGAATTTATATATTTAATGTTATCAAAGTATATTAAAGCATATTTTATATTATTAAAATTAATATTTCATGTGAGTTGAAATTATTAATGTTGTATATGAATATAGAAATGGTCATGCATTATGCATATAATTAAAATTCCATGCATTTGAATAAAAAAGTTGTTTTTAATTTAATTATTAAGGTATGTTCAAATAATTCTATTTAATTTATTAAATTCATGGATTTCTCCAAACTATAAAGTGTTTTATGAAAAAATAGCTTTGAAAAAATATTAAGGAAGTAAAATTATTATCTTATTTGAAAATAATTCAAGTATATTTTGGAATGGTTTTTAATGAGTTATTTATGAGAAAAATGGATCTTAAGAAAAACATTTTGTTTAAATAAAATTTTGCGCTTACATATCAAATAGGAAAACGAGGAATGAGGAGTAAAATCATGACCTCAACAAGATGTTTTCTAATCAGTGATACTACTAAGTGGCCACTAAGTTTTTATAAGATCACTCAAGTATGATTTTAATCCATAAAAATATTATTATTTTCAAATTATTTTTAAGGAGCAATCCAATTTTTTTCAATGATTATTTTTCAAATGAATTCTCAAAATGATAACTATTTTTGAAAAGTATTGTATATATATCAAATATTTATATTTTATGTAAAATGTTTTAGGAGTTTTAAATAAATATGTAAAATTTTATTTTTTCTCTAGTTTTAAAATCCTTTATTGGGAAATTTTATGCTCATCATACATTTTAAAATATTTTTCACAGGCCTTTTTAGAAGTTCTAAGACAGATGGATTCACTTAAAAAGTTAGCGTATGTGAAGTGAATTAGTTATTTTAATTTTTTTATAAACTATATTAATTTGCAAGGCTATGCTTAATTTTCCATAACCTAAACTGGAAAAGGTGATAAAATGTATTAAGTACTATGTATTTTTCAATTAATTTTAAATTTAAAAAATACATAGCTTTTTTCCATCACTGAATCCAAAAGTGCGGGTTTGGGCTATGATAGTTGGTATTAAAGGAACGTTCTAGAAAACATTGAATTTTAGGGGTTGTCTTCAAAAAAACTATGCGATGGAATTTTATTTGAAACTTCTAGATAATTAAGTTATCTTAGAAGTTCTAACATTTCTTAATTCTATTGATGGAAATTCAGAATTTTATATATTACGATGAAAAAATCATGAGAGCACAATTCATTTATGGGGGATGTAACATCCTGAGTTTTAAATAAAAATTATTTATTTTATTTTTCAATTAGTCTTTTGATTTAAATAGCAATTAAATATTATAAATAAAAATATAAAAAATGGTAATTAAATTCAAATTATCATTAATAAAATGAGTTTAAAACTTTTATATTTTTATAATTATCAATATTTAAATAAATTAATTTTACCAGGTAACTTTATAAATTAGTTTTATAAAAAAATTATATTAATTTATAACTAATTTTTTACAATTTTTATTGTGATAAAGTTGTGTTATATATATATATAAATAATATACTTAGATATTTTGATATGTTGATAACATGAAACTTTAAGATAATATATAAAAAAATTATTATTGTAAAATAAAATTTGAATATTCATAATTATGAATATTTAAGTTAATATATTTTTATTATAAAATTAAATTATGATGGTATTGTTTTAAAGGATGAATATGAATAAAATTTATTTAAAGAGAGAGAGAGAGAAATTATTTTTAATACTTTTAAATAAATTAACTTATATTTAAAATTATGAATTAAAGGTAATATATTTTATAATAAAATTTAAATATATAAGAAATTCTATATATAAAAACGATATGTGAATACTATTTTATTAAAATAAATGATGAATAAATAAAAAGAAAAAAAGAGAATGAATGGATAAGTTTAATCTGAGGGGGGTCAGGTCTTCTTTGGAGGAGCCAAGGGATTTGAGAGGTCGAGCACATGAGGTTCTCATGAGGGTTTGAATGTGAGTTGGAACACCAGAGGGGATTATGTTGGGATCAGTGATATTGAGAATGGATGAAGGATAAACTATTGGAATCAGATTGATTTACTAAAAGGTTTTGAATGTGGAATATTAAAATCAAGTGTGGGCCATTCATCATTTTTTTCCTCCTGTAATTGCGATTTATATGTATTTTATTCTCATTTCAAGGTTCATTTTCGAATTTTCAGTGTTATGATCTCCTTTTTCTTTGATTTCCTCCTTGATCGACATCGGCTATCCCTATTTGTCATCTTTGTTTTACAGTTTATTTGAATACCAATATCATATTTTATGGATTTTCTTATCAAATACGATTTTTATTAAGACAATTGTTGTTTTAAATTCGTGTATTAAACCAAATTCTTTTTTGTCAATAATTTTGGTTGGTTTCAACTCATTTTAAATTCTTCTTCATTGTTTTACACTTTAAATTGAAATTTTAAACATCGAAGAATATAAATATATATCAAACATTTTTCATTTAAAACTACAATATCAGGATTTCTTGGCTTCCTCAGTAAGCCATGGAATACAATGGTGAGAATATTTTTCATCTCTGCATGTATACAATGGTTTGAAAATCAAAACTTTTTTGGTTATATGTCTTCTTCACAATGAATTTATCTCATATTATGAAGATATAAAGGACATAATTCATCTTAAATAAATCAACCCATCATTTAATATTATATAAATATAAATAGTGAAGTTGATATTATAAATTGGGAGTTTCACCACCCTATTTTTCTATTATTGAGTGATTCACGCCCTGCTTGAGTGATTAACGCCTTGCTTGAGTGATTCCCACCCTACTTGAGTACCACACACCCTGAGTGAGAAAAATAAGAGAGAATGAGAAAGTGAGTCTTCTATTAGAGGAATAAGGACTTCTTCTTAGGTAAGAGAGTAATTTATTTTCAGAAGCATCTATAAATATTTCTATTTTAAAATTCCAAGAAAGGAATAATTTTCAAAATTATTATTATTATCATTAGCTTTTTTAATAGATGATTCAAGGTTTTTAAGGGTGTTACATATTTTCTAATTTTTTTTCAAATGAAAACTTGATTTTCTATTTTAAAATGTATATTTTCAAAATTCTTATTTATGTAAAGGAATTTTATATCTTCTAAATATTATTTTATATATAAGTATTATTTTCAAAAGAATGTGTATATTTCATGTTAGGAAAGTATATTAAAGCATATTTTATATTATTGAAATTATTATTTTTTGTGAGTTGAAATTATGGATGTTATTTATGCATATAGAAATGGCCATTCATTATTTTTTCCTCTAGAATTGGGGATGACCTCGTCGATTGAAGGTTCAAACATTCCAATCGGTTTCTAACGGGTTTGTTCATAGAACAGGAAACATCCAATGATTCTATATCGATTTGGACCTACTTTCCAAAGGTAGGTGCTCATTAGTTGTGGACTGATGAGGCATAGGAATTTGCGTTTGTCGAGAGGATGGAAGGTCGGACTCATCACACCTTTTTGAGGGGAATTATTTTCTACTCCGGGACTCTCTTTATATATTTATGTTATGTTCGAGAATCCTTATTATATTACCAAGTATAAAATGAGATTTCCTTTAGTCTGACAATCAATGATCGATATGTAGGAAATTCAGAGAATCTTTTATATGTATTCTAGGTTCTTCATCGATGAAGAATCATCTATATTTGTTATAGATTCGTAGTTGATAGTATCCTTAAAAATACATAAAAGTATCTTGGTCATTATGAGGACCATACTGTTTTTAAAGCCACTCAGTGGGGGAACTTGAAGTTTATTTTCATTCAGGAGGACATGGATTATTTCAGAGTTGGGATCATACCCACTGATGGGCTACCTACGTATCCTTTATTTTAGAAAAGGAATCAGAACCCACATAATTCAAGTAAGGGAGTATGATGTTTATGCATGATTGATGGATCAAAGAAAGATGTCATGATTACTTTTACACTCTAAGCTCACGTGAGTCATGCTCGGTGTGAGAAACGAGAGGTATTGGTGAAACCAGACAATTGTGCCATGAAAGACGTAATGATATGGGGCTTATGTGTGTATAAATGATCAAATAGAGAATAATTAAGATTTAATTCAGGGAAGAAATATAGGAACATGGTCCATAAAGGTATACGTTCTTCATGGAGATTTGGATACTCTAATCTTGGGGCTTACTCCTAAGGAAGATTCCCAAATTAGAAGGGGACTTATGATTGGGTTTCACTCCTGAGAAGGAAGCCCAGATCAAAAGGAAATTAAGACTGGGGCTTACTCTTAAAAAGGAGGCCCAGATTAAAGGGATTTAAAAATTAAAGGGACTTGGGGCTTACTCCTGAGAAGGAGGCCCATATTTGAGACTGGGGATTACTCCTAAAAAGGATGCCCAGATTAATGAGGATTTGTCCTGGGGATTACTCCTAAAAATGAGGCCCAGGTTAAGGATTCTCTCATCTTAAAGGATAAGTTTGAATGAATGAAATCTCAATCTTTAGTGACATAAAGATTTGTAAATCACTATGTTTTGAGATATGTTTCACGAAGTTCCTTTTAGATAAGGAATCCAAATCAGTAAATCATGTCATAAATGGCTTTGAAGAGCATCTTGAAGACTGAATCTTGAATAGGAGAGGTGGAATGACATAAGAGGGGTGAAATGGGTAGGAAAGGCAACAAAAAAGACAGGGGCGCACAAGTCCTGGATGGCGCGTAGGTACTGCGTGGGCGCCTAAGTCCTGGGCGCGTAGGTATACCTGCGTGGCACATTGGTACTTGCGCGATTTTCAGCCCTTAGAGTAATATTTGGGCGATCCTTGATCAAAAGCCTTTAGAATTATCCCAATAGGCTTTCCAGAAGATGGCACACAAGTTATGGTGAAGAAGTAGGGCGGCGCGCAAGTGTGTACATTTCCCTTAAGGGTAAAACACTTAGGAGCACAAGTGTTAGTGAATTCTAACACTTAGACCTTAATCCTATTGTTTAGACCTTCCATTCTAGTTAATAAATTACCTTAAAAGTGTTCGGAAGACCTGAAGTAGATACTTGGGTGTTCAGAGCTCTGTATCTGAATTCTGAAAAAAAATTCCTCCTCAAATGGGGGCCCCACAGGGTCTATTTATAGGCTGGAGAAGACCTCAGGCGGTTATCCTTTAGGGCACGTAATTCACTTGCACGACCATTTAGGTGGCGTGAAAGTATACTTGCACGACAGGGATGGAATTGCACGACCCTTGTGCATTTGAAGCCTTGTTCGTGCCTTTGTTGATTTTTGATGTTTTCTTAAAAGGATGAATCAATTTGTGCTAATTCATTTCCCTTTCCCTTCTTTTAGACAATGTGATGAAAAGGAGAATCAACAAAAGTCCCACCTCAGAGTTGGATCTGAAAGAATAAGGATGTGACTCTGAGGAAAAGAAGAAAACCAAAGGGAAAGTGGCGTGCAGGTGCAAGTCACGCAGGTGCGAGTCGTGCAGGGCTGGAGCACCCTGGATGGAGCGCACTAGCTGTAGGCGCACAGGGGGGCATCCTGGCCTATAAATATGCGGTCATTTGCATGGTTTCCTCACTGTCGCACTGTTTGTCTAGGTAATAGGACTTTCACGGTGATACTTGCACGCCAAAAACCTGTGCAGCACATTAACACTTGCACGACACATCCATACTTGCGCGCCAAGTTTAGACTTACGCACCTTAATGCCTTTGCCATTTTTCTGAAATTCATTCACAAATTTTATGAAAAATCAACTTACTTAAGAGTTAATTTATTCATCTTCTGTGTAGAATCAAATGGTTCTTAGAACCGGAAAAGCTGATGAACTGGCTAGCAAGCAGATTGATGATATGATGAACATCATTGGCCACGATTATTATACCGTAAAAAGTATCACTCTTCCGGATTTGGCTAAGTATCTGAAGAAATATCATCACGACTTCCCCCAAAGCATTTATTTTCCTTTTTATGGCTATGGTCATCTGCAAGAAGTTACTATTCCAAAAGCAAAGAACTATCACCCATTTTCATGGTTTCAGAATTATACCAACTTTGCTTCAGCAAATATCTCATATGGAGGAGTATTTATAAGTGCTGGAACAATGGATAAGGCCCACATGATGCATCATAGTCCTTGTATGCTAGATATGAAACCTCATAATCCTGATCTGCAACCACATTATCATCCTTTAATCTTCCGAAATGCTCAGATGGATCAATCCAAAGGCTGGAAGAAAAGTTGGGACTTCTGTCCTGGGGGAGGTGTGAAGCCAACTTGGATCTGGGCATACTGGGTGCGACCAAACTGTGTAGATTTTTTCGAGGATCTGAAAAGATTTGCGATATACGAAGCTATTTGGGTTGGGCAAACATATGTTTGCAGACATGATTACTTCGTGCCGGAGATACTTAGCCACTGGAGCCCAGAAACTAATTCTTTCCATCTGACTCATGGAGAAGTAGGTATTAGTCTGTGGGATGCCACAATATCTCAGGGGCTCCAATTTTGGGTGAAATGTATGATGAATTCATTCCACTCAAGGTAACATGGAATGATTCATAGAAGACTCATGCTTTAGATTGGGAATTATTTAAGATCTTCCACAGGCTCAAGAGTTTAGAGACCTCGTTAACTCATTCTAGAAAGGATATTCATCCGGAGGAGTGGATGAATATATTTCTTATTGAGAAGAAAGAGAAGGATTCAAAGGAGAAGGAACTGAAGGAGAAAGGATCCAAGAAAAATAAATCCAAGGATAAGAGGCCCAAACGTCCTACCACCTGCCCAAAACCTGAGAAGAGGGGTGCTCCTGGAACATTCTAGCCAACTCTAGAAGCAAGAGAGTTTGAGAAATGGGGATATGAGGTGAATCAAAGGATCCCAAAGAAGACTCATCTAACGGTCTTCTTGGCTTTATGGCTCAGTGTTTATCTCTTACCAGTCAGGGATTCGAAAGGAGGCGTCAGGCCCGGGATCTTCATCATTACAGCAAAGTTGGCTGAGGAAAAAATGGTTGGGTTGGCTACCCCCATTTTGGCAAAGATTTGCAGGAGTTTACTTCATGTCTTCATGGGTAAATATTTTTTAAGAATAGTGGGACCATTACAAGTTTTATGGGGATGGATTGCCACTCACTTCAGGACTTACAATGTACAGAATGGATTACAAATTCCTAGAAGTTCTTTCAGGCCGTCAGTGCAAGAATTCTATGGAGTTGCTCTATTAGATGTTAATGCCTATGACATGAAAGTGAGGATGAGAATGTTTAAGGAATTAAACTTCTTTCCCTATGGAAATCAACCAACAGGGTGGTTTTTTGATGATGGAACAACCCATTTGGATCTGAGGGCATACATGCTAGCTTGTAGAGATGGTGTGCTAGTTGCTAGGATTGACGAAGAAATTATATGAGAGGCCTATGCTCCATATAGATTTGCACGTCAATTCATGTTTCTGCAATAGATTTCTGTATCTCCCCCAGTACATGTCAGGTTAGAGAAATATCTAATGGTTTCTCGGTAGATGTGGCTGCTGATGTCAAGGGAGAAGACTCGGGTGGTATTTGATCTACCAGTTGAAAAAGTGGCACATAACCTGACTATTTGGTATGTCAAGCATTGGATAGCATCATACCCCAAAGGAGTGATGAATCATCCAGTTTATCAGGTGGGTAAAAGGAAGATGACTGTAGAGAAGGAAACCCTTCCTCATGAAGGTGATGTTTCCCCACCTGAAGCTGATTCGCCAGATTCCTCCTCTAGGACTGATTCAACGGATTCCCATGATGGGAATGATGAGGCAAAACAAGTGGCAAAGTGGCATGATGTTCGATATAATCCTCCGGTTAGAATCAAGATACCTACTCCATCAACTCCTGGTGAGTTACTTTATTGTGGTAATTTAATCACTACTACTTTATAAAGCAATACGTCTTATTTTCTTATTCTTTATCTGCAGTTGCAAGAGACGGGAAGAAATTGAAGTCAAAGATTGTAGGACCTTCCTCGCACCCTTCATATCTAAGACCAGAGGCTGTCCAGAAATGGAAGAGTTTATACTGTAGTACTGAGACCGCCTGGCTGGATTTGTGTGAGGGCCTACAACTTCCTGGAATAGGGAATCTTCTAGATTCTACAGATATCCAATACAAGGATAACCCCAATGAAGTGCGGGCTTACATCAGAGAGTTAGAAATGCTCATATATTCCACTTATGAGTCCGTTCCTATCACCAGGCGAGTGAAGGAAATGATTTATCGTGGCGCCACTGAGGGGGATGGTGGTTCTGGAGATGAGGAGTGGCATGATTATGTGTCTCCTGAAGATGTAAGTTTTCTTTCCTTATTTTCTTTGAAACTTGATTCCAGTCAAAGCTTTGTTACTTAAGGAAGCTATTTTCTTCATCTTTCAGCTTGCAAAGAAAGGAACTGAGGTTCCTTCGCCACAGTATAGCCCTGGTGGTACTGCCATCGGGGCTGCTGCTGATTCTCCTCGCGAACTGGGTGAGATATCTCCAGGCTAGTAGGACATGAATGAGGCATTGGATATAGCCTTCCATTCACCAATTCAAGTTCCAATAAGGGAGACTGCTGATACTCCTAAAAATCCAAAAGGACAAAGGCGACGAAGGAGGAAGTCCACCGCTAAACACTTTATCAGTAGTGGTAAGTCCTTAGGATAATCATGAATTTTAAACCATGAAAAAGATTGCTCACTTTACTTGGGATTGCAGGGGATTCTTAAATTTCCCCATTTAGGGAAAGGACTGATCCTCCCTTAAGGACCACAAAGGGTGCTGTGGAACAAACACAAATTCAGGCTGACTTGGCTGCTTCTAAAAAAGAGCCAACATCTATTCCCAGTACTACTCCTACTGCTACTAAAAGTAGAGAAGAACCTGCACCAGAATCATTGGCAGCCAGAGCAACTGAATCTGCCATCCTTCCTGAAGAAGCTTTCCAGGGTCAGGGGCCGCAGAATGTGGGTCGCCAAGAGGACACATCAAATGCTCCCACCAATCAGACTAACCAGGATTATAAAATATCATTGGATGAAATGATGAATCTTGGCATGTATTTAGAAGAATTTTATGATTATGCTAAGTTATCATGTGATTTATAAGACCTTGGGCATGAGTGTTATCCTTCACCCATTAAATTTTCTTATAATTTACACTTCTAATCATGACTGAAAATAATATGCAGTTCCATCCATAGAAGCTGCTGAACTGCCAATTCCTGAAGAGGGTGTGGACATTGATGTCAACCCTACCATTGCAGAAACATTAGCTCAAGTGGAGCTAAACCCAGTAAAAACTCATGAGACCCATATTGAAGATCCTGTTGAAACTGGGAAAGATGGGGATGAGTCTTCTCAAGCTGCTGATCTACTGTTAAGTAATGATTGGACTGAGTTTTCAAGATAGACATCCAACTTCCATTATTTTATGAAACTAACCATACTTTTAATTGATGAAATAGGGCTATCAACTTCAATGGTTAGAACTGGAGGTGAGGTCTCAACTTCTGTCCAAACAGCAGTAGAAGGTGATGTAACCAAGTTCACGGGGGAAGAAACAGAACATGGCACTTCCTTAAGTGAATTAATCCCAGATTACATGCCCCCCTGTGATGATGATGTTGAATCAGACCCAGAGGTGCTTAAGGCGCTCAGCTTCTCACGATGCAAGGCATGGAACAACATATGGAAAATCATATCTGAGGTGCCTTTAGAAGAGCTATCATCGAAGATCCCTTGATTGTCATCCCAGTTTATCATGTTAGGACTTGGCGGTTTTGGATACCAAGAGATCCATACCACGGTGAAACAAGTAATCTTCAGGAGGGAGCAGGAGAAAAAGTGTCGTGAAGATCTTACTAGGGTGAAAATATCAGTCAACATCGGCGAATTTGAGGCTGCGATATCCCGAGCTGAGGCTGACTATGCTTCCAAGATGAAGGAACTGAAGAATAAGATCAAAGAAAAAGTCTTCCAGAAGATGCACCTTCAGCAATAGTTAGATTCTATTACTGGGGAACTTGACAGACTCAATAATACACTGGAGGGAGTTCAAAAAAATGGTATGAAGACCATTGCGGATGCCAGGAAAGCACTCCATCAGGCTGAAAAGAGTGAAGTTGGTCGAGTGAATGAGCTTCAAGTAGCTGTTGATGAAGCTCGAGATATGGTTCATCAAGTGAAGACTTATGTCGAAAGCCTTTTGTAATTTCTTGGAAAAGAGAAGAGACTCCAATCTATGGATGTCCTTCTAATTCTTGTGCATCAAATGGAAAGAATTCTTTCATCTTCAATCACTTGTGCATGTATTTTCCTTTTATCCCTGCTTTAAATTTTACCTAAGCCAATGGGCCTAGTAAGCATAGTTTGATTTTTACTAGGATTAATGTAAATAACCCTACAAACTTTAAATCTTTTAATTTGCTCAATATTACCTAAATCATACAAAATGAATGTTTAGTGAGCTGGAACTTGACTTTTATTCAGAGTTCCTTTGTATTTTGTGGGCAGTTTAAAGTCATGCATGTCAGACAGGCTAATATTTAAGGTTGAAATAGCTTTGATCAAAATGGATTATAATTGACTCAATTCCTGGAAAATTTATCTGAAAACACATTACCATACTCAAGTATGAGGGAAAAAATATGTAAACTATGACTTAAGAATATTTGAATCTAAGGAATGATATGAAAAAGAGCTAAAAGGCATTAGAAGAAGTAGTTTCCAAGAATGAAGTTACCATTATTTAACAAACCCAGTAGGGGGTTGAATTATGTTGGGCCACCTAAGAGAATTGGCTGCATAGTCAAATAAATAGCAACTTTTGGCTAACAAGTCTTTTATGTAGACTGTTTATGCAAGGCCGCCTAAGGGCATGTGCTGCATAGTCAGGAAAAAGAACTCTCAGAAATTTACATTCCTATTGCTAAAAAGGCAGTGAAAGTTTATGAAGATTCTAATTTTCCAAAGTATAATGTTTTCTATATGGAAAGAGGTACTTGAATATGGAGAAGATATTTTCAAACAAGATTATTGAAGAACTGGTTGAATATTACTCTTACGACGGTTTGACCCAAATGTAGGGAAGGAGAATATAAACCATATACTTGAATACTTTCAGATCATGAGAAAGGATATGGGACAAGTATGTTAAGGATGGCTATTTTTGCAGATCCATACATATTGTCATTAAGAAAAATAATGACAAAAGAAGATTTTTTTCCAAGAATGAAGTTACCAGTATTTAACAAACCCGTTAGGGGGGTTGAATTATGCAGGGCCACAAAAGGGCATTAACTGCATAGTCAAATAATAACATCTTTTAGATAATAGGTTCGTTATGTAGACTGTTTATACAAGGCCGCCTAAGGGCATGTGCTGCATGGTCAGGCATAAGAACTGTCATAATTTCAGTCCTTTTGTGATTAGAAGTTAAGAAAAGGGTTATGAAGATCTGAAAATATTTAAGGTTAGGATTATGACACATAAAGGTGGGTATTGTTCAATGTATGCAGAGATACATCAATGCTAACCATAATCATGTTGTGGCTGGGTCCTGAATGGAAATGTTGTACTTAACTACGTATCCCATAAGGATGGGAATCAAGCCATACGTAGTTCTTGAACTACATTTTAACATCGTGTGGGACAAAAGGATTAGAGATCTTAGTTTAGGGTCATAGATATTGGACCATTATAAGAAATACACAGTGTGTGTTTTCATGGGGACTTTTCAGCCAAGGGACTGAAAGTGGAATTTGGGGTTAGGCTCAAAAGACTTGGGGCTGGATTTGAGGGACACTCGAATGTTCCTACGTATCCCATAAGGATGGGAGTCAAGCCCAAGTAGTTCTAAAAATAACCTTTGTACAAATTTGGTTCGTACATGTGAAGGGTGAAAGGGGACTTTAGTGCAATGATGGTTTAACCCAAGATAAAAGGTTTGGGCATTTCCATGTATGCACATAGTCTTTGGAATGAAACATGATTGAAAAATCAATGTAAATAATGGTTCCCTCTCAGGTGAGGGTATCAAAGAATATTTTAGTTTTATTGTCGTACAGGACAAAAAGTGTTGTACAGTTTAACGTCATATAGCAAGGACGAAAGTGAACCAATGTAAAGATATTGATTCTAGGGGAGGTTTCACGAATCAACATCGTATGAGATAGAGGTGAACCGATGTGAAGAGATTGGTTTTGGGCTTGAACCATGGGAGGTTGCCTACATACCCAGCCTGGAAGGCAAGAATCAAAGTCTGCGTAGTTCAATTAAAGAATGAATTAGTGATCAAGTTGTTCTTGGGGACAATGACCTAAAAAATGATGTTGGGACATACATGTGGTTAGCGGCCCAAAGAGGGTGTTATGGTTGAAATTTGCTCTAAGCTCACGTGAGTCACACTCGGTGTGAGAAACAAGAGGTAACAACAACCTTAACGATGAACAATTTAATGTCATGTAGGACATATTAAAGGATTTTTTTACAGTTTAGCGTCATGCAGCTAGGACGATGGGGACAATATAGTTTAACATCATGTTGGATGAAAGGGGGACTGTGCAGTTTAATGTCATGCAGTGAGGATAAAAGAGTACACCATTTAACGTCATGTTGGACGTATTAGGGAATTTTTCACATTTTAACATCATGTTGGACGAAAAAGGAACGATACAATTTAGTGTCATGTTGGACGTAAGTGCCAATAGTTTAAGGTCGTATGCATGGACCGTTGGTTATGCAGTTTAACGTCTTGCTGGACGTAAGGGACTTTTATACAGTTTAGTGTCATGTAGTTAGGACATCACAGTTTAGCGTCATGTTGGACAAAAGTACAAATAGTTTAAGGTCATATGTATGGACCATTGATGTATTTTGTGTTCATAAAAAATATTTCTTCAGAAATCTAGCATTGGTTGGAGTAGTGATGAGTTATCCATCCATTGAGACTAAAGAATAAGCTACATTGGAGTAGACCTTATGTATTGAGTAAGGTCCTTCCCATTTTGGCTCAAGCTTGGGAGGTTTCTTTCCCGGTATCATTGGAGTTCTGAGAACTAATACCAATTCTCCCTGAGTGAATGAATGAAGACAAACTTTTTTGTTTAAAGCTCGTGCAATTCGATTATGATATACTTCCAAGTGGTGAAAAGTACATAATCATTTCTCATCTAACTATTCCAATTCATTCAATCTCTTTTGAGATTGTTCATCTGTAGATGACTGATCACAAATGGCTACTCGGAGCGAAGGAAATTGAACTTCAATGGGCAAGACGACTTCAGTTCCATATACCAGTGAATATGGAGTTGACCGAGTTGCAGTGTGGGTGGTAGTCCGATAATCCCATAAAGTATGAAAGAGTTTATTAGGACATGATTTCTTATCTTTATCCACCATCTTTTGCAGTATATTTGACAGAGTTTTGTTGAAAAATTCTATCTGGCCATTGGCCGCTGCATGATACCGAGATGAATGGTTGGATTTGATGTTGTATTCTTGATACAACTTCTTCACCTCGGATGAACAGGCGTTGGTGCCATTGTCCGTCAATATGGTATGAGGGACACAAAATCTGGTAATGATGTTAGACTTGATGAAGCTAAAAATGCATTTAGAACTGACTTCTTTAAGAGGTATTGCCTCTGCCCATTTGGAAAAGAAATCAGTAGCAGTAAGAATTTACTTAAACTGCTTGGCCGTAACTACAGGGTAAGGTCCCACCACATCCATTCCCCATGTGGAAAATGGCCATGAGTATTTAGCTGTATGAAGCAACTCTGGAGGTTGATGAATGAATTTTTCATGTACTTGGCATGAATGGCACTTCTTTGTGAAATCAACACAATCTTGTATCATTGAAGGCCAAAAGTATCCAAGTCTTCGAATCTGATCAGACAGTCTATGTCCAGACTGGTGGGCACCACAGACTCCTGTATGCACTTTTTTCATGACAACCATTGTCTCTTCACCATCAATGCATCTAAAGAGAACTCCATCAAAACCACACTTGTAGAGAATTTTCTCTAGGTGATCTAGGCCATCATAAAGAGTAAAGTTGACCACACGTCGCCGAATTTGTTATTTCCCTGCTCTATCAGGCAGAAGTGTTCCATTTTGAAGGTATTCCCTGATAGGTAACATCCATCCTGTAGTATGACCATACGGTTCAGGAATGGGACTAATTTCATAAATTTCTTCTGTCCTTATTTGAACATAATGTGAAATTGCATGACGGTGGGCAATACTAATGGTTGTCTCGTCCCGATTTGGATCTGCCAGAGCTGTGGCTGTATTAGCCAGTGCATCAGCTTGGGCATTTTGTGATCTTGGGACATAAGAAAATGTCGGTTCTGAAGGGAATTCTTCCATTAACTCTATGACATAATCATACTATGGGATTAGTTCTTATTTTCTGAGGGCATAATCCCCATTGACTTGTTTGATTACCAGGTCTGAATCACCTTTCACCTTTAAGTGATTCACTTGTGCTTGAAGCGCCAATTCCAAGCCTGCGATTAGAGCTTGTTATTTTTCTTCATTATTGGTACCACCTTCCCACAATAAGAAGGAATAAGGTAACACTGCCTTTTCTGGAGAAATGAGCACAATTCCTAAGCTAACTTTTTTGAATTTAGGATTTTCCATTTTCCTCCCTGTTGGACTTTTGGAAGCACCATCAAAATAGATTTCCCACACGTGAGGAATTTCTTGAATAGATAAGACTTACTCATCAGGGAGTTCAAAATCTGAAGATGTGTCTTCCACTGAAGGGTGTTCAGCCAGGAAATCAGCCAGGGATTGGCCCTTTATTGCCTTTTGAGACACATACTGAATGTCGAATTGCTGCAAAATAACTTCCCACCTTGCCAGACATCCTGTAAGCATTGGATGATTAAGGATGAATTTGAGCGGGTTATTTCGAGATACTAATTGGACCTCGTGATGTTGTAGGTAGTGTCTCAACATCTGAACTATAAAGATTAATTCCAGGAATCACTTCTCAATACTTGAATACCGGGTTTCTTCTTCAAGCATAGTCCGACTGAGGTAGTAGAGGCTATTTTCATTCCCAGAATCATTCTTCTGAGCAAGAAAGACACCCAATGACCGCTCTAAAGCTGTCACGTAGAGGATAAATGGTCTTCCTTCAGTAGGTGGCATGCGTACCGACAGACTCAAGAGGTATTTCTTGAGAATATCGAATGCTTCTTGACATTCTTCAGTCCACTGGTAAGTGACTCCCTTCTTCATCAATTAGGTGAAGGGTAAACTTTTGCCTGCCAAATTGGAGATGAAACGCCGAATATAGGCTAAGTGTCCTTGAATTCCTCTTAATTATTTCAAATTTTGAGGAGGTGACATACCAAGGATTGACTTTGTATTCTCAGGATCGACTTCAATACCACGATGGCATACAACAAAGCTGAGAAATTTTCCTGAGGTTACCCCAAAAGCACATTTTAAGGGGTTCATCTTCAAATTATGTTGTCAAAGCTTGCCGAATATGACTTCCAAATCATCCAAGTGATTAGAACGTTGTTTGTATTTGACCACCAAATCACCCACATAGAATTCAACAAACTTTCCTAAAAAGGGTTTGAAGATACGATGCATGGAACACCGATATGTTGCACCTGCATTCATTAATCCAAAGGTCATTACCTAGTAGAAAAATACAACCTAAGGGGATCTAAAGGCTGTGGATTCCTCATCTTCTAGGGCCATTCGGTTTTGATTATATCCGGAATATCCATCCATGAAGGAAAGTGCTTCATAGCCAGCTGTTGCATCAATTAAAAGTTCTGTCATCGGAACTGGGAAATCATCCTTACAAAAATGCCGATTAAGATCTCTGAAATCGATGAAAACTCTAATTTGTCCATTCTTCTTATTTATAGGGACAATATTAGACAACCACTTGGGATATTGAACTTCTCTAAAGAAGTTATCTTTGATAAGCTTATCCACTTCAACTTCAATTTTTGGAAGCATAAGTTGGGTGTGTTCTTCTCGTGGCTTGCTTAATTCCTTGATGTTCTTCTGGTAAACCAAAATGATGAGTAGAAACATCAGGATCAAGCCCAAGCATCTCTGTAGAGTTCCAAGAAAATATGTCTCGATTTTTCTTTAAAAAGGAAATATACATATCTTGTTCTTCAAGAGTCATGACCGCACTGATTAATGTGGGGCGTGGATCTTCTTTTGTACCTAGCTTTATTTCTCTGAGTTCATACATGGTGGTAGAGATACCCCCTTCAAATGCTGGAGGAGCATCTCTGAGGTCTTCCTCTTCTTCTTCAAAATGTGTTATTTCTTCATTTTCTACTTGCATAGTAGATGATGAAACAGAATTTCCATGATTAAGAGAGATGTTAAAATTTGAACATATTGAAGAAGTGGCTTCCATTTCTGACCCAATTGATGATGAAGGCTCTTCCTTAGGTAATAAAGAGGAGATGATGGATTGAGAATCAACATCATTGTTCACCTCTGATGTTGCTATAACTTCTTCTGGCCTGATTGGTGAAGTATAGACTTGTTGGATTTCTGCAGATGAAATGAAGACGTCACCATTTGGGCTTTCATCACTGCTTGGTGGGTTACCAATTTCTCCCATGTTGTCGGGCTTGATTTCCGTAATTGACATTATGGATCTTTCCGTAAGATTATTTTGATTTGGGTCTATCTTGTCAATTTTACTGATAGGCAATACATAATCTGTACTCACATGCGCAAATGGATTTACTGGAATCTTTTCCAAACCATACGGAGCATTAAATTTGGTAATCTCCTTTGCTGTGGATTTTTTCCTTCCCTTCATGTGATAGAATTCCGCCTCAATGTATTGAGACTCACATGTCTTGAATGAGGCCTTATCACCATACAATGTCCCAACTTGACCATCGAAACAATATTTGAGACATTGATGGAATGATGAAAGGATAGCCACATGTTGATGTAGCCATGGTCTTCCAAGAAAGATGTTGAAGGCTGAGTCTTGATCAACAACCATGAAATCTGAATTGTATACAAGATCTCCAAACTGAGTTCTGAGTGTAACTTCACACAGTGGTTCTTGTTCATTTTTATCATATCCTTATAACATCATGGTAGAAGGAGATAAATCAGATTCTGTGAGGCCTAATCGACAAAGTGTGCGAATGGGCATGAGATTGACTCATGAACCATTATCAATAAAATCTCTTCGAACGTCTACACCATTGACCTTGCCAAATAAGTACAAAGGTCTAATATGTCCATGCATGACATCATCTTCATCTTCATCTGTGAAAGATATCACTGCATGGCATTCCGTAGGATTATTCTCTATGCGATAGACTTCAGCTGCAGTGATTTCAGTTTCAAACTCCCGAGGACTTGACAAAGCCTCGATGAGTGCCTCGCGAAGATCCTTTGATAGATTCAAAGCATCCAAAATTGATAACTTGGCTGGTACGTGGGCCAGGTGTTTCAATACATCATACTTTTGATTGAGAGGTCTGCGTTTCCCAACAGGAACATGTGGTTTAGCAGGTGCCTTGGAAGTTGATGATTTGGAAGTTGATGCATCTTGTATCGGGATAGGAGTTGGCAATATTCATGGTTTTGGAAGTTTAGACTGATTAGATTCATTTAATTGTTGAGAGGATGAAGGTGGACCCCCAACCGATCCTCCATAATAACTATACCAGGACTGAATTTTCTATTTGTGGAAGAACTTTCTTGTTCTTCCTGAGCTCGCTGAAGGGCTCTACCATGAGTTTCGGCTGCATACACAGTTCTAGCAGGGGTAGAATTGGAATAGTGGCCTCTGAAAGATCCAAATCTTCCCCTATATCCTGAGCCTCTAGAACTTCCTATGATTCCTCTATTTGATATAGGGAATTTGGGCTCATCAAAATCGAAACTGTGACTAGAATATGGATCTGTTAATTGAATCATATTAACAGAACCAAAAATCAACTCTTCATTCGATGACGACTCTACCTGATTAACCTGTTTAGGCTGTGCCGTTTTGTGGGGCGGTGCCCGTGAATTTGAAGTAGATGGCATGAAGCCTGCCAGAGTCAAAGACAACTTAGGCTTGGACACATACTCATCTTCTTCTGATTCTTTTTCTTTCTTTGAATCATGTTTTTTATTTGAGGATTTTACCTCTGATGAAGAGGGTTTTTCTGCGACATTCATGGCATATGGTACAATTGGTTTCTTCAATTGCGTTCACAAAATAGAATGAGTTCGGTTGATCGTCTTTCTAACCATCCAATAATCATATTTTTTTTCATTTTTGTTCTTAACTTCTTGCCACTCGCCTTCCTCCTCTGGAACTGTAGCAGTAACACATGCTACCTGAGCTGAAGAACCTTTTAATTTGACTTGTCCCAAGTCAACCATCTTTTGTAGGAGATCTTTGAAGACAAAACACTCCTGGATGAGATGCCCCAACATTTTATGAAAGGGTAAATAATTGAGATGGTCTTCACATCCTTCCTTGTTTGTCCTTTTGGGCCTTGGAAACTAAACCAAATTATTTTCTAGAGCCAAAATGAAGTAACTAGGAACTTTTTCATTTCTAAAAGAGTATGTTTTGCTTTTAAAATCCTCAAATTGTTTTCATCTTTGATATCTTTGATCGTCTGGATGAAACGGCCTTTGTTGTTGGAACTCCGTAGGTGGAGCCCTTCGAGAAGATGAAGGTTTTGAAGTAGAAGTAGGTACAGGTGCTTGCTTAAGTATAACCGTACCAGTCTCTACTTTACCCATTATCCTTCTTGGAGATGATGGAATTACACGAGATTTAGCCTTAGTCTGTACAAGATAATCTTCAATCTGTTGAGCGATTGAAGTAAGGTCTCTAAACCCTCCTGTATATTTCACAGGGATCATCGGTGTGCGTAATTCGTCATGCAGATTTGCCACACAGATTGGAAATAGTTCCTCTTGAGGGAGTGCTAAGCTTTGGGAATATGTTAATCCCTTCAAGCGAGCAATTAAATCAGAGACTCTTTCATTCTCCCTTTGCTTACAGTTTTTAAGATAAAAAACTGTTGTCTTTGGAAAAGTTTAGTGGAATTGAAGAAGAAATCGTTGACGGAGATCTTTCCATCTGGTAATTGACCGGGATTTCAAGCTTGTATACCAGAAAAAAGCGGGTCCTTGAAAGGTTCACACGATGCATCTGAGTTTCACTACTTCTTGCTGCTCTAGAGTTACCATCATAGGATCACAACAAGACACGTAATGCGTCAAATACTGTTCAGGGTCACCTGATCCATTGAAAATAGTGAATACAGGGTTCCCAAAACTTGATGGGGGAGGGATTGCATCAACCCATTCAGGGTAAGCTCTTTTTTTTGGTTGAACCTATGCACACTTCCCTTCCATAGCTTCCAACCAAGCTGTTAATGTCTTAATAGTATTTATTAACTTTTGAGAAACATCTAGTTGAGCTTGGACCTGAACAGGTGAACTGATTGGAGCTTGGATAGGTATGGCAGTTGGTACTGCAATGGATGGAAGCACTCCCAATTGTTGTTGCACTTGACCCGTAAGATTAGACCTGTGAGGGTGTACTGATAAAGGAGGATATTCTTGATCCATCTCATTAGCTGCAACAAACTCCCTTGGCTGATTGACTCCAGCACGCTTAGGAGGAAGACTACCTTGAAGTAGTTCTGCGTTCAACCTCCTCAATTATTTCATTTCTTTCTCTTGTTGCACAAATCTTTTCTCTAGTGAGAGCGATTGGCCTTCTCCATAGGAAGGATATGTAACCTGATTCTTTACCTTCCCCTTGTTTGATCCCTTTCGAAGAGGGGGAAGTGGGTTATTTGAAAGAACACCCAGATTTTGGGTAAACCTTTGATTTCGTGTACGCACACCTTCTTCATTTGTGTCTGTGTGTACAACTTCTTGAACATGAACCTCTTCATTTGATCCCTCTATGTGAGCCTCATCTGGTGGATCAACAACAACAACATTGATGACATTAATTGATGAAAAATGCATTGCATCCCTTCTATTAGCATTTCTGTGATATCTTCTTCTTCCATGTCTCTGATGAGACATTGTCTTTCATTGATTCGATCCCTCAAGAACTTCTTGGAAAACCGTAATTTGGAGAGAGTCTCCTGATAATTTAGCTCTTAATTCCTCTTTGGGATTCTTCCCTAACTGAGAGAATACCGACTTTCTTTGAGGGAGGGATTGAGGATTTGAAAAAGTACCCAGTTCGGTGGACTGGGGCTGTTCCTACTATTCCAGCTCAACTCCTTGAATCCTATTTGTTGATTCCGAGGGATGGTTTAAAAGAGTCCCCAGTATGGCAAGCTGGGGTGGCTCTTGACATGCTATATCTGAGACTTTCTTAAAAGCTCTCATGATCTTGTGGACCTTAGTCCGGAAATTAGCTGGATTCATCAATCGATATCCACTTTTATCACCCGGTTCAAAACAACGTTGGATGATTTCTGACACTTCTGTCAGTTGATGATGTGCTTGCTCCATACGAGAGGCCTGTTCAATATTCTCGTTTGCTTGATACAGGAGTAATTCAACAACTTGTTCTCTGTATTCTTGATTTTGAGAGGAACTAGTTGAAGCCTGTTCTTGGGAAAGCCTTTGATTACAAACAAAGCCAGTTGATTATGGCCAGCCACAGGCAATAACATTGCATGATACCATTTTTGGCAGGCTTTGCTAACTGGAGAGCACAGTGAAATGTAGTGCTCCATGAACACCCCATCCTCTAACATGAATACCAGATGGGGCATTGGCAATTAAATGGCTCAATCTTCTTAGTGCGTCAAGGCATGAACGCTTAAGGGCTCTCTACTGCTTTTCAGCCTTCAGATATCGAGAGACTGATCGAGATGCCAAATCAATCTGATGTTGTAACCCTTCTATTATCTTAACATGATTCTCATATTCATCATAAGATAATACTTTTTTTTTTCAACTGACAAAGAGTTTTCCATATGTTGAGATGAATATCATGAATTCCATCTTCCGTCAACATTTCTGGAATGTCATACTGAGAGTCAGCCATATGCCAAAACATGACTGGCACTTCACCTTTCTCCAGTTGTTTTCTCATGTTCATCATTTCCTCTTTATCATTCAATGAATATTCTTCTACCTGATTTCACTAGGGCTGGTGCTTCTTTATTGCTTCATCGGATTCAACAAGATTGGTAGAGAAATCACTGATCAAACTAGAAGATGAATGACTTAGGGGCGGTTCGGAGAATGACCTACACCCTGGGCTATCTTTTGATTGAGAAAGTATTTCACTTACTAGCGATGAAGCATCAGACATGATTGGTTTCGCATTTTCAAGTGCCTCAATATAATAGGGATTTCTCAGCACTACATTGTCCACTGGAGCATTTTCCAGGAAATGTGCATCACTACTACGGAGAGGACTTTCGCAGAGAAATTCATCATCATGGGGAGGACCACCATGGTGGGTTACAAAAAAAGATGAGATCTCTTACTACTTGGTCTTATGACCACATAGAGGGTTCCTGTGGCTCTCATCTGAAGATGAAACTTCGAGATCGACCGAATTGTCATGAAGCAAGCCTTTATGAGGAAGTTTCTGTTGAAGACCTTCAGAATTAATGTTCCCATTATTGGGAAATGAGGGATTAGAAACTTTCATTCCAACAGATAACTGTCTGAGGGCTTCAAGAACTCCAACATCGAGCAAGGTCTTGTTACAGATTGGCTCTTGATTTCTTGGCTGTGCTGGGTGGGTCTTTTTCTTAGATGCCTTCTTACTCACCTTGGAAACCACTTGTTGATGAAAGTGTCTGCTCTGAGCAGGTGTATGTGCCTGATCAGGAGAGATGTCCAGGTTAGGTTGACGATCTCTACTCAAATCAGGTGTATGTACCTGACTTGGTTGTCCGTATGATATGGGGGAGTATGCCCCACAACCCTCTTGGACTGGAACATATATGTGTGTTTGTTCCGGAATGAACTGTTGATGTGTCACTCCACTGGTAGGGATAGATTTATGTGTCTTTTCCTGAGATGCCACTGAAGCTGTTATAATATCCTGGCAAGCATCCAGAATATGAGCAGGGATTTTCTTATACTCTTTCACCATTGATAGAATATGCTTGGTGACTTCAGCTGCCGGAACGTTGATATACGTCCATTCCGTGATTGGAGTGGGTGTATGTGCCTACTCCTGTCCTCCTTTTCCTGTCAGTGAATCTTGAAAGTACTCAAGTGTGGGGGAAAAGAGTTGAGTCTGCCTCCTGTTTGTCGCCGGAGCTTTTCGACTGACTTCTCTGTGTGCTACCAATCGAGACTGTTGGTAGGCTTGATCAATACTAGCAGGTGTATGTGCCTACTGATTGTACTTTGCTGAATGTGGTTGATGAGCTCCATCATATGTAGTCAGATTATCATGCTGACTAGCTGATGATGTATAAACAGGTATATGTTCCTGCCTATAGTACTCCACTGGAATTGCCTAGTGGGATTGGCGTGATGCTACCAGACGAGTTTGTTAAACAGTGGAATTAAAACGGAAAGGTGTGTGTGCCTGCTCGTTGCTTGCCACCAAGTTAGTTTGGTGGACTTCTCCGGAAATGGCAGAGATGAGAACCTACTCACTGTTAACCGGATTTCACCTCTGGCGATTCGTCTTGCCTGATCGGGTTTGAGGAACCTGAGCCGAACGCATGGAGTCGACACCCTTACCATGTTGAGGGCGCACTGCCGCACGAGTCTGAAGGCGATGGTTGATGGGAGCCCTCAAGAAGGACTCCTGCTTCATTGAATTAAGACCCTGAGGGACCTGCTCATTCACTTCCCCAGAATAAGGGAGCGAATGGTGATTGTGTTCTGGGGATAACGACCCAAAACGGTTGAAGATGGTAGTTAGCACTGCCTGTTTATTGATTGTTGGTCATCGCTGTCTGAATGACTAGGGTGAATTGTTCTCTTGGAGGGCTTGTCGAGCAGCCTCCATAGTTGGAATGGTACTATGTTGACGATACTCCTTAACCAGCGCATTTGATACCCAGCATTGAAGACGCTGAGTAGGTGATGTCGTCCTCATAGCAGACGATGATCCAACAGGAGTAGCAGCAGTGGCATTCACAACAGCAGTATTCAAAGGTGTGAACTTGAGAGCAGCCATTTCTTAGAATGTAGAAAATCTTGGAAAAGAGTGCCTGTTTGATATAACAGACGTAATCAAGATAAATTCATCCACTACATCTTTTGGATGAGCACATATGTCAATGATTTTTTTTGTTGGCCCTCTCATTTAGTTTTAAATAGGGGCCTAACAAATAAGTAAAACATTATTTTAACTTGGTTAAGGGTTCATGTCAGGTTCACCATTTTTTGTTTCCTCTGGAATTGGGGATGACCTCGTTGATTGAAGGTTCAAACATTCCAATCGGTTTTTAACGGGTTTGTTCATAGAACCGGAAACATCCAATGATTCCATATTCATTTGGACCTACTTTCCAAAGGTAGGTGCTCATTATTTGTGGAATGATGAGGCTTAGGAATTTGCATTGGTCGAGAGGATGGGAGGTCAGACTCATCACACCTTTTTGAGGGGAATTATTGTCTACTCCGGGACTCTCTTTATAGATTTAAGTTATGTTCGTGCATCCTTATTACATTACCAAGTATAAAATGAGCTTTCCTTTAGTCTGACAATCAATGATCGATATATAGAAAATTCAGAGAATATTTTATATGTATTCAAGGTTCTTCATCGATGAAGAATCATCTGTATTTGTTAGATATTCTTAGTTGATGGTATCCTTAAAAATACATAAAATTCTCTTGGTCATTATGATGACCATACTGGTTTTAAAGCCACTCAGTGGGGCACTTGAAGTTTATTTTCATTCAGGAGGACATGGATTATTTCAGAGTTGGGATCGTACCCGCTGATGGGCTACCTATGTATCCTTTGTTTTAGAAAAGGAATCAGAACCCACATAGTTCGAGTAAGGGAGTATGATGTTTATGCATGATTGATGACTCAAATAAAGATTTCATGATTACTTTTACACTCTAAGATCACGTGAGTCATGGTCAGTGTGAGAAACAAGAGGTATTGGTGAAACCAGACAATTGTTCCATGAAAGATGAAATTATATGGGGCTTATGTGTGTATGACTGCCCAAATAGATAAGAATTAAGATTTACTTTAGGGAAGAAATCCAGGAACAAGGTCCATAAAGGTATATGTGCTTCATGGAGATTTTGATACTCTAATATTAGGGCTTACTCTTATAGAAGATGCCCAAATTTGGAGGGGACTTATGATTGGGTTTTACTCCTGAGAAGGAAGCCTAGATCAAAAGGAAATTAAGACTGGGGCTTACTCATGAAAAGAAGGTCCAGGATAAAGGGATTTGAAAATTAAATGGACTTGGGGCTTACTCCTGAGGAGGATGCCCATATTTGAGACCGGGGCTTACTCATAAGGAGGATGCCCAGATTAATGAGGATTTGGCCTAGGGATTACTTCTAAAAAGGAGGCCCAGGTTAAGGATTCTCTCATCTTAAAGGATGAGTATGAATGAATGAAATCTCAATGTTTAGTGACATAAAGTTGTGTAAATCACAGTTTTTGAGATATGTTCCACGGAGTTCCTTTCAGATAAGGAAGATAAATCAAGAAATCATGCCACAAATGGATTTAAAGAGTGTCTTGAAGACTTAATCTTGAATAGGAGAGGTGTAATGGCATAAGAGGGGTGAAATGGGCAAGAAAGGCAAACAAAAAGATAGGGGCATGCAAGTCCTGGCAGGCACGCAGGTACTGCGTGGGAGCACAAGTCCTAGGTGCGTAGGTATACCTGTGTGTCACATTGGTACTTGCGCGATTTTCAGCCCTTAGAGTAATATTTGGGTGATCCTTGATAAAAAGCCTTTAGAATTATCCTAAGAGGCTTTCTAGAAGATGGTGAGAAAGTTATGGTGAAGAAGTAGGGCGACACGCAAGTGTGTACATTTCCCTTAAGGGTAAAACACTTATGCGCGCAAGTGTTAGTGAATTCTAACACTTAGACCTTACTCCTCTTGTTTAGACCTTCCAATCTAGGTAAAGAATTACCTTAGAAGTGTTCATAAGACCCGAATAAGAGACTTGGGTGTTCAGAGCTCTGTATCTGAATTTTGAAAAATATTCCTCCTCAAATGGGGCCCCCACAGGGTCTATTTATAGGCTGGAGAAGACCCCGGAAAGTTATCCTTTAGGGCACGCAAGTCATATGTGAGACCATTTAGGTGGCGCGCAAGTATACTTGCGCGACATGGATGGAACTTGCGCGACCCTTGTGCATTTGAAGCCTTGTTCGTGCCTTTGTCGATTTTTGATGTTTTCCTCAAAGGATGAATCAATTTGTACTAAGTAATTTCCCTTTCCATTATTTTAGACAATGTGACGAAAAGGAGCTTCAACAATTATGCATGTCATTAACAATCCATGAATTTGAATAAAACATTTTTTTAATTTAATTACTAAGGCATGTTGTAATTTTTCCATTCAATTTATTAAATTCATGGATTTATACAAACTCTAACGTGTTTTATGAAAATCATATTTTGTAAAAATATCGAGGTTGTAAAATTATTATCTACTTCGAAAATAATTCAAGTATATTTTGGAATGGTTTTTAATGGGTTATTTATGAGAAAGACATGTCTTCGGAATGATGTTTTCTTAAAATGTTGTTTTTTTCTTGCATATAAAACAATATAATTAGGAATAAGGAGTGAACTCGCAACCTCAACAGGATGTCATCATACCAGTGATACCACTATGTGGCCATAAGGGTTTTATAAAATCAGTCAAATATGATTTTAATCCATAAAGTATTGTTATTTTCAAATAAATTTCAAAGATAAATCCAATTGTTTTTAAAAGATTATTTTTGAAATATATCAGCAAAATGATAAGTGTTTTGGAAAAGTACTGTATATACATATATATCAAATATTTATATTTGATATACATTTTTAAGAGTTTTTAAATAAGAATGTATAAAATTATTTTTTTAAGGTTTTAAAACCTCTTAATGGTAAATTTTATGCTCATCCCACAATTTAAATTATTTTTCATAGATTTTTTAGAAGTTCTAAGATGGTTGTATTTGCATAAGGGGTTAGCACATGTTAATCAAATTAGTTATTTTAATTATTTTTTTAAACTCTGATAATTTTTAAGGCTATGCCTAATTTTCCAAAACCTATATGAGAATAGGCCCACATATAAATAAAGTATTCTTTATTTTTAAATTAATTTTAAATAAAAAAATTCATAACATGTTTTTGTCACCGAATATGAAAGTGCGGGTTCGGTCCATGACAATTGTTCTCAAAGGAATGATATAAATAAATTTAGAGATTTGGCGTTGTCTTTAAAAAAATTTACATGACAAAATTTTCTTTGAAACTTCTAGATAAATAAGTTCCCTTAAAAGTTATAGTTTTTCTTAATTATGAATTAGAAAACTCATAATTTTCTTTAGTATGGTGAACGAATTGTGAAGGAATAATTAATCTTGGGGGAGAATGTAACATCCTGAAGTTTAAATAAGAATTATTTATTTTATTTTTCCATTAGTATCATGATTTTAAAAAAAATTAAATATTAGAAATAATAATATTAATAAAAAATGGTATTGAATATTAAATTATCATTATGAAAATAATTTAAATGCTTTAAAAAATATTTTATAATTATAAATACTTAAATAAATTAATTTTAGCAAGTAATATTAGAAATTAATTTTATAGAAAATTTATATTAATTTGTAATAAAATTATTATAATTATTATTATTAAGAAAAATTATAGCTATGTTATATATATATAAAGAAAATAATTAATCAAAATTAAGTTCGGATATAGATCCTCATTTCCATACAAGAAGCCGCTTTGATACAAAATGGACATTGCCACAACACTGTGCATGACTTAGAAATCCTGTGGCGTCTTCGAATTAATGGAAATTATTGTCAACCTAGTTATACTCTGGAAGTGTTCTGGAAGGATCCTATCCCTTGATGGATTAAAGCTAATATTGACAGTGCCTCCTAAGGCAATCTGGGCCCTACAGGTTGCGGTGCTATCTTCAGGAATCACCTTTGTCAGATCCTTGGATGCTTCATGGGTAGCTGCGGCATCTCCACCTCTCTTGAAGCTGAGATGGTGAGTTTAATTCATGTTATTTCCTTCACCAAACACTTTTGTTGGGACAATATCTGGATTGAAAGCGATTCAACTACCATCATTCAGGCAATTTGGAATGGAATAATTCACCTTGTATGGCTGATTACTACCCGTTGGATGGACCACATCTGTTCACTTATCGATCTAAACTATATCATCACACATGTTTATCGAGAAGAAAACATGGTGGTAGATGGCCTAGAAAACATGGGTTTAAATCAAGACATTACCTGGTTTGAAGATCTCCCTAATGTTTTAATTTCTTTACATGAAAGATATTATAATATGATCCCATATTTCAGACTTCTGAAAACTATTTTTTATAATAATTTGTTCCTTGGTCGTTTTGGCCCAAGGAATCAGCTTTAAAAAAAACATACATATTTTGATATGTAGCTAATATGAAACTTTACGATGATATATAAAATATTTTATTATTATAAAATAAAATTTGAATATTCATAATTATGAATATTTAAGTCAGTATAATTTATTATAAAATAATATTATGATGATATTATTTTAATGGATGAATATTAATAAAATTTCATTAAAAAATGAAAGGGAAATGATTTATAATACTTAAATTCATATAAATTAATTTATATTTAAAATTATGAATTAATGTTAATATATATTAACATAAAATTATAAATATATAAGAAATTATAATCATAGAAAATGATATATGAATATTATGTTATTAGAAAAATGAATAAATAATAATAAGAAAAATGTGAATGGATGGATAAGAGGAATCCAATGAGATGAGGTCTTTTCCAGAGGAGCAGAGGGATTCGGGAGGCCGAGCATTGGAGGTTCTCAGGTGGGTTAAAATGTGAGTTGGAACACCAAAGGGGTTTAAGTTGGGATCAACTGTCAAAGAAGATATGATCTAGAGTGTGGATGAAGAATTGAATACTAGAAGTAGATCGATTTGCTAAACAGTTTTGAATGTAGAAGAGGAAAACCGAGTGCAAGTCATTCTTCATTTTCATCCTCCTATAATCATGATTTATTTGTATTTGAATCTTCTTTCAAGGTTTTTTTTTTCTTGGTTGTGTCATTATCACCATTTTATTTATTTTCCTTTTCAATTGGCATTGGCTATATTAGTTTTTCATCTTCATTTTAGGTGTTATTTGAATATAGATATCATATTTTATGGATGTTTTGTCAAATATGATTGTTATTAACACAATGGTTGTTTTAAATAACTGTATTAAATTGAATTTGTTTTTTTTTCAACATATTCTGTTGGTTTTACCTCGTTTTAAATTCTTCTTTATCATATTCCTCTTTCAGTCGAACCTATAAACATTGAAAAATATAAATATATATATCAAATAGTTTTTATTTTAGTCCATAATATTTGGTTTCTTTGACTTCCTCAGCATGCCATGGATTCCTCCTTTCTTGTTTGGTGACAAGATTTTTTATCGTTGTATGTATATAATAGTTTTAAAATCACAACTGTTTTAGTTATATGTCATATTCACAATGAATTTATTGGCTCTTCTGAATATTTTATATTTTATCTTAAATAAATCAAGCCATAATTTATGTAATGTCCCCTGATTCGACACTCTCTCATGTGGCCAAAAAGGATTAGTTATGGGACCTCAAGAATACATCCCTGTATGCCAGAGGCTGTTGACTAGAACTGGGGGTGTTATTGGTATATTGGGGAGACTATACCCCCCAATTAAAAAGTTACAACACCGAGGAAATAAACATATAATAATAATAAATTAATATCAGAGTGCGTAAATAATGAAAACAATACAATACAATAGAAAACCAAAAATAGAAGACAACTGAGTAAACCAATAAATAATAAGGGAATAACGTAATGAAATTCTGGAATTTAACTAAATTTCATGATAGATATAATACAAATAAAAGACTACAAGGCTCAAATAAAGATTCAAAGTCCTCAATCCCGAACTCCATTTCAACACTATCTCAAAACTGCATCCCATCCAGCAAGCAACAATCAACAATAAGGTTTTTTACCTTTTCCAATCTTGCTCCCATGTCAACTGCTCAGGTACAAATGGTTATCCAAATAGGGTCTGATTATAACTCAATTGGTTGACACCATCCTATCTAGGAATAAACAGTCTGATAATAAATGCTTAAAAAATGCAATAAACAAGTGTACTAATTAATTAAATAGCTAAATTAATACCACATAAACCTACTTCGGCACCATGTTCTAATATCTCTGAGCATGTCTCACAACCATGCCAACCATAAGCATATAACCATGGAATAACATTACCTACCTCGACACCATTCCAAAATGTCTTTTAACATGTCTTAAAACCATGCCAACAATAGCCTCATAACCAAGATATAAATTACACAAATCTGGTTCAAACCCTTTATATAAGAATTTTAACATTTAATCAGGGTTTATACCACTATATAAGCATTTTAGGATGTGTCATTGGGAATATCCCTTTATATCAACATTTCAGCATGTGTCACTGGGCATATCTCGCAATATCAATACTTCAACATCTGTCATTTGGCCTAGATCACTATATAATAATTTCAGCATATATCACGATCGACGAAATCTATATAATAATTTCAGCATATAACACTCATCAAAGACTGCTATATATGCATTTCAACACGTATCACTAGGAAAATCCCGCAATATAATAATTTCTGTGTAAAAATTATAACATGTGTCATAGAATCAAGGATATCACAATATCACATATCAGGCTTAATGATTAATTATGAAAATTACCAATATCATTCAAATATAATTTTTATTTATCCTTTGGTCATAAATCAATCATAATATAATCATTTAAATAATTATTCCAATACAAAGTGAGTCTATATCAAGGAAACACCTAAATCCTATGTCATTCTAAACACACTTTAAGCCATTAAAAAATTAATTTAAATTCAAGGGTTCGCTCACCCAAAAAATAGACACAAGCCAGTTAAATAACCAATTGGATCCAAAGGTACTCCAAGGTATAATTTAATTCATTATTTTTTATTTATTTTGTGCATTATATTTTGGTGAAATTTCAATATTGCACATACTTGAAAATTATCAAAACATAATGTTAAGGTTTAGACCTCCCTACCTTTAACTGACGATCAATGAACGGTTCCATCAGGATTCTCCAATAGGAAGGAAGGAAAAAATGATCACAAAAAGGTTCCTAGATCATAACTGATCAAAATCAAAACCAACAATGTACACAGTCAAAATATTACACCGTAATGACCATGTAAGAGAAGATAAAACCCAATAGAAACCACTTACCAGGGATCAGATGCATGGTCGGGACATCCAGAATCAATAGAGGTGCTCCAAAATTTCTATGAAAATTCCCTGGGTTCAAGAGGAGAGAGTTTCACATGAGATGAATCAAAAATCATCCGCATGACACCCCTTTAAAATTTTGATCAGAATATTACACAGTGTGTGATGTAGATACATGTTGGGTATTTATTTTTTGAAGCATACATCGAAAACCCCATCACTTCGGTTGAATTGTTAACTATCCTGAACAACACATGATGTGTAATTGGTTTACGGTAGGTAACCACTTCACATCATGAATCAGTTTACAATATGATTATGGTGGGTTTTACACATCATGTAATCCATTTACATGGTGTGTAAATGTTTAAAAGATATTTTTCATCCCAATTTACTTATAAAAACTCAAACCCACTTTATGGCTTCTCAACATACCAATAACCCTTGTCAACACTTGACCCATTTATACCCACACTCTATAAACTCAAACAGAATCCCCAAATCAATAACTAAAAATTGATGTGGAGTCTCAAAGAATATGTCTGTCCACTATCCCCACATATTAGAATCCCTCTCCTCGGTCTCCTATTAAACACTCCCAAGCTTCCACTACACCCAAACCAAAGGAATCACCCAACATATAATATACTTCTCACTATGGTCCACAATCCATTTTGGATGCTCCTAAAAGGACGCATCATCACTAAGATCGACGTATATGATTTTTTTTCACAAGAAAAGGGTTTATATAATATATATGAAGCTGTGACATGTGAAACACATCATGCATGGAACTGTAGCACTGTGGAAGGGCTAATCAGTATGCCACTAGACTAACAACCTATCCACTATCTCAAATGACCTGGAAAACCTTGGTGATAGATTTTCCTATTTACTAATACGTCATTGCTCCAATATATATTACACCTAAAGGACAACAAGATGGCCAACATCATACTCTATAGGTCATTTATAATGGTTAACATATGATTTCTGCATGGTCACAAACCACTGTCTGATCAACTAAACCTGCTCAGTTTTCTCTAACATGAGACTAGGCCCAACATGCACTGACTCACCTGCCTCTAACCAAAAAATAGAAGAAAGTCATGAACTATAATATAAATCCTTTAAAGGTTATATATGGGTAGAATCCTGGAAGAAATTATTATATGTAAACTTCATGAGTGATATATACTGCTCTAATGGACCACCGAATTCTGGAACATAGGTTTGTAACATATCCTCCAGAACCTGAATAGTCCACTTAGATTGACTGTCAGTCTATGGAGAATATGTCATACTCAAAAGAACCTTCAAACCAAGATCCATTTGAATAACCTTCCATAACTGTGATGTGAAATAAGAATCATTTTCTAAAATGATACTCCTCAGAACAACTTGTAGCTGAACTATCTCAAGCATGTAAAGATTTCCCAAATCATCAAATGAAATGGTCTCCCTAATAGGAAAGAAGTGGTCTACCTTCATCAGTGAATCTAAAATCACCCATAAAAAATAATTCTTATGGGTTGTCATAGGTAATCCTATCACAAAAATCCATTGTGACATCATCCCATTTTAAACTTAGGAATTGAAAAGGTTTCAAAAGCCCAGCTAGCCTCTAATTCTCAGCTTTCACCAACTGCAAATTGAAACACCTTTCTACAAATCCTGCTACCTCCTTCTCCATTCCAGACCACCAGTACTATCTATGAAGATCACAATAAATATTTTTCAAAATAGGATGTACCACCCATCTAGAAACATGAAATTCTATCATCATCCCCTCACATAATCCCATAAGAACCCATAATCAACCACAAAAAATAAGAGAATTACCATTTCCAAGAGACTATATTGATAGAACCTACATACCATATATGTTGTCCCTCATAATTAATCCCTTCATATCAGATAACTGATTGGTCTTAATGTTTTCCAAAAGCATGGGTAGAACAAATGTTGATGTTAGAGATACTCATCCCTGAGACTCCTGAACATCTAGATGCATGTATAAGAAGAGGGACAACACCCTAAACTCATTCTAAGACTCTCATACTACATATTATTGCATATTTTGGATTAATGCATAAACAAATAAATTAACCTTGCTCAATGTATAAGCTAACTCAAAGTCGAAAGACTGTAGATACTCAACCCACCTCTTCTTCTAAAGGTTCAGGTCCTGTTGAGAAAAGATGTACTTGAGGATTTTGTGGTACATGTATACCACAAACCACTAACCCAAGAGATAATTCCTACATAATTATAGGGAATGTAACACTGTTTCTAAATCCAAATCATGAGTAGGGTAATTCTTATCATGTGGTCTCGACTGTTTGGATCCATAAGCAACCACTTGATCCTCCTACATCGAAACTGCTCTGAGTGAACCTCCGAATCTATCACAGTACACAATATATGCTTTACCCAAGATAAGTAAAGTGAGTATAGGTGTGGAGGTAAAAATGAATTTCAGTTCCTAAAAATATCTCTCAGAAGAATCAAACCAAAAAAATCACCCCCTTCTTGGTCATCCCAGACATCAGTGTTGCTAAATGGGAGACGTCCTATATAAAGTGCCGATAATAACCTGCTAAACCCAGAAATATCCGAATCTTGAAGAAATTCTTGGGATACTCCCAATATACCACAACTTCAACTTTCTCTAGGTACTCTAACCCCCCTTACACTAAGATTATGTGGCCAAAGAAGTTTCATTTATCAATCCAGAAACTACATTTATTTATCTTGGCATAAATCCAATGATCTATCAATGTACTTAGGATGATGTTAAGATGTTTGACATGATTTTCTACCGACTGTGAGTACACTAAGATGTAATCAACAAAAAATACCACAAAAAACTAGAAAATGATGAAATATATGATTCATCATGTCCATGAATTTCAACGATTCATTAGTCAAACCAAACAACATAACTATGAACTCATAAAAGCCATATATACTCCTAAAATTAATATTAGGTATATTTGATAGTCTCACCCTCAAATGATGGTATCCTGATCTTAAATATATCTTGGAGAATATATTATCACCTATCATCTAATTTAAGAGATCATCAATGTGTGGAATAGGATACCAGTTCTTGACCGTTATCTCATTCTATCTCTGATAATCCACACACAAGCACAAATTCCCATCTTCCTTTTTGGAAAAGAGAACTAGAAATCCCAAGGATATGTACTAGGCCATATGAAACCCTTAGTTTATAGATATTACATCTAAAACTTCAACTCACTAAGCTCTACTGGTTCCATTCTATAAGGTGGTATAAACATTGGCTCTGATCCCAACACTAACTTGATCGTAAACTCGATCTCTCACTCGGGTGGTAAGCCATAGAACTCATTAGAAAAAACATCCTGGAAATATTATACCACTAGAAGAAAATAATAACGATGAATTCCATAATTATCAAAAGAAATAATTGCTATCTAATCCATGATACAATCAAATTTACAATGAATTGGTACTTCATGACCAACCTAAAGATCCCACTCACCCTAGTGAGAATAGTTGCCTCCTTCTGAAGATAGAAAGGTAACTCTCCTACAGTAACAGTCAGTATGAACCTATTATTGAACTAGACAATAAATACCAAGAACCAAATAAAAGCCTATCATTTCCATCATGAACAATCACCAATGGTAACCACCAATCTCTAGAGAACACACATTGAAAAGTTTGAGATATTCCCTGAACACACTCACAATGGTGCATTGATGGTCAAAAAACCACCCAATATTCCTATATCTAATCCCAAAAAATTAACAATAATGGTAGATAAAAAATAATGTGATGATATTTTATCACAAAAACACAAGAAAGAGTGGATGATATAAGAATCGTACATCTGATAGTAGATGATCCTGTATCCACACTAACTAGAGTAGTCTACATAACATGAAGTTGACCAACCCCTCTTCTCTAGGATCCAGACTAACTCCCTTAATCTATACCCTCTTCCAAGTACTTCCATTCATGCACTGGGGGTACCAAATCCCCTACCTTGACCAAAACATCTCGTGGATCTTCAACTACCTGTCTATTGAGGAATAGTTGAGTCCTTCATAGACTCTGATGCCTATCCTGATCCCCTACCACTGCTCTGCTTCTATATGACCCAATAAAACCTATGTAGGTAGACTAATATGCCACAACATTGACACTCCAAAGAAGGTTAATACTACAACCATTTGTGAACCATCTTTCCATGCTAATATCACTTCAATAGAACACAATATTGAGATGGATACCCACTTCCCTGACTTCTCTGATGGTTACTACCTTAGAAAAAACAGTCACAATAAAGCTTTTTTCCACTAGAAGAAGATTTATTGTTTTCTCTACTAGAATTGCTTGTCCGATACTCAGGGCCACTCTTAAGATTCCCTTTCGTGATGATTACTTTATTTATCATGTTTGTAAAACTTCTCAGATGGAACATGTTCACTTATGACCTTATCTCATAGTGAAGACCGTCCTAAAAATGTCTCACCCTAGAGATCTTATTAGCTACCAAAGATGGCACAAAGTGTTGTAGGTCAGTGAAACATTTGGCATAGTCCGTCACCAAAATTCCCTCCTGTGTCTGGTGCATGAAATGCCAAGCCATCTCATCCCTCAAAATATCAGGATAGAAATGGATTGTGAATTTTGTATCAAATTCCTTCCAAGATAACTCATCATTATGACCATCTTACTCTAGAATGTCTTACCAACTCTTGGCTGGTACAAAAGGCATATAAGAAGTAAGATTCACCCTACTATCTATGGGTGTCTCCTGATGATTAAATATCATCTAGACTGACTCGATCTAGAACTATGTTTCCTTGGGACCTCCCTTTCCATTGAATGTAGGAAGATGTTACAGATGAAACTCTCTTTTAATGTCAGCATCTAATGCATGATGTGAAGAATCTCTCTTTCCATATATCACATGACCCAAAAGAATATTTTTCAAGCTGAACATCTATCTGATCCTCAAGAACTACAAGAATACTTGATTAAGGTGAATTAAGAGTGTGCTGATTTCCACTCTCCTGAAGTTCAACTTGAAGATGACAAGGAAGCATTTTCTCTACAAGAAAATCACACTCCTTAGAGAACTGACCATAACAAGGTCAACCTCAACAAGTGACAACAATAGAGAACCACTAACTCCCAATCTCTCTAAACATAGAATACAAGTGTTTTAGTATGACATAATAGTTTATTTGTTTCATTTATCAAGTATAATAGGTATCACATATCACAGTTTAGCAGGAAATGATACACCACTTGCAATAAATATATCCCTACCATGAACAATTCATGTTAATATATATCTCTATGTACCTATCATGATTCATGTATACTCATCCCGTTCCATACTGATCCATGAATATAAATATCAAAAACCCATAACATCATGAAATAATAACTTCATGCAACATGTGAATCACTCAAGGTAAAATAACATCACCTTTAACAAGAAAAAAAATATAAATTGCAATCCACCCCTAGGCACTTAGATTTTTCCCCATACATGGGTTAGATACTCCCATGAACAAGATCATTACCAAGTCTCAAAACATCCTAGTATACTTTCTACCATTACCAAATAGTAAATAAATAGAAAATAAACTCGTTGCTCGGATTCCACTTTGTAACATCCCCTGATTTCGAACTATCTCACGTGGCCAGAATGGGTTAGTTATGATACCTCAAGTAAACCTCCTTATATGCTAGAGGCTATCGACTAGTAGTAGGGGTGTGATCAGTATAGTGGGGAGACTATACCCCTTGTATAGAGTTAAAACATAGTAGAAATATACATATAATAATAATAAATAAATATCAAAGTGCATAAATAATGGAAACAACTAAATACATCAGAAAACCAACATAAATGCCAATAGAGTAAACCAATAAATAATAAAGGAATAATGTAATGACATGCTAGAATGTAACTAAATTTTATGCTATATGTAATAAAAATAAAATACTAGTAGAATCAAATAAATACTCAAATTTTCCAGTCTCGAACCCCATGTTGGTCCTATATCAAAACTCAAACCCATCTAGAAAGCCACAATAAACAACAACATCCTTTTCCCCTGTCCAATATTTCATCCAGGTAATCTAATCGGGTACCAAATGACAACCTAAATAGGGTGTGAGTATTACTCAGTAGGTCAACACCGTCGTGACTAAGCATAACCAGTTTGATAATAAGTGTATGAAATAATGCAATAAACAAGTGTATTTATTAATTAAAAAATTAATTTAATACCACGTCAACCTATTTTGGAACCATGTCAGAATGTATTTGAGCATGTCTCAATACTATTACAACCATAACCATATAACCACCAAATAACATAACCTTCCTCAACGCCATGATAGAATGTTTCTGAGCATGTCTTATAATTGTTCCAACCATTACATTATAACCAAGGTATAAATTATAAAAATTTGGTTCAAACCTGATATATAATCATTTTAGAATTTAATTAGGGTCGGGCCCAATATATAAGAATTTCAGCATGTGTCACTGAGCATAGCCTGTAGGATCAAAATAGTGATGTAGATACTTAATTTACAAGAGGGGGGGGAGGGTGAATTGTACACTTTAAAAATTTCCTTAAGCAAGGAAAGATCAAAGTTTAGCAATGTTAAATTAAGAAAATTCACAACATCTCTAACTCCAATTGGAAATTGGAATAAGGAATGAAGTTACAAACTTCTAATTCTGCACACTTGCTTGAAACATGAAAGTGATTCCGAATAACGGGTTCCGGAAATATGGATCCAGAAAGTGAAACTTATCCTAAGTTTACAATATGAGATTCTACCTTAAAGTGTATAGAATCTAAATGAATCAGTGTACAAGTGTAAGGAAATATAATAAGATTATACTTTCCTTACAATACAATATGCAGTGGAAAAACAAATAGTACAACTACAAGTAACAAACAATAACTCTTTTAACCCAAAGAGAAGGGTATCAAACAACCGTGGATAAAGGTCCCTTGATTTATACTTTCAAGAAAGTCTATCTTACCCACACCAGGTTAATCCCTCGATACGAAGATCAGAGTCTCTGTATTTATATCCCCGCAAGCCCTCAACTTCAAGGTAGTTGGAACCTCTGTCTTCCTCAGCAAGGAAGCCCTCGAACTTCAAGGAAGTCAACACCTCTGTCTTCCTATCCCCAGAAGCCCTCGAATGCAATCACCGACATTCGGAGTCACACGAAGCAATCTGAACAAGTGGCTTAGTATGCACAAAGCATGAAAATATTCTCTCTCTAGAAATCACCTTAATAGCGTGTGGTCTCTAGATCGATCAGCTCGTTTTATCTTTTTGAGCTCTTTCAAATGAGCTCCTATTTATAGGCTCGGTCGACCCCCTCTCCAACGGTCATATATTACTTAAAATTTGGAGGGACCTGTACACGTGTAACTCAACCAATGGTTTGTTTGAAATAGAATAGATGACATCATTTAATAATAAATCATGTATAACTGAATGCATGACATAATTTTGAAATGGAGCATATGTAAGTAAAAACCATAAAAAATTCCAGAGTGAAAGAAAATTAAAAGTTCGGAGTCTATCCAAAATGAAATTCGGAGTCTATGTAAAGAAATGTTCGGATTCTGTTTTATAGGAATTCAGAGTCAGGTTTCACCAGAGATTAGAATCTGAACTTGCAGAGTTCAAAGTCAAACTGGTAAAAGTTCAGAGTCGAACTACTTAAGAGTTCGGAGTTGAACTCATGAAAGTTCGGAGTCGAACTTCATAAGAGTTCAGAGTCAAACTACTTAAGAGTTTGGAGTCGAACTACTTAAGAGTTCGGAGTTGAACTTCATAAGAGTTCAGTCGAACTCATGAAATTTTGGAGTCAAAATACTTAAGAGTTCGGAGTCGAACTTCATAAGAGTTCGGAGTCGAACTCATGAAAGTTAAGAGTCAAACTTCATAAGAGTTCGGAGTCGAACTACTTAAGAGTTCGAAGTCGAACTCATGAAAGTTCGTATCCATAATTCAGAGTGGAACTTCATTATAGTTCACATCCAGAATTGAGATCCTAGAAACAGAATACTCCAATACTTGTCATTATATGATTCCGGGATTTTGGTTAAGAATCTGGTTTTTGTATTTAAGAAAAATATTGCTATGTATAAGAAACTCTAGGTTAGGGTAAATTTCCTTATGGAATAAAATTTTCTTTATGGAGGTAAAACATACATTTTCTTAAGTATAAGGTGTTTGTGATTTCAAAACAAGAAGGAATGGAAAAGTCATAAGGAAAACCTTATTGACTCAATATATCCTGCTATATCAACATTTTAGCATGTGTCACTACACAAACTTCTATATCAGTATTTCAATATGTGTCATTGGGAATATCCCACTATATAAGAATTTTAGCTTGTATCATTGGGAAAATTCCACTATATAAGTATTTAGCATATATCACCAGGACAATCTTACTATATAATAATTTCACCATAGAAATCAAAACACATGTCCTGGAAATAAAAATACCACAATATCACATATCAGGACCAGTAGTTAATTATGATAATTACCATTATCTTTCAAAAGTACATTTCATTTATCCTTTGGTCATAAACCAATCACAAGCCAATCATTTGAATAATCAGGCCAACCTAAGGTGAATCTATGTCAAGAAAACACCCAAATCCCATGTCATGCTAAACACACTTTAATCCATTAAACAATTCATTTATATTCATGGATTCTATCTCCTAAATGTTAGCCATAAGCTAGGTCAATAACCAATTGTATCCAAAGGGACTCCTAGTAATAATTCAATTCATTCTTTTTTATTAATTCAACACATGATATGTTGGCCCAATTGAAATATCGCACATACTAGACAATTATCAAACCATAAGGTTAAGGTTTAGACCCCCTACATTTAAGTAATGATCAACTGACACTTCCAATAGGATTTTCTAATAATAACAAAGGTGAAGATGATCACAAAATGGTTCCTAGATCAAAACTAATCATGATCAAAACCAAAAATTCATGCAATCAAAATATTACACTACTACGATCAGAGAATGATGGAATATAAGAGAAACCACAACCAAAACCACTTACTAGGGATCAGATGCGTGATCAAAAAATCAATAATCAAGAGAGGCACTCTAAAATTGCGAGGAAAATGCGCTAGGGTCAAGAGGAGAAAAATCCATGTGTAGTGAATAAAAAATTAGCTGCACGACACCCCTTTAAAATTCTGATCACAAAATTACATGGTGTGTAATATAGTCACAGAACATGTATTTATTTTTGAAAGGATACACTAAAAAACCCATTACCTTGGATAAATATTTAATTATCCCAAAAATTATCTCGAATGGCCCGAAGGCCTTCATTTTTATTGATTTTTGATAACCCCTATTTCAAGGGATGAGGGGGAACCCTTAAAAGGCTAGTAGTCTCAAAGATTACATGGCCCATAGGCTTAAGAGATTACATGACTCCAAGGTCATAAGGAATTCAACTAGAATATCTACGAGGAACTTCCCCTCCCTAGCATCTGCATCATGATAGTATCTCTCCACCTTTGCATGGACATCTGGCTAGGATTCCCTTGCAAGCACATGATGGTCGTGATGGCATAACCATACCCTATCATTCTGAAAAATCTATTTGGCTCTGCTCTGGTGAGTGGACCTACTCTGAATCCTCTTCTAGGGCTACACCTTTTTTGTAGAGTCTGTCTAGGGAAATTTCATGTGGCCTGAAGGCCTTGAGGTTTCCCGAAGGCCTTAATGGGGGCTCAAAATCCCTAATGACCTGAAGGCCTGGGTGGCCCAAAAGCCTTAAGGACTCCAACCCAAACCGGTGTCCTAAGGTGAATAGTTCCAAGAGCTATAATACTAAACATTACCTGCTACAGTGCCTGCACAGTGTACAATTCTGCTATAGTACTACAAAGTGTACAGTTATGCTACAATACCTGCTACAGTACTGCTACAGTAACCCCTGAAATATGCCTCTACCTAGTTTCAAACCTGGGTCTCATGGATGCACTTAAGGATACCTCACCAACTGGGATGAGGCTCATGTTCAATTATCCCAAACCATATAAAATGTTTAATTGGTTCATGATGTGTAACCACTTCACATCATGAATCAATTAAAGATATGAGTTTGGTGACTTTTACATGTCGTGTAACCCATTTACATAGCATGTAAATGTTTTAAAGATAGTTTTTATCCCAGTTTTATTATAAAAACTTGGACCCCTTTAAGGATTCTAAACTTACCATGAACCCTTGGTAACACTTGACCCATTTATATCCAAACTCCATTAATTCAAATAGAATCCCCGAACCGATCCCTGCATGGATCTGTTATGGTTTTCTCAAGTTTACACACAACCCAAGTCTACGTTTATTCAAACAAACAGACATATGTAAACTTTAAGTAATTTTTCCCAAACAAGGCTCTATATATCTAATAAAGACACAACCACTGAGTCTGAAATGAAAAAAAATAATATGGGAATACCTAGAAAAAGATGGGATCATACAATTTAATATTATATAAATATAAATAGTGAAGTTGAGATTATAAATTGGGAGTTTTCCACCATATTTTTTTATTATTGAGTGTTACACACCCTGATTGAGTGTTTCATGCCTTTCTTGAGTGATGCACACCCTGATTAAGTGTTGCACAACCTATGTATGACAAATAAGAGAGAAAGAGAGAGTGAGAATTCTTCAAGGGAAAGAATAAGGAATTCTTATTAGGCAAGGGAGTAATTTATTTTCAGAAGCACCTATAAATATTTGTATTTCAAAATTCCAAGAAACCAAATGCTTTTTAGAAAGATTATTATTATTTTTAGCTTATTTAAAATATTATTTAATGATTTTTAAGGGAGTTACATATTTTCTAAATTTATATTTTTAAAAGAAAACACGATTTTTTATTTTAAAATTTATCTTTTCAAAATTCATATTTATAGAAAAATTTTCATTATCTTATAATTATAATTTTATATATAAGTGTTATTTTCAAATGAATTTTTATATTTCATCTTAGAAAAGTTTATTAAAGAATATTTTATGTTATTAAATTAATTAGTTTATGTGATTTGAAATTACAGATGGTGTATATGGATATAGAAATGGACATGCATTATTCATATAATTAGCATTGAATGCATTTGAATAAAACATTTAATTTAAATTTAATTATCAATATATGTTAAAATTATTCCATTTCATTTATTAAATTAACAGATTTATCTAAACACTTATGTGTTTTATAAAAAAATAGATTTTGAAAAATTATTGATGATGTAAAATTATTATCTTCTTTTAAAATGATTCATGTATATTTTGGAAAGTATTTTAATTTGTTATTAATGAGAAGGAAAAATCTTCATATGTTTTTTTTCTTAAAATAAAATTTGGTGCTTGCATGTCAAATGATATAATGAGGAATAGAGAGTGGACCCACGACCTCAACGAGATTCTATCCTATAAGTGACATTTCTATGTGGCCACAAGTGTTTTATATGATCTTTCAAGTATCATTTTAATCCTTAAAGTATTATAATTTCCAAATGATTTTCAAGGATAAATCTAATTGTTTTTAAAATATTATTTTTGAACCAAAGTATCAAAATGATAACTATTTTGAAAAATTATTGAATATATATCAAATATTTATATTTGATAAAAAATGTTTGAAGTGTTTTTAAATAAATATGTATAAAATTATGTTTCCAGGGTTTTAAAACTCCTTACTAGTAAACATTATGCTCATCCCATGTTATAATATATTTTTCATAGGTCTTTTAAGAAGTTATAAGATTGATGGATCTTCTTAAAGAGTTAACCCACATGAAGGGAATTAGTTATTTTATTTTTTTTTCGTAAAATCTGATAATTTGTAAGTCTATGACTAATTTTACATAAAATAGAATGGAAAAGGTCCTCAGATGTATAAATTATGGTCTATTTTTCAATTTACTTTAAATAAAAAAATACACATCATTTTTTTATCACTGAATCCAAAAGTGAGGGTTAGGGTTGTGACATTTTACATATCTATCTTGCATTTAAATCTATTTTTATATTAACTCAATTTATTAGAAAATATCATTTATTATGAAATTTTATAAATAATTTTTTTTTTAAAATCCTTTTTATCTAATTTTGAATATTATTTTTGAATGTGACTTATTTCTATATTTGTACAACAATGTCACCAAAAGTTATGAAAACAATTTTTAGTATTTCTCTTCTTTTATCCTCTCTATTATTATAATTATTCATTTTACGAGTAAGTAATTATATTATATTTCAGTTTCACACTTTATTTTAAAAAATATGAAATTTTCTGGAAATAAAGATTTCATTTACATTCTACCTTGAAAATAAAAATTTCCTTATTTAATTATATTTTCTTGAACCGGACTTCCCCGGGCCATGATCCTTGTCATCTGACCCCATGGTTTTCCTATAATACCTTGGTTTCCATCCTAGTACACAGCATGATATTACTCACTGGGGTTACTTATGAGACTAATGATTGTCCCCAAAGGCCAACGCATGTTCTTTCAGTATGTTATCTCCTCACTCACAAACACCCTAGGAAAATTCCCAGAAGGCCACCCATCCTGATTAATACTATAGGCCAAGTACATTTAACTATGAAGTTCTAATAAGGTAGGATCCTTAAAAGAAAAGTTCACCTTGTTTACATGGGTAGCAAAATTTTTCATTTTCAAGTCTCACATTTCTCGGGTTGTTACACTCTCCACCCCTTTAAAGTAGAAGACCCTCACCATTGATCCCAAGCCTCAAACCTAGGTAGTGCCTCTACACTTCTGGCTGAGTATTGCCTCTAATACCATTTTTCATATTCTGATCTTCCTTAGGTCATGAATCAAGTCATCTGACCTCATTGGTCTCCTATAATACCATGGTTGCCTTTCTAGAACATCATATATTAAAACTCACTGGGGAACCTTATGAGAATAATTACTATCCCCATAGGCCAACACATGTTCTTTCAGTGTTTTATGTCCTCACTCACACACACCCTGTAAAACTTCCTAGCAAGTCACCCATACTGATCTTGATGTTGAGCCTAATTTATCCATGAATGAGCATCCAGTTGGTATAGTTGATTATGAAACCAAGGTACATCATGGGAGGATGATACCTTTGGATCGATTTATATAACAACACGGTTCTAATACTCATGAGATGTGGGAGAGAGAGGCACTGATGAGAGAGTAGTGGCCTCATCATTTGGACATGGAAGCTTATGAACATGATTTTGGGGGAGAAAAGGTTTATATGGTAGGGAGGTTGGAACATATTGTTACTATTTTCAGCCACTATTTAACACCTCATTTGATATTTCTTTGTTTGGGTTCAATTTAGGGGTGATTTGGGTAAAATTTTAAAAATTGTGAATGGATCATGGGCTGTGCATGGTTGGCACACAATTTTCCCAAACCATGAACCCTACTCATAAAAACTGTGCCAAACCAGATAGTGAGAGTTTACATAGTTGGTTCATGGTTTGAAAAACCATGCACCAAGTAAATAGAAACCGTGAAACACTACTAGAAGGGGCATATTATTAGGGTTGATTGTTTGACAAACTATGCAAACATTCCCATCTAACCATGTGCACAACCTTTTTTTTTATTCTGAAAGTTAACAAAAAATTTCTAAACCCCTATTTCTTTTCCTACTTGACCCTAAATTGGTAATGGATGTAACCCTAGGTCATTGGACCTCTTATGGACCCATTTTGGATCCTCCAAACCCCTTCTGAAGTGAATCAAATGAAGGTGATCATCATTCAGTCCTTTCCCGATAATATTTGCTTCCCCATTCCTTCTCTCCTACTCTCTTCTCTCCTATATAGGGTTTATTAGATTTATATGTTGTTGGAGTATCTAATCCCCATTGTTTTAGATATTTAATATAGGTTTGGTTCTTGGATCCCCATTGTTGACATTCTTTGTTGACGAATCCCATTGTAGAATTTGTGTTGTGTGATCCCACGTTCTACGATTGGTGGTTCTGTTTATGATTTGTTAATTGAATTAACCCTAAATTAATTTATTTAAATTAAATTGTTTTCAATTGTATTCTGAAAACACAATTTGATGGAAATTGGGATCTAGATTTTATTTGGAATTAAAATTTGGTGAAAACTACCAATTCCAATTAATTGGGGTGTGTTTATGGAATTTTATGGAAAATTGTGAAATTAAATTGTGGAATTTAAATTGTGAAATTGATTTCAAATTTATATTTTGGAAAAATTTCTTAAATTTTATTGATAAGAACCCATCAGGTTTTCATGAAAAAATGTATGATTTGATTAAAATACCATTTCAGTTTTAAAATGGAAGTTGACATATTGAAATGAAAAAATGGGTTAATTGGACTTTGAACAAGTTTTAAATAAATTGTCCATTATTGAGTATTATTAGAGCACATTTATACCCAGGTAGTTAGTAAGTTATTCCAAAAAACACACTATTGACATTTTACAACTCTAAAAAAATATATGTAGTAGGTCACATCCATAAGGGGATGATGATGAGTCCTCTATAACCAGTGTCTGAGGGAGGTGTGTACACATATTCTCATGGTCACCCATTTGAGTGTGTGAGGATACCATAACCTAGAACTATCACACGTCTTGGTAGATGTCCATGTTGCTCCTTTGTGATTATTTTGATATATATGAAATTTATTATAAACTGTTTTACACATGCCTTGTGAATTTATATAAACTATTTTATATAAAATGATTATTAAGCCATTGTATTGAATTTTTTCCATCAATTTAAAATAAAATCATGATTTTTTTAAACATTCTTTTGAATTTACAACCCTTTTTTACTATAAAATTGAAAACTTTATCTCATTAATTAATTTTGGATTCTTCTTATGGAATCCTTAGTGAGACCCCACTAAGATATTATCTCACACACTACCTATGCCTTCATGTTTTTGTAGATTATCTTCTTCTAGGTTCGAGAAAGGGTAAAGTTCCACTTGGAGGTGGTTCTTGTTGCTGATCTTTTGGGCTTAGAGAGATTTGTTCATTGGGTCTTGGGTTGTTGTATTCCTGTTTTTTGGTAATTTGTGGTTGTAATTTGGGTTTATTTACCATTTTTTACATCAGGTACAGTTCTCCCAATGAAGTCTTCTTTTTCACATTCTAACATGTAATTGTATCTTCCACTGATTATGTACAAAAACCATTCCCGGTTTTATCTTGTATGAATCCAGGTGCTAGTATCCAACCCATGGGGATTGGGAATTCCCTTCGGAATATGTTAGAACTGACTCAATATCAGGCTTTCAGGGTATCTTGGTTGGTTCTTAACATACATAGTAATTAAACAAATATTCATTTATTTAATTAAATATTATATAATTTTTTATCTTTCTCTTATGTTTTTTTCATATATGTTAACATTATTCTATATTACACAAATGATATTGTTTATTATGTTGTATTTTCCCAAATACCACATGTTTAAATAAAAAATACTATATAAAAATAACTGTCTCATTTTTTATCCTAGTTCCTATGTGTATACAATGTATTCAAGATGAAATCTCTATGAAATAAATGATTTTCCAATTCCTTTATTCTTGAATATATCCTTTTATTCAACACCATTATTTATTGAATATAATTTAATTATATATTTTAGTTTATTTTAATTCACCACGACCACCACATCATTCGAATAAATAGAAAATTATTTTCTTTTTTATATAAAAATTATTCTATACATAGTTAATTAACAATATTTCATTATCTTTACTTAAGAGTGTTTACCTATATAGCTACCTTATTTTTATAAACACTTGTTTTATTTCCAAATATTTATCATGATATATTTTTGAAGGATTTATCATATCTTATTTATTTATATGGGACACATATGTATATATATGTTATCATGATTATGGGTGTGGGAAATGCGTTATATCGCACTCGCGTACATTAGGTAAAATGTTAAATCAAAAGAGATAAATCTGTTTATGTGATTGGGGAGTAATCACAATACAATATTATTTTTATAATAGGGAGTAAATTTAGCACCCAAAAAATTTATTTTAATAGAATAATACACTTGATATCTTTCTTAACATGAAACTTTGAGTTTTAAGCAAATTTTGATATACTATAAGAATATAATTATTTAAATTTGGTTTTTATACCAATGCCATTAAATTAGAAGGTATGAATAGTAATAAATAAATTATTAATAATATGTATAAAGGTTTTATATAATTAAAATTCATCAATTAATTCTTAACAAATAAGTACTCAATTTTCAATAAAATCATTTTAATCTTCAGAAATATTTTTTTTTTCAAAAATGGTTTTTATTGATTTTTGTGAGTGAATATTATAATTTATTTATACCACTTTTAGAAATTGAATTTTATAAAATGGATATTATTTTTGAATTCGTAATTTAAAAGTTATCTTAAGGTGAACTTTTGATATTTTTCTGAAAAGATTAATTTTTTTGGGAATAGTGAAAAATACAGATTTTATAGAAAATTTTCTTTTTCCATTAAAGTATTTAAAAATTACTATTTTGTTCTAATTTGATTTGAAAATTTCATTTATTGATTATAATTAAAAATATCAGATTATTTTAGTTTTAATTGACATTAGTTTTAATTTTTATATAAAAACATCTTTATACTTAAAAATGCATTCTCTGGGAAATATTTTATTCATCGCATTTTGTGGGTTTATTTTGAATGTAATCCATTCCACTTATAGGTGTTGATTTTCATAAAATTAATTAAATATTTTTAATAATCATGGTAAAATTTGTTAAATATATCAATATTATTTTTTGTTATTATGAATAGTGATCGCGGTAAATATTTATCATCTTAGTAATGGTAAATCCAGTAATTAAGGTAAAAAATAATATGATAGGAATTTATAAATCAATGTATAACCTAACTTATTTCAATTTTATGAGTTTAGTTTAACTATACACATTTAACATTCAAATATATGGAAACATGGTGTTTTTTATAACAACCTTTATATTATTTTAAGTAAAGAATAAATCTCAAAATGTCACTCTCTTTGTTTTAATTACTCTAATATTTTTTCATAGGTATAAAATGAGGTTATATTTGGTTATAAATGTTTATTTTTAAGTTTAAATATTTTTTATTATTATGAAAATTTAGTTTTAATTTTTTGTGATGGAATAATTTCCATAAATGTTTATGAAACTTTGACACAATGTAGGTGCAGACGGTAGAAAAATCAAGTAAATTATTTTAAAAACATAAAAAGAAATATTTTTGGGGTTATTTATGGTGTTACATATTTTTTGAATAAACATAATATACTATTTATGTTTTAAAAGTTTATATTCAAATTACATTAATGTTTTAATATTTTTTAAAAGTCAAATTATATAAATAGCCTTAAAAATGAATTTAAGGGAAATTTATGTTAAATAATATTATGTTAAATGATAGGTATATTATTTTTTTATAAGGTTATGGGATATTTTATGAAATTTTAATCATTGTTCACTTATGGGTTACTTTTCTTTTTATAGTAACTTTTTTTTCTCGTGAAGAGTAAACAACTTTGATATTGCGGTAATCATCAAAAGGGATAACAAGAGGTTAAAACTAAGAGATAAAGTTAAAAAATATGATAAAATTATCTAAATTTTATTTTTACAAGTTTATTTAGACTTATATCCTTAATATATTCTAAATATATCATTTCATATCCACTTGAACATGAAAATTAATTTATGTTAATTTAATACTTTAATTGATTCCAAGGGTGCCCCGCTCTTCTCTTATATAAGGACACCACCTAGGATATCTTCCTCACACTTATTGAACAACTTATCTTGATAAAACCCCAAAAAAACCTATTATTATATTAATTATCCAAACTATAGAGGTTTTGATACTCTTAAATGACCGTCCATAGGGTCCACGAGGAGCGATCCAAAGGTGGTTCTTAAAAAAGAAGGCAATCATTTTAATCAATCGTTTTCATTTTACTTATTATTATACCTGTTTAAATTATATACTAACAATTAAAATATAATAAAATAAGTATCTAACTTATACTGAGACGTTATTAAGTTAATTTAATAACCTTATTCATCTCCTTTTCCATCACATGTGTAATGAATACATCGTTCATGTGTATGAGTGGACTACCACATACACAAAGAAATGTGTTTTTTACATCATACCATATAATAGATGTTTATAAGGATATATTTAATGTATATATATATATATATATTATATTAATCAAATAATTATCATTCTAGAAAGATAATATATCATCTATTTTCAAACCGTTTCATCTGTTGGAAAATGGTAATGTTGTTGGTGCATATATGTGGATTACCACCTACATAAAGTGATGTGAATAAGTTTTAACATACACCATTAATGTTTGGTTCTAAAATTATATTCACTATATAAAAATGATAATTATTCCATGATAATTATTTTTTATATTATGTAAGCATGAAATATTTAACCACGGTCAACCCACCGAAGTCATTTTGCAATTATGACATGAAGTTCCTCAAAACACCCATAGTGAACTTAACTGATTAAGTAATTATATTTTTAATTGAAATAAATATAAAAAATCTTTTAATGATATTGTATTAAACCTATAAATTTTTAATCTAGTAAATACTTAATATAAGTTTATTATATAGGAGTTAAAGGACATTCATAGCATGTACTGACTCGAGGTAAGGGGTTTCGTAACTTACATTCCATTTATTGGGCTATAATTCTACTTCACTGACAATATTATGACAATATTATGTTCAAAAAGAACATTTATTTTATTATGTTCTATATTCTGTTATTTTTTCTTATTTTACAATTGTTACACAAAAACACTTCGTTAATTAAATTATATCTTCAATGATGTGATCTTTGTAAGGATTATTTTTATCAATACAATTTCTTTGAGACAAGTCTTATATTATGAACCTAATTCATTTTATAAGGTGAATATTACACATATTGAGATATTATATCATGAATACATATTCAATCATGATATTAAATTTTACTTTAAAGTTCTCTATTTTATGATATATTGATTCAAATGTTATAAAAGTTTCAAGGGTTTTCACGGTATCAATTGTAATTCCTTGAGACATAATTCATGTTATGCACCATGATTTATTTTATATAGAGTAATTATTATCCCATGAATTCATTTTAACTTATTATTTCATGGAAATTATGGGTTTTATGGAATCATGTTATGTTCCTTCATTCAATGTATTTTTGATTCCAGTATTATTAAATTTTCACAGGTTTCTTGTCTCAAACTTTATTCTTTGTGACACGTTTTGATTGATATACTTATATTAATTTATATGGTGTTGAAGAAACCCTTGTATTTTTTTCATTTTTTGAGAAATCCTAAAGATCTAATGGTTTTTTTGAGTTTGGGTTGTTGTATTTATTGACAACCTTACTTGAGGAACTCATAAGTATGATGGAGCTTGTCTAGTATTTATAGTATTACATATCATGGAATAAAGTTTCATGATTCAAGAAAGTGTTTTTTATAAGGTATAGAGGTTGGTTGAATCAGTTATATTTGTGTTATGAGTGAATTTTGTATCCATGAAGCCAAATTTTTAATTGGTTAATCCATGTAGCTGATTTAGTGAAGTGAGATTCATGTAGACGTTTTTGCTATGTTGGCAATTCACATATTCATTTATGCTATATAGAAATATCACATAGTCTATTCAGCCATGTAACTGAATGTTTCATGTATCCAAGTGATTTATGTAGCTAATTTTGGAATTAACATATCCATTTTTTGTGATATAGATGAGTGTTTCAATTAGCTGAATGGTCTACATTGCTGAATTTCCATAAATGAGTTTCACGTAGCTGATTGCTACAAATGATTTTTAAAAATAATTCACGTAACTAATTTTCTATCTAGATGATTGAGAAATAACATAGTTGATTTTCTATATAGTCAATTTAGAATATTGTAACCATTTTTTATGTATTAGTTTTATTCTTTTGGAATCCAATTCAGAGTCTTCACTACATCATGATTGATTTTCTAGAGGTTCTCATAATTAAAGTATTCAGAGGTGATTTTATTGTGATATTGTGTGGATAGTTATGAATGCTTCCATAATAATAGTATTTAGTTTCTAAATAAATAATGGATATATGGTATATAGTTATGAATATCAGGGGGATATTATTATTACGTGTCTCTTTCTTTTTTGAAGATATTAATGTAGAGGAATATTTTGACGAGATAATATGAAAATAAAGAGGGTGAGAAAATAGGAGTATGGATTCGAGGTTGAATCTTCAATGATCAACATATTTTGAAACTCATGTATTCATATGATCGAATCTGAGGCAATGAATATTTTTATAGTTCATTTCAAGACTCTACTTTGGTAAATTATTTCTTTCATTATTTTGGAGGCTCGTGGAAGTGGATCTTCATCTTCTGTTGTTGAAGAAACCTAGTTTTTTGGTGATCTTATTCATTTTTTTAATTTACCTTTTTTATTTCAAAATGAAGTTGTAATTTTATGTGTGACTCTTGAAATGTGTGGTGGAATTACACATGAATTATTATAATGTTATTTCTCTTTGGGATATAGTGAAAAGAATCCATAGTTGGTGGTAATTACCATCCACAAAAAAGTAGGATTCCACAATGGATCCAAACCATGTAAAATATTTATGTTACTTTATATTTCATTTTCTTCATGATTGGCCTGAGGATAAGTTTTTTTTATTTGGGTGGATCATGCTCTAAAAATAATAGATGTTTATTTTGTTACAAATAAATTGTAAAAACTACCCTCAATAGATTCAACCCCCTTTCTTAGTGGTAGAAGCCGATCCTACTAGGAACTTAAGGTGTATACACTTAATCTTGATATATGATATCATGAGTATTTTTATAATAATTGTATTTTATATTTCTTCTTATGTTCTTTCATTCAAATGGTTTTTGGTTTTAAAAATTCATAAACTGTTTTTCTTTACAAATTTTTTTAATGATTTTAAAGACTTTTAATCAAAATCTTTCTCTACATTATTTATATTATTTAAAGATTTTTTTATAAACATAAATGATTTCCTAAATTTATTTACAATGATCTTTTACCTTATTTTAAAAAATTTTAAAAGGAAACTTCTTAACATTTTCCACATGGGTAGCTTCTGACCCTCTTTACAAATTTTATAAAACAATGTTTTTTTAACATTTACAACATGAACGGATTTTCCCACCATTATGAATAGTCTTTGATTTTATGATTCTTTTATAATTTTATGTGGTTATTTTAAAATAAAATAATTTTTGTAATATTCTATAATTTTTTATAAAATATTGTAAAAAAAATGATATTTTCCATTTTTTCAAAGAAATGTATTAAATATTCTTTTAAATATATTTTTCATCAGTGGAGATATCCTTTATTTTTTTCTTCTAATTTAATATAGATATTATTTAAATCCAATCCCTATTATTTTTATGGAGGGATTATGTTTTTTTAATTATATTTTTAGGGAGCTTGTATCTTTTCCACAGGTTAATCAACCTAGAAAGGAATGATATCTATTTTCAAGGGTTTTACATTAAAGAGTGAATTATTTTAAATATTTTGTTCATTATATGGTACTTGGACATATAAATGGATGATTAATGGGTGGTTTTATTGTAAATAAAGGATTGATAGGTCTTCCATATCCCTCCAATGTATTGAGTAAAGTGACAAAGTGATTAGTTGTAAGTTACTTATAAGTGAAGATGAAGTTAACTGTTGTAAGTTACTCCTAGGAGATGACAAAGTTTCCAAAATATGAGTAGATCATAATAGAAAATAGAGTAAAATTCAATCACTACCCGTCCCTTGGGGCTCGTGCCATGACTACCTCAATACCACCTTCCATATTCTAGGGGCTGGAAACTAACACCGAAAGGTGTATTCCCTAAAACTGGGAAGGCATTCAATTTATATCCTGTAAACACACTCAACCAAGCACAAAAAAAGATAAACACACAATTAAACCATATAGTAAAAAGAGTGTGTATATTAAGTAAAAGGGGCCAGAATACAAGCCCAACTAGAAAATACAAGAAAACTAGGAAGTACAAGTAAACTGACTGCTCATGTGAAGACCCACCAAGGATCCTACCTTAAGGGTAGGTACACATATCGAATGGTCATCTCTACGGTAGGCCTCATCTATGGTCCACCCCTGAGCTACCTCTAGTCCTAGTACCCTCATCCTCAGTTAGTGCTATCTGTCGTCTGCACGAAACACAACAATGTGCGGGTGTAGCCCCTAGAGGGGTGAGTATAACGATACTCTGTAGGGACCCCGAGACCCTCAAAGTTCTAACAAAATCCACGGAGGATAAACCAAAAATCATGAAAACAACTGACAACCTTACTTAGGTATATTCCCATACATATACATAAGTTATCAAGTATACTGAACTCATTCATGAGGAAACTCAAGGACCAAATCCTTGTCCAAAGTATAACTGTTCCACGAAAAAAAGTATACCATGAAGGTAACACCACAAAGGTAAGTACCAAAAAGGTAACACCACACAGAAGAATACCACAAAGGTAATTACCACATAGGTAACTCCACATAGAAGAATACCATAAAGGTATTACCATGATGGTAAGTACTACAAAGGTACGCCACACAAAAGATTACCAAAAAGGTATCACCATGAAGGTAAGTACCACAAAGTTAATCCACACAGAAGATTACCACAAGGGTAAAGAATCAGATCACACCAGGTATAACTTAAGTACATCAGCAAATAGGATCTGATATAACTACTGAATCATCTTACTTTGTTAAGAGACAGACCCACGAAGGATCCTAAATCATCATATCCACATAGGATCCTAGTACAACAAACCCACATAGGATCGTAGTGTAGAGCCCCAAAGCTTGATGTACATGGAAATTACATTACTTTTGCAGAATACTTAATACATAACAAAAACAAATACCAAATGACCATAATAGTTTAGTGTCTTTGGAAACTCGGAATATAATCTTCTAATCTTGGTGAAAGATCTTCAACATCTCCCATAAAGTTCTTCCCCTTTTATTTTTGTTACCTAAAACCATTATTTAAATCCTGGGGAAAAGAAAACATAAAAAGGGTGAGCTCAAATTCCCAGTAAGGGTAAACATAGAGAACATAAAACAATCCATAAATATTTGAAAGCAAAAACTTTAACATGAAATTTAAACATCAAAATCTTGAGCAAAGACATAAATCGTGGAAGTAAGTAAGACATATATCATAATAGAACATCAACCATGATAAAATATAATGGGAATAAAACATGTAATCGTGGAAACCATTCAGCACATGTTATGATTTCCATAGTAGCCAATCCATTACTTCCAAGACCATCTTAGTGGACAAAGTCCCTTTCTGAATCGAGTTCACTCCTCGTTCCAGTCCAGTATTACTGAACCAGATTAACTTACCATTCCAACCATGTCTATCCCATGAGATATAAATCTTTACCCAATGCATTGGAGGGAAATATAGGTCCCACCCATATCATAATGAAATCATTCTTACTTGTGCCACAAAATAAACTTAAAACATTCATCATAACCCAAAGAATAAAATGGGTTTCATAAACATCATCCCATCATCACACAATCCATATAAAAGAAATGGATATAATTTCATAATAAGAAAAGTAAAACCATGTAAATAATAGAGAAACTATACTTTAAACATACACATATGAAATAATGTCATCTTATATGGAAAAATGGTTTTGATAAAACACTTGAAATGAATTGTTGAGGAAAATATCTTTTCTTCTTCAAAATCATATTCTTTTCACAAAATGCCATTCAATTTTAAAAGAAAAGTATTTTTTTGAAAATAGTCATAAAATATTGTAGATTAAGCTTCATGAAAATGTGGCGTTATGAAACTATAAAAATCCGTTCACACCGTATAAGTTAAAAATAACATTCTTCTCGTACTTTTGTCAGAAAAGTCAAAAAGTACCTCGTATGGTAAACAAAAGAAAGATTCCTTCCATATGATGTGGTAAAAGTAAAAAAGGGTAAGAATGACTTTAAACATAAATGAAATAAAAGTAAACATTTTGTGAAATTTTTTTGAGAACATATGGACATGGATAATAAACATAACCCCAATAAATACCTACGAATAAACAATCTCAGATAAGAATGAGATTGGAATAATTACCCCTTACCTTAGGTCCGATATGATTAATACGTATCCGAACCTCTTGTATAATGATTTAAATAATGTCATTGAATTATTACAGAATCATATTCATTGTTATGATATCATATATGGTTCACTTATGAATTTATATTACCCGTTCTTTTTTAAATTTCTTGTTAAAGCAGCATTTTGGGTGAAACTTTTTATTTATCGTACGTGTTTGGACTTGTTGTTCTTGATATTATTACTAATTATATCATGATTTAATTACTTACAGAATGTAAATCATGATATATATATCATATATATTCATTATATATATAATATATAGATAAATGAAATGAAATACACCATTCATGGAGACGGTAGGTCGTACGTATGCATGAACGCCGTTTTCTTTTCCTTATTGACTACAATGGAAGTAAGTAGATGAAATATATATATATATATATATATATATATGTATGTATACATAAATCTAGTGGCTTCATTATTTAATATATTTCATTTTTATTCATTATATATACTATATAATCATTCTTGAATGGTTAATCATGTAAAATGAATCTCATCGCGTTCGTGGAGACGGTAGTCCGTACGTACGCACGAGTGATGATATCATTCCCATGATCGTGGAATTGTATTGAAGTGTATGTATAATATTACAGAATCAATATCATTTTTCAATAACCATATATAGTTATTTATTTACACCATTATACCCATCCATGTAAGGTGGTGGTGGAAAATAGATTACACCACGACGTGGAGACTGTATTCCGTACGTACGCACGCACGATGATTTCGTTTTTTGTAGGATGGATAGATGGTGAAATTGGGTTGTTTCATACTTATAATAACATACCAGTATATGAGTGATACTGATGTTATTACTTCATAATGAAACAACTAAATAAGAAGAAGTAGAAAAAGAAATAAAGTTGAAAGAATCGGTAACATACATTACCTATTCTTTGAAGCGCCTCTTCTTAACCTCCTCTTAGGGAACTAAAAAAGGTCTTTGAAGAAGACCAAGACCTCTAGGATGTTTCTAGGGAAGTGTAGAAGAGAAATTGGCAGGTTTTGGCCGATCTTGAAGGCTCAATGTGGTGTGAGGAGGAGAGGGAGGTGGTGCCCTTTTATAATGGAGGAGAGGGGCACCTTTGGAAAAACTAAAAATATTATTTTATTATAAAGTCATATTCAGTTTTTAATAGCTACAAATTGATTTATTTTTAAGATAAGGCGGGAATAGGTCGAAATAATCTCATCCAATATAATTTAGACAAGTTTAGGTTTCTATTTTAACCTTATCATTTCGATTTAACTTTATGTTAAATAATTTTACTTTTACCGGGTCTTCTTGTTTACTTACACTATAAGGTAAATAAACTTACTATAACAATCCAACCGAACCCCAATTTTTTTATTATTAATATATATAACCTTATATAAGTCATTTTTCCGAACCTTAGATTTTTAGGAATAAAATAACAATTAATAATATTATCTTTGTTTTAAAATCTATTTTATGTCAATTTTGACACTATTTGGTACTTGATTTTTGTGAAAATCATAACAGAATGATTAGTTCGAAAAAAGTATATTAAATCAATAATAACATGTCATATTAACCTATAAAATTAGTGTAATTCATACGAAGTCTCAAATTACATTTATTTGGGTATTTATAACATCAATTATGTCAATATTTCATTAATAAGATAATTACTACATCATCATTGTGTCATAAATAAATTACATTATTTAATGTCTAAAAATTATAAAAAAAATAAAATTACTTAGGAAATATTTTTATATTTCTAATGAATATTTATAGATGAATTTATATTATTTATAACTTTATATTAAAAATTCTTTAGTTATTAAACTTTGATTTTAACTATTTTAACTATTCTCTAAATAAAATAATATTAAATGTCCTAATCTAATCCATGTGGGCCTAAATGGTCATATTTTATTCCTAAGGTTGTTTTTGGCCAAATTAAACTTATCCAATAGAATTAGCACATGTGTTATGGTAATAATAATATCATTTTTACCTTTAATTACCCTATTTACTTTTAACTGTGGTAAAAAAAAGTAAAAAGTTACTATTAACCAAAAAGTATTTTCATCTCATTGAACCGAATTTTAGTCCTTGATATTTACCACGTGTCTCGGATTTTCGAAATTCCACTCACAGAAGTGGTAGAATTAAGTTTTATGTGAATTTGCAAATTCTCCTAGGAGGTGGGTAAAAGATGGTGAAAAGTTCAATAAAATTTTTATATATTATTATAAAATGACTCCAATGAATTACATTGAAATTATATAGGTTTTATGTATCAATTTTGACCTAAAATAAATTCAAATAAAATAAATAATTATTTAAATAAAAAGTCAGTTTTTAAATAGTAACCCAGTGTTTTCACTATTCATCAAAAATTGAAAGTTTTCAGAAAAATACCAAAAATTCACCCTAGGATAATTTCGATATTTCGAATCAAAAAATGCAGTCCATTTTGAAAGATAAAATTTATAAAATTTCAAAAAGTGGGTATTACTATTTATAACAGCTAGTTCATAATAATATTATAATAACATCTCGTTTAGTGAAACTCGTTATTGCGTACTACACATGCTATCGAGGAAGGTCGCGATTGCGTGTAATGTAAGCCATGTGAGGGTTTTGTGTAGTACACGAATCCTTTGTTTTTGTGTGTAACAGAATCCAACCATATTTCATTAATACATTGAATATATATATATATATATACACACACACACACACTCAAAGTTGTGTAGAATAACTACCATCAAACGAACTTGAAATTGTGTGTAACGTGATCCAAGAATAGTGTTGCGTATACTGCAAGCTAATACGGTGTTGCGTATAGTGCAAGATAATCTTTTTGTAGCGTACAAAAAAAGACATCAAAGAGATTAAAAATAATAATTCTCATAAAATCTTGGGTTGTTATATTCTACCCCCCTTAAAATGAATTTCGCCCTCGAAATTCGTCGGGGTTATAAATGGTTTTCTACTTCAAAGTTTCTTTAATTGAAACCCACATCGTAAAATGGAATAAAAAAACTTAACTTTAAAAACCAAAGTATGAAACGCAACGGTTACCCAAATTAACTAATTACTGGGTTTCCACATAAGAGAACATATGTGAAAATATGGATATGGAATTGAAATCTAACCATCATGTTCTGATGGAGAGTGGTAGAGAAAATGACTATAAAAATTCCAACAATCACAAAGCCATAGATTTGTGATGATCTAAGGTACCATCTAATTCATCAGATATAAGGTCACTTGGACAACATTTTTGGTTTTCAAGATCATTTCCCTAAAGTTGAAGAAATTGGAATTAGAAGAAATACATTCTTGATTTTGGTACAATCTCACCGTTGGTCATTCTTTGGACAATTTCCACTTCATCTCTTAAAGAAATTAAGTTGAATTTGTCATTCATGAAGTGTTAGAAGATCATGTGATAGAATTATGGGTCATTCCATCTGTCTTAAACAAAAGATTAGAAAAATTTATCAAAAATACATAAGTGAATCTATAGTGAGATTAATCATATATGGTTCCTAAAATGGACTTATACTTCATATATCACACTGCTTAATATAATAAAACTGGTTTATACTAAACAAGGACTTTTTGTAGGCCAGTGGTAGGCGATAAAGGCCTGTCTCACTTCAGTTGTGGGTTCGATTCCCACTGCCTTGTCCAACAAGACGGGTTGTCACCCGTCCTACAGGTTTTCCTTTTTCTAAAACTACATTATTATAATATTCCATAAATAATATCGAAAAAAATTCTACCCTTAAACAATTCTATTTGATGTCCAACTTAATCCATTCCAACCTTTAAGCTTATCAAAAATACTTCTGTCCAATCTCATAGTGTAAAGAAAATGATTACTTGAGAGGTCACATAACAAGTACGCAAATACCAACATTTATCTCCCATATATCATAAGATATATCCTGTTGGTCACATTCCCAACATTCGAAGGCCTTAATAATGTATTCTCTTGAAAAATGAATACCCATTGAACCTTAGTGAAAACATGAATACAGTTAAAAGTTAACAATTTCCACATACCAAAATCCTCAAAATTCTATATACTCAAACCATGATATCACTTAGTCCTTATATCAATCATGAGCTCATGAATACCATCAAACAATTTATTTTCTCCTTATCCCTTTATTATGCACATATCATCTGCTTTCCAAAATATTTGAATCACTTTTCATGGTTATCAGTACCATATTTTTATTGAAAAACCAAATGGACCAATACAAAGATATTTCAAAATTCCACGATACTATAAATGAGATTCAATGATACTATTTTGAAATCCCATTACATAAAAACTTAATCATTACAAAACATCATTGTCATACTCAACATCACAAATATTGATCTCATGTGACTTACCTTTATCCTTTGCCTTAAGAGGTCTCTCACGTTGATCATCATTAACCCTTGGATTAAAGAATTGATCAGCATAATGCCCCATTTCCTTGCACTTGAAGCATTGAAGTGTTGGTGGAGCGTTCTCTGTAGTCTTTTATCTATTCACATCATTAGCAACCTTTTTCCCATTACTTCGATAATCAACTGATCGATGACCTTCCTTTCCACACTTAAAACATTTTCTAGTACCTTTTAGGAAATCTCCACCATGCTTCTTTCCACACTTTGAGCATAAAGAAACATTCATCTTCTTTTCACCATTATTCTGAGATTTCTCCTTGAACTCCATCTTTTGTTTCTTGTCAAAACCATGAGATCGATATGTTAAACCAACTTCCAGTTCTACCTTGATAGCACAACGCACAATTTCTTCATAGCTACTGAAGTCTCTTATAGCTAATGTCCTTCTAAGACTTGGTTTTAAACCACTGAAAAATTGCTCAACTTTACTTTCAGGTTGGATGATAAATCCAGATGCATACCTTGCAAGTCTTGTAAAATTCTCTTCGTATATACCAATAGATTCATCATCCTTCTACTTAAACTCAAGAAACTCATTTTCCATCTTTGTTTGAAGAATACAAGAGAAGTACTTACTGAAAAAAAGTTCTTGAACTTGTCCCATTCCATGGATTCAATTTCATCTTGGGGCCTTGTATTCTTAATTAGAGTCCACAACTAGTCTGCTTCACCTTCTAAACGGTAAAAAACTAAAATCACCTTTTCATGTTCTGAACAGAGAAGTATGGAAAATATCTTTTCAATGGTACTGATCCATTGTTCACCAACAAGTGGATCAGAAGACCCATTGAAAGATGGTGGACGTTGCCTCATGAAGGACTCAATAGAATATTGTTACTTTATCTGATCATTTAGAAATTCAGAATGATTTATAGCTTGTATAAGTATAGCAATAATATTTTTCACTCGATCTCCCAAAACATTTGGTTTCTCGGGAGGACAATCATTGCATTGTCCATTACATTGATCAACACGGTTCCTTCGGGTTCCATCCATTGTCTAAAACCCAAAAAGAACAGTGTGAGAGGCAAAAATCATGCTAGTAAAACAACATAATAAAGGGGGAGTACCTTCAATTTCTAACATCTTAGGTTTAATTCTAATATTGTTTCCATAATTCTAGGACTATAACATATACTTATACTTAACCTTAGGGACATCCCTAAACATACCTTAGATATATCTCTAGGGATCTCACTAAAGTTTTCGCATCCTAGTTTCCAAAGGTTAACTAAACCTTTCCTCTCATACCAACTGTAGAAGCCCAAATCTTGACATACATGGACATTACATTACTTTTTTGGAATACTTAATACATAACAAAAACAGACACCAAAGGACCATAATAGTTTAGTGTCTTTAGAAACTTGGAATATAATCTTCTAATCTTGGTGAAAGATCTTCAACATCTCCCATAAAGATCTTACCCTTTTATTTACTTACCTAAACCCATTATTTAAATCCTGGGGAAAAGAAAACAAGATAAGGGTGAGCTCAAATGCCCAGCACGGGTAAACATAGAGAACATAAAAAAATCCATAAACATTTGAAAGAAAAAACTTGAACATGAAATTTAAACATCAAAATCTTGAGCAAAGACATAAATCGTGGAAGTACGTAAGGAATATATAATAATGGAAAATCAACCAAGATAAAATATAATAGGAATAGAACATGTAATTGTGGAAACCATTCAACACATTTTATGATTTTCGTAGTAGCCAAGCCATTACTGCCAATACCATCTTAGTGGACAACGTCCCTTTCTGAATTGAGTTCACTCCACATTCCAATCCTGTATTACTGAACCAGATTAACTTACCATTCCAGCCATGTCTATCTCATGAGATATAAATCTTTACCCAATGCATTGGAGGGAGATATAGGTCCCACCCATCTCATAATGAAATCATTCTTACTTTTTCCACAAAATTAACGTAAAACATTCATCATAACCCAAAGAATAAAATGGATTTCATAAACATCATCCCATCATCACATAATCCATATAAAAGAAATGGATATCATTTCATAATAAGAAAAGTGAAACAATGTAAATCATAGAGACACTATACATGAAACATACACATATGAAATAATGTCATCATAGATGGAAAAATGGTTTTGATAAAACACTTGAAATGAATTCTTGAGGAAAATATCCTTTCTTCTTCAAAATCATTTTCTTTTCACAAAATTCCATGCACTTTTAAAAGAAAAGTATTTTGTAGAAAATAGTCATAAAATATTGTAGAGTAAGATTCGTGAAAATGAGGCGTTATGAAACCGTAAAAATCCTTCCACGCCGTATAAGTTAAAAATAACATTCATCTCATACTTTTGTCAGAAAAGTCAAAAAGTACCTCGTATGGTAAACAAAAGACAGATTGCTTCCATACGATGTGGGAAAAGTAAAAAATAGGTAAGAATGACTTTAAACATACATGGAAGAAAATTAAACATTTTATGAAAACATTTTGAGAACATATGGACATGGATAATAAACATAACCCCAGTAAATACTTACAAAGAAACAATCTCGGATAAGAATGAGATTGGAATAATTATCCCTTACCTTAGGTCCGATATGATTCGTACATATCCGAACCTCATGTATAATGATTTAAATAATTTCATTGACTTATTACAGAATCGTATTCATTGTTATTATATCATATATGGTTCACTTATGACTTTATATTACCCTTTCTTTTGTAAATTTCATGTTAAAGCAGCGTTTTGGGTAAAACGTTTTATTTATCATACGTGTTTGGACTTGTTGTTCTTGATATTATTACTACTTATATCATGATTTAATTACTTACATAATGTAAATCAGGATATATATATCATATATATTGAGTATATATATAATATATAGATAAATTAAATGAAATACACAGTTCATGGAGACGGTAGGCCGTACGTATGTATGAACGCTGTTTTCTTTTCCTTATTGACTTGAAGGGAAGTAAGTAGATGAAATATATTTATATATATGTATACATAAATCCAGTAGCTTCATTATGTCATATATTTCATTATTATTCATTATATATACTTTATAAACATTCTTGAATGGTTAATCATGCAAAATGAATCTCATCGTGTTCGTGGAGACGGTAGTCCGTACATACACACAAGCGTTGATATCATTCTAATGATCGTGGAATTGTATTTAAGTGTATGTATAATATTATAGAATCAATTTCATTTTACAATAAACATATATAGTTATTTATTTACCCCATTATACCCATCCATGTGAGGTGGTGATGGAAAATAGATTACACCACGACGTGGAGACTGTATTCCGTACGTACGCATGCGCGGTGATTTCGTTTTCTGTAGGATGGATAGATGGTGAAATAGGGTTGTTTCATACTTATAATAACATAATATTATATGATTTATACTGATGTTATTACTTTATAATGAAAAAACTAACGAAGAAGAAGTAGAAGAAGAAATAAAGTTGAAAGAATCGGTAACGGGCATTACCTCTTCTTTGAAGCGCCTCTTCTTAACCTCCTCATAGGGAACTAAAAATGGTCTTTGAAGAAGACCAGGACCTCTAGGATGTTTCTAGGGAAGTGGAGAAGAGAAATTGGCAGGGTTTTTCTGAGCATGAAGGCTAAAAGTGGTGTGAGGAGGAGAGGGAGGAGGTGCCCTTTTATAAGGGAGGAGAGTGGCACCTTTTGAAAAACTAAAAATATTATTTTATTATAAAGTCATATTAGGGTTTTAATAGCTCCAAATTGATTTATTGAGAAACTAAGGTGGGGATGGGTCTAAATACTCTCATAAAATATAATTTAGACAAGTTTAGGTTTCTATTTTAACCTTATCATTTAGATTTAACTTTAAGTTAAATAATTGTACTTTTAACGTGTCTTCTTGTTTTCTTACACTATAAGGTTTATAAACTTACTATAACAAGAAAAAAGAACCCCAATTTGTTTATTATTAATATATATAACCTTATATAAGTCATTTGGCAGAACCTTAGATTTTTAGGAATAAAATAACAATTAATAATATAATATTTGTTTTAAAAACTATTTTATGTCAATTTTGATACTATTTGGTACTTGATTTTTGTGAAAATCATAACAGAATTATTAGTTCTAAAAACGTTAATTAAATCAATAATAACATTTCATATTAACTTATAAAATTATTGGAATTCATAAAAAGTCTCAAATTACATTTATTTGGGTATTTATAACATCAATTATGTCAATATTTTATTAATAAATTAATTAATGTATAATCATTGTGTCATAAATAAATTTAATTATTTAATGTCTAAAAATTATAAATAAAATACCATTATGTATTAAATCTTTTTATCTTTCTAATGAATATTTATAGTAAAATTTATCTTATGTATAACCCTATATTAAAAATGTTTTACTTATTAAACTTTGATTTTAACTAATTTAACTATTTTTTAAATAAAATAATATTAAATGTCCTAATCTAATCCAAGTGGGCCTAAATGGTCATATTTTATTCCTAAGGTTGTTTTTGGTCGAATTAAACTTATCCAATAGAATTAGAACATGTGTTAGGGTAATAATAATATCATTTTTACTCTTAATTACCCTATTTACTTTTAACCGTGGTAAAAAAAGTAAAAAGTTTCTATTCACCAAAAATTATTTTCATCTCATTGAACCATGTTTTAGTCCGTTATATTTACTGCATCTCTCAGATTTTCTAAATTCCACTCATAGAAGTGGTAAAATTAGGTTTTATGTGAATTTTCAAATTCTCCTAGGAGGTGGGTAAAAGACGGTGAAAAGTTCAATAATTTTTTTTTATATATTATAAAATCACTCCAATGAATTACATTGAACTTATATAGGTGTTATGTATCAATTTTAACCTAAAATAAATTCAAATAAAATAACTAATTATTTAAATAAAAAGTCGGTTTTTAAATAGTAACCCAGTGTTTTCACTATTCATCAAAAATTGAAAGTTTTCAGAAAAATAAAAAAAATTCACCCTAGGCTAATTTCGATATTCCGAATCCAAAAATGAAGTCCATTTTGAATGATAAAATTAATAAAATTTTAAAAATTGGGTATTACTATTCATAACAGGTAGTTCATAACAATATTATAATAATATATCGTTTAGTGAAACTCGGTATTGCGTACTACACACGCTATCAAGGAAGGTTACGATTGCGTGTAATGTAAGCCATATTAGGGTTTTGTGTAGCGCATGACTCCTTTGTTTTTGCGTATAACATAATCCAACCATATTTCATTTATACATTGAATATATATATAGACACACACACACACACTCTCAATGTTGTGTAGAATAACTACTATCAAACAAACTTGAAATTGTGCGTAACGCAATCCAAGAATAGTGCTGCGTATACTGCAAGCTAATACGGTGTTGCGTATAGCGCAATATAATCTTGGTGTAGCGTACAAAAAAAGACATCAATGAAATTAAAAAGAATAATTGTCATAAAATCTCAGGTTGTTACACCTAGAGTAGTTTCACATGGATTCCTAGAGCGGATCCAAAGGAGCCTCTTGATCATAGACCCACAAAGGATCCCAAAGCACCAAACCACATAGGATACAAAGTACACAACCACATAGAATCCCAAATCACAGACCAACATTAGATCCCTTTATCATGCTACAGCCAGCTACAGGGTTCCCGCACTAAGCTCGCTTGATTCCGGGAGGGTCTGCTCTTCAAGCCACAGGTCGAATACTCCAACTACCACAAAGTCACAAAAAGATGTATCCCAGTGGACCACCATGTAAAAGGGGTCTCAACTCAATAGATGGTGCATCAATTAGACGCCCGATCTGTAATTTATTGTCCTTTTAGTCCTAAGGGCCTGGTTGGATTCATGCTCGATCCAACCCGGTCGTACACCCACTTTATCCAAAACTCAAGTGTGGTATATCAAAAGGACCATCTCGATCCAAGGTTTCAGGTTCCATAAAAGGTTCATAAAAAAACACCAATAGCTCATGTTAGGGCCAAAAGAAACAAAATGGGTCGAAGTCTATCCAGGTCCGGTTTGACCTAGTCAGACCGACTCGGCCAGACCTGACCCGGTTCGGGTCGACCTGGCCCGACCCGGGTCCGGACCTAGGTCCGGCCTGGCCCGCTAGGTCTGGAAAGCCTACCGGAGTGGCCCGTTCTAGGTGGCCCGCGGTGCAGTGACCCATGCTGGGTGGCCGTCGTGCGACGACCCGCGGTGTCGCAGCCCGTAGTGGGGCGACCCGTAGTGTCACGACCCATAGTGCGGTGACCCACAGTGTCGCAGTCCGCAGTGTAGTGACCAACTCTTCTTCCCGGCTGGCTGGTTGTCCAGCCTCCCCCGCGTGGCATGGTTGTGTGTTGCGCCATCACCTGGGGCCTTTAGCGAGCTGGCCGCCCTCCATCGCTGTTGCGGCCTCGTGGTGTGACTCTTGTACGTTGGGAGGTGCGGATGCGCACTGCCGCTCCTTCACTTGGTCGGCCGCCGCTGGCCACCACCCTTGCTCTGACGCGACCGATAGGCCACGGGTCTTCTCCAGCAGATCGGTCACGCCGCCTCCTTCTTCATGGTCGAACGAAGTGCCGATCGCCATTCCCAAGTCCCTCCGGTTCTGGTCGTTGGCACGAGTCACTGACGACGTTCCTCGGGGCATCGGGCGCACCCTGGTGGGCCATTCTTCATTATGAAGACTTCCACACTAGTCTATGGATGTCTCCATCATTTCAAGACCATCCAAATTCATAAAGGTTGTAGAGAGGCCGAGCCATGTTCTTTTGGCCCGAACCCTCCGTGTTAGAGGGGTAGCAAGCGGCTTGTTTATTCTTGAATCCTGAAGAACGTCTAGAATGAGGCAAGGGTTATAGAAATAAAAAACCCTAACTTCAAGGATCGGAAGGAGAAGGCATGAGGAAGAAGGAGAAGTCATTGGGGACGTCAACATTCGTCACTCCTGCAAGATGCTTCTGATCCGGGCTCTAGCGTCATATTCATTATTCAATTCCAGAGGTCATTCTTCATTAGAGAATGATATTCATTGTAGAGGAAGAGTTCCTCCAATGTTCTCCCCTTTTCTAAAACTTCCCCAAATTCCACCAAAAATTAAAAGCCAACCTATTAATTAAAGTTCATCAAATTAAATTAAGTTGGCACAATTAAATTTGGCATGACTAATGTATTGTGTTGGCACAATTAATGTTGGAATAATTAATGTATTGCATTGAAAAAATTAAATGTGAGGTTTCCAAGGGGCTTCCCTATATTAAAGAGGGTTCAGTTCATCCCTACGACTAGAATTAAAAATGGGGGTTTTGTAGTTCTGGTGGTCCCCACCCCCATAACTCTAAAAGAGGGGTTCCAAATGAAAAATATAATGTTAAATAATTTTATTTTTCTTCTCCCTTGAATAAGTGAAAAATTATCTTCCACCCTCGACCTACTGCGGTCATGGTGAGGGTCTCCTTAAGTGAATATCTGCGCTGTGAGTTCAACAGTGTCCTCATATTTTAATTCCGAGCACCGATTCAAAAGTTACAGAAACCCGGTTTCACATTTACTGAATGTACCTGAAAAAATGTTCAGAAATTCATTCCACTAACACCGGGCTTCCGAATCAAATGCCATAATTTTTCATAGTCTCGTAATATTCGCATATAATTAAAAAAATTACATGAAAAAATCTGGGCCTTTACATTCTCCCCACCTCAGGGCTTTGCTTCCCTGAAAGCCACATCACAAAACTAGGAAAACAAGTGGGTGTACTAAGCATGAATCTGAGCCTCCCTCTCCCATGTGCTCTCCTGGAGGTTCCCATGCTACCTAGGAACGTGCACCAAAGGTATCAACCACCCACAAAATACTATCTCATATTGATCGTCAATCTCCACTAGAACCTCATTAAACGTCGCCCCATCGTCGATGTCCAGCTCACCCTGGATGATGACGTGAGATGGGTCGTGCACGTATCTCCTGAAATAGGATACATGGAAAAATTAGTGCACTTGGTGCAACTAAGGTGGAAGATCTATGTAGTAATCCACCTCTCCAACTCTGCTGAGGACCTGAAAGGGTCCAATGAACCCTGGAGATTACTTGTTGCCCCAGCCAAATCATACAAAACCTCATCAAGGTAAGACCCGTAAAAAAATGTGTTCGTCATCCTCGAACTCTAGAGGTATCTGAATCCTTTTGGAATAATACTTATACCTACTCTGTGATATCTTTATCTTCTCCTAGGTGATCTGCACCTTTTCTGTGGTAGCCCGTACCATTTCTGGTCCCATGAGTGCTGACTACCCTAGGTCAGTCCTTCACAGAGGTGATCTGTAAGGTCATACGTACAACGAATCAAAAGGTGCCATCCCAATGGTGGAGTAATAGCTTTTGTTGTATGAAAACTCCACCAAGGGTAAGTGATCCTTCTATATACAACTAAATTTGAGGACGCAAGCATGAAACATGTTCTCGAGGGTCTAAACGGACTGCTCAGTCTGGCCATCCGTCTGAGGATGGAAGGAAGTGCTCAAACAAAGATGTGTCCCAAAAGCCTCCTACAACCCCTTCCATATTAGAGAAGTGAAATGTGCATCACGATCAGAGGCAATCGTCGAGGGTACTCCATGTATCTGCACAATCTCTTGCACATAGAGGAGTCTCAAGCTGTCCACTGAACCCTGCTCTCTGATCGGTTGGAAGTGGGATGACTTGGTGAGTTGGTCTATGATCACCCAGATAGAATCATGACCTATGGATGTACATAGAAGTCCTATAAAAAATCCTATGGATATCTCTTCCCACTTCCACTCTGGGACCTCTAATGTTTGAACTAAGCCTACTGGTACCTGATGTTCTACCTTCACTTGCTGAAAAGGGAGGCCCTGAGAGACAAACTCTATTACTTCTTTCTTCATTCCTAGCCACCAGTGATATATTTGGAGGACCTGGTACATCTTCGCCACTCCTGGATGTACCGCTAGAGGGGATGTGTGGAACTCCCTCAACACTTCCTCCCGAAGTGACATTGGAACCATGGTATGTCCTCTAAAGAGGATGACGTGCTCCCCACTTTAGAAAATACATCAGGTTCCTGTCCTGTGGATGTATGAGCACATCGAGCCTCACAGTCAGTGTCCCCATGATGTGCCTCCATAACTCACTGAAGAAGTGGGGGAGTGACTGTAAGAGACTGAAGAAAAGATGATCCATCTCATTTTACAAAGTATATATGTAAAGTGGCCAGCTGCTCCGTCACTTCACCTAGCAGCTGTATACCAGATCTCTGGATAAGTGCATCTACTACAATGTTACCCTTACCATGAGTATAGACTCTCTCAAAGTCATAGTCCTGGAGGAACTCAATCTAAAATTTCTATCTTAGGTTCAGGTCTATCTGAGATAATATATACATGAGACTCTTATGATCAGAGTAGACTTTAAAACGTTCTCCCATCAAGTAATGTCACAACATCTTCAAGGCGAAGACCACTGCTCCAACTACAGGTCATGGGTAGAGTAGTTCTTCTCATGTTGTCTTAACTGTCAATAACCATATATGATAACTTCTTTGTTCTACATTAGGACACATCGAATCCTGGTCCCTGATGTGTGGAAGTAGACTACATACCCAACACCCTCTTTTGGAAGCCTAAAGATGGGGGCACTAGTCAGCTTCTCCCTCAGCTTCTGAAAAATTTTCTAGAAACTCTCCGACCACACAAAGGTTTTCCCCTCCTTTATCAACCCCGATAAAGGTGATATAACTCTGGAGAAATCTGGCACAAATATCCGGTAGTATCCGGCCAAACCCAGGAAAATCAGTACCTTTGTCACACTCTTGGGTGGCTCCCAAGCAAGTACCACCTCAATCTTCGCTGGATCCACTGCAAGTACAACATCTAAATTGACATGTACCAGAATTTGAACCTCTTAGATCCAAAACTGGAACATTGAGAGCTTACAATAAATCTAGTTCTCTTGGAGTGTGTCCAGAACTACCTGAAAATGATACGCATGCTCCTGATCAGTAGCCAAGTAGATCAGAATGTTCTTAATGAATACCACCACAAAGAGATCAAGGTATGGCTTAAAGATCCTGTTCATGAGTCCGGTGAACACTACTGAAGTATTGTTCACACCAAATGGCATTCCCAAAAACTCATAGTGGCCATAACGATATCCGAAAGCCTTCTTCTGCACATCCTCGTCTCACACTATGAGCTGGTGATAGCCTGATCTGATGTCTATCTTCGAGAACCATCGTGATCCCTTCAGCTGATCAAAGAGGTCATCAATCCTTAGAAGTGGGTACTTGTTCTTCACGATCAACTGGTTCAGGCACCAATAGTCAACAAAAAGTCTCAAGCTCCCATCCACCTTCTTGGCGAACAAAATTGGGGGTGCCCAAGGAGAAACACTTGGCCAAATAAACCCCTTTCCCTGTAAGTCCTCCAGTTGTACTCACAGCTCATGAAGCTCCGCAGGAGCCATCCAATAAGACGGTGTAGTTATCGGTACTGTCCCGAGGTATAATTCAATGTAAAATTCCATCTCTCTGTGAGGAGGTAGACCCGAAACATCATCAGGGAAGACATATGTGTAATAGTCCAACACTATAGGATAGCTCGGACTCTCCACATCAACCGCTCTGATGGTAAGGCTAGCTAACTGATGAGTGATCATCTGGACTCTTCTCCGTGTAATTCCACACTATGCTGCAAAGGAACCCTTATCATCGGTGAAGGTAAAACTAGTCCCATCCATGTGGACACACCGCACTTTGTGCTTAATACAGTCAATCTGAGCATGGACTGTAGATAACCAGTCCATACCCAAGATAACTCCGTAAGGCCTCAATGCCATTACTAGGAGATCCCAGCCCAAGGTATTGCCTCCTAGAGTAAGCTCACACTACTGGAACCAATGTGTAATCATAGAATCCTATCCCTTAGGAGTATTTAGATGTATGGATTGAGTAAACGGATCCGTTGGAATCTTCGAGCTCCGAAGGAGGGCCGTGTAAATAAAAGAATGAGTGGAACCTATGTCTATACGTACTGAAGCTAAGGTAATGTAGACACAAATCGTACCTTGCATCATCTTCGGAGCGCCATGGTCATAGGCCTCATCTTCCTGGAGCTGAGATCGCCCCTATCCACCTAATACCTATTGTCAGGGTGGACCACTTGGTGGTGGTGGCGGTAACATCTCGAATCGTCACCCACCGCTAATTGCACGACCAGCTCCTCTGCCACATCCTCCTACTCCCTACGGACCTCCAAGGTTGAATCTTTGTCTCTTCTTGGGAAGTCCTTAAACCGTCTTCTAATCATCTTTATGGCGGGTTGGGAAGTCACGAGCCATGTGACCCTACCCACCACATGTGTATCCCTGCCTATTCCTCGCATGACTGGCTCTGTCTCTGGTGTCCCACACAACCGACCCTGAATCCTGCGATCGTTGTAGCGGTCTGGAATTACTTCTAGTGGACTATAATTGATACCTATCAGGGCACTCCATGGGCGACTACACCCCCTGGGCAGGACACACCACCATCCATAGTGGCATCCATTTCCTCATGAAGCCCTTGGACGGAGAGCCATGCTTCGTCCAACGCTCACATGTGAGAGTTCCCAAGGATCAGATACATTCCTACCTCCTTTTCCTCTGATACCAACTGTAGAAACCCAAATCTTGACGTACATGGACATTAAATTACTTTTTCGGAATACTTAATACATAACAAAAACAGACACATAAGGATCGTAATAGTTTAGTGTCTTTGGAAACTCAGAATAAAATCTCCTAATCGTGGTGAAAGATCTTCAACATCTCCCAATAAAGATATTCCCCTTTTTTTTCTTACCTAAAACCTTTATTTATATCCTGGGGAAAAGAAAACATAAAAGGGGTGAGCTCAAATGCCCAGTAAGGGTAAAAATAGAGAACATAAAACAATCCATAAACATTTGAATGAAAAAACATGAACATAAAATCTAAACATCAAAATCTTGAGCAAAGACATGAATCCTGGAAGTACGTAAGGAATATATCATAAGGGAACATCAATCATGATAAAATAGAATTGGAATAAAACATGTAATTGTGGAAAACATTAAGCACATGATATGATTTCCATAGTAGCCAAGGCATTGCTGCCAAGACCATCTTAGTGGACAAAGTCCCTTTCTGAATCGAGTTCACTCCTCGTTCCAGTCCTATATTACTGAACCGGTTTAACTTGCCATTCCAGCAATGTCTATGTCATGAGATATAAATCTTTACCCAATTCATTGGAGGGATATATAGGTCCCACCAATCTCATAATGAAATCATTCTTACTTGTGCCAAAAAATAAACATACATCATTCATAATAACCCAATAAATAAAATGGGTTTCATAAACATCATCCCATCATCACATAATCCATATAAAAGAAATGGATATCATTTCATAATAAGAAAAGTAAAACCATGTAAAACATAGAGACATGATACTTGAAACATACACATGTGAAATAATGTCATCTTAGATGAAAATGGTTTTGATAAAACACTTGAAATGAATTCTTGAGGAAAATATCATTTTTTCTTCAAAATCATTTTCTTTTCACAAAATGTCATGAAATTTTAGAAGAAAAGGTTTTTTTGAAAATATTCAGGAAATATTTTTAAGGAAGCTTCATGAAAATAAGGCTTTATAAAACCATAAAAATCCGTTCATGCTGTATAAGTTAAAAATAACATTCTCCCAGTACTTTTGTTGGAAAAGTCAAAAAAGTACCTCGTAACATAAAAAAAAGAAAGATTCCTTACATACCATGTAGTAAAAGTCAAAAATTGGTAAAAATGACTTTAAAAGTACATGAAAACACTTTTATAAAACATGGACATGGATGATAGAAATAACCCGAGTAAATACTTACGAATAAACAATCTCGGATAAAAACGAGATTGGAAAAGTTATCCCTTACCTTAGGTCCGATATGCTTTGTATGGATCCGAACCTCCTGTATAATGATTTAAATAATGTCATTGACGTATTAAATAATCATATTCATTGTTATGATATCATATATGTTTCACTTATGACTTTATATTACCCGTTCTTTTGTAAATTCCATGTTAAAGTAGCGTTTTGGGTAAAATCATTTCATTTATCGTATGTGTTTAGACTTGTCGTTTCTTGATATTATTACTTATATCCTGATTTACATAATTCCAGAATGTAAAACATGATTTATATATAATATATATTCATCATATACATATATATTATAGATCGATAAAAGTAATTAAATACACCGTTCATGGAGACGGTAGGCCGTACGTACGCATGAATGCTGTTTTCGTTTCCATATTCAATTGAATGAAACTAAATAGATGACATAAATATATATATACATAAATCCAGTAGAATTATTATTTCATATATTTCATTATTATTCATTATATAAACTTTATGATCATTCATGTATGGTTAATCATGGAGAATGAATCTCATCGCGTCGTGGAGATGGTAGTCCGTACGTACGCACGAACGATGATATCGTTCCCATAATTATAGAATTGGAGTGGATGGTATAATATATCAGAATCATTATGATGTTATAATAACCATATATAGTTATTCTTTACACCATTATACCCATCCATGTAAGGTGTTGGTGGAAAAACAGATTACACCACGGCGTGAAGACGATATTCCGTACGTACGCGCACGCGGTGATTTTGTTTTTTGTAGGATGGATAGAAGGTGAAATAGGGTTTTTTCATATTTATAATAACATATAAGTATATGAGGGATACTGATGTTATTAATTAATAATGAAACAACTAAATAAGAATAAGTTGAAGAAGAAATAAAATTGAATGAATCGGTAACGGATATTACCTCTTCTTTGACACGCCTCTTTGAATCCTCCTCTTAGGGTACTAAAATTGGTCTTTGAAGAAGACCAGAACCTCTAGGATGTTGATAGGGAAGTTGAGAAGGGAAATGGACAGGGTTTGGAAGAGATTAAAGGCTCAAATTGGTGTGAGGAAGAGAGGGAGGAGGTACCCTTTTATAAGGGAGGAGAGGGGCACCTTTGGAAATCTTAAAAATATTAATTTATAATAAATTTAACCCCTCTTAAAAACCTCCAAAAATGACTCATATTAGAATATTAGATGATATAGGGTTTTAATCTCATCAACCAATAAAATTTAGACAGTTTAGGAATTTATTTTAAACATTATCAACTTGATTTATCCTTATTTAATCAATTTAATTTTATTTGTTGTAATAACATTATAAATTTTAAATTATAACAAATAATTACTTATTTATTGTGAATTGTCAATAATTGGATACTTTATAACATATTATACCATATAAATTTAAATTTATAATTTTTAAATATTTTTGTTATTTTGAAACAATTTTATAATATGTTATTGTGATAAAATAACGATAGTGTCAATTTTGACACTATTCATTTATTTGAATTTAAATAAAATATATATAGAATATATGTTCAAAATAAAAGATTTAATAGATTAATAAAATGTCATATGTATCTAGAAAATTATTGGATCAGATTAAATAGTTCATGTAATATTTATTTTATTATTTTTAAAATCATTTCTTTGGTTTATCTCTTAATAAAATAATTACTACATAATTTTTTTATAATTATTTAATATACTTATTTGTTGCATAAAAATTAAAAATAAAATCCTATGATTAATATAAATCTATTACATTTCAAAATAATACTTTTAATCTAATTTATCATCTTAAAATCACAATATTTAAATTTTTATATTTATTAAATTATGAAGGTGACAACTTTGGAATCATTTAAAATAAAATAATATAAGTGTCATAATCGATTTTATAAGGATCCAAATGGTCAAATATTTTACGATTGGATGATTATGGTTTAAATTTACATGGCCAATAAGTTTTGGTCAGGGTTTTGTGCCTTTTATGGTTACTATTAGTTTAATAAAAACTATATTCTTGATTTTTCACTAGATAAACAATTTCTGCATCACTATTGTGTCACAATTAATGATAATTATTTAATCCCAAAAAATTATAAATAAATTAATATGATGTATATAAGTTCATTATATTCCTGTAGACTATTCATTTTTTAAGTTTCATGAAGTTTATCACTAAATTAAAATTAATATACTTATAAGTTTTAAGAGAGTTACATGTTGTCACTTTCTTTGGTTTTAATAATAATTAAGTTATCTTCATGGAAAAAAGTCCATTAAGTGATTCTAATCCGACCCTTAGGTGATATGGGTCTACTGTTAGTCATAAAATAAGATTTTGGAAGGTGTTAGGGTAATTTTATAATCTTATATTTTCCCTTAATTACCCGATTTACCTTTAACTATGGCAAATGAAATTTACCGTAGTTACTATTCATAATGCCCAAAAATAAAAAGTAGTCTATTAATATAATTTAGACTCACTGATTCAAAATATGGAATCCATTTTTACAAATTCAATACACAAATGTTTCATAAAGTAAATTAAAATTAATCCCGTTGTCGAAAGAAAACGGATTTTTGTTTAAAACATTACAAAAGATTGAATTGATTTAACCTACGAATTCTAGGTAAAATCAATTATAATGACATAAATTATATTAAATGGTAAAAATATATTCTATTTATACTTCAAGACCATTCAATATTATGATTTAACCACATAAATTATTACGATGAAAGAAGTTGTTTTTAATTAAAATATAGCATGTTTTTACTATTCATTAAAATATGAAAGTTATCAGAATAACATGAAAATTTTATCCAAGGTAAAATTTTATATCCTTATTCCAAAGAATAATTTCATTTTGTAAAATTGAACTTATAAACATGTCAAAAACTAGATTTAAAGTGGGTGCACCATCAAAAGGCGGAAAAACTGCATTTTTTGAAAAATACTTATTTTTCCCGAAAAATTTATTTTGTTCACATAAAATGTTTTAGAAAAATTATAAGATGAATAATAATGTCATAAAATTAAAATTTTGGTTAATTATATTCATAACGTCTAGTTCATGATAATATTATAACCATATATCGTTGTTTATTGAAACCCGATATTGCGTACAACACACGCTATCGAGGAAGGTCGCGATTGTGTGTAAGGAAACCCAAGTCAGGGTTGCATGTTGTAAAAGACTCTTTTGTTGTTGCTTATAACAAAATCCAACCATATTTCATTTATACATTGAATATATATATATATATATACACTCTATGTTGCGTAGAATAACTTCTATCAAATGAACTTGAAATTGTGTGTAACACGATCCAAGAATTGTGCTGTGTATACTGCAAGTTAATATAGTGTTTCTTATAGAACAAGATAATCATGGTGTAGCATAAAACAAATGACATCAAATAAATTAAAAAGAATACTTATCATAAACTATCGGGGTGTTACAGTCGTCCACCTTTAGGTCTGGTCCTCTTGGACTGTTGTGACATATGTATGCTGCCAGCTGCAGAAGACTCTACCACATGACGCCCGGTGGTGGGTCTCGCTGCTGGTGACTGCTCATCAAGAAAAATATCCACTAAGAGGGATCACTCTAACACCCCCACCTATGTCAGGATGCTGAGAGAAATCATCAGAGCTATGATCTCTTGCCTGAGTCCCTGCTTGAGGGTCTGAGCCCTAAAAAATGGGTCCCACACCATATCATTGGAGTAGCATGAGAGGTCGGTGAAACTTTCTGAGTACCGATCCATAGTCATGCTTCCCTAATGCAGATGAAGAAGATCTTGAATGCGCACTGCATGAAGGGTCACTAGGAAAAACTCTACTCGAAATAGGCTCTCAAAGTCTTTGCAGAGAAGTGTCACCTCATCATGAAACTGGAGCATCAAACTCCACCATCTACCTGATACTGCCTATAGAAGACTGGAGGAAAAAATCACCATGAGATCAGCTGGTGTCCCTTCCAGTCAGAAGACTCTCACCACAACCTCTAGCCAATCCTCATCCACCTGTGGGTCCGTCTCACCCCGGAACCAGGGTGTCCTATCTCACTGGAACTCGAGAAATGCGCTATTGCGGTGTGTAACCTCTACTGCTCGGGCTAGTGGAATCAGTGGCCCAATGGTCAATGGTACCGCTGGTGCCTCCACTGGTGCCTCTAATGATAAAGGGCCCCACACCAAGGCCTTGTCGCTCGGTATGCTATCATTGCATAGTATACCCAGAACCCTAGCTGGCTATCTGCATGGAGGCATCCTAAAATGAAACAGGTACGCCATGGTCAATAAGTTATACCTGGTGAGCTAACTCAAAGATTTTACAAAGAAAACTTTTTCAAACACACACGCAATCATTGTTTTCGTCCATTGAGTCAGAAATAAAAAGTCATGGTCCTGGTGTATGGATACGTTGGCCGTCGTACCATCACTGGATTCCCTAAAATGATGACCACAATCATAAAAATTGACACTATTTACATTAAAAAGATCATAGTCTAATGGTATACGGTATAACCGCCTGCCTTCGATACCCATTTTTCACGACCCGTCCCCCGGGGCCCGTGGTGTGACTTCCACAAGCCCGCCTTCCATAGGACAGGGGCTGGTGACTAGCACCGAAAGACGTATTCCCTAAAATTGGGAAGGAATTTCCTTTATATCCTTTAAACACACTCAACCATACACACAACAATATACGAACACATGTAAACTGTATAGTAAAAAGTGTGTGTACAGTAAGTAAAAGGGCCCAGAATACAAGCCCAATTGGAAAGTACAAGAAAATTGGGATGTACAAGTAAACTGAACAGCTCATGTGAACACCCACCAAGGATCCTACCTGAAGGGTAGGTACAAATATGAAATGGTCATCTCTACAGTACACCTCGTCTATGGTCCACCCCCGAGCTACCTCTAGTCCTGGTACCCTCTTCCTCAGTTAGCATTGTTCATCATCTGCACCAAACACAACAAGGTGCGGGCGTAGCCTGTGCAGGGGTGAGTATAACGATACTCAGTAGGGACCTTGAGACCCTCAAAGATATCAAAAAATCCACAAAGGATAAACCAAAAAGCATGAAAACAACTGACAACCTTACTCAGGTATATTCCCATACATATACCTAAGTTATCAAGTATACCAAACTCATTCATGAGGAAACTCAAGGCCCAAATCCTTAGCCAAAGTACAACTCTTCGACGAAGGAAATAATACCACGAAGGGAACACCACAAAGGTAAGTACCACAAAGGTAATTCCACACAAAAAATACATCAAAGGTAAGTACCACATCAGTAACTCCAGACAGAATAATACCACAAAGGTATCACCACGAAGGTAAGTACCACAAAGGTACGCTACACAGAAGATTACCACAAAGGTATCACCACTTATGTAAGTACCACAAAGGTATGCCACACAGAAGATTACCAAAAAGGTAAAGAATCTACTCAAACCAGGTATAACTTATTTATGATAGAAAATATGATCAGATATAACTACTAAATCATCTTAATTTGTTAAGAGGCAGACCCACGAAGGATCCTAAATCATCATACCCATGTAGGATCGTAGTACTTCAGACCCACGTATGATCCTAGAGTAGTATCATGTGGATTCCTAGAGTGGATCCTAGGGAGACTCTCGAACACAGACCCACGAAAGATCCCAATTCACAGACCCACATAGGATCCCAAGTACAGAAAGACATAGTATCCCAAAGCACATACACACATAGGATCCCTTTCCCATGTTACAACCAGCTGCATGATTCCAGTACTAAGCTCGCTTGATTTCCGGAGGGTCTAATACTCAAGAAACAGGACGAATACTCCAATTTCCATAAATACACACGAAGAAGTATCCCAATGGATCTCTATGTAAAAGGGCTCTCAACGTAATAGACGGTGCGTCAATGGGACGCCCGATCTGTAAGTTATTGGCCTTTTAGTCCCGAGGGCCCAGTTGGATTCATGCTAAATCCAACCCAGTCTTACCCCAAAATTATACAAAACTCAAGTGGGGTATATCAAAAGGACCGTCTTGATCCAAGGTTTCCTCCGCCACTGACGGTTCATCAAACGGATTCCCATAACTCAATATATGGCCAAAAGAACCAAAAGGGGTCGAAGTTGGTCCGGGTCCGGTCCGACCCCATAGGACCGACCCGACACGGTTCGGGTCGACTCGGCCAGAACCGGGTCCGGCCCTGGGTCCGACCCGCCCCACCAGCGTGGTCTTCAGTGAGGCTTGCCATGCAACGGCCCGCGGTGCGGCGACCCGCTTGGCTGACCAGTTGGCTGGTTGGCCAGCCTCCTCTGCGAGGTGCGGTTGCACGCCAAGCCCTCACTGATGGCCGATAGTGATCCAGCCACCCTCTATCACCGTTGCGGCCTCATGCCGTGACTCTTGTACGCTGGGCGGTGTAGAATCACACTGCCTTCCCATCACGTGGCCGACCGCCGCCGGCCGCCGCCCTTACTCCGCCGTGGCCGACGAGCCGCAACCCTTCTCCGACATCGCAGTCGTGTCGCCGCCTTCGTCGCAGCTGGCCAGAGTTTCAACCATCATTCCCAAGTCCCTCCGGTACCAGTCGTCGGCAGTAGTTGCCGATGACATTCCTCGGGTCACCGGGCACGCCCTAGTGGCCAATTCTTCATTCTGAAGACTTCCACACTTGTCTCGAGATGTCACCATCATTTCAAGGCCATCCAATTTCACAAAGGTTGCAGAGAGGTCGGGCCATGTTCATTTGGCCTGAACCCATCGTGTTAGAATGGTATCAAGTGGCTTGTTTATTTTTTAATCATAAAGAACGTCAAGAACGGGGCAAGCGGTATACAAATAGCAAACTCTACCTTCAAGGTTCTGAAGGAGGAGGCGCGAGGAAGAAGACGAAGTCGTTGGGGACGTCGGCGTTTGTCGCTCCCATAGGATGATTCTGATCCAGGATCAAGCATCGTCCTCATTCTTTAATTTCAGAGGTCGTTATTCATTGGAGAATTATCATCATTGGAGTGGAAGAGATCCTCCAAATTTCTCCACTTTTCCAACACTTCCCCAAATTCCATCAAAAATGAAAAGCCAATCTATTAATTTATGTTCATAAAATTAACTTACGTTGGCACAATTAAAGTTTTCATAATTAATGTATTGCGTTGGAATAATTAAATTTGGAATAATTAATGTATTGTGTTGGAACAATTAAATGGGAGGTTTCCAAGGGACTTCCATACATTAAAGTGGGTTCGGGAGGTCCCTACCACTAGAATTAAAAATGGAGGTTTTCTAGTTCAGGTGGTCCCCACCTCCATAACTCAAATTAGGGGTTTCAAAAGAAAAATAAAATGTTAAATAATTTGATTTTTCTTCTCCCTCAAAGAAGTGTAAAATTATATTCCACCCTCAACCAACTACGGTCAAGGTGGGGGTCTCCTTAAGTGAATATTAGCGCTACGAGTTCAACAGTGTCCTCAGATTTCAATTCCCTAGAACTGGTTCAAATGTTACAAAAAACTTCTTGCACATTTAATGAACTTACCCAAAAAAAGTTTAGAAATTGATTTCGGGCACACTCGAACTCAGAATCACACGCCGTCATTTTTTGCGGACTTGTAATATTCCCATATAATTAAAAAAATTAAATACAAAAAATTCAGGTCTTTACAAATGCTATAAGTTAATCATAATAGAATTTTGTAATTATCTTGGTTAGGTGATTCTAAAATGAAAATTTATTGTTCCAAGATGCCAACATTGTTTTTCAATGCATGATATGAGTTCTAATAGATATTTTTCACATGGATTTCTTTTGCATGGCTCATTATCATTGAATTATATGACTCTTGTCTTTTGTTAAATCTTTATTCCATGTATCAAGATTTATGATCAACATTTTTATGGATATGAATTATATTATGTTTTTCTCTTGTACTTTTATTATGTCATTATAACCTTATTCTCATCTTATTACCACTGATTACATTCAATTATTTACGATTGTGATTACCCTTACCATGATTTTGAGTTCACCCGTCTTATGTTTTCCATTTCCCCAGATTAAGAAGAATTATTTTAAATAAATTTTGTCTAGAAAGGTTTTATGTGTGAATAATTTTATGGCAGAAGCTGAATACGTATTTTGAAAGAAGAAAAGTTGGGTATAGTAGAAAAAATGATCACATAAAGACATGAGATTTTTTGTATGAGTTTTTCCTAATTATATAAAACTCTAATCCTAAAATGTCTTTAGGTATGTGATACAACATTTCATTTTATTTTGTTTGTTTTGGATCACATAAATCAAGTCATATTTATCGATACCAAATCCAAAAATATAAACATTATGTTTCTATCACTGGATCTCGGAGTTTGGGTTTTGGGATAAAATATTTGGTATCAGAGTAGGGTATTGATAAATTTGGAGAATATGATTCTTTCATGTGACGATGACTTGTGATTTATGGATACTATTATGGGTTTATAAGTTTATGGTTGATCATATGTTCAATGGATAAAAATCCTTTTTTTTAATTTCATATGTGATTATACCTTAAGGTGATTTGAACATCTTAATGGTTTTAAGATGGATAATCTATTGAGGTAATTACGGTCTACTAGATTTTGGGTTAACCTTGATGGATAAAAAGTATTTTTTTTAAAAGGAAGTTTCTGTGAGATATTTATGATCAATATAATGATAATAATTAAGTTTACTATCTAAAGTATATTCTTTTTATTTTGGTGAAGTTCACTATATTATATGATTTTGTAGTGATTCCTGTTATTTTGGAAAAAATCATATATTGAGGAGTTTAATGGTTTTTCTTATTTAAGTATTAGAGATTAATGATTTATATATTTATTTAATGTTTTATTTGGGTATTATCTTATCACATTCAAACCTTTTTAGTTTTAGTAAAGATGGGAATAATTTTTTCTCATCCTTTTATATACCTCATGGCCAACTAGAAGTTGTTTATAGTGCTTCATGAATGAAACATTCATAATTATAATTTAGGATAAAATGTGATATGAATGTGGAAGATTATTGAAACACACAACCAAACTATTAAATTTAATTTATAGATTTGAAGAAAATCAAGTAATTATATTTCCTTATGTTCTTAGACTAGATAGTAAAGGAATTCCTTAAGTCTAGGAAAAAATATCATAAAATAAAATTATTATCCTATAACGTTCATTTACAATGAATTTATGGTCTTCTTAATCCATTATTTATTTATGGTTTTGTGATCATTAACTTTCTCATGATCATGTGCTCTATTACTCTTTATTATTCCTTAGACATTATTCTTTCTCATATATATCTATATTTTCACTTCCCACCAATGTTCTCCTAATGATGGAACTCTATTATGTATTATTCTAGGTGAACATTATATTTAACCTTTCAATATTTTCAGAATTATTTTTTATCATCCCTTTTATTACATAGGTTTTAAATAAAGGAATTTTAAAATTTTAAAAAGGTTTTCCTTCCATGATCTTATATTTTATCTCCCACTCCCTGGAAATGACTTTTAAAAAATATTTTAAAGCCTTTTTATCTAGAAAAAGAAAAAATTGTGTGGACAAAATTAATTTAAGGGGAATTAATGTAACAAATTTTAATTTTAGTTTAAAATAATACTATGCTTGATAGTTTTCTTAACACTCAACACCGAGCTTTAATCAAATTGCAATATACTATTAAAATATTTTTATTTAATTGTGACAGTTATAACCCAGCCGCTAAATTGGAAGGTATGATTTGTAAGTAAACACATTATTAAAAATATTTATAAATGTTTTATATAATTCAAGTCTGTTAATTAATTAAAAAAATAAAAACTCCCTTTTTAGTAAAGCCACTTTATTCCTTAAGAATACGTTTTCTTTAAAAATGGTTTCTATTTATCAATATGAGTGAATATTATAATTAATTTATAAAAATTTTAGAATTTTTTTTTCTAAAAATGATATCATTTTTAAATAATATAGAAATATTATCTTAGGGATAAATTTTTGGATTTTTCTAAATTTTTTAATTATTTAGTGAATAGTGAAAAATACCGATTTTATAGAAAACCGTCTTTTACATTAAAGTATATACAAATAATTATTTTCTTTTAAATTGGTTTTAAAATTTAATTATTTAATTTTTATTAAAAATAATCATATTATTGTCATTTGAATCAAAATTATGATTAATTTTGATATAAAATTATTTTTAGACTAAAAAATATATTTTTCACGAAAACAGTTTTTTGTCACATTTTGTGTGTATATTTTTAAAGTAATTCCTTTAAATTTTAGAGATTTTTTTGAGAACCAAATCCCATATTTAGAATCAAAATTTCAAAATTTTATAAATAGTTCATTTTTTTTCAATTATGAATATTTACCGTAGTTAATATTTGTCACCTCGGTATGGGTAAATCAGGTAACTATGATTAAAAATAATGTGAAAAGGACTTAAATATATATATATATATATATATATAACTTAACTTATTTATATTATATGAGTTTATTTTTTTTATCCTCATTCAATATTTTAAAATATAGCAACTTGGTACCATTTTTCTTTGATAATGACCTTAATATTATTTTAAGTAAATAATAAATCCAAAATGTCATACCTTTTATTATAATAACTATAATATTTTATCATATTGATAAAAGTAATCAATGTTTAGTTTTAAATGGTTATATAAAATAATAATGATTTTTTTTCTATCATGGTATTTTTTTAAAAAAATTTAGTGATAAAATGATTACCTTAAATGCTTATGGAATGCCGACACAATGTATGTGAAAGTAGTAGAAAAATCAAATAAATGATTTAAAAAACTAAAAATGTAATATATTTTGGGTGACTTATATGGTTAACTAATTTTTTTGGATAAATATAATTTATTAGTTGTGTGTTAAAAGTATATATTCAAATTAAATTACCATTTTGATATTTTTTAAATTCAAATTTTTTGAATATTCCCGAAAATGACTTTAATGGTATTTTATGTTAAATAATATTTTATTAAATTATAAAAATATTATCTTTATTTGATTTAATGAGATATAGATTATAATTTAAACCATGTTCCACTTATGGGTCATTTTTCTTTTTATAGTAACATTCTTGACCCCTAAAGAGTAAAAGAACTCTGATATCGTGGTAATCATCAAAGGGGTTAATGGGGGGGGGTGTAAACTATGAGATAAGGTTTGAAACATAACTTAAACATGTATAAATTTTCTTATATGACATTATTTTGACTTATATACATCTTATATTCTAAATAAATAATTTTATATCCACTTTAATATGAAATTTAATTTATATCAATTTAATCCTTTATGTAATTATAAAGGAACCCCTCTCCTATCTTATATAAGGGTACCACATTTGCTATCATTATCACACTACTTGATCAAATTATCTCTACCAAAACCTACGGAAAACTATTATTATATTAATTATATAAATTATACTGGTTTTTGTATTCTTAAAAGACCACCCTAGGGTCCTTCATGAGAGATCCAAAGGTGGTTCTTCAAAGAGGTGGTAATAGTCTTTACCAAGCATGGCCATTTTACTTAACATTATAACCCCTTAAATACTATAAAAACCATTACAATATAATAAGATCAACATCTCCTATATAATGATATTTTATTATGTTAATTTCATAAGCATATTCCCCTCATTTTCCATCCCATGGAGAACAAAAATATCATTCGTGCATATGTATGGACTACCACCTTCACGAAGCGACGTGTTTTGTTTTCCATAACCACATATCATGGACATTTATAATGATAGATTTAATTTGTATATATATATTATATTAATAACATAATTATAATTATTTTAATATAATATATCATATATTTTCTTAACCTTCCATCAATTGGAAAATGGTAAAATTGTACGTGTGTATGTGTGGATTACCACCTCTATGAAGTGATGTGATTAATTTTTCATGTAAAAAGAACTAGGAAGGTTCTAAAATTTTATTTAATTTATAAAAATTATAATTATTTAATTATTATTATTCTACATATGATGGAACTAGGACATCTGATGAACCTTTGTGATAATTTCTTTTAACAAAGTTCTTGTATTTGTTGACTACTAACCTTTTGGTATAAGAATGATTTTGTTTTTTAGGAATTTAACAAGTCCATTTGAATGTAGTTTTGTAATAAATTAATTTTTTTGAATGTTAAAACCCAAAAATAAATGGGAGAAATGTTTTTTTTGAAAATTGTTTTATGGGAGACATGTTTTCAGACACAGAAGATCAGACTAAGAAGCACCGAAATCAGACTGTCTGAATGAGAAACACCATTCATAGGAGTCATTAGAAAGATGAATTAGTTGATCAGACACATCATCAGTCTTAGATTCATTCACATGAAGTTTAGATTCATCAAAGTTAGTGATTGTTAAAAATTCTGATGTTGTGGAGTGAGGAAGTAAGAATGATGCCGAAGAGGCTTGTTGAAGATAGTGAAGTTAGGCGTTAAAAAGTTTTCAAACTTTCTAATACAATGTTAGACAATGATTTTACATTCTTAAAGTTCTTATAAATAATGAAAAATCTCATGAAAAAAGGTGTTGAGGAAATGGAGGAATCATAGGGATTTCAACGGTTCCATAAAAACAAGACAAATCTTGAAAATAATCCATGACACTAATAAGATCATTGTAATGAGAAAGTAGAGGACTGATGAAGTTTGAAGGAGTTAAAATTCTCCATGTCAAGTCTTAATTGGATATAGAACATCATAATGATAATTCATTCATTATGAGGATTCTATCAAATTGACTCTGAGAAGAAAATATGATAATACTTACTCTGAGAAGGAAAGTCAATTAGACTAACTCTGAAGAAGATATTCCAATCATAATGAGATGAAAACAGTAAGATCATAATAAATAGAGGAATAAAGGTAGAACATGGTGAGATGATAATGGTTCTTCATAATAAATATAAGGAAGATAAATTGAACTGAATAAAAGTTAGTTTTTTTCGAATAAATATGATCTTAGAGAAATCATGAGAAGGTTTGAATAAGTAAAAGTTGATGTTTAAATGTGAGTGATTTTCAGAGTTTTGAAATTTTGGTAAGAGGGAAAAGTTTTTCAGTTTTGCAACATGGATTTTCTAATTCTTCTATGAATAAAATCATAGTTTATTCAAATTTCTCAAAATTTTCATTAAAGAATAAAAGGTATAGTGTTGAAGAATTCGATTGAAGGTTCCTTTTAGACAAAGATCTCATTATAAGATCATACATCTTTTGTTTTTTACCAGACTGAGAAATATTGTTTTGAGAAGATCATATTGAGTCAATAAAAATTAGGAATATCAAAATGAGTTTTTGAGTAGAGTTTGAGAAGTGATAATTAAGAAAAGAAAGATTATATTGACTTAATAATACTAAGTCAATCATACTGGGTTCATTGGACTAAATTGCATCAGATTTAACGTCCTCATATCCAATATTTTTTTTAGATAAAATTGGACAAAGTCTTTTTACTTTTGTTTTGGATCAATTGTTTTATAAGAAAAATTTGTAAACTAATGGAAGTAGTATAATATTTCTTATGTTAGATAGAAGGTGTATAAAGGGATTTGGCACAAGTTTTATACATTTCTTCATAATAGTGAATTTATATAGACCCATGGAAGTGGATATTAAAATGATGTAGGTTCTAAAATTGAGGATGAACATTGTAAATATCATGTGATTTACTTGCTTTCCTATTTTTTCATGCATAAGTATTTACAAAAAATATGATAAGGATATGAAATTTAATAGTTTGTATGAATTATTTTATAAAGATTATTGAAACGTATAAAAAGTGAACAACCGATTCGGCCCCCTTCTCAGTTTTTATTCGATACTTTGGAACATGAATTGGTATCAGAACAAATGTCCCCTTATTTAATCCTTTTCATGGATAATATTAATTCTGTCAATAGTAGAAGAATTCCTACATTTTATGGAAACAATTATTATATATGAAAAAATAGGATGATTCTTTATCTCACATCTCTTAGCCTAGAAGTTGTTGATGATGTTACAATTAGAATTCCACCTATTGAGAAGGATATCTTAGTGAATTTTACTAATAAAAGAAATATCGAAGTTGATGGAAAATCTAGAAATGAAATCCTTATGTCCTTATCATAAAATGTTTATATGAAGGTGATGGGTCTCAAAACTTCAAAGAGTATATGTGAAAATATGTAAAGAATTTTCAAAGGGAATACTAAATTAAAGGAAGCAAAGATATAAATCTGGTATAGTAAGTATAAATACATTAGAATGAGAGATGAAGAAAAAATTTATTAATACTTCAATAGAGTAAATAATTTTTTTGAAACATCAGAGCATATAAAGATGTCTTGGAAGAATCTACTATTTTGAATAAACTTATAAGAAAATTTTCGTGTCAGTTTGATTCTAAAATTTACTTTTTAGAAGACAAGGATGATTTATCTCATGATTAATTGCATAAATTTCTTGTTTCTTATGAAATGATTAAATATCCAGTGTTTAAAAAGAATATAAAATATGAAATGGATTTTTAATCTATGAGAAAGATGAAAATACAAGATGTTGAAGATGTTGATCCCTATGACTCCAATGGTAAATAAGATGACGAGTTTAATGACAAAATAATGTCTCTAATATCCAATAACTATAGAAGAGGATGATGAAAGTATGGAGGTAAATTTATTCTCATTTTTTTTGAGTGTGGTATAATTAGAAACATTTCTATGAATTTCACCAAGAAACAATTTGGGGAAAATCAAGATAATTCCGATGAAAAACCTCGATAGATGAAGTGGAAAAAAATATTAAAAAATAAAATCCATCCAAAAAGTATAAAAATAGGTTTAATAGAAACAAAATAAGTATTTTTTGTAAGAAAGTTGAATTATAATCAAATAGAAACAATAATTCAAAAGAATAAAGTCTAGAAAAATTCAAAACCTTTATTGTAATGTTTGAGAAAAAAAATCCCTAGGTATTGAATATGGAGGTAAAGAATCATATAGAGAGTATCAAATCATAATATAACTTGTTTCATGTTTTGATAAAAAAATAAAACTCAATTAATAAATCAAAGTAAAGATAAAATATTGTGAGTATGTTACTGAAGGAAGAAAATATTTAATCGAGAAAGAGGAAGAATACATTCAGAAGATCTTAAGTAACAAACATAAAATTATCGAATAGGTAATGATGGATAAAGATATTAGTAATAAGTTGGAAGATAAAAAAGAATAAGTTAACAAGTCTCAATCAAAACTTATTTATTCCAAAAATAAATTGACTAATATGAATGAAAACTTTAACAAATCTTTGGAAGTAAAAGTGGAGACTTATATAGTTGTTGAGAAGGCTCAAAACAAGAATAATTTGAAATCCTCACTCACCAAAAAATAATGTTTCATCTGATTATTTTAACATTTCATGTTCTGTAAAAGGTTTTTGGAAAGATTGGGTGGATAAAGGATGTGAAAAACCTATCAAATTTACAAAATTTAAAAACTCACTTAGAAGGAATGATGGACCATGTCCTGGGTATGATATTTCAGAAAAAAGTTATCAACCTCAAAAACATTTCTACACAGAAAGATCTTTCATTAGTAGAAAATAAATATTTTATAGATATTGATAGTGTTATGGAATCTATGGTAATGGAGCTTATAATTGTTAGCATTACTTGTCACTTCATGGGGGAAAGTTTGAAAAAATAGAAAGCAATGGTGGAAGAAGTATGAGTAACTTTACTAACCCACAAAAATTTAGAAAAGGAAAAACTCAAGATGTTAGAAGATTTCCAAAAAAAATAAATTTGAATGTCTAGAAGAAGTTTTTCAAATATGTGATCAGGATTGTAATCATGCCGAAATATGTTTGACACTCCTTCCCAAAAAAGTTTCTTATAGAAGAAAAGAGAAAGAAGCTGAAAAGAATAAATTTGAGGAAATAACTTTTATTGTTGAGACATCTTTGAAAGCAAGTGAAAGGAAAAAACCATAGATACTTGATAGTGGTTGTTATTCATATGTTACAAGTGATATAAAAATCATGAATCATTTTGAAAGTTAGGATGGAGGTGCAGTTACCTTTGGTAATGATAGTTCCAAAAAAATCAGAGGAATCAGAATAAATGATATTAAAACAGAAAAGTTAAAATATAAGGAATTTTTATTTTTTGATGAAATAAAACATAACATACTTAGTGTAAGTCAACTTTATGATGATGGAAAAGAAGTGATATTTAAAAAATATTCTTTTTTATCAAAAGTGTGAAATATGGAATGTTATTAAAAATGGAGAAATAACTAGTGGGAAACTCTTCTAAATATGATATTTTAAAAACTATTGTTAATTGAGGGATGAAGATAAAAATAATTTCGGGTACTGAATAATTGGGAACCTTTGGCGGAAAAACATGAACAAACGTTATAAATTTGATGTTGTCTATTATTTTCTAGAATAGAAAAGAAGAGATGAAGATGTTTGTTTTACTTGTCAAAAGGGGAAGATGACTAAAAAAAGTTATAAAAGAGTTGAGATTCAGTATATTAGACCCCCTAAGCTTATTCATTCTGATTTATGTGGGCAGAAGATACATAAATCAAAAAAATAAGATGTTTACTTTATCACTTTTATTTATGAATTCACTCAAGTAAAAAACATCATGTTGAAGAAAAAAAGTAATATGCTATAGAAATATTTACGTTTTTTATAAAAGAATTTGAGAAATAAATGGGTGTTTATATAAAGATGTCGAGAACATATACTGGTACCGAATTCACACATAATACATTTTAAACAGAACTTAGAAAGCATGATATTAAACATCAGTATAGTTCTCTCTATACTCCACGAAAAAATAGGTTAATAAAAAGAAACAATATAAGTTCAGTAGAAATAAGAAGAATTATTTTAGCCGAATACAAAATTTCAAAGTTCTATTGGAAAGAAGATGTTAGTACTGTTGTACATGTTCAAAACATATGCTTTTTGAGACTAGAAACCAACATGACATATTATTAAATGTAGTATAACAAAAAACCTTCATTTAAGCACTTTTATGTTTTATCAAAGTCCATGTTTACTTAAAATAAAAAATCCGGATCTGGTAATGTTTGATGAGAATGATTAGGAAGAAAGTTTTATGGGTTATTTAGTAAATGGAAGAAGTTACAAATTTTGGAACAATTTAAAAAAATTTGTGGACTCATATGATGTGAAATTAATTGAAAATAAAAATTCTTTAACAAAAGTTTTTAAGAATACCGAGGAAGATAAACTAGAGATTTATAACGATAGTGAAAGTGAGTTAAAAAATCCCTTCCATGATTCAGGGGAATCATGCGATGAGGAAAGTTTATTTGGAAAAAAACATTGAAATTTATTACCTTAAAAAAACATGTTGAAATTGAAAAAATTATTGGTAATAAAAAGGCTCCAGTTTAGACTGGAATAAAGGTGACATTATAAAATAAAACTTCTCTTATCTAAAAAGTTGAACCAAAATTAGTTTCATAAGCTATTTAACATAGAGAATGGGTGGATTCTATGAATGAAGAGTTGGATTAGATTAAGATGAATGAAACATGATAACTTGTTCCACGACCAACAAAAAAAAATCTAAACAATGTCGGTTTACAGAAACAAGTTGAATGAGCATGGAGAAGTTTCAAGAAATAAAGAAAGAACTATTTTTAAATTCTATATATAGGTGGAAGGTTTGTACTTTGAAATTTTTTTCCTTGTCTCAAGATTAAAAACTATTATAATGTTTCTATTAGTGGATGCACATCAAAATTACAAAGTTTATTAGATGGATATGAAGTTATATATCTTAAATGGTGATATTGAGGAATAATTTTACATTTAACAACCTTGTGGTTTTCAAATTGATAATGATGAAAACAAGGTTTATAGATTAGAGAAAGTTATGTATGGGTTAAAACTGTCTCCTCATAACAGTCATTATAAACATGATAATTGTTTGAGAATGTTGAATTTTTTCTAAATTAAATGTTTATAACTACTTATATGTGAAATATGTTGACTCCAAAACTCTAATTTTAATTGTTTGTGGGGATGATATTATTTTTTTCTGGGTATGAAGAAAATATTTGTAAAGATTTTACTGAGGAAATGAAGAATAATTTTGAAATGTCAATGTTGGGAGAGTAAACTTCCTTCCGTGGCTTACAAGTTCAAAAAAATAAAAGTACATTTTCTTATCTCAAGAAAATTATGCCAAGGAATTGTTAAAGAAGTTTGGATAGATAGAATACAAATAAGTTTATACTCCTATATCTGTAATCACAAATTTGAGTAAAGATGAGTCTAGAAAAAGTGTGAATCAGAAATACTTTCAAAAGCCGATAAGAAGTCTACATTACCTTACATCCTCAAGGCTTGATATTGTTTATGTTGTGACTTTTTGTTCTAGGTATCAAAGTAATCCAAAATAATCACATATGTTGGAAGAAAAGAGAATCCAAAGATATTTCAAAATAAAAACTTCACATGGGTTTTTATACAAAAGAAATTGTGAGATGAAGATTTATGGTTATACTAATGCCTATCAGGATGGAGAATATAATGAGAGAAAATAAAAATCATGCAGAAAATTTTCCTTGGTTGAAAGTTGTGTGAGTTTCATAGTAAGAAATGATGTTTAGTAACTTTAAGCACAACTGAATCCAAATATTTTGTAGATACTCAAGATTGTACTCAGATGTTCTGGATAAAAGTTTTTCTAGAATATTTTAAATTAAAATTTTCTAAACTATTGAAGATACTTTGTGATAATCAGAGAGAAATAGATCTTTCTAAAAATCATGTCCAACATTCAAGATCAAAATGTATTGATATAATGTTTCTCTTTATAAAAGATAAATTTTCTACTTGAGATGTTTTTTTGGAATATATCTCAATTAAGTATCAAATAGTTGAGAACTACACAAAATAAATTCCAAAAGAATGGTTTGTCGAGTTGTGGGTACTACTTCATGTTCAGCCTCCCCCAATGACATCCCAATCCTTATAAGTAAGTCCCCCATCATGATTTTGATTATGTTGACAAAGGGGGAGAGAAATTAACAACTTTTTTACCCTATTATAAGTTTTTACATATCTTTACTTAATGATTCTGAAGCCATGGTAATCATAAAATGGGGGAGAGAGAAAGAAAATTTATAGAAAAATAAAAGTGAGAGGAAAAGATAAAAGTGAGGGGGAGTTTATCTTAACACGACTTCAAAATTTTATTATCACTGAGGGATGAAATCCCTTAAAAAAATTATTTTATCTAGTAGTGTGGTGTCAGGGCACTGTATTTTGATAAATGAAATGTTCTTATAAAAGTTTAAAAACATGATTTTTTTAAAAAAGTTCAGTTATGAAACATTTATAAGAGTTGGAAAATTTTTAAAGAGGGTTGTGAACAAACCCAAAGGGGGATATTGAAGAGCCTTTGTAATAATTTGTTTTAAAAAAGTTTATTTTTTATTTTTTGACAACTAACCTTTTTTATAAGAATGTTTTTATTTGTTAGGATCAGACCAAGTCTATCAGAATGAGGTTTTGTAAGAATGTAAAAAGTTTTTGAATTCTTGAAACCAAAAATAAAGGTGGAGAAAAGTTTTTCTTTATGAAAATTGTTTTCTAGACATAGGTATTTGGAAATAGAAGATCAAACTAATAAGAACTGGAATCAGAATTTCTGAATAAGCAGCAACGGTCATAGGAGCCGTCAAAAAGATGAAGTAGTTGATCAAATGTTGAATTGGTCTTAGAACCATCAACATGAAGTTCAGATTTTTCAGAATTGTTATTTTTTTAGAAAGACTAAATTTGCAAATTGAGGAAGTTAGAATGATGCTACAGAGGCTTGTTAAAGAAAGTGAATCCAAGTGTTATAAAGTTATCGATCATTCTAATCCAAATCCAGAAAGTTATTTTCCATTCTTAATGTTATTATAAATCATGAAAACTCTCATAAAGAAAGATCTTGAATAAATAAAAGAATTTTAATGATTTTATTGTTTCTAGAAAAACAAGACAAATCTTTCCCATGAGGTATGACAAAAATATGATTATCGTAATGAGAAAGTGAAAGACTGATGATGTTTGAAGGAGTTCAAAGTTGATATGTGAAGTATTCATTGGATATATAACATCATAATGATAATTCCATCATTATGAGGATTCTATCAGACTGAATATGAGAACAAAATACGATCAGACTGACTCTGAGAAGGAAGGTCAATAAGACTAAATGTAAAGAAGAGAGATAAATTGTAATGAGATGAAAATAGAAAAATCATAATCAATAGAGGAATAAAGTTAAATCGCAGTGATATGGGAAAGTCTTATCATAATAAATATGATGAAGTTACATCAGTAAAGTTAGTTTTACCAAATAAATATGATCTTAGAGAAATCTTGAGAAGGGTTGAATAAGTAAAAGTTGATGTTTAAATGCGAGTGATTTTCAGAGTTTTGAAATTTTTGTAAGCGAGAAAAGTTTTTTAGTTTTCCAGCATTTCTTTTATAAGTAACCTTTAAATAGAATCATAGTTCATTCTAATTTTGTAACTTTTTAATGAAAGAAGAAAAGGAAAAGCACTGAAGAACTCAAGTGATTGTTCCTTCCAGATAGAGATGTCATAAGAAGATCATACATCTATTGTTTTTGTTCACAAGACAGAGAAAGATCATTTTGAGAAGATTGTATTTAGTCGATTGGACAGAGGAATATAATAGTATGTTTTTGAGAAGAGTATGAGAAGTGTAGATTTAGAAAGGGAATATCATATTTATTTGATCATACTAAGTCAATCAGATGGGGTTTAATAGATTGAACATCATCAGATTCAGGGTCATCATATCCAGGAACATTTTTGGGGAGAATTGAATAATTTTTTTGTATGAATTATTTTATAAGAAAACATTGTAAACTGAAGGGAGTTAGTAATATATTTCCTATCGAGAGATAGAAGGTTTCTAATGGGAATTTTCACAAGCTGTATACACTTCATAATAGTGAATTACTATAGCCCCATGTGAGTGGCTACGGAAAGGATGTATGTTCTCACACTAAGGACAAACCTTGTAAATATCGTGTGACTTACTTGCTTTCCTATTTTTTCATGCATGAGTATTTACAAAAATATTATAAGGATATGAACTTTAAAAGTTTGTAGTGGTTAAGTTTTATTTTTTTTTGAAACTTATAAAAAGTGAACAACTGATTCAACGCCCCCTTATTAGTTTTTATTCAATTGTTTAGAACATCAAAATATTTAATGATGGTCAACCTATAGAAGTAATTTTGTAATTATGAACCGAACCTCCTCAAAACACCCAATATAAAATTAACCAATTATGTAATTAAATATATCATTAAATTAAATGAAATAAATGGTTTAATGACCTTGTATTAAGAATGGAAAAAGTTATTAAACAAGTTAATAATTAATAAAATTTTATTGTACAGGTGTTAATGGAAATACATAAAAAGTCAGAACTTGAGGTGAGAGGTTTCTTAACTCAATTTCCATTCATTGGGTTATACTTCTACTTCATTAACTATGTTATGCCAAGATTATGCGTGAAATGAACTTTCATTGTATTATGTTGCATTTTCACTTTTTTTTGTAGTTTTAAAATTGTTACACATAATCATATAAATTATTAAATTCTAACTTCAATGATACAATCTTTTTAAGGATTATTCATCTCAATGTTGTTTCTTTGAGGTATGTCTTGTATCATGAACATAGTTCATTTTATAAGGAATATATTATGAATATTAATATATTATATCCATCAAAAGTCAGGAATTTTTTATTTCAAAAATGGGAGGGGGGTGAGGCTCAAACAAGTCATGGGGGTCTAAAATAGTACAGTCTTAGGGAATAATCATGAACAATATTACAACACTATGGGGGAAGGGAACCAATGCTATAAAAAATGATACTCGACGTATCTAGCATAGATTGAGAATCCAATAAATCCACAACCATGATACCCTCTCTCCAAGTTTGGGTGATCTCAATATCACTATTAAAAAACAACCTACACTTACGAAAAGTATATGTGATAGCCCAAGGGATGGAATTCATGCATTTGATTGAGTTGAGGAGAAGCAATGAATCAGTTTCCACTCCATTGAGAATAATACCATGAGAGTGACACAAATATAAACCTTTAAGCATGGTAGTGGATTCCACCATAAGGGAGTAATGTAGACCAAGGAAAATAATGAAATCAAGGAAAAATTACCCGTTCTAATCACGCACCGCCCCTCCTCCCCACATGAATCCATTATTGGATGAGTCACCAATGTTCAGAACAAGACACCACTCAGGAGGAGACATAATTCATGTTATGCATCACGATTTATTTTATATGGAATAATTATTTCCCATTTAATGTGTTTTAACAAATTATTTCATGGAAATAATGGGTTTTCGATAATCATTTTATGTTCCATCATTCAATGAATTTTTTATTCAACTATTTCCCAAGTTTTAAGGCTTTCTCGTCTCAAACTTCATTCTTTGTGGCATGTTTTGATTGATAAACCAATATTCAATTATATGGTGTATACATTGAATCTTGAAATATAACATCATGAATATTTTTTATAATCATGGTATTATATGTTCCTGTTTATTTACATTATTTCAAAAGTTTTTTGGTTTTAAAAGTCTATAAAGGGTTTTTCTTAAAAAATGTTGTTTTTAAATATCTAAGGATACTTTCCCGAGTTTTAAAATAAATGTTTTTAATGTTATTTTAAATGTATTTTTCATTGAAATATCCTTTATTAATTTATTATACATCAATGGAAATATGTTCCAATGATACCATCCTTATTATTTATCTTTATGATTTTTGATTATTTTAAAGAAATTTTCATGGAGCGTGTTTCTTTTCCATGGGTTAATCAACCTAAAAAGTAATGATGGTTGTTTTCATGGTTTTTATTTTGAAAAGTGTAATATTTTAAAGGTTTTTTCCTTATTTGGTAGTTGGACATATGTATGAATGATTTAAGGGTGGTAATGTTATAAAACAAGGATGGATGGGTTCGTTATAGCAGTCCAATGCATTAGGTAAAGTGATAGAGTTGACTTTTAAAAGTTACTGCTTAGATATAATGGATTTAACTATTTTATGTTACTACCAAGAGAAAATGAAGTTTACTAAATATGAGTAAATCCTAAGAGACAAAAGATTAAAATTTTATATGGTATTAATAATACAATGTTGGAATTATCTTTTATAGGTGATTTTGAAAAATGTTTGATTCTACAAGATACCTAAATTGTTTTATAATTCTTTTTATGAGTTTTAATGGATCCTTTTCTCAAGGATTTTTTCACATAGATCATTATTGTTGACTTATATGACACTTATCTTATATTAAAGCTTTATTCCACGTCTAATGATTTTGGATCCACGTTTTTATGGGTATGAATTCTTTTATGTTATGCTTATACACTTTTATTATGTCATCATACCCTTATACCCATCTTATATCCACAGATAACAATCAATTGCTAATGCTTATGTTTACCCTTCCTAAGTGTTTGAGCTTGCCCATATTATGTTTTCCATTTCCTGAGTTTAATAAGAACAATTCTAAAATAATTATGTCTAAAAAGGTTTTATGTGGGAATAATTTTATGGGAGATGTTTAATACATATTGTGAAATAATAATTGTTGGGTATAGTAGAAAACATGATCACTTAAAGATATGTGTATTGTTATGTAAGATCTTATCCCAATTATTTACGACACTAAACCAAAAGGTTCCTTGGGTATGTAAGCAATTAAATATTTACATTTTATGTTGTATATTTTGGATGGCTAAAATTGGGTCATGTTTATCGGTATCAAATAAAAAAATGTAAAGATTATGTTTCTAGAACTGAATACAGGAGTGCGGGTTCTGGGCTATTATAATAAACTCAATCCATTATGCTTACAAGAAAATTGGATTGGTATTACTCCCAAGCACTATAAACATACCTATCTCCTATAATATAATATATTTATGGGATTGAGGATTAAACATTATCAACTATTTTATAATAATATTTGAATATATCCTTGACATATAATATAATTTTTTAGGTAAAAGTATATGTTTTATCCCTATATAATACCAAATTTCATTGCAATACCATGTTCTTATAAAATCCCACATTTTTATTTCATGACACATTCCTAATTTACAAAACCATGGATTTCATTATGATTTAAAAATATTATTCTATGCTATATTTTTTGGTTTCATGAACGTCCAATATGGATTAAATTCTATGCACAACATTTTATTACTATGTAATATTTCCTCATAATTATTTATTAAGATTTAATTATTTGATTTTGTTATTCATGATGGCTTTACCTTGATAATATATATTACTAGCATTTAAAATATTGATAATTTTTATATATTCCAGTATTAATTATTTTACCCAAAATGAAACTTTATCTCACTCAATTTTTATGTTTCCCCATTCTCCTAGGTCATTATTGGTGATGAAGTGATATTTGTCAGATTATAACAAATTTGAGATGTAAAATATCATTTTTTAGGTTTATTATTTAAAATGTACCTCTATCAAACAGACCCAAAACATTTTATTCTATAAGTTGGTTGTATTTTATGATCAGTGTAATATTTATGTTTGTTTTACACGAGATCTGGAAGTCCGTGTTTTGAGTACATCAACTCTTAATTTCATTTCTATGTATATTATCATTTGTTATAGTATATTTAAAAAATATATCTCAATTTATTCCATGTATATATTTCAATTTTATTATTTTCCACGTGGAATATTTTTCCTAGTACATATCCCATTTTTTCCCAGTATACCCTTTTTATATGATATTAATATGTAGAAGAAGGTGTATCACATAACACCATATTCATTTCTTATCTTTCCTTTATTTTTTATAAAAAAAATTAAATGTATATTTTATTTATTTCAGGGATTATAATTATTTTTTTTCCAACCCACTAATCTATTATCCATGATAGATTAATCACACCCTTTTTTATAATACATAATAATTTGAAAATAATCCCAAGATTTATGCATCATTATATAAAATCCAATGTATATAATGATTTATGGAAATGAAATACCAAGTAAATAATTTATTATTAATATCCTTTGCCTTCCCTTTTCATTAATTATCTATGATAAAAAATTCTTTATCCTTGAATTATCTAATATTGTTCCCATTAGTGAACTCCTTTCTATTTAAATATTCACGTCACCTTATATATGGTAGTAGTGGACATATAGTTTCAAAGGGTAATTAATAGTATGTGAATAGTCACATTCCCTAAATGATTTTATTTATAATTATCACACGTCCACTTCATTATTTCATATTCCTTAATTGGACCCCATCTTTGGATTTCAGTGCAATTGTAATATATTTGATTATTATATTGATTTTCCATCTACTTGACACTTTCCTGACATGATTAAATACTCAATCCGCACCTTGTGAATTATATGTAACATATTTACTCTAATTGAAGCATATTCAACTATATAAATATATCATTCAATTTATTTTTGAGAATAATTTTTAAAGATGTATATTCATTTATACAATATCAGTAATCCCTTTAATAAAAATAACTCCCTATTCAGTCATTAGTTTCTACTATTGGTATAATCTAATTTCCATATCTGAATGAATTTTACACCATATGATTTTTTTATATAACCAATTAAATTCCATACGTTAATTGTAATATGTTTTTGAAGGATTCATGATAAAATTTTTAGGTTCATATAGCACACACACACACACACACACACATATATATATATGACATTATAGGATAGATGGGATGATAATTATATCTCCATCAAATGAATTAATAAAATCATTATATCACACAAGATGATTATGCCATAGATAGGTGCAGTTATATTTTTCTATTTTCTTATAGAACAGAAGTAGTAATCTATTTCAATTATGTTATAGACAAGACGTAACTAGACCTTCCAAATATACTATGGTCAAGATATATGTATCCATTTAATTATGTTATGGATGATATAGGATTAATTTTTTATATAATTTTGTGAATATTTACCTAAATAATCATTAAATATGATATTGTATAATTAAGTATAAGTAATATTCAAAAAACATGAAATGTTTTCTATATATTTTGTTGAGACCATGGAACATTGAGGTGTTCAAAATATAAAAAGCTGGTTATGAAGAAAGAAGGATTTCTCTATGTGTTTCATTTTGATGTCTCTCATAAATCAATTTAGTATATTAATCTTTCATCATGATGTTTCAAACATAGATGTGTTTGAGATATGGATTCCAACAGATCAAGTACATCAAATAGAGTAAAAAAAAACCGAGGATAACACCAAATGTTTTCACAATATCATCAGGCTAAGATGTTCCTAAAAATAAAACTAGAATATGGTTTTCTATTCTTTAGAGTACCAAATATCCTGATCATTATAAGGAATTTACGATCCTTGATAAAGTTGTTCAAATGAAAAAGTTAGTAGAACTTGGAGGAATTATTGTTCCGGAACAAAGATAAATGTTGTTGATGTTCTCTTATAGAAAGAGCTATATGAAGTATATCAGAAAAACTTATAAAATGATCAAGATTCAAATTGATAAAGTCTCAAATAGAGTTACCTGAGAAAATTTGTTGGATATAGTCCATTGGATGTATTTTTACAAAGTCATCAGATTGAGTACATCATATGTAATTTTAAAAAGTCATCAGAAAAATTATTATAGAAATAATTTCAAAAAGTTATCAGAAAGAGATGTTGTTGTGAAAGATTTGAAGGAAATAGAGTTTGAAGGAAGTCATGAGAAGAATTTAATCAAAGAGCCCTAAGAAGAGGGAACATGGGAGGATTAATATGTGAACAAGTATGATTTTTACTGAATGGAAAAGTTCCCATGAATTTTTACTGGATGAATGCTTTTGAAAGTCTTTTACAAAGTTTTTATAATGACATTAAATTTTATGATGATGACATGGAAGTTCAACACTCCAATAATGATGATGGATTCTGATTCTTACTGAGATTTTAGAAAAGTTTAAAGAACGTTGATGTTGAGTTTTAAAGAAGTCTTTATGAATATTTTTGACTCTTATTAACTTAGAGGTTTGAATTCAATCAATTGAAGAAAATTTTAGTGGGTTGTTCAAAGTTTGAGTAGGAAATTTTAACTTGAAGTTTGCGCTACTCCCTACATCTTAGGAGAAGTGATGAATTTAAAAAGGGGAGATGGTGAATTGATAAAAGGGTGGCCAATATTGTTGTTACTGGGAAAAGTGTTGAATAAGTGAAGTGTTGTGTTACCAGAAAGAGTTTTCCAATCAATTAGAATTGGATGAACAATGAGAAAAAGGTGATTTGAAAAATAGAGGTGATTAAATGGTCAGGGGATGAATATACTGGACCAAGGGCATCAGACTGAGGGTACCGAATGGAGAAGTGATCAGATGAAAAACATCGTACAAAATGATCATCAAAAGTTAGAACGTTATATTTAATGAAGTTTCCAAGTATAAATACTATCATGCAGTTGAAGGTGATAGTGGGGACAAAGAATCAGACTCTCATTAGCAAGTGGATCTTGAAGGTGTATACCTCAACATGTGACACCAGAGCCAGTGGAGCCTACCCCTTAAATGGAGTTGAGGATATTAACAAGGGTGAGAAGGCCTGTGAAGAGGCATTCACCATCCTTACATTATTTGTTATTGATTGTTGGTGGAGAACCAAAATTCATTAAAGAAGAAATGTAGTTGAAGGAGTCGAGCAAGTGGGAGTTGGATATGAAGGAGGAGATTTCTTCATTACATGACAATAATACTTGGGAGTTGAAACATCTTCCACAAGGAAAGAAATAATTACAGAACAAATTGGTATACTGGGTTAAGGAAGAACATGATAGAAAGAGGAGGTACAAGACAAGGTTGGTGGTTAATGGTTTTCAAGAGAAGGAAGGTGTGGATTTAACTAAAATTTTCTCACCTGTAGTGAAGCTTACACAACAGAAAAAATAGGAATTTTTGACCGGCTCATCTCTTGTCACAAATATTCCATTGATAGTTACTATTTAAGACGGGGAAAATTCCCATCGCAAATACCTTTGGTGTGGTTTACATTGCAAAACACAAGAATGGTATTTGTGATGGGATAATATTCCCGTCGTAAATGCCTTCCCTCAATATTGTTATTTGCGACAAGATTTACATTCCGTCGCAAATAACATGTTAGTAGAAGAGTATTTGTGACGGGTCCCATCACAAATACCTTCGGTCATTATTAGTTATTGGCAATGAGAATTAATTCCAGTCACAAATAAACTACCGGCAGAAGGGAATTTGTGAGGGTTTCCATCACAAATAACTTTTTTTACCACCAATGCTATTATTTTTGGTGGGTACAATTTGAGAGACCCGTCGCAAATTATATAACCTATATATATACCCCCACCTGAATTCTTTTCACTTCCTCTTCCTCTGATCCTATTTCCTCCCCTCTTCTTCTTCTCCTTAAATATTTAAAAGTTTTAAATTTTACATGAAAGAAAATATTTGGGTTTAGATCTAACAAAAAGTCTAGTTTTAAGGTATTTATTTAATGTTTTAATTTTTTTGTTAATTTGTTTTATGTTATGTTAGTAATTATTCTTATTAATTAGTCATAATTATTTTTAAATAGAATTAGTCATTTTATTTCTCTATATATAGTTTTAAGTAATGTGTAATTATTTTTAATTAGAAGTATTTAGTTTTAATTATTAATAATTATTTGTAATTGGAAGTAATTATTTTAAATTAATTGAAATTAGTTTTAATTATCAGTATGTAATTAGTAATAATTAGTAATGATTATTAATTATTAGTAATAATTAGTGGTAATTAGTAATAATTAGTGGTAATTAGTAATAATTGGTGGTAATTATTAAGAATAAGTAATAATTAGAAATATTTAGTGGTAATCAGTAATAATTAGTGGTGATTAGTAGAAATTAGTAATAATTAGAAATAATTACGGGTAATTAATAATAATTTGTAAAAATTAGTAATAATTAGTGGTACTTTGTAATAATTAACGATACTTAGTAATAATTAGCAGTACATAGTAATAATTAGTCGTAATTAGTCGTAATTAGAATTAATTAGTAGTCATTAGTGTTAATTAGTGGTACTTAGTGGTAATCAGTAATAATTAGTAATAATTAGTGGTAATTAGTAATAATAAGTAATAATCAGTAATAATTTGTGGTAATTAGTAATAATTAGTTCTAATTAGTGGTAATTAGTAATAATCACTGTTAATTAGTAATTATTAGTAATAATTAGCAATATTTAGTAATAATTAGTAATAATTAGTGGCAATTAGTAATAATTAGAAATAATTAGTAGGAATTAGTAATAGTTAGAAATACTTAGTTGTAATTAGTTACAATTAGAATCAATTAGTGATAATTAGTAATAATTATCGACAATTAGTAATAATTTGTAAAAAGTAGTGATAATTAGTAATAATTAAAAATAATTAGAAATGAATAGAAATAATTACCAATAATTATTAATAATTAGAAATAATTATTAAAATTTTGTAAAAATTAGTAAAAATTAGTAATAATTGGTAATAATCAGTAATAATTAGTAAAAAATAGTAAAAACTAGAAAACATTAGTCATAATTAGTAATAATTAGCGGTACTTAGTAATTATTAGTAATAATTAGTGGTAATTAGTAATATTTTGTAATAATAAGCGGTAATTAGTGGTAATTAGTGGTAATTAGTAGTAATTAGAAGTAATTAGTAATAATTAGCGGTAATTAGCATTCATTAGTAATAATTATTACTAATTAGTAGTAATGAGTAATAATTTGTAATTATTTGTAAAAAATAATGTTAATTATAAATAATTAGTCGTAATTGGTGATAATTAGTAAGAATTCCTAAAAATAGCAATAATGAGTAATAATTAGCAGTAATTAGAGATATTTGGTAATAATTACTAACAATTAGTGGCAATTAGTAATAATTATTTATAATTAGTTTTAATTAGTAATAATTAGTGGTTATTAGTAATAATTATCTTTTATTAGTAATAATTATTAATAATCAGTAATAATTACATGAAGTTAGTAATAATTAGTAATAATTTATGATAATTAGTAAAAATTAATAACAATTAGTGGTAATTAGCGGTACTTAGTAATTATTAGCATTAACTACTAGTACTTAGTAATAATTAGTGATAGTTAGTAAAATTCAGTAAAAGACCATATTTAATTAGTATAATTAATAAAAAATAGAATAATTATGTACAAATTAATTTAAAATACTATATATTTTTTAAAATTTTAAAATTAAAAAAAATGATTAAATTCAATAAAAGTAATTTAAATTAATAAAAATTCATATAAATTAGATAAAAGAGCTTAAATTTATTATAAATTTCTATGAAATAATATAAATTATTATAAATTACTAGAAAAGTAAAAATGAAACAGGTCCTCAATTTTCAGGTTATGAGCAATTAAAATTTGGATATGGTTCACACAAATTGATCATTTATCACGACCTAATGATTTGAAATCTTATGATTTACAAATTTTATGTAATTTATAATATATTCTATTAATTTATATTAAATTATACTCATTGTTATTAATTTTTAAAAAAATATGTTAATTTATACTAATTAATGGTGAATTTAAACTAATTTAAACTAAAGTAATAAAAAATTTATAAATTAATAAAAAATTAGATTATAAAGCTCAAATCCCAAATAGCATAATTAAAATAATAAATTTTTATATTTTTATATAATTAAATAACTTAATATTTATAATTTTTTTATAATTATGGACCGAGAAAATAATAATAATTTTTAATTTTTAACTATTTTTTTGGCCATCATTTTATTATATCAAATTAATCACAATATTTTTATATTTTATAGAGAAATTTGGAAGAAGGAAGTCAAAAATAGTATTTATTACCTGATTTTGATTGGATAAATCATCGTAGGAATCCAAATGGTTTTAGTATAAATCATATATATATTTAAGGTGTATGAGCTTTATTATCATTCGCATCATCAAAACCATAATTTTTTTAGAAGTAAAAATTAAGTGTCCCTATAAGAAATGTCATTTGAGGAGCTTTGACACATTTGATAACATTGGGGGCCATCTATTACATGTTGTTTTTCAAAAAAAATTTGTTTCTGGGTATCAATATGGTGAACGCACTTATTGAGAAAATATTAATAATTAGGTTCTAGATCCATCATGGTTTCAAACTTTAGTACATAATGTTGCTGGTATATATTTTCAACAATTTGAAACTCATGATGATATTTAATTTACTCATGAGTTTGAACCATCTTGATTTTATGATTTGATGAAGTCTACTGAGGTTGCATTATATCCTGGTCGTAAGATAAGAAAATTTGAAGAAGTTTCAACATTTATGGTTATTAAATCAGATAATTGAATGTCAAATAGCTATTTTGATCAGATATTATCTTTGGTTAAATAACTATTACCTAAAGAACATGTGTTTCTTAGAATATTCCATGAGAGTAAGAGGCTGGTTCATAATATGGGGCTTGGTTATCAGAAGATTCATGCATGTTCAAATGATTTCATCTCATATTATGGTGAAAATGATTCATTGATTAGTTGTCCTACATGTGGATAATCAAGGTGCAAAGAGGCTCAACTAGGGAAGTCTGGATTGATTCTTTTTTAACAGTTGAGGTATTTCAAGCTTACAACTAGATTGCAGCATTTATTTATGTTTCAGAACACATCATCATTGGTGTCATGGAACAAAACCAATATTTTAATGATTAAAAGATTAAATCATCATTGTGATGGTGATTCATGGAAATATTTCGACCAGGTACATCCATTATTTTATTTAGAAGCCTGAAACGTGTGATTGGGTATTTTTACTAATGGTTTCTATCCATTTAGTTATTATGGTAGTAAATATTCTTGTTGGTCCATATTTATAACTCCGTACAACTTACCTCCTTGTATGTGGATGAGTAATCCATATATATTTTTGACCTTATTACTTCTAGGACATCCAAAAAAGAATATTAATTTTTATTTGAAGCTTTTAACGGATGAGTGAAATTTACTATGGAGTAATCGTGTCAGTACATATGATGTTGTTTTGAAACAGAATTTAATAATGAAAGATGAATTAATGTGGATAATTAGTGACTTTTCTGTATATGGAATGTTATTTGGTTAGAGTACACATGGTCTAAAATCAAGTTCGTACTGTATGAGTGACAACAAAGTGTTTATGCTCATAAATGTGATAAAACCTTGTTTTTTTACTGTCATCACATATTTATTCCTATTGATCATTTATTTCGAAGGAAGATAAATAATTTTATAGAAGTAAAATTTAAAGAGATGAACCTCCAGAAATGATCTTAGGTATTGATTTAAAATATATTGTCTCTTCTTTACCTCCCATTACCATTGGACCAACTATAAAATAATAAAAAATAGATGAATTTGGGAAATACCACAATTGGATTAAAGAGAGTATTTTTTGGATCTTTCATATTGGTCTGATTTGTTGGTCAATAACATGTTGGATGTCATGCATATTGATAAGAAATGTTTTAATATTTTATTTTATATAGTTTTTGGACACACTTGGTAAGACCAAAGATAATGTAAATGCACATTTAGATCTTGCCCAAATTTTTAGGTGACAAGAACATGAGTTATTTTAAAATGACATATCAAAAAATTTAATGAATCCTAAACAAGATTATACACTTTCTAAATAAAAAAATTTATTATTTTTTTTAGTGGATTTTGGAATTGATACTACCAAATGGTTCTGTTTCCTATTTTTTTAGATGTGTCAGAAACAATCATAGTACCGGTTTAAAAATAATGATTGTCATGATATATTTGAAAGAATTATACCTATTGGATTTACTGGTTTATTTAATTATTCGATTTGGGATGTGATAATAGAAATATAGTATTTTTCTAAGGCATTTTTGTGGTGCAATAGACTATGACACACATAGTAAACTGCAAGAAGATGTTGTCTTAATTTTATGTAACAAGGAATAAAAAATTATACAACCATTATTTAATTGAATGTAATATTTGATATTACATTTTCCAAATGGAGAAAAATGTGGGGGGATGATATGGTTCTAATGGGTGTATCCATATGAGAGATGTATGTAGAAACTGAAGAAAAAGTTTCAGTTGAATGGTCAGTTATATAATATTCTTTTAAAGAAGAAATTTCTTTTTCTGGTCCCATTATTTCTAACCTGAATATCCTTCAAAAAATAATCAAATGGGTAATAATGAGGTAAATGTTGATGATGCACTAAAAATTCAATTATAAATTTTTAATCATCCTTAACTTGGATTTGGTGAAGTTCGTGAATAGTATATTTCAGATGATGAACATCGTATGGATCATACATATATTCTGCTCAAATTTGGATAAGTGTCATGATTTGTACAGTGAGTGATACTACCATATATTATTTATTTTTTATAAAAAATAAATTAATATTATTTTATTTATAGATAACATGACTATCATATCAAGAAAAAATTTCCACAAATTACAATAGCTGCTCTTAAAGAACATAAAAAATATAATTTTTCCTATTGGTTTAATGGACTAGTAAATATATTGTTTTTAATTTAACATATGAAATCAATTTATTATTTGTTATATTGTTAATTGTTTTTCAATTTTTTTTTGTATCGTAACATGTTGATAAAATTGATAATTGATTATGTGTATTCAGTAACCCACCATCCAAAATGATTAAATTTTCTAATATATTTGTTGTGAATGGTTTTAAATTTCATACACATGCATATGATGAATAAAAAAATAATAAAAAATGGTGTTTTCTTGGGAGAATATCATCATAGAGAAAGTGAAGTTTAGTTATATGGAATGATGGATAAAATCATTGAGTTTTGTTATCAGGGATTGAATTACGTAACGATGTTTAAATGTCATTGGTTTGATACTGATAGAGGATTTTGTGTTTATATGAACCATGGAATCGTTGATATTAAATATAAAATCCTTCTTGTAGTAAATAAAACATTTTTATTGGCTCATCAAGAACACCATATATATTATTCAAATTATTATATTTCTACAAGAGAGTTAATTGATTGGTGGATCATTATAAAAATAAAATCCTATAGAAATCAGTTTATGAAAAGTGAATATAGTTATTTTAAGTGAAATGAATTTAAGTTTTTCAAGAGAAAACTCCAAATACATATTTTAAATGAAGAGACATGAATATAGATGATGACACCCCATAGTTACTGTTCGATGGTGGTAATTATGTTGATGATGCAACAAATGAATTTGAATTAACAAGTGACGATAAAGATGAAACTCCAATAGATGTTGATGATACTTAGGAAAATGAAGATATTAAAACCATCATATAAGAATATTAGGATAAAGATGAAGAATGAAATAATTACATGTTAGTTGTAGCAAAAATATATATATATATATACTATTCATATTTAATTATTTTTTGAAAACTTTGTTTTTATGTTTCATATGGATGACGAGACTTATGATGATATCTACCTTAGCCTTGAGAAGGTTGTATTACCAGGTGATGAGCATTATGCTTTATTATCTGACCCTAAGTTTCATAGAGGTTCATTGTCGATTACATGGGGTCAAGGACTTGCAATATTGATGATTCCCAAACCTATTCCTGAGCGACGTTTATGTCTTGAGTTCAATATATACACATAGAGGTATGTTTAGTTGTGTATTTTAGTTATTTTTCATTTCTTTTCATTAATTTATTTATGTATTAATTGATTGGTTATTTGGTCTGTTTTTTCAGAGATTTACGCATATAGTTTTTGGACAAGGGAGTGCAATTTTGTGGAAGTATTTTTCTAGAGCATGGGTGATGTGGGATTATATTCCCATTTATTTTTTATACCACATATTTGATCATTGGATGGTATGTATATAAATAATAGTTATTTTAAATTTATTTAATTATTAACTTTCTATTATTAATTATTTTTATGGTTTATGGTATCTATTCGATTATAGCATGTAGAAATCTATTTTTTAGGAATAGGAGATCTTTATACATGATCATTGTCATCAGTTTTTTCATAATCTAAGGAGGACAACCATGAAGAAAGAAAGAGTCACGAATTTTGACCAGTCTCGCTGCACCCACCAACTAAATTACATCTCATCTTAGGTTTTGGATAGATTATTATCATACAATATGAGATATAGTTTTTAGAGGAGGAATCATTAGGTCGGATGAACCAGGGGAGGCAAGAGGTAACACATCGAGCTGGTAGTCGTAAATTCAGTACGCATCGATGACATATGGTAAGTACATTATTTAAACATTTATATAACTTTAAATTTAAACATTTTGTTTTATAATCATAAAATAATTTGAACATCCCAATATTATGGAGTTCTATGTCTATAAGAATATGTGCAATGATCCAATCATTAGAGATATTGCGGGTTGTTACTCGCATCATATTGTCCTCAGCATAATATTTTTGAGTTTTAAAATTTACTAAAAACAATATTTTAACTATTTTAATTTCAAATTGAAATTAAAGGAGTCATATGAAGCCATTATTTCTCAAACACAAGATGAGACTCATGCCACAAGTTCAGGAGGATTTGATGACACATCATAGATTCATGTGACGTAGTATGCTTTTGAGATGGTCTAGGTAGTTGGTATCAGTTCTTGATTTATGTCTAATAATTATTATGGTAATTATGCATGGTCAAGGTCTATCTCGGGGGGAGATTTTGGAGAGTATACATCATCAAACTCCCAATATGAGGAGTATATACAAGAACATAGTGATTTTATAGAGGCCATTCGTAGGGAGAAGGAATATCTTTATCGATAACATGAGCAACAACAAGTGGATATACAATGAAAATAGTAGAAGCAACATAAACATGCGATGGAGTACAAGCAATGACGCGCTCAGGGTATTGGTATGGTGTTCCCTCCCCATCATATTTTAGATGACCCCCTCCCTCTCCCTCTACAATTCTGTATACGTTTATTATGTTAACATTTCAATATAAATATTTTGTGTAATATTTTTATTATTTTAGATCTTTACAATTTTATTTATTACATTTTTTAATTTTAATTTTAATTTTTTTAAATTTTTGTCCTATTTATGATGGAAATATATCCCGTTGCAAAAATATTTTTATGAAGGATAATGTTCCCCATCATAAAAACATTTTTAAATAATTTGGATAAAAACTATTTGTGATGGAATATCGCAAAAAATTCATTTTGTGACATGACCCCATTGCAAATGCACTGTAAAAAATAATTAATTTTTCAGTTGTGTTACCACCATCCTGGTGGCTCTAACTATTGTTATATAATAAGACTTATACCTAGTGTATCTTGATGTCAATACTTCTTTCCTTCATAGAGATAGAGAGGAGGACATCTATATGAAGCAGCCATAGGCATATGTTGTGTCAGAGGAAGGAAGACCTGGTGTGGAAATTCCTGAAGAGATTATATCGGTTGAAGTAGGCACCTGGATAGAGGAATAAAAAGTTTTATTAATTTATGACTAAAGATAAATTAAAATGGTGTGGCATGGTTCAATGTTTCTACACCAGGTATTTTGGTGATGAATACATCATACTACTTCTATATGTGGATGACCTTCTCATTTCAGGATCATGTATGCAAATGATTGATGAGATGAAAGGGAAACTATATGAGGAGTTTGAGAGGAAAGATCTTAGAGAAGCTGACAAGATTTTGGGGATGAAGATAAAGAGAGACAAAATAGTTAGAACCATGATGTTATCATAGACTTATTACATTGGAAAGGTTCTGAGAACATTTAGTATGCTAGAGGAAAATTTAGTCTCTATTACCATGGAGATTCATTTCAAATTATCAAAGGATACGTAATAATCAAAGATGGAATAAGTGGTTAAATACATGAAAAAGGTTTCATACGCATAAACTATTGTATATATGAGGTATGTCATGGTCTGTACTTGACAAGAAATTTCTCATGTAGTGGGATTTATGAGTAGGTACATGGATAACCTTGGAAAGCAACATTGGTAAGCTATGAAGTGGATATAGAGATACCTGAAGGTGATCAAGGAAGTATCTCTATGCTTTGGGAAAGGAAATTCATTATAGGGGTTGTTTAGGCTTCAAGTGAGTGATCATTGGATTGGTGTAGCCCAATTTTTTTAGATGATGTTTGATCGAATAATAGAGGTGTATACTATACACTATACTACAAACCTCATTGGTCGAGCTCCACAGTGAGCTCATTGGGGGTTGCAGGGGAAACACGCCCATACTTCAGGGGTCCAGGGGCCAAAGGCACTCAACATAAATTTTGGGGAACTATAGAAACTCTAACTGACAGTAGTAGAGCTGACGAGGAGACACTGACAGGGTACTATAGTAGTGCAGACTTTGGAATAGTTATTATAGCATCTTGGAATTTGGAGACAGAGGTACTTTAGCTTCGTAGAATTCTACCACCAGCCTCTATAGAATCTATGAATTGGGTGGATGAAACACTATAGCAGTGCAGACTTCTAGCCATTATTCACTATTGAATAGTGGAATTAATATGCGGTTGGCAACACAATGTTTCATCTTCTTTATTAGCTCATCGAAGGTAGAGTTTTGGTGTTATTAAAACTCTAAAAACTCTTTTTAATTGTGATCCAAAAATATAATGAATTTATTCTACCTCTCTATGTATATAATGATTATTCCTGAACTATGTAAATCAATTTTCACATCTTCTTCTTCTTATTATTCCTTTTTTTATATATTTTCTTTTTCTGGAAACATTTTTCATTGTGACTCCCAATGTATTTGAAATAACTAGTATCAAAGGTTGAATTCAAATTTCTCAAATTAAACGTTGTATATAGAAGAAGGAAAGGTGAATATCAATCTCTTAAATAGAACTTGCTTCAATTACTGGAGGATGGAAATTGAGGATTATATTTGTCATAAAAAGATTCAATTACTTCTTCTAGGTGTAAAACCAATGGATATAGAGTAGATAGAGTGGGAGATACTTGATCAATAGGTTTAGGGTACTATGCAACTTACATTGTAAAAAAATGAGGCATTTAACATCAAAGAGGAGAAGACGATGGCATGGCTGACAATAGCTCTCTCAATTATGTATGAGAATCCTTTATAGCTAAACAAAGTGCACATCATGAAATGTTTTTTCAATCTAAAAATGATTTAAGGGAGGATTATTGTAGTTCATATCAATTAATTCACCATTACAAGTCAATTGACATCAGTGGGAATTGTGATTGAAAATGAGGTATGTTTATTGGTTTTATAGCCTTTATTACCTAATAGTTGGTAAGTGACAATAATAGTTGTGAGTAGTTATTCAAGGAATAACAAGACATTTTTAAGGGATATGCGGGACCTGATCCTCAGTGATGAGATTTGAAGGAGTGAGTTGGGTAGATTCTCTGGTTATACTTTGAATGTTGAAGGAAGAGGAAGATATTCACAATGATATTATTTCAAAGGTGATAAATGTCAAGAGTAAAGAGTCGAGAAAAGGAAATTGGGGATAGTCCTACCTATTAGATTTTTGGGAATAAAAGACAAGTCATGAATGGGTGAAGATAAAAACGAAAGGCACCTGAAACTGATGCAGCAAACATGGTTTTAAATGGAATTGATAATGTGATATTTTTGAGCATGGATATCCCTATGGAGTCTTGAATTCTATATTTAGGGGGTTATTTCCATTCCAAATTAGATTAGAGTTCCTAAAAAATTACGTTTTTAGAAATTTTGGCATGGTGCATCTTGCTGATAATGAACCCTTACAGATCGTGGGGAAGGGCGATGCACAGTTTAAGACCAACAATGGGAATTTTATGGTTTTGGAAAACGTGACATATATCCATGGGTTAAGAATAAATCTTATATCAATCAGGTTGATTAATGATATAGGTTTTAGTACCACGTTCACTGGTGGTGTATGGAAAATCACCAAGGGATCTATGGTCATTTCTCAAGGATCATAGAATGATATCCTATGCAACATAAAAGAAACATCCATGGACATAATTGAATCAATAAATTATGTATGGTATTCACAACTATGGAACTACATGCTATTCGACATGATTTAGAAGGGTATGATGGTGTTGAAAACAATTGGAATTCTACTAGAGCTAAAGATAGAGAATGTTGGCTGGTGTGAAGATTTTATCTTCAAAAAAATGAAGAAGGTATCTTTTGTGAATGGAGGAAGATCACTAAAGGTTGGGAATCTTGAACTCGTGCACACAGATTTTTTGCGGCTTTCACCTATAAATTCATTTGGAGGGTAACAATATTATGTTACATTTAATGATGAATCCACAAGGAAGGTATGGGTTAACTTTTTTGAAAAGAAAATACGACGTGTTTAACGTGTTTCAAAAGTGGATGTCCATAGTAGAAAATGAGTCGCGAACTAATATGAAATATTTGAGGTCTGACAATGATAGAGAGTATGATAGTAAGGAGTTCATAGAATTTTGTTCTAATAATGATATTACGTGGGAGAAGACTGTTTTTGGAACACCATAGCAGAACAATGTAGCTGAAAGGATGAATAGGACACTGAATGAATGTGCCTAGAGCATGAGGATTGACTCAGGATTACACAAAACCTTTTGGGTTGATGTAGTGAACATATAATCATATCTCATCAATAATATTCCATCTATAAAAATGGGAGAATTTCTACCATAGGATATCTAGTCTGGTAATGAGGCAAGACTCTCATATTTAAGAGTCTATGGCTGTTTGGAATATGTACATATTGATGCAGATTCAAGGGAAAATCTTCATGATAAGTACAGATCCTATTTTTTATTGGTTATGGTATTGAAGAGTCTAGTTAATGCTTTTCGGATGATCATAATAGGATTATTATTAGAATCTATAATGTGTTATTTAATGAAGGTTTCACGTATAAATTCCTCCATGCATTTGAAGTTAATAGTGGGAATAAAGAATCAGACTACCATAAAAAAGTGGAGCTTGAAGGTGTACTTGATCATGTGACCCGAGAACCATGAAATCCTACCCATCAAATGTAGGCGAGGAGACCAAAAATGTTGAAAAGAGCTATGAAGATGTATTCACCAACCTTACATTAAATTTTATTGATTGCCATTGGAAAACCATAATTCTTTGAAGAATAAACATAGTTGAAGGAGTCGAGAAAGTGGTAGTTAACTATGAAGGAGGATAAGACTTCATTACAAGAAAACAATACTTGGTATTTGAATCCTTTTCCATAAGGAAATAAATAATTACAAAACAAATGGGTATATCGGGATAAGGAAGAACGTGATGGAAAGAGGAGGTGTAATAGACCAACCCAAGACAACCAGAACCGTCGTCCAAGTTAGACCATTATGGGGTGGGGTATAACAAAGATAAAAAACAATCCTTGAAAAAAAACATACAACCAGAGATCAAATTAAAAATAAAGGGAGATATAACTAATCCAAATGGGATAAACCAGGAAGTATGAAAAGTCTAGACTAAAAAGTCTTCATGTGACTAACCTTCACCTCCAAAAAGCATACCAAATTGAAACAAAGACATAAAGAGAAGTTAGCATGCTATATAATGACCTTCTATTTACCAACGTCCTTTAAAAAAAGGTCTAGAGCTACCCAATGGCCGAAGTAGGGTGTGAGAAAGAAAGACACGTAGGAAACCACCAAGGAGTCTATAAAAGTTATAATATAAATAATGAACAAGTTCTATAATTAAAATTAAATAGTTTTATAATCATTTTTATAAATTAATCTATTTGAAAACATTTCTCAAACAATCCTTGGGTTTTCTACAAATTTCATATCATGTTTTCCAAAGCCAGAAACATGCAAGTCATAAAAACAATTAGGTAAACATAATGAATATAAATATATATGTGATCCAACATCCATGAAATAATATATCATGCAATAAACAACCCGAAACAACAATTCACATATTAGTCGGGATCTAGTCTATGGTACAATATGTACTAGACACTCATGATCCTATGAATGCATAAGGTTGTGTCTAAAAAATATCAACTCCTACCACTGTCCACTGATATGCAAGAGGTTTCCTCCTACTGGTGTCACACACACTAAGGCTACCAGTGTCTCTTTATCGACCAACCCAAGGTTCCCTCTATGAAATTTTTTTCTATTTTTGTTTTAAAAACCATGATCACATTTTCTATAAAACCTTTTCTAAGACAAACCAATCTGATTTAGGTTTTGAAAATCATTTTACTCTAAATCAAGGAAATTATGTTTTCAATGAAAAAACTCATTTAAAACATGAACCTATGACCCTTTTAATTACCACATGTGAAATACCATTTCAAATACCAAGGAATCAATAATAACAATAATAAATTAAAGAAATTTGAATACTTGAATAGATCCACCTAGCTTAAGGATGTTGAAAATCTAACCACCTCTAAAAAAGGCGATTGAAAACCATAAGATCTACCTTCGATAGACAAGGTACACCATGAAATTAAAAATGATCAATAGAAAACCCTATCTGATCACAAAACTAGAGGAAAACCATAGTCCCAACCAAAACCAAAGAAGAACAATAGAAAATTCTTACCATGAGGGAAGCAATCCAACCACAATAGTGATCTATCACTGAAAAAATAAATATAGACAGAACGAGTCACCCAAAATCACATAGGGTTCTCTCTAGGTCAAGAAAAGAAGGATTCACAAATAAAGAATGAAACATATCACTCGTAAGATGGACTAAAAAACAAAAAATACAATATTTACATGGTGTGTTACCCATTTACATGTCATTTAATCCTCAGGGTCCATATATGCTGAAAAACCTATTTCCTTTTAATTAAACACCTGATTTTTATACATACACGACATGCACCTATTACCCGGCGTGTAAACAATTCACTTCCTGTACCTGGTTCATGGATTCTTCTCAGAAGCCATTACACAACCTGTACTTCATTTACACAATTTTTAGTTCCCAATGAGAAGTAGAGAATACATGTTTTTGTGTTTAAAATTCCAAAAAATCCACAACTTCACCATTACAGGTATCCTACCAATTCAATGGTTGGAAATAATCACCCAATAAAAAAGGAAACCAAAATAAAACATTAGAACATACATGATAGAAAGGTAATGGGATGTTATAATATCACCACCATAAAATATTTATGTCCCCATAAAGTGATCAAGATCCTAGATCTGAAAAAATAGAAGGCCACTTTTACCTCATTAATAAATCCCACTCCCACATCTTATGGAAATATTTTCTTTTCTGCCATAGTATCCATACCAGGGAGATCATTTTTCCATGAAGTACCTTATCCTGGTAATCCATAATCTAAAATGGATACTCAATGAAAGAGGTATCGGGTTCAAGATCTATATCATCCCACCAAATCACTTGTGAAGGATCGGGTATATAACTTCTAAAATGGGAAAAATGAACCACATCATTGATATAAGTCCAAATAGAAGGAATTTCCAACTAGTTGACCACCATCCCCAGTCACTCAAGGATATCAAAGGGACCCACAATCCTTAGTTCCAACTTACCCTGATTTCCCAACCAATGATGTCTTAAGCCAGTTGAATCTTTGAGAAAAAACTGATACCCAAACCACAAACAATAGCGGAAGCCAATAATGGTCCACATAATATTTCTGATGACTCTATGTCATGATCAAATGCCTCTAGATCAATTGAACCATATCTGTAATCTACAAAACCAAACTCAAACCAACCAAGGACTGCTCTCCTAACTCTTCCTTGTACAAGGGAGATCAACATGGCCTCCCATACAAAGCCTCAAAGGGTGACATCCTGATCAAATCCTGATAACTACTATTATATTAAAACTCAACCAAAAGAAAATGTATATCTCAAGATCCAGCAAAATCAATCACATAATCCCAAATAATATCCTAAAGAACCTATACATCCCTCTATCTCTATCCATCTTTCTGTGCATGATAATTCGTGCTCAATTTTTACTAGGAACCCAATGACTCTTGTGAACCTTTATAAAATATGGATGTGAACCTCAAGTCCCTGTCAGAATAAACTTTAGAGGGAACCCCATGAAGTCTCACAATCTATCAGACATAAAAGTCTCAAAGCTATTCCAATTTCATCAGTTCATTTATTCGTAATAAATGCATTGATTAAGTGAGTGCCAATAATCACCCAAATCACATCCTTCCAACTAGGAGTCTATGGTTGACCAACAGAAAAATCTAGGGAAATTTCATCCCACTTCCATTATGGAATATGTAAAGGTAGAAACAAAATTGTAGGTATTTTGTGTTCTACCTTAACTTATTCACAAGTGAGACACCTCGATACAAAATTTACAACTGACCACCTCACCCCAAACACCAATTCCGACGAATCAAATTGTGGTACATATTTGTATAACCATGGTGTATGGACCAACATGACGAATGTACACTATCTAAAAAATTCTATCTCAGGGATAAAGAAACAACCAATGTACTATAAAATCACAAAGCTTCACTGGGAGACCAAGAACACTCAACATTGGTCTCCCCCCTATTTAGGATTTCTCCTAAGAATTGGATCCTAGTGTCTATCATCTACTCAAGTTGAAATCACTCTTCAAAATATGAGTTAATATTATAAAATCCAATAACACATTTCCACATACCTCCTTCACTCCCAAACTGATATCAATAAACAAACTCATCAGAGACCACTCTACAATTGATTTCATCACCTCTTGGATTGGCACTATTCTAATCTACATATCGGAAATCACGCTTCCTTTACCAGGTGTATATATGATATAAAAATCAAATGTCTAAAGATACTCAACCCAATGTCTCTATATCAAGTTCAGATCCCTCTGAGTGAAAACATAATTCATGATTTTGTGATTAGAATATGCTGTAAATTTCTCCCTAAAAAGATAGTGACACCATGTATTGAGTAAGTGAAAAATCACTGCTAAATAAAGATCATGGGTAGGTTAGTTCTTATAATGATAAATAATAGTCATGAGACATAATCTACCACCCATTTTCCTTAAATTAAGACACATCACAAACCTATACCAAAGTTATCATAGAAAACATCAAAACCTGAACCTGGTTCTGAGAGAATCAACACCGGTACTGAATTCAACCTCAATTTCAGGTCCCCAAAAGATCTATAACATTTTTTATCCCACTCAAAAATTATACCCTTATGGGTATATGATTCCATCAGAGATACAAGCTTGGAAAAATCCTAAATAGACTGCCTGTAATAACCAAAAAAACCCATAGATATTCAAATATCAAACATGTTTCTAGGCTTTTCCTAGGACATAAGTACCCGAATATTTTCAAGATTCACTAAGATGCCCCTCTCAGATATCACATTCCCTAGAAACCTGACCTCTCTGATCCAAAACTCACACATATAAAATTTACAATAAAAAATATTTTATTTCATGATTCACAGAATGACATCCAAATGATCCAAATGTTCCTCTTATGAATTAAATTATACTAGGATATTATCTATGAACACAACAAAAAAATGTCCAAGAATAAATGAAAGATCTGGTTCACCAAATCCATAAATAACATAATAGAATTAGTGGGTCTAAATGGCATAACCAGAAACTCAAAATTCCCATTTCGAATATGAAATGTTGTCTTGGATTTGTCTTCCTCTCAGAATCTCAACTCATGGTACCCTAACAGTAGGTTAATATAAAGAAAACCAATGAGACCCTATAAGATGATCAAATAGATCATCAATTCTAAGTAAAGGGCACTTATTATTAATGGTCACTAGATTAAACTTTTGATATTCAATAAAATGATTGAGACTTTCATATATCTTCTTAGAAAAGAGTATAAGTGAATCCCATGGTGACATGCTAGGATGAATAAATCCTTTCACCTCAAAATCTTTAATTGGGACCTTATGTACCACTAACTCAGCAGGTTCCATTCAATAGGATGACATATAAATGGGAATCATTCCAGGGATCTTGTCAATAATAAACATGATTTATCTCTATGGAGGAAGACCAGAAAAATCATCTGGAAGGACCTTAGGGTACACACACACAACAATAGGTAAAGGACTTCCCATGCAATGGTCAACTATATCAAGAAACATTTCTAACAACTAGCATGAGATTGTACCATCATAAAGAATAATATGACCCACCCTTCCCAATCTAAAGTCTCACTCACCATAGAAAACATGAGTGACCCCATCAGAAGATAAAAACTATACCCATCATCGATAATAGTATATCTGGGCCTTCATGATGATCATCCAATCCATCTCAATAATCATGTGGAAGATGTCAAGATCAAGCACTAAGAAGTCCCAAACCACCTCAATGTTGGCTATCAACACTCGACATGCGGGGCACTTGGAGCATTGTTAAGACCTCTTCCCCAAAGGCATGTAAAGATACAAAAAAAAATCTCTAAATGAAAACCCAACACATAAAATAACTTAAAAGATATAAAATAACGCGTGACACATGTATCAAACAAATCTAGCACCGTAGAAGTCAAAATAAACATTGTACCTCTAACTGTAGATATCCCAACTTCAGATTCCTCTGGCGCACACTCTACCACATAAATTCATCCACACAAAGCCACCTGAACATCCCCCTTAGCCTGAGAATGAGACCCACCACACTTGAGAGCATTAACATGAACCTGTGACCCCTTGGTGAAAGTGTATATCACTTTACCGCCTTAGGACATCTGGTCCTAGAAATGTTTTAGATGGGAAGATCACCCATAAATATGGAAATTCCTAGGATACTTCATACAATGAGGAATGGTATAACCAAACCTCTCACACCGGTAGTAGATAACCTATTATTTCCCTCAAAAGGCCTCTGAAACTGGTCCTATATAAAGTTTACCACTCTTATGCTTCCTTTTCGGACCATAAGAAGCACCCTATCTAACCGCTGCACCAACTAAAGCTCCACCCAAACCTATACATCCAGGTATGTCTACCTCAACCAATGATACTTTATCCACTATATAAATAAATGTTGTAAGGAACAAAATAACTAGCATCGAGCAAATATCAGCCCTCTACCCCTTCTCGAACCTCCAATCCATCAGGTAATCATTAGTGACAAGTTGTGGTGCTAGATGGCCCAACTCAGCAAAACAGGTGGAGTAGTCTAGAACGGTATGATCCCCTTCATCCCAGGCCAGAAACTCCTAGGAATTATCCACATGTATAGTCTTAGGATAAAAACGTTTATTAAATATTTTCTTGAAAAAAACCTAGGTAAGACCCTCATGTAACTTATCTTTTACTATAGAGTCCCACCATCTTCTTCCTGGTTCCTTGAGCATATACGTGGGAAACCCCACTTAATATTCTAAATGTTCAAAAAATTTATGATCCTCTCAATTATTTCAAGACACTCCTATAATTTTTGGGTTCCTTTTTCATCAAGGAATATAGGTGGATGTTGTTTGAAAATTTTTGATCCATGATCAACTAATTATCCTTGGTTCACAATGCCCACTGAACCCAAAGTCCGAATGGCATGGATAACTACTTTAACCAAAGAAGGTTCCACTGGAGGATATGCCTGTGGAACCAACTTCATGACATCCCCTCTCATATTTAGAAGACCTATTCTAGGAGGCATTATCTATTAAACATATGAAAATAATAAATCAGTCATGAGATAACTACAAAACCATTAAAACAAATTCTAGAATCCAAAATAATGATTTAAAATGATAAAAATTTAAAGAAATTATGAATTTTACCACAAAAGGAAACACCCCTGTAAAAGAGCAGTTCCATCTAAATAAACTCCCCTCTTATTTTATTGAAATGACCTTACACACATTGTGTCCCCAAACATAACATATAGGCCAATTCAAATAGATTTAACATACAATTCATTCAAATGATACTAAGTACGAGGTCTTGGACTTAGTAAAGATTTTATGACAACCCAAGACAAATAAAATTCAGTAACAGGAGTGAGCTGTACAATCCCATTTTCTACACCTAATATCTGAATTTTGACGATTTTTATCCTATCTACCCAAGACCCAAAATCAACTCAGGTAGTGTTGACACACTTCAGGCTGAGTAACCCTTCTAATACCAAATTGTACCAAACCAACCCAGGACAACTAGACCAGTCACCCAAGTCAGCCCATTATGGAGTGAGGTATAACAAAGATAACAAAACAAGTCTTGAATATGAGAACAACAAGATATAAAACCAAAGTGAAAAGCAGAAACAAAGGGAGATTCAACCAAGACAAATGGGATAAACTAGGAATTTTGACACGTGTAGACTAAAAAGTCTCCATGTGACCAATCATTAACTTTAAAAATCATCCAAAACTGAAACAATTACATAAAGAGAATCCAACATGCAATAGAATTACCATCCCTTTACCTATGTTCTACAAAACAAGGTCTATAGCCACCCAAAGGGAGAAGTAGGATGTGAGAAACAAATCCATATAAGAAACCACCATGGAATCTATACATGTTATAATATCAAGAATGCACAACAAGATAGTTCTAAAAGAATTTTTATAAATTAAACAACTTGAAAACATTTATCAAACAATAGTTAGGTTTTCATTAAATTTCATAAAATGTTTTTCCAAATCCAGAAACATGCCAGTCATAAAACAAAGTAGGTAAATAGAGCGAATATATATATATATACATGTGATCCAACATTCCATGAAATAATATATCATGTAATAAATAACCAGAAACCATAATTCACCTTCCATTCAGGCTATATGTTATGGGAAAATATATACCAGACACTCACAAGACTACAAAGGCTTAAGGTTATATCCAACTAATATCAAGTCCTTCCATAGTCTATTAATATAGAAGATGTTACCTCCTAGTGGTGTCACACACACTAAGGCTACACGTTCCTCTTTATCGACACACCAAAGTTTCCTGATGTCACGACCTGTCCTCGGGGCCCGTGCCGTGACTACCCCATGTCCGCCTTCCATAGGCCAAGGGCTGGTGACTAGCACCAAAGGTGTAAATCCTAAAAAAGGGAAGGCATTGCCTTTATAAAAGTAATCAAACACAATAGAGTACGCAATAGAGGTAAGAACTAAGAAATACTGAAAAAAAGTAAGTGCTAAAAAGTAAATGGGCCAGTATACACCCAACTGTAATGTAAAGTACAACTGCAGTAAATTAAAACAGCAACTACCGAGTTGTCCTCTGGGAATCCCTCCTAAAGGGTGGGTACAGATGGCCTCCTCAGTACCTCGAGTCTGGCTGTCGGATCTGTGTACGTCTCGGCAAGTGGTCCACCTTTGGGTACCGTCCAGCTCCACAAGCCTCCACCACGATCAGTGTTGTCCTTTGTCTGCATCCAACATAATGTAGTGTAGGCTCAACCCATGCAGGGGTGAGTATACGATACTCATTAGTGACCCCGAGACCCCCGAAGGTCTCCCAGAATCCATGAAGTATAAACCACAGATGATTGACACAATCATGAAGTATCGACCAACTCTACTTACGTATATGACCATACATATACCTAAGTAATCATTCACAGTTTGGATCCAACTCTCGATACGAAGCACAACCCAGTCCACACAGTAAGTAAGGTCAATCACATCGATGATAATGATTGAAAGTCAAGACTCATCTCACACAGGTATACATTTTTCGTATAACGATAGAGATGATCATATGTAGTCGCTGATTCATCTAAGCTGTTGGACCCACGTAGGATACTAGACCATCTAAGCTATCAGACCCACGTAGTATACTAGACCAGCTACTCTATCAGACCCATGTAGGATACTAGTACAGAAGTCAAAATGTCAGACCCAATTCAGATACAAGTACCGTTGTCATCACTGTCAAACCCAAGAAGGATTCCAGTACAGTTGTTGTCGTTGTCTAACCCCATAGGATTCCAGTACGGTATCCATCGTCGTCGAACCCACGGAGGATGCCAGTATGGTAGTCATTCCAGTCGCAGCCAGCTCTATGGTTCCCGCACACAGCACGCTTGATTCTGAGAGGGTCCGCTCCTCAAGACAAGGGTTTGATAAATCAACTATCATGAAGTCCAATGTTGATGTATCCCAAAGTTCCGTCTCGTCAAAAGAAACCCAACGTGACAGACAGCGCATCAATCAGATTCCCAGTCTGAGAGTTATTGGCTTTTCCCATCCAGGGGCCCGGTTGGAATTACGCGCGTTCCAAACCTGGCCATTTTCCAAAGTCATCCAAAATTGACATAGAGTATCGCAAAAGGACCACTTCATCGCGAGGTTCCTACTATCATAGACGGCGCGTCGATCAGACACACGATCATGAAGTTATTCGCATTTAAGAGAAATAGGCCCGGCCATCATGCCCGGTGGGATAGCTGGTTGGCCCGTCCTGGCTCGGCGGGTCTGACTCGACTAAGGGGTCGACCAGACCCGATAATACGCGGCCCGGATCAGTGGGGCATGGCCCGGCCCGTGGCAGGCAGCCCGACCCGTGGCAGGCAGCCCGGCCCGCGCAAGGGCGCGACATGGCCCGGCGGGGCACGAACCGACCCCTGGAAGGAAGCCCGGGCCGCGCAAAGGAGCGGCCCAACCCTAATGGTTTGGCCCGGCTAGAGAGGCCTGGCCTGCCAGGGCTCCTCCCAGCCCACGGCTGGTCGTGGCTCGGCTAGCGAGCATGGCCGGTGCTGGGGGGGGGGGCACGGTCCCCTCGACATCCTGAACCGGTAGAGCTGCCCTCCTGTCCGGCCGATCTTCCTGGCTCGAGTGGCCCGCACTGGTAGGCCGTGGTCATTCTGCACGGGACCTGCAGTTTCCGCGACCTCCATCATTCCGGCCGACTTGCCAATGAGGCGGCCCGCGGAACGCGGGCCGCGGTCCCCCACAGCACGGTGCCCTTTTTGGCGCGACAGTCCCCCACAGTGTGGTGCCCCTTGTGGTGTCACGGTCTCCATGTCTGGTTGGATACGACCGGACTATTATTTTTCAGCCGAGCGGCCCACAGATTGCGGGCCGCGGTTTTCTTCATGTGGCCGGTGCGCGGTTGCCGCCTCCGGTTGTCGTCGCTACCGATCGTCGTCGCCATCGAAATAAAATGAGGATCAATGGAGGGTCATTGGGCTGGGTTCATTCAGCCCGCACCCTCCACGTTAGGTGGTATAATATGTCTGAATATAAAACACAGTTTCAACAAATAACAAAGAACAAAAAATATTCAATTAAAATTGAAGAAAACCCCTACCTCATAGTTGATGGTGCATGTCGTCAAGCCGTGGAAGACGAGCTTCGTGGTAGTCGGGCTTCAGGGAAGAACAATGTCGTCCTGTCAACGTTTGAGGATGATTCGTTGGTGATGTCTTTTGCATTATTCATTGAAGAACAATGTTCTTCGTCAAGAGAGGAACACCTTATTCTAATTCTCCAGAGATTTCCCCCACCGAAATATTTTCCAAGGAAAATATTCTAATAAGGCTTCCCATTATATTAGAATTTCCGTGAAATTCAAGACAATTCAAAAATAATTGTTGAAACCCAAGTTAATTAAATTAGGCATTAATTATTTGGGTTGGCACAATTTATGAGAGAAGAGGTGGCCTCATTAATTCATGGGAATCCCAAGAGTTTCAAAAAAGGGGGGGGGGGTGAAGAGTTCAAAATTCAAAGAAGGGGAGTTAATGGAGTTTTTAAGGGAAGTTGAAAGGTTAGGGGATTGTATGGGCCCCACCTCACATTATTATATCATGGGAGGTTATATGAGTGTGGGCCCCACCTCTAAATTCTCCTTGTAGGAAATAACCATCCAAGATAAATTAAATTATGCACAACAATTTTATTTATCTTTTTTATTAATCCCCAAAAATTAACTTCTCCCCCCCAAGCAAACGCAACTACAGTAAAGGTCCCCTTAAGTGAATACCGACACTGTGAGTTCATCGGTGTCCTCGGATTTCAATTCCAAGCACCGGTTCAAAAGATAAAAAAACTCACACGTACGTTTACTGAACATACCCAAAAGAAACATCAGAAATTGATTCCGGGCACATAGGGCGCCGTCAGAAACCGCGTACTGATAAAATTCCAAAGTATTTAAGAAAAATATTTCCTTGAAATTTTCGAGTCTTTACATTACCCCCACCTCAGGGCTTTACGTCCCCGTAAAGCTACAACACACACTAGGGAATCAAAAGTGGGTACTGAGCACACATCAGAGCCTCTCGCTCCCATGTGCTCCCCTGGAGGTTCCCGTGCTGCCAGCGAATGCACAACAGAGTAATCGACCGTCCACATAGGACCCAGTCCTGTTGATCCTCGATCTCCACCAGGACCTCCATGAATGTCGCCCCGTCATCGATGTCCCACTCCCCATGGTCAATGATGTGGGATGGGTCGTGTACGTATATACTCAGCTGAGATACGTGGAATACATCATGCACCCAGTGCAACTGAGTTGGAAGTGTCAGGCGGTCAGCCACCTCACCTACTCTACTGAGGACCTGGAAAGGTCTGATGAAATGTGGAGATAACTTGACACCCCAGCCAAATTTCCGTAGACCTTGTTGAGGTGAGACCTGTAGGAAGACGTGGTCTCCATCCTTGAACTACAGTGGTCTCCGTATCCTATTAGCATAGGAATTCTCTCTGCTCTGTGCAGTCTTCATCCGCGCCTGGATGATCTGCACTTTCTCTGTCTTATCCTGAACCATCTCTAGTCCTACAAGTGCTGACTCCCCTGGGTTATTCTAGCACAGAGGTGATCTGTAAGGTTGGCTGTACAGTGCCTCGTAAGGGGCCATCCCGATGGTGGAGTGGTAACTGTTGTTGTACGAAAACTCAACCAATGGTAAGTGATCCTCCCAGCTATGACCAAAGTTGAGGACACATGCACAGAGCATGTCCTCGAGAGTCTTAATGGTCCTCTCTATCTGAAAGTCCGTCTGAGGATTGAAGGCGGTGATCAGACGTAGCTACGTCCCAAGAGCCTCCTGTAACTACTTCCATAGTCGAGAAGTGAATCGAGCATCCTGATCGAAAACAATAGACGATAGAACACCATGAAGTCATATGATCTTCTGAACCTAGAGGCATCCCAAAATCTCTACTGATCCTAGCTCTCTAATCGGTAGGATGTGGGCCGAATTGGTGAGTCGGTCTACGATCAACCAGATAGATTCATGTCCTCTGGATATACGTGGAAGCCCCATCATGAAATCCATGGATATCCCATCCTACATCCACTCTAGGACCTCTAAGGGATGTACCAATCCTGCTAGTACCTGGTGCTCTGCCTTCACTTGCTGACAAGTGAGGCATCGTGATAAAAACTCTCCTACAACCTTCTTTATTCCTAGCCACTAGTGCTATCGTCTGAGGTCCTGGTACATATTCGCCACACCTATATGTACCACTAGAGGGAAAGTGTGGTACTCCCTCAACACCTCCTCCTGTAGTGTAGCTGGTACCATGGTACATCCTCTGAAAAGGATTTCGTGCACCCCTCCTTCAGAAAATCCATTAGGTTCCTGTCATGAGGATATCTGAGTACGTCGTGTCTCATAGTCAATGACCCCACACTGTGCCTCTCTGAGTCACTGAAGGAGTGGAGGAGTGACTGTGAGAGACTATAGAAAAGCTGCTCTATCTCTATCCTCAATGGATATCTGCAACACATCTAGTTTCCCTGTCGCCTCCCCTAAAAGATGAATCACCGATCTATTACTGAGAGCATCAGATACAACTTTCCCCTTCCCACGAGTATAGAATATCCCAAAGTCATAGTCCTGGAGGAACTTGAGCCATCGCCACTATCTCAGGTTCAGGTCCTTCAGAGAGAATATGTACATGAGACTCTAGTGGTTAGAGTAGATTGTAAAGCGCTCTCCCATCAGATAGTGTCGCCGCATCTTCAAGGCAAAGACCACTGCTGCTACCGCCAGGTCATGGGTAGCGTAGTTCTGCTCGTGATGCCTCAACTGTCACGAACCATATGCGATCACTGCTCACTCCTGCATCAGTACACACCTGATTCTGGTCCCGGAGGCGTCGCAGTATACTACGTACCGAAATCCCTCATTTGGTATCCTCAAGTTGGGAACACTGGTTAATCTCTGCCTCAGATCATGGAAGCTCTATTTAAATCTATCTGACCACATGAAGGGTTTCCCCTTCTTCGTCAAGGCTGAAAGCGGTGATTCAACTCTGGAGAAGTCTGGCACAAATCTTCGATAGTACCCAGCCAGACCTAGGAAACTCCACACCACCGTCATGCTCCTAGGTGGCTACGAAGAAAGTACTATCTCGAACTTTTCTGGATCCACTACAACTCCAGCCTCTGAGATGACGTGTCCCAAAAAGTGAACCTCTCGAATCTAGAACTGGCACTTCAAGAGTTTACTATAAAGATGGTGCTCTCTGATTGTATCTAGTACAACCCACAAGTGGTAGGCATGATCCTCCTTAGTAGTCAAGTAAATCAGTATGTCGTCGATGAAGACTATGACAAAACGATCAAGGTAAGGCTAGAAGATCCTGTTTATGAGACTCATGAACACCGAGAGAGAGTTGGTTATGACGAAGGGCATAACTAAGAACTCATAGTGGCCATAATGACACCTAAAGGTCGTCTTCTGCTCATCCTCATCTCGAACTCTGAGCTAGTGATAGCCTGACATGAGGTTTATCTTCATGGACCATCATGCTCCCTTGATCTGATCAAAGAAGACATCAATCCTCTAGTGTGGGTACTTGTTCTTCACAGTAACCTAATTCAGGAGATGGTAGTTGACACACAGTCAGAATCTCTCATCTTCCTTCTTGGAGAACAAAATTGGAGATGCCCAGGGTGAAAAAACTGGCTCTGATAAATCCCTTCCCCTGCATGCCCTCCAGCTGTACCCGCAGCTCACGAATCTCGGCGGGAGCCATCCGATATGCTGGAGTAGATATCGGTGCTATCCTGAGGTACAGGTCTATGTATAATTCTACATCTCTGTGAGGACGTAGTCCAGAAATATCGTCAGGGAAAATGTCCGCATACTGATCCACCACAACAGGAAAACTCAGACTCCACACATCAACCACTCCAAGGATGAGACTAGCCAACTTACGTGTGATCAGCTACCCTATCCTCTGCAAAAGTTTATCATGCGCTGTAAAGGCTCCCTTCTTGCCGGTGAAGGTAAACCTGCTCCCATCCATGTAGACACACCGCACCTTACGCCTAATGTAGTCTCTCTGAGCATGGACTGTAGACAACCATTCCATACCCAAGATGACGTCGTAAGGCCTCGACGCCACTACAAGAAGATCCCAGTCAAAGCTCTCGCCTCCTATAGTAAGCTCACACTACCAGCAGTAGTGATTAATTTTTGAGTCTGCTCCCGTAGGAGTCTATGGCTGTAAGGATCGAGCCAATGGATCTGTAGGAATCTCTGAGCTCCGAACAAGGGAAGTGGCAATAAAACAATGACTCTCACCTGTGTATATAAGTACTGCATCAAGGGTGGAGTGGACACAAATAGTACCTCGAATTATCTCAGGTGTGCCGTGGTCATAGGCCTCGACTGCCTGGAGCTGAGCATGCGTATGTCTGCCAGCTCTCTATGGTCGGGGTGGACCTCCTGGTTGTGGTGGTGGTAGAGCCACGAAACGTCGTCCACCACCCACTACTCGGCCAGCTCCTCTACCTTGTCCGCCCGATCCATATGGACCACCACGGTCGAACCTCTACCTTTGCCTGGGAGGTCCCTCTATTGTCTGTAGCTCGTCCGCATGGTGGGTCAGGCATTCCCATGCCATGTGACCCTGCCCACCACATGCATAACACTGCCTACTCCTCGTATATCTGGTTTGGTTTCGTGTGCCCCGCACAACCGAACCTGTATCCTGAGGTCACCCACCTGATGGCCTAGTCCACTTGGACCTCTGCGACATCTGTCTACAACCGTCTACAGAAGACTCCGCTACATGTCGCCCTATGGTGGGTCTCACTACTGGTGTCGACTCATCAAGAAAGCTCTTAATAAGAAGGGATCACTCCAGCACTCCCGCATGTGTGGGAATACTGAGGGATGTCATCGAAGCCCTAATATCATGTCTGAATCCCAGCTCAAAGGTCCAATCCTTGAAGAACGGGTCCTGTACCATGTCCATGGAGTAGCGTGAGAGGTCAGTGAACCTCACTGAGTACTGAGCTACCGTCATACAGCCCTGATATAGATGAAGTAACTTCTGTATCCGCACCGCACTAAGGGTGGCTGGAACAAACTCCGAGTAGAAGAGACTCTCGAAATCCGTCCAGAGTAAAGATGCCACGTCATGCACCTAGAGAATCAGGATCCACCATCTACCTGCTGCTGCCCGCCGAAGACTCGTGAAAAGGATCACCATAAGGTCGGCTGGTGTCCCTACCAATCTGAAAAATCTGACGATAGCCTGCAGCCAATCCTCAACTTCCTGTGGGTACGTCTCTCAATGGAACCTGGGCGTCCACTCTCGCTGGAAATCGTGCGACAAACTGAGGCAGCGTGCACTCTCTGCTGTTGGGGCTGGTGGTATCGGTGGCCCAGTGGGTACTGGTAACACTGGGGGCTCTACTGTGATGGGGCCCTACACTGAGGCCTCGTCCCTTGGTGGGCTAACATCCCATACGTAACTCAGAAGCCTAGCTGGATGCATTCATGGGGCCATCCTGAAAAGAAACAGGTGCTCCACGGTCAAACAGTATGACTGGTGAGCTGACACAATATAATCACACATAAAACTTTGGAAACAAAAATGCAATCAGTGTTTTCACGCACTGAGTCAGAAATCAGTGGTCAGGGTCCTGGTGTATGGATACATCGGCTGCCACACCAACACTGGACTCCCTGGACTGAAAACCACACTCAATACTCTTAACACTATTGCTTCACAGAAACGAATGATCCGAGTCCTAAGTTCTGCGGTAGAACCGACTCTTCTGATACTAAATTGGCACGAACCGTCCTCAGGACCCGTACCATGACTACCCCATTCCCGCCTTCCAGAGGCTAGGGGCTGGCGACTAGCACCAAATTCGTAAATCCCAATAAAGAGGGAATGCATTTCCTTTATAAAAGTAAACAAAAACAACATAGTACGCAATAGAGGTAAGCACTAAGTAATACCGAAAACAAAAGTTAGTGCTGAAAAGTAAATGGGCCAGTATAAAACCCCAAATGTAAAGTACAGTACAACTGAAATGCTAGTACAACTATAGTAAAGTAAAACCGCAACTACTAATTCATCCTCCAGGAATCCCACCTGAAGGGTGGGTACAAATGACCTCCTCAACACCTAAGTTCTGGTCGTCGGCTCCGTGTACGTCTCACCAAGTGGTCCAACTTTTGGTACCATCCATCTCCACAAGCCTCCACCTCGATCAGTAATGTCCTTCAAGTGTATCCAACACAATGCAGTGCAGGCATAACCCGTGCAGGGGTGAGTATACGATACTCAGTAGGGACCCTGAGACCCCCGAAGGTCTCCCAGAATCCACGAAGGATAAACCACATAAGAATTACACAATCACGAAGTATAAACAAACTCTATATAAGTATATTACCATACATATACCTAAGTTATCATTCACAGTTCGACTCCAACTCTCGAGCCCAATCATAACACAGTCCACACAGGAAGTAAGGTCAATCACATTGATGATAATGATTGAAAGTCAAGACTCAGCTCAAATAGGTATACATATTTCGTATAGCAATAGAGATGATAAGATGTAGTCACTGATTCATCTAAGCTGTCGGACCCATGCAGGATACTAGACTAGCTAAGCTCTTGGACCCACGTCGGATACTAGACCAACTACTTTGTCGGATCCACGTAGGATACTAGTACAGAAGTCAAACTGCCCGACCCACATAGGATACAAGTAGAGTAGTCATCGCTGTCGATCCCATGGGGTATTCCAGTAAAGTTGTCATCGTCATCGAACCCACAGAGGATTCTAGTACGGTATCCATCGTCGTCGAAACCCCAGAGGATTCCAGTATGGTAGTCTTTGCAGTCGCATCCAGCTCTAGGGTTCCAGTACACTACATGCTCAATTCTGGGGGGGTCCGCTCCTCAACCCAAGGGGTCAATACATCAACTATCATGAAGTCCATATTTGATGTATCTCAAAGTTCCATCTCGTCAAAAGAAACCCAACGTGATAGATGGCGCGTCAATTGGACGCCAGGTCTGAGAGTTATTGGTTTTTCCGTTCTAGGGGCCCTATTGGAATTATGGTTGTTCCAAACCCGGCCATTTTACAAAGTCTTCTAAAACTCACTTAGAGTATCTCAAAAGGACCGCTTGATCGTGAGGGTCCCAGTGCTGCAGACGGTGCATTGATTGGATGCACAGTCATGATGTTATTCACATTTAAGCGAAATGGGCCCGACCTGTCAAGCCCGGTGGGCTGGCGGGTCGGCCCATCCTGGCTCGGCGGGTCCGACCCGGATAAGGGGTCGGCCCAGCCCGATAATGCACAGCCCGGCCCGGTGGGACAAGGCCCGGCTCGCGGCAGGCAGCCCGGACATCGCAAGGGCGCGGCCCGACCCACACAAGGGCATGGCCTGGCCCGACGGGGTGCAGCTCGGCCCGGCGGGGTGCGGCCCGGCCCGACCCACCAGGGTACGGCTCGGCTCGGCTGGCATGACGCGACTAGGCGGGGCGTGGCCTGGCCCACAGGGGGCCGTAGCTCAGCTAGCAGGCCTATCTGATGCGAGGGGGGGGGGGGCACTGTCCCTCCGACGTCCCGAACCGACGGTGCCACCCTCCTGTCCGGCTGGCCGAAGCTGATCGGTCTTCTCGGTGCAAGTGGCCCGCATGGGTGGGCTGTGGTCCATCCGCACGGCACCTGCGAGTGCCGTGGACTCCATCATTTCGAATGGTAGGTGGTCGGCCGGTTCACCGCCAAAGCGGCCTGCAGAATGCGGGCCACGGTCCCCTGCACCGTGGCGCCCCTTGTGGTGCCACAGTCTCCATGTCCGGCTGGCTACGACCGGCTGGTTCTTCTTTGACCGAGCGGCCTGCAGATTGAGGGCTTCGGTTTGCTTCACACGGCCAGTGCGTGGTTTCCGCCTCCGGTATCCATCCCCATCAATATAAAACTAGGATCAACGGAGGGTCATCAGGCTGGGATTGTTCGGCTTGCGCCCTCCGCGTTAGGTGGTATCATATGTCTGAAGATAAAACATGGTATCAACAAAGAAAGAAGATAAAAATTATTCAATTAAAATTGAATCAAACCTGCAACCTCGTAGTTGACGTCGAATGTCGTCGAGCCGCGGAGGATGATCATCGCGGTAGTCAGGCGTCACGGAAGAACGGTGTTGTCCCGTCAACGTTGGAGGAAGAGTAGTTGGAGAAGTCCTTCGCGTTCTTCGTTGAAGAACGGTGTTCTTCGTCAAGAGAGGAACACCTTCTTCTAATTCTCCAGAGATTTCCCCCCACGGAAATATTTTCCAAGGCAAATAATTTAATAAGGCTTCCCATTATATTAGAATTTCCGTGCAATTCAAAACAATTCAAAAAGAATTGTTGACACCCAAGTTAATTAAAGTAGGCATTAATTAATTGGGTTGGCACAATTTTTGAGAGAAGAGGTGGCCTCATTAATTCGTGGGAATTCCAAGGGTTTCAAAAAGGTGGGTGAAGTGTTCAAAATTCAATGATGGGGTGTTAATGGAGAGTTTAAGGGAAGTTGAAGGGTTAGGGGCTCGTGTGGGCCCCACCTCACATTATCTTCTCATAGGAGGCTATGCGGGTATGGGCCCCATCTCTAACTTCTCCTTGTAGTAAATAACCACCCAAGATAAATAATATTGTGCACAACAATTTTATTTAAATTTTTTATTAATCCCCAAAAATTAACTTCTCCCCCAAGCAAACACAACTGCGGTAAAGGTCCCCTTAAGTGAATATCGAGGCTATGAGTTAATCGGTGCCCTCAGATTTTAATTCTGAACACCGGTTCAAAATATAGAAAAGACCGCACGTACGTTTTCAGAACGCACCTAGACAAAACTTCCAAAATTGATTCCAGGCACACCGGGCCTCAGAATCAGGCACCGTCAGAAACCACGTACTCATAAAATTACAAAGTATTTAAGAAAAAAATTTCCTTGATATTTCCGGGTCTTTACACCTAATGTGCAATGTTTTTCAATTTATGTTTTAAAAACCATACTCACATTTTTTTATAAAACCTTTTTAAAGCTAATCCATTCTGTTTCAGAGTTTGAAAATCCATTTTTCTTGAAATCAAACAATTATATTTTCAAAGAAAAAACCCTTTTAAAACAAAAACTCATGCCCTTTTTAATTTCAATGCATGAAATCCAATTTTAAATCCCAATGATTTAATATGAAACAATAATCATTTTAATAACTTTGAACACTTGAATAGATCCACCTTCCTCAAGGGCGTAGAAAACCTAACCACCTATAACAATGAGGATTGTAAACAATAATATCTTCCTTAGATATACAAGGAATTCCAAGATACATAAAAATATTGATAGAAAATCCTATCTAATCACAATACCATAACCAAACCACATCTTCAAGAAAAACCACTGAATATTTAGATGGAGCACTTACCTGGAGAGGAGCAATCCAACCACAACGATGATCAATCACTGAATGAATCAATCCAAATTGAAAGAGTTACCCAAAATAACTTAGGAAGCTCTCTAGGTTGAGCGAGGAAGACTTCATATATAATGAATGAAACATATCACCTGTATAAGAACTTAAAGAACTAACATCATGATATTTACGTTGCGCATAACCCATTTACACATTGTGTAATCTTTAATGTGTACATACACTAAAAAACCCACCGTCCTTTAATTAAAAAATAGTTTTCTAAACATACATGGAAATGTAAATCATTCACTCCATGTACCCAGTTCATGGATTCTTCCCAACAACTATTATTCTATGTGTAAGTGCACAATGAGAAATAGAAACAACATGTTTTTATGTTGAAAATTTCAAAAAATCTTCGACTTTACCATAATAGGCATCCTCACAAATTCACAATTGAAAATACTCACCCAAGGAAAAAGGAAACCAAAATAAAATATTAGAACATACCTGATATAAAGGTAATGGGTTGTTACATGAGGTATAAGGCAAGGATGGTGGTAAAATGTTTTCAATAGATGGAAGCTGTGAATTCCACCTGAAATTTTATCACCTATGGTGAATCTTACCACCATCCGGGTAGTTCTTAGTATTGTTTCATGAAAATATATACACATATAGAATATTTATGTCAATACTTCTTTCCTTCATGGATATTTGGATTATGAAATCTATACATAGAATCCAGAGGGGTACATTGAGTCAGGGAAGGAATAATTCGTGTGCAAACTCTAGAAGATTTTATATGGGTTTAAGAAGACACCTAGGTAGTGGAATAATTTTTTTGATTCATTTATGACTAAAAATGAATACAAATGGTGTGTCATGGATCAATGTTTTGATATCATGTCTTTTGGTGATGAATAAATTGTACTTCTATTATATGTGTATGACATGATCATTGTAGGATAATGTATGTAGAGGATTGATTAGCTGAAAGGTTAGTTAGATGAGAAGTTCAAGATGAAAAATCTTAGAGAAGCTGGAAATATTTTGGGGATGAAGATCAAGAGATACAGTGCAACTGGAACCTTGATGATATATAGAATGACTACACTGCAAAGTTTCAAAGAATATTCAGTATGCTGGAAGAAAAGCCATTCTTTATTCCCTAATTGATCCATTTAAAATTATCAAAAGATCAATCACGGAAGACAATATAAGAGGTTTAGAAAAACACAAAAGTTTCATAAGCATCATATTTTGGAAGCCTGATGTATGCCATGGTCTGTACTCGACCTTCCCTTAGCCATACAGTGGGAGTTGTGATAATGTACATGGATAAATCTGGAAAGTAACATGGGTGGATCAAGCTTCAAGTGGGAGATTATTGGACCAGTATAGCTTGATCTATTTGGATGATGTTGGTCTAAATGCTAACTGCCTATACTACACACTAGAAAACAACTCTCACTGGTGGATCTTTGTGATGATCTTGTTGGGGGTTATAGGGGGAAACGCACCGCGACTCCTAGGGTTTGGGGACCAAAGATCCTTGATGCATTTTTAGGGAAATTGTATCTACTTTGACTAGTAGTGCATATTTTTTCATGGTTAATGTATCATCTTGGACTTCGGAGACAACATTACTATAGCTCGATGGACTTCTAGCCGCCGGTCACTGTAGTAGCTTGAATTTGGGTGGACACAACATTGTAGCAGTGTGGAATTCCAACCCCGGTTCACTAAAGAATAGTGGAATTACAATGTGGTTGGTGGAATACTATTTCATATTCTTTGTTAGATCATTTGAGTTAGGGTTTTTGGTGTGTGTGAATCTTTGAAACCCCTTGTAATTTTCTCCTGAATTATAGTTAAGTGATTCTACCTCTCTATGGGAATATGTATTATTACTGAACTATATAAGTCATTGTGTGCTTGTTATTCATCTTCATATTATTTATTTATATATTTTTTTTATCTAAAAAACTCTGTAATTGTGACTCATGGTGCTTCTAAAACAACTAGTATAAAATGTTGAGTTCATAATTCTCAAATTAAACATTATCTATAGAAGAAGGAAAGGTTAAGATTGATCAGATTAGTGGAACTAACTTTAGTTATAAGAGGATTCAAATCAAGTATTATCATTATCAAAAAAAAAAGATTCACTTCCCACTTATGGGTATAAAACCAACGGATATGGAGCAGACAGAGTGGAAGATACATTATTTACTGGTTTTAGGAGTTGTGCACCTTACATTAGAAAAAAACTTGGCGTTTAACATCATAAATGAGAAAACGACTGCTAGGCTGATGAAAATTATCACAAATATGTACGATAATTCTTTAATGTCAAATAATGTGTACATGATGTGATTATTTTTCAATATGAAAATAAATTAAGGGAGGATTGTTTCATATCACATCAATGAATTCGACACGATCACAAGCCAATTGACATAAGTAGGAAGTGCTCTTGATGATGAGGTATGTGTAATGGTTTTTCTGTCTTCATTACCTAATAGCTGGGAAATGATTTTAACAGCTAAGAGTAGTTCTTTGGGGAATAAAAAGCTGGTACTGAAGGATGTGTGGGACCTGATACGAAGTGATGAAATTCAAATAAGAGAATCACGCAGATTCTATGGTTCTGATTTGAATGTGGAAGGAGGATGAAGGTATGTACAATGAGATAATTTTAGAGGGTGATCAAAATATAGATGAATGATCTGAGATAAGGAAAATGGGGATGGTCATACCTACTTGATTTTCTAGAATAAAGGACATGTTAAGAAGGAATGTAGAGAAAAAGACACTTGAAACTAATGCAACAAATATGGAAGCTGAAGGAACTGATGATGTGTGGATACTGAGCATGGATTGCCCTATAGAGTCTTGGATTTTATACTTAGGGGAATATTTTTATTCCACATCAGATAAGGGTTTCCTAATAAATTATGTTAATCTAAATTTTTTCAAGGTGCATCTTGCTAATGATGAACCCTTGAAAATCATGGGGAATGGTGATGCATGATTTAAGACCAACAATGAGAGTTTTCTGGTTCTATAAAACATAAGGTATATCTCTATTTCAAGAAGAAATATTATTTATATCGGGTAGCTTGATGATGCAGGTTTTAGTACCACATTCAATAATTGTGCATGGAAGATCTCCAAGGGATATATGGTTATATATTGGGGAGTAAAGAATGATACCTTGTACCACATGGAAGAAACATTCATAGACATGCTTGCATTGACAAATTATATCAAGTATTGAAAATTTTGGAACTATAGGATAAGCCACATGAGTGATAAGGGGATAAAGGTGTTGGAAATTAAATGAATGATACCTATCATGAAGGAAGTGGATGTTTCCCTATGTGAATATTGTGTCTTTATAAAGAAGAAGAAGGTAACTTTTATGAAAAGCGAAAGAACATTGAAGGCTAGAAAGCTAGACCTAGCACACACTGATGATTGGGGTCTTGCATCAGTACATTCATTTAGAGGATCATAATATCTTGAAACATTTATCGATGAATGAGAAATGATGGTATAGTTTTTATTTATGAAAAGAATATTTTATGTGTTTAAGCAATTTCAGAAGTGCAAGTCCATAGTGGACAATGAGAAGCGAGCTAAGCTGAAATGTTTGAGGTCTGACAACAGTGGAAAGTATGATAATAATGAGTTTATATAATTTTGTTCAAATAATTTAATTTTGCGGGACAATACTATTCTAGGACATCACAACAAAATGATGTAGCTGAAAGGATGAATAAGATAGTGAATGAATGTTCCAAGAGCATGAGGCTACATTTGAGATCCCCGATAATCTTCTGGGCTATTGCAATGAACATGAAAGAAAGTCTCATCAATATGAGTTCATTTGTAACAATGAGAGAATTTATAACTTAAGAGATATATTATGGTAAGGAGGTAAGACCCTCACCTTTATAATTCTTTCATTGTTTGACACATGTACATATTTATGTTGATACAAGGGACAAGCTTGATACTATGTCCAAATTCTATTTCCTTATTGGCTATGGTGCTGAGGAGTTTGGTTAATGATTTTTGGATGATCAAAACAAGGTGATCATTAGAAGCCAGAATGTGATATTTAATGAAGGTTTCATGTATAAATACTATTATGTAGTTGAAGTTTATAGTGGGAACAAATAATCAGACAACTATGAGAAAGTAAAGCTTAAAGGTGTACCTGAGCTTGTGACATCAGTATCAGTGGAGCCTACCCCTCAAATGGAGTTGAGGAGATCAACAAGGGTGAGAATTCCAATGTAAAGGTATTCACTATCCTTATATTATTATTTATAGACTGATGGTGGAGAACCAGAATTTTTGGCAGAAGCAATGAAGTTGAAGGAGTCGAGCAAGTGGGAGTTGTATATGAAGGAGATGTCTTAATTACATGACAATAATACTTGAGAGTTGAAACATATTTCATAAGGAAACAAATTATTTTAGAAAAAATAGTCACACCAGGTCAAGTAAGAACATGATGTAAAGTGGAGGTAAAAGTCAAGGATGGTGGTAAAAGGCTTTTAACAGAAGGAAGGTGTGGATTTCATTTATGTTTTCTTACATGAAGTTAATCTTACCACCATCTGGTTTGTTCTTAGTATTGTTACATTGGAAGACTTATACCTAGAGTAGATTGATGTAAATAATTCCTTACTTCATGAAGATATATAGGGGGTCATCTATATGCAACCGCTAGAGGGATACGTCGATCCAGGGAATGAAGACTTGGTGTGAAAACTCCATAAGTGCTTATATGGGTTAAATATGGCACTCAAGCATTGGAATAAAATTTTTGATTCATTTATGACTAAAAATGAATAAAAATGGTGTGATATGGAACAATTTTACTAAAAAAATCTTTTGATGATGAATTCATGCTTATATATGTGCATGAAGTGCTTATTGGAGGATCATGTATGGAGAGTATTGATGAGATGAAAGGGCAGCTGGCTAAGAAGATCGAGATGAAAGATCTTGGAGAAGATGACAAGATTTTGGGGATGAAGATCAAGAGAGACTGTGTAGTTGGAACATTGATGTTATCATAGGATGAAAAAATTATAATGTTTATGAGAAGACTTAGTATTTTGGATGAAAATACTGACTCAATTCCCCTAGATATCCATTTCAAATTATCAGAGGAGAAATCACCAAAGATGGAAAAAGAGATTGAGTGCATGGTAAATGTTTCATACACATTATTTGTTGGATGTCTAATGCATTCCATGGTTTTTACTCGAGGTGACATTGTTCATGCAGTGGGAGTTGTGAGTAGGTACATGGATAACCATGAAAAGCAACATTAGGAAGATGTGAAGTGAATATTGAGATACATGAAGGGAATAAAGTATCTCTATGATTTGGGAAAGAAAATTCATTATAGGGGAGAACCAAAATTCAAGTGGGATATTGGTGTATTGGTGTATCCTGATTTGTTTATATTATATTGGGATGAATAATAGTCGTTTAAACTATGCACTAGACTAAAACTTCTGCTGGTAGAGCTCTGTGGTGAGCTCATTAGGGGTTGTAGGGGAAAATGAGACCTTTCTCTAGGGGCCAAAGGCCCTCGGCTCAGATTTTGGTGAATTGTAGCAAATATGACCTATTGTAGTAGATATAACCAAGTGATATAGATAAAGCACTATAACAGTGAAGACATTGGAATGGTTATTTTATAATCTCAAACTTTGGATACATTGATAATATAACTCCACATGCTTTTCGCCACCAGACACTGTAGCATCATGGACCTATTGACCTCATCATTATAGTAGTGCAAACATTCATCCATCATTCACCATATCACAATGGAATTACTGTGTGATTGGTGGTACAATCCAATAAAATTAGCATTTGGTAGACATGAATGTGGTTGGAAGATTAGGACAAGGGAGTGTGAGACAAGTGGAGGCTCACAGATAGGTAGAGTGAGACAAGGTTATTGAGCATCCCAGTGGTAGAATTCCTGGTCAAGGTGAGAAAGTATTATAGGATAGTTGTGGTAGGTAAGGATAGGGCCACTCTTGGGAAGTTGGTCATGGAGAGTCTACAACAGATGTTAATGTCAGTGGCGTCTTTCCTGGTAGGGGTCTGCACCCAAGCCACTATGGGGACAAAACTCCAGAAGAACAAGTCCCTAAAGATCATCAGAGTGGAAAATGTGAACATATAGAGGGTTATCAAATCCTCATGCCTCAGGAAGATGGGGGAAGAAGTGTTAGTCTACAAGGCTTATAAGAGGGTATACACTTCTCACGTGGGAAACTTGTGTAACACCCCAATATTTTGTGATTTTTTTTCAAATAATTTAATCTCTTCGATATTTTTTTTGTCATTTCACATAACACTAAATATATCTTTTGTTATATTAAAGCACTAATTTTGGCTCACACAATACCAATTAAATCATTAAACACACATAATATAAAGGTTATCTTTCTCTAAATGGAACACTGAGGTAAGATTACATTACATGCCAAACTGAATTTTCTCAATGTCTTGTGTAACACACAAGACTGAATTTTACTGAACAACAATATATTATTAAAATATTTTTTAAAATATTAAGACATAACCTAGATGTTAAGTCATTGGATATGAATAGTGTTAACTAACTTATGGAAACCTATGATTTTCAAAAATATAATATGAATTTATTAGTTACATTGAATATAATAAAAAAATGAATATAAAGGGAATATTTTTATATAAAACTAATTTTTTATTCATAAATATGTTTCATCCTAATAAATTAAATTAATTAAAATTAGTGATTGATATAAATTTAATATGTATTATATATTAAATCAATTCTTTTGATATTCATCAAAAATATTTGATAGGCATAAGATAACAACAAATCCAAGTTTACAAATAAAAACCTATATTTTTATTAAGGTACTTTTACAGCCTTTTAATGGAGACACTTTTTAAAATATAAATTTTGGAACATTTATAAATATTATATGTAAAAATAAACTTCATTTTTTAAATAAAATCATAAAAATTAAGTTATGGTGATTTTTTTGGTATATTTCTAGAAAGTTTCATTTATTAATGAATAGTGAAAAATACTAAAATTTTACTTAAATCATCATTTTCATCTAATTTTTTTATAAGGTTAAATTATATTTTTAATTGATTTTAAACTTCAATTAGATAATTTTTCTTTATAAATTTATCCAATTTAGATTATTGGAAATAATTTTACATTGAAATTGTTTATAAAAACCTAGAATTCTTTTGAACATTTTTTACTTTAAAAACTCTCTTTGTCGTACCGTCTGTGGGGTTAAATTTAAATTAATTTCTGTCACTTCAGTGTTTAGAATTTGGAATAATGGATCTCGTATTTGGAATCAGGATAATTTATAATTTCTAATAAAATCAAATTATTTTTTTTACCAAAAATATTTGTGAAGATAATTAAAATCAAATACAATGATTATGGTGAAATTAAGCTTAATAAGGCACTAAACCCTAAAATTAAGCCTAATATGACTTAGAAACTTGTCAAAAATCCATTTTATGGACATATTTAGACCATATACTACCGTTTATAGTCTTTGGACCATTATTGGATGCAATTGAAATAAAAAAAACATCTGTTGGGTTTCCCATTTCTATAATATTACAAGAGTTCCACTCCTCCTCCACTATAAAAGACCCCCTCTTCTCCCACATCATGAAACATATCAAGAAACTTTGGATTGAAAAAAATCTTCCAAAATTGCCTCATTATATATCTACATTCCTCCTTGAATCCTCCATTTTGGAATAAAGCTATCCGAGGAAGCCCTTTGGTGAAAACCAAAAGGAGTTACCCCTAGAAGAGGTAACATCCTTCCTCATGATCCTTTCTTTTATTTTCATTCTCCCCCCTAAAATATCCTTATTTAACACTTATATAAAGAAATATATCCTCAACATACTGATATTTATTATATTAATGTTTTGATCTATAATTACACACACCTCCATCAAATGGGTAATGAACTTACTATTCGTGTACGGTGAACTACAACCTCGCAAAACGAAGATTGTTCATTTTTTCCTTTCCCACCATCAAAGGATGGGAATTATAATGGAAAATATTCTTATATATGATATATATATGATATATATAATGTATTTATTCTAATTTAGTCATTTAATAACACATTACTTTATTCATTCCATTTTTTGTAATCAAGATAACATCGTTTTGGGAAGTGTGGACTACCGCCCAATCAAAGCGATGTGATTCATTCACACACGACATGGAATATATTAAGGATAGTTTTAATTATAAATATGTGACATTAAAAAAATATTAATGGTATTCATGAAATAATTACCTTCATAGAAATATGATATATAAAATTCTCTTTATAACCCTTCCATATACATATAAAGTGATAACATCGTTCATGGATGTGTGGACTACCACCTCCTCGACACGATGTGATTCCTTTTAAATCATAAGAATTAAATATAAGTGTATATGAATAAATAACATGTTATATATTATATAATGATATTTATTTAAATATTAATGTTACTTACCTTTTTTCTATAATGATCATTGAGAAATGGGAACACTAGTCATGCTTACATACAACCTACCACATCCATGATTGCAACGTCGATTCATTTTTCACAACCATATTTAATTATAGGTTTTAATAGTATAATTAATGTATAAATATTATAATTATTTAATGATTATAATTCTTTATATGTTTATATAATGACCCCTTTGACCGTAGTTGACAAACCAAAGGCATTTTAAACAGATGAACCGAATTTGGGTCCAAACAACTGACTTAAAATTATTTATTTACGTTGTTATATAAAACATGGAAATAATTAAATTAAATTAATAATAAAAATGGAAAATAAATTAATTATTTAACCTAATTCTATTATTCGGGAATATAAAGACACACGAGATAAGCCAGACTCACGGTAAGGGAATTTCAACTTACTCTTTATTTCCGTGTGATACATGCCTTATTCACCACTAACTTATTTTTTATGGTGTGTATAATTAACATGAATATATTATATTATTATTATATTTAAATATATGGGTATTTAAATAACTATTTTATGATATTAATATCATGGGGTTTAAGTTTTAAAAGTTACCAAATCTGTAAAGCAAGTTTGTCTCAATTTTCCTTCTTTGAGACACATGCCTTGTTATACACCTATATTTTTATATGAGGTGTATAATATTACTTTGAAATTTTATAACATGAATATCATTATTTTATTTATATTTTAAATAATAATGTAATTTTATTTTCCTACATTAGGAGTATGATTCAAAGTTACCATGTGGAAAGGGTTTATTGAAACAATCTCACCGTTTATCGAGATTGTTTATGATCACATTTTCATTAATGAAATATTATGATCCATATTTCAATAACACTAATGAATATTACTCATATTAGGTTATTCTTTATGTATTCATGTATTAGTACCATTTTTCCACTCTTTTGTGCTTAAGATAATTAAGAAAATGTTTTTCTAGGAAATATTACCTTACCTTCCTCTTCGGTCGAAAATTTATGTTCACTCAAAACCATGTTTTATAAAAAGGTTTACAAGAATATTATACAATTATCCTATGATATTTTAAAATAAATTTTTACCCTTTTCTACAATTTTTTAAAGGAATATTCTTATCGCTTTCTTAATAAGGCAATTTTCTAACCTTTTTACCATACAAAAATAATGTTCTTTTTTACCTCATATGGCATGTATGTATTTAACCTCCATCATTTCTTAGAATCTGCCATTGAATTTTTAAAAGGTTAATGTTTAAGAAAATGCTTTTAAAAATTATTTTAAAATAAATGGTTTTCAAAAGTTTTTCAATATTTTTATATGTTCTCAAAAGAAAAATATTTTCAAAATGTTTTCATGATTTATTTATATGTTTTCAAGTTTATTTTCAAGAAAATGATTCTCAAAAGTTTTTAGGTTTAAAAAATAATTTTCCAAAGTAGAATGGATATTTTCCTCAAGAAATATTTTTAAAAATATATTTCAAAAATATTTTCCATCTAAGATGACATCCTTTGGTGTCAGTCATGCCTTTATGAGGAAATTATTCAAAGCTTACATTTATATTATTTCTTTTATTGGTTTTTGTATTGATGAAATGTTATTTATAAAACACATTTCCCTTTTAGGGGTTATATATTTATGAAAATCTTTTCTCATTCATGTATTATATACTTATTAAACCTTCTTCTTTTTGCTGGTTATGCTTTGATGAAATTATTATGAAACCTATATTTTTTTCCAAGGTCTAAGATATGATTACATGTTTATGATACCCATTTAATTTAATGTTTAGGATAAATTTTTTTATGATTTTGTGGAACATGTATGTATAATTTCATTATGTGATGGGTGGGACTTATATCTCCCTTAAATTCATTGATTAAGGATTTATATCTCATGAAATAGACTAGTATGGTCTGGAGATAGAACCTTGACTACTAAAATGAAAATGGGAGTGAACCATGAATACCACGATGGTATGATGAGTGAACTCAGGATAATAAGATGGCCATGGGAGTGAACCATGACTACCAAGATGTTATTAGGAGTGAACCAATACTACTAAAATGGTGTTGGCAGCGATGCCTTGTCTTCTATGGAAATCATATTATACACTTATGTGTTTGCCACAATTCCATGTATTATTCTTATGTTATGAATACATGGATTATGTTATTTATTTCATTAGGATTATTTTCTTAAGAACTATCAATATTTATTCCTTGATACATTTTTATGATATTTTTTATGCAAAGTATGATCTTAAAATGTTTTGATCACATTCTCTCTCCCCTATTCTCATGTTTATACTTAAATTTATCCCTTGTTTACCCTTACTGATTATATGAGATCACCAATTTTTATGTTTATTTCCCTATTTTATGAAGATATTTATTGAGTATGATGTTTAAAGATGTGATATAGTTAATAATAACCTAGTTGGAGATGATTTATCTCACTAATGTACCAGTGTTCATGTTTCTAATTGCACTAGAGTAATATGGTCTTTGGCCATCTTTTTTTGAAATTTTTTAAGTATTCAGTATGTGTGATATAATGTATATATACATTAAGACTGGGTATTTATAGTTGGTATCAGAGAAAAGGTTTAGTTAAAATTTGAAAACTATTATGAGAAAACCTTATTGAGAACTCTAAGGACATGTCTAAGGATAAGTACAAGGATAAAGAAAAGTATATGAAAATGTCCTGAAATTTTGGTAAAGGATAGAGTGAGTGTTTTCCTTTCAATACATCCCTGTCTGGATACTAAAAGTGGATTTGGAATTAGTGAGAATTTATCTTGGGATAACAACTCTTACAAGAGGTCATGGGCCTGACTCGGGCAATATGGTACACGACAACAAGTCTGTTGCACACCCAGTTTGACACTCATAGGGGATATGCATTGGAAATTCACAAACTATTCACAAACTATTATAAATGATTTGAATAGAATATTACAATGAATAGCCTAGGATAAAACTAAGGTGTTATCTATTAAAAGTATGGTGTCATGATTTATACATACTGTAAGTAATTTTTAATTATTATGTGGTTTTCTCCTATGATATGTGTTTCTCTACCCGTACTTTCTAAATTTATTCAATAAAGAGAACTAGAAGGAATATGATTAACATTGAATGTTTCAAATGTGTAAAGTATGGGAATCATGAAAATATATATCCAATGTGGAAATATCATAAATATAATCATGAAGGTGGTATGAGTATTGATTATACTTATGAAGAAAAAGGGACTGCAAATGACATGTGAAAGGTGTGTGATGTTTTTATAGTATTTTTTACATTAACAATAAAAAGAATGATTATATTGAGGTTGAGGAAAACTAAAACATGATTAATATTTAATATTACAGGAAATACTTATTAATGAATAAGTTGATGAATATTGAGTAATGGTTTAAGAATAAATCCAGATGAATAAAGTACACATGTTTTTGAATTCCAAGATTATGTTCTATGAATCATTTAATATATAATTATTTTCAGTGTAATTTTTCATTAAGGATTGAAAAGAATATGTTTAATGGTGATGAATAATTAGAAAATTTATATTTTTATTAAGTTAAGGTAACCATTAATGTGGTCAATATGTTGATAAAATTGTGTTTTCCTTGTATAAAGATATGATTGATTTGGATAAAGTAAATTGGATAACACTGATTACCCAAGATATGATTAGTGATTTATTAAAAAAGTGGTCCATGTAATCATGGATGAAGTTTAAAACTTCTTGTATTGAAGAAATATATTTAGTAACCTTTTTTATAAGAAATCATTCCTGTTTTACAAAATTATTTATGGTAATTTAGGTTATTAACATGTTTTAAGAGAATATATGATTAGGGTATTCCAATGTTTGGAATGTAACAACCAAGAGAAGATTTATGATATAAATGGGAATGATGTCAAACAAATTTTGTGACTTTATTTCTAAAGTTTTGTATTTTCATCTTTTGGAAGGGTTATAAGGTCAAAAAATTATGGAAAGTTTAAGTTAAACTTTATATGAAGTATTTATGTAGTGAGTTTGTTTTGAAAACATTAGTTAAAAGGATATTTAGTTATTAACCTTATTTCATGAATTCCCATCATATTTATTTTAGAAATCATATTAATGTAGTTTTATAAAATTATATCTTGTATGTTAGGAAACAAACCATAATGTCCAATAGGGTTGTGGGTTTTTAACCAATGACTAAAGCATGATAAGGGTTTCATTCCTACCATTGGCGTACACAATGTCCTGTAAAATGTGTAATTTTTTTATATTTTTTTGATGAATAAGTATCATGTTTGTGAATAATGACCCCAATAAATCCATAGTACTTACTATTTTCATGCAAGTCCATATTTTCAATTCCCACCTACGTTATCCTATCTTGAAATCTAGTTATATGTTAAATTAGTAACCATCATGTTTCCAAATATCATTTTTCTAAAGGAAGTATAAGTATTAATTTTTATGATGTGTTTTTCTATGAATGGAACTTTAAAGTATTAAACCATTGATAACCTAGATTAATTTTTAGGGATAAATTAATTTTAAGTGGGGTAGAATGTAACACCTTAAGATTTTATGATTTGTTTTCAATATAACTTAATCACTTTGATATTTTTTTTTCATTTCACACAACACTGAATATATATTTTGTAACATTAAAGAACTAAGTTTGGATCATGCAATTCCATGTTAATTATTCACCAAATGAAATATAAAGGTTATATTTCTCTATACTAAACAATGAGGATAGCTTACGTTACATGCAAGACACACTTTACCTCACATCTTGCTTTATATGCAAGACTAAGTTTTACTAAATAAAAATATATTGTTAAAATTATATATAATGTATTAAGATTTAGCCTCGCCATTAAGTTAGTGGTTATGAATGTTATTAAATAATTTATGAAAACCTTTTATTTAAATAAATATAAACTTAATTCATTAGTTATAATAAATATAATAACAAATTGAATATAAAGGGAATATTTTTATAGAAAACTATTTTTATGAACACAAAGTTGTTTTATCTTAATAAATTAAATTAATTACAATTAGTGAGTGATATTAATTTAATATATATATATATATATCATATATTTAATAAAATATGGTTAAAATTAATCCAATATATTAGATTGTCATACGATAAGAAAAAACCAAATTTTACACATAAAAACCTATATTTTTATTAAGATATTTTTACCACCTTTTAATGGATAACCTATTTTAAATATAAATTTTGGAACTTTTATAAATATTATATGTCAAAATAATTTTTTTTAAATAGAAACATTAAAATCAGGTTAGAGTAAATTATTGGTATTTTTGTGTGAAGTTTTATTTTTTTTAATGAACAGTGAAAAATACTGATATTTTACACAAAACTGAATTTTCATCTAATTTATTTTTAAGGATAAATTATATTTTTAATTTATTTTAAAGATTAAATAGATAAAAGTTTATAAATTTATCCAATTTATCTTATTAGAATCCATTTTATATTGAAATTGTTTATAAAAACATAACAAACTTTTGAACATTTTTTTACATAAAAAACCCATTTTGTTGTCCTGTCTACGGGATTAAATTTAGATAAATTTTGATATTTCTATGATTATAATTTGAAAAAATGGATCCCATATTTTGAATGATCATAATTTATAATTACTAATAATATAAACATAGTTTTTTACCAAAAATATTAATGAAGGTAATTAAAATTAATGAAAATGATTAAGGTAAAATTAAGCTTAATAAGGGATTAAACCCGAAACTTAAGGCCTAATATGGCCTATAAACATTTACAAAATCCATTAGATGGAAATATTTAGAACCTATCATCCCGTTTCTCAACTTTTTACCATTAATAGATCCACCTTCTATAAAAAAACGTTTGTGGGGTTTCCCTTTTCTAAAATATTACAAGAGTGTCACTCCTCCTCTACTATTAGAGGCCTCCTCTTCCCCCGCATCCTCACAACTCTCAACCCAATTAGGATAAAATAATAATAATAATAGATTCTAAACATCCATTAAATACTCCTTGAATCCTCACATTGTTTATAAATATATCCAAATAATCCATTTGGTGCAAACCAAAAGGAGTTACCCAAAGAAGAGGTAACATCCTTTCTCAAGATCCTTTTATTTTCTTTCTCTACCACCTAAAATGTCATTATTTCATTCTTATATAAAAAAAACTGTCATAAATATACTGATATTTTGTTATATTAAGGTTTATACCTACACTTACACACTCCTCCATCTAATGGGTAAGGAAGTTACTGTTCATATACAACGAACTACTTCCTTAAGAAATGATGATTATTAATTTTTTTCCTTTATTACCTTTCAAGGTTGGGAATTGTGAAGTAAAAAATATATTTATATGATATATATACGTGATATAAAATTTATTTATGATTGTTTAATTATTTTATAACACATTCCTTTATTCTTTCCATTATGTGTAAATATGATAACATCGTTTTTGGAAGTGTGGACTCCGGCCCCTTAAAGCGATGCGATTCATTCAGACAGTAAATGGAATTTATAAATTATGGTTTTAATTAAAAATATGTCACATAAAAAATATATATTGTATTAATGAAATTATTAACTTTATGAAAATATGATATATACAATTTTCTTTATTACCCTTTCACACACTTATAAAGTGATAATGTTATTCGTGGATGTATGGACTACAACCTCCTCGTCACGATGTGATTCCTTTTACATAACAAGAATTACATATATAATTATATATGAAAAAAAAATATGGTATTTGTTATTAAATTATCATTATTGAAAGATTAATCTTACTCACATTCTTTCCATAATAATCATTGAGAAAAAAGAATGTTAGTTATGCATACATACGACCAACCGTCTCCATTCTTGTAACATTGATTCATTTTTCATAAAAATATTTATTGATTGAGTTTAAAATTATAATTAATTTATAAATATGATAATTATTTCTGGATTATTATCCTTTAAATGTTTATATAATGACCCCTTTGATCATAGTCGGCCAACTAAATTTTATGTTAACACATGAACTGAATTTGGGTCAAAACACTCGACTTAAACTTAACTTTTTAAGTAGTTGCATACAAAATGGTAATAAGTGTATTAAAATTAATAATAATCATGAAAAACGTTCTGAAGAAAATAACTAGTTAACATAAGTTCATTATTTAGTAATATTAAGACACACAAGTCTAGTCAAACTCAAGGTAAGGGAATTTCATCTCACTCTTTAATTCAATGAGATACATGCCTTATTCACCGTTCACTTATTTTTTGTGGTGTATATAATTCACATGAATGTATTATATTAATATTATAATTAAATATATGTTAATTTACATATCTACTTTATGATATTTCTATCATGGGGTTTATGTTTCAAAAGTTACCAAATCAGTAAAGTAAATTTGTCTCAATTTTCTTTCATTGAGACATGACATATTATACACCTATATTATTACATGATGTGTATAAACTTACTTTGTAATGTTATAACATGAATATACTTATTTTAATGACATTTTAAAGATCCATGTAATTTCATTTTCTTATATGGGGAGTATGATACATAGTTACCATGTGGTAAGTGTTTATTGAAATAATATCACCGTTTATAGGGATAGTTTATGATCACATTTTCATTAATGAAATATAACTATCCATATCTGAAGAACACTAATGAATTTTTTTCTCCTCAGTTTAGTCTTAATGTATTCATGTATTATTACCATTTTCCCACTCTTTGGTACTTAAGATAATAAATAAAATGTTTTTTCACAGAAAATATGACCTTATCTCTCTCTTTAGTTGGAAATTTGTGTTCTTTCAAAACCATGTTTTCAAAAAAGGTTTCCAAGAATATTATAATATTCTATTATAGAATTTTAAAGGATTGTTTTACCTTTTTTTTTATTTTTTCCAATGTTTTCAAAAGAATCTTCTTATCACTTCATGAACAAGGTATTTTATAACGTTTTTACCGTTCTAAAAGAATTTTCTTCTTACCTCGTAAGACATGTACAAATTTAACCATCGTCATTTATTTTAAGCTTCCTTTTAACTTTTAAAAGGTCAATTTTTAAGAAATATTATTTAAAGGTTGTTTTTAAATAAATTATTTTCAAAAATCTTCATGATTCTTTATATGTTCTCAAAGAAAAAGGTTTTTCAAAAAGTTTTCAATATTTCTTTATTTGTTATAAAGTTTATTTCCATGAAAATTGTTCTCAACTATTTTTATTTTTTAAAAATAAATTTACATAGTTGAAAGGATATTTTCCTTAAGAATTTTTTTTTAAAAAGATACTTCAAAATTATTTTCCACCTAATATTACTTCCTTTGGTGTTACTCAGGCCTTTCTGGGGAAATTATCCAAATATTTCATTCATATTATTTATATTAATGGTTTATGTATTGATGACATGATGTTTATGAATACCATATCTATTTCATAGGTTATATGATTATGAAACCTGTTTCTCTTTCATGGATTATATTCTTATGAAACTCAATTCCTTTCACTGGTTATACTTTGATGAATTTATCGTGAAACATGTCTTTTTTTTTCATAGGCTAAGATGTGATTAAATATTTATGATACCAATTTCATTTCATGGGTTATGATATGATTATTTATGATTTTTTGTCACATGTATGTATAATTTTATTATGAGATTTATGGGACCTATATCCCCTCCAATGCATTAGTTAATGATTTATATCTCATGTGATAGACTAAGATGGTCTTGGGAGTCAACCTTGATTACTAAGATGGCCATGGGAGTGAACCATGACTACCAAGATGGTATGAGGAGTGAAATCATGCTACTAATATGGAAATAGGAGTGGACCATGACTACCAAGAATGTATGAGAGTGAACCCATACAACTAATAATGTCTTAAAATCTATGCCTTGGATTCTATAGAAATCATATTATATGATCATGTGTTTTCAACAATTCCATGTTTTATTCCTATATTATGTTTACATGACTTATGTTCTTTATTTCCTTTTTATTCATGTCTTATGAACTATCATGATTAATTAAATGATTCATGTTTATGATCTTTTATATGAAGGGTATGATATTAAAATGTTTTGATCACGTTCTCATACTCTTATGCACATTTTTATTCTTAAAGGTCTCCCTTGTTTTCCCTTACTGATAATCTGAGGTTAGCCCTTTTTATGTTTCCTTCCCAATGTTATGAAGATATGTATTACGTATGATGTGTATATGTAGGGTTCTAGTCAATAATAACCTAGTTTTAGATAATGTATATCACTTATGCAATGGTGTTCACATTTCCAAAGGCACTATACTAATTCGGTCTTTGGGAATATATTTTTTTTGTAATTTTTTAAGTATTCCGAAAATGTGATGTAATTTCTATTTATGCTAAAAGTGGATATTTATAACTTGTAAGGTTTTTTGTGATTCGAAGAGATGAATAATTTAATCAGGGAGTAATAGGTGACATGCAACCCAGGCATAGTGGACGTCAAGGGGTTCTTTTGGGATGCATCACAGTTGGATGTTGTGATCTACCTAAACACATGAAAGGTGTTAAGGATGTCCACCATACCTGATGTGTTTCTGAGGATTCCATGATTGATAGGATACTACATATTCAGAATGAGTATAAATTGATGAGTTGATGGAGTATGACTTTAAGGATGAGATCACATATCAGGTCTTGAGAGCCTAAATTAGAATGAAGAAGGGTAGGTTAAAAATAAGAAATAGATAGGTAATTCACATATGATATAATGATTACATGAAGGGTAATTTTGATAGGGTTCCCAACTATGAAAATGACAAGTACTATGCCTTAGAGGGATCCATAGAGATGTTCTACGTCTCATATTTTGACGTCCCCAACTAGAATAAATCTTTATTGGGTGATGAAACTATAATTTAGTATGAGGAGAGGTCACACCTAGACATTAAAAATTAATAGATCAACAAGTTAGTGTTTTATAGTGAGTTCCCAAAACCTAGGTGATAAACCATGATGAGAGAGCATGTGATCAAGTTCTTCATTGAGACATAGGGCTATATGGATCATGATTGAGGTATATTCTCATTTAACCTAGTGAAAAAGGAGGCTCCGAGATGGATGGAGATGGTTGGGGATTATGTGGCGAGGTTGAACAATCCGATCATAAATGAGGTGTTATCCCTTAAAACCTGATCCACCACCCTCTCCTACTAGCTGTGATCCTTCTTATATACTGGGTTATCTTAGAATATACTTCTATAAGAAGATTTATGGCCCTCTAGTTTGATGAAGAACTTTATCACTGGCTTGACCGACATGGTTTTTCAACTAAGCATCGGGAAATCACTATCAAACACCAACCTAGTGATCATGATATTCTTCATGCCCAAGTGTTACCTCCCCTCATACTCATGTATGGTGTCATCACCCAGGCTAGAGTCCTTCTAGATGGAGGAATCATAAGGTGAGATGTATGACATCTCTACGACACCCTCATACACATATTAATTTTTAATTTTGTGGCTCGGAACCCTGCCGAAGTTCCTCTTCACATAATCATTTTACAATATGGTCTTTACATAGTTGTTCCTTATCCGCAACCTACCCTAATTCCTTCTAATGAAGGATCTTAAAACCTGAGATGTGATCTCATCCTTAAAGTACTGCTCGATCGACTCATCCATTTTTTCCCATTCCCAATCTATTTTATCATATTAATCATGACACCCTCGGGTGAGAAATTACAAGTGAGTCACATATTGAAAAACCTACATGAAATTCGGGAGCTCACATTTTCCAACTACGATGCGTCCCCCAAGAACCCCTTGAAATCCACTATACTTGGGTCACATGTATCATTATCTTCCTTAATTAGATCATTCATATCTTCACTACACAATTAACCTTCCAGGTTTCCAAAGTGAGCGGTGTAAACCCTCTTGTATGCCTTTTAGAACAACACTTTGCCCCTAGCTTCACAAGGCATGGGGATTTGTTGACCCTCTCTATGTTCACTACAACCACTCTAAAGGTTTCCAGGGACATCATCTTCTAAAGATGTGTCCCCAAAATGGCCAGGGCATAAACCATTACCAGGAAGGAAACTATGGAAATTAATATATGGTGTAGCTTCTCCATGTCCATATTTCCAATTGAAACCCTATCCTTACCTACCATAACCATCCCACATTTCTGGATCACCCTCACCAGGAAGTCTTTCACTAGGAAATAGATGAACCTTGTCTGTGTCTATCTATATGTGAGCCTCTACTTGTCACAAATTCCCATGTCCTGATCTTCAAAACACATATATGTCTGCTAAACATCGTTTGTCCTATAATTTTCCACTGACCACACCGTAAGTCTACTATGCTACAATGAATAGTGGCTGGAAGTTCTAATTGCTAAGGAGATGTGGTCACCTAAGATTGATATACTATAGTAACCATGCCAAATTACTCATTGATACTGTCACTTGGTCAGCTCTCCTATAGTCAGTTAGAGTTTCTACCGTTCCCCAAAATTTGGACAAGGATCCTTCAGCCCCAGGACCCCTGGAGTAGGGATGAGTTTCCCATGCAACCCCAAACAAGCTCATTGTGAAGCTCATATTGTAAGATTTATGGTCTGGTGTGCAGTATAGGTCACTATAATTTGACTAGACATTATCCAAATAGATTGGGCAACACCAATCCAACATTATCAAGAATTTTATTGAAGTGGCCACTTAAAAATGGGGAATTCGAACCAAGGTTGAAGGAAGACAACACATTCTAAAGATCATCCCTTTCTCCTGCTACACACTTGGCATAAATAATGGACATGAATAATGAAATTAATGATTCACTAATATTCATAGTGATCTATTGTAAAAACAAATTAATGAGATCAACTTATAGTGGATTATTCCAGAAGATCCAAATATGGTCATTAGTTGGTATTCCCATGAAATAATAATCCATAACCATCTTGGAAGAATAATTCTGAATGGTTGCGACCTTATTTTCTAAATGTAGAATATAAATTAATGAAATACATTTATGATTGATCATTTTAATCAAGTAATCACATCTCCCAAACATTCCACATCAGTGTGGTAGAAATGGAATTAAATATAAGTAGGTATGGTCTCTTAAGAAACCTTTTTCACAACATTATAATGCACCTAAATGAGAGATGAACTTGAAGAAAATTGTTATCCCCACCGAAGATGAGTTTTTATATTTATCTTTAGTCTTTGGATAACCTATTAATTATGCATATAACTTCATTTCTTCACTAACCACTGCTTAAGGCACAAAATTATTGAGATACGGAGATCATTCATTGAAGAGTACCTATACATATTCTAGTTCTTCAATCTTGGGGGATGAAGGATAATAAAAAGATTTAACCACCACACCACTGAGAAGGAATAAAAGAGGAAAATAATCTATGAGATTGGGGAGGATGAAATGTAGTGCCTTATACTACAAAAAATCGTAGGAGTAAAAGTATTCCACGACATTGTATTTTCCATAGGATTTATCCATTAAGAGGGAAATAAAGAGAAGTAGAGGAGACCGTGAAATTCACTCTTGATCTAAAATCCATCCTAGGATCATGGTAATTTATAAAAAAATTAGTGGGTATAGATAATTATACTATATAGAATAAAATAAATGAAAAATTAAGGAATGATGTCCACCTTTGGGTGACTCCTTTATACCCATTTTTGGTGCTTTATGTTCTCTTATGAGGTTGCAGAAGTCACCGATGGATCAAAATAAGAAGAAACCCATGATCAACACAATAAATTATTTGAGTCACCATTTAAGTCTCATCATCTTTAGTAATAATAACTTCCTATGTTGGGTGAGGATGGAGAGCCTATCTCTTAAAGGGGACACTAAGATCTTAAGATGCCTTTGAGCCTGGATTATATTGACTCCGACTCCTGCAGTTTGAGAAAGAATGGAGTTAAAGAAGATAGTGTGAGGAAAAATAATCGGAATGGAATAATAAAATTATTTCTATGAAGAAATGTGTTGGCCACCAAGGAGAAGATAGTGGGATCCAAGAAAAACAAATCCACATAGCATCCGTTGGAGAGTCCCGACCTATGTGTAGTCATGGGACCATCCAAATAAAAAAATAGTCATCACTAAGAGCTAGTTTAGAACTAATGATATGGAGAGAAACGAAATGATATTGAAGGAATAAATAGATTTATGATGTTTGGTGAGGTAATTTTAAGAGGGAAGAAATGAAAAGGGGAGAAATGGATTTCTATCATGCTATTGTTTTTAAATCATCAAAAAATTGGGATGATTTAGAAGGAAATGATGGTGGAGGGTTATTAATATTTCAAAATTTGAATTTTATCCCTATTTTCGACAAGTATAAAAAAATAATTTATCTTATTTTATTTTTGAAATATTCATATGACAAGATAAAGATAAATCCAAATATATTTTTTCTTTTATTAAGTTATTGTTCCAAAAACAAAGAGAGAAATCACAATAATTAATTTTACTTTATTTTATTTTATAGAAAATCAAATAATTTATTTTATTTTACTAAAATATAACTAAACATAGTGTAAGAGGATCAAAATTCCCTCTTCTAAGATCATATGAAGTTAGAGATGAATGAAGAATGATTTTTGGTTTAAAATGGTGATAGCATCAAGGCTCGATAGGTTCCAGGATTTAACAACTATTCATGATTTGCAGAGAAGGGTGATACATGGAAAAAAATCTATTGGTGAACTTTTGTGATATTATTTAGTAGATATAATCTTGTCTAGGGAGGGAAGTGGTGGTATATATCCCTAAAGAGTTTCCACTTGTTTTTGAGACAAAAAAATCATCGGTATTGGGGGAATCAAGGCCCTTATAGAAGATAAGGATCTGCGAAGTAGGGATGATTTGAATGCCCCACTGACTAGTAGAGGCAGATATCAACATAAAGATGAGAAATGAGTATCCTTCCCTAATAGAACTTAGGGGGAATCAACCCCTGTAATAGGGATGTAAACTAGCGATGGGGGGAATGTTAATTGGAAAGAAATTCAAATATGAATCTTGAAGGAGACCCTGTATGGGTACTCAAGCATCTAATCCCTTTCTTATTTAAAATCCTCCTCCAAAATATGTTTTTTTTTGAATTTGTAATAAATCCAATTTGAGATTTTGTGGGAACTACTTACAAATCAAAAAAGTAGACAAAATAAACTAGTTAAAGAATAATTCAAAAACTACTGACCATCTGGATTCAAAATTCATATTTAAAAAACACCTTAGGCCTTGAAAAAAGTGACCAACAAAATAGACAACACCTTCACCTGAGCTAGATTCAGGACCTGGCTCTCAAAGTCATCATACTGTAGAAAAAAACTTATACACTATCATCCAAAACCCAAAGGATGAAGATAATCCAACTGAGGTTTCCCCTCCTGGACTGCCAGTGACAACACAAACTACACCTCCAAAATCCTCCAAGAGAACCTCCAAACTAGATCGACCAATGGAGGAGTGATGGAACTGGAAACCAAAGTAGAGTTTGAGTAGATATAAACTCAACATCAGGCCAAAAACTTTGTCAGGATCATCAACCTTATCTGCAAATAATTTTTTTTAAATATTATATTATTTTTATATAATTATTATATTTCCATATTATAAACCACATTATAACCAATTATCAATGAGATATTTTCAATTTCTCCAATAAAAAACTTTATCATATTTTGTTATTTTATCGATATACGAGTTTAAAAAACCATTCCATTTTATTTAAATTTACTTATTAACCCAATTAACAACATAATTATTAATTTAAAGTATCTTTAAAATAATAGTGTAATTCAAACATAATTTTGTTAATGAATCTCACATATTTATTTGTTTTTCCCCATATTATAAACTCTCTTAAAAACATTATTGTATTATTATGGTTTTATACAACTTAAGTGAATGATGATGTATTATGTTCAATTAATCCTTTCGAGCATATTGTCAAAACTAGATTCCATGACTATATATGAAATTTCATATCATCTAATATCATATCTAGAAATTTGGAATGATAATTTATTCATTATTATAAACATATTAAATATAAGAAATTAAAATGATTTTAATCATCTAAAACATTCATAAGAAAAAATATTTCTCAATTTTGAGCTATCATTTTAAATATATTGATGACTTGAACACCCTTAATTATAAAATCACATGAACATTATACTATGAATGTACTGGATAATTAATAATCATTTGATAGTGACCATCAACTGTTACCATTTCATTGTTTTAAATTTGGAATCATAAACTCTATAACCTCAAGACATCTAATATAAGAAAAATTAAAATAATAATTGACTAATAAATGAAAATAAAATAATTAAAATGTATAAAGATGTTTAAATAAACAATATGAATGTTCTTAAACAAATAATTAAAAATTATAATAAAATTATTTTATAGGATATAAAACATATGAAGAAACAACAGATTTGAGGTAATGTTTTCCTTTTAAAATTCCATTCATTTCATGTAATTGTCCTCTAGTTTTTATCTTCTATTTATATATCATTTTAATGAACCTAAATGTATACATTATTGTCACTCCTATATTTTTGACATATTTATGGTCTCTTTTCCTATCTAATGGATTTATAGATCACAAATTACTTATCTAAAAGGAGCCTTTCTAGCTTATTTTAATTTAGGTAATTATATTCTATATCCCCCAATAACTCTATTAGACCAGCTTGGATAAATAATCTGATGTGTGTGTGGGGGGGGGGGAATCATGACATGATACAATAAAAAAAATTAGCCATTGAGATCTCGTTTCATCTAAAGAAAAAACTATTCTCTCTCTTTTACGTAGCAATGTATGTGCATAAATGAAACCAAGCACGAGACACAACAATTTCACTTGGTTTAGATGCATTAGGCTACGTCCAAGGATGATACATAGAAAATGTTGTTGTGTACTAAATTCACTAAAGTGTGATACTCTTACAAAGTTAAGAGTAGAATCACTATCCCTCTTGGTTTACAACCAATCACAATTTGAAAGCTCACCGCTCTATCAACTGAAGTGTGATCACTAATATTTCAAAATATTATACTTTTGATCACTTGAATGAATATTTTCTACACCTCCTTTGGTGAATTATGAAGCTCAAAATTTATCCACATGATGATAAAACATTACCATAATACTCTAGGAAAATAATTTTGGGTTTTCACAAATTTATCTTTCTCACAACCTTTGAATGAGTTGCACAAAATTATACAAAATTTCACGCAATGTTTATGTTTTTCATAAAAAATTAACATTTGTGAAACTATAGAACTCCTCATGAATCTCTCAATTTTCAAACAACATTTTAATTGTCACAAAACTCAATTTGTCTTATAGACACAAGTCACTTTTCTGGACGCATCTGATTTTTGAGTTGTTGGTTCACGTAAGAAATAACTTCAGAAAACTATTACATGATTCATATTCCTTATATTCTCTAAGGGTTGAGCTACCCAAATGAGGATGGGGAGGGTGTATCCACCTATTTATAAACATGAGAAACCTTTCATGAAACTTCTTTGTGTGAATTATAATATGAAAAATACTTTCCTTATGCACTGGATTTCAACAATTTAGTGTCACCTTTAGTGCACAATTCACCACCTTCATGAAACTACATCTCTATTTCATGGGATCACGCAACCATCCTTTTGTCATGTAACTTCGACTTTCATGAAGATTTATAAATTATGTGATACACTAGCATTTGACGTATTTGGATGCAATGACCCCAAATCTCCACTCATTCCCAAATTTATGAAACACCTTCACCCATTTCTGTAAAATTTACATTTACATGAAAATATTTTCTTTTTCAAAAAATACATTTTTTCCTTCCTCTAATTTTCTGGACCCAAAAATTATGACACCATTTTGTTTAAATAATTTCATATACCACTTCTAGTGCCTACATGCCTCTATCTTGAATATTTTTAAACAAATATGGTCAGAAATCATGCTAGAATTCTACAGCTGGTCTTATCAACATGCTTTTCGAACTAACACAATAAACCAAAAAACACTAAAAAGATAGCCTGTGAGATTTTTCCAAAAAATATCCCTCTATTTCTCCAGTATTTATAATTGGATTATTTTATGTTATATATTATTCCTTTTTATTAATTTATAGAAGATATGCATGACTTATTTATTTTCTTCATTTGAGTTATTGAATGTAATACCTATGAAGTTATTAAGGGAATCATTTTACATATCTATCTTTCATTAAAATATTCATGTACATTAATTTAGTTTATTTTCAAAGATAATTTATTATGAAATTTTACAAATAAAATATTTTTTTAAATTTTTTTATCTCATTTTGAACATTATTTTTGAAGGTGATTTATTTCTATATTTTTACAACAATACCAAAAAAAGTTAAGAAAACTATTTTTTGGATTTATATTCTATTCCTCTATATTCTTATAAAGATTTATTTTTCTAGTCCTTAATTATATTATATTTAATTTTCATATTTGATTTTAAAAATATCATATTTTACTAAAATAAACCATGCATTTACATTCTACGTTGAAAATTAAAATTTCATTATTTTATTATATAGTAATTTAAAAAATATGCATTTATTTAACTATATATTATATAATTTTTTTATCTTTCTCTTATGTTTTTTTTCATATATGAAAATATTATTTTATATTCCACAAACTTGACAATTTATTATGTTCTATTTTCTTAAATATCTCCTGTATATATAAAAATATATATATAAAAATAAAATTCTGATTTATTATCCTAGTTTTTATGTGTATACAATGTAATTGAATAGAAATCTCTATGAGATAATTTAATTACCACCTTATTTTTCAAGACTTATCAATTTCTATTCTCGAATATATCTTTCTTTTTCAATTTTTTTCTTTAGTGAATAAAATATACTACTATATTTTAGATGATTGTAATTCACTAAGAAAACCAAAACATTCAAATGACTAGAAAATTACTTGGTTGTACATATAAAAATCATTCTATACATAGTGAATAAACAATAATTTATTATATTTACTAATCAATATTTCCCTATATAACTACTTATTTTTTAGATGCTTATTTCATTTGCAGATATTTATCGTGATATGTTTTTGATTGATTTATCATAACTTATTTATTTTTATGGGACCTATTAGTACATATATTTCATTATGATGATGGGTGGCCTATGAGTTATATAGCTCCCATGTGCATTAGGTTAATCATTAAATCAAAAGAGAAAAATATGTTTATTTGACTGGGGAGTAATCCCAATCCAATATTTTTTTTAAAATATGGTGTAAATGTAACACCCCTAAAATTTAATTTAGATGAATACTATTGTAGATATCTTTATTAGAACACAACATTGAGTTTTAAGCTAATTTTGATATACTATAAAAATATAATTATTTAAATGTGGTCATAATAACCTAGATGTTAAATTGGAATGTATGAATGGTATTAACAAAAATATGAATAATATATATAAAGGTTTTATATAATCCAAATGTATTAAATAATTAATAATAAATATGTAATCAATTTTCAATAAAATCATTCTATGCTTCAAAAATATATATTTTTAAAAAATGGTTTTTATTGGTATTTTGTGAGTGAATATTATAATTAATTTCTACCACTTTTAGAAATTGAATTTTATAAAATGTATATAATTATTCAATTCATAATTTAAACATTATCTTAAGGTGTGATTTTGAGATTTTTATGAAAGGAGTAATTTTTTAGTGAATAGTAAAAATATTGATTTTATATAAAAATATATTTTACATTCAAGTATTTAGAAAGCCCCATTCTATTTTAAATTTATTTAAAAATTTAATTAGTTCCCTATAATTAAAAATAATCAAATAAATTTCATTTTAATTGAAATTATCCTTAATTTTTATATAATATCATTTTTATACTTAAAAATGCATTTTATAGGGAAACTATTTTTCATCGCGTTTTGAGGGATTATTTTAAAAGAATTTTATGCTAATTATAAGTGTTTATTTTCATAAAATGAATTAAATATTTGGAATTAGTATTTTAAAATTTGGTAAATATGTCAACTTTATTTTTGGTAATTATGAATAGCGACAGTGGTAAATATATATCACCTCGATAAGGGTAAATCAGGTAATTAAGGTTAAAAATATTTTTATAAGGATTTAAAATTAAATATAACACCTAAATTATTTTTTATTGTATGATTTATTTATAATATTCACATAAAATATTCAATGATATGGAAACTTAGTTCCATTTTTCATTGATAATGACCTTAATATTTTTTTAAGTAAAGAATAAATCAAAAACATGTCACTCTATTTTAAAAACTATAATATTTTTTGTAACACCCCAAGATTTTATAGTAAGTTATCTCTTTAATGTACTTTAATATAATATATTTCACACAACACCAACTTTGTTTGTTGTATAGGCAAGATTGAGTTTCTTCAAAACAACACATTAATATTATAATTATTTAAATGATATATTTATTTATCAATTAAATACTATAATATGAATAATAAAATTTGAATTTTAAATGTTATTTATATTGTTTTAACATAAATATAACATTTTTACATTAAAATGTATAATTTTTATTAAAATAGTTATATATTTAGAATAACAATTTTTTTAAAATATTTATTTTTATGTCGTTTTGAGAAAAATAATAAAATTAATTTTAGACACTCTTAAAAATTTAATTTTTTAAAATAAACTTATTTTTTGAATTCATAATATCAAAATTATATTAAGGTGAATTTTTGGTATTTTTTTGAAAACATTCAATTTTTGATGAATAGTGAAAAAATACTGCATAGTCCATAAAAACAGAATTTTTTACTTAAATATTTTTTAATTTGAATTTGTTTTAAAGTAAAAATAGATACATAATACCAATATTAGTATAATTTAATTTATTAGAGTAATTTTATAAAAATTGTAGATATATAAAATTTTATTGAACTTTTTATCGTCGTTTTCCCACCTTCTAGTCACATTTGAAAATTTGCATAAAACGTAATTTTACCACTTTTGTGAATTGAATTTCAAAAATCTGAGATACATGGTTGACATAATTATGTAAAATTTTGTTCAATAGGATGAAAATAATTTAATGTGAATATTAACATTTGAATTTTATTTACCAGTGTTAAAAGTAAATAGGGCAATTAAAAGTAAAAAAATATTATAATAATATAAAATTACCTCAATATATGTTATAATTCTATTGGATAAGTGTTTTTCAACCAAACGAAACCTTACAAAAAATATGATCCTTTTTTATTCAGTTGGGTTAGATTAAGACATTCATTATATTTTATTTCAAGAAGAGTTAAAAGTGTTAAATTCAAATTTTAGTAAATAAAACATTTTTAATATAGGGTTATACATAAGATAAATTATAATATAAATATTAATTAGAAATATAAAAATATTTCCTACATCATGGTATTTTATTTATAATTTGTGGACATTAAATAATTAATGTTATTTATGAAACAATGATAATTCAGTAATTACCTTATTAATGAATGATAAAAACAAATGATATTATAAATATTAAAATAAATGTAATTTGAAACTTTTTACGCCATAAACTAATTTTATAGTTGAATATGAAATTTTATTATTGATTCAATGTATTTTTTTGAAGTAATAAAGTTTTTATTACTTTTTAAAAAATGAAGTATAAAAAAGTAACAAAATTGACATAAATGATATTTTAAAATAAATACAATTTTATTAAATAATATTAAAGTCATAAAAATATAAAATTTTTACAAATAACTTGTATAATGTTAAAATTTCATAAATAATATACTATAGGTTCGTTTGGAATCTTATAGTAACTATATTAACCTTTTGTCTAAAAATTCAGGAAGATATGGTAAGAGTTAAACTATTTAACTAAGGGTTAAATCTAAATGATTAGGTTAATATGGTGACCTAAACGTTTCTAAAACATATTGTTTGAGAATATTTAGATTCATATCCACCTAATCTTAGAAATAACATAATTTTTAGATTTTATAAACAAAAAACAAATATTTTTATAATAAATTAATATTTCATGTTATTCCTATAGTGTCCCTCACCTCTCTTATAAAAGAGTACATCCCCTTATCTCAAATTCAAAACTAAAAAGAAATTTGGCTCATCCAAAACCTGATCCAATATCCTACCAACTATCCAAAATTAAAACTAGAGGCCTTACTTTGATCAGAATTCCAACCTAAGTATCCCTTTTGTTCAAATCGAATGGAAGTACCCGAAGAGGAGTTAATTATTTTATCACCTCTTTCAAAGTTCTTTCTTCTTCTACTTCCTCTTTCTTTGTTAGTTCTATAATAAAATAACAAATATAGTAACTTATACATAATTATATGTTATTATAAATATGGTATAACAATATTCATTATTCTATCCATCCTATGAATGACAAAGTCACCATAGGTGCGTACATGTGGATTACCGTCTCCACGTCATGGTGTAGTTTGTTATTCAACACTTCATTATTTGGATAGGTATAATAATGATTATAATTAATGTAAATAATTAATAAAACATTTTAATTATTATTTATATGTAATATATCATCCAATTAGACACCGTTTCACCATAAATAGAATGATGTTGTCGCTCGTGTGTACATGCGACTTACCGTCTCCACGACGCGATGAGATTCATTTTCAACGATCACCCATCAATTTTTTTATAGAAATATATATAGATTAATTATGAGGTATATTGAAAAATATTTCAATTGGAATAATATATATTTATTTAGATAAATACACATCTTTTACTTACATCCATACTATATGATAAGAAAATGGAAACAACGTTCATGCGTACGTACGGAGTACCATCTCCATAAATGATGTTTCCATTTCATATATCTATCTATTATACATAATTTTATTCTGAATATGTATTAAATATAAAAAATGTTTTATATTCTATAATTATGTATATCATTATCTAAGTGATACGATAAAGAGTAACAAGTTAAAACATGTACAATAAAGAAAATGATTGTTACTCGAAATGTTACTTTAACAAGGAAATTATTATTAAATGGGTAGTATAATAAAATAAATTAATCATATACGATATCATAAATATTAATATAATTATGGTATAATTTAATAACATACTATGGTCATCATACAGGAGGTTAAACATCCCCTTGACTAAAAAAATTTACAAGGTAAGGGTTAATTCCTCAATCTCATTATTATTCGAGATTGTTTATGTGTACGTATTTACTGGGAAATATTAATCATAAATGTCTATATTTCATAAAAATGTTTTCAAAAGAAATACTTTACGGTTTTATGTAAGAGTCTATTTAACTAGATCATCAGGTTAAATGTTTTAAAGATTTTTTTATATTGTTTTCATTAATGTCCATGTTTTCAAAATGATTTTAACGATTTATTTATATGGACATCATTGTTTTAAAATGTTAATTCATTTCAAAAGTTTTGAAGTGGTATGGGCGACATTGATTCAAAAACATATTTTAAATGAATTACTTTATAAATTTTGTGTCTTTTAAATGATTTCATTAAAAAGGGTTATTTCTCTCAAAGAGTTTTACTAATCATTATTCACTATGTAAACATCTTTTAGAGAATATTATTCTCGTTTGAGGTTGATTTATTATTATACAATATTACTTATTGTATTGAATGAGTTATGATATGTGGTATTCTGGATGTTCTATTTTTACACCATTCATGATTTAGGCATAATGTTTTGACATTTCGTATTCGAGTTTTAATATGAATGTTTATGTTATGTTTCACCCTTTTCATATGAGGAATGCATTGGACTTAGTAAGTGACGGGTGGGGCCCGCTATTTCTCTTTGATGCATCAGTAGGTATCATGAGAGAAAATAGTTTCTTGGAACCAGGACTTGATAGAATATTTTTGAGTGGTCTTGGAACAAGGCCTTGACATAGTCGTTATGTCCGGAATTATGCATTCCCTCGTTATGAAATTAGTTATTACATGTGATTATTCAACTAGTAGAATATCCATGTTCTTGTTTATATGGTAATGTTTGACTTATTTATACCATTTTATGTTCCTGTTTTATGTTTAAAAGGATTATATTTTTATTATTCATATTGACTTAAATGTTTATAGCTTCCACTGAATTATTTACCCATACTGAAAATCTGAGATCACCCCTTTCTTATGTTTTATTTTCCCAGGATTCCAAGAAGTGTATTATGATTGACATAAAGGGTTATGATAAAGGAATAACATAATTCTAAAATAATTATTTATGTTGTGTTGTATGTTATAAGTTGTAATGTTAATTTCATATATTTAATATATTTTCTAAGGCTGCTAAAATGATCGGTCCTTCGGGACTTGATCTCTTGTGATCATGATAATGTATTAAAATAATGCACCAGCTCCAGGATTCTAGGGTCGGGGCATTACATTTGTTTCATAGGTATAATATGAGGATATGTTTGGTTATTAATGGTTATTTTATATTTTAATGATATTATTATTATTATAATTTTTATAAATTTTCAGTGATAGAATAATTACCTTAAATTCTAACGTAACTTCGACACATTGATGGTGCAAGTAGTAGAGAAATCAAGTAAATGAATTTAAAAACATAAAAATAATGTTTTTTCCTGATTTATGGTTTTCCAAAATTGTTTTGGATAAATATAATGTATTATTGATGTGTTAAAAGTTTATATTCAAATTAATTAATTTTTTGATAATTTTTTAAAGTCAAATAATGTAAATAGTCTCAAAAATGACATTAATGGTATTTTATGATAAATAATATTTTATTAAATGATAAAAATATTATATTTTTATAATTGAATGGGATATGGTATTTAATTTTAGCCATTTTTCACTTATGTGTCACTTTTCCTTTTATTGTAACTTTTTTCCCCTAATAAGTAAAAAACTTTCATATCATGGTAATGGTCAGAAGGGTTAACGGGGGGTTTAAACTAAGGGATAAGGGTTAAAAAATCATCTAAACATGTATAAATTTTATTTTATGATTTAATTTATACATTTATCCATAATATGGTATAAATATATCATTTCTTATAAACTTGAACATGAAGATTAATTTATATTGACTTAATACTTTTACTAATTCCTAGGGTACCCCTCTCCTATGATATGTTAGAACACCTCCTCGCGTATATTACTAACACTTCTTGAGCCACTTAGCTTGAAAACACCATAAAAAAATATCATTAACATAATTTTATAAATTCTATAGGTTTTTATGCTCTTAAAAGACTATCCCTACAGTCCTTGAGGAGAGATCCAGTGGAGGTTTTTCAGAGAGAAGGTAATCGATCAAGAATTTTCATTTAACATATTCTTCAACCACCTTCAATTTTGTCCTAACCATTACAATATAATAACATAAGTATCTACCTTATATAGATATTTTATTATGATAATCTAATAACCTTATTCATATCATTATCCATCTTATGTGGAAGGAAAACATCATTCGTGTGTACGTGTGGGATACCACCTCCACAAAGCGATGTGTTTTTTCATCACCACCTATCATGGATGTATATAATGATGTATATAATGTATGTATATATATAAACTATATTAATAAAAATAATTATAATTCTTTAAATATAATTATCGTATATTTTTATACCCTTCCACCCATTGGAAAATTGTAATGTTGTTCGTGCATATGTGTGGATTACCACCTCCACAAAGCGATGTGTTTCATTTTTCTTATATGTAGTAAATGGATGGTTCGGAAATTTTATTTAATGGTTAAAAATGATAATTATTCCATAATTATTATTATGGATATGATTTAACCATTACATCTTTATCCATGACCAACCTGCCCAAGCAATTTTTCAATTATGAACCGAATATCCTCAAAACATTCAACATGAACTTAACCGATTAAGTAATTAAATATTTCATTGAAATAAATGAAATAAATGGAATAAATTGTTTAATGATATTTTATTAAAGCTTTAAAATGTTCTCAATGAAATAAATTGTTAATATATTTTTATTATACATGAGTTAAATGATATACATAGTAAGTTTGGACTCGAGGTAAGGGATTACTTAACTGAATTTACATTCATTAGGATATAATTCTATTACATTGATGATGCTATTCTAATATTATACGTGAAATGAAATATTATTTTATTATGTTGTATATCCACATATTTTTTTGGTTTTATAATTATTACACATAATCACTTTATTGATTAAATTTTAACTTCAATGATACAATATTTGTAAGGATTATTTGTCTCAATATTTTTTTGAGATATGTCTTTTATTGTGCACTTAATTCCATTTAAAAGTTCAATATTAAATCTATTGAGATATTATATCCTAAATTACTCTTTCATCGTGATATTTAAAGTTCCTTTTATGTTCTCTCTTTCATGAGACATTGATTCAAATGTTATAAAAGTTGCAAGGGTTTTCATGGTCTCAATTATTATTTCTTAAGACATAATTCATGTTATACACCATGATTTATTTTATATGGAGTGTTTGTTATCCCATGAATGTGTTTTAACATATTATTTCATATAAATTATGTGTTTTATAGAGTCATGTCATGTTCCTTCATTCAATTGATTTTTTATTCAAGTATTATACAAGTTTCAAGAGATTCTAGCCTCAAACTTCTTTCTTTGAGACATTTGTTTGATTAATGAACTTATATTAATTTATGTGGTGTAAAATAACCCCATGGATTTGTATCTTGGTTTGAGAAAACTAAATATCCAATGGTTCTTGGTGAGTTTGGGTTGTGATATTTTTTTACAACCTTACTTTAGGAACTCATAAGTATGACGACGCTTGATCTAGTTTGTATGGAGAAACATATCATGGAAGGAAGTTTCATGATTCAAGAAAGTGTTTTTCATAAGGGATATAGGTTTGATGAATTAGTTCTAACTGAGTTATGAGTGAATTAAGGATCCACATAGCTTAATTATTGAAGGGATGAACTATGTAGATGATTTGGTGAAGTGATATTCACATAGCCATTTTCTCAATGTTGGAAATTCACATAGTCATTTCTAATAATTTGGAAAATCATATAGCTGATTTAGCCATGTAACTGAATGAATCACATATCCAAAGGATCTATGTAGCATATTTCGGAATTTATGTAGCCATTTTTAGTGATTATCTTGAGTGTTTCAATTAGCAGAATGGTTTACGTAGCTAAATGTCCACATATTAGTTTCACGAAGCCGATTGATACATATGAAATTTAAGAATAATTCACATAGTTTATTTACTATGTTTTCGATTGAGAATTAATGTAGATGATTTTATACATAACCAATTTAGAATAATGTAGACCATTTTTTATTTATCCATTTTTTTTTCATGAAACTGATTTAGAGTCATCACTACATCTGCATTTATTTTCAGTAATTTTTTAGAAACAAAGTATTTAGTGGTGATTTTATTACGATTTTGCATGGATAGTGACGAATTCTTATATAATCATAGGCTTTAGTTTTTAAAGTTGTAATGGATATGTAGTTGTTTACTATAGTTATTGAGTTCATGGGGCTATTATGATTACATGAATCATTCTTTGTCGAAGCAATTAATGTAGTGGAATAGTTTGATGAGGTAATATGAAATGAAAGAGGTTGAGAAAAGAGGATTATGGAGATGAGGTTGAAACATCAGTGATCAACATATGATGTAACTCATGTCTTTAGATGACTGATTATGAGTTTAATAATATTTTTGCATTGCATTTGAAGATTGTATAGTGGTAAATTCTTTCTCAAATATTTTTGGAGGCTTGTGGAAGTGGATCTTTATCTTATATTGATGAACTAATCTGGTTTTTTATGATCTTATTAATTTTTGTAATCCTATTTTGTATTCTAGTGTGAATATATGATGTTGGGTGTGAATCCTAAAATATTTGGTGTAATGTTTTTATGAATTCTTGTAAAATGGTTTCACTTGAGGATATAGTGAAAATAATCTATGGTTGGGGGAAATAACTAGCCACAATAAAGAGTAGGATTCCACATTGGATAAAAAAGTTGTAAAAATTGTGTGTTCATTGCTATTTCATTTTTTACATGATCATAATTTGACTATTTTTTATGTTTGAGTGTATCACACTCTAACAATTCATTGTGGTATATTTTGTTTATAAGAAATTGTAAAAACTACTCTCGAATGATTAAATTCTCTTTTTTAGTAGAGGAAATAGATCCTACCAGGAACTTCAGGTGTGTACACTAACTATTGATATATTATGTTATGAATATTTCTATATTCATGTTATTTTATGCTCTTTATATTCAATCAGTCAAATGGTTTTTGGTTTTAAAAATTCATAAAAGGTGTTTTCTATATAAATATTGTTTTAAAGTTTTTAAATACTTTTAACCAAACTCTTTCTCTACATTCATTATACTATTTCACAATTTTTTAAGCATAAATTATTTACTAATTTTATTTTCAATGAACCTTGACCTTTTTTAATGGTTTTAAAGTGAAATGTTTAACATTTTCTACATGGTTATCTTCTAACTCTATTTATAAAAGTTTAAAAATAATGATTATTTTTAATGTTTAAAAAATGAAAGGGTTTTCCAACCATCATGACCATTATTTTCATTAATGATTCTTTAATATTTTGACATGGTTATTTTAAAATAAAATATTTTTACAATATTATAGATTTTTTTATAAAATATCATCAAGAGAAAAAAATATTTTTCCTATTCTCAAAGACATGTCTTAAATGTTATTTCAAATTTATTTTTAATATATGGAAAGATCATTTATTTTTTCTTTTTATTCAATAGCTATATGTTAAAAATACCATACTAATTATTTTAATGGTAGGATATTATTTTTTGAAATTTATTTTCATGAAACTCATTTTTTTCCAAAGTTTAATCAAGATAAAAAGTAATGACAACTATTTTCATGGGTGTTATATTAAAAAATTTCATGATTTTTGATTATTTGTTCATTATATTGTACTTGGGAATATGTGAAGATGATTGATGGGTGGTTTTTTTATAAATAAAGGATGAGTGGAACCATAATATCCCTCCAATTCATTGAGTAAAGTGAATAGGTAAAATTTTGTAAGTTACTCCGAAGAGACGACAAAGTTAACTATTGTAATTTACTCATATAAGATGATTTTTTTTCTAAATATGATTAGCTCCTAAGATATTATGAAATTAAATATTATAAATTAATCCTAATATTATGTTGTAACTATCCTATTTAGGTGATTCTATTATGATTTTTTGATGTTCTAAGATACCTACATAGTTTTTCAATGACTGATATGAGTTATAATAAATCCTTTACTCAAGGATTACTTTCACTTGAATTATTATCTTTGAATTATATTAATATTGTCTTATATTAAATCTGTCTTCCATGTATCATGACTTATTATCAACATTTTTATGGACATGAATTTTCTTATGTTATGCTCATGCACTTTGATAATGTCATTATACCCTTATTATCATCTAATGACTACTAATTACATTAAATTATTAATGCTTATGTTTAGCCTTACTAAGATTTTGAGCTCACCATTATTATATTTTCCATTCTTCCATGGTAAGAAGAATGATGTTAAATTAATTATTTATAGAATGTTTTTATATGTGAATAATTTTATGGGAGATGTTGAAGACATATTATGAAATAAGAAAATTTGGGTATAGTATAAAAAATGATCACTTAAATACATGGGTATTTTTATGTATGTGTTTTTCGTAATTGTATAAAACTATAATCCTAAAAGGTCTTTAGGTATTCAAGTGATCCAATATTTTTGTTTTTTGTTTTTTGTTTTGGATGACTAAAATTGGGTCACATTTATCAATATCAAAGCCAGAAATTTAAGGATTATGTTTCTAAAACCAGATCATGTATTTTGGGTTTGGGGATATTATAGTTGATATTAGAGCATGTATTTTGATAAAATTGGAGAATCAGATGTTTTCATGTGAGTTTAACTTAAGATTTATGGATACTATCATGCGTTTATAGTATTATGATTGATCATATGTTCAATGGAGAAAATTATTTTTTTAATTTCATATGTTATTACACATTAAGGTGATTTGAACATCTTACTGGGGTTTATGAAAGATAATCTATTGAAGTAATTATGATTTATTATATATTAGGTTAATGTTGATGGATAAAATGTGTTTTTTATAAGGTAAGTTTTATTTTATAAGCCAAGTCATCTACCCCTATATCATATTTTTCTTTTAGTTTTGTGTATTTCATGAGTTTGGTTCTTGTTTATTTGATATGTAACACCCCGACCCCTCTAGACCATATATGGTGAATTAATTGTCAAATTAACATGGTTAGAAGTAATTAAATCTATATGGAATGATCATTTTATTAGTCTTGAAGAAACTAGATACATAGATATAACTCAAATTACATTGGGGAAGGTAACAAAGTACAATACATTACAAAAACTAATAAACTGCATCGAAAGAAACTCAATAAGTGATCTCCGCTTCATAACCTATTATAGGAAAAAAAGTGAAATGGGTGAGATCAAACACTTAGTAAGGGTTAAAAATAGAATAATCATGAATAAATAATAACTTAATTATAAACAATATAGCATAGTCAATATGGCTTGGTGAATAAATGAAAAACTCACGCCATCAATAAACTGATAATGAAACTGCATCCATATATTTTGTCATAGTGAAAACCTCATGGATAATAACTAATTATAATAAATAAAGAGAATTATTATTAATTGGATGTCATGTATCTGGAACATGATACCATAATACCATTAAAATGGTTAAGTATACAGGTTGAAACCCATATGATTTTTTGGAAACAAACTCGAAGGGTTTGTCACTAACCGATTTGTCTCATAAGACCCGTCGCTACATCAAGGGGATGTAGTGGGACCCACATTTCTATGTATGTCTAAATAATTTGTTGTACATAGATTCAAAATAAGAGAAACACGCCTTTACATTATCCGTATAGAATAAAGGATACAGATTCATCAATATTTCCTCATTCAAAACAACATTCAAAATAAATACCGTATGTAAAATGTTATACGACTTAGAAAATAATCATATCCATGATATGATAATTTGGAAATTTAAATAGAATATAATTTTAATTGAAAATTTATCTCAAATGGGATTTAGGTACACCACATAAGAAATATTAGGTGCACAATACTATGAAAGTCACAATGAAGTAAAAATTGAGACATAGCTCTTTACCACGTTGTAATAAACTTAGTCGTATGACCAAAAGTTAATAACCACCAAATGACTCATAGAATACCATTAATATAATTATAATCATGATAATATATATCAGATGGAATTACACCTATACTACATATAATAAATAAGAGGTGAATAATGGAAATCCCACAGAATTGAAAGTGAGATGAGAAAACCCCTTACAAACATTTCGGCATGGTAACAAGTGTTCTTGTGAGGGATTAATGAGAGGTAAAGGTGTATACCATTATTTATATATCATAATGGAATTATTATTGAGGTGGAGTAACATAACCCATTTTTACGTATTAAAAATAAAAGAGCAGAACATAGAGGATATTCAAGAACAAAAGTGAGGGGGAGGATCCCCTACAAAGAACGTATCATTAGATTGAGGAGAATTAAAAGAAATAATTATGTGTGACAAGAATAAAACCACAAAATAAAAGTGGATAAACATTATAAAACAATCACGGGTCATTAAAACATATTATGGGAAATAAAAAACCAATGACATTGATGTTAAACTGAATGAATGGAAACTGAGTTAAGATATCGCTTACCTTATGCTCGAAGGTGTTCTTGATTGTTCTTAACGACCCAAATAATAAAATTTATCATCATTAATTAATAATAACATAACCTCAAAAACATGTAATTGGTAAGTTATAACCTTATTAAGTTCATTCATATAATTTTTTATGGGTTTAAGAGATTAATTTTTTTTTTGTTTTGGAATCATTTTCTTACTTGGTTTTCATGATCTGTTTACTTGTATTCACGAATGGAAGTTCGTTTGAAAAATATATATTATGATGAAATATTAAATTAGCATAATTAAAATATAGTACATTTAAGGTAATGGAATTATCAAGTCATTTTCATGAGGGGAGATGAGAAGAGAGAACAAAATAATGGAACTTTGTAAAAGAAATTGAAAGAAAAGAGAAGAGAGATTCACCACTTGAGTACTCTTCCTTGAGAATCTCTTCAAGGCCTTTTTTTTGGACTTTTGGTGAGACCATAAGGTCTTGGACGTGGGGAGAGGGCTTGGGAAGATTATTTGGTATAATTTAGGCAATGATTTAATCTTGAGTGGTGTGGGAGGAAGAGGGGGTTAGTGGTGGTTTATATAGTGGAGGGGAGAAGAGTTTTCTTATTATTATAATCATTAATTTATTATTTATTCTCAAGGTAAGAAATAGGGAGTATTCCATGACCTAGAACAGTAATATGTGCATGTGAGTTAGATATTTGGGTTCTTACAACACTCTAGATTTTTTGAATAGTTAATTTAAATTATAATGTATTTATACAGTAAAATAATGTATTTTACTGTTCACAAAAATTTAAGTATTTCAAAAAAATAAAAAAAATTTACCCTAACAAATTTTTGACGTGAAGAATCCAAAAATGAACTCCATTTTTCAAAAATAATTTTCTAAATAAGATAAATTTAATTTTTAATTAAAATCATTTTTTAATCGAAAAGTACAACCATTTAAAATATTCATCTTCATTTTTAAGGTGACTAAATTTATTTATACACTCAAGGGCATGGATAAAATTCTTAAGAGTCATATTAATATTCATAAGTGTAAGTTATTATTCATAAGGGTAGGTTAATATTCATAAGGCTAGGTTACTATTCACTAAAAATTAAGTTAATTCTATCAGACTCTAAATATCATCCCGAACACAACTGTTTATGTCATATTATCAAAATTCTAATCACAAATCTGAAAAATTTATGTTTACTGGTTAGGTTATGACTATATGTTATAAATAACCATGTTTTCTTCCATATAAGCTCAATGATTCATGAAATATAGGCTATCTAATGAATACAATGTATTTAAGAGAAACATACCATAAAATGTTTGTTGTGCTACATGATATGCCATGTTTATTTTTTTGATATTTGTCAATGGATCTATAATATAGAGTGGTCATTAAAAAAATCTAGGTGGAAGCTCCTTATTGAATATTATAATTTTGGGTGAAATTTTTCTTGTTGGTTATTATTTGAGGCCATGTTTCTTGTCACTAGTGTGAGGGGATTTGGAACACCCCTTGTGTATATCACAAGATGAATCAAATTACTTGATTAGAGGTGGCCTCAAATATTTTCAAGACCATCTATATAATTAAATAATAATAAAATAGGTACGATAAAAATCTTAATAAATGTAATAAATAATTTCCAATTTTATCATCTATATCATGCTTATAATAACACTTTATAATATAAAAATATTCTGTGGAATATTTTAAACTATTTCACTACCTTACATCTATGATGAGAAAAATATTATACATTGAAACCTTATGAGAATATGGAAAATTGAAAAATCCCAATCAACCATTAACATTTAATTAATGAAGATTTTGAATCCTGAAAAAAAGGACTTCAAAACATTATAATCATAAAATATTAAACAAATAAATGAATAATACAAGATTATAAATAAAGTAAATATAATATTAAAGGTGAAATAAATATATAAAAGGTTCCTAAGGATAAAATTTAAGAATATAATTTAATTATTCATGAGGTTAGAGGACATATGAAGCAGAATGGTACATGAGGTAAGAGTTTTATTCTAAATCAAAATTCATTTCAATTATTATTCATTAATATTATATCCTCTCTTTTTTGACTCATATCCAGGATCTAGAATATATTCATTATTTTTTTACATTAATTTTTTATACATCTATATTATCCTTTTAACCATCATGGATTTGTTTTTAATACATCACTTTTTCATAACTAGTTTTTCATACTTTTTTATTCTTGTGGATATTTTCTCTACCACCCTTCATCCCCCTATATTCTATTTTTAACTATTCATAACATGATTCTATTATGTTATTTAATCTTTCATCATGTACATTACTAAGGGGATAATCCTAAAAAATTCCTCCCTTCAATTTATTTCTTTTTGATAAATCCTAATAAGCTCATAGAAGAATATTCTTCGAAATCGATATTCCTCTACATGATTCATCATCTTTAACTTTTTTTAGAAATTTTATGAATATTGGAAATTTAATTAATTAATTTTTTTGAAGTAATTTGTATTTCATTTTGATAATGATTTCTGAAAGTGACTTACTGTACTACTTTTATAATAATGTCACCCAATGATATGAAATGTCTTTTCAATATTAATCTTTCATTTTCCACTCTATTCATACCAATATTATTCTTCATAGTCAATATTTATATTATATATTCTCTTAATTTTTCATTTTCTTAAATGTAATTCTTTGTGAAATAAATAAAACAATTTAGTTCTTATGTGAAAATGAAATTTTATATATTTATTTCAACTTTGTATAAAAAATAAACAATTGTTTTTTTAAAAATTATATAATTTCATTTATTTCACTAAATTATTTTTTAGATACCCAAATACTATTTTATATTCAACCATTTTGATCTTTTATTACATATTATTTTCTCAATTGATATTTTTTTTCTAAATAACACATTTCTAAAATAATCTTCTAATCTATTATACAAGTTCCTATATATATATATAGGGTGTTTAAAAAAATTCAATAATTTCATAATGTCACGTTTTGTGATTATTATATGTTTCATCATGAACATTTATTTTGAATTCAATATATTATTTAGTTAAACATTACATCTTTTCAATGATCACATATATCAGTTGTTTATGAACAATTTTTAATACCTATATGTCATATTGATAATGTTTTCCCACTTTTTGAGAATTTTATAACACTCTTATCATATATTTCTATATTTCCCCATGTAATCATAGTTTACGAAGATATTTTTATCAAATCATAAGGGGTCTATGATGAATAATTAAAAAAAAATTGATAGTTTGATGATATAAAATGTACTTAGTTCTGAAGGAAATAATTTTTTTTATTTTGGGTGTATTTAAAGTTTCATGTTATTTTTAAAATGCATTTATATTTCACACAATATTAAGAAGTGCGGACCTAGGGAAATTTAGTTCATATTGGTAGAGAGTTTGGTTATTTATGGAAATTATGATGAAACAAAATTCATGTTTAAATCCTTAGATTGATAACCATTATCTATAGAGTACTATTTTTAGTAAAACATGTATTAACCTATAAAGGATGAAATATTTAATACTTTTATGTGGAGAAATATTATGCTATTATCATAGTTTTTATTTTAGATAACATTTGAGTTTTGTGTCATGGTATATTAAAATATTATAAAGTGGGTAATGTTTTTTATCAAAGAGTTAAATTTGTGAAGAATAAATTTCATTAAGGAGGTTAGAATATAACATCACAAATTTTTAATTATTTTTTAACTAAAAATTCTCCCTCAAATTTATACATGTAAATACTAAGTTCATTTAGTTTTTTAGTTAAATAAACTTATAATTTCTATACATAATTTTAAATAATATTTTGTAATTAAATTTTTGAAATAATAAAAATTCATTATCTCTTATCCTGAAAGAAAGATTTTACGACTCTTTGTGAAATTATTATTATACCTACTAATAACTCTATAGCGAAAAAAATCTCAATTCATGTAAAAAAATGGTATATTAAGTATAAGATAAAAAATGGTGTAATAAAATAACTTTTGAAAAATTAATTATTACTTTTACTTTTTGGGTATTATTTGATAACTACATAATAGTTATATATATATATATTAATATGATCATTATAAAAGTAACTTCTTAATGGTAACGCAATTTTTAACATATATTTATACTTGTTTTATTTGTTATATAATAGTATCATATAACTATTGAATGTGAAATAATAATTTTTATTGTTGTATGATATTTAATTTTCCCTATAAGAAAATAATATGCATTTAGATAATATTTTTAAGTGAAAAACTAGATTTTATGAGGAATTTTAAAATCAACTAATATTTTAAATAAGGTTTAAACTTTTATTATCGCATTCTATGTACATGATTTTATAATTTATAATTTTTATTTTAAAATTATATGTATTGGGTTTTACACTTAAATATTGTGGTGAAATAATTATAATTTTTATTTGAAATTTAATTTCTAATATATAAATATTTTTCAATATAATCATAAAATGGACATTAAATCTGGATAAGGGTATCATTAGAGAACTAAAATTATCATTTTCACCACATTATAACCATAATATATAAATTTCAAGTCACTAAAACCATCACTGCAAATATTTATTGAAATTATAAATTTTTTCTAATTAGAATCTAATTTTTATATAAGATAAATATTTTTTGTAATAAATTTTTAAAATTTTTCTTCGGATGAGTATTTTTTTTCAAAAAAAAATGAATTATGGTTGAATAGTTAAAAATAATCCATTCTTGTATATTATCAATTTTATTTCATCATCATGATATAAATGTTACATAAAAATAATAAACCATTCTAAAAAACATAAAATTCAATTAGTGGCTAACACAATTCATTTAAAAACAATGTAATTAATATGAAAACCTATATTTAAATTTTAAAATTCTATGTTATATTTTATTTAAATAGAAAAGTTTATTTTATTCCATTCTAACTGACAATAAGAATCTTTTTAATATGAGAAAGAAATGTGGGTACATGGATAAGTGAAATGTAGCCTTAAGAGGGATGGAAGTGGTCAATACTGAGAGGATCACTACAAATAAAATAATTATAATCCCTTGGAAGAGAGAAAATAATCAAATAGACAATCAACTCTTAATGTTGTAATCCTTTAGAGGATAGGAAATTCAAAAAAAGTTTTCCCTAGAACCAGATGAGAAGAAGCACCAATTCATACTATATCATGTCTCAGTAGGCTCTAATAGTGTAGGATATACTATAGTGGAAAGGATGGAGAACCGAAAAATATATAACCAACATTGATAAGTCCACTTATATTAGAGATAATAAAATATTCTTTGAGTTGAAATGTGATAAGCTAGAAAATAAGGCTCGAGCTTCATTGATGAGAGAATTACTATTATCATGGTATTTTGAGAAATCTAGAATCATATAACCCCAAAAATCTTGAATGAAACCACCTCCACACATGATTACTTGAATACTAGAGTCATCTGAGTTGGTATTGATGCTTTGAGAAGGTTCTTTATAGTGCACCCAATGTCATAGTATTTTTGTGGTTGTGGAAGTATTTTGGGAAGTAGAGAGGGGGAGTTAATTCTTGATAAATGAATGGACTTCATTGATATTGGTATGTTAAAAGATAAATATAAATGTAGAAAAATATTTTTCTTTTATACTTATTTCTATTGGATTGGTTTCATTATGATGAGAATCATTAAAAAGCTCCCATATCAACTAGAAACCGTCTATAAGAAGATTCATCTTAGCCTAAAAATCTTAAAGATCACCTACATTAATATGAAAATAAATAATAATGAAATTATCTACCAAATGTAAATGAGAATCATCCTCCATTCATCCTATGATATTGGACCACATATATCAATACCATTACCCTTCACAAAACATGTTTAAAATGGATTTTGTCTCTTCGTTTTCATAATACATGCACATTAAAACAAGTGTGATAAGTTTCTTATTCACTTATGAGTCCAAAGAGAAAGAAAGAATCCATTTTTTTCAAAATGATAAAATTAAATTTAATTGTATTGATTTTACACCAAAAGAGGGTGGACTATGCATCATTTATGTTGTTCACCTAAATGAGGTTGCAAAAAATTGAGAGACTAAGGAAGACTGAGTTGGATGGGGTGAAAAAACACACATTAGTTTCTTTAAAAAATACATGCTAGAGTGTAAGTGCCTTTAAACTGAGTCTAATATGGCATCGATGAAATTATTATGCAATCATGCCTCATAGAAGTAGTTGTTTCGAACTAGGCACCCTTAAAATAAAAGGATATTACCAGTCCAATTGTCTTTCCATGAGAGAATGTCACCACTACAAATTACCTATCAATATTTATAATTCAAGATAACAATGGAGTCAAAAAAATACAATTCCAAAGGTGAGATCCCTTAATATATTGATAATGTCAGTGAACCATAGAGGTTTCATACTTTTTACTAAAAAATATTTCCTAAAGATATGGTTTAGAGAAATAATATCATGTGAGTTTAGATTGCATGCACTTTATAGTATCATGGATTTTTTTAAGATAAATTTCTACCTCATGAAAGGGATTAATTATCCTTGATGAATTGGCCCAATGATGTATATCACCCTATGAAGCATCCCATGTGAATTTATTGAGGATTTTTTCGATTCTTCTGATGAAAAACTTATGAGCCTGAATGACTTCTAGGATATGAATAGGACTATAAGAAAGGACACTAGTGAAAGGGGTTATATTACCTCCAATAGAGAGGAGTCTACTCTCTCAATTGGTAATTCTATATGTAATTATATTGAGGGTAATTTAAAAGTGTTAGATAGAGACTATTTTATTCAACAAGAGAGATCCCTAGTATTCCATGGGAAATTGTCTTCTAGAAATACCTAGCCTATCATTAATATATTTTACATTCCCTTATGGGAATTTCTTTGAGAATATAGACAATAATATTTCACATATTAATGCATTGACCATTCCCACTACTATACTCAATAATAATCAATTTGAACCATTGCATTTAATTTCTTCTTCCACTGATAAAGAAGACTGTATCATTCTTGATGAATAAGGGGAAGATATCAACGAACCCATGATATCCATTTAAATGATGCAACCTTAAATTGTTTTATCATAGATCTTGTTCCTACTAGGAAAATCCTAATTATTGATATATATAAGCATGGGGAGAGAGGGTATCCTTGGAAAAGACCTCATGCTAACTTAAAAACCCCAAAACTCCTCCCCAAAAGGGAGATAAAAAACAAGGGTGAAGAGAAGTAACAAAAAAGAAGGTTGCAGACCAATTTTGAAAATACACACTACTTAATAAATTTTAGGGTGAATTCTCATTCATTATATTATAGTTTTTCTACATGAAAATCTTAAACATGGAATTGGATCCAACAAATTTGCTGTCAATGTATGCTAACATTTCTCGACTAAGGCCTATCAACCCTGGATACTCCTACCCTTGATAAACACATGATATTTATATGATATTTGACGAGGTAGGATCTTTGATAGTCTCCTTTTGAGGATAATTTCAATAACTTTATAGGAGAAATTAAACAAGATTATAGGTGAAAATTCACTAATGGTATTGGGATGATTCATCTTGGGAATCATAAAAAGAACTATTGAAGCGAAAACACAGGGAAAAATACCACCCTTGGAATAATTTTGAACAGTCCATATTAGATATTGATTAATGAAATTTGAAAAATGAAATATATAAGAATCCAAGGAATCCATTTGGTCCTGGTTCACTATCTTGATTAAGTCTTTTAAAAACAACAAATATTTCATCCTCCTTTGTGTTGGATTTCATATAATCGCTGTTAAAGTCCTCCAATGTGAGGGGAATCTTATCAATAAAATGATTGTATTCATTATTTAGTGGGTATAAATCCCTTACTCTATGATGAAGTTCCACTAAAATATCCTTCAATTGGGAGGATCCATGAGGAAAAATGGATTCAATGTATCCATAGAATGGGTCTTCTTCATGTTTTATGATAAACCTCGCAAAAAAATTCTTTTCATGTATGCATGCATGGAAATATGTTATGTTACAATCTCTTTTTATTAAGATATATTTTTTCATAGTTTCTACATTTATAAAATAAAAGTATGAAAATATATTCATCAAATTGATTTTGAAGTATTACATTAATCTTACCAATAACATCCTAGATGTCTTCCGACAATGGTCCAAGAGATGGTTAAGTATTTAACCATTCTAAAGTAGTTTCGATCAGTATACATGGTTTATTCTAGAAGTAAAGACATGAATACCCTTAGGATGTAGCATTCCACATGTTTCATGAATGTTTAATAATTCATCCATCCATTGAAGAAGTGGAAGTTATGAATAAGTGACATAGAACCTTGGATTTGGAGAAGCATTGGAGAATGATCGGATAAGGACCTATCTAGGTGGTAGATAGTCACGTGTGAGAAATCTATTATTATATTCATGTTAGCCAAGAACCTATCAATCTTGCTCTATATTATGCTACCATATATTTTACTTTTATATAAAATTAAAAGGTAACCATTTATAACTAGATCCATTATATTACTAAAGAGAAGAATCCTCTGAAATCTCCTATATACTTGCTCGAGTAAACACCCCTTTATTTTTAGATTGACCTGTTGCAGAAATGCTGGGAGTCACAATGAAAGAGGTTTGTAGATGAAAAAAATAGAAACAGAAGAAGAAGATGATGATTATGAATACAGACACAAGGATTTATGTGGTTTGGGAATAATCCATATGTCCACAAAGAGGCGGAATTATTTAACTATAATTTGGGAGCACAATTACCGAGAGGTTTTAGAGTTTCAAACACTATAATTCCCTAGAATGAATGAAATAATAAATAATAAGAAGCATTGTGGCACGGACCACACAACAAGTCCATTGTGCTATAGTGAATGGTGGAAAGAGGACTACACTACTATAGTGCTATAACCACCAAAGTCTATGGTGCTACAGTGTACAGTGGCTAGAAGTATGAGGAGCTATAATATTGTTGTATCCAAAGTTCAAGATTCTATAAGGGGAAGATCAGGCTTTAAGTAGGAGATTGTGGGATTGGTGTAGCCTGATCTATTTGGATGATTTTGGGATGAATGCTTGGGGATTATAATACACTGCATACCACAAATATTTCATGTCGAGTTCTATGGTGAGCTTGTTAGGGGCTGGAAGGGAAATAGGCCCCTGATTCAGGGGTCCGAGGGATGAAGGTCCCCAACCCAATGTTTGGGGAACATTAGAATCTCTTACCAACTATAGTATAGGTGACCATATGACACCAACATTACTTTGGTATGATTACTGTATCATCTCAGATTTTGGAGATAATAATATTGTAGTTCCGTGGACTTCTAGCCATTGGAAACTGTTGCATCTTGTACTTTGGTGGCTGTAACACTATAATAGTGAGCCTACTTTTTGTTTCATGACTATTATATAATTTTAAAGATAAAAAAAATAGCATTACAAATCTAGGATGAAACTATTTAGTGTTTTGTAAAAATTAGGCTCACACATAACATTTACATAATAAAACATAAATATTATTTAATTGTTTCTTCTCTAACTTATTAGTGGCCCTCATTTTCTTCTTAGTTCAAGTAATAACCAAAGGATATAAATTTATGACAGGAGGGAGCTAAAATCATGATAAGAGGATAAATAACTACATGAATCAATATAACATGATTGATAATAATAATAATCATAAAATAATAAGCATTGGATCATCATAAAAACATGATGGAAACAAGTAATAAATGAATGGAATGTGGAAATGCATAAAAATTAAACACCGTGTCATAGTGGTCAAAACCACACATAGTTATGAATAAAGATAACATCATGTTCACACATAACTTAGGTTCATAATCGTAACATCATCATTGTGAACAAATCTAGAGTCATTTTCACGTATATTGCACATTATCTCATAAGATACATCACACTACCCAATGCATTGGAGGGTTATATAATTCCGGGCTAACCGGTCACATCATAACATTTACATAATCATCCTTGCCACATAGAATGTATATCAATAAAAGTCATGAAGTAAAAAAAAGAAAGAGAATGGGTTTCATAAGGATTTAATAAAGCATATATTCATAAGTAAACTTTTTGGTTCCCAAATTAATAAGGAAAATAATTCTTGGATATAATACATCATTATTCTTGGGTAGACAAGAAGTATTTCAAGAGAAGTAGAATACAATGTTCAGGAAATTGAAGTCACTTTTAAATAAAAATATTTTCATTAGAAAACATTTTGACATGGTAGGAACATTTATATCTCTAAATTAAAATTGAAAAGTTATTTGAAGATCATAATATGAAAATTTATACTGTGGAGGATAGAATAAACCAAATAAAGGAATTGGGTTCGAGATTCCCCTTACCTTAATTCCCACATAATTTTTCCTCTTTTCACTTACTAAAAAATAAACATAGATTTATTAAAAGATTGATCCAGAAGTGTATTATAGTCATTTATACATATATTTATCAATTATAATCATTGTATTATATTTTCTAATTTCTTTTGATGAAATTGAAGTGTTTTGATATCATGATTTACTTAAATATTTATTTTTTTGCAACGATTTTGCTATTTTATTATATGTAATTTATACAATAGTATAATTAATTACTGAATATTATGATGCATATAATTATATTATTATATAGTTTATATAGTTTATAATATACATCCTTGATGATCGTTATATGTTTTGACATGACAATATCTCCGTAGGTGGTTAACCGACCTTTAACGGGGCATTGTCGGGAGATCAGGAAGAAGAAGTTTAACATTTATATATAGAGTAGTATGATACTTATAGTAGATTGAAATCATTAATATAATGTTAAATTACTGTATAATTAATTCTATTAAGGTTTGGTTGTGAAAGGGTTGGTGAAAAAATAAAGAGAAGAAGAAGAATAATTAAAAAGAGAGAGAAGGAGATCAGAACTTACATAATCCTCGGTGACACTATAACTCCTTGTTGATTGGAGTTGTATTACTCTAGAATAACCCTAGGGATTATAATAGGATTATGAGGGAATATTTTGGTATAGATTTTTATATCAAATGGGTGGGAGGAGTCATTTTACAAGGGAAGGGAGAGGGGTTATTTATATTTGAGTAGAAGGGTATTTTTAGAACAATATATTGAATAAAGTAATATATTAAAGGTTAAACATGTAATAATGATTTTTTTTGATAATATAAATCATATATTAATATATTATAATTAGTTTAAAACTTTAAATCCACTTTATAATTTTAATAAGGTACATTATTAAAAAGGAAAGTGGAATTAAAGAAAAATTAATATTTTAAGGAATCACTTTTGAATTTATGTATTGAAAAGTTCTTCTTGGGTTTGGAAATTGAGTTTATTTTATTTTAAAAACCCATTTATTAAATTAAATTACCATGGAATAAGATAATGTTTTAGAAATTATTATGTCTTTATTATATCATGAATGATGTAATTTGAGTTACATCGGTTATGTGAAAAACTATATTTTTACTATTCACTCAAAAATTGAAGTATTTCATAATGTTACTAGAAACTAAACCTTGGATATTTTTAATGTGATGTTTTAAAAATTATATTTTTTTATCAAAATAAATTTCTAAAATGGGGAATTTATATTTTTAATATAGAAATTATGACATTCATGAAATACATTAAAATAGAGTTTATTAAAAAATTCTTATATTTTCTTTGAGTTTTTAATCATGATATATGTTTTTTGGATTTATAAAATTTATATTTAAATAAATTTATAATGTTAAATATTATTGATATCATAATTCAATATTTTTAGATGAAATTACTATTCCAATGGTCAGGTTGTGATTCCCAACGGTCAAGATACTATTTAAAACAGTCATGTTACTCTTATAATGATCAAATTACTACTCTAATGGTCACATTACATCCTATAAATACCTCTAAACTCATTACTAAAATTAGTTAATCAAAAGGTTCTATATTTCCATTTTCTATATTGTTTCCTGGTTTACTATTATTTTGTTTCTTTTCTATAGTGTTTGTAGTGGGGGCGATGATTGTTTTAGATTGGGGTGATCCCTATTTTCCCATTTTATTTTTTATATTTTATATTTTTCGTCTAGTTGTAATATTAATTGGTTTCATTACTAATTAATGTAATATTATTTAGTAATGAAACAAGGTATTTTTTGGTTTCTCGATATTTTATATGTGTAAAATATTATATAACACACATTTATTCAAGAAACATATTTTACTAGTAAACAATGGGTCATTACAACTGTAGTAATGCGTACTTCCTACCACCACTCACTATAGAACATTGGGCTTACTATGTGGTTGGTGGAACAATGCTTCATCTTCTTTATTATCTCATTAAATCTGGAGTTTTGTGTGTGTCAAACTCTAAAACAACCCTGTAATTGTGCTCCTAAATTATTGTGAAGTGATTCTTCCACTTCGTGGACATATGTATTATTCTCAAACTATGTAAATCAATGCGTTTGTGTTCATATTATTTTTACATATTTGTTTCTATATTTTTTCTATTTCAAACCTCTATTATTGTGACTCTTGGTGTTTTTTCCAAAACCAGTATCAAAGGTTGAGTTCATAATTCCCAAAATAAACATTGTCTATAGAAGAAGGAAAAGTGAAGATCAATCACTATTATGTAACTGAATTAAATTATTGTAGAATTCAAATCTATTATTATCTTTATCATAAAATATGCACTTTCCACTTCTGGGTGTAAAACCAATGGATATAGAGCATACAGAATTGGAGCTACTTGATCAACAGGTTCTGGGAGTTGGGGGTCTTAAATTGGTAAAAAATGAGGTGTTCCATATCAGAGGGGAGAAAATGATTATTGGAATGATGATAAATCCTATGAATAAGTACGATAATCCTTCATCGTCAAATAATGTTTCCTAGATGTGATAATTTTTCAATCTAAAAATGATTGAAGGGAGTTTTTTTATAGATAATGTAAACTAATTCAACACTATCACAAGTCATTTGATATCTGTGGTAATTTTTCTTAATGATTAGGTATGTGCATATGTGTTACTGTCTTCATTACCTGATAGTTGGGAAGTGACTATAACATCTTTGACTAGTTATTTAGGTAATACCAAGATGTTTTTAAAGGACGTGTGGGACCTGATACTTCATGATGATATTCAAACAATAGAATTTGGAAGATTCTCTTATTATTTTATGAACATGTAAGGAAGAGGATGATATGCAGAGTGAGATAATAATAGAGGAAAATAAAAGTTATGAATAATGAACTCAGATAGGGAAAAAGGGGATGATCCTACCAGGTGAATTTTTGTGAAGAAAGAAGATGATGATGAGTGCATAGAAAAATGAAAGGCACATGAAACTGTTGTAGCAGACATGGTGGCTGATGAAACTGATGATTCACTACTTCTGAGCATGGATAGACCTTTGAAGTCTTGGATTTTATACTCAGGGGCATCTTTAACATCCATGTCAGAGAAGGGTTTCCTAATAAATTATGTCTCTGGAAATTTAAGTAGAAGGTGCATCTTGTGGATGACGAACCCTTGCAGAGCATGGGTAAGAGTGATGCATGGTTTAAGACCAACAATAGGAGTTTTATGGTTTTGGAAAATGTGAGGCATATCCCTAGTTTAAGAAGAAATATTATTTCTGTCAGATTGTTTGATGATGTAGGTTTAGTACCATGTTCACTAGTGGAACATGGAAGATCACAAATGGATCTATGATTATAGCTCGGTGGAAAAAAATAGTTCCTTGTAAAACATGAAGTAAATTTTTATGTACATGTTTTCATCAATAAATTCTTTTGGTGATTCACAACCCTGACACTATAGGCTAGACCACATGGGTGAGAAGGGGTTGAAGGTGATGGAAATGAAAGAAATTATATCAGAGCTAAAGTTAGTGGAATGATTGTGTGAAGACTGTATCTTTAGAAAATAGAAGAAGGTATCTTTTTTAAAAGGATACATAGCACTGAAGGATGGGAAGCTAAACCTGGTGCAAAATGATGTTTAGGGGCCTAAAATAGCAGATAACATTGGAAGGTTACAATATTATGTGACATTTATCGATGAATCAACAGGGAAGGTATGATTTTAATTATTTAAAAGGAAATGTGACATGTTTAAGGTGTTTCAAAATTGTAATTCCATGGTGGAAAATGATTCGGGAACTAAGATGAAATTTTTGAGGTATGGAAATGGTGGAGAGTATGATAGTAAAGAGTTTAGGGAATTCTATTCTAATAATGAAATTTCATTGGAGAATACTATTCTTGGTACAACACAATAGAATGGCGTAGTTGAAAGGATGAATAAGACACTAAATTAACATTCTAGGAGCATGTGGCTGGACTTGAGATTACCCAAAAACGTCTGGATTGATGCAGTGAACATGAAAACATATCTCATCAACAAGAGTCAATCAGTACAAATGGGAGAATGTCTAAATGAGGATATCTGTTCCTGTAATGAGGTAAGCCTCACATATTTATGAATCTTTGGTTGTTTGTAATATGCACATATTAATGCTGATGTAAGGGGAAAATCTTGATGCTAAGTCCAAATCATGTTTCTTTATTGGATGTAGTGTTGAGGAGTTCAATTACCGCTTTTGGGATGATCAAAACAAGATGACAATTAGAAGCTAGAATATGATATTCAATGAAGGTGTCACATACAATGACTATCATGTAGTTGAAGTTGATAGTGAGAACAAAGAGTAAGACTGCCATGAGAAAGTAGGGCTTGAAGGTGTACCTGAGCATGTGACACCAAAACCAGGGGATCCTACCCCTAAAATGGAGTTGAGGTGATAAATAATGGTGAGAAGAAATTTTTATAGGTATTAATCATTCGTACATTATATTTTATTTACTAACAATTGATAGATTGAAATTTTTGAATAATCAATGCAGTTGAAGGAGTCAAGAAAGCAGGAGTTGACTATGAAGGAGGAGATGTATTCATTACATGACAACAATACATGGGAGTTGACACATATTACATAAGGAAAGAAAGCATTGTAGAACAAATGGGTATACCGGGTCATTTAGAAATGTAAGGGAAATAAGAGTTACAAGGAATGGCTTGTGGTAAAAGGTTTTCAATGGAAGTAAGGTATTGATTTCACTGAAAGTTTCTCATATGTAGTGAAGGTTACCATCATCTGGGTGGTTATCAGTATTGTTGCATTAGGTGACTTATACCTAGATTATCTTTATATATATACTAATTTCCTTCACTTATATTTTAATAAGTACATCTCTATAATGTATCTAGAGGGATACATTGAGTCAGGGAAGGAAGACCTAGTGTGAACACTCCAAAGGAGCTTATATGGGTTTCAACATTCACTAAAATAGTAGAATAAAATGTTTGATTAATTTATGAGTGAAAATGAATACAATGTATGTGACATTGATAAATGTTAGTAGAAAAAGTCTTTTGACGATTAATTCATTATAATTCTTCAATATGTGGATGACATGCTCATTCCAAGATCATGTATGCAGAGGAATGATGAGTCGAAAGGGAAACTCACTGAGAAGTTTGAGATGAAGGATATTGGAGAAACTGAAAAGGTTTTAGGGCTGAAGATCAAGAGAGACCACACATATGGAACCATGATGTTATCACAGGCTAAGTTCAATGGAATGTTTTTTAGAAGATTTAGTATGTTAGAAGAAAAACTAGTCTCTATTCCCTTGGAGAGACATTTTAAATTATCCTAAGGGAAATCACCGAAGATGAAAGAAGAGGATGAGTACATGGAAAATGTTCCATACACATCATATGTTGGAAGTATGATGTATTTCATGGTCTATACTATACTGGACATTAATAATATTGTGTGAGTAGTGAGAAAATACATGGATAACCCTAAAAATAATCATTTAGATGCTTTGAAGTGGATACTGAGATACCTGAAGGTAATAAATGAATTACCATTATTATTTCAGAATGAAAATTAATTATAGGGGTGGATCAGGCTTCATGTTGAATATTGTTGTATTGACATAACTCTGTGTGTTTGGATGATGTTGGGATGAATTTTAGTGGCCCATACTACACACTAGACCCCAAATCTCATTGGTTTATCTTCAAAGTGGGCTTATTGGGGGTTGCAAAGGAAATACACCCTTGCTCTGGGGGTTGAAGGTTTTCAACCTAATTTTTGGGAAACTTTAGAAACTATAATTAACTATAGTAGTGTTGACCAGATGATGCTGATAGGGCACTATATGAGTGAGGACATTGGAATGGTTACTGTTTCATATCAGACATCGAAGAAAATAGTATCATAGCTCCATGTACTTCTAGCCATTGAACACTATAGCAGTTTGAACATAGGTGGCCGCAACACTGTAGTAGTGTGTATTTTTAGCCACTTTTCACTGTAGTATGGTGGAATTACTCTGAATTTTGTGGCACAATCCTTGAAATATGACATTTGGAAGAAACAAAAGTGGTTAGAAGATAAATAGATAGGCTTGTGCGAAATGTGGAGGCTAACAGATAGGAAATCAGAGAAGGGGTTCCTCAGCGTCCTAGTGGCGAACTTCCGAGAAAGGTTGAGCTATCACTACATGGTGACTATGGTAGGAAAGGAAAAGGTAATGATTGGAAAGTAAGACCTAGAGAGGTTGGAATAGATTTTAATGAGTACAACATCCTACATGGTGGGTCTGCACCCAAGTCATGGTTTGGACACAGTTCTAGACGACAAAGTCCCTAACGACCATCAGAGTGGCAGAGGTGAACATACAAGGGTTCATCCAATCCTCATTCACGGTGAAGTTAGGGACAAAGTTCTAGTCTTAAAGTAATACACCACTCACTTTGGAAACTTGTTAGGTCCATTTTTCGATGAATATATGAAATAGCTAATCATGGAGGCAGAGAAGGCATGTTACCCATGTATAATAGAGATCAAGGTGTTCTTGTGGGACACATAGTAATTTCACAGAACGAGATCCCTACAAATATGTATAGGTTATAGCTATGGAATATCCCGGTAAGGCACCCATAGGGAACAATGATCATATGAATGGTAACTTTGACAGGGTTCCCATCCATGAGATCAGCAAGTATTATGCTAAAGAGTGTAGCACAGAGATGCCAAAAATCTCAGCTTTTGAAGTCTTAAACAGGAAGGACTCTTACCCGGGTGCTGACACTATACCTGAGTCTAAGAAGACGTCTCACCTGGGAATGAAGAACAACATGATCACTGGTTTGTTGTTTGAAATAAAGTTCCTGATGCCCAGTAGGTAGACCTTCTCGAGTGAGCATGAAATCTAGTTATTCATCAAGCTAGAGGTCCATAAGGATCCTACTAGAGGAATATTATTAGCTAACTGAGTGGGTGGGAAGGCTCGAAGATGGATGGAGAGGGAGGTGGATCATGTGGAAAGGTAGAAAAGCTAGTTCATGGTTGATCATTAGATGAAAAAGATTCTAGAAAAGGTGTCCATGTTGATGTTGAGGTTGATGAATCCTTTCTTGGTCCATCTCTACTACAACTTTGACATTGCAGACCAACCCAAAATGTCGAAGCCGTAGTATAGATGGATCCATAAAGGCTTCCCTGACCTTGATGTCTACTTAGAAACCTTTTCTATCCTCTCATCTATATTTTTCCTGATCATGAATTATCTATTCTCCCTATCCACCTAATTCACCGCCCTCTCCATCCAACTATGATTTTTCCTACCCACTAGGTTAGCTAAGAATATACCCGTAGAAGGATACTTATAGACCATTATATGATGAAGAAATTTATCACTTGATCACTAGATAAGGTTTTCCTTTTGGGAATCTGGCACTCAATGAAAAAAACCCTCCTGGTGATCATGTTGTTCTTCATGCCCTGGTGCGACCTCTCCTTAGACTCAGGTATGGTGTTAGCACCTAGTCCAGATTACTTCCAGTTGGAGGTGTCATAAGGCAAGAGACCCAAAATCTATTATTCTCCCTCCCAAGAATAGTACTTCTCAATCACATAGATGGTAACCCCATCGAATCCCCCTTCATGAAATCCTTGTGTCATATGGTACTTACATATCTATTCATTAGCTAAAACCTACCCTCCTTCTTTCTAATATAGGCTCTCAAGACATGAGAAATGATCTCGTCCTTCAATACTATCTTGATTAACCAGTCCATTTTGTTTCCATTCCCAATCCACAGTATCCATTCGATCATGGAACCCTCGGGTGAGACATCTGGTGTGGGGAACATCTTTAACACCTTGAACATGTTTAGGAATATCATTGCAACCAACTGTGATGCATCCACTAAGATCCCATTAATGTCAACTATGATAGGGTCACATGTCTCCTCTACACCCTGATTAGATATTTCATCTCTTCGCCGCATAATGGGCCCACCAAGATACTCATGTGAGCGGTGTATTCCCTCTTGTACACCTTTCAGATCATCATTTCATCCCCTATCTTAACATGGGGTGAGGATTGGATGACCCTTTCTATGATCAATTATGTAACTCTAATGGCTGCTAGGGACTTGGTATTCTGGAGCCATGTCTTCACCAGGACTTGGGTGAAGACCCCTATGAGGAAAGAGGTTGCGAACATCAACATCTGGCATAACCTCCCTATATCAGAATTTCAAAGTGAGACCCTACCCCTGAATACCATAACCATCCCGCAGTGCTAGCCCACCCTGACCAAGAAGTGATCTAATGGGACATTGAGGAACCTCATCCCTTATTTCCTATCCATGAGCCTCCACTTTCCACACATACTCATGTCCTGATCTTCCAATAACTTTCATGTCTATCAAACTTCCATCCGTCCTGGACTATACCACCAACATGATAGTAAGTCCACTTTGCTACATTGAACAGTGGCTGTAATTCCTCATTGATACAGTGTTTTGGACACCCAAGTCCAAGATTCTATAGTGGCCAGTGGCTTAAATTATGTATATCTATAGTACCACTATTTCCAAAATCCGAGATGCTATAGTAACCATTTCCAAATTTTCATTCATAAAGATCTCTATATGTGTTTCTTTCTCAACTCTGCAACATTCGATCACAGAATCTGTAGTTCCCCAAAATTTGGGCCAAGAACCTTCAACCCTCGGATCTCTAGAGAAGGGGAATATTTCCCCTAAAACCCCAAATGAGCTCTCTATGAAGCTTGATCAATGACATTTGCAGTCTTCTGTGTTGTATGAGCCATTTTCATTTTGTCCAACATAAACCAAATGAATTGGGATACACCAATCCAGCATAATAGATAATTTTATTGAAGTGGCCACTTGAAAACTAAGAATTGGAACTAGGGGTGAAGGAAGATAACTCCTTTCAAGAACACCACTTTTTCTTGCCACACATGAGGCCTAAATAATGGTCATGAAGAACAATGTTAATGATTCACTGAAATTCATAGTGGTATATTGGGAAGAATCATTGGTGATAACAACTTGAAGTGGATTATTTCAGAAGAGCCAAATATGGCCATTAGTTGGGATTCACATACATGTGATAATCCATAAATAACTTGGAAGATTAATTTTGATTGGTTGAAACCATATTTTTTGGATGCCGAATGGAAACTATTGAAAAACATATATAGATGATCATTTTTGGAAATTGAGGAAAAAAATCTCCAAGAATCCCATATCAGTGTGGTAGACATGGAAAGAAATATGTGCAGGTTTGGTCACCTAAGAAACCTTTGTTAAGACATGATAATGCACCTTACTGGGATATGGACAAGGAGAAAATTTTCATCCCCACCAAAGAGGATTTTTTATTTTTATCTTATTCCTTTAATAAACTTTTAATTATAGAGAGAATTTCATTTATTCAATAACCCCCAATGAATGCTCAAAAAAATTGAGAGAGGGAGATATTTAATCTGACAGAACCTATAATTCTTCTATTTCATTAATCCTAGGGGGTTGGAGGATCCCCAAGACCTTTTCCCACCTTACCACTAAGAAGTATTCAAGGAGACACATCATTTATGACATTGGGGAGGATGGAATTTAGCGCATTATCCATCAAAAAATCATAGGAGTAAAAGGATTCCATGACACCATATTTTCCATAAGAGTTATCCATTAAATGTAAATAAAGACAACAGTGGGGGTGACTGTGAAATTCAATCATGAGTAATAATTCATCATAGGATAAAGGGAATTTATTACACAAATAAGGTGGTATGTATAATGATCCTCTATAATAGACGATGAAGGGATAAAGGAATGATTCCCACCATTAGGTGACTCATTATACCCTTTTTGGGTGCTTCAGATCCACATCTGAGGTTACCAAAGTTGCTGATTGATTCGTCTGAGAAGCAAACCCTGATCGACACAATTCATTTCTTGACATGCCAACTATAGGGATTATTTATGTCTCATCATCTTTATAAGGAATACCCTCCCATTTTTGGCGAGGAATGGGAGCCTGTATCTTAAATGGGACACTAAGATACTCAGATGCCTATGATGAAAAATTCCTTAAATATGGTAGTGTGAGAAAAATATAATAGGAATGGAATAATATATTATTTCTAAGAAGAAATTTGCAGGCCACCTAGGAGAATGATAGTGGGATCCAAGGATAACAGATCCATATAGCATCCATTGGTGAGTCCCAACCTATGTGTAGTCATGGGACCATTCGAATAACAAAAATCACCATCATTAAGAGGATAAAAATTCTCTCATCCAATCTATAACGCATTCCATCTATATATAGAGATTGATGAAGACAAATTTTTAGTTTAAAATGGATATAGTAGTGGGATTGGATATGTTCTACGATCTAACAAACCATTCAATGATCGATAAAGAAGGGTGATCCATGACATACTTGGATATTAGAGACCATTTGTGACATTAATTAGACTATACAATATATTCCATAGAGGGAAGTGGTTCCAGATAGCCTTTAATATTTTCTAGTTGTTTTAGAGACAACAAAATCATTGGTATACGAGGAGCAAGGCCCTTATAGAAGATCGGGATCTTCTAAGTAGGTCTGATTTGAAAGCCCTACCAACTGATGGAGGATGATATCGACACATATATGATGAAGGATCAGCCATACCTAATAGATCTGAGGGGTCCTCATCCCTAGAATGGGGATGTAAACTAAAGATGGGGCCATAATAACTGAAGGGTAGTCAAATATAAATCTTAGAGGAGATCTGGTATCACACCAGAAGCTGTGAAGGACATCCAAAAAAATATCTATGAATCCACCTCCACTGTAGGAGCTACACCCTAACAGATAAGAAATTTGAAAAATGTTGAGGTGCGTAAGGGATGTAAAATGGGGTGCAGACACAATAATAAAAAATATTAATTATATTGGGCCAATATAATAAATTTTTTTAAGTAGCCACCATCAAAATTCAATAGAGATAGGCTTCCCACCCCCACCAAACCCCCTTCTCTACCCTGGTGCACTTCTTATAAAAGGCAGTGCACCCCCCAAATGATTATGGATGAAATACGGGAAACTCTGGGATCTTCAACTAAATATCTATATTTTTTTCTACTAACTTTTCTCCACTCTTATAATTTTAATCATTTCAATTTTTTCACCACATGTTATCAACACAAATACTTAGAGAGGGTTAAATGTATGTTTTTATTTTAAACCTTATTTTCACTGCGTGATTGGACAGTTCTAATTATTTATTCTTTTCATCTTAAACCTTATTTTCACTTCATGGTTGGATTATTATAATAATTTATATAGTATTATTTATGTACCATACAATTCGATGGTTTATGTGGTTTATTTAATTACCACCGTAAAGCTCAGGTAGCTTCTTGTTCAAATGGTTTAAATTTATTTATTTTTCACCCATTGATTGGATAGTCTAATAGATAAATCAGTACATGTAAGAATGTTTTAAATGAGTAATGTTATATATTGATTTATTTATTTCAAATCCCCTCATGAAAGACTTATTAACCAATTATGGTGAGATATATACATATAATATTAAATGATAATATTAACCAAATTTTAATTTTTCTAAATACCATTTTATTTTTATTTAACCCATACATAAATTTTTAATGTATTCTTATTTTGAATAATAATAATGTTTTCTATATCTCTACTAGTTATCATCTTATTAAATCCCACGTAACTTGAATTCACTAGTCTTGATATTACTAGAAGTAATTACATGATGTGGATGATGGATGTTGAAATACATCTTGAATCAATGGATATCATAGAAAACATTAATGAAAATAATTCTAAAACCCTCCAAAATAAATAAAAGGAGATGATATTACTTTTAATATATTATGATGATGGTTTAAAATGTGAATAACTCATAGAAAGAAATTTGTGCAAGCTCTGGAAGAGTTTGAATGAGTGGTATGACAAAAAAGAGTCCATTCTTACAACAACACATGATGAATGGAATTATTTACACTTTAAATACTTCAGTTAGTGATTAAAATTATATCATGACTAGAATTATATCACAACTAAAGTAATGCGGTATTGGGATTATAGATGTCGATATGCTTGAAAATACATATATGACATTTCATGCATCTCACATTACCTTACAATAGTAATATCACTTATGAGGGTATATAATATATTATGATCTCATATCATCATTACTTATATGAGAGAAGAATAGAGATATTTTGATTAAAAATAATCAATCTCATCCTACTAGTTCAACAGTGGTATTTCCTAATGAAAATGATATATTTAATGAAAATAATCTTGGAAGAAGTCATGGATGTGATTATATTGGTGAATGTAATTTTTGTGGCAGGCGAGGTTGAGGAAATGGTTGTATCCCTGAGCCCACTCGAAATGAATATCACAATCAAAGAAATATCACCTCAAGAACTCTAAATAATCATATAGATTTCCATTACAGGTCTCATTCTGAGGGACATTGGTCTTGAGTTTGCAGAACCCAAGATCATCTTTGTAAGCTATATAAAGAATCTCTTGGAGTAAAGAAGAATTAACCACATTTTTCTAAGATGTACTATAAAGGGAAAGAAAAGGAGGTGAATTTTATTGGGAAACACAATCTATAAAATTATGAATTAACATACCTCAAAGTGGGTGATTTTAATTGTGAATTTGATTATATGATAGCAGGAAATGATCCAGAAAAATTATAGTCATTATGATATATGATATGATTTTTTTCTATATGATTTATATTTTTGAATGTTACATTATTTCAATTTCACAAGGTGTTTCTTATAATATTATTATATTTAATTTCAATCATTGAAATTTGTTTCTTAAATGACATAGATATTTTCATAGGAGATAGTGGAACAATGTATGCAACTCTTAAGAATAAAAAATATATTTCGAATCTTAAATCAACAAGAACAATTGTGTATACTATATCAGGTCCTATAGATTTGATACAAGGGACTGGTGAAGTGATTTTTTATTTACCCAACGAGACACAATAAGTGATGAGTTGTTTCCCCCAAAGTCCAAAAGAAAATTGTTATGATTTAATGATATACACCAACATGGGTATGCTACTCAAACTATATCTGAGAGAAATGAAAATTATTTGTGAATTAATAATAATAAATCTGGTAAGAGTAATGTAATGAAAAAACTACCAAAATTATCATATTTATTGCATTATAAATATATAAGAACTATCAAAAAACATACGGTAGTAATGAATAGAGAATATATCATTAATTTATGGAATGACTGGTTAGGTTATCCTGGTTCAGGAATGATTTGAAAAATAATTGAAAGTTATAACATAGATTCAATAAAGGTCCAATAGACCTATCAACTAAGAAAAATCCTATACAAGGCTTGTCCACTTGGAAATATTATTTTGAGACCATATCAAGCTACAATTATAGTTGAAATGATATCCTTTCCTGAATGAATGCAAGGGGATATATGTGGACCAATTCAACCATCATTCATTCCATTTAAATAGTTTATTGAATTAATTTATGCATCTAGGATATAGTTACATGTATGTTTTATCTCAACACATAATGGTTCATTTTTAATTTTTCTTTCCAACATAATTAAATCAATAGAAAAATTATATGATTTTTTCATCAAGAAACCAAGGATTGATAATGATAGAGAGTTTACCTCTAAAAATTTCAATGACTATTTTTTAGAAATGGGGATCCCTGTAGATCATCCAGTATCTCATGTTCAAATAAAAAATGGTTTAGTTTATTCCATTATAAAACTCTTATAACTTGTTTCTAGACCATTAATAATGAGAATAAATTTTTTGAGCTCCATATAGGGTCATGAAGTATTGATTACCTTAGTATTAATTCGCATCAGACCAAGTGAATATCACAAGAACTCTCTACTTTGGATTTTGGCCAAGAGCCTGACATCTTGCACATAAGAATATTTGGTTGTGTTGTATATGTATCAATTAATCCACCACAATATACACATACGGGACCTTAATAGAGGTTTGAAATATATATAGGATATGAATCCTCATCAATCATCAGATATCTTGAACCAAAAACCGGTGATGTATTTATAAGAAATTTTTCTGATTTTAAATTTAATATAGAAGTATTCCCAACCTTAGGGGGAGAAAAGAAACAAAGGGAAGAGATTTAAAAGAGTGTGAAAACATTATATTTTCTCGATCCTCCCACTTAGGATTGTGAGATGGAATAGAAATTTATTTTAAAATTTCCAGAAATAGAAAATAAATTACCTGATTTGTTTACTAATTCAAAGGGTGTGACTAAATCACATTTACCAGCTATAAATGCACCATCTAAAATTGATGTCCCAAATACACAATTTCATAATGATGTTATAGAAATATCAAAAACATTCCTAAATTGTGAAATACCAATTGGATTTAAGGATAGAAATCCTTGAAAAAAAACTGATGAGTATAATTGAAAACCACATTATGGAGGTGTGTGTTTTAGAATAAACACATAATTTAAGTGTTTTTAAAGAAACAAATGATGGGAATCATAAAGAGAATTCATAGGATATATAAAACCTTCACGATTTTTGAAATATTAAAATCTCTCTTAATTATACCACTATAGGTGATATATCGAATCAAAGTATTTAGGAAAATCTTGATGAAATATTTTCATACTCTATATCATGCGATATAGAAAATGGAGACCCTAAACCAAGGTCTAATATGGAATTTCAAAAAAACCTGATTAGAGTAAATGGAATGATCCAATGTAAGTTGAATTAAATTCACTTAATATGTGAATGGTTTTCGGATATATCAAGCCCAAACTAGTTGTTGTGAAGCCTACTAGTTATAAATGGGGTTTTTTAATAAGAATAACGAGAAAAACGAGATTGTAAGATATAATGTTCATCTCGTTGAACAAGGTTTTTCTCAGTGATATATAATTGATTATGAGGAGACATATTCTACTGTTATCGATGATATTACTTTTTGATATCTAATCATTATTGCAGTAGATGAGAGGGATAATATTCATATTATAGATATTATTACAACTTATTTATATGGGTCACTTGATAGTAGTATATATATGAGAATCACAAAAGGATTCAAAATACCATAATTATTGAAATCAAAACCTAAAGACCTATATTCAATTAAATTGAAAAAAAATCCGTTTATGGATTAAAAAAATACGGGTTTATGTGGTATAATCATTTAAGTGTATATTTTTTAAATAAATCGTATGTAAATAACCCTACATGACCATGTGTTTTTATTAAAAAAGCAATATCTGGATATGAAATCATTTTTTATGTTGAAGATTTAAATAACATCAGAAATGTAGAAGAGGCTAATGAAGTAATGAGAAACTTAAAAGATGAATTTGAAATGAAAGACCTAGGAGAAACCTAGTATTGTCTTGGATTAAAAATCATGCATATGACAAGTTGTATATATTTACATTAGTAAAATTATACTGAAAATGTGTTAAAATTATTTAATATTAATAATGTGAATCTTTTAATTACTCTAATCTTTGTTCGGTATTTAAATATTGAGAAAGAACAATTATGACATTGTGAAGAAAACGAGGAATTGGTTGGTCCAAAAGTACCATACCTCATTGCTCTTAGAGAACTAATGTGTCTTTCTAATAGTAATCATCTGGATATATCTTTTTCTAATAAATCATTGGAAATATCTAGTTCATGCCCTAAATTAAGACACTAGAATGAAGTTAAACATATTTTTCATTATCTTTGTTCCACTATTGATTTGGAATTATTATATTCTAAAAAAATATAAAAGAAGATTTATGGTTTTCTAGATGCTTGTTATTTATCTGATCCACACAATTCATGATCAAAAATTGGTTATTTGTTCACAGTTAGAGGTGCTTTCGTATCTTGGAGACCAAAAAATAGACACTCATCACAACATATTTAAATCATGTAGAAATGATAGAATTTCATGCAACATGTAGAGAATGAGTTTGGTTGTGGTATATGACTCAAAATATTTGTGTGACAAGTGGATTTTCTATAGATAATATCCCAACAATTTTATTTGAAGATAATACTGCATGAATCACACAATTGACAAAATTCATAATAAAGAATGATCAAATGAAACACATACCACCAAAAGTTTTCTCCTTCACCCAGGAGTTAATGAATAATGGAGGTCTCAACATGAAATATGTTCGATCCAGTGACAATGTTGCATATTTATTTACAAAAACACTATAAACCTTTATCTGTAGAAACCTTGTACATAATATAGGGATGAATAATTTTCAAAAAATTTAATACAATGTGACTTTTTGGGGAGTCTGTGTGACTATAATCTTTTCCTATTTAAGATTTTATCCCACTGGGTTTTTCTAAAAAATGTTTTTAATGAGGAAATTTTAAAACATGTATGACATTGGTAAGGGTGTGTATCCCATGAGGTAGTGTTAATAAGATGCTTATGGTGGCTAAAATGTTCAATGGGGTGGATTCCTACCCCCACAAACCCCCATCTGTACATTGTTGCACTACCTATAAAAGGCAGAGTAGCTCCCTCCCCCGAAAAAATGATCATGGATGAAAGAAGGTGTAGAGACCTGAAGCTTGACGTACATAGATATTACATTAATTTTTCGGAATACATAGTACATAACAAAAAACACACACACAAGGACCGTAATAGTTTAGTGTCTTTGGAAACTCGGAATATAATCTTCTAATCGTGGTGAAATATCTTCAACATCTCCCATAAAGATCTGCCTTTTTTTTTTACCTAAAACCTTTCTTTATATCCTGGGGAAAAGAAAACATAAAAGGGTGAGCTCAAATGCTCAGTAAGGGTAAAGAAAAGAAATATCAATCACATCATATTCATAAGAACATAACATTTTGGAAATCATAACCTGCAAAAGAGATCATAATATAATAACATGGGATAAATCATAGTAGTGAAATGTAATCCCAATAATAATAACGTAAAACATGAAACTTTGTGGCATACACACATAATCATAGAGAATAATTTCTTATTAGTCAAGACTCATTTCCAAGACTATCTTAGTGGAAAAAGTCCATTTCTGAACCGAGTTCACTCCTCGTTTCAGTCCTGTTTCACTGAACCGGTTTAACCTGCCGTTCCAGCCATGTCTATCTCATGTGATATAAAATCTTTACCCAATGAATTGGAGGGATATATAGGTCCCACGAATCTCATAATGATACCATTATTATGTGTTCCACAAAATCATAAATCATACATCATTGCATAACCCATGTAATAAAAATGGGATTCTTAAACAACATGACATCATAAAACAATTCATATAAGATAAAGGAATTCATAAAAATAATTCCATCACAACATAATCAAATCAATGTAATAATAGGGATAGAAACAAAACCCTATATTATCTTAGATGGAAAATAATTTTGATAAAACACTTGAACTCCATTTTTGAGGAAAATATCCTTTCTACTTCAAAAACATTTTCCTTTCTTAACATGTCATACAATTTTAAACTAAAAGAAGTTGATTAAAAATAAACTTGAAAACTTTTAAAGGAATATTCTTGGAAATAATGTTTTAAAAATCCATTCATGCCATATAAGTTAAAAAAACATTCTTCTCGTACTTTTGTCGAAAAAGTCAAAAAGTACCTCATATGAAAAACGACAAAAGATTCCTTTCATATCCTTTACTAAAAATTTACCGAAGAGTAAAATTGGATTTAAAAAATTGTAGGTGGATGGAAACAATATTATATATTGAGGGAAAATGGATGTGGATGATAAAATACACCCGAGTAAATACCAAAGTATAAACAATCTCGGATAAAAATGAGATTGTGATATTTTTACCTTACCTTAGGTCCGATTTGCTTCGTGAGTGTCCGAACCTCCTGTATAATGATTTAAATAATGTTATTGACTTATTCTAGAATCATAATTATTGTTATGATGTCATATATGGTTCACTTATGACTTTATATTACCCGTTCTTTTGTAAATTCCATGTAAAAGAGTGTTTTGGGTAAAATCGTTTCATTTGTCGTCCGTGTTTTGACTTGTAATTATTCATATGATTACTTAGATCATGATTACTTAATTCCAGAATATAAAACATGATTTATATATAATATATATTCATAATATACATATATATAATAGATTAGTAGATGGAAAGAAATACACCGTTCATGGAGACGGTAGGCTGTACGTACGCATGAACGCTGTTTTCGTTTTCTTATTGAGTTGAATGGAATTAAGTAGATGACATACATATATATACACATAAATCCAGTATCATTATTATTTAATATATTTAATGATTACTTATTATATATACTTTATAATCATTCATGAATGGTTAACGTGGAGAATGAATCTCATCGCGTCGTGGAGACGGTAGTCCGTACGTACGCACGAGCGATGATATAGTTCTCATGATCATGGAATTGTATTAGAGTGTATGTATAATATTTCTTAATAAATATCACTTTACAATAATTATATATATTTATTATGTACACCATTATAACCATCCAATTAAGGTGGTGGTGGAAAATAGATTACACCACGGCGTGGAGACGGTATTCCGTACGTACGCATGCGCGGTGATTTCATTTTCCATAGGATGGATAGATGGTGAAATATGGTTGTTTCATAATTATAATAACATATCAGTATATGAGTGATACTTATGTTATTACTTCATAATTAAACAACTAAATAAGAAGAATTTGAAGAAGAAATAAAATTGAAAGAATCGGTAACAGATATTACCTCTTCTTTGACACGCCTCTTTGAATCCTCCCCTTAGGATACTAAAATTGTTCTTTGAAGAATACCTGGACATCTAGGATTTTTCTAGGGAAATTGAGAAGGTAAATGTTCAGGGATTGGCTGAGCTTGAAGGCTCAAATTGGTGTGAGGAGGAGAGGGAGGAGGTGCCCTTTTATAAGGGAGGAGAGGGGCACCTTTGGAAATCTTAAAAATATTAATTTATAATAAATCTAACCCCACTTAAAAACCTCCAAAAATGAATCATATTAGAATTTAAGATGATATAGGGTTGTAATATCATCATCAAATAAAATTTAGACATGTTATAAAATTATTTTAAACATTATCAACTTGATTTTGCCTTACTTAATCAATTTTATTTTATTTGTGGTAATAACATTCTAAATTTTAAATTATAAAAAATAAATACTTATTCGTTGTGAATTGTCCATACATGGATCCTTTATAACATTATAGACAATATAATGTTAAATTTATAATTTTTATATATTTTTGTGATTTTTAAACAATTTTAAAATATGTAATTTTTATAAAATAACAATATTGTCAATTTTGACACTATTCATTTATTTGAATTTAAATAAAATACATGCAGAAGATATGTTCGAACTAAAATCTTTAATAGATTCATAAAAGGTCATATGTATCTATAAAATTAGTGGAGAACATTAAATAGTTCATATAATATTTATTTTATTATTTTTAAAACCATTTATTTGGTTTATCTCTTAATAAAATAATTACAACAACATTTTTGTATAATTATTTAATATACTTATTTGTTGCATAAAAATTAAAAATAAAATCCTATGATGAATATAAATCTATTACTTTTTACAATAATACTTTTACTCGAATTTATCATCTTAAAAGTACAATATTTAAATTGTTATATTTATTAAATTATGAAGGTGACATCTTTGGCATCATTTAAAATAAAATAATATAAGTATCACAATCACTATTATATGCCTCCAAACGGTTATATATTAGGTAATTGGATGATTATGGTGTATATATATACAACCAAAAAGTTTTGGTCAGGTTTTTGGAACTTTTAATGGGTATTATTATTTGAATAAATACTATATTACTAATTTTTCACTTAATAAATAGTTTATGCATCATTAATGTATCTCCATTAATGACAATTATTTAATCCCTAAAAATTCTAAATAAATGATCATGATGTAGATAATTTTAGTATCTTTTTGGAGACTATTCATGTTCTAAGTTTCATGAAATTCATCACTAAATTAATATTAATATACTTATAAGATTTAAGAGAGTGACATGTTGTCACTTTCTTTGGTTTTAATAATAATTAAGTTATTTTCAAGGAAAAAAGACCATTAAATGACTATAATATGACCCTTAGGTGATATGGGTCGACTTTTTGTCATCCAATAGGATTTTGGCAGATGTTTTGGTAATTTTATAATCTTATATTTACCCTTGATTACCTGATTTACCTTTAACAATGGTAAATAAAATTTACCGTAGTTACTATTCATAATGCCCAAAAATAAAAAGTAGTCTATTAATATAATTTGGACCAACTGATTCTAAATATGGAATCCATTTTTCCAAATTATATACACAAAAGTTTCAGAAATTAAATTAAAATTAATCCCGTTGTCGAAAGAAAATGGGTTTTTGTTTAAAACATTTCAAAAGATTGAATTGATTTAACCTACGAATTCAAGGTAAAATCAATGCTAATGACATAAATTATATTAAATGGTAAAAATATATTCTATTTAAAATTTTAAACCATTAAATATTACAATTTAACCATATAAATTATTGTGATGAAAAAAGTTGTTTTTAATTAAAATATAGTGTGTTTTTACTATTCATCAAAATATGAAAGTTACCAGAATAATATGAAAAATTTATCCAAAGTAAATTTTTATTTATTGACTCCAAAGAAGAATTTTATTTTGTCAAATTGAACTTATAAACATGTCAAAAACTATATTTAATGTGGGTGCGCCATCAAAAGGCGGCAACACTGCATTTTTTAAAAAATTCTTATTTTACCCGAAAAATTTATTTTGTTCTTATACCATGTTCTAGAAAATGTGTATGATGAATAATAATGTTATAAAATTCAAAATTTAGTTAATACTATTCATAACAGCTAGTTCATAATAATATTAATAGCATATCTTTGTTTAGTGAAACTCGGTATTGCGTACGACGCAAGCTATTGAGGAAGGCCGTGGATGCGTGTAAAGCAAGACAAGCTAGTGTTGTGTGTAGTGAAAGAATCCTTCATTGTTTCGGATAACAGAATCCAAACATATTTCATTTATACATTGAATATGTATATATATATATATATACTCAATGTTGCGTAGAATAACTATTATCAAAATTGTGTGTAACACGATCCAAGAATAGTGTTGCGTATACTGCAAGCTAAGACGGTGTTGCGTATAGCGCAAGGTAATCTTGGTGTAGCATACAACACAAGACATTAATTAAATTAAAGGAATATAAAATCTCGGGGTGTTACATTCTACCCCCCTTAAAATCAATTTCGCCCTCAAAATTCATTGGGGTTATAAATGGTTTACTACTCGAAAGTTTCTTTTAATAGAAACCCACTACATAAAAAGGAATACCAAAACCAATATTTAAAAACAAAAGTATGAAACGTAATGGTTACCCAAATAAACTAATTACTGGGTATCCACATAGGTGAAAATATGGATATGGAAGAGAAATCTAACCATCATGTTCTGATGGAGAGTGGTAGAGAACATGGCAATGAAAAAGCCATCAATCACAAAGCCATAGATTTGTGACGATCTAAGGTACCATCAGATTCATCGGATATAAGGGCACTAGGACAACATTTTTGGTTTTCAAGATCATTTCCCTAAAGATGATGAAATTGGAATTAGAAGAAATACTTTCATGATTTTGGTACAGTCTCACCATTAGTTGTTTTTTGGACAATTTCCACTTCATCTCTTAAAGAAATGAAGTTGAATTTGTCATTTGTGAAGTGTAATCAGATCATGTGATAGAATGATGGGTCATTCCATCTGTCTTAAACAAAAGGTTAGAAAAGTTATAAAAAATAATACATAAGTCCATCTATAGTGAGATTAATCATATATGGTTCCTAAAATGGACTTATACTTCATATATCATACTACTTAATATAATAAAACTAGTTTCTACTAAATAGGGACTTCCTGTAGGCTAGTGGTAAGCGATAAAGGCTAGTCGCACTTTGGTTGTGGGTTCGATTCCCACAGCCTTGTCCGACGCGATGTGCTGTCGCCCGTCCTGCAGGTTGTCCTTTTTCTAAAACCCAAAAAGAATAGTGTGAGAGGAAAAAATCATGCTAGGGAAAACATTATAGTAAAGGGGGAGAAACCTCAATATATAACATCTTAAGTTAAATTCTAAGATCATTACCTTAGTTCTAGGACTATATCCTATACGTATAATTAACCTTAGGGACATCCCTAGACATACCTTAGAAATATCTCTAGGGATCTCACTAAAGTTCTCACATCCTAGTTTCCAAAGGTTGACTAAACCTTTCCTATGATACCAACTGTAGAGACCCGAAGCTTGACGTACATAGATATTACATTACTTTTGCGGAATACTTAGTACATAACAAAAAACACACACACAAGGGCCGTAATAGTTTAGTGTCTTTGGAAACTCGGAATATAATCTTCTAATCGTGGTGAAAGATCTTCAACATATCCCATAAAGATCTTCCTTTTTTTACCTAAAACCATTCTTTATATCCTGTGGAAAAGAAAACATAAAAGGGTGAGCTCAAATGCTCAGTAAGGGTAAACAAAAGAAATATCAATCACATCATATTCATAAGAACATAACATTTTGGAAATCATAACCTGCAAAAGAGATCATAATATAATAACATGGGATAAATCATAGTAGTGAAATGTAATCCCAATAATCATAACTTAAAACATGAAACTTTGTGTCATAAACACATAATCATAGAGAATCATTTCTTATTAGTCAAGACTCATTTACAAGACTATCTTAGTGGACAAATTCCATTTCTGAACCGAGTTCACTCCTCGTTTCAGTCCTGTTTCACTGAACCGGTTTAACCTGCCGTTCTAGCCATGTCTATCTCATGAGATATAAAATCATTACCCAATGCATTGGAGGGAGATATAGGTCCCAACCATCTCATAATGATACCATTCTTATGTGTGCCACAAAATCATAAATCATACATCATTGCATAACCCATGTAATAAAAATGGGATTCTTAAACAACATTACATCATAAAACAATTCATATAAGATAAAGGAATTCATAAAAATAATTCCATCACAAAATAATCAAATCAATGTAATAATAGGGATAGAAACAGAACCCTATATTATCTTAGATGGAAAATAATTTTGATAAAACACTTGAACTCCATTCTTGAGGAAAATATCCTTTCTAATTCAAAAACATTTTCCTTTATTAACATGTCATACAATTTTAAACTAAAAGAATTTGATTAAAAATAAACTTGAAAACATGTAAAGAAAGATTCTTGGAAATAATGTTTTAAAAATCCATTCATGCCGTATAAGTTAAAAATACATTCTTCTCGTACTTTTATCGAAAAATTCAAAAAGTACCTCGTACAAAAAACGACAAAAGATTCCTTTCATAGCCTTTACTAAAAATTTAAAAAAGGGTAAAATTGGATTTAAAAAATTGTAGGTGGATGGAAACAATATTATATATTGAGGGAACATGTATGTGGATGATAAAATACACCCCAGTAAATACCAAAGTATAAACAATCTCGGATAAAAATGAGATTGTGATATTTTTCCCTTACCTTAGGTCCGATTTGCTTCGTGAGTGTCCAAACCTCCTGTATAATGATTTAAACAATGTTATTGACTTATTCCAAAATCATACATATTGTTATGATATCATATATGGTTCACTTATGACTTTATATTAACCGTTCTTTTGTAAATTCCATGTTAAAGAGCATTTTGGGTAAAATCGTTTCATTTGTCGTCCGTGTTTTGACTTGTAATTATTGATAAGATTACATAGATCATGATTAATTAATTCCAGAATATAAAACATGATTTATATATAATATATATTCAGAATATACATATATATAATAGATTAGTAGATGGAAATAAATACACCGTTCATGGAGACGGTAGGCCGTACGTACGCATGAACGTTGTTTTTTGTTTTCTTATTGAGTTGAATGGAATTAAGTAGATGACATACATATATATACACATAAATCCAGTATCATTATTATTTCATATATTTCATGATTACTTATTATATATACTTTATAATCATTCATGAATGGTTAACGTGGAGAATGAATCTCATCGCGTCGTGGAGATAGTAGTCCGTACGTACGCACGAGCGATGATATCGTTCTCATGATCATGGAATTGTATTGGAGTGTATGTATACTATTACAGAATCAATATCACTTTACAATAATCATATATAGTTATTATTTACACCATTATACCCATCCAATTAAGGTGGTGGTGGAAAATAGATTACACCACGGCGTGGAGACGGTATTCCGTACGTACGCACGCGTGGTGATTTCATTTTCCATAGGATAGATAGATGGTGAAATATGGTTGTTTCATACTTATAATAACATATCAGTATATGAGTGATACTTATGTTTTTACTTCTTAATGAAACAACTAAATAAGAAAAATTTGATGAAGAAAGAAAATTGAAAGAATCGGTAACGGATATTACCTCTTCTTTGACACGCCTCTTTGAATCCTCTTCTTAGGATACTAAAATTGGTCTTTGAAGAATACCATGACCTCTAAGATGTTTCTAGGGAAATTTAGAAGGCAAATGGTCAGGGATTGGCTGAGCTTGAAGGCTCAAATTGGTGTGAGGAGGAGAGGTAGGAGGTTCCCTTTTATAAGGGAGGAGAGGGGCACCTTTGGAAATCTTAAAAATATTAATTTATAATAAATCTAACCCCACTTAAAAACCTCCAAAAATGACTCATATTCAAATATAATATGAGATAGGGTTGTAATATCATCATCCAATAAAATTTAGACATTTTAGGAAATTATTTTAAACATTATCAACTTGATTTATCCTTACTTAATCAATTTAATTTTATTTGTGGTAATAACATTCTAAATTTTAAATTATAACAAATAATTACTTATTTGTTGAGAATTTTCCATACATGGATACTTTATAAAATTATATAACATATTTAAATTTATAATTTTTATATATTTTTGTGTTTTTTAAACCATTTTAAAATATGTTATTTTTATAAAATAACAATATTGTCAATTTTGACACTATTCATTTATTTGAATTTAAATAAAATACATACAGAAGATATGTTCGAACTAAAAGCTTTAATAGATTCATAAAAGGTCATATATATCTATAAAACTAGTGGAGAAAATTAAATAATTCATATAATATTTATTTGATTATTTTAAAAACCATTTATTTGGTTTATCTCTTAATAAAATAATTACAACAACATTTTTGTATAATTATTTAATATACTTATTTGTTGCATAAAAATTAAAAATAAAATCCTATTATGAAGATAAATCTATTAACTTTTACAATAATACTTTTACTCGAATTTATCATCTTAAAATCATAATATTTAAATTGTTATATTTATTAAATTATGAAGGTGACATCTTTGACATCATTTAAAATAAAATAATATAAGAGTCATAATCACTATTATAAGACTCCAAAAGGTTATATATTAGGTAATTGGATGATTATGGTGTATATATATACTACCAATAAGTTTTGGTCAGGTTTTTGGAACTTTTAATGGGTATTATTATTTCAATAAATACTATATTACTGATTTTTCACTTAATAAATAATTTCATCATCATTAATGTATTCCATTAATGACAATTATATAATCCCTAAAAATTATAAATAAATTATCATGATGTAGATAATTTTATTATATTTCTGGAGACTATTCATGTTCGATGTTTCATAAAGTTTATCACTAAATTAAAATTAATATACTTATAAGATTTAAGAGAGTGACATGTTGTCACTTTCTTTGGTTTTAATAATAATTAAGTTATTTTCATGGAAAAAAGTCCATTAAATGATTATAATCTGACCCTTAGGTGATATGGGTCAACTTTTAGTCATCCAATAGGATTTTGGTAGATGTTAGGGTAATTTTATAATCTTATATTTACCTTTAATTACCAGATTTACCTTTAACTATGGTAAATAAAATTTACCGTAGTTACTATTCATAATGGCCAAAAATAAAAAAGTAGTCTATTAATATAATTTGGACCCACTGATTCCAAATATGGAATCCATTTTTCCAAATTCTATACACAGAAGTTGCAGAAATTAAATTAAAATTAATTCCGTTGTCGAAAGAAAACGGGTTTTTGTTTAAAACATTTCAAAAGATTGAATTGATTTAACCTACGAATTCAAGGTAAAATCAATCCTAATTACATAAATTATATTAAATGGTAAAAATATATTCTATTTAAACTTTAAAACCATTCAATATTATAATTTCACCATATAAATTATTGCGATGAAAAAAGTTGTTTTTAATTAAAATATAGCGTGTTTTTACTATTCATCAAAATATGAAAGTTACCAGAATAATATGAAAAATTTATCCAAAGTAAATTTTTATTTCATGACTCCATAGAAAAATTTTATTTTGTCAAATTGAACTTATAAAAATTTCAAAAACTAGATTTAAAGTGGGTGTGCCATCAAAAGGCGGCAAAACTGCATTTTTTGAAAAATACTTATCTTACCCGAAAAATTTATTTTGTTCTTATACCATGTTCTAGAAAATGTGTAAGATGAATAATAATGTTATAAAATTCAAAATTTAGTTAATACTATTAATAATGGATAGTTCATAATAATATTAATAGCATATCGTTGTTTAGTGAAACTCGGTATTGCGTACGACACAAGCTATTGAGGAAGGCCGCAGTTGCGTGTAAAGCAAGCCAAGCTAGTGTTGTGTGTAGTGCAAGAATCCTTCATTGTTTCATATAACAGAATCCAACCATATTTCATTTATAAATTGAATATATATATATATATATATACTCAATGTTGCGTAGAATAACTATTATCAAAATTGTGTGTAACACGATCCAAGAATAGGGTTGCGTATACTACAAGCTAATACGGTGTTGCGTATAGCGCAAGGTAATCTTGGTGTAGCATACAACACAAGACATTAAATAAATTAAAAGAATATAAAATCTCAGGGTGTTACAGAAGGGATACCCTGGGATCTAAAATTAAATACCCGTCTCTCTTTTAATGTCACTTTTCTCCACACTTCTAATTTTACTCATTTCAATTTTGTTTTGACAAGAAAATGATCAACACTTTAACCAAAATACCCATCCCTATTTAATATATAAACATCCTTACTCATATACTTTATCATCACATCCTAAAAACATTTTACATCCAATTATCTTCCCATATTCATCTCAAAAATCCTCTATATAAGTTTTTATGGAACTGGTACAGATAAAAGACCATCCTTTGAAGGCACTTCTATCAATCTAGTAAAGTCGAGTTATTAAAAAATTATGGGTACTCAATTCTCTAATTCATTCTTATTTGAAATAATTTTCTAAACAATTTTTTTTAATATTCTCTTATTTTTCTATAATTATTATATTTCCATATTATAAACATACCTCTTACCAATTATTAATGATATATTTCCAATTCCTATCATAAAAAACATTTTCATATATTATTATTTTATCAAAATGCAATTTTAAAAAAACTACGTTGTTTCTGGTAAATTCTCTTTTTAACCCAATCAATAACATAATTATTCATTTAAAGTATCTTCAAAATAATAGTGTAATTACACTTTAAATTTTAATGAATCTCAAATATTGTTTTTCAATATTCTAAACTATCTTAATTTTTTTTCTTATGATAGTTTTATACAACTTAATTGAATGATGATGTATTATTTTCAATTAATCATGTTAGGTCGATAAGGCTGAATAAACTGAGAGGGGGAGTGAATCAGGGTATGAATAATTGAAAATTAAAGCCCGTTCTGATCTTGTTTCGCTGTTAATCAAAACACTCGTCTCTAAATTTTCCCATTGCACAATATAAACAGAAAGTAATGAATGCATAGGACACATCAATATTTACTTGGTTCACCCTCACTGGGCTATGTCCAAGGAGCAGACACTAGAAATGTGCCGATTTACCAAATACAATATAAGCACATTGCTATTTACAAGGTTCGGGATATATCGCTTCTATTCCCAGTCTCACTACCTTTACAATGTTTAGGGTTAGATCACTGCTTTCCCAAGTGTCACTCCCTGTTTCTCTCTCTCTGGCTCACTACCGGTGGAGAGGATCACTTTCTTCCTCTTCCTTTGCTCACTGTGTTGGAAATGATCCACTCACAGTTTATAGACATGTAGGTCTCTTCATTATCACTAATGAATACATATTCTGTTGTATGTAGATTCGCTGTTGAATTCTAGCTTTCACCTGTAGATGATTCTCACTTTGCACCAAAGGAATCGGGAAATCTTCCAGCTTCAACGCAGCCCTTAATCACTGTCGTACTTCAACCTTACCTAGCTCCCTTCTCTAAGCCGGCGTGCAAGTCTCAGTGCGTAAGTCAAAACTGGTGTGAAATTCCACGTCAACCACTTGAGTGGCACAAGTTTCTGTAACTCCAAACTTGCGCGACACACACACCCTTTTATGCCCAAACCAATTTTGGCATGCAACCAACAACTTTCGCGCTTATTCAAAATCTGGCACGAAAGTTTCACCAAACCACTTGTTCGATTCCTTCTTCTTCAACTCAAAACATGAGTGACTCACTTCCTTTCTCACCCAAACAACCTTAGGCGCACAACTATCACTCAGCGCACAACATCTACTTGTGTGACCACACACCACTTGCGTGACCACCACACCGGCACGACGGGAGCTCTGATTTTTTCTAAGTGTTAAACTCTTACAGAATGAGGAGGGGTAGAACTCTATTTATAGGCATTTAGACACCCTATGTGACAGCGCACAAGTCTCCCCTCGGCGTGCAAGTTCCGACACACAAGTCTCTACCGCACAAATCACTTGCGCGACCAACCCTAGAACTTGGGCGCCCCTTATCCCTTTGAAATATTTTGATGTTCTGATCTTGAAAAACAATAGGCACAAAATTTTCCTCTCCTTCAAAAACACGACACACAAGTCCCTTTTCTAGAACCATTTTTCTCCATTTGTCGATTTTCAGGCCCAAAATTTTTGGAAAACACTGGAAAACGGTGCCACCTTGTATCTGCTCTTTTTGTACCACCTCCAGATCATCCATTCCTTTGTCGAAATTCTTGAATCAAACATGGATCATTTAACCACAATCCTTGAACTCGACATTCCACCATGAAATCCCCTTTGTTAACAAATTTGTACGACATGGTTTGCTTCGTCAACAATCACAACACAGATGTCCACTTTGTCAATAAACACAATCACCTCAAAAATACTTCAATGATGCCTTAAAAGATTTTTTCCCAACAAATAATTTCAAGAATATTTTCAAAACTAGATTTCATGATTGTATATGAAAATTCATATCCTTTAATTTTATATTTATAAATCTAGAATGATAATTTAGTCATTATTATAATCATATTAAATATAACTAATTAGAATGATTTTAAAAGTCAAAAATGTTAATAAGAAATTTTTCTCTCAATTTGGAGCTATTATTTCGAATATATTTATGACATCAATGACCTTAGTTCTAAAATTACATGAACACTATACTATGGAACTAGAGAATAATTTGAAATCATTAGATAGTGACCATCGAATGTTACCAATTCATTGTTCTAAATTTGGAATCATAAACCCCATAGCCTCAAGACATATACCATAAGAAAAGATAAAAAAAAATGGGTAATAAATGAAAATAAAATAATTAAAAGGTATATATATGTTTAAATAAATAATATGAATGTTTTTAAACTGGTGATTGACAATTGTAATATAATTATTTTATTGGATTTAAAACAAATGACAAAATTCCATACTTCAGGTAATATTTTCTTTCAAAATTTCCATTCATTTCATGTATTTTTCCTCTAGTTTTCATCTTCTATTTATATCTATTTTTAAATGACATTAATGTATATTCTATAGTCCCAACTATATTTTTGACATATTTATGGTCTTTTTTCCTATCATATGGATTTATAGATCGTACCTTACTTGTCCATAAGGAGTATTTCCATACCTTTTTCATTTAGGTAGTTATATTCTATATCCTCCAATATCTCCCTCTAGTCTTCCTCCATTATTTATAATAGGATTATTTTTTGTTATTTATTATTCATTTTAATTCCTTTATAGGGGATATGCATGAATTATTACTTCCCATAATTTTAGTTCTTGAAGTTAAAAACTATGATGTTAATAAGGGAGTCTTATTACGTATCTATCTTGCCTTAAAATCTTCAAATTAATTAACTCAATTTATTTTCAAAGATCATTTATTATAAAATTTTATAGATACAATATTTTATAAATATTTTTTCTATAATTTTGAATATTATTTTTAAAGGTGACTTATTTCAATATTGTTACAACAATGTCACCAAAAGGTAAGAAAACTATTTTCATGATTTCTCTTTTCCCCCGATTCTAGTAAAGATTCATTTTTCTAGTCATTAATTATATTATATTACATTTTCATACTATATTTTTAGAAATATCATATTTTATGGAAATAAAGAATACATTTACATTCTACCTTGGAAATAAAAATTTTCTTATTTAATTCGATAGTAATTAAAAATATTCTCTTTTTTAATTAAATATTATATAAATTTTTTATCTTTATCTTAGGTTTTTTTCATATATATTAAAAAAAATTATATTACACATATTCGACATTTTATTATGCTGTATTTTCTCAAATTTCATATGTTTAAATAAGAAATACTATATAAAAATATCCATTTGATTCAATATCCCAGTTCCTATGTGTATGTAATGTATTAAAACTAAAATATTTATCAGGGAAATGATTTACCACTTCCTTTTTCATTACTTAACATTATCTATTATTGAATATATCATTTTTTTCAATGCCTTTATTTAGTGAATACAATGTCATTATATCTTTTGGTTGATTGGAATTCCCCAAGAAAACCACTTCATTCAAATATCTAAAAAATTATGGGCGTATAAATATAAAGATTATTCCATACATAGTTAATAAAAAATACTTCATTATCTTGATTTAAGAGTATTTACCTATATAGATATCTTATTTTAATAGAATATTGTTTTATTTCCCAATATTTATCATGATATGTTTTCCATGGATTTTTCATAACTTATTTATTTATATCGGACACATATGTATGGATATTTCATTGTGATTATGGGTGGGATATGAGTAATATAGCTCCTGTGTGCATTAGGTAATGTATCAAATCAGAAGTGATAAATATGTTTATATAGACAGGGATTAATCCCAATAAATTATTCTTTTTAGAACTAGGAGTGAATGTAGCACCCTAAAAAATTAGTCTAAAAGAATATTATGACTGATATCTTTCTTAACACCCAACATCATGTTTGAAGCGAATTGTGATATACTTTAAAAATATAATTATTTAAAAGTGGTAATTATAACACTAAATTGGACGATATGACTAGTAATAAACACATTATGAGTAATATGTATAAAGGTTTTATATAATTCAAATATATTAATTAATTTAAAATAAATGAGCACTAAATTTTTTGTTATATCATTTTATGCTTTAAAAATATATTTTCTCCAAAAATAGTTTTTAATGATTTTTTGTGAGTAAATATTATAGTTAATTCTTACCGATTTTAAAAATTTAATTTTAAAAAATGGATATATTTTATAAATAATAATGTAAAAATTATCTTGGGGTGAAAATTTTATATTTTTCTGAAATGATTAATTTTTTAGTGAATAGTGAAAAATATCGATTTTATAGAAAATTGCCTTTTCCATTAAAGAATTCACAAAGACCCATTTTTTTAAATAAATTTCAAATTTTATTAGTTATTTATAATTAAAAATAATCAAATTAGTATCATTGTAATTAATATTGTGTATAATTTTCGGATAAAAACATTTTTACACTTAAAAATGCATTTTCCATGAAAAATAATTTTCTTCGCATTTTGGGGCATTCTTTTAAAAGTAATTTTTGCCACTTATAGGGATTAATTTTCAGAAAATTAATTTAATATTTTGAACTAGAATGGTCAAATTTGGGAATTGGTCAAATTTATTTTTGTACATTATGAATAGTACCCATGATAAATATTTATCACCTCGATAAGGGTAAATCAGGTAATTAAGGTTAAAAATAATGTGATAAGGATTTAAAAATTGATATAGCACCTAAATTATATCTATTATATGAGTTTAGTTATACTATCCACATAAAATATTCAATGATATGGAAACTTGGTTTCAATTGTTTTGGATAATGACCTTAATATTATTTTATGTACCGAATAAATCCAAGACAACAAGTCTCTTTGTTTTAATAACTCTAATATTTTTTTCATAGGGATAAAATGAGGTTATGTTTTGTTATAAATGGTTATATTAATGTTTAATTAAATTTTTTATTATGGTAAATTATTTTTAATTTGTAGTGATATAATTTTTCACAACCCAACCAAAGTTGGGGCTTGAGGCGTAACTACCCCAAGCCCGCCTCCATAGGCTAGGGGGTGTCGAAAAGATCCAAAAGGAATATTCTAAATGGGTGTAAGTTTCCTATGTACCTGTACACACACATCCAACCATCTCAATGCATAAGTGCAGAGGAATAATGATAAAAATATGCAATATCTAGAAAGTAAACCAATCATGCAAAACCTCTAGGTTTTAAAAGAGTACGAAAGTACAAACTAAAATGTAATGTGAAAAAATACACACCTAATCATAAGTATGTCCCAACTGAAAAAAATCTGGAAAAGTAAAATACTGAGAGATCCCATCACCTGATCTCCAAGATTTGACCACCATACATAGTCTAAATTACATGGTATCCCTATGCTCCTATGAATTCTCTGTCAACTTATCTACGATCTGAATAAGACACATCACATGTCAGAAAATCCCATGTAGAGGTGAGTATATACATACCCAGTAAGAAAACCTAAAAGATAAAGGGTGAGTAGTAAGGGATTTAACAGTAAGTAGAAAGATAGTATAATAGTACACTGGTGCATCTCAACCCAAATAAAGAGAAAGAGTAACCTCATCCAAGCATAGGGGGGTAAACAAAATGAGTAGATGAACTACAAATCAAGTATTTTCTACCCCTAGAAGGAGATGAAACTCGTCTAACCATGAGAATCTAAAAAAAAGCATGTGGTATACCCGAGACATCTTTTCCTCCCATAGAAAGAGAGTAAACAAATCCAATGTATTGATATATATATATATTCTTAGTGAAAATAAGAAAAAATGAGAGAGTATGTGGATATTTATATCACAACACAACCCAAGAAGAAGAGTACCAAATACTTCCAAAATTCCATTAATTATGCCTATCATCTCACGCATCTGCCTAGAAGTAATTATCCATGTCAGTCCATTACTCATCACAATAATTGATAGTTGAGGGAAAAAAAAATCTAGGTGTAAGACCCATGCCCTGGCACAATAGGAGGTTTATACTCTAAATGTAGAGGACCCACTGCTCAGCCTAGATGGAGGGTACCACTGTAGATGTCATCAAGGACCTACTGCCCAACTCTATTGGAGGGTTCCACTCAACAATCATCAAGTAACCACTTCCCAAATATAATGGAGGGTACCAATTGGTAGTAACCGAGGACCCACTACCCATATCTACTAGAAGGTACCACTTAGTAGCCATCGAGGACCCACATCCCAGATTTACTGGAGGGTACCACTCAGTAGTCGTCGAGGACCCACATCCTAAATCTATTAGAGTGTACCACTCAGTAGTCATTGAGGACTCACTACCCAGCTGTATTGGAGGGTACCATTCAGAATGCCTTTGATTAACTTATGGGATCATTATTGTCATTGAGTCTCACCTAATCAAGCATCATGATCAGAACATCCCACATCGTATCATGAAAGCCACAAAGGAGGGCACCATTAGGTTCTATGTGGAAGAAAACTTAAGATAGGATACTCATTGGCCAAGATCCAAGTTCAAATAAAGGATATATGGAAGATCAAAGTTTCCTTAAAAGAGGTCAAGGGGTACATAGAGTGTGAGGGGAATCACAAAACATGTGTTAGCACTCCTCTGTCTGGATGTGTCCCTAGTCGATAATTGGCTTACTACCCATTTAGGCTATATTGCATGTCTTAGTACACGGGGTCCCTACTCGTGCACCTTGGCCATGTTTGTGTACTTCTGTACACGATCGTGTTCCTGGATATGTACTTCCTCATAGGGTACCTACCATGTGGTCCATCACCTGACTCTTCCACCCAAGGATGAGGTACATGGCCTGTAGGAGGGCTACACATTGTGCCATCTTTATAAAATTCTGAAACTCTAGCCGCCACAGCCAGGGGACTACACATTGTGTGTCGATCGCAATATATGGTGTGTATTCGAGATATTCATAGAATTATAAATCCACAATTCTCTCCTTGATTCAATACATTATGTCACATATCTCTCTTCAAATCCATTTTAAAAAAATGGATCTTGTCATTGTTCATTATTTCCGGCCATTCGGTGGCTAGAAATCTGATCCCGTCAACCCACAGAAGTTCTATCTTGAGATCCAGACATCACCGCACCTTCCTTAAAAAAAATTCATTCAGAGATCATCAAAAAAATCATCCAAATATCTCAATTATCAAAGATTTAACCTTGTTCCACCCATTTGTACCTCATTATTTAATTCATCAGGATTCTGAGGGACCGATCGGGCTCAGTACCAGTTGAAAATTTTGAACCAGGATCACAAGGTCCAACTAGTGATGAATGCATAGAAAATAGGGTGAACAGAACCATAATAAATGTTTAAATTATTATTGAAAATTTTTCTTAGCTAATGATCAATAATGGGGATAATCAGGGTTAGAAAACAAATAAATAAACCAATTTAATCGATACCTGAGCCCATGCAAAGGCTGAAATTGGAGGAAATCCAAGAAAAGGACGGAAATCCTAAATATATTTAATCAAATAATGTGTAAAAACCAATTTTATGAGTCCTAATTGATGATTGAATCATTCATCATCGAAGAATGTGCTCCCCAATGATCAAAGGAAGTCGTTGTGTTCGATGCATCCCGATCTTCTTTGATATTGACTTTCATCGTCGTCTGATGTGACCCACCAATAGAAGGACATGAATAGAATCATTGGAGATGCTAGGATTATGAGGATAACCCTAGGAAATTTTCTATGGTGATGTATTATTAGGAAAAATTTTATATTGATTGAATGAATGAATAAATAAATGAAGTTAATATGTTAATTAATCTACTAAATGTACCTCCAATAGGAGAGATGTCCAAACGCCCCATACCAACCTATTTTAGGTCCCAAAAGGGTAAAAATGCATTCTAGACTCAAATGTAATCTCAAATTTCTGATCCTTTATTCATTTTAAGAGTTATCTTATTTTATTTATGAAAATTTTCATGCATAATATAAAATATATTTATTATTTTAATAAGTTTAATTTTTGGAAAACCGACCCTCAGAATCGCTCACCATATATGTTCCTAGCAATGGAATATGTATATAAATATATTTCAAAGTCTTATGAGGTAAAAATTGGGTTTCTATATCATTCCCTCCTTCATGATTTTTATCCCTAAAAATAAAAACTAAACAAAGAAATCGGGGTACTGATCCCGCATTTGGCACTCCCACTCCTAGGAGATATCCCACACATCCCTATGCTACCAAAAAACATGAACCAAGGGATGGTATATCCATGCAGGGTCTTATAATTTTGATCCTTGATTTCCATTGGGTTCTCCGCAAAAAATTCTACATCCTAAATGTCTACCTCTCCATATCAATGATGTTCATGAGTTCATGAACGTATCTCCTCATATATGAAACATAGAAGATTTCTTGAACCCTATCTAGCTATGGGGGATAGGAATAGGTGGTATGAAACCTTGTCAACCCCATAAACAATCATGAACGGCCTTGTGAACCTCATAGATAGCTTGCCTCCCCGTCTGAATCTCCTCAATCCACATCAAGGGGAGACTATTAGAAAAATGTAGTCTCCTTGCTCGGACTCTAAGGGCCTACGATGATGATCTGTGTAAGAGTTATGAATGATTTGGGCCGTGTTCAAGCACTCATAGATAACCTAGACCCCATCTATTGTCATGTGTATCATCTCGGGGTCCTTAAGAGTTGTATCACCTATCTCTATCCTGTATAATGTTAACCTATAATGTCTCCCATACATGACCTTAAAAGGTGTCATTCTAGTGGTAGGGTCGTAGCTATTGTTGTATGCAAACACTACCTAGGTAAAATGATCCTACCGGCTCTAACCAAATTATAACACGAAATCCCTCAACATATCCTCCAACACCGGGATAGTGCACTCGATATGCCCATTTTTCTGGGGGAAATTGGATCCACTCATCCTCATTTGGGTCTAGAATGCCTCCTACAACTTCTCTACAATCATAATGTAAACCATGCTTCACGATTAGAGAAAATTATCAAGGGAACCCCATGAAGATGAAAGATATACTGTACATGCAACTTCCCCAAACTCTCCACTAAAATCTACTCCCTAATAACAAGGATGTGTTCTGAAATCTTGATTCGGTAACATATCACCTAGATAGTATCATGGACCTTCATTGTATATAGAATCCCTATCAAAATGTCAATGGATACACCATCCCACTTCCACTTCGAAATCTCAAGGGGCTACAAAAAACCTACCAGTACTTGGTTCTCAGCCTTCATCGATTGGAAGGCGAGACATAGAGAGATGAACACAACTATTCTCTATATCATTTAGGACCACCATAACTACTAACGAAGGTCTCTATACATATTCCCCACACTTGTATATATAATAAGGGGATTAATGTGGAACTCTTACATCACCTCCTCCTGCATCATGAGTAGAACCATCTTCTATACCGGGAAAATATGACATGATTTTCCCTTTAGAAAATGAATATGGTGAGTTCCCAATGGATATTTTCTCACACAAGATCTCACAGTTGATGTCTACTAGCTAGGACTCTCTCATATGCTTGAGAAGTGAAGGAGTCAACACCATTGACTTTATAAAAGTTATACCCAACTTCTCCACAAGGGTCAGCTATAAATAAGAAAATAATATGAAGCCTCTAACACCATGAAAGCCTAGAAATTAATGCTAATGGAATATTCTACTATGTTTTCCTTCCTTGGAGTATAGACTTTCTCAAATTTGTAGTCCCATAAGAACTCAAACCAGCCCCACTATCTCAGGTTTATGTCTTTCTTCGTGAAGACGTACCTGGGACTATGATAGTCTGATTAAACCAAAAAGATATCTACTAGAAGGAAATTCCTCCACATATTTAGGGATAAGAATACCGTTTCCAGTTCTATCTCTGTATTTGTGCAGTGTTTCTCATGGGGTCCCAAATACCTTGACCTGTATGCGATAACTGTCTGTTTCAACGTCTACACATAGCCGATACCAGCTCTCAAGGCATCACAATACACTACATACATAACTCCCTCCTCTGGTAATCTCAATAGAGGATAAATCTTTAGCCTTAGTCTCAACTCCTTATAGGCCTTCTGGAACTCATCAAACTAGGTAAACAGCTGCACTTTCCATGTTAGGGTGGTCAAAGGGGATTCAATTTTAGAGAACCCTTCAACAAACCTCCTATAGTACCCTTCCAAGACATGAAATCTCAACACCTCAAACACACTCTTAGGTGTCTCCTAAGAAAGCACTGTATCGATCTTAACATGGCCAATGACTAAACCATGATCAGAAATTACATTCCCCAGAAAGTTAAACTAATGAATTCATAACTTTAACTTTGACAGTTTCCCATAAATCTGGTGCTCTTGAAGAAAATCTAGAACCGTCCTCAAGTGCTCTACATTCTCCTTCTCTCATGCAGCATAGAAAAGTTTGTCCTCAATGAGGAAAAAAAATAAACTGGTCCATGTAAAGCTGAAAAAATTGGTCCATTAGATCCATAAACATAGAGGGTACATTCATCACACCATAGGGAATCTATAGAAACTCATAGTGTCTGTATAAACATCAAAATGAAAAATTGGGAATATCATCCTTGAGAACCCACAAATGGTGGTATCCAAACCCAAGATTGATCTTCAAGAACCATCTTACACCTCAAAACATGTCAAAGAGGTCTTCAATCCTGAATTAGGGGTACTTTTTCTTTATCATTTTTGGGTTCAGGCGATGATAATCCATGCAATGCTGCAAGCGCCGATACACCTTTTTCACAAACAACACTGGAGTTGCCCAGGGGGACACACTGGGCCTAATGAAACTATTCTCTCAATGGTCATCTAACTATAATAGTATCTCCCAGAGCTCTCTAGGTTCCATCTAATATGCCGGAAAATATATCTAAGTAGTCTTGGGATGAAAGTCAATTTAAACCTCCATATACCTCCATATATATAGTCCCAGAAATTCTTTAGGGAAGACATCCATATAATCCTCCATGAGTGAATAAATCCAGATTCCTGAAGAGCCTACTCTACCAAGGGATATAATCGATAATTGATGGGTGATGGTTTAAATTATTCTATTCACAGAACCCACTCATCCTTCCATGAGATATCTCTCACCCATAAATGTGAATCATGTTCCATTAGTGAAAGGAAATCTAACTTGTCTACAATTAAAGTCAATTTGGCCTTAGACTATAGACAACCAATCCATACACATGACGATGTCAAAGTGTTCCATCATGATTAACAAAAGGTCCTATATCAAACTCTCTTTAAAAAGTGTTTACTCACACTTCCAGTAGATAAAAGATACAGAAGAATAATTCCATGTAGGAACCTCAAGATGAAGATGATAGGCTAACACCTCAATGAGGATATCCATCACTCACACCAAGAGTAAATAGATGAAGGAATGATTTAAACCAAAGTATAATAATACTGATGCATGAGTAGAATAAACATAGATCATACCTATGACCATCTCATACACTATGGGGTCCTAATCCTCTAGAGCATACAACTTTCTATAACCCCAACCGTCAGCTCTTCCTCCCTAGGTACCACCCTATCCTTGCCTGGGATATCCTAGATAATGGTACTGCCTCTACCATGGTGGTCCATTAGCTACCTACATGTGATCTTTGACACGTATGGTTGGGCAGTCATGCACTATGTAACCTCTCCTGGAACAAGAATAACACCGACCCTCTCTGAGATTCCCTAATTCTCTATGTCATCCCTATACTATAAAACCATGTTCTTGAGTCTGATTGTGAAAATAACTCCAATACTGAGACCCTACCAGCTGCTTCTCGTTATCTTCTGTAGATGAGTCAGCTTGGGGATGCCCACTACCAACTCCAGCCTCTAGGCATCCCTCTAACAGAAAACACTTTGTCAGTAGCACCCTCTCCAGTAACCCAACATAGGTGGGGATGAATAAGGGTACAAAAAGTTCACACATATCTCTATTGAGTCCCTCCTAAAACATTATTTCATAGAATTATCCATCACATATCATGTCAAGGGATAACTGAGTAAGGTTTTTGAACCTCACACTATACTCAGCCACCTTATCCATCCCTGTTGTAGCTCTAGAAACTCCTGAATCTGAATTGAGTGAAAGAATGAGTGGTAGTACTCTTCAAATAATAGCTGGTGGAAGTTGGTCCATGAGAGTGTCGACCCATCATGAATCTTCATCACAAGGAACCACCAGTTCCCAACTTCTCCTTGTAAAAGGATAACCTCCAACGCAACCACCTGATCCATCGAGCTCTAAATAAGCCTGAAGATGTGGAATACCAACTCTAACTAATCTTATACTACCTAAGGATCTGGATATCCACAAAACCTCAGTGTCCTTTAGTGTTAGAACTCATATATAATGCTAATCCAATACCCATACTTGACCTATTCTAATGGAATGATCTAATTCTTGATAGGTGGAGGTGCTGCTACTTTCCTACCACGAGGAATAATCTTGTAGGATTGACTCTGAAGTGAGGCCTCATTATTGATAGGATCATCTTCAAGATCTCGAACTGGTATCATGACTGGATGTTATCACAGAGGCATACTGACATTTATCAACACATACCACGTTCATATGAGCTCGTATATATAACAACAATGTAGAGGTAATTCAAGTAGTATAGTCAAATAATCAATCCTATATGATGCAAGAAACATCGATCACTGAAACCAATGTCTCAGTATACTGATTAAAAAAGCAGGTAGTCAAGGTACTAGTGAATGGATATGTCAGCCGCTTATAATATCACTTGATTCCCTAGCCATAGATCCACACTCAAAGACACTTTGACACAATTTCCCTAATCCCAACCAATCCTCATAATGGGACTACTCCAAAACAAATTCCCATGTAATAAACACTCAGACACCTATCATTCATGACCCAAACCATTCTGAGGCTCGATATATAGCTACCCCTAGCCCACATCTGTAGGCCAGGAGGTGGACATAAGCATTGAAAGGCATATCCTAAATGGGAGGATTTTCTTAAGTACCTTCACGCACACACCCAAATATATAAATGAAAAAGTGTGTAGGAATAATGATGAAAAGATGAAATAGATAGAAAGTAAACCAATCATGAAAAAACTATAGGGTGTACAAGATAAAAACATTAAAAACTAAAAATTAAAGGGGAGAAATATACACCCAACCAGAAATATGTCCCAACCTAAAAAAATTAGAAAAGTAAAATGTTGAGAAAACATAGGTCCTAATCTCCAAGCTACGACCACCATACGTGGTCAATATACATAGTATCCCTAAGCTCCTCTAGATTCACTATAGAACTATCCATAATATGCATAAGACATGACACATGTGAGAAAATACCATGCTGGGTTGAGTATATACATACATAGTAACACACCCCTAAAGCTTAAGGGGTAGTAGTAAGAGATCAAATAAGATGTAGAAATACATTAGAACAGTACAAAGGTGCATCTCAACCTAAATCGAGAGAACAATTAACCTCATACAAGAATAAGGGTCTCAACACGGTGAGTAGATGAACTAAACGTCAAGTATTTGTCACCCCTAGAAGGAGAGTAACTCATCAAAACACAAGAAGCGAAACATGAAAAGCATGTACATACCCCATGCGTCTTAACATGCCTTGGAAAGAGAGTTACCAAATCCAAGGTATAGATACAGATATATATATATATATATATATATATATATATATATATATATATAATCAATCAAAACATGAATAAATGGGAGAGTAAGGATATTTACATCTCACAGATCATCCCAAGAATAGGAGTAGCCAACAGTTCCAAAAGTCTACCAATGATGCCTAGAATATCACACATCTACTGAGAAGTAACCGTCTAATTCAAGACACACCTCATCATTGAAGTACATAGTCAAGCGGTCAAAAAATCTAGGTAGAGGAACCACGACTTGGTACAATAGGAGGGTTCCGCTCTAAATGTAGAGGACCCACTTCCCATCCTAATTAGAGGGTACCACTCTAGAAGTTGTCGAAGACCCACTAACCAACTCTACTAGAGGGTTCCACATGATAGTCATTGAGGACCCACTACCAATCTCTAATTGGGGGTTCTAATCAGTAGTCATCAAGGACTCACTACCCATCTATACATTAGGGTACCACTCGGTAGTTATCAAAGACCCACTACTGAGTTGTACTAGAGGGTACCACTCAGTAGTCGTCAAGGACCCACTACCTAGTTCTAGTGGAGGGTTGCACTCGATAGTCATTGAGGAACCACTACTCTTTAAGCAACTCATAATCAAGCGTCATTCCTAGAACATTCCAAATCATATCTCGAAATCCAAAATGGAGGGAACCATCAAATTATATGATAAAAACACATAGTATAGGCTATTCATGTGCCAAAATCCGAGGTCAAACAAAGGAGATACATAAGTTTTAAGTTTCCTAAAAAGGAGGAAAGGGTTACACAACATGTGAGGGGACCCACACTTTGTGTGGTCCAATTACTCTTCCTTGATGTGTCCATGTCTAGTACATGGATCGCTACCCATGTAGGTATACACATCATGTCTTAGTACTCGAGGTCCTTGCCCATTCACCTTGTCCGTGTCTGTGTACTTTGGTACACGAGAATGTTCTTGGATGTGTACTTACACATGAGGTCATGCTTGTGCGGTCTACCACATGACTAGTCCACTTGGGGATTAGGTACATGATTTGTAGGAGAGATACACATTATTCCATCTTTATAAACTTCATAAACCCCAGCCACCACAGCCAGGGGGCTACACACTGTGTGTTCATCACAATACATAATGTGTAGTTAAGATATTCAAATAATAATAGATCTATGATCCATGACTCAGTTTAATCCATTCCATTAAAGACTCCTCAAAAAATCTATCCAAAAACAATGGATCTAGTCACTGTTCTTCATTTATGTCCATTCAGCGGTTAGAAATCCAATTCTATCAACCCATAGGAGTTCTGTTCCGAGTTCCACACATATACTCCCCTTACATAAATAGTGATTAATTTAATGATCATCAAAATGATCATCCATATCTCGCAAAAATCCCAGATCTAATCTTTTTAAATCTATAAGTGTCTCGTTCATTAATCTATCATGATTTCAGTGGTTTGACCAGGCTTGGTACCACTCAACAATATCGAACTGGGACCGTAGGGTCCTATCAATGAAGAATGTGAAGAAAATTAGGATAAAGTGACCATAATTTTTTTGAAATGATCAATGTAAATATTTATTGTCCAACAATAAAAAATAGGGATAATAAGTGTTATAAAACAATTGAATAAACCAATTTAATTAACCCTTAGATGCATGAAAAGGGTGAAATTAGCACAGATCCCAGATAGGTATTGATATGATAAATCAATTTAATACAATAGTAAATAAACCACAAATTGTTGAGTCCTACAAGGATATTAGATTGTTCATTTTTGTATAACGTACTCTCCAACCATCAAAGGAATTCATTGCATTTCCTGTGTCCCGGTCTGCTCTGATTTGGAGTTTCTCCATCGTCCGATGTAATATTCCAGCAGAAGGAGAGGAAAAGTCATGATTCCCAAATTTACCCTACTATTTTAAGTGGTCATTTTAGTACATGTATGTATTGAATCCACATGTACTGAAGAATTAAACTTGAGAAACCTAGATATTATGGGAGGTTTGGCTATGGAGTGGATGACTATGGGGTTGATCGTAATTGGGATAGAATAATAATAAATTACCTAAGATAATGGATTTAATTTAATAATGAAACACCTAAATATTTTAAAGGAAACAATTAAAGAATATGAGTATCTTCTAGGTTTTCACTAGGTTTATAGTGTTTGTATTTGTTTTCATAGAAAGTTTCAAATCAATAATTAAATATATATCCTTAAAACTAGATAATTCCACCACATAATTAACCAATTTAATCTATACAAAATTCCAAGGATAGTAACCAATTCACTTAAGTATCAATTTAATAATCACTCCATGTAATTGTTTTTTACTAGCACTCAAAATGTGTCATCGTTACATTTGGATAAGATGAAGAAAAAAATAAATCATAGAATGGAAATATTAAAATAATTAAGTGATTAAAATATTAAAGAAAAAAATAAAATTAAATCCATACCACTGATACTTATTTGGATAAACCCATAATGGGGTTATCCCTACATTGATTATATTCTCTCAATGGAAACAGGATGGAGACCCATGTGGGAAAAATTAAAGAATATAAACAAATAAAAAATGAACACTCTACTGTTGTGTAAAGAATTCTACAATTGTTGGGGTGAATAAATTCACAACTTCATTCAAAAATATCAACATATTAGGGAAAGAGAATTAATAAATTAATAAGAAGAAGAAGTAATTTTATTATGAAAATAAGTTAAATGAAACACTTACATGAGAGAAATTGAAGATGAGATTACAAATTTAAAGCGTAAAAATAAAATTGAAAGAATAAATATTCTGCCCCTAAATTACTACACCAACACACCTTAAATAGGAATTTTTTTCATATTTTCAACACCCAAAATTTAATTTCTTCCCAAATAATTCGGGGAGTAAAAGTTGGGTGGGAAGAAAATGGAAATATGGTTTTTGAACTTTGACAACAAAAATAGAACCAGATTCATCCCCCTTCTGGACGTATGAATTTATCATTGGAGATGGAAAAATTTGAAGGCATCATATAAGAGTAATATAATATTCATTTTTTACTATAATTTAATTATAAATTTCATCTTAATTGGATATTATATCAGAAAGGTTTGATAAAATTAGTGGGATAATTTTATGGGACTTCAAATCAGGCCCATAATTTAATCCTCATCTAGGGATCCCTAGATCTCCTTGAAAAATTCAAAATTATCTTTGGACATATATTAATAAAATGATCCCCATAATTTTCTCTACCTACAGTTAAAATTTAATCTATATTTGGCTAGAACTGTGGGCTCTAATTTTATTTGAAGTGCCCAAGGCCCATTATTCTTTTTCTAGAAATTTCTGCAACCATGGAAAGCACTTCCCTTAGGATTAATCTATTGATCCTAAAATAATTGTTTTTTGAAAAAAAATGATAAATCATATCAAAAAATGTCAAATTAATATAATTAAAATAATTTATTCCATAAGTTGATGATAAATTGGGTCTAAATTGACACTTTGAACATGAATTTCACAATAATGTGAAATGATGCTCAATTTATAAAATGAACTAGAATTGGTGTTTATGGACTTTTAAACACATGAATATTAAAATATAATCAATTAATATTAGGCTCATTCAGTGGATAATCACACCCCAACTTGATTTTTTCTAGTCCCAAGAACAAATTATGTCAAAAATATGAAATTGAATTCCATTTTAAAAAATATTTTAACATAAAATTATCACCAAAATACATCTTGACAAAAAATTATGAAACCTATTAAAATAATTTCACACAAGTTATGTTTACAAGCATATTCTATGACCAAGCCCATTACTTTTTTTAAATTCATCACCACATTACATAAAATTTTAATTAATCATGATGATGTTTTGTGTGTCACAAAAGACATGGAGACCATTTTACTATTCAAGGTGGAAAAATGAAGGTTCTAGGTTGTAATCACATTAAACATTAAAATAAGTATAAATTTTATCTTTTTATTTTTTTATTTGTTTATTCTTTTTCATTGTTTTCTTTGTTTTTTTATAACCATAATAGAGATGAAAATAATAACTACATGAAAGAAATCTATAGATTCATGATACCAAAGTGTCAGACGTAATATTTTTTTCAATTACATTGTTTCTTTTGGAAATGGGGATGACCTTGTTTATTTAAGGTTCGAACGTCCCAATTGATTTCTAACAGTTTTATTCATAGAACCAGAAACACCCAATTATTATATATCCATTTGGACCTACTTTCCAAAGGTAGGTTCACATTAGTTGTGGACCAATGAAGCTTGAGAATTTCCATTGGTCCAGAGGATGGGAGTTCAGGCTCATCACACCTTTTTTGGGGAGAATTATTGCCTATGATGGGACTTCCTTATAGATTTAAGTTACGTTCATGAATTCTTATTAATTCACCAAGCAATAAAAATGATTTTTCTTTTATATTTGGAAATTAATGATTGATATTTATGAGATTTAGAGAATTTTTTATTTTTATTTGAGGTTCTTCATCGATAGAGAACCTTCAATATGTATTGGATATTTTTAGTCAATGGTATCCTTCAATATATTATATACAAAATATCCTAGTCATTATGATAAACATACTGGTTTTAAAGCCACTCAGTGGGGCACATGAAGTTTATTGTCATTCTGAAAGACAAGGATTATTTCAGAGTTAGGATCATACCCACAGATGGGCTACCTACATATCCTTGTTAAAAAGGAATCAGAATCCATGTAGTTTGATAAACAGGATATAGTTTAACGTCTTATGGGATGGAAAAGGATTAATGAAAAATGGGCTTGAACCTTATAAAGGATTCCTACGTACTCTACTTTTAAGGTAGAGATCAAAGTCCACGTAGTTCGGGAAAAGAAATTTGGGGTTTATGCATAGTTAAATGGCCTCGAAAAGAGATGTCATGATTATATTTACACTCTAAGCCGACGTGAGTCATGCTCGGTGTGAGAAACAAGAACTATCAGTAAAATTGACAATGGATCCCCAAAAGATGTAGTTATGAGAGATGATGTAGGGATTACGTATGTATGAAGACCCAAGTAAATGAAGACCAGGACATAGGAAAGAAGCCCAAGAGAAGGGTCCATAAAGGCATCTGTACTTTATGGAGATTTAGAATTTTAACCTGAGACTTACTCCTGAGAAGGAGGCCCATTGTAAAAGGAAATTATGACTGGGGCTTAATCTTAAGAAGGAGGCCCAGGTTAAAGGAAATTATGACTGGGGATTAATCCTAAGAAGGAGGCCCAGGTTAAAAGGTAATTATGACTAGGGCTTACTCATGAGAAGGTGGCCCAGGTTAAAGGAAATTATAACCGGGGCTTACTCCTGAGAAGGAGGCCCAAGTTAAAGGAAATTATGACTGGGGATTACTCTTGAGAAGGAGGCCCAGGTTAAAGAGACTCAAATTAAAAGGGACTTATGATTGGGGATTACTCTAGAGAAGGAGGCCCAAATCAAAATAAATTAAGATTGTGGATTACTCTGGAGGAGGATTCCCAATGTTTAAGGAAACTATGACTGGGGCATACTCCTGAGAAGGAGGCCCAAAATCAAAAGATATTCTCATCTAAAATGATGAGGTTATATAGAAAACCCCTAACCGTGGTGACATAAAGCTTCTAAGTCACGAGGTTTTGGGAGAGGTTCTCACAAAATTCTTTCAAATAAGGGAGCGAACAAAGGAACCATTCCATAAATGGATTTGAATAGGATTTTGAAGGCTATATCTTAAAGAGTAGAGCTGGATTTGAGGAAAAGAGGTAACTAGGAAGGAGGCACACAAGTATTGTTCTGGTGCGCAAGTCCTGGTCACGCAAGTATACTTGCGTCACATGAGTCACCATGGGCGATGAATAATCTATAGGGTAATACTTGTGACACATTGAACTCAAACCCTTCATATCATCGCTAGATGCTTCCAAAAGGGTGGCACACAAATTCCCTTGAGAGGTCAAGGTGGCATACACCTGTCTTCATTTCCCTTAAATACTAGACACTTAGGCGCGAAATTATTAATTAGTTCTAACAGTTCGGCCTTATTCTTCCTCTATAGAGATTCCATTCTAGGTAATGAATTACCTTAGAAGTGTTCGGAAGACGTCAGACAAAGACTTGGGTGACCAAATATTGAATATGATATTTGAAAAATTCGTCAATGAAATGGGGGGCCCATAGGGGCTATTTATAGGCCACTGGTCACCTTGGGTGAAAAAAGGAATAGGGCGTGAAAGTGACTTGTGCGACCCATATGAGGCATACAAGTGACTTGCGCGGCACTCAAGATACCTGAACAACACCCTATAAATGAGTTCCTGGTTCATTCCATTGTCAATTTTGGATCTTCTTCAAAGGGTGACCCCCATTGGGCTTAAGGTATTCCCCTTTCCCATTCGTTGGACCTTGTGATGGAAAGGATCATAAAAAAATTCCCCCCCAAAGAGTTGGATCCGAAAAAGGAAATAGGATTTGATTCTGAGGAAAATGATAAACAAGGGTTCGGCGGTGTGTAGGTGTTGGAGTGAGGGTTACGGCGCGCATGTTCCAATGCTCAGGGTTACATGATCAGCTATATATATGGGTTTCACTTCACACAAACCATCCTGCCTTCAAATCTTTTGAGCACTCATCGTGCAAGTGTCTGCATCTCCTCGGTCGATCACCCTTTTTTTGTCGCGCTTCTCCATTAAGTATTTTGACTTGCGCGACATTACATGCCTGAAAATACTTTCACGACCAAACATGCATGAACAAACTTGTTCACCTTAATTCTATTTCCATTTTTTTGTTTTCTTCACAAGTATTTCATACAAACATACTTACTTAAAAGTTAACTGTTAGATCTTTGTACAGATTCAATGGCTCCCAAAAGAATTGGATTAGCTGATGAGTTGTCCAGCAAGAGAATAGATGATATGATGAACATCGTTGGCCATGACTATTATGATATCTGTGACAACACTCACCCAGATTTCACTAAGTACTTGAACAAATATCATGTCAACTTCCTGTAGATCATTTACTTAACTTTATATGTCCATGGTCATCTTCAAGGAGTCAACATTCCAGAGGAAAAGAATTATATTCCTCATTCTTGGTTTCAGACGTATACCAATTTTTCTTTAGCAAATGTCTCAGTTGTAGGATCATTTTTCAATGCTGGGATAGTGGAGAAGGCATTCATAATGCATCATAGACCATGTTCTCCAGATTTGACACCTCATAAGCCTGAGCTGCAGCCGCATTGCTATCCCTCTATTTTCCACAATTATGAGATGGATCAATCCAAGGGATGGAAAAAGACTTGGGATTTCTCTCCTGGAGGAGGTGTGAAGCTGACTTGGATGTGGGATTATTGGGTGAGAAAAACCTATGGAGAGTTTTTTTTGGATATGAAGGGAGCTGCAATATATAAAGCCGTCTTGGATGGGCAGACATATGTCTACTCGAATGATAATTTTGTGCCGGAGCTAATCAGCTGCTATAGCCCGGAAACCAATTCTTTCCATCTAACTCATGGTGAAGTAGGAATCATCTTATGGGATGTCTACAAGATCTTAGGGGATCCAATTTTTGGAGATATGAATGATGAATTCATCCCCCCATGGTGACCTGGAATAATTCGGAGAAGAATCCGGCTTTGGATCGAGAGATATTGAAAAGTTTCTACAAGCTCAAGAATTCAATGTCCACCAAAACTCATTCTATAAAGGATATTCATCCAGAGGAGTGGATGGATATATTTCTCATCCAGAAGAAGAAGGGGCCCCCCTGTACTCATCCTACGTGCTGTCCCAGAACAAAGAATAGGGGTGCTCTTGGCAAATTCTGTCCAACTCTAGAAGTGAGAGATTTTGAAAAGTGGGGGTATGAAGTGTATCAGAGAATCCCAGAGAAGACCCGTCTAGTGGGATTTTTAGCTTTGTGCCTCAGTGTTTATCTTCTTCTAGTTAGGGATTCGAAGGGAGGCGCCAGTCCAGGGACCTTCATAGTTATAGCCAAGTTGGCTGAGAGAAAAATGGTTGGGTTGGCCAACATGATTTTGGAAAATATTCATAGGAGATTACTCCATATCCATATGGGTAAGTCTCCTTTGAGAATAGTGGGACCATTCTATGTTTTTTGGGGATGGATCACCACTCATTTCAGGACATATGTTGTACAGATCAATGTACAGGTTCTTGAAAGTTCTTTTAGGCCATCGGTGCAGGCATTTTCTGGAATTTCTCTGCTGTCCCTCAATTCCTATGATCTAAAGGTGAGGCTGAGCATGTTCAAGGAATATCATTTCTTTCCTTATAGAAACCCACCAACCGGGTGGTTTGTTGATGATGGAATAACTAGCTTGGAATTGAGGTCATATATGCTGGCTTGCAGATATGGTGTATTGGCCACCAGAATTGATGGAGAGATTATATGCGAAGCCTATGCTCCATATAGATTTTCACGCTAATTCAAGTGTCTGCAGAAGATTGTTGTATCCCCTCCCCTGCACGTCAGGTCAGAAAAGCATCCAATGGTTGCCCGAAAACTATGGTTGCTGACAACTATGGAGAAAACCGGGGTAGTGTTTGATCTACCAGTTGCTGGAACAGAGAGTCAATTGAATACATGGTATGCCGAAAACATGGTAGCATCATCAACTGAAGGGGTACTGAATCATCCTCCCCCTCAGGTGGGGACAAAAAATAGAACCATCAGGAAGGAAACCCTTCATCTGGAAGGTGATTCTTCCTCACCCAGAGCTAATTCACTAGGATCCTCACCCAGGGCTGATTCACCTGATTCCCAGGATGGGGATAATGAGGCACAACAAGCATCAATGAGGCCTCGAGCAAGATATAATCCTCTTTCCAGAGTCACGAGACCTACTCCATCGACTTCTGGTGATTTATATCTTTGAGGCAATTTAGTCTCCATTGTTTTATAGAGCAACATGTTTCATTTTCTTATCCTTTATCTGTGATTGTTGGAGCTGGGAAGAAGTTGAAGTCCCAAATTGTAGGACCCTCCTCGTGGACTTCTGGTGCACATATTGAATATTTATGACCAGAGGCTATCCAGATATGGAGGAGTTTATATTTTGATGCTGAAACCGCCAGGATGGACTTATGCAAAGGGCTACATATCCCTGGAGTGGGGAATCTCCGGGCTTTTGCTGATATCCACTTCGAGGATAACCCCGATGAAGTGGGGGATTGCATCAGAGAGCTGTAAATGATCATATATTCCACTGATGATTCCATTCATATTACCTAGTGGGTGAAGGAAATGATGAATCGTGGCACCACTAAGGGGATTGGTGTTTCAATAGACGAGGAGTGGCATGATTATGTGGTTCTTGAAGATATAAATTTCTTTCCTTATTTTCTTTGCAACTTAATTTCAGTCAAAGCTTGGTTACTCAAAGAAATTAATTTTTTCATCTTGAAACTTGTTAAGAAAGGAACTAATGAGGTCCCTTACCACAGCACAGCCTTGGTGGAACCACTCTTAGATCCATTGAATCTCCTCGTGAGCCAGGTGAGGTATCTCTAGGGTGGAAAGCCATGGACGAGGAATTAGAAAGGGATTTTCACTATCCAATACTTGTATTTGGAGGTGATGATTTCAACACACTTAAAAATTCAAAGAAGCAAAGGCATCTAAGGAATAATTCTATAGTTAGATGCTTCCTTAGTAGTGGTAAGTCCTTCGGATTTTCATGAATCCTAACTCATGAAAAGATTGCTCATACTTCTTGGGATTGTAGGGGCTTCTTCGATTTTCCCTTTGAGGGAGAGGACTAACCCTCCTCTGAGGACGATGAAGGGTTATGGTGAAGAGTCGCAAATTCATGTTGACCTGGCTACTCCTAAAGAAATGAGGAGAGAAGAAGAGCCAGCTTCTGTTCCAAGTACTGCTCTTGTTGCTACTGCAAGGAGAGAAGAGCCTGATTCTTGTAAATTAAAAATACTTCATAGAACGTTGAATGAAGACATTTACTGACTTCCATTATGTGATGCTTAAGGTTCAACACCTTCACCAGAATAATTGGTGACCACTGCCACTGACTCCGCAATTTTCTCTGAGGAAGCTGTTCGGGGTCAGAAGTCGCAGGAGGAGGGTTTCCATAAAGACATTTCAAATGCTCCCACTAGTGAGACTAACCAGGAATATGAAATATCACTAGGTGAAATGATGAAACTTGGCACGTCTTTTGAAGAAATTTTAGATCATGTTAAATTACCATGTGATTTAGAAGATTTTGGACGTGAGTGTTATCCTTCGTCATGTTAAAAAAAAATTATTATATTTCTAACCATGATTGGTTGAAATGTGCAGTTCCGTCTGAGCATGCTGCTGATCTGCCAATGCCTGAGGGGGGTGGATACAACCCTATCATTGTAGAGATGCTAACTCATGTGGAGCTTAACTCGGCCGAGCTTCCTGAAATCCATTCTGAAAATCCTGTTGAAGCTAGGATAGATGGGGAGGATCCTTCTCATGCTGTAGATCTATCATTGGGTAAAATATGATACTATTTGTGGTAGTATTTAATTTTTAGTAAAACTATTGATCTTTTTTTATCCTTTGAAACTAACCAAATCTTACAATTGACTATGAAGGGCCGTTAATTACAGTGGCAAGATCTAGAGGTGAAGCCTCAGCCTCAGCTCAAACGAGAATAGAATGTGAAGTACCTAGGGTCTGGGGGGAAGGAGCAGAACATGGCACTTCTTTAAGTGCATTAATCCCTGACTATATTCCCCTCCTGTGATAGTCGTGCAAAATCAAAACTAGAGGTGTAAAAGGTGCTCCAATTCTCACATCACAAGGCATGGCAGAAAATATGGAAGATCATATCTGAAGTGCCTCTTGAAGAGCTATCTTTGAATATCCTATGACTTTCATCCTTGTTCGTCATGATGGGACTTGGTGGTTTTCGATATAAGGAAATCCATACCATGCTGAAACAAGTCATCTTAAGGAGGGATCAAGATAAAATGTGTCATCAAGATCTAACCAGAGCAAGGCGGTTGACCAATATCGGCGAATTCGAGGCTGCGGTGTCCCGAGCTGAGGCTGATCTTGCTGCAAAACTAAAGGAACTAAAGCATAAGATCAAGGAGAAAGTTGTCCAGCAGATGAATCTTAAGAAATAGTTAGATGCTGTTACTGGGGAACTTGACCAGCTTAACAATTCATTGGAAGGATTCCAAGCATATGCTAAGAAGGCACTCTATCAAGCTGAAAAGATTGAAGCTGATCGAGTGAATGAACTTCAAGTGGCAACATATGAATCTCGGGATGACATAAATCAAATGAAATGTTATGTTGAAAGCCTCTTGTAATTTTTGAAAAATAGAATATACTCCAATCATTGGATGTTCTTCTAATCTTGTGCATCAATGAAAAAGACATATTATCTTCAATGATTTGTACCTGTATTATCTTGCTAATTAAATATATATTTTTTACCTAAGCCAATGGGCCTAATAAGAATATTTTGATTTTTTTTCTAGGATTATAAAAACAAACCTACAAACAATGAATCTTTTGTTGCTCAATATTGCCTAAATCATACAATATGTACGTTTAGCGAGCTAGGACTTGAATTTTTTTTCAGAGTTCCTCTTACAGGTTCCCAATTTAATGATTACCCTGTCTTTTGTTGGTAGTTGAATGTCAAGAATGTCGGACATAAAAAGGATAATGTTTAAGGTTGAATAGCTTTGACCAAATGGATTAAAAATTAACCCAATTCCTTGATAACATGTTTGAAAACATATTACCACATTCAAGTATGGGGGAAAAATGTAAACTATGACTTAAGAAATTTTGAATCTGAGGGATGATATGAAAAAAGGGCTAAAAGGAATTAGAGGAAGTATTTCATAAGAGTGAAGTTACCACTATTTTACAAACCCGTTAGGGGGTTGCATTATGCAGGGCCACTTAAGGGCATTTTCTGCATTTTCAAATAATAGAACCTTTTGGCTGATAGGTCCATTATGTAGACTACTTAGGCAAGGCCACCTAAGGGCATGTGCTACATAGTCAGGCAAAAGAACTCTTAGAAATTTTACTTTTTCTTTTTCTAAAAAGCCTGTGGACATTTATGGAGATTAAATTTTTCTAAAGCATAGAGTCTTTTGTATAGAGAGAGGTACTTCAATGTGGAGAGGATATTCCCAATCAAGATTGTCAAATAATTGGATAAATTCCACTCCTATTAAGGTCTGACCCAATCATAGGGAAGGGAAATATAAACCATAGACTAGAATACTTTTAGATCATGAAAAATAGTATGGGACAAAAATGTTAAGGATGGATGTTTTTGTGGATCCATACATATCATCGTTAAGAACAATAAGGAAAAAAGGTTTTCTCCCCAAGAATGAAGTTACCATTTTTTGAAAAACCTGTTAGGGGGTTTGAATTATGCATGTCCACTTAAGGGCATTGGCTGCATAGTCAAATAACAACATATTTTGGCTGATAGGTCCGTTATGTAGACTACTTATACAAGGCCACCTAAGGGCACATGTTTCATGGTTAGGCAAAAGAATTACCAGGTATCAGACATTTTGGGACCAGAATAAAAGAAAAGGGTTATGGAGATCTGTAAGTATTTAAGGTTAGAAGTATGAAACATAAAAATGGGTATTTTCCAATGCATGAAAGAGATACATAGACCAATTCTGACCATAATCATGTTGTGGCTGGGTCCTAAATTGAGATGCTAGACTTCACTAGATATCTCATTAGGATGAGAGTCAAGCCATTTTTAGTTCTTGAAATACTGTTTAACATCATGTGGGACAAGAGCGTAGGAGATATTAGTTTAGAGTTCTAGATTTCAGACCACAATGAGAGAGACACATAGTGTTTTTGTTATAAACCTGATGTGAATAAATACCTGGGTTTTCATACCACATTCAAGTGCTCACAGGGGGACTTTTCATCTAAGGGACTTATAGTGGAGTTTGGGGTTAGGCCCAAAGACTTGGGGCAAGGTTCAAGGGATGCACGAACATTCTTACGTATCCCATAAGGATGGGAATCAATCCATACATAGTTCTTGAAATACCCTCTGTACAGATTTGGTTCGTACATGTGAAGGGTGAAAGGGGAATTTAGTGCAATGATGGTTGGATCCAAGATTAAAGTTTCGAGCATTTCCATGTATGCACGCTGTCCTTAGAATATAACATGATTGGAGATCAATGTCAAAAATGATTCCCTCTCAAGTGAGGGTGTTAGATACTGTTGTAGTTTTTTGTCATATAGAACAAAAGTGCGAATAGTTTAAGGTCATATGCATGGACCGGTGCTGCATAGTTTAGTGTTATGTAGCTAGGATGTACTCCTATGTAGTTTAATATCTTATAGCGAGGAAAATGGGGGACTGTATAGTTTAACGTCATATAACACAGATGATGATGAACCAATGTGAATATATTTGTTTGGGGGGGAGGGGGGATTCACGGATCAACATCGTGTGAGATGGAGGTGAACCGATATGAAGATATTAGTTTTGGGCTTGAAGCTCTGGAGTTTGCCTACATACCAAGCCTTAAAGGCAAGGATTAAAGTCTGCGTAGTTCGATTGAGAATGAATTGGTGATCATGTTGTACATGAGGAGAACCTAAAGATGGTGTTGGGAATTACGTGTGGTTAGCATCCCAGAGATGATGTTATGGTTGATGATTACTCTAAGCTCACGTGAGTCATGCTCGGTGTGAGAAAAAAGAGGTAACAATAGCTCTAACATTTCACAGTTTAATGTCATGTAGGACGTATAAAGGACTGTTTCACTGTTTAAATGTCATGTGTTACAGACATGGGGTGCATGGAAATTTAACGTCTTGCAGCTCGAACGAACAGTTCAACATCATGTTGGATGACAAAGGGGACACAATTTAACTTCATGTTTGACTATAGAGGTGCTATGCATTTTAATGTCATACAGCAAGGAAAAAAGGGACCATGCAGTTTAAAGTCTTGTAGTGAGGACTAAAGGGTGTATTTGTGTATAAAAAAAACTTCTTCAAGAATATTGCATTGGATGGAGTTGTAATGAGTTTTCCATCCATTGAGATTAAAGAATAAGCTCCATTGGAGTAGACCTTATGTATCAAATAAGGTCCTTCCCATTTTGGATCAAGATTTGGAGGTTTCTTTCCTGGTATCATTGGAGTTCTGATGACCACTACCAATTCTCCTTGAATGAATGAATGAAGTCGGACTTTTTATTGAAAGCTCACGCTATTCGATTCTGATAGACTTCCAAATGGTGTAGGGTGCACAATTATTTTTCATCTGATCATTCCAATTCATCAAATCGCTTATGAGATTATCCATCTATGGATGACTGATCACAAATGGCTACTCTGAGTGAATAAAATTGAACCTCAGTGGGTAGGACTGCTTCTGTTCCATATACCAATGAATATGGAGTTGACCGCGTATCAGTGCGAGTGGTGGTCCGATAATCCCCTAAAGCATGAATAAGTTTACCAAGCCATGATTTCATATCTTTATCCACCATATTTTGTAGTATGTTTGAAAGAGTCTTATTGAAATCTTCTATTTGGCCATTGGCCGCGGCATGATACTGAGATGAATTGTTGGATTTGATGTTGTATTCTTGATACAACTTTCTCACCTCAGATGAAAAAAATATGGTTCTATTGTCCATCAATATAGTATGAGGGACACCAAATCTAGTAACGATGTTAGAATTCAAGATGATTAAAATGCCTTTAGAACTAACTTCTCTGATATGTATTTCCTCTGCCCATTTGGAAAATAAATCAGTTGCAGTAAGAATATACTTAAATTGCTTAGATGTATGTGGAGGATAAGGTCCTACTACATCCATTCCCCATGTTTAAAATATCCATGAGTATTTAGATGTATGAAGCCACTCTGGGGGTTGATGAATGAAGTTGGCACATACTTGGAAAGAATGACACTTCTTAGTGAAATCAACACAATCTTACATCATTGAAGGCTAGAAGTATCCAAGCCTTCAGATTTGACCAGAAAGTGTATGTCCAGACTAGTGGTCACCACAAAATCCTGCATGTACTTCATTCATGATAGCCATTGTCTCTTCACTATCAATACATCTTAAGATAATTCCATCAAAACCTCACTTGTAGAGAATTGTTTGGTGATCTGGGCTATCATAAAGAGTAAAATTGACCACACATCACTAGAGTTGTTCTTTCCCGTATCTATTAGGTGGGAGTGTTCCATTTTGAAGGTATTCCTAGATAGGTGTCATCCATCCTATAGTATGAACATATGGTTTAGAAATTAGATTGATTTCATTTATTTCATTTGTTCTGATTTGAACAAAAGGTAAAACTACACGACGGTGGGCAATAATAATGATTGTTTCGTCCTGATTTGGATCTGCCAGGGCTATTGCTACATTAGCCAGTGCATCATCATGGGCATTTTGTGATCGTGGGACATAAGAAAATGTAGGTTCCAATGGAAATTACGCCATTAACACTCTGACGTAAACACTCAAATGGATTAAATCTTCTTTTCTGATGGAATAATCTCTATTGATTTGTTTGACTACCAAATATGAATCACCTTTTATCCTCAAGTGATTCACCTATGCTTGAAGTGCCAATTCCAAGACTGTGATGAGAGCTTGATATTCTGCTTCATTATTTGACCGCCTTCCAATAGTAAGAAGGAATCGGGTAGCAGTGCCTTTTCTGAAGAAATAAGCACGATTACTAACCCAACTTTGTTGAATTTAGGATCTTCCATTTTCTTCCCTATTGGAATTCTGGAGGCACCATCAAAGTAAATTTCCCATGTTTGAGGATTATCTTGAACTGAGAAGACTTCCTTATCAGTAAGTTCAATATTTAAAGATGTATCTTCTAAATATGGGTGTTCAGTGAGGAAATCAGCCAGAGCTTGGCCCTTTATTGCATATTGAGACACATACTGAATATCAAACTGCTGCAAAATAACTGCCCCATATGTCCTATAAGCACTGGACGACTAAGGATAAATTTGAGCTGGTTATTACGAGATACCAATTGAACCTCATGATGATGCAGTTAGTGTCTCAATTTCTAAACTGCAAAGATTAATTCTAAGAAGCACTTTTCAATACTTGAATATCGAGTTTCTACCTCAAGTATAGTCCGACTGAGATAATAAAGGCTGTTTTCATTCCCAGCATCATTCTATTGGGAAATTAAGGCACCCAATGATCGCTCTAAAGCTGTCATATAGAGAATAAGTCGTCCTCCTTCAATGGGTGTCATTAATACCAGTGGAATCAAGAGATATCTCTTGAGAATATTGAATGCTTCTTGACATTCATCAGTCCACTGGTTGGTGACTCCCTTCATCATTAATTTGGTGAAGGGTAAACACTTTCCTACCAAATTGGCAATGAAACGTCGAATATAAGACAAGTTTCATTGAATTCCTCTTAATTCTTTCCAATATCGAGGAGGTGACATTCCAAGGATTGATTTTGACTTTTCAGGATCAACATCGATACCATGATGGCGTACAACAAAGCTGAGAAATTTTCTTGAGGTTACCCCGAAAGCACATTTCAAGGGGTTCATCTTCAAATTATACTGTCGAAGTTTTTTGAGTATGATTTCTTGATCACCCAAGTGATTAGAACTTTTACTGAATTTTACCACCAAATCATCGACGTAACAGTCATCAAATTTCCCTAAAAGGTGTTTGAAGATATGGTGCATGGCATGTTGATACGTTGCACCTGCATTCTTCACGACAAAGGGAATTACCCGATAGAAAAACACACCCTGAGGGGCTTTGAAGGCTGTAGATTCATCATCCTCTGGATCCATTCAGATTTGATTATACCCAGAATATCCATCCATGAAGGAAAGTGCTTCATAACCACCTGTTGCATCAATCAAGTGTTCTATGATCGGAACTGGAAAATCATCCCAGGGACAATGCCGATTAAGATATCTGAAGTCAACGTAAACTCTAATTTATCTATTCTTCTTTTTTACATGGACAATATTATCCATCCATTTGGGATACTGAACATATCTAACAAAGTTTTCTTTAATAAGCTTATCAACTTCAGCTTCAATTTTGGAGGCATAATTTGGGTGTATTCTTCTTATGGCTGGCTTGAATCCTCAACATTCTTCTGAATAACCCAAATGATGAGTGGAAACGTTGGGATCACAACCTGGAATTTCTATATAATTCCAAAAAAATGCATCTCAATTTTGATTTAAAAATGAAGTATACATTTCTTGTCTTCAAGAGTCATGGCCGCACTAAATAATGTGGGGCATGAATTTTATTTTGTACCCAAATTTATTTCTCTCAGTTCATCCACATTGGTAGAGATACCCTCTTCAAATGCCGAAGGAGCATCTATGAGATCTTCCTCTTCTTTTTCAATATGTGTTACTTCCTCTATTTCTACCTTCATAGTAGATGACAAAGTAGAACTTAAATGGTCAAGGGAGAAGTTAAAACACGATCATATTGAAGAAGAGGCTTCCATTTCTGAAGATATTGATAATGAAGGGTCTTTATAAGGTGATAAAGAGGAGATGATGGATTGAGAATCGACATCATTATTTTCCTCTGTCATTGCTATAACTTCTTTTGGCCTGGTTGATGAAGTATAGAATTGCTGGATTTCAGTGGACAAAATTAAGACATCTCCATGAAAGATTTCATCATTGGTTGGCCAATAAACAATTTCTCCCAGGCTGTCTAGCTCGATCTCCATAATTGACATTATAGATGCTTCTATAAGAGTGTTTGGATTTCGGTCTATCCTGTTAATTTTACTGATAGGCAACACATAATCTGTACTCAAATGTATGAATGGTTTTACTAGAATCCTTTCCAAACCATAAAGAGCATTAATTATGGTGACCTTATTCATTATGGATTTTTCCTTTCCCTCCATGTGATAAAATTCTACCTCAATGTATTTATATTCACATGTTATGAATGTGGCTTTGTCACCATACAATGTCCCAATTTGACCATTGATGCAATATTTGAGACATTGATGGTATAATGAAGGTACGACCACATGTTGATGTAGCCAAGGTCTTCCAAGAAAAATGTTGAAGGTTGTGTCCTGATGAACAACCTTGAAATCTGAATTAGATACAAGGTCTCCAAAATGAATTTTGAGTGTAATTTCTCCTAGAGGTTCTTGTTCATTCTTATTGTATCCTTGCAACATCAAAGTACAAGGAGATAAATTAGATTCGGTGAGGCCCAATCGATGGAGTGTACGAATAGGAATGAGATTGAATCCTGAGCCATTATCAATGACAGATCGTTGGATGTCTATATCATTGACTTTCCCTGATAGATACATTGGTCTGATATGTCCATGTACAACAACATCTTCATCTTTATCTGTAAAAGATATCACTGCATGGCATTCTGCATGATCATTCTCTATATGGTAAACCTCAGCTGCAACAATTTCAGTTTTTAATTCTTGAGGACTTGAAAAATCCTCAATAAGCGCCTCCCAAATATATTTTGATAGATTCAAGGCATCCAGAATTGATAAATTGGCTGGTACTTGGGCCAAATGTTTTAAGACATCAAAATTTTGTTCCAATGGTATGAATTTCCCATCAGGAAAATGTGGTTTTGCAGGTGCCTTGGACGTTGATGCTTTGGCAGTAGATGTATCCTATATTGGGGTAGGAGTTGGAAATACTCCTAGATTCGGTAGATTAAACCTACTAGGTCTATCTATTTTCTGAAAGGAAGAAGGACTGACCTCTAACCGGTCTTCCAAAATAACTGCATCAGAACCGAATCTACCATGAATGGAAGAACTTTCTTGTTCCTGTTCAGCTCATTGAAGGGGTTTTCCATGAGTTTTTGCTGCATATATTGTTCTAGTAGGGGTAGGATTGAAACAGTGGATTCGGGAATATCCACATCTTCCCCAGTATCCTAAACCTATCTATCTTCCTCTAATTCCTCTGTTAGATACAAGGAACTTAGGCTCATCATAATCAAAACTGTCATTGGCATAAGGATCTATTAAATGAATCATGTTGATAGAACCAAAGATTAAATCTTCATCTGATGAAGATTCTGCATGAATATCTAGTTTAGGATGTGCCGTTTGGTGGGATGGTGCCCATTCGTTTGAAGCATATGGCATAAAATCTTCCATCGTCAATGAAAATTTAGGCTTTGACAGGAACTCGTCTTCTTCTGACATCTCTTCTTTCTTCAAATTACACTGCTTCTTTGAATATTTTACTTCTAATGAAGGGTGTTCTGCTATGGAATTCATATAAGAAGACACAATTTGTTGATTCAATTGTATTTTTAAAATGGCATGAGTTCGATTGATGATTTTCTGGACCATCAAATCATCATATTTCTACACATTTTTTCTTTGGACGTCATGCCACTCTCTTTCTTCATCTGGATCAGTAGCAGTAACACATGCCACTTGGGCTGAAGAACCTTTCTATTTTACCTATCCAGAGTAAACCATCTTTTTTAGGAGGTCTTTGAAGACAAAACACTCATGAATGGGATGCACCAACATCTGAGGAAAGGGGAAATAATTAGGGAGGTCTTCATCTCCTTCCTTATTCTACCTTTTGGGCCTTTGCAACAGAACCAAGTTGTTTTCCAGAGCCAAGATGAAGTAACCCAGAAATTGTTAATTCTGGAAAGAATATACTTTGTTATTAAATTCCTCAAACTATTTTCGCCTTTGATATTATTGATCATCTTGATTAGGTAGCCATTTTTTTGATGTTTAGGAGGTGGAGCCCTTCGATATGATGAAGGTTTTGAAGTGGAAGTAGGTACATGTGCTTTTTTAAGTGTAACTATAGAAATATCTACGTTCCCTATTCTCCTTCCTCGAACTGATGTAATTATACGAGTTTTAGCATTAGCCTTCATAAGAGAGTCCTCTATTTGCTGAGTGATTGATGTAAGGTCTCAAAACCCTCCTGTGTATTTCACAGGGATCAAAAGTGTCCGTAATTCATCACGTAAATTTTCCACAAAGATTGGAAACAATTCATCGTGATGGAGTTATAAGCTTAAGGAATATGTTAATCCCTTATAGCGAGCAATGAAATATGAAACTCTTTAATTTTCCCTTTGCTTAAAATTGGTAAGATAAAATACTTTTGTCTCTGGAAATGTTGATCTAAATTGAAGAAGAAACCATTGACGGAGATCTTCCCACCTAGTAATTGACAGAGATTCCAAACTTGTATACCAGACAAAAGTAGGTCCTTGTAATGATTGTACAAAACACTTGATCTTAACTACTTCTTGTTGTTGAGGAGTTCCCATCATAGGATCACAATAAGAAACAAAATGTGTTAAGTGTTGTTCTGGATCTCTCCAACCATTAAAAATCTGGAATGTGGTACCTGCAAAATTTGATGGGGGGGGGGGGAATTGCATCCACCTATTCAGGGTAAGTTTTCTTTTATAGTTAATTTGTGCACACTTTCCTTCCATAGCTTCCAAACAAGATGTTAATGACTCAATGATAGTCATTAACATTTGAGAAACATCTGGTTGAGCTTGGAGCTGAGTAGGTGCAATAACTGGAGTTTGGACAGGTGTATCAATAGGGACTACCAAATATGGTAGTATTGCCAGTTGTTGTTGCATATAACCCATAGGATTGGACCTATGAGGGTGTACTTGTAAAGGGGGATATTCTTGATCCATCTCAATAGCTGCAAAAAATTCCATTTATTGATTAACTCTAGCATGATTAAGAGGAAGACTAACTTGAAGAAGTTATTCATTTAACCTCCCCAATTCCTTCATTTATACTTCTTTCCACACAAACCATTACTCTAATGAGAGTGATTGGACTTCTCTAGAGGTAGGGTGAGGTGAAACCTGACTTTAACCCTTTTCCTAGGCATGTGCCTTTCTGGAGTATGGAAGGGAATTACCTGAAGGAATATCTTTCCCTTGGGAAACCCTATTTCTTCTGGTACACACACCTCCTTCATTCATTTCCGTGTGCACAACCTCTCGAATAGGAACTTCCTCATCTAATCCTTCTGAGTGAGCCTCATGTTCTGGGGGATCAGTGATAACAAAATTGATGACATTTATCGATGCATAACGCATTACATCCCTTCTGTCAGTGCTTCTGCGATATTTTCTTCTTCCATGTCCTTTATGAGACATTGCCTTTTGTTTGGATGATCCCTCAGGAACATCTTGACGAACCGTAATTTGGATGGAATCTCCTAATAATTCGGCTCTACGTTCCTCTTGTGGATTTTTCCTTAATCGAGAGAAGACTAACTTTCGCTAATGAAGAGATTGATAATTTGAAAAAAGTCCCCAGTACGATGGATTAGGGCTGTTCTTGTTTTTCCTGATCAACTCCTTGAATCCTATTTGTTGATTCTGAGGGTTGTATTTTAACTAGTCTCCAGCCTGGCAAGCAGAGGTGGCTCTTGAGATACTACATCTGAAACTTTCTTAAAACCCCTCATGATTTTGTAGATTTTCGTCCAGAAATTGGCGGGATACATCAACCTACATCCACTCAAATAACCTAGCTCAGATGAACGTTGGATTATTTATGACACCTTTATCACCTGATGATGTTAATTCTCTAAATGAGAATCTTGTTCGATATTCTCATTTTCTTGATGAAAGAGTAATTCAACATCCTTTTATTTATATACTCAACTCTAGGAATAACTAGTTGAGGCATGTTCTTGAGAAAGACTTTTATTACGCACAAAATTAGTCAGATGTGGCAAACCATGGGCAATAACATTGCATGAGACCACTTTTGGCGGGCTTTGTTGACTGGAGAGTACAGTGAAATGAAATGCTCCATGAACACCCTATCCCTTGATAAGAATACTGGACGAGGCATTGGTAGTTAACTGGCACAACCTTTTCAACACACCAAGTCATGAACGCAGAAGGGCTCTCTGCTGCTTTTCAACCTTTGGATGTTGAGAAACTGAGAGAGATTACATGTCAATTTGGAATTGCAACCCTTATATTATCTTGACATGATTTTGATATTCATCATAAGATAATATTTTCCCTTTTAAATGACACATATTTTTTCATATGTTGAGATGAATATAGTGAATACAATATTTTATCAATGTTTCTGGAATATCATACTGAGAGTCAGACAAAGGCCAAAACATGAATGGTATTTCACCTTTCGCCAGTTGTTTTCTCATATTCATCACTTCCTATCTGTCATTCGATGAATATTCTTCTACCAGATTGGACCAAAGCTGGCGCTTCTTTGATCTTCATCCGATTTAACAGGATTGGTAGAGAATTCATCTGTCAAATTAGAAGATGAATGACCCAGGGGTGGTTCAGAGAATGACATACACCCCAGGATATCTTTTTATTGAGAAATTATTTCACCTACTAGTGGTAATGCATTAGACATGACTAGCTTCGTATTTTCAAGTGTGTCACGATAAGAGGGATTTCTCGTTACTGTATTGTCCATTGAAGAATTTTCCGGGCAATGCAAATTACTACTATGGAAAAGGCTTCCACAGCTAAATTCATCATCATTTGGAGGACCACTATAGTGGGTTACAGCAAAAGATGAAACCTCTTTCTCCTTGGTCTTCTGGCCACGCAAAGGGTTATTGTGGATCTAATCTAAAGATGATACTTCGAGATTGACTGAATTTTCCTAAATAAAGACTTCATAAGTAAGTGTCTTATGAAGTCCTTCGGAATTATTGTTGTTAATTTCAGAATCTAGAAATGAGGGAGTAGATTCTTGAGTTGCAACAGACAATTGATTGAGGGCTTCAAGAACACAAGCATTGAGAAAGGAATTATTGCAGATTGGATCTTGATCTTTCAACTGTGTTGGATTTGTATTTTTCTTGGATTCCTTCTTACTCAATTTGGATACCACTTGTTGAAGAAATTGGTTATAATGGGCAGGTGTATGTGCCTGCTCAGGAGAAATGGTCAGGTTAGGCTGATTATCTCCATTTAAATCTAGAGTATGTACCCAACTTTATTGTTCGTATGACATGGGGGAGTATGCCTCATGATCCTCCTGGACTGGAACAGAGGTGTGTATCTGCTCTGAGGTTACATGTTGATGAGTTACTCCACTGATAGGGATAGATTTATGTTTCTTTCCCTGTGATGTCGCTGAAGTTGTTATAATATTCTGACAGGTATCCAGAATATGGGCAGGGATTTGCTTCTACTCTTTCACCATTGTCAGAATGTGCTTGGTGATGTCAGCTGTTGAAAAAGGAATATACGTCCATTCTGTGCTTGGAGTAGGTGTGTGTTCCTTTTCATTTCCTCCTTTTCCCGTCAGTGAATTCTCAGAGTACTCATCGGTGGGGGCAGAAAGTTGTGTATGCCACCTGCTTGTCATTGGAGCTTTCCAATTGACATCTCCGGGTGCTACAAAAAAGACTGTTGGTTAGCTTGATGAACATTGGCAAGTGTATGTTCCTGCTGTATATTCTCTGTCAAATATGGTTGACGGGTTTCCTTTAATACTGGCAGACGAGACTGCTGACAGAATTGGTTATTGTAAATAGGTATATGTTCCTGCTTACTCATTGCCACTAAATTAGATTGGAGAACTTCTTTGTTTGAAGTCAAATGAGTCTGCTAATGGGTTGATGAATTGTAAATAAGTGTATGTGCCTGCCTATAGTACTCCACCAGAATTGCCTGACAGGATTGATTTTTTACTTCCATATGAGTCTGTTGGGCAGTGAAATCAGGACAAACGGGTGTAGATGCCTGCACATTTCTTTCCATAAAGATAGGTTTATGGACTTCTCCGGAGGGGGAAGAGGTAAGAAACTACTCCCTGTTGGCCGAATTTTTCCTCTGATGGTTCATCTTGCATGCTCGAGTCTGTGGGACGTGAGCTGAACCCCTAGAGGAGATACCCTCATCATGTTGAGGGTGCACTACTGCACGAGTTTGGCGGCGATTATTGGTGGGAATCCTCAGAAAGGGCTTCTGTCTTCTTGACTTTAGGGATTGAGTGACCTCTTCATTAACCTCCCTATAATATGGGAGGTACTGGTTGTTGCATTCCAGGGATAACAACCTGAAATGGTTGGAAATGATGGTTGGATCCACCTGCTTCTTGACCACTGGCCATCGCTGTCCAGACAACCAGGGTGAGTTGTTAACTTGGAGGGCCTGCCGAGCGGCCTCCAGAGTCAGGATGGTACCATGTTGACGGTATTCCCTCCCCAATGCATTCTACACCCAACGTTGAAGACATTGAGTAGGTGATATCATCCTCAGAGCGGATGAGGATCCAACAGGAGTAGCAACCAAAGCATTCATAGTTGTGAACTTTAAAGAATCCATTTCGTATTGCATAGATATCTTGGAAAAAGAGTTTCTGTTTGATATAACATACATAAGAAAGATATGTTTGGATAGACTACATCTTTTGGATGAGCACATACGTTATTCATTGCTTTGTTTTCCCTCATATTGAGTTTTAATAGGGGCCCAAAAAATTATTAAAACATCATTTTACTTGGTTAAGGATTCACATCAGGTTCAACATTTTTTGTTTCTTCTGGAAATGGGGATGACCTTGTTTGTTTAAGGTTCAAAATTTCCAACCAATTTCTAACTGGTTTATTTTTAGAACTAGAAACACCTAACGATTATATATACATTTGGACCCACTTTCCAAAGGTAGGTTTTTCATTATTTATGGACTAATGAATCTTGAGAATTAATATTGGTTGAGAGGATGGGAGGTTAAGCTCATCACACCTTTTTTGGGCGGAATTATTGCCTACCCTAGGACTCTATTATAGATTTATGTTATGTTATCGAATTCTTATTAATTCACCAAGCATGTAAAATGAGTTTTCCTTTAGGTTTGGAAATTAATGATTGATATGTATGAGATTTAGAGATTTTTTTATGTATTTGAGGTTCTTCATTGATAGATAATCATCCGTATGTATTGGAGATTCTTAGTCAATGGTATCCTTCAATATATTATATAAAAAATCTCCAGGTCATTATGATGACCATACTGGTTTTAATGCCACTCAGTGGGGCACTTGAAGTTTATTTTCATTCAGAAAGACATGGATTATTTCAGAGTTGGGATCGTACCCACAGATGGGCTACCTACGTATCCTTGTTAAAAAGGAATCATAATCCATGTAGTTCGATAAAAATGATATAGTTTAACGTCATATGGGACCAAAAATGATTAATGAAAAATGGGCATGAACCTTATAAAGGGTTCCTACATACTCTACTTTTAAGGTAGGGATCAGAGTCCACATAGTTGGGGGAAAGAAATATGGGGTTTCTTCATAGTTAAATGGCCTCAAAAAGAGATTTCAGGATTACTTTTACACTCTAAGCCCACGTGAGTCGTGCTCGGTGTTAGAAACAATAAGTATCAATAAACCTGACAATGGTTCCAAAAAATATGCAGTTATGAGAGATGATGTGGGGATTATGTATGTATGACGACCCAAGTAAATAAAGACCAGGACTTAGGAAAGAAGACCAAGACCAGGGTCCATAAAGGTATTTGTATGGAGATTTGGAATTTTAACCCGGGACTTACTCTTGAAAAGGAGGCCCAATGTAAAAGGAGATTATGACTGAGGCTTACTCCTGAGAAGGAGGCCCAAGTTATAGGAAATTATGATTGGGGATTACTCATTAGAAGGAGGCCCAGGTTAGAAGGAAATTATGACTGGGGCTCACTCTTGAGAAGGAGGCTAAGGTTAAATGAAATTATGGCTGGGGCTTCTTCCGGAGAAGAAGGCCAAGGTTATAGGAAATTATGACTGGGGATTACTTCTAAGAAGGAGGCCTAGGTGAAGGAGACTCAAATTAAAAGGGTCTTATTATTGGGGATTACTCTTGAGAAGGAGGTCCTAATTAAAAGAAATTAAGATTGAGGCTTACTTCAGAGGAGGATGCCCTATGTTTAAGGAAACTATGACTGCAGCTTACTCTTGAGAAGGAGGCCCAAAATCAAAAGTTCTTCTCATCTCAAAGGATGAGGTTATATAGGAAACACCTAACTATGGTGGCATAATGATTGTAAGTCACGAGGTTTTGGGAGAGGTTCTCACAGAATTCCTTTCAGATAAGGGAGACAATAATGGAACCTTTCTATAAATGGCTTTGAAGAGGGTTTTGATGGATATGTCTTTAAGAGAAGATGTGGATTTGAGGAAAGTCGTTAACTAAGAAAGATGAGTGAAAGTATTGTTCTGGCATGCATGTCCTGGTCGTGCAAGTATAAATGTGCGACACGAGTCACCTTGGTCGATGAAGAATCTGTAGGGTAATACTTGGGTGACATTGAACTCAAGCCGTTAGTATCATCTCTAGAGGCTTCCAAAAGGGTGGCGCACAAGTTCCCTTGAGAGGGAAAGGCTACGCGCAAGTGTCTTCATTTACCCTAAAGATTGGTCACTTAGGTGCGCAAGTATTAATTATTTCTAACACTTAGGAGTTATTCTTCTTCTGTAGAGATTCCATTCTTGGTAAAGAATTTCCTTAAAAGTGTTCGGAATACGTTAGACAAAGACATGGGCGACCAAAGCTTGAATCTGAGTTTTGAAGAATTCATCCCTGAAATGGGGGGCCTACAGGGGATATTTATAGGCCACTGGGAACCTTGGGCAAAAAAAAGGAATAGGGCGTGCATATGACTTGTACGACCCATATTCGGCATGCAAGTGACTTGCGTAGCGCTCAGGATACTTGCGTGGGGCCCTTGAAATGAGTTCCTGGTTCATCCATTTGTTAATTTTTGATGTTCTTCAAAGGGTAAGCCCCATTGAGAATAGGGTATTCCCCTTTTATATTCATTGGACTCTGTGATGGAAAGGAGCATCAACATACATACTCAAAAAATAGATATGTAAAGACAAACTCTTTAAAAAAACTATGGAGTCATGATCCCAAATTGTTGGACTCCACGCATTTGGTCAAAACATTGATTTATACGATCTCCATTTTTTATTTCTTATTGGATACTCAAAATAAACTACAAGTGGTCTCAAAACCTATGCTATAATAAAAGGGACCCATGAAATCAAACATACACCCAAAATCAAAGAATGTTCATTTGTTAATTTTTATTTAAATGATGAAAATGTTTGTAGTGAAAATAACATCGGACAACTGCACATTCCAAAAAAAAATGATCCTGAACATAAACATGCAATTAAATAATAATGAAGGAATTAAATATCATTTTACATTATGTTTTCATGTTTCACAATGTACACCAATCCAAGAAAAGACAATGATTTGATTTTTTTTCATAAAATCCCACTTTATTTTTTTCAAAAACATATATTTTCACACCCCCAAACATAGAATGAAAATCCACTCATTATTGAAATAGAAGAGAAGAGAGAGTTCTGAATTGTCAAAAAAAAAGAGAATGATATTTGAAATGAATTTATTGAAAAAAAATCACCTACCTTAAAGTTAAAGAACCATTAATAATAAATTTATCACTTTGTCTTCATGTCACAAGAAGACACCATAGGGGGATATTGAAGGTTTTATTTGAAATCTAGAAGGCATGTATTTGATTTAAAAATACTAAACTACTTCAATGATTAAATCTCAGATGTAAGAAGATTTATATCAGATTGGAAACCTTAAGGAGGATTCCTTGAAAAAAACTCAAAAACATATAAAATAAAATAAAATAAAATAAAATAAAATAAAATAAAATAAAATAAAATAAAATAAACATATAATTCGGGTTGCCTCCCAGAAAGCACTTAGTTTAATTTCATTAGCTTGATTAGGACCTTCCAAATTACCCAATACTAACATTAAACATTTTAAAGACCAAATTTTTCTCAACTTCCACTAGATTGAGATTGATTATTTGTTTAGAATTTATTTCATGTTCAATTCTTTTATTATACAATGAGTGGGAAAATCCAATTAATATCCAAAATGGTTTAACATGTTAGTTTTGTTGTATTTCCTATGAAATGAAGAATCATTCTAACTTTATTGGTTTCAAGAGAAGAATTAATGACTACTACAAGGTATTTCTATCTCCTATAAATGGATACTTGAGTGGGTAATGAAGGACAATAATTTTGAATTTTTATTGATTGAAATTTCCAAAAACTATTTTAAATTTGAGTCAAAATAGGGTTCATATCCAAGAAATTTAAAAATAATATGTTCCTTATAAAAGAATTTTCAACTCCTAGGTCTTCAATTCCAGTGTTAGAGGAGTGTATAGACTCAAGTTAAAGATGTGTACAATGGTTCACTATTTTTTTATATATAAAAATCAACATTAAATAAATATTCAGGACACTCTTTCTATGATGTCAAATTACCCTCTTCTGAATACACAATATCAATTTCCGCTTGATTTAAATATTATTCAATAATTACTTAATGCTCTTCACATATCCCAAATCCAAAGGGGTGTTCTTCAAAAAATTATAGAGAGGGTTGTGAGAAATAAGACACTCCACATAATTTTATGGAAGGGATATTCATTTTAGGGAGGGGTTCCTCACAAGTGTTAATGTTTTTTAGTTCTCAAATCAAATATGAATCCTAGAAATTCATTATCTCCATTTGATTAATCAATTTTTTAATCAATTCTTAAGGAATATAATTAGAAGAAGGCTAAACATCATAGAATTTCCCAATATTTATCTCATTAACCATACTTGAGAGGTACATAAATTTATGCTTAAACATTCATTATCCCAATGATTGTACATATCTCTAGATTTGGGGTAATCAATCAAGGGTTGATCAAAGAAATTCCATATGTTAGGGGATTCCCAATATTGATTAAATATTGAGTTTAATTTGGGGTGATGATGAATAAAATACATTAGAGTAGATAGAAATTAGGATTTGAGATTGTCAGGACACACTCAAAGAGAAAGGGGAAATGATAAGAGATATGGGGGTGAGAATAGAGGATTTGGGATGATAAAATGACTTGAGTGTCTAAGATAACATACTTGGTCCCCACAAACTGCACCAAAAGCTGTTGATGCCCAAATTTACCCTACATGTAGAAGTAGTTATTATAGTATACATATGGATCAAATCTATAGGTATCAATGAAGTAATCTTTAGACACTCATATTTTATGGGAGGCTTGGCTATAGAGTTTCCAACCATGGGATTGATTATAATTGGTATATAAAAATACTAAAGTTCCTATGAGAATGTATTTAATTTAAGAATGAAACAAAGAAATATTTCATTGTAATATACTAAAAAATATGAGTTGATCCTAGGTTATCTCTAGGGTCGGATTGGATGTATTTGTTTTCTTATAATGTTGTAAATCGCTAATTCAAGATGTATCCACAAAATGAGATAATTTCCCAACACAATTCACCAATTTAATCCCTAAAAAATTACAAGTATGATAAAAAATTTACATAGAGGATCAAATTAATGAGAAATCCAAGGAATTAAATCATACTAGCACCCAAAATGCGTAATCATTAATGATAGTCAAGACAAAGAAATAAAATAACTCATTGATTAGAAATCATAAAATAATGAACAAATTAAAATATTAAAGAAAAAAAACTTCCAATCCATACCATTTATAATCCTTTGAATGAAACCAAATGTGTTTTATCCCTCCATTGTTTATATTCTCTCAATATACTCTTGGAGGAGACTCATGAGGAAAAAATTTAAGAAGAAAAACAATGAAAAAATCACCACTTAACTCTTGTGTGAGGAATTTCACAATTGTTGGTGTGAATAAATTTACACCTTGATTCAATTGTATCAACATGTTAAAGAAAAAGAGTGATTAAATGAAGAATAATAAGATTAAATTTTATTAAGAAATGAAGGTCAATGAAAAAATTACATGAGAAAAATTGAAGATGTGATTACAAAATAAAAGCGTAAAATTACAATTGAACGAATAAAACTTATACCCCTCAATTCCTTCACCCACACATATTAAATAGGAAATTTTGGTTCATCGGTTCAATAACCTATAATTTATTCTATTCCATATTAATTAGGAGAGTAAAATGTGGGTGGGATGAAAAAGGAAATAATACTTTTCAACTTTGACCACAAAAATAGAACTAGATTCATCCCCCTTTTGGATGGGCAAATTTGACATTGAATATGAATGAATATAAAAACAATTGTAGAAGATAAATAATATCTTCTTTCTGTACTCTAAATTATTTATAAATTTCATCCCAATTGGATATTACATCTATAATTTATGATGAAATTGGTGAGCTTATCTTATGGGCCTTTAAATCTGCCCCATAATTAAATCCTCAACTCTGGATCCCTGGATCTCCTTGAAGACTTAAAAATTAGATCTGTACATAGTTTAATGAAATAATCCCCATAATTTTATCTATATAAAATTAAAATATGATCTCCATTTGACTTGAATTATGCACTCCACTTTTAGTTGAAGCTCTTAAGTCCCATTGTGCTTTGTCCAGAAATTTCTGCATCCATGCCCAAAAATTACCATCTTTCCTTATGATTTATATATTGATCCAAAAAATAAAACAAATTACAAAAACATTGATCAATAATATCCCAAAATATCAAATTAAAATAATCAAAATAATTTATTCCACAATCTTATGATAAATTGGTCCTAAATGGACACTTTAAATATGAATTGTCCAATGATGTGAAACGAAGCTCAATTTATAAAATACACTAGAATTAGTGTTTATGGACTTTGAAAAACATGAATATTAAAATATAATCAACTAATATTATCATATTTAGGTGGATAATAGAAGATAATCATTGGGTATTCTGGGGTTATGAGGTTAAACCATGGAAAATTTCCATGAAAATGTATTTATAGGAAAATAGTGTTGGTCAAATGAATGAATGAATGGATTTAATAAATTAATTAATCCACCGAACGTACTACCATTGGGTGAGGTGTCTGAACACCCCAATATGACCTATTGTAGATCATTACTAGGGTATGAAATTAATTCTATACTCAACTTTGGTCTTAGATTCCTGATCTGAGCTTCCGTTTAAGAGTTATCACATTTTCTTTAAGAAACTGTGTGCGTGAAATATAAAATATATTTATTATTTTTATAAAATTGATTCTAAGACCAATGGGTCTCTAAATTTAATTCTGTCTTAGAGCCTAGATCTAGAATATATATATAAACATTTCAAGGTCTTACAAGTCAAAAACAGGGTCTCTACAAAATAATTACCATAAATACTTACACAACCCCAACATAGTGCAAGTGCAAGGAGTATGGGAATAAAGTAAATTATTTTTAAAAATTAAAAGTAATATTTTATGGGTGAGTTATAGTGTTCCACAGATATTTTAGATAACTATAATGTATTATTAATTTTCTAAAAGTTTATATTCAAATTGCATTAATTTTTTGATGTTTATTTAAATTTGTAATTTTTAAATAGCCTTGAAAATGAATTTAATTGTATTTTATGTTAAATAATATTTTATTTAATGATAAAAGTATTATATTTGGCCAAGTTAATTTGATATTGTTTATAATTTTTACCATTTTTCAGTTGTGGTTCACTTTTACTTTTATAACATATTTTTTTTCCCTAAAGAGTAAAAAACATTGATTTCCCGATAATCATCAAAAGGGTTAATTTCTGGTTAAAACTAAGAGATAAGGGGTAAATAATTATATAAACATGTCTAAATTTTATTGTATGGGTGTACTTAGACTCATATACACCCTATATTATTAATATATCATTTCATATTCACTTGAACAAGAAAATTAATTCATATTATTTTAATAATTTAACTAATTCCAAGGGTGCCCCTCATCTGTCTTATATAAGGACACCAACTCTCCTATATTCCTAAAACTTCTTAAGCCACTTATCTTGAATAAAACCAAAATAAATATTATCAAATTAATTATCTAAATTATAGAGGTTCTCATACTCCGAAAATACCATCCTTAGGGTCTTTTAGGATAGATCTAAAGGGGGTTCTTGAAAAAGAAGGTAATCATCTTAATCAAGCATTTTCATTTTACTTATTCTTTTAACTACATAAATTTTTTCCTAAAAATTCCAATATAATAACATCATAATATCATATATACCTTTATTTTATTATTTTAATATAATAACCTTATTCGTCTCCCTTTTCATCCTTTGTGGAATGAAAATATCGTTCATTGGTATGTGTGGACTCTTATCTCCACAAAGCGATGTGTTTTGTCTTTCATCACTACCTCTCATGGTTTTTTATAAGGATGTATTTAATATATATATTTATATATATATATATATTATTAATTAAATAATTATAATTTTTTAAATATAATACATCATCTATTTTCATACCCTTCCATTCACTGGAAAAAGGTAGCATCGTTCGTACATATGTGTGGATTACTACCTCCACAAAGTAATGTGATTCATTTTTCATATAAAAATTTAATGGATGGTTCTAAAATTTAATTAAATTTATAAAATTTATAATTATTTCATCATTATTATTTTGGATATGATGTAAAAATGACATCTTTAACCATGGTTAACCAACCAATGTCATTTTTCAATTATGAACAACATGAACTTAACCAATTAAGTAATTAAATATTTCATTGAAATAAATAAAATAAATGGTCCAATGATATGGTATTAAACATCTAAAAGGTTCTTAAATAATTAAATACTCAATTTAAGTTTATTATATATGAGTTAAAGGATATAAATAGCAGGTCTGGACTCAAGGTAAGGGGTTTTTTAACTTAATTTCACTTTATTGGGATTTATTTCTACTTAATTGACTATGTTATACCAATATTATGTGTGAAAAGACATTTTATTGAATAATGTTTTATATTAAATTATTTTTTGGTTCTATAATTGTTACACATAATGACCTTATTAATTTAATTTTGACTTCAATGATAAGATCTTTATAAGGATTATTCATCTCAATATTTTTTATTTTGGACATTTCCTATATTGGGAACCTAATTCCTTTTATATGTTGTATATGACACCTATTAAGATATTAAATCATGAATTACTATTTTATCATAATATTTAATGTTATTTTGAATTTCTCTATTTCACGAGTTATTTATTCAAATGTAATAAAAGTTTCCAGGGTTTTCATGGTCTCAATTATAATTTCTTGAAACAAAATTCATGTTATACACCATGATTTTTTTTATATTGAGTACTTACTATCAAAAAAATGTGTTTTTCCAAATTATACGTCCATTCTGTGCTTGGAGTAGGTGTGTGTTCCTTCTCATGTCCTCCTTTTCCTGTCAGTGAATTCTAACAGTACTCATGGGTGGGGGTAGAAAGTTGTCTATGCCTCCTACTTGTCATTGGATCTTTCCAATTGACATCTCTGGGTGCTACCAAAAAAGAATGTTGGTTAGCTTGATAAACATTGGAAGGTGTATGTTCCTGCTGTGTATTCTCTTTCAAGTATGGTTGACGGGTTTCCTTTAATACTGGCAGACGAGACTGCTGACAGAATTGGTGATTGTAAATAGGTATATGTTCCTACTTACCCATTTCCACTAAATTAGATTGAAGAACTTCTTGGGTTGAAGTCAAATGAGTTTGATGACAGGCTGATGAATTGTAAATAGGTGTATGTGCCTGCCTATAGTACTCCGCCAGAATTGCCTGGAAGGATTGATGTTTTACTTCCAGATGAGTCTGTTGGGTAGTGAAATCAGGACAGACGGGTGTAGATGCCTGCACATTTCTTTCCATAAAGATAGGGTGATGGACATCTCCGGAGTGGGAAGAGGTAAGAAACTACTCCCTGTTGGCCGAATTTTTCCTTTGACGGTTCATCTTGCATGCTCGATTCTGAGGGATGTGAGCTGAACCCCTAGAGGTGATACCCTCATCATGTTGAGGGTACACTGCCGCACAAGTTTGGCGGCGATTATTGGTGGGAATCCTCACTAAGGTCTTCTGTATTCTTGAATTTAGGCCTTGAGTGACCTCTTCATTCACCTCCCTATAATATGGGAGGGACAAGTTGTTGCGTTCCAGGGATAACAACCCGAAATGGTTGGAAATGATGGTTGGCTCCACCTGCTTCTTGACCACTGGTCGTCGGTATCCAAACAACCAGGGTGAGTTGTTAACTTGGAGGGCATGTCGAGCAGCCTCCAGAGTTAGGATGGTACCATGTTAACGGTATTCCCTCACCAATGCATTCGAGACCCAGCGTTGATGACAATGAGTAGGTGATATCATCCTCAGAGCAGGCGATGATCCAACAGGAGTAGCTGCCAAGGCATTCATAGTTGTGAACTTTAATGAAGCCATTTCGTTTTGCAGAGAGATCTTGGAAAAGAGTGCATGTTTGATATAACATACATAAGCAAGATAAGTTTGGCTAGACTACATATTTTGGATGAGCACATACGTTATTCATTGCTTTGTTTTCCCTCATATTGAGTTTTAATAGGGGCCCAACAAATTAGTAAAACATCATTTTACTTGGTTAAGGATTCACATCAGGTACAACATTTTTTGTTTCTTCTGGAAATGGGGATGACCTTGTTTGTTTAAGGTTCAAACTTTCCAACCGATTTCTAATTGGTTTATTTTTAGAACTATAAACACCTAATGATTATATATCAATTTGGACCCACTTTCCAAAGGTAGGGTTTTCATTATTTATGGACTAATGAAGCTTGAGAATTAGCATTGGTCGAGAGGATGGGAGGTCAAGCTCATCACACCTTTTTTGGGCAGAATTATTGCCTACCCCAGGACTCTCTTACAGATTTAAGTTATGTTCACGAATTCTTATTAATTCACCAAGCATGTAAAATGAGTTTTCCTTTTGGTCTGGAAATCAATGATTGATATGTATGAGATTTAGATAATTATGTTTATGTATTTGATGTTCTTCATCAATAGAGAATCATCCATATGTATTGGAGATTCTTAGTCAGTGGTATCCTTCAATATATTATATAAAAATTCTCCGAGTCATTATGATGACCATACTGGTTTTAATGCCACTCAGTGGGGAACTTGATGTTTATTGTCATTCAGAAATACAGATATTATTTCAGAGTTGGGATCGTACCCACAGATAGTCTACCTATGTATCCTTGTAAAAAAGGAATCAGAATCCATGTAGTTCGATAAAAAGGATATAGTTTAATGTCATATGGGACCAAAAATGATTAATTAAAAATGGGCATGAACCTTATAAAGGCTTCCTACGTATTCTACTTTTAAGGTAGAGATCAAATTCCACATAGTTGGGGGAAAGAAATATTTGGTTTCTGCATAGTTAAATGGACTCAAAAAGAGATTTTAGGATTACTTTTACACTCTAAGCCCACGCGAGTCGAGCTCGGTGTTAGAATCAATATGTTTCAATAAACATGAAAATGGTGCCACAAACGATGCAATTATGAGAGATGATGTGGGGATTATGTATTTATGACAACCCAAGTAAATGAAGACCAAGACATAGGAAAGAATCCCAAGAGAAAGGTCCATAAAGGTATTTGTACTTTATGGAGATTTGGAATTTTAACCCGGGACTTACTCTTGAGAAGGAGGCCCAATGTAAAAGGAAATTATGACTGGGGCTTACTCCTGAGAAGGAGGCCCAAGTTATAGGAAATTATGACTGGGGCTTACTCATAAGAAGGAGGCCCAGGTTAGAAGGAAATTATGACTGGGTCTCACTCTTCAGAAGGAGGCTGAGGTTAAAAGAAAATATGACTGGGGCTTACTCCGAAGAAGGAGGCCCAGGTTAAAGGAAATTATGACTAGGGCTTCCTCCTGAGAAGGAGGCCTAGGTGAAGGAGACTCAAATTAAAAGTGTCTTATTATTGGGGCTTACTCTTGAGAAGGAGGTCTGAATCAAAATAAATTAAGATTGGGGCTTACTTCTGAGGAGGATGCCCAATGTTTAAGGAAACTATGACTGCAGCTTACTCTTGAGAAGGAGGCCCAAAATCAAAATTTCTTCTCATCTTCAAGGATGAGGTTATATAGGAAACACCTAACTATGGTGACAAAATTCTTGTATGTCATGAGATTTTGGGAGAGGTTCTCACATAATTCATTTCAGATAAGGGAGACAATAATGGAACCTTTCCTTAAATGGCTTTGAAGAGGGTTTAGACGGACATGTCTTGAAGAGAAGAGGTGGATTTAAGGAAAGTAGGTAACTAAGAAGGAGGCGTGAAAGTATTGTTCTGGCACACAAGTCCTGGTTACACAAGTATAAATGCGTGACACGAGTCACCTTGGGCGATGAATAATCTGTAGGGTAATACTTGGGTGACATTGAACTCAAGCCCTTAGTATCATCTCTAGAGACTTCCAAAAGGGTGGCGCACAAGTTCCCTTGAGAGGGAAAGGCTACACGCAAGTGTCTTCATTTCCCCTAAAGATTGGGCACTTAGGTGCACAAGTATTAATGATTTCTAACACTTAGGCCTTATTCTTCCTCTTTAGAGCTTCCATTCTAGGTAATGAATTACCTTAGAAGTTTTCGGAATACGTCAGACAAAGACAGGGGTGACCAAAGCTTGAATCTGAGTTTTGAAAAATTCATCCCAGAAATGGGGGCCCCACAGGGGATATTTATAGGCCACTAGGCACCTTGGGCGAAAAAACGAATAGGCTGTGTAGGTGACTTGTGCGACCCATATTCGGCGTTCTAGTGACTTTCACATCGCTCAGGATACTTGCGTGATGCCCTTCAAATGAGTTCCTAGTTCATCCATTTGTCAATTTTTTATGTTCTTCAAAGGGTAAGCCCCATTGAGAATAAGGTATTCCCCTTTTGTATTCATTGGAATCTGTGATGGAAAGGAGCGTCAACATACATACTCGAAAATAGATATGTAAAGACAAACTCTTTAAAAAAACTATGGATTCATGATCCCAAATTGTTGGACTCCACACATTTGGTCAAAACATTGATTTATACAATCTCCATTTTTTATTTCTTATGGGATACTAAAAATAAACTACAAGTGGTCTCAAAACCTATGATATAATAAAAGGGACCCATGAAATCAAACATACACCCAAAATCAAAGAATGTTCATTTGTGAATTTTTATTTAAATGATGAAAATGTTTGTAGTGAAAATAACATCGGACAACTGCACATTCCAAAAAATACGATCCCGAACATAAACATGTAATTAAATAATAATGAAGGCATTACATATCATTTAACATTCTGTTTTCATGTTTCACAATGTACACCAATCCAAGAAGAGACAATGAATTGATTTTTTTTCATAAAATCCCACTTTATTTTTTCAAAAACTTATATTTTCACACCCCCAAACATAGATTGAAAATCCACTCATTATTGAAATAGAAGATAAGAGAGAGTTCTTAATTGTTAAAAAAAGAGAATTATATTTGAAATGAATTTATTGAAAAAAAAATCACCTACCTTAAATTTAAAGAACTATTAATAATAAATTGATCACTTTGTCTTCATGTCACAAGAAGACACCATAGGGGGATATTGAAGGTTTTATTTGAAATCTAGAAGGCATGTATTTGATTTGAAAATACTAAACTACTTCAATGATTAAATCTCACATTCAAGAAGATTTATATCAGATTGGAAACCTCAAGGTGGATCCCTTGATAAAAAAACTCAAAAACATATAAAATAAAATAAAATAAAATAAAATAAAATAAAATAAACATATAATTCGGGTTGCCTCCTAGAAATCACTTAGTTTAATTTCATTAGCTTGATTAGGACCTTCCAAATTACCCAATACTAACATTCAACATTTTAAAGACCAAATTTTTCTCAACTTCTACTAGATTGAGATTGATTATTTGTTTAGAATTTATTTCTTATTCAATTCTTTTATTATACAATGAGTGGGAAAATCCAAGTAATATCCAAAATGGTTTATCATGTTACTTTTGTTGTATTTCCTATGAAATCAAGAATCATTCCAACTTTATTGGTTTTAAGAGAAGAATTAATGAATACTGGAAGGTATTTCTATCTCTTATAAAGGGATACTTGAGTGGGTAAGGAAGTACAATAATTATGAATTTTTATTGATTGAAATTTACAAAAAAATATTTTAAATTTGAGTCAAAATAGGGTTCATATCCAAGAAATTTAAAAATATTATGTTCCTTATAAAAGATTTTTCAACCCCTAGGTCTTCAATTCCAGTGTTAGAGGTGAGTATAGACTCAAAGTTAATGATTTTTACAATGGTTCACTATTTGTTTATTTATAAAAATCAACATTGGAGAAATATTCAGGACACTCTTTCTGTGATGTCAAATTACCCTCTTCTGAATACATAATATCAATTTCCTCTTGATTTAAATATTATTCAACAATTACTTAATTCTCTTCCCATATCCCAAAACCAAAGGGGTGTTCTTCAAAAAATTCTATAGAGGGTTGTTAGAAACTAGACACTCCACATAATTTTATGGATGGGATATTCATTTTAGGGAGGGGTTTCTCACAAGTGTTAATGTTTTTTAGTTCTCAAATCAAATATGAATCCTAGAAATTCATTATCTCCATTTGATTAATCAATTTTTCAATCAATTCTTAAGGAATTAATTAGAAGGAGGCTGAACATCATAGAATTTCCCAATATTTATCTCATTAACCATCCTTGAAAGGTACATAAATTTATCCTTAAACATTCATTATCCTAATGACTGTACATATTTCTAGATTTGGGGTAATCAATCAAGCATTGATCAAAGAAATTCCATATGTTAGGGGATTACAAATATTGATTAAATATTGAGTTTAATTTGGGGTAATGATGAAGAAACTACATTATAGTAGATAGAAATTAGGATTTGAGATTTTCAGGACACACTCAAATAGAAACGGGAAATGATAAGAGATATGGGGTTGAGAATAGAGAATTTGGGATGATAAAATGACTTGAGTGTCTAAGATAACATACTTGGTCCCCACAAACGGCACCAAAAGTTGTTGATTCCCAAATTTACCCTATATGTAGAAGCAATTATTATAGTATATATATCGATCAAATCTATAGGGATCAATGAAGTAACCTTGAGACACTCATATTTGATGGGAGGCTTGGCTATGGAGTTTCCAACCATGTGGTTGATTATAATTAGGATATAAGAATACTAAAGTTCCTATGAGAATGGATTTAATTTAAGAATTCAACAAAGAAATATTTCATTGGAATATACTAAAAAATATGAGTTGATCCTAGGTTATCTCTAGGGTCGGATTGGATGTATTTGTTTTCTTATAATGTTGTAAATCATTAATTCAAGATGTATCCACAAAATTAGATAATTTCACAACACAATTCACCAATTTAATCCCTAAAAAATTACAAGTATGATAAAAAATTCACATAGAGGATCACATTAATGTGAAATCCAAGGAATTAAATCATACTAGAACTCAAAATGTGTAATCATTAAAGTTAGTGAAGACAAAGAAAGAAAATAACTCATTGATTAGAAATCTTAAAATAATGAACAAATTAAAATATTTAAGAAAAAAACGTCCAATCCATACGCTTTATAATCCTTTGGATGAATCCAAAAGTGGGTTATCCCTCCATTTTTTATATTCTCTCAATATTATCTTTAAGGAGACTCATGAGGAAAAATTTTAAGAAGAAAAACAAAGAAAAAATGACCACTTAACTCTTGTGTGAGGAATTTCACAATTGTTGGTGTGAATAAATTTACACCTTGATTAAATTGTATCAACATGTTAAAGAAAAAGAGTGATTAAATGAATAATAATAAGATTATATTTTATTAATAAATGAAGGTTAATGAAAAAATTATAGGAGAGAAATTGAAGATGTGATTACAAAATAAAAGCGTAAAATTACAATTGAAAGAATAAAACTTATGCCCCTAAATTCCTTCAACCACACATATTAAATAGTAAATTTTGGGTTAAAGGTTCAATAACCTATAATTTAATCTATTACATTTTAATTAGGAGAGTAAAATGTGGGTGGGAAGAAAAAGGAAAGAAGACTCTTCTACTTTGACCACAAAAATAGAACTAGATTCATCCCCCTTTTGGATGTGCAAATTTGACATTGAATATGACTGAATCTAAAAACAATTATAGAAGATAAATACTATCTTCTTTATGTACTATAAATTATTTATAAATTTAATCCCAATTGTATATTACATCTATAATTTATGATGAAATTGGTGAGCTTATCTTATGGGCCTTTAAATCTGTCCCATAATTTAATCATCAACTTAGGATCCCTGGATCTCCTTGAAGACTTAAAAATTAGATCTGTACATAGTTTAATGAAATAATCCCCATAATTTTATATATATAAAATTAAAATATGATATCCATTTGACATGAATTATGAACTCCACTTTTAGTTGATGTGCTTAAGACCCATTGTGCTTTGTCCAGAAATTTCTGCATCCATGCCCAAAAATTCCCATCTTTCCTTATGATTTATATATTGATCCAAAAAAAATTTACAAAAACATTGATCAATAATATCCCAAAATATCAAATTAAAATTATCAAAATAATTTCTTCCACAATCTAATGATAAATTGGTCCTAAATGAACACTTTAAATATGAATTGTCCAATGATGTGAAACACAGTTCAATTTATAAAATACACTAGAATTAGTGTTTATGGAATTTGAAAAACATGAATATTAAAATATAATCAACTAATATTATCATATTTATGTGGATAATAGAAGAGAATCATTGGGTATTCTGGGATTATGAGGTTAACCCTTGGCAATTTTCCATGAAAATGTATTTATAGGAAAATAGTGTTGGTCAAATGAATGAATGGGTGGATTTCATAAATTAATTAATCCATTGAACGCACTACCATTCAGTGAGGTTTCTGAACACCTCGAGATGACCTATTGTAGCTCATTACTAGGGTATGAAATTAATTCTAGACTCAACTGTGGTCTTAGATTCCTGATCTGAGCTTCCGTTTAAGAGTTATCACATTTTCTTTAAGAAACTGTGTGCGTGAAATATAAAATATATTTATTATTTTTATAAAATTGATTCTAAGACCAATGGGTCTTTAAATTGCATTCTGTCTTAGAGCCTCGATCTAGAATATATATATAAATATTGTAAGGTCTTACAAGTCAAAAACAGGGTCTCTACAAAATAATTACCTTAAATACTCACACAACCCGAACACAATGCAAGTGCAAGGAGTATGGAGATCAAGTAAATTATTTTAAAAACATTAAAAGTAATATTTTTTTGGGTGATTTATAGTGTTCCACAGATATTTTAGATAGCTATAATGTATTATTAATGTTCTATGAGTTTATATTCAAATTGCATTAATTTTTTGACGTTTATTTAAATTCGTAATTTTTAAATAGGCCTGAAAATGAATTTAATTGTATTTTCTGTTAAATAATATTTTATTTAATGATAAAAGTATTATATTTGGCTAAGTTAATTTTATATGGTCTATAATATTTACCATTTTTCAGTTTTGGGTCACTTTTACTTTTATAACATATTTATTGTCCCTAAAGAGTAAAAAACATTGATTTCCCGATAATCATCAAATGGTTTAATTTTTGGTTAAAACTAAGAGATAAGGGGAAAATAATTGGATAAAAATGTCTAAATTTTATTGTATGGGTGTACTTAGACTCACATACACCCAATATTCTTAATATATCATTCCATATTCACTTGAATAGGAAAATTAATTCATATTATTTTAATACTTTAACTAATTTCAAGGGTGCCCCTCATTTGTCTTATATAAGGACAACAACTCTCCTCTATTACTAAAACATATTGAGCCACTTATCTTGAATAAAACCTAAATAAATATTGTCAAATTAATTATCTAAATTATAGAGGTTCTGATACTCCGAAAATACCATCCTTAGGGTCTTTTAGGATAGATCTAAAGGGGGTTCTTGAAAAAGAAGGTAATCATCTTAATCAAGCATTTTCATTTTACTTATTCTTTTAACTACTTAAATTTTTTCCTACAAATTCCATCATAATAAAATCATAATATCATATATACCTTTATGTTATTATTTTAATATAATAACCTTATTCGTCTCCCTTTTCATCCTTTGTGGAATAAAAATATCATTCATTGGTATGTGTGGACTGTTATCTCCACAAAGTGATGTGTTTTGTTTTTCATCACTACCTCTCATGGTTTTTATAGGGATGTTTTTAAAATATATATATATATATATATATTATTAATTAAATAATTTTAATTTTTTAAATATAATACATCATCTATTTTCATACCCTTCCATTCACTGGAAAAAGGTATCATCGTTCGTACATATGTGTGGATTACTACCTCCACAAAGTAATGTGATTCATTTTTCATGTAAACATTTAATGGATGGTTCTAAAATTGAATTAAATTTATAAAATTTATAATTATTTCATCATTATTATTTTGGATATGATGTAAAAATGACATCTTTAACCATGGTTAACCAACCAAAGTCATTTTTCAATTATGAACAACATGAACATAACCAATTAAGTAATTAAATATTTCATTGAAATAAATAAAATAAATGGTCCCATTATATGGTATTAAACATCTAAAAGGTTATTAAATAATTAAATACTCAATTTATGTTTATTATATATGAGTTAAAGGATATAAATAGCAGGTCTGGACTTAAGGTAAGGGGTTTTTTAAATTAATTTCACTTTATTGGGATATATTTCTACTTAATTGATTATGTTATACCAATATTATGTGTGAAAAGACATTTTATTGAATATTGTTTTATAGGAAATTATTTTTTTGTTCTATAATTGTTACACATAATGACCTTATTAATTAAATTTTGACTTCAATGATAAGATCTTTATATGGATTATTCATCTCAATATTGTTTATTTTAGACATTTCCTATATTAGGAACCTAATTCATTTTATATGTTTTATATGAAACCGATTAAGATATTAAATCCTGAATTACTATTTTATCATAATATTTAATGTTATTTTGAATTTCTCTATTTCACGAGTTATTTATTCAAATGTAATAAAAGTTTCCAGGGTTTTCATGGTATCAATTATAATTCCTTGAGACATAATTCATGTTATACACCATTATTTTTTTTATATTGAGTACTTACTATCACAAAAATGTGTTTTGCCCAATTATATCATGTAAATTATTGTTTATATAGAATAATTTTTTGTTACATCATTCAATGGCCTTTTGGTTCATGTATTAGTCAAGTTAAAAGGGTTTCTAATCTCAAAATTCTTTCTTTCAGACATGTTTTGATTGATACACTTTTATTCAATTATATAGTGTTGAAGAACCCAAAAAATGTGTGAATTTTTTTTGTGAAATATTGAATATCCAATGGATCTTGTTGAGTTTAGGTTGTTGTATTTTTTTGACAATGTTACCCGATGAACTGATAAGTTTAGTAGAACTTGATATAGTTTTTATTATGTTACATATTACGGAAGGAAGTTTCATGATGCAAGAATGTTTTTTCTTGAGAAGGGATGGAGGTCATTTGAATCAATTATGTTTTTGTTATGAGTGAATTTTGGATCTGCGTAGCTGAATTTGAAACGGGTTGACCCACGTAGTCAATTTAGATAAGTGAAATTCACAAAGTCAGTTTTTCTATAGGTGATTCATGTAGTCATTTATTCTAAATTGGAAAATCACCTATCCGATTCAACCATGAAAAGGAATGTTTCACCTAGATAAATGATTATTGTAGCTAATTTTGGAATTCATGTACCCATTTTCAATGATGTATAAAAGTGTTTCAATTTTTTGAATGGTCTACATCTTCATATTCCCACAGATGTGATTCACATTGTTGACTTCTACATATGAATTCTGAGAAGATTTCATGTATCTGATTAGTGATGTTACCAATTGAGAATTCATGTAGGTGATTTTATACTTTTCTGATTTAAAATCATGCAGACAATTTGTTATGTAGATATTTTTATCATGAAGATAATTTAGAATCTTTTCTACAACCAATTTTTTTGCTGGTTTTTATAGATAATGTATTTTGAGGAGATTTTTTATGATGTTTCATGGATGGTTCTGAATAAATCTATAATCACATGCATCAATTTTATAAAACCATAATGGATTTGTGGTTGTTGATTGCAGTTATAGAGATCATGAGGATATTGTGATTATGTGTATCTTTCTTCACTATAGTGATTAATGTAGTGGAAACTTTTGATGAGGTAATATGAAAAGAAATAGGTTGAGAAAGCAGGATTCTAGAGATGAGGTTGAATTTTCAGTAATAAACATAAGATGAAAATTGTGAATTTAGATGATCGAATATGAGTATAAGAATATTTTTTCTGTTCATATCAAGACTGAACTATGTGAAATTATTTCTTGCATATTTTTTGAGGCTCTTAGAAGTCGATATTCATATTTTTTTGATGAAGAAACCCGATGTATTTAGTTATCATATTCATTTTTAATCATATTTTTTAAAAAAGTGTGAAGCTATGATGATGGGTGTTATTCCTGACATACGTGGTGGGATGCCACATGAATTCTTGTAAGAAGATTTTACTTGGAGATGTAGTGAAAATAATTTGTGGTTGAGGGGAATAACTAGACATGGAAAGGAGTAGGACACCACATTGGATCCAAAACTTATAAAAACTATGTTCCCATTTCTATTTCATTTTCTATGAGATAGTCATAATGATACGTTTTTTTGTTTGATTTTATTGTACTTTAACATGTCATAGATGTTAATTTTGTGTAAAATAAATTATAAAATATTCTTTCACTGATTCAACCCCCTTCTTAGTAGAGGAAATCGATCCTACCAAGAACTTCAGGTGTATACCATGACACTTGACATATGATATCACGAATATTTTTGTATTCATGGTATTATATGTTCTTTCATTAAAATGTATTTGGTTTTTACAAGTCTTAAAGGGATATTCTTTAAAAACATTATTTTAAATTTTCTAATGACTTTTAACCAAAAACTTCCACCCCATTCTTTATATTATTTAAAGAATGTTTTTTATAAATGTAAATTATTTCCTAAATTTATTTCAATGATCTTGGGCCTTATTTTAAATGGTTTTCCAAGGAATTTTTTAATGTTTTCCACATGGTTAACTTCTAACAATCTTTACAAAATATTAAAAATAATGTTTATTTTTAACATTTATAATATGAATGGATTTTCATTCCATCATAACAATTCTTTGATTTTATGCTTATTTTATATTTTTCTATTGTAATTTTAAAATAAAATATTTTACCCTATATTCCGGAAATTTTTATAAATTATATTCAAAAGAAAAGGATATTGTTTCCCATTTTCAATGAAACGAATTATATGTTATTTTCAATGTATTTATATCATGGAAGTATCCTTTATTATTTTCTCTTGATTGAATAGAGATATGTTAAAAATACCATCCTTATTATTTTTTTGGATGGATTATGAGTCTTTTTACGAGATATTCTTGTAACTCATTTCTTTTCCATGGGTTAATAATGTTAAAAAGGAATGATGGCTATTTTCAAGGGTGTTATATTAAAAAGTGCATGATTCTAAATGTTTTTTTTCATTATATAGTAAGTGGACATATGTATGTATGATTAATGGGTGGATATATCATATATAAAGTATTCTTGGGTCTGTCATATCCCTCCAATGCATTTTCTAATGAAATGAAGTAAATCATTGTAAGTGACTCCTAAGAGATGATGGAGTTAACTATCACAAGTCACTCCTAAGAGATGATTTTTTTTCAAAATAATAGTGTAACCTAAAAGATAATGGAGTTAACCAATACAAGTTAATCCTATGAAAATATTATAATTATCCATTTTATGTGATTATATGATAAATAATTAATGTTCCAAGATACCTACATAGTTTTTCAATTCAAGATAGGAGTTGTAATGGATATTTTTCTCAAGGACTATTTTAACATGGCTCTTTATCATTTAGTAATATGACTCTTATCTAATGATAAATCTTTGTGACATGTATCATGATTTATAATCAATGTTTTGATAGCTATGGATTCTATCCTGTTTTTATCGTGCGATTTTATTATGTAATTTTACCCGTTTTCTCATTTTATACCCCCTGATTACATTCAATTATAAATGCTTATGTTTACACTTACTGAGATTTTGAGCCCTCCCATCTTATGTTTTCAACTACCCCATATTATGAAGAATTATGTTAAAATAATTATGTATACAAAGTATTTATGTGTGAAAAATTTTATGGGATATAATGAAGACTTATTATGAAATAAGAAAATTTGGGTATAGTAAGAAAAATGATCACTTAAAGACATGGTTATTTTATATGTAAGAGTCTTTCCTAGTTCTATAAAACTCTAAACCTTAAAGTTCTTGATTAGCCACTAAATGAGGCTAATATTCATTGTTAATATACATAATTTTCATGTTCTTTTTTATTCATAAACTCCATTTTAGAGCATTTTACACTTTGAACATCACCTCACATTATGATTGTAATACCTTCTTAAAATGCACTATTATGTGGTACATTTTTGAACATCATTTAAAGTACCCAATGATTCATCTGATTTTAAGGAATTTAATTTTACATATTTTAATTTGATATTTTTTTAAATCGATCTAAACTTAAATATGAACATGTTTGATTCAGGGATCAGTGGAGAATTCATGGAGGATGATGGAGATATTTGGCAATGAAAGGAAGCAATTCTGGAGAAGGCAGATTGGACACCATCCCACTTATTAGACTGTGGGGCCCAACATACAGGCCCAATTAATCCCAAATTTCATGGGTTGCTAGAAGACATGTATAGGAACAAATAACTCTTCATGAGGTAATGCTAATTCGGCCTCAATGTTGCTCATTTAGTCGGCCCAAGTTAGAGATAAATTTTGGGCTAGATTCTGCGGCCCAGAAAAACAGTCCACTACATTGATCATATCTCGAAATACACAACTCCAAATGGGCCCAAAGTTTACAGGAGGTTAGAAGACATCCGGATATCCATTTTATTAGTCTATGGACCACCCTGATTCGGCCTTATAAAAGGTCTTCCAGATGCGTCTGTTCGGTGAAGGAAATCTGGATTCCACCTCGGGTCAAAGGTGGAAAAGTCCAAATTCCACAAACTTTCCACCACCTATAGCCTAGCAAAATTAATTAAGATGCTTTGTACTGTTGTTTGTTCGACCCAAGGCTCCCAAAATGCCTATTTAATGCAGTGTTGGTGAAGTAGTTGAGGATCTTGGATGCTTTGTTCAATTGTAATGTTATGCTGCATTTTTGTTGCCTCAATTTTGTCTTTCACATGTAAGTTGTTCAATTCACTTTAGTTTCTTAATAAATGTTCTTCTTCTACTCTTATTCTGTTGTTATTAATATCACTTTGATACCGTTGGATCAAGGTGTGAATTTATTCACACCAACCCTTGTGAAATTATTCACACAACGGTGGAGTGATCATTTTATTTTTGTTGTTTTCTTTACTTCTCCATTTCCTCCCTCATGAGTCTACTTTCCGCTTCCATTGAAACCATGGGATCAATGGAGGGCTAACCCATTTATGGGTTGATCCAAGGGAGTATAAAGGGGCTGGATTGGATTTTATTTATCACCTAATTAATGTATAATCACTTCTTTAATTGGAATTTTTATTTGATGATTTTTAAACTCCATCGTCCTTGTTGAATTTAAGGCCACACACTTCAAGTACTAATACGATCCTTTACCTTGAAGTGCTCAAAACTTTGATCCTTCAAGTGTATAGGTGATTAGTATTAGAGGGTGTAGGCATTAAACCAGTAAGTGATGATGTTGTTTTATCTCCTTAAATGAACCCATCTCAAATTTAAGAAATTGAAATCATTAAAAAGAAAATACGTCCAATCCACCCCGAGTGATAACCTAGGATCAACTCATTATTTTAAATTGAATCCACCTAAATCTTTTAGATATATTTAAAACCCATCCAAAATCAATCCAAGTTGGCCACTTCATAGCCAAAAATCCATCCCTTAGGTTGTGTATCTTAGGTATCTTCTTAGGTCTCTGTGGAATCGAAAACCCAAGCTACACTACAAGGACCGTTCTACCCTTCTTCTCTTGGGTAAATTTGGGCGTGAACCAAATTTTGGCGCCGTTGTCGGGGACCTAAGTAAGTTATCTTAGACACTATCATCTTTTTTTTTCATTCTACTTCTCTTTTCTCACTCCTCACTCCTATGGAAGTCAATTTTGAACAAGTCCAAACATGGGAAACTTATCCCTACTTTGATCACTCAACCCCATGTATGATGTACAATGACCATCCTAATTCCTACTTGTGGGATCATCAACAACCTACTGAACCACAATGTTTTTATTCATATGATCCACAATACATTCCAACATATTATGAGTTCCAATCCCAACAAGGCCAATCTAAACATCCTCCTATGGAATTCCAACAACATAGTTATCCTCCTGGAATAGACCATCTGTCTCAACCCCTTTACCATCATGATCCACAACCATTACTTGAAAAACTGTGTCAAAAAATGGAGATAATGAATTTTGAGGTTTCATCATTGAGGTTAGAACTACAGAGCATTAAAACTTGTGAGGAACCCATCCCTACACAAACTATCCCTTCCATAACCTTATGTGAAGTGTCTAGTTTCACACAAACACCACATGAATTTATTGAAGAACCAACCTTTGGATTTGGGATAGATGAAGAGGATCAAGGAAATTTTGAAGGGACTTTAAATCCGGAGGAAATTAACTTTTTGGATTCAAAAGAGGAGAATTTGACATCATGGATTGAGTCTCCTAAGTATAACTCCATTGATGAATTTTCAAAAACACCAACCTTTGAACCATTGGGAGAAATCATAAACTTTGATTCCATATCCATTCGAAACACCGATCTTTCCAATTTTTTGGTTGAATCTTCTATTCAAAAGGAACCAATTTTGTTGAGAAATTTGGAAAATGAAACTGAGTTGGATTCAAAATATCAACTTGTGTCTAAATGTCCTATCCAAACCGAGCCCAAAATTATTGTCCTTCCCTCCTCACTAAATAATACCTTCATAAGGTATAATAATGAACTTTCAATTGAAACTCATTCTTCTCTTGAAACCAAAAACGTTTTAATGGTCATCTATGTCTTAGGAAAGACTACAGAGGAAACTGGATCAACCATTTTTGATAATCCTTGGATTTTACCACTCATTTTAGAACATAGGTTTTCACACAAAAAAAATTATAAACAAAGAATCAATCTCAATCTAGTAGAAATGGAGAAATATGGGGTCCTTAAAATGTTGAAAGTTGGTATTGGATAAGTCGTCGGGTTCAATTCGAGCTAACGATGTTAAAAAAAAGCGCTGCATGGGAGGCAACCCATGGTTTTCAAGTTTCCTATCATTTTGTTGTTTTAATAAAATTTATATTTTAATTAATCATTTTTATATTTAAAAAAAAATACACCGTTGACCTGTTCTTCTATTATGAGTATGGATGGGTATGAAAGGGGAGCACCATATTCATCCGTGTCAAGTGGTGTGATCCTTGAGTAATACCTTACCCAGAAATTTAAAAAGAATACAATGTATCATCAGTTTATTTTATTATATATATATATAATTATATTTTACATATATATATATATACTCTTTTGTTTTGTTTGTTTGTTTTCATTTTTCCACTAGGGAACTTTGCAAGCGACATGGATATCAAAGGAATAAATTGGAGCAGTAAGAACTTCAAACTTCAACCACCAGGTGACTTCATTCCATGATCCTCATTTTCAATTTCCTTTTTGAACATTCATTCTCTACCTCTACCCCCTTCTAAATTTTCGTTTATTTAAACACTGGGGACAGTGTTATTTTATGTTGGGGGGGGAGATAAAATAAAAAAAATGCTTTTGTGTCAAAAAAAAATGAATGATTTGAAAAAATAATTAAATGTAAGGAAAAATTCCTTTAACTTTAAACATGGTAATATGCATTGCACACTTTGAAACTGAATATCAAATAATTTAGCATATCCTAATTCTGATTTTAATCCTTGTATAATTTCATGAGCATAGATTTTGGAAAGTGTGGCTGTCCAATGTGATATTTCATCGTTTATATTTTCATCCAAATAAAAAAAATGCCACAATGCACGTCCTCTAGACTGTGGGGTACTAATTTGAATTTTTGGGGTCCCATAATAAATAGAATAGGATGGTTTTATTTTTATGAATAATATGAGTATTCAAAAAAAAAACTAAAAAAATTTATTAAAACATAAAAAAATAAAAAATAAAAATAAAAATTTGCGTGTAGAGCAATGGATTGATAAAATGCGAGGCTTTCGGCACTTGGGGATCAAGACTCCAGAGTTGTCTAGCCCTGAGTTTTTCAATCTATCTCTATTTATGGTAATATGAATTTGTTTTTGATTAAGTTAACTCGAGACGATTCCCGAGTATGTGGGCTTCACTTGGTTCCCTAAGGCCTTTGAGTCTGGGAGTCATCGGCAAAGTCTTGCTACATGGGTTAATTTGATTAATTGCAATCTCAATTACTATAGCAATATTGCAAAAAAAAAATCAAAAAAAGAGAGGGATAAAGAATACTCATATTAGGATTAAATGTGATTCCACCTAGCGCTTCCATGATTTCCCCCTTGAATGAAAATGAACCCCCCATATCTATTGTGATTCACAACACATCATTACACCTAATTGAGTTGGATGAAGTATGATGATGGATTTGATCAAAGGAATGGGATTGGGATTGGGATCTTCTTATGAAACTATGTCGTATTAAAATATTTTGATGGGTTTCATGATTTTTTGGTATAAGGTTTTTTGGTGATCATTTTGTATTAAAATGTTTTTGGAAAAGGGAATTCGAATTTCATTTTTGATGAGATATATTTTGCTCGGGACTAGCAAAACTCAAGTTGGGGGGTGTGATTATCCACTAAATGAGGCTAATATTCATTGTTAATATACATAATTTTCATGTTCTTTGTTATTCATAAACACCATTTTAGTGCATTTTACACTTTGAACATCATTTCACATTATGATTGTAATACCTTCTTAAAATGCACTATTATGTGGTACATTTTTGAACATCATTTAAAGTACCCAATGATTCATTTGATTTTAAGGAATTTAATTTTAAATATTTTAATTTGATATTTTTGGAAATTTATCTACACTTAAATATGAACATGTTTGATTCAGGGATCAGTGGAGAATTCATGGAGGATGATGGAGATATTTGGCAATGAAAGGAAGCAATTCTGGAGAAGGCAGATTGGACACCAGCCCACTGATGAGACTGTGGGGCCCAACATACAGGCCCAATAAATCCCAAATTTCATGGAATGATAGAAGACATGTATAGGAACAAATAACTCTTCAGGTGTTAATGCTAATTCGGCCTCCATGTTGCTCATTTAGTCGGACCAAGTTAGAGATAAATTTCTGAGCCAGATTCTGCGGCCCATAAAAACAGTCCACTACTTTGATCATATCTCGAAATACACAACTCCAAATGGGCCCAAATGTTACAGGTGGTTAGAAGAAATCCGGAGATCCATTTGCTTATTCTATGGCCCACCCTGATTCGGCCGTCTAGAAGGTCTTCCAGACGTGTCTGTTCGGTGAAGGAAAGCTGGCTGCCACCTCGGCTCAAACGTGGAAAAGTCCAAATTCCACAAGCTTTCCACCACCTATAGCCTAGCAAAATTAATTAAGATGATTTGTAATGTTTTTGGTTCGACCCAAGGCTCCAAAAATGCCTATTTAAGGCAGTGTTGGTGAAGGAGTTGAGGATCTTGGATGCTTTGTTCAATTGTAATGTTATGCTGCATTTTTGTTGCCTCAATTTTGTCTTTCACATGTAAGTTGTTCAATTCACTTTAGTTTCTTAATAAAAGTTCTTATTCTAATCTTATTCTGTTGTTCTTAATTTCACTTTGATACCGTTGGATCAAGGTGTGAATTTATTCACACCAACCCTTGTGAAATTATTCACACAATGGTGGAGTGATCATTTTATTTTTGTTGTTTTCTTTACTTCTCCATTTCCTCCCTCATTAGTCTACTTTCCGCTTCCATTGAAACCATGGGATCAATGGAGGGCTAACCCATTTATGGGTTGATCCAAGGGAGTATAAAGGGGCTGGATTGGATGTTATTTATCACCTAATTAATGTATAATCACTTCTTTAATTGGGATTTTTATTTGATGATTTTTAAACTCCATCGTCCTTGTTGAATTTAAGGCCACACACTTCAAGTACTAATACGATCCTTTACCTTGATGTGCTCAAAACTTTGATCCTTCAAGTGTATAGGTGATTAGTATTAGAGGGTTTAGGCATTAAACCAGTAAGTTATGATGTTGTTTTATCTCCTTAAATGAACCCATCTCAAATTTAAGAAATTGAAATCATTAAAAAGAAAATACGTCCAATCCACCCCGAGTGATAACCTAGGATCAACTCATTCTTTTAAATTGAATCCACTTAAATCTTTTAGATATCTTTAAAACCCATCCAAAATCAATCCAAGTTGGCCACTTCATAGCCAAAAATCCATCCCTTAGGTTGTGTATCTTAGGTATCTTCGTAGGTCTCTGTGGAATCAAAAACCCAAGCTACACTACAAGGACCGTTCTACCCTTCTTCTCTTGGGTAAATTTGGGCGTGAACCAGTTCTTTAGGTATTTATGTGATCCAATTTTTCTATTTGATGTTGTATGTTTTAGATGAATAAAATTAGATCACACTTATAAATAACAAATCTAAAAAAATGTAAATATTATATTTTTAGCACCAGATATATGAATTTGGGTTTAGAGCTGTTATATTTGGTATTGGAGTAGGGTTTTGATAACTTTGGATAATAGGATGTTTTTATGTGAGGTTAAATTAATATTTATGGATACTATCATGGGATTATAAGTTTATGATGGGTCATATGTTCAATGGAGAAAATTATTTTTAAATTGAATACATGCTTAAACCTTAATGTGATTTGAACATATTATTGGGTTTTATGAAGTATATTCCACTAAGGTAATTATGGTCTACTAGATATTGGGTTAAACTAGAAGGTTGAAAAGTCATATTGTTATTAGGTAATTTTTGGAGATATTTATATTTATGGAAATGATAACCATTAATTTTTGTATCTAAATTTGATTCTTGTTATTTTTTTTTGAATTTAACCACATTATATGATTCTATAAGGATTCTTGTTATTTTTTGAAAAGCATATTTTGAGAAGTATTATGGTTTAGCTTTTTATATATTGATCTAAGTGAAAATTTAGGTGTTTTTATTTAATTATTATAGATTAATATTTTAATCTTTATTTAGTGGTTAATTTGGGTATTCTCTTATCACATTATAACCATTTTATTTTTAGTAAATATGGGAAGAATGGGTTTCTATCCCTTTTTATACCACATGGTGAAACACAAGTTCATTATAATGATCTAGGAATTAAATATTCATACTTATTATTTGGAGTAAAAGAAGATATAAAGGTTTAATCTGATTGAAACAAATAACCAAAGGATGAAATTTCATTTATTTATTTAAATAAAATCAAGTAAGTATATTTCTTTATGTTTATTGTCTAAATGGTAAAGAAATTCCCCAACCCTAAGGAAAATATCGTAAAATAAAAATCTTATCCAATTACCTCAATTTTTAATGAATTTATGGTATTATTAATCCCTTTTCAATTTATTTTTGTGTAGTAATTTACATTATCATGATCATTTTCTCTATAACTCTCTATTATTCCTTATAAATTATCCTTTATAATCCATATCCATATTTTCAATTCCCACCAATGTACTCCTTATGTGGGAACTCTATTATGTGTTATTCCAAGTGGCTATAATGTTTCCATTTTATGTTTTTTAAAATGGTTTTTTATTATCCCTTTTATGATGTGGGTTTTAAACAAATGAATTTTTAAATATTAAAAAGGATTTTTCTTTTATGATCATATATTTTATCTCCCACTCCCTATAATTGATTTTAAAAAACATGATACCATTTTTATTAAGAAAAAATTGAGTGGATATAATTTATTTAAGGTGGTGGAATTTTTAAACCATAAAATTTAGTTTAAAATAATAATATTATTGATATCTTTCTTAAAATGTGACATCGATATTTAAGAGAATTGCAATATACTATAAAAATATTATTATTAAAATGTAACCATTATAACCTAGTTTCTAAATTGAAAGGTAAGAATCATAAATAAAAAATAATGAAAAATATGTATAAGTATTTTTATAATTAAATTATATTACTTAATTAATAATAAATAAATATACACTTATTAGTAAATCCATTTTATGTTTAAGAATACATTTTCTTCAAAAATGGTTGTCATTTATTCTTGGAAGAGAATATCAATATTAAATTTAGAAACGTTTATAAATTTTATTTTATAAAAATGATATCATTTTTGAAAACATCATTTCAAAATTATATAAGGGTTAATTTTTTTATATTTTTGAAAAGATTATTTTTCAGTGAATAGTGAAAAAACTGATTTTATAGAAAACCATCATTTTTGTTAAAGTATTTCCAAACTAACATTTTTTTAAATTGATTTTAAATGTTAATTAGTTACTTTTGATTAAGCAAAATAAAATTAATGTTTTTTTGGTAGAATTAGGACTTTTTAAAAGGATAATACCAGATTATTAAAATAAAACATTGCTATAGAAGTCTAAAGTGTGGTTTTTTACAATAATAATTTTCAAAAAAAGGAAAAATATATTTGGGAACATCGATATACCAGGTCAGTCAATCGAATTTTACCCCTTTTTTTTGATAAGCCATCAGTTATAGTATTTTATTCATGGAAGGAATGGGTGAGAATGTAATTCATGTCGAAGAGGGATTCAAAGAAACTAATCCATCTGGAATTGATTTTCCATGATAGATAAATTGTTCCATATCTAATCACTTTCACGAACATGATAGAGTCACACTTAAGCCATAAATTGGACTGTCCTTGTTATCATGATTCCTTAACCACATTAATTATTCCTGGTATTTTTTTATCCAAATATATAGTGAAGCCACAATGACCAGAGAGACAACCTATTGTTCTATATGTATGGTCTCTGAAGATAGCACCATACATGGAGGGACATGGGTTACCTCTTGAAGAACCATCTATTTTTCATTAAATACATCTAGAAATGAAGAAATACATAAGATATATGAGGTCCTGTGTGGAGGATGGTAATTACCTATAACACCAAAACATTTAAGGATGAATAAATCATGCACATGATTGTCATAATAACCATATTGAATGAAAATTTACCCTTTAACAGCATTAAAAATGTGATAAATTTCAAACTGTCAGTATAATGGTCTGCCTTCATGAATGAGCCAATATATTATATTATAGATTATATATAGAATTTCCAAGAAGGCCACATGTAGTATGTTTTTTTATTGCATTGAAGACTGTACAATCAAGAAAGAAATGATATGATTTCTGATCGATCTATAACATGGGAGGAAAATATAAAACAAATTTGTTGTTGTTGTCTATATGGTTGAGGTTGTGACACATATGAGAAAAATATGATCGATGTATTCACTGTGCTGAATTCATAAATCACATTTTGAATATATATTAATTACAATAATTTGTACAAAATCAATAGTGGTAAGTTTAGAATAAAACACTTTTCAGGATAGAGTAAATATAGATGGAATAATCCAAGGCTTGTTAAGTGCTTTTTCCATCTATTAATGTAATCAATAGTTCCAATTTGGTAAAAGTATTTTGAGGATGGAATTCCATTAATAGTATTATCCCAAATAAGGATGTCATCTCCATTGTTAAATTCATAATTCAAAATAGTCTCTTTAATCTCCTTAGGAAGGATTTAAATAGAATTTTATAGTTGATTGTTAATTGATACACTAGTATCAAAAGAAATATCTTGCAAGATAGAATTATTACTAATATGATTTCTAGTCTAGTTGTATGTCGAGAAATTGAGAGGGGTGTTAATGATAAAAATACAATGATATTCCATCGTGGTTGTAGAATATGACTTCTTGAAAGAATGATATGTGAAGTATTCTACAAAATTAACACCGCCCGCTTGAATTTTACAATGAAAAATTGATATAATAAATGTAGGAGCATCAGATTTACCACCTATGAGTCTCCACAAAAATAACTAGCCTAAAAATCATGATTGAAATTTATGATATTTTATATTCCCATTCTTCCATAGGTGATTGGTTGATATCACTATATCTAGGGAACAATTTAAATTTTAATTTGAAGAATTGTTTTGCTCCATGTAAATTTTTTATAGATCTCTTGATACTTTTTATAAGGGAAGTTATCCATTTGTAAAACATAAAATAATAAACAAATTTATAGATAATGTTGTATTTAACAAGAATAATTCATCTTACCATTGAAATAATTTTATCCTTTCCATTAAGAGAGTTGATTACTGATTTGAATTACAATATTAGGGAAATAGATGGATTTGGGTTTTCCCCAAAACATAGGTACACCATGATAAATGAAGGTAATACTTCCTTCTCTGATCCACAACTCGGCAGTGATACTCAGACTTATGGAGGCAGTTATTCTTTTACCAAAGTATAGAAAATATTTTCTAAATCTTATTTCTTGACCCTAATAATTTTTCATACTAAAGGAGAGAATTTTTATGTTTTTTATGTTTATTTTATCTCGTTGGATAAAAAGAATTATGTCATCAAAACAAAAATATGAGTGGGGGTAATAATGTCTCTACCATCCCTGATGGGAGTGATCATGTCTTCCTTAACAAGGATGAGAAGGTGCCTACCCAAATAGTATTCAATAATATAGAAAATAATGGACAAAAGGGGATCACCTTGTCAAAAAAACCCTTGATCATGAGAAATATCCATATGGAGATCCATTAATTAATAATGACATACGAGATGAACTAAGTAGGATTTTAACCCGATTAACAAAAATATCATTGAATCCAAACCATGTTAATAGATCACAGGTGAAGCTCCAATTAATATTGTCAAATTCTTTTTTGAAATCTAATTAAATAGCAATGGTACATCCTCTAGTAGGTATCCTTTGAATATTAACACATTCAGAGGCTATAACAAGACACTCTTGAGTAGACTTACCTTTTATGAAGAAATATTTTTAGACACAATCCTATTGGAAATTTTAGTCAATCTATTTTTAATAATTTTCCCAATAATTTTATAAATGGTACTGAAATGCGCAACAAGTTTCAAAAGATGCATCTAATTTGAATTCTAAAATTTGGGAATAAGGACAATTAATTGGGAATATATTCCATGAGTAAGCTGACCACCCTTGAGAAAAATGTATAATAAGTCTACAGAAATCATTATGAATAATATCCTAATAATATTGAATGAGGAGAACTCCCAATTTTGAGATCAAAGATCATCTCTTTGATTTCAAAAAACAAGAGGAATGGAAAAGAGATTATAATTTCCTTCTTGGGAGAAAATATTTGGAATGATTTATTTCAAGGATTTAGTTTGGGTAATAAGAGTATCTAAGAACCTTTTGTAATAAGAAACTACATATATTTCCAAGTCTTTTATATTTTCAAATAAGTATCCAATATCACAAATAATATCCAAGGGTATATTAATTTTCTTAACCCTTTGTAGAGAGTTAAAGAACATAGTGTTCCTTTCACCACCCTTAAGCCATTTTATTTTAAAAGATTCCATTTTCACATTTTCCTTAAAATTTTGGAGAATATTTAGATCACATGAGACCTTATTTTCCTGCTCAAGGCCAGCAAAAAAATCATTCCCTGTGTATTTTTCTTGAATAGAAAGGATTAAAGATTCAAGGTATGAAATATCACCATCAAGATTATTTTTCTTTACTCCAGGATTTTGGTTTTTTCTTAAGTATTTTGAGCATTAAGGAACAAGAAATATCATCACCCCTAAAGTTAAAGGAAATCCAAGTTTCTTAAATAAGAGGTCTATAGCCAGGGTGTGAAGTCTACGTGTCATTAAATATAAATTTAAGGGGAGGTTTACCTACTTTATAAATAAGATTTCATAATATGGGATGAATATCACAATTAATTTTTTCAAAGGTGGAGCATGAAATAGAGGATGAGATATGGAGGGACAAATCATTAAAAAAATATCTATCAAATTTTCTAGACACACAAGAATGAATATTCCTTATATAATATGTATATTTGACCCAGAAATATTTATTTCATAGAGAATACTATATTAAAAAAATTCTTTAAACACTCTGGTGGTGGTAGAGTGGTTCAAAATTCCAATTATCTCATCAAGATTAAAAATATCATTAATATCACCTATGAGAATGAAGGGGCAGTCAATAATTCTACTTTTGTCCAAAATATTCTGCCAAAGATAAATTCTTTGATGATATCCATTATATGAATATATGATGGAGAAAAAATGTTTCATTTAATAATATTGATAATTAAAGTTGAACATTTTCTCATTGGAAACAATAGAAGAAATACCCACTAACCTATAGTCATTAAGGACCTAAAGTCTTTTAGTATCATTTTTTGGATAAATCGGACCCAATTAAATGATTACCTAGATTAAAAAGAGAGGAAATATTATTTGAGAAGGAAATTTTAGGTTCTGTGAGGCCTAAAATGTCAAATTAATTCTTGATTAAGAAAATATGAAGGGGTATAATAGTCTCAGGATTATATGTACCTTGACAATTCCAAAACAAAATATTTATTTAATCATTGGTTTGGAACAAGATACCCCTTTTTACTTCCCACTAACAATTTTAATTCTGGATTATTGCCTAGTTGGAGGGTGTTTTGGTTAGGCTTATTAGAATCATCTATATTCATTTAAATTGGATCATTTAGACCAGATGAATCTATTGTGGTTACTATCTTAGCGGATTCATTATCATCTATGTGAGATGATTTTGAGCTTGACTGAAAACAATAAAAATTGTATTTATTAATAGTAGAAGAAAGAGACTAACAACTCTACAAAAATGGTTATTAAAAGTAACATAAATTCTCTCTTGATTCATCCCCATTTTAGTATTTTTAATGACCTACCTAGGCTTTGGATCAATCGATTACTTTAGTAATATTCTAGTACTCAAAATACCTTCTTGTACAAGTAAATTTTATATGTTAATTGATTGAGGGAAAACATTTACCTGATGCATAGATGAAGTTTCTTAGATAAAATATTTAGGTGGAGCGTTGACATCATCAGTTATGTAATCATGAGGTATTAATTTAATTTAGGTGTTGACATTCTCTAAGTCCTAAAAAATAAGCAAACAATTTGATTATTTTTAATAATACACAAATAGATAGAGGAAACATCACCAAAAGAATCCCCTTGGATATACTTGGATATTTTCTTGTCCATAATAAAAAAATTTGGAGAATCCTTTGTAAAATTTTGCATCATATTGAGTGATAGAGACCTCATTCTGACCATAAGAAGAAACAACTAAAGTAAACTACATAAAAGAAAATAATATGATTAATCTCATCATCTTCATCTAAGTTTTTCTTTACTAGTTCCAAACAAAAAATTGGAGGTTCCTTGATGATAATATATATAGATATATCATCTTTATTTTATTCATCATCAATAAGGGATGCCTAATATTTCCCTTTTATCTCTTTCACATCAAATGTGTAAATTTGTGTTTTAACCCACATCCCTAGATTAATAATATTTGGAGGACTAGTTTTTTAAGAAAAATACCGTCTCCCCTATTTCTTTTTCTAACGTCTTTCAAGTCATCTGGTTCAACTAGGGGTTTCATTTTCATTTTAATATTCCAAAATTTAGAGATGTTGTGCCAAAAAGTTCTACAATAATTACATAATTGTGGAAGAAATTCAAAATATATTTTTACAACAATCATGATATCATTAACAATGAAACAAATCATCACTGGAGGTTTATGTCTAGATTAGCTACAACATGAACTCTTGCAAACATCCCCATTTCTCCATTCAATGTGCGAAGATAAATCTTCAGAGGGATTATAATGCAAGAATAAAGGTTATTAAATATATTGGGATGATAATAAATCCAGTTTAATAGATGAAATATAACCCATATTTTCACCATTGATTTTTTTATTGAAATGTTTAAAGTTTATATTCCACATTTAAATCCTCAAAGTACGAGGCTTCAGATGAATCTTGTTGATTTTACTTAATGAATCAAGATAATATTTTTTTTTAAAAAGTAGAATAAGTCTCTTAGAAGTATATTCTTCTTCCATTCATCAAATAAATGTCATTTAAATCAACATTATTATTAATTTTTATGTAAAAACATATTTATAATTAAAAAAACTATTTTTCAGGAAAAATATTTTTCATCGTGTTCTGTGATGTTACTTTAAATGTTATTTATTCAACTTATATGGATCAATTTTGATAAAATTAATTCAATATTTGGAATAAAAATTTACAAAATTTACAAATAGTTCAATTTTATTTTTGTTAATTATGAATAGTAACTGTAATAAATATTTGTCATCGTAGTATGGGTAAATTGTGTAATAATTATTATAAATAATATTTCTTTAAAAAAATATAAACTTAGATTATTTATATTTTATATGTTTATTTCTCCATAATCATCCAATATTTTGATATATGAAAACATGATACCATTTAGGACCTTACTATTATTTTATGTAATGTATAAATCCAAAATGTTGCACTCATAAATTTAATTTATATAATATTTTTTTCATAAGGATAAAAAGAGGTTATGTTTAGTTATAAATTATTATATAAAATACTAATGAATATTTTCTACCATGGTATTTTTTTATTTTTAGTGATTTAGTAATTACCTTAAATACTTATGTAATAATAACAAAGTGTATGTGAAAGAATTATAACAATGAAGTAAATGATTTAAAAAACATAAAGTGTAATATTTTTTGGTTGGGATATAGTGTTAAAAGAATTTTTTGGATAAATATAATTTATTATTGACATGTAAAAAGACTATATTCATATTAAATTATAGTTTTTATATTTTTTTAAATTCAAATTGTTTGAATAGTCCCGAAAATGTATTCAATGGTATTTTATATTAAATAATATATTACTAAATGATAAACATATTATATTTCGATAAGTGAATGGGATATGGTTTATAATATAAAACATTTTCCAATTAGGGGTAACTTTTACTTTTATTATTTTCTTTTTTACCCCTAAAGAGTAAGAACACATTGATATCACGATAATCATTAAAAGGGTTAATGGGAATTGGATAAAACGAAGAGATAAGGGTTAAGACATAACCTAAACACGTATAATGTTTATTAGATGAGATAGTTTAGAATTATATATATCCAATATTCTGTATATTTAATTTTATATCCACTTTAACCTGAAAATTAATTTATATTAATTTATTACTTTATATAATCCAAGGTGCACCTCTCCTCTCTTTATAAGGGCACCACATCTCCTCTCTTCCTCACACTTCCTGATAAACATAGTTCAACCCAAACCAAAAAAAAACACTCATTAACTTAATTATATAAATTATATTGGTTTTTTATTCTTTAAATTCCACCCCTATGGTTCTTAATGATATATCCAAATGTAACTTCTTCAATGAGGAGGTAATCATCTTAACCGGACGTTTTCATTTTACTTACTATTATACATCCTTAAATTATATTCAAACCACTAAAATATAAAAACATCAGTATATAACATATATTGAGATGTTATTATGTTAATTAACTAACCTTATTCATCCCCGTTTCGATCCCATGGAGAACGAAAACATCATTCATGTGTACGTGTGGACTACCACCTCCACAAAGCGATGTGTTCTGTTTTACAACACCGCCTCCCATGGATATTTGTAATTATAGAACTAATGTATATATGTGATATTAATTAAATAATTATACCTATTTAAAGATAATATATCATATATTTTCATACCCTTCGATCCATTGGAAATTGGTAATTTCGTTCGTGCGTACGTGTGGATTACCACCTTCATGAAGTGAAGTGATTCATTTTTCTTGTATGAAAATCATGGATGGTTCTAAAATAGTGTTTGATGTATAAGAAATATAAATATTTCATTATTTTTATTCTATAGATTATTTAACCATGAAATATTTTCCCATGGTCAACCTATTGAAGTCATTTTGTAATTATGAACCAAATGTCCTCAAAACACCCAATGTGAACTTAACTGAGTAAGTAATTAAATATATCATTAAAATAAAATAAATAAATAGTTTAATGATATGGTATTAAAAATTTAAAAATTTATTAAACAATTAAATAATTAATATAAGTTCATTATATAGGGGTTAATGTAAATACACTGGAAGTCCTAACTGGAGGTAAGGGGTTTCTTTATTCAATTTCCATTAATTTGGTAATACATATACTTAATTAAATATGTTTTCCAAGATTATGTGTGAAATTGAATTTTATTGTTTTATATTTTATTTCATTTTTTTTTTACAGTTTTACAAATTTTACACATAATCACATCATTGATTAAATTATATCTTCAATGATATGATCTTTGTAAGGATTATTCTTCTTAATGATGTTTCTTTTAGACATGACTTATATTGTGCACATAAATCCTTTTATAAGGTGTATATGCTAAATATTAATATATTATCTCATGAATGAATCTTTTATTATGATACTTAGTTTTCCTTTAAGTTTTATATTTCATGATATATTGATTCAAATGTTATAAATTTTTTGTTGTTTTCATTTTCTCAATTTCAATTCTTTGTGACATAATTCATGCTGTACACCATGATTTATTTCATATGAAAAACTAATTTCCAAATTAATGTTTTTAAAAAATTATTTTATGAAAATTATGGGTTTTATATAATAAAATTGTGTTCCTTCATTAAATGTATTTTTGATTCATGTATTACCTAAGTTACAAGGATTTCTCATATCAAACGTCATTATTTGCTACATATTTTGATTGATGAACCTATATTTAATTATATGGTGTGTAAAATAAATCTTTAAATATGATATCATGAAAATTTTTATACTCATGGTATTATATTTTCCTAATTATTATATTTCTTTAAATTGTTTTTTTTGTTTTAATAGATCATAAAGGGGGTTTCCTTAAAAATGTTGTTTTAAAAATTTAAATTAATTTTAACTAAACTTTTTCTCCACATTCTTTATCTTGTTTCAAGAAAGTTATTTTCTAAACATATATGATTTACTATTGTTATTTTTCCATGACCTTTGAGCTTATTTTAAAATGTTTTTGAAGGAAATTTATTATAATTTTCCACATGTATGACTTTTGACTATCTTTACAAAAGTTTGAAAAGAATGTTTATTTTTAATGTTTACAACAAGAACAGATTTTTCCAGCATCATGAAATATGATTAATTTTAATCATCCTTTATTATTTTTCATGATTATTTTCAAATAAAATCCTTTTTCCTATATTCTAGAAATTTTTATAAAATATTATCAAAAGGAATGTATATTTCCCCCTATTTTCATAGAAATGTCTTAAATATTATTTTAAATGTATTTTCCATGGTAATATTATTTATTGTTTCATTATACATAAATGACGATATATACAAATGATAACATCCATATCATTTATCTTTATATATTATGATAGTTTTAAAGAGATTTTCATAGAACATGTTTCTTTTCCATGGGATAATCACGCTAAAAAGGAATGATGGTTGTTTTTAAGGGTTATGTATTGAAAATTACAAGATTATAGAGGTTGTGTTCATTATATGGTACTTCTATATGTGTATGTATGATTAACGGGTGGTTCTGTTATAAAAAAAGGAGGGGTAAGTCCATTATATCTTTCCAATGTGTTGGGTAATCTTATAGAGTTATCTTTAGTAAGCTACTCATAAGAGATGACGAAGTTACCTATTATATGTTAATACTAAGAGATGATGAAGTATATTAAATATGAGTAGAACCTAAGTGATTATACGGTAAACTAATATTTGATATATCCAATATAATGTTATAATAATCTTTTTTTCATGATTCTTTGATGAATTTTTGATGTTCTAAGATACCTACATAGTTTTTCAATGTCTTCAATGAGTTCTATCAGATCCTTTCTCAATGATAGTTTTCACATTTCTCATGATTGTTGAATTATATGAATCTTGTCTTATATTTAATCTTTATGCTATGTATGATGATCTATGATCCATGTTTTGATTGGTATGAATTATTATATGTTATTCTCATGCACTTTAATTTTGTAAACATACTCATATGCTCATATTATGTCCACAGATGAAATTCAATTTTTAATTCTTATGTTTACCCTTATTGAGTTTTTGAGGTCACCTATCTTATGTTTTTCATTTCCCCAGGTTAATAATAATGATTTGAAAAGAATTATGTCTAAAAGGTTTTATGTGTAAATAATTTTATGGGAAATGTTGAATAATTATTCTGAAATAAGAAAAGATGGCTAAAGTAGAAAAAATGATCACTTAAATACATGAGTATTATTATGTAAGATATTTTCTTAATTCTTTAAAACTCTAAAAATAAATGTTTCTTAGGTATGTAATTAATCAAATATTTTTGTTTGATGTTATATGGTTAGGATGGATAAAATTGGGTCTTGTTTAATAGTATCAAATACATTAATTTAAAGATTATTTTTTTAGAACCAAATCTGAGAGTGCTGGTTTGGGGCCATTATAGTAAAACCAATCCATAATTCTTATACGATTAGTGGATTAGTATTACTCCCAAGTACTATAAAAATAGTTATATATTTTAATGTAATATATTTTTGGGATTGGGGAGTAAAATATATTTACTATTTTATAACAATATTTTAAGTGATCATAGGAATATAACATAATTTTCCTTGAAAATGTATATGTTGTATTCCTATACAATACAAAATTTCAATGAAATAGCACATTACTATAAAATTACACTTTTTTTATTTCATGCCACATTCAAAATTTTCATAACCGTGGATTTACTTATGATTTAGAAATATTATTCCATTTGTATTTTATTGTTTCATGAACATCCAGAATGGATTAACTTATTAACACAACATTTTAATACCAGGAAATATTTACTCTTCATTATTTCATAATATTTCATGATTTTTTAGTTATTCTTGATTTTTCACCCTAATCATGTATATTATTGGAATATGAAGAATTTATAACTTATATATGTTCCATTAATAATTGTTTACCCTTAATAATCTTTCAAATCAATCTATTTTTATGTTTCCCCATTTTCCTAGACCATGATAGGAAATGAAGTGATTTTGGTCAGATTATAATGGATTTGAGAAGAACAATGTCATTATTTATAGGTTCATGATTTATTATATACATAAATCAAATTGATAGAGAAAATTTTATTCTATAAGATGGTTTTATTTTATGTTCAGTGTAATATTTATCTTTATTTTTCATGATATCAGGAAGTCTTTGTTTTGGGAACTCCAACTCTCAATTTCATTGTTATGTATAATATCATTTTTTATAGTCTCTTTCCAAAAATAAATTTCAATTTCTTCTATGTTTATATTTTAATTTTATTATTGTCACCATAGAATATTTTTCCTATTAGATTTCCCATTTTTATCATCATAGACTTTTTATATTCTATTACTATACAAAAGTAGGTATATCATACGACATCATATTAATTTCTTAAATTTTATTGATTATTAAAGAAACTTTTAAATATATATTTTATTTATTTTAATGATTATTTTTAATTTTACTTCAACCCACGAATCCATTATCCATGATAGATTACTCATACCAATTTTCACAATACATAATCATATAAAAACAATCCAAATATTTATGAATAATTATATAAAATCCATTATATAAAATAATTTGTGGAAATGAAATCCTGAAGCAAGTATTTGTATGTCTCCTTCTCTATATTCCCATTTCATCAATTATCTGTGAAAAAAAATTCTCTATCATTTCATTTTCTAATATTATATCCATTAGAAAATTCATTTAAATTTTAATATTCATGTCCCCTTATAGATAATAGTCGAGGAAATGTAGTTTCAAAGGGAAATTAATATTATGTGGATGGTCACATGACCTTAATGATTTTACATGGAATTATCACATGTCTAGTTCATTCTTCCACATTCCCTAATAGGACATCGTTTTTGGATTTCATTGTAATTGTAATATATTTTATTATTATATTGATTTCCATCTACTTTACACTCTCTTCCATCTATACAAAATTAAGTTTTTATTAAACATTCAAACTGTGCCCTACCCCATATGAAAATAAGTTTAAAGAGGCCAAAAATAATGAAGTCCTAATGCATATTCCCTAACAAAATTACCACATTCCTATGGAAGAGATCCTAAGGTAGACAATAATAGACTTTGATCGCCAGTGGTAATCACAGAGGCCAAAAATTATACCACCTTATTCCCCTCACACCAAGTGTGATTGAGGACCACCATAGAGTTCAGAAATCGCGTGCATCTACAAAAAATGGAGGTAATGGTCCATGTAATGAGGAGTTTCCCTTACAGTGACCCGTAAAGAATACCTGAGTCAATATCCACCAACTCAAGCACAAGATTATGAGAATGTCAAAGCTCATTGACTTTCAACATTGCATACGCCTCTACCATTAGAGAGTCTTCCATTCCAAAATCATAATTGGAATCCAGTATCACCGACCCTTGAGAGTCATGGACCACTACCCCTCCTCTCATAAAACCATACATGAAAGACTCGTCCACATTGAGCTTCAAACCACTTCTCGGAGGTTTCCACTACACCCAACATCCCTACATATTCACACCATGTAAAAATGGACTACAAGAATTACATGCCATGAAAATTCTTAGTAGTGGAATGGCCTACCCACCCTTAAAATGTGGGATCAAATTGGTCCCAGTACACTGGGCGCAAAACACCAGAGCCAGACTCAAATAGCTCGTTCCCCCATGCCTCTTCTGGTTGTGAGAGCTCTAAAGAGTCCTTCATCCCGCACTAAAAAGCACCGCCCTCGCCTTCTTCTCAAATATGTTGTCGTCGGTTCCCGAGAACTACGAATTCACAAAAGACGTAGCTAAAGCCTCCCGACCTCTTCATCTAAAGATCTCACGAAGGAAACCCCAAACATTGGCTACCTAGTCACTGGTGAGGAATAGGTGGTCAGTCGACACTTCAGTGGGAACTGGGTAGCAGAAACATTTGGAAGCAAGTGGAATACCCCTACGCATCACCTAATCATCTGTAGGGATAGCTTGGTTCTGAAAATGGAAAATAAAAAAATTATACTTCACTGGAATATCATTACACTATAACGCTTTATTCTAGATATTCGAAAATCCATTCACCTGAGTCACCGAACTATACCCCTTGTTTGAGAACATCCCCGAGGCCGACCCTGCGAAAATGAGTTTATCAGGCTCATCGTTCAAGCTGATTCAATCAAAGACCTTCAATTAACTATGGATGAGAATGGCTTGGATAAAGGGTCTGAAACTGCTAGCCTGAGTAAAGGAAATTTTCGGATTTGGGAAACTAGGGAATCCAACCATTGAACATACCCAATTATCATTGCAAAAATTAATTTTACCACAACCAACCAGCCATTTGGAGTGAGTGCTAATCACTGGTAAGTAACTAGAGATTGTGATCCGAATATGGGAAAAAATTCTTCTACCACTGGTTAAGTGAGTACCATATATGTTATTAATAAACCATACCCCCAACGGTTTGTTCTCAAGAAAGTCCCAATCATGCTTAGCTTGCATACCTTGAATTTACACTCTTACACTTCAGACACTAATACCACCTTCAGAAACCTCTCTATCCATCCGGTCCCATGATGTATAGTGACTTCTACCCTCATTATGGGAATCCCATATGAAGTTTTTCAACAATTTTTTAATATTAATCAGCACTGCCTTTGGATCCTTGAGCACCGAGAGCACTTTCATGTGAATAGAGGAGATGACACAATTGACCAGCGTGATACGCCCCCCAAAAGCGAGAAACTGGTTCTTCAAAATTTTAATGATATTTTTAATTTTTCCAATGATCCCATCAAAGTGCTGAATCTAGACCCTTCTTGGCACAATAGGAGCTCTGAGATATTTCATCGGGAAAGATTTTTTATATATTCTAAATGCCTCCTCAATATTTTTCCCCCATCTTTCCAAATACCATTCCAAGAGAAATGCACTGCTTTTCTCCCTATTGATGGACATACCAATTCAATTGAAATAGGTTTCCATTACCCTGTTAAATTCCCTAATGTTCTACCTATTACCATATAAGATGAATAACATGTCATATGTATAGAATATATGTCAAACATCACTGGAATTTCTTCTACCATGGTATTCCTGAAGCCTCCCATTAATAATTTTCCCTCAAAATATCTACTATGAGAGTCTTGAACCAAGCTAAAGAGACTGGGAGAAAGAGGGTCTCCCTTAAGCATGCCTCATTTGGGTTTGAAGAAACCACACTCCTTCCCCATGAAAGAGACCGCAATCCATGGTGAGCTGAAAATTCTAAACAACAGATCCTTACCCCCTCTCAAAAAACCCATGTGAGACAACAATTTAATGATAAAATTCCATTCCATTTTATCACAAGTGTTGTGAATTTCCACATTAATCACCACATTGGACCCATGCGTCTTAACATTTATATCCCCTAACAACTCATGAACCAAGGAAATGGTGGATTGAATGGGCCTTCCTTTAATAAAACCCTAATGATTTTCCTAGACCTATTGGGGAATATGAGCCAAAAGTATTCTATTAATAATATTTTCAAGAGCCTTGATGGGAAAATTACACATAAAAATCAGCTGGTATTGATTGAGTGTAGAGGGGTCTTTCACTTTCAGAATGAGAATTAGAGTTAACACACAAGCAACTCGAGGCAAATGCACCCCCTCTAAATAAATTTTGAATGGCCTCAACCAAATCCCATTTAACCAACTCTGAGAAGTTGAGGTAGAAAGACCTGGGAAAACCATTCATCCTCAGTGCACTCTCATAATTGAGATCCTTAAGTGCTTCCCAAACCTCATCTCTATCTGGTATTTTTTCAAGAGATAGACTAACCTCATTGGACACCACCCTTGGTATAAAAGTAAACAAATCAGTTTTCTTTGACGAATATCCCTACTATATACATAGATTAGGATCAGCCAAAAACATTTTGAAATAGTCAAGATCCATTCATCCCACAACCCCAATCTCTTGAGTAAAAGACCAATCTTCCATTTTAATATTGGGTACAGTTGCCTGCCTCCTTTCCTTGATGCACGACTAAAAATAAGCTGTATTTATATCACCCTCCCTGAGCCAAGTTTCTAAGGATCTCTCATGATCAAAACCATCTTTCTCCAAGAACAACACGACAAGGTGGTTCTTCTTTCCTACCAAGGTACCAAAAATTTCCTCATCCCATCCGTCTTCCAGCATTTTCTCAAGATGTCTAATTTCATATTTCAAATCCTCCAAATTAGCTGAACTGATGGGCCTGTTGGAAAACCATTAATGTAAATCATCTCTTAGCCTTCATAATTTGTTATGCAAGCCCATAAAACATCTATCTTGAAGGGGTTTTCCCAAGATGAAAGAAGTATTAAATGAAATATGGTATCCATTTTCCATTGTCTGGAATAGAAGAATCATCTATTGTTCACCAGCCAATGATCCAAGCTAATAAGAAGAGGTGCATGATCCGATAAAGACCTCACCAAATTCTCTACCTTTTTTGTTCGAATAAGAGGATAATACCGAGTATTAAGGAATATATTTATCCAACCTACACCATATGATTCGAGGACCTCGCTAATTATTTCACTACATAAACATGTTTCCCACAAAACCCAAATCTAGTAAACTATTCCGAGTAGAACAGAACACAAAGGCCTAACTATCACTACTAGAAACCATTAGGCCTCATTTATTTTCCGAAGAATCCATGATTAAATTAAAATTCCCCTGACAAACCATGCTTCATTTCCTTGGTCAAAATTGTCCATCATATTCCACAAATCTTCCATCTCCCTGTAAACGCACTTGGCATAGACGAAAGAAAAAACACATCCTTGATGCCCATCACTGATTTTCACAGAAATATGCTGGTTAGAAGTGTCCAGAAAATCCACTAAAATATTTCCCCTTTAGAAGACACAAATATATTGGTTAACTGGATCTCCGTGCAAGAAGTCTCTCATTCCACGTCTTGCAGCAAAGCTAGAAATTCAAGAACAGTGTTTCTTATACTCAAGAATCATGACCACATATTCCTTTGTACATAGAAACTCGGAAACTAGAAAGTTAGTTTTTTCTTGTTCTCTTAGACCCCAGGCATTCCAATGAATTAATGATATCATTAGAATCGAGACTGTCTAGATTTGGATCCAGATGACACCTGGCCTTTGTTATTGGTAGGGGAATTCTGAAAAATATTACCACGAGCATGGGTGATGACACCGTTAACCAGGGAGGCTGACAAAACTTCATCCATGGAGAAAAAAAATCTGGAACCAGTAACAGGCCACTGAAGCTATTTGATAGAGGATATAAGGAAATACAGGGGAGTTCCTGACAAACTATGGATAAATCAACATAGAACTCGCTTTAGAGAAACTACCCAAATCACAACCAGAAGCCTTCAGAAACTAACTCGAACAGAATAAGGGCCTAGAAACCAATACTTGAATACTATCCTCCTCACCATCCACACACCGCGACCCCCTAACTAGACGATAAGAAAAACACTTCCATGGGAAAGATGGTCCTAGAACCTCCAACTAAAAACCACGCAATTTTTCCAACACACCACACCCAACAAGAAGGATTGATAGGGCTCCAAAACCCAAAAAATATGTGCTCCTCCAACCCTGAAAGATAATTTTGGTACCCAAGGAAAGCTGAATAAGTGAAAACAGATGATCTCTAGGAACCATGGACATGTATAGTAACTCAACCATGATAGATGAGGAAGATAAACTATCAACCAAAATACTTTAATCCTGGATAGTCGAGGTAGACTTCAGTGGAGAAGGCGTAGCGACGCCCAAGGGAGGATTGAGAATCTGAAACAAGGGAGACAACAACTCCTAAACACAATCAGAGAAAACTGAAGGGCCATTGGCTACACGATTAGAATGTTGCCTATGATAGAAAGACAAGTAATTCCCTTATAGCTGATAGTTTGAGCAAAAAAGCATTGGAAAAGAGACCCAAGTAATGGTTACATGAATTTTGTTTTTGGAAAAAAGTATGAATTTTACTGTTTTAAGGATTTCTTATGAAGTATTAATGGATGAATGTTTTTGAATGTATTTTAAAATGGTTTTATAAATAAATTATATGTGATGATGGTAATATGTATGTTAAAAAATACAATAATTATTAATGAAGGATCAAAATTCTATTTGAGATTTTTGAAATGTCTAAAGAACATTGATGTTGAGTTTAAGGAATTTTTTATGAATATTGTTGACTCCAGCTAACTTAGAGGTTTTAATATAGTTAGATAATGAAATTTTGAGTAGGGTGTTCAAATTTTGTGTGGAATATTTGAATTTGATGTTCATGATACTCTCCACGTCTTTGGATAAATGATGTATATATAAATGGGAGATGGTGAATTGAGAAAATGATGGGTAATATAGTTTCTGCTGGGTGAAGTGTTGAATAAGTGAAGTGATGTGTAACAAGAAAGAGTTTTAAAATATATTTTTAATGGAAGAAAAATTTAACAATGTGATTATAAAAACATATGTGCTCTGATTAATTGGGGATAAATATACTAGAACGAGTGTATCCGATTGGTGGTACCATATGGAGAAGTGATTAGTTGTACATTTTCATATAAAAGTCCAGGAAGAAGTTCTTGATCACTACTATTAAAGAATGTTTTGAGATGTTTAACATACAAGAAATCAAGTGTGCAGAAATACATATAATGAAAATATAACAAATCATGTTGGTGAAGGTTCTTTTATTAATGAAAACATTTTCTATCATATTATCAGTGTGAGTAACACATGCACTATTTATTGACTATAGTTATTTGCAAGTGATGGATATTCCCTTCCTTTTATAAACACTAAATAACTGTTTTCTATTATATGTGAGGTCTTGGATTATTTCAAAACTATGCCAAAGACTAGATTCTATTATGGAGTAGTGAACCTTTTAAATACTTTTATTCCTTTGAATGTGATGGTTTGTTTTCTAGTGGAGTCAATTCTTACTAACTGGACGATATAGTTGTTCTTAAAGAAGGAAACCATAAAATGAATTGATATATGATTCACCACCCTTATCAGTGAACACATAGGTCATGAAATGTCCATTCAATTTTTATCAGAGTACATTATCCATTTATTAAATCTGGTTTTTTGGAAAATTAAATAAGAATAAAGTGGTTCTGGATGTTTTGAACTCTATTAACAACATGGGGATTCCAATATCTATTGGAAATAACTAACTTATTTGAAAGGATACAATATTATCCAATATAATTCCTATTGGATATGAAGTTCTTAAGGCTAGAATAGATAGTTTAAATACTCCTTGTGAGGGTTTTACTTTAATATAAATAGATAATAAGAACTTGAAGATTGATGGGTGATCCATAAATGTTATAGTTTCCTCACTCTATAAAATTGAATTTTAAAGGGAGAAAGGAATTTGAATATATAATGAAAATGTGTGTCACACACTAACCTCTAATATGCTCATTATTTTGTTCTTTTATTCATATTTGGTATTGTACAAAAGTTTTATATTGATCTGTGAATGTTTTTTACATTTTAGGGATTTTTTACATGGCACATGAATAGAATGTGTGGTTTGTATAATTTTATGACAACCATTCAGTTTGGATCTATGAATTTTGAGGTCTCTTTTGAATAGTTGTAGCATGATTTGTCAAACCATGTGGTCCAACCATTTGGAACTTAGTTTTCACTAGTTAGGGGCACATGACTGGTGTACAATTTGATAAACTCTGCATCCAAATAGAGCACTATTCCCATAATTTCAATTTTTTATGTTTTCCAAAAATTCCCTCTTAGTAATAAAACAAAAAATGAGGTATTTTACTACCCATTAAATCATGGAATGTGAGGGATCCTAGATATATCCTCCTCCTTCCATCCATCTCAAATTTTAATGCTCTAATATTTAATTCTTAGTGTCATCGTAAAGGTGTAGCCTATAATCCTCTCCACCCTCCCTCTTCTTCATTTTCCTCCTCCTTCCGGCCCTTGTTTCATGTTAACTAAACTCTATTGAGGAATTTAAACCTAATGTTCTCTGCTTATTTATTATTGAGTGTGAATATCATGTCTTGGGTCTTTCTATTCCCATTTCATGAGGTTTCGTTCAATACAGACCCAGTTTGAGGTAGGTGGTTGCCTGATTTTCCATTTTCTTCATATACCGTAGGTTCTTGAGATTTAAAAATGAATTTATTCAAAATTATTAGTTTTTATGATGGTGTATAATGGGTTAGAGAAGTATTTCATAAATCATGAGACAACTTCATTTGTTTTCAATGATGTTTGGGGCATTCCATATGTTTGATGAAATAAATAAATGGATTTAAATTGATGAAATTGGATATCTAATGATTATGTGTTATTTTATTATGGGCTTGACATATTTTTTAGTTGCGTTTCCGGATTCTTTTGAATTATTATTGGTTTACCATGTGAACTCCCTTGATTGTGATAAAAAAATTTATTTATTATTCTTGATTTCATTCTTTAGTACTTCCCATGAACAAATATACATAAATATTCATATTGTTTTGTTATTATATATTTATGTTCATGAATAAATATATAGGTGTATGTATATATATGTGGGATCTCATGGGACTGATACTTTAGAAACTTGTCTCTCAAAATTGTTCTTGGTTCTTCAAAGTGGTGTAAGAAAATGGATTTCCAAAATTAATTTCATGGAATGGTTCTTAGGACCATTGGAACTTTTCAAAGGATTATTAAAATGAAATTTGATTTATAAATTAGTTTCAATGTTTTTTTAAAATTTTTGTTTAAAGGTTAGTTTGTAATTTTCATAGAGGTTCTCTAATGGTTTGACTACAAATGGGTTTCAATAGGTTTTTGGGAAAGATTCTATTAGTTTTAAATTAGAGGACCACTTGGAACCTTGAAATATTTCCTCTAAAATTTGTTTCACCATCATGGAATCCCTCTCATTGTAAGGGTAGTTTCACATAGATGTTTCTAGGAGGTGGGATGAGCATTCTAGTTAACTCACGTTGATTCATGGTTGGGGAATTGTTTATTTATTTTATACCTCTACTCCAAGTTGTATTAAAATCATGGGATCCTAGTTGTTTTAGTAAGGTATTGAAGATGCTTCTATACATTTCTTGATAAGATGGACTAAATCCAAATGGTATGGAAATTTCATGGTGTTCTGTGCCACTGGTGTCTATTTGAGAGTATTTTGGTTGGTTATTGACTTAGTAACTTCATTGATAGTCAGAAAGATAGTTCCCAACCGAGTACATTTAGGGACACCTCCTGGAATGTTTAGAAATTTCCTATGATTATATATCCATTATAGTTTCCTACTTACAGTACTTTATTATATATCTTCCTCTCAATTTTATGGTTTCCGTATGATGTATATTTCTCTGGTTCTAGTTTTATATTATATAACTAATTCTTGTTTGTGATTCTACTATGATTTTTTATGTGAATCAATTTCTTATGTTATGTTATTAACTTTATGTGTTTCTGTTTATTAATACTTTTATGGTTCATCTGGTTTGATTTGGGTGTTGTTTTAAAAAGGGGTTTGTAGAGCTAATTTTAAAATATTCCACCTAAAAGGGTTTAACTGTTTTCAATAAGACATGTTTGTGTTTTAAAGATATTTATGATTTAGAATATTATGATTGGTTTTATGAAAAAGAAAACAATGTATCTTTTATGATGTATTTAAATATAGCATTGATTGTTTGTTTTAGAAAAATGAAATCTTCGAAATCTTTGTGACTTCTTATTGAACACTATAATTCTCACACCCTATGTGTTTCACCTGGCATCGGTAGACCCAAAATTGTTTTACAGGTTTGAGTATCATTTTGGATTCTCTCTTAGAGAGATCGTTCTATATGGATGGATGGTTACCAAGAGGTCACACAAAGATCATTTCGGGGTCCCATTTGGTTTTTGTATTTATTTTATATTTTTTATCTGGATCTTATTTTAGTTCTGCTAGAGTTATTGATTTTATGTCAGTTGTTTATGTTTTTTTAGTTGTGTTGAAAGATCTATTTATGATATATATATATATATATTTATTGGGAGAAATAATCCTCAATGATTGTCTCATGATTAATTGAATATTTTCATCAGTGGATGGGGATCGAGAATACACCTTGAGTATGCCATAGGCTAGTTTGGGTGTCCAGTTTGGGGATGACCTAGGATGGTTCATGAATAAGTGGTATAAAAAATCCTTTATAATTTGGGTATGTTTGGTAGTTTGAAGAGTAGGAATTTTCAAACTTGGGTGGTAGAATAATGAAGAGTTTCATGAACTCTTACTTGTCTATAGCATTGAGTTACCATGGGTTTCTGGGTGTTGAGTCTAGAATTTTGATTTTATTATTTAGTTTATGGTGTATCTTGGCTTATGTAGATGTTGTTTGAGATTGAATTAATCTTTTTGAGTGTATTTTAGGCTTCCCATGTTTTGGGGGTGAACAAGAATGAAGAATTTGAGGTGCATGGTTATGAAACATTTTATAGAAAACTATGTGGAGACAATGTGGTGATCTCTATTTCATTACAATGGTGGTCACATGATTTGTGCACAATTTTCCATATCGTGTGGACAAGCTATGTACTTCCATTTTCCTCCCATTAATTGTTTTATTTAACTCCTTATGACCAATTTTCTTCATGAGTTATTTTTAGGATGTTAGTTCTTTTATTTTAAAGGGATATCTAGGGTGTTTTGATGAAAAATTGATTTGATTTTGAAATGATTTTTATATTGAGGCTTTATTTTTAAGAGATGGGTTCAACTTTGAAATTTTAATTGGAGAGTTCTTGAAAATAATTTGAAGAATTTTAAGGTTGAGGACCTATAAATGTTTAAAAGGAAAATAATGTGGGATTTTAAATGTATTCCAATGGGATATTGAAATATTAAATTGGATTTGGGAATTTAAAGTTGTTTAAATTTTAATGTGAAATTTTAAAATTTTGAGATTTAAAATATATTTTTTTGAAGAAAATTTAAAGTTGAATATTCAAATGTTTTTTAGTGGATTTAATTGGTTCATTAAATTTGATATGTAATTCTCTCTTCCCATGTTTTAAATTGATTTAATTATTGATTTTGTTTTGTGTTTATTTTTATATTTATAGTATGAATCCCAGAAGAGTTTTAAAGGTTTGTAATAGTTTGGGTGTTTCTTGGTCAGCTGATGGCACCACACAGACTCATGATAGAGTGATGGGTCTAGTTTCCTTCAATGGTTTTCATATTTTTCAGGGTGATATAGGGTTTATAGAGGCATTCCAGTGTCTTGAGGTAGTTGATGGATTCTTCTAAAACTTTAAATCTCCAAAACATTTGAGGGTAAAAGATCTTCTAGGGCTATTTGATGGGATTCTTTTGGATTGGTGAAAGATTATCCTCCTTTATCAGTTATAATCTATGATGTAATGTGTGAACTTTAATATCATGTTTTCTCAATGGGTTTTTTATGGTAAGTTTAATATAGAGGTTGAAAAGTTTATTGGTCTCCATCAAGGTCAACTGAAGGTGAAAGGGTATTCCAACTATTTTTATGAGATTATTCCCATTTCTATGGAGGTTGTGTCCAGAAATTTCTTGAAGGGTCATCATTTTGTGAAAGAAATTTGTCCAAATATCAGTGCCTGAGTCCTTTGATATAGGAATATATTATATGAGGAGTTAGTGAATTCATCCTTCCTAGTTGATTTGGATTTTATTAGGTAACCATTATTTATTAGAGGCTCTATTCCATTTGGAGTTGGTGAAGGATCACTGTAAAATGTGGAGTGCAGACTGAAGGAGCCTATCTTTGGTGAACCTTCTATAACTAATTCTCCTTTATATAGGAATATGTTTCCTATATACTTTCTATCCAGTCGGGTCACACATTCCAAGACCTCTTCCTTAGATATTCCAAAGCCCTATCATCATTGTGGTTGGTTGGGATACCTCTTGAAGTTATATAATTGAAATCATATTTTATAGAAGAGATACACTTCTTTTTTGTGGTATTGATAATGTTTCAAAAATCTATTTATGTACTCCCCATTTTATTTTTTCCATCTTGACTTGTTTTATCATTTTTTGTTTGTGTACCTTGTTGTGTTTTGTTGTGTGTTCAGTTTCTATGCTCATTTGGAGAGTAATAGGTTACTTTGAGAAATTTATGGATGTGATTTATTTTAATTTAATTAATGAAGTCTAATAGGTTAGAACTTATAGTATTGGACGTTTGGGTTTTTTTAATTTGGTTGAGTAATCGTAATTATAAAATTCCCAAGAAATGGGAGATCCACTCTAGATATCCATCTCTTGATCTCTTTGTTGGTTCATTCAGGTATCAGTGTTTTGGAGATTCAGTTGGAGGGTTTTTTCCTTCTTCCAGTTAGATCCATTGTCACATTTGTTTTTCATTTTGAACTCAATGAATTTATGGGGGGGGGGAGTTATGGTGGGGAGAATTTTCACACCATAACCTCTCCCATCCTCATTTTTTTATTTTATTCATATTTGGTCTAATCTTCATGTTACAGGTCAATCTATTGATTTTTTTTTGTTTTGGGTATTTTGTAAAAGGTGCATGATTAGCCCGCATAGTTTGTCTAATAGTGTAACAACCACGCTATTTTGGTCTATGACTTGTTAGAAAAAATTTTCAGAGTTGGAACAATATTTATCTAACTCTGTGGCCCAATCATGTGTTACCTATTTTCTCTCTAATGATAAGTGAATAGTTAGCACACAGTTTGGTTAACCATGTGGTCACACTATGTGTTGTTCATATAATTTTATATTTTTGTGTTCTCCAAAAATTACCTTTTGGGATTAAAACCCTAAATGGGGTATTTTCCTCCCCATTAAAACATGGTGTGTGAGGGATCTTAAGGATCTCATCCATGCTTCCAACTCAATGTTTTAGGTTCTTCTCTTTAATTCATGGTTTCATCTTCAATCTATGGCCACTAATCCTCTTATCCTTCCCTGTTCTTCTTATGTCCTTCTCTTTATTTCCCTAGTTTTATGTTGTAAAAACTCTAGAGAGGTATTTTGACTTAATGTTCTTCAGTTCTTGATGTTAGGGTGTTTTGGGTATTTCTCTTCCCATTTCAGGAGGTTTTTTTCAAGCCATACCTGATTTGAGGTAGGTGGTTCCAAGATTTCTCATTCCCTTCTCATACCACAATTGATTGAGCATTCCAAATGAATTTCATCTAAATTATTAGTTGTATTAATGGTGTATAAAGTGTTAAAAAAGTATTTTCTAAAGCGTGTGACATTATTATTTGTTTTCATAATGTTTGTTACATTCCATATGTTTGATGAAATGCCTAAATGGGTTTAAATTGTGTTTTAATTATTTAAATTTGTGAAATTTTATTTCCAATGCTTCTTTGATATTTTATTGTGGGATTAAATCATTTTTTTGTTGTGTTCATTGATTGATTTTGTTTATTATTAGTTTACAATGTGAGCCCCCCTTGGTCTTAATAAATATTTTTATTTGTTCTTTTGGATTTATTTCTTTGGTGCTTATAATGAAAACATATACATATATATTCATGAAGTTAATCACCTATATATGTATTCACATGCATAAATATATGAGTTTATATATATATGGGATCTCATGGGAAGGATACTTTGGAAACATGGATCTCAAATTAGTCCTTAATTCTTCAAAGTGGTTTTGGAAAACAGACTTCAAAAATAGATTTCTTGAAATGGTTCCTAAGAACATTTGGTACTTTCCAAGGGATTTTGAAAATTATTGATGATTTATAAATTTCTTTCAAAGGTTTTTTAAAAGTTTAGTTTAAATTATAGTTTGAAATTTTCATAGATGTTCTCTAATGGTTTGAATATAAATGGTTTCCAATAGGGTATTGAGAACGATTTTACTAGTTTTAAATAAGGAGGACTAGTTGGAACCTCGAAATGTTTCTTTGGAACTTATCTACACCCTCACAGAATCCTTCTCATTGGATGGTTGGTTTCACATGGACGGTGCTTGGAGGAGTGCAGACCATTCTAGTTGACTCATATTAATCTATGTTTGGGGTATTGTTTATTTATTTTCTACCTTACCTCACATATATATTAACATCATGACATCCTATGTGTCTTAGAGAATGATGAGATATTATTCTACGTAATCCTGATTAGATGAACTAGATCCCCATGGTATGGAAAGGACATGGTGGGTTGTGCAATTGATGAGGCTATTTGAGAGTATCCAGTTTTGTTATCAACTTAATAACTTTATTGATAGTATGAAAGATGGTTCTGAACTGAGTACATATAGGGTCGCCTCATTGAATATTTAGTAATTTATGACGATTACCCTTAATTTAACGTTTCCTACTTACATTACTTGATTATGTAACCACCTCTCAGTTTTATGGTTTCCCTATGATGTATATTTCCCTTGTTCTAGTTTTATATTATGTACCTACTTCTTATTTATGATTCTATTGGGATTTTATATGTTAGTCCCTTTCTTATGTTATGTTCCTACCTTTATGGGTTTCTATTTATTTACACTTCTATGATTCCCCTAGTGTGAGTTGGGTGTTATTTTTAAAAGGGGTTTATAGAGTGAATTTTTAAACAGCTCTCTTAAAAGGGTTTAAATGATCTATTTAAAACTTGTTTGAGTTTTAAAGATATTTATTATTGAAAATATTTTACATGGTTTTGTTTAAAGGAAAAAAAATTATCTTTTAATATATATTTCAAAAATATAATTTATGGTCTATTTTATAAAAGGGAAATTCTTGGACTCTTGTTGATTTCCTACTAAGCCCTGTTATACTCACACCCTACTTGTACCACTAAGAATTAATAGAACCAAGGTTGTCTTGTAGGTTCATGTATCATTTTGGAGTCTCCCTTGGAGTGTGTGGTATTTGTGGATAGATGGTAACCAAGTGGTTACATATAGATCACAATAGGTTCAAATTTGGTTTTAAACATTATTTTGTATATTGTATAAGGATATTCTTTTTGTTCTACAACGTTTAAAAATTTAATGCCAGTTGAATATAATTTATGGTTGTGTTGTGAACTCTATAAATCATTTTTGTATCTTATTTATTGGTATAAATCATCCCCAATTATGGTATTATTATTCAATTATTCTTATCATTAGATGATAGGGATCAGGGAAGCCCCTAGAGTATGTATCAGGCTAGTTCATGTGTCTAGTTTGGGGAAGAGCAATTTTGGTTTAGGAATAAATGGTATCAAATCATCTCTTGTTATATGGGTATGTCTTGTAGTTTTGAGATTATGACTATTAGAACTTGAGAATTGGGATAATTAAGAGTGTCTCAAGATCTTACTTTTCCTGAGCCTTGAGTTACCATGTTTTTTAGGTGTCAAGTCTTGAATTTTGATTAAATTCAATTTTTTGGGTGTATCTTGGCTTATGTTGATTGTGTTTGAGATTGAATTAATGTTTTTTTATCCTTTTTTAGGATTTACATGTTTTCAGGTGAATAAGAAGGATGAATTAGAGGTGAGTGGTTATTCCTCACAATATATCAAACAATATGGCTATATTCGTTTCTTTTTAGTGGTGTTCAAATAGTTTTCATACAGTCCATTAAATTGTGTGGCCAAACCGTGCACTGCAATTAACCTCCCATTAAATTTTGTGTTAAAATCCATAGTACCTAGTCTAATGTTATGTGATTTTTTGATCTTATTTTCTTGATTTAAAAAATATCACTAGTGTGTTTTTATGGAAAACTAATTTGGTTTTAAAATTATTTTTAAATTGTGACATAGATTTAAAGAGATGGGATTTGTTTTGATATTTGAATGGGGGCGTTTTCTGAAATGAAGTGGGAAACTTTTATGGTCGAGGAACCATGAATTTTAAAACATAAATAATGTGGTATTTTAAATTGATTTCAATGGGAGAGTTAAAATTTAAATTGGGGTTAGGAATTTAAAATTCTTTAAATTTTAATGTGAGATTTCAAAATTTCTTGATTTAAAATGTCATGTTTCAAAAAAAAATTAAAGCTGTATTTTCAAATGCTTTTTAGTGGATTTAATCAGTTTTTTAGAGTTTATATTTAACTCTATATTCCTATGATTTAAATTAGGGATATTTTTATGTGGTTTTATATTTATTTTTCTATTTATATTATGCCTCTCACAAGAGTTCTGATGGTTCATAAAGGTTTGGGTGTTTCATGGTCAACTGATGACACCACCCAAACTAATTATAGAGTAGTGGGGATAGTTTTAGTTTGGGTTTGCCTATATTTCATGGTGATCTAGGTTATAGATATTTGGTTTAGTTTCTTAAGGTATTTTATAAATTATTCCAATCCTTATGATCTTTTGGTACCATGAGGGTAAAATCTCTTCAGGGTATTTTTGATGGTCCGAGTTTGGATTGGTGAATGATCATCCTCATATCCCATTTTCAAGCTAGGGTGTCTTGTAAATTATTTAAGAACATGTTTTTTAGTGGTTACCTCCAAATTAATTTAATGAAGATAAGCTAATGAATCTAATACATCTCCAGCAAGGTCAACAAAAGGAGAAAGGGTATGTCAACCATTTTTATGATATGATTCCATTTTCTCTAGAGGTTGTGTCAAGTGATTCCTTGATGGATCGTTAGTTAATGAAGGTTATTCACCCAAATATTAGTGATTGATTCCTTTTAGTTTGGAATTTATTATTATAGGAGTTTTTGAAGGAGGCCTATCTAGTTGAGTTTTATTTTCTATATACAATTTTGGCGATTACTACTTCGACTCCTCTCAGTGTTGGTGAAGGATATCTATCCGATGTTGAGTGTAGACTAGAGGATCTTATATTAGGTGAACTTATACAACAACCACTACTTATGAGAGGAAAAATTCTCCTATATGCTTCCATTGTAGTAGTTTCATGCATTCGAATCCCTATTTAATGGATGTTTCAAAGGCATTTATTCATTGTGTTCAGTTGGGACACCTCCATAAATTCAATAATTGGAAGTATCCTTTTTTAAATATAACATATTTAGTTTTGGGGTATTGATAATTTACTAAGAATATTTTTAGATATTCCCCCCTTTTCTTTTTCATGAATGTATTGTTCTATAATTTCTTATTTGTGGTCCTTGGTCATTTCAGTGGGGTGCTCAGTTCTCTATGCTTATTTAGAGAGTGAGTGGCTGTTTTGAGAAATTTATGGTTTTTTTGTTTGCATTAATTATTGAAGTCTCTGAGGTTAGAACTTATAGCATTCAACCTTTAGATTTTTTAACTTATGTTGAGACACTATAATTATTAAATTCCTAAATAGTGGGGAAATCCACTATGGATGTCCATCTCTTGACCTCTTGGTTGGTTCTGTTAGGTGTGAGTGTTCTGGTGATTCATTCGGAGGGTTTTATCATTATTTTAGATGGATTCCTGGTATCATTTTCATTTTATTTGGAAATTAATGGAATTATGAAGGAAAGAAGGGTTATTATGGGGAGAATTATCAAACCCTGACCACTCCCATCCCCATTATTTTTTTTTCATTTATTCAAATTTTTTATTTTCTTCATGTTTCAGGTTAATACATTGATTTTTTAGGTTTTGGGGATTGTGTATAAGGCTTTCGGTTAGCTCTCACAAAATTTATGATTTGTTATGAAACCATGATAGTTTGGTACATGACTTGTCAAATCCGTTTTGTATAGTTGGAACATGAATTATCCTACTATGTAGTCAGACCATGCGATACACAGTTGGTCTCCAGTGAGAGGTAAATAGTTTGTGCAAATTTTGGTAAACTATGTGGACAAAATATGCATTATGGCCATAATTCTATTTTTTTATTTCCCAAAAATTCCCACTAGATCTAAATACCCCAAAGGGTCATTTTATTCCTTATTCATCCATGTCATGCGAGGGAGCCTAGGGATCTCCTCCTTACTTTTAAATTAATATTTGAGGTTCTTCTATTTAATTTTATGTTTTGTTTTAAAGTTATGTACTATAATAATATTCTCTTTCCCTATTATTCTTATTTCCTCCTCGATCTTGCCATTGTTTCATTGTTTCCAATATTTATAGTGGGATTTTGACCAAATGTGCTTAATTTCATGATGTTAGGGTCTGAAGATAATTTCTTCGATCTTTCTATTCACATATCAGAAGATTTCATTTAATCCACACCTGATTTGAGGTAGGTGGTTCTATTATTTCACTTTCTCATCACATACCATAAGTTCTTGAGTTTTCCAAATAAAGTTTCCCAAAATTATGATCTATGATAATTCAATAGAAAGGGATAAAAATTATTTTCTAAAGTATGTGACTTCATCATTTGTTTTCAAATATGTTTTCTACATTTCATGTGTTCAATTAAATTTCTATATGTATTTAAATTATGTTTTGATTATTTAGATTGATGGAATTGGATTTATAATTAATTTAGATTATTTTGTAATGGGATTGGAGAATTTGTAGTTGTATCCCATGATTCTTTTAAAATCTTATCATTTTGCCATTTGAACCCCATTGGTTGTGATAAATAGTTTTACATTTTCTTCTTGATTATTTTCTTTAGTGATTCTCATGAACACACACACACACACAAACACACACACACATATATTCATGTAGTTATGAACCTATATATCAATTAAAATGAATACATATATGGGTATATATATATTTATGAGAGGTCATGTAAATTATCCTTTGGAAACATGGCTCTCAAAATGGTCATTGGTTCTTCAATGTGGTTTAAAAAACAAATTACCAAAATATATTTCTTTAAATGGTTTTCAGGACCATTTGGTACATTCAAAGGGATTATAAAAATGAAAGATGATTTATCAATTGTGTTCAAAATTTTTTTCCAAAATCTTTGTTTAAAGGCCCACATGGAATTTTCATTGAGGTTCTCTAATGGTTTGGCTACAAATGGTTTTCAAGAGGTGTTTGAGAAATACGATCTAGTTTTAAATAAGGTCCCCTAGTTAGGTCCATGAAATGTTTCCTATAAACTTTGGTGTTTCCTCATGGAATATATCTCATAGGAATAGTGGTTCGACAAGGAGAATTTCAATAAGTGGGCTAAGAATTCTAGTTGAATTGTTTCAATCAACGCTTTGGGTATTGTTTATTTATTTTCTACCTCACCTCCTAGTTATATTAACATCATGGGATCCTAGGTATAAAAACCATTATATTTATTGCACATTAATACATAATTTAATTACATAAATCACACGCAACACAACCCAATAGATCATGAAGTCTAGTGTCTTTGAGAATTAGGTACAATGCATTACAACTTTATATATTAATTACTACATCTTTATTAAAAACTTATTTAACATGATAAATATTAAAACTACATTGGATAAACTAGTGAAATACATAAGAAAAAGGTGAATCTTAAAGAATAGTAAGGGAATAAACATGGAATAAAATTGAGATAATAATACATTTTACACAAGGAATATCAACGAGGCATAAAGGGACTTGAATAATAAGGCATGATATAACATGATAATCATAACATGAGAAATGTGAAAACAACTTAAAACAATGAATCTGAAACCCAATTCAATGCTAAACCACCATGAATTCATGGTGGAGAAATTATCAAAAAGGAATTAATTACACCCTTATACTAACATGAGCTATCATGATACTAAAAAATACCCAATGCATTGGAGCATTATATAATCCATCCGCACCTGTCACTTTCATTTCATTCTCATGCTTAAGGGTTCCACATAGACAATAAAACATGGATTCATTAATAATAATAATATATTACACAATAAAAAATTGTGTAATAAATACAGGTATATCCCCAATCAAAATTTATATGTTCATAAAAGTGAACAACTTTTGTAGGAAACAGGTACGATATTCACTACACAATTGGTTTGTGATGGAAAATTGCAGAGAAAATTCAGTAGCATAACGACGTCAAATAAAAATTCATAAAATTGTTTGATGAGAGATAAATGGGTATATAGTAATTTGGACCGGAATTTGACAGTAATAGGGATATGTAAGCACCTGTACACACATTTTGAATATGAAAAAGAAGGTATACGATAATAAATATGCTTGAAAAAAAAGAGAAATGAAAGGATGCTTATGAAATTTTGGTATGGTAATATGTGTACATGGGTGGTATTAATGAGAGATAAAGTGATATATTATAATTTATAAATGATAAGGGTAGTATTTGAGAGGTACTAAAATATACCCCCTTATTTTTAATTGAAAATAAAAGGTAATAACAAGATAATGAAACTTTGATAATGATGAGAAAAGAATGAACCCTTACATGATGTGTGGATCAAAAATCTTGAAAGGGGGATTCTTCAGGGCTTTGGGAGACTTGGGTGTATTATAGAGATTTTAGGGAAGATTATGTATATGAAAAAAGATTTCTAGTGAAGAGAAATGGAAGTTTAGGTGGGTTTATATAGGAAAAGAGAGGGATTTCTTTAATATTTAGGTTTTGGACTCTACAAAATAAAATATCCAAAACTAAAAACATTACAATTGTTTTCCACTATTTTATACCAAAGGGTATTGATTTTCATTATTTTATTATTCAATAGGATAAAATTATTAACATATTATTGTTTATTATGTGAAGGTGAGTCACACATTTAAAGAAATAAATTCAAAATCATAAAATATATTATATGTTTTTGAAGATTCATAAAGGATTTATAAAATTGATAAAAAAATATTAAAATAAAATTATTTTAGTGGTGAAATATATATTTTTCTGATGATACCCCTTATTTTATTTTTCGCATCATTTTTGGGTCATTATTATGTCATAAATTGGATTATATTTATGCTATATTTAATTTTTACCTGAAAATCCGACTATCTCAGAAAAATATGAAAAATTAACCATTAGATAATTTAGAAATTATATTTCCAAAAATAATATTTATTTTATATAAATAATTTTCCAAATATGTTTAGTTTCACTCTTAAAATAATATTCGACATTTATTGAAAAATTGATTACTTTTTGAGAGTAACAGTTTTTAAACAATTATAAAAAGTACATTTCACTTCATAATAATTATATGGACATTTATAAATAATAAAAATTATTTTATTATAATATTTTATTAAAATACAATTTTTTTTAAAATACATCAATTTATCAAAATAAATCCCTTAATTGAATTTGAATATTACCGGAAAATACAATTTGTTTTTAATTGAATCAAAATAAAAATCATTTACAAAGTAAAAATGGAAAGAGGTTAATTATTATATACAAAATACATATTAATATTATTTAGGTATTGATACATATACCTTTATTACAACTGTGTACTCCCTAAGAGTATGGTGTGCGACGGTGAGACTTTCACAAGGGACATTCCGTGAACATGGTTTGGTTCATGATCTTGATGAGTTTGAATTTCTCCCATAAACAGTTTTTCTCATACTTATGTTATTGGATATTAGCTTGGGATTGGTTAAGGGAAAATCACTAAGATTTTATCTCCCTTGGAATCTATAATAAATGGGCTTCATAGGGAACGATTCTACTGGTTGAGGCCATCACTTCGTTTGTCTGGGTGAATTGGATTTTTTAAAACCCCAATAATTATACTAATAATATGATCACTATTAAATGAATATATTAAAAAAGGTAATATTACTAATGGTATTTTAAACTCAAATATATATCCAAGGATGTACAAGTGTTTTATATATCCATATTAAATAATATTACATTGAATTAAATCATAAAGATATACTGCATTTATAACAGTTTTTGTCATTAAAATCTTCCCCACTTAAAGAAATTTTCATTCAAAATTTTCATTTCCCACATTAAAAAAGATAAATAAATCTCTATTTCATAACTTCCACTAATTCCCAAGTTTCTTCTTCAATATTTTGGTTTATCCACAACACTTTGACCAGATGCATTGTCTTATTCCATAGACATTTGTCTCTACGATTTATGATATTCACATACTGCTCCTTGCAAGGAAGATCCTTCCCAAATGGTACCACCTATGGATTGAGTACATGTGAGGTTCCATATATGTACTTCTTCAAGAGTGATACATGGAATACATCATGAACTCATGATAGGTTAAGTGGGAGTGAAATTTGATAGGCTACCACTCCAATTTGATCAAGGATATCAAAGTGGATGATGTATCTTGGACTAAGCTTTATTTTCTTCCCAAATATCATCACGTTATTCTATAAAGACATGTAGAGGTAAAAAATTTCCCCAAAATCAAAATCTAAGTCTCATCAATGATTTTCATAAAAGCTCTTTGGTCTACTCTGATCATCCCTGATGTTCTTCTTAATGGTCTTAACCTTTTCTACTATTTCCTCGACCATTTTAGAACCTAGTAGTTTTTGTTCCCTAAATTCATCCCCACATAAAAGTGTCCTACACATATTCCCATAAAGTTATTAAAAGGGATCCAATTGGATTCTCGAGTGGAAACTGTTGTTGTAAGAGAACTTGACCAGTGGAAGATGTTGATTCCATCTTCCTATGAAGTTAATTGAGTGTGATCTCAACATGTCCTCAAGTGTATGGATAATAACCTCTGATTGGCCATCAATTTGAGGGTGATAAGTTATGATAAAGTTCAACTCAATGTTTAGATCATGCTAAATACATTTATAGAATATAGAGGTGAATCTTAGATATTGATCATATACAATCGATTGTGGCACTCCATGCATCCTAACCACTTCTCTATTTTATATACATGCAAGTAGATCCCACGAGAATTCCTCTCATATTGAAATGAAGTGTGAAGTCTTTTTATAATGATCCACCAAACTCCTAATAGAATTATTCCCTCTTGATGTATTTGGAAGATTAGTGACAAATTCAAGGGTGATGTTTTTCAATTTCTCTGTAGGTATGGGAAATGGTTGTATCATCCCTGTTGATATTTTCTTTTCCTCATTCACTTATTGTAATATAAGACATCTTTATGTATATTATATGATCTATTTTTTTCATATTTTCCCACCAATAGTATTCTTGGGGATCCTGATACATTTTTTTGCTTCCTGGGTGGATGGAGAATGTTGAGCTATGTGCATCATCCAACAACTCCTTATTTAACTCAGGATTTTATGGTACACATAGTCTTGACCCAAATCTCACAACACCTTGATCATAAACATTGAAATTTTATGATTTACCATTCCTTATATCTTTCAATTTATTTTGAATTCCCATATCAACTCTTTAGGCATCCTTTTTCCTCTCTATAATATATGGGTGATAAATCAATTTTAAAAGGATTAATTATTATCTTTGCTTTATAATTCTAATTTCCATCCTTTACAAATATAAAAATATAATGTCCTTCTAAATTATAATAAATGATATTATTTCTATATCATTTCTACTTAGATCATATGCCACTTTATTTTCATTCCCAAAATGGTATTGAATTGAACATTAATAGTATTTGATCATCTCTAACCATTTTTAATTCATATTTAGATCTTTACATGTGAATATATACTTGAGAATTTTGTGATCTATATATATTTCAAACTTCTCCAAAAAGAGATAATGATTCCATATTTTTTAAAGAGAAAATCACTACTGCAAAATCTAAATCATGTGTTTTGTAGTTTTGTTCATGAAATTTCTACTAACTTTAAGTATAGGCAATGCATTTGTTATTTTACATCAACTCCTATGCCCTTATTCAAAGAATCATTAAATACAATGAAAGGATCTCCACTTGTGGGTAGTGTGATTGAAGGTGTGGTGAAAAGGAATTTATTCAAATTCTTAAATCTTTTTTCGCATTCATCATTCCAAAAAAACTTGAATACTTTAAATGTTATTTTTGTGAGAGAGTTTGAAAATTGTGAGAAATTTCTCACAAATAAGTTATAATATTCAGAATACCTGAGGAAACTACGAATATCTATCACATATGTTGGACTTTACCATCCTTCAATTGATTTTGTTTTCAAAGGGTCTACATATATTCCATTTCTTGTGATGATATGCCATAAGAAAGAGACATCATTTAATTAGAACTCACAATTTCTATACATCTCATAAATATTTTCTTTCCATAAGGTCTTTAGCACAATACTCAATTGCTTCTCATGATCCTCCTTAATTTTAGAGTATATTAGAATTTAATATATAAAGACTACCTTAAATTTGTTGAGGTAATATCTAAAAACTATATTTATTAGTACATTTAGATTTTTGGAGCATTAGTGAGTCTGAATGTCATTACTATTAATTCATAGTACCTTAACCTAGTACGAAAAGCAGTCCTGGGGATATCCTCCTTCTTCACCCAAACTTGATAATATCCCAACTAGAGATCCACCTTGGAATTATTGTTGTAGAAATGAAAACTATTTTCAGGGTATAATGGAGATTTCCTTTCCTCCATCATAGTAGTGAGGGTTTCTTGTTAGAAATCACTTTCTAGGTGTCCTTAAATCCCACACATAAAGAATTTTCTCATCCCCATTAGGAAATTTATAGGGTTCTTATATGTTCACCTTTGTATAGTGGGGTGTTTACATTTCATGGCACCATTAGATCTCTATATCATAATACTATAACTGATCTCCAATTTCTGCTTCTTATCCCTATAACTCCCCTGTGATGTGTCGATCTCCATTTTGACTTCGAGGGCACATCCGAAAATTTCCCCATAGCTGTCAATGTCATAGATCACCAGGGATTTCCGTGAGTTAGTTTTAAGCCTACCAAATAAGTGGTCTACCTTGAACTCCGGGTTACTAAAAAAGCTATAGGTTCATAGTTCAATCCTTGGGTGGTTTGCCTCATATGAATTTATAGATTTGTCATATTTTTTCTTGAGGGAAATAAAATACCTTTCCACTTTAAGTCGGATGGTGAGGAGAAAATATTTATTGAATTTTTTTTGGAAATTCCTTCCCTACCATCACCACAATCTGTTCCACATGATTATGATTTTTGATTAATTTACACCATTGATCATTTTCACCCTCTATATGATAAACTAAAGAAATAACCTTCTCTTGTTCAGGGAATTGAAGGATAGAGAAGATCTTTTCAATGGACTTGATCCACTATTATCCAACTAAGGGATCAGATGACCCATTGAAAGTAGGAGGCCTTTGACGCATGAAGTTCATGATTGTTTCTTGTTATCTCCTATGGGGGATTGGATGATTCTCCTTATCCAGGTTTCTATTTGGAACTTTAGTTAGCTGATACAATATCGTCCTGAAGTGTATGAATCCTACTCCCATCTGGTTTGTCATCTCGTTGGGGCATTCATCACATTTCTCTTCACATTTTTTTGGTCCTGATTCGTCCTATTTATGAACATTTCATTGAATAAATGGAAAATTATATATGAAAATATTAAAACATTAAACACATAAACAATATTTTAACAATATTAAAGGTATAACTTATAACATACATGTATTTTCATAACTTATGGATTTCTAGGATTTGGTATTTGTTATCCATGATCTATTTCTTAACAAATATTCTTATAGTAATTTTTTACTCCCTTAATAATGGTTCATAATGATATTATTAATTACCAAAGCATGTCCCCTTGGAGTGTCAAACTAGGTGCACATTAAGGCCCATTTTCATGTACCTAGATACCCTGAGTCCGCCCAAAAACACCTGGCTGGAGTTGTTACTCCTAGATACATTTGTGCCAGAACCACATACACTTGTATTATCTAGTTAGGGATGTATTTTCTTGATAAAACACTTACTATATACTATCTAAAGTTTAGGGATATTTTCTTATACATAGTCTTATACCTAAGGCTTTCACTCTAGTTTTATAATCATATTCCCAAAAATAATTGAAATTTTCCTCTGATACGAATTATAAAAACCCTTCTCTTTATTACATATTAATACATGATTTAATTAAATAAAATAACACTTAATACAACTTGAATTTTTTTAATTCTAGTGTCTTTGGGAATTTAGTACATTTCATTAAAAATTTAAACATGAATTTAAACATCTTTATTGAAAACTTATTTAACATGCATGAGATTAAAACTTCATCGGATAACCTAGGGAAATAAATAAGAATGGCATGTGAATCAAAGCCCAGTAAGATAATAAACATGGAATAACATGTAGATAGTAATAAATTTTATACAAGGCATATCAATGAGGCAAAATAAAACCTGAATAATAAGGCATGATATAGCATGATATCATAACACAGGAAATGTGATAACAACATAAAACACTACACCGTAAACAAAGGTCAATGCTAAACTTCCAGGACTTTATGGTGGAAAAATTCCCATAAAAGAATCAGTTAAAAACCTATAACAACATTACGTAACATGAAACTAATCATTACCCAATGCATTGGAGCGCTATATAATTTTGAGTGCACGTGTCACTTTTATTTCATTCTCATGCTTAAGTGTTCAACATAGATCATAAAAAATGGATTCATTTATCATCATAATTTATTCAAAGACAAATTAGTGTATAATACATAAATTTATGTCCCCAATAAAAAGGAATATGTGCATAACATTTAACACCACTGCTACGAAATGGGTATGACATTCACTATACAATTGAATTTTCATGAAAAATTGCGGTGAAAATCCACCAGCATAATAACATCACTTAAAAATTAATAAAACGAGTTAATGAAAGAGAAATGGGACTATTAAAATTTTAAAATTAATTGGAAATTAATAGATATATAGAAGGACATGTCCACAAATTTAATATTTTAAAAACAAGACATATGATAATTAATAACCTTGAACAAAAAGATAAAGGAAAGTATGCTTATGAAATTTTGACAGGGTAACGAGTGTACAAGGGAGGGATTAATGAAAGAGAAAGGGGTATATAATATTTTATCAATAATATGGGAAGTAAGGTTGAGGTGTTAAAACATAACCCATCATTAGTAATCGAAAACAAAAGGGCATAACAAGATAAAGAAACTTGGATAAATAAGAAAAATGAAATAACCCTTACTTGAATGTGTAGATCAAAAAGATTGAAAAAGGGCTATTGAGAGCGTGGGGTGAATTGGGAGGATTATAGAAAGGGTATTTAATTGTAATGAATTTCTACAAGTATTTTTAGTGAAGAGAAATGGGATCTTGGGTTGGTTTATTTAGGAAAAAATATTTATTTATTTAATATTTAGGTGTTGGACTCTACAAAATAAAATAATCGAAACAACAATCCTTTCCATGGGGTCTTCCCATTTTTTTTTGAGAAATAGCTGTGTTTATAATTATTTTATTAGTTAAAATGGAAAAATTACAAAAATATTAAACTTTTTTGTGTGGAGGTGAGTGACAATTTTAAAGAAATGAATTTAAAATCAAAAAATATATTATACGTTTTGGAGGATTCATAAAGGATTAATAAAATAAACTTAAAATCAAATTATTTTAAGAGTGAAAAATATATTTGTATGATTATAACTACTATATTATTTATTAAATTATTTTTGGGTCATTATGATGTCATAAAACACACTGTATGTTTATATGGTATTTAATTTTTACCCGAAAATTTTACTGTCTCAGAAAATTATGAAAAATTTCCCATTGCATAATTTCAACATTATGATTCCAAAAATAATATTTATTTTATCAAAATAATATTATAATTATTTTAATTTTCAATTTAAAATAATATTTTACATTTATTGAAAAATGATGATTTTTTATAATAAATGTTTTTATACCCTTAAAGAAAGTAAATTTCACTTCAAAAAAATTATAAGGCCATTTATAAATAATAAAAATTATTTAATTATAATATTTTATTAAAATAATATTTATTTAAAAGATACATTAATTCATCAAAATAAATCCCTTAATTGAATTTGAATATTACTCAAAAATACAATTTACTTTTAATTGAATTAAAATAAAAATCATTTAAAAAGTAAAAATGAAAATAGATTAATTATTATATGAAATATACATATTCATTTTATTATTGTCTTTATACATATTGTTTTATTACACTAGTTTATTCCCAAAGAGTAAGGTGTGCATTAGTGAGACTTTAATGGGGCCATTCAGTGATCATGGTTGGGGTCGTGAACTCAATGAGCTCAAACTTCTCCTATAAATGGTTTTGATCATGCTTAAGTTGTTGTATATAAGCCTGGGATTGGTCAATGTAATATATTAGTGATCATATCTCCCTAATAATCTCAGATAAATGTTCTTCATAGGGAAAGATTCTACTAGTTGAGGTCATCACTTCCTTTGTCTGAGTAAGTTTCATAGTTAGAATCCCTATATTTTGGATAATCATGTGATCACTAATCAATGGATATATTATCAATGGTAATATTCTTAATATTATTTTAAATACAAAGATATAACCAAGTAAGTTCATGTGTTTTCTATAACCACATTACAAAATAATACATTTAATTAAATCATAAAGGGAAACATCATTTATAATAGTCTGGGTCGTTACATTTGGATTTTTAATGGGGGGGGGGGGTGAGAGACACTTATATCCTTGTACATATTAGATGAACTAGATTCCCATGGTATAGAAAGTCCATGGAAAGTTGTTCCACCAGTTAGGGTAGTTGAGAGCATCCACATTGGTTATTGAATTAAGATCATCATCGATAGACTCAAATATGGTTATGAATCGAGTAATTCTAGGGTCACCTCATAGAATTTTTATTAATTTCCCATTATAATATATCCTTTACAATTTAATTCTTATGGTACGTGATTAAATAAGTACTTATCTATTCTATGGTTTCCCTATGATTTGTATTTCCTCGAAACTAGTTTTATATTATGTACCTCTTTCTTGTTTATGATTCTATTATGATTTTTCATGTTATTACCTTTATTATGTTATATTCTTAAATTTATGATTATTTTTTATTAAAACTTTAATGGCTCATTTGGAGTGAGTTGGGTGTCGTTTTAAAAATATTTTCTAGATTTTATTTTAAAAGAGTTCACATAAAATTGTTTATAAATTTTCTTTAGAAAGAAATTGGTTTTAAATATATTTCCATGTTATAAGATTGTGATTGGTTTTATATAAATTAAAAAATGTATATTTTTCTATGAATTTAATAATTGAATTGGTGGTTTATTTTATAAAAATTAAAAACATAGAATATATTTTGATTTTGTATTGAGAACTATTATTCTCACACCCTACTTGTATTACTAGAATGGATATACCCAAGGTTGTATTATTGGTTCATGTATCATTTTGGATTCACTCTTTGAGTGAGTGGAATTTATGGATGGATGGTGACCAAGAGGTCACCCAGAGATCATCTTGGGTTCCAGTTTGGTTTTAGTCATTATTTTTCATCTTATAATCAGATCTTGTTTGGGTCCCGCTATAGATATTTATTTTATGTCATTTTTTTATGTTTCCTAGTTGTTCTATGTGATCTATTTATAATTTTCATATCTTGTTTATTGGAAGAAATAATCCCCAATGATTTTATCATGATGCCATGATTCTTTTCATTAGCTCATGGGGACTAGGGATTTCGCATGGGTATGTCAAGGGCCAGTTTTGGTGTTCAATTCATGGATGGCCCAAGATGGTTTGTGAAAATCTGGGATTAGTTGAAGAATTTTTATGAAGGAAATGAGATGTTAAATAAATACATGTCAGAAACATAGATACAAAAGTATGAGTGTCACAAATTTGGAGATGATTAATCTGTTGTTGACTTCTTTACAAGGGTTAATGAAATTATTGGCACTATAAGATGTATTTGTGGGAAGTTGGAAGAATCTAGTATCATGGAAAAGATATTTACAATTATTCCAGACATATTTGATGCTAAAGTAATGCACATAAAACATAGAGATCAAAAAAATATATCTGTATTATTTACATAATATTTTCATCACATAATAAATGATAAGAGAAAAGGTTTTCTAGAATAAATAAAATGTTGATTGGGAAATTTCTGCAAAAGTTGTTAAGCAAGGGAATTCGAAGATGGTTCATAAGGAAAGAGTTAATGAATCTGAAATTGAATATGAGGTTAGTAAAAAGTTTGATGAATTTTGGTATTTATTTTCTATAAAGTTTAAAATAGGCACAAGGAATTATAAATGAATGTTACCTTTGAATTGTTTTAGATACAAATCCATTGAACATTTCATAGTAAGAATTACCATGCTAAAATAAGATAAATATATTGATAAATAAGATATAAATTCAGGAAAAAAATGATAAACAAATCAAATAAATTTTCAAAAAGAAAGGATAATAAGTTCTCTAAATATAAAAAAACAATAGTTCAAAATTTTAGGAGGATAATGATAATGAAGTAGAAGATGAAAACTCCAATGACGATGCTGCTAGAAAATTTCTTATAGAAAACTGAACGATGTGAAATTTACCAATGATAGATGAAGTAGCTATGTAGAAGAATAATAGGTGACTTTTATACAGTTTTTTCTTAAAATATAATCAAAATAATATATCTCAAATATTGTTAAACATGAAATAGAAAACCAGAAGTTGAGGAAATAAGATATACTAAAAAACAATCTATAATTGGGTTTTGAAGAAAAATTTAGGTTCTTGAAAGAGATTGATGAACTTGAGAAGTTAATTAACGAGGATAAAAATCACACCATCAATATTGAAGAAAAGATAAAATTAGAGGATAAATAATTCAAAATTATTCAAAAAAACATATTAACTCTATGAAAAGAATCTTAAACATCCAAAACTCAATTAAATTAGATGATCTACATTTTAAGAAGTGTGATCCTTAAACTGATAAAAAAATCTTCCCTAGATATTATCGTTAAAATTATAAATGTTCAGAAGAAGAAGTTGGTTAATAATACCTTGTATATAAATAAAACATAAAGAGTCAAATATAATAAGATTTCAGAAAAATATATGTTTGAAGAAAGTAAATCTACAATTGACGACTTTTTTATGGATAAGAAGAATCATAAGTTGAATAAAGTTGATGGTTAGAAATATTAAATAAATAAGGTACATAGTTCTAAACAACATAAAAGTTATAGAGAAAAATATGATTTCTATGGATATTATAGGTACTATGGAGGTTTTGGGTATCCAGTGAAAATGTTCTGGTTCAATCGTCATTGCTACAATGAATCCAAGAGTTACTAGAGGTAGAGAGCGAAGCAGATTCATCCCCCTAAATAAAGGAAACCTGAAAAATCTAGTTCGAAAATTGAAAATAGATTTAAACTTATGGAAACTAATTTTGAAATATGTGATCAGACCAAAAATTTATCTAAAATATATATTTTAAGGATTCTATCACAATAATGATTATATGAAAAATCTCAAAAGCCTAATGTGAAGGAACAATAGGGAAAAAGGTCCAAGTTGTTGAAACTACTCTCAAAGATACAGAAGGAGAATAAATTTGGATATCACATAACATATGTTATAAATGTATGACCTGATATTTGAATTTTTTTAAGAATGAAAATGAGTAAAAAGGGATAATGACTTTTGGAAATGATGAGTCACTCAAAATAAAAGGCATTGGATCATTTTCATGTAGGAAAATGAAAAATTGAAATACATAAGTGATTTGTTTGTTGATGTACCTAAACAAAACAATTTAAGTGTCCAATAGCTTTCTAACAAAGTAAATTGATTTGTTTTCATAAGAAAAGGATTTTTTTTGTTAAGAGGATTGAAGATGATAATGTTATAACAAGAGGTAAATGAACCAAGGGAAACTTGTTTCCTGTTAGAGATGAAACGAAATATGTTATCTGCGAAAGATATAAGAAAATTCGATATGGAGTAAGAGTCCTTGGAATAATTTCCAAAATAATATAATAAATATTTCTAAGGATAAAAGCATTCATGATATTACAAACATGAAAAGAAGAATGTATTAGTGATTTTTGATATGTTTGAAAGGGAAGTTTATAAATTTAACACACATTAAAGTTAATACACTTTCAACTCATCCCCTAAAGCTTATTCATTTTTACATATGTAGAACCATGATAAATATATTTATAGATGGAGATAAGTACTTTATTTCCTTTATTTATTATTTTACTTACATTACATTTATTATGTCTTGAAGCATAAATTAGAGTTTCTAAAACCGTTCAAAAGTTTCAAGAGATTTATTGAAAAGGCATGTGTATATTTCATGAAGATGATTTGAATACAAAATGGTTCTGGATAGATAAATGGGAAGTTCAAAGAATAAAATTAAGAATAAGTCATTAATCATTAATTTAGTTAAACATACACACCACAATACAATGTTTTCACTGAAGGAAGAAATAAATGTTTGGTGGAGATGGCCAGAATCAAGCTGATTGAACATATTACTTCTTGATTATTTTGGAGAAAGGATATTAGAGCATAAATTAATATTAATAATCACTATTTATATAGTAAAAACTTCAAAATGACTCTATATTAGATTTATTACAAATAGAACCCATGTTTAAAATACTTACGGGTATTTAGCAGCCCTTGCATAATCTAATTCAAAGGTGAAAATCCTTATAAGTTTGATCAAAGAGGTGATGATGGCATATTTCTTGGATACCCATATATTAGTAGTAGATAAAGGTACTATAATAAAGAAACATGAAATATTTTTATCCATATAGATGTGAAAGTGCTAGATAATTTAAGTAGAAAATCTCCACAATAAATTGCATATATGAGAGGATGTGAAGATAAAGTGGTTGTAATTAAACACAATGAAAAAGTTCATAATATAAGAGATAATATAAAATATGAACATGAGGAATATTATTAGTCATCTTTTTCATGTGGTGAGTAATAATCACATTCATCTCATCTAAGGATGAGGAATCAATTGGAGGTCTAAAATATCATTGGGGTTTAGGGAAAAAGGGTTCAAACTAGAAGAATATCAAGGTCTGTTTCCGATAATTCATTATTTTCATAGGTTTATCCTAGATATTTTGAAGAATATTTGGATAATCATGAGTAGATAGATTCCATAAATGAATAATTGGATCAGATTTACATGAATCATACATGAAAACTGGAACTCAAACTAGACATTAATACAATTATTGGGAAAATGGGTTTTATTGAAACAAGTTGAATGAAAATGTTAAAGTGATAAGAAATAATAAAATACTTCTTTTTAATGGAAACTATCAAGAAGAATACATTGATTTTGATGCAATTTTTTCTTTAGTATAAAGTCTTGTAACCACTAGAATCTTTCTGGCTATGGATGCATAATGAAGATATGTGATATTTTATATGGAAGTCAAGTAGAATTTTCTCAATGGAGAGTTGGATGAAGAGGCTTATATTGAGAAACCATGTGGATTATTTCTTGGTCAAGAATAAATATATGTTTACAAGATGAATAAGTTTTTTTTGAATTGAAACAAAACCCGAGAGAATGGTATTCTAAAATTGATACTTTTTCGAAGAAGTTAAACATTACAAAATGAAGAGTTGAAAAGAACATATACAAAATAGAAAATCAATAGGGGGCCCTAATTGTGATTATTTATGTCTATGACATCATATATATAGGTAATTGGGAAGGAACTTATGAAAATTTTACAAAACAAATATAGAATTTATTTGAGATGTCTAGGATAGGTTAAATGAAATACATTCTTGGATTATAAATATCTCAAAAGAAAAGATAAATTTTCTTATCTAAAGATAAGTATTATAAGGAACTAATGAAACTATATTTCATATAATATTAAATGTATATTTCCACACCTATATTAGTGGTAATCATGTTATCAAAATATGGGACAATAAAGGTTGTTGATCCTATAGAATTTAGGTAGTTAATTGGAAGCCTTCTATATTTAACATATTTAAGGATTGATCTACTGTATGTCTTTACACTTTGTTCTAGGTATCAATGTAATACAAAGGGTAATAATTTATTATATGGAAAAAAATACTCTAATATACTAATGGAACAATTTGTTTTAGAATGAAATATGATAACTCAAGAAAGATTTATTTGATTGTCTAAATAAATGTTGATTGGACATGTTATGTAGAAGAAAGAAGATCCAACAATAGTGGAGTATTATTTGAGGGAGAAATATGTGTGAGTTTTCATATGAAGAAACCCATTTTAGTGACTGTCAACATTTCCGAAGTTGAGTATATAGAGTAGACTCATGCTTCAACACATATAGTTTGGATAAAGACACATCTAGAAGATTTACTTGTTGATGTGAAGTTTCCCCATATCGTAGGTTGTGATAATCAATGTTTTATAAATCTTAGTAAGAATCTTGTGAAATATTAATATTCTATGTACATTGATATTAAACATTACTTAATATAAGAAAATGTGTAATGAAATGAACTAAAGTTGGAGTTTGTTCCTATAACAGAGGAAGTAGCTGATATCTTTACAAAAACAATTCCCTAGGAAGAATTGAAGAAATTGATGTTGATGATGGGTGTATATAACATACTATGTTTTTAAAATGGTACACTATATTCGATATCATAAAATATATGCCATAACATGATTAAACAAACATCTAAATATTATTATTTAATATGGTAGATATAGCATAACCGTAAGAATGGATGGTATAAATAGGATTAATATAATTATAAAAATATTGTTTAAACATATAAATATAATTAATTATTTGTTGACCAATGTTCAAGCCTACCAAATATGCATTAGAAAAAATCACAAATTAAGAAATACTTGAATAGGGGTATTACCTTCCCCAAAAAAAAGGAGCTGAGTATGGTAGATTGCATGAGCCTCTCAAGGACTGGAGATTACATGACGATTTCAAGGTTAGAAAAATACTCCATGCGTAGCATATAACTCATAAAAAATCCCATGGAGTCTTCTTCAATGAACCTTCATACTATTTTTAAGGCTATCCATACAACCATTAGCCATATGGTGACAACCGAATAAGAATCCCCATGCCACATGGTTTTCCTTTGGCACGTTCCTAAAAAACCATCCAAAATTCCCATGAGAATAAAGATGAATGATATTCAAAGGGAGATAACCCTAGTGGTTGTAACGTTCAATATCCTTATAATAACATGAAAATATAAATTTCGTTGGTGATATCAATGAAAAATCATATAACTCTCCAACCTTTATAGAATAAAACAAAGGAGATAAAGGGGAGGAGGTGAGAGTTGTCCGTGGTTGCTGAAGGACATGCGACGTATAAGGACCCGACCTTTAACATTACATAATATTGAATTAAATGAATAATTCACATTGAGTATCTTTTCAGGTTTAGAGTTTTTGAGAGTTAGGCCATAACTATTACATCTCAAAAGATTTATAAGGTATACACTTCTACTCATTTTCTATTTCTTTTTTTTACAAAACATGAACTCTTTAAAAAAAGAGTCATGTCTAGTTCCATGTTTAAGATAACATGAATTTTCCATGATCCCATCCTTGACCCTATTCCACATTATATCATGTGAATAACATTTCAAAAACCTGGGATGAGAATAAAAATCACAGTAAGGGATACACAAAGAAGGAAAAATAGTTAGTTTTTCAAAACAACAAGTAAACCATGAATACATTAATATAAGTAATACTTTTCACCTTTATGAAGTAGTAAATACTCTTCATTGAATAAAAGATCATTACTTACCCTTTTTTTAACCAAAATATTACCATAAAACCCATATAAAGTACACATAACATAATAAAGTTAACTTGGGACATAATCATACTTAAATGGAATAACCATACGGTCGACTACCTCAAATATCACTAAATGGAATAGCCATACGGTTGACTTACACACCCAATGCATTAGAGGTTATAACGTAACCAACCATACAGGTATTCACGGCACCACCTGTCATTTGGTTTATCACGAAACCACCCATCAAATGTCCAAGTACCAATATAAAACCATAACACATACAACAAATATAAAGGAAAGAAAACATTTCCACATTTTGATCACAATATATCACTTAAATATATTGACATAAGAAATCCATTTTCAAAACCATTTTCAAATTCCAAAAATAAATAAATGTGTATATGGTATTTATTTTTTAAAAAAACATTACTGCTTGTTGAGGAAGCCAAAGATCAAATAATACTCACGGCGGCAGAAAAGGTCGTTGTCACCGCACACGATAAAAAAACATTCTTCTTTGTCATTTAGTAAAACTCTTCGTAGAAAAAGATTCCCTTTGAAAATTGAAGGGTGTTTAAACAACGTATAAAATAAAGTCAGCTATTAAAACAAAATATGCCTCAATGAAAGGAGATTGAGACGAAGTCCCTTACCTCGTGTCCGACTTGACTCGATCATTCTTTAATATCCGGAATAATAAACTAAAGTTAATTTATACCTGATTAAGAACCTTTTAAAGTTTATTATTCCTTTTTTATCACTTATTACCATGTTATAAACATTATTTAATCATTTAAATTAATAACTTTCGTTTTGTCGATATTTGGCACTTGAGTCAAAAATGAAAAACTTTTATTTACAAGTTGTCCATGTGGTCAATAGTCCATTATATCCAGAATGATATTCATGATTTATATATCATATATATCATATATATCCAGTATATACATGTATTTATAATATTTACATAACATTTGGAGGTAAAAAATGAAATGCACCGTTCATGGAGACGGTAAGCCGTACGTACGCATGAACGCTACTTTAATTTCTATTTCTTATTTTAATGGAAATAAAACATACTGATACATAGATATATTATAATTCCAGTATAATATAATATATAATATCATTAACTCCATTCTTTATACATCCCACATAAGGCATTAATGAATCACATCACTTTGGGGGGGTGGTAGTCCGCACTTCCTCAAATGAGATTATCGTATTTACCCACTATGGAAACCATAAAGGCATGATATAAATGGAAAATACAGAATCATAAAGAAAACATAAAAATAATATATATCATATATAAATACAGTGCCATCATAATGTACACCATGAGAGGCGGTAGGAGATAATCGAACAATCATCGTTTCGTGAGGCGTTAGATTTCTATCCACAGAAACATTATGTTCTTCACCCATTAGATGTAGGTGTGTGTATGTGTAGTTAGAATCCTTCTCATAACAATTTACTAGTATATTGAGGATACTGGTGTTGTTACAAAATAAAGGAATAAAATAGTTTAGGGGTTGGAGAAGTAAAATAAAAGAAATTTTTTTTAGATAAATCGTTACCTTTAATTTAGGAAACTTCCTTCGGTTCGAACCAAAAGGATTTCTTGATGTTCCTTCTGCCTAAGGTAAGGCTTCTAAGGGGATGAGAGGGATGTTTGGAGATTAATTTGGTAGAGTTTGGACGAGCCAAATGGCTTGATATTTGTTAGGAATTGGTTAGAAGTGGTCACATTTTATAAGGTGGAGGAGGGGCTCTTTAGAAAAGTGTGAAACTATTATTTTATTATATAATGATTTTCGGTTTTTAATGGTCCAAAAATTATTAAAGATGAAGATAAGATGACTAGTGGTTGAAATAAAATGATCCAATCAGAATTGGACATGTTTTGGATAATATTTTAGTCATTATGATCTTATTTATTTAAATCATTTATTAATGAGATAAATACTGCATCATTATTGTGTCATTAATAATTTAATTTATTTGATGTCTAAAAATTATATAAAAAAATACCAAGATATAGGAAATATTTTTATATTTCTAATGAATATTTATAGTCGAGAAGATAATTTATATAACCCCTTCTAAAAATTAATTTACTAAACGATATTTACTTTTTTCATATTTTCCTTTACTTCAAGTTAATTAATCTAAATTGGTATTATCACTCCCAAGTAGATAAAGGGGTCAAAACATCGACCCAAATATTCCCATGGTCGTTAATGACTCATAAAATAAGTTTTGGACATGTGTTAAGGTAATTTGGAATTATTATAATATTCTTTTTACCTTGAATTACCCTGTATACCTTTAACCGCGGTAAATAAAAGTCAAAAGTTACTATTTACCAAAAGTTATTTTCATCTTAATGAACCAAATTTTACTTCTTTATAACAACCATGTATGTTGGATTTTTGAAATTCAATTCACAGAAGTGGTAAAATTTTATTTAAATGAAAACGTCAGTTTTTTTAACTACCACTAACTGGTTTCACTATTCATCAAAAATTGATGTTTTTTAGAAAAATACAAAAAAATCAGCCTAAGAATTATTTGACATTCCGAATTCAAAAATGATGTCTATTTTTTCAAATTCAAATAGTATAAGTGGAATTAATTAATTTTAATATTAATTTTCGTTGTTAAAAGAAATAGTGTGTTTTTACGAAACAATAACTATCAAAACATTGATACTTGTTTATGTCCAATTTTAAAGTGAAATTAATTCCAATGACTAAAATTGTATTAAATGGTAAAAATATATTCTAATTATAATTAAAATACAATTAAAAATATAATCTAACCATATAAATAAATTAGATTAAAACATAGTTTTGAATTAAAATAAAATATTTTCACTATTCATTAAAAAATGAACTTTATCATAAAAATTCCAAATATTTACACAAAGTAAATTTTGATGTCCCCATTATAAAAAAAGATTTTATTCGGTCATATATAATGTATTAAAGTGACTAAAACTAGATTTGAAAAGGGTTCTCCATTAAAAGGTGATAAATCGGCCTTTTAATTTAAATTATGCTTAAAATTAGATTCATTCATATTTTAAGCCTTTAACTTTTTATTGGATAATTTAAATGAATTTAACAATCATGTATAATCATATTATAGTTAGTTTCATTCATTCCCACCAATAAAATGGGTAGGATGTAACTGCCATTTAAAATAATAATATTATATTATTAGTGTGCAATGTAAGATTTCAAAAAAACCTGTTGTTGCGTATCAGGTACGCTAACGAAAATATGAACCCCTTTAAAGTAAAATTAATATTTAATTCAAAAAAATTAATTAGTATAAAAATATCTTATTCTTCATTTACTTGGGATGTTACATCCTTCCCCCCTTTTGGAAATTGCGTCCTCACAATTTTTATTCACTTATCAAAATAAGTGGGGGTATTTATCCCTCATAGGATTTTCAGATTCCCACATTGCCTCTTCAACCATATGGTTTTTTCAGAAATCCTTTACCTGGTAAATTACCTTATTCGGCAACACCTACTCTCTACGGTCAAGAATCTGAACTGGTTGTTCTTCATAAGAGAGATTTTTTTCCAACTGAACTACCTCTGGGCTCAAAACATGAGATGGATCTGGCATATATTTTCTCAACATTGAATCATGAAAAACATTGTGTACCTAGAATAAACGTGGAGGTAAAGCCACTCTATACACAACTGATCCCACTTTCTCCAAAATTTCATAAGGTCTAATGAACCTCAGACTCAACTTTCCCTTCTTACCAAAACACATCACACTTTTCCATGGAGAAATGTTGAGGAAGACATGATCAGATACCTCAAAAGAAAGATCCTTCCTCCAGTTATCTGCATAACTTTTTTGTCTGCTCTGAGCTGTTCTCATGTGCTTCTGAATCAACTGAACTTTCTCTGCCTTCTCTTCTACCAATTATGGTCCCCTCATCTTCCTTTCACCTACATCATCCCAAAAATCTGGAGTTTGACAACACTTTCCATATAATGCCTCAAATGGATCCATCTGTATACTAGGATGAAAACTGTAATTATATGAAAATTCAACCAAAGAAAGATGTTGGTCCCAAATTCCCTGATAATTCATTGAGCAAGCTCATAACATATCTTCTAATGTATGAATTGTTCATTCTGACTACCCATCTAATTGAGGATGAAAAGCTGTACTAAAATTTAATTCAGTACCCAATGACTTTTGAAGGCCTTTCCAAAAGTTAGAAGTGAACCTGAGATCATGATTAGATACAATGGAGAGGGGAACACCATGCATCTTGACTATCTATTTAACATACAAATGATAAAGTTTATCTAGAGACAATGTATCTCTAATAGGAAGGAAATGAGAAGATTTAGTCAATCGATCAACAATAACCTAGATTGCATTATTACCTCAAGATGTCTTTGGTAATCCAACAACAAAGTCCTTGGATATATTTTCCCATTTCCACTCTGGCACAGGTAAAGGCTGAAGCATCCCTTTCGGTAACTGCCACTCTTCTTTAACCTACTGGCAAGTCAAATACTTCACAGTAAAATTAGCAACATCTCTTTTCATTCCATCCCACCAGTAATACTCACGAAGATCTCTATACATCTTAGTACTGCCAGGATGAAATGAAAACGAGGAACTATGAGCTTCACATAACAGATCATTCTTCAACTATAAATCACTAGGCACACATAATCTATTTAAAAATATCAAAATACAATCATTATCAATGTTAAATTCAGGTAACTTACCCTTCTAAACCAACTATACCATTATCTACAACTCACTGTCTTTTTTCTGAGCTTGCTTTATTCTGTCTGATAGAGATGACTTCACTAACACCCTAAACAAAACAAAAGAATTTCCTGCACCAACAACTTCTATTCCAAAGCTCATCAAATCAAAAACCAAAGGATCTCATTCCAAATGTAACATGGTTAATGAATCATTAATTTTTCGACTCAAAGCATCAGCCACTTAATTTGCTTTTCCCGGATGGTAATGGATTGTGCAAACATAATCATTGATTAATTCCAACCATCTCCTCTGTCTCATGTTTAATTATTTTGTAAGTGAATATATACTTTAAACTTTTGTGATAAGTAAATATTTCACACTTCTCTCCATACAAATGATGCCTCCATATTTTTAAAACAAAAACAACAGCAGCTAATTCCAAATCATGTGTAGGGTAATTTAACTCATGAGGTTTCAAGTGACGTAAAGCATAAGAAATTACCTTATCATTCTGCATTAGGACACATCCTTGTCCTTTCAATAAAGCATCACTGTAGATAACAAACTCACCATTTCTTAATGGTAGTGCCAAAACTGGAGAATTAACCAATCTTCTTTTCAAATCCTGAAAACAATCATCACATTATTTTGTCCAGATGAACTTAACACTTTTTCGAGTTAACTTAGTCATTGGACTAGATAACCATGGAAAATGTTCAAAAAACCTCCGGTAATAACAAGACAAACCAAGAAAACTATGAATCTCAGTTATATTTGGGGTTCTTGGACATTATTCAACAACTTTTTTTAGCAGGATCAATAGTTATTCCATTTTTTGAAACAATGTGACCAAGGAATGAAATTTGTTATAACAAAAACTCATACTTGCTGAATTTCCCAAATAGTTTCTTTTCTTTTAAGGTTTGAAAGACAACCCTAAAATTAATTTCATGTTCCTCCTTACATTTGGAATAATCCAAAATATAATCAATAAACACAACTGAAATTTATCACCTGAGTCAACTGATCCATCACTACAACAAACTGTTCAACTCTAATTTGGCCTTCTCAGGATGCTGATTTGGAAGGTCATTTCCCTCTGTATGCCTTCCCAGAAAAGTTGTTCTGTTTCTTCTAGAAAAAACTTTTCTTAACACAGAAATATCTTAGGCGAAGTAACATGGTAATCTGTAAATTCTATATGATTTCAATATTAACATAAATTACTTTATGAATATTAATTTAACAATACTGTAACTCCTAAAGTTTTCTAAACCAACCTCTGATACCAACTATAAGGACATGTCCTTTAACCTTACTTAATATTGAATTAAATGAATAATTCACATTGAGGATCATTTCAGGTTTAATGTTTTAGAGAGTTAGGCCACAACTATTACATCTCAAAAGATTTACAAGGAAGTCACTTCTACACAGTTTCCATTTCATTTTTTACAAAACATGAACTCTTGAAAAAAATCGTCATGTCTAGTTCCATTTTTAAGACATCCTGACTTTTCCTTGATCCCATCCTTGACCCTATTCCACATTATATCCTGTGAAAAACGTTTCAAAAACTTGGTATGAGCATAAAAATCTCAGTAAGGGATACACAAAGAAGGAAAAATAGTTAGTTTTTCAAAACAACAAGTAAACCATGAATACATTAACATAAGTAATACTTTTCACCTTTATGAAGTAGTAAATACTCTTCACTAAATAAAAGATCATTACTTACCATTTTTGTAACCAAAATATTACCATAAAACCCATATAAAGTACACATAACATAATAAAGGTAACTTGGGACATAATCATACTTAAATGGAATAACCATACGGTCGACTTCCACACATATCACTAAATGGAATATCCATATGACCGACTTCCATACCCGATGAATTGGAGGTTATAAAATAATCACCCGTCCTGGTATTCATGACACCACCTGTCATTCCGTTTATCACGTAACCACCCGTCAAATGTCCAAGTACCATTATAAAACCATAACACACACAACAAATATAAAGGAAAGAAAACATTTACACATTTTGATCACAATATATCACCTAAATATATTGAAATAACAAATCCATTTTCAAAACCATTTTCAATACCAAAAATACATAAAAGAGTATATGGTATTTATTTTCTTTTAAAAATATTACGGCTTGTTGAGGAATCCAAAGATCAAATAATACTCGCAGTGGTGGAAAAGGTCGTTGTCACCACGTACGTTAAAAGAAACATTTTTTTTGTTATTTAGTAAAAAGCTTCATAGAAAAATATTCCCATTGAAAAGTCAAGGGTGTTTATAAGGCGCATAAAAGAAAGTCATCTATTAAAACAAAATATGCCACAATGAAAGGATATTGAGACGAAGTCCCGTACCTCGTGTCCAACTTGACTCGATCATTCTTTAATATCTTGAATAATAAACTAAAGTTAATTTATACTTGCTTAAAAATCTTTTCAATTTTATTATTCATTTTATATCACTTGTTACCATGTTATAAACGTTATTTAATCATTTATGTTAATAACTTTCGTTTTGTCGATATTGGCACTTGAGTAAAAAATGAACACCTTATATTTTCAAGTTTCCCATGTGGTCAATAGTCCATTATATGAAGAATGATATTCGTGATTTAGATATCATATATATCATATATATCTAGTATATACATGTTTTTATAATAGTTACATAACATTTGGAGGTAAGAAATGAAATGCACCGTTCATGGAGACGGTAAGTCGTACGTACGCATGAACGCTACTTTCATTTATATTTCTTGTTTTAATGGAAATAAAACATAATGATACATAGGTATATTATAAGTGCAGTATAATATCATATATAATATCCTTAACACCATCCTTTATACATCCCACATAATGCATTAATGAATCACATCACTTTGAGGGGGCAGTAGTCCGTACTTCCTCAAATGATATTATCGTATTTACCCACTATGAAAACCATAAAGGCATGATATAAATAGAAAATACAGAATAATAAAGAAAACATAAACATAATATTTATTATATATACATACATTTCTATCATAATGGCCACCATGAGAGGCGGTAGGAGATAATCAAAAAATCATCGTTTCGTGAGGTGTTAGTTTGCCATCCACAAAAACATTATGTTCTTCACCCATTAGATGGAGGTGTATGTATGTGGAGTTCAAATACTTATCATAAAAACATCATAGTATATTTAGGATACTGGTGTTGTTACAAAAGAAATGAATAAAATAGTTTAGGCGTTGGAGAAGTAAAATAAAAGAAAACAATTTAAGAGAAATCGTTACCTTTAATTTAGGCAACTTCCTTTGGTTTGAACCAAAAGGATTTATTTAAGTGACTTATGCCTAAAGTAAGGATTCTAAGGGGATTAGAGGGATGTTGGGAGCTTAATTTGGCAGAGTTTGGATGAGCCAAATGGCTTGAGAGGTGTGAGGAATTGGTTAGAATTGGTCTCCTTTTGTAAGGGGGAGGAGGGGCTCTTTAGGAAAGTGTGAAACTATTATTTTATTATATATTGATATTTGGTTTCTAAAGGTCCAAAAATTATTAATGATTTAAGATAGGATGACTCATGGTCGAAATAAAATCATCCAATCATAATTGGACATGTTTTGGATAATACCTTAGTCATTATAATCTTATTTATTTAAATCATTTATTAATGAGATAAATAATGCAACATTATTGTGTCATAAATAATTTAATTTATTTAATGTATAAAATTATATAACAAAATACCATGATATATGAAATATTTTTAGCTTTATAATGAATATTTATATTTGAAAATATAATTTACACAACCCCTTCTAAAAATTAATTTACTAAACGATATTTACTTTTGTCATATTTTCCTTTACTTTAAGTTAATTAATCTAAATTGTCATTATCAGTCCCATGTGGATCAAAGGGGTCTAGAAATCTACCCAAAGATGTCCATGGTCGTTAATGGCTCATTAAATAAGGTTTGGACAAGTGTTAAGGTAATTTTGAATTATTATAATATTCTTTTTACCTTGAATTACCATATATACCTTTAACCGCGATAAATAAAAGTCAAAAGTTACTATTAACCAAAAATTATTTTCATCTTAATGAACCACATTTTACTTATTGATAACAATCATGTATTTCAGATTTTTTAAATTAAATTCACAAAACCAGTAAAATTTCATTTAAATGAAAATGTCAGTTTTTTTAACTACCACTAACTGGTTTTAGTATTCATCAAAAACTGAAGTTTTTTAAAAAAATACCAAAAATTCAGCCTAAGTGTTATTTGATATTCCAAATTCAAAAATTATGTATATTTTTTCAAATTCAAAACATATAAGTGGCATTAATTAATTTTAGAATTAATTTCCGTTGTTAAAAGAAATAGCGTGTTTTTAAGAAACAATAACTATCAAAAGATTGATACTTGTTTATGTCCAATTTGAAAGTGAAATTAATTCCAATGACCAAAATTGTATTAAATGGTAAAAATATATTCTAATTAACTTTAAAAACAATTAGAAAGATAATTTCACCATATAAATAAATTATATTAAAACATAGTTTTGAATTAAAATACAATATTTTCACTATTCATTAAAAAAATGAACTTTATCAGAAAAATTCCAAAAATTTACACAAATTAAATTTTGATGTCCCCATTCTAAAGAAAGAATTTATTTGGTAATATAGAATGTATTAAAGTGACCAAAACTATATTTAAAATGGGTTCTCCATTAAAAGGCGATAAATCGGCCTTTTAATGTAAATTATGCATAAAATTAGATTCATTCACATTTTAAGCCTCTGACATTTTGTTGGATAATGTAAATACATTTAACAATCATGTATAATAATATTTTAGTAAGTTTCATTCATTCCCGCCAATAAAATGTCTAGGATTTAACTACCATTTAAAATAATAATATTATATTATTAGTGTGCAATGTAAGATTTCAAAGAAACATGTTGTTGCATATCGGGTACACTATCGAACATAGCAACCCCTTTAAATTAAAATTAATATTTAATTCAAAAATATTAATAATTATAAAAATATCTTAATCTTCTTTTACTTGGGATGATACATGACGTGCCCCAGGTGATCCATATGGCATCTTGAGTCCCTAGAGAAATATATGCCTCACCTCTTGAAAGACCTTTGGATTTTCAGAATAGCCACATGGAAGTCCTCAGGTATGTATAGGTGAATCTGTGCTTCCCCTTCGACACTTCAATGGAAAATGAACATATTTTTCTACAACATGATCTTGTGCCCCCCACATGACCCATATCGGTCACTTGAGGCATCATCCTAAAATTGATTAAACGTCCTTGACATTAATCATGAAAATTAACATAATTCATGGAATTTATAAATAAATCAATGGAGATAAATGGGAGGAGGAAAAAGGTATCCATAGTCACTGAAGGACATGAGACATGACCCCAATGACTCGCAAGGCACCGTGAGTCTCTAGTGACATGTCCACCTCATCTCAAGAAGTCTTTTTGACTTGTTAGCCACGTCACATGGAAATCATCAAGTATGTCTAGGAAACATCGTGCTTCCCTTTGAATTTCAATGGAAAATGAACATATTTTTCCATGACATGCTCTTACATACTCATATAACCCATATCGGTCACGCAATGCATAAAAAAAGAGTAATTATCACTGACATTGCTTATGAAATATTGTGATACTCCCAACCTTTTTCACATAAAACAAAGAAAATAAAATAGGGAAGAGGGAGAAAGTAATCAATGTTACTAGAATACATGCAATGTGCCAAGGAAGTCTAAACCGATATCCCATGATACCCACAAAAAAATCATCATTGTCTCGCAGAAATCCCACGACAGGTCATCACGCATCTAATGAACGCATTTCAATAGGTACCTTGGATCTCAAAAAGTCCCTTGGGAATGTCCATAGAAAAAGATGAAAAGTACTTTGACATTCCGGTATAATCAAACAAGTCTTAATTAATTAGAAATAATCTGATAAAGGAAGCATTGATGGAAGATAATTACGACCACTAAAAATCAGGTGACACACTTGAGATGACCCATGGTAGGGACTCATGAATCTGCATGGTGCATTCCCACTTCACCAACTCTAGCATGGATCCGTGCTAGATATGACACATAAATTTGTGATCATTCGGGGTTATGAGTCCTATAAATTCCCTTCCCCTGTATTAAATATTCACTAGCTACTATGTGAAGGAAACTATCGAGTGAAAAAGTACCACGAATCGAAGAGGACTTCTCAGAGTAGCCGATCACGTGACCATCTGGATGCACATAAGGTAATATACTAATGACTGACCATAGCGAGCATGCACCATACATAAGGTACTTCTCATGATCATTCATAGATCACATGAAGGGATACTAGATAGTCCTGCAAATAACATACTTTATGTGTGCTAGATCCCGTAATACTTAAAAATAAACAAATAATGAGAAAACCTAAGGAATTCACAATAAAAGGGATAAAACCAAGATCCAAGGTTGAAGAATTAAATGAAATAAATGTTCACTAGACCTAATGCACTTCACATGAGTCATACAAGGACACATGAAAAAACAAGAATACATCACTTGGACCTTATTACATTCCTTCAGCATATTATTCGCAACCCACAAAATCCTTCTAACATGTCAAAGTAAGTCACACGACCCCCATGGCACAACACCTTGGTCCCGAGAATCCTTATGGGATTATCACCTAATCCCTTTGAAGTCATTAATATACATTTCCCGACTCAGATATTGGAATTCATTCATATTATTCAAGTCTCTCCATTGAATCTTGGTATGACAACCAATCTCTCGCAAACCCTCTGAGTAAGACAGTTGAGTCCCGTGATTCCCTCCAGACATGACAGTCAGGTCTCGTGATGACCTCTAGGGATATTATCCAAGACACATGGTATCCTTCAAACCATGTTTCATGGAACCTTGTGAAGCCCCCCCACATGTTTCAAGATAGGTCATGCGACAAATTCTAAGATAAGACAACTAGGTCATGCGTTGTGGCCCAGACAAGTCAACTCAGTCATGTGACACCCTCTAGAAAAGCAGGACATGCCACAAGGGAATCCCATGATTTGATACCTCCATCCATCCTCGGTTTGTAATCCCCAAATACAAGGGAATCCTTGTTGTGTAAGCCCCAATATAAAGGTAACTATGAAGACTCCCATTCCTACCATATTCATGATATGTATGCCACCTATTCAAGGTTAAAGGTCCATATTTATTCTCCAGGGTGATCCCAGTATCCAATCCCTCATCCAAATAATGAAAGTGATAAATTTATAACCACTGTTTCTTAAAATGAGCATATCTCACATGAGATTAGAGAGTTTCACTGATAATGGGATTTGCACCATACACCCTAGGGTTAAAAGGGCAACCTCAGTGTGTAAGCCGCAATATAAAACGAACTATGAGAACTCTAATTCCTACCATAAATAGGATATGTAGGATTACTTTCCATGGAATGATCTCTATACCATACACCCCAAGGGATTTACCAGTATATAACTCCCATGTCTATCTTGCAGGAGGATGAACATCTCTTCTCCCTTGTTTCACGCACTAAGTACATCTCGTGTGGGCATATGAGGCTAGAATAGACACCTCATTATGCATCCTAAACCTCTACTAACAAGTGAGATCCCAATATGTAAACCCTAATGAGTGGTACAGTATGAACACCCCTCATAGTAGGGAATATACCTTGGGGACCAGTCCTAATGTCATAATTGAACTATGGCAACTTTGATTCCTGCCATAACCATGATTCATAGGACATCTCCTTGTGACTCGAGCTCAAATATTTGGTGTCTTAGTACCAGAACATATGTCCCCACTGTATGATGCTAAACTGCATAAGATTAACGAAATACATGGGTTTTGATCTCTTCAATAACCATAATATGTTGGATTCCTCATAATGGCTCTATCCCCTCCTTGTTATATTAGCCACATCCTCGTATGGCTGGACATTCCGAAGCATTTGGTCATATGGTTTTTGCACATAATGTGGTTATTCACTATTAATGAGATGTATAAAGAACCTAGAACATAGAAAGATGGATTTACCAATGAGACCACACTCCCCTAAGATCATCAATGAGGCTCCCATTCCCTTTTTAATGAGAGAACTAACCAATGACTCGTATATTAGGGTAACCAATACTGCATTGGGATTAGGAAGAGATACAAGAACTTATCTTAAATCTATAATAGAGTCCCAAAGTAGGAAAAAGTTCCCCCTAAAAGGGTGTGATGAGCCTGACTTCCCATCCTCTTGACAAATGCAAGTCCCAAATATTCACCGGGCCTAAAAACCTAGATGACCACTGGCCTTTGGAAAGAAGGACTACACCCAACTACAAATGGGGGAACCATTGGCAGTTTCTTGGAAAATTGGCAATGGTAGGCTAATGAGAAGACCCATTCCAAGCTTAAAAAACCCAATGAAACAATAATGTTGAACCCGACATGAATCTCTCTAATTAAAAAATGATTAGTTATTTTCATTAGGGCCATTTCATTTTCCCCTATATGAAAACAAAATGATAAAACTAATGGGAATATCTATAATAATGAAATTATTGGGTTTAATAAAACATGCCACTTTGTTTTGAAAACCCTATACAAACAATGAAGTAAGACCGTCGTGATCGTATAAATGATCCTATGGAACCAGGGTTCTCATGAAATAAGTCCATACTCATTTTGACAGTCCAAATGAGCAGAATGGATGAATCAAGGAATATCAGGAAAATTGTGTTAACCATGAATATTTGATTGTGCACATTATGCCTATGATATTGCACTAATTAGAAACCATGTTCCTTGTTGTCTGAATGACTAAATATATTGAAAAAAACTTGATTTAGTAAAATTTCTTCATTATCCATCACTCTCTCTATAAAATCATTTGTGACTACAACCTCTGTGGGATGCAAGATAATATCACCTACTTGACAAATCTAATGAAAGGTGGAAAATACGGTTGTCTGGGAGTAACATCGACATGGTAGAATCCAAAAAATGGAATATGCTCATGAAGTTCTCTAAGAACGAAGATTGGTGATCCCACATCACCCGAGAAAGGCTGCTTATAAGCTAGTATCCCTTGTTGGTAAAAAAAAATCATCATGAGATTATACCCAGAGCACAAAAACCTCCCCTTCCTTACCTGACGAAGGTGGACCCGGAGGAAAAATATGACTCCCTTTTGGATTAGGTTCTACCAAGGACGGAAACACTAAATCACCATAACCAACACCATCCTGTTGTTACGCATAAATTTCATATTGGGTGTACCATCAGACACATATACACCTCTGATACCCATGAACACGCTGCAAGGATGAATCATTGGAGGAAGAAGGCATTGGATATCCAAGAGAGGGCTCATATTCCTGCTTCTGATGAAGATGCCTACCATCATAATCAAGAAGGATCCATCAAGAAGGCTCATATCCATGCTTTCTCAGAACATGTTTGTGGGTGCATCCCTTTAGCAGGAATAGGGGAGGCTCATACTTCAACCCCCATGCAAAAATCCCATCAGCACATTCTGGTAACACCTAGGGGGAAAAGTGGGCATATATACCCGCTTCAATTGAAAACATATTCCAGTTTATCATGGAGAAAAAAATGTGTAAGCTCAAATTCCAGCAAACACATTTATAAAATGCCAATATGTTTTAACAACAACTGAGGAACTCCTCTAGTATATTCCAACACTGTTATAGATAATGGGACATCCATATAGTTTTATCTATATAGCAAGGACAATTAAACACTCTGATCATCATGAACAGGTGCTTGTACTGGAAAAAATGCACATCCTTGCTCCCACCTAGGAGGATTATCGACATATTTTGATGAAGCGAGAGGTATCAGACTAGCCTCATATTCCTGATCCAACCAAGACTCATCATGTGAGGGTATCACATGCCTCGGGACAAGGGCACATGCCCATCAGATAATTCCAATGAAATATCCCAAAGGCCCAATATCAGGATGATATCTCCATTTTGATAGGGGATCACCACATGAGAGTAGAAAATGACTCGGGATCGGCTCATATTCACATCGAAGAAGTCCAGTGGAATAATCCAATGTCCTAGGATTAGGCACATATTCTTCTTCTGGCCGAGGCTAACCAAGTGAGAATGTCACATGCCTTGGGAGAGGTTCACATTCCTATCAATGAATCTACTAAGTATATTATAGTAGATCATAGAATCCAGGTGGATATCCCTAATTCCTATAATGAATGATAGCACTATTATCATTCCAAGGCAACACAGGGGGATGCTCATATCCATTGTCCCATTCTAGAGGTCAATCTACATATTCTGATGGGGAATGCATATTTAAGCTATGATCATATTCTTGATCCAAACATATCCCACCATGCGAGAGTGGAAAACACTTTGGGGCATTCTCATATTATTTACAAGAAAGACCAGTGGTATATTCCAAAGGCTCGAGATCAGGCTCATATTCCCATCCTGACCATGTCTCACTATGTGAGAATGGCACACACCTCGGAAAAAACTCACATTCCTATAAATAATGATAATTCTCATTAGAATATTCTGGAAGCTTCTTAGCAGTAGTCTCATACTTCTGCAGAATCACATGGTTATATAAAATTTCTGAAAATCATCACAAAACATGCTCATATCCCTACACAATTACATATGGCGGGTTGGTATATTCCTACCATGATGCAAAACATGTTACTTATTTCCAACCTCCTAAATGATAGTGTCCTTGTGTTCTTCTTAGACACATTATCAACACCACAAGGGCCTGTCGAATATTATATCTATGTAGAAGTAGAAGACAATCATTAAGATGATAGTCCTCCTCATGGTAGTGTGGAGATGGATCGTATGGACCTTAATCCTGACATCTACTCTGGCAACCTCCCCAAAGAGATATCTTCCATGGGAAAGGAAATCCTCCCTTTTTATAAGAACATTAATATAGATAAGTGAACCAAACTCTGACACCTTCATATAGAGTGGTGCTCGAATCATCAGGGTTACTAGTAAATGGTTCCCCATCAACTTCCAGCAACACCCCACTCCCATCAATAGGAGACCATCAGATCCATCTTTTATGATCTGATTATAAATAGGTATATGAGTATGATGTGGAGGAGGACGACATTGAAAAATGGAGAGGGTTATCCATAAAAAACCTCCCCATCATGTTCTGGCCCCACTCCACTTACAAATATGAGATCCTAGATGAGATAAGAAAGGAGTACATTCCTTACCTTTGCCAAAATATGTGGGCTACTCATCAGTGATGGTAGGATCGACATCTACCTTATCCAGTATATGAGTTTCACCTCAAGAAAATAAATATACTATATTTCTAGCTAGACCTGGATGCTATCTCCATGGCTCAGGATCCAAAATTGGAAAAGCGCCACTCAAATCCGAAACATGATTTCCTCCATTTCATCACATCTCATTAACAACTAAAATCTGAAACCACATCATGCATACATATTTGAGGATGGGGAAAATATATAGTTTTATAATTTTACACTCTTCTAGAACAATATAACCCCTTAAATATTACATCCTTTAATGTTATAGCCTCTTGCAGAATCAGTGGACCAGGTAACACTCGTGCCGTTTGGTCACTACAACAGAATTCCCCACTCCAAGGATGACCAAAAACTCTATATGGGGAGAGAGGATAGCCAATAGGATTTTAAACTAGGCCCCTAAATACAATAAAACAATATTCCAAATATGGAGACTGAAGTTTTGATCACCCAGACAACATCCCATAAGGAATGGTTCTCACCATGGGCTACCATCGCCCCCAAATCCTACGAGAGAAAAACTATGCCGCATCACATAGAACATAATAGTAGATACCATGGTAGCAATATTGGATAGGAATAGAACCCTTGGTTTTAGAGAATCTCTACCACCACCACCACCCCTCAGATCATCAGTACCTAAGAGGAATCATGACAAACCCTCGACGACTATAGGTAAACCCCAACCCACTAGGCTTGCGTAATTTATATCTTAATCACAATCTCTAGGATCAATGTCCCCTGATACAACCTTGGATATATTAATGGTGATTCCAAATCACCCCCAACAAATGGGATGGGGGAATTTATATCTTACCTTCTCTACATTTGATGGTGTGGGAGACCCCGAACAATATCTTTTTTGAGTTGGTGCCCTGGAAACCAACATCATTGTACATTATAACAAACCTGTATTCATTGTATGATTATTAATAAACTTCTTATCAAATCATGATTTCTATTATATGTGACATAGTATGTGATAATGACCTATGAAAATCTATCGCACTAAAAGCTCATAGTGGATCCCAACTATGATGAGAACTCAGAAGATCTATGAAACTATTCTTGAATATGTGTTCCATTTCCAGATGATATCATTTGAAGGGACACAAAAGATACAAGCTATTAGGGATGGGGAATCATGAAACTTTGAGGTAACTTCTTATGGTGTGCACCCTTGGTAATATCCAGGAGGATATTATGAGAACAAGACCCGCCATAAAGAAATACACATTCATAAGTGTCATTGGATGCTCCTATATGCGGACATGTTTATTGGTCCTTATAATTTAAGATGACTATTGATGGATATTATTACTCAAAATCTTATATATATTAAATAAAACCATGATTACTGATGTTCACAGTGTGTTTGGATATGTTGGGTTCGCCACGAGTAATAATACATTAATGAATAATGTGAGAAAGGATTTGTCACTGCTACAGAGGTAAATATCTTAAGACCTTTTACAAAAATGATATATACAAACTAAATCCATGTCCATGGTGTTCTCTAGGAATGTTAAATTCCGGGAAGTCAGATAATGAGAAATTGAGCACATGGGTTGATGGTATTGGCATGTAACCCGCTTGATTGGAGATATCAGGACAAAGGTATTATATTACACAGTAAGAATTCATATGAGGTGACATGTCATTGCGACATCAACTTCTGTCTCATGGGTTCTATGACCCATTGCTAGACATAAATCTTGTACTTTGGTCAAGTTTTATTAATGATATCGGGAAACAGGCCTAAAGGGTCACACATTTGGTGTAGCCAGTATCACAGTTAAATAATTTATTTATTTAACAAGTTAAATAAATATTTTTCATAGTTTTGGTTTAATATTTATTAAATTATTCTTGATCACATTTATTTCATCTCTAATTATTCAAGAGAATATATTGTCGATATAATATTTATTTATCAGTGAATAATGCAGTTATATATATTTAATAAATAAATAGTCATTATTCAAGGCTCAGTAAAAATTGAGTAAGATTGGTGGAACAAGTTATGGGTCCAGTGAGAAATAATATAAAATATTATTTGGTTAAATAATATTTAAATATAACAAGCATATTAAGAACATGTCATGAAAATAATATCATTGCTATTATTATTTTTCATGAGGATTTTCACATGGAATAATAAATTAAGTAATGACACCTATGTTAATTATTTATTATCACTTGATGAATTAAATTCATTAAGAACATTTCATGGAAATTATATCATTTCTATTATTATTTGACATGGAGCTTTCACAAGGAATAATTAATTAAGTAATTGAAACTATACTAATTATTTATTATGACCTTGTGAATTAAATTCATTGTTATGTTATTATTATCTATATAAGCCAAGGGGTTATTCCACAAGCTAAACAATCATTGTGTGCATAACATCTTTCGAGAAATGTTCCCGATCCTTGATAAATATTCCCTCTCCAAGAATGCTCTTATGAATGAGAGAGATACTCCTCCACCAAGTCAAGGAGAACGCTTTGGAAGTGATTATCAAGGTGATGAAAGGCAGCCATCGCAAGCGCAAGGATCTTTCATAATAGCACCTGAAAACTCCTATGGTGATGTCATGAGATATGTGGAGCTTGTTTGGATCACTAGTAGAGGATTCCTATCCTTTGATTCAACCTCACAATAAAGTCGCACCTCAGACCCATTTTCAAATGCATCAACAAAGAAAGAATCCCCTTGGAGGTAATTGTATAGTTAAATTAATTTAATTAGAAACAAAATATTTTGATCCTATCTTCTCAATTCTAGGTTCTCTCATATTTATTTTATCTTTGATTAAATTATGTGGATACTTCCATTCATCATCATATTGATACAAGAATAATCATAGATTTTGAGAATTTTAAAAGTTGGGTACACGCCCATTCTACGCTTCTCCTGCGCCCGAAACCTACAAGTGGTATTAGAGAAGTCATATTTTCATATATAATTATTTAAATAATTCATTGATGAATTATGATTTAATAATTTAGTTTTTCAATTTATGTTTAATAATTCTTGTAATCTAAATTTCAAGATTTGTTCCTCCCTTATTGTTTCTCGCAAATCTAAGAAAAACACAAAAAATTATGATTACAATTAAATCAAGGATATCATTATGTGGAACCAACGGTTCTGTCTAGATAACACAAAAATACACACTGTGTAGTTGGATCTACACACCATGTATTTCTGTTCAATGCATTAGGAGAAATTCTGCAATTACACAATGCATGTGAAATAATGAAATGTGGCGTAGTTAATTCATACACTACATTTTTACTAGGATAGAGTGGCCCAAAGTCAGCCAGACTACATGCCGTGTGGCCCACTGGACATGGCGTGTAGTCCATTCGGGTCAGGGTCATGTTGTATATCCCATACACAGCTTGGACAGTTGGTGATCGTGAAATGCAGAGTCTACATGGCATATGGTCCATTGGAAATGTCATTTACTCTGAAGATTTATGAATTATACCTCACATGTCGTTACCCCATGTGTGTACTTTAGATGGATGGTGAGGAGGGTACACGCCATGTATTTGGATCAACATGTCGTCCACTATTTCTAGATTATGCATATTTCAAAATTTATTATTATATTATCTAACCCTTGAGACATGTACCATCGTGTGGGTGTAAATTTGGGACACAACATGTGATAGGTTCTATATATATATATGTTTAATTAACATCTGTGTAATGTTCGAAGATCTGCACATCATGTATGAGTTGTATTACAATTATAATTCAGTGTTCATGCCACATGTCACAAGGAATACATTTTATACATGTTTAAATACATGCTGGGTAGTTTTAGACGGGTATTCACTGGGTTGCTTCAAAGGTACAAGTTATGTATAAGGTTATGGATGAAAATCTCAAGGAAATTCAGTAAAGGATTTATATAGAAAGGATTTATTAATTAAAGATAATGATTAATTGATTCAAGCATAATTTATCTTAATTATAATAATTAAAGAAATTAATGCAAGTTTTACCAAATGCATAATTTGTTGCATGTATGTGGATGATCATGAGATAGAAAAAACATTTGGATGGGATTGGTTCCCATTTAATTTATTTATTAAATTAAAACTCTTGGAAGGTGTTCCTTCTCCTCATTAATATAGAGGGCCTATATGCCCATGGTTTCTTTTATGTAAACCCACTTTTACACCTCACCCGTGTGTGAGTTAAAATCATATGTAATGGATGGAGATCCCTAGACAGTGGATGTAGTTCAAGTTAGGAGCCAAGGCGAAACCAATCCAAGGAGATACAGAGGTGGATAGGTGGAAATCTGTAAACATGAACCTTAAATAGTTCAAGGTGTTTCTCCCCTAGGTCAGGGTTAGTTAATAAACCACTAGATAAACTAACCAATAGAAAATATCAATGTCACACCCTTTATTTTATTTATATTACATTTACAGTTATACATTATGGATGTTTGATGTGATAAAATAATTATTGAACTAACAAGCATACAATATGGACCTAAAATAAAAAATGGATTATGCCTAAATATTATCTATACAAGGTTAATCAGTTAATTATATCCCACTTAACATTAAAAATCATGAGAAAAGATAATAAGTGGAAATTTACACATAAAGAATAAAATCCCTCAATTAAATATTAAGTCAGTATAACCTGCCATTACTTCAATTAGAATAAAACCATAGTTCAAAGTGCTTAAAAAATGTATTTGGGGGGTTTTAAATTATTAAGGAATTCTAATTTGAAGTTTTGGGTTGACTTAACTTAGTTTACATTAAGGGTTTACTACCCTAGTAGGACTTGGTGTAACTGAGAGGAAAAGGTTGAAGAAATCCAAAAATTAATGATTTTGTGATTGGGGGGTCCACTAAACAGATCAAGGAGCTGTGAGATAATGTAGTTTGAGTTTGTAATGCCTACCTAAAGCCATTAAAGTTACCTAACCAACCCTAGTTTGTGTAATGTGAAGGGAAATATGGATCATTACTGCTAGAATGTCCAAACAATTGGATATCCTGAAGCCGGTGTTGAGGGATATTGGGTTTTGACAAAATAGTGGGTGACTAATAGATATTAATTTATTTATTTGTTTATATTTATCAATATAAAGTAATACAATTCTGTTCATATTAATTTTTAGAAACTGCAATCAAAATGACATCATACATATTATTGCGACCTATACCCAAAAAGGAAAACCGTCACATCGACACTAATTTTAAAAAGTGGTAAAGGTGCCTTCTGGGTAACCATCTCTATGAGAGTAAACTTTATGTGATGGAAGAGACTTTACCGGTTGTTCCTGGAAATGAGGTGAGTGATGAGGAACACACTGTGTACGAGAAACATCTGAATTACACTATGGATTTTTAGTGCCCCATGCTACCATCCATGACCAATGATCTCCTGAAGCAACATGATTAAATGGATTATTATAGAATGATGTCGCTCTTTTGGAATATCTATCAAGATATGGTGAGATATGAGAGGTATTACATTTCCAATGATTTTTTTACTACTATGATTGGAGATTCTGTGCTAACTGGACCACACATAGTCAATCTTATTGGCTACATTGAGCATCTAGACATCTTTGGGATTGAATTCCTAGATGAGTTGTGTGCATATATCATACAATCATCACATACTATGACCTTCTCTACTTTTATTTTGAATTATAATATGAGAAATAATGAGAAGAGTCTATCTGGGATTCTTACCCTGATTTTCCAAGTTGATAAATACATGAGGCATGAAAAACCCACAATACTTATAGTGAATAGGAAGAGGAAGGATAAGGAAAAGGGGCCTAAGATTTATAAATACTCTAAAGCTTCTGATCACTATTATACTAAGAAGAAGAAGATCCAAATGTATGGAAATAAAAAGGAGGAAGTATGATTTGTGTGTGGCAAGTTAGGCCACTGGAAGATGAATTGCACCCAGAGGAAAGGGGAACCCAAAGGTATGTTTGTTATCAAGTGAAATCATTCCATTTCTACACATTAGGTATTGGATACTGCTTTTGGGACTCACATGTATATTCAAATGCATGAACCAAGTAGATTCCAAAAAAAAAAAAATCAGAGGAGAGGTGGATATGTGAGTTGCCAATGGTGCAAGTTTGGATGCTCTTCCCATTGGTGACTACCACCTCACATTGCAGACATGAATGATTTTGGTTTTACATGGCTATTATTATGAACTTAGTATTACCAAAAATATAATTTTCATATCATGTTTAGATACATATAGATTTATTTTCTTGATCGGAAATAAATATTGTTTCTTTTATAATGGAAACATATGTTTTGGTATGGTACATTTAAATAACTATATATATGTATTAAATTATGAGAACCAAGTGTTGGAAATTGATAAAAAACCAAGTTTACATGACTCAAACAACACCCAATTGTGGCATCACCGACTTAGTCATGTAAATGAGAAGCAACTAACCGAGATCTATTAATATGGTTACTTAGACTCTACCAAGAAAAAACCACTTGATAGCGGTCACACTTGTTTACAAGGGAAAATGGCCAAACCACTATTTGGTGGATAGGGTGAAAGTTCTACAAATATTCTAAGATTGGTAAAAATTGAGGTTTGTGGGACATTTCTAGTGGAATCTAGAGGTGTATATTCATACTTCATTACTTTTACTGATGACTTGAGTAGATATTTATATTAATATTTAATGACGTTTAAGTATGAGTCCTTTGAAAAAATCTAGGAGTTCACGAATGAAGTAGATATTCAGCTTGGTAAGAAGATAAAAAAGCTTTGATCAGATCGAGGTGGAGAATATCTTAACAAATTGTCCATCAACCATTTATGGGAGTTTGGGATCCTATATCAACTCACTTCTCCATGTACACCATAGTGGAATGGTGTTAGTGAAAGGAGGAACCATACCTTGTTGGAAATGGTAAGGTCAATGATGAGTCATAATGATTTTCCATTCTCCTTTTGGGGATATGCATTATAAACTGTGGCATACACATTAAACCATGTAACAACTAGGGTGGAAAACGAGATTCCATTCGAGCTATGGAGTGGAATGAAACCCACTTTGTCACATACACGTGTATGGGGATATAGGGAATTTGTTAGGGATTTATCAGAAAAAAAACTAGCACCTTGGGGCATGAAGTGTATCTTTATAGGGTATCCCAAGGAAACAATGGGATAATACCTATATAAACCCTCATACAATAAAGTGAGTGTTTCCATACATGCCGTCTTTTTTGAGAGGGATCACATCCTCAAAAAGGATAGTGGGAAAAATTGACTTCGATGTAGTTAATTCTCCAGATATATAGGAGTTGGTATAAGAACAAGTTCCATAGGTCCCCATGGAAGAGGTTTTTTTGAAACATAATTACTTCATAAGATTACAAGAGAGGTATGGGAACCAAAAAGATATATTTTTATTTTCATTGAAGATGGCGACTCATTATTATTGGAAAATGATGAACCTCCCTCCTACAAGGAAGTAGTAAAACACTCATAAGATACAAGATGGATATAAACTATGAATTTGAAGTTGGATTCCATATATCCAAACCATGTATGGGTTCTGGTCGATGATCTATTTGATGTAAATCCTATTTTGTTTAAATGGGTATTCAAGAAGAAACTGATCATGGAAGGTCAAGTTAGTACCTATAAATCAAGGCTAGTATCTAAGGGTTTTATACAGCGTTAAGGAATTGAATATGATGAAACCTTTTCACCAATTTCCTTTTTAAAATCCATAATAATCATACTTTCCATAGCATCTTTCCATGACTATGATATTTCGAAGATGGATGTCAAAATTTCATTCCTTAATGGGAACCTTTAGGAAGATGTCTGTATCAAAGAACCATATGGTTTTATGACTCTAGGTGATTTTAAAATGGTATGAATGTTGAAGATATACATTTACGGATTAAAGAAAGCATCTAGGTCATGGAACATTATATTCGATGAATCCATAAGAGAATTTGGGTTCATTTGGAATGAATATGAGCCATGTGTTTACAAGAGGTTTAATGGGAATGCTATCATTATCCTAGTAGTGTATGTTGACGACATATTGACTATTGGAAATTAAATACCAGTCTTACAGTCAGTCAAGGATTGGTTGAACAAGTGATTCTACATGAAGGACTTAGGTGAAGAAAACTACCTTCTATGGAACAAGATCATTCGTGATAGATCCAATAGGATACATGGACTAAGTCAAAGTACATACATTAACCAGATACTAAAGAGATTTAGTATGGAACAATCTAAGAGGGGATTTGTTCCAGCGTAACATGGTATACATCATTCCAAGAAAATGTGTCCCCAGACACAACATGAGAATGATAGGTTGAGTAAGATTCCATACGGTTCAACAATATGATATATAATATATTCCATGTTATGTACCTGAAATGATGTTTCCTATGAACTGAGCATGGTAAGAATATATCAAGACGACCTAGGTGATCAACATTGGACTACTGTCAAGACTATCCTTAAGTATATGAGATGAACGAAGGATATGTTATTGGTGTATGTAGGAGATGTGGAGATTTTCATCAGAGGATACGATGATTTTGGTTTTCAGACAGATCATAATTATCAGAAGTTGCAATCAAAAAATTTTTTTGGTCTCAATAGAGTAGCTGTGAGCTAGAAGAGTTCAAAGAATCCATTTATCGTTGATTCTATAGTAGAGTCTGAATATATAGTGGCTTCTAATGTAGCCATGGAAGCCATCTGGATTCATAAACTTGTCCAAGAGCTTGATGTGGTGACTAGATGTAATGGTCAATTTACAATGTGTTGTTATAATACTAGTGTGGTTGCTCTTGCAATAGAGACAAGGTCACATCAACAGATAAAGTACATACTATGAAAGTATAAAATCTTGATGGATTTCTATCAAAGTACTGAATTTTCAGTGAGTAGAGTGTCCACAAAAGAGAACATGGAGGGCCACCCAACTAAAGGCCTATCTCAGCAGATGCATGAATATAATTTGATAGCTAGAAGGGTCAAGGTTGTTAGTAGTAGGCTATAGTGGAATCGGGAGTCGGTTGAAGTTGGTTCCCTAGAAACCAAATTATATGTACTTTATGATAAACCTATATTCATTGGATGAATATTTATAAACTTTTTATCACATTATGATTTGTCTTCTGCATGACATAGTATGCGGTGAGGTCCTAAGAATAGGTGTCGCAATAAAAGGTCATAGTGGATCCCTGCTATGATGAGAACCCATAAGTTCCATGACACTATTATTGAATATATGTTCTATAGAAAGATGATAACATTTAAAGGGACATAAATGATATAGTCTATCAGGGGTGGTGACTCATGAAACTTTGAGGCACATTCTAATGGTGTGCTCCCTTGTTAATATCCATGAGAATATTATGAAAACAGGATCCACCAGTTGAAAATCCACATTTATAAGTGTCATTGGATGTTATTATCTATGTATGTGTGTATTTGTCTTTATACATTAAGATTATTATTAATGGGTATTATGGATCATGTACTTTGATGCACTGATAAAAACTGTGATGATAGATGTTCGCGGTGAGGTAGGATATGTTGGGTGTGTCATGAGTAATACAACATTAATGGGTAATGTGATAATGGATTTGTCACTTCTATGAAAGTAGATATCTTAGGACCTTTTATGGAAATTATATAGACTAACTAAATCCATGGCCATGGTGTTCTCTAGGAAAGTTTAATTCTAGGAAGTCAAAGAATGAGAAATCGAGCACATGGGTTGATGGTACTTGCATGCAAACCGCTTGATTGGAGATATCATAAAAAAGAGATTATATTACATGGTAAGAATTCATATTATGTGACATGTCATTGGGACATCATATTTTTTCTCTTGGATTCCATGACCCATTGGTAGACAATAATATTATACTTTTGGAAAGCCTGCCTAATGCCAATGAGAAAGAGGAACAAAGGGTCACACACTATATGTAGCCAGTTTCTTAGTTAAATAATTTATTTATTTAACAATTTGAATAAATATTATTCATAGTTGTGGTTAAATAATTATTTAAGCATGCGTGATCAGATATATTTCATCGCCAGTTATTAGAGAGAATACATTGGAGACTGAAAATTTATTTATCGGTGAATAATGTAGTTATATTTATTGAATAAATAAAAAGTCATTATTCAAGGACTAATAAATATTGAAGAGGATTGGATGAACAAGTTATGGGTCCTTTGAGAAATAATATTAAATATTATCTGGTTAGATAATATTTAAATATAACCTACATGTTAATAACATGTCATGGAAATAACAACATTTCTATTATTATTTGACATGTAGTTTTTCACATGGAATAATAAATTAAGTAATGGAACCTTTGATAATTATTTATTATTACCTGGTGAATTAAATTCACTAAGCACATGTCATTGCAATAATATAATTTATATTATTATTTGAAATGGGGTTTTCACAAGGAATAATAATTAATGTAATGACACATGTGATAATTATTTATTATTACCTACTGAATTAAATTCCCCATTATGTTATTATTTTCTATATAAGCCAAGGGTTAATTCCACCGAAAAATTAATCATTGTGTGCAAAACATCATTGGAGAAAAGATCTCGATCCAAGAGAACTCTTCCCTCTCCAAGAATACTCTCATGAAAAAGGAAGATCCTCCTCCACCGGATCTAGGAGAATGCTTTGGAAGTGATTCTCGAGGCGATCAAAGGCAGACATCGCAAGTGTAAGGATCTTCAATGCTTGCACCTAGAGACTATTTCAGTGATGTTCAGAGATACGTGGAGCACCTGTGGATCACCAATAGAGGATTCCTATCCTTGGATTATACATTGTAATGAACTTTCACCTTGGACCCGTGGTCAAACGCATCAATGAAGAAAGAATCACCTTGGAGGTCATTCTATAATTAAATTAAATTATTTATAAAAAAAATATGTTGATCATATATTCTCAGTTCTGGGTTCTCCCATTTTTAATTTATCTTTGATTAAACTCAATGCATACTGGAATCTGTCATTCTATTAATTATGGATTAATCATCAATTATATAAATTTTCCAAGTTGGGTACACATCCATCAAATGCTTCCACTGTGCTCAGAACCTAAAAATCTCACACACTTATTGTCCCGATGTGGGCCAATGATGGGCCCTAGAGATCAAAAGGAGGAAAAAAAATTAGGTGTTTTGTATAGACTATAACGGGGAAAACCTTTATTTGGTATAGTAGTCTACTAGGAGGACCTATGTCAGGATGGGAAGACCTTCATCATCAATTCCTTTATGAATTCATTTCTACAATGAAGAAGATGATGATCTTCGACCTATAAAACTGAAAACAAAATTATAATGAGGGTGTGTATGACTTCAAGAATGGTGGAAGGGTCTCACCTACTCACTTAGAATCCCTTTATCATAAGAGAAAATATTGTAACTCTATGCTGACAATCTTGGGGATGAGTTGGAGACACATCTAATCCTAATAAAATATATAGGTGAATTAGGGGAGTTTCCCGAATCAGATCAATGTTTAGAATAATCCATCTAGAGGACCCAATCCAAAACACTTCTCATGCCCAAAACATAGGGAAAATTCCATATAGTGTAGAATCTATAACTATAAATCTAAATCCAATGACATATCCCATCCAAATACCCAGGCAGGCCCAAAACCACCCATCACCTCCTTTTGAGTAGTGAAAACCACATAATTGCTTGTAGATATAAGCATTGAGAAATAAGGGTCACTTGGGATTTTTGGAATGGATGAAAAAAGAATACACTTTATGAAATGAAAAATTCCCCAATTATTTCTTAGTGGCTATGGACTATAACCTGCTCACACATCCACAACCCAGGAAGTCCAATGAGGTTGACCTCACTGACCGTCCCGATTACTGCCTTTTCTATAGAAGGTTGGGTAATAATATATAGAACTAAATTATCATTGAATAAATCTTTTAAGACATGAAATATTCTGGTCAAGTGGTTTTAGATATCTCCCTATAACAAATGTCTTGCCTATCCATGATCAAACTGGAAGAAGGGAGTGATTGGAAAAACATCCCAGAAAGACGTGCATGAAAATTTATCAACTGAATGACCTAAAAGAAAATTGATTGAGACCATGAAACTTTGAAATAACAGTTGAAAAAACCCACAATAGATCCACTACCCATGAAGGAGACACCAAATGTGCCTCCAAAATGTGGTAATGACCACCTGAAGTAGGAAATAACAGAAGAGGAAGAGTATATTCTCCTCTAAAGAAAATATTAAATCGTGATGAATTATTCCTTGAAGCATCAAAAAAATGTGCACTGCCCCACCTGATGGAACCCTCATCAAATGAATAATCCCTATTTAGTTATTTCAACATGAAACAATTATCATACCCCTTCTATGATGATGAGTTTTCTCCAAAGCATGGTTTTCCCAAACACAACTGGGGAATGGGAGGCCGCATCCACTAGATCCAAGGATATTGGGGAAAACGTGGATGTGGTCAGACCCAATACTACACTAATATCCCTATGGAAGACATATATGCAGCTGATAAGCATGGGAAAATTATTCAACAGACTTAAATGAGAAAAGAAGGTGCCTCATAGCCCTCCAGCAGTCAGCCACATTTGATTTTCTTGTATGACTGTTTAACGAGGGTCCAATCTGATAAACCTAGGAAACAGGGAAGGACAACATGTCTTCTAACTATAGAAATAGATACTACATAAATCTCTACATAACCACTAGGTTATTCTATCCTAGATTCCTCAAATCCTCATCTACACATCTAGGAGCAACCCCATATTGGGAAGCACCAACCTCTAGAACAAAAATACGACATTATGAAACATATGGTAGTTGTCCCAACCATGATCTCAATCCTTGATGTAATACATATTTCAAAACTACTAAGGGAAGCTCTTTTTGAATCCCTCTAGATCACATAAGAGTTCCGGAGAGAAGTCGTTGCAGCTGAGGTCTATCAAGTGGAGACCATGGAATCAGAATGTCACTTTTCCATCTCATTCAATAAACAATATCATGAAGAATCCCTTCATGGACACATAATACCCATATATGTCTTGGGAAAAATCGATAATGTAACTATACAAAGGGGTCTGATTGATAATGGTTCTGGGATTAATCTTATTCCAGTCCAACCCTAGCAAAAATTTAGATATAGAGAAGGGGATTTTTCTCCAATTAAGCTAACCATCCAAGGTAATGATAAGTGTGAGAAAAGGCCTATTGGAAAAATCAAGACCAAATCCCAGTTTGGGGATCATAAATCAGATGATGTGTTTATGGTAATCCATCAAGACACCGTGTATAACATCCTTCTTGGAAGGCCCTGGCTCCATATCCACCTAGAAATACCTTCAACATTCCACCAGTGTCTGAAGTATCCCGTTAATAGAAAATATGGTATACCACATGGGGATAATTATCCTTTAAAGACTTGAAGGGACACATATACTGAAGCAAAAATCTATTAAAAAGGAGTAGAAAAACCAATGGAGGATAATTATATAGAGTTTTATGCTCCCAATGGTTTGGGGACCACCCTTGTGAATCCTTGGAGTATTCTCGATGGAAACTATGTGCTCCCTGTAAACCTGGTCGAGGTCACAGATTTAATACCAGAGGTCTAAGCCCATTCAATCCCTAGTGACAATAGAAAAGACTATCAGCTCTAAAATCTCTCTAAAATGACTCAGTCAACAGGGGATGATAATGTCTCTTCTCATAGAATCTTTTACTGTGGTGATGATAGTAAATCCCCCTGATTTCTATCTCCATTTGAAAATTCCTCCAGAGACACAGAGATGGAGAACATGAGGTTGACCATGGGAATGTCGCTCTAGTATTTTATGAAGCTGTATCCCCAACCATTGATGAACATAAGAAGATAAATATTGGAATAGAGGAATACCCGTGACCTACACTTATTATTACTTCCATTCCCCTCGAATAGAAAGCGATGTACATCACATTTCTGATGTAGCACTAATATTTGTTCATATGAAACTACATAGAATTTCTAAGGCTGAACCTAGATGTGGCTACACACCATCTCGATCTACCATATGAGCATCAAGCTTTCAAGCATGTAACTAGGAGGATACACCCCTCTCATGAAACCAATATTGAGGCAGAGGTTGAAAAGTTGATAAAATACAACAATGTATGAGAAGTGAAATACTTGAGATGGCTTCCCAACATTGTCCCTATCAAGATGAAGAATTGGTAGATTAGGGTCGACATTGATTTTAGGGACCTTAATCGGCATTTTTCAAAATAAATCCCCATTTCTGATCATATAACTCTTGATCGATGAAACCAATTGTTTCAAATCCATTTATTTCATTGATGGTTACTCGGGGTGCAATCAGATAAAGATGGCCCCTAAATATGAAGAAGCCAGTGCCTTAAGAGCGTATCATGAGATAATTTCCTATAATGTCATTCCCTTTGGTTTGAAGAATACTGGTGCCACATTTCAATGCACCATGCACCATATCTTTAAGCCATTCCTGGTAAAGATAGTCGAATGTTAAGTATATGACCTGGTGGTTAAATCTTAATAGCAGTGTGATGACTTCAAGGATCTGTAAAAAATTAGTGACATTATGTGACTGCGAAGTATGAAGATAAATATGTTGAAATGTACTTTTATGGTATCTTTAGGGAAATAACTTGATTTTATGGTATACCACCACGAGATTGAGGTTGACTCAGAGAGGATTAGTGTTATCTTATAAATTTCACCCCTATAAATCTTATAGAATTTAGAAGACACCAAGAAAATCTTTATTAAATTTGGTGGTTTATTGCCGACCAGGTAGAAAATTATCTCTCCTTCACCAAGATAATGAAGAAGGGAACCGACTATCAATGGGATGATGGGTTCCTAAAGGCATTTGGAAGTCTCAAGCATTACTTTCTATATCCACTAGTCTAGACGTATCCATTGGAAGGGAGGACACTCATCTTATATGTGGCCACCATGGAATGATCACACTAGGTGCCTACCTAGAACAAAAGAATGACGCAAGAATCAAACACCGTCTTTATTCCCTCAGTCATACTATGCTAGGTACAAAGACTCGATAATCAAATGTTTATAAGAACATCCTCACACTCATCTCCATAGTCAAAAAGATGAGGTATTACATCTCTTACCATGAATTCCGATTGGACTCTTGTATCGATCCTATCAAGTACGTCCTTGGCCTCCCACAACTGACTGGGTGATTGGCCCGATGGGTTGTCATTCTTCAGAAATATGACATTTAGTTTGTGTCACTAAAGATAGTGAAAGGGAAAGACCTGGATAATTTCCTCGCAACACATCCCATCCCAATGAATATACCTCAAGACACCAATCTTCTCAATGAAGAGGTCCTCTAAGACCATGATACTCCCCATACATGAGAGAGATATTTTGATGGCCCTTCATGAGGTCCTATTAGGACAAGGATGAAAAACCTAAATCTCAATCGGGTTAGCCTAAGGATTTTATTTTTTTCTCATGAAAAACCAGTTTTTCTATACTATTTCCCTCTATCCAAATGCTTCACAAATAACTAGATAGAATATGATGCCCTCATCAATGGCTTGTAATTGACCTTACAACTGAAAAGTTTCTACCAAATAATCAAAGGGTATTTATAGTTACTGAAAAAGTAGGTAAATGGTCAATATTCCACCAAGAAGAAAGAACTCGACCCTCTCACTAGCTATACTAGGGGACTAATGGAATAGTTCCCTATTGAACCCATGTTGCATCCTGTTCCCAGATCATAGAATTCCTGTGTCGATTAATTGGAGACTGTGGCCACCGTCCTGGCCAATCCTAACCAGAAAGAGATAATATCCCACATAAAAAATCAGAGAATGGTCTCAACGATCATTGTCTGTGATATGGGAGAGAGAGATCAGGTCAACATTGTCCTAGAGCATTATGCATTGATAGTAATCCCTGGATAGATGGAGCCCATAATCAGCCATCTACATGATGGGACTCTTATGATTGATAGAGTTGGGAGGGAATAGGTTCGACACCATATAGTGAAATTTACCCTGCAGGATAGCCCGGATGAGAAGAAAACCTTATACAAGTTTAAATTTGATAAGATCCTCCTTAGATGCATATCATAAGGATAGATTTATACCACCATGGAACAAGTCCATGTGGGATCTTACAACACCCATCAATCTAGGAGCAGTCTCTCCCATCAGATCAGGTGGTTAGGATATTACTGTAAAACCATAATACAATACTATGTAGAATTCACCAAGAAATGTCATCCATTCCAAATCCATGTGAAAATCATCCACCAAAAACTGGAATTTCTACATACATCTAAATATTACTAGCCATTTTTTTGGCGGGATGGATGTCATGGGGCCATATCCCCCAGCAAAAAATAATCAGTTCAAGTACATCCTTACTACTATCGACTTCTTTTTCCAAATGGGTTGAGGCCATTCCACTCATGGAGGCCGGGATGAAGAATATCATCAATTATGTGAAGTCCCATATCATAACTAGTTTTAGAGACCCTCACACAATTTTAATGGAAAATGACACAAAATCCAATTCTATAATGTTGAAGAAGTTGTACTAGGAGTACAATATTGAGTCCAATCACTCATATCACTATCATGCAGCACAAAATAGACTGATAGAGGACTTCAATAAGTATCATTAAAATATAATTCCGAAGGTTGTGAACAAGGATAATAAGTCTTGGATGAAAAAACTCTTCCATGCTTTATGGGTCTACCATACTACCATGCGTACTACTACACAAGAAACTCAATACTCACTGGTGTATGGGGATGAGGTAGTGCTTCCCATAGAAGTCCAGCTACCCTCAATCTGAATTTACAAATACAGAAAACTCTTAGACAATGAGAAATCGAAAAATCAACTAGATGAATTGTGATGAATTGATGAGAAGAGGTTTCACAAACTGTACAATCTAGAAACTCATCAGAAATGGATAACACAGACCATTAATAAAAAGGTTTTCCTACATTAATTCCTTCAAGGGGAACTGATATTGGACCTAATAATATCAAGGATACCATGAAATATGACCATGAAATTTGATCCCAAGTGGTAAGGACATTATGTAATATCTGAGGTTTATCATAATAGAGCATATTTGCTGGCCACCTTGGATGGGGAGTGTGTCACAGCTCCCACCAGTGTCAGGTCTCTCAAGAAATACTTTGCATAAGATTTCATCTTGGGCATCCACATCAAAGTATGTCCTATCATTTGTCCTAACCACATGATGTTAAAATGTATGGATTTCATACTTACAGTAAGACATTAAACTAAAGGGTTTCTTAAGAACCATGCACGAATAGATTCCTATCATAATAAGATATATAGTGATTTCTAGACCTCTATTATTGGGCCCATCCATAGGATTATTTCCCTTTCATGAAAGGTGATCCAATTTCCTTACCACATTATGTAAAACTACACAGACCCAGAACACCCCCCTTTACAATGGGCAACTAAATTTCCTTACCACATGTTGTAAAATTGTATGAATCTGTGACATCCACCCCCATTCACATCGAGTCACCTAAATCCATTCCACATGATGTTAAACTACACGGTTCTTATAGAACTACATATGTATTGATGAAAATTTATGATGAGTTATGTTAGGATGAATCAATACTATATCTTGGTCTATCCACTACATGACATAAAATTACCTTTATGTACACTCAGCTATCAATGAATTGTTTGGAAACTCATATCGTTCCATGTTTCTCACACCGAGCATAGATGATGTGATATTAAAAAATGTGGTAGGTACTTACCTTCACAAATAAGGCATAAAATTACACAATAGGCCCATTAGGATCATGAATTCACGTTCTTAAAATGCATACCATGAGTCCTTACCACATGATGTTAAACTACACGAGCAATGTCCTTTCACTATGAAGTTAAAATGCACGTTCAATGTAATTACCATATGAATTTATACTACATAGTCCTTCAGAACTTAATATGGTTTGATTCCCATTTTGATGAGATATGTAGTGACACCCATACTTATTCCCATGGGCCTAACCACAATATTCCTATCAATTCATGATGGTTTTCCCTCTTCCTCACTGTATGACGTTAAAATGAATGGAATTTATAGAACTACCTATGGATTGATTCTCACCTTTTATGAGATATAAAGAAACGCCGAGAATCCATTCTCAGCCCTAGCCACAATGGTTCCATTTATTCAAATTAGTTCACCCTCATCCTTACCACATGTCGTTAAACTACATGGATCATTAAGAACTATGTGTACCTTGATTCCAGTCATCACATGATACGTAGTGATGCCTAGATCTCTAATAATGAGGCCCAAATGAAATGGTAAATAGAAATAATGCCCACATGTAGAGACCCAAATCTTGACGTACATGGGAATTACATTACTTTTTTCGGAATACTTAATACATAACAAAAATAGATAGAGAAGGACCGTAATAGTTTAGTGTATTTGGAAAATCGGAATATAATCTTCTAATCGTGGTGAAAGATCTTCAACATATCCTATAAAGATCTTCCCCTTTCGTTTTCTTACCTAAAACTTTTCTTTAAATACTGTGGAAAGGATAAAATATAAAGGGTGAGTTCAAAAGCTCAATAAGGGTAAGAATGGAGAAAATCAAACAAATCATATATATTTGAACTTAATAAAAAATATGAACATAATGTTTAAACCTCAAAATCTTGAGCAAAGACATACAACATGGAAGTATGTAAGGCATAGATCATAAAGAAAAATTAATCATGATAAAATAGCATGGGAATAAAACATGTAATTGTGGAAACCATTAAACACATGTTATGATTTCCATACTAGCCAAGGCATTTCTTCAAAGACCATCTTAGTGGAAAAAGTCATTTTCTGAATCGAGTTAACTCCTCATTCCAGTCTTGTATCACTGAACCGGATTAACTTTCCGTTCCAGCCATGTCCATCTCATGAGATATAAATCTTTACCCAAATCATTGGAGGGAGATATAGGTCCCACCCATGTCATAATGAAATCATTCTTATTTGTACCACAACATAAACATAAATCATTCATCATAACCAAAAGAATAAATTGGGTTTCATAAACATCATCCCATCATAACATAATCCATATAAAACAAATGGATATCATTTCATCATAAGAAAAGTGACACCAGGTAAATCATAGAGACATTATACTTGAAATATACACATATGAAATAATTTCATCTTATATGTAAAATGTTTTTGATAAAACACTTGAAATTAATTCTTGAGGAAAATATCATTTCTTCTTCAAAATAATTTTCTTTTCACAAAATTCCATGCAATTTTAAAAGAAAAGGATTTTGTTGAAAATATTCATGAAATCTTGTAGAGTAAGATTCATGAAAATAAGGTGTTACAAAACCGTAAAAATCCTTTCTTTCTGAATAAGTTAAAAAACATTATCCTTGTACTTTTGTTGGAAAAGTCAAAAAGTTCCTCGTATGGTAAACAAAAGAAATATTCCTTTCATAACATGTAGTAAAAGTAAAAAATGGGTAAAAAGTACTTTAAACATACATAATAATAGTTTCAGAAAACATGGACATGGATGATAACAATGACCCCAGTAAATACTTACGAATAAACATCTCTTATAAGAACGAGATTGGAATAATTATCCCTTACCTTAGGTCCGATATGCTTCGTACGTATACGAAACTCATATATAATGATTTAAATAATGTAAATGACTTATTAAAGAATCATATTCATTTTTATGATATCATATATGGTTCACTTATGACTTTATATTACCCGTTCTTTTGTAAATTCAATGTTAAAGCAGCGTTTTGGGTAAAATCGTTTTATTTATCGTACGTGTTTGGACTTGTTGTTCTTGATATTATTATTACTTATGTCATTTTTTACTTACATCCAGAATTTAAATCATGATTTATATATCATATATATTCAGTATATATATATATATAATTGATAGATAAATGAAATGAAATACACCCTTCATTGAGATGATAGGCCGTACGTACGCATGAACACTGTTTTCCTTTCCTTATTGACTGGAATGGAAGTAAGTAGATGAAATATATATATATACATAAATAAATTAGCTTTAAAATGTCATATATTTTAGTATTATTCATTATATATACTTTTTAATCATTCTTGAATGGTTAACATGGAGAATGGATCTCATCGTGCCGTGGAGACGGTAATCCGTACGTAGGCTTGAGCGATGATATCATTCCCATAATTATTGAATTGAATTGGAGTGGATGATATTATATCTCAGAATCAGTATTATGTTATAATAACTATATATAGTTATTCTTTAAACCATTATACCCATCCAAGTAAGGTGGTGGTGGAAAAACAGAGTACACCACGGCATGGAGACGGTATTCCGTACGTACGCACATGCGGTGATATAGTTTGTTGTAGGATGGATAGAAGGTGAAATAGGGTGGTGTAATATTTATAATAACATATCAGTATATGAGTTATACTAATGTTATTAATTTATGATGAAACAAATAAATAAGAAGAAGTTTAAGAAGAAAGAAACTTGAAAGAATCGGTAGAAGAGATTATCTCTTCTTCAACCCACCACTTTAAGCTTACTCTTAAGGCACTAAAGTTTGTCTTTTGTGGAGACCAGAACCACTATAATGTTTATAGGTATTTTGATAATGGAAATGGGCAGGGTTTGGCAGAGCTTGAAGGCTCAAAATTGTGTAAAGAGAAGAGGGAGGAGGTGACCTTTTATAAGGGAGGAGAGGGGCACCTTAGGAAAAATTAAAATATTATTTTATAATAACATCCTATTCAGTTTATAATAGCTCCAAATTGATTTATTTAGAAGATAAAGTGTGTATGGATCAAAATTATCTCAACCAATATGTTTTAGACAATTTTAGGTTACTATTTTAACTTTATCATTTAAATTTAACTCTAAGTTAAATAATTTAACTTTTAACGTGTCTTCTTGTTTTCTTACACTATATGGTTAATAAACATACTATAACAAGAAAAACGAACCCCAAGTGGTTCATTATTAATATATATAACCTTATATAAGTTATCTTTCTAAACCTTAGATTTTTAGTAATAAAATAACAATTAATAATATAATATTTGTCTTAAAAACTATTTTATGTCAATTTTGACACAATTTGGTAATAAATTTTTGTGAAAATCATAACAGCATGATTCGTTCGATAAATGTTAATTAAATAAATACTAAAATTTCATATTGTCCTAGAAAATTATTGAAATTCATAAAATGTCTCAAATTACATTTATTTTCATATTTATAACATCAATTATGTTAATATTTCATTAATAATGTAATTACTGCATCATCATTGTGTCATAAATAAATTAAATTATTTAAAGTCTAAAAATTATAAATAAAATACCATTATGTAGTAAATCTTTTTATATTTATAATGAATATTTATAGTTGAATTTATCTTATGTATAACCCTATATTAAAAATGTTTTAGTTATTAAACTTTGATTTTAACTATTTTAACTCTTCTTTAAACAAAATAATAATAAATGTCCTAATCTAATCCAAGTGGACCTAAATTATAATATTTTATTTATAAGGTTTTTTTGGTAGAATTACACTTATCCAATAGAATTATGACATGTGTTTGGGTAATAATAATATCATTTTTACCCTTAATTACCCTATTTCATTTTAACTGTGGTAAATAAAAGTAAAAAGTTACTATTCACCAAAAATTATTTTTATCGTATTGAACCACATTTTACTCTTTGATATTAACTTTGTCTCTCAGATTTTCGAAGTTCCACTTACAGAAGAGGTAAAATTATTTTTTATGTTAATTTTTAAATTCACCTAGGAGGTGGGTGAAAGACGGTGAAAATTTCAATAAAATTTTTATATATATAAAATTATTATAAAATAACTCCAAATAATTAAATTGAACTTATATAGGTATCATGTATCTATTTTGACCTAAAATAAATTTAAATAAAATAAATTATTATTTAAATAAAATGTCGGTTTTAACCAATAACTTAATGTTTTCTCTATTCATCAAAAAATTGAATATTTTCAGAAAAATACCAAAATTTGACCCTACTCTAATTTAGATATTACGAATCCAAAAATGAAGTCCATTTTGAAAGATAAAATTTATAAAATTTCAGAAAGTGGATATTACTATTCATAATGGCTAGTTGATAATAATATTATAATAATATCTCGTTTAGTGAAACTCGGTATGGCGTACTACACACACTATCGAGGAAGGTCTTAATTGTGTGCAATGCAAGACAAGTCTCAGCTGCGTGTAGTGAAAGCTCTGTTTGGTGTTGCGTATAACATAATCAAAACTAATTTCATTTATACATTAAACAAAATCTATACTTAATGTTTCATAGAATAATTTCCACAAAACAAACTTGAATTTTTTTGTAACACGAGCCTAGAATAGTGTTGAGTATACTACAAGCTAATATGGTGTTGCGTATAGTACAAGCTAATATTGGTGTAGTGTATAATAGAAGACATTAAAGAAATTAAAAATAATATATCTCATAAAATCTTAGGGTGTTACATTCTACCCCCCTTAAAATGAATTTCGGCCTCACAATTCGTCGGGGTTATAAATCATTTACTACTTGAAAGTTTCTTTCATAAAAACCAATATCATAAAAGGAATACTAAAACATAATTTTAAAAAGTAAAGTAAGAAATGTAACGGTCACCCAGATTAACTCATCACTGGGTTTCCACATAGGAGAACATTGGTGGAAATATGGATATAGAAGAAAAATCTAACCATCAAGTTATGATGGAGAGTGGTAGAGAACATGGATATGAAAAATCCAACAATCACAAAGCCATAAATTTGGGATGATTTATGGTACCATCTGATTCATCAGATATAAGGACACTGGGACAAAATTTTCTGTTTTCAAGATCATTTCCCTAAAGTTGAAGAGTTTTTGAATTAAAATAAATAATTACTTGGTTTTGGTACAATCTTACTGTTGTTTGTGCCTTAAACAATTTCCACTTCATCACTTTAAGAAATGAAGTTGAATTTGTCTTCCGTAAAGTGTTAGAAAATCATGTGATAGAATGATAGGTCATTCCATCTATCTTAAACAAAAGGATAGAAAAAGTTATTAAATAAACATAATTCCATCTATAGTGAGATTAATCGTATATGGTTCCTAAAATGGACTTATACTTCATATATCATACTGATCAATATAATAAAACTAGTTTCTACTAACCAGAGACTTTCTGTAGGCCAGTGGTAGGCGATAAAGGCTGGTCGCACTTTGGTTGTGGGTTTAATTCCCACAGCCTTGTCCGATGCGACGGGTTGTCGCTCGTCCTACAGGTTGTCCCTTTTTCTCAAACTACATTGTAATAAAATACCTGAAATAATATCAAAAAAAGTTCTGGCCTTAAACAATACTATTTTATGTCTAACTTAATTCATTCCAATCTTTAGGCTGATCAAAAATACTTATATCTATGCTCATAGTATAAGGAAAACAATTACAATAAATGTCATCCACCGAGCATGTGAATACCATCATTTATCCCCCATATATCATACGATATATCTTGTTGGTCAAATTATAAACATGTGAATACCCTAATCATGTATTCTCTTGAAAACTGAATATCCATTGAACCTTAGTGAAAACATGAATGTTGTCAAAATTTAACATGATCCACATACCAAAATCCCAAAATTTATATATACTCAAACCATGATATAACTTTGTCCTTATACCAGTCATGATCTCATTTCAATTTTTCTTTATCCCTTCATTATGCGCACATCATCTTTTTTCCAAAAATATTTCAATCACTTTTCATGGTTACCGATACCATATAATTATTTAAAACCAATACATAGATATTCCAAAATTCCACGATACCATAAATGAGATTCCGTGATACTATTTTCAAATCCCATTGCATAATCACTCAATCATTACACAACCTCATTGTCATACTCAATATCACAAATAGTGATCGCATGTGACTTCCCTTTATCCTTTTACTTAAGTGGTTTCTCATGTTGATCATTATTAACCATTGGATTAGGGAATCGATTAACATAATTCCCCATTTCCTTGCACTTGAAGCATTGAAGTGTTGGTGGTTTGTTCTCTGTAGTCTTTTCTTTATTCACATAATTAGCAATCCTTTTTCCATTACATTGACACTCAGCTGCTCGATGACCTTATTTTCCACACTTAAAACATATTCTAGTCCCTTTAATACAATCTCCTCCATGATTCTTTCCACGCTTTGAGCATAATGAAACATTCATCTTCTTTTCACCATTATTCTGAGATTTCACCTTGAACTCCATATTTTGTTTCTTGTCAGAACCATGAGATGGATATGTAACACCAACTTCCATTTTTACCATGATATCACAACACACAATTTCATCATAGCTACTGAAGTCTATGATAGCTAATGCCCTTCGAAGACTTGGTTTTAAGCCACTGAAGAATCGATCAAATTTACTTTCAGGTTGGACGATAAAGCCAAATGTATATCTTGCAAGCCTTGTAAAATTTTCTTCGTATATACCAACAGATTCATCATCCATTTTCTTAAGCTCATGTAAATACTTTTCCATCTTTATTCGAAGAATACGAGGGAAGTACTTATTGAAAAATACGTTCTTGAACTCATCCCATTAAATGGATTCAATTTCATCTAGGGGCCTCATATTCTTAATTAGAGTCCACCATTGATCTGCTTCACCTTCTAAATGGTAAATAGCTAGAATGAATTTTCATGTTACAAACAAAAAAGTATAGAAAATATCCTTTCAATGGTACTCATCCATTGTTCAGCAACAAGTGGACTAGAAGACCCACTGAAAGAAGGTGGACATTGCCTCATGAATGACTTAATAGAATATTTTTCCATTCTCTGCTCATTTGGAAGTCCAGAATGATTCATTGCTTGTGTAAGTATAAAAAAATGATTCTGCACTCCATCTCCCATAATATTAGTTTTTTCAGGAAGAAAATCATTGCATTGTCTATTACATTGATCAACACGGTTCCTTCGGGTTCCAGCCTTCATCTAAAACCCAAAAAGAATACTGTGAGAGGAAAAATCGTGCTAGGGAAAACAACATAATAAAGGGGGAGTAACTTCAATATATAACATAATAGGGTTAATTCTAAGATTTCTACTATAATTTTAGTACTATAACCTATACTTATACTTAACCTTAGGGACATCCCTAGACATACCTGAGTAATATCTCTAGGGATCTCACTAAAGATTTCACATACGAGTTTTCAAAGGTTGACTAATGCTTTCCTATGATACCAATTGTAGAGACCCAAATCTTGATATACATGGACATTACATTAATTTTTATGTAATACATAATACATAACAAAAACAGATACACAAGGACCGCAATAGTTTAGTGTCTTTGGAAACTCGGAATATAATCTTCTAAGCGTGGTAAAAGATCTTCAACACCTCCCATAATGATCTTACACTTTTGTTTTCCTACCTAAATCCTTACTTTAAATCTTGGGGAAAATAAAAAATATAAAGGGTGAGCTCAAATGCTCAGTAAGGGTAAGCATGGAGAAAATAAAAAAAATCATATACATTTGAACTTAAAAAAACAAGAACATAATGTTTAACCATCAAAATCTTGAGCAAAGACATAAAACATGGCAGTACGTAAGGCATAGATCATAAAGAAAAATTAATCATGATAAAATATAATGGGAATACAACATGTAATTGTAGAAACCATTAATCACATTTTATGATTTCCATAGTAGCCAAGGCATTGCTGCCAAAACCATCTTAGTGGACAAAGTCCCTTTTTGAATTGAGTTCACTCCTCGTTCCAGTCCTGTATCACTGAACAAGATTAACTTTCCATTCCATCCATGTCTATCTCATGATATATAAATCTTTACCCAATGAATTAGAGGGATATATAGGTCCCACCCATCTCATAATCAAATCATTATTACATGTGCCACAACATAAACATAAATCATTCATCATACCCCAAAGAATAAAACGAGTTTCATAAACATCATCCCATCATAACATAATCCATATAAAACAAATCGATATCATTTTATCATAAGAAAAGTGAAACCATTTAAATCATAGATACATTATACTTTAAATATACACATATGAAATAATGTCATCTTAGATGGAAAATGGTTTGGATAAAACACTTGAAATGAATTCTTGAGGAAAACATCCTTTCTTCTTCAAAATCATTTTATTTTCACAAAATTCCATCCAATTTTAAAAGAAAAGGATTTTATTGAAAATATTCATGAAATCTTGTATATTAAGCTTCATGAAAATAAGGCGTTACAAAATCGTAAAAATCCGTTCATGTCGTATAAGTTAAAAAACATTCTCCTCGTACTTTTGTCAGAAAAGTCAAAAAGTTCCTCATATGGTAAACAAAAGAAATATTCATTTAATAAAATTTGGTAAAAGTCAAAAATGGGTAAAAAGGAATTTAAACATACATAAAAACACTTTTAGAAAACATGGACATGGATGATAACAATAACCCCAGTAAATACTTACGAATAAATAATCTCAGATAAGAACGATATTGGAATAATTATCTCTTAACTTAGGTCTGATATGCTTCGTACGTATCCGAAACACTTATATAATGATTTAAATAATGACATTGAATTATTAAAGAATCATATTAATTGTTATGATATCATATATGGTTCACTTATGACTTTATATTACCCGTTATTTTGTAAATTCTATGTTAAAGAAGCGTTTTGGGTAAAATCGTTTTATTTATCGTACGTGTATGGACTTCTTGTTATTGATATTATTATTACCTATGTCATGTTTTACTTACTTAGAGAATTTAAATCATGAATTATACATCATATATATTCAGTATATATATATATATAATAGATAGATAAATGAAATGAAATACACCGTTCCTGGAGACGGTAGGCCGTACGTACACATGAATGTTGTTTTCCTTCCCTTATTGACTTGAATAGAAGTAAGTAGATTAAATATATATATAAATATATATAGTAGCTTTATCATGTCATATATTTCATTATTATTTATTATATATACTTTATAATCATTCTTGTATGGTTAACATGGAGAATGAATCTCATCGCGTTGTGGAGACGGTAATCCGTATGAACGCACACGTGATGATATCATTCCCATAAATATTGAATTGAATTCGAGTGGATGATATAATATATTAGAATTATTATTATGTTATAATAAATATATATAATTATTCTTTACACCATTATACCCATACAAGTAAGGTGGTGTTGGAAAAACAGATTACCCCATGACATGGAGACGATATTCTGTACCTATGCACGCGCGATGATTTCGTTTTTCGTAGGATGGATAGAAAGTGAAATAGATTTGTTACATATTTATAATTACATATCAGTATCTGAGTGACACTGATTTTATTAATTTATTATGAAACAAATAAATAAGAAGAAGTTTAAGAAGAAATAAACTTGAAAGAATCGGTAGAAGAGATTACCTCTTCTTCGACGCACCCATTTTAAGATTCCTCTTAAGGCACTAGAGTTGGTCTTTTGAGGATACCAAAACCTCTATAATGTTTATAGGGATTTTGAGAAGGGAAAAGGTGTAGGGGTTGGCTGATCTTGAAGGCGTAAAATTGTGTAAAGAGAAGAGGGAGGAGGTGCCCTTTTATAAGGGAGGAGATGGGCACATTAGGAAAACATAAAATATTATTTTATAATAAAGTCATATTTAGTTTATAATAGCTCAAAATTGATTTATTTCTAATCTAAAGTTGGGATTGGTCGAAATACTCTCAACCAATAGGTTTTAGAAAAGTTTATATTACTATTTTAACTTTATCATTAAGATTTAACTCTAAGTTAAATAATTTAACTTTTACAGTGTCTTCTTGTTTTCTTACACTATATGGTTGATAAACCTACTATGACAAGACAAAATAACCCCAAGTGGTTCATTATTAATATAAATAACTTTATCTATGTAATTTTTCGGAACCTTATATTTTTATTAATAAAATAAGAATTAATAATCTAATATTTGTTTTAAAAACTATTTTATGTCAATTTTGACACTATTTGGTAATTGATTTTTTTGAAAATCATAACAGCATGATTATTTCGATAAAATTGAATTAAATAAATACTAAAATGTCATATTAACCTATAAAATTATTTTAATTCTTAAAAAGTCTCAAATTACATTTATTTGGGTATTTATAACATCAATCATGTTAATATTTCATTAATAAGGTAATTAATGCATCATCATTGTGTCATAAATAAATTAAATTATTTAATGTCTAATAATTATAAATAAAATACCATTATTTAGGAAAACATTTTATACTTCTAATTAATATTTATAGTTTAATTTTTCTTATGTATAACCCTATATTAAAAATGTTTTATTTAGTAAACTTTGATTTTAACTATTTTAACTCTTTTTTAAATAAAATAATAATAAATGTAATAATCTAATCCAAGTGGACCTAAATGATAATATTATATTTCTGAGGTTGTTTTTGGTTGATTTAAACTTATAAAATTGAATTAAGACATGTGTTAGGGTAATGATAATATCATTTTTACCCTTAATTACCCTATTTACTTTTAACTGTGGTAAATAAAAGTAAAAAGTTACTATTCACCAAAATTATTTTTATCTTATTGAACCATATTTTAATACTTGATATTAACCTTGTTTCTAGGATTTTCAAAATTCAACTCACAGAAGCAGTAAAATTATGATTTATGTAAATTTTCAAATTTTCCAAGGAGGTGGGTAAAAGACGGTGAAAAGTTCTATAAAATTTTTATATATCTAAAATTATTATACAATTACTCCAATGAATTACATTGAACTTATATAGGTATTATGTATCTATTTTCACCTAAAATAAATTTAAATAAAATAAATTATTATTTAAATAAAAATTTGGTTTTAACCAATAACTCAGTGTTTTCAATATTCATCAAAAAATTGAATGTTTTCAGAAAAATACCAAAATTTCACCCTAGGCTAATTTTGATATTCTGAATCCAAAAATGAAGTATATTTTGAAAGATAAAATTTATAAAATTTCAAAAAGTAGTTATTACTATTCATAACGGCTAGTTCATATTAATATTATAATAATATCTCGTTTAGTGAAACTCGGTATGGCGTACTACACATGCTATCGTGGAAGGTCTTGATTGCATGTAATGCAAGGCTAGTCAGGGTTGCGTGTAGTGAATGCTCCGTTTGGTGTTGCGTATAACATAATAATAACTTATTTCATTTATACATTTAAAAAAATCTATACTTAATGTTGCATATAATAATTTCCACAAAACGAACTTGAAATTGTTTGTAACACGGGCCAAGAATAGTGTTGCTTATACTACAAGCTAATACTGTGTTGTGTATAGTACAAGATAATATTGGTGTTGTGTATAATAGAGGACATAAAATAAATTAAAAATATTATATCTCATAAAATCTCGGGGTGTCAAACCACCTCTACATATGGGTCAAACCTGCATAGAGCATTTCTTATTTAATAACTACGTGATACTTGATTCCTACTCTTGCAGGATATGTTGTGATACCCAAATTTCCAAATTTCATTCCCAGTCACAACAAATATATATAAAAATCCCCTCCTCCTTGTGTATGGTCCAGACCTACATAGGAAACTTCATTAAGAACTATGTGCATCTTGATTCTCATCCTCATAAGATACATAGTGACACCCAAGTCTCCATATTTGGTTCCATTCGCGACATTTCCACACTTTCATGTTATATCCCATGTCTTTACCAAATAATGTTAAATGTCTTGGGAGTACGTCCTTACCAAACAATGTTAAATAGTACGGAGGCAAGTACATCCCCAATACCCAATGTTAAATAAGTAATATCACTACCCATTCATCCTTCCTTATCAAAGGACCATAAGACAATTACCCCAGTCAATAAGAGTATGGGATGCTTCCACCATCTTTTAAAGCACCTCAATCCATACGCCACACTTTGTGAATCGGGTGTCTCATATCATCAAATCCTTCCATGGCCCTTAGAATGGATATCTGACTTAATAGACACTTTTCTTGACTATGCATGCATTCCTATGGCTCTTGCATATGCGCCTATGGTCTTAAGTCAAATGCGTCACTCTGAAAAAGGACATTCTCACCCTTGTGAGCCCAAACATCATTGTGGTAGAACTCAACACCTCAGCGTTTCTGAAATACTCATGGTATGACTTTAAAATATCATTACTCATTACTCAAGAACCTTGATCCATGATTTACAACATTTCCAACTCCCGCTCAGAAGGACGTTGGGGTGCTCTTGACCCCGGGTATTCTAATTTGGCTATTGTGCAACATCTCCCTTATTTGGTCCATGTGATTCATGACACTAAAATGTATATGTTTTGGTCAAAGATTTATGGCCTTAAACTCTATCCAATAATGGTCAAAATCATATGACATTAAAATGCTAAGGAAAGAGACAAAAAACTTGTTAGGTCAAAAATATGACAAGGGTGACCTGTAAAAAGATTTAGTCTCCTCTTACTAAACTTCTTATTCTCTAATTTTATGAAAAAAATATGGTCATAAATAGATAAGGCATAAATTTTCTTAGGGTCTACCCAGTAGCCCTAGTAAAATCCAATATATTCTCACTAGACACCTCTAGTCCAAGAAAAAGTTAATGGTTTGTCACATCTTTTCACCAGGAGAATACATTCATTAGGTGGTGGAAAAACATTTAGGGTACCCACACCCTCCTTGTATTTTACACTTTCCACGGATCACACTTTATGAGTTGGGGTGTCTTGGATCATCGCAACCTTACATGGCCCTTGGAAAGGATATCTAGCTTCAAGGAACCTTTTATTGCCTATGCTTAAATGGTCGTGGATCCTGCATATGAGCTTATGAACATCAAAAAAATTTGTTAATCTGAAAAAGGAAATTCCAATCCTCATGATCCCTTACATCATCACGATATCACTAAACAACTTATCATGTTTGAACCACTCCCTGTATGATTTTCCCATATTATCCTCCCAACTCGAGCACTCTGGGTCATGATTTAAAATTCCTCATACCAAACAATCCAAGGGGATCCGATATCCTCATCATTATGTCACTATGTTTCATACCATTTCTCAAGGATATACTTTGACACTTCATTCATTAGCCTTTGATATTCTATACATTGTGATTTGAAACCATATGGCATAGGGATCGAGCTTCATGATTTAAGAGATAATTTCCCTAGCTTTCCAAAACCCTTCATTGATAGACTTATTTCCAAATAAAAATTCACCATCAAGATGTTCGAGTCTCCACAAACCTCTCGTGGCCCTCAGAGAGAGGTGGCTATCAACATTTTCTTGGAATTCTACCGACGTATAAGGTCCTTGACCCACTAACTAGTGACATATTCTACTTTATATAAAGGATCCTCAATCCTTGTAAGACCTATAAACACCGTGGTGGGACCTAGAATCTCATAATATTATGGTAAACACCCAGAATGTCTACCCCATCTCATATTCATGGACTCAAACTTCTAGGTTATTATTTTCATCACCTATATTCCAACTATCCAGGTGGATCTACTCTCCCAAATATTTCTCCCTCAACCGATAACACCATCATGAATCTGAATAACCCGTGGAAAAGATACCCAACTTCATGAGACCATTTTATTAACTATACATACAAGCCTATGGTTCTGGTATATGCACCTATGGTTATAAAACCAATGGTTCACTCTAAAAAAATGTGATTTTTGATCCTTGTGAGCCTCAGTAACACCATTGTAGAACCCATCACCTCAGAGTGTTTTAGGCCATTCCTGGCATGTCTTCACCATATCCCAGGGTAAAATATCAGGTCCGAGCTAAAAGACATTAAATTAAAGCAATATCAGGTCTGAGATAAATGAAATTAAACTAAATCAATATCAGGTCCAAGATCAAATACCTTAAACTAATGTAATATTAGGTCTGAGTTAAAAGACATTAAACTAAATCAATAGCAGGTTTAAGATGAAATACCTTGTACTAAAGTGATATCAGTTCCAAGATAAAATTCATTAAACTAAAGACATATTAGGCCCGAACTAAAAGACCTTAAACTATAGTGATACCCGGTCCGATATAAATGAACATAAACTAAAGAAACATTAAGTCTAATATAAAGGACCTTCAACTAAAGAGATGCTTGGACTGAGCTAAAATAACATAATCTAAAGAAATATTAGGTCTGAGCTAAAAGACTGTAAACTAATGCAATATTAGGTCTGAGATAAAATTCCTTAAAATAAAACAATATTAGGTCTGAGATAAAAGCCCTTAAACTAAAGCACAAAAATAATCTAGTTTGTAATGGATCGTAAGTATTTCCATATGGACTTAGAAAAATCAAGCTATACTTACCAAGACTATCGAATTTTGAAAATAATGTAGCACAATACCTCTGGGACATATATTCTACTAGATAACTGGAATAAATTCATTAGTAAGGAATGCCTTTTTAGTGAGAATTTGTATGAATTTCCTGAAATAGATATATAAAATCTAGACATTCATATTTTTTTGAATTTATGAAAAGGGTGGGTATCATTGGAAAATCTCAAAATATTGAAAAAAAGAAATAACATACACATCTTGAACAAAAGGAATCTGGATGATATCATATAATTTTCATAAAACCTATTCATTAATGACTTATAAAAGGAGGGATCTCTACATGAAAAAGCCTCTACGAAGAATGTATGAGATAAAATGAGAATGAAAAAATTCTACTCCATTAAAACATATACTCGGATTAGATTTTAAGATCAGTAATCCTTCACCCCAATAAAGCCACAGATTGGTGCAATTGATCGACATGTTCAATCTCAACCTCCACAACGCATTGTTGCTCCTCCGATTTGGCAGAAACATCAATCTTGGATGTATCTACCATGTTTAGTAGTCCTTGATATGCCAACATAGTCTTTTACAATATCTGGAGTTAATAATGATACTTGGATTGTTTTTTCTGGAGGCGATTGATTTCAGACTAGAGATGATTATTTTGATTATTTTGATCATTCATTGCATCCTGGTGAGTAGACGCCTCCATTACATGCAGGGTAGCTTCATTCACAACTTTGATCTAGTTCTTCTTCACTAAAGAGGTAGAATTAGGTGCTTCTACCGTCAATTCTAGGGCTCACTTTTGTTCTCACCCAAAAATCACATATTTTACCTAAGAATGAAGGGCAGGATAATTGAAGCATTCGTATCCGAGGGAGGGAAACATGAGTTGAAGATGACTCAATAAATCATTTAACTCATACAATAGTGTTTCTAACAATAAAATATAGATTTCAATCTACATCTATCATCACATTGATTGATAAAGTGATGCAGACCGAGGTTCTTAGTGTCGTTTTACCTTGGGAATGCAAAAATATTACGGAACAAGATCACTCAAAGATGGGGTTGTTCCCACAGTCTTTGATGATGAAGGGGAATAACTAGCCTACGAATTGGTAGATCCATTCATAGTAACTCTCAGAGGGGAAGGCCCTAGAGCCCTTAAATTTCAGGGTGAGGATGCTACAGTTAGTGGTGCCAAGGTGTGCCAGTTGTAGGATGAATCATGGGGTATCTCCAAATATCCGCGGATGTGACTAACTTTATAAGCATACCTTTTTATGTCAGGTCACATATTTAATCCACTGATTCATCCCTATCCTTAGGAGATGATTCAACTCCTTATGATGAATGACTTTACAATATCTCAAGAAATTTTTCTACAGAAGTACTTCGCTCGCCACTCTTAAGAACTACAAGAGTATAAAATAATATAAGGAGGTATGAAACAAGTAAAAAAGGGTCATGTACCTTCTTCAAAAACCACCTCTATGTTGGATAATGTTTCATAAGAATAGCTACCAATATCCGCACCCTTCAAAAATACATCCATTCACACTAGATCGGATGGTACACCCACTGAAATGTCTATGATAGGAAACAAAAATGATTGAACAGGCTCCAAGATCATATCTTCTTCTTGATGTGTTAGGTTTAGAAAACTATGAATGGGTTTCCAGGATAATCCAAGATATAGGGGGAAATGAAATACCCCTCTTATGTGAAGATTTTGAAGGAGAAGGATCTAAAAATAATGATTTCTTCATATTACTTATATTTTACCTTTCTTAAAAAGGACCTCTAGAAGGATTTGAATCTACGGTAGTCACCTCATACGATGAAATCACCATCCTCACATGAGCATGTCGGCATGGGGACACTTCATCATCGGTTCCATGGTCATTGAAAAATACCTCTCCCACAACCGTACCATGGGGTGTATATTTGGGGAATGGTAGGGCCAAATGATCTTCAGTAGCCTCAGCCTATAAGAACACATATAAAAGATATAAATACAGATGAAAATGAACAATGACATCTCAAGAGCCGTAATAGGCCAAGACTCACCATTTCCTCAGTGACCAAATAACCCTCTTTTTCCACAAAATTATGAAGCATGCCTTAGAGGAACATTTTGTATACTCCTGAAGAATAAAATATCCAACCACTGGTACTCACCAAAACATCATCAATATCTCTGAGGAAGGCTCTCACTTCCTTAGGATGTTCTTTAATGGTAATGCCGAAAGGCATAGTGATAACTGAAAAACCCTCCAAATTCACTTATGAGAGGTCCAATATGCCCCATATCACTGATTTTGAATGCTTCACCTTCCAAAATGCGCATTTCCAAGATACGATAGGAAACATAAAGTCACAAACATCTCTTATAGCCATGTTATTAGATCCCTCTACCAACAATGGTAAACATTTGACTTCCTTGTGAGGTGATATCAGAGCTTCCAACCTTACAGAAGCCAATTTCATTCTAGGCCTGGGATAGTATTCAACCACAGGGGGTTGGTAGGGCTTGCTTTCCAAATTGGATAATTTTCCATTAGGATATGATTGAATCCAAATGTCTGTATAACCTTGGGATAGGCCGATCACTACATCATGAGGGGGAAGGAATATTTTTATGCCAGTTTCTTCTCTGGTAAGCATCACCAAAAACTATTAAGATACCATTGGGTGTTCCTCAACTCTAACATAAAAATAACTAGGACACCTTGATTGGACACACCGAAATTGGAAACTAAACTAACATGGGGCATAAACCTAACAAATTAGGTCCCCATCGATATAGGTAGAATGGAACCACTCATGAAGTGACATCATATAAACACGTTCTTCAAGGATAGCCTTACCATTGTCAACAAAACATCATTTTTACATGGGTCCATATGTCCTAAAGGATAAATGTTCAGAATGTTTTATATTATCCCTAATATCCTGATGCTTTAATATAATGGGTCTTATCCCATTAATGCATTGCAAATATGACTGGAAGATAGTATTAGGGTTTTTAAAAATGTGTAGGTACTCATAATTTCCTAGATGATCCCCCATCCAACCCCATAATACATGGATGGGGCCTAATATCCTGTAAGGGTCCTCACCATTATAAAAATGGTATAGATGGTGGTATAAATTTGATAACATAGGGATTTCTAGCACAACGTGCTCCCCCAACTATAATAGTTTCCATCATAACAGTGGAGACCCTAACTCCCCATTTCTCCTTCATCAGAAGTAAGTACCCGCTAAATTTAATGGAAAGGAAGCCTTATAGTTGGAAACACCGATCAATACTAGGGATAATCTTCCATCCCCAATATCTAAACATCCCACCTTTAACTATAGGCTAATAAACACCAGGTGCACTACTGGAATCCTTCGTGAGAAAAGACTTAGGCTTCTTAAACTCTAGCTTAGAACCATTATACAAAATGAAATAATTTTCCCATGTTTTGAAAGGGATATCCTTTCTAGAAAGAACCCCCTTTGAATAGGTCTTCTCAGCCAGCATAATCAGCTCCTAGATTAAAGAAGGAATATTTGTCACATCACCCCAAGAATATTGAGGAGGGAAAAATTCATCGTACATACCACATAGTATTGGTACACTATAGGTCTATTCCATGTACCAAATATTGATTCCAACCTCAACATGCGTAATATGAAAAGTATTTGTATATCAGAACAAATGTCTTAGTAGCTCCACCATCAATGTCTTGTTGCAATAGGTTGATGCCTGTGATATCCAAATGGCCTCATACATTCAAATTTTCCTTATCTCCCTAGGGAATTTAGAGATAATACATTGAACCCAGAAGGTACATACCCAATCAAGTCTAAATCTACACTTGACCGGATGACCCAGCCAGAGATCTATCCAAATTTATGATTAGAGGTGAACTTACTTATTATTTCAAGATACACATGGACGTCCTTCTCAAGTACAAGATCGGTCCCACCAATATCCATGGGAATACATGTAAGTAGGTGGCTATCCTTAAGAACCACTTTAGAGATAATGTGCCCCTAGAGAAATGTTCAATCGAATATTGTACTAGGGCCCTCCAAATCCATGAGGAAGGTACAAGAGATGACTTAGAAGGAGGAATGGGAGTGTCATTTGTGAGACCAAACCTATTAAGGGGTAAGAAATTCAAAAGGGGATAGTTTGATATTTTTGATCCCATCAACTTTAGTAGACCCTGTTGAAATAATCCAACCAAATGATAGTAATAGGGATCAACCCCCACCACTATTGCATCATAGAGGGAATCTGATACTCATTCCTCCCTCTTAAAAACCTTTTGATCGGATTTATGAGGACCAGAAGCCATAAAAAATAAGTGAGTGGCACATGTTAGATGAATAAAGTAAATAATATCAATGCATGATGAGGACCAGTGACATCAGTTGCAACACGTGACCCAATAAGGTATTTTTGAACAACATAAGGAGTTTGTAGAATGCGTAATTTCTTGAGGACTCATGGGCTGGATAACCCCCATAGGTAATCACATGAACAACATCAACCACTTTTAGACACATGACCACATGACCTAAACATTGTCATGTGAGTCGCAAATGACCGAATGATTGGGCCAACGACTCTCAAAAATTCATTAAGACGATCACAAACCTTATAGCCTATGTCTAAGAAATTACTGAGGTATAATTCATGGTTGTATTAGAAAAGTGTCTGAGAAAGGAGTAGTCTTGAAGGTGAGTTATGTAGAAACCGAATTGAGGCACAGACTCACAAATAAGGCTTGCGATTAGGGTTAACGAAATGGTCTAACGATAGAGGGAAGGGCGTGCATGCTCTGGAGAAGGGGTGGCCACTGGAATCAATTTTCCTCCACCCCTATATATAGAAAAAAATTTAGAATACAAAACATCACCTTAAAGACCAAATGTAACTCTTCAGGGGGAATTTGTTGATGGATACTAAATAAGGATAAAAAATCATAAAGGAATAAATAAATGAATAGGGGTATTACCTTCCCCACAAAATCAAAGGATATGAGACTTAAAGATCACTTGAGCCTATCAGGGACTTGTGATCACATGACCATTTCCAGGTCATGTGATGACTCTACATGAATCACGTAACATGCGGCGAATCCCACTGAGTCACATTCAATGAAACTTCATACTCTTGCAAAGGCTCTTTTGATAGCCAATGTCCACATGGTGGCAAACAAATAAGTGTCCCCATGCCACATGGTTTTTCATTTTAAAGTGCTTCATAAACCATATGAAATTCAATTGAGAATAAAGGGGAATGATATCCAAAGGGAGAGATCCACAGTGGTCATAAATTTCATGAACCATATCAGTGTTCGAAAGGAAAAATTTCCTTGGTGATATCCATAAAATGTATCATAACACATGAACAATTATAGAATAAAAAACATAGATAAAGGGGAGGAGCCGAGATGGCAGTTTCTAAAGGACATGTGACGTGCCCCCAACGATTTGAAAGGCCCCATGAGTCCCAGGTGACATCTCCAACTTGCCTCACATAATCCCTTGGACATTTCAGCCTCACAACATGGAAGTCCATGGGTATGTCCAGGTGACTCCATGATTCCCCTTTGGAACTTCAAGGGAAAATTAATATATTTGTCTACAACATGATCACGCACCCCCGCATGATCTATATTGGTCCCACAAGGTATCATAAGAAGATAAAGTAAATGTACTTGATAGTAATCATTTCAATTTTCATAATAAATGACCTTTGTAAAATAAAAAAAAGGAGATAAAGGGGAGGAGGTTAGAGGTATCAGCGGTCACCTAAGGACATGCAACATGGCCCCAGCGACCCACAAGCTTCCACGAGTCTCTAGAGACATGTCTGCATCAACTCACTAATTCCATTTTACATGTCAGCCTCGTCGCATAGAAATACATGAGTATGTCTATGAAAAATTGTGATTCCCTTTTTATTTAAATAGAAAACAAACAACTTTTTCCATGACATGCTCATGCATCCTCATACAACCCATATCAGAAATTCGACACATCACCAAAAAATTGAGTAATAATCATTGACATTTATTATGAAATATCTCATGACTCGCAACCTTTTTCAAATAAAATAAATAAAATAAAAGAGGGAAGGGGAGGAAGGTACTTGCGGTCATAGGAAGAAATGCGACGTTCCATGTAAGACTGCACCAAGGTCCCATGAGACCCCCAGAAAAATCATCCTTGTCTCATGAAAAGACCCACAAAAGTAATCAAAATATCACAAATGAATTTCAACAGGCTACTTGGATCTCGCGAAGTCCCTTGGTCATTTCTATTGGATAATATGAAAAGTCCATTGACATGCCAGCATGATCAAACAAGTATTCATTAATCTAGAATAATCTGATAAAGGAAGCATTGACAGAAGAGAATTTTAACCGCTGATAATAAGGCGACACACTCGAGATGACCCATGGTAGTGTCTCACAAAAATGAATGTTTCTAGACCACTTCACCGACTCTATCTTGGATTTTTAGCAAATACAACAGAAAAAATTGTGAGAATCCGGGGTGGAAATGCCATAAATTCCTCACCCTAGGGTGAAAAATGAATCAGCTACTATGCAAAGAAAGCTCTCAAGTGTAGAAGGCCCAAGCATCGAAACAGACTTCTCAGAGTAACCGATCATGTGACAGGCCAGATCTCTATCAGGTAATATACCGGATACTAGCCCGAGTGATCATGAGCCACACATAAGGTACTTCAGATGATCGTTCATAGATCATGCAAAGGGATACTAGAGGGGTGTATGAAGAACATACCACATGTCTTCTAGATCACATGAGAATTAAAATAAACTAATATGGAGAAAAACTAAGGAATTCACAATATAAGGGATAAAAACAAGATAAAAGGTATTAGACTTTAATGAAATACATGCTTACTAGACCCCATTCTCTTCGCATGAGTAATATAAGGACACACGATAACACCATGATAAATCTTATATATCTTATGATTTTAATCAGCATGCTATTTGGGACACAAAAAATCCATATAACATGTCAAATAAAGTAACACAACCCCCTAGGAACACCACCTTGGTCTCATGAAACCCTCTGGGTCCATCACCCGAGCCCTGTGATATCCTTCAAATACATCACCTGAATCATATAATGGAATTCTCTCATATCAGTAAAGTCTCACCATTGAATCTGGGCATGACAACCGAGTTCTTTCAAAACGCTCGAGGAAATCCAGTAGAGACCCGCAACACCCTCCATACATGATAGTCAAGTCCCACGATGAAATACATGGATGTGATCCAAGACACATGGTATCATTTGGACCATGTCACACTGACTATTGTGACACCATCATATGTGTCAAGACAAGTCATGTGAAGAATTTTAAGAAAATCCAACCAGGTCATGAGATGTCCCCCAGACAAGTCAAATGACCTCCAGACAACTAGGCTAGGCCACAAGGGCATACCAGGATTTGATGTCTCGATCCATCCTCAGGGTCTATGCCCTAAATACATGGGTATCCTCATTGTGTAATCCCCAATGTAAAGGGAACTACGATGAATCTGATTCCAACCATATTCATGATATTTAGGCGACCTCTTCAAGGTTCGAGCTGCATACTGTTTATCCAGGGTGATCCTAGTATCCAAGCCCATATCCAATGGAATAAAATTGATCACTTTATAACCCTTGTTTCTCACAATGATCATAACTCAAATGAGATTAGGGAGTTGCGCTGACCATTTCATCTTCCCCATACACCCTAGGGTTATAAGGGACCCTCAGTGTGTAAGCCCCAAAATAAAACAAACTATAAGAACTATGATTCCTTCCATAACTAGGATACGTAAGATTCCTTTCCAAGGCCCAAGATCCAAACCAAAAACCCAAAGGACTGTCCCAATACATAAGTCAGATGTCTATATTCAATGAGGTTGTTTATATATTCTCCCTTATTGCTCACACCAAACACAACTCATGTAGTCTTAGGGAGTTGCAATGGACACCTCATCAGGCATCACGAACATCGGATAACTAGAGAAATCCCAGTATGTAATCCCTGATGAGTGGTATAGTATAAATAACCATCATAATAGGAAATAGACTCTGGGGCCTAGTCCCAAAGGAATAATTGAACTATAATGATTCTGATTCCCGCCATAACTAGGATATATATGACTTCTCCTTGAGACCCGAGCTCATATATTTGGTGTCTCAATACCTGCACATATGTCATCTATGCATGATGGTAAAATGCATAGAATCAATTAACTATGTGGGTTTTGACTCTTGCAATAACTAGGATACGTAGGATGCCTCATAATAGATCAATCTAGTCCACATTATTTTAACCACATCCCTGTGTGTCCACACATTCTGAAGTATTTGGTTATATAGTTTCTTAACATAAAGAAGTTATTTTTCATTAAGGGGTTGGATAAATTACCTCAGACAAATAAAAATGGATTCACTAATGATAAAACACTCCCCTCATTTTATCAATCAATCTCTCTTTATTTTTTTAATGAGTGAACTATCCAATGAATCATTTTGATAGGGTAACCGATACTGTATCAGGATTAATAAGTGATACACAAACATATATTAAATATATAAGTGATTTATAGACTAGGAAACAATTCCCCTTAAATGTGTTCTATTATCCCAAAATCCCATCCTCTCTACCAATGCATGTCGCGAAGAGTTGTTGAGCCTAAAAACCCAGATGACTATAGGCCTTTAGAAACAAGTATGTACCCAAATACAGAGAGGGGAACTTTTGGGAGTTTTTGGGAAACGTGGAAATGGTAGAAACATGAGAGGAACCCATTCCAAACCTAAAAAATTGATTAAACGACCAATTAATTATAAATTAAACTAAAACCTTTTTTTAAAAAAGAAGCGGTTTTGGAAAATTTATTTAAATCTACACAAGTGTGTTTTATACCAATATAAAAAATAACACCTATAGGATTATATTAATAATATATATATATATATATTATATTCAATATAATTTTAAACATTAATCATATATTTTTTCTAGATATGATGTAACAACAAATCAAATTTTATTCATAAATAAATTATTATTCTAGAAAGGCAGTTTTTCCGTCTTTCGATGGCACAATTGTTTTAAATATAGGTTTTGACAGTTTTAGAAATTATAATACAAAAACCAATTATTATTTAAAATATAAATATCATAATTTACTTTTTTTTTTGATTTTTTATACTTAACTGAGAAGTTTTATGTTTTGATGAATAATAAAAAAATAATGCATTTTAATTAAATACAATTTTTTCATCTAAATAATTTATTATGTTAAAATATTTTTTTGATTCATTTAAAGTTTAATTAGATAAATGTTATATAATTTACTACAATTTGGGTCATCATAATCAATTTCACATTGAATTTTTATATAAAAACATTTCAATATTGTGAAGGTTTTTACTTGTAAAACTCATTTTCTGATTTCGTCAATGAGATTAATTTTTAATTAATTTATGAAATTTATCATTTTTTAATTTTGAAAAAATTATTCAATGTTTGTAATTATAACATCCATATTTAGTAAACAGGTGCCTTTTAATTTTGGAAAAATATGAATAGTAACTATTATAATTTGTATTCCCACAATTACGGGTAAATCACGTAAATAAGGGTAAAAATAATATTATAAATAATATAAAATTACCCTAAAAATTGTAATAATTTTATTTTATCCACGAATATTTATCAAAATTATCTTTTATTCAATTTTATGAGCTCCCGGATCTACTTGGACGACTTTAATCCATTTATTGTATTATATTCCAAGAAAATCCAATTTTTTCATACTTTTGTTTTTTATAGGTGAAATATTTATAATATGGGTTTAGATATGGTATATGGTTGACTATAAATATTATTTTGATATATAAAAATATTTTGTTCATCATGATAATTTATTTTTAAATTTTAGCAAAGAAATATTTAAATTTAAGGCTTACACAGTGATGATGTAGTAATTGTATAATTAAAGGAAATAGGAAATAAATGATATTAAAAATATTAGAATAAATATAATTTGAGATAATTAATTCCATAAATGAATTTTATAGATGGATTTTACTTGATAGTGATGATTTAAAATAGTTTTTTTAATACATCATGTCGTTATGTTATTTTAAAAAAGTGAAGTGTTTTATAGTGTCAAAATTGACATTAATGGAATTTTAAAATAATTAATATTTTATTGAATGATATATAATTCAAAAAAATACAAGTATTAAAAAAATGATTTTGATAAGTCTTAAAATTCCATAAATGACTCATTTATTGGTCCTTTGGTATTTTATTGTAATTATATTATCACTCAAAGTGTAAGTTACATGATATCACAGTAAGAGTTGAAAGGCTTAAAACAGAAAGATAAGGATTAAAAAATAATCAAAACCTATCTAATTTTCACGTGATGACTGTATTTGAACCCATAATAATACTATATTTCGATTAAATATATTTTAATCCATTTTTAATAGAAAATTAATTTATATTATTTTAATAATTTTATGAATTCCAAGAGTGCCCGACCCCTCTCCTATAAAAGAGCTCCCATTATTCTATTTTTTCAAAATAAAAACCTATTTTGTTCTGCAAATATCTTCTCAAATACATTCATAGAATCCTTAACCAAAATATATATCCATTATTTTAGGCATAATACCACCCTCAGTGGTCTTCAAGTGTTAAGAGTAAGAGGTTATCCAGAGAAGTGGTATTGTTTTAATCAAGTATTTTTATTTTCTTTCTTCATCCACTTACTTCAAATATTATTCAACAATAATGAAATAATAACTATACTATAATAAATATACATAGATATTTTTATGTTAATATCATCACCTAAATCCATCTCAACTTCCATAAAATGTGAAAATAATTAATCGGTTGTGGGTACGGTATACTATCACCTCGCAAACCGATATAATTCGTTTTCCATCACCATCTCTCAAGATTGGTTATATAGATGGAATTAATGTTTATATTTGGTATTAAGGAAATAATTATCATTATTAATAAATAATAAATCATTTAGATTCTTACCTTTCCATGCACATAAAAATGATAACTTCGTTCGTGCATACGTGCGAACCATCACCTCCACAAAGCAATGTTATTCATTTTTCATCACCACATCAAATGGATGATATATATAAGTGTATTTAAATTATTAGTATGAAATAAATGATATAATAATAATTAAATAAATATAAAATAGTACTTAACTTCTTTACATAATGATTATTGAAAAATATAAGTGTTACTCAGGCGTACGTACGACTTACAATCTCAATGAATGTAGAGTAGTACATTTTTCAGAAACATAATTAATTGTTTGATTTAAAATTATAATTAATTTATAAAATATATTATTATTTCATGGATATTTTTCTTTATATGATTTAATTATAACCACATTGACTATTTACATCATACCAAATTCATTTTGGACTCAAGTACTGAATATCATCGAAACATCTAACATGAAATGAAATCACTAAATAATTATTAAAACATGATAAAAAGTTATATAAAATGAATAATAAAAATTTAAATTTTCTAAATAAATTTAATAGTTAAACAATGTTTATTTTTTATGATTATAAATAATTTATGTGACAATTCAGAGACTTAGGGAAAGGGAATTCGTCCCAATTTTCTTTCGTTGAGGCATATTATGATGTTAAGAACCTATATTATTTTATGAGGTGTATATAACTTCAATTGACATGTTATATCAATGATTTATGTATTATAATTATATTTAATGTCCTGTTAAATTTTAATAATTAATGTGGCTTACAATTCATCTAATTAAAATGTAGTATGGAAATTTTTAACCCAATTTCCATTCTTCAGGTTAAACATTTAATTCTTGATTATGTTGTGCTAAGCTCATGTGTGAAATGAATTTTTAATATATTATTTTTTATTTCCAGTTGTTTTAAGTTTTTTTACATTGTATATATAATATCTATTCATTTTATCAATTCTCACTTCGATGATATGATCTTTGTGAGAGAATCTTTAACTGAAACATATTTTTAAATGTTTCAAAGTTTTATTCTTTAAATATTTATATTTCATATACATTTTATAAATATAAGTTCTATGAATTTATTTATATATAAATGAATATTTTAAATTTTTATTTTCTAATTTATAAAAAAATTTATAAAAAGGGAATTTTTGATGTTTTATAGATGGGAATTTCTTTAAAAAAACCCTCATTTAAAGATCCTTTTCAACAATTGTTACAGAAGTCAAAGGGAATGTATTTTTAACTTATACTACATGATTTGTTTCTCTCTATTAAATGATGCTTTATTAATTCAATGTTTTCCCTATAATTTTTTCTATTTCTTTTTGAATAAATTTATGTCATTATTATGTGCACAATTTCTATATTCTAAAATTAACTTTTACAATAAAATGATATTTTGATATATGAACATGTTTTTATCATGGTTTTAAAATATATTTCATTGGTTTATTCATGGTATGTTCCTTGTAAATTGTTTATTATCAATTTATACAATTATAGATCAATATATTAAGGTTTTATCCCCATTATAGATCAAGATATGACGGGTTGAGTCGCATTACAACTCAATATTTGATGAGTGAGACCCATTATAGATCTTCAATGCATTGGGTACTCTAATGATGGAAGTCAACCATAATGTTATTCAATTTATATGGATGAATGAAATAATTATATGTTAATGATATACCAAGGAACCCTCAAGATTTTTATATTCATTCTAATGTGTTTTTAATAAAATCTTTTTAAAGGGTTTTCATGTTTTCACTCAACTATCTATTTTCTTTATTTATGTCCCTTATTGATCTTTTGTTCTCATCCCAAGTTTTAAATTTTTTTAATATGGTTTAATAAATATTTGGAATAAGTATGAGATCAATGTAAAATTTTGAAGATATATTATCATAATAAGTCATATTTTATTTTAATGATTCCTATTTTATGGAAAAAATGGATAATCAGTATTATCGTCCACTTGTAATGTTTGGGTTTACTATGTAAGAGTTTGTCCTTATTCTATAAATCTCTAAAACTAATATATATTTGGTAATATAATGTTATTTCTTATTTTAAAATAACTATAATATGTAATTTTTAGGGTTGGGTACTTATAGTTGGTATCAGAGTAGGGTTTAGACAACTTTGGATATTAGGATGTTTTTTTAAGAGTTTTGGATATCATCATGAGTTTATAGTTTTTGTGATGATCATAAATTTAATGTATTATAAAAAACTTTTTATACTTTATGTTATGAAATTTTAAAGTGACTGATTGGATTTTTTTTGGAGACATTCATTTTTAACGTAATTATGGGTTATTAAAGTTTGGGATGAAAATAAAAAGGTTTGAGATAAACATTGAGGTTAAAACATGATGGGGTTATTTTTGAGGATTTTATCATATTTTGATAATGTTATAATAATTATATTGTTTTATAAAAAAATTCATAGGATATGTGACAACCCTTAAAAACCGGTAAGGCCATGAGAATAAAACCCACAACTGATGGGAAACAAGGGTGCATCACCAACCACTGGCCTACATGATGGCTCAGTTAGTATGACTTTTTTTTAGTTAAATGGGTTTATGGATTAAGAATAATTTGATTTTGGGAAGAAATGTTTTATCGAAAATATAACATTGGGATTGATAAATCTTTCGACGATGAAGGTATTAATGTTGTTTCAGAATACATTCTCTATTTTGGGAATCCTATAAGATTAAGTTTAATATAATACTATGGGATTTTATTTGAGAAGTAAAATTTGAATTATATTTTGGAAGAATCTATAATTTAATTGTATAATTACGGTGATTCTAGTTATTTATTGAAATGATTAACCTATATTTTAGATTATTTAATTAGGGGAATTACATTTTTGGTATGAGACATTAAGAGTGATTGATGTTATTTGGAGATAAATGTGAAAATTTATCTTGGAAGACTATGTCATCAAATCCTTCTAAATTTTGGGTTTGAATATTATTTTGGATTTTTTTGAGGAATTTTAAGGCTAATATTTTGTTGAATATTCTATTTTTAACTTTAGGTATTATTGTTGGATTTTGGAGACTGAAACAGCTTTTCATCATATAAGGTTTACTATTTTTGGGGAATTATCTTATATTGTACTACGAATTTTGGTTTTGGTTAATGTATAAAGACATGAAAAATATATAGTTAATATTTTTTGGATTATTTTATTCTCTAGAAGTCGATTCTAGTACTTCAGGCATGAACTTTAATCTTGAATACTCATCGTTTGGAGAAAAAGATGATTTTGTGGTAGAAATTGATTAAAAGAAGATACTATACCTATCAATTAAGTATATTGTATTATGTTGTAAGTATGGTTAGTATAATAATTTATCATCTTTATGAGAATAATCTTGAGACAAAAATGTTTTTCATTTAATTTTCTTACTAAGAAATCAATTACATTTTAACCCATCATAAATTTATCATTTGGTGATTGTTAATTTTATCATTATCATTTTATATATCAATCATTATAATAACTTTATTGTTATTTTTTTCTTCCATATCAATGTTTTTCTACATGGAAAAATATCTTGTGTTATCTAAGTTTACCTCCAAACGTCCCTTTCTTTATTTTAATGTGGATGTTTAAATAATCCTTTTTCCGATAGGGGATTTCAATAAATGTATTTTAAAAAGTAAAAAATTATTTACCAAGCCCAAATTAAAAATTGGGAGGATGAAATTTAAAAATTTTATGGGGGAGGTTGGGGAGAATTAAACATCTCTAGTTTTTAAAAGTAGACACTAAGTTTTATATCGTACAAGATACGTCACATTAAGCTTAGATGAATAACTAAATATTATTATTTACTATGGTTGTTATCGCATGGACATTAAAATGGTTGGTATGAATAGTATTTAAACAAATTATGAAAATATGTTTTATAAATGTATATTTAATTATTTATTTGGTGAGAAATTAATTATAAATGAAATAAAATTCTTTTGTTAAAAGGAAATGATTTTCTGAAAAACTATTTAAATATTCACAAGTGAGTTGTATACCAATAAATAAAAAAGTAACTATTTTTGGATTATTTTAATGATATATATATAATATATTCAATATAATGTTGAAAATTAATCTTATGTTCTTTATAAACATTATATACTAACACATCCAATTTTATGTATAAAAGATGTATTTTTCTAAAAAGGGAATTTTACAGTTTTTTGATGGTGTTCTTGTTTTAAATATAGTTTCTTACACAATTATAAATAATATTATAGAAAATTAAATTCCTCCTTTAAAAAGGAATATAAAATTTACTTTGGTTTATTCTGTAGTATTTTTTTGAGAATTTTCTTGGTTTGATGAATAGTGAAAAAATACAGCATTTTAATTAAAAACAACCTTTTCATTTAAATATGTTACAGTGTTAAATTATATTTTTGATTAATTTTAGAAAATAATTAGATAAAGTTTAAATCATATAATCTAATTTATTTCACTGATATCAAATGGATATGATTTATGGGTGTCTTTAAATATTAATAAAAATTTATATGGGTTGGTTTTTTAAAAAGAAATATGATATAACATGGTGGTCATACTAGGAAATGAGTGGCACCACCAGCTAGACAGTGTATAATTGGAATAATATCATGTTACCAATAATCCAAGCTGTATTTTGGTGGCTTCCCATTATATGGATAACGGGATCTATGATCTCAATACAAATTCTATAAACTCCACCAACAAACATGTGGAGCTGTTGTAGCTTTTTAAGATGCAACACCATCCACCGACTTGGCCAATTCTAATTCCTACCTCCCATACACCTTTAATATTATTGAAAACACATGAAAAAATACTAAAAAATATATTCAATATATTAAATGGTACATACCTTAAATATTGGGTGCCTCACACCATAGGTTATTACACCCACTACGACCACTTATCAAACTATTGATGTTCCACATAGGCCAACACATGTTCTTTCAGTGAAGATTTTCCACAATCAGACACTCAATAGGGAAATTTCATAGAGTTCAACCATCTAGATAATAATCCAAACTAAGATCACATAAATATGTATTTCTAATTAGGTAGGCTCCCAAAATGAATGGTTCACCTTTTTGACAAGGGTAGTAACATTTAGTCATTTATATCTCACTTTTAAAGTGGTGTTATATATGTCCCTTATCATTGTAACCTTAGTGGGACACATAGAAACCACGATTCTTACTATCTGATGACCCATGACCTGTCTCTGTTATTGAATCCACATGCTTAGAACCTTAGGATTTCATTAGGTTTCCCCTTACATATGAGGTCCCAATTAACCACGATTACAAGGATTAGCAGAAGAAAAACATTTTCATTCAATCATATAGCATACATGACTTCATCCTCAAAAAAATATCCCTTGTCACCTAATCCCCTTATATTATTTGGGAAACCACTATATATCAATAACATGAGTAGCACAGTCTTTTAATGACAAACCTCCCTACTTGAAGTGTATAAACTCCCACACCTATTATCCCTTAGGGTCTCAGGAAGGAAACAGTCAATGAATCGATTTTGTAAATCCTTATAGGTTATCGATACAAGATATTCTATCGAGACCAAGACATCCCACCACTAATTTATTTTTCCTCAAAACATATACACCATAAGCATTACCCTCCTTTCCAGGGGTCTCTCTAGAACATTAATAATTTTATGCATCAACTCTACCCAATGAATGGATACTAGGGGACCAATCCCAAGATAACAATAGAGGATGCATTATCATAAACTCCCTAGTATGATTAGACATAATAGCCATAGACCATAGAGACTCTCTTGCTATTGACTATATAAATCAATGAAATCTGTCTCAAAGATGAACTTCCATTTCTAAACCTAGGGATGTAAGAGGATATGGACTCACCATCTCCACAAAATAATCATCATGAACCTCTTATGATAAATAGAAGGCTTTCATGGATAGAGTTTTCTAAAATTCCAAACACACACCTGAAAACACATTACTAAAACAGTTTATGATATCACATTTTAATGAAATCGATAAAATACGTAACACCCATTTAATCTCTATATATCACATCACATGATTATTTTAACTCAAGGAATTTCACCAAAACAATATATCTATATAAAGGGTCATAAATGTATACACATAAGGTCCAAATCATATATATAGTATCCCTAATATCACCTTTCCACTTTACCCAAACTAGATTCTTCACACTTGAGGATTAGTTAAATGAAATGTTAATTTAAGATATAGTAAAAAATAAATTTAAGTTGTAATTTTAATTTTATATAACTAAATACTTATAATAATACTAATAAATAATCATTTTATAAGTTTTCATCCACCTAATGTATTAGTTATCTAAGATTTCACCATAAATTTATTAAAGGAAAAACCATATAAATTGCTTATGGAATTTTATATAATCGACACTATGTTATAAGGAAAGTAAACAATAAATGGAAATCTTGAAAATGATATAAGAATTACATGTTCATTTTATGATTCAATAAAGTATCCCCCTTATCATTTTGGCCAAAATAAAAAAATCTCATAAATAATATATTCAAAATCCAATATTTCATTCAAGGAAAAATAAATCAATAGTAATAACGGAATCAAAAACCATTATCCCATCCCTATAAATGGGTACATTCCTCATACATGGGTTAGTTACTCTATGTAATGTATTCCATACCATGTTATAACAATTCCTTACCTCTTATCTTCCTTAAATAATTATTTATATAAATTAATGAAATTTGATACAACTTTGTAATGTCCCTTCGCCTGAAACCGCCAATCAGTGTCTTAGATAGAGTCACTACTTGACCTTTATCTCATCATATTTTACATAATAGTATACCAACAAACAATTAGAGTACATGGGGTTAAAATTGGGATACAATACCATTATATCAAAATGAAATAAAATTATAAATAATAAAAAATCTAATACATCCTGATAAAGTAGTACACATACATCTCAATAAATTTCAAAAAATGAACATAACCCACGATATTTCAATGTTGAGGATATATAATGTTAGTAGGTCATACTTCTAAATAAGAGTATATACCCAAATATCCTAAAAATATTAAATGCAAAAAAATTGGGAATCACCGCCAAAAATTGACACATGTCATAGCCTGATGTCAACTACCTTGCTATATCATAACTATCCCTCCCTATGTATCAGTCAGATAGTGCTTCCCCATGTACTCTCCTACAACCGTGAAGTCTTGTTTGGTACCAAATGGTGGCCCAATCAGGGTGTGAGTATGACTTAGTAGGTGATCACCAGTAATGTCTAAATCATATCTAGTCTGAGTATGTAGTGTATATTGATATCTATAATAAAATAAAGATGCAAAATAAAAACCTATATAGATCCTCAGGTTTAATGGTGATACCTCAGATCAATCATGCTTACCTTATCTATTTCAAGATGTCTCTCATTACAGTAACTCGTAGAGGAATAAAAAAAATCCAAGAAGCTTATCCAAGTCATTTAAAACAAATAATTTAATTTCAAATAAATGTAGAGTGTACAAGGAATTCCAATCCAATAGTCATCATCTAAATCCAAGAAGCATATTAATGGAATTCCAAACTAATATTCATTAGATGAATCCAAGGAGTGTGATCAATGAATTAAAAACCAATAGTCATAATAATAATCAAAAGAGTAATTCTAGTAAATTCCAAACTAATAGTTAACCATTTTATCACCTCATTTAATTTATCTATTCATTGGATTCTATAATAAGCATATAAACTAAACCCTAGTGTAAATCTTGAGTGTCCTCTACACAAAAAATAGTTATTTAATTATGTCCAAGTTATCCCCAGGGTAATCTTTGAATTCCCATTTAATTTACAAGGTCCTGCTCAACCCATGAGTTCAATATTTCCTAGTCCATACTCTCTAATAGACTACTTGTGGCTCAAGGAGATATTCATTTTTTTAAATAAAGTTAATCTATAATTATTTACAATATTGGGAAAACATGAGGTATGTTCACATGACTATACATATAACACATTATATATAAAATTATACATTGAGGGATATATTCAAGATCACCTACCACACACTCATAGATGTTAACTCTTCTAATACTATCTAGAAATTTGATCCCAAATGGTGGAAATGATGGAGTTCATGAACAAATAAAACCATGGGAATATATATATAAACATTATTAGATCTATTTAATTTTAAATAAACTAATAATGATGAAATTAGGTTCTATACAATTTCTTTAATCTCTCAATTATAATGAAATATAAGCGATTATATAATGAATTGAGAGAGAAAAACCAACCAGGCTAGTAGAGTAATGGGAGATCTCATTGAGGAGGTTCAATGTAACTGAAAAAATAGGTGGAAGAGGGTTAAAAAACCCAAATTGAGTGGGAAAAAATAGAATATTACACATCTAATAAGGCTCACCATGCCTCTTTATAGACACATTCATAGTGTGGATCTCACTATGGTCCATGCTAAAATGCCTGATGAACACCAGGCTCAACATTTTTTCAATGCCCCAGGTGAAATACCATTGTCAAGAATTTTACCCTCCCCATTTCCCATGGATACAAATATTGGCCAAAACATCCAATAGATGGTTACAATAGATAATCCATTCCATATTTCACTCCCTAGTCCCGTATCACATAGGACATTACTATTCCTCTATAAACACCCATTAAGTGAGTTTTTGGTCACCCATTTTTCATTGGGGAACCTATGAAGGACCAACACCAACCAAATACCAAGTATGGGAATTTTGGTCATTATAACATAATGAAAATAGTCAAGTATTAACCAAAACATCAATTATGAGGTGGCACCACAGTGAATGAATCCCTCTTTATTTCACACAGGTTAAATCCTATGGGACAATTGAAAGATTCATAGTGTGGAGTTCCATATGGTATTAAAAAACCCATTCTAGGATAAAATAACTTATGGGAAACCTTAATGAGCTTCTATGTGATCCATGCACCTATCAAGACTCTTGAAACACTTCTTAAGCCACCTTAAACTCCCAAAAACACCTCAAGAACCACTCTACTTTCACAAAACACACACTATGATAAGTAAACAAATGAAATAAACCGAGATTTGAATAAAATTAAATTAGTTAATACCTTAAAATAATTAAAATTTTTAATAATAAAGTATTATATAAAAACCTTGTATGATTATAATGATTGGAAATTTAAATGATCATAAATTATACTATTTTTTCACAAAGTTTTTGATTCACTGTAATTAGTATAAAAGGAGGAGTAATCCATTAGTGTAATGATCAATGAGGAATAGAGGTGCATACTTACAGGTTCTAAAATTACAATAAGTCCAAGTGGAGTTATTTTAATATAAAAATATTTTGATGTTGTTGAGGAAGATCAATTATTATATAAGGATATTTTATAGAGGGTATGAAAAATATAGTCTTGAATGTTTTTTTCATAAAAAATTCATAATTTTTTGATTCTAAAAGTTCTAATAGATTAGCAATAAATCATACATTTGGTGTTGAGTCATCATGGATTGAATATATTATACTAATTTAATGATCAAGTATGTTTTAGACTAGAGAGATATAATACAACCAGATTTCACAATAATTCTATATAGACATATAGATTGGTCAATGGAAGATACCTTTCAAACATCTGTAAGTGTTTATTAAATAATGAAACATTCTCATGTTTTTCGTCACATCATTATATTAGTGATAGAATATATGTCTCAGACTCATCACCAATAATAAATTTATGTGGCCAACCATATTGGCTGTGAACTATATAAAAATATAGTGTTCCCTATATTACTTTGTATTTATATTTTATATGAGTTTTGTTATGATTAAAATATTGAAAGGATCTTGAAATAAATATGTCATAGAGGTTAATTTCAAGAAGGAAATTATAAAAGAGTTATAATGATCCAACTGCCCCTTTATCTGTGTTATAACACATTCTTAGGTACTTGACTAATAATATCATTTAAAAATAAATATTATATCTTTTTATTCTTATTAATATATATTATTATTATTTTTTAATATATCATTAATCATATATTACTCATTATCTTTCATCATACATTTTTTTAGGATTTGTTACTATATCAATGTAAGAGTTCCAAATTATACAATTTCCAATACTATTTGATATTATTTTCATTTAGTTTATGATCATATTTCCATTTTATTTTGATCCTTTAGATTTATTTTAGAATATATAGTAACTATTATTTTCTATCTTACCCTTTCCAAGAATTGTTATCATACCAAAGTAATACTTCTAAATTCTAGCATTACATTTCTAATTTCTGATTATTTGGTTATGTTTTCTTTTTAAAATTTGATTCATATAATTCAATGATTTTATATCAATTTTATTGAAATGTATTTTTTAAATTACGGATGTGATATTACCCATTACTCACCGTCAATCCATTTTAATGGCCCCTTGTAATGCCTATGTAAGTGTTCCCCAACCTATATAATTTATTTCTTATTTATAATTCATTTCTACTAAACATAATTTTTGTATAATTTCATTATTATATTTAGAACTATTTTCCATTAAATTAATATATAACTAATTATATATTACTTATTCCCTCCCATTTTTTCATTTTTATATGACATTGGAATTTTAAATTAGTGATTCTCAATCAACATGTAATATCCATAACTTTAAATTTATATAATTTTAACAAATTAATTCTTTAATATTATTTAATTAAATTAAAAATTAATTAATTTTTTTTGATAATATCAATATAGAATATATATTCATAATTATTAAACTAGAAATATCATTAGATGTTTATGAAATTATAATAAATTCATTATCTCTTATTAAAAAACTATGAAATTATGAATTATATTGGAATTATTATTGAATCCCTTTGTATTATTATATTGAATAATGTTAAATATATATTTGTAATTCATGTATCAAAATGGTATATTTTGAATAATAATTATACTTGATTTATAAAGCAATCATGACTGAATATATAATTATTTTTAGAAATTCCGTTTTATTTAATAAACTTGTTATAGTTATCTAGAGTTTTTTTTCATATCATCATCTTAATAATAATTTTGTAATTATATGTTAATATTTAACATATTACTATACATGATTTAATAGTGATATTATTGTGGCATATAACCATGTGAAATAGAAATAATTTTTTTACTAAATTAACTCATTTTATGTGTATTATTTGAATATAATAAAATGATAAATGATACTTCCCAATAATATAATATTTTATTTTATTGTTAAAATATATATGATAAATAATTTAATATTTTAATCATTTTTTTCATATACTATGTGATTGAATTATAACTCTAAAATGTCCTGTTTAGATTATTATGTAATGGGTTTCACACTAATATAATATTATTATTAATTTAGTATAGTAATCAAAAACATTCATTTCTAATATATATTTTTATTAACCTAAATGAAAATTATATTTATATATTGTAGTCGTTATAAAAATAAAATGGTCATTCAAAATGAATTATGAAGGTAATATATCCAGTTTATTGCATCAAATGTATATTAATAAATATTTTTAAAAAATACAGGTTTTTACAAAATATAAGACTAATTTTTGAAAATTAATTTCATTTTGAGAATAATATTTTTGAAATGATCAAAGGATAGTTTTTTCAAATATTTCATTAAAAGATGATTTTTGTGGTGAATAGTGGAAAATGAAGATTATAGTGTAATGTATGTTTTATAACATTATAATGACGTAAATTTTTTTAAAAAATTATAACACATTTTTCGTGATATAAAATTTATTAATTTTTTTAATAATTCATTTAAATAAAATATAGTTAATTATAAAATGTATAAATAAATTATGAATGATGATGTTATATTTTATATATATAACTATATTTGATTCATTACATAGTATATATATTATTTACAATGTATCATTCTGTTTTTGATGTCATAAAAGATAAAATAGACCAATATATGTCAATCATATAATAATAAATTTCATATTAATCCACATTATTCATATTATTGATCCTAATAATAAAATAAGAAATACATTTTTTAATGTTACCCAACAAAATTCTTAAACAAATACCCTCCCTTCCCCCACCCTCATCACATCTAAAAATATATCTTTATTTATATACAATCAGGTACGCTTCTCTAAACACCCTATAGAACATTCCTATGGCCATACTCTAGCTAAAATACACTCCTCTGAAGGCTATAGAATCAATCTAATATGGGTTACTGAATGAACATTGTAATGGTTTCAAGGTATCTTATTCCATTCTTATACTAGGGACTTTTTATATGAAGCAATTCCCACTATTACTTGTCTATACTAACTTACAAATCCATTTTATCAACATACCTTTATTGCTTTATAGATTTTAAATCTCCCATTACATCACATAGAACCATTTTTCATAAGATATTACTATTTCAATATATAGATTTCAAAATCGATTCCTTTTTACATATTTCCCCTTTCCCCCTTTTGATAACATATTTATTTTTTAATAAGAACATCAAAAGAGAAGTATAATTCTATTGTTACGATTTAATAAATCATGAATATTTATTAGTTTTCTATTCTATTAAAATATATTTATAAATCTCATTCACCTATGGTAGTTTTATACTATGTAAGTGAACGATACTATTATCTCACATAATCTTTTCAAAAATATTCATTAAAATGAATACAATGATAGAATATGACATTAATAATAAAATGGTATAATATTTTTCATGTACAAGACTGCATTTTCCTTATTATTTTATTTTTTTATTTTATCATAATATTTTTTCTAGTTTTGGTTAGAACTTGATTGAACGTTTAAAAATTTCTGATGTTTTCTCTTTTCACATGTCATGGGAATACAATTGTCGCATGGTTTACTAAAATGTGTCCGAGTCCCTTCTTTTGTTTTCCATTTTTTTCATGGTTTGGTGTGAATTTTTTTTCATAAAAATAATTAACACCATTACATATAATATTTTCTAAATCATTTTTTATGTGAGTGGTTAATGTGCACATGTAGTGCACAGTTTGGGGAAAACTATGTGGGTCACAATGGAAACTATTCGAGTGGACCTTACTGGTCAATTTTCTAGATTCTGTCATTGTAATAGTTAGGTGAAATATTTTGACACACCTATGAGATCCTATTGTTTATAACATTATGGATTTTATATTTGGTTCATAGTTTGGTAAATTGTGTGAAAAAACTATATAGTTTTACTAAAACATAAAACTTTTGTAATTTATCTTATAAGCCTCTTCAAATTAAATGCATCTACCCTCTATTATTCCCCATTTGGATCACATTACCTATTTTTCTCTTCCTATTTTATTTAACCACATTTTATTGTGATTTATTATTGTTTAAACAAGAATTTGGCTCAATTTCTCATGGTAATCACATCTAGTTCTATTCTCTATATCGCTTCTTTATGGTTTCTCTTTTAACATTCCATTATGAGTATAAGAGCAAACAATTTAACACATATATATTATATATAAATAGATTAATATTAATTAAATTATATAAAAAAACCATGCCAGAACTGTATAGGTTTAGTGTCTTTGGAAACATTAAAACATAAAATATTGGTTCATAAAACATCTACTTTGTCTCTCACTTATTCCGTCATAATGAGATTTTTTTGATATATCGTACTTAATATCATTAATCATATAATAGGTAAAATAAATATATTAAAAGGTTGAGATCTCATATTCAATAATGATAAACAAGGGAGACATTATAACATAACCAAAATTCATAAAAACATAAAAAAAACATTTGAAACTTATAGCCTACATATCGATGATTATGATATTATGTCATGGAAATAAACATAGAATTTCATAAGACATGAATCATAATAAAAAAAACATATTACTTTAGATAAAAACATAAGCTACGAAATTTGGGTATACATATAATCATATTGAATCATTTTTATATTCATAAAGTCTCAATTACAAGACCATAATAGTGGGAAAAGTCCTTTACTAGACACGTTTCACTCCACATTCCACCCCTTTATTATTAAACTGAGTTCACTCCACCTTTCAGTCATGTCTATCTCATAAGATATAAATATTCACTCAATGTACTATAGGGAGATATAGGTCCCACCATTCACATAATAAAAACTCAAAATATGTGTTCCAATTTGAAATAAATCATTAATATTATCATTATACCTGAAAAGAAGTGGGTTTTATAAACATTTCCTCATTTCATAAGCAATGGAAAAGTAGCAGAATTCATAAACATAATTCCATAATAAACAGAAACCATACAAAGAAACAACAAGGATAGTATAACTGGATCATATCCCCAATTAATCATAAGTAACATCAAATAGTAATTTCTCATATGTAAATGATTTTTAAAGATCACTTGAAATAACTCTCGAGGAAAATATCCTTTCAATATCAAATACAATTTTCTATAGTCTCAAAATTAAAAATCATGACATTTTATTTGAAAAATAAATTTGTATGTTTTTAATGAATCATCAAGTAATCATAATTTCATTAAATTAAGAAATTTCATTTATTCTTTATAAGTTAAAAACTATTTTTTTTATTTTTTCTCAATAAGTCACAAAGTACCTCATTTGGAAAATGAAAAAAAATATTCCTTTTGAATAGTTTAGTAAAAACATACACATGTGTAAAAATGACTTTAAAACCTTGTATAAGAATAATAAAAATAATTTTTATTTATTTATTTAGGAAAAATGGGAATGGTAGAAAAATTTTCTTTAACAGATACTTACATATAAACAATCTCGAATAATAATGAGATTTTGTCATGACCTTTACATTAGGTCGAATTTGATTTGTACGTATCCGAACCTACTGTATAATGGTTTAAATAGTCATATTAATTTATTAAGGAACAATATTCTTGTTTACCATATCCTCTTATATCCTCTTATCATCCTTTTCTTAATAATATTTCATTATTACCATTCTTTTGAGTGTTAAATGATTCATTTTCATATGCATGTTTTGTCATATAATTCTCAGTTAATTTATATAAGATATAGTTTTTTCATATAAAGAATTATATTAAGGTAAAAAATATCAAATAAATTCATTATATACATTTATATAATCATTTTTGAGTGGTGATCGTGGAAAATGAATCGCATCGTGTTGGGGAGACGGTATGCCACACATATGCACAAGCGGTGATATAATTCCCTTAACGACGAAAGGGGAAGGAAGTGGATGGTATATTAATTTTGGTCAAAAATATATATCATGTTATAATTATCATATATATTTATTATTTCATTCATTATTCCCATCCAAGTAGTATGGTGAAGAAAAAAAGATGAAACTACAGTGTGGAGATGGTAAGTCATACGTACGCACACACGATGCTTTCGTTTTTCATAGGATGAATAAAAGGTGGAATATGGTTTTCCTATAATCATAATAACTTATAAAAATATACATGTTACTATATTTTTTACTTTTTAATGTAATGAACATATGAAGAGGAAGTATTAGAAGAAATAAACTTGAAAGAGTTGGTAATGATGATTGCCTCTTCTTCGACTAACATTCATTAGATATCCTCTTAGATTCACTATGGTTTTTATTTTTAGAATACCAGAACCTATATAATGTGTTTATAGAATTTTAGAAGAAAAATGTTATGGTGTTGGTTGATATTGATGGCCCAAAATGATGTGAAGATGTGAGGGAGGAGGTGTCCTTTTATAATTGAAGTGAGATATATTTTTATAATTTCTCAAAATATTAAATTATAGTAAATTTAGTTTTTATCTAAATATGATCAAATGGTAATTTATTCTAAGATAATATAATATAAGGTTGTAATATTATCAAAAAATATTTTTTTCATTTTTTTATTATTTTAAACCTGCACATTTTGATTGACCCTTAGTTAACCTTTTATAAATTTAACTGTGGTAATAACTTATTTAATATTTAAACATTATAGTTTTTACTTATGTGATGTCAATTGGACCATTAATTAAATATTTATGAAATTGTAGACTATATTATAGTTTTTTTTAATTTTTTTACTAATTTTAAATAATCCATTATATTTTTATTTTGATAAAATATCATTAGTGTCAATTTTGACACTATTCTTTACTTGGACTTTTCAAAATATCTATATAATAAGCTAACATAGAAAAACAATTTATCATATCCCTTATAGGTTATTCAAATTTAGAAAATATGTTGATAATAGTAATTATATCATCTTATATTTATTTTAATATTTTTAATAAAATTTACTCTATATTTCCATTAATTAAATAATTACTACATCAAAGTTGTGTAATATTTTAAGGTAATTATTTATTCTCAAAAAATTATAAATAAATTTCCATGATGTATATAAATCTATTATATTTAAAAAACTTTTTATGATCTAATATATATAATATTTAACCCTATATTAAAAAATATTATACTTATTAAAATAAGAGTGTGACATTTTGTCACATTCTTTGATTTAAATAATATCATTGTCATTTTCATGGAAAAGTGTCCATTAAATGATTTAATTTATAAACTTTGATCTTAAGAATATAATTTAATTCATCCAATGAGATTTTAGAATGTCTTAGGGTTATTTTATAGTCTATATAATTTTATTTTTAACATGCATTACCAATTTGTCCTTTACAGTGGTCACAAAAATTTCTACGGTTATTGTTCATATTGGAAAAAAATAACCTATTTACTGAATTTGGACATTCTGAGTAAAAAGATTTCATTTTTTAAATTTAAAGAACATAAATATTTGAGTTTAATTAAAAATAAAACCAGTAAAACGCTATGAAGAAAAATTTCTTTTTCAGAAAATCACCCTCTTAAACATAATTTTTTTATAATAAATTAATGTATGAAATCATTTTCAAAAAAAAAATAATTTGGATTATTAAAAATGATAAAATTAAAATTCAAAAAAAAAAACAAAAAAATTCCTTGTAAATAATTTAAAATAAAATAATGTTTTCTATAAAAATAAGCATTTTCATTATTCCTTAAAAAATATTTTCTGAAAATTATATAAAATAAATTAATATATTTTTTTCATGATGAATTATGAAATGAAATTAATTTTGTTAAATCCATTTTCTAAAACATATAGAAATTAATATTCACTCATAAAAAGAAGAAAAACACATTTTTGAAGAATAAAGTGACTTTACTATAAAAATGTCTGATTATTTTCCAAGCACTTACAAATACATTCATATTGAGTTTGACCATTATATTTATTTCATAGATCAGATATTCATATTTATTCCCTCTAATTTATCAACTGGGTTATAACAAACAGTTTAAAATAATAATTGTTTATTTTTGACTTACGGTTCGTTTAAACTCGACATTACATGCAACATAAGCTATCAAAGAAATAAAGATATTTAAAGATAACGATTTCACAAAAAAATCAATTGTTACAATCTACCCCCATAAAAATTAAGTTCACCCCTAAAATTCATCACTCCCATACAAATAGATGAGGGTACCTCTGTCTCATCACATTATTAGGTTCCAATGTAGCATCCAAAAATTGATGGTTTCACCATATAACTTTAACCAAGGGAGTGGTATTATTTGATAGATATTTTTATATATGATCTAGAATATTTATTGATTTTTCTACATATGAAATATATTTCCCTAGTGTTATGAATTCCAAGATTAGTACATGTGAAGGATCAGGTAAGTACTTTCTAAAGAGAGATACATTGAACACTTCAAGAACATGAGAGAGATTTAGTGGAAGCACCAATTTATAAGATACCTTCCCAACATGATCTAGAATTTAAAAAGGAAAGATATTATTAGGGTTTAGATTTCACTTCCTTCCAAATCTCATCACTCTCTTCCAAGGATATATTTTTAGAAATACCTTATCACACACTTCAAACTCTAGGTATTTTCATCGATTATCAGCATAAGTTTTTTGTCGACTATGAGATGATATTATGTGCGGTTGAATAAATCTAAACATCTCTACCATTTACTCAAATATATAAGGAAAAAATTTATTTTTTTCCCCAAATTCATTCTAGCATGTTGTATTTATGCATTTATTACTATTGAGGCCTTCATAAGGAGCAATCTGAATACTAGAGTGAAAAATATTATTGTATGAAAATTCCACCAAAGAGTGGTGTTGATACCAACCACCTTTTAAATCCATAGATTAAGCTCTCAGAATTTATTCTAGATTTTTAATGGTCCTCTCAAACTAACCATATTTCTATGGGTGATAAGAAATTTTGAAACTTAACTGTGTATCCATAGCCTGCTGATGAATTCTCTAGAACATTAAGGTAAAACTAAGATCCCAATCAGATATAATGGATAGTGGCACTCCATGAAATCTTACAACTTCCTTAGTATATATTTTGAAAAACTGATCAAGAGATAAATATTTTGGGATAGAAATGATGTGTGATGACTATATAATACTATCAACTATAACCCATATAGAATTATTACATTTAGATGTTTTGGGAAGTCCGATGACAAAAATAACTAGTGATATTTTCTCATTTCTATTCTGGTATGGGAAATGGTTGTAACATCCCATTAGACTTATGTCTATTAGCCTTAACTTATTGACAAACTAAGCACTGATATGCCTACACTACAGTATTTCTCTTCATGTTATCCCACCAAAAATACTCTTTTAGGTATCTATACATCTTGGTGATTCTCGGATGAATAGATAATGATGAAATATTATCCACATCCAACTGATCTTTATTTAAATATAGTATGGGAGGGATACATGCATGGTTCCTAAAACATATTATTCTATCACAATCAATGTTGAACTATGGAACATATACCCCTTTATTTTGAAACTCCACATATTCCTTCTTCCCCTCCTTAATATTCACTTGTATTGATGATTGAAAATTAATTTGAGAAAAATTAGATTTATCAACTTCATTTATGATTTCTAGAGTTATACTTTAAAAATCAATAAATTTTGGATATTCTTCTTATCCACATCATAGATAGGCTAGCACAGTCCTTTCGACTCAAAGTATCTACTACCATATTCTCTTTACTAGTGTGGTAATATATTGAGCAATCATAATATTTAATCAACTCCACCCATCTTCAATGGTTCATATTGAACTCATTTTGAGAGAATAAATACTTTAATTTTTTACAATCAGTATATACGTGACTCATTTTTCTATATAGACAACACCTCTATATTTTTAATGGAAATATTAACTTAGATAAATCCAAATAATTATTTGAGTAATTTTTCTCATAGATATTCAATTGTCAGGTGTCATAACCTATCACCATGTCATATTGCTTGAGAACACAACCTATACCCTTCTTTGATACATCACTATAGATCACAAACCTTTCTCCACTATAGGGTAGTGTGAGCTTAGGTCCACTGACTAATCTTCTTTTATTCTCCTTTAAATTCTCTTCACATTCCCTTATCTATATGAACTTAACTCATTTTTGAGTCAACATCATGATTGGATTTTATAGTCAAGAGAAATATTTCATAAAACATTGATAATATTAATCCATACAAAGAAAACATCTGATATTAGCTTCCATTGTTGGTCTAGGCCAATGTTTAATAACTTACACCTTTGTTGGATTTATAGATATACCCTATCCTGATATTATGTGACCCAAAAATAAAACTTTTTGAATCCAAAATTCACACTTAGTAAATTTTTCATAAATATTCTTCTTTATTAGGGTCTTCATTACAATCCTCAAATGATCATCATGTTATAATTTTCAATTTGAATATGCCAGGATATAATCTATAAATACTATCATAAATTGATCAAGATAGTCTCTAAAGACTCCATTAATTAAATCAATAAAGATTGTGGGTGAATTATAAATACAAAAGAAATAACTATAAATTCTTTGTGACTATACCTTGTACGGAATTCCATCTTAGGTATATCATCCTTCTTAACCCTCAGTTAATGATATCCATAATAAAATCAATAATGGAAAATTATTGAGATCTAAATAGTTGATCAAATTAGTCATCAAGAAGAGGTAGAGAATACATATTCTTGATAGTGATCTTATTATGTTCTCAATAATAAATGCAGAGTCTCATTGACCCATCATTCTTCATAAAAAATAGAATAGTTGCACCCTAAGGTGATGCACTAGGGATTATGAATCCCTTTTCAAGATTATATTGGCATTGCTTCTTTAGTTCCTTAAAGTCAATTGGTTCCATTCTATAAGGAGTATTTATAATTGGTATATCACCAGGAATGAGTTACCTTGAAAACTCAACTTTACTATTTTGTAGAAGACCTTGTAATTATTCTAGAAATACATCAAAAAAACTCTCATACAATAGATGGTCCCTTAATGGAAGTTTTATACCCAACAATATAAGATAGATAAACTTATTTTATAGGAATGAAGACCCAAAACATGGTAGTAAATTCCATTGGATGTTTATATTCACCCTTGCATTTGTATATGGTCATAGATTCATTCAGAATATGAAATAAAACTTATATTACTAATAAATTAATATGGGATCCATATAGAGAAATCCAACCAATGTCAATAATCACATTAAATTCAATTATTAGAAAAATCACAAGATTTGAAAGAATCAATTTCCCACAAACTTCAACTGGAGAAGAATTATAAACTTGTGAAGCGCACGTTGTTCCAATAAGAGTTTTCACATATAACTCAATATCTAGTTGTTGAGGTGATATAATCATACCCTTATTAAATTATTTTCAAATAAAAGTCTGTGTGGATCTAGAATCAAATAAATCATTAGATACTTTAGGGTAGACGGTATGTGTACCTTTCAACACATCATTGTCGTACTCTACACCTCCAATTGTGATGACATGGAATTTTCATTTTTAGTTGGACTTAAGAGGGTTCTGACATCGATCATCATTGATAACTTCTATATTTGGGGATTGGATTGCATGATTCCAATTTTTTTTACACATGAAGCATTGAAGTGTGGAAAGTTCATTTTTCTAATTATTATTCACTATGCACATCATTATTTTACTTATTCTGATCACTTTGACAATCAATTTCTCGATGAACTTCCCTTACAATCTTAAAAATTTTACTAGTCCCCTTAAGATTGTTTCCTTTATGTTTCTATCCACAATTTTAGCATAAATTAAAGATCATATTTTTTTCACCATGGTTTTTATATTTTTACCTGAATTTCATTTTTCTCTTCTTATCAAACCCATAAGATTGATGGGTAACTCCAATATCCATCTCAACATTGAGAACATGTAGAAAAATTTCTCTAAATATACTAAGGTCTCTTATAGATAATTCCCTTTGAAGACTTGGTCTTAATCCACTACATAATTATTCGACCTTACATTGAGGTTAAATGACAATTTCAGAAGCGTACCTTGAAATTATTGTAAAATTTTCTTCATAGGTACCAATATATTCATCATACCTTTTCATAAGCTCAAGTAACTCATTATCCATATTCATAAAAGTAATAATAAGAAATTACTTATTGAAAAATAAGTTCTAGAACATATCCCATTCCATGGAGTCAATTTCATATCATTGCCCCATATTCTTAATATGATTCCACCATTGACTAAATTTGACTTCCAAATGATAAAATACCAAAAATAAATTTATATAGTTATGAACATTAGATAGAAAAAAATATCTCTTTAGTGGTATTGATCCATTACCTAGCCACTAGTGTATTAGAAGACCCACTGAAAGAAGGTGGACACTACCTCATGAAAGAATCAATAGAATATTGTTCCATTCTTTTCTCAATTGGAAGTACAACATGATTCAATTCTTTAGAATGTCATTTGAGCATAGAAACAATATTTTTCATTCCATATCCCATAACTTTCAGTTTATCAAGAGTATAATCATTTCATTTTCCATTTCATTTAGTATTGATGGAACTAGTTAGTTCTCTTATGACTTTTCCATTCCTTTATATTTTAGAAATCCCCAAAACATTTCTTAAGAATATTTATCTATATATTTGAGTCTTTCCCTTAAAGAAAATTATCTTTATCTAATTTTTTTTATATTTACCCTTGGTTTTCAATTCCCTGTATAATATTCGATTAAAAAAATTCTAACCATATTTTTCTTCAACAAAAAATCAGATCCTTATCTAATCTAGAAAATTACAGTTCCTTAGAGTTTGATTTCCCTAGAATTGCGAATCTAATTTCTCCTGAAATCAGACTCTGATTTATTCTAAAATAAAAATTCTATTTCTTATTAAATCAGACTCCAATTTATTATGAATTAAAACTACAATTTATCTTGAAATCATATGCTAATTTCTTCTGAAATTAGACTCTGTTTTCCCATGAAATCACACTCGGATTTCTCCTGAAACCATTTGCTGATTTCTCTCGAAATCAAACTAAAATTAATCCTGAAATCGGACTCTAGTTTCTTCTAAAATCAGTCTCTCATATCTCCTAAAATATGACTCGGATTTCTCATGAAATCATAATTTCATATATCCTGAAACCAGACTATGTTTTCTTCTAAAATAAGACTCCAATTTCTCTTCAAATTGAAGTCCGATTTATCCTAAAATCAGACACCTATTTCTTCTGAAATCAGACTCTGATTTCTCATAAAATTATACATTGATTTCTTATAAAACCTAACTTTGATTTATTCTAAAATTAGTGTATGATTTCCCCTAAAATTAGTCTCAGATTTCTCCTAAAATTAGTCTCTGATTTCCCTTGAAATTAAACTTTGACTTCTTTAGAAATATGATTCCAAATTCTTTAGAAATCCTAATCCTATTCTCTATTATTTTATAACCTGATTGTTCATATTTTTTTACTCTGATTTTCACATTATTAAGAATCCAATTAAATGTTATTCTTATAGTTATTTCATTTCCTTAAAGTACCATTTCATTTTATCAGATCCTAAATATTTTCATGTTTCTTAAACTTTTTAATGTCTTTTAATCATGGTAATGTTTCTCATAGTTTCTTACATGAAACGATGTCATATAATCTATTTTTAACTATCCATTAGCTGATTAACATGTGTATAGGTCCCTATAAAATTTAAGGAAAAATGTGACCATTTGAGGAGGAAGTCGACCGTTGGGATTTTTTTCATACAAATACCAAGCCCTTTGAATGATCCATACATAAATGTGAACAAAGATTTTTTTGGAGATTTTTGATATATACAAATATTGTGCTGAAATCTAGAGAGAGAATTTGTACTGTTAGAGATTTGATCAAATTTTTCATGTGAGAATGTTCTGAAAAAATTCTGTAACCATGAACAATTTGTTCAGACTACTTAGTGAAATTCTGATTATTGCTGATCAATTGAGGGATTTTAGTGATAGGAAGATAGAGGTTCCAGTCACCTTAGAGATCAAGGGTTTACAGGGATAACAAGACAGATTATGATATTCACATCAAGGGATTAGCCTTGTATTGGTAAGACATACATTCATGAAATTATAAATTAAGGGACCGTTATCAAAGTTTGTTGGGTACCCTTCTATTTGGGATAAAAAAACTTCCTACACTTGTCTTATATTTTTACGAGTTTTATTTCCACAACATTTTTTTAAATGAAGAAGGTATAAATTTATTATACATTATTATACTTTTATACTATGATATAAACAATATTCGATACGATTTAATGTAGAATAATTCTCTAAGTACCATTTTTTTATGTTTCTTTATCAGATCTATTATTCAGATCTTAATCAAGTCAGTTTCTTAGTTATGAACTAAAGATGTTTTTTGAATCTATCTTATTTGAATTTGTTAATCAAAAAATTTCTTAAGGATAAAACACAAATATTTTCAAACCTAAAATTCACCCCATCTTGAAATTAATAAATCTACATGTAAATTTAGGTACTATAATTGGTATTAGAGCAGGTCACTCAAATACTTATACATTCATATAAGTTTCTTGATCATCTTTTCTTACTTTACTTTATGTCTTTAGGTTTTTCTTAAAAAATTATACTCTTTATTTATAAACTTTTTCTACTAATTCATTTTGTGGAAATGATCATTTGTATTTTATTATATAAACGGTAGGAATGAATGTTAGTTATATATAAAATATAGATCTTACTAAACCCCCAATATTTGATGTTAATGATTATGAATACATGAGAGATAGTATGAAGACATTTATTATTAATACAAGTGTTGATTACTTTTTAATGCTAACTGGAGACTATAAGATTCTTGATAAGGTCATCATAACCTTCACCAATCAAGAAATAATAGAGTATTAGCTTAAATTTGAGGAAGATAAAAATATATTGTGTTCTATGACCAGGAACATATATAGCCAGATTTCATCATGTGAAGCTGCTAATAGCAACTAGAAGAAATTATAAGTTACAAATTTTGGCACATTCAATGTCATTGAAACAAGAAGATATATTCTTAGTGTTGAATACCATGGTTTTATGTTTCCTTATGTAGAACCTCTTTGAAATGTTAAAAAATGATTTATAACTATCGTCAACAACCTTTAATATATAGGTGACAAAGGACATGCTGATGAAGTTATTTTTGATAAGATAATAGATATTATGCCCAATGAGAGGGAATCCAAAAGAACAAAAATTGATGAGAATAGTAAAGTTTCAAACATCACTCTTGATAAGATATTTGGAAAGCTTATACTGCATGAAACTAGAATGAAGAGAGATGCTGAGATCAATAATAAATATAATGGTAATGGTACTTTTTCTTCCACTACAACAATAAACAATATGCAAGCCATGAATCCAGAAAGGGTTACTATATCAAAATCTTATAAATCTACTAGTATATCTGAATCAAGTGATAGTGATCATTCTGAGAATGAAATTTCCAATCTTTATCGAAGTATGAAAAAGATTGTGGGAAAGAAAGATTTGTAGTACAAATATAAAAAAAATACCGAAAGCAAAAGAAAGATTTAGAGGTAACTTTTTATGAATGGTGGAGGACTTGACATATCAGGCTAGACAATCCTATGCTCAAAAGAAAATAAAGGAAGGATAACCATTCTGAAAGAAACAAGAAGAAGTAATAAAAGTCTAATTATAAGAAACTTCTTAAATCTAATAACACTTTGGGTGCTAGTGGTGGCGATTCTTCAGAAGAATCTTCAGATATTAAATCTTATGGATAGAAGAATATTGGTCTTATACCAAGAATTACTATTGAAAATAAATGTATCATGGCTAAGGTACACAATGATGAATCACTAACCAATATTTATTTAAGTGAAAATTATCCTGATCAAGAGATTTATGAATATTTAGATGATGAATCTTCCTCATCAGAAGATAATTCTTTACCTTATTTTGGAATCATATATTGGTTTTCCAAGTTAATTGAGATTAATAACACCATGATAAATAAAAAACATGATAAATCACATTCTAGAATCTTGTTTTTAAAAAAATAAGTATTATATCTTTATAAATATCATGATCAGAAAACCCTTGATTTTGAAAATGATTCCAAAAACCATAAGGAAGCTAACTATGAGATAGATAAACTCTCCAAGGATCTTGAAAATGTTATTTCAAAGAAAAATGTTTTAGATACTAACTCAACCATTAAAAATAATGACTATGAGGATAGGAATTTATTCATTAGACTAAAATATAAAATATTTTCCTTTAAGAAAATTTTGTAAAATTTCACTTTTGGAAGGAAAGAATTTGATAAAATGTATTCAAAACTTCATCCTATTAAGAATAGTTATGGATTTGGTTATTCTCATTAAAAACCTATTTTTAGTCATAACTCTCTTGTAACCCAATGTTATCCTTTTTTCACTAAGTAACAATATGATGGGCATTGGGAGAAAAATTATTCTTTGAATAAAACCCAATCCCTAGATTTTCATAAAGATTACTTTTCTAAGAAAAAGTGGATACCTAAGATTTTACTTTTAAACAATTCTAGACCCAAAAAAGTTTTGATTCTGAAAGTGTAACTGATTTATTTTTAGGAAAACAAAGGATGTGACAAAAACAATACATAATATACGGATAGTGGATGTTCCCGACACATGATTGGTAATAATTTTTTTTGAAATGATTATCACGACAAAAAGAGGAGAAGTAACTTTTGAAGATAATGATCAAGGAGAAATGTTTGGTATATGTAACATTATTCTTCTTGGAAAATATTTAATTTAAAAGGTTTTATTTTTAAAATTTATTAATAACAACCTTATAACCATAAGTCAATTATGTGATGAATTTTACCATATGAATTTTAGAGATGATAATTTTCTAGTACACAATTCCACGTAAGAGTTTAATCTCTTTACCCATAGGCATGAGAATGTTTACACACTGAACAATGAAGACCTTAGGAGCCAATACCTACCTTTAATTATTGAAATAGAAGATAAACATAGGTTATTGTAGAGAAGACTAGGAAATTGTAACCTTAGGAACCTATGCAAGCTCACAAAGAATAGACTTGTTAAGGATCCACCTGATCTTAGATTTGATTATTTTAAACTCTGTGGTCCTTTTTAATATGGAAAGAAACATAATTCAAGCTTTAAATAAATTATTTAAGTCTCAACTCTTTATGAGTTGCACCTAGTACATATGGATCATTTCAGTCCAACACAAACTGAAATTGTTGGAGGAAAATACTAAGTATTTTTTTAGTGGATGATTACACTAGAATTACTTGGGTCTGTTTTCTAAAAAATAAATCTAAATACTTTTCTTATTTTAAACAATTTTCTGCCAAATTTTTAAAATAAAAAAATTCCTTTGATAAATATTCATAGTGATCATGGAGGGGAATTAAAAAATTATGATTTTGAATCTTTTTGTAGTAAGAAAGGCATTTCTCATGAATTTTTACCTCAAAGAACTCCTCAAATAATGTTGTTGTTGAAATAAGAAATCATATTCTTCAAGAGATAATAAGAACCATGTTGAGTGACTATATATTTTTAAACACTTTTCGACTGAAGCTGTTAGTACTGCTTACTATAATATAAATCGAGTTTTAATCTTACATTTTCTTAATAAAACACCTTATGAGTTACGGACTTGTCAAAAACCTAATGTTTTTTACAAAAAAGTATTTAGATGCAAAGTATTAATCTTTAATAATAAAGATAACATACATAAATTCACACACAAATCTGATGAAGTAATTTTCATAGGCTATTCTACTAATTTTAAGGATTATAGAGTTTTTAATAAAAATTCTTGTACTAGAGAAGAAACAGTACCTGTTAAATTTGAGGAAAATTACCCTATTATTTTTAAACAACCACAATCTACATTTTCAGATTTATTTTCTAAAACTGATTATTAACCTTTGATGAAATATTCATCTAATAAAAAAAATTCCCATGAAAATGTTTTTTAAGTACTTACCGTTGAAGATTTGTTATCTTATGTTGATGAATAGGTTTTACAAATCAAAAATGAGTTGATTCTTATGAATAATCCTAGGGACAATATAAATGGTTATGTAAATCAACCTGTAAAGACTATAAGTTATTTATGAAATGAAGTAGAATATCTAGAATTTATTTCCCAATTATATTCTAAAAGAACTAATGAAGCTTTAGGTGATTATGATTAGATTAAAGCTACGAAAGATGAACTAAATTTATTTTAAAGGAACAATGTTTGCACCATGGTTGAAATACCTAAAGAATCTTCTATAATTTGAGTGTAATGAGTATTCAGAAATATGTGTGACTAAAATGTAATCATTGTAAGAAATAAAGAAACTTTAGTTTCTAAAGTCTATAATCAATAAGAAGGAATAGAATATGAACAAAACCATGCTCCAGTAAATAGAATAGAATTTATAGGTATTCTACTATCCATTTCAGTATTTTTCAATTTCAAACTTTTTTAAATGGACATGAAGTGTGTTTTCGTTAACGAATATGTTCAAGAGGAAGTTTATTTTGAACAACATCCCGATTTTGAAGAATGAAAACATCCTAAACATGTTTACAAACTTAAAAAATATTTATATGGAATTAAATAACCACCAAGATCCTAGTATGAAAAACATATATTATTTTTCATAAAAAATCATTATTTTAAGGGAAATTATGATACACCCTTTTTATGAATAAATATATGATTTTTTTGATTGTTCAAATTTATGTTGATGAAATTATATTTGGATCAACTCAGCAATCACTAAATGATTTATTTGTGAATCTTATGAAAGATGTGTTTGAAATGAGTATGATGGTTGAGTTAACATTTTACCTTGGTTTTCAAATTTTTCAAAAACTAAAGGAATCTTAAATATATCGGTATAATTATATGAAATATCTTTTTAAGAAGTATGGATATTACAACACTAAAAGTATAACGACTCTAATCGCTACCTCAAATACTCTTGATCTTAATGACGTTGGGATACTAGTTGATCAAACATACTTTAGAGGTATGATAGGAAGTTTAATATACATAATATATAGTTGTCTAGACAGAATTTTTTAAGTATTATTATATGTAATAAATCAATCTAATCTAATGGAATCTCTTTTAAAATAAGAGAAAATATTTTTTTCTATTTAAAGGGAACTATGGATTTATGACTTTTCTAATTTTATTTAAATGAGTTTATTATAAAAGGTTTTTCAAATGATGAATTTGGTGGATGTATAATGGATTGGAAAAGTACATCTAGAACATTTCATTTGTTAAAAGATTCATTAGTTTCTTGGTCATGTAAGAAGCAATACTTTGTAGCACTTTCCACTGTTGAAGCTGAATATTTAGCAACTGGATGTTGTGGTGCTCATGTATTGTGTATTAAAACACATTCACATACTATGGTATGTTTTTTATCAAATCACAGATAATGTGTGATAATACTAGTTCCATTTCCCTAATAAAAAATCATGCACATAACTCTCATGAAAAAACACAAAGACATTAGGAATCACTTTCTTAGGGATCACACACTTAAGGGAGATACGATTTTTCAATTTATTGAATTACAAGACCAACTTTCTGAAATTCTTATAAACTATTTACCCTATAATATATTTTAATACATTAAGAAAATTTTATGAATGATAACCATAAAGTAATCATCCATATTAACTTTTTTTTAAAACTATATCTTTACATTAAGTTACTTTTTTCATAGGGGGGATACATTTGTTTACTCTTTTTATGTTTCTATTAAATTTTTTTGGGAACTTATTTTTTCTTAGAACCTAAAACCTTTATCATTCCCTAATAAAAACTTTAGGAACCTATGTTATACATTAAGAACCCTATCAAGATTGAAAATTCTTTTTGAGAAATCTAGAATGTATGTTTCCTTATTTAAATCTTCATAATTTCATTTTTTACTTGTTGGTATTTATATATCATTTTAGGAAAACATTATTAGATTTATCTTCCACAAATACTATTTTTTCTTTAAAACTAAAAAGATAGGAACCTATAAATCTTGCTTCGGCATTGATATCAACCCTCAGATCAAATCAAGATAATTTCAACCATTTGATTGATTTGGGAATATGAACTGTCACTACGAAGCCTATATTAAGGACCACCTATTCACATCCAACATTAGTTATCTTAGGGATTTTTCACTAAATCCCTCCTGATCATCAATGATTCCATTCATTATTTTTTTCCTTAAGATATAATTTTCTCTTGAATTTTCCTCAAAAACTCTGATAGACTCCAACAAGGAACTTATGTATTGGATACATTATAGAGAAAGTTTGGTGGACCCAAATTTATTTGTCAAGTACTACTCCTTGATTTAAAAAATCATAAATAAGAATTGGTGGGAAGGATTATAAGTATCCAAGGAAAAGAATAAGGATTCGGTATATCCTTATCTTCCTATATAATTTTCAGATACAGTTTTTTTATGAAAAGGGAGGAAGGGAAATTTTTTCATTAAATATATATGGAAAGAATTATTCTCTATCATTCAATAAGGCCACTAGTAACATGGATATTCCTTATGATGGAGAAACAATATTTTTCTCACACAATTTTCCAAATAAAGAAGGTTATTTAGAGATGTTTAAGGTAATTGAGTTCCTTAGACTTAAAGGAGTAATTTCAATGAATATTTCTCATATTTTAACCAATCATAGTTTACTATCTCTATGTAAGTAAGCTTTTGTGATTCTGATAAAGGGAGAAAAGTATGCCCTTAATAAAAGAAATATCTTCAAGATGGATTTTTTAGTAAATACATGGAAGATAAACCTAATAATGTACATTCTCTTTACTATCAGAAATATCAAGAATGGAACACTCAAGTATCATATCATAATGTATCATTAAATCCTCTCTAAGATTATGATATTGTGTTCAAAATCATTCAAAAGACCATGCATCTAAAAGGAAAAAGTTTTCAAGATTATGTTGTTTAGTGATGATACCCTAAGAAGGAAGAAAATTGGTTTTAGTATTAAGATATGAGAGTTAATTGAACTTCATGATAACCATGATATAACAGTTAGCAAGAAAGGTGAAGGAGGAGAAATATATAAGAAAACTCCAAAAAAAGAAATGGTAAATATATGGAAATGATAGAGAATGTATGAGCACCAGAGTCAGTATCTGCTCCACCCAAATAGAAAAAGAAAACGTCTTTCTCTGATGAAGTGGTATCTAAGTGGATAGATCAGAAAAAGAAGAAGAAAAATGGGAAATGTAGTTTTTTGGGTTAGACCCTTCTGAGGCTAAGGAATTAATGATAAAGGAAGGTGAAAAGTTTGAGAATCAAGATAAAGAGAATAATTTAAATAAGAAGATATTAGAATTTGAGATTATTCAACCTTTTCATAGAGATACATAGAAGTAATATAAAAATGATCAACTATTAGATTCCTTATAGAAAAAACAAGTGGAAATTGAAGCTCTGAGCATAGATATGAGAAAGAAATAAATTTAAATTCAAGAACCCATCGTTGAATATGGAAAAGTTCAGAAAGAAGAAAAAGAAGAATAATAGAAAGAGTAATGTGGGGATGTGATAAGGATGGTAGAAGAATATTTGGAGAAGGATACACCTTCTGAAGAACTATCTATAAGGAATTACTAATATGAACCCACAAATATCGTTTCAGAAGAACAATCCATTCTAAAAAATGATTATGCACATGATGAGGTTGGAAGACATTAAGATGATCAGAGTAGTAATCATGATTTTATTCATCATCATGGTGACAAAGAAATTAGTGAAAAATGTGCTAATAAATAAGTGGATTATAATGGAAAAATAATCTAAATTTATGATAGTGAACATGAAACTATGGTTGTAGGGAATAAATTTTCAATGAAAGATAAAGGAAAGGAAGTTTTTTTTGAATCACCAAAGAAATCTGTAGTTGAAAAATCCAAGAAAGATGTTGATGGAAGATCAAAGAGAAAATAAGATGAGCAAGATAATGTTACATTTATAAAAAATAATCTGATTCAAAATCCACATCATTCTTAGGACATGATTTCTTTGTTTAGTCCATAAAAAATCTAATGAATAACATTCCCTTGTTTCCATGCGTTGATTCCAGATTTCAGCTACATCAACAAACAGTCAATTGGAAATCATATTGAACAAGAATTCTCAGGGAAAAATTTATCTAACTTGAAGATTATTTTAGGACTTTTTAAATTGTTTATGATTATCATAGGAGAACTTGAAAAGAGATAACAAAGTGGTCTAAGTTAGTTATTCATGATCTTAGAATCATGTATGATTTCAGAGATTCAGTCAGCGGTGCATCTGATAGGTCCAATTACACAATAAAGAATGTTTTAACGAGTCTTTCAGAGAAGCTGAATCAAGAGAAATCTACTTGTATCCATGAATATAAAGATCAAAATGGGAAGCTGAATTATACGGCTTTAAAAATGAAAATGGAAAGGGAAATCAGGGATGAAATGGATGAAAATTTCAAATAGTAAGAAGAATTGATAAAGTATCAAGGTGAAATTCCTAAGTCCCAGGAAGACTGAGTCAAGGATCTCAAATAAAAAAAATAAGATCATGAATAATTACTCATGAAGTACCAAGATGATCATAAAAAGATAAATAAGCTGAAAGACATTCCCAAGTAAATGTTTCTAGAGAATAAGAAGGATTAATGATTTCTTATACTCTGATCTCTTGTTGTCTTTTCTTGGTAAATTTTTCCCATATTAATGAAATTTGTTATCTTTCGATTATTTTTGTTATATTCATAATATTTCAGGTAAATTTTTATCTTTCCTTCCATTAATTTTTGAAAATCACAAAGGGGGAGAAAAGAATGAGAAAAATATATTAAGAAATACATTAGATAAGTGAGGGGAAGATTTACTTAAAGACGAAATTATTTAGTAAGAAAGAAGTAATTTCTCTACGAAAGAAAAGAATAAAATAATTAGGGTTTTCCAAACCTAGGGGGATAGTCATATTCATCATAATCCCTAAACAAAGTAAAGTGGAGATAATCATTTATTTATCATTCAAAAATGAAATTTTTTAGTCCTTATATTCATTTATGAAAATTTGTTTGTTCTTTCCAAAAAGGGAGGGATTTTTTATTCAATATGTTACCATATGAATTTTCTAATCCTTTATATTTTGAAAATCACAAAAACATTTTTAATACAAATTATTATTCTCTAATAAACATTTTCTTAAAGAAAATTTTCTTTGTATAATTTTTTATCTTTACCCATAGCTTTCAATGTGATATCTAATATTTTCTTAATATAACTCTAACAATCATTTTCATAAACTAAAAATAGGATCTTTATCTAATATATAACCTTAAAATTCCTTAGAATCTTATTTCCCAAGAATTGTTAATCTAATTTCTCCTAAAACCATACTTGGATTTCTTCTGAAATCAGACTATGGTTTCTTTGGAAATAAGACTCAAATTTCTTATAAAATAATACTCTAATTTCTTATGAAATTAGACTCCTATTTCTTATGAAATATGACTCTTATTTATTATAAAATTGAAATCTAATTTATTATGAAATCAGACTCTGATTCCTTCTAAAATCAGACTCTAATTTCTCCTAAAATAAGACTCAAATTTCTTTTGAAATCAGACTCTCATTTCTCCTAAAATCTGACTCTGATTATTTTTGAAATCTGACTATGATTTCTTCTGAAATCATATTCTGATTTATTCTAAAATCCAACTCTGGTTTCTTCTAAAATCATAAACCGATTTCTTAAAAAAATAGACTCTAATTTCTTCTGAAATCAGGCTCTGATTTCTCCTAAAATCAGACTCTGATTTCTTCTGAAAATAGATTCTGATTTCATCAAAAATCAGAATTCAATTTCTTCTAAAATCGTACTCTAGTTTATCCGAAAATAAGACTCAGATTTCTTTTGAAATCATACTCCAATTTCTTTACATATTAGAATCTGAATTCTTCAGAAATCAGAATCTGATTCTCTATTATTTTAGAATATTATTGTTTATATTTGTAGACTTTGATATTTACATTCATAAGAATCCGATTAAATGTTTTTTGTTATGTTAATTCATTTCCTTAATGTAATTTTTCATTTTATTTGATCCTAAAATCGTTAATGCTCATTAAGAATAATAAGTTTTCTCATTGTTTTTTACATGAAATGATGTCATAAAAACTATTTTTAACTTAATTTTGGAAGAGTGACACATGTACATGTCCCTTAAAAATTTTAGTAAAAATATGACCGTTGGAGGATGAAGTCGACTGTTGAGATTTTTTCCTATAAATCCCAACCTTTTGAATGATCAAAACATATATGTGAAGAAAGATTTTTCATATAGATATTTTGATCTTTATAATAATCGTGTTGAATTATAGAGAGAGAATTTTGGTTGCGAGAGATATACTCAAACTTTCCTTGTACGAATGTTGTGAAAATCATTTTCAACCATAAAAAACTTGTTCAGACTACTTAGGGAGATTTCGATTATATCTGATCAGTCAAGGGAATCTAAGGATAAGAAGATAGATGTGATGATCAACTTTGAGATCATGGGATTACAAGGATAGAAAGAAAAATTACGATCTTCATATCGTGGGATTACCCTGATGTGGTTATGATGGACTTTCTCTAATGTATAAATCAAGGGACCATTATCTAGGGTTGTTGGATACCCATCTATTTGGGATAAAATATTTCTTATAATTGTCTTGTTTTGTTAGAAGTTTAATTTATGCTGCATTTTGTTAAATAAATAATGTATAACTTTCTTATACTTTCTTGTACTTGTATATTCATATATAAACAAGATTCTACATACATTAAGGTAGAATCTTTCTCTATGTAAACATTTCCTATGTTTCCTTATCGAATCCATTATTCGGATCCTATGAAAGTTAGTTTCATTGTTATGAACTAAAGAGGGTTTATCAATCTATCTTATTTTAATTTGTGAAATAAAGATTTTCTTATGGATAAAAATGAATGATTCTAAACCTACAATTCACCACCCCTTTCAATTGATAAATCTACATCTACATTTCAATATTAAAACATTTACCTGGTTCCTTCAGGATCTAGACATTGACTAAAAAAACACAGTGTGAGAAACACTAATCATAATCAATGTAAATTGATAACATAATATCAATTTATAAAACATTAGGTTTAATACTAGGTGATTCATGATTATTTCCAAAACTCAAGGATTGTATTCTATACTTAGACTTATCCACATGGTTATTACAATGGTTTTCTCATCCTACTTTCCAATGGTTAATTGAACCTTACTCTAATACCAAATATAATGACCCACACTGTTACACATAGATATTACATCCAAATAGAAGAATATCCATGACATAACATAACATAACCGAACCAGAATATTATAGGTTTAGTGTATTTAGAAACTGGTAATCATAAACAACTAGTTCATAAAACATCTAGTTTTTCTTCTGATTATTCCTTCATAACTAGAACCCTTTTAGATATATCATACTTAATACCTTTCTTCATATCATAGGGAAAATAAACATATGAAACAGGTGAGATCATATGCTCAATAAGGGAAAGAAATGGAGATATTATAACATAATCATAAAGGTATAAAAAATAAGCAAAACATTTTAAAATTATATCCTTCATATCAAATATCAATATATTGTCTCATGGAAATAAACATATAAGTTCCTAAGATATTAATCATAAAATAATCAAAGAACATATTATATGAGAGCATAACAAAAGCCATGAAATTTTGGCACACACATATATATAAGAAATCATTTCCATATTAATAAAGGCTTATTTCAAAGACCATCATAGTGGAGAATGTCCTTTAATAAATAGGGTTCACTCCATGTTTTATCCCTGTGTTACTGAAAAGAGTTCACTCCTCATTCTAGTAATGTATATCTCATAAGATATAAAACTTTACCAAATTTATTTTAGGGAGATATAGGTCCCACCCATCACATAATGAAAACCATAAATATGTGTTCCACATTAATATAAATCATTCATTATATGATAACCCATTAAAATAAATGGGTTTCATGAACATTTCATCACTTCATAAACCATGGAAAAGTAGGGGAATTCAGAAAATCAGTCCATAATAAACATAAACCATCCAAAAAAAGAATAATATTGGTATCCAAAAATCATATCCCTAATAAATAATAAGTAACATTAAATAATGTTGACTTATATTAAAATAATTTTGAAATATAACATTAAATAATCCATGAGGAAAATATCTTTTCCATTTTGAAACATTTTTTTATAGCTGTGCAATGACAAAAGAAAAGATTTTATTTAAAAAATAAATTTTTATGAATGTAAAAGATGATTGATGTCATTAAGGAATCATGAAAGCATTAAATTTTGTTTATGGCATCTATGTTAAAAAAACATTTTTTTTGTATTTTTTTTGGAAAAGTTACAGTGTAACTCATTTGGAAAATGAAAAAAATATTCCTTTGAAAACATTTAGTATAAATTTATACATGGGTAAAAATGAATATAACCCATTTTAAAAGAATAAAAAAGTATTGTTTTTAATCATTTTTAGGAAACATATATGTGGAAGAAAAATATTTTCCAATATATACTTAGATATAAACAATATCAAATAATAATGAGATTGTGAAATTAACCCTCACCTTAGGTCTAATTTCCTTTAAACATATATGAGCCTCCTTTATAATGGTTTAAATATTGTTATTAATTTATTCTAGTACCATATTCATATTTTTTATATCATATATGATTCTATTATAGTATCTTATCACCTATTGTTTTAATAATATTTCGTTATTACCCTTCTTTTAGGTGTTAATTACTTCATTTTACTGTGCTTGTTTTGTCATATAAGTCACAGTTTATGTGCATAAGATATAGTTTCATCATCTATAAAATTATATTAATGTAATATAAATTTTATTTATTAATTATATATATTTATGTAATCATACTGGAATGGTGAGAATGGAAAATTAATCATATCATACTATAGAGACGGTATGTCATACGTACGCACAATCGACAATATCATTCCCCCCCATGGTGAAAGGGGAACGAAGTGTATGGTATATTAATTTTTTTACAAGAATAAATATCATTTTATTATTATCATATATATCAATTATTTCCATCATTATACCCATCCAAGAAAAGTGGTGATGAAAAAAAGATTACACCATGATGTGGAGCCGGTAAGTCATACGTATGGACGAATGGTGCTTTCATTTTTCATAGGATAGAAAAAAGGTAGAATATGGTTTTACCATAATAATAATTACATATTAGCATATATATGATACTGTATTTGTAACTTTTTAATTGAAATGATTTGAATTAGTGAGTGAGGTTGTGTTCTTCTATAGCTGAGGTGAAGTGCACTTTTGGAATTTCTTAAAAGATTAAATTACAATAAATTTATTTTCTATCCAAATAACACCAAATGGAGCTTAACTAAAATCCAAAAATAATATAAGGTTTTACTATAATAATATAATATATTTTAGAAATTTTTTGGTAGTATTTTAAACCTTATCACTTTGATTAACTCTTAGTTAACCAATTTCAATTTTAAAAATGGTAACAATTTATTTAATATTAAAAGGATATAATTTTTACTTATGTGATATAAATTGGACCAAAAATTAACATGTTATGAAATTTTTTACTATATTTTAATTATTTTTTAATTTTAAATATTTTTTAGGGTTTTTTAATAATTTAATATAATATTATTTTGATAAAATGTCATTAGTATCAATTTTTACACTATTCATTACATGGAATTTTAAAAATATGAATTTAAAAAATTAACTTAATAAAAATTATTATATCCCTAAGAGGTTAATCTAATTTAATTTTTTTGATAAAATTAATTACCTTAAATGATTTTTATTTTAATATATTTATTAATATTTATTTGATATTTCTGTTAATAAAATAATTACTGCATTAGTGTTTTGAAAGAAGTTAATGTAATTATTTATTCACTAAAAAATATAAATAAATTACCATGATTTTTATAAATATTTTATATTAAAAAAACTATTTATTATTGAATATATATCATGGTTAACACTATATTAAAAATATTATGCTTATTAAAATAAGAGTGACATTTTGTCACTTTCTTCTAGTTTAATAATTGTTTCGGTGCGGATGTGCGTCGGGTTTCTATTCCGACGCTGTTCCGCCAGGACGCGTTCGCGCGTGCACCCGTTGACCCGAGGGGATGGGCGCGCGGCTTGTGGCCCCGCAGTCCAGCTTTCCAAGGGCGGGCGGCATTCGTCCCTTATTCAGGGGCGTCTGCTCCTTGATCGAAACCGGGATGATGGGATGTCGGCTCCTCCTTCCATGGACGTCTCCTCGGAACTCGTTGCCTAATCCGGGTCTCCCTCATAGATTTAAGAATGTTCGTGAATCTCGTTCCCGGCGCCATATCTTCATGGACACCGGTTAATTACGCTGCTTCCGCCCGGACGCTCCAAGGGGTCTGGTCGGGGCAGCAACCTGCGGTGAGGAGACCGGGTAGCTCTGGGTGTTGGGGGCGTGTCTTAACACTCCGACTCTGCATGTCTGCCTTCCGTCCCTAATAGGGCTTCTCGAAGGCGTGATGGCCTGAGGCATCCCGCACTGGGTGCGGGGAACTGTGTTACCTGAGGTTTTCCTCAGCTTCCCATGTTTAACACGGGGTATGCCGCGAGTTTATCGTCCAGCGGGGACGGCATCGGACTGATCAACATGAGAAGTGGATCAGATGACAGAACCCCTTGCGGGGAACCTCCGATGCTGGGGCCAGCACATGGGCGGCTTCCCGAGTGAAGTGGATTGGAATGAAGTGGCATGACCCCACCGGGATGTGGCGGCCCGGGTAAGGATCAGGATGGACGATGGAGTGAAGAGCTTGGACCCCGTAGGGGCTTCCTACGTACCGCGCGTTAGCGCGGATCAAAGTCAGCGTAGTTCGAATATACAGTTTAACGTCGTGCTGGACGTCGGCAAGCCGACTCACGAAGAGGTCGAGGCTGCCAGGCGGAGGATTGAACCGAACCACCTCGCACGGAGGGGGATGGAATGGCCGGGTGGATCACAGTTTCACGTCATGCTGGACGCTGAAAGGAAAAAAGAGAAAAAAGGCAGTGGGGAAGCACAATGGAGATACACACGTGTAGTCTCCCACAGGGGCGGATTTATAGGTGAATCGACGCGAGTGTGAACCCAGGAGGGGTCCACTGATGGACGAACCGACGTGAATACGACCGGGACGACCAGGTGGTGGGCTTGAACCTCAGGGAGGCTTCCTACGTACCCTGTTTAGGAGACAGGGATCAAAGTCCACGTAGTTCGTTCGGTTTGTAACACTCTACCCCCGTGGGTGAAGGCCACTCCAATCCCAACATCCCTGCAGAGACGAGCGGGTGGGGGCCACATCCAAACCGGGAGGACCCTGCGTGCGGGGCACGGGATCGGGTGATGCGGACGGTTTAACGTCCTGCCGGACGAAGTACAGTTTAACGTCATGTGTTGAGGACGAAGAGGACGGTTTAACGTCTTGCCGGATGAAGTACAGTTTAACGTCGTGTGTTGAGGACGAAGCGGACGATTTAACGTCTTGCCGGACGAAGTACAGTTTAACGTCGTGTGTTGAGGACGAAGCGGACGGTTTAACGTCTTGCCGGACGAAGTACAGTTTAACATCGTGTGTTGAGGACGAAGGTGCTTGGCAGTTTAACGTCTTGCAGCGCGGACGTGGTACAGTTTAACGTCATGTTTGGACGAAACACTTGGCAGTTTAACGTCTTGCAGCGCGGACGATATGCTAGGCAGTTTAACGTCATGCAGCTTGGACGTAGTACAGTTTAACGTCATGTTGGACGAAGATGCTTGGCAGTTTAACGTCTTGCCGCGTGGACGAGGTACAGTTTAACGTCATGTTAGACGAAACACTTGGCAGTTTAATGTCTTGCAGCGCGGACGAGGTACAGTTTAACGTCATGTTGGACGAAACAATAGGCAGTTTAACGTCTTGCAGCGCGGACGAGGTAGTGCCGCCGATGGGTCCGTGTCACTTCGCGCGAGCCTGGAGGGCCGCACGGAAAGACAACGCACGGTGCGGGCACCCGGGATGAAGATCATCGGGCGCCACGCAGGCGGGTACCCTCAGGGGGTCAAAGGGGGCGACCCTGGCGGTTTGCGCGCAAAAGAGGAGTTGGCGCGCAATACCGTGGGTCGGCGCGCAAATGGGCGGGCTGGCGCGCAATTGGGCCAGCGCTTTGCGCGCGGAAGATGAAGATTGCGCGCACCGGGCTTCGAACAGCGCGCGGGGGCAACGGCTCATTCTTTAACGAATGGACACTTTGAAAGGGGGGGTGCGCACTATCGGGCTGGATTGCGCACACCCGGGGGCAATTGCGCGCAAGAGGCTTCTTTTGCGCGCGAAGGCCTTTGGGTGAATAGTTAATTCAAAAAGAAAGGAGCCAAAGGGATTGCGCGCGAAGGCGAACCCCGAGGCTTTCTTGCGCGAAAGAAATGAGGTTACCTGAAGATCGGCATTGCGTGCGGAGGGGGTTGGATTGCGCGAACGAGCGACTCTTCGAATTCCGGCAACCTTTAAAATGTCGGGGGTCGCCTTATATTTATAGGCAACCCCGGGCGCGGAATCCGGTTCGCGGGCGCGGAATTTCTTTCGCGGGCGCGGAATCGGGCCCGGCGCGCAAGGGAGTCGCGCGGGCCACGGGCGCGCAAAATTGCGCGCCGGCCCAGCGCATTGCGCGCATCCCGGGAGGTTTGCGCGCCTGACTTCAACATTGCGCGCGGGTCTCCAAAATTCCGCGCAAGTCCTCCGGGCTCTCCGAAACGTGCTTCCGACTCCAAATACGACCTCGCTTTCCGCATCCGGAGTTTTGTTTGGGAACAACGGACTTTTCCGGCGTCTACAAAAGCCCCCCCTCAGAATCAGATCGGCGAGAGGTCGCAACGATCGAGTTCTGTGGGAGACGCCGGAATGCCGAATTCCTGGGTGGCGCGGGACTGTGGCGCGCAAAAAGGGCGTCGGGCGCGAAATTCGCCGGTGCGGCTGCGAAAAGTGCTTTCCGCGCGGCGCGGACTCCCGGCCTTGCCTATAAATAGGGGCCTGGGTCCCTCGCACCGTACACCGGCTTTCCGCGCGACTAGCTTCCAAGCTCTCATTCGCGAAATTGCCTTTGCCGGCGCGAAATTCACCTGTTCGTCGCGTAAACCTTTCCGGATTTCGGCCTGTTTTTGCGCGAACACCCGGGGTTTTCGCGACAGACTTCCCAATTGCGCGCCGTCCACTAGAATTGCGCGCCAACTCTCAAACTTCTCTACCAGCCTCTTCCGATTCCGCACGCTTCATCCCTTAACCCGCACGACTCCCGGAGCTTCTGAGATGGCCGCGAATCAAGGAAATGAAGGGGATGCCGCCACTCGCAGAGCTGAGATGGCGATGAACGAGGAGGTCTACGGAGCCAAGGAGATTGTTTCCAACAATCAATCCTTGTTCGACTTGCTGACGCCGGCCCAGAAGACATATCCGCTGTCGGACAACCTGCCGCTCTGGAACTTTGGCATCCTAGATGAGGTTCCGGTGCCATTGTTCGAGGTTGATGCGCCACGGACCTGGGTGACTCGGGAGGACGAGCTTCCCCGCTATAACATCACCAACAATGGGCATCCTGCCAGAAAGACCAGACACTTAGATGTATATGTCCTGAACCCGAGGACGCGAACCATCGTCGGAAATGAGCCTACTGCGGAGAACTCTCCAGCCCTCTACTCGAGCACATATCGCCAGAGTGTCACTGACGACACCAAGGGCTGGCTGAAGGACTGCGACTTGCGGTCTGGGGGCAATTTCACCAGTGAGTGGGCCTGGGCGTTCTGGGTACGCCACATTTGCGATCACTTCGCGGAGGAGCTGCGGTACAACGGCCTGTTTGAGGCGGTGTGGACGTCGCAGTTCCACTTCTACCAGCAGTCCGAGCTCGGGCCGGAACTGTTCACCCGCTGGTCCCCAGATACCAACACCTTCCATATTCACCATGGGGAGGTCGGCATCGGCCTCTGGGACATCCACTGCATCGGATGTATCCCGCTAGAGGGTTACCAATACGATGAGTTCCTGCCTCCGCGGAACACCTGGGGCGACAGGTCACGGACTCCCATCCTGACATGGCATCTGCTGGACCTGGCTACAGAGCGGCTCGGGGTCAAGGAATTCCACAAGGACATAGCCTACAAGGAGTGGTTCGGCCAGTTCTTGGAGCATGACCCAGCGGTCAAGATGCCAGGCAGGGGGAAGCGGTGCCCGACTGCGGCTTAGAGGAGCTGGAACGGGTCGTACTGGTGGGTCCTGGAGACGGGCGACTACCGCTCATGGGGGTACCGCGTCATCGAGGCCTGAGACCCAAATGTCCGGTACGCGGCGTTCCTGGCCGCCTTTCTGAGTGGGTGGCTCCTGCCAGTGCGGGACGCGAGAATGGGCGTCCGCCCGGCGACACTGGCGATGGCGGGCGCCATGGCCGCCAACAAAAGATATAACCTCGGGGTCCCGGTGCTGGCTAAGCTGTAGGCCATCCTGGGACGCATCTCGCGAGGGGGGTCGCCACGAAGGATCTGTGGGCCCTTTCAATTCTTCCACGGCTGGGTGGCTGCTCACCTTGGTGGGTACACGTTTCCAAACGCCGTCATTCCTCCGGGCAACGGCCTGCGACCCTCCCTACTGAACATCGCGGGGGTCGCTCCGATGACCCTAAATGAGGAGGGTGTGAGGATTCGGATTGGCAATCACGCCAATTTCAACTTCAGCCCGTTCCCCACTCCCGCTGGCCAGATGATCGATAATGGGCAGGGTCCGCTGGAGCATCACGAATACTTCCTGAACATGCGGGGCGGGGTGCTCGTGGCTCGGATCGACGGGAAGGTGATCTGCGAGCCTTACGTGCCAACCCGGTTCGCCAGGCAGTTCGGGTGCCTTCAACGGATGCCGAAGAGGGTGTTCACTGCGGTCTGGGAGGAGACGAACCCTTGCGTCCTTCGTCAGATGTGGCTGATGTTCGCCGCTTTTGGCTCTGGCGACGTAATCACTCTCCCTCCTACCGGGGTCGACGCAGGCTTGGCAACCGAGTACGCTGAACACTGGGCCATCGCGTACCCCGAGGGGCTTCTACGGAAACCAGTTCGGCGGCTCGAGGTCACCCGTGCGGAGACCGGGCGTCAAGAAAGGAGGCGAGGCGCCGTTACGCGGGGGAGAACAGAGGCGCGCCAAGCAGTGGAGCCGGCGCGAGCAGGGACTTCGGCGGCGGGCACATCGCAGGCTGCCGCTATGACCTCGGCGCCCAGAGAGGGGGCACGTGCGGTGGTCGAAGAGCGGCCCGGGAAGCAGGTAAGGCGTCTGCTCGAACCCTCCAACGATGCAGTCTTCCCGGCACTGTGGTTGGCCTGGATGACCCTGCGGCAGTCGCTGGGGACCGAAATCATCTGGCAGAAGATAACTAGCGAAGGAATCCACCTGCCAGAGGTCGGGCGCCTTCAGGTCGCCGACAGGGTGAACTTCCACTGGCGGTATGCGTATCTGACGGCCATGAACGAGTACGCGCGCCAACGTGGTCAGTGTGCGGAGCCGTCCCTTCTGGTGAAGGTGATGCTCGGTCTAGAGCCTGCTCCAGAACAGATGCCGCCGGAGGAAGATGTCAGTAACGACGACTCCGAGGAAGAGGAGGAGACGGGGGAGGATGAAGGCTCGGAGGGAAGATCCCATCAGGGGAGCCCGCGGGAGAGCGGCGAGGTGGTCGGCTCTAGAAATATTGACATCACTGAGCTCCTCGAGGTCCGCTTCTATCCCTACTCAGCCTGCTTCATCCATTCTCTTATGCAGCTTCTAACCCATTTCTCCACCTTTCTCAAGAGTGCACGGATGCCGGTCAGGCATCCTCGGCAGGAGTAGGAGAGGCGCCAGCAGGACAAGGCGGGGGCCAGACGCCTATCATTGAATTGACAAGCGCTGAGGGGTCCCCTGCTGCAATTGCTCCTGCGGCGGCCGGGACAGCGGAAGATGACGCCTTGGATTCCCGTAAGTCTCCTTACCTTACTGTCGGTGCTTGCCATTGACGATCCGTGACTGACCACGGCATGCCCTGCGTAGTGATCTCAACACTGGAGGCTCGTCGGGCTGCCGAACCCGGGCCATCCACGAGTGGACCGGTGGCAGACAAGCCGCCTGCTCCGGAACAGACTTCCCACATCGAGCCGGCCCCACCAACTGCTGATCAAGGGGCTGCGGACGCCGGCGGTGCTGCCATCGGAGAGAGGTCGGGGGATGACGAGGGTGTCAACGCCGCTGGGGCGGGAGAAGAAGGTCGCCCAGATGTTGGGGAACCTATCCCCCATGAGGACACCCCAGGGGCGGACCCTGCAGCAGACCTGCTGGCTGCCTTCCCTACGTACCGTCCTGCCGACCCCGAGGAGATGGACGACTCGGACGCGGAGGCGGTCGTGGAGAGCCGTATAACGCGCCGCAGGGGGTGGAAGTGCATCCAGCGCTTCCTCAAGAGAGACCCATCGGAGTGGCTGGGGCGCATGGGATCCCTTCAAACCTGGCTGCGCTTCCTGTGTGCTGGGGGAGCTGATGCTCAACGCCTCCATCTGACGGTCCGTGATTTCATGGCCGAAAAGATGCGCGAGAGCCGCCGGCATGCCGACGTCGCACAATGTCGGGACATGTCGGAGAGCACGCGGGCGCTCTTCGTGGCGGAGCAGGAAGTCCGGCGTCTCGAAGGGCAGGCGGCAGAGAAGGAGGCCTTCGTTGCAACGTGCACTGAGCTTGTGGAGCAACTAGCGGCCCAGCTGGTTGACGCCCAGGTACAGCTGACGGAGGCGGGCCAACAGATGGTCACACTTCAAGTCAAGCGGGAGCGTGCACAGGCCAGGATCGACGAACTGCGTGCTGTGACCGCCGACGAGGAGAGGGCATGCAGAGAGCGAGAAGCAACTCTGGAGGCCGCCAGCCAAAGGGTATCGGCGTTAGAAAGACTAATTCAGCACGCTAATCCCTAGGGGCTTTGTTTTTTCCACTCCCAGAACATTTGCTTCCGCTACTGAATATTTCGATCCATTTGTATGAACCAATATATTTATCTGCATCTTTTGGCTTAACATGCTCAACCACAAATTGTCTCGCGGGAGCGTTAACCAAGATTCAGGCATCCACAATTGGGCCTGGATTTCTAAAGAAAAGAGGGAGATCATTCCTAGGAAAGGAGACCTCAGACCTAATCAATGTATCATCCCCCCAACTCGTTCCGACACACGAGCGGGACAACGCTAGGGGCGTTAAGATTTTATCCGAACATAGGGAAATGAGAAAGGGTGAATCGCATGTCCCGAATTCAGAAATCCACGACGGTCGACCTTCCAGGAAATGCCCAAGACGGCAAGCGGACAATGGATAAATCGACCATACTACTGCAATAGACAGACCGAAGGTCATCATTCATACTGCAGGAGGCGGATCACATGTCATCATCAATGCAGCTTTGGGGGTTCCTTCAGGCACAAGGGTGGAAATCCAGATCAACAGGGCATGCGAAGCGTGGGGCGAAGTGACGATTTGTTCGGACAGAATCCAACGCTCTCAAAATTGCGCCACCGTGGGGAAAGTGTATTAGGCGGATGCACTAATCTGGCCGTGAATCACCTCAATTCTCAGACAGAACCTCTTTGACGAGGAAACTATCGCTTTCCATCATTGCAATGGGGCATCCCGAGCTGAATCGGGGAAAATATCACAATCGCACCACTCTACCAGAAGCCAGGCCAGACAGCCGGCGACGAGGAGGGGCGGGACTTAGCAATCCCTGAGGCTGGACCCGAGTTGAAATGCTCGGGCGTTCCTACGTACTCCATCAGGCTGGAGATCAAGCCACACGTAGTTCTGAAAGTTCAGTTTTAACGTCATGCGGGACGTAGAACCCCATTTGGGGAGATCTTAGTTTAAGGTCGTAGAGCTTGGACCATAAGGGTAGATCTTAGTTTAAGGTCTTAGAGCTCGGACCATAAGAACCTCAAAGCACGCCACATCATGGTCCCATCCCCTGGATATGCAAAGATGCACTGAGGGATAGTGTCAAGAGTGTCGAGGTTTCTCCTGGCCAGAATGGGAGGTGAAAAATGTAATGTGAATCATGCGACCATTCACTCAAGGACTGGGGGCACCGGCGTGACGATATAAGAGTACTGCCGACCGTGGCGGAAAAGCAGCATCAATATCGCACTGACCGCTGATGGAATGAGGCAGCAAACGAGCATCAACCGCTCAAGCGCAGGATTCATATCGATTTGCTGCCCGAGGCCCTTGGGGGCACCAGCCCGAGTCGGTGGGAGAGCACTGAGGCATTGTGTCCAAACCGCTCACGGGGGGCTCCACCCAGGGCGTAGGCGATGGGTCCGAATGAAATGGAGCACGAAGCCTGAAAAGTGGAAGGAACCTGACCAAGCTGAACCTGACCCTCCTGGAAATAAACCAGAGTACTCTTGACACCGGTGGACCACTGCAAGGGGTCGAGGGACATGCCTTGAGGGTTACCCGAAGGCAGCAGATTCCCCAGAGAAGGGGGGAATCTTTAAGAGGTGGGGGGATGGACCCGAAATTTCAGGAATCCGGGCGTTCCTACGTATCCCATAAGGATGGGAATCAAGGCACACGTAGTTTTGGAAGCGCGGCGCAACACAATCGGGCACCAACGCGGGGAGGGGTGCGGGTCTGGCCCTCGCACCCAGAAGAAGCGGCATTTGATATATCTTGTTTGTCCTTAAAGGTGGATGGTTTTTCTTTGTGCAGCGACATGCCTGTGATTAAGGAATCCCTGGCGTCGCCACAATAATCAAGCCATGAAAGGCATTGATAAATGGCGTGGTTATTAACCAGCGCCCAACGTGAGTGTCCTCTGAGGAGAACATCACGATGCAGTGCCGTTTCTCGTCGGGCGGCCAAGACGATCACAGTTTAAGGTCGTGTGGTAGGAACAGACAACACAGTTTAAGGTCGTGTGGCTCGGACCATGGAGGAATCCACTTATCGCGATACGGCGGACCCAGCGGAGGTGGGAACATACCCCCGCCCTGCGGTCACGCTCAATTCCAGGAGAAGGATCCCGGGATAGGGGCCTGCGTATGTCCATCACCCGAGGGGCAGAGATGCTAGCCTCCAGTTATACTGGGCCCAGAACGCGATTGTTCGGGCGACTCCTTCCTCCTTATGGGGACGAGGGTCCATATACACATGGCCCTTAGGGAGGACATCAGCATATATCCTTGGTGCTCAGATCGTGGGAGCCTCGACAGACACCATTACCCTGGTTGGCCTGCCTAACATGTAAAGGTGTACTGAAGGTCAGTATGAAGAGAGTGTCGAGATTCCACTACAACGCACAAAGGCGGAGTGTGATGAGGACCGCGCAACCAATGTTCGGAGCCTGAAAGAGCCGACATGGCTATCAAGGATGTCGCTGACCATATTCGCAACACAACATCCGATCGCGTCAGCCTAGGACGGGGAAAGCAAACGAGCATCAACCGCTCAAGCGCAGGATTCATATCGATTTGCGGACCAGGACCCACCGGTAAATCGACCCGGAGCGGTAGGAGAGCACTGAGGCATCGTACCCAAACCGCTAACGAGGATCCCTTTGAGTGAAGGCTCGAACAAGAGGAAGCGCGCGGCCCGACAAGCAACACAGGACTTGTCGGGATTGAATCCGACACCACGGGTCATAGACCGAAGTACCCAAAACATGTTAACAGATCACCGGAAAGGGTCGGAGGACTCATCCTGAGAGCAACCAAAAGACAGTAGATCCCCGTGATCAACCAAGAGACGGGGCTGGACCTGAGACACAAGCGTCCAGGCGGTCCTACGTATCCCATAAGGATGGGAATCAAGCCGCACGGAGTTCTTGAGAGGCAGTTTAACGTCATGCAGGACGATGGGGGGTGTGAGGTGGTCCCACACACAGGGGAGGCGTACGACGCGGCCAGTAGGCCAATGTGAATGAGGACATAATCCCCCGCTCACGCCATACGCCTCGCACAAAAAGGAGGGGAACTTGGGCCAGAGGCCCAACGCGGGATAGAGACTCCCGGGAAATGGGGCTGGGCCTGAAGCATGAATGTTCAGGCGGTCCTACGTATCCCATAAGGATGGGAATCAAGCCGTACGTAGTTCTTGAAGTGCAGTTTAACGTCATGCAGGACGAAAAGAGAAAAGGGGGGAGCAGAAGGCATCCCCAAACGTAGGGGGCGTACAGCGTGGCGAGCAAACCGACGTGAATGAGGGCATAGCCCCGCGTTCACACCATACGCCGCACACCCGGAGGCAACTGGGCCAAGGGCCCGAGATGGGATGGAAATTCCCGAAGGATGGGGCTGGGCCTGAAACATGAATGTTCAGGCGGTCCTACGTATCCCATAAGGATGGGAATCAAGCCGTACATAGTTCTTGAAGTGTAGTTTAACGTCATGCGGGACAGATGCTGAACAGTTTAACGTCTTGTAGCTCGGACGTGGTGCAGTTTAGCGTCATGCAGGACGAATGCAGTTTAACGTCGTGCGGGACGAACTGCAGTTTAACGTCGTGCGGGACGAAGTACAGTTTAACGTCGTGTTGGACTAAGATGCTTGGCAGTTTAACGTCTTGCCGCGCGGACGAAGTGCACTCAGGCAAAGTACTGCTTGAGGAACCTAGCGTTGGTGGGAGGAGTGACACGCTCACCATCCATAGTCGCTAGGGAGTACGCGCCATTGGGATAGACTTTGTGGACGACAAGAGGTCCCTCCCACTTGGGCTCCAACTTGGGTGGCTTCCTGCCGGGGATCATTGGCGCTCTTAGGGCCAGTACTAGGTCACCCTGCAGGAAGGAGCGGAGGCGAACCTTCTTATTGAAAGCTCGAGCCATTCTGCTTTGATGCCTCTCCAAGTTGTGCAAAGCGCGAAGTCTATTCTCATCCAGTGCTTCCAACTCGACTAGACGGGCTTCAGCAGCTCTATCTGGCGCCTGCTGGTCGTAGACCGCAGTGCGCAAGGACGGTAATTGGATCTCGATGGGCAGGACGGCCTCAGCTCCATACACCAGGGAATAAGGGGTCATCTGGGTGGAATTGCGAGTCGTCGTCCGATAAGCCCAGAGGGCGTTGGGGAGCTTGTCCGGCCAACTCTTCTTGTTCTGACCAACCATCTTTTGCAGAATGTTATAGAGGGTTTTGTTAAACGCCTCAATCTGTCCATTCGCCTGCGCATGATAGCGAGATGTATGGTTCGAGCGAATGTTGTACTTGGCTACAACTTCTTCAACTCGGCTGCTCGAAAATTGGCTCCGTTATCCGTGAGGATAGCGTGAGGCACTCCAAATCGATAAATGATGTTGGAGGTCACGAAGTCAGCGATCGAATAGGATTTGACCTCTCTGAGCGGAATCGCCTCTGCCCATTTGGAGAAGAAGTCCGTGGCGGTCAGAATGAACCGGCACTGGCGAGCTGTCGCCGGCGGGTAAGGTCCCACGACGTCCAGACCCCAGACTGCAAAGGGCCAAGAATACCTGGTGGTATGGAGAGGCTCCTGCGGCTGATGCACAAAGTTTGCATGAACCTGGCACGCATGGAACCTCCTAGCATACTCGATGCAGTCATGGATCATGGAGGGCCAGAAGTATCCCAACCTCCGAATCTGGTGGGACAGCTTCGGCCCAGTCTGGTGGGCACCACATGAACCAGCATGAACCACTTGCATGACTCGTGGGATCTCAACTCCCTGAAGGCAACGGAGGAGAACACCATCAAATCCGCGCCTATAGAGGATCTGATCCAGGCCCGGACTGCTCTGGAGGACAAACTGCGATGCGCGGCGTCGAACTCGCTCGTGCTTGGCCCGATCCGACGGGAGAATGCCATGTTGGAGGTACTCAACCAAAGGCACCCTCCAATCAGAGGCTGATTCAACTACCATATCTGGGGTACTTGGGGCTCCGGGTGCAGGGGCAACCGTGGTGAGATTACTTACCGACGGGCCGCGATCTCCCTCCGGGATAACGGGAGCGATGAGCCTGCAGTGCGTCACGCGGATGATCAGGTTGTCCTGTTCAGGCTCTGCGAGTGACGCAGCAAGGCTGGCCAAAGCATCTGCTCGACTGTTCTACGACCGGGGAATATGGACAATTTCTGGCCGAGAAGGGAACTGGGCCATCAGCAGGAGGGTGCACTCCAGCAATGGCACAAGTTCTGGCTTCCTGACAACATAGTCACCATTGATCTGCTTAATGACCAGCTCGGAGTCCCCTTTCAAACACAGATGGGGCACGTCGATCTCGAGAGCTAACTCGAGGCCAGTGATGAGGGCATGGTATTCCGCCTCATTGTTGGTACAGCCCTCTGACAACAGGAAAGAGTATGGCAGCACGGCTTGCTCCGGGGTAATGAAGACGATACCCAGGCCCACTCTATTGAGCTTAGGATTATCGAGTCTTCTACCGGTGGGGCTCCGGGAGGCACCGTCAAAGTGCATCTGCCAGCATGGATCGACATGATCGACCGAGAGAATGGCCTCATCAGGAAAGCCTAGATCCAGCGGCTGATCCGCGGAGGTCGGGTGAGCAGCCAGAAAGTATGCCAATGCTTGCCCTTTGATGGCCTTCTGAGACACATACCTGATGTCTAACTGCTGGAGAATCACAGCCCACCGCGCTAGACGGCCAGTCAACATAGGCCGGCTTAGGATATATTTCAACGGGTCTACCCGAGAAACCAACTGTACCTCATGGTGCTGCAAGTAGTGCCGTAATTTCTGTACGGCAAATACGAGCGCCAGGCAGCTCTTCTCGATGGGGGAATACCTGACTTCCGCATCGAGGAGCATGAGACTGAGTTAATAGAGGCTATTCTCTGTTCCCTCGTTGTTCTTCTGGGCGAGAAGGGCACCCAGGGACCGTTCCAGGGCGGTCACATAAAGGACCAGCGGCTTCCCGGATACAGGCGGCATCAGAACCGGAGGTTGAAGAAAGTACTGCTTGATCTCCTCGAAGGTGGTCTGACACTCTTTATCCCACACATAGGTGGTGCCTTTCTTCATGAGCCGAGAAAAGGGCTTACACTTGCCGTCCAGATTCGCGATGAATCGGCGTATATAGGCTAAGTGGCCTTGGAACCCTTGCAGTTCCCGGATGTTACCTGGGGGAGGCATCTGGCTAATCGCCCTGATCTTCTCTGGGTCGATCTCAATACCCCGGTATCTTACCACAAATCCAAGGAACTTTCCGGAGGTGACCCCGAAGGCACACTTCAACGGGTTCATCTTCAGGCAGCGAGACCGGAGGAAGCCAAACACTTTCTCAAGATCTTTGAGATGGTCCTGGCGCTGGCGCGATTTGACCACCAAGTCGTCGATGTAGTATTCCACCAGTGTGCCGAGGATTGGCTTGAATATGCGGTGCATTTCCCGTTGATAGGTGGCACCTGCATTCTTCAGGCTGAAGGGCATGACCTGGTAACAAAAGATACCTTGGGGGGCCCTGAAGGCAGTGAACTCCTCATCCTCAGGGGCCATCCGGATTTGGTTGTATCCGGAGTATCCATCCATGAAGGAGAGGGCTTGGAACCCTGCCGTGGCGTCAATCAACAGCTATGTCACCGGAAGGGGAAAATCATCCTTCGGACAATGGCAGTTGAGATCGCGGAAGTCGATACAGACTCTGATCTGCCCGTTATTCTTCCTAACCGGCACAATGTTGGCCAGCCATTTGGGGTACTGAACTTCCCTCACGAAGTTGGCTTTGATAAGATTGTCAACTTCGGCCTCAACCATGGCACCGTGGAATGGGTGCATCTTCCTGGGAGGCTTCTTGAACCCGCGATGGTTCGCCGGGAGACCAAGGCGGTGGACGGCTACCTGAGGATCTAGCCCCGACATCTCGTCATAGCCCCAAGCGAACACATCACGGTGCTGCCTGAGAAAGTCCACGTATTGCTACCGCTCCTCAGAGGGCATGGCGGCACTGACCAATGTGGGTCTTGGATCTGCTTCGGTTCCAAGGTTCACCTATACTAACTCATCGACCGTGGCGGAGACGCCCTCCTCAAAGGCTAGGGGTGCATCTTCCACGTCCTCTCCACTCGGGGAGGGATCGTCCACGGGAGAGACTGCGTTGGAAACTGCATCGGGGCTACCAGATCCTGCTGGGCTGCTGGTGCTGGCATGGGCGGTCGCGGTCATCTCATCAGGAGACTCACAGGCCGTCGAGACCATGGCCACGTCCAACCGATGAATCGGGAGGACGTAAGCGTCATCCAAACTTGCCCAGGGATCACTTGCAACAGTGACAGGCTCAACCTCACCTGCCAAGATCTAGTTATCCTTGCTCTTGTAATAGTCCGCGTCCAGATAGCGGGCTTCACATGAGGAAAAAGGAGAGGCATCTCCCTAAAGCACGCCTACTCGACCGTTAAGGGAGTATTTGAGGCATTGGTGGTATGATGAGGGAACCGCCGCATGAAGGTGGAGCCATGGCCTGCCCATCAATGCGTTGTACGCAGTGTCTTGAGAGACTACCATGAATTTGGTGTTGGCAACCAAGTCACCGAACTGGGTCTTCAAGCTTATCTTGCCGACCGGGGTTTGCTCGGTGCGGTCGTACCCCTGGATCCTGAGGTCGGAGGGGATCAAGTCATCCTCAGACAACCCCAATCTCCGGAGCGTCCGAGTTGGAATCAGGTTAATCCCGGACCCCGTGTCGACAAGACAGCGCCGGACATCAAGGCCATTGAACTGGCCAGTAACATACAGGGACGAATGTGCCCCTGTATAGGAGGGTCTTCATCCTTACCAGAGAATGAGATAACTGCTTGACATTCGGCGTCCTCAATCATTTCGGCGTGAAAGGCCTCTGCAGACGCAACCTCTGTCTCAAACTGGAGGGGGATTTTCAGGGCTTCAGCGAGTGCCTCACGCATCTCAAATGACATGCGCAGAGCCTCAAGGATGGAGAGCCTTGCTGGGATGTCGGCCAAGTGCTTCAGGACATCATACGTTTTGGCCAAGCGTGAGCCCCTGGTTGCAAGAGGTTGCTCTGCGGTTGGAGGCATGACGGGCCTTGCCGGTTGGACCGGTGGCCGACTAGTACTTGGTGCATCTCGCTGTTCATTGGTTGAAGCCCGGGAAGTAGTCACCGTACTGGGGTCAGGAGGCCGGGACGGACTTGCGGCAGGGCGGAGCTGATCGCGATGCGGCTGAGGCGGTTCTGCCTGGTCCCACACCACAAACAGTGGCGGAGGCGAATCCGTCATCCCCGGATGGGGGGGCTGCGCGCGCTGAACTCGGTTTTGAGCCTGCTGGCTAGTCTCAGTGGCGTGCACGTCCTGGCTGGAGGTACCAACTGCTGTGCCCCGGCGACTCCTGTTGTGGCGGTTCCTCCGATGGTGGCGACGACTGGGGACACTAGGGAGGTCCACCTGGTGTTCTTCAACGTCAGGAACCGAAAAGGGATTTACCAGCTCGACGGTATTAACCGAAGCGTACCCAACACTGTCATCAGATGAATCATCCATCGCCGGGCGGATCCGAGGAGGGACCCCCATCTCCGGGGGAATGAAATCACCGAGAGTGCGGGATAGTGGCGGAATTGGCGGGGCGCGCTCTTCCTTCTTGCGCCGCCGCCGTTTGCTCTTCTCGGAAGAGGCAGGCTGGGATGACGATGCCGAAGCAGCACCCGCAGATTCTGGGGGCTCAGGCTGATTCAAGCGCGCACAGATGATTCCATGGGCGCGAATGATCGTCTTGCGGGCCATCCAGTTTTTATACTTCTGGGATCCGCGGTCGGAGACCAGCTGCCATTCGTCCTCATTGCCACTATCGTCATCTAATCCCACGAACACGCCCGCCACTTGTGCTGGAGCTGGGCCCAACCTGATTACATTGTTGTTAATCTGGTCTTGGAGCCAGTCCTTAAATACGTAGCACCGCCGGATGGTGTGCCCCAGGGCCCGATGGTAAGGGCAGTAGCGGGGGTTATCCGTGAGATGTGCTTCCTCTGGCTTCCAACACTCAGGCAGTCGCACAATCCTCTACTCCAGGGCGCTCCGGAAATAACCGGGGACCTGATCCTCGTGGAATGAGTAAGTCAAGTATCGCGGGCCCCTGGGAGCATGGTCTTGACGAGGGGCTGGAGGGGCCTGCCGAGGAGGTGGATCCTTATTATCTCACCTGGGGTGTGGCGGTACATTACGCGGAGGGGCCGGCCGGTTCTGAGGCTGCCGCTGCTGGGCCGGGAACTGAGCCCGTGGAGGCGGATTCCTGTGAGGCTGTGGAGCTGGCCTCGCCGGCAGCAGCTCCAACGGCCTGGGGGCCTCTATCTGGGCAACAGCAGCGGGCTCAGCCCTGCTGTCTCTCCTTGCAGGATTCATAGGAGGCAGCGGGTGTGCCTGACTGGCCTGTTGCAGGGATTCCTCAAGACGTTGAGCTTTGTCTGAGAAGTCCCTGAACCCTCCGAGGTAATTCTGAGTGATCAGGGAAGGGACCAGCTCGGTCTTGACGATCCCGACGCACATTGTCAGCAACCGCTCCTGAGTCAATGGCATGTCAAGGGAATACGTGAGACCCTTCCATCGGGCGACGAAGTCCGCGACTCGCTCATCAGGCCTCTGCTTGCACTTGAAGAGGTCTGCGATACTCGTCTTCCGGGTCGTGGAACTGAACTGGTAGAGGAATTGTCTACGAAGGTCCTCCCAACTAGTTATCGACCCGACGGGGAGCTGGCTGTACCAGACAAATGCTGGCCCTTCCAGTGTCTGGACAAAGCAGCGAAGCTTAGTGGCCTCTTGCTGCGCCGGAGTTCCCAACATAGGCCCGCACCTCGAGTTGAAATGGGCCAAATGCTGTGGCGGATCTCCAGTTCCGTTGAAGGGGGAGAAAGTGGGATTCCCGAATCCCGGAGGCGCCGGCATGTCATCCACCCATGCTGGGTATGGCTTGCCGTCCGGTGGGATCGCCACTTGCCGAGTGTCCACGGCTTCCAAGCGGGCGATGAGTGCCGCCATCGGATCGTCCGGACAAGGGTTCCAGTCCTGGAGAGGATCTCTAACCACGAGCGCATTGCATGGCCCTTCAATCGGGTCGTCGACCGGGTCGTCGAACTCGGCGGCTCGTGGGATGGCGGGCGGAGCGGCCCTTGGGGCAGCCGGAGGAATCCGAGCGGGGTCTCTCAGGTAGTCACGCCGCTCGGGAGGGTGTGGTGAAACATACCGCGCCCTCTTGCCATAGGCAATGGCCTCTCCCCTGTCGGCAAACACTGCGTAATCACAGTTTCCCGGGAGAGCCTCATCGAGGGGTGGTTGTTCCTGTCCCTACTGTCCTGGCCTAGGATCACCGTAGTCAGGCCGCTGCTCTGCAGCGCGCTCGACGAGGAGCTGGTCAACTAGCTTCTTCTGCTCGGCGAGCTGTTGACATAGCATAGCCTTCTCGGGATCCTCATCCGCCCTCTGCATGGAGGCAGATGGGTCGGCGGGCTTCATAGCCCCGCCGTTCTCTTTACCTTTGCTGACGTTTCGGCTCAACGTCAGTGCTTCAGTGGGTGTGGGGAGACCCAGGAGGTTCCTCTGGTGATGAGTAACTCTCGCCGATGGATCCAACAACGGCTTGTCTTCGGGGGGAGAGCCTCCGTCGAGAAGTTCCAAGCCGTTCCCCTCCCCCGACAGGTCAGCCATATTGACCGTTTCCGTCCCTGGGGATGTAGCCTCAGGGCCACCCAGTGAATCGGGCTGTCGGCGAATCGCACTGAAGTGTAGGGCAGCGTACTGCCCCCATCCACGGATATACACGTGGGGGGTGGATCCCTCGATAACCTTGCGGAGTACTTGAAAACACTCAACGCATCGTTGTTGGAGGGCCTCGTGGTGCCCAAATGACCCGGGGTACCGAACCGCGGGGAGCGTGGCCAGGTCAATTTGACGGCACTGCTCACCAATATCCTCCAGGTGTGCTTGACTCCCGGGATATGACATTTGTAGGTGGTGAAGACGGGAGTGAGTCTCCCGGAGAGTTCGGCAGAAGCATTCGAACTCATCCAGGGTGAGCGATTCGGGTGCATCAAAGTCCGGTCCTGCGACTGGCCAAAACTTTTCAGGGAAGTGGCCCTCTGCAAGGACGGTCCAGAAGCTCCACGACTCAAACTCGGGACCCAGGTCTCCTTGGTCCTCTTCAACGACTGGGAATGGACGGGGAACCGGTAGTGGTGCCGAGGAGGGCCGCCGGGCCGCCGGGCTGGCCGGCGGTGAATACGGCGAGCAGGCCGATTGGCCTCCATATCCCGGGCCGCCCTCTGAGGGTGGCGGTGCCCCGGCTACCACATCACGATAGGACGGGCCGGTGAGCAAACATCCTGCCATAGCGTCGGTGCTCGCCAAGGGTGCACTAGATCGTGGTTCGACCGTCGGTCCCCAGAAAAAGTCTCCGGCTTCTCCGATCGAGGCAGAAGGCGCTTCCGGAGGGGCTGGTACCAACTGCAAGCTTGATCCTTGGGGGTCTACCAGGCCCTCACTACTCCGGATATACCTTCGGAGAGAAGTGGGGATCGTATCGATCTCGCTCTCAGGAAGTACGAGGCTGACGTGCCGCATTCCTACCCCTGCCCCTAACTGGCGGGATCGGGGGGAGGGCTCCGTCGTCGAATCGTACTCCGCCTCTGTATCAGAGAAACGAACTGGTCGGATCTCTGTCCGGAATTCCGTAACATTCTTCCCTCGACGTCAACACCTCGCCTTCCTGCCCCTGGGTGGTTCTTCGGGGCATGGCTGATCTCTGTCCTGGCGTCCTCCGACCGCACCGGTGTTGGGGCCAAGAGGACTGGAAACCAAGGTGCGAGGAGCACTAGGACAGATATCAAAGGGGACGCGGGGCGAGATGACTCCGGGCAGGCCTCCGGGCCGGGATCGGGAGGTGGGATGACCCATGCCTCTTGGATCGGCCACACGGAGTAGACCCTGTTGGTGAATAGCGCTACCGCGTGGTGGTCCGCGGTGCCTATTGCCTGTACCAGCAACTGGGAGAGTCAACCCAACCTGCCTTTGGGGTGGTCGGGGCCTTGATCCAGGTCGGGCATAGAAGTGCCCCTACTCAGGATGCGCAGGGGCCTGGTGACTGGAGCCAGCAGTGGCTTGAGCCAACGCGGCCGCTGTTGAGAGGGCCCCAAGGTGGGCATCCTCTTCCGCTCGTGCCCGACGTTGGCGTCGGGACAAACGAGTCGGGATGAGCGGCGCAGGCAGGTGGAGAGCTCGTTCTTCGACTTGAGAGGCCTGGCGGCGGTGTCGCCGTGGCCTGACAGGAGCCCTTATCGCGGATCCCTGGAGAGAATCTCGGATAGGGTGGTCCCGGACTTCTTCCACCTCATCCGCATAGGGGAAGGAGTTGTCAGAGCGCTCCGGGGATAAACTCCCGAAGCGGTTGGACGTTGAGGTAGGCAGCGGTGCCTCCCTGCGCGGCTCTCGGGGGCGGCGTTGGTGGCGAGGTGCAACTTCCTCGAGGTCTAGGCGAGCCATGTACCTGGTGGGGATGACTCCCTCTTCCTCATATCTCCACACCAAGTTGTTGATCACCCTTCTATGGATGACATCCGAGGGGGAGAGAGGGCGTGGTTGCCCCGCAGCTGTGGCTGCTGGGACGGCTGTGGAACGGGCGGGACCGCGCGGAGTAGCCGCGTCGGTGTTTCCCCTACCCCTGCGCCAGTGGGCGGGTGGCGATCGGGCACTGGATTGGGCGACTTTATTCCTGAAAGCAGGGAGAAAAACCCATTAACACTGACAGGAAAAGGAATTGACAACCAACCATTAGTGTCGCGACGCCTTCCGTGGGGGGAACCCAGGCCATCGACGTCGTGAGACGGAGTGCCCGATTTCCCTTCCCCAGCCCCTGGCGGGTTCCGTGCCCCGGTGTTGAATGCTTGGTCGAGCAGCATGCTGGTCTTCCAACACCTCTGAAAGCCATCGGTCTTCGTATTGAGGAGAATAGATTCAAGTCGGGTTCACCATTTTTCTATTTCGGTGCGGATGTGCGTCGGGTTTCTGTTCCGACGCTGTTCCGCCAGGACGCGTTCGCGCGTGCACCCGTCGACCCGAGGGGATGGGCGCGCGGCTTGTGGCCCCGCAGTCCCGCTTTCCAAGGGCGGGCGGCATTCGTCCCTTATTCAGGGGCGTCTGCTCCTTGATCAAAACCGGGATGATGGGATGTCGGCTCCTCCTTCCGTGGACGTCTCCTCGGAACTCGTTGCCTAATCCGGGTCTCCCTCATAGATTTTAGAATGTTCGTGAATCTCGTTCCCGACGCCATATCTTCATGGACACCAGTTAATTACGCTGGTTCCGCCCGGACGCTCCAAGGGGTCTGGTCGGGGCAGCAACCTGCGGTGAGGAGACCGGGTAGCTCTGGGTGTTGGGGGCGTGTCTTAACACTACGACTCTGCATGTCTGCCTTCCGTCCCTAATAGGGCTTCTCGAAGGCGTGATGGCCTGAGGCATCCCGCGCTGGGTGCGGGGAACTATGTTACCTGAGGTTTTCTTCAGCTTCCCATGTTTAACATGGGGTATGCCGCGAGTTTAACGTCCAGCGGGGACGGCATCGGACTGATCAACACGAGAAGTGGATCAGATGACAGAACCCCTTGCGGGGAACCTCCGACACTGGGGCCAGCACATGGGCGGCTTCCCGAGTGAAGTGGAGTGGAATGAAGTGGCATGACCCCACCGGGTTGTGGCGGCCCGGGTAAGGATCAGGATGGACGATGGAGTGAACAGCTTGGACCCCGTAGGGGCTTCCTACGTACCGCGCGTTAGCGCGGATCAAAGTCAGCGTAGTTCGAATATACAGTTTAACGTCGTGCTGGACGTCGGCAAGCCGACTCACGAAGAGGTCGAGGCCGCCGGGCGGAGGATTGAACCGAACCACCTCGCACGGAGGGGGATGGAACGGCCGGGTGGATCACAGTTTCACGTCATGCTGGACGCTGAAAGGAAAAAAGAGAAAAAAGGCAGTGGGGAAGCACAATGGAGATACACACGTGCAGTCTCCCACAGGGGCGGATTCATAGGTGAATCGACGCGAGTGTGAACCCAGGAGGGGTTCACTGATGGACGAACCGACGTGAATACGACCGGGACGACCAGGTGGTGGGCTTGAACCTCAGGGAGGCTTCCTACGTACCCTGTTTAGGAGACAGGGATCAAAGTCCATGTAGTTCGTTCGGTTTGTAACACTCTACCCCCGTGGATGAAGGCCACTCCAATCCCGACATCCCTGCAGAGACGAGCGGGTGGGGGCCACATCCAAACCGGGAGGACCCTGCGTGCGGGGCACGAGATCGGGTGATGCGGACAGTTTAACGTCCTGCCGGACGAAGTACAGTTTAACGTCGTGTGTTGAGGACGAAGCAGACGGTTTAACGTCTTGCCGGACGAAGTACAGTTTAACGTCGTGTGTTGAGGACGAAGCGGACGGTTTAACGTCTTGCCGGACAAAGTACAGTTTAACGTCGTGTGTTGAGGATGAAGCGGACGGTTTAACGTCTTGCCGGACGAAGTACAGTTTAACGTCGTGTGTTGAGGACGAAGTTGCTTGGCAGTTTAACGTCTTGCAGCGCGGACGTGGTACAGTTTAACGTCATGTTTGGACGAAACACTTGGCAGTTTAACGTCTTGCAGCGCGAACGATATGCTAGGCAGTTTAACGTCGTGCAGCTTGGACGTAGTACAGTTTAACGTCATGTTGGACGAAGATGCTTGGCAGTTTAACGTCTTGCCGCGCGGACGAGGTACAGTTTAACGTCATGTTGGACGAAACACTTGGCAGTTTAACGTCTTGCAGCGCGGACGAGGTACAGTTTAACGTCATGTTGGACGAAACACTTGGCAGTTTAACGTCTTGCAGCGCGGACGAGGTAGTGCCGCCGATGGGTCCGTGTCACTTCGCGCGAGACTAGAGGGCCGCACGGAAAGACAACGCACGGTGCGGGCACCCGGGATGAAGATCATCGGGCGCCACGCAGGCGGGTACCCTCAGGGGGTCAAAGGGGGCGACCCTGGCGGTTTGCGCGCAAAAGAGGAGTTGGCGCGCAATACCGCGGGTCGGCGCGCAAATGGGTGGGCTGGTGCGCAATTGGGCCAGCGCTTTGCGCGCGGAAGATGAAGAATGCGCGCACCGGGCTTCGGACAGCGCGCGGGGGCAACAGCTCATTCTTTAACGAATGGCCACTTTGAAAAGGGGGGGGGGGTGCGCGCAATCGGGCTGGACTGCGGGCACCCGGGGGCAATTGCGCGCAAGAGGCTTCTTTTGCGCGCGAAGGCTTTTGGGTGAAGAGTTAATTCAAAAAGAAAGGAGCCAAAGGGATTGTGCGCGAAGGCGAACCCCGAGGCTTTCTTGCGCGAAAGAAAGGAGGTTACCTGAAGATCGGCATTGCGCGCGGAGGGGGTTGGATTGCGCGAACGAGCGACTCTTCGAATTCTGGAAACCTTTAAAATGTCGGGGGTCGCCTTATATTTATAGGCAACCCCGGGCGCGGAATCCGGTTCGCGGGCGCGGAATTTCGTTCAGGGGCGCGGAATCGGGCCCGGCGCGCAAGGGAGTCGCGCGGGCCATGGGTGCGCAAAATTGCGCGCCGGCCCAGCGCATTGCGCGCATACCGGGAGGTTTGCGCGCCTGACTTCAACATTGCGCGCGGGTCTCCAAAATTCCGCGCAAGTCCTCCGGGCTCTCTGAAACGTGCTTCCGACTCCAAATACGACCTCGCTTTCCGCATCCGGAGTTTTGTTTGGGAACAACAGACTTTTCCGGCGTCTACAATAATATCTATGCAATTTTCAAGGAAAGGAATCCATTAAATTATTCAATTTCAAAACATAGGACTTAATTTTATAATTTAGTTCATACAAAGAGATTTTATATAGTTTTTGGGTCATTTTATAGTCCTTATGATTTTATTTTTTAACTTATATTACTGAATTTACCATTTATAGTGGTAACAGAATTTACCAAGGTTACTATTCATATTAGGAAAAAATAAAAGGGAAATATTTACTAAATTTTGTTTTTATGAATCAATATTTTGAGTTAATTTTGAAAAAATAAAAATAAATAAGTTTCAGAATATAATTTAATATAAAACCTGTAAAACACCTGGAAGAATAGTTTTTTCAAAAAAATCGATCTTTTTAAACATAAAATATTTTTATAACAAATTCATGTATAAAATAATTTTCAAAAAACGTAACTAAATTATTATAAATAAACTAATTAAAATTTAAAAATAGGAAAAATTTAATTTTGACATTATAAATAATTTAAAAGTTAACACAGGTTTCAAGAAAAATCATAATTTTTATTATTCTTTAAAAAAATAATTTTTTTCAAAAAATTATGTAAAATAATTTTAAGAAAATTTTTTCATTCCAAATTCAAAAATTAAATTAATTTTTTCAAATAAAATTTCTATAACTTCTAGAAACTAATATTCACTCATAAAAATATGAAAAAATCATTTCTGAAGAAAACATAATTTTGAAGAATAAAGTGACTTTACTAAAAATTATTTTATTATTTTATAAACACATACCAATATATTTATATTGAGTTAAGACTTTATATTTATATCATAGATAATTTTTTCATATTTATGTTTTCTAATTTACAATATAGGTTATAATGATCATTTTTAACTTATAATATTTTAATAGTGTCCCGCGGTTCATTTAAACATGGTGTTGTGTGAAATCCAATCTATCAAAGAAAATTTTTTATTTAAAGAGAAATATTTCATAAAAAGATTCGGTTGTTACATAAAATTTCATTAAAACATAGGTCATCCCATTACTCAATTTTTTAAATTGGATGTTTCCTGATTTAATTGTGAGGTTGGGTTCTTGGTGAGTTATTATGGACTTCTATGGCTTGATTATTTGTCACGACCCTACCCTACTAGCGTTGAGCTGCGACCACCCCAAGCCCGCCTCAACAGGCCAGGGGCTGGCGACAAGTGCTGAAGGTGTAACAATATCGAGGAGGCCTTTTCCTATGTACCTATACACACACACACACATCCCACTCAATGCAGAAGTGCAACGTAAAAAGGAAACCAAAGTACAAGCAACTATAACCCAACAACGGCCATGCATCGACTTCAAAGTAGAACAAGTAAGGTGCTGAAAAGTACTAACAAGATAACTGAACATAAAAAGGGAAAAACACACACCCATCCCTAAAGGTGCCACAACGCTTCAACAGGTAAAAAAAGTAAATAAATGGTGAGTCTCACACCTAAAGGTCCTACTAAGACCACAGAACGTAGCCAATGCTCCAATGTCCTCAATGCTCCTCCGTAGTCTTGATCGACCCATATGTCATCTCCAAGGGCACACCAAGTTTTGGAAAAGCCCCGGTAGGAGTGAGTATAAAGACATTTAGTAGGATGCCTTGAGAGCTCAAGGGAGAAATTAAGGAGCTACTAAAATAGTGAGCAGTAGAACGAACGAAGAATAGTGTCAGAGTAAAATAGAGAGAGTGCAGCTCAACCCAACTAAATAAAGGAAGTAGACTCGTCCAAACCAAGAGGGGTTATACATGGAAATCACATGGAATACCCCACAGATCTTATCCCCTCCTAGAAGGAGAGTAACTGAACACAATGAGTGGGATCAAAAGTAGGGTGTATATATATAAATGCTCAACAAGAAACCCGAACAGGAGTGTAATGGTATCTTTATCTCCAAGCTCAGCCAAGGAAAAGTCGCCAATAGTTCTAAGGATGTCCATCACTGATTCCCAATTGTCACACACGTCAAAGTTGTATCATCCCTAAACCATAAAACTGAGGGTACCACTCTAGTAATCACGGAGAAAAGTCCCTGAATAGCCTCATAGATAGGGATTAGTCTGAAAGAAGTCACTGAGTAACCCACTGTGTAGCCCAGTTGGAGGGTAAACCCTAAGAGGTCGTCGGGTAACCCACTGCCCAACCCCGCTAGAAGGTTAAACCTAAGGTCAATGGGTAACCCACTGCCCATCCTCACTGGAGGGGAAACCCTATGGTCAATGGGCAACCCACTGTCCAGCCCTGATGGAGGGTAAACCCTAATACGCCAGTGGGTAACCCACTACCCAGCCCCACTGGAGGGTAAACCCGGAATTGGTCCGTTAACTCTGCATTTCCCGTACCGTTACTGGGTAACATCGTTACCGTGCGTTGCTTTGGAGTGCAACAAAGAATCCTCTGACCAATGCCCTTTCATTTTTCCACATCTAATGATATCTCAAAAGAGTTTCCACATGCCCAAACAGATTAAACCACAGTAATCCTTGAGGAAAAACACGCGAGATAGACTATTTACTCGTAAGAAACAGACTCCCAAAAAAATGTTATTCAACGTCGTTTTCCCCATACGGATTCTTGTGGGTCCCACAACCCAGTCCCAAAAATGGATGGGGGAATTGCTCCATCGCCATGCTCTTGTGATAACATGCCAAAACAACTGTTCATTCTCCCCGAACAGACGTCAGATGAAAAAGTCGCAGCACGCTGCACAAAACTTAAAAGACGGCCCATGGGGGCCATGCCTCACCGTCAGATTCAACACCTCAACCACCCTAGACTATTTCTTCATGACACTAGGGTCACAAAGCCACTGACAATGCCTAAAACAGACTCCAGATGTGCTCGCGCCATCCAAAACAAGAATCCTGGAGAGGCGCTAAGTAACACTTAACGAGCATGATGCAAAACTAAGATCCCATATCAAGATTTAAAAGTCCCCTAGACCATCTCAAAACGGCCATCATGATCCAAGGATTGCATCCCTGAAGACTTCATGCAAATATGACACTCGGTTATCAATTTAAGGGTGTTTTAGCACCAACGGACAGAGATGGGGTGGGCCACACCGGTTCGGCCGGTCCACCCCCCTTAGATCGGCGGTCTATGGATCGGCCGCCCGGACTACCCAATCCATCGAAGCATGCGGTTCACCGCACGGGCCACACGGCTTTACCTAGACCGGCATGAGCCGGTCCGGATTTTCCCCAATGAGACCCACATTTTTTGTGTCTCGGTTGCTCTCGGGGTCGCACCGACCCCGGTCTCGCCCCGCCTGCCGACCGACGAAGCTGGACGACCCGTGCGCTCGAGCCCACCGCGCCGCCGCCTGGGGAGCCCATCACACTGCCTTTTGGGCAGACCGATGCCCTGTTGCTTGGGAATCCTACCACGCCGCTGCCTAAGAATCCCACCGCGCCACCGCCGGGACTCGTCAGACCACCCTGGAACCACCAGAAAAAACAAGGGTTTGGTCGGAAAACATCCCGGAGCCAACCCAAAATCCCCAAGACTCTAATTTTAAATCCTAAAAGAGTGTTGGAAAGATCGGATCTAACCCTATGCATCTATGGACTCCGATCGACAAACGAATAGGAATATAAAACTATAATTTGAGTTCGAGGAAGTTGCAGAATTTAAAAAAAATGAAAGCGCACGACCCTACCTCGCAGGGCGTAGCCTGTCGCTTCACAAACGATCTGCCGGAGCCGCAACTGCCATAGAGAGGTGGGGTGAGGAGCTTGAAGATGGTGGATTTCCTTTTTTAGGAGAGCTTCTTCCAGGGAGAGGTTCTATAGGGAAGAAGGGAGGGGTGGAGGTGTTTAAGTAGGGAAAAGAATGAATTAAAATTAATTAATTGTTAAACACACATCAGTAGGCCCGAACCTGAACTCTCGACATGGTTGGGGTTAAGCCACCTCTAGGAAAAAATCCACGTTATGAGTGCAACAGAGGTTTCAGAATTTTAATTTGAGCCTCTGTTTAGAAGTTGTAAAGTTCACTCCTGAGGCTGCTAAATTATGAAAATTCCCCTAGTGGCATTTTCCACAGAAGGGTCACGCCCGCGAAGGTTACACCCCTCCTAGGGTAAACAACACACTCCAGACTCAATGGTGCCCTCGGTTTTCTCATAAGAGCAACCATTTAAGAGTTATTATGTTTATTTTTCATTCCTAGGGTTAACTCACTTAAAATTTTATTCTGACCACAACGGGGCTCGGAATCACACGCCGTCTGAACGCCCTTCTCTTGAATAACATAAAAAAATTTCAAAGTCTCACAGGCTCAAAACCTGGGTTCTTAAATTATTCAATCCTTCATGTTTTTCTTCCCTGAAAAACAAAACTACAAAATAAACTTGGGATACTGATCCCTCGTCTGGATGTCCCGTTCCTGGGTGCTCTCCTGCTCCCTCCTGTGCTACCACTGCACACGAACCAAAGGAATGGTCCTTCCACACAGAGTCCTCTACTGTCGGTCCTCAATCGCCACTGGGTTCTCCGCAAAGGTGGTTCCATCCTCAATGTCTTGCTCTCCCCAGTCAATAATGTGGGTGGGTTCATGCACGTATTTCCTCAGCTGTGACATGTGGAAGACATCATGTACCCTCTCCAACTGTGGGGGTAGAGTAAGACATTAGGCAACCTCACCAACCCTACGCACGATCTCAAAGTTCCTAATGAACCTCCGAGATAGCTTTCCTCCCCGGATGAACCTCTGTGTTCCACACCATGGGGAGACACTCAAAAAGACATGGTTCCCCTGCTCTAACTCCAAATGCCTGCGATGACGGTCTGCATATGACTTTTGTTTTCCCTAAACCATCCTCATCCTCTCATAAATGACCTTCACCTTCTCTGTCGTCACCCGCACCAACTCTGGGCCCATGAGGGAGGTCTCCCCATCATTTTTCCAGCACAATGGTGACCCTTAGGGTCTCATTTAAGGGGCCTCAAAAGGTTCCATGTCCATTATAGATTGGTAGCTATTATTATATGCGAACTCCACCGAGGGTAGGTGATCCTCCTAGCTTAGGCCAAAGTCTAACACGCACACCCTGAGCATATCCTTCAACACCTGGATTGTAACACCCCAACCTTAGTTACCTAGAGTCAGTGCATTATTTTAATACATTGGAATAATTAAAAGGAATCAAGCCCCAAAAGACCGATCAGTATAACAGTTTTGGAAAATAAATTACATACATGGACGTTACATTACACTTTAGAAAATGAAACACATCATAAATGATCCTTTGAGAATTCCATTAATCCCCTAGCTTAACCCTTCTTATCAATCATAATACACTTCTTGGAATCCTGAGAAAATTAAAACATAGAAAGAGTTGAGCTCATATGCTCAGTAAGGATAACAATATAGCAGAAACTTTCATAAATAAGCATAAATATTTAAGGCAATGTATAAGACTAAAAAAATCATTTTTAAAAATAAACATCATAATAATATTTCAAAGATACAATAAAATAATTCCATTTACTTATTCACATGGATATTCTTCTAGTCAAATAATCAAATGCAATATCAATAGCCACTTTCATAATAATGGAATTCATAATGCCAGACCATCATAACCACATAGTCAAGGCCTTGTGCCAAGACTACAAATAATATTTTATCAAGGCCCTGTGCCAAGACACTAGTTTGTATCATGAGATCTTCTAGTGAATCGAGGAGCTACAATGGGTTACACCCATCACTTACTAAGTCCAATGCATTCCTCATATGAAAAGGTTTAAACATAACATAAACATTCGTATTAAAACTAGTATAAAAAATGTCAATACTTTATCAATAAACCATGAATGGTATAAAAATAACACATCCACAGTCAAACATATCATATAACCTTCAACACAATATAGAATATTTGTATAATAATAAATCAACTTCAAACAAGTTTAAAATCCATCAAGGGATGTTTATATAAATGAAAATGATTTGTATAAATCATTAAGAGAAATATCCCTTTTTCATAAAATCTTTAAAAGTCACAAAATTTATAAAGGAAGACATTTAAAGATATTTTTGAATCAATGTGTCCCATAAAACATTGAAATTTTTTAAAGTAATTAACATTTTAAAAAAAATTATGTCTAAATAAATAAATCCTTAAAACCATTTTGAAAACGTGGACACTAACGAGAATGGTTTAGAAGAATATATATTTAAAAAATTTAAAATGATGTTTTAGTAAAAGTTCCCTTAAAATAATACCTTTGAAAACTCTTTCATAAAACATGGACATGGATAATAAAAATGTCCCAGTAGATACTTACGTAAAAACAACTTCAGATAATAAAGAGATTGTGAAATTAACCCTTAAAAATTAGGTAACTTACAAAATATACACCCTATTAAAGAAGTATCATACAATGAATATGCAAATACAAATAAATTAAAGTTTATTACACAAATAATACAATTATGGGAAGTACATACACCACACAAATGGTAATAGTGGCAATATGGCATGAATCTCACAGGAATAAGGTGTTAGATGAAAACCCCTAACCTTGCCCTTTCCATTAATCGAGGGTACGTTTAACCACTTGTATGAAGATCATAGTATGTTATTAAATTATAAATGAACCATATTTGTATTTATGATACCATACATGATTCATTAAGGAATCTATAATACCCATTTAATAATAATTTCCATGTTAAATTAACATTTCGGGTATTAATCGCTTTCTTTATCGTACGAGTTTTAACTTGTTACTCTTGATTGTATCACTTAGTAAAAGATTTAAATACCTCCAGAATATTAAACATGATTTATATATATTATATATTTAGAATATAAATATGTATAATAGACATATATTTTAAATGAAAAACAGCGTTTATTGAGATGGTAGTCCGTACGTACGCATAAATGTTGTTTACATTTTCATATCGTATTGAACAGAACTAAGTGAATAAGATATATGTAAGTACATATATATATATATATATATAAATATATCTCCAGTAGAATTATTTTTTCATATATTAGATACTTATTATTAATATATATTTTTATAATCTTTGATGAATGGTGATCTTGGAAATGAATCTCATCGCGTCATGGAGATTGTAATCCTTAAGTACGCACGAGAGACGATATCATTTCCTTAAAGGTGTGGAATTGGATTGTATATTAATTTTAAAAAGTCATTATCATGTTATTTTCATTATTTATATACATATTTATCATCATTATATCCATCCAAATAACATAATTTGGAATAACAAATTACACCACGGCGTGGAGACGGTAAGCCATACATACGCATGCATGGTGACATTATCATTCATAAGATGGGTAGAATAATGAATATAATTGTGAAATATTTATAATAAAATTACAGTATATAGAAGACAATGGATTTATTATTTTATAATTGAAACAACAAAGAAAGAGTAAGTGGAAGAATAACAGAACTTGAAACAGGGTGGTTAAATCATTACCTCTTCTTCGGGTTCTTCCTTTTGATTTGATCAAAAGGGATACTTAAGTTGGATTTATGACAATAGGAAGGCCTCTAAGATGAATTTAGGATAGTTTAGAGGGTATTTGGGCAGATTTTGGATGATCGAAATGGCTTTGAAGGTCGTAATTAGAGAGAAGGTGGAATGCCCTTTTATAAGAGGGGTGAGGGGCATCTTAGGGAAATCTTAAAATATTATTTTATAATAAATTTATATTCGGTTTCTAATGGCTCCAAACTAATTTCTTTCGAGTATATGGTGGGTATGGGTTGATATAAACTCAACCAATAGGTTTTAGATAGGTTCGGTTCACTATATTAACCTTATATTTTAGATTTAACTCTTAGTTAATTAGTTTGACATTTACCGTGTCTCTTTGTATTTTTATATTATTTGGTCAATAAACATAATATAAACTACCAAGAGAACCCCATGTGGTTAATTAATGACATTCCTATCATCATATAAGTCCTTTGGATGAACCTTATATTTTTAGTAATATTATATCAATTAACAATATAATATTTGTTTTCATAACTCTTTTATGTCAATTTTGAAACTATTTTATAATATATTTATGTTAAAGTAATAAAAACTTTATTAATTCAAAATAAATTTATTTAATCAATTCTAAAATGTCATAATGACCTAGAAAATTCGTTTATGTCATCAAAAATTCAAATTATAATTATTTTAACATTTATAATACCATTTATTTTATTCTTTCATTAATAAGGAAAACACTACATCATCATTGTGTCATAATTAAATTCAATTATGAAACGTATAAAAATTATAAATAAAATACCATTATGTAGGAAATATTTTTATCTTTATAATTAATATTTATAGTCAAAATTATAAATTATATAACACCTTGTAAAAATTGTTTTACCAAACGATATATGTTTATGTCATTTTTTTCGTTTACATTAAATTAATTAATATAAAGTGTCATTATCAATCTCAAGTGGCTCTAATTGGTCCCAAAATAGACCCAAAGATACCCATGTCTAGAAATTTATCATCTAATGGGGTTATAATCCTTTTTAGGGTAATTTAATATTATTAAAATATTATTTTTTTAACTTTATATACAGGATTTACCCTTTTTACCACTGTAAATAAGATATTTACTGAAGTAAATATTTCTAATGTCTAAAAATAAAAGTTACATATTTACACAATTTGGACCTCATGAATAAAAATATGGAATCTATTTTTCTAAATTCAAAATACATAATTGGAATAAATTAATTAAAAACTAATTCTCATTGTCAAAACAAAAAGCGTATTTTTAAGAAACAATATTTATAAAAAGATGGACACTTGTTTATGTCCAATATCAATGTGAAATTACTTAAAATGACCAGTATTGGATTAAATGGTAAAAATGTAATCTCTTTATACTTCAAAACCATTAAAATTTATAATTTAATACTATAAATTATTTTTATTAAAAAAGTTGTTTTCAATTAAAATATAGTATTTTTCACTATTCACCCAAATATGACTGTTATCAAAAAAGCTCCAAAAATTTATTTATACTGAATTATTATGTCCTGATTTTATATAAGAAGTTTATTTTGTCAAATAAAATATATATAATTTAAAAATCTTTTATTTAAAAATGGTTCATCATTAAAAGGCTGTAAAAGTTCATTTTTTGAAATAAATACTCCTTTTATGTGAAAAAAATGAATTTTTTCTTACATTATGTCTAAGAAACTAATAATATGAATTCTAAAATTATAAGGATTATATATAGTTCAATATTCAGTTAATACTATTCATAACCGCTTTTGAAAGGCTAGTTTGGTAAGTCGTGGTGCACTTGAACTCGGTGTTGCGTGTAGTGCAAATTATTTAATTACTTTGAAGATAAAACGTACTATGAAATCTTATGGTGTTACATTCTTACCACCATCAATAAATTGAGACCTCTCAATTTTAAATTGTTCTTCTAAAATAAATGGTTGAAAATAGAAAATACCTTTGTGGGAAACCCCACATCAGAAATTGGGTTAATAAAATTTAGTCTTAATAAAAGGAAAAGGGGAATGAAAAAGTATCAACAAATTATGATCTATATTAGGAGAACATTGGTGGAAATTAGAGACACATAATTGTAGAAAAAATGTAAATATTTATAGAGAGTGATTGATGTCATTAGTCACAAACAATTATAGGATTGAGGGCCTCAAATACATCAATATATAATGATTTAAAATATCATTTTTCCAAAAAACATAAGTTATTAGGATAAAAAAAAATTAGTTTTAATATCCCTTACCTTATGTTTAAGAATTAATTTCTTCATAGGATAAGAGAAGAAAAAAATATAAACTTGACAAGTATAGTTCCATACTTTTACTAATTACTACCACAAACTCATCTTTCACTACTACAAAATAAAGTTATAGCCATGGTTTGGAACCGTGGCTATAGGCCTAAAAACTATGGCTATATGTTTTAGCCACGGTTCAATCCGTGGTAACAGCCTATAGCCACAGTTTCCAAACCGTGGCAGAATCCTATGTCTGGAAACAGATATAGCCACACTTTGAACTGTGGATAGAGGCATATTGGCACGGTTTTAAACCGTGGCTATAGGCCTGTTGACACGGTTTCAAACTGTGGCTATATGTCCCCCCATTCCAAAAAACATCCCCCCCTGCCCCCTTCCCCATCACTGCCCCCTGCCCCCCTACCCACTGAACGTCCCCCACAGCACACTACACACACCCCTGCCCCTTGCCCACTGCACCTCCCCCTAGCCCACTGCACCCCCCTGCACACACACCCTGCCCCCAGCACACCCCTAGCCCCTGCACTTCCCCCTGCCCACTGCACTTCCCCCCAGTCCACTGCAAACCCCCCTGCCCCTAACAAACCACACCAGGACCCCAACCTTTCTCCAGCCCTCCCAAGATTATTTAACTAATGCAGATCACCCACATTAAAACAATATAGCCTAAAAAAATACCCACAATGTGATCCTATGGGTACGCCCACAACCTCTACAAAACAAAACAAACCTATTGTGACCCACCAGACTAGGAGCCCCCCCCTCTCACAGATTCTTACACTTCATTATTAGAGGATGAACCTAATAAGATTAATGGGATGAGTTCAAGGGATAAAAAACACCGATCATGTAGTAGGATCACCAAAGGAGTCCCTAGTACTAAAATCCATAACACAGTTAAATCCTACTCAAAAGAACATTATGAGGCCTTGATTTCATATCCAGATGAACGTCTTCCAAAAAGACCGAGGATCGTAGAAATGTGTAATAACATTTTTCAACCAAAATGCCTCTGAACATTATAGAAATAACCACATATTTTTCCTTACTGATTCTGATGGTTGTTCTGTATCAAATCATAATGATATGTGTAATAATATTTTTCACTTTTTCCAGGACCTTTGTATAGTGGGGTAGTCTCCTATTTCTCCTAATATAAAGAACGACTCAGACTCATTGTTTTAGAGGAGTTTAATAAGTTTATTATGTTTGATATTACAGATGATGAGATCCTAATGAACTTAACTAGAACCATTAAATGAAAGCACTAGTCTATGATGGTTTCCATTCCTTTTTTTCAAGAAGTTCCGGAAAATTATTGGAAGGAATGTTTTGGGTCTCATATATGTTCCTTGGGTGGGAAATAACTACTTTAACTCAATCAATGAAACTCTTATAACCGTTATTCAAAAAAAATCATTGGTCACTAATTTTAGACCCATCGACCTCTATAATTTTACTTATATTCTCCTAAATTCCAGTGAATCAGATACCGTCATTGCTTCCCTCTATTGTTTTTGAAAATAAAATTTCCATTGTTCCTAAGAGACTCATATATGATAATTCCATATTTTCCCATGAAAATTTTCAATATATGAAAACATAGAATAAATATTAACAATGAATTATTCCATGGAAAAAAGACTTGAAAAAGGATAATAATAGAGTTGAATGGTCTTTCCTAATGTTTGTGTTGACTAAGATTGGATTCTTCGATCATGGAAGAAGGAGAAAAACATAGATTCATTACAACAAGCCTTGGTTGTTTGTGAAAATAGAGGCATGAAATAGCATAATGGAAGATTTGTCCAAGGAGAATACAAATGTAGGTGGAAGGGGCTAGTGTGGGCTGGATGTGGATGGAGCAGGGCCAAATCACAGCATTACCACGGCGTGACCGCGGCGTGATCGTGGCGTGACCACGGCATGACCGCGGCATGATCGCGGCATGTTGGCCCGGTCCAACAACATCCGCGGGGCAAAATCTTCCTCCCCACTGCCCTGCAGACACCCCCCTGCCCACCTTCACCCTCCCCCTCTGCCAGTTTTCTCTCCCCACCCTGCCCCTGCCTTCCCCATACACCCCCCAGCCCCAGCCCATTCCCCCTGCCATCCCCCACCCCTGCAAGTCCCCCCCTGCCCCTGAAAATTCCCCTCTCCAGACCCTGGACACCCCCACTCCCCCTTTACCTCCTCCACCTCTCCCCTGTAGACCCCTACCCTCCTGCACCCATCCCCTATACCCTGCAGACACTCCCCCCTTGCACCCATCCCCACTACCCCGCAGACCCCCTACCCTCCTCCCCACTGCCCTACAGACACCCCCTGCCCCTGCACCCTCTCCCCTACCAGTTCCCCCTGCCCTCCTACACCTCTCCCCTGCAGCCCCCCTCACTCACCCTTCCCTCCTCCCCACTGCCCTGCAGACACCCCCTTCCCTCCTACACCATCCCCCCAGCCAGTTCCCCTGCCCTACTGCACCTCTCCCCTGCAGACCCCCATGCCCTCCTGCACCCCTCCCCTATGCCCTGCAGACCCCCCTGCACCCTCCCCCCACTGTCCTCTTCCCCACTTCCCTCCTCCCCACTGCCCTCCCTCACCCTCCCCCCTGCCAGTTCCCCCCCCACGGACATACCCCCCCAATCCCGGACAGGAACCTTGCCCCTTGCCTACTGCCACATCAAAATCATCATAAAAAATGAAGAAAAATGGATACATGAATCTACTGCATTGAAAATACTGCAATTACAGGATATACCTAACTATATAGACATTGAGAGAGATTCCCAAGTAGGATTTTTAACATGAAAAAATAATAGGGACCATCCTCAATCAGGAACGTTCCTAAAACCGATGACGATTGTATCCCTTCACTTCTGAAATACCATAAACTAATTAATAACTAGACCTTTAATAACTAAATATTAGAATAATTCATCAATGATTGAATAAAGGGACGTAAAAAAGAGGCATAAACACTTACATAATAGGCCATTTAATCATGTGGTAGGTCAAAGAGGTGAGCGACACATAACAAACAATTTTGTTGGCTTAAAATATTGTTTCATACATAAAAATACAACTCACAAGGCCTAGAGGATTTTTCTATAACTAAATTAAAATCATAGGATTTACTAATTGTTATTTACTGTGGAAAGTGTAGGTGGGTTTAAATAAAGTAGTTCTAAGATTAATGAAAAAAAATCTAGAATTATTATATCCAACAAGGGGACTAAGGTATGAAATTCATTTTTGGAGGCATTAGAAGATGTTTTTTACATCATATATCTTGTGAAAGAAGTTTCTTGAGAAAGGGGGAGTAGAGATGAGAATGAACACCAAATGGGGAGAATTTTGTAACAAAAGAGCTTGTGTGTTGGTTTTTAAAAAAATAAAAAATGATGTTAAATGTTTAAAGCATAGGAGTATATTAATGACATTATAAAAAGAGTATTCTTAAGGAGATATAGAGAATTGGTACACATGAAAGTATATGGATGGGCATGTGGAGGTGGAAAGTAAAATGGTGTTTGATGTTGTTTATTATGTTTATTAAACAATAATCAGTAGTTGGAAGGATTTGGAGCTTACAATGAATTATCGGGAGTAAGATAAAAGTGATATGGTTAATGAAAATTTCACAACAGCCTACCCCATTCCATGGGGAATGAGGCTGAGAAATTTTGAAGATGGAAATGGTTGGATATTAAGGGAACTAGTTATTAACAAAGATCCATGCCATGAAGAGGAAGAAAAATTCCATTTTTCTATATATGGGTAACGATCAAAATAAAGAACAAAGGGCATGGAGTTTGGGGAGTTAGCTGAACTATTTTATAATACCACACAATAACGGACATCACAACACTAATATAAAAAGGGGCAGATCATGGAACAATATCCTAAGAATTTATATGAATTAACAGGAAATGTCTTGAACAAATTAATACAATGTGCCACACCTAGAATGAGTATGGAAGAATTATAATTGGATATTAATTATCAAACCTTGAATGAAAGGTTTATGTTGCTGGAATATATAAAACTGATATAGCAGCAGCCCCCCCCCCCCCCTGCTGGAGCCCCCCTGGACAGCCCCCCTGCTGGATAGCAGCCCCCCCTGCTGAAGATTTTTATGTTGAATGTACAATTTTTTTGGAAATAACTGGTTAAACTAATATGTGCATAGTGGAGATGTAACAGATATGCTAAAATAAAAATTTGTTTGAAACATGATGAAATAATAAAAACTTACCCAACATTAGTGCTGCAAATAATTTGTAAAGATACACACCTCCAAAATGAGTCACTACTTCCCTTTCCATGATGGTGTATTTCTCTAAATTTTAGTGTGACTCCACCCTGTGACCCTGTATGTAAGATCAAGAACATCCCAACACAGTTAATGTTTACTAATGATTCACCACCCATTCTCATTCTAAAGCAGTTTTAATGCTCTAATAATATGTAAAAATTATAAATTTTCATCAAAACAAATAACATATAAATGAACATACTATTCCAAAAACCACCTACACACCCCTACCCCCTCCCCTGGCCCCCACCTGCACATCCCTCCCCCCATCAACCCCCCTCTCCCTGCATCCTGCCCCCCCACCTGCACACCCCTTGCCCCTCCCCTTCCCCCCACCTGCACACCCCCTACCTCTACCCCCCACCTCCCCCCACCTGCACACACCCCTCACCCTACCCCCACCTGCACACACCCCTCCCCCCCAATACACCCCCCGACCCCCCCACCTGCACACCCCCTCTCCCGGCCCCCCTACCCCTACCCCCCACCTGCACACACCCCTTCCCTGATGGAGACCATTGATGGTTTTTTGGTGGTTTATAAGGTGAGTGACACCTAAATACCTTCTCCAAAGGCGGGATCCCTAGCGAAGTTCCCATCAGAGACAAGGGAGAAGGCACTAGTCACTAAAGTTGGGATTTTTAATAAACTGTTATTTTAAAATTTGGATTTCATATAACACGTGACCAGATCAAGTCAACAACCCTTTATGATATGTCAGTTATGGAGGAAAACCAGTTTCATACCCAAGGGAAGATAGGTTCAAATATCACACCAGATTCAACCAAGAGTTTTTAAAAATAGAATGGATCTGATAATGAAAAAGAGGTGCACATTATCCCTCTTGGTGGTGGTTCGGGTTCTGATTGTATTGTGTCTAGTTCATTTAATTCAGAGAGGATGATGGTTAAATAATTTTCATGCATTGAGATACCTATCTACATGGAGACTTATGAGGAGATACTTTTGAGTCTATATGGATTGGGTGTTGTCAGTGATGAGAAATGTACTTCTCCAGTGAAGTCTCCTTTACATGGTAGGGTATATGGTGGAACTCCAATTGATTCATGGAGTAACCCAGTGTGCTTTAGCAACTTTTTTGCAGCATTTGAGGATTCTTTTGTCCATGTGGAGGAGTTAGAGGCTTCTAGCTTCATGGATGGAGGTGTTAGAAGGTTTTTTTCCATTCTAATGGATCATGGTCCAGTTAAATGTTCACATTATTAATAATATTCTTTCAACTTGGGGGGTGAATATAGGCACTCCCACAGGATGAAAAGAAATCGCTCCTATTATTCTATGATTTATATCATGATTTATAATGAGAGAGTTCTGTGGGTGAGGGAAAATGTGTGTATGTTTTTAATAAACCTAATCATTTACAAGTATCAATTATTGATGTTATGGAACCTAATAAATATAATACGTGTATTTAATATATTTTGAGAAATTTATGGGATTTACATATTAGTTTCATGAATGTTCATGCAACCAGTCTATATGAATTTTCTGGAAGTAGTGTTTCACAGTAGGTTGCATTAATGTCTCATCAAAAAATGATTATAGTATTGTGGTCATGGGTGGGTCAGAGATCATTTTATCTATTTTTTATGCTAATAATTATACAAATGGATAGATGGAATAGTGGTGGATGTTATGGAAATTCAACCCAGTGAGGAAAGACATGTTTGTAAGAGGTGATTTCAATAATATCACATATTATTTAGAAATGAAGGGTGGTGTGACTTACTCTAATTCATCCTCTTGGATGAAAAACCTTGCAAGATTGTTCGTAACAACCACATCTAGCTGCACAGCCTGCTCCACAATCTTCTTTCTCATCTTAGTCGACACATTATGGGCAATTTCTGCACAGTAATTCTTGCAGATGTAAAAGAAAAGTGATTAAGACCTTGGACATACATGGATAGTATGAAAATATGTAGAGATCATGCATACCTATTGTGCATCATGAGCAGCTCCAACTCCTTTAGATTGTGGCGCCTGTTTTCCTAACATCACAAGGGAATGAAATGGAATTAAGGGCTTGTTTGGTTTCCAGGTAAATCACATATATCCCATACGATCAATTAGAGCCAATGTTTGTGGTTTACCAAACATATCCTAAATAACATAGGTTGACTAAATTTATTGCAATAAAAGTAAATAATAGCATCAAAACACAAAGTATTATGAAGAAATGAAAGGCATCCAGGTGTTGACAGGAAAATAGGAGGGAGCATTTGATGGGGATCAGGCAACACATGTCTCGCAATCTGGCAGCACTTGACCCTCCAAAACAAAAGGGCATGCGCAACACTGTTTAAACATTGTGATGAAAGTTCCACTCAAAATTCATACTAGTAATGCACTGTTTATGATTCTCATGCACCAATACAAAACCCTATGTGTAATGACCACTCAAAACCATATTGGGGTTCACCACAAGACCCTAATATGAGTGTGATTCTTATGAGTCTTTCAATTTCAATGAAATATACATATTAAACCCTGATTGATAGATCTTCCCTAAACCACAATTACAATATTTTTATTCAACATGGAATAATCAGCAAGGCCTTTACTGTTGATAGGTTCAAATTCCATCCAAAAAAAATTACCCGGCTTCAGAAACAATTACCCAGTAAACAACAAACATCAAAATCACTATGGCGTCGTTGATAAAATACCTCATAAAAAATGGAATGGTTTCTAAATTCATAAGATAAAAGAATTAAAATATTATAATTAAAATTCATTGTGTGTGGATTGGCAACTCATTAAAATAATCACACTGTTGTTTTGTGAATGAAAACAGGCCTGCGCGAGAACTAGATTCCTCCACATTTCTATATGTTTCTTTTCTCTATTTTATGTGATGATAATGTGGGGGGGGGGGGGGGGGGGTCAATCACTCCCCATTTTCTTTTAACTCTCAAAAAAAAATTTTCAAAAAAACTATTTCATATTTGTATCAAAATAAAACAAACAATGGACACTAGAATCAGGTCTTCTGATTGCATAAACTATGTATTAGGAACTCATCATACATTCTCAAGCATGAATCCCTTACCAGAAAAAAGTAACCCATTCGAGAAAATGGAAATGAAACATGCCATTCCATGTCTAAAGGAACTCGTCATACTTTACCAATCCAAAAATACAATTTACATAAAAAGCGAGTCTCAATATCATTATCATCAGAATCATGATAACCCTCATCCACACCTCCTACAGAAACACCATCACCACCTCTCACACCACCAACATCATCAACGGAATCTGCATCCGAACCAGCACCAGCAACGGGTCCAGCACTGGGTCCGGCTCCGGCTCCGAAAGAAGAATCTAAATTAGCAGAACGCATCGACATCTGAAAGGCATCAACCGTTGCAGCTGATTCTGGTGGAAGTGTAGAAGAAAGGGAAGTCATCATATTTGCACATATCACCTATTTTGATTTTTGACTTTCTTTTTTGATTGCGGCATTCATTTGTTCCACTGTGACAAAACCAAAACTGGTACTCAAATAAACGTTAGTATACCAATATCTAGATGGTACAATCTTCCTCCCAGGTCGACAACGCACTCTACCCTAATAATCATCTCCTAATACCTGATGTAGATGATCGTTTGGGCCCAAATTGTCTGGTTCTTTTTCTATCAATGCCTCTAAGGCATTCTGTTGATTTATATATAACATTAATTAAATTTATAATATAATATAAATAATTAAATTTAGTAAAAATCAAAGAAATTGAAATGTACTTACAATCTCCTTCTTGGTGTCGGTATTTGGCACAATACCATCTTTCTTTTTCCGACTTGTAAAAAACAAAGTTGAGCGAGGAACGCGACCCTCGGTATTCAATGCCTTTTTTTGGAAAAAAATAGAAATAAATCAAAATTGGAAGTTAAAAAAATTACACTAAACAAAGCTAAGTATTTTAAATGTTAAATTACCTTTGTCTGATCATGATATGGTAATTATGTGTGTCCGCGAGTATAAATGTGTTTCATTGCACTCTTGTTTATTTTATTTCTGTTTGATTTATCCTATAAAAAAATAATTATATAAATTCATTTACATAAATAAAACAAGTAATTTAAAATCGTTTTCAAATAAATAAATGAATATATATATATATATAAAAATTTAACAAACAACTTAAACGCTGGGCTCTTCAAATAGCTGATCATATCTTTATATTGTGATATTGGAAAATCATGAAACACCGGTACTTCTTCAAGCTCTGTACCAACTCTCTTTTTCCAACCAAGATATAAATCATACTTGTAGGCTCACCACATTTCACCTAAATCCATTATAATTTCAGCCTTTGCATTTTTTCCATCAGGAAAATTATATCAAAGCCACAATGGACATAATATTTGTTAAGAAAATATTATAAATTTATATATATATAAAAGGTGATTAACATTTCATACCCAAATCTCTGCCCAGGCTTTGTCCTTTATTTCTTGTCCAACTGCCTTCAAACTTATCGGTTGAACCGGAATGATATTGTTGTGTCTAGAAAGTGTTCCCATAAAACTTTTACATTCCGTGCCATTTTTTTTAATTATAGCATTGTACTCATTGTAATCAACTATGATTTGTGTGTGCGGATTCCAAAACTTGCGCATTTTTGTGCGGCCTCGTCGTCTTGTAGAGGCTGGAGCTAATCATGAAACCAGAAATAAAAGAAAATAATATATATGAATTTATCATTAATAAGTAACAGTAATGTTTAAACTAATACCAGTAGATGGGGGATCTACTGACCCCTGAAGTGCGGCTTCTGGAGGGGGGTTAGCCTCCATGGTAGGTGAGATATCTACAAGAGTACTATGTATAGTATATGCAATGTGTACTGATGGAAGTAGAAAACCCGATGGATAAACCTGTACAGATGAGGGTGGATATTGATATGGATATGGCAATGGGATATATGGGGGCACAGTACCCTGTACAGTGGATGGTGGGAATGGAAAATGAGGGATGGGAGTTTGAGAACTACCATTGGATGTGGGTGCGGGCAAAAAGGGATACAGAAAAGGTGGGTATGGATAATATGGAGGTGTCATAATGGGAGGATGGCCTCCTGGTGTCTCAAGCAGTGTTGTAGTATGATGACCTATAGAATCAGTACCCACTGCCACAATATCATCCTCAGTGGCATAATCTATGTGTCTCCTCGACGAAGAATCCTAAAATAACATAGATGATAAAATAAAACGAATGATAACAAGATAATTAATATGAAAGACCGTAATATTCAAACATAATTTGTACTTACATTGTTTCCAGGAGGAGACCTACATTGTTTGTTTCTCGGTATTCTTGTAATCCTTCTACTATCATCATAATCAGACATTTTGACGTGGAAATTTAAAATAATATTCTCAAATAAATAGAAATAATGAAAAATGTTAAATAATACAATTGTATCATAAAACAATGAGATACATTTTCATGTGTGATATTTATATTGATAAAATATAAAGACTTTTCTATTTTCAGGATTTACTAGAGAAGACTTTAAACATAAATTGGCCAGGATATTAATACTTTTATATTATGATTTGGTAAAAAATATACTAGTTATTTTGATATCATGTATAGAAGTTTAAAAAACACATTCAATATTGCGATAATATCAGGTAAATACTTATTAATGTGTCAATGATATGTGGGGTCTATGAAAATTTTTGGTTCACAATCTATTCTAATAGTTGCATCATCTGTATCATCAAATGAAACATTTGAATAAATAATGACAGGTTCATCCACAACATCATTGTCATCCATGCCTTTTTCAAAAATATGTCTAGGAATAACATCAACAATTACACCAAATTGTGGTTATAACGAGTCACTTACAAAAAACACCTATTTAGCTTATGACGCTAGAATATAAGTTTCATCGGTACGATGCTGGCGGTTCATATCAATCACACTAAATCCACAGTTATCAATATGAATTCCTTGTCATGTCATTGAATCAAACCACTTGAATTTCATCATTGTGACACTGCCATGTGTATAGTAATCTAATAAAATGATTCTTTCAACAACACCATAATATGATATATTTTCTGATCGAGGCTACATGTCTGATGCACTCGAATAACAATCTGTTGTGGAACCTATCGTGACACCGTCAGGCTGTGCTGCCATTTTTTTGCACAAATATTTATAACAAATTTAAATCCATTGACAATCATTGACTTACAATCACGTACCACATCGTTTGGACCAAAGGACAATTCTTTTATTTCATCTGATACTTCAATCATTGGTAGAGTTAAAACCTAAAAGATTCCAACATAGAATATTAAACAGAGACATGTGATTATGTTATCAGAAGAAGAAAAAGAAATCTATTACCTTTGTCTTTAATCGGGCAGCAAATTCTTTGTTGTGCAACAGTTCCTTCCACTTAATAGATAGAGAGCGATATCTATTTTTTATAATTTATAAATATTCTCTATAGAAATAAAAGAATTAAAATGTCAGAAGATATAAAGAAATAACACAATGAAAAAATACATATTTATTAGTTTACTTACTTGATATAATCATTAATCACACCACAGTTGAATAATACTGTGCGATGTGCCATTTCCCACTCTTCCCTGCTTAAAGTACACAATGAGTATGATCCAGATATCCCCCCTATTTGGTGAAGTGATGGAAATGCAGGCTCAATGGGATCATATTGCTCATCTTCATTTCTCATTAGTCGATTAGACCACGTAGTGACATTATCCAAGTACGATGAAAAGAAATCCATGCATTCTTGTGCTAAATAGCATTTCACAATAGAGCCTTCAGGATGATATTTATTTCTCACATAAGATTTCAATGTAAACATCATTATTTCGGTAGGATACATCCAACAACTCGAAACAGGACCACCAAAGAGAACTTCCATGGGAATATGCACAGTCAAATGTAACATACATGTGAAAAAAGACGGTGGGAAAATTTTCTCCAAGTCGTAAAGAATAATCGGTGCGTCTCTCTGTAATTTTTGAACAACACTTCTGCTCAATATTTTGGCACAAATTTATCGATAAAATTGACATAACTAAATCACCAAAACTCTAACATTATGTTAAAGTAAATGGCGAATGAAAATGGGAATCTACTCATGTAATTATAAATTGTAATCATGGGTTTTAAGAGATTTTAGTTTCACATCTTGTGTATTCACCCTTCTCAAAATATTACTGGAATAACCATCCGGAACATTCAAACATTCCAAGACCTAAAGAAATTGTTTTTTCTCCACATTTGTAATCAAATAACAGGCAATAGGGACTTTCCACTTATTTTAACCAATTAACTCAGGATGAAGTCTTGCTTCTATACCCCAATCCATCGAATCATGATGACTCCACAAATCGTCTTTTGTTTTGCCTTTGACATTTAAAATAGTATGAAGTAACATCTCACAAATGTTTTTCTCGATATTCATTACATCCAAACAACGACGTAATATATTTGATGACCAATACAGCAACTCAAAAAATATTCTTTTCTTTCTAAAATTGCTATTGGAATCCGAATTATCATGTTTTCGCTTTATGATATTTGATTGACTTTTTCCAAGAACATAATTTAAATCACTATGTTCTTTAAAAATATCAGTCCCTATCATTTGTTGAGGTGTCTCATCTGTCTCGATGGCATTATCGAAATGTCTCCGAATTTTCCTGTATAGATGATCCATTGGTAGAAAACGTCAACGCCCTATGAAGCTGAAATTTTGTCGAAACATTAATCTTCAGAAACATGTATTTTTCATAAAAATAGGGCAGGATAATTTCCCTTTAGTACTCCAACTAGAAATCATTCTGTAGGCAGGGAAATCATTTATCATCCATAATAAAGCTGCAAGAAACATAAAGTACTTCTTTCTGAATGCATCATACGCTTGTGAACAAACAATCCAAAGTTCATTTAACTCCTCTATTAATGGATTCAAGTATATATCAATATCATTTCCAGGATCACTGGGTTCAGATATCAATATACTTAGGATAGTGAATGGCTTCTTCATACACATCCCTGAAGAAAAGTTATAAATGTGAATGAAAACAGGCCAAGTACTGTGTATAGTTTGCATTTGGAGAAATGGGTTGAAACCATCATAGGATAATCCCAATGTTACATTTCGTGGGTCTGCAGCAAAATCAGGATGTAACTGATCAAATTTCTTCCAAGACAACCCATCTACAGGATGCACTATTTCATCGTTATCCTTATTTCTTTCATCTGCATGTCATCTCATATTCTTTTCCATTTGTTCTGACATAAAAAATTTTGATGCCTGGGAATTAAAGGGAAGTGACACATCACTTTCTGTGGTATTCAAGATTGAGATCCATCTTTATTAGTCTTCCACCCTGATTTTCCACACTGTTTGCACTGACTCAAGTATGCATTCTCCTTCCAGAACAAACCACAGTCTTTGGGACAAGAATGAATCTTACTAGATGAAAATCCAAATTTGTAAACCAACTTTGATGCCATGTAATCATTTTCTGGAATACATGCATCATAAGGCAGTAAATCCTTAATAAATGTAAAGGGATAGTCGACCACAATATTACTAAATCCATAAATTGTTTTCCCATGATATAATCGCACTAAAAACTCAAGTTTGCTCATTTTTCTACATGCTTGATATACTAGGGTATTTTCATCATCCATAAGCTTTTTAACAATCTCAACATCATCATCTGGATTAATAGATGAGAACTGTGTTCTAGTATTAATTTCCTCTTGAACCGGTCTACATGAGGAGCTAGCTTCAGAATCAAAAGGAAACCAATCAGAAATCAGATTTTTCATACCAATATTTTCTACTGAATCGATGTCATTCAACACTTGAGCTTTTTCTCCATTGTGATACCACACATTATAATTTTTGGAAACCACTTTTAGTGATATAGTAACTCACTTCCTCATGAGTTAACCAAGGTATTCTAACAAAATCAAAACACGGGCATCAAATCAATCCACCATCTGAATCATTAGTTAATGCAAAGTCCAAAAAATATTGTAACTCCTTCTGAAATTCATCAGTGATCTAGTCAATATTGTACATCCAGTATCTATCCATTCTGATGCAGATAAACATACATTAAATAAATAATCTAGAAAATGACTTAACATTATATGTATTGTTTTATAAGATATTAAGTAATCATCAATAACAAGTTAATGAAAAATCATAACAAATATATTAAAATTATGGTTTAGGGAATTCATAACTATTTTAAATTAAATTTTTTATGAATAGTCATATATAAGTTCCAAGAATGAGGATTGATTATAGTAAAAATAGTTTATATGAAATCTAAGAGATAATAATAATCAATTCCCAAAAGTGTTTGGGATAATTGATAACGAGTTGTGAAGTTTTGTATTAAATCTACGAAGATTTATTAAAATTTAGAGACATTTTGAAAATATAAACCATATCATATACCAAGCATTAATATTAAAGAATTGGATGAGAATTTAAATGGTAAGAAGATAATAATAATAACTAGAAGAAAGAATATATTTCTACATTATTGTTAGAATATTAAGATTATACAATTGAAAGGAAGATTAATTATATGAAGATGAGATACAAAAATGGACTATATTAAGTTGTGTGTGTTCCCCTTGGTCATCCCTATGAGGTTAAATTTTGGTATTACATCCTAATAATAGGACTGTGATCTCCTCTATGGGATTAGATTCAGATAGTGTTTGGGAATCCCTCTGTGTGACCCAGGGTGTGATCCTCTATAATTTTTTCAATTTCCCTTGGTGGGTTTTGTGAAATCATTATTACTAACTTATCTGTGTGTACAATCCCATATATAGTGGGATATTCTAGCTATGGTATGGTATACCCCAGATTACCATGGAGAGATCCCCTATCTATGTATCAAGATCTTCGGAGTTACATTGAGTACATCTTTGGTGAGGTCTGATGAGCATGAACTCTTGGGAATGCACCATCAGTGAAAGCATAGATCATGTTGTGAGTGAAACCATAAGAGTGTTAAATTTTATCCTTGAGTAGAATCTTATGGATAAAATAATGGTTAATATTCGATCTAGGCATGTTTTATGTTATGAGTATATCTAGTTTATTATTCCTATTGCTATATCTCATATTTGTAATGATGTGTCTATGTGATGATGAGATAACTACTCTCCAAATTCCCATTGTTTAGTGATTTTGGAGTGTCCTATTGAGCATTGTTATACTAAACACTGCATGGGATCTACCCTTATTTTTCATGTCTTATGTAGACAATATTACTTTTGAAGGAATCCTAGGAGGAACAAGAGCAGATAAAAGATATTGATCTAGATAGACCGTGGTTCATGCTAGGTTGTGGAATATGTCTGTTGTCCCGTCCCTCATAACAAGTTAGTCTTTTTATCTGTTTTTGTAGGTTTTTATTTTCCACTTTATTCTTTTCATGTGTACAGGTACCATAGGCTAATGACAACCTTGTGCGTGTTATGCCTACTCAGGGATGGTCACTAACCCCTAACCAATTAGAGGTGGGATTGTGGTGTCACACTCAGCTTAAAACTAGCAAGTTGGGCCCCAGTGAGTCAGTTCATAAAAAAATTCCACCCTAATGTTAATGAATTCAAAAAAATTATTTTACATGAATGAAGAAAAATTCAAAATCATGGAATAGTTATTTTACAAGTTTTTAAAATTTGGTCTCACCTTATTTGGTCATTCTATATTTTTCCCAACTAATGAAAAAATTGTACAAATTCCTTTAAACTAGATGACTCAAAACAATGTATGTTACTATTTGTGAGCTCTCCATGCTATTTTCTCTAATAAAATAATTTATTAACTCATTAAAATTTTAGTCACTATCCAATGGAATAATGAATTTAAGATAAATAACATTTATCAAATTAAAACCAATCAATATATCGTAAAACTTTTTATTATCTAAATACCTCTAATGATTCCATATATAGATGGTGAAAAAAACATGTAAGTCCCATAAAGAAATTAAGAAATTATACAACCTCAAGTAAAATAGTGAGTTATATTTCTCAATAAAACTTCACGGAAATTTTGGAAAAGTTGGAGGTTGAAACAGGGAATAATTTGTGGGCTATAAAAAAATTAAAATAATTGAAATAATAAATTTTAAAATGGGTGAAATGATGATAGTTTTTTTTGATATAAAAATTCAAAACTCTAGATAGTCATTGTAATTATGAAGAATAAAGTGGAAAATAATGAAAATTATGGAAGGATTCCAATTTAAGATACAAAGGATGAAATCATGTAATTTAATTGACACATCAATTTAACACCTAAAAATTCCATAAAAGAATCATATGTTATGGTACCTAATCATGATATTGTAGATCCCTCTCTTAAAGTAATGGTGGGGTAGGAATGAACCTTTTTTCTTGAAGGAAAGAATTATGTGGGGCTAATTATCTATAACACTCATAGTCCATGGAAAGAAAATAGAAAGCACTATAGGATTTATCAACTACATTAATAATGTCGTTTATGCTTTGAAAAAAATTATAATGTTCGATTATCACTTTCCATGAGTTATTATTGGTGTTTCCACTATATAACTACAATTATATTCACTCAAGAATCTAACGGGTTAATTACAAGGTATAAAATTCAAAAATTTAGTTGATTCATGTGATGAATAATTATAGATAAAAAATATAATTAATTTGAAGATGTTAATAATGGTAATATGGATTTTATATTCATATTTCCAAATATATGCATTCAAGGTGAAAATTAGAAGACACTGAGTAAAAGATAACAAGAATCCAAAATAAAACAATACAGATAAAGACCATATTGAAAACTAATATCAAAGGTATAATTTAAAATAGGTAAAACCTATAGAAAGGAGAAAAGATAGACTGCTTGAATGTTCTTCTCACTCTCTTCTTTCCCTATTCTCTGTCTTCCTCCTCCTGCAATTCCGATTCTTCACAGCTGCTGTATACAAATATACAAAGTCGAAGTTATCCAGTTTATAACTTAAGAAGGAAAATTAATGTTGGTTTTGTGTTATTTTTTATAGAACATCACACACAACTCACTGAAGTTGGAGAATCTAAGGAGAAGATCATTTTCAAAACTCTGCACCGGTCACATTATAGGAGGTTGATGTGGTAAAGTCCAAAATTAGTGGTTAATGTGTTGTAAATTGAGGGGATATAGCAGTGCATATCATTGTGGAAATGGGAGTATGTTCAGAATAATATTAAAAATACTTAAGGTTTAAAAAATTCAATAAGAATGGTGGATGTGGATGAAGGGAGATACAAGGGATTACCTCTGGTGTTGAGGGTTTTTGGGGAGAATTGTCGGGAATGGAGGAGGAGGGGAGGTAGCTCGGAGCAGCTTCACTAGAGGAGGGTCGGGGTGAGGAGGGCCACGATGAGGAGGGGTCGAGGGTTTAAAGGGTTGCTGGTGAAACGGTGTCGGGGCGGTCGATGGGGGTGGCGACCTCGGTGTCAGAAGAGAGTTGTCGGGGAGGAGGCGTCGGGGAGGAGGGTCATGGTGAGGAGGAGGGTCATGGTGAGGAGGCATCAGAAGAGCGGCGTCGAGGAGGAGGGTCGCGGCGAGGAGGCGTCAGGGAGGAGGGTCACAGAGATGAGGAGGGCGCGAAGAGGAGGTGGAAGGAAGGAGGGTCGTGGTGATGAGGAGGGCGTGGCGAGGAGGCGTTAGGGAGGAGGAGGGCACGTCGAGGAGGAGGTCGCAGTGTGGAGGAGGGCGCAGTGAGGAGGAGATCGCATTGAAGGAGGAATAGAGAGGGCAGGAGTGTCGCTGATCGGGAGAACCGAGGAGGATCCCGATGGATTTTGGGGGAAAAAAGGGCACGAAAAATTTTAGGCACGGTTTTTTAATTAAACCGTGGCTATAAATTCGCTATAGCCACAGACCTATAAAACTGTGGCTATAGGTCTATGGCTATAGCCTTATATTGAAGTAGTGTTTCACTCTAAAAGATTAAAAAATTTCTATTTAGACTATTCGTATATGGTTCCAAAAATGTGAATTTATAATTCATCTACCATAACCTTTAAATAAAAATACATTATTCAATCCAGGACATCATGTTGATCAGTGGTTGGTGATACACCCTTACCTCCCTTCAGTTGTGGGTTGAAGTCTCATGGCCTTGCCGGACGTGACGGGTTGTCGCCCGACCTCCGGGTTGTCCTTTTTATGGAAATCCAAAAATAATCTCAAACTAGACTTATCAAAAATACTTTTGTCCAAACTCATAATAAAAAATTTATAATGTAGGTAAACACAATTAATATCCTTTTTTCCACGTAATAAAATGTGAACACCTTCATCATGTATTCTTTTAAAATACTGCAACATCGGGAATTACCATAAAACATTATTGATTACATTCATCCTCCCTTATTCCTTATAGAATACTAGACATACTCTTTCTATCCAAAAATATTATAAACTCTAACAATGATGGAATATATAAATAATTAATTAGTTTCAAGGAATTCAAGAATATCCAATATAATTTATCCAAATCAACCATCTCTTATTCCAAAATCACAACCTCATTATCAGGACCATATTAAGGATTACCTTTCCTTCAACCATGTATTTTCCAAAAAGAATAGATTACTATTAAGTCACTTTTCTTAGATCCGTATAATCTGAAACCCTCAATAAAATACTACTCCAGTACAATCATTATTTATCTCCATAATTCATGTAACCAATATACAGTTGTTACAACACTCGAATGAAATAATTCTATAATAAAAGCATAAGAAATCTAATCATTCATCCTCATTTGTGGTAGTATAATAAATTTATTATTATCTAATAGAAACATTTGGACCATACTCTGATGATTTGGACATTTGTTCTCATAGTGTCCCAACTCCTTAGAAATGAAGAATTTTACATTTGAAACCTTTTTCTTACCCTTACAGTCACGTACATGGTATTTTTTTCTCCACACATATTAGAAACTCCCTTTCCCTTCAGGAAAGTTCCAGGGTGTTTCTTCCCAAGTTTTCACATATTGGAAAATTATTCATTTTTCTCTTCCCTTTATATATCTTTCTCTATTCCATCCTTTTCTTCTCTTTCTTCCGTTCAAAACCATAGGACTCAAATAATTATTTACTTATATTTTTAACACATTATACTATTTCTTCATATGTTGAGAATAAATGGGAGACAATTTCCCTTCTAAATGTTGGATTAATACCTTGAAAGATATGATCCTTTTTACTCTTTGGATCATACTTATTGCTGGAGTTCACATTCCTTCTACTGGGCACCATTTCTATTCAATGTAATAAAATAGGTCAGTTTATGAATTGCAATGAATAATTATGAACTTATAAAATACCTAACGTAGATTGAACAATTTATGGATATAATCCATAATCCTAAAAAAATTATTTTAGGAAGTATTTACCCATAAAACCTTGATAATGGTTTGTAAAGAAAATGAGAATTATCCTAAGCGTATCCCATGGGAGTTTCGTAACCAAGAGTGCAGCAAGGCCCATTTTCGTGCACCAGTTCCCGTTTGAGTCTAGCTCAATGCAGTGTTTTTGGGTTTTACCCCTAGGTACATCTATGCCAGAGCCGCCTCTACCTTCTCATATCCAGAAAGTGATGTATTTTCTTGGAAAACTCACAAAATCTCTACATTACCAAAATTCTAGGAAGTTCTTCTATACTAATCCTCAAAGTCCATCTCAGGTTAATGTTCTCTAATCAGAGTTTATCTAAATCTACCTTAAAAGGTTTATACTAAACATCCTCTAATACCAACTGTAATTCCCCGACCCCAGTTACCCAAAGTTAGTGCATTATTTTAATACATTGTCATGATTACAATGAATCAAGTCCTGAAAGACCGATCAGTTTAGTAGTCTTGGAAAATATATTACATACATGGACGTTACATTACACTTTAGAAAATAAAAAACATCATAAATGATCCTTTGATAACGATATTAATCCCCTAGATTATCCCTAATTATTAATCATAATACACTTATTGGAATCCTAAGAAAATTAAAACATAGAAAGGGGTGAGCACAGATGCTCAGTAAGGATAACAATATAGCAGAAAATTTCATAAATAAGCATAAACATTGATGGAAATGTATAAGACAAAAAAAATCCTTTTTATACTTAAACATCAACATAATATTTCAAAGATACAATAAAATAATGTCATTTACATATTCACATGGGTGATTTACTAGTTGAATAATAACATGAAATATTAATAGCCACTTTCATAATAATGGAATTCACAATGCCATACTATCATAACCACATAGTCAAGGCCTTGTGCCAAGACTACAAATACGATTTTCTCAAGGCCTTGTTTCGAGGCACTAAATTGTCTCATGAGACCTACCGATGCATCTAGGAGCTTTAGCGGGCTCCACCCATCACCTACTAAGTCCAATTCATTACTCATATGAAAAGGTTTAAACATAACATAAAAATTCGTATTAAAAATAGCATACAAAATGTCAATACTTTATCCATAAACCATAAATGGTATAAAATTAACACATCCACTGTCAAACATATCACATAACCTTCAACACAATATGGATGATTTGTATCATAATAAATCAACTTCAAACAAGTTTAAAATCAATCAGGGATGTTGATATAGATGGAATGATTTGTAAAAATCTTTGAGAGAAATATCCCTTTTTCATAAAAACTTTTAAAAGTCACACAATTTATAAAGGAAGACATTTAATGAAATTTTTTAATCAAAGTGTCCCATACCAATTTGAAATTTTTTAAAGTTATTAAAATTTTATAAACATTCATGTCCATATAAATAAATCCTTAAAAACCATTTTGAAAACATGGTCACTAATGAGAATGATTTAGAAGAATATATATTTAAAACATTTAAAATGATGTTTTAGTAAAAAGTACCTTAAAATAATACCTTTGAAAACTCTTTCATGAAACATGGACAAGGATAATAAATATGTCCCAGTAGATACATACGTAAAAATAACCTCGGATAATAAAGAGAATGTGGAATTAACCCTTACCCATTTGGTAACTTACGAAAAAAACACCCTATGAAAGAATTATCATACAATGAATATGTTAATACACATAAATTAATGTGTATTACACAAATAATACAATAATGGGAAGTACATACACCACACAGAAGGTAATAGTGGCAATATGGCATGAATCTCACCGGAATAAGGAGTGAGATGAAAACCCCTTACCTTGCACTTTCCTTTAGTCGAGGGTACGTTTAACCTCCTGTACGAAGATCATAGTATGTTATTAAAGTATAAAAAACCATATTACTATTAATTATCTCATACATGATTCATTAATGACTCTATAATACCCATTTAATAATAATTTCCATGTTAAATTAACATTTCAGGTAATTAACGTTTTCTTTATCATACGTGTTTTAACTTGTTACTCTTGATTGAATCACATAGAATAAGATTTAATAATTTCAGAATATAAAAAATGATTTATATATCATATATATTTAGAATATAAATTTTTATAATTGACATATATATGAAATGAAAAACACCATTTATGGAGACGGTAGTCCATACGTACGCATAAACGCTGTTTCCGTTTTCATATCGTATTGAACGAAACTAAGTTAACAAGATAAATGTATGTACATATATATATAAATATATATATCTAAATTATAATTATTATGTCATATATTACATACTTATTAGTAATATATATTTTTGTAATCGTCGATGAATGGTGATCGCGGAAATGAATCTCATCACGTCGTAGAGATTGTAATACTTACATACGCACGAGAGACAATATCATTTCCTTAAAGGTGTGGAATTGGATGGTATAATTATTTTATAGAGACATTATCATGATATTTTCATTATTTATATACATTTTACTCATCATTATATCCATCCAAATAACCTAGTGTTGAATAACAAATTACACCACGACGTGGAGACGGTAAGTCGTACGTACGCACGCATGGTGACATTATCATTCATAAGATGGGTTGAATAATGAATATAGTTGTGCCATATTTATAATAAAATTAATTTATATAGAAGTTAATGGAGTTATTATTTTATAATGGAAACAAAAAAGAAAGAGTAAGTGGAATAATAAGAGAACTTGAAAGTGGGTGGTGATATCATTACCTCTTCTTCGGGTTCTTCCTTTTGATTTGATCAAAAGGGATCCTAAAGTTAGATTTCTAACCAAAGGAAGATCTATATGATGATGGGAGTATAGTTGATATGGTATTTGGCTAGATGCTGGCCGATCCAAATGGCTTTGAAGGTATGAATTACAAAGAAAGTGTGGGGGGTTCCCTTTTATAAGAGGGGTGAGGGGAACCTTAGGAAAAACATAAATTGTTTTTTTTATAATAAATTTATATTCGGTTTCTAATGGATCCAAACTGATTTATTTCGAGTATAAGGTGGGGATGGGTCTAAATACACTCAAAAAATAGGTTTTAAACAGGTTTTGTTCATTATATTAACCTTATCATTTAGATTTAACTCTTAGTTAATTAGTTTGAAATATACCATGTCTCTTTGTATTTTTATATTATTTGGTGAATAAACTTAATATAAACTACCAAAAGGACCCCATGTAGTTCTTTAATGACATACTTATCATCATATAAGTCCTTTGGTGGAACCGTATATTTTTAGGAATATTATATCAATTAATAATATAATATTTGTTTTAATAACTCTTTTATGTCAATTTTGACACTATTTAATAATTTGTTTTTTTAAGTCATAAAAACTTTATTAATTCAAAATAAATTTATTTAATAATACCTCACATTCCATATTAACCTAGAAAATTCTTATATGACATCAATATATTCAAATAATATTTATTTCAACATTTATAATACCATTTTTTGATCTGTTCATTAATTAGGAAAACACTGCATCATCATTGTGTCAGAAATAAATTTAATTATTAGATTTCTACAAATTATAAATAATATACCATTATGTAGATTTTTTTTATATTTATAATGAATATTTATAGCAAAAAATATAGCTTTTATAACACCTTTTAATTATTGTCTTACTAAAAGATATATGTTTATGCCATTTTTGCCTTTACTTTAAATTAATTAATATAAAGTGTCATTATCACTCTCAAGTAGTTCAATGTGGTCCCCAAATCTACCCAAAGATGCCCATGGTCGGAAAAGTATCAAAAAATTGGGTTAATACACGTTTTAAGGTAATTTAATATTATTATAATAATATTTTTTAACCTTATTTACTGGATTTACCCTATTAAGCACGATAAATAAGACATTTACTGAAGTAAATATTCCAAATGTCTAAAAATAAAACTTACCTATTTACACAATTTGGACCTCCTGATTTCAAATATGGAATCCATTTTTCTATATTCAAAACATAGGAATGGCAGAAATTAATTTAAAATTAATTCCCGTTGTCAAAATAAAAAGCGTATTTTTAAGAAACAATATATATCCAAAGATTGAAACTTGTTTATGTCCAATATCAAAGTAATATTACTTACAATGACCATAATTGGATTAAATGGTAAAAATATAATCTATTTATACTTCCAAACCACTAAAAATTTTAATTTAATACTATAAATTATTTTAATTAAAAATGTTGTTTTCAGTTAAAATATTTTAATTTTCATTATTCACCCAAATATGAAAGTTATCAGAAAAGAACCAAAAATTTATTGAAACTAAATTGTTACATCATGATTTTAAAGAAAAAGTTTATTTTGTCAAATATAATATATAAATGTTTCAAATATTGGATTTAAAAATGGTTCATCATTAAAAGGCGATAAAAGTGCATTTTTTTGAAATAAATACTTCTTTTATCTGAAAAAATGAATTTGTTCTTTCATTATGTCTAATAAACTCATAATATGGATTCTAAAATTATAAGGATTATATATAGTTTAATATTCAGTTCATACTATTCATAACCACTTTTGAACAACTTTTTTGGTAAGTCATGGTGCGTTTGAACTCAGTGTTGCATGTAGTTCATGTTATAGAATTACTTTGAGGAAATAACGTACTATGAAATCTTGAGGTGTTACATGGATGGTGAACTCAGTCTGCCCATCCATCTATGGATGGAAAGTTTTAATCATTTGCAGCTGAGTCCCGAATGCCTCCTCTAGGCCTTGCCACAATAGTGACGTAAACCGCGCATCACAGTCGGAGACGATCATCAAGGGTACTCCATGAAGGTGGACGATCACCCGAATATACAACTGCCCTAGAATCTCCACCAAACTCTGCTCCCTGATGGAAAGGAAGTGCACTGACTTCATGAGTCGGTCCACTATCACCCAAATGGAATCATGGCCCTTCACTGTGTGTGGAAGCCCTGTGATGATGTCCATAGATATGCGATCCCACTTCCACTCCGAGATATCAAGGGGCTACAACAACCCTAATGTAACTTGATGCTCTGCCTTAACCTGCTAACATGTAAGACACTGAGAAATGAATTCATCTATGCTCCACTTCATGCCAGACCGCCAGAATTGTCGCTGAATGTCTCTGTATATCTTCCCCACACCAGGATGTACAACAAAGGGAGAAGTGTGGAATTCCCTTATCACCTCGTCCTGAATCTCCAATGGTACTAAAGCTAACCCCTGGAATAGGATATCATGATTCCCTCCTTCGGAATACCCATAGGGTGTGTCACTCGTGGATATCTGGTCATGCAGTACCTCGCTGTTGATATCCCCCTGCTGGGACTCTCTCACACACTCAAGGAGCGAAGGAGTCGGCATCATCGACTGTAGAAAATTTGTACCCTTATGCTCCACCAAGGTCAGATATAGGGAAGACAACTGCTCTGAATATTCCCGCACTAGACGAGCATGAGACTTCTTACTAAGAACATCTTCTACTACATTATCCTTCCCTAGAGTGTAGACTATCTAGAATTCATAGTCCTGCAGAAACTCCAGCCAACACCTCTGCCTTAGATTCAAATCCCTCTAATTAAAGATGTACTTGAGGCTATGGTGGTCTGAGTAGACCACAAAATGCTCACCCAGAAGGTAGTGTCTCTATAACCTCAAGGAGAATACTACCTCTTCCAGATCCGAATCATGAGTCACATAATTCTGCTCATGGGGCCTCAACTGCCTCGACCTATATGCAATCACGGCCCGTTTCTGCATCAGAACGCACCTGAGACCAGCTATTGAAGCGTTACAGTACACCACGAACTCAACGACCTCCTCTGGAAGCTTCAACACTGGATCACCAGTTAGCCTCTACCTAAACTCCTCGAAGGCCTTCTAGCACTAATCAGTCCAATTGAATGGTTTTCCCTTCTGCGTCAATGCATTCAAAGGGGTCTTAATCCTGGAGAAGTCTTCCACGAACCTCCTATAGTACCCTGCCAAGACATGGAAGCTCCACACCTCAAACGCATTCTTGAGTGGATCCCAAGAAATCCCTGCCTCTATCTTTGAGGGATCTACGGCTAAAACCTATTCTGAAATGACATGCCCCATTATGTGAACCTCATGTATCCAGAACTGACACTTTGAGAGATTCCCATATAGCTGGTGCTCCCGGAGTATGTCTAGGACCATCCTCAAATACTCTGCATGATCCTCCTCCATCACAGAGTATATGAGTATGTCATCAATAAAGACAACCAAAAACTGGTCCAAGTACTGCTAGAAGACCTGGTTCATCAAAGCCATGAAAATGGTAGAAGAATTTGTCATGCCAAAGGGAATCACCAAAAACTTGTAATGCCCATAACGAAAATGGAAAACCATCTTCAGGATGTCAGCCTCACGAACCCGCAATTGGTGGTAGCCAGATCGAAGGTCAATCTTGGAGAAACACTTCGCGCCTCTCAACTGGTCGAAGAGGTCATAAATCCCCGACAATGGGTACTTGTTCTTGATCGTGTCAAGATTTAGGTGATGATAATCCACACAAAGTCAAAGGCTCCCATATGCCTTCTTCACAAACAAAACTAGAGCTCTCTAGGAGGACACACAGGGCCTGATGAATCCCATCTCACAAAGGTCCTCCTACTGAAGTCATAGCTCCTGAATCTCTGTGGGTTACATCCGATAATCTGCACATGATATCAGGGTAGTCCCCGACTGCAAGTCAATGCAGAACTCCATCTATCGCCTCAGAGGTAGTCCTAGGACATCCTTTAGAAAGACGACCATGTAGTCCTCTACAATAGTAGGGATCCAGGTGCCTATATCGTTTTCTAATCTGAGATCCATGCTTTCCAACTGATGAGAAAATGGTCATGGTCTCCTGATCAGAAAACATGTCTGCTTTTCCATGAGGTCTCATTCACCGAGGATGGTGAATCTCATCCCATTAGAATGCACACATATGACTCATCTGTGACGAAAGTCGATCTGGGTGTGAACCATAGAAAGCCAATCCATGCCCATGATGACATTTTAAGGTTCCATCATGATAACCAATAGGTCTCATTTGAAACTCTCTTCTCTAAATGATAGCTCGCACTGTCTACAAACAAAGGTCACTAACGAGGAACTCCTGGTAGGAAACTCGAGGCTAAGCGCGGGTGTCAGCACCTATACTGGGAGCTCCCACTCCTGTAACAAAAGCAGTGATATAAAAGGGTGTCTGGCGCCAATGTCTACTAGTACCAAAGAAAGCATAGAGTAAACAAAAAGTGTACCTTGGACCATCCCGTGTGTTGGGAGGTCACGATCACCCATATCCTGAAGCAGCCTGTAGCCCCTACTTCCAGCTCCCGGAGCCTGGCGTGGGCCGCCCAGTGGTGGCGGTGGAAGGACCTCAAAATTCCATCCCCCACCTCCAAGCCCTGATGCTCTACCTGCACCACCTATCTCAGGATCACCCTACCCTCTCTTGGGAGATCCCTGATCACTACGCTGCCTCTACCGCTGTGGTGCGCCCACTACATGCCACAACTATTCGGCATGCATGGTCGGGCTGTACCATGCTAGGTGACCTAGTCTATCACAAGAATAGAAATAGCTCTCTCCTGACATCCCCAGTGTTCTATGGTATCACTACGGTGTACAAACCTACCCCTGAGTCTGCTCACAGAAGGGTCTCCTCGACAGAGGTTCTCCTCTCTGCCGCCTGCCCGCTACCTAAGACTATACTCTGAAGCGGCCACAGCTAGGCCCTGCCAGCCTGTGTCCCTCAACCAAGAATATCTTTGTCATGAGGGCCTTCTCTAGCACCCCGGCATAATTATGGATTCACATGGGTAATAAACTAGCATAGAGTTTCCTATGAATACCCTGCTCAAACATCCACACCCGGAAGATACTATCGCGGATCATATCCTGCATGTAGCGTATCAGATCGATAAAACGGTCCGTGTACTGCGCCATGGTCACCCCCGACTTCAGCTTCAAAAGCTCCTGAATCTGAACAGAGAATAAACAAGAGGGGGATTACTCCTCCCGAGAGAGCTGTTGGAAGCTATCCCACATGAGAGATGACTCGTTGTTAGTCTGCGTAACCAACCCCCAGCAACGCCCAGTCTTCACGAGGAAAAGGATGGAATCTAGGGCTACCATATAGTTTGCTTGTTTACATATCAACCTAAAAATTCATTCCATGAACTCTAGCCAGTCTTCCGCTGCCTGGGGATCTGGGTCCCTGGGAAACTTCTCCGACTGATGACACTGGATGTCTCAGAGTGCACTCAACCTGCGCTCAACCTCGGCCTGTGCTACCAGTACTAACCACCACTCTCTAGAATAAGAAGCCACTTCTGAACCACTGGGTGGAAGGGGATCACGTGAGGGTCCCTGAACGGATGCCTCATCTCTTTCTAGGTCATCGTCGTGAACTAGAGAGGGTAACCTGGATGGCTACTTGTAGAGACCCAAAGCATGACTTACAAAGAAATTACATTACTTTTGCGGAATACATAATACATTACAAAAACAGATGCCCAAATATAGTATTAGTTTTGTGTCTTTTGAAACTGGGAACATAATCTTCTAATCATGTTGAATGATCCTCAACATCTCCCATAAAGATCTTCCACTTTGGTTTTCTTACCTAAAACATTTCTTTATATCCCAGCGAAAAGAAAACATAAAAATGGTGAGCTCAAATGCCCAATAAGGATAAACATAGAGAACATAAAAAAATCCCTAAACATTTGAACTTAAGAACATGAACATAAAACATCAAAATCATGAGTAAAGACAAAAATCTTGGTAGTTCATAAAGAATAGATCAAAAAGGAACAATAACCATGATAAAATAGCATGAGAATAAAACATGTAATTGTGGAAACCATTAAGCACATGTTATGATTTTCATAGTAGCCAAGACATTGCTTCCAAGACTATCATAGTGGATGGATTCCCTTACTGAATAGAGTTCACTCCTTGTTCTAGTCCTGTATCATTGAACCAGATTTACTTGTCATTCCATCCATGTCAATCTCATGAGAAATAAATCATTACCCAATGCATTGAAGGTAGATATAGGTCTCAATAATCTAATATTGAAATAATTCATTCATGTGCCACAAAATAAACATACATCTTCCATAATAACCCAATGAATAAAATGGGTTTCATAAACAATATCCCATCATAACATAATATATATAAAATAAATAAATATCATTTAATCATAATAAAAATAAAACCATGTAAATAATAGAGACATTATACATTAAACATAAACATAATAAATAATTTCATCCTAGAAAAAAAAGTTTTGATAAAACACTTGAAATGAATTCTTGAGGAAAATATCCTTTATTATTCAAAATAATTATATTTTCTAAAAATGCCATGAAATTTTAAAAGAAAAGTATTTCGTTGAAAATAATCATGAATTTTTCTAGAGGAAACTTCATTGAAATAAGTCTTTATGAAACTGTAAAAATCTCTTCACACCATATAAGATAAAAAAACATTCTTCTCGTACTTCTTCTGGAAAAATCAAAAAGTACCATATATGGTAAACAAAAGAAATATTCAGTCCATAAAACATATTAAATGTCAAAGAGTGGTAAACATGACTTCAAAAATACATGGAAGAATATTAAACAGTTTATGAAAAACATTTTTATGTATATGGATGAAAAATATAACCCTAGTAAATACTTATGTATAAGCAATCTCGGATAAAAATGAGATTACAAAATTTTCCTTTACCTTAGGTCCAATTTCATCTATACGTGATTGAAACTCATGTATAGTGGGTTTAAAAAAATTATTAACTTCTAAAAAAACCATAATAACATTTATGATATCATATATGATTCACTTTTGACATTATATTACCCGTTATTTTGTCAATTCCATGTTAAGCAGCGTTTTGGGTAAAATAGTTTCATTTATCGTACGTGTTTGGACTTGTTGTTCTTGATATTATTATTACTTATATCTTGATTAACTTACTTCAAGAATGTAAAACATGATTTATATATCATATATAATCTGTATATATATAATAGATAGATAAATTAAATGAAACACACCATTCATGGAGATGGTAGGTCGTACGTACGCATTAACACTATTTTCCTTTACTTATTGACTTGAATGGAAGTAAGTAGATGAAATATATATATACATAAATCCCGTAGCATTATTAGGTCATATATATAATTATTATTCATTATATATACTTTATAATCATTCTTGAATGGTTAATATGGAGAATTAATCTCATCGCATCGTGGAGACGGTAATCCGTACGTACCCATGAGTGATGATATAGTTTCCATAATTATTGAATGGAATTGGATTGGATGATATAATATCTCAGAAGCAGTATGATTTTTAAATAACCATATATAGTTATTCTTTACACCATTAAACCCATCCAAGTATGGTGGTGGGGAAAATAGATTACACCATGATGTGGAAACCGTATTCCGTACTTACGCATGCGCGGTGATTTCATTTTCCGTACGATGGATATAAGGTGAACTGGGGTTGTTTCATATTTATAATAAAATATCTGTATAATAGTTATACTGATTTCATTACTTTATAATGAAACAAATAAAGAAAAAGAAGTATAAGAATAAAGAAACTAGAAAGAATCGGTTGAAGAGATTACCTCTTCTTCGACGTGCCTCCTCTTAACCACCACTTATGGAACTGATGTTGGTCTTTGAAGAAATCCATAACCTATAATTGGTTTCTATGGAAGTGGAGAAGACAAATTGGTAGGGTTTATCTGAGATTTAAGGCTCAAATTTGTGTGAAGAGGAGAGGGAGGAGGTGCCCTTTTATAAGAGAGGAGAGGGGCACCTTTGAAAAAACATAAAATATTTTTTTATGATAAATTCATATTCAGATTATAATGGATCCAAAGTGACTTATTTAGAGGCTAGGGTGGGGATGGGTCGAAACCCTATCAACCAATAGGTTTTAGACAAGTTTAGTTTACCATTTTAACCTTATCATTTAGACTTAACTCTAAGTTAAATAATTTATCTTTTACCATGTCTTCCTGTATTCTTATATTATATGGTTAGTAAACTTACTATAAACTTCCAATCGAACCCCAATTGGTTCATTAATGTAATATAGATTATTATATAAGGCTTTTGGCCGAACCTTATATTTTTAGGACAATTATATCAATTAATAATATAATAATTGTTTTAAAAACTGTTTTATGTCAATGTTGACACTATTTGGTATTTTGTTTTTTCTAAAGTTATAACAACATTATTACTTTAAGCACAATTCATCTAACAAGACCTAATATGTTTTGGTAACCTATAAAATTATTGTAATTCATAAAAAGTCTCAAATTACATTTATTTGGGTATTTATAATATCAACTATGATAATATTTCATTAATAAGGTAATTACTGCATCATCATTGGGTCATAAATCAATTAAATTATTTAATGTCTAAAAATTATCAATAAAATATCATTATGTATAAAATCGTTTCATCCTAAGGTTGTTTATGGTTTAATCACACTTATCAAATTGAATTAGGACATGTGTTAGGGTAATGATAATATAATTTTTACCATTAATTACCCTATTTACATTTAACCGTGGTAAAAAAGTTAAAAGTTACTATTCACCAAAAAATATTTTTATCTTATTGAACCAAATTTTACTCCATGATATTAACCGTGTCTCTCTAATTTTGGAAATTAAACTCACTGAAGCAGTAAAATTATGTTTTATGTAAATTTTGAAATGCTCCTAGGAGTTGGGTAAAAGACGGTGAAAAGTTCAATAAAATTTATATATATATAAAATTATTATAAAATTACTGCAATGAATCACATTGAACTTATATACGTATTACGTATCAGTTTTTACCTAAAATAAATTTAAATAAAATAAATAATTATTTAAATAAAAATTTGGTTTTAAACTATAACTCAGTGTGTTTCACTATTAATAAAAAATTGAATGTTTTCAAAAAAATACCATAAATTCATCCTAGACTAATTTCGATATTCCGAATCCAAAAAGGAAGTCCATTTTGATAGATAAAATTTATAAAATTTCAAAAAGTTGGTATTACTATTCATAATGGCTAGTTTATATCATATTTTAATAACATATCATTGTTTAGTGAAACCTGGTATTGCGTACTACACAAGCTATCGAGGATGGTCGCGATTGCGTGTAATGCAAGCCAAGTCAGGGCTACATGTAGTGCATCTCCCTTTGGTGTTGCGTATATCATAATAAAAAATTATTTCATTTATACATTAAAAAAATCTATAAATAATGTTGCGTAGAATAATACCCCAAAAACGAACTTGAAATTGAGTGTAACACGAGCCATGAATAGTTTTGTCTATACTGCAAGCTAGTACGGTGTTGTGTATAGTACAAGATAACCATGGTGTAGTGTACAATATAATACATAAAATAAATTAAAAATCATATATCTCATAAAATCTCTGGGTATTACATTCAAAACACCTTAAAATTAGTTTCCCCTTTGAAATTCGTCGGGGTTATAAATCACTTACTACTTTAAAGTTTCATTCATAGAAACCCAGATCGTAAAAAAGAATAATAAAACTTAATTTTAAAAAGTGTGGTATGAAATGTAACGGTTACGCAAATTAACTCATCACTAGGTTTCCACATAGGATAACATAGGTGAAAATATGGATATGGAAGTGAAATCTAACAGTCAAGTTCTGATGGAGAGTGGTAGAGAACATGGCTATGAAAAATCCAACAATCACAAATCCATAAATTTGTGATGATATAAGGGACAATCTAGGACACTGTTTTTGGTTTTCCAGATCATTTCCTTAATGTTGAGAAAATTTAATTAGAAGAAATACTTAATTGATTTAGGTACAATCTCACCGTTGGATATGCCTTGAACAATTTCCATGTCATCTCTTAAAGAAATGAATTTGAATTTTCCATTCAGGAAGTGCTAGTAGATCATGCGATAAAATGATAGGCCATTCCATCTGTCTCAAACAAAAGGTTAACAAAAAGTTATAAAATATACATAAGTACATATATGGTGAGATTAATCATATATGGTTCCTAAAATGGACTTATACTTCATATATCATACCACATAATAAATTAAAACTAATTTATACTAACTAGGGACTTACTAGAGGCTAGTGGTAGGTGATGAAGGCCTATCGCACATTGGTTGTGGGTTGGATTCCCACATCGTTTTCCGACGCGATGGGTTGTCGCCCATTTTGTAGGTTGTCCCTTTTTATAAACAATACTATTATAACATTCTAGAAATAAAATCGAAAAAATGTTCTAGCCTTAAACGATACTATATGATGTTCAACTTAATTCATCCCAACCTTAAGACTTATCCAAAATACTTCTTTCCAAACTCATAGTATGAAGAGAACGATTACTAAAAAATTCATATAACAAGCACGTGAATACCATCATTTTTACCTCATTTATCACAAGATATATCTTGTTGGTAACACTCCAAACATGTTATTACCTCATTCATGTATTCTTTTGAAACATGTATTTCCATATAACCTTAGTGAAAACATGAATACTATCAAAAGTTAACTCTTTCCACATACCAAAATCCCGAAAATTCTATATACTCAAACGATGATATCATGTTTTCCTTATACCAATAATGAGATCATGAATACTATCAAACATATTATTTTCTTCTTATCCATTCATTATGTGCATATCATCAGCTTTCCAAAAATATTTCAATCACTTTTCATGGTTACCTGAACCATATAATTATCGAAAACCACAACAGACCATTACATAGATATTCTAATATTTCACGATACTATAAATGAGATTCCACAACATTATTTTGGAATCCCATTACATAAACACATAATCATTCCACTACATCATTGTTATACTCAACATCTCCAATAGTGATCGCAAGTGACTTCGCTTTGTTCTTTGCCTTAAGCGGTTGTTGATGTCGATCATCATTAACCCTTGGATTAGGGCATTGGTTAGCATAATTCCCCATTTCCTTTCACTTTAATCATTGATGTGCTGGTGGTGCGTTCTCTATAGGATTTTCTCTATTCACATCATTAGATACATTTTTCCCATTAATTCGGTACTCAGCTACTCGATGACCTTCTTTTCCACACTTGAAACATTTTCTAGTACCTTTTAGACAATCTCCACCATTCTTCATTCCACACTTTGAGCATAACGAAACATTCACCTTCTTTTCACCAATGTTCTGAGATTTTTCCTTATAATCCATCATTTGTTTCTTGTCAAAACCATGAGATGGATATGTAACACCAACTTATATTTCTACCTTGATAGCACAACGCACAATTTATTCATAGCTACTGAAGTCTTTTATAGCTAATACCCTTCAAAGACTTGGTTTTAAGACACTGAAGAATTGATCAACTTTACTTTCAGGTTGGATGATAAAGCCTGATGCATACCTTGAAAGCCTTGTTAAATTCACCTCGTATATACCAAAAGATTCCTCATCCTTTTTCTTAAGCTCAGGGAACTCCTTTTTCATCTTTGTTCGAAGAATACAAGGGAAGTAATTATTAAAAAACAAGTTATTGAACTCACCCCATTCCATGGATTCAATTTCATCTTGGGGCCTTGTATTCTTAATTAGAGTCCACCAATGGTCTGCTTCACCTTCTAAACGGAAAATATCTATAATGACACTTTCATGTTCCAAACATCGAAGAATGGAAAATATCATTTCCATGGTATTAATCCATTGTTTAGTAACAAGTGGATCAGAATACCCACTGAAAGAAGGTGGTCGTTTCCTCATGAAGGACTCAATAGAATATTGTTCCTTTCTCTACTCATTTTGAAGTCCAAAATTATTAATAGCTTGTGTAAGTATAGAAATAATATTTTTCACTCCATCTCCCATAAAATTTGATTGGTCTGGAGGACAATCATTGCAGTGTCCATTACATTGATCAACACGGTTCCTTCGGGTTCTAGCCATTGTCTAAAACACAAAAAGAAAAGTGTGAGAGGCAAAAATAATGCGGGGAAAACAACATAATAAAAGGGGAGTACCTTCAATATATAACATATTAGGTTTAATTCTAAGATAATTACTGTAATTCTAGGACTATAACCTATACATATACTTATCCTTAGAGACATCCCTAGACATACCGTAGAAATATCTCTAGGGATTTCACTATAGTTTTCGCATCCTAGTTTCCAAAGGTTTACTAAACCTTTTCTCTAATACCAACTATAGATACCCAAAGCTTGATGTACATAGACATTACATTACTTTTGAGGAATACATAATACATTAGAAATATAGACTCCCAAAGACCATATTAGTTTAGTGTCTTTGGAAACTCGGAACATCATCTACTAATCATAGTGAATGATCTTAAAAATATCCCATAAATATCTTCCCCTTTGATTTTCTTACCTAAAAACATTATTTATATACTGGGGAAAAGAAAACATAAAAAGGGTGAGCTCAAATGCTCAGTAAGGGTAATCATGGAGAACATAAAACAATCCCTAAACATTTGAACATAAGAACATGAACATAAAGCATCAAAATCATGAGTAATGATATAAATCTAGGTAGTTCATAAGGAATATATCAAAAAGGAATATTAAACATGATAAAATAGCATGGGAATATAACATGTAATTGTGGAAACCATTAAGCACATGTTATGATTTCCATAGTTGCCAAGGCATTGCTGCCAAGACCATCATAGTGGACAGAGTCCCTCACTGAATCGAGTTCACTCCTTGTTCCAGTCCTGTATCACTGAACCAAATTAACTTGACATTATTGAAATGTCTATATAATGAGATATAAATATTTACCCCATGCATTGAAGGGATATATATTTCTCACCCATCTCAGAATGAAATCATTCTTTTGTGTGCCACAAAATAAACATACATCATTCACAATAACCCAATGAATAAAATGGGTTCCATAAACATCATCCAATAATAACATAATCCATATAAAATAAATGGATATAATTACATCATAATAAAAATAAAACCATTTAAATAATAGAGACATTATACTTGAAACATAAACATGCTAAATAATGTAATCTTATAAGGAAAATAGTTTTGATAAAACACTTGAAATGAATTCTTGAAGAAAATATCCTTTCTTCTTCAAAATACTTTGTTTTATCAAAGTGACAAGAAATTTTAAAAGGAATGGATTTTTTTGAATATAATAATGAAATATTTTAGAGGAATATTCATTTAAATAAGTCTGTATGAAACCATAAAAATCCATTCACACTCTATAAGTTAAAAAAACATTCTTCTCGCACTTTTGCCGGAAAATTAAAAAAGTACCTTATATGGTAAACAAAAGAAAGATTCCTTCCATAACAAAAAGTAAAAGTCAAATAGGGATAAACATTACTTTAAAAAACCAGTAAGAATATTAAACACTTTATGAAAAATATTTTTATGGACATGGTTGAAAAATATAACCCCATTAAATACTTACGTATAAGAAATCTCGGATAAAAATGAGATTACAAAATTAACCCTTACCATAGGTCCAATTTCTTCCATACATGTCCAAAACTCTTTTATAGTGGGTTTAAACATATTATTAACTTGTAAAAGAACCATAATAATATTTATGATATCATATATGATTCACTTATGACTTAATATTACCCGTTCTTTTGTCAATTGCATGTTAAAGCCGCGTTTTGGGTATAATCGTTTCATTTATCGTACGTGTTTGGACTTTTTGTTCTTGATATTATTATTACTTATATCATGAAAAACTTACTTCCAGAATGTAGAACATGATTTATATATCATATATATTCAGTACATATATATATATATATATATAATAGATTGATAAATGAAATGAAACACACCATTCATGGAGACGGTAGACCGTACGTACGCATAAATGTTGTTTTCCTTTCCTTATTGACTTGAATGGAAGTAAGTAGATGATATATATATATATATACATATATACAGTAGAATTATTATGTCATATATATCATTATTATTCATTATATATACTTTATAATCATTCTTGAATGGTTAACACGGAGAATGAATCTCATCGCATCATTGAGACGGTAATTTGTTCGTACGCACGAGCGATGATATCATTCCCATAATTATTGAATGGAATTGGGGTGGATGATATAATATATGAGAATATGTATGATGTTATAAGAACCATATATAGTTATTTTTTACAACATTATACCCATCCAAGTAAGGTGGTGGGGGAGAACAGATTACACCACGGCGTGGAAATGGTATTCCGTACGTATGCACTCGTGGTGATTTCTTTTTCCGTAGGATGGATAGAAGGTGAAATAGGGTTGTTTCATATTTATAATAACATATCAGTATATTAGTTATACTTATGTCATTACTATATAATTAAACAACTAAATAAGAGGAAGTATAAGAATAAAGAAACTTGAAAGAATCGGTAGAAGATATTGCCTCTTCTTCGACGCGCCTCCTCTTAACCTCCTCTTAGGGCCCTAAAGTTGGTCTTTAAAGAAGGCCAGGACCTCTAGTAGGTTTTATAGAAGTTTATAAGTGAAATGGGCAGGGTTTGGCCGAGTTTAAGGCTCAAATTTGTGTGAATAGGAGATAGAGGAGGTGCCCTTTTATAAGAGATGATATGGGCACCTTTGGAATAACATAAAATATTATTTTATAATAAATTCATATTCGGTTTATAATGGCCCAAAAGTGACCTATTTCAAGGCTAGGGTAAGGAGGGGTCGAAATCCTCTCAACCAATAGGTTTTAGAAAAGTTTTTGTTTCCATTTTAACCTTATCATTTAGACTTTACTCTATGTTAAATAATTTAACTTTTACCATGTCTTCTTGTATTCATACAATATATGGTTAATAAACATACTATAAACTGCCAATCAAAACCCAATTGGTTAATTAATTTCATATATATTTTTATATATGTATTTTGGCAGAACCTTATATTTTTAGGACCATTATATCAATTAATAAGATAATATGTTTTTAAAACTCTTTTATGTCAATTTTGACAATATTTGGTATTTTGTTTTTTCTAAATCTATAACAGCATTATTAATACAAAAAAAACTTCATCTAAGCAACCCTAATATGATATGTTAACCTATAAAATTAGTTTAATTCCTAAAAAGTCTCAAATTACATTTATTTGGGTATTTATAATATCAACTATGTTAATATTTCATTAATAATGTAATTACTGCATCATCATTGTGTCATAAATAAATTAAATTATTTAATGTATAAAAATTATAAATCAAATATAACTATGTAGTAAATATTTTTAAATTTCTAATGAATATTTATAGTTGTATTTATCTTATGAATAACCCTGTATTAAAAATGTTTTAGTTATTAAACATTGATTTTAACTCTTTTAACTCTTCTTGGAATTAAATAATAATAAATGTCATAATCTAATCCAAGTGGACATAAAGGGTCATATTTTATTACTATGGTTATTTATGGTAGAATTAAACTTATCCAATATAAATAAGGAATGTTTTAGGGTAATAATAATATTATCTTTACCCTCAATTACACTATTTACTTTTAATAGTGGAAAATAAAAGATAAAAGTTACTAATCACCAAAAATTATTTTTATCTTATTGAACCACATTTTACTTCTTGATATTAACTGTGTCTCTTGGATTTTTGGAATTCAACTCAAAGAAGTGGTAAAATTATGTTTTGTGTAAATTTGGAAATGCTCATAGGAGGTGGGTAAAAGACGGTGAAAAGTTCAATAAACTTTTTATATATCTAAAATTATTATCAAATGACCCCAATGAATCACATTGAACTTATATAAGTATAGTGTATCAATTTTTACCTAAAATAAATTTAAATAAAATAAATAATTATTTAAATAAAAATTCGGTTTTACACTATAACGTAGTGTTTTTCACTATTCATCAAAAATTGAAAGTTTTTAGAAAAATACAAAAAGTTTACCATTGGATAATTTCGATATACAGAATCAAAAAATGAAGTCCATTAGAAATGATAAAATTGATTAAATTTTAAAAAGTGGGTATTACTATTCATAATGGCTAGTTTATATAACATTTTAATAACCTATCGTGGTTTAGTGAAACCCGATGTTGCATACTACACAGGATATCAAGGAAGGTCGTGATTGCGTGTAATGCAAGCCACGTCAGGGCTGCATGTAGTGAAGCTCCCTTTGGTGTTGTGTATATCATAATCAAAACTTATTTCATTTATACATTAAACAAAATCTATACTTAATGTTGCATAGAATAATTCCCACAAAATGAACTTGAAATTGTGTGTAACACGAGCCAAGAATAGTGTTACGTATACTGCAAGCTAATACAGTTTTGCATAGAGTACAAGATAATTTTGGTGTAGTGTAAAATAGAAGACATCAAAGAAATTAAAAATAACATATCTCATAAAATATGAGGGTGTTACAATGCTGTCGTGGGGGAATCATGAAAATTATCAAGGACTACCGCGATCAGATGAGAATATATATATCAGTAATAACAAAGGGGAGGTGACTAAAAAAAGACAGTCAAAGACACAATCCCACCAGATGCATGTTCCAAAGTTCCCTGCAACAAATATCTCAGTGTGCAGAGTCGACAAGCGGGTTATCAGGGTCCTGGTGAATGGATATGTTGGCTGCCCATACCATCATAGGACTCCCCAAACTGAGAGCCGCACTTGAGACACGTCGACACTACTTCCCTAAATCACAACCAATTCCTTTTTAGGGACGTCTGAACAATGCCCCAAGGAACAAACCACATCTGTTACAACTTTTTCACGAACCTACCCTACTGGTATCGAGTCGTGAAAACCCAATGCCTACTTCCATAGGCCAGGGGATGGCGTCAAGCGCCGAAGGGGTACCAATCTTGGGGAGGCCTTTGCTTAAGTAATTGTACACACGTACACAGCCCACTCAATGCAGATGTGCATAGTAATAGGGAAACCAAAGTACAAACAACTATTACCCAACCACGGTCATGTATCGACATCTAAGTATAACAAGTAAAATGATGAAAAGTACTGATGAGATAACTGAACAGAAAAAGGGAAAAACAAGCGCCCATCCCGAAAGGTGCCACAACCCAGAAATAGGTAAATAAAAGTAAACAGCTAGTGAGTCTCACATCTGAAGGTCTAACTACGACCACTGAATATAGACCAAGCTCCTGTTCCCTCTATGCTCCTTCGTAGTCTCGATTGACCTATCTGTCATCTGCATGGGCACACCATGTGAAAGAAAAGCCCAAGCAGGGGTGAGTATAAAGATTCTTAGTAGGATTCCCCGAGAGCTCGAGGGAAGAAAAAAGGAGGTACTAAAATAGTGATCAGAAGATAGAACAAATAATAGTGTAAGAGTACAAGAGAGAGAGAGAGAGTGCAACTCAACCCAACAAAAGAAAGGAAGTAGACTTTTCCAATCCAAGAGGGGCTAAACACGGAAAGCACGTGGCTTACCTTGCGCATCTTCAACCCTCCTAGAAGGAGAGTAACTGAACCCAAGGAGTGGGAACAAAAGTAGGGTGTATATATATGTGCTCAATAAGAATTCTAAACAAGTTTGTAAGGGGATCTCTATCTCCAAGATCAGCCTAGGAAATGGCGCCAACAATTCTAAGGTTTTCCATCATTGATGCCCAAATATCCCGCACGTCAAAGTTGTCTCATCGTTAAACCGTACAACCAAGGGTCCCGCTCTGGTAATCATGGAGAGAAGTCACTGACTAGCCTCATAGAAAGGGATGAATCTAAAAAAAGTCAATAGGTAACCGACTGCCCAGCCCAGTTGGAGGGTAAACCCTAAGAGGTCTTCGGGTAACCCACAGCCCAGCCACGCTGGAGGGTAAACCCTACGGTCAACGACTAACCCATTGCCCAGCCTCACTGGAGGGTAAACCCTAAGGTCGACTGGTAACCCACTACCCAACCCCACTGGATGCCAAACCCTGGTACGCCGGTGGGTAACCCACTACCCAGCCCCGCTAGATGGTAAACTCGGAACTGGTCCGATAACTCCGCATTGCATGTACTATTACAGGGTGTCACTAACATCGGTAATGTGCGATGTTTCATAGAGAGTAAAAGGACCCTCTGTCCAACGCCCTTTCATGTTTCCACATTTAATGAGATCTCAAAAGAGGCTCCACGCACCCAAATAAATTACACCATTGTAATCCTCATGGAAAAAATCGTAGGATAGACTATTTACTCCCCTGAAACAGAATCCTGACGAAATAGTTATTCAACACCGCTTTGTTCCCATACGACGTCTTGTGGGGGCCACACCTCAGTCCTGAAAAAGGTCGGGTGAACTATGCCATCGTGATGCTCTCGAAAAACATTCCAAAATGAATATTCATTCACCCCGAATGGATTTCATAAAAAAAAAGTCACAGTATGCTACACACGGCTTAAAAGACAGCCCGTGGGGCCCACACCTCAACTTCGGCTTCTATTCCTACAACCACCCTGGACAACATCGTCAGGACTCCAGGATCACAACTCCACTAACGACGCCTAAAAAGGACTTCAGATGTGCTCACGCCATCTGAAACATGAATCCCGGCGAGGCACTATGTAACGCCTAACGAGCGTACCTCACCACCGAGCTCCTATCTCGAGAATCAAAAATGACCAAGGCAATCTAAAAACCTTCGTTTCGATATGAGGATCACATTTCCAAATAAGGCACATGAATCCGACACTCAGTTAGAAATTTAGGGGTGTTTTAGAGCCAATGGAAGGAGATGGGGTGGGCCGGACCAGTTCAACTTGTCCACCCTCCTTAGACCGGCGGTCCGCGGCTCGGCCGCCCGGACCGCCCGATCCACCACGGCCCGTGGTTCACTATGCGGGCCGCGTAGCTTTACTTGGACCGGTATGAGATGGCCTGTATTTTCCCCCATGAGACCTGTTTCGCAGGTCTCGGTTTCATTGGGGGTCGTGCCGACCCCGGTCTCGCGCCGCCTGCAGACCCGCACGCCCAGGCGCGCCATGCCGCCGCCTGGGCAGCCTGCCACGCCACTTCCTGGGGTGATCGCCACGTCACCGCCTAGGTATCCCCCCACTCCACCACCTATGGAGCCCGCTGCACCGCCACCTGGAATCACCGGATCACCCTGGAACCACCGAAAAAACAAGGGTTTAGCCGGAAAACATCCCGGGGCCACCCCGGACGGACCAGGACTCGGATTTTCGATCTGAAAAGAGAGTTGGAAAGATTGGATTTAACCCTACTCATATATAGACTCTACTCAACATACAAACAGAAATTCGACACTATAATTTGAGTTCAAATAAGTTGTGGAATTTTAAAAAAAACGCATGACCCGACCTCGCAGGGGGTAGCCCGTCACTTCACAAACGATCTGTCGGAGCCGCAACAGCCATAGAGAGGTGGGGTGAAGAGATTGAAGATGGTGGATTTAATTTTCGGGAGAGCATCCACCCAGGAGAGGTTTTAAGGGGAATAAGGGAGGGGTGGAGGTGTTTAAGTATGGAAAAGAATTAATTAAATTTAATTAATTCTTAAACACCCACCCGTACCCCCATGCCCGAACTCTCTCCGAGGTCGGGGTTAAGCCGCCCCTAGGAAAAAATCCACGTTCTGAGCACAACGGTGGTTTTTGAATTTTAATCTGATCTTCTATTTATATGTTATAAAGTTCATGCCTGAGGCCGCTAAAATACGAAAATTCCCCTGGTGGCGTTTTCCACAGAAGGGCCGCACACGCAAAAGTTACACTCCTCCTAGGGTAGACGACACGCTCCAGAATCAACGGTGCCCTTAGTTTTTTCATTCGAGCAACTGTTTAAGAGTTAATATGTTTATTTTTTGTGCCTAGTGTGAACACACTTAAAATTTAATTCTGGCCACACTGGGGCTCAGAATCACATTCCATCTGAACACCTTGCTATGGAATAACATTAAGAAAATTTAGAAGTCTCACAAGCTCAAAACCTGGGTTCTTACATTGTTACCTCTCTTGGTGGAAGAGGTGTATTGAGGTACACTTCCCCTTCCACTAGCCATTAAATTTTTCAATCATGATTACATATGTGTTTAGATTGATTAATTGGGTATAAAATGATAGTATTAAATGACTTGAAGATTATTTGTAAAGGAAGCTAGGTTTTTACTCAGTTTCCATTGAATAAAAAAGTGTTCATTTTTATTTGTATTGCTTAAAACACTTTTACCTAACCACGAAAACTAGAAGTTTATTAAAATTCCCAAATGGTTATTATTAATTAACTTTGACAATTCATGTTTTTTAGTCTTCAAAAATGTTTTTATATATCTATTTGAATATTTAATGGTGTTAATTATTGTTTTAAAAGTGTGGATATAATTTTATTTTTTAACAATTGTCTAAAAGACCAACTTTACACATTAAAAGAGAAGTTTATTAAAGAAAATTTCCATGGAATATGCATATAGATTGTTTATTTAATAAATTGATGGATGTTTCCCTGGTATAACACAAATTTATTATATTGATGATTTTGTGAGTATGAATTCATTCCTAAGAGAGGTTATTGGGGGTGAGTCATACCTATGGTTTTTAAATTGTGTATTCATAAATTTATTTATATCCATATTTTGTATTAAATGTGTTATTTGATAAACATGATTTTATACATCATGGGAAATCAAAAGTAGCTAGTTTATCTTCTTAGAACACATACTGTAGTAGTTTAGTATCATTCTACTACTAGTGAAATCTAGTAAAATGTTCCCCCTACTTTGGGAATATCCTTTCAGTTAGGCTAGGTATGGTAGGAATTAGCATTAGGGTTGTTGGATAAAACTAGTCATACTGATTTGTATGGATCATGTTATATTATTATCTAGTTTTTCAAAGAACTCATAGGTTTCTATGATCACTGGTACATGACTATATTATATTTGATAAGATTATTTTTTATTATTATTGTTGGATATCAGTTTCTTTAAATTTATTATAATATTTGTTTTTATATTATTACTATTTTGTGTTAATTTCTTATAACTAAATGGGAATTTATTTTCTATAAATAAATTGATGAATTCATATTTTGAATATGGTTTGGAACATTTTTCTTTTCTTTTTATCAAATATTCAAAATAACATCTCTTATAAAATATTTTTACCTCCATATCTAAAATAGAATTATATTAATAAAAAAGGTAAACATAATGTTATTTTATTTTGATATAATAATATAATCCTATGTCTTCTAAATTTTATTTTAAACTAGCTTGAAATAGATATTTACTTTAAATTCAATGTGTGGTGTGTGGTTTATTTTTGAATACCTACTAGTTTTTTTCTCATGATTACATATATATATATCATTTAGTTTCATGTTTAGAATTAGGTCAATCATAGAGAAGTTTTGGTACTATGGTTGGATGTTAACTTGTGAAGAAATGTGGTGATTTGTTTCAGTATTGTATTAGATTCTTTAGTATTTTGGTGTATCTAAAAATTCATCTAGCCATGTAACAAATTATACATTTAATTTTTATTTGTATCTCATTAGATATAAGATAATTCATTTGTTATTCCATGTTTAGTTTTTATTATTTCTAAAAATACTTATTTAATTTCAAATTGATCTCTGACGTATAAAGTGTCCATGCATGACATCTGAATAGAAGCTCCATGTTAAATATTATTCTTCCATACTAAATAATTCCCATTGGATATAATTATAATCCATTGTTCATGTCACCAACCCATGGGTATTTGGAATTCCACTTGGGAAAGTCACATTCCATCTCGAGTTCCCAAATCCCGGGTGTCACAGAATTTCATCATAAAAAATGTTATCTGAGAACCCGTTGTTATTTGGGTGTTTCTGGTAAGCTAGAGTAAATAATGTTGAATCTCAACTAGTAGGAGCTGCAAGTGTCAAACTAACTCAAACTCATAATGATCCTAGAGCCAACATGGTATCTTACGTTGTATATCTTTAATTTTAATCATTTATTGTTTATTCTAGGATTATTTAGTTCTAGGATGATGATATTTGATATTTTATCCAAGTTATATAGGTGATTGAAAGGGTTTTCATGTTTTCTATGTGATAAGGACAAAATAATGATAGGAACAAAATTACCCCACACGGTTTGAAAAACCATCTCAAAACTTTACAAATATTATAGTTTTCCTTTTAGTAGGAGTTTCATGAATGGAACATAGTTTCAAAATGGTGTGGTAAAATTGCACATAACCACTACCCCCTATAATAAAATTAGACTTTATTAAATATTTTATTATTTTGGGTTATTTATGGATGTTATTTGGTGATAATTAATTGGTATTCACAAATAAAACATTGATTTAATAGGTAGTAAAGGGAACATTTTTTAAAATTCTGGAGTCATTTTAGGAAATTTATAAACCAATTGTGATTTGGATTGGAATGAGGGAAGACAATATTAAAACTAAATAGATGAAGTTTTTATTATTGTTAAGATGTTTATTAAGTGTAATTATTTGGTGTTTTATAATTTAATATAGTAATGATAATAAATGATAGGTTTTACATTTTATAATGAGGATTTATGAAATGTTTTAGATCAAATATTATGTTTCGAAATGTTTTTCAAAGCAACAATAAAGCACTTTTAAAATTACACTTTGATACTTTTTTGTGTTGTTTTGGAATTTATAATAGGGGTTGAAAAAAATTAAATGAATGAGATGATTTTAGAACTGATTGCTATTTAAATAATGTGTTTTTAAATGAGAACTTATGGTTCCGAACATTGGTGTATAGTCTTGAAATGATTGAAAGGGGAACATTGATTTATTTGTACTGGTTACTTATTTCTTAGAGTTGTGTTGTTTGATTTGGAAATCATATTTTATTATATGATATTAGAGGTTTATATATCTTGAATTGAATTATTTTTCTTTTTTTATTTGAATTATACATCCCAGAATAGTATGAAGGGATCATAGAGACGTAGAACCTTAGGGATTTCTTTAGTGTCATACGTCTCAGGGCTCATGCATTGTAAGGTATTGAAAATAACATATATTGTTTTAATTAAATGGGATTAATTCAAGACCAGGATATGAGATTTCATGTAATTCCATGGCCTAGAGTGGCTGGAATGGAATTTTATATTTTTTTTAATGTTTATTAAATAATCATTTGATCGGGTTTTTCAATCTTTTAAACCGGTGCCCGGATAAAAAAAATGAGGTCACAGTTGAACTCAGAGGACTAGGATTCGCCTAGAAAGGGCCTAACATTGGCCGGAGAAGGCCAGAAAAGGATTTTAGTTTTTGGCCATAAATGAAAAAATTATGTAATAATTATTTTCTTTTCAAATCCATATAAATCGTCAATGGAAATTCGCATTGGAAATATGAGAGTTACATTGAGATTTTGAGGGATTTTTACCCTTAGGAGGACCTTAACCTTGACAGGCACTGGTCGAGGGTGACAGATAGTTCTTGATATTTTTTATAAGCGATTTAAAATGGCATGCGTGTGCGGTTTTGGAAACATCTAAATGGGTGACCAGATTGAAAATCAAAGGAAAACATTGCATCCGGAACAACGTAATTTCCTATGAATAGACCTAACATTTACTTGTTAGGATCGACCAGAAAATATAATTTTCGGACCTTTCAAAAGAGAAAATATTAAATTAAAAAGTAATTTTATTTTATTTTTCTCACCATTGAGTGGTGGCATGCTAGCACTATGGTGGGACGAAGAGGCAGCGACGAACCCTATTAATGTGAATCTTAAATGAGAAATGTAACAACTCATTAATTTAAGAGTAACAGATACACTATTTCACTAACAAAAAAATGTAATGACGCAAAGACGCAACATAACAGAAACGATGCGACCCATTTTCCTTTTATTGAGAAAATTGGTTGGTGAACCAGATATAGAATTTATATGAAAAATAGCGAAGGGTTTTCTCTCCAAAGAAGAGTGAAAAAGGATCTGAAAGTGGAAATGACTCCTTATAAGAAGGATCTTGGAATGACAGTTGAATAATGCCAATGGCATCAAATGGATCGACACGAATGACGAACATTCTCCAGGTAGTGATTATTTTTGTTTTGAGTTTCCCCATTAGTTAGTCTAAATCAACAAACGTGAATCCACATATGAACATGTTGATTTGCATATCTCTTATTCTGGAGGGAGGGTGGTTATTCTTGGGGTATGCATTCGGGTTACCATGTTGTTATAATATTGAACCTCCCCTTGTTTTAATCACTAACACGGAGGGTGCAGGCTGACATGAACAAGGCCCGAGACTCTTCGCCTCTATGAATTCTGGTGCATTCTTTATGGATGAACCACCAAGTTAATGGAATGGAGTTCCCGAGGACATAGTCGGAATAATGGCACACCATGGAGGTAGAAGGCATAGACAACTCGAAAAATGGACCACTAGAGCAGACTCGGTGGTCTGTAGTGGCGGTCGTGACCATGACATGCCATGGTAGGTGTCGTGAGCGGCTCAGGCTACATCGTTGCAGAAAAAGCCACTAGTAGTGGGAAGACACAAATATAGCCACCCAGCCATGTCGGTGGGGGCGGACCACTCTGTGATGTCCATAGAGAACAACATGAACACGGTCCAGTGACCACATGTGGGTCCATATGCACAACTATCTTAGCCGGCCACAGTGCGCAAGAACCGAACACCACATGGCATCTGGGATGAAGGGAACTATCCTGCAAGGATGTCCTGACCAGGGCACAAAAATCCGGCCACTATGCAGCCTAGGCTAGAGTAAAGCTGGCCTGCTTCTATGGACTGAGCCGACAGTATAATGACAAGCCTCTGGAATGCTCGAGCTAGGAATGAACCGGCCCGCCTATTGCAGGCTGAGCTGGATGGGACCGTGTTGTTCGGTGACCCAATGGGATGGACCCTTTGCCAAACCAGGCTAGGTCCAGTGATGCCCAATGGTCCTGTTCTAGCAGCCAAGCTAGACCGGGCCTGCACAGACCCGAACTGGGACAGTTCGGATTAGTCTAAGCATGCTTGGGCATGCGAGACCCCAGATCCGGGTTTGTCGGGTCAGTCCAACAAGGTCAGACCAGACCCTGACATGACTGACCCTCGATCACTAAGAGGTCAATATCATTCAGACAAGGCATCCAATTCAAATGTCGTTTGAGACATTGGAACCCTCTCGACAAGGCAGTTCCTTTGGGATGATCTAAGGAGACATTCCTAAAATTTGAAATATGACAATTTGATTGAGGAGTAGATTCTCTCATAATCAAGCACACTACATGTGGAAGTACTATAGCTAACTATGACCCGAAGACTACTGAAAAGTGACCCAGTGTGGATCAGGTACAAGAGACCATGTGTGGATCAACTAAAATGGCCCAGTGAAAAGCAACATTGTGTGACCCGGCAAGCGCATAATTGGGAGAGACTCTATGTGTCCTGGTAGACACACGATACTCATTAGGGATGAGTATCTCAGTACAATGTTCAAGGTGGGAAGTGGATCTGTGTGACCCAGTAGGCCCATGGTGGGGAGAGACTCTGTGTGACCCAACATACCCATGGTAATCATTATTGATGAGTACCCATATAGTCCAAGGTGTTCAGTGTTGGGACTGATGGTCATGTTTTCTATACTTTATATTATACAAAGTATTACTCCCCTACCGGGTAGGGTGTGGGTCCTCGACATAAAAAGTAGTACTCCCCTGTTGGAAGCAGGGTGTGGGTCCTCACTTATGGAGTAGCACTCCCCTGTCACCGGGTACCAACGAGGAGTCGGTCTTCTATATGAGTTGAAGCTCTCTCAACTATAAGACTTATCTACAAGGAGTGGGCCACTCAACTTTAAGATATTGATACCTTAGTAGGAGAAAGTTCACCCTTGAGATACTGAGGTGCGGGCCACTCCTAACATGAGTGACTGGAGCATTACAAGATAGTCTGGAGTAGTGCTCCCTCAACTCTGTGTAGTGGCGAGGGGCGGGCCTCTTCACATGGGTTTCTTTAGTCTTGCGTTGGGCACAAGACTATGATGAATAGACCTCTAGTGTTGGGTACTAGATTTGGATCTAGTTTAATACTCCCAATTTCGAGTATCTATCGGACGGGTGCCTCCAGTGAGGGTTGAGCTCCTGGAGTTTGATCTCTAGATTTTTTTGTTATGACTTGTGCCTTCGATGAGAATCATAACGTTGGCTATGAGGTTTGGACCTCATGTTTCATAGTGGATGAGATGAGTATATTTGGATGTTCATGTTATATGTATGGGAATATACTTGAATAGATATGACTGTGAATTCCTTCATAGTTCTTCTCTTGTGATTTATCTTGTGGTTTTGGGGTCCCATACAAAGTATTGTTTTACTAATCCCTACATAAGAGTTTCCCTCACCTGTCATGTATTATGAATATGATCGATACTTTTATAGGGTCCAAGGATCACCGGGACTAGGTGATGTTTAGTGAGAGTAGATAGACAATATGTACTCCTACAACTTTAGGTAGCTACCCTCTACCCACCCATTAGGTGGGATCTTCTTTAGACGTCTTACATAGATATTTTGTGCTTTCCTATTTTCATTTTTTTGTTGGTTTTTTATTCCAGACCATTTGACATAAAAAATGTACCTTTCTCTGTGGTTATATAGTGGAATGCATGTTTTCCATTCCAGTTTTTTTGGAAGTGGTTTTAGGTTCATGTGTGTAGATAGGTATTTAGGAAAATGCCTCCCATGGGATAATGCATTTGGTGCAAGCCTCCAGCCCCTGGCCTTTGAAAAGTGGTCTTGGGGTAGGCATGGAATATGCCCTAGGGTATGGTATGTGATAATTATAACATTACAAGTCATTTTTTATTACCATATAATGAGTGTTTTAGTGAATAAAACACTTATTAGTCATTTTCTTATCTTAGTGGTTGATGAATCATTCGATTTTTTAATCTTCAAATACGATTTTATCCGGAATTTAGTCTAAGAGTGTTCTCATATAATCTTGATCCCTTGTGGATGTGATCAATGGAGAAATAGTGGAGAATTTTATTCATAGGGTCCATCCTAGGGTGGGCGGTTACCTTACTATTTTTTTCATAGTGAAGGTCTACTATCCTATAGGGAGGAACTCATTGTGTGGTCTAGTGTAATCATATTAGTAAGATAAGGGATTTGAAAATAATTAGAGATTCTAGTTGTTAACTTTTTATTGAAATTTATGTGTTTTTTGATCTGTACTAAAGGATTTTCACATAATTTGAAACATATCCTGACCGGGAATGTTATTTTATTTATGATTTTGATTATCTCTCCTTGGATTCTAAATAAATTTATGTCTTTAATGATCCTCAATTGTCAGAGATAATAGAATTGCACTGTGGATACTTTCCATTATGGTGATATTTAATATTTGGTGGTCGAGTCTGGGGTTCGCCTTCCATATTGATGGTCTCTCTTATGGGGAGATGAAATGCCCCATTTTTTTAGGTTCTTATATTATTACCTTCATTTGATGAGTTATTTGTTCTTTATTAGAATCTTAAGACTAATTGATTGTTTTGGTAGTGTCTGTGTTATGAATGAATTATGAATATAGTGGGGAGACCACTATTGATGATCCATTCATTATTTGGTGTCATTTTTTTCTTATTATGTGTAGTGCATGATTCCCAAAACCAAAACTTCTATTAATTGGAATTTAATTTCATAGGTTCATTATATATTTTTTCAGTCTATTTTCATGTATTTATTTTGTTTATATTATATGAGGAGTTTGGCACTTATGATAATCTCAAATTTTTTGATAGTGTTATAATTTATATTCTATACATATAATGTTCAAGAGTAATTTTTGGGTCTAATTGAGTTTTAGGGATGAATGTTTCCCATATTGTATAGTGTCATGAACTTTGTCTTGGTTGTGGTTGTGGTGTTCCATTATTTTTAAAATTGATTATTTATTGAGGAGGTGGAACCTCAGAGTTCCCTTTGTTCATCCTCTCTAGCATGGAATTTTTTTGTGTAGAATGTAATATGTTGGGGAGAATTCTTACACCACAACCTTTTTGATATTTATTATTATGTTTATTTATTTCATTTTAATATTTTTCTTGTATTTTGGGATAAACCTGATTGAAATTTTGAATATTCATGATGTTTTCTCCCATTGCATTTTTGGGATGAATAGTGACCATAAGATTTATTAAATAATGATAATTGAAATTCTCTAGAATTCCTTTACAACATGATTGAGTTCACACAAGTTAGCGTTAACTGTGACCATAACCTTATATAGAGGGTTTTCAAGTTTATTTTGAATGTGCATGAGTAGCACGTCCTTGGGGGAAAACTGCATGGGTATCAGTGGAAATAGTGAAAGTGACAGTTATAAGAAATCTTTTTGGCACATTGATTGTGCATAGTTAGAATAAACCCTGTTTTAATAGTGTGAGGGACTTCATTTCATAATAGATTGCTTTTCATGGTTAGTTCATGGTTTGTTATGTTGTGCGACTGAATAGTGAAATCATCCCAAAACCTAAAAAGTTAGAAAATACACTTTTATCCCTATTTTAATTAAATCCCACAAGTCATCATTATATCCCCATTTTCCTCACACAACCTAGGTCTCTCCACCCTTTTTATTTTCTTCCCTCTCATGGTTATTTCCTGGCATTTCATCAAGAATTTTTCTTGATTTATTAAGATAAGAACCACTTGTCCTCTTCTCCCCATCTCTTCCTTATTGTTTCTCTTTGGTCTTTCCTTGTAGAGGTCATGGAAAACAAGAAAATCCATTGAATAATTTTTTAAATTGGGGTTTCCTTGGTTTTAGGGTTCTTTTAAGTTGTTCTTTCCTTCCATGGATTTATTATTTCCTATATTGGTGGATGTGAAATATTAATGTTAGATTCCACTTGAATTAGCCTTTTTTATTTTAGAACCATGATTTATTTAATGTTTAAATTTTTTCTCTGGATATTAAATTATAGTATTAAATTTTTTGATGATTGTTTTGGAATAAAAATATGTTTTTACATAGTTTACATTATATAAAAAGTTGTTTCCCATTTTAATTTCATAGCTTAATACTATTTTACTTGACCTTGATTACTAGATGTTTGATAAATTTCCTAAATCACCTATATTAATGATTTTTAATATTTCAAGAGGTGTGGCTTTCAGAATAGTATCATAATGGTTCAATGATTCTTTTAGGGTGTTCTTGGTTCATTAAAAATGGGTCTTATAGTATGTTTTTTTATAATTTTTAATTCCATGTTGTAACTTTTGAAGAGAATTTTCTTGAAGAAAATGAAATTGGAATATTACCTTGGACTTGTTTATTTTAAAAATGGAAAATAGTTTCCTTGCTATTGGATACATTTATCATGTTAATGATTTGGTGAGGCAGGGGATATTTTTAAGATGGGTGATATAGAGTGAGGCTTTCATATGGTTTCTACTTTATGTACTCAAACATATATTTATATGTACATTTTGTTTTTCATGGATTATTGGATCACCCCCACACTATTGGTCATGGTAAAAAAAGTGTAGTTCGTGGAACTTATGAGAACACATATTTCACTAGTTTATCATCAAGCTCTAAAAACATTGTCTAGTATGGTTTTCTACATACTATGGGAATTTACCCCATAGATTGTCCAATTGGGTAATGGTCGAGAATTAGGGTGGTTGTATTACATTAAGAATTCCAATATTGATAGATCATGTTTTAGTATGTCCATGTTTTCCCCCTGGTGTCTTGGGTTCCCATGATCACTAGTACATGACTATATTTTTTAGATACTTTTCATTTATTAATATGATGACATGTCACCCTTTTATTCTTGTTTTCCAAATATTTTTGTTATTGTTGTGAGGAGTGATTTTAGTTGAAATGGTAATCCTTCTGTAAAAATAAACGAGTGAATTCCGATTTTTAAATTGTTTTAGAACATGTTTTTTATATTGTTAGATATTAAGAAGACTATATCTTAAAATATATCAACCTCAACTTTTGAAATGGTATATATTTAAAGGGGATAGAGAAATATATTTTTATTTCCTTTATATCTTGAGTGAGAAAAACTAAGGTTATATTTATTATATTTCACACTATCATGAAATGGACATTTGATTTAAAGGGAAGCATGAGGTGTGTTTTATTTTGGAATGTCTAATATTATTTTATGCTCACTCCTACATATATAAATACATATTTTAGTTTCAGGTTTAGAATATGGTCTCTCATAAAGAATTTATGTTATTGTGGTTAGATGGTGACTTATATATCCATGTAGAGAACATTTTGTGTATTGTTTTAGTTCATTAGAACTTTCTTTTACGAACCAAGTAAGAAAACCCTGTATCATATTTTTCTTTTAGTTGTGTGTATTTCATGAGTTAGATGATTGTTTATTTGATATTCCTTGTTTGATTTTTTATATTTTTAAAAATGTTTACTTCATTATGTATGGATGTATAACATATATAGTTTTCATTCCGAACCTCCAGGTGGAAGCTCCATGTTGAATATTATTCTTTTGGTTAAAATTATTCCCATTTGTTATTTTTTAGGCTAGGTTACTTATCACTTGTTTGAGGGGATCTGGAATTCCCCTTGTGTATATCACAATCTATCTTGAGTTCCCTGATCAGGGGTGTCCTGATGTTTTGTAATTAAAATATATATAATTTAAGAATGTTAAAATATGGATGATAATATTCATAATGAATATAATAAGTAATTTCTAATTTGAAATTATTTTGTGGAATATTTTGAAATGTTTCACCACCTTACATCTATAATGACATGAATACAAAATATTAAAACCTTATGACTTTATGGAAACATTGATGAGTCCCCATTAACCATTACCATTTAATTAAAGAGTATTTTGAATTGAAAAATAAATGACATCGAAACATCAGAAACATGAATGATTAAACAAATAAATGAATAATACATGATAATAAATTAATTAAATAATATAGTAAATATTAAATTAACACATATAAGGTTCCTAAGGATAAAATTAAAAAAATACAATTTAATTATTCATGTGGTTATTGGACATATTAAGAAGTCAGGTACATGGGGTAATAGTTTCTTTCAAAATCCAAAATCATTTAAATTATTATCCCTTAATATCCATTCCTCAAATTTTTAACTCATATCTATGATCTATAATATATTCATTTTTGTTTTTGATTAATTTTTGTTGAATTTATGGTATCATTTTAAACAATATCAATTTTTTATTATACATTATTTTTTCATAACGATTTGTTCATACTTTCCAATTCTTGTAGAAATATTACTTATCACCCTTCATCCCCCTATCTTAATTTTTTAATTATTCACAATGCGATTCTATAATGTTATCTAAACATTAATCTTGTTCATTAATAAGGGGATAATTCAACAGAAATGGTATCCATCAATTTACTTCCTTATGATAAAACCAAATAAGTTTATAACATAATATTTTCTAATATCAATATTACTCTATATGATTCATCATCATTAATTTTTTTTAAAAAAAATTAAAAAAATTTGAAATTTATTTCTATAAAAAATGTTTTAAAGGAATTTTTTTTACCTTTTGATAATGATTTATTAATGTGACTTATTACAATAAGTTTATAAAAATGTAACCCATTAAAATGAAATTTATTTTCAATATTTCCCATTCATTTTGCACTATTTTCAAACCTTGATTATTATTTAATGACATTATTTATATTATATGTTCAATTAGTTTTTCATTTTTTAAAATATATTTATTTTTAAAATAAATCACACATTATTTTTCATATTCAAAAATGATATTTTATAATTATATCTCATTATTTTATAAAAACTAAACAAATTTTTTATTAAAAATTCTATAATTTCATATATTTCACTAAAGAATTTTTCAAATACACTATTACTATATTATATTCAACCATTTTTTTCTTTTTTTACATTTTAGTTTCTCAAGTGACATATTTTTTATTAGAGAATACATTGAAAAAATAATCCTCTAATTTGTTATAAATGATTATATATATAGAGTGTTGAAAAAAATTCTACAACTTCATGATTCCATGTTTTATGATCATTATATTTTTCATCAAGGTCATTTATTTTGAATTCACTGTATTATTTAGTTAAACATTCCATATTTTACATGATCACATATCTCATTTGTTTGTGATCTAATTTAATAGCTATATGTCACATTGAATTTTTTTTCTACTTACTAATAATTTAATCACAGTCTTATCACTTGTTTCGATATTTTCCCATGCCATCATAGTTTACAATGATATTTTTATAAAATTATAAGGGGTATATGATGAATAATTTCAAAAAAATATAGGTTTATGATGTAAAATGTACCCAATTCAAAAATAAATCAAACTTTTAGTTGAGGTTGTTTTTTAATCTTCTTTTTATTTGTAAAATGAATATATATTTTTATCTAGACACAAAAGTGTGGACCTAGGGAACATTAGTTCATATTGGTGACGATTTTGGTTATTTATGGAAATTATGATGGAAGAAAATTTAAGTATAAATCTTTATATTGATAAAAATTATCTATAGAGAACCACATAAAATATTACTTGTATTGACCTATGTGGAATAAAATTTTTCATTCATATATTTTGTTACATATTATGATATTATCATAGTTTCCATTTAGGATAGCATTTGGGTTTTGTGTCATGGTTTCTGAAAATGTTAGAAATTCTGATTATATTTTAATCGAAGACTTAAATTTTTGAAGAGAAATTTCATTAAATTTGTTATAATATAACATCTCAAATTTTCAATTAATTTTTCTTGAAAAATTTATCCGTCAAATTTATGCATGTAAATAGTATTTTTATTTAGTTTTATAATCATATAAACCTATACATTATTTATATAGTTATTAAAGAATATTTTTTAATTAAATTTATTAAATAATAAAATGTGATTACCTCTAATACAGAAAGAATGATTTTATGACTCATCATGAAATTAATATTGTACCCATTAATAACCCAATAATGAATAATAATAAAAATTAATTTTCAATTCATTTATATAAATGATATAGTATGTATAATATCTAAAATTGTATAAAAAATCACTTTTTTAAAATTCATTATTACTTTTAATTATTAAATAATATTCAATAACCGCATAACAATTATTTATTGTCATATATTAATATGGTCATTCTAAGAGAAACTCTTTAAATGTAATAAAATTGTTAGCATATTACTATACCTGTTTTCAAAGTTACATAATAATATCATTTTACCACAGAATGTGTCATAATTCTTTTAGTATTTTTTGACATTTAAAGTGCATTATAGGAAAATATTATGTGGTTAGATAATATTTTTATGTGTAAAACCCCACCTTATAAAGAATTTTTAAATCATATAATATTTAATTTTTTTTAATTTTCATAATCATATTCTATGTACTAGTTTCTCTAATATTAAAGTTACTGTTTAAAATTGCACGTATTGGGTTTTTACACTGAAATATTGAGATGAAATATGTATTATTTTCATTTGAAATTTAATTTCTCATATATAATTATTATTCTATATTATCTTAAATTGAATAATAATTTTGGATAACGGTATTATTATAGAACTGAAATTACCATTTTCTTTATATTTTAACCATAATATTTAAATTTCAATTCACCAAAACGATCAATGTAAATATTTATTAAAATTATTTTTTATTATAAATAAAATATGAATTTTATAAAAGTTAAATAATTTTTATAATATGTTTGTGAAAATTATCTTAGGGTGAGTATTATGTTTTTTTAAATTAAATATGGTTGAATATTTAAAAATAATGCAGTCCTATATATTTTCAATTTAATGTCACCATCCTAATATAAATGTGTCAAATAAATGATAAACCATTCTACAAAACTTATAATTAAATTAGTGACTAACATAATTCATTTAAAAACAATGTAACTAATATGAAACCCTCTATATAAATTTTTAAATCCTACTTTATATTTTATTCAAATAGAAACCTATATTTTTTCCTTTTTCGACTAATAATATGAACATTTTTATTATGAAAAAGAAATATAAAATAGAAAACAATATTTTATTATTTTTTGACTGATAATATGAATCTATTTATTATGAAGAAGAAATATGGTTACATGGAAAAGAAAAATATAGCATCATGGGGGATATAAGTGGTAAATCCTAAGAGCATCACCACAAATAAAATACTTACATTCCCTTTTATGAGAGTGAACACTCTAATATACAACAAAATCTTACTCGGGTAGTACTTTAGAGGATTATAAATCCACATCAAATTTTCCCTCACAGCATAAGGGAGGAATCACCACTCCTTACCGTATCATGTCTCTACAAGATGTAATAGTGTAGGGTATAATATAGTAGAATGAAAGTCGAATCAAAAGATGTATAACCAATATATCTAATACCTCTTCAATTATTGATAATAAAATATTGTTTTAGGATCATAGTGATGAGAAAGAAAATAACGTATGAGTTTCATCAATGAGAGAATTACTATTTTAATGGTATTTTAAGAAATCCAGAATCATAGATCACCGAAAACCTTGAATAAAACCATCTCCACACATGATTCTATGAATAATAGAGTTATATGAGTTGAGATTGATGCCATGTGAAGGTGCATTCTAGTGAACCCAATATTAGAGTCTTTCCCAACTCATGGAAGTATTTGGGTATGTTTTGAGGTGAGTATATCACTTTATGAATGAAGGGATGTTACTAATATTAGTAGGTAAAATGGGAGCTATAAAAGTTGAACAATATTTTTATTTGATAATGATTTATGTTTTCATTGTCTCATCATGGAAAACATCATTGTGAATTTTCCATATTACTCATAAGCTGGCTATAAGAAGATTCATCTTATCCTAAGAATCTAATGGCTCACAACTATTATCTAAAGACAAATAGAAATTATATGATTGACTGAATGTATGTTAAAGCCATCCTCCATTCATTCTATGATATTGAACCATATATATCGATCTTATTCCCCTTAATACAACAAGTTTAAAATGTATTACATCTTTTTCATTTTCATAGCACATGCACTTTAAAATAAGAGTGATAGGTTTCTTCATCAATTAGGAATCCATAGGGAAAGAAAGAATCCATTTATACCAAATGATAAAATTCATTTTACTTGTATTGAGTTTACATAAAAAGCTAGTGGCCTATGCCTAATCACTATTGTGTACCTAAATGATGTTGAAAAAATATGAGATATTGAACAATCCCAAGTCAGATGGGGTGAAAAAATAACACATAATGTTCCTTAAAAGATATATACTAGAGTGTAATAGCCTTTTTTCTAAGTCCAATATAGTATCACTGAACTTAGGATGCAATAATTCCTATTAGAATTAGTTGTTTAGAACTGAGCACCCTTGAATGTAGAATATAATACCATTATAGTGGTCTTTTCATTAGAGAATGTCACCCCTACCAATAACCTATCGATATTTATATTTAATGATAAAAATAGAGTTATAAATAATTTTCCAAAGGTGATATCCCTTAATATTTTGATCAACCTATTGAACCAAAAATGTTCCATACTTTATACTAAAAAATAATTCCCAGAGATATGGTCTGGATTAATAATCTCATGTGAGTTTAGATTGCATGCGCTTCATAGTCTCATAATTTTTTTTAATATTACGTTCCCTCTTCTTAAAGGTATTAAGTAGCCTTGATGAACTGATCCAGTAATTCCTTCCAACCTATGAATCATCCCATATGAAGCTCTTGAGGATTGTTTCGATTCATCTAATAAAGAACTAAGGGGACCGAATGACTGCTAAGATAGGATTAGGAATGAATGAAAGGACATTATTGATTAATATTATCTTATATCTAATATAGAGGAATATATTCTTCTAGTTATAAATTCAATATGTGATTCTAGTGAGGATTCATTTAGAGTCTTGGATAATACTTTTTTATTCGATAAGGGTATTCTCAAGTATTCCATAGGTAATTTTCTTTTTGAAATAACTATCATATTTTTGAATTATTTTTCTTTCCTTCATGAGAAATTTTTGGGAATATATACACAACTCTTATTGATATTAATGCATTGACCAGTCATACTATTGTACTAAAAAAGAATATATTTGAACCATTTTATTTAATTTCTTCTTCCTTTGATGAACAACACCATATCATTAGTGATGAATTGTGGGAGATTCCAATTAACCCATAACATACTTAAAAATGAAGCAAACTTACATTTTTAATTTCATACATCATGTTACCACTAAGAACATCTTGATTCATTATATATAAGCAAGGGGATAGAGTGTCTCCTTGGAGAAGACCTCAGACTAACTGAAAAAACCCAGACCTCCACCCCAAAAGAGATATAAAAATCTATGGTGAGGAGAAACATCCAAAAATAAAGTTGTGAATCCATTTTTAAAATCCAAAACACCTAAGAAATTTTCGGTTTAATTGTCATTCCATTCTACAATATTCTTTAGCGATGAAAATTTTGTCCATTGAATTGAATCCAACCACATTACTATAAATGTATGCTAAAATTTCATGAGTGAGGCCAATCACCCCTGGATACAACTACTCTTGGGAAACACAAGAAGTCCATATAAGATTTTATGAGGTGTAATATTTTATAGTCTCTTTTTGAGAATCAATTCAATTACCTTATAAGAGAAATTAAACAGGCTTATTGGTGAAAGCATACCAAAGGTTTTTTGATGGTTCCCCTTGGGAATCAGAACATGAATCTTGGAAGTGGTAACATGGGTAAGAATACCATCCTTGAAATAATTTTGAACCACCCCAATTAGGAATTTCTTGATACAATACAAGTTTCAATATATTTGGATCCAAAGAACCCATTAGGGTATGATGTGCTATCTAGCTCAAATCTTTTAACAGAAGAAAAAATTTCATCCTCATTCGGGTTGGATTTCAGGGAATCATTATTATAGTCCTCCAATGTGTTGTGAATTTTATCAAAAAAAAATCATATTTTTTAGTGTGTATACATCTCTTACTCTATAATGAGTTTCCACTAAAAGATCATTGATGTGGGAGCTCCTGAGGAAAAATGTATTCAATGTCACTGCAGAATGTGTCTTCTTCATGCTCTACGATAATCCTCATAAATAAATTCTTTTCTTATATGCATGCAAGGAAATATTTTGTGTTATAATATAAATTAATAAATCAATAATTTTTAAAATTGTTTACATTAGAAGGATAAAATTAAGAAAATATACCCATCCCATTGATTTTAAAGACTTCTATTAAGATGTATGATCTCATACTAAAAATCATCCAATGATAGTTTGGGATATAGTTATCTATTTCTCCAAGAAAAAAGTGTTTCTTATAGTATAAATAGTTTATTATAGAAGTAAAACCACAAATACCATTGGTATAGATCTTTCAACATGTTTCATGAATGTTTTTTTACATCATCAATCAATTGAATAAGTTAATGATATGAATAGGAGAAAGAGAACCTTAGATCTAGATAATCACAGGAGAATGATCTGTTAAGGACCGATCTAGGTGGAATATTTTAATGTGTGAGCAACCAATTACTATGTTCATGTTATCCAAGAACCTTTCAAGAAAACTCTACATTCTATTACATCATATCTTATTGTTACACTATGTAAAATGGTCACGATGGATGCCCAAGTACATTAGATTACTAAATAGAAGTCTGCTTAGAAATCCTCCATATCATTTCTTGATTAAACACCCCCTTTATTTTATATTAATATGTTTTGGAAATGATAGGATTAATAGAGATAATGATTTGCAGATGAAGAAAATAGAGAAAAGAAGAAGATCATGAAGAACATGGACGCATTGATTTACATGTTTAGGGAATAATCACTATATCCACAGAGAGGAAAAATCACTTCACTATAATTCATACACAAAATTATAGTGATATTTTAGAGTTTCACACACAAAAAACCTATCTTTAGTGAGATAATAAATAATATAATGCACTATTCCACCAATTGTACAGTCATTCAACTATGCTATAGTGAACAGTGGTGGGAAGTCCACACTACTACTATATTGCGGCCACCCAAGTCCAAGTTGCTACTGTAGATTGTGGCAAAAAGTCTGTAGAGATATTTTACCACTCTCTCCAATGTTTTACATGATATAGGGGATGAATCTATATTTATTTGGGATATTTTATGGATTGTTGTATCTTGATCCATTTGGATGAAATTGGACATAATGATAGTATCCCATACTGCACACCAGACTAAAAATCTACTGGTCAACCTCCATACTAAGCTCATTTAGGATTGGAGGGGGAAGCATGCCCCTTCTCTAAGGGCTAAAAGTCCCTGGACCAGATTATGGGTGACAGTATAAACTATGACCAACTATAACAGAGCTTACCAGGAAACACTGATAGGGAACTATATTAGTGTAGACATTAGCCTGATTACTGTAGCATCTTGGACTTTAGAGATAGTGGTACTACAACTCTGTGGAGTTCTAGCCACCATCTCCTATATCATGTTGGAGTTGAGTGGTCACAACACAATAGTAGTGTAGACTTCCATCCATCATTCACTATAGCACATTGGAATTACTATGTGGTTGTTGGAAAAATGTTTCCTCTTCTTTATTAGCTCATTCAAGTTATGGTTTTGGTGTGTGTGAAACTGTGAATACTAATTTTAATTAGTCTCATGGATTATAGTGAAGTGATTATACCTCTCCTCGGCTATATGGATTATTCTCAAACCACATAAATTTTTATGTCCATTTTCATCATCATAATCATCATATTTTTCTTATTTTCTTTATTTTCTTCATCTAAAAAACATTTTCATTATGACTCCTAGTATTTTCAAAACAATTGCTATCAATGTTTTAATTTGGAATTCTCAAAATTGAACATTATATATGGAAGAGATAATGGTGAAGGTCGATCACTTATATTGAACTATCTTTAGTTACTAGAGGACGCATATTAATGATTATCTTTATCATAAAAAGATTCACTTACTGATTTTGGATGTAAAACTAATGGATATTTAGGATACATAGAAGGGGATATATTATATCATGAACTACTCTTTGATCATAATTTTTAATGTTCTTTTGAAGTTCTCTATTTTTTGAGATATTGATTCAATTGTTAGAAAAGTTGAAAGGGTTTTCATGGTTTCAATTTTAATTCCTTGAGGCATAATTCATATTATGAACCATGATTTATTTTATATGGAGTATTTATAATCAAATGAATGTTTTCTATCATATTATTCAATGTAAATTTTGGGTTTTAGAGAATCATGTTATATTACTTCATTAAATGGATTTTAGATTTATGTATTATCCATGTTGCAAGCATTTTAAGTCTTAAACATCCTTCTTTTAAACATTTTTTTATTTATGCACTTATTTTAATTTATATGGTGTTGAAGAGACCTTAGGATTTATTGATCAGTTTTATAAATCTTTAAGAACTGATGGTTCTTGGTGAGTTTGGGTTATTTTTTTTTACTGAAAACATTTCTTGAGGAACTTATATGTCTGATGGCACTTGATCATTTTTGTGTGACGTTACATATCATGGAAGGAAGTTTCATAGTGAAGAAAGTGTATTTGGGAAGCTATATAGGTCGGTTGAGTTAATTCTCTTTGTTTTATGAGTGAATTATAGATATATATATATAGTAAATTTTGAAAATGGATGGTCCACATAGTCGATTCAGTTAAGAGAGAGTCATATAGCCATTTTTTATATATGTGAATCATGTAGTCATTTATACTTCATAAGAAAATCACATAATTGATTCAACCATTCAACTGAATAAGACACATAACCAAATGATTGATGTATCCATTTTTCGAATTCATGTATCCTTTTTTAGTGATTTATCAAAGTATTTCAAGTAGTCAAATGTTCTACATGGCCAAATTCTCATAGATGAGTTCCACATAGTTGATTCCTATATAATAATTTTAAGATGAGTTCATGTAGCTAATTTGTGACGTTTTAGATTGAGAATTCATGTATCTGACTATCTACAAAGATAATATTGAATAATGTATCAAATTGTTTATATAGATATTTTTTCATTATGAATCTATTTTAGAGACTTATCTATATCTGAAAATATTTTCATCATATTTTTATACTTAATGTATTCAGAGGTGATTTCACTATGGTGTTGTGTGGATGGTTCTGATTGACTCTGTAATCATTGGATTCAATTTTACAAATCCATAATGGATATTTTTTTGTTGAATATAGTTATAGAGTTCAAGGGGATATTATTATTATGTTTCAATCTCTTCGCTAGAGCAATTAATGTATAGTAATATTTCGAAAACGTAATATGTAATGAAAGATGTGGATAAAAGAGGAGTCTAGAGATGAGGTTGAATATTCAAAGATGAACATACTATGAAACTACTGTATTTAGAGGATCTAATATGAGTCTAAGATTATTTCTGCAGCACATTTCATGACTGGTATGTGGAAAATTATTTCTTGAATATTTTTTGAGGCTTGTAGAAGTTCATATTTATCTTCTATTACTGAAGCAACCTAGTTTATTTGGTGATCATCTTTGTTTTTTAATACTATTTTGAAATAAATTGCGAATATATGATATTAGGTGTCACTCCTAGCATGTGTGGGATTACACATGTATTCTTGTAAGAGGATTTTACTTGGGTATATATTGAAAATAATACGTGGTTGATGGGAATAACCATCCATGGCAATTATTAGGAGTCCACATTGGATCTGAACCCTATAAAAAACTATGTGTTTCTTTCTCTTTAATTTTTTATAATATCATCATGTGGATATGTTTTTCTATTTTAGTGGATTAAACTATAATAATTCATAAAGGTTTATTTTGTATAAAATAAATTATAAAATCACCCCCACTGATTCATCCCCCTTCTCGACAGAGGAAACTGATCCTATTTGGAACTTTAGGTGTAAACAATAACTATTGATATATAATATCATGAATCTTTTTATATTAATGTTATTTTATGTTCCCTATAATGTTATTAAATTCTAATTGTTTTTTATGAATTTGTAAATGAGGTTTCTTTAAAAACCTTGTTTTAAATTTTTTAAATAATTTTAACCAAAATCTTTAAATGAATTCATTATTTTATTTCAAGAACGATTTTTATAAATATAAATGATTTCATAAATTTATTTTCAATAAGATTTGACCTACTTTTTAAAGGTTTTCAAAGGAAACTTCTTAACATTTTCCACATGGGTAACTTCTGACTCTCTTTACAAAAGTTTGAAAAGAATGTTTATTTTTTACATTTATCACATTAACAGATTTTACTACTGTCATGACCATTATTTTATTTTATTATTATGTAACAATTTTCTATGGTTATTTTAAAATAAAATATTTTTCCGATTATTTTGGTAATTTTTGTAAAAATTAATCAAAAGAAAAATATATATTTATCTATTTTTAAGGAAATGTCTAAAATATTTTTTAAATATATTGTCATATGTAGAGATATCCTTCATTTTTTTCATATGATTCAATTTATATATATTCCAAATAAAATCCTTATTATTTTTCTAGATGGATTGTAATTGTTTTAATGTGATTTTCATGGAATTAATTTCTTTTCCACAGGTAAGTGAAGCTACAAAAATGAATGTTGTTTTCAGGGGTGTTATATAAAAAAGTTCAAGATTGAAAATGTTTTTTCATTCTATATTACATGGAAATATATATGTATTATTAATGGGTAGTTATATTATAAATAAATTATGGTTGGATACATAATATCATACTAATACATTGAGTAATGCGATAGAGTAAATTATTTTAGGTTAATACTAAGAGATTATGAAGTTAACTATCATAAGTTACTCCTAAGAGATGAATTGTTTTTCAAAATGTGAGTAAAACCTAAGAGACAAAGAATTTAACTACTATATGTTAAATATTATATAATGCATTAATTATCATGCTTAGGGGATTCTATGATAAAGTTTTTATATTTCAAGATACCTACATATTTTTTCAATGTATTCTATGATTTATAATGGATAATTTGCTCAAAGATTATTTTGACATGTCTCTTTATCATTGACTTATATGAATCTTATCTTATGTCAAATATTTATTCCACGTGTCATGATTTATGATCAATTATTTGATAGGTTTTAATTCTATTATGTTATGCTCATGCACTTTGATTATGCAATTATACCCTGATTAAAATATTAAACCCATTGATTAAATTAAATTATCAATGCTTATGTTTACCATTACTGATATTTTGAGCTCACCATTCTTATGTTTTCCATTTCCCCATGTTAAGAAGAATTATGTTAGATTAATTATGTTTAGAAAAGTTTTTTGTGTGAATAATTTTATTGGAGATGTTGAAGAATTATTGTGAAATAAGTAAAGTTGGGTATAGTAATAGAAATTATCACTTAAAGACATGGATATTTTTATATAATAGTTTTTCTTTATTATTTAAAAATATAACCCTAAAAGTCCTTATATATGTTAGTGATATAATATTTTTTGTTGTTGTATGTTTTTTATGACTAATATTTGGTCACACTTATTGATATCAAATCCATATATGTAAGGATCATGTTTCTAGCACCATATTAGGGAGTTTGGGTTTGGGACTATTATAGTTGGTATCAGAATAGAGTTTTGATAACATTAGAGAATATGATGTTTTCATGTGAAGTTAACTTAAGAGTTATAGATACTGTCTTGGGTTTATAATTTTACGGATGATCATATGATCAGTCGAGAAAATTCATTTTTTATGTTCATATATGATTACACCATAAGGTGATCTGAACATATTACTGGGTTTTAGGAAGGATACTTCACTGAGGTAACTATGGTCCATTCGATATTAGGTTATCCTTGATGGATGAGAAGTGATATTGTTATAAGGTAAATTATTTTTGGAAATATTTGGTATCAATATAAGGATAACCGTTAATTTTAGTGTCTAAAGTTGATTATTTATATTTAGTTTATGTTCAATATGTTATATGATTCAATAGTGATTCATGTTATTTTTGGAAAAGAATATTCTATGAAGTTTTATGGTTTATATTTTTATGGATTGATCTAATTCAAACCTTAGGTGTTATTATTTATATATTTTTGATTAATGTTTTAGGTAGTAATTCAATGGTTTATTTGGGTATTATCTTATCATGTTATAACCATTTTATTTTTAGTAAAGATTGGAAGGATGTATTTTCATCCTTTTATATACCTCATGGTCAATAATAATTTGATTATAAAGCTTTTGGAATTAAAAATTCATAAATATAATTTGAATTAAAAGATGATATAAACGTGTAAGATAATTGAAACACACAAAAAAAGGATGAAATATCTTTTATATATTTGAATAAAATAAATTAATTATATTTCATTCTGTTTTTAGAATACATGTTAAATTAATTAATCATCTATGGAAAAAGATCTTAAAATAAAAACATTATCCTATTACCTTTATTTCTAATGAATTAATGGTCTTATTAGTCCCTCATTAATTTATGGGTTTTAGTTGTTTACTTTCTCATAATCATGTTCTATATAACTCTATATCATTCCTTAGATGTTATCCTTTCTCCTCCCTATCCATATTTTCACATCCATTCAATGTTCCCCTAATGTGGGAACCTTATTAGGTGTTATTCTTGCTGACCATTATATACCCATTTTCCATTTTTTTCAAAAGCATTTTTTATTATCCCTTTTATGATGTGGACTACCGACAAAAACATTTTTAAATATTTTAATGTTTTTTCCTTTCATGATCATATATCTTATCTCCCACTCCTAATAACTAATTTTCAAAAAATATTTTAAACACTTTTTATCAGTAATTATATAAAATTTAGTGGATATAGTCTATTTAAGGAAGTGGAATGTAACAACAAGAATGTTTAGTTTAACATAATACTCTTCATGGTAGATTTCTTAATACATAATACTGAGATTTAAGAAAATTTCTATATATATAATAAAAATACTATTATTTTAATGTTACAGTTATAACCTAGCAACTAAATTGGAAGGTATGAATTGTAAATAACTAATTTTTTTAAAATTATGTATAAAGGTTTTATTTAATAAAATTATATTAATTAATTCATAATAAATAAGTACTCACTTTTAAGTAAGTCTATTTTATTATTTAAGAATATATTTTCTTAAAAAAATATTTATTTCTGGGATAGAATATTATAATTATTTTTTGATGATTTTATAAATTTTATTTCATAAAATTGATATCATTTTTGAATAATCATATAAAAATTATCTTATGGTTATATTTTGGGATTGTTTTGGAAATATTAATTTTTCAGTGATCAGGGAAAATACCAATATTATAGAAAACCAGCTTTTCCATTCAATATTTACAAAGTACCACTTCATTTTAAATTTATATTAAAATTTTACTAGTTATTTTTTATTAAAAGTAATCAAATTAATGTAATTGAAATCAACATTATGATTAATTTTCATATAAAAACATTTTTATTGTTAAAAAATAAATACTTTTGGAAAACGGTTTTTCATTGCGTTTTTCAAGTTTATTTTTAACAAAATTTATTATAATCAAGGTGATTTATTTTTGAAAATTTAATTCTTTATTTTTAATCATGATTTAAAAATTTTATAAATAGGTTTGGTTTATTTTTTGTCATTATGAATAGTAACCATGGTAAAACAAATTCACCTTGGTATGTGTAAATACAATAATTATGATTATATGTAATGTGATAAGGCTTTAATAAATATATATAATCTATCTTTATTATATTTTATGATTTTTTTGTCCCCATTCATCAAATTTTCAAATATATGTCAACTTGGTAGCATTTTTCTTTGATAACGACCTTAATATTATTTTATGTAAACAATAAATCCAAAATGTCACACCTTTTATTTTAAGAACTCTAGTATTTTTTCATAAGGATAAAATGAGGTTATGTTAGGTCATAAATGGTTATATGAATTAATAACATACATTTTCTATAATGGTAATTTTTTTAAAAATAGTGATGAAATAATTACCTTAAATGTTTTTGCAATGTCGATAGAGTATATGCGAATGTAGTAGAAGAAATAAGTAAATGATTTAAAAAACTTACACTGTAATATTATTTGGGTGATTAATATATCTAAAAGATATTTTTTACAAATATAATTTATTAGTGATGTTTTAAAAGTTTATATTCAATTTAAATTCATATTTTTATATTTTTTAAAGTCAATTTATATATTCAGTCCCAAAAATGGCATTAATTGTATTTTATGTTAAATAATATTTTATTAAACAATAAAAATATTATATATATCCACTTTAATGGGATATGGTTTAAAATTTCAACCATTTTCTACCTACTGGTTACTTTTTATTTATTAAAACATTTTTGGTCCCCAAATAGTAAACACACTTTGGTATCACATTAATGGTTAAAAGGCTTAATGGGGGTAAAACTAAAAGATAAGGGATAAAACATCACCTAAAATTGTATAAGTTTTATTATATGATATTATTTGGACTTATATACATCTTAGATTCTAAATATATATTTTCATATCCACTATAACATGAAAAATAATTTATATTAATTTGACACTTTATGTAATTCCACGGGTTCTCTTATCATATCTTATATAAGGGCACCACATCTTATCTCTTCCTTACACTTATTAATATAATTATCTCAAAAAAACCTAAAACTCCTTTTATTAACTTATTTATATACATTCTATAGGTTTTTACTTCCTAAAATACCACCTTTTGGGTCTATTATGATATATCCAAAGTAGGTTCTTTAAAAGGAGGTAATCATCTTAAACAAGCATTTTCATTTTACTTCATTTTATAACTCCTTAAATTAAATAAAAATGATTAAAATCTAATAACTTTATTATATCCCATACAATGAGATGTTATTATATTAATTAAATAACTTTTTCCATCCCAGGTATAATGAAAACATTGTTCATGCGTACGTGTGGACTACCACCTCCATGAAGCGATGTATTTTTTTTCCATCACCACCTCTCATAGATTTATATAATGATGGATTTAACATATATATACTATTTTAATGAAATAATTATAATTATTTAAAGATTATATATCACATCTTTTCTTATGCTTCCATCCATTGGAAAATGGTAACATCGTTCATGCGTACAAGTGGATTATCACCTCCACGAAGTGATGTGATTATTTTTTCATTTATGTTAATAATCAGTGATTATAATTTTTTTTAATGTATAAAAATGATAATTATTTGATTATTATTATTATTTATATTATTTAACCATGACATCTTTAACCATGTTCAACCTATCAAATTCATCTTATAATTATAAATCAAACATCCTCAAAACACCAAATGTGAAATTAACCGATTATGTAATTAAATATATCATTAAAATAAAAGAAATAAATTGATTGATGATATGGTATTAAACATATTAAAAGTTATCAAATAAGTTAATAATTTATATAAGTTTATTATACATGTTTTAATGAAAATATATAGCTAGTCTAGACTTGAGTTACGAGGTATCTTTACTCAATTTACAATCATTGGGTTATACAACTACTTAATTGACTATTTTATGACCAGATTATGTGTGAAATTAAATTTAATTGCATTAGTTTTTATTTAAAATTGATTTTTACAATTTTTACACATAATAAAATCATTTATTAAATTATAACTTCAATGATATTGCCTTTCTTTGGATTATTCATCTCAACATTGTTTCTTTGAGACATGTCTTGTATTGTGCACCCACTTCCTTTTATAATGTTTTTTCATGACAATTATGATATTATATATTTAATGAATTTTTTTATCTGGATATTTAATGTTAATATATTACATTATCTTTCAATAAAAATTTATTCAAATGCTATAAAAAATTCTAGTGTTTTCTTGTTCCTAATTTTAATTATTTGAGACAGGATTCATGTTATGCATCATGATTTATTTTATATGGAATACATGATTCACCATTAATTTTTTTTGAATAATTATTTCATGGAAATTATAGATTTTATATAATCATTTTATGTTCCTTTATTCAATGATATTTTTATTCAAGGATTCCCAAAGTTCTGAGGCTTTCCCATTTCAAAATTCATTCTTTTCGATATGTTTTGACCGATGAACCTAAATTAAATTATATGGTGTATACATTGACTATTAAAATATAATAACTAAAATTTTATTATACTCACTATATTATATGTTTTTAGTTATTTTCTTTATTTCAGATAGGTTTTTGGTTTTAAAAGATTATTAAGGGGTTTTCATTAAATTTGTTTTTTTAAATTTTTTTAAAAATTTAAACCAAACCCTTTATCCGTGTTATTTATCTTATTTCAAAAAAGTTGTTTCATAAACATAAAATATTTCCAAAAGTTAATTTCCATTATCTTTTACCATCTTTTAAAAGGTTTTAAAATGAAATTTCTTGGAAATTTCTTCATTAATAACTTTTGTCTCTATTTACAAAAGTTTGAAAAGAATATTTATTTTTAATTTTTACAACATGAATGGTTATTCTATTCATCATGATATTTATTTAACTTTAATATTACATTATAATTTGTAATGATAATTTTCAAATAAAACCCTTTTTCCAATATTCTATAAATTTTAAAAAATATTATCAGAAGAAAATGATATTTTCCTCGATTTTCAAAGAAATGTTTTAAAGGTTATTTTAAATGTATTTTTTATGCTAATATACTTTATTGTTTTATCTTAATTTAATGATGATATGTTCCAATGACACCATACTTATTATTTCTCTTTATATCCTATGATTTTTATAAATATATTTTCATGAACCCATTTCTTTTCCACAGGCTAATCAAGCTAAAATGGAATGATAGTTGTTTTCAAGGAAGTTATTTGGAAAAGTATTAGATTATAAAGGGTTTTTTCATTATGTAGTACTTTTATATATTTATAGATAATTGAAGAGTGGTCCCATTATAATCCAAGGATGGTTGGATCCATTATCGTCCTCAAATGCACTAGGTAATGTTATAGACTTAATTGTTGTAAGTTACTCCAAAGAGACAATGGAGTTTACTATTATATTTCATTCTTAATAGATGATGTTTTCTGAATATGAGTAGAACACAAGAGAGGATGTATTATACTATTGTTTTCCACTCCTATGATAATGTTTGAATTATCATATTTTTGTGATTATATGATGAATGGTTGATGTCCCAATATATCTACATTGTTTTTCAATGATTTATATGAGTTCTAATGGATCCTTTAATCAAGGATTGTTTTAATATGGATCATAATTGTTTAATTATATGAATCTTGTATTATATTAAAGAATTATTCCATGTATGATGATTTATAATCCATGTTTTGATGGGTATGAATTATCCTATATTATTATCCTGTACTTTGATTATGTCATCATACCAATATGTTTATATTATATCCACTGATGAAATTCAATTTATAATGCTAATGTTTACCCTTATTGAGTGTTTTAAGTCCCTGAATTATGTTTCCCATTTATCCACGTTAAAAAGAATGGTTTTAATGGAATTTAGTCATAAAATGTTGTATTTGTGAATAATTTCATAGGATATGTTGAAGAATTATTGTTAAATAAGAAAATATGCGTATACCAGAAAAAATTGTCACTTAAAGACATGGGTATTGTAATGTAAGATATTTTCCTAATTATATAAAACTATTAACCTAAAAGGTTCTTGGGTTTGTTAGTAATCCAATATTTTCATTTGATGTTGTTTTGTTTTAGGTGGATAAAATTGGGTCTTGTTTATCAATGTCAGAGATAGAAATGTAAAGATTATGTTTCTAGCACTGAATCTGGGAGTGCAGGTTTGAAGCTACTATAGTAATCCCAATCCATTATGCTTATAGGAATAGTGGATTGGTATTACTCCCAAGTACCATGAACCTAGTTATCTCTTGTAATGTAATATATTTATGGGACTAGGTAGTAAACACTATAAACTATGTTAGAATTATATTTGAAGAGATCCTTGACATACACTACTGGAAAATTGTCCTATACCCACAGTTTTAAACCGTTGGTGTAGGCCATCAAACCGTGGGTATAAGCAATACACAGAGTTTGATGGACTGTGGGATCCTTATTCATTGGGATTGACCTATACCCATAGTTTCTAAAAAACTATGTGTAAAACCCACTGAAATTTTATATTACCCACAGTTCTGGAAAACCGTGGATATAAATCTATACCCATAGCTTACAGAATCGTGGGTACACATTTTTACAACACAAATTAGATACCCACGGTTATGTAAACCATTGGTATAGATAGATTTATTCATACAACACATACACAATGTTCAAAAAATAGTGGGTATAGATAGTTTCATAGAAGAATATATACCCACGGTTTGAAGAACCATGGGTATATATGGTTTTCCCAAAAACAGCAGTTTCCCACCTTGGTGTCACCATGCGTTTGAGAACAAGAATTCAAACCAATATGAAACCACACCTCCCCCCAGCACACCCCCACTCTCACCCTAGAAACCCCCACTGGACACCCCACTCCACTTTCAGCCCCACCCTTTCCCCTTGAGACACCCCCACTCCCCCTACAACCCCTCCCATCCCCCTTGAAAGACACGAAACACACCCCCTCCCCCTAGAACACCCCCAATTTCCCCCCGAATAGAACCCCTTGCACCCCTAGACACCCCTCACTAGACACCCCCACTCACCCTGCATCCCCTACCTTCCCCCCTATACACCCCACTCCCCCTACATCCCCTACCTACCCCCTGGACAACCCCCCATCACAACCCCTTACCCCCTTTCACACACCCAAATCTGCCCTTAGATAGCCTTACACCCCCCGGGACACCCCCACTCCGCCTTCATCCCCTCGCTTACCCCTATACACCCCCACTAAACACCCCACACACCCCCTACAGCCCCTCCCTCCCCCAGTGGATTGGCCCCCCAGCACACCGTCACCCCCCTTTCACACCCCCACTCTCCCCCTTGACATAACCCCCTCACACCCCCTAGAAACACCCACTGGACACCCCCACTCCCCCGGGAGCTCCTAACTCCCCCCTAGGCACCCCCACATGACACCTCGCACTCCCCCCGTAGCCCCTCCCTTCCCTCAAGGATAGAATCCTCAACACACCCCCTCTCCCCTTCCAAACCCCCACTCTCCCCTGGACAGAACCCCGTTGCACCCCTGGACACCCCCCACTAGACACCCCCACTCCCCCTACAACCCCTCCCTTCCCCCTAGACACCCCAATCCCCATGAAGCCCCTCCCTTCCCCCTGGACAACACCACTCCCCATTAATCTGCTCCATTACCCCTCAAATGACCCCCCCATCACACCCCCTCCCCCATGCACACCCCTACTCCCCCCTTGGACAGGATTCCCTTGCACCCCCACTCCCCCTCCAGACCCTCCCATCCCCCCTAAACACCCCCATTGGATACCCCCACTCCCCCTACATCCCCTCACATCCCCCTTGGAGAGCCCCCCCACCCAAGCACGCCCACACTCCCCCGGGACATAAACCCCTTACACCCCCTGGAGACCCTCACTCCCCTTACATCCCCTCCCTTCCCTCCTAGACAACCCCCAACACACCCCCACTCTCCCATGAAAAAACACCTTACACCCATGGACACCCCGTCTCCCCCTTCAGCCCCTCCCTTACCCCCTAAACACCCCCTAGACACCCCACCCCCACTTCCCTTGTAGCCCCTCCCTCCCCCTCGAAACCCCCATTGAACACCCCTGACTCCCCCTGTAGCCTCTCCCTTACCCCCTTGAAAGACCTCCCCAACAATCACACTCCACGCCCCCTTTCACAGACCCACTATCCTTTGTAAATAACCCCATTGCACCCCCCCAGACACCCCATGACCCCTACATCCCCTCCCTTCCCCATGGGCACCCCCACTCCCCCTAAAGCCCCACCCTTCCACCACTGGACACCCCCACTCCCCATACATCCTATCCCTTCCCCTAGATACCCCAACTAACCCCCCCCCCCATGTTCCTACAACCCCTCCATTCCCCCTAGATAGACCCCCCTATCACAACAACAGTCTCCCCTAGATAGAACCCCCTTACCCCCCATTGACAAATCCCCCATCACACCCCCTCCCCCTTATACACCCCTAATCTCCCCCTGGACAGAACCCCCTTTTCACCCCCTAGACACCCCACTCCCCCTGTATCCCCACACCCCCCTGGACACCCCCATGCATGCATATACGTGGAAACATGCATATTATGAAAATGCATGAAGAAAGAGGAAAAAGATAAACTATAATTTGAGAGAATGTATGAAATATGTTTTTATAAAAAAATATAATGGTAAAGGTTTCAAAAGTGAATACTTGGGGATCGACTATCTAGGCATGATATAGATAAATGTCCATAAGATTGAATATCTCACACTTAGGAGCAAACTTGAAATCGTCATTTATGCAAGCACGGTGTATGACATGTCAATTTGATTAAAAACATAACAAATGGTTACTATGGACCTATAAAAAATGGTATAAAATAACCGTTACCTCTTGAATTTTATATTCATGTCAATCCCAATTATAAGTGTGGAAGTAAATCAATTGAAAAAATGGTATAAAATAACAATTACCCCTTCCCCCTATGCACTGCCCCCAACCTGGTCCCCCTCAGACACCCCCCTCCTAGAAAACACCTACACCACCAGCCCCCTCCTTACCCCAGCAAACTGCCCCCCAGCCCCCTTCAACCCTCTTTACCCCATGCACACTCTTGGACAGCCCCCTACACAGTATTGGATAACCCCCTCCATACCCCCTACACACTCCTTGACATCCCCCTCCTAATGCACCCCCACACCCCTCCCCCACACTCCTGGACATCCCCCTCCCCCTGCACACTCCAGGACAACCCCTCCCCCTGCACCCCTCACACTACACACCCCCTCTCTTACACAAACCTCTGCCCTCTTCCCCAACAACACCCCATGAACACCCCCTACCCTCTTCCCCAGCACCAACCACCCAGAATACTAGTAGAAACACCACCTCACCCTGCACACCCCCAATGCCCTCTTCCCACTTCACACCACCTCCCCCCTCCCCCTACAAACCACACCCCTCTCCCCTCACCCTACACACACCAATCCCCCCTGTAGACACCCCTCCTCTCTTCCCCAGTACCACCCCCCTCCCCTAACCTCTTCCCCAAAACTATAACACTATCTCTTTAGAGTTCATTCTAGTTATCTATATCAGTAAATAATTTCAATTATAATGGAAACTAACATTCAATCCCCCTCCCCCTCTCTCAAAAACAATTTTAGTTGTCTATATCAGTGAATATTTTCCAATATAATTCTAACCTTAAGGTATATTACTTGAATAATATACCAAAAAATAACATTAAATGAGTAATAAAACCTAGCACATGTTCGCAATTGAATTGAGGTAGCTAATTTGAATCACATATCAACAACTAAAATTTAATGTGTAATGAAACTAAATAGATATGTTCCAAAAAGATATTCAAAAAGATGAAATTCATGGATAAACATCAACCTCAATCAATATAATTTAAATAAGACCAGATATTTGGAATCCAATCAAAAAACTCAATAACTTAGACATACTTGTAAGGATGTATTTTCGGCATTATAATTACATAATTAAAATACCATATCATGTAGATTGTAATTTATTTTTTTAAAAATCACCAACTATAAACCTAAATAGTTATTAATTGGAATACTTACAAGTAATGAAACCCAAAATTATATACAATAATGACAATACCTTTATCCAAGATAATATCCAAAACATATAGCATCTTACAACTACCTGGGCCCTACAAAAAAGGCATCTATAAGTCACAATTGAAAATTTATATGACCATAAATCCTGATGGTAAGTTTAGAGGGTTTCCCAAACCATATAATGAATTGTAAGTTGCAAAAAAGTCATAAAATGGAACAAAATTTGTGACCCATTGGAAAACACTACCTTCCATCCATTAGGGTTATGGTCCATGAAAGATGTCTCCATTCCAGTTTCCATGTCAGTGCAACAAAAAGTTCCATATGAGTATTCACTATATACAGATCCATCATTTGTCCAATTGAACCTATCACAAATTTTGCAACCAGTTTTTAAGATGAACATACACCGTTTAGGTGGGGGGAATATCATTAAGGATCTTTTTGACAGCACTGCTTATAACATTTATCAATGATCACTTTGGATACCGTCTGAAAAAATAAGTGTTGTTTGTTATGCTATATGGATAGTGGTGTAAATTTGTGTTTGTGATGATGTGCATGATTATTCCTAGGGAAAAAAATATATGTACATATTATACAAAAAAATATAGGTGGACCCTATATCCCAATAAATATATAACTCACCTCATATTGTCGAGTATGCAGCTGTGTATGTTTCTTTACAGTATATTTTCATAAACATTATTATAATCCCAAACATCATGTTGTACATTCTTTTCAAAGGAACCAGATAAAAAACAAATATATAAATGAACAACATAAAATACATCTCAGAATATAAACAACAAAAGGAAAATTAAAGAACCAACCTTATCCCCAGACAACAAGATAACGTTATTTGTGGGATGGAATTCCAAGCATGCCAGCCACCTACTGTGATACCTTAGAACTCCACAGATAACTTCATCAAGGATCAAAAATGAAAGTTTAATCTTCACAAGAATATCATTAAATATAAACCTTGAAATCAACTGTCAGTGTCAATTCCAAAACTCAAACTGTCGAAGCCAATTTTTTCAAGCTTTTATATTTTTCTTTCTGAATGCAAGCTCAATTGAATTTTAATATTCATTGTTGACCCAAAAACATTACTTCTTGTAGTTTGGGGGCTCACTGAAGTATTATTTTCCTTCCTTGGATGTGGTTGTACCGAACTCCTTGTACATAGAAAATAAATTTCAGAAAAACACAATATGGAAATGAGGCATGATTGTGTTATTATAGAAATGAATATCGATTATATAACATTTATGTGAATTGAATCCAAAGTACATAATTAATAAAACATCCAACCTATTTCCACAACTCTTTTACCTCTTTAGTACAACCACACATTTTTACTCAATAGGATATTTCTATCTCCTAAATATATTAAGCTTGAAAAAAGAGCATATTTGCATATAAAAAAATTTAGTTACAAATCTGTGATTAAACTAATTTATGGAAACTTATATATTTGAAGATAAGTCTATGACATCGAAGTATCATCCTATAAAAAACATACCGTCGGAGGTTCATTGAAATGGGTAAACCTATAGAATAAATTTAAAAGGTAAAAAAATGAGGGGAGAAACTAATAGTAGAGAGAGAAAAGAATAAGAAAAAATGGAAAATTGAAATACATACCATCAGAGATGCGCCAGAAGAGATAGAGGGGTCACCTCGGAGTAGTGTGCGTGTGGAGGTACAATGGTCGCATCAGAGGAGGATACAATTCAATATAATAATAATAAAATTTATCTAATACATAAACAAATATATATCATAATAGGTTTAAAATGCGGTTGAAATCCTATCTGTACGACACATCCAGCTTTTATCCATTGTATAAATCAAGAATCAATAGTATTTTAATTACAATTTAACATAAATTATAAATTTGTCAAATATTAATACGATAATAAATAATTTATTATTAAATCACATCTCAATGAAAAAACAGTTGAATTTTAATTTTAGGGACACCATCTTTTGAGCCTTACTGAGTTATAATAAAACCTTTCACTTTCTACCAGGGAAGTTGGGCACCTAAGATATTATAAATATTATATAGTAAATTTAAATTTGGGATAGAACCTGATGTATTTGATTTGATGGTTTCAAATACTAAGCATGGGTGTTGTGTCTAGGTTGATACTGAAGACCATTTTTCATAGCTTCCATAGTTTTACCTTCTAATATTCTAGTTACATTATGACTATCCGAATGTATTGAAAACAATTGATTTTTTTATTATTTAGATTATTTTTATTATTATTGAAACATTTCATTGGGTCATTAAATGTACTATTTCCATTTGTTTATAATAGAATGTTTATTTCTAATTTTTTAATCGAATATGTAGGTATAGTCTCCAACCATACTACTTGACACCCTCACCGTTAGTCAACATCCTCCATCATATGGGGAGACATTGCTAAGGAATTATATCTACCAATGGTGCATGCATATATTGGTGGTATGACCTATTAAATGTTACTAGAGGTCTTTTTAGACTTACTATTTTGGAAAGGTACAAAATAGAATAAGAATGTGTCGAGACACAGTATGGAGGTTTTCCCTCGGACTAGCCAACCCATGTATGAGGAAAGTCCATGTTATCTAGGAATAAATTTCTATTTATATGATTCAATTATATAATTTATCTAATACAATTGAAATTTTATATATCTAAGCCCTTATTGTAGAATTTTTGGGTTAATATAAAATTTTAAAGTGTATTGAAAATAATCATGATATATATATATATTGGTGACATGGTGGGTAGTATATGTGGACCATATGTTTGGGGGGTTGGGGATATTGAGAGTTCTAGAGTCATGTGGTATCCCTATTATGGGGAGGGTCTAAAACATTAGTGAATTTTTATGTAGGTCACAGTATGAGTGAGCCTGTTTTGAGATGTGTAGTGAGTACTTGTGAAACTGTTGGTTAATGCTTGACCTAGGAGTGGGTAGGTTGAAATTAATTTCAATAGGTGGTTGAAACATAAAAAGATGTATTTGGAATGTTAAATTCCAAGTTACCTTAAGATGAGGATAAATGAAACCCATATTTATGACAACTTTTAGGCATAATGTGTCGAGTAGGTTTGATAGACTACTTACCTTATTTATCATTACTCCAGGTTTTGAATTTAGTATATTATGACCTTTGAAGGTAACCCATCAGACTATTTGGACATTGTTTAGGAACATTTATGTATGTGAGGCATAATTAAAAACATTGGTTTAGGATATCAATTCCCAACAATTTTACAATGTATTTTTGATGGAAGTGTAAGGCGACATGGGTTTTCTGAGACAAATAATTACTTTCTATTTCTTTCATCCTTATATATTGTTTAAAGAAGGGAAGTCTCATTCAAATTCCTAACCAAGGTGACATTGGTACATGTCAGGTAGAACAATTGTATTCATGGTGGATAGAATTTCTGGTTTCATTGGGTAATAACACTCTTGGAGGAGTTTGGGTTTAGGAATATAGCGATACCTGGTGATCTTGAGATGAATGCGATCTCTAAGTTATGTTTTGTTAGAGGTTACAATTTTCAATGGACAAGTGATTATGCACATGGAACTATAAACATAGGATAAGATTTTATAAAAGTGGTGAGGCTATGAATGAACTCTAGTTGAATTATAAAATGATGAAATAATTATGAGTTTTCTTTTATATGGTTGGACATGGTGAGACGCCTATAGTTTCAAGAAACTATAAGGGTGATCTATTCTTGGTGAGACTGGAATATACAATAGGAATGTATAGTTTCTGGGATGTGTGGGGATTTTATATGTTAAATGTGGGTCATTGGATCATGGATATAGTCTTCATGATAAGTTTGTGAAAGATCATGTAGCTGTTGTGTGTTGATGTAATATTAGAGCCGCCCATGTGTGGAGATACAATATATTGTATCAATTGTAGAGTAGGCCTACACTATATCATGAAAACTAGAACATGGAGCTGAATTGATCTTTAATCAACCTGAAATTTAAATATTTCAAGGGTTTTATTGGTTCTGTGGATGGAATGGAACCAAGTATTTTTCTTTATGTTATAATATATCCTATTTAGGGAAAAGAAAATAACCACATGGGAGTTTTAGCGATCAATTAATGGGGGAAACTCAATAAAATATATATATGAGTTATGATTTCTATCTCTTGGGATTTGATTAGTTCCTAGACTATGAAGTCAAAATTATAGAAGAATTGAATGTCTTGGAAAAGCAGATGGCCTCAGTGGTAGATAAGGACAAGCATAAACACTAGAACTAGAAAACCTATGTGAAAGATATGGTGTAATTTTATAGGTATTTCACTAGAGTTTCTCATTTCCTGGGGAATAAATTGAAACTCGACAATAAAGGTCCATACTTGATTATAGATTAGTCACTTGAGTAATCAAGTGCAGTTGATGATTACAAGACGCTAGAGTTAAATTCCAAAATGGCAACGAATATGGTTGAAATTATATGAGAACCAATTTAAACCAATAATGTAAGGAGACCTAGATAGAGATTATTGATACCAATGGGAAATAAAAATCATTCTCTTAATTACATGTATTCAATGATAGGGGCTCTAGGAGCTAGGAAATACATGAAAACTATTAATTCCCCTACTACGAATAATCAAATTTAATGAAATAACTTATGGATCATAAAATAGGGAGGAACATATGGGAGACTTCTAGAAATGTTTATGTGGGAAGGGAATATTATAAAGGACCTCAACAACAAGATCCTAAATTAGTAGTGTTTTCGATTTTATACAAAGAACAAAATGATGTGTTATAAAACATTGTAAATGAAAAATGAGGATCCAATAGAAATGTGTGGAAGTATAATTTACCTATAATATGAATTATTATATAATAAATAAAAAATGAAAAAGGAAAATTGTGTAGTTAACTTTTTTAGGTTGTTAACATGATCCTAAATTATTAGTGATTTTAGTTATATCCAAAGAAAAAAATGCAGTAATATAAAACATTGTAAATGAAAATAGATGTTGCAATAACAATTAGAGGAATTAGAATTTACCACTAAGATGAATTCTTATTGGTTTAATAAATAATTAAAAAGGGAAATTGTGTAGTAAACTTGTAGTGGCTGTTGATATAATAATAAGTGATCAGTTTAAGAAGAATAAAAAAGAAAGGAGAAGAAATTTGATACCTAGATTATATGGATCATATATGATGTTGTAAGAGGAGAGGGATCCAAGAGTGTAGAGGGGGGACATCTCCAGAGCTGGGGGATGGGAGGTAGAGGCTGGGACGTTGAGGCGGAGGTGAAGTCTTGGAGGAGGATCCGGGAGGTGGAGGTCGGGGATGGGAGGAGAGGGCCGAGAAGCGGTGGTCGAATACCCGGGAGGACGAGGTCGGCGAGGGGAGGAGAGGGCAGAGAGGTGGAGGTTGGATGGCTGGGAGGTGATGGTTGGGGAGTGGGGAGAGGTCTTGGAGGAGGAGGCTGGGGAAATGAGGGTTTAAGAGGGGAGCACGATGGAAGAGTGAAGAAGGAGGAGCGTGAGTTAAGAGTGAAATTGGGGATTGAATTCCTATAGTTTTAATAAAACCATGGGTTTAGATAATGTAAAGACACATATCCCCAAAGTTTTTCTAAACCGTGGTTATAGATTCATGGGGAAAGACCCTCTTTCAAGTAGAGATATAATATAATTTTACATGAAAATTTATTTTTTGAAATTCTATATAATTCCACATTTCAATGAAACACCACATTCCTATAAAATGAAACATTTTTATGGCATGCCACATTCACAATATACATAACCATGGAATTAATTATGATTTAAAAATATTATTATATGTTGTATTTTAGAGTTTCATAAACATCTAGTATGTATTATAATCAAAAGAAAACATTTTATTACAATTAAATATTTTCAAATCATTATTTCTTCAGATTTATTGATTTTAATTAGTTATTAATTATTTTCCCATGTTCATATATATTATTCTAATATGAACTATTGATAATTTCTATATATTCTATTAATATTTTTTTTACCCTAGATGTTTTTTTAACTCGCTCCATTTTTTTGTCTCCCTATTTTCCTAGGACATTATAGGTGTTGAAGTGATTATGTTCATATTATAATGTATTTTTCATGAACAATATCATTTTCATTTATAGGATAATTATTTAGTATATACCTATATAAAAATACATAGAAAATTTGAATCTAGATGTTGGTTTTATTTTCTGTTTAGTGTAATTTTTATGATTATTTTGTAGGAGATCTGGAAGTCTGTGTTTTGGGAACATCAAATCTCAATTGAATTTTTATGTATAATATCATTTATTATAGTCTATTTTCAAAACACATTTCAATATATTCCATTTTTATATTTCAATTTTATTATTTTCCTATGGTATATTTTTCCTAGTAGGTTTTCCATTTTTTCTATCATACCCTTTTTATATGGAATTACTATATAGAAGTTGGTATATCAAATGACACCATATTAATTTCATAATTATTATGGATTTTTTATAGAAAAATTTAAATGTAAATTTTATCTATTTAAATGATTATTTTTAATTTTCATCCAACCCACTAATCCATTATCCAATATAGAATACTCATACTCTTTTTCATATTACATAATCATATGAAAATAATCCCCAGATTTATGTATAATTATATAAAATCAAATATATATAATGATTTATTGGAATGAAATCCTAAAGCAATAATTTATTATTCAACTTATTTTTCTTCCATTTTCATTAATTATGCATGAAAAAAAATTCGATCATTGAATTTTCTAATATTATTTCCATTATTAAATTCGTTCCCATTTAAATATTCATTTCACCTTATAGATGATAGTTGAGGTTATTTATTTTCGATGGGTAATTAATAGTATGTGAATGGTCACGTGGCCTAAATTATTTTCCCTAGAATTATCACAAGTTTATATTATTCATCCACATTCTCTAATAGTACCTCATTTTTTGGATTTCACTGAAATTGTAGTATATTCAATTATTATATTTATTTTTTATCTACTTTACACATTCTTGACATGATTGAACACTCTATCTACAACTTGTGAATGATATATAACTTTTTACCTATAATTGGATTTTATTCACATATATAAATATGTCATTCAATTCATCAGTGAAAATAATTTGTAAAGTTGTATATTCATTTCTTCTATATCAGTAAATCCTTTTATGAAAATCAGTCACTATTTGGTCATGAGTTTCCATTATTGGTATCATTTAATTTCTATATTTGAATGAATTTTACACCTCATGATTTTTTATATAAAAAATTAAATTCCATAGGCTCATTATGATTGGATTTTGAAGGATTGATGATTAATTTATCAGGTCATGTAGCACACATATGTATATATATAACAGTATAGGATTAGTGGGAGAATAATTATATTTCCATCACATAAAATACAAAAATCATGATATCAAACAAGATTATTATCCCATATAATAGGTGTATTTTTATTTTCCCATTATCCTATAGACCAAAAGTAGTTATCTATTTCAATTATGTTATGCACAAGATCTAAGTAGCATTTACCAACATGTCATTTTCTAGATATATGTATCCTTTTCCATTTTGATGTGGATGATACATGGTTAAATTATTATCATATTTTATAATGGTTTAGTTGAATAATAATATCATATTATAGTATATAATTATGTATAATTAATATTCAAATATAATGAATTATTTTCTATATGTTATGTTGAGACAAAAAAAACATTGAGGTGTTCATGATGTAAGAAGAAGATGGTTATGAAGAAAGTTGTATTTCTATAATAGTTTCATATTTTAATCTCTCATAAATCAAATAAGTATATTTATATTTTCTCAAGATTTTCTAAACATAGATGTATTTGAGATATGGGGTCCAAAAGATTTTTTAAAATAGACCAAGTCCAATGGGCCGAGGATAACACTAAATTTTTTCATAATTTCATCAAAATAAGATTTTTATATAAATAAAATCAGGAGATGATTTTATATTCGTCGTTATACCAAATATAATGATCATTATAATGAATTCATGTTCTTAGATAAAGTTTGTCAAATGAAGAAGTTGGTAGAACTTGGTGGAACTATGGTTCCTGAATAAAGATAAGTGTAGTAAAAGTTGTTTCAAATAAAGATATGTGTAAATTATATAATAAAACATGTGAAATGATCAATATTTGAAGAGATAGAGTATCTAATAGTGATGTTCAACAAAATAAATTGGATAGATTCTACTGGACAGACTATTAAAAAGTCATCAAACTGAGTACATCATATGGAATTTTACAAAGTCATCAGGAAAAGTCTACTAGATTTTTTTAAAAGACATTCAACAGAGATGTTTTTATGAAATATCAAAATGAAAGGAAGTTTAAATTAAGTCATCATAATAATTTACTCAAATATCCCCATTTAGAAGGATCATGAAGAGATTACTGGGTGAAAAAGTATGATGTTTATCAGATGGAGAAATTACTATGATGTTTTAAGGGATGAAGGGTTTTCAATGCCTTTTAAAAAAAATCATATAAAGACATTAAATATGGAGATGATGAGTTGTATTTTCCACACTTAAATAATTATGAAGGAAAGATCATTATTATAGTCAGAATTTAAGAAACGTTTAAAGAACAATAATACTGATTTTTAAGAATTTTTTTATGAATATTGTTGAATCCAATTCACATGGATGTTTGAATATAGTAAGATGAAGAAATTATGATTGGAATGTTCAAATATTGAGTGAGAACTTTAATTTTTTTTCATGTTACCCCCATATATTTGGATAAATTATTTCTATATAAAGGGGAGTTGGTGTATTGAGAAAAGAATGGCCAATATAGTTACTACTGGAAAACGTTTTGAACATGTGAAGTGTTTCATTAATGGAAAGAGTTTTATAATAAATTTTAATTGGAAGAACTGTGTAAAAGATTTATTATATAAACATATGTGATCATATTAATAGGGTATGAATATACTATACTGATTAAATCAAACTTAGGGTACTGGATGGATAACGGATCAAATGGAAAATTTTATACAAAAGTCAAGGAAGATGTTATTTATCACCACTGTATAAGAATGTGTTATGGAAGAAAAAATTATAGGATGTTAAGTGTACATAAATAATTATAGTGAAAATATAAAAAATAATGTGTTGGTAAAGGTTATGTTATTATTTCAAGCATTTTTCAATCATATTACATGTTTGAATAATGCATGAACTATTAATTATCTATAATTATTTGTAAGTTATGGATATTCCCTTATTATTGCAACCACAAAAGGATTTTTTTTCTAGTATATATGCAGTCTTGGATTATTTCAAAACTATTCCAAAGAGTAGCTACAATTATTGAGTAGTGAATCTTATAAATACTTATATTCCTACGGATGTGGTGATTTATTTCCTTTGGATTCAGTTTTCACAAACCAGAGGATAATTTTGTTCCTTAATAAGGAGAACACAAGATATATTGATAAATAATTCACCCACTAGTATTGAACACACATGTCCTAAAAATTCCTTTCAATTGGTATTAGAAAAAAGGTTCCCTTTATTAGCACAAGGCTATTTGAATATTGAAGAAGAAGAATGTTTTCATGTGTTTTTATAAACACTATTAATGGTAAGGGAATTCCAATATTTTATGAAATGAGCGATTGTATTTTAAAGGGTAAATTGTTACCCTATCTATTTTATAATATCTAAGAAGTTATTGAGGCCACTATAGATGGTTTCAATCCTCCTACTGAGGGGGTTCCTTTAATATCCACAGATAGGGAGAACTTGAATATTTATGGGAGCGTTATAAATTCAATTATCTTATTACTCTATAAAAGTGAATATCAATGGGAGAAAGGAATTATAAAATCTAATGAAATATATGTCACACACTAACCAAAAACATCCTTGTTATTTTGTTCTTTTATCAATACTTGGTTTTATCCTCATGTTTTTGTTTGATCTGTGCAATTTTTATCCATTTTGGGGATTTTTTTACAGGGTTAATGATTATCCTTCATGGTTTTTATAACCATGAACAACCATGCAACATTGATCTGTAAATTTTCAAATCACTTTAGAAGAGTTTTCAAATGATTTGTCTATTCATGTTTCCTAACCATTTTGAATCCATTTTTTCTAGTGAGAGGTGTATTATTGGTGCAAAAATTGGTTATTTGTTCATCCAAACAATGCATTGTGCCCATAATGTTATTTTTTTTATGTTTTAAAAAAAGTACCTCTAAGGAATAAAACCTAAAATGAGTTATTTTCATCTCTATTCAACCATGGCATGTGAGGGAGCTTAGATATTTCATCATCATTTATTCCACCCTATGTTTTAAGCGCTTCTCTTGAATTCTTAGTGTTGTCCTAATGGTATGACCTCTAATCCTATACACCTTCCCTCTTCTTCTTGTTTTCTCCTAGTTATGTCCATAGTTACAAGATTTATAAAATCTAGGGTGAAATATCGACCTCATGTGCTTCAGTTATTAATGTTAGGGTGTAAAGATCATGTCTTGGGTATTTCTCTACCTGGTTTGGGAGGTTCTGTTCAATACTCACCCAGTTTGAGATTGGTGGTTCCATGATTTCCCATTTTATTTATATACCATAGGTTCTTGAGATTTGAAAATTCATTTCCCCAAAATTATTTTTTTATATAATGGTTTATAAATAGTTATAAAATTATTTCTTAAATTGTGTAAATTTTTCAACTGTTTTTAATGATGTTTTTCACATTTTATATGTTTGAGGAAATGTACAAATAAGTTTAAATTGTGATTTGATTATTTTAATTGATGAAATTGGATTTATAATTATTCCATATTATTTTATTGTGTTATTAGGGTATTTTATATTTTATTTCATTGATTCTTATAAATTCTTATTCATTTACCATGTGAACCCCCTAGATTGTAATAAAAGTTTTTATTTATTCTTCTTGATTACTCTATTTGGTGCTTCCTATGAATGAATATCCAAATATCTTCATGTGGTTAAGTGCATATATATATATATATGTTAGTGCACACACATATAGGTGTATTTATATATATTCAAGAGCTCTTGGGAAGGATCCTTTGGAAACTTGAATCTCAAAATGGTCCTTGGTTCTTCAATGTGGTGTCAAAAAATAGATTTCCAAAAGTGATTTCTTGATAAGGTTATTTGGAACATTGGAACTTTCCAAGGGATTCATAAAATGAATTTTTATTTATAAATTGGTTTCAATGGTTGTTTTAAAATGTATTGTTTTAAGGTTAGTTTGGAATTCTCATAGAGGTTCTCTAATGGATTGACAACAAATGGTTTTCAACAGGTTTTTGAGAAATATGAAATTAATTTTGAATTAGGAGGCCTAATTGGAACCTTTAAATATTTTATTTTAACTTTTTGGAACCCTCATTAATTCCATCTCATTGGAAGTTTGGTTTGACATAGACAATGCTAGGATGTGGGATAAGAATTCCAGTAAACTCTTGTTGATCTATTCATAGGGAATTGTTTATTTATTTTCTTCCTCACCGACAAGTTATATTAACATCATGCAATCCAAGATGTTTTAGTAATGGGAGGTAGATTATTCTATCTATGTATAGATTATATGTACTAGTTAACCATGTTATGGAATTTACATGGTGGGTTGTGCCATTGGTGTGGCTATTTGAGATAAGTTGGGTTGGTTATTAACTTAGGAACTTCATCGATAGTCTAAAAGATGGTTCCTAACTGAGTAAATATAGTAACAACTCATGGATTGTTTAGCAATTTCCCATGATTTTCTATGAATTTATGTTTACTACATATGATACTTGATTACTTCACTACCTCTCCATTTTATGGTTTCCTTATGATGTATATTTACATAGTTTTAGTTTTATATTTTATGCATACTTTTCAGTTTCAAAAAGATTTCTCATTGACAATTTGATTAATGATTTTATTTAAAGAAAACAATTTATCTTTTAGGATGTATTTGAAAAAAGAATTGATAGACTATTTTATAAAAAAATAAATTTTTGAAGTCATATTGATTTCCGACTAAGAACTGTTATTATCAAAACATACATGTAACACTCGACATCGGTAGACTTGAGGTTGTTTCTTAGGTACAAGTATCATTTTTGAGTTGATTTTAGAGTGAGTGGTATTTTTTAATTGAAGGTAACCAAGAGGTAACAATGTGATCATACTATATTCTCATTGGTATTTAGTATTTATTTTTTATATTTCATCTAGATCTTAATTTTGTACTTCTAGAGTTATTTATTTTTGTCAGTTGTTAATTTTTTTTCAGTTTCTCTTCTTGATATATTTATCATTTTTATATCTATTTTATCAGGAAGAATCAACCCTAATGATTTTTTCATGATTCCCTAACACTTTCCATCAGGAAATGGGGATTGGGGATGCGACTTAAGAAGGTTGTTGGCTGGTTTAGGTGTCTAGCCTCGATTTTCCATTTTTTCTGGGTGCTGAGTCTTAATTTTTTATTTTATTCTTTTCTTTATATTGTACCATTAATTATATGGAAGGTTTTTGAGATTAAATTAAACTTGTTTGATTGTTTTTTAGGATTTACATGATTTGGGGGGGAATAATAATAATTAATTAGAGGTGTGTGGTTATGACATCTATACTAGAAATATACGAGGAGACTATGTGTATAGCTTTGTTTCCTTATAGTGGTGGTCACAAAATAGGCACACAATCTGCCAAATTGTGAGAACAAACTGTGTACTTCCATTAGCCTCACATTAAATTTTTTGTTGAACTCATTATGAATATTATTTTCTTGAGTTATTTTTTGAAGTTTTTGCCTTCATTTATAAAATATCTATAGGGTGTGTTGATGTAAAATTGATATGATTTTAAAAGGATTTTTAAATTGAGACATGATTTTAAAGAGGTAGGCTTGGTTTTGAAATTTGAATAGGGTAATTCTTGAAATGAAGTGGGGGAATTTTAAGTTTGAGGGCCTATAAATGATTATAAGGAAAATAATCTGTGATTTTAAATTGATTTCAATGGGATATTGAAATTTTAAATTGGGGTCAGGAATTTTATGTTGTTTAAATTTGAAAGTTAGATTTTAAAATTTTGAGATTTAAAATTCAATATTTTTAATGAATATTTAAAGTTTATTTTTTGTGGATTTAATTAGATATTTCAAGATTATATTTAATTCTATCTATCAATGTTTTAAATTGGTGTAATTATTGATTTGGTTTTGTGTTTATTTTTCTATTTAGAGTATGCCTCCGATAAGAGCTTCATAGGTTCATAATGGTTTGGCTGTTGGTTGGTCAACTGATGATGCCACCCAAACTCATGATAGATTTGTGGGGAATTTTTCCTTCTAGGGTTTTCCTATTTTTCATGGTGATCGGGGTTTTAGAGAGGCATCATAGTGGAATGATGTAGTTTAGGGATTCTTATAATCCTTAAGAACTCTTGAAACTATTAGGGTAAAATCTCTTCTGGGGTTGTTTTATGGGACAAGTTTGGATCTATGGAAGATCATCCTACCATATTAGTTATAAGCTAGGATTTCAGGAGATTTATTTAAGATCTTGTTTTATTAAAGGTTCCTTCCTTAGGATTTTAATATAGAGTAGGTGGAAAATCTCATGTGTCTCAAGTGGGGAAAACCAAAGTTGAAAGGGTATGTAAACTATTTATATGAGAAGATTCCATTTTATATAGAGGTTGTATCAAGAAATTAAATGAAGGTTCTTATGTTTATGAAGGGACTTCACCCAAATCTCAGTTATGAAGTCCTTTTAGCTAGTCGGGTCTTATCTAAAGAGTTGGTGAGTTAGGCCTTTCTAGAAGAGTTGATATCTTTTTGTGTAACCTTTGGTGAGTAGTGGCTCAATTTATTTCAAAGTTGGTGAAGTCTCCCAATCGAGTGTGGAGTAGAGACTAGAGGATCTTGCCTTGGGTGAACCTATTACAACTAATTCTCCTTTAGAGAGGAATCATTTGCTAATATTCTTTTAGTGTAGTCAGTTCATGAATTCTAAGGCCACTTTATCCAATATTCAAATGACCTATAATTATTGTGGCTGGATGGAACACCTATAGAAGTTCTATAATATAAATCATATTTAATAGAAGAGATACACTTAGATTTAAAGGTATTGATAATGGTTCAAGAATACTTTGATGTATCTCCCCTTTTATTTTTCCCTCTTGTCTTATTTTATAGTTTTTTATTTGCATACCATGGTGTGTTCTATGGTTTTTCATTTTTCAATGATTATTTGGAGAGTGAGTGGTTATTTTCAGATTTTTATGGATGTACTTTATTTTAGTTTCATTGTTATGGTATCCTGGGTTATAACATCTAGTATTGGACCATTGGGTTTGTTTTTTTACTTTGGTTGATCCATCATAATTAGTAAATTTCTAAATGGTGTGGATATCCAATCTATAACTCCATATCCTAACATCTTGGTTGGTTTGGTTAGGTGTGAGTTTGTTGGAGATTTATTTATAGGGTTTTGTCTTTATATTAGATGGATCGCTTGAATTATTTTATTTTTATTTAGAACTCAATGGATTTATGGAGGAAAACGGGGTTACAGTGGGAAGAATTGTCACACTGCAACCTCTACCGTCCTTTTTATTTTGTTATTTTATTCATATTTGTTCATTTCTTTATGTTTTGAGTCAAGTCATTTATTTTTTTTATTTTTTTGGGATTTTTTGCAAGGTTCAAGGATAACCCACACCATTTTTATAACATTTCAATAATGGTGTTGTTTTGGTATGTGACTTGTCAGATACATTCTACATAGTTGGAACACAATTTTCATAATTGTGCATCCCAACAATGTAGCGCCCAGTTTCTCTCTAGTGATAGAGAGATTTTTAGCACATGGTTTCGTAAACCGTGTGACCAAAATATGTGTTTTTCCTAGAATTTTATATTTTTGTGTTTTAAAAAATTCCCTGTCATGATTAAAACATTAAATGGGGTTTTTCCTCCCTATTTAGTTATTGTGTGTGAGGGAGACTAGGGATCCCCTCTATGCTTCCACCTCAATTATTTAGGTTTTTCTCTACAATTCTTGGTGTCGTTTTCAAGCTATGGCCTCTAATCCTTTTGTCCTTGAATATTCTTCTTGTTTCCTCCTCTTTCATTCCCAGGTTTCATGTTTTAAATACTATAGGGATATATTTTAAAATAATTTTATTCAATTCATGATGTTATGGTGTACATATCATGTCTTGGGTATTTCTATTTCCTTTTTTGGAGGTTTCATTTTATCTACACCAGATTTGAGGTAGGTAGTTACATGATTTCATTTTCGTTTCATATACCATATGTTATTGAGCTTTAAAAATGCATTTACCCTAAATTATTAGTTGGTTTCATTTTATAGAATGTGTAAAAAATTATTTTTTAAAGCGGGTGACTTCATCATTGGTTTTCATAATGTTTGGCACATTACATGAGTTCGATGAAATTCCTAAATGTGATTAAATTATGTTTTGATTGTTGAAATTGTATTTATAACACTTATTTATAATTTTATTATGTTATTAAATAATTGTTTAGTTTTTTTACTTGATTATTTTATATTTTTATCAGTTTACCATGTGAATTCCCTTGTTCATGATAAATCGTTTTACTTATTCCTTTTTTATTGTTTTTTTGGTTCTTCAAATGAATGAACACACACACACACACACACATATTTATTGATACAGTTAAGAAATTATATATTTATTCACAAAAATAAATATATGGGTTTATATATATATGGAATCTCATGGTAATAATCCTTTGAAAACATGGATCTCAAAATATTTCTTGATTCTTCAAAGTGTTTTAAAAAAATGGATTTCAAAATTGGATATGTTGAAATGGTTCATATAACCATTCTAAACATTATAGTGAATTTTTAAAAGGAAAATTTATTTATAAATTGGTTTCAAATATTTATTTTAAAACATTAGTTTAAAGGATACTTTGGAATTTTCACTGAGGTTCTCTAATGGTTTGAATATAAATGGTTTTGAATAGGAAATTAAGAAATATTCTCCTAGTTTTAAATAAAGAGGTCCAGTTGGTTCCTTGAAATGTTTCATCTAAAATTTGGTGCCCCTACATGGAATCCCACTCATTGGATGGGTGGTTTTACTTGTATAGTGTTGCGAGGTTGGTTGAACATTCTAGTTGACTCATGTCAATCCATCTTTGAGGTGTTGTTTGTGTATTTGTTACCTCGACTCCTAACTATATTAACATCCTGGTAACCTAAGTGTTTTTGTGAGGGATGATAGATGATTATATCGATATCCTAATTATACAATCTAGATCCACATTTTATAGAATGTCCATGGGGGGTTGTGCCACTGATGAGTTTATTTGAGATCACCCAGTATAGTTATTAACTTAGGATCTTTATCGATATTCGGAAAGATGGTTCTGGACTAAGTAAATATAGGGTCGCCTAATGGAATGTATAAGAACTTCCTATGATGATCTATCCTTTACTATATACTACTTATGATACTTTATTATGTCATTGAGTCTCATTTTTATGCTTTCCCTATAACATATATTTCCTTGTTTCTAGTTTTATATTATATAATTTCTTATAGTTTGTGATTATATTTTGATTTTCAAAATTAGTCCCATTTTTATTTGTTTTCTATTACCACTTTTATGGGTCCTCTACTATGAGTTCGGTATTTTTTAAAAGAGTTTTATAGAGTGAATTTTAATGATCTCACATAAAAGGGTTTAAGTTCTCTCTTCAAAACTAATTTGGGTTTTAAAGATATTTATGATTAAGAATGTTTTGATTGGATTTATTTAAATAATTTTTTCAATCTATTATAATTTATTTAAAAAGAGAAATGATGGTTTGTTTAATAAATAAGAAATTCATGGAATCTTAGTGATTTCCCAACAACCCCTTTTATACACACACCCTACTTGTGTCACATAACATTGGTTGAACTAAGGTTATCTTACAGGTTTGGGTATTTTTTTCTTGTTGATCTTGAGGAAAGTGGTAATTGGGTATATATGGTGACCAAGTGGTTATAGAAAGATCATGTTAGGTTACATTTGGTTTTAGTCTTTATTTTGTATCTTGTATATGGATCTTGTTTTAGTTCTAGTAGATTTATTTATTTTATATCATTTTTTATGTTTTAGAGTTGTTTTTTCATGACCTATTTATCATTTTTCTATCTTGTTTATAGAGTTTAATAAACCCTAATGATTGTATCACAATTACATTATTATCTACATAAGCTAATGGGGATCAGGATAACCCCTCGAGTCTATTGTGGGATAGTTTAGGTGTCTAGTTCAGGGATTACCTAGGCTATTTCATGAATAAATTGTATCAGTGAAACCCTTTTTATTTTGGGATATCTGGTTGTTTGGAGATTATGATTTTTGGAACTTGACATGTTAGAGAAGGAAGGGGGTTACAAGATCTTACTCATCTTGAGCCTCGAGTTACCATGGGTTTCTAGGTTTTATGTCTTGAATATTGATTACCTTATTTAGTTTTGGGAGTATCTTGGATAATGTTGATCGTTATTGTGATTGAAATAAAGTTATTTGACTGTTTTTAGGATTTCCATGTTTTGGGGGTGAATAAGAATGCTGAATTAGAGGTTTTTTGTTATTCCACATAGTTTATCAAACATTATGTTTATCTTTGTTTCATTCCAATGGTGGTCACACAGTTGGCACACATTCCGCTAAACCATGTGGCCAGACTGTGCATTGGCACTAACCTTGCTTTAATTGTTTTTGAAACTCCATAGTACCTAGTTTATTCTTGGGTTATTTTTAGGTGTTATTGAATTTATTTAAAATATATCTCTGTGGTTTTTTGTTGGAAAAATTATATTATTTTAAAAGTATTTTGAAATTGAGACTAAGTTTTAAAGAGATGGGATTAGTTTTGATATTTTAATGGGGGTTTTCATGAAATATAGTGGTATATTTTTATGGTAGATAACCTATTAATGTTTAAAAGGAAATTAATTTTGAATTTAAAATTCATCTAAACGGTATATTAAAATTTTAAATTGGGTTTATGGATTTAATATAACACCCCAAACAATTTATTGTATGCTTCTATTAAATAAATTCTATTCATCACTGTGTTCCTTTGAAACAACACTATGTTATTTAGGAGATAATCAAAACCAATCCATTAAATATATATTTTCCACTTCTATGTTTTGAATTTCGAAAAATGGTCTTCTAGAGTTGTGATCAGTAAGTCAACTGGAGTATCTTAGAACAAACTTGATTTTTGGTGAACATTAACATACCCTTATTAATATTAATATGAATAGTAATATGACCCTTATGAATAGTAAATAATAATATTATTTTATTTTCTTAAGGAAAAAATATAATGAGATCTTAATTAGTTTTTCAATGAGAAATAAAACTAATTGCACATTTAAGATTGTTATTTTCCGAATTAACTATGAATTTATTTAAAAATTAAATTAATAATACTGAAAAAATTGTTTTCAAAAAGGGAGTTTATTTTTTAATTCTACACGTTGAAAAATGGTTAGGGTAAATTTTGGGGAGTTTTTCTAAAATAAATGAATTTTTCATGAATAGTAAAAAATACAGTTTTGAGTTTTCGGTAGTTTAATAAAATCATAATGATGTACTAATTAAATATAAAGTATGGTCGACCAGTGTAAAGTAACTTATGACATTAGGTGTCCCAAGTGGTTAAAACAATGGGAAAATACCATGGTCAAGCCCATGGATTGGAAAAAACCACTAATGAGGTGTCCCTTTGAAGTTATTAAAAAATTACCTCTGTTTTTCAATAAATACCCAATCATCCATTCGTTTAATTTCATTCCAAATCCCACATCCTCTAATATCTGGTGGTTTTAATTCTATATGATTCCTCTCAAGGTGTCTCTAAGCCCCCAAGGTCCCATCCTTCATGATCTAGGAGTTATTCTACAAGGTAAGGGAATCGTTCATTCTCTTTTTTAAGTCAACACTTCTTTTATGTTATCTATTTGAAATTCCTTTCTCATATGTTGGGGTTTGAATTTATTTATTATTATTATTTTACTTTTTATTTCAATATGATGAGATACCCTTTTGTTCTCATCATTTGATTTTATGAAATTTTATGCGACGTGGTTAGGCTGTCGAATTTTCATAAGGGATCTGTCAACTTTTCTTTTATTTTCAAGTTCATCCATTTTATTTTTCTCTCCTCACCTCCTCTATCCAAATGAACATGATAAACTCCAGTATCATCTATATAATGGAATTATATCATGTGAATGGAATAACTATCATCAATATCTTTTCTACCTCCCTTTTATTTTTATAAATGAAATCAATATCCATGAGGATCCAATTTATAAACATTGTGGACAACGGAGTTTCGTTCTTCACTTTCTTCACCATTACTGGTCATGAAACCATTTTAATGGTTTAACCAGATAAAAATAGAAGTATTTCATCTCAGTAAAGTTCTGTAATCTTTACACACTCATAATACGAAATACTACGAAATAATAATACAAAACATGTTCATTGTATACAAAACTGCCAAGCTAAATCCAAGCGTTAATAAATAACTTTTGACTAATGATTCATCCTCAGTTATATAACATATAATCATTATAAGATAATTTATATCTCTTTAATTTAACTAATAATGTATAATAACAAATCTGGATATTTATCCACATTTCAAAATGAACTTCAATTCATGAGAGCATGTAAACAAATCATGAAAACCAAGGAAGAAAATGCTTCTAAAACAACAATATTGAACCTATTAATCCCATTAAAATTTAAATTAATTAATATAATAAGGTTATAATAAATAAATTACATGTATATGAGATTATGGAATTATTAATTAATGAATCTGAATTTGATTATTCAGGTCATTAAAACAAACGAAGAACACACTCAAGCAAAAGGTAAGGTGTTTCTCATCTCACATTCATTTCTGTGAGATTTTCATTGTTTGACACTTATTTATTGTATGTGGTATATGTGTTATGACATTTGATATATAATTATTATCTTTATATTCATGTTATTCAATGATTCATTTGTTGTTCATTAAGTTTTGGGGATATGATTCGACTGATTACATTGTGGTAAGGGACTTCGTCTCAACTACCTTTTTGTTGTGACTAACAGTTTATTGTTTACCTAATAATAATTATGTGGTTTACCTACTACCCATTTGAGATCAATTTCATTTAAAATTATTTTAATATTAAATATCCATAATCAAATTCCATGGATATGTTTGTTGTCTAAACCGTATACCATTTTACATACAGTGTTTATTTGGAAAGTTATTTTAAATATGGAAATATAGATGAATATGTATACTCTACTATATATAGATATTGAAAAGGAATATTAATCTTGAATTGAGTCAATGTATAAGGAATGATTTGGACATGACGTGGTGTGTGGGGCCCGCTATATTCCCTCTATGCATTGGTAGGTCTCATGAGACAAATCAGTTGGCGACAAACCCTTCGAGTTTGTTTCCAAAAAATCAGACGGGTTTCTACCCATAGAACTAAACCGTTTTTACGATATTATGGTTTCATGTTCCAAATACATGACTACCAATTAATAATAATTCTATTTATTCATTATTAGTTATTATTATTATCCATGATGTTTTCACTATGACAAAATCTATGGATGCAGTTTCATTATCAGTTTATTAATGGAATCAGTTATTCATTTATTCACTATGCCATATTGATTATGTCAAATTGATTGTGATTCACATATTATTGTACTCATTATTCCACTATTTTTAACCCTTAATAAGAGTTTGAGCTCACCCCTTTCATTATTTACTTTCAATAGGTGACAAAGTGGAGATCATTTATTGAGATTTTGTGGATGCAGTTTTTAGTTTTTGTTATGTATTGTATTTTGAAATATTTTCCAATGTAATTTGAGTAACATATATGTGTCTAGATTCCTTAATACTACTAAAATGATCGTTACTTCAGGATTTTTAATTCTTCTAACCATGCCAATATCACAAGTATTTCACCGGCTCCATCCTAGAGGGGTCAGGGTGTTATAGTTTGTATTAATGGAAGTTTAGTAAAAAAACTTGGAAACTATAGTAGGGAATGTCTAGTAGGGAACAAAGCCCTAAGTTAGTATTTGAGGATAAACATACAATAACATCCAGGTATTTTGGTAAGTAATAGATTATGTGGATATTTTAAGCAATACGTCCCTATCTGGATACGAGCAGGTATAGGCGGCTCTGGCACAGATGTATCTAGGGGTAAAACCCGAAAACACCACTTTGAGCTTGACTCGAACTGGAACCGGTACACAACAACAGGCCATGCTGCACTCTTGGTTACGACACTCATGGGGGATATGCTTAGGATAATCCATATTTTCTTTACAAACCATTATGAAGGAGTTTAATGTAATTTTGTTCTTAGAGGAACCTTTTTTATTAGATTAGCTATGCATAGATTTTCAATATATATTGAGTTATTTTCTATTTAAGATTCATAAACTCATCTAATATATCCCATTATTTAGTAATGATGTCTAATGAAAGATGGTGAATCAATACTCATGGGCAAGTTAGGGATCTCCCAACTGAGTAAGTCAACACAGTCAATGTTAGAGCAGATCAGATCATTGCAATATTGGGAAAACTTACTCATGTTGTAACGAATAACCATTCCACACCTGTGATGGATCGTTTCATGCGGCATAAGACCCCGTCTTTCAACGGGACTACTAATCCAGTGGTAGCTGAGCAATGGATCAAGTCCCTTGAAAAGATATTCAGCGCGTTAAGATGTAATGAAAATAAAAATGTAGTACTGGCGGTATATTATCACAAGGGCGACACTGATCAATGGTGGTCCCTGATTCAAAATACCACAGTGTAAGAAGAAATAGAAGATACAGAATGGAGGACTTTTAAGGAAATATTCTTCAAAAAATATTTCCCTCATGACCAACGAACTAAAATGAAGAGGAAATTCCTTGGCATGAATCCAAGGGAAGACGACAGTGTTGCAGAGTATGAGGCTACCTTCAAAAGGCTAGATTGGTAGGTCGTGGATTACGTACGTGACTAGGCAGACAAGATTGATCATTTCTTTGAAGGTATTAAGCCAAGTCTTATAAGGCCACTGGCTTCTCAATCATTTTCATGATATGATGAAATTGTATCTAGTGCCATCAAAACAGAGAGAGAGTTTTCCAGATCAAATATTTTCAAAGGAAACCAAGAGATGAAGTGGTAATCTAATAATAAAGGAAAAGGAGAATCACCAAAGAAGAGAAAGGGAACAAATAGTTTCCCATTATGCAAGAACTGTGGATAGAATCATCTCGGGAAATGCATGAAAGGCAAGGGAGTCTGCTATAACTACAGATAAAAAGGTCATCGATCTGGTGAATGCAAGGGGAAGAAACAATTCAATGATATTCAATTCTACAATTGCAGAGAGATGGGACATTATGCAAATTAGTGTTCTAATCATCAAGGAAACTCGACTCAGAAAAGGCCACGAGAGCAAGGGAGAGCCTATGCGAATACAACCAGGGAGGTTGAAGTTCCTAGTGACGAGGTGGTAGCTACTTTAATTGTTTCCTCAAACATAGAGAACAATTTATTTGATTCTGGATCATCACATTCATTTATATCCTCTCAGTTTTCCAAGAAAATTAGATATGTCCAATTTGATTTAATGAAGGAGTTGTCAGTCAATACTCCGATGGGATGTGTCATTGCAACAAAGGAATGTCGACTAGTCCCCCTCCAAACAGCAAAATGTGATTTAGTTTCCCACCTTATCACCATAACCATGAATAAATTTGATATAATTCTCCATATGTATTGGCTATAAAATTATGATGCGAGGATTTATTGCAAGAAAAAGGAAGTTACAATTTTTGAAAATGGTGTAGGATCTCTTATCATTAGAACTGAAACTTCTCCATCTGATTCTTGTCTAGACCCAACCCCAGTAGCTCTATTGAATGCAATTCTTGGAGAAGAAGAGAACCCAATATCTATGGATGAGGAAAGAAATATTCAAATTGAAGATGTGCATATATTGAAAGAATACATTGATGTGTTTCCAAAGGATTTAACTAGACATCCTCTAGAGCGGGAAATTGAGTTTTTCATTGACTTAATTCCTGGTGAAAGACCTATATCAAAGACCCCATATAGAATGACCAATGTGGAGTTAGTGGAGCTGATGAAACAACTAGAGGAGTTGAGTGACAAAGGATTTATTCAACCTAGTGTTTCCCCATGGGGAGACCCATTCTTGTTTGTAAAGAATAAAGATTTCTCCACGATGTTATGCATTGATTATAGAGAAATCAATGATATTACAATTAAGAATAAGTATCCTCTACCATGTAATGATGATTTATTTGACCAACATCATGGAGCTCAATACTTTTCAAATATTTACCTTCGATCCGGATATCATCAATTGAGTGTGAGAAAGGAAGATATTCCGAAGATAGAATTTTGAACCAGGTATGGGCATTATGAGTTTGCAGTGATGCCTTTTGGACTGATGAACTCAACATCTGTTTTCGAGGATTTAATGAAGAGAGTTTTCATGGAATATCTTGATATATTTGTTGTGGTATTCATCGATTATATCCTCGTATACTCAAAATCTATGAAGAACATGAGAATCACTTGAGATTTATTCTAATAACTCTTAGAAGAAATAAATTATTTGGGAAGTTTAGCAAGTGCGAATTCTGGCTTCAATTAGTTTTTTTTTTCTGGGCCATATTGTCTCTAATGATGGAATCCAAGTTGATCATGCGAAGACAAAGGAAATCCAAGACTGGACCACACCAACAAACATAACTTAGGTATGTAGTTGTATTGGCTTAGCAGGTTAGTATCAATGTTTAGTTCAGAATTTTTCCCGAATGGATAATCCACTAACCAATATCACACGTAAAGGAGTTAAGTTTGTATGGACAAAAGAATGTTGAAAATGCTTTGAAGAATTGAAAAGAAGATTGGTCAATGCTCCAATTTTTAATATTCCATCTGGAAGTGAGGGATTTGTAATATACAACGATGCATCAAAGAATGGACTGGGTTTCGTCCTTATGAAAAACAATAAAGTTATTCCTTATTCATCAAGACAGTTGAAGACTCATGAGAAAAATTATCCAACTCATTATCTTGAGTTAGTAACTACAATATTTACTCTGAAAATATGGAGGCATTATCTCTACAGAGAGAGATGTGAGATTTATACGGACCACAAGAGTTTGAAATATATTTTCACCCAAAAAGAACTCAAAATGAGGCAAAGAAGATGACTCAAGTTACTCAAAGATTACGATTGTTCAATACACTACCACCCAGGAAAGGTGTATAAGGTGGCAGATGCATTAAGCAAGAAATATCATGGACTTCAGACTCAAATGAGGATTGAAAGAGATCCTATGTTCATGGATCTACTGATGAAGGATATGGGAATTGTTAAAGAAGGGGAAACATCACTCCTCTTTCAAATGATTGGTAACCCATCTTTACTAGAGAAGATAAAAATTTCTCAATCTGATGATGAGAATCTGCACAGGAAAATTAATGCAGTTAAGGATGGGAGACTGGCTGACTTCGTGTATGAAGAAGGTGTTCTGAAGTTTGGGAAGGGCTTTTGAGTTCCATCAGTACCTAAGCTAAAAAGAGAACTATTAGATGATTCTCAAAGCTCAAATTTCTCTATACACCTGGGTAGAACCAAGATGTATAGAGATCTGAAGGAATATTCTTGGTGGGATAATATGAAGCAAGAAATTGCTGACTACGTGTCAGGGTGTCTAGTTTGTCAACAAGTCAAGGCAGAGAGAAAAAATCCCGAAGGAGTGATGCAACCTCTACCTATTCCTAAGTGGAAGTGGGATAACATTATGATGGATTTTGTCACCGGAATACTGATCACACCAAGAAGGAATGATGCAATATGGGTAATTGTTGATCATCTCACTAAAACAACACATTTACTTCCAATAAGAGAGGATTTACCACTTGAATTCCTGGCTAGATTTTATATTAATGAAGTTTTGAGACATCATGGTGCACCTCTTTAAATTGTCCCTGATTGAGATCCCCAGTTTACGTCAAAATTTTGGAATAGTCTCCAGAAGGCTTTGAATACTGAGATTCATATGAGTACCACATATCACCCCAAAACCGATGGACAATCTGAAAGGACTATTCAAACTCTAGAAGATATGTTGAGGTCATTTTCTCTTGACTTCCAAGGTATGTGGGATCAATACTTGCCTTTGGTGGAATTTTCATACAACAATAGTTTCCTTTCTAGTATTCAAATGGATCTATATGAAGAATTATATGTAAAGAGATGTAGAACTCTAACTTATTGGGATAAAGTTGGTGAGAGGAAACTTATAGGCCCAAAACATATAGAAGAGACCATGAAAAATGTGAAGAAAATAAAATCCCATATTAATGCAGCCCAATGTTGGAAGAAGAGTTATGCTGACAACCGGAGAATGGAATTAGAATTTCAAGTGGGAGGTCATGTATTTTGGAAAGTATCTCCATGGAAGGGCATCTTAAGTATTGGTAAGAAAGGGAAACTGAGCCCCAGGTACATCGGACCATTTGAAATTTTGGGAAGAAGCGGAGCGGTAGCTTACCATATTGTGATGCTTCCAAATCACTCCAGAGTTCATGATGTGTTCCACGTATCATTGTTAAATAAGTACATTCTATACCCAACAGATGTACTCATATATGAAGAAATAGAATTGGAACCTAATTTGTCATACTGTGAAAAGCCTATCAAGAATTTTGACACAAGGGTGCTAGTATTGAAAAATTGAAAAACTCTTCTAGAAAAGGTTCTTTGGAGAAACCAAAATATGGAGGGAGAAACATGGGAACCAGATGATTTCTTGAAGAAGAACCACCCACATCTTTTTTGTGGGATTTATAGATAAAATTTCGAGGATGAAATTTCCGAAGGAGAGAATAATATAACAACCCAAAAATTTTAGGGTATGATTCAAATAAATATATTATATTCATCACTGTTTTCCTTTGAAGAAACACTAGGTTATTTAGGAGATAGTCAAAACCTAGCCATTAAATATATATTTTCCACTTCAATGTTTTCAATTTCAAAAAATGGTCATCTAGAGTTGGGATCAGTAAGTCATTTGGATTTTGTTAGAATAAACATGATTTTTGGTGAATTGTAACATACCCTTATGAATAGTAATATGACCATTATGAATAGTAAATAATAATAATATTTTATTTTCATAAGGAAATAAGATAATGAGATCTTAATTAGTTTTTCAATAAGAAATAAAACTAATTGCACCATTATGATTGTTATTTTCTGAATTTACTATGACTTTATTTAAAAATTAAATTATTTTTACTAAGAAAATTATTTTCAAATAATAGAGTTCATTTTTTAATTCTACAAGTTGAAAAATGGTCAGGGTAAATTTTTGGGATTTTTCAAAAATACATGAATTTTTCATGAATAGAAAGAAATACAGTTTTGAGTTTTTTGTAGTTTAATAGCATCATAATGATTTAATAATGTAATATAAAAGTATGGTCGACTTCTGTATAGTAACATATGACATGAGGTGTTCCATGTGGCTAAAACCATGGGCTAATACCATGGGCAATCCCATGTTTTGGAAAAAACCAATAATGAGGTGTCCCTATGAAATTTTTAAAAAATTACCTCTGTTTTTCTATAAATACCCTCTCATACATTAGTTTTCTTTCATTCCAAACCCCTCATCCTCAAGTATCTAGTGGTTTTACCTCTCTAGGAGTCCTCCCAAGGTGTCCATAATCCCCCAAGGTCCCATCCTTCATGATCAAGGAGTTATTCTACAAGGTAAGGGAATCCTGTATTCTCTTCTTTAAGTCGACACTTCTTTTATGTTAACATTTTGAAATTCTTTTCTCATATGATGGGTGCTGACTTTATTTATTACTCTTACTGTACTTTTGATTTCAATATGATGAGATACTATTTTGTTCTCATCATTTTATTTTATGAAATTCTAAGCGACATTGTTAGGCTGCCAAATTTTCATAAGGGATCTCTCAACTTTTCTTTTCTTTTCATGTTCATCCCTTTTATTTTTCTATCCTCACCTCCTCTATCCAAATGATCATGATAAACTCTAGTATCATCTATATAATGGAATTATAACATTTGAATGGAATAACTATCATCAATATCATTTCTCCCTTCGTTTTATTTTTAAAAATGAAATCAACATCCATGAGGTTCCAATTTATTACCTTTGTGGACGACGAAGTTTCGTTCATCACTTTCTTCATCATTACTGGTCATGAGACCATTTTAATGGTTGAACTAGATAATAATAGAATTATTTCATCTGATTAATGTTCTGTAATATTTACACACTCATAATACAGAATAATATGGAATAATAATACAAAACAAGTTCATTGTATACAAAACTGCCAATCTAAATCCAAGCATTTATCAAAAAAAAAATTAACTAATGATTCATCCTCATGTATATAACATATAATCATTATAGGATCATTATTATCTATTTTATGTAAATAATAACATATAATAACAAATTTGGATATTTATCAACATTTAAAAATGAAATTCTATTCATGGGAGCAAGTAAACGAATCATGAAAACCAATGAACCAAATGCTTCCAAAACAATAAAATTGAACCTATTAAACCCCGTAAAAGGGCCATGAATGAACCTAATAGGGTTATAATATATCAATTAAATGTATAAGAGATTCGAGAATTATTAATTAATGAATCAAAAATTTGATTATTCAGGTCATTAAAACAAATGAATAACACAGTTGGGAAAAAGGTAAGGGGTTTCTCATCTCACATTCATTTATGTGAGATTTTCATTGTTCTCAAGTTCTTTCTTGTATGTGGTATATGTGTAATTCCATTTGATATATAATTATTATATTTATATTCATGTTATTCAAGGATTCATTTGTTGTTCATTATGTTCTGGTCATATGATTTGACTGATTACATTGTGGTAAGGGACTTCATCTCAACTACCTTTTCATTGTGACTAACTTTGTATTGTTCACCTAAAAATATTTATTAGGTGTAACTACTTCCCATTTGAGATAAATTTTCATTTAAAATTATATTTATATTAAATATCCATAATCTCATTCCATGGATACGTTTTGTTTCTAAACCGTATAGCATTTTACATACAGTTTTTATTTGGAGTGTTATTTCAATTATGGAAATATTGATGAATCCGTATACTCTACTCTATGTGGATATTGAAAAGGCATATTGATCATGTTTTGAATCATTGTATAAGGAATTATTTGGACATGCAGTGGAAGGTGGGGCCCGTTATAGCCCCTCGATGCATCGGTAGGTCTCATGAGACAAATCAGTTGGCGACAAACCCTTCGAGTTTGTTTCCAAAAAATCAGATGGGTTTCCACCCATGGAACTAAACCGTTTTTACGGTATTATGGTTTCATGTGCTAGATACATGACATCCAATTAATAAGAACTATCTTTATTCATTATCAGTTATTATTATTATCCTTGAGCTTTTCAATATGACAAAATCTATGGATGCAGTTTCTTTCTCAGTTTATTAAAGGAATTTGTTATTCATTTATTCTCTATGCCATATTGATTATGTCAGATTGATTGTGATTCACATATTATTGTATTCATGATTCCGATATTTGTAACCCTTACTGAGCATTTAAGCTCACCCCTATCATTTTTTACTTTCAACAGTTGACAAAGAGGAGATCATTTATAGGTCTTTTGTGGACACAATTTTTAGTTTTCGTTATGTATTGATTTTTTTAAACTTATCCAATGTAATTTGAGTAACATCTATGTATCTTGTTTCATAAAGACAACTAAACTGATCATTCCTTCAGGATTTTCATTCCTTCTAACCATGCTAATATCACAAGTATTGCATCGGCTCCAGCCTAGAGGGGTCGGGGTGTTACATTGAAAGTTGTTTAACATTGAAAGTGATATTTCAAAATTTTAAAATTAAAAATGTAATGTTTTATAAAAACCGAATATTAAAAAGATTTTAATGGATTTAAATAGTTATTTAGAGTTGATATTTAATTAAATCTACCTTTTTTAATTGGGGACATTATTTTTTTTGGTTTTATAATTTTTTTCTATTTATAGTGTGCCTCCTATAAGATGAATGATGGTTCATATTGGTTCGGGCGTTGCTTGTTTAGCCGTTGACACCACCCAAACTCATGATAGAATAGTGGGGTGGATTTAACTTTGGGGTTTTCCTAATTTTCATTGTTTTATAATTTATAGAGAGTTATTGGAGGTGATTCAAGTTGATTACGGAGTCTTCCAATCCTTACGAACTCCTGACATTATGAGGTTAAAATCTCTTCTAGGGTTGTTTGATGGGCGATTCCTGGAACGGTGGAAGATCATCCACCAATATTTGCAAGAAAGGATGTCATAGTAATTCTTTAAGACCATTTTTTCTCAATATTTCCTTCCTAGGGAATTTAAGGTAGAGAAGGTGGAGAGGCTTATGGGTCTCCAGCAAGGTCAACATAAGGAAAAATAGTATGTTGACCATTTTTATGAGACGATTCCCTTTTCTTTAGAGGTTTTATTGAATGATTCATTGAACGATCGTCAATTTCGGATGGGTTTTCACACTAATCATAGTTCTTGAGTCATTTTAGATGGTTATGTACTATTTTGGGCTTTGGTGAACAAGGCCTATCTAGTTGTGTTTCATTTTATGGTGTAACTTTTGTGGAGTAGTGGATCTTGTCCTTTCATTGTTGGTAAAGGATCCCTATTTGATGTGGTGTGTAGACCAGAGTAGTCTATATTGGTTGATCCTTATAAAACTATTCTCCTTTGGAATAATAATTCCCTTAATTCTTACAGTACTATTGGTTCATACATTACAAGCCCTCTTACAGAGATGTTCTAAATACCTTTCGTCAATGTGGTCAGTTGGGACACCTCAAGAAACTACATATTTCGAAGCAAATTTTTTGGAAGAGATCATCCTTAGTTATGAAAATATTGATAATGGTATGATATCAATTTGATTTATTCCCCTTTTATATTTCATACTTTCTTTGTTCTGTAATTTCTTATTTTTAACCAATGGGGTGTTCTGTCGGGTGTTCAGTTTTATATACTCATTTAGAGAGTGAGTGGTTGTTTGGAGAAATTTATAGATTTTTTTCTTTGGGATTTATTATTGACGTTTCCTAGGATATAACTTCTAGTAGTGGACCTTTTTGTTTTGTTTTACTATGTTGTTCCATCATAATTTAAAAATTCATGAATAGTGAGGAGATCAAATTTGGATATCCATAAATTGACATCTTGGTTGGATCTGTTAGTTGTGCATTTTTTAGAGATTTGACTAGATGGTTTTCTCGTTTTTTCAATTTTATCCCTTGGATAATTTACATTTCATTTATAAATCAATGGATTTATGCAGTAAAGAAGGGGTTATAGTGGGGAGAATTATCACACCACCAACCACACTCATCCCAATTATTTAATTTTATTTTATTTACATTTGTTCTTTTCCTCACGTTTCATGTAAATCATATAATTTTTTATTAATTTTTTGGGATTTTTTGTGAGGATCATAGTTAGTTTGAAAAAATTTTATAATAGTGAGGCAACAATTTTTTTTGGTGCATAAATTTTTAGAGCCATTTTTCATAATTGACACATTATTTATCCTACCATGTGGCCCAAACATGTGGTGCCTAGTTTGTCTCCAATGAGAGGAAAAATGTTGGCTCACGGTATGGTAAACCAAGTGGCTAGAATATGTATTGTTCCACGAATTTTAATTTTTTTGTTTTCCTGAAATTCCCTCTTGAGATTAAAACCCAAAATGAGGTATTTTCTTCCCTATTAGGCCAAAAACTATGAGGGATCCTAGGGATATAATCCTTTCTTCCACTTCAATATTTTAGGTTATTCTCTTTAAGTTTTGGTGTCATATTTAAGGTATGGCCTCTAATCGTCTTCTCCTTCCATCTTCTTCTAATTTCCCCATTCTTATTTCCCTTATTTCATGTTATACGAACTATATAGAGAGATTTTCACCTAGTGAGATTTGGTTATTGATGTTAGGGTGTGAATATCATGTATTGGGTCCTTCTCTTCCCATTTTATAAGGTATAATTCTATCCAAACTCTATTCAAGGTAGGTTGATCCATTATTTATCTTTCTTTTCACACACCATATGTTCTTAATATTTCCATATAAATTTCCTGTAAATTATTACTTGTGATACTTTTATAAAAAATGTTAATAAAGTATTTCCTAAATAATGTGACTTCATCATTTGATCTTAGATATGTTAGGAATATTTAATGTGTTCAATGAATTTTCTAAATGGGTTAAATTGTGTTTTGATTATTTAAATCATTTAAATTTTATTTCTAATGTTTAAGTGTTTTTTTATTATGGGATTGAATTATTTTTTTGATGGATTCATTGATTATTGTAGATTCGTTTCAGTTTTCCATTTAAACCCCTTTGTTGGAATAATTAGTTTTATTTTTTCTCCTTTATTGTTTTATTTTGTGATTATCATGAACACAGACATATATATATATATATATATATATTCACGTAATTAATAAATAATATATCTATACACATTCATAAATATATGTTTGCATATTTATATATATCTGTGGGAAATCATGGGAATTTTCTTCAGGAAACCTAGCCCTAAAAATGATCCTTGGTTCTTCAATGTTGTTTAAAAGAAATATTTCGAATAGATATTTATTGAATTAGTTTTCAGGCCTATTTGGCACTTTTCAAGGGATTCTTAAAACAAACGTTTATTTATAATTTTTTATGAAATCATGATTTTAGAATTTCGGTGTAATGTACCATTTGTAATGATCATAGAGGTTCTCTTACGGTTTGAATAACAGTGGTTTTAAAGAGGTTTTTGAGAAAGATGTTCCTAGTTTAAAATAAGGTTCCCTGGTTGGAACCTTCAAATGTTTCCGATAAAATTTGGTGTGCCCTCTTGGAATTCATCTCATTATAATGGTGGTTTCACATGGACATTGGAGAGAGCAGGGATAATCATTCTAGTTTTCACATATCAATCCATGCTTGGGGAATTGTTTTTTTCTACCTCACCTCCTAGTTATATTAAAATCATAGGATCCTAGAAACTTTAGTTGGGGGTTGATAAACACTTCTATCAATGTACAAATTTGAATAACTAGAATCCCATGGTATGGAAAGGCCATGGTGAGTTGTTCCACCGATGAGGCCTGTTGTGATCATCCATGATGGTTATTGAATTAGGAACTTTGTTAACATTCTAACAGAAGGTTCTAAATTTTTTACCTTTAGGGTCACCTCATAGAATGTTTAAGGATTTCTGTTGATTATCTATCCTTTACTATTTCCTTTATAAATTACTTTATTACATCACGAATTATCTATTTTTTGGTTCACCTATGATGTATATTCCTCCGGTTCCAGTTTTATATTGTGTACATGTTTCATGTTTACGATTATGTTGTAATCATTCTTTTTAGTACATTTCTTACATTATGTTCTTTCCTTTATGTGTTTCTATTTATTATTGATTTTATGTTTAATCTGGTTAGAGTTGGGTATTGTTTTAAAGAGGGTTTAGAGTGTGTATTTTTAAATGAATTCAATTAATAGGGTTTAAATATTTTCATTAAAAAAATTTGGGTTTTAAATATTTTTTCAAGTCAAAATATTATGATTGATTTTCTAGAAAATAACACAATGTATCTTTTACTAAGAATTTAAAATTTTGATTGATGTTTTTAAATAGTAAATACATGGACTCTTAGGTGATGGCCTACTAATCACTGTTATTCTCACACCGTACTTGTTTCACTAGAACTAGTAGACCCAAGGTTCTATAACAGGTTCAGGTATCATTTTAAAGTTAGTCTTGGAGAAAGTAGTCTATGTGGATGGATGGTGACCAAGATTTCAAACCGAGATCATGTTGAGTTCCTTTTTGGTTTTAGACTTTATTTTTAATCTTGTATCTGAATCATTTTTTGATCCCACTAGAGTCATTTATTTTATGTTGGTTTTTTATGTTTTTTTAGTTGTATTATGTTAACTATTTATCATCTGTGTATCTTTTTTATTATAAAAAATCATCCCTAATGATTGTATCATGATTTTCTGATGCGTTTCATTATCTCATGGGGACCAGGGATGACACTGGAGTATTTCATAGGTCAATTTGGGTTTTAGATTCTGAGATGTCCCAAGATGGTACATGAAAATATAGGACAATTTAAAGATTATCTATGATGTAAATAAGAACGTTAATAAATCCATATAAAAATATAGGGAATAATGTATGAAAAAAATAAAACAGGAGATGATGAAACTATTAGTGACTCCTTTACAAGGTTTATTTAAATTATAAGCACTACAAGATGTTTTGTTGAGAATTTAGAAGACTTTACTATTGTTGAAAAGATATTAAGAATAATTCTTAATAGATTTGATGATAAGGTGTCATCCTTAGAAGATAGAAATCTTAAAATCCTCTCTCTATATAATGAAAAACTAGTTTCATAATATATGAAATGAGAAGTGAAAATGTTGTTAAGAATAAATAAAAGGTTTATCGAGAAACATAATTCAAAGATGTAAAGAAAGTAAATATGAAGAAGGTTCTAGAGGAAAAAATTCAATGAATCGGTCACTGAATATAAAGTTAGTGATTTTTTTTGAATTAATGTATTTATTTTCAATAAAGTTGAAAATAATAACTATGAAGTATAAAGGAAAGTTACCTTTGATGTTTTTTTATGGAGCCATTGTACATTTCAGAGTAAGATTTCCATGGCTAAAGGATGATAAATATAGTGGTAAGGAAGATAGAAATTCATTGAAATTAAAAAAAACCAAACCCCTTTTCAGATGGAATGGTTAATAAGTTCTATAAATCTAAAATGAAAATATTTTGTCCTAAATTTGAGGAGGATAATTATAGTTAATTGAAGGCCAAAAAATTCAATGATGATGTGGCTGAAAATTTTCTTATTAAAAAGTTAATGATGTTAACTTTACCGGTGATGAATGGAAAATCTATGAATAAGAAGAGGAGGAAACTCAGATGGATTTTTTTTATTAAAATAGAATCAAAATTTTGACTCTCAAAGATTGTTAATCTTAAAAAATAAAACAAGAAATTGATCGAAGAAGATATATCAGAAAAGAATTTGGAATTGGTTCTGGAAGAAAATTTATGGTTTTTAAAAGAAATTGATCAACATGATATGTTAATTCATAAAGAAAAAAATATCAACGTAAATATTGATAAAAAAAGAAAGTAAAGGAGAAATAATTTGATATTGTTAAACAAAAACTTATTAAAACTATGAAATTAATCAGAAACAGCCAAAAATCAATTATAGATGTTGATTAAAGTCATTAGAAGTGTGAACCTCGTAATGATTAAAAATAAAATTCCCCATAGATTATCAATAAAATTGAAAATATATTAAATAAGATGTAGGTTAATAAGAACATGTAAATACCAAAAAATTATAGAGTCATAGATACTAAAATTTCATAAAAATGTATGTTTGATGAAAATAATGCTGCAATTGAAGAAATTGTTAAGTCTAAGAAGAATATTAAGTTTAAGAATGATGATGGTAACAAATATGATAGAAATTGGGTACATAGTTATAAACATCATACATGTTATAGAGGAAAATATTATTTTTATGGATATTACTAGTATTTTGTGGGTTTTGGTATCCATTTAAAATATGATGGTTCAATCATCAACACTACAATGAATCCAGAATGTATTATAGGTATATTAGAAAAATTGTAATCTAGAAGTGATTTATTTATGGATGAACTGAAACACAACCATGTAAGTGTCTCATTATTTTTTTATGAAGGAATGTACATTGTTTTCTGAATATATGGATTTTTTAGAGAATTAATTATTTGAAATATTTAAGAAGAGGAAGAGAAACCAAGGGAATCTTGTTTCAAGTTAGAGATGCACGTAAATATGTTATCTGAGCTAGATGGAAGAATATTGGTTATGGAATTATAGGAATGGTCATATGATCCAAAGTAATATAATAAATCTCATAAGGATAGAAATCATTCATGATGTTACAGACATGAGAAGAAAAATTGATCGATTTTTTTGATATGTCTAAATGGGAAAATTATAAATTTAGCACAAAAAATTATTAAGATACATTCTAATCATCCCATGGAGGTGATTAATTGTGATATATATGGGCCCATGATAAAGTAATAAATAATTTTAGACAAGTAATTTATTTATTTTATTGATTATTTTACTAAATTACATTTATTATGTTTTGGAAATATAAATTAGAATCTCAAAAATGTTCACATATTTTAAGATATGTATTGAAAAGGAATATTCATATTCTGTGAAGATTATTTGAACAAACATTAGTGATTGATACAAAAATGGGAAGTTAAATGACTATCTTGAAGAACGTATAATTCATCATGAATTTACTGCACCATACACACCATAAAAAAATGGTGTCACTGAAAGAAGAAATAAATGTTTGGTAGAGATGGAAAGAACCATGCAGATTGAACATGATACTTATTGATTACTTTTGGAGAAAGACAATTGGAGTGTACATTCAAATTTAGAATAACTATTTATATATGAAAAACATTGATATGACTCTACTGGAGATGTATTACAAAGATACCCCATGTTTAAAATATTTATAGGTATTTGGAAACCCATGTATAATCAAATTTAAATATGCAAATATTTTTATGTCTGATTAAAGAGGTTTTGGTGGTATCCAATTTATATACCCTCTTATTTTTAAAGGATGATTATTTTAAAACAAATAAATAGGAAATATTTTTAAATCTATATATGTGAAATTACTAGACCATTATAATATAAAATAATCACAATTTACTATGGATATGATAGTAAGTAAAAGGGAAGTTGTTACTATTAAACCTAATGAAAAAGTTCCTGATAAAAGAGACGACATAAAAGATGCACACAAAGAAAAATCTATCTCATGTATTTAAAGCGATGAGGAACAATCAATTTTATCTCATCCAAGTCCAATGGATCAAGTTAAGGTATAAAATATCAATTTAGAGTTTTGGAAATGGGGTCAATCTAGAAGAACATCAAGGACATTTTCACATGCTTCCTTTTTTTCATAGTATGAGCCTCGATATTTTGAAGAATGTTTCAAATATTATATGTAAATATATTACATACATAAATAATTTAATCATATTTACATGAATGATACATGTGATCTTGTAATAAAACCAAAAGGTAATATTTATATTGGAACAAAATGGGGTTTTTCAAACATGTTTAATGAAAATAGTGAAGTGATAAGAAATAAGGAAATATTGGTTAGTAAAAGAAACTATCAAGTTGAAGGTATTTATTTTTATGAAATGTTTTCTCTAGTAGAATGACATGAAACTACCACAATCATTCTTGGTCAAGATGAATACTATATAAGATATTATAGATGGATATCAAGTATGATTTTCTTAACGTAGAGTTGTAGGAAGAGGTTAATATTGATAAACCATGTGGATTATTTATTGGTCAACATATAATATATGTCTACAAGTTGAATAAGGATTTGTAAGAAATGAAACTAGTCTTCAGAGCTTGGTATTCTAAATTTTATACAATTCTAAATTAGTTAAACTTTATAAAATAAATAGTCGAAAAAAAACCTCTATAAAAATAAAGAGGGGTCCCTCAACGTAATTTTTTATGTTGATGACATCATATACATAGAGAATTATGAAGGAATTTATGAAATTTTTAGGAAACATGTGAAGAATATATCTGAGATATCTTGGCTAGGTTAAATGAAATACGTTCTTGGATTATAAATCACTCAAAGGAAAAGGTACATTTTTCTATCTCAAGAAAAGTATTCTAAGGAACTCTGGGAAAGATTTATCATAAAAGATTTAAAGAATTTTTCCACACTTGTGTTAGTGGGAAAAAAGATATCAAGTACGGTAAAGTAAAGGATGATAATACAATATAATTTAGGTATTTTATTACAAGTCTTATATATCTAGAAAATTCAAGGGTCTATCCAGTGTATGTTGTTACACTTTGTACCAGGTATTAAATTACTCTTAAAGAGTCTTATTTTTTGGATTGAAAAATAATTATATTCTATATTAAAGGACGAATTTATTTTGGGTTGAAATATGTTATCTCTTGAAATATTACCTTTTTGGATACATATATATTGATTAGATTGGCCATTTCTAAGAAATAATATGTCATCACAAATTTTAATTACATAAAATTTCATTACATTGTACAAACATAGGATATCTTAAAGAATAGTTTCTTAGATAAAAAGGTATATAATACATGAAAACATAAAGAATTATACTTAAAAACATGAAATTATTCATCATAGGTTCATGATAAGAATATTTAATGCATCTCATAACCTTAGGATCTACATAAAAAGAAAGGGAGAGCATAAGGTCTAGTATGGGAAAGAAAGGGAAAAAATTTACATGTGATCTTGAGAAAAGTCAATAAGAACATGAGGAATACAACACATGCATAAGATTAGGTAAAATTGGAATCTCATAATAAAAACAATTTTAATCATAACATGGAAATATGGATACAACATTTAAATGATAAATTAATAACAAAATAACAATGGTCTGTCATCGAGGTGTTATAAAAATTACCAAAGTTATTCACCAAGGTATAGTAAAACATGTTACCAATAGAGATTAAATTCATTACCCAATGCATTAGAGATATATTAGGGTGAAACCTTCAAATGACTTAATTAAGGTGAGAAATATAAATCATAATAATTTTTAAAAAAAAATTATTGTGGAAAATAAAATAAATGAGTTTCATAAAAGAATCATGGCATTTTCAAAAGCGCTTAAAGATAAGATATATATGTTGTTTATATAACACAGAAAGGAAATGAGGGTTTTATGTATTTAAATTTTATAACAAAATAAACCAAATTTAAATATTTTTCAATAATCCTAGAAATTAAATAGTTTTTTGTATCCACCTAACAAAAATAAAAGGGAATTTCTTTAGGGGAAGAGAGAAATTTTGAAAGTAGAATATGCAGCATAATGGGTATAAAACATGCTCTTAGAAAAGGGTAAAATGTGAGGGTAAAATGGTGTCCCAATAATAAAAGACTTTTAATAAATGAAATATAAATAATAAAATGGATAGAATAACATAGATAGGGAATTTGGAAGGAAATCAACCTAAAAAAGTGAGCTTTAAAGAAAAAGAGATGTTGAGATTTCCCTTACTTTGAAGAGTAGTTCCTAAAACATGATGATAGGGACCTTGGGGGCTTGAGTAAACATTGGGAGGACATTGTGGGAGGTAAATATATCAAATATTTAGGGATTAAAAATTTGAAGTGAGTGGAAATAGATAAATGGGTGGGTATTTATAGTTAAATAGGATGATTTTTTTATTAATTCCCACAAACACCTAGGTAGTGGTAAGATGAAAAACCATAGGATTTCCCTTGGTATTTTAGAATGGTATTAAACACTCAGGACACCTATTATGTTATTTTTATCCAAAAAAATTGAATAGACTTTTATATTACATATTACATCATTATGACCTACTTGTGATGTCATTAAACATACTAAAAAACTCAGACTATTTTTTTACAATTCAGGGAAAAAATAAGGTATTTTAGAAAATTATCATAAATTCACCCTAACCTATTTTTGGAATTATTATTTGAAAAATTATACTTATTTTATCATTATAATTATCTAAATATTATAATTTTAGCGTTTAAATATAAAAATCCTTATTTATTAAAAATAATAGCAGATAGAAAGTATAAAGTCAAATTTCGGATACTTGAAAAAAATTAAATTATTTTACCATATATATATAAATAGAAGTGATTTAATCATAATATTTAATTAAAATAAATATTATTCATAACAACATAGATTTTTGTAAAAATTATATCTTTTCTAAAAATTAAAATTTCTATTCAAAAAATCAATTTATCAACTTCCTCATTATTTTGTGAAACAATATTCACAAAAACAATTATGGGAATAAAAAGTTTATCCATACAATGAAATAAAACATTAAGTTACTAGGGACTAGACAGATGACTCTTTATAACACCCACATATGGTCTAAGGGTAATGTGTGAGATGGTGGTGGATTCCAGGGGCAACTCAGCTAACACTATTATAGTTGTAATTTTCACTAACTTAAACTAATCCCGTAGATGATTTCATTCAATATTCACTTATTGAACCACATCTTTTGATTGGTCAATAGAGAATCCCAGTGATGCTAACTCCTTCGCATGCTCTGACAAATGTTCTTCATACAAAACGACTTTACTAGTTCTGGCCATCATTTATCCTTTTTGTATTGATTATCTTTTGTTATTTGTACTTATAAACATTAATTATAACATTAATTTTATTATCGAGAGTATTGTTTCCAATGGTCGTATTGACCAATAGTCATAATTGACCAACAATAATATAATTGTTGAAACCCAAAGGACAAATTTCAAATTATACTCACATCCTTATTAAAGAGATATAGTTTTTTATTAAAATATAATATAACACACATTTTCAGGAAAAAAATATCATTAAAAAAGTTCGAGTCATTACATTCTTACCTACTTAATAAATTTAGTCCCCAAAATATCAATTCATCACCTCAGTTGAGAAAATTAATTGGAAATTATGCCTCATTATTTCTTCTAGTTCGCACATTGCTTAGTCATATTTATGGTTCTTTCACAATACTTAAATTAGGTGGGTATTCTTGTTTCATTGAACTATTTCTCTACGTTACAATATCTCAACCAGTTGATCCTCATACAATTTGTCATTTTATAGTTGTACCACCTTAGGATTCAGTTTATGTGAATGCATGGTTATTTAATTCATCAAGAGAGAGATTTTGAATACATCATGATCTTGAACTAGAATTGGAGGAATTTAAAGCTGGTAGGACACTAATCATATGAAATCAAGGATTCCATAGGGGCTAATGTACCTACCACCACATCATTTGGAGATTAAACTTCAAACATCATGATAGAAAAACCATGAACTTTCTCTCTTGTCCTATACTGAGGTTGATGGTGATTCCCCTTCGCTACCTTTAGATTTGGAAAGTGATTAGAAAATTTACCATGTTTTCCACACTTGATGAATTGGACTTAAGGTTGGGCCTCCACCATATTCCCTTTGTTGTTAGTGTTGATAAGTAGAGGCTTCATCTCACTATAAAAGTTATGAGAAATTTATCTATCTATTTTACACTTGTTACATTTCCCTCTTCTGGGTAATGAGTTCCCTGGATTCTTCTTCCCTAATTTGTTTCATGTGTAATGTTTCACTTACCTTCCACATCTTCCATGATCAAAGTTACTCTCTAAGAGTTCCTCCATTTATCTCTTCTTTTCATTTGATTTATGGGACCATTGTATCTCTATGAGCTCCAGCTCAACCTTCATAGAACTTCTCACTATCTATTCATAGCTGTCATATTATCAATGGATAGATACCTCCATTTATGGGTTCTTAGTCCACCGAAGAATATATCAACCTTTACATTAAAATCAATGAAAAAATTAGAGGTTTAGTGGGAATGTCTTATAAATTGAATATAATAGCATCCCTAAAAATCATTTTTCTTTTTCTTAGGCTATAAGAATTTCTTCTACATTTTTGTTCTCATCAAACATGGTAAATAATTATTTGAAAAAGGTTACCCTAAACTCTTACCACTACATAGATTCAATATCCCTTAATGGATTCGTGTTTTTATTCAAATCCTACCACTGATAAGCTTCTCCCTTGATGTGGTACATAGGGAGGGTAAATTTATCTTATTCCAAACAATGGAGTACATAAAATATATTTTCTATATAGCTTATCAATTTTTCGTCAATCAATGGTGTGGTAGATCCACTAAAAGAAGGAAGTTTTTGACACATAAAAGACTCAACAAGAAGTTGTTACCTTCTTGGTTAATCTAGTCACTTATCTTGATTCAAGTTGTTATTTATAACTTTAGTATGTTGATTAACCATTGTTATAAAATTTTCCATTCTATCTTCCAACGGAGGGTTGTATGCACATGGTCTGTTGTGCTCACCATTCACACAATTTGTCCTATTTACCACAATTTTCTTAAAGAAGTCAAACATTATGAGAAGTATGATTATTTTAAGAATATAATAATTCAGGAAGAATTTTATGACTTAACACATCATTCATAAATATGTTATTCTTTAACAACAATTTAATTTTCTATATATCCTTCATAATGGTTCATAAAAATCTTATGATTAACCAAAACTATTCCTCAGATAGTGTTAAACTCGGTGTATAGTAAAGACATTTTTTTACATGGTTATGTGAATTCAGGCCTGGTGAACCTTATTTGAGTTCTAACACAAGGTACATCTGTGTCAGAACCATGTCCACTTTTTTGTATCCATGCATGGATTTATTTCCTTGAAAACCACTAACATAATAAATAACAAAAATACAATGTTGTTTTCCTATATTTTAACTTTTCCCCAAGGTTCTTGCTAATGTTTTTAGATCCTAATTTACACATATAAATAAACTATATTTTGATACCAACTGTGGTATTATACCTTTTTATTAAATAACATCTCATTACATTCTACAAATAGAACATATTTTAATTCTTGGTTTCATGGAAAAAAGGTACATAATACATAAAAACTAAAAAGATTATTATAATACACTTTAAAGGATTGATAATATGTTCATTCTAATTATATTTACCACATATCATAACTTGGGGACATACATGAAAGGAAAAAGTGAGCATAAGGAAATGTAAGGGAAAGTAAGGGAAATTGTTTACATGTGATCTTAAGAAATGTCAATAAGAGATTGTGGAATATAATAAAGTAAAGAAAAAAGAAAAAAAGGGAATATCATAATAAAAATAATATGATTAATAACATGTATATATGGATAGAAAATGTAAATGAGACATTCATAAGCATATCACCATAGTTTGTCACCATGGTGTTATAATAATTACCCAGGTTATTCACCAAGGTATCCTAAAACATTCCATATATAGAGATTAAATTCTTAACCCAATGAATTGGAGCGCTATGATAGATAAAACTTCTAATGTATTAAATTTATTATGATCCACAAAGAAAAAAATAAATTATTTCAAAAATAACCCATGGATAATAAAATAAAATGGGGTTCATATTAATATCACGGTCTTTCAATATTTATTTAAAACACAAAACATGGTCATTGTGTCATTTTTAACCCAAGAAAAGGAAATGAGGGTTTATGTATATCAGTTACGGAATAAAATAAATAATATTTATATCCTATTTAAAAATCATATAAATTAAATAGGTTTGGGTATTCACATAATGGAAATTGAATGTAATTTCTTGTTAAGAAGGGAGAAATTTTTAGAAGTAAAATTGATAGCATAATGGATATAAAACATGGATTTAAAAAAGGGTAAAAAGAGACGGGAAAAGGGTCTCACATTCATAAAAAATTATTAATACATTAAATTTATAGAATAAAATGGAAAAAATAATGTATTTTATTTAAATTTTAATGACATTATAAATGAAAAGTGAACTTGAAAGAAAAAGAGAAGCTGTGATTTCCCTTACCTTGAATAGTGGTTCCTAAAACGTGAAGATCAGGACATTGGGTGCTTGAGGACTCCTTATGAGGACTCATTTAGAGGTAAATATATCATATATTTTTATAGGATTTATTGGAAGTTAAATTTAATAGATAAATGGGTGGGTATTTATTGAAAAATAGGAGGATGTTTTTATGAATTTTGTTAGACACCTGAGTATTAGTAAAATGAAAAACCATGGGCATGACAATGGTATTTTCACATAGTATTGAAAAAATGGGAAACCTATCATTTTATTTTAATCCAAAAGAGTATAATAACATCTAATGTTACATATTACATCATTATGAAATAACTATTATGTCATTAAATATATCCAAAAACTCAAACTGTATTTTTTCAATTCACTGAAAAATTATTGTATTTTATAAAATTCTCATAAATTCACACAAACATAATTTGGAATTGATAATTTTAAAAATGATATTAATTTTATCAAAATAATCATCTAAAATTTATTATTTTAACTTTTTAATAAAAACATCTATATTTATTAAAAATAATAGTGGATTGAAAGTGCATGGTAAAATTTCTAACACTTGGAAATAAATAAAATTATTTTATCCTTTAAATTTAAATTGGAGTGTTTTAAACATAATATTTAATTAAAATAATCATTATTAATAATAACTTTGTTTATTATAAAAAATATATATTTATTGAGAAGTAATTTTTTTTGAAAAACCAATTTATCAAATTCATCATAGTTTTAAGAAAAAATATTCTCAAAATAAAATTGATAGAATAAAATATTTTCTTATAAAAAGAAACTATAAATTATGTAACTAGGTACTTAAAATATAACCCCTTATAACACATTTATACAACCTAAGGGTATTGTTTTCAATGGTGATAGATTATTGGGTTGCGTCGTCTAATATTTCCTGAGTGGTAATTCCCATTAACTTGGACATCTCCCATATGCGATTTCATTAAAGCTTCACTTGTTGAAGCTCAACTTGGGTTTGGTGAAGAAAGAATCCCAATGATGATACCTACCTCCCAATTTCTAAAAAATGGGCTTCATTCAACATGACTATACTAGTTGAGGCCATCATTTCTAATTTCTTCATTAATTATCCTATGTCATTTCTATTTATAAACACTAATTATAACATTATTTATTTATATCAAGAGTATTGCTTCCAATGGTCGTGTTTACCAATAGTCCCAATTGACCAATGATAATATAATAGTTGAAACCTGATGGTCCTTTTTAAAATTATACTCACTTAATTATTAAATATATATATTTTTTTGTCTATAAAATAATATAACACATATTTTTAGTAAATAATTCTCATTAAGAAGTTCGAACTGTTACAACTAATATCCAAAAATTGTAAAATATTATTCATGGTAGAATTATGTGTGAGTTGGAATACAAAGAAGTGAATTTTAATGACTCCCAACATTATTGAAGTTTATATTATGTCTATGACTCAACCTGCAAAACATTTAGTTTAGATAATGACTTAATTGGAAGATTTTTTGGTTGATGTAAAGCTACCCCATCTTTTGAGCTATGATAATCAAATTTGTATAAATCTTAATAATATTATAGTTCAACATTATTAATAAAATCACATTTATATTTAACATTACTTACACAAAGAGAATGTGGAAATAAATGAGCTGGAGTTAGAGTTTGTTCCTACAATGGAGAACGTAGCTAAAATCCTTACTAAAACAATTTCCTTCAGAAACATTTAAAAAACTGAGACTGATGATAGGTGTACAACCTCAAACTCTTCAAAAATAAAGTATGTTATATATTTCCCCTTTATCACCTTTTCTTTATAAGTTTTTTCCAAAGGGGGATAAAATATGTGACCTAAATCTATCCACTTCTATGTTCTTTACCTTACAAGGAAGAGAATATATTTAGGCGGAGTTTTTAAAAGGTTTATGTTGTGGTGTTATTATTTGTTTAATATTATAATAGTTTGTTGATGTGGATGTAGTGATTTTTTCTGTATAGGTTGAATTCTATTTTGATGATGAAGTCCAAAGTGAAATAAGTCATTCCAAAAGACTGTTAATCACTTCTTGATAGATATCATGATATTATTGTTTAGTGATTCTGGTTTCCTACACTGAATTTTCTCATGTAGGATAGTAATTTATTTATTTATATCCATTTATTATGTTTTAGAGTTTAACTAATTCTTATTTTATAGATAAAAAAATCAAAAAGTAGAGATTGTTGACACCATGAAACATTGAGGAGTTTTTTTAATGTAAGAAGAATTTATTTATGTTGAAAGAAGTATTTATTTATATACTATATTTTTTTGACACTAATAAATCAATTTAGTATGTTTATATCTCCATGTAAAGTTATAAATAGGGTTGTGGTTAAGATATAGAGTCCAATGGACTAAGTACAATAGACTGAGTCAAACAGACCAAGGATAACACCAAATTTTCGAACAATATCAACGAACTAATATGTTCTTATAAATAAAATTCGGTAGTGAATTTCTAATTTTTAGAATACTAAATATATTGATAGTTTTAATGAATTTATGATCCTAGATAAATTTGGTCAATTGAAGAAGTTAGTAGAACTTGGTGAATCTATGGTCCATAGACAAAGAGAATGGTTGTTGAAGTTTTTCCAAGTAAAGAGATGTACGGGGTGTATCATATGGCTTGTACAAAGATCAAGATGTGAATTAAAGAAGTACCAAACATATATCACAAAGAAAATTTATTAGATAAATATCACCAGATGGACTTTTATTTTTTTATCTAATAGAGTATATCATAGAGAATTTTACAAAATCCTCATACAGATTCCAAAAGTCAAACATTTACCAATTCATCGAACATACAAATTTTTATGAAAGGTCAAGCTGAATGAGAGTTAAAAGGATGTAATTAGATAGAGATACTCAAAGAGATCTTATCATATGGATCATTCAAATATTACCATATGGAAATGTATAATGTTTACCAAAGGGAGGAATTTGCATAATGTTTTAACAAATGAATGTCTTCGAATGTCATTTAATTTTTTTAAAACAAATTAAATGCGATTATAAAACGATAGATTTTCAACATTTTAATAATAAAAAATTAAGGATCATAATTCTAGGTAGGATTTAAGGAATTTTTTATGAATGTTGATGGAATTTTTTAAGGAATTCATTATGAATATTATTGAGTCCCATTAACACAGATGATTGAATACTGAAAACTAATAAATGATTAAGAGGGGTGTTAAATGTTTGAGTGGGAACATTGAACATGAAATTCACACTAATCCCTATATTTTTGAGAAAAGGATGACTATATAAATGATATATAGTGCATCAAAAATTGTTTTACAATATATTTTCTTCTAGGATATATTTTGAAGAAGTGAAGTTCCATGTTACCAAATAGAGTATTCCAATAATTTGGAATGAGATGAATAATGTGATAAAGTGATCAGACAAACAGAGGTGATTAAATGCATAGGTAAATAATATAATAGACCAAGTACATCAAACTGAGGGTATTCGATAAATAAGTGATCATATAAATAGTTTCATACAATTTTTTTGGATGTAGTTATTTCTCATTATTGTGTAGTAAAATGTAGTAGAAGATGAACTTGTATGAAAGAAGTTGTGCAGAAAGAATCATAGTGACAACATAACAAAGCCTATTGGTAATGGTTCCTTTATTTTTTTTAAACCTTTTTCTGTCATTTTATCTATGCGAGTAGAACATGATCTGTCTAATCACTATAGTTCTTTGAAAGTGATGGATATTCTATACTTTCTATAACCACCAAATTATTGTTTTTTAGTGAATATATGTTTATTTTTTATTTGAAAACCATGTCACGGAATGGATAATATTATTGAGTAGTGAACCTTTTATGTACCTGTGTTCCTATGGATGTGTTTTATTCCAGTGGATTAAATTATCACTAACCATAGGTGAAGGTTTTTCTTAAAAAAGGAAAACATAAAAATAATTTATCACTAATTCCCCCCTCTTAGTGATCACATAGATATTGAATGGTCCTTTGATATAAAACAATCTAATGTCACAATATATGTTTATTTTATATCACCATGGTTTTTGAATAATGATTTAGATTCTTATTCGATGGTATATGTTATATTTTCATTATCATCAAAATTTTATCAACATTTCATTGATATGTTATAAGATTATGTTATCATGCCTAATTATCACTACTTATGATTTCATGATCTTATTTAATTAATCATGATATTTTTTCATGATAATATCACTCACTTTTTAATGATATAGTGATTAATCCTTTATATATTAGTGATAATGTTTCAGTAATTAATATTATATAGAGAATTTATTAGATTGTAATAATTTATTCATATTTTTTATGATAAATTCCATCTCAAATTGGGTGATAAAAAAAAGTATAGTTGCCAATGTCAACAAAAAATTGAGTTTTGGTGGTGATCTTAGAAATTTATAATATATCTATAATAAGGTATAACAATTAATGTTGTTTTTAGTCATCTATATTTGTGTGAGTGTATGTGGGTAAAGTGTGTATTTTTAGCACTAACTATAGATTAGAGATTAGTTGGCATCATATTAGAGATTAATTATTATTAGTGATATGATTAAGAAGAAATGATGTATAAAACATAATTAAATATATGTTGATCTTAAAATGAAATTGGGTAAACTAATAGTTTCATAGTTAAATTAATAGTGTTATAGGTTTTATTCAGGTTGACAAAAGTTATGAAAATATAGTATTGTGTTTTTCATATGATTGATTACTTTTGTATAATTATATAATATCACTTCTCCAAATAATCACATTGGTTTTATTTAATGGATTTAAATAGTATAATGTGATAAAATAACTAATGTGGTGGTGAAATATATAGTTATCCTTATTATAAATGAAATGGAGATTGATATATTCTGAAAATTTTAATTATTATGATTACAAAACTATCTTGGGTTATTAATAGTGACATAAATCATGTCATGATCCCAAACACACTAATGAAAAATCAACATTATATCAAATCCTTCATGGAATGCGAACCAAAATACATTAGTGGATCCTCCAATAAATTAATTGTTTAAAAATGTTTCCAATAGTAAGGAAAATATTTTTTTCCTTCAATAAAAAAAATCAACTTGGTTATCTTCCATTTAGTATGTTATGTCGATATATTTTGTAAACTGATCTTGATAAGAAAATGTTAGATATTTTTTATCATTGAAAAAACCATTTGATACAGTTATTATATATAATGTATGTAACTCCTTACAATTTGATATATACTAGAATAATTTTCTAATAAATATCGTAATTATCCTATTTTTATAGTTATATGGAACTATTGGATTATGTTGATTATATCAACATATATCAAATATTTTTTTAATGAAAATGATTTAAATAGATTAAAAGTTCATTGATAAGGGAAGGTAATGGAAAAGATAAAAGAAGATTCAATTTCCTACCTTAACAAAATGATAGTACATGTAATAATACATGTTATGGTCATGGATATAAATAAGTATTATAAAAATTAACAACTAAATGTGGGATAATATTATAAATTTAAATACTGATAAATATGAAATATATCCAACGAGTAAGGAATATTTTAAGGAAACATTTTTCTCATATTCTCTATCTTAAAACTGCGAAATTTTTTTATGGGAATAATTATGAAATATCTATAAATACCCATAGAGATAACATCAAAATACATTCATGGTTTCTATATGAAAATATAATTAAATGTATGATTACTAAAACAAAAAATTAATCATACATTATATAAATATCATATGATAACACATTCCTCTCTTTACAAACATTATACAAAAAATCATGATTCTTGGACTAATATTGAGTTCCAAGTCAAACATAAATATAATGAAATCCCTATGTTAATGATATCACTACATATTTTTATTATTTAGAGGAATGAAAATATCAAGTCTGAAAATATTTTTAGTGGGAATATAGTAGTATAAATATTTATATAAGTTTTCAATATCAATAAATGAAATTTATTTTATTTAAATTATATTTAATATAACTATGGAAAAAAAATATATTCCGTGAAGAAAATAAGTAAACATACATTAAATTATTTATAATAAATCATAATTTATATATAATATATTGATACATACTATAAAATTAATAAAACTATTGTTTAAAAATAAAAACATGTTAATAAAATTATTTCATGAATGAAATATTATACCTTATAATCTCCCAAGAGATTTATATGATCAAGTTAAACTATTTAAACAATGAATAACTATGAAATATGTTACTATTTTTGAATAGGGGAATATAATGAATGTGTTGAGTGAGTGACGTTTGGTGCCATTATTTTAAAAAATCACCATACAAACCATTAATGTTTTGATTTAACATGAAAATAGATGTTTGATTTCTGAGGTATTGTGGCATAATATTCAATTATATGTTCAGATTAATTAATTTGAACTATATACCGACTAAAAAATAGTTCACTTATGTGATGTCATTTGGAGATTTAAATAAACAGATGATAAATAATAAACCTATATCCATCAGATGAGGGAGTAATGCATCTGATGTAGTTGTAACTGAATGAAAATGACACAAAATATGACTTTTTTTTATTTTAAATGCAAGATATCATATTTTGAAAACCCTTTTGTTTTTTTCAATTATTTTAGTGATTGAGGAGGTTCTTAGATCAATTTTTAACTTATAAATTTATATCATTTTTATGTGTTCTCTTTTCTGAATGCGTGGTCGTAGATTTTTTATGAGATTAAATGTCTTTCCATGTGGTGGTAAGTCTATTTGTACGCTCATATGTCTAACCGTAAAACTGCTTATTTTCTCATGTGGAGGATACTTTATTCATGTGATTACCTTTTTTAATTATTTTAGTTGATTTTCACAGTTGCCGGTTTTTTGTACAATTGATCCTTCCTTTGTACTAGTGGTTTCTTTTTTGTACAGTCAATTCATATGGTTTACTAACCCAATAAATACATTATTCATACATTAAATCCATGTATCATTTTTTATACATACATAGTATTGGTTATTCATGTGTTCAATTTTATGATTCATGTGTTCAATATATATATTGTCACTTCATATGGTTAGTTTTCATGGCCAACCATCTATATAAGAAGAAAATTCAATATTGACCCATAATGAAGTAAAATAGGTTTTTAATAACAAATAAATATATAATAAAGGGAAATGGGAGATTTGAAACTTAGATCAATTAAGATGGTTTATATTCATGACTTTTTTAATGTGAGTATTTATAAATGAGAAATATAGAGATAATTAAATTGGAATTAACTCAAAATAGAATTACATGTGAATTAAATAGGAATTGTTTACTACATTTTTAGAAATACCATAGAGATTCTTATCTATTTTTAAGAAAATGATTTTTCAACCCAAATCTTATTTTTTCATTCCTTATCCAAAATTAATGGAAACTAACAAATTCACTATTGGAGTATTGCAACTATTTTAAAAACATTTGAGTTATTTATATGTTTTTCAAGCATGCATGCACCCCCCCCATCTTTTTTATTCTTAGTGTAGAGGGTCTTGGAATCCTCTCAAAGTATCATATATAATTCATTTAGTTTTTTATTAATTTTTGATTTAATAATGATTGATTTTCTCTAGAAGGAAATATGAAATTGACTTTAAGAAAAAAAAAATATGTAAATCATGTGGAAAATAATTATTAAATAATCTTAAAATTTGAAAAGATAAAAGTAGATAATATTTATTATTTCTAAATGAATATTTATTAAATAAAAATAGAAATATATTACTTCATATTTATATTTAATTTATTTTTCAAAATTAATACATATTTTTTGATTATAATATCGTTCTAGAAATTTTATTTAAGGAAAAAAAATAAGAATGACATGTAAAATGTTGGACAATAATGTAGATGATGAAAAATTAAAGGAATGAATGAGTCGTCAGATGTTTAATTACCATTTATAAATTTATTTTATGATATGAATTGTTTTTTATTATTATGGAAATTAGATAATTGATATAATATAATTTTCACATGTTATAGATTATTAATATTTAATGATCTTGGGATTAAACTATGTTTTCGGTTTTTTGATCACTTGATTTTTTATGATATTCTTGATGATGCCACTTGAAATTTATTAGATATTGTGATATCTACTTGGCTATGACTTTTGGTCATTTTAGCTTTTTAAAATTTTTCCTATCCAATATACAACACAATTCTAGAAATATTAAGTGATTATTCAATGAGGCTTGTAATTTATTTTTGGATTTACTTGAGATTTTATGATCATGGAAATAATACATGAAGCATGTTTATGTTTATTTGTACAAATTTTTAGCCACTTTAAATAGGTATCTTGATAAAAAAAACTTATTCATAAAAAACTAGTTAATTCAAGTTGATAATTAAATTTTTTTTTTCTAAATATAATTTCATGTAGTTGAGAAAAGTCATCATCAATTATTAAATCTAGGAATGGATTTTTTATATGGCCTTATATGCCCCTTGTAATAGTTTGCGGAAAATACCTTTATTTAATTATGTTAATGCTATAGAATATTAGAGAATTATTTTCAGTTTTTTGATTGTTAACATAGAATAGTTTGGATCATTGATAAGTAATGGGTTGGGATCCCTGAGCTGCAATGATGGTCGATTACGATGATTGTGGGATGGATTATGATACCCATAATAGAGATTGTGATTACACAATGGTAGTTGGGATGAGTTTAGTGTCGGTATTTCTCATTGATATTTTCTTTCATGATGATTTTAAATTTCTGTTTAGATGACTTATATATGGTGGGTTTCCAACTTCTTGACACATCATACCTATATGAATTCCATGTAAATCACTATTTTTGTAATATATGATGAGTCTTAGAGTTACCGAAATTTATGAAATGTAAATGAAATAATTAATTAATGGGGATGGTTAATGGTGAGTATTATTGTTGGTAACATACTTGAGAATATATACAAGATAATTACGTATCTAATGGCACTATTTTAAATATCCAAAGTTGTAATCTTGGAAATAAATAGATATTGATATTAATTAATTAATTTAATATGTATAGTAAATGATGAACCTTGATGCTTGAGCATGTTTGAAATATATATTGTTTAAGTAGCTTGGGGGTTTTGAGTGAGATAATAATAGTCGATGAGTCTAAGTCTAGGTAGCTTCCCTTAGTGTAGTATAGAATGATGTTGGTTGGGAAACTAACTCCCAATGGTTTGGGGTTGGGGGTGTAGTTTTCCAACATCTAATATAGAGGGGGAACATATGGTTTACTAACCCCTCTGTTTCTCTATATTGATCTGTATATTATGTGAAAGAATACCCTAGGCTATAATGGATTATGGTATATGAATTGTTCCTATCTTACTAATTATTTATATTGGTTATATTTTATATTTATGTGCCATATATAATTACTTGAGGTATAGAACATACATATACTTGATTTTTGTGGCTATGGATTCCCATGGGTGTACATTTATGGGATATGCTGGCTTGAAGTATAATGAATATGGACGAGATGTAGTGTTTTCTAGATATACACTTGGTTATAAATGAGATGACAATGATTAGGTTGTGTTGGGATATTTAAGAAGAATAATCGGTGTGATATGATTAAACAATATTCTAAATTATTTATTGAAGGAATGATCATATAGTGTTATCCAATATGGAATTAGAGTAACAAACTAGTTAGGAAGTGGAATCAATGTACCTACATTTATATATATGTTTTTGATATAGAATAATTTATTTTTATGCATTACTTGGTGAGTGGTCCATGTTGAAAATGAGAAAATAGATTTAACTATTTACAATAAGAGTTATATTTACTCATTTATCCATTGGGCTTTATTATTCTTCTTTCACTATTTGAATGATAGGTTTATCATAGGATCTTTTAGAGTATTCAAGTTATTTTAACCATATATATCAATATTTATTTTAGGTCCACTTGTGTTGGTGATACTGTTGGCCATTACTAGTTTGATTAGTTATTTAGTAGTTTTTTGGGCTTTATGGTTGCTCTAAATGTTTATTTTGGGTATATTTCAGTTCTTTCAATTATTTCATGACATTACAAGCATTGATGTTTCTTTTTTATTTGTGAATGGTATTTTATAATGTTTTTCTATTTCTTATCTTATTAAAAAAAATATTGTTAATAATGCCTCCCATGTGAGTGATTTATATGTCATGGGTGATAGTCTCAATCTTGAAGCCTATAAGAGTTATGTTTTAAGTTTCATTATATCCCATTATTTACGACCGTCTCTATAGGGGTACCTTTGGTGGGAAGGGATTGTTCTTGATAAAACAAAAATAAAAAAATTTAACACATGCATAAAGGGAACAATAGTGATAATATAAGAAGTTAAATTGAACTGTGATTATTTTTATTTAAATTGAAGTTGAAAGTTCTTGATTATTCAATACTTTTTATGGTAATATTTTTTCACTAATGAAATTTCATCTGAGAACTTCATTTCTATAGGTTTTAATTAAAAAATTTAATATACTTTATTATTTCAATTTTTCATTTTCTGATCCATATTGATCAATGATATTTTTGTTTGTGGATGTATAGTCAGAAAATATCCCAATATTAGATATAATATGTGTACAATGATATTAATTCATAACCCTTGTGTTTGATGAAGTCCTGGAGTTGCCTTATTGTAGATCCATTGATACAATAGGACCATGGGGCCAGTGTTTCTTGTTACTTTCTATTATATTACAGTAAAAAATTATTTAGGGTTTCAAATTATACATTTTCATAGTTCTACCATGAACGAACATTTATGTCAGATGTACAAAACATAGTATTACATCTACAAATCCACATACTACATTGGATAACATATGATGATATCTGTAAATTGAAAGCATTTTGGAAATTAATGACCTTTTAGTTATTTTAGGATGTAAATCCTTCACTACATAAATATTTATAAGATTTGGGTTATTATCTAATTTGTTTAATTTAATATATTTTCTATAAGTATATATATTTAATTTGTTGCATTATTTTCCATTATTACCACTCCTTTATATAATCTGTCTGTCTAACATCTGATTAAATTTTTTTCAATAAATTAAAATATTAATATAATACGCTCGGATTTGATCACATTGTGTAACATATGATAAAATAATATTTAATTCATATGAATAATAAATACTATCATTTAACATTAATCCACCCCACCATCTTTAAGTATATTTACCTTCCATACAATCTTGTTTAGAACACAAACTTTATATTAGAGATTGTCACTTCATTTTGTTTGACACAAATTAAATTAGAGACTAAGTATATTTGGATATAGAGATTATTTATATTTTATAATACCAAAATTTGGTTTTAGATCTATTCTCCTGACCTATTTAACATTGATTTGTTTCATCTCAACCTATAGCATTTTCTTTACACATTCATTTATAAGAGGATGGATTGTTTTTATTGATACATCCTAACATCCCATGTGTACAATATAAAATAATATTATGAGATGGAGACCAATATTTTAGGGTTCATACTATGAATATTGTCATGGATGGATAAATATTGTTTTTTAGACATGCATGTTGAACATTTTCTTACGATGATAAGAAATTATAAAATTTCATAGAAAGAATTATCCACATTTACTCATGATGAAAAAATGGATTATCCAGAAAACTATAAATTTTGGAACACATTGATTTCATCAATGATGTTGAATATATACTTTAAAATTTCATTATGTTAGAAATATATTTATATATAGAATAATTTATAGATTACTCACTTTAGAAATTTCAATTTTTTGAGTCTTTAAGGGATATATTTAGATTTGATTTACTAGTTTTTATTTTCTTCTAAAAGAATTAGTATCATGGATTCAATAATGAATTATGAAAATAATTAATGGAATTCATTAATTATGTAAGGAGGAATCTATTTATGAACATGTTTTGGAAAACGTTATTGATATTATACCAATAGAATAATAATCTATGAGGATGGATATATATGACACTATTCTTATCAATAAGCTATGCCTTGATGATCTAACGAAGACATTAATGAAATAAATTAATCAAAAAGTCAGTGTAACTGAGAGTATTATTTGAAATTATAAAATAGAATACATTTAAAATTCTATTTTCAATAAATAATTATTATTGATTGAATTAAACTTCTATGAATAAATCTGAAAAATAATTAGACATTATCAATTTGAAAAATAGTAACAGCGATCATGCTCAACTTGTGAAGTGTATTGATAAATTTTTAGAAAAAAAATACTTCCATAATGATTATTTAGAGAATAGAAATGATATGTAAAAAATAAAATATTCTTCATAAACCATTTTTTATGAGTGAAAATTAAGGACATATCTTGCAAGAATGTTCTCGGTTTGTGAAAAGAAGTAATGATGGGAAATCATTGAAGTGGAGAAAATAAAAGGAATTATAAGAAACTAATGACTTATGGTGTATCAACATGGATCAATCATCTAATTATAGTAATGATTCATAAAAGGATGATAATATTATGATCATTAATTTTTGTTTGAAAATACTCCTTGAAATTTTCTTTTCTTGATGGGGATTGTAACTCCTAACAAGATCATTCAATTTTATTTTAATGAAAATGTTTATTTTTCATTAAATAATAAAAATTCATAGAAGTCAATGGAAGATGAGGATGATATAATTTTAGTTGATGAAATGAATAGGTATATATCATTCCATCAAAGGATTTTTTTGATGAATGACCTTAATTATTATAAGGCATGGATTTCTGAATTTAAAAATAATATTTTTAATATTTATTATACTATTTTTAGACATTATTCAAAACAGGATAATATAAATGTTATAATTTAAAATGTAATTAAGGGTATATGTAAACATTTTATTGAGAAAAGTGAATTTAAGAGAGATATTTCTCTTATATATTCAAAATTAAAATATAAAATAGTTTCCATTAAATTATATGGTGATCGGAAAGAAAATGTTATGATGAAATAAAAAACTAAAAGTTTTAATGTATTATTAAATATTTGTAAAACTATAAATAATTCATTTAGAAAATACTACAATCAACTGAAGCCCAAAAATAAAATATCCAAACATGGATATAAAACTACTGAAATAGTTATTTATTATAATAAGTTTATTTTACAATGTAATGAAACTTTATATATAATATGTTAGAGAGGAGGCCATTGAATATAATATTGTTCACTAAAAAAATTTAAACCTCTCTAATAACTTGTGGATTATATTTATATATATCTAAAATCCATAAAAAATAAAAGTTTTGGTTAGATGTTGGTTCAAAAATGAATATTTTGTTACATTAACATACCCTTGAAATATTTAGCATGAAACTCTTAGTCCATAATTTTACAAGAAAATTGGCTAAGTACGAAACAGTGGAAGATATCATAAACAGAAATAAGTTGTTCTCAACATATAATGGGTTATAAGTTAGTCTTTTATAACATATAAAAAGTCAATGGTGGATAAGTCACACTTTCAATCCATGTTTCTTTATCTGGGTATGAATTAAAAATTAAAATTATCTTTATGTTCAAGGAATTATGCACAACATCATTACTATCATCTTACTACAAAATTTGGGTTAATCTATAAATTTATATAATAATAAATTTACTATTTAAATATCAGATAGAGTGCACACTTTATCTACCCATATGCAGGATAATGTTTACATAATTTACTTACAAGAGCTTAGTAGTTATAATAAATAATGTCTTAGTATTGTATAAGATTATTCATGTGTTTGGAATATGATATTTTTACATTGTAATGTCCATACATTAACTAAGACATATAGGAAACAACTAGTCAAGGTTTTAATAGAACATAAATTTAATTTTACAATTTTTATTATCCTTCGAAATTTTCTTATAAACACAAGTCATGTTTAATTCCATCATTGAAGCCTCAACACATATTTTCTTATAGTTAGTTCACATATATCATTTTGGTCCAATAAAATCAACATGTATTATAGGAAAACATATTATGTATGTCTTAGTTGATTATTAGAGTAGATAAATTTGGATCTATATTATGTGAAACAAATTATAAGAACTATCTATTTTCAATAGATTAATTTTTCATGTTAAATACACGAAAAATTACCTAGGTTCTTTTGGAATGATTAATGTAGATATTTTATAAACTCGTATTTTGAAACATCTATAGCGAGAAAAATTTACATATAAATTCTTCGTATCAAGAACTCCACAATAGAACAATGTTGTTGATTGAAAGAATCATACCCTTCTATAAATTACCAAAATTATACTATGTGAACATGTGTTGGATATGTAATTATGGGTGGAAACCATGACTATAACCCCTTACACTATAATTATAGTTTTATTTCAACCAATGTTTTAGAAAATATAATATGAATAGTGGAAAAGAAGAAAACATTAACCTAGTTAAATTACATTTTTTTGATGAAAATTGTTCATTCTAAATACTAAAGAAAATAATCATAAATCTATTGTAAAATATGTTGAAGGAGTATTTCATGGTTATTACATCATTTTTTCTACATAAAAAAATTTCAAAAATTAAAAACATTCTTTTGAAAAAATCATATTTATAATGTTTGATGAAATTAATCCTTATTATGACATAAAGAATTTGAATGTTACACATCATGATTTTGTTTTTAAATCCTTTTTTTCTAGTTATATAATGATGGAACAAAAATATTGGACATTTACATACCATAATATTGAATAAAAAAAGAAATAATTATAGAAGTTAGAATAAAACAAGTAATACCCAAATAGATATTGATCAAAATTACTTTTTTACCTAAAAACTAGATGATCTTATGAAATCGTCCATTTGATAACATAATTGGCGGTGTATAACAACCAATAAGAACTTTATATTCCCTTATAAATAAATTTGAACATCATGCCTTCAAAAAGAAAATTAAACCTAATATGATAGTGGATACATTAAGATATGAGGGTTGGATATTTATAATGAAAGGAGAAATACATATATTTTAATTGAATAAGGGTTGGATATTGGTTTAGTGTGTACATAAGTTTCCATTTATATAATTAAATTGGTCTTCTAGAATAAATATGATAAAAATTTGTATTATTATTTATTATACTGAAAGACTAATTTATAAGGGTCATAACACAGATGTGCGACTGGATTATGATGTGGGATGAAATGTATCTCATGACTTTTACTTGAAACATTCACATATGACCATCACATAAATGAGGTGTGATACATAATATTTGGCACAACCTAAACCCTTCATTATTTTAACTTCATGTATATTACTTATATAGTATATGAATCCATCTATTATGGTGTGGCATAATATCTTGTAAATCCTTTGAATAAAATATCACCTCAACCTTCCATAACGCAACCATGAAAATAGTTATTTATATCACAAAAAACATATATGCTCTGATATTACAGCTTCTTCTTCAAATTGACAACATTTTTATCCACAATTATTATTAAATGTGACTCAACATATATCCATGTTTGAAGTATTATAGTAAACATGCTCTGTAATAACCCTAGACTAGCACTCCCTTAGGTGATGAAGTTGGGTGGGTTGTGTAGCCTCAGGTATTCCTTCTTTGTATGCTAAGTGTGTATGACTAGCAGCAAGGGTGTATGGAACATAGTGGAAAACTATACCCTTTGGTTTGGGGTTTTAATCATAATGGAAATAATTTAAATAATCATTTGGAAAACACAACAGAATAATGGTCAAAGAAAAAAATCCAAATGCTAATAAAAAAATTAATGACATGATGAAGGTATATAAAAGATATGTTGAATTTCATTCAAATAAAATACTAATAGAATAGATGAAGGATTCCAAAAGCCCGGTCCCGAACCCCTTTTGTGTCCAATCTCTAAGATCTAGACCATACAACAATTAATTCACCAATGCAGTTCCCCTTCCCATTATACATACCTGTATCCATGAAATCATCAAAAGTAACAAATGAAGGTCTAAAAAAGGTTTGAATACAAATCATTAGGGTACCAGAAATGATTTATAAAAAAATATATGGATGATCATGTATTACATGCAATGATGTGATAAAAAGGGGTCTTAATTTAATAAATTGATTCTACTCATAAAGTAATCTTGCAGAACATTGGGCTCCATGATGTCATACTTGGTCATCCAAAACATCTTTGGATCCATACCAGATGTCTTTTTAGAGAGGTGGACCCTCCTATATCAGGATATATTTCCCCAAACCACTCTCAGATTATCCTGATTTGGGATGAATTTTCAAAATCATGCCTCATGTATCCAAACTGGGTGTAGACTTGATATAACCACGTATAAATTCCCATGTAATGAACTTTTAAGGGGAAAGAAACCTTCTCAATGGTCCTAGACTTTCTAAAAACACATATATCATCCTATTTCATGCACCTTCAAGGGGAAAACAACCTTCTCACTGGGACTATACTTTCATAAACATCTTATGTCTTCCTAGAGAATGCACCTGCAAGGGGAATGTAACCATCTCATATCAAATGATGGATTATACTACAATAGGATAAATCACAAGGGGAACCTCTAAGGAGTCATTGAAGCAGACCCTGATGCCTCAAGTCAGTAGTAAAATGTATTTCAAGATATATTCATATCATAGAACAATGTTTGATTCTTCTATATATAATAAATCATTGATATTATACATCAATTAGGTCAAAATGTAATCATAATATATACAAGTGCATTCCATAAAAAAAAATGCTGATAACATGTATATCTCACAATAACAACATATATTTTCTCCTCATAGGTTATCTCTAATTTAATTACATACCTTTCAGAAACAATGTAATCTGTCCACCTGACACATCCCCCCTATATGGGATAGTCCATAAACACGTCTGACACATCCCCTAAAAAGACAGTCTATGAACATGATGACTGAATCCTCTAACACATCCTCCTCAAGGGGATAATACATATGGATCAACATAATCCCTCAACTATAGAATATAGAATAATAACACATGTAGTGCATAGGTTTGGTATGATAGACCAAACATCACATCATGTCAAGAATGAGTCATAAACATCCCAAATCCACTTGCAAGTAAACATCAAGAATAGGTCTCACAAGTCTACATAAGCACACCACATGGGAACACATATTAGGAAAAGGTCTCATGGAGATGCAAAAAAAATCCAAACAATCATGTTAAGAACACATATAAATATGCACTAATGATATGGTCCACCTACCTTAGGTTCAATGAAGCTTTGGAGAGATGGTTCATTGTCTAAGTCCAATTACACCACTATGAAACCTAAAACCACCTCCTATACACCTTAATAGAATTACAAGGTGATGGTTGAAGTGGAACCACACCCAAAATCTAGGTAAATATCACACACACTCAATAATATCTTTTGTCGAAAAAGTCTTAGGTATAAATGATGTGTAAATTCCAAGAATCTAGTTTTGGGTGATGATTCTATCAATGAAAAACAATTCTAATATTAGACCATGAAAAACCACGTTTTTTTTATCATGAAATAAATAAAATAATGGACTTGACATATGAAAAAAAAAGATATAATTTATCTAGATCTAGATATAATTCACTGTATTGGGAACTATGGGATCAAACCATTGTCCATGTGTCAAAGAGTGGAGAAGGAAAGAGATGAGGGAACCCAAAATCAATGGAAGAGATATAAATGTGAATTGAGGGTTTGGGGAGACCTAATAGAGAATGAAAAATGGAGGTATGTTGTGTTTTGAAAATGAAACATGACATAACATGGTGGGATTAATCATCCTTGATTGGAACCAATGGCTTGATGGTGTCTCCTTGGAAAAAGAACATTTGACAAATAATCCTACTAGAAGATTGGTGGATTCCCATTGGATGAAAAATGGGATCTTCAATCTTATTATAGATCCTTCAGACTCCAAAAACTAGTATTTGGAGCTATTACAACTTTTAAGATATAACACCATCCACTTGCTTGTCCCTTTCTAATTTAAACATCCCTAACACATTTAATCTTCCTCAAAACACTTCAAAACATAGTCAAACATATATGAACAAGACTAAATGAGACGTTCCTTAAATATATGGGGTCTCACACCATATATTTTTATACCTACTAGGGTAACATATCATTCTATTGATTTTCCACATAGGACAACACATGTTCTTTTATAGAACGTTTCACCCACTTACACACTCCCTAAGAAACATCCAAGTAGGCCCCCCATCATGAAAATACTACAGAATAATCTTTCTTAACTATGGAGTCCTAATAAATTAGTCCCTGATATTAAATTTTGAAATTTTTTACATGGGTAGTAACATTTAGTCTTTTTTTACCTTTTTATGGGTTGTAACAAATGTCCCTTCTCATTTTTATCTTAGTGGGACACATCAAAACCATACTTCTGACTATGTGATGACCCACTATCAATCTCTATTATTGACTCCACCTACATATAACATTAGGCTTCCCTTATTCCCCCCTTAGATATGAGGGCTCGATTCACCACCTCTGTGAGTATAAGTAGGAGAAAAAAAATTTATGTAATCATATAGCATATAAGAGTTCACCCTCAAAACACATATCCCTCTTCAACTCATTCCCTTCCAATATATGGATAAAAACTATAAATCAACACCATGAGTGGCATAGTTCTCTACTAATATTCCTCCCTACTTGAGGTTTATATGCCTATTAGACATCAGGTTATCAGGAAATAAATAGTAAATAAACTAATTATGGAAATGCTTCTAGGTTATCCATATATTTTATTATTCATATACCAAGAAACCACCCCATCGTTTCATTTTTCCTCAAAGTATATGTGTCAAAATATTTACCCTCCTTTCTGGGGGTGCATCTAGAACTTTAAAAAAAAAATTCAACTCTTCCCAAGGATAAGCTACTAGGGGACCAACATCTGTAGAGAAAATTTTAGGATGAATTAACCGAAACTCCCCAGTATGATTAGAAATCATAGATGTGGACCATGAAGTCCCTCTATCAATTTAATATATAACTCAATGAAATGTATCTCTAAGATAAACATTAATTGCTAATCCTAGTGTTGTAAGAGGACTGTTTCTAACCACCTCGATAATATACTCAGAACCACCCTCTTATTCTCAAAATAAGGCATTAATGGTGAAATATTTCTATAATTCCAAACACAAACCTCAAAACACATTACTACAAAAATTTTTGATATCACAATTTAAATAAATTGATAATAGGAATAACACCCTTTATATCTCTTCATCTCATTTCACATGATTCTTATAACTCAAGAACTCCTACTAAACCCATCTACCCTTTTATAGGGTCATAAATTTATACACATAAGGACCAATTCAAATATATAGTATCCTTGAAGTCTCACATTTCCATTTTACCCAAACTAGAGTCTTCTTACTTGAGGCTTGGTTAAATGAAATTTTATTATAGGATATAGTAAAAAATGAATTTGAAGTTCTATTTTAAATGTTATTTAACTTAATCCTTGTAATAATCAAGATAAGGAATCATTTTAAAAGTTTTTTTTTCACCTCATGTAACAGTTAACTAAGATTCCACCTTAAATTAACATGGGAAAACACCATATAAAGAATTGGTGGAATTTTATATAACTGACCCTATGTTATAAGGATTGTAACTAATCAATGGAAATAATGAAAATGATATATGATTCTCATTTCCTTGTATGGTTCATTAAATTATTCCCCTTATCATTTTGTCCAAGATTTAATAAAAACCATAAATTATATATTCAAAAAATACTTCATTGATGGAGAAATTTGTCAATAGAAATAATGGAAAAAAACCATTATCCCATACTTATAAATGTGGATATTATTCATATGATGGTTAGATACTCAATGGAATGTATTCCATACCATGTTCAAAAAATTACTTTTCTCTTACCTACCTTAACCAATTATTTAGATAAATTAATGAATTTTGATACAACATTCTAACGTCCCCAGCTTCAAACCACCGATCGATGTCTACAATGGAGTTTCTACATGAACTCTAAATTATCATCCTATATATCAGATGATACAAAATAGAAACGAGGATATATGTGGTTAAAATAAGTCAATTCTATCATATCAAAATGAAATAACATTAGAAATAATAGAAAATAACATACATATAGATAAATCAGTACAAAAACATCATAGGAAATGAGAATAAATGAACATAACCCATGCTATATGAAAATAGTAGATATATAAAGTAGGGTAGTCATACTTATAAATAATATCATATACACTAATATCCTAAAAATAATAAATGGAATAAATGGGAAACCCCAACAAAAATATTACCATGTCCTATCCTAATGCCAACTCCCTTGCTACATCCAAACTTTCGCTCTTTAAGCATAAGTTATAGTGTGATTTTCCAGGTCCTATACTACATACATCAATTCTTCTTGGGTAAGCAATGTTAACCTAATCTGGGCGTGAGTATGAATCAGTAGGTGATCACCAAAAACATCTAAATCACATCTAGTATAAGTATATAGTTTATATTAATATATATAATAAAATAAAGGATAAAAAATAAAAACCCATATATATCCTCAGGTTCCATGGTAAATACCAAGATCCATCATTCCTACCACATCTAGTTCTGGATGTCTCTCATTACAGCAACCCGCAGAGGAATAGATGAATAAAAGAAGAAAATCTAAGGAATTCAAATATAATAATATAATTTTAAATTAAATCAGAGTGTCCAATGAATTCCAATATAGTAGTCATCATCTAAATCTAAGGAACCTATCAATGGAATTACCAACTAATATTCATCATATGAATCTAATGAGTTTAAACATGGAATTACAAACCAATAGTCATAATCGTAATCCAAGGAATATTTATAATGCTTTCTAAAATAATAATTAATCTATTTTTCTTCTTATTTAATTTATCTATTCATGTGATTATACAATAATCATGTACAAAATATCCTTGAGTACATCTTGAGAATCCCTAATATAAACATAAGGTCATTTAATTAAGTCAATTTAATCCTTAGTTTCATCTATGAATTCCCATTCATTTTACAAGGTCTTGAACAACCTATTAGATGATATGTTTCTAGTCTATACTCACCAACATATTACTCGAGGATCATGGATATGTTCAATTTGGAAATAGGGTTAAGGTATAATTATTAATAATATAGTAAAAGCATGGGGTTTTCTTACATGACCACACATAGAACACAATATATATAAATCGATACATTGAGGGATATCTTCAAGACCACATACCATATACTCATAGATGTTAACTCTTCCAATATCAGCAATAATTTTGAGAACAAATGGTGGAAAAAGATGAAGTTTATGAGTAAAGAAACTTGGGGAAAATATAAATAAAGTACCTAAGGTCTCATTCTAGTAAAAAAACCAAGAATTATCAAAGAAATATTGATAACCTTTACTTAATGTCTCATTATCAATGAAATATGATCGATTATGACATGAATTGAGAGAGAGAGAGAAAATAACCAATATAGTTGAGGAATGATATGTCTCCTTGAAGAGGATCAATGTCACTAGGAAAAGTGGTGAAAGAGGGTTAAACCAACACAAATATAGTGGGGAAAAATAGAATATCACACTTTTAATTAGGATTACCATGCCTCACTATGACCACCTCTATGGTGTGGATCTCACTGTATTCCATACGAAAATTCCTGAGGAATACTATACTTAACATGGTTTTCCATGCCCCAAGTGAAATGCTTAAATAATCACCCTTGTTAGGTATTTCACCCTCCCCATTTCCCATAGATGTAACTCTTTTAAAAAACATTCAATGGATAAGTACCTCATATCATCCATTCCATATTTCACTCCTTGGTACTCTATCACATTGGCATCTATGATGCCACTATAAACACCCTATAAGGTAGTTTTGGATCACTTGTTCGGCACCTCTAAACCTCTTGAGCACCACCAGCAACCAGACTCCCACTATAGAAATTTTGGTCATCATATCATATGTCAAAATTTCTTGGTCTTATAAAAAATAGACAGTATGATGTGGCACCACGGTGAGGGACTCCTTCTTTATTTTACATATGTTCCATACCATGGAACTATAGGAAGCTTCATAGTGTCGACTTCCCTATAGTCATCCAAAAAAACCCATTCAAGATAAAAACATCTTATGGGAAGCCTTAGTGAGATTTTATGTCATCCATGAACCCCTTAGGCCTCAACACCACTTCGTAAGCTACATTCAATGCCTAAAACACTACAGGAACCACTCTATTTTTCTCTAAACAAACACAAATACAATTGAAATAAAAAAACAAGCATTAGAATAAAATAAATGGGTTCATATTTTAAAATAAGTCATAATTCTTATAATAATATATTTTATGAAAGAAAATTTAGATTCTAATGATTTGGAATTTTAATGATTGTAAATTCTATAGCCATTTTTCTCAAAGGTTTCAATTCTCTATAATTGGAATAAAAGTAGGAGTGATCAATCAATGGAATTATCGATGAGGAAAATACATTCATACATTTAGGTTCTAAAATTTAATAAGTCAAAGTGGAGATACTGTAATATCAAAATATTTTAATGTTGATGAGGAAGATAAATGATTATATAAGGATATTTAGTAGAGGATATGGACATTTTAGTCTTGAATGTTTTTTTGGAGAAAAAATTAAGATTTTTTTTATTCTAAATACACTAATCGATTAGTAAGAAATCATACATTTTGTGTTGAGTAATCCCATGCTGAATTAATCATTCTCATTTCACGATCATGTTGGTTTTAGACTGGAGAGATATAAAACAATCATATTTCATGATAATTATATCCATATATATATTTATTAATAGAATATACCTTTATTAAATTTGTAACAATTTAGTAAATGATGAAACCTTCTCATATTTTTTTGACATAACATTATTTCAGTGAGAGAAAATGTGTTCCGGACTCGTCCCCAACAATATAAGGATGTGGTCAACCACATTGGATATGAAATTTAAAAAAATATAGTGTTCCCTATATTAATTTATATTTTTATTATATATTTGGTTTTTCAGATTTAAATATTTTGATGACCTATAAATTAAAATGTCATAGAGGTTAATTTCAAGATGGTAATTAGAAAAATGTTACACTAATCCAAACACCCTTTATCAGTGTTACATCATATTCCTTGTTACTTGACTAATTATATCATTCAAAATTACTTATTAGATTTATATTCTTATAAATATATTGTATTATGATTTTTAATATATTATTAATCATATATTACTGATTCTTATTCATTATACACTTTTAAAGAGATGTTACTATATCAATGAATGATTTCAAAATTCATCTATTTAAATTTCTATTTCATATTATTTTCTTGTATTTTATGATCATATATCAATTTTATATTGATCCTTTTGAGTTATAATATATTATATAATTAAAATTGTTTTTTATCTCACCCTTACCATATATTGTTATCATACAAAATTAATGGTTCCATGTTTAATAATTACATTTCTAATTTCAGATTATTTATTTATGTTTTATTTTTATATTTTTATTCATAGAATTACATTATTGTATATCAATTTTATTTTAATGGATTCGTTATATTATGGATGTGATATTACCCATTCCCCACCATCAATCCATTTTAATTTGACCATGTAATGTCGAGGTAAGTATTTCCCATTCAATCCACATTATTTTTTAATTTATAATTATGGATGAGAGTTCACCTGGTCTAAAATATGTTTATTTTATTGATGATTTTTTGTGTAAAATGTTATTCTTAAGTGAGGTTATTTGTGGTGAGGATTGACTGTGGTTTTTTAATTGTGTATTCGAAGATGTATTTATATCTATATTTTTTTTAAATGAGTTATTAAGTCATCCAAATTTTATAAATCATGGTAAATTAATATTAACTAATAGATCTTGTTAAAAAATATGTTGAACTAGTTTATTATCATGATCTTACTAGCTGACTATAGTATAGTGTTTATCCTACTTTGGGAATATCCCCTCGGTTAGGCCAACTAGGGAATAACTGAGCATTTTAGTTGTTGGATTGATCTAGTAATATCGATTTGGATGGATCATATTATATTATAATGACCCCCAAAAAACTTCTCAGGTTTCATTGATCACTAGTACATGACTATATTGTATTTGATATGTTTCTTTTATTACTATGATAATTAAGTATTTATTTATTTATATTTCACATAGTATGTGGTTTCTATTTTTATTGTTTTTGTGATGATTTATTCTAATTATACTCGTATTTATTTTGTAAAAATAAACCAATGAATTCATATTTTTAATTTGGTTTGGAATATTTTTCTTTTCTTTTTATCAAATATTGAAAATTAAATAACTTATAAATATTTTTTACCTCCATATCTAAAATGGTATTATATTAAAGAAAAAGGGAAGCAAAATATTATTGTATTTATATCTAAAAATACAACCCTATATTTTCTAAACTGTATTTCAAACAATCTTGAAATAGATATTTAATTTAATGTCAATCTGTGGGGTATAGTTTCTTTTTAGAATACTTTCTGGGTTTCTTTTCTCATTACTATATATATATATATTAGTTTCATGTTTATAATCTATTCAGTTATGGATAAGTTGAGGAACTATGGTTTTATGGTCACTTGTGTATTTATGTAGAGACTAGGTTCAGTATTGTATTAGCATATTTAGTAATTTATTGTATCATCCAAGTCGTTTAACATTGTATCAAATTATATTTTTAGTTTTTTATCACTTGAGGTAGAGTCTAATTCATTTTTATTCCATGTTTATTTCTTCATATTTATAAGACTACATATTTCATTTCACATGGATATTTGACAAACACATAGTTCATGTAGGACATCTAGATAGAAGCTCCATGTTAAATATTATTCTTCTAAAATATATTAATCTTATTTGTTATAATTTTAATCACTAGTTTATTTCACATGCCTAGTGGTATTGGTAATGCCACTTAGGAATGTCACAGGATAACTCAAGTTCCCAGATCAGGGTTGTGGCCAAGTTTCTTCTAGAAAAAAATGTTATTAGATAACCATTTTTATTTTGGTGTGTGTGTTAAACTAGAGTTAAGACTATTTATGATCAATTTTTAGAAGCTGAAAGATTATAAATAAATCCTAATTGCAATAAATCTCGAGCTGGCATGGTATGTTGGGTTGTATATCTTTAATTTTAATTATTCTTTATTTTAACTAGGATTTTATTATTCCAGGTAGGTGATATTTTTGATTTTATCCATGTTAAATTAACTATTGAAAGGTTTTCCATGTTTTGGAGTTGAATAGGGTGGAATAATTAGAGGCACACATTTAACTCACTTAGTCTAAAATACCATATTAAGACTGTGAAGATAGTATTATTTTCCTTCTAGTGATAGTTTTATGATTGTCACATGGTTGGCCAAATGGTGTAGCAAAGTTAGGAATTGCCACTACCCCCTCTAAAAAATAGACTCCTTTGTATATATTATTGTTTAGGATTATTTTTGTATGTTATTAGGAGATAATTTATGGGTATTTACAAATTAAATATTGATTTCCAAGGAATTAAAGGGCGTATTTTTTAAAATTTTAGAGTCATTTAATTTTTTTTAAAACAAATAGTGACATTATTTGGAATGAGTAAAGGTAGCTTTAAAACTAAATAGATTCTTTTTAATGATGTTGGGATGTTTCATAAATGGAAATTTTTGGTTTTTTATGATTTAATATAGTTATGATAATAAATGAGTGGTTTAAAAATTAATAAATAGGATTTATGAAATGTATTATATACAAATATTATCTTTTAAATTCTTAGTAGAAGAAATAATAAAAGATTTTTAAAATTACAAATTGATATTTTTATTTGATGTTTTAGAGTTTATAATAGGGGTTCAAAAAAAGAATCAAATATTTCATAATTTATAAGTTTTTAAATTAATAATTTATAAATGATCCCTTATATTTTTGAAATAATTTAAAGTAGAACATTGATTTTTTTTATTTCTACATTATTATTTCATAGAGTTGTTATTTTTATTAAGAAATAATTTTTGATTCGATGATATTTGATTTTTATAGATATTGATAAGTCTTATGCTTCAATTATTATTGGATTCTTTCTTCCCATAATATTATTAAGGGATCATAGATATCTAAAACCTTCGAGATTTTTTTAGATATAATCCTCCAAAGACTCAAGTATAACCTTCATAGTAATTGATTCTTCCCATACTCTATGTTGTTTAGTTAATCAAAAACTCATTATTCCTTTATCATGTTAGTGGTTGATGATTCATTTGATGTTTTATTCTTCAAAGATGAATTTATCCAGACCTCACTCTGTGAGTGTTCCCATCTAATATAACTCCCTCATGGAAGAAATCAGTGGGGAAGTGGTTTTGAAATTTATTTCTCTAGTCCATCTTAGGAGGGGGTAATGACCCCACCAATATTTTTTTCAGGGAAGTTATTTTATCATATTGGTAGAAACTCCTTGTATGGTTAAGTGTGATCATATTTTTACGATAAGGGATGTAAAAATAATTGAAAATTTATTTTTTACCTTTTTCATTCTTAATTTAGTTTTTTTTATTCAAGAATCAAGGATGCCAATATAATTTGAGACATATCCTAACCATACATATTTTCTTTTATTTATGACTATTATTATCACTATGTTTTTTAAATCCATTCTTATTTTTAATGATTCTTTTTAGTGAGATATGATAGAATGACATTGTGGATAATTTACATTGGTGTGATTCTTACTATTTGGTGGGTGGGTTTGGGGTTCACCTGTCTTGTTGGTGGTCTCTCACATTTGGAGATAACATGCCCCATTTAGTGATGTTCTTATCTCATTCCCTTAATTTGGGGAGTTATTTTTTCTTCATTTGAATCTAGGTATTAATTGATTAGTTTGGGAGAGTTTTTGTTTTGAATGAAATATTAATATAGTGGGGGGACCAATATTGGTGATCAATTAATTATTGGATTCCACTTGTTTCCTTATTATGTTTAGTTATTGATTCCCTTACTAGACCCTTATTTTATTTTGGCATTCATTTCATTGGTTCATTATCTTTTTTAGTCTCTTTTCAGGTCTATTAATTTTACCTTATGTTAGGAGTTTGGTTCTTATGATAAAATCAAAATTTGTGATCATGTTATAATCCATGTTATATGGTTATAATTATTATGATTTATTTAGGATATTAATTGAGTTTTAGATATTAATGTGTCCTATCTTGGTTATTCTCATTCACTTTTACTGGATTGTGGTCATGGTGTTCCATAGTTTTTAGAATTATTTTTTTGTTGAAGGGGTGGAACCTCACAAATTCCTTTATTTAACCTCTCTAGTTGGGGATTTATGGGGGAACAATGTCTTATGTTGGGGATAATTGTCGCACAATGGTATTTTTTATCCTTATTATTATTTTTATCTAATCAATATTAATATTTTTTCATGTGTTTCAGGAAAAAATTGATAGAAATTTTGAATATTGATGATTTTTTCTCTTGTTCCATGGTTGGGGTGTATAGTGACCATAATATTTATGAAACCGTGATAATTAAAATTCTATATGATTTTTTTGGAACATGATTTAGTTCACATAGTTTATAAAATTCCAAGAGTGTTCCCTTATATAGATGAGTTTCAAGTTCATTTCGAATGTGCTTGGTTAGCCCGCAGATGGGAAATACCACATGGGACTCAGTATAAACTATGAAAGTGAGGAATCTGAGAGATATTTTGGAACATTTACTATAAAAGTTTATAAGAAACTATGTTGTAATAGTGTAAGGGTTTTTATTTCATAATAGATGGGTTTTCACAGTTGGTGCATCATTTGGTATGCAATGCGGCTAAACTGTGAAACCATCCCAAAAACTAAAAAGATAGAAAATACAATTTTATATAACTTCCAAGTAAATAATTCAACCCTACATCCTTCACCCATTAATATTTCATCAAGCATTTGGATTTATTTCTCAAGTTAAGCACCACGAATTATCTTGTTCTCACCTCTTCATTATTGTTTCTATTTTCTATTTCCTTATAGAGGTTATTTAAAACTAGGTTATCCCTTGAATCCATTTTCCAATTGGTGGTTACTTGGTTTTAGGATTCTTTTTGTGTAGTTCTTTCCTTCTAGGGACTGATTATTTTTCAATTTGTGGAAGTAATATATTGAGGTAGGTTACCCATTGAATTTACATGGAAAATTTATTACCCTGATTTCCTTCATATTTATATTCATGATTTGGATATAAAATTATAGTATTAAACTTTTTTTTATTATTTGGGAATAAAACTAGGTTTTTACTTAGTTTACATTGAATGGAAATGTGATTCCTTTTAATATTTCTTAGCTTAAAACTACTTTACTTGATCATGCACATTATATGTTTGATAAAATAACCAAATAGCCTATATTAATTTTTTTTGATATTTCAAGAGGTGTGGATTTAAATTTTTTTTCAAATTGGTTTATTGATGACTTTAGGGTGTTCTTAATTTATTAAAAATTGTTATTATAGTATGTTTTTAAAGAATTATTTACGCCCCTATTGGAAATTTTAAAGAGTATTTTCATGATGAAAATCACCATGGAATATTACCTTGTCCTTGTTTATTTAAAATGGATAATTGTGTCCTTGGTATTGGATATATTTATTATATTTATGATTTTTGGAGAAAGGGGATATTTTTATGATGGGTGACCAAGAGAGAGTCTTGAATATGATTTCTACTTTATATTTTCATACAAATATTTATTTCCATATTTTGTTAATCATGGATTATTCGCTCACCCCAACATTATAAATCAAGGGAAATATAGTTTAGTTAGTTGAACTTCTGAGAATTATTATTGCAAAAGTTTAACATTATTCTATGACTAATGTCCTCTGGTGTGGTGTTCTTCTTACTTTTGGAATTTACCCAATAGTTAGGACCATTAGGGAATGCTCAGAAATTCAGGTGGTTGGATTACATTAGGAATTACAACTTGTATGGATCATGTTTTTTTAGGTTCAAGTGTTTTCCCTGATGTTTTGGGTTTTCATTATCCCTAGTACTTACTATATTGTATTTGATACATTTATTTAATTACTGTGTTGATAGGATATCCTTATCCATACAATTTCCAAACATCGTTGTTGTTATTGTTGTGATTGGTTCTAGCTAAAATGGTAATACTTTTGTAAAAATAAATGAGTTACTTGATGTTTATAACATGGTTTGTTATCTCTTTTTTTTATTATTTTAAATCTTAAAAATAAATTTTCTTAAAATATATTAACCTCCATGTTTGACATTTTATTTTTTAAAGGAAATAGATAAACAAATTATAATTTTCTAAATATCTGAGTGAGAAAACCCATTTTTTTATAAATTAATTTCAATATAGCTTGAAATGGATCTTTGATTTAAAGGGATGAATGAGGTGTTGTTTAGTTTGGCATGTCTACTAGGATTTTTCACTCAAAACACACACACATAGACACTCAAATATATTTCATGTTCTAGTTCAGAATTTGGCCTCTCATGAAGCAGTTATGTTGTTGTGGTTAGATGCGGACTTGTAGAATCATTTAGAGTCCATGTTGGATATTGTTTTAGTTACTCAATATTTTATTGTATCAACCAATTCAACTAACCCTATATCATATTTTTCTTTTAGTTTTTTGTATTTATTGAGTTGGATGATTATTTATTTTATATGAATTATTTAGTTTTTTATATTTGTAAAAAGGATTACATCATCATTCATGGATGTATAACATATAGGGTGGTCATGAATAACCTTCAAGTAGAATCTCCATGTTTAAAATTATTCTTTTGGGAGAAATTGTTTCTATTGGTTATTCTTTGATTCCATAATTCTTTTTGCCAGTGTGAGGGGATCTAGAATACACCATGTTTATATCAAAAGCTACCTTGTGTTCCCTAAATAAGGGTATCACAGAGTTTTTTCTTGAACATATCTATAATTCAAGAATAATAAAATAGGTATGACAATAATCATAATAAATTTAATAAATAACTTCCAATTTAGTAATCCAAAACAAGAATACCAAAAATATTTTCTAATTTAAAAATATTTTGTGGAATGTATTGAAATATTTCACTACCTTATATAGATAATGATTTGAATTCTAAATATTATATCCTCAGGAGTTTATTGAAACATTGAATAGTCCCAATCAATCATTACCATTTAATTATGTAAGATTTATAATACTGAAATAAATGAAATAAAAATATCAAAAACATGAAATATTAAACAAATAAATAAATGATACTTGCTAATAAAATAACTAAATAAAATAGTAAAGATTAAATAATGATTTAAAAGGATACTAAAAATTATATTCAAAAATATAGTCGAATAATTCATGAGTTTCGTGGACATATGAATCAAACTGGAACATGATGTAAGGGTTTCTTTCTAAATCAAAAATCATTTCAATTATTATTCCTTAATATCCTATATTATCTTTTTTTCTCATATCCAGGATTTAGAATATATTCCTTATTGTTTTAAATTATTTTTTTAGGTATTTACAGTTTAATTTTAACCCTCATGGACTTGTATATTATACATCACTTCTTTATAAGTATTTTTTAGTACTTTTTGGTTATTGTGGATATTTTCTCTATCACCCTTCACCCCTATAATCCATTTTTAACTATTAACAACATGATTATATTATTTTATTTAAACATTCATCTTGTTTATTACAAAGGGGATAGTCCTAAAAAATTCTAACAAAAAATTTATTTCCTTATGATAAAAACTAAGATGTTTATAAGAGAATACTTTACAATATAAACCTTTATCTATATAATCATTCATCATAAACTCTTTTCTATGAAATTTTTCAACTATTAGACATTTAATAATTTAAAAAATGTTTCAAAATAATTTTTATTATCTTTTGATAATGATTTATTAAAGTGACTTATTTCATTACTTTTGTAATAATGTCACATAATGAAATGAAACGTCTTCAATATTTATCATTCATTTTCCACACTATTCTTACAAATATTATTATTCAAAGTCATTATTTATATTATGTGATATATTTATTTTAGGGTTTATTAAATATCATTCTTTATAAAATAAATTACACATTTTAGTTCGTACTCAAAAATGACATTTTATATATTTATATCAAAATTATTTAAAAAAATCATAAAAATTATATAATCTCATATATTTCACTAAATAATTTTAAACCTACACTAGTACTATATTATATTCCACCATTTTGTTCTTTTCTTACGATTTATTTTCTCAGTTGATATGTTTTCTATCAAGGAATACATTGCCCAAATTATCCTGTGATTTTTTACAAGTTTCTATATATATATACATATATATAAATGGGGTGTTTAAAAAAATTCCATAATCCTGTGATTTTATGTTTTATGATTATTATATGTTTCAACATGATCATTTCTTTAAATTCAATCTATTATTCAGTTAAACATTCCTTCTTTTCCATGATTATATATCTCAATTTTTTATTTTCTTATTTAATACTTATTTTTCACATTGACATGGTTTTTCCACCCACTGATCATTTAAACACACCCTTATCAAAATTTTCCATATTTCCCATATCATCATAGTTTACAAATTTTTTTTTATCAAATTATAAGGGGTATAGGATGAATAATCTCAATAAAAATTTATATTTGGATGATGTTAAATGTATCTAGTTCCAAAAGAAATCGAATTTTATATTTTGAGTATTTTTTAAGGAACATGTTATTTGTAAAATTAATCTATATTTCATTATATAATCAAATGTTTTTACCTAGGGAACTTTAGTTCACATTAGTGTTGAGTTTGGATATTTAGGGAAATTATGATGAAAGAAAATTAATGTATAAATCCTTTTATTGGAAACCATTATCTATAGAGTACTACATTCAATATAACTTCAATTAACCTATAAAGAATAAAAATTTTAATACATATATGTCAAGACATGATATGATATATAATAGTTTCCATTTGAGATAACATTTGGGTTTTGTGTCATGGTTTACACAAATATTAGAATGTGTGGATAACTGTTTATTAAATAGTTAAATTTTTGAAGATGAAAGTTTAGTATAGAGGTTATAATATAACATCCCAAATTTTCTGTTAATTTTTTAATAATGTTTTTATGTCATATTTAAAAATATAAATACTAATTTTATTTTGTTTTTTAATGATAAAAACCAATAATTTTTATATATAAATATTTTTTAATATTTTTTAATTAAATTTATGAAATAATAAAAACTCATTATCACTTATCCTAAAAGAATTATTTTATGTCTCTTCATGAAATTAATATTATTCCCATTAATAACCTAATAATAAATAATAAAAAATTAAAGTTAATTCACGTAAAAAAATTGTATAGTATGTACGACTTCTAAATTGGTGTAATAAAATCACTTTTGTTGAAGGGATTGTTAATTTTACTTATTGAGTATTATTCGATAACTACATAACAATCATTTATTGTTATATATTAATATGGTCATTATAAAAGTAACTTCTTAATGGTAATGTAATGTTAACATATTATTATACTTGTTTTCTTGGTTATATAACAGAATCATATAGCCATAGAATGTGAAATAGTAATTTTTATTGTTGTAAGACATTTAATGTTTGTTATAAGAATATAATATGTTGTTAGATAATATTTTTAATTGTAAAACAACATTTTTCAATGAATTTTTAAATGGCGTAATATTTAAAATAAGGTTTAAATTATTATAATCATATTCTATGTAGATGTTTTTATAATATAATGTATTCCTTTTAAAATTTAATGCATTGGGTTTTGCACTAAAATATTGTGATGAAATATTGATTATTTTCATTTAAAATATAATTTATCCTATATAATTTTTTTTCAATATTATCAAAAAATGGACATTAAATTTGGATAAGGGTATGCTAAGAGAGTTTAACTTATCAATTTCATCACCTTTTAACCATAACATAGAAATTTCCCATAACCAAAACATCATTATAAATATATATTGAAATTATAAATTTATTCCAATTATAATATAAGTTTTATAAAAGATAAAAAAAATTATTAGTTTTTAAAAATTATCATAGGTTGACTATTATGTTTCTTACAAAAAAATTAAATATTGTTGAATGGTTAAAAAAATCTATTCCTGTATTTTGTTAATTTTATTTCATCATCATGAATTAATTATGACATAAAAATAATAAAAATTTCTTAGAAACATACAATTAAATTTCTGAGAAATATAATTTAGTTAGAAACAATGTAATTAATATAAAAAACTATATATCAATTTTCAAATCCAATGTTATATTTTATTCAAATAGAAAACTGTATTTCATTATTTTTTGACTAATAATACAAATATTATTCTTATGACAGAGAAATATGGGTACATGGAAAAGGAAAATATAGAATCATGGGAGATGGAAGTGGTAAAACCATATAGAATCATCATAAATAAAATAATTACAGTCCCTTGTAAGAGATAAACCACTCAAATACACAATCAACTATTATTCTTACAAACCTTTATAGGATAATAAATCCGTAACAAATTTTCTCTAACTACAGATGTGAATAATTACCACTCTTTACTTTATCATGTTTCAACAGACTCTAATTGTGTGTGATATACACCAGTGTAATGGAAGGAGACCTGATAGATACAGAACCAATAGATTTAAGTCCTCTTCTATTATAAATAATAAAATATTCTATGAATAGCATAGTGATAATCTAGAAAATAAGGCATGAGCTTTAGTAATGATAGAATTACTATTGTCATTATATTACGAGAAATATAGAATCACAAAACCCCTAAAATACTGAATGAAAACACGTCCATGCATGATTCCATGAATACTATAGTCGTTTGAGTTGATCTTGATTCCTTTTAAAGGTTCTTTCTACTGAAACCAATATCACAGTCTTTCCATGGTCATCGAAGTATATGGGGAAGTAAATAGGGGGATCTAAATCTTGATTAATGAAGTGATTCCACTTTTATATGTAAGTGAAAATGAATCTATACAAGTAGAAAAATATTTTTCTTTGATTGTACATTATGTTGGCTTGGCCCCATTTTGAGAAGAATAATTATGAATCTCCTATATCACCCACTAGTTGTCTATAAGATTATTCATCTTAGCCTAAACATCACCCTCCATTCACCCATTGATATTAAACCATATATGTCAAGCTCATTACCCATCACAAAACATTTTCAAATTGGATTCCATTTTTTAATTTCACAGAACTGGAACTTTGAATTTTTTTGATAGGTTTCTTCTTCACTTCTATACCCATAGGTAAAAAATTCCATTTACTCCAAATGAGAAAATTCACTTTACTTGTAATGATTTTACATTAAATGTTGGTGGCCTATGCATCATCACTATTGTGAACCTGAATGAGGTTGCAAAAAAATGAGGATCTAAAAAAGATAGAGACTACTAGGGTGGAGGAACACACACTAGGTTCCTTAAAAATTACATGTTAGAGTGTAATAATGTTTGTTCTGAGTCCATCATGGAATAAATGAACATTGGATGAAATCATCCCTAAAAGAAGAGGTTTTTTAAGAATTGGGAACCCTTTAATTAATGGGATATTAAGAGTCCATTTGTCTTTCCATGAGATAATGCCAAAGAAACCAATGGTCTATCCATATTTATATTGAATGATAAAAATATATTCACAAAGACTATTATGATGTCAAGATACCTTCATATTTTGATCAAGATAGTGAACCATATAGGTTTCGTACTTTCTCCTAAAATATTAATCCTAAAGATATGGTACAGAGAAATAATCTCATGTGAGTCTATCATGCATTCACTACACAGTCTCATTGATTTTTAAAGATTAATTTTTCCACACATAAATGGAATATCCAACCCTGAAAATATAGGCCGATGGTTTTTATCATCATGTGATTCATCCCATGTGAAGCTATTGAGGATTGTTTCAATTATTATATTGAAAAACATAGGATCCTGAATGGGTGGTAGTATATGAATAGTAATGGAAGAAAGGACCCTATTTAAGAGGTTGATCATACCTCTAATAGAGGGAAATTTTCTCTTCCGGTTGGTAATTATATATGTGAATCTGGTGGGGATACCTTCAAATTCATGGATACATACATATTTATTTGAGAAGAAAATCCCAAGTATTCAATAGGTATTTTTATTTTGGAAATAGCAAGCCTATCTTTAATGGATTTTTTTATCCTTCCAAATATATTTTTAGGGAATATATACACTTCTATTACAAATATTAATGAATTTAACAATCCCACTATTATATTCAATATGAATCTCTTTTAACCATTACATTAAATTTCATCTTCCATTGATGAAGAAGATTATATCCTTTGTGATGAATTAGTGGGAGATTCCAAGGAACACATACCATCCATTGAAAGGATACATGGTTACATTATTAATTTCATATATCATATTTCAACTAATCACAACATATTTCATGATATATAATCTTGGGGAGAGTAGGTCTCCTTGGAGAAGACCTCATACTAACTTGAAAACCCCAAACCTCCTCCCTAAAAGAGAGATAAAAAACTAGGGTGAAGAGAAGGATAAAAAAATAAGGATCCATACCAATTTTGAAAATCAACACCACCTATGAAATTTTAGGGTGAATCTGAATTGAATTATATCATAGCCTCTCTAAATAGAAATTCGTTGTTCATGGAATTAGATATGACCACTTTCCTATCAATGTTCGAGAATATTTTATTCAGTGAGGCTAATTGCCCCAGATACTCCTACCCTTGAGAAACACATGATGTTCACATGAGATTTCATGAGGTTGGATCATTTATTTTCTCTTATTGTGGATCATTTCAATAACCATTTAAGAGAAATGACATAGGCTTATTGGTGAAAATTCACTAATGGTGTTGGGATGGTTCACCATTGGAATCAGAACAAGAATTGTGGATGGGGTAACATGGGGAAGAAGAACACCCTTTATTGAATTTTTAACCTCCCGTATTAGGTCTTTCTGGATGCAATCCAAATACGAAATATATAAGGATCCAAAGAATCCATTAGGTCTTGGTGCACTATCTAGCTCAAGTATTTTAATAATAACAAAATATTTCATCCTCCTTTATGTTGGATTTCAAGGAATCATTATTTTAATCCTCCAATGTGAGGGGAATTTTATTAAAAAATGAATATATTATTCATTTAGTGGGTATACATCACTTAATAAAGGATGAGGGTCAACTAAAAGATCATTGAAATGGGAGTATCTTGAGGAAAAATGGATTCAATGTCACTGTAGAATTATTCTTCTTCATGTTTTATGATAATCCTTAAAAATAATTTCTTTTCCTATATGATTTCATTAAAATATATTGTTTTATTATCCCCTTTCAGCAAGATATCATTCTTAAAAGTTTCAAAACATATAGGATAAAAGTAAGAAAATATCTTCATCCCCATTTATTCTAAAGTCTTCCATTAATATGACTAATCTCAGCCAGAATATATTCTATCAACAGTTTGGAATCTAGTTGTATATTTATCAATTAAGAAATGGTTTCCATCAGTATACATAGTTTATTATATAAGTCAACCCATACATACCCTTTAAATACATCATTCCACTTTATTATTGAATTTTTCATCCTTCATCCATCCATTTAAGATGTGTATGTTATGAAAATAAGAGAGGGAACCCTGACTCTGGAGTTGCATCAAAGATTGATCGGATAAGGTTCAGTCCATGTGGGAGAAATTCATGTGTGAGGAATCTGTTACTATATGCATGTTATCCAAGAACATTTCAAGCCAGAACTATATCCTACTACCTCATCTCTTTCTTTGACACCATGTAAAATGTTCATCATTGATTCCCACATCTATTAGATAACCAAACAGAAGAATCCTAAAAAATCATCCACAATTGTTATCGAGTAAACACCACATTTAGTTTTAGATTGATCTATTGTGGATGTTATGGGATTCATAGCGTAAAAGGTTTAGAGATTAATAAAATATTAAAGAAAAGAAGATGATGATTATGAACATAGACACACTAATTTTCAGGGTTTGAGAATAATCCCTATATCCACAAAGTGGAAAAACCACTTCACTATAATTCGATAGCACAACTGTAATGAGGTTTTTGAGTTTCAAAAACATTAAAACCCTTACTTGACTGAGATAATAAATAAGATGATGCATTGTGTCACCAAATGCATAGTAAGTCCACTGTGAAATAGAGAATAGTGGATGGAAGCCTACACTACTGCAGTGCTGCTGCTACCCATGTCCAAGATGCTATAGTGGTTAGTGACTAAAATTCCACAGAGCTCTAGCTGTGATGTCACCAATGTTCAAGATGCAACAGGGGTGGATCATACATAAAGTGGGATATTTTATTGATTGTTTTATCTTGATCCTTTTGGTTGATATTGGCCTTAATTCTAGTCACCCTTAATATAGAACAAGTCAAAACTCTCACTATTTAAGCTCTATAGTGATCTCATTGAGTTTTTCATGGGGAAATGCACCCATGCTATGGGATCTAAAAGTATCGAGCCCAAATTAGGGGGAACTATAGAAACTATGGAAAATTGTAGTGGATCAGGCCTCGAAATACAGATAGGGAACTATAGTAGTGATAACTTTAGCATGGTAATTGTAGCATCGTGGACATTAGAGACATAGGTAATGTAGCTCAATAGGCTTCTAGACATCGACCACTATTGCTGCTTGGACTTGGGTGGTCACATGACTACATCAATGTGGTCTTCAATCCAATGTTCACTGTAGCATAAAGGACATAGTATGTGGTTGGTGGTATAATGATTCATCTTTATTATTAGCTCATTCAAGATAAGGTTTGGTTTGTGTTAAACACTAAAACATCTCTATAATTGATCTCCTAAATGAAATTAAAGTGATTATGCCTCTCTGTGGGCAGAGTAATTATTCTTGATCCATGTAAATCATTATATTTTCATTCATATTCTTCATTTTATTTTGTTTATATCTTTTCTTCAGATGCATAACTCGGTCACTGTGACTCTTGATGTTTCCACAACAATGGGTATCAAAGGATGTGTTCAAATTTCTATAATTAAACATTAGATATGGAGGAAGGAAAGGTGAATATCATTCAATTCTATGGAATTGACTTCAGTTACTAGAGGATAAATCTGAAGGATTTTCTATATCAGAAAAAGATTCACTTTCCACTTATGGATGTAAACCCAACGGATATAGATCATATAGAGTGGGGAATACTTGATTGATAGGTTCTCAGAATTGTGGACATTAACTTGGCCAGTAACGTGGAATTCAACATCAAATAGGTTAATACAATAGCTGGGATGATGATAGATCCCACGAATATTTTCAATAATCCTTCAGCATCAAAAAGTGTACCTGATGTGGTTATTATTCAATTTGAAAATGATTGAAGGGAGAAGTTTTGCTGATCACATCAAAACATTCCACAACATTATATATTCGTTGAAATTGGTGGTAAATTTACTTGAAAATGAGTTATATGCACTCGTTATACTATCTTCGTTACCTGACTGTTCATAATCGACTATGTTTACCCTCTGTTTTGTTACATGGATGAAAAGGTGTTAGAGAAAAAGGTATCTAAGGTAAGAGAAGAAGATAAATTAATAATTCCAAGGAACAATAATTTTACAAATTACCATCGTTCTGGTACCCCCAAGATGCATCGAAGCACAAGGTACATGTGCGTCATCTAGTGAGATCAACTTGAGAATCAGCCATCATAATACCCATGTGCGGTTTATATGAGTGAAAGAGTCTATTAACCCAAGGAACTGTATTTTCCCATAAATAATAACTTTGGCATCTCATTTGTGTGGAACAAATTTCCTAAAGGCCTCTTGATTAAATACTCTCCCTACTTCTTCTAGCAATCACTATGAAACCTTTTAGGTAGTCCTCTAAAACCCAAACAAGAGGTAATTAAATGGGATAGTGAAACTAAATTACTCATGGGGTTTAAAATAAACAACACCTATGCAACCCACAATCTCCCCCATTGTTGCTGAACAGTAGAAAAAGGCCCCCTCCAATAAACAGGGACCTACATGAACCACTTTTGTAAATACTTATTATAAGGCCCCGACGCTGAAACTTACTTAATATTGAATTAAATGAATAATTCATGTTGAGGATCTTTTCAGGTTTAGAGTTTTAGAGAATTAGAACATAACTATTACATCTCGAAAGATTACAAAGTAGTCACTTCTACTAAGTTTCCATAAAAAAACTCTTAAAAGAAACATGTCTAGTTCCATGTTTTATATAGCATGACATTCCCTTGATTCCATCCTTGACCTTATTCCACATTAAGTCCTGTGAAAAACATTTCAAAAAAACTTGGGGTGAGCATAAAAATCTCAGTAAGGGATACACAAAGAATGAAAATTGTTAGTTTTTCAAACATCAAGTAAACCATGTATACTCTATCAAAGTAATACCTTCACCTTCATGAAGTAGTAAAAACTCTTCACTGAAAAAAAAAGTATCATTACTTACCTTTTTGTAACCAAAGGATTACCATAAAACCCATATAAAGAACACATAACATATATAAAGGTAACTTGGGACATAAACATACTTAAGTGGAATAACCATACGGTCGAATTCCACACATATCACTTAAATGGAATAGCCATACGGCCAATTTCCATACATACTTAATGGAATAGCCATACGGACGACTTCCATACCCAATGCATTGGAGGTTATAACATAACCACCCATCCTGGTATTCACGGCACCACCCATCATATGGTTTATCGCGTAACCACCCGTCAAATGTCCATGTACCAATATAAAATCATAAAACATAAAACCAATATAAAGGAATGATAACATTTCCACATTTCAATCACAATATATCATAATAGAATCATTTATCAAAACCATTTTCAATACCAAAATACATAAAAGAGTATATGGTATTTATTTCATTTTAAAAACATAACGGCTTGTTGAGGAAGCCAAAGACCAAATAATACTCACGGCGGCGGAAAAGGTCATTGTCACCGCGTACGTTAAAAAAACATTCCTTTTTGTTGTTTAGTAAAATGCTTCGTAGAAAAAGATTCTTTATGTATAAAAGTAAAAGTAAAAGGGGTTTATACACCGTATAAAAGAAAGTTGTGTATAAAACGAAATATGCCTCAATGAAAGGAGATTGAGATGAAGTCCCTTACCTAGGGTCCGACTTGACTCGATCGTTCTTTAACGTCCTGAATAATAAACTTGAGTTAATTTATACTTGATTAAGAACCTTTTTAAAGTTCATTATTCCTTTTATATCACTTATTTCCATGTTATAAACATTATGTAACCATTTAAGTTAATAATGTTTGTTTTGTCGATATTTGGTTCTTAAGTCGAAAGTGGATTTCTTACAATTACATGTTGTTCGTGTGGTCAAAGGTTCTTTATATCCAGAATGACATTCCTTAATTGTATATCATATATATTATATATATCCAGCATAGACATGTATTTATAATATTACATAATCATTTAGAGGTATGAAATGAAATGCACCGTTCATGGAGACGGTAAGCCGTACGTACGCATGAACGCTACTTTCATTTCTTTGTCATATTAATGGAATTAAAACTAAATGATAGGTATGTATATTTTAATTCCAGAATTATATTCATCATTTAGATATATCATTCATTATATATATCCATTATATACATGTACTTTTAGTAGTACATTACATTTGGGGATAAGAAATGAAATGCACCGTTCATGGAGACGGTAAGCCGTACGTACGCATGAACGCTACTTTCATTTCTATCTCATACTTTAATGGAAATAAATAATAATGATATATAGGTATATTATAATTCCAGTATAAAATCATATATAATAACTTTAAATCCATCCTTTACACGTCCCACATATGGCATTAACGAATCACATCACTTTGAGGGGGTGGTAGTCCGCACTTCCTTAAATGAAGATATCGTGTTTACCCATAATGGAAACCATAAAGGTATGCCCAAAATGAAAAATATAGAAGCTTAAAGAAAACATAAACATATTATATATCATATATAAATATAGTGACATCTTAATGGCCACCTTTGAAGGTGTTAGATGAGTATTGAACAATCATCGTTTCGGGAGGTAGAATTTCGCCATCCATGGAAACCGTATGTTCTTTAACCATTTTGATGTACTTTTGTGAGAGTGTAGCTCGAATAAATCTTATAACAACATCCTAGTATATTTAAGATACTGGTGTTGTTACAAAAGAAGTAAATAAAAAGAGTTTACGGGGTTGGAGAAGCAAAATAAAACAAATGAACAAGAGAGAATGAATTACCTTTAAAAGTGTAACTCCTTTTGATTTGAGCCTAAAGGCTTCCTTTGAAAGGATTCATCAAAAAGGGAATCCTCTAGGATGAGGATAGGGATGTGGAGAGAATAAATGGGCAGGGTTTGGCCGAGACAAAGGCTTGAGGAGTGTGTGTAAAGTGGTAGAGGTGAGGGCCTTTTATAAGAGGAGAGGAGGAGCACTTTTGGAATGTAAAGAAATATTACTTCATTTGAAAATGTGTTTCGGTTTTAAAAGGTCTCACATTGATATAATTCGTGGATAAGGTGATAAGGGTTCGAAATCCACCCATCCAATAAGTTTTTGACATGTTTAGTTCATAGATTTTACATTATCTTTCCATTTTATTTAAATCGTCAAATAATGATGTCATCGCTGCATCATTTTTATGTCATACATAATTTAGTTTATTTAATGTCTAAAAATTATAAAAAAACTACTATGATGTATGAAATCTTTTTATCTTTCCAATGACTATTTATAATCAAAAATCGGACTTGTATAACCCCATTTACAAATTGTTTTAGTAAAACATATCATGTTTGTGCCATTTTTTACATTAACATTAAATAAAAGGTATTGTTGTCATTTTCCAACCAAAGTGGCTCCATGGGGTCCCCAAGTTGACCCATGTCTTGTATTGGTCGGCCATGACACATAAAATGGGGTAGGAAATGTTTCTAGGTCATCTCATATAATTAAAATATTATTTTTACCTTTAACTACACTAATTACCACTAATCGCGATTAAAAACATAATAAGTTACTATTCACCAAAAAATTATTTTAATCTCATTGAACCACATTTTACTTCTTAATGACAACCATTTATGTCGGATTTTTGAAAATCAAAACATAAATATGGAAAAATTTCATTTAAACGGAAAATCAGTTTTTATAAGTACCACTTAGTGGTTTCACTATTCATCAAAAATTGAAGTTTTTCAGAAAAATTCCAAAAATTCACCCTAAGCTATATTTGATATTCCGAATTCAAAAATGAAGTCTATTTTACAAAATTCAAAATATATAAGTCACATTAATTAATTTAATAATTAATTCCCGCTGTCAGAGCAAATAGCGTGTTTTTATGAAACAATAAGTATCAAAAGATTGACATTAGTTTAAGTCTGATTTCAAAGTGAAATTAATTCCAACGACCACTATTGGATTTAATGGTAAAAATATTTTCTAATTTCACTTTAAAACCAATTCAAAAGATAATCTAATAATATAAATAAATTAGATTAAAAAGAGGTTTTGAATTAAAATACAACATTTTACACTATTCATTAAAAAATGATCTTTATCGGAAAGGTACCAAAAATTTACACAAGGTAAATTTTGATGTCCCAATTCTAAAGAAGAGTTATTTCTGGTCCAATAGAATTTATAATATTGATAAAAACTATATTTAATGACGGTTTTCCGTCAAAAGATGATAAATGAACCCTTAGTGAAAATTAGGGTATAAATGCCTAAAATTGAACTCTTTCCGTATTTTAAGCATTGGGTAAATGTAAAAACATTTAAAAACATATATAATCCTATTTTAGTTATTTCTATCCATTCCCGCCAGTACAACGGCAACTTTTTAACTAACATTTAAAATAATATTATTTTATTACTTGTGTGCAACGTATGTTTTCAAAGAAACTCATCATTGTGTATCGAGTACGCTATCGAACGTAGAATCCCCTTTTAATTAAAATTAATATTTAATTCATAAATATTAATAAATATGAAAATTCTTTATTCTTTAATTACCTGGGATGTTACATCCTTCCCCCCTTTTGGGAATTGCGTCCTCGCAATTTTATTCACTTATCAAAATAAGTGGGGGTATTTATTCCTCATAGCATTTTCAGATTCCCACGTTGCATCTTAAATCACATGGTTTTTCCACAAAACCTTTACCTGATGAATCACCTTATTCAGTAACACCTGCTCCCTGTGGTCAAGAATCTGGACTGGTTGTTCTTCATAAGATAGGTTCTCCTCCAGCTGAACTACCTCTGGACTCAAAACATGAGATGGATCTGGCATATACTTCCTCAACATTGAAACATGAAAAACATTGTGTACCTGAGATAAACTCGGAGGTAAAGCCACTTGGTAAGAAACTGATCCAACTTTCTCAAGAATTTCATATGGTCCAATAATCCTTGGACTCAGCTTTCCTTTCTTACCAAATCTCATCACACTTTTCCAAGGAGAAACCTTTAGAAAAACATGATCACCTACCTCGAAAGATAGATCCTTCCTCCGGTTATCCGCATAACTCTTCTGCCTGCTCTGAGCTGTTCTCATGTGCTTCTGAATCAAATGAACTTTTTCTGCCATCTCTTCTACCAATTCTGGTCCCATCAGCTTTCTTTCACCCACTTCATCCCAAAATTCTCGAGTTCGACACCACTTCCCATATAATGCCTCAAATGGTGCCATCTGTATACTGGAATGAAAGCTGTTATTATAAGAAAACTCAACCAAAGAAAGATGTTGGTCCCAAATTCCCTGATAATCCATCGAACAAGCTCGTAGCATATCCTCCAAGGTCTGAATTGTTCGTTCTGACTGCCCATCTGATTGAGGATGAAAAGTTGTACTAAAATTTAATTCAGTACCCAACGACTTCTGAAGGCCTTTCCAAAAGTTAGATGTGAACCTGGGATCACGATCATATACAATGGAGAGGGGGACTCCATGTAACCTGACTATCTCTTTAAGATACAAACGGGAAAGTTGATCTAGGGAAAAAGTATCTCATATAGCAAGGAAATGAGCAGATTTGGTCAAGCGATCAACAATAACCCGGATTGCATTATTACCTAGATATTCCCTCGGTAATCCCATAACAAAGTCCATGGATATGTTTTACCATTTCCACTCTGGCACTGGTAAAGGCTGAAGCATCCCTTTAGGTAACTGCCGCTCTGTTTTAACCTGCTGACAAGTCAAACACTTCACAGTAAAATCAGCAATATCTCTTTTCATTCCATCCCACCAGTAATACTCCCGCAGATCTCTATACATCTTAGTACTGCCTGGATGAACTGAAAATGGGGAACTATGAGCCTCACATAACAACTCATTCTTCAACTTTGAATCACAAGGCACACATAAAATCTTCCCAAACCTCAAAACACAATCATTTTCAATGTTGAATTTAGGCAACTTACCTTTCTGAACCATCTCTACCTTTTTCTTCAACTCACTTCTCGCTTCTGTGCTTGCTTGATTCTATCTGATAGAGATGATCTCATTGATACCTGAAACAAAATAGAATAACTTCCTACACCAACAACTTCTATGCCAAAGTTCATCAAATCCTTAACCAAATGATCACGTTCCAAACACAACATTGCTAATGAAGAATTACATTTTCGACTCAAAGCATCAGCCACTTTATTTGCTTTTCCTGGATGGTAATTAATTGTACAATCATAATCCTTGATTAATTCTAGCCATCTCCTTTGTCTCATGTTCAATTATTTCTGAGTGAATATATACTTTAAACTTTTGTGATCGGTATATATTTCACACTTTACTCCATACAAATGATGCCTCCAAATTTTTAAAGAAAAAACAACAGCAACTAATTCCAAATCATGTGTAGGGTAATTTACCTCATGAGTTTTCAACTGTCATGAAGTATAAGCAATTACCTGATCATTCTGCATTAGGATGCAACCAAGTCCTTTCAATGAAGAATCACTGTAGATAAAAAACTCACCATTCCTGGAAGGTAGTGCCAAAACTGGAGCATTCACCAATCTTCTCTTCAACTCCTGAAAACAATCATCAAATTCTTTTTTCCATATAAACTTAACACCCTTATGAGTTAGCTTAGTCATTGGACTAGATAACCGTGAAAAATTTCTAACAAACCTTCGGTAATAGCCCGCCAAACCAAGGAAGCTACTAATCTCAGTTACATTTGTGGGTCTTGGCCAGTCTTCCGCAACCTTTGTTTTTGTAGGATCAACAGTTATCCCATCTCATTGCACTTATAACATTTCACTAACTGTAAATCAAATTTGGTCTTCCCTTCACATTGATCCTTTTCAGTGCAATCACGAGCCTTATGTACCATATTATCACATCGGTAGAACTTTCCAGAATTCAGAAGACATTCCCCAGCATGCCTTTTTCCACATTTATCACAAACTGGAAACTTAGTTTTCTTACCATCATACTTTTTTGAAGAATTCTTACCTTTCTCCTGCCACCTCGGTCTCTTCTTCTGTTGGTTGTTATAGAACACTTGATCATCGGCAAACTCTATTTCCACCTTATCAGCACATCGAACAAGCTTTTCATAACTTTTAAACTCACAAGAAGCTAATGCCCTTCGATATTTTGGCTTTAATCCTGAGTAAAAACGATTTATTTTACTATCAAGATCTCGTATGAAGTTCGGAGAATACCTTGCCAATCGAGTGAACTTTTCTTCATAAGCAGCCACTGAATCATCCTCCTTCCTCAATTCTAGGAACTGTTTTTCCATCCCAAGATGAACCACCTTAGGAAAATATTTCTCAAGAAACATACTTTTGAATTCGTCCCAGTGAAGATCCTCAATTTCATCACTATTCCTGATATATTTCACCATCGACCACCACTGATCATCTTCACCTTCAAAATGGTAAATAGCAAGACTAACCTTTTGATGTTCTGAACACCCCATGACATCAAAAATCTTCTCCAGTTCTTTAATCCACCCTTCAGCTTGCACAGGGTCAGTTGATCCTCTAAATGATGGGGGATGTTGCCTCATGAAATGTTCCACCACTGACATGTTCCTCTGCGGTTGATCTGACTAATCTCGTGCATGGATACCACCACCATTTATAGCCTGAGTCAATTGTGCCATCACTGCAACAAACTATTCAGTTCTGATTCCGACCATCTCAGGTTGCTGATTTGGAAGGTTGTCTTCCTCCTGATGTCGTCCCAACATAGTTGCTTTGTTTCCTCTACGGAAAACCATTCTGAACACAGAAATATTTTAGGCGAAGCAACATGGTAATCCATAAATTCTATATCATTTCAATCATATTATAATTTAACACTTTTCTAACTCCTAAAGTTATCTAAACCGACCTTTGATACCAAGTATAAGGCCCCGACCTTAAACCTTACTTAATATTCAATTAAATGAATAATTCACGTTGAGGATCTTTTCAGGTTTATAATTTTAGAGAATTAGAACATAACTATTACATCTCAAAAGATTACAAAGTAGTCACTTCTACTAAGTTTCCATAATAAAAAAAATCTTAAAAGAAACATGTCTAGTTCCATGTTTTATATAGCATGACATTCCCTTGATTCCATCCTTGACCTTATTCCACATTAAGTCCTATGAAAAACATTTCAAAAAAACTTGGGGTGAGAATAAAAAGCTCAGTAAGGGATACACAAAGAATGAAAACGGTTAGTTTTTCAAACATCAAGTAAACCATGTATACTCTATCAAAGTAATACCTTCACCTTCATGAAGTAGTAAATTCTCTTCACTGAAAAAAAAAGTATCATTACTTACATTTTTGTAACCAAAGGATTACCATAAAACCCATATAGAGAACACATAACATATATAAAGGTAACTTGGGACATAAACATACTTAAGTGGAATAACCATACGGTCGACTTCCACACATATCACTTAAATGGAATAGCCATACGACCAATTTCCATACATACATAATGGAATAGCCATACGGTCGACTTCCATACCCAATGCATTTGAGGTTATAATGTGACCAGCCGTCCTGGTATTCACGGCACCACCCGTCATATGGTTTATCACGTAACCACCCGTCAAATTTCCAAGTACCAATATAAAATCATAAAACATAAAACAAATATAAAGGAATGATAACATTTCCACATTTCAATCACAATATATCATAATAGAATACTTTATCAAAACCATTTTCAATACCAAAATTCATAAAAGAGTATATGGTATTTATTTCATTTTAAAAACATAATGGCTTGTTGAGGAAGCCAAAGACCAAATAATACTCGTGGTGGCGGAAAAGGTTGTTGTCACCGCATACGTTAAAAAAACATTCCTTTTTGTCGTTTAGTAAAACGCTTCATAGAAAAAGTTTCCTTTTGTATAAAAGTAAAATTCAAAGGGTTTAATACACCATATAAAAGAAAGTTGTGTATAAAACGAAATATGCCTCAATGAAAGGAGATTGAGACGAAGTCCCTTACCTCGGGTCCGACTTGACTCGATCGTTCTTTAACGTCCTGAATAATAAACTTGAGTTAATTTCTACTTGATTAAGAACCTTTTTAAAGTTTATTATTACTTTTACATCACTTATTACCATGTTATAAACATTATGTAACCATTTAAGTTAATAATGTTTGTTTTGTCGATATTTGGTTCTTAAGTCGAAAGTGGACTTCTAACAATTACATGTTGTTCGTGTGGTCAAAGTTTCTTTATATCCAGAATGAAATTCGTGATTTGGATATCATATATATTATATATATCCAGCATATACATGTATTTATAATATTACATAATCATTTAGAGGTAATAAATGAAATGCACCGTTCATGGAGATGGTAAGCCGTACGTACGCATGAACGCTACTTTCATTTCTTTGTCATATTAATGGAATTAAAACTAAATGATAGGTATGTATATTTTAATTCCAGAATTATATTCATCATTTATATATATCATTCATTATATATATCCATTATATACATGTACTTTTAATAGTACATTACATTTGGGGATAAGAAATGAAATGCACCGTTCATGGAGACGGTAAGCCGTACGTACGCATGAACGCTACTTTCATTTCTATCTTATACTTTAATGGAAAGAAATAATAATGATATAGAGGTATATTATAATTCCAGTATAACATAATATATAATAACTTTAAATCCATCCTTTAAACGTCCCACATATGGCATTAACGAATGACATCACTTTGAGGGGGCGGTAGTCCGCACTTCCTTAAATGAAGATATCGTGTTTACCCATAATGGAAACCATAATGGTTTGCCCAAAATGAAAAATAAAGAAGCTTAATGAAAGCATAAACATATTATATATCATATATAAATATAGTTACATCTTAATTTCCACCTTTGAAGGTGTTAGATAAGTATGGAACAATAATCATTTCGGGAGGCAGAATTTCGTCATCCAGGGAAACTGTATGTTCTTTAACCATTTTGATGTACTTGTGTGAGAGTGTAGCTCGAATAAATCTTATAACAACATCATAGTATATTGAAGATACTGGTTTTGTTACAAAATAAGTAAATAAAAAGAGTTTACGGGGTTGGAGAAGCAAAATAAAACAAATGAACAAGAGAGAATGAATTACCTTTAAAAGTATAACTCCTTTTGATTTGAGCCTAAAGGATTCCTTTGAAAGTATTATTCCCAGAAGGAATCCTCTAGGATGAGGAGAAGGATGTGGAGAGAGTAAATGGGCAGGGTTTGGCCGAGCCAAAGGCTTGAGGAGTGTGTGTACGGTGGTAGAGGTGGGGGCCTTTTATAAGAGGATAGGAGGGGCACTTTTGGAAAGTAAAGAAATATTACTTTATTTGAAAATGTGTTTCAGTTTTAAAGGGCCCCTAATTGATATAATTCGTGGATAAGGTGATAAGGGTTCGAAATAAACCCATCAAATAAGTTTTGGACTTCTGTAGTTCATAGATTTTACATTATCTTTCCATTTTATTTAAATCATCAAATAATGATGTCATCACTGCATCATTATTATGTCATAAATAATTTAATTTATTTAATGTCTAAAAATTATAAAAAAATACTATGATGTAGTAAATCTTTTTAGCGTTCCAATGAATATTTATAATCAAAACTATGACTTGTATAACCCCATTTAAAAATAGTTTTAGTAAAACATATCATGTTTGAGCCATTTTTTACATTAACATTAAATAAAAGGTATTTATGTCATTTTCCAACCAAAGTGGCTCCATGGGATCCCCAAGTTGAACAATGGCTTGTCTTGGTCTTCCATGACACATAAAATGAGGGTATAACATTTTTCTAGTTCATCTCATATTATTAAAATATTATTTTTACCTTAAACTACACTAATTACCACTAATTGCGATTAAAAACTTAATAAGTTACTATTCACCAAAAAATTATTTTAATCTCATTGAACCAAATTTTACTTCTTAATGAAAACCATGTATGTCGGATTTTTGAAAATAAAAACACAAAGATGGAAAAATTTCATTTAAACGGAAAAATCAGTTTTTATAAGTACCACTTAGTGGTTTCACTTTTCATCAAAAATTAAAGTTTTTCAGAAAAATTCCTAAAATTCACCCTAAGCTATATTTGATATTACGAATTCAAAAATGAAGTATATTTAACAAAATTCAAAATATATAAGTCACATTAATTAATTTAATAATTAATTTCCGTTGTCAGAGTAAATAGCGTGTTTTTTTGAAATAATAAGTATCAAAAGATTGACACTAGTTTAAGTCCGATTTCAACGTGAAATTAATTCCAACGACCACTATTGGATTTAATGGTAAAAATATTTTCTAATTTCACTTTAAAACCAATTCAAAAGATAATCTAATCATATAAATAACTTATATTAAAAAGATGTTTTGAATTAAAATACAACATTTACACTATTCATTAAAAAAATGAACTTTATCAGAAAGGTACCAAAAATTTACAAAAGGTAAATTTTGATGTCCCGATTCTAAAGAAGAGTTATTTTTGGTCCAATATAATTTATAAGATTGATCAAAACTATATTTAATGACGGTTCACCGTCAAAAGGTGATAAGTGAACCCTTAGTGAAAATTAGGGTATAAATGCCTAAAATTGAACTCTTTCCGTATTTTAAGCCTTTATCCTTTATTGGGTAAATGTAAAAACATTTAAAAAAAATATAATCATAATTTAGTTATTTCTATCCATTCCCGCTAGTACAACGGCTACTTGTTAACTAACATTTAAAATAATATTATTTTATTACTTGTGTGCAATGTAAGTTTTCAAAGAAACTCATCATTGCGTATCGAGTACGCTATCGAACGTAGAAACCCCTTTTAATTAAAATTAATATTTAATTCGTAAATATTAATAAATATGAAAATTATTTATTCTTTAATTACCTGGGATGTTACACTTATAGATAACCTTGAAGTCTTGAGAAAATCCTTTCCTAAGTGTTATTTCCTTGGGGGTCCATTGCCCAAGGTACCATCACCTCGCCCAGGTCCACTAGAGTGAAGAAAACCCTACATGAACCATCTTTTTCTCACACAAGCCTACCTGTGTGAGGCTCCCTTGGGTCACCATATCCTCTACCATACACGAGCCTCTAACTGGGCCCTCTTCAAAGCCACCCATGGTATGGCCTATCTTCCTCTAGCTCCCTTGTCTAAGAGGGAAAAAGTTGAAACCCCCATTGAATAATCTAGAAATAAAATAAAATTGAAATGTGAAACCCATCATGTATCCCATTATGATTTTCATTCCTATGATCATTGGTATCCCAAAGTTGTCCCACTTGATGGTTAGGTTCCTCGAGCTGCATCTGGTTTTTCATTGCTATGCCCACATGTACCCCAACACTAGGGACGATGTTTGGGAGTTCCAAGTCTTGGGTAATAGGGATAGGACCATGTATTCCCCTTATCATTTCTGAGACCCAGATCATGCAGTTACAAGAAAGGACATATAAGATAACAATTACGTTTAATTTTGACATGGAATTAGATCCTCCACCCTTATTGTAGAACCTATTTTAGGGAATCCCTCCTCATGTGAGATCATTTACTTTATTGCAAGAGGTTCCACTATTTATTTTCTTATCTCCCTGAGGGATTTTTGTATCCAATTAGTAATAAATATCTATCTGAGATATGAATATCATAGAGGGGATGGGCATTTTAGCCCCTCCCATCTCTCGTTACATCATCTTCTTCCTCCATCTTCATAATCTCTTTCACCAGTGGAAGAGAGATCGGGCAGGTTCATTGGATCTTTGAATTTATCTTGTTTCTCAAATTCATGTCTAAATCATCATGACATATGTAGGATTATAGTCTATCCATGATCATTGATCCAAAGCGGTTAGATGCATGTTTCAGCAGAGAACCTTACTTCTGATCTTTCTCTTTTCTTCTTTCATAGTGCGTTCTTAGGCATGAGTCCTCAAGGCCATGTATCCAACTTGTGGGAAAATCATATTGTTTGGTTTCTCATATCTTATACTTGGTTTAGTTTCTCGCACTGATCATGAATCACACAGACCTAGATTTTGATGGTAATCCTGACATCCACATAATCCCCCACCCAAGAAAACCTTAGTTTGTAAGCCCTAGAATATTGAACTAAAAGAACAATGATTCCTACTATAACCATGATATATAGGTTTTTTTACATAAGGACTGAGATCAATGTGAATCCATATGAGGAGTACACACCAAAAAGATACTTTAAACCATCATGGGTGTCCTCCTCAAGAAAAAGTCCTGAAATCTAACCCTTGGCCTTCTTATTTGGTATAATCCCCAATCATAACTTCCAACCCTTATGGACTCCTCCTTGGTTGTATACCCCAAACAAGCCTCTAAATCATCTCGAGTCATGAAATCCCTTATGGACCCTTTTATAGGGAATAATTTTCATGAATTAGGTCCAAATTAACCAAATAAAGTCATCCTTTTTAGGAACAAGCCCCGAAATTATCATCTCAAAGGGCTATAATACCGTACGAGACAAACCTTCAGAGGGCCTCCATAGGAATAGGTACTCAAAACGAAAATATGTTGGATTTTATTCCCATCATAATGGGATATATAGGAATCCTCAATGAGGTCCAAACCCAATAAACCAAACCAATAATATCTTCTATCGTCCACATTCATTGAAGGGTAAACTTCAACTTAGAAATTATTATATCATCCAGATTACACAGGCTGCATCGACATAAGTCCCACACCAAACATTTACTAGGAACCCTTCACCTAGAAGTAAATTCCACATGATGATAAGCTTCATGGTTCGGTCCTCATAAAAAACCTTAAAATTTTTAATGTTCCCTATTATGTGGCATCGAACTACATGTGTTCTAATTCCATTCACAAGGATTCATATGAAGCCAATCTCATGGGTCGGATCCCAATATGAATAGAAATCCCATATCCATAGATGATGAAATACTTCAGAGAACCCCACTATGTGTTTATAAAAACATCATCATTATAAGAACAACCAAAGAATATATAATCAGTATAAAAGAGGGTATCATCAGTGGAGATCCTCAGATGCATACAGATATATCCATTGATGAAGAACCGCAGATACATACAAATTTTTCTATTCCCCATACATGCTAATAAATGATTTTTAATTGAAAGGTGATCAAATTCATACAGGGGAATTAATTAAGGATTTATTAACATATCTGGAATCTATAAGAGAGTCATATTGTAGGCAATAATTTCCCCCAAGAAAGGTGTGATAATCCTAACCTCATATCCTCTTGACCAATTTGAGTTCTTAACGAATCATTGGAAAAACTGTATAATGAGCACCTGCCTTTGGAAAGTAGTTCCCTATGGATTTAGAACTATTGGTTTTTTTAGTTCATGAATAAACCCATTGGAATCCTTTTGGAAATATTGGACTTATTGTGTATAATTGCACAAAAACTCAACCATGTGTAATTGATCGTCGGTTGAAGTGTATCAGTAAGAGAAAATAGTAAACCCAACATGAATGACTCAACTATGGCATATCCCTCATAAGATAAAAAGGATATGTTTTCCAGTCCTCATCGAAACATTTTGTTCCTAACCCAAATTTAATTCGATCAAAAAATGGAAAACCAGACAAGAATGAAATATGTACAACATATCCATCAAAATATAAAAATAATTTGTTTCCCAGTCCTCGTCAATCCATTCCATTCCTAACGCAAAAATATTTCCATCCAAAAAAAGGGTGAACATGAAATGAATCCCTAACCAATATAATAGTCTCACCAATCGATAAGGGACCTTTCACTTGAAAAAAATAGGACTGGAAAATACAATCAATCATGCATGTGATTATCCAAATAAGATTCTATTTTGGTGTGGGTTTTTTTATTGTGGTTTTTATATATCTACACACATATTTTCAAAATTACCTTCAATCCAATGGTGATATTCTAGATTTTACCAATTCATGCATCAACAACTACTCATTCCATGTATTCTTCAACACATAGGGAGCCATCACTAACACATAATCTTCAACAGTGGGTCTCAAATTTTTTGGTATGTGAAAAATATCAGAACAGTACAGTCTCGACCCTGGAGGCTAGCCAATAGGATCTATGGATCCCAACGCCCCACTGATCATTAGGTTAGTGAAGATCGGTGGTCCTGAAGTAAAAAACACCAACCACCATCTTCAACAATTTTGGGATATTATCCCCAAGATGAAGTAACCATTCCACCCATATCAAAGGGAGGGGGGTCAATATTCCACATACGACCTAATACAAAATACATATGGGTGTTTATCAAGGGATTATGACAACAATCATCACCACCAACATTTCATGGTACTAAACTCTCAACATGATGTGGGGTATGTCCTCGACCGTTCGAGTTAGATCCTTCAGAACTGAGCACACAAGGTGGCCCAAAAAGGGAAGCAGTTGGTCAGCAGAGAGCAAGGACAATCATCTTCTCCCTCTTAAGAAGCCCATGCACCCAATTTGGTGGAAACTGAAAGTGGGAACATAAACTCACCTACCTTAATTTTGATGGTCTGTAGACTCTTATTGAAACACCTAAGGGAGCACATTGTTCATATAGAGAGGTAAACTTTGAGTATGAACATAAAACTATCAACATTAATCAATCTTGACTGAAGACTCATCTGGAAGTTCCCAAGGAATCCCACCTTTGAAATCTAGTGGTAAACTATGGGTAGGAACATACACCTACACACAAAAATCAATCCCATCAGTAGAATCATCTAACAGAACATGAAGAATCCAACCAACCAGTTTTGGTGGAAAAACAAAAGTAGGAACACACACCTACCTACACTTATCAATCATACCATAGGTTCATCATAAAACCTATAGAGATTCAATAGGAAATTACCAATGAACAATATCGGGAATACCCAACTCTCTACCCCCGTACATGAGTAATGTAAATACCCATTGGTAAGAAAGTGAGGATATGAGTTGGAATACACCACTTCTCCAAATGAGGAATGGGATTATATCCCCATTCTAGTCACTAAGTTCACTAATAATACACTGAAATTGGTGAAAGGGTTAATGAAAATATATTCCAACATCTTACAAATTTTTCAAGATATCATAATGACAATGACATTAGTGATCAAGGGATAGACACACAACTCCATCTAGATAAGTGGGGTGAACAATGAACATGTCACCCTAGAGAAGACACACACCTATAATCCCATCCATGAGGTTCATTGGGAAAAATCCCCCATAATATATGGAAATATGGATCGGGAACATACACCCACTATAACTAGAGGAAATCATCATAACCTAATGGCCACTCCAAGGTAGGAAAAAACCAATTCCCATGGAAACAAATTACCCTAGAAGGTGGCCCCAATCGCTTGAAATATGGCATCCAAGAAGAAGCATAACCAATGAAAAATTGAAAATGAAAGGTCAGTCTAAGATCCAACACTTCTTATTATTGGAGTTCATGAAGCCCTCTTACGCTTATCTATGGCAGCTCGGGATCCTACTCCCCCATTACCAAATTACGGGTGTAGTAGTAGTAACCCCGAAGGTCCACCTAAAATGATTCATCATGAAGTATTTCTTCATGACCGTAATATGATTGATCTAGACAGCCCGTCTAGCAATGATATCCATGAAAACCCTCCACATGACTAGAAGATCTAGGAAAAAGAGGTTTTTTCAATTGAAGGCTTGAAATCATTGAGAGAGGGAGATATTTTTTCGGAGAGAACCTTTAATTCTACCAGTTCCATAATAATGGGGTAGAGATGATAAAAAGGCACATTCATATCCTCACCATTGAGAATTATTGAAGGAGACACAAAATCTATATCATTTGGCTGGATTTAATATAGTGCCTTATCCTTCAATAAATTAGAGAAGAAAAAGGATTCCCTGACACAATATTTTTCATAAGATTTATCCATTGAAAGGGGAATAAAGACAATAGTGGGGGTGATAGTGAAATTCAATGTTGATCTAAAATCCATCATTAGATCAATGGAATTTCTAACAAAAATGATTGGGTCTATATATTGATCCTCAATAATAGACAATGAAGGGGAAAATGGAGGAATGACATACACCTTTTGGTGACTCCTTTATACACATTTTTTGGTGATTTGGATCCGCATATGAGGTTCTGGAAGTCGCCAATGGATCAAACTGAGAAGAAATCCTTGATTGAATCAATACATTTTTTAGTTTCCTACTATAGGGTTATTTATGAGATATTTCTAATTCCTCTCATCAATTTTTTTTTCATATTTTGCTATTTTATAAATATAAATGTTTAAAAAACCGAGTCATTTCTTGTAAATTATCTTATTAACCCAATCAACAAAATAATTATTTATTTCAGTTCTTAAAGTCAAAACATATGGATATAATAAGGTGATATTATTACATATCTATCTTTCATTAAAATATTCATGTACATTAACTCGTTTTATTTTCAAATATCTATTATTATGAAATTTTATAAAAAAATATTTTCTAAAAATATTTTCATCTAATTTTTAATATTATTTTTGAAGGTGACATATTTTTATAGTTTTAAAACAATGTCAAAAAAGGTATGAAAACTATTATCATGATTTATCTTCTTTTTCCTCTCTATTTATATAAAGATATATTTTACTATTCATTAGTTATATTATATTCATTTTCATAAATATTTTTTAAAATATCCCATTTTTCTAAAATAAATCATACATTTAAATTATACCTTGAATATAATAATTTCCTTATTTAATTCATTAGTAATTAAAGAATATGCATTTATTTAATTAAATATTATATAATTTTTTACCTTTCTCTTAATTTTATTTTTCATATATGTCAATATTAATTATATTCCCCAAATTTGATTATTTATTTTGTTTTTTTTCAAATATCACATGATTAAATAAAAATTATTATACCAATATAGACCTATGATTTAGTATCCATGTTCATAGGTGTATATAATTTATTGAAACTAAAATCTCTATGAGAGGAATTATTTACGACTTCATTTTTCACGACTTATCATTTTCTATTATTGAATATATCCTTTCTCTAAATGCCATTATTTAGTTAATATAATGTACTTAAATATTTTTTATGATTTTAATTCACAAAAAACAACATAATTTAAATGACTAGAGAAATACTAGCTTGTACATATACAAATTATTATACACCTAGTAAATAAAAAATACTTAATTATATTTATTTAAGAGTATTTACCTATATGGATAGATTATTTTTAAAGACATCTGACTTATTTACACATATTTAACATGATATGTTTTTGATGGATTTATTATATCTTCTTTATTTTTATGGGACCCATATTTATGGATATGTCATAATGACGATGGGTGGGATATGAGTCATATAACACTTGTGTGAATTTGTTAAAGCATTTAATCAAAAGAGATAAATATATTTATGTGATAAGGGAGTAGTCTTAATCCAATATTATTTTGGTATCTAGTATTAAATGTAACGCCATTTAAATTTAATTAAACATAATAATGTTCTAGATCGCTTTCTTAGCATGCAACATCGAGTTTTAAATGAATTTCAATATACTATAAAATTATAATTATTTAAATGTGGTTTTTATAACCTAATTTTTAAAATGTAAGGTATTAACAGTAATAAGATCCTTATGAATAATATTTATAAAGGTTTTAAATAATTCAAATTTATTGATTAATTCATAAAAAATACATATTTAATTTTTAGCAGATCATTTAATGCTTCAAAAATATATTTTTTTAAAAATGGGTTTTATTGATTTATATTAAAGAATATTATAATTAATTTCTACCACATGTATAAATTAAATTTTATAAAACAATTATCTGTTTTTAATTGATAATTTAAAATTTTTCATAGGGTGTAATTTTGGGTTTTTTCGGAAAGGGTTAATTTTTTTGTGAATAGTGAAAAATACTAATTTTATAGAAAATTTCCCTTTTAACTAATGTATTTATAAATTAAAATTTCGTTTTAAATTAATTTCATAATTTAATAATTTTTGGATAATTAAAAATAATCAAATTAATTTCATTGAATTCAACATTATGATAAGTTTTTTTAAAAAAACATTTTTGTACTTAAAAAGGAATTTTCTAGGAAAACTGTTCTTCATTGCATTTTGCAGGATTATTTTAAAAGTATTATTAATCCACTTAAAGCTATTTATTTTAATGAAATTATTTATAAATTTGGAATCTGTCTGTCCAATTTTTTAAAAAAATTCCAATTTATCTTTGGTCATTATGAATAGTGACCACAACAATATTTATCGCATCAGTAAGGGTAAATTGGGCGACTATGGTTAAAAATAATGTGATAAGGATTTAAATTTGGTATAAAACTTTCCATATATTTTTTGGATGAGTTATTTAAAATATCCACTTCCAATATTCAAGGATTTGGTATTTTGGTTCTATTTTTCTTTGTCAATGACCTTAATACTATTTTAAGTAAAGAAGAAATCCAAAAATGCCAGTCTTTTTATTTTATTAACTATAATTTTAATCCTATGGATAAAAGGTGGTTGTTTTTTGTTATAAATGGTTATTTTAATGTTTAGATATTTTTTTATTATGATAATTTATTTTTATTTTTTAGTGATATAATAATTAACTTAAATGCTTGCAACATCGACACCATGCATGTGCTAGTAGTAGTGAAATCAAGTAAATAATTTAAAATCATAAAAATAATATTTTTTTGCAGTGTTATGGTGTTCCACAGGTTTTTTGGATAAATATAATGTTTTATTTATTTTTTAAAAGTTTGTATGGAAATTTCATTAATTTTGTTATATTTTATTGAAGTCAAATTATGTAAATAGTCTAAAGAATGAAATTAATGTTATTTTATGTTAAATAATATTTCATTAAATGATAAAAATATTATATTTTACTAATGAAATGGGATATGGTATATAATTTTAACCATTTTTCACTTATGAGTCTTTTTTCCTTTTATATTAACATTCATATCCCTTGATGAGTAAAAAACTTTTACATTGTGGTAATCTTTAAAAGGGTTAACGGGGGTTAAAACTAAGGTATAAGGGTTAAAACATAATTAAAACTTGTATAAATATTATTGGATGACTGTATTTAAACTTTTTTCTATCCTATACGCTATATATGTCATTTAATATCCACTTGAACAAGAAAATTAATTTATGTCATAAGAATACTTTAACTAAATCCAAGGGTACCCCACTCCTCTCATATATAGGGGCACCACCTCTCCTATCTTCCTCAAATTTTTTAAACCACTTATCTTCAATAATCCATAAAAAATCATATTAAATTATTTTTCAAAATTATATCAGTTATTATATTCCTAAAATACCATATATAAGGTTCTTAGGAAGTGATCCAAAGGAGGTTCTTCAAGAGAATGTAATCATCTTAATCAAGCATTTTAATTTTACTTATTCTTCCACCTCCATTAATTCTATCATAACCATTCCAACAAAATAAAATAAGTATCTCCCTTGTACTGAGATTTTATTACTTTAATGTAAAAACCTTATTCATCTCCTTTTCAATCCTATGTGGAACAAAAACATCATTCATGTGTACGTGTGCACTACCACCACCACAAAAGCGGTATTGTTTTCATCACTGCCTCTCATGGATGTTTATAAGGATTTATTTAATATATATATATATATATTATTAATAAAATAATTATAAGTCTTGATATACAATATATCAAATTTTTTATATCCTTCCATATGTTGGAAAATGATAATATCGTTCATGCATATGTGTGCATTACCACCTCCACAAAGTGATGGGTTTCATTTTTCATGAACAAATTTATTGGATAGTTCTAATATTTTATTTATTTTTTAGAAAAGATAATTATTCCATAATTTTTATTCATCATATGATGTAATTGTGACATCTTTAACCATGGATAACCTATCGATGTCATTTTTCAATTATGAACTGATCTTCTTCAAAACACCCAACATGAACTTAATCGATTAAATAATTCAATATTTTATTGAAAAAAATTAAATAAATGGTTTAATGATATGGTATTGAAACTTGAAATGGTTATTAAACAAGTATATACTTAATATAAGTTTATTATACATGAGTTAAAGGATATATATAGTAAGTATGGAATTGAGGAAAGGGATTTCATAGCATAATTTTCATTCATTAGGCTATAAATTTACTTATGTGATGATGTTATGCCAATATTATGTGTGAAATGAAAATTTATTTTTTTATATTGTGTATCCCCTTATTTTTTTTTACAATATTTACACAAAATCACCCCATTGATTACATTTTAACTCCAATAATACGATCATTGTAAGGATTATTTTTCTCAATATTTTTTTAGACATGTCATTTATTGTGCACATAATTGATTTTATAAGTTGTATATTGCGCCTATTGAGATATTAAACCATGAATTACTCTTCCATCATGATATTTAATGTTCTTTTTAGTTTCTCTCTTTCATGATATATTAATTCAAATGTTATAAATCTTTCAAGGGTTTCATGGTCTCATATGAAATTCATTAAGACAAAATTCATGCTATGTACCATGATTTATTTTTTTGTGGAGTATTAACTTGAAGAGACCACGTTTTTTCTTTTAAGACATTGAAATAATTGAATATATATTTCCAGAGCTAGGAATCGAGACAACGTGTGATTCAATGTCCTGGTGTTCCCGGAATTAATTCATATAAGAATATTAAATATATTTTATATTACATGTATACATATTCGTAAACAGAATAAGAGAACACCAAGATGTATGATCATATCAGAAATCCAAGACCACAAATGAGTCCAAAATGCAGTTTTTACACTAGGTATGATATAAAATGGTTCGGCATGGGGAAGTCGGACTCTTTTCTCATTAGCAATATGTTAAGTGAAATAATAGTTATTAAATTAATTAATTAACTCATTTCAGCACAACATATGGGTTTATAAATATATATTAATGGAAAGGTTTCAAGGATTAGCCTTATAATACATCAATTCACTAACAATTCTCTCCTCCATCCTCCATTGGTGAATCATGTCAGACGAAGATAAATCTGTAGATCCGATTAAATCTTGATGCAGTAAATATTAAATCATATCTTGATCACTTGAAATCACATTCATCACAAAAATTGATCCATAATTGAGTTAGGACTCATCCTTTTTTGTTTTCAAACTCATTTATTAAATAGTTGAGTAGATAGATTTTTGTTCTTAGATATGCAATCGTGTTTTCATCCTTTATAGGTACCCAAGTATTCAAATTCAACTAATTTCATTTGTTATCTAATTTTGGGATCTCTATTCTTGATTTTTGGCCAAGAACATTTGACCAAAAATGTTAAAAAAAATTGGTCCTTTTTTCCACCTTGTTTCTTCATGATCATCAGTAGTTAGAAACTAAGGTCACTATTTGAAAAATACTGGGTGGTACCAAGCCCTACCGGACTCCTAGATTCATAGTTGTTTTATAGTAAAATATTGGATCGATGAACTATGGATAGATCTGGGTTTTTAGTGTTGGATGGAATATCTTCTTGAAGATCGAAGTATGAATTGAATCATGTTAAATTTGGGTTGGTGTGCTGATTGAATAGGGGTATCCCTGATGAAGAATGATGCCATTTTCCAGCATGTGAAGAAAGAGATCCCTGATTTTATGCGAGATACATCTTTTTTGGGAGGATTTGAGGCCAAAATTAAAGTAGATAAATAAATTTCAAAGTGAAATATTATATCTAAAGAATCATCTAGCGCTATGAAAAAACATAAGGATGAAACGGTGTGTAGTACACCTTCATGCTATGTACCACTTCCCTAGATAGGAACCTGCGTGATGGATCAGATGGATGGGAAGTCATGTGGAAGTACACATTCATGAGATCATTATGTACTCGATTACATGGAATCTAGGTCTGGTACATAGACGCAGCCATCAAACATGGCCCGAGTCCCGGTTACCCTGGACACACTATGTATTCTACCTACATGATGTGTACTACTACATGCAATGGATCCACGTGATGGATAGGGACATGAACGTGTTGTGGAATGGGACCACATTCCATTCGAGTCCTCTCACATGTCATTTATGCTTTGATATTATTTTTTTAAACTTTTTATAGTTGTATCACTTTCATTTAAACTCTAATGTTGGACCACGAGTAGCCTATATTGATTGGTTTTTCATAGAACATAATGGTTCCCATGGTTTTCACTTTCAACATGTGATGTGGAGTGTTACAGGAATTTCTCTTACTAATGCAATGCTTGATGATGGCAGTGATCACGCAGGATCACCAGAGACTCTTTCAGAGTGGTACCCTCTAGTTGAGCTAGGCAGTGGGTCCTCGACGTACGCTAATCAGTACCCTACAGCAGAACTAGAGAGTGGGTCCTTGATTTCAATGGAGTGGTACCCTCTAGTTGACCTAGGTATTGGTTCCTTAAAAACATCATATTGTAACCCCCCTGACAGACTAGTGCGTTGGTCCTCAACTTCCAAGTGGAACCCTCCTACAGTATCAGAACAAGGGTCCTTGATGACCTAGAGTGGCACCCTCCAACCGGGTTAGGCATGGGTCCTAGACCATCTGAGTGTAACCCACCTATTGTAACATTCCATGGGTCATATACTTAGAAACTATTCCCCTCGAATATGAAACACTACGACAAGGCGTGGTTTGACTTGGATAGTTACCTTGCTGTAGATGTGTGGGATGTTTACCACCATTGATGACCTTTTGGAACTGTTGGCTACTCTTCTTCTTAGGTTGATCTGTGAGGTGGAGATCCACTTACTCTCTTTTTTGGGTTTCTTTTGATTGAGCATATATATACATATACATATAATATATATATATATTATTTATTCTATATCTACACCATGTATTTGGATACTCTTCTTCCTGGAGTGGTAAAAACATGCTAGGCATGATAGGTGATTTCTGTGCTTATCTCCTCATGGATGGATGAGTCTAATATACTACTATAGGTGGTGATGAACAGATCAGTATTTCATCTACTCACTATGTTTATCCCCTTGTGTTTGGATGAGCTTACTTTAAAACTTTGTTGGGTTGAGTTGTATTCTTTGACTGTATCACTCATATAATGTAATATTTTCCTATAGCATCTCTTAAAACCCCCTTAATCTTTTGGGGTGTTCTACTGGGTATGTATATACTCTACCCTTCATGGTATTTTCCCATACATGTCATTTCTTATGTAGACAATGGACATGTTGACCCCAACTAAAAATGAGCTTATGGATACTGGGTTACTATAATTTTATAGTGGTTGTGGCTCGAGATATATGTCTTGGGCTCTTTGAAAAATTTAATTTTCCCATTTTCTATTACAGTGGGACATATTTAAAGTTGGGAATGTATTTTTCACCTTTTATTTCTATTTTACAGTACCGTACTTTTTTATTATATTGAGGTTCTTGCATTCTTTATTTACTTTATAGTATTATTACATATTTTACTCTTTCCCTATACACTTTGGCATCGAGTTAGATTTTTGTGTGAAAATAGATATTTATAAAATGGATTCCATAATTTAGTTATGAATTCAACACTATTCTCTACCCCTAACCTACAGTGGAAGGCTTGGGGTAGTTGTGGCATGAGACCTAGCTTGGGTCGATTCATGAAAGATTGGTATCATAGCAATTTCATTCCTTGGAATATTGTAAAGATGTATCCCCTTAAGATGATTTGGTTGGTTTTAGGAAAACAACATCAACGTTTATCGAGTGAGGCACTCAGGTTTTGGAATCTAGTGATGGTATGTGCGGTCGGTGTATCCATTCACCAGGACCCTGACTACCTACTTTTCGACTGGTCGTTCTGTGATATTTTTTGTAGGAATTAATGGTAAATGCTTCATATAGGATTGAGTATTTGACTATTCTTCCTGAGTTATATTACCATTGTAGTTATATATATATATATATATATATGATCATATGACCATGATACTGGTTGATAACTTTTAGGATTCCTCTACGATGACATCCACCTGGTATACTAGCTCAAATTCATGAAGATGATCCTATGAGTGAAGAGGCGTCAAGATAGGGTCCATACTGAAACCCCTTCCTCCATGTGGGAAGGTAGTAGCACCTACAATTTTCAATAATCAGATCATCCTAGAAGAGCAGGCTGATGATGTGTGTAGGCTTAGCGCACCGCACGAGTTCCAGTGCCAGTGGCCGCTAAGGTTCCACTATGAGCCAAATCCTCATGTAGCAGAGGACTAAATAGAGTCAGTGGTATGTAATGTTTGGAATGTTTGTACCTTGATGGATTAGTTGGTTACACTAGAAGAAAACCTTTTCCATAGATCAACTGTCCATTGGGGGAGCCTTGTTATGTAGTTTCCCAATGAGTTGACAACTCTCATGGACTGACTTCCAGCAGTTGTTACATGAAGAGTACTACCCCTCTTTATTATGCTCAGTTCAGATCCCAGATCTTCTGGAGATTTAACATGGAGGGATGATGGTGGATGAGTATGAAATGAGGTTCATATACCTTACATGTTACCCACTTTACATAATGTGGGAGTCCTACTTCCAAGAATGAATGTTTGAGGAGGGACTGCATGGGGAGATCCAAGAAAATGTTGTACCCTTGAGCATCCCCACCTATATTGGGGTGCTAGAGGTGGAACTTGTGAGAAAGAACTTTCTATAAGGAGTATTTCTGATATCTTGATCCGGTAGTGGGTTCCACAACACTGAGTCATATTCCACAGCTAGAAGATTCTAGGAACCACGATGTCAGTGCATAACACCTTTCTGTTATATGAACCATGAGCATATACATAGGAAGCACAAAGCACCAGGGATTCCTAGAGAGGGGTGGTGCTTTACTTGTGATGTGAGAGGTTATATGGTATGAGACTTCATAACCATACATGGTGAGAATCATATGAAAATAGATGATGGACCACCATGGATGAGGAAACATCTTTATTAGGTATCTCCCAAGTGGGGATATTGTATTCCATAGGGAGGTAGAGCTAGAAGATTAGCTGGAGGATCTATGGGTGGTGGAATTCACTATTACATCATTCCCCCACCACCACTTGGAAGCCCACATCAGGCATAGGGAGCTAGAGGTTGTGGCTATAGATATCTTCTATATTTGGAGGTTTATAACCTCATAGTGAATGAGATGTAAGAGGTACAATTTTTGTTTTTTATACTCTTGATTTAGTGTTAGTTGAAAAGATTCTAGACATTTATTTTTATCTATACTCCTTGTGTGATATCTTGAGCTCTCATTGGAGGTACTGGAACATTAGATTCAGCTTTAGGATTCTATAGGGAATGCTTCTTCTATATCTTTTATCTACAGTAGCATGAGATATATCTTGTTGGATAATGGTTCACATGGGACATTTTGGTCATCATGATAGAACCCTATGATTTCATCTTGGGGATGGATTAACGCAAAATGGTTTGAAATCAATTTAATTATCACCATAGTAAAGTTAGATGCCTATGCACTGATGGGATGATATTCTCCTTTTATGGTGAGATAAGACTCATGGGAGGGCAAGTGGGTTTTGTGAGCAAGAGGCTGAATACCATCACCCATCAGTTGGAAACTGTATCCCTTAGTGGATTTGTCTCTTCAGGCATCTAGGTTTCTTCAGTTTTGGAGTATTATATGGACATCTTGAGATGAACCCCTACATCTTTTTTGGAAAACCAGATGACCCCTACCAAGATATGGGAGTTACAAAAAAAGTGGTATAACCTTTGTGAGAATGTTTCATTAGAACCAATGTGTCCCCCCAAGAAGCTCAAGTGTTGTTCATTAAAATGGTGGGTGAGAGTTTGTAGATTTTCATAGATTATCATCACCTGAATCAGGCCTTGATTTATAAAATGTACCCATGTCCATGGATTGATGAACTCTTTTACCAGTTACGAGGCACGTGATAGTTATTGAAGATCGATCTCAAGTATTGCTACAACCAGTTGATGGTTTCTAAGGGCCATATTCAAAAGTATTAATTCTTTTGTTGCTATAGACACTGTGAGTTACTAGTGATTCCCTTTGGTGTAATGATTTCCCCCACCGTGTTTATGGATTTGATGAACCTGGTCTACCAGTCATAATTGGACCAGTTTTTTGGTGTCTACATTGATAACATACTCGTCTACTTTACATAAGATGAGTAGAATGCAAATCACTTGAAGATGGTTCTAGATTCTTTTCAAGAGAACCATCATTATGTAAAGCTCTTGAAGTGCCTATTATGGATTCATGTTGTTAAATTTATGGGTAGTGTCATTTCCTATCATGGTTTCACCATTGATCTAGAATATATCGATGCAATACTTTCTTAGGAGCCACAGAATAATTGCCAAATGTGTGGGGATTTCTTGGCTTGTTGGGGTACTATATGAGGCTTTTTACATAATTCTCTAGGATCACAACCCCTTTGACGACCTTGATGTGGAAAGGAAAGTTGTTGACGTAGTGTGAGCAGTTGCAAATTTCCTTTGAGGAGTTGAGTCAAAGGATGATGATTGATATAGTGTTGATACTACTAGAAGAATGTGTGAATAATTTAGTGTATTATGATTCCTCAAGATATGGGATCAATTTCTTATTGATACAATGACATGCAATTATTTCATTTGGTTAGAGGAATTTGAGACCCCATTAGTAGAATTACACAACTCACAATCGTGATATTTTAGTGGAAATGTATTCCATTATTGTGTGGATGCAATATCTTCTAGGAGAGCACTTCATGGTTTACTCAGATCACCAGAGTCTTAGATAGATCTTCATCCAAAGAGATCTGAACCTGAGACAGTAAAACTGGTCTAGGTTCCTACCAGAATATGAAATTGATATATTCTATATTATAGGGAAGGGAAACACTGTAGTATGTTACCTTAGTAGGAAGTAATAGGATTGCATGGTGTAGGAGCCTTTGGAACAGTTCGATTCCCAATAGGTGATCACGGTGGAGCAGGAGGGTACATTTTTTCATTAGTCTATGGTGTGAGAGTCTCAGCTGGGAGACATTGAATCTATGATTTTCTATGAACATATATCCAGAGGTGACTCAACATATGTATATTCTGAAAAAATGGAATCACATCACCTTGTTCCTGGGGTGAACAGTGGTTCCAGTCACGATACGGGAGGAGGTGATGTGAGAGTTACACAATTTTTCCCTAGCTGTATATCCCGGTGTGAGGAATTTGTAAATAGAAATTTAGAAAATAAATTGGTGGTATAGAATGGGAAACAACATAGAATATTTTGTCTCTCAGTGCCTCACATGTTGTCAGGTGAAGGTTGAGAACCATGTTTGGATAGGTTTGTTGTATCCTCTTGAGATCCAAGAGTGGAAGTGGGACAACATATCCATAAAATTCATCACGTGGATTCCATGCAAAATGAAGGTCCATGATTCCATCTTGGTGAAAGTTTTCCAACTCATGAAGTCAGTGCACTTTATTGATATCAGGAAGTAGATTTTGGTGGATAGTTAGTGTAAGTTTTATAGAAGGGAGATTGTTCTCATTAATGGGGCACCCTCTACAATTGTTTTTGATCCTGATGCATGGTTTATGTTGTGATTACAGAGAGGCTTAAAAGACGCATTCATGAACCAATTGAGGATGATTAAATCCATTCATTCCCATAATGATGGGAAGACTGATCTCACTATCCATGAGTTGGAGGATATGTTGAGGTATTGTATGTTTGAATTTGGTTCGAGCTGGTAGAATAAACCTCCCTTTATAGAGTTTGCATAAAAAATCTCCACGCTATTATAAGATTGTATAATTTTGAGTCCATATACGATAGACCATGTAGGTCATCATTGTGCTGTATATAGATTGGTGATACATCACTTGTGGTCCTAGAGATGGTGTATGTGATGATAGAGAAAATCCAGGCTATCCATGAGTGAATGTGGATGGCCTAGAGCAGACATAAATCTTACCAAGATCACCATCACAAGACCTTGGAGTTCGATCAGGGAGACCACTTTTTCTTATGAGTCTCCACACGTTGAGGATTGCTATGTTTTGACCAAGGATGAAAGATATCCCCAATTTTCATTGGGCCATTCAAGATTGTACCAGGTGTTGGTGAGTTTTCCTACCACCTCATCCTGCCCCCACAGCTGGAGCAAGTGTATTATGTCTTCCATGAGTGGAATTTTAAGAGATACATGCATGACCTTATGCACTTCATTGATTGGGGAAAGCTAGACTTCCATTATAGATCCACCTTTATGAAGAAACTAGTTGAAATTGAGGACCGGTAGGAGAGGAATATACATAGGCGGCCTATTCCCTAGGTTCATGTGCTTTGGAATCATAGAAACATGTAGAAGAGTTCCTCAGAGTGGGAGAGCCAAGTGTGGGCTCCGTATCCCAATTTTTTTCTTATTTTTTATTTTCTAGAATGAAAATATTGATGCAGGGAATGATGTAAAGACCTAGTTTTTTCATTGTAAGACAATGAATTATTTATATATATATATATATATTCATAGCTATGTATGAAGACGACATAAAATTTTGTGGCCTGGTGTACCCAGAAATAATTTTAATAAAAATATTTAACATATTTTATATTATCTGTGTGAATATTCTTAATTAAAATAAGATAAATATGAAAAGGATGATCATATTAGAAATACAAGACCACTATTGAGTATAGAAAATGGTGTTTACCCTTGATGCATCATAAAATGGGTTGATATAGGGGTGTTCAGACTCTTCACTCATGGGCGATATGTTAAATGACTTAATAATTATTAAATTTATTAATTAAATTATTTTAGAAAAACAAATGGATTTATAGATATATCATCATTGAATGGTTTCTAGGGTTAGCCTCATAATCCTGAAATTCACCCATGTTTCTCTCCTCCATCTTCTATGGAAGAATCATGTTAGATGACCGAGAATCTCCAAATCGGATTAGATCAGGATGCAGTGCATGAAGTGACATCTCTTGATCCTTGGGACACATTTTCATCATCAACGAGTGATTCATAATTTTGGGTTTTTAATCCCTTTGATTAAATAATTGGGTAGATAGACTGTGGTTCTTCAGTATACACCCTTGTTTTCGACCTGTACATGTTCCCAAGAACTGGGGTTCAATTAATTTCATTTATTATATAACTGTGGGATCCCTTTAATTTATCATTGGCCAATAAATCTTGGAAAATGAGGTTTAAAAAAATTTCGGTTATTTTCCCCCATTGTTTCTTTGTGATCATCATTGTTTGGATCCAAAGGTCCCATTTCAACTATAGTCGGGTGGTATCGAGCTTGATTAGACCCCCAGATTCATAGAGGTTTTACAAGAAAAGTTAAGATAAATGAACTATGGATTGATCTATGATGTTAGTGATGGATAAGAAGATCATTTTGACATCCTAAGTATGAATCAATGCTGATTGAAGACATGTTGTTGTGTGGTTCGAATAACATAACCCCCAACAATGAAAGAAGCTGCTTTCCAGTGTGCGACAGTCGAGATCCATGATTTTTCTCTAGACCCATATATTTCAAGTGGATTATAGGCTAAAATCAAAGAACGTATATAAATTTCAAGGTGAAGGATTACATCTAGAATTATGGAGAAAACCCCGACTACATGTCATGTAGTGGGATGAACACACGACATGTAGTCCTTCCTCGTCAGTTAGGGTTTTGAGAAAACATAAGGATTAAATGACATGTAGTCCTCCTACACACCATGAACCACTTCCCCAAATGGGAATCCATGTGATGGATAAAATGTGTGGGAATCCGTGCGGAAGTACACAACTAAGAGCATGAAATGTACTCGAGTACACGAACATGGGTTCCAGTACATGGACACGACCAGTGGACACTGCCCGAGTCCCAGTTAGCCTGGACACACTGTATAGTCCAGATACCAGGCGTGTATAACTATATAATATGGATCCATGTGTTGGCCAGGGACATGGCTAGGATTTGTAGCAGGACCACACACAATGTGGGTCCCCTGACAAATCGTGTACCCCTTGAGATCCATTGAGTAAACATCGACCATCTATATCTCCTTCATTTGAACTTATATTTTGGCATGAGAGTGGACTATCTTGAGTGTTTTTATCATATAACTCGATGGTTACATTAGTTGTGGCATTAGAGTTGCAGTGTGGAATGTTCTAATTATGGTTATTACTGAGGCAATGATCGATGTTTACATTGATAAGGCATGATTAACATAGACTCCTTCTAAGTGGTACCCTTCAGTAGAGCTAGGCAGTGGGTCCTTGACAACATACGAGTGGTACCCTCTAGTAGAGGTGGGAAGTGTGTACTTGAAATCCTTTTAGTGGTACCCTCTAGTAGATATTAGAAGTGGGTTCTCAATGTTTTCTGAGCGGTACCCTCTAGTTCATCTGGGTAGTGGGTCCTCGACACTTTCAGAGTGAAACACCCCTTAAATACTCGAGCATAGGTCCTCAAATTCTGAGTGGAACCATCCTACAGTATGAAGGATTGGGTCCATGGTGACCTAGAGTAGTCCCCTCCATCCGAGATGGGAATGGTTCATCGACCATAAAAGTTTAACCCTCCTCCTATACCAGGGCATGGGTCCTCTAACTAGAGATTGTGCCCCTAGATTGTGCAGCACGGTGATGAGGCATGGTTTGACATGGATGGTCACCTTGTAGAAAATGTATGATATAATGAAAATCAATGAAGGAATTTGGGTGTGGTTGTCTACTCTTATTCTTAGGATGAGTTGTGAGGTGGAGATCCCATTACTCTCTTTTTTAGGTTTCGTTTAACTGAGTGTATATATATTCTTTTTTATACATCCACACCATGAATTTGGTTACTCTCCTTCGAGAAGAGGGGAAGATGCATGGGGTATTCCCTGTGATTTCCATGTTTAGATTCTCAAGGTTGGATGAGTCTATTATCCTTATATATGTGGTGAAGACCCTATGGTTGGTTCATATACTCACCATGATTATCCCCTTGTGTTTGGATGATCTTAATTTCAATCATGGTAGGATTGAGCTACACTCTTTGATTGTATCATGAATATATTGTATTTGTTTACTGTCGTATCTCTTCATGCTCCCACATCATCATTTGGGGTGTCATAATCGGTATTTATATACTCACCCATGCAAGGGATTTTTCCCATGTGTCATGTCATCTAAATTCAACTTCCATGTTGACCATGACGACAGAGGACCTTAGGGATACTGTGTGCTTGGACTGTGTACGATCGTCATAGATTGTGATCCAGTAGCTAGGCTTTGTCAGCTGTTTACTTCTCTAGTTTTTTTGTTAGGTTGCAACATATTTCTGGTTGGGAGTGCATTTTTCACCATTACATTCTAGTTTACACTATCTTAATTTTGTATTATCTAGAGGTTCATGCATTCTTGGTTTACTTTATAGCATTGTTTCATCTTTTACTCTTCCTCTCTTCACTTTGGAATCGAGTTGTCTATGTCTGTTCATATAGGTAATTAGTTAATGGCCTCTCTAATTTATTTATTCCTTCAGTGATGGTTCCCACCCCTAGCCTATGGAGACGGGCTTGGGGTAGTTTTAGATCAAGCCCTAGCTTGGTTCTAGTTATCAAAATACTATCCCATGAGTGTGTTTTAACACATTTTTTATAAAAATTATAGGTTTTTATAGAATCATGTTAGGTTCCCTCTTTTAAAATATTTTTTATTCAAGTATTATCCATGTTTAAAGAGAAACTAGTCTCAAACATCATTCATTGAGATATGTTTTGATTAATTCACATGTATTAATTTATATTCTGTTGAAGAGACCCAGGGATTTGTGGTTTGGTTTGACATAGTCTAAATATCCCATGTTTTTTTGTGAGTTTGGGTGGTTGTTTTTTTGATGACCTTACTTGAGGAACTCATAAATATGATGGAACATGATCTAGTCTGTATGGAGTTACATATCATGGAAGGAAGTTTCAAGATGAAAGAAAGTATTTTTGGGAAGGAATAGAGGTTGGTTGGATTAGATCTATTTGAGGAATGAGTGAATTCTGGATCCACATAGCCAAATTTGTAAATGGTTGATCTACATAGTCTTTTTGGTGAAGTGGGATTAAGGTAGTCAATTTTTCTATGTAGGTGATTAGTATAGCCATTTCTACCATATATAAAAATCACATAGCAGATTAAACCATGTAACTAAATGGATCAAATAACCAAATGATCTATATATCCTATATTGAAATTCATGTAGCCATTTTCAGCAATGTAGATGACTATTCCAATTAGTATAACAGTCTATATAGCTGAATTTACACAGAAGAGTTTCACGAAGTCGATTGCTAAATAAGAATTTTAAGAATAATTAATGGTGAAGATTTCCAATGTAGGTGATTGATAATTCATGTAGCTGATTTTCCATGTAAACAATCGAGAATCATGTATCTGATTTTTTATATGGTTTGTTATTTATGTATCCAATTTATAATCTTTATTATAACTAGATTTATTTTCTATAGGTTTTTATAATTAATGCATTCATAGTTGATTTTATTATTATATTTGATGTATGATTATTAATGTGTCTATAAAAATAGGTTTTAGTTTTAAAATCTATAATGGATATGGAGTTGTTCAATATAGTTATCGATACAAAGAGGCTATTATGATTATGTGTCATTTTCTTGTTCAAAGAGACTAATGTAGTGGAATCTTTTTCTGAGGTAATATGCAGAGAAATAGGTTGGGAAAAGTGGAGACTGAATCCAATGTTGAATCTTCATCAACCATCATATGATGGAACTTGAGTCATTAAATGATCAAATATGATCCTAATAATATTTTTGTACTATATTTCATGACTGTACAGTGGTAAATTATTTATCACGTTTTTTTGGAGCTCCTTGAAGTGGATCTTTACCTTCTATTTCTTATGAAGCCTGGGTAATCTAGTGATCTTATTGATTTTTGTTATCATATTTTTATTACAGCATAAATATGTGATGTTGGGTGTGACTATTAACATATGTGGTGAGATGCCAGATGAATGATTTTAAGAGTATTCTTTTTTGGATATAGTGAAAAGAATTTGTGGTTGGGGAAAATAACTAGCCACGATAAGGAGTAAGATTCCACAATGGATTCAGACCTTGTAAAAACTGTGTGTTTCATTAGATTTCATTTTCTACACGATCAGTGATTAGCCACTAAAATTTGATAATATTTATTTTATATATTATAATATTCATAAGATTAATTATTCATAAACAACATTTTTAGTGAATTTTAAAATTTGAACATTATTTCAAATCATGATTTTAAATCTTCCTTAAAGTGCAATATTACTTGGTACATTTTGAAACAACTTTTTAATATCATAATGATATTGATTTTAATTTAATATTTAATTTTATGGTTTCCATTACATTGGTAATATTTCATTATTTTGTCTCATTTGAATAATCACATTGGAAGATGACCAAAGTGGGATTTCATACCAACACATTCTGGGTGAAGTAAACTAGATGGTATCCCAGTAAAATTACTATATCATCCAAGATACAAGCCCAATGATTCTCAAATTTGAATTGGTGTTATATAAAATAATTTGAAACATTTCATTAAATGGTTTAATATCTAATTATTATGTTTGAATGGAGTTACAAGAAACCCAATTTGAAGATGAGATTTTAGGGTAGATTCAGTGGCTGAGAAAAATATCCCACTATTCCATCCATGTATATAAATCACAACACCCATTTGGGTAAACTTTTATAGGATAATAGGATATATCCTTATCTTAGTTTTATTCTTCTATGGAGCACCCCAATTTAGCCATCTAGAAGTTCCTTTTAGTGCCTATGTTTGGTGGATGCATGTTGTCTTGGATTTTTTTCAAGGGTAAAAAAAGTCTTCTCTCCATTAACATTCATCCCACCTAGTACTTCCACCATTAATTGAGGTGACTTCCACTATTGGATGATGTAACCAAGGATTCCAAAATGCCTATTTAAGGTTGTGTTGTTGGAGTATTTTGGAATATTTGGGTGTTATTTTCATTTATTGTTATACTTCCAATTTTGTGTTGTAATAACATTTCTCAAATTATAAGTTGTTCAAATCACCTTATTTTTTTAATAAAATTTCTTATTATCCTATTGTTATGGTTTTATTAATATTATGTTGATACAGTTGCTTCATGTTGTTAACTTCTTCAAACAAAACTTTTTGAAATTCTTCACGCAATGGTGGAGTGATCATTATTTCATTGTTTTTCACTTCTTTAATACCTTGCTCGTGAGTCTACTTTCTGCTTCCATTGAGATCATAGTATTAATGGAGTGATAAAAATATTATGGGTTGATCCAAGGGAGTAGAAAGTGTTGGACTAGATGCTATTTTTTACCCTACAAATGTTTAATAATTTATTATATTTGAGTTTTTCGTTCAATGATTTTCTCTCTTCATTTTCATTATTGAATTTTATTGCCAAAATTTTTATGTGTTTATAAGATCCTTTAACTTGGACTGATCATGAAATTGATACTATAAGTGTATAGGTTATTATTATGCGTATGTGAAGGTGTTAAACCAATAAATTATGATGTTATATTGATTTTATTGAATAAATCCTTCTCGAGTTAAGGAAATTAAGATAATTTAAAAAAGAAATTCATCCAATCCATATATTATAATAACTTAGGGTCAACCCATGATCATAATTTGAATTAAATTAGGTCTCTTAGTGTTAATTTAATCACATATAATATCAACCCAAATTTGACCACATCATTTCCCAAAAACAATTAATAGAATGTACTTGTTTTTAGGTTTGTTCTTAGGTCTCTGAGGATTCGACAACCAAAGCTATAGTACAAGAACACTCTTAACCCTAAAAATATGAGTAAATTTGGGTGATACCAATCTACGTGAGGATAAATTTATCAATTTGAGTGTATTTTACTCTAAGAAGTCATAGATTTTTATTTTGTTTAAAAGAAGTCACAAAAACTACCCTCCACTGATTCAACCCCCTTTCTCAATGGAGGAAACCGATCCTACCAGTATCTTCAAATGTATACAATAACTCTTGAATTATGATATCATGACACATTATATTCAAGGTAATTTATGTATCTAATTATTTTATTTCATTCAAATGGTTTTTTGTTTTAAAAATTCGTAAATGTTTTTTTGTTAAAATTATTGTTTTCAGGTTTTTTAAAGAAATTTAATCAAATGTTTTCTCCACATTATTTAAATTATTTCATGATTATTTAATCATAAATGAGTTCTTAATGTTATTTTTAATGATATTTGAACTTATTTTAAAATTTTTTAAAAAGAAACATCTTAACATTTTCCACATGGGAAAACATTGAATCTCTTTACAAAATTTTGAAAACAATTTTTTTTAAAAAGGTGATGCCTTGGTCAATAACAACCAAATAAAAAATATTATTAAAAATTAAATATTACAAGATTATAAAAGACAATATCATATTATAGTCTTTTTCATGAAATGAAAGAAGAGTAATGGGAAAGTCATCAAACCAAGTAATGTCCTGACTGACTCCCATGTTGTCCAGACGATCTGCAACTATGTTTGCTTCTCGATAAACATGTGTGATGATATAGTTATGATTTCTAAGAAAAAAAGAGAATTCCATCCAACGAGTAGTAATCGGCCAAGAAAGGTGGATAATGCCATTACAAATTACATGGACGATAGTCATTGAGTCACTTTTGATCCAAAAGTTATTCAAACCAAAGTGTTTGGAAAAGGGAATGGCATGTATCAAGCCCATAATCTTAGCTACAAGGGAGGTTTCAATGCAAAATTTACCGATGAAGCATCAAAGGATCTGACCGTGGTGATTCTTGAGAATACCACCACACCCTACATGTCCCATATTTCCCTTAGATGTGCCATCAATATTGATCTTGAACCATCCATGAATGGGGGCTCTCTAGAACACCTCTAGTGTTTGATTTATCTGAAAGAAGTTGTCTTTAATACATAGATGCCTCGGGATCTCAAATACATGCACGATGTTGTGGAAATGTCCATTTTCAATCAAGGAAGAATCTTTTATTACAATGAGGATCCTAATCTAACCATCATTTGGATTAAATGAGTAATTATTATGAATAATAGCATTCTGATCATAATAGATCACATGGTGGAGCTTAGAAACCACAACATGAAAGAGGTTCCTGATTTTCTAAGGTCCAACCATTTCTGCACATTTTTATGTTGATCTTTGATAGAATTTAGACTCAACCATCTGAAGTAAAAAATGTCGAGATTGTAGTTCCAGAGATCATAAGCAGTAGCACAAGAGAGAAAGAGGTGGTTAGAATCTTCCCTGTGTTGATTATAGTGTATTAATATAGAGTAGATCATGATGACAAATGAATGGAGGAAATGTTCAGTGGGACTCTATTTTGAGCTAGATGCCATATGAGATTGAATCTTGATGGTTTTATCTAAGGATTGTTAAAATATTTTAACCAACTTTTTTCACTTTCAGAGTTACAGAAATAATGTTTGTAGAAATGTTTCGAGTTGATCATAGCATTTTGAGAAGGATCCCAATTTATGAAAACATTTGAGTGAGATAAAGAGTAGTTTTCAATGACGTTCAGAATAGATTCAAGAAGCTGATTATTTTGAGTGTTTAAGCTGTCTCTGATAGATATGTTGGTATTATCGGGGGTTTTATGAGGAAGCATCATGGAAATTAAAGGCATTACAGTCTAGTTATCCAACCAGAATTTCATGGAAGAATCTCTGGATACCATCCATATAAAGTTAATAATAATATTTCTAAAGTAGTATTTGATGGTAGGCCAGATTGATGAGTTAATGAAGTTTGAATTTCCCGTTTTATGTTTGTCAAGAAACCTATTTTTTTGAAAGGAATTAGCTTCAAAGGTATTGTGAGAAAGGATCCATGTGAGTAATATTTTAAGGGATTCAATAAAGTATTTGATATTTTTAATACCAATACCACCATTTTCAATGGGTTTGAAACAGTTTTACCAAGGCATAGTCACAAGTTTTCTTTCTAGAATGCAACCAATCTAGATGAAGTTCTCTATGGCGATGTTCAATTTTTTAATGAGGCCAAGTGGCCATTTATTGACCTCCTAGAATAAACCATCTTGGGGACAATAGTAGATTTAACAAGGAATGTCCTACCTGCCATAGAGAGAGATTTACCATTCTATGAAGATAGATGATTTAGAAATTGGTTGAAAATAGTCACAAAGTGACATGATTTTGGCCTACACCAAAAAATGGGAAAACCAAGATAGCCGAAAGGAAGAATACCTTCTTCGAGACCCAGGTCACCGATAATGTGACATTTTCTAATGGGAGGGTAATTCATCCCAAAGAAGATGCATGATTTGTTCCAGCTAATGGTTTGACCAGAAACCTCTTCATATTGTGAGAGTGCATTTTTTAGGTTAAGAATGTTTATTTTATCCCCTTGGATGAAAATAATGATGTCATCATCATAAATGAGATGACTTTGAGTATTCACGTTCCTAGAGACATGAATGGGATTTTGGTTTGTTCGAGTCCACCAGTTGGTTGATTAGACGACTGAGGTAGTCTTTTGCTACTGAGAAGAGAATGGAAGAAATGGGATCACCTTTCCTGACAACTTTTGTACATTTAAAATATCATTTAGGTGAGACATTGATTAGGATGGAGATAGACACCAAGTTTAAGAGGGTTCTGATTACAGTTATAGAATTTGTGTTAAAACAATAACCTTGAAGGAATTTGAAGATAAAACTATAGTCCATAGTGTCAAAAGATTTTATGATATAAACATTAATCACTATATTTCCTCGCCTGTTAGTTTTATTCAAATTATTAACACACTCATAGGTGAGGCAAATAATGTATTGAATGGATCTTCCCTTTATGAAACCAAATTTGTTCAAATAGAAAATTTTGTCTGAGGGAGTGGAACGTCTATTGGAAATGATTTTTGTGATGATTTCTAAAAGGGTGTTTATAAGAGTAATGGGTCTAAATAGATGAATATCAAATGTGTTATCCACTTTCGGTATCAAGGTGAGAAACAGGGCATTTCAGGCGTGAGGTAGAACCCCATTGGTCAAGAACATTTTACAGTTTTACAAACATAAATCTGAATCACATCCCAATAATGCTGGAAAAACCCATTGTTGAAGCCATCACGGCTCGGAGCACTATCAGGATTTGGAGTAAAGACAATGTCCTTGATTTCAGGATCCATCAGGGTGTTGATAATGAAGGATTTTTCCTTATCATTGATCATAAGGGGAATGACCTCAGGTAGGAGGTCTTTGTTTATATCGGGACCATTGAAAATGGTTTCATAGTAGGAGATGATATGATGAGCGATGTCATCCTCATTGTCAAAGAGACCATGCCCGTCCATTAAAAGGGTTAACGGCTGATAGGCCTTCCTAATTACTTGAAGAAAATTTTAAAATTTAGTATTTATATCACCTTCTATTAACTATTAATCTTTAAACATTTGTTTTCTCATATTGTCTTTGAAAGTGTGCAAAGAGTTAAATTTGACAACAATGTTTAGATCACGAGTAGGATTAGTGTTGAGGTTATAGGTGTTGTTTTTATTTTGAAGATCATTGAGATATTTTTCAAGAATCATTATTTCGTTATTAATTTTTTTAGATTTAGAGTTGCATCATATTTTTAGGGTCCGTTTTAGATGTTTTAATTTGAGACTACAGTCAAGGACATCATTCTTACAAGATATTTGAGGACCAAATGTTTTGAATGATATGAGAGAACTCAACATCAGAGAACCTAGAATTATTAAATCTAAAAGGCATACATGGTTTCATGTCTTTGGTGGAGACACTGACCAGGATGGGGTGATGATCAGAGTTAAGCCTATGAAGGGTAACACTGGATATTGTGTCCCATTTATCTAAATTAGGGATATTCGTGAAGGCTCTATCCATCTTAGAGGCAACTAGTATTTTGTAGTGCATTGTATACCAGGTGTATTTTTCACTATTTAGATTTATTTCTATGAGGTTGTTCTCATCTATTGAGGTTTTATATTCTCTTGTGTGAATAGAAGTGCAAGAGTGTTGAATTTATTGCTTGAGTTTAGAATGGCATCAAAATACCCCATAATAAACCAAGCTGCATTAATATTAGTGCCAAGGTAAGAGAGGTCATTTCAAAGGATTATACATTCATGGTATCTATTATTAGCATAAAAAATGTGCAGAAATTATGTGTGTTATCAATATTAGAATTTCAAGTTAGAATATGATCAATGATATTGTAGACACTAATATTCTGTGAAGAGAAATGTGAGAAAATACATAAAGATTTTGCATTGAGTTTGTTTGTGATTCCACCGGTAAAAACACAATTTTTTCTAAATAAATAATAGTATTTAAAGGAATAGATAAATTTTTCTTCCTACATATCAAATAATAGAGGATGATGAGTGTCAATCATTCTCTTTAGCAAAATGAAGTTGTCAGAGTTAGAAATCCCATGAAAATTCCAAAAAAGGATCTTCATTAAAATCTAGTTTTGGAGTTAAAACCCCCCCCCTTTATTTTTTCCAGAGCATTTATTTCTAGAAGACCTTATAACTTCCTAATTATCAAAGATCTATTATTTATTGTTACTATATTTTGTAGTGTTATTCAATGCAGGTTCATGAATTATATTACTCATAGTAGAGTCTCTATATTTTATAGTACACAGCAGCAAGGCATTGGTAGTATGATTCTAAATAGAGTTACTAGATTTTGTAGCACAATCATCACTATCTGTAGGCAGAGAGAGAGCTGTACTTGGCACTTGTGAAGTAGTTGCATGCTAGTTCTTGATTTTTCCCAGATCTAGACACCAATACCTTTTCTCTACAAAGACATTCACAACCTGCATGGGTTTAGTTTTCTATAATGATAATTTGCTGCCAGGATCAACCGATTGAGGATCCATGAAATCAATATTAAAGGGATTATTAGGTGTCTGGGCACACCCATAAATAGAAGGATTTATTATTGTGAAAGTGTGAGTTGGAAAAATAGAAGTTGGATTATCATTTTTCATTTTGATTTCATTATTTAGGATTAGAGAGGTGCCTATGTTAGCAGGTTTCATTGATGAATCCTTAAGGTTTGGAGTTGTAGGTTTCATGTTACAGGACATCGTGGAAACAATATTAACACCATTGATAATGGGATGATACCCATCATAATTGGTATTTTTAATTTAGGAGATGCCTGTATCAAGTTCTTATTCCACCCCTAATTTCTCGACTTCTATCTATTTTGTGAAACTGTTGATGTTTTCAGTTTGTGTAGAAACATGTACCGAGGGTGGACTTCCCTTAAAAGGTTTGATAAGTTCCTATTTTTTGGACACAGTTTCAATCATTTGAATAGTAGTGGATTGTGTTGTGTCCAGAAAGTCTTTCCGAGTGGTCATTATTTTACCAGATTCTGAAATGTGTTTAGTGGAATTTTGATTTTTAGAGAAAATAACAAATGTGCATTGAGTGTGAGGGCTAGATTCTACATTATCTATTTTATTGCTGGATTTAGTCTATAAATATGAAATATCATTGGCATTTATAGGATGTGGATTCTGGATCTGTCTAATACCCGAATCTAGGGTGTGTTTCACCATATTTTGAATTAAAAAAAATCTCAAGACAATCATCCTTATGTAGAGGTGCATAATATGTGTTTCAAGTATTACAATTCACTTGTTTAGGTGGCTCATCCCTATTACCTAGGATATGATATGCATCTTGGATTAGGGTAGGCCTTGAGGTTTTACTAGTTTCTTCCTTCTCATTGTATATCATTATCGTGTCTAAGACTAGATTTTATAGTTCTTCAAAGAGGATGTGGTATTTAATAGAGGTGTCTTCCTCTTAATTAAAATATTCTTAGTTTATACCCAAGGTGACCCCTATGTGTGTTTTACTATGTTTTTTTGACACGATTTCAGATTTCTTTTTGGGAGGTTCAGATATCTCTATTATGGGAGCTTTATCTTTTATATTTCTCCTTGTTTCCTTCCAATAATTTGCAATGGGCTAGATAAATTACTTTATAATCACCATAAAATTAGATATTGTGTGAACAATAATTTTTCAAAGGTCACAAAATGGAGGTTTCCTCTCATATTCAATTCAAATTTCAGTTTTGTAAATTATGAAAATAATGTTTATAACATGAACGGATTTTCTCACTATCATGACCATTCATTTATTTTTTGATTATTAAACAATTTTCCATGATGAATTTAAAAAAAATATTTTCCTGAAAATTATGGAAATTTTTATAAAATATTATCAAAAGAAAAGGATATTTTTTCCATTTTCAACGAATTGTCTTAAATGTTATTTTAAAATTATTTTTCATCTGTGTAAATATTCATTATTTGATTCGTATGATTCCATAGAGATATTTTCCTAATACCATAAATATTATTTTCATGGATTTATCATGATTGTTTTAATGTGACTTTGATGGAACTCATTTCATTTCCATGGGTTAATCAAGATAAAACGGAATGATAGTCATTTTAAGGGTGCTATATAAAAAAGTGAAATATTTTAAATGTTTTGTTAATTATATGGTACTTGGAAATATGTATGGATGATTTATAGATATATTTGATATAAATATAATATTCTTGTGTCTTTTATATCCCTCTAATTCACTAAGTAATGTGATGAGATAAACTATTGTAAATTACTCCTAAGAGATGACAGAGTTAACTATTGTAAGTCACTCCTAAGAGATGAAATTTTTTCTATGTATGAGTATCTCTTAAGAGGTGATGGAATTAACCACTATAAATTAATCCTAATAGTATATTTTAATTATCCTTTTTATGTTATTATATGATGAATGCTTGATATTCTATGATACGTACAAGTTTTTTCAATCCATGATATAAGTTCTAATGGATCATTTTCTCAAGGATTACTTTCACATCGATCATTATCATTGAATTATATGACACTTTTATTATGTTAAAGCATTATTCTATAATCGTTTTGATGGGTTTAAATTCTCTTTTTTCATTCTCATGAACTTCAATTATGTCATTATACCCTTATTTTCATCTTATTCCCACATATTACATTCAATTATTAATTCTTATATTTAACCTTACTGAGATTTTGTGGTCACCATTCTTATGTTTTCCATTTTCCCATTCTAAGAAGAATTATGTCAAATGATTTATGTCTATAATGGTTTATTCATGAAGAATTTTATGGGATATTTGGAAGACTTATTATGAAATTAGAAAATATGGGTATTGTAAAAAAAATGATCACTTAGTGGAAAGGGTATTTTTATAGAAGAGTTTTTATTAATTACCTAGATCTCTAAATCAAAAAAGGTATTTAAGTTTATAAGTGATCCAATATTTATGTTTGGTGTTATTTTTTTGGATGACTAAAATTGGGTCACCTTTATTGATATCTATAATGGTCCTTGTTCTCTCGGTCCATTACAATGCATTTATTTGTTGTTCAATATGATCAGGGGATTTTCTGGGAGTTTTCACAGGATTTGGGGGTGTAGAAAAGATTTGGCAGGGATTACACATGATGTTAGTAGATTACCCCGAGTGAATTTTGGTTTCATGGATTGTTCTGGGTGGTCTGCGACATGTAATTTTTTGAGGTTTGAAAAATTAAATAAATCAAAAGGTGACATGTTTTTTGGAATAAACCGACATTTAGGCATTACAAAATGTCAAAGGGGATTACATGTCATGTAATACCCTACTTTTGTAATGATTTATGTTTTTTCCCAGCCGCTTGGGTTATCATACCCTAAGGCTGTAGTGAATCTCCCATGACCCGATATGACCCATCAACCCCTCTTCGGTGTTTTTAGGATTCCTTTTCCAATGATAAATTACCAGCATCTCTCCTTCAATCTTTAGCGATCCATATTAGATATAAGGTGAATTCTTCCCCCATTCTTGTGGTTTCTTCTGGGTTGATCTCCTTTTTCTTCTCGTTCTTCTTTCCTTGTGATTGAAGATGACCTCCATTGTTCTTAATGGGGTTCTCTTTACTTTTGATAATGGGGGTGGTGTTGTGGCATCCTGGGGTTGGTGATGATATTTCTATAGAGGTGATCAAAGATCCATTAGGTCATCCATATCATTAGAAGAGTGTTTAAAACATTTTTAGGTATGATTTCCTTCATTTATCTTAAAATGTGCATCATGTGGGAGAGGTTTTCATTTTTATACCTATATATTTGTTTTCACCAAATTAACCAAAGATAAGAATCAACTATACGAAATTGAAAAGGTTAGAGGGGTTTTAGTTTAATTACATTAAAACCTTGTGGTGACTAGTGATAATAAGATTTCTATGGGATAACTACCCACTGAAAATCATAGGCATCGGGGGCCCTTGTTAGTCCCATATATAAGTTTTTGAATGCCTATTGTTCCCTATTTGGACACTTATATATGAAAATTGGTTAATAACATATATACAGATAGTGAATGTATTCCCCAAGATCATACGGTTTTTGTGATAAAACTTGAATTAACAAGTGGAATTAAATAAGGGATGAATTATTAAATCTAGAATTGTGTTTTCCTTGGTATGTGTGGTGACGTGATGTGTGTGGGATTTAAATGGGTTGTGTTGTAGTATGGTTTTGAGCATAGTTGTGTGCATTGGGATGGATTGAGTGGTGTAATAGAATCTTAGGTTGAGATATTTATTGATTATGGTGTGGATGAGAAGTGTTTTGTAGTAGAGATGAAAACTGGTTGTGTGGTAATGTGTTTCCAAATTGGGTTATGAGTTGGGGGTTTATTTTTTTGTTATGTGACCCGAGCCAAATAAATTTGAATAAGGATGGTCGTGATTAGTATGGGTTCTTCTCCATTGATAACATACACTAAGCTTCACCTCATATATAGATAGTGATATATGAGATGTCATGAGTGGGTGTTAAATGGGGAGGAAATGTGAAGCTTCCTTAATCGATAAGGGCTCTTCACCTTGTGAATACTATGTTTCCTATCGTGTTCTTTTCATAGTTGTTTTTTGAGTATGTGATGTAATGGATAAATTATTTTTTTTCTAAATATTGAGACTAGTTAAATAATTTTTTTGGGAATGTGAATCAGGTTTTGTGACTTGTTGTGATGTGTTGTGCATTTAGAGGTAGCAGAAAAGGTTGGAGTGTTGTGACTTTATCATTTGTCTAATAACCCCAAGGCTAGGATTAATAATTTGGTATCATATATGCATATACTTGTATTTTTCATTGTGATTTATATATTCACCCCACCCTAGTTTATCACTATGTGAAGAACACCCCCATCATTATAGGGGAGGGTGTTTTTTTCCAACATCCGATGAGGGGAAAAATGGATTGGTTCCCACCATTTTCCAATCAATCTTCTAGGAGAGTTTGGTACATCATAGTTTGTGAAGGTCGGAGGATTGATAGTGTCCTAGATGGTGTTCATGAAAGACCAGGTGTCTTCTAGCGGGATGTGATGGCCTAGGTGTTTTTGGGAGTGGTGGTTTTTGATCTCATAGGTGTCTTTGGCATGGGAGGTGACATGATTTCCCATGTGTAATTGCAATGATATATGATGTGTGTTATGTCCCACGTGTGTGTGGGTAAGATGTGTTGTGGGGAATAGGTGTGTAGGGGTGATTTTTGATGTGTTATACAAAAGGGATGAGAGTTCATGGACATACATCATTTGGAAAGAGTGGTGTACCAATTGGAATGTAGTATGGGGTACCTTATCATCAATGTGAATTATATTAAATTACATGAATTGTGTTATTAGTGTCTTGGGGAGATTGGTATGGTTATTATACCTATTAGGTGTTGTTTGGTTCTAAAATTTTCTCAAAGGGTCATTAGTATACTTATTTCGCATGTGTATGAGAGACAATGGTTTTCATACTTTGTATACTTTTATGCTCACGCTACGGATATATAAAACCTTTCAGGTTTCCCAAATGATTTTATGAGCCATGCAGGACCCTACTAGCTCAGATATTGATAGATGATGTGTTTCTACTTAGCTTTACTTTTGGGCATTTCTTTTACATTGTAGTTTTGATTATATATTTGACATTTCTACTCTATCCATTCGTGTCAGATGGTTTTTGGATTTATTATATATATATTTCAGTTCTTTTGTTGATGAAACATATTATCTCCTGATCATATTTACTATAAAGGTTAATGGCTCCCATTTTTTGAGATTTGTATACCCTTGGTACTATTCACCAACCTGAGGACTACTAGATGTGGGAATTAGGGGTCATTATCTCCCTTCCATTATTTATATCCCAAGAGGGGAATATTTGGAGGAAGTGGGTCATGATATAATGGTATCATAGGTGATGGTTGTGAGATATGATAGAGTTTGGGGTTAAGAATGGTGAGAATTTCCTGGGATGGTAGGGAAACAATGTCAGAAGATCTAGGTGCATGACATAGTCTAGGGAAGACCAACTAGGAAATGGGATTTTAGGACCCCCATGGGATCGTATGTAAAGAATTTGATCATACCAAATGACAAATGTGAGGCTACACTATTTTCATGGTAGAGACCCTATGAACGGTACATGCATTATAATGACTTTCATTCTTTTTTTAATTGGTTTGTTTTGGGAAAGTTAAAATGAAAAAAAGAGTTAAAATAGTTAAATTAAATATTAAATAAAAAATTCCATACTACTTGGGGTCAGGAGATCCTTATTTAACTTTATACAAGGGATCCTAGTAATCTTATATGCATTGAACGGTAATTTGAGGCTCAATAGTCTAATATGATTGATCTATGAAGGGTTGATTAAGTTGATGAGGATAACTAGTGGTAGATGATGTTAGGTTATTTCCCGTATAAGAATTTGGGGAAGTACGAGGGTAGTGTTTTAGACATGGAGATAGAAATATGGCTCATGGAGCTTGAGATCAACTTCAGTTTGATCCGGGACCTGACAGAGTATTGGGTTCTTTTGGTAGCCAGTGATATGTGAGGATCTACATGTTAGTGGTGGATGTTGTATCTAGGGGAGAGGAAGTATGTTGATGTTTTGTGGGATGACTTTGAAAAGGATTTCGGAGCAGATTTATTCCCTCGTCCATGTAGTCAGAAAAGAGTCAAGAGATACTCTCCCATTAGTAGGGGAGTATATTATAGTAGGATATGGGGATAAATTTCAAGTATCTCATTAATTTTTCCTAGAACTAATTTCGAATGATGATTCACATGCGAGATGTCTTGAGGAGGTGCTCTTTCCTTCTATCAAGAATGTGGTTACTCCTTTTACGTTGACAACATACAAAGAGGTTCAGAAAATGGTATAGGTGATCAATCATATGCACTCTCAAGTAGATATATCATGATATAGGATCTATTAGAGTTTTTTGAGGGACAAGGTTATGGGAGGAAGGTCTCGGGTGCCAGGACCTTCGAGGTTTTGACCAACAGGGATTATACCTTAGTAGTTTCATTTCAGCACTTCTAGTGCAATTGGTTCTAATGATTTTCCTATAGTCTTGAGGATAAGGTGTTTATTCTAGGGAGTTTAGGTCCATATTTAGATCTAGGTTCCAACGGATATTCGTTCATTGTATGGTGTAGGTGGAAAAGTTTAGCACCAACCTCAACCGTAGTTTCTAGTCAGTCTGTTTCAATAGTAGGGAAAACAAACTCATGCTCCACAAAGGGGAGATAGATATAGTAGAGTTTGAACTCAATATGTTCCTCATGTTTAGGGGCCTCTATCGAGGAATGGTCATGGAGGTGGTCAACAATATATAGGAAAAGGTTTTGGTTTTGGTCAGTTTCTTACAGTGGAGGTAGTAGTTCCAAATGGGCCTAAGATTGTCAGAGGTACAATCAGTTTGTTTAGTAATCTTATTTGTGACTTGTTTGATTTAGTATCTTTTCACTCCATTTTTTCACCCACTATAGCCTATCCTCTAGTACTATACTATATTTGAACAGGTTTACTTCTCCCTTGGTTTTGAGTATGCCAGTTAGAGGCCATAACAACTTTTTTGATATGTGTCGGGAGTGGCGACAGATGATGTGACCACATCAGTCTAGTCCAGATCTCTTCTTAATATATATGAAGCCATGAAATTTCATTCATAGCATCGAATGGTTTTATTACATATGTTATTTTATTGAATGCGTCTAGATGAGGGTCTTGTTCTCAGATTTGGATAGTTAGTGTGTGGTTTTCTATGGAAAGTGGGGTTGTTAGGTGGGTAGTCAGCATGTGGAGCCCCTTCTTTCCTTATTTTCTGAGATGTCCAAGGAATCAGTGGAGGCTGAAATGGTAGGGTCTCCTAGTTTTTTCGGGGTGTTCTTGGATGTTTTCCTCATATGGGTTGTGACGTTACCTCCTCGACATAATGTTGGCTTTGGGATCATCTTGTAGCATACCTTTTAACCGATTTCGATGGATCCTTATCAGATACAACATTCAATGTTGAGGGATTTGAGAATTATGATAGATAATATGACATAGAAGTGTTTTATCTAGCCTAGTGTGTCACTGTGGGGTGCACTAATATTGTTCAAAAATAAGGGAGACTATGGTATAAGGTTTTTTATAGACTGCAAGAGGTTGAATTAGGTGACAGTTAAGAACCATTATTCTTTTACCAGGATGGACATTATTTTTGAGCAGCTAAGAGGGGTGATTTGGTTTACCAAAATTGATCTATGGTCTTGATATCACCAGTTGAGGGAGAATTAGGGTGATATTCTAAAGTCTACCTTCAGATGCTGGTATGGGATCATCGAGCTTGTAATCATGTAATTTGGTGTTATGAACACACTGGCTATGATTATGAGACTTATGAACTCTATGTTGGGTGAGTTCATAGATCAGTTTATTATTGTATTAGTCGATGATATCTTGATCTACTCCAAGTTAGAGGAGGATCATACAAAGCATCACAGAACAGTCTTTCATTATCTTCAATGCTACCAACTCTACAGAAATTTGTCCAAGTGTACGTCTTGGAGGTGGTAGGTACATTTCCTTGTACATGTGGTGTCTGAGCAGGGTGTATAAGTAGACCCATCAAAAGTATAAGCAGTTGCTTCTTGGGAAACACCTAAGAACATGGAATATTTTAGTAATATTTTTGGTATCTTAGGCTATTATTAAATTTTATACATGATTTCTATTGAGTTGTAGCCATGTTGAATGATTTGACTAGAAAATACAATACTTTTTTGTAGAGTGATTAGTGTTAGGAATCATTCAGTTGTCTAAAGGGGGGTTGGTTAGTTCTCTAGTGCTCCATTTTCCTGAGTAAGGCGTGATTTTTTAGGTGTTCTGTGATGTTTCTTATATAGTATTAGGATGAATCTTGATGTAGTAGTGGGTAGTGATATCTTGTCAACATAGGAAGTTACATCCCCACAAGTGTAACTTTTCCACCTGCAATCTGGATTTAGAAGCCGTCATGTTTTCACTGAAGTTGTGGTGGATTTACCTCATTGGGGAGTGCTTTGTGGCCTTCATAGATCACAAGAGTTGATTATATATTTTCCTAGTAAAATTTGAACTTGAAAAAATAGATTTGGATAAATTTTCTTCTATATAATGATTTTTATATCTCTTATACATTAGGAAATGGAAATTTTTTGGCCGATTATTTAAGTATAAAATAGAATAATGAGGGTATTCGAGTGTCTGTGGATGTTTGTAGAGTGATAGAGGAGTTGGAAGCCTTACACATGGATGCAAGAGTATATGGTGGTAAAGGTTGTTTTTTAATGATTGGGAAGTCTTCTGTGATGCAGTAGGTAGAAGTGTTTCAGTGGGGAGACTCAGAGGTAAAGGTGTTGTGAAATCATGATGGATTTGGTGATGCACTAGAGGGATGGTTAAGGGATGTTCGGAATCAGATGTTGTTCCATGAGAGGTGTTTCATTCATGTAGTTATTTCCAAGGGATTCCTTAATATTTTTCATAACTATCTTTTACTAGTACACCCATGAATTTTTATGATGTATCGTGGCTTGAGGATACAATTTTCGTGGCCAGGTATGAAGCAAGTAGTAGCAGATTTTATGGCATAATGCTTTTTCTACTAGCATGCAAAGGCTGAGCATCGTGTTCCTGGTGGTTTGTTTCACCCCGTGGATATTCCTAAGTAGAATTGGAAGGAAATATTGATTGATTTCATTCTAAATTTAACCAATTAATACAGAGGCTATGATTTTATCTGGGTAATAGTGTATCAGCTGATGAAATCGACTCATTTCTTAGTAATCAAGTAGTCGGGCGCAGTGGATGCTTTGGAAAAGATGTATATGGATTAGGTGGTGCAACTACATGGATTTATAAGGTCCATTGTCGTGGATCATGACCCATGTTTTACCATGAGAGTCTGAAGGGGATTGCAACATTATTTTGTCACCCAGTTACACTTCATCACTGCCATCCACCCTTAGACGGAAGGGTAGATGAAACAAAATATCAAAACGTTGGAGGACATGTCGTGATAATTCATCTTGGTCTTTGGATGATATTGGGTTCGACACATTCCCCTGGTAGAGTTTTCTTATAATAATATTTATCACTCTTACATTAACATGGCTACATTTGATGCTTTTTATAGAAGATTGTGTCGTTCACTGTTGTGATGAATAGTCGTTGGGGAGACAAATTTTCTTAGACCTGAGGTTGTGTAGATCACAACAGAGAAGGCTCAACTTTTTTGTGAGAAGATGAAGGTTGTGCAAGATCAGAAGAAATCTTATGCTATTTGCAAGAGGAGGCCCTTTGAGTTTGAGGTTGGGACCATGTGTTTTTAATAGTTTCCCCTCGACGTGGGAAACAAATGTTTCATAAAGGTATTATGCTTTCTCCTAGTTTTGTGGGACCCTTTGAGGTTTTGGGGTGAGTTGTCAAGGTGGAATACCAATTGGATTTACAATCATGGTTGGAGAGAATCCCTAATGTCTTCCACATCTCTCAGCCCTGTCAGCATCTTCACAATGACCCACTTGTCCTTGACCGGGGAGAGTTGGATATTAAGGATGGTGCAATGTTCATACAGTGTCATGAAGAGATCTAGTATAGTCAAGAGAAGGTGAATCATGGATGGACCATTCCTTTAGTTCATGTGTTACGAAGGCACTATGGTCAAGAGGAGAGTTCTTAGGAGTGAGAAACATATATGTTCCCAGTTCCCTAAGTTGTTTCGAATTTTTTTCCCATGTATGTAATTGAAATGTGATGTTTGAACCTTGTAGTTTCTTGAGATGATCTATTTTCTATTATTTTTTGATTATGTGTGTTTTTCTGTGTGATAAAGTCCAGAAGTGGGGGAATAGGATCACCTGATTCTTAATCAAGATGCATTAATTTTTATGTGACTAAACCCATTTGGGTAATTAAGTGTGACTTAGAGTGGATATTATCTTTACATGGAAGAATTAATTTCTTGATTCGTGTGTTCGAGATAGTGCAGTTAGTTGGCCCTAGATGTTTTTGGTTTTGGTTGTACAAAGGTTGGGAAAGTTACATGATGGTTGTGTGGAAGTGTGGTTGTGTGAGAGGAGACACTTTATGGATGTGGTGGTGATGTTTCATAGTACATTATTCGTTATTTTGGGTGGTGTGTTTGGAAGGTGATATACTTGAAGAGTGGTGAGACTGTAGAGAGGTATCTCATAGGTTGGTTGTTCAGACCCCCCTTTATTATGGCATTGGTTTTTGATTCCTAAGGATTAGAATTTTTTATGATTTAATTTATGGAATGTTCTGTGTCCTCTCGGTCCATTAATTTGTCATTTTTTTGGTTGTTAGAGTTTTTCAGAGGAGGTTCTATGTTTTTTATAGGAGTTGGGGGTGAGAAAAAGCTACACCAGGGGTTACATGTTGTTTAATTAGATAACACTGCATAAATCTTGGTTTTATAGCTTGTCCTAGGGGGCCCATATCATGTACTATTTTAGAATTTGAAAAATAAAATAAATTTAAAGGCAATGGGGTTTTCTATATATACCAACATTGAGGCATTACACGACATGAAAGGGGATTACATGTCAACTAATACCTCATTGTCGTAATGTTTTATGTTTTTTCCCAGTCACTTTGGTTGTTAAACTCTATGGATGCAATGACTACCCCTTGAACATAGGCGAACCAATGAACCCTCTTCTTTATTTTGAGGATTCCTTCACCAAGGATCGATTCCTAGATTCTCTCCTTCGATATATAGAGATCTGTCTTCGATATAATGTGTTTTCTTCCTACTTTCTTGTAGTTTCTTCTGGGTTGATATACTTTTTCAACCAATTTTTCTTGCCATATGATGGAGGATAATACCCCTTGGTTCGAATTGGGTTTTATTCGGTTGTTGTGGATGTCGTGGTGTCACAATATCCTCAGGTGTGTTCTGATCCATTGGGAGAGGTGATCAAAGATCTGTTACATGATCTACCTCATATGAAGAACTTTTACACCGTTTTAAGGTAGGATTTATTACGATTCACTTCAACGGTGAATCATACAGGGGGGGGGGGTTCTTTTTTCTACCCATAGAATTTGGGTGAAGAAAATTATCCAAATATTATAATCGACTAAATGAAATTGAGAATGGTAGAGTGGTTTTATTTTCATTCCATTAGACTATTCTTGTTTTTTGTGAAATTATGATCTGTGTGGGATAACTACCCATTGAAAATCATGGTTTTTGGGGGCCCTTGTTGTTACTTATGATATTATGATGTAATTATATGAGGTTAAATTAAGAGTTATGGATAAAATCATGGGATTAAAAATTTATGATTGATCATGTGTTCAATGAAGAAAATTGTTTCTTTAATTTCATATGTGACCACACCTTACGGTTATTTGAACATCTTAGTAGGTTTTAGGAAGGAAAATCTATTGAGGTAGATCTATTAGATATTGGGTTAACCATGATGGCAAAAAATGATTATGTTAAAAGGTAAATTTTTACTGTATAAACCAATTCATCTAACTCTATATAATATTATTATTTTATTTTTGTGTATTTCTTTAGTTGGAAGTTTTTTTTATTTCAAATTACTTGTTAGTTTTTTTGTATTTTTAAAAATTTTACTTCATTATGCATGGATATCTAACATTTAGAGTGTTCATTACAAATCTCTAGGTGGAAGCTCCATATTAAATGTTATTTTTTTGGGTGAAATTTGTTCCTATTGTTTATTATTTAAGTCGATATTTCTGGTCTCTAGTGTGAGGGGATCTTGAACACCCCTTGTGTAAATCACAAGCCAGCTCAAGTGCACTAATCAGAGGTGGACATGAGTTTTTTCAAGACCAAATCTATAATTCATGAATAATAAAATAGTTATGATAATAATCACAATAAATGTAATAAATAATTTCCAATTTAATAATATAAATCATGGTTACAAAAAACACGATCTAATATTAAAATATTTTGGGGAATATTTTGAACTATTTCACTACATTAAATACATAATGAGATAATTAATGTACACTAAAATATTATAAGTTTATAGAAACATTGAACAATACCCAGCAACAATTACAATTTACTTAAGGAAGATTCTAAATCATAAAATAAAAGACATCAAAACAATAGAAACATGATTGATTAAATAGATAAATTAATAATACAAGATAATAGATTAATTAAATAGAATATTAAGGATGGAATAATTATATATAAGGTTCATAAGGATGAAATTAAAAAAAAAAATATAATTAATTATGAGGTTAGAGGACATACAAAGAATACTAGTACATGAGGTAATGGTTTATTTCTAAATAAAAAATCATTTCAATTTTTATTCATTAAAATATTATCCAATATTTTTTGTCTCATATCAGGGATATAGAATATATTCATTATAGTTTTTCATTAATTTAGGATGTATTTATTGTATCCTTTTAACACTAATGGATTTTTATTATACATAACTTTTTTATAAGGAGTTTTTCCTACTTTTCAATTCCTGTGGTTATTTTCAATATCACCCTTCATCAACTATATTCCTTTTTAAATATTCTTAACATGATTCTATTATGTTATTTAAAAATTAATCTTCTAAATTTCTAAAATTATTGTCCTAAAATAATAACTCCCTTCAATTTATTTCATTATGATAAAACCTAATAAGTTTATAGAAGAATATTTTATGATATCAATATTCCTCTACAAGATTCATCAATATGAACATTTTTTTTGAAATTTTCATATTATCGAACAAATTGTTATTTAAAAATTATTTTAAATTAATTTTTTTTATCTTTTGATAATGAATTATAAAAGTGACTTATTTCATTAATTTTATAATAATGTCACATAATGAAATTAAATGAATTTAAAAATTTTCTCAATTATTTTCCACTCTATTCATACAAATATTATTTATCAAATATATTTTTAATATTATATGTTCTACTAAATTTCCATTTTTTGAAATATCATTATTTGTACAATATTCACACATTTTAGTTCATACTTGAAAATGAAATTTTAAATATTTATTTCAATGTTGTACAAAAATAAACAATTGTTTTCTAAAAAAATTCATAATTTCATACATTTAACTAAATATTTTTTTCAAGTAAAATAATAAGATTTAATACTAACAAATTTTTATATTTTCTTACATTTTATTTTATGAATTGATATTTTTTTATTTAGAGAATACATTGACAAAAAAATCCTTTGATCTGTTATACAAATTACTATATATATGGTGTTTTTAATAAAATTATATAATTCCATGATGTCATGTTTTAGGATTATTATATTTTTCATCATGGTCATTTATTATTAATTACATCTATTAGCCTATTAAAAAATCCATACTTTATGTGATGACATATCTCGATTTTTTATGATATTTTTTAATACATCTATATGAAAATGATATTGTTTTTCGAGTCACTATGAATTTAAGCACACTATTATACTATGTTTCTATATTTACCCATGTAATCATAGTTTATAATGTGATTTTAATAAAATATTAAGGGGTATTGGATGATTAATTTCAAAAATAATTTACTGTTTGATGATGTAAAATGTTTCTTGTTGCAATTGAATTCAATATTTTGATTTTGGGTGTCTTCTAAGCTTCATGTTATTTGTAAAATTCATTTATATTTCACACCATATTCCGAAGTGTGGACCTAGGGAACTTTAGTTCATATTGGTGCGAATTTTGGTTATTTATGTAAATAATAATGAAATAAGAAAATATGTATTAATCCTTAGATTTATATCCATTCACTATATAGTTCTATACTCTGTATAAATTTCATTAACCAATATGGAATGAAATTTTTAATACTTATATATAGATACATATTATGATATTATTATAGTTTCTGTTTAAGATAACATTTAGGTTTTGTTTCACGGTTTATGAAAATATTATAAAAAAAGGGAAAATGTTTATCAAGGTGTTAACTTTTTGAAGAATAAATTTCATTAAAGAGGTTGGAATATAACATCTTATTTCTTCAATTATTATTTTCTAAAATTTCTCAATCCAATTTATATGTATAAATACCAAGTTCATTTAGCTTTTTAATGAAATAAACATGTAATTTTCCTACATAATTATTAGATAAAATTTTTTCACTGTATTTATGAAATAATAAAAATTCATTATAGCTTTTCCTAAATGAATGATATTATGACTCTTCATAAAATTAATATTGTACCCATTAATAACCCTATAATGAATAATAAAACAAATTAATTCATGTATAAAAATGGTATAGTATGTATAAAATCTAAATTGGTGTAATAAAATATCTTTTGGAGAATTCATTATTAATTTTACTAATTAGGTATTATTTTACCACTATATAACACTTATTTGTTGTTATATATTAATATGGTCAATATTAAAGTATCTTCTTAAAGGAAATGAAATTTTTAGCATATTATTATACTTTTTTTATTTTTTATATAATAGTATCATATAACCGTAGAATCTAACATAATAATTTCTAGTTTTGTATAGAATTTAATGTGAATTAGGTGATAATAATATATAGTCAGATAATATTATTATATTTAAAACAAACTTTTATGAGGAATTTTTAAATCACCTAATATTTAAAATAAGGTTTAAATATTCATTATAATATTTTATGGACATGTTAGTATAATTTAAAATTTTTCATTTAAAATTTTATGTATTATGTTTTACACTAAAATAATGTAGTGAAATATTTATTATTTTCATTTAAATTTATATTTCCCATATATAAATATTTTACCATATTATCATAAAATGGGAATTAAATTTGGACAGGGGTATCATTAGAGAATTTAAATTATCATTGTCGTCATATTTTAACCATAATATAGAATGTTGACAACATAAAAACCATCATTATAAATAATTATAGATATTATAAATTTATTCTAATTAAAATAAGAATTTTATAAAAGATAAATAAATTTTCAAATCAGTTTGTAAAAATTATCTTAGGGTGATTATTATTATTTTTTAAATGAATTATGGTCGAATAGTTTAAAATAAACCATTATTGTATATTTTCAATTCTACGCGATCATCATGATATAAATGTGACATAAATATAATAAACCATTCTAAAAAACAAACAATTAAATTAGCGACTAATAAAGTTCATTTAAAAACATAGTAATTAATTTTAAAACCTATATACCAATTTTCAAATTCAATATTTTATTATATTCAAATAGAAAGCTGTATTTTATTCCTTTCCAACTGAAAATATGAAAATTTTTATTATGAAATTGAAATGTGGTAACATTTCCATGGAAAATTTAGCATCATGGGGGGTGAAAGTGTCCAAGACTAAAAGAATCATCCCAAATAAAATATGTATAGTCCCACGGAATATATATATCACTCAAATAAATAATCAACTCTTACTCTTTAAAAATATAGAGGATAGGAATTCCACATCAAATTATCCCCGACACCAGATGTGATGGAATCACCACTCCATATTGTATCCGGTATCTGGAGACGCTAATAGTGTAGGCTATAGTCTACTGGAAAGGAAGGAGACCTGAAAGAAATAGAACAAATAGATCTAAGTCCTCATCAATTATAGATAATAAAATATTCTTTGAGGAGGATAGTGATAAGCTATAAAATAAAGTACAATATTCAGTGATGAGAGAATTAATACTATCATGGTATGCCGAGAAATCCAGAATCATTGAACCCCTAAAATATTGAAAGAAACCACCTATACGTATGATTATGTGAATACTAGAGTCATCTAAATTGATCATGATATCATTAGAATGTGATTATTAGAGTAACCAATGTCATAGTCTATCCTAGTTTGTGGATGTATTTGAATGATGTAGAGAGGGGGAGCTAACTCTTGCTGAATGAAGGGATTCCACTGATATTGGTAAGATAAAAGATAACTATAGAAGTAAGAAAATATTTTTCCTTGATACTAATTTTTTTGACTTGGTACCATTATGATGAGTAGCATTGAAAAGCTCTGATATCACTCAGAATATATCTATAAGAAGATTTATCTTCACCTAAAAACCTGAAGGATCAAACGTATTTAACTAAAAATAAATAATAAATAAATGATCGAATTAATGTAACTAAACACCATCCTCTATTAAAACTACAAGATTTCACTGTATATATTAATCCCATTCCCCATCACAAAACAAGTATAAAATGAATTCCATTTTTCATTTTCACGACACATGCACTTTGAAACATGAGTGATAGATTTCTTATTCACCTCGACATCCATATTGAATGAAATATTACATTTATTCCAAATGATAAAATTCACTATATTTTTATTGATTTTAGATCAAAATTGGGTGGCCTATTAGTCATCACAGTTTTTCATCAAAATTGGGTTGCAAAAAACTAAGATATTGAACAAACTCGAGTCGGCTATGGTGGAAATACACACATCATGTTCATAAAAAATAATTTCTATAGTGTAATAGCCTTTGATCTGAATCCAACATGGGATTATTGAAATTAGGATCCAATCATGACTCATATAATATGTTGTTTAGAATGGGAACCCTTTAAAGAATAGAATATTTCTAGTCCGGTTTTCTTTCCTTGAGATAATGTCACCACTACTAATGACCTATCAATATTTATATTTCCAGATAACAATGGAGTCACAAATTAATTTCCAAAGGTGAGATCCCTTCATGTATTGATCAATCTAGAAAATCACAATGGTTTCATAAATTTAACTAAAATATCATTCACAAAGATATGGTATGGAGAAAAAATCTCATGCGAGTTGATCATGCATGCACAACATTGACTTGTGGTTTTTTTAGAATTAATTTCTTCCTCCATAACGGACTTCACCATCCTTGATGAACTAGGCCAATGATGGATATCACACTGTGAATCATCCCATGTGAATCTGTTGAGTAATTTTTTGATTATTTTGATGAAAAACATAAGATCCTAAATTAATTCTTTGGTATGAATTGGAATTGATGAAATTACACTATTGAAGAGGGTGGTCTTACCTCAAACAGATAGGAATACACTCTTCTAATTGGTAATTCTATATGTGATTATATTGAAGATAACTTCAATGAATTGGATATAGACTATTTTATTCAACCAGAGAGCTCCCATGTATTCAATAGGTCATTATATTCTTGAAATACCTATCCTATATTTGATGGATTTTACATTCCTTCCTAATAATTTTTTGGGAACATAGTCCCTGAACTTGATGATATTAATGCATTGACCACTCCCTCTATATTAATAAATAATAATCACTTTAAACAAATGAATTTTATTTATTAGTCCATTGATTAAGAATAACATATCATTTTTATGAATAAGTTAGAGATTCAAATGAACCAATAACATCCATTTAAAGGATGTTCTCTTCCATTTGTAATTTCATTGATCATGTTCTTTCTAAGCACATCCTGATTCAAGATATATATACTTGTTGATAGAGGGTCTCCTTGGAGAAGACCTCATATAAACTTTCAAACCTCAAACCTCCTCCCTAAAATGGAGATAAAAAAATAGAGTGAATATAAGAAGCAAAAAAGATGGTTGCATGCCCATTTTGAAAATCCATAATGGCTAAGAACATTTACGGTGAATTTTCATTCTAATATATTATAGTCTTTATTTATGAAAATATTGACCATGTAATTGAATCCAACCACTTCTCTATCAATATCTGCTAACATTTCATGACTGAGGCCAATAACTACTAGATACTCCTACCATTGAGAAACACATGATGTTAATTTGATATTTGAAAAAGTAAGAGTTTCTATAGTATGTTGTTCTGGATCATTTCAATAAGAATGTTTCATAAATTACATGGGCTTATGGGTGAAAATTCATTGATGGTGCTGGGATGGTTCACCTTGACAATCCAAACAAGAATTGTGGATACAGTAACATAGGGAAGAAGAACAACCTTTATATAATTTCAAACAACATATATTAGGTATTTCCTGTTGAAATTATAAGATGAAATATATATGGATTTAAGGAATCCATTAGGTAATGGTGCACTATCTTGATTTAGTATTTTAACAACATCAAATATTTCATCCTCATTCAGGTTGGATTTCAACAAATCATTATTATTGTCCTCCAATATGAAGATATTTTTGTTAACAAAATGATTATCTTTATGATTTAGTGGGAATTCATCACTTACTCTATAATGAAGATCAGATACAAGATCCTTGAATCATGAGTCTTCATAAGAAAAAATAGATTCAATGTCACTGTAGAATAACTATTCATCATGTTGTATGATAAGACACACACAAAACTTCTTTTCATGTATGCATACACGGAAATATGTGGTGTTACAATATTCTTTATACAAGCCATATTTCAACAAAGTGTTTAAATTTATAGGATTAATGTAAGAAAATGTATTCATCCCATTGATTCTGATGACTTCCATTAATATTGCAGATCACAACCCAAATAACTTCCAACAATAGTCTGAGAGATGGTTGTGCATTTCCCCATTCTAAAATGGTTTACATCAGTATACATAGATTGTTGAAGAATTCAACCCACGCATATCATTATGATGGATAATTCCACACATTTCAAGAAAGTTTCATCTTTTATCCGTCCATTGAATAAGTGGAAGTTATGAATAGGAGAGAGAGAACATTGGATCTAGAGAAGCACTGGATAATGATTGGATAAGGACCGGCCTAGGTTGGAGATAGTCATGTGTGAGAAATCTATTACTATATGCAAGTTATCAGAGAAACTATAAATGAAACTCTATATTCATCTACCTAATCTCTTTCTATTACTCCACATAAAATGGTCACCATTGATTCATAGATCTATTAGATTACTAATGAGATGAATCCTCCAAAAAAATTATATGTGCATGAGTAAACAACCCTCTCTTTTCGATTTATCTATTGCAGAAATTAGGGGAGTCATAATGCCAATGGTTTGTAGTTGAAAAATTGATAGAAACAAATGTATAATAAGATGATGAGTATAGGCATAGCTATTATGTGGTTCAGGAATAATTACTATGTCCAAATAGAGGCAGAATCACTTCACTACAATTCAGGAGCACAATTACAGAGAGGTTTTCGAGTTTCATACACACCAAAACCCTAACACGGATGATCTAATAGAGAATAAGAAGAATTGTTCCACCAACCCCATAGTAATTCTATTGTTGTATAGTGAACAGTGGATAGATGTGGGAATTGCTATAGTGTTTCAACCAAAAAATTCCATGATGATATAATGGACAGTGGATAGAAGTCTATGGAACTACAGTACCGCTATCTCAAATGTTTTAGATGATACAAGAGACATATTAGGATTAAAGTTGGAAATTATTAGATTGGTGTAGCCCAATCCATTTGGATGATGTTGGGATGAATACTAGGGGCCCATACTAAATAGAAGACCAAAAATCTTGTAGGTCGAGCTCTGCGGTGATCTCATTAGGGGTTTTTGGGGAAATGGGCCCCTTCTCAAGGGGTTTGAGGGTAGAAGTTCCTCGAACTAATGATTGGGGAACTTTAGAAACTTGGACTAACTATAACAAAGCTGACCGGACAACACTGACATAACACTGCAAAAATGAAAACATTGACAGAATTACTATAGCATCTCTGACTTTGGAGATAACAATATTATAGTTCTGTGAACTTTTAACAACTATACACAATAGTATATTGGACTTGGGTGGCCACAACACTGTAATAGTGAATAATTATAGTCACCGTTAATTATAGAACATTGGACTTATTTAGCGGTTAGTGGCACATTACTTCACCTTATTTATTAGCACATTCATGCTAGGGTTTTGGTGTGTGTGATACTCTTAAACCTCCCTATAATTTTTCTCCCAAATTATATTGAAGTAATAATGCCTCCCTATGGATATGAGGATTATTCCTAAACCACATAAATCCTTTTGTTTGTGTTCAACTTCTATTTTTTTTTGTTTTTGAATTTTTTTCATTTGAAAACCTTTATCCTTGTGACTCCTGGGGTTTCTTCAACAACTGGAATCAATGTTTGATTTTGGAATTCTCAAATTAAAAGTTTTCTATGAAGTAAGGAAGGGTGAATAATGATCACTTAAATGAAACTGACTTCAATTACTAGATAATACAGTTCGAAGTTAATCTTTATCAGATAAAGTTTCACTTACAACTTCTGGGTGTAAAACTAAGGGATATGGAGTAGACAAAGTGAGAGATACATGATAAAAATTTTCTTGGATTTGTGTGACTTAAGTTGATAAAAATATGGTGTTCAAAATCATAGAGAATAAAATGATGGTTGGTTTGGTGACAACTCTTTCAAATATGTACGAGAATCATTTAGCATCAAACAGAGCATGTCTGATGCGATGATTATTCATTATGAAAATGATTTAATGGAATATTTTTGAAGATCAGGTCAATGAATTCAATACTATTTCATGTTAGTTGATATTAGTGGGAATTACACTTGGCAATGTTGTATTTGCATTGGTTTTACTATATTTATTACTTGATATTTGATAAGTGTTTGTAATAATTGTGAGCAATTATTTAGGGAATACCAATCCGAATATAAAGGACATGTGGGACCTGGTCCTCAGTAATGATATTTGAAGAATAGAATCAGGTAGAATCTTTGATTATTCTTTGAATATGGAAGGAAGTGGAAGATATGAACAGTGATATAATCACAGAGGATGATTAAATTCAATAATAATGAAACGAGAAAAGGCAAATGGGGAAGTCCTAACAACTGCATTTGTAGGAAGAAAAGAAATATCTAGGTGTGTAGAAAAAAATAGAAGCCATCAAAAGGAACTAATGATGCACTGCTACTGATTATGGATACCCCTATGATATCTTGTATTTTATAAATAGGGGTTCATTTCCTTTAGGTTTCAAAGAAGGGTTTATTGAACAATTATTTTTTTTGGAAAATTTTGAAAAAGGTGTATCTTGCTAACGATGAACCCTTGTATATCGAGGGGAAGGGTGATGCAGTTTTTAAGATCAAAAGTTGGAGTTTACTAGTTCGGGAGAATGTGAGGTGTATCCCTAGTTTAAGAAGAAATATTATATATATGAGGAAACATGAATATGTAGGTTTTAGTACAATGTTCATTGGAGGGGCACGGAAGATCACCAAGGGAGCTGTGGTCATAGATCAGGGAGAAAAAATGGTACCCTGTACAATATGATAGAAACATTCATGGGAATGATTTCATTAATAATTCGTGTTAGGGATTCACAACCATGAAACTATGGGTTTGACCATATATGTGAGAAGGGTATGAATGTGATGGCAATAAAAGGAATTCTACTAGAGCAAAAGTTAGTGGAATGCTAGTGTGAAGATTGTTCCTTTTGAAATAAGAAGAATATATCTTTTACAAAAGGAGGAAAAACAATTAATGGTTTGGAGATATACCTGATGTACACTGATTTTCAAGGGCCTTCACCAATACATTTCTTTAACAGGTCAGAATATTATGTGACTTTTATAGATGACTCAATTAGGATGGAATGACTTTACTTTTAAAAAGAAAATTTTATGTGTTTAAAGTGTTTCATAAGTGGAAGTTCACAATGAAAATGAGTTGGTGACTAAGATAGAATTTTTGATGTCTTACAACAATGGAGAGAATGACAGTAAAGAGTTTAGATAATTTTTTTCAAATAATGGAATTTGGTGGGAGGATACTATTACAGGTACACCAAAACAAAATAGTGAAGATATAAGGATGAATAATATACTCAATGAGGTTTCTAGGAGTATGTGGCTTAACTCAGGATTACCCAAGCCCTTTTGGGTTGATGCAGTGAATGTGAAATCACATCACATCAATATAAGTCCATATGTACCAATGGGAGAATTTCTAGGTGAGGAGATCTAGTCTGGTAAGGATGTAAGAAAATCTCATTTAGGTGTCTTTAGTTGTTTTTTATATGCACATATTGATTTTCATGCATGGGAACAATATTTATTTAGAATCTAATTTATGTTTTTTTATTGGATAGGTGTTAAGGATTTTAGTTACTGCTTTTGTGATGATCAGAAAAATATGATCATCAGAATCCCGAACATGATATTTAATGAAGCTATCACGTACAAAGACCTTCATGAAGCTAACGTTGATAATGGGAATAAAGAATCACACTATCATGATAAAGTGGGGATGGAAGGTGTACCTGAGCATGTGTTAATAGAACCAGTGAATCCTACCATCAAATGAATTTGATGAGATCAATAAGGGTGAGAAGGCATGTGCAAAGGTATCTACCATCCATACATTATTTTTTATTGACTGATGGTGGAGAACCAGAAGGATATGAATAATGAATTTAGTTGAAGTATTTAAGAAAGTGAGAGTTGGATATGAAGGAGGAGATGACCTCGTTACATGATAATAATGTGTGGGATTAGACACCACTTCCATAAGGAAGGAAATAATTTTAGGACAAATCGGTATATTGGGTCATGAAAGAACACAATATAAAGAGGAGTTACAATGCAAGGATGTTGGTAAAAGGTTTTAAATATAAGGATGGAGTATATTTACCTTAAAAATATTCACCTGTACTGAAGCTTTCCATCATCCAGGAAGTTATCAGTATTGTTTCATCATAAAACTTATACCCAGAGTAGCTTGATATCAAGACTGTTTCCCTTTAGGGTGATCTTGAGGAGAACATAAATATGCAATATCCAGATAGATATGTTTAGTAATAGAAGGAATACATGGTGTGAAAAATCTAGAAGAGATTATATGTGTTGCCACAGGGACTCAAGAAATAGAATACAAATTTTGATTCTTTTATGAATAAAAATGAATACAAATAGTGTTTCAAGAATAAATGTTACTACATCAAGTATTTTGGTTTTGAATTAATTATACTACTTCTTTAGGTGGATGACATTCTCATTACTGTATCGTGTTTGTATAGGATTGATGAGCTAAAAGTGAAACTGGATTAGTAGTTCAAGATGAAAAATCATAGAGAATATGAAAAGATTTTGATGGTGCAGATAAAGAGACACCAGATAGCTAGAACATTGATGTAATCACAAGATGACTACATTGTAATATTTCTGAGAAGATTTAGAATGTTAGAATAAAAAATATTCTTTATTACCCAATAAATAAATTTCAAATTTTCAAAGGAGAAATCACTAAAGATGACAGATGTGGTTGAATACATGGAAAAGGTTTCATACGCATCAGTTTTTGGATGTTTGGTGTATGTCATGGTCTGTACACAACTTTACATTGTTCATGAAGTTGGAGTTATGAGGAAGTTCATAGCTAAAACTAACAATTAACATTGGGAAGCAGTGACGTGGATATTAGGATAACTAAAGGGATGAAAGGAAGTATCTTTATGCTTTGGGAAATGAAATTCATTAAAGGGGTGGATCAATCTTCAAGTGGGACAATGTTTGATTGGTGTAGCCCAATCTATTTTAATGATTTTGAGTTGAATGGTAGTGGCCCATACTGCACAGTAGACCACAAGTTTCACTGGTTGTGCTCCGTAGTGACCTCTTTTGAGGTTGCATTATGAACACACCATTTCTCTATGTGACAATGATATCTGATTCCAATTTTTTGGTACATTAGAAACTCTAACCGACTGTAATAAATCTTACTAAGAGACAAAGTTAAGGCACTATAGGAGTGTGGACATTAAAATTATTAATTTACAATCTCTTAATTTAGAGATAGAGGTACTATAGGTCTGTAGGCTTCTAGCCACTAGCACTAATGGAAATTTGGGTTATAGCCACTATTTTAAACTATTGATATAGGTCCTCAAACCGTGACTATAGGTAATAGCCACGGTTTGAGAAGCCATGGATAAGTTTGTCATGGCTATAGGCCTAGACTTATAGACATGGTTTGGAACGGTGGCTCTAGGTCTAGAGCCACAGTTCAAACTATGGCTTTAGGTCTACAGCCACGGTTCAAACTGTGGCTCTAGGTATACATCCACGATTCAAACCAAGGCAATATCACTATTTCCATGGTTTAGAACTTTGGATATACTAGAGGATGGAAACAATTTATTTCCACGGTTAGAAACCGTGGCATTAGACCAATAACCACTATTAAAAACTGTGGCAATAGACTTATAGCCACGATTGGAAACTGTGGCTATAGGGTCTGAAAAAACATAAAAAATAACCCCCACCCCCTGGACATCCCCCTACCCCTAAAAATCCCCCCTGTAGAGCCCTCCCTCCTGGATACTCTCCCCATCCCCTAGACAACCCCCCTTCTCCCTGCAAATCCCCCCTCATAGGGCACCTACCCCTTCCCTCCTTGACACCCCCTGCTGGCCCGTCCCTCCTAGACACTAGACACCACACCCTACATAAAACCACCTCCTCCTCCCATAGACAACCCCTTCCCCCCTACAATGGCCCCCTTTATCACCCTCCTTCCTGGACACCCCCCCTCCATCCCCTCCCTCCTTGACACCCCCCTGCATCCACCTCCCTCCTAGACCCTGGACACTCCCACGCTACATAAATCCCCCCTCCCCATCCCCAGGATAGCCCCCCTTCCCCCTGACAAAGTCCCCCCGCCTGAAAAACCCACCCCATCCCTCCTAGACACCCCCTACAGACCCCTTCCTCGTGGACACTGGACACCCTAACCTATATAAATCCCCCTCACCTGGATTGGCCCCCTCTCCCTTGAAAAGCCCACCTGGACATCACCCCCCCCGGATAGACGATGGACACCCCACCAGTCCCTAGACAGATCCCCCTGGACACCCCGGACCTCCAATCCCCTGGACAGCCACCCCCACCCTCCTGGACAGACCCTGACCCCCCACCCACCCAGAACCTAGACACCCCCCGGAACCTGGACAACCACCAGACCCCCCACCCCCCCGTCCCCAGAACAAACCCCCTCCCACCCTCCTGGATAGACCCTAGAACCCCACCACCCAAAAACCTGAATAGCCCCCCAGACCCCCACCCCCCAGGATAGACCCCCACAGATAGAACCAGGACAGAACCCCCTAGGAAAGACCCCCCCCCCCCCAGGGCAAACCCCCCAGACCCTTGACACCCCCCTGGACAGACCCTTGACCCCCCCCCCCCCCAAAACCTATACACCCCCCAGACCCTGGACAGATCCCCCTAGATATATCCACCTGGACAACCCAGACCTCCTCTCCCCTGGACAACCACCCCCACCCTCCTGGGAAGACCCTAGAACCCCCCCCCCCCAATGAACCTAGACACCCCCCACCCCCTCCCTTGGACAGACCCCCTCCCACCCTCTTAGACAGACCCTGGACCCCCCCCCCCCCAGAACCTGTACACCCCCATACCCCCCCCCCCTCCCCCCACTCTCCTAGACAGACCCCCGAAATAGACCCTAGACAGACCCCCTAGGACATACCCCCCCCCCCCAGACCCTAGACACCACCCCTGGACAAACCCTGGACACCAAAAAAAAATTGGACACCCCCCAGACCCTGGACATACCCCCCTGGATGGATCCCCTTGGATTTCCCAGACCACCACTCCCCTAGACAACCACCCCCACCCTCCTAGACAGACTCTGGAACCCCCCGAGAGCCTAGAAAAATGTTAATTTATTTTGTTTAAATAACTCAAATTCATGTTTTTTTATTACAAGAGCATATATCCCTTTCAAAATAAGAACATACCTAATAGAGATATTTTTAATAAAAAGTTAATTAACACCGTAAAAAACATAACATTATAGATATTTGATAAAAGAAAATTTTATCTTCATTTAATAATGACAAACTAAATATTCATTGATTATAAAAATAATGATACTCATCATATTTCCTCGTTCCAACTTCAACTGATCCATCAATTTTTTCATGAAAAAACATTATCTTCAATGCGAGCACATATCCTAAGATAAATAGAATTCACACCTCAATTATCATAGAATGAAAAAACCACCAAAAATACTTCATCAAACAATAAATGAAAAAAAATATATATTATTGAGATACATAGAAAAGAAGTAGTAAAAAATCCCTTGCATCACCTGGTCAATTTCAAAAATCTCATCCCTGAAAAAATTCCAAATCTGTCAAAATTGTATCCCATTGGGCCCCAATTCTTACCAATCAGAATTGATTTGGAAGGACATACAAAAAACATCTGAAAACATAGATCACTTATGATTAGTAATTCATGTTTTCAGGATTATTCAGAACATACTGGCTTAGGAAAATTTATAACCATGAATATGGCATTTTCAAAACATCAAAATATAGGAAAAAAATAGAAGATTGACCTTTTTGGGTGACGAAGATCCGATTTTCTGAGTGGAATCATTTCCTGATTTAGGATCTTGTATTCCATGTATCATTTCTGAAATTAGTGCTCCATTTTTGAAAAAAAATATGTGTGAATCCTAAAAAACATCAAGGGGAATACATACTGCTCATCTAAATGAAAGAGATGGCCCATTTAGAGATCCATTTATGGAGTTTGTTTCATTACAGGATACATGAATGAGATGAAAGATCGCATTAGGAAAATAAATACAGCACTATCTTCATTTAATAAACAAAATTGAATATTTATTGTTTAGAAACCTGAAACAAAAAACTTATTTTATCGTAGATAAACCTATAAATCTAGTATAGAAAAGAAAAATTCAATGTAATAGAAAAGTAAGAAACATCATTAACAAAAAAACATAATGATATAACTATTAATCAAAAAATAAAATGAAATCTTCAGTTGAAAATCAAGAAAAATGGATCCACAAAACATTATTAAAAAAATAAGTAATAAAAAATTTAACCGATTTTTCAGTTAGAAAAAAAAAATCAAAACAGAATGCATGTTTGGTATATCAACTAAACCAACAGAAATAGAAAAAATTTGATTCCTATATAAAGTATCAACCATAAACAAAGAGAATCGAGGGATGAAGGGGTAGGTGATAGGGGAAATTATCATGAAGAAATGTTTAGGGACTGTGAGGAAGGAAGCTAATAAATGGGGATGCTGTGGGAACCCTAGATTGGGAAAATTGAAGAAGATTAAGGTGGTGTATTGTGAGGAAGAAATAATAGAGGAGCAAGAGAAACTGGAGAGTGGGGAGAAAAAAAAAACAATTCAATTTGAAACAACATTATGTGTATTTTTTCAGTATTTTGTAAAATTAATTCATATCAATGGGTAGTTTGAAAGCAGTTAAAAGATAGATCAATCCTTTAAAAGGTGATTAATCTATATGAGCTTAGAAATGCCTGATTATTTTTATGTTGAATGTACAAAAAATTAGAAATAACTGGTTAAACTATTATATGCATAGTGAAGATGTAACATATATGCTAAAATAAAAATATTTTTGGAACATGATGAAATAATAAAAAAATACCCAACATCAGGGCTGCAAATTTTTTTTGAATATACACAGCTGCAAAATGAGTCACTACTCCCCTTTCCATGATGGTGTATTTCACTAAATGTTAGTGTGACTCCACCCTATGACCCTGTATGTAGGATCAAGAACATCCCAACATAGTTAATTTTTACTAATGATTGATCACCCATTATCATTCTAAATTAGTTTTAATGCTTTTATCATATATGAAAATTTTAAATTTTCATCAAAACAAATAACATATAAATGAACAGACTATTTAAATAAGAACTAATAGTTGTAGAAGTTTATAAAACATCATCACAATATTAGTAAACATTAATTTTATATGAAAAGGAATAAAAATTTATTTGTACCATTGAGAAATCAGATATATGATGTAACATACTATTCAAATAATAACTAATAGTGATGAACATTGAAACCGGAACACTGTAATTGTGAATTTCAACATAATGGAGATAGTTTGGAAACCAATCAAATATAACAAAATCTATACAGAAAAAAATTAATTGTGAAATGAAGGATGTGTGAGGTTACAAAAGCTACAGTTTATTAAATGATAATCACATGGTACCTTCCCTAATGGTATATTTATCAAAAATTTAGTGTTACTCCACCATGTCCCCATGAATGATGGATCAAAACATTGTATTAATATTAATTATATTGAATATATTTTATTCATAAATTAGAGGTACAAAATAATGAAATAAAATATGGAGACAGTTAAAATAGTAAAAAATATAAATGATAATCACATTGTACCTTTGTACTGATGTTCATGCGACACATTGAACAATATATATACATAAAAATTAAAAAATTATAAATATAATGTATAGAATTAGAATAAATAACAAATCAAATAAACTGTATCATATTCAATAAGTCAAAACAACTAAACCATAACAAGGAAAATATGACAATAAAGATGACAATAAATTGAAACAAATAAATCATACCGTATTCGAATGAGAGGAGGATAACGATCTGTAATAAAAAAATCCCCACCTGCACAAACCCTACCCCCTCCCATGCCCCCACCAGCACATCTCTCCCCCCCGAAACCCACCACTCCATGCCCCCTTCCCCCCACCTGCACACACCTCTTTCCTACCCCTAGCACACCCCCTTTCCCCCCTGCACACCCACTCTCCCTGCCCTCTTCCCCCACCCACACACCCTCTTCCCCCCATATGCACATCCCTCCCCCTATCCCCAACGCACCCCCCCCCCCCAACAAACACACACCTGCACAACCCCATGCACCCTCCCCTGCCCACTCCCCTGCCCACCCCACACCCCCTACCCACCCCATGAACCCCTACCCACCCTCCACATTTCATTCCACTTCATCCACTTAATGAAAAATGTGAATGAAGGATCATTCATGATGTTTTTTTTCAGAAAAATCCTCTTTTCCCCTAGATCTGGATGATGGATGATTTCCAGTTATCCAATCTTGAATTTGGAATGAGTAGTTGTTTCCATTATGATTAATAAATATTGATTTGTTGGGTAATCTAGAATACTTTCCAAGTATGTGTATCCATTTTGTGGAGATTTTATAAAAAATTATATCGTTATGACTCAGAGAATTCAAATAGAATTGATTTTTAAGTCTCCAAGTAGAGAGTGTTTCAAGAAGTGGTTTTAGAAAAACAATCTGAGTGTTGGGTTGTCTCTTGAGGATTCTTTTTTCCTACATAGGTGTTCATGTGGTTTATGGGGTAATCAAGTAGTTTTTAGAGGGTTCTAGTCCATTGCACTTAATTTCAAGAACCATCAATTACCATGTCTAGGTACACTGGGTACCAAGTCTAATTATGGAAAAAAATATTTTATAATGAGTTTTATAGTGGGGTATCCTCTAGTAGGGACCAAGGTTTGGATTACTAGATATCCATGTGGTAGGATTATCATTTTGTTCTCTATGTATTTCATACTCCCTTACTATATTCATGCAGGCCATGTCTTGAATGATACAGTGGTGGTACATGATATGATAAGACACCTAACCTAAAGAATAGATTGGTTATATGAGATGAGATATGGGACCTCAACCTATGTGAGTGGGTGATATATTGATATGATCATTAATAAAGCTCTTTATTTTTCAAACATCACTCATTCATCTAGAATCACAATGATTTAAGCTATGATGAATAACCCAAGAATCGAATCAACATCATCTATATTATTCCTAAAAACTCATGATGTTTTTTTTATAAATATGACCTTTCACCCCTGCCCCTACACCAACACCCCCTGCCCCACCTACCCCCTATTTCACCCCTGCCCCAACACCAATGCCCCCTACCCCAACCCCTGCCCACATGCCCCACCCCCTACCCCCTTTCACCCCTGCCTCTAACACACCCCTCCCCACCTTGCACTGCTCCCTCTGCCCCTTGCACCCCGACTTCCCCTCCCCACTGCACATACCTCCCCTGAGAATTCCATGATATCATGCCTACCATATAAATATCAGATCTTAGTGTAACCCAGTCATACCAAATTCTGAGGTCCAAAGAGACAACTACTCATCATGAATTTCTCTATGAATATATTCCAAGTATAATGAGAATGTCTATAAACTCCAATAAAATGAATGGAATGTGTTTGATTCCTAGGAACCTCGGTTAATCACTGAATAAAAAACATCCACCAAGTCACCATTCCAAATGGTGAGATCCCATGCATCCTGATCAAGAATAAGTAAAATCATTAGGATTGACTGGATAATCCTTGGGAAAACATATTCATCTCATAACAATAATAATATTGAATAAAAATAAATAATCCCCTAATCCAACTCAGTTGGATCCTAGTTAGGTAGGGAATCCTATGGACTTGTGGAATCCAAATCATCCCATATAAACTTGAGGTCGAATCAGAACATCATAATCATTCTACACATGGTGCAACAGCCAAATCCCGTGATAAATGTCATGAATCCATGATGAAATCATCATGTATAATTTGTCTCACAACCATACCAGATAAGGACCAAGGTCAGATCCTAGGAAACACTCTTAGGCAACCACCATACCATCGTCACATCAGGCTTATAGGTCACGTCCCAAGAAGTTCATCTGGGTACCATGGTCGCATCCAAAATAAACATATCAATGTATAAACAAAAGTTAAGGGTTTTAAAAATTTCCAAACCCATCACTACAATTCATAACCCCAAGGAATTATACATTTGATGCAAGTTTTAAGGTGACACCCACTACCATCACTACCAAGGCCATATGCATCCTCTTAGGGTTGGTTAGTCAATATGGAACCCATTGGGATCCCCTAGAAATAGAGGCACCCTCACACAGGTCCTCGGTCTCAATCCAGGTCTTGGTTCCAGAACTGATGCTCAATGTAATACTATTTTTCTTGGCATCATAATCAATAGAGCACAATATTTTTTAATACAAAAGATATGTCATGTTGACAAGACTCAAGAGATGGCACATGAACCATTTTGGTCTGCAAGGCCTTACAAGGTCTATCTTCTCACCCATCCCAAGTCCATAACCTAGGCTATGTGTGTCTCAAGTTAAGGCCTGCACTATTACTGTCCAAGGTATACCAGCTATTACCAAGGTCCATCATGGACTTAGAACTTTATAAATCATAATTTATGAATTTAAATTTAATTAATTAAAATATTTAATTAATTAAAAACAATTAATTTATATATTGGTTGTGGGGATAATTTAATTTAAATAAATTGATCACTAAATTAGCAAGACTGCAAGCCATGAAAAAAAATCAAAAGCATAAATACCACATGGTAAATTATACATATCAGCTATCTTTATTCGACACTTTTCTAATTATTCCCAAATTTAGGAAGGATTTTTCAAGGAAAACCAAGGTATTTCCATGCTCACTCACATCCCACATCACTAAGATAGATCCCAAATCTCTCTAAGATGATTAAAACAATTATCTAAATCATTTTAAATTAATTTATCAGTTTAATTATAAAATTTAATAATCATCAAAAATATTACTGGATACCTTATTACACTGGTACCAAGTCCAAAAGCATCCCAATGGACTGTCTCATATCCCCAGATCTACATCAAGAAAAATCCCAAAAAAAATTCCAATAAAATTGTAAATTTAATTTAAAATTTAGTGAATGACTAAAAAAATATACAATGATAACATAACTTTCCAAATCGCTAAGAAATTGGGTGTAGATGGAATCTTGGGATATCCTCATCCTAGGTTGTATGAAATAAAATTAAAGAAGTGCAATCTGGTTTCATCTTAAGACATTTCCACATGCTTGTCAGGACTCACACATCATAAAACACATAAAAATCATATAAATTAAATAAGAAACTTACGGACTACCTACCACATAGTTATATGACCTCTCCCTCCGATATTGATGGATGGACCAATCTAAATCAACATGATTGCTCAAAATAGATAAAATCCCCCATGATATAGATTTAGAATGAAATTCCATGAAATGGTGAGAGAGGTCGTGATGGGTACCATCGGGGTTAGAGGGTCAGACATAGAGGTTATCCGGGAAGAGGGATCCACCGTGAGAAAGGTCGAGGGAGGAGGGTTGTAGATCAGGGGAGGATGAAGGAGGATGGTGCCGCCGTGAGATAGGTTGATGGCGGAGGGTCACAGATCGAGGGATGATGGAGAAAGAGGGCACTGCTGTGAGAGAGAGGTCATGGACGGAGGGTCGCTGATCGAGGGAAGATGGAGGAGGAAGGCATAGAGGGTTGCGTATTGGGGGAGAACAAAGGAGAAGCCCAATGGATTTTTGGGGGGAAAATGGGGGGACAACAAACGGATCAGGGGAGAATGTAGGAGCCCGACATATTTTGGAAAAAAATGGGGTCAACATATTTTAGCCATGGTTTTTAATTAAACCGTTGTAACACCCCGAGCTTCCACAATACGCTTCTCATTCAATAATGCAATATCTTTCATTGTACGCAACTTCGAGCTCTAAAACACCGCGACTAATCAAAGTAGCCGTTATGAATAGTAATAACCACTTTTTAAAATTATAGAAATTTTATATTTCAAAATGGACTTAATTTTTGAATTCGTAATATCGGAATTATCCTAAGTTGAATTTTTTGTAACTTTCTGAGAACTTCCAATTTTTTTATGAATAGTGAAAAATACTTAAAACAACTTTTTTAATCAAAATAATTTATTGTGATAAATTATACTATTTAGTGGTTTTAAGGTATAATTAGAATATATTTTTACCATTTTATCCAATGGTGGTCATTAGAATTAATTTAACATTGAAATTGGACATAAACAATTGCCAATCTTTTGATATAAATTGTTTATTAAAAACACGCTATTTGTCATAACAGCGGGAAATAATTATAAAATTAATTAATGCAACTTAAATGTTTGGAATTTTGTAAAATAGACATCATTTTTGAATTCGGAATATCAATTATAGCTTAGGGTGAAATTTTGGCATTGTTCTGAAAAACTTCAATTTTTGATGAATAGTGAAACCACTAAGTGGTAGTTAAATAACTGATTTTTTATTTAAATGAAATATTACCACTTCTGTGATTTTATTTTCAAAAATCCGACATACATGGTTGTCATTAAGAAGTAAAATGTGGTTCAATGAGATTAAAATAAATTTTTGGTGAATAGTAACTTTTAAGTTCTTAATCGCGATTAGAGGTAATTAGTGTAGTTTAAGGTACAAATAATGTTTTAATAATATGAGATGAGCATGACACTTGTCCTACTCCTATTGTATGAGTCATGGCAGACCAAGACAACCCATGGGTCAACTTGGGGACCACATGGAGCCACTTTAGTTGGAAAATGACATTAATATATATTTATTTAATGTCAAAATTAAATTGACACAAACATGAGTTGTTTTACTAAAACAGTTTTTAAGTGGGATTACACAAGGCCAAATTTTGACTATAAATATTAATTAGAAAGCTAAAAAGATTTCCTACATCGTAGTATTTTTTTATAATTTTTAGACATTAAATAAATTAAATTATTTATGACATCATTATGATGCAGCGATGACCTCATTATTTAACGATTTAAATAAAATGATAAGATAATGAAAAATCCAAGGCTTACACTTGTCCAAAGCCTATTGGATGAGGAGATTTAGAACCCTTATCACCTTAGCCACGAATTATATAAGTTTTGGACCTTTAGAATCCGAAAAGCATTGTGTAATAATGTAACATTTCAATCTTTACAAAAAAAGCCCCTCCTCTCCACTTATAAAAAGCCCCCACCTCTCCCACCTTATTCACACCTTCAAGCCATTTTGCTCGTCCAACCTCTGACCAAATACTCTCCCAACTTCCCCCTATTACTCCTAGAAGCCTCACTTTGGGCAGAACTCTTCTCAAGGAAGCCTTTGGCTCAAATAAAAAAGAGTTACCCGATTTTGAGGCATTGTATTCTCTAATGTTGTCTTGTTTTATTTTTCTTCTCCAACCCCCTAAACTCTTTTTATTAATTTATTTTGTAACAACACCAGTATCCTCAATATACTAGGATGTTTTTATAAGAAGGATTCGAGCTACACTTACACACACCTACATCTAATGGTTAAAGAACATACGGTTTCTGTGGATGGCGAATTTCTGCCTCACGAAACGATGATTGTTCAACACTCATATAACACCTTCAAAGGTGGCCATTAAGATGTAAATATATTTATATATGATATATAATGTGTTTATGTTTTACTTATGCTTCTGTATTTCTCATTTATGGCATACTTTATGATTTCCATTATGGGTAAAACGCGATAATTTCATTTTAGGAAGTGCGGACTACCGCCCCCTCAAAATGATTTGAATCGTTAATGCCATATGTGGGATGTATAAAGGATGGATTAAATGGTATTATACAATATATTATACTTTAATTATATTATAAATTTATATCATTATGATTCTGTTCCATTAAATACGAAATAGAAATGAAAGTAGCGTTCATGCGTACGTACGACTTACCGTCTCCATGAACCGTGCATTTCATTTCTTACCTCTAAATGTTACATGACATTATGAATGAATGTATATACTGGATATATATCATATATATGATATCTAAATCATGAATATAATTCTGGATATAATGGATATTTCATCACATGAACAACTTGAAATTATAGGAAGTTTATTTTTGACTCAAGTACCAAAGATCGACAAAACGACCGTTATTAACTTAAATAATTACATAATGTTCATAACATGGTAATAAGGGATATAAAAGGAATAATGAACATGAAAAAGGTTCCTAAGTAAATAGGAATTATCTCTATTTTATTATTCAGGAGGTTAAAGAACGGTCGAGTCAGGACAGGACGCAAGGTAAGGGAACTTCTTAACCCAACCTCCATTCTTTGGGTTAATCTCCTACTTTCAAATTATGTCATGATATTATTATGTATTATTTTGTATTATTTATGTGTACCTATAGTGAATACACATAATATATCTATTTTATTTTAAAAATGATCTTTTTAAGGACTCCGTCTCAATCCCCTTTCATTGAGGCATATTTGGTTTTATACACAACTTTCTTTTATACGGTGTATAAACCCCTTTGACTTTTACGTTTATTCAAAAGGAATCTTTTTTATACGAATCGTTTTACTAAACGACAAAAAGGGAATGTTTTTATTTCCGTACTTATGCGGCGACAATGACTTCTCCACCGCCGTGACCATTATTTGAGTGTCGGATTCCTCTACAAGCCATCATTTTTTTTAATGAAAAATAAATACAAAGTTTTAAATTTCTTTTATTTTGGTATTGAAAATGGTTTTGAAAGCATTTTTATTATATCAATGTGTTGTATTGATATCTTGTGATTGAAATGTGGAAATGTTATGTTTCCTTTATTCATGTTTTATGTGATACGATTAAGTTATGGTTTATGATATGTTTAAACCTATTCATATGAGGAATGCATTGGACTTAATAAGTGACGGGTGGAGCCCGCTATAGCTCCTCGATGCATCAGCAGGTCTCATGAGACAAACTAGTGTCTTGGAACGAGGCCTTGACAAAATCTTATTTGTGGTCTTGGCATGAGGCCTTGGCTACGTGGTTATGATAGTCTGGCATTATGCATTCCATCATTATAAAAGTGGTTATTGTTATTGCATGTGATTATTTGACCAGTAGAATATCCATGTGAAGAAGTGAATGGCATTATCTCATTTTACTTTTGCCATATTATGTTGAAGTTCAAGTTTAAAAGGCTTTTGTTTTAGTTATACATTGCCTTAAATGTTAATGTTTATTTATGAAAGCTTCCGCTATATTGTTAATCTTACTGAGCATCCGAGCTCACCCCTTTCATTGTTTTAATATTTTCCAGGATGTGAAGAAGTACTTTATGAATGACCTGCAGGGATTGTGAGAAGAGGATATGAGTTTGGACTATGGAGACTTTGTTATTGTAGTTTTTCACTTTATGATGTAATGTAACATTTACGAATGTATCTAGTGTTTCCAAGGCTACTAAACTAATCGGTCTTTCGAGACTTGATCTTTTGTGATCATGCCAATGTTACGAAGTAATGCACCGACTCTGGGTAGCTGGGGTCGGGGCGTTACAGTTGGTATCAGAGGCAGTTTAGTACTAACCATGGAAGCTAGATTTAGATAAACTCTGATTAGAGCACATAGCCCGAAGATAGACTTTGAGGATTAGTATAGAAGAACTTCCTAGAATTTTGTTATTGTAGAGATTTTGTGTTTTTTCCGAGCAATACATCCCTGTCTGGATACGATCAAGTAGAGGCGGCTCTGGAACTGATGTACCTAGGGGTAAAACCTGAAAACACCGCTTTGAGCTAGACTCGAACGGGAACTGGTGCACGACAACGGGCCTTGCTGCACTCTTGGTTACGACACTCCTGGGGGACATGATTAGGATAATTCTCGTTTTCTTTACAAACCACTATGAACGGTTATGAGTATATACTTCTTCAAAGAAAACCTTTTTATGATTATGGGTTATATCCATAAATAGTTCAATTTATGTTAAGTATCTTACAAGTATGGAATTATGTATTTTGATTTATAAACTAATATAGTTTATGCCATTGTTTAGAAATGGCACCTAGTGGAAGAAATGGAAACCGTATCAATGCACGCACTCCATGTAGGGATTTCCCTCCTGCTCAAGATAATTATAGTGGGGCTGGTGATGCAACTAGTGCCGATCAGCTAATCACCATACTGGGACAACTTACTCTGGTTATGAATAATAACCTTACCCGTATGGATCACCCTGATCCACAGCGTGGAGGATCAATGTTAGATCGATTCATGAGGCAACAACCACCAACGTTCAATGGGAGTACAAATCCCTTAGTATCCGAGCAATGGATAAATTCCCTAGAGAAAATATTTCAGGCTTTGGGGAGCAGTGAAAGGGAGAAGGTTGTCATGGCAGTTTACCGCCTCACTGGTGATGCCGATCAGTGGTGGTCGCTGATTCAAAACACAAAGGAAGATGATGAAGTATCGAATATGGAATGGAGGGAGTTCAAAGATCTTTTTTTAGAAAAATACTTTCCTTGCGACCATCGAGCAGATATGGAAAGGAAATTTTTGAGTCTGAGACAAAAGGAGGATGAGAATGTCACAAAGTATCAGGCTAAGTTTACAAGGTTAGCAAGGTATGCTGGAGATTATATACGTAACCTAGGAAGTAAGATTGATCGTTTCTTTGATGGGTTAATACCATTTCTTCATCGAGCATTAGTCTCACAATCCTTTTCATCGTACGAAGATATTGTCTCGTGTGCTATCAAGACAGAAAATGAATTCTCTAAGTCTTATGACAACAAAGTAAAGCAAGAGAAGAAGAGAACGGTGGAACAAGAGACAGATAAAGGGAAAAAGGGAAAGAAGGATTTTCCATTATGTGATAATTGTGGGAAGAATCACCCTGGTACGTACCTAAAAGGAATGGGAGTTTGTTATAAATGTGGAGAAAAGGGTCACCAGGCTCGTGATTGCAAGGGAAAGAAAGAGGCTGTCAAAGTTGAATGCTACAATTGTAGGGAAATGGGGCATTATGCAAATGAATATACTAAGCATCAAGGAAACTTACCTCAGAAAAGGCCAAGGGATCAAGGCCAATATTATGCTGTGACTACAGTTGAAGCGGAATAATTAATGTATTGGTGCTTTTGGACTCAAGGATTATATTCTGGTTATAAGAATAATGTGATATATATAAAGATTGTACTGCAGTACTTTTTGATTTCAGTAAGGTTTTAATATGATTAAGGTAATCATATTTTTAGTATGTGACAATAAGAGAAACTTTGCTTTGTTTGGGGAATCTGATGTTACAATTGATTTTGGAATTTAGTGACCTTTTAGAGAAAGTCTGGACTGAGGTATTTTGGATAACTATTAAGGTTGGAATGGAATAAGTTGAACCATGGATAGTATTGTTTAAGGTTAAAGCATTTCTGAAGATTATTTTTGGAATATTATAATACTATAGTTTTAGGAAAAGGACAACCTGCAGGGTGGGGAATAACCTGTCGCGTCAGACAAAGCTGCAGGAATCGAACCCACAACCATAGTGCGAAAAGCCTTTATTTCTTACCACTATCCTACAGGAAGTCCCTGGTTATTATAAAATAGTTTTACTAATCTAAATGGTATGTTTTAACATTTTGAACCTTATACAATTAGGATAAATAGAATATTTTTGAGTTTCGTTACCATTTGGAGTAAAATTTGGGTTTGTGGTAAAAATTAATTAACGAAAGAAAGTATACATAACAAGTATGTATATTCCCTTACGTTCTTAGTAAATCTCCTAAATAAATTCCTCAACATTATAAAAGGTAACTTAAAACAAAAATGTTGTCGGTTAACTTTTCCAACTGGGGATTCAATGACCGTTTAACCAATCACAAGTTTGTGATTTTCTTGTGGTTAAACATTCTCCTAATCCTGTTTTCTATAACTCTCCATCAGACCTTGATGGTTTGTTTCTCCTCCATATCCATATTTTCATAGAATCCTAGAATGGGCTATATCGGGTGACCTTTGTACTTATCTTTCTTTCTTTTAATGTTATATATTTATTAACCTTATTTCCGATGTGGGTTTTCCTCAAAGGTATTTTCTCTTTTCAACCTTTTATTTTTAAAGAAAAATTTCAAATTGCGAGGACGCAATTTATTGAAGGAGGGGAGAATGTAACACCCCGAGCTTCCACGATACGCTTCTCATTCAATAATGCAATATCTAGCATTTTACGCAACTTCGAGCTCTAAAACACCGCGACTAATCAAAGTAGCTGTTATGAATAGTAATAAAAACATTTTAAAATTACAGAAATTTTATATTTCAAAATGGACTTCATTTTTGAATTCGTAATATCGGAATTATCCTATGTTGAATTTTTTGTAACTTTCTGAGAACTTCCAATTTTTTTATGAATAGTGAAAAATACTTAAAACAAATTTTTTAATCAAAATAATTTATTGTGATAAATTATACTATTTAGTGGTTTTAAGGTATAATTAGAATATATTTTTACCATTTTATCCAATGGTGGTCATTAGAATTAATTTAACATTGAAATTGGACATAAACAATTGTCAATCTTTTGATATAAATTGTTTATTAAAAACACGCTATTTGTCATAACAGCGGGAATTAATTATAGAATTAATTAATGAAACTTATATGTTTGGAATTTTGTAAAATAGACATCATTTTTGAATTCGGAATATCAATTATAGCTTAGGGTGAAATTTTGGCATTGTTCTGAAAAACTTCAATTTTTGATGAATAGTGAAACCACTAAGTGGTAGTTAAATAACTGATTTTTTATTTAAATGAAATATTACCACTTCTGTGATTTGATTTTAAAAAATCCGACATACATGGTTGTCATTAAGAAGTAAAATGTGGTTCAATGAGATTATAATAAATTTTTGGTGAATAGTAACTTTTAAGTTCTTAATCGCGATTAGAGGTAATTAGTGTAGTTTAAGGTACAAATAATGTTTTAATAATATGAGATGAGCATGAAACTTGTCCTACTCCTATTTGATGAGTCATGTCAGACCAATACAACCCATGGGTCAACTTGGGGACCACATGGATCCACTTTAGTTGGAAAATGACATTAATATATATTTATTTAATGTTAAAATTAAATTGACACAAACATGAGTTGTTTTACTAAAACAGTTTTTAAGTGGGATTACACAAGTCAAAATTTTGACTATAAATATTCATTAGAAAGCTAAAAATATTTCCTAAATCATAGTATTTGTTTTATAATTTTTAGAAATTAAATAAATTAAATTATTTATGACATCATTATGATGCAGTGATGACCTCATTATTTAACGATTTAAATAAAATGAGAAGATAATGAAAAATCCAACGCTTAAACTTGTCCAAAGCCTATTGTATGAGGAGATTTCGAACCCTTATCACCTTATCCACTAATTATATAAGTATGGGACCTTTAGAATCCGAAAAGCATTGTGTAATAATGTAACATTTCAATCTTTACAAAAAAAGCCCCTCCTCTCCACTTATAAAAGGCCCCCACCTCTCCCACCTTATTCACACCTTCAAGCCATTTTTCTCGGCCAACCTCTGCCCAAATACTCTCCCAACTTCCCCCTCTTACTCCTAGAAGCCTCAATTTGGGCAGAAATCTTCTCAAGGAAGCCTTTGGCTCAAATAAAAAAGAGTTACCCGATTTTGAGGTAATGTATTCTCTAATGTTGTCTTGTTTTATTTTTCTTCTCCAACCCCCTAAACTCTTTTTATTCATTTCTTTTGTATCAACACAAGTATCCTCAATATACTAGGATGTTTTTATAAGAAGGATTAGAGCTACACTTACACACACCTACATCTAATGGTTAAAGAACATACGGTTTCTGTGGATGGCGAATTTCTGCCTCACGAAACGATGATTGTTCACCACTCATATAACACCTTCAAAGGTGGCCATTAAGATGTAAATATATTTATATATGATATATAATGTGTTTATGTTTTACTTATGCTTCTGTATTTCTCATTTATGGCATACTTAATGATTTCCATTATGGGTAAAACACGATAATTTCATTTTAGGAAGTGCGGACTACCGCCCCCTCAAAGTGATTTGAATCGCTAATGCCATATGTGGGATGTATAAAGGATGGAATAAATAGTATTATACACTATATTATACTGCAATTATATTATAAATTTATATCATTATGATTCTGTTCCATTAAATACGAAATAGAAATGAAAGTAGCGTTCATGCGTACGTACGACTTACCGTCTCCATGAACCGTGCATTTCATTTCTTACCTCTAAATGTTACATGACATTATGAATGAATGTATATATTGGATATATATCATATATATGATATCTACATAATAAATATAATTCTGGATATAATGGATATTTCACCACATGAACAACTTGAAATTATAGGAAGTTTATTTTTGACTCAAGTACCAAAGATCGACAAAACGACCGTTATTAACTTAAATAATTACATAATGTTAATAACATGGTAATAAGGGATATAAAAGGAATAATGAACATGAAAAAGTTTCCTAAGTAAATAGGAATTAACTCTATTTTATTATTCAGGAGGTTAAAGAACGGTCGAGTCAGGACAGGACGCAAGGTAAGGGAACTTCTTAACCCAACCTCCATTCTTTGGGTTAATATCCTACTTTCAAATTATGTCATGATATTATTATGTATTATTTTGTATTCTATATGTGTAACTATAGTTAATACACATAATATATCTATTTTATTTTAAAAATGATCTTTTTAAGGACTCCGTCTCAATCCCCTTTCATTGAGGCATATTTGGTTTTATACACAACTTTCTTTTATACGGTGTATAAACCCCTTTGACTTTTACGTTTATTCAAAAGGAATCTTTTTTATACGAAGCGTTTTACTAAACGACAAAAAGGGAATGTTTTTATTTCCGTACTTATGCGGCGACAATGACTTCTCCACCGCCGTGACCATTATTTGAGTGTCGGCTTCCTCTACAAGCCATCATTTTTTTAATGAAAAATAAATACAAAGTTTTAACTTTATTTTATTTTGGTATTGAAAATGGTTTTGAAAGCATTTTTATTATATCAATGTTTTGTATTGATATCTTGTGATTGAAATGTGGAAATGTTATGTTTCCTTTATTCATGTTTTATGTGATACGATTATGTTATGGTTTATGATATGTTTAAACCTATTCATATGAGGAATGCATTGGACTTAATAAGTGACGGGTGGAGCCCGCTATAGCTCCTCGATGCATCGACAGGTCTCATGAGACAAAATAGTGTCTTGGCACGAGGCCTTGACAAAATCTTATTTGTGGTCTTGGAACGAGGCCTTGGCTACGTGGTTATGATAGTCTGGTATTGTGCATTCCATCATTATGAAAGTGGTTATTGTTATTGCATGTGATTATTCGACCAGTAGAATATCCATGTGAAGAAGTGAATGGCATTATCTCATTTTACTTTTGCCATATTATGTTGAAGTTCAAGTTTAAAAGGATTTTGTTTTAGTTATACATTGCCTTAAATGTTAATGTTTATTTATGAAAGCTTCCGCTATATTGTTAATCTTACTGAGCATCCGACCTCACCCCTTTCAATGTTTTAATATTTTCCAGGATGTGAAGAAGTACTTTATGAATGACCTGCATGGATTGTGAGAAGAGGATATGATTGTGGACTATGGAGACTTTGTTATTTTAGTTTTTCACTTTATGATGTAATTTAACATTTACGAATGTATCTAGTGTTTCCAAGGCTACTAAACTAATCGGTCTTTCGAGACTTGATCTTTTGTGATCATGCCAATGTTACGAAGTAATTCACCGACACTGGGTAGCTGGGGTCGGGGCGTTACAACCGTGGCTATAAACTGGCTAGAGCAACAAACATATAAAACCATGGCTATATGTCTATGGATATAACCTAAGTTTATAGTAGTGTAGAAACTATTAAAAATGTGGACTTAGGTTGTCAAATCACAATAGCATTGTGTATTTTTTTCCTCCATTCAGTGTAGTATAGTGGAATTACTGGGCGGTTAGTGGCACAATCCCAAATGTACAATTTTTGGAATATATGGGAGTTGTTGGAAGATTAGGACATGGGTGTGTGTGACTAGTGGATTCTAACATATAGGCTATAGGATATGATGTTCTTCAGGGTCCTTGGGGAAAATGTCCTGGTCAGGTTAAGCGATCACTACAAGATGGTTATGTTAAGCAAGTATAGGGTCACAGTTTGCAAGTTTGATGTGGAGATGTTGCACCAGATGTTAATGTATGTGGCATCCTACCTAGTAGGGGTATGTTCCTAGGCTGTGGTGAGGACATAGCTGTAGAAAACCAAGTCTCTAATGACCATCAGAGTGGAACATGTGGAAATATAGAGGGTGTTCCAATACTCACACCTCACGAAGCTAGGGAATGAAGTGCTGGTCTGCAAGGTGTTCAAGTGGGTGTACACTGATCAGTGGGAGACATAAAAGGTCTGTTGTGTGTCACAGAGATGAAAGATCTTATAAGGGAGGTACAGTAGACATGAAACTAAGCATAGTGGATCTTAAGTGGTTCTTGTGGGATGCATCACATTTTGACTCAGTGAGCACCTTAAACACGTGCAAGGTGTTCAATGTTTTCTCTGCACTTGATGTCTCACTCTATGGTGCAATGATCATCATGAAACTATAGATTGAGAACAAAATGGATGATTTATTCAAGAATGAATTTAAGAATGAGATCACGTCTCTAGTCTTGAGATCCTCCATTAGAAAGAAAAAGGATATAGATAAGGAACAACCATGTAAGGATCATATGACATAAATATTATATGAAGGGGAACTTCATAAAGTGTCTCATCCACAACATTGACATGTACAATGACTAGGAGGGAGACACAGCGATAAAGAGAATATCATCTTATGATGCCTCCAACTAGAAGGAATTTGGAATGGGTTCTGACACTACACCTAAGTCTAAGGAGGGGCTATACCAGAGTTCGAGGACACAAAGTCCTTCTCAGGAACTCACTGTCGAACACCAACGCAATGATCGTGTTGTTCTCCATGACAACCTGAGACCTCTCCTCAGACTCACGTATAGTTTCATCACCTGGTCCAATTTCCTTCATGTTGGAGAATTATAAGGTGTGATGCTATTCATCTCAATGTCACCCCCTGGAATGGTCCTTGTCAATGTCATGGTTGGGAACCCTGTCGATGTTCCCCTTCATATAATAATTAGGTCATTTGAGTCTTATCTAGATGTTCCATATATGAAATATACCCTTCTCTTTATAATGTAGGCTCTCAATACCAGAGATTTGATCTTATCCTTCAAGTCATGCTTGATTGACTCATTCATTTCATTGCCAATCGGCAGTATCATTTCGATCATGGAACCCCCCAGGGAGATAGCAGGTGTGGGGATAATCTTGAACACCTTTTACAAGTTTGGGGAGATTTTTTCATCCAATTTAAATGTGTCTCACAATAATCCCTTGACATCCACTATTCCTGGGTTTCATATCTCATTTTCCTCCCAAAATAGGTCTTTTGTCTCTTCTCTACACAATAGAACTTCTGAGATTCCTATGTGATTGGTGTACACCCTCATGTATACCTTTCAGACCATCACTTTATCCCCTAGATTCATGAGGAATGGGGATTGGACGAGCCTCTCAATGTTTGCCTTTTCCACTCTGATGGTCATTGGGGACATGGTATTCTGGTGTTGTGTCCTCACCATGGCCTAGGTGTAGACCCCTACCAAGAAGGATGTTACGAAGTTCAAAATATAGTGCACCCTCTATATGTCCTTCATTGAAAGTGGGACCTTTCCCTTCCAACCAAAACTAGCCTTCAATTCTAGCCCATCCTCACCAAGTAGTCTTCTACTGGGAGGCTGAGAAACCTTGTCTCTACCTTCCTTTCCCTGAGCATACACTTTTCACACATGCTAGAGTCTTGATATTCAAATAACATCCATGTATTTCAGACATTTTCCATCCTAGACTATGTCACCAACTGCATAGTAAGTCCATTGTGCTATTTTAAATGAAGACTAGATGTTCACATTGCTACAGAGTTACAACCACCTAATTCCATGCTACTATAGTGGTTAGTGGCTAAACTTATGTAGAGCTATAGTACCATTGTTTTCAAAATATGAGGTGCCACAGTAACCATTTCGAAGTCTGCACTAATACAGTACTCTGTTGGTGTTTCCTGGTGAACATTTCTACAATGGATTAGAGTTTCTATAGTACCTAAAAATTTGATCCAATGGCCTTCGGCCCCCTAATCCATGGATTAGGGGCTCATATCCCAATTAAACCCCTAATGACCTCACTATGAAGCTTGAAAATGATATTTTTATTCTAGAGTGCATTATGAGGCATTAGAATTCATCCCAACATCATCCAAATGGACCGGGCTTCACCAATACAATATGATCAAGAATTTTATTGAAGTGGCCACATAAAAACCATGAATTGGAACCCACGTTGAAGGAAGATAACTCTATCTAATCATCAACCCTTTATCCTACCACACACTTCACATAAATAAAGTAAATGAAGAAAAAATTTATTGATTCACTAACCTTTATAGTGACCTACTAAGAAGAAGCATTGATGAGCTCAACCTATAGTGGATTATTCCAGAATATCTAAATATGGCCTTTATTTGGGATTCCCATGAGTTTGATAATCTATAACCATCGTGGAAGAATAATTCTATATTTCTTCCACCATATTTTTTGATGTAAAATAACATGTAATGAAATAAATTTTCGTCTGATCATCTTCAGTGGTCAAGGGAATAAATCCCAAGGAATCCCATGTTAATGTGGTCGACATGGAATGAAAGATGGGTAGGTTTGGTCACCTGAGAAACCATAATGTAGCTGACTGGGAGATGAAATTAGAGAAATTTCTCATCCACATCGAAGAGGAGTTTTTACTTTTATCTTTATTTATTTGATGACCTATTAATTATGTGGAGAATCATTTCTTCACTTACCCCCAGTAGAGGCTCAAAAGTTTTGAGATAGGGATACATTTCATCCAAGAGAACATATTATTCTTATAGTTATTCAATCTTTGTAGATGGAGGATCACAAAGATCTTTTCTAGCCTCACCACTGAGAAGGATTGAAGGATACACATCATCTATAACATTAGGGAGGATGAAATGCAGTGCCTTGTCCTTCAAAAAATAGTTATAGGAAAAGGATTCTGTGACACTATATTTTACACAATATTTATCCCTCCAAAGAAAATAAATATAGGTGTGGGGGTGACCATGAAATTAACACTTGAGGTAGAATCCATCACATCATTAAGGGAAATTCTAAAAAAAATTGGGGAGGAAGATAATGATCCTCTATTCTGTACGAAGAAAGGATAATGAGGGAATGACACCCACCTTTGGGTGAATCTTTTATACCCTTTTTGTTTCTTTAGATCCACATATGAGGTTGTGGATGTCACAGATGAATCAGATTGAGAAGAAACCAATGATGGATGCAATACATTTTTTGTTCTTCCAACTAGAGGGGTTGTTGATGTCTCATCATCTTTTGAAATAATACCCTACTATATTACGAAATAATGGTTATCATGTCGCCTGCACCCTTAGAAACAATTTCTTTGAAGATGAAAGTGCGAGAAAAATAAAATCAGAATGGAATAAGTAAAATTTTTCTAGGATGAAATGTGCAGTCTACCAAGGAATAAGATAGTTGGATCCATGGAATTCATATCCACACAGTATCCATTGGTGTGTCCCAACCTATATTGGATGAACAATGATTTTTGGTTTAAAATGGAGATAGTAGTGGGGCTGGATAGGTTCTAGTATCCAACAAACCATTTAATGATTAGTAGAGAAGGGTAATCTAGACCAAACATGGATATTAGAGACCATATTGACTAGAGATGGTGATGGTGATATATAGGCCTAAAGAGTTTCCCATTGTTTCAATAACATCAGTGGTTTTAGGGGATGAATGGACCTCAGAGGAGATATGGATCTAGAATGTAGGGATAATTTGAATGCCCCACTGACTAGAAGAGTTTGATATTGATATGATGATAAGAAAAGATATTCCATCCCTCACAGATTTGAGGGCGCCTCATTCACCATAATCGTGATGTAAACTATAATTTTATTGAAAAATCCTATATATTTTTGACATATTTATGGTCTATTTTCCTATCATATGGATTTATATATCATACCTTTCTTATCTAAAAGGATACTTTAAATCTCTTATTTATTTTTGTAGTTATATTCTATATCCCCCAATATCTCCCTATATTCCTCCTCCACTATTTATAATTGGATTCTTTTATGTTATTTTTAATAAATTATATAGCCTTTATGGGGGATATTAATAACATATTTCTTCTAATAATTTCAATTCTTGAAGGTAAAACCTATGATGTTAGTAAGGGAATCTTATTATATATTTATCTTGCATAAAAGTATTTGTGTACATTAAATGAGTTAATTTTCAAAGACCATTAATTATAAAATTTAACAAATATTTTTTTAAATCCTTTTTTATCACATTTTGAATATTATTTTTGAAGGTGACTTATTTCTATATTTTTACAACAATTTCACTAAATATTAAGAAAACTATTTTTTGGATTTATTTTATTTTTCCTCTATATTCTTATAATGTTTTATTATTCATTAATTTTATAATATTTCATTTTCAAAAAATATTTTTAAAAATAAAATATTTTTTTGAAATAATGAATGTATTTACATTCTACCTTGAAAATAACAATATCCTTATTTAATTACATAATAATTAAAAATAAACATTTATTTAATTAAATATTTTATAATTTTTTATCTTGATATTATGATTTTTTCTAGATATGTTAATATTATTTATATTCTAAAAATGTGTCTATTTATAATGTGCTATTTTCTAAAATATAACATGTTTAAATAAAAAATCTATATCCAAATAACCGTCTAATTTAGTATCCTAGTTCCTATGAGAAAAAAATGTATTAAAACTGAAATATCCATGAGAGAAATGATTTTCCACTTCTTTTTTAACAACCTATCATTATTTAGTCAGAAATATATCCTTTTTAATTTTTTTATTTAGAGAATACAATATACATCTATCTTTTGGTAGATTGGAATTCACTAGGAAAATCTTTCCATTTGAATGACATGAAAATTACTTTCTACTATATAAAAAATTATTTTATACATAGAGAATTTACAATACTTCAATATCTCAATTTAATACTACTTACCTATATAGCTATCTTATTTTTATAAGATCTTGTTTTATTTCCACATATTTATCCTGATATGTGTTTCATAGATTTATTGTAACTTCTTTATTTATATTGGATAGACATATATGGATATTACCTTATTATGATGGGTGTGATATGAGTTATATAGCTCATGTGTGCATTAGGAAAAGTGTTAAATCAAAAGAGATAAATATGTTTATGTGATTGAGGAGTAATCCCAATCCACTTTGAATTTTGGAACCAGGATTAAATGTAATACACTAAAAATTTATTTTCAAATAATAATATTCTGGATATATTTCATAACACACAACATTATGTTTTTATTGAATTTCGATATATTATAAAAAAATAATTATTTAAATGTGGTCGTTATAACCTAACCGTTAAATTAGAATGTATGAATAGTAATAAACACATTATGAATAATATGTATAAAGGGTTCATATAATCCAAATGTATTAATTAATTCATAATAAATAAGTACTCAATTTTTTAAGATAATCATTTTATGATTCAAAAATATATTTTCTTTAAAAATTGTTATATTTTTTTGTGAGTGAAGATTAAAAATGTTATATACACAGTTTAGATATAGAATTTTATAAAAGGGATATAAATTTTTAAATCATAATGTAAAAACTATCATAGTGTGGAATTTTAATATTTTTCAGAAAGGATAATTTATTTATTCAATATTAAAAAATAATGATTTTATAGAAAATTGTCTCTTCCTTTAAAATATTAAAAAAGTAAAATTTTATTTTCAATTTATTTAAAAATATCATTATATCCTTATAATTATAAATTATCAAATTAATTTCATTGTAATCAAGATATTTTTTATTTTTTATTAAAAAATATTTATACCTAAAAATGAATTTTCATTGAAAACAATTGTTTTCGTATTGTGTGGGTTTATTTTATAAGTAATTTATGACACTTATAGGGATTTATTTTCATAAAATTAATCAAATAATTGGAATCATCATGTTATAATTTCATAAATTGATCAAAAGTATTTTTGGTTATTATGAATAGTAACTATGATAAATATTTATCGACTCGGTAAGGGTAAATAAGGTAATTATTATAAAAATTAATGTGATATTTCTTTAAATATTGATATAGAACCTAAATTATTTCTATAGGTTATGAGTGTAGCGGAATTGTGCAATGGATCGTTCCTATCATTTATTTTTTACATGATCGATGATCAATCCATGATATACATGATGTTAAATGTTGTGATCAACAGAATTGAATCAAAGAAAAAAGAAAATGGATAAAATGTCAGAACCAGAGAGAGGATCGTCACATATTATTTATAATTAATTTAATCAACTAAATAATTTCATTGCATGAATTATTTATTCATTTATGGATTTGAAAACAGATTTACATTGTATGATCATTGCATTGTAGAAATTATAATTTGATTCCCTCTAAGAGTGATCCACATGTGTTCCACGAATATCTGAGCATCATCCTATGAATCACTAGGTTCTAGAGTGGAAGATCCAATCACTTATATAATTCTCCTTTGATCTCCATGATAATCACTTATAAATCATTATTCTTGATCTCTCTAAACATGAGAGTGAATGGTAATGGAGGATCACACTCCGTTCATGGGATCATTCTTGGTGAGAGAAATCTCTAATACTTGAGAGGATTCTCTCTGACCGTCATTGGGCACAACAAAAAATTAATTAGCTCTATTAAAAATTAATATAATTAGATATAAATATCACTAGGGTTTAGATGTAAATATTTTAAAATGTTCTCTTTATTTTTTATTTAACCCCTTGTGAAACCCATGGTCTAAAATAATAATAATATTATTATTTCCTCCATATACACTTAACATTGAAATTAAAAAAAAATATTATTTAATCAGATATTATTCAATATATATTACTTCTCAGTGGACCTAAAAACCCAGTTTTTCATTTTTCTAAAATATTTATCATGCCTTAAACAATGACAATTTATTTAATAAATAAACATTAATGCATTATTTTCCAAAAAAGAAATAAATATTATATTCCCCAATTAGAAAATAAATATTTTATAAATATTCCTCTCACATTATATTATCTCGAATAACTAGTGAAAAAATATATGCATGCTAACAAACATTAATGATTATTAAACCATATACGAGAATAATATTTATTCAACTTGTTAGATAATAAATAATAATATATCATTTAACCAAGACTCTGGATACACTTAGTGTGTGACCCTCTAGGCCTCTATCTTAGTAACATTAGGCGAAGCAGACCAAAGTCAAAGGTCAATGTCTAAAAACATGGTAAGGCACCCATAGAGAAAGTCGTTAATGTATTAATGTAATAATACCCCACACGGAAACACACTATGTAATATAATACCTTTATCATGATATCTCTAATTAAGTAAGTTTCACACTAGTGTTATCAACCTATGTGCTCGATATATCTTTTTTGACTTTGTAGAAATAAAACCTACATATATAAAACCATGGACATAGATATATTTAGGAAATATGATTTCCATCAAAGGGCCGTAGATATTTACATCCATTAAAGAACAGAAGGGATAAATCCTTTCTCTCATTATTCATTAATGAAATATTACTCGTGACACACCCAATATATCCTACATCACTATGAACATATGTCATCATGGTTTTCATAAATACATCAAAGTACGGGACTCATAATACTCATTAATAATAATTATAAAGTGTAAGGATCAATACACACATTATCAGATAGGAACATCTAATGACACATATAAATGTTGATTTCCTACTGGATGGTCTCACTATAAAAATATCATACACTGGATATTAACAAGGTAATACTCCTTGATATGGTTCCTCAAATTTCTATTTTACACAACCCTGGTTATCATGAATCATTCTTTCCCAAAAATGATATCATTCCTCTATAGAAAATCTATTTAATAATAGTGTCATAGCACTGATAGGTTCTCGTCGTAGCAGGAAACTACTATGAACCTTTAGTGTGACAACTACACTTAAGAAATTTTAACATACTATTTTACACATAAGAACAATTATGATTTGACAATATGTTTATTAATATTAAATAATATGAATAAAAGTTATCATAAAGTAAAAAAAAGTTGGTTCTAGAGAACCAAATCCAATGGAATCCCACATTCAATAGATCCAACTACTTACAATATTTAGTATGATACCTCTCATCTGATACTCATGATTATGTTGGGAGAGTCCTTTAGTCAACGGTTCCTCAAAAATATATTTTTAGGTACTCTGCTTACAAAAACATCACCCCTTTGATTAAAATTTCCCAAAATGTGATATTTCAAGAGTATAAGCATTTTCTGCTGCTGCGATATTAGATATTTTGCAAGAGAACAACGATATTATCACAGTAAAATGTGATTAAGTCTTTACTTATGGGTACCAAATCAAACTCCTAGAAAAATTTTAGTATCTAAACATCATACATGGCTTCATCAAAATCCACTATATACTCAGAATCCACTATAGAATTAGAAAAAACCGACTCCTTCAAAATCTTCTAGCTCACAGCTCCTTCATTGAGATAGAAAAAATATTATGGTAGAAACATCAGATCAGTCTGGTCTTTTGGAAAACTATAATTATTATAATCCTTGATGACCTCTCCCCCATCTCCTCTAAACCGCAGTAACATAACCTCAGTTATTATCAGATACTTGGGGAAAACCTTAACATTATAACAATGTTTTTATCCAAGATCTTCTTGATATATTTCTACCATGATCAATTAAAATTCAACATCAAGTCTAGTACCCAACATGACATACATGATTGATCTAATAGATTATGCCAATGAGATCTCACTCATTATCACTTTCTCCAATTGGGTTTTCGGATTTTTTATCTTAGAAATATATAAACCATGTGACACTGGAACGAGTCCCCTATTGGATTTTTCCATACAAAATATCTTTATTAAATATTCAATGTATTTACTTTGACTTATTCCAGGAATCCTTTTGGATCTATGATGAATGATCTTGATACCTAGAATATTGGATGTTTCAACTGATAATTTAATTAGGAAACATTTGTTTAACCAATCCTTAATAGAATTTAAGATTGATATGTCATTTCCAATAAGTAATATTTCATCAAAATATACTACTTGGATAACGTCTTAATTCCTACGAAACCTTGTGTAAATACATGGATCAAATTCATTATATATAAATGAAGATTATTTTATAGCTTCATTGAATATAATTTCACAAGACCTTAATTCTATCTTCAATACATAAATGGGTCTATGTATCTTTAAAATCATTTTGGCATAAACTGAAGTAACAAACTATTCTGGCTGGGTCATATAGTCATTTTCCCAAAGGTTCCCATTAAGGAAATCAGTTTTGACACCCATTTAACAAATTTCATAATCATGGTATGATACCATAGAAAGTATAATTCTGGTGGATTTTAACATGGAAACTAGTGAAAATATTTCATCATAGTCAATTTATTGACATGTTTTGAACCTTTTAGCCTCTAGATTGCTTTATAGGCATCAAAATTACCTTCTATATCCATTTTTCTATTAAATAACTATTTTTACCTATATGATTTACCTAAAATGGAAAATTAACTAAAACACACTTTTGGTTGTGATAAATGGAATAAATTTTATAATTCATGTTCTTATTCCATATTGCATCTTATGGGATCTGTACTACCTTTTTTGTAGGAGTGAGGTTTATCATTGTCAACCAATAATATTTCACCATATTCATTTACTTGAAAAAAATATCTATGTGGTTATCTTACCTCAATTTTTCTCCTATATAGTACTTTTGTCTCAGGAACTACTTCTTCCATGGGGACCTGGGAAATATATTCCTACAACAAATATTGTTTTTCATGAGCATTAAACTCATTTAAGTCAATATTTATCCCACTATAATTAGTTTAGGATGTTCTCCCTCTCAAGAAAGACTCATTGTCTGGTTATAATCCCTTAATTATTTGAGGGGTTTAATATATATCATCCTTGAGTTTCCTTAGGATACCCTATAAAGATAAACTTTATGCCCTGATGTGATAGTTTGTTTTATGATAATGCCTTAATAAATGCCTTGAAACCCCGTACATGTGTATGTGACAAAACTTATTTCTTTCCCCTATTTAACTTGAAGAGAATACCATTTAATTCTTTATCTGGTACTCGGTTTAATGTTTATGCTAAAATTATTTATGCATATCCCCAAAAGGATAATATATGATCTGTACGACTCATCATTGACATTACCATGTCTAACAAGGTAAATTTCATCCATTAAATAAAACAATTATGTTGTGGTATATAAGGTGGGGTGAGTTGAGATAGGACCCCAAACTTCTATAAGAAGTCGATAAAATCTTGGTTAATATATTCACCACCTCGATCCAATTGAATATTCTTTATCTTTATTCCAAGTTTATTCGCTATTTCATTCGTGAATTCCAAGAATTTATTGAAGAACTCGTACTAATACCTCATAAAGTAGACATAATCATATCTAATAAAGTCATTAGTAAATGTTATGATGTAAGAATACCCATATCTAGATATTACTAGAAATATTCTTCACAGATCAGTGTGTACCAATCCTAGAAGCTTTATCGACCTTTTACCCCATCCACCGAATGGCGGTTTGGTCATTTTTCCTCACAAATGAGCATCAAATAATTCAAGTGGTTTTATCTAAAAAGAGTCTAAATAACCATCTTGAAAGAGGTTTGTCAGATGATACTCATTAACATGACCAAGAAAATGATGCCTTAGTTGGGTGTTATAAGATTCATCTAAACATGAATCATTATCAATTGCTAATACACAATTTTCATAATTCATTGCGTAAAGGACGTTATTTGAAAGAGGCATACCATAACATATGATGTCTTTATAAAAGGAAAAAAATTATTTCCAAACTTTAAGAAAAACCCATTTGAATCTTGCAATGATACAAAACTTATGTTCTTAGTAATAGTTGGTATATAATAACAATCATTTTAAACCAAAATCATTTCCATATTAAATAAAATGTGGTAGTCACAAATGGCTAGAGTATCCATCCTCAGACCATTGTAAGCATGCAGATCTGACTCTCCTCTAGAAATATTTCGAAATCTACTTGGTTCCCACATTTAGATAAAAATGTGAGTACCACAAGGTGTATCTAATACCTAAAATTTAGTTATTGAAATATCTTTCATATATTATGCTTCTTATTCAAAGGAGACAAGAAAATGAATAATAGAAAATAAATAGGGAAACAAGACCTAGGGGCCCGAAATAATGAAGGAAAAGGGCATCTCACCGAATGAGATTCACCCCTCTGGTTTAAAATGAGACATGTTAGAAAGGAAAAAAACTAAAGTACCGAGGACTGCAAGAGAATGTAGGTAGTCCACCACTTTTTCCCCCTCATGCAATGTATGCATGACTTTAACATTGTTGTTTATAAGGGAAATTCATTAATAAATAGTGTAAAAAATAGAACCTGGGGTTGTACCATTACCATGAAAGGAATCATGAATAATTATAGAGTCTGTATCCACTTGAATAATGATGATGTCCCTCTAAGTGAATGTGGAGAGACCTATTAGAACCACATTTTCCATGGCCCTAATAGAATTACCACTCCCATAATGAGCCACTAATGTTAGAACCACACCCCTATAGGTCATGGACAACCCCGCCGCCTCGCAGGTCTTCTTCCAGGGGGGTTTCTTACCATATGAAAAACATAATACCTCGTTTTCCTTTCCCTTTTTTCTAGATTTTATTCTACTTGGAAGGATGGTGATCAGGAGCTTTAAACATGTTATGGTTCTTGTGACCCTTCATCTTGTTCATCCTTTTTTTTATTAACCATACGGACCATGGGTATATCACAACCCATGTCCTAATCCACTAGGTGAATTGATGTAAGAAGTTATGAAAGACTTTTCTCAATAGTTATCTTATTATAATTAATAACAATACTAGAGAAGTTCTTGTGAAGTGATGAATGTATGAGATCTGTGCGTAAATCATCTTGAAATTTGATCCCTAATATGTCTAAGCATTCAATATAGCCAATAATTTTGACTGCATGAGTCCTAGATGGACCAAAATCTTCACGATTTGTTATAAATAAAGCACTATAGATCTCATATTTCTCATATCTTTTTTCACTTGATAGAGATCCCAATGGAAAGACATCATGCTATATGAAACCGAGTCCTCATGTTGCTTCAAAAGATCATTGGTCATAGATGATAACATGAAACACTAAAAATATCTAGAATCATTCAAATGTTTTACATATATTTATACCTCTACATAACTAGCCTCATTTACAAGTGATTTTGGAATTGGTTCTTCTAGAAAATACCTTTTCCTTTCATGGTGAAGGATAATGCATAAGCACATTTGCCATTATTGGAAATTTGTGCGGGTGAGACAAATATCCTCCTCAAGTACAGATTATAGTGATATTTTTGAAGTCTTGTTTATTTTTGTTTCTATAAATAATATGAGAATATTTTTAATACATTATCTAATAAAATATAGGAAAATAAATTATTTTATATTCATTAATCTCCCATTATTTTATCAAAACCAAATAGACATCAACATTGGCTTCATAATATCATATTTCGTGGATATTCTAGTGTCAAGGATCAATATACCTCTTCTCATTACCACAACACTAGTTTGTTATGAAACTTCAAAGGTTTTAGGTGGGAATTAAAAATTCCAATAGCATTAAATCATAATTATTTGATATGTTGAGTGGAATACCCAATCCTTAAATCCTAAAATTGGATTTCCTCAACACTTTCCTCTTAGATACACTAATTCTTAGATTGGAAGTCAGCCCTAGATGTGAACTAAGTCATGTCAACCCAAAAATTTATGTTATAATTCCCTAACAATTGAATGCACTCCATCTTTGGTTAATCAAGAACATTAAACTATGGTTTGATTTTATCTTATGTGGTATAAGGCTATACGAACTTAATATATAATTGAGGGATTTTATATTTTATCAAAAAAATTCAAGCTATTATATTTATCATGTTCCTCTTAATAATTATTTTATTTACTTATGTGATTAACAAAATCATTGATAATATTTACACATAATTCAATTTATTTTAGTTATATCTTTCTTGCTTGTTAATTCATTAATTCATCTGATTGTGACAAAACAACCATAATGAAACAACCATCGAACTTGATATAAATAAAATAACAAAGAGGTATGATCATGAGATTTTACAAATGTTCAGTTTATCTAGTGGTTGATAAATAAAACATTGACCAAGGGGAAAAACACCTTGAACCAATTAAGGTTCATGTAACAGCTTCCCACCTGTCTACCCATGTATCTCTCTTGGATTGGTTTTTCATATGATCCAATCATGAACTACCTCAACTAGATTGGGAGCTCCATCCATTACATTTTCCTTTAATCACATTTAGGTAAAGGGAAAATGGTTTAATTAAAATAAACCATGCACACATAGGACCTTACAAAATAATAGGGAAGAAGGAAGATAAAACAACAATTACATTTATTAATAAATAAAATGAAACCAATCATATAGAAAGGTCTGTTCTATGCTCATGATCATCCACATGCATGAAAAGAATTATGCATTTTATGAAACTAGCATTCAATTATTAATTGTTCTTATTTAAGATAAATTATGCTCAAATCAATTGAATATGTTCAATAATTAATCAATTCTTTTATCATTATTATCATCTGAACTTCATTGAGATTATCATCCATCATAATCTTAAAAAAATTAAAAAAATTTATTTAAAATTAACTATGTACATTAATTTACCTTGGAATCAACATAGTGAATACCTATCTGAATCTACCCAACATGTATTATACTTGTATAATTTTTACTCTTGTGACAAATGGAATACATCAATTATCACATACATTTATATTGTAGACTATCAACTTAATGATTAAACATATTAAATTATTTTTATGTAAATATTTATACTTCAATGCACATAGAGTAATATCTATCATACGACCCACACATGATATACATATCTAAACAATACACATTAATTAATGAAACACACAAACACACAAATAAATATACATATATATATATATATATATATGTAAATTGAAACCCATTACATGTTGTGTCATATCAACATAATAAATACATTGAAGAAAATAGTGAAAATGTTTACATAATATAAGAAATTAATTTTTATTCTGCATAATTTTTTATACTTAAATGACATATACAAATGAGCTACACAGAGTGTACGTGGTACGCCATATATCTCAAGCACATGCATAATGAATTGGTGTGTAAACTGTGCCTCAAAAAATTTGGTTTACTAGACATGTGAAAGGGTCACATGACCTACGGCCTCTAAGTTACATGATCACCATTCTGGTTGGTAATGTATGAAAATACATGACCTATCTATGACTTAATGAACTACATGCATGTACGTGTGCTAAAAAGTGAGTGCTTCAGAAGACCGTGGGCCAAGCTAGCCTAATAAAAATGTGGTGTAAGAAACTAAAGACATCACATGTATTCAATGCACATAGTTTGAATTAATATTAAACCAATTCATGGTGCATTAATCACTAGTACACAACATGTAACTATGGTTACATGGCATGTACTCTTGTGTTATCCAGCCAGAATCCTCAGCACCTATGGATGAGTTATTTGATTTTATTTTCTTCAAATGATTAATCAATTTTATTAGATCTATGAGAATAGAAGTGGAAGAAGAAGATATCACTATTCTTCTTAATTAAGGATTAAACTTGAACTAAAAAATAAACAAAAATTTTGTAAATCAATCAATGATCATTAAATATATATAAATTATTATGTGAAGAATCTAATAATACTTGTAGGTTCTAGGTGTAGTAGAATCATAAGATGGGTCGTGCCCATCATTGATTATTTTTTCATGATCGATGATCAATCTATGATCTAAACGATGATAAATAGAGTGATAAATGGAATGGAATCAAAGAAAAAATAGTGAATAAGATTTTATAACCAGATAGAGGATCATCACATATTATTTATAATTAATTTAATCAATTTAATAATTACCTTGCATAAATTATTTCTTCATCGATGGATCTGACAAAAAATCAACATTTTAAAGTCCTCGTAAGAATAAAAAGAACATTCCCTCTAGTGGTGATCCACATGTGTTCCATGATTATCCTAATGTCATCGTAGGAATCTTCAGGTGCTATCATGATATATCCTATCACTTGTGTGGTTCTCATTTGATTGCAATGAGATTCGCTTCCAAAGTGTTCTCCTTGATCTCTATTGAATTGAGAGTGAATGGTGTAGGAAGATCACTATCTGTTCATAAGAGCATTCATGGATAGGGATCTCTCTAGGGCCTGAGAAGATTCTCTTTGTCTATCATTGTGAAAAAAATGAATTGGCTATATAGAAAAATAATATAATTGGGTTTAAATGCCGCCATGGTTTGAAAATAAATATTTTCATATATTCCCTTTAATTTTTATTTTCTTTCTTATAGAACACAATATCTAAAATAATAATATTATTATTATTTCCTCGACATGCACTTAACTTGTGAATAAAATTAAATATTTTTCAATCAAAAAATATTTGATATATTTTATTCCTAACAGAACCTAAAAGCTCAGTCCTACATTCCTCCAAAAATATTTTCCATGGAATAAATAATGACTATTTCTTTAATAAATAAATATCACTTCATTATTCTTCAATAAATAAATATATAATAATATATTATCTAAATAGAAAATAAATATATATTAAATATTCCTCTCACATTATATTCTCACAGATAACTGGTGATAGAATATATGTGATCAAGAAAAGATGAATAATTATTATACTACTTGCAAGAAAAATATTTATTAAAATGGTTGAATAATAAATAATAAAATATTATTTTACTGAAATTCCAGACACTCATAGTTTGCGACCCTCTTGGAATCATTCTCAGTAGAATTATGTGAAGCATCCTACAGTCCAATATTAGCATCTAGTAACATGAAAAGTCACCCATAGAGAAATAATGTAGTCCCAAAATGACATAATACCTCATACAGATCTTCAATGTGCAACATAATAACATTATCGTGATATATCTAATTGAGAAGATTTCATACTGGGGTCATCAATATTTGTGTTCGATGTCTCTTTCTTTGACTTTATGGAAATAAAACTTGCCTATAGAACACCATGGACATGGATTTATTTAAGCTATATCATTTCCATTAAAGGGAATGAGATATAAAAATTTTTTAGGAACAAAATGGAAAAAATTCACTCCCATACGATTCATTAATACAACATTACATGTCTCACACCCAACATATCATACATTTTCACGAATGTATGTCATCACAGTTTTCATTAATACATCTAAGTACATGACTAATAATTCTAATTAATAATAATATTAAAGACTATTTATTAATACACAGATCCTCATATAGGAATATCCAATGACATATTTTAATGTGGATCTCCTACTAAAGGGTATTGTTCTTATAACATCCTACACAGAATATTACCTAGGGAATAGACCATGATAAGGTGCATAGAAGTCTTATGAGTCTCCACCACAGATATCATGTATCATTTGTGTCTCTAAAATGATATCACCCAGCTATAGAACATATATTTAAGAATATATTCACAGAAATTTTTGATTCCCATCATAGAAAGGAACTACAAAGATCTTTTAGTGTGACAACTACTCACAGGATATTATCACATACTATATTATGAAGAAGAACAGTCAGTATGCCACAGTAAGTTTATTAATATTAAAAACTATGAATAAAAGTTATCATAAAGTACACAAAAGTTGGTTCTAGGGAACCAACTCCATAAAAAACTTTTTGATGAGTTTAGTTCAACTATCCAAATCCAATATTCAAAAGAAATGGAAACTTGTATCCATTTTTCTTTAATAATGACCTTTATATTATTTTAAGTAAACAATAAATCCAAAAATGTCACTCTAATAGTTTTAATAACTCAAATATTTTTCATATGGATAAATGGTTTTTATGTTTTGTTATAAATATGTTTTTAGAGATTAATTATTTTTTATTATCATAATTTTTTTTATTTTTAGTGATTGAATAATTACCTTATTTTTTAACCAACCTTAACACAGTTCAAGTGAAACTAGTATAGAAATCATGTAAATGATTTTTAAAAAATAAAAATAAGTATTATTTAGATGATTTTTTATGTTCCAAATTTTTTTGGATAAGTATTATTTATTTTTCATGCATTATAAGTTTATATTCATATTACATTAATGTTAAGATATTATTTTAAGTCAAATTATTTAAATAGCCATGAAAATGTCTTTAATGGTATTTTTTGACAAATAATATTTTATTTAATGATAAAAATATTATATTTTGATAATTTAATGGGATATGGTATGTAGATTTAACCATTTTGACATTTTGCATCACTTCTCCTTTTACAGTAACTTTCTTGTCCCATGAAGAGTGAAAAAACAATTATATCACGATAAACATCAAAAGGGTTAAGGAGAGGTTAAAATAAAAAGATAAGGGTTAAAACATCAGCTAAACATATATAAATTTTATTGGATGTGTATATATACACTTTTACCTATACTAGTTTTTAAATATATAATTTCATATCCCGTTGATCATGAAAATTAATTGATATTAATTTATTTATTTTAACTAATTCCAAGGGGCCCCTCTCCTCTCTTATATAAGGACACAACCTATCCTCTCTTACTCACGCTTCTTGAACCACTTATCTTGAAAAAAACCTACAAAAAACTCTTCTTATCATAATTATAAAAATTATAGAGGTTATGATACTCATAATATACCATTCTTAGGGTCCTTGAGTAGAGACCCATATGAGGTTCTTCAATGAAATGTTGAATGTCTTTATCAAATGTTTTCATTTTACTTATTCTTCTACATCCTTAAATTTTGTCCTAAAAATTCTAATATATTGACATAAGTATCTCCTATATAATTAGTTGTTATTATATTAATTTAATAACATTATTTTTCTCCTTTTATATCTTATGTGGAATGAAAACTCTATTAGTTTGTATGTATGGACAACCACCTCCACAAAGTGATGTGGTTTGTCTTTCATTACCACCTCTCATGGATGTTTATAAAGATTTATTATATATATATATATATTACATTAATTACATAATTATAATTTTGTAAAGATAACATATCATCAATTTTAATACCCTACCATCCATTGGAAAATGGTAACATTATTCGTACATATGTGTGAATTTCCACCCCCATAATGTGATGTGATTTATTTCTCTGATAAAACATTAATGGAGAGCTCTAAATTTTATTAAATGTATAAAAAATATATTTATTGAATTATTATTATTCTGGATATTATTTAATTATGATATCTTTAACCATGGCCGAACTACCAAAGTAATTTTCCAATTCAGATCAACATGAACTTAACAGATTAAGTAATTAAATATTTCATTAAATGACATACATTGCATGTCTAAACTCAAGGTAAGGGGTTTATTAACATAATTTCTATTAATTGGGCTATAATTAAACTTCATTGACTATGTTATGCTAAGATTATGCGTGAAATGACCTTTTTTATATATCAACTTATTTTTTTGGGGTTTTATAATTTTTACACATTATTAACTTATTGATAAAATATTAACTTCAATGATAAGATCCTTGTAAGGATTATTCATCTCAATATTATTTCATTGAGACATACATTTTATTGTGAGCCTAATTTTTTTATAAGGTATATATGCCACCAATTGAGATATTATATCACGAATTACTCTTTAATCATGATATTTATAGTTCTTTTGAAGCTCTATCTTTTGGGGAATATTGATTTGATTGTCATAAAATCTACGGAGTTTTTCATGGTCTCAAATATAATTTCTTCAGAAATAATTCAAGTTAGGAACCATTATTTATTTTATATTAAGTACTTACTATCACATGAATGTTTTTTACCATATTAAATCATGTTAATAATGAGTTTTATAGAATCATGTTATGTAACTTCATTCAATGGATTTTTATTTAATTATTTTCTATGTTATAAGGGGTTCCAGTCTCAAACATCCTTCTTGGAAACTTATTTTGATTAATTCACTTATATTAATTTATATGGTGTTGAAGAACCCCATTAATTTTCAGCTTGGTTTGAGAAATATTAAATATTCAATGGTTACTTGTGTGTTTAGGTTGTTGTATTTGTTGAAAAAATTACTTGATTAACTCTTAAGTCTAGTGGTTCTTGAACTAGTTTTTATGACATTGAATTTCATGTAACGGAGTTTCATGATGTAATTAGGTGGTTTTGAAAAGTGAAGGAGGTCGGTTAAATCAATTTTATTTGTGTTATGAGTGAATTATGGATCTTTGTAATCAGATTTGAAAAGCTTTTATCCATGTATTTGATTTAGTAAAGTATGTTTCTCATTTTTTTTCTATATAGTAAATTCACATAACCATTTTTCTACATAGAAAAAAAACATATTTGATTCAAACATGAAACAAAATGCATCATATAGCCAAATTATTGATGTAGAAGATTTTGTAATTAACATAACTATTTTAAATGTTGTATATAAGTTTTTAAATTAGATGAATTCCCACTGATGAGTTTGACATGGTTGATTATGAAATATGAATTTTAAGAATAATTCATATAGGTGATTGGTGATGTTGCTGATTAAGAATTCATATAGATTCTTTTAAACAATGCTAATTGAGATTAGTGTAACCAATTTTATCTATAACTATTTTTACTTCATGAAGAAAATTCATAGTCATCACTGCAACTAGATTTATTCTCTACAGTTTTTTAAAATTAATGTATTTGGAGGAGATTTTATTATGATATTGTATGGATGGTTATAAAAGAATATGTAATCATAGGATTATATTTTCTAAATATATAATGGATATACAGTTACTGACTATAGTTTTGGATATCATGGGGATGTTATTATTGTGTTTCTCTTTCTTAGATGGAGAAATTAATGCAATGGCATCTTTTGATGGGGTAGTATGAAAAGAAAGAGGCTGAGAAAAGAGGATTCTGGAGCTAAGGTTGAATCTTTAGAGATTAATATATGATGGAACCTGTGTATTTAGATCATTGAATCTGAGTATAAGAATATTTTTTAAGTTCATTTCCATATTAAATTATGGGAAATTATTTCGTTTATATTTTGGGAGGCTCTCGAATATTGATATTCATCTTTATTTCTGAAAAAATATGATTTACTTGGTGATCTAATTCATTATTTTAATCATATTTTTGTATTATAGTGTGAAGTTGTGATGTTGGGTGTGACTCCTGACATGTGTGGTGGGATGCTGCATAGATTCTTATAAGATGATTTTTCTTTGGGATATTGTGAAAATAATCCATGGTTGAGGTAAATAACTAGCCATGGAAAGGAGTAAAATTCCACATCATATCCAAACCTTTTTAAAACTATGTGTTACTTGTCCTTTCATTTTTGGCATGATTGGAATGAGGATAAGTTATTATTTTTGAGTGGATCATACTCTAAAAAATCATAGAGGTTTATTTTATTTAAAATGAAGAGTAAATATTCCATTAATTGATCCAAACCCCCTTCTCAGAAGAGAAAACTGATCCTACTAGGAAGATCAGGTTCATACACCAATTATTGATATATCATACCATGAATATTTTGATATTCATGATATTTTATGTTCCTTCTTATGTTTTTTCATTAAAATTGTTTTTTGTTTTAAAATCTAGTTAATTATTATTCTTTAAAATCATAATTTTAATGTTATAAAATACTTTTAAACAAACTCATTAACTACTTTATTAATATTATTTCAAGAATGTGTTTTTCTGAAAATAAATTATTTACGAAATTTATTTTCAATGATTTTGACCTTGTTTTAAAAGGCTTTCAATGGAAAATTCCTAATATTTTCCACGTGGGTAACATCTAACTCTATTTACAAATTTTTGAGAGGAATGTTTATTTTTAACATTTATAACATAAACTATGTTTCCTGTCGTCATGACCATTCTTTATTATTATGATTACTTTATAATTTTTTGGGTTTATCATTAAAATAAATATTTTTACAATTATTATATGAAATTTAATAAAATATTTTCAAAAGATAACCATAATTTACCCTATTTAAAGGAAATGTATTAAATGTTATTTTAAATTTATGTTTTATCATTATCAATATAATTTATTGGGCTCTTATGATTAAATAGTTATATGTTATAAATATCATCCTTATTATTTTTATTAATGGCTTGTGATTGTTTCAATGAGATTTTCATGGAACTCATTTATTTTCCACTTTTTAATCAAGCTAAAAATGAATGATTGATGTTTTCAAGGTTTTTATATTTAAATATAAAAGATTATATATTTTTTTCAATCTATGGTTGTTGTACATATGTATGGATGACTGATGGGTGGTTTGTTTATGGATAAATTATGTGTGGTTCTGTCATATCCCTCCAGTACTTTGATTAAAGATATAATGTAAATGATTTTAATTTACTCATAAGAGATGATAAAGTTAACTATCATAAGTTACTCCTAATAGATTTTTATTAAAATATAAGTACAACCGAATAGATGAAGGAGTTAACTATTATTAGTTACTCAATAGAGAATGTTGAAATTATCCTGTTTATTTGTTAATATGATAAAATTTTTATGTTCCAATATTTCTACACATTTTTTCAATGAATTATATGAGTTGTAATGGGTATTTTACTAAAGTATTATTTTCAAATGGATCTTTATAATTTAATTACACGAATCGTGTCTTATGTAAATGATTTATGCCATGTATCATTATTTATGATCAATGTTTTGATAGGTATGTATTATCTTAAGTTATTCTCATGCACTTTGAGGTTTTCATTATACACTTATTCTAATCTTATTCACAATTATTACAGTCAATTATTAAATCTAAATTTTACCCATGATGAGATTTTGAGTTCACTCTTCTTATGTTTTCTGTTTCCCTATGTTTAAAAGAGTGATGTTAAATTAATTATGTCCAGAATGGTTTTATGTGTGAATAATTTTATGGGAGATTATAAAGACTTACTGTGAAATAATAAAATCTGGGAATAGTTAAAAAATTGTTCACTTAAAGACATGGACATTTTTATGTAAGACATTTTCCTAATTCTATAAAAAACTAAACCTAAACAGTCCTTAGGTAAGTTAGTGATCAAATATTTATATTTTGTGTTGTATGTTCTTGATGACTAAAATGGGGTCCTTCTTATTGATATCAAATCTATAAAAAAATAAAGATTATGTTTCTAGAATCTGGAATGTGACATTGTGTTTGGGGCTTTTAAAAATTGTATTAGAGTATATTTAGATAAATTTGGAGAATATGATCTTTTCATGTGAGGTTAACTTTAGAGTTATGGATACTATCAGGGTTTTATAATTTTATGGTTGATCATATGTTCAATGGGGAAAATTAATTTTTAAGGTCATATGTGATTACACATTAAAGTTATTTGAACATCTTATTGAGTTTTAGGAAGGATAATCTATTGAGGTAATTATGGTCTATTTGATATTGAGTTAAGGTTAATGGATGAAAAGTGATATTGTAAAAAATTAATTTTATAGATATATTTATAATGAATATAAGGATAACCATTAAGGTTAGTATATAGTGTTTATTATTATTATTTTGGTGAAGTTAACTACAATCTATGATTGTATTTTGATTGAAGTTATTTTTGGTAAACTCATAATTTGAGATGTTTTACGGTTTATCTTTTTATGGATTGATCAAATTCATAACATTAGTCATATTATGGAATTATTAGATATTAATATTTTAAATATTCAATTAAAGGCTTGTTTGGGTATAATCATGTCATGTTCTAACCATTTTGGTTTTAGTAAAGATGGGAAAAATGACATTTCATCCTTCTATATACCTCATGGTCAATTTGAATTTAATTATAATGCTTTTAAAAGAAATTATTCATACATATTATTGGGAGTAAAAGAAGATATAAAAGTGGAGATTGATTGAAAACTAAAACCAAATGATGTTATTTCATTTATAAATGAAAATCATGTAAGTATATTCACTTATTTTCTTAGTCGATATGGTAAAGTAATTCCCCAACTCTATGAGAAAGATCTTAAAATACAAATCTTACCCTATTACTGTAATTTCCAATGAATTGATGGTATTATTAATCACTTATTGATTTATGATTTCATGGTTAATAAAATTAACATGATCATGTTCTATATAACTCTATTATTCCTTATATAATATCCTTTATCCTCCATATTCATATTTTCATTACCCACTAATGTTCTCCATATGTGGGAGCTCTATTGTATATTATTCTAGGTGACCATTATATTTCCTTTTTACATTTTTTCAAAAGGGTTTTTCAGACCTTTTATGATGTTGGGTTTCAAAAAATTCACATTTAAATATTTAAATGGGTTTTCCTTTCATGATCGTATAATTTATCTCCCACCCCTTAAATTTGAATTCAAAAAATATTTAAAAACTTTTTTATCAAGAACAATATAAAATTGAGTGGATACAATTTATTTAAGATTGATTAATGTAAAAACATAAAAATTTAGTTTAAAATAGTACTACTAATGTAATTATTCTTAACACACAATTACTAGCTTTAAGAGAATTACAATACACTATAAAAATAATATTATTTTAAATGTGGTTATTATAACCTAGCCACTAATTTGGATGGAATGAATCGTAAATAACCACATTATGAACACTATATATGTAGGATTTATATAATGAAAAAAATATCAATGAATTAATAACAAATAAGTGATCACTTTTCAATAAATCTATTTTATGCTTAAAGCATCATTTTTACTTAAAAATTGGTTTTTTATTTCTTTTTATGAGATAATATTAAAATTAATTTATGAAACTTTTATAAATTTAATTTTATAAAATTTATATCATTTTTTAAATCATCAGTTCAATAATATCTTAGAGTAGTATATTGGTATTTTTATAAAAAGATTAATTATTCAGTGAAAAGTGAAAAATACAAATTTTATTGTAAACCTTATTTTCTGTTGGAGTATTTAAAAAGTTCCATTTTTTTAAAATTGATATTAAAATTTAATTTTTTAATTTTTATTACAAATAATAAAATTAATTTCATTGCAATAAGAATTGAGAATAATTTTGATATAAATAAATTTTATTACATAAAGAATATATTTTTCAAGAAAATTGTTTTATTTCGTGTTTGCAGGTTTATTTTAAAAATAATTTATTCCACTTAAAAGTACCGATTTTGGTAAAATTAATTATATATTTGGAATCAAAATTTCAAAATTTCAAAATTTTATAAATATTTCATTTTTTTGTCATTGTGAACATTAATCATTATAAATATTTGTCACATCGGTATGGGTAAATCAGATAATTATGATTAAAAATAAAATAAAATAAGGATTTATATATATATATATATATATTTAAGCTACCTTATTTATATTTTATGAATTTATTTTTTTCGATAATTATCCAATATTATATTATACGGAAACTTGGTATCATTTTTCTTTGATAATGACCATAATATTATTTTATGTAAATAATAAATCCAAATTGTCAGACCCTCTATTTTAATAACTATAATATTTTTTTCATAATAATAAATAATGTTTAAGTTTGGTAATAAATTTTATTTCAATGAATAAATATGATTTTCTATCATTTTAATTTTTTTTAATTTTTTGTTAGGGAATAATTACCTTAAATTCTTACTTACTGCCGACATAGTGTAAGTGAAAGGAGTAGAAAAATTTAGTAATTGATTTCGAAAACATACAATATAATATTTTTTAGTGAGTTATAGTGTTGAAATAAATTTTCAGATTAATATTGTGTATTGGTTATTTGTTAAATGATTGTTTTAAAATTAAATTCTTATTTTGATATTTTTTAAAGTCAAATATTGTTAATAGTAACAAAAATGGATTTAATGGTATTTTATGTAAAATAATATTTTATTAGATGATAAATTTATTATATTTAGCCATGAGAATAGGATATGTTTTATAATTTCAACCATTTTCCACTAATGGGTCAATTATCCTTTTATTATAATAGTTTTTACCCATTAATAGTAAATACATATTCATATCGTGGGAATCGTTAAAAGGGTTTCTAGGGCTGGGTAAAACTAAGAGAAGGATAAAACACACCCAAACATGTCTAAGTATTATTATTTTAGAACATTTAGACTTAAATATGTCCAAGATTCTAAATATATAATTTTATATCCACTTTAACAAGAATATTAATTTATATTAACTTAATATGTTATGTAATTCCAAGGGTGCCCCTCTTCTCTCTTATATAAGGGAACAACATATCATTTATTCCTCACACATCTTGATCCACTTAGCTCAACCAGAACCTAAAAACCCACTTATTAACATTCTTATACACATTATATTGGTTGTGGTCTTCTTATAAGAGCACCCCTAGGGTACTTGATGAGATACCCAATGTAGGTTCTTCAAAGAGGAGGTAATCATTTTAATTCAGTGTTTTCATTTTACTTCTTCTTTTTCCTCCTTAAATTGTATCCAAACCATTTTAATAAGTGAACTTATTGTATAATTTTTTAAAATAAAATTCATTGATTATTAATATTTTATGTTTAATACATACATATGCAGCTAATGTTTTATTCATATTTGTTGGGATGCTCTATGTTACCGAAGATGAGAAAAATAAGTAGAAACAATCATTATTTCCACATAAAATAAGGTTTTCCACAAAGACAGATGATCATGGGGAACCTCCAAAGGACATAATTGAAGAACTGATACAAAAAGTGTCTTCTGGAGTAGAAAATTGACTTTACATGTCATGTAAGCACTACACATCTTTTACTAGTTCAAGCCGTGAAAGAATTGCATGGAGTAAAGTGGATAAAATCAACATGGAGAGAAGTTTTCATGTGTTGTGTCCTGACACACATGTTTCAGGCCATGACACATTTTATGATGTACCAAAATCATACCAGCCGTTATTTTTGTACACTTGGAGCTATATTTACACATGGTTTAATCAATACATGATGCATAAAATATCTGGATGGGACAAAAAAATAGTCAGATTCAACGTATATTCAATTTTTGACTAATTTTAAGACCCAAGAACCACCCATGAACACTTCTTAACAAATACTTAATGACATTAAATATTGTATTGTCTGATATAGACTTTATAAATATAGAGCTATGCTACTAATGCAGGGGATATCCCAGAGACCAAAGCTTGGAGAGATAAGTTGTGATTAGTAGGGTCCTCCCCAGTTTCATCTCTGTTTTTATTATGCATTATATTTTGTTGTTACATTCCTCTTATTCTCCCATATCTAGGATGATGCAGTAAACCCACTTTTCATAAGTCTATGTATTATAAGGGAGGAGTTATTGTGAGATTGATTTATTTTTCATTATTCAGGTATTTGGATTGTTGTGATTTCTTCAATAAATTTACAATAAAATTATTTTTCATTTATCATGACCATTAGAATTAAAAACTAAAAGGAACATTAAAATTATACAACTGAAAACCTCTAAAAGAGGCATGACCATTTTAAAATTTAATGGAATCATGTTTAATCATGGTATCTATTCAAACATGATTTGGTAAAACCCTAAATTAACGGACTAAGGGAAATAAGGGATTTCCATGTCTAAGAGGTGATACCATGACCATCAGATATCCCTCTTATCGACTATAACACCAATAATGGATTATTCAACATGTTTTATAAAATCCAATTTTACATATAACCTAAAATTATAAAATCATGGTATTCCTTTGAAATCTGATTTAAAACCAAATAAACAATATTCTTCACTTTCTATTTTTTATTTATCCAATCTGTTTTCAAAACCACAATATGATTATTTTCAATTTATTTAATAAATTAATTAAATCACATTATTTAAAAAACTAATTATAATAATTTGACCATATCTATGGGGTTGACCTCAAAATTTAATAACACTACATTTTAATTATCTTAGTATCATATTTTATGCATTTATAAATTTGTATTTTGATTTGACCCATATGGAAATAACGACGCCCCATGGGAGTATAAAAACTAGAACTATTTACAAGGATGGTTTCTTTTAGTTTTTAGGTTTTTAATATCAATATTATTTTTGTTTTCTTTAATTCAGTTACACTATTTACACTGGGTGTGCATGTGTTGTGAATTTCATGTTTTCAAATCATAATGCACGATCACAACACACATGAAAAATGAAAGGAAATTTTTGACTTGAATTTTGAACATGATAATATTATTAAAAATAATAGAGATGCGACCATGGAGAAATAAAAAATCAACCAACCTACTAGAGGAGTTTTGCAATGAGATTCAAGGCTATGGATGCACATATATTTTGAGCGGCCATAAATCATAGGACTGCAACCGAGAATCCTAACACCCCTATTGCAGAAAATTACATCAAGATCAAGCCTAAAATAATATTTATGATCTCAAATAATATAAAATTAATTGGACTACAACATGAATATCTGAACACAAAATCTAGGAAACTTACTCAATCTATAAGACACATTCCAATTTCACATTGTTTCATGTGACATGGTAATACTCCATATTTTCTAATTCTTATCATGTGAGAGAGATCGAGATAGGATCCAAGGCCTTCCTACACATTACATCACAATATATGGGATGATATGTCAAGAAAATTCCTCACCTGAGTTTTTTCCACCTTCTATGTCAATGTAAATATGGGTAAATATTGTAATCATTTTTTATTTTGATGATAAATAATTATTTTCTACCTCAAAACGATATGAATATATGACTCAAAATTCCTCTATTATGGAACAATGTTATGTCTGCTGATACATACATTTCATAGGGGTTTTTGTCAGGGTAATAGATTAATTATAGATGCTTCATCCATATGATCACTGTTGAATAAGTCTCCCGAAGCGAGCAAAATTTTTTTTGATGAAATGTTCAGTAATAGTTTTTAGTGTAAATGAGAAGCAGTATAATGAAAGGGTGTTCAGAAAATCATAAATAATGAAAATTTGGTGGTACAAATGGAATAATTAACCAAGAATATGGAAATCATGACAGTCATATAGAAAATCCACAAGGTACATACATAAAAGATGAAAATAATGATTATTAAAATCACGGTAATCAATTTTAGGGTTAGAGGACTCAATAAGGACCAGGATATCAACAAAGGGAATAAGGGTACAAACAACAGCCACCCCAAGGGCCCAGACAGATGATCCTGGTCCATACATTGGTCGAGATGTAGTCTATATTCATTACCACAATAGAGTATTTACTCAATGGAATAAAAGAATAATCTTCAAGCCCAAATACCACATTGTGGAATATTGAGCATCATGTTGGCCAAATTATTGATCAGCTTAGAGAGAGACCTGGAGGAGTAATTCCAAGATTCCAGGAAGTATTCCCATGTGAAGATTTAAAATCTAAATAGATCATAAGTGGGAAGAATTCACAAGGAAGTGGTACTGAAATTAAAGGGAAAAAACTAGTGTAATAGAGTGAAGAATAAGTTGAGAATAATAAGGAATAACTAGCTGAAGATGCTGAAAAATACTCACTATAGTATAATCCAATACATCATTTTTTGGAATGAATAGTGCAAGTAAATAAAAAAATTCAAAATGATGAATTTATAGAACAGTTGAAAAATATTTCATATTAATATTCCTTTATAAGAGGCTCTTATAAACATTTTAGCATATGTGACATTCATGAAAGAGCATGTAACCAACAAGAAGAAACTAGAAGACATTGAAACTATTCCACTCACACGAGAGTGTTCGATAGTGGTATCAAGTAAACTACATAAAAATTAATGTGATCTAGGTATATTTTAAATTCCCATATTTATTTATCTAACAAATGTGGAAAATATTTGTGTAACATTAGTGTAAGTTTTAATATCATGTCATACAAAACATTCAAGAATTTGGGACTATAAGGCCTAAATCCCAAAAGAGATTCAAATTAGTTAGTTGAATATACAGTAAAATTCCATTGAGGATACATCAGGTATATCCTATTCAATTTTAAGAAGTTTATCATTCACATTGACTTCTTAGGGTTGAATACAGAAGAGGAGCCAAATCCACTCATTCCAAGGAGATAATTTTCAGCCACTGGGAATGAACTGATCAATGTCCGAAGTGGAAGTATGTTTCAATATCCACAGGGATATAAATAACAATGATGTGTGAGAGGAAAATGATTCTGGAGAAACAAATACACCTGATGTTGATGGAGTCACTGAATGAAATGTGGTCCATGAGTTAGAAGTTGTTGTACAAGAGGATTCTAAACTGAAGATGAAATAGAAAATGAGTAAAAATATTGCCGACACTAAAGTAATAACCGAATACACCACATTTGAGAATGAAAAATAGGTATGGATGGTACATGGCCTTCCATTTACTTCATCATCATCATGGAATAAATGGTGGATTGGTCCAATAGAGATTAATCAAGTACTACTATCAAGAATAATTAATATATTTAGAGAGGAAGACATGGGACTAACCTATATAGACAAGACTCAACTGAGACTATTGATGGACCACATAGAGGTATAAAATTTCTGATGACCTATCACATGAGATAAAACTAAATTAGGAAAGTTCGATTCAATGATGGTAAAGAAAAGATGTTCTAGGAGGTAAATCATGTTTTTTATATTTTTATTTATTTAATTTATGTGTGAATGATCTCTATTAAAATATTTCAAAATTAATTGTTAATATTATATTTTTTAAACCATTTATTTTAAATTTTTAGTGCCATCAAGACCAAAGGTGATAGAAAGAACCGAGAAACATAAGAATTGGTTGTATGACAATTACACATCATGACAGAGGTACATGTTGGTGTAGGTAGAAAGTACAAAACCATGTTTGACGCAACAATTGAAAGGAAATTAATAATTTAAATTCAAAATTTTAATATTATATTCCCCTTATTTAATTAGAATATTTAACTTGTAATTCCATTCCCGACATTTTGATTCTTACATTAATCAACTAAACTATGAGACATAAGCTTCTTAGGATAATGATCATGCCCTGAATTTAAATTTCATTTTTAATAAATATTAATGAGAAACATGGGGAAAATAATTTGTAGGGATAATCTTGTTGATTAGGATTTGTAAAATCATGATTTAGTGAAGCATCCAGAATTTGGTAAATTAAATTTTAATGTGATTTATCCATGCTTTAAATTTTTGATATTTTAATTAATTGATTTATTTATTCAAATTCATTTCCATGATTGATTATCCTGACCCTCCATTATCATTCTTGAGACATCCTATGATCCAAACATTTCACATTCTTTCTATAGTCCATTTCTTGAAAAACTCAGGCATACATTCTTCTATAACTTTCTTGGCATCTTATCAAAGCTTTCAATGAACATGATAACTTTTAATATGATTGAGGAATATTTTCACAACATTTTATTCATATACCCCCATGCATTAATAATTTATTTGTCTTATAAAAACCCTGAACATTTGTTTTTGTAAAAAATAAGTTATATTCGCATAATATATTTTCCAACCCTCCTTTAAATATTTTTCATCATAATCAAACATAAGAGTGGTCAGAATGATGATTGATGGATGCAATAGACATTTTGTAATGAATTGATATGGGTAACATTTCATGATATTTAGGAACCACATTCATTGTCTTTATTTCACACCCTATTGAAGAAGGAAAAAAAATTGGTCGTGTCTAGCACAATTAAAAAATCACCATTAAATGACAAGTGATATTGTTATTACGACTACAAATAGTGTTATGATGAGTTTATTTGGGGAATGGGTGGTGGCTATGAGAATATTACCAACAAATTTTTTGAAAAACAAATAAAATAAAATAAAATAAAATATGGTGTTTCATTTACTAAATTTAATTTCTTGATGACACTACTCTAAGATACATGGGGAATAAGTGACTTTTATTCAGCTATTTTTTATTAACATACAAAGTAATTTAGAGACAAAACACCTTTTTAGATTTAATATTCACATTATTTACCCACCATCCCAAAGCCTCATAATCATTTGATCTTAAACGGTGAAGACCTCATGATTATTTATTATTTTGTCTTTATGTGGTAGAGATGCTAGATGCCTTCAAATCCAATGGTAAGTGACATATTTTGAGGTTTGTTCTGAATTATAATTACAATTGTACAAAGATGATGAGTGAAATAATTTCAAAGTGAGATAAATTAAAAATATTTTGAATATTAATAATTAATTGAAAAATGGAAATGGATGAATGGGAAAGGACTGGCTGTTACAAAAGAGGAAAATCAAAATACATGGTTGATTTTTATTCTTTAAAATATGATGTGTTGATAAATTTTCTCTGTATGATGTTCAAACATTTACCTTTCAATTTTATCAATTTCATTGTTAACGTTCATGTTAAATAATGGTAGATTAAGAGTTCATTGTAGTATGATGATATTCCATCCTATAATAAAAGTATGAATCCATGTATGGGGGGATCTGATAAGTGAATTTATTGTATAAATTTTTGATAAAAAAAATCATTGATTCTTATGATCATATATTTAGTACATTCCTATGCACCAGATGTGTTCTTTATATTTACTGGGATGTTATAGGTTATGGAAGATGAGAAGAAGGTGTGGAAATAAAAAAAATATCCACTTAAAATAATGGTTTCCACAAAAAATGATGATCATGGATCACTTCTAGAGTACATAACTGAATTACTAAGGCACAAAGAGGATTTCAGTTCAAAAAATTGACTTTACATGTCATGTAAGCACTACAGATCTTGTATCGGTGATAGTCATGAAACAAATTTTTGGAATTTAGTGTATAAAATAAACATTAAATGATGTTCACATGTGTCATAGTGTGACACCTATGTTTCAAGTTGGTAAACATTTTATGATGACCCATAAGACTTCATGTTGTGATTTCTGTACATGTGGTGCAAGATTTATGTCATGACCCGTCCTAGTGGGGCCTTTGCCACAACTCCCCAAGCCCCCTGCAATAGGTCTGGGGCTGGTAACTAGAACAGAGTGAGCATATCACTAATAGGGGAGGCATTTCCAATATACTTGTACATACAGAAACATCTCCAGGGCCACAAAATTCTAAAATGTAAAAACCACAAAGAACCAAATGCATTCATACCAATATATCCCAACTAGAGTATGATAGGAAAGTAAATTGTAGTAAAGTAAACTGGGATAGAACACAAGCCCACCAAAAAGAATTCTGTAACAACAAGTACATCCTACAAGTATAGGTAATGAGACTGCTCTCTATAGCTGTAGGAACACCTAGGACTGTACGATCTCATAAGGCACCATCTATTCCACGTCCACCATGGACTCCTTCAAAAGGATTATCATTCTCACAAGATAGGATACATGTAGGAAAATGCCGTGAAAGGGTGAGTATAACAATACTCAGTAGGAAACCCAAAACAACATAAAAATACACAAAAAAAGTATAGTAAGCTTTACACAGTATATGTATACAAAACATATAATAAGAATATCTAGATATACTCAATATAATTTATTAATTCTACAGGTATGTCACAACTACTACATACCAACACTAGGGATCTAGGTCAAAGATTCCACGAAGCACTCATCTGGGAGAACACACTCTTGAGTCTGATTGCACTGATAACGTTCGTCTGATAATTACTATTCATTGGTAGCCATATTGAGAGAGGTAATTTGAGAGATCTGAAGAGAATATGATACCATTGATTAGGATAAAATCCTGGGACATCAGGTTATACCAAAAACTCTGTCATTATTAACCTTCTAAGTAGAGGATCGATGCCTGATGAAGTTGGTCATGTCAATAATTAAGAATTTTCCAAGGGCATAAATAATGAATAGATGATCCTTCTTCGAACCACTCAGGGGGGGGTGATTCCAACCACTCTATTCAAGAAGTCATAATGAAGGTATCATAGTCCAATGAGTTGGAAATGATTCATACTCACCTTCGAGGAAGTGATAAGGGAAAAAAACCTAATGAAACTTGTCCAAGATATAGTGGAAAAGAAAATAAATCCATGTAGAAAGTGATACATGGTGTATCCTTGACCCTGTGTACAGATCATGTATAATGACTCTTGTCATTCCATACTATTTTATATAGAATATGGGTACACGACATGTAGATGAATTCACACACTGTGCACTTCCATCTGGGGTCTACCCATGTACTCCATCTATGTGACAATACAGGATGTCAACCCATGTGTCTCTGCCCGTGTACCAGTAAACAGGGTAGTCCATGTACTTGGTCTAGGTCAAGTCATGTGGTGGGGTACACACTGTGTAGTCAACCCATGTACTCCACCCCATGTCCGTGTATCTCCCAAGATACATACTATGTCTCCAGGAAGGGCCTATTTGTTGTGTGACATTTAATTATCTACCATAAACCTCCCCAAAAATCATTGGCATCTACACACCATGTAAGCCCAGGATACACGCCGTATTCATCTGTCTTTTCCAAAAAGTCAGGTTCTTCATTCATATGCCTTATTTGATCTCCCAAGATCAGATTTGGTGGTTCACATTCCTTGAAAAATTGGATCTAGGCTCGTTTCATCACCCAAACACCCAATCAAGGTGTTCCATGCCTTCAAATAGCTCAGAAATAAGTTTAAATTTATCCCGACATAAACCAATGAAATAATGGTTTCTCCCAAATCACTTAGATTTAAACAGCATCATCTCCTTCGTAACTTTGTTAGATCATCCACGGTCAGATATTAGATTTCAGATCATTTCACCAAGAAACAAGGGTGCAATGATCATTCATTCATAAACACAATGAAGAATGAAGAACATATAGAAAATGTGGGAGAGAAAACACAAGGAACAAACATGAATAATAATAATCAACTGTTATTCGTTTCGGCATCAATCCATTCTGGTAATAATGATAAAAAAACAAAATCAATTATCAAATAATCAATCCATGATAATCCTGTAAGTAATGATCAAACCACGGATCAACCTATTCATTAGTTGGTTAGAGTTCATAATTGAATCTACGAATGGGGAGAGAAATCAAACCTAACACGTCCTACCTTGGATTTGGATCACTCTCTAATGAAGATCAGTCGATGCATTGCCATTTTTGGCAAGAAATGTTGGGAAAGCATTCATCGATCATCTTTCTATGATTTCTTCACTATTTTCTTGGGAAGATTCACTACATCTCTAACTAGCGATCCTTCAGCATTCCTAGGGGTGTGTGGCTGACCCTTAGATTTCTTCCTATGTAATTATTATAAGGAAATTTTTTCATCAACAAGTAAATTTTTATTTAAATTATTTAATGATGATCACATCATTTTTGAATATTTCCACAGAAGACCCATGATGAATAATGTAATGTCATGCTAGGGTAAATCTAGTACTCCAAATGCAACAATAACCACATATTTTTTACCTAGGAATCCTTTTAAGAGTTATTCAACGTTTTTAGTTGAACTACATGTGTGTGCTATTAAAATTTTAATATTTTTCAAGAAATTGTTCTGGGCACACTAGGCCTCAGAATCACACGTTGTCTCTACTCCAGGTCTCGATATTAATGTATATAAATTTAAAAATAATACATGAAAAAATATAAGACATTACATTCTCCCCAACATGGAACTTTACGTCCCTAAAAATCCAAAATAAAGGATACAAACAAATATGAGTGTATTGATCATGAATGTAGCCTCCCGCTCCCAAGTTCACTCTTAAAATTTTCATGCCGCCACCAAACATGTACTAAAACAATAACTTGTTGTATAAAAATCCTCTCCCCATGATCATAGATCTTTACTGGGTACACTGAAATAGTCTCTCCATCCTCAATTTTCATCTCACCCCAATCGATGACATGCGAGGGGTCATGCATGTAAGTCATCAGTTATGAAACATAGAAGATGTCATGTACCTGATCTAACTGTGGAGGTAGATCTATGTAGTATGACACCTCTACAACTCTACATAGTATCTGGAAAGGGTAGATAAAACTCAGAGATAACTTACTACCCCAACAGAATCTCTATAATCCACGTCGAGGTAAAACCTGAAAGAACACATGGTCTAATTCCATGAACTCCAAAGGCCTCCATCGGCTGTCAGCATAATACTTCTGATAGATCTGGGCAGTCTTCATCTGCTCCTAGATGATCGAAACCTTCTCTGTAGTAGCTCACACCAACTCTAGTCCCATTAGTGCTAACTCTCCTATGTTATTCTAATAAAGTGGTAACCTTTAGGTTCTCCCCTAAAAATCCTCAAATGGTTCAATACAAATGATGGAATGGTAGATTGGTTTGTATGTGAACACTACCAATTCTAGGTGATCCTCCCTACTATGAATGAAGTACAACATGAAAGCTTGTATCATATCATCTAGAACCTAAATGTTCCATTCCATTTGGTCTTTCATCTATGGGTGAAATGTTGTTCCCAAGCATAACTGGGTTAAAAACACCTCTTATAATTCTTTCCACAACCGGGTTGTAAAACGAGAATCAAAATCTGAAAAATTCATCAAGGGAAATCAATGGAGTCAAACTATATCATATATATATATGAATATAGAGATTTATATTAAAACTTTCTCTTAGATAACTATGAAGTGGGCTGACATGGTGAATTGGTCAACGATCACCCATAGGGCATTGTGTCTTAGGGAAATATGTGGTAAAACCCTTAGGAAGTCCATCGATATCCCATCCCACTTCCACTATGGAAACTCAAGGGTTTTATCTAAACCCTCTCGAACATGGGGCTCAATATTCACTTTCTAATAAGTAAGTCATCGAGAGACAAACTCTGTAACTCCCCTATTCATTCCTGGCCTCCAAAAATGATGTCAGAGGTCTTGGTACATATTTTCCACACCTGGATGTACTAAAAAAAGGGCTGTTTTAAACTCCCTCAGAACTACCTCCCATAATTTCACTGGTGCTACTATACATCTTTTGAAAAGGTATACATGCTTCTAATCTTTCAAATATCTATTAGGATTGAACTCTATGGATATCTGAGAACATATAGGCTTGCAGTCAGTATCCCAAAGATGTTCCTCCCTAACTCATTATAAGAGTGGATGTGTAATAACCATCGACTAGAGGTAAGATGCTCCATCTCTATCCACTAAGGATAACTATAACAAGGCCAACTACTTTGTTTCCTCATTCATCAACCATGAACTAGATCTTCTAATGAGAGCATCTTCTACCACGTTACTCTTCCTAGGATTATAGACATTCATAAAGTCATATTCATGGAGGAATTCTAGCTATGGCATTTATCTCATGATTAGATACTTTTGAAAGGGGATACACATGAGACCCTTGTGGTCAATGTAAATGACAAACCTATCTTCCATCAAGTAGTTTTTCACATATTTAATAAAATGACTACCGCTGCTAACTCATGATCGTGGGTCGCATAGTTCTTCTCATGTGCGATCGGTTGGCATGAACCATAGGAAAACACTACTTTTCTCATCATCATGAAACAAAATATCTGGGTCACTGATGCATCAGAGAACACTACATACTTTAAACCCTCCTTTGAAAATCAAATGATCGGAGGACTCTTCAAACTCTGCCTCAACAATTGAAAAGCATAATAGAACTTCTCTTTCAATATGAAAGGCTTCCTCTTTCAATTAAAAGATGTCATAAGTAGTGATATCCTGAAAAAATCATGTATGAATATCCATTAATATCCTTCTAGCCCAAGGAATATCTACACCTAGTCATGATCCTAGGTGGCACTAATTGAAAAATAACCGATACCCAGGGTTCAAAACCATGGTTAAAGTACCAAAAACTATTGGTATAGGTTATACCCATGGTTTTGGGAACTATGGGAAACCTAGGCATCTTTATAGATCCATATCCTATACCCATGGTTATCCAAACCATGGGTATATTTTTTTTCTACCATGTTATAGCCTTATAACCATGGTTTTAAAATTGTGCGTATAAGTTTTTGAAAAAATCTGACAGCTGGTTTTGATCTCACAATATCCTCCTCTAACACCCAGCACCTCACCACTCGATCTACTTAAATTATGTTTATATATATCTATATTTAGCTAAATATATTATTCAAAACCATGTGTATTAGAGGTAAACCCATGGGAATAGGTATTTCCATAAAAAAAATTTCGGGTCCCATGAAAATTCCCCCTATAACTCAAGAAAGATATACACATGGATTGGAAAACCATGGGTATAGGTCCTCAAAAAAATCATATACCCATCGTTATAAAAAAACATGGTTATTGGTCTGGAAAATCAACCATATACCCACAGTTTTGCCTAAAATGTGGGTATAAGTCATGATAAACAACCTATACCCGTATTTTTGGAAAAACCATGGGTATAAGGTTGCCTATACCCCTGGTTTTTTCCAAAAACATGGGTATAAGCCCATTTTCCAATAGTTTGGCTCCCATGATAGCACTGTTTCAACTATGGAGAGGTCTACATCCACTCCATCCACTGAGATAACATGTCCAAGGAAGTGGACAACCTGAATCCATAACTGGAACATTGAGAGTTTCCCATAAATTGTTAGCTCTCGGTGTCACGACCCGTCTTTGGGGCCCGTGCCGTGACTACCCCAAGCCTGCCTTCCATAGGCCAGGGGCTTCCGACTAGCACCAAGGCGTAATTCCCGATAAAAAGGGAAGTCATTGCCTTTGTAAACTAATCAAACACCACAGAGAAATAAAGAAGAAGTAAACACTAAGTAAAAACTGGTTACAACAGTAAGTGCGGAAAAGTAAGTGGGCTAGAATACAAACCCAAACTGAATGTAAAGTAAAACTGAAAAAGAGAGTACAACAACTGAAAATTAAAGCCGCGGCCTCGACCCGTCCAATGGAAGTCCCACCTGAAGGGTGGGTACAGATAGCCTCCACAGCTCCTCGGGTCCAGCCATCCGCTCCGAGTATGCCCCGCCCTGGGGTCCACCTCCAGATACCGACTGCTCCGCAAGCCTCAACCACGATCAGTGTTGTCCGTCGTCTGCAACCAACACAACGTAGTGCGGGCATAGCCCATGCAGGGGTGAGTATAAAATACTCAGTAGGGACCTAGAGACCCCCAAAGGTCTCCCAAAATCCAAAAAAGATAATCCAAAAGGAAGATACAATCAAGAAGTAACATTCGTCACCACTTAGGTATATGGCCGTACATATACCTAAGTCATCAATTCCCGTTCGGCTCCAACATCTGAGCCCATGTACAACCCAGTCCACACAAGAAACACAACCCAATCCACACAGGAAAGCATAACGCAATCCACACAGGATAACAAGTCAATCCTATCGAAGATAAGAATTGAAAGTCAAGATTTAGCTCACACAGGTATACTTCTTCATAAGACGATATAGATGATTAGATATTGCCACTGATTCATCTAAGCCTTCGGACCCACACAGGATCGATATATACTAACCCCCGCAATGACCCACAAAGGATCGATAGGTAACTAATCCCTGCAATGACCCACAAAGGATCGATAGGTGACTAACCCCCGCAATGACCCACACCGGATCAGACCCACACAGGATCTATAGGTGCTGGCCCACACAGGACCGCTGAGCGCTGACCCACACAGGATCTTACCCACACAAGATCGATAGCACTGATCGACGTAGGATCGCTGAGTGTTGTAGTCGTCGCCGTTGAATCCACGGAGGATTTCTGTACAGTCATCATCATCGTCGTAGTCGCAACTAGTTCTTGGGTTCCTGCACACGGCAAGCTCGTTCGGGAGGGTCCGCTCCACAAGCCGAAGGGCTGATACATCAACTAACACATATTACAGAGTTGATGTAACCAAAAGTTCTGTATCGTCAAGAGGAACTCAACGTCACAGATGGCGCGTCAATCGGACGCCCGGTCTGAGAGTTATTGGCTTTTTCGTCTAAGGGGCCCGGTTGGTTTTTAAGTCAAAACCAACCCGACCGTACTCCAACTGCGTCCAAACCTAGAGAGGAGTAAGCCAAAAGGTCCGTCTCACTTAGATGAATACATCAAAGTCGACGGCACGTCAATCGGACGTCCGGAGCTCAAGTTATAAGTGTTTCCGCTCCGAGGGCCCAGTTGGTTTCGTGTACGAAGCAACCCAGCCGAACCCAAAGTAATCTGAAACTTTCAGTGTAATATATCGAAACGAACATCTCGTTACAAGGATCACATCTCCGCTAACGGTGCGTCGATCGAGGGTCTGCAGCCCATGTCAGGGGAAAAAGACCGTGAGAGGTCCGAATGTGGGGGTTTCGGGCCCAGACCGACCCGGCCCGAGACCCCCTGGGTCGGCCCGAACCGGGTCGACCCGACCCGGGTCCGGGTCCGGCCCACTTGGGCGCGGCCCGGCCCGGCGCGCTGGCGCGGCCCGTGGTCAGGTGGCTCGGCCAAAACGTCCAAGTGGTCGAGGGGTACGGGTGGGCGCGCTGCTCCCACTATCTCATTTAACGCGCCCCTCATGTGGTGGGGGGCCGCTGCTGTCCAGCCAGCCGGGGGTTACGACCCCCGGCTCCTCCCCTGTCCGGCCGGCCTGCTCCGGCTAGTCAGCTACTACCGCCACGGGACTGGAAAGGGAAGGTCCCTCTGTTCTGACGCCGACGGCCCGGAACCGGCTGTCAGTCCCCCTGCTCCGCCGCGGCCTGGAACCGGCTGCGGCCTTGGTCCGTCCGGTGCAGCGCAACGACGTCGCGCCCCGCCACTGCGGCCCTGCTCCAGCTACGAGACTTTTTGGTTCTCCAGCATGGCACGACGGCGCCGCTTCTTTGGTTCGTCTTTAATGGAGTGGCGTAACGGCGCTGCGCTTCTCCCCCTTTCCTTAATAATTCCCGCACGGTGCTTCGGCATCGCGTTGCCTTGCTCGTGCTCCAACAATATCAAACAACAAAAAAGGGCAGGAGAGTCTGCCGTGTTCGTGCGGTCCGACCTCCTCCTGTTATTGCGATAATAGGCGGCCCCAAATAGAAGATAAGCCAACGATGAAGTCATCAGGAACAAACGAAATAATAATCCCCCTACCTTGAGTGTATTTAAATGGAGGTTCATCACGAAATTGAACATCGCAGAAGGAGAGGGTCGTTGACGTCGCGGTACATGGGGTCACGTAGTCGACCTCCAAGGATTTAGTGTTCTTCGTCGGAGATCGGTGTGTTCTTCGCGTTCTTGGCATTCTTCGATGAAGAGGATGAAGATCTTCCAGACCTCTCTCTTTCTCCCAAAGTCTCAACACAATAAAACCCCAACAATAATAAAATAAGCTACCACTTATTTTATTACCCAAGTCTTAAGTTTAAATTCAAATTAATATAACCTAAGTCATATTAATGGAGGGTTATGGGAGGTCAGGGAAGATGAAGGTGTGGGGTTTGTGTGGGCCCCACCACTCTCATAACCTCCCATGGGATGTTGGGTGGTTACCCCAACTTCCACTCAGTGGATAACCAATTAAAAGAATTAAAAATTGTAACTCAATTTTTATTTTAACTTACAAAAAAATTTAACAACTCCTCCCGTGAAAACAAAACTTCAAAAAAGGTGTTCCTCAGTAAATACCGGCGCTGCGAATTCATCGGTGCACTCGGAATTCGATTCCGAGCACCGGTTCAAAAGTTAGAAAAACACGCTCGTTCATTCAATGAACGTACCTGAGCTAAACTTCAGATAGAAATTCCAGGCTCACCGGGCCTCAGAATCAAGTGCCGTCAGAAACCGCATTCTTGTAAAATCCCAAATAAAATTAAGAAAAACTTTTACTTGAATTTTACAGGTCATTACATTACTCCCACCTTAGGGCTTTACGTCCCCAAAAAGATACATCAAAAACTAAGGGAACAAAAGTGGGTACTGTGCACGCATCTGAGCCTCCCGCTCCCAAGTGATCTCCTGGAGGTTCTCGTGCTGCCATCTGATGCACACTAGAGGAATCGACAGTCCACGTAGGACCCTCTTTTTTCTATCCTCGATCTCCACTAGGACCTCCTAAAAAGTCGCCCCATCATCAACTATTAGCTCCCCATGGTCAATGATATGCATCGGGTCGTGCACGTATCTCCCCAGCTGAGATACGTGGAAGACGTCATGCACTCGGTGCAACTGAGGTGGTAGAGCTAGGCAATAAGCCACCTCGCCAATCCTACTGAGGACCTGGAATGGTTCGATTAAGCATGGAGACATCTTGCGGCCTCAACCAAATCTCGGTATACCACGTCGAGGTGAGACTCGCAAGAAGACGTGGTGGCCATCCTCGAACTCCAATGGACTCCGCCTCCTATCAGCATAAGACTTCTGTTGGCTCTAAGCTGTCCTCATCCACTCTTGGATGACCTAGACCTTCTCTGTCGTGGCCTGAACCATATCTGGTCCCACAAGTGCTGACTCCCCAGGGTCTGTCCAGCACAGAGGTAACCTGCAAGGTCGGCCGTACAACGCCTCGCATGGTGCCATCCTGATGGTGGAGTGGTAGCTGTTGTTGTACGCGAACTCCACCAAGGGAAGGTGGTCCTCCCAGCTACGACCCAAGTCGAGGAAACATGCACAGAGCATGTCCTCGAGAGTCAGAATGGTCCTCTTCATCTAACCATCTGTCTGAGGGTGAAAGGTGGTACTCAGACGTAGCTGCATCCCGAATGCCTCCTGCAACCCCTTCCAAAGTCGGGAAGTAAAGCGAGCATCTCGATCGGAGACGATAGATGATGGCACACCATGAAGTTGCAAAATATCCTCAACATAGGGACGTCCCAAGCTCTCCACTGAGCCCTGCTCTCTGATGGGTAAGAAGTGAGCCGACTTGGTGAGTCGATCGACAATCACCCAAATGGAGTCGTGACCTCTGGAAGTGCGTGGAAGTCCAGTCACGATGTCCATAGATATCCCGTCCCACTTCCACTCCGGGACCTCCATGGGTTGTACCAAGCCTGCTGGTACCTGGTGCTCTGCCTTCACTTGCTGGCAGTTGAGTCATCGAGAAATGAGCTCTGCCACAACCTTATTCATGCCCGGCCACCAGTGTTGTCGTCTGAGATCCTGGCACATCTTCGTCAAGCCTGGATGTACCGCCAAAGGGGAAGCGTGAAACTCTCTCAGCACCCCCTCCCGTAAAGCAACTGGCACCAAGGTACGTCCTTTGAAAAGGAATTTGTGCCCTACTCCTACAGAGAAACCATCACGTGTGTGTCCTGGGGATATCTGTGCACACCACTTCTCATAGTCAGCGTCTCCACGTTGTGCTTCTCTGACTCGCTGCAGTATTGGAGGACTGACTGAAGGAAGGCTGCTCCATCTCCATCCACGAAGGATATCTACAAAGCGGCTAGCTGCTATGTCTCCTCCCCAAGTAGCTGAATGCCCGTCCTCCTGCGGAGAGCATCGGCTACCACGTTCCCCTTTCCAGGAGTATAGACTATATCAAATTCATTGTCCTGGAGGAACTCGAGCCATCTCCGCTATCAAAGGTGCAGGTCCTTCTGCGAGAAGATGTACCTGAGACTCTGGTGGTCTGAATAGACTGTAAAGCGCTCGCCCATCAGATAGTGTCGCCATATCTTCAGAGCGAAGACCACTGCTGCTAACTCCAGGTCATGGGTAGCGTAGTTCTGCTCATGCTGCCTCAACTGACGTGATCCATAGGCGATCGCAGCCCACTCCTACATCAGGACACATCCGAGTCTGGTCCCTAATGCATTGCAGAAAACTACGTACCCTACTCCCTCCTCTGGCAACCTCACGATAGGCGCGCTGGTCAATCTCCGTCTCATCTCCTGGAATCTCTACTGACATCTTTCTTACCACACAAAGGGTTACCCTTCTTCGTCAAAGCTAAGAGTGGTGCCGCAACTTTGGATAAATCTGGCACAAATCTCTGGTAGTATCCATCTAGTCCCAAGAAACTCTGCACCTCTGTCACGCTCCTCGGTGGCTCCCAAGCTAGCACTACCTTGATCTTCGCAGGATCCACTGCAAATCCTACCTCAAAGATGACGTGTCCCAATAAGTGGACCTCACGTATCCAGAACTGACGCTTCTAGAGCTTTGCATAAAGCTGGTTCTCTCGGAGTGTGTCTAGTATAACCCGTAAGTGGTAGGCGTGCTCCTCCTCAGTCGTCGAGTAAATCAAAATGTCATTGATGAAGACCACGACAAATCGATCGAGCCATGGCTGAAAGATCCTGTTCATGAGGGCCATCAACACTGCTAGAGAATTGGTTACCCCGAATGGCATAACCAATAACTCGTAGTGGCCATACCGACATCTGAAGGTTGTCTTCTGCATGTCATCGTCTCGAACTCTGAGCTGATGATAGCCTGATCTAAGGTCTATCTTTGAGAACCACCGTGCTCCCTTGAGATGAGCGAAGAGGTCATCAATCCTCGATAGTGGATACTTGTTCCTCACTGTCACCAGGTTCAAGCGACGATAGTCGACACAAAGTCGCAAGCTCCCGTCTGCCATCTTGGCGAGCAATATCGGGGAATCCCAGGGTGAAACACTGGGTCGGATGAATCCCATTCCCTTCAAGTCCTCCAAATGTACCCATAGCTCTCGAAGCTTAGTGGGGGCCATCTGATATGCTCGAGTGGATATCAGGGCTGTCCCTATAACACCCCTAGCTTTCATGATACACTTCTCTTTCAATAATGCAATAGGCTGCATTGTACGCAAGTTCGAGATTCATACACACCGAAACCAATCAAAATAGCCATTATGAATAGTAATACCCACTTTTTTAAATTATATATATATTATATTTCAAAATGGACTTCATTTTTGGATTCATAATATCGAAATTATCCAAAGTTGAATTTTTGGTATTTTTCTGAGAACTTCCATTTTTTATGAATAGTGAAAAATACATAAAACATATTTTTTAATAAAAATAATTTATAGTGATAAATTATACTATTTAGTGGTTTTAATGTATAATTAGAATTTATTTTTACCATTTTATCAAATGGTGTTCATTAGAATTAATTTCACATTGAAATTGGACATGAACAATTGTCAACCTTTTGATATAGATTGTTTCTTAAAAAACACGCTATTTGTTGTGACAGTGGGAATTAATTATAAGATTAATTAATAAAACTTATATGTTTGAAATTTTTTAAAATAGACATCATTTTTGAATTCGTAATATAAATTATAGCTTAGGGTGAAATTTTGGCATTTTTCTGAAAAACTTCAATTTTTTTATGAATAGTGAAACCACTAATTGGTAGTTAAAAACTAATTTTTCGTTTAAATGAAACATTACCACTTCTGTGACTTGATTTTCAAAAATCCAACATACATGGTTTTCATTAAGAATTAAAATGTGGTTCAATGAGATTAAAATAATTTTTTTTGGTGAATAGTAACTTTTAAGTTTAATTAATCGCGATTAAAGGTAATTAGTGAAATTTAAGGTAAAAATGATATTATAAAAATATAAAAATACCTTGACACATTTCGTACCCATACTTTTTGAGTCATGGCCGACCAATACAATCCATGGGTCAACTTGGGGACCCCCTAGAGCCACTTTGGTAGGAAAATGACATTAAAAACTTTTTATTTAATGTTAAAATAAAAATGTCACAAACATTAGTTGTTTTACTAAAACAATTTTTAAATGGGGTTATAAAATTAATATTTTTTACTATAAATATTAATTATAAAGATTTAAATATTTGCTAAATCATTAAATTTTATATAATTTTTAGACATTAAAAAATTAAATTATTTATGACACCATGATGATGCAGCGATTACCTCATTATTTAACGATTTAAATAAAATGAAAAGATAATGTAAAATATAAGACCTACACATGTCAAAAACCTATTGGATGGGTGGATTTGGAACTCTTATCACCTTATCCTCGAAATATTAATTTTGGGACATTTTAAATCCGAAAAGCTTTTTTAATAAAGTAACCTTTTATAACTTTCCAAGAGTGCCCCTCCTTTCCTCTTATAAAAGGCCCCCACTTATACCACCTTATTCACACCTTCAAGCTATTTGACTCAGACAAACTCTACCAAAATAATCTCCCAACTTCCATCTCTTACTCCTAGAATCCTCACTTTGGGAAGAAGTCTTCCCATGGAATCCTTTGGCTCAAATCAAAAATAGTTACCAGATTTTAAGGTAATGTCTTCTCTTGTGTTCTTTTGTTTTATTTTGCTTCTCCAACCCCCTAAAATCTTTTTATTACTTTATTTTGTAACAAAACCAGTATCTTCAATATACTAGGATGTTGTTATGAGATTTAATTTTATTTAACCTTACACACACCTTCGTCTAATGGTTAACGAACATACTATTTCTGTGGGTGGTGAATTACTACCCCACGAAACGATGATTGTTCAAAATTATTTTAACACCTCTCATGGTGTCCACTATGATGAAAATATTTTTTATATATGATATATATTATGTTTATGTTTTCCTTATTCTTCTGTATTTTTCATTTATGGAACACCTTTATGATTTCCATTATGGGTAAACGCAATAATTTCAGTTTAGGAAGCGCGGACTACCGCCCCCTCAAAGTGATTTGAATCGTTAATTCCATATGTGGGATGTATAAAGGATGGGGTAAATGATATTATATAAGATATTATACTGGAATTATAATATACCTTTATATCATTGTGATTTCATTCCATTAAATACGAAATAGAAATGAAATTAGCGTTCATGCGTACGTACGGCTTACCGTCTCCATGAACGGTGTATTTCATTTCTTACCTTTAAATGTTATGTAATATTATAAAGGAAAGTAAATACTGGATATATCTGATATATATGATATATAAATCATGAATATAATTCTGGATATAATGTATATTTTACTACATGAACAACTTGTAATTATAAGAAGTTTATTTTTTGACTCAAGTACCAATGATTGATAAAATGACCGTTATTAACATAAATAATTACATAATGTTCATTACATGGTAATAAGTGATATAAAAGGAATAATAAAATTGAAAAAGGTTTTTAAGAAATTATAAATTAACTCTAGGTTATTATTCAGGAGGTTAAAGAACGGTCGAGTCAAGTCGGACACGAGGTAAGGGAACTTCTTAACCCAATTTCAATTCTTTGGGTTAATCTCATACTTTCAAATTATGCCATGATATTATTATGTACAATCTTGTATTTGAACTTTATTTATGTGTACTTATAGTGAATACACATAATTGATCTATTTTATTTAAAAAAAAGATCTTTGTAAGGGAACTTCTTAACCCAATTTCCATTCTTTGGGTTAATCTCCTACAATCAAATTAGGTCATGATATTATTATGTCCGATCTTGTATTTGTACTTTATTTATGTGTACTTATAGTGAATACACATAATAGATCTACTTTATTTAAAAAAATTATCTTTTAAGGGTCTTCGTCTCAATCTCCTTTTATTGAGGCATATTTTGTTTTATACACAACTTTCTTTTATATGGTGTATAAAACCCTTTGACTTTTACTTTTATTCAAAAGTAATATTTTTTTACAAAGCGTTTTACTAAATGAAAAAAGGAATGTTTTTGTCTTACGTATGTGGCGACAATGACTTCTCTGCCTCTGTGACCATTATTTGTGTTTCGGCTTCCTCTACAAGCCATAACATTGCTTTAAATGAAAAATAAATACAAAGTTTTAATTTTATTTTATTTTCGTATTGAAAATGGTTTTTAAAGTGTTTTTATTATATCAAATTTTTGCATTGATATCTTGTGATTGAAAAGTGGAAATGTTATGTTTCCTTTATGCATGTTTTATGTGATACAATTATGTTATGGTTTATGATATGTTTAAACCTATTCATATGAGGAATGCATTGGACTTATTAAGTGACGGGTGGAGCCTGCTATAGCTCCTCGATACATCGTTAGGTCTCATGAGACAAACTAGTGTATTGGCACAAGGCCTTGAAAAAATCTTATTTGTGGTCTTGGCATGAGGCCATGGCTACGTGGTTATGATAGTCTAGCATTATGCATTCCATCATTATGAAAGTGGTTATTGATATTTCATGTGATTATTCGACTAGTAGAATATCCATGTGAATAAGTAAATGACATAATTTCATTTTACTTTTTCCATATTATGTTGAAGTTCAAGTTTAAAAGGCTTTTGTTTTAGTTATACATTGCCTTATATGTTTATGTTTATTTATGAAAGCTTCCGCTATATTGTTATCCTTACTAAGCATCTGAGCTCACCCTTTCCAATGTTTTAATTTTTCCAGGATGTGAAGAAGCATATTATGAATGACCTACAAGGATAGTATGAGGTTATAGGAAGACAAGATGTTGTTGTAGTTTTTTTTACATTATGATGTAATATAAGACTTAGGAATGTATCTAGTGTTTCCAAGGCTACTAAACTAATCGTTCTTTCGAGACTTGGTCCTTTGTGATAATGCCAATGTTACGTAATAATGCACCGACTTTGGGTAACTGGGGTCAGAGCGTTATAGTTGGTATCAGAGGGAGGTTAGTACTAACCTTGGAAGCTAGATTTACATAAACTCTGATTAGAGCACATATCCCAAAGATAGACTTTGAGGATTAGTATAGAAGAACTTCCTAGAATTTTGGTATTATAGATATTTTGTGAGTTTTCCGAGCAATACATCCCTGTTTAGATACGAGTAGGTAGAGGCGGCTCTAGCATAGATGTACCTAGGGGTAAAACCTGAAAACACCGCTTTGAGCTAGACTCGAACGGGAACCAGTGCAGGACAACGGGACTTGCTGCAATCTTGGTTACGACACTCGTGGGGGATATACTTAGGATAATTATAATTTTTTTAAAAACCATTATGAAGGGTTTATGAGTATATACTTCTCAAAGAAAACATGTCTTTTTATGATTATGGATTATATCCATAAACTGTTCATTTTATGTTATGTGTTTTACATGTAGGAAATTATGTATTTTGATTCATAAACTGATCTAGTTTATGCCATTGTTTAGAAATGGAGCCTAGTGGGAGGAATGGAAACCGTATCAATGTATGAACTCCATGTAGGGATTTCCCTACTTCTCATGATAATTATAGTGGAGTTGGTGATACAACTGGTGCTGATCAGTTTATCACCATACTGGGACAACTCACTCAGGTTATGAATAATAACCTTACTCGTATGGAGCACCCTAATCCGCAACGTGGAAGATCAATGTTAGACCGCTTCATGAGGCAACAACCAGCAACATTTAATGGGGTTACAAATCCATTAGTAGCTGGGCAATGGATAAACTCCTTAGAGAAAATATTCCATGCCTTAGGGAGTAGCGAAAGGGAAAACGCAGTCATGGCAGTCTACCGCCTCACTAGAGATGCCGATCAATGGTGGTCCTTGATTGAAAATAAAAAGGAATATGAAAAAGTATCAAGTATGGAATGGATGGAGTTTAAGGAAATTTTATTAGAAAAATACTTTCCACATGACCATCGAGCAGATATGGAAGGGTAATTTCTGAGTCTGAGGCAGAAGGAGGATGAGAATGTCGCAAAGTATGAGGCCAACTTTACAAGGTTAGCGAGGCATGCTGTAGATTATATACGTAACCCAAGAAGTAAGATTGATCATTTCCTTGAAGGGTTAAAACGATATCTCCATCGATCTTTAGTATCGCAATCCTTCTCATCGTACGAAGATATTTTCTCGTGTGTTATCAAGACAGAAAAGGAATTTTCTAAGTCTTATGACAACAAAGTAAATCAAGAGAATAAGAGAACGGTGGAACAAGAGACATATAAAGGGAAAAAGGGAAAGAAGGATTTTCCATTATGTGATAATTTTTGGAATAATCACCCTGGTACTTGCCTAAAAGTAATGGGAGTTTGTTATAAATGTCGAGAAAAAGGTCACCAGGCTCGTGATTGCAAGGAAAAGAAAGAGGCTATCAATGTTGAATGCTACAATTTTAGGGAAATGGGGCATTATTCAAATAAATGTCCTAAGCAGAAGGGAAACTTACCTCAGAAAAGGCCAAGGGATCAAGTAAAATCTTATGATGTTACTACAGTTGAAGTGGAATAATTAATGTATCGGTGCTTTTGGACTCAAGGATTCTATTATGGTCATAATGATAATGTGATATATATATATAAGGATTGTACTGCAGTACTTGTTGTTTTCATTAAGGATTTAATATGATGAAGTTAATCATATTTTTAGTATGTCACAATAAGAGAAACATTACTTTGTTTGGGGAATCTGATGTTACAATTGATTTTGGAATTTAGATAACTTTTAGAGAAAGTCTGGATAGAGGTATTTTGGATAACTATAAAGGTTGGAACGAATTAAGTTGAACTTTTTATAGTATTGTTTAAGGTTAAAACATTTCTGAATATTATTTTTGGAATATTATAATACTATAGTGTTAGGAAAAGGAAAACCTGCAGGTTGGGGGATAACCCGTCGCGTCGGACAAAGCTATAGGAATTGAACCCACAACCATAGTGCGACAGGACATGATTACCTAACACTAGCCTCAAGAAGTCCCTAGTTATTAAATAAAATTTTTCCTAATCTAAATGTCATGTGGTAATATTTGTAACCTTATACAATTAAGATAAATAGAATATTTATTAGTTCTGTTACCATTTGGAGTGAAAGATGAGTTTGTGGTAAAACTTTATTAATGAATGAATGTCTACATGACAAGTAAGTATATTTCCTTACATTCTTAGTAAATCTATTAAATAAATTCCTCAACTTTATGAAAGGTAACTTAAAATAAAAACGTTTTTGGTTAACTTTTCCAACTGGGGATTCAATGACCATTTAACCAATCACAAGTTTGTGATTTTAATGTGGTTAACTTTCTCCTAATCCTGTTTTCTACAACTCTCCATCATACCTTGATGGTTTGTTTTTCCACCATATCCATATTTTCATAGAATCCTATTATGGGATATCTGGGGTGACCTTTGTACTTCTCTTTCTTTCTTTTAATGTTATATTTTTATTAACCCTATTTCCTATGTGGGTTTCCCACAAAGGTATTTTCTATTTTCAATATTTTATTTTAGAATAACATTTTCAAATTGCGAGGGTGAAATTTATTGAAGGAGGGGAGAATGTAACACCCCAAGCTTTCATGATACGCATCTGTTTCAATAATGCAATAGCTTGCATTGTATGCAAGTTTGAGATTCTAACACACCGCGACCAATCAAAATAGCCACTATGAATTGTAATACCCAGTTTTTGAAATTATATATATATTATATTTCAAAATGGACTTCATTTTTGGATTCAGAATATCGAAATTATCCTAAGTTGAATGTTTGGTATTTTTCTGAGAACTTCCATTTTCTTTATGAATAGTGAAAAATACATAAAACACCTTTTTAATCAAAATAATTTATAGTGATAAATTATACTGTTTAGTGGTTTTAAAGTATAATTAGAATATATTTTTACCATTTTATCCAATGGTGGTCAATAGAATTAATTTAACATTGAAATTGGACATGAACAATTGTCAATCTTTTGATATATATTGTTTCTTAAAAACATGCTATTTGTTGTGACAATGGGAATTAATTATAAAATTAATTAATGTAACTTATATGTTTGGAATTTTTTAAAATAGAAATCATTTTTGAATTTGGAATATCAATTATAGCTTAGGGTGAAATTTTGGCATTGTTCTGAAAAACTTCAATTTTTAATGAATAGTGAAACCACTAATTGGTAGTTAAAAACTAATCTTTCATTTAAATGAAACATTACCACTTCTGTGACTTTATTTTCAAAAATCCTACATACATGGATGTCATTAAGAAGTAAAATGTTGTTCAATGAGAATAAAATAATTTTTTGGTGAATAGTAACTTTTAAGTTTAATTAATCGCGATTAAAAGTAATTAGTGAAATTTAAGGTAAAATTGATATTATAAAAATATAAAAATAATTTGAAACATGTCCTACCCATATTTTATGAGTCATTTCCGACCAAGACAATCCATGGGTCAACTTGGGGACCCCATGGAGCCACTTTGGTATGAAAATGACATTAAAAACTTTTTATTTAATGTTAAAATAAAAATGTCACAAACATTAGTTGTTTTACTAAAACAATTTTTAAATGGGTTTATACACGTCATATTATTTACTATAAATATTAATTAGAAAGATAAAAAAATCATACATCATGATATTTGTTTTATAATTTTTAGACATTAAATAAATTAAATTATTTATGACGTCATGATGATGCAGCGATTACCTCATTATTTAACGATTTAAATAAAATGAAAAGATAATGTAAAATATAAGACCTACACATGTCAAAAACCTATTGGATGGGTCAATTTCAAATTATTAACACCTTATCCGTGAAATATATAATTTTGGGATTTTTTAAATCCGAAAAACATTTTATAATAAAGTAACCTTTTATAACTTTCCAAGAGTGGCCCTCCTCTCCTCTTATAAAAGGCCCCCACCTCTACCACCTTATTCACACATTCAAGCCATTTGGCTCGGCCAACCTCTACGCATATACTCTCCAAAATTCCCTCTCTTACTCCTAGAAGCCTCATATTGGGAAGAAGTCTTCCCAAGGAAGCCTTTGGCTCAAATCAAAAAGAGTTACCCCATTTTAAGGTAATGTCTTCTCTTGTGTTCTTTCGTTTTATTTTGCTTCTCCAAACCCCTAAAATCTTTTTATTACTTTATTTTGTAACAAAACCAGTATCTTCAATATACTAGGATGTTGTTATGAGAAGCATTTGATTTACACTTACACACAGCTTCGTCTAATGGTTAAAGAACATACTGTTTCTGTGGGTGGCGAATTACTGCCTCACGAAACGATGATTGTTCAAACTTATTTTAACACCTCTAATGGTGGCCATTATGATGACACTATTTTTTATATATGATATATATTATGTTTATTTTTTCCTTATGCTTCTGTATTTTTCATTTATGGCACACCTTTATGATTTCCATTATGGGTAAGCGCGATAATTTCATTTTAGGAAGCGCGGACTACCGCCCCCTCAAAGTGATTTGAATCGTTAATGCCATATGTGGGATGTATAAAGGATGGAGTAAATTATATTATATAATATATTATACTTTAAGTATAATATACCTTTATATCATTATGATTTCATTCCATTAAATATGAAATAGAAATGAAAGTAGCGTTCATGCATACGTACGGCTTACCGTCTCCATGAACTGTGCATTTCATTTCTTACCTTTAAATGTTATGTAATATTATAAAGGAAAGTATATACTGGATATATCTGATATATATGATATCTACATCATGAATATAATTCTGGATATAATTTATATTTTACCACATGAACAACTTGTAATTATAAGAAGTTTATTTTTTGACTCAAGTATCAAAGATCGACAAAACGACAGTTATTAACATAAATAATTACATAATGTTCATAACATGGTAATAAGTGATATAAAAGGAATAATAAAATTCAAAAAGGTTTTTAAGAAATTATAAATTAATTCTAGGTTATTATTCAGGAGGTTAAAGAACGGCCGAGTCAAGTCGGACACGAGGTATGGGAACTTCTTAACTCAATTTCCATTCTTTGGGTAAATCTCATACTTTCAAATTATGCCATGATATTATTATGTCATATCTTGTATTTGTACGTTCTTTATGTGTACTTATAGTGAATACACATAATAGATCTATTTTATTTAAAAAAAATGATCTTTGTAAGGGAACTTCTTAACCCAATTTCCATTGTTTGGGTTAATCTCCTACATTCAAATTATGTTATGATATTATTATGTCTTATCTTGAATTTGTACTTTATTTATGTGTACTTATAGTGAATACAAAAAATAGATCTACTTTATTTAAAAACATGATCTTTCTAAGGGTCTTCGTCGCAATCTCCTTTCATTAAGGCATATTATGTTTTATACACAAATTTCTTTTATACGGTGTATAAACCCCTTTGTCTTTTACTTTTATTCAAAAGGAATATTTTTTTACAAAGCGTTTTACTAAATGACAAAAGGAATGTTTTTTTCTTACGTATGCGGCGACAATGACTTCTCCACTGCTGTGGCCATTATTTGTGATTCGGCTTCCTCTACAAGCCACAACTTTGTTTTAAATGAAAAATAAATACAAAGTTTTAATTTTATTTTATTTTCGTATTGAAAATGGTTTTGAAAGTGTTTTTATTATATCAATTTGTTGTATTTATATCTTATGATTGAAATGTGGAAATGATATGTTTCCTCTATGCATGTTTTATGTGATACAATTATGTTATGATTTATGATATGTTTAAACATGTTCATATAAGGAATGCATTGGACTTAATAAGTGACGGGTGTAGCCCACTATAGCTCCTCGATGCATCGGTAGGTCTCATGAGACAAACTAGTGTCTTGGAACGAGGCCTTGACAAAATCTTATTTTTGGTCTTGGCACGAGGCCATGGATACGTGGTTAAGATAGTCTGGCATTATGCATTCCATCATTATGAAAGTGGTTATTAATATTGCATGTGATTATTCAACCAGTAGAATATCCATGTGAATAAGTAAATGGAAATATTTTATTTTACTTTTGCCATATTATGTTGATGTTCAAGTTTAAAAGGCTTTTGTTTTAGTTATACTTTGACTTAAATGTTTGTGTTTATTTATGAAAGCTTCCGCTATATTGTTATCCTTACTGGACATCTGAGGTCACCCCTTCCAATGTTTTAATTTTTCCAGGATGTGAAGAAGTATATTATGAATGACCTGCAAAGATAGTATGAGTGGATATGAAGACAAGATATTATTTTAGTTTTGTTTTACTTTATGATGTAATGTAAGACTTAAGAATGTATCGAGTGTTTCCAAGGTGACTAAAATAATCGGTCTTTCAAGACTTGGTCCTTTGTGATCATGCCAATGTTACGCAATAATGCACCGACTCTGGGTAACTAGGGTCAGGGCGTTATAGTCCTGGGGTACAGGTCAATATAAAAGTCTACCTCTCTGTGGGGAGGTAGTCCTGGAACATTGTTGGGGAAAATGTCCACATACTGATCCACCACTGCAGGAAAACTAGGACTCTGCACGTCAACTACTCCTAGGATGAGGCTATCCAGCTGATGAGTGATGGGATGTCCTCTCCTCTGTGGCAGTCCATCATGTGTTGCGAAGGCTCCCTTCTCGCCGGTGAAGGTGAACCTTCTCTCGTCGGTGCGTACACATCACACCTTGCGCCTAATATAGTCAATCTGAGAATGGACTGTAGATAACCAATCCATGCCCAAGATGACGACATAAGGCCTCGACACCGCTACAAGAAGATTCCAGCCAAAGCTCTCGCCTCCTAGAGTACGTTCACACTGCTGGCACCAGTGCGTAATCATCTAGTATGCTCACGTAAGAGTCTCTAGACGTAAGGATCGAGCCAACGGCTCTGTTGGAATCTCCAATCTCCGAACAAGGGAAGTGGCTATGAAAGAATTACTCGCTCTGGTGTCTATAAGAACTGTAACAAGGGTGGAATAGACACAGATAGTACCTCGAATCATCTCGGAAGCGCTGTGGTCATAGGCATCCGCTACCTGAAGTTGTGCCTGTCTCTGCCTGCCAGCTCCCTATGGTCGGGGTGGACCTCCTAGTGGTGGTGGTGGTAGAGCCTCAAAGAATCACCCACCACCTGCTGCTCGGCCAACTCCTCTGCCTTGTCCTCCTGCTCCCTGCGGACCGCCACGGTCGACACTCTGCCTCTGCCTGGGTGGTTCCTCAACCGTCTACTACTCCTCTGCACGGCGGGTCGGGTAGTCACGAGCCATGTGGCCCTGCCCGCCGCATGCGTAGCACTGTCTGCCTCTCGAACGACTGGATCTATGCTGTGTGCCCCGCACCATTGAGCCAGTGTCCTGAGGTCGTCTTCCTGAGGGTCTGGTCTTCCTGGACCCATGAGCCATCCGTCGACTGCCTGCTGCAGAAGAGTCTACTACGTGCCGCCCTACGGTAGGTCTAGCTGCTGATGCAGGCTCCGCAAGGAAGCTCTCGATAAGAAGGGCTCGCTCTAGTACCCTTGCCTGTGTCAGAATGTTGAGGGAGATCAGCGATGCCCTGATCTCCTGCCTCAATCCCTGCACGAAGGTCCAGGCCTGGATGTATGGGTCTCATACCATGTCCGTTGAATAGCGCGAGAGATCTGTAAATCTCGTTGAGTACTGGGAGACCGTCAAGCTGCCCTGCCGTAGATGAAGAATCTCATGGATGCGCACCGTACGGAGGGTGGCTGGGACGAACTCTGAGAGGAAGAGGCTCTCAATGTCTGTCCAGAGAAGAGATGCCTCGCCGTGCACCTGGAATATCAAGCTCCACCATCTGCCTGCTGCCGCGTGCAGTAGGCTCACTACGAGGATCACCATGAGGTCTGCTGTTGTCCTCACTAACCTGAAAACTCGTACAACTGCCTCCAGCCAATCCTTGGCTGCCTGAGGGTCTGTTTCCCCATGGATCCTGAGTGGTCGCTGACGCTGATACTCGGGCAGTGCACTAAGGTGACATGCATCGTCAACTGCTGGGGCTGGTAGCATCGGTGGCTCGAAAGGTAGCGGTACCGCCAGTGCCTCTACTGTCAAAGGGCCCTATACCGAGGCCTCGTCGCTCGGTGGGCTGTCATCACGCACAACTCTTGGAACCCTAGCTGGTTGCCGTTGTGGGGTCATCCTGAAAAAAAAAAACAGGTTCTCCACGGTCAAACAATATACCTGGTGAGCTAATATAAAGTAATCACAAAGAAAACCTGAAACACACAAGCAGTCAATGTTTTCGTTCATTATGTCGAAAATCAGAAGCCAGGGTCCTGGTGTATGGATACATAGGCCGCCGCACCAACACTAGACTCCTTGTACAGATGACCACACTCAATACTCTTAACACTATTTCTTCACATAAAAAAATATCAGAGTCCTAAGTTCTATGGTAGAAACGAACACCTCTGATACCAATTTGTCACGACCCATCCTCGGGGCCCGTGCCGTGACTACCCCAAGCCTGCCTACCAAAGGCCAGGGGATGGCGACTAGCACCAAGGCATAATTCTCGGTAAAAAGGGAAGGAATTTCCTATGTAAAGTAAACAAAAACCACAGAGCAAGCAAGCAGAAGTAAACACAAAGTAAAAACTGGGTACAACAGTAAATGCAGAAGAGTATGGGGGCCAGAATACAAACACAAACTGAAAGTATGTAAAACTGAAAAAGGGAGTACAACAACTGAAAAGTAAATCCGCATCCTCGAGCCATCCATTGGAATTCCCACCTGAAGGGTGGGTACAGATTGCCTCCACAGCTCCCCTGGTCCAACCGTCCTATCCGAGTACGCCCCGCCCTAGGGTCCACCTCCAGGTACCGACTACTCCGCAAGCCTCAACCATGATCAGCGTTGTCCATCGTCTGCAACCAACACAACGTAGTGCGGGCATAGCCCTGCAGGGGTGAGTATAAGCTACTCAGTAGGGACCCTGAGACCCCCGAAGGTCTGCCAGAATCCAAAAAGGATTATCCACAAAGGAAGATACAATCACGAAGTAACATTTGTCACCACATAGGTATATTCCCATACATATACCTAAGTCATCAATTCTCATTCGGCTCCAACATCCGAGCCCAAGTACAACCCAGTCCACACAGGAAACACAACCCAATCCACACAAGAAAGAATAATGTAATCCACATAGGATAACAAGTCAATCTTATTAAAGATAAGAATTGAAAGTCAATATTCAGCTCACACAGGTATACTTCTTCGTAAGACGATAGAGATGATCAGATATTGTCACTGATTCATCTAAGCCATCGGACCCACACAGGATCGATAGGTGCTGACCCCCGCAATGACCCACAAAGGATCGATAGGTAACTAACCCCCGAAATGACCCACACAGGATCAGATCCACACAGGATCTGTTGGCGCTGGCCCACACAGGACCGCTGGGCACTGACCCACCTAGGATCGGTAGCACTGATCCATGTAGGATCGCTGAGTGCTGTAGTCGTCGCCGTCGAATCCACAGAGGATTTCTGTACAGTCGTCATCGTCGTCACAGTCGCAGCCAGCTCTAGGGTTCCTTCACACAGCAACCTCGTTCGGGAGGGTCCGCTCCACGAGCCGAAGGGCTGATACATCAACAGACACATTGTCCGGAGTTTATGTAACCAAAAGTTATGTATCGTAAACAGGAACTCAACGTCATAGACGGCGCGTCAATCGGACACCCGGTCTGAGAGTTATTGGCTTATTCGTCCTAGGGGCCTGGTTGGTTTTTAAGTCAAAACCAACCCAACCGTACACCAACTGCGTCCAAACCTCGAGTGGAGTAAGCTAAAAGTTCTGTATCACTTATGGGAATCCATCAAAGTTGACAGCATGTCCAGTGGACGTCCGGAGCTCAAGTTATAAGTGTTTCCGCTCCGAGGGCCCAGTTAGTTTCACGTATGAACCAACCCGTGCGAACCCAAAGTACTCTGAAACCTTGAGTGTAATATATCAAAACGACCATCTCGTTCCAAGGATCGTATCGCCACTAACGGTGTGTCGATTGGAGGTCCTCAGCCCAAGTTATGTACAAAAGACCGTGAGAGGTCCGAAAGTGGGGGTTTCAGGCCCGGACCGACTTGGCCTGAGACCCCCTGGGTCGGCCCGAACCGAGTCCGGCCTGCTTGGGCGCAGAGCGGCCTGGCCTGGCCTGGGCGGCCAGGTGGCTCAGCTGAAATGGCCGAGCGGTCGAGGGGTGCGGGGGGGGGGGGGGGGGGGCGCTACCCCCCACTGTCTCATTTAACGTGGCCCCCACGTGGTGGGGGGGGGGGGGGGCGCTGCTGTCTGGCCAGCCGGGGGTTACGACCCCCAGCTCCTCCCCTGTCCGGCCGGACCGCTCTGGCCAGCCGTTTTCTACTGCCACGGGACTGGCAAGGGCCAGTCCCTCTGTTCCGACGCCGGCGGCCCGGAACCGGCCGCTGGTCCCCCTGCTCTGCCGCGGCCCGGAACCGGCCACGACCTTGGTCCATCTAGCACGGAACGATGGTGCCGTGCCCCACCGCCGCGGCCCTTCTCCGGCCGCGGTGCTTTGTGGTTCTCCGGCGCGGTGCGACGACACCACGTCTTTGGTTCATCTTCAACGGCGCGGCGCGACGGCGCTGCGCTTCTCCCTCTTTTTTTAGTAATTCCTGCACTGTGCTTCGGTACCGTGTTGCCTTGCTCATGCTGCAACAATATCAAACAACCAAAAAGGGGAGGAGAGTCGGCCGTGTTCGTGCGGTCCGACCTCCTCCCGTTATTGTGATAACAGGCGGCCCCAAATAGACGATAAGCCAACGATGAAGTAATCAGGAACAAACGAAATAATAATTCCCCTACCTCGAGCGTATTTGAACGGAGGTTCGTCGTGGAATTGCACGTCGCAAAAGGCAAGGGTCATTGACATTGCGGTACACAGCGTCACGTAGTCGACCTCTGAGGATTCAGCGTTCTTCATCGGAGATCGGTGCATTTTTCGCATTCTTCATGTTCTCCAATGAAGAACATTAATATCTTCCAGACCTCTCTCTTTCTCCCAAAGTCTCAACAGAACAAAACCCCAACAATAATAAAATAAGCTACCACTTATTTTATTACCCATGTCTTAAGTTGAAATTCAAATTAATATAACCTAAGTCATATTAATGGATGGTTATGGGATGTTAGGGAAGATGAATGGGTGGGGTTCGTGTGGGCCCCACCACTCTCATAACCTCCCATGGGAAGTTGGGTGGTTACCCCAACTTCCACTCAATGGATAACCACTTAAAAGAAATAAAAGTTGTAACACCATTTTTATTTTAACTTCCACAAAATTTTAACAACTCCTCCCATGAAAATGCAACTCTGGAAAAGGTGTTCCTAAGAAAATACAGGCACTGCGAATTCATCAGTGCCCTCAGAATTCAATTATGAGCACCGGTTCAAAAGTTAGAAAAACCCGCTCGTTCGTTCACTGAACGTACCCGAGCTAAACTTCAGATAGAAATTTCAGGCACACCGGGCCTCAGAATCAAGTGCCGTCAGAAACCGCGTTCTTGTAAAATCCCGAAGAAAATTAAGAAAAAATTTCCCTTGAATTTTACGGGTCTTTACATCTGGATTACGCACGGAACAATCTTTAAGTGTATTGCATGATCCACCTCATATTCCATGTAAACAAGGATATTGTCATTGAATGATACAATAAACCGGTCTATGTATGGCTGAAAGATCTAGTTTGTGAGTCCCATGAACACTTCTATGGATGTAGTCATGCCAAATGGAATCACCACGTATTCATAGTGACCATAACCACATATGAATAATGTCTTTAGTATATCCTCTTCTTGTACTCACAATTGGTGATATCCTAATCGGAGGTCAACCTTAGAGAACTATCATTCCCCTCTTAATTAATGTAAGTGGTCATCGATTCATGGTAGTGGATACTCAATCTTCATGGTCACCTAGTTCAAACACTAGTAGTCCACAAAAAACCTCAAGATCCCATCTATATGTAGAAAAAAAACTGGTGATGCCCAGGGTGAAACACCAGGACTTAGAAATCCATTCTCTTGTAAGTAATCCAACTGTACCATTAGCTCACGATGCTCTGTGGGATTCATCTGATATGCTGGTGAAGATATCAGTGACATACCAAGGTGTAAATCAATGTACAAGTCTATCTCTTGATGGGGAGGTAATACTGGAAGATATTATGGGAATACGTGCACATACTCTACCACTACTACTTGAAGCTAGCAACTCTTTACATCCACTACACCAAGGATCAGGCTAGACAACTGATGAGTAATCAGATTCCCCCTCCATTGCATGAGTTCATCCTATTCTACCTGGGTTTCCTTTTAACCAAAAAATTAAAACCTCATTCCATAACTGTGTACACACTACACCCTAAAATAGTCAATATGGGAATGGATTTTGGACAGCCAATCCATACCAAGAATAATGTAGTATGGCCTCAATTCTGCCACTAGGAGATTCTAACTGAAACTATTTACTCTGAGGGTCATATCACACAATCAACATTGATGTGTGATCACAGAGTCTTCTCTAGGAGGTGTCTCAAAGTGTAATGGTTGATTCAATGGTTTAACCCGAATCTTTAGGTCTCGAATAATATTACTGTTGAGAATGGAATAACTAGTACATGTCTCCATCAGTACTATTTCTAAAGTATAAAAGACACATATTGTACCTCAAATAATTCTTGTAGACCGTGGGTTATATGCCTTGATGACATATAGTTGTCACATCCCCTATCATCGAGCTTCTTAAGCCTGGTGTGGACCACCTGGGGGTGGTGGTGGTAACATGTATAAATGTAGACCATTTCCTACTTCTCTCCCAACTCCTCTGTCACATATTCTACCCTGAAGATCTTCCGACTCCTATCACTATCTCTACCTTGGTGGTACATCCACTATTTCCCTATCAGAATCATTACAGTTCGGAAAATCTCGAGCAAGATGTACCCTACCAATACAATAGTAGCACTACCTCTCCCTAGGCTGACTCAACCCACCCATGTGAGCCCCAAACTCTAGATACTCTATCCATGGACCTTATTCTAAAACATCTCCCATGTATGAATCCCTAATAATGACATAGGTTCCCTACTACTGAGGTATCTACACCTGCTCATCCATTGCTAACTATCACTGGATATATATACTCATCCAAAAAACCGTCAACCCCCAAAGCTTCCTCCCGCACCCCATCATAAGTAGGAATTCACAGAGGGATATCAATGGCTATAATGTATCTATGTAGAACTTGATTGAAGGTCTGAGCCCTAAAGTTATAATCTATAACCATATTCATTGAGTACCTTGAAAGGTTGGTGAACCTCGATAAATAATCACCCATTTTCATGCTTCCATTCTAGAGTAGAAGAAGCTACTAAATACGCATAGATATAAGCATAACTGGTGAGAGATTTTATCTAAAGAGATGATAATACTCTTCCCTTGAAATATTCACCTCGTCGTGAGTCTGGATAACCAAACTCCCCCATTTCCCTTACAAGCCATGTAGAAGGCTCATCTCCAGGTACACCATCTAATCTAATGGTGTCTTAACTAGACATAAAACTCTGGTTACTACCTCCCGCAAGTCCTCATCCGCCTTAGGGACCGGCTCACCTAAGAACCTGATGAGTCTCAATATCTAAAATTCATGATGTGCACTCAGCCTACGCTCCTCATCTTCTAGTACTGCAGGTACCACATGTTGTTCCAAAGGTAGTAGTATTGCTGGTGCACCACCTAGAGGTGACATCTGATGGGAACTATTCTCTATATCAAATTATCATCATGGAGTTCGTCATCCTCATGATTAAGCTTTTGAATCATAGTTGGTATAAATCCCAAGGGAATCTAGTATGCAAATAAGATGTACCACAGTCAATGAGTATACTTAGAGAGGTAACTCAAGAAGGTAATGGAACCAAAACAGATTCATATATGATTCATGCACCATTATTTTCCTAACAACCAATGCTCTCATGTACAGATTTGAAAAGTAAGTTATCATAATCCTGGTGTATGAATATGTTTACCACCGCACCAACACTAGAATCCCTGGACTGAACAAAAAACTTGAAACACATAAAACTATTTCCCCTAACCAATATTAATGACTGCTAGTCCTAATGTAGAACTAACTGTCTCTGACACCAATCAGTTATGACCCATCCTAGTGGGGCCCATAAAAGTGACTCCCCAAGCCCACCTCCAATAGTCCAGGGGCTGGTGACCATCACCAAGTAGGCATATAACTAACATGTGAGGGATTACCTATGTACCTATACGCACACACACCCAATCTGAAAAAAAATGATGAAATGTAAAAACCACTAAGAACCAAATGAATACATACCACTATATCCCAACCAATGTACAACAAGAATGTAATGTGTAGTAAACTAAACCAGGGAAGAAAAAAAGACCACTAAAAAGAGGTATATAACCACAAGTCCAACCAATAATAAGAAGTATTGGGAGTGTTTTCTATAGCTATAGAAACACCTTGGCCAGCCTGATCTCACAAGGAAATGTCTAGTCCGGGTCCACCTAAGACTTCATCAAACGGTGGCTCATCCACACAAGAAAGGACTTCTGTGGGAAATTCTCATGTATGGGTGAGTATAAAAATACTCAGTAAGACACTCTGAAACCACTAATAAATACACAAGTAAATTTACAATTAGATCTGTAGAGTATATTTCTTCAGCACATATAATAGGAATATATAGACATAATCAATTCAAGACATACAGTTTATAGGTAAGCCATAACTTCTGCATTCCAACACTAGGGATAAACCTCAAATATTACATGAAGCGCACATTCGAGATAACACAATCATTTGTCTGATAGCACTAATGATGCCCATTCTAGAATTACTATTCATCATGAATGGTCATGAGAGAGTGATAAGCTGATAGATCTGAAGAGAATGTGATACCACAAATGAGGATCACAACGAGGGCCATGGGGTGACAAAAATAACACCATATATATTAACCTACTAAGTTGAGGAATGAAGCCTAGTGAATTTAGTTACCTTAGTACAAAATAATCTACCTAGGGAATGAATAATGAATATAGGATCCTGCTCTAGGCCTTTCGGGGGTGATTCCAACAACTCTATCCAAGATGTCCATCTGATGGGATCATAGTCCAATTACTAGAAAATGTTTCAAAACTACCTTTAGGGAAGTGATAAGGGAATAGAACCTAAAAAAACGTTTCCAAGATATGGAGGAAAAGAGAATCAAGCCATGTATGAAGGGATACATGATTTTTAGTGGGGTAACACATCATGTTTCTTGAACTTGGGTAATTACCTTGTTAAACGGACCATGTCATTACATACTATGTCATGTAGAATATGGTTACATGGCATGTAGAATAATTCACATGCCATGTCTTCCATATGGGGTCCACCCATGTACTGTAGACATGTTCCAATACATAGTATCAACCTGTGTCTCTTCTCATGTCCCGATACATGGGTTAATTCATGTACATAGTCACGGGCAAGTCATGTGGTGGGGTACATTCTATGTAGGAAATCCGTGTACTCCACCGCATTTCTGTGTATCTCCCATGATACATGCTAAGTCTCAAGGAAGGGAATACATGCCGTGTGATAGAGTCACATGTGGTTTGACATATAAATATATCCCATAACCCTGGCCTCCACTTATTGGGGGCCACACACCATGTAACCCTAGGTTTACTCACCATGTTCATCAGGATTTTCCCAAATTTCTAGTTCTTCCTCTACACGCTTTGTCCAGTCTTTCAATATTTTATTTTGTGGCCCACTCACCTTGAAACTCATGATATAGGGTCTTTTGACACCCTAACACCAAATCGAGGTGTTTTGAGCCTTAAATGATTTCGGAAATCCATTTTGAATTCATCCCAACACAAACCACTCGAAGAATGGTTTCTCCCAAATCACATTGATTCATTCGTCGTTGTCATCGTCACACCTCCATTAGGTCATCCTTAGGTTTGATCTTTAATTTTAGATCGTTGTGAAAAGAAACGAAGGTTCAATGATCTTTTATTCATAAACATGAAAATTATCGAAGAATGCGTATAAATGGGGGAAAAGATACGTAAAGAAAAAAACTCGAGGAATGAACCTTGAATTTTTTTTTCTGACCTCAATCTGTTCCCATAATAATGATAAAAAAATATAAATTATCAAATATTCAATCATTGATATTCCCATAGTTATACCCACCCCACAAGGAATGATCGAATCATGTATCATCTTGTTCATTTTTTGGTCTGTGTCCATCATTCAATCTATAAATGGGGAAGGAAATCCCAAATAACGCATCCTACATTTAATTTGGATCTATGGGTGAAGAATATTTGTGGCTATGTAACCATTATTAGAAAGATCCATCTAGAACATCATTTGTCGATCATCAATATATGATTCTATCTTCATTTTCTTGGGAGGGTTCTCTAAATCACTCCCCATAGACGCTCCGACATTGCTAGGGTTATATAGATAACTGTGGGATTTCATAATAAGGATATTTTTAAATGAAATATCTAGGTTAATGAAATAATTTTAATATAAATTATTTAATGATGATCCCATAATTTTTTATTTTTTCCACAAAAGACCCACACCGACTAAATTTATTCCACACCTAGGGTAAAGCCACTGCTTAGAACTCAACGGTGCCCTCTTATTTCTGATTCAAGCATCCGTTAAAGAGTTATTACACTTTTTTTAGAAAACTTCATACACATGCTATTATAAGTTTAATATTTATGAAGAAAATATTTCAGTAAGACTGCGCCTCCTAATCTCACTCCATCTCAGTACCTGGTCTTGAAATTAATCAGTATAATTTTAAAAATAATACACGAAAAAATTGGGACATTATAATTTACACATGCTGTAATAACTACAAAATGTGTAAAATGTTGGGATTGTAACACCATAAGATTTTATGTTATATCTATTTTAAATTTAACATCTTTTATGTCTTATGATTCATGCAACACTGATCTTAAACGAACCATGATATACTATTAAATATTAACGTAATTGTTCGAATAGAGAAGTGACCATTAGTGATATTAATATAGCCATTAGAACAACTACTACACCTATTTGAGTATAAATAAAATTTAGCTATATCATAAATGAAAATATGATATATTTATATCAGGGAATAAGTAAATAAATGTTCTAAAAATGATAAATTTAGTGTTGTTATATTTTAGAATTATAAATGTTTATTTAAAAATTAATAATAAAAACAATTATTTAAAGTGAAATTTATTTTCATAAAATAGATCTATAAATTAATATTTTATTTCATTATAATTTTAAGATAATTTTACGATAATATAATTAATTTCTCAAAGGTTTATAAAATCAGTAATAATTTTATAATCATTGTTTTTTGAATAAATGATGATTTTAATAAAAAAATTAAATTTATCATATTAATAAAATTATTTTTATAAAATGGAGTAAATTTTTAAAATATACATGTTGAAAAATGGTTAGGGTGAAGTTTTGAGATTTTTCTAAAATAGTTGAATTTTTTTGTGAATTATAAAATACAGTAATTTATGATATTTAACATTTTAAGCTATATTCATGTATTATTGAGTCATTAATGATGTAAGAAACCATTTTTTATTACTCAAATGTACTATTATATATAATTAGTAAAAATAATCAACACTATTGGTAGTCTTGATCCAATATAATAAAACAATAAATAAAATAATCAAAATAAACCTCTCTCCGCCACTATAAATACCAACCCTCACCTCCACTTCTACTCACACCGTCTAAGCCTTGAATCATATGAAAATTATTCCTAATTACTCTCCCAAAGCTCTTCCCCACATCCAGGTCCTTGCAGTATGACTAAAAGTCAAAAACCAATTTTCTTACGGAGGTTCCCAAGGAGATGTTATTCAAGAGAGGAAATCATCTTTCTTCACTTTTAATTTATTTTATTTGTCATCCTCTCCTAACACCCTATAAAAAGTGGTATGGTAACTATAGAATCATAAAAATACATATAATTTTATTTTTATAATGGAATATCTATCAAATCTCTTATCTTATCCATTTATTTTGTTTAAAATTGAAAACATCATCCGTGATGTGTCGATTCACCGCCTCCATGGATAGTTGGTTTTCATTTTCCATTACCACCTTTAAGGATAGTTATAGAATAAATTTTGTTGTTAAAAAATATTAGAATATGTTCATTACAAATTATTCAATTTTCTAAAACCAGTATATAAACATAATATTTAATAAAATGATACTAGTACATGATGGCCGTAAAAATTACCAAAATAAACTAATCATTTATCATTAACATTTTATCTAATGAATCATCCTCACAACATATATCCAAATGATATATGAGTAAAATTTAATCTTCTATAATTTAATAAATATTAAATAATTTTAGTTTTGTAGTTTTTTTTCCATTTTATAAGAACAACCATTATTATACACAATGGATCCGACCATAAAACTATGAAACAGACACTTCCAGAACAAAACAATTAAACATTATAACTCAACAAAATGGCCATAAGTAAGAATAATAAATTTATAATATATAAAATATATTTTTATTAGGTTGTTAATTAAGTAATTAATAAATCTAATTTTATTATCAATAATATTAAGTACAAGTGTATAATGCTTTCGAACATAAGGTAAGGGTTTCTCATCTCACTTTTATTTGTATGATATATGCCTTATTCACCTAATATTTATTATATGTGGTATACGTATAATACCATTTGATATATCATATCAAGAAATATATTTATTATAATTCTATTAAAACTTTAATTTGATTATAATTAATTTTATGGGGCATACAGATGAACATTTTTCAATGTGGTAAGGGAATTCCTAACCCAATTTACATTCATTGGGTTAAACATCTACTCTAATTATTTTTTCATGCGATGATTATGTGTAAAATTAATTTTTATTATCATTAGTTGTAAATTGAATTGTTTTAGGTGTAGTTACATCAAATACAAAAAATTAATTCATTAGGTTAATTCCCTCAGTTTCTCTTAAAAATACTCTTTTAAATGTTTTTTCCCAAATCTAAAAGAACTTTTTTTTAAACTAAACAGTATGGGTAAAAATTTATAATTTCATAGGGAATTAATTTTTTTAGAAATACTTTATATGTTTACAATGTTATTTCCAAGTAAATGTTTTTCTTTTATAACTACACAACTTTTTTAGAAAATTATACCAATATAAAAAGGCTATTTCTCTCAAGAAACGATCAATGATTTTGTTTGAGTATTTTCATCTATGTAAACACCCTGTATTATATTTTATTCTTAATTGGGGTTTATCCCTTATGATACCATCTAACATATTTTTTTAATGGTTTATGGTCATTTTTATTGGGGATATACTATCTTGATATCATTCACTATATTACTCTGGATAGTTTATGATTATGTTTACTAATTGGGGAAATTATATACATTTCATGTTCTAGTTTAAGTATGAATGTATATATTGATTATTTTTCACACCTTTAATATTATTAATTAATTGAACTTATTATGTGTTGGGTGGTGATCTCTATAGCCCCTCAATGCATCGGTAGGATTCATGAGTCAATCTAGAACAGGTATTGGCCAAGGCCTTACCAATTTATAGATATATCTTAGTCGAGGCCTTGATGATATGTTTATGATTTCATGAATTGTGAATTACCTCATTATGAGATTAGTTATTGATAATCTAGTTGATTATTAGACTAGTATAACAACCATTGTTAAGTTTCATTCTCATTTTATTATTTATATTTAATTATTAGGTAAGAATTTATTCCTATCATATTATGATCATGATTATGTTTTAACAACTGTTTTTAGTTATTCACCATTCCTCATTATTTATACTTATTTATGATAGTTTCTGCTATATGATTACTCTTACTAAGTATTTTATCTCACCCCTTTATTATGTTTTATTTTACCCAGGATGTAAATATGTATATTATGTTTAAAATATAGGGATAAGCTAATAGAATTGGGATGTATCCAATAGAGTTACTATGTTGTATTTAATTTCAAGTTTTAACATAATAATTATTATTGTATCTAGTTTTTTTTAATATCCTAAACTATTCAGTCCTTTGGGATAAAATCACTATTAATTAGTACCAATGTAATAAATTAAGTCATTGGCTCTGGGCTACTAGGTTCTGGTTCATTATAGTTGGTATTAAATAATGTTCAATAGAATGTTTTGAAATTAGATTTATGAAAACATAGATGAGGAAAATATAAAATTATAATTGAATTTGAGATTATTACTATGGTAACCAAGATTATTATTTTGAGTTTAGTTATAATTTATGTGTTACACTAGTTTTAAAATTTCATAACAAAATATAGTGTATGACATTGTTTATAAATGGTGACTAGAATAAGGAATTAGAAAACATATCAACACACATTTTCCATGTTGGGATTTCCCTCTTATGGAAGGTAATGATGTTGGATCTAGAGCTACAAATAGAGATAAGAAACTGATAACTATACTGGTAAAACTAAATCAGGTTATGAGCAATAACCTGACTTGTTGTGAGTATCCCGATCCATAATATAGTGTAAAAATGTTAAATAACTTCATGTAGAAAAAACCTCTATCCTTCAATGTGGAGAAAAACCCATTTATAGCTTAGAAATGGATAGGTTACTTATAGAAGATATTTATCACTTTGGGAAGTAATGAAAGGGAGAGGGTAATGATGGATTTTATCATCTATTAGGAGATGCAGATCAATGGTGTCCATCGTGTCAAAACAAAAAATGAGGAGAAAGAAATTGAAAATATGTAATGGAAGTAATTTAAAGACGTTTTTTGGAAAAATATTTCCCTCATGAATAGTGATAGAATATGGAGATAAAATTCCCGAGTCTGAGATAGAAAGAGGATAAAAAACATTCTACGTTTGAATCCAACTTTACATGGTTAGAGAGGTATGAAACATACTATATACATAATTCAAGGAAAATATTGAGCATTTTTTTGAACGTATTAATCCAATTATATGAAGGTCTCTAGACTCCAAAACATTATCATTATACGTGGATATAATATCATGTTCCATCAAGCTATAAAAATAATTTTCTGAGACATATAGTTTCGAAGGGAAGTAAGATAAGAAGATGGATATTGAGTAATATGGAAGTGGAAATAAGAAAAAGGGAAGAAGGGATGAATATAATTTAAAACATTCAATAAATATGGAATGAAACATCATGGAACATCCCCATTGGGAATATTAGTTTTTTAAAATTTTGGAGAGAAAGTCCATCATGCCTCCAATTACAAGGGAAATAAAGAAGTAAGAAATGTGAATTTCTTCAACTATATTAATATGGGACACTATTAACCTTAATGTACTATAAATTAAGGGAAATTTCACCAAAAAAAGGTAAAAGGGCAATAATATGTATTCACAAAAGTCGAGGATGATGTTTTTAATGATGTGGTAGCAGGTACATTAATCATCTCATCCAATTTAGATAAATAGTTATTGGATTCTAGATCATTAAATTTCTTTATATCTTCCTAGTTTGATATAAAAATTATATATTTCTAATTCACCTTAACAAAGTATTTCTTAGTAAAAACTTTTAGTGGAAAACTTTTTGTAATAAATATGTGTCGAGTAGTTGTTATTATAACACATAAACATACTATAATTAATGATTTTGTTATCACACCTATGATTTATTTTTATATAACTCAAGGTATGGAATGGATTTCAAAATATAATGATCAAATATATTTACTGAAAACAACTTTAGGATCCAGGCAAGCCCAACCCTAAAAAAATTTATTAAAAAACCAGAGAAAGTGAAAGAGAAGGGGGTTCAAAAAATAGGAATAAAAAACACCATGAACATCCAAATAAAAAATATGATAGAAAAAATCAAGAGCCACAAGTGATCATCCCTATAATTCCTCCAAAACATCCCTCTTTGACAAAGAATCCATTGCCTAATTAGCCTCTCTTTAGACATGAGTTACATCTAGGTGGATGTATTTTATCATCTAAAGTCATTAAATCTAGAAAGGAAGGATTTTCAATGGAATGGATCTAGAACAATCCTTGAGGATGTGCACCATATTTGTAGAGTTATATTCCACCTAGAGATGTCTACATCCATGATGAGTGGAATACTTGATCACTTTAATCATAGCCCACAACTCAGCATCAATTTTTTTACCTTGTCCAATGTAATTTAATAAACATAACATAAACTATTATTCATGATGAAGATATATAATTTCTTATCTTTACTGGGGATAACATTATCATCTGAATCATAACTGGATCTACTTTCGGTACCTCTTATAAATTAGTTTCATAAATAATAATAGAAGATAAAAATTAGTGATAAAATAGGTGACCATAAAAATATTATGTGACTATTGTATATGAATACATTAATGTATTTCCAGATGAATTTCTTGGAAATATTCTTGATTATAAATCTATGTTTTCTATTGAATTAATTTTCTTTTTGTTATGAAGAATGATAGATATATGAGGTTTTGCATTGACTATAGGGAGATCAATGATATTAGGATAATGAAAAAGTATCTGATGTCTCAAAGTGATGACTTATTTAACCAACTTCATAGAGTTAAATATTTTTCAAAGATTGATCTTCATTTTAGAAATCATCAATATCAGGTGAAGAAGGAGGATATTCCAAATATAGTGGATCAAACAAGGTATATACATTATGATTTTGTAGTAATTCCATTTATACTGAATAATTCTCCCTCTAATTTTATAGATCCAATGAACAGCGTATTCATGGAATATCATGACATTTTTTTGGTATTTTTTGATGATATCTTACTGTAATGTAAAATCAATAAGCACCATGAGAACCACTTGAAGATTTTTTTGGATATTGTTAGAAGAAATGAGTTATGTGGGAAGTTTAGAAAGTGTGAATTATAACTTAAAATAGTTTATTTTCTTGGCCACATTTCCTCTAATAATTGTATCTCAATTGATCCATTGGAGAAAAATCTATCCCAAGAATGGCCTACACCAATGAATATAACTGAGGTGTGTAGTTTCATTTTTTAGTAGGTTACTATCAAGGTTTAGTTAATAGTTTTTCCGAATTAAATAATATGTTTACCAAGATTAATCATAAAGGGGTTAAGTTAATTTGGATAAATGAATGTGAATATTGCTTTAAAGAATTGAATGGGATATTATTGAATACTTTGATATTGACTCTACCACTGGGAAAATGTGGTTTTGTGATTTATATTGATTTGTTGAATAAAATACTTGGTTGTTTACTTATGAAAAAATTATAGAGTTATTCCCTACGAATCAAGGGAGTCAATCACTTATGATAAGAACAATCCAACTCATGATATTGTGTTAGCAACTGTAATATTTTCTTTGAAGATATGAAGAAACTATATTTATGGAAAATGATATGAGATATATAAAAATCATAAGAGTTTAAAATATATCTCTTCATAGAAATAACAAAACATGTGGAAAAGGTTAGGGCTCGAGTTACTCAAGGATTATTATTTTCAATACACTGCCACCCAAGGAAGTAAAATAAGGTAGTAGATGCATTGACTAGGGAGGATCACGGAGTTTGGAACAAAATGAGGATTGGAAGGGATCTTATATACACGGGTCTAGTAAATATGGATACGAAATTTTTGGGGGAAGTCGGAACATAACTAGTTTTTCAAATGGTTTCCAAACCATCATTATTATAAAATATAAAAAGTTAGCACTCTAATGATGATAATTTTCAAAAGAAAATTATTTCTTTGAAAGATGGGAAAATGGTAAACATCATATATGTATATGGAATTTTGAAATTTTGGAAGAGGATTTGTGTTCCCTCTATACCCAAGATAAAAAGAAATTATTTGATGACTCTCATAAATCGAATTTCTCCGTACAAACATGTAACACTAAGATGTATAGATATTCAAGGATCATTTTTGGAGGGATAATATAAAGCCAATTTTTTTGGATTATGTTTCAAGCTGTTTAGTTTTTGAATAGGTGAATTATAAAATAAAACATCATAGAGGAGTCATGAAACCTCTATGAATTCTTACATGGAAATGGGATGAAATTTCTATGGATTTTATAACTGCATTACCAAATAATGCAAAAAGTAATGAAAAAATACATGTAATTGGTGATAGGCTTACCAAATCCACACATTAAATTTCTATTAGAGACTATTATCTACTATATTACCTTCAAAAAATCTGTATTATTGCACTTTTTATACATCATGGTGCACCTCTATCGATTGTGACTGATCATTATCCATGATTTACATCATAATTTCATAAACGTCTTTCGAAGGCTCTTGATACCGAGCTTCATTTGAGCACTTATTAACACCCTCAAACTGATAGGCAATCATAAAGGATGATCCAAAAATTAGAATACATTTTCAGATCATGCCTAATTGAGATTCAAGGTATGTGAGATTATTATTTACCTTTGGTAAAATTTTCCTATAACAATAGTTTCCATTCAAATATTAAAATGGAACAATAAAATGCATTATATAGAATGTGATGTCGTAAACCAACTTTTGGTGATGAAGTTAGAGAAAAGATACTTGTAGGCCTAAAAATTACAGAGGAAACAACATAAAAGGTAATGACTATTAAAACCCAAATAAATGTATCTCAATGTAAGTGAAAGAGTTGTGCTGAAAACCAAAGAAACGATTCAGAGTTTCATGTGGGAGGTCGTGTCTTTTTTAAAGTACCTCCAAGGAACAGTGTCATCTGGTTTGGTATGAAAAGGAAAATGAGCACTAGGTACATCAAATTTTTTGAAATTATGGATAGAATTTGAGATGTGCCTTATCATTTGGCAATTCCACCTAGCCTTTCAAAAGCACACAGTTTTATCCACATCACTTTGTTAAGAAAGTACATGGCATACCCAATGCATGTTCTAAATTATGATGGAATAGAATTGGAACCTGATTTATCGTACTAGGAATACCCTCTCTTGATTCTGGACACTATAGAGTATGTGTTGAATAATCATATGACTCATATTGTAAATGTATATCTGAAAAGTTTTAAAATTAATGATGTGATGTGGGAACCATAAGAAATCTGGATAAAAACCTTTGAATTTTTTTTTATGATTTGATATTATAAAATTTAGTAGGATGATGCTTTTGATGGAGGGGAAAATAGAACACCCATATATTTTATAGCATGGAACTTTTTAATTGGACATCTTCGACAGATTAAGTTGCATACAACACAAAATATAAACGAACTCTGATATACTATTAAATATTAACACAACTGTTGGAATTGTTTTGTGACTGTCAAAAATAGTAATCTATCCATTACAATAATTACCTCACCTATGAGATTATAAATAAAATTTAGTTATCTCATAAATGAAAATAATATATATTTATATCCTTGAATAAGTATATAAATGTTTTAAAAATGATAAATTAATTGTTGGTATTTTTTTGAAACATATATTTTTATTTAAAATTTAATAATTAATAAAAAAATTTAATAGAAAACAAACCTTTATAAAATATATTCATAAATTAATATATTATTTAATTATAATATAAGATAACATTATGAGACTATATTAATCTTTCAAAGTATCATAAAAACAGTTATAATTTAAAAATAGGTATTTTTAAAATAAATGAAGATTTTAATTAAAACATTAATTTATCATAATTTTAAATAAAATTATGAAATGGTTTCAATTTTTTAAATATAAAGATCAAAAAATTTTAGGGTTAATGTTTAGGATTTGCTTCATATAGTTGAATTTTTGGTGAAAAGTAAAACAGAGTAATTTACAGCATTTAACATTTTATTCCAAATACATGAATTTTTGAGTCATGAATAATGTAAGAAACCATTAGTTATAACTCACATGAAATATTAACTATATTTATTCACAATAATCCACACTACTGATAGTGTTGATCCAAAATAATAAAATAATCAAAAAACAGCCATCTCCTCCAATATAAATACCACCCCTCACCACCTCTTATCATAACACCTTATATACCTTGAATATTGTCTAAATTCAACCTAATTACTCTCACAAACCTTTTCCCCACATTTTTTTCCTTTTATTATTACCGAAAGACCAAATCCATGTGTCTTAAGGAGGATCCCATTGAGACACTATTGAAGAGGTAAAATCATCCTTCATCTATTTTAATTTCATATATTTTTTAATCATCTCCTCAACTCCACTATCAAAAGTGGTATGGTAACTATATAATCATAGAGAAACTGTAATTTTATTGTAATAATGGTCTCTCCATAATTATATCTCTTATAATCTTCTTTTATTTTGTTTAAAAATGAAAACACCGTCCCTAATGTGTCGATTCACCACCTTCAAGGATGGCGAGTTTCCATTTTCCATTACCACCTTTATGGTTAGTCATAAAATCATTTTTACGGTTAACCACTATTAAAATATGTTCATTAAAAATCATTTAATTTTCTAAAACCAGAATATAAACATAATATTAAATAAAATTATACTAGTTCTTGATGGCCGTAAAAATCACAAAAATAAAATAATCATTTTTCATTAACGTTTTATCTAATGAATCATCCTCATAAAAAATATCCAAATGATATATGAGAACCATTTAAAATTATTTATCGTAATTAATACAGAATAATTTCCCTTCTGTTATTTTTTCCATTTGATAAGAACTCCCATAATTATACACAATGGAGCTGACTATAAAACCATGAAAAAGAGGCTTCCAGAACAACAAAATTAAAAATTACAGCTTATCAAAATGTCTTTAAATGAATGTAAAAAGATTATTATTAAAATATATTTTTAATAGTTTATTCATTATTAATTAATGAATCTAATTTGATTATCTAGGTCATTATATATATATTTAGAAAACATTCTAACATTAGGAAATGGTTTCTCATATCACTTTTATTTCAATGAGATATGCCTTATTCTCTAGATAATTATTGTGTGTAGTGTATGTATACTTTCCTTTGATATATCATATCATGAAATGTCATTAAATTCATGTTATTAAATGTTTCATTTGACAATCATTAGTTTTATAGGGCATACAGTTCGACTATTTTTATAGTGGCTAGGGAATTCTTAACCCAATTTTCATTATTTGGGTTAAACATCGACTCCAATGATTATTTCACACTACAATTATATATCAAATAAATTTTTATTATATTTTATTTTATTTAAAAATTTTATGTGGATTTATATATAATACAGATAAGTTATTCATTTTGATAACGCTCGCACTTTATTTTAGAAATAATCTATTAAATGTTTCTTTTTTTGAAAAAAATTAACAGAAACATTTTTAATACAAATACGAAATGATCGGGTTTTCCCTATTTAATGAATCCTTAATTTTTATGGAATTATTTAAATGTTAAATTATTTTTCCAAATAATTATTTTTCTTTTATAATTTCACTTCTATTTAAATAAAAAATTCCAATGTAAAAAACTGGGATTTCTCTCAAGAAAATTTATATGGTTTTGTTAGATATTTTAATCTATATCAATACCCTATATTTAATATTATGTATAATTGAGTTTGGTATCATAGGATACCATCTAAAATATTTAATTGAATGGTTTATTATCATTTTTACGGGGAATGTACAATATTTATACCATTCATCATATTACTCTGGATAATTTCTTATTATATTTACTCATAAGGGAAATAATTTACATTTAATATTATAGTTTCAATATGAATTTATATGTTCAATATTATTCACACCTTACATATGAGTAATTAATTGGATTTGGTATATTTCATGAGTGTCCCACTATAGCCCCTAAAATAATTAGTAGGTCCAATGAGACAAACTAGATCAGGTTTTGGTCAATGCCTTTCCAATTAATGTAGTCTTTTTTGGTCGAGGCCTTGATGTTATGTTTATGATATCCCACATTATGAATTACATCATTATGAGACTATTTATTGATAATACATGTTATTATTATAATAATATAATATCCATGGTTATATTTTATTTTTATGTGATTATTTATATGGAATTATTTGGTCAGTTTTTATTTATACCATATTGTGATCATGATTATTTTTTAATTGCATGTGTTTTTTGTTATTTAACCTTCCTTATTGTGTATTATTATTTATGATAGCATCCAATATATTCATGACCTTATTGAGAATATAATATCAAAACAATATTATGATTTATTTTCTTGTAGGATTCCATGATGTATATTATATTTGACATGCAGGGATAATCTAAGAGATTAGGGGTTTCTACAATGGAGTTACTATATTATATTACATTTGAAGCTGTTATGTACCAATTATGTTTGTATATAGTTCTCAAAAGTTTATAAACTATTTACTCCATTGGGATATGATCACTTCTACTTAGTACCAATGTAGTAAATTAAGGAACCATCTTCAGCCTACTATGTTCAGGGTCATTACAGGGACAAGGCAAAAAATCAAATGATTCGATGTATCTTAAAATATTGAGATGTTTTAAGACCTAGGAACCACATATAGACATTTTTTACGAATATTTAACAACATTAAATAATTTAAGAGACAATATGGACTCTATAAATAGAGTTCCATTCTACTGTTGTTAGGGAGATTCTAGAGACTAAAGCACGGAGCGAGAAGCTGCACTGTGCATGGTCCTCACCGGTTTCATCTCAGTTTTCATTATTCTATATTTTTCTTTATTACATCCATATTATACTATAATAAATAAGATTATGGTTAAAACCTCATTTTTGTATGCCTTTTTAAATAATGGGGAAGGTTTTTTGGATTTATTTCTTTTTCTTTATTCATGTATTGGGTTTGTAGTGACTTTTTCAATCATTTTCATTAATTATTACCACAACCATTGGTATTTTAATTTGAAAATAACATTAAAATTGTGAAAATGATAACTCTATAAGAGTAATAACCATTTTTCAATTTAGGGGAATCATTTATAAATATGGTATTGACACAGACTTGATTCGGGGAAACCATAAATTACCGGACTAAGGAAAGTAGTGGATTTCTATGTCAATGAGGGGATACTATGACTATTATATCTCCCTCATCTCAAATATTTCAACAATAATTGATTAATGAATATGTTTTCTAAAATATAATTTCACCTAAACCCTAAAATTAAAATACATAGCACTTCCTTTAAACTATGATTTCAATCCAAAAAATCAATCTTCTTCACTTTAGATTTCTGATTTGTCAAATCTATTTCAAAAACTCCAATATGAATATTAACCCTATATTTAATAAATAATTCAAATAATTTCATTTTAAAATAACTAATTTGAATAATTTTTCTATATCTTTGTGTTTGATATCCTAATTTTTAATACTACATTTTAATTAGTTGAGTATCATAGTTTGAGTTATTATAAATTATAAATTTGATTTATCCCGTAAAGAAATAACAACTCCCCACGGGAATGTAACATTCGATTATAAAAATATAATTATATCTCATATATTTCAAAGTTAATATGTAAATTTAATTACGTTATTAATCCTCTTTTCTATCCCATAGAGAATGAAAACATCATTTGTATGGATGTGTGGACTACCACCTCCATGAAGTGATGGGCTTTGTTTTCCATTACTACCTATCATAAATATTTATTAAGATTAATTTTATATTTATATATATATATTATATTAATGAAATAATTATAATAATTTAAAGATAATATATAATATATTTTCTTACCCTTCCATTCTTTGGAAAACCGTAATGTCATTCGTGCGTAAGTGTGGATTACCACCTCTATAAAATGATGTGATTAATTTTTCATGTATGTAAATCATATATGGTTTTGAAATTGAATTTAATATATAAAAAAATATAATTCTGTAATTATTAATATTATAAAGATGATGGAACTAATAAATCTTTAACAACAATCAACCAACTAATGTCATTTTTTAATTACGGAGTCGAACATCTTCAAAAAACCCAATATGAACTTAACTGATTATGTAATTAAATATGTAATTAAAATAAATGAAATAAATCAATTAATGATATGTCATTAAATATGGAAAACATAATAAATTAATTAATATAATTAATATAATTTTTTTATAGCTGTTAATGGAAATACATAACAGGTATGTACTTTAGGTAAGGGGTTTCTACACTGAATATATATTCATTAGCTGATACATCTACTTAATTATCTATTTTTTAACTAGATTATGTATGAAATGTAATTTTAATTTATTGTATTTTATTTCCACTTTTTTTAGTTTTACATTTTTTACACATAATCACATCATTTAGTAAATTTTATCTTAAATGATATGACCTTTGTAAGAATTATTTATCTCAATGTCTTTTCTTTGATACAAGCCTTAAATTGTGAACCTATATCCTTAGATAAAGTGTAAATGATTCCTATTAATATATTATATCATAAATTAATACTTTATCATGATATTTAATTATTATTTATAGTTTTATATTTCATGAGAAATTGATACAAATGTTATAGAAGATTCCTGTGTTTTCAGGTTCTCAATTTCAATTATTTGAGACATATTCATGTTATGCACCATGATATATTTAATATGGAATACTTATTAATACATTAATGTTTTTAAAAAAATATTTAATTAAAATTATGGGTTCTATAGAATCATTTTATCTTCCTTCACTCAATGAATTTTTTATTCAAGTATTTCCTAAGTTGCAAGGCCTTCTCATATAAAACATCATTCTTTGAGATATGTTTTAATTAATGAAACTATATTAAATTATATGGTGCATACATTGACTCTTGAAATATAATCTCATGAATATTTTTATATAAAAGGAATTATATTATACTTATTAATTCTTTTCGTTCATATGGGTTTTGGTATTAATAGGCTATAAAGGGATTCTATTTAAAAATTTTGTTTTAAAATTTTTATATGATTTTAAAAAAATTATTTTTCTATGTTCAGTAAATCATTTAAATAAATTTATTTTATAAAAACACATGATTTACTAAATTTATTCAGTAAATCATTTAAATAAATTTATTTTATAAAAACACATGATTTCTTAAATTTATTTTACATGATATTTTACTTTACTTTAAATGGTTTTAAAATGAAATTTCTTATCATTTTCCATATGGATTACTTTTCACTCTCTTTAAAAAAGTTTGAAAATAATATATATTTTTTATCTTTACAACATGAATGGATTTTCATGGGATCATTAAAATTATTTACTTTTAATATTAATTTATGAATATTCATGATTATTTACAAATAAAATCATTCTCCAAATATTATGTAAATTTTTATAAAATATAATTAAAATTAAAGGATATTTTCTCTAATTTTCATAGAAATGTCTTAAAAGTTATTTGAATTTATTTTTCATGGTAATATTCTTTATTATTTTGTTACAATTAAATAAATATAGGATCTAATGATACTATCATTATTATTTATCATTATGACTTATGATTGTTTTATAGATATTTTCAAGGAACTCATTTCTTTTCCATGAGTTAATCTTTCTGAAAAAATAATAATCGATATTTTTAAGGGTGTTATATTAAAAATTATAAGATTTTAAAGGTTTTGTTCATTCTATAGTGTGTGAACATATGTATGGATTATTAATGAGTGCTTTTATTATAAACCAATGATGGTTGGGTCTGTTATACCCATCCAATACATTGGGTAAAGTTAGAGAGTTAATTGTTGAAAGATACTCATAAGAGATGATGAACATAACTATTATATGTTACTCCTAATAGATGATAATGTTTTATGAATATGAGTAGAACCTAAGAGACAACAGAGTAAAGTATTTTATGTTACCCCTTAGATAATGATAGATGTATCATGTTTAGGTGAATTTATGATAAACGTTTCATGTTCCAAGATACTTACATTCAATATATTCTATGTGTTATAATAGATCCTTTGATCTATAATTTTTTTCACATAGATCATGATTGTTGACATATATGGATATTTCTTAATATTGATGCTTTATTCTATGTCTAATTATTTGTGATCCACGTTTTTATGGGTATGAATTCTATTGTTTTATTCTCATGCACGTTGATTATGTCATCATACCCATATTTTCATATCATGTCCCCTGATGATAATAATTTCTTAATTATTATGTTTAACCTTACTAAGTATTTGGGATCACTAATATTATGTTCTAAATTTATCCATGTTAAGAAGAATGATTTTTAAGAAAATTGTATAAAAATGTTTAATGTGTGAATAATTTTGTGGGAAATTTTCAAGAATAATTTGGAAATATTACATAATGGGTATAATAGAAAAAATGTTCACTTGAAGACATGGGTATTCTTATGTAAGATATTTTCATAATTATTTAAAACTATAATCCTATATAGTTATTAGGTATATAAGTAATCAAATATTTCCATATTTTTTTGTATGTTTTGGAAGATTAAAATTAGGTCATGTTTATTAGTATCAATGATTAAAATATAAATATTATACTTCTAGAACTAAATAATTGAGTGTTGGTTTGGGGCTATTATAGTAAACCTAATCCATTATGCCAGTAGTAGTAGTGATTTGGTATTACTCCCATGTATCATAAACATAGTTTTCTCTTATATTGTAATATATTTATGTGATTGGGTATTAAACACTATCAACTATATTATAATGATATTTGATGAGTTCCTTGACATATAATATAATTTAACATGAAAATGTATATATTGTATTCCTATATAATACCTCATTTCAATGAAATACCAAATTTCAATGAAATACCACATTTTTATAAAACACCTAATTTTTAAGTCATTCCACATTCCCAAATTATTTAACCATATATTTGTTATGATTTAAAAATCTTATTCCATTTTTTATTTTATGGATTCATGAAAATAAATTCTCAACACATCATTTTATTAATATGAAATATTTCTTCATCATTTTTTCTAAATATTTCATGACTTTTTCAGTTATTCATGATGTTTTTTCCTTGATCACGAATAATTTCTATATGTTAATTTAATAATTTTTTTTACTGTAAATGATATTTCAACTCACCCAATTTTTATGTTTACAAATATTTCTAGTCTATAAAAGGTGATGAAGAGATTTTTTTCCGGTTATAATGGATTTGAGAAGAACAATATCATTTTGTTTTATAGGTTAATTATTTATTATATACCTATATCAAACCGAAACATAACATTTTTTTCTAGAAGTTGGTTGTATTTTATGTTCAATGTAATATTTATGATTATTTCTCATGAGATCTAGACGTCCGTGTTTTGGTCATTTATACTCTCAATTTTATTATTATTTATTATATCATTTCTAATAATCTATTTTCAAAATAGATTTCAATTTCTTCCATGTTTATATTTCAATTTTAGTACTGTCCCCATGAGATATTTTTCCAAGTATATTTATTATTTTTTCACATCATACCCTTGTCATATGCTATTACTATGTTGAAGTATTTATATCATTTGGAACCATATTAATTTCATATTATTTATTGATAATTTATAGAAACATTTTAATGTATATTTTATTAATTTCAATGACTATATGAAACTTTTTGTCCAACCCACTAACCCATTATCCATGATAGATTACTCGTATACTTTTTCATAATACATAATCATTTGGAAAAATACTAAAATTTATACAAAATTATACAAAATTTAATGAATACAATTATTTATTGAAATTAAATTCCAAAGCAATAATATTTTAGTCATATCCTTTGTCTTCCATTTTAATTAATTATCTCTGATAAAAAATTCTCTATAATTTCATTTTCTAATATTGTATACATTAGAAAATTCAATTTCATTTAAATATTCATGTCACATTATAGATGGTAATTGAGGAAATATAGTTTTTAATGGTAATAAATATTATGTGGATGGTCATATAGACTCAATGATTTTCCTTGGAATTATCACATGTCCACTTCATTCCTCCCCATTCCCTAATAGGACCTCATTTTAGGATTTCACTGCAATTTTAACATATTCAATTATTATAATGATTTTCCATCTACAATATAATTTCCTGAAATTGTTAAATACTCACCCTACACTTTTGAATGATATATAACAAATTTTTTCAAATTGGATTGTATTAACCTCTATAAATTTTTCATTCAATTTATTAGTGAAAATAATTTGTAAAGTAATATATTCATTTATACTATATCATAAAATAATTTAATGAAAATAACTCACTGTTTAGTCATGTGTTTCTATTATTTATATCATCTAATTTCCATATTTGAATGAATTTTACACCTCATGAATTTTTTTATATAGCAAATTAAATTTTATATGATTATTTTGATATGATTTTGAAGGATTCCAGATTAATTTCTAGGTCATGTATCACACATTTGTATATTTATACATTATGGGATATTTAGAACCATAATTATATTTCCATCAGTTGGATTAGTCAAATAATGAGATTAACAAAGATGATTATTCCAAATAATATATATAGATTTATTTTTTATATTAACTTGGAGACTAAAATTAGTTATCCTATTCAATATTGTTATAAAAAAGATGTAACTAGCCTTTCCCAATATATCATGGTCTAGATATAGGTATCACATTCTATTATGTTGTGGATTATACCATGAATATTTTTTATGAAATATGATGAAGGTTTAGTTGAATAGTCATTACATATGATATTATCTAATTTTATATAAGTAATATTCAAATGGCATGAAATATTTGATATATACTTTATTAATACCATGAAACATCGAGGTGTTATTCAAGTAAGAAGAATCTTTTTGTGAAGAAATAAATATTTTCCTAAGTGTTTCATTTTTCATCTCTTATAAATTAGTTTAGTATATTGATCTTTCCTCATGATGTTGCAAACATAGATGTGTTTGGGAAAAGGAGTCTAACAGGTTGCCTATAATGGACCTTGAATTACACAAAATGTTTTCACTAATTCATCTGACTAATATGTTCTTAAAAATAAAATCAGAAGCTTTTTTTGAGAAAGATGATCCTAGAGGATATTTTATTAAGGAAAATAAAGCAACAAGATTCTAAATGAATGTATTTGACATTTTTCATGAATGGGAAGAGGGAAAAAGTCATCAGTAACATTTTTCGAGTAAATAAATCCATCTTCAGCGAACCCTATATTTGAAAGACCATACTCAATATAATATTCTTCCCAACAATTTTTGGAGACAGTGTAGCATATATAAGATATTATATCAAGGTAGTTGGTCCATTTCAATGTTAAATTCCATGAAATATGAATTTTTCTTGTCTGTATGGCTTGTACAACAGTAGTGGAGTCACATTCAAGACATATATTATTCTTATTTTTTTGGAGTGTAGTATCAACTGATCTGATAAGCCCCATCATTTCCACTTCTAGTGTCGTTAAATGGACACAAGGACTACAAATTCATTCCACCACAACCCCATTATGGTCCTTTAATATCGCCTCAAATCAAGATGGTCATGGGTTACCCCTTAAGGCTATGTTACATTTAATCTAGCCTTCAAATAAAGGAGTCCAAAAACAATTAATTGTGCCTCGAGGCATGGGAAAGTTATATGTAATATGAAGCCACCTTAGTACCATGATACCCCTAACCTAGTTTCTTCAAGTCTCTATGTGCAGGCCATTGGAATTATGCATTGCCAGAATAATAGTTTAAATTACAATGTACTCATTGAAACGAGCCTTGTTATGAAAGGATTTATTTCAAGCATGCCACATAGTTTGTAGCATCTCAACACATGCAACATTGAGAAGGAAAATGATCTACTTGGAGAGATGAATGCCAAAAAGAGAAACCAGAAAACTCTTGATTGAACCTATCTGAGGAGTCTGAATTTTAAATATGTTGCGTACCATTTTCCATAAGGAATGTGATGTTCTAAAAAAATATATAGTCCACATCCTCTCGATTATGATAGAATAAGACAGACATATAGCATATGGATTTTCCCACATGCTGGTGATTTTCATCAACTAGAACTTTTCTGAGTGATATCCTCCATAGAAAGTTGACTATAGATGGAAAAATCCATTTTTATATAAGTAACAAATCCACCTGTAATCACCTTGTATCAAGTTGTTATAAAAACTTTTAGAGTTGAGAAGACTAGTTATAGATAGTTCCTAGATGAGGAAATTTTCATGACTGGTGAAATCATAACTTTCCACTTTAGAGGTAATATCATCTGGTATCCCATCCACATTTTACAAAGACTCCTTGATAGTGATATTGTGATCAAAAATAGGATCTTCATCACTTATTCTTTATATAAGTGTGAATCCTATCCATTTTTCATTCCAAAAAAATGGGAAGAGTCCACACTTACCATCCAGTGAGAATGTATGAGTATTTTCTGGAATGCATTTCTCATGCCAGGCTAAATGGATGACTCAAGACATGCAATTTTCCCTACCATAAACCTTATAAGAATTATCTCTATGAAAAACTCTATAGAGGTAGATTTATTATTGGTATGATACCAGATTAATTTTTCTTGCATTGCCTAATTGAAAAATTCCAGGTTCTTAATACCCAAACAATTATGTTTTTGGAGCATAAAACATTGTTTCCACATAGTCGTAATAATTTTCCACTCCAAAAAGAAACCAATCTAGAATTCTTTTCATCATAGTGTTTATTTTCCAAATGACTATGCCAGGACAAAGATACACCATGAAGGAATAATAATGATTTAATGTCACCACATGTTTTATAAGGAAAATATGTTATTCCATTTAGATATACTTTTATTTCCAAGAGGCATGTATTTTTCTCTTTTGGTATAAGGCACTTGAAAAGTGTGATTTGTGATAATTTCATCAGAACATTGGAAATCCAAGGTAAATAAAGGTAAGTGATCCTTCCCTTATTCCGAGGTCATTGATGAGATGCAAATTACATGAAGGAATAATATTATTTCCAAAATAGATAAACAACTTTCTCTAGTTAATTTTTTACCTATAGAAACATTCATAATATAGGAGGGAATTACTAAGAAGAATGAGGTTACTCTTATTTACCTAGTTAAATAGAGTATTTTTATCAAAAAAATGCCTTATATAACATAGAGGTACCTCATACCGCTCTGATGGTGGAAAATATTAGGTTTTCCACCATATTAAGAAGAATAATATTAAGATAATCCTCTTCAATGACAAAGAAAATAGCTAAAAGTAGGTCCCCCTATCTCCCCCTTGAGATGATGAAATATCCTTTACATAACCCATTAATAAGAATGGAGGTATGGGATGATTCAATAAGTGTTTTGATCCCTTGAATGAACCTCACTGTAATGCTAAAGATATGTAAAATCATACTTATGAAACCCCATTCCATTATGTCAAAGAATTTTTTGAGGTAATGATTTACAACTATGTTTCCAACCAAAGAGGATTTTGTAAGAATATTGACACATTCCGAGGTAGCGAGCATTCAATATTAAATGTTTCTTCCATTCAAAAAACAAAATTGGTTCCAATATATGATTTTATTACAGGGTCATGCAAGCCTATTAGAAAGTACCTTTGTTATGAACTTATGAATTGTGTTAACAAGGGAAACTAACCTTAATTGACTTAACTCATTGGAATTATCCTCTTTGTGAATTAAGTTAATTAACTAGGCATTGATTCATTGGATAAAATTCACACCCTTGAAAAAATGATTTAAAAGATTTCATACCTCATTTTGAATAATATCCATATATCATTGGAAGAAGTGGTTGGTGAATCCATATGGTCCTAAGGAACTCTCTTTTTGGAGGCCAAAGAATACATCCTAGCTAAATTGGTTCAAATCAATAATTTTATAGAACATGGTGGAATTCTAGTTCCTAAATAAAGATAAGTGTTTTTGATGTTGTGTCAAACAATGATCTATATGAATTCTATCCAAAAAACATGTAAAAGTATCAATATGTGAAGAGATAAATAATAAAACATAGGTCTTTGAGAAAATTTATTGGATAGATTCCACTGGACATAATTTTACAAATTCATTAGATCATTTATATCATATAGACTATTCAAATGTAATCAGAAAAAACTCTAATGGAATGAATTTTAAAAATTCATGAGATAGAGAAGTTGTTAAGAAATATCAAAATGAAATAGTGTTTAAAGGAATTAATCATAATAAGTTACTCAAAGATCCTAAGGCAAGGTATTATAAAAATATTACCTGGAAAACAAGTATGTAGTTTACTATATGGAGGGGTTTCTATAATTTTTTAATTGATAGAGGTTTTTGAAAGTATTTCACAATATTTTTATAAAGAAATTAAATTTGATGATGATGAGGTAGATTTTCAAAACTACAATAATCATGAACGAAGGATCATGATTATTTTTTATATTAAATCGAATTCATGAATATAGTTAGCTGAAGAAAAATGAGAAGGGTGTTCAAATTTTTATTCGGACCTTTGAATATGAAGATCATGCTACTCCCTACGTATTGGGAGAAATGAATTCCATGTAAAGGGGATATGGTTCATTGAGAAAAGGATGGCCAATATAGTTTCTTTTGTGTGAAGTATAAAAGAAAGGATGTTTTGTGTTACCAAATAGAGTTTTCAAATATGATGGAATTGGACAAAAAAAGTGAAACATTTATTAGATAAACAAAGGTTATTTCATTAACATGGTAAACTATACTAGACTGATTACATTAGACTAAGTGTACTGGATAGAGAAATTATCAGATGGAATGTTATATACAAATGTCCTAGAAAAAGTTATTTCTCACTACTTTATAGAAGGTGTTGTGGAAGAAGAACATATACAAAGTCAAGTGTTCAGAAATAAGTACAATTAAAATATAAAAAATCATGTTGGTGAAGGTTCTTTTATTATTATAAACAATTTTCTATTAAAATATCTTTGTGAGTAGCATGTGCACTATCTATTGAATCTAGTGCTCTGAAAATGATGGATATTCCCTTCTTTTTGTAACCACTAATTGATTGTTTTCTAGTATGGTCTTGGATTATTTACAAAATCTTCCACAGACTAACAATGATTATTCATTAGGGAACCTTGAAAATACATTTTTCCCTATGGTTGTGATGGTTAGTTTTCCAGCATATTCAATTATCACCATCCGTAGAAGTTGGTAGTTCTTAATGAAAGAAATAATAAAAATGAATGTATCAATGATTCACCCCTCTTAGAGAACACATACGTCCTAAAAAGACCTTTCAATTGGTATTAGATAACAATTTTCCATTATTGAATCAATGATGTCTAAATATTGATGGAGAAGAAAGTTTTCATGGATGTTTAGAACTCTATTAATAGAAAGGGGTCCTATAATTTATAGAATTAAATATCTTATTTTAAATGATGGAATATTACCCTATCTATTTTCTATTGGGTTTAATGTTATTGTAGATACTGTATATGGTTTCACTCCTCCTTTTAGGGGTGTTCCTTTAATATTCACATATTAATAGACCATGATGCCTGTTGGGAGATCCAGATATGATATAATTTCCCCACTCTATGAAAGTAAATTTCTAAGCGTGAAAGTAATTAGAATATCTAATTATTTAAATGTCACAAACCAACCACTAAAATCATTATTGTTTTATCCATATTTTTCATATTTGTACTTGTCGTCACGTTCCAAGTTGAGCTGTGAAAATGTTTTTACATGTTGGGGATTTTTAAAAAGGTTCTTGATTAGCCTGAATAGTTTATCTAACCATGTGAAGCACTAAATAATGGTATAACCTTTAATCCTCTCCGCATTTCCCTCTTCTTATAGTGTTCTCCTCCTTTAACCCCTATTTTCAGGTTTACTGAAATCTATGGAGGGATTTCAGCCACATTTTCTTGGGTTCATAATGTTATGGTGTGCAGATCATGTCTTTGGTTTTTCTCTTCATATTCTAGAAGGATTCATTCAATAAGAACCCATTTTGAGCTATGTGAATCCATGATTTCCCATTATATTTACATAAAATAAGTTCTTTATATTTAAAAAAGAGTTTACGAAATATTATTAGTTGTTTTAATGGTGTGTAAAGGGACCAAAAAGTATTTTCTAAACTATATGGATTCATTATTTGTTTTCAAAGATGGTTGGAGCATGAAATATGGCTGATGAAATTAATAAATGGTTTTAAAGTGTGTTTTGATTATTTAAATTAATTAAATTTTATTTCAAACAAATATATATTATTTTATTATTGTCTGGAATTATTTTTTAGTTATGTTCATTGATTCTTTTGAATTCTTATTGGTTTACCATGTGATCTCCCATGGATGTGATAAACAGTTTTATTTATTCATCTTGATTAATGTATTTGTTGCTTCCTATGGAAACATATACACATATATTCATGTGTTTAAGTACTTATATATTTATATTCATGCATACATATATAGGTGTAAGTCTATATATGTAGGATCTCAAGTGAAGGGTCTTTTACAAAAAAAGATCTCAAAGTAGTATTTTGTTCTTCAAAGTGGTGTAGAAAAACAACTTTACAAAATATATTTCCTGAAATGGTTCTTTTTACTGTTGGAACATTCCAAGAGATTCTTAAAATTAAATTTCATTTATAAATTTGTTTCAAAGGTTGTTTTTAAATGTATATTTTAAATTTCATTTTTGAATTTTCATTGAGTTTCTCTATTGTTTTGACAAAAAATTGGTTTTAATAGGATTTTGATAAAGATGCTACTTGATTTAAATTAGGAGGCTGAGTTGGAACCTTGAAATATTTATTATAAATGTTCTTACACCCTCATGGAATTGTTCTCATTGGAAGGATGATTTTACATAGATGGTGTTGGGAGGCGGGATGAGCATTCTAGAAAACTCATGTCAATCCATGATTAGGGAATTGCTTATTTATTTTCTACCACACCTCCAAGTTATATTAACATCAAGGGATCCAAGGTTATTTTGTGAGGGATGGGATATTGTTCTATCTTTGTCCTAATTTGTCACACTGAGTCACCATGGTATGGAAATGCTATGGTGGGTTGTTCCATTGTTGTGGATATTTGAGAGCAATATGGTGGGTTATTGATTTAATAAATTCAATGACAAAAAAATTATCTTCTTAGATCATGAAAAACACCTTTTAATTTGTCAATAAATCAAGAATACAATGGAATTTAAAAATTAAAAGAAGATATAATTGATCTAGATCATGATAGAACTCACCAGATTGTGAATTGAGGGATCAAACCAATGTAAAAGCATTGAAGGGAGGAGAAGGAAGGAGATAAGATAACTCAAAATCAATAGACGATATCTCCTAGGGTGATTGGGGTTGAGGGAGTCCTATTATAGTAAGAGGAATTGGTATGGGTTGGTTTGTTAAAAATAATCATGATATAACATGGTGGAATTACAAGGCCTTGAGTGGAACCACCAGATAGATGGTGTCTCCTTGAAAGAAGCACATGTGATCAAGAATCCCAGTAGAAGGCTAGTGGATTCCCATTAGATGGACAATGGGATCTACAATATTGTTTCAGATCCTACAGACTCTATTAACTACTCAGTGGAGCTACTGCAACTTTTAATATACAACTCCATACACCTTCTAAGCCCTTTATGATTCAAACATCCAAAACAAATGTTTTATGTGTCAAAAAACATCATGAAATACTCAAAAAGACATGCATAAGATTAAATGAGATGTAACTTAAATATAGGCTGTCTCACCGCATAGGTTATTATACCCAATAGGGTCACTTATCATACTAATTATTGTCAATATAGGCCCACACATTTTCTTTTAGTGCACATTTCTCCACACACACGCTTCTTGGGAAACATCCAAGGAGGTCACCCGTCTTGACACTACTCCAGAATAATCTCAATTAACTGTGATCTTCCAATCAATTAGGCTCCCAAAATGAATGGTTCTCCATGTAGACATGGGTGGTATCATTTAGTCTTTTATGTATTACTTTTTATAGGGGTGTTAAAGATGTCCCTTTTCATTGGTACCTAAGTAGGACACATAAAAACTATTCTTCTTACTATCTGATGACCCACTAGAAGTCTCTGTCATTGAATTCACCAACATAGAATCTTTGTTTTCTCTTTGGCCTCCCTTAGATATTTGGTCATGATTCTCCACCTCTACAATGATTAGAAGAATAAAAAAATTCCTTCACTCTTATAGAATACAAGAGTTCATCCACAAAATACATATCCATCATCACCTCATCCCCTTCCAGGATCATGGAATACCACTATAAATCAATACTTGGATTGTCATAGTAATTTACTATCATTACTCACTACTTGAGGTGTATAAAATCCCCACTCATATTTGTAATCAAGATTTTATGAAATAAATAGTCAATGATCAAATTATATACAACCTTCTAGACTATTCATACAAGTTAGAATACATAGACCAAGACACCCCAAAATCGCTTCATCTGTCCTCAAAGCATATCGTTCAATTCTTTAACCTCCTTTTTGGGGTGTGTCTAGAACATTAAAAATTTTATGCGTCGACTATACCCAATGATAAGATACCAGGGGACCACCCTCCAAAATAACAATCGGGGATGAATTAACCTAAACTCTCTAGTATGATTAGAAATCATAGGCATAGAACATGGAGCCTATCTCTCTATTGATTATATAAATCAAAGGGATATATCTCAATGTTGAACATCCTTTTCTAAACCAGGTGATATAAGAGTATCTTGCCTAAAAACTATACATCATACTTATTGACACCCTGTTATGCTCAATAGAATTATTTAATAGAATTTTTTTTCAAAAATTCCAAGAACATGACTCAAAGCACATCACTAAAATAGTTTTTGATATCACAGATTAAAGAATTGAATAAAAGACATAGAAACATTTTAAAATCTACATCTCATATCACATGATTCTCATAACTCTAGAACACTCACTAAAACCATATTCCCATATATAGGATCATCAATGAATATACATACGGTAACAAAAATATAGTATCCTTGTAATATCACCTTTCCATTTAACCCAGACCAGAGTATTCACACTTGAGGATCAATTAAATTATATTTTAATTACAATATATAGTGAAAAATATATTTTAAGTTGTAATTTTCATTTCATCAAACTGAATACTTATAGTAATAAATATAAATAATCATTTTAATTTTTTATCCACCTAATGTACCAGTTATCTAAGATTCCACAATAAATTTATATAGTAATGGACAATATAAATTTCAAATAGAATCTTATATAAATGATCCTATTTTAGAAAAAAAGTAACAAATCAATGGAAATCATGAAAATGATATATGAATAAAACTTTTCTTGTATAATTCCTGAAATAATTCCCCCTAATCATTTCATACAAGTTAAAAAATCTCATAAATAATATATTCAAAATCCAATACATCATTCTTTGAGAAATAGGACAATGGTAATAGTGGGAATAAAAAACATTATCCATACATGGAAACATAGAATTTTCTCATACCTGTGTTAGTTACACTATCACATGTATTAATTACCAAGTTCTAAAACTTCCTTACCCCTTATATAACTTATATAATTATTGAGATAAATAAATGAACTTTGATACAACATTGTAACATCACTTGGAATGAAACCACTAACTGTTGTCCTAGATGGAGTCACTACATGAATTCCATCATATCTTCATATACATCAGAGGATACAAACTAGCAGTGAGTTTATATGGGGTTTAAATAAGAATACAATACCATCATATTAAAATTAAATAACATTATAAATAATAAAAAACAATTACATAAAGGTAAATAAGTTAACATAATTCATAGAAAATTACAATAAATGAACATAACACAATATATATAAAAATAGTTGACATATATAGTCAGGTGGTCATGGTTCTAAATAATATCATATACAACAATATAGTAAAAATAATAAATAGATAAAATTGGGAAACACCACAAAAAAATAGTCCCATTTCCCGAATGATTCCAACTCCCTTGATACATCCTAACTATCCCTCTTTAAGAAAGATTCGTAGAGTGTTTTCCTATATCATGTCCTAAAACCCTGAAGACTTCTTGGGTACCAATTGGTGGCCCAATCAGGGTGTGATTATGAATCATTAGGTGATCACCAGTAATATCTAAATCACATCTAGTCTATGTATATAATCTATATTGATGTCTATAATAAAATAAAGGATAATAGAATCCATGGAAATACCCATGATCAATCATGCCTGCCTTAGATAGTTCTAAATGCCTCTCATTACAGAAACTCATAATGTAATAAACTAATCAAAGGATCATATCGAAGGCCTTAAAAACTAATAATATAAATTCTAATAAAGGTATATTGTCTAAGGAATTCCATTACAGTAGTCAAACCTAATTCCAAGAAACCAATATAATTCATTGAAGACTAATATTCCTCATCTAAATCAAATGAGTGTGACCATGGAATTACAATACAATAATCATAATCTAAATCCAAGGAGTTTTTATAATGAATTACAAACAAATAGTTAACCCACTTATCACATAATTTAATTTAGTTGTTCATGGGATTCTATAATTAGAATGTACACTATATCAACGAGTACGTCTTCAATATCCCCTATACAAACAGAAGTTTATTTACGTAAGTCCAAGGGATCCCTAGGTCCATCTATGAATTCTAATTGAAATTCACTATGTCATGAACAACACATGACATGAAAAATTCCTAGTCAACACCCATCAACTGATTTCTCGTCGCTCATGGAGATGTTCAATTTCGATAAATATGGTTAAAATATTATTATTTCAAATATAGGAAAGGCATGGGGTATGTTCACATGGCCACACATAGAAAACAATATTTATAAAATGAGAAATTGATGGATATCTTCAATAAATCCTACCATATATTCATTGATGTAAAAGCTTCCAATACCATCCAAACAATTGAGACAAAATGATAGAAAATGATGAAGATTATGAACACCATAAACTAGGGGAAAATATATATAAACTGTATGAGATCTCTTTCTAGTAAAAGAAACCATGAATTATGAAATTAATATTGATAAAAATTCCTTAACCTCTCAATATTAATGAACTATGATCGATTATTAAATTAATTGAGAGATAGAAAATAACGAATCTATTAGAGGAATGATATCTCTCATTGAGGAGGTTCAATTTCACTATAAAAAGTGGCGTAATTGGGTTAAAACAAACCAAATCGAGTGGAGAAAAATAGAATATAAAACTTCTAATAAAGATCACCATGCTTCACCATGGCCACCTCCATGGTGAGGATATCACTATGTTCCATTGAAAAATACCTAAAAAAATAGCAGCCTTAACATGGTTTTCCATGACCCATGTGAAAGGCTTGATGAAACACCCTTATCAAGAATTTCACCCTCCCCATTTCCCAAAGTATGAAATCCCATCCAAAACTATCACTGGATGGGTACCATAGATAACCCATTACTTATTTTAATCCCTCACCCTCTATCACATAGGCCTCCACCACACCACTATAAACATCCATTAAGGGAGTTTTGGATCACCAGTTTTGCACTGGTGAACCTCCTGAGAACAACCTCCATCCAAACACATAGTATGGGAATTTTGGATTTCATAGACAAATCCAAATATCCAAGTCTTAACCAAAATGTTCTGCATGAGGTTGAACCACGGTGAGGGACTCTCTCTTTATTTCACACATTTTCCATCCCATGGAACTATGGGAAGCTTCATAGTGCGAAGTTCCTTATTGTAACTCCTAGAACCCAGTTAACCAGAGTTGGCACATTATTACATAACATTGGCATGATCACAAAAGATCAATTCCCTAAAGACCGATTAGTTTTGTAGCCTTGGTATCACTAGATACATTCATAAGGCCTACATTACATCATAAAATGAAAACTACAAAAACATAGTCTCCATAGTCCACACTCATATCCCCTCACACTATCCCTGCAGGTCAGTCCTAAAATACTTATTCATATCATGAGAAAAATAAAACATATTAAGGGGTGATCTCAGATGCTCAGTATGGATAACAATATAGCAAAAACATTCATAAATAAGCATAAACATTTAAGGCAATGTATAACTAAAACAAAAGCATTTTAAACTTGAAATTATGAATAATATGGTAAAAATAAGATGAAATATTGCCATATAATTACTCACATAGATATTCTACTAGTCGAATAATCACATTAAATATCAATAAGCACTTTAATAATGATAGAATGCATAATTCCAGACTATCATAACCACATAGTCAAGGCCTTGTGCCAATACTACAAATAAGAATTTTTCAAGGCCTTGTGCCAAGACAGTAGTTTCTCTCATGAGACCTACTGATGCATCAAGGATATATAGCGAGCTCCACCCATCACATACTATGTCCAATGCATTCCTCATATAAATAGGTTTAAACATAACAAAAATATTCATATTAAAACTAGAATACGAAATGTAAATACTTTCTCCATAGACCATGAATGGTATAAAAATAACACATCCACATTAAAACATATCACAAAACCTTTAATACGATATGGAAGTTTTGTATCATAATAAATCAACTTCAAATAATTTTAAAATCCATCAAATGATGTTGACATAGATGAAATCAAAACTATTTGAGAGAAATATCTCTTTTTCTTAAAATCATTTAAAAGTCACATAATTATAAAAGAAAACATTTAGTGTAAAAATATTTTTATAATATTGTAAGGGATTTTTCGATGATTTCATAATGGCAGAAAATAGTCACACACTCCGTATAAGTTATGAAAGACATTCTTACCTTAATTCTGTCGAAAAGGTTAAAAAGCACCTTGTTTAGAAAAAGAAAGAAAGATTCCTTTCAAACCATTTTATTAAAATTAAAACAAGGGTATAAATGAATTTATCCCATAGTTTTTTAAATATTAAAAAATCTGGAATACATTTTAAGAAACATGGATGTGGATGACAAAGAGGTCCCGGTAGATAATTACATATAAACAACCTCAGATAATGAAGAGATTGTAGAATTAACCATTACCTTTTAATTTTCCTTGGTCGAGGGTAGTTTAACCACCATTATAATGTTGAAATAATTGTTATTAAATAATACATGAATCATATACATTAATATGATATCATATATGATTTTTTATCATTTCTTTGTTAATAATATCTTTGTATTATAGTTGTTTCAGGTGTTAACTGATTAGTTTTCCTTTATATGATTTGTTACGTAAGCCATGTTTATTATGGATAGGATGTATCTTATTCATATCCAGAATGATATTAAGTCTTTGAACATTATTTTTAACAATAAAATAAAAATTATTCTTGAATAGATACGATGGGGAATGAATCTCATCGTGTTCGTGGAGACGGTAGTCCATAGGTACGCACAAGAAACAATATAATTCTTTTGATATTAAAATAAAATATAATTGGATGGTATATCATATATAAAGAATCATTATCATGTTATATTTATTATTTAAATCAATTAAAATCATTATCATACTCATCCAAATAATAATGTTTCGAATAACAATTACACCACGACATGGAGATGGTAAGACATATGTACGCAAGTATGGTGACATGTCATTCAAATGATGGATAGAATACTGAATATGGTTGTAACATATTTATAATAACATACCAGTATATAGAATACACTGGATTTATTATTTTGGAATGGAAATATCAATGAATGAAGAAGTGTGAGAAGAATGGAACTTGAAAGAGTGTAGTGAAAATATTACTTCTTCTTCAGGTTCTTCCTTTTTATTTGATCAAAAGAGATCCTTAGGTTGGATTTATAATCAAACAAAGGTATCTAGGTTGAAGTGATGGAAGTTGATAGAATATTTGGGTAGGTTTTGGCCGAGACAAAAGGCTTTGAAGGTGTTAATTAGAGAGATGGGGGAGTTCCCTTTTATAAGAGGGGTGAGGGGTACCTTTGGAAAAGCTAGAAATATTATTTTAGAATAAATTCAAATTCGGTTTCTAATGGCACCAAAGTGAATTATTTAAATTTTAAGGTGGTGATAGATCTAAAAAAATCATCCAATAGGTTTTAAACAGGTTTTGATTACTATATTAACTTTACCATTTTGATTTAACTCTTAGTTAAATAGTTTAAAATTTACCATGTTTCTTTGAATTTTTATATGATATAGTTAATAAACATAATATATACTTCTAAGAGACCACCAAGTGGTCCATAAATGATACACCTATCATTATATAAGTCCTTTTGCCAAAACATATATTTTTAGGAATAGAATATCAATTAATAATATAATATTTTTTTAAAAACTCCTTTTTGTCAATTTTGGCACTATTTAATAATTTATTTTTGTTAAAGTCCTAAAAACATTATTAATTAGAAATAAAATTCATTTAAGTACTCCTAACATGTCATATTAACCAATAAAAGTGGTGTATTTCATCAAAACTTTCAAATTATATTTATTTTAACATTTATAATACCAATTATTTCATTATTTCATTAATAAAGAAAATATTGCGTCATTATTGTGTCATAATGAATTTTAAATATTCAATGTCTAAAAATTACAAATAAAATCACATTATGTAGGAATTATTTTTATATTTCTAATGAATATTTATAGTCGAAAATATAACATACATAACCTTACGTGAAATTTTTTTTTTCTAAAAGATATATGCTTCTGTCATTTTTTTATTTACTTTAACTTAATTAACACAAACTCACATTATCACTTACAAGTGGCTCCATGGGGTCCCAAAATCGACCCAAGGATGCCCATGGTTGGAAATGTATCGACCAATAGGGTTAGGACACGTTTTATGGAAATATAATATTATTATAATATTATTTTTTTACCCTTATTTATCGGATTTACCCTTTAACTATGGTAAATAAAATCTTTACCGAAGTAATTATTCAAAATGTCTAAAAATAAAATTTACCTATTTACACAATATGGAAATCATGATTATAAATATGGAATCTATTTTTCTAAATTCATAACACAGAAGTGGCAGAAATTAATTTAAAGTTAATTTCCGTTGTAAAAATAAAAAGTGTGTATTTATAATCTAATAACTATCAAAAGATTTGCACTTGCTTATGTCCAATTTAAATGTGAAATTATGTAAAATTACCAAAATTGGATTAAATGGTAAAAATATAATCTAATTATACATTAAAATAACTATTATTCATAATTTATCACTATTAATTATTTCGATTAAAAAAGTTGTTTTGAATTAAAATTTAGTAATTTTCACTATTCGTTAAAATATGAATGTTATCAGAAAAGTACCAAAAATTCACCCGAAGATAATTTCGATATTCCAAATCCAAAAATGAAGTCCATTTTGAAATATAAAATGTATAAAATTTCCAAAAGTGGGTATTACTATTCATAATGGCTAGTTTGATTGGTTTTGGTGTGTTAGAACTCGAAGTTGCGTACAACACACACTATTGCATTATTCAAAGAGATGCGTATCATGGTATCCTGGGGTGTTACATTCTCCCCTCCTTCAAATAATTTCATCCTCGAAATTTCTAGAATATTTCTGAATAAAAATACTCGCGTGGTTCTTCATCAAATGTTCCTTAGGTTCCCACATTGCCTCTCCCATCTTATTGTTTCTCCATAGAACATTTACCAGACGAGTCGTCTGGTTTCTCAGCACCTGTTCTCTTGTATCAAAGAATCTTGACAGGATCTTCGCAATAAGATAGATCGGGTTCCAGTTCTAATTCTTCATAGGTGAGTACATGTGTTGGGTCAAGCATGTAGTTTCAAAATAGTGATACGTGGAACACATCGTGATCTTTGAAGATACATGGAGGCATTTCCAAATGATAAGCTACAACCCCATTTTGTTCTAGAATTTGAAAAGGTCTGATGTACATGGGTCTCAATTTACCCTTATTACTAAAACGCATAACACCCTTCCATAGATATACCTTCATGAAAACATGATATCCTACTTGATATTACAAATCCTTCCTTCCTTTGTCAGCATAGCTCTTCAGCCATCTTTGAGCTGCTTTGATGTAGTTTTGGATTACCTTTACCTTTTCCATCATTTCCTACACAAGTTTTGTGCCTATGAGTTATCTTTCACCAACATCATCCCAACAGGTTGGTATGCAACATCTCTTTCCATATAACTCTTCATATGGTACCATCCAAATACTTTAATGGAAGCTATTGTTAAAGGAAAATTCCACCAGAGGTAAATATTGATGCCACATACCCTGAAATTAAGTAAGAAAGATATCAACATGTCTTCTAAGGTTTGAATGTTCTGTTCTGATTGTCCATCAGTTTGGGGGTGGTAGGCAGTGCTCAAATGTAGATCAGTATCCAAGGATTTCTGAAGACTTTTCTAAAATTTTAATGTAAAATGGGGATCATTATCGGAAACAATCGATAGGGTTACTCCATGAAGGCTCACAACTTCATTAACATATAGTCTTGATATACGTTCAATTGGTATATCTTCTCTTATAGAAAGAAAATTTGTTGACTTAGTAAGAGGATCTACAATGAACCATAATGCATCATTCCTTCTAGGAGTATTTGGGGGCCCCATGACAAAGCCCATCGTAATATTATCTCATTTTCCACTCAGGTATGCGAAGAGGTTGCATGACTCCTCCAGGTTGTTTCCTTCCAGCTTTCACTTGTTGACAAACCATATATCTTGACACAAAATCAGAAATCTCCCTCTTCATGTTGTCCCACCAAAAATGTTCCTTCAAATCTCTATACATTTTAGTTCTCCTCGGGTGTATAGAGAAATTAGAACTATGATCATCGTCCAATAATTCCCTTTTTAGATCAGGTATATTGGGAACACATATTCTCTTCCCAAATTTCAAAATTTCTTCTTCAAACACAGAGTCACTCAATCACCCATCATTTACTGCTTTAATCTTCTTTTTAAATTCCTCATCATTGGTCTGAGAACTCTTAAACATTTCTAGTAAAAATTGTTTGGAAACCATTTGAAAAAGTATTGATGTTTCACCTTCCATGTTTATTCCCATATCTAACTTTAGTAGATCCATGAAATATGGATCCCTTTTAACTCTCATTTTGTTCAAAACTCCATGATCCTTTCTTCTCAAAGCATCTCCCACCTTATTTTCCTTCCCTGGGAGGTAGTGTATCATGAAATCATATTCATTGAGTAGTTCAATCCATCACCTTTGTCTCAGGTTGAGTTCTTTCTGTGAGAAAATATACTTCTAACTCTTGTGATCAGTTTATATCTCAAATTTTTCACCATAGAGATAATGTCTCCATATCTTAAAAGAAATGATTACAGGAGCTAAATCAAGATCATGAGTAGGATGGTTTTTCTCATGAATTTTCAGCTGTCGTGATGCATAGGCAATAACCCTATCATTCTGCATAAGGACATAACCAAGTCCTTTCTTTGAAGCATAACTATAAATAAAAAACCCATCATTCCCCGATGGTAGAGTTAATATAGGATCATTTACTCATCTTCTCTTCAGTTCTATAAAACATTATTAAAACTCTTTTATCTAAACAAATTTAACCCCTTTACATGTGAGCTTTGTTAATGGGTTAGCCAATCGGGAAAAATTCTGGACGAAATGCCGATAATAATGTGCTAAACCAATAAAACTGTGTACCTCAGTTATACTCATCAGTGCTGGACATTATTGGATTTCTCTTGTATTAGAAAGATCAAACGAGATTCTATCTTTATAGACAATATGGCCAAGAAAATAAATCTCTTGAATCCAGAATTCACACTTTCTAAACTTCCCATATAATTCATGTCTTCTTAAGAGTCTTTAGGATAATGCGCAAGGGATTTTCATGATCTTCATAGATTTTGGATTTTACCAAGATATCATAAAAAAATACCACTACAAAATCATTGAGATATTCATTGAAAACTTTTTTCATTAGATCCATGAATATAGAGGGTGCATTAGTCAATCCAAAAGGCATTACTGTAAACTCGTAATGCCCTTACCTGGTTCAAAATGCTGACTTTGGAATGACTTCTTTCTTCACACATAATTGGTGGTATCCAGATTGAAGGTCAATCATTGAAATGTATTGAGCTCCATGTTGTTGGTAAAATAAATCATGAATGCGTGGTAGGGGATACCTGTTCTTTATTGTTATAGCATTAATTTCTCTGTAGTCGATACATAACCTCATAGATCCATATTTCTTCATAACAAAAAGGACAGGGGATCCCCATGGAAAAACACTAGGGTGAATAAATCCTTTATTAATCATTTCCTCTAGTTGTTTCTTTAGTTCAACTAATTCCATAGTGTTCATTCAATAAGGGTTCTTCGATATGAGCCTTGAACCGGGAATTAAATCAATGGAAAACTCAATTTCTCATTCTGGAAGATGTCTTGGTAAATCTTCCGAAAACACATATACAAATTCTTTCACAATAGGTACATCATATATTTGAACATTCCTTTCCTCACCCATTGTTATTTCATTCTCTTCCTCCACGATAATTGAATTTAGTTGAGATACTGGGTGTGGATCTATATAAGAATCAGGTGGTGATGATTCTGCTCTAAAGATAAGGTGTTCTTTATCATCATCATCAAAAGTCATAACCTCCTTCATCTTACAATAAATCTTCACATCATGGTAAAACATCCAGCCCATACCAAGGATTATATCAAGTTTAACTATGGGTATGCCGATAAGATTAGTATATAAAGAACATTTATATGCTCTAATGAGGACCAATTCACAAAACTTTTTTTCAATGATACTTCCCTTAAGTGTTTTGACTGAAAACTCCCTTGTTAAATCAAATTGGAAATATCTAATTTTCTTAGAAAACTGGGAAGATATGAAACAATGTGATGATCCAGAATCAAATAAAGCATTTTCTAAACTTGAGGAAACCATTAAATTACCTGCCTCCACGTATTCCAGAGCTTCTACCTTAGCAGTAGTGATAACATAAGCTTGTCCTTGATCCCCTAGACTTTTCTGAGGTAAGTTCCCCTGAAACTTAGGACGTCAATTTTCATAATGTCCCATCTCCCAGAAATTGCCGCATTGAACATCAGTAGCTTCTTTATTCCCCTTGGAATCACGATCTTGGTGGCTTTTTTCACCACACTTGTAACTGACTCCCATTCCCTTCAAGAAAGTACCAGGGTGTTTCTTCCGAAATTTACTTCAGGATGGATATTCAACTTTTCTCTTCTTCCCCTTATTTCCATTTCTAGAGTGATCATTAGATATCATCTTCTCTTGATTTTCCTTAAAGCCATAAGACGTAGAGAATTAATTTTCTGTCTTGATAGCACATGAGACAATATCTTTGTACGACGAGAAGGATTGTGTTACTAATGCTCGATGGATAAATGGTTTTAACCCATCAAAGAAACAATCAATATTACTCTATAGGTTACGTATATAATCTTCTCCATGCCTCGTTAACCTTGTAAAGTTCACCTCATACTTTGCGACATTCTCATCCTCCTTCTGTCTCAATCTCAGAAATTGCCTTTCTATAACTGCTCGATGGTCATAAGGAAAGTATTTTTCTAATAAAATATCTTTGAACTCCCACCATTCCATATTCGATACTTCATCATCCTCCTTTATGTTTTGAATCAATGACCACCATTGGTCAGTATCTCTAGTGAGGCGGTAAAATGCCATGATAACTTTTTCCCTTTCAGTACTCCCCAAGGCATGAAATATTTTCTCTAAGGAAGTTATCCATTGCTTAGCTACTAATGGATTTGTACTCCCATTAAATGATACTGGTTTTTTCCTCATGAAGAGATCTAACATTGATCCTCCACGCTGTGGATTTGGGTGCTCTATACATGTTAAGTTATTATTCAAAACCTGAGTGAGTTATCCCAGTATGGTGATTAGATGATCAGCACCAGTTGCATCACCATCTCCACTCTAATTATCTTGAGTAGGAGGGAAATCCCTACAAGGAGTTTGTGCATTGATACTGTTTCCATTTCTTCCACTAGGTTCCAATTCAAAACAATGGCATACACTATGTTAGTTTATGAATCACAATACATAAATCCAAACTTGTAAAACACTTAACATGAATTGAACTGTTTTTGGATATAATCTATAATCAAAAAAATATTTTCTTTGATGAAGTATATGCTCATAAACACTTCATAATGGTTTTTAATGAAAATTAGAATTATCCTAAACATATCCCAAGGGAGTGTCGTAACCAAGAGTGCAGAAAGGTCCGTTGTCATGCACCAGTTCCCGTTCGAGTCTATCTTAAAGTGGTGTTCTTAGGTTTTACCCTTAGGAAAAACTTTACTAGATCCATCTCTACCTACTCATATCCAGAAAGGGATGTATTGCTCATAAAACTCACAAAATATATACTATACCAAAATTCTAGGAATTTATTCTATAGTAATCCTCAAAGTCCATCTTAGGTCTATGTGCTCTAATCAGAGTTTATCTAAATATAGCTTCCAAGGATTGTAATAAATTTTCTCTAATACAAACTATAACGCCCCGACCCCAGTTACGCAGAGTCGGAACATTATTACATAGAATTGGAATGATCACAAAAGATCATGTCTCTAAAGACTGATTAGTTTAGTAGCCTTGAATCACTAGATACATTCACAAGTCTTACAATACATCCTAAAATGAAAAATACAACAGCATAGTCTCCATAGTCCACACTCATATCCCCTCAGACTATCCCTAAAGGTTAGTCATAAAATATTTATTCACATCCTGAGAAAAATAAAACATAGAAAGTGGTGAGCTCAGATGCTCACTAAGGATAACAATATATCTGAAACATTCATAAATAAGCATAAACATTTAAGACAATGTATAACTAAAACAAAACCCTTTTAAACATGAACGTAAACATAATATGGAAAAAATAAAATGAAATAATTCCATTTACTTATTCACATAGATATTCTACTAGTCGAATAATCACATACCATATCAATAACCACTTTCATAATGATGGAATGCATAATGCCAGACTATCATAACCACATAGTCAAGGCCTTATGCCAAGACTAAGAAAATATTATGTCAAGGCCTTGTGCCAAGACACTAGTTTTTCTCATGAGACCTAATGATGCATCGATGAGCTATAGCAGGCTCCACCTATCACTTACTATGTCCAATGCATTCCTCACATGAACAGGTTTAAACATAACATAAACATTCGTATTAAAACTAGCATATAAAATGTAAATTCATTCTTCATAAACCATGAATGGTATAAAAATTACACATCCATAGTAAAACATATCACAAAACCATCAATACAATAGTGATGTTTTCTATCATAATAAATCAACTTCAAATAAGCCTAAAATTCATCAAAGGATGTTGACATAGATGCAATCAAAACTATTTGAGATTAATATCTCTTTTTTAAAAATAATTTAAAGGTCACATAATTAAAAAAGAAAACATTTAATTTGAAAATATTCTTATAAGATTGTATGAGAAACTTCGACGATTTTATAATGGCAGAAAATAGTTTCACGCGCCGTATAAGTTAAAAAAGACATTCTTACCTTAATTCCGTCAAAAGGTTAAAAAGTACATTGTTTAGTAAATGATGGAAAGATTACTTTCAAACCATTTTATGAAAATTCAAAGAAGGCTATAAATGATTTTATACCATAGTTTATTAAATAATAAAAATGTTTTGGAATACACTTTAAGAAACATGGATGTGGAAGATAAAGAGGTCCTAGTAGATAATTACGTATAAACAGCCTTAGATAATGAAGAGATTGTAGAATTAACCCTTACCCTGTACTTTTCATTGGTCAAGGGTAGGTTAACCTCCTGTATAATGTTGAAATAATTCTTATTAAATTATACAAGAATAATATATATTAATATGATAAAATATATGATCTTTTAACATTGCTTTGTTAATAATATATTTGTATTATCGTTTTTCCAGGTGTTAACGGATTCATTTTCTTTTATATGATTTTTTTCGAAAGTCGTATTTGTTATGGATAGGTTGTATCTTATTCATATCCATAATGATTTTAAGTCTTTAAACATTATTTTTATCTATCAAATGAAAATTATTCTTGAATGGATATGATGGGGAATGAATCTCATCGCGTTCGTGCAGATGGTAGTCCGTACATACGCACGAGCGACAATATAATTTTTTTGATATTAAAATAATATATAATTTGATGGTATATCATATATACAGAATTATTATATTTTTATATTTATTATTTACATCAATTACAAATCATTATCATACTCATCCAAATAATAATGTTTTGAATAACAATTACACCGCGACGTGGAGATGGTAAGCCGTACGTACACACATATGGTGACATGTGATTGAAATTATGGATAAAATACTGAATATGGTTCTAATATATTTATAATAACATCACATTATATATAAGATACTGGATTTATTATTTTATAATGGAAATATCAATGAAAGAAGAAGTGGAAAAAGAAAGGAACTTGAAAGAGGGTGGTGAAAACATTACCTCTTCTTCGGGTTCTTCCTTTTGATTTGAACAAAAGGGATCCTTAGGTTAGATTTATGATCAAAATAATGCCTCTAGGTTGAAGTGTGGGAAGTGTAGAGAATATTTGGGCATGGGTTGTCCAACCCGAAAGGCGTTGAAGGTGATAATTAGAATGAAGGGGGAGTTCCCTTTTAAAAGAGGGGTGAGGGGCACCTTTGGAAAATCAAGAAATATTATTTTTTAATAAATTCATATTCAGTTTATAATAACTCCAAAGTAGATTATTTAAAGTTTAAGGTGGGGATAGGTCAAAAACCACTCAAAAAATAGTTTTTAGACAGGTTTGGGTGACTATATTAATTTATCTTTTTGATTTAACTCTTAGTTAAATAATTTTACATTTACCATGTCTCTTTGTATTTTAATATGATATTGTTAATAAAAATATTGTATACTTTCAAGAGACCCCCAAGTGGTCCATTAATGATACACCTATCATTATATCAGTCATTTCTCCAAAACATAGATTTTTAAGAATATAATATCAATTAATAATATAATATTTGTTTTAAAAACTCTTTTCTGTCAATTTTGAAACTATTTAATAATAAATTTTTGTTAAAGTCATAAAAACATTATTAATTCAAAATAAATTCATTTAAGAAATAAAAACATGCCATATTCACCAATAAAATTCTTTTATGTCATCATAACTTTCAAATTATATTTATTTTAACATTTATAATACCAATTATTTGATTCTTTCATTAATAAGGAAAATACTGCATCATTATTGTGTCAAAAATGAATTTAATTATTCAAAGTATAAAAATTATAAATAAAATAAAGTTATGTAGGAAATATTTTTAGATTTCTAATTAATATTTATAGTTGAAAATATAACATATATAACCCTATGAAAAAATTGTTTTACTAAAAGATATATGGTTATGTCATTTTTGTATTTACTTTAACTTAATTAATATAATGTGTCATTATCACTTACATGTGGCTCTATGGGGTCCCAAAATCGACCCAAAGATGCCAATGGTCGTAAATGTATCAACCAATAGGGTTAGGAAACGTTTTAGGGTAATTTAATATTATTATAATATTATTTGTTTACCCTTATTTACCATATTTACCCTTTAATAATGTTAAAAAAATATTTACCGAAGTAATTATTCCAGATGTCTAAAAATAAAAGTTACCTATTTACACAATTTCGACCTCCTGATTCTATATATAGAATACATTTTTCATAATCCAAAAAACATAAGTTCCAGAAATTAATTTAAAATTAATTACCATTGTCAAAACAAAAAAGCGTATTTTTAAAAAATAATAACTATCAAAAGATTGGCACTTGCTTATTTTCAGTTTAAATGCGAAATTATGTCCAATGACCAAAATTGGATTAATTGGTAAAAATAAAATCTAATTAGAATTTAAAATCACTCAAATTCATAAATTATCACTATTAATTATTTCTATTAAAAAAGTTGTTTTTAATTAAAATTTAGTAATTTTCACTATTCATCAAAATATGACAGTTATCAGAAAACTACCAAAAATTCACCCAAAGCTAATTTTGATATTCCGAATCAAAAAATGGAGTCCTTTTTGAAATATAAAAAGTATAAAATTTCAAAAAGTGGGTATTACTATTCAAAACGGCTAGTTTGATTGGTTGTGGTGTGTTAGAACTCGATGTTGCATACAACAAACGCTACTGTATTATTCAAAGAGAAGTGTACCGTGGAAGCTTGGGGTGTTACACTTATGGTTAGAAAAAAACCATTCATGGATACAACATGTTTGGGGAGGACTTAGAGAGTTTATCTGTGATTCGGACACCTCTCAAGCCTCAGAACAACTTTCTAATCCACCTTCAACTCCTGAAACGCTTCAAAAACCACTCTATTTTCCCAAAAAAGTACCAAGATAAGAAACCAGAAGAAAAAAAAAGTATTGGCCTAAAAAATGTGTTCATACCTTAAAATTGTTCAATTTATTTATAATAAATTAATTTATAAAAACATGGTATGATTCTAATGATTGTAAGTTTAAATGATTTTAAATTATAATTTTGTTTTTCAAAAAGATTTCAATTAAATATAATTTTTATAAAAGGAATGATCAATCAATGTAATGATATATGAGGAAGATAGGTGCATACTTCCTAGTTCTAAAATTAAAATAAGTCATAGTAGAGATATTGTAATATCATAAAATTTTAATGTTGGTGAGGAATATAAATTATTATATTAGGCTATCTAGTAGAGTATATGGACATTGTAGTCTAAAATTTTTTTTTGCATAAAAAAATTGATAATGTGTTTATTAAAAATTTCCTAATGGATTAGTAATAAATCATAAATTTGTTGTTGAGTCATCTTGGACTGAATGGATCATTCTCATTTCATGATAAATTACATTAAAACTCGAAAGATATAATACAATAAGTTTTCATGATACATTTTTCTAGAGATATTTATTGGTTAATGGAAGATACCTTATGAAAGTTTGTAAGTGTTCAGTAAATGATGAAACCTTCTCATGTTTTTTAGTCACATAATTATTTTAGTGATAAAATCTATTACTCATATTATTCCCAAAAAATATAGGGATGTGGTTAAACATATTGGTTGTGAACTTTAGAATAATATATTTTTCATTATATTAATTTATATTTATATTTTATATGATTTAATTAGATTAAAATATTGAGAGGATATAGAAATGAACGTGTTACACAGGATAATTTAAAGAATGAAATTTTAAAATATTTACACAAATCCAAGCACCCCTTTCTGAGTGTTACATCAGATTCCTAGGTAAATTAATAATAATATCATTTAAAATTAATTATTATTTTTTATTTTTTATATAAATATATGAAAATAAAATTTTAATATATTATTAATCATATATCACTCATTCTCTTTCATTATACACCTTTTAAGAGAAATTACTATATCAATGTAAGAGTTTTAAATTCTCTCTTTTCAATTACTTTTTGATATTATTTTCATGTAGTTTATGATCACATGTCCATTTTATTTTTCTACTTTAGATTTATTATAGATTTCAAAATACCCCTTCTTTTCTATATGGTACATTCCATAAGTTTTTATCATACCAAAGTAGTGGTTCACATTTCTATCATTACAATTCAAATTTAAGATTTTTTTTTTGAGATTTTGTTTTATATAACTCCACTATTTTATATCAATTTTATGGTAATGAATTTGATATATTATATACTTGATATTACCCATTACTTACCATCAATCCATTTTAATAGTCCCTCGTAATGCCTCTGTAAGTGTTTCCAACCCCATCCACTGGATTTATTATTTACAATTCATTTCTTATAAAAAATGAACATAATTTGCATATAATCTCAATATTATATTTCCATATATTTTCTATTAAATTAATAAATAAATAATTATATATTTATTATTCCCTCTCATATTTCCTTTATTATATGATATGGGTTTTTAAAAGTAGTTATTATCTATAAACTTGTAATGTCCATGACTCTAAATTAATATAATTTTAAGAAATTACTTAATTAATATTATTTATTTAAATTAAAAATGCATTCAATTTCATTTGAAGATATCAACATAGAATATATATTCACAATTATTAAACTTTAAGGATCATTTTATTTTTATGAAATTTTAAGAAATTCATTATCTCTTATTCTAAAATCCCAAAATTATGAATTATATTCAAATTTTTATTTAATCCATTTGTATTATTATATTGAAAATTTATATATATATATATATATACATTTTAATTCATGTATAATAATTGTATTATTTGATTAATAATTATTATTGATTTATAAAATAACCTTGATAGAATAAATACTTATTATTAAAGAATTCAGTTTTATGTGATAACTGTATTATAGTTATACTCGGTTCTCTTTTTATATCATCATTTTAATAGTAATATTGTAATTATATTTTAATATTTAATATAGTCTTATACATTCTTTAAAAGTGATATTGTTATGGAATATGACAATACAAATTAGAAAAATATTTTTTACTAAATTCACACATTTTATGAGTAACATTTAAATCTAATAAATTGATCAATAATATTTTTCTTGTAATTAAATTTTTTATTTGGAATTTTAAATATATATAATAATTTATTTAATATTTTAATCACATATTCATATAAAATTATTTTGAATTAGAACTCTAGAATGTTCCATTGAAATTTTTATGTATTGAGTTTCACAATCATATAATATTATGCTTCATTCACTATATTCCTAAAAAAAATCATATCTAATATATATATAGTCTTACTATCCTAAATGTACATTATATTTATATATTGTATTCTCTATAGAACTAAAATGGTTGTTGAAAATGAATTATGAAAAAAATATATCCATTTCATTACAAAAAATGTATCTTACTTAATAATTTTTTAAAATATAGAAACTTACAAAATATAAGATTAATTTTTCAAAATAGATTTTTTTAGAATAATATTTTCAAAAAGTTCATAGGCTCATTTTTCATATATTTTATTATATGATGATTTTGTTGTGAACAGTCTAAAATGCATATTTTAGTATAATTTATGGTTTATGAAATTATCATGATATAAATATTTCTCAAAAACGTTATACAAATTTTTAATTATATAAAATTAATTCATTGTATTTAACAATCCATTTAAATAAAATATACTTAATTATAAAATGTACAAAAAAATTCTCCATACCGATTTTATATTATATATATAACTATATTCAATTCATTATATAATACATATATTATTTACAGGTATTATTCTATTTTTGATGTCATAAAATTTCCAATAGACCTATAAATGTTAATAATATAATAATAAATTTCATATTAATAAAAATTATTCATAGTATTGATCCTAAATAATAAAATGAGATATATATTATTCATGTTACACCAGTAAATTCTATAAAATACCCTCTATCCTTCCCTCCCTCATCACATCAAAAACTCTTTAATTAGATATATATATTCCACAATACTAATCTAAAGAACACATGAAACATTCATATGGCCATACCCTAGCTAAAAGACACTCTTTGGAAAGCTATAGACTCAATCTGATAGAGGTGACTGAAAGAAATTGGTAAGGGTTTCAATGTATATAATTGCATTTTTATAATATGGTATTTTTACATGAAAAACATACCACTATTTTTAGTCTATGATGAATAAATATCCATGTAAATAACATACCATTAACACTTTATCAGTTTTAAATTTACCATTTTCTCCCATCAAACCTTTTTTCACAAGATATTAGTATGTCAAAAGAGAGGTGTCAAAATAGATCCTTTTTTCCTTATAGTTTCCCTCTTCCCCCTTCTGATAACATGTTTTTTTATTAATTAGACGTTTAAAATAGAATTAAAATTCTTTTGTAACAATTCAATAAATCTCAAATATTTATTATATTTCTTCTTTTTTAAAATATATTTATAAATATCATTATCTTGTGGTAGTTTTATACTATATAAGTGAACAATGCTATAATTTCACCAATTATTTCCAGATATATTCATGAAAATGAATATAATGATGTAATAAGAATTTAATAATAAATTAATATATTATTTGACACACCCATGCCATTTTTTCCATATTATTTTATATATTTATTTAATCCCAATATTTTTCTTCTATTTTTTGGATGAACCTGTTTAAAATTTGGAAATTTTATAATGTTTTCTCCTATCACATGGTTTGGGCGTACAACGGTTGCATGGTTTACGAAAAACTTTTAGAGACCCCTCTTCAGCTTCCATTTTATTAATGGTTTAATGTGTACAATTTAGAATAAAAATAATTAATACCATTACATTGAATAATTTCTAGTTCATTTTTAATTTGAACAGTTAATGTGCACATGTAGTGCACAGTTTAGGGAAACTTTTGAGGTTCGAAGTGGAAACTGTGTGAGCAGTACTTACTTGTGAATTTTTTAGTAACCATGTTCATAATTGTTAGAAAAAATTGTGTGATAATCCTATGAGGGGATACGGTTTATAAAAGAGGGGATAATATAGATGTTGTATAGTTTGGAAAAACATGCCGCAAACCATAAAGTTTTTTCACAACATAAAAAGTTTTAAATTTATCTTATAAACCTCATCACAAGAAATTACTCAACCATTTATTATTTCCCCATTTGGATCATAGGTTATATGGCTCTCCTTCCCTCTAATTTACCTCTATTTTGTTGTGATTTATTATCAATTCATTATGAATTTTGATCGATTCCATATGGTAATAACATCTAATTAACTTATCCTCATATCTTTATTTATTATTTCTCTTTATTCATGCCATCGTGAGGTCATAAAAACCTAGGTCATCTCAGTAATCATTTTTTAAATTGGATGTTTCATTAATTAATGGAATTCTTGGCTTCTTGGGGAGTTATTATTCACACATATAGATTGATTATTACCTTCTTTGTATAAGTGGTGTATTGAGGTACATTAACCCATACATTAGTAATTAAATTATTTAATAATGATAAATTGTGTTGTTAAATTCATGAATTGGCTATAAAATTATAAAATTCTATTTTTAAAAAAATATATGGAAAGAAAAATTTGTTTTTCCTCAGTTTCTGTTGAATATAAAAGTGTTTCCACTTTTAATTTCTTATATTAAAACTATTTTACCCAACAATGCACATTAGAGGTTTGATAAAATTCCCAAATGGTTATTATTGATGAATTTCTATATTTCATTTTTTGTCATTTTTAAACAAGTTTTTATATTCCTATTTGAATCTTCTATGTTTTACATTATTCTTTAAAATGTTTCCATACAGTTTTTTTTAACAAATGTTAGAAATTCCCCATTATCACTTTAAAATATAAGTTTCTTAATGAAACATCCCTTGGAATATGAAACTAGTTTTGTTTCATTAAAAAATTAATTAGAGTTCCCCTCGTAGAAGATGCATTTTTAATATTTATAACTTTGTGAGTAAGAATTTATTCCTAAGTGAGGTTATCAGAGAAGAGGAATGCCTATGGTTTCTATATTGTATATTCAGAGATGTACTTATATCCATATTCTGTTTGAAATGATTTATTGGTTCACCCAAATTTTATATACCATGGGAAATAAATAGTAGAAAGTAGGTATTTTTAGAAGATATATTGTATAGGTTTAAGATCATGTTCTTACTTAAGGAATCTAATATAGTGTTCATCCCACTTTGTGAATATCACATCAGTTAGGATAGTTTTGGAATAACTTAGCATTAGGGTTGTTAGATTGAACCCGTCATATCGATTTGTATGAATCATGTTATATTATGATATAGTTTTTACCCATAACTCTATGGTTTCTAGGATTATGGGTAAATGTATATGTTGTATGTTATATGTTTCATTTATTACTATGATGGTTAACTATCCATTTATTTACATTTCCCATAATATGTTGTTTCTTATTATCATTGTTTTTGTAAAGATTTCTTCTAGATAACTAGGTATTTTTTTTAAAAATAATGGATTCATATTTTGAATATAGTTTGGAACATTTTTCTTTTATTTTTATAAATTATTTAAAATACTATCCCTTATAATTTTTTACCTGTATATCTGAAATGGTATGTTTTTAATAAAAAAGAAATAAATATTTTTACTAGATTTTGATCTAAAAGTAAAATCCTATATTTTCTAAATTGTATTTCAAAAAAGTATGAAATAAAATCATTAATTTAAAGTAAATTTGTGGGGTTTGGTTTCATTTGGAATACCTACTAGGTTTTTAAACATTAATATATATATATATATATTAGTATGAAGTTTAGAATCTGGTAACTCATTGAGCAATTATAGTATTATGGTTGGATAGTAACTTGTTCTTTAATGTAACAGTTGGGTTTAGTATTATATTATATTATTCATTATTTTGTTTTATCATCCAGTTCAACTAAACTTGTATCAAATTATACATTTAGTTTTATATATAACTTAAGATAAATTCAAATTTATTTGATATTCCATGTTTAGTTTTTCTTAATTCTAAAATAGTTTATTTCATTTCACATGGACCTCTAACATAAACAGTGTTTATACATGACAACTGGATGTAAGATCCAACTTAAATATAATTTTTTTCAGTAGAAATCATTCCCATTTTATATAATTGTAATCCATGGTTCATGTAACAAGCCTATGGGTATTGGGAATTACATTTGGGTAAGTCATGGGCCGACTCGAGTTCTAAGATCAAGGGTTTCATAGAGCTGTTTCGTGAATAAATCTTATCAAATAACCCTTTTTTATTTTTTTTGTTTCTGGTAAACAAGATTTAAGACATTTTGAGCTCAACTCGTGGGAGCTGCAAGGGTCCAACAATCTCTTACATGTAATGAACCTCGATCTGACTTGGTATGTTGGGTTATATATCAGGAGTCTTAATAATTATTATTTTATTCTATGATTGGTTGATTCTAGGTTTCGGATAATAGTAATTTTATAAAAAATATATTGGAGATTTAAAGGTTTTACATGTGTTGGAGGTGATAAGGGTGGAATGATTAAGGCAAAAAAATTACCCCTCATGGTCTTGAAAACCATTTGAAGACTATGTAAACAGTATGATTTTACTTCTAGTGGTAGTTTTATAATTAGAACACAATCAACAAAATGGTGTGGATAAATTGGGTATTTCCACAACCCCCTCTAAAAATAATTATATTCCTTTCTATATTGTGTTTTTTATGGTTATTATTGTATGTTATTTAGTGATAATTAATGGGTATTCACAAATAAAACACTGATTTCAATGGGAGTAAAGGGCATTATTTTATGATTTTAGATTCATTTAAAAAAAATTATAAACAAATAGTGATTTGTTTTGGAATGAGGGAATATAGTTTTAAATCTAAATAGATGAATAGTTTTAAGGATTCTGGGATGTTTATTAAGTGGAAATGGTTGATATTTTATTATATAGTATAGGTTTGATAATAAATGAGAGTTTTTTAAATTGGTAGATAGGGTTTAAGAAATGTTTTAGAACAAATATATTGTTTTGAAATGTTTGAGGAAGCAATAATAAAGGATTTGTAAAATTAAACATTGATAATATTATGTATATTTTTGAAATATATTACGGGGGTTGAAAAAAATTGAAAGAACCCAATTATTTTAGATCTAAAAAGTGTTTAAATTATGAGATTTGAAATGAAACCTTGTGTTTGAGAACATGGGTGTGTAGTTTTGAAATGATTTAAAGGGGAATAATTTTTTTGTTATTCTTAATTATTTATTATATTTGTTACATTGACTTGTAATTAATATTTTATTAGATAATATTGGATATTTATAGATCTTGATCAGTCTTATGTTTCTTATACTAATTGAATTATGCTTCCCAGAATAGTTTAACAGGATCATAGAGGCCAAAAAACCATAGTTATTTATTTTGAGTCAAACCTACCAGGACTTAAGTATTACCTTCCTAGTCATTTATTCTTCTCATACGTTGAGTGGTGTAGTGAACCAAAAAATTATTTCTCACTCTTTATATTAGTGGTTTATATCTTGTTGGATGTTTTATTCTTCAGATATGACATCATCCATAGCTTACTCTATCAGTTTTCTCATCTACAATAGCTCTCTTGTGGATGTGATCAGTGGGGAAATGCTTGTGATATTTATTTATAGGGGCTATCCTAGGTTGGTTTGTAACCCTACCAATTTTTTTCTTAGTGAAGGTCCTCTATCCTATAGGGGAGAACGCCTTGTTTGGTATAGTGTGATCATATATGTAAGATAATTGATGTTCCAATGATTTTAAATTCTAGTTGTTACGTTTTTTATATGAAATTTAGGTGTTTTTTGGATTCATGAATCAAATATTCCTATATAATCATAGAAATATACTTACAAAGAATGATTTATTTTAGTTATAATTTTTATTATCTCTTATTTCTTTGAAAATCATTTATCATTTTTGATTATCATTGGTCGTCAGAGCTAATAGAATTGCATTGTGGATAATATCCATTATGAAGAATCTAAATATTTCATCGGTGATTTTGGGGTTCTCTTACCATATTGATGGTATCTCACATAGGGAGATGATAGATCCCCATTTGGTTATGTTCTTATCTCTTTCCCTTTATTTGATTAGTAATTTTTTATGCATAGTAATATAAGTAGTAATTGATTAGTTTCAGAGAGTTTAGGTTTTGGACGAATTTCGAATTTACTGGGGGAAAACTATTAATGAACCAATAATTATTAGATGTCACTTATTTTCGAATGATGTGTAGTGACTAATTCCTCGACCCAACTTTCTATTAACTGTATATTCATTTAATTGGTTCTTTAACTTTTTATTATCCCTTTTGAGGACATTTTTGATTTTCCATTATGCGAGGAGTTTGGAAGTTGTGATAATCTCAAAATTTGTGATCATGTTCATATAATTATTCAATGTTAGTAATTTTTAAGAGTTATTTTGGAGATGAAATGAGTATTAGGGATGAATCTATCCCATCTTGATTAGTTTCATGTACTTTTTCTCGATTGTGGTTATCTAGTTCCATGGTTTTTAAAATTGATTTTCTACAGAAGAGGTAAAACATCATAGTTCCATTTGTTTATCCTCTCTAGATAGGAATTTTTGTGTGGTATAATGTTTTATATTGGGATGAATTTTCTTACATTTACCATTTTATAATTATTAGTAAATTTATTTATTTACTATTAATATTTTTCTTATGTTTTATGCCAAAATTGATTGAAATTTTGAATATTCATGCAGTTTTCTCCCATCACATGATTGTAGAGAATAATGACCATACGATTTATGTAAAGGTTCTAATTAAAATTATACAAGATACCTTTAGAATATTATTTAGTTCACAATATTTATCATAACCCATGACCCTACCACTAATTAGAAGAGTTTCAAGATAATTTTAAATGTTCCTAGGTTGCACATGGTTTTGGAAAAACTATATGGGTCTTAGTAGAAACTATGAAAGTGATTCTTGCAATATATTTTTTTGTCACAATGATTGTGATTGGTTAGAAGAAACCTTTTTTAACAATGGTATGGGATATTATTCAAAATATCATGGTTTCTTTATTTTGTTCATGATTTGGTAAGTCGTGCAGCAAAATTGTGCAACCTTCCTAGATCCTAAAAAAGTTTGAAAATACATTTTGTCCATCTTCAAATTAAACCCAAAAACCCTCCAATTATCTTCATTCTTCTCTCAAAAACCATGGCTATCCTCCCTTTTGATTTCCCTCCATATAATTGTGATTTCCTAACATTTCATCAAGTATTTGGATTGATTTATCAAGACAATCACCATTAGTTATAATCTCATAAACTCATCCTTATTATTTCTATTTTACCTTTACTTATATATGTCATGGAAAACTAGGGAGGAACATGAATTATTTTTTAAATTTCGTGGTCCTTGGTTTTAGAGTTATTTTGAGCTTATCTTTCTTTCTTGGGATTGATTATCACCTCTATTGGTGGAAGCAATGTATTGAGGGAGGATTCCACTTGAATTTGCCTTAAAATTTTAGAAACTGAGTTTATTTTAAGTTTAAATTCATTAATTTAATATAAAAGTATAGTGTAATTGTTTTTTATGATTATTTGGGAAGAAAACTAGGTTTTTACATAGTTTACATTGAATACAAAGGTGTTTACCTTTTTAATTAATTACCTTAACACTATTTGACATGACCATGTACACCAGATGTTTAATAAAATTCCCAAATAGTTTTAATTAATGCTTATTGATATTTCAAGATGTCTGTCATTCAAAATAGTTTCAAAATGGTTCATTCAAGCCTTTAGGGTATTCTTGGTTCATAAAAAATGGGTCTTATAGAATCCATTTTAAGAAAATTTTAAGTGCCTATTGGCACTTTTAAAGAGGATTTTCGAGATGAAAATGACATTGGAATATTCCTTTGACCTGGTTTATATAAAAATAGAAAATATTGTCCCTGTAATTAGACACATTAATTATATTGATATTTTTTTTGAGAAATAGGATATTTGTAAGAGGGTTGGTCTAGAGTGAGGCTTGGATATGGCATGTACTTTATATATTCCAACATAAATTTATATTAATAATTTTTTTCATTTATTATTAGATCAAACCTATTTATAAATAATTGGAAATAGAGTCTAGTTAGTGAAACTATTGAGAACACATGTTTCACTTGTTTTACATGATGATCTTAATAATGTCCTCTAGTGTGGTGTTCTTATTACTTTGTAAATTTACCCCATAGTTAGGTCATTTGGGGAAATATCAGGAATTATGGTGGTTGGATTACCTTATGAATTATAACATGGATATATATTGATTTATAATGGTAAGGTTTTTCCTGTAATCTCCTACATTCCCATGATCAATGGTACTTGACTATATTATCTTGTATATGTTTCCTCTATTACTATGATGATTGGCTATCCTTTTCTTCACATTTTCCATAAATTTCTGTTATTGTTTTTAGAATTTCTTCTAGATGAAATGGTAATCCTTTTGTAAAAAGAAATGGGTGGATTTATGTTTTTAAAATAGTTTGGAACCACTTTTTATATTATATTAATTATTAAAAATATTTCCTCAAAAATATATTAACCACCATGTCAAAAAAGTTATTTTTAAAGATAAAATATAAAACTATTGTTGTTTTATTTATATATGAGTGATAAAAACCAATGTTTTATAAATTATATTTCAAAATATCTTTTAATGGTATATTAATTCAAAAGGATGCATGAATTTTGGTTTCTTTTGGAATGTCTACTAAGATTTTATGCTCACGCCTAAATATTTATCATTCGGTTTCAGGTTTATAATATAGTCTATCATAAAGTAGTTATGGTCTTATGGTTAGATGGTGTCTTGTAGATTCATGTAGTGATTATGTTGTGTATTGTTTTGTTTCTTTAGTATTTTATTATATCAATAATGTAAAATACCCATATATCATATTTTTCTTTTAGTTTTGTGTATTGCTTGAGTTGGATCCTTGTTTATTTGATATGAATTTTTGGTTTTTTATATTTATAAAAAAAAATTACTTCATTATACATGGATATCTAACATGAATTTCTTTTATGATAATCCTCAAGGTGGAAGATCCATGTTAAATACTATTCCTTTGAGTTAAATTGTTCCCATAGATTATTTTTTGAGGCCATATTTCTTGTCCTCAGTGTGAGGGGATCTAGAATAACTCTTGTTTATATCAAAAGCTGTCTTGGGTTACCTGATTAGGGGTGACCAATAGTTTTCTCCTTAACTTCTCTATGATTCATGAATAATAAAATACGAATTATAATAATCATAATAAATGTAATAAATAATTTCCAATTTAATAATCTAAAACATGATTAAAAAAATACATTCTAATTTAAAAATATTTTGATGAATATTTTGAACTATTTCAATACCTTAAATTTATAATTATATTAATACTATACATATAATCCTCATAAATATATTGAAACATTGAGCATTCCCCATCAGCCATTACCATTTATGTAAGGAAGATTCAGAATCATAAAAAAATGTCTTCAAAATATCAAAAACAGGAAATAATAAACAAATAAATGAATAATACACAATAATGAAATAATTAAATAGAATTTAAAATATTAAATAAACTTATAGAAGGTTACTATAGATGAAATTAAAAAATATAAATTAATTATTCATGTGGTCAGTGGACATATGAAGTAGACGGGCACCTTAGGTACGGTTTTATTTCTAAATTTAAATTCAATTCAATTATTATTCCGTAAATAATATTATTTTTTTGTCTCATATATAGGATCTACTATATATTCAATATTTTTTTCCATTAATTTTTTATGAATTTAAGATCTCCTTTTAAACCTCATGGAATTTTTATTTTATAAATCACATTTTCATAAGGATATTGTAATACTTTTTGGTTCTTTTGAATATTTTATCTACCACCCTTCACCCCGATATTACTTTTTTAACTATTGAAAACATGATTCTATTATATTTTTTACAATTAAATCTTGTACATTACTAAAGGGATATTCCTAAAAAAATTATTTCCATAAATTTATTTCAATATGATAAAATCTAAGATGCTTATTAAAGAATATTTTCATATTTCAATATTCTTCTATATTATCCATCATCGTTAACAAGTTTCTTTCAAATTTTCTAATTATTTTACATTTAATTATTGAAAAAATAATTTAAAAAATTTTAAAAAAAAAATTATAATGATTTATAAATGTAAAGTATTTCACTATTTTTATAATGATGCTACCCAATGAAATGGAATGTCTTTAATATTTCTTATTCATTTCAACTCTATTCATTCCAATATTATTCATTAAAGACATTATTAATATTATATTTTCTATTACTTTTTAATTTTATTAAATATAATTCTTTGTAAAATAAACCAAACATTTTAGTTATTAATAAAAAATGATATTTTCTATATTTATGTTAATATTGTATAAAAATTAATCAATTGATTTCTAAAAAATTATATAATTCTGTACATTTCAATAAATAATTTAGTATATATAGAAATATTATTTTACATTCTACCATTCTGAACCTTTCTAACATTTTATTTTCTCAATTGATATATTTTTTATCAGTGAATAAATTCCCAAAATAATCCTCTAATATGTAAAACAAGTTTTATATATATATGGGGTGTTTAATTTTTTTTTATAATTTCATGATGATATTTTTTATGATTTTTATATTTTTAATCATACTCATTTATTTTTAATTATATCTATTATTTAGTCATGAATTCCATATTTTACATTATAACATATCTCACTTGTTTATCATCTATTTGAATACATATATGTCACATTGATAATATTTTTTCACTTAATGAGAATTTAATAACACACTTATCATATGTTTCCATTTTTTCCCAAGTCATCATGGTTTATAAGGATATTTTCATCAAATTATAAGGGGTCTATGATGAATAAATTCAAAAACCATTTATAGTTTGATGATGGAAAATGTACTTAGTTCCAAAATAAATCATTTTTTTTTAGTATGGGTGTTTTTAAATATTTATGTTATTTGTAAAATGAATCTTTATTTCACTGGAGATTCTGAAGATTGGACATAGAGAAATCTAGTTCGTATCCGTTTGGAGTTTAGTTATTTATGGAAATTAGGATGAAATAAAATTCATATATAAATACTGAGATTGGTAACCATTATATATAGAGTTCTATGTACAATATATCTTGTATTAACCTATAAGGAATAAAAAAAATTAAAGATATATGTCGATAGATATTATGATATTATCAAAGTTCCCATTTAATATATCATTCGGGATCAATGTCATGGTTTATAAAAATGCTAGAAAGTGTGGATAAATGTTTATCAAAGAGTTAAATTTGTGAATAAAGAAATTCATTAAAGAGGTTATAATATAACATCCCAAATTTTCAATTAATTTTTTTATAAGATTATTCCCTCAAGATTTATTTATTTAAATACTATGTTTATCTAGTTTTTTAAGAACCTAAACATATAATTTTTATACATAATTATTAAATAATATTTTATATTTAAATTTGTGAAATAATAAAAATTCATTATAACTTATCCTAAAATAATGATTTTATGTCTCTTCGTGAAATTAATATTGTTCCCATTAATAAATGAATAATGAATTATAAAAAAATTAATGTTAAATCATGTTTAAAAGTTATATAGTATATATGATATCTAAAATGTTGAACAAAATCACTTCTGAAGAATTCATTATTACTTTTACTAATTAAGTATTATTTTATAACTACTTAAAACCAATTTATTGTTATATATTAATATTGTAATTACAAAAGTAACTTATTAATGGTAATGTAATTGTTAACAAATTATTATAATTGTGTTACTAGTTATATAATAGTATCATATAACCATAAAATGTGACATAATAATATTTAGTGTTACATTACATTTAATTTTTGTTATAAGAACATAATATTTGTTTAGAAAATATTTTTATGTGTAAAACCTCATTTTCTGAAGAATTTTGAAATCACAAAATATTTCAAATAAGATTTAAATTTTAATAATCATATTCAATGTACAAGTTTTTATAATATAATGTGTTCCCTTTAAGATTTTTTGTATTGGGTTTCACACTAAAATATTGTGAGGAAATATTTATAATTTTAATATACAATTTAATTTCTCATATATAAATTTTTTTCAATGTTATCACAGAATGGATATTAAATTTGGATATGGGTATCATTAGTGAAATGAAATTATCATTTTTCACATTTTAACAATAATATATAATGTTCATGTCCCCAAAATGACCAATGTAAATATTTATTGAAATTATAAATTAATTATAATTAAAAAAAGAATTTTATAAAAGAAAAATAATTTTTGTAATCAGTTTGCACAAAAAATATCAAGGTGACTATTATTTTTTTCAAAAAAAAATAAATTATGGTTAAATAGTTAAAACTAACTAATTGTTTTATATTTATCAATTTTAAGTCATTATCATGATATAAAAGTGAGGTAGAAATAATAATCCCTTCTATAAAACTTACAATCCAATTAGATACTACTATAATTCATTTAAAAACAATTAGAATAATATGAATGTCCATATAACAATTTTAAATCATATATTATAGTTCATTCAAATAGAAAATTATATTTTATTATTTTCTGACATATAATATTATAAAAAAGAAATTTTATTACATGGAAAAGGAAAATGTAGTATCATGGTGGATGGGATTGTTTAATCCTAAGAGAATCACCAGAAAAAAATACTTTGATTCCCTTGGAAGAGATAGAACACGTGAATAGACAATCAACTCTTACTCTTATAAACCATTATAGGATAACCAATCTAAATCGAATTTCCTGTCACACCAGATGTGAAGAATCACCGCTCTTTACCTTGTCATTTATTTTAACGATCTAGTAGTGTAGGATATACTCTACTAGAAAGAATGAAACCCAAAAAATATAGAACCAATCCATCTAGGTCCTCTTAAATTATATATAATAAAATATTCTTTTAAGAGTATAGTGATAAGACAAAAAATAAGGAACGAGCTTTAATAATGAGAGAATTACTATTCTCTTTCTTTTCTACAAAATAAAAAAACATAGAACCCCTAAATTATTGAATGAAACCACCTCATCACATGATTCCATGAATACAACAGTCATACTAGTTGGGCATGATGACTTGTGAAGGTGATTTCAAGTGCACCAAATTTAATCGTCCTTCCCTCGCCGTAGTAGTATTTATGGAAGAGGATAGGGGTATCTAAATCTTGATAAATAAAGGGATGTCAATACTATTTTATGTGAAAAGGGATATATATAAATATAAAAATATTTTAAATTGATACTGCTTTATATTGGCTTGGTCTCGATGTGATGAACATAATTATGAAGCTCCCATATCACACATCAGACAGGTAAAATAAGACTTATCAGAGCCTAAAAATATTATGGCTCACCTACATTTATCTGAAAATAAATAACAATTAAATTATCAACATAATTGAAATGAACCTCAACCACTATTATTCCTCTGAAATTGTATGATATATATTGAGCTCATCCCTTAAATAAAACAGATATAAAATGTATTTCATCTAATAATTTCATAGAACAGGCACACTGAAATAAGAGTGATCAAATACTTGTACAATTATAAAACCACACAAAAATAAATATTCCATTTATTCCAAAAGAGAAAATTTTCTTTTCTTGTAATGTGTTTACAAAAATAGTGTATGTATTATTCATCATCACTATTATTAACCTAAATGTGATTTCCAAAAATATAGAGACTAAACAATCCTTTGTTATATGGGGTGGGGAAACCCACAATGTGATCCTTAAAAATAAATTCTAGAGGGTCAGAGACTTTGGTCCAAGTCTATAATGTAATCAATGAACTTAGGATGAAATCTTTCTTGTTAGAAGTAGTTCTTTAGAACTCAGAACCCTCGAAATAAGAAGATATTACTAGCCGAGTTGTATTTATAAGAGATAATGTTACCCCTAACATTGTTCTATTGATATTTATATTTACATTTAATAATAGACTCACAATTACTATTTGAAAGGTGATATCCCTTGATATTTTTATCCAGATAGTGAACCATATAGGTTTCATACTTTCTGATAAAAAATAATTCACAAAGATATGGTCTGGAGAAAGAATCTCAAGTGAGTTTTTCTTGAATTCACTGTATAGTGTCATCAATCATTTTTAAGATTAATATCTCCCTCCATAAGGGTCTTATCTATCCTTGAAGAGCATGGAAAATGATGTATACAATCTTATGAGTCGTCCCTTTTGAAGCTATTGAGTATTTTTCTGATTCTTCTATTGAAAAAAATAGAATCCTGAATTACAAATAGAATATGAATAGGAATAAAAAAAAATGAAAAAATTAAATTGGGTGAAATTTCCTCCAATATATAGGAATATACTATTCTAGTTGGTAATTCTATATGTGATTCTGGTGTGTATACCTTCAAAGCCTTGGATACATACTATTTAATTCAGCCAGTGAGATCCCAAGTATTACGTAGGTAATTGTATTCTAGAAATACCATGAATATCTTTGATGGATTTATCTTTACTGCATATGAATTTGTTGGGAACATAAACGCTAATCTTACTAATATAAATTTAATAACCACTCCCTCTACAATACTCAATACGAATCTATTTGAACCATTTCATTTAATTTTTTCTTACATTGATGAGGAATACAATATCATTTGTGATAAATATGTTGGAGAGTCCAATATACCCATAATAGCCATTGAAAGGATCCACCCTTACATTTTTAATTTCAAAGATCATGTTATTACTAATCATATCCTGATTTGTGATACATAATCTTGAGGAGATAGGTTCTCCTTGGAAAAGACCTCCGACTAACTTGAAAAATACAAACCTCCTCTTGAAAAAGAGATAAAATATACAGTGAAGACAAGTAGAAAAATAAGGTTGTTGAATAATTTTGAAAATTCCAACAACCTAAGGATTTTAAGGATTAATTTTCATTCCATTATATCATACTATATCTCCATAAAATCATTTCCATGGCATTGGATACAACCACATTCTTATCAATGTCTCCTGACATTTCTTGATCAAGGCTAATTTCCACTAGATACTCACACCCTCGAGAATGAAATGATGTTCATCTAATATTTTATCAGGTAGGATCTTTGATATTCCGTTTTTTGTAAACATATCAACAAATTTATAGGATAAATTACATAGGATTACTGGCACTTATGGTGCTCTGAGGGTTCATCTTTGGAATCTGAAAAAGAACTATGGACGAGGTAACATGGGGAAGAATACCACCTTTGAAATAATTTTGAACTACCCCTATTAGGTCATTCTTTATTCAATACCAATATGAAATATATAAGGAACCAAGGGATCCATTAGGTAATGGTGTGATATCTAGATCAAATATTTTTATAGTAGAAAACATTTTATCCTCTTTTAGTTGGATTTCAAGGAATCATTACTTCTGTCCACCAATTTTAGTGAACTTTTATAAAAAACAGATTAGATTCTCCAATTAGTGAGTATACATCACTTAATATCTGAATAGAGTTAGAGAAAAGGTCCTCTAAGTGGGAGTCTCATGAGGAAAAATGGATTCAATGTTTCCGTAAAATGAGTCTTCTTCATTTTTTATGAAAATCATCCCAATGAACTCTCTTCCCATTATCTATGAATGTAAATATGTTGTGTTATGATCTCCTATCAGCAATGCATAATTTTTTAAACTATCTATATTTATAAGATAAAAGTACGAAATTATCATTATCCTATTGATTTTTATGTCTTCCATTAAGCTGACTGGTCTCATATTGAATATCTTTCAATGATAGTCGAAGAACTGGTTGTCAATTTGCCCATTCTAAAATATTTTATGTCTATATACAAAGTTTGTTCTAGAATTCAATTAATGCACACCCTTGGGATAGATAATTAAACATGTTTCATGAATGTTTCATCCATCATACATCCATTAATAAATTAGATGTTAATAATTGGTGACAGAGAACTGTGGACCTAGAGTAGCCTCAGAGAATGATGGAATTGGGACCGATCTATGCAGGAGATAGTCATGTGAGAAAAATATGTGACTATGTATGCGTTAACTATGAACCTATCAATACATCCCTACATTATATTACATCATCTATTGTTGTCACACAAAAATGGTTACCATTTATTCCTAAATCCATTATTTTACTAATTATAAAAAACTTTGGGAGTCCACCATATCCTTGCATGAGTAAAAACCCCATTATTTTTTGACTGAGATGAAATATTAATGTTGGTAATCACAATGAAAACGTATTATTTGTAACGCCCAGACCCCAGCTACCCAGAGTCGGTGCATTAATTCGTAACATTGGCATGATCACAAAAGATCAAGTCTCGAAAGACCGATTAGTTTAGTAGCCTTGGAAACACTAGATACATTCATAAATGTTACACTACATCATAAAATGAAAAACTAATAACAAAGTCTTCATAGTCCACACTCATATCCTCTTCTGACAATCCCTGCAGGTCATTCATAAAATACTTCTTCACATCCAGGAAAATATTAAAACATTGAAAGGGGTGAGCTCAGATGCTCAGTAAGGATAACAATATTGCGGAAGCTTTCATCAATAAACATAAACAGTTTAGGCAATGTATAACTAAAACAAAATCCTTTTAAACATGAACTTCATCATAATATGGCAAAAGTAAAGTGAGATAATTCCATTCACTTCTTCACATGGATATTCTACTGGTCGAATAATCACATGCAAAATCAATAACCACTTTCATAATGAGGGAATGTATAATGCCAGACATTCTGAAACATTTTGTCAAGGCCTCGACCAAGACGTCTAAAATGATTAAGGCCTCGGCCAAAACCATAAATCAAATTGGGAAAGGGCCTCATCCAATTCCACGTCTAGTTGTCTCATGAGACCTACCGATGCATCGAGGAGCTATAGCGAGCTCCACCCGTCACTTATTAAGTCCAATACATTCCTCATATGAATATGTTTAAACATATCATAAACCATAACATAATCGTATCACATAAAACATGCATAAAGGAAACATAAAATTTCCGCATTTCAATCACAAGATACCAATACAACACATTGATATAATAAAAACGCTTTCAAAAACCATTTTCAATACCAAAATAAAATAAAGTTAAAACTTTTTATTTATTTTTCATTAAAAAAAATAATGGCTTGTAGAGGAAGCCGAAACTCAAATAATGGTCACGACAGCGGAGAAGTCGTTGTCGCCGCATAAGTATGGAAAGAAAAAAATTTCCTTTTGTCGTTTAGCAAAACGCTTCGTATAAAAAAGATTCCTTTTGAATAAATGTAAAAGTCAAAGGGGTTTATACACCGTATAAAAGAAATTTGTGTATAAAACCAAATATGCCTCAATGAAAGGGGATTGAGACAGAGTCCTTAAAAGATCATTTTTAAAATAAAATAGATCTATTATGTGTATTCACTATAGGTACACATAATGAAAGTAAAAATACAAAATAGGACATAATAATATCATGACATAATTTGAAAGTAGGAGATTAACCCAAAGAATGGAAGTTGGGTTAAGAAATTCCCTTACCTCGTGTCTGACTTGACTCAACCATTCTTTAACCTCCTGAATAATAAACTAGAGTTAATATATACATTATTAATAACCATTTTCAATTTCATTATCCTTTTTATATCACTTATTACAATGATATGAACATTATGTAATTATTTAAGTTAATAACGATCGTTTTTTCGATCTTTGGTACTTGAGTCAACAATAAACTTCTTATAATTACAAGTTGTTTATGTGGTAGAATATCCATTATATCCAGAATTATATTCATGATTTAGATGTCATATATATAATATATATCCAGTATATACATTCATTTATAATATTACGTAACATTTAGAGGTAAGAAATGAAATGCACCGTTCATGGAGACGGTAAGCCGTACGTACGCATGAACGCTACTTTCATTTCTATTTCGTATTTAATGAAATGAAATCATAATGATATAAATGTATAATATAATTCCAGTATAATATAGTGTATAATACCATTTACTCCATCCTTTATACATCCTACATATGTCATTAACGATTCAAATCACTTTGAGGGGGCGGTAGTCCGCACTTCCTAAAATGAAATTATCGCGTTTTACCCATAATGGAAATCATAAAGTATGCCATAAATGAAAAATACAGAAGCATAAGTAAAACATAAACATATTATATATCATATGTAAATATAGTGACATCTTAATGGCCACCTTTGAATGTGTTATATGAGTGTTGAACAATCATCGTTTCATGAGGCAGAAATTCGCAATCCACAGAAACCGTATGTTCTTTAACCATTAGATGTAGGTGTGTGTATGTGTAGCTCAAATCCTTCTTATAACAACATACTAGTATATTTATTATACTGGGTTTGTTACAAAATAAATGAATAAAAATATTTTAAGGGGTTGGAGAAGAAAAATAAAACAAAACAACATTAGAGATGACATTACCTCAAAATCGGGTAACTCTTTTTGATTTGAGCCAAAGGCTTCCTTGGGAAGAGTTATGCCCAAAGTGAGGCTTCTAGGAGTAAGAGTGGGAAGTTGGGAGAGTATTTGGGCAGAGGTTGGCCGAGCCAAATGTCTTTAAAGTGTGAATAAGGTGGTAGAGGTGGGGGTCTTTTATAAGAGGAGAGGAGGGGAACTCTTGGAATGTAAGGAAATTTTACATTATTATACAATGCTTTTTGGATTCTAAAGGTCCCAAACTTATATAATTCGTGGCTAAGGTGATAAGGGTTCGAAATATACCCATACAATAGTCTTTGGACCAGTTTAAGCCTTGGATTGTACATTATCTTTTCATTTTATTAAAATCGTTAAATAATGAGGTCATCTCTGCATCATAATGATGTCATAAATAATTTAATTTATTTAATGTCTAAAAATTATAAAAAAAAATACTATTATGTAGAAAATATTTTTAGCTTTCCAATGACTATTTATAGTAAAAAATATGACTTGTATATCCCCATGTAAAAATTGTTTTAGTAAAACATTTCATGTTTGTGTCATTTTTTACTTTAACATTAAATAAATATATATTAATGTCATTTTCCAACCAAAGTGGCTCCATGGGGTCCCCAAGTTGACCCATGGGTTGTCTTGGTCGTCCATGACTCATCCAATATGAGTAGGACAAGTTTCAAGCTCATCTCATACTATTAAAAAATTATTTTTACCTTAAACTACACTAATTACCTCTAATCGCGATTAAGAACTTAAAAGTTACTATTCACCAAAAAATTGTTTTAATCTCATTGAACCACATTTTACTTCTTAATGAAAACCATGTATGTCGGATTTTTGAAAATCAAATCACAGAAGTGGTAATATTTCATTGAAACGAAAAATCAGTTATTTAACTACCACTTAGTGGTTTCACTATTCATCAAAAATTGATGTTTTTCAGAACAATGCCAAAATTTCACCCTAAGCTTTAATTGATATTCCGAATTCAAAAATGATGTCTATTTTACAAAATTCCAAACATATAAGTTGCATTAATTAATTTTATAATTAATTTCCACTGTCACAACAATAGCGTGTTTTTAAGAAACAATTTATATCAAAAGATTGGAAATTGTTTATGTCCAATTTCAATGTTAAATTAATTATAATGACCACCATTGGATAAAATGGTTAAAATATATTCTAATTATACTTTAAAACCACTAAATAGTTTAATTTATCACTATAAATTATTTTTATTAAAAAAGTTGTTTTTAAGTATTTTTCACTATTCATAAAAAATTAGAAGTTCTCAGAAAAATACCAAAAATTCAACATAGGCTAATTTCGATACTCTGAATCCAAAAAATGAAGTCCATTTTGAAATATAAAATTTCTATAATTTTAAAAAGTGGTTATTACTATTCATAACGGCTACTTTGATTAGTCGCGGTGTTTTAGAACTCAAAGTTGCGTACAATGCAAGCTATTGCATTATTGAATGAGAAGCGTATCATGGAAGCTCGGGGTGTTACATTCTCTCCTCCTTCAATAAATTGTGTCCTCGCAATTTGAAATTTTTTTCTTTGAAAATAAAAGGTTGAAAAGAGAAAATACCTTTGTGGAAAACCCACATCTGAAATAAGATTAATAAAATTTAGCCTTAATAAGTGGGAACGGGAAATGAAAAAGTCACCACCCAATTATGATATCGATTAGGAGAACATTGGTGGCAATTAGAGACATATAATTGGAGGAAAAACGTAAATATTTGTAGGGAGTGATTGAGGTCATCAATCACAATCAACTGTCAAATTGAGGGCCTCGAAGCCTTCAATCTATGTTGATTTAAAATATCATCAGTTCAACAAGACATAAGGTATTAGGATAACACATTTTTTTGTTTTAATATCCCTTTACTAAAATTTAAGAATTAATTTATTCATTGAATAAGAGATAGGTATATATATATTTATGCTTGACAATTAGAGTTTCAAACTTCAACTCATCTTTCACTCAAAAAGATAATAGAACTCAGAAATATTATACTAATCCTAATTGTATAAGGTTCCAAATGTTAACACATACCATTTAGATTAGTAAAATTATTTTGTAATAACCAGGGACTTCCTGTAGGCTAGTGGTAGGAAATAAAGGCCTGTCGCACTATGGTTGTGGGTTCGATTCCTGCACCTTTGTCCGACGCGACGGGTTATGCCCCACCCTGCAGGTTGTCCTTTTCCTAAAAATATAGTATTATAATATTCCAAAAATAATCTTCAGAAATGTTTTAACCTTAAACAATACTATCCAAAGATCAACTTAATCCATTCCAACCTTTATAGTTATCCAAAATACCTCCGTCCAGACTTTCTCTAAAAGGTCTCTAAATTCCAAAATCAATTTATCAGATTCCCCAAACAAATTAAAGTTTCTATTTTTGTCACATTCTAAAAATATGATTACCTTCATCATATTAAAACCTTACTGAAATAAACAAGTACTGCAGTACAATCCTTATATATATATCACATTATTCTAACAACCAGAATATAATCCATGAGTCCAAAAGCACCCATACATTAATTATTCCGCTTCAACTGTAGTCACAGCATAAGATTTCCCTTGATCCCTTGGCCTTTTCTGAGGTAAGTTTCCCTGACGCTTAGGACTTTCATTTGCATAATGACCCATTTCTCTAAAATTGTAGCATTCAACTTTTATAGCCTCTTTCTTTCCCTTGCAATCACGAGCCTGGTGACCCTTTTCTCCACATTTATAACAAACTCCCATTCCTTTTAGGAAAATACCAGGGTGATTCTTCCCACAATTATCACATAATGGAAAATCCTTCTTTCCCTTTTTCCCTTTATCTGTCTCTTGTTCCACTGTTCTCTTCTTCTCTTGCTTTACTTTGTTGTCATATGACTTAGAGAATTCCTTTTCTGTCTTGATAGCACATGAGACAATATCTTCGTATGTTGAGAACGATTGTGATACTAAAGCTCGATGGAGAAATGGTTTTAACCCATCAAAGAAATGATAAATCTTACCTCTTGGGTTACGTATATAATCTACAACATACCTCGCTAACCTTGTAAAGTTGGCCTCATACTTTGCGATATTCTCATCCTCCTTTTGTCTCAGACTCAAAAATTGTCTTTCTATATCTGCTCGATGGTCACAAGGATAGTATTTTTCTAGGAAAATCTCTTTGAACTCCCTCCATTCCATATTCGATACGTCATCATCTTCCTTTGTGTTTTGAATCAGCGACCACCACTGATCGGCATCTCCATTGAGGCGGTAAACTGCAATGACAACCTTCTCCCTTTCGCTACTCCCCAAGGCATGGAATATTTTCTCTAAGGAGTTTATCCATTGCTCAGCTACTAATGGATTTGTACCCCCATTAAATGTTAGCAGTTGTTTCCTCATGAAGAGGTCTAACATTGATCCTCCACGTTGTGGATCAGGGTGATCCATACGAGTAAGGTTATTATTCATAACTTGAGTGAGTTGTCCCAGTATGGTAATAAGATGATCAGCACCAGTTGTATCTCCAGATCCACAATAATTATCTTGATCAAGAGGGCAATCCCTACACGGAGTGCGTGCATTGATACTGTTTCCATTCCTTCTACTAGGCGCCATTTCTAAATAATGGCATAAACTATATTAGTTTATGAATCAAAATACATAATTCCATACTTGTAAGATACTTAACATAAATTGAACTAATTATGGATATAATCCATAATCATAAAAATGTTTTCATTGAGGAAGTATATACTCTTAACCCTTCATAGTGGTTTGTAAATAAAATGGTAATTATCCTAAGCATATCCAACGGGAGTGTCGTAACCAAGAGTGCAGCAAGTCCCGTTGTCGTGCACCAGTTCCCGTTCGATTCTAGCTCAAAGCGGTGTTTTTGGGTTTTACCCCTAGGTACATCTGTGCCAGAGCCGCCTCTACCTGCTCGTATCCAGACAGGGATGTATTGCTAAAAAAACTCAAAAAATCTCTACAATAACAAAATTCTAGGAAGTTCTTCTATACTAATCCTCAAATTCTATCTTTGGGATATGTGCTCTAATCAGAGTTTATCTAAATCTATCTTCCAAGGTTAGTACTAAACTGCCTCTGATACCAATTGTAACGCCCCGACCCCAGCTACCCAAAGTCGGTGCATTACTTCGTAACATTGGCATGATCACAAAAGATCAAGTCTCAAAAGACCTATTACTTTAGTAGCCTTGGAAACACTAGATACATTCATAAATGTTACACTACATCATAAAGTGAAAAACTAATAAAAAAGTCTTCATAGTCCACACTCATATCCTCTTCTGACTATCCCTGCAGGTCATTCATAAAATACTTCTTCACATCCTGGAAAATATTAAAACATTGAAAGGGGTGAGCTCAGATGCTCAGTAAGGATAACAATATTGCGGAAGCTTTCATCAATAAACATAAACATTTAAGGCAATGTATAACTAAAACAAAATCCTTTTAAACATGAACTTTATCATAATATGGAAAAAGTAAAATGAGATAATGCCATTCACTTCTACACATGGATATTCTACTGGTCGAATAATCACATGAAATATCAATAACCACTTTCATAATGAGGGAATGTATAATGCCAGACATTCGGAAACATTTTTGTCAAGGCCTCAGCCAAGACGTCTAAAATGATCAAGGCCTCGGCCAAAACCATAAATCAAATTGGGAAAGGGCCTCGGCCAATTCCACGTCTAGTTGTCTCATGAGACCTACCGATGCATCGAGGAGCTATAGCGGGCTCCACCCGTCACTTATTAAGTCCAATACATTCCTCATATGAATAGGTTTAAACATATCATAAACCATAACATAATAGTATCACATAAAACATGCATATAGGAAACATAACATTTCCACATTTCAATGACAAGATATCAATACAACACATTGATATAATAAAAACGCTTTCAAAACCATTTTCAATACGAAAATAAAATAAAGTTAAAACTTTTTATTTATTTTTCATTAAAAAAGGTAATGGCTTGTAGAGGAAGCCGAAACTCAAATAATGGTCACGGCGGCGGAGAAGTCGTTGTTGCCGCATAAGTACGGAAAGAAAAACATTTCCTTTTGTTGTTTATCAAAACGCTTCATATAAAAAAGGTTCCTTTTGAATAAACGTAAAAGTCAAAGGGGTTTATACACCGTATAAAAGAAAGTTGTGTATAAAACCAAATATGCCTCAATGAAAGGGGATTGAGACAAAGTCCTTAAAAGATAATTTTTAAAATAAAATAGATCTATTATGTGTATTAACTATAGGTACACATAAAGAAAGTAAAAATAAAAAATAGGACATAATAATATCATGACATAATTTGAAAGTAGGAGATTAACCCAAAGAATGGAAGTTGGGTTAAGAAATTCCCTTACCTCGTGTCTGACTTGACTCAACCGTTCTTTAACCTCATGAATAATAAACTAGAGTTAATATATACCTTATTAAGAACCATTTTCAATTTCATTATCCTTTTTATATCACTTATTACAATGATATGAACATTATGTAATTATTTAAGTTAATAATGATCGTTTTGTCGATCTTTGGTACTTGAGTCTACAATAAACTTCTTATAATTACAAGTTGTTTATGTGGTAGAATATCCATTATCTACAGAATTATATTCATGATTTATATGTCATATATATCATATATATCCAGTATATACATTCATTTATAATATTACGTAACATTTAGAGGTAAGAAATGAAATGCACCGTTCATGGAGACGGTAAGCCGTACGTACGCATAAACGCTACTTTCATTTCTATTTCGTATTTAATGGAATGAAATCATAATGATATAAATGTATAATATAATTCCAGTATAATATAGTGTATAATACCATTTACTCCATCCTTTATACATCCCACATATGGCATTAACGATTCAAATCACTTTGAGGGGGCGGTAGTCCGCACTTCCTAAAATGAAATTATCGCGTTTTACCCATAATGGAAATCATAAAGTATGCCATAAATGAGAAATACAGAAGCATAATTAAAACATAAACATATTATATATCATATATAAATATATTGACATCTTAATGGCCACCTTTGAAGGTGTTATATGAGTGTTGAACAATTATCGTTTCGTGAGGCAGAAATTCGCCATCCACAGAAACCGTATGTTCTTTAACCATTAGATGTAGGTGTGTGTAAGTGTAGCTCGAATAATTTTTATAACAACATCCTAGTATATTGCGTATACTGTTTTTGTTACAAAAGGAATGAATAAAAAGAGTTTAGGGGGTTGGAGAAGAAAAATAAATCAAAACAACATTAGAGAAGACATTACCTCAAAATCGGGTAACTCTTTTTGATTTGAGCCAAAGGATTCTTTGGAAAGAGTTCTGCCCAAAGTGAGGCTTCTAGGAGTAAGAGAGGGAAGTTGGGAGAGTATTTGGGCAGAGTTTGGCCGAGCCAAATGGCTTGATAGTGTGAATATGGTGGTAGAGGTGGGGGCCTTTTATAAGAGGAGAGGTGGGGCACTCTTGGAAAGTAAGGAAATTTTACATTATTATACAATGCTTTTCGGATTCTAAAGGTCCCACACTTATATAATTAGTGTCTAAGGTGATAAGGGTTCGAACTATACCTATCCAATAGTCTTTGGACCAGTTTAAGCTTGGATTGTACATTATCTTTTCATTTTATTAAAATCGTTAAATAATGAGGTCATCGCTGCATCATAATGATATCATAAATAATTTAATTTATTTAATGTCTAAAAATTATAAAAAAAATACTATGATGTAGGAAATATTTTTATCTTTCCAAGTATTATTATAGTAAAAAATATGACTTGTATATCCCCATGTAAAAATTGTTTTAGTAAAACATTTCATGTTTGTGTCATTTTTTACTTTAACATTAAATAAATATATATTAATGTCATTTTCCAACCAAAGTGGCTCCATGGGGTCCCCAAGTTGACCCATGGGTTGTCTTGGTCGGCCATGACTCATACAATAGTAGTAGGACAAGTGTCAAGCTCATCTCATATTATTAAAACATTATTTTTACCTTAAACTACACTAATTACCTCTAATCGCGATTAAGAACTTAAAAGTTACTATTCACCAAAAAATTGTTTTAATCTCGTTGAACCACATTTTACTTCTTAATTAAAACCATGTATGTTGGATTTTTTAAAATCAAATCACAGAAGTGGTAATATTTCATTTAAACGAAAAATCAGTTATTTAACTACCATTTAGTGGTTTCACTATTCATCAAAAATTGAAGTTTTTCAGAACAATGCCAAAATTTCACCCTAAGCTATAATTGATATTCCAAATTCAAAAATGATGTCTATTTTACAAAATTACAAAAATATAAGTTTCATTAATTAATTTTATAATTAATTTCTGTTGTCACAACAATAGCGTGTTTTTAAGAAACAATTTATATCAAAAGATTGGCAATTGTTTATGTCCAATTTCAATGTTAAATTAATTCTAATGACCACCATTGGATAAAATGGTAAAAATATATTCTAATTATACTTTAAATCCACTAAATAGTATAATTTATCACTATAAATTATTTTTATTAAAAAAGTTGTTTTTAAGTATTTTTCACTATTCATAAAAAATTAGAAGTTCTCAGAAAAATACCAAAAATTCAACATAGGCTAATTTCGATACTCCGAATCCAAAAATGAAGTCCATTTTGAAATATAAAATTTATATAATTTTAAAAAGTGGTTATTACTATTCATAACGGCTACTTTGATTAGTCGCGGTGTTTTAGAACTCAAAGTTGCGTATAATGCAAGCTATTGCATTATTGAATGAGAAGCGTATCGTGGAAGCTCGGGGTGTTTCATTATTGATGAATAAAGGATAGGAATAAAATAATAATAAGATGATGAACATGGAAAAAAACATTTATGTGGTTCTACAGTAATCCATATATCCATATATATATAGAATCACATAACTATAATTTAGGATAACAATTATAATGAATCTTTATATTTTCACACACAAAAAACCCAGCTTTAATGATATAATAATGAAAACAAAGCATTGCACCAAAAATTACATAATAATTACACTGTGCTATGGTGAATTGTGGTTGTATGTCATCACTTATACAATGTTTCGGCCACCCATGTCTTTGATGCTATGGTGGCTAGTGGATAAAATTCCCCAGAGCTATAATACCATTAACTCAATATTTAGAGATGCTATATAGGGAAGATAATAATTCAAGTGGGATATCTATTGGTTTGGTGTAGACCGATCCATTTGGATAATGTTGTGCCGAATGATAACAACCCATATTATACATAAGACTACAAATATCACTGTTTGAGCTCCACAATGAGCTCATTGGGAGTTTAAGGGTGTAACACACCCCTAATTTGAAGGTCGAAGGTCCCTAGTCTAAATTATTGTGAATTTTAGAAACTCTGACTAAATGTATAGTAGACAACCATGAGTCACAGACAAGGAACTATATTAGTCTGTACGTTGGAATGGTTACTATAGCATCGTGGACTTTGAAGGCAGTGGTATTGTAAATCCACATACATATAGACTCCATTGACTGTAGTAGTTTTGACATGGGTGGCCACCCCACTATAGTAATGCAGACTTCCAGTAGCATAGTGGACTTACTGTGTTGTAGTTTTCATATTACATTGTCTTCTTTATTAGCTCATTTATTCTCTGGTTTTTATGTGTGTGAAAATATAAAACACATCTATAATTATACTATAAAATTATAGTGATGTGATTCTTAATCTTTGTGGACACAAGGATTATTCTCAAACCACATAAATAATTGTGTCTAGGTTCACCATGGTCATCTAATTTCTTTTTTGTCTTATTCATTTACAAACCTCTATCTATGTGATTCCTTTTGTTTCCTCAACAACAAGTATCAAATGTTGAGTTTGGAATTATAGAATTAAACATTAGGTATTGGTCAAAGGGATGTTTAAGATCAATAGATTTGATTGAACTGACTTCAATTATTGGAGTCAAATTAGGGATTATCATTATCATAAAAAGATTCCATTGCCACATCTGAGTTTAAAACCAATGGATATATAACATAAAGAGTGGGGGATAAATTATTGGAATGTTTATTGGAGTTGTGTGCATTATGTTGGAAGAAAAGTACATTCAACATTAGAGAGGAGAATATGATAACTGGACTATTTAGATCTCCTGTGAATATGTACAAGAAGCCTTCCGGGGGAAACAAAGTGTACCTAATGTGATGATTTTTCAATTTGAAAATGATTTAAGTAAATATTGTTGAAATCACATAAATAAATCCAACACCATAAGAAGCTAGTGAACATTGGTGGAAATTTCACTTGACTATGAGGTATGGGAACTAGTTTAACAATCTCCATTACCTGACAGTTGGGAAGTGATTGTAACATCAATGATTATTCCTTTGAGGAATAAAAAGATGGTTTTGATGGATGTTCAAGACCTGATCCTTAGTGATGATATTCAATGAAGATAATTGGTATGATTCTTGGGATATGCATTGAATGTGGAAGGAATATGAACATTGAGATAATCATAGAGGATGAAAAAATTCAATATTAAATAGCTACGATAAGGAGAATGAGTTGGTCATATCTACTAGATTTGGAGGAGGAAAGGATATGCCAAGAAGGAGTGAATAGAAAATTGAAAGGCACCTAAAACAAATTTTGGAAAAATGGATGTTGAAGGAACTGATGATGCACTTATCTTGGTCACATGTATGTCTATAGTTTCTTGAATTTTAGACTCATGGGTACCTTTACATTCCACATCAGATAAGAGTTTCATGAACATTTATGTTAATGGAAATTTTGGCAAGGTGTATCTTCATGGTATTTAACCCTTCTATATTTTGGGGAAGGGGGAAACGCATGGTTTAAGAATAGCTGTAGGAATATTTTTGTTATGATAATTGGGAGGTATATCTATAGCTTGAGAAGGAATGTTGTTTTTATTGGGTAGCTTTAGGTTGACGGTTTTAGTACCATGTTCATTGGTGTTTAATGGAATATCACTAAGGGAGTTGGGGTTATATTTTTAGGTGAAAATAATGGTATATTTTACAATATGATAGATACATTCATGGAAAATCTTACATCAATAAGTTATTTCATGGATTCACAACTATGGAACTATAGTATATGACACATGAATGATAAGGTGATGAAGGTGCTGGAAAAAAAGGAATGATACCTGAGCTGAAGTCAATGAATTTTGTACTATGAATAGATTGTATCTTTAGAAATCATAAGATGGTATATTTTGAGAAAGTATATTGATCATAGAAGGCTGGGAAGATAATCTTGGTGTATACTGATGTTTGGGGGCCTGTACTAGTACATTCCCTTGGAGGGTCACAATGTTTTGTGAAATTATCAATGAATAAATAAGGAAGGTGTGTATAAGGAACCGACCATAAAACCATACATAATCTATAATTAAATGAATAATTCACATTGAGGATCTTTTCAGGTTTAGAGTTTTAGAGAGTTAGTCCATAACTATTACATCTCAAAATATTACAAGGTAGACACTTCTACACAGTTCCCATATTTTTTACAAAACATGAACTCTTGAAGAAAAAGAGTCATGTCTAGTCCAATGTTTAAGATAGCATGACTTCTCCTTGATCCCATCCTTTACTGTAATCTAAATTATGTCATGTGAAAAAATTTCAAAATCTTGGGATGAGCATAAAAAGCTCAGTAAGGGATACACAACGAAGTAAAACTGTTAGTTTTTCAAAACAACAAGTAAACCATGAATACATTAACATAAGTAATACTTCTCACCTTTATGAAATAGTAAATACTCTTCATTGAATAAAGTATCATTACATACATATTTTTAACCCAAAGATTACAATAGAACCCATACAAAGAACACATAACATATAAAGGTAACTTGGGACATAAACATACATAAATGGAATAACCATAGGGTCGACTTCCACACATATCACTAAATGGAATAGCCATACGACCGACTTCCATACCCAATGAATTGGAGGTTATAACGTAACCACCCATCCTGGTATTCATGGCACCTCCCGTCATTTGGTTTATCACATAACCACCCATCAAATGTCCAAGTACCAATATAAAACCATAACAAATACAACAAATATAAAGGAAAGAAAACATTTCCACATTTCGATCACAATATATCACATAAATATATTGACATAACAAATCCATTTTCAAAACCATTTTCAATACAAAAAATACATAAAAGATTGTATGGTATTTATTTTCATTTAAAAACATTACGGCTTGTTGAGGAAGCCAAAGATCAAATAATACTCACGGCGGTGGAAAAGGTTTTTGTCACCGCATACGTTAAAAGAAACATTATTTTTTTCTTTTAGAAAAATGCTTCGTAGAAAAAGATTCCCTTTGAAAAGTCTAGGGTGTTTATACAACGTATAAAAGAAAGTCATCTATTAAAACAAAATATTCCTCAATGAAAGGAGATTGAGACGAAGTCCCTTACCTCGTGTCCAACTTGACTCGATCATTCTTTAATATCCTGAATAATAAACTAAAGTTAATTTTCTACTTTCTTAAGACCCTTTTCAAGATTATTATTCCTTTTATATCACTTATTACCATGTTATAAACATTATTTAATCATTTATGTTAATAACTTTCATTTTGTCGATATTTGGCACTTGAGTAAAAAATGAACACCTTATATCTACTAGTTGTCCATGTGGTCAATAGTCCATTATATCCAGAATGATATTATTGATTTAGATATCATATATATCATATATGTCCAGTATATACATGTATTTATAATATTTACATAACATTTGGAAGTAAGAAATGAAATGCACCTTTCATGGAGACGGTAAGCCATATGTACGCATGAACGCTACTTTCATTTATATTTCTTATTTTAGTGGAAATAAAACATAATGATACATAGTTATATTATAATTCCAATATAATATCATATATAATATCATTAAATCAATCATTTATACATCCCACATAAGGCATTAAGGAATCATATCACTTTGAGGGGGCGGTAGTCCGCAGTTCCTCAAATGAGATTATCGTATTTACCCACTATGGAAACCTTAAAGACAAGATATAAATGGAAAATACAGAAGCATAAAGAAAACATAAACATAATATATATCATATATAAATAATGTTCTATCATAATGGCCACCATGAGAGGCGGTAGGAGATAATCGAACAATCATCATTTCGTGAGGCGTTAGTTTTCCATCCACAGAAACATTATGTTCTTCACCCATTAGATGGAGGTTTGTGTATGTGTAGTTCGAATCCTTCTCATAAAAACATCCTAGTATATTTAGGATACTGGTTTTGTTACAAAATAAAGTAATAAAAAGAGTTTAGGGGTTGGATAAGTAAAATAAAAGAAAACAATTTAAGAGAAATCGTTACCTTTAATTTAGGAATCTTCATTTGGTTTGAACCAAATGGATTTTTTGAAGTGCCTTCTGCCTAAGTTAAGGTTTCTAAGGGGATTAGTGGGATGTTGGGAGATTAATATGGCGGATTTTGGATGATCCAAATGGCTTGATATGTGTGAGGAATTGGTTAGAAGTGGTCTCCTTTTATAAGGGGGAGGAGGGGATCTTTAGGAAAGTGTGAAACTATTATTTTATTATATAATGATATTCGATTTCTAATGGTCCAAAAATTATTAAAGATGAATATAAGATGACTCATAGTCGAAATAAAATCATAAAATCATTATTGTACATTTTTTATATAATATTCTAGTCATTATAATCTTATTTATTTAAATCATTTATTAATGAGATAAATACTGCATCATTATTATGTCATAAAGAATTTAATTTATTTGATGTCTAAAAATTTTAAAACAAATACCATGATATAGGGTTTCTTTTTATCTTTATAATAAATATTTATAGTTGAAAATATAATTTATATAACCAAGTCTAAAAATTATTTTACTAAACGATATTTACTTTTGTCATATTTTCCTTTACATTAAGTTAATTAATCTAAATTGTCATTATCACTCCCAAGTGAATAAAAGGAGTCCAAAAATCGACCCAAAGATCCCCATGGTCGTTAATGACTCATACAATAAGGTTTGTACAAGTGTTAAGGTAATTTGGAATTATTATAATATTCATTTTACCTTGAATTACCCTACTTACCTTCAACCGTGGTAAATAAAAGTCAAAAGTTACTATTCACTAAAATTATTTTAATCATAATGAACCACATTTTACTTCTTGATAACAAACATGGATGTCAGATTTTTGAAATGAAATTCACAGAAGTTGTAAAATTTCATTTAAATGAAAACGTCAGTTTGTTTTAACTACAACTAAGTGGGGTCACTAGTCATCAATAATTGAAGTTTTTCAGAAAAATACCAAAAATTCAGCCTAAGAAATATTTGATATTCTGAATTCAAAAATGATTTCTATTTTTAAAAATTCAAAACATTGAAGTGGCATTAATTAATTTTAAAATTAATTCCTGTTATCAAAACAAATATCATTTTTTAAAGAAATAATAACTATCAAAAGATTGATACTTGTTTATGTCCAATTTCAAAGTAAAATTAATTCCAATGAGAAAAATTGGATTAAATGGTAAAAATATATTCTAATTACACTTTAAAACAAATTAAAAATATAATATAACCATATAAATAAATTAGATTAAAAGGCACATTTGAATTAAAATACAGTATTTTTCACTATTCATTAAAAATGCACTTTATCCGAAAAAAAAAAAATTACCCAAAGGAAAATTTGATGTCCCCATTTTAAAGAAGTATTATATAAGGTCAATTAGAATATTTTAAAGTAACGAAAACTATATTTAAAGATGTTTTGCCCTTAAAAGGCGATAAATCGGCCTTTTAATGTAAATTACGCTTAAAATTAGATTCATTCACATTTTAAGCCTCTAAATTTTTATTGGATAATGTAAATAAATTTAACAAACATGTATAATCATATTGTAGTTAGTTTCATTCATTCCCACTAATACAACTTCTAAGAGTTAACTACTTTTTAAAATAATAATAACATATTATTAATGTACAACGTATGATTTCAAAGAAACCCGTTGTTGCGTATCGGGTGCGCTATCGAACATAGAAACCCATTTAAAGTAAAATTAATATTTAATTTTCAAATATTAATAAATATGAAATATGTCTAATTTTTCATTTACCTGGGATGTTACATCCTTCCCCCCTTTTGAAAATTGTGTCCTCACAATTTTTATTCACTTATCAAACTAAGTGGGGGTATTTATCCCTCATAGCATTTTCAGATTCCTACGTTGCCTCTTCAAACATATGGGTTTTCCAAAAAACCTTTAACTGGTAAATTACCTTATTCCAAAAACACATGCTCTCTACGGTCAAGAATCTGAACGGGTTGTTCTTCATAAAAGAGATTCTCTTCAAACTAAACTACCTCTTGGCTCAAAACATGAGATGGATCTGGCATATACATTCCCAACAATGAAACATGAAAAACATTATGTACCTGGGATAAACTTGGAGGTAAAGCCACTCTATATGCAACTGATCCCACTTTCTCCAGAATTTCATAACATTCAATGAACCTCGGACTAAACTTTACCTTTTTACCAAAACGCATCACACTTTTCCATGGAGAAACTTTTAGAAAGACATGATCAACTACCTCAAAAGAAAGATCCTTCCTCTGGTTATCTGCATAACATTTTTGTCTGCTCTGAGATGCTCTCATGTGCTTCTGAATCAACTGAAATTTCTCTTCCATCTCTTCTACCAATTCTGGTCCCATCAGCTTCCTTTCACCTACATCTTCCCAAAAAGCTGGAGTTCAACAATGCTTTCCATATAAGGCCTCAAAATGAGCCATCTGTATACTAGAATGAAAACTGTTATTATATGAAAATTCAACCAATGAAATATTTTGGTCCCAACTTCACTGATAATCCATCGAGCAAGATCGTAACATATCTTCCAATGTCTGAATTGTTCATTATGATTTCCCATCTGATTGAGGATGAAAAGTTGTACTAAAATTTAATTCAGTACCCATTGACTTTTTAAGGACTTTCCAAAAGTTATATGTGAACCTGGGATCACGATTAGATACAATGGAGAGGGGAACACCATGCAACCGGACTATCTTTTTAACATACAACCGAGTAAGTTGATCTAGAGTCAAAGTATCTCGAATAGGAAAGAAATGACTAGATTTAGTCAATCAATCAACAATAACCCATATTGCATTATTACCTTGAGATGTCTTTGTTAATCCCATAACAAAGTCCATGGATATATTTTCCTATTTCCACTCTGGAACCGGTAAAGGCTGAAGCATCCCTTTCGGTAATTTCCGCTCTGTTTTAACCTGCTGGAAAGTCAAAAACATCACAGTAAAATCAGAAATATCTCTTTTCATTCCATCCCACCAGTAAAATTCATGAAGATCTCTGTACATTTTATTAGTTCCATGATAAACTAAAAATAAGGAACTATGAGCTTCAGATAACAACTCATTCTTCAACTGTGAATCACAAGGCACACATAATCTCTTTCCAAATCTCAAAACATGATCATTATCAATGTTAAATTTAAGTAACTTACCCATCTGAACCAACTCTACCTTTTTCTACAACTCACTATCATCTTTCTATGCTTTCTTTATTCTGTCTGATAGAGATGACTTAACTGACACCTGAAACAAAGCATAATAATTTACTACACCAACAACTTCTATCCCAATGTTCATCAAATCAAAAACCAAAGGATCTCATTCCAAACATAGCATGGTTAATGAAGCATTACTTTTTCAACTCAAAGCATCAGCCACTTTATTTTCTTTTCCCAGATGGTAATGGATCATGCAATCGTAATACTTAATTAATTACAACCATCTCCTTTGTCTCATGTTCAATTATTTCTGAGTGAATATATACTTCAATCTTTTGTGATTGGTATATATTTCACACTTCACTCCATACAAATGATGCCTCCAAATTTTTAAAGAAAAAACAACAACACCTAATTCCAAATCATGTGTAGGGTAATTTAACTCATGAGGTTTCAATTGACTTGAAGCATAAACAATTACACGATCATTCTGCATTAGGACACATTGAAGTACTTTCAACGAAGCATCATTGTAGATAACAAACTCACCATTTCTGGAAGGCAGTGCCAAAACTGGAGCATTAACCAATCTTCTTTTCAATTCCTGAAAACAATCATCACATTCTTTTGTCCAGATGAACTTAACACATTTTCGAGTTAACTTAGTCATTGGACTACATAACAGTGCAAAATTTTCAACAAACCTCTTGTAATAACACGCCAAACCAAGAAAACTACGAATCTCAGTTATATTTGTGGGTCTTGGCCATTATTAAACAACTTTTGTTTTAGAAGGATCAATAGTTATGCCATTTTTAAAACAATGCGACAAAGGAATGAAATTTTTTGTAACCAAAACTCACACTTTCTGAATTTCCCAAATAGTTTATTTTCTTTTATGTTTTTCAAGATAACCCTTAAATGACTTTCATGTTCCTCATTACTTTTTTAATATACCAAAATATCATCAATGAACACAACCACAAACTTATCCAAGAACTCACAGAAAATTCTATTCATAAGATCCAAGAATACAGCAGGTGCAATGGTAAAACAAAAAGGAATAACTACAAATTCAAAATGTACATATCTTGTACGAAACATGGTCTTCAGAATTTTTGATTCCTTCACTTTCAACTGATGGTACCCCGACCTCAAGTCAATCATCGAAAAATATGGAGCTCCCTGGAGCTGATCAAACTAATCATCGATATGAGGCAATGGATACTTATTCTTAATAGTGATGTTATTCAATGCTCTATAATCAATGAAAAGTCTCATAAAGCCATCTTTCTTTTTAACAAACAAGACAGGATCACCCCATGGTGATGTGCTAGGTCGAATGAATCCTTTATCTAATAACTCCTGCAATTGCTTCTTTAACTCTAAAAGTTCAATTTGAGCCATTAGATAAGGGGGTTTTGAAATTGGCTTAGCATCAGGAACTAAGTCAAAGGTAAATTCAACTTCCCGGTCAGGTATAATACTAGGAAAATCATCAGGAAAAACATCAAGGTACTCATTTACCAATGGAACATCAGTAATCTCAACACTTTCTTTATTTTGAACAATATGAGCAAGGTAGCATTCATTTCCTTCTTTTACTAGTTTCTCATCTTCCTGATATGTTATCAAAATCAAGGGTTCATTCTTGTACACAAACTGTAAATCATTCTGAAATGAAACCTCTTTAGCTCTATAGTCAATCTTATCATGATAAATATAAATCCAATACATGCCCAAAATAACATCAAACTCTACTAGAGGTAAAACAATATGGTTTGCAGGTAGATTCTTTCCGCACACAAGGACATGAATATTCTTATGTTTTCTGTTTGTCTCAAAATTTCCTCCAGGTGTTTTTACCATATGTTATGTATTCATATCATGAGATGGAATTACCAATTTACTAGAAAAATTCTCATAATTAAAAGAGTGTGAAGAACTTGAATTAAACAACACATTGGCATAATTTAAAAAAACAAACAGTGTACCTGATACTACAACTTTTGATGGGCCAACATAAGTTGAAGTAGTTGCAAAGGATTTCACCACCCCTTTCTTCTTATAGTCTGGCTGCTTCCCCTCAGTTGAGTTCTTCTCTGGACACTTGATTTAATAATTACCCATTTCATTACACTTAAAACATCTTACTGATGGATTTTCATTCCATGATTGATCATCTTCCTTACAGTTAGAAGAAATATACCAGACTTACCACATTGGGAGCACTTTCCAGACTTCGATAAAAATTCACCAGGATGATTTTTACCACACATATCAGAAGTTGGATATTTAGTTTTCTTACCTCCATGCTTCTTTGATGAATTCATCCCCTTTGCCTACCAACCGGTCCTCTTATTTTGTTGTTTGTAAAAGAAAACCTAATCATCAGCAAACTCCATTTCCACCTTCTCAGCACATCGAACTAGTTTCTCATAACTTTTGAACTCACAAGAGGCTAACGATCTTCAATATCATGGCTTCAGTCCTGAGTAAAATTGATTTATCTTACAATAAAGAACTCAGATGAAATTTGGTGCATACCTTGCTAGTGGAGTGAACTTTTCTTCATAAGCTGGCACTGAGTCATCCTCCTACCTCAATTCTAGGAATTGATTTTCTATTCTAAGACGAAACACCTTAGGAAAATATTTCTCAAGAAACATACCTTTGAATTCATCCCAATCGAGAGCATCAATCTCCTCACTATCCCTGGTATTTTTCAACATCGACCACCACTGATCAGATTCACCTTCAAAACGGTAAACAACAAGACTAACATTTTGTTGTTTTGAATAACCCATGACATCAAAAATCTTCTTCAGTGCTTTAACCCACCCTTCAGCTAGAACAGGGTCAGATGATCCTCTGAATGATGGGGGATGTTGCCTCATGAAATTCTCCACTACAGACATGTTCCTCTGCGGTTGATCTGTCTTATCTCATGCATGAATACCACCACCATTTATACCCTAATTCAATTGTGCCATCACTGCAACAAAATGTTCAGTTCCGATTCCGACCATCCCAGGTTGCTGATTTGGAAGGTATTCTTCTTCCTGATGTCATCCCAACATAGCCACCATGTTTATTCTACGGAAAACCATTCTAATCATAGAAATATCTTAGGTGAAGAAACATGGTAATCTGGAAATGCTATATGATTTCAATATTAACATAAATTACTTTGTGGATATTACTTTAACAATACCCAAACACCTAAAGTTATCTAAACTGACCTATGATACCAACTATAAGGGCCTGACATTAAAACTATACAGAATCATTAATTAAATGAATAATTCACATTGAGGATCTGTTCAGGTTTAGAGTTTTAGAGAGTTAGGTCATAACTATTACATCTCAAAATATTACAAGGTAGACACTTCTACACAGTTTCCACTTTTTTTATAAAACATGAAATCATGAAAAAAAGAGTCATGTCTAGTTCCATGTTTAAGATAGAATGACTTATCCTTGATCCCATCCTTTACCCCATTCCACATTATGTCATGTGAAAAACATTTCAAAAACATGGGATGAGCATAAAAAGCTCAGTAAGGGATACACAAAGAAGTAAAATTGTTAGTTTTTCAAAACAACAAGTAAACCATGAATACTTTAACATAAGTAATACTTGTCACCTTTATGAAGTAGTAAATACTCTTCACTAAATAAAGGATCATTACTTACCCTTTTGTAACCAAAATATTACCATAAAACCCATATAAAGAACACATAACATATAATGGTAACTTGGGACATAAACATACATAAATGGAATAACCATACGGTCGACTTCCACACATATCACTAAATAGAATAGCCATAAGACTGACTTACATACCCAATGCATTGGAGGTTATAACTTAACCACCCATCCTAGTATTCATGGCACCACCCGTCATTTGGTTTATCACTTAACCACCCGTCAAATGTCCAAGTACCAATATAAAACTATAACACATACAAAAAAATATAAAGGAAAGAAAAAATTTCCACATTTAGATCACAATATATCACTTAAATATATTGACATAACAATTCCATTTTCAAAACCATTTTCAATACCAAAAATACATAAAAGAGTATATGGTATTTATTTTCTTTTAAAAACATTACGGCTTGTTGAGGAAGCCAAAGATCAAATAATACTCGTGGTGGTGGAAAAGGTCTTTGTTACCGCATACGTTAAAAGAAACATTATTTTTTGTCATTTAGTAAAATGCTTCATAGAAAAATATTCCCTTTGAAAATCCATGGGTGTTTATATAGCGTATAAAAGAAAGTCATCTGTTAAAACAAAATATTCCTCAATCAAAGGAGATTGAGACGAAGTCCCTTACCACGTGTCCGACTTGACTTGATCGTTCTTTAATATCCTAAAAAATAAACTAAAGTTAATTTTCTAATTTCTTAAGAAAATTTATCAAGTTTATTATTCCTTTTATATCACTTATTACCATGTTATAAACATTATTTAATCATTTAAGTTAATAACATTCGTTTTGTCGATATTTGGCACCTGAGTCAAAAATGAACACCTAATATTTACACGTTTTCCATGTGGTCAATAGTCCAATATATCCAAAATGATATTCATGATTTAGATATCATATATATCATATATATCCAGTATATACGTTTATTTATAATAATTACATAACATTTAGAGGTAAGAAATGAAATACACCGTTCATGGAGACGGTAAGCTGTACGTACACATGAACGCAACTTTCATTTCTATTTCTTATTTTAATGAAAATAAAACATAATGATACATATGTATATTGTAATTCCATTATAATATCATATATAATATCATTAACTCTATCCTTTATACATCCCATATAAGGCATTAACGAAATCACATCAGTTTGAGGGGGCATTAGTCTGCACTTCCTCAAATGAGATTATCGTATTTACCCACTATGGAAACCATAAAGGCATGGTATAAATGAAAAATATAGAAGCATAAAGAAAACATAAACATAATATCTATCATATTTAAATGCAGTGCCATCATAATGGCCAGCATGAGAGGCGGTAGGAGATAATCGAACAATTATCGTTTCGTGAGGCGTTAGTTTGCTATCCACAGAAACATTACGTTCTTCACCCATTAGATGGAGGTGTGTGTATGTTTATTTCTAATCCTTATCATAACAAAATACTAGTATATTGTGGATACTGTTGTTTTTAGAAAACAAAGGAATAAAAAGAGTTTAGGGGTTGGAGAAGTATAATAAAAGAAAACAATTTAAGAGAAATCGTTACCTTTAATTTAGGAAACTTCCTTTGGTTTGAACCAAAATGATTTCTTGAATTGCCTTCTGCCTAAGGTAAGGATTATAAGGGGATGAGAAGGATGTTTGGAGATTAATTTGGCAGAGGTTGGACAAGCCAAATGCCTTGAGAGGTGTGAGGAATCAGTTATAATTGGTCTCCTTTTATAAGGGGGAGGAGGGGCTCTTTAGGAAAGTGTGAAACTATTATTTTATTATATAATGATATTCGGTTTCTAATGGTCCAAAAATTATTAAAGATGAATATAAGATGACTCATAGTCGAAATAAAATCATCCAATCAGAATTGGACATGTTTTGGATAATATTTTAGTCATTATAATCTTATTTATTTAAATCATTTATTAATTAGATAAATACTGCATCATTATTGTGTCATAAATCATTTAATTTATTTGATGTCTAAAAATTATAAAAAAATACCATGATATAGGAAATATTTTTATCTTTCTAATTAATATTTACAGTCGAAATGATAATTTATATAACCCCTTCTAAAAATTAATTTACTAAAGAATATTTACTTTTGTTATATTTTCCTTTACATTAATTTAATTAATCTAAATTATCATTATCACTCCCATGTGGATCAAATGGGATCAAAAATAGACCCAAAGATGCCCATGGTCGTTAATGACTCATCCAATAAGGTTTGGACAGGTGTTAGGATAATTATGTATTGTTACAATATTCTTTTTTACCTTGAATTACACTATTTACCTTTAACCGCGGTAAATAAAAGTCAAAAGTTACTATTCACCAAAAAATATTTTCATCTTAATGTACCAAATTTTGCTTCTTTATAACAACCATGTATGTCAGATTTTTGAAATTCAATTAATAGAAGTGGTAAAATTTCATTTAAATAAAAACGTTAGTTTTTTTAACTACCACTAAGTTGTGTCACTATTCATCAAAAAATGATGTTTTTCATAAAAATACCAAAACTTCAGCCTAAGATATATTTTATATTACAAATTCAAAAATTATTTATATTTTTCCAAATTCAAAACAATGATTTGGCATTAATTAATTTTAAAATTAACTCCTTTTATCAAAACAAAGTGTGTGTTTTTAAGAAACAATAACTATCAAACGAATGATATTTGTTTATGTCCAATTTCAAAGTTAAATTAATTCCAATGACCAAAATGGGATTAAATGGTATAAAAATATTCTAATTACATTTTAAAACCAATTAAAAATATAATCTAACCATATAAATATATTATATTAAATGGAACTTTTGAATTAAAATACAGCATTTTTCACTATTCATTAAAAAATGAACTTTATCAAAAAAATACCAAAAAAATTACCCAAAGAAAAATATGATGTCCCCATTTTTTAGAAGAATTATATATGGTCAATTAGAATGTATTAAAGTATCCAAAACTAGATTTAAAGAGGGATCGCCATTAAAAGGTGACAAATCGGCCTTTTAATGTAAATTACGCTAAAAATTAGATTCATTCACATTTTAAGCCTCCAACTTTTTATTGGATAATGTAAATACATTTAAAAAACATGTATAATCATATTGTAGTTAGATACGGTCATTCTTTCCAATACAACTGCTAGGAGTTTACTACTATTTAAAATAATAATATTTTATTATTCTTGTGCAATGTTAGATCTCAAATAAACCTGTTGTTGCGTATCGGGTACGCTATCGAACATAGAAAACCCTTTAAAGTAAAATTAAAATTTAATTTTCTTATATTAATAAATATGAAATATTTCTTATTCTTCATTTACCTGGGATGTTACATTGTGATTTTAATTTCTAAAAATAAATCTGATGCCTTTAAGGTATTTTAGAACTGTAAATCCATGGAATAAAATGAGTTAGGAATAAAGATGAAATTTTTATGGTTTGAAAATATTGGAGAGTATGGAGTAATGAGTTCAGAGAATTATATTCTAATAATGGAATTTAGTGGGAGAATACTATTCCATGTACACCACAACATAATGGTGTATATGAAATGATGAATATGACATTTAATAAACATGTTAGGAGCTTGAGGCATCACTCGGAATTACCCAAATTTTTATGGGATGATATATTGAACAAGGAATCACATCTTATCAGTAGAAGTCCATCTATTCCAATTGAATAATTTTTACCATAGGAGATCATTTCTGGTGAGGAGGTAAAACGATCATATTTATACGACTTAACGGTTTCGAATATGTACATATTGATGATGATACATGGGAAAAGGTTGATGATAAGTACAAATCATGATTCATTATTTGATATAGTGTTGAGGGGTTTTGTTACCTATTTTGATATGATTAGGAAAATATGATCATAAAATGTTATAATGTGATATTTAATAAAGGTTTTACATACAAATACTACTATTTAGTTGAAGTTAATATTGGAAAAAATAATCAGACTTCCTTGATAAAGTGGAACTTGAAGGTGTACCTGAAAATGGGACTCCATATTTAGTGGATTCTACCCCTCAAATAGATTTGAGAAGATCATCACGAGGGAGAATTCATGTGAAGAGGTATTCACCATCCATACATTATTTTTTATTTTCTGATGGTGGGGTTCTAGAATTCTTTGAAGAATCAATGAAGTTGATGGATTCAAGAAAGTGACATTTTCTATAAAAGAGGACATGTCATAATTACATGATAATAACACTTGGAAGTTAAAACTTTGTCACAAGGTAAGAATTCATTGCAGAATAAATGGGTATACTAATTTAAGGAAGAAAATGATGGAAAGAGGATGTACAACGAAATATGGATACTAAAAGTTTTTTTACATAAGGAATGTGTGGATTTCACCAAAATTTTCTCACATTTATCAAAGATTTCCACCATCTGGGTGGTTCACAGTGTTTTTGAATAAAAATACTTATCGTTAGAGTGGATTTATGTCAATAATACTTTCCATCATGTAGATATATTGAAATAAATATATAAGTAGAAGCTAGAGAGATATATTGAGTTCGAGAAGGAAGACATGGTGTGAAATCTCCATAAGATCTTATATGGGTTGAACCAGACACACAAGTAGTGGAATACGAAGTTTAATTTATTTATGAATAAAACGTGATAAAAATGGTGTGTCATGGATCAATGTTTCTACGCAAAGTATTTTGGTGATGAATACATTATAATGTTTCAATATGTGGAAGGAATGATCATTATAGTATTATGTATGTAAAAGATTGATGAGATGAAGGGGAACCTAGAAGAGGAGTATGAGAAGAATGATCTTGGCAAAGCTTGAAAAAATTTGGAGATGAAGATCAAGAAATACCACATATCTGGAACCTTGATGTTAACACAATATGGCTACATTATAATGGTTTTGAGAAAATTTGGTATTCTAAAAGTAAATTCATTCTATATTACCATGTATATACCTTTAAAATTATTGAAGGAGTATTCTCTAAAGATTGTAGAAGTGTTTTAGAACATAGAAAATGTTCTGTGTGAATCATATGTTGGTAGCCAAATGTTTTCAATGGTCTGTACTGTATATTACATTTCTCATCCTGTGGGAGTTGTGAGAAGGTACAAAACTAACCCTAAAAACCATTAGGAGGTTGTTATGTGGATACTGAGATACATGAATGGAAGCAAGGATATATCTTAATTCTTTGGTAAAGAAAATTAATTAAATGGGTGAATCTAGTTTCAAGTGGGATATTGTTGGATTGGTGTAGCCTGATCTGTTTGGATGATGTTGGTCTGAATACTAGCGGCAAATACTATACACTAGAATGAAAATATTACTAGTTGAGATCCTTAGTGAGATCATTGGGATTTGGGGAGGGTAATTCACCCCTACTCTGAGGGCCAAAGTGTAACATCTCATGATTTTGTGATTTTTGTTTCGAATAAATTTAACCTTTTTGATATTTTTCATTCCACGTACGACTGAAAATAGTATATTTAATATTAAAGAACTATGTTTGTCTTGTGTTATAAATAACACCAAGTTAATCATTCCCAACACATGAAATTAATTTTAGCTTTCTATATACCAAACACTGATGTTAGCTTGTGTTTTACATAGTAATGACATTCCTTGATGCCTTGCGTGACACAGTAGAGTGAGTTTTACCGAACAATAATATATTATTGAAATTATATTATTTAATATAAAAATATATAAACAAGACACTAAATTAAAGGTATTGAATATTATTAACTAATTTATGAAAATATATGGTTTACAAAAAGTAAGATGAATATAACAGCTACCAATTAAGGATAAATGAATATGAAAACCAATTGAATATTAAGAGAAATATTTTTATTTTTATGGTCACAAATATAATTTACACAAATAAAATAAATAATTTATAATTACTTAGTGATATAAATGTAATATATATATATTATATATTAAATAAAATATTTTTTTATATTCATTCGATATATTCTACAAAGGCAAGACAAGATCAACCCCAATTTTATTCTTAAAAACCTATATTTTAATTAAGGAATTTTTTCTTCCTTTTAATGGAAAACAAAATTTAAATCCAAATTTTAGAATAGTTATAAATATAATATGAAAAAATAAACATCATAATTGAAAAATAAATATAAAAATATTTTTGGATATATTGTCGGTATTTTTCTGTAAGGTTTCGTTTTTTAATGAATAGTTAAAAATACTGGATTTTAATTCAAAAATTGTTTTTCATAAAATTTATTTATAAGGATAAGTTATCTTTTAAATTGGTTTAAATGTTCAATTACATAGTATTTTTATCAATTAATCCAATTTAGGTCATTGGAATCAATTTCACATTGAAATTAGGTATAAAAACATAGCAATATTTTGGACGTTTTTACTATAAAAACCCGCAATTTTATCCCATCTATGGGATTATATTTAAATTAATTGATACTAATTATATTATGGGAATTTGGAAAAAATAATTAAATATATAGAATCAACATAATTTATAATATCTAATAAGTTCAGGTTAGTTTTTTACCAAAAATATTATTGAAAGTGATTAAAATTAATTACAACGATTAAGAGAAAAACTAGGTCAACTAAGTACAAAACCTTATATTAACGAGTAGAACAGAACAATATAATTTTAAAAGATCAATTTTAAGGATATATTACCACCATATCCTGAGTTTTATCTAATTTCTTCCATTATTGGATCCACTTGACATGTGAAAAACACGAATCAAATTCCATTTTTAAAATATTAGAAGAGTGCCACTCCTCCATTATAAAAGGCCTTCTATCCTCCAACTTCTTCACTTCTATCAAACAAATTAAGTTCATAAAATATATGATAAAATACTATCCTGATAACCCTAAATTATTTATTTAATCCTTACTTTTTCATAAATCCTTCAATGTAATTCCTTTGGTGGAAATCAAAAGCATCTACCCGATTAAGAGGTAACACCCTCCCTCATGCTCATTTAGTTTTATTTCCATTATCCAATACCATAACTATTCTTATTAAATTATTTTATAAAAAAACCAGTATCATAAATGTACTATTATTTTTTCATGATATGTTTTCAATAGTTACCTACACACACATCCCTTTAAAGGGTAATAAACCTACTGTTTATTTGTACGGAGAACTAACGCCTCACGAAACGATGATTGTTCATTTTTCCTTTAACACCTCCCATGGTGGATATTATGATGGAAAGTACCTTTATATGTGATAAATATTATATTTATAATTTCTTTATGATTATTTATTTTTTATTTAGCACATAACATTATGTTTTCCATCTTGTGTAAATATGATATGTTTGTTTGAGGTAGTGTGTACTACCTCCCCTTCAAAGCGATGCAATTAATTCACACACTACATTGAATATATTAAGGATGCTCTTAGAAAAATTATAGGATATATATGACATAATAACTATAATATATTGATATTATACACAAAAACACATATATGTCATTTACATCACATATTTTAATTCAACAATAATACAAAAACAGCATTCATGAGTACGTACAACCTACCGTCTCCATGAACGGTGTATTATATATAATACTTTTATATTATATAGATTATTATATTAAAAATATACTGAATATAAATGAAATTTGTATCATTTTTTAATTTTTTAATTCTTTATATATTTATATGGACCAAATATATGTGAAATAATGACACAAGTGAAAAACAAAGTGAATATTACCCGATGCGTAACCTTAACATGAAATTATTAACAAACAAGTATTATAAAGTCATAATAAAATCATATATGTTATTATATATAATAATATATTTCTATAAGATATGTATAATAAACTTAAATTTATTATACCTGAGGGTTTAACAAGTACAAGGAGATTCAAGCCACAAGGTAATACAATTTAAACTCACTTCTTATTTCCATGAGATACATGCTTCATTCACCACCAATTACTTTTTAGTGGTGTGTATAATTATGATGAAAGAATTATATTATTCTTATAATTAAATTTATGGGTATTTACATATCCATTTTATTATCTTTATTTCATGGGGTTTATGTTTCAAAAGTTACAAAATTATTAAAGTAATTTTTTATCAATTTTCCTTCTTTGAGATACATGTAATGTTATGCACCTATATTTTTCCATGAGGCCTATATACTGAATTTTAAATGTTATATCATGAATATATTTATTTTAATTATATTTTATAATTAATTTAATTTTTTTCAATGGTGAGTATGGTTAAATGTTACCAAGTGGTGAGAGGTTATCGAAACAATCTCAATGTTGTTCAATATTGTTTATGATTATGATTACTTTGAAGAAATATTTTGATAAATTTATAAAAAACCCATAAAAATTATTATAATCTAGTTATTCATGATATATTAATATACTGTTACCATTTTTCAACTCTTTATTAAATAATATAGTTAATAACATGTTTTTATGAAAGGTCGTCTTTTCCCTCTCTTCGGTCAGAAATCTGTGTTCTTTCAAAACATGTTTTCTAAAATCATAATCAATATTTATATATTTTCTTATATCTTTTCAAAGATAAGGTTTTATATTTTTTTTATCTATTTTAAATTTTTCCAAGGGAAATATTTTTTAAAACATTTTCATGCATTATATATTATATTTCAAAGTGTTTTCCAAGAAATTATTTTCAAAATGTTTTCAAGAAATCATTCTATGTTAATAAATTATTTTCAAAGAAAACTATCTTCAAAAGGATTTCAAAATTATTTTATATGTTTTCAAGGAAAAAGGGTTTCAAACCCATTTCAAACCATCTTTCTAGGTTTTCAATGTATTTTCAAAGAAAAAGGTTTTCGAAATTTATTTATGTTTTAAAAATCATATTTTAAAGAAGAAACTATATTTTCCTCAAGAAGTTTCTTAAATATATCTAAAAATTATTTTCCATCTATGAAAAAAACAAATATATTACTCATGAAATTCTACGAAATTATCCAAATCTTACATTCATATTATTTATTTGAATTTTTTTTATATAATGATGTTTATTAATACCTGTTTCTCTTTCATATATTATAATTTTATGAAACATGTTCCTCTTCCAAAAGTTATATGATTATAAAAAATATTCGATTATATTAGTTATTCCATGATAAATTCTTATGAAACCCATTTACTTTTATGATTTGTTACTAGATGAAATGATTATGAAACCTATATATTTTCCATTGGTCATGATATGATTAATTTTTTATACCCATTTCTTTTCATGGGTTATGATATGACCTATTTTCATGGGTCCTGATATGATGAATTTTTTTTTATATTTTTGAACATGTATATATTATTTCATTATGTGATGGGTGTGACTTATATCTCCCTCAAATGATTTAGGTAATGATAAATGGTATATAAGATCAAAGGGTACACAGGTTGTATCCCCAGCCCAAAAACAAGAAGGTAAACGGGCTATAGCCTATGCCTAAAAATAATAAGGTGCATGATTTGAAGCCCAATATTGAAAATAAGAAGGTGAATGGGTTATAGTGAAAGAATAAAAATAATTAGTGGCAAAGGTTGTAGCCCAAGATTGAATGTAAGAGGGTGCACGAGTTGTTGACCAATCCAGAAAATAAAAGGGTACATGGGTTGTTCTCCCAAGAAAGAATAATGTATAAAAGTCGTATCCCAATACTAACATGTTATGAAGGTATTGGTAGGTATCTTAGACATATGAGTTTCTATATTTATGTTTCTTCCACGATTACATGTTTTATTCCAATATTATCCATTCATAGCTTCTGTTATTTATATCCATATGATTCATGTCTTATGAACTAATAATATTTATTACATGATTCATTTTTATGATCTTTAATATGTTGGGTATGATATTATATTATTATGATCACATTATCATGACCCTATGATCATGATTATTCTTACATTATCCCTTTTTTACCCTTAATGAGCATATAACCTCACCCATTTTTATGTTTATATCCCCAGGTTATGTAGATATTTATTAATTATGAAGTGTCTAAAAAGGGTTATATTCATGAAGAAACAAGTAGGAGATAATGTAGCTCATCAACATAAAAGAGTTTATGTTTCCTTTTTTACAAAGGTATTAGACTAGTATGGTCTTTGGGAGTCTATATGCATAATGATTTAAGTATTCTGAAAAAGTTTTAAAATGTTAATGTGTTAAAAGCTGGGGTTTTATAGATAGTATTATAGAAAATGTTTAGATGAAATTTAGAATAATTTATGAGGAATCTTTAGTGATATCCCTAGGTGTATTTTTAATTATATGTCTAGTGATTTCTCTAAAGATAAGTATAATGATGAGTTAATATTTAGGAAAATGTCCTAGAATTTTGTTAAATTATTGAGTGAGTGTTTTCCAAAGAATACACCACTTTATAGATAAAAAAATTATATGTGGCTCTGGAATAGATGTACCTAGGGGTAAATCTCTAACAAAGTTTGTTAGGCCTGACTTGAAATAACCTTGGTACATGGGAACAGGTATTGCTTCACACTGGGTTTGACACTCTTGGGGGATATGCTTTGGGAATTCAGAGACTCTATATAAACAAACATGAAGGATTTAAATAGAGGATGACTATAAATAAACTAGGATAAAGCGAAGGTTTTTTAGATTAAGGAAGTAGTATCCATGATTAAATCACCCTATAAGTAATTATTCATGATTATACGGTATCTCAATTTGACAAATATATCTCACACTATGATTTCTAGTTTTAGTAAATAGAGAGAACTAATAGGAATATGTTTAACATTTAATTTTTCAATTATGTAATATATGATCATTTTGAGAATAGATTTACCAAGTGAAAATCACATAAAGAGAATAAGTAAGGTGGTATGAGTGTTGGTTATACTTTTGTAGATAAAGAGACTGAAAACGACATGTGAATGGTATGTAATGTTCTTCTTGAATTTTTAACAATAAACATGAGAAGCATGATTAGTTTGAGGTTTATTAACCTTATTACATGATTCACGTTTCACATTTCAGGAAAGTGGAATTAAGGAATAAGGTGATGAATCCCGAGTAATGGTTTAAGAATAAATTTGGATGAATGAAGAATTTATGTTTTTCAATTCAAAGATTATGTAATGTGAATCTTGAAATATATAAGTATTTTCAAAATATGATTTCATTAATGATTGAAAATGATATCTTGAATGGTGATGAAGGCTTAGAATAGTGAAATATTTATTAAGGGAAGGTAACTTTTAATGTGATCATGATATTAACAAAATTACATTCAACTTGGATAAATTGATGATTAATATTGATAAAGTAAACTATATAGCACTAATTACCCAGGATATAATTAAAGATTTATGAAAAAACTAATCTATGTCATCTTAGATGGTGTTTAAAACCTCTTGTATTTCAGGAATATATCGAATAATCATTGGAATAATAAAGAATGCATGTTTTCAAAAAAAATTATGGTAATTAAGGTTATTACCCAGTTTCAAGAGAATACTTGATTAAGGTATTCACCTGTAAGGAATCTGTCAACATATAGAAACATTGTCATAATTTGGGGGATAGATTATAATTTTATTTCATGACCTTCTTTCTTATGTTGTCAATTTTATTTCATAAGGGTGATAAGGTTAATAGTTTATGAAAAGATTAAGTTAAACATTGGATGATGTATTTATGTACTATGATCGTACTGAAAACCATAGTTAAAAGGCTATGTAGAGATGAATCTTATATCAATGATGAACATTTTATATATTTTGGAAATTTTATTAGTGCAGTTTTAGAAAAGGACATAATGTATGTATGGTGACAATCAATCAAGTCTGATAATCCCTCGGGTCTTGAACCCCGGATATGAGGATAACAAGGGTTTCAAACCTACCACTTGCAGACACAGTGTCATGGTTAAATCATAATTATTTTGTATGAGTAAATATTTATGATGAAAAATTAGTGTTAATTTTAATGTTTAGAGGTTAATTTTTTAACCATATTTATTTCTAAGGATAGGTATAGACAAAAAGTTATAATTTTAATTCTTTTATAGTCCTTAATAACTGCTAAATGTGTATTTTATAACATTGGGCATCAAATTTAATTTATGGACATCCATTTCATGAATTAATGAAACAGAAAAAAATAACAACTAAAGAATGAAATTTTGAAAGATATCATGTAAATATATATATTTTTATTCTTGGTCAATAATAAAATTCCTCAATGTTAGTATAATGATAAAAAAAATATGTTTCCCTGATACCATACTTTTTGTTGAAATGATGAAATTTTAAATCATCATGGATTTTTGAATTTGAGGCCCTATATTTTTATTTGATCATTAACTTGTTGTTTATGGATGACCTCAATAACTCCCTAAAAATATATACAATTTTTTCCATTTATAATATTTACTCCCAACCTATGTTCAGTTATGTGGAAACCTAGTTATATGTTACTTTGGGTAACCGTTATGGTTACAAATTTCCCATTTTAAGGGAGGTTTTCGTATTCATTTTAGGATGTGAGATTCTTTTAATGAAAGATTAAAATATTAAAACTTTGATAACCCCATATAATTTCAAGGGTGGAATTAATTTTAAAGGAGGTATAATGTAACACCTAGAGATTTTTTGAATTATTTTTTCAAATTAATTTAACCTTTATTATATTTTTCATTTCACACAAAACCTAAAATATGTTATTTTATATTAAATAATCTTGTTTTTATTGCGTTATATAAAACACCAAGTTAATCATGCACTAAATGAAACATAAATTTTAGCTTTCTCTGTATGAGACACTGAGTTCAGCTTATGTTATACACAACAATGACTTTCTTTGATGTTGGCATTACACACAAGACCGAGTTTTACCAAACAATAATATATTATTAAAATGCTATAATTTTTTATAATAAGATATAACTTAGATGTTAAATTAATTATTACGAATAGTATAAAAAAATTATGAAAATATATGGTTTACAAAAATACATGATGAATTCATAGATTACCAATTAATTGAAAATTAATATGAAAACTGATTAAATATAAAGTGAATTATTATTATTTTTATGGTCACAATGATATTTAACCCTAATAATTTAAATTAATTGAAATTATTGAGTGATATTAATGTAATATATATTTTATATATTCAATCAAAAAAAATTATATTCATTCAATGTATTTTATTGACATAAACAAAGTGGAAACCCAATTTTATTCTTAAAATCCTATATATATATTATAGCATATTTACTTGCTTTTATTAGAGAACCCATTTTAAATACAAATTTTTGATATCTTATCAATTTAATATGTCAAAATAAATTTCAGTTTCGAAACGAGAATATAAAAATTAGTTTAGGATGTATTTTTTTAATTTTCTATTAGGCTTCATTTTTTAAGGAATAGTTAAAAATACTAAATTTTAATTCAAAAGTTATTTTTCATATAGCTTATTTATAAGGATAAATTATATTATAAATTTTTTTTAATTGATAAATTATATCATATGATATACAATTAATATGATTTAGTTCATTATAATCAGTTGAACTTTGAAATTGTGTATAAAAACATAAAAAACATTTTTACATTTTTACATTTTTACTTTAAAAACCCACATTATCATCCATTCTACGAGATTAAATTTAAATTATTTTCACCCACTACTATTATTAGAATTTTGAAAAATGGATTCCATATTTTAAATAAGAATAATTTATAAATTTTAATAAGAACAACTTAGTTTTTTACAAATATTATTAGCGAACGTGATTAAAATTATTTACAACGATTAAGAGAAAAATTAGGTTAACAAATAACTAAACCTTAAATTAAAGACCAATAAAATGACATAGAAATTTGTAAAAGAGATTCTCTCTGGACATATTTAGACCTTAATCTCACTTTTATCTAATTTTTTCCATTATTTTTTCCACATTACATATGAAAAAAATTGTATGGAATTCTTTTGTCAAAATATTACATGAGTACCACTCCTCCTCCACTATAAAAGGCCTCATCTCCTCCCACGTCTTCACACGTCTCAAACTACTTAGTTTTGGATAATAGATTCTCATAAATACTCCCAAAAACCCTCCCTTCCTCTTATAATCCTCTCTTTTTTCATAAATGAGTACAAGGAATCCCTTTGGTGGAAACTTAATGTATTTACCCTATTAAGAGGTGACATGCTCCCTCAAGATTCTTTTGTTTTATTTCTTGTCTCCACTACATAATCTATTCTTATTACATTATTCTATAAAAAACATATATAATAAATAATCTAGGATTTATTTATGATAATTTCTATACCTTCACATGTGAACACATCCATCTAATGGGTAACAAACATACTATTTATGTATACGGTGAACTAGCGCCTCACGAAACTATGATGGTTCATTTTTCATTTACCACCTCTCATGGTGGAAATTATTATGGATGATATATTTAAATATTATATTTATTATATTTATTATTCATGTATTATTCTTTAATTTTCATTTAGAATGAACCTTTAAGACTTTCATTTTTTTTTAAATACAATAATTTTGTTTGAGGGAGTGCGTACTAATGCCCCCTCAAAGCGATGTGATTCCTTAACACACAACGCGAAATGTATTATGGATGTGTTTAGTTAAATTATATGATATATATTATATAAAAATTATAATTTAATTATAATATATACATATACACATATATTTATTTTCATTTCCCTCTTTCAAAATAATAATATAATAGAAACATCATTCATGTTTACGTACGACCTACCATCTCCATGAAGGATGTATTCCATTTCATAATAATTTATTATATAGATTATTATAATAAATATATACTGAATATAAATTTTATTTATATCATGTTTTAAATTCTGTAAATAATTATATATGTATGAGGACCAAATATATAGCAAGTTAAGAAATAAGGGAAAAATAAACTAAATATTACCTGATGCGTAATCATAACATGAAATTATTAAAAAACTAGTAAAATTAATTCATAATAAAACCATATATGGTATCAGATATAATAATATTGTTATGAAAATATATATAATAAACTAACATTTATTATATAGGAGGTTTGAACGAGTACGCTGATTGTCAAGACACAAGGTAAGGTAACTTAATCTCACTTTTTATTTCCATGAGATAAATGCTTCATTGACCTCCCATTACTTTTCAGTGGGGTGTATACTTTCCATGGATTAATTCATTGATTCTTACAATTAAATTTATTTTAATTTACATATCCATTTTATGATTTTGTTTCATGGGGTTTATGTTTCAAAATATACCAAATCGTTAAAGTAATTTTGTCTCAATTTTCTTTCTTTGAGACACATTCCATGTTATACAATTATATTTTACCATGAGGTTTATATAATGAATTTGAAATTTTATATCCTGTATATCCTTCTTTTAATGATATCTCAATCATCATGTAATTTAATTTTCATAAAATAAAAGTATGGTTCAAATTTACCAAGCGTTAAAAGTTTATTGAAATAATATCTGAGATTGTTTAAGATTATGCTTCCTTGGATGAAATAATATGATCCACATCTCAAGAAAACTCATTAAAATTATTATAATATAGTTATTAATGATATATTCATGTATTATAAGTATTTTTACACTCTTTGGAACATAATATAGTTAAGAAATTAATATTAAGAAAACCCTACATTACCCTCTCTTCAGTCAAAAATCCACCTTCTTTCAAACCATGTTTTCTAAAATCTTTGTCAAGATTTATTTTTATAAGTATTTTCAATGAATTGGCTATCCAAATTTAATGAAGCATTATTTCAACATTTTCGAACATTTTTCAATGAAAATGGTTCTCAATATGATTTTAATCTTATTTTAAATTTTTTTAAGTAAAAAGGTTTTTAAAATTATTTCAATCCTTCTCTATAATTTTTCAGATTTTTTAATGAAAATGTGTTTAAAAAGGTTTAATGTTTTAAACAGGATTTTCCAATGATGAAATGATATTTTCCTCAAGAAATGATTTTAAAAGATATCTCAAAATTATTATCCATTTAAGAATAAATTCATTAATGTTACTTAGGCCTTTTAAGGAAATTATCTAAAGGTTACTTTATATTATTTCTCTAAATGGGTTTTTAATGGCATGGAATTTATGAAAACTTAATTCTATTTCACGGGACATATGTTTATGAAACTCATTCCTCTTCTACGAGTTATATGCTTATAAAACCCATTTCTATTCAACGGGTTATGACATGATAAATTCTTATGAAACCCGCTTCCTTTCACATGTTATTAGAGGATGTAATGATTCTGAAACCTATACATTTTCTATAGGTTATGATATGATTAAATGTTTATGATGCCTGTTTCATTTCATGGGAAATGATATAATCTGTTTTCATGGGTCATGATATGTTCAATGGTTTTTTATCCCGTGGAACATGTATGTAAGATTTCGGTATGATATGGGTGTGACCTTTGTCTCCCTCCAATACATTGGGTAATGATAAATGATATATGATATCACCTGTTAGATGGGTTATAGTCCAATCCAAAAATATTTTACACAGGTTGTAGCCCAATATAGAAAATAAGTAGGTGAATAGGTTGTATCCAAAGCCTAAAAACACAAAAGTGTATGGTTTGTCACCCAAGCCTGAAAATACTATGGTGCACGGGTTATAGCCTAATCCAGGAAGTAATAGGGTGAACATTTTTTATCCCTATTCCAAAAATAATAGGGTACATGAGTTGTCATCCCATGCCCAATACAGGTACACGGGTCGTATCCCATGCCTAACAAGTTATGACGGTCTTGGCATGTATCATTGACATAGGGTTTTCTTTATTTATTTATATGTCACAATTACATATTTTATTCCTATGTTATTCTTTAATTGATTATTTTCATTATTTACTTAGGATTAATGCCTTATAAACATACATGATTTCTTCCATGATTCATTTTTATGATATTTGATATTCGGGGTATGATCTTATAATGTTATGATCACATTCTCATGCCCCTATGACCATGTTTATTTGTACATGTCTCACCTGATTACCCTTTCATGGAATATGATATCCCCACATTTTATGTTTCCATACACATTTTATGAAGATCTGTATTAATTATTATGTGTTTAAGAAGGGTGATATTCAATAAGAACTTATTGGGAGATAATGTATCTCACTCATGTACCTGTGTTTATATTTCCATGTTTCACAGGTAATAGACTAGTATGATCTCTGGGATTCTTTTTGCATAATATTTTATGTATTCCAAAAAAGTTATTAAATTTTAATGTATAAAAATTGAGGGTCTCTACTTAAAGGACCTTGAAATATTTTTTGGAACAATAGAATCTCTGACCGATTGTAGTAGATATGAATAGGAAAGAAACATAAGGAACTGCAACACTACGAACATTGGCACAGTTACTATAGTATCATTGAATTTAATGTTTGTGGTACTGTAACTCCATGGGTTTCTCTCCACCACCCACTATACCTTCTTGGAATTAGGTGGACGTAGAACTATAATATTGAGGATATCCAAACAACATTCATTATAGTATAGTATACGAACTGTGTAGTAGGTGGTGTAGTCTAGGATAGATGGTGTTTCGAATAGATTAAAGTGTTTGGAAGATCCGGACATGATCGTGTGAAAAAATTAGAGGCTCATAAACAACAAGGTGGAGACAAGGTTCCTCATCATCCCAGTGGTAGAATTACTCATTTGGGTCTGCACTAAGGGATGGTTATGGTAGGAAAATACATGGTCAAACTTTGAATTTCAAAAATGGTAAGGATACACTAGATATTAATTTCCATTGAATCCTTCTAGGTAGGTGTTTACACCGAGGCCATGGTGGGGTTACAAATATAGAAGTCCATGTCCCTAGTGGCCACCAGAGTGGTGGATTCATAGATATAGAGGGTATTCCAATCCTCAAACCTCATAAAGAAATGGGATGAACTGCATGCCGACAAGGTGTAAAATAGTTTGTACACCATTGACTTGAGATTCTTGGAATTTTCATTGTGTATTGAAGAGAAAAAGGATCTAATCAGGGAGATAGAGTAGAAAAGTAACTTGGGAATAGTGGAAGTCTAGGTATTATCATGTGATGGATCATTGTTTGATGTAGAATGATTTGTAAATCCATTCAAGGTGTTCAAGATGTGTCTTGCACCTAATGTCTCACCCTGGGTTCCCTAAAAACCAGGATACTGCAGATTCAGAATAGGAAAAAAATATACAAGTCTATCAAGTCCGATGTGATGGATGATATCACGTCCTTGGTTTTGAGAGCCTACATTAAAAATAATAAGGGTAGTTTTCAGCTAAGGAACAACTAGGTAAGTCTCATACGGAACAATGATTACATAAGTGGGAACATTGATAGGGTTCCCAACCATGAGATCAATAATTACTATACTAGGGGGGAGACACATAGATGTTAGACATTTTATCTTATGATGCCTTTGACTAGAGGATTATATTTTGGGTAATAACATACACATTATTATTTGAGAGGTCTCACCTTGTCAGGAAGAACAACATGATCACTAGGTTGGTTTTCGACAGCGACTTCCTAGTGCTCTGTAGGAAAACCATGTAGAGCTAGCATGTGATCAAGATCTTAATCAAGTTAGAGAGCCATAAAAATAATTATTGAGGTATATTATTAGTTGAACTAGTGTTAAGGTTGGTTTATATGTTAATGGAGAGTTTGGAGGATATGGTGTTGAAGGATAATAGCTCATTCATGATTGGTCAAAAGATGGATGAGTTGTTGGAAAAGGCGGCCAAGTTGACGTCGTGGCTGAGGGTGGAAGTAGTGGAGATGGACCCAAAAAAGGATTCCCAATAATTTATACAAAATATAGGGATTTTTCCATAAAAATATATCAATATTTGGAATAAAATTTTTCAAATATTTTAAATAGGACAACATCATTTTTTATCATTATTAATAGTAACTGTGATAAATATTTATCACCTTGGTACGGGTAAATTTGGAAATTAAGCTTAGAAATAATGTGATAATGATTTAAAATTTGATATAGAACCTAACATATTTCTATTTTATGAGTTTGCTTTGACTATCCATATCCAATATTAAATGTTATGGAAACACGGTGCAGTTTCTCTTTGATAATGACATTAACATTATTTTATGTAAAGAATAAATCAAAAAATGTCATTCTCTTTGTTTTAATAACTTTTATATTATTTTCATATAGATAAAAGAACATTATGTTTGATTATAAATATTTATTTTAATTTTTGAAGAAACCTTTTTTAATATGGTTATTTTTTTTATTTTTTAGTGATGGAATAGTTACATTAAATTCTTACACAACATCTACACAGTTCAGGTTCATGAAAAAGCGAAATCTAGTAAATGATTTTAAAAACATAACATGAAATATATTTTTTGTGATTTATGGTGTTCAATAGTTTTTTCTGATAAATATAATTTATTATAGAGGCGTTAAAATTTTATATTCAAATTAAATTCATGTTATGATGTTTTTTAAATTAAAAATACGAAAATAGTCCTGAAAACAAATATAATGGTATTTTTTGTTAAATAGTATTTCATTAAATGATAGAAATATTATATTTAGATAAGGAAATGTGATATGTTCTATAATTTTAACCATTATTCACTTATGGGTTACTCTTTATTTTATAGTATCTTTCATATCCCCTGAAGAGTAAAAAATATTTATATCATGATAATCGTCCAAAGGGTTAACTAGAGGATAAAAATAAGAGATAAGGGTTATAACATCAACTAAACACGTCTAAATATTATTGGTTGATTTTATTTAGACATATTTCCATCAATGATTCTAAATATGTCTTTTAATATACACTTTAACATGAAAAATAATTTATATTAACTTAATAGTTTATCAAATTCCAAGTGTACCCCTTTCCTCTCTTATATAAGGAAACAACCTCTCCTCTTTTAATCAAACAACTTGGGCGACATAGAAAGAAAAAAACCCTTCCAAAACATATTATAAAATTAATTATCTAAAATATAAAGTTATTGATATTCTTAAAATACCATCTTTAGGGTCCTTGAGGCGATATCTAAAGCAGGTTCTTCAAAGAGAATGTAGTCATCCTAATGAATCATTTTCATTTTACTTATTATTTTACCTCCTTCAATTATATACAAAAAACCCAATATAATAAAATAAATATATAATATAAAATTAGATTTTATTATGATAATATAATAAAAATTTTCATCTCATTTTACATCTTATGTGGAATGGAAACATCGTTTCTTGGTACATGTGGATTACTACCTCCACAAATTGATGTGTTTTGTTTTTCATCACTGCCTCTCAATGATGTTTACTAGGATGTATTTGATATTTATATTATATTAATAACATAAATATAATTATTAATTATCATACATCATCTATTTTTATACCCTTCCATCCATCGTAAAATAGTGACATCGTTCGTACATATATGTGAATTACCACCTATACAGAGCGATGTGATTAATATTTCAAGTACACCATCAAAAGATGGTTCCAAAATTGAATGTAATTTATAAAAATGATAATTATTATAAGTCTATTATTCTAGATATAATGTAACCATTCCATCTTTAACCATGATTATCCTACCAAAATAATTTTACAATTATTAACAACGCAAACTTAAACGATTATGTAATTAAATATTTCATTGAAATAAATAAATTAAATGATTTAATGATGTGGTATTAAATATATAAAATTTTATTAAATAATTATATAATTAATATAATATTATTATACACGAGTTAAATGGCATACATATAAAATTTGAACTCAGGTTAAGGAGATTCTTAACTTAATTTTTATTTATTGGGCTATACATCTACTTTATTGACTGAGTTATGGAATGGTTATGTGTGAAATAAAATTTTATTGAAATATGTTTTTATCAACTTATATTATTTGTTTTATAAATTTTACACATAATAACTTTATTTAAAAGAAATTTAACTTCAATGAAAGGATATTTGTATGGATTATTCATCTCAATATTGTTTCTTTGAGGCATATCTTGTATTGTGAACCTAATTACTTTTATAAGGTGCATATTCTATAGATTCATATATTATATAATGAATTAATCTTGGTCATGATATTTTGAGTTCATTTTATATTCAATCATTCATTTTATATTGATTCATATGTCATAAAACTTTGAAGGGTTTTCATAGTATCAATTGTAATTCCTTGAGGCATAATTCATTTTACGCACCATGATTTATTTTATATGGAGTACTTATTGTCACATGAAAATAGCTTAAAATATTATTTCATTAAATTTATGGTTTTTATAGAATCATTATGTGTTACTTCATTTAATGGATTATTCATTCAGGTATCATCCAAGTTTCAAGGGTTTCCAGGCTCAAACGTTTTTCTTTGAGACATGTTTTGATTGATGCACTTATATTAATTTAGATTGTGTTGTTTAAACCCATGGATTTTGGTATTGGTTTTAGAAATATTTAATATCCAATGGTTCTTTGTGAGTTTGGGCTATTATATTTGTTTAAATCCTTACCTGAGGAACTCATAAGTCTGATGGAAGTTGATCTAGTTTTTATGGTGTTAGATATCATGGAAGGAAGTTTCATGATGTGAGAAAGTGTTTTTGAGAGGGGGTGGAGCTTGTATGAATAAATTTTCTTCGTGTTATGAGTGAATTATGGATCTCCATATACAAATTTGAAATGTTTTGATTCACATAATTTATTTATTAAAGTGATATTCACATAGACGTTTTTCTATGTAGGCGATTCACATAGCCATTTCTTCTACATATGAAAATCACATAGTGAATGAAACCATGCAACCAAATTCATCATGATTCCAAATGATTGATGTAGTGGATTTTAGAATTCACATATAATTTTTATATGATTTATCGAAGTGTTTTAATTATTCATGTGGTCTATATAGCCGAATACCCAAAAATGAGTTTCACATATAGTCGACTATTATGTTGGAATTTTTTTGTAGAATTCATGTTTTTGATTTTCGACATTTCTAATCAAGAATTCATGTTGATTATTAAGAATAAAAAATCAAATTCTTCTACATAATTTTGTTCTTAGTGAAGCCAATTCAATATATTCTCAACATCCAGATAGATTTTCTATATATTTTTATAATTATGGTATTTAGAGGTGATTATATTATGATGTTGTGTATACAGTTCTGAATTACTCTCTATTCATATGCTTCAGTTTTCTAAAACTACAATGGATATGTGGTTATTGATAGTATTTATGGAGATGACAAGGATATTATGATTATGTTTTCCCCACTAATAGAAATAGCGGCTTTAATGTCGATGTAATGAAGTCCGCTTTTTTAAATCGATGCAAATAATACATGCGAGAAGTTTTTGGCATTGGTTTTAATAAAAACTCAGACCAATTTTTTTTAAATATTCCTTTCGGAATTTTTTTTACTAAAACATTACCCCGAAAACATCTAATATATAATTTATGGTGTCATTTTTTATGAAAACTGAGAACATAAATAAAAAAATCAGAGTCGGTTTTTGTTAAAACAAACACCATATAGTTAAAAATAATAATTTTCATGATCAGTTTTCATAAAAAATGATGTTAGAAATAATTTTCGACCTCTTCATTGTAATGTTTTATAAAAACTGATTCTAAAACACATCTAAGTAAAATTGGGATCAAGAAACCCTGTTTTTTGGATCTAAGATACGCAAGTCATAGCTTCTCCCTCTAGACTTATGACGACTCCAAGGGCCACTTTGTGATCTCCAATGACCATTGGTGTTGATTTTCTTAGATTTTCATGATTTTCAATCACCATTACTATTTCTATACTCTTATTTCATCTTTTAAAATATATTTTTTCCGGAGACTTTTTTCAGTGACATTCTTCCTGGTTTGGTTTTATTTATTTCTTTATCGTTATTTTTCAATTTTACAATCATTTTGGTTTCATGATAGCAGTGTTTACTCTTCAATGCATTCAATGGAGAAAAGTTTTGTAATGCCCTGACCCCAGTTACCTTGATCCAGTTAATGATTATGTAAAGTTGGAATGATCACAAAAGATAAAGTCTCGAAAGATAGATTAGTTTAGTATCCTTAGAAACACTAGATATATTCATAATTCTTGCATTACATCATAAAGTAAAACAAAACTACAATAACATCTTGTCTTCATATCACCTCCTACTATCCCTACAAGTCATTCATAAAAAAATTCTTCACGTCCTGGAAAAATTAAAACATTGAAAGGGTTGAGCTTAGATTCTCAGTAAGGATAACAATATAGCGTAAACATTCATAAATAAACATAAACATTTAAGGCAATGTATAACTGAAACAAAAGCCTTTTAAACTTGATCTTCAACATTATATTTCAAAATAAAATGAAATAATTCCATTTACTTATTCACATGTATATTCTACTGGTCGAATAATAACATGTAATATCAATAACCACTTCCATAATGATGGAATGCATAATTTCAAACTATCATAACCACGTAGTCAAGGCCTTGTGCAAAGACTACAAATAAGATTTTGTCAAGGCCTTGTTCCAAGACACTAGTTTGTCTCATGATACCTACCGATGCATCGAGGAGCTATAGCGGGCTCCACCCGTCACTTATTAAGTCCAATGCATTCCTCAAATGAATAGGTTTAAACATATCATAAACCATAACATAATCGTATCACATAAAACATGCATAAAGGAAACATAAATTTCCACATTTCAATCACAAGATATCAATACAACACATTGATATAATAAAAACATTATCAAAACCATTTTCAATACGAAAATAAAAGAAAATTAAAACAAGGTATTTATTTTTCATTAAGAAAAATGTATGGCTTGTAGAGGAAGCCGAAACTCATATAATGGTCACGATGGTGGAGAAGTCATTGTCGCCGCATACGTAAGACAAAACATTTATTTTTCCATTTAGTAAAAATGCTTCATATAAAAATATTACTTTGAATAAAATTAAAAGTCAAAGGGGTTTATACACCGTATAAAAAAAAGTTGTGTATAAAACAAAATATGCCTCAATGAAAGTAGATTGAGACGAAGTCCCTTACCTCGTGTCCGACTTGACTCGGTCGTTCTTTAATATCCTGAATAATAAATTAGAGTTAATTTATACTTTCTTAAGAAATTTTTTCAAGTTCATTATCCCTTTAATATCACTTATTAGCATGTTATTAAAATTATGTAGTCATTTAAGTTAATAACTGTCGTTTTGTCGATCTTTGGTACTTGAGTCAACAATAAACTTCTTATAATTACAAGTTGTTTACGTGGTAGAATATCCATTATCTCCAAAATTATATTCATAATTTATACATCATATATATCATATATATCAAGTAGATACATGAATTTATAATATAACATAACATTTAGAATTAAGAAATGAAATGTACCGTCCATGGAGACGGTAAGCTGTACGTAAGCATGAACGCTAATTTCATTTCTATTTCGTATTTAATGGAATGAAATCATAATGATACAAAGGTATATTATAATTCCAGTATAATATCATATATAATATCATTAACTCCATCTTTTATACATCCCACATATGGAATTAACGATTCAAATCACTTTGAGGGGCGGTAGTCTGCACTTCCAAAAATGAAATTATCGCGTTTACCCATAATGGAAATCATAAAGGTATGACATAAATGAAAAATACAGAAGCATAAAGAAAAAATAAAAATCATATATATCATATATATAAATAGTTTCATCATAATTTCCACCATGAGTGGTGTTAAAAGAAAATTGGACAATCATTGTTTCGTGAGGCAGTAATTCACCACCCACAGAAACAGTATGTTCTTTAACCATTTGATGAAGGTGTGTGTAAGTGTAAATAAAATCCTTCTCATAAAAACATCCTAGTATATTTAATACACTTTTTGTTTACAAAATAGAGGAAGAAAAAGAGTTTATGGGGGTTGGAGAAGCAAAATAAAATAAAACAACATAAGAGAAGACATTTCCTTTAAATCGGGTAACTCCCCTCTGTTTGAACCAAAATGGTTTCTTGAAGAGATTTATTCCTATGGTAACGATTCTATGATGAAGAGAGGGATGTGGAGAGATATAATGAGAATATTTTGTCCAAGACAATGGCTTGAGAGGTGTGAATAAGGTGGTAGAGGTGGGGGCCTTTTATAAGAGGAGAGGAGGGACACTCTTGGAAAGTCATGAAATGTTACATTATTATGAAATGATTTTCGGATTTTAAAGGTCCTTAAATGATATATTTCTAGGATAAGGTGATAAGTGTTCTAAATCCACCCATAAAATAGGCTTTAGACAAGTTTATGTCTTAGATTTTACCTTATCTTTTCATTTTATTTAAATCGTTCATTAATGAGGCAATCACTGCATCATCGTGGTGTGATAAATAAATATATTTATTTAATGCCTAAAAATAATAAAAAAATTACCATGATGTACGAAATATTTTTAGCTTTCCAATGTATATTTATAGTCTAAAATATAACTTTTATACCCCCTTGTAAAAATTGTTTTAGTAAAACAATACATGTTTGTGACATTTTTATTTTTACTTTAAATAAAAGGTATTAATGTCATTACCTTGCCCAAGTGGCTCCATGGGGTCCCTAAAATTGACCCATGGATTTTCTTGGTTGTCCATGAGTCATCAAATAAGAGTAGGACATGTGCCAAGGTAATTTCATATTATTATAACATTATTTTTACCTTAAATTACTTTAATTACCTCTAATCACAGTTAATTAAACTCAAAAGTTACTATTCACCAAAAATTATTTTTATCCCATTGACCCAAATTTTACTTCATAATTACAACCATGTGTGTTGGATTTTTGAAATTAAATTCACAGAAGCGGTAAAATTTCATTTAAATGAAAAATCAGTTTTTAAACTACCACTTAGTGGTTTCACTATTAATCAAAAATTGATGTTTTTCAGAAAAATGCCAAATATTCACCCTAAGCTATATTTGATATTCCAAATTAAAATATGATGAATATTTTACCATATTTAAAACATATATGTTTAATTAATTAATTTTATAATTAATTCTCATTGTGAAAACAAATAGCGTGTTTTTAAGAAAGAATAGCAATCAAATGATTGACAATTGTTTATGTCCAATTTCAAAGAAAAATTAATTCTAATGACCACCATTGGATAAAATGGTAAAATTATATTATAATTATACTTTAAAAACACTCAATAGTATAATTTAACACTACTAAATATTTTTATTAATTTTTTTTTATTTATTTTTCACTATTCATAGAAAATTGGAAGTTCTCGGAAAAATACCAAAAATTCACCATATGCTAATTTTGTTGTTATAAATCCAAAAATTAAGTCCATTTTGAAATATAAATATATATAATTTCAAAAATCATGTATTAATATTAATAAAGGCTACTTTGATTGGTCGTGGTGTGTTAGAACTCGAGGTTTCATACAACACACACTGCTCTATTATTCAAAGTGAAGCGTACCATGGAAGCATGGTGTGTTACATTCTCCCCTCCTTCAAATAATTTCATCCTCGAAATTTATAGAATATTACTGCATAAAAATAATTGGTTGGTTCTTCATCATAAGTTCCTCGGGTTCCCATGTTGCCTCTTCCATCTTATGGTTCCCCTATAGAACTTTTACCAGACGAGTCGTCCGGTTTCTCAGCAATTGTTCTCTTGTATCCATGAATCCTGACATGAACTTCACAATAAGACAGATCAGATTCCAATTCTAATTCCTCATATGTGAGTACATGCATTGGGTCAGTCATGTATTTTCTCAACAGTGATACGTGGAACACATCTTGAACTTGAGAGAGACTTGGAGGCACTTCCAAACGGTAATCTATAGCCCTAATTCGTTCTAGAATTTCAAATTGTACGATATACTTGGGACTTAATTTTCCCTTCTTACCAAATTGTATAACTCCTTTCCATGGAGATACCTTCAAGAAAACATGATCACTTGCATTAAATTTCAAATCCTTCCTTCGGTTATCGTCATAGATCTTATGCCTACTTTGAGGTACTTTGATGTGGTTTTGGATTACCTTCACCTTTTCCATCGTTTCCTCAACAAGTTCTGGGACTACGATTTTTCTATCACCAACATCATCCCAAAAGGTTGGTGTGCGACATCTCTTTCCATATAACGCTTCATATGGTGCCATCCGAATACTTGAATGGAAGCTATTGTTATAGGAAAATTATACCAGAGTTAAATATTGATCCCACATAACCTGAAAGTCAAGTGAGAATGATCTCAACATGTTTTCTAAGGTTTGAATAGTATGTTCTGATTGTCCTTATGTTTGAGGGTGGTAAGAAGTGCGCAAACGTAGTTCAGTGTCTAGGGATTTCTGAATACTTCTCTAGAATCTTAATGTAAAACGGGGATCACAATCCGAAACAATCAACAGGGGTAATCTATGATGTCTTACATCTTCGTTAATATACAGTCTTGCTAAACGTTCAAGTGGTAAATCTTCTCTTATAGCAAGAAAATGTGCTGACATGGAAAGACGATAAAAATGGTCAATATTACATCATTCCTTCAAGGAGTATTTGGTAGTCCTATGACAAAGTCCATCGTAATATTATCCCATTTCCACTCAGGTATGGGAAGAGGTTGCATAACTCATCCAGGAAGTTGCCTCCCAGCGTTCACTTATTGACAAACCATGCATCTTGACACAAAATCAGCAATCTCCCTCTTCATGTTGTCCCACCAAAAATTTTCCTTCAAATCACTATACATCATAGTGCAACCAGGGTGTATATAGAAATTGGAACTATGAGCATCATCCAATAATTCCCTTTTTAGACCAGCAATATCAGGAACACAGATTCTCTTCCCAAATTTCAAAATTCCATCTTCATACACAAAGTCACTCAATCTCCCATCTTTCACAGCTTTAATCTACTTTTGAAACTATTCATCATCTGTTTGAGAACTCTTAATCCTTTCCTAGTAAATATGGTTTGGAAACCATTTGAAAAAGCATTTATGTTTCACCTTCCACAGTTATTCCCATGTCCATCTTCACTAGATCCATGAAAATATGATCCCTTTAAATTCTCATATTGTTCAAAACTCCATGATATTTTCTTCTCAAAGCATCTTCCACCTTATTTTCCTTCCCCGGGTGGTGATGTATCGTGCAATTATAATCCTTGAGTAATTCAAGCCATCTCCTTTGCCTCATGTTGAGTTCATTTTGTGAGAAAATATACTTCAAACTCTTGTGATCAGTATAAATCTCACATTTTTTCACCATAGAGGTAGTGTCTCCATATCTTCAAAGAAACGATCACATCTGCTAACTCGAGATCATGAGTAGGATAGTTTTGCTCATGAATTTTTAACTATTGTGATGCATAGGCAATAATCCTATCATTCTGCATGAGGACACAACCAAGTCCTTTCTTCGATGCATCACTATAAATAACGAACCCATCATTCCCCGATGGTAGAGTCAATATAGGAGTATTGACTAATATTCTCTTTAGTTCTTCGAAACATTCTTCACAATCTTTTGTCCAAAAAAAATTTAACCTCTTTACATGTCAGATTCGTTAATGGGTTAGTCAATCTGGCAAAATTCTGGACAAAATGTCGATAATAACCTGCTAAACCAATAAAACTACATACCTCATTTATACTCATCGGTGCTGGCCATTCTTGGATTGCTCTGGTCTTAGAAGGATCAATAGAGATTCCATCCTTAGAGACAATATGTCCAAGAAAAGAAATCGCATGAAGCTAGAATTCACACTTGCTAAACTTCAATATAATTCGTTTCTTCTAATAGTCTTTAGAATAATGCGCAAGTGATTTTCATGATCTTCCTAGATTTTGGATTATACCAAGATATCATCAATAAATACCACTACGAATTCATCAAGATATTCCTTGAAAACTCTATTCATTAGATCCATGAAGACAGAGGGTGCATTGGTCAATCCAAAAGGAATTACTGTAAACTTGTAATGCCCTTACCTGGTTCGAAATTCCATCTTTGGAATGTCTTCCTTCTTACCACACAACTAATGTTATCTAGATCGAAGGTCAATCTTTGAAAATTATTGAGCTCCATGCAGTTGGTCAAATAAATCATCAATACGAGGCAGGGGATACTTGTTCTTTATTGTTATAGCATTGATTTCCCTGTAGTCAATTCACAACATCATAGATCCATCTTTGTTATTTACAAAAGGAACATGATCTCCCCATGGAGAAACACTTGGGTGAATAAATCCCTTATAACTCAATTCCACCAGTTGTTTCTTTATTTTCACTAATTCCACAATGACCATTCTATATGGGGTCTTCGATATGGGACATGAACCAGGAATTAGGTCAATAGAAAACTCAACTTCTCATTCTGGAGGATACCCAGGTAAATCTTCTGGAAACACATCAACATATTCTATCACAGTAGGTACATCCTCTATTTGAACATTCCCTTCCTCACCCACAGTTATTTCATTATCTTCTTCCCCAATAAGTGAATTTAGTTGAGCTAATCGGGGTGGATCTAGATAGGAATTAGGTGGTGATGATTCTGCTGTACAGATAAGGTGTTCCTTATCATCATCATCCAAAATCATAACCTCTTTATTCTTACAACAAATCTTCACATCATGGTCCGAAATCAAATACATACCGAGGATTATATCAAATTCAGTCATGGGTATGATGATGAGATCGTAAGATAAAGAATATTTATGTTCTCTAATGGGAACTGATTTACAAAACTTTGTTACAATGATATTTCCCTTAGGAGTTTTGACTAATAACTCCCTTGTTAAATTAAATTGTAAATATCTAATTTTCTTAACAAAATAGGAAGATATGAAATAATTAAATGATCCAAAATCAAATAATGCATTTTCTAAACTTTAGGAAACCATTAAATTACCTTCCACCACGTCTTTCGGAGCTTCTTCCTCAATAGTAGTGATAGCATTAGCTTGTCCTTGATCCCTTGGCCTTTTCTGAGGTAAGTTCCCCTGACGCTTAGGACATTCATTTGTATAATGCCACATCTCCCTGCAATTATAGCATTGAACACTGGTATCTTATTTCTTCCCCTTGAAATCACGATCTTGGTGGCCTTTTTCACCACACATGTAACAGACTCCCATTCCTTTCAAGAAAGTACTAGGGTGTTTCTTCCCACATTTACTATGGGATGGATAATAAACTTTTCTCTTATTCCCCTTATTTACATTTCCAGAGTGATCAGTAGATCTCTTCTTCTCTTACTTTTCTTTAAAGTCATAAGACTTAGAGAATTCCTTTTCTATCTTAATAGCACACGAGACATTGTCTTCGTATAACGAGAAGGATTGTGAGACCAATGCTCAACAGAGAAATTGTTTTAACCCATTAAATAAATGATCAATCTTAATTCTTGTTTTACGTATATAATCTGCAGAATACCTCGTTAACCTTGTAATGTTGGCCTCATACTTTGTGACATTCTCATCCTCCTTTTGTCTTAGACTCGGAAATTGCCTTTCCATATCTGCTTGATGGTCACGAGGAAAGTATTTTTCTATGAAAATCCCTTTTAACTCCCTCCATTCTATATTTGATACTTTATCATATTCCTTTGTGTTTTGAATCAATAACCACCATTGATCAACATCTCCAGTGAGGCGGTAAACTGCAATGATAACCTTTTCCCTTTCACTACTCCCCAAGGCATGGAATATTTTCTCTAAGGAATTTTTCCATTACTCGGATACTAAGGGATTTGTACTCCCACTGAATGTTGGTGGTTTTTTCCTCATGAAGAGGTCTAACATTGATCCTCAATGTTGCGAATCAGGGTGATCCATACAAGTAAGGTTATTATTCATAACCTGAGTGAGTTTTCCCAGTATGGTGATAAGCTGATCCGCACCAGTTGTGTTACCATCTCCACTATAATTATCATGAGCAGGTGGGAAATCCCTACATGTATTTCGTGCATTGACCTTGTTTCCATTCCTTCCACTAGGCGCCATTTCTAAACAATGTCATAAAGTAGATTCGTTTATGAATCGAAATACATAATAACAACCTTGAAAAAAACTTAACATAAATTGAACTATTTATGGATATAATCCATAATCATAAAAATGTTTTCTTTGAGGAAGTATATACTCACAAACCCTTTGTAATGGTTTTAAAAGAAAATTATAATTATCATAAGCATATCCCCCAGGAGTGTCGTAACCAAGAGTGTATCAAGGCTCATTGTCGAGCACCAGTTCTCGTTCGAGTCTATCTCAAAGCGGTGTTTTCGGGTTTTACCCCTAGGTACATCTGTGCCAGAGCCGCCTCTACCTTCTCGTATCTAGAAAGAGATGTATTTCTTGGAAAACTCACAAAATATCTATAATACCAAAATTCTAGGAAGTTATTTTATACTAATCCTCAAGGTCTATCTTAGGGCTATGTGCTCTAATCAGAGTTTATCTAAATGTAGGGTTCAAGGTTAGTACTAAACTGCCTCTGATACCAACTGTAATTCCCCGACCCCATTTACCCAGAGTCGGTGAATTATTACGTAACATTTGAATGATCATAAAAGATCAAGTCTCAAAAGACAGATTAGTTTAGTAGCCTTGGAAACACTAGATATATTCACAAGTCTTGCATTACATCATAATGTAAAACAAAACTACAACAACATCTTGTATTCATATCCCCTCATACTATCCCTACAGGTCATTCATAAAATACTTCTTCACATCCTTGAAAAATTAAAACATTGAAAGGGGTGAGCTTAGATGCTCAGTACGGATAACAATATAGCGGAAACTTTCATAAATAAAAATAAACATATAAGGAAATGTATAACTGAAACAAAAGCCCTTTAAACTTGAACTTCAGCATAATATGGAAAAATAAAATGAAATAATTCCATTTAATTATTCACATGTATATTCTATTGGTCGAATAATCACATGAAATATCAATAACCACTTTCATAATGATGGAATGCATAATTCCAGAATATCATAACCACATAGTCAAGGCCTTGTGCCAAGACTACAAATAAGATTTTTTCAAGGCCTTATGCCAAGACACTAGTTTGTCTCATGAAACCTACTGATGCATCAAGGAGCTATAGCGGGATCCACCCTTCACTTATTATGTTCAATACATTCCTCATATGAATAGGTTTAAACGTATAATAAACCATAACATAATCATATCACATAAAACATGCATAAAAGAAACATAAAATTACACATTTCAATAACAAGATATCAATACAACACATTGATATAATAAAAACATTATAAAAACCCTTTAAAATACCAAAATAAAAGAAAATTAAAACTCGGTATTTATTTTTCATTTAAAAAAATGTTATGGCCTGTAGAAGAAGTCAAAACTCAAATAATGGTCATGGTGGCCGAGAAGTCATTGTCACCGTATACGTAAGAAAAAACATTCCTTTTTTCATTTAGTAAAAACGCTTCTTATAAAATGATTCCTTTTGAATAAAAGTAATATTCAAATGGTTTTATACACCATATAAAAGAAAGTTTTTTATGAAAAAAATATGCCTCACTGAAAGGAGATTGAGACGAAGTCCCTTACCTCGTGTCCGACTTGACTCAGTCATTCTTTAATCTCCTGAATAATAAACTAGGGTTAATTTATACTTTATTAAGAACCTTTTTCAAGTTCATAATTCATTTTATATCACTTATTACCATGTTATGAAAATTATATAGTCATTTATGTTAATAACTGTCGTTTTGTCGATCTTTGGTACTTGAGTCAACAATAAACTTCTTATAATTACAAGTTGTTTATGTGGTAGAATATCTATTATCTCCAGAATTATATTCATGATTTAGATATCATATATATCATATATATCCAGTAGATACATGCATTTATAATATTACATAACATTTAGAAGTAAGAAATGAAATGCATCGTTCATGGAAATGGTAAGCCATACGTATCTATGAATGCTACTTTAATTTCTATTTAATATTTAATGGAATGAAATCATAATGATATAAAAGAATATTATAATTCCAGTATATCATCATATATAATATCATTAACTTCATCCTTTATATGTCCCCCATATGGCATTATCGATTCAAATCACTTTGAGGGGGCGGTAGTCCGCACTTCCTAAAATGAAATTATCGCGTTTACCCATAATAGAAATCATAAAGGTAAGCCATAAATTAAAAATAAAGAAGCATAATGAAAACATAAACATAATATATATCATATATAGAAATATTTTCATCATAATGTCCACCATGAGATGTGTTAAAGGAAGATTGGACAATCATCGTTTCGTGAGGCAGTAATTCGCCACCCATAGAAACAGTATGTTCTTTAACCATTAGACGAAGGTGTGTGTAAGTATAAATCAAATAATTCGTATAAAAATATCCTAGTATATTTAATATTCTGTTTTTTTTTACAAAACATAGGAATAAAATGATTTTAGAGGGGTTGGAGAAGAAAAATAAAACAAAACAACATAAGAGAAGATATTACCTTTTAAATCGGGTAACTCCCCTCGGTTTGAACCAAAATGGTTTCTTGAGGAGATTTATGCCTGAGTTAAATCTTATATGATGAAGAGAGGGGTGTGGAGAGATAGAATTAGAAGATTTTGTCCAAGACAATTACTTGAGAGTTGTGAATAAGGTGGTAGAGGTGGGGGCCTTATATAAGAGGAGAGGAGGGGCACTCTTGAAACGTCATGAAATGTTACATTATTATGAAATTATTTTCAGATTTTAAAGGTGCCACAATGATATATTTCTAGGATAAGGTGATAAGGGTTCTAAATCCACCCATCCAATAGGCTTTAGACAAGTTTAAGGCTTATATTTTAGAATATCTTTTCATTTTATTTAAATCATTCATTAATGAGGTAATCGCTGCATCATCATGGTGTGATAAATAAATTTATTTATATAATGAATAACAATTATAATAAAATTACAATTATGTAGGAAATATTTTTATCTTTCTAATGGATATTTATAGTCGGAATGATAAATTTTATAATCCCTTGTAAAAATTGTTTTAGTAAAACAATACATGATTGTGACATTTTTATTTTTACTTTAAATAAAAGGTATTAATGTCATTATCTTACCCAAGTGGCTCCATTGGGTCCCACAAAATGACCCATGGATTTTATTGGTCTTCAATGAGTCTTCCAGTAGGAGTAGGACATGTGCCACAGTAATTTAATATTATTATAACATTATTTTTACCTTAAATTACTCAAATTACCTCTAATCGCGGTTAATAAAACTCCTAAGTTACTATTCATCAAAAATTATTTTCATCCCATTGAACAAAATTTTACTTCCTAGTTACAACCATGTATGTCATATTTTTGAAATTAAATTCACATAAGTGGTAAAATTTCATTTAAATGAATAATCAGTTTTTTAACTACCACTTAGTGGTTTCACTATTCATCAAAAATTGAAGTTTTTCAGAAAAATACCAAAAATTACCCCTAAGATATATTTGATATTCTAAATTCAAAGATGATGTTATTTTACCGAATTCAAAACATATAAGTTTCATTAATTAATTTTATAATTAATTCTAGTTGTCAAAATAAATACCGTGTTTTTAAGAAAGAATATCAATCTAAAGATTGACAATTGTTTATGTCTAATTTCAAAGTGAAATTAATTATAGTGACCATCATTGGATAAAATGGTAAAATTATATTCTAATTATACTTTAAAACCACTCAATATTATAATTTATTACTATTAATTATTTTGATTAAAAAAGTTGTTTTTATGTAGTTTTCACTATTCATCAAAAATTAGAAGTTCTAGGAAAAATACCAAAAATTCACCAGAGGCTAATTTCAATATTCCGAATCCAAAAATAAAGTCCATTTTAAAATATAAAATTTATATAATTTCATAAAGTGGGTATTACTATTCATAATGGCTACTTTGATTGGTCGTAGTGTGTTAGAACTCGAGGTTGTGTACAACACACGCTGCTCTATTATTCAAAGAGAAGTGTACCATGGAAGTTTGGGGTGTTACTAGTTTGGATTAAGGTTCTATTTGTGTTGTTGAACTCCGAATTATGTATGTTTTTTAAATTTGAAGATAAATCATTTATCATTTAATAATGTTTTTTTCATCAATTATGATTTACTATAGTGAGTTGTGATTAGATTTTTTTTATTCTATTATATACATATCGGTGGGATAATAATATTTTAAGGGGTAATTTGATATATATATTTTTGGTAAATATTATTTCTATCGAGTTCAATGATGGATGGAAATTCTATTCCTTATATACATGGAAAGATATGTGAACCATTTAAAGGGTGTCTTGGAATGTGATTTTCCTTGTGATATAAGAGATGGGAGAATTGATCTTTATTCATAAAGTTTGGTATATATGAGATATGGTATTAGGTAAGTAGGAAGTGGTTATTACCCTTAGGATGAAATGTAGTGAATGAGGGATACCCAATAGGGGGATATCCAAGACTATTGACTTCCATTAAAAACTAGACTCTTGAATATATTACTTATGTTATGATAACAATTAATTTTTTATACTATAGAGTATGTGGTATAGACAAGAAGATGCCTTTGGATTATGTGTTGTAGATAAATTGAGGTGATTTGGTAGTGACATTGGTTTTATAGGTAATTATTAGTAGGAGACCACATCCTTTTGATTTTGGTTTTGGTTTCAGTTGCATGATGATAATCTAGAAGAAAATTATCATTTTAGTGTAATTATCATTTTCTAAGTGATAATGCAGTGGGCCTATAAAGAGGTTAGACATTGGGATTTAATAAAATTAAAAACAAATGTTCTTATAGATAGATGTGATTGACATGTAGTGGGGAATGGTTAGTGTGTTCTATGTCTGAGCCATGATTTTATTAAATGTGGATCATGGTTGTGTGAGTGAGTTTGTGGAATCAGAAGTTATGAGAGTGTAGACCTTTTTTGTTTTGATGGGATCATAAATCACATGATGGTTATTAATGGGTGTGTGTTTTGAAAAAGAATATGTTTTTAATATATGAGTTTTTTTAATAAAGAAATTATTTTTGAATCTTGATCATGTTTCATCTTTAAAAAATGATGTTTATTGTTTTTGGAACCAATTGAAATGTTTTGAATTTCCTTTGTGAAGTTGAGAATTTAAAATAAAGTGAAATGATTTAAAATGGATTAGTGTATTCAAATGAACATTTATTTATAGGAATTTTTTTTTGACTCCCATGGGATGTGGTGATTTTTAAAACAAAATTATGAAATTGTAGGAATTTGTTTTTCCTTGGTCTATGAAAGAATAACAAAATAATATATTTTAATATAATTAAATGTTTATATGTTTTAGTAATTCAGAAATTATATTGTGATATGAGGTACTTAATGGATAGTAATTGGATAAATTTATGAAGACACACTTCTAAATATGAAAAGGGATTTAATGGATTCTTCAAATTTTCTAAATGAAATTTTCAAAAAATTGATTTTATTTTTTGTCTATATGTGAGTGTATGAATATTAGAAAGTTAAACTCTAGTGAAATCAAGGATCATCTCATTTGTTATGGTTTTAGCTTTAAATATAAATGTTTGATCTATCATGGGGAAAAACTATAAATTAAACATCCAATGTTGATTAAAACATTCATAATGATAATGTTGATCGTATTGAATAATTAATTCATGATTTTTTTTCTTGAAACTATTAGAAAAACAACAAGTGTTGAACGATTTTATAGAGATTTTGAGAAACCATTATTCCTAGGTGGAAGTAAATATAAAGTGTTATCAGTAGTATTGATATTAGTTGACCTTAAACAAAAAAAAGTGTGAAGTGATAAAAGTTCATCCATCTTACTTGAGATTTTAAGAGAGTTAATCCTAGATGGCAACGGGCTTCCAGATTCCAATTATGAGGTGAAGAAAATATTATTCCCAATGGTATTGTGTTATAAAAAGATATATGCTTGTCCCAATGATTATGTATTGTATAAGAAACAATATGAATATTTATCCATTTGACCATCACATGGGGCAACACACAATAAGATAGATGGGAAGGTCAACCCAGATTCATTCTCAAGTACAGTCATCTAACATTAGGGAAAATCAGTGTTTTACTTTCTAATGATATCATCCATTTTTTTCATACAATTCTGATAATTCAACTATGATTCATTCTTAGGTACTAGAATCAAAACTCTTGCAAAAGAAATTCAGTACGTTCCAATAATTCATTGTTTGAAGAATCTATTTTAAAATTTTGTTGATGCAAAGTAGTTAAGATGCCATTCAAATTTGCCCATCTATAATGGTAACTTTCGTATCACTACCAATTCACAGCTGTGGAAGAGTTTTGATAAAAAATTTCATTATTTTGGATGTGAATTTAGAAATCTCATAATGGGATTTTATACTGATGAAATGAATCTATATTGAAGTCTCAGTAGCCAACATATTTCATGTCCTATTTTCCTGGTTGTTTACAACTTGTCCCTATGTCTATCTCTAAAACAAATATGTTATAATCATCTTGATGATTTTTGGATAAAAAATTTGGAAATGATATTGATGTATATCTTTCACCATTGATTGATGATTTGAAACATCTATGAGAAGAAGGTGTTAATGTTTTTGATGCATACAATAAAGAGTATTTTATTTGGAGTTATATGATAATGGTAACTATAAATGACATTCCTGCACATTGAAACTAATCTGGATATAGTTTTAACTGACATAGAGCATGTCCAATTTCAGAAGAGCAAACTTCATATTATCAATTTCATTTTGGACGAAAGAAAGTATACATGGGACATCGAATATTTCTTTGAATTGACCATCTTTATTGTAGATTAAAAAATAATTTAATAGTTTATAAGAATACAACCTTCCCCCTCGTCCATTTCAACTAAATAATATTACGAAGGGGTAAACAATATTGATTCAACATTTGGGAAGAAAATAAGTTCTAATATCAAATAAATATTTGGAAGAAGAAGTCTATTTTTTTTAAAAAAAAGCCTTATTGGATATTTTTAGATATAAAACATAACATGGATGTTATGAATGTTGAGAAAAACATATGTGATAGTTTTATTGGAACATTCTTAGACATAAAAGGAAGGAAAAAAAGGATTTCATGTTAGATTAAACTTATAATTAATGGGAATTCATTTGAGGTTATCTCCCACTATGAATTGAAAAAATATATATTTACCTCCAACTTGTCACACATTAAGAAAGATTAAAAAGATGAATTTTTTTCAGTTTCTTCATGGTATTAAAGTAACTATTGGTATTTCAAAAAAAGTGAATAATTTAGAATCATTAAAGGATTGTAAATTAATATGTATGAAATATCATGATTTCCATGTGTTTATGAAACAACTTATACCAGTATAAGTGCTTGGTATATTGCCGAAAATAGTCAGAAATACTATCATCAGGTTATGTAATTTTTTCAAATCCATTTGTACCAATGTCCTTGGTCTGAATTTGTTAGATGTGTTTGATAATGAATAAACTCTTTCTCTCTATCAACAATAAATTTATTTTCCACCTATTTTTTGGATATAATGGTTGATATGCTGATTCATTTTGTGTGTGAGATAAGAATATGTGGTACTATTTAATTATGATGGATGTATCCTTTTAAAATATATATGAAAATTTTGATGGGATCGGTTAAAAATCATTATCGACCAGAGGCCACTATTATTCAAAAATATGTATCTAAAGAGGTGATTGAGTTCTGTACTTATTATTTGTATGAAGTTGATCATATTTTTCTCCCTATATCATAACATATGGTAGTTGATAGTGAAGTTAGTGGGATTCGAGGCCTAAATGTAAAGTTCATTCCAAGTGCTGAAGTGATCCAGGCACATTTATACATTTTGAATTACACATATGAGGTTAAATCATATATATCATAACATATTGTTGAATTAATGCTATGATATCAAAAAAATGAAAAGTGGTTTGTTATTGAGCATAAAAAGAAAATTGGTTCAATGTTAATGAGAAAGTCACCACAGATATATCTGTATCAGAAATATCAAGGTGGCTAGAAGGGGGGCCATCTCCTAATGTGATGACATTGTCTGGTTTTGATATTAATGGATAGAAATTTTACACACAAAAAATATGGATGAAAATATTACCTTCCAGAATAGTGGTGTGATGGTCTTCATTGATGTAGTGAATTTTTCAAGTGTCAAAGATAAAAACTCAATTTCTGCTTCAATTCCATATTTTGGAGTTCTTGAAGGCATATGGTAAATTTATTGTATTAAATTTTTATTCACCGTGTTTAAGTGTAATTAGTTTGATAGTAACAATGGTGTGAAACATGATGTATATGGGTTTTAACTGGTTTATTTGAAAAGATTCGATTACAAAGAGGAACTGTTTATCATGGTGAGAGCTGAAAAGTTGGAATTTTATGTCATTGATCATTGATTGGTTACTGGTACATTGTTTTTAAATGATAAAGATATCATTTGGGTGATGAGGATGATGTTGATGCTGTTGTTGATTTACATGAGCCTTATTAATCTATTAAGAAATTTTTGGATGATTACAATGGGTATAAGAGAAACATTGTGCATACATTATGTAATGATATTGATAATGGAATGTGGGAAAATACTAAATTAGTCTCTTAATTTTTTTAGTAAATATTTATATTTTGTTTCTTTTTTTTAAACATAAAAATTCATGCCTATTTTTTTAATTACATATTTTTGTCTTCCTTGTTTTTAAATATTTTGTTTTCTAATGATATGCAGGTACAAATTTTTTTACAAATTCTTGTAGAAATGTCTGATACATATATAGAGGAGAAGTTACTGATGCATATCTATTTTTTCATATTATAAAATATTTTGTAATATAATTATTTAATGAAAGAAAACTATTAATTTACAGAAACATTTTTTCAAGACTACTGATGCATCTTTAGGAGAGGAGAGTTGTCCTGTTACTATAATGAAATCAAGTTCTAAAGTTGGTAAATGTTGTATTACATGTTTACCAAAAATGTCACTTTCTCATGATGATGAGAGATTACATATCTGTTTTGATGATAATAATAATGAAACTATCCCAAATGCAATTCAGTTTATTAGTTATATATCAATGCAGAGCCATTGCACGATTAGTATTTTATATCATGATTGGAAGTCTATGGATAAGATGGAGAATAGTAACTTTGGGAGGCTGTGATGGTAAAATATCTTAATTGATTCCATTTATATAATTTTTGAAAATTAAATATTTTTAGTAAAATATTGAATTTATTCAATTACAGATACCATTCAATTTTGAGGAAACAAAAAAATTTATGAAAATATGTCTCTCTTTTATGGTGGTTCAATGGATATATTTTAAAACAATAATGAAAAAAAATTATGTTTTTTGAATGATAAGGTTTGAAAACCCATGGATTATGTATCCATTTATAGATGAAGATACATGGAAGTGATTTGTTGACAGTCGCCATGATGAAAAATTCCAGGTATGATAATTATTTTATATTTTAAAATTTATTATATATTTATCTACCTACTTAGTAGTTTATTTTTATATAATAGTCCTCTAGGAGATCTGATAAAGAGATCTATTTGAGAAATGTATACCTTCATACTTTATCATGTTTAGGCTATCCATATTTGGAGGAGAAAATGATTGAAGAAAAATATGAAGCAATAATAGAATGGTCTATAAGGGGTTCAAAAAGAGGTCTAGTTTGGTCCTCTATCTCCTCGCAGTCACCATCAAAAATGGAAATTAGAATGAAGAATGAAAAATGAATAGTATCTTATTGGGGAGGCTAAGAAAGTAGGTGATAAATTGTAATTAAATATTATTTATTTATCATCAATTTTTATATTTTATAAATTATAAATACTAATATAAATTTTTCATTTTTCATTTTAGGATTAACATCAGATGCAAGAGACTCATGGATATTTTATCCCTGTGGGTAGGGCAGACTTCATAGCAACTACTTTGAGAAAGGAAGAAAATACTAGTCGTATTACAGGATATCAAAAGGGTATTACTATTTAGAATGTTTTTGGTTTGAATAATCAATCAAGTGACCCTGATATAGAATCCTTAAAATATGAGCTGCGGGATATGAAACAGTCTATGTGTGATCCTATTCAAGTAGTAGTGTAAAAGGTTTTGTTAGAAAACATGGAAAGAGATGTCACAGTATATGTATCCTTCCTAGGTATATTTTTTATTTGTCATCAATTTTTATATTTTATAAATTATAAACACTAATATAACTTTTTTATTTTTCATCCTTCCCATCATGGTCAGCTGGACTACCATGACCCATCTGCCAACTTTGATCCTCCACCCCCTCACTCTAACAAAACCATATATTATTTAGTTTTCATCAATTTTTCTATTTTATAAATTATAAACAGTGGTATAACTTTTTTATTTTTCATCCTTCCCAACATGCTCAGCCAGACTACCCTACCCCATCTGCCTACTTTGATCCTCCACCTCCTTTCTTAGACCAAACCATATATTATTTATTTTTCATCAATTTTAGTAGTTTTTACATTATAAACACTAATACAATTTTTTCAATTTACAACCTTCCCAGCCTACTCACCAATACTACCCTACCCTGAGTGGCTACATTGATCTTCCACCTCCTCGCTAAGACCAAAATGTATATTATGAGTTGTTTAATGGAGATCCTCATATATATATTGTTACTTTAGGCCTCATTAAATTTTTGGGAGACTGTTTACATCACCATCCTATGAAGATGGGTTAGGTTAGAGTATCAGTACATGATATTATAGATCCTAATTCTCTTTTACCATTTCCTACTGAGGATATCACTAGATTTGGGGATTGTTTGGGTCATTTTTTACTTTGGCCAACTAGTCTTCTTTTTCATATTTCATATGGGGTAAGTATTTTTAAATATTAAAAAAAATGACTCAAATTACTTATAATGTTTTCTGATATTTATCTTATATAGGATTATCTGAATTAAAAAGAAACTGAAAAAATGAAGCAAAATGTTTAGGAACAATCAACTGTATATACTTCTGATATTTCATATAGGACACAGGGATTATCCCATGATTCTTATTCGTTGAATAATATCTATGAGTTTCAGATGAAGACTAATATATGTGTAAGAGAATATATGTTGAGATTAATCAAAAGAGATATCATGCATCTATTTGATTTTGAAGAGATCGACCTGAATGTGGTGGAGTTGATTTCTATATAATTAAATTGACATTTGAATGTTTAATTCTTTAATAAAAGGTTTTTTAAATTGACTAAATATATTGTTTATAAAAAAATTGGTATCAACACATGATTCTTATAAAAAAATGAAATAACAACCATTTACGGTTTAATAGAAACAGAATTCATTTCAATCGAAGTGAAACATGTTCTGAATCCTGATAGAGTTGAATATATAGGTCAGATATTATCACAGATAGAGATTTAGTATTGGTTTTTACCATTTTGTGATAATTAAGAGAAGAAATATAATTATTAACTAATGATAAGTATTATGTCATAAATTAGGAGTTTTTTTATTTTAGGGGACATTGGATGTTAGGCGTATTTTTCCCCAGTGAAGGCACCTTATATTGGGTTTTATTATTATCTGGGAATGTTCGTAAAATATTTTCCATCTTATTAGATATATATGTTCTTTTTATTTTTTATAATCTCATTATGTTTAATTATCATTATTTATACATGACTTATTAGTTCATATATATGAAAATGTTGTTCACGGAAAAAGTTTAACTATGAAAACATGTCGATAAAGAAACCAAATGCAATCCAATATGTGGAAGTATAGGTAAATAGGTTTTATATGAGATTTTATTCTAATATATATATTTATATATATATATATATATATTATAACAATTTAATGTTTTATAACTATAGGGTAATCATCAAAAAGGATATGTTGAAAGTGGTTACTATATTTTATGATTCATGTACGAGATAATCACAACAGGAAAAACTACTAAATTTAATAAGGTCATTTATATTAATTTTTTATATTTTCTGCAATATTATTATATTTTTAATCACATATCATTCAATATTTTTGTAGGAATTCAAGGATTACCAATAATATTTCAAAACAGAACTTACCCATATTCAATCAATTTTTGAGAACTATTTTTAAGTCTGATTTGGATTTATGGTATGTATATTCTAATGTTTGAGAAATAATATTACATAGGGGTTCAAAAAACTAAGTCTTGATATAATATCTTTTCAAACATACTAATAATCAAATGAATTCTTCCCCAATAACAAACTATGAGCATGTTGTAAATTACTGGTATGCATATTTTTATTATACATTATAATAAAAATGCGTAGATTGTTTTTTGATTAACTAGATAAAAGCATGTAAGTTATATATTTTAAGTCAATGATAAATACTGTTTGATTTTTGTATAATATGTTTTTATTACTGGAGTTTTGATTAATTTGGAAGTTCTATATTTTAAATTTTCTTAATTTTTTTATCTTTTATTGTCAATTTTAAAAACACTCAATGCCCATATTTTTTTAAAAAAAATATGGTTTTCGACATCGGGTTTTTAATGAAAATGACACCGAAACAGATCTACAGAGGGTTATCGGCATCATGTTTCTAAAAAATGATGCCAAAACCCCTTATATTCTTGAATTTTGGCATCATTTTTAAAAAAATTAACGTTTAAACCCTTAACCAAAATCATTTTCGATGTCGGTTTTTGGGAAAACCGATGCCGAATATGATATTTTTCATGTTGCCTTTATAAATTTTGGTTTAAAATTGATTTAAAAAAACCAAAGTGAAATCTTATTTTTTTTCATTAGTTTATCCCATTTGTGGAATGATTCTTACAGTGGAATATTTTGATGAGGTAATAAGAAAATGAAGAGTTTGAGAAAAGAAGAGTCTGGAGTGGAGGCTGAATCTTCAATGATCAACATTTGAGAAAACTCATGTATTCAGGTGATCATATTTGAGTTTAATAATATTTTTTCCACAAATTTCAGGTTTTTTCTCTGGGAACCTATTTACTGCATATTATTGGAGGCTCATGGATGTGTATGTTCATCTTCTATTGCCAAAGTAATCCGTTTGATTTACTAATGTTTTCCATTTTTGTAATTATCTATTATAAAATCCCGTGAAGTTATGATGTTGGGTATAAATCCTGGCATGTGTGGTAGGATGATGCCCAAATTCCTGTAAGAGGATTTTACATGGGTATATAGTGAAATGAATCTATGGTTGAGGGGAATAACCATCCACGACAAGGAGTAGGATTTCACATTGGATCTAAACTATAGTAAAATGGTGTGTTCCATGTTCTTTAATTTTCTATAATATCAGTGTGAGGATATGTGCTTCTGTTTGAGTGGATCATACTCTAACAAATCATAGAGGATTATTTTGTTTAAAATTATTTTTAAAAACATCCCCCACTTATTCAACTCCCCTTGTATGTGGAGGAAACCAATCCTACCAGGAACATCATGTGTATACACTAACTCTTAACATATGCTATCATGAATATTTTTATATTCATGGTATTTTTTTCATATTATTTTCTTGCATTCAAAAGTTTTTTTGTTATAAAAATTTAATAAGGGTTTTTCTTTAGAAAATTTATTTTAATGTTTTTAAAGAAATTTAACTAAACTCTTTCACCAAATTCTTTATATTATATGAAGAATGATTTTTTCTAACCATAAATGTCATCTTAAAGTTATTTTCAATGATCATTGACCTTAATTTAAAATGTTTTCAATGGAAACTTCTAAACATTATCCACAAGGGTAACTCGTGAATCTCTTTACAAAAGTTTGAAAAGAATGTTTATTTTAAATGTTTATAACATGAATGGATTTTACCTCTCTCATTATCATTATTTCCATTTATGATTTTTTATAATTTTCCATGCATATTTTAAAAAAAATATTATTTTCCCAATATTAAGATATGGTTTACAAAATATTGTCAAAAGAAAAATATATTTTCCCCCACTGTCAAATAAACATCTTAAATGTTATTTTAAATGTATTTTTCATCAATGGAAATATACATAATCTTTTTATTATGATTTAATATAGATATGATTCAATCCCATCCCTATTCTTTATATATATGGATTATGATTATTTTAATGATATTTTCATGGAACCCATTTCTTTTCTGCAGGTTAATCAAGATAAAAAATAATAATGGTTTGTTTGAAGGGTGTTATATTAGAAATTGAAAGACTCTAAATGTGTTTTCTATTATATGGTACTTGGACATATGTATGGATGATTTATAAATAGTTATATAATAAATCATTGATGGGCGGGTCCATCATATCCCTCTAATGAATTGAGTGAAGAAAAAAAATTAAATTGTTGTATGTTACTCCTATGAGATGATGAAGTTAGATATCATAATTACTCCTAAGAGATTATTTTTTTCTAAATTTGAGTAGAACATAAGAAATTTTGTATTTATGTACTATACATTACTCATTATAGAATTTTGGAATAATCCTATTCATGTTATTTTGTGATAAATGATTTCCCAAGGATTGTTTTGACATGGATATTTATCATTGTGTTATATGACTCTTGTCCTATATTAAATATTTATTATATGTATCATGAGTTATGATCAATTTTTTACTAGTAATGAATTATCTTATGTTATGAACATTCACATTGATTATGTCATTATAACCTTATCCTCATCTTATACCCACTTATTACATTCAATTATAAATGCTTATGTTTACCCTTAAAGATAATTTGAGCTCAACCTTCATATATTTTCTATTTCCCCATGTTAAGAAAAATGATGTTAAATGAATTATGTCTAGAAAGGTTTTACTTGTGAATATTATTATCGGAGATGTTCAAGACTTATTGTGAAATAAGGGAATTTGGGTATTGTATGAAAAATGATCACCTAAAGACATGGGTATTTTTATGTAAGAGTTTTTCATAATTCTCAGAACTATAAACCTAAAAGGTACATAAGTATATAAGTGATGAAATATCTTTATTTATTGTTTTATTTTTTATATGAATAAAATTGTTTAATGATTATCACTATTAAATAAAAAAATGTAAATATTATGTTTCCAGAACCAGATCTGAGAGTTCAGATTTGGTGTTATTATACATAGTATTGGAGAAAGGTTTTCATAAATTTGGATAATATGATGCTTTCATGTGAGGTTTAATTTGGAATTATGGACACTATTATGGTTTTATATGTTTATGGAATAATCATAAGTTCAATGGATAAACGTTTTTTAAGTTTACGTTTTATTACCCCTTAAGGTTATTTGAATATATTACTAGGTTTTCTGAAGGATACTCTATTAAGGTAATTATTTCCTATTAGATATTGGGTTAACCATTATGGATGAAAAGTGATATTTTTACAAGGTAATTTTTTAGATATATTTATGATAAATCTATGTATAACCCTTATGGTTAGTATCTAAATTTGATTCATTTCATTCTGGTGAAGTTCACTACATTATATGCTTCTATAGTGAATCATGTTATTTTTAGAAAAGCAAATATTGAGAAGTTTTATGGTTTGTATTTGTATTTTTTGATCTAAGTCATGACTTCAGTGTTATTATTGAAGTATTAAGGATTAATTTTTTACTTATTTATTTTACATTTTCTTTAGGTATTATATGATCACGTTCTAACAATTTTAGTTTTAGTGAATATGAGAAGAATGGATTTTCATCCATTTATATATCTAATGGTCAATCGGAAGTGGATTATAGGGATTCAAGAATTAAATATTCATATATATCATTTGTAGTAAAATATTATACAATGGTTTAATATGATTGAAACAAAAAACCAAGGTACGAAATTTCATTTATAGATTTAAATAAAATTACGTAAGTATATTTCTTTAGGTTGTTAGTCTAGATGGTAAAAGAATTCCAAAACTCCGTGAGAAGGATATTAGAATAAAAATCATGTCATTTTACCTTAAAATATAATGAAATAATGGCCATATTAATCCCTAATTTATTTATGGTGTTTTTTTCATTAAATTTCTCATGATCATGTTCTCTATACCATTTAATTATTCATTTGATGTTATCCTTTCTCAACCGTATTCATATATTCACCTTCCACCAAAGTTCTCCTTATATGGGAAATATATTATGTGTTATTATATATGAAAATTATATATACCTTTTCCCTTTTTCATTTTTATCCCTTTTATTATATGGGATTTCAATAAAGGCATTTTTAAATTTTGAAAAAATGTCCTTTTGTGATCTTATATTTCATCTCCCACTTCCTAGAATTAATTTTTTAAAATACTATAAACCATTTAATCAATAAAAATATAAAATTGTGTGGATAAAATTTATTTAAGGTGGGGAAATATAATTACCAAAAAATAGTTTAAAATAATAATATGCTTGATAGATTTCTTTACATGCAACATAGATCTTTAAGTGATTTACGATATACTATAAAAATATTATTGTTTAAATGTAACGGTTGTAATATAGCCACTAAATCAGAAGGTATTAATAAAAAATAACCACATTATGAAAATATGTATAATGGTTTTATATAATTCAATTATATTTCCTAATTCATTATAAATAAGTAATCAATTTTTAGTAAATCTGTTTTATGCTTCTAGTATATGTTTTATTCAATAAAAAATTATTTCTTTTTGTGAGAGAATATTATAATTAATTTATGAAACATTTATAAATTTTATTTTTTTTAAATGATATTTTTTTCGAAATGATCAGGTCAAAATTATCTTATGGTTAAATTTTGGTATTTTTCTAAAAATCATAAATTTTCATTGGATAATGATAAATTCTGATTTTATAGAAAATAGTATTTCCCATTCATGTATTTAAAATGTACCATGTGGTTTTTAAATGATTTTAAAATATAACAAGTGGATTTTTGCTAAAAATAATCACATTATTTTAATTTTTATTCAATATTATGATTCATTTTTATATAAAAACATTTTTATACTTAAATGTGGTTTTTAGGAAAAATGTTTTTCATCCCATTTTTTGGGTTTATTTTGAAATAAATTTCTTCCACTAATAAGGATTTATTTTGATAAAATTTATTCCTTATATTAAATATAAATTTTAAAATCCTATAAATTGGATGAATTTATTTTTTCATTATTTATAGTAACTGTGGTAAATATTTGTCACATCGGTATGGGTATATTAGGTAATTATAATTAAAAAAATGTGACAAGTATTTAAAAATATGTATATAACCTACCTTATATATATTGGATGAGTTTATTTTTTTAAATCACCATATAATATTTTAATATATGGAAGCATTGTACAAATTTTCTTTAAGAATGACCTTCATGTTATTTTTGGTAAATAATAAATCCAAAAGTTCACACCCTATATTTTAATAACTATAACATTTTCTCATTGGGATAAAATTTTCTTATGTTCGGTTATAAATGGTTTCATGAAAGACGAAAAAATCAATCATGTTAATTTTTTTATAATTCTATCGATGGATATGTTACATTAAATTATTATGCAATGCATACAGAATGTATGTGAAAGTAGTAAAAAAATTAAGTAAATGATTTCAAAAACATATAATATAAAAAAAATTGGTTGATTGAAGTGTTATAAGAATTTTTTGAATAGATATAATGTATTAGTGATGTTGTAAAAGTATATGTTCAAATTAAACAACTATTTTTATTTATTTTTTAATGTCAAATTATCTGAATAGTTCTAGAAATGAATTTAATGGTATTTTATGTTAAATAATATTATATTAATTTATAAAAATATTATATTTAGAAAATTTAATGGGATATGGTTTTGAATTTAAATAATTATCCACTTATGGGTCACTTTTCTTTATATTATAACATTCTTACCCCTTAAGAGTAAAGACACATTGATATCGTAGTAATCATTACAATGGTTAATGGGGGTAAACTAAGAGATAAGGGTTAAAACATAACCTAAACATGTATAAGTTGCATTATATGAGATTATTTGGAATTATATATATCCAATATTCTAATTATATATGATTATAAGCAGTTTAATATGAAATTTAATTTATATTAATTTAATACATTATGTGATTCCAATGGTGCCTCTATCCTCTCTTAGATTTGAACACAACATATCATCTTTTCCCAAAACTTCATGAACCACTTAACTCAACAAAAAATGAAAAATATGTTTCTTAACTTCCTTATATACTTTCTATAGTTTCTAGTTTTTTAAAATGCTACACTTAGGGTCCTTGATGAGAGGTCCAAAGTAAGTTCTTCAAAGAAGAGGTAATCCTATAAACCAATCATTTTCATTATACTTATTATTATACATCCTTAAATTATATAAAAACCATAAAAATGTAATAGCATTAGTATATGAAATATAATTAGATGTTATTATGTTAACTAAATAACCTCATTCATCTCTTTTTCCATCCCATGTAGAATGAAAACTTCATTCTTGTGTACGTGTGGATTACCACCACCACAAAGCGATGTGTTTTGTTTCCCATCATCGCCTCTCATCGATAATTATAATGATGGATTTAATAAACACACACACACACACACAGAGATATATATATATATATATATACATTAATGAAATAATTATAATTATTTAATAATAATATATAATTTTTTTACCATTTGATCCATTGGACAATGGTTAAGTCGTTCACGCGTACATTTGGATTACCAGCTCCATGAAGCGATTTGATTAATTTTTCATGTATGTAAATCAAATATGGTTATAAAATTATATTTAATGGATAAAAATGGTAATTATGAAATTATTATTATTTTGTAAATGATGGAACCATGAAATATTTATCCACTATCAACTTACCAATGTCATTTTATAATTATTAACTGAACGTCCTCAAAACACCCACTATGAACTTAACTGATTAATTAATTAAATATTTCATTAAAATAAATGAAATAACTATTTTAATGACATGATATTAATCATGTAAAATGTTCTAAAGCATGTAAATAATTAATATTTGTTTATTTTATAGCTGTTAATGGAAATACATAGCAATTATAGACTTAAGGTAATGGGTTTCTTAATTAAATTATTATTCATCGGGTTATTCATCTACCTCATTAACTATGTTATTCCATGATTACTTGTAAAATTTTGATTTGATTGTGTGATGTTATATTTTCAATTTTTTGGGTTTACAACTACTATACATAATCACATAAATGATTACATTATAACTTCAATGGTATGATCTTTGTAAGGATTACTCATCTCAATGTGGGCTCTTCAATACACGTCTTATATTGTATACATACTTTCTTTTATAAGTGTTTATTCTACCTATTAAGATATTATATCATGAATGAATATTATTCATGATATTTAATATTTCTTTATAGTTTTATCTTTTAATATATATTAATTTAAACATTATAATAATTTCATATGTTTCTATGTTATCAGTTTCAATACGTTGAGAATGATTCATGTTATGCCTCATGATTTATTTTATATAGATTAATTACTTCCCCATTAATGTTTTTAGAAAATTATGTCATTAAAATTATGAATTTTGTAGAATTATTTTATGTTCACACATTCAATTAATTTTTTATTCATGTATCTCCCAAGATTCAAGGATTTCTCATCTCAAACATTATTCATTGATACAAGTTTTGATTGATGAACTTATATTAAATTATATTTTGTATACATAAACTCTTATAATATAATATCATGACATTTTTATACACATGGTATTATATTTTCCTTCTTATTTTCAATATTTCAAATTGTTTATGGATTTCAAAGGCCATAAATGGGGTTTCATTAAAAATAATTTTTTGAAACTTTAAAGGAATTTTAACCAAAATTTTCATTTTGTTCTTTGTCTTATTCCAAGAACATTATTTTCTAAATAAACATGATTTTATAAAGTTATTTTACATGATATTAGAACTTATTTTAGAATTTTTTAAAAGTAAATTTCTTATCAGTTTTATCATGGATCACCTTTGAATCTCTTTACAAAATTTTGAAAATAATTTTTAAAAAATATTTTTAACAGGAACAGATCTTCCAAAAATAATGAAATTTCATTAATTAATAGATTCATTAGTATTTTTTTATAATAGTTTTCAAATAAAATATTTTCCTCAATATTTTGGAAATTTTTATAAAATATTATCAAAATAAATGGATATTTTCCTCAAATTTCAATGGAATTTCATAATTGTTCATTTAAATTTATATTTTTTTGTTAATATCCTTTATTTATTAATTGTACATAAAAAGACATATATTCCAATGATACCATACTTTTTATTTTTGTATATTTCTTATGATTTATTTAAATATATATTCGTGGAATCCATTTATATTCCATGGGTTAATCAATCTAGAAAAGGAATGATGGTTGTTTTCAAGGGAGTTATATTGAAAACTACAAGATTCTAAAGGTTTTGTTTATTATATAGTAACTATACATGTGTATGGATGATTAACGAGTGGTTTTTTATAAACCTTGGATGATTAGGATCAATATATCCCTTTAAATAATTCGGTAATTTATAGATTTACCAATTATAATATAATCCTAAGAGATGATGACGTTATCTATTATATGTTAGTCTTAAGAGATGATGATGTTTATTGAATATTAGTAGAACCTAAGAGACAATGGAGTAAAAAATTGTATGATTATCCTAAGATAATTTTATAATTATCTAGTTTATGGGATCTTATGATAATGTTTTGATGTTCAAATATACCCACATAGTTTTTCCATGATTTCTATTAGTTATGATGGATCCTTTTCTCTAGGATTGTTTTCACATGGCTCATTATTTTTGAATTATAGGAATATTGTAGTATACTAAAGATTTATTCCATGTATACTGAATTATGATCCATGTTTTTATAGGAATTAATTGTATTATTTTATCTTCTATTTTCCCATCATAATCTTATTCTCATATCATTTCCTCTGATGAAATTCAATTTTTAATCCTTATTTTTACCCTTACTATGTATTTGTGCCCACCCGTACTTTTTTTCCATTTACCCAGGTTTAGAAAAATGATGTTAAATGAGTTACATCTTAAAAGGTTTTATGTGTGAATAATTTTATAGGGGATGTTGAAATCTTATTATGAAATAAGACAATCGAGGTACAATACGAAAAATTATTACATAAAGACCTGGGTATTGTTATGTAAGAGATTAACCTATATTTTTTTAAAACGTTAAGCCTAACAGAAGACTGGTAATGTTTGTAATAATTTTTTTTTTATTTTTCATGTTTTAGATGGCTAAAATTAGGTGGTTTTTATCAGCATCAAAGAGAGAAATGAAAGTATTATGTTTCTAGGAATGAATATAGTAGTGATACTTTGGGGCTATATAATAAACCCAATCCATTATGATTACATGACTAGTGCCTTGTTATTACTCTCAAGTACCATAAACATAGTTATCTATTGTAATTTTATATATTTATGGGACTGGGTAGTACACACTATCAATGATGTTATAATGATATTTGAATAGATCCTTGAAATATACTATAATTTTTCATGAAAATATATATTTTCTACTCTCTTACAATACAAAATTTCAATGAAATACCAAATTCCTATAAAATAAAACATTTTAATGTCAAGCTACATTCCCATTTTACCTCACCATGTATTTTTAGATGATTTTAAAATATTATTCCATGTTTTATTTTTTGGTTTCATGAACATCTATTATGGATTAAATTCTAAACACAACATTTTATTACTTTGAAATATATCCTCATCATTATTTATTAAGATTTTATGATTTTATTCTATTATTCATGATGTTTTACCTTCATCGGGTATATTAATGGCATATAAACTATTGATAATTTTTATATGTTCAATTAATAATCTATTACCCTAAATGAGCATTCAACTCACTCCATTTTTATAGTTCCCTATTTTCCTAGGTCATTATAACCGATGAATTAAACTTGGTCAGATTATAATGTATTTGATAAGAACAATATCATTTTGTTTTATAGTTTCATGATTTAATATATACCTATATCAAAAAAACATGAACATTTTATTCTAGAAGTATGTTGTATTTTATATTTAGTGTAATATTTATGTTTGGTTTTCAATGAGATCTATAATTTTGGGTTTTGGTCACTTCAACTCCCAATTTCTTTATTATGTATAATATCAATTATTATAGTCTATTTTGAAAATATAGTTCAATTTATTCTAAGTTTAAATGTCAATTTTATTATTGTTACCGTGGGATATTATTTTTAGTATATAGTTTTTTTTTCTCATTGTACCCATCATATAAGTTATTACTATGAAGAATTAGGTATATCATATGACACCATATCAATTTATTAATTTTTATTGCTTTTTATAGAATCTTTGAAATATAAATTTTATTTATTTCAATGACTATATTTTTTTCCAGCCCACTACTCTAGTGTCTATGATAGATTACTCATTTCTTTTTTTATTATACATAATCATATGGAAAAAAATCTTCTTATTTATGCATAATTATATAAGAAACCATGTATACCATGATTTATGGAGATAAAATCCCAACTAAAGAATTTATTAGTAATCTCATTTTCACTCCTTTTCATCAATTATCTATAAAAAAAAGTATCTGCCATTTTATTTTCTAATATTATATCTATTAGTAAATTTATTTTCATTAAAATATTTGTGTCACCTTGTATATATATGTTTATGAAATTTAGTTTCAATTGGTAATTAATAGTATGTGGATAGTCACATGGCCTCAATGATTTTCCATATAATTATCTCATGTCTACTTCATTCTTTCACATTCTCTAATAGAACATTATATTTAATTTCAGTGTATTTGTAATATATTTTATTAATATGTTGATTTGTTATATACTTAATACTGTATTAACATCATTAAATACTCAATATACACCTTTTGAATTATATATAACATATCTCCTCTAATTATAGAGTATTCGCTTGTATAAATATGTCATTCAACTGATTAATGATTTTTTTTGTAAATTTGTATATTCATTTCAACTATATCGATAATTCCTTAAATCAAAATCACTCACTGTTTATTCATGTGTTTATACTATTGGTATCATTTAATTTCCATATCTGAATAAATTTTACACCTCATTAATTTTTTAGACAACCAATTAAATTCCATGGGTTAATTGTGATATGTTTTTGAAGGATTCGTGATTGATTTTGTTGGTTATGTACCATATATATGTATAAATATAACATTATGGGATAAGTGGGATCATAATTATATTTCCATCACATTAATTAATCAAATCATGAAATCAAACAATAGGATTGTTCCCTATAATATGAGTAGTTTTATTATTCCTTTTTCCCACTGACCAGAAGTAGTAACCAATTTAACTTTAGTTATGGAAAAGATGTAACTAACCTTTCCCAATATCATGTGTTCTATATATTGTTATCTCCTTCAATTATGTTTTGGATAAGATATGTTCAATTTTTTAGGAAAATTTATAAATGTTTAGTTGAATGATAACTAAATATGATATTATCTAATTATTTATAAGTGATATTTAAATTACATGAAATATTTTATATATATTCAGTTGAGACCAAGAGACATTATGGTGTTCATGAAGTAAAAATAAACTGGTTATGATGAAAGGAGTATTGATATAAGTGTTTCATTTTTTCATCTCTCATAAATCACTTTAGTATATTGATTATTCCACATGAAGTTATAAACATAGATGTGTTTGGGATATGGATTCCAAAAAATTGTGTACACTGGACTGAGTACAAGGAACCGTGGATAACACCAAATTTTTTCACGATTACATTAGACTAAGATGTTACTAAATTTAAAATCATGGAATGATTTTCTATTCTTAAAAGTACCAAATATCATGATCATTATATGTAATTAATGACCATAGATAAAGTTGTTCAATTGAATAATTTGGTAAAACGTAGTGGAATTAAGGTTCCTGAACAATGTTAAGTGTTGTTAAGGTTGTGTCAAATGAATATTATTATGATGTATACTGGAAAAAATGATACAATGAACAATATTTGAAGTGATAATGTCTCAAATAGAGGTATCTGAGAAATCTCATTAGATATATTTTACTGTAAAAACTTTTAAAAAGTAATCAGATCGAGTATATCGAATAGACTTTTACAAATTTATCATACAAAGTCTAATAAAATAACATTTTTAAATTCATCTGATAGATAAGTTGTTATGAAATCTCAAAATTAAAGGGAGTTTAAAATAATTCATAAGAAAAGTTACTCAAATAACCATGATCAGAGGGAACATGAAAATATTACCTAGTGGACAAGCATGAATTTTACTAGATAGAGGAGTTCCTATTATGTTTTAATGGATTGAGGTTTTTGAAATTATTTTTCAATGTTTTTATAAAATCATTAAAGGTGATGAATAGGAGATGGATATTTAACACTCCAATAATGATTAAGGAAAGATAATGACTCTAGTTGAGATCTAAAAAAAATTAAAGAACATTTATTTAGTGTTTTCAGGAACTTTTTTGAAATATTGTTGACCCTTATTGACTCAAAGGATTGAATACCTTATACTGAAGAACATTTGAGTGGGGGGTAACAATTTTGAGGTGGAACTTTGAATTTTATGTTCATCCTAATGCCTATGTATTAGGAGAAATGTATTCTATATAAAGGGCATCTTGTGCATTGAGAAAAAGATGGAAATTATATTTTTTTGGGTGAACTGTTGTGTAAAAAAAATATTCTTCTAAAAAATTGGAATTGGAAGAACAATGTGAAAAATTTATTAGACAAAAAATGTGATTATATTAATAGGGTATGAATATAATAGACTGAGTTCATAAAACTGATGGTACGAGAAATATAATTAAACAGATGGATTGTTTCATACAAAAGTCTTGGAAGAATTTCTTACTCACTGTTGTATATGAATGCTTTTTGGAAGAAGAACTTACAAGAATTCAAGTGTGAAGAAATAACTAATGTTAAAACATAAAAAATCTTGTTGGTGAAGGTTCTTATATTATAGTAAACACTTTATATAATATTATCTATGTTAGTATCACCAGAACTATATATTATATGTGTGGTCGTGGATTATTTTAAAACTATTCCATATACTATATAATATTATTCAGTTCTAAACCTTGTTAATAATTGTATTATTATTATTGTGGTATCTTATTTTATAGTGAAGTCAATTATCACTAATTAGGGGGAGAAGTTTTTTATTAAAAAGGAAACCATAAAATGAATTGATCTATGATCCACCCCCTATCAGTGAACACATAGGTCCAGACCTGTCCTTTAATTTGTTATCAGGGCATATGTTCTCAATATTGAGTCAATAATATCTGAATATTGAAGATGAATAATGTTTTTATTGATGTTTAAAACTCTATTTATATTAATGTGATTCTAATCGTTGAAGAAAATAACTATCATATTTGAATGGATAGAATGTTACCCTATTAATTTTCTACTATATATAATGTTTTTGAGGATACTATAGATGTTTTCAATCCAGTTAATTAGGGTTTTAATTTAATAGCCACAAAAAGAAGAACTTAATGAATATGGGTGACCAAGAAATGCTATAATTTTCTCAATCTGTAAAATTGAATTTCAAACGGTTGAAGGAATTGGAAAATCTAATAAAATATATGTCACACAATGAACTCTAACATCCTCATTATTTTTTTCATTTATTCATATATGATCTTTTCCACATGTTTTTGGTGGATACATAATTGTTTTACATTTTGGGTCTTTTGCATACGGTTCATGATTAACCTGCATGATTTGTATAAAAATGTGACAATCATGTAGTTTGGATCTATGAATTTTCAAAGCTCTTTTTAAAAATTATCACATTATTTTTATAACCTTGTGTCCCAAATATTTGGCACGCAATTTTTCTACAGTGAGGGGTGCATGATTGGTGCACGATATAGTTAACTATGTAGCCAAACAGTTTGTTGTTCCAATAATTTTATTTTTTTAGGTTTTCCTAAAGTTCTGTATTAGGTATAAAAATTCATATGGGGTATTTTCCTCTTCATTTAACAATAGATTATGGGTGATTCTATGGATCTCATACTACTTTATTCCACCTCAATTTCTAAGGTTATTTTAATGAATTCTTAGTTTCTTCATAAAGGTATGGACTTTATCCTCTTTTCTATTCCCCTTCTTCTTATTTTTCTGCTTCTTCAGGACATAGTTTCAAGTTTGAGAAACAAAAAGGAGGTATTTCAACCTAATGTATCTTGGTTCTCTATGTTAGGGTGTGTAGATCATGTATTGGGTCTTTATATTTATGTTTTAGGTTATTTCCATCAATAAACACCTATTTTGATGTAGGTGGTTCCATGATTTCACTTTATCTTTATATACCATAGGTTCTTGAGATTTCAAGATGAATTTACCCAAAATATTTAGTTGTTATAATGGTGTAGAAATGATTATAAAATAATTTCTTAACATTTATGTCCCTTTCATTTGTTTTCAATGATGTTTAGTGCATGCCTTATATCTGATGAAATTCATAAATGGGTTTAAATTGGGTTTTGATTATTTAAATTATTGAAATTGGATTTATAATTATTCCTTATTATTTTTTTATGGGAATTAAGTATTGTTTAGTTGAGTTCCTTTCATCTTATAAATTATTTTTAGTTTACCATGTGAACCCCTTGGTTGTGATAAATTATTCTATTTATTATCCTTGATTGATTTATTTGGTGCTTCCCATGAACACATATACATATATATAGATGTGTTCAATCTCATATATATTTCTGTGCATGAATACATATATACTTGTATGTATATATATGTGGGGGATCATGGGAATTCTCTTTTATAAACCTTGAACTCAAAATGGTCATTTTTTATTCAAATTTTTGTAAACAGATACATTCCAAAGGGATCTATTGAAATGGTTCTTAGGGATGTTAGAACATTCAAAGATATTATTAAAATTAATTTTGATTTATAAATTGGGTTAAAGGTGTTTTTTCAAAATTTTGTTTTGGAGGTTAGTATTGAATTTTCATAGAGGTTCTCTAATGGTTTTACTACAAATGGTTTTCAATAGTTTTTCGAAAAATAATCTTTTAATTTTAAATTTGGAGGCCCTAATGGAACCATGACATATTTACTCTTATCTTTGTTTCACCCTCATAAAATCCCTCTCATTGGAAGTGTGGTTTCACATAGATGATGTAAGGAGTTGGTCTAAGTATAATAGTTAACTCATATTGATCCAAATTTAGGGAATTGTTTATCTATTTTCTACCTCAGCACCCAGTTATATTATCTTGATGGGATCCTAGGTGTTTTAGTGAGGGATGTGAGATTCTTCAATATGTGTCCAGATTAGAATGACTATATCCCCATGTTATGTAAAGGACATGGTAGGTTGTGCCACTAGTGTGTCTATTTGAGAGTATTTGGTTTGGTTATTGACTTAAAAACCCCATTGATTGTCAGAAAGATCGTTCCCAACTAAGTACATCTATGGTCGCCTCATGAAATGTTTATAAATATCCAATGATTATATATCCATTACAATTTTCTACTTATGGTACCTGATTATGTCACTGCCTCCCAGTTTTATGGTTTCCCTATGATGGATATTTATTTGGTTTGAGTTTTACTTTATGTACATGCTTCTTATTTATGATTATACTATGATTTTCTATATTATTCCATTAATTCTGTTATTTTATTACATTTAAGGGTTTTTATTTCTTCTTTTATGGTTCTTCTAGTGTGAGATGTGATTTTTTAAAAATAATTTATAAGGTTATTTTTTAAAGATTTAACTTAAAAGAGTTTAAATTATTTATTTATATCAATTTTGGGTTGAAAATATTTTTTTATCGAGAATCTTGTAATTGGTTTTATTTAAAGGAAAAAATGTACCTTTAACTCTGTAATTAAAAATAGAATTGATCGTATCTATTAGAAAAATAATGTTCTTTATATCTCAGTGATTTCAAACTGAGTACTACTATTCTGACACCCTATTTATTCTACTGGATATTAGTAAACCCAAGGTTTTTTTTTTGGTTCAAGAATCATGTTGGATTTTCTCTTAGTGTGAGTTGTATATTTTAATTTATGAGGACCAATATGTAATATAGAGATCATGTCAGCTTCCCATTTGGTTTTAGTATTTATTTTTTATATTGTATCTGAATCATATTATAGTGCTACTAGAGTTAATTTTTTGTTAGTTTTTTATGTTTTCTAGTTGTGTTACATGATTTCTTTATCATTTTTATATCTTTTTTCTTTGGAAAAATCATCCCCAATGATTTTATCATAATGACCTGATTCTTTTTTTCAGTCGATTGGGATTGAGGATTCTAATCGAAAATGTCCTGGGGTGCTTCAGGTGTCTAGTTTTGGGATGACTTAGGCTGGTACATGGTAAATGGTATTAGAGTAGCCCTTACAATTTGGGGATGTTTTTTTGTTTGTAGATTAGTACTTTCAAAAATAAAGGGGTAGTAGTGGGAATAGTTTCATGAGATATTCATGATCCATAACCCTGAGTTATGATGATTTTTTGGGTGTTGAGTATTGATTTTTTATTTTATTATTTGTTTCCTGGGGAATGATTTATTACATAGGTGGTGTTTGATATTGCATTAAAATTATTCTGGAGTTTTTGAGGATTTCCATTTTTTTGGGGGTGAATGAGAAGGTAAAATTAGAGGCACATGGTTATTATATATATTATAGAAAATCATGTGGATATTGTGCATCTAGTTATGTTTCATTGAAATGGTGGTCAAATTATTAGTGAACATTACACCAAACCATGTGGACAAACTATGTAATGCCATTATCCTCCCATTAATTTTTTTATGGAAATCCTATGAACAAATTTTATTATGGGTTATTTTTGGATGTTATTTCCTTGATTTAAAATAGTTCTCTAATGTGTTTTTATGAACAATTGATATGATTTCAAAAGGATTTTAAAATTGATACTTGATTTTAAGGATATGGTCTTGGTTTGGAAATTTTAATGGGAGATTTTTTGAAATAAAGAGGGAGAATTTTAAGTTTTAGGGATTATAAATGTTTAAAAGGAAAATAATTTTGGATTTTATATTGATTTTAATTTGAGATTGAAATATTAAAATTGGTTTTAATTTTGTAGTGATATTTATAATTCCATGTTTATAGAGAAATTTTAAATTTGAATTTTAAATTTTTTTTGTGGATTTTATTTCTCATTTGAAGTTGATATTTAATAATCTCTATCTATGTTGTAAATTAGGGTAATTATTGATTTGGTTATTTGTTTCTTTTTATATTTATTATATGCCTCCAATAATAGTTTCAAATGTTCATAATGTTATGGGTGTTTCTTGGCCGGATGATGACACCACCCAGACTCATTATAGAGTTATTGTGTCATTTTCCTTCCAAGGTTTACCTATTTTTCATGGTGATATGGTTTTTATGGTGGCATCGAAGTTTTTTGATGTAGTCAATGCAGTCATCCAATCCACAAGGACTCCTAACACAGTGAGGGTAAAATCTCTCCTGTGGTTGTTTGATAGGCCGAGTCTATATCGGTAGAATATCATTCTCCCATCTCTGTTATGAGGTAAGATGTCATGGGAGTTAATTAAGACCATGTTCTCTCCATGGTACCTTACCTATGGGTTTAATTTAGAGAAGGTGTAAAATATCATGGGTCTCTGTTAAGGTCTTCCAAAGGGGAAAGGTATGTTGACTATTTTTATGGGATGATTCCATTTTATAGAGAGGATATGTAAAGATTCCCATTAATGTATCATCAGTTTATGAAGGCACTTCTCCAAAATATTAGTACTTGAGTCCTTTTATCTGGGCATATCCTATCTAAGGAGTTGGTGAATTATGGCTTTCTAGATAAGTTATATTTTCTATGGTAACATTTGGTGAGTAGTGGATCTATTCCTTTTAGAGTTGATGAAGGATTCTCATCCTATGTGGAGTGTACACCAGAAATTCTTATATAGTGTGAACCATATACAAATAATTATCCTTCATAGAGGGATCCTTATCATATATGCTTATATTGTAATCTGTTCATTAATTTTAAGACATATTTCTTAGATATTCTAAAGCCATTTCTTCAACATGGTTGGTTGGGAAAACACAAGAAGTTTTATAATTGAAGGAATATTTTATGGAAGAGATATGCTTCATTTTTATGGTATTTATAATCATTCAAGAATATTTCTATGCATTCCTCCCTTTTATTTTTCCTCAGTATCTTGTTTTATAATTTTATATTTGTGCACCTTCGTTTGTTTTGTGGTCTATTCATTTTTCTGAACTCATATGGAGAGTTAGTGGTTATTTTCGTAAATATATCGATGTGTTTTCATTTACTTTCATTTTTTAGGTCTCATGGGTTAAAACTTCCAGTACAGGAACATTAGGTTTTGTTTTAATTTGGTTGAGCCGTCATAATTAATAAATTTATAAATGGTTTGAATATCTACACTAAATCTCTATTTCATGACCTCTTGGTTGGCTCAGTCAGGTTTGAGAATTTTGGATATTCTGTTAAAGGGTTTTCTAATTATTTTGGTTGGATCCCTTGCCTTATTTTTTTCTACTTTGTATGTCAATATATTTCTCTGTCAAAAGGGGGTTATGGAGGGGAGAATTATCATACCCCAACCTCTCCCATCCTCATTATTCGGTTATTTTTCCATATTTTTTCTTATAATCAATTTTGGGGTCAATTTGTTGAAATTTTATAAGTTTTGGGGTTTTGGAAAAGTTGTACGGTTAGCCCACACAATTTTTCTAATAGTGTGATAATTGTTCTGTTTTAGTATGTGATTTATCAGACACATTTTAAATAGTTATCACACAATTTATTCATCTGTGTATCCCAACCATGTGGAACTCAATTTTTCTCCAGTGATAAATGAACAGTTCTCATATAGTTTGGTAAGCTGTGTGATCAAACTATGTGTTGTTCCTAGAATTTAATATATTTTTGGTTTTCCTAAATTAACCTCTTGGGATTAAAACCCTAAATGGGTTATTTTCATCCCCATTTTTCCATGGTTTGTGTGGGATTCTAGGGCTCTCCTCTATGATTCCACCTTAATTTTTGAGGTTCTTATCTTCAATTCTTGGTTTCTTCTTCAAGATATCACCTCTAATTCTATTCTCCATCCCTATTATTCTTATTTAATCCTCTTTATTTCTATAATTTCATGTTTTCTGAACTATATAGAGGTATTCCTACTTAATTTTATTATTTTCCTGATTTTTGGGTGTGAAGATCATGTTTTGGTTCCTTATGATCCCATTTTAAGAGGATTCATTCAATATACACTTGATTTGAGGTTGGTGGTTCCATGATTTTTCATTCTCTTAAGATACCATAGGTTCTTAATCCTTCCAAATTCATTTCCCTTATATTATTTAGTGTGGTAATTGTGTAGATTGTGTTGAAAAGTTATTTCCTAATGCGTGTGACTTTATCATTAGTTTTTATAATTTATTTCACATTCCATGTGTTTGATGAAATTATTAAATGGGTTTTAATTGTGTTTAGATTGTTTAAATTAGTGAAGATTGATTTCATAAACTTCCCTATTATTTTATTATGGGATTAAAATTATTTCATAGTTTGGTTCCTTGATTATATTATATTCTAATTAGTTTACAATGTGAAACCCCTTGGTTGGGATAAATAGTTTTATTTATTCTTGATTATTTTGTTTTCTTCTTCTCATAAAGACATATACATATATATATATATATTCATATGTTTAAGAACCTATGTATGTATGCACATGCACACATATATGGGTATATATATATAGGATCTCATGGGAAGGATTCTTTAGAAACTTGGATTTCATAATTGTCCTCAAATCATTAAAGTGGTTTAGAAAAATGGTTTTCTAAAATATATTTAATAAAATCGATCTTAAGCCCATTTTGAAAATTGTGAGGGATTCCAAAAATGAACATGGATTTATAAAATTTTTCAAAGGTTGTTTGTAAATTCTTGGTTTAATGGCTAGTTAGAATTTTTCCTGGAGGCTCTATAACTGTTTGACTATAAATGGTATTTAATTGGGTTTTTTAGAAATATGGTCCTAGTTTTAAATAAAGAGACCTTTTTATAACATTGAAATATTTCCTATCAACTTTGTTTCACCCTCATGGGATCCCTCTCAATTCAAGGGAGGATTCACATGGACGGTGATGCGAGGTGGGAAGATCATCCTTGTTGACTATTGTCAATCCATGTTTAGGGTATTGTTTATTTATTTTCAACCTCACCAACCATTAATATTAACATCATAGTGTCCTAGGTGTTTTATTGAGGGATGAGAGATGATTCAATCTATATCTTTATTGAAAAAACTATTTCCACATTCTATAAGAAATATATTGTTGCTTGTTCCACTGATGACTCTATTTGAGAGCATTCAGTTTGGTTATTAACATAAGAAATTTATTGATAGTCCAATAGATGGTTCAGAACCTTGTATATCAAGGTTTTTCTTAAGGAATGTTTAGTAATTTACCATGATTAACTATCCATTACTATTTCATACTAATGTTACTTGATTACATCACTCCCTATTAGTTTTACAGTTTACCTATGATGTAAATTTCCCTTATTCTAGTTCTACATTATGTACCTCCTTCTTTTTTATGATAATGTTGTGATTTTATGAGTTATTCCCTTTCTTATGTTTTGTTCTTTCCTTTATGGGTTTCTATTTATTAAAACTTTTATGGTTACTCTAATGTGATTGGGGTGTTGTTTTAAAAATAGGTTTATAGAGTTAATTTTTAAATATCTCACAAAATGGATTAAATGCTATCTTTAAAACTTTTTTGGGATTTAAATATATTTCTTATTGATAATATTTTTATTGGTTTTCTATAAAGGAAAATAAATTATCTTTTACTATGAATTTCAAATTAGAATTGATGATTTGTTTTATAAAAGGGAAATTATTATACTCTTGGTGATTTCTTATTGATCCCGGTTACACTCACACCCTACTTGGGCCACTCTATGTCGATAGAAATGATGTTTTATTATAGGTTTAGTTTTTATTTTTGAGTATCTCTTAGAGGTAGTGGTCTTTTTGGATGGATTGTGACCATGTGCCCAGGTAGACATCATTTAAGGTTCCATTTTGTATTCTGTCTTTATTTTGATTCTTGTATATGGATCTTGTTTTAGTTCTACTAGAGTTATTTATTTTATGTTAGTTGTTTATGGTTTCTAGTTGTTTAGTTCACTCTATTTATAGTTTTATAAATTTTTTATTTGTATAAATAATCTTAAATGATTGTATCATGATGTCACGATTCTTGTCGTCATCTAATGGGGATCGTAGATGCCCCTCAGGTTTGTCGCGAGATGATTTGTGTCCAGATTGGGGATAACCTAGGTTAGTTTTTGAATCAATAGTATTATAGAATCCCTTATTATTTGGGTAAATATGATAGTTTAGTTATTAATAATGTTGAAACTTAAGAGGTAGGATATGGAAGACTGTGGCAAGTTCTTACACATCCCAAACCTTCAGTAACCATGGGATGTTGGGTGTCGAGTCTTGAATTTTGATTAACATATTTGGATTTTGGTGATTCTTGGATTATCTAGATGGTGTTTGAGATTGAATAAAAAAAAATTGACTTTTTTAGGCTTTATATGTATTGGGGTGAGTTCGAAGGAATAATTAAAGTTTATTGGATATTCCACATGGTATATCAAACAATATGTAATTTTGTTTAAATCATTTGGTGGTCACAGAGTTGGCACACAATCTGCTAAGTCATGTAGCCAAACCATGCACTACCACTATCCACCCTTTAATGTTTTCTTCAAACTTCATAGTACCTAGTTTCTTCTTGAGTTATTTTTGGATTCCATTTCATTGATTTAAAATAGATCTCTAGGTTTTTATGGGAAATTGATTTTATTTTTAAATGATTTTGAAATTTTTAGGTAGTTTTAAAGAGATGGAATTGGTTTGGAAATTATAATAGGGGAATTCTGAAAATAAAGTGGGATAATTTTATGATTGAGGGCCTATAAATGTTTAAAAGTAAAATAATGTGGGATTTTAAATTGATTTCAATGAGGGATTGAAATTTTAATTTGGGGGTTTGAATTTATTGTGGTTTAAATTAGAATGTGATATTTTAAAATTCTATGATTTAATATTTAATGTTTTCAAAAAAAAGTAATGTTAAATTTAAATGAATATTAGGGGATTTGTTTGGTTCTTTCCAGTTTAGATTTAATTATATCTACCTATGTTTTAAATTGGAGTTCATTGTTAATTTCTTTTGTATTTATTTTTCAAATTATAGTAAACCTATCAGAAGAGTTATAATTATTCATAATGGTGTGGGTGTTTCTTGGTAAGCCAATGGCACCCCCTAGACTCATGATAGAGTGTTGGGGATGGTTTTATTTTGAGGTTTTCCTATTTTTAATTGTGATTTGGGTTCAATAGAGGAAATATTGTTTCTTTAGGTTGTTTATGGAGTCTTAAAATACTTAATAACTTCTGAAAATATTGGGGGTAAAAGCTCTTCAAGGGCTGTTTGATGGGCTGAGTTTGGATTAGTGGAAGACCATCCTCCTATAATATTTTCAATCTAGGATGTCATGGGAAATATTTAAGACCATGTTTTCTTAGTGGATACATCCTATGAAATTTAAGAGATAGAAGGTGGTGAAGCTTATGGGTCATAAATAAGGTCAAAAAAAGTTAAAGGGTATGTCAAATATTTCTATTATATGATTCAATTTTCTCAAGATGTTGTGTCAAGTAATTCCATGAAGGGTTATCAGTTCATGATGTTTTTTCGCCCAATTCTCAGTGCTTGAGTCCTTTTAACTTGGAATGACCTATTTTAGGAGTTTGTGAATGAGGCATATCTTTTTGGGTTGGATTTTCTAGAGTAACTTTTGGTGAGTAGTGGATGTATTTCTTTTGGTGTTGGTGAAGGATCCCTATCTCATCTAGATTGTTGACTAGAGGAGCCTATATTAGGAGAACCTTCTACAACTACTTCTCCTTTAGAGTGTAATCCTTATATTATATTCTTACATTATAGTTGATTCATGTATTACAATACCCTCTAGATCATATATTCCAAATACCTTTCATCTTTGTGCATAGTAGGGACACATCAATAAGTTATATAATTGGAAGCATCCTTTTTGGAAGATATCCTCTCCAATTTTGAGGTTTTGATAATGGTTCGATAATAATTTGAGATATCCCCCATTTTATTTTTCCTACTAGTCTTGTTATTTAATTTGTTATTTGTATCACTTGGTGTGTTTTTTGGGGTGTTCAATTTTCTATTATCATTTGGATAGTGAGTATTATTTTTTGAGAAATTTATGTATGTGATTTTGTTTAGATTCTTTTTTGAAGTCTCATGGGATAGAACTTCTTGTATTGTACCTTTGGGTTTTTTACATTAGTTGAGCCATAATAATTAGTAAATTATAGAATAATGGGGATATCCACATTGGATCTCCATCTCTTGAATTCATGGTTGGTTTAGTCAGGTGTGAGTGTTTTAGAGATTCAGTTAGAGGGTTTTCTCATTCTTTCAGTTGGAGCCCTTAGATATTTTTCATTTCATTTGGAACTCAACGGATTGATGGAGGAAAAAGTAGTAATGGTGGGGATAATTTTCACACTATGGCCTCTCGCATCCCCTTTTATTCTTTTATTTATATTTGGTTTTGTTCTCTGTTTTGGTTTAATGCATTTAATTTTTTTCTTTTATGGGGATTTTGGACAAGGATCACAGTTAGCTGGTTCAATTTGTCAAATATTGCAACAACTATTCTATTTTTGTCCATGTTTTGTTAGATAAATTTTTAAGTGTTGAAACATGATTTATTCTACTATGTGGCCCAACCATGTGACACTGAATTGGTCTATAGTGAGAGGTGAATAGTTGGTGCATATTTATGTAAACCTTGTGGCCAAAATATGTGTTGTGCCCATAATTTTTATATTTGTGTTCTCAAAAAATTCCATCTTTCATATTATATCATCAAATGGGGTAATTTATTACCCATTAATCCATGGAGTGCAAGGGATCCTAGTTATCTTAAAATTAATAATACCACAATATTTGAGGTTATTCTCTTCAATCCATGGTGTTGTCTTAATGGTATAGCCACTAATCCACTTCTTAATCCCTATTATTCTTATTTCCTTGTCCTTATTTACCGAGTTTCATGTTGGAAGAACTCTAGTTATGGATTTCAATATAATTTTCTTCAGTTCATGACGTTAGGGTGTGAGGACCATGTATTTGTTATTTATTTCCCCATTTCAAAATGTTTTATTTAATCTGCACCCAATTTGAGGTGGTTCCATGATTTTTGTTTCTTTTCTCAAACCATAAGTTCCTGAGCTTTCCAAATGTATTTTTCGTAAATTATTTTTGGTGATAATGCTACATAAATGCTTAAAACAGTATTTCCTAAATCATGTGAATTCATAATTTTTTTCAAATATGTTTGGTAAATTTAATGTGATCGATGAAATGCCTAAATGGATTTAAATTATGTTTTGATTGTTTTAATTGATGGAATTGGATTTAAAATTATTTCATTTTATTTTATTACGGGTTTGAAGTATTTTTTCAGTCGGATTCCATTATTTACGTAGATTTTTATTAGTTTTCCAATAGAACCCCCTTGGTTGTGATAAACAATTTTATTTTTTCTTCTTGATTTTTTTTCTTTGGTGCTTCTGATGAACACAATGACACACACATGCACACACAAACACACACACACACATATATATATATAAATATATATTCATACTGTTGGGAGCTTATATATATATATATGTGAAAATTTATACATATATGGGTGAGTATAAATATGTGAGTTCATGGGAATTATCCTTTAGAAACATGGCACTCAAAATAGTCTTTGGTTATACAATGTGGTTTCGAAAAAAAGCATTCCAAAAATGATTTATTGAAATGGTTTAAAGAATGTTTCAAATTTTCAAGGGACTCTTAAAATTAAAGTTGATTTATAAATTAGTTGCAATGGGGTTTTTCAAAATATAAGTTCAATTGACCATTTGGAATTTTCATATAGCTTCTCTAATGATTTGTCTAATAATTTTGTACAATAGGTTTTTGAGAAATATGTTCCTAGTTTTAAATATAGTGCCCCAGTTGAAACCTTGAAACATTTCATCTACAATTTTCTGTGTCCTCATAGAATCCATATCATTATAAGGGTTGTTTCACAAGGAATATGTCGAGAGGTGGGATATGGATTCTAGTTTACTCATGTTAATCCATTATTAGGGTGTTTTTTATTTATTTGATACATCTCTTCATAGTTATATTAACATCATATGATCCTTGTAAATTTAGTAGGGAATGAGGGATATTTCTATCCATGTCCATATTATATTAACTAGATTCCCATGGTATAGAAAGTACATGGTGGGTTGTGCCACCAGTGAAGATAGTTTAGAGAACATGGGTTGGTTATTGACTTAGTAACTGCATCTATAGTTTGATAGATTCTTTTGAATCAAGCCTGTCTTGGTTCACCTAATTATTTTAGGAATTTCCCATGATTATTTATCCTTAACTATTTCCTACTTACAACACATGATTACATCACTTGTTATCCATTTTATGGTTTTTCTATGATGGTTATTTCCATGGTTCCAATTATATATTTGGTATGAGTTCATTATTTTTTATTCTATTGTAATTTTTCATGTTAGTCCCATTCTTATGTTATGTTATTTCCATCACGAGTTTCTATTTGTTTCTCCTTTTATGGTTCCTTTAGTGTGAGTTTGGTGTTGTTTTAAAATGGTTTTATAGAGTATATTTTTAACAAGTTAATATAACTGGTTTTAAAAATTTTCTTTAAACATTTTTGGGTTTTAAATATATTACCCAATGATAATATCATGTTTTGGTTTTTTAAAGGAATAAAATGAATCTTTTACTATGAATTTTAAAATCTCATTGATGGCTTGTTTTAGAAATATTAAATACATTTACACTCTGTTTCATTCCAACTTAGCACTATTATTATCATAACCTACTTTTTCCACTGTATCAGTAGAACATAGTTGATAATAGAGGATCGTGTATCATTTTGGAGTCACTATTGGAGTGAGTGGTCATTATGGATGTATGGTTACCAAGAAGTCACATGGAGATCACTTCGGGGTCTAGTTTTATTTTAGTTGTTATTTTTCATCTTGTATAGTAATCTTGTGTTGGTCCCACTAGAATTATTTATTTAATGTCAGTTGTTTATGTTTTATACTTTGGTTTCATACTCTATTTATCATTTGTGTATCTTGTTTATTGGGATAAATCATCCCCAACAATTGTATAATCATTATCTGATCCTTTTCAGTATCTCATGGGGATTAGGTATGTAATTTGGGTATGTCATAGATAATTTTTGGTATTCCATTCGAGTATGACCTAGGTAGGTTTGTGAAAATAAAGGATAAGTTTAAGAATATTTATTAAGGAAATGAGAAAGTAAAGAAATACAAGTTACAAATCCAGAGACAAAATTATAATGATCATAAAATGGGAGATGATGAATTTTCTGATGAATAATTTACAAAGGGTAGTTATATTATAAGAACTATAAGTTTTTTTAATGAGATGTTGGAAGAATATACTATTGTTTAAAATATCATAAGAATTAAGCCCAATAAATTTGATTATAACGTATCTTATATAGAAAATAAGGATCCAAAAACTCTCTATCTAGATTATTTAAATAGTATTATCATCATATATGAAATTGGAAGTGAAAATGATGTCAAGAATAAAGAAAATGTTAATTGGGAAATATCTTTGAATGTTATTAATCATATAAAGTCGACTGTAAGAACCCGGTTCATCATTTCAGGTATATTTTTCCATTTCTGGTCGTTTTTTGAGAAAAAGAAGAAAATCTAGAAATTTTCTAAGTACACGTTGTGTACTTTATGAGTACACATTGTGTACTTTATGAGTAGACTCCATGTACTTTTCTATCATGTGAGGTCATGTGCTAGTCGTGTCTGGGCCTCACACACGGTGTGTAGCGGTGATGTGGAGGCCGCTTAATGCGGTGTATGTAAAGGGTGAGTACGCGCCATGTACTCATGAATTACACGTTGTGTAGTTGTCATTTTTTCCATTAATTGGACCAGGGTCATGTCTTAAACCTATTTTCATATTCTTCTCCACCTAATTACATCTAGAGCATCCGAGGAGGCTAAATATTCTCCGAGACACCGATCCGTCACTGGTTATCTGAATCGAACGTCATCGGTTTCAATAGAATCGCAGCAATGAGTTCTTGGTTCTTCTTTGGCCATGTTTCTTGATTCCTTTTCTAGTAAGAGTTTTCTGAGGTTGAACGTTTTAGAAGTTTTTGCAGATCTTCTCCATTCTAGTCTGATTCACAGACCGAGGTTCAAGTATATCTATCTCCTAGGATTGAGGTAGGTGGTTTGTTTCCCTATGTTGAATGTATTTGAGTTTTTGGTTAAAAAGTGTTGGATACCCATGTATCGGGTATCTCAGGTTAGGGTTTTGATCTTTTATTGTTATATGAATTATATTTCATGTATGCTTGAGGTTATTAGATGATTGATAATTGCTTGTTAGTATGTTTGAGGGTCACCCCATGGGTGTTCCCCCAGTTTTGGTTGTTTATTGAAGTTTGGCTTAGGTTGCATGTGAGGAATACCTTGTTGCATTGTGTGCCTTCCTTGATATAATTGACTGCATGTATTTCCTACTGTGTATATGCTTTTGATTCATTGTAGATATTAGACATTTTGTTTGTTGAGCTTACATTGGGCTGCTAAAAGTCGATTACACATGACTACACTACTCAGGGTTGTGGGAACCTGGTGTAGTAGACTATAGAGGGAATTGACGATTAAGGGATTCCCTAGAGAGACTTTTATAAATTATAATCATTCGCAGGACCTACAAGAATGGGAATTTTTTCTTCCATAGAGTGTCCTTACTTACATATCGAGACTATAGGAGGAATTATAAGTAAGTCCCTCCTTAGAGAGTGTATAATTATAATTTCAAGACCATGGGGGAATTGATGGTGATAGCTTCCCAGAGTGTCTGTGCATTTGTATGTTTACTTGACTGGAGGGTTATTCCGGTGTGATCCACCCATAGAGTCACCATGGTTATTTTTTGGTTGGTTGTGACGAGTCTACCAAGCCAAAGAACAAGCTTGTGTTTTTTACTACTTGTAGTTTAGGTAGTCTACTAAGATACATGTTGTCGTACTTGCTATGCTTTGGGAATATAAAGATGTTTGCTAGATTCCTTGGTTAATAATTTAATGAGTGAATTAATTAATAAATAAATGTTAATGGATATTGGTAGGATTGTTTACTTTAGAGTACTCCTATTTCTCTACTGCATTCATTTCTTTTACTTTTGCTATATTTCTCACTGACAGTAGGGCACAGATCATATGGAGATTGCCTACTGGGATTAGTCTCAAACCCTATTTGGTTCTGGATTTTCAGCCCAAATAGGTAATATGGCTGCAGGTGTGGATCGGGATTGTGGCCCTTCTACTTCAGGTACATGATTGCTGGTTGGAGCTGGGGAGCATAGGACCGAGAATAGTCTTGCGATGCAGCAGGAGTTGCTATTTAATTATAGTGCTTTGTTCTCAATTGTATTTCAGCACATTTTTGTGTTGTCTTCTTTCATTAGATACATGTACCATGCTGCATCATTATTAAATTACACATTTCTTCTGCTATTTAGTTTCAGTTGTTGTATGATGTTTACTGCTTCCGCTATTGACTGTTATTTCTTGTACCTTGAATACCTTACCAAATGAGGGCATAGTTTCCCCAATTACATACAAAGGCCCTCGCTGCTAGTCGGTAGCCTCTGGCATTTGGGGAAATGTGCTAGAGGTCATGTGGATAACCGGGCACGAGGCACCAGTTGAGGGGTTCTAGATTCGGGTCGTTACAATGTGGTATCAGAGGAGTTTCATTCATTTTCTATTTACTTAATGTTTAGAGACATTAGATAAGTATAGGAAGGAATTGGTAAATGGTTAATAGCTATTCCCAGTCATTCTATAACCCATCAACATGGAAAAATCCAGATCACCTCGAATATTTCAATTTTTTAGTTTTTCAAAATGTTACTCTTTAATTGATTTCACCTTTGGGTGGTGCACTTGTTTGTGCTATTACTGTTTGTATGATTGTGGTTCTATTTTGTTGCAACCCGATGAGATTAGGGTATTCCATCTCATGCATCATATAGGCACTTGTTAGAAAATCACATGTCAAGAATTTTTCCATGCCTTCTACATTGCATTATAATTTTCTTGCTGTTGTGATATAATTTGTGATAAAAGATGCATGTTGCTGTGATAGCTGCTATGATAGAATACCCGCTATGTTGATAGAGTATCGTTTGTTTAGAGCTTCTTTTTCATGGATGCCAAACATTGGTCTTAGAGGTGTTATGGTCCCTTGAGGATCGGAATTTGGTGGATCATTAGTTTTTATAATTTTTACATGTTATATCCATTGTTATGATTCCATGATTTGATTCGAGGGGAGTATGGGCCCCCACTGATCGGAATTTGGCACCTTAACACTTGTTTTCTGTGTTTTCTGGGCTCTGGTGCAGTTCTGAGGCTACTGTCTGGAAAAACCCAGAATACATAGCGTGTACTTTATTAATACACGCCCTATAGTTTTTAGCCGTTTCCCTGACTATGTTGTGCAGAGAGACGGGGTTGTAAAGTTTCCTATTGGAACACACCGTGTACTAGATTAGCACGCTGTATAGTCTATAATTGGTATCCAGCCGTGTCACGAACAACACGGGCTGGGGTTTTCCTTCAATTTCATATTGTATCCCTTGGGAACACGCCATGTATAGTTGACCATGTTGTCGGCCATGTAACCAACAAAACGGGTTGGTGTTATCCTTCCACGTACATGTCGTGTCCGTATGTAACACACCGTGTAGTGTCAACCATGTGTCAGGACGTGTCCCTAACAACACGGGCCTGGTAAGGCATGTCATGTACATGTCGTGTCTCCTTTGACATGCAGTGTAGTATTGGTCCGTGTACCAGTCCGTATGACTAACGACACGGACATGGGACAGATCTTAAGGACACGTCGCGTAGTGGACAAGAACTCCGTGTAATTTCTTGCTGGGACAGTCCATATTCTAGCCATGTAAGAGTGAAGGGTAGGGAGGAAAATGTTTAGTACACGTCGTGTAATTTAAGAACATGTCGTGTAGCCGGGTGGTTTACACAACCATGTATGGCCAAGGTATACGCTCATGGTAAAATTTCAAGAAACATGCCGTGTAGTGGTACTACATGCCGTATAGCCATGTTTTTCCCAAATTTTAAAGTTTTTATCTCATATTCCATTCTGATCTCTTAATATTCATCTAGGTTCATTGTTAACGAAGGTGTGCTTTTGACCTTTTCGAGATATGGCACCAAGAAGTCATCCCATTGCACGTCAGGAACCAGGCAGTGATCGTATGCCTGATACGACAGATCAGGGATTACCAGTAGTTCCACCTATCATTCCGGACATGGCACCTACAGTGATTCCAGACACTGGTTCCAAGACTCTGTTCAGATAGGGTTTCATGAGATTCATGCAGACCTTCCAGGGAGGTCAGCATCCTGCCCCGTCTGTGGTAGAGCTAATGTGAGTTTTTCAGCAGTAGCACCCTCCCACGTTCATAGGGGGTGGAGGACCACAGGCTGCGGAGTCATGGATAGAATCTATGTTGTCTATGATTGAGAATCTGGAGACACATCTGGAGAGGACAGTGAAGCTCACGACTTATATGCATCGAGATTCCACCAAGAGATGGTGGGATGTGGTTTCACAGACAGGGAACCAATAGGCTATGGCTTGGAATGAGTTTCAGTGTACATTCTACAACTACTTCTACCCGATGATGTTGAAGGCCGACAGAGCCAGAGAGTTCATGAACCTGTAGCAGGGTACTCTCAAAGTTATGGAGTATACCTCCTTCTTTACAGAGTTACAACGTTTCACTCCCATTCTGGGAAATGACGAGCTGTTTTTTGGCGAGGAAGATTGATAAAGGCCTCAGACTAGACATCAGGTCACAGGTGAATGTCTTTCAGTTGACTTTTATCACTCTGATAGTCAACCATGCACTTATTATAGAGAGAAACCTAAGGGAGGTTGGAGTTGTGGACCAGGGCGATTCAGCATCTAGGGCTGATTCTCTCTAGACAGACAGCAGGAAGTGACACCGAGAGTCTACACAAGGTGACTCGAGGAAGTGAAGTTTTCATTCTGGTAGACGGTATCTTCCATCTAGAATCCTGGTGGTGTGATATCAGTGTGGGGAAAAAGGCATAATAAGCCTCCTTGCTCAAGAGGCCCAGTGGAGTGCCGATCTTGCGGAAAGATGGGTCATCTGCCGCACTTCTGCAAGGTTCTTCTGCTAGCAGCTAGTGAAGGAGGATCACTTTAGACTCTGTGTACATGAGCAAGATTACCAGTTCCATAGCAGAATGGGGTCTGGGGTTTTTTAGGTCATTCTAGTAAGGGTAGAGGCCATGGACGTAGTGGTCAGGATCAGGGAGGAGTAGATCAAGGATCTCATGCTGCTATGCAGGGCTGCGGTACTTGCCAGACTTTTTCTGTAGAGAAGATTCATTAAGAGAAGGATCCTGGATGTTCTACGGTTCGATGTACGATTTTATTATCCCTAGTTTTATCCTCTTCCTTTTTCAATATAGAAGATTCTCATATCTTTATTTCTGTCCATACTGTGGAAAACCTTAGACTTACTGTTTATACTTATAAGGATATGATGACGCTAGACACTCGCTTGGGAATTAGAACTACTAGCATGCGTCAGTTCTTAGACTACCCCCTAAGGGTTGGTGGGTGTTGTTTTTCATAGAGAATCTATGTTCTGGAGATGGAAGGCTATGATGTCATTCTCAGGATGAACTGGTTAGTTCCCTTCTAGGCCTTTGTCGATTAATATCGTCGTAGGGTGAGTTTCACATCACCAGAGGGAGGATATTTTCTTCCCAAGGGTGAATATGATGTCTAGGCAAGTAGAACTGGACCAGAGAATCATGGGTTGGGCGGTGTTACGACCCAGATTTCTAGCTTATATCTGGATGACCACAAGAATTCTCAGGTAAATTTTCCTCCAGTGGTTGATCTTTTTCCAGATGTCTTTCTAGAAGACTTTTCATGTTTTCCTCTAGAGAGAGAGGTAGACTTCTCTATTGATCTTGTTCCAGGAGTGGCACCGGTTTCCATTCCTCCTTATAGGATGGCTACACCTGAGTTGCAGGAGCTCAAGATGCAGTTGGAGGAGTTGCAGACAAGGGGTTTCATCCGACCCAGTACTTCTCATTGGGGTTCGCATGTCCTGTATGAGAAGAAGGAAGACGAAACCCTTAGGATTTGTGTGGATTATCGGAAGCTGAACCAGTTGATGGTCAAGAACCAATATCCATTACTGTGGATAGATGATCTCTTGTATTTTCTTCTAGGAGCCATAGTGTTCTCAAAGATCGTCTGGAGATCCGGCTATCACCAGTTGCATGTCAGACCATTAGTTATACGTCTTATAGCCTTCTGGAAAAGGTATGGTCTATTTGAGTATTTGGTTATGCCATTCGATCTCATGAATGTGATAGCAGTTTTTATGGTGCTGATGAATAGGATCTTCAATCCTTACTTGGATTACTTTGTGGTTGTTTTAGTTGATGACATCTTGGTGTACTCTCACACTGGACATGACCATGCTAACCATCTTGAGATTTTTTTTAGTACACTGAGGGAGAATATTTTATATTATAAGCTCTCAAAGTGCCACTTTTGGATAGCTGAGTTTCACTTCCTGGGTCATGTCATCTTAGAGACTGGAGTATCAGTTGACCCAGAGAAGGTGAGAGCTGTAGTCACCTGGGATCAGCCGAAGAAAGTCTTTGAGGTAAGGAGTTTCTTAGGGCTGGATGGTTACTACAGGCGGTTTATATAGGACTTATCACACCTATAAGTTCCATTTAAGGGCTTCACTAAGAAATGGGTGAATTATGATTGGTCAGAAGCATGGAATTCATCCTTCCAAGAGCTTAAAGGGAGATTGAATTCATCACCGTTTCTGGTTTTGTCAGAGTCGGGCAAGAGTTATACTGTTTTCTTGGATGCATCTTGGATCAGGCATGGAAAAGTGCTTATCCAGTAGGATCATGTTGTTGCATACGGATCTCAGAAGTTGAGGCCAAATGAGAGGAACTATCCTACACACGACCTAGATTTGGATGCAGTTGTTCATGCTTTGTGTTGTTGGAGACATTATCTTCTAGGAGAGCATTTTGTTGTGTATACCAATCACAAGAGCTTCAAGTAAATCTTCACGTAGCTTGACTTGAATCTGTGACAGCGGAGGTGGGTTGATTACCTGCAATCTATTGATTTAGAGCTTTCCTATATGCCTGGGAAAGGAAATACAGTTGCTGATGAACTGAGCAGGAGGACTCAGATATAGGTAGTTCACGAGGCCAGTAGGGAGTGTCATCTTATGGCTCTATTCTCTGAGATGTATTTGGAGGTACACGACAGACAGGGGAAGAATTTCCTATCTTATGTAGCTATTACCTCTATGCTTCTCAACCGAGTTCAAATGGGGCAGTTATCAGATTCTGAAGGCCTAGACCAACGGTAAAGCCTGTCAAGAGAGGACCCTCTTCCCGGTTGGACCATAAGAGAGGATGATATCTTTCATTTCCAGGGACGCATATGGGTGCCAGCAGATATACGCGAGGAGATGATGTGAGACTTTCATTCCTCAATCTATGCAGTTCATCATGGTGTCATCAAGATGTATCATGATCTACACCGCAAGTATTGTTGGCGAGGTATGAAGAGATATGTTTCTAGTTTTTTCATGAATGTTCTACCTGTTAGCAAGTGAAGGCAGAGCACCAGCGACCGGAAGAGATTTTACAACAGCTACCCATTCCCGAGTAGAAGTGTAATGATGTCACGATGGAATTCATGACAGGGTTACTGAGATCACCTTGAGGGAATGACACGGTATGGGTTGTCATTGACAGGCTGATGAAGGTTTCTCACTTCTTTCCGATTAAGGAGACTCTCAGTGTTGATGAGCTTGGATGGTTGTAGATCCGTGAGATTGTACGCTTGCATGGGGTTATGACTACTATCATTTCAGATAGGGACGCCTGCTTCACGTCGCATATCTGGTAATGGCTACCGATGGATTTGGGTACATAGGTAATTCTGATTACAGATTACCATCCCCAGACAGATGGCCAGTCCGAGCACACGATTCAGGTGCTAGAGGACATGCTAAAATCATGTGTCCTTGATTTTGGTGGTTCTTGGGAGAGACATTTACCTCTAGTGGAGTTTTCCTATAATAATAGTTTTCAAGCAACTATTCAGATTGAACCTTACTAGGCTTTGTATGGTAGGTCGTGCCGATCACCCTTGTGTTTGCTGGAGGGAGGAGAGGAAGCTATGATGGGACCGTGTCTTGTTCAGGAGACCATAGATCAGGTGGAGTTGATTCGAAAAAGGATGTCTACTGCACATTATCGGCAGAAATCTTTTGTTGATCTGTGAAGATGACCTTTGGAGTTCAATTTCAGAGATCAGGTTTTCGTATGTGTTACCCCAATGTTGGGACACAAGAGGATTAGGAGATAGGGTAAGATTTCACCGAGATACATCAGGTCGTTTGAGGTCCTGGAGAGAGTCGGGCTTGTTTCTTATAGATTGTAGTTACCTCAGAGGTACTAGGCTATGCACGATGTCTTTCATGTTTCTCAGCTTCGATGCTATTTCTCAGACCTGCCTCATGTTTTTCAACCCAAGGAGGTTGAGCTGGAGCAGGATGCATCGTTCAAGGAGCATCCTATTAGGATTGTTGATCGTATTGAAAAGTTACTATGTGACCGGTCTGTTCCTCTGGTACGGGTGCTATGGTAGCACAGCCGTGTACAATAGGAGACATGGGAGAGGGAGGCTGATATATGATCACAGTGGCCAGAGTTGTTTAGGGTTTCTTCTTCATCACCAAGTTAGGGAAATTTAGGGACAAATTTATTTAAGGGGGGAAGTTTGTAAGAACCCGGATCAGCGTTTCAGGTATGTTTTTCTGTTTCTGGTCATTTTTGAGAAAAATAAGAAAATATAGAAATTTTCGAAGTACACGCCGTGTACTTTATGAGTACACGCCCTGTAATTTTCTCCCGCACAAGGCCGTGTGTTGGCCGTGTCCAGGCCACACATATAGTGTGTGGCGGTGATGTGGTAGCCACATAATGCAGCGTATGGAAAGGGTGATTACACGTTGTGTACTCATGAAGTACACACCGTGTATTTTTATTTTTATTTCATTAATCGGACTGGGGTTGCGTCTTAAATCTATTTTCATCTTCCTCTCTGCCTAATTATGTACAGAGCATCTGAGGAGGCCGAATATTCTTCGATCCATCGATCCATCAACGGTTATCCGAATCGAACATCGTCGATTGCAATAGAATCGCAGCGGTGAGTTCCTGGTTCTTCTTTGGACACTTTTCCGGATTTCGTCTCTTGTGGGAGTTATATGGGGTTGAAAGTTTTAACCATTTTTGTAGATATTCTCCATTATAGGAAGATTCATAGGCCGAGGTTCAATTATATTGATCTCTTAGGATCGAGGTAGGTGGTTTGTTGCCCTACATTGAATGTCTTTGTGTTTTTGGTGCAAAAGTGTCAGATACCCATGTATTGGGTATTTCGGGTTAGGGTTTTGATCCTGTATTTTGTTTTTACTTATATTTCATGTATTCTTGAGGTTATTGGATGATTGATAATTTCTTGTTAGCATGATTGAGAATCACCCCATGGGTTTTCCCCCTATTTGGGCTGTTTATTGCCATTTGTCTTTGGTTTCCTATGAGGCATACCTTGTTGCATTGTTTTCCTGCCTTGATATAATTGATTGCATGTATTGCCTACTATTTATATGCTTTTGATGCATTGTAGATATTCTCCAAGTAGTTTGTTGAGCTTACTTTGGGCTGCTAAAAGTTGATTACACACGACTACACTACTCAAAGCTGTGGGAACCTGGTGTGGTAGACTAAAGAGGTAATTGACAATTAAGTTCTTCTCTGGAGAGTTTGTTATAAATTATAATCATTCACAGGACCTAAGGGAATGGGACTTTTTGCTTCCTTAGAGTGTACTTAGTTATGTATCGAGACTATAGGTGGAATTAGAAGTAAGTGCTTCCTGAGAGAGTCTATAGTTATCATTTCAAGACTGTAGGGGAATTGATGGTGAGAGCTTCCCAGAGTGTATGTGCCTTTGTATGTTTACTTGACTAGAGGGGTCTTCCAGTGTGACCCACCCAGAGAGTCACCATGGTTATTGTTTATTTGGTTTTTATGAGTCGACCAAGCCAAAGAACAAGCTTGTGTTTTGTACTGCTTGTTGTTTAGGTGGTCTATTGAGATACCTGTTGTGTTACTTGCTATGCTTTGGGAATATAGAGCTGTTTGCTAGATTACTTGGTTGATAATTTAATGAGTGAATTAAATTAATAAATAAATGTGAATGGAGATTGGTAGGATTTTTTACTTTATAGTCTCTTGTTTCTCTGGTGCATTTATTTCCTTTACTTTTTCTATATTCCTCACTGACATTAGGGCACAGATCTTCTGGTGACTACCTATTGGGATTAGTCTCACACCCTGTTTGGGTCCTACTTTTTGGCCCAAATAGGTTATATGGTTTTAGGTGTGGATAGGGATTCTGGCCCTTCTACTTCAGTTACATGATTGCTGGTTGGAGCTGGGGAGCATAGGACTGAGCTTAAGCTTGAGATGTTGCGGGAGTTATTGTTTACTTTTAGTGCTTTGTTCTCAGTTTTATTTCCGCATTTTGTTGTGTTTGCTACTTTCCTTAGATACATGTACCATGCTGCATCATTATTATATTACACATTACTTCCACTATTTAGATTCAGTTGTTGTATGTTGTTTACTGCTTCCGCTATTGACTATTATTTACTGTACCTTGTATACCATACCAAACAAGGGAATAGTTTCCCCAATAACTTACCAAGGCCCTCGCTGCTAGTTGGTAGCCTCTGGAATTTTTAAAATAAGCTTGAGGTCATGTGGTGAACCGGGCACACAACACTAGTTGAGGGGATCTGGATTCAGGTCGTTACATCGATGAAGGTTTTGGAGGAATAATTCAATTACTCTGATATTAAAGATGAAGTTAGTAAAAAGTTAGATGAATTCATGTATTTATTTTCTATAATTTTTAAAATAGTTTCAATGAATTAGAAAGGAAATGTACCTTTACAGTGTTTTAGTTAAGATCAATTGATCATTTTATATCAAGCTTTACAAGGATAAAGGAAGATGAAGTTAGTGATAAGGAAGATATAAATTCTTAAAAAACAAGATAAAAAATAAAATAAATTTTCAAAAGGATAGGATAATAAGTTCTCAAAATATAAAAAGAACAAAATCTCTATAATTTGAGGAGGGTAATGATAGTGATGTGAAAGATGAAAACTCCAGTGATGATGCTGTTAAAATAATTCTCATTGAAAAGTGTATGATGTGAACTTTACTAATAATGGATAAAATAGACATGAAGAAGAGGAGGAGGAGACTCATATGAAGTTTTTTCATCATATATAATCTAAATAATGTCTCTCAAATATTGTTAAACAAGAAAAATAAAACAAGACGTTGAAAAAAGAAGATATATAAGAAAAAATTCAGAAGCCAGTTCTTGAATAAAAGTATAGGTTGTTGAATGAGATTAATGGAATCAAGAAGTTATTTGAGGAAGATAAAATTATCAAAATCAAGGATTATGAAAAGATAAAACTTAAGGAGAAATAATTTTAACTTGTTCAATAGAAACATATTAAATCTGAGAAAGGAATCACAAACTTCCAAAAATCCAATCAAAATATTGAATAATCTTATAATAAGTGTGAACATTATAAGGATAGAAAGTTCTTCATCATATATTATCAATAAGATTAAAAATTTTCAGAATAGTAATAAGGTTAATAAGACCATTTATATATCTAAAACATAGAGTAAAATATACTAAAATATCAAAAAAAATCTATTTCTGAAGAAAATAATTCTACAATTAAGACTCTATTAAGATTAATAAGAAGCATAAGTTCAGGAAAAATTATGGTCAGAAAGGTTATATAAAGAAGTTACACAATTTTGAAAAACATATAGGTTATAATAGAAAATAATATTTCTATTTAAATTACTAGTATTGTGATGGTTTTTAGTATCTTTTGAAAATGTTCTCATTAAATCATAAACACTATAATGAATCTTAGAGGTATTGGAGGAAGAGTTCAAGGGTGATTCATCCCACTCAATAATGGAAACCCAAGAAATCTGGTGTTAAAATTGAAAATAAATTTCAACCTCTAGACATTTTTTTAAATATGGGATCTTCAAAAACATCTAGCTAAATGATGTCTTGTAATGCTTCCATCTCAATAATGTTTGTATGAAAAATCTCATCAGCCCAAGGTTAAGGAAGAAAAGAGAGAGGGAAAGGTCCAAACTATTAAAACAACTCTCAAGTCTACAAATGGAGAAATTTTTCTTATTTTGGATAGAATATATTCATTACATATGACCAGTGATTTGAAATTTTTTAAGAATGTAAAATATTAGAAATAATGTATAATGACTTTTTCAAATGATTATTCACTTAAAATAAATATCATTGGATATTATATAAATGGAAAAAAAGAAAAATTGAAATCTATATATACTTTGTTTGTTGATGGAATGAAACACAACTATTTAGGGGTATCATAGATTTCTGATGAAGAAAACTAAATTGTTTTTAGAACGGATGGATTTTCATAACATTATTGAATATATGAAAGTTGTAACAAGATGAAAACAAACCACGAGAAACTTGTTTGAAGTCAGAGATGAACAGGGATATGGTATCTAAAAAGTGTGGAAGAAAATTATTTATATAATAATATTCATGGGAATATCTTCCAAACAAATAAAATAAAGATTATAATAACAAAAATAATTCATGATATTAAAAACATGAAAAGAAGTAGGTATTGGTGTTGTTAAATATGTATAAAATGGAATATTATAAATTTATGACAAAAAACTTATATACATTAAAATAATCACAAAGAGAATATTCATTCTAAAATATGTTTCCCCATGATAAATCAATCAAAAAATAGAGATAAGTACTTATTTTAATTTATTTAATATTTTAATTACTTTACGTGTATTTTGTTTTTGAAACATAAATCACAGTCTCTAAAAATGTTCAAAATGTTCAGTAGATATATTTAAAAATAATTTGAATATTATGTGAAGAAGATTCAAATCGAAAATGGTATTGGAAACACAAGTGGTTTGTTCAAATAATGAATCGAAGAAAATTGTACTCGTCATGAATTTCGTTCAATATACAATCCACAATATAATGGTGTTACTGAAAAAAGGAATAATTTTTTAGTGGAGATGACTAGAACCATACCGATAGAACAAGTTACATATCAATTATTTTGGAGAAAGGCTATTGGAGTAAAAATTCACATTTAGAATTTTTATTTCTATAGGAGAAACATTGGAATGGCTTCATATTAGATTTATTACAAAGAGTAACCATGTTTAAGATACCTAAGGGTATTTAGAAGCCCCTATATAATCAAATTCATGTGTAAACATATTTATAAGTATTATCAAAGAGGTGATGATGGTATCATTCTTGGATACCCGCATATTTTTAAAGGATAATGGTGCTATAATAATGAAATATGAAATATTTTTAAATATATATTTGAAAGTGATATATTATTCTAATAAAAAAGCTTCAAAATAAACCGTAGATATGATATGAATTCCATAAGATGTTGTTATAGTTATACATAATAATAATGTTACTAATAGAATAGATAATACAAAATATGTACATGTTGAATATTCTGAGTCATCTATTTATGTGGTGAGGAACAATCACATTCATCTCATATATGGCCAAGGAATCAAGTGGATGTCTAAAATATCATTGTAGTTTAAGAACAATGGGTTAACATAAAGAATATCAAGTCCAGTTTCACATACTTATTTGTTTTCATAGGTTGATCCTAGAAATGTTGAACAATATCTGGAGAATATAGAGAGGATAGTTTATATGAATGAATAATTTGATTAGATTGAAAACAGTGATAAATGTGAATTTTTACTCAAACTAAAAGGTAATATTGTTATTGGAGAAAACGTTCCCTTTTTAAGACAAGTTGAATGAAAATGGCGAGGTGAAAAGAAATTTTTAAAGATTGGTTTATAAAGTAAACTGTCATGTTGTAGGAATTGATTTCGAAGAAATTTATTCTCCAGTAATAAGACTTGAATCCACCAGAATCGTTCTTGCTATTACTATATAATGAAGATATAAGATATTCTAGATGAATGTCAAGTAGGATTTTCTTAATGGAGATCTGGATGAAGAGTTTTATATTGAGAAACTATGTGGATTCTTTATTGGTTAATATTAAAGATGTTTTTACAAGTTTATAAAGAATTTTTATGAATTAAAATAAGCCCCGAGAGAATGGTATTATGGATTGGATACTGTTTTTAAGATGTTTAACTTCAGATAATAAAGAGTTGACAAAAACCTCTACATAAAAGAAAACCAAGTGGGGTCCCTAATTTTTATTGTTTATGTTGATGACATCATATTCATAGAGATTTTTTAAGGAACATTTAAAAATTTTGTTAAATAGATGAATAATTTATTTCAGATGTCTTGGCTCTATTTAATGAAATACTTTCTTGGTTTATAACTATCTCAAAAGAAAAGGTACATTTTACAATCTCACTAGAAGTATGGTAAAGAAATATTGAAAATATTTGTCATAGAATATTAAGGTCTTATATCCACACCTATTATAAGGTAAATTTGTTATCAAAATATGGGAATGTAATGTGTAGAGATCCTATAAAATTTATGTAGGTGATTAGAATCATTCTATATCTAACAGAATCTTGGATAGACTTATTGTATGTTGTTAAACATTGGTCCATGTATCAAATTAATCTAAAGGAGTCTCACTTTTTGGATGGAAATAGAATTATATGATATATTAAAGGCACAATTAGTTTCGGGTTGAAATATGATATCTCAATAAATATTGATTTGCTTGGCTACATAGATGCGGAATGACCAGGATGTCTTGAAGAAAGAAGTTCCATAAATAGTAGAGTATTATTCATGGGGGAAATATGTGTGAGTTGGCATAAAGATAATTTTTTTTAATGAATCTCAACACTATTAAATCTGAGTATATACTTAGTAATCAAGCTACAATAGAGTTAGTTTGGATAAAGAAGCAACTGGAAGAGTTATTCGTTGATGTGAAGTTTCCTCATCTCTGGGGTTGTGATAATCAATGTTTTATAAATCTTAGTAAGCGTCTAGTGAAAAATTATTAATATAATAACATTTATAATAAAAATAACTTTATCTAAGATCATGTGGAATGAAATTAAATAAATTAATAATTTGTTCCTACAATTGAGAAAATGTATGATATATTTACTAAAAATATACATAAGAACCATTTAAGAAACTATGGTTGATGATAGGTGTACAAACTCACTATCTTCAATTTCAAATTATGTGATATTTATCACCTTTATCACCTCACCTTCAGATGTTGGTTCAATAGGTGGAAAATATGTAATATAAATATATCCATTTGTGTGTGCTTTACCTTACAAGGAAGAGGATACATTTAGGGGGATTTTTTAAAATGGGTATGTTCTGATGTCAACATGTGTGAGATATTTTAATATTTTTTTGATGTGGATGCTGGGATTTATTCTTCATAGGATAAAGTATATTATTATGATAAAGTATAGAGTGAATTAATTCATTCAAAAAGTTTCTTTATCACTGCTTTATAGACATCATGATATTATTGTTAAATGATTCTTGTTTGCTACACCGTGTTGTCACATATAGGAATATAATTTTTGGATAGTGATCCAATTATTTAGTTTTAATGTTTCACCAATTTAAATTCATTGGTTTACAACAAAATCCAAAGGGCTAGATTATTGAGACCAATAAAATTTTAGGTATTGTTGATGTAAGAAGATGATGGTTATGTTGAAAGAAGGATTTGTTTAAGTGAAATCATTTTTTTGAATATCATAAATCATATTAGAATGTCATGATTTTATTATGATGTTCTAAATAGAGTTGGGGTTGAGATATGGAGTCTAACAGACTAAGTACAATAGACTGAGTCCAAAAGACTGAGGATGAAACCAAATGTTCTAGAAATATCCTCAAACTGAGATGTTCTTAAAATTAAAATTTGATGATGCTTTGCGATTTTTTATAGTACCAAATATCATTGTCATTATAAGGAATTGATGATCCAATCAGAATTTACTTATAGTAGGAATTTAGTAGACCTTGCTGGAACCATGTTCTTCAGAAAAAGATAAATGTTGTTAGTGTTTTTTTAGATGAAAATACATATGATGTGTATTAGATGGACATGTAAAAATATAAAACTGTGAAGTAAAAAAGAATAAAAAATATATCTCTATGAAAATTAATAAGATAGATACTAGTATATGTATTTTTAAATAGTCAACTGATAGATTACACAAGAGATACTTTTACAAACTCATTAGACATATTCTAACATATTATGTTTTAAAAGTCATCAGAAATAGAAATTGTTATGGAAGCTCAAGAGGAATGAGAGAAAAAATAAATTAATTAGATGATGTTACACAAATATCATAGAGTAGTTGAATCATGAAATGCATACAATCTAAAGACCCAAACATTCATTAATGGAAATTTATCTTGATGAAATTAAATGTCTCATTATATAAAATGTTTATAAAAAATTTTAACTTATTTGGATTTATGTTTTTTGGATATTAAAATACCATTATCAATTATGATTGTTTCTAATATAGTCGTTGAATAGTGATCACATGATTAGTATAAATATAGGGCTTTAAAAAATCCAATTTATTCAAAAAGTGGAAGCGATGGCCTCATCCAGAATACTTTCCCCATATGAAGCCCATCTTTTGGAGCTCGGAAATGAGGTGACATCATTGGTATTTTCTCTTGATCAATCCCAATCTGAGCTTCAACATGTTAATCTTGAACGGAATCTCCTACGAGAGAAGTGGAAGTTGATAGAGATTACCACCCGAGCAATATTATCCCAGCCAACCCAAGAGTATGTCACCATCACACACCTTAATCTTTGGTCTTATGTGGGTGTTACAAGGGGTTATGAAACAAGACCAGAGAACTATGATTACGTGCATTATTTTTTATATAATAATGAAAATACATTCATTTTATTATTTTTACTTTGTAAATATTTTTTAAAGTGAAAATAGTATTTTTAGTTAATATTCAACTAAGAAATCTATTTTGGTGAATTAATGGATTTTTGAATTAAATAATATTTTAATAAAATATTAATAATATTATTATTAAATATAAACTATCATATAATTTTATGAATGCAATTGTAATTTTTATTATTTTTTGAAAGATGTTTTTGTCAAAACCCATGAATTTTCGATGAATGGTGGATTTTATTTTAAACTTCAAATTCCACATATATATATAATTATTTAGATAAAATGAATATTATTTTTGGAATTAGGACGTCGAAAGTATCCAATGGTTAATTTTTAATAATTTTCTAGGATAGTCAAATTTTTGGGTAAAAATTAAATACAGTTTAAATATATAATGTGTTTTATGATATCATAATGACCCAATAGTGATGTAATAAAATAATATAAATGATATTTTCGGCCAATATAAGTTTTTACATTAAAATAATCATATTTTAGGTTTTTGTGATTTATTTTACAAAACTTTAGTGGACCCTCTATGAGTTATAAAACATTTTCACTTTTTAAATGAATTCCCTTGAGAGTGTGACTCACCTTAACAAAAGAAACCATATTATTTTAAGAATTTAGGTCATTGTATATATAAATATTTTTTTACAATCCCCTTTGAAAAAACCATGGTCAAAAACCATGGTCTGGTTTCTGGTATTGATTAGTTTAATGTGTGGTGACCCAAACATAAATAATAAATAATTCCCTCTCTTTTCCTATATAAACCCACCCATGATCCCACATCCTCTTCACTAAAAGAATTCGTAGTTAGTCCAACCTCTATCCTCATCTCTCTCTAGAATCCTCCATAGGCACCGCAAGCACCCAATAAGCCTTTCTAAATCCTCTCTCATACCTTTGGGATCACACTTCTAAGTATAGGATTCCTACCTTTCCCTTTTTATCCATGTTTCTTAATATTGTTATGACCTTTTATTTTCATTTATAAATGTTTTGGTAAGATTTTTTACCTCCCCCATACATCGCTATTTTATTTAATGATGATAGACCCCATTATATTTTGTTAAATACCTCCCTTGTAATATCCAATTATGTCAGCTTTGGGGTCTCTATAGTTGGTATCAGAGGAAAGGTTTAGTTAACCTTTGGAAACTAGGATGCGAAAACATTAGTGAAATCTCTAGAGATATTTCTAAGGTATTTCTAGGGATGTCTCTATGGTTAAGTATACATATAGGTTATAGTCCAAGAAATATGGTAATGATCTTAGAATTAAACCTAAGATGTTACATATTGAAGGTACTCCCCCTTTATTATGTTGTTTCCCATGCTTGATTTTTGCCTCTCACACTATTATTTTTGCGTTTTAGAAAATGCCTGGAAACAGGAAGATTCACGACAATGGAGGATATGATGAATAATAGAATGATATTCTTCATGAGCAACCAAATTTAACGGGATTTGGAAGTCCAAAAATCATTATTATTCCTAATCAAAAATCTCATAATATGATCAATAATCTCAAATTTGGTAAGTATCCCGACTAATCTAATAAGAGAAAGATGGTGTTTCATGATGATCATAGAGGAAAGAAAGTTAAATTTACCTCATGTTAATAATGTGGGAAGAGGAATCAAGGATAATGTTTCAACTGAACTAGAAGATGCTCTAGGTGTGGAAAGTAAGGACAGAAATCCAGTAAGTGAAAATGAAAAGGTTCAGTAAATACCATGGACATGGATAATGGTATTGCTACGACATCAACAACGATTAAATGTTTTAAATGTGGAATGTATGGGAATTATGAAAACCAATGCCCTAAGGGAAAATCTCATGAAGAGAATCATCATAGTCATATGGGTAGTATTTATATTGATGATGATGATGAGACTACAAATGATATGTGAGATGAAAGAATTGTTGAAGCTCAATTAATGGTTTAAGAATCTAGTGGAATGATTTATGTTTATTAAGAGTTATGTTGGATATATAATGGTACTATGGAATAAAGACACATCTAATGATTCTTACACTATTTTTTTTCCTAAATTATTTGAAAGTATATGTTGAATGGTACCGGTACCCATCAAAGGTTATTCAATTATTTTTGGATGGTAGATGATATGTGCATAATGAAAGGATAAGGATATAATGAGATGTTTGATAGTATTAATGAGCTCATGACTGGCATAAGGACAATGTGATTTCATGGTTTCACTATACATATTTTTGGGATTTTTGTATGTGGAAAGAGTTAACTTTTTACAACATTCATGTTTTCACTAAGGTTCAATGGGTATTCATTTTTCAATGGAATACATGATTAAGGAATTCACATGTTTGGAATGTGACCAACAAGATATATATATCTTATGATATACTGGAGATAAATGATTGTATTCAATGCTTAGTAGATGACCTTTCTAGTAATCATTTTATTTATAATATGAGATTGGACAGAAGTATTTTGGTTAAACCTAAAGATTGGAATAGATTACGTTCAACATCAGAGAGTATTGTCTAAGGATAGAACTTATTGTTATGTTATAATATTATAGTTTTAAAAAAGGACGACACATAGGATGGGAGACAACCCATCATTCCAGACAAGGTTGCGGGAATCGTACCCACAACTGAAGTGAAACAGGCCATTATCGCCTACCACTGGCCTACATGAAGTCCCTGGTTAGTATAAATTAGTTTTAATTTATTATATGGTATGATATATGAAGTATAAGTCCAGTTTAGGAACCATATACGATTAATCTCACTTAAGTTGTATTTATGTATATTTAATAACTTTTGTTATCTTATATATGAGACATATGGAATGACCTATCATTCAATCGCATGATCTGCTAAAACTTGGAGAAAGAAAAATTCAACTTCATTTCTTTAAGAGATGAATTGTAAATTGTTCGAGGCACAAGAAAGGTTGAGATTGTACCAAAATCAAGTAAGTATTTCTTATAATTCAAAAATTCTTCAACATTTGGGAAATGATCTTGAAAACCAAAAATGTTGTCCTAGTGCTCTAATATATGATGAATTAGATGGTACCTTATATCATCACAAATTTATGGCATTGTGATTGTTAGATTTTTTTCATAGCCCTGTTCTCTACCACTCTCCATCAGAACTGGACGTTTAGATTTCTCTTCCATATGCATATTTTCACCATTGTTCTCCTATGTGGGAACCAAAGTTATGAGTTACTTTGGGTATCCATTTTGATTCTAATGTTCATTTTTTAAAATTCAGTTTTAGTATTACCTTTTACATTGTGGGTTTCAATGAAAGAAACTTTCATGTAGTAAACCATTTATAACCCCGACGAATTTCGAGGGCGAAATTAATTTTAAGGGGGGTAGAATGTAACAACCCGATATTTTATGAGAATTTTTCTGTTTAATTCCATTGATGTATTGTGTTGTACGCTACACCAAAATTATCTTGTGCTATACGCAACACCGTATTAACTTTCAGTATACGCAACACTATTCGTGGCTCGTGTTACACACAATTTCAAGTTCATTTTGTAGAAATTATTCTACACAACATTATGTATAGATTTTGTTTAATTTATAAATGAAATAATTTTTGATTATGTTATACAAAAAAACCAAGGGAGCTTTCACTATACGCAACCTTGACATGGCTTGCATTACACGCAATCGTGACCTTCCTCGATAACGTGTGTAGTGCGCAATACCGGGTTTCACTAAACAACAATATACTGTTATAATATTATTATGAACTAACTGTTATGAATAGTGGTATCTAAATTTTAAATTTTATGACATTATAATTCATCTTACACGTTTTATATAACATGGTTTGAGAACAAAATAAATTTTTCAGGTAAAATAAGTATTTTTAAAAAAATGCAGTTTTGCCGCCTTTTGATGGCGCACCGACGTTAAATTTAATTTAGGACATGTTTATAATTTATATTTGACAAAATAAAATTCTTCTTTGGAATCAAGATATAAAAATTTACATTGGATAAAATTTTCATATTATTCTAATAACTTTCAAATATTAAGGAATAGTAAAAACACGCTATATTTTAATTAAAAACAACATTTTTCAGCGCAATAATTTATATAGTAAAATTATAATATTTAATGGTTTTAAAGTATAAATATAATTAATTTTTATCATTTAATATAATTTATGTCATTACCATTAATTTTACATTGAATTCATAGGTATAAACATTTCAATCTTTGGCAATGTTTAACTTTTAAAACCCATTTTCTTAACAATGGGATAAATTTTAAATATATTACTACAACTTCTGTGTTTTGAATTTTGAAAAATGGATTCCATATTTGAATTCAGTGGGACCAAGTTTTGTTAATAGGTTACTTTTATTTTTTTGATATTACGAATAGCAACTACGGTAATTTTTATTTACTGTAGTTAAAGGTAAATCGGGTAATTAAGTGTCAACATAAGATTATAAAACTACCCTACCACCTGCCAAAATTATATTTTATGACTATATATCGACACATATTACCTAAGGGTCGGAATAGATTAATTTTATGAGCTTTTAACCATGAAAATAATTTAATTATTATTAAAACCAAAGAAAGTGGCAACATGTCACTGTCTTAAATATTACAAGTATAATAATTTTAATTTAGTGATAAACTTCATTAATCTTCAAACATGAATAGTCTCCATAAATCTAATAAAATTATCTAAATCATTTGAATTTATTTAGAATTTATAGGGATAAATAATTATCATTAATGCTGACACAATAGTGATGTTGAAATTATTTTATTGATTGAAATATCGAATAAATGGTTTAAAAAATATTAAAATAAATATTATATGAACTATTTAATGTTCTCCACTAATTTTATAGATAAATATGAAATGTTATGTATCTATTAAATCTTTTATTTCAAACATATTTTCCTGTCTGGATTTTATTTAAATTCAAATAAACTAATAGGGTCAAAATTGAAACTATTGTTATTTTATAAAAATAACATAATATAAAATTTTTTAAAAATCACAAAAATATTTACCAATTATAAATTAAAATTTATATGGTCTAAAATGTTATAAATAATACATTTATAGACAATTAACATAACATAAGTAATTATTTATGACAATTAAAAATTTAGAATCCTATAACAAGAAATAAAAGTAAATAGATTAAATAATGATAAATCAGGTCGATAATGTTTAAAATAAATTACCAACATGTCTAAATTTTATTGGTTGATGAGATTACAACACTATATCATCTAAGTTAAGATTTAAGACATTTTGGAAGTTTTTATGTGGGGTTTTAATTTATTATAAATTAATATTTTTGAGGTTTCCAACGGTACCCCTCTCCTCCCTTATAAAAGGGAACCTCCTCACTCTTCTCTTTACACAATTTTGAGTATTAATTCATGGCCAAACCCTGCCCGTTTTACTTCTCAACATCCCTATAAACATTTTATAGGTTATGGTATCCTCCAAAGACCAAATCTAGTGCATTAAGAGGAATCTTAAAATATGTGCGTCGAAGAAGAGGTAATCTCTTCTACCGATTCTTTCAAGTTTATTTCTTCTTAAACGTCTTCTTATTTGGTTGTGTAATTATAAAGTAATAACATCAGTATCAATAATATACTGATATGTTATTATAAATGTTAAACAACCCCATTTCACTTCTATCCATCCTACGGAAAATGAAATCACCGAGCATTCGAACTAATGGAATACCGTCTCCACGCCGTGGTGTAATATGTTTTTCCACCACCACCTTACTTGGATGGGTATAATGGTGTATAGAATTACTATATATGGTCAGTATAACATCATACTTATTTTGAGATATTATATCATCCACTCCAATTCCATTAAATAATTATGGTAATGATATCATCGCTCGTGTGTACGTACAGATTACCGTTTGCACGACGCGATGAGATTCATTCTCCATGTCAACCATTAAATAATGATTATAAAGTATATATAATGAATAATAATGAAATATATGACATAATTAAGCTACTGGATTTATTTATATATATATATGTCATCTACTTACTTCCATTCAAGTCAATAAGGAATGTAAAACAACGTTCATGCGTACGTACGACCTACCGTCTCCATGAACAGTGTATTTCATTTCATTCATCTATATATTATATGTATATATAATGAATATATATGATATATAAATCATGATTTACATTCTAGAAATATGTAAATCATGATATAAGTAATAATAATATCAAGAACAAGTCCAAACACGTACGATAAATAAAACGATTTTACCCAAAACGTTGCTTTAACATGCAATTTACAAAAGAACGGGTAATATAAAGTAATAAGTGAATCATAAATGATATCATAACAATGAATATGATTATTTAATAAGTTAATGATATTATTTAAATCATTATAAATTATGTTAAAATATGTATGAAGCATATCAGACCTAAGGTAAGGGATAACTTTTCCAATCTCATTTTGTGTCCGAGATTTTTTATTCATAAGTATTTACTGGGGTAATATTTGTCATCCATGTCCCTATTTTCTAAAAATGGTTTCATGTATGTTTAAAGTATTTTTTACCCATTTTTGACTTTTACTACCTGGTATTTAAGGAATATTTCTTTTTTTACCATACGAGGTACTTTTTTACTTTTCTGGAAAAAGTACGAGAAGAATGTTTTTTTAACTTATACGGAATGAACGGATTTTTATGGTTTTATAATGCCTTATCATCATCAAGAGTACTCTATAATATTTCATGACTATTTTCAACCAATACATTTTATTTTAAAATTTTATGGAAATTTTTTAAAAGAATATTATATTGAAGAAGAAAGGATATTTTCCTCAAGAACTCATTTCAAGTGTTTTATCAAAACCATTTTCCACCTATGATGAAATTATTCTCATATGTGTATGTTTCAAGAATGATGTCTCTATGAATTACATGGTTTCACTTTTCTTATGATGAAATGATATCCATTTTTTTATATGGATTATGTTATGATGGGATGATGTTTATGAATCCCAATTTATTTATTGGGTTAGAATGAATGATTTATTTTTATTGTGGGGAACACAAATGAATGATTTAATTATGAGATTGGTGGGACCTATATCTCCCTCAAATGAATTGGGTAAATATTTATATCTCATGAGATAGAGATGGCTGGAATGGTAAGTTAATCCGGTTCAGTGATACAGGACTGGAACGAGGAGTGAACTAGATTCAGAAAGGGACATTGTCCACTAAGATGGTCTTGGCAGTAATGCCTTAGCTAATATGGAAATCATATCATGTTTTTAATGGTTTCCCACAATTAAATGTCTTATTCCCATGCTAGTTTATCATTATTGATGTTTTTTTTATGGTATATGACTTACGTACGTCCAAGATTTATGCCTATTCTCAAGATTTTGATGTTTAGATTTTATGTTCAAGTTTTTGCATTAAAATGTTTATGGATTGTTTTATGTTCTCTATGTTTACCCTTACTGAGCATTTGAGCTCACCCTTTTTTTGTTTTCTTTTCCCAAGTATATAAAGAAATGTTTTTGTTATGAAAAAAATGGAAGATCTTTATGGGAGATGTTGAAGATATTTCACCAAGATTATAAGATTATGTTCCAAGTTTCCAAAGGCACTAAACTATTATGATCCTTGAGTGTTGGTTTTTGTTATGTATTATGTATTCTGAAAAATTAATGTAATTTCCAATTACGTTAGGTTTGGGGTATCGATAGGTGGTTCTGGAATAGATGTACCTAGGGGTGAAAACCCTGACAAGGAGTTTCGGGATTGACCCGGGGTATCCTGGTACACGACAATGGGCTTTGCTGCACGTTTGGTTATGACACTCCCAGGGGATATGCTTTGGTAAATTCCCATGCTTAGTATGAACCATTATTAATGGAGTTAAAAAAATTCCCCTAAAAATATATGTTCGAAAGTAGATCATGAATATAATAGATTAAATCCTATGGATTCATAAGTAAAGGAAATAAAAGTTATTTATAAGTCGTTAGTTTTGTGCTTGGATTACCCTTTATATGTTACCCCTAACATTCCTTTTATTCCAGCCAAGGGTCAGTAATATGAGGACTTGGGCTAAAAACTGATGTGAAGATCAATTTGATGACTATGCTAATGAGATTCCCAATCTGATGGGAGGGGGAAATTCGAACTTTGTCATGCTTCTCTCTCAGTTAACTTAAGATTTGAATAGAAAAATGGGTCAAGAGGAACGTTGAGCCCCCCAAAGAAAGAACAAGTTGTTATTGAGAGATTCATGAGACAAAGACCTCCAACTTTTAATGGATCATATCGTCCCTCAATCGTCGAACAATGGATCAACTCCATTGAAAATATCTTCCCCACCCTTAAATTTTCTGAACAAGTGAAGGTTTTCCAGGCTGCTTATCATATAGAGGTGAAGCTGATCAATGGTGGACGTTGATCAAAAATATGAATCATGATGAAGAGATTGAGGCGTTGGAATAGATGGATTCCCAAAAGATGTTTTTTGATAAATATTTTCTGCACACCATCAGACTTAAGATGGAAAGGGAATTCTTTACCCTCAAGAAAAAAATAACGAATCTATCAGAGCGTACAAGGAAAACATCATAATGCTTGAATGATAGGTATCCAGCTTTGTCGTTACCCCCGAATGCAATGTCTACCGCTTATTTGGTGGGTTGATACCTAGACTGTGGAAAGTTCTAATGATTTCTGACATCGACAACTATGAAGAAATTGTTTGATGTGCCCTCATGGTCGAAATGAAGACCATAGAATCTCAGGGGTATCATGGGGAATAGAAACGTAAGGTGGACTTCAATGTTGACGGTCCGATGGATAAATTCAACTATGCTAATAAGATCCATCACCCCACATTCCAAAGGTGTGGAAAAAAGCACCCTATAAATTCCATGAAGGGGGTGAGGAAATGATTTAGGTGTGGAAGAGAAGGGCACCTGGATATTAACTATCGGTAATAAAAACTTGTTTCTGTGACATAATAGAGGAACTCTCTACTAGACCCTCAATGCATTGTTCATTACATCAACTGCCAATAATCAGGGAACTTCTCAAATCAGTTCCCTAAGACAAGGGTTTTCAGAGGCATCCAACGACCTCCAAGGAAGCATGGGCGAGCTTTTTCTATCACTACCACCGAAGTGAACCTTGAAAATGATGTGGTGACAGGTGTGCTAATTTTTCACTCAATAATATATAATGAACATATTGATTTTGGTTCTATGAATTCCTTTATATCCAAAAATTTTAGTAGAACAATCCCAGCACCACCATAAATCATGGAAGTAAAGATGTCGATGAGTACTACAAATGGGGAAATTATTTCATCCCAGAAATATAACTCCCCCTATCATAATCTGTGGACTGAACTTCTTAGAAAACCCTGTCATACTCCCTCTTGTATAATTTGATGCAATTCTCTACATGGATTGGCTTCCCTCAAATATAGACAACATAAATTGATGTAAGAGGGAAATGACTCCCCATGTAGAGAATTGACCCCCGGTTTTATACAAGTGCAAGGAGGAAGATAAATATTCTTTAGCTCCATCATCTCAAGGATGGATATTACTACCATATGAGCATATGTATCTAGATCAAATGATTGTGTCTAAGGATGCAACTATCCTTGAAGACATTCTTATTGTGAGGGATTTTTCTGAAGTGTTTCTGAGGAATTTCCTGGTCTTCCTCCTAGAAGATATGTTGAATTATCAATTGATATTATACATAGGTTGTTTCCTATATCCAAGAATCCATATAAAATGGATGTTGTGGAGCTTGAGGATCTGAAAAAACAACTACAGGAGAATCTTGATAAAGAGTTTATTCACACAAGTGCTTCACCATGGGGTGTGGTAGTACTCTTCATCAAGAAGAAGGATGGGTCAATGTGCCTTTGCATCGATTATTGTGTGCTTAAAAAAATCACAATAATGAACAAGTATCCTCTCCCATGAATTGGTGACTTGTTCGATCATCTGAGTGGAGCACAATACTTCTCCAAGGTAGATTTTTTGTCAGGATATTATCAAGTAAGGGTGAATAAGGAAGATATCCCCAAGACTGCTTTCTGAACAAGTTACAGGAAATAAAAATTCATAGTAATTCCATTCGGACCCACTAATTTTCCAACAATCATCTTGGAATTTAAAAATAGAGTCGTTAGAGATTACCTCAACAAATTTTTGGTAGTATTTATAGATGATATTCTAATATACTCAAAAACTAAATAGGATCATGAGGAGCATCTATGAACTGTACTAGAGATCGTGCGAAAGGAGAATCTCTATGAAAAGTACAGAAAGTGTGAGTTCTGGTTGAAGGAAGTCTCATTCATGGGCCATATCACCATAGTCAATGGGATATCTATGGATACCTCTAAAATAGATGAAATTTAGGGAATGAAAAGGACAATATTGGTAACAGATATATATATCTTCTTGGGGATAGATGGATATTATCGATCATTTTTGAGAAAATTATCACGCTTTTCCAACCCTCCTACCAAGCTAACTCAGAAGGAAGTAATGTTTTCTAAGAGGGATGAACATGAAAAAAGTTTCAAGGATTTAAAATGGAGGCTTATCACTGCGTCTGTGATCACTTTAACCACATGTGTAGAACTTTTTGTGGTATTCAGTGATGCCTTGAAGAAGGGCATGGGAAGTGTGTTGATGAAAAATGAAAAATTCATTGCCTATGCTTCAAGGAAATTTAATTTTCATGAGTAGAATAATCCAATGCATGATCTAGAGTTAGTTGTGGTGATCTTCACTTTAGAAATTTTGCGGCATTATATTTTTGGGGAGAAGTGTGAAATATATATGGACCCCAAAAGCCTCAATTTTATATTCACATAGAAGGAGTTGAACATGCACCAATGAAGATGGTTAGAGCTAATCAAACACTATGATTGCTCAATCCATTACCACCATGAGAAATCTAATAAGTTGTAAGATGCTCTAAGTTGAAAAAATCACACATCTCTATCATTGATGAGAATTGAGAAGGATCCAATCTTCATATATTTGATGAAGATAGACATGGAAATCATAAATAAGGTAACATCATCAATCCTTTCACAAATGATTGCTCAACTGTCTCTTTTGGAAAGTTTAATGGATTATCAAAAGGATGATGTGTGAATTTAGATGAAAATATATTCTATCCGAAGAGATAAATACTCAGAGTTCAATGTTAATGAAGAAGGAATTGTGAGATTTGGTAAAAGACTATGTGTTCCATCAAGTTCGGAGCTGAAGAAAGAAGTTTTGGATGATACACATAGTTCACATTTTTCTATTCACACAGGGAACACAAATATGTATTGGGATCTCTGAGACCATTATTGGTGTGATAATATGAATAAGTAGATCGCTGAATTTATATCAAAGTGCCTTGTGTGTAAACAAGTGAAGGCTGAGAGACAGAAGTCTGAGGGGAGGATGAAACCATTACTCATACTAGCATGGAAATCGGATATCATCACCATGGACATTATCACAAGACATACGAAGGAATCCAAAGGATACAATGCAATCTGGGTTGTAGTGGATCATCTTACAAAGTTTGCACACTTTATAGCAATTCCTGAGGATTTCTCATTAGATCAACTGGAACATATATATATCAGGGAAGTGGTAAGGCTGCATGGAGTACCTATATCTATTGTATCTGATCGAGGTCCAAGATTCACCACTATGTTTTCGAAGAGACATTAACATGATCAAGATACTGAGCTGAAGCCCAAGAGCCTCAGCTTAGTTGGTGAGGACTCGGCAAGTAAATACAAGAGACCTGAGTTCCAAATGGGGTGGAGACATATTTTCGAGGTACTGTAGTAGTAATGTAGAAGGCACTATTCGGTACTATAGCTGTTGGGACTATTCATCATTTTAGGCTTTTCGGGCCACCGTTTTGGGCCTTAGGTCCATTAAGACCATCGGTCCACCCTAGGCCTTCAGTTCGGTAAGGTTTTTAGACCACCTTAAGGATTTTATACTGCCTCAAGGCCATCGGACCACCTCAAGGCCATCGAGCCACATCAAGGCCTTCGAGCCACCTAAAAATGGTGTTTAAATGATCAGACAGACACTATAAGGAGTATCATCTAGATGGGGATTCAGAGAAGGGACATTCATTAGAGTATAATCTAAGAGGATTTTTCAGAAAGAGAGGGTATGTCATTTCCCTCGGGACCAAAATGTGCTTTCCCGAAAATCCTAGATGAATATCCATGTGATGGTGGAGAGTAAATATCACGATGAAGAATCTGGGAAGAGGAGTTACAAGTATATTCTATAAATTTCCTATGACCCATGGGTCATGTAATCTCTGAGCCTACAGGCCTTGTAAGGGATCCCCCTCATCCCTTTAAAGGGGGGTTTTCAAAAATCAATAAAAAAAAGGCCATCAGGCCATTCGGGCTGGATACTAAATGAAAGGCAGTAAAGCTTATCATCCTCATACTAATTTCCAATATAAGCGGACTATCAAAACACATGAGGACATGTTGAGAGCTTTCTCAAGGGAATTTAAAAGAGGATGGGATCAACATCTTCCTCTAGTTGAATTCTCCTATAATAACAATGTCTACTTGAGCATCCAAATGGCACCATATAAAGCCATTTATGGGAAAAGATGAAAAAAATCCGCATGTTGGGATGAATTCAGTGAGCATAAGAAGCTAAGACCAGAAATGGTCGACGAAATGGTGGAGAAGGTGAAAACTATTCAGAAGCATATCAAGGAATACCATAGTCAACAAAAGAGTTATGAAGATAAATGTCGATGAGACCTTGAGATTAAATTTGGAGACAAGGTATTTTAACACATATCTCTCTTGATGAAGGTCATGAGGTTTGGAAAAAAAAGGGATGTTAATCCCTAGGTACATCGACCCCTTGGATATTCTTTATCGTGTCGGGGTTGTGGCCAATTGACTAGCACTTTGACCTACCATGGCCAAAGTACATGATGTATTTCATGTATCCCTTTTAAGAAAGTATATACCATACCCTTCACATGTACTATCTTCAGAGGTGGTGCAGTTAGAGTATGATCTTTCTTATGAGGAGCAACCAGTGAATATATTAGATTGTTGAGAAAAAGTTCTACGAAATAAGACAAATCCTCTCGTCAAGGTGTTGTGGAGAAACCAAAAGATTGAAGAAGCGATGTGGGGATCAGAGGAAATGATGAAGTAGAGTTACCCAAATCTGTTTTAGTGTGGGAAAAGTATATTTTGAGGGAAAATTTTCTTAATGGGGGAAGAATGTAATGGTCCAAATATTCATTAATGGAAATTCATCTTGAGCTAATTAAATGCCTCATTATGTAAAATGTTTCTATAAAATCTGAAATTATTTTGTTTTATGTTTTTTTATTTTAAAATAATGTTAAGAATTGTGATCTTTGCTAATATCACAGTTGAACAGTGATCTCGTGATTAGTATAAATATAGGGCTTTAACAAATCCAATTTACTTAGACAATGGAAGTGATGGCCTCATCCAGTAGACTTGACCCATATGAAGCCCATTTGTCGGACCTCAAAAAGGAGTTGGCATCATTGGGCTTCACTCTTGAAAAATCCCAAGCCGAGTATCAACATGTTAAGCTTGAATGGAATCGTGTATGAGAGATGTGGAAGTTGATAGAGATTACCACCGGACCAATTTTATCTGAGCCACCCCAAGAGTCTGTCCCCATCACAGAACTTACTTTTAGATCTTATGCGGGTGTTATAAGGGGTTATATAACAAGACCTTATCACTATTATTATGTTTATTATTTTGTATATAATAATGAATATACATTCATTTTATTATTGTTACTTTGTAAATAGTTTTTAAAGCGCAAATATTATTTTGAGTTAATATTTAACTAAGAAATAAATTTTGATGAATTAATGGAATTTTAAATTAAATAACATTTTAATAAATTCTTATTATTATTATTATTATTATTATTAAATATAACTATAGTATAATTTTATTAATGATATTTTAATTTTTATTAATGTTTGAAAGCTGTTTTTTTCAAAACCCATGAATTTTCAATAAATTGTCATTTTTATTTTAAAATTAAAAATTCACATTTTTAGAAAATTATTTAGATAAAATGAATATTTTTTTGGAATGAGGACATCAAAATTATACAATGGTGAATTTTTCATAATTTTCTGAGAGAGTCGAATTTTTGGCTAAAAATTAAATACCGTTTAAATATATAATTTGTTTTATGACATCATAATGATCCAATATTGATGTAATAAAATACTATAAATCATATGTTCGGCCAATATATGTGTTTACATTAAAATAATGTGATTTTATGTTTTTTTATTTATATTACAAAACATTTGTGGACCCTCCAAGAGTTATAAAACATTTTTACTTTTTAAATGAATTTTCTTGAGAGAGTGACTCACCTCCACCTAATCAAACCTATTATTTTAAGAAGTTAGGACATTGGACTTATAAAATATTATTTTCCACTCCTGTTTGGCATAAAATATGGGTAAAAAACATGGTATGGTTTGTGGAATTGATTATTTTAATGTCTGGTGACCCAAACCTAAATAATAAATAATTACCTCTCTTTCCAATATAAATTCACTCAAACACCCACTTCTTCATCACTAAAATCCTTTAGTGTTCGTCCAACCTCTGCCTTCATCTCTCTAGAATCTTCCCAAATCCCCTCAAGCTCCCAATAATCCTCTCTCAAGCTTCTACCAAGCCTTTGGGGTCACATTTCCAAGTAAGGGATTCCTACCTTTCTCTTTTTATCCATGTTTCTTAATATTGTTGTTCCATTTTATTTTCAATTATAAATGTTGGAGTATGATTTCAAACCCCCCCCCCCATACTTCCATATTTATGTTTTAATTATTGTAGACCCCTTTATCTCTCATTAAATTCCTCCCATAAACACCCATTACAACACTGAAATTCCTAAAGGAATTTATCTCTCATCATTTACATTCAAACAATTTTTTTGTATCATGAATCTAAATTCCATTAAAAATTCTGGAAAATGTATCAATATAACCCCCATTACTATCCATTTCATTTAAATTTTATGAGACACCTCTTTATCTCTCATCAACCAATTTTTTTGAATTCTTATGTCACACCATTATGCTGCCGAAATTGCACCATGTTTTTTCAAGCCAAAGTCATTGTGTAGTGAATACCATGCCCATTTATCTATCAAGGGTATTCACCTTTATAAAAATTTAATTATTGATTATAGTGTTTTATTTTTGAACTCAACATTCCTTTATCATAGAATAAATTTCTATTTGTAATGAATCCATGTTTTATGATCCATGTGGCACATTTATGAATGAAATGAAATGATTATAAAGGGTGCACCCTGATAGCACTCCAATGAATTGGGTAATGATTAATATCCTGATAGGTCAAGTGAAATGAGAGTTTACTCATGATAGTTGAAGTTCAGTGAGGGTTTTCTCATGCTCCATGTGCAATGTGCCTTGGCTCATGATAAAATCATGTGAAATGGTGTTGCCACATTTCCATGTTATGATTATCATGCCTTATCCCGCCTTTATGTTTCTCTTGTGCTCCATTTATATGCCTATTATCAGACATGTACTATATTCCTCATGTTATTCCAGGTTTATTCCCTTTCCAAGCTTTATATCTCACCCTTTTATTATGGATGTCCTCAGGTTATCCTATTCAAGGCTATGTACGAGGGAATATAGTGGCAGGTAAAGGAATTTTCTGAACAAAGATGTTGTATTTCATGTTTTATGTTGTTATGTAATGGTCATAAGCCCCAAAGACACTGGACCTCTTGATCTTCTATGTTGTATGAAGTGGAGTTTATGTAATAAATTATGATTATGTGTGTATTAAGGAGAAGGGTTTTCATATACTATATATAAAATTATGAAGTCTTCCAAATGGATGAGTTTTTATGATATTTTAATTATTGAAGATTTTGGATATTCATTTATTTTTTTTCAAATATATTAAATGTGATGATGTTTAGATGGTTTTTCAACACTCTAGTAATAAAAAGGAAGGATCATGATTCTATCCAAGATTTAAGGAATGCATTAAGAACATTTATTCCAATCATTATGAAAGTCATTATGAATATTGTTGACTCCCATTAAACTGGTGGTTCAAATAAAGAAAAAAGAAGAATGTTTGAGTGTGTTGTTCAAAGATTGAGTGGGAACATTGAACTTGAAGTTCACACTACTCCATATGTATTTTGATAAATTATAAATATATAAAGTGGAGATAGTGAATTAATAATTTGTTAGAAACTATATTTGATTCTAGGAGAATTGCTAAATAAGTGAAGTGCCATGTTACCGATTAAAGTTTTGCAATCAATTAGAGTCTGATGAATAATGTGATTAAGTGATCATAAAAAAAAGGTTATAAGATAAACAAAGACAAGATATACAAGAAAATTAACATGATACCAAGGGTACCAGATACAAAAATGATTTTATAGATAGTTTCATAAAAAAGACCTAGAGTAAGTTCTTTTTCATTGTTGTGTAAGAATGTGTAGTGGAAGAATAACTTATAGGAATAAAGGTTTGGAGAAAGTATCACAGTGACAACATAACACATGATATTGTTAATGGTTCCATTATTTTTTTTAAAAATTATTTTATCATATTATCTATGCGAGTAGAACATGCAGTATCAATTGACTATAGTTATTTGAAAGTAATGGTTATTACCTACTTGATATAAACCCTTAAGGATTGTTTTATAGTGGATATATGGTTTTCAATTATTTAAAAATAATGTTGAGGAATAGATACTATTTTTTAACATTTAAAAGGGAATCACTGGGTATGGACCTTTTGAAACCTACATTCAAGGAAACCCCATCCCCATGAAGCGATCACTCTAAATAGATCCCGAGTTGAGAAGTTTCCATTTATAGTTGAGTTGGTAGATTGTCCCGAAGGGTGACGAACCAACTAGTAATGTTTCGACATAAAAATCTATCATAATAGGGTGTCCACACCTCATTTTTACCTCCGATTCAGAATCCGGGTTACGATTCAAGGATAGTGGACCCCAGGGGAGAGGTTCACTTGAAAAATGGACTCCAATGAAATATTATCTACTATTATTGAATAGTGATCCTTTTAAATTCTTATATTCCTATTGTGGTGTTTATTTAATGTGGATTCCATTGACTATAACTATTGGTTAAGGTTGTTCTTAATGAAGGGAAACATAAAAATAATCAATCACTAATTCAACTAATCTCAGTGATCACATGGATCCTGACTGGCCCTTTTATATTTCACATTTTAATTTTATGGAATATGATCATTTTATGTCTCCATGATTTTTGAATAATGATTTATATTTTTATTCTATGTTACATGTTTTATTTACATTATCATATATTTTTTGTCAACATTTCAATGATATGTTCTATGATTATTCTATCATTCATAATTATAACTTCTTATGAATTTATGATCTTCTTAAATAAATATGATACTTTAGCATGATCATATCTCTCACTTTTTAATAATCTAGTGATTAATCTTATATATATAATTGACAATGTTTTACTACTTCTTATTATGTAATTATATGTGTAGACATGAAATTTTTATCGGTATTTTATGAAGATGAATTGGATGTCAAATGGGACGATAATAATAGATTGTTATTTTATCCAATGTCAGAAAATAGTTGAGTTTTGGATCAGTACTTTGAAATTTAGAATATATCTATAATAAGGTATAATGATTAATATTTTTTTAGACATCTATGTTTTTGTGAGATTCTGTGGATAAAATGGGTATTATTAGAAACAAATATAAACATTCAAGACATTGGAGGGATTCAGTTGGTATTAGAATAGGGATTAGTTATTTTTAGGGATATGATTATGAATAAATGATTAATAGAACATAATGAAATATAGGTTAATCCAAATATTAAATTGGGTAAAATAACAGTTTTATAGTAGAATTAATAGTTTTATATGTTTTATGGAGGGTGAAATAGGTTATGAAAAGTTAGTATTACGTTTTTCGTATGATTGATCACATTTTTGTAATTTGATATTATTACTTATCACAAAAATAACATTGGTTTTATATACTGTATGGAAATCAAATAATTTGATAAAAGAACTAATGTGATGGTGAAATATATTGTTATCCTTAATATCAATGAAATAAATACTGATATATTTTGGAAATTATAATTACTATTCTTACTCTGTTATCTCGGGATATTAATAATGACATAAATAATATAAAGATCCCAAACACACTAATATAAAAGTAACATGATATCAAATCCTTAATGGAAGGAGAAACAATGTACATTAGTGGTTCATCCAATCAATTAATTGTTCAAAATTTTTTCCACTACAGAGAAAAGAAATATTTTTTTCATTAAGAAAAAAATATTCAATTTGTTCATCTACTATTTTGATTGTGAAAATGATATATTGTGTAAAATAATCTACACATGAAAATATTAGACATTTTTATCATTGAAATCAAATTTTTATATAGTTATTATATATAATGTATGTAACTCCTCAAAATTTGATACTTACAAAAATAAATTACCTATAAATATTTTTATTCTCATTTTGGTATAGTTATATGAAAATATATAATTATATTGATTTTATTATCATATATCAAATATATTATTTTAATGAATCTGACTAAATTATATTAAAAATTCATTGATAAAGGAAGGAAATGGAAATGATAAAAGAGTATTCAATGTCTGACCTTAACAAAATTTTATTACATGTAGTAATCCATGAAATATTCGTGGATGTAAAGGATGATTATAAGAACTTATAAATAAATTGGGGAAAATATTTGAAATATAAATATTAAAAATGATTAATTTTCCCAATGAGAGGAATATTTTGAAGAAATATTTTTCTTATTCTCTCTATATTTAAAATATGAAAAAATTTATTTTTAGTGTAATAATTATGAAATATTTATAAATACATATGCGAAGAACATCACATTAAAATAATGGTTCCAATATAAAAACCTAAATAATTGTGTGATTATTATTACATACTAAATAGTCATACATGGAATAAATATTAAATAATAAGACTAACCTATCTTTATTGACATTAAACAAAAAATCATCATTCTTGGACTAACATTGAGTTCCTAATAAAACATTTATATAATGAAATACCTATATTAATTATATAATCACCTATTTTCATTAGTAAGAGGAATTAAAATATCATGTATGAAATTATTATTATGTGAAATGCGATAGTATATTTTTTATATAAATATTCAATCTCAATAAATGAAATTTATTTTATTTCAATTATATTTAAAATAACTATGTCGAAAAATTAATCCCTTCAAGAAAAAATTGGGAATTTACATAAAATTAATTATAAGAAATCGTACTTTATAAATATTGGATTTATACATACTATAAGATTAATAAAACTATATTTTCACAATAAACTCATGTTAATAAAATTATTTCATAAATGAAATATTATTTCTTATAATCTCTCAAGATATTCATATGATCATTCTAAACTATTGAAACAATGAAATAACGAGGAAATGTAATACTATTTTACAATAGGGGTATATAATGGGTGTATTTAGTTAGGGACTTTTGGTTTCCTCTTTTTGAAAAATCATCATACTTTCCATTAATGTTTTGATTTAACCTGTTAATGGATGTTATAGTTTTGATGTATATAGAAATAATGTTTTATTATATGTTAGGATTAACTAATTGGACCAATATAGCTATTATAAAATAGTTTAACACTGTGATTTTGGGTGCAGATTTAACTCATGAGATGGAAAATAATAAACCTATATCCATTAACCGAGGGATAAATGCATTTGATGTATCTGTAACTAAATAAAAATATCTCAAAATCTGACTATTTATGATTGTTGATGTAAGATCCCATATTTCAAAAAAAAATCTTTTTGTTTTCCCAAATATTTGAGGGATTGAGAAAGTTCTAGGAGAATTTTTTCCTTTATAAATTTATAATCTTTTTTATGGATCAACGTTTCGGACCGTTCAGTTATAAGACTGATTGTGAGATTACATGTCTTTCCATGATGTCGTAGGTCCATTGGTGTGGTCATATGTCTGATCGTACAATCATTTTTTTCATATGATGGATCCTTTATTCATGTGATCACTTTTTAGTTCTTTCAGTTGATTGATGCAGTGGCTTATTTTTTCATACAGTTGTCCCTCCTTTTTTCTAGTGGTCTCTTGTTTGTATAGTAAATCCAAATGGTATGATCGCTCAGTTAATATATTATTCACAAATTCTATCCATGTGGTGTGTTTGATCCTCATAGGCACTTGGTTATTCATGTGGTCACTTTTATAATTCATGTTTTCACTCTATACAGTATCTTTAGATGGTGGGTTTTCATGGTCCACCATCTACAAAAGTATAAAATTCAATATTAACCTAGAATAACGTAAAATAGGGTTATAAAATTAATAAATAAATATTAAAGGGAATTCATAAATTTGATCCTTGATCAATTAATATGGTTTATATCAATGATTTTATTAATATTAGGATTTTTAAATTAATAGGGCGGTGGGAACTAAATTTTATTTAAATCTAAAAAACATTAAGGTGAATTAAATAGGAATTTTTTACAATGTCTTTCGAAATACCAAAGATATTCGTATCTATTTTCTAAAAAATTATATTCCATTCCCATTTTTTATTTTTCGTGCTTTATCTAATGTTCATGAAAACCAAAACCTTCACTATTGGAGTCTTACGACCATTGTAAACTGATGTGAGTTATTTATTTATGATTCTAGCATGTTGAAATTCCCTCTCCCCTTTATTCTTAGTGTAGTAGGACATAAGATTATTTAAATATAGGGGATCTGATTATTTTATCTTGACTTAGGAAATACGTGATTTAATCATGATTTAGTTTCTCTATATGGACATATTAAATTAACTATAATAAAAATAATGATATATAAATCACATGGAAATTTTTTATTGAATAATCTAAAAATATGTAAAAGAAGAAGTTTATAATATTACATGCTTCTAAATTAACATTGATAACAAAGATATATAAATATATTATCACAAATTTATTTTATATTTATTCATTAAAATAAATGAATATCATTTTAGGATAATCTTGATATATAAATTTTCTTAAAAAAATAAATAATAATGGATTGAAAATATATATCTTAATGTAGATGAATAAAAATTAAAATAATTAATGATTCCTTACATGCTGAAGTACTATTTGTGAATTTATTTTATGAAATGATTTTTTATGATTTTTCAAATTACATAATTGAAATAACATAATTATTTCATTTTATAGATAATTTATATTTCAGGATTTGGGGTTTAAAATTTTTTTTGAGTTGATTGCTTGCGTTTTTATGATATTCTTGATGATTCTTATTGAAATTTATTAGAGTGTGTGATATATATTTGGATATATCTTTTATTCATTTTTTAGTGAGGTTTAATTATATAAAAATAATATAAAACATAAAAATATTAATTTTAATTGATTAATCAATGAGGGTTATAATTTATTTTCAATTTCTGTTAGATTTCATAAACACAGAAATAATACCTGAAGCATGTTTATGTTTATTTCAAGTTATAGTTATCCACATGAAATATGTATCTTTCTAAAAAATCGTATCCATAATAAACTGGTTAATGTAATATGATAATTAAATTTTTTTCCTAAAGATAATATCTTGGGGTTGAGAAAATTCAACATCAAAAATAAATGACTGAAATGCCTTTTTTTAATTGCCTTTGATGGCCCTTGGAATAGTGTGCTGATAATACCATTATTTCAATGTGGACATTCTCTAGACTATTAGAGACTGAATATGAATTTTTGGATTGTTAACATTGAATTGTTGGGATCATCGATAAGAAGTGGTTTGGGAGCCCGTGTTACAGTAATGGTTGATTCTGATGATTTTTTGATGAAATATGATATGAAAAATAGAGTCAAGGAATACACTATGATAGATTGGAAAGTTAAGTGTTGGGATTTCTCATCGTTATACACTTCTTTGATGCTATTAAATGGTTGGTTGGATTATTTATAATTTTTGGGTTCCCAACATCTTGACACATCATAAATATATGAATCTTAAGTGAATTACTATTTTGGTAATTTATAATGAGTCCTAGAGTATACACAATTAATAAAATATAAATGAATTAACAAATGAATGGGTATGGTTCACAGTGTGTATAATTTATGATAACAAACATGATAATATAATAAGTATAATTATTTATCTAATGAAACATTTTTTAAAATAAATAATTTTTTATTGTTTGAAATAAATTCATATTGATAATAATTAATTAAAGGGAATATGAATAATAAATGTTGAACTATGATGATTTTTCATGGTTTAAATCTAGATTATAAAAGTTGTATGTGGGTGTCTAGTGAGATAATAGTAGTAAATGAGTCTATGTATAGGTTGTTTCTATTAGTGTGGTTGAATTTGACATCAATTGGGAAACTGAAACCAAATTTTTTGGGTGTGTGGTATAGTTCTCCAACAGCTAAGATGGAGAGGGAATGGATAGTTGACTTATCCCCCTCCCATGAATTCCTTTTGGTTTTAGATTATGTGTATGAATATCCCAAGTTATAATGGATTATGATATAGGGTGTGATTTTACACTACTAATGATGTCTCACTATTTTATTATGCATTTATTTTTGGGCTCTAATAGCATGAGGTATATAATATACATATATCTAATTGTTGTGGATATGGATTCCCTTGGTTGTACCTTTATGGGCTATACTGGATTGAAATATAATTCATAGTCATGGGTTATAGTGGATTTTGGACATACACTAGGTTACAAATGAGATGATGATGATTAGGTTGTGTCAGGATACACTTTACGTAGAATGGTTTTAATTTGATTACATAAGATACATGTTGACTTATTGAAGGGTTGAGCACATAATGATAGACACTATGGAATTAGAGTGACAAACTTGGTGGGAAGTAGAATAAGGGTACCTACATTTATATATATATATATATATATACTCTTTTTATATAGAATAATTTATTTTTATGCATTACTTAGTGTGTATGACATTGTGATGATGATAAAATAGCTTTATCTACTTATGGGAAGAGTTATATTTACTCGTTTTTTCATTGGGGATTAGTATTATTCTTTCACTATTTGTATTGTAGGTTTATCAGATGATCCTATAGAGTATACATGTTATGATCACCCTATATATCAATATTTTTTTCACGTACACTTGCGTTGGAAAGTGATAGTGTTTGGTGTTGCTAGGTTGAGTAGTTTTTTTGGAGGTGTTGGGGCTTCATGGTTGTCGTCAAGGTTTATTTTTTAAATATATTATTTATTTAAGTTATTATAAGAAATTTCTTGTATTGGTATTTCTTTCTATTTTTTCTTGGTGTTGATTTATGGTTTCCATCTAATCTCTTATTCTATAAATTAACATTGGGGTTAATGCCTCCCAAGTGAGTGATTTATATGTCATTTGTGTTATTCTCCAACCTACGACCTATTATTGGTCAGTTACAAGGTTCATTATCACCCATTATTTCATACCATCTCAATAGGGGTACCTTGGGTGGGAGGGGTTTGTTCTAGTTAAAACAAACATCTATAAATTTAATCTATGACTATAAAGAACAATAGTGATAATAGAATAAATTACATTACACTGAGATTATTTTTATTCATCTTGAAGTTTCATCTTCTTGATTCTTAATTTATTTTTATGGTAATATTTTTGATTTCTTGAAATTATAGTTGAGAACCACATTTCATGTTGTTTTAATTATTAATATCATAAAAATTATGGATTATAATTTTTTTCTTTCCAGTTCATATTGCTTAAGGACATTTTAGGTTCTATAATTATGATTTTAAAATCCCTAAATATCAGATAAAATATGTTTTCAATGATATATCTTCAAAACCCTTATGTTTGATGAAGTCCTAGTGTTTTCTTACTATAAATCCATTGATCAAAGGGATCATAGGGCAAGAGATTTTGGTTACTTCTGATGATATAATTGTCAAAAAAATTAGGTTTTCAACTTATGCATTTTTAGACGTGTAATGTGATAGAAAATTCATATAAAATTTACAAACCCAAGTATTAATTATATAAACACTCATGCTACATTATATTATAGAGTATTCTACCTTTGAATGAAAATAATTTTGGAAACTAATAACCTCTCTAGTTTTTTTCATGATTTACGTTTTTAATTACATGAATATTTACAACATTTTTGTTATTTTAAAATTGGTTTATTTTATTTTCATTTCTATATATATATATATTACATTGGATTCACTATTTTACACTATGACTGCTTCTTTAAGTCATCTATGTGTTTAACATCTGATTAATTATTTCAATAAATTTAAATTTTAGTATAATATAATCTGATCATATCATATTGTCTAATATATGATAAAAATAGTGGTTATGTCATGTGAATATTAGATTTTATGATTTAACATTAATACACTCCTCAATCATGAAGTATATTTACCTTTCATATGTTCTTGTTTGAAAAAACACTTGATATTAGATCTTTTCCCTTTAATTTATTTTAATACACATGAAATTAGAGCTTAACTCTATTTGGATATAGACCATTTTATATTTTTTTATTGTATCGACACATGGTTTTATAGCCAATATATTGACCTATTTATCAATGATTTGTTTCCATCTAAACTTGCAGTATTTTCTTTACACTATAATTTTTAATAAGATGGATTGTTTTTACTGATACAACCTAACATACCATCTAGACATTATAAAATTAGAATATGATATGGGAACCAATATTATATAGTTCATACTATGAATACTTGAATTGATGGATTAATACTTTTTTACAAACAAGCATGTTGATAATTTCTTTGTGATGGCAAGACATTATAGAATTTCCTAGAAATAATTATCTATATTTACTCATGATGAATAAATGAAGTATCAAGAAAAATATAAATTTTGGAATACCTTTATTTCATCAATGATGTTCAATATATACATTAAAAATTCATCATGTGGGATAGATAACGAAATACGGAATAATATAAGGATTAATCACTTTAGAACATTCAATGTATTTTGATACGTGAATAGATATATTTAGAGTAGATTACCTAGTTTTTTATTTTATTCTAGAATAATGTATATCATGGATGCATTAATTAATTATAAAAATTATTAAAGGAAACCATTCATTGGGTGAGAAGGAAACTATAGATGATCTTGTTATGTAATACTTTATTTACATAGTACCAAAGGGATGGTAACATATGAGTATGGATATCAATGATACTATTCATTTGAAGAAGCTAATTCTAAATGATATAGAGAATATATTAATGCAATAAATGAATCAACTAGTGAGTGATACTGAGAAGGGGATTCTAAATCATAAAATTGAATACATTTCAACATCTATTTTTTATATATACTTATTAGATTGAAAATCCCACTTTTATTAATAAATCTAAATAATAATTAGACATTATCAATATAGAATATAGTAATAGTGAACATGATTGACTTTTGAGGAGTATGAATAATATTTTTAGATATATTAACATCCATAATGATTATATAGGGAATATAAATTATATTTAATAAATAAAATTTTCATCATACACCATTTTTTATGAGTGAAAAAAAATCAAAAAGTTTGGCCTGTATGTCCTCAAAATATGAAAATGAGTAATGGTGGAAAATCATTGAAGTTGTAAAAATAAAAGTCTTTCTAAGAAAATAATTTTTCATGGTTTCTAAATTAGTATCCATATTCCAATAATATTAATGATTTATAGGATGATGATAGTTTTATGGTCATTGTTTCTGTGTGAAAATGTTCATAATAATTGTTCCTTACTGACATCACAGACACCCTATATTGACATGGTCATTGGGTCCCAACCTACAATGTACTACTAGTTTCCCCACAGACATGTGGTCCCCTATCTGGGGTCCACCCACATACCCAAATGGTTAATTTGATTATTGACTGTCCTCACATGACAACACATTTTCTTTCTAGTGTGCTTTTTCTTCACTCACACACACCCTAGGAAACATCCTAGGAGGTCAACCATCTTGATCAATACTATAGTTGAGAAACCCATAACTATGGAGTTCAAATTAGGAAATCTCTTGAAAATAACGGTTAACTCTATTGAAATTATTCATATCGTTTAATCATTTGACCCTTTATCATTATATGGTGTTACATTCACCCCCTTTAGAGGACATCCTTGTTGTGGACCCCATATCTCTACCCAAGAAGTTCACCACACTTAAGTCTCAATTAATTCTCTGATGCCAATTTAACAATAGGGTCCCACTTATATCATAGACACCCTACCTTGTCATTATTGTTGGGTCCTGGATTGCCAGGTACCACCATTATCCCTATAGTCCTGAGGTCCCTTACCTGCGACCCATCCATGTTCCTGAATGGGTCATCTAACTTATAACAGTCCCCACATGCCAACACATGTTTCTTTCAGTGTGTTTTTTCCTCAATCTCACACACCCTTGGAAACATCCTTGGAGGTCATCCATCCTGGACCCTAATCTATGCCAAATATTCTTAAATTTGGATTTTTAATCAGGTGGTATCCTGAAAACAAAGGTTTATATTGTTAATACAATTCATATTGTCTAATAATTTCAACCTTTATCATTCTAGGGTGTTACAATGCTCATTGAAATATTATTTCTTAATGGGGAATTTGAATCCTAAAAATCTCATTCAATTTTATTTTAATTCTAATATTTATTTTTCATCTGAAAAGAGAAATAGTTCCACATTAATGGAATAAGTGGATTTTATTCCTTTAGACAATTAAATGAATAGGTATATATTATTCCATCAAATGAAGTAAATTTTTATGAGTAACATTATTTTTTATAAGGTTGAAATTTGTGAACTGGAATATTGTATTTTCAATATTTCTTTTGATTTTTAAAAACATTTTTAAAAATTAAATAATATAAATGTTAAAATTTATAATTTAATGACAGGTAAATGTAAACAGATTAATGAAATTATTGAAATTAATATATAAATTACTAAGCTAGATTCAAAATTTAATAATAAAATAGTTTCAATGATATCATATTGTTATATGAATGAAACTTTTATAAAGAAATCAAAAACATCATATTTTATGAGATTATTGAATAATTTAACAACTAGAACAAATTTATTTCGAAAATTATACAATCAACTAAAGCCTAAAAGGAAAAAATTCAAACATGGTTATAAAACCACTAGAATAATTATTTATTACAGTAATTATTCATTACAATGTAATGAAACTTTCTATACAATGCATTATAAAAGATGACATTGGAGAAAATATTTTTCATTAAAAAAGTTCAATCTCTCAAAAAACTTAAGCATTATATTTATATAGATCTCATAGTTATAAAATATATAATTTTTAGATAGATGTTGGTTCCTAAATGTATATTTTTCAACATTAACATACCAATGAAAATTTGAGTATGAAACTCATAGTATTAGTTTTTCAAGAAGATAAGATAAGAATCATAATATAGAAGATATCATAAAGCACATTAGTTGTTTTTAACTCCTAATTAGAGATAATCCATCATTTAAAACTTATAAAAATTTAAGGGTGGATTATTCACATTTCAAACCATGACTGTGGAGAAATTTATGGTATGAGTGATATTATTTATCTAGGTAAGAATTGAATTTCAAATTTAATTTATGTTAGAGTAATTATGCACAACCTCATTAAAATTATCTAAATAAACTATAAAATTTACTTTATAAATTTATATAATAATAAATATACTATTAAACGATCATATAGATTGTGCACTTTATCTTCAAATATGCATGATAATTCTTACATAATTAACATACAAGACCTTAGTAATTATAATTAAACATATCTTAGTATTTTATAAGATTTTTAATGAGTTTGGAATATAATATTTTCACATTGTAAAGCCAATAGATAAACTAAGATACCAAGTAATTGTCTAGTTGGTGTTCTACATGAAAATAAATCTATAATTTCAATTTTTTGTGATCTTTTCCAATTTGGAAAGAAACGGAGCTCTGGTTTAATTCCGTCGGTGAAGTCTCAACCTATGTTTCCTTATATATGGTTCAAATATATATTCTTAGTCCAATAAATTCCTCATTTGTTATAGGAAAACACATTATTTATGTCATATTTGATTATTACATTAGATATATTTGGGCCTGTATTATATAAAATAAATTAAATGAACTCAAATATTTTTAGTATTTTAATTTATCATGATAAAAAAAAGAAAATATAACACATTAAATAGCTAATGTGATCAATATAGATAGTTTCTAAACTCTTTTTTTGAGATATATGTAATGAATAAAGAATAAATTCTAAATTCTTATTATCTATAACATTATTATAGAATAATATTGTTGAATAAAATAATCAAACACTTCAATAAATTTCACAAATAATACTATTTGCATATTTGTTAGATATCTATTAATGGATGGAAACCATGAATATAACCTGTTACACTATAATTAATGTTTCATTTCATCTATTATTTAAAAATAAAATTATTAATTATGGACATGAATAAAAACAAAAATCAGTTACATATAAAGACATTTTATGAAAAATCATCATTTTAAATACTATAGAAGATAATCATAAATTTGATCAAATGATGATAAAGGGATATTTCATGGTTATTCCATCACTTTTTTCATAAAAACATTTCAATAAATAAAATCACACTATTGAAAAAACAATAAGTTCCATGTTTGATGAAACTAATCCTTATCATACTTAATTAATCAGAATTTTTCACATAAAATTTTATTTTTGTGTCCCCTACTGTCTAGTTATAGGATTATGAAACAAATCTGTTGGATGTTCACATACCAGACGAAGGAATAACAAAAGAAATAATTCTATAAGTTATAATAAATTTAATTAATCCCCAAATATATATTGATAAAAAAAAATTACATATAAACTAGATGATCTTAAGTAATCATTTGTTTGATAAAATCATTAGTGGTGCAGAACAACCAATAAGAACTGCATGTTACCTTAGAAATAAATGTGAAAAAAATTCCTTCAAATACCAATTTAAACCATATATGGTAACATATATTTTATAGGATGATATTTGGATATTTATAAAGAAATAAGAAATATATTTGTTTAAATTAAATTAGACTTGGATTCTAGTTGAGTGTGCACAAAATTTTCTTGTAATAGGTGTAAAATTGGAATTATAGAATAAATATTATGAAAATTGTATTATTCCTCATATTAATGATAGACTACTTTATGAGGGTCATTACATGGATTTAAGACTATATTATTATGTGGGATGACATGTATCTCTTGGAATATACTCAAAACCTTCATGTATGACCATCACATAAATGAAGTGTGATAGGGAAAATTTGGAAAAACCTAAATTCCAAATTGTTCTTGCTTCATGGATCCTACATATACATTATGTGAATCCACTAATTACAGTGTGGCATAATATCCAGTAAATCCATTGAATAAAATATCCCCTCCACCCACCATAACACATCAATGGACATAATTATTTACGACAAAAAAACACTTGTATTCTCTGATCTCCCCACTGCTTCTTCTCAATCACACCATTTTTATCCATAATGATTTTAAAATGTGACTCAACATATCGCAATGTATGAAATATTATAGTGAAAATTCTCTATAATGTCTCCAACCTATTTCCCCTCATGTTAGCAAGTAAGTTGGGTTATGTGACTTTGGGTATGAATCCCTATATACTAGAGGTGGACAACAAGCAGAGATGGTGCGAGGGACATAGTGGGGAAACTATAAACTATAGTATAGAGTTTTAATAACATAGTAAATAATGAAATAATCATCAAGAAAACCTATAAAAATACATTCCAAACCAAAAAATCCAAATAATAATAAAAATGTACTGGAATGTTAAAGGTATCTAAAAAATGATTAATTTTATTCAAATAAAAGACTTACAAAATTGATGGAATAATACAAAACCCCATTTCTGAACCCCTTGTCAGTCTCATCTCCATGATCCAACCCATACAATAATTAAACCACCTATATAGGGACCATTTCTCTTGTCCATACTTACATCCCTGAAATCATAATAAGTACAAAATGGTACCTCAAAAATGGTATGAGTACAATATAGTAGTCTACCACCAATGATGTCTAAATAACTTCATTCTAGGCATATATAGAATTCAATAATGTGATAAAAATGGGGTATTAATTTAATGAATTAATATTACTCATAAAATGAACCCGATGACCCTCAGGCTCTAGGATGGAACCCTAGTTCATCCAAACCCACTTCTCTTTCATAACAGATGTCACTATATATAGGTGGATACTCCTGCATAAAGATAGCTTTCCATAAAACATTGGAAAATTATCCTGATTTAGGAATAATTTCCAATATCATTCCTCAAGAAAACAAACTAGGCCTAGACTTGTTATAACCAATTACATCCTCACATGGCGTATACCTCCAAGGGGAAAATAACCTCCTTACTATCCCTATATATTATAACCCACTTATGTCCTCCCATGGTGTTCGCCTCTATGGAGAAAATAAAATTCACACATGGAATGGACATGCTAGATCAAATTATATATTCCCATGGCATGAACTTCTAAGGGTAATGTAACCAGGTCATATGAAATTATGAAATATATTTCATTATGATGAATACCTAGGGGCACAGAGAAGGATATATTAAAGAAAGGCCTAAATCCAATATTAGGAAGTAGTCATGTATCTATATCTAGATCAATATCATAGACCAATGTTATATTCTCATTTCTACGATGAATCATTGATAGTATACATAAATCATTTATAGTATACATAAATCAGTTCAAACATGTCATCACAAGATATATTGGTGCATTCCATGAAAATAAATAAGCACAAATAATCAAAAAGTATACCACAAAATAACAACATATATGTTGGGTACTAATAGATTGGGTCTAATTTATTTGGATGCATTCCAAAAGTAATTTCAACCAGCTACCTGACACATCCCCTAAAGTGATATCCCATGTACATGTTGACTGAATCATCCAACACATCCCCGTCAGGGGGATACAACAAATGGACCACCATAATACCTCAAATGTTTAATATAGGTGAATTACACATGCAGTACATAGATAAGGGTTGAAATATCCAACACAAAATCATTTCAATAAAGAGTCATAAAAATCACAAATCCACATGTTACTAAACATAAATAATAGGTCCCATCAGGATAAACATGCACAAAACATGATATCAAACATATTTAATAGGTCTCATGGGTATACAAACGCATTCAAAATAATCATTCTAGGAACCCATATAAACATGCACTAATGATATGGACCACCTACCTTAGGTGAAATGAAGCATCAGTGACTAGGGTCTCTATCCCAGTCCAATTTCACTACTATTATACCGAGAACCATCCCTAGTCCACCATAATAGAATTATAGTCTCAATTTTTATGAGGAACCATACCCAAAAGGTAAGGTAAGATCACAAACACTTAAAAATATTTGTTGCTGACAAAGGTCTGGGTCTAAATGATGTGCAAATGCCACGACTCTGGTTTTGGGTGACGATTTCATCAACAAAAAACAATTCTCATATTATTCCATGAAAAAACATTTATTCGATCAATAAATCAATAATATTTTGGGATTAACCAATAAAAAGAGATATAATTGATCGACATCAAGATAGAACTCACCAGATGGGTAATTAAGGGATCAAACCAATGTTCAGGTGTCAAGGAGGAATAATAAAGGAGATGAGAGAACCCAAAGTCATTGAAAGAGATATCTTAGGTTTCTTGGGGTCGATAGAGTCTAGAGATAGTAATAAATATAAATATGGGTTGGGTTTTTAAAGAGAAACACTATATAATATCATGGGCTTACTAGGCCCTGAGTGGAACCACTGGCTGGATGATGTCTCCTTTGAAGAAGCACTAGGGCCCATGAATCTCACAGGATGGCTGGGGGATTCCCATTGGGTAGATAATGGGATCTTCAATCTTGCATCAGATTCTATATAATCCACTAACTACCCATTGGAGCTTCTTAGGCCTTTTAATCTACAACACCATCCACCGTCTTGTCCCTTTTCTATTTCCAATCTCTCGAACACCTTTAATATGACTCAAAACACTTCAAAACATACTAAAAAATATATGAAAAGTCATAAATGAGACATACCGTAAATACAGGGCATCTCACACCATACTATTAAAATACCCACTAGAGTCACTTATCAGACTAATGATTGTTCACATAGGCCAACACATGTTCTCTCAGTGCACTTTTTTCCCACTCAAACACTCCCAAGGAAACATCCAAGGAGGTAACCCATCATGACACTAATCTAAACTATGCTTTCTTAACTATGGATTTCTAATTAGTTAGGCACTTGAAATGAAATATTGACCTTTTTGACATGGGTAGTAACATTTAATATTTTATGTATCACTTTTTAATGGGTTTTAAAGATGTCCCTTCTCATTTTAACCTTAGTGGAAAAAATCGAAACTATGATTTATACTATTTGATAACCCACTACCAAACACTATCATGGAAACCACTTTCATATAACCTTGGGTTTCCCTTAGGTTCCCCATAGATATGAGGGTCTAATTCACCACTTCGGTAAGGATCGGAAGAATAAAAACACTTCAATTAACTCATGTAGAATACACGAGTTTATCCTCAAAACACAAATCGAAAACAAACATTCCCCTTCCTATATGTGAGAAAACCACTCTAAATCAAAAACATGACTGGCATTATTTTTTACTGACACTCTTCCCTACTCGAGGTGTATAAACTCCCCATTCGTAAAATCCCACAGGGTAACAAGAAAGACATAGTTAATGAAAAATTCTATATATCCTTCTAGATTATAAATACATGTAAGTCTACCTAGACCTAGAAACCCCGCCATCACACCATATTTACTCAAATAATATATGTTTCAATCTTTACCCTCTTTTATGGGGGTTATCTAGAACATTAACAAATTCCTATGTTGACTTTGACCAATGATATTCTTCTAGGGGACTAACCTACCAAGAAAAAAAGTAGGATGAAGTAACATAAACACTCCAGTATTATTAGACACCATAGGAATGGTCCATGGGGACTCTCTCTCCATTGACTATATAACTCGAATTACTCTATCTCAAAGAATAATATCCACTGGTAATCCTAGTGTTGTAAGGGGATATAGCCTAACCACCTCTTCAACATACTCATAACTACCCCCTTATACTCAATAGAAGGATTTCAGGGTGAAACATTTCTATAATTTAAAAAAAGTTCATAAAATCATTACTACAAAAGTTTTTGATATCACAGTTTAGAAAAATAGATAAAAGGCATAACATCCTTTTAATATATATATCTCATATCACATGATTCTTGTAACTTGATCACTCTCACAAAACCCATCTACCCATATAGTGGGTCATAACTGTATACAAATAAGTTCCAAACCATATATATATTATCTTTCTAATATCAACTTTCCATTTTACACAAACAAGATTATTCACACTTGAGGCTTGGTTAAATGATATTCTAATTACAAGATATAGTGAGAAATTCATTTTAAGTTGTAATTTGAATAATATTTTACTGAATCCTTTTAATAATCAACATAAATATTCATTTTTTATGTTTTTATCTAGCTCATGTACCAGTTAACAAGATTCCACCTTAAATTTATATGAGAAAATTCCATATAAATTCTTATGAAATTTTATATAACTAAACCTACGTTATAAGTAAACTAAATAGTTAATGGAAGTCATGAAATGATATAAGAATCATATGTTCACTGTATTATGCATGAAATCATTCCCCCTTATCATTTCAACCAAGTCATAAATATCTCATAAATAATATATTCAGAATCCAATACATCATTCTAGGATAAATAGGTCAATATTAATAATGAAAGAAAAAAACCTTTATCTCATCCCTGGAAATGTGAAATTTCATCATATGTGGGTTAGTTACTCTATGGATCATACTCTATACCATGTTCTATCATTTTTTTTCTATTATCTACCTCACCAAATTGGTTAAATAAATTAATGAACATCGATACAACGTTGTAATGTCCCAATTGTTGAAACCATTGATCGGTGTCTCAGATGGCGTCGTTACATGACCTATGGCTTATCATCCTATATATTATAGGATAAAAACTAGTAGTGAGGTTATATGGGGATAAACGTAGCATACAATACCATCATATAAAAATGAAATAACATTAAAAAATAATAAGAAAATCTAGACAACCCAATAAATAAGTACACAGACTTCACATGAATTGTAAATAAATGAACATGACCCATGATATTTCAAAATAGGGGATATATAATTTCATAACTTTATACATCTATATAATATCATATAAAAAATATCCCAAAAATAATAAATGGAGAAAAATGGGAAATGCCACAAATAATAGTCCCATGTCAAAGCCTGATTACAACTTCTTTGCTACATCCTAACTATCCCTCTTAAAGAATCATTCATAGAGTAATTTCCCATGTACTATCCTACAACCAGGAAGTCTTCTTGGGTATCAAACGGTGGCCCAGTCAGGGTGTGAGTAAAACTCAGTAGTCGATCACCAACAATGTCTTTATAACATATAGTCTGAGTACATAGTGTATATTGATGTCTATAATAAAATAAAATATACAAAATAAAAGGCATTTAGATCCTTAGGTTATATGGTAATATATAAGATCAAACATGACTCTTCATCTAGTTCTGGATGACTCTCGATACAGTAACCCGTTGAGGAATAAATATATCCAAGGAGCATATCCAAGGCATTCAAAATGAATAATATAACTTCAATCCAATGTGGAGTATCCAAGTAATTCCAATCAAGTAGTCATAATCTAAATCTATGGAACCTATCCAAGGCATTCGAAACTAATATTCATTAGCTAAATTCAAGTAGTGTGATAAAAAAATTATAAACCAACAGTCATTATATGAACCGAAGGAGTATTTCCAATACAATCCAAATTAACAGTTAACAAATTTATCACCTCATTTGATTTATCTATTCATGGTATTATACACAAGTAAAGTACACCATATCCTATAGTACATCTTTAGCTTCCCCTACACAAACACAAGGTCATTTACTTAAGTCTACAGAATCACTATGGTCACTGAGGAATTATTATTAATATTACATGGTTAATCAAAACCCATGAGATGAAATGTTCCTTGTCAATACTCACCAACATACTACTTGTAACTCATGGAGAAGTTCGATTTAAGTAAAAAAGGTTAAATTATTATAATTTACAGTATAGAAAAATCATGGGTTATATTCACATGAACACACGCATAGCACATTATATATGAAATGATACATTGGCAGATATCTTCAGGACCACCTTACATATACTTATATACGTTAAATCTTCCAAAAATATCCACAATTTTTATCCCAAATGGTGGAAAATGATGAAATTTATGACCAACCAAAACTAGGGGAAAATATAAATAAACTGTATGATATGTATATCTAGTAAGAGAAACCAAGAATTCTAAAAGTAATATTGATAACATTTCTTCAATATCACAATTCAAATGAACTGTGATCTCTTTTACCATGAATTTATAGAATGAGAGATCTCATTGAGGAGTTCAATATCACTGGAAAATGTGGTGGAAGAGGATTAAAACAACCCCAATAAAGTGGAAAAAAATAGAATATCACATTTTTAATAAGGTTTACCAAGCCCCCCATGGAAACCTTCACGGTGTGGATCTCACTGTGGTCTTATCCAAATTCCTAAGGAACACATGCCTTAACATGGTTTTCCATTACCCTGGTGAAATCCTCAGTGAAACTCCCTTTTCAGGTATTTTACCCTCCCCATTTACCAAATATAGAAATCTTTTCCAAATTTCCAATGGATGGGTACCACAAATGCCTCGACCACACCTCTATAAACAAACTATATGGGAGTTTAGGGTTACCCTTTTTTCATTGGTGAACCTCCTGAACACCACCACCAACCAAACACGCAGTATGGAAATTTTGGTCATCATAGCCTAAGAAAATGGGCTAGGTCTTAACCAAAATGGCTAACATGATACGGTGACATGGTGAGGAACTCTATATTTATTTAAAATAGGCGCCATCCCATGGAACCACGGTAAACTTCAAAGTTTGAAGTTCTTTATGGTTATTCAAAACAACCCATTCAATGATACAAAATCGTAGGTGAAGACATAGTGACATTCTATGTGATCCAGGCACCGTTCAAGCCTCCAAAACTACTTCCTAATCCCCCATTCAGCTCCTTGAACACCACATGAGCCACAATATTTTCACAGAAAAAACACTAAGATAAGTAAAATAAAGAAAAACACAAGAATTTTAATAAAATTAAATGGGTTAATCCTTTAAAATAAGTCATCATTTTTACAATAAAGTATTATATAAAACACTATCTAACTCCAACTGTTGGAAATTTAAATGGTTGTAAATTCTAAAGTTATTTTTCTCAATGGATAAATTATCTATAGTTGGTATAAAAGAAGGATTTATCAGTTAATGGAATGATCAATGTGGTGGAATGGTTTATACTTCATTGTTCTAAAATTTTAATAAGTCAAAGTGGAGATATTATATTACCAAAATACATTAATGTTGATGATGAAGAGCAATGATTCTATATGTATATTTATTATAGGTTATGGACATTGTAATGTTGAATGTTTTTTTGGATAAAAAATTGATAATTTATTCATTCTATATGATCTAATGGATTAGTAAGAAATCATACATTCAGTGTTGATTGATCCTGGACTGAATGGATTATTCTCATTTCATGATCAAGTATGTTTTAGATTGGAGAGATTTATTAAAATCATATTTCATGATAATTCTATAGATAGATATATATTTGTTAATTAAAGATACCTTACAAACAATTGTATGTTTGTTGTAAATGAGGAAACATTTTAATGTTTTTAGTCACATCATTATATTAGTGATAAAACTTGTGTCTCAAACTCATCCCCAACAATATAAGAAAGTGGTCAACCACATTGGATATGAAATTTATAAAAATATAATATTAAATATATTAATTTATATTTATATTTATATTTTATATGAGTTTTTTTTTTGAGATTAAAATATTTATAGATATATAAATTAACATGTAATAGAGGTTAATTCAAGAAGAAAATTGTAAAAGAGTTATAGGAATCCAACCACCCATTTATAAATGTCACATAATATTCCTAGGTCGCAGAAAAATTATATAATTCCAAATTACTTATTATATTTTTTTATTCTTATAAATATATGGTATTATAATTTTTTAATATATTATCAATCAAATAATACTCATTATCTTTCATCATAGAAATTTTTGGAGTTGTTCCTATATCAATTCTAGAGTTCAAAATAATTCTAGTTCAATTAATATTTTTTATTATTTTCATGTAGTTTGTGATCATATATCCACTTAATATTTGTATTTTATATTTATATTAGATTATAGAATACCAATTCTTTTCTACCATACCCTTTCCATAACTTCTTATCATACCAAAGTAATGGTTCCATTTCCAGCACTATATTTAAAATTTTAGATTACTTGATTATGTTTTCTGTTTACATTTTGATACATATAATTCAATGAATTCATATAAATTTTAATTTCATGTATTTTTTATATTATGGATGTGAGATTACCCATTCCCCACCATCAATATGTTTTAACAAGCCCCAGTAATGAATTTGTAAGTGTTTCTCATTCCATCCCAATAATTTTTTATTTATGATTCATTTCTTATAAAAAATTAGAGACATAATTTTCATATAATTTCATTATTATATATCCAACTATTTTATATTAAATAAATATATAATAAATTATATTTTACATATTACTTCTCAATTTTTATTTCTCATATGAAAAGGGGTTTTTAACGTACTGATCCTCAATCAACATATAATATCCATGACTCTAAATTAATATAATTTTAACAAATTAATTCATTAGTATTATTTTTAAAAATTAAAAATGAATTTAGTTTCTTTTTATGATATAAAAATAAAATTAATATTCATAGTAACAAAACAGGATGGATCATTTTATGTTTATGAAATTAGAATAAATTCATTATCTCTTATTCAAAAAACATGAGATTATAAATTATACTGAAATTATTATTGAATCCATTTGTATTATTATATTGAATAATATTAAATATATATTTTTAATTCATGTATCATAATGATCTTTTTTTAAAGAATAATTACAATAAATTTATAATATAACCTTGATAGAATATGTAATTATATTTAGAAATTCAGTTCTATTAGATAACCTTATTATAGTTATCTAGAGTTATCTTTTTATATCATCATTTTGTTATTAAATATTTAATTATATTTTAATATTTGAAATATTATTAGACATTCTTTAAAAGTGGTATTATTGTGGAATATAACCATATAAAATGGAAAAAATAATTTTTATTAACTTAACTCATTTTACGTGTATCATTTGAATATAAAATATTTATAAAAAAATTCTTTTGTAATATAATATTTTATTTAAAATTATAAATATATATAATAATCCATTTAATATTTGACTCATTTTTTTCATATACTATATGAATGATTTAGAACTCTAGAAATTCCCATTTATATTCTTATGTGATGAGTTTCATACTAATATAATATTATGAATTATTCACTATATTCATAAAATAAATTCATTTATAAAATATATATAGCATAATTATTCTAAATATACATTATATTTAGATATGGTAGTCATTATAAAACTAAAAAGGTGATTGATAACAAATTATTAAAATAATATATCAATTTCATTTCAATAAATGTATCATTCTAAATATATTTAAAAAATAAGATTAAAAAAAGATTGAATTTTCAAAATAGATTTCATTTTGAGAGTAATATTTTCAAAACGAACATAGGATGATTTTTTCATATATTTCATTAAAAGATAATTTTTTGGTGAATAGGGGGAAGTTCATTTCTTGTCATAATTAATGTTTTATGAAATTATCATGATATAAATATTTTTTGAAAAATTATAACACATTTTTTTTAATATAAAAAGTATTCATTGGTTTTAATAATCCATTTAAAAATAATATAATTATTATAATGTTTATAAATAAATTGTAAATAACAATGTTATTATATATATATATAAATATATTTTATTCATTACATAGTATATATTTTATTTACTGGGTATAATTCAATTTTTGATTTCATAAAATTTTAAATAGGCCATTATATGTCAATCATATTGTAAAAAACATGATATTAATAAACATTGTTCATAGTATGGATCCTAAATAAAAAGATATGAAATATATTATTCAATGTTACCCCACTAAGTTCTTAAAAAAATAACCACCCTCCTCGCCTCTATAACAACATCTAAATTCTTTATATATATATATATATATATATTGTATACTACTCTAAACACCCCCATGAAACATCCATGAGGACCATCTCAAGCTAAAAGTCCCTCCTCTGAAGGCTATAGACACAATCTGATGGCAGTGACAAAAAAAGCAGGGTAAGGATTTCAATGTATTTCATTCCATTCTTATCATTGGGGATTTTTGCTTGAAATACTTCCCACTCTTGTTATTCTATGATGACTAAATAGCGTTATTATTACATACCATTAATGATTTATCGATTTGAGATTTCCCATTACCTCTCATCAATCCATTTTTCATAATATATTTATATATTGAAATACAGATTCAAAATTCATTATTTTTTTATATAGTTTCCCTCTTCCCCCTTTTCATAACATTTTTATTTTTAATAATAAATTATAAATTTAAGTATATTATTATTGTAATGATTTAATAAATCTCATATATTTTTTATTTTTTATTTATTTTAAAATATATTCATTAATATCATTCCCCTGTGGTTGTTTTATACTACATAAGTGAACTATTCTATAGTTTCACATAATAATTTCATAGATATTCATTAAAATGGATACATTGAAAAAATGTGAAATTAATAATAAAATAATATAATATTTTTTACTCATAGGCCTTTATTTTTCTTATTATTTTATTTATTTATTTTCCCACAATCGATTTTTCAGGTTTTGTGATGAACATGATTAAAATTTTGAAAATTTAAGATTTTTTCTCTTGTTTCATTATTTTGGCATATAATTAATGCACGGTTTACAAAAAAAATGTTAGAGACCCTTCATCAGTTTCCCTTTTTTCATGGTTCAGTGTGAAAAAATTTTCATTAAAATAATGAATATCGTTACATTGAAGTCTTGCATGTTCATTTTCTATGAGAATGCTTAATGCCTGTGGGTAGTGAATAGTTTTCGGGAAATTGTGCAGGTTATAGTAGAAACTATACAGGTCATAGTTGAAACTATGTGACTAGCCCTTTATTTGGAATTTTCATGTGCCCATCTTATTAATAGTTAGATGAAAATGTTATATAATCCTATGAGGGAATGTAATTTATAAAAGAGGGTATTATATAAGTGGTGCATAGTTTGGTAAATTGTGCAGAAAAATCATGACGGTTTACCGGAATATAATTTTTATTGAAATTTATCTTATACACCTCTTCAAATTATATACCTCAACCCTCTGTTATTCCCCCATTTACCACACCTGGTTTATATCTATCTTATCCTTCTATTTACCAGTATTTTATTGTGATTTCATAGCGTTTAATCAGGAATTTGGTTTTATTTCTCATGGTAATACCTATATTTTTCATCTCCTCATATCATCCCGATTTTTTATCTTTTATCATTCTATAGTGAGGTCATGGAAACCTAGGTCACACCATTACTCAATTTATTATATTTTTGGTTATAGGATTTAATTGTGTGGTTGGGTTCTTAAGGAGTTATTATTTACTTCTATGGATTGATTATTACCTCGCTTGTTGGAAGCGGTGTATTGAGGTACACTATCCCTTCCATTAGACACTAAATGTTTCAATAATTATTAATTGAATTTTTAAATTATTGAACTGGATATAAAATGATAGTATTAAATATTTTAATGATTTTTTAGAAACTAAACTACGTATTTAATCATTTTTTATTGAATAAAAAAGTGTTTTCATTTTTAATTTCTTAGATTAAAATTCTTTTACTTGACCATGAACACCAGAAGTTCGATCAAATTACCAAATGGTCATTATTAATGAATTTTTATATTTCATTTTTTTATTCTTTAAAAAAGTTTTTATATTTTTCTTTGAATATTATATGGTTTCCATCATACATTAATAAGTATATATTCAATTTTATTTAATAATGAATGATTGATAGTCCCATTTCATACTTTAAAAGATTTGTTTTTAATGAAAATTCCATTAGAATATACACATATATTTTTTAATTTAAAAATGTATGAGAGTTATCCTAGTGTAAGAATAATTTATTATATTGATTATTTTGAGAGTAAGATGTCCTTTAGATTTAAGGTTGTTTGGGGTGAGGAATTCATGTGGATTATAAATTGTTTATTCATAGATTTATTTATATCTAGATTTTATTTGAAATGAGATATTGGATCACCATAATTTTATACATCATGGGAAATCAAGAGTTCCTAATAAATATTCTAAGAACACATATTCAACTAGTTTAGGATCATTCTCTTACTAGTTGTCTCTAGTATAATATTAATCTAACTTTGAGAATATAACCTTTGTTGGGATATTTATGGAAAGAATGGGTAGTAGGGTTTTTGTATTGAGCCAATCATACTAATTTGGATGGATCATGTTATAGTATGATCTAGTTTTTCCCTAGAAATCTGAGGTTTCTATGATCACTTGTACATGACTATACTTTATTTGATATTTTTCATTTATTTATTTGATTATTTAATATTAATTTATTTAAATTTCCCATAATATTTCTATTTATGGTTATTGTTTTTGGGATTATTTCTTCCGGATGACTTGTTTATTATTTTTTAAAAATAAATTGATGAGTACATATTTTGAATATGGTTTATGAAATTATTCGTTTTTTTATAAAATCTTCAGAAGACTGTATATTATAAAATGTTTTTACCTATATATTTGAAATGGTATTATTTTAATGAAAAAGGGAAATATGTTGTTATTGGATTTGGACTTAAAAATATACTCCAATATTTTCTAAATTATATTTAAAACTATCTTGAAATATATATTTAATTGAAATTGAATGTGTGGGGTGTGGTTTCTATTTGAATAACTATTGGGTTTTTTCTCATGACTATATATATATATATATATTAGTTTCATGTTTAAAATATGGTTACTCATAGAGGATTTTATGTACTATGGTTAGCTGCTAACTTGTGGATTTATGTGAAGACTAGGTTTAGTATTGTATTTTATTCTAAAGTATATTTTTGTATCATACATGTTATCTAACCTTTTATCAATTTCTACATTCAATTTTTTGTATCTCTTGAGATATAGACTAATTCATTTATTATTCCATGTTTTTTTTCTTATTTATAAAACTATTTATTTCATTTCACATGGATCTATGACATATAGAATGTTCATGTAGTACATCTGGATGGAAGATCCATGATAAATATTATTCTTTTGAAGGAAATCATTCCCATTGGATCTAATTTTAATCCCTGGTTTATATCAATAGCCTTGGAGTATTGGAAATGCCGCTTGGGAAATTCATAGGCCAACTCGAGTGCCCAAGATAGTGGTGTCATTGAGTTGATTAATCAAAAAATGTTTTCAGAGAACCCTTATTTATATTGGTGTGTCTAGTAAACTGGATTTAATACTATCATAGATTAACTTGTAGGAGCTGTAAGAGTCAAAATAACTCTTACTAATAATGAAACTTCAGCTGAAAAGGTATGTTGGGTAGTATATCAGGAATTTTAATTATTCCTTATTTATTCTAGTATTTTTTGTACTTGGTTAGTGATATTTGTGATTTTATCAAAGTAATATAGGTGATTGAAAGATTTTCTATTTTTTTGGATGTGATAAGGGTGGAATAATTAGTGGCACAAAATTTCCCAACACAATTTTTGAAACCATCTGATGCCTGTAAAAATTTTCCGGTTATCCTTCAAGTTCTAGTTTCATTATTGGCACATGATTAGAAAAATTGTGTAAAAACATTAGGCAAGCCCACTAACCCCTCAAAAAAATTAAACACATTTCTATATTGTATTCTTTAGGGATATTGGTGGATGTTATTTTGTGTTAAATAATGGAGATTCATAATTAAAACATTGATTTTAAAGGGTCTAATGGTCATATATTCTAAAATTTTAGAGTCATTTTAGGATGTTAATGAACAAATATTGAATTTGTTTGGAATGAGGGATTCTAGTTTTAAAACTAAAAAGTTTTATTTTTTAATGATGTTGGGATGTTTCTTATGTAGAAATTGTTGGATTTTTATGATGTAATGTAGTTATAATAATAAACGAGAGGCATTGAAATTGATAATGAGGATTTATTAATTTTTTTTAAACAAATATTATGTTTTGAAATGTTAGGGCAATAAAAAATAAAGGATTCGTAAAATTAATCACTGATATTTTTTTGTGATGTTTTGGAATTTATAACGAGGGTTAAAAAATCAAAATAATGACATGATTTCCAAACTCATCAGTGTTTAAATGATGTGTTCTGAAATGAAGCCTTATGGTTCAGAACATGAGTGTGTAGTTTTGAAATAATCTAAAGGGGATTATTGATTTTTTTTCATTTTAGTTACATATTTCTTATAGTTTATAGCTTTAGTGGGAAATAATATTTGATTAGTAGATATATTATGTTTATATATATTGATTATTTTTATGTTTCTTTTTTTATTTGAATAATTTTTCCCAGAATAGTTTGAAGGGATAATAGAGACCTGGAACCATAGAGATTTCATTTGTTTCATACCTCTACAGACTCAATTATAGCATTCCAATTCATTGATTCTTCCTATACTCTGAGTGGTGTGGTTAATCAAAAACATTTTTATTCCTTTTCTCATATTATTGGTTGATGACTCATTGGTTGTTTGAATCTTCAAATATGAATTTATCTCAAAATTTCTCTACGAGTGTTCTCATCTAATCTAGCTCCCTTGTGGATGTGATCAGTGGGGAAATGGTAGTGAAATTTATTTCTAGGGTCCATTATAGGTGGGTCATGAACCTAAATTTTTTTTCTCAGTGAAAGTCCTCAATTATATGTGGAGAAAGTCCTTATATGGTCTACTTTTATTATATTAGTCTGATAAAGGTTATTCCAATTATTTAAAATTCTAATTGTTTTCTTTTTAATTTTAATTTTTGGTGCTTTTAGGATTTGTGACTCAAGTATGTCTTGAGAATTTTAGACATAAACTAACCATAAATGTATTATTTCAGTTCTATTTTTTAGTATCTCTACCTACATTCTAAATCAATTATCGTTTTTTATGATCCTCAGTTGTGACAAAAAATAGAACCAAATTATAGACAATTTCCATTTTGGTGATTCTAAATATTTGATAGTTAGGTCTAGGGTTTTTATTATATGTTGATGGTCTCTCACATTGGGAGATAATAGGACCTATTTAGTTGCATTATTATCTTGTTACCTTATTTATATTAGTAATCATTCTTTCATTGGAATATTTTTAATAATTTATTGGCTTGGTATATTTTGATCTTAGGATGAATTTTGAATAAAGTGGGCAGACAACTATTGATTATTCATTAATTATTGGGTGTCACTTGTTTCCCTATGTTGTGTAGTTCTTGATTCTTTGAGCCCGTCCTTATTTTAATTGGACATTCATTTCATTTTTTTCATTATCTTTTTTAGCATATTTTCACGTATTTATTGTTTTCCCTTATGTGAGGAGCCTAGTGCTTGTGATAAACCCAACATTTGTGATTGTTTTATAATTCATGCTCTATGGTTGTAATTTTGAGAAGTTATTTTTGAGATGAATTCTGTTTTAGATATAAATTTTTTCATCTTGGTTTTTATCATATGCTTTCTCTTGGTTGTGGTCCTGGTGTTCCGTGGTTTTTAAAATTTATTTTTTGTTCAGGTGGTTGAACCTCCCAGTTCCCTTTAATCATCCTATCTTATTGGGATTTTTTGGGGGTATAATGGGTTATGATAGTGATAATTTTCACACCCTGACTTTTTTATTCTTATCATTATATTTATTTATTTCCTCTTAATGTTTTTCATCTCTTTTGAGTGAAATCTGATTGAAATTTTAAATATTGATGCATTTTTATCCTATCACATGGTTGGTGTGTAATTTGAGAAAAATATATATCCAACTATGCTAATTAAGCTTCTATAGGATGCCTTTGGTACATGATTTAGTTCACACTATTTATCATAAACCCTGACCATACCCTTACGAAGAAAATATTCAAGTTAAATTTGAATGCACACAAGAAGCTCGGGATTTGGGGAAAACTGCATTGGTCTTAGTAAAAAATGTGCAAGTGATGATAATGATATTTTCTTCAAAAATTGATTATGAATGTTTATAGTAAACCATACAGTAATAGTTTAGGGGACTTCAGTTCATAAAATATGGGTTTTTCCAATTAGTTCGTGGTTTGGTAAGTTATACAGATAAACTATAAAAACCTCCAAATCCCTAAAATGTTTATAAATAAACATTTATCCCTCTTAGATTTAAATTCACCAACCCTTTATACTTCTTCTTTTTGGATTGCAGAACCCATTGATCTCTTCCCTTTTTATTTACCTCCCTCTCATGGCGATTTTCGGACATTTCATCATGCAATTGGCTCTATTTCTCAAGATAAGCACAAAAAATTATCTTTTTTCTCATAAATTGTTGTTTCTATTTTCTCATTCATTTTAGAGTTCATGGGAAACTAGGGAATCCCATGAATCAATTTTTAAATCTGGGTTTACTTGAATTTATGGTTATTTTTCTGTTGTTCTTTCCATCTAGAAATTGATTATTTTATATATTGGTCAAAGTGATTTATCGAGGTAGGATGACCCTTGAATTTGACTTTGAATTTTAAAACCATGATTGATTTAATTTTTAGATTCCTTATTTCGATAAAAAATCATAGTATTAAAATTTTTTGATGATTATTTGTGAGGAAAACAAGGTTTATACTTAGTTAACATTGAATGCGAAGGAGTTTCCCTATTTAATTTCGTAACAAAGAAATATTTTACTTGACCATCCACACCAAAAGATTTATAAAATATCCAAAAAGACTATATTAATGATTTTTTATATTTCAAGAGCTGTATATTTCAAACTAGTTTCAAAATGGTTCATTAAAAATTTTAGGGTGTGCATGATTCATAAAAAATTGGTCTTATAATAAGTTTTTTAAGAATTCATTTTAATTACATGATGGCACTTTTAAAGAGGAGATTCATGATGAAAATGATCTTTTAATAATCCCATGGCCTGGTTTATTTCATAAAATGGGCATGATAGTCCTTGGTATTGGATACATTTATTTTATTGATGATTTTTTGAGTAAGGGGATTTTTTTAAGGGGTGATCTAGAGTGAAACTTGCATATGGTTTCTAATTTATGTATTAAAACATTTATTTATATCCATGATTTATCATTAAAGGATTATTGTCTCACCACCACTTTAAAAATAAGGGTAAATAGAGTGTAGTTAGTGGAGATTCTGAGAAAACATGTTGCTCAAGTTTTACATTATGATCTGACTAATGTCCTCTACTATGGAGTTTATCTTACTTTGATATTTTACCTCACATCTAGGCCAATTGGGGAATGATCAGGAATTATGCTGGTTGTATTACCTAAATATTTCCAACTGGGTTGGACAGTGTTTTAATATGTACAAGTTTTTCCCCTGAAATCATGGGTTCCCATGATCACTAGTACTTGACTATATTTTATTGGATATGTTATTTTATTTTGATGATAGGAGATACTTTTTTAACACACATTGTTGTTGTTATTTTTATGATCTCTTCTGGATGACATGGTAATCCTTTTTTAAAAACAAATGGGTGACTGTTTCCCTTGGATTTTGGGAATGACCTCCTTTTGATGGGAGGTTCAAACGTTCCAATCAGTTTCTAACGGGTTTGTTCGTAGAACTGGAAATATACAATGATTCCACATCCATTTGGACCTACTTTCCAAAGTTAGGTGCTCATTAGTTTATGGACTGATGAGGTTTAGGAATTTTCATTGGTCGAGAGGATGGGAGGTCGGACTCATCACATCTTTTTAGGGGAATTATTGTCTACTCTGGGACTCTCTTTATAGATTTAAGTTATGTTCGTGAATCCTTATTACGTTACCAAGTATAAAATGATCTTTCCTTCATATCTGACAATCAATGATAAAATATGTAGGAATTTTAGATAATCTGTTATATGTATTCGAGGTTCTTCATCGATAGAGAATCATCTGTATTTATTAGAGATTCTTGGTCAATGGTACCCTTCGACACATTTATATAGAAGTCTCTTGGTCATTGTGATGACCATGATGGTTTTAAAGCCACTCAGTGGGGCACTTGAAGTTTATTGTCATCCAGAAGGACATGGATTATTTCAGAGTTGGGATCGAACCCATAGACGGGCTACCAATGTACCCTTTGTTTAGAAAAGGAATCAGAACCCACGTAGATCGAGTAAGGGATTATGATGTTTATGATTGATGGCTCAAAGAAGAATGTCATATTCACTTTTACACTCTAAGCTCACGTGAGTCATTCTCGGTGTGAGAAACATGAGGTATTGGTAAAAATTAGACAATTGTGCCATAAAAGATGCACTCATAAGAAATAATGTGGGACTTATGTATGTATGAATTCCCAGATAAATTAAGGTTAGGATTTACTTTAGGGAAGAAATCCAAGAGCAGGGTCCATAAAGGTATATGTGCTTCATGGAGATTTTAAATACTCTAACTTGGGTATTACTCCTGAAATGGAGGCCCAAATTAGGAGAGGACTTATGATTGGGTTTTATTTCTGAAAAGAAATCCCAGATCGAAGGTAAATTAGGACTGGTTAAGAGAAATTAAGACCGGGGCTTACTCCTGAAAAGGAGGCCCAGGTTAAGAGGTTTGAAAAATTAAGGGACTTAAGGCTTACTCTTATGGATGATGCCAATGTTTGAGACCGGGGCTTACTCCTGAAAAGGAAGCCCAGGTTAAGGGAATTATGGTTGGGGCTTACTCCTAAGGAGGATGCCCATGTTTGAGGATTATGACTGGGGATTATTCCTGAAAAAGGAGGCCCAGGTTAAGAGATTCTCTCATCTTAAAGGATGAGGTTGAATGAATGAAATCTCAATTTTTAGTGACATAAAGATGTATAAATCACTAGTTTTTGAGAGATATTCCACAGAATTCCTTTCAGATCAGGAATTCAAATCAAGAAATCATGCCATAAATGGATTTGAAGAGTGTCTTGAAGACGGAATCTTGAATATGAAAGGTGGAATGGCTTAAGAGGGGTGAAATGGGCAAGAAGGGCACCCAAAAAGGCTGGGGCGCGCAAGTCCTGGTAGGCGCGCAGGTACTGCGTGGGCGCGCAAGTCCTGGTCGCCCAGGTATGCTTGCGCGACACATGGTTTACTTGCGCGATGGTTACCCATCATGGTAATACTTGAGCGAATCTTGATTAAAGCCTTTAGAATCCCCTTGAGGTTCTTCCAGAAGAGGGGCGCGCAAGTTCTATTGAAGGAGTAAGGCGGCGCGCAACTGTGGCCTTTTCGCTTAAGGGATGGCCACTCGGGTGCGCAAGTGTTGATGATTTTCAACACTCATTCCTTCCTCCCCCTCTTTAGATATTCCGTTATAGGTAAGAAATTACCTTAGAAGTGTTTTGGAAGCTTTAAGAAGAGACTAGGGCGCCGGGAGCTCAAATCTGAGTTTCTGAAGAAAAAAAATAATTCTCTGAATGGGGGGCCCACATGGTCTATTTATAGGCTGGAGAAGACCCTGGGCAGTTTCCACTTAGGGTGCGCAAGTCACTTGGGTGACCATGAGGCGGCGCGCAAGTATGCTTGCACGACCACTAGGCGGCGCGCAAGTGTACTTGCATGACCACTAGGCGGCGCACAAGTGTACTTGCACGACCATGAGGGAACTTGCGCGACCTATGGGCAGTGTTCTCCTTGTTCATCCCTTTGTCAATTTTTTATTTTTCTTCAAATGATGAATCACTTTGTACTAAGGTATTTCCCTTTTTCAGACGTTAGACTCTGTGACGGAAAGGAGTGTCAACAAATGTCCCCCCTCAGAGTTGGATCCGGAGAGAAAAGAGGATTTGACTCTATGGTGAAAAAGAAAAAAAAAGAAATCTGGCAGATTAAAGTCATGCATGTCAGATATACAAAGGCTAATGTTTAAGGTCAAAATAGCATTGAATGAAATGGATTATAATTGACTCAATTCCTTGACAATTCATCTGAAAAATTAGTACCATACTCAAGTATGAGGGGGGGAAATGTAAACTATGACTTTAGAATATTTGAATCTGAGGAATGATATGGAAAAGAGATCAAAGGCATCAGAAGAAGTAGTTTCCAAGAATGAAGTTACTATTATTTAACAAACACATTAGGGGGTTGAATTATGCAGGGCCACCTAAGGGCATTGGCTACATAGTAAAATAAATTGCATCTTTTGGCTAACAAGTCTATATGTAGACTGTTTATGCAAGGATGCCTATGGGAATGTGCTGCATAGTCAGGCAAAAGAACTCTCAGAAATTTACCTTTCTAGTGATAAAAGCCAGTGAAAGTTTATGGAGACTCAAATTTTCCAAAGTATAGAGTTTCCTATATGAAAAGAGTTACTTGAGTATGGAGAAGATATTTCCAAACATGATTATCGAAGAACTGGATGGATATCACTCCTACGAAGGTCTGACCCAAACGTAGGGAATGAGAATATAATCCATAGAATTGAATACTTTCAGATCATGAAAAAGGATATGGGACAAATATGTTAAGGATGACTATTTTTTCGGATCCCTACATACTGTCATTTAATAAAAATAAGGACAAAAGATGCATTCTTCCCAAGAATGAAGTTACCACTATCCGAAAAACCTGTTAGGGGGTTGAATTATGCAAGGCCACCTAAGGGAATTGGCTGTATAGTCAAATAATAGTATCTCTTGGCTAACAAGTATGTTATGTAGACTATTTATGCAAGGCCGCCTATGGGCACGTGCTGCATAGTCAGACAAAATAACTCTCAAAAGTTTGACATTTTTGTTACTAGAAGTCATGAAAAGGGTTATGAGGATCTGAAAATATTTAAGTTTAGGATTATGAAACATAAATATGGATATTTTTTAATGTATACAAAGATACACAGATCAATGCTTACCATAATCATGTTGTGGCTGGGTCCTGAATTGAAATGTTGGACTTCACTACGTATCTCGTAAGGATGAGAATCAATCCATACGTAGTTCTTAAACTACACTTTAACATCATGTGGGACAAAAGGATTAGAGATCTTAGTTTAGAGTCATAGATCTTGGACCATTGTAAGAAATAAACAATTTGTGTTTTCATGGGGACATTTCTTCCAAGGGACTGAAAGTGGAATTTGGGGTTAGGCCCAAAGACTTGGGGATGGGTGAGAGGGACACTCGAACGTTCCTACGTATCCCATAAGGATGAGAATCAATCCCGCGTAGTTCTAGAAATACCCTCTGTACAAATTAGGTTCATACATGTGAAGGGTGAAAGGGGACTTTAGTACAATGATGGTTTAACCCAAGATAAAAGGTTTGGGCATTGCCATGTATACACGTAGTCCTTGAAATGAAACATGATTGAAAAAATCAATGTAAATAATGGTTCCCTCTCAGGTGAGGGCATCAAATAATATTGTAGTTTATTTTCATACTGGAAAAAAGTGTTGTATAGTTTAACGTCGTATAACAAAGATGAAAGTGAACCAATGTAAAGATATTGATTCTAGGGGCGGTTTCACGAATCAACATCATATGAGATGGAGGTGAACCGATGTGAAGAGATTGGTTTTAGGCTTGAACCTTGGGAGGTTGCCTATATACCCAGCCTAGAAGGCAAGGATCAAATTCTGTGTAGTTCAATTAAAGAATTAATTAATGATCAAGTTGTTCTTGGGGACAATGACCTAATAAAAAAATTGTTGGGACTTACACATGGTTAGCGGCCCATAGAGAGTGTTATGGTTGAGGTTTGCTCTAAGATCATGTGAGTCATTATTGATGTGAGAAACAAGAGGTAACAACAACCTTAACGATGCATAGTTTAATGTCATGTAGTACATATAAAGGGACTATGCAGTTTAGAGTCTTGTAGTTAGGACTATTGGTGCTGCACAGTTTAGTGTGATGTAGCAGGGACAAAGTACAGTTTAATGTCATGTAGGACGTATCACGGACTTTCTGTACAGTTTAACGTCATGTAGTTAGGAAGATGGGGACAATAGAGTTTAATTTCATGTTGGACGACAGGGGGACAGTGCAGTTTAATGTCATGCATTGAGGACAAAAGAGTACACCAGTTAACGTCATGTTGGACGAAAGTGCGAATAGTTTAAGGTCATATGCATGGGAAGTGGAAGGTGCAGTTTAATGTCATGCTAGACAAAAGTGTAGTTTAAGGTCATATAGGACTTTTGATGATTATGTTGTTTAACGTCTTTCCGGACATAAGGGACTTTTATACAGTTTAGCGTCATGTAGTTAGGACGTCACCGTTTAATGACTTGCTAGACGTAAGGGACTTTTATACAGTTTAGCATCATGTAGTTAGGACGTCACAGTTTAACGTCTTGCTGGACGTAAGGGACTTGAACATAGTTTAGGGTCATATTCATGGACCGTTGATGATGCAGTTTAAGGTCATACAGGACCAAGTTGCAGGTTAAGGTCATACTGGACGATTGCCGGATAGTTTAACGTCATATATCAAGGACAAAAGAGTACACCATTTAACGTTATGTTGGACGAAAGTGCGAATAGTTTAAGGTCATATGCATGGACCTTGGAAGGTGCAGTTTAATGTCATGATTGACAAAAGTTTGAATAGTTTAAGGTCATATGCATGGACTGTGGATTATGAAGTTTAGGGTCACATAGGACCTAGTTGCAGTTTAAGGTCATACTGGACCATTTATGGAACTTTTTCACAGTATAACGTCATGTGGGACGAAAGTGAAAATAGTTTAAGGTCATATGTGTGGACCGTTGTTGTACAGTTTAACGTCATATAGCAAGGATGAAAGAGGTACATTACATTTTATACAAAATACTTCTTCAAAAATCTGGCATTGGTTGGAGTAGTAATGAGTTCTCCATCCATTGAGATTAATGAATAAGCTCTATTGGAGTAGACCTTATGTATTGAATAAGGTCCTTCTCATTTTCGCTCATGTTTGGGAGGTTTCTTTCCTGGTATCATTGGAGTTCTGAGAACTAATACCAATTCTCCCTGAGTGAATGAACGAACACGAACTTTTTTGTTAAAATCTTGTGCTATTCGATTCTGATAAACTTCCAAGTGGTGCAAAGTGCACAATCTTTTCTCAAATAACCATTCCAATTCATTAAATCACTTTTTAGATTGTTCATTTGTAGATGATTGATCACAAATGGAAACTCTGAGCGAGGGAGGTTGAACTTGAATGGGCAAGACGACTTCTGTTCCATATACTAATGAATATGGAGTTGACCGAGTTGCAGTGTGGGTGGTAGTTTGATAAGCCCATAAAGCATGAAAGATTTTATCAGGACATGACCACTTATCTTTATCCACCATATTTTTCAGTATATTTGAAAGAGTCTTGTTAAAGGATTCTATCTGGCCGTTGGCCGCTGCATGATACCGATATGAATGTTTGGATTTGATGTTGTATTCTTGATACAACTTCTTCACCTCGGATGAACAGAAATTGGTGCCATTTTCCGTCAATATGGTATGAGGGACACCAAATTTGGTGGTTATGTTAGACTTGTTGAAGCTAACAATGCATTTAGAACTAACTTCCTTGAGAGGTATTGCCTCTACCCATTTGGAAAAGAAGTCAGTAGCAGTAAGAATGTACATAAACTGCTTGGTCGTAGCCAAAGGGTAAGGTCCCACCACATCCATTCCCCATGTGGCAAATGGCCATGAGTATTTAGCTGTATGAAGAAACTCTAGAGTTTGATGAATGAAGTTGGCATGTACTTGGCATGAATGACACTTCTTTGTGAAATCGACACAATCTCGTATCATTGAAGGCCAAAAGTATCCAAGCCTTAGAATCTGATCAGACAGTCTATGTCCAGACTGGTGGGCACCACAGACTCCTGCATGTACTTCTTTCATGACAGCCATTGTCTCTTCACCATCAATGCATCTGAAGAGAACTCCATCAAAACCACGTTTGTAGAGAATTTTCTCTAGGTGATATGGGCTATCATAAAGAGTAAAATTAACCACACATCGCCAGATTTGTTCTTTCTCAGCTCTATCGGATGGAAGTGTTCCATTTTGAAGGTATTCCCTAATAGGTGACATCCATCCTATAGTATGAACATATGGTTTAGGAATGGGACAAATTTCATTAATTTCCTCTGTTCTGATTCGAACATAAGGTGAAATTGCACGACGATGGGCAATACTGATGGTTGTCTCGCCCTGATTTGGATCTGCTAGAGCTGTGGCTATATTATCCAATGCATCAGCTTGAGAATTTTGTGATCTTGGGACATAAGAAAATGTCGGTTCCAAAGGGAATTCCGCCATTAACTCTCTGATGTAATCATACAAAGGGATTAGTTCTTCTTTTCTGATGGTATGATCCCCATTGACTTGTTTGATTACTAGGTCTAAATCACCTTTCACCTTTAAGTGATTCACTTGTGATTGAAGTGTTAATTCCAAGCCTACGATGAGAGCTTGGTATTATGCTTCATTATTGGTACCAACTTCCCACAATAAGAAGGAATAAGGTAACACTACCTTTTTTGGAGAAATGAGTACAATTCCTAAGCCAACTTTGTTGAATTTAGGATTTTCTATTTTACTCCCTGTTGGACTTCTGGAAGCACCATCAAAATACATTTCTCATGCCTGAGGACTTTCTTGAATAGAGAAGACTTACTCATCAGGGAGTTCAATATCTAAATATGTATCTTCCACTGAAGAGTGTTCATCTAGGAAATCAGCTAGAGCTTGGCATTTTATCGCATTTTGAGACACATACTGAATGTCGAATTGCTGCAAAATAACTTCCCACCTTGCCAAACGTCCTGTAAGCATTGGACGACTAAGGATAAATTTGAGTGGGTTATTGTGAGATAGAAATTGGACCTCATGATGTTGCAGGTAGTGTCTCAACTTCTTAACTACAAAGATTAATGCCAGGAAGCACTTCTCAATACTTGAATACCGGGTTTCTGCTTCAAGCATGGTTCGACTGAGATAGTAGAGACTGTTTTCATTCCCAGCATCATTCTTTTGATCAAGAAAGGCACCCAATGATCGCTCTAGAGCTATCACGTAGAGGATAAGTGGACTTCCTTCAACAGGTGTCATGAGTACCGGTGGACTCAAGAGGTATTTCTTGAGAATATCGAATGATTCTTGACATTCTTCAGTTCACTGGTAAGTGACTCCCTTCTTCATCAATTTGGTGAAGGGTAAACTTTTTCCTACCAAATTGGCGATGAAACGCCGAATATAGGCTAAGTGTCCTTGAATTCCTCTTAATTCTTTCAAATTTTGAGGAGGTGACATACCAAGGATTGACTTGGTCTTCTCAGGATCGACTTCAATACCATGATGGCGTACAACAGAGCCGAGAAATTTTCCTAAGGTTACCCCAAAACCACATTTTAAGGGGTTCATCTTCAAATTATGTTATCGAAGCTTGCAGAATATGACGTACAAATCAGCCTAGTGATTAGAACGTTGTTTGGATTTAACTACCAAATTGTCTACATAGCATTAAACAAACTTCCCTAAGAAGTGTTTGAAGATACGATGCATGGAACGCTGATAAGTTGCGCCTGCATTCTTTAAGCCAAAGGGCATTACCCGGTAGCAAAACACACCCTGAGGGTCTCTGAAGGCTGTAGATTCCTCGTCTTCTGGGGCCATTCAGATCTGATTATATCCAGAATATCCATCCATGAAGGAAAGTGCTTCATATCCAGTTGTTGCATCAATTAGAAGTTCTGTAATCAGAACTGGGAAATCATCCTTAGGACAATGCTGATTAAGATCTCTGAAATTGATGCAAACTCTAATTTTTTAGTTCTTTTTCTTTATAGGGACAATATTAGCCAACCATTTGGGATATTTAACATCTCTAAAGAAGTTAGCTTTGATAAGCTTATCCACTTCAGCTTCAATTTTGGAAGCATAATTTGTGTGTGTTCTTCTCGTGGCTTGCTTAAATCCTCAATATTCTTATGGTAAACCCAAATGATGAGTAGCAAAATCGGGATCAAGCCCGGGCATTTTTGTATAGTTCCAAGGAAATATATCTCTATTTTTCTTTAGAAAAGAAATATACATCTCTTTATTTTCAAGAGTCATGGTCGCACTGATTAAAGTGGGGCATGGATCTTTGTACCCAGATTTATTTCTCTGAGTTCATCCACAGTGGTAAAGATACCCTCTTCAAATGCTGGAGGAGCATATCTAAGATCTTCCTCTTCTTCTTCATCATGTGTTATTTCTTCATTTTCTACTTGCATAGTAGATGATAAAGTAGAATTCTCATGATCCTAAGAGATGTCAAAATTTGCATATCTTGAAGAAGAAGCTTCCATTTCCAACCCGATTGATGGTGAAGGGTCTTCTTTGGGTAATAAAGTGGAGATGATGGATTGAGAATCGACATCATTGTTCACCTTCAATGTTGCTATAACTTCTTCTGGCCTAATTGGCAAAGCATAGACTTGTTAGATTTTAGTAGATGAAATGAAGACGTCACCGTTTGAGCATTCATCACTGCTTGGTAGATTACCAATTTATCCCATGTTGTCTGGCTCGATTACTGTAATAGATATTATGGATCTTTCCATAAGAGTATTTTGATTTGGGTCTATCTTGTCAATTTGACTGATAGGCAACACATAATCTGTACTCACATGTGTAAATGGATTTAATGGAATTTTTTCCAAACCATATGGGGCATTAACTTTGGTAATCTCCTTTGTTATGGATTTCTCCCTTTGCTTCATGTGATAGAATTCTGACTCAATGTATTGAGACTCACATGTCTTGAACAGGGCCTTATCACCATACAATGTCCCAACTTGACCATAGAAATAATATTTGAGACATTGATGGTATGATGAAGGGATAGCTGCATGTTGATGTAGCCAGGGTCTTCCAAGTAAGATGTTGAAGGCTGAGTCTTGATCAACAACCATGAAATCTAAATTGGATACAAGATCTCCAAAATGAGTTCTGAGTGTAACTTCGCCCAGTGGTTCTTGTTCATTTTTATCATATCCTTGTAACATAATGGTCGCAGGAGATAAATCAGATTTCGTGAGGCCTAATCGACGAAGTGTACGAATGGGCATGAGGTTGACTCATGAACCATTGCCAAAGAATGCTCTTCGAATATCCACACCATTGACCTTACCAGACAAGTACAATGGTATAATATGTCCATGCACAACATCATCTTCATCTTCATCAGTAAAAGATATTATTGCATGGAATGTTGTAGGATTATTCTCTATGTGATAGACTTTAGCTACAGCAATTTCAGTTTCAAACTCCTGAGGACCTGACAAAGCCTCAATGAGTGCTTCCCGAAGATATTTTGACAGATTCAGAGCATCCAGAATTGATAACATGGCTGGAACTTGGGCAAAGTGTTTTAATATATCATACTTTTGATCTAGAGGTCTGCGTTTCCCAATAGGAATATGTGGTTTAGTAGGTACCTTGGAAGTAGATTCTTTGGAAGTTGATGCATCTTGTATTGGGATAGGAGTTGGCAATATTCTTGGTTTTGGAAGATTATACCGATTAGATCAATTTACTTGCTGAGAGGAAGAAGATAGAACCTTCAACCGGTCTTCCAAAATAACTGTGTCAGGACTGAATTTGTTATTGGTAGAAGAACTTGCTTGTTCTTGCTGAGCTCGCTGAAGAGCTCTACCATGAGATTCTGCTACATATACAGTTCTAGCAAGGGTAGAATTGGAATAGTGGCTTCTGAAAGATCCATGTCTTCCCCTGTATCCTGAGCCCCTGGAACTTCCTCGGATTCCTATGTTTTATACAGGGAATTCAGGCTCATTGAAATCGAAACTGCAACTGGCATATGGATCTGTTAATTGAATCATATTAACAGAACCAATGGTTAACACTTCATCTGATGAATACTCTGCCTGATTAACCTGTTTAGGCTATGCCGTTTGGTGGGGTGGTGCCCGTGCTATTGAAGTAGATGGCATGAAATCCGCCAAAGTCAAAGACAACTTAGGCTTTGACACATACTCATCTTCTTCTGATTCTTTTTCTTTCTTTGAATCATGTCTTTTCATTGAGGAATTTCCCTCTGAAGAAGAGGGTTTTTCCATAACATTCATGGCAGAAGACACAATTGGTTTCTTTAATTGTGTTCGCAAAATAGCATGAGTTTGATTGATTGTCTTTCTGACCATCCAATCATCATACTTCGGTGCATTTTTGCTTTTGAATTATTTTCAATCATCTTTCTTCTCTGGAACTGTAGCAGTGACACATGATACCTGGGCTGAGGAGCCTTTCAATGTGACCTGTCCCGAGTCAACCATCTTTTGCAGGAGGTCTTTGAAGACAAAACACTCCTGGATGGGATGCCCCAACATTTGGTGAAAAGGGCAATAATTGGGACAGTCTTCATCTCCTTTCTTGTTTGGCCTCTTGGGCATTGGAAATTGAACCAAATTGTTTTCTAGAGCCGAAATGAAATAACCAGGAACTTGTTCATTTTCGAAAGAGTATGTTTTGTTCTTCAGATCCTCAAATTGTTTTCGTCTTTGATCTCTTTGAACGTCTGGACAAAAAGGCCTTTGTTTTTGGAACTCAGAAGGTGGAGCCCTTTGAGAAGATGAAGGTTTTGAGGTAGAAACAGGTACAGGTGCTTGTTTAAGCATAACTGTAGCAGTTTCTGCTTTACCAATTCTCCTTCCTAGAGCTGATGGAATTACACGAGATTTAGCCTTAGCATGTATAAGGGAATCTTCAATCTCTTGAGCGATTGAAGTAAGGTCTCGAAACCCTTCTGTGTATTTTACAGGGATTAACGGCGTGCGTAATTCATCACACAGATTTTCCACACAGATTGGAAAAAATTCTTCTTGAGGGAGTACTAAACTCAAGGAATATGTTAATACCTTCCATCAAGCAATGAAATCAGAGACCCTTTCATTCTCCCTTTGCTTACAGTTTGTAAGATCGAAAAATATTGTCTTGGGAAAAGTTGAGCTGAACTAAAGGGGTAATTTTTGGGGAAGTTCCTCCCATCCGGTAATTGACCGGGATTACAACATTGTATACCAAACAAAAGCTGGTCCTTGAAAGGTTCTCACAAAGCATATGAGTTTCACTGCTTCTTGTTGCTCCGTAGTTTCCATCATGGGATCGCAACAAGACACGTAATGCATCAAATGCTATTAAGGATCGCCTGATCCATTGAAAATAGGGAATACAGGATCCCCAAAATTGGATGTAGGAGAAATTGAATCTACCCATTCAGGGTAAACATTCTTTTCTAGTTGAACTTGCGCACGTTTCCATTCCATAGTTTCTAACCGACCTGTTAATGACTCAATAGTTGTTATTAAATTTTGAGAAACATCTGGTTGAACATGGACTTGGGTAGGTGCAATGACTGGAGCTTGGACAGATGTGGCGATTGATGCTGCAACTGATGGCAGCACTGCCAACTGTTGTTGCACTTGACCCGTAGGATTAGACCTGTGAGGGTGTACTGATAGAAGAGGATATTCTTGATCCATCTCAGTAGCTACAACAAATTCCTTTGGATGACTGACTCTAGCATTCTTAAGAAGAAGACTACTCTGAAGTAGTTCTGCATTCAACCTTCTTAATTCCTTCATTTCTTCCTCCTGTTGCGCAAACCATTTCTCTAGTGAGAGCGATTGACTTTCTCTAGAGGAAGGATATGTAACCTGGTTCTTTCCCTTCCCATTGTTGGATCCTTTTCAGAGATGGGGAAGTGGGTTACTTGAAGGATTACCTAGGTTCTGAGTAATCCTTTGACTTCGTGTACGCACGCCTTCTTCATTTGTATCGGTGCATACATCTTCTTGAGCAGGAACCTCTTCATCTGAGTACCCTGAGTGAGCCTCATTTGGTGGATCAGCAATAACAACATTGATGAAATTGATTGATTCATAACTCATCACATCCCTTATATCAACATTTTTGTGATATTTTCTTCTTCCATGTATTTGATGAGACATTTCCTTTTGTTGATTTGATCCCTCAGGAACTACTTGACGAACCGTAATTTGGGGGGAATCTCTTGATAATTTGGATCTTTGTTCCTCTTGAGGATTCTTTCCCAATCGAGAAAAGACTGACTTTATTTGAGGAGGGGATTGATGATTTGAAAAAGTCCCCAGTCCAGTGGACTGGGGTTGTTCCTGCTGTTCTCGCTCAACTCCTCGAATCCTATTTGTTGATTCTGAGGGTTGGTTTAAAAGAGTCCCTAGTCTGGCGAGTTGGGGTGGCTCTTGACATGCTATGTCTGAGACTTTTTTGAAATTCCTCAAAATCTTGCGAACCTTAGTCTGGAAATTAGATGGATGCATTAACCTGTATCCGCTTTTATCACCTAGTTCAAAAGACCATTGGATGATTTCTGACACTTCTGTCACTTGGTGACGTGTTTGCTTCAAAAGAGAGGCCTGTTTAATATTCTCGTTTTCTTGATGCAAGAGTAATTCAACAACTTGTTCTTTGTATTCTTGATTTTGAGAGGAACTAGTTGAAGTTTGTTCTTGGGAATGCTTTGGATTACAAACAAAGCCCACTGACTGTGGCCGGTTATGGGCAATAACATTGCATGAGACCATTTTCGGTGGGCTTTGATGAATGGAGAGCACCATGAAATGCAGTGCTCCATGAACACCCCATCCTCTGACACGAATACCAGATGGGGCATTAGAAATTAACTGACACAATCTTCTTAGTGCGCCAAGGCATGAACGTTGAAGGGCTCTCTGCTACTTTTCAGCCTTCGGATATCGAGAGACTGATAGAGACACCAAATCAATTAGACATTGTAACCCTTCTATTAAATTAATATGATTTTCATATTCATCATAAGATAATAGTTTCTTTTTCAAATGAAAAATAGTTTTCCATATTTTGAGACAAATATCATGAATTTCATCTTCCATCAACATTTCTAGAATATTATACTGAGAGTCATCCAAAGGACAAAACATGACTGTCACTTCACCATTCGCCAGTCTTTTTCTAATGTTCAACATTTCCTCTTTATCATTTGATGAAGATTCTTCTACCTGATTTGGCCAGAGTTGTTGTTTTCTGGTTGCTTCATTAGATTCCATAAGACTGGTAGAGAAATCATTGATCAAACTAGAATATGCATGACTTAGGGGTGGTTCGGAGAATGACCTACACCCTGGGCTATCTTCTGATTGAGAAATTATTTCACCTGCTAGTGATGAAGCTTTAGAAATAACTGGTTTCGCATTTGCAAGTGACTCAAGATAAGAGGTATTTCTCGGCACTACATTTTCCACTAGAGCATTTTTAGGGAAATGTGCATCACTACTGCGGAGAGGACATTCGCAGTGAAATTCATCATAATGGGGAGGACCACCATAATGGGTTACAACAAAAGATGGGATCTCTTGATTCTTGGTCTTCTGACCACACAGAGGGTTCCTGTGGCTCTCATCTGAAGATGAAACTTCGAGATCGACCGAATTTTCATGAAGCAAGCCTTCATGAGGAAGTTTCTGTTGAAGACCTTTGGAATTAATGTTCCCACTATTGGGAACTGATGGAGTAGAATCTTTAATTCCAATAGATAATTTTCTGAAGGCATTAAGAACTCCAGCATCGAGAAAGGCCTTGTTACAGATTGGCACTTGATCTTCTAACTGTTTTGGGTGGGTCTTTTTCTTAGACGCCTTCTTACTCGCCTTGGAAACCACTTGTTGATGAAAGTGGTTGCTCTGAGCAGGTGTATGTGCCTGATCAGGAAAGATGGCCAGGTTAGGCTGACGATCTCCTATCAAATCAGGTGTATGTACCTAACTTGGTTGTCCGTATGATATGGGGGAGTATTCCCCACAACCCTCTTGGACTAAAACAATTGTGTGTGTATGTTCTGGAGTGAACTGTTGACGTGTCACTCCACTAGTAGGGATAGATTTATGTGTCTTTCCCTGAGATGCTGCTGAAGTTGTTATAATATCCTGGAAAACATCCAGAATATGAGCAGGGATTTGTTTCTGCTCTTTCACCATTGATAGAATATGCTTGGTGACTTCAGCTACCGGAATGGGAATATACGTCCATTCCAGGCTTGGAGTAGGTGTATGTGCCTGCTCCTGTCCTCCTTTTCCTGTCAGTGAATCCTGACAATACTCAAGTGTGAGGGCAGAGAGTTGAGTCTACCTCCTATTTGTTGTCGGGGCTTTCCGACTAACTTCTCCGAATGCTACCAAGAGAGACTGTTGGTAGGATTGATTAATACTAGCAGGTTTATGTGCCTGCTGATTGCACTTCACCAAACGTGGTTGACGAGATCCATCATATGTAGTCAGACGATCCTGCTGACTAACTGGTGATGTATAAACAGGTGTATGTTCCTACCTATAGTACTCCACTGAAATTGCCAGGCGGGATTGGTGTGATGCTTCCAGACGAGTCTGCTGGACAGCAGAATTAAAATGGGAAGGTGTATGTGCCCGCTCGTTGCTTGCCACCAAGTTAGGTTGGTGGACTTCTCTGAATATGGCAGAGATGAGAATATTCTCACTGTTGACCAGATTCCGCCTCTGGTGGTTCGTCTTTCTTTCTCGGGTTTGAGGAACCTGAGCCAAACGCCTAGAGTCGGTACCCTCATCATGTTGAGGGCGCACTGTTGCACGAGTCTGGCGGCGATTGTTAGTGGAAGACCTTACGAAGGACTGCTGTCTATTTGAATTAAGGCCCTGAGGAACCTACTTATTCACCTCCCCAGAATAAGGGAGCGAATGGTGATTGCGTTCCGGGGATAACGACCCGAAACGGTTGGAGACGGTAGTCAGCACCGCCTGCTTCTTGATCACTGGTCATCGTTGTCCGGACGACCGATGTGAGTTTTTTACTTGGAGGGCTTGTCGGGTAGCCTCCAGAGTTGGGATGGTACCGTGTTGATGGTACTCCTTAACCAGCGCATTTGATACCCCGCGTTGAAGACGCAGAGTAGGTGATATCATCCTTAGAACAGACGATGATCCTGCAGGAGTAGTGGCAGTGGTATTTGCAGCAGCATTATTCACAGGTGTGAACTTGAGAGCAGCCATTCTAGAAATGCAGAAGGTCTTGGAAATGAGTGCATGCTTGATATAACAGATGTAATCAAGATAAATTCAGCCACTACATCTTTTGGATGAGCACATTTTTCAATGATTGTTTTTGTTGGACCTCACATTGAGTTTTAAATAGGAGCCTAACAAATGGGTAAAACATTATTTTAACTTGGTTAAGGATTCACATTAGGTTCACCATTTTTGTTTCCCTGGGATTTCAAGAATGACCTCCTTTTTATGGAAGGTTCAAACATTCTGATCGGTTTCTATTGTTCGTAGAACCGGAAACATCCAACGATTCCACATCCATTCGGACCTACTTTCGAAATTTAGGTGCTCATTAGTTTATGGACTGATGAGTTTTAGGAATTTTCATTGGTCAAGAGGATGGGAGGTCGGACTCATCACACCTTTTTGAGGGGAATTGTTGTCTACTCTAGGACTCTCTTTATAGATTTAAGTTATGTTCGTGAATCCTTATTATGTTACCAAGTATAAAATGAGCTTTCCTTCAGATCTGACAATCAATGATAAAATATGTAGGAATTTTAGAGAATATTTTATATGTATTCAAGGTTCTTCATCGATAGAGAATCATCTGTATTTATTAGAGATTCATGGTCAATGGTACCCTTCGACACATTTATATAGAAGTCTTTTGGTCATTATGATGACCATGCTGGTTTTAAAGCCACTCAGTGGGGCACTTTATGTTTATTGTCATTCAGAAGGACATGGATTATTTGAGAGTTGGGATCGAACCCACAGACGGGCTACCTACGTATCCTTTGTTTAGAAAAGGAATCATAACCCACGTAGTTTGAGTAAGGGAGTATGATGTTTATGATTGATGGCTCAAAGAAGAATTTCATGGTCACTTTTACACTCTAAGCTCACATGAGTCATTCTCGGTGTGAGAAACACATGGTATTGGTAAAAATTAGACAATTGTGCCATAAAAGATGCAATCATAAGAAATAATGTGGGACTTATGTAGGTATGACTGCCCAGATAAATGAAGGTTAGAATTTACTTTAGGGAAGAAATCCAGGAGCAGGGTCCATAAAGGTATATGTTCTTCATGGAGATTTTAAATACTCTAACTTGGGGCTTACTCCTAAAAAGGAGGCCAAAATTAGGAGAGGACTTATGATTGGGTTTTATTTCTGAAAATAAATCCCAGATCAAAGTTAAATTAGGACTGGTTAAGTGAAATTAAGACTGGGGGTTACTCCTGAAAAGGAGGCCAAGGTTAAGAGGTTTTAAAACTTAAGGGACTTGGGGCTTACTCCTAAGGAGGATGCCCATGTTTGAGACTGGGGCTTACTCCTGAAAAGGAAGCCCATGTTAAGAGAATTATGGTTGGGGCTTACTCCAAAGGAGGATGCCCATATTTGAGGATTATGACTGGGGCTTATTCCTCAAAAGGAGGCCCAGGTTAAGAGATTCTCTCATCTTAAAGGATGAGGTTGAATGAATGAAATCTCAATTTTTAGTGACATAAAGATGTATAAATCACTAGGTTTTGAGAGATATTCCATAGAATTCCTTTCAAATAAGGAAGTAAAATCAATAAATCATGCCATAAATGGATTTGAAGAGTGTCTTGAAGACTAAATCTTGAATAGGAAAGGTGGAATGGCTTAAGAGGGGTGAAATGGGCAAGAAGGGAACCCAAAAAGGCAGGGGGCACGCAAGTCCTGGTAGGCGCACAGGTACTGCATGGGCACGCAAGTCCTGGCCGCACAAGTATTCTTGCGCGACACATGGGTTACTTGCGAAATGGTTAATGAGCATGGTAATACTTGAGCGACTCTTGATAAAACCTCTAGAATCCCCTTTAGGTTCTTCCAGAAGAGGCGCACACAAGTTCTATTGAAGGAGTAAGGCGGCGTGCAAGTGTGGGCTTTTCCCTTATGGTCTGGACACTCAGGCGTGCAAGTGTTGATGAGTTTCAACACTTAGGCCTTCCTCCCCCACTTTAGATCTTCCGTTCTAGGTAAGAAATTACCTTATAAGTGTTTTAGAGGCTTTGAGAAGAGACTAGGGCGCCAGGAGCTCAAATCTGAGTTTCTGAAGAAAAAAAATCCTCCTCTAAATGGGGGGCCCACAGGGTCTATTTATAGGCTGGAGGAGACCCTAGGTGGTTTCCACTTAGGGCGCGCAAGTCACTAGGGTGACCATGAGGTGGCGCGCAAGTATTCTTGCACGACCACTAGGAGGCGCGCAAGTGTACTTGCACGACCACTAGGCGGCACACAAGTGTACTTGCGCGACCATGATGGAACTTGCGTGACCTATTGGAAATGTTCTCATTGTTCATCCCTTTGTCAATTTTTTAAGTTTCTTCAAACGATGAATCACTTTGGACTAAGGTACTTCCCTTTTTCAGACGTTAGACTCTGTGACGGAAAGGAGCGTCAACAGTGACTTCATGTTTTTAAAATGTTTTGTATCCACTTATTTATTTAGTTTAATCATAAAAAAATAGTCTCCTAAAATATATTAACCTCCCTGTTGGAAATATTATTGTTTTAAATTAATTAGGGTACCATATTGTTATTATATTTATATCTGAGCGAGAATAACATGTGTTTGATAAATTATATTCGAAAACAGCTTGAAATGGATCATCGAATTAAAGGGATTCATGAAGTGTGGTTTCTTTTATCATGTTTACTAGGATTTTATGTTCATGATGATATATATATATATATATATATCTATTATCAGTTTAGAATCCTATCTCTCATGTAAGGGTTATCATAATTTGTTTAAATATTGATTTATCGAGTCATGTAGAGACCATGTTGTGTATTGTTTTAGTTCTTTAGTATTTTATTGTATCATCTAATTCAATTACCCCTTATATCATATTTTTCTTTTTTAGTTTTTTTTATTTCGGGGGTTGGATTATTGTTTATTTGATATGCATTATTTAGTTTTTTATATTTGTAAAAATGATTACTTCATTCTGCATGGATCTTTAGCTATATAGTGGTCAGGACAAACTTCCAGGTGGAAGCTCCATGTTGAATATTATTCTTTTGGGTGAAATTGATCTCATTGGTTATTCTTGGAGTCCATTTCACTTGTCACCTGCGTGAGGGGATCTAGAATACCCCTTGTGTATATCACATGTCATCTTGTGTTCCTTGATCAGGGGTAGATCAGTGTTTTTTCATGAACATATCAAAAATTAAAGTATAACAAAATAGGTATGATAATAATCATAATAAATATAATGAATATTTTACAGTTAAATAATCTAAAACGTTCTTAAAAAACGTCTAATTTAAAAATATTCTGAAGGAAATATTTTGAACTATTTCACTAATTTATATCTACAATTATATAAATACTCTAAATTTTAACCTCATGAGTTTATGGAAGAATTGAACAGTCCCCACTAACCACTATCATTTAATTATGGGAGATTTCAAATCCTGAAAAAATGGACTTTATAATTATGGGGAACTATAGAAACTCTAACTGACTATAGTATATCTATCCAAGAAACACTGATAGGTCACTATAGTAGTGAGGAATTAGGCACAATTACTATTTTCTCTTGGGATTTATAGATATTGATATTGTATCTCCAAAGTCATCTATCCACCGTCCATTGTCGAATCTTGGACTTGGTTGGCCACAATGATGTATCAGTGTGACCATCCAACCACCATTCAATATAACACAGTTTACATACTATTAATTTGGTGTCATAGTACTTCATATTATTTATTATCTCATTTGAGAAAGGTATTTGGTGTGCATGAGACACTGAAAATTTCCTATAATTGTGCCCTTGAATTATAGTGAAGTTATTATACCTCTCTAATGACATAGAGATTATTCACGAACCTCGTAAATCATTGATTTTGTGTTCATCAAAATATTTTTCTTCTTTTTATTCAATATTTTGGTCATATTAAAACCTTTATTTTTTAACTCCTATAATTTATAAAATTACTAGTTTCAAAGGTTGAGTTCAGAATCCTCAAATTAAACATTGGATATGGAAGAAGTAAAGGAGAATAATGATCTCTTTGAAAGAACTGACTTCTGTAATTGGAGGATGCAGATCAAGTAATATCATTATCAAAAATATATTAACATGTCTCTTCAAGATTTAAAACAAATATATTTGGAGTAAAAATTTCGTGGATAATTTATCGACATGTTTTAGGATTTGGGTGCCTTATGCTGCAAAAAAAATGTAGCGTTCAATATCAGAGAGGAAAAAAGGACAACTACGATGATGACAGCTCTCATGAATATTTAAAAGAAGCCTTAAGCATCATACAAAGTGTACCTGTTAAAATTATTTTTCAATCTTAAAATAATTTAAGGGATGATTATTGTAGATCATGGAACCAAATTCAGAACCATCACAAGTTAGTTTAAATCAATAGGAATTATGCTTAACGATGAGTTTTGTGCACTAGTTTAACTGTCTTCATTACTTGATAGCTGATAAATGATTATAATGGTTGTGAGCAGTTGTTTAGGGAATACCAAGCTGGATATAAAGGATGTGCAGAACCATATCCTTAGTGGTGATATTTTAAGAAGATAATCGAGAAGATTCTCTGGTTCTTCGTTGCACATGGAAGGAATAAAAATATATACAGAGTGAGATAATCACAGATGATGATAAAACTAAAGAGGACAGATCTGAGATAAGAAAAAGGGGTTTGACCTACCTATTGGATTTGTAAGAATAAAGGAAATGTCACGGAGTGAAGAGAAAAATAAAGACACCTAAATATAATGCATCAAACATGATGGATAGAGGGAATGATTATGGGATTCAGTTGAGTCTGAATAACCCTATACATTCTTGGATTTTAGACTTAGGGGAATATTTTCCTTCCACATCGGAGAAGGTTTTCTAGAACAGTTATGTTTGTAGAAATTTTTGGAAGGTGAATCTTCCTATGGATGAAACCTTACAAATTTTGGGGAAGGTTGATGCTTGGTTTAAGACCAACAATGAGATTTTTATGGTTCTATAAAATGTGAGATATATCACTGGTTTAATAAGAAATATTATTTCTATTGGGTAGCTTGACGGTGCAGGTATTAGAACCATGATCAATGGTGGTTCATTAAAGATTACCATATGATCTATGGTCGTATCTTGTGGAGAAACAAATGGTACCACATGAAAACATGATATAAATATGCATGTATATGATTTAATCAATATATTCTATTAGGGATTCACAACTATGAAACTACATGCTAGGCCACGTTAGTTGGAAGGGGATAGAGGTGATGGAAAGAAAAGGTGAGTTACTAGATATGAAGACTGTGGATGTTGTCCTATGTTAATATTATATCCTCATAAATAAGAAGATGGTGTAATTTTTGAAAGGAGGCAAAACACCAAAGTCTGGGAAGCTAGACCTGGTTCTCCCTGATGTTTTAGGTCCTACACTAGAACATTCCCTTGGAGGTTCCCAATATTATGTGACATTTATGATGAATCACCATGGAAGGTATGAGTTTAAATTTTGAAAATAAAATCTGATGTCTTGAAGGATTTTAAGAAGTGGGATTTGATGGTGGAAAATGATTCATGAACTATGATGAAATGTCTAAGGTCTGAATATAGTGAAAAAAATGGAAGCAATAAGTTCAATTAATTCTATTATAATAATTAAATTCGATGGGATAATATTATTTTAGGTACACCACAATAGAGCAGTTTAGTTTAAAAGAAGAATATGAAATTAAATGAATTTGTCATCCTCATGAGGCCACACTCAGGAATAGCCAAAACCTTCTTGGATGATACAGTGAACATGTTAGCATATCTCATTAGAATTAGTCCATCTATACCAACCAGATAATTTCTACATAAGGTGATGTAGTCTAGTAAACTGTTAATAGTCTCAGAATTATGATACTTTGGCTGGTTAGAATATATACATATTGATGTTGATGTAAGGTAAAATATTGATACTAAGTCTAACTCATTTTTCGTTATTTTTGACGGTTTAGTGGATTTTAGTTACCACTTTTGGGATGATTGGAACATGATGACCATTAGAATACATAATGTGATATTTAATGAAGGTTTCATATACAAAGACTGTTGTGCAGTTGAGATTTTTAGTGGGAATAAAGAATCATTATATCATGGGAAAGTGGAGTTTGAAGGTGCGCTTGATCATGTGACATCTGAATCACTAGTGCCTACCCTTCAATTGGATTTGAGGAGAACAAAAAGGGTGATAAGGCATGTGTAAGGGTATTCACCATCCTTACATTATTTTTTGTTTATTGATGGTGGAGAACCATAATTATTTGAAGTAGAAATATATTTGTAGGAGTCGAGTAAGTGGGATTTGTCTATGAAGGATCATATGACTTCATTATATGACAACAATACTTGGGTGTTGACACCTCTATCACAAGGAAAGAAAGAATTAAAAAACAAATGGGTTTACCGGGGCAAGAAAGAACATGATATAAAGAGGATGTACAAGGAAAGGTTGGTGGAAAAATGATTTCAACAGAAGGAAGGTGTGGATTTCATTGATATTTTCTCACTTGTAGTGATGCTTTCCACTATTCAGGTGGATCTTGGTATTAGTGAATCAGAATAACATTATGTAATGTGTCCTGATATCAATATTATTTTCCATTATTAATATCTAGAGGGGTAAATCTACATATAGCTTCCATTGGGATGGTTTGAGTTAGGGAAGGAATACCTAGTGTGCAAACTCCAAAATATCATATATGGGTTGAAGAAAAAACCCAAGACCATCAATAAAATTTTTGATTTATTTATAACTGAAAATGAATAAAAATTGTGTGTCATGGATCAATATTTCTACACCATGTATTTTAGTGATGAATACATTATAATGCATCAATTTGTGTAATACCTTCCAAATGTAGGATTATGTATGTATATGATTGATGAGATGAAAGGGAGGATGGATAATGAGTTCAAGATGAAATATCTTGGAGAAGGTGACAATATTTTTGGGATGAAGATAAAGAGAGACAGCACCACTGGAACATTGATGTTATCATAGGATGGTTACATTGGAAAGGTTCTAAGAAGATTCAGTATCCTAGATGAAAATTCAGTCACTATTCCCCTGGTCATCCATTTAAAATTATCGAAGGATCAATCACTGAAGATAGATGAAGGGGTTGAGTACGAGGAATATTTTACATATTCATCAGCTGTTAGAATCCTAAATTATTTCATGGTCTATACTCGACCAATAATTTCTAATGTAGTGGGAGTTTTGAGTCGGTACAAGGTTAACCCTTGATAGAAACATTAGGAATATATGAATTGGATACTGAGATACATGAAGGAATTCATTGTAGTATATCTATGCTCCGGTAAAGTAAATTCATTACAATGGTAAATCAGGATTAAAGTGGGAGATTGTTGGATTGGTGTAGCCCAGTCTATTTGGATGATGTTGGGTTGACTACTAGAGCCCTATACACCACATTAGACCTCAAATCTGGCTGCTTGAGATATTGGATGAGATCGTTGGGGGTGAAAATGGAAACATTCCCCTACTCTAGGGGCCAAAGGCCCCAGACCCTAATTTTGGGGAACTATAGGAACTCTGACTGACTATAGAAGATCACACTAGGCATCGATAGGGTATTGTAGTAGTATGGACTTTGACACCATTATTGTATCGCATCATACATTAGAGACATTTGTTACTATAGATACATGGGATTCTATCCACCATCGACTATAACATCTTGAACTCAGGTGGCCGCAACACTGTAGCCATGCAGACTTCCAACCACTATTCACTATAGCACAATATATATACTTTATGTTTGGTGGAACAGTCCAGGAAGGATGAATGTTAACAAAAACAAAAGTGGATGGATTATTAGGACATGGGAGTGTGTAAAAATTGGGGGCTCAAATATAGGTAGGGGATATGAATTTCCTCAGTGTCCCATTTGATGAATTCTTGGTCAGGGATAGCACTGCAGGATGGTTATGGTAGGAAATTATCGGGTCGTTCTTCGCAAGTCAGACATGGAGAGGCCATAATATAAGTTAATTCCCATGGAATCTTTCCTAGTGGGGTTATCTTACTACGCTATAGTGGGGACACATATCTTGAAGAACATGTCCATAGTGGCCATCAGAGTAGAAGATGCAAACATAGAAAAGATTTTCAAATCCTCACACCTCATGAAGGACGAGGATGAAGTACTGGACTACAAGGAGTTCAAGAAAGAAGACACCACTATATTGAGAAAATTTCAATGTAAATTGTGTAGAGAATATATGGAAGAGATAATTGGGGAGGTAGATGTGACATAGAACTTGGACATAGTGGAAATCTAGGGGTTCTTGTGGGATGCATCATATTTTGACATTACGAGCTCCCTAAATGTGTATAAGGTGTTTAATATGTGCCATGAACCTGATGTCTCACATGGGGTTCCATGACCAATAGGATACTGAAGATTGGGAATGGGAATGAAATTGATAAGTCAATTGAGTAGGACATAAAGGATATTATCAATCCTATCATCATGAGATCCTACATTAGAACGAATAATGGTTTTTTTAGTTAAAGATTAGCAAGCTAAGTCCCATATGGAATAATGATTTCATGAAAGGGAACTTTAATGGGTGACAATCCAATAGATCAAAACATACAATGGTAGGGAGGTATGGCCAGCTCTTTCTTCAGGGACCTTCTGGCTGGCCCCAACAACCTCCATCCAGACGACCACCCCGGAGATAAGCCATGGATTTTTGAGGTGATTCCCTCCATCTTCTCGGCCCGTGATAACAATATCCTAGCTTCTATCCCCTCAGAACAAGAGATTCGGGAAGGCATGCTCAGCCACAACCTAGAAAGTGCGGCTAGCCCTGACGGCTTCCCATGTTCGTTTTACAAATCTGGGTGGGAAACGGTGAAGGGAGATCTCGTTTCGACCATTCAGGACTTTTTTGGGGAGGGACTCTTCCCCAAGTCTCATGTGCCACCTCCATTGTTCTCATTCCCAAATCCAAGAACCCCACCTCCCTTCTCCATTTTTGCCATGTGATCTTGTGCAACTTTCCCTACAAAATCCTCGCCAGCCTCATTAACTCAAGGCTCGCCTTCCACCTTTCGTAGTGGATCTCTATGGAGCAACATGGCTTTGTGAAAGGGATTTCAATCCAGGGTGAGATTGCCCTGGCCCCGGAGATGATGAGGGATATCACCTTCAAGACCCATGGCTCCAATATCGTCGTCAAACTTGATATGAGTAAGGCCTTCGACCGAGTGTAATGGAGCTACATCAACAAAGTCCTTGCGGGTATGGGTCTTTCTACCTGCAATGTGGATATTGTCTTCCGATGCTTCAGCTCTTCTTGGCTGGCGATCACTTTCATGGGAACCACCTACGGCTTCTTCAAGGCTACCTGTGGTCTTTGACAGGGAGACCACATCTCTCCAAGCTTCTTCATTATCTCCCAAGATGTTCTGAGCCACCTGCTTCACAGGAGCCTGAGGAAAGACGACATTCTACCGTACCATAGAAGTCTTCGCTCCCCCTCGGTGTCCCATATCATGTTTTCAGACGACACGATCATCTTCATGAACGCCTCGAACAGATTGCTGCTTAGCCTTAACAGAGTCATGGAGGAGTACTGTCGATGGAGCGGACAGATCGTTAATAAAAGCAAGAGCAACTTCTTCATCTCCAACAACTTCCACTTCCGTCGGGTTTCCAATGTGAGAGGCACCCTGTACATGCAAAGAGGATCCTTTCCCATGGACAACATTGTCACGCCTATCTCACCCACAAGGCTTCGTATTCGTGACTTCGACACCCTTCTGATCTGGACCACTGACTGCATTCTCAACTGGAAAAACAAATACCTATCCTTCGGGGGGAGGATTGCTCTGGTAAAAATCGTGTTGCTGGCCTACCCTATTCACGTTCTCTCCTATTTTAAGGTCCCTAAATGGGTGATAAGGAATATCTACAAAATCCTTTATGGTTTCATTTGGGACCCCATGTATGAAGGCCAATGTCGCTGGGTCTCTTGGAGCAGGATTGCGAGGCCGGCCAACGAAGGGGGGATCAATGTGCGGAGCCTCGACGACACCCTCCTCTGCATGCATTCCAAACTAGTATGGGAGGTCCTGGAGCGACACACCCTATGTGGACTATCATTTAAGCTCTCCTCCAGGGCGATCATGCCTCTACGGCTGGCAATTCTTCTCTCCTCTGGTCTGAGATTTCCCTCCTGGATGACGCTCTCAAACCCTTCTCTCGCTGGATCATCGGAAAAGGGGATGTCTCTTTTTGGCATTAGAATTGGGAAGGGGAGATCATTGGTTTCCCGGGATGTCTTGCTCCTACCATTTCCTACAGAGAGGCCCGCCAGGGCCCCTCTTTCCTCAGCGTCGTCCTATCGAAGGATCATCTGGAGCTGGTGCACATCATCGAGCTATGCTCGGTCCTGGACAAGTGCATCTTTTCCCCCTCTTCTCCTGGCCTCTTCATGTCGAAAGCCTTCCACCAGACCCGTATCATGCATGTTCCGGTGGACCCGTGGGATGCACTCATTTGGGAAAAACGTATCCATTAAAAACTCAACTTTCTCATCTATAGATTAAAGAATATGGCAGTGCCTACCGATGATAATATCAGAAGATGTGGCATCACTATGGCCTCCAGGTGCGTCTGCTGCAAAAACCATAGTGAGGAATCGTCATGGAACCTCTTCTTTGAGAGATAATGGGCTCATGAGGTCTGGTCCTACTATGGTGACCTCACCGTCTTTTCCAGTCTGACTATGGCTGATCAAGCTTTCCTTGATCGATGGTTCCACAGTTCGGGTGAGGGGAGCGTGGAGAGAACGGCTCGCACCATCCTGCTGCACGCAGGCTGCTGGTGCTTATGGTAGGTGTGGAACAAATGGGTTTTCTATGGAGTGGCCTCAACTGGACCCTCCATAATCAACTGTTCCAACAATCTCCTCCTTGATCTGGTTGGAGCCTTAAGAAAATGGATGGAGGCCCCGTCCTTGTAACACTTCAATCCCAGGCCCCCCACCTCTCTACCCAGAAACTCCTCCTCCTTGGGAAACTGGGTTCGTTGGAATCACCCAGCAAGGGGTTTGAAGCTCAACATGGATGCATCTTATGTCTCGGGGGTTATGCGTGGTGGGGGCGCTGTTCGTGATGGTCACAGGTCAGTCATCCTGGCCTTCTCCGTCCAACTGGGTCTGGGTTCGTCCCTCCAAGCCGTGGCCATGGCCATGCTCAAAGGCCTTACAATATATAGCCAGAGGTGTCTGGACATATCGGAGATTGAAACTGACTCACTGGTCCTTCACAATGCCCTTCAAGGTATTGGTGTCATCCTGTGGTCGATAGAGTACATGATCAGAAAATGTCACAATCTTCTCCATAGCAACACCAGAGTGATCCATACTTGGAGGGAGGGCAACAAAGTCACTGACTATCTATCTTCTTTAGACCCCCCTGGCTCTGATGGATTTTTCCTACACACTCTAGACATCCTGAAACCGGAAGGGGAAAACATCATCAGGAGTGACGCTCTGGGCCTTCACTACTTCCGCCCCCCTAACCATTTGTCCCCATGCTTTCTTTTCTCACTTTCTTTCTCTGCTTACCTTTTTGTGTGTCCCCCCTTGAATAAATATATAAAAATGATGATGATAAAGATTCATTTAACTGGAATAACAGTGGCCTTGGTTTTAACACCATACCTGAGTCTGAGGAGATGTAACACATGGGAATGACGATAAACATGATCAATAGGTTTGTGTTCGATAGTGAGTTCATTATGCCCAACAGGTAGACCTTGTCAAGAGAGCATGCGATCTAGTTCTTTATCAAGCCATAGGTCCATAAGGATACTTCCAGTGGTATATTTTCTTCTATCATAATGGTCATGCAGGCTCAGATCTAGATGGAGAGGATGGCGGATCAAGTGTCAAGGGATCACAACTCATTCATGATTGGGAAAGAGATGGATGAGAGGATGGAAAAGATATCCAAGTTGATGTCAAGCCTAAGGATGGTTGTTGCATAGAATGACCCAAAAAGAATTCCCCAACCTTAACGGAAACTTGGACACCTTTTCCAGCCTCTCATCCATCTCCTTCCCAATCATGAACGATCTTTTATCCCTTACCACCCAATCCACCCCCTCTCCATCCAGCTCTGAGTTAGCCAGCCCTGTAGGTTCGTTGAGAATATACCTCTAGTAGGATCATTATAAACGTATGAAATAATGATGAACATGGTCATGTGATCACTCGATAAGGTATGCCTGTCGGGCATCAGGTAATCATTGTTGAACACCAACCTAGTGATCATTTTGTTCTTTATATGTAGATGCAGCCTCTACCTAGAATTAGGTATGTTTTCTTCACCCAGGCTAGAGGCATTCCTGTTTGATTCATCAAATGGAAAGATGTCTTACTTATCTGTGTCACTTTCCTACTCATATTACTTATCGATATCGTGGCTAGGAAACCTACCGATGATCCCCTTAATGTAATTGTTGTGCCATAGTGGCCTTACATTGATGTTCCTTAGCTGAAATCTACCCTTCTTTTTTTAATATTGTCTCTAAATACCAAATACATGATCTCAAAGTTTAAATCATGCTTGATCAACTCGTACATTTAATTCCCATTCCTAATCACCAGTATCTTTTCGATCATGCCACACTCAGGTGAGACATTAGGTGAGGGAAAAATCAAGAACAACTTGCACACATTTTGGGAGCATAGTGTGTCTAAATGTGATGGATCATATAAAGAACTCCTTGTCGCCCACTATGCCAAGGTCACATGTCTCATATGACTTCCTGATTAGTTCATTGGTCTCTTCATTGCACAACGGAACTACCAAGTTTCCCAAGTGAGAGGTGTACACCCTATTATATTCCTTGAAGACCAACACTTCATCCCCAAGATTTATGTGGCATGAGGATTGGTCTAACCTCTCTATGTACTCTTTTTCCACTCTAACTACTTCTAGGGACTTGGTCTTCTCGAGCCCTATACCCACTATGGCCTAGGCACAAACCACTACCAGAAAAGACACTGCAGACATTAACATATGTGGAAGCCTCTAAATGTACAAATTTTCAAGAACAACACTATCCTTTCCTTCCATAACCATCCCATAGGTTTGGCTCACCCTGACCACGAATACTTCCACTGGGATTTTGACGAATGTCGTATCTATCTGCTGGTCGATGAAACTCCACTTTTCACACATTCCCAAGTCCTGATCCTTCAAAAACCTCTATCTCATCCATGAATCTTCGTCCCTGGACTGGCCTCCAACTACACAGTAAGTCCACTGTGCTATTGTGAATTATTTCTAGAAATCTATACTAATACCATGCAGAGGACACCCAAATCCAAGATTCTATAGTGGCGGATAGCTACAAGTCTATGGAGATACATTACCATTGTCTCCAAATTCCCCACTACTAATGTAATTCTCCCAAATACTGCATTGATACAATGATTTTTCAATGATATCTGGTTTGGTCTTCTACAGTCTATCAGAGTTTCTATAGTTCCAAAAAATTTGGGTCGGGTACTTTCAATCCACAGACCTCAGAGTAGGGATGAATTTCCCATACAACCCCCAATGAGCTTACTGTAAAGCTCAACCCATGAGAGTTACAGTCTGGTGTCTAGTACATGACACCACTATTTGAACCAACATCAATAAAATGGGCCAGGGTACACCAATACAACATGATCGGGAATTTTATTGAACATTCCACTTAAAAACTAGGAATTGGAACCAGGCTTGAATAAAGATAACTCCAATCAATGATAATCCCTTTCTCCAGTGCCACACACTTGGAAGAAATAATGGACATTAAAAATAAGTTAATGATTCAATGAACTTCACAGTGTTATGATGGTAAGATGCATTGATGATCTCAAAAAATAGTCGATTATTCCAAAAGTACCAAATATGGCCATTAGTTGTGATTCCCATGAATTTGATGATCCATATCCAGCTTGTAAGAATAATTTTGAATGGTTGTGACCTTATTTTCTGAATGTAGAATATAAAGTAATGAAATACATGTGTGAATGCTCATTGTTATAGTAAAATAATAAACCCAATTGGTAGATGGAATTAGATAAAATTTTCATCCCCACTAAAGATGAGTTTTTATTTTCATACGCATTCATTTGATAATGAATCTATGAATCGACCTGTACTAAAGGATACATAGTGGGAATCCCTCTAATAGGATAAAACATTGAAAAATGTGGAGGTGAATAATGCATGTTCAATGGGGAGCAGACATGCTAATCAACAATATTTATTGTACTGGGCCAGTATAATAAAATGATCGATCTTTTTAACAAAAATACCCCTTCATCATTAATATAAAAACACCCTTCCTCATATCATTCCTCATCATAGCCTAAAAAAATTCTACTTCCAATTATATACCCATATTCATCTTAAAAATACTTTATAGATATTTATATATCACTATTCTAGATAAATGACCATCCTCTAAAGGCTATACTCTCAATCTGATTGATGCGAGTTATTGAAAAAATTAAGGATACTGAAGTATCAAATTACATTCTTATATGAAATCATTTTCTAAATAAACTCCATGATATCTTCCATTATTTTTCTACAATGATTATGTTTTCATATTATAAACCTCCCTATAACCACTTATCGATGAGAATATTTCCAATTACTCTCATTAAAAACATTTTCCTATTTTTTTTATTTTATCAAAATATGAGTTTGAAAAAATTTCACCATTTCATATAAATTAAATGATTAACACAATATATAACATAATTATTCATTTATATTATATTTAAAATAATAGTTCAATTCAACTAATTTTTTTAATGTATATCAAATATTTATTATTTTTCCCATATTATAAACTCTCATCATTTTTTTATTATGATAGTTTTATACAACATATGTGAATATTGATGTATTAGTTTCAATTAATCCTTTAAGAATGTTGTGAATATTTGATTCTATGATTTTATAAGCAATTTCATATCATTTAATGTCATATATATAAATCCTAAATGATAATTTAGTCATTATAATAATCATATTAAATTAAAGTATTTAAAATGATTTTAGACATCTAAAGATTCATAATAAAAAATATTTATCAATTTGGAGCTATCATTTTGAATATATTGATGACATCCACGCCCTTAATTCTAAAATTACATAAAAACAATACTATTTAAATACTAGAGAATTCAAAATATTTAGATAATGTCCATTGATTGTTAACATTTAATTGTTTTAAATTTGGAATAATTAACCCCATAACATAAAGACATATAACATAAGAAAGTTTAAAATAATAAATGAGTTCTAAATGAAAATAAAATAATTTAACTTTATAAATATGATAACATACAAAATATGAATATTATTAAATAAATAAGTAACAATTGTAATATAATTATTTTTAGAATATAAAACATAATATGAATATCCATACATGAAGTAATGTTTTATTTCTAGATATATATTCACTTCAGGTATTTTCATCTAATTTTAATATTTTATTTCTATCTCATTTTAATGGACTTTGATGTACCGATTATAGTCCCTCCAATATTTTTGACATATTTATTGTCACTTTTTATAACACCTCGTGATTTCATAGTATGTTATCTCATTAAAGTAATTCAACAGCTTTCACCACACACAACACCGACTTTGAGTGCACGATGACTTACCAAACTAGCCGTTTAAAAACAGTTATGAATAATATTAACAGTATTTTGAATTTTATATACTCCATATAATTTTAACTTATGTATTATGTGTTTATTATCCATAGTATAAGAAAAAAATCAATTTTCATATAAAATAATTATTTTTCAAGAAAATGCAATTTTACCACCTTTTAATGGAGAACCCTTTTTAAATCCAAAATTTGACACTTTTATATATTCAATTTGACAAAAAAACTTATTTAGAATTGGGACATCAAAATATTTTCTGGATGATATTTTGGTATTTTTCTGATAATGTTCATTTTTTTAATGAATAGTAAGAAATACTGTATTTTAATTCAGAACTTCCTTTTAATATAATTTATTTATATGGATACATTATATTTTTAATTAATTTGTAAGTGTAACTAGATTATATTTTTACAATTTAATCCAATGTTTTTCATTGGAAGTAATATCACATTGAAATTGAAAATAAACAAGTGTCAATCTTTTGATAGTTATTACTTTTTCAAAACACGCTTTTTGTTTGGACAACAGGAATTAATTTTAAATGAATTAATGAAACAAATATGTTTTTAATTTATTAAAATAGACATTTTTTTGAATTTTAAATATATAATATACCTTTGGATTAATTTTTAATATTTTTTTATAAAAAACTTCATTTTTTTATGAATACTGAAAACCCTAAATTGTAGTAAAAAACCCGACATCTTCATTTAAATGAAATTTTACCACTTCTGTGAATTGAATTTTGAAAATCCAACACACATGGTTGTTATTTTTATGTAAAATTTTGTTCAATAAGATGAAAATATTTTTGGGTGAATAGTAAATTTTGACTTTTATTTACCGCAGTTAAAGGTAAAAATGGAATTTCAAGTAAAAATATTATTATAGTAATATTTAATTACCCTAACATGGGTTCTGGTCCTATTGGTTGGTACATTTCTATCATTGGAAATCTTTGGGTCTATTTTGGGACCCTAGAGATTCACTTAAGTGTGATAATGACACGTTATATTAATTAATTTGATGTTAAGATAAAAATTACATAAACATATAACTTTTAATACATAAATTTTTACATGGGGTTATATAAGTTATCTATTTAACTATAAAAATTCATTTAAATTATAAAAATATTTCCTAAATCATGGTACTTTTTTACAATTTTTAGACATCAATGAAATAAAATTATTTATGACACAATAATGATGCAGTTTTTACCTCATTAATAAATGATTTAAATAAATAAGAATATAAAAATTAAAAAAATATCCAAAACCAATCAAATTATTATTAAAATTTTTTATTTCGAACAAGAGTCATCTTAGCTTTGACTTTAATGAATTTTGGACCTTCAAAAACCGAAAATCATTATATAATAAAATAATATTTTCAAAGGTTCCTAAAGAGCCCCTCCTCCCCATTATAAAAATCCCTCACCTCTAACCCATTAGTCAGACATTTCAAGCCTCTTGACTTTCCTAAACTCTTCCCAAATAATCTATCAAGATCCCTCCCTTCTACCTAGAAGCCTTACCTTAGGCATAAGGCACTTCAAGAAATCCTTTATGTGTAAACCAAAAAGAGTTACTCGATTTTATGGTATTGTCCTCCCAAAATTTATCTTCATTTATTTTACTTATACAACCCCCTAAAATTATTTTGTTACATTATTTTATAACGACAATAGTATCCTAAATATACTAGGTTGTTTTTATGAGAAGGATTTGAGCTACACTTACACACATCCATCTAATGGGAAAAAACATACTGTTTCTATGGATAACAAACTACAGCCTCACAAAACGATGATTGCTCAATTATATCCTACCGCTTCTTATGGTTTCCATTAATATGGAACTATATTTTTATTTTATATATATTATATTTATATTTTTTCTATGCATCTATATTTTCATTTATAGAAATACTTTATGGTTTCCATAATGGGTAAAGGTTATAATTTCATATGGGGAAGTGCAGAATATTGTCCCCTCAAATTGATATGACTCGTTAATGACATACGTAGAACGTATTGTCACGACCTGACCCTACCCAGGCTCAAGCCGCAACTACCCCAAGCTCGCCTCCACAGGTCAGGGGCTGGCGACCAGCGTCAAAGGCACAACAACTCAGGGAGGCCATTGCCTAGGTACCTGTACACACACACGCAGCACACTCAATGCAACAATGAAGAGTAAAAGAAAAGACAAGTAAAGAAAAGGGAATCTACTATATATATACCAAAAATGTGCATCGACCTCTAAAAAGTACAAGTAAAGTGCTGAAAAGGAAAAAGGGGCAAAACACGTGCCCAACACGAAAAGGTTCCACAACCCGGAAATCGGTAAACAAAAAGAAACAGCCGACGGGTCTCCCACTTGGAACCCGGCTACGAGAACCGCACGCGGTTCCAGCTCCCGAACTCCTATGCTCCTCTGAAGTCACGAAAAACCTGTCCGTCTTATACAAGGGAACACCAAGTGCAGGCAAAGCCCAAGAAGGAGTGAGTATAAAAATACTCAGTAGGATACCCCGAAGGCTCGAGGGAGAAACAAAGGAGGTACCAAAGGGTGAGCTGTAGATCGAATAGGGGAAAGCAAAGGAGTACAATAGAGAGCCAGCTCAACCCAACAAGAGGAATAAAGGTAGACTCGTCCAGGCACATAGAGCTGGAAATGGTGAGAAGATGAACTCCCCATCGAGTCTTCGCTACCTATAGTAGGAGATTAGACTCATCCAACCACGAGAAGCTAGACACGGAAATCACGTGGCATACCCCGCTCGTCTTCGCCTCTCCTGGAAGGAGAGTAACCAAACCCAAGAAGTGGGTACCGGAAACAAGTTATATACATATCTTTATTCTCAAAAAGAAACCCAAACAAGATCGTAAGGGGATATCCATCCCGTAGCTCAGCCCAAGAATGTGAGTTGCCAACAGTCCCAGAAGTAAACACCATCATCGATGCCCAGCATCCCGCACGTCTACCCCAAACTACAAGTCAAGGGGCTCAAACCACCGCACCTCGACACTATCCGCTTTGGGAGGCACTGACTCGCCCACACGGTTTTATGTCATGTCAAAGGATGTGTCTCGGTGGGGGAAAGCGCCCCTCGTACTTGAGAGTTTCAGGTTAAGTCAAACCACTCCTCGTCACTTCCCGGCAGTTGAGAGGTCTCCTCAAATTCATGGTCGTTCCATCACCGACACGTACAACCAAGGGTCCCGCTCCAGTGATCACGGAGGAAAGCCTCAGACTAGCCTAGTAGAAAGGACTGAGTCTGGAATATCAACGGGTGTCCCACTGCCCAGCCCTGCTGGAGGGTAATTCATAATATGATATCAGGTAACCCACTGCCCAGCCCTTATGGAGGGTAATTCATAATACATCATTAGGTGACCCACTGCTCAGCCCTGCTAGAGGGTAAACCTGGAATAAGTCATCAAGCAACCCACTGCCCAGCCTTGCTTGAGAGTATACTTGGAAGAAGTCCACGGGTGACCCACTACCCAGCTCTGCTGGAGGGTAAACTCCAAACAAGACGACGGGCGACCCACTACCCATCCCTACTGGAGGGTAGACCCTCAAGAGTCATCGGGTGACCCACTTCCTAGTCTCTGGTAGAGGGTAAACCCTGAATAAGTCGACAGGCGACCCACTGCTCATCCCTACTGGAGGGTAGACCTGAAACAAGACGAAGAGAGACCCACTGCCCAACCCAGCTGGAGGGTAGACCCTTAAGAGTCGTCGGGTGACCCGCTGCCTAGTCTCTGCTAGAGGGTAAACCTTGAGAAGTCGATGAGTAACCCACTACCCCACCCCGCTGGAGGGTAAACCCAGAACTGCCCGGGCCATCTCTACTGAATGGTACAACACTGGTGTTTCGCGCGGAATTCGGGGATGACCTCCTGGACGGGAGATTCAAACGTTCCGATCGGTTTCTAACGGGTTTGTTCGTAGAACCGGAAACATCCAATGATTCCACATCCGTTTGGACCTACTTTCCAAAGGCAGGCGCTCATTAGCTTGTGGGCTAATGAGGCTTAGGAATTTGCATTGGTCGAGAGGATGGGAGGTCGGACTCATCACACCTTTTTGAGGGGAATTATTGTCTACTCCGGGACTCTCTTTATAGATTTAAGTTAAGTTCGTGAATCCTTATTACATTACCAAGTATAAAATGAGCTTTCCTTTAGTTTTAACAATCAATGATTAAATATGCAAGAAATTTAGAGAATCTTTTATATGTATTCGAGGTTCTTCATCAATATAGAATCATCTATATTTGTTTAGAGATTCTTGGTCAATGGTATCCTTCAAAACATTTATATAAAAGTCTCTTGGTCATTTTGATGACCAGGCTGGTTTTAAAGCCACTCAGTGGGGCACTTGAAGTTTATCGTCATTCAGAAGGACAGAGATTATTTCAATGTTGGGATCGAACCCATGAATGGGCTACCTACGTATCCTTTGTTTTGAAAAAGGAATCAGAACCCACGTAGTTCGAGGAATGGGATATGATGTTTTATGATTGATGGCTCAAAGATGAATGTCATAATTACTTTTACACTCTAAGCTCACGTGAGTCATGCTCGGTGTGAGAAACAAGAGGTATTGGTAAAATTTAGACAATTGTACCATAAAAGATGCAATCATAAGAATTTGTTTTGGGGCTTACGTATAGATGACTGCCCAGATAGGCGAAGGTTTAGGATTTACTTTTAGGAAGAAAATCCATGAATAGGGTCCACAAAGTTATATGTGCTTCATAGAGATTTGAATACTCTAATCTTGGGGCTTACTCCTAAGGAGGATGCCCAAGTTAGGAGGGGACTTATGATTGGGTTTTATTCCTGAAAAGGAAACCCAAATCAAAGGAAATTTATGACTGGTTAAGAGAAATTTTAAGAGACTTGGGGCTTACTCTTAAGAAAGATGCCCAAGATTGATGACTAGGACTTATTCCTGAGAAGGAAGCCTAGGTTAGGGGACTTGGGGCTTACTCCTGAAAAGGAAGCCCAAGGTTATGACTGAGTCTTATTCCTGAAAAGGAGACCCAGGTTATGACTGAGTCTTATTCCTGAAAAGGAGACCCAGGTTAGGGATTAAGGTTTGGGGCTTACTCTTTGAGGAGGATGCCCAAGTTTAAAGGACTTTGATTGGGGCTTATTCTTAAGGAAGATGCCCAAGTTTAAAGGTTTTATAACTGGGGATTATTCCTGAAAAGGAAACCCAGGTTAGGATTCTCTCATCTTAAAGGATGAGGTTGAATGAATGAACTCTCAATCTTTGGTGACATAAAGATGTTTAAATCATTAGGTTTTGAGAGATATTTCACATAATTCCTTTCAGATAAGGATGTCAAATCAAGAAATCATGCCATAAATGGCTTTGAAGAGTATCTTGAAGACTGAATCTTGAATAGGAAGGGTGAAATGGCTTAAGAGGGGTGAAAAAGGGCAAGATGGGCACCCAAAAAGATAGGGGCGCGCAAGTATTGAAGGTCGCGCAAGTCCTGCGGCGGCGCGCAAGTATTGGTCGCGCAAGTATACTTGCGCGACATAAGGGATACTTGCGTGATTTTCAACCAGAGTTGAATTACTTGAGCGACTCTTTATTAAACTCTTTCCCATCCTCTTGAGGTTCTTCCAGAAGAGGGACGCGCAAGTTATATTGAAGGAATTAAGTCGGCGCGCAAGTGTTTGATAAGTTTCAACACTTAGGCCTTCCTTCTTCCCTTTAGATCTTCCATTCTAGGTAAGAAATTACCTTAGAAGTGTTCTGGAAGCTTTGAGAAGAGACTTGGGCGTCGGGAGTTTTGATCCGAGTTTCTGGGAACTGATCCTTTTTTAATGGGGGGCCCACAGGGTCTATTTATAGGCAAAAGAAGACCCCGGGCGGTTACTGGGCGGTTACCAGATCTGTCGCGCAAGTCCCTTGCACGACCATGAGGGGTCGCGCAAGTATTGAGGCGGCGCGCAAGTGTACTTGCGTGACCAAGATGGAACTTGCGCGATACATGGGAAATGTTCTCCTTTTCCATCCTTTTGTCGATTTTTGATGTTTCTTCAAAGGATTAATCACTTTTTGCTTAGATATTCCCCTTTTCCGATCTTTGGATTCTGTGACGAAAGGAGCGTCAACAAAAGTCCCCCCTCAGAGTTGGATCCGGAGAGAAAATGAGGATTTGACTCTGAGGAAATCGAATCCCTCTAAAGGAAAAGGGCGGCGCGCAAGTCTCCAGTCGGCGCGCAAGTCTTCGTCGCGCAAGCGTTTGAGCGCTCTGGGTTCGGCGCGCAGATAGGCCCTCTGGCCTATAAATATGCTGCTTTCGGCCGTAGATGGTATCTGACCCCGAATTTTCTCGAGCTCTCGCCGCGCAAGTCTTTGTCGCCGCGCAAGTCTCCTATTTTCGCTGTTTCCTCGCTGCCGCGCTACTCTCAAGGTAATAAGGCTTGCGCGGCACACACTTGCGCGACAAATACTTGCGCGACAAATGTACCACTTGCGCGACATCTCCATACTTGCGCGCCTTAATGCCTTAGCCATTTTTTTTCAGATTTTCTCACAAATTTTATGAAAAAATAAAACCCATTTAAGAGTTTAATTTATTCAACTCCTGTGCAGATTCAATGGCTCTTAGACCTGGATTCCTTGATGAACTGGCTAGCAAGCGGATAGATGATATGATGAATATCATTGGCCCTGATTACTATACTGTCAAAAACAGCACTCTTCCAGATTTGGCTAAGTATCTGAAGAAATATCATCACGACTTTCCTCACTGCACTTATCTACCTTTGTATGGTCATGGTCATCTGCAAGAAGTCATTATTCCAGAAGTAAAGAATTATCTTCCATTTTCTTGGTTTCAGAATTATACCAATTTTGCTTCAGCAAATATCTCAGGCGGAGGAGTATTTCAAACTGCTGGAACAGTAGAGAAGGCGTATGTGATGCATCATAGCCCTTGCACACCAGATCTGAAAAAACATACACCTGAGCTTCAACCACATTGCCATCCTTCAATCTTCCGAGATGCTCAGATGGATCAGTCCAAAGGCTGGAAGAAAAGTTGGGATTTCCGCCCTGGGGGAGGTGTGAAGCCAACTTGGATGTGGGCATACTGGGTGCGATAGACTTGCGCAGAGTTTATTGAGGATCTGAAGAGAGCTGCAATATATGAAGCTGTTTGGGTTGGGCAGACATATATTTACAGACATGATATCTTCGTGCCAGAGATACTCAGTCACTGGAGTCCAGCGACTAATTCTTTCCACTTGACTCATGGAGAAGTAGGTATCAGTTTGTGGGATGTCCACAAGATTTCAGGAGCTCCAATCTTGGGCGATATGTATGATGAATTCATTCCTCCCAAGGTGACTTGGAATGATCCAGAGAAGACTCCTGTTTTGGCTCGAGAATTATTCAAAATCTTTCATAAGCTCAAGAGTTCAGAGACCTCATTAACTCATTTCAGAAAAGATATCCATCCGGAAGAATGGATGAAGGTGTTTCTTACTGAGAAGAAAGGGATGGAGCCAAAGGAAAAAGGATCCAAGAAAAAGAAATCCAAGGATACCCGGCCCAGACGTCCTACCACTTGCCCAAAACCTGAGAAGAGAGGAGCTCCTGGCACATTCTGGCCAACTCTAGAAGTAGGAGAGTTTGAAAAATGGGGCTATGAAGTGAATCAAAGAATTCCAAAGAAAACTCGTCTGGCGGGTTTCTTGGCAATGTGGCTCAGTATTTACCTCTTGCCGGTCAGAGATTCGAAGGGAGGCGTTAGGCCAGGGACCTTCGTCATTGCGGCCAAGTTAGCTGAGGGAAAAATGGTTGGGTTAGCTACCCCCATTTTAGCAAAGATTCACAGGAGTTTACTTCATGTCTTCCAGGGTAAATCTCCTTTAAGAATAGTGGGACCATTCCAGGTTTTGTGGGGATGGATTGCCACTCACTTCAGGACTTACAATGTACAGAATGGGTTACAAATTCCTGGAAGCTCCTTCAGACCGTCAGTGCAAGCATTCTCTGGAATTGCTCCATTAGATGTCAATGGTTATGACATAAAAGTAAGACTAAGCATGTATAAGGAATTCAACTTCTTTCCTTATGGAAGTCCGCCATCTGGGCGGTTTGTTGATGATGGGAAAGCCCCTTTGGATTTGAGGGCATACATGATAGCTTGCAGGGATGGCGTATTAGTAGCCAGGGTTGATGGAGAAATCATATGCGAGGCCTATGCTCCATATAGATTTGCACGCCAATTCAAATGTTTACAACAGATTGTTGTATCCCCTCCAGTACACGTCATGTTAGAGCAACATCCGATGGTTGCTCGACAACTATGGTTGCTGACGTCAAGAGAGAAGACTGGAGCAGTATTTGATCTACCAGTTGAAAAAGCGGCACATTATCTGACTACTTTTTATGCCGAACACTGGATAGCATCATACCCTAAAGGGATATTGAATCACCATGTATATCAAGTGGGAAAGAGGAAGAGGACTGTAGAGAAAGAAACTCTTCCTCATGAAGGTGCTGCTTCTCCTCCTGAAATAGGTTCGACAGACTCCTCCTCTAGAACTGATTCCTCGGATTATCATGATGGGGATGATGAGGCACAACCGGCAGCAAAGCGGTTTCGTGCCCGATATAATCCTCCGGCCAGAGTTAAAAGACCCACTCCATCAGCTCCTGGTGAGTTATTTGATTGTAATAACTTCAATCACTGCTACTTTATAAAGTAATAAGTCTCACTTTCTTATTCTCTATCTGTAGTTGCAGGAGTTGGGAAGAAATTAAAATCAAAAATTGTAGGACCTTCCTCACAGCCTTTATATCTAAGACCAGAGGCTGTTCAGCTATGGCAGAGCTTATACTATGATACTGAAACCGCCTGGCTGGATTTGTGTGAGGGTCTACAACTTCCTGGGATAGGATATCTTCTAGCTTCAAAAGACCTTCAATACGGAGATAACCCCAATGAAGTGCGGGCTTACATCAGAGAGCTGGAAATGCTCATATATGCCACCGATAATTCAACTCCTATCACCAGGCGGGTGAAGGAAATGATTGATCGTGGCACCATTAAGGGGGCTGGTGGTTCTGGAGATGAGGAGTGGCAAGAGTACGTGGCTCCTGAAGATGTAAGTTTTCCTTCCTTATTTGCAACTTGATTTCAGTTGAAGCTTTGTTTCTTAAGAAAGTTATTTTCTTCATCTTGCAGCTTGCAAAGAAAGGGATCGGGGTTCCTTCGCCACAATATAGCCCTGGTGGTACCGCTGTTGGGGCTGCTGCTGATTCTCCTCGCGAACCAGGCGAGATATCTCCAGGCCAGCAGGCCATGAATGAGGCACTGGACATAGCCTTTCATTCGCCAATCCAAGTGCCAATAAAGGAGACAGCTGAAACTCCAAAAAAGCAAACGAAGCCAAGGCAACGAAGGAGTAAATCCTTAGCTAAACGTTTTATTAGCAGTGGTAAGTCCTTCGAACAATCATGAGTTTATACCCATAATCATATGGTTATTCATATTTCTGAGGATTGCAGGGGCTTCTTCAATTTCCCCCTTGAGGGAAGGGACTGATCCTTCTTCAAAGGCCGTGGAGGGTGCTGTAGAACAACCACAAACTCAAGCTGACTTGGTAGCTCCTGGAGAAGAGCTGCCATCCATTCCCAGTATCCCTCCCACTACTGAAGATGCTGTCCAGGGTCAGGGGTTGCAGGACATAAGTCAGCAAGAAGACATAGCAAATGCTCCCACTGGTGAGACTAACCAAGATTCTGAAGTATCATTGGATGAAATGATGAATCAAGGAATGACTTTTGAAGAATTTTATGATCATGCTAGATTGTCATGTGATTTAGAAGACCTTGGGCGTGAGTGTTACCCTTCGCCCAAATTTTTCTTTTAAAAGAAAAATATTTCTAATCATGATGTAAAATAATATGCAGTTTCTTCCGTAGAAGCTGCTGAACTGCCAATGCCTGAAGAGGGTGTGGACACTGATGTCAACCCTATCATTGCAGAAACATTAGCTCAAGTAGAGCTAAATCCAACAAACTCTCCTGAGACCCATCTTGAAAATCCTGTTGAAACCGGGAAAGATGGGGAGAAGTCTTCTCATGTTGCTGAACCACCATTGGGTAAGGGATAACAATATTTGTGATTGTACTTTATTTGCAAGACAATCCATTCTTTTGTTATTCTTTAAGATTCAACTAAAATCTTTCAATTGATCATGTAGGGCCATCAACTGTAATGGCTAGATCCGGAGATGAGGCTTCAGCCTCTGCCCCAATGGGAATTGAAAGTGAAGAAGCCCAAGTCAGAGGGGAAAGAGCAGAACGAGGCACTTCTTTAAGCATGTTAATTCCAGATTACATACCCCCTTCTGACGAAGATGTTGAATCAGATCCAGAGATGCTCAAAGCGTTCAGCTTTTCACGACGTAAGGCGTGGAACAATATATGGAACATCATATCGGGGGTGCCCTTAGAAGAGCTACCATCAAAAATTTCCCGATTGTCATCCCAATTTGTTATAATGGGACTTGGTGGTTTTGGGTATGAAAAGATCCATGATACAGTGAAACAGATTATCTTCAGGAGGGAGCAAATGCAGACAAGTCACGAAGATTTGACCAGAGTGAAATCGTCAGTCAACTTAGGCGAATTTGAGGCTGCGATATCCCAGGCTGAAGCTGATTATGTTGTCAAGATGAAGGATCTGAAACAAAAAATCAAAGAAAAGGTCGTCCAGCAGGTGCAACTCCAGCAACAGTTAGATGCTGTTACTGGGGAACTTGATCAGCTTAATGAATCATTGGATGAAACTCATATAAATTGCATGAAAGCCATTGCAGATGCTAAGAAGGCACTTCAGCAAGCTGAAAAGAGTGAAGCTGGTCAAGTGCACGAGCTTCAAGCAACTGTTGATAAGGCTCAGGATGCTATATATCAAATGAAGACTTTTGTTGACAATCTCCTGTAATTTCTTGAAAAAGAGAAGAGATTCCAATCTGTGGATGTTCTTCTAACTCTTGTGTATCAATGAAAAACACTTTTGTCTTCAATCATTTGTACTTGCATTCTTCCATTACCTGCTTCAAATTTACTTAAGCCAATGGGATTAGTAAGCATAGTTTGATTTTTACTAGGATTATTACAAATAACCCTACAAACTTTGAACCTTTTAACTGCTCAATATTACCTAAATCATACAAAAAAAATGTATATTTAGTGAGCTGGAACTTGACTTTTATTCAGAGTTCCTCTGTCTTTTGTGCGGGCAGTTTAAAGTCATGCAAGCCGGACATAAAGGGGCTAATGTTTAAGGTCGAAATAGCTTTGACCGAAAAATGGATTAAAATGGATTCAATTCCTTGATAATTTATCTGAAAACAAATTACCATACTCAAGTATGAGAGAAAATATGTAAACTATGACTTAAGAATATTTGAATCTGATGAATGATATGAAAAAGAGCTAAATAGCATTAGAAGAAGTAGTTTCCAAGAATGAAGTTACTATTATTTAACAAAACCCGTTAGGGGGTTGAAATATGCAGGGCCACCTATGGGCATTGGCTGCATAGTCAAATAAAATAGCATCTTTTGGCTGACAAGTATGTTATGTGGACTGTTTATGCAAGGCCACCTATGGGCACGTGCTGCATAGTTAGGCAAAAGAACTCTCAGAAATTTACTTTCCTAGTGCTAAAAGCCAGTGAAAGTTTATGGAGATTCAAATTTTCTAAAGCATAGAGTTTGTTGTATGGAAAGAGGTACTTGAATATGGAGAAGATATTTTCAAACAAGAATATCGAAGAACTGGATGAATATCACTCCTACGAAGGTCTGACCCAAACGTAGGGAAGAAGAATAAACCATAGACTTGAATACTTTCAGATCATGAAAAAAGATATGGGACAAATACGTTAAGGATGGCTATTTTTGCGGATCCCTACATACTGTCGTTTAAGACAAATAAGGACAAAAGAGGCATTCTTCCCAATAATGAAGTTACTATTATTTAACAAACCCGTTAGGGGGTTGAAAACATGCAGGGCCACCTATGGGCATTGGCTGCATGGTCAAATAAATAGCATCTCTTGGCTGACAAGTCTGTTATGTGGACTGTTTATGCAAGGCCACCTATGGGCACGTGCTGCATAGTCAGGCAAAAGAATTCTCAGAAGTTTGACATTTTTGGGACCATAAGTCATGAAAAAGGGTTATGAAGATCTGAAAATATTTAAGGTTAGGATTATAATACATAAAGATGGGTATTTTCCAATGTATATAGAGATACATAGGTCAATGAAAACCATAATCATGTTGTGGCTGGGTCCTGAATTGAAACTTGGACTTCACTACGTATCTCATAAGAATGAGAATCAAGCCATACGTAGTTCTTGAAATACAGTTTAACGTCGTGCAGGACGAAAGGATGAGTGATCTTAGTTTTTTGGGTCATAGAATTCGGACCATAATAATGAATACACAGTGTGTGTTTTCATGAGGACTTTTCAGCCAAGGGACTGAAAGTGAAATTTGGGGTTAGGCCCAAAAGACTTGGGACTGGATTCGAGGGACACTCGAATGTTCCTACGTATCCCATAAAGATGGGAATCAAGTCCACGCAGTTCTAGAAACTACCCTTTGTACAAATTTGGTTCGTACATGTGAAGGGTGAAAAGGGACTTTAGTGCAATGATGGTTTTAACCTAAGATAAAAAGTTTAGGCATTACCATGTATGTACGTAGTCTTTTTGAAAATGAAAACCATGATTGAAAAAGAATCAATGTTTAATAATGGTTCCTTCTCAAATGAGGAAATCAAAGAATATTGTAGTTTATTGTCGTACTGGACAAAAGTGTTGTATAGTTTAACGTCATATAACAAGGACGAAAGTGAATCAATGTAAAGATATTGATTCCAAGGGTGGTTTCACAAATCATCATCATATGATATTGTGGTGAACCAATGTGAAGAGATTGTTTTTGGGCTTGAACCTTTGGGAGGTTGCCTACATACCCAGCCCGGAGGGCAAGGATCAAAGTCTGTGTAGTTCAATTAAGGAATGAATTAATGATCAAGTTGTTCTTGTGGACAATGATCTAAAAAAAATGTTGTTGGGACTTACACATGGTTAGTGGCCCAAAGGGAGTGTTATGGTTGATGTTCGCTCTAAGCTCACGTGAGTCATACTCGGTGTGAGAAACAAGAGGTAATAACAACCTTAACGATGTACAGTTTAATGTCATGTAGGACATAAAAAAGGGACTTTCTGTACAGTTTAGCGTCATGTAGTTAAGACGAGGGGGACAATATAGTTTAACGTCATATTGGACGGAAAAAAAGGGGGACTGTGCAGTTTAATGTCATGCAGTAAGGACAAGGGAGTGTACCATTTTAACGTCATGTCGGACGAAAGTGAGAATAGTTTAAGGTCATATGCATGGACCATGGATGGTGCAGTTTAATGTCATGTTGGACCTTTGATGATTATATAGTTTAACGTCTTTCCGGACGTGAGGGACTTTTATACAGTTTAGCGTCATGTAATTTAGGACGTCACAGTTTAACGTCTTGCTGGACATAAGGGATTGGCAAATAGTTTATGGTCATATACATGGACCAGGGATGATGCAGTTTAATGTCATACTGGACCATTGCTGTATAGTTTAACGTCATATAGCAAGGACGAACTTGTGCTGTATAGTTTAAAGTCATGTAGCTAGGACTAAGGTGAACCAATATGAGGATATCAGTTCTGGGGACTTTTTACAGATTAACGTCATGCTGGACGTTGGAAGTGCCACACAGTTTATTGTCATGTTGCTAGGACACAATATAGTTTAATGTCATCTCGGACAGAATACAGTTTAGTGTCATGTAGGACAATAAGGGACTTAACACAGTTTAACGTCATGCTGGACGATGAAAGTGCCACATAGTTTAAATGTCATGTCGCTAGGACAAAATATAGTTTAATGTCATCTCGGACAAAATATAGGAACTTCTATACGGTTTATTGTCATGTAGGACAAAATCAGGGACTATGCAGTTTAAAGTCTTGCAGTTAGGACTATTGGTGCTGCACAGTTTAGTGTCATGTTGCAGGGACATAAGTGCGAATAGTTTAAGGTCATATGCACGGACCATACAGTTTATCGTCATGCTGGACGTAGTTGTAGTTTAAGGTCATACTGGACCATTGCTTTATGAACCAAATGTAAGAGTCTTAGTTCTGTGAACAATATTTTGTGTTTATACAAAATACTTCTTCAGAAATCTGGCATTAGTTGGAGTCGTGATGTGTTCTCCATCCATTGAAATCAGAGAATACGCTCCATTGGAGTAGACCTTATGTACTGAATAAGGTCCTTCCCATTTTGGTTCAAGATTGGGAGGCTTCTTTCCTGGTATCATTGGTGTTCTGAGAACCAATACCAATTCTCCCTGAATGAATGAACGAAGATGAACTTTTTTGTTAAAAGCTCGTGCTATTCGATTCTGATAGATTTCCAAGTGGTGCAAAGTGCACAATCTTTTCTCATCTAACTGTTCCAATTCATTCAACCGCTTTCGGGATTGCTCATCTGTTGATAACTGATCACAAATGGCTATTCTGAGTGAGGGCAATTGGACTTCAATTGGCAAGACTGCTTCTGTTCCATATACCAATGAATATGGAGTAGATCGCGTTGCATTGCGAGTGGTAGTCCGATAAGCCCATAAAGCATGATAGAGTTTATCAGGCCATGACCTCTTATCTTTATCCACCATCTTTTGCAGTATATTTGAAAGAGTCTTGTTGAAGGCCTCTATCTGGCCATTAGCCGCTGCATGATATCGAGATGAATGGTTGGACTTAATGTTGTATTCTTGATACAATCTCTTTACCTCAGAAGAGCAGAAGTTGGTGCCGTTGTCTGTCAATATGGTATGAGGGACACCAAATCTAGTAATTATGTTAGACTTGATGAAGCTAACAATGCATTTAGAACTGACTTCTTTGAGAGGTACTGCCTCTGCCCATTTGGAAAAGAAATCAGTAGCAGTAAGAATGTACTTAAACTGCTTGGCCGTAGCTGAAGGGTAAGGTCCCACCACATCCATTCCCCATGTGGAAAATGGCCATGAGTATTTAGCTGTATGAAGCAACTCTGGAGGTTGATGAATGAAATTGGCATATACTTGGCATGAATGACACTTCTTTGTGAAATTAACACAATCTTGTATCATTGAAGGCCAGAAGTATCCAAGTCTTCGAATTTGATCAGACAATCTATGTCCAGACTGGTGGGCACCACAGACTCCTGCATGCACTTCTTTTATGACAGCCATTGTCTCTTCACCATCAATACATCTGAAGAGAACTCCATCAAAACTACGTTTGTAGAGAATTTTCTTGAGGTGGTTTGGACCATCATAAAGAGTAAAATTGACCACACGTCGCCGAATTTGTTCTCTCTTGGCTCTATCAGGTGGAAGTGTTCCATTTTGAAGGTATTCCCTGATAGGTGACATCCATCCTGTAGTATGACCATATGGTTCAGGAATGGGACTAATTTCATTAATTTCCTCTGTTCTGACTTGAACATAAGGTGAAATTGCACGACGGTGGGCAATACCGATGGTTGTCTCGTCCCGATTTGGATCTGCTAAAGCTGTGGCTATATTAGCCAGTGCATCAGCTTGAGCATTTTGTGATCTTGGGACATAAGAAAATGTCGGTTCTGAAGGGAATTCCGACATTAACTCTCTGACGTAATCATACAAAGGGATTAATTCTTCTTTTCTGATGGCATAATCCCCATTGACTTGTTTGATTACCAGGTCTGAATCACCTTTTACCTTTAAGTGATTCACTTGTGCTTGAAGCGCTAACTCCAAGCCTGCAATGAGAGCTTGGTATTCAGCTTCATTATTGGTACCCGCCTTCCCACAACAAAAAGGAATAAGGTAACACTGCCTTATCTGGAGAAATGAGCACAATTCCTAAACCAACTTTGTTGAATTTAGGATTTTCCATTTTCTTCCCTGTTGGACTTCTAGAAGCACCATCAAAATACATTTCCCATGTTTGAGGATTCTCTTGAATAGAAAAAACTTCCTCATCAGGGAGTTCGATATCTGAATATGTGTCTTCCACTAAAGGGTGTTCAGCCAGGAAATCAGCCAGAGCTTGGCCCTTAATTGCCTTTTGAGACACATATTGAATGTCGAACTGCTGTAGAATAACCGCCCACCTTGCCAGACGTCCTGTAAGCATTGGACGACTAAGGATGAATTTGAGTGGATTATTACGAGATACCAATTGGACCTCGTGATGTTGCAGGTAGTGTCTCAGTTTCTGAACTGCAAAGATTAATGCTAGGCAGCATTTTTCAATACTCGAATACCGGGTTTCTGCTTCAAGCATAGTTCTACTGAGATAGTAGAGACTATTTTCATTCCCAGCATCATTCTTTTGAGCGAGAAAGGCACCCAATGATCGCTCTAAAGCTGTCACATAGAGGATAAGAGGTCTACCCTCAACAGGTGGCATGAGTACTGGTGGACTTAAGAGGTATTTCTTGAGAACATCAAATGCTTCTTGACATTCTTTAGTCCACTGGTAAGTGACTCCTTTCTTCAATAATTTGGTAAAAGGTAAACTTTTGCCTGCCAAATTGGCGATGAAACGCCGAATATAGGCTAAGTGTCCTTGAAGTACTCTTAATTCTTTCAAATTCTGAGGAGGTGACATACCAAGGATTGATTTGGTCTTCTCAGGATCGACTTCAATACCACGATGGCGTACAACAAAGCCGAGGAATTTTCCTGAGGTTACCCCAAAAGCACATTTTAAGGGGTTCATCTTCAAATTATGTTGTCGAAGCTTGTGGAATATGATTTCCAAATCAGCCAAGTGATCAAAACGTTGTTTGGATTTAACCACCAAATCATCTACATAGCATTCAACAAATTTCCCTAGAAAAGGTTTGAAGATACGATGCATGGCGCGTTGATATGTTGCACCTGCATTCTTTAAACCAAAGGGCATCACCCGGTAACAAAACACACCTTGAGGAGCTCTGAAGGCTGTATATTCCTCATCTTCTGGGGCCATTCGGATCTGATTATATCCAGAATATCCATCCATGAAAGAAAGTACTTCATAGCCAGCCGTCGCATCAATTAAGAGTTCTGTAATCGGAACTGGAAAATCATCTTTGGGACAATACCGATTAAGATCTCTGAAATCGATGCAAACCCTAATTTGTCCGTTCTTTTTCTTTACTGGGACAATATTAGCCAACCACTTGGGATATTGAACTTCTCTGACGAAGTTAGCTTTGATAAGCTTATCCACTTCAGCCTCGATTTTGGAAGCATAGGTTGGGTGTGTTCTTCTCGCGGCTTGCTTGAATCCTCGATGTTCTTTTGGCAAACCCAAATGATGGGTGGCAACATCAGGATCAAGGCCAGGCATCTCTGTATAATTCCAAGCAAAGATATCTTTATTTTGCTTTAGAAAAGAAATATACATCTCTTGTTCTTCAAGGGTCATGGCCGCACTAATTAAAGTGGGGCGTGGATCTTTTTATGTACCCAGATTTACTTCTCTGAGTTCATCTACAGTGGTAGAGATACCCTCTTCAAATGCTGGAGGAGCATCTCTAAGATCTTCCTCTTCCTCTTCATTATGTGTTATATCTTCCGTTTCTACTTGCAAAGTAGATGAAAAAACGAAATTCTCATGATCATAAGAGATGTCAAAATTTTCACATTTTGAAGAAGAAGCTTCCATTTCCGTCCCTATTGATGAAAAAGGGTCTTCTTTGGGAAATAAAGAGGAGATGATGGATTGAGAATCGACATCAACATTCACCTCTGGTGTTGCTATAACTTCTTCTGGCCTGATTAGCGAAGTATAGACTTGTTGGATTTCAGCAGACGAAATGAAAACGTCACCACTTATGCTTTCATCATTGCTTGGTAAGTTACCAATTTCTCCCATGTTGTCTGGCTCGATTGCCGTAATTGACATTATGGATCTTTCCATAAGAGTATTTTGATTTGGGCCTATTTTGTCAATTTGACTGATAGGTAACACATAATCTGTACTCACATGTGAAAATGGATTTATTGGAATTTTTTCCAAACCATATGGAGCATTAACTTTGGTAATTTCCTTCATTGTAGATTTTTCTCTTCCCTTCATGTGATAAAATTCCGCCTCAATGTATTGAGATTCACATGTTTTGAACGGGGCCTTATCACCATATAATGTTCCAACTTGACCATCGAAACAGTATTTGAGACATTGATGGTATGATGACGGAATAGTTGCATGCTGATGTAACCAGGGTCTTCCAAGCAAGATATTGAAAGCTGAGTCTTGATCAACAATCATGAAATCTGAATTGGAAACAAGATCTCCAAACTGAGTTCTGAGCGTAACTTCTCCCAGTGGTTCTTGTTCATTTTTATCATATCCTTGCAACATCATGGTAGAAGGAGATAAATCAGATTCCGTGAGGCCCAATCGACGAAGTGTGCGAATGGGCATGAGGTTGACTCCTGAACCATTGTCAATAAAAGCTCTTCGAACATCTATACCATTGACTTTCCCAGATAGGTACAAAGGTTTTATGTGCCCATGCACAACATCATCCTCATCTTTATCAGTAAAAGATATCACTGCATGGCATTCTGCAGGATTATTCTCTATGTGATAAATTTCAGCTGCAGCAATCTCAGCTTCAAACTCTTGAGGACTTGACAAAGCTTCGATGAGTGCTTCCCGAAGATCTCTTGATAGATTCAAAGCATCCAAAATTGATAATTTGGCTGGTACTTGGGCCAAGTGTTTCAATATATCATACTTTTGATCTAGAGGCCTGCGTTTCCCAATAGGAATATGTGGTTTAGCAGGTATCTTGGAAGCAGATGCTTTGGAAGCTGATGCATCTTGTATTGAAGTTGGCAACATCTTTGGTTTTGGAAAATTAGACTGATTAGATCCATTTGCTTGCTGAGATAAAGAAGATGGAACCTTTAATCGGTCTTCCAAAATAATTGTGCCGAAGCTGAGTTGGCCATTAGCAGAAGAACTTGCTTATTCATTTTGAGCTCGCTGAAGGGCTCTACCACGAGTTTCTGCTGCATATACAGTGCTAGCAGGGGTAGAATTAGAGTAGTGGCTTCGGAAAGATCCACGTCTTCCCCTATATCCTGAACCTCTAGAACTTCCTCGGGTTCCTTTATTTGATACAGGGAATTCAGGCTCATCAAGACTGGAATATGAATCTGTTAATTGAATCATATTAACAGAACCAAAGATCAATTCTTCGTCTGATAAAGACTCTGTCTGGTTGGCCTGTTTAGGCTGTGCCGTTTGGTGGGACGGTGCCCGTGACTTTGAAGTAGATGGCATGAAATCTGCCAGAGTCAAAGACAATTTAGGCTTTGATGCATACTCATCTTCTTCTGATTCCTCTTTCTTCTTTGAATTACGCTGCCCTTTTGAGGATTTGTCCTTTGATGGAGGCTTTACTGCAGCTTTTGTAGGAGATACAATTGGTTTCTTCAATTGTGTTCGCAAAATGGAATGAGTCTGATTGATTGTCTTTCTGACCATCCAATCATCATATTTTTTCGCAGTTTTGCTTTTGACTTCCTGCCACTCGCCTCCTTCCTCTGGATCTGTAGCGGTAATACACGCTACATGAGCTGAAGAACCCTTCAATTTGACTTGTCCCAAGTCAACCATCTTTTGTAGGAGGTCTTTAAAGACAAAACACTCCTGGATGGGATGTCCCAACATTTGATGAAAGGGACAATAATTGGGACGGTCTTCATCTCCTTCCTTGTTTGGTCTCTTCGGCACTGGTAATTGAACCAAATTATTTTCCAGAGCTGAAATGAAGTAACCAGGAACTTGCTCACTTCGGAAAGAGTATGTTTTACTCTTCATATCCTCAAATTGTTTTCGTCGTTTATCTTTTTGATCATTTGGACGAAACAGCCTTTGTTTTTGGCGTTCAGGAGGTGGAGCCCTTCGAGAAGATGAAGGTTTTGAAGTAGAAATAGGTACAGGTGCCTGTTTAAGCATAACTGTAGCAGTTTCTGCTTTACCCATTCTTCTTCCTGGAGCTGATGGAATTACACGAGATTTAACCTTAGCCTGCATAAGGGAATCTTCAATCTGTTGAGCGATTGAAGTAAGGTCTCGAAACCCTCTTGTGTATTTCACAGGGATCAATGGCGTGCGTAATTCGTCACGCAAATTTGCCACACAGATTGGCAATAATTCCTCCTGAGGGAGTGATAAACTAAAGGAATACGTTAATCCCTTCCAACGAGCAATGAAATCAGAGACTCTTTCATTCTCCCTTTGCTTGCAGTTTGTAAGATCGAAAACTGTCGTTTTTGGCAAAGTTGAGCTGAACTGAAGAAGGAATTTTTGACGAAGATCCTCCCATCCGATGACTGACCGGGATTTCAAGCTTGTATACCAGACAAAAGCTGGTCCTTGCAAGGTTCGCACGAAGCATCTGAGTTTCACTGCTTCTTGTTGTTCTGGAGTTCCCATCATAGGATCACAACAAGACACGTAATGCGTCAAATGTTGTTCAGGGTCGCCTGATCCATTGAAAGTAGGGAAAATAGGGTTTCCAAAACTGGATGGAGGAGAAATTGAATCTACCCATTCAGGGTAAACTTTCTTTTCAGGTTGAACTTGCGCCCGTTTCCCTTCCATAGTTTCTAACCGAGCTGTTAATGACTCAATAGTAGTTATTAACTTTTGAGAAACGTCAGGTTGAACTTGGTTTTGGGTAGGTGCAATGAATGGAGCTTGGACAGCCGTGGAGGTTGGTGCTGCAACTAATGGTAGTGCTGCCAACCGTTGTTGCGTTTGACCCGTAGGATTAGACCTCTGTGGGTGTACTGATAAAGGAGGATATTCCTGATCCATCTCAGTAGTTACAACAAATTCCTTCGGCTGTCGGACTTCAGCATTCTTAAGAAGAAGACTACTCTGAAGTAGTTCTGCATTCAACCTTCTTAATTCTTTCATTTCTTCCTCCTGTTGTGCAAGCCTTTGCTCTAATGAGAGCGATTGACCTCCTTCAGAGGAAGGGTGAGAAGTAACCTGATTCTTTCCTTTCCCCTTATTGGATCCTTTTCGGAGAGGGGGAAGTGGGTTACTTGAAGGAATACCCAAATTTTGGGTAAGCCTTTGATTACGTGTGCGCACACCTTCTTCATTTAGGTCTGTGTGCGCAACTTCTTGAGCAGGAACCTCTTCATCTGATCCCTCTGATTGAGCCTCATCTGGTGAATCAGCAGCAACGGCAGTGATGAAATTAATGGATGCATATTTCATGAAATCCTTTCTATCAGCATTTCTATGATATTGTCTCCTTTTATGTCCATGATAAGACATGGCATTCCGTTGACTTGACCCCTCAGGAATTTCTTTGTGAACCGTCACTTGGAGAGAATCTCCTGACATCTTGGCTCTTCGTTCCTCTTGAGGCTTATTCCCTAATCGAGAGAATACTGACTTTCTCTGAGGGAGGGATTGAAGATTTGAAAAAGTCCCCAGTCCGGTGGACTGGGGGTGTTCCTGTTGCTTCTGCTCAACTCCTCGAATCCCATTCGTTGATTCTGAGGGTTGGGTTAGAGAAGTCCCCAGTCTGGCAAGCTGGGGTGTCTCTTGACATGCTATGTCTGAGATCTTCTTGAAATCTCTCTTGATCTTGCGGATCTTAGTTCGGAAATTAGCTGGATGCATTAACCTGTATCCACTTTTATCACCTGGTTCAACAGACCGTTGGATGATTTCCGAAACTTCTGTCATTTGATGACGTGTTTGCTCCAGACGAGAGGCTTGCGCAATATTCTCGCCTGCTTGATGTAGGAGCAATTCAACAACCTGTTCTCTATATACTTGATTTTGAGAGGAACTAGTTGAAGCTTGATCTCGAGCAAGATTTTGATTATGAACAAAGCCCATTGACTGTGGCCGGCCATGGGCAATAACATTGCATGAGACCATTTTCGGCGGGCTTTGCTGACCGGAAAGTACTGTGAAATGTAGTGCTCCGTGAATACCCCATCCTCTGATATGAACATTAGATGGAGCATTGGAAATTAACTGACTCAATTTTCTCAGCGCGCCAAGGCATGAACGTTGAAGGGTTCTCTGTTGCTTTTCAGCCTTCGGATACCGAGAGACTGATAGAGATGCCAAATCAATCTGGCATTGTAACCCTTCTGTTATCTTAAGATGATTTTCATATTCATCGTAAGATAATACCTTCTTCTTTAATTGACAAAGAGTTTTCCATATGTTAAGACGAATATCATGGATTCCATCATCCGTCAACATCTTTGGAATGTCATACTGTGAATCAGCCAAAGGCCAAAACATGACTGGTACTTCACCTTTTGCCAGTTTTTTCCTCATGTTCAGCATTTCCTCTTTATCATTAAATGAAGATTCTTCTACCTGTTTGGACCAGAGTTGGTGTTTCCTTGTTGCTTCATTGGATTCAACAAGATTGGTAGAGGAATCACTATTCATGCTGGAAGATGAATGACCTAGGGAAGGTTCGGAGAATAACCTGAACCCCAAGCTATCTTCTGATGGAGAAAGAGTTTCACCTGCCGATAGTAAAACTTCAGACATGACTGGTTTTACGTTTGCAAGTGCCTCGAGATAGGAGGGCTTTCTCGTCACTACATTGCCTTCTGAAGAATTTTCGAGACAATGTGAATCACTACTGCGGAGAGGACTTTCGCAGCGAAGTTCATCACCATGAGGAGGACCTTCATGATGGGTTACAGCAAAAGATGATATCTCTTGCTCCTTGGTCTTCTGACCACACAGAGGGTTCCTGTGATTCTCATCTGAAGAAGAAACTTCAAGATTGACCGAATTTTCATGAAGCAAGTCTTCATGAGGAAGTGTCTGTTGAAGACCTTCGGGATTAATGTTCCTGTTATTGGGAACTGAGGGAGTAGAATCTTGAATTCCGACAGATAAATGTCTGAGGGCTTCAAGAACTCCAGCATCGAGCAAGGCCTTGTTGCAGATTGGCCTTTGATCTCCTGACTGTGCTGGGCGGATCTTTTTCTTAGATGCCTTCTTACTCGCTTTAGAAATCACTTGATGACGAAAGTGATTGCTCTGAGCAGGTGTATGTGCCTGATCAGGAAAGATGGTCAGGTTAGGCTGACGATCATCGCTCAAATCAGGTGTATGTGCCTGACTTGGTTGTCCATATGATATGGGGGAGTAGGCCCCACAACCCTCTTGGACTGGAACAGATGTGTGTGTCTGTTCCGGAGTGAATTGTTGATGTGTCACTCCACCGCTAGGGATAGATTTATGTGTCTGTCCCTGAGATGATGCTGAAGCTGTTATGATATCCTGGCAAGCATCCAGAATATGAGCAGGAATTTGCTTCTGCTCTTTCACCATTGACAAAATATGTTTGGTGACTTCAGCCGCCGGAACAGGGATATACGTCCATTCCGGGCTTGGAGTAGGTGTATGTGCCTGCTCCTGTCCTCCTTTTCCTGTCACTGAATCCTGACAGTACTCAAGTGTGGAGGCAGAGAGTTTAGTCTGCCTCCTGTTTGTCGTCGGGGCTTTCCGACTGACTTCTCCGTGTGCTACCAAACGAGACTGTTGGTAGGCTTGATTAGTATTAGCAGGTGTATGTGCCTGCTGATTACACTTCGCCAAACGCTGTTGACGAGATCCATCATATGTAGTCAGACGAGCCTGCTGACTAACTGCTGATGTATAAGCAGGTGTATGTTCCTGCCTATGGTACTCCGCCGGAATTGCCTGGCGGGATCGGCTTGATGCTGCCAGACGAGTCTGCTGGACAGCGGGATTAAAACGAACAGGTGTGTATGCCTGCTCGTTATTTGCCACCAAGTTAGGTTGGTGGACTTCTCCGGAGATGGCAGGGATGACAACCTGCCTATTATTAACCGGATTCCGTCTCTGGTGATTCATCTTGCCTGCTCGGGTTCGAGGAACCTGAGCTGAATGCCTGGAGCCGGTACCCTCATCATGTTGAGGGTGCACTACCGCAAGAGTCTGGCGGCGATTGTTGATGGGAGCCCTTGAGAAGGACTCCTGTCTCTTTGAATTAAGGTCCTGCGGGACCTGCTCATTCACTTCCTCAGAATAAGGGAGTGAATGGAAATTGCGTTCCGGGGATAACGACCCGAAACGGTTGGAGACGGTAGTCAGCACCGCCTGCTTCTTGATTGCTGGTCGCCGTTGTCCGGACGACCAGGTAGAATTGTTAACTTGGAGGGCTTGATGAACGGCCTCCAGAGTTGGGATAGTACCGTTACGACGGTACTCCTTAACCAGTGCATTTGAAACACAGCGTTGAAGACGCTGAGTTGTTGATGTCATCCTCAGAGCGGATGACGTTCCAGCAGGAGTAGCAGCATTGGTTTTCATGGCAGCAGACCTCACAGTAGAGGTGTTCTCAGCAGCAGTATTCACAGGGGTGAATTTAAGGAAAGCCATTTTTTGTAGAAGATCTTGAAAAAAGAGTGCCTGTTCCATATAACAGACATAATCAAGATGAATCCGGCTACTGCATCTTTTGGATGATCATATGTCAATGATTGCCTTGTTGGCCCAAGGGGCCTAACATCTAAGAAGAACATCACTTTAACTTGGTTAAGGATTCACGTCGGGTTCACCATTTTTTGTTTCGCGCGGAATTCGGGGATGACCTCCTGGACGGGAGATTCAAACGTTCCGATCGGTTTCTAACGGGTTTGTTCGTAGAACCGGAAACATCCAATGATTCCACATCCGTTTGGACCTACTTTCCAAAGGCAGGCGCTCATTAGCTTGTGGGCTAATGAGGCTTAGGAATTTTCATTGGTCGAGAGGATGGGAGGTCGGACTCATCACACCTTTTTGAGGGGAATTATTGTCTACTCCGGGACTCTCTTTATAGATTTAAGTTAAGTTCGTGAATCCTTATTACATTACCAAGTATAAAATGAGCTTTCCTTTAGTTTTAACAATCAATGATTAAATATGCAAGAAATTTAGAGAATCTTTTATATGTATTCGAGGTTCTTCATCAATATAGAATCATCTATATTTGTTTAGAGATTCTTGGTCAATGGTATCCTTCAAAACATTTATATAAAAGTCTCTTGGTCATTTTGATGACCAGGCTGGTTTTAAAGCCACTCAGTGGGGCACTTGAAGTTTATCGTCATTCAGAAGGACAGAGATTATTTCAATGTTGGGATCGAACCCATGAATGGGCTACCTACGTATCCTTTGTTTTGAAAAAGGAATCAGAACCCACGTAGTTCGAGGAATGGGATATGATGTTTTATGATTGATGGCTCAAAGATGAATGTCATAATTACTTTTACACTCTAAGCTCACGTGAGTCATGCTCGGTGTGAGAAACAAGAGGTATTGGTAAAATTTAGACAATTGTGCCATAAAAGATGCAATCATAAGAATTTGTTTTGGGGCTTACGTATAGATGACTGCCCAGATAGGCGAAGGTTTAGGATTTACTTTTAGGAAGAAAATCCATGAACAGGGTCCACAAATTTATATGTGCTTCGTAGAGATTTGAATACTCTAATCTTGGGGCTTACTCCTAAGGAGGATGCCCAAGTTAGGAGGGGACTTATGATTGGGTTTTATTCCTGAAAAGGAAACCCAAATCAAAGGAAATTTATGACTGGTTAAGAGAAATTTTAAGAGACTTGGGGCTTACTCTTAAGAAAGATGCCCAAGATTGATGACTAGGACTTATTCCTGAGAAGGAAGCCTAGGTTAGGGGACTTGGGGCTTACTCCTGAAAAGGAAGCCCAAGGTTATGACTGAGTCTTATTCCTGAAAAGGAGACCCAGGTTATGACTGAGTCTTATTCCTGAAAAGGAGACCCAGGTTAGGGATTAAGGTTTGGGGCTTACTCTTTGAGGAGGATGCCCAAGTTTAAAGGACTTTGATTGGGGCTTATTCTTAAGGAAGATGCCCAAGTTTAAAGGTTTTATAACTGGGGATTATTCCTGAAAAGGAAACCCAGGTTAGGATTCTCTCATCTTAAAGGATGAGGTTGAATGAATGAACTCTCAATCTTTGGTGACATAAAGATGTTTAAATCATTAGGTTTTGAGAGATATTTCACATAATTCCTTTCAGATAAGGATGTCAAATCAAGAAATCATGCCATAAATGGCTTTGAAGAGTATCTTGAAGACTGAATCTTGAATAGGAAGGGTGAAATGGCTTAAGAGGGGTGAAAAAGGGCAAGATGGGCACCCAAAAAGATAGGGGCGCGCAAGTATTGAAGGTCGCGCAAGTCCTGCGGCGGCGCGCAAGTATTGGTCGCGCAAGTATACTTGCGCGACATAAGGGATACTTGCGCGATTTTCAACCAGAGTTGAATTACTTGAGCGACTCTTTATTAAACTCTTTCCCATCCTCTTGAGGTTCTTCCAGAAGAGGGACGCGCAAGTTATATTGAAGGAATTAAGTCGGCGCGCAAGTGTTTGATAAGTTTCAACACTTAGGCCTTCCTTCTTCCCTTTAGATCTTCCATTCTAGGTAAGAAATTACCTTAGAAGTGTTCTGGAAGCTTTGAGAAGAGACTTGGGCGTCGGGAGTTTTGATCCGAGTTTCTGGGAACTGATCCTTTTTTAATGGGGGGCCCACAGGGTCTATTTATAGGCAAAAGAAGACCCCGGGCGGTTACTGGGCGGTTACCAGATCTGTCGCGCAAGTCCCTTGCACGACCATGAGGGGTCGCGCAAGTATTGAGGCGGCGCGCAAGTGTACTTGCGCGACCAAGATGGAACTTGCACGATACATGGGAAATGTTCTCCTTTTCCATCCTTTTGTCGATTTTTGATGTTTCTTCAAAGGATTAATCACTTTTTGCTTAGATATTCCCCTTTTCCGATCTTTGGATTCTGTGACGAAAGGAGCGTCAACAACTGGCCAACTGAACATGAAGTGGGTATCGCGCAACCATCTGACTCCAGAACAAGACCAGGGGAAACCACTCAACCCTGCTGATCTAAACAATCGAGCACAGAGTGGTGGGAAAAACTCAACCCTGCTGGTCAACAAACGAGAACCGAGGGACCCTTTACGTCCCGAGTGGTCAAAATTATTCAAAGAAGAACACGACACGCACATGGGGCCCATTCGACGTGTGGCTCCAAGTCAATCCACATCCAAGCGCACAAACACTCTCAGGAACAAACCACGCGTACCTCCAAGCGCTCCTGTATACTCCCAGAGTATACCCCATTTTCAGCCCAAGGGCTATCGTGCACCTGTAACCCACCGTCAACGCGATGGCATGACGTAACACCTCCAACTTGCCGCCTCAATGATCGAGGCACGACCGACCACATCTATTCAAGAATTACTTCACTCACACGGGAGTGCACACGATCACACGACAAGGGTCCGCTACAAACACAGTAAAAGAATCTCCCCTAGGGCACCTTCACATTTCCACATTTAATGATACTTCAAAAGAGACTCTGCACATCCAAACGGATCATACCGTTATAATCCTCACATAAAAACATGCGAGATAGGCTACTTACTCGCATGAAACGGTCAACCGGTGAAAAAGGTACTATTCACCGTAGCCAGGTTGGATGGGACCCACACCATGTCCCCGAAAAATGTCAGGCGAACTGCACCATCACAAAGCTCTCGGAAAAACACGTCAAAACAACTATTCATTCGCCCTGAATGGACGTTTGATGGAAAAGTTGCACGACACTACACACAGCACAAAAGACGACCTGTGGGGCCCACGCCTCAACTCCAGCTTCATCGCCTGAAACCACCCTAGTCAACCTAATCTCTATGACAGGGTCACAATGCTGCTGAAGACGCCTAAAACGGACTCCAGATGTATTAGATGTCACTTCCCGCGTTATATGCAAGCGGGGCCCTGTGGGGCCCACACCTCAAGCCCGAATCAAGGCGGGCGGATTGCGCCATTGCAATCCCCTCAGAAAAGCACACTGAATGAAGTGCTCAAACACCCCAAACGGATGTCGGGTGAAAAAACGACATTTCAACGTAAAATGTGTGAACTAGGCCTTGGGGTGCCCGCACCTTGTCTCCAACCCGAACACTTCAGAAAGCATCTCAAAAAGTCCGTACGAGGATTGGGGTCACACTTCCGCTGACGGCGCGTCAATCGGACATCCCAAAAATAGTTAGTTCTGATGGAGAAATCAATCAATCAATTAATTAATTAATTAATTGTTCGTATAAAGTGTTTCGTTCCACCAAGCAACGAAACCAGGCCGCAAGGGCTCCGAACCAATCTTGGAAGGATCATCTCAGCTCCGAGGCCACCGCGCCTCTGACGGCATATCGAACGAACATCCGGCTTGCGAGCCACGTCTCTCACAAAATTAATAATAGATTTATTATTATTAAATTAATGCATTTCGGTCACCCACCTTTGGGCACAAAACCCCAGAACCCACTTCAACAAGGCCGCCTCGCCGACACGATCCCGCAGCCGCTAACGGTGCGTCACTCGGACGCGCCGTTTGCTAGTTATGGCCCCCCGACTATATGGGGGCCCAAATGGTCCGGCCCGGTCCGGACTGGCAGTTCGGACCGACCCGCCGCGGCCCTCTCAAAGCCACCGGACCCGAGAAGGTCCAGTTCTCCAACACAGAATGGCCGAATAGGACGGTCTCCCCGCGTCGCGCCGGCAGGACCCGCGTTCGGCGGGTCCTTGTCCACGCCGCCGCCTGAGGCGGTCAGCGCCTCAGCTCATCCGCCGAGCGCGACAGCGCCTCCGTGCCTCGTTGTACCGACAGCCGCCTGAAGCCCTAAGTGCTGCTGCATTCATGAGCTGAAGCACGCCGCGGCTGCTGAAGCCTGCCGCCCCCGCTAGAGCTCGCCGCCTCCACTGGAGCTCCAAAATCCGGCCGGAGAGCCCCCAAAACCACGGGAAGAACACCTTAAAACCCGTTTTTTTTTTGGCGGATGGCTACGAGCACGTCGGGACTCATATTTTTAATCCAAAACATGTGTTGGGAAGCTCAGAACCCGTACTACGCAAATATGGGCCTCTCTCAACAATTAGGCAGTAATTCAACATGCATATTTGTGTTCGAAGTTAAGTACGGGAATGAAAAAAACAAAATGCAACGTCCTACCTCGATGGGCTTCGCCCGATGCTTCCCGCGCGATCTGCCACCGCCGCAACGCACCACCTTGATCGGAGGAAGAGGAAGAGAGGTCCGCCTTGGTTGGGAGCTCTTCCGCCAGAGAGCAGCAAAGGAGGAGATGGAGGTGGTGATTAGGGTTTTTAAAAAGAAAATTAATTAAAATTTTAATTAATTAAAACCCCCAATTTAACTTGCATCTGAAACTTCTGACGGGGTCGAGGTTAAGCATCCCCTAGGGTAAACACCACGCTCTAAGTGAAACGATGGTCTCAGAATTTTAATCTGAGGCCCCATTTAAAAGTTATTAAACTTAGCGCCTAATGCCGCGAAATTACGAAAACACCCCTGGTGCCATTTTTCACAAACGGGTCGTGCCTGCAAAGAATACACACCTACTAGGTTAAACGACACGTTATGAATTCAACAGTGCCCTTGGTTTTCCAATTTGAGCCACCGTTTAAGATATACTTGAGTTTAACTATTAAACGAATAAATTAATTATTTAATTTATTCGTTCATTGCTCCTAAAGCGAGCGAGGGGTCCAAATGTTCCGCACCAACTTGTTTTATGTCATTCCTAGGGTAAACACCCCATTCCGGACCCATCCGTACACTCAGATCTCTAATCCAGATCACTATTTAGGAGTTATTCCATTTATTTGGCGTTTCCAGTGTGAACACACTAAAAATTTAATTTCAGCCACAGTGGGGCTCGGAATCGCACGCCGTCTCAAGGCGCTGCTCTGGAATATCATCAAGAATAGTCCAAAGTCTTTAACAGAAAAAACCTGGTTCTTACATCATTCCCTCCTTCATTCTTTTCATCCCCAAAAAGCAAAACCAGGGAACAACTCAGAGTACTAAGTCCACACCTAGCTCTCCCGTACCCAAAAGAACTCTTGCACATTCCCGCGTCACCGCTCACAGACCAAAGGATTTGATCTGTTCACACAAGGCCAGCCCTTTCTGATGACGTGCATAGGAGCAAGCACACATCTCCTCAGGTAAGCCACGCGGGATAATTGTTGTGCACCCACACCTGACCATTGGGTTAGGGCAAGGTGGTAGGGAACCTCACCACCCCTTTGCACAGTCTCACATGGCCCGAAGGCTCTCGGGGGTAGCTCACCTCCCCGATTGAACATCTACATCACACGCTACGACTGGAATCACCGCCCGCACCTGGAACAAGGCCCGGTGATTCCGTCCTTCAGAATATCCATATGGTGAAACACCCAAGGATATCTTATCACGCAAGGTTCCACAGCCGATGTCTCTCAACCAAGACTCTCTTACATGCTCGGGGAGCGATGGAGTCGAAGCCATCGACTAAAGAGGAAGGTTACACACCTTCTACTCTACTAACATATGGTAACACCAAACGCCCTGCGTCACCCTGGTAACAACCCAAGCAAGGAGCAGGGAGAAAAGCATTTCACAGGAAGAGTCTAACAATTCTACTGCAAAAAGTAGAAGAGCTGTAGAGTGTACCTCTTAACAAGTCATGCTCTTCAGGATTGTAGACATCAAAATCTCGCGGATTTCTGTGGTCCCAACTGTCAGCTCCCGGAGCTTAGCGTGGACCGCCTAATGGTGATGGGAAGACCTTGTAAGGTCATCCTCCACTTCTAGCTCCTCCCGCTCCTCTGCAAGCACCACCTCCTTGGGTCCTACTTTGATCACGGCGCTGCCCCTGCCATAGTGGTGCACCTCCTGCCTGCCCGAAGTTTTCAGTATCTCTGGTGGGGTAGTCTCGTGCCAAGTGATCTCACCCATCACAAGCATAACACCACCGCTCCCTGAGCTATCCTGGTGCCCTCCGGTGCCACTGTGGTGTACGACCACGGCCCGGGGCCCACTCGCAGAAGGGCACCCTCGGCTGAGGACCTGCACTTTTCTTCCACAGTGGTATATGAACACATCTCCGAAACCGGCACTGGGAAGGCCACCTACATCGAGGTCCTATCCTCCAGTGCCTTCTAGCTATGACAAACATCTCGGTTCCGTCATGCCCACTGCCACTACCAACTGCAAAATGTGTCAGGATTCTCTCTGTCACCAACGCATGCTCTAGCACCCTGGCATATGTGGAAATTACCAAGGGTACTATGACAGCACGAATCTCTCGGCGGAGACCCTGCTCAAACTTCCACACTCGGATGTTGTCATCATGGACCAAGTCCGGGTAAAAGTGTGCACAGTCTGCAAAACTAGCTGCGTACTCGACAACCGTCATCCCTCCCTACTGAAACTGCAGGAGCCGCTAAACCCGAATGGAGCGTAAGAAGGAGGGGAAAACTCCTCACAAAATAATAACTGGAAGTCGCCCCATGAAAGCGATGACTCGTCAAGAAACTGAGTCACAAGACTCCACCAACGCCGAGCCGCCCCATGAAAAAGGTTGTCTGCCAAAGCCACTCTCTGATCTGTCGGCGTCTGCACAAGCCTGAATAGGCAAACCACTGACTCGAGCCAAACCACTGCTACCTGAGGGTCTGGCTCACCATTGAACCTTAGCGGTCTCTACCGCTGGAACTCACGGAGCGCGCTCAACCTGTGCTCAAGCTCATCCTGCTCTCCTAAAACTATCTGCTACTCAACAGGTGGGGGTGCTGCTACCGGCCCACCCGGAGAAAGGGGATCGCATGATGGGTCCTGGACTGTGGCCTCGTAGCCCACAGGGTCGTTGTCACGCACCAAAGCTGGTATCTTGGCTTGTTGTCTTCATAGAGACATCCTGAATATTATCAAGGAGTTTCGCGGTCAGATGATCATATATGTATATACCAATAACAATGATAGGGAGCTGACTCAAGAAGTGTAGTCAAAGACTCAATCATATGTGATGCACAAACCAATTTTTTCCATGCAACAAGTGTCTCAGCATGCTGATTCGACAAGAGGGTTATCAAGTTCCTGGTGAATAGATACGTTGGCCGCTGCACCATCATTGGACTCCCTGGCCTGAGAGCCGCTCGTGAGACACGTTGACACGGTTGCCATAAATCCCAACCAATTCCTTTTATTTTAGAGTCATCTGAACAGTGTCCCATGGAACGAACCATCTCTGATACCACTTTGTCATGACCCGACCCTACCCGGGCTCGAGCCGCAACTACCACAAGACCGCCTCCATAGGCCAGGGGCTGGATACCCGCACCGAAGTCACAACAACTCGGGGAGGCCTTTACCTAAGTACCTGTACACACACACGCAGAACACTCAATGCAACAGTGGAGAGTAAAATAAAAGACATGTAAAGAAAAGGGAAACTACTATATATATACCACAAATGTGCATCCACCTTTAAACAATACAAGTAAAGTGCTGAAAAGGAAAAAGGGGCAAAACACGTGCCCAACTAGAAAAGGTGACACAACCCGGAAATATATAAACAAAAAGAAATAGCTGACGGGTCTCCCACCTAGAACCCGGCTACGACCACGACACGCTGTCCCAACTCCCGAACTCCTATGATTTTCTGAAGTCACGACCAACTTGTCTGTCGTCTGCAAGGGAACACCATGTGCGGGAAAATCCCAAGCAGGGGTGAGTATAAAAATACTCAGTAGGATACCTCGAAGGCTCGAGGGAGCAACAATGGAGGTACCAAATGGTGAGAAGTAGATCAAATAGGGGAAAGCAAAGGAGTGCAACAGAGAGTGTAGCTCAACCCAATAAGAGGATGAAGGTAGACCCATCAAGGCACAAGAAGCTAGAAATGGTGAGAAGATGAACATCACGTCGAGTCTTCGCTACCTATAGCAAGAAAGTAGACTCATCCAACCACGAGAAGCTAGAAATGGAAAGCACGCGGCATACCCCGCGCGTCTTTGCTTCTCCTGGAAGGAGAATAACCAAACCCAAGAAGTGGATACCGGAAACAAGGTATATACATATCTTTATGCTCAACAAGAAACCCAAACAAGATCGTAAGGAGATCTCCATCCCGTAGCTCAGCCCAAGAATGTTAGTCGCCAACAGTCCCAGAATTAAACACCATTATCGATTCCCAGCATCCTGCACGTCCGCCCCAAACTACAAGTCAAGTGGCTCAAACCACCGCACCTCGACTCTATCCGCTTTGGGCGGCACTGACTCGCCCGCACGGTTTTAGGTCACGTCACAAGGATGCGTCTCGATGGGGGAAAGTTCCCATCGTACTTGAGAGTTTTGGGTTAAGTCAAACCATACCTCGTCACTACCCCGTAGTCGATAGGTATCCTCAAAGCCAAGGTCGTTCCATCACTGACCCGTACAACCAAGGGTCCTTTTCCGGTGATCACGGAGGAAAGCCTCAGACTAGCCAATAGAAAGGACTGAGTCTGGAATATCAATGGGTGTCCCACTTCCCAGCCTTGCTGGAGGGTAATTCATAATATGATATCGGGTAAACCATTGCCCACTCTTGCTGGAGGGTAATTCATAATACATCATCAGGCGACCCAATGCCTAGCCCTATTGGAGGGTAAACCTGGAATAAGTCGTCAGACGACCCACTTCCCAGCCTTGCTGGAGGGTAGACCTGGAAGAAGTCGACGGGTGACCCACTTCCCAGCCCTGCTGGAGGGTAAACCTGAAAAAAGATGACGGGCGACCCACTGCCCAGCGATGCTGGAGGGTAGACCCTCAAGAGTCACCGGGTGACCCACTGCCTAGTCTCTGCTAGAGGGTAAACCCTAAACAAGTTGACAGGTGACCCATTGCCTAGCCCTACTATAGGGTAGACCTAAAACAAGACGACATGAGACCCACTGCCCAGCCCTGCTGGAGGGTAGACCCTCAAGAGTCGTCAGGTGACCCACTGCCTAGTCTCTGCTAGAGGGTAAATCCTGAGAAGTCGATGAGTAACCCACTACCCAGCCCCACTGGAGGGTAAACCCGGAACTGCTCTGTCCATCTCTACTGGATGGTACAACATTGGCCAACCGAAAACGGAGTGGGTATCGCGCAACCATCTGACTCTGGAACAAGACCAGGGGAAACCCCTCAACCCTGCTGATCTAAACCATCAAGCACAGATCCGGGGGGAAAACTCAACCCTTCTAGTCAACAAACGAGAACCGAGGGACCCTCTACGTCACGAGAGGTCAAAATTATGCAAATCAGAACACGACATGCACATGGGGCCCACTCGACATGTTACTCCAAGTCAATCCCCAACCAAGCACACAAACAGTCTCAGGTACAAACCACACGTACCTCCAAGCGCTCCTATATACTCCCAAAGTATACCTCATTTTCATCCCAAGGGCTATCGTCCACACGACACCCAACGTCAACGCGAAGGCATGACGTAACATCTCCAACTTGCCACCTCAACGATTGGGGCACGACCAACCACATCTATTCAAGAATTACTTCACTCACACGGGAGTGCACGCAATCGCATGCCAAGGGTCCGCTACAAACACAGTAGAAGAACCGCCCTCGGGACACCTTCACATTTCCATATTTAATGATACCTCGAAAGAGACTCCACACAACCAAATGGATCAAACCGTTGCAATCCTCGTGGAAAAACATGCGAGATTGGCTACTTACTCGCCCGAAATGGTCAACCGGTGAAAAAGGTACTAATCACCGTAGCCAGGTCAGGTGGGACCCACACCACGTCCTCGAAAAAGGTTGGGAAAGCTGCCCCATCGTAATGCCCTCGGAAAATCACGTCAAAACGACTATTCATTCGCCCTGAACGGACATCTGATGGAAAAGTCACAATACACTGCACAAAGCACAGAAGACGTCCCATGGGGCCCACACCTCAACTCCGGCTTCATCGCCTGAAACCACCCTGGTCAACCTCATCTCGATGCCAGGGTCACAACGCCACTGACGACGCCTAAAATGGACTCCGGATGTAGGAGGTGTCACTCCCCGCATTATACACAAGCGAGGCCCTATGGGGCCCACACCTCAATCCCGAATCAAGGGGGGCAGATTGCGCCGTTTCAATCCCCTCAGAAAAACACACTAAATGAAGTGCTCAAGCACCCCAAACGGATGTCGGGTGGAAAAACGACATTTCAACGTAAAATGTGCGAACTAGGCCCTAGGGGGCCGCACCCTGTCTCTAACCCGAACACTTCAAAAATCATCTCAAAAAGCCCGCACGAGGACTGGGGTCATGCTGCCGCTGATGGCGCGTCAATCGGACATCCCAAAAAAAAGTTAGGTCTGATGGAGAAATCAATCAATCAATCAATCAATTAAGTAATTGTTCGCATAAAGCGTTTCATGACACCGAGCAACGAAACCAGGCCACAAGGGCTCCGAACCAATCTTAAAAGGATCATCTCAGCTCCGAGGCCACCGCGCCTCTGACGGCGCATTGAACGAACGTCCGGCTTGCGAGCCACGTCTGTCATAACATTAATAATAGATTTATTATTATTAAATTAACGCATTTTGGTCACCCGCCTTTGGGCACGAAACCCCAGAACACCAGAACCCACATCAACAAGGATGCCGCACCGACACGATCCCGCAGCCGCTGACGGCGCGTCAATCGGATGCGCCATTTGCATGTTACGGCCCCCCGACTATATGGGAGCCCAAATGGGCCGGTCCGGACCGGCGGTTCGGACCGACCCGCCGCGGCCCTCTCAAAGCCACCGGACCCAAGAGGGTCCAGTTCTCCAAAACAGAATGGCCAAATAGGCCGGTCTACCTGTGTCATGCCGTCCAGACCCACGTTCGCCAATTCCTTGTCCACGCCGCCACCCGAGGCGGTCAGCGCCTCGGCTCCTCCACCGAGCGCGACATCGCCTCCCCGCCGCCTAGCTCCACGCCTCACCGCACCGGCAGCCGCCTGAATCCCCGAGCACCGCTGCCTGCATGAGCCGAAGCCCGCCGCCACTACTGAAGCCTTCCGCCGCAGCTAGAGCTCACCACCGCCGCTGGAGCTCCAAAATCTGGCCGGAGAGCTCCCAAAACCACCAGAAGAACACCTTAAAACCCGCTGTTTTCGGCGAATGTCTATGAGCGCTTCGGGACTCAGATTTTCAATCTGAAACACTCTTCGGGAAGATCAGAACCCGTACTACGCAAATATGGACCTCTTTCGACAATTTGAAAGTAATTAGACATGTAGATTTGTGTTCGAAGTTAAGTATGGGAATGAAAACAAAAACAAAAAGCAACCTCCTACCTCAATGGGCATCGCCCGATGCTTCCCGCGTGATCCCCCACCGCCGCAATGCACCACCTTGATTGGAGGAGGAGGAGGAGAGGTCTGCCTTGGTTTGGATCTCTTCTGTCAGAGAGCATCAAAGGAGGATATGGAAGGGGTGATTAGGGTTTTTAAAAAGAAAATTATTTAAAATTTTAATTAATTAAAACCCCCAATTTAACTCGCGTCTGAAACTTCCGTTGGGGTCAAGGTTAAGCCTCCCCTAGGGTAAACACCACGCTCTGAGCGCAACGGTGGTCTCATAATTTGAATCTGATGCCCCATTCAGGAGTTATTAAACTTAGCGCCTGAGGCCGCCAAATTACAAAAACACCCCTGGGGCCATTTTTCACAGACGGGCGGCGCCCGCAAAACTTACACCCCTCCAAGGGTAAACGACACATTATGAACTCAACAGTGCCCTTGGTTTTCCAATCCAAGCCACCGTTTAAGAGATACTTGAGTTTAACAATTAAATGAATAAATTAATTATTTAATTTATCTGTTCCTTACTCGGAAAGAGAGCGAGGGGTCCAAACGTTCTGCGCCGACATGTTTTATGTCGTTCCTGGGGTAAAAACCCCATTCCGGACCCACCCGTACACTCGGATCTCTTATCCGGTTCACCGTTTATGATTTATCCCATTTATTTTGCGTTTCCAGTGTGAACGTACTGAAAATTTAATTCCAGCCACACCGGGGCTCAGAATCGCACGCCGTCTGAAGGCGCTGCTCTGGAATATCATCAAGAATATTCCAAAGTCTTTCACAAAACAAAAACCGGGTTCTTACACTTATAAAGGATGGAGTTGAAATAATTATATATTATATTATAATATATTTATAATATACCAATGTATCATTATTTATTCATTCCATTAAAATATAAAATATAAATGAAAGAAGCGTTCATGCGTATGTACGGCTTACCGTCTCCATGAATGGTGCATTTCATTTCTTATCTCTAAATGTTATGTACAATTATAAATACATATATATAGTGGATATATAAGATATAAATGATATCTAAATCATTAACATCATTCTGGAGATAAATTACTTTTGACCACATGGACAACATGTAATTATATGAAGTTTACTTTTGACTCAGGTAACAAATATCAACAAAACGACTATTACTAACTTAAATGAGTACGTAATGTTTATAACAAGATAATAAGTGATATAAAAGAAATAATAAATTTTAAAAAGGTTCTTAATAATGTATAAATTAAAATTAGTTCATTATTCTGGATATTAAAGAAGGAATGGGTATAGTTAGACACAAGGTAAGTGGTTTCTTATCTCACATTTAATTCCTTGTGATTCGATTGTTTGCCACTTATTTATTGCATGTGGAGTATGTTGTACTGAAATTTGGTATATATTATCATGATTATCTTTATATTCATGGTATTATGTGATTCATTTGGTGGTCATTAACTTTCGGTCATACGACTCGATTGATTACAACATGGTATGGGGATTTCATCTCACTTTTTATTCTCGTGAGATTAATGTTGTATTGCCACTATTTCCTTTTTTGTAGTGTATTTACTTCTCATTAATGTGTTACTTGTGTAATATACTTTAATTTATGGGTATTTACAACTTCATTGTATGATCATACTTTCATGGGGTGTATGTTTCGCATGTTGCCAAATCGGTTGGAGAATTTCAAATTTCAAATTCCACTCATTGGGTTTTACGCATACTAAATTGATTATTTTACCCCAAGATTATGTGTAGAATCACTATTTATTTATTTATGTTGTAATTTACCCTCCCCTTTCTATAGATATACTTTTGATACACATAATCACTCTACTGATAAATTCTCGAGGGATTTTTATGAACTTGATAAGGGTAATCTTATCTCAACATCCATTCATTGAGTTAACCATCCAAGTCATTATTTTTGTTTCTACATGAATATGTTTGAATGTACTCTGATTGATTTACACTAAATTTACAATAATATTGGTTTTATTTATATTAATCACACATAATTATTTCATTGTTTTAATCTTAATATAAGGATATTGTCTTTATAATGGATTTCATCTCAATTTACATTCTATTGAGACATCATTGTTGTTATGCACCAATTCTCTTTTATATGGTGTATATACTATATACTGATATATAATATCATGAATCCCTTTATTCTCATGTTATTATAAGGTTTTTATTACCTCAATTATTTGTATTCAAGCATCTCTCATTTGGTTAGAAATTCTAACTAAAATATCATTTTAATTGTTTTAATGATTTATTCATCAAAAATTTTCACATTAATGTCCATGTTTTAAAAATGGTATTAAGGATTTATTTATATGTAAATTTATATTTTAAAATTATAATTCATTTTAAAATTTTGAAATTGGTATGGGACACTTTGATTTAGATATCTATTTTAAACGGTTTCTTGATAAATAGTGAGGCTTTTAAATGTTTTCAAAAAAGTGGATATCTCTCTCAAATAATTTTATTGATTATTTTCATCTATGTCAATATCCTTCATTATTCTTGATTGAGGACAATTTATTATTATAAAATCTTCCATATTGTATTGAATGAGTTTTGTTTTACTGTGGGTGTGCTATTTTGATACCATTCATGGTTTATGGTTAATGTATTAACATTTCGTATGATATTTTTAATAAGAATATTTATGTTATGTTTCAACCTTTTCATATGAGGAATATGTTATACTTAGTATGTGATGGTTGGAGCCTGCTATAGATCCTCGATGCATCGGAAGGTCTCATGAGACAAACTAGTGTCTTGGCAGAAGACCTTGAAAAATATTATTTGTAGTTTTGGCATGAGGCCCTGACTGTGTGGTTATGATGTCCGGTATTATGTATTATATCATTATGAGAATATATATTGATATTACATGTTATTATTAGACTTATAGAATGTCCATGTGAAAAATTACATGAAAGTATTTTATTTATCTTTTCCATATTATGCTGAAGTTTATATTTTAAAGGCTTGTGTTTTAGTCTTATACAGTGACTTAAATTTTTATGCTTCTTTATGAATGTTTCCTCTATATTGTTATCCTTACTACCCATCTATTCTAAGCCCTTTATATGTTTTATTTTTACAAGTATTCAAAGAAGTATATTATGGCAGAACTGTAGAAGAATTTTTAAGGGATTTGAATGTGTCCAATGGAGACAATGTTGTTGTTGTTTTTGATTTTATAATGTAATGTAAAACTTATGAATGTATCTAGTAATTCCCAGTCTACTAAACTGATCGATATTTTGATATTTGATCCCTTTTTATCATGACAATGTTATGTAATATATCACTAACTCTGGGTAACCGGGGTTGGGTAGTTACAATTGGTATTAGAGTAAGATTAGTACAAACCTTGGAAACTATATTTAGAAAAACTCTAATAAGAGAACATTACTCTATGATAGAATTTGAGGATTTGTATAGAAGAACTTCTTAGAATTTTGGTAATGTATATATTTGGTGTATTTTTTTAGCTATACATCCCTGTATGGATATGATCAGGTTGAGGCAGCATTGGAAAAGATGTACCTAGGAGTGAAAACTCTTACAAGGAGTTTCGATCTTGACCCGGGGTATCCTGGTACACGATAATGGTCCATGATGCACTCTTTTCTATGACACACCCGAGGGATTTGCTTAGGAAAATTCACATTTTCATTAAAAACAAAATTCAAGGATTTTAATATAATATGAGAATAAATGACATTGGTTAATCCTAATGTGTTTTATATTAAAAATAAGGTGTCGAGATATTCATTAAATTATTTTATGAATCACTCTATGCTTTCTGGTTATAGTCAAACTGGCCATTCAATTACTGGTTATTAATTTTTGGATGAAAATATGAGGTAAGAGATAACATTTATGGTTAAAATATGTTAGGGTTGTATTTTATGAATTTATCTCATTTTTTTGAATGTTATAAAATTATATAGTTTTTGAAAAAGGACAACACGCAGACCGTGTGATAACCCATCGCATCGGAAAAAGATGTGGGAATCGAACCCACAACCAAAGTACGACTCAGATTTATCCTCTACCACTAGACTACATGAATTTCTGGGATATTATGATAGATTTTTTTTAGTAAAATAATTTTATGGATCAAGAATATGTTGATTTTGGGAACTTATGATTTATCCTTAGTATAGGAAAATTATTTGGTGATTAAGTGATAAATGTTATTTTGGAAGATGTTTTCTCTTTTGGTAACACTATATGCCTATAGAAAATAGATTACTATGTTATTGAATTTAAGGATCAGTGGTTTATTTTTATTTTGGAATTATGTGTGTTTTAATAGTATACTTATAAAAATATAGGTTATTTCTGGAAATGATTAACAAATCATAGAGAATATATGGTTAGGTTAATTACTTGTAAGTGTGTGACATTAAGAGTAGTCGAGGTTAATTGGAGATAAATGATAAGACTTATCGTGGAAGACTATGTGATCAAATCCTTCTGAATTTTGTTTTTCAAAATTAGTTTCTATTATTTTGAATAATTTTAAGGACATTTTGTTTCTTAATGATCTTTGTTTAACTTTGGGTATTGTTTGTTTAATTTTGGAGATTAAGAGTGGTATTTCTTTCTATAATGGATTATCCTTTTTGGGGATTATCTGATCATGTACTAACCATTTTGGAATTGGTTAATATTTAAAGATAAGGTAAATATATAGTTAATCTTTTATGGATTATGTGATTCTCTATAAGTTGACTCTGACGCTTCAGGTGTGACCAAGTCATCTTGAATACTCATCATTTTGAGAAAAGATGAATATATGGTAGAAATTTATTAAAGGATGAAACACTACTTGTAAAGTAAGTATATTTACTTATTCTCTTAGTTAATCTCAAAAATAAATTCCATAGAATTGGGAAAATGAACTTAAAACAAAAATGATTCCCGTTTACATTTCCTACTAGGTAATCAAAGACCTTTCAACCCATCACATGTTTATGGATTTCAGATCATTAACTTTCTCCTAATAATTTTCTCGATAACTCTCCATCTGAACAAGATTTTTAGATTTATCTTCCATATACATTTTTTCATATATGGAACCCTAGTATGTGTTATTTTTGGTAACCTTGATACTTATCATTTTTTATTTTAAAATAGATGCCTCATTAATCCATTTTTCGATGTGGGATTTCAACTAATATATATTGAAATGACAAAACCCATGTTTTCAATCCCGAGATTAAATTTCATGTGGACAATTTATTGAAGGAGGAGATAATGCAAAACCCCAATATTTTATAGTATGTTATCTCTTTAAAGTAATTCAATAGCTTACACCATACACAATACCGAGTTCGAGCGCACGACGACTTACCAAACTAGCCGTTCAAAAAACAGTCATGAAAAGTATTAACTAGATTTTGAATTTTATATACTCTATATAATTTTAACTTATTTATTATGTGTTTCTTAGACATATTATAAGAACAAATTCAATTTTTCAGATAAAAGAAGAATTTATCCAAAAATTGAAAATTTAGCTCATTTTAATGGAGAAACCTTTTTGAATAAACTATTTGACACTTTTATATATTAAATTTGACAAAATAAAATTCTTATTTAGAATAGGGAAATCAAAATTTACTTTGGATGAAATTTTGTTATTTTTCTGATAATGTTCTTTTTTTAATGAATAGTGAGAAATACTGTATTTTAATCCAAAACCGCCTTTTAATATAATTTATTTATATGGTTATATTATCTTTTTAATTGATTTTGAAATGAAATTAGATTATATATTTTTTACCATTTCATCTAATTTTGGTCATTGGAAAAAATTTCACTTTGAAATTGAACATAAACTATGTCAATTTTTTGACAGTTATTATTTCTTAAAAACACGCTTTTTGTTTTGACAATAGGAAATAATTTTAAATTAATTAATTCAACTTAAATATTTTGAATTTGGTAAAATAAAAATCATTTTTTAATTCATAATATCAAATATATCTTAGGTTGAACATTTGGTATTTTTTTTGAGAAACATCATTTTTTGATGAATAGTGAAAACACACAGAGTAGTAGTTAAAAACCAAATTCCTCATTTAAATGAAATTTTACCACTTCTGTAAATTTAATTTCGAAAAATTAACAGAAATGGTTATTATTTTTAGGTAATATGTGGTCCAATAATAGGAAAATAATTTTTGTGAATAGTAACATTTGACTTTTTTTATGGATGTTATTTTTTATTATTAATTAGGAAAAGAAAGAATGAAAAGATACAAGAATCAACCTTTAAAGTGGGTGGAAATGATGCCAGATGAGAGAATCCCATCATATGACACTGATACACTCAACGGGAAGAGAGTTAAGACCAGAGTAAACCTTAAGCTCCTCATTCTGCCTACCCATGCGAGCCAGAGAATCCACCGCACAATTGGTCTCCCTCAAACTGTGATTCACCTTCCTACCCTGGTTGGTCTCCGCCTTACATCTGCATATGAGATATGTAAGATCCTAATGAATCACCTCTCCTCTTGTAAGACCTTCACGATGATTTCAGAATCCGACTCAATCTTCTTAGCGTGAAGTCCCCATCTCCTACATACCGTCAGACCAAAAAGCAGGGCTCGAACCTCCGCACCCAACATGTTTCTCGGGCCATAGTAAGCACTGAAAGCAACATGAACTGAACCGCATGAATATCTATGAACCCCACCACCTCTCATAACCCCCTCTATGTAATATCCATCAATGTTCAGCTTCAAATCGCAATCTGGGGGATGCCACCTAACCCACCACCCACTTCCTCTGATCTTCATGTGAGGTCGGTTCATAAGGTTGAAAATTGTGGCCGATGTGGACCCCATTTTACCAGAAAAGCCAACTCAACGATGAGAGATCTAAAACACATCTGATGAAATAGGAGAGATCGCTTAGACCCCAGTCGAACCTGATTCCTCGACTCCCAAATGATCCAGCAGATGGAGACTAAGATAATGATTCGTGATGTGGGTTCCATAGTTCTGTACTCTGTGTCCTGAAACCACCCCATCATGAGATCCTATGGGGAGTGGGACTTTTTATCGTCGTTCGGGTGTGGGTTGAAGAAGGACCAAATATAGGAGGCCCATTTGCCTTGAAAAAATAGATGGAGCGTCGACTCGGTCTTCGGCCATTCGCTACAGTAGCATCGAGAAACCGTGGATATTCCCTTCTGATGGATGTTCTCCTCTATTAGGACAACCATGTTTCTGATCCTCCACAACAATAAACTCATTATCATTGGGATTTCTTTGCACCATGTTGTTGTTGTCTCCTCGGTCGCAGTATCATCCGTCTGGGTAACCCTCTGGTAATCCCATGCACTGTACCTGCCAGAGCATGACCATGTAAAGTAGTAAATGTCTGGCTCATCACATAAGACAATATTTTCGATGAAGCTCATCTGGTTGGGATTCAACGCCATATAAATCAGCTCATACCTTCTACTCTCCTCACTGAAAGAAATATCTGATGAGGGGCAGCCTGAGTAGATGAGGATTTCCCCGAACAAGTTAAAATCCCAAAAGCTAACCTCTCCTCTGCCAAGGACCCATCTAGTGTGTCCAGACAGCATCTCGATATGGGAAAACATGTACCTATCCAAGCTTGTAGCCCTGTGTTGTCTGGCCGCATCATGACGACCATATCGTGCATTGAAGAACCTTTCCCACAGTGTTTCCACTGCAATAACCTCCAAAGCTAGTCGCCCTTGCATCCCCAGAATGGACTCCCGAATGTCTCGAAGGGCCACACCTACTTCAGCAGTTGGCCTAGCCAATCGTTTCCACGAATCTCAGTGGAAACGTCTTTCCTGTTTCACATCACATAGGAAGGCGTTGATCATTTTCACTATCCTTCCAATCGTCCCTTTTGGGGGTTTCATGACATAGAATACATGAATCGGTATGGAGGTAAGGACACTGTTGATCAACCTGACTCACCCTCCAAACGAAAGGAGTTTTTTTTTCCAACTGACAATCCTTCCCAGAAGCCGCTCAAGAATCAGATCAAAGTGTTTTTTGAGGATGTGACCAGAGGAAATTGGCACCCCATGGTAGATGATTGGAAATTGTTTCTGCTGGCATCTGAGGACCCCTTGAATTTATCAACACAGACTACCTGGGCATTTGTTGAATATAAAGACATGGCTTTTGGAGGGATTAACACCCTGACCACTGAGGCCTCCATACTTGGACAGAATCCCCATAAGAGTGGACAATGATTTGGACCTGCCATTCGTGAAGATCAAGACATCATCAGCAGACATGAAATCGAAAATACTCTCCATACCCCATCTCCCGCAGTAAGGTTTAACATTCCCCTCCATCAAGTTGAGGTTCAGGTTCTTGGAAAGAGCGTCATGAAGGAGAATGAAGAGACTTAGGGAGAGTGGGTCCCCCTGCTGAACACCCCGGATTGATTTAAATAATATAAAACATTTTCCCATGAGTGACACGGATAACTAGGGGGAGGAGTATCACCTGAAGCAGAGGTCGCAAAACCATTCCTGGAACCTGAATCCCCTCATGGAAAGAATAATAAATCTCCATTCGATATTATCATATGATTTGATCGTATCGATTTGGAAAATAACATTGGAACCCACTGTATGCCTATAGAGATCATGAACAAGCTCACTAGCAATAACAACCACCCCTTGAATGCTTCGCCCCTAGATGAACCCGTGTTGCCTCGCTGAAACAAGCCAGGGAATGATTTTTCTAAGCCTCCTGGTAATGATTGTGGCCAGGATATTATAAGAAACATTGCACAAACGTATAGGCTGGTAATGGTTAATGAGGGTTGGGTTCTTAATCTTCGGGATTAGAACCACCCTTGAGGTGAAAATTCCCCTATTAGGGGCTCCACCACTAATGAAATCCTGCACCGCCTCCACCACCTGCGGGCCAACTACCTCCCAAGCAGTAGAGTAAAATGATGGTGGAAAACCATCCGGTATGGGTGCACTATCTTGGTCGATTCTCATCACCAAATCTTTAAACTCATTCTCCAGTGGAATGGATGTGAGAGAGATGTTGTCTGCCTCCCGGACCTACTGCGAAAGACAACTCAGGAAGGTCTTGCCCCCGAACAATTCCATTCAATGTTGGAAGAGGCCTCCCCTGTCAGATGCCCCTCAAAATGGTCCCACACCATTTTTCCAGTGACCTCTATATCAGTAGTGAAGGACCCATCCCCAAACCTCACATTGATCCTCATATTCCTCCTCTCCTTCATACATGCGTGAAAGAAGGCACTGTTATGATCGCCTTCCCTTAACCACCTGATCCGGGATCGCTGTTTGAGGCCTCTCTCTATTTCAAGAAGCCTCTCAGCCAGAGCGCTCCAATTTTCACAAAGAAAAATGAACGTGTCATCATCCCAAACGATTTGAAGGGACTCCTCCAACCTTTACACCTTATCTTTAATTCTTTCCACACCATCTGCCTTCTCTGCTTGATTGGCCAGCCAACTTCTAATGTCCTGTTTGAGGTGTCTCATCCAATTGACCAACCCTCCCCTATACCTTCCATCTTCCTCCTTTTTCCATGAGTCTTTCGGAATCTTTATGAATGTTGCATCTCGATGCCATGCATTAGAGTAGTGAAAGGTTGGAACTACCACCACTTCGTGCATGATTTCAACATGGAGAGGGGCATGGTATGAGAGAGGACATGTATGATGAGTAATAGACGTTTTCAAAAAGTGGTCCAACACATGGATGTTTGTGAGGAATCGATCAAGGCGGCTTCATATATGGCTTGTACCCCTTCGATTGATACACCAGGTAAATTTGGCTCTTGAGAACCCTAGGTCTAGGAGACCCGTCTTCGCCATAAAGCCCTGGAAGTCCATCATACCTCCTTGATTGAAGATAGATCCACCACTTTTTCGGAGGGATCAACAATAGTGTTGAAATCACTGCCCACAAACTAGGGAAATGATCATGTATGAAGGGCCTCAAAATGCTGCCATAACTCCATCCTCTCACGGGCATTAGTACTAGCATAGACGAAAGAGAACAAAACCTCCACCCCCACCTTAGGAAACCATAGTGTTGATACATTGTGGAATGAGACTCACCACCTCAATAGACACATTGTTCATCCAGCAGATCCATATCTAAGAAATCTCCAGTCCACCATGCCACGCACTTGAGAAACCGGAAAAACACTGTTCCTTTCAGAGGAGGGCTCCTCCTCCTTCAAGACCCGCACGTGACCGCCAACAGATGAATTTGAATTTGAAAAAGGCGTAAAAGCGGTAACAGCACCAGCCAACTTTCCACGCAACTCAGATGGTTCTGGACCCTGATCTTCCTATGGGTCCCAATGAGATTGACCCACTACTTATCATCGCCTCCGGAAAGACACCTCTGGGTGGCCATGCGCCCCGCAAAACACATAGAACCTCAGATGTATCTTGAAAAAGAGTGGTTGTCGCCAACTGAAACCTTCACACGATTCCAGAACGACTCTAGAAGGCCTTCTCACTGGAAGATCAAGCTCGATGCAGATACAGGGATTGGTCGCCACTTGGAGGCACTGGTGTTGTCGTCAGTACAGAGGAAAATGCCAATCGAGTCCCCTACCACCTTCAGTATCGCCGGGTTGTGGAAAGGGAGGGGCAGCCCCAGGAGAGATATCCAAAATGCGTCCGACGAAGACTCACACCCAAAGTGGAAATCCAAAGACCACCTTGTTAGGGAAAAGCACCAAGACCCTCATCTTCTATCCTTGCACAACCAAGCTACCACAAAATCCTCCCTAGTAGCCAGATGGATGCAGAAGGATACCCGCGAAAACTCCGAGACCGCTGCAGGATGAAAGAGACCCCAGGAATCCACAAAGCTCCAGAAGAGATCCATAGAGGTCTTGTTGCGCATGAAGTGGGCCACCAGTGTGTGGTCGTGGAAGAGGCCGCCTCCTGAAGCTCCTCGGCCGAAAGACTCACCACAGAATCCCCCGCCACCCGATAGGGATTTCTGGGTTCCACCTCAATCGAAGGGATGAAAGGCAGGCCAACCTTGGGTGATGAAGATAGTCCACCTGCATAAGCTTGAGGGAGCGTGCCACACAAAATGTCTTTGATGGAGGCCTTCGGGAGATCCCCATCCATAGCATGAATCCCGAGTGCCCCCGGAACTAGGGGAACCCCGGACGAAGAGAAAGTGTCGCTGGCCGTAGGAGCAACAGAATAAACAAAGGCCACAGGGGGGAAAAGAGCACCGCCTGTAGAATCCATTCACTTAAATAGTAACTAAGGAATCATAAAATGGAAACCCTTCTCATTATTTACTATACTTATAGTTAAATAGGTTAATTCAATGTAAAAATAATATTATAATTATGTTAAATTACCATAACATGTGTCCTAAACCAATTGGATGATACATTTCTGACCATGGGAATCTTTGGGTAAATTTTGGGTCCCCATGGAGTCTCTTAAGATTCATAATGACCCTTTATATTAATTAATTTAAAGTTAAGAAAAAATGACATAAACATATATCTTTTAGTAAATCAATTTTTACATGGGGTTATATAAGTTATCTATTTGACTATAAATATTCATTTCAAAGTTAAAAAAACTTCCTACATCATGGTATTTTTTTATAATTTCAAGACATCAAATAAATAAATTTATTTATGAAACAATAATAATGCAGTTTTTTCCTCATTAATAAATGATTTAAATAAATAAGATTATAAAAACTAAAAAAATATTCAAAACCTATCTAATTTTTATGGGATGATTTTATTTCGAACAAGAATCATCCTAGATTTTACATTAAAGTGTTTTGGACCTTTAGAAACCAAAAATAATTATATAATAAAATAATATTTTCAAAGTTTTTTAAAGAGCCCCTCCTCCCAATTATAAAAGGCCCTCAACTCTAACTCATTACTCACACCTCTCAAGCTCCATGTATCATCAAATATATGACCAAATAATCTCCCAAGATCCCTCCATTCCACCTAGAAGCCTTACCATAGTCATAAGGCACTTCAAGAAATCTTTTTGGTTCAATCCAAAGTGAGTTACCCAATTATAAGGTAACATCTTCAATAAAGTTCTCTTAATTTATTTTACTTCTCCAACCCCCTAAAATCTTTTTATTACATTCTTTTATAAAACCACAAGTATCATAAATATACTAGGTTGTTTTTATGATAATTATATGAGCTACATATACACACCCCTCCATCTAATGGGAAAAGAACATACTTTTTCTGTGGACAGCGAACTACTGCCTCATGAAACGATGATTGCTCAATTATCTCCAACAACTTCTTATGGTGGCCATTAAGATGGAACTATATTTATATGTTATATATATTATATTTATATTTTTTATATGCTTCTTTATTTTTCATTTATAGCATACCTTTATGGTTTCCATAACGGGTAAATGCGATAATTTCATTTGAGGTAGTGCAGACTACCGCCTACTCAAAGTGATATGACTCGTTCATGCCATACGTGGAACGTATAAATGATGGAGTTACTAAAATTATATAAGATATTATAATGGAATTATAATAAACCTATTTATCATTATGTAATCATTCTATTAAAATATGAAATAGAAATTAAAGTAGAGTTAATGTGTACATTCATCTTACCGTCTCAATGACCAGTGCATTTCATTTCTTATCTCCAAATGTTATGTAATATTATAAATACGTATATAATCTAGATGTATAAGATATATATGATATCTAAATCATGAATATCATTCTAGAGAAAAATTACTTTTTACCACATGGAAAACATGTAATTATAAGAAGTTTACTTTTGACTCAAGTACCAAATATCAACAAAAGGACCATTATTTACTTAAATGAGTATGTAGTGTTTATAACGTGCTAATTTGTGTTATAAAAGAAATAATAAATTTTAAAAAGTTTTTAAGAAAGTATAAATTAACTTTAGTTTGTTATTCAGGAGATTAAAAAACGAACAGGTCAAGTCGGACACAAGGTATGTGGTTTCTTATATCACTTTTAATTCTGTGTGATTTCCATTGTTCGCCACTTATTTATTACATGTCGTGTATTTTGTACTGCAATTTGGTATATATTATCATGTTTCTCTTCATATTAATGGTATTATGTGATTAATTTTGTGGTTATTAACATTTGGTCATACGAATCGATTGACTACAACATGGTAAGTGGATTTCATCTCACTTCTTATTCCCATGAGATTCATGTTGTGTTTCCACTATTTCCATTTGTGTGGTGTATGTACTTCCCATTATTTTATTCCTTGTGTAATATAATTTAATTTATGGGCATTTAAAAACTTCATTTTATGATCTTTGTTTCATGGGTTGTATGTTTCTTATGTTACCAAATCGATAAGGTAATTTCTAATTTTGAATTCCACTCATTGGGTTTTACGTATACTTCATTGATTATTTTTCCCCAAGATTATGTGTATAATCACCTTTTATTTATTTATGTTTTAATTTTTCTCCCCTTTTTGTGGATATTATTTTTATAGACATAATCAATCCATTTATAAATTCTCAAGTCATTGTTATGAACCTTATATGGATAATTTTAACTCAACATCCATTCAATGAGTTAAACATCCAAGTCATTGGTTTTGTTATTACTAGAATATATGTGAATGTACTCACATTTATGTACACTAAATTTACAATAACATTGAGTTTATTTATATTTTTCACACATAATTATTTCATTTATTTAACCTTAATCTAAGTATATATCCTTTTTAAGGGATTTTGTCTCAATTTACATTCCATTGAGACTAATTTGTAGTTACACAACAATTAAATTTTATATGGTGTATATACTGTACATTGACATTGTATATCATGAAGCCCTTTATTCTAGTGATATTATAAGGTATTTTTTACCTTAATTGTGGGTCTTCAAGCATCTCTCCTATGGTTAGGAACACTAAAAAAAATATAATTTTAAATGTTTTAAAGATTTATTCTTCTAAATATTTCTCATTAATGTCCATGCTCTAAAAATGGTTTTAAGGATTTATTTATATAGAAATTAATGTTTTAAAAATAAAGTTCCCTTTAAAAGTTTCAAAGTAGTATGGGACACTTTGATTCAAAAATATATTTTAAACGGTTTATTTATAAATAGTGATGCTTTTAAATGTTTTCATTAAAAAGGGGATATTTTTCTCAAATAGTTTTGATGATTATTTTAAACTATTTCAATATCTTTTATCATTATTGATTGAGGATAGTTTATTATAATACAATCATCCATATTGTATTTAATGAGTTATTCTAGACGGTGGATGTGCTATTTTTATAGCATTCATTGTTTATGGTCAATGTATTAACATTTCGTTTGCTAGTTTTAATATGAATGTTTATGTTATCTTTCAACCTTTTCATACGAGGAATGAATTTGAAATAGTAAGTGATGGGTGGAACCTGCTATAGCTCCTTGATGCATCGGTAGGTCTCATGAGACAAACTTGTGTCTTGGCATAAGACCTTGAAAAAAAATCTTATTTGTAGTCTTAGAAAGATTAATTGACTATATGGTTATGATTTCCCGCATTATTCATTCCATAATTATGAGATTAGAAATTGATATTACATGTAAATATTCTACTAGTAGAATATCCATGTGAAAAATAAATTGCATTATTTGATTTATTATTTCCATATTATGGTGAAGTTTATGTTTTAAAGTCTTCTGTTTTAGTCTTATACATTACCTTAAATGTTTATTTTTATTTATGAGTGTTTTCACTATATTGTTATCCTTACTAAGAATCTGAGCTCACCACTTTCTATGTTTTATTTTTTCCAGGATGTGAAGAAGTATATTATGATTGACTTGTAGGGATAGTCTAACCAATATTAATGTGTCCAATAGAGAAAATGTTATTATTTTTTTTCATTTTATAATGTAGTGTAAAACTTATGAATGTATCTAGTACATCCAAGGCTACTAAACTGATTGGTATTTATGGATTTGATCCCTTGTGATCATGTCAATGTTATTTAATAATGCACTGACTCAGGGTAACTAGGGTCGGGGCATTACACTTTTCCAATCTTATAGATTTATAGATCATACCTTACTCATACATAGGGAGTCTTTTCAACACTTTTTCATTTAGGTAGATATCTTCTATATCCCTCGATATCTTTATTAGGCCGACTTGGTTAAATACCATGTGAGGGAGTGTGAATCAAGGGATGATAGATTAAAAAAATTCCCCTAAATATCTTGTTTCATCATTAAAAAAACATTCTCTCCCTTTCGTATAGAAATATATTATTAGAAATAAAATCATGCATGAGATACAATAATTTTCCTTATTTCATCTGCATTAGGCTGCATCCAAGGAGAATACCCATAAAACGTGCCTTAATACCGATTTCACTAAATCACATTGTGGTTTCAATGTTCAGAACAAACTAAATATCCATCCAAGTTTACAACCTATCATAATTTGAAATCATAGTTCCCTCTCAATTGAAATGTTCTCATTGGTCCTTTATAAGATTCTAATTTTTATCACATGAATCAATATTGTATACAACTCATTTGGTGCATTAGGAGGATAACAAATCGTCCACTTAATTACTGCCACTTTTCCATAAAAAATATAGGAAAATACTTGCAATCTCACACAAAATTATCAATAACGCAACCATTTTATGAATTGTGTCAAATTATACCAACTTTTTTGAGACATTAATGTTTTTTCATGAAACATTATCTTTCACACAACTATAAAGCTTGTCATGGAAGACTCAAATATTGCACAACTTTTGGATGGATCTAGAACTCGCTTGGTCTTATAGACACAATCCCCTTTTCGCTGCACAACTAATGTTTGAGTTGTTTATTATCTCAATAAATAGATTCGTTTAACTATTATGTGATTTATAGCCCAAATATTCTCTAATGGTTGAGCAACTCAAATATGGGGTTGACCTTCTATTTATAGAGGTGGTCATCCCTTCATGTAACTAATTTGTGTTCACTCAACTGTATAAACAACTTTCCTTATGAAATTAATTTAAAAAATTTAACAACACCTATATTATGAAATTAATCACCTTCATAAAAATACATATCTATTTTTTTGGGCTCCTGAAACTATGCTTGTGTCTCAAAACTAATAATTTCATGATGTTTCAGAACTTTCATGAAACACTAGCCTTTTTTATTTGGATGAAATGACCCAAAATATTAATTTTCATGGAATATTGTGACACATCTTCACCCTTCTATGCTACCTTTTCATTTACACAAAAATCCTTTCTTTTCCAAAAAACACCCTTTTCCTTCCTCTAAATTCTTGGACCAAAAAATAGTAATGAAATGGGGAATGTTACCACATTGTACATACTATTTATTATACCAGTTATACAACTTTCATACCTTTTTTTGCACTTTGTCATCATACTTGGTCAGAAATCACATTATAACTACACAACTGACCTTGTCAACAAGCTTTTTCAACAAACACAGTCAACCAGAAAACACTAAACAATCACCTTGTGGGTTTCCACCCAATAATATCCCAATATTCCTCAACTACCTATAATATGATTATTTTATTTTATTTATTATTCCTTATAATTCCTTTATAGGGGAAATTTATTACTTATTACTTCTCCTCATTTTTTTCTTGAAGTTAACACCTATGAAGTTAATAGGGAAATATTATTATGTAATATCCCAGATTTAAATAAGAATTATTTATTTTATTTTTCAATTAGTAAAATGATTTAAACAGTAATTCAATATTAGCAATAATAATAATAATAATAAATGGTAATGAATATTATATTATCATTATGAAAATAATTTAAACAATTTAATTTTTTTTATAATCATGAATACATTAATAAATTAATTTTACCAAGTAACTTTAGCAATTAGTTTTATAGAGAATATATATTAATTTTTAACTAAAATTATAATTATGATTATTAGGAAAAATGATAAAGTTATGTTCTATAAATATTAAATATACATACATATTTTGATATGTATCTATTATGAAACAATAAGATAATATAAAAACTATTTTATTGTCATAAAATAAAATTTTAATATTAATAATTATGAATATTTATGTCAATATTTTTTATTGTAAAATGAAATTATAATGACTTCGTTTCAAAGGACGAATATTAATAAAATTTATTCTAAAGAAGAGAGAAATGATTTATAATACTTAAATTCAAATAAATTAATTTATATTTAAAGCAATGAATTACTGGTAATACATTTTATAATAAAAATATAAATATATTTGAAATTATATTTATAAAAAAAGGATATTATGTATTTAAAAAAATGAGACTAAATAAAAAGAAAAAAATGAGAATGAATGGAAAAGAGGAAACCAAGGGGGGTGATCGGGTCTTCTCCGAAGGATCCAAGGGCTTTTGGAGGCCAAGTGCAAGTGGTTATCAGGAGGGTTTGAATGCAAGTTGGAATACTGTATGGGATCAAGTCAAGATCATCTAATGAATAAGATGATATCTAAAGTGCAGATGAAGGACCAACTGTTGGTAACAGAGCGATTTGTTGAATGTTTTCAATCATAGAAGAGGAAAATCGAGTATATTCTTATCTTCATCCTATAAACATGATATAGATGTATGTAAATATTATTTTAAGGATTGTTTTTGATTTGGTAGTGTTGTGCTCACTTTTTTCTTTGATTTACTCCTATGATCAACATCGTCTATCCCTATTTGTCATATTCGTTTTAGGGGTTATTTTATTACCATTATAAAATTTATTGGATTTACTTTTCAATTATGATTTCAATTTACACAATGGTAATTTTAAATTCTTGTATTAAATAGAATTCATTTTTTTAATATATCTGATTGGTTTTGGATGATTTTAAAATCTTGTTTGTCATTTTAAACATTTAATCTAACCAATAAACATCAATGAATAAAAATATGTATTAAAAAATTTTCATTTAAAACCTCAATATCTGGTTTCTAATGCTTCCTCAACAAGACACTAAAGCCTCCTATTTTGTTTGGTAACATGATTTTATATCACTGTCTATATAAATGGGTTTTCAAATATCAATTATTTTGGTTATATTTCATCTTCACAATGTATTTATAATGTCTTTTGAAGATATAAAGGTCATAATTCATCTTAAATAAATTGACCAATCATTTAATATTATATAAATATAAGAAATGAAGTTGGGGTTATAAATTTGGAGTCTTTCCACCAAATGTTTCTATTATTGGGTTATTTACACCCTACTTGACTGCTTCACACATTACTTGAGTGATACACACCCAGTGTGAGATAAATAAGAGAAAAAGAGACAGGGATTCTTCTACAATAGGAAAAAGACTTAATTTTTCTTAGTTAATGGAGAAATTTATTTTCATAAGCATAACTAAATATTTATATTTTAAAAATCCATGAAAATAACGGGTTCCCAAAAAAAATATTATTACACTCTTTAAAAGACGATTCAATGATTTTTAAGGGCGGTACAGATTTTCAAAATTTATGTTTTCAAAAGGAAACAAGATTTTCAGTTTCAAAATGTATATTTTAAAAATTCTTATTTTTTTAAAGGAAATTTGTTATATTCCAATTATAATTTTATGTATAAGTATTCTTTTTAAAGAAATCAATATATTTTATGTTAGAAAAATATATTGAGGTATAATTTATATTATTAAAAATATTATTTCATTTTAGTTAAAATTATGGATGATATATATGCATATAGAAATGGGAATGCATTATGCATATCATCAACATTTCATACATTTGAAAAAAAATATCTGTTTTTAATTTAATTATTATGGTGTGTTCAAATTCTGCCATTTAATTTATTAAACTCATGGATTTCTACAAACTCAAAGTGTTATTAAAAAAATTATATTTCCAAAAGGTATTGAGGATTTAAAATTATTACTCACTTTGAAAAGAAATCAAGTATATTTCGGAAAGATTTTTATGAGTTATTTATGAGAAAGTTGGATCTTCTGAATTTTTTTTCATCAAATGAAATTTTGTATGCGCATATCAAATGAGATAATAAGGAAGGGGAGTGAACCCATGACCTCAATGTGAATTTGTTCTACAAGTGATACTACTAAGTGGATACATGGTTTTTATAAGATCTATAGAGTATCATTTTAATCCATAAATGAATTATTATTTTAAAATTATTTTAATGGATAAATCCAATTGCTTTTAAAATATTATTTTTGAAATAAATTCTCAAAATGATAAATATTTTTGAAAAGTATTTTATATATATCAAATATGTATATTTGATATAAATTTAATAATAGTTTTTAAATGAATATATATAAAATTATTTTCCCTTAGGTTTAAAAAATCTTATTGGAAAATTTTATGCTCATTTCACTTTTTAAAATATTTTTCACAAGTCCTTTTAGAAGTTACAAGATGGATGGATCCACATAAAGAGTTAGAACATGTGAAGATAATTAGTTATATTAATTAGTTTTTTTAACTCTGATAAATTGTTATATTATGCCTAATTTTCCAAAACCTATACTATAAAAGGTCATCAGATTTATAAAGAACGGTATTTTTTGAATTACTTGTATATAAAGAAAATACACAATATGATTTTTTCACTGAATCTGGAAGTGAGAGGTTCAGGATGTGATAGTTGGTATCAATGGAATGGTTTAGAAACCATTGGTGATTTGATGTGTTGTCTTTAAAATAAATCTATACTATAGACTTACCTTTGAAACTATTAGAGAATTACATTTTGTTAGAAAATTTTTCATTTCTTAATTATGAAGATAGAAAATCAGAATTTTCATTAGTACGATGAATGAATTTCTTGGGCTCAATTCATATAAATGGGGAGAATGTAACATCCCAAGTTTTAAATAAGAATTATTTATTTTATTTTTCCTTTAGTATCATGATTTAAACCATAATTAAATAATAAAAATAATAATATTAATAAAAAGTGGAATTGAATATTAAATTATCATTATGAAAATATTTTTAATGTTAATTTTCTTTATAATTATAAATACTTAAATAAATTAATTTTAACAAGTAACTTTAGAAATTTATTTTATATAAAATTTATATTAATTTGTAAATAAATTTTTACAATAATGATTATTCATAAAAATGATAATGTTTTGTTATATATATATAACTAATATACTTAAATATTTTGATATGAAGCTAATATAAAACTGTAATAAAATATATAATCTTCTTTATTATTTTAAAATAAAATTTTATTATTCAAAAATATGAATTTTGAAGTCAATATATTTTATTATAAAATTAAATTATGATGAAATTATATTAAAAGATGGATATTAATAAAAAAATTAAATGAAAATTGAAATAATTTATGAAACTTAAATTCATATAAATTAATTTATACATATAATTAGGAATTAAATGTAATATATTTTATAAGAAAATTATAAATATATATGAAACTATATTTATAAAAAAATGATATATGATTATGATGTAATTAAAAAAATGATGAATAAAAAATAAGAAAAAAAACAAGAATGTGTGGATAAGAGGAATATAGGGGAGATGAGGTCTTCTATGGAGGAGTTGTGGGATTCAGGAGGTCGAGCATATGAGGTTCTCAAGAGGGTTTGAACGCTAGTAGGAACACTAAAGGGGATCAATTCTAGATCAGTTGTCGAAGAAGAAGAGATCTTGATCATGGATAAAGGATTAGATGTCAGAAGTAGATTGATTTGTTGAATGGTTTCTAATGCAGAAGATGGAAATTGGTTGTTAGTTGTTCTTCATTGTTGTTCTCTTGTAATCTTGATTTATATTTATTTGAATCATCTTTCAATGTTGGTTTTCGAGTTGGATGTGTGATACTCACCTCTTTCTTTGATTTTGTCCTTAATTGATATCATCTATCCATGTTTTCAACTTATTTTTAGGATTTATTTGAATAATGATATCTTAAGTTATGGATATTCTTATAAAATATGATTGAAATTACCATGGTGTTTGTTTTAAATGAATTTATTAAATTGAATTTATTTTTTTATAAAATTAGGTTAGTTTGGGATAGTTTTAAATTCTTCTTCATTATTTTCCTCTTTGAATCGAACCTCTAAACATCATCAAATATAAATATATATATCAAATAATATTCATTTAAAACCAAAATGTTTAGTTTCATTAAATTTCTCAAAAAGCCATGGAATCCTCCTGTTTTGTTTGGCGAAAAGATTTCTCATCTCAGAATGTATGAAACAATTTTAAATTCACAGTTGTTTATGTTATATATCATATTCCCAATGAATTTATTAGGTCTTTTGATGATATACATGTCAAAATTCATCTTAAATAAATAGAAACATCATTTATGTACCGTCCACTGATTTGGAACTCTATCACATGGCTAGAAGGGGTTGGTTATGAGACCTCAAGCATACCTCCCTTTATGCCATAGGATTCCAACTAGTTGAATGGGTGTGATCAGTATAGTGGAGAGACAATACCCCATGGTTACAGAGTTACAACACTAGAAAAATAAACATATAATAATAAAAAATAAATATAAAAACTCGGATATAATGGAACCAATAAAATACAGTGGAAAACTAACAATAAAATCCAACTGAGTAAACCATTAAATAATAAAAGAACAATATAATGTTGTGTATGAATGTAACTACATTTCGTGATAGATGTAATTCAAATAAATGACTAGAATAATAAAATAAAGACTCAAATTCCCCAATCCCAAACTCCATGTCAGTCCCATCTCAAAAGTATAGTCGATCCAACAAGAAACAATCACCAACAAGGTCCTTTCCCCTTGTCCAATCCTGCATTTATGTAATCTTCTTGGGTACCAAACGGCCGCCCAAATTGGGTGTGAGTATGACACAGTAGGTCAAAACCACCATGTCTAAGTTTAACCAGTCTGATAATTAGTGTATACAATAATTTAACAAACATATTTATTAAATAATCAGACAATTTAATTAATACCACATTAACCTATTCTTTCACCATGCTATAATGTCTCTGAGCATGTCTCGAGATCATGACAACCATAACCATATAACCATGGAATAACATAACCTTCCAAGGCACCATTCTGAAATGTCTATATGCATGTCTTATTACCATGACAACAATAACCATATAACCAAGGTATAAATTACAAAAATGTATATCAAATGATCTATACAATCATTTTAGTATTTAATTAGGGTTGATCTCACTATATAATAATTTCATCATGTTTCACTAGGAATAGCCCACTATATCTACATTTTAGCACGTGTCACTGGGAATATGCTGCTATATCTTCATTTCATCATGTTTCACTGAGCATAGCCCAATATATAATATTTTCATCATGTATCATTAGGAAAAGCCTTCTATATAATATTTTCACCATGTATCAATAGGAAAATCCAACTATATAATCATTTCCACATGCATCACTAAAAAAACCCCTCTATAAAAGAATTTCATAATAGAAATCACAACACATTTTATGAAAACAAGGATATCACAATATTACATCTCAGTTTAAATTCTTAATTATAAAAATTACCATTATATTTCACATATAATTTTCATTTATTCTTTAGTCATAAACCATTCACAATACAATCATTCCAATAATCTGGACAAGCCAAGGTGAATACATATCAAGAAAACACCCAAATCTCATGTAATTTTAAATACACTTTAATCCATTAAGATATTGATTTATATTCAAGTGTTTTCTCACCCAAATGATAGACACACATCAGGTCGATAACAAATTGGATCCAAAGGGACTCCAAGGAATAAATCAATTCAGTATTTTCTATTTATTCAGTGCATGATACGTTGGTGCAATTACATTATTTCACATACTTGACAATTATCAAACCATAAGTATAAGGTTTAGACCCCCTACATTTAATAGATAATAAATTTATTCTTCTAAAATGCTCCACCGACATGAAAAAGCACAGATGATTGAAAAAAGGTTCCAAGATAATAACTGATCAAGATCTAAACCCACAACACATATGGTCCAAAAATTACAACTTAACGATCAGAGAATTATATAATAGAAGAGAAAACCCAACCAAAACCACTTAACAAGGATCAAGTGAATGGTATGTATGTTCCAAATCAAGATAGGCACTCCAAAATCTTTAATAAAATAACCTAGGGTTGAGAGGAGAGATTTTCACATGAGGTGAATAAAAGATCATCCACATGACACCCCTTTAAAATTATACTCAGAAATTTATACTTTGTGTAATATAGTTACATTTATTGTATTTATTTTTATAAGGATAAACCTAAATAACCACTTCCATATCCTAATATATAATTATCCCAAACATTACATGATGTGTAATTATTTTACAATGTGTAACTAGTTCACTTTATGAATAAGTTCATGATATGCGTCTAGTGGATTTTATTTGTCATATAACCTATTTACAGGGTGTGTAAATGCCCAAAAGACATTTTTCATCCCAATTTCATTATAAAAACCTGAAACCCCTTTTAGGATTCTCAACCTACCATGAATATTTTGTAACACTTAACCCATTCATACCCAGACTCCATTAATTCAAACAGAATCCATGAACCTCTACCCACATGGATCCTATCTGATTTTCTCACATTTCATGGAAACCCAAGTCAATATTTATTATAAAAACATAAGTCTATAAAATTTAAGTTATTTTCCCTAACCTATTCTCTCCATATCTAAATAAGAGACATGCACCAAGTCTCAAACAAAAAACTTGAAGAGGGACATACCTGAAAAAAAACACATGATCTTATAACCTCCCACCCATATATTAGCTCATCCCTAAGATTCTCCATGAATCATTGTGGGGTATCAATGAATAGGTTTGGATTCTTTTCTCACATATCAAACTCCATCTATCAGGTATCCTCCTGATCAATCCCAATCTTCTACTGCAATCAAACCAAAGGAATCACCCCATATTGAATATACTTCTCATTACAACCCACAATCTATATCAGATTATCCTTAAGGATATATTAGCACTAAGATGGATGTCTTCTAAGTCTATCATGTTATAATAGTATGTATAACATCCCTAAAGATACAATATGTGAAACACATCATGCACGGAATGGTAACACTCTTAAAGGGATAATTGGAATGCCACTGGACAAACCCTATCCACTATCTCAAACAACCCAACAAAATTGGGCCCTAGCTTCCCCGGTTTCCTGATATTACATTTCCACAACCTATTCAACATTGAAGCAAAACAAGATAACCAACATCAAATTATAGAGGTCATATATAATGGTCAACATATGATTCTTCCTGATCATTCTAGCCACGAAACACCATCTAATAATTTAAATTTAGTAGGATGTCTTCGTCATGAGACTATACCCAACAATCACTTACTTACCTACCTCCAACTAAAACATATGAGAATGATATGACCTACCATGTAAATCATATAATGTTTCCATATAGTTTGAATCTTGTAATCTATTATTCTATGAAAACTCAATGTGTAGAATATACTACTCCCATGACCCACTAAAATCCAGAACACAAGCGAGTAACATATACTCAAGAACCATATAGTCTGATCAAATTAACCATCTGTTTGAGGATGATAGGCCTTAATCAAAAGAAAATATGATCCCAAAGCCTTATGACTAACATTCTAGAACTATTATGTGAAATGATTTTCTTGGTCTAAAATGATACTCCTCATAATACCATTTAGTCAAACTACCTCACAAATGTAAATTCTACCTATATCATCAACTCTAATAGTCTCCCTAATATGAAATAAGTGGGCCACCTTCATCAATTCATCCACAATCACAAATAAAACTTCATTATTATGGGTTTTATGGGGTAATATGGTCATAAAATCCATAGTGGCTTCATCTTATTTCCACTCAAGAATGAGAAATGGTTAATAAATCCTACTTGTCCTCTAATGCCTAGATTTAACCTGATGAAATTGTTAAATATCTCACCACAAATCCTATAAATTCCATCTTCATTCTAGGCCACCATTATTTTTTATAGAGATCAAAATACATATTTTTCACATCAAGATGTACCCACCATCTAGAAACATGAAAATATCTAATTAACTCCATGTGAATGCCTAAAAGAACCCATACCCATCCAGGGAAATGCAGAAAATTATCATTGAAAAGAGACCATCCTGGTGGTGTCTCCCCACCATATAATTGGTCTCTCAGAACTTATCCCTCCAGATCAGATAAATAACTAGTATTAATCCACTCCAAAATCATGGGTATAACAGATATCAAAGTTAGAGCTACTCATCCTTGAGACTTTTAAACATCTAGATACATGTTTACAAAGAGGAACATCACCCACCATTCATCACAAGACTCTTATACTACCTATACCTACATATTTTGGCTCAATGAATTGGAAAAGATGTTTCCTTTTATTAGTTCATAATCCAAATCAATGTCAAAATACTATAGATACTCAACCCACTTCCTCTATCGAAGGTTCAGGTCCTACTGAGAAAAGATGTTCCTAAGGATATTGAGGTCCATGTATACTAAAGACATCTCACCCATGAGATAATTCCTATACAATCATAGGTAATGTAACATTACTACTAACTCCAAATCATGATTAGTTTAATTCTTCTCATGCGGTCTCAGTTTTTTGGTTCCCTATGAAACCACTCGATTCTCCTGCATCAGAACTACCCTGAGTCCAACTATATATACACCATAGTACACGGTATATGCTTTACCCAACATAGGTAAAGTGAGGATAAGTTCTAAGTTCATCCTACCTTTCATCTCTTGAAAATATCTTTCACAAGATTTAAATTAACAAAATTAACCCCTTCTTTGTCGGACGATATATTGGTGCTACCAAATTGGATAATTCCTAGATAAAGCGCCGATAATATCCCACTAAACATATAAATCTCTGAATCTCAAAGATTTTTTTGGGATACTCCCAAGATACCATGGTTGAGACTTTCTCTGGATCCACTAACACCCCATTCTATGAGATTACATGGACCATGAAGTGTAATTTTTCAATATTGAAATGAAATTTGGTTATCTTGGCTTAAATCTAATGCTCTCTTTATACAATCAAGGTGAATTCAAGATGTTTTTCATGATCATATGTCGATTGTGAGTTCACTAAGATATCTATGAAAAAAACTACCAAAAACGATCTAGAAAAGGATGAAAGATATGATTAATCAAGCACATTAATACCTCCAGTGAATTAGTCAAAACAAACGGCATCACTACAGACTCATACAAGAAAAAACTTTTGCAAAAATTAGTTCAAGGTATGTCTGATAGTCTCTCCCTCAAATGTTGGTATTTTTATCTCAAATCAATCATGTAGATGATATTAAAAGATCTCATATGATCGAAGATATCATAAATATTCAATAGAGGATACCGATTATTGACCGTCATATGGTTTAATCTATGATAATCCAAACCTAAATGCAATGTCAAATAATCCTTATTAGAGAAATGAACTGGAGAAACCCATGGAAATGTACTGAGATATATAAAACCCTTATATTCTAGATCATCCCATTAAACATTCAACTCCCATATATCTTTTTGTAGAATTATATATGGTGGCATAGAAATTGGTTCTCCTCCCAGCACCAACTCAATCATAAATTAGGTATCTCTTTCAACTGGTAATCCATAACTCATTAGGAAAGATATATTGAAAATGATCTACCACTAAAAAAAATAATCATGCTACATTCCACAATTATCTAGATAAATACCAGTTATCTGACTCATGAGACAATCCAATCTACACTAAATTGGTCCTACATGACTATCCTAAAGATCCCACTCACCATGGTGGGAATAGTTGCCTCGTTATTGATATAGAAGGAAGTTCTCCTACTATAATAGTAAATATGAGTTGGGTATAGAACTAACAAATTCATATGAAGAATAAAATCATAGCCTGACAGTTATATCATAAACAGTTCTCAAAAGAAATGGTAGCCACAAATATCTATAGAACACAACTTATAATGATTGATATTCTCCATCCACACTCCCAATGGTGTGTTGAAGTTAAAAACACCATACAATATTCTACATCAAAAAACACATCTCAGATAAAATGATGGATAAAAAGGGAATGTGATTCTCATGTATTAAACAAAAAAAAGAGCGTTGATGATGAAAGAATCGCACATCAGACAATACATGGTTCTCCATCTATGCTAGCTTGAGTAGTATGCATAACATGTAGCTAACCAAAACCTCTACCTAGGGGTCCAGCCTGAATCCCCGGACCTATACCCTCTAGCTGGTGCTTATATTATTTCACTATGGTACCACGTCCCATACCTCAAGTAGAATGTCTCATGGAGCTCCATCTACCTATCTTATGAGGAGTAACTGGGCTCTTCTCAGACTTTGGTGCCTATCCCAATCACCTAGAACTACTATGCTACCAAATTCCCCTACAAAACCTCTTTAGTTGGGCCAATATGTTGTAAGAATGACACTTCAAATCAGGGTATAGGCACTAAGGATGTTTGTGACCCATCTTGCCATACTGGTAGCCCTGAAATGGAACACAATCCTGTGATTTTTTCCCAATTCTCGAACTACTATCACCAAAACTGGAAAATAGAAAACTATCAATGTGATGCTTCTTTCCACTAAAAGAGGTGTTCACAGTTTTCTATACTAAACTAGTTTGTCCTCTTCTCTAGGCCTATCTCAAATTACCTTCCATGATGAGTGTCCAATTAATCACATCTGTAAAACTAATTAGTTGGGACACATTCACCTATGACTTGATATCATAAACAATACCATCTTGAAAAAATATCTCCCATGAAATATCATATTCCACCAATGATGGTGAAAAGTGCTAAAACTCAGTGAAACATTCATCATAATCCAGCTCTAACATGACCTCTTATGTTAGGTGCATAAAATCAGAAGCCTTTTCATCACTCAAATTTATGTGATATAAATAGACCAAGAACATCATCTTAAATTCCATCCAAGATAACTCATCATGCTTCCCTATTTGTTCCATAATGTCCCACCAACGCTTGGGTGGTCCATGAAGCATATAAGAATAATGCATCACACCTATCCACAAGTTTCTCAGGATTATTAAAGAACTTATTGATTGACTCGATCTATAACTCATATTCCTAGGGGAATCCCTCCCCAAAGAATGTTGGTTGATGCTGTAGATGAAACCCTCTTTTTATCTCATACATCGAAGTAACGGGGATGACAATCTCTCTTCCATGGTTTGTATAACCCTTTGTAAGCTATTGTGAAGCTGAACATCCATCTGATCCAGAGGAACTATATGAATCTCTATTTTGGATACATTAAGAGAACGATTATTTCTATTATACTAACTCTCAACTCAAAGACAATGAGGGGGAATTTTCTATAAAAGAAAAACGCACACCATAGAACACTCGATATAACAATTCCATCCTCAACAGATTACAACAGCAGGAAACTACTGACATCCAGAATCTTTAAACATTTCTTAAAAGCATTTTATCATGACATAACAACATATTTTCTACCTTTTTCAGATATAACAGGTATCTAATATCACAATATAATAGTCAAGTATATATCACATGCATTAAATATTTCCTCATAATGAACAATGTATGTCAATATATATCCACATGTGGTTATAATTATGCATGCATACTCATCCTATTACATACCAAGTCATGAATATAACTCTCAATAACCCATAATGTCATGAAATAATTACATCACACAACATTTTAATCATTTCGGGTGAAATAAAATAAACTATGACAAAAAAACATTTTAAACAATAATCAACCCATGGGAACTCAGATTTTCCCCCATACATGGGATAACTACTCCCATGGAAATGCTCTTTAACAAGTCCTAACACATCCTAGTCTCATTTATACTTTTCCCATATAGTAAATAGTAGAATAAAAAAACATGTTTCCCTGACCCCACTTTATAATATCCCCCAATATGGAACTTTGTCATGTGGTCAGAAATGGCTGGTTATGAGACCTCAAGTACACCTCCCCATCTTCTAGAGGCTTCCCACTAGTATTAGGGGAGTGATAAGTATAGTGAAATGGCTATACACCATGGTAACAGAGTTACAATCCAATAGATTTAATCATATAATAATAATAAATAAATATCATAGTGCATCAATAATAGAATTAATGCAATGTAATTGAAAACCACTAATGGAATCCAATTGAGTAAACTAGTAAATAATTAAAGAATAATGTAATGATGTGATGGAATGTAACTAAATGTCATGCTAGATGTAATGCAAATAAAATACTAGAAGAATCAAAGTCTGCAGTCCTGGACCCCATGTTCGTCCCATATCCAAATTCCATCCCATCCAGCAAGAAACAATCAACAAGAATATCCTTTATCATTGTCCAATCCAGTATCCATGTAATCTACATGGGTACTAAATGGAGGCCTTCTTGGGGTGTGAGTATAACGTAGTAGTTCAAAACCACTATGTCTAATCATAATTATTATAATAATAAGTTTATTAAATAATACAACAAACAAGTGTATTGATTAATTAAACAATTAAATTAATACCACATCAACCTACATCCACACCATGTAGGAATGTCTCTAAGCATGTCTCATGACCATGCCAAAAATAAAAATATAACTAGGGGGTAACATAACACACCTTGACGCCATTACAGAATGTCTCGGAGAATGTGTTACAACCGTGCTAGTTATATCCTTATAACCAAGGTATAAATTACACAAATATGGTTCAAACCCGCTATATAATCATGTTAGTATTAAATTAGGGTTGAACTCACTATATAATCATTTCATCATTTGTCACTGGGCATACCCTTCTATATCATCATTTCTATATGTTTCACTAGTCATAGCCCACTATAACAACATTTAAACATGTTTTTCTAGGGATAACACAATATATAATTAGTTCATCATGTGTCATGGGGAAAATCTGTCTATATAAACATTTCAGAATGTATCATTGGAAAAAGATTTCTTTTTTAATATTTTGGAATATATCACAGGGATAAGACTGCTATATAATAATTTCAGCATAGAAATCACAACACATGTAATAGAAAAGAGGATATCACAATATCAAATATCTGGCTCAATGGTTTATTTTGAAAAATACCATTACCTTTCAAATAAATGTATCTTTTATCCTTTGGTTATAATCCATTCACAATCCAATAATTTCAATAATTGGGCTATTCCAAGGTAAATCTATATCATGAAAACACCCAAATATCATGTTATTCTATACACACATTAATCTATTAAACTATTCATTTATATTCAAGGGTTTTCTCACCCTAATGGTAGCAACAATATAGGTTAATAACCAATTGGATCCAAAGGGACTCCAATGAATAATTCAATTCATTATTTTTAATGTATTCACAACATGTTATGTTGGAACAATTGAGATATTTCACATACTTGATAATTATCCAACCACATGGTTATTCTTTAGACCCCCAATGTTTAACTGATGATCAACAAATGCTTAGAGAAATACTTTCCAACAATAATGAAGAAATTGAAGATCACAAAAATCTTCCAGGATCATAACCGAACAAGATTAAAACCAATAACTAAAACTGTCAAAAGCATGCACTGTAATGATCAGAGAATGATGGAAGAGTAAATAAACCCAACCAAAACCACCTACCAGTGATAAAATGCATGATCAAGATATTTGAAATTATGAGAGTAACTCCAAAATTTCCCAAACAATTCCTTAGGGATGAGAGGAGAGAAATTCACATGAGGTGGATCAAAAATCATCCACATGACACCGCTTTAAAAGTTTCTTGGGAAATTACACAGTGTGTAATATAGTCACACATTTTGTATTTATTTTTATATGGACACATTGAAAAATACAACACCTAGTTTGAATATTTATTTATCCTGATCATTACATGATGTGTAATTGGTTCACTATGTGTAAAAACATCACGACAAGAATGAGGTTATGTCATGATTTTGGTGGATTTTACATGTCCTGTAACCCATTTACATGGCTTGTGAATGTACTGTAGATATATTTACAGTTTCCTTATAAAAGTCAGAACCCACTTTAATCCTTCTCAACTTACTATGAACCCTTGGTAACACATGAAAAATTTAAACCTGAACTCCATTAATGCAAATAGTATCCCCAAACCACTCCCTACATGGATCCTCTTCACTTTTTTCATGTTTCATCATTACCTATGTCTATGTTTATTCAAACAAATAGAAATCTGTGAACTTTATGTCATCCCCCAACCAATTATCTCTATCTTCAAACAAGAAACATCCACCAGGTCTAAACCAAAAAACTCAAAGAGGGACGTACCTGGAATAACGCAGGATATTTCAATTTGATATTATATAAATATATGGAGTGAAGTTGAAATTATAAATCTCGATTTTTGTGACCTGATTTTTATATTATTGTGTGTTTCACACCTTGATTCAGTGTTTCATACCTTTATTGAGTGTGTCACACTGCTTGAGTGTTTCACACCCTAGATGAGACAATTAAGAGAGGAAGAGTAAATGAGCCTTCTATAAGAGTAATAAGAATGAATTAATCTTAGGCAAGGGAATAATTGATGCTCATAATCATCACTAAATACCTAACTGACTGAAAATTAACTTTTTTTGTTATAGAAACACAATTAAGGAAAAAATGAGAAACCAATGGAAGTTACACCCAAAAATCATCCTCATACATACCTTTGGAAATATCCTTCTCTCTATCAGAGTTGAGATTTGAATCCTCGGGCAGGAGGCTAGATTGGCGGAAAAAGGATTGAGTGCACATCCTACCCAACTTGCCTACCACCTCTAACCTACTGAAGACCTTAGAGGAAACACCATTGTTGGAAAACTATATTTCTTGTCCTTACATTTTTGGCTTTCGAATCGGTTGAGTGTCGTCCCCAAGGGCATCAAGTTGATTATGAGAAACCCTAGGTGCATCCGACTTAGCATGAGCCCCCATGCCACTAGTCAATTTGGAGAGAGGAAAAGTGAACAAAAGCCAAAGGTTTATTCATAATGAATGTGCTACCAAACACCCGAAATAACTTCCTCCTAAAGACAAAGACGTTTTGGGAGAGGTTCTGATTGGTCTATCTCGACATAAAGGTGATAAAAGCTATGTTTCTTCATGAAAAGAGTATGAGTGTCAATCATATGAGAACAAACGATTTTTTCACCAATACCTTTTAGAACAGATGGGTTATGAATGGGGAGTAAAATATGTGGAAGTTGAATCCACAATTCCAAACACTTGTAATCACGACGACGATCAAAATAAACTGTCTAGCATAAGAGAATAAATGTCTGTTATCACACAGGCATGCTTCCAATGACCACACATAAGTGAAATCCTCATTAGAAAATATTTTAATGCTCAGGTGTTAGTGATCCAAGGTCTCAAATGATACACAAGAATGAATAACCCATGTCAAGTTTATTAAACCCTCAAACACCTCCGAAGAAGGTCGATCTACACAAAATATTTCCACAAGTGCCCGAGAATGAAGAGTTGCATCATTTTTGAAACTCAAAAGAAGAAATAAAAACTATCAGGGAGACCATAACTGAAGAGAATGAGTTTTATATTCATTTTTTAAATTTCTTTTTTACAAAAAACGGTTAGAGAGATTTTTTTTTCAAAATGCGCCTCAAATGCGGCAGCGCGGATGCCGCCTTTGCATTACTGGTGAAAGGGGGCATCGCAGATTCCGCCATTCTACTACCAGATGTGGATCAGTGACGTGGAAAAGGTGGCATCCACTGTTCCCCCTTTCTATATACTGTCATATGAAAGGAATAACCGCGGGTGCCACCTTTCGCCCAATGACATTGTGAAAGGCGGAACCCGCGGTGCTGCCTTTGCCTCCGCACCCTATAAAAGGGTAGCACCACCACCCCTTCTCCTCACTTCCAAACACCCTTTACCTCTCAATTTCTCTCATTTCCAGTGGAGTTTTGTAGGTTGAAATTTTTGGAATGCTTTTAGAGGTATGGTTTTTGATTTAATGTTTTTTATTTTGTAGAATTGTTTTTAGTTAAATATTATTATAAATTTAATGTTTTTTATTTAGTTGAATTGTTTATAGTTAAATATTTTAATTATTTATTTCTTTAGTTTGTTTTAATTTTTTTTATTATATTGTTTAATGAGTTATATTTAGGAATTATAATTATCATTAGTATAAATTAATTTAGGATTCTTTTAATGAAATTTTGGTAGAATCAAGACTATGTTATCTAAGCAATAAAATCCTTGTCTGGATACAAACAAGTGAATGTGGCTCTGACACATATGTACCTAGGTGTAAAACCCGAAAACACCGATTTGATCTAGACTCGAATGAGAGCTGGTGCACAACAATGGGCCTTGCTGTATTCTGGTTTGACACTCCCGGAGGGTATGCTTAAGATATGAATATTTCTTTATAAACTACTAAAATATCTAAGAAAAGAAATGATAAGTTGATAATTTAGTAACGATGTTTCTAGTTATTATTAGGAATGATTAATTAATAATTAATTAATAAATAAAATAGAGTTAAAAATAAAACTAAAGTTCAAATGATTAAAAAAACACGGAGTTAAAAAATAACATGGAGTTAAAAAATAACATAGTTAAAATACAACAAGTGAAAAAATCAATAACATGGAGTTAAAATATAAATAACATTGAGTTAAAATAAAAATAACATGGAGTGAAAGTGAAAAAATAAATTACATGGAGTTAAAATATAAATAACATGGAGTTAAAATATAAATAACATGGAGTTAAAGTATAAATAACATGAAGTTAAAATATAAATAACATGGAGTTAAAATATAAATAACATGGAGTTAAAATATAAATAACATTGAGTTATAATATAAATAACATGGAGTTAAACTATAAATAACATGGAGTTAAAATATAAATAACATTGAGTTAAAATATAAATAACATTGAGTTAAAATATAAATAACATAGAGTTAAAATATAAATAACATAGAGTTAAGAAATAAATAACACCATGTTTCGAGCTTCTTGCTTTTCTTGAAGGGAATTGAATATGACAATTTTATAAATCTCATGTGACAACGAGTTTTATGAAATTTTGATATCCAATTCACTACATGAAAATATAGAAGCTCAAAACATGCTGTTATTTATTTTTTAACTCCATGTTATTTATATTTTAACTCGCTAATTAGAAAGTGTACTAAGAAATATCCTAGTTTAGGATATATGATCATTTAAAATTTAAGAATCATAAAGATTTTATAGTTTAGAAGTAATTGTTATTATTTGAACGTGAGGTAAAATCCAACTTAGTTTTAATAAGTAGTTTAATTACAGCTTTAAAGTATAAAATCCAACTTTTATTGGTAACCATCATTCTGAATGTCACTTACATTATCGAAATCATGATTAGAAATCTTTTTTTACATAGAGCAGAATGCTTGCCTATGTGTACTGCTATGGGGAGGTTATTCAAACCGAGCATGGAGCTTCATACAGTACACAACCAATAACAGTGGTTAATACAACTGATTGTGTAACCCTAAGTGACCTTCAAGACAAAATTCATGGATCATTAAATCTAGGACCCGATCAAAAGATCAAGTTAATGAGTTATAGACATTTTCAGTTCCCATAAAAATTGTGGCATCCAGTTTGTCCATTGGTTGATGATGCACAATGGATCCAAACTATTAATTTGTTTTCTCAACAGTCCGATTATACCATGATGGAGTTATATGTTGATGTTTCTACTATAAACAAAAACATTCAATAATACAATGATGTAGACTTTCAAGAGTCATTGAAGATAGTCTGCCCCATAAAGTTCAGACTATTCCAAATAATGCAGAGGACAACCTACTTGATCTCCTAGATATACATGTTAACCCGATATCTGATGAGAAGTTTTGTAATAACAAAACAGATGGTGATAGGAGTGCTGATGAGGTAGGAACAACATAAGTTTCATGAAATGCATTAGTTTTACAGCATGCTCGACCTACAATAAATCATCCACCGCTCTTTGCATCTTGGTCAGAAGCAATGATATGTGTGCCTGAATTTGAAGATAATTTTCTCACACCAGAAAATGAGTTTCCCAGAATTATACATGATAGGTTTAATGAGATGGACAAAACATTATATGTTGGAAAAAATTCCCAATTAAAGATGCATTAAAAAGTACGCTAAAGAGATTTCACATTGAGAGGAAATATAGCTATGTAGTTTATGAATCAGACCATAAAAAATATGGCATATGATGTGAGAAGTATGGGGATGATTGTAGATTTCGATTGAGGGAGATTCTAGACATTGCACATGGAGGTTGGAGAATCTCGAGGATTGTGGCAACTCATACTTGCATTCATCCAAGCCTGACACAAGATCATACTTCGTTGGATGCAGAATTTGTGTCATCCATTGTTGTTGAGAGGATTTGGACATTTCAAGATGTTCCAATTGTCCTTGTTCAAGAGAGTATACAACATACATTCGGTTATAAGATATCCTACAATAAGGCATGGAAGGCGAAACAGAAGGAAATTGTGAAGGTCTATGGTGATTGGGATGACTCATATTAGGTGTTGAAGAAATTTCTAGCCATACTGAGGCATCATAACCAAGTTTTCATCCATCTGGATACAAACGAACATGTGTCTCATGATAACCGACTTGATACATCTCGTGTTCAATTTCATCGGTTGTTCTGCGCATTCCTTCCATGTATCTCTGCCTTTCGTTTCTGCTAACATTTTATTCAGATTGATGGAACATTTATATATGGAAAATACAATGGTGTATTGTAGATTTAGGCAACCCAATATGGAAAACGTTCACCTCTTCCGCTTTCCTTTTCCATTGTAGAGAAAGAAAACTATGAATCATGGAATTGGTTTTTGGCATGTATCAAAACCCATTTCCCCAATATTCAGGGTGTTTGTTTGATATCTAAGCCACATTAGGCTATTAATGACGCAATCAATGTGGATCCTGATACCTGGAGTTACCTAAATGCACATCATCTGTTTTGAATTAGACACATTGCTTGAAACATACATAAACAATTCCACAATGAACCGATGAAGAAGGAAATCACCAGACTTGGTACGCATTGTATTTGATATTTTTTGTATATCAACGTAAAGATAAATTCAAAATATGTGAAATATCATCTATTCTATGTAGCTTATGAGTCCGATAAACGAAGGTTTGATGACCATATCTAAAAAATACGTCAGGTTAATGAAGAAGTTTATGATTATATGATGCAAATTCCAAAAGAAAAATGGACATTGGAATTTGATGGGGGGAAGAGGTACTGACACATGACCACCAAAATTGTAGAGTGAATCAATAGTGTCTTCAAATGGATTTTCAATCTACCTATAACTGCCCTAGTTCAGGAGACATTATATCATTGTGTAAAGTACATTGTAGATAGACAAAAACTAGCATCAGATGGAATAAATCAGGGGCTAACGTACATAAGACATTTTCAACGAGAGATTGAAAAGAATATTGAAGAAGCTTCTGGTTATCAAGTCTACCTATTTTAATGAGAAGACTCTAAATATGAAGTTTAATAGAAGTCAAACCCCACCACAAATAGCATTGGTGATAAAATGATGGTATTACTAGAAATAAGGCAATGTCAATGTGGAAACTTTCAGGCCTTACGGTTTCCATGCTCACATGTCACCACAACATGTGCCTCTGTTAACATATCATGGGAAGCATATGTTGATCCAGTGTACCTAATGAACACCATTGCTAACTGTTATGCAGCATCATGGAAACCTATTGGCGAGTTTTGTTATTTTCCAATACCCGATGGTCAACCGATAGTGGTACCTGATACGAATCGGTTGCGCCCTCATGGGAGACCAAAGGCCAGAAGGATGTGAAATGAGATGGAATGACCTCATGAACAAAGACAGAGTTTGGGATGCACCATATTTCATCATGAAAGTCATAATCGGAAATGATTACCTAACATTGTTGGGTCGAGTTCACACTCTAAGCCACAATGATGTATTTTCGTTATAGGGAGATTCTCATATTGTAAATTTTATGTTGTTATCTCTTCCTTCTACCTCAGTTTTCTAACCCCCAAAACTGAAAATTATAATAGTAAACCCAGAAACATCTTTTTTATACCGCAATCCTAACAATCTAAACCATAATCATGAAAATATTTTCTCAAATCATTAACATAAACCGTAAAACATTAAAAGACATCCAAAATCCTAGATCCAAGAGAAAAATGTGAAATCCTAATCTTTAAATCTTAAAATTGAAAACATGAATCGTAAACCCATGCATAATGTTCCAGGGAATAGAGGAGCACCCCAAAAATTGAACCCTGATACATTTTTAATGAATTCATAGTGACAAATGAATCTTGATCTAGTAATAGAATAACACCCCAAAAAGTGAACTCCCTTACAATATCAAAATATGATCCATAGTACTACACCTTCCACCTGTATACCCAAGGATCACATTTGAGATATACATAAAATCATTTTTAAAGGGAATTATAAAATTCAAAAATAACAAAAAACCATTTCTTGATATAATTTTTTTTTGAAAACTAGTTCACACTTCATTTCACTATTCTTTAAAAACACCCTTATATCTACCAAAATTAGGGGAAACCATATTTTATCAAAAAAACTTTTCATAAAATATAAAAATCATGCCAATTATTTTATAAAAAAATTAATAAAATAAAGTGAAATCACGATTCATCCAACATAGATTAGAGACAGAAGCATTTAGAGGTTGTGAATGATCCATGATGTGAATCCTTGAAAAAAATTCATTTGTTTATATGCAGATGACTGACACCATACTAATCAGCCAGCAGGTTACCCATTGTTCACATGTTGTGATAGAGGGTGGTCCAAACCGATTGATCAGGATGCGTCGAGCGCACCATTTTCTTCACACAGGGCCTCCTCCGGCCATTATACCATACCTGTGTCATGCTGGCTTCCATGGTATTGTAGTATCAGATTTTACATTTCTAGACCATCACCTGCTAGCTACACTCGTAGAGAGTTGAATAACAGAGACACACACATTGAACTTAACTGAGGGAGAGATGACCATCACCCTCTAGGATGTGGCTATGCTTCTTGGTCTTCCAATCTAGGGGACACCCGTTATTGGATCCACTCCGGAAGGTAGACCAGACCTTTCTCAACGCTTGTTAGGCGTTGACATTTTGTCCAATCGTAGTGCTACCGATGGAGCATCCATATCGATGCCTTAGCTGGTGTCACATATTACACTTTTAGCTGATGATGCTGATGAGCAGACGATGATGCATTATGCACGTGCATATATATTACGACTTATTGGAGGGACCATGTGTACGGATCATTCTAGGATGCACGTGCACATGATGTATCTACCCTTGGTAGAGAATTTCGATCGGGCAGGGACATACAGTTGGGGATCCGCCTTCTAGGAATACACATACAGAGCGTTATGCAGTATATCCGACGGGCGACACACAGGTCTCGGGGGATGCATCATCCTAATTCAAATGTGGGCATGTGATCATATCCCAACATTCTGCCCTGATCTTGCTGGTCTGCCGGTTGAGATGGAGGGGCTGCATGACGCTCCGCATGGACGCTGGTATGATCACTCATTTCTATCAATTTCTGATGCTACTACATGTTATTGAATTTAATTTCTCATTATTTATCACTGTCAATGTTGTATTTTATAGGTTGTGTCAGCGACACAATTTCAATGCGTTTCTGAGACATGATTTGGACATATATCGGCTCGAGTTGGACTTTATCTTACCCCATCAGGTATGAATATACAATCTATAACTATCTAATAAATTTAATAATTACTTCATTTTTTTAGTTAACAGTTTTTCTAATAAGGGTAATATGTTATTTCAGATTTTATGGGTTCTATACTGATCTATTATGGACTAGTTGCCTCTATACTGCACAGTTGGTCTTGATGATGTTACAACTATAGTGCCACTCATTCAATTTAATATTGTTGAGGGGCACCAGCCTGATAGAGTCATGCGCCAGTTTCTCTTCACTCAGCAGATTCAAATACCTCCGAGGCAGACAGATCAGCTTCATGGGATGAAGCTGACAAGGAGGAAGGATGATGACTAGTGTCGAGTACATGCTGTATTTCTAGACTGTTGGCATAGACGTGAAGAGTTTCGTATCGAGGGAGTTCCTACAATGCAGTTCTCTCTTTCAGTGTAGCACGAGTATGATCCATGGTGTAGACTAAAGTCTATACTGTATCTTATCCGAGCCGGCAGAGCGATACATATGATTGTAAGTCAATTAAATTATATTACTACGTTTATTGAGTTATTTTCTAATTCATTTTTAATATGTTTACAAGATATTCACACAGACAGACTTCTTCATATGAGTGATGAGGCTGAGGATAGAGTCTTCAGCTAGTAAGTCGTTCATTCTCAAACATTGGAGCTGAGGTCATCTTTCCATGCATTTACCAGGAGCCTCTTCGAGCATCCGGCATGGAGACAGCAGGTTCCTGCTGTGGAGGAAGATCCTGCAGTAGCTCATATTTCTGAGGATCCACGACCATGGTAATGTAGATAGCATCATCCTGCAAGAGGTAAGCCCACTAGTAGTCCAGTCTGAGCCGATGCAGGATCCGCCTCAGCCGTCATGGGATCCATCCTTTTGACAACATATCCTCAGTTTTCTCCATCGTGGGGTCCATATGGAGCGCATCCTTTGGGTCCAGAGTCATCACAGCCTTGGGGTCCAGACCCATCATGGAGTTGGGGTATATCACCACCATATGATTTGTTCGCCACTACGATGATGCCGGGTTCTTCTACCATCAAGGTGGGAGAAGGATCAGGAGGGACGTACGAGGTGGAGGTGACATTTTCTCCCACTGGCACAGAGGTGTAGGATATGATAGTCGATGTTCCAGTGCCCGAGTACCAGCCCTCTCCAGGTCATCAGACTCCCTAGAGATCTCACCGCAGACGTCCTATTATTAGACCACAATGTGGGACATGATCTCCTCACTGTAGACATAGACATGGATTGTTTATTCTCATTTATATATTTTATGTCAATTGAAATGAAAAATTATTTTTTCTGAAATGATTTGTGTTAGACCACCATGTGGGATATGATCTCCTCATCATAGACATAGACATTGATTGTTTATGTTCATTTATATGTTTTATGTCTATGGAAATGAAAAATAAGTTATAAGATTTTAAAACCGCCTACTTGAAAGTTAAAAACGTTTTAAGTACGTGACTTTGAAATACTATAAAATATACACCATAAGATCAACATAAACGAAACTTTAAACATTCATTAAAAATCAAAGCAATTGTTGAAAACACAAACCATTTCATAAAAATTGTTCATGAAAAAAAATTTATAAGCTTTCAAAACTGCCTACTTGAAACTTAGAAAATATTACAGTATGTGACATTGAAAGACTATAAATTATAAAAAATAAGACCAATATAAATGAAACTTTAAACATTCATTAAACATATAGGAGTCAACCTCGCATCAATAGGATGCACGATGTCACTATTATCACATACGTCTATAATCATTCATGCCTGAAAACATGTTATATCTCCTTTAACGGGACAATGAAATCCATTCTTCCACCCACCATGTCCATATCCATATCAACATCCGGCCGCATAAGGGTATGATGAAAGATATGCCACATGAAATTCTCATACATTCCCATTACTGCAAATATCAACCCCTTCAACTCACTATGCATCCAACCATTATAATTTCTTCTAAAATTGTCACCCCATTTTCCCAGGCACAATTTATTAGATAAAAACACCAACGATTCCACATAGCACATCGAACTCTTCATCAACAAATATTTATCCTTTATCATCTTCAAAAGGATACATTAGGACCTTCTTGATCTATCCATTACAAACACTCACATACAAGTATACTATAAACATAAAAACCAGAAAATTTGTCGGTTTTTATGCTTATAGTATACTTTTATGTGAGTGTTTGTAGTGGATAGATCAATGAGTTCCTACAGTGGCCTTTTTAAGATGAGAAAAGATAAAAATTTGGTGATGAAGAGTTCGATGGGAAATGTGGAATCATTGGTGTTTTTATCTGATCAACTGGGCCTGGGGAAATGGGGTGACAATTGTAGAAGAAATTATAATGGTTGGATGCATGGTGATGTTTAAGGGGTTGATATTTGAAGGAATGGGAACCTATTATAATTTCATGTGGCATATCTTTCATCATACCCTTATGCGGCCGGATGTTGATATGGATATGGACATTGTGGGTAGAAGAATGAATTTCGTTGTCCCATGAAAGGAGATATAACATGTTTTCATGCATGAAATATTTTATGTGTATGAGATACTAGAAACACCATGCATCTTATTTATGCGGGGTTGATTCTTATATGTTTAATGAATGTTTAAATTTTCATTTAGATTGGTCTTATGTTTTATATTTTATAGTATTTCAAAGTCACGTACTTGAAACATTTCTAAGTTTCAAGTAGTCGGTTTTGAATGCTTATTAATTATTTTTCTTGAACCATTTTTATGAAATGATTTGTGTTTTAAACAATTTCTTATATGTTTAATGAATTTTTAACATTTATTTTAGATTGGTCTTATGTTTTATATTTTATAGTATTTCAAAGTCACGTACTTGAAACATTTTTAAGTTTCATGTAGGAGGTTTTGAAAGAACATAAATTATTTATCATGACAAATTTTTATGAAATAATTTGTGTTATCAATAATTGATTATATGCTTAATGAATTTTTAATGTTTCATTTATATTGGTCTTACATTTTATATTTTATAGTCTTTCAAAGTCACTTACTTTAAACATTCCTTAGTTTCAAGTATGTGGTTTTGAAAGCTAATAAATTATTTTTCCTGAACAATTTTATGAAATGATTTGTGTTTTCAACAATTTATTATATGTTTAAGGAATGTTTAAATTTTTTTAGATTGGTCTTATGGTTTATATTTTATATTATTTCAATGTCAAGTACATAAACATTTCTAAGTTTCAAGTAGGCAGTTTTGAAAGCTTATAAATTATTTTTCATGAAATATTTTTATGAAATGATTTTTATATTCAATAATTTATTATATGTTTAATTAATTTTTTATGTTTCTTATATATTGGTCTTACGGTTTATATTTTATATTATTTCAAAGTCACGTACTTGAAAGATTTCTATGTTTCAAGTAGGCGGTTTTGAAAGCTGATAAATTATTTTTCCTGAAAAAATTTTATGAAATGATCTGTGTTTTCAACAATTTCTTATATGTTTAATAAATTATTAATGTTTCATTTATATTGGTCTTATGGTTTATATTTTATTGTATTTCAAAGTCAAATACTTGAAACATTTATAACATTCAAGTAGGCACTTTCGAAATCTTATAAATTATTTTTCATGAACAATTTTCATGAAATTATTTGTGTTTTCAACAAATTCTTATATGTTTAATGAATTTTTAAAGTTTTGTTTATATTGGTCTTATGGTTTATATTTTATTGTCTTTCAAAGGCACGTACATGAAACATTTTTAACTTTCAAGTAGGTGGTTTTGAAACAAAATTTTAAAAAGTAATAATTTTTTTGTTAGGTGAAAGGCGGTATCCTCCTGAACATTTTTTTATGAATTATGTATATAAATAAATATATTAAATAAACAAAACATAATAAAAAAATTCAAATTTTTTTTTGTTTGGGGAAAGGTGGCATCGCGGGTGCCGCCTTTCAGCCTCAGTGGAAAGGAGGCATCCGCGATGCCGCCTTTGAGGTGCATTTTGAAAAAAAGTATCACCGTAACAGTTTTTTGAATTTCTTTTAAATGAATTAAAAAAAACTCGATTGTTTCTTATGAAAAAATGGAATCAGGGGAATCGTTGGGAGAACCGGGTAAGAGACAGCATGGGGAAGAATCTATGACAGATTCGAACTGAAAGAAAGTAGGGGAATCGTTCGCCTGAGCTCTCTACACACATTGGTGCCACTATCTCTGTTGATAATGTTCGGTGTGTTTTTCAAGTGCTGAAATCCAAAGGACTGCACCGTAGGGTTCCACTCAGAAGCTGTGGTGTTTTGTTGGTCTCCTGATCCCATCCCGAGGAGCTACACATTAGGGTTATAAGTAGAGGTAGGTTCTCCAGGGTCACATTCTGCAACCTCCCACTCTGAAGCTGCAACCTCCTGTTCACCCCCATCGCGTCATTGATCTTCTCCGCGCCACACTAGGGTTCCGAGTTGGGGAAGGTGTTGCATTTGGGTTCACCATCCATCACCTATTAATCATCACTATATACATGTATTTTAAAATTCAAAGAAAATAATTCTTTTCAAAAAAATTAGTATTATTATTATTATTATTATGTTCATTAAAACATTATTCTGGTATTTTTAATAGTGTTACATATTTTATTAAATTTTTTTAAAAAAAAAAATTATTTTCAGTTTTAAAATTTATGTTTTCAATATTCATATTTATGTAAATGAATTTTATTATCTTCTAGCTATAATTTTTTGTATATGTATTATTTTCAAATGAATTTGTATATTTCATGTTACTAAACTATATTAAAGATTATTTTATGTTTTTATAATTATTATTTTATGCGAGTTAAAATTACGGTTGTTGTATATGCATATAGAAATGGCTACGCATTATGAATGTCTTTATAATTCCACTAATTTGAATAAAAAACTATCTTTAAATATTATTATTAAGGTATGTTCAAATTCTTCTATTGAATTTATATATTTCATGGATTTATCCAAAATCCAATGCGTTTGAGGAAAATTAAAATTTTGAAAAACTATTGAGGACGTAAAATTAATATATGCATTTAAAATAATTCAAGTCTATTTTGTCAGATGTTTTTAATGGGTTATTTATGAGAAAGACAGATACTCATTTTTTCTCTAAAATGAAATTTGGCACTTGCATATAAAATGTGATAATGAGGAATGGGGAGTGAATCCAGAACCTCAATGGTATTTCCTACATGTGATACTGCTAATAGGCCACTAGGGTTTTATAATATCTGTGATGAATAATTCTAATACATAAAAGTATTATTATTTTATAATGATTTTCATGGGTAAACCCAATTGTTTTCAAATTATTATTTTTGAAATAATTCTCAAAATGATATGTATTTTTTATAAGGATTTTATATATATCAAATATTTTTATTTGATATATAATGTTTTAAGAGTTTCTAAATATGTATATATATATATATTATTTTTCCCTTGTTTTAAATCCCCTTACCCAAATATTTTATGCTCACCCCACATCTTATAATATTTTTTATTAGTCTTTTGAAAAGTTAAAAGATATATGGATTTTCTTAAAAAGTCAGCGCATGCAAGGCGAATGAGTTATATTAATTGTTTTTTTAAACTCTGATAATTTGTAAAAATATGCCTAATTTTCTAGAACCTATACTAGAAAAGTTTCTCAGATATATAAATTACTTTGTATTTATCAATTAATTTTAAATAAACAATTTCACAACATGTTTTTATCACTGAATTCAGAAGTTCGGGTTAGGGTATGACATATTACATATCTTTCTTGAATTAAAATCTCCATTTACATTAACTCAGTTTATTTTCAAAGATCTTTTATTATGAAATTTTATAACAAAAATGTGTTTTTAATCCTTTTAATCTCATTCTAGATAGTATTTTTGAAGGATAATTATTTCTATATTTATATAACAATGTCACCAAAAAATAAGAAAAATATTATCAATATATCTCTTATTTTTTTTATCTCTATTCTTATAAGGATTCATTTTACTAGTTCTTAATTATTTTATAATTAATTTTCCCACTTTATTTTTATGAATATCAGTTTTTTTTGAAATAAATCATTCATTTACATTCTACTTTGAAAATATCAAATTTCTTTATTTAATTATATAGTAATTAAAAAATAAGAATTTATTTAATTAAAAATTATTTTATTTTATATCTTACTGTTAGGTTTTCATCATATCTGTCAAAAATATTTTATATTCCAAAAATTTGACTATTTATTATCTTCTATTTTCTCAAATCTCACATTTTTAAATAAAAAATACTTTTTCGAAATGACTATCTGATTCGGTATCCTATTTCCTATATGTATAAAATATATTATAACAGAAATATCTATGAGAGATTGATTTACCACTCACTTTTTCATTACATATAATTATCTATTATTGAATATATACTTTTTTCAACTCCATTATTTGATGAATACAATGTAGTTATATCTTTTAGTTTATTGGAATTCACCCCGAATACCACATCATTCGAATTACTGGAAAATTATTGTCCATTATATTTCTAAATTATACTATATATATGAATAAAAAATACTTCATCACCTTTATTTTAGAGTGTTTACCTATATGGCTTATGTGTTTTCAAATACAATGGTTTTCTTTCCACATATTTTTAATTGAGATGTTTTCAATGGATTTATCTTATATTCTTTATTTATATTGGACTCATATATATGGATATTTCCTTATGACGATTGGTGCGATATGAGTTATATAACCCTCATGTGAATTTGGTAAAGCGTTAACTCAAAAGAGATAAATATGTTTATGTGACTAGTGAGTAATCCCATTACACAAATATTTTTAGAATTTGGACAAAATGTAACTCTGTAAAAAATTTGTTTAAAAGAAAAAATTCATGATACCATTCTTAACTTACAATAATGAGTTTTAAGAAAATTGTGATATAATATAAAAATATAATTATTTAAATATGGATGTTATACCCTGGCCATTAAATTTGAAGGTTTGAGTAGTAATAAACACAAAATGAATAATATGTATAAATATTTTATATAATTTAAATTTCACTAATTAATTCATAATAAATAGGTTCTCAATTTTCTGTAAAATAATTTTATGCTCCAAAAATATAATTTATTCAAAATGGATTTATTTCTTTTCGTGAGAAAATATTATTGATAATTTCTTCAACATATAGAAATTTAATTTTATAAAATGGATGTCATTTTGGAAATTATAACTTAAAAATCATGTTATGTTGAAATATTGAGATTTTTCTAAACACATTAATTTTTTAGTGAATATTGAAACATACTGATTTTATAGAAAATTGTATTTTCCTTTCAAGTTTTCACACAGTACGATTTTTTAAATTGATTTAATAATTTAATCAGTTACTTATATTTAAAAAAATTCAATTTAATTTTATTGTAATTTACATTATGCTTAATTTTTTAAAAAATCATTTTTTACTAAAAAATTGATTTACTAGGAAAACTATTTTTTTGTCGTGTTTTGTGGGATTAGTTTAAAATTAATTTATGCCGCTTTTAGGTATTGATTTTCATAAAATTAATAAAATATTTGGAATGATAATGTTCATATTTGGTAAATATATTAACTTTACACTTTGTCATTATTAATAGCCATCGTGGTAAATATTTAACATCTGAGTAAGGGTAAATTGGGTAATTAATGTTAAAATTAATATGAAAAGGATTTAAAAATCACTATAAAACATACATTATATCTATTTTATGAGTTTAATTTGACTACCCACATCCAATATTCAAACACGTGGGAACTTGGTTCCATTTTGAATTGATAATGACCTTAATAATATTTTATGTTAAAAATAAATCGAAAAATTTCACTCTCTATTGTTTAATAACCCTAATATTTTTTAATATCGATAAAATGATGTTAATTTTTATTACAAACTGTTTTTTGAAATTTTAAATTGTTTTTTTATTATGGATTTTTTAAATTTTTAGTGATTCTATAATTATCTAAAATATTTACACAACTTAGACATAGTGTAGGTGGAAAAAGTAAAGAAATCCACTAAATGATTTTTAAAACGTAAAAATTAATATTTATTTATTGATTAATGGTGTTCTATTTTTTGGATAAATATAATGTATTATTTATTTTCTAAAATTTTATATATAACATAAATTAATTTTTGGTATATTTTTTTATAGTCAAATTATTTAAATAGTCTCAAAAACGACTTTATTGGTAAGTTATGTTAAATGATATATTATTAAATGATAAAAATTGTATAGTTTCTAAGGTAATGGGATATGGTATAAAATTTAAACCATTTCTCACTTATGGGTGACATTAACTTCAATTGTAACTTTCTTGTCTCTAAGAGTGTAAATTTTTTTGATATCGCATTAATCATCAAAAAGGGTTAACAAGTGTTAAAACTAAGAGATAAAGTCCAAAAAATCAGTAAACCTTTTTAAATTTTATTTAATGAGTGTATTTAGACTTATTTTTATCCTAGATTCTAAATTTATTATTTCATATCCCCTTGATCATGATAATAAATTTATATTAATTTAATACTTTAATTGATTCCAAGGGTGCCCCTTCCCTCTCTTATTCAAGGACACGACCTCTATTATCTTCCTCACACTTCTTGTACCACTTATCATAAAAATTTTATACCATAACCTATTATTAAATTCATTATAACAATATAAACGTTTTTATACTCTTTAATTAACATCCTTAGGGTTCTTGAGGAGGGATCAAAATGTGGTTCTTTAAAAAGAAGGTACTACTATTAATCAAGAATTTTCATTTTTCTTATTCTTCAACCTAATTCAATTTTTTCCTAACCATTCCAATATAATAACATCAATATCTTAATTATACTCAGATTTTATTATGTTAATGTAATAAACTAATTCATCTTCTTTTCCATCCTATTTTTAATGAAAAATCATTAATGTATATATATATATATATATATAATATTAATGAAATAATAATTATTCTTTAAATATAATATATCATATATTTCCAAACACTTTCATCTATTCTAAATGGTAATGTCATTCGATCGTATGTGTGGATTACCGCCTCCACAAAGTGATATGATTCATTTTTCTTGTAGAAAAATAATGGATGGTTTTAAAATTATATTTAATGAATAAAAACGATAATTATTCCGTGATTATGATTCTTTATATGATGTAACCATGATACCTTTAACCATAGTAAACCCACTGACGTCATTTGGAAATTACAAACTGAACTTCCTCCAAACCCCCTACGTGAATATAGCCGATTAATTAATTAAATATGTTATTGAAATAAATGTTTTAATAATATGGTATTAAAACAATAAAAGGTTCTTAAAAAGTAAAAACTTAATATAAGTTTATTATACATAGTTAAAGGACATACATGGTAAGTCTAGACTCGAGGTAAGGGGTTTCTTAACATATATTTCATTCATTGGGATATACTTTTACTTCATTGAAAATATTATTACATGATTATGTGTTAAATGACCTTTTATTTTATAAATTTGTATATAAACAAAAAAAACACACAAAATCACTTATTTTATTAAATTTTTACTTCAATGATATAATATTTGTAAGGATTATTGTAACACCCCAGGTAAATAAAGAATATGACATTTTCATATTTATCCATATTTGTGAATAAAATATTAATATGACTTTAAAGGGGATGCTATGCTCGATGGCGTACCCAACACGCAACAACGAGTTTCTTGGGAATCTTACGTTGCACTCTAATAATAAAATAATATTATTTTAAATGGAAGTTAACATGTAGCCTCTGTATTGGCGGGAATGGATAGAAATAACTAAAATATGAATATATATGTTTTTTAAATGCTTTTACATCTATCCAAAGGGATAAAATACGGAAAGAATTCAATTTTAGGCATATATGCCCTAGTTTTCACTAAAGGTTCACTTATCGCCTTTTGATGGCGAACCGTCATTAAATATAGTTTTGTTCACTCTTATAGATTCTATTGGACCAAATAAAACTCTTCTTAAGAATAGGGACATCAAAATTTACTTTGTGTAAATTTTTGTTATCTTTCCGATAATGTTCATTTTATTTAATAAATAGTGTAAAATGTTGTATTTTAATTCAAAACCTCTTTTTAATCTAATTTATTTATATGATTAAATTATATTTTGAATTGGTTTTAAAGTTAAATTAGAAAATATTTTTACCATTAAATCCAATAGTGGTCGTTGGAATTTATTTCACTTTGAAATCAGACTTAAACTAGTGTCAATCTTTTGATACTTATTGTTTTATAAAAACACGCTATTTGCTCTGACAACGGGAATTAATTATTAAATTAATTAATGTGACTAATATGTTTTGAATTTTTTAAAACGGAATTCATTTTTGAATTCGGAATATCAAATATAGCTTAGGGTGAAGTTTTGGTATTTTTATGAAAAACTCCAATTTTTGATGAATAGTGAAACCACTAAGTGGTAATCAAGAAAACTGATTTTTCAGTTAAATGAAAGTGTACCACTAATGTGTATTGAATTTTAAAAATACGACATACATGGTTTTCATTAGTATGTAAAATGTGGTTCAATGGGATGAATTTTTTTTGGTGAATAGTAACTTTTTTTCATTAATCGCGATTAGAGGTAATTAGTGTCATTTAAGGTAAAAATGATATTATAAGAATGTGAAAACACCATGACACTTGTACTACACCAATTGGGTGAGTCATGGACGACCAATACAAGCCATGGGCCAACTTGGGGATCCCATGGAGCCACTTTAGTTGGAAAATGACAATAATATATTTTTATTTAATGTTAAAATTAAATTGACACCAACATGAGTTGTTTTACTAAAACAGTTTTTAAGTGGGGTTAAACAAGTCCAAATTTTTATTATAAATAGTCATTTGAAAGATAAAAATATTTCATACATCATAGTGATTTTTTTATATTTTTTATACATTAAATAAAATAAATTATTTATGACATAATAATGATGCAGCGATGACATCATTATTTGACAATTTAAATAAAATGGAAAGATAATGTTAAATCTATAAACTACACATGTCCCAAACTTATTGGATGGGTGGATTTTGAACCCTTATCACATTATCCACTAATTATATCAATTTGGGACCTTTTAAAACCGAAACACATTTTCAAATAAAGTAATATTTCTTACTTTCCAAAAGTGCCCCTCCTCTCCTCTTATAAAAGGCCCCCACCTCTACCTCATTTCACACACTCCTCAAGCCTTTGGCTCGGCCAACCCCTGCCCATTTACTCTCTCCACATCCCTATTCTCATCCTAGAGGATTCCCTTTGGGCAGAATCCTTTCAAAGGAAGCCTTTAGGCTCAAATCAAAAGGAGTTACACTTTTAAAGGTAATTCATTCTCTCATGTTCATTTGTTTTATTTTGCTTCTACAACCCCCTAAACTCTTTTTATTTATTTATTTTGTAACAAAACCAGTATCTTCAATATACTAGGATGTTTTTATAAGATTTATTCGAGCTACAGTCTCACACAACTACATCAAATGGTTAAAGAACATACGATTTCCGTGGATGGCGAAATTGTGCCTCCCGAAACGATGATTGTTCAATACTCATTTAACACCTTCAAAGGTGGCCATTATGATGTCACTATTTTTATATATGATATATAATATGTTTATGTTTTACTTATGCTTCTTTATTTTTCATTTGTGTCTTACCTTTATGGCTTCCATTATGGGTATACGCGATATCTTCATTTTAGGAAGTGCGGACTACCGCCCCCTCAAAGTGATGTGATTCGTTAATGCCATACGTGAGATGTATAAAGGATGGATTTAATGTTATTATATATGATTTTGTACTGGAATTATTATTTACCTCTATATCATTATTATTTATTTCTATTAAAGTATGAGATAGGAATGAAAGTAGCGTTCATACGTACGTATGGCTTACCGTCTCCATGAACGGTGCATTTCATTTCTTATCCCCAAATGTAATGTACTATTATAAGTACATATATATAATGGATATATATGATGTATGATACATATAAATGATTAATATAATTCTTTAATTAAAATATACATACCTCTCATATAGTTTTAATTCCATTAATACGACATAGAAATGAAAGTAGCGTTCATGCGTACGTACGACTTACCGTCTCCATGAACGGTGCATTTCATTTATTTCCTCTAAATGATTATGTGATTTTATAAATACATGTATATGCTGGATATATATGATATATATGATATCCAAATCAGGAATGTCATTTTTGGATATGAAGAACCTTTGACCACACGAACAACATGTAATTGTAAGAAGTCCACTTTCGACTTAAGAACCAAATATCGACAAAACAAACATGATTAACTTAAATGATTAAATAATGTTTATAACATGGTAATAAGTGATATAAAAGGAATAATGAACTTTAAAAAGGTTCTTAAGGAAGTATAAATTAACTCAAGTTTATTTTTCAGGAGATTAAAGAACGATCGAGTCAAGTCGGACCCGAGGTAAGGGATCCTACACCTCTCTTTCTTTTTAAGTACACTCTTTTATGTCATTCCTTTTAAAGCTCATCTTTATTGTTATTGGGATGTTCTTTTATATTAATCTTACTGTAATTTTTATATTCATGTGATGAGAGAACCTATTCTCTCTCATCAATCCATTTTGGAAGTTTTGAGTGGCGCCGATAGGCTGTCGAATTTTCGTAAGAGATCTAACCTCTCTCTTTCTTTTAAAGTACTCTCCTTTATGTCACTTCTTTTAAGCTCCTATTTTTTATGTTGGGGGATGTTAATTTATATTACTCTTTCTTTAAACATTATTTTGATGTAATTAGAGACCCTATTTCCTCTCATCAATCCATTTTGGATGTTTTAAGTGGCGTCGTTAGTCTGCCGAGTTTTCGTAAGAGATTTTTCATCTCACTTTTATCCCCGTGAGATTTATGCTACATTTTCCACAATTTCCATTGAGTGGTTTATGTACTGCCCACTATTACAATACTATTGTAATATAATTCCATTTATGGGTATTTACATGTTCATTGTATGACACTTCTTCAATGGGGTGTACTTTTCAAAAGTTACCCAAGTCGGTAAGGGAACCTTTCACCCTCCTCTTTTTTAAAAGACTTCTTTTGTTGGGTCTTTTAATTTACATATTGTCATGTTGGTATATGTTCTCATATATCCTTATTGATGTAAATTTTATGTCCAAGTTATGAGATACACTTTTTATCTCTCATCAACTCATTTTGATGTGATGCCGTTAGGCTGTAAAGGGAACTTTTTAACCCAATTTCGATTTCTTTGGGTTCAACATGTAGTCATTGAATATGTCATCCATTGAATATGTGTGAATGACCTTTTATTGTTTTACACTTAATATCCACTTATATTGGGTGTATTTATATTTTTCACACATATTTTTTAGATTGATTTGTCCTTAATTTAAGGATACCTTCTTTATAAGGGATTTCATCACATTTAACATTTCTATTGGGGGTTCATTGTTGTTATGCACCAATTCACTCTTATATGGTGTATATACTGTCCTTTGGAGTATTATATCATGAATCCATTTATTCTCATGATATTATAAAGTTCTGACTAAATGTTATTCCTCAATTATTGTATTCAAGTGTCACTAATTTTGGTAAAACCCCTTTAACCAAAATATCGTTTTAAATGTTTTAATTATTTGTTCTTATTAATATCCATGTTTTCAAATTGGTTTTAAGGATTTATTTATATGGATATTAATGGTTTAAAATTTTAAGCTTCAAGGTGGTATGGGACACTTTGATTCAAAAATATCTTTTAAATGTTTTAAATGGTTTTGAAAATGGTTTTTTTATGGATTCATTATTTCAATATCCTAAAATGTTATATTGTGATTGAAATGTGGAAATGTTATATTTCCTTTATGCATGTTTTATGTGATACATTTATGTTATGGTTCTTGGGAATTGTTATGAAAACGGGTGGTTCCGTGATAAACTAAGGGCGGGTGAGCCCGATATAGCTCTCCAATGCATTGGGTAACGCGAAGGAGTGAAACGATAAGGTTTCTCCGAAGAGATTTAGGGAATATACTGTGATGGGTATTCCAAACGTAACCAAGAGGGTTACTCCCTACGTAAGAATGTTATGAATGCCTCAAGTTACCTTTATGTCTTATGATTTATATTATTTATTCATGATTTGATGAGGTATGTTAAAGTGCCTAATTTTTATGGGTAAAGTATGATTTCATTCTTATGTATATATGAACTCATGTTTCCTTTCTATATTTTTATAACCCTTACTGAGCTTTTTATGCTCATCCCAAGTTTTTGAAATGTTTTTCAAAGGACATAGCATGGAATTGGGTCAAGGATGGGATCAAGGGAAACTCATGCTACCTAAAACATGGAACTATACATGTTTCTTTTAAAGAGTTTTTATTTTATGGAAATTTAGTAGAAGAGACTACTTTGTAATCTTTTGAGATGTAATAGTTATGTCCTAATTCTCTAAAACTCTAAAACTGAAAAGATCCTCAATGTGAATTGCTCATTTAATTCAATATTAAGTAAGGTTTAAGGCTGGGGCCTTATAGTTGGTATCAGAGGTCGGTTTAGATAACTTTAGAGGTTAGGGTATTCTTTAAGCATAAGTGACATTACCATAATGGTTAGGATTTCAGAAAGAGTCCTAGTTTTAGATAAAGTGAATGAGTAAGTGTATCTTAGTGTTTACCTTCCTCATTAGTACATGATGGTTTTGTTGATATACTCACACTGACATTTCTATTTTTAGTGAATGGATGGATCTAGCAGGCACCAAAGAGACAACCGGTTTGAAGGAAACTATGGTGGTTCTCTGATTAAGATACTAGATAAAATGGAGGATTCAATGAGGAAACTCGTGGTTGTTCTAAACCAAATATCAAGGAGTCATGATAAACCACTTCAACCTTGGTGAGTTCTCTAATGCATCATGTACGAGATGGCCAACCCGATGTGGAAATTCAGGTAATAATTATTAAGGTAACCATTAGGGTTTATATGATACTTAATTTTTAGGTAATTATGGGTTACTCTATGATATTATGGAAAATGAAAGGAATGAGATAAACTTGAGGTTCAAATATGTTATGATTATTCTTGAAGATTTTTATCTCATTTTGGGGAATGTTTTAAGAATTATATAGTTTTGGAAAAAGGACAACACGTAGACCGTGTGACATCCCGTCGCGTCGGACAAAGCTGCGGGAATCGAACCCACAACCAATGTGCGACTGGTATTTATCACCTACCACTGGACTACGTGAAGTCCCTGGTTAGTTTGACTGATTCATTCTAGTTATATGATTTTATGAATTAAGAGTAAGTTGATTTTGGGTTATTTATGAAAATGATTAACCTATCATGGAGGACATGTGATTAGGTTAATTACTTTTCAAAACGAGACTTTAGGAGCAACTGATATTGTTTGGAAATAAATGTTACGATTTATCTTGGAAGACTATGCAAATAAATCCTTCAAATATTTGGGTTTCAATCTTATATTGGTTTACTTTGAATAATTTTATGGACAATTTGATTATAGAATGGTCCTCGTTGAACTTTGGGTTTTGTTGGACAAATTTTGGAGATTAAGAATAGATTTTATTTTTATAAAGGGTTATCCTTTTCTGGATTATCTGATCTTGTACTAGCCTTTTTTGTTTTGGTTTTGGTTAAAGTCTAAAGACATGGGATGTATATAGTTCTATTTTGTGGATTAGGTGATTCTCTAGAAGTTGATTATAGTACTCTTAATGTGAACAAGTCTTCCTAAATACTCGTCTTTTGGAGAAAATATGAGTTTGTGTAAAGAATATAATAAAAGTTGAAAGTCGATATGATAAGTGATTATGTTTCCTTATGAATAAATTCCTCAATAAAAAGTAACTTAAAACAAAAATGTTTTCTATTAACTTTTCCTACTGGGGAATCGAATACCGTTTAACCCATCACAAGTTTGTGATTTTCTCGTGGTTAACTTTCTCCTAAACATGTTTTCTATCACTCTCCATCAGAACATGACCCTTTGTTTTTTCCTCCATGTCCATATTTTCATACTTGGAATCCTAGTATGGGTTAACTCGGGTGACCTTTGTACTTATCTTTCTTTATTTTAAAGTGATTGTTTTACCGACTCTTCTCCAATGTGGGACTTTCAAGGATGTTTCCAAGCACAATTTTAAAAATTGCGAGGACGCAATTCCCAAAAGGGGGGAAGGATGTAACACCCCAGGTAAATAAATAATATGACATTTTCATATTTATCCATATTTGTGAATAAAATATTAATATGACTTTAAAGGGGATGCTATGCTCGATGGCGTACCCAACACGCAACACCGAGTTTCTTGGGAATCTTACGTTGCACTCTAATAATAAAATAATATTATTTTAAATGGAAGTTAACATGTAGCCATTGTATTGGCGGGAATGGATAGAAATAACTAAAATATGAATATATATGTTTTTTTAAATGCTTTTACATCTATCCAAAGACTTAAAATACGGAAAGAATTCAATTTTAGGCATATATGCCCTAGTTTTCACTAAAGGTTCACTTATCACCTTTTGATGGAGAACCGTCATTAAATATATTTTTGTTCACTCTTATACATTATATTGGACCAAATAAAACTCTTCTTAAGAATAGGGACATCAAAATTTACTTTGTGTAAATTTTTGTTATCTTTCCGATAATGTTCATTTTTTTTAATGAATAGTGTAAAATGTTGTATTTTAATTCAAAACCTATTTTTAATCTAATTTATTTATATGATTAGATTATATTTTGAATTGGGTTTAAAGTGAAATTATAAAATATTTTTACCATTAAATCCAATAGTGGTCGTTGGAATTAATATCACTTTGAAATCAGACTTACACTAGTGTCAATCTTTTGATATTTATTGTTTTATAACAACACGCTATTTGCTCTGACAAAGGGAATTAATTATTAAATTAATTAATGTGACTAATTTGTTTTGAATTTTATAAAACGGACTTCATTTTTGAATTCGGAATATCAAATATAGCTTAGGGTGAAGTTTTGGTATTTTTCTGAAAAACTCCAATTTTTGATGAATAGTGAAACCACTAAGTGGTAATCAAGCAAACTGATTTTTCAGTTAAATTAAAGTTTACCACTAATGTGTATTGAATTTTAAAAATCCGACATACATGGTTGTCATTAGTCTATAAAATGTGGTTCAATGGGATGAAAATAATTTTTTGGTGAATAGTAACTTTTTTTCATTAATCGCGATTAGAGGTAATTAGTGTCATTTAAGGTAAAAATGATATTATAAGAATGTGAAAACAACATGACACTTGTACTACACCTATTGGGTGAGTCATGGCCGACCAAGACAAGCCATGGGCCAACTTGGGGACCCCATGGAGCCACTTTAGTTGGAAAATGACATTAACATATTTTTATTTAATGTTAAAATTAAATTGACACAAACATGAGTTGTTTTACTAAAACAGTTTTTAAGTGGGGTTACACAAGTCCAAATTTTGATTATAAATAGTCATTGGAAAGATAAAAATATTTTATACATCATAATGATTTTTCTATAATTTTTAGACATTAAATAAAATAAATTATTTATGACATAATAATGATGCAGCTATGACATCATTATTTGACGATTTAAATAAAATGGAAAGATAATGTAAAATCTATGAACTACACATGTCTAAAACTTATTGGATGGGTGGATTTCGAACCCTTATCACCTTATCCACGAATTATACCAATTTGGGACCTTTTAAAACCGAAACACATTTTCAAATAAAGTAATATTTCTTACTTTCCAAAAGTGCCCCTCCTCTCCTCTTATAAAAGGCCCCCACCTCTACCTCATTTCACACACTCCTCAAGCCTTTGGCTCGGCCAACCCCTGTCCATTTACTCTCTCCACATCCCTCTCCTCATCCTAGAGGATTCCCTTTGGGAAAAATCCTTTCAAAGGAAGCCTTTAGGCTCAAATCAAAAGGAGTTACACTTTTAAAGGTAATTCATTCTCTCATGTTCATTTGTTTTATTTTGCTTCTACAACCCCCTAAACTCTTTTTATTTATTTCTTTTGTAAAAAAAAACAGTATCTTCAATATACTAGGATTTTTTTACAAGATTTATTCGAGCTACACTCTCACACAACTACATCAAATGGTTAAAGAACATTCGGTTTCCGTGGATGGCGAAATTGTGCCTCCCGAAACGATGATTGTTCAATACTCATTTAACACCTTCAAAGGTGGCCATTATGATGTCACTATTTTTATATATGATATATAATATGTTTATGTTTTACTTATGCTTCTTTATTTTTCATTTGTGTCTTACCTTTATGACTTCCATTATGGGTATACACGATATCTTCATTTTAGGAAGTGCGGACTACCGCCCCCTCAAAGTGATGTGATTCGTTAATGCCATACGTGGGATGTATAAAGGATGGATTTAATGTTATTATATATGATGTTATACTGGAATTATTATTTACCTCTATATCATTATTATTTATTTCCATTAAAGTATGAGATAGAAATGAAAGTAGCGTTCATGCGTACGTACGGCTTACCGTCTCCATGAACGGTGCATTTCATTTCTTATCCCCAAATGTAATGTACTATTATAAGTTCATATATATAATGGATATATATGATGTATGATACATCTAAATGATTAATATAATTCTGGAATTAAAATATACATACCTCTCATATAGTTTTAATTCCATTAATACGACATAGAAATGAAAGTAGCGTTCATGCGTACGTACGGCTTACCGTCTCCATGAACGGTGCATTTCATTTCTTTCCTCTAAATGATTATGTGATTTTATAAATACATGTATATGCTGGATATATATGATATATATGATATCCAAATCAGGAATGTCATTTTTGGATATGAATAACCTTTGACCACATGAACAACATGTAACTGTAAGAAGTCCACTTTCGACTTAAGAACCAAATATCGACAAAACAAACATGATTAACTTAAATGATTAAATAATGTTTATAACATGGTAATAAGTGATATAAAAGGAATAATGAACTTTAAAAAGGTTCTTAAGGAAGTATAAATTAACTCAAGTTTATTATTCAGGATATTAAAGAATGATCGAGTCAAGTCGGACCCGAGGTAAGGGATCCTACACCTCTCTTTCTTTTTAAGTACACTCTTTTATGTCATTCCTTTTAAAGCTCATCTTTATTGTTATTGGGATGTTATTTTATATTAATCTTACTGTAATTTTTATGTTCATGTGATGAGAGTCCCTATTCTCTCTCATCAACCCATTTTGGAAGTTTTGAGTGGAACCGATAGGCTGTCGAATTTTCGTAAGAGATCTAACCTCTCTCTTTCTTTTAAAGCACTCTCCTTTATGTCACTTCTTTTAAGCTCGTATTTGTTATGTTGGGGGATGTTCCTTTATATTACTCTTTCTGTAAACATTATGTTGATGTAATTAGAGACCCTATTTCCTCTCATCAATCCATTTTGGAAGTTTTAAGTGGCGCCGTTAGGCTGCCGAGTTTTCGTAAGAGATTTTTCATCTCACTTTTATCCCCGTGAGATTTATGCTACATTTGCCACAATTTCCATTGAGTGGTTTATGTACTGCCCACTATTAAAATCCTATTGTAATATAATTCCATTTATGGGTATTTACATATTCATTGTATGACACTTCTTCAATGGGGTGTACTTTTCAGAAGTTACCCATGTCGGTAAGGGAACCTTTCACCCTCCTCTTTTTTAAAAGACTTCTTTTGTTGGGTCTTTTAATTTACATATTTTCATGTTGGTATATGTTCTCAAATATCCTTATTGATGTAAATTTTATGTCCAAGTGATGAGATACACTTTTTATCTCTCATCAACTCATTTTGATGTGATGCCGTTTGGCTGTTAAGGGAACTTTTTAACCCAATTTCGATTTCTTTGGGTTCAACATGTAGTCATTGAATATGTCATCCATTGAATATGTGTGAATGAACTTTTATTGTTTTACACTTAATATCCACTTATATTGGGTGTATTTATATTTTTCACACATATTTTTGAGATTGATTTGTCCTTAATTTAAGGATACCTTCTTTATAAGGGATTTCACCACATTTGACATTTCTATTGAGGGTTCATTGTTGTTATGCACCAATTCCCTCTTATATGGTGTATATACTGTCCTTTGGAGTATTATATCATGAATCCATTTATTCTCATGACATTATAAAGTTCTGACTAAATGTTATTCCTCAATTATTGTATTCAAGTGTCACTAATTTTGGTAAAACCCCTTTAACCAAAATATCATTTTAAATGTTTTAATTATTTGTTCTTATTAATATCCATGTTTTCAAAATGGTTTTAAGGATTTATTTATATGGATATTAATGGTTTAAAATTTTAAGCTTCAAGGTGGTATGGGACACTTTGATTCAAAAATCACTTTTAAATGTTTTAAATGGTTTTGAAAATGGTTTTTTATGGATTCATTATTTCAATATCCTAAAATGTTATATTGTGATTGAAATGTGGAAATGTTATATTTCCTTTATGCACGTTTTATGTGATACATTTATGTTATGGTTCTTGGGAATTGTTATGAAAACAGGTGGTTCCGTGATAAACTAAGGGCGGGTGAGCCCGATATAGCTCTCCAATGCATTGGGTAACGCAAAGGAGTGAAACGATAAGGTTTCTCCGAAGAGATTTAGGGAATATACTGTGATGGGTATTCCAAACGTAACCAAGAGGGTTACTCCCTACATAAGAATGTTATGAATGCCTCAAGTTACCTTTATGTCTTATGATTTCTATGATTTATTCATGATTTGATGAGGTATGTTAAAGTGCCTAAGTTTTATGGGTAAAGTATGATTTCATTCTTATGTATATATGAACTCATGTTTCCTTTAGATACTTTTATAACCCTTACTGAGCTTTTTATGATCATCCCAAGTTTTTGAAATGTTTTTCATAGGACATAGCATGGAATAGGGTCAAGGATGGGATGAAGGGAAATTCATGCTACCTAAAACATGGAACTATACATGTTTCTTTTAAAGAGTTTTTATTTTATGGAAATTTAGTAGAAGCGACTACTTTGTAATCTTTTGAGATGTAATAGTTATGTCCTAATTCTCTAAAACTCTAAACCTGAAAAGATCCTCAATGTGAATTACTCATTTAATTCAATATTAAGTAAGGTTTAAGGCTGGGGCCTTATAATTATTTATCTCTATATTAATTATTTGAGGAATATATTGTATTGTGAACCTAATTCCTTTTATAAGGTTTATATTAAACATATTAAGATATTATATAATGAATTAATGTTTGATCATGATATTTAATGTTCCTTTAATATTCTCTCTTTTATGAGATATTGATTTAAATGTTATAAAATTTTTAAGGGTTTTCTTGGTCCCAATTGTAATTTCTTGAGACATAATTCATGCTATGCACTATGGATTATTTTCTATGGAGTAATTAATATCACATGAATGCATTTTAATATATTATTTCATTTAAATTAAGGGTTTTATAGGATCAATTTATGTTTATTTATTAAATGTATTTTTTATTCAAGTATTATACATGTTGAAAGGGTTTATAGTCTCCATATATACTTATTTGAGACATGTTTTTATTGATGAACTTATATTTATTTATATGTTTATTAATAACCCCATGTATTTGTATCCTAATTTGATAAAGCTTGAAGATCTAATGGTTCTTTCTGAGTTATTTTTCTCTACTTGTCGATAACTTTAGAAGAGGAACTCATATGTCTGATGTCATTAGGTCTAGTTTTTATAGCGTTACATATCACAGAAAGAAGTTTCATGATCCATGAAAGTGTTTTTAATAAGATATACAAGTTTTTTGTATCGGTTATACTTGAGTTATGAGTGAATTATGGATCTACATATCATATTTTATAACGGGTTGATCCACGAAGTTGATTTTATGAAGTTAGATTCAAGTAGTTTTATTTGTTGTGTAGTCAATTCACTTAACCATTTATGCTATATAGAAACATCACATAGCTAATTCATACATGTAACTGAATGAATTATATATCTATATGATTTATTTATCCAATTTTTTAATTCACGTAGTAGTTTTTAGTGATATATAAAAGTGTATTAATCATCCAAATAGCCTACATAGCAGAATTTTTACATATTAGTTCCACAAAGCTGATTACTACATAAGAATTTTCTGAAGAATCCACATAGCTGATTTTATTTGAATCCGATGGAGAATTCAAGTAGCTAGTTTTCTACATATTTGACTGAGAATCATGTAAATTTTTTTTATGTACTCATTTTTTCCTTATGTACCCAATTCATATTCTTCAGTAAATCCAGATTGATTTTATATAGGTTTTCATAATTATAGTATTTAGAGTTGATTTTATTTTGATGTTGTATAGATGGTTCTAAATTCCTCAATAACCATATAATTTTTTTTCATAAATCCATAATGGATATATTTTTGTTCACTACACTTATGAAGAACATGGGGCTATTATGATCATATGTATCTTTCTTTTTCATGGAAATTGATGTGGTGAAATCTTTGGACAAGGTAATTTGAAAAGAAAGGTGTTCAGAAAAGGGGAGTCTGGAGCTAAGGTTGAATCATTAGTGATAAACAAGTAATGAAACTAATATTTCTAGATGAATGAATCTATAGCTAAGAATATTTTTTTATCTTCGTTCCAAACTTTTTTTTGGTAAATTATTTCCAACATATTTTTGGTGGCTCATGGAAGTGGATCGTTATCTTCTGCTCCTAAAGAAACCTAGTCTATTTGGTGATCTTATTCATTTATGTAATAATATTTTTTAATGTAGTATGAATCATTGATTTTGGGGTTCACTCTTGAAATATGTGGTGCGATGAATAATTAATTCATATAAGATTATTTCACTTGGGGATATATTCAAAAGAATTGATGGTTGGAGGTAATAAACAACCATGATAAGGTTTTTAATTCCACATTGGGTCTCAACATTATAAAAATCAGTGTTCCTTTCTCTTTTATTTTCTTCATGTTTGAGGCTAATTTTATATTGAGTGTATTTTACTCTATCATGTCAAAATTGTTTTTTTTCAAATAAATTGTAAAAATTTTCTTCTACAGATTAAAAACCCTTTCTTAGTAAAGGAAATCGATCCTACTAGTAACTTTAGGGATATGCACTAAATCTTAAGATATGATATTATGAATATTTTTATCTTAATGGTATTTTATGTTCCTTATTATATTATTTAATTCAAGTATTTTTTGGTTTAAAAAATTCATAAAAGATATTTCTTTAAAAACATTATTCTAATGTTTTTGAAGACGTTTAACCAAACTCTTTCTAAATATTATTTACATTATTTCAAGAATGTTTTTTTTCTAATAATAAATGATTTCATAAAGTTATTTTCAATTATATTTTAACTTATTTTATATTTTTTTTTTAAAATGAACTTCTTCTATTTTTTCACATAAGTATCTTCTGACACTCTTTACAAAATATTGAAAAGATTGTTTAATTTTAACGTTTACCACATGAACAGATTATCCCGCAATTATAAGTATTGTTTTCTTTTAAGGTAATTTTATAGTTTTTCATGGTTATTTTAATTTTTTTTAATAATATATAAATTTTTATAAAATATTTTCTAAATAAAATGATATTTTCCCTAGTTTTCAAAGAAAAGGATTAAATTTTCATTTAAATGAGTTTTTTATCTATAGAAATATTTTTTTCTTAATGATTCAATATAGATATTCCCCAATTAGATTCATTATTATTTTTCTGGATCGCTTATTATTTTTTGATGATATTTTCATGCAATTCATTTATTTTCCCAGGTTTATCATGATAAAAAGGAACGATAGCTATTTTCAAGGGAATTACAATAAAAAGTGAAATGTTTTAAATATTTTGTTTATTATTTCATACTTGGACATATGTATGGATCATTTATGTGTGTTTCTAATATGAATCAAGGATGGTTGGGTATACCATATCTCTCCAATGCATTGACTAAAGTGATTAAGTGAACTATTGTAAGATACTCCTATGTGTGACGACGGGGTTAACTATTATAAGTTACTCCTAAGAGATGAGAAGATTTTCGAAATATGAGTAACTATAAAGAGACAATGGAGTTAACTACTACAAGTTATTCATAATATAATGTTGGAGTTATCATGTTTAGGATATTCTATGAGTATTTTTAAATGTTCCAAGATACCAATATAGATTTTCAATGCATGCTATAAGCACTAATGGATACCTTTATCAAGGATTTAATTCTCATGGATCATTATTACTGACCTACATGACTCTTGCCTTTTGTTAAATCATTATTCAATGTATCATGATTTATGATAAACATTTTTTATGGGTATTAATTAACTTATTTTTTGCTCATGAACATTGATTATGTAACTATTAACTTCAATCCACCACTCCAATTCCATTTCTTTAAACATTCTAAAAATCCAGTGTATGGATAACTGGTAACCGTACAAACAAAACATACAGATTCATACTCTAAAGATCCATAGAGCGATACCCAAACATTCCAGATATAATTAAATTTTTTAAAATTCAGAATTCAAGGAATCCACATGTTTTCCAAGAATCGCACAACCACATAGAGCCATGAGTTATCAAGCGTCTCTATCATAGCAACATAACATGTCCTTAGTGAGATAATCTGATCATCACCGACCTCGTCGCCATCCTCACCCAGACATTACACATGTTATCCTCTTCAAGCAGTAACCACGTCGCTAGAAGAATAATGTTTGTATCCACCATGTAGACCTTGAACTAGGGAAAATCGGGAAAGTAACAAACCTCAAACTTCTTACTTCAGATCAGGTAGACTATACGCACACTCTAATATGACCATCGCCATCATCCCGAGAAACAGAACTTCCAGTGAAACCACTGGAACCCTCCAACAACCCGTGACACAGGCACCCATGGGTACACTCCATGAAACAATAAATCCATCGAATACCTGAGTGAGGAAGAAGATGTCAGATTATTTCTTACCATCACAACCCTTTGCCGTAAACTTCCCCAACTCATCACCATCCCCACTTAGAACTATCGACGCAAATCAACATAAAACCAAAACCTATGAATCCACATCCATGAATCATCTTGTTACCATTAATTATAGTCAATTATTAATGATTATTTTTACCCTTATTGAGATTTTGAGATCACCATTTTTATGTCTTTCAATCCCCCATGTCATTAATAATGAAGTTAATTGAATTTTGTATAAAACAATTTTATGTGGGAAGAATTTTATATGAGATATTTAAGTATTATTTTTAAATAATAAAAGTTCAGTATAGTAGGAAAAATGATCACATAAAGACATGGGAATTTTTATTTAATATTTCTTCCAAATTCACAAATACTCTAAACCTAAAAGGTAATTAGTTAAGTAAGTGATCCAACATTTAATTTTGATGTTGTTTATTTTTAATCACTAAAATTAAATTTTGTTTATAGATATCAAATCTTGAAATGTGATGATTATTTTTCTAGAACATGATCTTGGAGTTTGGGTTTGGGGATAAAATAAGTGGTAGTATAGAAGTTTTTTGATTAATATAGATAATGTGATGCTTTCGTGTTTATGGTTGATTTTTTTTATTTTCATATGTGATTAAACTTTAAAGGGAATTTAAATATATTATTGGTTTTTAGGAAGGATTCTATATTGAGGTAATTTTGGACTATTAGATATTGGGTTAATCCTGATGGATGAAAGATTTTTTTCTTACGAGGTAATTTTTTTGGAGATATTTATGATCATGATAAGGATAACAATTAGGGTTAGTATATAAATTTAAATATTTTTTTTTGTGATGTTCACTATTTTATATGATTCTGTAGTGATTATAGTTATTTTTTGAAAATAATATTTTGAGGAGGTTTGTATTTTATCATTTTATGGATTGATATAAGTCAAACCATAGGTGTTATTATTGAATTACTTTACATTAATGTTTTACATATTCATTTAATGGTTTATTTGTGTTTTATTTTATCATTTTATAACCATTTTAGTTTTAGTAAAGATCTTAATAATGTCTTTTCATCCTTCTATATAAACCAGGGTAAATCAGAAGTTGATTTTGGTTCATTGAGAATAAAACATTAAAACTTTCATTTGAAGTAATAAATTTTATAAAGATTGAATTTGATTGAAAAATACAACCAAATAATTAAATTTCATTTATAGATTTGGAGAAAGTCAAGTAAGTGTTTTTTTATGTTCTTAGTCTAGATAGTAAAGGAATTCCTTAACTAAAGGGGAAAGGTCTTAAAATACAAAACATATCATATTAACTACATTTCTAATGATTTGATGGTATGCTTAATACCATATTGATTTAGGTTTTTTTTGTCATTAACTTTATCATGATCATGTTCTCTATCCCCCCCCCATTATTCCTTAAATGTTATTCTTTTTCCTCCATATCCATATTTTAACTTATCACCAATGTTCTACTTATATGGAAATTCTATTATGTGTTATTCCATGTGACCATTTTATTTTCAATTTCCATTATTCTGAAATTATTTTTTATTATCCCTTTTATAATTTTTGTTTTTAGTAAATTAGTTTTTACTTAGTAAAATTTTCCCTTTCTAGATCGTATATTATGTCTTCCACTCCCTGGAATAGATTTTAAAAATAAAGTTTAAACCATTTTTATCAAGAACAAGAAAAAAATTTTGGACCCAATTTATTTTTGTGTTAGTAATTATATAACTTTAAAATTCAATTTTAAATAATACAATACTTGATATCTTTCTTTATATGCAACACTGGGCGTAAGCGTAATGTGATATACAATAAAAAATATTATTATTTAATTGTGATCGTTATAACCTAGCCCTTAAATTGGAGGGTATTGATAATAAATAAACACATTAAGAAAAAAATGTATATAAGATTTATGTAATTCAACTCTATTACATAATTAACAATACATAACTGCTCACTTTTCTATAAATTCATTTTATTATTCAATGATATGTTTTCTTCAGAAGTGTTTTTTATTTCTCTTTTTGAGTGAATATTATAATTATTTTTTGAGAATTTTGGTAATTTAATTTTATAAAAATAAAAAAAAAATTAAAAAATCATGTCAGAATTATCTTTTGTTAATTTATTGTATTTTTTCTGAAAATATTAATTTTTCAATGAATAGTGAATAAAACCAGTTTTATAGAAAACCATCTTTTCAATTCAAGTATTTATAAAAGAATATTTTATTGTAAAATAATTTTAACATTGAATTAGTCAATTTTTTTCAACATAATCAAATTAATTTCATTAGAATTAACATTATAATTAATTTTGATATAAAGAAATTATTCTTAAAAATATATTTTTGAGGGAAACTATTTTTCATCACATTTTGTGGGTTTAATTTAAAAGTAATTTCTTACACTTATAAGGAATGATCTTTATAATATTAATTACATATTTAGAATAAAAATTTAATAATTTTATGGATAGGTAAACTTTATTTTGGTCATTATGAATATTAACCATATTTAATATTTTTCACCTCAGTATGGGTAAATCATGTTTCTATGATTACAAAAAAATTGATAAATAATTAAAATATATTTAAAACAAACCTTATTTCAATTTTATGAGTTTAATTTTTCTTCCTTCATAAAATATTAGAATATATTTGGGCTTGGTACCATTTTTCTTTGATAATGACTTTAATATTATTTTATGTAATGAATAAATCCCAAATGTTGCACCCCCTGTTTAAATAACTCGAATATTTTTTAATGGGGATAAAATTAGATTATGTTTTGTTATAAATAGTTATCTGAAATAACAGATAATTTTTTCTATCATGGTAAATTTTTTAATTTTTAGTGGTGGAATTATTTCCTTAAATTCTAATTGAATGCCGAAACAATTTATGTGAAAGGAGTAGAAAAATTAAGTAAATGATTTAAAAAAATTCATTGTAATATTATTTGTGTTTTATACTGTTACATGATTTTATTGTTAAATATATTTATTAGTGATGTTTGAAATTTTTATATTCAAATTACATTACTGTTTTGATATTTTTTGAATTTGAATTTTGTTAATAGTCCCAAAAATGATTTTAATAGTATTTTTTGCTAAATAATATTTTATTAAATTATAAAAATATTATCTTTATCCTTATTAATGGTATATGATTTATATTTTCAATAATTTTCCATTTATTGGTCACTTTTAATTTTTAGTAACATTCATGACCACTAAATAGTAAAAAAACATTTATATCACAGTAAATGTCAAAGAGGTTAATGGGGGGTACAACTAAGAGATTAGGGTTAAAGAATCACCGAAACTTTTCTAAATTTTTTGTATGATATTTTTTTACATAACTACATCCTATATTCTAACTATATTTTTTAGAGAAAATTTTACATGAAAAATAATTTATATTAATTTAACTCTTTATGTAATTCTATGGGTACCCCTCTCCTCTCTTGTATAAGGGCACCACATCTCCTCTATTCCTCACATTTCTTAATCAAATTATATAAAAAACATTGACCAAAAACAATTATAAGATTCATCATATACTATCTATAGGTTCTTTTCTTCTTAAAAGACCCCCCAGGGTCCTTCATGAGATATCCAAAGGAGGTTCTTCAAATATGTTGTAATCGTCTTAATGGATCATTTTCATTTTACATCTTTTTATACGTCCTGAAGTTATATATAACCAATTAGAATATAATTAAATCACTAACTACCATATAAATATAATACTAGAAATTTTTCCTATACCCATATTTTGAAACCATGGTTATATCCCACAAAACAATGGGTATAGGCTATACCCATGGTTTCAAGGAATCGTGGTCAATATAGGAATTGGTATAGCCTTGAGCTATACTGATGGTTTGAAAAACCTATCTCTACGGTTTGAAAACTGTGGGTATAGAATATACCCTCAGTTAATCTAATTTTGGGTCTTCAATGTGTGGGTATACCAACCATCTATGACCACATATTATTAATGTGATACCCACTGTTCTGAAACTATGTGTTTACTCATTTTAAATAAAAAGAAAAACTCAGGTTTTAAACCCTCGCCTCTGCTCATCCACGGAATTTCTCTACCAATACACCACTTAACGTTATGTTTATATATATATATATATATATATATATTATCTTATATATCAATATATATTTATAAATTCTAACCTCTGACATTAGAAAGGTCACAGTGGCTGAAGATGGAGATGCAAGGAATCTGAAGGCTCTGTCTTATGTCGATGTAGTTTGATCAACTCAAGGCTCTTTAGAATGTTTGGGATCCCAAGACCCCGAGAGGCTTGAAAATGATACAAATTACGTCATAGAGTCAAGTATAAGAAAAGACTCTCTTGTCCTAAAGTTGGACAACCACTTTGAGAGTCCAGATCTCGACAGGCCGGAATAGGTGGTAGAAGCAGCTGGTCTGGATGATTCGAATGAGGCGTAGGGTGAACTCAGAGAGGCATCCAGTGATGAACAATCTTTCATACTCTCTAGAGATAGTAATTATGATCCTCATGGTGAAGATATTCTAAATCAAAGGAGGATGATGGGTTGGAAAGGAAACAAGAAGGGTCCGAAGTATTATACCTATTTTCCACTTCCAATGGAGACTAGATCTCCAAAACGGTTGAAAGGCAAAGAAAGTGTAGATGATCTCAAGGTTTAGAATTCCCCTGATCAGGAAATGGTTGTTTTCATTGAGGTTGTTCCTTTCAAATAAATCATTAATATTCATTATCAAGAGGAATTCATGGGAATGATGAATAATATGGAGCTGCTTATGCACTCTAGTAAAGAAATTTTGGATGATGTTTTGATGATTAAGGCCACACATGACGATGCTGATAAAATGATGGAAAGAACACTCAATGTGGACAATAATAGTGATAAATTTTATTGAATTGAAAAGAAATACCACATTCAAATAAGAGGCTTCAATGATGGGAATATCAACGAAGAGGAATACATGAAATCATGGGATTATTTGGACGATCATTTTGAGGACCTCCTAAAGGATGATCCGAGAGCTCAGGTATCTTCTACCATTTGAAAATTATTTTGGGATAATGATTTAAGGCATCTTAAAAGTTCCTTTGATAATTCTACAGTCATTTTAGTGCATGACCTGGGTATGCTTTGTGAGTTTCGAATTTTTACCCTAAAAGTGTTTTATTAATTAAAAAGTTACTTTTCAGTCAATGAATATATTTTGATAAACCGACATACATATAATACGAAGCCTACAAGTTTTGATCCCTCATTACTTCTCTATAACTAAAATTACTTACCACTAAACCATTTCCGTTTTAATGTATATGTATATAGGAAATCTTATATATATATATATAAACCATGATAAAAATAAAATGTCATGCACGGGATTCGAACCCTTAGAGCTACTACGCCGCTTAAGTCCCTTACCACTACACCATATTCACTTTCATATATATATATATATATATATATATATATATATATATATATATATATATTATAATATTTAAATTTTCATATTGTTGGTATAGGTAACTAAAACCGAGAAAATAGGTTTTACCACACAAATTGTTTTTCTCGAGCAAACATAAGGGACAACATTCCCACTAATATGAAAATTCGGGGTATAGGTTGGGATATACCCATAGTTCATGAAAACTAAGGGTAAAATCCCACCTATACTAATGGTTATGTGTAAACTATGGGTATAGGTTTTCTAACACCATTCCTGTGCATTTTTTTGGCTTCTCGCGCTTACACGTGTACCCTATATCCATGGATTAGAAAGAACCGTGGGTATACGTCAGAAAATGTCACCTATACCCACTATTAATGGAAAACATGGGTATAGTTTGGTATATGCCCAATGTTTTTGGGAAACCCATGGGTATATACCCATTTTCAAGTAGTTTTATTTTTCTTATGTTAATTTCATAACCTTATTCACATCATTTTCCAACCCATGGGGAAAGAAAACAATGTTCATGCAAACGTGTGGACTACCACCTCAACGAGATGATGTGTTTTGTTTTCCATCACTACCTACAATGGAAGCATATAAGTCTGGAATTAATGTATATTTATGATATTAATAAATTAATTATAATTATATGAAGATAATATATCATTTATTTTATTACACATCCATCCATTGGAAAATGGAAATGTCATTCGTGCATATATTTGAATTACCACCTCTATGAAGTGATATGATTCATTTTTCATGTACAAAAATCATGTCTAGTTATAAAATTATATTTACTATACAGAAATGATAATTATTTCATTATTATTATGCTATAGATGATAGAAACATGATACCTCTAACCAAGGTCAACCTACCGATGCCATTCCTTAACCATGAACCGAACATCCTCAATACCCAATGTAATCATGAATGATTAAGTAATTAAATACGTTATTAATATATATGAAATAATTGGTTAAATGATTTGTTATTAAACATGTAAATATTTATTAAACATGTAAATAATTAAAAATTGTGTATTATATAGGGGTCAATGGAAATACATAGAAAGTATGAACATTAGGTAAGGGGTTTCCTACCTAAATTTCAATTCATTGGGTTATACTTACACTCCATTAACTATGTTATTCAAAGATTACGTGTGAAATGACATTTCATTAAATTATATTTTCTTTCCACTTTCATTTTTTTTATTTACAATTTTTACACATAATCACATCATTGATTAAATTCAAAATTCAGTGACATGATCATTGTAAGGATTATTCATATCAATGTTGTTTCATTGAGACATGTCTTATATTGTGAACCTACATAATTTTATAATGTGTATCTGCTGAATATTAAGATATTAAGATATTAATTATTCTTTTATCATGATATATGAAGATTCTTTATAGTTCTAACTTTCATGAGTTATTTATTCAAATGTTATCAATGTTTCATGTGTTTTCATGTTATAAATTTGAATTCTTTTATATATAATTCATGTTATGAATCTTGATTTACATTTTAAGGAATAGTTACTTCCGCATTAATATATCTTAAGGAATTATTTCATGGAAATTATAGGTTGTATATAATCATTTTATGTTCCTTCATTCAATTAATTTAGGATTCAAGTATTTCCCGAGTTGTACGACTTTCATGACTCAAACAATATTAATTGCGAAATGTTTTGATTGATGAACCTATATTCAATTATATATTGTATACATTAAATACTAAAATATAATATCATGAATCATTTTTTTTAATAATGGTATTATATGTTCCTGATTACATTCATTATTTCAAAAAAAATATGTTTTTAAAATTTCATGAAGAGATTTTATTTTAAAATGTTATTTTAAATATTTTATAGACTTTTAACCAAACTCTTTTTTTGCATTATTTATCATTTTTCAATAATTATTTTTGAAACATATATTATTTCCTAAATTTATTTTCTATGATATTTAACCTTCATTTAAATGGATTTAAAACGAAATTTATTAATATTTTCTCCAAGGATCTCTTTTATATAACATTGCAACCGTTTTAAATGAATGTTTATCTTTAACATTAATGAAAGGAATAGATTTTCCTAGTATCACGACCATTATTTAATTTTAATATTTATTTATAATGTTTCATGATTATTTTCTATTTAAATTTCATTCCCTATATTTTTGAATTTTAAATGGAATATTATCAAAAGAAAAGGATATTTTCCCAAGATTTCAATAAAATATTTTAAATGTCCCTTTAAATATATTTTTCACAAAATTATCATTTATGGGTTCATTATACTTCAATAGAAATATGTTCTAATGATTACACCATTGTTATTTCTCTATATGACGTATGATTGTGTTAAAGAGATTTTCGTGGAGTCTGTTTCTTTTCCACGGGTTAATCATGTTAAAAATGAATGGTGTTTGTTTTAATTGGTGATATATTGAGAAGTGTAATATTTTAAAGGTTGTGTTCATTCTATGGTAGTTGTACATATGTATTAATGATATAAGTGTGGTTATGTTATAAAAAAGGATGGTTGGGTCTGTTATATCCTTCTAATGCATTGTATAAAGTGATAGAGTTATATTTTGTAAGTTAATTCTATAAGATAATGGAGTTGACTATTATATGTTACTCTGAAGAGATGACGAATTTTACTAAATATGAATAGATCCTACGAGACATAAAATTAAACTATTATATTTTACTCTTAAGATAATGTTGTAATTATAATTTTTAGGTGATTCTATGATGAATGTTGGATGTTCCAAAATACCTAAATAGTTTTTTCAATGCTTTATATGAGTTCTAATGGATCCTTTCTTCATGGATTGTTTTCCTAGGGATCATTATTTTTGATTTATAAAAATCATTCCTTATTATAAATATTTATGTCATGTGTGATGATTTATGAGCCATTTTTTGGTATGAATTTCATTATGTTATGCTCATGCACTTTTATTATTTCCTCATACACCTATGCTCATCTTATAACCAATGATGATATTTAATTCTTAATTGTTATGTTTACCCTTCCTAATTGTTTGATCTCACCCATATTATGTTTTCCATTTTCCCATGTTAATAAGGGTGATGTTCAATGAATTATGTCTAAAAAGGATTTATGTGTGAATTCTTTAATGGGATATGTTGAATACCTATTGTGAAATAAGACAAGTTGGGTATAGTAGAAAGAATGTTCATCTAAAGGCATCAATATTATTATGTAAGAACTCGTACTAACTCCATAAAACATAAATCCTAAAAGGTCATTGGGTATGTAATTAATTAAATATTTTCATTTGATTTTAAATGTTTTAGATGGCTAAAATTGGGTCATGATTATCAATATCAATGAAAGAAAATTAAATATTATGTTTCTAGCACAAAATATTGGAGTACAAGTTTAGGGATATTATAGTAAACCTAATCCATTTTATTTACAGGAAAAGTGGATTGGTATTACTCCCAATTACCATAAACATTGTTATATATTGTAATATAATATGGTTAAAGGATAGGGAATAAAAAATATCAACTATTTTATAATGATATTCGAATAGGTCCTTGACATATAATAAAATTTCCCAAGAAAATGTATATATTATATTCCTATACAATACAAAATTTTAAGGCAATACCACATTCCTATAAAATAGAGTAATTTTATTTCATTCTACATTCCTAATTTATATAACCCTGGATTTCCTTAAGATATTAAAATCTTATTCCATGCTATCTTTTATAGTTTCATGAACATCAAGTATGTATTAAATTGAAAACACAAAATTTTATTATTATGTAATATCTCTTCATAATTATTTTATAATATTTAAGTATTTGATGCAGTTATTCATGATGGTTATCACTTGATCCTATATATTATGGGAATATAAACTATTGATAATTTTTATAATTACTAATAATAAATTTTTACCCTCAATAATATTTTAACTCACTCTATTTTAATGTTTCCCCATTTTCATAGGTCATTATAAGTGATGAAGATATTTTGGTCAGATTACAATATATATGAGTAGAATAATAACATTTTGTTTTATAGGTTTATGATTTTATATGTACCGATATCAAATAGATTCAAAATATTTCATTCTAGATGTTGGTTGAATTTTATGTTCAGTGTGATATTTTTTTTGTTTTTCACAAAATTTAGAACTCTGTGTTTTGGGTACATCAACTCTCAATTTCATTCATATATATAATTTCATTTTCAGTTTTTTTAAAATAAATTTTTATTTTTTCTATGTTTATATTTTAATTTTATAATTTCACCCATGGTTTATTATTCCTAGTATATATCCCATTTTCTCTCATCATACCTTTTTATATGCAATTAATTTGTAGAAGCAGGTATGTCATATGAAACTATATTCATTTTTTTTATTTTATTGACTCCTTATAAACAAAATTAAATGAACATTTTATTTATTTGAATGATTATATTTAATTTTTTTCCAACCCACAAATCCATTATCCAATATAGATTACTCATACCCTTTTTCATAATACATAATCATATGAAAGAAATCCCAAGATTTATTCCTCATTATATAAATAAAAATGTATATAATGATTTAAAGAAATGAAATACGGAAGAAAGAATTTATTATTCATATCTGTTGTATTCCCTTTTCTTCAATTATCGATGATAACAAATTCTTTCTCATTTCATTTTCTAATATTATGCCCATTCATAAATTCCTTCCCCTTTAAATATTCATGTCACCCGATATATGGTGGTCGAATACATACTGCTTCGAAGGGTAATTAATAGTATATGGATGGCCACATGGCCTCTTTTATTTACCTTGGAATTATCACATGTCCAATTCATTATTCCACATTACCTAATTGGACATCGTGTTTGGATTTCAGTGTAATTGTAATATATTAAATTATTATTTGATTTTACGTCTACTTGACACTTCCCAAACGTGATTAAATACTCAATCTGCACATTTTTAAAGATATATAACATATTTCCTCTAATTTAGTGTATTAACCTATATAAATATGTCATTAAATTGATTTTTGAAAGTAATTTGTAAATATATATATTCATTTCAAATATAATAGTAAATCCTTTAACGAAAATCACACACTATTTAGCCAAGTGTTTCTATGATTAGTACCATATAATTTCTATATCTTAATGAATTTTACACATCATGATTTTCTATATTACCTATTTTATTACATAGGTTTGTTGTAATATGTTTTTAGGGATTGAAGATAAATTTTTTAGGTTCATGTAGCACACATACGTATATAAATATAGCATTATAGGATAGGTGGGACTATAATTATATATCTATCACATTAATTGGTCCAATAATGATATCACACTAGATGATAATTCCATAGAATAATTTCTATTTAATTTTTCCATTTTCCTACAAACCAGAATTAGTTATCCATTTCAATGATGACATGGATAAAGTGAAAAATAATTTCTCAATATTTCATGTTCTAGATATTGGAATCCCATTGCAATAAGTTGTGGATAAGATATATTTTATTTTTGAATTTTATGAAGGTTTATATGAATAATTATTAAATAAAATATTATATAATTAATTATAAGTAATATTCAAATGTCATAAAATATTTTTGGTATATTATTTTGAGACCAAGAAACATTTTGGTGTCCGTGAAGTAAGAAGAAGATGGTTATGAAGAAAGAAGGATTGATCTAATTGTTTCCCTTTTTTGTCTATAATAAATCAATTTAATATGATGATAATTCCTTATAATGTTTTGAACATATTTGTGTTTGTGTTCTGGAGTCCAACAGATTGAGTACAATGGACTTAGTCCAACAAATCGACGATAAAACCAAATGTTTTCACAATATCGTCAGGATATTATGTTCCTAAAAATGAAACCAAAATATGCTTTCCTGTTCATTAGAGTAAAAAGTATCATGATCATTATAAGGAATTCATGATCCTAGATAAATTTGTTCAAGTTAATAAGTTGGTAGAAAGTGGTAGAAATATTATTTCTGAACAATGATAAGTGATTTTGAAGTTCTATAAAAAAGAGTTGAATGAAGTATATCCTAAAAACATAAAAAAGATCATGATTTTAAGTGATAAAGATAGAAATAGTCATCTTAGAGAAAAATCATTGGATAGAGTCCACTAGATGGTGTTTTGAAAATTTATCTAATTTAGTACATGGGATATACTCTTATAATGTCATCTGAAAAATTCTATATAAATTTTTTTTAATGTCATCATACATGGGATTTTTTATGAAAGATTAGAAGGAAATGTATTTCGAAGGAAGTCTTCAGAATAGGTTAATCAATGTTCCCCGATTAGAGGGAATATGCAGATCTTAACTGGTGAAAAAGTATAAAGTTTACAAGATATAGGAGTTACCATGAATTTTTAATTGATGGAGTTTTTCATAGTATTTTACAATGTTTTTATAAATACATTGAAATTTATGTTGATGATATCTATGTACAACACTCCAATAATAATGAAGTAAGGTTCTTGATTCTATATGAAATTTAATAAAATTTTAAAGAACAATAAAGTTGAGATTTAAAGAAGATTTTATGAAGATTTTTGACTCCTATTACAGTACTAGAATTTCTTATATTTTCAACAGATCAATTGCGATGAACAAATTTCTCATCGTAAATAGTCCGCAAACATCACCTATTTGTGACGGAGGTAGAATTTTGGCATGAATAGTAACTAGTTTTGACAGATTTATAAATCCGCCTCAAATATATTTGGTGGGATTTCCCATCACCTAGTAGGAAAAGAATTCATGATAGGAATTTGGTATAGATTAATCTATCTATCAAAAATGACCTTTGAGTTGACAGTATTTGCAAAGGGAATTGAATTCCATTGCGAATATTTTTCAACGAAAACAGTTTTGTGATGTAATTAATTCTGTTACTATTATACCATCACAAAAAGTATCATGTTTTAATTTCTCGCGCCAATCCATTCTTCCTCCTCCCCTTTCGTTCCTTCTATCTCTCTCCCAAAGGCCACAGAGCTCTACCGACCGCCCTAATTTGTGCAACCCCAGAATGATATGTTTTTGAGGATTTTTGGGTGATTCCCACCAAGTATCTATGGTGTAGACTCTTTTTCTGTCCTTCATTAGTTTTCTTTGGTATTTCCATTATATTGATAAATTGTCAAAACCTAGGTTTAAAAATTTACCACATTTTAATGATTTATTTGACATGTAGGGTTAGTTTAAATATGTTATTGAAAATTTGAGTATTTTGATTACGCCCAAATTGTTTTAATATGATGTAAATTATTTTTCACAATGTATGATCTTAAAACTGGATAGATTTTTTTGGGTGTTTAGGGTTGTTGAAACATTATTATTTTATTTTATCTGAAATATGATTATTATTATCATATGATGGATGATTGTATTTGTTCTCAAATAAATTGGGTCTTCAACACTTTGATCTATTTTTATTTTATTCATGTTTTATGGTTTCTATAAATTAATAATATTTATCTGATCATAATATTTGTTTACAATAATTATATTTGCGCACAACTAAATTTTTCTTGATCATTGTGCCCACAAATATAAGTGGGTGCACATATTTGAGTATTTTGAATATGTGTATAATATTTTTTTGATCTTTTCACATGAATAATATTTTTTTATAATTATATTTGTTCATGCATAATATTTTTTTAAAAATAATAATTATTTATAGTAATATTTTTTTAGAATAATTTTTTAGGTGTTTGTCCAAGTATGTATGTGTATCTAAATATTTATATGACTAAATATAATTTATAGGTTTTTAATAATTATTATAAATTTAATTTCTAAAAAACATTTTAATAAAACATTTTTTAAAAGTATTTTGTTTTATAAAAAAACGTTAAAAATTTATATAATTGAAAAAAATGACAGTTTAAAATATATAATATTTAGTAGATACTTATTTAATAACAATCAGGATATTTTTTTGTAATAGTTTGTAAAAAAATATGACAAATATAAAGAATTATTATAAATTCAATAAAATATTAATTATTAAAAATGTAGTATTAATTTAAATAATTTGTAAAAATAAAAAAATAATTAATAAAATGTAATAATTGTTGAGTCTCTATTATTAATAAATTTTAAATATTATTGATAATTAAAGAATTATAATTATTTGAAAACATTCATAATAAAATATAACAATATTTAGAAATTCATAAAAATTCATAGAAAATGTTTTATTAATTAAAATAATTAGTATTAATATTTTGTATAATGGTTGTAAAAACACCCAATATTCACAACTATTATAATACGTCAAGGGTAATAATTATTAATTAAAAAATAATTAATTCTAAATAAGTATGAATTCAAATTAATTATTCATTTAATAATATGAACTCTATTTTATTTATAAATTATTTCAATAAATTATAAATTCAATGTAATAAAATTATATATGTATGTGTGTGTGTGTGTTTATATATATTTTATATTTGTATATTTGTTTAAAAATTATTTAGAATATATTTAATGTATTTATATTTATTAAGAAATTGTGATATATATAGTAATTATTAATATTGTAATAATAATTTAAATAAATAAATAATAATCAATAAATAATTTATAATAATTTATCAAATTTTAATAATAATAATCATTACATAATAAAATTGTAATTATAAAATTCAAATTGAAATTTATGAAATTGTGATTTATATATATAATCATTACATAATTTATAATAATTTAAACAATGAATAATAATCATTACATAATAATAATTACATAATTTATAAAAATTAATAATAATTAAAAATTACCACTACATATTTTATAATAATAATCCTTACATAATTAGTAATATTCATTTCATAATTTATAATTAATTGCGATATATATAGTAATTATTAATTAATTAATAATCATTTCATATAATTGTTTAATTAATTAATAATCATTTCATATAAATGTTTAATTAATTAAAATAATTTATATTAATAAGTTTTATTAATATTGTAATATATATTTATATATAAAAATAAATAATTATATAAATAATATTAATAAATGATTGAAAATGATATCCCCCCACGTGATATGTAAAAAAACAGTCCACACTTACAAATGTTACATCGCAGAAAGGGAAAACCCAGCATCTCGGACCCAACGATGATCTCTGATTTGTCATATGATACGTAGTTTGAAAGATATACTGATTTTTTATAATTATTTACTATAAAAATATTAAATTAATTACCCTCCCATGCAATGTAACTACTCAATGCTCACAAATCTAATATCATGCCTTGGATTAACCCCACATCCCAGACCTGGTAGTGATCTCCAATTTATCATATCAAGCACCATTCAAGAGATATTTTATTATATTTAAAAAAATAATTTAAATATATTTTCTTATTTGTATCAACCTCGAGCCTCTTCGGGCCCTACCAACAAGTTCTAACCCAGTGCCTGACTGGGCTTATATTTCATAGAATATTTCAAGATGGTAAAATATAATAATAATTTTCAACTACTCAAAATGACTAGAAATAATTATTCTTATTCTTGTTTTTTAGATATCTATGGACTATGGAAATAGAAAATAATATCTATTACGTGATCACGATTAGATAAAAATCACAAAAATCCAAAAAGATATGGTTTAAAACTAATCTACATTGATGGTGTTTAAACCATTATATCATTTGCATCATCAAATTCATATTTATTCCTAAAGGAACAATTAAATGTCTATTTCAGAATTGTGGCCTTAAGAAATTAAAAACATTTGACAATGCTGGACATCATCTATTGAATTATGGTTTTTGGAAAGATAATATTTTTTGGTATCCACGTGGTGAAAAAATTTAAGTAGAAAATTAAAAAAAATATGGTTCCATATCAATCAATTCAGAATTTAATACATGATGCATCTGTTCCATCTATTCCTAAAAAAACTCAGAATAAAATTTCATATCCTAAATATGAACCTTCTTAGTTTTACAATTTGTTGAAATCTATTATTGAGCCCTTATATACAAGATTATAGAAGAGAAAACTTGAAGCTGTTACAAAATTTATGGCTATTAAATCATATTTTGGAATTTCTAAAAGTAGTTTTTATTGGATTTTATCTTTCGTTATGTTGTTGTTTGCTGATAAAAATACATTTCCAGTAGTTTCTATGAATGTAAAAGGCAGACACATAATTTTCAGAACCTCATAACATACAGTGAGGCATTTCTATTAATGTTTTTGTCCATTTGGTGCTTATAGCAATCAATATTCTTGTTGTCTTGTTTTAATTACTTCTTACAACTTTCCTCCTATTATTTTGATGAAGTATATATATATATATATATATTTGATGATGTTAATACCAAGACATACAGAGAAGAATATTAATGTTTATATGAAACCACTAATTGATTAGTTAAATTCATTATGGAATAACGATGTTACTACATTTGATATAACTACGGATCATAATTTTTTATTGAAGGTTGCATTAATATGAATGATCAGTGAATTTATGAAGTATTGTATGTTATCTGGATGGAGCACACATGGTCTAAAATCATTTCTGTACTGAATGGGTGATAATAAGAAATTTATGCTTTGTAATGGTAGAAATGTTAGTTATTTTGATTTTTATTGGATATTTCTTCCTGTGGATCACCCTATTCGAAGAAACATAATTAATTTTACAAAAGGTCGAACTAAAACAGACACACCTCCAAAAATTCTCTTTGTTAATCATGTAAAATCTATTTTCTATGCATTACCACATATTACTTTTGAACCATCCATAAATGACCAAAAGATAAATGGTTTTGGGAGAGATCATAATTGGATAAAGTGGAGTATTTTTTGGGACCATCAATATTAGTGTGATTTTTTGGTTCGATACATGTTATATGTAATTAATATTGAGAAGAATATTTTTGATAGCATTTCAATATAGTATTGGACACACCAAGTAGTCCAAGGATAATGTAATGGCATAGTTAGATCTTGTGCAGATTTGTAAACATCGAAAACACAAATTATTTGAAGATGAAAGATCACAAAAATTAATGAATCCAAAAGAGGCTTACACACATAGAAAAGAAACTGTTTATTATTCTGTAAATGGCTTAAATATTAGAGTTTACCATATGGTTATGCTTCTAATTTGTCTTGTTGCATATGAAATGGTCAAATTACCAGGTTAAAAAGTAATGATTGCCATGTCACAATTGAAACATTAATGCATGTGGGTCATAGAGGGCTATTGAATTCTTTAATCTAGAACATTTTGACCAAATTATTTTTTTTAAGATATTTAGTTGAAAATTTTGATTTATAATTCATTGAATTACTTGGAAAAAGTTATAGTTTTAATTTTAAGTAAATTGGAGAAAATATTCCCACAAAACTTCTTTGATTCCATTGAATTTTAAATATTCAATTTTCCATATAAAGCTAAATGTGGAGGCCCTATACAATTCCGGTGGATGTATCCTTTTGAGATATGTATGAAAAAATTAAATAATAAAGTACATAACAAATCATTAGTTGATGGTTCGATTGTTGAAACATACTTATAGGAGGAAATTTCAATTTTATACTCATATTATTTTCAGTCGAAATATCATTAAAAACATAATCGGATGGGTCTCAATGAGAAACATGTTGATGATGTTTCAAAACATCAATTATCATTTTTAATCAGTCCTAGCTTTGTTTCGGTGGTTATCATGAGTGATGGATTATAGTTGAAGAACTGCACAGAGATCTTACATATGTTCGACTGAATTTTGAAGAAATGACATGATATGTGTAGTAAGTACTAATTTTTTATTATTTATTTTAATATTTATACATTATTTTTTATTTAATTTATTTCTTTAGAATATATTATTACTATATAAAAATTCAATTTCTATAAATTACATCTTCTGCTCTTGAGGAATGTCAGCCACAAAATCATTCATATTGGTTTCAAAGACTGGTAAGTAATGTTTTTTTATAGAATAGTAAATAAATTTTTCAATGATATCTACTATTAATATTTTTTATTTTTTATAGGTAACACAACATGAAAATTAAATTTATAGTTAATTATGTATTCTCAAAACCCTCTACAGTAATTGGTAAAATATTATGATGGGTATGTTGTTAATGGATTTCGATTCCATACACGCTTATATAGAGACTCAAAGAAATAAATAAATAGATGTGTTCATTTGATATGATACCATAATAAGGAAAGTTATGTTTACTTTTATGGTATAATAGATAAAATAATTGAGTACTGTTATTGGGTACCAAATTATGTTACAATGTTTAAATGTCATTGGTTTGGTACTGATTGGTGGTTAAGAGTTCATCTATGGCATGGAGTCGTTGACATTAAATATTAAAATATTTTTGCATCAAATGAACCATTAATGTAGGAACATCAAGAGAATAATGATTTCTATATGAATTACTATGGTGATTCGAGAGATTTAAAGGACTTGTGGAGTGTGATAAAAATGAAATCACATGACCATTATTTTATTGAAAATGAAAATGGTTCTGTGGAAGTGAAAAATATAGAAAATTTTCAAGAAACAACCAAAAATATATCTCTTACCTGAGAGGATATAAATATTTATGATGAAACCTCTCATTTAAGGGATGATGAAATAGATAATGCTGATGAAGTAATAAGGGATGATGAAACTGAAACTCATATGCAAGATGGCGTTGATAAAGATGAGGATGAAGACATTGATGTTAAGGAAAATAGTGATGAGGATGAGGAATAATATATTATATTCAGGTCTTTAGATACATGTAATTATCATATTCTTATATTTATAATTTTTTTAAATTTCATATATGTATTAAAAATATGTTATGGGTAACATTATTTTAGTTTTATATTCAAAAGATTTTTATATTTCATATTTTTTTAACAATCTCTTAGTTGTGAGGATATTTGCATCAGATGGATAGAGATGATCCTCATGAGGATTTATTACATTCCCTCACTAATGTCAAACTTCATGATGATGAGCCCGATTCAGCTACTTCTCCTTGGGATGGTGGGTCTACTGTGAGGTGGCGTGGTCTTGCTCGATTACTAATTCTGGATCCTATTCTTGAGAGATGACCATCTATTGATTTTCATCAGTGTTTACATATGTTAGTTTAAATTTTTAATATGAAATTTATTTTATATTAACTGTGTATTAATTTTATAATAATTTTATTATTATATATTTTTTTTCAATTTTCATATTTTTATACATTTAGCGATTGTCCCAGCTAGTGCGATGCTGAGAAATTATTTTTCCTAGCCATGGGTGCCATGGCACGTAGTACACATCGGCCTACGTGACCTGAATTTTGACCACTATATTATATGTTATTAAATAATATATACATTTTAAAAATTTATTTAATTACTAACATATTTTTTAAAATTGTCTTACAGAATCTATTTTCATTGATTTATCATAGTCAGAGAGGTCACATCTTAAAGCCATGGGATACTTGTACACACGAGCACTTTCACCAGTTTCTACACAACTTTAGAAAGCTAGATATGGATAAATCAAGGGATACCATCTTTGATTAGTCTTGCATATCACAGAGTCTCAAATATATATCAACATGGATGGTTTGTGATCATTCAGTCGAGGAGAAACTTTTATTATGAGATCAGCAGCTGGAGGTTAGAGCTGGGGGAGGAAGGAGGTAACCCATAGGGTCGGAAGTAATATATTTGGAATAAATAGATGAAATATGGTAAGTGATATTATTTATTAATGTTTATTTATTTTGACTATAACATGTTTATTATATTATATACCCTTCTACTGACCCATTTCTTTTGGTGTTTGATCACTTTAATAAGATTTATTCGGATCCCTATACAGAAGTTGTAGGCGAACGACATCACCGTATTGTGGTTAGTGATTTTTTTGACCAATTTAATCAATATTAAAATTATTGTTATTATAATTTTGTTATTATATTTAAAGGAAACATATGAGGATGTGACTTCTCATTCACAAAAGATTCAAGCTGATTCGGAACAAGAAGACATTTCTGATTCTGGTATCAATGAGAGGGCTTGGATAAAGGAAACTTCACAAGGTGTCGAGAAAGGTTGAGTGGTTAGTATTGGTTCTTAACTAACACCTACAATTTATTATGGTACATTTTTTATGGAATTAGTGAACATATAGGGAGATCATGGATAGTTTTCATTGATGTTGTCGTCCGCTGCACATTATGAGGAGAGGTTAAGACCTCGAGATGAGATGATACAACAGATGCAGAAGAAGAGGGCGGAGGATCTTGAGTAGAAATGTCTGAGATATGAGGGGATGATGGAGTATATGTGGAATCATTCCTATGGCATTGGTATGGAGTTCCCCCTTGTTCATCAAGTGATCCTCTTCCACCTTATGCCATTTGATGATTTCTGATGATTTTCATGAATGTTTTGTAATTTTGTGTGACAGAAATATTGTTTTTGAATTTTTTTATTAATTTTATGTGTGTTTAATTTTTTAATTTTTTTATATTTACACTTTTATTTATTTATAAATAAATAATTATTTTTTAAAGGTTATTTGCGACAAATATTCACAAAAGGGTTTTAAATAATATTTCAGGATTTTTTGCAGATGACTATATAGCCATTACAAAAAATAAATTCTTCAATGGACTGTCAAAAATAAATATATTTACGACGCATTATTCCACGACTATCTATTTGTGATGGACCCCCTTAAAAATTAATTTTCTATGGGAATCCGTCTCAAATGTACCATCAGAATCATAAGAAAGTCTTATCATGTTAACTAAAAGGTTCGATCTTGTCACGAGAATAATTTTTCAATGGAGTGTTCAAAGATTGAGTGAGATATTTGAATTTGATGTTCGTGATAATCCTTACATCTTAGGATATATGATTACAATAAAAAAGAAAGAAGGTGCATCAAGAAATGGATGGCCAATATAGTTTTTTCTCGGTGGCGTATTGAAGAAGTGAAGTGTTTTGTTATGATAAAGATTTTTATAATCAATTATAATTATATGAACAATCTGACAAAGTGATTTGAAAAAAAGAGGTGATCAGATGAATAGGGGACGAATATACAAGACCAAGTGCAATAGATTGAGGGAAACAAATGGAGAAGTGATTAGATCGGAAATCTCATAAAAGTTGATCATTAGAAGACAGACCGTGGTACTTAATGATGGTGTCACATGTAATGATTTTTATGCAGTTTACGGTGATAGTGCGAAAAAATAATTAGACAACTAGGAGAAAGTGGAGGTCAAAGGTATACCGTAACATGTGACACCAGAAATAGTGGATCATAACTATCAAATAGAGTTCAGGATATCAACAAGGGTGATAATGCAATGACCCATTCATTTTAAAGGATATTTGTTTCCACAAAATGTGTGTTGTATTATTTTATACCAAACAAAATAATATCTCTTTAATAATGAAGTAAATATAAAGGGAAATGTGACCTGTTGTATTTGATCGTTACATGACTATGTTTCAATTATGTCTATTGACCAATTATGACCATTGGTTAATTATGATTGTTGTTCAATATTATGGTTGTAATTATACTATTGTTAATACTTTTTTATGATATAATTTGTTTTTAGAAGTAGAAATGATGAAGAATAATTAATGAAGAAAGAAGAATCATTGGCCTCAACCAGTATAGTAATTCCGTATGAATCCCATTTTCATATCTTTTGAGGGAGGTAGAATCATAGAGGTCTAATCTTAACCAAGCCCTCTCGGAGTTTCAGCAAGTGAAGCTTTAATGAAATCTATTATGGTTGATGTTCAAGTTAGTGGAAATTACCACTTGGGTGATGATATATGAGCTTCCCCATGAATTTATCACAATCATACACATTAACATTTAGCAGTATGTGGGTGTTATAAAGAGTTATTTTTTTAGTACCTTGTTTCTTAATGTGTAAATAATTTTAAAAATGGAATTTTTATTACATCAATTCCATTTTATGGAGAGTTTTTCTTAATAAAATTGAGATGGAATTTAATCAATTGATTTTTCGTATAGAAATTGTACTTTCTAAAAAAGATATAAATATTTATAATAAAATAACATATTTTCAGTAATACATATTTTAATAAAACAGTATGATAAATAAAAACTATTATTTAAATATAAATGATAAAATTATTTTTTTCATGTTTTAGAAATTTTACTATGAATTTTTAATTCTGTATTATTTTTCATAAATAAGGATTTTCATATTTTAGTGGTTTAAATGTAATATTTATAGAATTACATCGATAAAATAAATATCATTTTTGAATCCTTTACAAAATTATATTAGTGTGAATTTATGAGAATGTTCTAAAATATTTAATTTTTCCCATGAATAGTAAAAATATAAATTAAAAATTTTGGTAAGTTTAATGAAATCATAATTACGTAATAATGATTTAAAAATTAATTAAACACTATATATTACAAAAAATATTTCATTTTATTCATATCATGTTTTTAATGTATTTTAATTAATTTTAAAATATATAATTTACATTCCAAATTTTAAAATAAAGACTTTATCTTTAAAAATGTTATTTTGAGGAAACATTACATTTCCTTTCCAAAATAATTAATATAAAATAATGGGTGACTATTTTGGTTTAAATTATAAGATAATGTGTCCCAACTGTCCAATAATTTGGGAATATACCAGTGGAAAGACCATGGTTTTTCATTTTCCACAACCTAGATTTCCAAGTCCTATATTTGGAAACTAATAAAACAATTCCCCGCTTTTTCTATAAATACCCACCCATTTATTCATTTACATTCACTAAAATTATTACTCCATAAATAACTTGTATTTTCACATCCCAAGGAGTCCTACCATAGTGACCTCAATCTCTTAAGGACCCAACCTTCTTGTTTAAGAAGTTACTTTTCAATGTAAGGGAAAATCATTCCTCTCTCTTCATTTTAAGAACCACTTTTTTATATATATTCTGAATATTGTGGTCACTCTCTCGTATTTCCTTATTATTCACTACCTTACTGAAAAATAATTTTTTATAAATGGGATACCCATGTACCCTCTCTATTTACTCATTTTTAAAAACCATGTTTTATACTCATTATGTTGTCGATTCTACTTCTCAAAATTTATATCTTATACTCAAGAAATTCCCTTTTATTTCATTTTTCTGAGTACACAAACCACTTTATTTTCTAGGTGTATTCAACAAGATTTAAGAATTATTTATTTTATTATTCAATTGACAGAAATAAAACCTAAATTCCCTCTCTATGGGTTATAAATGACATAATGATCATTTTTAATGAACTTATGAAATCCCATGATTTTAATATGAACCCCATTGATTTAATTATACATAGGTTATTTATGAAATAAATTGTTATTATCAATATGGATCACATTAAAATTAAAACATATGAAGGTTTTACCCTGAAAATGCTCCAATCCATAAGATAAATATCTTAATCTCTAGAGATGACATGTTTTAGGATACCTTTGTGAATTACCCTTGCAGTTTTTATGAGACCTCAGTGAAAAACCGTGGTGATATGCTTATGAATGTATCATTTAAATGTTTCATAGAAATTAATATGTTATTAATTGAGTTCATATTATTATGATTTTCTTATTTCTCATGACGTATTATTAGGACTCATGTTCTTATTAATATTCTTCATGTTTACAAGAAAATTGTTTCCCCTGCTTTCCCTTAAAGGGCATTATGCTGATCCTTTCCATTGATGTATGTCCCCAGGTATGAGATACAATAATTCTACATTGGATGAAACTTTTACGAATCCTTTCATGTTTATTAGAAAAATATTTTATATTTTCATGTATTGTGTTCCTTTTCCAAGAAAATAAACTTTAAAAGATCTTATGTTTTTCCAATGTAATGAAATGTTATTTCATAAAAAGGTGGTATGTTATAGTTCATATCAAATGATTGTTTAGTTATTTTGAATAATTAAGATTTTAAAACATTACTAAGAACCATATGGATAAGTTAAAATATAAAAAAACTTTATTGTATTTTGATAAATTATTAAGTAAGTTGTTTCCGAGCAAAGAAATAATTTTCTCGATCGGAACAAGTGGTTGTGGATCTGGCATAGATATATCTAGGGGTAACAAATAAAACACCCACAATGATATATACTTGAATGGGAATTGGGGTATGAAAATGGAACTTTATTCAATCCTGGTTTGACACTCTTGAAGGATATTTTTGGTTAATCACATGATTTTTATGAACCATTATAAAGGATTTATAGAAAATGTAATTTTTGTTAAAGAATAATATATTTAATCATGATGTATTGAGACATTAATATTCATTTAAAATTATAATATTTTTAAAAGAAATATGTTTCTTGGACAATTTTTTATTCTTTTAGAAAATATCAGGAAATAGGTGGTACTGCGTATATGGTGACTGTAACGGACCTTGTGATGATGACCATCTGAAGGAAGATGAAATAGAAATATTCATGAGAATAATGAATCAACTTACTCATGTTATGAGAAATAACATGAATCAAGACAATAGATAGAATTTACTTATAATGTAAAAAATTTCTATTGAATCCTTTATATATCAACAACCACCTTCATTCAGTAGATCTACCAGACCATTGATTTTTGAAAAATGGATAATCACTTTAGAAACGAACTTTTTTATTCTCTGTGGTTTGCATCAAGAGAAATTCACCCCAGATCTGTACCTCTTAGAGGGAGAGAATTATATGTGGGGGAAATTAATTTAAAACAAAATTCCATGAAGGGAGGTTGAAGCTATGGAGTGAGAAGAGTTTAGGGGAACCTTTTAAAAAAAATAGTTCTCCCATTCAATGCGAATGAAAATGAAGTAGGAATTACTAGTTCTGAAGCATAAGGAAAACGAATATATGGGAAGATATGATACGACCATTACAATACATTATTGTTAAAATTCTATATTTTTTAGTGATCCAAAGAGAATAGTTGATAGATTTTTTTGTGTAATAAGACCACATCTATGGAAGAGTCTATCCAATCAAGACTATGAAATCTATGAAGAGATACTATGAAATCCTTTGAAGGTTGAATTTTAGTTTGGAGAGATTCAATGGTCCAATAGATAGAATTATAATTAGAGATAAAAAGAGATAATATTGGGGAGGAAATTTATCATGGAATAGGGGTAAAGAAAGTGAAACTTCCTACATGTAACAACTGTTGGAAAATCATTTAGGGAAATGCTTCTTTAGGAGTGGGAAATCATACAAGTGTAGAAGAGATAACCATGTTTCTTAGAACTTCCATAGTGAGGTGAAGCCTAAACTTCTGAACACTAACGATAAAGTGAAGATAGTGGGGACCCATCCTGATGTCATCTTCTATAAGTGTGTATATATATGGCACTTTTCCAGTCATTATTCAAATCATAAGGTAATGGAGTGTAATCACTATCAACCTCAGTATAGGTCAAGAGAGAAAGGATGTGATTTTTCTATAATTCAGGATGAAGTTGAAGCTCAAAATTATTGGGTAGTAGGTACTCTCATTTTTCTCTAAGATCTCATAGGTACATTGTATGATTTGAGTTTAATTCGTTCCATTTATTACTCCATGTTTAAAAACAATATAGAATCAATCCATGAACATCTATAAGTATGGTTGTCATTCCAGACTCTCGTGGGGATTATCAATGCATCAAAAGTGTATATAAACACTAGTATTGTCTTTTGAAGGCACAATATCTTAAAAAATATAGTATTCATTCCCATGATGGAATTACAAATTATAATAAGGATAGAATAGCTCTCAATGTAAAATACCAAGATAAATTAAAGAAGTAATGAATTATTTGTAGTATTGAATGGAAAACCTATAGTTTACTTCAATGGAGATTTATATCGACCTGATCGACATCTAAACCCACCTCCCATAGCCTTTTTCATAGAAATGATCATTGAAGATGAAGAAGGAAATGAAAGTATAGGAATAAAGAATGTCCCCATCATATGGGAATACATTAACTTATTTCTTGAGGAGATACCTAGTCCAACCCTAGAAAGTGAGGTAGAGTTATCTATTGAAATAATCCCAAGATACAAACTGATATTAGAGACCCTATATATACTGAAAAAAGTGGAGCTGGAAGAATTAAAGAAAAAACTTGTTGATATTTTGGAGAATGGATTTATCCAGCAAATTCTTCCTCCTTAGGAAGAACATGTTCTCACTATAAATAAGAAGGATGGATCAATGAGGACATGAATTAATTATTGAGAACTTAATGGGATCACCGTGAAGAACAAGAATCCTCTTCCACAGATTGATGATTTATTTGATAAACATCATGGGGTTCAATTTTTCTCTAATATTTATTTTATATCTTGTTATCATCAATTGAGGTTAAATAAAGAAGATATTATAAAGGGTTCCTTTAGATCAATATACGATAATTATGAGTTTTTTTATTCCCTTCATCTTGACTAATACTCATTCTATTTTCTTTTATTAGATGAATGTTGTCTTTAAATACTAACTTGATTACATTGTGGTAGTTTTTATTGATGATATTATAATATAATCCAAAATTATTAAGAAGTATGAGGATTATATTGAAATTTATTAGAAAGATGAGGCTCTTTAAAAATATCATCAAATGTGAATTTATGATACAACAGGATTGTTTCTTATGGAACACTATAAATTATGAAGGAATCTCTATTGATCCTTCAAATACAAAGGTTGTGGAAGAGTGGTATCATCATAAAATATTAATTGAAATTTTTAGTTTCCTCACTTCATTTTGATACTATATAAGGTTTCAAAAAAATCATGACTTTATAATCCACTGACCATGATAACTTGAAAAGGGGCATAGTTCATTTGGACAAAGGAGTATGAAGAAAGTTTCCATGATCTGAATTGATTCTTTACTGCACCCATGTTAAATATACCCTTTATAATAGAAGGATTCCTTATTTTTAGAGAAACATATCTAAAAGGGATTGGGTGTTTCCTTATGAAAAATGATAAGGTTATTTCTTATGCATCGTGATAGTTGAAGCCTCATGAGATGAATTATCCTACGCATGACCTAGAAATAGCCTACGTTATTTTTTTTATGAAGATATGAATAAACCATCTTTATGGGGATAAATTTTGTATATACATAAATGATAATAGTTTAAATTATATTTTCACATAAATATAATTTAAAATGAGACATAGGAGATTGTTGGCACTTAGATTTTTCAATTCATTGTCTTCTTGAATGATCAAACAAAGTAGCTGATTCATTATGTCGTTAGACGTTGTTTTGTTGGTAATAATGAGGATTAAAGTTTATCCATTGATAAAAGTACACATAAAATTAGACATGATAATCACAAGGCAAGGGAAGTCATCAACCTTATCCTAAATGATTTCTCAACATTCGTTACTATAGAAGATCAAGAAATCCCAAAGAGAAGATCTCGTCAAAAATAATATTATAAAGGATGTGAATAATGGGAAGTACCTAAGATCAATTTTGATCAAGAGGGTATAATGAAATTTTATGAAAATATATCTATTCCACCTATTTTATAAATAAATAACATTTTTTGGATGAAGCTCATAGATCCGCATTCCTTATACATTCTTACAAGAACTAAAATGTATTGGGACATTCATGATCTTTATTGGTGGGATAACATGAAAAGTGAGATTAACAACTACACTGTATGGTTCGTGGTATGTCAGTAGGTGAAGGAGGAGTGAAAAATTACTAAATGTGTGTTGTAACCACTCTCCATACCAATATGTAAGTGAGATAATATCGCTATAAACATTTTCCCTGGTCTATTGGAAATGTCCCATGGAAACAATGCGATATGGGTTATAGTGGATTGTCTCACCCAAACTACTCATTTAATCACTATTCTGGAATATTTCTCTCTTTAAAAACATGCCAATATTTACATAATGGGAGTGGTGGAGTTTCATGAGGCACCACATTCTGTTTTTTCTGATCAGGATCTAAGGTTCACATCCAAATTCAAGAAAAGTATTCAACATGATATGAATACTTAACTAAATTTCAGTACGTCTTTAACCCCCAAACTGATGGAAAACTGGAAAGGAAAATTAAAACACTTTAATACAAGATGAGAAAATTCTCAATTGAATTTATAGGTGGATGGTATCAACATCTACCATGAATTGAGTTTTTATACAATAACATATTTCATTCTTGTATTCAAATGGAACCCTATGAAGATCTATATGGGTAGTGATGTCAAACTCCTACATGTTGGGATAAAGTTGGTGAGAGAAAACTACATTATCCTAATATTATATAATTGATGATAGAAAAGCTTTATTATATCTAGAAACACATTGAGTCTTATCATAGTTGATATAAGAGCTATGCTGACAATCATCGAAGGGATGTAGAGTTTGGTGTTGATAACAAAGTGTTCCTTCGAATATCACCTTGGAATAGATTCATAGAGATTGGGAAGAATGGGCAGCTTAGCCCATGATATATTATCCCTTATTAAATCCCTGATATAATTGGATCAGTGGACATTAACCATGAACTTACACCAAATACAGCTCATGATCAGGATGTATTCCACTTACCACTCTTGAGGAAGTACGTACCTGACCCTTCACATATACTGAATCTGAAGGTGGTATAATTGGAGCATGACCAATCTTATGAGGGGAATCTGGTGGAAATCATAGACAGTAGATAAAATGTTCTAAACTACAAGACTACCCACCTCATGAAAGTGTTATGGAGGAGCAATAAATATAATGAAGAAATATGGAAACCAGAGGACACAATGAAGCAGAAGTATCCACACATTTTCTCAATTGAGAGAACGAGTTTATATTTTTGGGAAGAAATTTCATATAAGGGGATGAATGTAACATCCTAGGATTTTTAAATGATATTTTTTCCAAAAAATGTGTGTTATATTATTTTTACCAAAAAAATCCATCTCTTTTTAATAGTGAAGTAAATATAAAAGCAAAAGTGACAGTCTGGATTCAAACGTTATATGACTATTGGTGAATTATGACTATTTTTAATTAAGAATGTTGGTAAATTATCACCATTGGTAAATATTACCATTGGAAACTATATCATTGTTAATAATGTTTTTATGAAATAATTTGGGTTTATATGTAAAAATGATCAAGAATAATTTACGTTGAAAGATGAATTGATGGCCTCAACCAGTAGAGTTATTCCATATAAAGCCCATTTTTCAGAGATTGGTAAATTGGTATCATCACTACGGTTTTATCATTAAAAATTCCATGCCAAGATTTAACATGTGATGCTGGAAAAAAATCACTTATTGGAGATGTTCAACTAAGTGGAAATTACCACCCAGGTGATGCCAGCCAAGCTTCCCCATGATTCAATCACCATCGAACACCTTACCCTTAGGTCATATGTGGGTGTTATAAGGGATTATGTGTCAGGGACCTAGTTTATTAAATTTAAATTCCATTTTATAAATAATATTGCTATTCCTTCAATTCCATTTTATGAATAGTTTTTCATAATAAAATTTATATGGAATTTGATAAATTTATTTCTCAGACAAAAATTATACATTTCAGAAAATATATAAATATATATAATAAACTAATATTTTATGAGTAATACTTATTTTCATGAATTATTATGATAAAAACACTCTAATTTAAATATTAATGAAAAAATATTATATTTTTTGAGTGTTATAAATTTTACAATGCATTTTCAATCCGCTATTATTTTTTACTAATATGGATTTTTATATTCAAAAGTTTGAATTTCCATATTTAGATAATTATTCTGAAAAATTAAATATCATTTTTTAAATAAACATTCAAAATTTCAGTTATGGTGAATTTATGATAGTTTTCTAACATTATTTGTTTTAAATAGTAAAAATAGAGTTCGAGTTTTTTAGTATGTACGATGAATTCATAGTTATTTTTTAATGACGTAATAACTAGGTAAACACAATCCACAATGTAAAATATTTTATTTTATTAATATCAATTATTTTTAATATAATTTATTCAATTTAAAAATCTAAAATTTACTTTCTAAATTCTAAAATTGAATCTTTAACAATAAAATTGTTATTTTGAGGAAACATTACTTTTCCTTGAAACAATAAGTGATATAAAATGATAGAAGACACTTTTGGACTAAAATAAAATAAAAAGTGTCCCAAGTGTTCCATTACATGGGAAAATACCTTGGTAAATCTCATAGTTTCTCATTTTCCATAACCTAAGTTTCTAAGACCTATATTTGGAAATTAATAAAAAAAACCACTTTTTCTATAAATAACCACTAATTTCTCCATTTCATTTCACTACCAATTAATTCTCCCTGAAGATATGATAGTTATACCTCCCAAGGATTCCTCAAAAGGTGTCCTCAATCCCCGAAGGTCCAAACCCTCTAGTCTTAGGAGTTACATTCCAAGGTATGGGGAAAATCCATCTTTTCTCTTCTGTTCAAGAACCTCTTTTTGTATATAATTAATGAATGTTATGGTCACAATTTCTTATTTAATTTTTATTCATTCCATTACTTCCAAATTATTTTTTATCAACAGGATTCCCATGCTCAATCTCTTTTTACTCTCCTCTAAAACCATGTTTTATACCCATTATGCTGCCGATTTTACATCTCAAAATTTCTATCTTTTCATTAAGAAATTCCCTGTTATTTCCTTTTTGTGAATACCCAAACCTCTTTCATTTCTGGTGGAATTCATCAAATATGTATATATGATTTATTTTATTCTATTATGGACATACATAAAACATTATTTCCATTTATGTGTGACATAAATGACATTATGATAATGTTTTGAAATCACATTTGGAATGACATTTTTTTATATGAAACCCATTACTTTTATTCTCCACTGGTTATTTGTGGAAAGATTTATTATGATATATGTACATCATATGAGAATTAAGACATATGATGGGTATACAATGATATAACTCCAATACATTGGGTAAATAATCTAATCTCTAGAGATGAAATGTTTTATGAAACCTTCATGAATATCCTTTGTATTTTTTATGACACCTTATTGAAAATCCTTGGTGACATGTTTATGAATGTCTCATTTAAATGTTATATCCACATTTTTATGTTATAATCAATGTTTTTATTATTTTGATATGCCTCTTTCTCATTACTTTTCGTTATGACTCGTGTTCTTACTGATTTTCCTCAATATCACAAGTAAAATGTTTCCCAGGCTTCCTCTTAGTTTGTCTTATGATCACCATTTCCTTTCATGTATGCACCTAGGTTATGAGATTAAATAATTGTACTTACACTATGAAAAAAATCAATAATTTTGATGGGTTATTTTCAATGAGGATGGGTCTCATCCCCAAAGGTTTTTTACAAAATGCATGATAAACCACGGGACGGGTATTTGTGATGAGTATTTACACCTTTCAAAAATACCCATTTTAATTTTCACTGGCTAATTAATAGGGTTTCATCATTAGCGACAAGTCCCGTCATAAATAATATTTTTTGCGACGAGTTTTATCTCCCATCACAAATATCGGGTTGGCATGTAGGTATTTGTGATGAGACCCATCGTAAATCCCTATTTAGCCTCCACACAAAATTTATTACATGATGTGCATTTGTGATGGCCCCCATCGTAAACACTACATTTTGTGGTGGGATGTCCGTCAAAAATACTCATGTCATAAATAATCTAACCTATATGTACCTCTAGCAACTTATTTCATTTCACACCTTTCTCAATTCCTATTTGTCTCTAACCTCTCATATTTCTGTCTAAGTTTTTTTTTCAACGTCTAAAATTTCATATCGGAACAATTTATAAGCCTCTCAATGTACAAAAGATTCCGTTTTGAGGTATTTATCTATTGCTCTTATTTTTTGGTTAATATATTTAAGTTTTTGTTAGATATAATTATTGTTAAGTAGCAATAATTAAATAAAATTAGAATTAGATGGTTTTATTTTGCATAATTTCTTTTTAAAATATGTTGTTACATTAGTAAAAAATACTAATAAATTGTTATAATTAACGTTAATCAGTAATAATTTGCAATATTTAGTAATAAAGAACTATAAATAGAAATAATTAGCTATAAATATGAATAATTAAGAATAAATACAATTAAATAGTAATAAATAAAAATAAATATTAATCAATTGGAAAAAATCGGAATAATTAGGAATTAGAAGCAATAATTAAGAATAATTAACAATAATTTGTTATAAGTAGGAATTAAAAGCAATAATTATAAATAACTAATAAAAATTAGGAATAATTAGTTATAATTTTGAATAAATTGTAACCATTAGAAATTATTATTAATAGTTAGTAATAAATAGGAATAATTATTAAAAAATAGGAATAATTTGTAATAAATATGAATAATTAGTAATAAATAGGAATATTTATTAATAATTAGTAATAAATATGAATAATTTGTAATAAATATTTATAATTTGTAATAAATATTTATAATTAGGAATAATTAATAATAAATAGGAATAAATAGTAATAATTATTAATAAATAAGAATATTTTTTTATAACTAATAATAAATAGAAATAATTAATAATAATTAACAATAATTTGTAATAAATATGAATACATAGGAATAAATAGAAATGAATAGGAATAAATAGTAATAAATAACGATAAAAAGGAATAAATAGTAATGAATTGGAATAAAAGGAATAAATAGTTATAAATAGTAATAATTATGAATAAATTTAAATAAATAATAAAAAATAGTAATAAGTAGAAATAATTCGTAATAATTAGTAATAATTAGTAATAATTAGTAGTAACTATTAATAAGTAGTAATCAATAGTAATTAATATTAATGATTAGTAATAATTAGTAATAATTAGTAATAACTAGTAATAAATAGAAATAAATAGTAATAAACTGTAGTAAATAGTAATAAATAGTCATAAATAGTGCTACATAGTAATGAATTAGATTAGTTTTTAATAAATATGAATAACTTGTAATAAATAGGAATAATATGTAATAAATAGGAATAATTAGTAATAATTAGTAATAGTTAGTAATAATTTGTAATAATTTGTAACAATTTTTAATTATTAGTAATAATTAGTAATAATTATTAATAATAAGTAATAATTAGTAATAATTTTTATTAATTAGTAATAAATTAGAAATAAATAGTAAGAATTAGAAATAAATAGTAATAATTTAAAATTTTTTCTTCTTTTTTGGAATTCTGTTTGTCTTATAACAAATTATACAAAAAAACTAATTATTTTTTATATTTTAGATAAATATGGAACAAGGAAGACAATAACAGTCACTATTTGATTATCAAACATGGATAAATTAGCAGAGGAATTCAAATAGTTCTATTTTAAATCTTGTATATATTGCTAGTGTTGAAAGATTTTTATCATTTGCATCATCAAAACAAAAATTAGTTTCTGAATGGAAAACTAAGTGTTCATATAAAAACATTTGTCTAAAGACTTTTAACATAATTTACAATGTTGGGGGTCATCTGTTATATTTTTTTCAAACAGATTTTTTTTTGTATCAACACGGTGAGAACAGTTCTAGAGAATATATTAATATTTTGGTTTTGGATCTACCACGGTTTAAAAAATTAGTACATGATAAGGAAGTTTTTTCTTTTCAAAAAAACTAAAACTTAGTATGATATTGATTTATCTCTTCAGTTAGAACCATCCTAATTTTATGAGTTGTTGAGGATTGATGAGGATGCCATATATCTTGGTTGCAAGATAAGAAAATTTGAAATAGTTAAAAAATTAATGGCTATTAAATCAGATAATGGAATTTCATTCAGCTATTTATATAGGATATTCTATTAGGTTAAAAAACTCGTACCTGAAAAAAATGTGTGGCCTACAAATTTCTGTGAGACAAAGAGGCTGGTTTGTGATCTGGGCCTTGGTTATCAGAAAATTCCTATATGTTAAAATGATTGCATCTTATATTATGGTAAAAATAATTCATTTGATTATTGTACCACATGTGGGAAATTGAGGTATAAAGAGGCTCAATTAGGGAAGTATGGATTGATTCCTGTAAAACATTTGAGATATTTCCCACTTACACCAATATTATTGCATTTATCTGCATCTCAGAACACAATGATATTGATTTCATGCTAAAAATCCAATATTTCAACCATTAAAAGAATAAAATATCCTTATGATGGAGATTCATTGAATTTTTTTGACCATGTGAATTTTTCTTTTGATTAAGAAGTGTGAAACATGTGATTGGGTCTTTCTACTGATGGTTTCTATCCATTTGGTTTTTACGGTGGTTAGTAATCATGTTGGTTTGTTTTTATAACTTCGTAAAATTTACCTCCTAGGATGTTCATGAAGGATCCATATATCGTTTTCACCTTATTAATTATAGGACATGTGAGAAAAAAATTAATTTTTATTTGAAACCAATGATTGATGAGTTAAATTCATTGTACATTAATGGTGTTAGTATATATGATATTGTAGAAAAAAAATTCCTACTGAAAGCGGCATTGATGGGGACAATTAGTGACTTCCCATCAAATGGAATGTTATCTTTCTAGAGTAAACACAATACTAAATTGTGGATAATTAGTGACTTACCATTGGTGAGGTATTTTATTTTTATGATAAAACATTTGAATGTATTTTTTAATAACTATTTACATTACTATAGAGTGTGGTTTTTATATTGTCACAAAAATTGTATTTTTTTTTATTTATTAAATTATTTATTAGTTTATTACTTTATTTAATTTTTTAATTTTTATTATTTTGTAATTTATTAATTTATTATTTATTATTTTTTTACTATTGTTATTTTTATTATATTTTTGAGATTATTGCAGTTTTTATTATTTTATAATTTCTTTTACAAGTATCAATATTATTTTTTCATTAATATTAATAATAATATCATTATTATATTATTATTATTATTTTATTATTATTATTACTTAATAATATTTTTAATAATATTTTATTGATTTTTTTTGTTTTTGTATGTTATTTACGACGTGCCCATCACAACAATGGTTTTTTAAAAAACTCAGGAAGACTATTTGTGACAGGTTATCATTATAGGTTTTTTTTAAACATGGAGAATCTTCTTGTGACAGCCATTTATGTAATAGGGATTTTGCGACGTGTCCCCATCACAAATCCCCTGTCACAAATAAACCAAATTCTAGTATTGTTAGGTTGAACCTTTAAAGGAACCTTTCAAGTGGATCAAAATAATTCTTTTGTGTTTTATTTTATTAGTTACCTTCTTCCATGGAAATAAGTTTTAAAATATCATTTGTTTATACAATGTAATGAAAATTTGTGTCATAAAAAGACCTGATGCTATAGAGAAGGCATGTGAAGAGGTATTTACCATACGTACAATTTTTTATTGATTGACAGTAGAGAACCATCATTCTTTAAAGAAACAGTGTTGTTGAAGGAGTTTAGCATATGGGATATGGTTATGAAAGAGAATATGTCTTCATAAAATGAAAATAATAATTCAGTGTTGAAACCTATGACATAATGAAAGAAAGAATTGCAGAAAAAATAGGCATACCAGGTCAAGGTAGAACATGATGAAAATAGGAGGTACAAGGTGTATGACATGAAATTTTGAATAAATCTTGTTTCCTAATTTTGTGTATTACTTTATTTTATTATTAAAAAACATTTTTCATTTGATAACATGATTATAATTAAAATGAGATTGTTGCGTTTTGACTCTTATATGACCATTTCCCAATATGACCGTTGGAAACTAAATGTTGCGATTATTATCTCTAAATACAAGTGATCTTGGTTAATTAATATAGAACAAAGATTCGATGGCCTCATCTAGTATTCTCGGGCTAATCGAAGCCCATCTAATAGAACTTGGGAAGGAGGTAGCACCAATGGGCTTTGCTCTGGACCAAACCCAAGACGAACTTCATCGTGTGAAGCTGGAATGGAATCTCCTTCGCGAGAAGGTCAAAATTATAGAAATTACTACTCATGCAATGTTGGTCGAGCCACCCTCAGATTCTCTCACCTTAGCACACCTTACACTTAGATCTTATGCAGGGTTTTAAGGGGATATGTAAGGAGATCATAACTACTTTGTGTAATCATTTTAGATAAATACAATTGTGTTTTCTTCTTATGGGGAAGTTTATAAATTTTCAAATGTCTGGATAAATGTATGATGTATATTATTGATGAATTTGAAAAAAATGGATATTTTAAAATAATTTTTTAAACCTTTAATAATTAATGATGTGTACTGATTTTCAGAAAATGGTCTTCTGTAAGTGTGTTCAGAATCAAATTTGGAGTCTAATAAGATCAACTTAATTTTTGGTGAATAGTAATTTATGAATGGTGATTTTACACTTAGGATTAGTAATGTGACCAAATGGATTAGTAATATCACTTAAAAAATGTATTAATATAATATAGGCACCTTGATTAAGTAATGTGATTCAATAAAATAGGTAAATAACTATTTTAGAAATTATTAGTGAAGTATTAGTTTTTTCGAGTGAATAGTGTTTTTTAATTAAAAATCAAATTAAAAATATTTAGAAAAATATTTTTATAAAATTGAGTTTATTTTTGAATTCAGATCATTGATATTATGTGAAGTTAATTTTTGGGGGTTTTTTTCTGAAAAAAATTAATTTTCGTTGAATTGTGTTTTTATTTAAAAATTAAATTAAAAATATTTAGATTTTTTTAATGAAATTGAGTTTATTTTTGAATTCAGAGAATTGATTTTATGTTAAGCTAAATTATTGGGAGTTTTCTAAAAAAGTTGAATTTTTAGTGAATAGTAAAAATAGATTTTTAGGGTTCCGATATGTTTAATGACATCATAACTACATCATGATGATGTCATGAGATATTTTTAGGGATGGTCAACTTGTGAATAGTAAGATAAGGTATGAGGTGTCCCATTTGGCCAATACCATGAGGAAATACAACTTGTTTTTCCAATACCACCAATGAGGTGTCTCTTGGCCATTAATGCCTTGTCCCCTCACTTTCCCTATAAATACCAAGCCATTCTCTCATCCTTTCCATTTCAACATCCTATTTAACGAATTTTTGGCCTCCTCACCTCCCAAGGAGTCCTCCCAAGGTTCCCTCAGGCCTCCCAAGGCCCCAAACCTCAAGATTTCTATGTTACTCTTCAAGGTAAGAGATCCTACCTCCCTCTTTCTTTTCATGTATTCTCCTTTATGTCATTTATTTTTATGCTCCATGTTCTTATGTAGGAGGATGTTATTTTATATTCACCTTACTGTAATTTTTATTTACATATGATGAAAGACCCTCTCTTACTCAAATAAATTCATTTTATGAATTTTTAATTGGCGCCATTAGGCTGCCGATTTTTTGTTAGGGATCCTACCTCTCACTTTCTTTTCAAGTACTCTCACTTATGTCATTTCTTTTAAGCCCCATGTTCTTATGTTGGTGGTGTTATTTTATATTCATATTACTTTCCTTTTCAAGTTCATTTTATGAGAGAGCCCCTATTTCTCTCATCATTTCAAGTTATGAATGTTTGAGTGGCGTTGTTAGGCTGTCGAATTTTTGTAAGGGATCCTACCTCTCTCTTTCTTTTCAAGTACTTTTGTTTGTTTCATTTCTTTTAATCCCCATTTTCTTATGTTGGGGGTGTTCTTTTATATTCATATTACTGTCCTTTTCATGTTCATATTATGATAGACCCCCTCTTGCTCTCATGAATTAATTTTAAGAATGTTTAAGTGGCGCTGTTAGGCTGCCGAATTTTTGTAAGGGATCCTACCTCTCTCTTTCTTTTCATATATTCTCCTTTATTTCATTTATTTTTACCTCCATGTTCTTATGTGGGGGATTTTATTTTTAAATTCATCATACTATCCTTTTTTTGTTCATATGATGGGATACCCCCTCTTGCTCTCATCAATTTATTTTAAGAATGTTTAAGTGACGACGTTAGGCTGCTAATTTTTTGTAAGGGATTCTTTCATCTTTCTCATTTTCAAGTTCTATTTTCATGTCAAGTCTTTCAAGTTCATTTTTATTATGTTGGGGTATGATCACTATAACCATCATAATTTTCTTTTATGTTCATATGATGAGAGACCCTATTTTGATCTCATCAACTCAATTTAATAATGTTTAAGGGACGTTGTTAGGCTGCCGAATTTTCCTAAGTGAAAAATTATTTTTGTCTTCCTTCCATGTTTTTAATTTCATATGGTATGTCTTTATAATTTCATTACCATGTTCTTATATACTTTATATTCTGTCCCTCTACTGTTTTATGTATCATTTATGAGTCGGTGACCCATGTCCCCTCTCTTTTCAATATTTTCTAAAACATTGTAACATAGTTGTTATGCTGCAGAATTTTCGTCTCAAAATTTATCTCTCTTTTTATCAAATTCTATTATTTTATTAATTGAATACTCAAAAATCTTTATTATACAGGGGTATTCACATATATATCAAAATGTTCTATTTTAAATTCTGGGATTTACATACATGAGACCCGCTTCCCTTTTCTGTGGGTTTAAAGTGACATAAATATCCTGTCTTAAAAGTAGTTTTTAAAACGTTATGATTATGAAATGAAAACCATTTATTTTCTTCTATATGGGTTATTTATGAAATTTTTGATGATTCTATATGTTCCTCGCATGATGATAAAGAAAAATTTATTGGTGCACACTGATAGCGCTCCATTGCATTGGGTAAAGACTTAATCTCTAGAGATGACTATTTTTAACGATACCTTGGTGAATAACCTTGGTAAATTTTAATGACACCTTGGGGATCAACATTGGTGAAACTAAAATGATTGTATATGTTAAATGTAGAATTCACATCTTCAAGTTATAAAAAACATTATTTTTGTTATGATATGTCTCATGATCTCTTTCTCATGTCTTAAAGTTATTTTTCATGACTTTTGATGTATCTCAAGTTCACATGTAAAATGGTTCTCTTGTTTCCCTTACTGGGTATTCTTCTCACCCTTTCCTTTTATTTATGCTCCTAGGTTATGATATGTTGTAATTAACTATGGATGAACAAATGAATAAGCCTTTCAAGTGTTTAAGAAGAATTTTTTATGTTGTCATGTATTAAGTTTCTGGTTTCGAAGACACTAAACCTTAAAGATCCTTAGTTTTGTATAATGTAATGAATGTATATGTGATAAAAGTGTAGGATGTTATAGTTGGTATCAAAGGATAGTTTAGTTATTTGTGGAAATTAGGATATGAAAACTTTAATAATAACCCTATAGAAAAGTTTAAACATAAGAAATCTTCCTGGTATTTTGGTGAGTATTGAGTAAGTGGGTTTCAAACAAATTAATCATAGTATGGATATGAACAAGTATAGGTGGATCTGGAAAAGATTTTCTTAGGAGTGAAAACTCTGACAAGGTGTTTCGGGATTGACCCTGGGTAACCTGGTGCACGACAACGGGAGTTGTTGTACTCTTGGTTTGACACTCCCTGGGGATTTGCTTTGGTAAATTCATAAGCATTGTATGAACCATTATTAAAGGGACAAAGATAAAATAAAATAATGATTCACATATGAATATATGATTATGGAAAAACAAGATTGTAACCTAGGGGATCACAATTTAGGGTATACTTCTCTTCTACAAGTTTATCCTTCTATTCTTTGAGTTTCCTATTAATGATTATTAGCTAAGTATTTAATCCCCCAAATTATAATTTCTTTTCTTAGTTAATGGTAGGAAATGGAAGAACATGTATGAACAACCAATGTGATATGAAATGTGATGATTTCCCTATTAGTATGATAGAGATGACGAGAGATCAATTTAAACATATTTTGATTATGCCAATCAAACTGTCAAAAAACACAATTAATAATTGGTTCCTAGTTGAATTCCCCAATTCATCATGGAAGAAGAATATTAAGTCTCAAGGATGTTCGTCTAATAAAGTTGATAAGGGAAAGAAGACCCAATTTCCTTTGTGCAAAATGTGTGGAAAGGGGAACCAAGGAGAATGTCACCGAGGAACTGGGAGATGTTTTATGTGTGGGATGATAGGGCATAAAGTATCCAATTTGTTTAAAAAACGGATAATGTGATGAATAGTGATAAGGTTTGATCTAATGTACCTTATACTTTTCAATGTCATAAATATGGAGAAGTTGAACATTATCAAAGGAAATGCTCTCTTGGAAGGGATGAGAAGCATGATGAGCATCAAAAATCTTCAAGGAAAAGGGAATAATGAAAGTCCTATGATGAGATGGATCATGATGACTAAAGTACATGTAACTTCTTCGCAATAATTGTCTATGTCATGTTGTATTTTAGTTCGTGCCCTATGAGCATATCTTTACTATTTTCTATGAACATCGAGTCACTACCTAAGATGGTTTTATATCATTAAGGAAAACATCTATTGTTATGTACCACATGTTGATGTTGTGAAGATGTTCTTATTAAAAAAATATGATTAGGGGATTAAAAGATGATTATTAATATAGAAGAAGTTCACTATTTTGGGAACCCTATATGATCGAGGTAAATAGATTACTACGGTATTTTCTATAAGGGTTAATGGTTGACTTATATTTTGAAGAATATATGAATTTTATGGTGATTCTATAGTAATTTAGGTTACTTATGGAAATGATTAACCTATCTTGGGGAAAATATGTTTTGGTTAGTTACTTTTTTTATAAGATGTAAGTACTGGTTGATGTTGTTTGGAGATGAACGATAAAGTTTATCATGGAAGAATATGTTATCAAATCATTCTTGTATTTGGGTTTCGATCTTAGTTTGGTTTATTTTGAAGAATTTTAAAGACAGTTATATATGGAATGGTCTATGATGAACTTTGGGTAGTACCGTAGAATTTTGAAGATTTAAAAGTAGTCACCCTTCCTATGGGGTTCTTTCTTTTTGAAGAGTTGTTTTTACCCTTTCTATTTTTCAGATAATGTTTAAAGATAGAAGAAATAAATAGTTAATCTTATGTGGATTATATGATTCTCTAGAAGATGATTCATGTGATTCTGATGAGACTATGTGTTTTTGAATGCTCATTGTTTAGAGAATAGACTAGTTTAGGTAGAAACGTATTAAAGGATGAAACTCTACTTGAAGGTAGGTATATTTCTATATTTTTTTATTCTATGTCGTAAAATAAATCTTCAAAATTATGAAAAGGAACGTAAAACAAAAACATTGCTGGTTTAGGTTTCCTACTGGGTAATCAAAGACCGTTTACACACATCATAAGTTTGTGATTTTTTTCTGGTTAAATTTCTCCTAATAATGTTTTCAATCACTCTCCATCAGAACATGAACCTTTGTTTGGGGGAGAGGGGGAGAATGCAACGACCCGAAATTTTGAAAAAATATTGTTTCCTAATTTTGTGTGTTATTTTATTTTATAATTAACAAAACTGTTTCATTTGATAACATGATTATAATAAAAATGCGGCCATTGGGTTTCGACTATTATATGACCATTGCTCAATATGACCGTTGGAAACTAAATGTTGCGATTATTGTCTCTAAATACAAAGTGATCTTGGTTATTTAATATAGAAAGAAGATATGATGGCCTCATCCAGTAGTCTCGGGCCAATTGAAGCCCATCTAACAGAACATGTGAAGGAGGTAGCCCCACTAGGCTTGGCTCTGGACCTAACCCAAGCCGAACTTCATCGTGTGAATCTAGAATGGAATCGCCTCTGCGAGATGTTCAAACTGATAGAAATTACTACTCGTGCAATTTTGGTCGAGATGCCCTTAGATTCTGTCACCTTAGCCCACCTCACACTTAGGTCCTATGCTGGGGTTATAAGGGGCTATCTAAGGAGATCGTAACTTCTTTGTGTAAACCTTTTAGATAAATAAAATTGTGTTTTCTTCTTATGGGGAAGTTTATAAATTTTCAAATGTCCGGGTAAATGTAGGATGTATATTATTGATGAATTTGAAAAAAATGGATATTTTAAAATATTTTTTAAACCTTAAATAATTAATGGGGTGTAATGATTTTCAAAAAATGGTCTTCTGCAAATGTGTTCAGTATAAAATTTGGAGTCTAATAAGATCAACTTAATTTTTGGTGAATAGTAATTTATAAACAGTGATTTTACACTTAGGATTAGTAATGTGACCAAATGGATTAGTAATTTCACTTAAAGAAAGTATTAATATAATATAGGCACCTTTATTAAGTAATGTGATTCAATAAAATAGGAAAATAACTGTTTCAGAAATTATTAGTCAAGTATTAGTTTTTTCAGGTGAATAGTGTTTTTAATTAAAAATTAAATTAAAATTATTTATAAAATTATTTTTATAAAATGGTCTTTATTTTTGAATTCCGATCATCGATATTATGTGAAGTTAATTTTTGGGGTTTTTTCTGAAAAAATGAATTTTCGGTGAATAGTTTTTATTTAAAAATTAAATTAAAATTATTTAGAAAATTATGTTTATAAAATGGAGTTTACTTTTGAATTCAGTGCATTGATATTATGTTTTGGTAATTTTTTTGGGAGTTTTCTAAAAAAGTTGAATTTTCTGTGAATAGTAAAAACACAATTTTAGGGTTTCGATATGTTTAATGACATCATAACTACATCATAATGATGTCATGAGATATTTTATGGGTTGGTAGACTTGTGAATAGTATAATAAGGTATGATGTGTCCCAAGTGGGCAATACCATGAGGAAATACCACTTGTTTTTCCAATACCACCATTGAGGTGTCCCTTAGCCATTAATGCCTTGTCCCCTCACTTTCCCTATAAATACAAAGCCATTCTCTCATCCTTTCCATTCCAAAATCCTCCTCAATTATGTTCTGGTATCCTTACCTCCCAATGAGTTCTCCCAAGGTTCCCTAAAGCCTCCCATAGTCCCAAACATCAAGATTCAGAAGTTACTCTTCAAGGCAAGGGATCCTAGCTCTCTCTTTCTTTTCATGTATTCTCTATTATGTCATTTTTTATGCTCTATGTTCTTATGTTAGAGGATGTTCTTTTATATTCACCTTACTGTATTTTTTTTCATATTATTAGAGACCCTCTCTTACTCTCATCAATTCACTTTATGAATTTTTAAGTGGCGTCATTAGGCTACCAAATTTTTGTAAGGGATCCTACCTCCCAATTTCTTTTCAAGTACTCTAATTTATGTCATTTATTTTAATCCCCATGTTCTTATGTTGGGGGTGTTATTTTATATTCATATTAATTTCCTATTTTATGTTCATATGATGAGATACCCCCTATTTCTCTCATCATTTCATTTTATGAATGTTTATATGGCGTCGTTAAGCTGCCGAATTTTTATAAGGGATCCTACCTCTCCCATTATTTTCAAGTACTCTCGTTCATGTCATTTCTTTTAAGCCCCATGTTCTAATGTTGGGGGTGTTATTTTATATTCATATTACTTTCCTTTTCATGTTCATATGATGAAAGACCCCCTCTTTCTCTTATCAATTCATTTTATGAATGTTTATGTGGCACCGTTAGGCTGCCGAATTTTTGTAAGTGATCCTCCCTCTCTCATTCTTTTCATGTATTCTCCTTTATGTCATTTATTTTATGCTCCATGTTATTATGATGGGTATGTTATTTTATATTCATCCTAATATCATTTTTATGTCCATATGATGAGATAACTCCTCTTTCTCTCATCAATTCATTTCAAGAATGTTTAAGTGACGCCGTTAGGCTGCCGAATTTTTGTAAGGGATTCTTTCACCCATCACATTTTCAAGTTCTCTTTTCATGTCAAGTCTTTCAAGTTACTTTATATTATTTTGTGGTATGATCTATATATCTATCATAGGGTTCTTTTATGTTCATATGATGAGAGACCCTATTTTGATCTCATCAATTCATTTTAAGAATGTTTAAGTGACGCCGTTAGGATGCCGAATTTTCCTAAGAGAAATATTATTTTTGTCTTCCTTCCATGTTTTTCTTTTCATATGGTATGTCTTTAAAATTTTATTACCATATTATTATATCATTTATATTCATTCCCTCTATTATTTTATGTATCATTTATGAATGGGTGACCCATGTCCCCTCTCTTTTAAAAATTTTATAAAACCCTTTAACATAGCCGTTATGCTGTAAAATTTTCGTTTCAAAATGTCTCTCCCTTTTTCTAAAATTATTTTATTTTATTAAGTTAATACTAAAAACTCTTTATTCTATCAGGGTATTCACATATATATCAAAATGTTCTATTTTAAATTCTGGTATTTACATACATGGGACCCTCTTCCATTTTTCATGGGTTTAACGTGACATAAAGATCATGTATTAAAAGTAGTTTTTAAAACGTAATGATTATGAAATGAAACCCATTTCTTTTATGCTATATGGGTTATTTATGAAATGTATGATGATGATATATGTGGATCACATAATTATAAAGAAAAATTTAAGGGTGTGGACTGATAGAGGTCCAATTCATTGGGTAAAGACTTAATTTGTAGAGATTACAATTTTTAACGATACCTTGGTGAATAAACTTGGTAATTTTTAAGGATGCCTTGGGGATGGAAATTGGTGAAACAAAAATTATTGTCTAAGTTAAATGTTGAAGCCACATATTCAAGTTATGAAACACATTACTTTTATTATGATATGCCTCATTATATCTTTCTCACACCTTAAAGTTATTTTTGAAGACTTTTGATGTATCTCAAGTTCACATGTAAAATGTTTCTCTTGTTTCCCTTTCTAGGCCTTCTGCTCACCCTTTAATTTGATATATGCTCCTAGGTTATGAGATGCTGTAATAGACTTAGGATGAACAAATTAATATTCCTTTCATGTTTTTAAGAAGAATGTTTTATGTTGTCATGAATTAAGTTCCGGGTTTCCAAGACACTAAACCTTAAAGATCCTCAGTTTTGTATAATGTAATGAAATTTTATGTGATAAAAAGGTGGGATGTTATAGTTGTTATGAAAGGATGTTTTATTTATTTATGGAAATTATTATATGAAAACATTAGGAATAATCCTATAGGAAAGTTTAAATATAAGAAATCAACCTGGTATTTTCGTGAGTATTGAGTAAGTGGGTTCCAAACAAATAAATCCTTGTCTGGATACAAAAAAGTAGAGGTGGATCTAGAACAGATGTTCTTAGGATTAAAAACTCTCACAAGGTGTTTCAGGCTTGACCCGGGGTAACCTGGTGCACGACAATGGGCCTTACTGCACTCTTTGTTTGACACTCCCCAGGGATCTGCTTTGGTAAATTCATAAGCATTGTATGAACCATTATTAAAGGGACAAAGATAAAATAAAATTAAGATTCACATAATAATATATGATCATTCATAACCTAGATTGGAACCTAGGGGATCACAATTTAGGTTATACTTTTCTTCTAAAATATTATCCTTCTATGATTTAAGTTTCCTTTTCATGATTATTGGCTAAGTATTTAAGGACCCTAATTATAATTTCTTTTCTTAGTTAATGGCGGGAAATGAAAGAAGATGTCCCAAAAACCAATGTGATAAGAAATGCGATAATTTCTCTATTAATATGACAAAGATGATGAGAGATCAATTTGAACATATTGTGATTATGCCAAACCTCCTATCAAAAATCACAATGAATAATTGGTACCTTGTTGAATGCCCATATTCATCAAGGAAGAAGAAGGCAAAGTCTCAAGGATGTTCATCTGATAAAGTTGTTAAGGTAAAGAAGACCCAATTTCATTTATTCAAAAATTTTGGAATGGGTAACCAAGGAGAATTTCACAGAAGATCCAGGAGATGTTTTAAGTGTGGGGTGATAGGGCATAAAGTACCCAATTTTTTAAAAAAATGGGGACTTTGACGAATAGAGATAAGGTTTGATATAATGTACCTTATACTTTTCAATGTCCTAAATGTGTAGAAGTTGGGAATTATCCAAGGAAATTCTCTCTTGGAAGGGTTGAGAAGCATGATGAGCATCAACAATCATCAACGAAAATGGAACAATGCAAGTCCTATGCTAAGATGGATCATGATGACTAAAGTACATGTAACTTCTTCACAATAATTGTCTATGTCATGTTGTATTTTAGTTCGTGCCCTATGAGCCTATCTTTAATGTTTTCTAAGAACATTGAGTCACTACCTAAGATGGTTTTATATCATTAAAGAAATAATCTATTGTTATGTACCACATGTTGATGTTTTGAAGATGTTCTTCTTAAAAAATAAGATTAGGGGATTAAAATTTGATTATTATTTTGGAAGACGTTCCCTATTTTGGGAACCCTATATGATCGAGGTAAATATATTACTACGGTATTTTCTTTAAGGGGTAAAGTTTGACTTATATTTTGAAGAATATATTAATTTTAAGGTGAAGTTATAGTAATTTAGGTTACTTAAGGAAATGATTAACCTATCCTGGGGAAAACATTTTTAGGTTAGTTACTTTTGTAATTCGATGTTAGGAGTGGTTGATGTTGTTTTGAGATGAACGATAATGTTTATCTTGGAAGGATATGTTATCAAATCCTTCTGGTATCTGGGTTTCGATACTAGTTTGGTTTATTTAGAGGAATTTTAAGGACAATTATTTATGGAATGGTCTATGATGAACTTTGGGTAGTACTGTGGAATTTAGATGATTTAAAAGTAGTCTCCCTTCTTATGGGGTTCTTTATTTTTGAAGAGTTTTTTTACCCTTTCTGTTTTTCGGATAATGTTTAAAGATAGAAGAAATAGATAGTAAATATTTTTTGGATTATCAGATTCTCTAGAAGATAATTCTTTTGCTTTTGATGAGGAAAAATGTTTTTGAATGCTCATCGTTTCGAGAAAAGACAAGTTTTGGTAGAAACTCGTTAAAGGATGAAACTCTACTTGAAGGTAGGTATATTTCCTTATGTTTTTATTCTATATAGTAAATGAATTTCTCAATATTATGAAATGGAATGTAAATCAAAAAACATTGTTGGTTTACGTTTCTTACTGGGTAATCAAAGACCATTTACACAAATCATAATTTTGGGATTTTCTTGTGCTTAACTTTCTCTTAATCATGTTTTCTATCACTCTCATTTAGAATATGACCCTATGTTTTCTCTTCCATATTCATTTTGCCTATATGGAATCCTATTATGGGTTAACTCGGGTGACTTTTATACTTCCCTTCTTGCTTTTAATGTAATAGTTTTACTCACTACTTTTCCAATGTGGGACATTCAATGAAATTTCCAAGCCCAATTTTAAAAATTGAAAGGATGCAATTTCTTAAGGGGGGAATAATGTGACGACCCAAAATTTTGAATAAATATTGTTTCTTAATTTTGTGTGTTATTTTTTTTATAATTAACAAAACTGTTTCATTTGATAACATGAGTATAATTAAAGTGAGATCATTGGGTTTTTCCTGTTATATGACCATTGCTCAATATGACCGTTGGAAACTAAATGTTGCGATTATTGTCTCTAAATACAAGTGATATTGGTTAATTAATATAGAAAGATGATTTGATGGCCGCATCCAGTAGTCTTGATCCAATTGAATCCCATCTAACAGAACTTGGGAATGAGCTAAAACTACTGGGATTTGCTCCAGACCAAACCCAAGCTGAACTTCATCGTGTGAAGCTAGAACGAAATCGCCTTCGCGAGAAGTTCAAACTGATAGAAATTACTACTCGTGCAATGTTGGCTGAGCCGCCCTCGGATTCTCTCACCTTAGGACACCTTAAACTTAGGTCCTATGTTGGGGTTATAAGGGGATATGTAAGGAGACCGTAACTACTTTGAGTAATCCTTTTAGATAAATAAAATTGTGTTTTCTTTTTAGGGTGAATTTTGTAAATTTCCAAATTTCCGGATAAATGTAGGATGTATATTATTAATGAATTTGAAAAAAAGGTTATTTTAAAATATTTTTGTAAACCTTAAATAATTAATGATGTGTAATGATTTTTGAAATATGGCCTTCTGCAAATGTGTTCAGTAAGAATTTTTGAGTCTAATAAGATCAACATAATTTTTGGTGAATAGTAATTTATGAATAGTTATTTTACGCTTAGGATTAGTAATGTGAACAAATGGATTAGTAATCTCACTTAATGAAAGTATTAATATAATATAGGCACCTTGATTAAGTAATGTGATTCAATAAAATAGGTAAATAACTTTTTCAGAAATTATAAGTCAAGTATTAGTTTTTTGGGGTGAATAGTGTTTTTTAATTAAAAATTAAATTAAAAATATTTAGAAAATTATTTTTATAAAATGGAGTTTATTTTTGAATTCAGATCATCAATATTATGTGAAGGTAATTTTTGGGGTTTTTTCTGAAAAAATGAATTTTTGATGAATAGTGTTTTTATTTAAAAATTAAATTATAAATATTTAGAAAATGATTTTTATAAAATGGAGTTTATTTTTGAATTCAGAGCATTGATATTATTTTAAGGTAATTTTTTTGGAGTTTTATGAAAAAGTTGAATTTTCAGTGAATAGTAAAAATACAGTTTTAGGGTTTCGATATGTTTAATGACCTCATAACTGCATCATGATGATGTAATGAGATATTTTATGAGTTGGTCGACTTTTAAATAGTAAGATAAGGTATGAGGTGTCCCAAGTGGCCAATACCATGAGGAAATACCATTTGTTTTCCCAATACAACCAATGAGGTGTCCCTTGGCCCTTAATGCCTTGTCCCCTCACTTTCCCTATAAATACAAAGTCATTTTCTCATCCTTTCCATTACAAAATAATCCTCAACGAAGTTATAGTCTCCTTACCTCCCAAGTAGTCCTCCCAAGGTGCCCTCAAGCCTCCCAAAGTCAAAAACATCATGATTTCGAAGTTGCTCTTCAAGGTAAGGGATCCTACCTGTCTCTTTGTTTTCATGTATTCTCCTTCATGTCATTTATTTTATGCTCCATGTTCTTATGTTGGAGGATGTTGTTTTATATTCACCTTAATTTAATTTGTATTTTCATATGATGAGAGACCCCCTATTACTCTCATCAATTCATTTTGTGAATTAGTATGTTGTGCCGTTAGGCTGCTGATTTTTTGTAAGGGATCCTACCTCCCAATTTTTTTTCAAGTACTCTCATTTATGTCATTTCTTTTAATCCCCATGTTCTTATGTTGGGGGTGTACTTTTATATTCATATTAATTTCCTTTTTTATGCTCATATGATGAGATACCTCCTCTTTCCCTCACCATTTCATTTTATGAATGTTTAAGTGGCGCCGTTAGGCTGCCGATTTTTTGTAAGGGATCCTACCTCTCTCTTTCTTTTAAAGTACTCTCGTTTATGTAATTTATTTTAATACCCATGTTCTTAGGTTAGGGGGTGTTCTTTTATATTCATATTAATGTCCTTTTTATGTTCATATGATGAGAGACCCCCTCATTCTCTCATCAATTTATTTTAAGAATGTTTAAGTGGTGCCATTAAGCTTTCGAATTTTTATAAGGGATCCTACCTATCTCTTTCTTTTCATGTATTCTACATTATGTCATTTGTTTTAATATCCATGTTCTTATGTTGGGGATTTTGTTTTATATTCATCATACTGTCCTTTTTTATTTTCATATGATGAGAGACCCCCTCTTTATCTCATCAATTCTTTTTAATAATGTTTATGTGAAGCCGTTAGGCTGGCGAATTTTTGTAAGGGATTCTTTCACCCTTCTCATTTTAAAGTTCTATTTTCATTTCGAGTCTTTAAAATTCCTTTTCATTATGTTGCGGAATGATCTCTATATCCATAATAATGTTCTTTTATGTTCATATGATGAGATACCCTATTTTGATCTCATCAATTCATTTTAAGAATGTTTAAGTGACGGTGTTAGGCTGCCGAATTTTCATAGGAGAAATCTTATTTTTGTTTTCCTTCCATGTTTTTAATTTCATATGGCATGTAATTAAAATTTAATTACCATGTTTTTATATCCTTTATATTCTTTACCTCTTCCTTTTTATGGATCATTTATGAGTGGGTGACCCATGTCCCCTCTCTTTTCAATATTTTCTAAAACTCTGTAACATAGCCGTTATGCTGCATAATTTCCATCTCAAAATGTCTCTCTCTTTTTCTCAAATTATTATATTTTATTATTTGAATACTCAAAACAAATTATTCTATAGGGGTATTCACATATATATCAAAATGTTCTATTTTAAATTCTTGGATTTACATACATGAGACCCGCTTCCCTTTTCTGTGGGTTTAAAGTGACATAAAGATCATGTCTTAAAATAAGTTTTTAAAATGTTATGATTATGAAATGAAACCCATTTATTTTATGATATATGGGTTATTTTTGAAATGTTTTGATGATGATAATTTTGGATCACATGATTATATAGACATATTTATGGGTGTTCCCTGATAGTGCTCCAATGCATTGGGTAAAGACTTAATATCTAGATATGACCATTTTTAACGATACCTTGGTGAATAACCTTGGTAATTTTTAATGACACCTTGGGGATGGACCTTGGTGAAATGGAAATGATTGTCTAAGTTAAATGCTGAATCCACATAATCATGTTATGAAACATGTCATTCTTATTATGATATGCCTCATGATCTCTTTCTCATGCCTTAAAGTTATTTTTTAGGACTTTTGATGTATCTCATGTTCACATGTAAAATGTTTCTCTTGTTTCCCTTACTGGGCCTTCTGCTCACCCTTTCCATTGATGTATGCTCCTAGGTTATGTGATGATGTAATGAACTTTGGATTAACAAATGAATTAGTATTTAAAGTGTTTAAGAAAAATGTTTTATGTTGTCATGTATTAAGTTCCTGGTTTCCAAGACACTAAACCTTAAAGATCCTCGGGTTTGTATAATGTAATGAATGTTTTGGTGATAAAAGGATGAATGTTATACAAGCCAATGTTAGTGGTAAAATGGTTTCATTAGAATGAATGCATGGATTTCACTACAATTTTATCACTAGTAGTGAATCTTACCACAATCCAGTTAGTTCCTAGTATTGTTACATCAGATGAATTATACGTAGACGAGCTTCATGTCAAGACTTTTTTCCTTCATAGAGATATGGTGGAGGAAATATATATGCAACATCCATACGGATACATTGATTCAAAGAAGGAAGACCTGGTTTCCAATCTCTAGAATATATTATATGTGTGAAAGCATACATCCATGCATTGGAATAAATTTTTTAACATATTTGTGAATAATAATACATACAAATGGAATATCATGGTTCAATATTGAAACAAAATTTCACTATGCGATGAATACATTATACTGCTTCTATATATGGATTAAATTCTCATTGCAAGATAATGAAAATGGAGGATTGATGAGATGAAAGGGAAGCTAGTTGAGGATTTCAAGATGAAATATCTTAGAGAAGTAGTCATCATTTTGGGGACGACGATCAAGAGAGACTGCACTGGTGGAACCTTAATGTTATCATATGATGACTATATTATAATGATTCTATGAAGATTTAAAATGTTAAAAAATATCTAGTCTCTCTTCCCTTGGAGATCCATTTAAAATTATAAAAGGAGAAATCACAGTAGATGACATAAGAGGTTGATTACATGTAAAGGGTTTCATTCACATCATCTGTTGGAATCCTGATGTATTGCATGTCTGTAATCAACCTGACAATGCTCATACATTGAGAGTTCGGAGTCAGTATGTGGATAAACCTAGAATGATACATTCAGAATCTGTGAAAGCGATATTGAGATTCCTAATGGAATCTATGATATATTTTTATGATTTGGGAAAGTAAATTCATTATAAAGGTGGATCAGGATTCAAGTGAGAGATTATTTGATTGATGTATCCTAATCGATTTGGATGATGTTAGGTCCAATTATAGAGGCTTATACAACACACTAGACTGCAGATCTTGCTAGTTGAGCTCCATGTTGAGATTTTTGGGGGTTGTAGGGGTAACATGACCCTAATCTGGGGGTCATATGGCTAAAGGCCCTTAGCCTAAATTTTAGGGAACTATAGAAACTCTGACCGACTATAGAAGAGATTACCAAGGGACATCGAAAGGGAACTATAGTTTTATGGACATTGGAATGGTTACTGTAGCCTCTAAGAATTGGGTGGCAGTGGCATTGTAGCTCTATGGATATCTATCCACCAACCACTATATCTTCTTGGAAATGGGTGGTCGTAGAACTATAATAGTGTGGATATCCAACCATTGTTCACTAAAACAAAATATATATATATTGTGTGGTTTTTATAATAGTGTTTCATATTCTTTGTTACCCAGTTAGAGCTATGATTATTGTGTGTGTGAAACTCTAAAACCTACCTATAATTGTGCTCATGAAATATGGTGAATTTATTATACATATCTGTGGACATAAAAATTATTACCAAACAAAATAAATAGTTTTTTTCATGTTCTTCTTCTCCATATTTTGTTTCTATCTTTTCTTCATCTACAAACCTTTGTCGTTGTGACACTATGTGATTCTAAAACAACTAGTATCAAAATTTGAATTTGTAATTCTAAAATTATAAAATTTCTATGGAAGAATAAAAGGTGAATATATATATCTTTTATGGAAATAACTTCAGTTACTAGAGGATGTAGATAAATAATTATATTTTTCATAAAAAGATTCACTTTCCACTTCTATGTGTAAAACCAATGGATATAGAGAATACAGAGTGGGAGATACTTGATCGATAGGTTCTAGGATTTTTTAACCTTATATTTGAAAAAAAACAAGGTTTTTAACGTTATATTGAATAAAATGAAGGCTGGGATGATGAAATATCTCATGAATATGTATTATAAGCCTTCAGCGTCAAACAAAGTCTACCTGATGTCATGATTTTTCAATCTGAAAATGATTGAATGGAGATTTTTTACATATCAGATTAATGAATTAAACACCATGACAAGTTAGTTAACATCAGTTGCAGTTGTGATTGATGGTATGGTATGTTCACTGGTTTTACTATCTTCATTACCTAATAGTTGGTAAGTGACGGTGACTGTTGTGAGTAGTTCTTCATAGAATACCAAGCTAGTTCTGAATCATGTGAGGAAACTAATCCTTAGGGGTTATATTTGACGATGAGAATTGGATAGATTCTATAGTTATGCATTGAATGTGGATGTAAGAGGAATATATTCATAGGGAGATAATAATATAGTATGTTCAAAGGTAAGATTAAAGAGTTTACACAAGGAAAAGGGGTTGTTTTTCCTACTATATTTGTGGAAAGAAAGGACATGTAATGAAGGAGTGAATAGAAAAATTAAAGTCACCTAAAATTGATGTAGTAAATGAAACGGAGAAAAGAACTGATAATGTGCTACTGCTAAGCATGGATATACGAATAGAGTCTTTGGTTTTAGAATATGTAGAGTCTTTCCATTCCACATTAGAGAATCCTTCCTGGACAGTTAGGTTTTTAGAAATTATAGAAAGGTGAATCTTACTAATAATGAAACAATTAATATCAAAGGGAACAATTATTCAATGTTTATGAAATGTAGTGAGAGTTTTCTGGTTTTAGAAAATGTGAGATATATCCTTATTTTAGGAAGAAATATTATATCTTTAGGGTATATTTATGATGAAAGTGTTCATACCATGTACTTTGGTGGTGCATAGAAGATCTCCAAGGAACACATGGTCCCAACTTGGGGATCATAGAATGATACACTTTACAACATGTATGAAACATTCATGGACATGTTCCATTAATAAATTCTATTGGGGATTCAAATTTGTGGTAATACAGGCTAGTACACATGAATGATAAGGGGATGACAATGTTATCAAAATAGGAATACTACTAGAGCTAAATTAAGTGGATGTTGTCTTGTGTAAAGATTGTATATTCAAAAGTCTAAATAAGTCATCTTTTGTGAAAGGAGGGAAAAAACAAAATGTTTGGAAGCTCTATTTGGGTTCCACGGATGTTTGGGGCCCGTACCAGTACATTACCTTGTTGGGTCACAATATTTTTGGAAATTTATTAATGAATAAACAGGGAAGGTATGGGTTTACTTTATAAAATAAAAAATATGGTGTGTTAAAGGAATTTATGAATTGGAATTCCATGATAGAAAATGATTTGATAACTAAGATAAAATATTTTAGGTCTGAAAATTATGGAGAGTGTGGTATTAAGGAGTTTAGATAATGTTTCTCTAATAATATAATTTAGTTGGAGAAGACTATAATATGTACACCACGACATAACGGTGTAGCTGAAATGATGAATAGAAAATTGAATGAATGTTCTTGGATAATGAGGATACAATTCGGATTACCCAAACCTTCTAGGATAATTCAGTGAACATGGAAGCGTATCTCATATACAGGATTCCATCTATACTAATGATAGAATTTATACACAAGGAGATCAGGTCTAGTAAAGAGGTAAGACTCTCATATTTTAGAGTATTTAGATATTTTTAATATTTACATATTGATGTTAATGGAAGGTAAAATCTAAATTCTAACACCAAATCCTATTTCCTTATTGGTTTTGGTGTTTAAGATTTTGGTTACTACTTTTTGGGTGATCAGAACAAAAATATAATCAAAATCTAGAATGTGATAGTTAATGAAGGTGTCACAAATAAAGACCATCATGTAATTGATGTTTATAGAAGGAATAAATAATTAGACTTTCATGAGAAATTGGAGGTTGAAGGTGTACCCAATAATTTGACACCAGAATCAGTGGATCCTAACCTTATAATGGATATTAGGAGATTAAAAAGGGTGGGAAGTCCTATGTAGAGGTATTCACCATCCTTACATTATATGTTATTGATTTACGATGGAGAAGCATTTTTCTTTTATGAATCAATTCAGTTGATGAAGTCGAACAAGTGGGATTTGGATATGAAAGAGGATGTATCTTTATTAAATGAAAATAATAATTGGAAGTTGACACCTCTTCCACAAGGAAAGAAATAATTATAGAAAAAATGGGTATATTAGATCAAGGAAGAACATGATTGAAAGTGGAGGTGTAACAGACCAACTAGGGACAACCAGACCAATAACCTAAGTCATCCCAATATAGGATGGTGCATAATAATTATAACAAAACAAGTCTTAAATATAACCAAAATAAGACATAAAAACAGAGTGAAAAGTATAAATAAAGGGATACACAACTAATCCAATTAGGTTAAATGAAAAAGTATGACATCTATAGACTAAGAAATCTCCATTTGACCAATTTTCACCTCTAATAATAATCCCAAACTGAAATAGATACATAAAGATAAGTCATAATGCGCTATTATTCCATTCCCTTTACATGTGTCTTATATTACAAGGTCTACATCCACCTAATGATAGAATTACAGTGTGATAAATATATCTTAGTAGGAAACCAAAAAGTAATCTATAAGAGTTATAATATCAATAATTAATGAGTTCTATCATAAATTGTTTTTACAAGTATTTTTATGAATTAAAAAATTTAAAAACATTTATCAAACTATCCTTGGGTTTTTCAAAAATTTCATATCATTTTTTCCGAATCCAAAAAATGTCAGGAAAAAATATTAATAAAATATACAATATATTAATATACATGAGATCCAACATACATGAAATAATCTATCATGCAATAAACTATGATAAACAATAGTGCACCTTCTATTTGGGCTATATCTTATGAGAAAATATATATTAGACACACATGAGACTACAAATTCATATGGTTGGATCCAACTAATATAGAGTCCTTCCAAAATTCATCGATAAACATGATTTTATATCATAGTAGTGTCACAAACACTAAGTATACCTATGTTTTATTCTCAATGTTCCCAAGGTTCCCATTCTTTAATGTCTGTTGATTTATGTTTTAGAAAAATATCTTTCATTGTTTTGTAAATCCATTTAAAATCCAATCAAATATGCTTCAGGGTCTAAAAATCCATTTATCTCTAAATGAAGGAAATTATTATTTCAATGAAAAAACCACTTTAAAACATTACATTATTTTCATTTAACATCAACACATACAATTCTATTTCAAATCTCATGGATTCGTTATGAACAATAATCAATTAAAGAAATTGGAATGCATGAATAGACCCACCAACCTCAAGGATATAGAACCTTTAAATAATTTGAAAAGGAATATTGGAAACCACAATAGCTACTTTCGATAGGAAAGTAATACCAATAAACATAAAAGGATAAATAGAAAACCATATTCAATCCAAAAACCACAACCAAACCACAACCGCAACAAAAACGAAAGAAGAACCAGAAGTAATGCACACCCAAAGAGGAGAAATACAACCATAATGGTGATTAATCACCAAATAAATAAATCCAAATGGAAAGGATTCACCCAAAATCTCATAGGTATCTATCTAGGTCAAACAAGGAAGGAGTTGTAGAGAAATAATGAAACATATCACTCGTACGGTGGCCTAAAAAACCTACACCATGAAATTTACACGGTTTGTAACCCATTTACACATCATGTAATCCTCTAGGTATATATACACAAAAAAACCCATTGTCCTTTAATTAAGACCCAAATTCTTATACATACATAGTGTGTAACTATTACATGGCGTGTAAACCATTCACATTATATACCCAGTTCATCGATTCTTCCAAGCCCCTATTACACAACATGCACTTCACTTATATGGCGTGTAAGTACCTAGAGAGCTGTAGAAACTATTGGTTTTTTTGTTGAAAATTCAAACAAATAACTAGCTTCACCTTTTCAAGCACACTCCCAATTTAGGGGTCACAAATACACACACATCAAAAAAGGAAACCAAAAGAAAAGATTATAACGCACCTGATATATATGTAATGGGGTGTTACAATCTCCCCACAATAAAAGCTTTGTGTCCCTTGAAAGTGCTCAAGATCCTGGTTCTAAAAAAATAAGTTTACTACTGACACATCAGTGAATCGCTCTCCCACATCTCTTTGTGATCCTATCCACACTACTGCAATACCTAGACGAGAGGATCATTTTTACATGCACTACCCTATCCTAGAGAGACATAATCTGAACTAGATGCTCAACCAAAGTGGTATCATTTCCAAACTCAATATCCTCCAACCAAATCACATGTGAATTATCTAGTATATACCTCCTCAACTGGGAAACATGAAGCACCAGATTGATATAAGATAATATAGATGGAAATTCTAAGTGGTAGGAAACACTCCTTAGTCACTCAATGATCTCAAAGGGTCCTACAAACTTCAGTGCGAACTTACCAAGATTATCTAATTGATGATGTCCTATGTGAGTTGAAACTTTTACTAAAACCAGATACTGAAACCACAAGCTTCATTATATGATAAAGATGGTCCACATAAGATTTTCAATGACTATGTGCATTGATTATAAACCTTTGGATCAAATTCACAATCTTTATTGTCTCCTGAACTAGATTCAGTCCAACTAACGACCACTCACCCAAATATACCATGCATAGGGGAGATCGACAAGGGCTGCCACACACATCCTCAAAGTGAACCTTCCTATTCGAAAAATGGTAAATATTTTATATTAAAACTTGATTAAAAGAAATTTCATATTCAAAGATGCACCAAAATCATGAACACAAGACAGATGCATATCCATTAGAACATGAATATCTCTCTAGTTCTGTCCATATATATAGGGATTATAGGCCATTCTAAATTTCAACTGGGATCCCATTGCCTCCTATAAACCATTCTAAAATCTGAATGTGAACCTAAATTCCCTATCATAAACAACCATGGAGGAAACCCTATGAAGTCCCGCAATATGTCAAACATATAACTCCCCAAGGTATTCCAAATTCATCATTTCCATTATTTATAATAAATACACTGATTTAGTGAGTCTGTCAATAATCACACAAATCACATCCTTCCCAAAAGAATTCCATGATAGACCAATGATGAAATCAATAGAAATTTCATCCTACATTGAAACCAAAATAGTTAAAGGTTACAAAAAACCTACATGTCTCCGGTTTTATTCCTTAACTCTTTGACAAGTGAGACACCGTGATAAAAAATTAGCAACAAACTACCTCATCCCCATCCACCAATACCGATGTCTCAAATCCTGGTACATATTTATATCCCCATGGTGTATAGAAAAACATGACCAGTTTCAACTATCTATCAACTACTATGTTAGTGAAAAAGGAACAACAAACCCACTAGAGAAGAAAAAATATATTCTATGAGACTGAGACTAATCAACTATGGCCTCCCCACAATTTAGGATTCATCTTAAACATAGGCTCTTGGTGTATATAGTATACACAATTCAAACTCACTCATGAAAAGATATGTCAACCATTATCAAATCAAAGAACAACTTTCCACAAAACTTCTTCACCACTATGATCATCTCGAAAAAAAATATCAGGGACCACTCTTCAATAGATTCCTTCACCACTAGGATCAGTAATCTTCTACTCACCGCATCAAAAACCATTTTTTTTTCTGAAGGGTATAGATGATATTAAAATCGAAGATCTAATGATACTCAACCAAAAATAAATATCCCATGTTTAGTTCCCTATGAGGGAAAACATACTTCATACTATTGTGATCGTAATACACTGTAAATTTCTACACCAAAAGAATGTGACATGATGTCTTGAGTGCATGCATAACCACTGCTAACTCAAGATCATGTGTAGGGTAGTTCTGTTCATAAAATTTTAATTATCATGATCCATAATCCACCACATGTTTCCCTTTTATTTAGAAAAATCCAAAACCCATACCCGAGGTACAATATAAAACATCATAACCCAACCCTAGTATTGGGTGAATCAACACTGGTGTTGAAGTCAACCTCTCTTTCACATCCTCAAAATATCTATGACATGTTTCCTCCCACTAAACCATTACACCATTACAGGTCAAATCTTCCATTTTAGATGCATGATTGGAGAATTCCCCCAACCAACCACCTATAATAACCATCCAACCCAAAGAACCTTCATATATAAAACACATTTCTACGATTTCAGTAGGACATAAATGGACACACCTATTCAAGATCCACTAAGACACTCATATTTTATATCAATTTCCCTAGAAACCTCCCCCATCAGATCCAAAACATTCTATAGGAATGTTTACAATACAAATGATGTTATTTAATGGTTTGAAGAATGAAATCCAAATGATCCACATGTTACGCCTATAACTTGGAGTATAACAGGATAAAATATAAAAACAAAACAACATAATAGTCTAAGAATGGATTAATGATCCCATTTATCAAATCAATAAATACCTCAGGAGAATTAGTGAGTGTGAATGGAAGAACCAGATAATCAAAATGCTCATATCGACTCCAAAATGATTTCTTGGGTATGTCCTCCTCTGAGAATCTAAACTGATGGTACCTAGAAAAGAAGTTAATCATAGAAAAACAATGATCCCATGTATGGCGATCAAAGAGACCATAAATTCTAGGTAAAGGAAAATTTTTTATTAACGGTCACCAAATTCAACATTCAATATTCAATACAAAGACTGAGACTTACGTCTATCTTCTTAGAAATGTGTACATGAAAATATCTTGGTGACATGCTAGGATGAATAAATCCTTTCACCTATAGTTCCTCCAACTGAACATTAAGTTCCACCAACTCAGTAGGGGCCATTCGATAGGATGATATAGAAATGGGAATCATTACAATGAGTAGGGAAATACTAAACTGAACCTCTCTCTATGGAGGAAAAAACCTCTAGAAATACCTAAGGTATGAACACGTAATAGTAAGTATCAGAAAACCCAAGAAAAGTTCAACTGAATCAGCAAACATTTTTTGAAACTTGCATGAGATTATACTAGAATAAAGAACAACTAGACCCTACATTATTGATCTAGAGTCCCACTCGCCATATAAAACATGAGTGATCCCATTGGTAGATAATAAACATATTCGACAAAGATAATAGTCTATCTAGGCCTTCACATTGATCATACATTACATGTCGATAGTCAAGTCAAAGATGTCATGATCAAGTAGAAAGATATCCCAAACCACCTCAATGTCATCTGTCACCATCTGACACACGAGGCACTTGAAACCTTATTCAGAAGACTTTTCCAAAGGCATCAAAAGGTCCAAAAAGAGGGTTATAAGATATAAGACCAAACCACACATGTCAACCAACATTGACTATATTAATGAATGAGTGGAAACTATATCAAACAAAGCTAGAACCATAGAAGATGAAATTAAAATTATACCTCCAATAATTGTTGGCACTACTTTAGATTCCTCTAGAGCACACTCTGATGCATAAATTCATCTGAAAATAGCCACCTGGATATACCCCTTAGACTAAGAATGTGACCCACCACCGTTGGGAGCATTTATGTGAACCCGTGACCTCTTGGTGACAGTGGATCCCACCTTACCGCCTTGGGGAACCTTGTTACATAAATGAATTAGATGTCCAGATCACCCCCAAAAATGATACGTCCAAGGGGCCACTATAAAATTTGGCCTAGTATTACCACACCTCACACAATGGTATTAGATAACATGTTGTTTCCCTGAAGAATCATTTAAAAATGGTCCTTTAGAATGAATGTAACACCCCAGGTAAATAAAGAATATGACATTTCATATTTATCCATATTTGTGAATAAAATCTTTAAATGACTTTAAAGGGGACGCTATGCTCGATGGCGTACCCAACACGCAACAACGAGTTTCTTGGGAATCTTACGTTGCACTCTAATAATAAAATAATATTATTTTAAATGGTAGTTAATATGTAGCCGTTGTAATGGCGGGAATGGATAAAAATAACTAAAATATGATTATATATGTTTTTAAATGTTTTTACATTTATCCAATAAAGGATAGAGGCTTAAAATACGGAAAGAATTCAATTTTAGGCATATCTGCCCTAGTTTTCACTAAAGGTTCACTTATCACCTTTTGATGGAGAACCGTCATTAAATATAGTTTTGTTCACTCTTATAAATTCTTTTGGACCAAATAAAACTCTTCTTAAGAATCAGGAAATCAAAATTTACTTTGTGTAAATTTTTGGTATCTTTCCGATAATGTTCTTTTTTTAATGAATAGTGTAAAATGTTGTATTTTAATTCAAAACCCCTTTTTAATCTAATTTATTTATATGATTAGATTATATTTTGAATTGGTTTTAAAGTGAAATTAGAAAATATTTTTACCATTAAATCCAATAGTGGTCGTTGGAATTAATTTCACTTTGAAATCAGACTTAAACTAGTGTCAATCTTTTGATACTTATTGTTTTATAAAAACACGCTATTTGCTCTGACAGCGGGAATTAATTATTAAATTAATTAATGTGACTAATATGTTTTGAATTTTGAAAAACGGACTTCATTTTTGAATTCGGAATATCAAATATAGCTTAGGGTGAAGTTTTGGTATTTTTTTGAAAAACTCCAATTTTTAATGAATAGTGAAACTACTAAGTGGTAATCAAGCAAACTGATTTTTCAGTTAAATGAAAGTTTACCACTAATGTGTATTGAATTTCGAAAATCCGACATACATGATTGTCATTAGTATGTAAAATGTGGTTCAATGGGATGAAAATAATTTTTTGGTGAATAGTAACTTTTTTTCATTAATCGCGATTAGAGGTAATTAGTGTCATTTAAGGTAAAAATGACATTATAAGAATGTGAAAACACCATGAAACTTGTACTAAACCTATTGGTTGAGTCATGGCCGACCAAGAAAATCCATGGGCCAACTTGGGGACCCCATGGAGCCACTTTAGTTGGAAAATGACAATAATATATTTTTATTTAATGTTAAAATTAAATTGACACAAACATGAGTTGTTTTACTAAAACAGTTTTTAAGTGGGGTTACACAAGTCCAAATTTTGATTATAAATAGTAATTGGAAATCTAAAAAGATTTCCTACATCATAGTGATTTTGTTTATAATTTTTAGACATTAAATAAAATAAATTATTTATCACATAATAATGATGCAGCGATGACATCATTATTTGACGGTTTAAATAAAATGGAAAGATAATGTAAATTCTATGAACTAAACATGTCCAAAACTTATTTTATGGGTGTATTTAGAACCCTTATCACCTTACCCACTAATTATATCAATGTGGGACAATTTAAAACAGAAACACATTTTCAAATAAAGTAATATTTCTTACTTTCCAAAAGTGCCCATCCTCTCCTCTTATAAAAGGCCCCCACCTCTACCTCATTTAACACACTCCTCAAGCCTTTGGCTCGGCCAAAACCTGCCCATTTACTCTCTCCACATCCCTATCCTCATCCTATAGGATTCCATTTGGGCAGAATCCTTTCAAAGGAAGCCTTTAGGCTCAAATAAAAGGGAGTTACACTTTTAAAGGTAATTCATTATCTCATGTTCATTTGTTTTATTTTGCTTCTCCAACCCCCTAAACTCTTTTTATTTATTTCTTTTGTAACAAAACCAGTATCTTCAATATACTAGAATGTTGTTATAAGATTTATTCGAGATAAACACTTACACAACTACATCAAATGGTTAAAGAACATACGGTTTCCGTGGATGGCGAAATTTTGCCTCCCGAAAAGATGATTGTTCAATACTCATTTAACACCTTCAAAGGTGGCCATTATTATTTCACTATTTTTATATATGATATATAATATGTTTATGTTTTACTTATGCTTCTTTATTTTTCATTTGTGTCTTACCTTTATGGCTTCCATTATGGGTATACGCGATATCTTCATTTTAGGAAGTGCGGACTACCGCCCCCTCAAAGTGATGTGATTCGTTAATGCCATACGTGGGACGTATAAAGGATGGATTTAATGTTATTATATATGATGTTATACTGGAATTATTATTTACCTCTATATCATTATTATTTCTTTCCATTAAAGTATGAGATAGAAATGAAAGTAGCGTTCATGCGTACGTACGACTTACCGTCTCCATGAACGGTGCATTTCATTTCTTATCCCCAAATGTAATGTACTATTATAAGTACATATATATAATGGATATATATGATGTATGATACATCTAAATGATTAATATAATTCTGGAATTAAAATATACATACCTCTCATATAGTTTTAATTCCATTAATACGACATAGAAATGAAAGTAGCGTTCATGCGTACGTACGGCTTACCGTCTCCATGAACGGTGCATTTCATTTCTTTCCTCTAAATGATTATGTGATTTTATAAATACATGTATATTCTGTATATATATGATATATATGATATCCAAATCAGGAATGTCATTTTTGGATATGAAGAACCTTTGACCACACGAACAACATGTAATTGTAAGAAGTCCACTTTCGACTTAAGAACCAAATATCGACAAAACAAACATGGTTAACTTAAATGATTAAATAATGTTTATAACATGGTAATAAGTGATATAAAAGGAATAATGAACTTTAAAAAGGTTCTTAAGGAAGTATAAATTAACTCAAGTTTATTATTCAGGACATTAAAGAACGATCGAGTCAAGTCGGACCCGAGGTAAGGGATCCTACACCTCTCTTTCTTTTTAAGTACACTCTTTTATGTCATTCCTTTTAAAGCTCATCTTTATTGTTATTGGGATGTTATTTTATATTAATCTTACTGTAATTTTTATGTTCATGTGATGAGAGACCCTATTCTCTCTCATCAATCCATTTTGGAAGTTTTAAGTGGCGCCGTTAGGCTGCCGAGTTTTCATAAGGGATTTTTCATCTCTCTTTTATTCTCGTGAGATTTATGCTACATTTTCCACAAATTCCATTGAGTGGTGTATGTACTTCCCATTATTCTACTCTTTGTGTAATATACTTTCGTTTATGAGTATTTACATCAATGATCTATTTTCCTTCTTTCATGGGGTGTATGTTTTGAAAGATACCCAAGTCGGTAAGGGAACCTTTCACCCTCCTCATTTTAAAAGACTTTGTTTGTTATGTCTTTTAATTAACATACTATTATGTTGGGATATGTTCTTATATATCATGATTGATGTAAATTTTATGTCCAAGTGATGAGATACCCTTTTTTATCTCTCATCAACTCATTTTGATGTGACGTCGTTAGGCTGTCAGGGGAACTTCTTAACCCAATTTCGATTTCTTTGGGTTCAACATGTAGTCATTGAATATGCCATCCATTGAATATGTGTGAATGTCCTTTTAATGTTTTACACTTAATATCCACTTATATTGGGTGTATTTATATTTGTCACACATATTTTTGAGATTGATTTGTCCTTAATTTAAGGATACATTCTTTATAAGGGACTTCGTCTCAATCTCCTTTCATTGAGGCATATTTAGTTTTATACACAACTTTCTTTTATACAGTGTATAAACCCCTTTTAATTTTAATTTTATACAAAAGGAATCTTTTTCTACGAAGCGTTTTACAAAACGACAAAAAGGAATGTTTCTTTTAACGTATGTGGCGACAACGACCTTTTCCGCCGCCGCGAGTATTATTTGGTCTTTGGCTTTCTCAACAAGCCGTAATGTTTTTAGAATAAAATAAATACCATATACTCTTTTATGTATTTTGGTAATGAAAATGGTTTTGAAAAAGGATTCTATTATGTCAATATATTTATGATATATTGTGATTGAAATGTGGAAATGTTATCGTTCCTTTATATTGGTTTTATGTTTTATGATTTTATATTGGTACTTGGACATTTTAACGGGTGGTTACGTTATAAACCATATGACGGGTGGTGCCGTGAATACCAGGACGGGTGGTTACGTTATAACCTCCAATGCATTGGGTATGGAAGTCGGCAGTATGGCTATTCCATTAAGTATGTATGGAAATTGGCCGTATGGCTATTCCATTAAGTGATATTTGTGGAAGTCGACCGTATAGTTATTCCACTTAAGTATGTTTATGTCCCAAGTTACCTTTATATATGTTATGTGTTCTTTATATGGGTTTCATGGTAATCCTTTGGTTACAAAAAGGTAAGTAATGATACTTTTTTTTCAGTGAAAAGTTTTTACTACTTCATGAAGGTGAAAAGTATTACATTGATAAAGTATTCATGGTTTACTTGTTGTTTTGAAAATCTAACAGTTTTCATTCTTTGTGTATCCCTTACTGAGCTTCTTATGCTCATCCCAAGTTTTGGAAATGTTTTTCACAGGACATAGCGTGGAATAGGGTCAAGGATGGGATCAAGGGAAAGTCATGCTACCTAAAACATGGAACTATACATGTTTCTTTTAAAGAGTTTTTATTTTATGGAAATTTAGTAGAAGAGACTACTTTGTAATCTTTTGAGATGTAATAGTTATGTCCTAATTCTCTAAAACTCTAAACCTGAAAAGATCCTCAATGTGAATTACTAATTTAATTCAATATTAAGTAAGGTCTAAGTCTGGGGCCTTATATTTGGTATCAAAGGTCGGTTTAGATAACTTTAGAGGTTAGGGTATTCTCTAAGCACAAGTGACATTACCATAATGGTTAGGATTTCAGAAAGAGTCCTAATTTTAGATAAAGTGAATGAGTAAGTATATCTTAGTGTTTACCTTCCTCATTAGTACATGATGGTTTTGTTGATATACTCACACTGAACTTTTTGGTTTTAGTAAATAGCTGGATCTAGCAGGCACCAAAGTGACAATGGGTTTGAAGGAAACTGTGGTGGTTCTCTGATTAAGATACTAGATAAAATGGAGGATTCAATGAGGAAAATCGTGGTTGTTCTAAACCAAATATCAAGGAGTCATGATCAACCACTTCAACCTTGGTGAGTTCTCTAATGCATCATGTATGAGATGGCCAACCCGATGTGGAAATTCAGGTAATAATTATTAAGGTAACCATTAGGGTTTATATGATACTTAATTTTTAGGTAATTATGGGTTACTCTATGATATGATGGAAAATTAAAGGAATGAGATAAACTTGAGGTTAAAATATGTTATGATTGTTCTTGAAGATTTTATCTCATTTTGGGGAATGTTTTAAGAATTATATAGTTTTGGAAAAATGACAACACGTAGACCGTGTGACATCCCGTCGCGTCGGACAAAGCTGCGGGAATCGAACCCACAACCAATGTGCGACTAGTATTTATCGCCTACCACTGGACTACGTGAAGTCCCTGGTTAGTTTGACTGATTCATTCTAGTTATATGATTTTATGAATTAAGAGTAAGTTCATTTTGGGTTATTTATGAAAATGATTAACCTATCATGGAGGATATGTGATTAGGTTAATTACTTTTCAAAACGAGACTTTAGGAGAAACTGATATTGTTTGGAGATAAATTTTACGATTTATCTTGGAATACTATGAGACTAAATACTTCAAATATTTGGGTTTCAATCTTATATTGGTTTACTTTGAAGAATTTTATGGAAAAATTGATTATAGAATGGTCCTCGTTGAACTTTGGGTTTTGTTGGACAAATTTTGGAGATTAAGAATAGATTTTCTTTTTATAAAGGGTTATCCTTTTCTGGATTATCTGATCTTGTACTAGCCTTTTTGGTTTTGGTTTTGGTTAAAGTCTAAAGACATGGGAAGTATATAGTTCTATTTTGTGGATTAGGTGATTCTCTAGAAGTTAATTATAGTACTCTTAATGTGAACAAGTCTTCCTAAATACTCATCTTTTGGAGGAAATATGAGTTTGTGTAAGGAATCTAATAAAAGTTGAAAGTCAATATGATAAGTGATTATGTTTACTTATGAATAAATTCCTCAATAAAAAGTAACTTAAAAAAATGTTTTCTATTAACTTTTCCTACTGGGGAATCGAATACCGTTTAACCCATCACAAGTTTGTGATTTTCTCGTGGTTAACTTTCTCCTAAACATGTTTTCTATCACTCTCCATCAGAACATGACCCTTTGTTTTTTCCTCCATGTCCATATTTTCATACTTGGAATCCTAGTATGGGTTAACTCGGGTGACCTTTGTACTTATCTTTCTTTATTTTAAAGTGTTTGTTTTACCGACTTTTGTTCCGATGTGGGACTTTCAAGGATGTTTCCAAGCGCAATTTTAAAATTGTGAGGACGCAATTCCCAAAAGGGGGGAAGGATGTAACACCCCAGGTAAATAAAGACTATGACATTTCATATTTATCCATATTTGTGAATAAAATCTTTAAATGACTTTAAAGGGGACTCTATGCTCGATGGCATACCCAACACGCAACAATGAGTTTCTTGGGAATCTTACGTTGTACTCTAACAATAAAATAATATTATTTTAAATGGTAGTTAACATGTAGCCGTTTTAATGGCGGGAATGGATAGAAATAACTAAAATATGATTATATATGTTTTTAAATGTTTTTACATTTATCCAATAAATGATAGAGGCTTAAAATACGGAAAGAATTCAATTTTAGGCATATATGCCCTAGTTTTCACTAAAGGTTCACTTATCGCCTTTTGATGGCGAACCATCATTAAATATAGTTTTGTTCACTCTTATACATTCTTTTGGACCAAATAAAACTCTTCTTAAGAATCAGGACATCAAAATTTACTTTGTGTAAATTTTTGGTATCTTTCCGATAATGTTCTTTTTTTGAATGAATAGTGTAAAATGTTGTATTTTAATTCAAAACCTCTTTTTAATCTAATTTATTTATATGATTATATTTTATTTTTAATTGGTTTTAAAGTTAAATTAGAAAATATTTTTACCATTAAATCCAATAGTGGTCGTTGGAATTAATTTCACTTTGAAATCAGACTTAAACTAGTGTCAATCTTTTGATACTTATTGTTTTATAAAAACACGCTATTTGCTCTGAAAGCGGGAATTAATTATTAAATTAATTAATGTGACTAATATGTTTTGAATTTTTTAAAACGGACTTCATTTTTGAATTCGGAATATCAAATATAGATTAGGGTGAAGTTTTGGTATTTTTCTGAAAAACTCCAATTTTTGATGAATAGTGAAACCACTAAGTGGTAATCAAGCAAACTGATTTTTCAGTTAAATGAAAGTTTACCACTAATGTGTATTGAATTTTGAAAATCCGACATACATGGTTGTCATTAGTATGTAAAATGTGGTTCAATGGGATGAAAATAATTTTTTGGTGAATAGTAACATTTTTTCATTAATCGCGATTAGAGATAATTAGTGTCATTTAAGGTAAAAATGATATTATAAGAATGTGAAAACACCATGAAACTTGTACTACACCTATTGGGTGAGTCATGGCCGACCAAGAAAAGCTATGGGCCAACTTGGGGACCCCATGGAGCCACTTTAGTTGGAAAATGACAATAATATATTTTTATTTAAGGTTAAAATTAAATTGGCACAAACATGAGTTGTTTTACTAAAAAAGTTTTTAATTGGGGTTACACAAGTCCAAATTTTGATTACAAATAGTCATTGGAAATCTAAAAATATTTCCTACATCATAGTGATTTTTTTATAATTTTTAGACATTAAATAAAATAAATTATTTATGACATAATAATGATGCAGTGATGACATCATTATTTGACGATTTAAATAAAATGGAAAGATAATGTAACATCTATGATCTACACATGTCCAAAACATATTGTATTTGTGGATTTCGAACCCTTATCACCTTATCCACGAATTATATTAATGTGGGACCTTTTAAAACCGAAACAAATTTTCAAATAAAGTAATATTTCTTACTTTCCAAAAGTGCCTCTCCTCTCCTCTTATAAAAGGCCCCCACCTCTACCTCATTTCACACACTCCTCAAGCCTTTGGCTCGGCAAAACCCAGCCCATTTACTCTCTCCACATCCCTATCCTCATCTTAGAGGATTCCCTTTGGGCATAATCCTTTCAAAGGAAGCCTTTAGGCTCAAATCAAAAGGAGTTACACTTTTAAAGGTAATTCATTCTCTCATGTTCATTTGTTTTATTTTGCTTCTCCAACCCCCTAAACTCTTTTTATTTATTTCTTTTGTAACAACACCAGTATATTAAATATACTAGGATGTTTTTATAAGATTTATTCGAGCTAAACACTCACAAAACTACATCAAATGGTTAAAGAACATACGGTTTCCGTGGATGGCGAAATTGTGCCTCCCGAAACGATGATTGTTCAATACTCATTTAACACCTTCAAAGGTGGCCATTATGATTTCACTATTTTTATATATGATATATAATATGTTTATGTTTTACTTATACTTCTTTATTTTTCATTTGTTTCTTACCTTTATGGCTTCCATTATGGGTATACGCGATATCTTCATTTTAGGAAGTGCGGACTACCGCCCCCTCAAAGTGATGTGATTCGTTAATGCCATACGTGGGACGTATAAAGGATGGATTTAATGTTATTATATATTATTTTATACTGGAATTATTATTTACCTCTATATAATTATTATTTCTTTCCATTAAAGTATGAGATAGAAATGAATGTAGCGTTCATGCGTACGTACGGCTTACCGTCTCCATGAACGGTGCATTTCATTTCTTATCCCCAAATGTAATGTACTATTATAAGTACATATATATAATGGATATATATGATGTATGATACATCTAAATTATTAATATAATTCTGTAATTAAAATATACATACCTCTCATATAGTTTTAATTCCATTAATACGACATAGAAATGAATGTAGCGTTCATGCGTACGTACGGCTTACCGTCTCCATGAACGGTGCATTTCATTTCTTTCCTCTAAATGATTATGTGATTTTATAAATACATTTATATGCTATATATATATGATATATATGATATCCAAATCAGGAAAGTCATTTTTGGATATGAAGAAGCTTTGACCACACGAACAACATGTAATTGTAAGAAGTCCACTTTCGACTTAAGAACCAAATATCGAAAAAACAAACATGATTAACTTAAATGATTAAATAATGTTTATAATATGGTAATAAGTGATATAAAAGGAATAATGAACTTTAAAAAGGTTCTTAAGGAAGTATAAATTAACTCAAGTTTATTATTCAGGAGATTAAAGAACGATCGAGTCAAGTCGGACCCGAGGTAAGGGATCCTACACCTCTCTTTCTTTTTAAGTACACTCTTTTATGTCATTCCTTTTAAAGCTCATCGTTATTGTTATTGGGATGTTATTTTATATTAATATTACTGTAATTTTTATGTTCATGTGACGAGAGACCCTATTCTCTCTCATCAATCCATTTTGGAAGTTTTAAGTGGCGCCGTTAGGTTGCCGAGTTTTCATAAGGGATTTTTCATCTCTCTTTTATTCCCGTGAGATTTATGCTACATTTGCCACAAATTCCATTGAGTGGTGTATGTACTTCCCATTATTCTACTCTTTGTGTAATATAATTTCGTTTATGAGTATTTACATCAATGATCTATTGTCCTTCTTTAATGGGGAGTATGTTTTGAAAGATACCCAAGTCGGTAAGGGAACCTTTCACCCTCCTCATTTTAAAAGACTTTGTTTGTTATGTCTTTTAATTCACATACTATTATGTTGGGATATGTTCTTCTATATCCTGATTGATGTAAATTTTATGTCCAAGTGTTGAGATACCCTTTTTTTATCTCTCATCAACTCATTTTGATGTGACGTCGTTAGGATGTCAAGGGAACTTCTTAAACCAATTTCGATTTCTTTGGGTTCAACATGTAGTCATTGAATATGTCATTCATTGAATATGTGTGAATGTCCTTTTATTGTTTTACACTTAATATCCACTTATATTGGGTGTATTTATATTTTTCACACATATTTTTGAGATTGATTTGTCCTTAATTTAAGGATACCTTCTTTATAAGGGACTTCGTCTCAATCTCCTTTCATTGAGGCATATTTAGTTTTATACACAACTTTCTTTTATACAGTGTATAAACCCCTTTGACTTTTACTTTTATACAAAAGGAATTTTTTTCTACGAAGCGTTTTACAAAACGACAAAAAGGAATGTTTCTTTTAACGTACGTGGAGACAACGACCTTTTCCGCCGCCGCGAGTATTATTTGGTCTTTGGCTTTCTCAACAAGCCGTAATGTTTTTAGAATAAAATAAATACCATATACTCTTTTATGTATTTTGGTAATGAAAATGGTTTTGAAAAAGGATTCTATTATGTCAATATATTTATGATATATTGTGATTGAAATGTGGAAATGTTATCATTCCTTTATATTGGTTTTATGTTTTATGATTTTATATTGGTACTTGGACATTTTAACGGGTGGTTACGTTATAAACCATATGACGGGTGGTGCCGTGAATACCAGGATGGGTGGTTACGTTATAACCTCCAATGCATTGGGTATGGAAGTCGGCCGTATGGCTATTCCATTAAGTATGTATGGAAATTGGCCGTATGGCTATTCCATTAAGTGATATGTGTGGAATTCGACCGTATGGTTATTCCACTTAAGTATGTTTATGTCCCAAGTTACCTTTATATATGTTATGTGTTCTTTATATGGGTTTTATGGTAATCCTTTGGTTACAAAAAGGTAAGTAATGATACTTTTTTTTCAGTGAAAAGTTTTTACTACTTCATGAAGGTGAAAAGTATTTCATTGATAAAGTATTCATGGTTTACTTGTTGTTTTGAAAATCTAACAGTTTTCATTCTTTGTGTATCCCTTACTGAGCTTCTTATGCTCATCCCAAGTTTTTGAAATTTTTTTCACAGGACATAGCGTGGAATAGGGTCAAATATGGTATCAAGGGAAAGTCATGCTACCTAAAACATGGAACTATACATGTTTCTTTTAAAGAGTTTTTATTTTATGGAAATTTAGTAGAAGCGACTACTTTGTAATCTTTTGAGATGTAATAGTTATGTCCTAATTCTATAAAACTCTAAACCTGAAAAGATCCTCAATGTGAATTACTCATTTAATTCAATATTAAGTAAGGTTTAAGGCTGGGGCCTTATAATGAATCCCACTCTTAAGCTTTTTTTTTCTGACCAGAAGTCAAACCCTATATAATTTATAAACCAACTGAAGCTCCACAAAAACCTATCCCTCGAGCCATGTCTTCCTTAACTATAGATGCTTTATCTACTACCTAAACTAAGGTCAAAAGGTAAAAAAACTAGTTTCATCCATATATCGACTCTTATCCTGATATCTATCCTCCAATCCTTCATGTAATCATGAGTGACAAGCTCTGGTGCAAGATGCACCAACTCAACAAATAGGTTGGAGTACTCCAGAACGAAATGCGACCCTTGATCCATGTTCATAAACTCCTCGGTCATAGCCAGAGGTAATTTTTTAGGATAAATCTATTGATTAAATATTTTCTTGAAAGAAACCCAAGTACGACCGTCATGAAACTTATCTTTCACTATAAACTCACACCATATTCTTCCTGGTCCAACATGAAAATACATCTAAAAATCAACTTGAGAATCTTTAGGAGTATTCAAGAAATTGAAGATACTCTCTATTTGTTCAAGCCACTCCTTTTATTATTGGGTTCTTTTGTCACCACAGAATATATATGGACGTTTCTTGGAAAATTTTGAGCCAGGGTCTACTACTCATCTCAGGTTCATTATGAAAACTTAACCCAGAGTCTGAATGGTATAGATTACTGCATGATCCAAAAAAGGGTCCAAAAGAGGATACACCTATTGAACTTTCCTTTTAGATCCCACTCTCGTATTTCGAAGAGTTCTTATATGTTGAATATTATATTGAAAACTCTATAACCAATCAGCCATGACAAAACTCCAAAACCAATGAACAAAATTCTATAATCCAAAAAAATTCTTTAAAACTATAAGAATTTAAATCAATTATAAATTCTCCCATAATAGGAAAACATCCTAATAAGGGAATTGGTCCATCTCAATAAACTCCCCACATTGTTTATTCATAGGACCTTAAAAAAACCAAGTCCTTAAACATACTAGATAGTTCTATTTAAATATATTTCCCATAAAATCCATTCAATGGAGCCTAAATACTAGGTCTTGTACTTGGTAAAGGTTATTTGACCACCACTGACAACTCGAATTAAGTCACAGGAGTCAGATGGCTAGGCCATTTCTCTGCACCCACTATCTCAATTCTATCATTTGTACTCCTATCTACCCAAGACATAGAACCAACTCATGTAGTGTTGACATACATCAGGATGAGTAACGCATCTGATACAAAATTTTAATAAACTAACCCGAGACAACTAGACCAGTCACAAAGGTCATCCCATTATGGGGTAAGGTATAAAAAATATAAAAAAACAAGCCTTGAATATAATAAAAACAATACATACAACTAGAGTCAGAAGTATAAACAATGGGAGATTTGACTAATCCAAATGGGCTAAACCACGATGTATGACAAGTCTATACTAACAAGTCTCCATGTGACCAACTGTCACCTCCAAAAAGAATCCAAAACTAAAATAGTGTCACAAAGAGAATCTAATATGATAAAATATTCCCTCCCATTTACCAGTGTCCTTGAAAATAATGTGTGTAACCACTTAAAGGAATAAGCGGTGTGTGTCCCACATAGCCCTATAAGAAACCACCAAGAAATCTAGAGAAGTTATAATATCATGAATTCAAAAGTTCAATATTTAAAACAAAATAGGTTTATAATATTTTTTACAAATTAAAAAATTTGAAATCAATTCATAAACCACCCTTGGGTTTTCCACAAATTTCATATCAAGTTTTACAATTCTAGAAACATGCCATTCATAGAAAAAGAAGCTAAAAATACTAAATATTAATATACATGTGATCCAACATCCGTGAAATAATATATCATGCAATAAAAAAATATAAAAAATAATGAACTGTTCATGCTGGCATTAGCCTATAGGATAATAGGTAAGAGACACTCATGATCATACAAATGCATAAGGTCAGATACAATTAATATTAAATCTTTTAATATTCCAAAAAAATTCAATAGGTTACCTCATTGTGATTTCACACACACTAAACCTACCCATGTATCTTTCTCTATGCACCCAATGTTCTAATTGTGTAATGTTTTTCAATTTATATTTTTAAAACCATTATCAAATTTTTTTATAATACATTTTCAATATCAAGACAATCTATATTAAGGTTTGAAAAACAATTTTTGTCCAAATCATGGTATTGTTTTTTCAATGAAAAAACATCTTTAAAATAAAAACTCTTTCCCTTTTAAATTTCAACACATAAAATTACATTTTTAATATCGAGGAGTTAATAAGAACAACAATCAATTCAAGAAGTCAGAATGCATGAATTGATTCACCCACCTCAGGGACATATAAAACCTAACTATCTTTAACAATAGGTATTAAAACCAACAATATCTATATTTGATAGAAAATGATTTCCATGAAATATAAAAGTATTGAAAGAAACCCTATCCAATGAAAAAACCACATCCAAACAACATTCATAACAAAAACCTTATAAGAACCAAAAATGAAAGATAACTTTGAGAGGATCAATCCATCCTTAATGGAAATCAATCATTGAATGAATTTATCCAGATGAAAAAGATTCAACCAAAATCACCTAGAGAGATCTATAGGTCGAGTGAGGAAGTCTTCATTGAGAAAGAATGAAACTCACTTTTACATAGGCCTAAAGAACCAACACCAAGACATTTATACATTGTGTAACCCATTTAAGCATCATGTAATCCTAAGAGTATGTATACACTGAAAAACCAAAAAATATTTAATTAAAAATTATATTTTTATACATACACAGTGTGTACCTATTACACGCCAAGTAAACTATTCATGCCATCTACCCAGTTCATAGCTTCTTCCCAACAGCCATTACAGAGTGTGTAAATGCATAGTGAGTAGAATAAAATCTACATTTATATGACAAAAAATAAAATAAATATATGAATTCACCATTATAGGTACCCTTTTAATTTCACAGGCAGAAATACTCTCCCAAAAAAAAAGGGAAAATATAAATGATTAGAACAAACCTGATAGAAAGGTAATGAGGAGTTATAGGAGGTACAAGGAAAGGCTGGTGGTAAAAGTATTTCAACCAAAGGAAGTTGGGGATTCCATTAAAATTTTCTCACCTGTAGTGAATCTTACAACCATCCAGATGGTTAATAGTATTGTTACATAAAAATACATATACCTAGAGTATCTTGATTCCAATACTTCTTTCCTTCATTGAGATCTATAGGACGACATCTACATGCATCATCCAAATGGATATGTTGAGTTAGGGAATTATAGAACAAGTCTTAAAACTCTATAAGATCTTATATGGGTTATATAAGGAACATGGGTAGTTTATTATAATGTTTGTTACATTTATGAATAAAAATACAAAAAACACTGTGGTATAGATCAAAGTTGATAAATCAAGACATTTGGTAATTAATACATTATACTACTTCTATATGTGGATGACATGCTCACTATAGGATCATAAATACATAAGGTTTATGTGCTGAAAGGGTAGTTGGAAGACGAGTTCAAGTTAAAATATCCTAGATAATCTAGAAGGATTTCTCTAAAGAAGATTAAGAGAGACCACATAGCTAGAACCTTGATGTTATCATAGGATGACTACATTGGAAAGGTTTTGAGAATATTTAATATGTTGTAATAAAATCCTATCTTTATTCCCCTATTGAGCCATTTCAAATTATCAAAGGAGGAATCACTAAAGATGATAGAAGAGTTTGAGTACATGATAATGGTTTTGTATGTATCAACTGTTGGAATGATGATGTATTCTATGTTCTATACTCATCTTGAAATTACTCATATTGTGGGAGTAATGATAAGGTACATGGATAACCTTGTAAAGAAACATTGGGAAGTTGTGAAGTGAATACTGAGATACCAGTGAAGAAGCAAGGAAGTATCTCTATGATTTGGGAAACAAAATTATTTACAGGGGTGGATCAGGATTAATGTGGGAGATTATTGGACTGGAATATCCTGATTCTATTGGATGATGTTGGGTAATATACTATAATACTATATTATACCCAAGAATGAATGTCTTATTGTTCGTGCTCTATAGTGATATCATTTGGGGGTTTAGTAGGAAACACACCCCTTCTCCAAGGGACTACATGCCAAATTTAATAAGCTCTGATGTTAGGGAAATGTGGAAACTCTAACCAATTAATGAAGATCATATCAAGTGAAATTGATTAGAATATATAGTATTGTAGACTTTGGAATAATTACTATATCATCATGGACTTTAGAGGAATTGGTACTATAGCTCTGTGGACTTCTAGCCACTCGCCACACTAGTCTCTTGGAATGTGGTGGTCAAATAACTATAGTAGTGTATATTTCCTTTCACCGTTCACTAAAGCACAGTGGACTCCATGTGTGGTTGGTGGTATAATGTTTTTCTTTCTTTATTAGCTCATTTTATCTAGGGTTTTGGTGTGTGTGAAACTCAAAAACCTACCTATAATTGTGCTCCTAAATTATAGTGAAGTAATTCTACCTCTCTATAGAAATTTAGATTATTCTAAAACCAAGTAAATTGATGTCTAAGTACTTCTTGTGATTTTTCTTTTATTTATATCTTTTTTTCATCTACAAACCTATATTTATGTGACTCCTAGCATTTTTTATTCAATTGGGATCAAAGGATAAGTTCCAAATTCTCAAATGAAATTTTTTCTATGGAATAAGGAAATGTATAGTTAGATATCCTCAACAGAACTAAATTTAGATACTATAGGATTCAAATAAATGATAATATTTATTTGAAAAAAATTCACTTTCTATTTCTGGGGGGTAAAACTAGTGGATATGGCTCTTACAGAGTAGGAGCAACCTGATTGATAGGTTCTAGAATTTTTTCACCTTAATTGACAAAAATAATGTCGTTTATAATTATGAATGTATAATATGATAGATGGGATAAATAAATATCTTATAAATATGTACGAGAATCCTTCAACATCAAACATAGTGCACCTGATTTAATGATTATTCAATATAAAAATTATTTACAAGAGGATTATTGTAGATCACATCAACGAATTCAACACCATTAGAAGTTAGTTGTCATAAGTGGTAATTGCAATGAATGATGGGGTATGTTCATTTGTTTTACAATCGTCACAACCTAATTGTTGGGATGTGAACTACTATGAGCAGTTCTTTGAGGAATACTATGCTACTTCTAAAGGATTTGTTGGACCAAATCCCCAGTGATGATATTTGTTGAATAGATTCAGGATGATTCTCAAGTTCATAATTTAACATAGAAGTAATAAGAAGATATGTATAATGATAAAATCATATAGGATGATCAATGTCAATAGGAAATATCCTTGACAAGGAAAAGAAGATTTGGTCTACTTTTTGGATTTGTGGGAAAAAGGACATGTTAAGAAGGAGTGCATAGGAAAATAAAATCCACCCGCAACAGATGCATGAAACAAATCAACTAAAAGAATTGATGATGTATGGATGTTGTGTGAGGACAATCCTATAGAGTCTTAGATTTTAGAATCAGGTGAATCTTTTCATTCCACGTTGGAGAAGGGTTTCTGAAACAATTATGTTTAGGGAGATTTTGGAATGGTTCAAGTAATATGGATGATGACCCCTTATGAATCATGGGGAAGGGTGATGCAAAGTTTAAGACCAATAATGTGTGTTTTTTTCTATAAAACTTGAGTTTTATCCCTATTTAATGAATAACTATTATTTTTTATGGGTCGCTTGATGATTCAGCTTTTAGAACCACATTCACTAGTGGTGCATGGAGGATCCCCGAGGGAGCTATGGTCAAGCCTAGGGGGTAAGGAATGTCATCATATAGAACATGACAAAACATGAAGCGAAATTCATTCATCAATAAATTCTATTTATGATTTAAAACTATAGCACAACATGATAGGCTACATAAGTGAGAAGGAGATGAAGGTTTTGAAAACAAAATGAATGATACTAGATATCAACGTAGTGGATTTTGAACTATGAAAATATTGTATCTTTGAAATGTAGAAGAAGATATATATTGTTAAAGGAGGTATAACACCAAAGGCTAGGTATATAGACCTATAGAACACTTATTTGTGGGGGAATTCACTAGTACATTCCCTTGAAGGGTTAAAATATTATGTGCCATTTATCAATGACTAAAAAAGGAATGTATAGATTTACTTTCCGAAGAGATAATATAATGTGTTTAAGGAATTTTAGAAGTGGATTCCCATGGTGTAAAATGACTCATGAACTAAGATGAAATATTTGAGGTTTGAAAGGGTTTGAGATTATGGCAGTGAGGAGTTAAAATTATTCTATTATAATGGTGGAATTCGGTGGGATAACTATATTCTAGGTTCACCACAATAAATGTTTTAGTTGAAAGGATGAATATGAAATTGAATGAACATGCCAAGATCTTGAGGATTCACTTGGGATTACCCAAAAAATTATGGTCGGATGTAGTGAGCATGACAACATATCTCATCAACATGAGTCTATCTATACCAATGGGTGAATTGATACCTGATGAGATTAGGTTGGGTAAGGATGTATGACCTTCACATTTATGAGTCTATGGCTATTTGGAATATTTACATATTGATGTTGACTCAAGAGTCAATCTAGATGCTACTTCTAAATCTTGTTTCGTTATAGGATATGGTGTTTAGGGGTTTGGTTACTAATTTTGGGATGATCAAAACTAGATGATCATTTGAAGACATAAGGTGATATTTAATTATGGTTTCATCTATAAATACCATCATGTAGTTGATGTTGATAGTGAGAAAAAATAATCTGACTGTTATGAGAAAGTGGGTCTTTGATGTGTGCCTGAGCATGTGACATAAAAACCAGTGGATCCTACCCCTCAAATGGAGTTGATGAGGCAAAAAAGGAAAAAAGGATTCTGTAGAGGTATTGACCATATTTAAATTATTTTTCAGTGATTTATGATGGATAACCAGAATTCTTTGAGGAAACAATGAAGCTGAAGGAGTAGAGCATGTTGGAGTTGTCTATGAAGGAAAAGTTGTCTTCATTATATGATAATAATAAATGAGAGTTTACACCTCTTCCTAAGGATGGAAATAATCTTGGAACAAATAAGTATATTGGGTTAATGTATATCTTTATGGATAGAGTAGTCACAAGGAAAGGATGGTGGTAAAAGGTTTTCAATAGAAGAAAGGTTTAAATTTCAATGATAATTTATCTCTTATAGTGAAGCTTACAACCATCTGGATGGGTATTAGTTTTTTTCATCAGAAAAAATATACCTAGAGTAGCTTAATTTCAAGACTTCATTCCTTCTTGGTGATTTGAAAGTGGAAATATATATTTAGTAGCCATAGGGATACATTGAGTCAGCGAAAAAAGACCTAGCATGCAAACTCCACAATAGATTAATTGGGTTGAAGATGGTACTCAGGAAGCGGAATAAATTTTTTTATTCATTTATGAGTATGAATGATTACCAATGATGGGGAATGGACCAATGATGGGAAACCAAGTATTTTTCTGAGGAATACATAATACTGCTATATATGTGGATGACATGCTCATTGGAGGATCATGTATGGAGATGATTGGTGATTTGAAAGGCCAGAAAGCTGGGGAGTTTGAGATTGACGATATTGGATAAGATGACAAGATTTTGGGGATGAAGATCAAGAGAGACTGCATATCTAGAACTTTTATTTATCACTTGTTGACTATATTAGAAACATTCTGAGAAGATTTAGTATACTGGAAGAAAATCTAGTATCTATTCCCCTGGTGAGACATTTAAAATTATTAAAGGAGAAATCATTCAACATGGAATTAGAGGTTAAGATCATGGAAAAGATTTTATACGTATCATATGTAAGAATTTTTATGTTTTCCATAGTTTGTACTCAACTAGAAATTTCTTATGTAGTGGAAATTGTGAGTAGGTACATGGATAACCCTAGAAAGAAAAATTGGGAATATGAAAAGTGGATACTGAGATACCTAAAGGGAAGTATGTAAGTATCTATGTTCATTGGGAAATTGAATTAATTATATGGTCAAAATAGGATTCAAGTTGTATATTGTTTTATTGGTGTGGCACGATATGTTTAGATGATGTTGGGATGAATACTACAAGTCTATAGTACAAACTTGACTACATATACCATTGGCCGAGCACCATGGTGAGATCATTGTGGGTTGTATGGGGGTAATTGTTCCATACTTGAGGGGGTTTAGGTCTAAAGTCCCTCAGATCAAATTTTGGGGGATTTTAGCAACTATGGACGACTGAAGTAGAGAAAACTAGGTGACATTGACAGGGAACTATTACAGTGTGGAATTTGGCATGGTTACTTTAGCATCTCAAACGATGGAGACAGAAATACTATAACTCCTGGGACTTCTAGACACCAGAAACAATTGAATCTTGGATATGGATGGCCATAACACTATAGAAGTGAAAACATTCGACCACCATTCACTACAACACAATGGACTAATTGTTTGATTGGTGGCACAGTCAAGGATGAATGATGTTTGGAAGACACATAAGTGGTTTTGAATATGAGGACATGTGTGTGTGTTATTAGTGGAGGTACATCGATAGGTATGGGGAGTTGAGGTTCCTCAACAACATAGTGGATGAATTCCTGATCATGATGAGCCATCACTGCATGGTGGTTATTTTAGGAAACAATTGGGCCATGCTTGGAAAGTCACAAATGGATTGGTTGAATCATATGTTAATTTCTATGGTGTCCTACCAAAGAGGGTTCTATCCAAAAGACGTTTTGGATACATTGGTCTATAAGGTGAAGTACCTAGAAGTCGTTAGAGTGGAAGATGCGAACATGGATAGGGTCATCTAATCCTCGCACCTTATAAAGCTTGAGGATGAAGAGCTGGTGTGCAAGGCATACAGGAGGGTGTACACCACTCACTTGGGAAACATGGTAGTTATTTTGTTCAGTAATGAGATCAAGGATCTAATCATGAAGGAAAAGTTGACATGCGACCCATGACTGATAGGATACTACATATTTGGAACGATAATGAAATTTATGAGTAGATTGAGTAGGACTTTAAGGATTATATCACATATTTAGAGCCTACAATATAAGGAATAAGTGTCGGTTGAAGCTATGGAATATCCAGGTAAGGCCCATATGGTTCAATGATTATATGAAGGGGAACTTAAATAGGGTTCCCATATATGAGAATAAAAAGTACTATGCCTTGGAGGGAAATGAAGAGATGTCATAAGTCTCACCATATGACACCACCAATAGGAAGAAATCTAGCATGGGTGATGACACCATACCTAAATCTGATGAGAGGTCACACCTGGGTATATATAACAACAATATCTCCAAGTTAGTGTTCGACAATGAGAACCCAATGCCTAATAGGTAGACCTTGTTGATTGAGCATGTGATCAAGTTATTCATCAATCCATAGGACTATAAGGTTATTAATAAGGTTATTTTCTCAACTAACCTAGAGGGAACACATGATTAGAGCTGGATGGAGAGGGCAAGGGATCAGGTGGAGAGGGATCATAAACCGATCATGAATGAGCTATGCTCCCTCACCATATGGTCCACCTCCTTCTCCATAGAGTTGTGAGGCTACCATACCACTTTGTTACCTAGAATTATACCACTATAAGGTTCTTTATGTTGACTTGGATTCACGAGGAACTTGATCACATGATCTCTGGATATGTTTTTTTATCTAGGAATTGAGCACTCACTATCGAGCACGAACATGGTGATCATGTTGTTCTTCTTGACCAGGTGAAAACTATTCATAGAAAATGGTATGGTTACATCACATAGGATATATTCCTTCCATTTGGAGGTGTGATAAGGTGATTTGTCCAACATCTCTACTTCTCCCTCCCAGGAAAATTACATACTGATTTTTTGGATGGGAACCCTATCAATGTTCCCCTTCATGTAATCGTTGTGACATATGAGCCTTACCTAGCTATTCTGTAACTACAACATACCGTTATTATTCATAATATAGGATCTTAATACATGAAACTTGATATCATCATTAATGTATTTCTTGATCGACTCATCCATTTTGTTCTATTTACCAACCTACATTTTCCTATCAATTATGGAACCCCCGAGCAATACATCCGGTGTGGGGAACATCTTGAACACATTGAACAAATTTAGGGAACTCATTGTGTAGAAATACAATTCTTCCTAGTAGAGCCCCTAGATTTCCACTTTTCCTATGATTCATGTCTCATCTTCCTATCTAATTAGATTTCTTGTCTCCTTGCTACACACCATACCTTCCATGTTTCCAAAGTGAGTGGTGTATGCCATCCTATATGCCTGGCAGACCAACACATCATCCCATAGCTTCACAAGGTATGAGGATTGAACGAACCTCACTATTTTCATCAATACCAATCCTATGGCCTCTAGGTACATGGTCTTCTAGATATGGGTCCCTATCATTAATTGGGTATAAAAAAATAAAAGGAAGGATGTTGCATACATTAACATTAGGTGGAACATCTCCTTGCATGACTTTCCAAGTGTAGCCTTGTCCTTTCCTATAATAACTATTCCGGGGTGTTGGATCACCCTGACTAGGAAGTCTATAACTATGATGATGAGAAACCTCATCTCCACCAACCTATCTATGAACCACCACTTGTTGAAAATGCATATGTCATTATCTTCCAACCACATTCATGTGTTCCAAACATCATTGATCTTGGAATGTGACACCAACCACACATTAATTCTACGATTCTATAGTGAATTGGGGATGTAATTCTGCACTAATATAGTGTTTAGGCCACCAAATTATAATATTCTACAATAACCATGCCAAAGTTGTCATTTCTACTATCGATTTTTAAGCTCCGCAACAGTCCGTCATAGTTTCTATAGTCATCTAAAGTTTCTATAGTTCACTAAATTTTGGACAAGGATCCTTTGGGCCCTAGACTCCCATAGAAATTCCATGTTTCACCTTTCAACCCCAATGAGATCATTTTGAAGCTCATCCCATGAGAGTTACAGTCTAGCGTGTAGTATATTCCATAATTATTCATCTAGACACCATCAATATGGATCTTGCTACACCAATCAAACATAATCAATAATTTTATTTTTGTGGCCACATAAAGTATATGAATTAGATCCATGGTTGAAGGAACACAACCCCATTCAAATGTCATCCCTTTATCTTGCCATGAATTTGGCATAAATAATAGAAATAATGAAAAAATTTAATGATTTAATGACCTTCATAGTGACAAATTGGGAAGAAGAATTGAAAATCTAAAACAATAGTGGATTATTTCTTAAGGCGTAAATATGGTCATTATTAAGGATTCACATGCGCACGACAATCCATTAATTTCATTGATGAATAATTTAGAATGGTTGTGACCTTGTTTTTTGAATGCAGAATAGAATATAATGAAATACATTTTCCATGTAATTTTTGGGAAGTAATCACATTTGGTTGTGGAAAAAATTCCCATGGAATTTCATATCAATTTGGAAGACATGGAAATAGTGATGATATTTTTTGGTCACTTGGGAAAGCTATGTTACACCATGATAATACAACCATTTGGGTGATAGACAGGGAGAAAATTTCCATCCCCACTAAAGAGGTGTTTTTCTATTTTTATCTGTATTCCTTTGCCAACCTGTTAATTATAGAGAGAATTTAATTTCTTCACTAACATCCATTGAAGGATATTAATCATTAAGAGAGGGATATATTTAGTATATAAGAACCTATAATTCTTCCACTTATATAATCCTGGGGGATTGAAGTTCACAATGATATTTATTTTCCTCTCCACTGAGAAAGATATAAGGAGACATAACATCTCTACCATTTGGTAGGATTAAATATAGTTATATATCCTTATAAAATCATAGGAGTAAAAGGATTACATGAAACCATATTTTCCATAATATTTATCCATTAAATAAAGAAATAATGATATTAGTGGAGATGATAGTGAAATTCACTCTTGATATAGAATCCATCACAGGATAAAGGAAAATTTTAACACAAATTAGGGGGTCTATATAATGATCAACTATTCCATAAGATGAGGGTAAAATGAAGTAATAAAACCCACATTTTGGAGACTCTTTTATACCCATTTTGGGTGTTTCAAATATGCATCTGAGTTTAATGAATTTGTCTATGGATCTAACTGAATAGAAACCCCTGATTGAGGAAATGGATTTTTTTAGATGCCAACTAGAGGGTTTATTGAAGTCTCATAATCATTAACAAGAATACCTTCCTCTGTCGAGTGAGGATGGGGAGACATTCTCTTAAAGCGGGAACCAAGATCCTCAGACACTTGTGAGTGTGGATTCAATTGAATCTGAATCCTACACTCCGAGAGAGAATGGCCTTGAAGATGATATTGTGAGGAAAATATAATCATAAAAGAATAATAAAATTATTTATAGGAAGAAATTTGTGGGCCACTAAGGAAAAAGATATCAAGATTCAAGGAAAATGGATCCCAAAAGAAACTGTTGGTGAGTCCTGACATATATACAGTCATTGGACCATCTGAATAAAGAAATTCTATCGCTAAGTGAATCAAAATTCCCTCATCCAAGATCTTACAATGTCCACATAAAAATATAAATGGATTAAATAAATTTGTTCAAAAGGAATATATAAGTGAGGATGGATAGGTTCTAGGATCTAGTAAACTATTCAACATTTAGTAGAGAAGGGAACTCCAGGCCCAATATGTGGATTATTCCCAAACTAAAAAAAATGTATCTATGTTCATAATCTTCTTTTTTATGTCTTTAATTCACCTAAAAACATATGTATTTGTGACACCATGAATTTTTGTAACAAATGGTATCAAAGGATGAGTTTATAATTCTCGAATTAAGAATTTACTAATGAAGAAGGAAATGTGGAGATCGGTTGCTTTAATGGATCTGACTTCAGTTACTAGAGGATGTCGATCAAGGACTATCTTTATCAAAAAAATATGCAATTGACACTTCTTGGTGTAAAAAAATAGATATAATTAATATGGAGTGGGAGATATTTATTTAAAGGTTATGGGAGTTGTGTTCCATGCATTGGAGAAAAACATGGCATTCAACATCAAAGAACAGAAGAAAATGGTTGGGCTGATGAAAACTCTTGTGAATATGTATTATAAGATTTTGGCATCAATCAATGTGTACATAATGCGATGATTGTTTGATATGAAAATTATTGAAGGGATGATTGTTGAAGATCATGTCAATTAATTGAACACCATCACATGTCAATTGATATCAGTGGGAATTTTTCTTAATGATGAGGTATGTGCAGTGGTATTATAGTGTTCTATAACTTATAGTTTGGAATCAACTATAATAGCTGTGAATAATTCATTGATAAATACCAAGATGGTTCTAAAGGTTGTGTGGGACATGATCCTTAGTGAGGATATTTGTAGAAGGAAGTGAAGATTATTCTTTGGGTTTTATTTGAACACGGAAATAAGATGAAGATTTTCATAGTGAGATAATCACATAGGAAGATCATAATTAAAAGGAAATATATGATACAAGGAAAATGGCGTATGTTATATTTTCATTATTTATCGGAATAAAGGACATGTCAAGGATTTTAGATAAAAAGAAAAGGCACTTGAAACTAATTCAACAAACACAAATTCTGAAGGAACTGCTAAGGTGTTAAAGAAAATCATCGATAGACTAATGGAATCATGGATTTTATACTCAAGGATTACTTCCAATTACATATCATTTAAGGGTTTCCTTAAAAATTATTTTTCTTGAATTTTTTTTGAGGTGAATATTCTTGATGATAAACCCTTGTAGATCTTGGTGAAGGGTGATACACAGATTAATAACTATAGTGGATGTTTTCACATTATATAAAATTCACGATATACCATTGGTTTATAAAGAATCTATATATCTATTGGGTATCTTAATGATGTAGGTTTTAGTACAAAGTCCACTGGTGGTTCATGGAGTATAACCAAGGGAGATGCAGTCATAGCTTGTGGAGAAACAATTGGTACCATCTACAACCTGAATGAAACATTAATGCACATGCTTGCATCAATAAATTCAGTTTGGAATTCAATAAGGTGGTACCATAGGTCGAGACACATCTATGATAAGGGGATGATGGTGATGGAAACAAAAGAAATTCTACCAGACCTGAATTCCTTGGATGTTGGATTGTATGAATATTGTATCTTTGGAAAGTAGAAGAAGGTATCTTTCACAAAAGGGGGTATAACACTGAAGGCTGGGTAGTTCGACCAGATGAACAATGATTTTTGGGGACCATCACCAATATATTTCCTTAGAGGGTAAAAATATTATATGTAATTTATCGATGACTCAAAAAGGAAGGTACGTGTTTACATTATAAAAATAGAATCAGATGTGTTTAAGGTGTTTCAGATATAAAAGTCCATGGTGAATCATAATTCTTGGACTAAGATGAAATGTTCTTTGTTGGAAAATAGTGGAGAGTATGGTAGTATGAAGATTATATAATTCTATTTTAATAATGTAATTCAATGGTAGAGTAATATTCTAAGTACACCACAATAGAATGGTTTAGAAGAAAGGATGAATAGAACACTGAATGATAATTCTAGGAGAATGATACTACACATGAGATTTCCTAAAACCTTCTGGAATAATGTAATGAAAAAGGAAGTATATGTAATCAATAGGAGTGCATCTATACCAATGGGATAATGTCTACTCGGGGAGATCTAGTCAGGTAAGGTGGTAAGACTCTCACATTTAGGAGCCCATAGTTTTTTTGAATATGTACATATTGATATTCACGCATGGTACAAGATTGATTTTATGTTCAAATCCTGTTTATTTATTAGATATGGTGTTGATGAATTTGGTTTCCAATTTTGGGATGATTAGAAAATTTTGATCATCTAAATCCAAAATGCAATATTTCCTAAAGGTGTCATGTGAAAATACCATAATGAAATTGAATTTGATTGTGGGAACAAATAATACATTTTCCATGATCGATGGAGCTTGTAGGTGTACCTAAGCATGTGGTACCAAAACCAATAGATATTACCCATCATATAGATTTGAGGAGATCAAAAAATGGTTAGAAGGCTTGTGAAAACATTTTTACCATCCTTACATTATTTTTTATTTACTAATGGTGGAGAATGCGAATTATTTGAATAATAAATTTAGTTGATGGATTTGAGAAACTGGAAGTTGGCTCTGAAGGATGAGATGTATTTATTACATGACAATAATAATTGGGAGTTTACACCTCTAGAAGAAGGAATAAAATCCTTACATAACAAATGAGTATAAATGTTAGAGGAATATCATGATTGAAAGAGCAGGTAAAAGGAAATGCAGGTGGTAAAAGGTTTTCAACTAAAGGATGGTGTGGATTTCATAAAAATTTTCTTAACTATAGTGAAGCTAACAACCATACATGTGGTTCTTAGTATTGTTTCATTAGAATACTTTTTCCTAGAGTATCATGATGTCAAGAATATTTTTCTTCATAGATATATATAGGAGGATATCTATATGAAGAATCCATATGCATACATTGAGTAAGGTAAGGGAGAATCATTGTGAAAACACCATAAAGCCTATCTAGGTTGAAGAAGGAACCCAAGTAGTGGAATATAAAATTCATATTCATTTATATCTAAAAATGAATAAAATCATTGTGACAGGGATCAATTTTCTAGAAATAGTCTTTTTTGTGATGAATACATTATATTGCTTCTATGTATGGATGACATGATCATTATAGGATCATGTATGTAGAGGATTTATGGTCTAAATTGGTACATTTCTGAGGAGTGTGAGATGAAATATCTTAGATAATATTTCATGATTTTGGGGATAATGATTAATAGAGACCATGCAGTTGGAACCATGATGTTATCATATGATGACTAGATAGAAATTTTTATGATAACATTCGGTATACTGGAAGAAAATATAGTCTCTATTTCCCAGGAGAGACGATTAAAGTTATCAAAGGATAAATCACCAAAGATAATGGAAGAGTATGAGTTCATAGAAAAGGTAGCATAAACATAATCTATTTGAATTCTAATGTATTTAATGATTTTTAATCGACCATACATTATCCATGTTGTGGGAATTTAAAGCAGGTACATGTATAACCTTGGAAAGAAACATTTGTAAGTAGTGAAAGGGATACTGAGATACATGAGGGCAATCAAATAATTACCACTATTATTTGAGAAATATAATTCATTGTTGGGTCAGATTAGGGTTCAAGTGGGAGATTATTAGTTTCGCGTATCCTAATTTGTATGAATGTTGTTGAGTTATATGATAGAGACCCATACTGCACACTAGACAACAACTGTCTTTGGACAAAAATATTGGGGGAACTATAGAAACTATGACTAAATGTAGCTTTGATAACCTGGAAACATCAACAGTGCACTATATCAGTGTATAATTTGGAACGATTACTATAGCATCTCAGACTTTGGAAATAGTGGTACTACAGATCTACAAACATCAAGCCACCATCCACTGTAGCATCTTAGACTTGGGTGGTCGTAGCACTGTAGGATTACAAACATCCAACCACATTTCGTTAAAGCATAGTTTACATACTATGAGGATGGTGGAAAAGTGGTTTTCTATGTTTATCAACTCATTTGAGTTAGGTTTTTTGAGTGTATTAAACTATGGAACATCACTATAATTGTGCTCTCAAATTAGAGTGAAGTGGTTCTTCTTCTCTATGGACGTAGGGATTATTCTCAAAGAAAATAAATTTTTGTGTCAGTGTTCATATTCTTATTTTTATATATTTTCATCATCTGAAAACCTTTGTAACTGGACTCCCAGCATTTCCGTGACAACTAGTATCAAAGGTGGATTTTGGAATTTCCAAGATAAATGTTGGATATGAAATAAGGAAGTGGTGGACTTATCACTTTTATGGAACTGAATTTAGTTATTGGGGGATGGAAATCATGGATTATCTTTATTAGAAAACAATTCACTTGACTCATATAGGTTTAAAGCCAATAGATTTGGAGTAGACATAGTGGGATCTACATGATCGATTTGTTTTACGATTATTTTCCTTACATAAGCGAACAAAATGGCATTCAACATTAGAGAGGAGAGTATGATAGTTGGGTTGATGACATATCTCGTGAATATGTTTGAGAATCATTTAGTATCAAATAATGTGTACCTGATGAGATGATTGTTAAATATGAAAATGATTTAAGGGAAGATTGTTTCTAATCACATCAATAAATTCATCACCATTACAAGTCAATTGACATCATTGGGAATTGCATTTTACAATGAGGTATGTGCACTAGTTTTACTGTCTTCATTACCTGATAGTTGGAAATCGATTGAAATAGCTATGATCAATTATTTGGGGAATACGAAGATGGAGATTTATGATGTCTGGGACTTGATCCTCAATAAGTATATTCAAATAAAAGAATCGGGTATATTTTAATATTTTTCTTTGAACATGGAAGGAAGTGGGAGACATGCACAATGAGAAAATCATAGAAGACAATAAAAGTCAATTGAAAATATTTGAGATAATGGAACGTGGGTTGGTCCAAACTTTTATATTTTTGAAATGAAATGAAATTTTTCAAGAAGGAATTAAGAAAATAACTTCACCAGAAACTAATATAGAAAACATGACGTCTGAAGGAACTGATGAAGAGTTACTTCTGAGAGCGGATAACCCTATAGAGTATGGGATTTGTGAATCAAGGGTGTCTTTCCATTCCAAATCAGAGATGGGTTTTCTAAAAAATTATGTTTCTATAGATTTTTGAACAGTTCATCATGCTGATGATGAACCGTTACAGATCGTGGAGAAGGGTGACTCATGTATCAAGACCAATAGTGGGAGTTTTGGTTCTGGAAAACATAAACTATATAACTAGTTAAAGAAGAAATGTAATTTCTATTGGGTACCATTATAATGAATGTTTTATTAAAATTTTCACTGGTGTTTCATGGAAGATCACAAATAGATCTATAGTAATAGCTTGAGGAGAAAAGTATGGGACCCTATAAAACATGACAAAAACATGAATGGAAATTCTTACATCAACAAATTCTAACAGGATTAAGAACTGTTTAACTGACTACTAGGCCATATTAATGATAAGGGGATGATGGTTATGGAAACAAAAGAATTTATCCATAGCTAAAGATAAAGGATGTTGTGATTTGTGAATATTGTATCTTTATAAATAAGAAGAAGGTAGCTTTTATGAAAGGATGAAAAAACAATGGTAGTGAATCTAGATCTAGTGAACACTGATGTATGGGGGACTGTACCAATACATTTCCATAGAGTGTCACAATATTATGTGACATTTATCAACGAATTAGTAAGGACTGTATGATTTTACTTTTAGAAAATAAAATCTACTATATTTATGTTGTTTCAGAAGTGGAAGTACATGGTGTAAAATGAGGTGAGAATTAAGATGAAATACTTGAGATCTAAAAATGGTGGAAAGTATGATTGGATAGAGTTTAATGAATTCAATTATAATAATGAAATTCCCTAGGAGAATACTATTCTAGGTATACAACAACAGAACAATGTAGTTGAAAGGATGAATAGGAAACAAAATAAATGTTTCTGGAGCATGAGGTGGCACTCAGGATTACCCATAACCTTCTAGATTCATATAGTTAACATGGAATTATATCTGATCAATAGGATTATATCCTTACCAATGGGATAATTTCAAATCGAGGATCTATAGTCAGGTAAAGAGGTAATAATATCACATTTACGAGTCTTTGGTTATTTGGAATATGTACACATTGATGGTAATATAAGGGACCAACTAGACGATAATATCAAATCATGTTTCTTTATTGGATATTATGTTGAGGTGTTCGGTTACCAATTTGGATATGATCTGAACAAGATGGTCATCAAAAGATAGAATGTGTTATTAAATAAAGGCGTCACATACAATGATTGACATGAAGTTGAATTTTACATTGGGAATAAAGAATCAAACAACCATGATAAATTGGATCAGGATGGTGTACCTGAGCATTTGGTACAAGAACTAGTGAAGCATATCCCTAAAATACAGTTAAAGAGATAAACAAGGAAAATAAGGCCTATTCATGGGTATTCACCATCCATACATTAATTGTTACTAACTAACAATGGAGAACTAGGATTCTTTGAAGAATTATTACCATTGAACGAGTTGAGCAAGTTGGATTTGGATATAAAAGAGGAGAAGTATTCATTACATGACAACAATACTTTGTAGTTAACACCTCTTCCACAAGGGAAGAAATAATTATATAATAAATGGGTATACCAAGTCAAATAAGAACATGGTGGAAAGAGGAGGTACAAGCAATGAAGAGTGGTAATGGGTTTTCAATATATAGAAGGTATGGATTTCATTGAAAGTTTTTCACCTGTAGTAATGATTACCACCATCTGGGTGGATCTTAGTATTATTTCATAAGAATAATTATACCTAAAGAATATTAATGTTAGTACTTCTTTCCTTCATGGATATCTATTGGAGGATATTTATATATAGTATCCCAAGGGATACAATGTGTCAGGGATGGATGACATTGTGTGAAAACTCTATAAGTGCTTATTGGGGGTAAACTAGACACCTTGGAAGTGGAATAAAAATTTGGATTCATTTATAACTAAAAATTAATAAAAACGGTGTAGAATGGATCAATATTGTTAAACCAAGTCTTTTTGTGATATATATATTACTATGATTCTATATTTGGATTACATGCACATTGTAGAATCTTTTACATAGAGGATTAATGAGATGAAATGTAATCTAGCTGAGGTGTTTGAGATGAAGGATCTTATAGAATCTAGAAAGATTTTGGCGATGAATACTAAGAAATACCACATATATGGAACCTTGATGTGATCAAATGATGTCTATATTAGAATGGTTATGAGAAGATTCAGTATTATGGAATCATATCCAGACATTATTCCCTAGGCGAACAATTTCAAATTATCAAAGGATCAGTCACCATAGATGAAAGAAGATGTTGAGTACCTAGAAATGGTCCCATACACATTAGCTATTATAATCCATATGTATTTCATGGTTTATACTCAAACTGACACTACTCATGTAGTGTAATTTGTGAGTAGGTACATGGAAAACCTTTAGAAGAAACATTATGATGTTGTGAAGTGGATAATGAGATACTGGAAGGGAAGTAAGAAAGTATCTCTATGATTTGAGAATGAAAATTATTTATAGGGTAAGACCATACATCAGGTGGGATATTGTTTGAATAGTGTACCCCGATCTATTTGGATGATGTTGGGTCAAATTCAAGTGGACCATACTACACACCATATCATAAATCTCATTATTCTAGGTCCACAGTGAGCTTGTTGGTGGGTTTAGGGAGAAACACACCCCTTATCTTGGCGTATAGGGTCCGAAGGCCCCCTACCTAAATTAGGGGATATAGAAACACTAACTGATTATTGCATTGTTTAATTGGAGACACTGACAGGGCACTGTAGTGGTGTTGACATTGGAACTGTTATTGTAGCATCTTAGACTTTGGAGACAGTGTAATTGTAACTCTCTATAAATTTAGCCACCGAACACTATAGAATCTTTCATTAAGGTGGTCGTAGCACTGTATAAGTGAAAACATCTATCCATCATTCACTATAACATAGTGAACATATGGTACATTTGGTGGAATAGTCCTGGATGTACGGCGTTTGGAAGAAATGGAAGTGGTTAGAAGATCGAGATAGGGGCGTGTGCAAGAAGTGGAATCTCAAAGATAGTTAGGTGGATACAAGGTTACCAAAAATCCTAGTGGAATAATTCCTGATCAGGGTGATCCAACACTATAGGGTGTTTATGGTAGGTAAGGATATGTTCAATCTTGGAAATTCAACCATGGAAAGGATGCACCAAATGTTACTGTATGTGACACCATACCTGGTAGGGGTCGGTGCATATGCCGCTATGGGGAGACATCTCTCGAACACTATATCCCTAGAGGAATTCAGAGTGGTAGAGGTGAATATAGATATGATCATCCAATCCTCACACCTTGTGAACATAGGGGATGAATTGATGATCAGAAAGGAATACAGGAGGGAATGCACCACTCATTTGGGAAACCCAGAAGGTCTAATGTGTAGTGAATAGACTGATTTAATCATTGTGGATGAAGAGACACATGACCTGGGTGTATTTTTCATCAATAGGTTCTTGTGGGATTCATCATAGTTGGATGCAGATATCTCCCTGAATTCTTGGAGGTTGTTCAATATGTTTCATTCACCTGATGTCTCTCTTAGGGGTTCCATGGTCAACATGATACTGCAGATTGAGAATGGGAACGAAATGGATGAGTAGATCAAGTAAGAAAAAAGGATGAGATCACATCTCAGGTCTTGATATCCTTCAATAGATAGAAGAAGAGTAGGATATAGCCTTGGATCATCCAGGTCAATCCCATATGACACAATTGGTACATGAAAGGGAACTTTAACAGGGTGCCCAGCCACAAGATGGAAAAATACAATTCTTATTACGGTGATGCAGATATGTTGTACCTCTAGACTTATGATTCCTCAAAGTATAAGGAATATTTTCTAGGTGATGAAACCATACCTGAGTCTGAGGAGAGGTCACACCTGCACTTGAAGACCAACCTGATCATCGGGTTGGTGTTTGATGATGAGTGCCTGATGTCCGGTAGATGAAACTTTTCGAGCAAGCATGTGATCATGTTCATCATCTAGCTAGAGGTCCATAAGGATCCAACTATAGGTATATTCTTAGCTAACCTAATGGGAAAGTAGGCTGAGAGATGGATGGAGATGATGGTGGATCAGGTGGCGAGGGAGCACATCTTATTCATGATTGGCCACGAGATGGACGACAGTCTAGAAAAGGTATCCAAGATAATGTCAAGGTTGGGGAATATCTAAATAATTTTAAATTATAATTAAGAAAATAAGTTAGACACTTTAAATTATTTTTATAATTATAAAAAACTAAATAGCTTAATTTTACCAAGTAACTATAGAAATTAGTTTTATAAAAAAATTATATTAATTTTTAACTAAAATATTATAATTATGATTATTAAGAAAAATATAATATCATGTTAAATATATATATAGATATATATAAATAATATACTTATATATTTTGATATTTAGCTAATATGAATCTTTAAGATAATATATAAACTATTTTATTATAGATAAATACAATTTTTATATTCATAAATATGAATATTTATGTCTATATATTTTATTATAAAATGAAATTATGATTGTAGTAATTTAAAGGATGAATATTAATAAAAACATTATTGAATAAAGAGATAAATGACATATACTACATAAATTCATATAAATTAATATATATATTAAAATTATTAATTAAAGGTAATATATTTTATAATAGAATTATAAATATATAAAATATTTTATTTATAAAAAAGGAAATATCAATATTATGTTATTTAAAAAATGATTAATAAATAAAAGGAAAAAAGAGAAAGGATGGGTAATACGAATACGAGCGGGCAATCCAATCTTTTCCAGGGGAGCTGAGGGCTTCAAGAGGCTGAGTGTAGAACGTTCTTGAGAGGGTTTGAATGAGATTTGGAACACCATAGGGGATCATGTGAGGACCAGCTATCAAAGTAGATGTGATCTCGAACATGGATGCAGATCTATTGCTAGAACCTAATCGATTTGTTGAAAGGGTTTTAATTAAAAATAGGAAAATTGAGTGTGAGATATTATTTAATTTCTTCCTCCTATAATCATGATTTATAGGTATTTGAATCTTATTTCAGGGTTCCTTTTTGACTTGGAAGTGTTATGCTCGTCTGTTTCTATGATTTCCTCCTCAATCAAGATCATCTACACATATTTTTCATTATCGTTTTAGGGGTTATTTGAATATAGATATCATATTTTATGGATTTTATTGTCAAATACGATTCCTATTAACACGATGGTTGTTTTAAATGATTATATTAAATCCAAATCGTTTTTTCAACAATGTAGGTTGGAGTCAACTCATTTTAAATTATTCTTCATAATTTTCCACATTGAATCAAACCAGTAAACAATAAAGAATATAAATATATATATGGAATGGTTTTATATTAGAAAATAAATATATGGTTTCTTTAACTTTCTTAGTATTCCATGCAATCCTCCTATTTTGTTTGGTGAGAATATTTTCTATAACTGTATGTATAAAATAGTTTTAAAATCACAACTGTTTTGGTTATATGTTTTCTTCATAATGAATTTATCATGTCTTCTAAAGGTATACATGTCATAATTCATCTTAAATAAATCAACCAATAATTTATACAGTGTCCCCTGATCATGAACTCTCTAACGTGGGCATAAAGGGTTAGTTTTGAGGCCCCTAACATGCCTTATCATATGCTAGAGGTTTTCAGCTAGTAGCATGGGTGTGATCAGTATAGTTAGTTGACTATACCCTCTAGTTACATAGTTTCAACACAATAAAAATAATCAAATATTAATAATAAATAAATATCAGAGTTCAGAAATAATTGAAACAATATAAAAAGTGGAAAACTAACAATATAATCCAACTGAGTGAACTTATAAATAATTAAGGAATAATGTAATGACATGGTGGAATGTAACTAAATGTCCTGATATGTGTAATTAAAATAGAAGACTAGAAAATGAAAATAATGACTCAAATTCATTGGTCTGAAACCCAGTGTCAATCCCATCCCCAAACTCCACCCATCCAATAAGAAACAATCCATAGCAAGCTCCTCTACCCTTGTCCAATCCTACATCCATGTATTCTGCTTGGGTACCAAATTGCAGCCTGAATAGGGTGTGAGTATAGATTAGTATGTTTACACCACCATGTCTAAGAACAAGCAGTCTTATAATAAGTATATGTAATAATGAAACAATAAAGTGTATTAATAAATTAATAAATTAAATTAATACCACATCAACCTGCTTCAGAACCACATCAAAATGTCTCATGACCATGACAACCATAACCATATAACCATTTAATGACAAAACCTACCTCGATGCCATGTCAGAATGTGTTTGATCATTTATTGTAACCATTCAAACAATTACCATATAACCAAGTTACAAATTACACAAATCTGGGTCAAACCTGCTATATAATCATTTCCTAATTTAATCAGGGTCAATCACGGTATATAGGCATTTCATCATGTGTCACTGGGCATAACCCTCTATATCATCCTTTTAGTATGTCTCACAAGATATATCCCCCTATATCATCATTTCAGTATGTGTCACTAGGCATAGAATTCTATATAACCATTTTAGCATGTATAATTGGGAAAAAACCTCTATATAATCATTTTAGCATGTATTACAGGGAAAATCCAACTATATAAGAATTTAAAAATGTATCACTTAACAAAGCCTACTATATAATAATTTCAACACCAAAATCATAAAACTTTTCATAGAAATAAAGATATAAAAAATCACATCTTGCGATCAATGGTTAATTACTAAAATTACATTTATTTTTGAAATATATTTTTCATTTATCCTTTGGTCATAAACCAATCACAATAAAATCATTTCTATAATCTGGAAAATATAAGGTGAATTTATATCAAGAAACCACCCAAATACCATGTCACGCTTAACAAACTTTCATCCATTACACACTTCATTTATATTCAGGGGTTTTCTCACATGAACTATAGCCACAATACAGGTCAATAAAAAATTGGATCCAATTGGATTTTAAGGAATAATTCAATTCACTATTTTTAATTTATTCAGAGCCTTATATGTTGGAATAGTTGAAATATTGAACATACTTGAAAATGGTCAAACCATAGGGTTAAGGTTTAGACAAACTTAATTTAACAGATGGCTAATCAATGCTTCTATTAAGATTCACCAACAAGAAATATGGTGTAGATGATCACAAAAATATTCCATATCATAACCGATATGGATCAAAACCAACAATGCACATCATCAAACTATTACACCAAAAATTTCATAAAATGAAGTAAGAGAAGAGAAAACCCAACCCAAAAAAATCACCAGGGATTGAGTATGGGATCAGGACATCCAAAATCAAGGGAGGCACTCCAAAAATTTTATGAAAATTCTCTAGGGTTGATAGGAGAGATATTCAAATGAGGTGAATTAAAAATCATTCGCCCACCACTCCTTTAAAATTTTTCTCAGGAAATTACATGATGTGTAATATATTTAAACATTGTGTATTTTTTTTTATAAGGATATGATGAAAAACCAGTCAAATCATCTGAATATTTAATTATCCTGAAAATTAAACAACTTGTAATTGGTTCTCAATGTGTAACCACTTCACATCATAAATCAGTTCATGACATGAGTTTGGTAGATTTTACACATCGTGTAACACATTTAAATTGTGTGTAAATGTCATGTATATTTTTTTCACCCTAGTTTTCTTATAAAACATGAACCCTCCTTAAGGCTTATCAACATACCATTATCCCTTGGAAATACTTAACCCATTTATACCTGAACTCAATTAATTCAAACACAATCCCCGAACCGCTCCCTCCATGGATCCTCTCTAATTTTCTCAACTATCCTCACAACATAAGTCTACGTTTATTAAAAAAAATAGAAATCCATGAAAATTATGTAATTTTTTTGAACCAAGGATATATGTCTAAAAAAATGTACGACCACCAAAATACAAATGAAAAACTTAAAAGATGTACATGCCAGAAAAAGATGGGATCTTACAACTTCCCCATGATATAAAAGCTCTTCCCCTAACTATTACAAGAATCAATTTGGGGTTTTGATGAAATTTTTTGTCCAATGTATTTTCAGATTAGACTCCATCTCTGAGGTATTCTATTAAAATCTCCCAGTCGTCCACTACACTGGAACCAAGGAATCACCCTACCTTGAGGATACTTCTCCCTATGGTCCTAAGTCAATATCAAATTATCCTCAATGTTTGTATGTATTCTAAGATCAACATCTCTTGCATCTATCATGTGATAAGGGCATGAATAATATAAATGAATCTAAGACATCTAAAACATTTCATGAATGGGGATGTATCATTTTGGAAGGGACAATCGGTACGCCACTGAACCAACCCTATCCACTATCACATGTGCCAGAAAAAACCTGTTCGCTAGCTTCCCATGTTTCCCGATAAGGCATTTCCCCAACCTAGGTGACAACTAAAAGAAAACAATATTCCCAACCTCAAACTGTAGAGGTCATCTCAGATGGTTAGCATATGATTTATTCAAACACTGTGTGGTCAACAGACATAATCTGATCAACTAAACGTGGTCAGACATCTCTTGTAAGAGACTAGGCCCAATAAGAACTGGATCACTTTTCACCAGCCAAAAAATACACAAGCAGAAAGATATAATATGTAAATCCTTGAATGGTTTGATCTAGATTAAAGCCTTGAAGCTATTATTATTTGAAAAATCAACAGGTTCCATATGTTGCTCCCACGAATTATGAAAATACAGAACATAGGCTCGTAACTTATCCTCCATAATCAAAATAGTATGATTAGATTGACCATCAGTCTGAGGATTATAGAAAATTCTGAAAATAACATGTGAAACAAGAGACTTCTAGAGAACTTACAAGAACTGTGATGTGAAATGAAGATTTTTCTGAAATGATGCTCCTCGTAACACCTTATAGCCGAACTACATCGTGCATATAAAGACTTCTTAGATCATATACTGTAATGTTATACTTTATCAAAATGGAGTGGGATACCTTATTCAGTTGATACATAATCACACAAACAAAATTATTCTTATGGGTTTTACTGGGTAATATAGTCACAAAATATACAATGATGTCATCACATTTCCACTCAGGAATAAGAACAGGATGGAAAAGACAAACTACTCTTTAATTCTCGTCTTTCACATGCTGACAAGTGAAACATCTTTCCACAAATCCTATTACATCCTTATTCATTCCAAACCATTGGTACTATCTATGGAGATCATGATAAAACTTTGTCAAGACAGGATGTACCACCTATCTAGAAGCATAAAAATATCTCATCAGTTCATCACTCAAGCCCATAATGACCCATACTAGGCCATGAAAATGAATTTAATTACCACTGTAAAGATACCATCCTACTGGTGTCTCCCCACCATATACGTTTTCTCTTAGAACTAAGACCTCGGGATCAAATAACTTATCAGTCTTAATTTTGTCCAAAATCATTTGTATAAAAAAGGATGAAGTCACAACTACTCATCCCTGAGACTCCTAAACATATGGATGCTTGTATGTAAAGAGGGAAATCACTTACAACTCATTGAAAAACTCTCATACTACCTATGAATATATATTTAGTCTCAATACATCAATATATACTTTTCCCTTTCCTGGTGTATAAGACAACTTGATGTCGAAAGACTACAGTTACTCAACCAACCTCTTATGCTGAAGGTTCAGTTCCCATTGAGGAAAGCTGTACCTGAGGATATTGTGGTCCATGAACACTATAAACCTCTCACCCATGAGATAATTCCTACAGTATCTCATGGAGTTTACCACTTCTTCTAAATCCAAATCACTAGTAGAGTAATTATTCTCATGATTTATTAGCTATCTAGAGCCATAAGTAACCACTTGATCCTCCTACATTAAAACTGCTCTGATTCTATCATTGGATTTGTAATAGTACTTGGGATATACGTCACCCAACATATTTAAACTCAGGATATGTGTTGAGGATAACCTTCCTTTCATATCCTAAAAATATCTCGCATAAGGATCATAGGAAACCAACTTCTCCCCTTCTTGGTCATCCTAAACACTTCTGATTCCAAAGAGGATAATCCAGGATAAAGTGCCAAAAATAACCTCTTAAACCAAGAAATATATGAATATAAAAAATATTAATGGGATTATTTCAAGATACCATGGATTTAACTATCTCTGGGTCCATGGAAAACCCGGCCTATGAGATGACATATCCTAATAAGTGTACGTTATTAATCCAGAAACATCATTTGGTTAGCTTGGTGTAAATCCGATGATCTATCAATGTACACTAGACTATGTCAAGATGTTTGGCATGATTGTATGTAGACTGAGAGTGAAGAAATATCCTCTAAGAAACCACCACAAATTGATCTAGGAAAGGATGAAATATTTAATTCATCAAGTCTTTAAATACCATCAGTGAATTAGTCAAACCAAATAGATTCACTATAAACTCATACAAGCCAAAACTTCTCTTAAAAAAGTATGATGTATTTCTGATAGTATAACCAACAAATAATGTTATCCTGATCGCAAATAAATTTTGGAGATGATTTTAGAACTTTTTATCCAATCCAAGAGATCATCAATTTTTGGAACAGGATATCGGTTCTTGACTGTTATCTGGTTCAGTCTCCGATAATCCCCACACAAAAAAAAGTCTCATAAATGTTCCTGGGGAAGAGAAATGAAGAAACCAAAGGATATGTACTAGGAAATATGAAACCCTCAGTTTATATACCTTCCAACTTAACCTTTAACTTTCGAATCTCTCTTGCTTCCATTCTATAAGGTGGGATAGAAACTATCCATGATGCTCGCACCAACTCGATCATAAACTAGATCTCTCTCTTGGGCGGTAATCCATAGAACTCATTAAGAAATAAATCCTCAAAATAGTCTACCACTAGTGGAAAAAGTCATGATGAATTCAACCATTATCTAGATAAATATTTGATACCTGGTCCATGAGACAATCCAATCTAGACTGAATTGGTCCAATATGACCAGCCTGAAGATCCCACTCTCCTTGGTGATGATATCTTCGTCCTTCTAGAGATATTAAGCTAAATATGATATTGTAATGGTCAATATGAACCTGATATAGAACTAAAAAAATATATATCAGTAATCAATTTAAATCCCACCATTTCAATAATTAGTAGGTACAAAAAGAAATGGTAACCACTAATCTCAATAGAACACGCCTTGAAACATTCGATATTCTAAGACTGCACTTCCGATGGTGTGTCAATGGTCAAAACACCATCCAATATTTTATTTATAAAATCCCAAAATGTTCAAAAAAAGGGTTCATAAAAATTAATGAGATTCTCTTATTTCAAATAAAAAACTAACAAAAAATGATAATACAAGAATCATACCTTTGACAGTAGATAGTCCTCCATCAACACTAGATGGAGTAGTCCACATGACATGAAGCTCACCACACATTCTTTCCTTCGGTCCAGCCTGAATCCCCAGAGATATACCCTTTTCATGGTACTTCCATTCCTGTATTGGCGTGCCTCTTCCCCTATATCGACCATAATGCCTTGGGGAGGTTCAACCAACTATCTTCTTTGGACTAGTTGAGTCATTTCTAGACTCTGATTCCTTTCCCAATCCCATACAACTACTATACTAGAATATTACCCTAAATATCCTCTATAGTTGTCCCAATCATCCATAATAATGACACTACAAAGTAGGGTACAAACACTGATGTCTTTTTCAGCCCATGTTTCCACACTTATAGCATTGAAGCCGAACACAGTACTGAGATGTATACCCACTTCCCTAACTGCTCCACCCATTGATTCCCTTTAAAAAATTATTATAGTGATACTTATATCTACTAGAATATGAGTTCATAGTTTTCCCTATTGAAATATCCTAGCTTCTTCTCGGGGCCTCATTCTGATTCCCTTTTGTGATGATTTCATAATTCATCATCTTTGTAGAACTACTTAGATAAAACACGTCCACCTATAACCTAAATTCCAATCGAAGACCATCCGAAAAAACTCCCACCTATTATATCTCATTACCTTATAAATTTGGAACGAAGAGATATAGTATAGTGAAACATTCAGCATAGTCTATCAATGACATGACGTTTTATGTTAGTTGTATGAACTCACATGCCTTCTCATCCTTCATCATCTCCGGATAGATACAGCTTTTGAAATTTTTCTCAAAGTCCGTCCAAGATAACTCATTCTTCTTCCCATCTTACTTTAGAATGTCCCACAAAGAGTTGGATGGTCTATGAAGAATATAAGCATCAATATTCAACCTCCTATTTATATATGTCTATAGATAGTTAAATATTTTATAAAATAAATCAATATAGAAAACAATTATCTAGGGGTCTCCCTCCCTAGAGAACGTAGGTATATGTTAAGATGAAACTCACTCACCATCTCAGACATTGAAGGAACAATGCGAACAGTCTGTCTTTCCATAGATTGCATGGACATTAAAAATAATTGATGATGTTGAACATCCATATGATCCCCAATAGCTACATGAATATTGGGTTTAGTTTAGTTTTGATCATGTTGATCTCAACTCTCCAAATGTTCAACTCAAAGATGAAAAAAAGCATTTTCTCTACAAGACCAACACACTTTTTAGAGCACTATATATAACAATGTAAACCTTTATAGGTGATAACAACAAAGAACCAATAACTCCATATCCCTATAAACACGGAATACAATTGTTTTGGAAAGAAGAAATAGATTATTTAATTCATTTATTAGATATAAAAGGCATCTCATATCACAGTTCAATAAGAAAGGATATATCACATTCAATAAATATATCCCTACCATGGAAAATTCATGTTAGTATATATCCATATGTTCCTATCATGATGATTTCATACTCATACCATTCCATACCAGTCCATGAGTATAAATCTCAATAAATCATTACATCATGAAATAATAACCATACATAACATGTGAATCACTCAAGATGAAATAACATCCATTTCTACAAGAAAACAGTATAAACAGTAATCCAACCCTAGGAAATTATATTTTACCCCATAAATGGGTTAATTACTCCCCTGAAAAAGCTTATTACCAAGTCTCATCACATCATATTGTTCTTTATATCATTCTTAAATTGTAAAGAAATAGAAAAAGAATTTTTTTTCTCTGATATCACTTTTTAACGCCCCTCGATCTGGAACTCTCTGACGTGGCCAGAAAGGGTCGGTTACGAGACCTCAAGCACACCTTCTCGTATTATAGAGGTCTCTTACTAGTAGTTGGGTTGTGATAAATATAGTGGGTAGAGTATACTCCTAGGATACAGAGTTACAATATACTATAAATAAAAATTTAATAATAAAAAATAAATATTTGAGTGTGGAAATAATGGATGAAGTACATTAAAGTGGATAACCAACAATAGAATCTAATAGAGTAATCCAATAAATAATAAAGTAATAATTTAATGACGTGCTAGAATGTAATAAAATGTAATTCTATATTTAATAAAAATAATAGAATAGAATACTAAAATAAGGACTCGAAGTCCTCGGCCTCGAACCAATGTCATTCCCATCTCCAAACTCTAACCCATCTGACAATCAATAATCAACCACAACGTCATTTTCCCTTGACCAATTCTTTATCCTTTTAATCTGTATGGGAACCAAATGGTAGCCTAAAAAGGGTGTGAGTATAACTCAGTAGGTCGACAACATTGTTTCTAAGAATAAACGATATGATAAAAAGTGTATGAAATAATGCAATAAACAATTGTATTGTATAATTAAACAATTAAATTAATACAACATCAACCTATTTCATCACCATTCCATAATTTCTCTGAGCATGTCTCATGACTATGATAACCATAACCTAATAACCAAGAAATAACATAACCTTCCTCAGCACCATGTTAGAATGTCTCTAATCATGTCTTACATCCATACCAACCATAACCAAGGTATAAATTACACAAATCTTGTTCGAAACCTCTATATAATTATTTCAGTAATTAATCAGGTCTGAGCCTGCTATATAATAATTTCAACATGTGTCACTGGGCATAGCCCAATATATCAAATTTATAGTATGTTTCACTAGGCATAGCACACAATAATAGCATTCTAGCTTGTGCCACTGGGCATAATCCATTATTTAATAATTTTAGCATTTATCTCTATCAAAATAACTTTATATAAGCATTTGAGCATGTATAACTGGAAAAATACCTCTATATAATCATTTCGTCTTGTATAATTCGACAAAGCCCACTATATAATAATTTCATCATATAACTCACAACACTTGTCATGGAAACAAAGATATCATAGTGCTAAATCCCAGGCTCAATTGTTAATTATAAATATTAGAATTATATTTCAAATATACATTTCATTTATCCTTTGGTCATAAACCAATCATAACCCAATAATTACAATAATTAGGCCAATCTAAGATGAATCTATATCAATAAAACACCAAAATACCATGTCATTATAAACACACATTAATCCATTAAAAAATAATGTAAATTTAAGGGTTCACTCACCTGGACAATATCCACAAGCCAAGTTAATAACCAATTAGATCCAAAGGGACTCCATAGAATAATTCAATTAATTCATTTTAATTTATTCAGGAAAGGATATGTTTGCGAAATTTAAATATTGAACATAATTGAAAATTATCAAATCATAGGGTTAAGGTTTTGAACCCTACCTTTAAATAAAGATCAATCAATTATTCTGGTGGGATTCACTAACAATAACTAAGGAATAGATTGTTTCAAAAAGGTTCCTTGATCATAACCGGTCATGATAAAAATAAAAAATAAACACTGTCAAAATATTACACCACAATGATAAGAGAATGATGGAAAAGAAGAGAAAATCTAACTAAACCCACTTAATAGGGATCAAATGCAAGATTGAGATGTCCATAATCATCATAGGCACTCCAAAATCTCCAAGAAATTCCCTAGGGTGAAGAGGAGATAATTGAACGTGAGGTGAATCAAAAATCAGCTCCACAAAACCTTTTTAAAATTCTACTTAAGAAATTACATGGAAATTAATATAGCTACACATAATTAATTACTTTATAAAAGGATATTCTAAAAAGGCTATCACCTCATCTGAATATTTAATTATCACAAATATTCCCTGATGTGTAGTTGGTTCATGAAATGTAACCACTTTACATCATGAATAAGTTCACGATGTGAGTCTGATGGATTTTACACATCATGTAACCCATTTACACGACATGTAAATATCCTACAGACAGTTTTCAACCTATTTTTATTATAGAAACTAAAATCCCCATTAAATATTCTTAACTTACCAAGAAGCCTCGGTAACACTTGACCAATTTATACATAAACTCCATTAATTCAAATAGAATTCTTGATGTATTCCCCATGTGAATCCTCTATATTTTTCTGAAGTTTCCTCACAACCCAAGTATGCATTTATTCAAACAAATATACATCCATAAACTTTAATTGATTTTACCCAACAAAGGCTCTCTATCTCCAAACAAATCCTGACCACCAAACGCTCAACATAAAAACTCAAAGAGGGACATGACTGGAAAAAGATGAAATCATATAGTTTAATATTAAATAAATATAAACAGTGAACAAGATATTATAAATTTGGAGTTTCTCCATCCTATTTTTCTATTATTGAGTGTTTCACACCCTTGATGAGTGTTTCATGCCTTTCTTTAGTGTTGAACACCCTGATTGAGTGATTCACACCCTAGAAGAGAAAAATAAGATAGAAAGAGAGAGTTACACTTCTACAAGATTAAGAAGAAGGACTTATCCTTAGGTATCAGAGTAATTTATTTTCAGATGCATCTATATATATTTTTGTTTTAAAATTCAAAGAAAATAATTATTTTCAAAAAGAAAATTATTATTATTATTATCTTCTTTAAAATATGATTCAAGGATATTTAAGGGTGGTAAATATTTTCTATATTTCATTTTTCAAATGAAAACATGATTCTTAGTATTGAAAATTTTGTTTTCAGAATCTATATTTATATAAATGAATTTTATTATCTACTAATTATAATTTTATGTATAAGTGTTATTTTCAAAAGAATTTTTATATCTCATGTTAGCAAAGCATATTAAAAAATATTTTATGTGAGTTGAAGTTATGGTTGTTATATATTCATATAGAAATGGTCATGCATTATGAATATCATTAACATTCCGTGCATTTGAAAAAACCATTTATTTTAAATTTTATTATTATGGTATTTTCAAATTCAGCCACTAAATTTATAAAATTCATAGATTTATCCAAACACAAAAATGTGTTTTGCAAAAAGAGATTTTGATAAATTATTGATGCGGTAAAATTATTATATTATTTGAATATAATTTAACTATACATTGGAATGTTTTTAATGGATTATTTTTATGAATGAAGGGTCTTGTTGAAAATTATAAAAATGAAATTTGACCCAAGAATATCAAATGAAATAATTAATGACCAATAGGGAGTGGACCTGTGACATATATAGGTTATGGGCCTACTAGTGATATTGCTAAGTGGTTAAAAGGGTTTTATAAGAAAAACTCATTTATCATATTAATCCATGAAAATATTATTGTTTTCAAATACTTTTTAGCGATAAATCTAATTTTTTTCAATGATTATTTGTGAAATTAATTTTCTAATTGATAAGTATTTTTAAAAATTATTATATATATATATCAAATATTTATATATGATATAAATTTTTTTATTAGTTTTTAAATAAGTTGGTATAAAATTATTTTTCAATGGTTTTAATACCCCTTACACAGAACTTTTACGCTCATCCCTAATTTTGAAAAAATTCTCAATGCTTTTTAGAAGTTATAAGATGTATGGACTTTCTTATGGAGTTAGTGCATTTGAAGTGAATTTGTTATTTTAATTATTTTTTTTGTAAAATCATATTTTTTAAGGCTATGCCTAGTTTTCAAGAACCTAGAATAGAAAAGGTCCTCCAATGTATAAATTACTATGTATTTTTCAGTTACATGTAAATAAAGAAATATACATCATGTTTTTATCACTAAATATGAAAATGAAAGTTTGGGCTGTGACATAGTATATATCTATCTTGCATTAAAACCTATATATAAATTAACTAAGTTTATTTTAAATGGTCATTTATTATGAAATCATAAAGAAATGATTTTTTAAAATCCTTTTTATCTCATATTTAATATTATTTTTGAAGGTGAATTATTTATGTATTTTTACAAATATTTCACCAAAAGATAAGAAAATTATATTAAGGATTTATTTTCTTTTTCACTCTCTATTCTTATAGAGATTAATTTTACTACTCCTTAATTATATTATGTTTCATTTTCTCACATTATTTTTAAAAATACTACATTTTCTTAAAATAAAGCATACATATACATTCATCATTGAAAATAAAAATATCCTTATTTAATTATATATCATTTTAGAAAAATTAATTTATTTAATTTAATATTTTAAACTATTTTTTCATGATATTATGTTTTTTATATATGTCAAAATTATTTTATATTCCACAAATTTGACAGTTTATTATGTTTTATTTCTCAAATATCACATGTTTATATAAAAAAAATATATCAAAATAACAGCCTGATTCGACAACCTAGATCCTATGTGTATAAAATTTTTTAGAACTGAAATCTATATAAGGGAAATGATTTTCTACTTCCTCTTTCAAGACTTATCATTATATATTCATGAATATATCTTTCTCCAATGCCTTTATTTATTTAATTAAATGTAATTATATCTTTTTGTTGATTGGAATTCCCCATGAAACCATATCTTTTGAATGACTGAAAAATTACTGGCTTTTATATTCAAACATATATATTATCCTATATATAATGAATAAAAATACACCATTATCCTTATTTAATAGTATTTAACTATATAACTACCTTATTTTTATAGATGTTAATTTTATTTCCAAATATATTTCATGATAATAATTTTATGGATTTATCATAGGTTTTTTATTTATGTGGGACACATATATATGGATATTTCATTATTATGATAGGTGGAATATGAGTTATATAGCTCTTGTGTGCATGAGGTAAAGTGTAAAATCAAAAGAGATAAATATGTTATGTGGATGAGAAATAATCCAAATCCAATATGCTTTTTAGAACTAGGATTAAATTTAATAAATTGAAAATTTAGTTTAAAATAATAATATTCCACATATCATTCTTAGTATACAACATCATGTTTTAAGAAAATTATGATATACTTTTAAAATGTAATTAATTTAATTTAGGCATTATAACCTAGTCATTAAATTGGATGGTATGAATAGTAATAAAAACATTATAAATAATATGTAAAAAAATAAATATAATTAAAAGTAATTAATTAAATCATAATAAATAAATACTCAATTTTCAATAAAATCCTTTTCTGCTTCAAAAACATGTTTTCTTCAAAACGGTTTTTATTGTTCTTTATGAGTGAATATTATAATTAATTTTTACCAATTTTAGAAATTTAATATTATAAAATGGATGTTATTTTTTAAATTAAAATTTAAAAATTATCTTAGGGTGAAAGTTTGATATATTTTTGAATGGAATAAATTTTTAGTGAATAGTGAAAAATACCCATTTTATAGAAAATTACATTTTCCATTAAAGTACTTAAAGATTACCTTTTTTAAATTAATTTAGAAATTTAATTAGTCCCTTATAAAAAAATAATCAAATTAATTTCATTTTAATTTACGTTATGCTTAATTTTTAAGTAAATTAATTCACAAACATAGAAATGAATTTTCTAGGAAACCTGTTTTTATTCCTTTTTATGAATTTATTTTAAAAGTAATTATTGACACTTTTAGGTGTTGATTTTTATAAAATTAATTAAATATTTGGATTCATTATGTTCATGTTTGGTACATATATCAACTTTATTTTTTATCACTATGAATAGTGACCATGGTAAATATTTACCATCTCAGTAATTATAAATCTGGTAAATAATGTTAAAAATAATATGATAAGGCTCTAAAAAAATATAGAACCTACCTTGATTCAGTCTGATAAGTATATTTTAACTATCCACATTAAATATTCAAATATATGGAATCTTTTTTCCATTTTTCTTTAATTACGATCTTAATATTATTTTAAGTAGAGAACAAATTTTAAAATGACAGTCTATTTGTTTAAATAAATATAATATTTATTTCATATGGATAAAGCGAGGTTATATTTAGTTATAATTGGTTATTTTTATGTTTAATTAATTTTTAATTATGAAAATTTAATTATAATTTTTATTGATGGAAAAATTACCTTAAATGTTAATGCAACTTAGACCCAATATAGGTGCAAGTAGTAGAGAATTCATGTAAATGAATTTAAAAACATAAAAAGTAATTTATTTGGGTGAGTTATGGTTTTAATTTTTTTTTGGAAAAACATAATATATTATTTATTTCTTAAAAGTTTATATTCAAATTAAATTAATGTTTGGATATTTTTTTAATGTAGAATTTAGTAAATAGTCTCGAAAATGACTTTAAGGGTAATTTATCTTAAATAATATTTTATTAAATGATAAAAATATTATATTTTTCTAAGGGAATTGAATATGGTTTATATTATATCCATTGTTCACTTATGTTTCACTTTTCCTTTTAAAGAAACTTTCTTGTATTTTAAAGAGTAATTAACTTTGATATCACAATAATCGTCAAAATTGTTAACATGGGGTTACAATTAAGAGATGACAGTTAAACCATCTTCTAAACTTGTCAAAATTGGATTTTATTTGTTTATTTATACATAAATTATTCATATATTCTAAATGTTTCATTTCATATCCACTTTAATATTAGAATAAATTTATATTAATTTATTGCATTAACTGATTCCAATGGTGCCACACTCTTATCTTATATAAGGACGTCAACTCTACTATCTTTACCACAATTATCAAACCACATTGCTTGAAAAACCCCTATATAATCATCTATTAAATTAATTATATAAATTATATAGGTTGGTATACTCTTAAATGACTATACCTATGGTCCTTGAGGAGATATCCAAATGTGGTTCTTTAAAAAGAAGGTAATTGTCTTAATCAAGCATTTTCATTTTACTTATTCTGCTACCTACTTGAATTATATCTTAACTAATAAAATATATTTAAATAAGTATCTAACTTATAATGAGATATTATTATGTTAATTTAATAACCTTATTATTCTCCTTTTATGTCCAATGTGGAACGAAAACATTTTTCAAGTGTATGTTTTGACTACCACCTCCACAAAGCGATTGGTTTTTTCCATCATCACATCTCATGTATGTTTATAAGGATGTAATTAATATATATTTATATATATATTATACTAATTACATTATTATAATTCTAGAAATATAATATATCATCTATTTTTAATCCCTTCCATCCATTGAAAAACTGTAATGTCGTGCGTTCACATGAGTGGATTACCACCTCCATAAAGTGATGTGGTTAATTTTCCATGTATGCCATTAATGGATGGTTCTAATGTTATATTTAATTTATACAAATGATAATTACTAAATGATTATAATTTTGGATATGATACAACAATGAAATATTTAACCGTGGTCAGCCCACCGAATTCATTTTCCAATTATGAACTGAACTTCTTCAAAACACCCGACATGAAATTAACGGACTAAGTAATTAAATATGGAATTTAAATAAATGAAATAAATGTTCTAATGATATGGTATTAAAACTATAAAAAGTTATTAAATTCGTTAATACATAATATATGTTTGTTAGATAGGATTTAAAGGACATACATAGAAAGTATAGACTCAACGTAAGATGTTTCTTAACAATAATTTCATTCGTTGGGATATACTTCTACATCATTGAATATATTATTCCCAAATTATGTTTGAAATGGAAATTGATTATATTATTTTATTTATTAACTTATTATTTTGTTTTAATAGTTTTTACATATATTTACTTCAATGATTATTATATAACATCAATGATATGACCTTTGTAAGGATTATTTGACTTAATAATGTTTCTTTTAGACATGTCTTGTATCGTGAACCTAATTACTTTTATAATGTGTATATTATAGCGATTGAGATATTTTATCATGAAGTACTATTTTATCATGATATTTAATGTTCTTTTGAAGTTATCTCTTTTATGAGATATTGATTCAAATGTTATTAATGTTGCTTGTATTTTCATGGTCTCAATTATTATTCCTTGAAACATCATTCATGTTATGAATCATGATTTAATTTATATGGAGTAATTAATATCCCGTGAATTTGTTTAAACTTATTATTTTACAAAAAATATTGGTTTTGTAAAATCATTTGATTTTATTTCATTCAATTTATTTCTTATTCGAGTATTAGCCATGTTTCAAGGGTTTCAAGTCTCAAACTTCCTTATTAGATAAATGTTTTTATTGATTCACTTATATTCATTTATATAATGTTGAAGAACCTCATATATTTGTTTATTGGTTTGAGAAATAATGGCTATGTAATGTGTCATTGTGAGTTTGGGTTGTTTTATTTTTTGAAAACCTTACCTGAGGAACTCATAACTACGTTAAAACATGAACTAGTTTGTATAGTGTTACATATCATTAAAGGAAGTTTCATGATACAAGAAATTATTCTTAAGAAGGAATGGATGTTTGTGGAATCCGTTCTGTTTTAGTTATGAGTGAATTATGGATCCATGTATCTGAATTTCTAATGGGTTGATCTAGATAGATGTGTAAAGACCCAGAAATTTCAAGGAATTTTTTTTGTTAATTTTCTTTGGAATTTTATGAGTCCGCAGTTTCAGACGGCACCTAATTCCGAGGCCCGGAGTGCCCGGAATTAATTTCCGAAGTTTGGCTCGGGTACGTTCAGTGAACGAACGAGCGGGATTTCCTAACTTTTGATCCGGTGCTCGGAATTGAAATCCGAGGACACCGATGAACTCGTAGCGCCGATATTCGCTTAAGGAGACCTTTCCCGAAGTTGCGTTTACACGAGGGGAGTTGTAAAAATAAAATTGTGAATGATAAAATAAAAATTTAACTTCAATTTTTATTTTTATCTTCCTTAAGTGTTTTTATCCTTTGGGTGGAAGTTGGGTTACAACCCAACTTCCCTTGGGAGGTTAAGAGGGTGGTGGGGCCCACACGAACCCCACCCCTTCATATCCTCTAACCCCCCCCCCCCAACTCACAATTAATGATGTAAACTTAGGTTATAACTTATGTCATTAATAAGTGAGTTTAATTAAAGTTTTGAAATTCAAACTCTTGAATTTCAAAAGACTTAAGTTGTGTTGTGTTAAGTTGTAAAGTCATGCTTTAATTTAACTTAAGTTTTAATTGTGGGGAATTAAATGAAGAGGTTTGAATTTCAAACCTTTGAAATTCCAAACCCTTCTATTTAATTCAGTTTTTAGTTTCCTTTGCGGGTTGGCGTTTGCTGTGCGGAGAGGAAAAGAGGGAGGCTTCTTGTGAGTTCTTCCTCCACGACGAAGAACGCGGCGTCCTTCTTCCACGACGTCGGACTGCAACGCGTTGGATTACCTCCACGACGCCGCAACGCATCCTCTCCGCGACGTGCTTTCTGCGGCGAACCTACGTCCGACGCCGCAACGCACTTTCCGCGACGTGCCTCTCGCGGCGAACCCACGTCTGTCTACCGCGACGCCATAACCGCGTTGCCGACGACGTCTTCTTCCGTGACGTCCGACCTCCGCGACGCTCGTCCTTCGCAGATCGTTGATGAGCTCCGCGAGCTTCCTTCGAGGTAGGGGTTGTTGTTTTATTCTTTAATTATTCCATTTCTTGCTCGTGGATCGCATGTCTACGTGAGGCTTTTGGATATTTTGTATAAGTGTTATTGTTAACGCGAGGGGGGCCGGACTGTACGAACACGGCCGAACCCCCCTCCATCATTCTTGTTTATTCTTGCGGATGGAAGCAAGTGGCGTGGTGCCGTCGCACCACGCGGATGATCGTACTTTTATTTTACGCGGCGCCGTCGCGCCACGCCGAGGTAGAATCTTCAAGAACGCGACGCCGTCACGCCGCGTTGAAAGGAATCAAGGTACGGCGAAAGGGGCGCGGTGCCGTCGCACCGCGCCGGACGACGAACACCGCGGCCGGTTCCGGGCCGCGGCGGGACGAGGAGACCGCGGCCGGTTCCGGGCCGCGGCGGAAGAGAAGACCGGCGGCCGGGCCGCCGGCGTCGGAAGCCGAAGGGGGGACCGGAATTTCCGGTCCCGTTTGAGAAAACCGGCCGGCCAGCTGGCCGGCCAGATGTCTTAAAAAACCGGGGGAATTAATCCCCCGGCCAACCCATAAAAACCCCCCTCTTTAAGAGGGGGGCGGTTCTTTAAAGGAGGGGGGGGGGGGGGGGCAGCAGCCCCCCGGTTCGTGTCCAGCCGGCCCCCACGTGCGGGGGCCGTTTCATGAAAATGGCGCGGCACAAGGCCGCGCCGCCTAACCAATCAGCGGGGGCTTGATTGCCCCCCGCGTGCCCACCGCGTGGCCCCCTTGCGGCGACGGCCGCCGTGGCACCCCGCGCCGCCGCGCCGCCGCCGCCGGCCACCGCGCCGCCCCAGGGGGGGGGGGGGGGTCGGGCCGGGTCGGCCCGGACCCGGACCCCCCCGTTTCGAACCAGTTCCGGTCTTTTGGCCATATCTTGAGCCTCGGACCTCCGAATGACGAACCGTCTGCGGCAACGCGATCCTTGGATCGAGACGGTCGTTTTGGTATATCGCACTCAAGGTTTCGGATTACTTTGAGTTCGGCCGGGTTGGTTCGTTCACGAAACCAACCGGGCCCTCGGAGCGGAAACGCTCATATCTTGAGCTACGGACGTCCGAACGGCGTGCCGTCAGTTCTGATAAGTTCCTCTTAGTGAGACGGATCTTTTGGTATACTCCGCCCGAGGTTTGGACGCAGGTGGAGTATGGCCGGGTTGGTTCGTTCACGAAACCAACCGGGCCCTCGGAGCGGAAACGCTCATATCTTGAGTTCCGGACGTCCGATTGACGTGCCGTCGACTTTGATGGAATCCTCTAAGTGAGACGGAACTTTTGACATACTCCGCCCGAGTTTTGGATACAGTTGAGATATGGCCGGGTTTGGTTCGCTCACGAAACCAACCGGGCCCTCGGGACGAAAAGGCTAATAACTCACAGACCGGGCGTCCGATTGACGCGCCGTCTGTTGCGTTGAGACTCCTTTGACGAAGCGGACGTATGTGGCACTTCTTCGTTGGACTTTGAGATACTTGGAGTATCGACCAGTAGCTCGTGGAGTGGACCCTCCCGGAGACGAGCGGGCGGGGGAGCGCTTGGGTGTAGCGGCGGACCCGTGGTACTTGACAGTGGTGGTGCGCTTGGATGCAGCAGCAGACCTTTGGCGGTGGAGCGCTTGGTTGTAGCGGCGGACCCGCGATACTTTACGGAGTGTGTGTGCTTGGTTGTAGCGACAGACCCGCGACGGTGGAGACGTGCGTGCAGACTACGGAGACCGTGCAGCCGGCTGAGACCTGACGACTGCTTGACCGACTCGACTTGGAGTGAGTCGACTAGCCCAGTGGACGGAGCGCCCAGTAGTTGGCAGCAGACCCACGGCGGACGGAGCGCCTGGTAGTTTGCAGCAAACCCGCGGTACTCGACAGGAGGAGTACCTCAGTAGGCTATCTGGGTGAGCGCCCGGTATTTGGCAGCAGACCCTCAGCGGACGGAGCTCCCGGTAGTTGGCAGCAGACCCGCGGTACTCGACAGGAGGAGTACTTCAGCAGTCTTAGGTTAGTGAGCAGTACCTCGGAGTCGTGACAGGACCACTGTACACTTCAGAGATGGGGCTCTTCAACTTTTACGGTTTCGATAATGAAAATCCTGGTTTGAGCTGAGTCAATGATCTTTGTGTTTCCTCATGATTGAGATGGGTCGCTTGATAACTTAGGTATATGTATGGGCATATACCTGGGTAATGGTTATCCGTTGATTTCATAAACTTGTTATAAACCGTGTGGACTTGTACTGTTATCCTATGTGGATTTTACTGTTTACTCTTCTTTGTGGATTGGGTTGTTCTTGGGCTCGGTGTTGGAGCCGAACGGAAATTGGTGACATAGGTATATGTATGGGCATATACCTAATCAATACTGGATGTTACTTCGTGATTGTATCCTTCTTGTGCTTTATCCTTTTGGATTTCGGGAGACGTTCGAGGGTCTCGGGGTCCCTACTGAGTATCTTATACTCACCCCTGCACGGGCTATGCCCGCACTTCGTTGTGTTGGTTGCAAACGACGGACAACGCTGACTGTGGTTGAGGCTTTCAGAGTAGGTCGGTACCCGGAGGAGGACCACTGAGCGGGACGTGCTCGGAGCGGACAGTTGGACCCGAGGAGATGTGAGCTATCTGTACCTACCCTTCAGGTAGGATCCGTGGTGGACGATCCAAGAGCTGAGCCATCTGTACCTACCCTTCAGGTAGGAATCGAGGAGGACGTCCCAGGAGCCGCTTGTACTTTCAGTTGCTGTTTTCCCTTTCGAGTTGTACTTTACTTTACAGTTGGGCTTGTATTTCCGGCCCCTTTTCTTCAGCACAGTTGTTCTAGTTTTGTGTACTGCTTTTCTTCCGCTTGTTACTCTGAGGTGCTTGTTTACTTTATTAAGGCAATGCCTTCCCTTTTTACTGGGATTTTACGCCTTGGTGCTAGTCGCCAGCCCCTGGCCTATGGAAGGCGGGCTTGGGGTAGTCACGGCACGGGCCCCGAGGACGGGTCGTGACAAATTGGTATCAGAGGAGTTCGGTTCTACCGCAGAACTCAGGACTCTGATCTTTTTTCTATGTGAAGCAATAGTGTTTAGTGTATTGAGTGTGGTTATCAGTCCAGAGAGTCCAGTGTTGGTGCGGCGGCCGACGTATCCGTACACCAGGACCCTGACTTCTGATTTCCGACTTAATGCATGAAAACACTGATTGCGTGTGTGTTTCCCAAAAGGTTTAAAGTCAGCTCAAACCAGGTCATCTCACCAGGTATAAATCGTTGACCGTGACACAACTGTTCAGGATGTCACCATGCAGATAGTTGGCTGGAGTTCCGAGAGAGTTCTCGATGATGGCCCACCGAGCAGCGAGACTCCGGTGCAGGGCCCCTTTTTCAGTGTTGGCACCTTCGGGTGGTGTACCAGCAGCACCACCACCCGTTAGGCAGCAGATGCCACTAGCTGACAGTGCACGCTAGCAGAGCGCGATGCACGAGTTCCAGCAGTAGAGGCCTCTGAGGATATGAGGCGAGACAGATTTCCCAGGCAGCAGTGGACTGGATGGAGGCGGTTGCTAGAGTTCTACGCCTAGCTTGGATACTAGTAGAGCGGATGATGATCTTAGCTCCTGTTGTTTCCAGTGAGTGACCATGAGTTTGGTCCTTATAGTAATGAGGCATCGGTACGCGAACCGATACCTGGGATAGTACCTATGGGTAGTGCGCCAGCTATGTCACTACCTGATGGTCAGTAGACACTACCGGCAGTACCGGTAGCAGAGACTCACAGGCTTAGTGCCTTACATATGTTTTAGCACCAGATATCCCTCAAGTTTCGAGGTGAGCCTGACTCGTAGGCAGCTGAGGACTGGCTTGAGGAGGTGGTTGTGAGTTTTCTGGAGCTAATACAGCTTCGACAGTACGACATGTCGGAAGCAGAGCACTCAACGTGGCTTACCAATCAATCTTGGTACTCGTTGGTTACGTTGTGATCAGTTCTTTAGACTCGAACTTCTGAGCGAAGTGTGTCTAAAGGACATCCGAACCATTTCTTTTCCTCTACGCATTCCTACCTATGTTAGGATGCTAGAGAGAACCTTTGTGGTTGTGAACGTTAGCAGTGAAAGGCAGGAAACTAGCGCCAGTCTCAGAGACTCGGGCGTGTAAAATGTTTCAGGAAGAGGAAGTGCTAAGGACAGATGAATCTGCAGGGTAGCAGACGTGGAAGCGGAGCTTGGAGAGCAGCATGTGGTGGTGTACATTTCGACATGTTACGACCACCCGACTTAGTAGTCCCCGTCAGGCTCAGGGAGCAGGAGGGCTAGGGAGGAGAATAGCTGCATTGCGGTCAAGGAGTGTGACCCAAGAGCTCTAAGAATGATTCGGGGTATGAATTATGTCTACTACGAGCTGCCATATCTATAGACATAGGAACCAATCATTTTACCCTTCCACGAATCATGTCCCAGACCTAGAGGTTCCGGGTAAGCCATAGACTTGACCCTCACATCTGGAGATACCTTTGGGAGGAGACTCGATAATCACACTTACGCCGACAGTGTGATTTGACCTCGAGGCGAGAGTTTCGGTTGGAATCTCTTGGTGGCAGCGTAGAGGCCTTACGACGTTGATCTGGGTATGGTTTTGATTCACAAATCATACCCCGGTTGACTGTTTTAGGCAAACGTCAGAATGGGTTTTCCTTGGTCGGCGAAAAGGAAACCCTGGGCAGCACATGTTAAACTCAGGCATAAGAGGGTGTGACCGATCACTCTTGAGTTGGTCAACCCTACCCTTGTGGAATCAGGAGTTTTTAGTTTCAGTTCTAACCTAAAAAAGGGAAACCTCTTGAGTTCGAGGGTGACGAACACGTTCTTATACGGTCTCAACCCGATGAGGTTTCAGAGATGTGGCCGAGGCGGCATGTTATCTCCGAAGTTCGATGGACCCTTTTGATCTTCAGCAGGGTAGGCGAAGAGGTTTACCGCTTGACCCTACCACCTCAGTTGCACCGGGTGCATAATGTCCACCACGTGTCTCAGCTGTGGAGATACGTGTATGTTTCTTCACACGTCATCAACCTCGGGAAGTTGGACGTCGATGACAGGGCGACAAGCACAGAGGTTCTAGTAGAGAACGAAGATCGACATGAGCAGGTTCTACATGAACGGTTGCTTACTCGGGTATGCTTCGCGGGTAGCACGAGATCTTCAGGTGAGCATATGGGAGCGTAAAGCTCAGTTGCGTGCTCAGTACTGCTTGTTTCCCTTAAGTGTGAGTTGGAGCTTTACGGGGACGTAAAGCCCTGAGGTGGGAGTAATGTAAAGACCCGGAAATTTCAAGGAAATTTTTTTGTTAATTTTCTTTGGAATTTTATGAGTCCGCAGTTTCAGACGGCACCTGATTCCGAGGCCCGGAGTGCCCAGAATTAATTTCCGAAGTTTGGCTCGGGTACGTTCAGTGAACGAACGAGCGGGATTTCCTAACTTTTGATCCGGTGCTCGGAATTGAAATCCGAGGACACCGATGAACTCGTAGCGCCGATATTCGCTTAAGGAGACCTTTCCCGAAGTTGCGTTTACACGAGGGGAGTTGTAAAAATAAAATTGTGAATGTTAAAATAAAAATTTAACTTCAATTTTTATTTTTATCTTCCTTAAGTGTTTTTATCCTTTGGGTGGAAGTTGTGTTACAACCCAACTTCCCTTGGGAGGTTAAGAGGGTGGTGGGGCCCACACGAACCCCACCCCTTCATATCCTCTAACCCCCCCCAACTCACAATTAATGATGTAAACTTAGGTTATAACTTATGTCATTAATAAGTGAGTTTAATTAAAGTTTTGAAATTCAAACTCTTGAATTTCAAAAGACTTAAGTTGTGTTGTGTTAAGTTGTAAAGTCATGCTTTAATTTTAATAAACTTAAGTTATAACTTAAGTTTTAATTGTGGGGAATTAAATGAAGAGGTTTGAATTTCAAACCTTTGAAATTCCAAACCCTTCTATTTAATTCAGTTTTTAGTTTCCTTTGCGGGTTGGCGTTTGCTGTGCGGAGAGGAAAAGAGGGAGGCTTCTTGTGAGTTCTTCCTCCACGACGAAGAACGCGGCGTCCTTCTTCCACGACGTCGGACTGCAACGCGTTGGATTACCTCCACGACGCCGCAACGCATCCTCTCCGCGACGTGCTTTCCGCGGCGAACCTACGTCCGACGCCGCAACGCACTTTCCGCGACGTGCCTCTCGCGGCGAACCCACGTCCGTCTACCGCGACGCCATAACCGCGATGCCGACGACGTCTTCTTCCGTGACGTCCGACCTCCGCGACGCTCGTCCTTCGTGGATCGTTGATGAGCTCCGCGAGCTTCCTTCGAGGTAGGGGTTGTTGTTTTATTCTTTAATTATTCCATTTCTTGCTCGTGGATCACATGTCTACGTGAGGCTTTTGGATATTTTGTATAAGTGTTATTGTTAACGCGAGGGGGGCCGGACTGTACGAACACGGCCGAACCCCCCTCCATCGTTCTTGTTTATTATTGCGGATGGAAGCAAGTGGCGTGGTGCCGTCGCACCACGCGGATGATCGTACTTTTATTTTACACGGCGCCGTCGCGCCACGCCGAGGTAGAATCTTCAAGAACGCGACGCCGTCACGCCGCGTTGAAAGGAATCCAGGTACGGCGAAAGGGGCGCGGTGCCGTCGCACCGCGCCGGACGACGAACACCGCGGCCGGTTCCGGGCCGCAGCAGGACGAGGAGACCGTGGCCGGTTCCGGGCCGCGGCGGAAGAGAAGACCGGCGGCCGGGCCGCCGGCGTCGGAAGCCGAAGGGGGGACCGGAATTTCCGGTCCCGTTTGAGAAAACCGGCCGGCCGGATGTCTTAAAAAAACGGGGGAATTAATCCCCCGGCCAACCCATAAAAACCCCCCTCTTTAAGAGGGGGCGGTTCTTTAAAGGAGGGGGGGGGGCAGCAGCCCCCCGGTTCGTGTCCATCCGGCCCCCACGTGCGGGGGCCGTTTCATGAAAATGGCGCGGCACAAGGCCGCGCCGCCTAACCAATCAGCGGGGGCTTGATTGCCCCCCGCGTGCCCACCGCGCGGCCTCCTTGCGGTGACAGCCGCCGCGGCACCCCGCGCCGCCGCGCCGCCCCAGGGGGGGGGGGGGGGTCGGGCCGGGTCGGCCCGGACCCGGACCCCCCCGTTTCGAACCAGTTCCGGTCTTTTGGCAATATCTTGAGCCTCGGACCTCCGAATGACGAACCGTCTGCGACAACGCGATCCTTGGATCGAGACGGTCGTTTTGGTATATCGAACTCAAGGTTTCAGATTACTTTGAGTTCGGCCGGGTTGGTTCGTTCACGAAACCAACCGGGCCCTCGGAGCGGAAACGCTCATATCTTGATCTACGGACGTCCGAACGGCGTGCCGTCAGTTCTGATAAGTTCTTCTTAGTGAGACGGATCTTTTGGTATACACCGCCTGAGGTTTGGATGCAGGTGGAGTACGGCCGGGTTGGTTCGTTCACGAAACCAACCGGGCCCTCGGAGCGGAAACACTCATATCTTGAGTTCCGGACGTCCGATTGACGTGCCGTCGACTTTGATGGAATCCTCTAAGTGGGACGGAACTTTTGACATACTCCGCCCGAGTTTTGGATACAGTTGAGATATGGCCGAGTTTGGTTCGCTCACGAAACCAACCGGGCCCTCGGGACGAAAAGGCTAATAACTCACAGACCGGGCGTCCGATTGACGCGCCGTCTGTTGCGTTGAGACTCCTTTGACGAAGCGGACGTATGTGGCACTTCTTCATTGGACTTTGAGATACTTGGAGTATCGACTAGTAGCTCGTGGAGTGGACCCTCCCGGAGACGAGCGGGCGGGGGAGCGCTTGGGTGTAGCGGCGGACCCATGGTACTTGACAGTGGTGGTGCGCTTGGATGCAGTAGCAGACCTTTGGCGGTGGAGCGCTTGGTTGTAGCGGCGGACCCGCGATACTTTACGGAGTGTGTGTGCTTGGTTGTAGCGACAGACCCGCGACGGTGGAGACGTGCGTGCAGAGTACGGAGACCGTGCAGCCGGCTGAGACCTGACGACTGCTTGACCAACTCGACTTGGAGTGAGTCGACTAGCCCAGTGGACGGAGCGCCCAGTAGTTGGCAGCAGACCCACGGCGGACGGAGCGCCTGGTAGTTGGCAGCAAACCCGCGGTACTCGACAGGAGGAGTACCTCAGTAGGCTATCTGGGTGAGCGCCCGGTATTTGGCAGCAGACCCTCAGCGGACGGAGCGCCCGGTAGTTGGCAGCAGACCCATGGTACTCGACAGGAGGAGTACTTCAGCAGTCTTAGGTTAGTGAGCAGTACCTCGGAGTCGTGATAGGACCACTGTACACTTCAGAGATGGGGCTCTTCAACTTTTACGGTTTCGATAATGAAAATCCTGGTTTGAGCTGAGTCAATGATCTTTGTGTTTCCTCATGATTGAGATGGGTCGCTTGATAACTTAGGTATATGTATGGGCATATACCTGGGTAATGGTTATCCGTTGATTTCATAAACTTGTTATAAACCGTGTGGACTTGTACTGTTATCCTATGTGGATTTTACTGTTTACTCTTCTTTGTGGATTGGGTTGTTCTTGGGCTCGGTGTTGGAGCCGAACGGAAATTGGTGACATAGGTATATGTATGGGCATATACCTAATCAATACTGGATGTTACTTCGTGATTGTATCCTTCTTGTGCTTTATCCTTGTGGATTTCGGGAGACCTTCGAGGGTCTCGGGGTCCCTAATGAGTATCTTATACTCACCCCTGCACGGGCTATGCCCGCACTTCATTGTGTTGGTTGCAGACGACGGACAGCGCTGACTGTGGTTGAGGCTTTCGGAGTAGGTCGGTACCCGGAGGAGGACCACTGAGCGGGACGTGCTCGGAGCGGACAGTTGGACCCAAGGAGATGTGAGCTATCTGTACCTACCCTTCAGGTAGGATCCGTGGTGGACGATCCAGGAGCTGAGCCATCTGTACCTACCCTTCAGGTAGGAATCGAGGAGGACGTCCCAGGAGCCGCTTGTACTTTCAGTTGCTGTTTTCCCTTTCGAGTTGTACTTTACTTTACAGTTGGGCTTGTATTTCCGGCCCCTTTTCTTCAGCACAATTGTTCTAGTTTTGTGTACTGCTTTTCTTCCGCTTGTTACTCTGAGGTGCTTGTTTACTTTATTAAGGCAATGCCTTCCCTTTTACTGGGATTTTACGCCTTGGTGCTAGTCGCCAGCCCCTGGCCTATGGAAGGCGGGCTTGGGGTAGTCACGGCACGGGCCCCGAGGACGGGTCGTGACAAGATGATTTGGTGAAGTGATATTCATGTAGATGTTTTTGCTATGTAGGAGATTCACGTAGTGGTTTCTACTACATATGAAAATATCATAACTGGTTCATCTATGTAACTGAATGCATCACACATCCAAATGATTGATGTGGCTAATTTTTGAATTCACATATCCATTTTTAGTGATATAAATGAGTATTAAAATTAGCCAAATGGACAATGTAGTAGAATTTCCACATATGTTTTTTAAATAGCTGATTGATACATAGGAATTTAAAGAAGAATTCATGTTGCTGATTTTCTATATAGCCAATTTAGAATTTACATAGATAATTCTCTACATAGTATATTTTTAATCATGTATCCAATTTTTTATGTAGTCGTTTGTTCTTTATATCGCTGATTCTGAGTCTTCACTACAACCAGATTGATTTTCAGTAGGTTTTTAGGATTAAAGTATCCATAGGTGATTTAAGTATGATGTTGTGTGAACGGTTCTAAATCCCCCCATAATCATAGGATTTATTTTCTAAATCCATAATTAATTTATTATTTTTTACTAAAGATATGGGGATTATGGGGATATTATTATTACACGTCTCGTTTTTTTTCAGAGCTATTAATGCAGGGGAATGTATTGATGAGGTGATATGAAAACAAAGAGGTTGAGAAAAGAGGAGTCTGGATCAGAGGTTGACACTTTAGTGATCAAAATATACCTAAATAAATTTCTTCATATGATAATATCTATGACTATGAATATTTTTTAGTTAATTTCAATACCATACTTTTGTAAATTATTTCTTACATGTTTCTGAGACTCTTGGTTGTTGATCTTGAACTTATGTTTCTAAATAAACATTGTTTATTTGGTGATATTATTCACTTCTTAATTCATATTTTTTATCGAATAATGAACATGTGATGTTGGGTGTGACTCATGACACGTGTGGTGGGATTTCACATGAATTATTGTAAGAGGATTTCACTTGGGGATATAGAGAAAGGAATCCATGCTTAGAGGTAATAATCAGTAACGATACGGAGTATGTTTCCACATTGCATCCAAAACATATAAATACCATTTGTTACAAGATATTACATTTAATTCATGATAGGTTTAGTGCTATGTTTTTTTGAGTGAATTGTACTCTAAAAAGTCAAAGAGGATAATTTTGTTTGAATGAAAATATAAAAACAACCCTCCACTAATTCAACCCCCTTTATCAATGGAAGAAACTGATCCTACTGAGAACTTCAGGTGTATAAATTGAATCTTGACATATGATATCATGAATATTTTTATATTCGTGGTATTTTATATTCTTTATTATGTTCTTTAATTCAATTAAACAAAACTCAAAAAACTATTTTTCATTAATTTTTTTTAATTCTTTTAAAAACCTTTATGAAAAACCCTTATACATATTCTTTATATTATTTAAAGAATACTTTTTTCTAAACATAAATGAATTCCTAAATTTATTTTCACTGACCATTGAACATATTTTAAAAGGTTTAAAAAGGAAACTTCTAAACATTTTCCACATGGGTATCTTCCAACTCTGTTTATAGAAGTTTAAAAAGAATTTTTATATTTAATGTTTACAACATGAATAGATTTTCCAAAAGATATAACCATTATTTTATATTATGATTTTGTTTATAATTTTATATGGTTATTTTAAAATATAATAATTTTCCGAATATTATGTAAATTTATATAAGATATTATCAAAATAAAACGATATCCTCCCCCATTTTGAAATAAATATCTTAAATTTTATCTTAAATATACTTTTCATCAATGGGAATGTTATTTATTTTGTATAATGATGTCATATAGATATGATCCAAATACCATCCTTATTATTTTTATGGATGACTTGTTATTTTTATTAATATTTTCATGGAACTCGTTTCTTTTCCATATGTTAATCAATCTAAAAATGAATGATAGCTATTTTTAAGGGGGTTAAATTAAAATGTTCAATATTTTAAATGTTTTTTTCATTATATGGTACTTCGACATATGTATGGCTGATTGATGGGTGGTTATATTATAAATCAAAGATGGGTGGGTATTCTATATAACTTCAATTAATTGACTAAATTGATGAAGTGAAATTTTTTATGTTACTCCAAAGTGATGACGAAGTTAACTTTTGTAAGATAGTCATAAGAGATGAATTTTTTTTATAAATATGAGATGAACTTAAGAGACAACATAGTTAACAATTGTAAGGAAATCCTAATATAATTTTGTAATTATCATGTATATGTGATTCTTCATTGATGTTATGATATTCCAAGATACCAATATTTTTTTCAATTCATGCTATGAGTTCTAATGGATCATTTAATCAAGGATTTCTTTCACATGGCTCATTGTCATTGACTTATATGACCATTTTATTTTGTTAAATTGTTATTACATGTCTCATGATTTATGATTAATGTTTTTATGGATATGAATTGTCTTATGTTATAATTATTCACTTTGATTATGTCATTATATCCTTAAAATAATATTATTCCCACTCTTTACATTCAATTATTAATGCATAAGTTTACCCTTACTAATATTTTGATCCCACCCTTCTTATTTTTTACACTTACCCATTTAAAGAAGAATGTTTTTAAATGAATTATATCTAGAAATATTTCATGTGTGAATAATTTTATGGTAGATGTTGAACACTTATTTTGAAATAAGAAAAATTGGGTATAGTAGGAAAAATGATAACTTAAAGACATGGGAGTTTTTATGTAATATGTATCCCTAATTCTCTAAGAATCTAAACCTAAATGTTCTTTAGGTATGTAAGTGATCCAATACTTCCATATTATATTTATTTTTATGTATTACTAAAATTTATTCACATTTATCAATATAAATGTTAGAAATGTAATGATTTTGTTTCTAGCACCAGATCTGGGAATTTGGATTTGGGGTTGAAACAGTTTGTATCATATTAGGGTTTTTAAAATTTTGAAGAAGTGGATGCGTTCATGTGAGATTATCATAAGAGTTATGGATAATATTATTGGTTTATAAGTTTATGTTTGATCATATGTTCAATAGATAAATTATTATTTTTTAACTTCATATTTGATTGCAGTTTAAGGTGATTTGAACATCTTACTGGGTTTTAAGAAGGATAATCCATTGAGGTAATTATTGTCTATTATATATTTGGTTAAACATGATATCTTAAGAGTGATTTTGTTACAAGGTCATTTTTTTGATATATTTTTTACCCAGTTAAGGATAACGATTATGGTTGGTATCTAATGTTCATTCTTGTTATTTTAGTGACGTTATCTACATTGTATGATTCTATAGTGACTGATGTTATCTTGGGAAAATAATATTTTGAATAATTTTAAGGTTTGGAATTTTATGGATTGATCTACATAAAACATTAGGTGTTATTATTTATGTATTGTAGATTAATTCATTACATATTCATTTAAAGGATTATTTGGTTATTATCTTATCATGTTCTAACCATTTTAATTTTAGTAAATATGGGAATAATGTATTTTTAGCCTTTTATATACCTCATAGACAATTAGAAGTTGTTTATAGTGCTTCGGGAATTAAACATTCATACATATCATTTGTAGTAAAATATAATATAATTTTGGAAGATGATTGAAACACACAACCAAATGATTGAACTTAGTTAAAAGGTTTAAAGAAAAGAAAGTAAGTGCATTTCTTTATGTTCTTAGTCTAGATGGTAAAGGAATTCTGTAACACCAGACAAATTATTAAATATAAAACTATTATCCTATTACGTTCATTTATAATGATTTTATGGCGTTTTAACACCATACTTATTTTTTTCATTTTTAACTTTCTCATGATCATGTTCTCTATCACTCTCTATTATTCCATATAATTTAATGTTTCTCATCCATATCCAAATTTACACTTCCCATGAATGTTCTACATATGTGGTAACTCTATTATATATTATCTGAGGTGACCATTATATTTACGTTTCCCTTTTTTTCAAAATTATTTTTTATTGTCCCAAATATTTTGTGAATTTTCAATGAATTCATTTGTAAATATTAAATTTTTTTCCATGCATGGTCGTATATTTTATATCTCACTCCTTTGAATTGATTTTAAAAAATATATTTTAAGCCCTTCTTATCAAGAATATGATAAAAAAGAGTACACACAATTAAATTATGGGGATGTAATGTAATGACATTAAATTTTAATTTAAAAAATACTCTAGCTTAAAGAATTCTTAACACATAACACCAAACATTAAGTGAATTATAAAATACTATAGAAATATTATTATTTAAATGTGGTTGTTATGAACATGCAGATAAATTGGAAAGTATGAATCACATGTTACCACTTTATAAAAATAGTTATAAAGGATTTAAATAATGAAGGTGTATTACTTAATTAAAAATATATAAGTACTCAATTCCTTGTAAATCCATTTTATGATTCAAGAATATGCTTTCTTAAAAAATGGTTTTTATTTCACTTTGTAAGGGAATATTATAATTAATTTTTGACAATTTTTTAAATTGTATTTTATAAAATTTATATAATGTTTTAAATAATACTTTCAAAATTAATAGAGGGTTAATTTTTTTTTGATTTTTAGAGAGGTTTAATTTTTCTATGAATAGTAAAAAATACAGATTTCATAGAAAAATATATTTTCCAATCAAGTATTTAAAAAGTACCATTTTTTAAATTTATTTTAAAATTTAATTAGTTAATTTTTTAAAAAATAATCAAATGAATTTCATTTGAATAAAAATTATGATTAATTTTTATATAAAAACATTTTTATACTTAAAAATAACTCTTTTAAGAGAACGATATTTCATAATATTTTGTGGGTTTATTTTAAAATTAATTTATTCCAGTGAAAAAGATTGATTTTGATAATAATAGTTCCAAATTTAGAGTCAAAACTTGGTAATTTTATAAATAGTTCAAATTTATTTTTGTTCATTATGAAATATAATAGAAGTTTATATTTTCCACCTCATTATTGGTAAATGAGGTAACTATGATTGAAAATAATATGACAAGGATTTAATATATATATATATATAACTTACATTATCTATATTGGATGAGTTTATTTTTTATATCCTTGTAAAATATTTGAATATATGGAAACTTGGTACCATTTTTCTTTAATAATGGCCTTAATATTATTTTAAGTAAAGAATAAATCTAGAATCCCACACCCTTTGTTTTAATAATAAATAATTTTTTATATCATGGTAAAAAAATATTTTTAGTGATGGAATAATTACCTAAAATAGATACGTAATGCAGAAATATTTTAAGTCACAGCATTATAAAAATCAAGTAAATTATTTCAAAAACATAAAATCTAATATCTTTTTGGGTGAGTTATAGTGTTACTTGATTAATTTATAACTTCAATTACATGATCTTTGTAAGGATTATTAATCTTAATGTTTTTTCTTTGAGACATTTATTGTATTGTTAACCTACATAATTCTACATGGTATATATGATGAATATTAAGATATTATATCATGAATGAATACATTATAATGATATTTAAAGCTATTTTATAGTTCTATCATTCATGACATATTGATTTAAATGTTATAATAGATTCAATCATTTTCATGTTCTCAATTTTAATTCTTTTATAAATAATTCACATTATTAATCATGATTTATTTTATATATAATATTTACCTCCCCTTTAATGTGTTCTAAAAAATTATTTCATGGAAATCATGGGATCTAAATTATCATTTTATGTTCCCTGATTCAATGAATCTTTGATTCAAGTATTTTCCATGTTATAAGGCTTTCTCATCTAAAGTTTCACTATTTGAGATATGTTTTAATTGATGAACCTATGTTACATTATATGTTCTACACATTGTATCATGAAATATAATAGCAGGAATATTTTTATAATCATGGTATTATATGTTACTTCTTATTTTTCTTCATTGAGATGGTTTTTGGTTTTAAAAATACATAAAGGGGTTTTTATTAAAATTTTGTCTTAAATGTTTTAAGGAATTTTAACCAAAATCATCAACTATATTTTTATCTTATTTCATTAAATTAATTTTACAATTATAAATTATTTCCTAAAGTTATTTTCCATGATCATTAACCTTATTTTAAATGTTTTTAAAAGGAACTTTCTTAACTTTTTCATCATGGATCACTTTAGAATCTCTTAACAAAAGTTTGAAAGAAATGTTTATTTTTAACATTTATGACATTAACCGATTTTCCAAACCTCATGAACTTTCATTTATTTTATGATTACTTTTTATGTTTTCATTTTTATTTTGAAATACAGATTTTCCCCAATATTCATGAATTTTTTATAAAATATTATCGAAAGAAAATGATATTTTCCAAGGATTTTAAATGAATGTTTTAAATGTTATTTTAAATGTATTTTTCTAGGAAATATTCTTTATTGAATTATTACACTTCAATAGAAATATTTCCCAATGATAAAATACTTATTATTTATCTTTATGAATTAATATTACTTTAATGATATTTTCGTGGATGTCGTTTCTTTTCAACATGCTAATAAATCTAAAAAGGGGTGGTGGTTATTTTCATGGGTCTTATAATGAAATGCGTAATATTTTATAAGTTTTGTTCATTCTGTTGTACAAGTAAATATTTATGAATGGGTAAAGGGTGGTTATATTATAAACCAAGGTTTTTTGGATTTTTTATAACCCTCCAATTCATTGGGTAATGTGATAGAGTAATATTTTGTATGTTACTACTGTGAGATAAGGGAGTTAGCTATTGTATGTTAGTACCAAGTGGCGATGAAGTTTACTGAATATGAGTAGAACCTAAGACATGATAGAGTAAACTATTATATGTTACTCCTAGGATAATGTTGTAATTATCCAGTTTTGGTGATTCAATGATGAATTTCTGATATTCCAATATACTTACATTGTTTTTCAAATCATTATATGAGTTCTAAGGGATCCTTTTCCCAAGGATTGTTTTCACATGGATCATTATTGTTTAATTATATGACTCTTATCATATATAAAATATTTTTACAATCTATTATTATTTATGATCAACATTAGTATGGGTATTAATTCTCTTATTTTATGATCATTCACTTTGATTATGTCATCTTATCCTTGTGCCCATATTATCTCAACTAATGAAATTCAATTGTCAAGGCTTATGTTTACCCTTACTAAGTTTTAGAGCTCACTGATATTGTTTTTTATAGTTCCCAACGTTAATAAGAAAGATATTAAATTAATTATTTATAAAAAAGTTATAAGTTTGAGTAATGTTATGATAGATGTTCAAGACATATCGTGAAATAAGAAATTGTAGGTATAGTTGAAAAAATGATCACTTAAAGACATTGGTATTGTTATGTAAGAGAATGTCCTAATTCATTAAAATACTAAACAAGAAAGGTCCTTGAGTATATAATTAAATAAATATTTATTTTTTATTTTTTATGTTTGGATGTATAAAATTGGGACATTTTTATTTGTATCTTAGACAGAAATGTAATGATTATGATTCTAGCACTGAATATGGGAGTTTGGGTTCAGGGATATTATAGTAAACCTATTCCATTCTACTTATAGTACAAGTGGATTGGTAATACATCCAATTACGATAACAATAGATATATCTTGTAATATAATATGTTTACGGGATTGGGGATTAAACACTATCAACTATTTTATAATAATATTTGAAGTGATCCTTAATGTATAGTATAATTTTCCATGAAGATGTATATGTTGTATTCCTATACAAACCCTAATTTCAATGCAATTACACCTTCCTATAAAATTCCACATTTTTATGTCTTGCCACATTTCAAATTTAAATAACCATGGATTTCCTTATGATATGAAAATCGGTTTCCATGTGGTATATTATGGTTTCATGAACATCCAGCATGGGTTAAATTCTAAAAACAAATTATTTTTACTATGTAATATTTCCTCATCATTATTTCTTATTATTTAATTATATGATTTAGTTTGTCATTATGGGTTTCCCTAAATCATTTATATTATTGGAATTTAAACTATCAGTAATTTATATATGTTCCATTAATAATCTTTTACCCTAAATGAGATCTCACTCCTTTTTTTATGTTTCCCTATTTTCCTATGTCATTATAGGTGATGAAGTTATTTTGGCCGGATTATAACAGATTTTATAAGAAAAATTTAATTTGATTTTATGCATCTGTGATTTAATATACACCTATATCAATAATACACAAAAAATTTTATTCTAGATGTTTGTTGTTTTTTACGTTTAGTATAATGTTTATGTTTGTTTTACACAAGATCCAGAAGTCCCTCTTTTGGGTACTTCAACTATCAATTTCATATTTATGTATAATATCATTTATTATATATTATTTTCATAATAAATTTTAGTTTCTTACATGTTTATGTTTCAATTTTATTGTTGTCCCCATGGGATATGTTTCATAGTAGATATCCCATTTTTTCTCACTATACCTTTTTTATATGTTATTATTATGTAGAAGTCGGTATATCATATGGCACCACATTCTATTCCTAATTTTTATTGATTTTTTATTAAAATTATGAATGTAAATTTTATTTATTTCAATGGTTATATTCAAAAGAAATTCCAACCCCTTAATTAATTATCCATGATAGATTATTCACAAACATTTTCATAATATATAATCATATGAAAATAATCATAAGATTTTTGCATCATTATATAAAATACAATGTATACAGTGATTTATGGAAATGAAATACGAAAGTAAGAATTTATTATTCATATCATTTTTCTTCCCTTTACATCAACCATATATGATGAAAAAATTAATTATCATTTCATTTTCTAATATTGTATCCATTAGTAAATTACTTTATATTTAAATATTCATTTTACTTTATAGATGGTAGTAGAGTACATATGTTTTCAAAGGACAATTAATATCATGCAGATGGTCACATGGCCTCAATGATTTTCCAGAGAATTATCACATGTCCACTTAATTATTCCATATTCCCTAATAGGACCTCGTGTTTGGATTTCAGTGTAATTGTAATATATTCGATAATTATATTGATTTTTCGTCTACTTGAAACCTTATTGACATGATTGAATACTCAATTTGCACTTTATTAATGATATATAACATAGTTCCTATAATTGGAGTGTATTCAAAAATATTAATATTTCATTCAATTGATTAGTGAAAATAATTTATAAAGATCTATTTTTATTTCTACTATATCAATAAAGCCTTTAATAAAAATTACTCACCATTTAGTCATGTTTTTATATTATTGGTATCATCTAATTTCCATATCTGAATTAATTTTACAACCCATGTTTTTTTATATAACCAATTAAATTATATAGGTTAACTGTTATATTTTTTTAAGGATTCATGATAAAATATTCGGTTCATATAGAACACATATGTATTTAAAAAACTTTATAGGATAGGTGGGACCATAATTATATGTCCACCACATGGATTAGTCAAATAATGATATCACACCAGATGATTATGCCATAGAGTTTGTCCAGTTTAATTTCTCCATTTTCCTACAGACCAGAATTAGTTATTCATTTCAATTATGTTAGGGAAAAGATGTAAATAGTATTTCCCAATATGTCATGATCTAGATATTGGTGTCCCTTTACATTATGTTATGGGAGAGATATTGTTAATTCTTTACGCAATTTCATTAAGGTTCTGCTAAATAATAATGACATATGATATTATCTAATTTAGTATAAATAATATTCAAATGTAATGTAATATTTTATATATTTTTTGTTGAGACAAAGAAACCTTATTTTCTATCTGAAGTAAAAAGAATATAGTTATGAAGAAAAAAAGGTTTTCTCTATGTGTTTCCTTTTCTTATATTTCATAAATAACTTTAGTATGTTGATATTTCATCATTATTTTTCGAAAATAAGTGTTTTTGATATCTGGAGTCAAACCGATCAAGTAAAATAGAATGAGTGCAACAAACTGAGGATGGAAGCAAATGTTTCCACAATATGATCAGACTATGGTGTTCCTAAAAAGAAAACCAAGAGAGAGTTTTATATTCTTTATTGAACCAAATATCATGATCAATACAAGAAATTCATGATCATTGATAACATTCATCAAACAAATATGTTGGTAGAACTTGGTTGAACTATTGTTCCTGGGTAAAGACAAGTGTTGTTTACATTCTACCAAAAAAATAGCTGTCTGAATTATTTTATAAAAACATATAAACAGAGCAACATGAGATGTGATAAAGTCCTAAATAGAGGTCTCAAAGAAAATTCATTAGATAGAGTCCATTGGAAGGAATTTTACAAAGTCATTTGATTAAGTGCATCAGATGGAATTTTACAATGTCACTAGATAAAGTCTAACTAAAAAACATTTACAAAGTCATGCGGTAAAAAATTTGGTATGAAAGACTAGATGGAATGGAAGTTTGAAGAAATACATTAGAAAAAGTTTCTCAAAGAGCCCCGAGCTGAGAGAACATGAAAATATTAAAAGGGTAAAAAGTATAATGTTTACTGAATGAAAGAGTTCCCATTATGTTTTAATAAATGATTTTTTAAAAGTATTTTATAATGTTTTTATAAAGACATTAAATTTTTAAATGAGGAGATGGATGTTCAACACTCCAATAATTTTGATGGAAGGATATGGATTTTAATAGAGATTTTAGACATCTTTAATAAATTTTTATTCTGAGTTTTATATAATTTTTAAAAAAAATCATTCACTAATATTAACATGGAGGTTTTAATGCAGTCTACTAAATAAGGGTTGAGTGGGTTAATAGAATTTTGAGCAGTAAATTCGAATTTTATGTTTGTGAGACTCCCTACTATAACATCCCAAGTAAGTAATGAATAATAGATATTCTTTTCTATGTCTATTTATGAATTAGATAGTGTTGTAGAGGCTTAAAATGAGAATAAATCCAATCTTAAGCATGGAATACACTAATATTTTTAAAAGATTGTTTTACCGCCTTTTGATGGAAAACCATTTTTAAATCAAAATTTTGACAATTTTATAAGCTATATTTGTGAAAATAAAATTATTATTTATGATTGTGACATTTAAATTTACAATGGATAATTTTTTGGTATTTTTCTGACAATGTTCATTTTTTAATGAATAGTGAAAAATACTGCATTTTACATCAACACTGCTTTTGCCATCTAAATTAATTATATGGTTGATTATATTTTTAATTGGTATTAATGTTTAAATAGAATATATTTTTACCATGTAATTCAATGGTGGTCATTGGGATTAATTTCACTTTGGAATTGGGCACAAACAAGTGCCAAACGTTTCATAGATATTGTTTCAAAAAAACCCGCTATTTGTTTTGACAACGAGAATTATTTTTAAATTAATTATTGCAATTTATATGTTTTTAATTTGGTAAAATGGATTCCATATTTGGAATCAGAAGGTCCAAATTATGTAATTAAGACTCTTTTGTTTTTGGACATTATGAATAGTAACGATGGTAATTATCCTTAATTATCTTGATTAATGAGTAATCAGGTAGTTAAGGAAAATAAAATAATATCATAATAATAAAAAATGACACTAAAATGTGTCCTAATGCTACTGTTTGTCTCATGGGGGACCATGGGATGCCTTGTGCAAACTTGGGGACCCCATGGAATCACTTTTGTGTGAAAGTGATTTTTTATCTTTTTATTTTTAAAGAAAGTTAAACATAACAAAGAATGTATCACCTGAGTAAAACATTTTTAATTTGGTCTAAATAAATTCTCATTTAGACTATAAATATTCATTGGAAATATATAAATTATTTCCTACATCATATTAGTCTTTTCATAATTTTTAGACATTAAATAAATTAAATTATTTATGACATAATGATGATGCATCTATTACCTCATTATTTTAACGATTTAAATAAAATGAAAATATAATGTAAACTCAAAGACCTAAACATGTAAAAAGCTATTGGATGGGTATATCTCGAACCCTTATCACCTTATACTCGAAATACATCAATTTGGGACCTTTAAAATCCGAAACTCATTTGAAAATAAAGTAACATTTTGTAACTTTCCATGAGTGCCCCTCCTCTCCTCTTATAAAAAACCCCCACCTCTACCACCTTACCCACACCTCTCAAGCCTTTGGCTCGGCCAAACCCTGTCCATTTTGTCTCTCCACATCCCTCTCTTACTCCTTTAAGCCTCACTTTGGGCAGAAGTCTTCCCAAGGAAGCCTTTGAGATCAAATCAAAAAGAGTTACTTGATTTAAAGATAGTGTCTTCTCTTGTGTTCTTATGTTTTATTTTTCTTCTCCAACCCCCTAAAATCTCTTTATTCATTTCTTTTGTAACAACACCAGTATCTTCCATATAATAGGATGTTGTCATAATAAGGATTCTAGCTACACTTATACATACCTACATCTAATGGTTAAAGAACATACTGTTTCCGTGGATGGCGAATTTCTACCTCACGAAATGATGATTGTTCAATATTCTTTTAACACCTTCAAAGGGGGCCATTAAGATGAAACTATATTTATATATGATATATAATATGTTTATGTTTTACTTAAGCTTCTGTATTTTTCATTTATGGCATACCTTTATGGTTTCCATTATGGGTAAACTGATATCTTCATTTTAGGAAGTGCGGACTACCGCCCCCTCAAAGTGATTTGATTCGTTAATACCATATGTGGTACGTATAAAGGATAGATTTAATGATATTATATATGATACCATACTGGAATTATAATACTATTATGTATCATTATGTTTTAATTGCATTAAACTATGATATAGAAATGAAAGTAGCATTCTTGCGTACGTATGACTTACCGTCTCCATGAATGGTGCATTTCATTTCTTATCCCCAAATGTAATGTACTATTATAAGTACATATATATAATGGATATATATTATTTATGTTACACCTAAATGATGAAAAAAATTCTGGAATTAAAATATACATATCTCCCATTTAGTTTTAATTCCATTAATATGACATAGAAATGAAAGTAGCGTTCATGCGTACGTACGGCTTACTGTCTCCATGAACGGTGCATTTCATTTCTTATCTCTAAATGATTATGTAATATTATAAATGCATGTATATACAGGATATATATGATATATATGTCATCTACATTATGAATATAATTCTTGATATAATGGATATTTGACTACGTGAACAACTTGTAAATATAAGAAGTTCATTTTTGACTCAAGTACCAATGATCGTTAAAACGACCGTTATAAACTTAAATAATAACATAATGTTCATGAAATGGTAATAAATGATATAAAAGGAATAATGAACTTGAAAAATGGTTTTAAGCAAGTAGAAATTAACTCAATTTTATTATTCAGGAGATTAAAGAACGATCAAGTCAAGTCAGATACGAGGTAAGGGACTTCGTCTCAATCTCCATTCATTGAGGAATATTTTGTTTTATACACAACTTTCTTTTATACAGTGTACAAACCCCTTTGACTTTTACGTTTATCTAAAAGGAATCTTTTTTATTCGAAGCATTTTACTGAATGACAAAAGGGAATGTTTTTGTCGTACGTATGCGGCAACAACGACTTCTCCGCCACTGTGACGGGTATTTGAGTTTCGGCTTCCTCTACAAGACATAACTTTTTTTAAAAGAAAAATAAATACCATGTTTTACTTTTCATTTATTTTGGTATTGAAAATGGTTTTCATAATGTTTTTATATCAATGTGTTGTATTGATATCTTGTGATTGAAAAGTGGAAATGTTATGTTTCATTTATGCGTGTTTTATGTGATACGATTATGTTATGGTTCTTGGGAATTATTATGAAGACAGGTGGTTCCATGATAAACTAAGGGCAGGTGAGCTTGATGTAGCTCTCCAATGCATTGGGTAATGCGAAGGAGTTAAACATTGAGGTTTCTCTGAAGAGATTTAGGGAATATACTGTGATGGGTATTCCAAACGTAACTAAGAGGGTTACTCCCTACGTAAAAATGTTATGAATGCCTCAAGTTACCTTTATGTCTTATGATTTCTATGATTTATTCATTATTTGATGAGGTATGTGAAAGTGATTATGTTTTATGAGTAGAGTATGATTTCATTGATTATTATGTATACATGTACTCAAGTTCCCTTTCCATATTTTTATCCCTTACTCAGATTTTTATGCTCATCCCAAGTTTTTGAAATGTTTTTCACAGGTCATGGGAAAGATACATGATGTGATGATAGTGTCAAGGAAGTATCAAGAAAGAATCAATGTTTTATTTTAAATATGTTTCTGTTGATGGGAAAAAAGAATACTATCTTTTATTGTAACTACTTTGTTTAAATGTGGGATGTAATGCATATTTTATGATCTAATTCTCTAAAACTCTAAACCTGAAAAGATCCTCAACATGTATTCTTGAAGTAACTCATGATTAAGTGATGTTTAAGGCTGGGGCCTTATAGTTGGCATCAAAGGTCGGTTTAGATAACTTTAGGAGTTATAATTCTATTAAATGATTATCCAAAAATATTTTTTTATGGTCTTATTGAAATGATATAGCATTTGAAGATTATCATGTTGCTTCATCTAAGACATGTTTGTTCAGAATGGTTTTCAGCAGAGGAAACAGGGAAGCAGTGCTAGGAAGGCATACAGAAGGAAATAACCTTTCGAATCAGTATCCTGAGATTGTCAGAATTGGAACTGAACAGTTTTTTGCAGTAATGGTGTAGTTGACTCAAGCGATAAATGGCGGTGGTATCCATGCACGAGATCAGCCAGATCAACCGCAGAGGAACATGTCAGTGGTGGAACATTTCATGAGGCAACATCCCCCATCACTCAGAGGATCATCTGACCCTGTGCTAGCTGAAGCATGGATTAAAGCACTAGAGAATATTTTCTATGTCATGTGGTGTTCAGATAATCAAAAGGTTAGTCTTTCTATTTACCATTTGGAGGGTGAAACAGATCAGTGGTGGTCGATGGTTAAAAATATCAGGGACGCTGATGAGATTGATGCTCTCAACTGGGATGAATTCAAAGGTATGTTTCTTGAGAAGTATTTTTCTAACGCTGTTCGACTTAGGATGGAAAAAAAATTCTTGGAATTGAGGCAAGAGGAGGACTCAGTGGCTGCCTATGAAGAGATGTTCACTCGATTGGCAATGTATCCTCCAAATTTTATCCGAGACCTTGATAGTAAGATCAATCATTTTTAATCAGGATTAAAGCCAAAATATCGAAGGGAATTGGCTTCTCATGAGTTCAAAAGTTATGAAAATCTTGTTCGATGTGACGAGAAGGTGGAAATGGAGTTTGTCAATGATCAAGTGTTCTCTAACAACCAGCAGAAGAAGAGACCGAGGTGGCAGGAGAAAGTAAATAATTCTTCAAAAAGGTTTTTCAGTAAGAAAAATAAGTTTCCAGTTTGTGATAAATGTGGTAAAAGGCATTCTAGGGAATGTCTTTTGAATTCTGGAAAGTGCTACCGATGCGGTAAGATGGGACATAAGGCTCGTGATTGCACTGAAAAAGATCAGGGTGATGGTAAGACCAAATTTGATTTACAATTAGTGAAATGTTTTAAGTGCAATGAGATGTGTCACTATGAAAACCAGTTTCAGACAAAAAGCTTGAGTGATGGGAAGAAGTTAGACTACAAGAAGAAAGGGGTGGGGAAATCTTTTGCAACTACTTCAGTAGATTTCGGGCCATTAAATGAAGTTGTATCACGTACTTTGTTTGTTTTTTCAGATTATGCCAATGTGTTGTTTGATTCGGGGTCTACACATTCTTTCATCTCTGAAAACTTTTATAGTAAAATGGGAATAACATCTCAGGAAATTACTCCTGAAGTTGTGGTCAAAACACCTAAGTGAAATATTGAGGCAAAAAGAATTTACAAGAATCTTCCTATCCTTATATGTGGAAAGAACCTACTTGCGAACCTTATTGTTTTACCTCTTCTAAAGTTTGATGTTATCCTGGGTATGGATTGGCTCTCTATTTACCATGCTAAGATTGATTGTAGAGCTAAAGAAGTTTATTTTCAGAAAGAATTTCAGTTTGTGTACGAGAATGAACCCTTACTGTTGATAATATATCAAGAGGCTGAGAAACTTGTAAAAGATGGAAATGAATGTTACCTTGCACACATTGTTGAAAACAGGGGAACTATTCAGATTAATGATGTTCTAGTGGTAAATGTGTATTCTGATGTTTTTCCTGATGAGTTTCCTGGAATAGTACCGGATTGGGAAGTTGAGTTTACTGTTGACTTAGTTCCTGATGTTAAGCCAATTTTAAAACCCCCTTATCGAATAACTAAAATTGATCTTTTAGAGTTGAAGGAGAAATTGCAAGATTTATTAGAGAAAGGTTTCATTCGACCTAGAACATCACCATGGGGTGCTCCTATTTTATTTTTAAAAAGAAAGATGGTTCTATGAGACTTTTCATTGATTATAGAGCCTTGAATAACATCACTGTTAAGAACAAATATCCTTTTCCTCATATCGATGATTTGTTTGATCAGCTCCAGTGAGATCAGTATTTTTCAAAGATTGACCTGAGATCGAGGTACCATCATCTGAAGGTAAAGGAAGCAGATGTTCCGAAGACTGCGTTTTGTACAAGATATGGCCATTATGAATTTTTAGTAATTCCTTTTGGGCTAACCAACTAACCTGCTGTATTCATGGACTTAATGAATAGAATTTTCCATGAGTTCATGGATAAGTTTGCGGTGGTTTTCATTGACGATATTTTGGTGTTTTCTAAAAGTAAAGAGGAGCATGAAAGACATTTAAGGGTTATTTTGAAAACATTAAAAGAAAAGAAATTGTATGGGAAATTCAGCAAGTGTGAGTTTTGGTTGCAAAAAATTTCTTTCCTTGGTCAAATTGTTTCTAAAGATGGGATAACCGTTGATCCTGCAAAAACAAAGGTTGTTGAAGAATGGCCAAGACCCACAAATGTAACTGATATTTGTAGTTTCCTTGGTTTGATAGGCTATTACCGAAGGTTTGTTAGAAATTTTTCACGGTTATCTATTCCAATGACTAAGCTAACTCGGATGGGTGTTATGTTTATCTGGAGAAAAGAATGTGATGATTTTTTTCAGGAATTGAAAAGAAGATTGGTGAATGCTCCACTTTTGGCACTACCTTCCAGGAATGGGAAGTTTGTTATCTACAGTGATGCTTCATTGAAAGGACTTGGTTTTGTCCTAATGCAGAATGATCAGGTAATTGCTTATGCTTCACGTCAGTTGAAAACTCAGGAGATAAATTATCCTACACATGATTTGGAATTAGCTGCTGTTGTTTTCACTTTAAAAATTTGGAGGCATCATTTGTATGGAGTAAAGTGTGAAATATATACCGATAACAAAATATTAATGTATATATTTACTCAGGAATAATTTAATATGAGACAGAGGAGATGGCTATAATTAATCAAGTATTATGATTGTACAATTCATTACCATCCAGGAAAATCAAATAAAGTGGTTGATGCTTTGAGTCAAAAAAGTAATGCTTCATTAACAATGTTGAATTTGGAAAGTTATCCTATGGTTAAGGATTTGATGAACTTTGGAATAGATGTTGTTGGTACAGGATATTCTTCTGTTTTGTTTCAGGTATCAATGAAATCTTCTCTATCAGACAGAATCAAGCAAGCACAAAAGCAAGACAGTGAGTTTCAGAAAAAGGTAGAGCTAGTTTAGAAGGGTAAGTTGCCTGAATTCAACATTGATAATGATTGTGTTTTGAGATTTGGGAAGAGATTCTGTGTTCCTTATGAGTCATAGTTGAAGAGAGATTTGTTATGTGAAGCTCATAGTTCTCCGTTTTCAATTCATCCTGGCAGTACTAAGATGTATAGAGATATTTGAGAGTATTACTGGTGGGACAGAATGAAAAGAGATATTGCTAATTTTACTATGAAGTGTTTGACTTGTCAATAGGTTAAAGTAGAGAGGCAGTTACCGAAAGGGATGCTTCATCCTTTACCAGTGCTAGAGTGGAAATGGGAGAATATATCCATGTACTTCATTGTGGGATTGCCAAAGACACCTCGAGGTAATAATGCAATTTGGGTTGTTATTTATTTCTTGACTAAATCTGCTCATTTCCTTGCTATATGAGATACTTTTTCCCTAGATCAACTTTCCCATTTGTATCTTAAAGAGATAGTCAGGTTACATGGAGTTCCTCTCTCCATTGTATCTGACAGTGATCCCAGGTTTACTTCTAACTTTTGGAAAGGCCTTCAGAAGTCATTGGGTACTGAATTATATTTTAGTACAGCTTTTCATCCTCAGTCAGATGGACAGTCAGAACGAACAATTCAAAATTTGGAAGATATGCTACGTGCTTGTTCAATGGATTATCAGGGATGTTGGGACCAACATCTTTCTTTGGTTGAGTTTTCTTATAATAATAGTTTTAATTCTAGTATACAGATGGCACCGTTTGAGGCATTATATGGGAAGCGGTGTCGAACTCCAGCTTTTTGGGATGAAGTAGGTGAAAGGAAGCCGATGGGACCAGAATTGGTAGATGATTTGGCTGAAAAAGTTCAAATGATACAGAAACACATGAGAATATCTGAAAGCAGGCATAATAGTTATGCGGATAACTGGAGGAAGTATCTATCTTTTGAGGTAGGTGATCATGTTTTTCTCAAAGTCTCACCATGGAAAAGTGTGATGCGATTTGGTAAGAAAGGAAAGATGAGTCCAAGGTTCATTGGACCATATGATATTATAGAAAGAGTTGGATCAGTTTATTACCGAGTGGCTTTACCTCCGAGTTTATCTCAGGTACATAATGTTTTTCATGTTTCAATGTTGAGAAAGTATATTCCAGATCCATCTCATGTTTTGAGTCTAGAGGTAGTTCAGATGGAAGAGAACCTATCTTATGAGGAACAACCGGTACAGATTCTTGACCATAGGGAGCAAGTGTTACGGAATAAGGTGATTCATCGGGTAAAGGTTTTTTTGGTAAAACCACATGATTGAAGAGGCAACATGGGAATATGAAAATGCAATGAGGGCTAAATACCCCCCACTTATTTGATAAGTAAATAAACTGCGGGGATGAAATTTTCTAAAGGGGGGAAGGATGTAACATACCAAGTAATTAATGAATAATATATATTCTTATCTATCTCTATTTATGAATTATATAGTGTTTTAGAGGCTTAAAATGAGAATAAATCCAATCTTAAGCATGGAATACACTAATATTTTTAAAAGATTGTTTTAGTGCCTTTTGATGAAAACACATTTTTAAATAAAACTTTTGACAATTTTATAAGCTATATCTGTCAAAATAAACTGATTATTTATGACTGGGACATTGAAATTTACAATGGATAATTTTTTGGTATTTTTCTGACAATGTTCATTTTTTAATGAATAGTGAAAAATACTGCATTTTACATCAACACTGCTTTTTCATCTAATTTAATTATATGGTTATAGTATCTTTTTAATTGGTTTGAAAGTGTAAATAGAATATATTTTTATCATGTAATTCAATGGTGGTCATTGGGATTAATTTCACTCTGGAATTGGGCATAAACAAGTGCCAAACTTTTCATAGATATTGTTTCAAAAAAACCCGCTATTTGTTTTGACAACAGGAATTATTTTTAAATTAATTATTGGAATTTATATGTTTGGAATTTGGTAAAACGGATTCCATATTTGGAATCATAAGGTCCAAATTATGTAATTAAGACTCTTTTGTTTTTGGACATTATGAATAGTAACGACAGTAATTATCTTTAATTATCTTGATTAATGAGTAATCAGGTAGTTAAGGAAAATAAAATAATATCATAATAATAAAAAATGACACCAAAATGTGTCCTAATTCTACTTGTTGTCTCAAGGCCGACCATGGGATGCCTTGTGCCAAACATGGGGACCCCATGGAATCACTTTTGTGTGAAAGTGAATTTTTATCTTTTTATTTTTAATGAAAGTTAAATATAAAAAGGAATGTATCACCTGAGTAATTTTTTTTTAATTTTGTCTAAATAAATGCTATTTTGGACTATAAATATTCATTGGAAATATAATAAGCTTTCCTATATCATAGTATTTTTTTCATAATTTTTATACATTAAATTAATTGAATTATTTACGACATCAGGATGATGCATCGATTACCTCATTCTTTTAACGATTTAAATAAAATGAAAATATAATGTAAAATCTAAGACCTACAGTTTTCAAAAACCTATTGAATGGTTATATCCCGAACCCTTATAACCTTATCTTATAAATACATCAATTTGGGACCTTTAAAATACGAAACACATTTGAAAATATAGTAACATTTTGTAACTTTCCAAGAGTGCCCCTCCTCTCCTCTTATAAAAGGCCCCCACCTATACCACCTTACCCACACCTCTCAAGACTTTGGATCATCCAACCCCTATCCATTTTGTCTCTACACATCCCTATATTACTCTTTGAAGCCTCACTTTGGGCAGAAGTCTTCCCAAGGAGGCCTTTGAGCTCAAATCAAATAGAGTTACCTGATTTAAGGGTAGTGTCTTCTCTTGTGTTCTTATGTTTTATTTTGCTTCTCCAACCCCCTACATTCTCTTTATTCATTTCTTTTGTAACAAAATAAGTATCTTCCATATAATAGGATGTTGTTATAAGAATGATTCGAGCTACACTTACACACACCTACATCTAATGGTTAAAGAGCATACTATTTCCGTGGATGGCGAATTTCTGCCTCACGAAACGATGATTGTTCAATATTCTTTTAACACCTTAAAAGGTGGCCATTAAGATGACACTACTTAAGCTTCTTAATTTTTCATTTATGTCATACCTTTATGGTTTCCATTATGGGTAAACGCGATATATTCATTTTAGGTCGTGCGGACTACCGCCCCCTCAAAGTGATTTGATTCGTTAATACCATATGTGGTACGTATAAAGGATAGATTTAATGATATTATATATGATTCCATACTATAATTATAATACTATTATGTATCATTATGTTTTAATTCCATTAAAGTATGATATAGAAATGAAAGTAGCGTTAATGCGTACGTACACCTTACCGTCTCCATAAACGGTGCATTTCATTTCTTATCCCCAAATGTAATGTACTAATATAAGTATTTTTATATAATAGATATATATAATTTATGTTAAATCTAAATGATTAATATAATTCTGGAATTAAAATATACATATATATCATTTAGTTTTAATTCCATTAATATGACATTGAAATGAAAGTAGCGTTCATGCGTACATAAGGCTTACCGTCTCCATGAACGGTGCATTTCATTTCTTACCTATAAATGATTATGTAATATTATAAATTCATGTATATACTATATATATATGATATATATTTCATCTACATTATGAATATAATTCTTGAGATAATGGATATTTGACTACGTGAACAACTTGTAAATATGAGAAGTTCATTTTTGACTCAAGTACTAATGATCGTTAAAACGACCGTTATAAACTTAAATAATAACATAGTGTTCATGACATGGTAATAAATGATATAATAGGAATAATGAACTTGAAAAAGGTTCTTAATCAAGTATAAATTAACTCATGTTTATTATTCAGGAGATTAAAGAATGATCAAGTCAAGTCGGATACGAGGTAAGGGACTTCGTCTCAATCTTCATTCATTGAGGCATATTTTGTTTTATACACAACTTTATTTTATACGGTGTATAAACCCCTTTGACTTTTACTTTTATCCAAAAGGAATATTTTTTATATGAAGCGTTTTACTAAAAAAAAAGGAAATGTTGTTGTCGTACGTATGCGGCGACAACGACTTCTCCGCCGCCGTGACCATTATTTGAGTTTCGGCTTCCTCTATAAGCCATACCTTTTTTTAAAAGAAAAATAAATACCATGCTTTAATCTTCTTTTATTTTGGTATTGAAAATGGTTTTCATAATGTTTTTATATCAATGTGTTGTATTGATATCTTGTGATTGAAAAGTGGAAATGTTTTGTTTATTTTATGCATGTTTTATGTGATACGATTATGTTATGGTTCTTGGGAATTATTATAAAGACGGGTGGTTCCGTGATAAACTAAGGGTGGGTGAGCCCGATATATCTCTCCAATGCATTGGGTAACGTTAAGGAGTTAAACATTGAGGTTTCTCCGAAGAGATTTAGGGAATATACTGTGATGGGTATTCCAAACGTAACCAAGAGGGTTACTCCCTACGTAAGAATGTTATGAATGTCTCAAGTTACCTTTATGTCTTATGATATCTATGATTTATTCATGATTTGATGAGTTATGTTAAAGTGATTATGTTTTATGAGTGGAGTATGATATCATTGATTCTTGTTTATACATGTACTCATGTTCCCTTTCCATATTTTTATCCCTTACTGAACTTTTTATGCTCATCCAAAGTTTTTGAAATGTTTCTCACAGGTCAAGGGAAAGGTACATGATGTGATGATAGTGTCAAGGAAGTGTCAAGAAATAATCCATGTTTTATTTTAAATATGTTTCCATTGATGGTAAAAATGAATACTATCTTTTATTGTAACCACTTTGTTTAAATGTGGGATGTAATGCATGTTTTATGATCTAATTCTCTAAAACTCTAAACCTGAAAAGTTCTTCAACGTGTATTCTTGAAGTAACTCAAGATTAAGTGATGTTTAAGGCTGGGTCCTTATACCTACGTCTTAGTAGAAATGATGGTATAAAAAAGGGAAATAGTGTAAAATGAAAAGGATTACCAATATAGTTTTGTTGGGTAAATTGTTGGAGAAGTCAAGTGTTATGTTTCCATAAATAGTTTTCCAAAAAATTATAATTGGAAAAAAAATGAGAGAAAGTGATTTGAAAAACATAGGTGAGTTGATGAATAAGAGATTAATATACCAGCCCGAGTGCATCAGATTCAAGGTACCAAATTGAGAAATGATCAGATGGACAGTTTCGTATAAGATGATCATCGTAATCCCGAACATGATATTTAATGATTTTGTTAGAAATAAATATCATCATGTAGTTGAAGGTGATAGTGGGAACAAAGTACTGGATATTCACGAGGAAGTGGATATTGAAGTTATATGTTTCCATAGAACACTATAACTAGTAGTTCCTACACCTCAAATGAATTTGAGGATATTAACAAGGTTGAGAAGGCTTGTGCTTAGGTATTCACCAACTATAAATTATTTTCTACTGATTGATGATGGAGATCTAGAATTCTTTAAATTAGTAATGCATTTGAAGGATCTGAGAAAGTGTGAGTTTTCTATGAATGAGGAGATGTCTTCATTACATGAAATCAATACTTGGGTGTTGAAAACACTGCCACAAGGAATGAAGGTATTGAAAAACAAATGGGTATACCAGGTCAAGGAAGGATTTGAGGGAAAGAGGGGGTACTAGGCTAGGTTTGTGGTAAAAGGTTTTCAATAGAATGAAGGGGGGAATTTCACTAAAATTTTCTCACCTGTAGTGAAGCTTACACTACACAAAGCATGAGTATTTGTGACGGGCTATTTGTGATAGGATTGGTTTCCCATTACAAATAGTAATTGAAAAATAATGATTTACAATGGGAAAAAACTCTTGTCGCAAATACCTTTGGTGTAGTTTATGCGCCTAACCATGAGAAATGTATTTGTGAGGAGATTATATTCCCATCGCAAATGCCTTCCATTAGTATTATTATTTGGGACATGATTTCTATCCTGTCAAAAATAATATGATAGAAGGAGAGTATTTTGTATGGGTCCCATCGCAAATACCTTCGTTAATTATAAGTTATCTGTGATGGAAATTAATTCTCGGCACAAATAAACTATTGTCTTAAAGGTATTTATGATAGGTCCCTTTGCAATTAACTTTTTTTTACTGCCGAAACAGTTTTTTATGGTGGGTACTATTTGCGACGTGTCCCACTGTAAATAGTTCCCTTGCATATTATCTAACCTATATACCCCTGACTGTTTTTCACTTTCTCCTCCTTTTCCTCTTTTTTCTTTTCCTCCCATCCTCTTCTTCTCCTTAATTACTTCAATGTTTTATATTTTATAGGGAAGAAAATATTTGCCTTTGGATCTGAAAAAATGTTCGGTTATAAGATATTTATTTAATGTATAAATTTGTTGGTTCAGTTGATTTATTTTATGTTAGTAATTATTATTATTAATTAATCGTAATTAGTTTTAATTATAGTTATTTATTTTATTTTATAATTAATTAGTTTTAAGCAAGGGTAATTATTATTAGATATATGTTTTAATTTTAATTGTCATTAGTTATTTATAAATAGAAGTGATTAATTTAAATTAGTAGAAATTGATATTAATTATTTGTATGTAATCAGTACTAATTAACATGCACTTAGTAATAATTTTTGATAATTTTTAATAAGTAGTATTAATTGGTGGTAATTAGTGTTAATTAGTTGTAATTACAGATAATTAGTGGTATTTATTATTAAATTTTGGTAATTAGAAATAATTAGTAATAATTAGTAAAAAATAGAAAAAAATAGTTGTACTTGGTAATAATTTGTAATAATAAGTAATAATTTGTAATAATCAGTTGTAATTAGTAATAATTAGTAATAACCTGTAATAATTAGAGAGAATTGGTAATAATTAGTGGTAATTAGTAATAATTAGTAATAGTCAGTAATAATTAGAAATAATTCATAATAATTAGTAATTATTAGGGGTACCTAGAAATAATTTTTAAAAATTATTAATTATTTGTAATAATTAGTGGTACTTAGAAATAATTAGTATTGATTAGTAGTAATTAGAAGTAATAAGTAGTAATTAATAATAATTAGTAACAATAAGTAATAATTAGTGGTCATTAATGATAGTTAGTTGTACTTGGTGATAATTAGTTGTAATTAGTAGTAATTTGTAGGGATAAGTAGTAATTTTTATTAGTTAGGGGTACATAGTGGTAAATAGTTATAATTAGTTATAATTGGTTGTCATTAATAACAATCAGTAATAATCAGTAATAATTAGTGATAATCAGTAATAATTATTGATTATTAGTAATAATTAGTCGAAAAAATTAATAATTAGTCATAATTAGTTACAATTAGCAATAATTATCAGCAAATAGTGGTATTTAGTGGAAATAATTAGTAATAATTTGTTATAATTAGTTATAATTAGTTATAATTAGTAATAATTAGTAATAATTACTGATAATATGCAATAATTAATGGTAATTAGTAATAATTAGAAATAATTAGCGGTAATTAATGATAATTAGTAATACTTAGTGATAATTAGTTATACTTAGTCATAATTCGTCATAATTAGTGGTAGTTAGTAACAATAAGTTGTAGTTAGTGACAATTTGTGGTAATTAGTAATAATTTTTAATAATTTGTAATAATTATTAGCAATTAATTATAATTATCAATAATTAGCAACAGTTATAGGTAATTCGTAAGAATTAGCAGTTATTAGTAACAATTAGCGACAATTCGTGATAATTAGTAGTACTTTTCAATAATTAGAAATTATTAATAATAATGATGATTAATTAGTAAAATTTAGTAATAATTAGTAAAAAATATTAAAAATTAGTAATATTCGGAAATAATTACTAAAATTTATTAATAATTAGTAAAAATTAGTTAAAATTTGTATAAAATATTAAGCATTAGTGAAAATTAGTAAAAATATGTAAAAATTATATGAAATTAATAACAATTAGTAATAAATTGTTATAATTTGTAATAATTAGTCATAATTACTCATTATTAATAAAAATTAGTCATAATTATTCACAATTAGTAAAAATTAGTCTTAATTAGTAATAATTAGTAACATTTAGTAGACATTAGTGCTACTTAGTAATAATTTGTAATAATTAGTGGTACTTTGTAATAATTAGTAAGCATTAGTTATAATTAGTGATATTTCATTATAATAAGTGGTAATTAGTGGTCACTAGTAGTAACTATTGGCAATTATTAATAAGAATTACTATTAATTATTAATAATTGGTGGTAATTAGTAATCATTAATAGTGATTAGTAATATTTAGTAATATTTATTAATAATTATTAATAAATAGTGTTAATTATAAATAATTAGTTATATTTAGTGATTATTGTTGATAATTAGTAAAAATTAGTAAAATTTAGTAATAATTAGTGGTAATTAGTTATATTTATTAACAATTAGTAACAATTCATGGTAATTAGTAATAATTAGTTATAATTAGTAATATTTAGTAATAAATAGCGGTAATTATTAATAATTAGCAATAATTAGTAATTAATTGTGGTAATTATTAATAATTAGTTATAATTAGTGGTAATTGTTAATAATTAGTAAAAATTAGTAAACATTAGTTGTAATTAGTAATAAATAGTATTAATTAGGAATAATTAGTAATAATTATTGATATTTAGTAATAATTATTAATAATTAGTGGTAATTAGGGGAACAAAGTAATAAATAGAGGTAATTAGGGGCACTTAGTAATAATTAGTGGTACTTAGTAAAAATTTGTAATTTTTTTGTCTCTAGTTAGTATTATTATGAAAAAAATAGAATAATATAGTTTAAATTAATTTAAAATACTCTATATTATGTAAAAGTTTCAAAAATAATAATATTTTAGTAAATTTAATAAATGAAGATCATATTAATAAAAAATCATATTATTAATAAAATAGTTTAAATCTATTATAAATTACTATGAAATAATATAAATTATTATAAATTACTATAAAAGTTAAAATGAAATAGGTCGTACATTTTAAGGTCATGAGAAATGACAAATATTGACATGGTGGACAAAAATTGGTCATTTCTCAGGACCCAGAGATTGGAAATTTTATTATTTACACCTTTTAGTAGTTTATAATATATTTTGATAATTTATATTAAATTGAAATAATTTTTATTTATTTATAAAAAATATATTAATTGACACTCATTAATGGTGAATTTAAAATAGTTTATTCTAAATTGTAATAAAATTATAAATAAATAAAAAACTACATTAATGATCTCAAATAACAAATACTTTAATTAAAATAATACATTTTTAACTCTATATAATTAAAAAAATTAATATACATAAATTTTATGTTAATTATAGAATGAGGAAATATTTATAATTTTTTAATTTTATACTCTTTTTGGATCATCTTTTTCTTATATAAAATTAATCCTAACAATTTTTTTTTGAGAAATACGGAATAATGAAGTGGAAGATAGTCTTTATCACATGGCTGTGATTGGATAAATCATCACCAAATTCTAAAAGATTCTGGTATAAATCCTGTATATACTTAGGGTGTTGAGTTTTTTTTGTCATTTTCATCATCAAAACAAGATATTGTTTTAGAAGGGACAATGAAGTGTCATCGTAAGAAATGTGATATGGGGAGATTTAACGAATTTCTCTACATTGGGGATAATTTATTGCATTATGATTTTTGAAAAGATGGATTTTTTCGTATCAGCATGGTGAACATAGTTTCCAAGAAAATATTAATAATTTGGTTATAAATAAATTATGGTTTCAAACATTAGTATATGATGTTGTTGGTCCATATTTTCTACAAAATGAATAAAATAATGATATTAATTTCATGCATAAGATAAAACTATCTCAATTTTATGGGTTTCTGAAGTCGTTTGAGGATGTATTATATCATAGTTTTAAGATAAGAAAATTTAAAGTATTTGAAAATTTAATTATTATTGAATCAGATAATGGGATGTCAAATAGCTATTTTGATAAGATATTTTTTTGATAAATCATTATTACCTGAAGGAAATGTGTTACCTACACATTTTTATGAGGGAAGAGGTTGGTTCGTAATTTGTGTTTTTATTATCAGAATAATCCTTCTTGTTCATATTTTTTCATTTTATATTATGCTGAAAATGAGTTGTTATTTAGTTTTCTAATATGTGGAGAATCAAGGAACAAAGATTATTAAATAGGGAAGTATGGATTCATTCTTATTAAATAACTTAGGTATTTACCACTACAGTGTTTATTTATGTCTCACAATAAAGATTTTTTGATTTCATGGCACAAAACCAATATTTCAATTGGTAAAAGAATAAATAATCTTTTTGATAGAGACTCGTCAAATGTTTTTTACCAGGTGCATCTGTATTTTTTTCTGAATCCCCACACGTGCAATTGGGTCTTTCTACAGATGGTTTCTTCCCAGTTGGTTCTTACGGTAGTCAATATTCTTATTGTTATGTCTTTATATGTTCATACATCTTACCTTCTTGGATGTTTTTTAATGATCCAGTTATATTTTTGACCTTATTAATTCTCAGAAATACAAATATAATATTTATGTTCACCTTAATCTATTTATTATTGAGTTAAATGTATTGTAGAGTGATAGTTTCAATAGATATTATATAGTTGAAAAAAAAGATTTACTAATGAAAGATGCATTAATGGGTACAATTAGTAATTTCCTAGGACATAGAATGTTATCTGGATGGTGTATAAATAGTCCAAAATCATGTCTATACTATATGAGTGACAAGAATACTTTATGCTCATTACTAGGAGAAAACCTTTTTTTTACTATCATCACAGATTTCCTCCTATTGATTATCCTTTTCGAAGGAACAAAATCATTTCAAAAAAACATTACCTGAAATAGAATGTCCTCCAAAAATGATCTCATATATTGTTTTCAAATATTTTCTCCCTTCATCACATCCCATTACATTGGGAACGACTATAAACTAACAAAAAATAAATGGATTTGGGAAAGATCACAATTGGATTAAATGGAGTATTTCTTGGGATCATCCATATTTTCTTGATTGTTGGTCCATCACTTGTTGAATGTCAACCATATTGAGAAGATCTATTTTGATAATGTATTTTATATAGTTTAGCAAAAACCTAGTAACACCTGAGATAATGTAAACACATGATTAGATCTTTCCCAAATTTGATGGTGACCCAATGTTGAGTTGTTTGAAAATAAAAGATCATAGAAGCTAATCAGTCCAAAAGTAGTTTATACACTTTACAATGAAAAATATTTTTATATTTTTTCAATGGATTATATATTTGAAACTAATGGATGGTTATGTTTCCAATCTGGATTTATGTGTCAGAAACTGTCAAACTACCGTATTAAAAAGTCATGATTTTCATATTATATTGGAAAGAATTATTCTTATTTTATTTAAAGGTCTAGTGAATTATTCAATTTTAGTTGTGGTAAAAGAAATATCATATTTTTTATGAGGCATATGTGTGGTAAAAACATACGATTATGTACTTAGTAAATTGTAATAACATGTTTTTTTAATTTTATGTAAACTGGAAAAAAATTCCATAAGAGTTCCTCGATAAAAATGAAAATTTAATAATATATTTGTTGAATTAATAAAAATATAGAGGATCAATATAGGCCTGATTCATGTATCAAAATGAGATATTTATGTTGAATCTAAAAAAAATTCACATAACAAAGCATTATTTGAAGGGTCAATTACATAAGATTATTTACAAGAGGGAATTTCTTTTTTTTCTACTCCCATTTTTTTTGAACATAATTATTATTCAAAACATAATTTAATGGGTTGTAATGATGGAATTTTTGATTATGCACTAAACATTCAATTTTTATTTTTTAATCTGCCTAAACTTGGATTTGGTGAAGTTTGTTAATGGTGGATTTCATTTCATGAACAACACAGGGAACATACTAATGTTCTATTCAAATATGTAGAAATGGAATGATTTTTATAGTGAGTTCTACTATCACATATTCATTAATTTTTTTAAAATAAATTAATATTATTTTATTTGTAGAATATATTATGTTTATATGAAGAAGCAATTTTCCAAAATTACAACATGTTCTCTTCAAGAACATCAAAAATATAATTTTTCCAACTATTTTTAGTGAATGGTACAATAAATTGATTATGGTTTAACATATTAAATAAAAATTTTTATTGTTAATTGTTTTTATATTTTTTTGGTATCACAACATACCGATAAAATTGATAATCAACTATGTGTATTGAGTAACTCACCATCCATAGTGGTTAAATATTATAATGCATATGTGGTGAATGATTTTTGATTTCAAACACATGAATATGGTGAATAAAAAATATTCTCCCTATAATCTAAGGTCTCCAAGTTTTATGATGGAGGCCATAATTTTCCCTTGTCGATCAAAAGATTAATGAATCTTTAGCGCTCCTAAATCAGAACCCGACAGCTCAATTCTCACAGAGAACACCTTCGACAGACACCTTTTATTAATTTATCTTCTATTCATGGGATCTATAGGATAGTTCTATTGTTGTTTTTCTATACAATAATAACATCATGATCCATATCACATTAGAGGAAGAACTTGTTAAAGATTCGTCTAGCACACCTCGCAACTGCAAAGTTCCACTTCTACCTCTATATATGGACATACAACTCTTATATGAAGTGGGACACCCCTTCGGAAGAGATTTAGGCGAGTTCCCCTTAAATTCCCCTTCCAATCTAAAATTATTTGATTATTATGATGCTTTGGAACCTTGTAGGAAGGTTCTTATGCTATGATAGATGAACCAATGTTTTGGGTCATCCTATTAACCCTGAGTGTGTGTTGTAGTAAATGTTTCACGAAATCATTCAGATTTCATTTGGATTATAGTAGGAGGGGAATTCCATTATAGTAATGAGGTGGTGAATAAATCGTGGGTGGAATTTTGTTTTGATTTCAAGTGTTTAGGTCATTAATTAGAGGCCTTTAGACTTGGTTCAAGATAACAGGGTTTGAATAAGGGTATGGGAATAGGTGACAACATGGTTTCTGGAACTAGCTGTGCAGATGGGCCCTCTGGTTAGGGAAATGTGGGTGTATAGATTGAGGTCGAGTTGGTTTATGGTGAATCATAGGATGGGTTGATTTTTTCTTATAAGATTAATGTGGCTTTAGGAAACAAGGGTAAGAGTCATGATAGTGTAGATGTGTCCGGTGTGGATGCGTGTATGAAAGAACTTGCTCAAGGAGGTGTCATCTCCAAGAGAGGTAATAAATCAGAGGTAAAAATTTTTGGATTAAAAATAGGGAGGGGGTTCGTAGGATCTGGTTTGAATACTAATAAATTCTTTGTCCCACCAATTAAGGATAAACACTCCAAGGAGGGTTGGTCGACAATCCCTATATTCAATCTTGATAATTTTTTTCATAAATTGAATCTTAACCTTGGAGGAAGGTGGGAAACTGAGTCTATGATCCTAAGGAGTGAAACTTTAGAAGCACCTAATGAAGTCCCAATGGGAGTGGTTAATGAAGAGGAAGTTATTTAGAAGAGGTAGGATGTTGGTGACAAAGATTCAAGAGAATATGAACAAGGTAAAGATAGTGCGGGGTAGGAGAATAAAAAAAGTGGGGTGAGACCGAGAAGAACTAGTCCAAATGTTAGAGTTTGTGATTGTTTTTAGTGTCTTGAGATTGATGATTTGATAAAATATTTTGAGGGGGGTAATGTATCATTATTATACTATTAGGGAGGTTTCTTTGTATGGTTTAGTTACATAGCAGACTTCTTCAGACCACCATTCTGACATTCTGGTAGTTGAGGTGAATGAGTTTCATTCAGATCATATTGATAGTGAGGCCACTATTATGGGGAGAGGGTTCACGCATCCAGATTCACAAACACATGATGTTGGCCCCAACATTGTAGTTCAACATCATAATGATCATAAAGAGTCTTATGATCCGGTTCAAGAGTTGGAAGGTGGTCCGGTCAGGCCCTCCACAGATGGGAAGAAGGGAATCTGTAAAGAGAGGAATAATTAATAATTTTTTGCCTCTTTGTATGGAGACATGGTCAGTGAATAAGTTGAAAGACAAGAAGGTGGAAAACAAGTGTATGTCAGGTGTTGTGCTAGAATTATCCTTGTAATTTCTCATGAGCTCAGAAAAAGAAGTGGTTCAAGAGATTTTCTCTCTCAATGATACTGATAAAGAAACTACAAAATTTATTGGTAGATAATTAAGGGTGACATTAAATATAGAGAAATATTCCTGGATAGACAAGCAGGACCTGTTCTTATTGGGGTGATTCAATAATGGGAATATCATCCTTGAGGGGTACATCTAGTCATAGGACAAGCTAGATTTCAGGTTCATGGATCTTCTTATAGATTCACTAGGCACTCAGGTAAATGAAATCTCTAGGAAATTATTTAGGTAAATTAGTTTTGTTAGGATTAAATTTTTTTTAATGATTATGTGATTTTGTTTTCTGGTTTAATTCATGGTTTCCATCTTATTTCTTAGCAGTTTTTGAAAATAAAAAAAAATATTTTTTAGTCAGTTGATATTAAATATAAGACTTCTTACATTATTTGAATCATTTTTATTGGATCATAGAGCACACCAAATATATTATGAAAATTATTGTTCTTATTCAAGAGAGTTAATTTATTGGTGGATCATCATACAAGTTGAAATCCCATGAAAATCAGTTTATGAAAAGTCTATGTGGATCTATTTAAGTGAATGGAATTAATAATTTTCACGAGAAAACTCCAAATAATTTTTTTAAATGATGAGACTTAAATATCGATGATGAAACCCCCATAATTACATGTTTATAGTGTCAATGATGTTGAATGACATAACAAATTAATAATAATTATCAACTGATGATGAGGCTGAAACAGCTATGGGAATTGATGATAATTTGGAGGAATATGAAGATATTGACACCTTATTATATGATTTTTTGGATGAAGATAAGGAATGAAAAAAATTAAGTTTTATTTATAGCTAATATATATATATATATTTATATAATACCCATTTTCAATTATTTTATAGCAACATACTTTTCATGTTTTAGATGGCTGACAAGACATATAATGATATCTACCATATCCTCAAGGATTTTGTACTACCTGGTGATGAGCCTAATGGATTATCATGTAACCCTCAAGTTCCTATTGTTTCATCTTCTTCTTAGAGGTTTCAGGGGGCTTACAATATTGATTATTCTCAACCCTATTCTCGAGTGACATTCACGTCATGAGTTTGATCTATGCATAGAGAGGTATGTTCAGTTGTGTATTTTAGTTAGTTTTCATTACTTTTAATTAATTTATTTATGTACTAATGTTTTGAATATTTTTTCTATTTTGTCATAGATTTACACATATAGCTATTGGACAAAGGAAGGATATTTATTGGAACAATTTTTCTAGAGCGTTGGTGACATGGGATCATATTCCCTTGATTTTCAACACAGTATGTTTGATCAATGGATGACACAGAAATAAATTATTGTTATTTTCAAATTTATTTAATTATTACCTTTAGATTATTAATTATTTTCAGGATTTATGGTATCCTATCCATGATATCATGCATAATTCTATCTAGTAGGCTTGAGAGGTCTTTATGTGTGATTGTTGTCGTCGGTCTTTGCACAATCTGAGCAGGAAAAACCATGAAGAAAGAATGAGTCACAGATTTGGATCAGTCTTGTTGTCCCCACATACTTAACTATATCTCATATAAACATTGGGATGGATTATGTTTATACTATATATAATATGTTTTTCATAGGATGACATCATTAGGTTTGGAGAAATGGGGGAGGCAGTAGGTCAAAAATCGAACTGGAAGCCGTATATTGAGTACAAATATAATAAATAGTGTAAGAACTTTTTTTTAATAATTTATATAAATGTAAATTTGAATTATTTGTTTTATAATCATATGGGTAGTAAAACATCCTGATATTATAGATTTTGGTATCTATAAAAGGATTTACAATTATCCTGTCACAAGAGAGATTATAGGTGATTGAAATCATCATATTATAGATAATATAATTTTTGGAATTTAAAAATACATTGAAAATGTTATTTTAATTACTTTAATTTAAAATTTCAGTTTATAGAGTTATATGAATTAGACATTTCTCAGACACATGATGATATTTGGGCTGAGACTGAGAATCAATTCACCGGTGCAGCCGGATTTGATGACACAACATGGATGCACACAAAAAAATATGATTTTGAGAAGTGGTCAGTGGTTGTTATCTATTCTCAATTGATTCATGGTTGTTATTATAGTACTTCTACATGATCAAAAACTATCTTGAGGGGACACCATGCAGATTCAGCCTCATCAGCTGAAAAATATGAGTAGCTGATATGAGAACCAAGTAATGTTAATGAGGCCATGCATAGGGAGCAAAAAGAGCTCATTCAATAGCATATGCAACAAGAGAAGGAGATGTGATGACAACATTGACAGTAGTATGATCAGATGATGGAGTTCATTTTATGGTGGGCCTAGGGTGTTGGGATGGAGTTCTCTCCGCCTCATCATTATGTGGACCCTCCCCATCACCACCCCTCCAGAGTGATGTACACACTTATTATGTTAATATTTGAATGTAAATATTTTGTATAATATTTTTATTATTTTAGATGTTTACAATTTTTTTATTACAAATTTTAATATTTTTAATACTTTTATATTTTTATATTTTTGAATTTATTAGTTTTATTAACTTATTTTTGATGGTATTATATCCCATTATACATTAATTTGTGTAACAGGTCACCCAGCCCATCGCGAATAACTTTTTAAATAATCTGGTTTAAATGTATTTGAAATGAGAGGGTGGCCCATCACAAATAATTTTTTCAAACAATCAATTTAAAAAATATTTGTGACGACAGGCCTACCCATTGAAAAATATATTTTTTACAATGGGTCATTGAAAATAATAAATTTTTTAGTTGTGTTTCAACCATCTAGGTGTTTTCTGTATTTTTACATCATAAGACTTATGTTTAGAGTATCTTGATGAAAATACTACTTTCCTTTATAGAGATCTAGAGGAGGACATCTATAAGTATATTGCATTGGGATACATTAAGTAACGGAAGAAAGCCTGGTGTGAAAACTCCAAAATAGTTTATATAGGTTGATGAAGGAACCCAGATAGTGGAATAAATATTTTGAATCATTTATGAATAAAAATACATACAAATGGTGTGGAATGGTTCAATGTTGCCACACCAAGTCTTTTGGTGATTAATATATCATACTACATTATATGTGGATTACAAGCTCATTATAGGATCATGTATGCATGGGATTTATTGTATGAAAGGGAGGATGGATGAGGAGTTTGAGATGAATTATCATGGAGAAGCTAACAAGATATTAGGGAAGAATATCAAGGGAGGCCACACTACTAGAACGTTGATGTTATCCCAGGATGAAGACTTTGGAATGTCCTAGAGAAGATTTGGTATGATAGAAGAAAATGAAATCTCTATTGCCATAGAGATATATTAAAATTTATCAATGGAGTAATAACTAAAGATGAAAGAAGAGGTTGTGCTCATAGAAACCATTTCATAAGCATCAATTTTTTAATGCCTGATGTATGTCATGGTCTGTACTCAACATGAAATTTCTCATGTAGTATGAGTTGTGAGGATGTTCATGGATAACCCTAGAAGGAAACGTTGAGATGATGTGAAGTGGATACTGATATACCTAAAGTTAATCAAGGAAGTAGCACTCTACTATGAAAAAGTAAATTCATTAAAGGTGTGTATAAGGCATCTAGTGGTAGATTGTTGGATTGGTGTTTCCCAATCTATTTTGATGATGTTGGATCAAATTCTAGCAGCCTATATTGCACATTAAACTGCAAATCTTTCTAGTAGAGCTCCATGGTGAGATCATTGGGTGTTGTAGGGGTAAACACACCCATAATATGAGGGTCCATGGGCCAAAGGAACTCAACAGAATGTTTGGTTAACTATAGAAAGTCTACCCTACTATAGCATAGTTGACTTGGGGGGCACCAATATGAAATTGTAGTAGTGTGTAATTTTCCACAGTTACTATAGTATCTTGTAATTTAGAAACTACGGAATTGTAGCTCCGTGGAATTATAGCCACTGTCCACTATAGCATCTTGGAGGTGGTTGGTCACAATACTATAACAGTGTAAAATTCCAGCCACCGTTAACTGTAGCAGATTGGATATACTGTGCGGTTGGTAAAAAATGTTTTAGATTTTTTATTAGCTCATTAAAGGTTGGGTTTGGTGTGCGTGAAACTCTAAAACCTCTCTGTAATTATGCTCTTAAATTATAGTCAAGTGATTCTACCTTCCCATGGATATTTATACTATTCCTATACAACATAAATCATTTTTATGTGTTCTTCTTTTTCTTATTTTCTTCATCTTTTATTCATCTATGGACCTCTATCATTGTGATTATTGATGTTTTTTCAACAACTGGTATCAAAGGTTGGGTCCAAAAGTTAGAAACTAAATGTTTTTTATGGAATAATGAAATGTGAAGATTGATATCTTCAATAGAACTAACTTTAGTTATGGGAGGATTTGTATTAGGATTATATTTATTATAAAAAGATCAACTTTCCACTTCTAGGTGTGAATCCAATGGATATGGAGATGATAAAGTGGGAGATACATGATAGAAAGGTTATGGGAGTAGTTTACCATGCATTGGAAAACAAATAAGTGTTTAATATCATATTCGAGAAGATGATGGTTGTGCTAATGACAGATCTCACAAATATATATGAGAAAACTTCAATGTCAAACAAAATGTACATGTTGCGATGTTTTTCAATATGAAAATGTTTGATGGGAGGATTTTTACATATCATATAAACGAGTTCAAAACTATCACAAGTATATTGATATCAGTGTGATTTGTTCTTTTCTATGAGGTATGTGCACGTTTTTATGGTCTTCATTACCAAATAGCTTGGAAGGGACTATAATAGTTGTGAGGAGTTATTCAAGGAATATCAAGCATGTTGTGAAAGATGTGTGATATTTGATCATCGAATAATATATTTGAAGAATATATTTGGGATTATTTTCTAGTTTTCATTGATCCTAGCAGAAAGAAGAGGATATGAATAGTGAGAAAATCATATAGGATGATCAAAGTAAAGAAGAATGATTTAAGATAAGGCAAAGGGGGATGATCATACCTATTGGATTTGAAGGGAGAAATGACATGTCATGAAGGAATGAAGAGAAAAATGAAATTCACCTGAAACTGATGTAGTGGACATAGATTCTAAAGGAAATGACCATGTGATTATTCTAATCATGGATATCCCTATGGAGTCTTGGATTTTAGACATAGGGGAGACTTTTAAATTCCAAAATTGAGAAGGGTTCCCAGAAAATTAGGTTTCTTCAAATTTTGTCAAGGTGTATCTTACTGATAATGAACCCTTGCAGATTGTGGGAAAGGGTGATTCATAGTTTAAGACCATCATTGAGGGTTTACTAGTTCTTGAAAATGTGAGGTAGATCCATGGCTTAATAAGAAATAATATATCTATCAGGGATATTGATGATGCAAGTTTTAGTAAAATGTTCAATTATGGTGCATGGAAGATCACCATTTGAGATATGGTTATAGCTCACAGATCATAGAATGATACATTATAAAACATTAATGAAGCATGCATGGACAAGATTTCATAAATAAATTCTATCAGGGATTCACAACTACGGAACAACATGATAGGACACGTGAGTGAGATAATGATGATGTTAATGGAAACAAATGCAATGATACCTCAGATAATGTTAGTGGATATTGGCATGTGTGAAGATTGTATCTTTAGAAAGTGGAAGAAGGTACCGTTTACAAAATGAATAAGTACACCAAGGGCTTGAAAGCATGACCAAGTTAAAACTGATGTTTTGGGTCCTTCACTAGTGCATTCCTTTAGAGGGTCACAATATTTTGTGACATTTATCGATGAATGGACATGGATGGTATTGGTTTACTTTCTATAAAAAATTTGATGAGTTAAAGGTGTTTCAAAAGTAGAATTCCATAGTAGAAATTGAATCATGAACTTAACTGAAGTTTTTGACATCTAAAATGATGGAGGCTATGTCCATAAAGTGGATTAAATAATTATTTTATAATAATGGAATTTTGGGGTAGAAGAGAATTATAGGTACACCACACAAAAATGATTTATTTTAAAGGATTAATATGACACTGAATGAACATTAAAAAAGAATGAGGTTACACTCTGGATTAACCAAAACCTTATAGGATGATTCCGGGAACATGGATGCATATCTCATCAATATGAGTTTCTCTATATTGATGGGAGAATGTATACCCAAGGGGATCTGGTCTGGTAAGGAGGTAAATATCTCATATTTAAGTGTCTTTGGCTATTTGAAATATGTACATATTTATGTTGATGAAAGGGACAATCTTGATGTTAAGTCTTAATCATATTCTGTTGTTCGATATAGTGTTGAGGATTTCAGTTTCTGATTTTGGGATGATTAGAACAAGATGATCATCAGAAGCCAGAATGTGATAATTAATGAAGGTGTCATGTATGAATATCATCATTTAGTTGAAGTTGATAATGGAAAAAAAGAAGAACACAACCATGAGAAAGTGGTGCTGGATAGTGTACCTGAGTAAGTGACCCTAGAGCGAGTGGATCCTACCTCTCAAATGGAGTTAGGGAGATCAACAATGCTGAGAAGGCCTATTTATAGGTACTGACCAACCTTAAATTATTTGTTATTGATTGATGGTCGAGAACCATAATGCTTTGAAGAAGAAATGTAGTTGAAGGATTAGATAAAGTGGGAGTTCGATATAAAGGAGGAGATGTCTTCATTACATGAAAATAATACATGGGTGTTGAAACCTCTAATGCAAGGAATGAAAGCATTACAGAACAAATGTCTATAATGGGTCCTAGATGATCATTGTGGAAAGAGGTGGTGTAAGAGACAAACTCGGGAGAACCAAATAAGTCACCCAAGTTATCCCATTATGGGGTGAGGTTTAAAAATGATAAAAAACATGTCTTGAATATAATCAAAAGAAGACATAAAACCATTATTTTATATGGAAAAAAGGGATATATAAATAAACCAAACAGACTAAACCAGAAAGTATGAAAATTATGTTCTGAAAAATCTTCATGTGACCAACTATCACCTCCAAAAAGACTCACAAACCAAAAAAACATCATGAAGAGAAGTTATCATGCTACATAAAGCCCTTCCCCTTACTTGTGTCCGAGAAAACAAGGTCAACAATAATCCAAAGGTATATGTCAGGTGTGACCAACAAATTCCAGTAGGAAACCACCACGTAATCATTACATGTTCTCGTATCATAGAATTCATATGTTATATCTTGAAAAAAAATTGTTTTACATGAATTTTTATAAAATAAACTATTTGAAAACATTTCTATAAGAATCATTTGGTTTTCCAAAAATTGAATATCTTGGTTTAAAAATCCAGAATCATTCCATTCATAAAACAATGTAGGTAAAAATACTGAATATAAATATACATGGGATCCAACATCCATGAAATAATCTATCATGCAGTAAACAACCAGAAATGGAAATGCAGCTTCTAGTGGGGCTCTAGCTGATGGGACAATATGTACTAGACATGCACGATCCAACCAATGCATAAGGTTGTATCCAACTAATATCGAGTCATTCTATATTCCAATGTCATACAATAGGTTACCTACTAGCTGTGTCACACACACTAAGTCTAACCATGCCTCTTTATCGACACACTCAAGGTTTCCATTGTGAAATGTATTTCAAATTTTGTTTTAAAAACCATGCTCACATTTTTTTATAAAACCTTTTATAAGCCTAGTAAATCTTCTTTAGGGTTTGAAAATCCATTTTTCTTTACCTAAAAAACAAATTTAAAACATGGACCTAATCCCTTTTTAGTTTAAACACATTCTATTCCATTTAAAATCTCAAGGAGTCAATAATGACAATAATAAATTCAAGAAACTAGAATTCTTGAATATATCCACCAACGTCAATGATTTAGAAAACCTAAACATCTTAAAAATGGTGATTTGAAACAATTAGATCATCCTTGGATTTAAAAGACCCACCATGAAATAGAAAATGATTAATTGAAAACCATATACAATGACAAAACAACAACCAAACCATAACAACAGCCAAAAAAAGAAGAACTAGAGGGAATGATTTCTAGTATGAGAGAAATTCAACAACAATAAGGATCAATTACTAAACAAATTGATCCATATGGAAAGGATTCATGAAATTTTACATAGGGAGATCTCAAGGTTGATCGAGGAAGGATGAACGAAGAAGTAATGGAACATTTCACTCGTACAAAAGACTAAAAAACCAACATCGCGACATTTACATGTTGTGTAACCTATTTACACATCATGTAATCCTTGAGGTCCATATACGCTAAAAAACCCATTACATTTTAATAAAAAAAATTGGACTTTTATACATACATGGAATGCACCTGTTACAGAGAATGTAAACCATTCATTCCATGTACCCAGTTCATGTCTTCATCTTAGAATCCATTACACAATGTGTATTTCACTTACACAATGTGTAAGCGACCCGGGAGAATCATAATCTACAGGTTTTTATGTTGAAAATTCCAAAAATATCTTTAACCACACCATTATAGGTATCCTATAATTTAATGGTAAAAAATAATCACCTAATGAAAAAGGAAACCAAAATTTAAGATTATAACATACCTGATAGAAATGTAATGGGGAATTACAATATCCCCACCATAAAATATTTATTTCCTCAAAAAGTGCTCAATATCAAAATCTTAAAAAATATGGGTGCAATTATACCTCATCAATGACTCATGCTCCCACATGTCAAGGAAATATTGTCTGTACTACCACAATACCAAGACTAGGGGACAGTTTTTCTATGCAATACCTAATCATTGTGATCCATAATTTGAACTGTCTTCTCAACCAAAGTGGTATCAAGTAAAAGATCTATATCATCCCACCTCATCACAAGTGAAGGATCTAGTATATACATCCTCAACTTGGAAACACGAAGCATATCATGGATAAAATCCAAACCATATGTAATGTCCAACCGGTAGGCCACCTTCCCCAGTCGCTCAATGATATCAATGTGGACCACAAACCTAAGTGATAACTTTTCATGATTACCCAATAGGCAATGTCCTATGCATGTTGAAACTTTGAGAAAATCTTGATAACCAAACCAAAAACTCCAACGGCCAATGATAACACTTTCCATAAGATTTCTGAAGACTCAGTGCCATGATCAAACACCTCTGGATCAACTGCACCATCTCCACTGTCTCCTTATCCAAACTCATCCCAACCAAGGAATACTCTCCCAACACTTCCTAACATAACGGAGAATGAAAAGAACACCCATACTAATCCTTTAGGGGTTCAATCATGATTGAAGCCTAATTACTATTATAATAGGAAAACTCAACCAAAAGAAAACTTTCATTACCCTGATCCCCCAAAATCAAGCACACAATCTCAATGTATAACCTCAAGATCAAAAAAACCCTATCTATATATCCATTCCTTTATGAATGATAAGTCATACTAAATTTCAACTGGGAAACCATTAACACTAGAATACATTTCTAGAATATGAAGGTGAACCTCAATTCCATGTCAAAAACATCTAAGGAGGGAACCCATAAAGTCTCACAATCTCTCAGGCATGTATGTCTCCAAGCTATTACACTTTCACCATTTTTGTTATTGGTAAGAAATGTGCTGATTTAGTGATTCGGTTGATAATCACGTAAATCAAATCCTTCCCACTAGGATTCCATGGTAGAAAAATGATGTAATCTATGGAGATTTTATCCCACATCAATATTGGAATAGGTAATGGATGCAAAAAACCTAAAGGGCTCTAGTGTTATGCCATAAATCTTTGATAAGTGAGACAATGCAATACAAAATTCACAACAGAACACCTCATCCCTGTCCAACAATACCAACATCTCAAATTCTGGTACATATATGTATCCCCATGGTGCATGGAATAACATAAACAGTTTCCAACATCTAAAAACTCATGTCTCAAGGGAAAACGAACAACCAACCTTCTATGGAATCACAAATCTCCACTGGGAGACCAAGACCACTCCCTCGAGTTCTCCCCACTATTTTTGATTTCTACTAAGCATTTTCTCTTAGTGTTTGTCAGTTTATCATGTAAACCTCACTCATCAGAAAACGATTTAGCCTTTATTAAAGCCTATAAAACCTTTCTTTCCAACCTCCTTCACGCCTAGGATCATCACAGGAAACAAATTCCTCAACGACCATTATTAAATTTATTACTTGACCACTTGGATTAGTAATCATATTTTCAGTGCATCAACAACCATTTTTCCTTTCCCAAGGGTATAAATGATTATAAAATCCATGGTATAAAGATACATAACCTAGTATCTTAGTAGAGAGATCATATATATGTGATTTAAAACATACATACGGATTTTGTGATTAGAATACACTATTAATCACTCCCATAAAAGGTAGTGACACCACATATTTAGTGAAAGAATAACCGCTACCAACTTAAGATTTTGGGTAGGGTAGTTCTTATAATGAGGTTATAACAATCGTGAGACATTATCCACCACATATTTCCCTTAAATTATGACACACCCCAAACCTATACCTATGGCATCATAGAAAACATCGTAACCCAAACCTGGTTCTTGGAGAATCAACACCGGTGTTGATGTAAACCTCACATTTAGATCATCAAAAGATCTATGACATTTTTCATCCAAAAAAAACATTACACACCTACCTATCAAACATATAACCTAATATTCAAGCTTTGGAATGTCCCCAAAAAACTACCTGTAATATCCTTCCAACCACAATAATATTTGGATCTCAAACACGTTTCTAGTATTTTCCATGGACATAACTTCCCACACATTTTTTAGGATCCAATAAGTTTCCCCTTTAAGATCTAAAATGCCCAAGAAACCTCACCTCTTGGATTGAAAAATAACACTTGGAATGTTTTCCATATTAACAATGATGTTTCAAGTTTAAAAGAATGACATCCAAGTGGTCCACATGTCCCTCAATTGAGTTGGATTATATTGATATATCATCTAAAAACAAGACAACAATTGAGTTCAAGAACCAAGGAAATATTTGGTTCATCAAAGACATAAATATTGTAGAAGAGTTTGTGTGCCTGAATGGCATAATAAGAAACTCGAAATGCCTATATCGACTTTGAAACATTGTCTTAGGTATTTCCTCCTCTTAGACTATCAACTAATGGTACCATGGCCGCAGTTCAATCATAGAAAACCATTTATCCCCACTATGTTGATCAAAGAGATCATCAATTCTAGGTAGGGAATACTTGTTCTTAAGATCCACCCGATTCAACATCCAATAATAAATTAAAATCCTGATAATTATGTCTACCTTATAATTAATGAGTATATGAAAAGCCCACTGTGACACACTTGGTTGAATAAATCCTTTCACCTATTGGTACTTAAGCATTACCTTAAGTTTCACCAGATCAGAAGGTTCCACTCAATAGGATAGAATAAAAATGGGCATCATTCTAGGGTGCTAGTCAATAGTAAACTCAACCTCCCTCTATGGTTGTAAACTAAAAAAATCATCTAGAAAGACCTCAGGTTATTCATACAAAACAACACAAAGTTGACCACCCTATAAAGGGTCAACTACATCGAGAAACCTTTTGACAACTAGAATGCAATTATACTAGCATAAGAAACAAAATGACCTTCCCTTGATGATCTAGAGTCCCAATCACCCTGGAAAACATGTATGACCACGTCAACAGTTAATAAATTTACTTGATGGTGATAATAGTCTCTCTGTGAATTCACATAGATCATCCAATCCACGATGATAATCAAGTTGAAGATGTCAAATCAAGCACCAAGAAGTCCCAGACCACCTCATTATCGGTTATCACCACCCGACATGCAGGCCACTTGAAACCTTATTCAAACCTCTTTCTAAAAGGTGTGTAAAGATCCAATAATAAAGACATAATCTCCAAATGAAAACCTAAAAAATCAACCAACTTTGATGATATAAGAAATGAGTGGCATGTGTATCAAACAAATATAGCACCATAAAATAAAAAATAAACATCGTACCTCTAAAAATAGCTAGTCCTAATTCAAATTCCTATGATAAACACTCTTCGAGATAAATTCATATAGAACTAGCCACCTGGACATCCTTCTTTTCCTACAAATGAGACCCACCACAATTGGGAGCATCAATGTAATCTAAAATCCCTTGGAGAAATTTTATCTTGCCTTATGGACTTGGGACATCTTGTCATAGAAACGTTTTAGATGGCCAAATATCCCATAAAGATGAAATCTCCTTTGATACGTTGTACAATGTGGCCTAGTATGGCAGCAGATGACATATTATTTTCTTGAAGAATCCCCTAAAACTGGTTCTATAGAAACCTGACCATTCTTGCACCTCCTTTTATGATATGAAGAAGAACCCTGAATAACTGCTTCACCAAGTAAAGATCTTCCCAAAAATGTCCTTCCATATTTGGGTGCCTCATCCAAAGCTAGTTTATCCACTACCTCCACACAGGTCTTAAGGCATCAAAGAACTATTATTGACTGAATATTTACCCTCAGTGAAGGTACCATGTGTGGAAGGAAAGCCGAAGAAATCGGATTTTATTATTTTTTTCACTGATGATCAGCATTAGATCATTTTTTACAATGAAACACTACCATATTACCATCTGAGGATATTGTGTGAGGAATTTTAATCACAAAAATAAAAGCATAAAATACATTATTAGATCCCAATTTGAGCTCGACGTCTACTCGTCATCGGTGATAGATACTCGAGGAATCTGAATCCAAATTCCTCTAGATCATGAACAAATTCTCCAAGAAATTATGAGAACATAAATCATCAAATTCCATGTTCTAGAATAGAAATTTGATTACACCTTAGACACTCTAATGATCCCCACATGGCTTTCCTTGTCGTGTGCAAGAAAGATATTGATCTGAACTCAAGGATGCAGAGCCTCTCTATCTGTAATGTGAAAGAGAGAAGAGAGAGACAGTTGTAGTGAATAGTCATTAGTGAGTGTCTATTCTATTCTTTTTATAGCATGGTAATAAATTACACTGTATTACCTCCCCAGTCCCTGAATAATTAAAACACTATATATGACTTATTATGACTGCAGTACTGAGTCCTAAACAATATTATCACTTTCATGTCATATAATAAATATATTGTGTGATAGCACCAGAGCTGTTAACATGAATTCTCATTCACACCAATATTAAATGATCCTTGAATATTTTAAACTAATATATGTTCATATAATAGTTTCCATGTATTTAATTTAAAAAATTTAAATACATTTAATAAATAAATTTAATTCCAAATATTATTAACATGAATGATATGAATTTTTTTATTACTTTGATGTATGTATATCGTTGGAAGAAACCCAAACCATGGTGGTGGGGCCCACCATTTCATAAATAACTATTCAACTGAATATGTTAGATTCTCGAATTTACTATAATGTGTGACCCTCTAGTCCCTTATATTGATTACAATGAATACTATTCAAAGACTAAGAGCAAGATCTAAAAACCCATCATGGACCTAAATAGATATGGATGGTTATATAAATTATAACCAACCAATGAACATGGACTATGCAATATATTATCATTGAATATAATATTTCATAAAGAAGGACACATAACTGTGTCATCGCCCTTTTTTGTCTTTATTTGTTATTGATCAAACTAGATGGTTTTACCCCTGATTTTCAGTGACATTGTCCTATAAAAGTACTATCATCTTAATCAACATCGGCCAAGATATATTACTTCCTTAACCAAGAAGAAACAAATTATTTTATTGACCATTCAACCAGTTCCATAACACCAATGACACACCCAACCCAAGATACCTCACCACTGACTGAATGTTAGTTTTTATTAATACCAAAAGAAATCCACCTTACATTTCACGAGGGACGGAAATAGTGAAGGCCCAGAGAGTCCTTACGAACCACATTAACACACTCCACAGGTAAAGAGTTAAGGGTGTCATAAACAACAAGCGTCTCCTTAGGACGGCCCCAACGAGCCAGCTCGTCTGCCGCAAAGTTAGACTCCCTCAGATTATGGTGAACCATCCTTCCTTGATTAGTCTCCACTTTACACCGGCGACAAATATACATTAGATCCCATGAGATATCTTGATATCCCTGAAGAGATCTGACCAGAACCATACCTCACCACGAGTTAATTATCATGGTTTTTTCTATTCATCAATGAATGAGATCAAATGACACACACTGGTAATGATCTCATGTTAGAAGAACAATTCTTTTTTCTGTAGATAGGAACAACCAATGACACACAAAACATGTGGTATTCCTATTGGCGGTTCTTTCCTCATGATCTCACTTCTAGAGATTACCAACTGAAAACTTCATGAGAAAAATTCTCAAGGAATATGGGCCCCCAACACCAGATAGTCAAAAATCTACTGTGTCCAATCCATAAGATGAATCTATACCATGGGATATATGTTTAAGATTAATTTTATTATATCTCGAGGTACTCATTATAGCCTAAGATATTCTATAACCTTTAGATATGAAAATTTATCAATGGACATTACCATTTCAATAATGGATGAAGAAGAAGACTCTACTATAATGGTAAGAATACATCATGTATATCTAACTATATACACGATATGATAATCAATATTAATGTATAGTAGATTATAGGGAAACCACTATTACAACACTCCCTCTTGCACTAGAGACAACTTGATATCCATTATTGTTATCTCTAAAATGATTAAAATAATGTATTTTCTGATTAATGACATTAGTTTCTAGGACTTCCATGATTCCACCACATTTCTGTTTTTCTATATGTGAAGTAATCTCCTTGAGTAATACTTCTCAAGATATGAAATCCTAAAGTGTATCTCTATTTTAAATTGTTATAACTTTACATATGTCTAGTATGAATATCATAATTTACAATATGATAATACTTTACTTACAAGACGTGATTCCATGAACTGAAACAAATCATTGGGTTTAACTGCTTCTTAGCTTCCTCAGAAGCTGCAATATACTCTCTATTTTTTTGGTATGGATACCACTATATTTAATGAGTTATAATCTCTCTTACTCTTAGCCTATCTACGCTATTATACCTCATGGATCTATGTAATACTTGTTTTTTTCTCAGAACTAATATCCTTTCTTCCCCACTTACCAAGTATATATCCATTGTACTTTTCGATGTACAAATGTATTGTTCTGATTACTTCCCTTATAGTTCTCTTAGATATTACTGATATATTGGTACTATAAAGTATATCTTGGAAATATTAATTCGTTTACATATCATGAAATACATGATTGATCCATCACATAAGCTCATGGAATTCAACTCACCACGCTAATCTTCTCCAATGTCCTGGACATGTCATCCTGGATATACAAATTCCATGTGACATTGGAAAATATTTAAACTGAAATTGTTCCAACTTATATTTTTCAATACCTTTCACTATATTTATAATTAAATAGGTCCAAGAAACCATATGATCTACCTCAGTAGATACTATTCACTATAACACAGGTTTCTACATTATATCAGTCACTTGAGAATAACGTTCATCTTAATCTTAACTAACTATAACACTGATATTTTTTTGATATGTTAGAAAACATATTTCACTTGGAAAAAATTTTCCTCCCACTAAATACTCGTAAACACAAAGAAAAAATTTATTCCACATGAATGTTCTGTGATCGGGTTGCTTATCTCAATCATAAACTGTCTTTTAGTAACTGGCAACTTTTATTTGAATTTTGTGATGTGGCCATCCCGTTCTAGTTGCATAGTATATACACCTTCCATGATTGGTGGTCATGAAATCCAATTATCAATAATTATCATATAAATTTTATATGAAAAGTATAAATTCTAATTTGTTTAGTCACAATGAATTTATATAACCAATCAAGACTTATTTGTAATATTCTTGTATAATCCATGTATAATCTCACCTAACTACCCACCATAATTTTTAATGTAATAATCCCATTTTTCGGTTTGATACATGGAATCCAATATTAAATATTAATTGATCTTGGTAATCTTATCTAATTTCCATATACTACATACTTATAGGAAATATTATTCATAATGAATAATTTATCACTATCCATTGTGAATATAAAACATTTACTATGGGTTTATCCTTCGTACACAGTATGTTTCACAGGAATCTTCTTATTCCATATGAACATGTGGAAATTGTTCCTAAGACAACTATATGTACATCTCAAGCATTGACTAATCCCTAGTCAATCTGGCTCCCACTATCTCTAATAGAGAAGTGAACCATTTTATTGAAATATTTTCCATCACCCGACTACCAATTTTATATCATAGATATTTTTGTAATAACTTAATAAAATATTATAATAATTACAGTAGATACCCATTATGTTTGTTATTGACTCATATTTGTTTATATCCTAACAAAATCATTCATTTTAAACACATCTATTGTGACATAATGTATTTTTTTTACACTTTGAATCATTGTATATCTGTTTTTAATTATAGTTAGCATATGGATATGGGATATCACCATTATTTCTGAATAATGTCATGAAATATAATGGATCATTATACAAGGTGCGACATTGATAATCCTTAGATCATAATTCTGATGTATAAAATGTGGGTTTAAGAATTTATCCATGCTACATTTTTTTATCAATGTTAACATTGAATACCTGTCATTGATCCTCTTTATAATCATAAATGTCATGATGTTGATAAGGGCATGTGCATTTAGGAATTACTCCACCTTAAATTATCATGATCGTTAAATGATTTTTCAAGATATTATTTGAAAATATGACCCAAAGAAACTAATATCTTCAGACTAAGCATACATTATTCTTCACTTTTATATTCCTTAATCACTTAAAGAATTATAATGATGTATATTTACCACTATCTTGTCTTTGGATTAGTCCACACTCTCTTGTTGAACTAATTCCTAAATCTTTGTGTCTTACCTTTTTTCCTAAAGGTTCCTTTGTCCAAACCTATGTATATATTTCGATATTACCTGAAGTGTTTAGATCATTAAAGTCTAAATACCATACTGGGTATATCCTAGACGTGTATTTTTTAATTTTTATTGAAAAATATAATCCTTCCATAAATAGTTATATACGACTTACATTTTATATTCACGAGGTATTTCATATGATTTATGTATCACTGAACTATTGGATGAGTATGAAACAACAAAAGCAAAATTTATTCAGAAACCTAGAATAATGTCTCATTCATTCCAAAATACAAATGTTTAGGTTATAGTCAAAAATAATTTGAATTGAATCGTTAACATAGACATTAAAAGTTTAGTGTTTCTCACTGATGACTTAGGAATCACCCTTTCTCAACTACTTGGAGAATACACCTTACTTCATGTAATGTTCCCATTATTTAATTCGATACTAAATTTAAATAAATGTATGTGAAATACATATTTTAGTTAAGACCCATGATGTAGAACCGAAAAATTATAGTTAAAATTGATGAATATTTATAATTTTGATGTAATATCTTGCATCTTTAATTAAGTTTATTATTATTAAACATCCAATTTATTTCATGTTATGAGGTGAAAATAATGTCTTGTGAATATCTAATGTCATTATAATGAAGGACGTCACAAATGTTCTTTTGGAATTACATTCCATTGGAATTTTTACCTTGTCTTTCCATTTGATTTCCATATGAACTAATAATTAATCTATCATTGATATTTTTATTTACTTGGAAAACCTTACCTAAAAAGGTAATGAAGTGTTAACTCAATAAAGGTTCATTTTGTACCCTAAAATGAGACTAGATTATATTGGTAAATATGATATTAGAAAGGGATATATTGAAATATCATGATCCATATTTCATTTTACACATCTCCAGTGTAAACATCACCTTAGTCACAACATTCTTCACTTTCTCCTCGCTAGCTTTTCATAGATATGACCCCATGTTTTATTATCCATGTCCTGATATACTATCTAAAACTTGCATTGAATGGTGGTGATAAAATTATGATGGTTAACAGATTTGTCTACTATAATAATATTTCTCACCCATTCTTCAAGAGATGGCTTAACATGTATTTAGGGACCCAATCACCTCAAATTTCTTATAAAATATTATCTTGCACAAACATATGTTCCACTCTTGAAAACTCATGCAAGTGTGGAAATTTACTTTTTTCCATTTGATTATCATAGTATTTCTTACGGGATAACATTAAAATTTCTACAAAAAATAAAATTAAAGCAGATTAGTACTTTTATCTTGATTAATGATTTAGACATTGATGATTAATTAATTAAATCCTTAAATGTATCCGACTATTTTATCAAATTATATGAACCCTCTTTATTAGAATCAAAATAATCTATTGTTTTATTATTCTATTGGAAATTATATTTTATCCTCCCCTCATAGTCTACAACCTATGGCTAGAAAACTGCTTAGATGGTTCAAGGTAGGTGTTTCACTGGCCAACCGCATTAACTAGCAGTTCCTTAATCTATTGAGTGAATCCCAAAATTCAAAAATAATAACATTGTTCACTCAAATATTGAATCTAAAATGATATAAAGATAGATATGGATAATATTTACTAACACTTTATTTAATTCAACCCACCACTTCATAAAAACTCTCTGGTAGTAAGAGGAACCCTCAACTATGGAAGACTGAGCACCTCAAACACCCGCATTTTCCAACTTTGAATTATGGAAGACAGTTATGAATTAATATTTCTTTGAGAGATATTGTGTTTTTAAGTGATGAAATTAAATCAGTTTATATTTTATTAGAATGTTATATGTGATCTCACTCACAACTAACAACTTAGTATATAAAAAATCCATCACGTCACATGATCATTTTATAATTGAATTCTTGTTTATTATTCTATGTGATCGTGCGTAAACTAAAAATTCACAAAATAATAAACCTTGAAGAAAATAGAATGATGACAAGATCATGATTGGGTATTAATGTTTTATCCATTGAGTGAATAATGGATTGACCTACACTCTATAGGTAATACCTTGAGTCTTGTCGCATATGTCTCAAGTTGTAGCACTTACACACCCATTGTGCCAAACTCATGTCTGGTGCGTCGCCATAACAAGGAATGAAGTGTGGCACTTCTCATCTAGTCATTATAAAACAATACTTTAAGATAGTGAAGGAGGGCTTATGAGTGTAAAATAATTCTCATAATATGGACATAGAAGCCCTTATGCACACAATGATACTTAGATGACACAAAAATAATCTTTTATTATACAATTTATTAAAAATAACCATTTCAGTAATACATTAAATAAATGGAACATGAACCATAAATACAACAAATGGTATAAGGGATGTTTTCATTATTATACACATAAAACTCATGTATTTAAAATAACTTCATATATAAAATTAAACATGAACTTAATTATTCATAAGGAAATTTTTTTGAATTTAAAATTCACTCTTATTTTTAATTCAATATTTACGCCATTCGGTCCCATTAGTTTATTTTTTTAAAAAAAATAAATTACTTAATTAATATAATTTTAAAAGAAATAAATTAATTTAACCCACAAAATTTAAGTTGTATTTTAAATAAAAAAATAATCTTTAAATATTGTTTGATTATTTAAAATTTATCAGGACCTCGAGAACTCCAAGTAGTGCCTCTGTGGGTCCCGCCAAACTCGTGCAGACCCATCTGGACCGAGCATGACTCCCCAGACCCCTATCAGGTCAATCTAACCAATCCTAGAATATTTTGGGGGAAATTCGTCAGTGAAAAGTAGTAAAGGGGAGTACCTCCCACTATAGGGGCACTGCCTGGATCAGGTTCGACTTGACAGGTGGTCGGATGCGCCAGGCGGGTACAATAATGTAGTTCATCAGATCGGGCCAGGAAAGACGCACCTCGATTGAGATATAACACTGATGGATATTTATTTTATTCATTTATTAATAACTTTATTTATACTCCCTTTATTAAATTTCATGTAAATGTTCATAACTAGTGTCAAATACCGATGTTTTATTACTAAATATAATTTATCAAAATTATTTGAATTAATAGAATCGAGTTGGATTACTATTTTATTTATAAAACTAATCCTACATATCCAAATTATATGATGAATCCTTATTAGGGTTACTAATTCAATTTACAACATATACTTAGATGGAAGCTTTGACCAATTCGACCATTACAAGGGTCATATGGGCCGCAAAAGAAGGCCCATTTGAGATTCTATTTTGATGTTTGAAATATAAAATATATATTTCGAACATTTTAAACTAAATGGTTCATATTTAAGGGCATATTCTTATTCAAAAATCCATTCACATTTTGGACTTTGAAAATGTCTTGATTGAAATGGATAAATTCAAATTATTTAATCAAACCACCATGAATTTGGATCCTCAAGAACAATGGCCGCCAAATTTTGAGGGAAGACAGTCAAAATTCACATATATATCATTGAAGATGACAGTTTTTCTTGAGTTGGATTTTTGTCGCATAAAATTGGGGATCTAATTAGAGGGGTAGATTTGGAAAGCAAACAGTCCACCTCATTTGGCTATAAATACATTCCCCTTTTCGTCAGAAAATAGTTGGAATTTCATAATAGTGGATGGTAGATTATAATAAGAAATTTATTTCTAAATGTCTAATAGGACCTTCAAAAATCACTTTTTTCACTTGATAGATCATTCCTCCTCTATTTGATTTCGTGTTCTTTTGTGTTCCCTTCCTTTATAATCACTTAATATTTTTTAAATTTCGTTTCAATTTTATGAATGTTTCTTCTTAAAATTCTCATTTAATTACCCACCCTCTATTCTTAAATATTAATGGTCTTAAAATAGTTTAAATAAATGTTGAAACACCTTCCCTTCTTCTTATTTCTCATTTAATCAAAAGTCTATGTTTAACTCTCATTACTATTTGTGTGTGTGTTCGACACATAACCTTTTTATTGTCATGTTTTTTTCATCAACTTTATAATTAATCAACATAAACACATAATACCATATTACTGATGATAGAAATGGTTAAGTAAATATTCCATTTTATAGAGTCATAATTTTTGGATATTAAGTTATTGAGGGTTTTTTCTTGTTGAATACTATTTAGGTTTACATTATGTATGATAAAGTTAAAATTTCATGATTAATTAAATATTTTCTTTAACATATGGATTCCATGGATTATTAGAACCACAAATACACTACCATAAAAAATTTCTGATTATGATTAGAACCCTATTTAAGTAGTTTCTTGGATTAAATCCTTGACACTTGAAAATTCTTATCAAATTCATCTTGGGATGCAGGTGTTAATTTAATGCAATATAAAGAAAATATCAAGGATATTATAATTTTAAATCCCCAAAAATGTATCCACCCCAATATTTAGAAAATCATTAAATCAATCAAACATCATCATTTAAAAAATTTACTTAATCCCTGCAAAATACCCCCTATTAAAAAGAAAAACCACAAAAACAATTGACTATAAAAAAGTACCATCACCGAGGATTCAACCCAAGTGCCTCTATACACATTACCAGAGCACCAGACCCTTGAACTGTTGATAGGCAATAATCACCCATACTTCAAATGGTTCCGTTTTAGGGAATGGTGCCTTAATTAGTTGGTATATTTTATATTTTGGAAAAAACAAAAAAAGTATAAAAAATTAACCAATAATTTTTTGAAAAAAAAATATCAAAAACCCTCCTCATAAAATTCATTAATGAAATAATACTGCAAAGAAAAACCCAAATTCATTGTTCTTAAAAATTTTCTTTGAATTCACAATAGCTTCACAAATAATTAGTTGGATTTTTTTGAACCAGAAATTGACCGAAATATTTGCTGACTTAGGAGGAACATTATGGGTAATAAAATCTATCCTGAACCATTATTTGTCTAAACAATTGATCTATAAATTGAAAATTCATGGGAAAATCATTAAAAATGTCATTGGCCCTGATATGAATTACCAATCAAAACTATTTTGTACCCAAAAGTTGAGTTGTATTTTAGACTGAAATTTGATTTGATTTATCTTATACCTCATTTCCATTGGCTAGCAAGTGAGGATCCACATCTTTATCTCAAATATTTCAGTGTGGTTTTCTCTACCATGAAGCCTCAAGGGGTTTTTGAATAAAAAATAAAAAATAGAGCATTCCCATTCTCTCTTGTTGACTCTACCAAGTCATGGATCTACTAACTCCTTCCTGGTTCTATATTCTCAAGGATTGACATGAATCATCTCCTTTTTGAATTTTTTTTCTACTTCTCATACCTCTTATATCTGAAAGGAAATATGTGGTATCTATCAATTACCTAATGAATAACTCAATGAGTACTTAGAGAGGTTCAAAAATTTTGTGGAAACCATCCCACATCAACAAATCCCTGATCAAATATTGATCTAATACTCCAAGGAGGGGTTATTGGATAGGTAGAAAAAAAATAATTGATGCCGCAAGTGGAAGGACTATTGTTGATAAAACCCCTACTGTTAAATGATATCTCATATGCCATATTGATGAAAGCACGCAACAAATCCATGCCTGATAACATGCTCAAGACAAACAAGTCCATGAGAATCAATCCATATATCCCAACAAGATGACCGAGTAGATAAGATAACTTATAGGTCTTGTGCATAAACTAAGTGTGGCCACCAATGCCCTAACCTCATATTCTCCACAATCTATGTTTCTAGGACCTATCAAAAACCATGGAATCTGCATCTTATAGAATCATAAAATCAAAACATGTCCACAACTTCTATAGATCTATATGATTCTTCTAGTCCAATGGAGCTCAATGTAGCTTATTCATAAAGGAACACCAACCCTCAGTTCTCAGTCCAGTTTATTAGAAACATCAACCAACTCCACTCTTAACCCATATATTATTCCTTTAACTCAAAATTGTGGTATGTTAATCCCATTTCTCATCCCCCTCAATTACCTCCCCAAAACCCAAACCACTTATAATTTTCTCAAGGTTTTGGTAACTTCCAAAAACCTTATCATTATGTCCCTAAACCTAAAAGGATCAATCCTCCTATTGCTCCTCCTTAATTAGACTATCCAAATGAGCATTCCCAATTCGAAACCCAATATATGAACTTTACTAAGAACCAAAATCAAGGTAATCCAAATACATGGAATGCCTCCTCTTGCAAGAAACCGTGGTAAAGTGTTGTGGAAGTTGTTTCCTCCTTCAACCATTGTAGAGTTATAAATATTGAAACCCATATTGGTCAATTTTTGTCCCACCTAAGCCAGCTGCAACAACCAAATTCTTTCCAACAACCATCTCAATCATTCCTTGAACCCAAGGGTAATGTAAGTGAAATTTCACTTAGATTGGGAAATAAAATTTCTAAGCCTCATGATGAGTCCTCTAAATATCCTTTATATGTTGACATAGAAAATGAAAATAAAAAAATAGAGAAGGAACATGAATCCATTTCCTCACATACTTCAATCCCTCTAATTAACCCAATTCCTTTTCCTCAAGCCATCTCAAAGATAAAGAAGTCCATAGAATCCAATCCTGAAATGCTGGACATGTTTTGATGTGTTCAAGTGAACATTCCCACACTAGATTCCATCAAAATAACCTAATCATTCCAAGCTTCTTAAGGAATTATGAACCCATAAGGGGAAACTTAGAACCTTTGAGAACATTTCAACACATTAGTACATACCCATGAAGTGCAATGACCTAGGGACATTTACTATTACATGCTAAATAGGTACTTCCAACATTGAAGATTCACCCATACCCTAGGATCCTAAAAAAATTTCTTGCATGAATCCATATTATTCATCCTTAGTCTAGGTCCCTTGAACCCAACCGTTGTTGTCATCTAATTGGCCAATCAAAGCACAACCAGTCCTGAGGAAAAAAGTAACCATGTTCTTTTCTGATTTAATGATCTTATCTTCCAATTTGTTTTTTATATACTTGAAATGGAAGGTTAAATGACCTCTTCTCAATCTCCCATAATTCCAGGAATACCGTTCCTCCCATCATCAAGAACAAAGTTTTATGTCCATGTGGGTATCATATCTATGTAATTTTGTGACCAATTGGTCAACTTCAATATCTTTCAAGCAATGTGATACCCATATGAGGATCACTTTTTCTTCTCAATCCCTGTTTATGAGGAAACTTATGAGAGTCAATTGAACACTATTCCACCATTTTCATCATGTTCTAATGAGATTGGAGGTTGTGAAATTTTCACCCTGATTAACCAACTGATTAATGGGGAAGATGACATTGCAATTTCCTTCATAGACTCCATAAATAAATTGGATCATGAAAACTATATTGAATCCCATAAAAACATTAATATCTATTATTCCACTTTGGAAAATATTAATTAAAATGAATCAAAACCAACTAAAAGATCTTCATACATTCTTGAGTGGTCTAAAACACAAATGAAATATGTGACTGATCTGAAAACTCTTCTTGAACACATGAAATATGCTTTCATTTTCCATGATCACTCTTATCCTATCATTGAATCATCCATAATTACTGAAACCAAGGAGTCCAGAGTTGTTCATGTGTTAGTGGAAATCAAAAAGGCTTTATGATGGAACCTAGAAGACATACCATGTGTTAACCCAGCCCTTGGAATGAATCACAAACATCTTGATGAATCATCCAAACCAATCACACAATCACAAAGGAGACTAAATCCACTCAAACTTGAGGTTGTTTGGGTTAATATTACCAAGATTTTACAAGCTTATATTATCTACCCAATTTCTAATAGAGAATGGGTATGTCTGATTCAAGTGGTATCTAAGAAGGGTGGGGTAAATATTGTCAAAATTTGAACATTTATATGTAGTAACAACTTAGGTGAAAAATATGGTGTGTGTGCATCTATTATCAGAAATTGAATGATGAAACATGAAAAGATCACTAAACTCTTCCCTTCCTTGATCAAATTCTAGAACAATTAGCCGAAAAGTCGCACTATTTCTTTCTTGATGGATACACTAGATACTTCCAAATCCCAATCGCATATCATGACCATAAAAATAATACTTTCACTTTCCACTTTAGAACATATGCATATAATAGAATGCCTTTTGACCTTATCAATTCTTTTGAAAAATTCCAAAGGTGTATGATGAGTATCTTTTCTGAATTCATTGAGAATTGTATATAGGTTTTCAAGGTTTAATTTACCATTTATAGTGAATCATTTGAATCCTTCTTGCATTCACCCTCTCTTCTCCATTAAAAGTTGGACAAATGTAAACCTATGATAAATTATGAAAAATGTCACTTCATGGTTAATAATGGGATCGTTCTAGGGAACATAGTTTTATAAGAAGGTATTTATGTTCGTCCTACTAAATTTGAGTTGATCCTAACAATTATTCAATGCACAAAAATTTGAAAAATTTGTTCATTCCTTGGTCATGTCAGTTTCTATCATCAATTCACCCACAACATCAGTAGGATTTCCCTCGCACTCACACGAAAACTCCAAAATAATGTTACATTCCATTTAGAAAAGGATTTCAAGAGATCCTTCATTGAAAAGAAATTAGTTCTTATATCTTCCCCAATAAACCAACCCCCAGATTAGTCCTTACCCATTGGATTTATGTGTGATTCTTCTGATTAGTCCATTGGAGGTGTTCTTGGCCAAAGAAGAAAAAATATTACTCATGTCATATATTATGCCTAAAAAAAATTGGATGAAACTAAATATCACTACACAGTGACTGAGAAGGAACTTCTACATGTGGTTTTTTTGTTTGATAAATTTAGGCCCTATCTTTTAGGTGAAAAAATCAGCATCTTTAAAAACCTTTTAGAATTAATGTTCTTAATTATGAAAAGTGATTGCAAACTGATACTAATAAGATGGATCATGATGCTATAAGAGTTTTAAATTTTGATTAATGATATACCTAGAAAAGAAAACCTTGTTGCTGATCACCTAAGTAGATTTATAATTCTTATCATTATGAAATAATTGATGCTGATTTTCCAACTGATCTCATCTTATCTATAACTCCAAATATACCATGGTATGACTGAATTGTAAATTACTTTGTTTTTGTTTTCTTTCAGTAATTTTGTTCAAAAGAACAAAAAGTGATGCTGAAAAGTGATTCAAAATTCTATTTTTTGGAATATAAATAACTTTATAGAGTGAGGGATGACATGTGAATTTGGAGATGTGTCGATGAATATCAAGATTCCTCCATCATGAAATTTTGTCACTCAATATTGGGTGATGACCAATTTGGATAAAAAATAACCTCTAGAAAGTTCCTTGACTTAGGATTCTCCTGGCCTTCACTCTTCAAGGACTCATATGAGTTCTGTAAATCATTTCCAATGTTCCAAAACATTGGCACAATTTTTTGAGGAATGAAATGCCCCAAAATACCTTAATAGTTTGTGAGAACTTTGATGTTTATTGAATATATTTCATGTGACCATTTCGACCCTCCTACAGATTCTCAAACATTATTCTTGTGGTTAATTATGTTTATCGGTGGGTTGAGGCCAAACCTACTAAGAAATATTATGAACATACTATTAGTGAGTTTATTTAAACCCATATTTTACAATGATTTAGAACACCATGTTCCTTGATAAGTGACATAGGAACTCATTTCTATAATCCTACTATGGAATATATTTTGAAATATAATGGGGTTTTATATAAAAATTCATCTACATATCACTCCCAAATATTTGGAATATAGTAACTTTCTAATATATAAGTGAAAAGAGTGCTTTAGATAATTGTAAAACCCACCATAAAATAATGGCCTGAAATAATCTGTGAAGCACTTTGGGATTTTCAAAATGCCTATAAAACTCTCATAGGGATGTCTCCATTTAGGATAGTTTTTAGTAAAGAAAGTCATTTACCAGTTGAAATAAAATATAAGTAATTTTGGGCTATGAAAACTTTTATTTTTGATTGTGAAAAATATGGTGAAGAGATATTGTTGCAGCTGAATGAATTGGAGGTACTTCGATTAGATTCATATGAGAATTCCAATATCTACAATGAAATGTATAAGGAACTCCATGAAAAACATATCTTGAGAAAATTATTCGACAAAGGTGAAAATCTACTGCTCTTCAACTCTCATTTTCAGCTTTACCCAGGTAAGATTAATTCTTGTTGGGAATGTACTTTTATTATTACTCATGTTCACACATTTGGTGCAGCACAAGTCCATTACCCCTCTTTGAAAAGGATATTTATGATTAATGTACATAGATTAAACAATCACCATGAGAGGACACACATCTTAGGAACCACATTGACTTTCATTAGATACCCAACTTCAATAGTGGACCCACCTTTGGGTGAAGATGGTAACCCACCAAATTCAAATCATGGGCACCTATTTCCCTTTATCACATACACTCTATCTACTTCACTCTATTATTCTACATACTCAATCATTCTCTATTTTTACCACTTTTCCTCAAAAATCTTTTTTACTCATTATATTTTTTGTGGGTGTGTCTTATAAAAAGGTAAAAAAACTAAAAAAATACAAAGAAAGGAGTCATAATTACTCACCATCCACTTATGAAAAAAATTTCAATCCTTTTTGGAGAGTCAATAGACATGATTTTATCTTAAATTATTTCCATTTTCATAAAAAAATTTAGATAAGGAATCTTCTTTCAAGACCAAAAAAGTTTTAATGCTCTATTTTTTATTGGGATAATAATTCTTCCCCAAATAAGATCAATAACATTAGCTTTAATTCCATGGTCACCTCTAACCATCTATTCATTTAATGCATTTTAACCCTCAATTGTAAGTCTTGAGTTTTTTGACCTTCTAGTTGAATTTACTACATTGGTTTGAATTAATATGATATGGGAATTTTCCTAACAACATGAGAATGAAAATATCCAAATATCCTCCCATTACCCTTACATTAATCCTATTTTTGAAAGAACTGTAGAGCCTATGAAAACATTTTCTTTGATAGTCACATTACAAGCCCAATACCTTTTCCCACACAACATCTACATGGAATTATATTGTATAATTTATAGCAATTTATGTGTGGAGGGGGGATGGATTTCATTTTAGGTATCATTTTCTTGATTTTGAGGGTGTTATCATATGCTTGAGAGAAATCATCCATTTTAGTGTTGGGGATATGTTGTCATTCAGTGAGATTTAGGAATGGATTTTCATTTAGGTAATTTTGTACATGTTTTTGAAATGTTTAAAAAAAATAGAAAAAAACGAAAAAAAGAAAATGGGTTGTGTCTTGGGAAGGTCACAATTACTATTTATCAACATTATATCATTTTAAAACAATTAAAATTAGTGTCTTGAGGAGGTAAAACTTGGGTTGGGAGATGTGTGTGAGATCAGTTTGAAGATGAACTTTTGAAAAAAATAAAAAAAAAGAACACTTATGTCATTTGGAGATGTTTTCTGTTTTGTAAATATTTCATCTTTTAATCCCCTTAAAATTTTATCCATGTCTTTTGTTACATCCTTTATAAAGTAATTCCCTTGTAAATATGTTCTTTGATAACCTTCCATGTCTTATTTCATATTGTGAATTTTATTTTTCCATGTAAGTGTTTTACCCATATTTTCCTCTATATTGTACATTAAATTCCAACTTTCCCATAGCCACAAAAACCCATAAAAAACACTTTATTATTTTTCACCTTAGCATAGGGAATGGAATATGAGGGTTCTTTAAAACTCTATGATTTTCACATTTGGTTGGATAATGAGTGAACCATTATAAATAAATTTTTATCATCGTGAGAGGAGTAATTTTTGAGTGCCAAAATTTTCAATTTATAAATTGAGCTTGAAAAATTATTTTTTTGGAATATTTTTTCTCTAAAAATTTGTGGTGTAATTCAATATGGATGAGTGAAAAGGTCTAAATCTCCCCTAATTTGGTAAAAGATAATTTTAATATTCGTTGGTGAGTGAGAATGAATTTTTATGTTTTTATATTTGTTGAACACAAGGACATTCACAAGACTATGGTTGTGTGGTGGGGGGGGGGTTATGTTATTTATTTAATCATAACATTATGTCTACTTCCTTTAGTAAATTTCTTGTAAAAGTTCATAACTAGTATGAAATAACCATGTTTTACTTCTAAATATAAATTTTTAACATTATTTGAATTATTCCAATCGAGTCGGTTCACTATTATATTTATAAAATTAACCCTTATTATTTAAATATTATGATTATTGTTTTTTAGGGTTAATAATTTAATATCCAACATATCATTAGAAGGAATATTTGGCCAATTCAGCCATTGGAAGGGCCATATGGACCCATAAGGAGGCCCAATGAATACATTCTTTTATTCTCTTGACAAATAGTTGACATTTCATAATATATGTGGATACATTGGCATAACCAAATCATTAAAAATCATCTAGGATGACCTTCCAAACTAATGCTTTTACTTGAGAGACCCTTCCACCTCTATTTTAGTTCCTGTTCTTTTCCATTCCTTTCATTTGTAATCACATCTGCTTTTTTCAATTTCATTTCAATTTTATGAATGTTTCTTATTAATATTTTATTTTAATAATACACCCATTTTTCATAAATATAATTGGTCTTAAAATATTTTAAATAAAAGTTGAAACCAATTCCCTTATTCCTCTTTCATATTCAATCAAAAGGATGTGTTTAATTCTCATCATTGTTCGTGTGTGTGTTGGACACACTACTCTTTTCTTATCCTATTATTTTCAGTAAATTTATAATTAATCACCATAGAAATTATTACCATATTATTAAACATATAAATAGACGAGTAAAAATACCATTTGTGAGGGTCATAATTTGAGGATATAAAGTGATTCAGGGATTCTGCTCATTTAATATTTTTAGGTCAGCATTGTGTATATTGAACTTAAAATGTCATGGATTAATGATATGTTTTGTTTAACATGTGGATTCCATGTATTGTTGGTACCAAATATCCACTACCATAAAAAATTAATGATTATGATTAGACACCTACTTAAGTTGTGGCTTGGATTAAAACCATAAAACATGAGAATTCTGATCAATGTCATCATGTGAAGTGGGTGTTAATTTAATGCAATATAAAGCAATGCTCAATGATATCATAATATTTAATCCACAATAATAAACTCATCCCAATATTTTTAAATTTTTTAAATTAATCAAACATAAACAATTAATGAATTAAATTAATCTCTCTGATAAACACCCCCAAATTAAAAATAAAAAACCCAAAAACAATTGACTATAAGAAAAGAACCATCACCAAGGATTCAAACTGAATGTCGTTAAACATATTAGCAGGGCACCAGACCCTTGAACGGTCGATAGGTGATAATCGGCTACACTTCATAGATGGATCAAGTAAGGGATATGACACCACTGCTACCCAGTATAGTGACCAATGATTATGGAGGTCGTAACCATTAGGATTTGACCGAATAATGGTCTACAAGTGAATTCATGGTGGCCTGGAGTGAGCTGCGTGGCTGAAAAGGAGTTGGCCAGCTAGTTCATGACCTGGGTAGGGGGGAGATGGTATTGACCAACACGGGTTCACCCTATAAAAATGTCACACTGGATAGAGGTTGGAAGAGTAGGGGGAGACTTCTGTGTGAAGGAGGTCAACCGAGACCTCCATGGGCAGGCCATCTAGATTGGCTCAATGCGAGGAGGAGGAGGTCGGTCCATCCTGTTATAGTGAAGGTAACCACCAGATCTGGTGGTTGGCTTGTCCACAATGGTTTATAGAGGATCAATAGATTCCATGATGCAGGTCGGTGTTGTGTGGCTTTTGATAGCCTAGCTTTTCCCAATGAGGGTGATGAGGGAGGAGGCAGGTAGGTAGGGGAGGACCACTCATGCTAGCCCTCTACTCTTGTTAAGCACTAAATAAAGCTAGTTATAAAATTTCAACAGCCTAGAAAATTGTTTTACACATTTATTTTGCACCAAAAATCCAAAACACTAATAATTTATATTTTAAAAAAATAAAAATTGATACTTAATTTCATAAAAGCAAAAACTGGTGGCTGGTAAAAACTCTTTCCATGACTAGTAATAAAATGTTTTGTCTACCAGAAATTCGGCTAAAATTTGAGGTCATAATAAAAGGATAATTCCAATAGATTTTGTTTAAAATTTAACAAATAATTATATAAATTCATTGAAATTTTATACCCAAAAATAATTTCAGTATGTATTTAAAGTTTTTGATGGTCGCAGACTGGCCATCTAGAATCGGAATGAGAATCCGTCTATGGCATTGGGACTGTTACGACACCCTCTTCAAAAATTAGTTCAATTTTAATTTCTTTGGCTTAAAAATATCAAAAATCACTCTGAAACCATTTGAAGGTACCAAGAATGGAATAGAATCTCCTAAATTTAAATCTGAATTGTTTTCATCAATTATAAACATTAGCTCATTGTCGTCTGTGAAAGGCTTCCTGAATACCATATGAGGATCTCTCGTGATGAATTTAAAGAATAAAAATTAAACCATAAATACCTGGTTAAAATGAAAAATGTGCTGAATGTCAGATTTTCATCAACAGTCTCTGATCGAAGAGTACGAAACTAAATTCCTCTAGATCATCCACACATACTAAAGAAACAACAAGAACACTAATTGACATATTATCTGTTCTAGTGTGAAAATATGTTGATTCCTTCCATGCTCTGGTGATTGCTGCATCACCTTTCTTGAAATTCCATAGAGGGAGATTGATCCAAACTCTAGGATCCAGAGTCTATTTCTCTATAGTGAATAAAATAGAGGAGAAGATAGAGATAGGTAGTGAACAATCATTAGTTGGTTTCTCTCAACTTCTATTTATAGTCTAATAAAGGATTAACCAGTATTTCCTCCCTAGACCATGAATAATTAACACACTATAAACCAAATATTATTACTACTGTACTAATTAATAACCATTTTTATCAGTTTATTGTAATATAATAAATATAATATGTGATAATACATGATACAATAACTCAACTAGTCATTCTTGCTAATATTAAATGATCCTTGAAAATTTTAAACGAATATTCATTCAAATAATATCTTCCATATCTTTAATTTAGAACATGTAAATACATATAATAAATAATTTCAATGCAAACTATTCTTAACTTGAATAATATGAATTTATTTATTACTTTGATGATGGTATATAACTAGAAAAACCAGTACCCCAGTGGTGGCACCCACCATGTCCTATATACATATTCAACTGAATTGGGCAGATTCTTGAACATGTTAATCTATGTGACCCCCTAGACCCCTATCTCAATAGTAGTAAATACTATTCACAGACCAAGAGTAGGGACTAGAAACCCATCATGGCCCCTAAAGAGATAAGGATAGTCGTAGAAACAACAATCAACCTATAAACAACCACTATGTAATATAATCTATTTATCTTTAATATCTCTTAAAGTTGGATTCACACCTGTGTCGTCTCCCTTTTATTACTTTATTAGTTGTTGATCTAATTCAAAAAAATATACCCTCGACTACCATAGCCATGGTCTTATGAAGGAACTACCATCATGATCAACATGGAACATGATATATTATATCATTAACCTATTAGTGACAAATCTTTTCTTGACCATTCAACCAATTCCATTCCACTAATGATGAACCCAAAACAAGACACCTCACCATGATTTCATTATCATGGTTTTTTGACTTGTATCAAAGTACATGATCAAATGGTGCACATTGGTAATGAAATCAAGTTATAAGACCAATACACATGTCTTTAGATAAGAAAAATCAATGACACTAAAAAAATGTGGTATTCCTATGATAGGGTCTATCCTCATGATCTCATAAATAGAGATCACTAAGTGTGAAATTAATGAGAATAAGTCTCAATTCCTAAGGTCCCCTAACACTTGAGAGTCAAACATCTACAATGTCCTATCGGTATAATGTATCTAGATCGGAAGACATATGTTTATGATTAATTTAATAGTATCCCAAGGTACTCATTATAGCATTGGATCAACTATAACATTTTGATATGACAATTAATATGTAGACATTACCCTTTCAATGTTGGATGAAGAAAAGTTTACACTATAATGGTAAGAATAAATCATGTATATCTAATTGTATACATGATATAGTAATTAAAATTAATTTATATTGGGGTCTAGAGAACCCACTATTACAACACGCACCCCTATATTGAGCCCCTGAGCCTTTAGGAAATAATTAGTGACAAGATTTGGACCTAGATTAACCAACTCAAAAAAATGGTTGTAGTAATCTAGAATGGTACGCTCCCCTTTATCCAAGGTCAGAAAATCCTAGTCCTTAGTCACTTGTAAATTCTTAGGATAAAACTACTGATTGAATATTTTATTAAAAGAAACATAGTTAAGACCCTCACGAAACATTCTTTCACATTAGAGTCCCTCCAACTTCTTCCTAGTCCCTCGAGCATATACATTGGAAACCCCACCTGAGAATCTGTATGAGTATTCAAAAAGTTGTAGTTCCTCCAAATTAGTTCAAACCACTACTCCGATTATTGGGTTCCTTTGTCACTACGGAAGACATGAGGATGATTCTTAGTATATTCCATGCCATGATCCACTACACATCCAAGGTTTACAACACCCACTAAACCCATAGTCTGAATGATATGTATAAATTATTCATTTAAGAAAGGGTCCACTAGAGGATCCTCCCACTAAGCCTTCCTCATGGCCTACCCTCTAATATTTCTAATATCTTTTTTAATATACATTGTCTGTTAAACACAATAAAATAACAATCCAGTTACAACAAAACTCCGAAACCAATGAACCTACATCTAGAATCCAAAATAATTCTTTAAAATAATTATATTTTAAAGAAATTATGAATTCAAGTAAAAGGAAACACCCTATCAAAAGAACAAGTCCATATAAATAAACTCTCCACATTGTTTATTCACGTGACCTTACACATAGTAAGTCCAATAACATAAAAGATAAGTAAATTTAAATAGATTTCCCATAAGATTCATTCAAATGAACCTAAATACAATATCTTGGAATTAGTAATGATTTTCTGAGAACCCATGAAAATACATATTCAGTCACAAGAGTGAGTTGTTCAGACCCCTTTTCTATACCTACTATCCTAATCCTGACGATCATAATTCTATCTACACTAGATATAGAACCAATTCAGGTAGTGCTGAAACAGTTCTTGCGAAGTAATCCCCCATATACCAAATTGTAACAGAACAACCTAGGACTACAAGACTATTCACCCAAGTCATACCATTATGGGGTGAGGTTTAACAAAGATAACAAAATATGTTTTGAATACAAGAAAAACAAGACACACAACCAATGTGTAATGTAGAAAAAAGGGAGATAACACTAAGAAAAATAGAATAAACCAACAATTATGACAATTCTAGACTAAAAATTTTCGATGTGACCAACCGTCACCTCCAAAAATCTTCCCTAACTGATGTATTGACATAAAGAGAAGTCAACATGCTTTTGAATTCCATTCCATGTACATGTGTCCTACAAAACAAGGTCAATTTTTTCCCAAAGGTAGATATAGGGTGTGAGAAAAAAAGCCCAATTGAAAAACACCAAGGAATGTATACAAGTTATGCGATCAATAATTTAAAAGTTATAGATTTTAAAAAAATATTTTTACAAACATTTTTATAAATTAAAAAATTTGAAAACACTTATCCAACAATCCTTGGGTTTCCCAAAATTTAAATATCATGTTTTCCAAATCCTGAAACATTACATTCATAAAAATAAGTTGGTAAACATAACAAAATTAAATATAAATGTGAGAGAACATCCATGAAATAATATATCATAGAATAAACAACTAGAAAAAACAATGCACTATCCAGTTAAGCTATAGCCTATGGGATCATATGTACTAGATGCTCATGAGCCTACAAAGGCATAAGTTTGGATCTAACTAATATCGAGTCCTTACAAATTCCATCGATATACAATAAGTTACCTCATAGTGGTGTCACACATACTAAGGCTACCCATGTAACTTTTTCAAAGCCCCAAGATTTCCCATAGTGTAATGTTTTTCAATACTGTTTAAAAAAATAAAACTATCATTTTTTATAAAAACTTTTAATACCTAATCGAATCTGCTTCCGGGATTGAAAACCCATTTTTCTCCATGTCAAGGAAATTACATTATATGAAACCATTTAAAACATGAAATCATGAATTTTTTGATTTCAGTACATGCAATTCAATTTAAAATCTCAAGGAGTCGATGAGAACAACAAGAAACTAAAGAAAATAGAAGGTTGGAATTGATCCACCTACCTCATTGATGTAGAAAACCTAAATTCCTTTGACATAAGGGATTGGAAACCACAAGATCTAACTTAAATAGACAAGTTATTACAATAAAATGAAAATAATTAATATAAAACCCTATCTAATCACAAAACACATCCCAACCACAATGAAAACCTAAAGAAAAGACGAACTAGAAGGAACACTTACAAGAAAATAAAAAGGTAATGGAGAATTATAAGAGGTACAAAGAAAGGATGGCGGTAAAAGGTTTTCAACAGAATGTATACATGTCTTACACTGAAATTTTCTCACTTTTAGTGATTCTTACAACCATTTTGGTGCGTCTTATTATTTTTGCATCAAAATATTTATAGTTAGAGTAGCATGATGTCAATACCAATTTCATTCATGGAGATCTGAAGAAGGACATTAATATGTAGACACCAGACTGATACATTGCATTAGGGAATGAATAATTGGTGTGAAAATGCAAGAATAACTTGTATGGGTTCAAGCAGACACCTATGCAGTGGAATAAAACTTTTGATTCAATTATGACAAAAAATGAACACAAACTATGTGGCATGGATCAATGTTACTACATCACATATTTTTGTGATGAATACAATATATTGATTCTATATGTAAATGACATGTTAATTATTGGATCATGTATGAAAAGTATTGAAGAGATGAAATGGAATCTTGCTAAGGAGTTCAAGATGAATGATTTTGGAGAAGTTGGGAGGATTCTAGGGATGAATATCATGAGTAAACATGTAGATTGAACCATGATGTTATCACAATATGACCACATTAGGAAGGATATAATAAGATTTTATATACTGGAAAAAATGTAGTATTTTCCCCTGGTGAAACATTTCAAATTACCAAATGAGAAATCATCAAAGATGGGATAATTTGTGAGTATATAATAATGTTTTCATACACATCAACTGATGGAAGCCTGATGTATGATATATTCTATACTCAACATGAAATTTCTCATGCAATGGGAGTTTTTAGAAGGTACATAGATAAATTTGGAAAGAAACATTTAGAAGATGTGAAGAGGATACAAAAATATATGAAGGGATGTAAGGATGTATCAATATTATTTGGGAAAGGATATTCTTTATAGGGGAGGACTGAGATTCATGTGGGAGATTATTGGATTTGTATAAAACAATTTGTTCGATTGAAGTTGGGATGAATGTTAGTATCCTATACTACACACTAGACTATTACTCCCACTGGCCGAGCACTATAGTGAACTCATTGGGGGTTGAATCAGGAAACACACCCCTTGTCTAGGGATCTAGGGGCTAAGGGTCCTCGACCCAAATTTTAGGGAAGTGTATCAACTGTAACTTGTTGTGGTAGATTTGATTATGAGGCACCGAAAAAGAACTATAGAAGTGAGTAATTTGGCATGGTTACTGTAGCATGTCAGAATTTGGAGATAGTGGTATTGTAGCTCCATTGAATCCTAGCTTCTGACCTCTTTAGTAGCTTGGAAATGGGTGGCTTGAACACCATATAAATGTTGACATCCATTCACCATTCATTGTATCATAAGGGACTTATAATGTTGTTGATGGAAGAGTGTTTCATCATAATTATTAGCTCATTCAAGCTATGGGTTTGGTTTGTGTGAAAATCATAAACCTCCCTATAATCGTGCTTCTGAATTATAGTGAAGTGATTCTGCCACTTTTTGGTCATAGATATTATTACTGAATCATGTAAATAATTATGTGAATGTTCTTATTCTTATTCTTGTTCTTATTCTTTTACTTTTATCTTTTCTTCATCTACAAACCTCTATGACTATTTATAATTTTATTTCTTCAACAACTAGTTTCAATGGTTGAGTTCAGAAGTCACAAATTAAGCATTGGATATTGAAGAAGGAAATGTAAATATCGATCACCTTGATGGAAAAAACATCAATTATTAGCGGATGAAAATAAAGGATTATCATTATTATAAAATGATGGACTTTCCACTTCTAGGTGTAAAACCATCGAATATGGAGCATATGGAGTGGGATATACTTTATTGATAGGTTCTTAAGAAATTTGTGCCTTATGTTGGCATTAAAACGTGGAGTTTAACATTATAAAGAGGAAGACGATGGTTGGGATGATGATAGCTTTCATGAATATTTTTGATAATCCTTAAACATTAAAAAACGTGTACATGAAATATTGTTTCTAAATATAAAAATGATTTCAGGGAGTATTTTTTTAAGATCCTATTAATGAATTAAAAACCATCACATGATAGTTAACATTGGTAGGAATTTCTCTTGACCATGAGGTATGTGCCCTGGTTTTTCATTCTTCATTACCTAAAAGTAGGGATGTGACTGTAACAACTGTGAACAGTTCTTTGGGGAATTGAATGTTGGTTCCAAATGATGTTTAGGATCTAATCCTCAATGATGATATTCAAACAAGAGAATCGGGAATATTCTCTCATTCTTCTTTAAATGTGGAAGGAATATGACTATATTCTCAGTGAGATAGTCACCGAGGATGATCAAAGTGAAGATGAATGATTTGAGACAATGTTATGGGGGATGGTATTACCTTCTAGATTTATAGGATGAAAGGATATGTTAATGTGGTAATAGAAAAATAAAGGGCATCTAAAACTGATGAAGTTGATGTAATATTTGATGGAACTAATGATATGAAGCTGATAAGAATGTATAACCCTATGGGGTGTCTATTCATTCAATGATGGAGGCTAGAGTGATGAACAATTATGTTTATGGAAATTTTTTCAGGGTGCATCTTGTTGATTATGAACCATTGAAAAAATAAAAAATAGTGATGTATGGTTTATGACCAACAATAATAGTTTTCTTATTCTAGAAATCATGAGGTATATCCCTATATTAAGAAGAAATATCTTTTCTTTCAGGTAGCTTGATGATTAAGGTTTTAGTACAATGTTCACTAGTGGTGCATGGAAGATCTCCAAGGGAGCTATAGTCATATCTTGGTTGGAAATAATGATAACTTGTACCACATGAAAAAAAACATACATAGACATTCTTACATTAATAAATTCTATCTAGAATTGGAAACGGGGGCAGTATAGGGTATTCTACACGTTTGATATGGGGATGAAGGTGTTGGAATCAAAATGAATACTACCGAAGCTGATGATAGTGGATGTTGTCCTATATAAAGATTGTATCTTAAAAAAGTAGAATATGGAATTTTTGTGAAAGGAGGTATAACACCAAAGGGTGGGAAGCTAGACCAGGTGAAAACTAATGTTTAGGTACCTACACTAGTGCATTCCTAATAGGATCATAATATTATATGACATTTATTGATGAATCTATAAGGAAGGTATAGTTTTATATTCTGAAAATAAAATCTAATGTGTTTATGTTTTTTTAGAAGTGGAAGTCTATTGTGGAAAATGAGTTTGAAACTATGATAAAATGTTTGAGGAATGAAAACAGTGGATAGTGCGGAAGTGAAGAGTTTATAGAATTTTGTTCTAAAAATGGAATTTTGTGGGATAAGACTATTACCGGTACACCATTGCATAATGGTTTAGCTGAAAGGATTAATGTCATAGTAAATGAATGTGCCAAAAGTATGAGGCTACACTCAAGATTACCCAAAACCTTTTGGGCTGATGTAGTGAAAATGAAATCATATCTCATCAATAAGAGTCCATCTATACCAATGATAGAATTTCAACCCAAGGTGATCTCATCGGGTAAGGGTGTATGAACCTCATATTTACGAGTCTCTGGTTTTTTGAAATACGTTCATATTGATTCTGATGCAAGGGACAAGCTAGATGATAAGTCAAAATCTTGATTCGTTATTTGCTACAGTGATGAGGTGTTTGGTTACCACATTTGGGATGATTAGAACAAGATGATCATATGAAGCCAAAACAATATATTTAATGAAGGTATCGTGTATAAAGTACTTAATGTAGTTGAAGATGGTAGTGGTAATAAAGAATCATGCTATTATGAGTATGTGTAGCTTAAACATGTACCTGATCATGTGATATCAGAACTAGTGGAGAAACCCCTCAAATAGAGTTGATGTGATAAATTAGGGTGAGAAGGTCAGCGTATAGGTATTCACCATCCTTAAATTATTCTTTTTTTACTGGAAGTGGAGAAATATAATTCTTCAATGAAGAAATGTAGTTAATGGAGTCACGAATGTCGGAGTTGGATATGAAAGATAAGATATCTTCATTACCTGAAAATAATTCTTGGTATTTGAAACCTATTACACAAGGAAAGAAAGAATTTCCAAACAAATATGTATACTGGGTTAATGAAGAACATGATGGAAAGTGGATATATAAAGAAAGGATGGTAGTAAAAGTTTTTTAATAGAAGTAATATATTTATTTCACGAAAAGTTTGTCACCTACAGATAATATTACCACCATCCGGGTGGTTCTTAGTATTGTTACACTAGAAGACTTTAACCTATAGTAGCTACATGTCAACCCTTATTTCCTTCATGTAGACTAGGAGGAGGACATAAATATGTGTAAGACATAGATATACATTGAGTTAGGTATGGAAGACCTTGTGTGAAAACTCTAGATGTGATTATATGGGTTGAAGTTGGAACCCAGATAGTGGAATAAATTATTTTATTCATTTATGACTAAAATGAATACAAATGGTGTGGCATGGATCAATGTTGCTACAACAAGTATTTTGGTGATGAATACATTATACTTCTTATGGATTTTTATGACATGATCATTGGAGGATCATGTATGTATAGGATTTATGATATGAAAGGGAAGTTGTATGAGGAGTTCAAGATGAAAGATCATAAGGAAGATGATAATATTTTGGGGAGGAAGATCATGAGAGACCATGCAGCTAGAACCTTGATGTCATCACAGAATGAAAACATTGGAATGTTTTTGGGAAGTTTCAGTATGCTGGAAGAAAAATGAGTCTCTATTTTCCTAGAGATCCATTTCAAATTATAAAGGGAGCAATCACAGAAGACATCATAAGAGGTTGCATACTAGGAAAAGGCTTTATATGCATCATTTGTTGGAATTCTGATGTATTTCATCATCTGTACTCAACCTAAATCTTCTCATCCAATGGGAGTTGTGAGAAGGTACATGAATAACCGTGAAAATAAACATTGGGAATATGAAAAGTGGATAATAAGATACCTGAAGAAAAGCAAGGAAGCATCTCGATGATTTGGGAAAGGGAATTCAATACAAGGATGAAGTAGTATTCAAGTGGGAGATTGTTGGATTGGAATAGACCGACCTATATAGATGATTTTGGGCTGAATAATTATAATCTATACTAAAAACTAGACTAAAAATCTCATTGCTCGAGCTCCGCAGTGAGATCTATAGGGGTTGGATGGGGAAATGCTACCCTGATCCATGGGCCAAATGCACTCTACCCAAATTTTGGGGGACTGCAGCAAATTTTATTGTTTATAGAAACATTGACCATGGAACACCAAAAAGGGAACCATAGTAGTTATAAATTTTGAATAGTTACTATAGCATCTTGGAATTTGGAAACAGTTGTATTGTAGATCTATAAACTTTTATCCACCAACCACTCTAACATCTTGGGCTTGGATAACCACAAAATTATAGCAGTGAAGAATTTCAACGATTGTTCACTATAGCACAGTGGACTTACTACATGATTTGTGGAACAATCTAGGACAAAATATATTTAGAATAGATAAATGTTGACTAAAGATATGGACATGGGAATGTGCAATAAGTGGAGGCTCATAGGTAGGTTGTGGGAGAAGATGTTCCCCAACATACTAGTGGAAGACTTCATGTTCAAGGTGAGTCAAAACTATGGTATGCTTATGGTAGGTAAGGACATGGAGAGGATTCACCATATGTTAATTTCTATGATGTCCTTCTTGGTAGGTGTATGCACCTAGGCCATGATGGGGACATAGCACCAGAAGACCATTTCCCTGAACGCAGTCAGAGTGGATGAGGAAAATATAGAGTGGTCCATCCAATTCTCATGCCTTGTGAAGCTATGGGATGAATTTCTAGTTTGAAAGGTGTACTAGAGGGTGTATGTAATGTACCAAACTGAGTTACCCGAAAACCTAGAAACTGATCCATTCTGTCACATTCCCAAAGGGCGTTCCCGATCCCCATGGGTTGGCGACAAGCACTCAAGCATCGAACAAAAATCCAGAGGGAACAATTTCTCCCACCCGGAACAAACATGTATCATATATATTCAAAAAGGAGGAAATAACATAAAAAATCTAATAAATAAATTCTATTAATATATAAAAATAGAAGAAAAATTGGCTATAAATGATTAAAAAACATCCAAGAGACAATTCCAATAGTAAGGGACCAAATCCCAATAGCTAATCCATGTGCTTTCATGGACAAACTCTCACCATCTCACCACTAGCTACCCACCTCAACTAACATTAAACCTTGAATGCCTCACAGTGGCACATTTTCTTTCCCTACATTGGAAGACATACATTGGTATGCACGCCATTGAAGGGGTGTGAATTTTGTTAGCTAACAGTTTCAATAGGATCCCACTTAGGTTTTCACTAACAAGTCTCTGTATAACAGTTTTTATATGATCATTTCATATAAAACATGGCATTATAAGTAGTAAATTTGGTTTTATCAAAAACATGGTAAAAATTTCACTTATTCATTATTATAAAACAAAATAAGGTTTATCAATTTCAATGAACATTTTCTATATCATCTTTCATAAGTGTAAACATGCATATCATGGATAAAAAAAATCCAAGAAACACAAAGTAGAATCACATGTATCAACACTAAGGATCACTATAGGTCATACTTTTAGACTACTCATACCACAATCAATAAAGTGCACAATATGATTCCAAGAAAACATGCATAGAAAGAAGTGGAATACCCCATGAGTAATCATCCCCCAACAATGTCAATATAAGTCCTCTAGAACAATGAGCCTAAGAAATAGTGGAAATCCCCATGAGAAAACCTCCCAAAAAAATCAAAAAAATATGGAATATAGCCTCAAGATAACCCTTCCACCTAAGTACCCAAGGAAACCCATGTGATCATTTTCATGAGTCATTCTAATTATTTTAAAACCATTTCTAAACCATTCCACAAATCCATTTCAACGCTTTGAACAAAACCCATTTGCATACCATTTATCAACAACCAAGGGAAAACAATTTTTATTTAAAAATTCATTTCAACACACACAAAACAATCATGCCAATTCCATGTATAAATCAGTTCATAAAATAGGAATAATAAGTTTTATCAATAGAGGCTAAAGAAGGAATCACCCACCATGAAATTGGGGTTTCACATGCTAGCAATGGGATCCAACAACAACGAAAAATCAATGATTTTGATGAAGGCCCAAGAACACAATCTACACATCCCTGAATTGATCAAAATGAGAAATAGAGTCGATGGAGAAGTGAAACCACCACATAAATCAAGAAAGAACACCCACCACACCACATCCAATAATGGAACGACCTATGAAATGAAATCACAAAGCAGATCTGGGAGAAGACAAGAATAAACTCTATTTTAGACCAAGGAATCCAATAATACAATGAAAAGGTGCTACTGAGATCAATGGAAATTAATAATCAGAAATTTCACAGTCTTAGATAGAGGCACAACAACTTCAATGAAGATTTAATGTCAAAATGATTTATCGGGAAGCAATGGTGTCTCCAAAAATCACTGGAGAAGGGCCCCCGGTCAAGAGAAAACAAGAACCAATAGCCAAATGAACAATCAAACCTAGTATGATGCCCTAAAAATTCATAGTCAGGAAATTAAACAATGTCTAATACCTTTATATATTGGGAACTCCATGATGTTCAAATACACCTAAAAAACCCATCAAGTCAGATTAAAATTTGATCTTTAATTAACTCATGATGTCTAAAATCTCTTCATGTCGTATAATCAATCACAGTGTGAACCCTTCTCTGGGAATGCACCCAACAAACATTACATGTCGTGTAACCTAGTCACACTATGTGTAAGTCTCCTACAACCTACAAAAAATATAGAAACCAACATTTCTAACTCCATGCAAAAAAGGTAACTTTAAGATATAAAAAACATACTATATCAAGGTAATAGGATGCTAAAATCACCCCACTATAAATACTTTCCATCCTCAGGAATTCATGTGAAATATGTAACCCCTAGAAAAATATGAGGTCACTTCTCCCGCATCAATGACTCATGTTACCTTGTATCATGGGAATCTGATCATTATTTCCCTAGAACTGTAACCGGCAGAATTGAATTCCCATGCAAGACATTCATTTGGGAGTCAAAAATCTATATTAGTTTTCCCAAAATAGAAACATTTGGATCTAACTCAATTTATTCCTATCTTAGAGGATGAGTTGGATTAAGATGGCACTTTATGAAATGAGATATATGGAAAACATCATGAATAAATGTCAAATGAACCATAAATGATAACCAATTTGAAATATTTTTTATCCACTCAGGGAACTCAAAATGTCATAGATATATCAGATCCAAAATTTGAGATTTTCTAAGCCAATGGTGACCCAACTAATGAGAAACATTCAAGAAACCCCAATCACAAATAGAAAACTCCAAAGGATGATGTTGTCGATCCTCATATGATTTCAGTCGACTCTATTATGTAACTGGATGTCGGTGTACATCCTGAATCATCATTGATCTCTCCTAAACAAAAATTGGTTCGACTAAATACACTTCACCCACCTCATCTCAATAGACAGGTTATCGGAATGGGAGACCCTAAAATTCCTCAAAGGGATTCATTTTGAATGATGACTGATAACTATTTTTATAATAAAACTCAACCATTCCCAAATGGTCATCCCATGATCCACTGGAATTCAAGACATAGGCATGAATCAAATCCTCTAGTATCTAAATCTCATGCCCCATATAACCATCAATTTTTGGATGGTAAGATGTATTGAATTTTACATGAGTTTCCATCACCTCTTGAATAATCCTCAAGAACCTCAATGTAAACCTAGGTTCCCTATCCGAAACAAAGGAAAAATGATTCCCATGTAACCTCATATAATTCTTCACATATATAATACCCATATCTTAAACCTTAGTGGAATACATAATCGGTATGAAATTAACAAACTTCATCAAAAGATCAACTACAACCCAAATAGTATTCCTTTCTCAAGGATTCTGTGGGAATCCAACAACCAAAATCTATGGATACCTAATACCATTTCCAAACCTGCATTGGAATATTCTAAAGAAACCCATAGGGTTTCAAGTGATTTTAATTTTATATATTTGTAGGAATAACAACAGGAAGGAAAAACTTCAATGTCAAAAATTATACTTTAATAAAAAAATCATTGTTTCATATCAGAATACATTTTCGTAGTGCTAGGATGAACCAACCATGAAGAGCAGTGAAAATTTAACAAAACTACCCTCCTCACAGGTGATGGGAAGAGAAACTGCTTCCCAAAATGGAGAACACCATTTGAATAGAGATACCAACTAGAAATAGTCCCCCCTATAAAGGATTTCATGAATTTAATTAAACTAATCATTCTCCTGCTGAATCTGAAAAATTGACTCCTTGAGAGATGATTATAACTGATCACTAGTAAGAACCATAGATGAAGCATCCTCTAGAGAATCCAGGTATAACTGAGTAAAAATCCCCATAAGTTTCCACTCATCCTTTTATTACAGAACAACATGTAATGGAATATTCCTACCAAGAGTATCTACAATGACATTCTCCTTCCCCAGTGTGTAGGTGATATAGAAGTCATATTTTGGTAGGTATTATACCAAACATCTCCATCTAAGATTCATGTCTTTATTAGATAATATATAACTCAAAATCTTATAGTAATAAAAGACTACGAACCCTTCCCAAAAAATATAGTGAATCCATCATCTATGTGCACGCATAACTTTTCCAAGATATAAATCATGAGTGGGGAAATTCTTATCATGAAGATGAATTTAACGAGAGCCATAAGCTACCACATGGTTATCCAGCATGAGCACGAATCCCCAACCATGACTGGAATCAATGAAAAACAACATGTACCGCATATCTGGATCAGGTAAGATCATAATAGATGGTAATTTTTTAAGTATATTCAGTTCATTGAAAGAAGATAGACACTTAGTATTGTATGTGAATTTCACCACTTTCTTGGAAAGAGTAGTCAAAGGTGATTCCAACTTAGATAAATCCTTTACAAAACATTGGCGGTATCCAGTAAGACTAAGGAAGATTCGTATCTAAAAGATATTATGCGGTTCTTTCTAGGACAAGACAACCTTCACCTAATTTGGATCAACTGATAATCCATTTTTATAAATAGTGTGCCGTAATAACTTCACTTATTCAATAAATAAACTATATTTTGAAAGGATTCTATACAAATGACGATATCCCAGAATTTACAAAACCAATCTCAGCTAGTGCTCATTCTCATGCTCGGATTTCAAATAAACGAAAATATCATCTACAAAAACTTCCACAAAAGTTTCAATATATTGATGGAATATCTCATTCATCAAAGCCAATGAAACTATAGTAGCATTATTCAAACCAAAATAAATCACAAGATATTCATAATGGGAATACCTTCTCGAGGGATCTATCTTTGATATATGAGACTCATAATCTCTAAGAGGATGAAAACCCAACCAATGATCATTCTTTGAAATCCAATTTTCCCTCTTAACTAATAAAAATAATCATCTACAGGAGGAAAAGGATACATGTTTTTAGCTATTACCTGGCTGAACTTATGATAGTCCACAAACAATCGAAGTGAACTATATTCCTTCTTAGAAAAGATAATAGGGGTCTACCAAGGAAAAATACTGGAAAAAACATTACCTTCTTTCAATATGTGATCCCATTGAATCTTGAGATCATTTATCTATACTGGTGATATACTATAAGAAGGTACAAATATCAGCTGCGTACTTGGAACTAGGTCAATCCTAAACTATACCTCTCTCTCTAGAGGAATACCAAATAAGTTGTTTGGGAAAAGGTCAGAAAAGTCTCGAACAATAATTGGAAGATTAGAAATAGTATAAATGTCTTCAAGATCAATCGCAATAGCAGACAAAAAACTCTTGTGCTCTTGGTGGGAAGGTAATGCATGAACAGACCTTGGGTCCCACTACCCCTGAAGCACATGGGATCTCTCATTAGCATCCTGAAATTAAACTTGTCGATGATAACAATTAACCTCAGCTTGATAAGTGAAAAACCAATCGATACCAATGATCATGTCAAATAGATCCATATCAAAATGATAAAATCCCAGACCAACTCTGTTTTAGTTATCGTTAACGAACAATAACGACACTAAAACCCCTTCGCATTCCTCTTATTAGGAGGAATTTCTAACTCCATTACAAAGGACATAATTTCCAATGTATGTTTAAGAATATCAACAAAACAGGTAGATATAAATGATTCGGAGGTAATAGAATCAAATAATGAAATTTATATGGAAGTTGAAATAATGATATCACCTATCATTATTTCGATAACTACATTTACCTTCGCTAGGAATTTATCTACTACATGAAATTTAGTCACTCATGAGGCATGTGGTTAGATACCTTTAGTCCTTGAAGCATCTGGCATCCCCATAATAGAGATGGGAGCCGACGAACCCTGATCCTAAAAATGCATAGTCCTAGCAAGAGAGAAGCTTTTTTAGTAACCAACGAGTCAATAAATATTGCATGTCTTCATGGGTATAGGATTGGAATGTCTTATGTGCCTAACCTTTCCACACTGATAGCACGAAATAGGCACATTTCTAGCTATGGAAGACTATGTGGAGGAGGATCATTGTTGAGACCCACATATACCACTTCATTGATGATCGTTCTACTTCCTCTTTTCCAATACACACCACTGTATAGAAGATAAGGGGTGGAAAAGAAAAACATGACTGCCATATTCATCTCGGACATCATAGTGTTATCTACCCTCTACACATAGTTTTAAAGCATTTATGTAATTACATGAGATCTAATATCTGGCTGTAAACCCTATAGATACTTCTTGGCCTTAAACTGACCATTATTCACCACATTCAGAGAAAAAATGATGATCTTAGTAAACCGAATGCTGTATGCTGACACCAAATTCTCTCCATATTGCTGAGATAAGAACCTTAGAGACATTTCCAAAATCATGGAATCTATAAAAAAATGATGTAAGAATATGTTTTTATACCCTCCTAATTAAGTTCCATGTGTTCTTGTTCCTGGACTATATAATCCCACCATCACTTACTAGAACTCTTGAGCCAGAATGCTACACATTTCACCATCATATTGTCAGATGTCTCTAGAAATTCAATTATTTTGTTTATCCTATCTAGAAAGCCATCCACTTATTGATTTTCATTCGTTTCTTTAATGGATGGTGTCCTATCATGATCGATATCTCTCTCCCCCATCTCCTAGATGTACATCAATAATTTCATTCTAAACTCATGGTACATTCTGATCAATGACACCAACTTCATATACTATATCCTTGATGAGATTCAGAGCTACTAGTGGATTCCATTAAGGATCATCAATTGCACCCTCTAGGGGAACTCATGGAAGACATCTCAAAGGCATACTGATGCAATGAGAAAGAGAAGGAATGATCCTAATATAGAGTAAATATCTGTTCATACCAGAAAACCCATATGTAGAAAATAATATTTAAAACAAAACCCAAAACTATAGACACATATCCTAACTTCCCATGGCATCTTGAGTCTCATACCTAAAAGGGCTGGCCAAAAACTTGTTGCAACACACCCTATGATGTCATGAAAATCCTATCTTCTATCAAAAATATTTCCTAAGACACAAACTCCTAGGGAGAAGCCTCAACCTTCCCTAAAATACTATTTTTTGACATACCAACCCAATTTACAATCAAACATGGTAGCTGAACTATTCTGTCACAAACCCGAAGGGCGTTCTCGATTGTCGTAGGTTGGCGACAAGAACCTTAGAGTCAAACAACAAACCAGAGGGAATGATTTCTCCCAACCTAAAAAACATGGCATATATATAAATAGATCATGAAGGAACAATATAATGATAACAAATATATGTCATAACTATAAGAAAATAGTGTAAACAAAAAAAATTTAAAAGTATCCAAAAATCTTCAAGAGACAAGTCCAACTATAAGGGACCAAAACCCAATATCTACTCTATATGATGGCGTGGAATCACTCCCACTATCTCACCACTATATAACCAACTCAACTAACATGAAACTTCATTGCAACATAGTTGCGCCTTTCCTTTCCCTATATTTTAAGGCATATATAGATCTGATCACCGTCTAAGGAGTGTGTAGGATGTGAGCTAATAGGCTCATTAAGACCCCACCCATGTGTTGAAGAACATGTCTCTTTATGATTATTTATGTATTCTTATTTAAAATAAAACATGGAATGAAAGGTAGTAAAGATGTTTTTATCAAAAACATGGTAAACATTTCCCTTTTTCAGAATTCTAAAACAAACGAATGTATAAAAATTTCAGAGAACACTTTCTATATCATATTTCACAAGAATAAACATAAATATCAAGGTTAAAAATAAATACAAGAAAAAAATAGCAGCATATGTATCAACACCAGGGATCACTATATGTCAGACTAGTACACTACTTGTATCATAATCAATCATGTGAACAATCCAGTTCATAGAATACTGGCCTACGACACAATGGAATACCCTATGATTAACCCCCTAAAAATGACAATATTAGTCCCCTAGAAAAAACAGACCAGGAACCATAGGAAAACCCCATGAGAAAACCTCTCGATAATCACATAAGTATTGATGATAGACTCAAGCTAAAATGTCCACCTAAGTTCCCAAGGTAACCCATGTGCTCATGTTCATGTTTCATTCCAATGGTCTGAAAACATTTCAAAACCATTTACCAAATCCATTTTAATGCTTTTAAATACCTCTTTTATTTCAATTTTTATTCAACTAAGGAAAAACCATTTTTCATTAAAAAAATATTTTCAACACACAGAAAACTATAATTCCAATTCCATGTTTTATTCATTTCACAAAACATGAATAATAAGTTTCATCAATATAGGCTAGAGATGGAACCACATACCTCAAAACGTGGGTCTCACACACCCACAATGGGATCCACCAATAATGAAAACTCAATAACATCAACTAAGGCCCTAGAAACTACTCTACACAACTAAGAATTGATCTAATTGAAAAATAGGGATAGAAAATAAGAGGAAACACCACATACCTTATGAATGAACACTCGTCGCACCACAACCAAAAATGGAATGACCCCTGTAATGAGATCACACAATCAATATAGAATAAGACTACATGAAATTCCATTTCAGACCAATGAAGATCAAACATAAATTGGATCAATTAGAGAGGAATGTTGTTTCCAAAAATCATTAGTTATGGACCCTATGTTGAGAGAAAGAGAGAACCCACAACCAAATGGGAACTCAAACCTCATACAGAACCCTAGAAATACATGACCAGGAAATTACATGATGTGTAATATATTTACACATATTCAAATCCACGATGTCCAAATATTTATAAAAACACATCGCCTAGGATTAAAATTTGATCATTAATTAAGTCATACAAGTAAAATATCATCACATCATGTAACCATTCACAACATTAAAACTTATCATGACATGCACCAATCATCTATTACAAGTCACAAAACATAGTGACACACTGTGTAAATATTTTAAATCCAACAGAAAACCAAGAAACTAATATCAAAAACTACACATCAAAAAGGGAACTCAGGGAGAGGGGAAAACGTACTTGACCAAGGTAATGGGATGTTACAATAAACACTACTCACTTGGGAAACATGTAAGGTCAGTTGTGCAGTGAAGAAATAATGGTAATCTGGGAGGAAGATGAGACATGCAACTTGGTCATAATAGACATCATGGGTGTCTTGTGGGATGATTCAAAGTTGTATGTCTTGAGCTCTCTTAACGAATGTAAGGTGTTCAAGATGTGCCTCGAGTCTGATGTCTCTCCTAGGGGTTCCATGGTAGGCATGATACTTTATATAGGGAATATGTGATTAACACATGCATTTTCTATTAACTATAGTTATTTTCATGTTATGGATATTCCCTTATTGTTTTAAGAACTAAAGGATTGTTTTCTACTATATGTGTTATCTTGGATTATTTCCAAACTATGACAAATAATAGATACTATTATTGAGTAGGTAACATTTGAAAAACATGGGTTCATATGGGTGTGCTGGTTTATTTTCCACTGGAGTCAATTCTCACTAACTATAGGAGAAATTTGTTCTTAAATAAGGTAAACTTAAAATGAATTGAAGAATGATTCACCCCATATTAGTGAAAACATAGGTCATGACCAGTCCATTCAATTAGTATCAGAGTACATTTCCCCTTTATTGGATCACGTTTGAATAAAATTTTTAGAATAATTATGTTCTTATAGTTGTTTTGAGCTCTATTAATAGTAGGGTGACTTCTCTCTTTGATGGAAATAACTATCTCATTTGAATAGAAATAATGTTACCCAATCTATTGTTTATTAGAAATGAAGTTCTTAAGGATGATCTAAATAGTTTAAACCCTCATTATGAGGTAGTTCCTTTAATATACATAGATAATAAGAACATGAAGATTTATGGGTGAGCTAGAAATGATATAATTTCCTAACATCCTGAAATTAAATTTCAGATGGTTAAAGGAATTGGAATAGCTAATGAAATTTGTGTCACACACCAACCTCTAACATAATCATTATGTTTTTATTTTATTAATATTTTTTATTTTCCTAAATTTTTAGGTTTATCCATTATTTTTTTACATTTTTTGGCATTTATAAAAGTCACATGATTATTCCACACGGGGTTTTTAATTGTGTGACAACCATATAGATTGGATATGTGTCTTTTTATAATCATTTTCTCAATTTTTTCGTGTTTCTTCCAACCATGTTTTCCAACTATTTGGCCCAAAATGTTTCTCTATAGAGGGGTGCATGATTGATACACAACTTGGTAAACTGCGAATCCAATCAGTGCAATATGCCCATTATTTCAATTTTTCTGTTTTCTAAAAATTCCATCTCAGGAATAAAACCCAAAAATGGGGTATTTTACTCCCCATTCAAACATGGTGTGTGAGGGATCCAATATCACTCTTTTAGATTTCTTCCACCTTAAATTTTTCGTCTCTTCACTTGAATTCATGGCTTCATCATAAAGGTATGGCCACTAATCCTCTCCACCTTCCCACTTCAACATTTTTCCTCCTCTTTTAGACCCTAGATTCATGTTGAGTAAAATATTTGGAGGTATTTCAACCTAATGTTATTTGGTACTTAATGATAGGGTGTATATATCATTTATTTGGTCTTTATCTTCCTGTTCCCGGATGCTTCCATTAATATAGACCCAGTTTGATGTATTTGGTTCCATGATTTCCATTTTTCTGCATATATCCTAGGTTCTTTAGCTTTAAAATTTCAATTAAATATAAATATTAGTTATTATTATCTTTTGTAAAGGGTTATAAAAGTACTTCATAATGTATGAAACTGTATAAATTGTTTTCAAAGATATTTGGAACATTTCATATGTTCGATGAAATGCATAAATATGTTTAAATAATATTTTGATTTTTTAAATTGATGACATTGGATTTCTAATTATTATGTATTATTTTATTCTGGAATGAATTATTTTTTAGTTGATTTCATTTATTAAAATTAAATCTTATTGGTTTAACATGTAAATCCCCTGGATTATAATAAATAGTTTTATTTATTAATATTGATTTACTTCTATGGTCCCTCCCATGAACACACACAAACACAGATATATATATATATGCATGTGGTTATGTTTCAATATATATATACATGAATAAATATATGGGTGTATGTATATATATCTGGGATCTCATGTGAAGGATCCTTTTGAAACATGGCTCTTAAAATGGTCCATGGATATTCAAAGTGTTGTCAAAAAATGTCTTTCCCAAATAGAATTATTGAAATGGTTCTTATGACCATTTGAAAATTTCTCTGGATTCATATAATTAATGTTGTTTTATATATTGGTTTCAAATGTTTTGAAAATTTTTTATTTAAAATTATGTTTAGAATTTCCATAGAGGTTCTCTAATGGATTGACAACAAATGGTTTACAATATGTTTTGGATAAATATTTTATTACTTTTAAATTATGAGGCCCAGTTGGAACATTGAAATATTTATTCTAAAATTTGTTTCACCCTAATGGAATCCCTCTCATTAGAAGGGTGGTATTTGATAAATGGTTCTGGGAGGTGGGCTGAGCATTCTAGTTAACTCATGTAAATACATGCTTATGGCTTTTTTACTTATTTTCAACCATAGCTCCCAATTATATTAACATCATGGGATCTTAATTGTATTAGTGAGAGATGGGAGATGATTCAATATTTATCCTAGTTAGATGGACTAAATCACCATGGTAAAAAATTCCATGGTGGGTCGTTCTATGGGTGTGGCCATTTGAGAGAAGTGGATTGGTTATTGACTTAGGAACTTCATTGATAGTCTAAAGAATGGTTCCCAACTGAGTACATCTACGGTATCCTCATGGAGTGTTGAGTAATTTACCATTATTATCCATCGATTATAGTTTCCTACTTAGGGTACTTTATTACATCACTTCCTCTCAGTTTTATGGTTTCACTATGATGTATATTTTTATGGTTCTAGTTTTATTTTTATGTACCTACTTCTTGTTTAGGATTATATTATTATTTTCTACATTAGTATTTTTATTATGTTATATTATTACCTTTATGTGTTTGTTTTTATTAATTATTTTATGGTTCTTCTAGTGTGAGTTGGGAAATGTTTTAAAGGGGTTTATAGAGTGAATTTAAATAGTTCACTTGAAATTGTAAATGTTTTCTTGAAAATATGTTTGTGGTTTATAGATATTTCTGGTTGAGAATATTATTATAGGAAAAAATGTATCTTTTACAATGTATTTCAAAATATCATTGATGGTATCTTTGAGAAAATGGAAATGCATGAACCCTTTGTGATTACCTGGTGAGCATAATTATTCTCACACCCTACTTGTGCCACTCGACATCGGGAGACATGAGGTTGTTTTGTAGGTTCAGGTATCGTTTTGGAGATTCTATTAGATCGAGTGGTACTTTTGGATGGTTGGTGACCAAGAGGTAGAAAAATTATCATTTTGGGTTCCCATTTGGTATTTGTCTTTTTTTATATTCTATTTAGATATTATTTTAGTTATACTAGAGTTATTTATTTTATATCATTTGTTTAGGTTTTATTGGTTGTCATTCATACTTTATTTAGCATTTTTATATCTTTTTTATTAGGTGACATCATCCCCCATGATTTTATCTTGACACCCTAAAGCCTTTCATCAGCTAATGGGGATCTAGGATGCCCCAAGAGTATGTCATATGCAGGTTTGGGTGTACATCTTTGGGATGGCCTATGCTGGCTCATGAATAAATGGTATTAGAGTAACCATTATAATTTGGGGATGGTTGGTAGTTTAGAAATTATGACTTTAAAAACTCTATTGGATGGATAGGGAAGAGTTTCATGATCTCTTACTCATCCATAGAATTAATTTACTATGGTTTTCTGGGTGTTTAGTCATGAATTTTGATTTTCTTATTTGGTTTCTGGTGTATCTTGGATTATGATGATGGTTATTGAGATTGAAATAAACATGTTCGTGTGTTTTTTAGGATTTCCTTGTTTTGGTGGTGAATAATAAGGATGAATTTGAGGTTCATCATTGTTCCACATATTCTAGAAAACTATGTGGATACCATGCAGATAGATCTATTTCTTTTTAGTGGTGGTCACATGATTGACACATAGTCTTCAAAATCATGTAGGCAATCTATTTAGTGACATTTGAATCCCATTTAGTTTTATTCCAAACTCATTATTACCAATTTTAATCTTGTGTTATTTTTGGATGTTATTTCATTTATTTAAAAGAGATCAAAAGGGTTTTTTGATGGAAAGATGATTTTATTTTAAAAGTATTTTGAAATTGAGACATGATTTTAAAGGGATGGGTTTGGTTTTGAAATTTGAATCGGGGTGTTCTTGAAAGGAAGTGGGAGAATTTTAATATAGGGTACCTATAAATGTTTAAAATTAAAATAATGTGGGATATTAAATTTATTTCAATGGTAGATTGAATTTTTAAATTGGGTTTATGAATTTCAAGTGGATTAAATTCAAATGTGAGATTTTAATATTTCTGATATTTAAAATGTCATATTTTTAAAGAAGATTTAGTGCTGAACTTTAAAATGATGTTTAGTGTATTTAGTTGGTTATTTCAAGTTGATATATAATTATATATACATATTCTTTAAATTGGGGTAGTTCTTAATTTTATTTTTAGTTTATTTTTTTATTTATAGTATGACTCCCAAATGATTTTCAAAGGATCATAATGGTTTCAGTGTTTCTTGGTCAGTTGATGACACTACCCAAACTCATGAGATAGTGATGGAGAAAATTTCCTTCTAGGGTATTCCTATTTTCATGGTGATCTATGATTTAGAGAGGCATCATAGTGGCTTGAGGTAGATTATGGTGTCTTCTAAACCATAATAACTCCAAACACTGTAAGTGTAAAAGATGTTCTAGGGTTGTTTGATGGGATCATTTTTGATTGGTGGAAGATCATCCTTATATCTAACTTTTAAGCTAGAATGTCATGGAAGTTAATTAAGACCTTGTTTTCACAATGATTCCTTTTTAGGGAGATTAATTTAATTATAGTGTAAATGTTTATGGGTCTCCATCAAGGTTAACCAAAGGTAAAAGAGTAGCTCGACTATTTTTTTTGAGATTATTCCGTTTTTATGGAGGTTGTGTCAAGAAATTTTTTGAAGGTCCATAATTTTATGAAGGTAACTCACCAAAATAACATTGATTGATTCCTTTTATCTGGTCATGACCACTCTATGGAGTTGTTCAATTTGGGAATTCTAGCTGATTTGTGTTTTCTGAGGTATCCTTTAGTGAGTAATGGCTCAATTCCTCTTGTAGTTAGTGAAGGCTCCCCATTAAATTTAGAGTGTAGTCCAAAGAATACTATATTGGGTGAAAATTCTTTGAAAACTACTCCTTCTGAGAGGAATCCTTATCTTATATGCTTCTAGTGTAGTCAGTTCATGCATTCCAAGCGCTCTTACTTGGATATTCCAAACACCTATCATCATTGTGGTTTATTGGGACACCTACATATGTTTTATAATCGAATAAATATTTTTTGTAAGTGTTCCACTTTTTTTCAAGGTATTAATAATGGTTCATGAATATTTTGATATATCCCCCCTCATCATTTGAAAACTTGTCTTGTTTTATCATTTTTTATTTATAGAACTTAGTGTGTTTTGTTGTGTGTTCAGTTTTATGTGCTCATTTAGAGAGTTAGTGGTTATTTTGAGAAATCTATGGATGTGTTTTCTTTTAGTTTCATTATTGATTTATCTTATTTTAGAACTTCTAGTATTAGTCCATTGGGGATTGTTTTACTTTGGTTGACCCATCATAATTAGTAAATTCCTAAATTATGGGTGATCCACCCAATATCTCCATCTCTTGAACTCTTTGTTGGTCTTGTTAGGTATGAGTGTTTTGGATATTTGGTGTAGATTTTTTTTCATTCTTTCAGTTGGATACCTTCACTTATTTTAATTTTATTTGGAATGTAATGGATGTCTGGGGGAAAAGGGGGTTATAACAGAGAGAATTTTCACACATTGACCTCTACCATCCTCATTATTTTGTGGTTTTATTCATATTCGGTATTATACTCATGTTTTAGGTCATGCTGTTGAATTTGTTTTATGATTTAGAGATTTTTTTTCATAGTGCAAGATAATACCACACTGTTTTTCAAATATTATGACAACCTTGCTATTTTTTTGTGGTGTGTCCGAATTGTTTTTAAAATATTGAACCCAATTTATCAAACTGATCGGCCCAACCATGTGCCACCTAGTTGATCTCTAGTGATAGACGAATAGGTATCACACAGTTTGGTAAACCTTGAAGTCAAACTATGTGTTGTTCCTATAATTTCATATTATTTTCGTTTCCAAAAATGGTATCATGGTATTAAACCACTAAATGGGGTATTTTACTCCCCATTTATATATAGTGTGTGAGGGATCATAGGTCTCTCCTCCATTCTTCCAACTTAAATTTTTAGGTTCTGTTCTTGGACACATGGTGCCATCTTCATGGAATGGCCTCAAATCCTATACTCCTTCCCTGATCTTCCTATATCCCCCCTTGTTTCTATAGTTTCATTTTATTCAAAATATAGGGAGGTAGTTTGAGCTAATGTTATTCAGTTGTTGATGATAGGGTGTTCAGATAACGTCTTGGGTCTTTATCATCCCATTTCAAAAGGATTCATTCAATGAACACCCTATTTGAGGTAGATGTTTCTGTGATTTCTCATTCCCTTCACATACCATATGTTCTAGAGATTTCCAACATAATTTACTCTAATTATTAATTGTGTTAATTGTGTATAATATGTTAAAAGGTATACCCTAAATTCCATTACTTCATTATTTTTTTATGAATGTTTGGTACATTCCATGCGATCGATGAAATATCTAAATGGGTTTAAATTCTGTTTTTATTGTTTAAATTGATGAAATTTTATTTTTAATGCTTCCTTTTTATTAATTATGGTCTTAATGTAACTTTTAGTTGGGTTCCTTGATTATTGTAGAATATTATCAGTTTACCATCTAATCCCCCTTGGTCCTGATAAATAGTTTTATTTGTTCATCTTGGTTGTTTGCATTGGTTCTTATAATGAACACATATGCATATATATTCATCTAGTAATTCACCTAAATATTTATGTACAAGAATAATTATAGAGGTGTATATATATATATGGGATCTAATGGGAATGATATTTTGGAAACATGGAACTCAAAATTGTCCTTAATTCTTCAAAGTGGTTTCGAAAAATTGATTTCTAAAATTGATTTCATGAAATGTTTCTTAGTAACATTTGGGACATTAAAATAGATTATAAAAATGAATGTTGATTTAAAAATTTGTTTCAAAGGTTTTATTTTAAAAGTTTGGTTAAAATTCAAGTTCATAATTTTCATAGATCTTCTCAAAAGGTTCGACTAAAAATGGTTTTCAATAGGCTTTTGAGAAATATTCTCCGAGTTTTAAATAAGGAGGCTTGGTTGGAACCATGAAATGATTCCTTTTAATGTTTCAAAATAATCATATAATCACACTCATTGGAAGGGTGGTTTCACATTGATAGTGATGGGAGGTGTGAAGATCATTGTAGTTGAATCATATCGATCCAAGCTTTGGGTATTATTTATTTATTTTCTACCTCACCTCCAAACTATATTAACATCGTAATATCCTATGTGTTTTAGTAAGGGATTAGATATGGTTCTACCTAATTATGATTACAAAAAATAGATCCCCATATTATGGAAATTTTATGGTGTGTTGTGCCACTTATGAGGATATTTGAGAGCATATGGTTTGGTTATTGACTTAGGAACATTATTGATAGTCCAAAAGATAGTTATGAACCAAGTAAATCCATAGTCATGTCATGGAATTTTATGGAATTTTCCATGAATATATATCCTTTATTGTTTCCTACTTATAATACTTGATTTTTTCACTCCCTCTAAGTTTTGTGGTCTCCCTTTAATGTATATTTATCTGGTTTCTTGTTTTATATGAGGTATCTTTTTCTTGTTTATGATTCTATTGGGATTTTCGACATTAGTCCATTTCTTATGTTATGTTCCTACATTAATGGGTTTCATTTTATTACCACTTTTATGGTTCTTCTAGTCTGAGGTGGGTGTTGTTTTAAAAATTGGTTTATTGAGTGAATTTTTAAATAGCTATCTTAAAAGTGTTCAAATTTTCTCATTAATATTGGATTGGTTTTTAATGATATTTCTAATTGAGAAGATTTTTCTTGATTTTCTTTAGAGGAAAAAATTATTGTTTATTATGTATTAATAAATAACATTGATGACATATTTTATACAAATTAAATTCTTGGACACTTGGTTATTACCTACTAAGCCATGTTATACTCACACCTTACTTATTTCATATAGAATCCTAGAATCGATGTTGTCTTATAGGTTCATGTATTGTTTTAGAGTCTCTCTTTGAACAAGTGATCTTTGTGGATGGATGGTGACCAATTGGCCATACAGAGATGACATAAAGTTCTATTTTTGTTTTAGTTTTTTCTTCTTATCTTTTAAATGGATATTGTTTTAGTTCTACTATGTTTATATATTTTATGTCATTTTTCAATGATTTATGGTTGTGTTGAACACTCTATTTATCATTTGTATCTTGTTTATTAGTATAAATATGAACCAATGATTATATTTTCATTACATGATGATTATTGTAAACTAATAGGGTTTGGGGAAGCCCCTTAGGTCTTTCATGGACTTGTTCGGTTGTCTCGTTTGGGGAATACCTAGGTTGATTCATGAATAAATGGTAATAAATTAGCCCTTTTTATTTGGAGATATCTGGTAGTTTAGAGATCTGTAATATCAGAACATGAGATTTGGGAGAGTAAAGGTTGTCACAAAATCATACTTTTTCGATCCTCAAGTTACCATGGGGTGTTGGGTTTTTAGTGATGAATTTTGAATAACTTATTTGGTTTTGGGTGTATATTGTCTTATATCGATAGTGTTTGAGACTGAATTAAAGTTGTTTTAGTGTTTCTTAGGCTTTCAATTTTTTGGGGGTGAACAAGAAAGAATAATTATAGGTGAGTGATTATCCCACAAACTATATCAAAAAATATGGCTATATCAATTTCATTCTAGTGGTGTTCATACAGTTGGCACAGAGTCTACTAAACCGTGTGGCCAAACCATACACTACCACTAACCTCCCTTTAAATTTTGTGTTGAACTCCATAGTACAAAGTTTCTTATTAATTTTTTTTAGATTTTATTTCCTTGATTTAAAGTAGATCTCAATGGTGTTTTGATGGAAAACAAATTTTTATTTTAAAGGATTTTGAAATTGAGATTTAGTTTTGAAGAGATGTGATTAGTTTGTAAATTTGAATGGGGGAATTCCCAAAATAATATGGGAGAATTTTAATGTTGAGGACCTATAAATGTTTAAAAATAAATAATGTGGGATTATAAATTGATTTTAATGGTAGATTTTAATTTCAAATTGGTGTTAGAAATTCAAAATGGTTTAAATTTGAAAGCGATATTTTAAAATTTTGAGATTTAAAATGTCATGTTTAAAAAAATTAAATCTAAATTTTCACATGATTTTTTAGTGTATTTAATTGGTCCTAAAGAGTTTTAATTTCACTCTATATTCTTATGTTTTAAATTAGAATCAATATTTATTTGGTATTATATTTTTTTCTATTTATGGTATGTATCCCAGAAGGGTTCTGATGGTTCATAAAGGATTGGGTGTTTTTTGGCCAACTAATGACACCACTTAGACTCATGATAGAGTGGTTGGGCTGGTTTTTAGTTTGGGTTTTGCCTATTTTTCATGGTGATATGGGTTCTTGAGAAGCAGTGGAGTGTCTTAAGGTATTTTATGGAGACATCCGGTCGTTATAATGTTATGATAATATGAGGGTAAAATCTCTTCTATGGTTGTTTGATGGGATGATTTTGGATCGGTGGAAGATCATCCTCCCATATAAATTATAAGATAAGATGTCTTGGGAATAATTTAAGATCATGTTTTCTTAGTGGTTCCTTCATGATGAATTTAATGTTGAGAAGTTGGTGATTCTTATGCATTTCCAGCAAGGTCAATAGAAGGTTAAAGGGATATCAACCATTTTATGAGATGATTCCATTTTCTCCAAAGGCTATGATAAGTGATTCCTTTAAGGATCATGAATTCATTAAGGGTCTTCTCCCAAGTCTCACACAACTTGAAAATAAGGCTATATGCAATGTTTTGGAAAAAACCATGAGTATAAGTCGCCCTTATACCCATAGTTTTCAAAAAACCATGTGTATAGTGTTTAGTTCAAACTTATACCCAGAATTTTTCAAAAACATTGGGTAGAGGGTTTGGTTCCTGACCCAGAACCACGATTTTTCAAAAAATCTTGGGTATCGGTTTTGGTTCAAGACTTATACCCATGATTCATAAAAAAAACTATGGGTACAGGTCCAAACTATACCTAGAGTTTTCCAAGAACTATGTATATTATTTATGGTTAAAAACCTATACCCCCAGTTCTCTAAGAACCAGGGGTATAGGTTATCCCTATAACTAGGGTTTTTGTAAACTGTGGCTATATATTTTCTAGTGTAAGTGTGGTGGAATAATTCCCTTGAAAATACCTATTTCTTCATTTTTCAACCAATATCCATTGTTTACAATAATATTTATAAGTAAATATATATTTTTATACCAATAATCATATGTGGTGTGGTGGTTAGGTTATGGGATTCTATAGTGGTGGTCTATGGTTCGAATTTGGGTGTCATACATTGTTTTAAATCCTATATCCATGGTTTTAGAACCGTGGGTATAGTGTTATTCACTTGGTGGACTCACCTATTGCGATAGTTCATAACTAATGCAATATATTTTTCAAACTATGGGTATAACTTAGAGATTTAATAATGAAGTAATATCCCATAGATCTATGAATATTGGGTATAACCTACACACGTGGTTTTATATGTTATATCAACCATTCCAAGTTGTGCGTATAGGGTAATTTTCTAGTACTATTAGTGATTGAATACTTGTATCAGGGAATGTCTAGTTTTAGGAGTTGGTGAATGTAACCTGTCAAGTTATGTTATATTTTCTTGAGTAACTTTTTGTGAGTAGTGGATCTACTCCTTTCATTGTTGGTGAAGGCTCCCTATCCGATATGGTGTGCAGACCATAGGATCATATCATGGGTGAAACTTCTAAAATAACCACTCCTTTAGAGAGGAATCCATATATTATATACTTCTTGTGTCGTTGGTTCAGGCATACCAAGCCCTATTTCATGGTTTTTTGAAGGCCTTTCTTCATTATGGTCTGTTGGGACACCTCTATATGTTTTATAATTGTAATTGTCTTTTGTGTAGTAGATTATCTTTGATTTTGAGGTATTGATAATGGTCTGATGAGCCTTGTAAGATATTCCCCCTTTTATTTTTCTTACTTGTCTTGTTATATCATTTGTTATTTGTGGACCACGGTGAGTTTGGTGGGGTGTTCAGTTTCAAATGAAAATTTGGAGAGTGAGTAGTTATTTTGGGAAATTTATGGATGTCCTTTTTTTGTTTCATTATTGAAGTATACTGGGTTAGAACTTCTAGTAGTAGACCATTAGCTTTTGTTTTCATTTTTTTAATCCATAATAATTAATAAATTCTATATTTTGGGGATATCAACTTTGGATCTCCATATCTTGACATCTTGGTTGATTCATTCAGCTGTATGTGTTTTGGAGATTCGGTTAGAGGGTTTTCTCTTTCTTTCAGTTGAGTCACTTGGATCATTTATATTTCATTCAGAACTCAATGAATTTATAGAGGAATAAATATGTATGGAGGGGAGAGTTGTCACATTCTGACCTCTCTTATTCCCATTAATTTTTATATCATACTCATACATGGTCTTGTCCAAAAATTTCATGTCAATCCATTAATTATTTTATATATTGGGGATTTTGTATAAGGATCACAGTTAACTCACAAAATTTTTCTAATAGTTAAGAAACATGATATTTTGGAACATGACTTGTATGATCCATTTTTCATAGTTGGAACATGATTCATCTTACTATGCAATCCAACCATTCAATGACCATTTTGAGTCCTCTGAGAGGCAAACAGTTGGTGCATAGTTTGGTAAACCGTGTAGCCAACATATTTATTGTGCCCATAAATCTATTTTTTTTTCTAAAATTACCTCTTGAACATGAAATCCCAAATGGGGTGTTTTATTCCCCATTTATTCATAGCATACGAGAGACTATAGTGATATACCCTTTACTTCTACCTACAAATTTAAGGGTTTTCCCTTTAATTATTTGTTTTTTCTTCAAGTTACAGCCTCTAATACACCTCTCCTTCCCTCTTCTTATTTTTTCCTCCTCCATATTTGAATAGTTTCATATTTTTTTGAAAAGTATAGTGGGATGAATAAATAATGTGATTTAATTCTTGATGATAGGGTGTGATGATCATGTTTTGGGTATTTCTCTTCCAATTTCAGATGGTTTCATTCAATCCACACATGATTTGAGGTAGCTAGTTCCCTGATTTGTTATTCTCTTCACATACCATAAGTTATGGAGATTCCAAATTGAAGTTATCCTAAATTATTAGATATGATAATTCTTTAAAAAGGCATAAATATTATTTCCTAAATCATGTGACACCGACACTTTTTTCAACGATTTTGGGCACATTTCATTTGTTTGATGAAATTACTAAATGGGTTTAAATTGTTTTTTGATTATTTAATTTTATGGAATTATATTTATAAATATTATATATAATTTATTATGGTCTTGAATCTTTGTTTATTTGTATACCTTTGTTCTTGTTAATTCATATCTGTTTACCATTTAATCCCCCTTGGTTATGATAAATAGTTTTATTTTTTATTCATGTTAATTTTCTTTAGTTCTTATCATGAATATATATACATACATATATATATATATATATATTCATACAGTTATGAACCTATATATCAATGATCATACTTACATATATGGGTTTATATATATGGGATCTCCTATGAATTATCCTTTGGAAACAAGTCTCTTATAATGGTCATTGGTTTTTCAATGTGGTTTATAAAAACAACTTTCCAAAAGATATTTCGTGAAATGGTTTTCCAGCCCATTTGGAACTTTCTAAGGGTTTATTAAAATGAAAGTTGATTCATAAATCAGTTCTAATGGGTTTTTACAACATTTTGTTTTAAAGGCCCATTTGGAATTTCCGTTGGGGTTCTTTAATGGTTTGAATTTTTTTTTACCATAAATAAGTTTTTGAGATAGATTCTCCTAGACTTATATAAGGTACCCTAGTTGGAACCTGTAAATGTTTCTTATGATATTTGGTCTTCCCTCACCGAATCCCAATCATTAGAAGGGTGGTTTCACATTTATGGTGCTGAGAGGTGGGCTAAGCAATCTAGTCAAGTTGTTTCAATCCATTCCTGGGGTGTTGATTATTTATTTTATACCTTAAATCCTAGTTATTTTAACATAATGTAGTCCTAGGAATTTTATTTTGGGATGAGTGACACATATATCCACATCCAGATAGATTAACTAGATTCACATGTTATGGAATGTCCATGGTGGGTTGTGCCACTGGAATGGCTGGTTGAGAGAATCCAAATAGGTTATTGACTTAGAATCTTCATCAATAGTTTTATGGATGGTTCTAAATTGAAGACTTCTAGGGTCACCTCACATTATATTTTTTAATTTCCCATTATAATCTATAATTTTCCATTTTTAGCATATGGTACATGATTACATCACTACTTATCTGTTATACGGTTTTCCTATGATTTATATTTCCTTATTTATAGTTTTATATTATGTAGAAATTTCCTGTTTGTGAGTATATTTTGATTATTCATGTTATAAACATTCTTATGTTATATTCTTAAATTCATGTGTTTTTTTTATTAATTATTTTGTGCTTCCACTGGTGTGATTTGGGTGTTGTTTTAAAAATGGTTTATAGAGTTTATTTTTAATGACTTCACTTAAAATAGGTCATATATATTTTCTTTAAAATATTTTTTGGGTTTTAAAGATATTTCCAAGTGAGAAGATTATGATTGGTTTTCTATAATGGAACAAAATGTATCTTTTTCTATGAAAATAAAAATATAATTGATGGATTATATTAGAAAAATTAAATACATGGACTCTTTGTTGATTGCCTACTGAGCACTAATATTCTCAAACCCTACTCATTCCACTGTCGTTAGTCAACCCAAGGTTGTATTACAGGTTCATGTGTCATTTTAGGGTCACTCTTGGTGTGGGTTATCTTTATGGATGTAAGGTGACTAAGAGGTCTCCCAGATATCATGTCGAGTTCTAGTTTTGTTTTAGTAATTAGTTTTAATCTTATATTCAAATATTGTTTTTATTCCATTATAGTTATTTATTTTATGTTAATTGTTTATGTTTTTTGGTTGTGGTTAATGATTTTTTTATCATTTAAATAACTTATTTATTAGGAGAAATCATCCCCAAATATTGTCTCATAATTACCTAATTCTTTTCAATATCTCTTGGGGACTGCGGATGCTGGTTGTGTATGTCAAGGGCCTATTCAGGTGTTCGATTCAGGGATGATCTGTATTGTTTTGTGAAAATCTACAATAAGTTAGAGAATATTTATAAAAGAAATGGAAAATTTAAAAAAACATGTTACCAATCTAGAGACTGATGTATGAAGATCATAAAATGGGAGATAATGAATCTATTGGTTACTTCCTTACATGTTTTAATGACGTTATAATAACAATAATATTTTATCGTGGGATGTTATAAGAATCATCTATTATTTGAATGTTAATAATAATTATTCCTAATAAATTTGATGCTAAGGTAACATCCATAGAATATTGATATCCTAAAAATATATCTCTATATGATTTATATAGTATTTTCATTACATAATAAATGATAATAGAAAAGGTTTACGAGAATAATGAAATGATTGATTAGAAAATTTATTTTAAAGATTGCTAATCAGGGTATGTTGAAGAATGTTATCATGGAAGAAGTCAATGTATCTAAACCTAAATATGAGGTTAGTAAAAAAAACTTATGAATTAATTTTTTTTATTATCTATAAATATTAAAATAAAAATAATTAATTACAAAGGAATGTTACCTTTGAAGTGTTTTAGTTACAGATCCATCGAAAATTTCGCAGTAAGAATTCCAAGGCTAAAGGAAGATGAAGGTAGTGATAAGGAAGAGATAAATTCAAGAAAAATAGAACAAAAAATTAAAATACCTTTTCAAAATGAATGGATATTAAGTTTTCTTAATATATAAAGAAAATCGTTGTCCAAAATTTTAAAAGGATAATGATTATGAAGTTGATCTGAAAAATCCATTTATGATACTCCTATAAAATTTCTTTTTGAAAGGTGAATGATGTGAACATTACTAGTGATGAATGGAAAAAATATAAGGATGAAGAGGAGGATAATTAGATAGAGTTTTTTCATAAAATACAATCAAAATAATATCTCTCAAATATTTTTAAACTTGAAATATAAAAAATGAAGTTTATGAAATAAGATATACCAAAATATCCAGAATCAATGCTTGAAGAAAAATATTATTTGATAAAAGTTATTGATGAACTCGAGAACATAATTGATAAAAACAAAAATATCAAAATAAAACTTGTGGAAAATATAAATGTGAAGGATACATAATTTTACCTTGTTCAATAGAAACTTATTAATGTTGGGAAAGGAATCATAAAAAAACCAAAACACAATTTCAGAGGTTGATTAAAATTTTAAAAACTGTGAAACTTATATGGAAAGAAAAAAATCTTCCATATAGATTATCAATAAATCTGAAAATGTTTAGAAAATGAAGTAGATTAATAATATTATTTATATATCTAAAACATAAAGAGTCAAATATACTGAAATTTCAGAAAAAATCTATTTTTAAAGAAAACAATGATATAACTAAAGGCTCTATTAAGGATAAGAAACATCCTAACGTGACGAATGATGATGGTCAGAATAATGATTGAAATCAGGTACATAGTTCTAACAAACATACTGGTTATAGGTTAAAATATTTTATATATAGATATTATAGGTAATGTAGAGTTTTCGGGTATCCATGTAAAATGTGTTGGTTCAATAATCAACACTACAATGAATCCAAGAAGTACTAGAGGAAAAGTTCAAAGGGAGTCATCCCACTAAATGTCGGAAACCTAAAAAATAAATAGTGAAAACTAAAAATGTATTTAAACATATGGAATCTATTTTTGAATGATGTGATCAACCAAAAAATATAACTAAAATATTTAATGTAATGCTTCTATCTCGATAATGTTTGTATGAAATATCTTAGAAGCCTCATGTGAAGGAAGAAAAGGTAATAGAAAAGGACCTCGCTATTGAAATTGCTCTAAAATATATAAAGGAGTATGGATTTGGATATCAAATATAATATGTTCATTACATATCACTAGATATTTGAAATTATTTAATCATTTAAAGGATTAAAAAGAAAGGTTGGTGACTTTTGGAAATGATGACTCACTCAAAATCATAGGCATTAGATCATTTTCACATAGAAAAATGAAAAATTGAAATACAGAAGTACTTTGATTGTTGATGGACCGAAACACAACCATTTAAGTATATCATATCCTTCAGATAATGGAAAGTATGTTGTTTTTAGTAGATATTTATTTTAAGAGAATTGATGATGGGAAAGTTATAACAAGAGGAAAATGAACCAAGTGAAACATTTTTCCAATTAGAGATTCATAGTGATATGTTATTTTAGAAAGATGTAAGAAAATTGGTTATGGATTAAATGTATTGGGAATAAGTTATAAAGGAATATAAGAAAGATAATATGGATAAAAATCATTAATGATATTAAAAACCTTAAAAAAATAATGCATTTGTGTTTTTTTGATATGTATAAATGGGAAGATTATAAATTTAATAATCTTAAAATTTAAGACACATTCATCTAATACCCTAATGATTATTCATTACGATATATATGGGCTCATGAGAAAGTAATCAACAAATGGATAAAATTAATTTCATTCCTTAATTAATGATTTTATATACATTACATGTATTATATTTTTGATACATAAATTAGAGTCTCAAAAAATGTTCAAACGTTTCTAGAGATTTATTGAAAAGGGAGGTATATATATAATGAATTAGATTCCAATATACATGACCCAATGTGAGATTTATTACAAAGAGACCCAATTTTTAAATTACCTAATGTTATTCGGTGTCCCTTCTATAGTCAAGTTCATGAAAATATTTATATGTTTGATAAATGAGGTTTTGATGTTATATTTCTTGGATACCCTTATTTTGGTAAATGATAAAGGTGATATAATAAAGACACATTGAATATTTTTAACTCTATCAATGTGAAAGTGCTAGATCATTCTAATATAATAGATTCAAAATCAACTGTAGATATAACAGGATGTGGATATGAAGTGGGTTTCATGAAACATATTGAAAAAGTTTCTGATAGAAGTGACAATATATAACATGCACACGAGGAATATTCCGAGTCATCTTTTTCATGTGGTGAATAATAATCAAATTCATCACATTCAAGGATGAGTAATCAAGTAAGGTATAAATTATCATTAGAGATTATAGAAAATGTTTTCAAACTAGAAGAATATCATGTTCATTTTCACATACTTTTTTATTTTCATAGGTTTATAATAGAGATGTTTAGTGAGATTTTGGGAATAATTAGTGGATAAATTCCATTAATGAAGAATCAGATCATATTGATAAGAATGATACATGGGATCATGTACTCAAACTAGAATATAATTTTGTTATTGAAAAATTCGGTTTTTAGAAACATATTTAATGGAAATGGTGAGTGATAAGAAATAATAAAATATTTTTTTATAAAGGAATCTCTCAAGTTGAGGGAAATTATTTTTATGAGACTTTTTCTCTAGCAGAAAGACATGAACCACCCGAATCATTCTTGTTATGGATGCATAATGAAGATATAATAAATTATATAGGGATTTAATGAAGAATTTTCAAAAAGGATAGATGGATTAACAGTTTTATATTTATATACCTTGTGGATTAATTCTTGGCCTTGATGAAATATATGTTTACATGTTTAATAAGTCTTTGTATAAATTGAACCAATCCTCGAGATCATGGAATTCTAAATTGGATAATTTTTTTAAGAATTTCAAATTTAGAAAATGATGATATGAAAACTACCTCTACATAATAGAAAATACATAGGGGTCCCTTATTGTGATTGTTTATGTTGATGTGATCATATAAAAAAGGAATGATGAGGGAACATATGAAAATTTTACAAAACAAATGAAGAAATTATTTTAGATTCCTATTCTAGGTTAAATGAAATACATTCATAGACTATAAATATCTCAAAGGAAAAGGTATATTTTCTGATCTCTAGATAAGTATGCTAAGGAACTATTGAAATTATTTTCTATAGAAGATTAAAAGTTTTTTTCCACAGCTATGTTAGTGGGAACAATGTTTTGAAAATATGGGAATTTAATGGATATTGATACTATAGATTTCAAGTATTTGATTGGAATATTTCTATATTTAATATATTCAAGGATAGATATATTTTATACAGTTACACTTTTTATAGGTATGAAAATAATCTAAATGAGTCTCATTTTGAGGATGAAAAAAATAATACTTTGATATATTAAAAGAATAATTTATTTCAAGTTGAAATATGATTGGTTAAGAAAGATTGAATTTTTGGATATATAGATTCTTATTGGTAAGGTTGTGTTGAAGAATGAAGATCCACACATAGTGTAATATTCTATGTGGGGGAAATATGGGTTAGTTGGAATACAAAGAAATAACTTTTAGTTACTCTCAATACTATTGAAGCTGAGTATATAACAAGGATGTATGATGAATCCCAATTAGTTTAGATAAAGAAAAAACTGGAATATTTGCATGTTGATGTGATGTTTCCCCATCTCTTACATTTCGATAATTAAAATTATATATATATATATATATAGTAATATATTGAATATTCTTAATCAAAGAACAATGATATTAAACATCACATCATTGAAGAGTATGTGGAATGAAATGAACTAAATATGGATTTTGTTCCTACAATGGAGAAAAAAGTTAATACCTTTAATAAAGAGAATTCCACAGAAAAAATTTAAGAAATTGAGGATGATTATGGGTGTATGTAACATGGTATTTTTTAAAATGGAACACTATATTCGATAGTGTACATGATATGTCGCAATGTTCTTAATTGAACAACTAGATAATATTATTCAATAAGGTAGTTATTGCATAAAATTTAGAATAGAGGGATTGAATAGAATTAAAAAAGTATGAAAATAATGTTTACACATGTATTTATATTTAATTATTTTGTGACCAATTATTTATAAATTAAAATAAACTCCTTTTTTAAAAGGAATTTATTTTTTGAAAAATGATTTAAGTGTTCACAAGTGTGGTTTATACCAATAAATAAAAAATCATAGTTATTAGATTAGATTAATAATATATATATATATATTATATTTAATATAATTTTCACCATTCATTTTACGTGTTTTCTTGGAGCAATATAAGAATAAATCAATTTTTAAGAATTAATGAAGTATTTTTCTAAAAATGTAGTTTTGTCATTTTTTGATGGTGCACTAATTTTAAATATATTTTTTGAAACTTTTATAAATTGTATTTTAAAAAATATAATTATTATTTGAAAATGGAATATAAAATTTTAGTTTGGCTGAATTGTTTATATTTTTCTGTGAATTTTGATCTTTTGATGAATAGTGAAAAAATACAGTATTTTAATTTAAAACTGATTTTTCTTCTCGATGATTTATAATGTAAAATTATATTTTTTATTATTTATAAAGTATAAAAATATACATTTTATATCATTTAATCCACTTTAGTTCATTATAATCAATTTCTTGTTGAATTTGGATATAAACAATATTTCAATCTTCTAAAGGTTTTTATTTTAAAAAATTGTTTTCTAATTCTTTGAACAATATTAATTTTTAATTAATTTATTAAATTTATGTGTTAGGAATATTGAGAAATGAATTAACTATTTGGAATCATAATTTATAAATTTATTAAATAGGTCCCTTTTATTGTTAGAAAAAATATAAATAGTTTCTTTGGTAATTTTCATTACCATAGTTACGTGTAAATCATGTTATTAACGTTAAAAATGGTATTAAAAATATTATAAAATTACCCTAAAACTTGTAATAATTTAATTATAAGATTTAATTTCATCTAAAAACATATTAAATCTTATTTTATGAGATCTTGGATCCAATTGGATGACTTTAAGACTTTAATCTCATTATATTCAAAGAAAGGTGATTTTTTTCATACTTTTGTTTTTTAAAAGTGAAATATTATTAATATTGGAGTTCAAATGGGATATAATTAAATATAAATATTATTTTGAAATCCAAAATGGGTTTCTTCATAATAACTATTTATTTTTAATTTTTATTGAATAAATAAATAAATGCAAGGCCTACAAAATGATGATGAAATAGTTGTTTAATTGAAAGAAATATCCAAAAAATTATATTAAAAAATTAATGTAAATATAATTTCAGAATAATTAATTTAATAAATGAATTTTATGGAATCGTTTTACATGTTAGGGATTATTTAAAAGAGTGTGTTTGAACATATCATGTTTTAATGATATTTTTAATAAGACATATTGAATGGTGTTAAAATTAACATTAATGATATTTTATAATAAAAAACTATTTTATTAAATGATATAAAATTAATAAAGATATAATATTCTAAAAAATAATTTATAAAAATATTAAATTTTTCTCAATGACTCATTTATTTGTTATTTGGAATTTTCTAGTAATTATATTAACCCTCAAAGTGTAAATTGCATGATATCAAGATAAGAGTTAAACGGGTTACATAAGGGTTAAAAACGATTAGGATTAAAAAATAATAAAAACCTATATAATTTTTATTTTATGAATTAAATTAAACCCATAATCACCCTATATTATAATTTAATCACTTTGGATCCATTTATAATATAAAATTAATTTATATTAATTTGTTAATTTGTTGAATTCAAAGATTGACCCTCCACTCTCCTATAAAAGGGAACCCATTATTATCATTTCTTCAAACAGAAAAAGCCTATTTTATTCACCCAATATCTCCCCAAATATATTCCTAGAATCCCTCCCCATAATATGGATCACTTATTTTAGGTATAACACTACCCTTATTAGTCTTTATGTGTTAAGAGAAGAAGATCATCCAAAGAGGAAGTATTGATTTAATCAACTATTTCTGTTTTATTTATTCTTATAATTCCTTGAAGTTGTAATGACCCAAAATTTCATTAATGGAAAATCCCTCTTGATCCAGTTAAATGTTTCTTTAGGAAAAAAAAAATGTTTTTATAAGATGTCAACTTCTGTAGTTTAACGTTAAGATTTGTGACCGTTACTTTTATAGCCGTTGAACAGTGATCATCTGGGTAGTTTAAATATAAGGCTTTAACGAACCAATTTTCTACTTAGACAAAGGAAGCGATGGCCTCATCCAGTAGAATTTCCCCTTACGAAGCCCATTTGTCGGAGCTCGGAAAGGAGGTGGCGTCTTTGGGCTTTGCCCTTGACCAATCCCAAGCTGAGCTTCATCAAGTAAAGCTCGAACGTGATCATCTACGGGAAAAATGGAAGTTGATAGAGATTACCACTCGAGTGATGTTATCCGAGCAACCCCAAGAGTCTGTCACCATCGCACACCTTACCCTTAGGTCTTATGCGGCTATTTTAAGGGGTTATGTAACAAATAAGTAGCACCATGTTCATGTACATTATCTTTGTATATAATAATGAATATAATTTCTAGTCATTTTTGATACATTGTAATTAGTTTTTAATGTACAAATGGTGTTTTTAGTTATTATTTAATTAAGAATTATATTTTATTAAATTAAAGGATTTTTGAATTAAATAATATTTTAATAAAATATTATTATTAATATTAAATTAATTTTTATTAAATATAAATGATCTTATAATTTTATGAATGCAATTAAAATTTTTATTAAGGTTTGAAAGCCATTTCTGTCAAAACCCGTGAATTTTTTATAAATGTCGGTTTTTATTTTAAAAGTAAAAATTCACATATTTAGAAAATTATTTAGATAAAATAAATATTATTTTTGGAATCAGGACGTCGAAATTATCCAACGGTGAATTTTTCATAATTTTCTGAGACAGTCAAATTTTTGGGTAAAAATTAAATACCATTTAAATATATAATGTGTTTTATGACATCATAATGACCCAATGGTGATGTAATAAAATACCATAATCCTTATGTTCGGCCAATATGTGTTTTATCATTAAAATAATGAGGTTTTGGGTTTGTTTGACTCACTTTTCAAAGCATTAATGGAGCCCTCAAGACTTATTCAACACTTTGCCTTTTTAAATTAATTTCCATGGGAGTGTGACTCACCTCCACATAAGCAACCCTAATTTTTTAATAAGTTCGGACCTTGGCCTTGTAAAATATTGTTTTCCTCTTTCCTTTTCCAGAAACCATGGGCAAATACCATGGGATGGTTTGTGGTTTGGATTATTTTTATATAAGGGGTCCCAAACCTAAATAATAAAGAATTCTCTCACCTTTCCTATATAAACCCACCCAAGCTCCCACTTCCTCCTCACCCAAAGCCCTTGAAGTTCGTCCAACCTCTGCCCTACTCTCTCTAGAATCCTCTCAAGGTTCCCCAGGCTTCCAAGAAGCCTCTCACAAGCCTCTCTCTAGCCTTTGGAAGCACACTTCCAAGTAAGGGGTTTTCTTCCTTTCTCATTTTTTGTCAATTTTCTTTAAGTTGTATTGCCCTTTTTATTTCAATTATGAATGTTGGGGTATGGTTTCGCACCTCCCCCATACTGTCCTCTTATTGTTTGAATGATGGGATAACCCTTTCTCTCTCATTAAATGCCTCCCATGTACACCAGTTACTATGCCGAAATTCCGAAAGGAACTTCTCTCTCTTCATTTACATTCAAGCAATACTTTTGTATCATGAATCTATATTCCATTTCAATTGTTGGGACATGTATATATATGAAATCCTTACTGTCCATTACATGTAAATATGATGAGGAACCCCTTTCTCTCTCATCAACCTTTTTTTTATGAATTCTTATGTCACGCCGTTACGCTGTCGAAATCGCACCGATTTTCTAAGCCAATGTCTTTGTGTAGTGAATACCATGCCCATTTCTCCATCAAGGGTATTCACCTTTATGCACATTTACATATTGATTATAAAGTTTCATGTATGAATTCCACATTCCTTTATCGTGGAAGAAATTATTATGTTTTATGAATCCATGTTTTATAATCCATGTGGCACACTTATGCATGAAATGAAATGTTTAAGAAGGGTGCGACCTTTATAGCGCTTCAATGCATTGAGTAAAGTATAATATCATGATACGTCATGTGCAATGAGTGTTGACTCATGCTAATTCAAGTGCAATGAGGGTTTACTCATGCTTCAAGTGCAATGAGGGTTTACTCATGCTCCATGTGCAATGAGCCTTGGCTCATGCTAATTCAATGTTAAGTGTTGTTGCCACATTTCCATGTTATGATTATCATGATTTATCACGCCTTTATGTTCATGTCTCACTTATGCTCTATTGATATGCCTATTTCCTAACATGTATTGTACTCCTCATGTTATTCATTGTGTACTCCCTGACTGGGCTTTATAGCTCACCCTTTTCTTATGCATGTCCTCAGGTTATCCCATGAAATGCTAAGTACGAAGGAATGTAGTGGTCATGTAAAGGAAGTTTTCAATAAGGATGTTGTATTTCAAGTTTAAAGTTTTTATGTAATGATCCTAAGCCCCAAAGACACTAAACCTCTCGATCTTCTTTGTTGTATCAAGTGAAGTTTTATGTAATAAATCATGTTTAAGTTGTAATAAAAAGCAGGGTTGTCATAGTTGGTATCAAAGGATAGGTTTAGTTATTTTTGGGATTAGGAAACCCTAGTAAAGCCTTAGATACAAGACTAATCATAATAAAAACATCCCTATGTTTTGGTAAATACTAAGTAAGTGGTTTATCAAACAAATACATCCCTGTCTGGATACGAGCAGGTAGAGGCGGCTCTGACACAGATGTATCCTAGGGGTATAACCCGAAAACACCGCTTTGAGCTAGACTCGAACGAGAACTGGTGCACGACAACGGGCCTTGCTGCACTCTTGGTTACGACACTCCCGGGGGATATGTTTTGATAAATTCACAATCTTAGTATGAACCCTTATTAAGGGAAAAATTCCCCTAAGGATATATGTTAGAAGGAAGATCATGAAAAGCCTGGATTGAATCCTATAGACTCATGAGTTAAAGAGATTAATGTTTATTTATAAGTCATCAACTTTTGTCTTTGGATTACCCTTTATGTGTTACCCCTAACTTTCCTTTTATTCCAGCCAATGGCCGGTAATAGGAGAACTCGGGCTAACAACCGTTGTGAAGATCAGTGTGATGATTGTACTTATGAGATGCCCAATCCAATGGGAGCGGGAATCACGAACTTTGTCACGCTTCTCTCTCAGCTAACTCAAGTTTTGAATAGAAACACTGGTCAAGAAGAACGTTCAACCCCCCTAAGAAAGAACAAGTCTCTATTGAAAGCTTCATGAGACAAAGGCCTCCTACTTTTAGTGGATCATCCGATCCCACGATTGCTGAACAATGGATCAACTCCAATGAAAAGATATTCTCCATCCTCCAATGCTCTGAAAAAGAGAAGGTTCTCCTGGAGGTTTATCGTATGGAGGGTGAAGCTGATCAATGGTGTACGTTGATCAAAAATACGAAGCCTGAGGAGGAGATCGAGGCTTTGGAATGGAAGGTATTCCGGAAGATGTTTTTCGATAAATATTTTCCACGCACCCTCCGTCTTAAGATGGAAAGGGACTTCCTTTCCCTCAAGAAGAAAGATGAGGAATCTGTGGGAGCGTACGAGGAAAACTTCACAAGGCTTGCACGATATGCTTTCGGCTTTGTCGTTACCCCCGAATGCAAGGTTGACCGCTTTTTTGGTGGGCTGAAGCCTAGCTTGCGGAAAGTATTAGCGATCCGTGAATTCGACAGCTATGAGGAAATTGTCCCATGTGCCCTCAAGGTTGAAATGGAGATCGGAGAATCACAGGGGTATCATGGGGACAAGAAGCGGAAGGTGGACTTCAATGCTGGTGGTCCGATGGATAAATCCAACGGCGCTAAGAAATTCCAGCACCCCACTTGCCAAAAGTGTGGAAAAAATCACCCTGGAAATTGCCTTAGGGGGACAAGAAATTGCTTTAAGTGTGGAAGAGAAGGGAACCTAGCTATTAAATATCAGAAAGAAGGACCCGCAGCTGCGACGGAGGGGAGGAACGCTCCGTTCGAACCTCAACGCGTTGTTCAATGCTTCAAATGCAAAGAACCGGGTCATTTTTCGAATCAGTGCCCTAATCCAAGGGTTATTGGAGGCAATCAACAACCTCCAAGACAGCAAGGAAGAGCTTTTGCCATCACTTCTGCCGAAGTGAACCCCGACAACGAAGTGGTGACAGGTACGCTAGTTATTCATTCAAGAATAGCGAACGTACTTTTTGATTCAGGTTCTACGCATTCTTTTATATCTCAAAAGTTTAGTAGAACAATCCTTGCACCACCACAAATCATGGAAGTAAAGATGTCGGTGAGTACAGCAAATGGGGCAATCATTGCATCCCATGAGTATAAGTCCTCCCCTATTATAATTTGTGGATTGAATTTCCCGGCGAACCTCATCATACTCCCTTTGGTGGAATTTGATGCAATTCTTGGCATGGATTGGCTTTCCTTATATAGAGCCAACATAAATTGTCGGGAGAGGGAAATCACACTCCATATGGAGAATCGACCCCCGATTCTTTACAAGTGTCAGGAGGAAGATGAATCTCCTTTAGCTCCATCATCTCAAGCATGGATATTACTGCCTTATGAGCACGCATATCTGGCTCAGATGAATGAGTCCAAGGAAGAAACCACCCTTGAAGAAATGCCTATTGTGAGGGAATTCGCTGAAGTATTTCCCGAGGAACTTCCTAGTCTTCCTCCAAGAAGAGATGTTGAGTTCTCAATTGAACTTATACCTGGGGCGCTACCAATATCCAAGACTCCATATAGAATGGCTATGGTTGAGCTTGAATAACTGAAGAAACAACTACAGGATAATCTGGATAAAGGGTTTATACGCCCAAGTGCATCACCATGGGGTGCACCAGTCCTCTTCGTCAAGAAGAAGTATGGGTCAATGCGGCTTTGCATCGATTATCGTGAACTTAACAAAATCACGATAAAGAACAAGTATCCTCTCCCAAGAATCGATGACTTGTTTGATCAGCTGCGTGGAGCACAATACTTCTCCAAGGTCGACTTGCGGTCGGGATATTATCATGTAAGGGTGAAGAAGGAAGATATCCCCAAGACTGCTTTTTGTACAAGGTACGGGCACTATGAATTCATAGTAATGCCTTTTGGACTCACCAATGCTCTAGAAATATTCATGGACTTGATGAATAGATTCTTTAGAGATTACCTAGTTAAATTTGTGGTAGTCTTTATAGATGATATTCTAATATACTCCAAAACTAAGGAGGACCATGAGGAGCATTTAAGAACTGTACTGGAGACTTTGCGCAAGGAGAAGCTCTATGCCAAGTACAGCAAGTGTGAGTTCTGGTTGAAGGAGGTCTCATTCTTGGGCCATATCATCACAAGCAATGGAGTATCTGTGGACCCCTCCAAAACAGATGCAATTGAGGGATGGCCGAGGCCAACATCGGTAACTGATATTTGTAGCTTCTTGGGGTTAGCTGGATATTATCGACGATTTGTGAGAAACTTCTCACGATTGTCCAACCCTCTTACCAAGCTAACTCGAAAGGGAGTAAAGTTTTCTTGGAGTGATGAATGCGAAGAAAGCTTCATGGAGTTGAAAAGCAGGCTTATCACTGCACCTGTGCTCACTTTACCCACAAGTGGGGAGCTTTTTGTGGTATTCAGTGATGCTTCGAAGAAGGGCTTAGGATGTGTGCTGATGCAGAATGATAAAGTGATATCCTATGCCTCAAGACAGTTGAAAATCCATGAGCGAAACTATCCAACGCATGATCTGGAGTTGGCGGCAGTGATCTTTGCCTTGAAAATCTGGCGGCATTATCTCTATGGAGAGAAATGTGAGATATATACTGACCACACGAGTCTTAAATATATATTCACACAGAAAGAGCTTAATATGCGCCAGAGAAGATGGATAGAGCTCATAAAGGATTATGACTGCTCAATACATTACCACCCTGGGAAGGCGAACAAGGTGGCGGATTCCCTAAGTAGAAAGGATCCAGCAATTCTATCAATGATGAGAATTGAGAAGGATCCAATCTTCTTAGACTTGATGAAGATGGACGTGGGAATCATAAAGAATGGAACATCATCAATCCTTTCACAAATGATTGCTCAACCATCTCTTTTGGAAAGGTTAAAGGATGCTCAAAAGGATGATGCGAGAATCCAAGAAAAAGTGGAAGCCATCAAAAAGGGAAAATCCTCAGAGTTTAATTTTAATGAAGAATGAATTGTGCGGTTTGGGAAAAGACTATGTGTCCCATCAAGTTTGGAGCTGAAGAAGGAACTTTTGGATGATGCACATAGTTAAACTTTCTCTATTCACCCAGGGAGCACAAAGATGTATCGAGATCTCCGAGAAAACTTTTGGTGGGATAATATGAAGAAGGAGATCACCGAATATACATCAAAGTGCCTGGTGTGTCAGCAAGTGAAGGCAGAGAGGCAGAAGTCTAAGGGGATGATGCAACCATTGCCCATAACAGAATGGAAATGGGAGAACATCACCATGGACTTCGTCACTGGACTTCCAAGGACATCCAAAAGCAAAAATGCAATCTGGGTTATTGTGGATCGTCTTACAAAGACTGCACACTTCATTGCTATTCGAGAGGATTTCTCTTTGGATCAACTGGCACAGATATATATAAGGGAAGTGGTACGGTTGCATGGAGTACCACTATCTATTGTGTCTGACCGAGATCCAAGATTTACCTCTAAGTCTTGGAAGAGTCTTCAACATGCTCTAAATACTGAACTGAACTTCAGTACGGCCTATCATCCTCAAACTGATGGCCAATCTGAGCAGACTATCCAAACACTTGAGGATATGTTGAGAGCGTGCTCAATGGACTTTAAAGGAGGATGGGATCAACATCTTCCTCTAGTTGAGTTCTCTTATAATAATAGTTTCTACTCGAGCATCCAAATGGCACCATATGAAGCCCTGTATGGGAAAAGGTGTAGAACACCGGCATGTTGGGATGAGGTCGGTGAACGTAAGCTGCTTGGACCAGAAATGGTCGAAGAAATGGTGGAGAAGGTGAAAACCATTCAGCAGCATATCAAGGCAGCCCAAAGTCGACAGAAGAGTTATGTAGATAATCGTCAATGAGACCTTGAGTTTAAAGTCGGAGACATGGTGTTTTTACGCATATCTCCATGGAAGAAGGTCATGAGGTTTGGAAAGAAAGGGAAGTTAAGTCCAAGGTACATCGGCCCCTTCGAGATTCTTGATCGTGTTGGGGCTGTGGCCTATCGACTAGCACTTCCTCCTACTATGGCCAAGGTGCATGATGTCTTCCATGTATCCCTCTTAAAGAAGTACATACCATACCCTTCACATGTACTCTCTTCTGAGGTGGTACAATTAGAAGATGATCTTTCTTATGAGGAGAAACCAGTGAAGATCTTGGATCGTATAGAAAAAGTTCTACGAAATAAGACAATGCCCCTCTTCAAGGTGTTGTGGAGAAACCACAAGTCTAAAGAAGCAACATGGGAGTCAGAGGATATGATGAAGCTAAGTTACCCACATTTGTTTTAGTGTGGGAAAAGGAAAATTTTGAGGGCGAAATTTCTTAAGGGGGGAATGTTGTAACGACCCAAAATTTCATTAATGGAAAATCCATCTTGATCCAGTTAAATGTTTCTTTAGGAAAAAAAATGTTTTTATAAGATGTAAACTTCTTTAGTTTAACGTTAAGATTTGTGACCGTTACTTTTATAGCCGTTGAACAGTGATCATCTGGGTAGTTTAAATATAAGGCTTTAACGAACCAATTTTCTACTCAGACAAAGGAAGCGATGGCCTCATCCAGTAGAATTGCCCCTTACGAAGCCCATTTGTCGGAGCTCGGAAAGGATGTGGCGTCTTTGGGCTTTTCCCTTGACCAAGCCCAAGCTGAGCTTCATCAAGTCAAGCTCGAACGTGATCGTCTATGGGAAAAATGGAAGTTGATAGAGATTACCACTCGAGCGATGTTATCCGAGCAACCCCAAGAGTCTGTCACCATCGCACACCTTACCCTTAGGTCTTATGTGGCTATTTTAAGGGGTTATGTAACAAATAAGTAGCACCATGTTCATGTACATTATCTTTGTATATAATAATGAATATAATATCTAGTCATTTTTGATACATTGTAATTAGTTTTTAAAGTACAAACGGTGTTTTTAGTTATTATTTAATTAAGAATTATATTTTATTAAATTAATAAATTTTTGAATTAAATAATATTTTAATAAAATATTATTATTAATATTAAATTAATTTTTATTAAATATAAATGATCTTATAATTTTATGAATGCAATTAAAATTTTTATTAAGGTTTGAAAGCCATTTCTGTCAAAACCCGTGAATTTTTTATAAATGTCGGTTTTTATTTTAAAAGTAAAAATTCACATATTTAGAAAATTATTTAGATAAAATAAATAATATTTTTGGAATCAGGACGTCGAAATTATCCAATAGTGAATTTTTCATAATTTTCTGAGACAGTCAAATTTTTGGGTGAAAATTAAATACCATTTAAATATATAATGTGTTTTATGACATCATAATGACCCAATGGTGATGTAATAAAATACCATAATCCTTATATTCGTCCAATATGTGTTTTATCATTAAAATAATGAGGTTTTGGGTTTGTTTGACTCACTTTTCAAAGCATTAATGGAGCCCTCAAGACATATTCAACACTTTGCCTTTTTAAATTAATTTCCATGGGAGTGTGACTCACCTCCACATAAGCAACCCTAATTTTTTAATAAGTTCGGACCTTGGCCTTGTAAAATATTGTTTTCCTCTTTCCTTTTCCAGAAACCATGGGCAAATACCATGGGATGGTTTGTGGTTTGGATTATTTTAATATAAGGGGTCCCAAACCTAAATAATAAAGAATTCTCCCACCTTTCCTATATAAACCCACCCAAGCTCCCACTTCCTCCTCACCCAAATCCCTCAAAGTTCGTCCAACCTCTACCCTACTCTCTCTAGAATCCTCTCAAGGTTCCCCAAGCTTCCAAGAAGCCTCTCACAAGCCTCTCTCTAGCCTTTGGAAGCACACTTCCAAGTAAGGGGTTTTCTTCCTTTCTCATTTTTTGTCAATTTTCTTTAAGTTGTATTGCCCTTTTTATTTCAATAATGAATGTTGGGGTATGGTTTCGCACCTCCCCCATACTGTCCTCTTATTGTTTGAATGATGGGAGAACCCTTTCTCTCTCATTAAATGCCTCCCATGTACACCCGTTACTATGCCGAAATTCCGAAAGGAACTTCTCTCTCTTCTTTTACATTCAAGAAATACTTTTGTATCATGAATCTAAATTCCATTTCGATTGTTGGGACATGTATATATATGAACTCCTTACTATCCATTACATGTAAATACGATGAGGAACCCCTTTCTCTCTCATCAACCCTTTTTTTATGAATTCTTATGTCACGCCGTTACGCTGCCGAAATCGCACCGATTTTCTAAGCCAATGTCTTTGTGTAGTGAATACCATGCCCATTTCTCCATCAAGGGTATTCACCTTTATGCACATTTACATATTGATTATAAAGTTTCATGTATGAATTCCACATTCCTTTATCGTGGAAGAAATGATTATGTTTTATGAATACATGTTTTATGATCCATGTGGCACACTTATGCATGAAATGAAATGTTTAAGAAGGGTGCGCCCTTTATAGCGCTCCAATGCATTGAGTAAAGTATAGTATCATGATACGTCATGTGAAATGAGTGTTGAATCATGCTAATTCAAGTGCAACGAGGTTTTACTCGTGCTTCGAGTGCAATGAGGGTTTACTCATGCTCCATGTGCAATGAGCCTTGGCTCATGCAAATTCAATGTTAAGTGTTGTTGCCACATTTCCATGTTATGATTATCATGCTTTATCATGCCTTTATGTTCATGTCTCTCTTATGCTCTATTGATATGCCTATTTCCTAACATGTATTGTACTCCTCATGTTATTCATTGTGTACTCCCTTACTGGGCTTTATAGCTCACCCTTTTCTTATGCATGTCCTCAGGTTATCCCATGCAATGCTAAGTACGAAGGAATGTAGTGGTCATGTAAAGGATGTTTTCAATAATGATGTTGTATTTCAAGTTTAAAGTTTTTATGTAATGATCCTAAGCCCCAAAGACACTAAACCTCTCGATCTTCTTTGTTGTATCAAGTGAAGTTTTATGTAATAAAGCATGTTTAAGTTGTAATAAAAAGCAGGGTTGTCATAGAAATATCCTTAAATATTTAAGAAATAATAATTAAAATATAATAAATATACTGATATTTTATTCTGTTAATATTATCACCTAAATTAATCTCCACTTCCATCAAATGGGAAAATAATAAATCATTCGTGTGTATCGCATACTACCACCTCACAAACCAATATAACTTATTTTCCCCCACTATCTCTCAAGACCGGTTATAATCATAAAATCAATGTTTATATATGATATTAATTAAATATTTATAATTATTAGTTAATAATACATCATTTATGTTCTAACATGTCTATGCACATAAATATAATTATTTCATTCATGCATACATGTGAACTATCACCTCCACGAAGTGATGTGATTCATTTTTCATCACCCAAAAAAATAGATGATATATATAAGTGTATTAACATGATTAATATGATATTTATGATATTATTATCATTATTTAAATATAAAATAAAACTTAACTTAATAATTTAATGATCATTGAAAAATGGAAACGTTACTCATGCGTACGTATGACTTACCGTCTCTATGATTGCATCATAGTTCATTTTACATAAAAATTATTAATAGTTCGATTTAAAAATATAATTGAATTATAAAATTTCATATTATGTAATTAATATTATTTTATAGATTATAGAAGTATGACTACTTTTACTGTTCACATCATACAAAATTCATTTTGGACTCAAGTATCGAATATCATCAAAACATCTAACGTGAACCTAAATAACTAATTAATTGTTATATAATGATAATAAGAGATACAAATGGAATAATAAAAATATTAATGTTCTCAATAATTTAAAAAATTATCCTATGCTTATTATTCAGGTTGGTAAATACTTTACATAATGAGTCAGACTCAGGGTAGGTGACTTCTTCTCCATTTTCTTCCATTAAGTCATATTTTGATGTCATAAACGTTTTTCAGGTTTCTATAACATTCCATTGAAATTTTATATTTGTAATTTATTTATTGTCATGATATTTAATGTTTTTTAAAATATTAATCTTTAATGTGGCATATTATTTGATTGAGTACAAAGTAGTAAGTAAATTCTTAACCCAATTTCCATTCTTTGGGTCAAACTACTATTTATTGATTATGTCATGCTAAGATACTATGTGAAATGAATTTTGGGTATATTATGTTGTATGTACATTATTTAGGTGGTTTTATAGAAGTTACACATAGTCTATTCATTTTATTAATTCTCACCTCAATGATATGGTCTTTGTAAGTGACCTTTTAACTAAAACATCATTTTAATTGTTATAAATATTTATTCTTCTAAATATTTATCTTTAATATACATGTTTCCAATATTTTTTTATGATTTTATTTTTATAAAAAATAATATATAAAATCTTTAGTTTCTAATTTATGATAATTTTTTTAAAAAGGATCATTTTCATGTATTTTGTAAGGGGATTTTTTAAATCCTCATTTAAAGATTCATTTTGAACTCTTTTTAAAGAATTCAAAGAGAATGTTTTTTAACTTACATGACATTAGGGGTTTATTTAGATTTAATGAAGCTTTAATACATTAATTTTTCCCCCATATGAATCTAAGTTTCTTTTTTAAGAAATATATCTCATTGTTTTGTGCATGGTTTCTATATTATAAAAGTGATTTTTATAAGAAAAATGTATTTTCATATCTAAAAGTATTTTTCTAATGGGTTTGAAATATTTTTCAACGGATTTATTCATGATATGTTCCTTGTAATTTTTTTATGTTTTTATCCCATTATAACACAATATATTATCGGTTGAGCCCCATTAGAACTTAAGATATGTGGGGTGAGCCCCATTATAAATGTTCAATGCACTCGGTACTCCAGAGATTAAATTTAATCATAGAGTTATTCAATTTATAAGGTTGAATGTAATAATGATATGTTAATGATTTCCCATGTCACATGTATGAGTTTTCTATGTATGCTAATGTGTTTTTAAGAAAAGGGTTTTAATGGGTTTTAATGTTTTCACTAGACTATCAGTTTTCTTTCTTTATGTCCCTTACTATGATTAATGTGTTATTCCCATGTTTTAAATTTTCTCATAGGGTTAAGAAATATTTTGGATAAAGAAGATACCAATAGAAAATTGTGAAGATCTATCATCATAATAAATTGTGTTTTTTTTTAAGATTTTGGTTTTATAGAAAAAAATTCATAATTAGATTAAGTGTCCACTTACAATGCATGGTTTAATATACAAGAGTTTTCACTAATTCTCTCTAAAACTAATATATAGTTGGGAAAATAATGTGATTTCTAGTTATGAAATAATGAGAATATGTACTGTTAAAGGTTGTGTCCTTACAATTTTTATCAGAGTAGGGTTTAGAAAACTTTGGATATTAAGATTTGTTTCTTAAGAGTATGTATATCATCACGAGTTTATAATTTTTTAGTTGGTCAAAAATTTAATATCTTATAAACCCCTTTTGAGGATTAATGTTACTAAATTTTTAGGTGACTAATAATATTTTATGGTGATCTTCATTTTAAGGTAATTATCTATTATTACACTTTGGGATGGAAAATGAAAGGTTTGATATAACCTTTGATGTTAAAACTTGTTATGGTTATTTTTAAGGATTTTATCATATTTTGTGAATGTTATAAGAATGATATAGTTTTATAAAATTGAAAATCCGTACTATGGATGGAAAATCATCACATCTTGCAAGGATGTAGGAATTAAACACCAAAACAAAGGATGATATGGATGAATCACCTACCACTTTACTACATGAATTCATGGTTAATATGACTTTTATTTTTAATTAAACGAGTTTATGGATTAAGAATAATATTATTTTAGGGAAGATATATTTTATCGAATAGATAAACTTCAGATTGAGAAATGATTTAATCATTAATTGATTAATGTTCATTTAGAAGACATTTTTAATTATTTTTGGAATCCTATTAGATTAAGGTAAAAATAATATAATGGGATTTTATTTTAGAAGTAAAATTAGAATTATATTATTGAAGAATCTATTATTTTATTGTGGAAGTATAGTGATTCATGTTATTTTTTGAAATGATTAACCTATCTTGGAGAATATGTGATTAGATAAATTATATTTTTGTTATGAGACATTAATAGTGATTTATGTTATTTGGATATAAATGTTAAAATTTATCTTAGAAGACTATGATATCAAATACTTTTGAATTTTGGGTTTTAATATCAGTTTGGATTATTTTGAGGAATTTTATGGTGAGTTATTTATTGAATGTTCTATATTGAACATTGGGTATTACTGTTAAATTATTGAGAATCAAGTATCATCATATATGTTTTATTCATTTTTGGGAATTATTTAATAGTGCACTACCCATTTTGGATTTGGTAAATTCCATATGGAAAGAGAAATATATAGTTTATATTTTTTGGATTATGTGATTCTCTTGATGTTGAATCTAGTGCTTCAAGTGTGATGATTTCATTTAGAATACTCATCATTTGGAGAAAAATATGAGTTTGTTGTAGAAATTGATTAAAGGATGAAAATCAACAAGTAAAGTAAGTATATTTACATATGGTATTATTTCGTTCATTAAAATAATTCCTCAACTCTATGAAAATAATCTTGAGACAAAAACATTATCCATTTAATTTTCTTACAGATAAACCAATGACCTTTTAACCTATCATGGATTTATTTTTTGGTGATTGTTAACTTTATCATGACCAGGTTGTATATCAATATCAATAATAACTTGATATTTATTTTTGTCTTTCATATCCATGTTTTTCTACATGGAACTATTATACGTGTTATCATAGGTGACATTCATACTTCATTTTCATTATTTTAATGTTGAAGTCTTATTAATCATTTTTCTGATATGGGAATTAAGTAAATGTATTTTGAAAAGTCAAGCTTTAGTTACCAAGACCGAATTCAAAATTGTGAGGATGAAATTTCAAATAAGGCTCTGGGAGAATTTAACATCTTGAATTTTTAATATGTAACAATATTTTTGATAACATACATGATACACTACACTGAGCTTAAATAAACAACTGAATATTTTTATTTAATATGGAAGTCAATGCAATGGACATTAGAAATAAGTGTCAGAATATAATTAATATAATAATGAAAATATGTTTTAAAAACGTATAAAAAACTATTTTTTGGGTCCCCAATAAATTATAAATGAATGTAAACTAATTTTTTTAAAAGGAAATGTTTTTTTGAAAAACTATTTAAATATGCACAAGAAAGTTTTATACCAAATAATAAAAAAGTAACACATGTTGGATTATTTTAATGACGTATATTTATAATATATGAAATATAATTTATAAATCCATCTTGTGTGTTTTCTATACATGACATAATAACAAATCCAATTTTACGTAAAAATGATGTTTTTTTTTAAAAGGCTGTTTTCTCAGCTTATAATGGTTCACTTGTATTAAATCTATTTTTGACTCATTTATAAGTTATATTTTAAAAAATAAACTTCTTATTTGAAATTGCAATATAAAAATTTATTTTTTTTGTATTTTTATATTAACTTTCATTTTTTTGATGAAAAGTGAAAAAATACTACATTTTAATTGAAAACAACTTTTTCATCGAAATAATTTATTATGTCAATTGATATTTTTTATTTATTTTTAAAGTATAAATAGATTAATTTTATATAATATTATAAAATTTAAATAATTTTAATCAATTGAACATCGAATTTTGATATTAAAACATATCAATATTTTCAATGTTTTTACATTGAAAACTCATTTTCTCATTCCATCAACGAGATTAATTTTTAAATAATTTATAAAAGTATTTGTGTTTTGAATTTATTTATTAGATTAAATATTTGGAATAATATGGACCAAAATTATTAAATAGGCCCCTTTTATTTTTGGACAAAATATGAATAGTAACATTGGTAAATTTTATTACCAAGGTTAAGGGTAAATGAGGTAATTAAAGGAAAAAAATATTATAAATAATATAACAATTACCTAAAACTTATAATAATTTTACTATATGAGTGAATTTAGACCAAAATAATCTTTGAGATGATTTTCTGAGCTCTTTGAGAAAATTTTAGGACTTTAATCTATTTGTATTATTCTATTCAATAAAAAGTCAATTTTTTCAAAATTTGGTTTTTAAAAAGTGAAGTATTATTAATATGGGGTTATATATGGGATATGTTGGAATAAAAATCATATTTTTAAATATTAAATATTTATTTTCATCATGACAATTTTTTTGAAATTTATAGGGAAGAAAAAATTATATTAAATACTTACACAATGATGGTACATTAATTGTTAAATTAAAGGAAATATCGACTAAATGATCATAAAAATATTAAAATAAATATAATTTCAGAAAATTTATACTATACATGAATTTATGGATTAATTTTACGTGATAATAATGAGTTAAAAGAGTTTCTTTTGAGGTATAATGTTTTTATGATATTTTTAAACGGTCATGTTATGAATAGTTTCAAAATTGACATTAATGGTATTTTAAAATAAATTATATTTTATCAAATGATATAAAGTTATTAAAAAAATAATACTCATCCAAATAACTTTGGTAAGTATTAAAATGTTATAAATGGATAATTTATTATTATTTTTTCATTTATTAATTATATTAACCTTCTAAATGTAAAATACATGATATCACAATAAGAGATAAATAGGTTAAATAAGGGTTAAAACAAAAAGATAAGGATTAAAAAAATAATAAAAACATGTATAATATTAATTGGATGACTAGATTTGTAAACATAATCGTCATATATTATAAATAAATTAGTTTTTATAAATTTTGAATATAAAATCAATTTAATAATTTGAAGAATTAAAGTGTGCCCCTCCCCTCTTTTATAAAGGGGGCCCATAATTATCTCTTTACAATTGAAATCCTATTTTTTCAGCTAGGATATACAGAAATATTATTTTATAACCCCCCCCATATCCTAGAGATCTTTTTAGGAATAAAACCACCCTTAGTTCCTTTAAGGTTTTAAGATAAAGAGATTGTCCGAATAAGCGATATTGTTGTAATCAAGTATTTCTATTTTATTTATTCTTCCACATCCATAAAATATTATTATACCATGTTAAAATAATAACTAAAGTATCATAAAAATAAAAATAATTTATAATTTTAATATAATCACCAAAATCTATATCCACTTCCATCAAATGGTAAAATAATTAATCATCCGTGAGTACGGCATATTTCCACCTCTCGAATCGATATTATTTGTTTTCTATCACTGTATCTAAAAAATAGTTATAATAATAGAATAAAAGATTATGTATTTTATTAATGAAATATTTATTATTATTAAGTAATAATAAATCATTTACATTCTTACATTTCCATTGACATAAAAATAATAACTTTGTTCGTGCATATTTGTGAAATATCACCTCCATGAAGTGATGTGATTCATTTTTTATCACCAAATATCATGGATGATATTTATAATTATATTTAAATTATTAATATGATATTAATTATATTATTATAATTTTTAAATGTAACATAATAAATACTTTAATTCCATAATGATCATTGAAAAATGGAATCGTTACTCTACCATATGTACGACTTACCATCTCCATGATTGTAACGTAGTTAATTTTTCATAACCATAAAAAATGGTTTGTTTTAAAGTATAATTTATGTATAAAAGTGATTATAATTTAATTAATATTATTCTGGATATGATTTACCTATTACCACTTTGACTATTTTCATCATACCAAATTCATTGTGGACTTAAGTATCGAATATCATCTAAACTTTTCAAATGAAGTTAAATAATTAATTAATTGTTATAAAATGGTATTAACTGATATAAAATGAATAATAAGAATAGATTTGTTATCAAAGAAAATGTATAATTAACCTTTTTAATTATTTATTACAAAGACTATATGTGAGAAGTCAGACTCAGGGTAAAGGACATCATCTCAATTTTCTTTCATTGAGACTTATTTTTATGTTATGAACCTATATTATTTAATGAGGTGTATATAACATTAAATTAACATGGTATATCAAGAATTTATTTATTCTTGTAATATTTAATGTTGTTTTAAATGGAACTCTTTAATGTGTCATACTATTCAACTGATTATAATGTAGTAAGGGAATTCATAACCCAATTTCAATTCTTTGAGTTAAGATTCTAATTATTGATTATGTCGTGCTACGTTTATGTGTGAAATAAAATTTCAATATATTATATTTAATTTAAAATTATATTATGTGGATTTAAAGTCGATAAATAAAATAAATTTATTTTATTAATTCTCACTTCAATGATAAGATCTTTTTAAGGGACTATTTAACTAAAACACCATTTTAAATGTTTTAAAGATTTATTCTTCTAAATATTTCTATTTCATGTCCTTGTTTTGTATATAATTTTTATTAATGTATTTATATGGAAATGAATATTTTAAATTTGAATTTTATAATTTCTAACAAAATATTTTAAAAAGGGATCTTTATTAGGTTTTATGTAAGGGGATTTTTTAAATACCCTCATTTAAAGATCATTTTTCAACACATTTTTAAAAAGTCAAAGGGAATGTTTTTTAAATTATAAGAAAGTTGTGGTATGAAAAAATATCATGAATATAATTAATTTAATTTTTATCTACATTTTTTCATTGTTATTTTCTAGGAATTGGGTTTCATTATTATGTGTGCGATTTCTATATTTTAAAATTAATTTTTTTAAAAATGGGTATTTTGATATCTGAATGTTTTTTTCTCATGGATTTAAAAGATTTTTTAATGGTTTCATTCAATTTATGTTCCTAGAACATTTTTTATTATGGGATTATCCATTTATTGATTAATATATAATGGGTTTGACCCCATTATAGGTCATGATAGGATGTGATGATCCCCATTATACCCCAAGATTTGTTGGGTGAGCCCCAATATAGATCTCTAATGAATTGGGTACTCTAGAGACGGATGTTGACCATACAAATATTTCATTTGTTATTTTTAAGGTAAGAATGTTATGGTAATTAATTTATAAGTAACCAATCATTATTTTTCTATTCATGGTAATGAATTTACAATAAAATGGTTTTAATGGGTTTTTAGGTTTTCAATGGACTATCAATTTTATTTCTTTATGTACATTATGTATCATTTCTGCATATCCTATGTTTTTAAAAGAAATCATAGAGATTACAAAATATTTTAGGCATGGATGATATCAAGGGAAAATTGTGAAGATATATCATCATAAGAAATCATGTTTTATTTTAATTATTTATATTTTATTGGAAAAATGGATTAAATATAAGTGTCCACTTAAAATGTATGGGTTTACTATGTAAGATTTTGTATTAATTCTCTAAAACTATATAAATAAAATTTATTTATTTAAATAATTTGTTTTATAGTTCTAAAATAACTAGAATATGTAATATTTATGGCCATGTCCTTATAGTGTACAACCTCACTATATTCAAGGCTATAATATGTTATATATATCCCTTTTCTCGCCATGTATCTAGATGTTGTTTCCAAAGGGAGAGGAAATGTGCAACATAAATCTATCCATTCTTATGTTATTTACCTTATAAATATGTTAATATATTTAGTGGATTTTTTAAAATGGGAAAGGTGTGATGTTAGCATATGTGAAATATTTTTATAGTTTTTTGAGGTGGATAAAGGGTGTTTTTTTGTATAGGTTGAAGTCTATTTTTTTGAGGAATTAAAGAGTTAAGGAAGTCATTAAAAAGTTTCTTATTAAATAATATATATAAATTATGATATTTTTATTCAATTATTCTTCTTTACTGCACTGAGTTATCTCATGTAGGCTTAGGATTTTCTAATAGTGACCTATTTCTTCTGTTTCAAATTTTCCATAATTTATATTCCTTGGTTAACAAAAAAAAATCTAAAGGGGGATATTGTTGATACAAAGAATCATTGTGGTGTTTTTATGTAAGAATAAATTTCTTATATTTAAAAAAGTATTTCATTAAGTTCTATCTTTTGTTGACTCTCATAAATCACTTTATTATGTTGAGATTTTCTTATGACATTCAGAATAGAGTTTTGGTTGAGATATATAGTCCAATGGACTTATTACAATTGACCATGTCGAATGAACCAAATATCACACCAAATGTTATAACAATATCCTCAAACTGATATTTTCCTAAATATAAAAAAGTGGTTCTTTTTTATTTGTTAGAGTGCCAAAAATCAAAATCTTGGAAAGAAATTCATATTCCACGATAAATTTGTTCAAATGAATAATTTAATAGTTGTTTGTAGAAATATATTCCATGGACATGGAGACAGGTGTTGAGGTTTTTTAGTCAAAGAGACGTATTAAGTGTATCAAATGGACTTATATCAAGATCAATATGTGAAGTAAAAAAGTCTAGAACATATACCTCTATAAAAAGTCATCAGATAGAAACCAATGGATATACTTTTCTAAAGTCATCAAATAGAGTACTTTATAGATACTTTTACCAAGTCATAAAACATATTACAACATATGAACTTTTGTAATGTCATCAAATATAGAAGTTGTTATAAAAGATTAATAGGAATGATAGTTCAAGGGAATTCATTAGTTGGGGTTACTAAAATCATCTGAGTAGTGGGAACATGAAATGATTACCAGATGTAAAAGTACCATGTTTACCAAATAGAAGAGTTTTCATAAATTTTTAATGAATAAAGGTTTTTAAAAGTCATTTATTGTTTTTGTAAATACGTAAAATGTGACTATACTTAGTTGGATGTTCAAAGCTCCAATTATCACAATGGAAAGATCATGATTCTAGCCAAGATTTATGGAAAGTTTAATGTACATTAATTACAAACATTAAAAAATTATTTATTAATGTACTTGACTCTCATTAACCTAGGGGTTTGAATACAAAAAACTAGAGAATGTTTGAGCAGGGAGTTCATAGTTTGATTGGGAACATTGAACATGAAGTTCAAAATAATCTATATGTTTTTAGAGAAATAATAAATATATAAAGCGGATATATTTCACCAAGATAAGGCTAGACAATAAAATTTCTTCTAGGAGAAATTATGAAAAATTGAAGGTCCATATTACTGGATATAGTGTTCTAATAAATTTGAATCCTAAGAATAATGAGATGAAGTAATAAGACAAATATAGGTGACCATATGAGTAGGGAAAAAATATACTAGACCAAGTATATCAAAATGTGAGAACTAGATCGAGATGTGATCGAACATATTGTTTAAAACAAAAGCTTTATAAGAAGTTATTTCTCACTACTATGTAGGAATGTATATTGGAATATGAACTTTTAAGATGGAATGTGTGCATAAATCATCATAGTGACAACATAATAAAGCTTATTGGTAATGTTTTATTTATTGTTTCAAACATTATTCAATCATATTATTTATATGAGTAGCACATGAACTATATATTGATTATAATTATTTCAAGTGATGGGTATTCCCTACTTTTTGTAACCACTAATGTACTATTTTTCGTTTATATGTAGTTTTTTATTATTTAAAAACCATTTCAAGGTCAATATACTATTATTGGGTGGTGGACCTTGTAGGGTGTTCTTGTTTTTTTCTAGTGGAGTCAATTCTCACAAACCATTGGTGAAGGTTATCGTTAAATAAGGGAAACATAAAAATAATTTATCACAAACTCACCCCCACTTAGCATGCACATAGATCATAACTGGATCATTTATATTCCACATTTTAATGCCACAGAATAGGATTATTTTATGTAACCATGGTTTTGATAAATGATTCAGTTTCTTATTTATTGTTATATGTTATCTATTAATTATCATCAATTTTTTTTCAACACTTCGATGATATGTTCTATGATTATGTTATCATGACTAATTATCACTTATTATGATTTCTTGATCTTTATTAATTAATCATTACATTTTCTCCTGATGATATCTCTCATTTTTTAATGATCTAGTTATTGATCCTATATATATCATTTTAATGTTTTACGACTCCATATTATATAGAGATATGTATAGAATGAAATACTTTATGATTAATTGTTTATGAATAATTTAATGTCAAATTATGTGATAAGAAAAAAATTATCATTGTATCGAATGTTACAAAAATTTGTTTTAGAGTTGTGATTCGAAATTAAAGAAATATATATAATAAGTTATAATTATGAATTTTTTTATTCATATATTTTTGTGTGAGAGTACATGGGTAAAGTGTGTATTTTTATCACCAAATATATATATTTAATCCAAGGGGGATTTTAGTTGGTATAAAATTAGGTATTATTTTTATTGGGATATGATTAAGAAGAAATGATGTATAAAACCTTATAAAATATAGGATGAGGAAAAAATGAAAATTAGTGAAGTAATAGTTTCATAGTTGAATTAATAGTGTTATAGGTTTTATTGAGGATGAAATAAGTTTTGAAGTGTTAGTATTATGTTTTCTATATGACTGATTACATTTTTTAATTATATATTATCACTTCTCTCAATAATCACATTAGTTTTAATTCAAGGGTAGTAATAGTATAATTCGAGAAAATATCAAATGTGATGATAAAATATATATTCATCATTATTATCAATTAATTAATGATTGATATATATTGGAAAATATAATTTCTCTCTTTACACAACTATTTTAGGTTATTAATACTAACATATAGCATGTCATGATCCAAAAAAAATAAAAATGTACCATGATATAAAATCCTTCATGGAGTGAGAACCACCACCCATTAGGTGATACTCTAATCAATTAATTTTTCAATAATGCTTCCTCTAGATACAAAATATGTTTTTTCCTAAAAAATAAAACATTAAACTTGATAATATACCATTTAGAATGTGATGATGATATATTATGTAAGATGATCTAGTCATTAAAATATTAGATATTGTGTTATCATTGAAAGAAACTTTTGATATATTTATTATATCTAATGTAGGTAACTCTTCACAATTTTATATTTACTAGAAAAAATTTCCAATAAATGTGGTCATTATTATATTGGTATAGTTATATTAAACTATTATATTTGTTTGATTATATCATTATATATGTAATATATATTTTAATGAAAATTATTTAAACAATTAAAAATTCATTGATAAAGGAAGGGAATAGAAAAGATAAAAGATGATTCAATGACCTACCTTAATAAAATGACATAACTGTAATAATCCATGTCATGGTCATGGATGTAAAGGACAGTTATAAGAATTTATAACTAAATATGGGAGAATATTATTGATTTCAATACTAATAATGAGGAAATTTATCCAATGAGTATGGAATATTTTTTGGAAGAACTTTCGTCATACTCTATCTAAAAAATGTGGAAAAAATAATTTTTTTGGTAATAATAATGAAATTTCTATAAATCCATTTAGTGTGAAAAATAAAATACATATGGGGTTCCTATATGAAATCCTGATTAAATGTATGATTCTTCTTTCCTGCGAACAAATCAAACATGTTATAAATAACAGATAATAACACAAACCTCTCTTTACGCACATTGTATGAAAAAAAATCATGATTCTTGGAATAAAATTGAGTTTCCAATGAAAAATAAATTTAATGAAATACCTACTTTATTTACTTAATCACCTGTTTTTTTCTCGTTATACGAATTAATATATCGCATATGAATTTATTTTTACGGGGAATATACCATTTTAAATTTTTGTATAAATTTTCAATCTAAATAAATGAAATTGATTTTATTTTAACTGTAGTAAAAAAATAAATTCCTTGAAGCACAAAAAAAAATATAAATTATATATATATATAATCATAATTTATAAATAGTAGATTGATACATAATATAATTTTAACAAAACAATAGTTTCATAATAAACACATGTTAATAAAATAATTTCATGGATGAAATATTGTTTCTTATGGACTCCCAATAGATTCATATAATCATTTTAAACTATTTAAATAATGAAATAACTACAAAAAGTATTAAAAATTTCTAATAGGGCAATATAATGAATGTGTTGAGTGGGTGACTTTTTTTATACTTATTTTTAAAAATCACCATACATGTCATTCGTGTTTTGATTTAATAGGAATGTGGTTGTTTTAATTCTGATGTTTGTTGACAAAATGTTTTATTATATGTTAAACTTAATTAATATGAACCATATAACTAATAGAACATAGTTAAACCCTATGATTTAATGTCGATATTGTACAAGTGAGATGATAAATACTAAGCTTACACCCATAAGATGAGGAAGAAATGTATCTGATGTAGTAATTATTACAAAATATGACTGATTTTATTTTTAACATAAGATATAATATTTATAAAACCCTTAGGTTTTGTTTTCCCAAATAATTTAGGGATTGATAAGGTACTAAAATTCTTTTTTACATAATAGATTTATAATTGTGTTCATGTGTTCTCCTTTCTGACTGTGTGGTCTTATGTTCTTTTATGAGATCACATGTCCTACCATCCGATTATAAGTCTATCCATGCATTCATACTTCTAACTGTACAACCACTTCATTTTTTCTCATGTGGTGGGTCCTTTGTTCATATGATAACTTTTTAGTTCTTCTAGTTGATGATTTAGTTTCTTATTTTTCTTTAATGTTTATCCTTCCTTTTCTTTCTATGGTTTCTTTTTTGTACAATTGATCCATATGATTTACTGGCTCAATAAATAGATTATTCATATTTTCAATCCATGTGGTATTTTTGATCCTCATAGTTGATTAGTTATTAATATGTTCAATTTTTTAATTCATATAATTAATATATAATGTCTCTTCTGATGGTCAGTGTTAATGATCGACCATTTATGTAGGCAGAAAATACAAGATTAACCCAGAAAGATGTAAAATTGGTTTTAAAAATAAATAAAGAAATAATAAAGGCAAGTGGGAGATTTGAAAATTAGATAAATTAAGTTTGGTTATATTAATTCATTCCTTAATTTTAGTATTTTTAAATGATTAGTTTCTATTGAATTAAATATATATTTAATTACATGTTAAATAATTAGGAATTTTTTACTTTCTTTTTGGAAATACCAGAGAGATTGATATCTATTTTCCTAAAAATTATTTTTCATTTCTCTTTTCTATTTTTCTTGATTTATCATGTGTTCCTGAAAACTGAAACCTTCACTAGTGGAGACTTATGATAATTTGAAACTCATTTGAGTTATTTGTATGAGTTTTGAGCATGTATACAACTCTCTCCCACCTTTTTTCATGGTGCAGCAGGACTAGGAATTAATTAAAGATAGGGAATTTGATTCATTTTTTTGACCTCTGAAATTCATGATTCAATCATTATTTGGTTTCTATTGATGGGAAAATTTAATTAACATTTTGAAAAATAATAATCTATAAATCAATAGGATCATAAATATTGAATAATCTTAAAATTTTTAAAATATGTAGAAGATGATATTTCATGTTGTTGAATTAACATTAATAATAATTAAATAGAAATATATGTTGGCAGGTTGTTGCCTATTTTGTTATTTATAATTAATTCATATTTTTTTTATAATAATCTTGTTCTATAAATTTTCTCAAAATAAAAAAATTATAATGTCATGAAAAATATTGGATAGTAATGAAGACGAAGAAAAATTAAAGGAATGAAATAGTAATTTCATGATGAAGTATAATTTGTGAATTTATTAAATTATGTGAATTGTTTTTATGATTACAGAAATTAGTTAATTGGAAAAAGATAATTATCACATTTTATAGATAATTAATATTACATGATTTTAGGATTAAATAATGTTTGGGTTTTTTTGATCACATGATTTTTTTATATTCTTGATGATGACTCATGAAGTTTATTAAATAGTGTGATATATATATGGTTGTGTCTTGTGGTCATTATTTTTCAAGGATTAACTATTAGAAAGTAATATAAAACCTAAATCTCATAATACTAATTGACTAATCAATGAGGTATATAATTTATTTACTGATTTCCTTGAGATTCCATGAACATGCAAATAATTATTGAAGAATGTTTTTGTTGATTTGTAGATATTATTATCCACTTAAAAATGGTATATTTATTGATCAAACCTACTCATAATAAACTGGTCCATTCATGATGTGAAATAAAAATGTTTTTTTCTAAAGATAATTATTTAGGGTTGTGAAATGTCGTCATCAAATATTAAATATTGGAATTATTTTTTTCTATGCCCCTATATGGACCTTGTAATATTGTGATGAAAAAATATTTATTTAATTTTGTGAATTCTATAGAATATTAGATGATTATTTAGGGTTTTTGACTGTGAACTTAGAATATTTAGGATCATTGATACACAATGGTATGAGAGCCAAAGGATGTAATGATGGATGGTTCTAATGATTGGGGGATGAATTAAGATATGAAAAACATAGTTGGGGATTACACTAGGGTTGTTGGGATGATTTAAGTATTGGTATTTGAAATCAATGTACTCTCCTTGATGCTTTTAAATATATGGTTGGATGATATTTTTGTGATGGGTTTCCAACTACTTGACACAACTTAACTCTATGAATGCAATGTGAATCACTATTTTGGCAGTTTATAATTATTAATAGAGTACCTAGAATTTATAAAATTTAAATGAATTAATAAATAAACCTGCATAGATCAAGTTTAGTATAGTTGATGATGACAAACTTGATAATATAGGTATGATAATTATGTTTCTAATGACACATTGCATAAAATAAATACAGTTTTGATCTTGGAAATAAATAAATATTGATATTAATTAATGAATAGAAGATGAATAGTAAATGGTGAACCATGATTCCTGTATATGATTTAAATATAGATTGTAAAAGTGGTAGGCGGGTATCTATTGAGACAATAACAACTAATTAGTAAAAGGATTGGTATCTCCCTTAGTGTATTTGAGTCTGATGTGAGTTAGGAATCTGACACCCTATGGTTTGGGGGTTGGGGGTATAGTATTCCAACTTATAAGATGGAGGGGGAATAAATGGTTTAATTATCCCCTCCCTTTCCATCTATTTGGTTGTAGATTATGTGCGAGCATATCTTAGGCTATAATGGCTTAGAGAATAGGGTGTATTTCTACCCTTTTAATGCTTCCACTTGGTTTTATTGTATATTAATGTGTGGGATATAATGACATGAGGTATTGATAAAACATGTATATAGTTTTTGTGGTTATGGATTCCCATGTTTGTACCTACATGGGATGTGATGGATTGATGTATAATGAATATTCATAGGCTATAACAGCTTCTAAACATACACTTGGTTAAAAATGAGATGATGATTACGATTATATTGTGTTGGGATACACATAAATCAGATTAGTGGTGATATGATTAAACAAGATAAAGGATTAATTATTGAAGGGTTGAGAATAGAACCTTAGCAGACACTATGGAATTAGAGTAAAAAATTTTGGGAAGTGGAAGTGGGGAACATACATTTATATACATTATTTTGATATAGAATAATTTATTTTTATACATACATGGTGAGTGGGACATGGTGAGAATGATATATAGCTTTATCTATTTGTGGGAAGGGTAGGATTTACATTTTTATATATTTGAATTTATTATTCTTGTTTCATTATTTGTATGATAGGTTTCTTGAAGGATCTTATAGGATATACATGTTATGATCAACCTTCAAATATGTACTTTTTTACAGGACCACTTATGTTGGTTGGTAATGGAATTAGGAATTACTAGACTGAGTATTTATTTAAGAGTATTTGGGGATTCATGGTCCCTTTCAATGTTTATATTTGGTATATTCTATTTACTTCATTTCATGTGTGAAATTAAATTTATTGGAATTTATTATTTATTTATATAGGATTTTTGTCGATGGTATTCATATTATCTCTTATTCCATAAATTAATATTGATGGTAATGTCTCTCATGTGGGTAATTTATATGTCCCATGTGCTACTCTATTACCCACAACCTTTTAGAGGTAGGTTTTAAGGTTTATTATTTCCCACTCGTTACTACAGTTCCAGTAGGGGTAGCTTTGAAGGGAGGGAGTTGTGCAAGGTAAAACAAAAATCTATAAATTTAATCAATTAATAAAAGTAAGAATAGTGAAAATATAATAATTTATATTGAATTGAGATTTTATTAATTCATCTTGAACGTGAATATTCCTGATTATTAATTGTTTTTAGTGGTAATATTTTTAATTTCAAGAAATATCAGTTGATAACTTCATTTTATGTGGTTTTTAGACATTACATTTGTATTTTTTATTTGTTTGATCCAACTTGATCAAAGGGTTTTTTGTTTGGGAAAGAATGTTCATAAAATCCTTCAATATATGAGAGAATATGTGTGAAATGATATATCTTCAAAACCATTATTTTTTATGAAGTCATAATGTGGTCTTACTATAGAATCATTGATCGAAGATTACAATGGGGATAGAGTTTTATTTTACATATGATAAAATTTCAGAAAAAAATGTTTTAGGTTTTCAGCTTATTTTTTTAAAGGTATACCCTAAATTAAAATTCTTATCATATGTACAAAACTGAGGATTACATCCAAAAATCTCCATTATACTATGGATAATAGTGGATTATATCCTTTAAATGAAATCATTTTAGTAATAAATATCATCTTTAGTTGTTTAATGATTTTCATCCTTCACTACATGAAAATCTACCACATTTGGGTTATTATCTGATTGGTTTATTTTAATTTTTTTCTATAAGTATATATATTACATTTTTTCCATTATTTTAATCTATAAATACTCTTTTAAACCAGATATGTGTTTAACACCTGGTTAATGTTTTTCAATAAATTAAAATTTTAATATAATATTCTATGATCAGATCAGATTGTGGAAGATCTGATCAACATAATGGTCAAGTCATATAAATATTAAATTTTGTTTTTCAATAATAATCCACCCATCCATATTGAAGTATATTAACAAACCATTCATTCTTATATAGAACCAATACTTGATATTATATCTTTTCACATCTTTCTTTTGATACATATGACATTAGAGCCTAACTATATTGGTAGATGTAGCTTAATTATATTTTTTAATAATATTGACACATGGTTTTAGAGAAAATCTCTTAACCTCTTTATTATTGATTTGTTTCATATGATCTTATAGAATTTTCTTTACAATATCATTTATACGATGATGTATTGTTTTTATAGATACAAACAAACTTATTTTGTGGATATTATAAAATTAGAACATGAGATGGCCACCAATCTTTTAAGGTCCATACTATAAATATTTGAATGGATGGAGGAATAATTTTTTTTATAAAAATGGGTTTTGATCATTTTGTTTTGATGATATGAAATTATATAAATTATAGAAAGAATTATATTTATTTACTCATAATGAAAAACTAGTGTATTGAGAAAACTATAAATATTGGAATAACTTGATTTCATCAATAATGTTCAATATATATAGTAAATTTTCATCATGTGGGAAAGATACTGAAATATGAAATTATATAAAGATTACTCACTTTAGAACATACATTGTTTTTGAGACTTTAAGGGATATACTAATGGTTGATTAACTACTTTTTTATTTTATTCTAGAAGAATCAGTACTATTTATGTATTAATGATATATGAAAAATATTAGTGGACACCATTAATTTGGTGAGGAGGAAACAATTGATAAACATGCTGTTGAAAAGTTACTGATATTATACTAATGGAATGGTAATTTATGAGGATCGATATAAATGACACGATGCTTTTGAAGAATATAAGTTTTGATAATCTAGTGAAAAACATTTTGTAATAAATTAATCAACAATGGAGGGATACTGAGAATGATATTATAAAACATAAAATGGAATGCATTTCGACTTCTATTTTTTAATATCTTCATATTATATTTTAAATTCCACTTCTATGAATATGTTTATAAAAAATTATACCTAATAAATTTTGAAGATAGTAGTGGTGAACATGACCAACTTGTGAGGATGATGAATAATATATTTATAAATAATAACTTCTACTATTAATATTTAGAGAATACATTTAATATGAAATAAATAAAATAGTCTTAAAATATTATTTTTCATGAGTGAAAAAAGGATATATTAGGATAGAATGTTCTCAATTTAGGAAAATGATTAATGTTTGAAAATCATTAAAGTGGAGAGAATGAAATTATTTATAAGAAAATAATAATTAATGGTGTCTCAATGAGGATCCATCATCCAATAATAGTAACGATTCATTGGATGATGATAGTTTGTTGATCATTTCATTTCTTTAAACTACACCTTGTAATGTTCTTTTATTTATGGGGAATATAACTTCAAATAAGATCATTCAATTTTATTTTTAGGTTAATGTTTATTTTTCATTTGATAAAATAAATAGTTACACTTGGATGGTATATTAGGATGGTATTCCTTCAGTTGATGAAATTAATAGGTATATATATTGCATAAAATTAAAAAAATATTGATGAATGAGCTTAATTTTTATAAGGAAGATATTTTTGAACTAAATTATTAGATTTTTAATATTTCATCTAATGTTCTGAATAAATATTTAAATCTATATAATATAAATGTTAAAATCTATAAGGTCATTAAGGGTAAATGTAAATATATTAATGAGATTAGTGAAATCTAGAGATAAATTACTACGCCAGATTCAAAATTAAATACTAAAATAGTTTTAATGATATAATATGGAGAGAGTAATGAGAATGTTATAATAAAATTAAAAACCAAAAGTTTTAAGTGATTATTGAATAATTATATAAATAGTGATAATTAATATAAAAACATGCATAAACAAATGAATCCTAAAAGTAAAACCTCCAATCATGGTTATAAAACCATTGAAATAATTATTTTTTACAATAACTATTTTTTACAATGTAAAGAAACTTTCTATAAAATGTGTTAGTGATGAGGACATTGGAGAAAGTATGGGTCATTGAAAAAATTTTCAATATCTTAATCAACTTATGATTAATATTTATTTAGATATCATAGTTATACACCCTATAAGGATTGGATAGATGTCGGCTCTAAAATGTATATTTTGTAACCTTAACAAACCCGTGAAAAATGGAGTATGAAACTACTGGTATAACTTTTTCTAGAAGATAGGCTAAGTACCAAGCACTGGAATATATCATAAATGTAAATTTTTTGTTTTTGACAAATAATGGGAGGCAAGTCCATTATTTAGAACCTAAAAAAATTGAATGGTGGATAAGTCATAATTTCAAACCATGTTTGTGTAAAAATTTATGGTATGAGTGATATTATCAATTTAGGTAGGACTTAAATTTCAAATTTCCATTATGTTATAAGAATAATGTATAAATTATTAGCATTATATAACGACACAATGAAGGTTACTCTATAAATTTTCAGAATAAAAAATGTACTATTAAAGGATTGGATAGAGTGCACAGTTTATCTACTAATATGAATGATAAGGTTTACATAATTAAATTAAAAAAATTAGTATTTATAATTAAGAATGTCGTAATGTTTTAAAAGATTCAGCATGTGTCTAGAATATTATATTTTCACATTTTAATGTCTGTACATTAACTAAGATAGCTAGGAAAGGGATACTAAGGGTTTTACTAGAAACTAAATTTATTGTTTCCAATTTTTTGAGCCTTGTAAATTTTGTAAGAAACACAAGTCATGGTTAATTCCATCACTGAAGCCTCAACATCGGTTTCCTTATAGTTAGTTCCCATATATTATTTGGGTCCTATAAAAACCACATTTATTATATGAGAACACATTATGTGTGTCAGATTTGATGATTAATATAGATATATTTGGATCTATATTACATGAAATAAATTCAAATAACTCCCTATTTTTAATAGATTAATTTATCATGCTAAATTCACGAAAACATTACATCATAAATTTATGGAATGATCTATGTAGATAGTTTGTAAAAATTGGTTTTGAATCTTTTATAGTAAAAAAAATAACTTCTAATTTATTAGTATTAGGAAATCCATAAAATAATAAACCAATTAAATGAAGGAATGCATCTATTCAATAAATTACCCCAATAATACTATGTTCATATTTTTCATATATGTATTTATGGGTTGAAACCATGAGTGTAACCAATTACACTATAATAAATATTTTATTTCATCCATTGTTTTAGAAAATCTATTATCAACAGTGGAATAGAAGAAATCCTAAACTCAGTTACATAATATTTTTTGATGAAAAATTTTAATTCTAAATACTAAGTATATAATGATAAATTTGATCAAAATGATAATGAATAAATATTTAATGGTAACTCAATAACTTTTTTTCATAAAGACATTTCAAAAAATAAAAACATACTATTGAAAAAAAAACCTTTATTCCATGTTTTATGAAAAAGATACTTATTATAAAATAATGAATATTAATTTTACACATCATGATTTGGTTTTTGAATCCCCTCTTGTCCAGTTATATGATGATGAAACAAGTCTTTTAGATGTTTACATACTTACAGAATGAATAAGAAAAGAAATAATTCTATATTTTAGAATAAAAGTAGTTAACCCTCAAAATAGATATTGATAAATATTCCCTTTTAACCAAAAACTATATGATCTTAATTAATCATCCATTTGATAACATCATTAGTGGTTCGTAAAAACCAATAATAATATGATCTTCCCTTAGAAATAAATGTGAACATCATTCCAACCCATCCCAATTTAAACCCAACATGGTAGTGGATAAATTAGGAGATAATTGTTGGATATATATAATATAAGATTAAATCAATATATTTTCATGAAATAAGGGTTGGATATTGGTTGATTGTGAACATGATTTTTACACTCATAAGAGTAAAATTGGTATTCCAGAATAAATATGGTGAAAATTGTATTATTCTTTATAATAATGAAAGACTACATAAAAGGGTCGTAATATGGATGTTGGACTAGATTATGAAGTGGGATGACGTGTATCACATAAAATATAATCAAAACCTTTACTTATGACCATCTCATTAATGAGGTACAATAGGGAAATGTTTCCACAACCTAAATCTCTCATTTTTTTCACTTCATGGTTCTTACATATACAATACGTGAATCTACCGACTATTGTGTGGAATAATCTATAGTAAGTCCATTGAAATTTACAACACATCCATGAACATAATTATTTATGGAGTAAAGAACCTATATTCATTGAGTTGAAAAAAATATCACTTCTACCTTTTACCACACATCCATGAACATAATTCTTTATGGCATAAACAACTTATATTCTCTGAGCTCCCTACAACTTCTTCTGAGTCACACCATTTTTAGCCAGAATGGATCTTAAATGTGACTCAACATATATAGATGTATGAAATATTATACTTGACATGATTTTTAATGTCCCAAAACTAATTCTCCCACACATGATTATGTTTGTTGGGTTACGTTACCTCACACATGACTTATTGTATGCTAGAGGTGGCTGACTAGTAGTGAGGGTGTATGAAAAAAGGTGTAGAAACTATACACTCTGGTATAAAGTTTTATCCACAAATTAAATGACCTAAATAATCATCACGAAAAAATAAAATGATAAAGGATAGACCAAAAAATCCAAATGATAATAAAAAAATGTAATGACATGCTAAATTTATGTAAATGATGTGCTTAATTTCATATGAATAAAAGAATAACATATTCGATGAAAGACTCCAAAAACTCAATCCCGAACCTCTTTTAGGTCCCATATATTAATAACAAACCATCCAACAATTAATACGCCAATTCAGGGCCCCATTCCCTTTTCCATACTTACATCCATGAAATCTACCCAAGTACCAAATGGCGGCCTGAACAGGGTTTCAGTATAACTCAGTAGGCCACCTCCAATGATGTCTAAATGAGTTTAGTATGAGCATATAGTGCATATAATTAAGTGGTAAAAGAGTTATAAATTAAATGAACTGCTATTACTCATAAAATAAACCTTGTGACCCTCGTTTTCTAGGATGGAACCTTGGTTAATCAAAGCTAGCTTTAGATCCATACCAAATGTTTCATTAGAGAGGTGGATCCTCATGATTTAAGAAAACTTTCACTAAACCGATGGTATATTATCTTGACTCTGAATAAATTTCAAATATAATGCATCATGAAACCAAAATAAGCCAAGAATTGCTATAAACACGTATATCTTCCCATGACAGGTACCTCTATGGGGAATATAACTTTCTCACTGGGCCTAGAATTGATAAAACCCCTTATATATTCCAATTGAATGCTCCTCTAAGGGAAAATAATCTAATCACTAGGAATAGACCTATTTGAACAACATACATCTTTACATGGTATGAACAACCAAGGGGAATGTAACTATCTCATAACAAATGATGAATTCTTCTATATTAGGACAAATCACTAAGGGAATGTCTAAAGATACATTGAACCAATCCTTCAAGCCTCAAAATAGTATTCATCGTTTATGTAATTATAGATGCATATCATAGACCAGTGTTGGAATCTCCCATATAGGAAAAATAACAGATATTATACATCAATCTGGTCAAACATGTTATCATAAGATATACTGGTGCATTCCATGAAAATAAATAAAAATAGATAATAACCAATTATATCAAAAAAGAACAACATATATTTTGGGTCCTCATAGATTATATCTACATGCATTATCTACATGATAGAAGGAATTTAAACTAGCCACCTGTCAAATCCACCCTTGATGGGATAGATTATAAACACATTTGAAACATCCCCTGAATGGATAACCCATGTACATAACAACTAAATCATCTGACACAACCCCTTAGGGGGATATTTCATATGGATCAACCTAAGACCTCAACTATTGAATATGGAAGAATAACACATGAATTAAATAGACGTGGGATGACATATCAAACATCACATCATGTAGATATTCAGTCATAAACATCAAAAATTCACACAAGAGTAAACTTCAAGAATAGGTCTCATGAAGATATACACACACACAACATGTGATCAAAAATCAAGAATAATTTGCATGGGTATAGGCACCCATGCCAAACAATAATTCACATAGACCATATAAATAGGGTTTAATGGTAAGGACCTTCTACATTAGGATCAATGAATCTTCTGTGACAATGGTCAGAGTATGGGTACTATTATACAATTATGATACAAAGAACCTTCCTGGATACACCATAAAAAATCATAAGGCTTTGGAATTAGAGGAACAACACCCAAAAAGGTAGTGAATGATCACAAATACTTGAGAAGATATGCTTCTGAAAAATATTTAGATCCAAATGATGAGTATATACAGGGAATCTTGTTATGGGTGATGATTCTATAAATTAAAAACAATTAAATTGTTAGTCCCTGACAAAACCCTTTTATTTGACTAAGAAATCAGGAATAAAATGTTCTTGACCAATGAAAATAAGTTATAATAGATCTAGATCAAGAAGGAACTCACTATATTAGGAACCATGGGATCAAACCAATTTCCATTCATAAAAGAGATGTAAGGTAAGGATGCGAGAGAACCCAAAATCATCAGAATAGATATTATATGGTGATGGGGGTTGAGGGAGTCCTTAGAGAGTAAGAAAAGTGGAGATGGTGTGGGTTTTAAAAATGATATAACATGGTGGGCTCACTAGGCATTGAGTGGAGCCACCAACTGGGTTATTTTTCCTTAGAAGAAGCACTTTTGACCATGAATCCCATTGGTAGGTAAGTGGATTCATATTGGATGTAAAATGGTGTCTATGATTATGATATAGATTTTATAGACTCCACCAACATGCTGGTGGATCTACTATATCTTTTTAATCAACAACACTATCCACCAACATGGACCATTCTGATTTCATCCTCCCAAAAATAATTAATGTTATTTAAAAAATAAAAAAATACTAAAACATATATTCATAGGCTTAAATTAGGCATAACTTAAATATAGGTTGTCTCACACCATAGGTTATTATACCCAATGGGCCACTAATCAGAAAAATTATTTTCCACATAGGCCAACACATGTTCTTTCAGTGTACATTTTCCACACTCATATAATCTCTTGGAAACATCAAAATATGTCACTTCTTTTGACACTACTCCAGACTAAGCACACATAACTATGGAGTTCTAATCATGTAGGCTCCTGAAATAAAAGGTGTTCCTTTTTGACATGGGTAGTATCATTTGGTCTTTTATGTCTCACGTTTCAAGGGGTTATATATGTAACTTTTCATTATTACCTAAGTAGATCACATGGAAAGCATGTTTCTTACTATTTAATGACACACTACGGGTATATGTCATTGAATCCACCAACCTAGAACCTTGGGCTTCCCATAAGTACCCTTGTATATGTGGGATTAATTCACCACACTGTAAAGGATTATTTTAATATATTTTTTCCTTCAATCATATAGAATACATGTATTAATCCTAAAATAACAAATCTCTGGTTAATTATCCCCATCTAGTATAAAGGAAAACCACTATAATTCAAAAAATATGAATGGATTAGTCATTTACTTACATTCCTCCCTACTTGAGGTGCATAAACTCCACATGAATATTATACCTTAGGGTCTCTGGATGAAAATTTACAATCAAACAATTATTGGAATCCTTATAGGTTATCCATACATGTTATTCTACCTATAGAATGATACCCCTATATCTCTTTATCTGTCCTCAGAGAATATATACCACAAGCTTTACCCTCATTTCAAATGGTTTCTCTTGAACATTAACATTTTTCTACATCGAATCTTCCCAATGAAAATATAATAGGGGACTTCCCTACCCATAAAAAATATAGGATTCATTAACCTAAACATCCTAATATGATTAGAACTCATTGGAATGGACCATGGAGACACTCTCAACATTGACAATATAACTCAATGAAATATCTCTTGAAGCTGAACATCCATTTCTAAACCTAGTGAAGAAAGATGATCTAGCCTTACCATCACTGTAACATACCTATCACCACACTATTATGATAAATAGAAGCCTTTCATAGATAATGTTTTCAATAATTCCAAACATACTCTTAAAAACACATTACTAGAGAAATTTTTGATATCATAGTTTAAAGAAATCTATAAAATAACTAACACCATTTTAATCTCTAATCTCATATAACATGATTATTGTAACTCAATCACTCTCAACAAACCCATACACCTATATATAGGGTCATTCATGTATACACATAAGGAGAAAATAATATATATAGTATCATAAATCCTACCTTTCAACATTACCCAAACTAGAGACTTCACAATTGAGGCTTGGCTAAATAAAATTCTAATTAAAAGATATAGTGAAAATTGGTTTTAAGTTTTAATTTACATTTTATTTAACTAAATATTAATAATAATCCTGATAAATAATCATTTTATAAGTTTTCATCCACCTCATGTAAGAGTTATCTAAGATTGTACCGTAAATTTATATGGTAAAGGCCATATAAATTGTTGAGGGAACTTTATATAATTGACCCTATGATATAAAGAAATTAACCAATCAATGGAAATATTTAAAATGATATTTGAATCACATGATCATATTATTATGAATGAAATCATGCTCCCTTATCATTTCATCAAAGATACAAAAATATAATTTATGTATATTCAAAATCCAAAATGTCATTTGAGGAGAAATTGTTCGATAATAACATTGGAAAACAAAACCATTATCCCATCCCTGGAAATTTGGACTTTCCCCATACATGGGTTAGTTAGTGTATGTCATGTATCCCATACCAAGTTATAAGAATTCATTATCTATTATCAACCTCACCTAATAAGTTAGATAAATTAACGAACATCGATACATATTTATAATGTCCCTTGTCCTAAAACTAATGATTTGTGTTAGGGTTAGAGTCACTACATGAACTATGAATTATCATCCTATACATAATAGGATACCAACAAGAAATGAGGGTATATAAGGTTAAACTAAGGAGGCAATATCATCATATAAATATAAAATTACATTGAACATAATAAAAAATCACATACATACATATAAATCAATATACAAGTTTCATAGAAAATTATAATAATGAACATAACCCAGGCTATATCAAAATATTGTATATATAATTCCAAGTAGGATTACTTTTAAATAAATCAAATAGGAAAATATCCTAAAAATAATAAATGGAAAAAAATGAGAAACACCACAAAAAAATATTCGCATTTCTAAGACTGATTCCCACTCCCTTACTATAAAACAAATTTCCATATTTATGCATCAATCATAGAGTGCTTTCCAATGTTCTATCCTACAAACACTATGTCTTGTTGGGTACCAAATGGTGGCCAAATCAGGGTTTGAGTATGACTTAGTAGGTGACCACCAACAACATCTAAATCACATCTAGTCTGAGTATATAGTTTATATTTATGACTATAATAAAATAAAGGATACAAAATAAAAACCTGTATAGATCCTTAGGTTTCATGGTAATACCTAGGATCAATCATGCCTATAGTTTCTAGTTATGGATGTATCTCACTATAGTAACTCAGAGAGGAATAAATAAATACAAGGATCACATCCAAATCATTCAATTATAATAATATAATTTCAAATAAATGTATAGCGTCTAAGTAATTGTAATCCAATAAACGTCATCTAAATCCTTGGAGCCTATAAAAGGCATTACAAACTATCATTCATCACCTGAATCCAAGGAGTGTGACAAATAGATTACAAACCAATAGTTGTAATACAAATCCAAGGATTATTCCTAGTGAATTTTAAAACAATAGATAACTCATTTATCACCTCATTTAATTTAGATATTCATGGGATTCTATAATAAGCATGTACACAGGGTCCTAGAGTACATCATGAGTATCCCCTAAAAAATGTCATTTACTTGTGTCCAATGAATCCCTATGGTCATCTATGATTTATCATTTAATTTAAAAGGTCATGAACAACCCATGAGTTAAAAATATCCAAGTTCATAATCTCTAAGAGACTATTTGTGGCTTATGGAGATGTTCAATTTTAGGAAATAGTGTTAATCTATAATAATTTTCAATATAGTAAAATAATGGGGTATGTTCACATGAAATAACAAAGTAAATACTGTATATAAAATAATGCATTGAGGGATATATTCAGGACCACATACCATACACTCATAGATTTTAACTCTTCCAATACCAACTAGAAATTTTTGCCCAAATGGTGGAATGTGACGAAGTTGGTGAACACACAAAACTAAGAGAAAATATACCTAAAAATCATGAGATGTATTTAAAATAAATGAAAAAAACAATGATAAAAGTAATATTGATAGACTTTCCTTAATATCTCAATGAAAAAACTATAAGTGATTGTCCCATGAATTGAGAGAGTGAAAATAACCAAGCTTGTAGATGAATGAGATATATCATTGAGGAGGTTTGATGTCACTGGAAATAGTAGTGCCATAGGGTTAAAAAACCCAAATTTAGTGGGCAAAATAGATATCACACTTTTGATAAGGATAATCGTGCCTCTTCATGGCCACCTCCATGGTGTGAATTTCACTATGGTCCAAGCCAAAATTCCCATGGAATACTAGAATTATAATGGTTTTTAATGCCCTGGATGAAATACCATTCTCGGGCATTTCACCCTACCTATTCCCCATAAACCACTTCGCTATTCTCCAAATTCTATAGAGATGATATTTTATAATGTAATTCTCAGTTCTCAACTGTTATATTATGGGTCCTTATATTGGAAAAAAGATATGAAAATCCCACTAATCTGATTTATCAAATTTTAAATGTTGTACAACCCTCATCGCAATCTATGAACTTCCCGCGAACTATTTTTCCCATTAACGGTCCATGTATCACCTTTCTTACTTCACCGTGGCTGATTATTCTACATAAAGAATGACCGCCTCTTATCCACGAATGGAGATCCTACCAAAACTAGTGTCCTTACACATACCACAAGACTCCCATGAAGCGTGAGACTATGTGGTCTACATACTTATTTTCTTCCATCATGGTGTCTAATTCTATCTGTGATGGATCACCACCTTCATTACACAAATGAAATTTTTTTTCATGAACTTAAATTCTTCTACAAACTATGGGCCTCCCACAAGCCATTTCTCATTGGTGATACGTGTACCACACTTCATGGTCTGCATGGTGCTGCTATGCGGAATGATTCATTGGTTAAATTTCCATTACTTATCCACATACCTCTTAACTGGTCTGTTAACTATTCTTCACTATCCATGAATAGTTATTTGGAAACTACTTTTTAAAAACTCCTTCCATTACCATAACATAAATTCCCAATTTTGAGGCCCAAAAATATGGAAAACACTGGGAAATGATTCCACCTAAAATATCATCTTTGTAAAGAACACCCATGCTACTTCACATTCATCTGTATTATTCAATCATCAACTGATTTCGTCACAAACCTTACAAGTAATGATATATAATCCTTGATCGATCACCTTCGTAATTTTTATATTTTCAATGGAATTTATTTTAACTTTCTTATCATACAACAATATATTTCTTTGAAATCAATCCTAAATATGACTGGCAATATATTTTATCCCCATTTCCATCATAAATATTGCATCATAAGTTCTCCAAATAAATTATAGTATTTTTGAAATATATATGTACAAAGCATCTTTATTTTTAACGAAAATATTTTTTCTACCATAAAATCCAATATTATCAAATAAATCCATAACAATTCTCTAGGATTCACCTTGAAATTCAATGTCTTCAAAGAATTAACATTTTTTATGGAATATCAATACTTGGGGACTTCATCCAAACTCCATTAACATTGGAAAAGCTTCATCAAATTGACTGTAATGAGATATTCATATCTCATTGAACTCCATTGAAATCCAATTACAATTACTTGACAAAAATACAATCCATACACAATGTGGGCTATACACAAGAGAAATTGTTTACATAAATTCAATTTATAACACCTTAGGTATAATCATAGGTTCTACTTGATCATTAAAAAAACTCTTCGATTGTATCTAATATATAAAATAATCTTTATGGTTATTTTTATGGTTTTATCAACCTTGTTTCCAAGGCTTTTTTAAACCTTTCTCTGATACCAACTATAACGGTCCACAATTTTACACCTATATAATACATCTATATAGACGAAAATACATTACACAACAAAAGAAAACCCCAACAAAACCATATAAGATAAGTGTCATTGGAAAATATAAACAAACACAACTTTTTCATAAAAAAATAGACATTATCTTCTGCTTATTCAATCATAACATGAACACATTTTCTTATATCATACCTAATAAATTTCTTCAAATCCATGGGAAGATAAACATATGAAAAGGGTGATATTAGGTGATCCCCAAGGGTAAAAAAAGGAGATATTATATCATAATCATAAATGAATAAAAAAATAAAAAAAATTGAAAATTATATTCTATTTATCAATGATCAACGTATTATTTCATGGAAATAAACATAGAATTTTATAAGGTGTAAATCATAAATGAATCAAATAACCATTTCCATGAAAGTATAACTTAATCCATGAAATTGAGTAATAAATAAAAAAATAATAAATAATTTCCTTATTAGTCATGGATCATTACCAAGACCATTATAGTAGAAAAAATTCATTTACTAAAATGGCTTTACTCCCCATTCTTTCCCTACATTTCTAAATTATGTTCACTCCTCATTCTACTCATTTCTATCTCATAATATATAAATATTTATCCAATGTATTGGAGGGAGATATAGGTCCCACCCATAACATAATTAAAAACATATATATGTGTTCCAGATTATCATAAAATATTCATCATATCATAACTCATGAAAATAAATGGGTTTCATAAACATTTCATCATTTCATAACCTGTGGGGAAGTAGAAAAATTTAATAAAATCCTCCCATCATAAACATAAACCATCAATTTAAAAAATAAATATGGTAACCCAGTACCATATCCCTAATAAATCATAATTAAAAACAAATAATATTGTATTTGATGTAATATGATTTTGAAATATCTCTTGAAATAATTCTTTTTGAAAATATCCTTTATGTTTTAAATTTTATTTTATATCCATACAATTACAAAAGAAAAAAACTTATTTCGAAAGAACTTCGAAATATTGTAAAGGAAGTTCCAATTCATTAAGGCATCAAGAAATTATGGGCTTTTATTCATTATATATATGTTAAAAACATTCTTTTCATATTTTTTCAAGAAATGTAAAAAATGACCTCATTTAGAAATTGAAAAAATATTCCTTTCAAAACATTTATTATAAATTTAAATTTCTATAAAAATGATTTTTTTTTATAATATTAGTAAAAATATTATTTTAACTTTTTTTAGGGAACATGTACATGGAATAAAAATATTCCCCAATATATACTTACATATAAACAATCCTGATTAATATTGTTATTGTGAAATTATCCCTTACATTAGGTATGATTTCCTTCATACGTATATAAAAATACTATATATTTGATTGAATAATGTAATTATTTTATTATATAACTTTATTAATATTTATTATATCATATATAATCCTATTATATAATATTATGATCCAATTATCAATAAAACTTCGTTATTATCCTTCTTTTGGGAGTTAACTGCTTCATTTTCTTATGCATATTTTGTCATATAAGTCTCATTTCCTGTGCATAGAATATAGTTCATTCATATAAAAAATAATATTAAGATAATATATTTAAATGTATTCATTATAATAATTTATATAATTATTATTGAATGGTGATCATGTAAAATGAATTGCATCGTGTCATGGAGACGGTAGGTCATACGTATGCACAAGCAACGATATCAGTCCGTTAATGGTGAAAAGAAAAAAAGTGGATGGTATATTAACTTTTTCTTGAGTCAATATAATTATATAATTATCATATATATAAATATATTATTTACATCATTATACAAATCTATTTAAAGTGGTGATGAAAAATAGACTACACAATGGTGTGGAGACGGTAAGTCGTATATACGGATGTGCACTGCTTTCATTGGTCATATGATGGATAAAAGATGAAATATGGTTTTACCATAATCATAATAAAGTCTCAAAAAATATATGATACTTTGTTTGATATTTTTTAGTAGAAACAACATATGAAGAGGATGTTAAAGAAAAAATAAACACGAAAGTGTTGGTAAAGATGGTTACATGTTCTTTAGTGAACAGTTAGTAGAACTCATATTAAGGACACTAGGGATGGACATTAAAGAAGACTGAAACCTCTATAATGTGTTTCTATAATTTCAAAAGATAAATTTTTAGTTCATGGTAGAGCTTGAATGCTCAAACTAATGTGAAGAATTGAGGGAGGTGGTGTCCTTTAAAAATTGAGGTGAGCGACACTTTTGGAATTTCTCAAAACATTAAATTATAATAATTTTATATTACATAAAAATAACAATAAATGAAAATTTATTGTAATATAATACAATATATAGTTTTTATATAATCAACCAAAATATTTTATAGAAGTTTTGTAATTATTTTAAACCTAATAATTTTTATTAACTATTAGTAACCAATTTTAATTTGAACAAAGGTAACCACTTATTTAATATTAAAATGTGGTAATTTTGATTTATGTGATGTCAATTAGACCATAAATGAACCATATATAACATATTTTACCATATTATAATTATTTTTTATTTTTATAGATATTATATTATTTTAAATAATTTAAAATAATATTATTTTGATAAAATATCATGAGTTTTAATTTTTAAACTATTCATTAATTGGACTTTTAAAAATAAAAAAATTAAAATTTCACATTGAAAAAAAATATTTTCTTTTATATTTAAGAGTTTAAAGAAATATTTAATGTTTTTTCCCATTAATTATCACAAATTGTTTTTATTTTAATATTTTTAAACACTTTTATTTGATATTTCCATTAATAAAATAATTACTGCATCAACATTGTGTAAAAAGTTAAGGTTATTATTTAGTAACTAAAAAATTTAAATAAACAAAAATTATATTTGTAAATATTTTATCTATAAAAAATACTTTGGATCAAATATATCTCTTGGTTAACACAATATTAAAAATATATTATACTTATTAAAATAAGTGTGAGGCATTTTGTCACATTCAATGATTTTAATAATATCTATGGTATTTTCAAGGAAAGGCTTCTATTAGGTTATTAAATTTAAAAAAAAGGTCATAAGGGTCTTATTTAATTCATAAAATTAAAATTGAGTAATTGTTTGGGCCATTTTATAGTCCATCTAATGTTATTTGTAACCTAAATTACATAATTTTCCATTAACCATGGTAACAAAATTTTCAAAGGTTAATATTTAGATTGGTAAAAAATAAAAGGGACCTATTTAATAAATCTAGACCTTATGGATAAATATTATTCATTAATTTTTAAAAATTAAAAATAAAGAAGTTTTAGAATTTAATTTAAAATAAAACCAATAAAACTCCAAGGAAATTAGTTTTTTTCTAGAAAATGATCATTTTAAAACTATAATATTTTTATAATGAAATCATATATTAAATAATTTTCAAAAAACATAGTTAGATTACTAAAAATTAATTAATTAAAATTTAAAACTATTAAAAAACAAAATTTTACCATGTAAATACTTTAATAGAAGATATAGTTTTCAATAAATTTTATTATTTTCATTATTCCATAAATATATTTTTAGAAAATTATATAAAATAATTTTATGATAATATTTTCATGCTGTATTCAATAATGAAATTTATTTTTTCAAATACAAATTACATAACTTCTAAAAATAAATACTCACCCATAAAAATAAGAAAAATTCATTTTTAAGGAAAACAAATATTTGAAGAATAAAATAAATTTACTAAATATTTTTTCATTATTTTATAATAACATACCAATACATTAGTATTGAGTTGAAAATGTATATTTATTTTATATATTATTTACTCATATTATTTTCTCTAATTTTACGGATATGTTGCAATGAACAATTTAAACTGATAATATTTTAATAGTGTCTCGTCGTTCGTTTAAACTAGGTGTTGCATACAATGCATGCTATCAAAGAAATCAGGTTATTTAAAGAGAAATAATTCATAAAAATATATGTGTGCTACAGTGGGGTCATGGAAACCTAGGTCATTCAATTACTCAATTTATTAAATTAGAGATTCTATGATTTAATGGTGTGGTTGGGTTCTTGGGGAGTTATTATTGACTTATAGGGATTTATTATTACCTCGCTTCATGAAAGATGTGTATAGAGGTTCATTGCCTCTTCTATTAGCCATTAAATTTTTAAATCCGGATTATTTGTGTGTTTAAATTCATTCATTATATATAAAATTATTTTATTAAATGTGTTGATAATTATTTATAAAGGAAATCGTGTTTTTTTAGTTTCCATAGAATACAAAAATTGTTTCATTTTTAAATAATTAGCTTAAAACTCTTTTTCATGACCCTACACACTATAATTTTAATAAAATTAACAAATCGTTATTATTAAGGAATATTTACATTTCAATTTTTTTGGTCTTTAAACAAGTTTTTATATTCTTATTTGAATCATTTATGGTATACATTATTCTTTTAAAAGTGTCCATACTATTTTATTTTTTAGTAAATGTTTCAAAAATCCCAATTCACAATTTAATAGTGATGTTTCTTAATAAAAATTCACTTGGAATATGCACTGAGATTTTTTTAATAGAAAAATGGGTGTGAGTTCCCATGGTATAAGACACATGTATTATATTGATGTTTTTTTGTGTAAGAATTTATTCGTATGTGAGGTTATCAGGGGTGAGGCATGACTATGGTTTCTGAATTGTGTATGCATAGATTTATTTTTATCCATGTTTTTTTAAATGATTTATTGGATAAGACTAATTTTATACATCATGAGAAATCATGGTTATCTAGAAGATTTTATTAGAAAACACGTTGTACTAGTTTTGGATCATGCACTTACTAGTGCATTCTGGTATAGTGTTCATCATACTTTCGGAATATCCTGTCGGTTAGGCCAATTAGAGAATGATTCAATTTTAGGGTTTTTGAATTGAACCAACCATACCAATTTTGGTGGATCATGTTATAGTATTATATAGTCCCCCCCATATGTCTAATGTATATATGATCACTAGAACATGGCTATATTATATTTAATATGTTTCTTTTATTACTATGATTGTTGAATATAGATATCTTTATATTTACCATAATATGTTGTTTCTATTTTGTCTATTTTTTTATGATTTCTTCTTAATTACTGGGTATTTATTTTGTAAAAATAACCTGAGAACCTCATGTTTTGAATATATTTTAGAACCATTTTCATTTCTTTTTATAAAATCTAAAAAATAATGTCTCTTATAAAATGTTTTTACCTTCATATCTAAAATGTTATTATGTTAATGAAAAATAGATACATAATGTTGTTGGATTTATATCTAAAAATATAATCATATATTTTAAATAATTTATTTTAAATAAGAATTAAGTATATATTTAATTTAAATTCAATGTGTGTGGAGTGGTTTCTTTTGGGATACCTACTAGGTTTTTTTCCCATTAATATATATGTGTCTGTTTGTGTGTGTCTATGTCTGTATATCATTTACTTGTAGGTTTAGATTCTATTCAGTTATGGAGAAGTTTTAGTATTATGGTTGGATAGTAAATTGTGAAGGTATGTGGTGACTAGGTCCAATATTGTATGTTCTTCTTTAGTGTTTTGTTATATCATCCAAGTCAGCAACCTTATATAGAATTTTATATTTATTTTTCTGTATCTCTTGAGATAGAGGATAATTAATTTTTTATTACATGTTTGGTTTTTCTTATTTCTAAAACTATTAATCTAATTTCACATGGATCTATGATGTATAGAGTGTTCATGAAGGACATTTGGTTAGAAGCCTTATGTTAAAAATTATTCTTCCAAAAGTAATCGTTCCCATTGTTTATAATTCTAATCTATTGTTCATGTCACTATCCCTGGGTTATTCATAATACCACTAGGGAAAGTCACAATCACACTCGAGTTCCTAGATTAGTGGTGTTAGAGAGTTTCATCATGAAAAAAAGTTAGTGAAGCACCCTTTTTAATTTGGGGTTTTCTGGTAAAAAGGAGTTAAGACTATCGAAGATCTACTCATAGGAGCTACAGGAGTCCTACTAACTCTTACTCATAATGAACCTGGATTCGACATGGTATGCTGGGATTTATATCATTAATTTTAACCATTTCTTGTTTATTATAAGATTATTTTTTTCCAGGTTGATGATATTAAGGATTTTATCCAAGTTATATAGTTGAATAAAATGGTTTCTATGTTATAGTGGTGAAAAGGAGAGAAGAATTAGAGGCTCAAAATTATCCCAATTGGTATGGAAAATTATATAATGACATTTAAAGTATTCTTGTTTTTATTCTAGTAACAGTTTCATGTTTGTAAAAAATTCGGCAAAATGGTGTGGTCAAATTGGGTATAACCACTACCCCTTCTGTAAACATTTGACTACTTTCTATATTTTATTATTTTGGTTATTGGTGGATTATTTTAGTGATAATTATTTTTGATTCACAAATAAAACATTTATTTCCAAGGGATTAAATATTTTTTAAAAAAATTAGACTAATTTTCTGAAATTTCCAAACAAATAATGATTTGGTTTGGAATGAGGGAAGATGGTTTTAAAACAAAATAGATACATTTTTTAATTATTTTAGGATGATAAATAAATTTTAATGCTTGGTGTTTTATTATTTAATATAGTTATGATAATAAATTAAAGATTTAGAAATTTATAAAGAGGATTTATGAAATGATTTATAAAAATTTTATGTTTTGAAATTATAATAGAAGAAATAATAAATGTCATTTGAAATTTAACAATGATATTTTTATGTGCAGTTTGGAAATTTATAATATGTGTTGGAAAAAATTAAAATAATGAAATTATGTTAGATCCTAAATGTATTAAAATATATAGTATTTAAATGGAATCTTATGGTTAGAAAAAGGGTGTGTAGTTTTTAAATGATTTAAAGGGGATCATTAATTTTTTTGTGCTAGTATCTTATTTCTTAGATTTTTGAGTTTCAATCGGAAATAATTTTTTATTAGATGATATTAGTTGTTTATATATCTTTATTAGACCTATGTTTCTTTTATTATTTGAATCATTCTTCCCATAATAGTATGAAGGGATCATAAAGACCTAGAATCATTGAGATTATTTCATATTCATACTTCCAAAGACTCATGTATAACCTTCTTAGTCATTGATTATTACCATACACTGAGTGGTGTGGTGAATCAAAAACATATTATTCCTTTTCTCAAGTTATTTGTTGATGAATTTTTGGATTTTTTATTCTTTAAAGATGAATTTATCCCAACCTTACTGTATGAATTTTCTTGACTAATAAATCTTTCTTATAGATGTGTTCAGTGGCGAAATGGTGGTGAAATTTATTTCTATAGCCAGCCTATAATGGGTCATGACCCTTCCAATTTTTTGATGAGTGAATTTCAGCTATCTTATGGTGAGATACTCATTATATGGTCTAGTGTGATCATATTTTTATGATATGGGATCTTAAAATGATGGAAAATTAATGTTGTTACATATTTTGTTTGAATTTTAGGCGTTTTTCTGATTCATGACTCAAGGATTTATATATAATTTGATATATAGCCTAACTAATAATGTTGGGGTTAATTTATTGGTTTTTGAAAGATCGAGTTTTAGATGAAATATTATTATAATTGTGAGACAACTATTGCTGATCCATTCATTATTGGGTGTCACTTGTTTCCTTATGAAGTATAGTGATTGATTCCCTCACCTGACCAATCATTTAATTGGACATTAATTTATTAATTCATGGAATTTGTTTTACTCTGTTCTTAGTTCTTTCATCGTTATCCCTTATGTGAGGATTTTGTAGCTTTTGATAAACTCAAAATCTGTCACCATGTTATTTTTTTCTATGGTTGTAATTTTCGAGAGTTATTTTGGTGATGAAATTATTTTTAGGGATGAATGGGGCCCATCTTGGTTAGTGTCATGTACTTTTGTCTTGATTGTGGTCATGGTGTTCCGTGTTTTTTAAAATTGATGTTTTTTGGGAGGTTAAAACTCACAGTTCCCATTTGTTCATACTCTCTATGTTGGAATTTCTAGGGGTGAAATATGTTATTATATGGATTATTGTCACACCTTGAGCATTTTTATCCTTATTATTATATTTACCTCTTTACTCTTAATCTTATTTTTCTGTTTTGTGCCAAACACGATTGAAATTTGGAATATTCATGATGTTTCCTCCCATCGCATGGTTAAGGTGCATAGTGACTAAAATTTTTATTAAACTATGATAATAAACATTATATAGAATTCCTTTTTCACATGATTGAGTTCGCATAGTTTAGCATAAACCATGGTCTTACCATTATGTAGATGATTTTTAAGTTCATTTTGAATGTGCACAAGTATCACACAATTTGGGGAATACTTCAAGGGTCTCAGTTGAAATTATTCAAGTCGTGGTTATGAGATATTTTTTTAGAACATCGATTGTTCATGGTTTGAAGGAAGAATATTGTAATTATGTGAGGGAATTTAGTTCATAATACAAGGGTTTTCACATTTGGTTCACAGTTTTGTAAGACTTGTGACTAAACTCTGAAACCTTCCCGAACCCAAAAAATTTGTACAATTCCCACTTATCCCTATTAAAATTAAATCCATCTTTCCTATATTATTTCCTCATTTGGATTCTACCAACTAGGTATCTTATCCCTTTTTATTTCCCTCCGGATCATGGTGATTTCAATTCATTTCGTCAAGCACTTGTCTTGATTTCATAAAATCATCACCACTAGTCCTCGTATCCTCATCTCTTAATTATTATTTCTCTTTTCACATTCATTGTAGAGGTAATGGAAAATTAGGGTAGCCCTAGAATCATTTTTTAAATTGGGGGTTCTTTAGATTTAGGGTTTTTTATGGTTTTATATCCTTCCAGGGATTGATTATTTCCTCTATTAGTATAAGAGATGTTATGAGGTAGGACCCCCCATGAATTTTATTTTAAATTTTATAACCATTATTACAAACTTTATTAAATTAATTCTTAGAATATAAAGTTATAGTATTAATTTGTTTGATAATTATTTGGGAAATATATAGATATTTTACCTAGTTTACATTTAATTCAATGGTGATTCCCCCCTTAATTACATAACATAAAACTATTTTACTTGACCATGTACATCAGATGTTTGATAAAATTACATAATCATATATTTTAATTATTTATTATTTTTCAAGAGGTGTGTCTTTCACACTAGATTCAAAATGGTCCAGTGAAGCTTTTAGAGTGTGATTGTTTCACTAAAAATGGGTCTTATAGTATGTTTATTTAAGAATTTTCTTAATTATATGTTTCAACTTCTAAAGAGTAGTTTGTTGATGAAAATTTCCATGGAATATTCCCATGAAATGTTTTATTTACAAAATGTAAAAGGGTTTCATAGGTATTTGAAACATTTATTATATTTATGATTTTGTGAGGAAGGGGCTATTTTTGAGAGGGCGGATCTAGAGTAATGATTTCATATGTTTTCTAATTTATGTATTCAAAGATAAATTTATTACCACATATTGTTTGTCAAGGCTTATTATATCAACTGAATTTTATAAATCATGGGAAACAAAGTGTAGTTAGAAGAACTTATGAGAACACATGTTGGAGTTGTTTAGAATAATGCTATAACTAATGTCCACTAGTATGGTGTTCTCCCTACTTTGGAAATTTACCCCAAGGTTTGGGAAATTGGGGAATTCGTGTGAATTATAGTGGTTGGATTACATCAGGAATTCCAACATGGATGGATCATGTTTTATTATGTTATGGTTTTTCCCTCATCTCCGAGGTTCCCATGATCAATGGTACATGGCTATATTTTAAAGGATAAGTTTCTTTTATTAATGTGATGATAGTCTATCCTTTTCTCTATGTTTTCCATACATTTTTTCTATAATTTATTTTTTTATAACACAGTAATCCTTTTTAAAAAGAACTAGTGACATCATTTTTTTAAAATGGTTTTGATCCTCTTTTTTTGTTAAATATTCAAAGGAATGTATCTTATAATATATTAACCTCTCTGTTAGAAATGTCATTGTTTTAAAAGAAATATAAAAACATATTATTATTATTCCTTTATATCTGAGTGATAAAAACCTATGCTTTAAAAAATATATTTCAAATTAGAATGAAATGGATCTTTTATTTAAAGAGATGTATGAGGTGTTGTTTCCATTGGCATGTATTCTATGATAATACCGTATATCATATATATATATATATCATTCTGTTTTTGGTTTAGAATCTATTCTATCATGAATAGGTTATAGTATTGTGGATAGATAGTGAATTATAGAGTTATTAAGATACCATGTGGTGTATTTATTTAGTTATTTAGTATTTTATCATATAAACCAAGTTATCTACCCCTATATGGTATATTGATTTTAGTTTTGTGTAATTCATGATACAAATTCTTGTTTATTTGATATGACATATTTTATTTTATATATTTAAAAATAGTTTTACTTCATTATGCATGGATATCTCACATAAAGAGTGGTTATGCCAAACCTCCATATGGAAGCTCCAAGTTGAATATTATACTTTTGGGTGAAATTATTCCCATTGGTTATTCTTTGAAGCCATTTTTCTTATCCCGAGTTTTAGGGGATCTAGAATATCCCTTTTGTATATCACAAGCTAGTTTGAGTTCCATGATCTGTGTTGGCTTAATATTTTTTCATAAAAATATCTATAATTAAATAATTATAATATATGTATGATAATAATAATAACAAATGTGATAAATAATTTATAACTTAATAATATAAAAGATTCTTAGAAATAAACATTCTAATTTAAAGATGAAATAAACATATAGAACGCTCTTTTGGATGAATTTAAAAAATAGAATTTAATTATTCATGATATTGGTGGAGATATGAAACCGACTTTACATGTAGTAAGGGTTTGTTTCTACATCCAAAATCATTTCAATTAGTATTCCATTAATATTATATCACCTCTTTTTTGTCTCATATCTAAGATATAGAATATATTAATTATTTTTCCCTTAAATTTTTATGTATTTATGGTCTCCTTTTAACCCTCATAGATTTGATTATTATAGATTACATTTTCATAAATATTTTTTTTCTACTTTTCTGTTCATGTGGATATATTTCCTATCACCCATCATTCCACTATCATCCTTTTTAACTAATAATAAAGTGCTTATATGGTGTTATTTAGACTTAAAATGTGTACATTACTAAGGGTATTGTACTACATAAATGGTTACCTTCAATTTATATCCTTATAATTAAACCTATTAAGTTTATAACATAATATTTTCAAATATCTAGATTCCTCTATATGATTTATCAACATTAATTTTTTTTTTAATTTTTCTATTATTGGTTATTTAATCATTTAAAAAATGTTTTGAACTAATTTTTCTAAAAATTTCAAAATGATTTTATAAAGTTACTTATTGTAAAAATAATATAATAATGTAACCTAGTGAAATTAAATATCATTCAAATTTTTTTCATTCATTTTCCACTATATTCATACCAATATTATTCTAAAAAGTCATTATTTATATTATATGTTGTATTCATTTTTTATTTTTTGAAATATCATTCTTTTTAAAATAAATAACATATTTTAGTTCTTACTCAAAAATGATATTTTATATATTTATCTCAATGTTGTATAAAAACTAAATATTTTTTTCTTAAAATGTCTATAATTTTAAATATTTAACTAAAGAATATTTCATGTACACTAATACTATATTATATTCCACCATTTTTATATCTTATTACATTTTATTTTCTCAATTGATATATTTTTTATTATATAATACACTAAAAAATCCTTTGATTTTTATACAAACTCCTATATAAATATGAAGTGTTTAAAAATTTCTTTAATTTCATGATCCCACGTTTTATGATTATTATTTTATTCATCATGGTGATTTCATTAAAAATCAACATAATATTCATTTAAAAATTCTATATTTTACCTGATCACATATCTCAGTTGTTTATGATCTATTTTATTTTGTATATTTTAAATTGATAATTTGTTTCCTCTTTCTATTCATTTATGCACATTCTTATCACATGTTTACAAATTTCCCCATGTCAAAATTGTTTTCAAGTATATTCTGATCAACATTTGTGGGGTCTATGATGATTAATTTCAAAAAAATTGATTTACTATTTAAAGTGTACCTAGATTGAAAATATATCAAAATTTTGACTATTGTTATTTTTTAAGAGTCATTATATTTTTAAAATGAATCTATATTTTGATCCAAATTATGATATGTAGACCTAGGGAAATTTAATTCATATCAGTGTAGAGTTTGGTTATTTATGGAAATTATTATGAAATAAAATTCATATTTAAATCATTATATTTATAAAAATTATCTATAGAATAGTACGTAAAGTATAACTTATATTAACTGATAAGGAATAAAAATTTTCATATGCGTGTGTGTGTTGAGACATATTATGATGTTATAATAGTTTCTGTTGAAGATACCATGTGGGTTTTCTATCATGGTTTCTAAAAATGTTAGAAATCATGGTAAAATATTTATCATAGTGTTTAATTTGTGAAGAAGAAATTTCGTTAATGGGGTTATAAGAGAACATCCCAAATTTTTAGTTTTATTTAATTTCTCCCTCAAATTTATACATGTAAATAATAATATCATTTAGTTTTTAATGATATAATCCTATAATTTTTATACATATTTATTAAATAATATTCTTTAATTAAATTTATGAAATAATAAAAAATCATTCCCTCTTATCCGGAATGATTGTCTTTATAACTCTTCATGAAAATAATTTTTTACCAACTAATAATAGAATAATGATTAATAATAAAAATATTATTGTTACTAGATGTATAAAAATGATATAGTATGTATAACATCTAAAATGGTGTAATAAAATTACTTCTATAGAATTCATTACTACTTATCAAGTATTATTAAATAACCACATAACATTTATTTATGTAATATATTAATATAGTCATTATTAATGTAACATATTAATTATAATGTATTTTTTAACTTATTATTATAAAATATTTCTTAGTTATATAATAGTATTCCCCTTTTTGGGAAAACTGGAGGGGGTTGACATTGTATCTAGATATATGACAAGGTCCCTTAATGATGCTGATATGCAGAATGATGACCTTTTCCTAGATTCCCTCACAAATCCTTGTAGTGCCTAAGACTTCAATCAGTTTACCTCAATGGATGAGGTTCTGGGTAAATGTCATAGGGATGATGTTGTTTAATTGAATGCACCCAAAAATATAATGTTTTTAGGGCATGAAAAAGCTAACATAAATTTCTTCCCTATGTTAGACTCTATTAAGACACCTAAAATTTTCTTATTAAATCTTAATGGCCTTGATAATGTAGGATGTTGTAACTAAACTAATTCTCCCCGGCTACATAGCTCTAAAGCTGGTGAGGGCTCTTAAAAGGGATTTTTCCTAGATAAGGGACCAAATGATGCATTAAATGAGTCTGTTCATGATGATATTGCTACACAGAAGTCAGTTTAGGGGGAATATTAAGATACAGGTGCAGATGATGCCTTAAATAAGGTCGTGCATAGGGATCCTACCACAATGGCACCAGCTCAAGAAGAGGCTCCCAATGATGTATTTCCTTGATAAGACACACATGACTCAGTGAAATATTTCTTACCAATATTGTATGATATGGTAGATGGGGAATCACATTTTCTTCCAATTCAATGGAGGAGTGGGCATCACTTGTTTCTATGAGGGGGATCTTGAGGTCGGGGTCTGTATAAAAAGAGAAGATATCTAATGAAAGTGATAAATTCTCTATATTTTTTCCTTGGTGAGGGTATGTCACATTTTGAACATTTCCTATTTATTATCAAGTAATTTTAATATTAATTAATAATTTAGATTCATGTATTTTTTAATCCATGGTTGAGTCGTATTCGTATTAATTATATAATAGTATCATACAACCATAGAATGTTCCATAACAATTTTTAGTGTTTAATGGAATATAATGTGTTTTATAAGAAAATAATATGTGATTAGATAATATTTTTAATTGTAAAACAAAATTTTATATGGAATTTTTAAATAATGTTTAATTATAGATATGGTTTAAATTTTCATAATCATATTATATGTACATTTTTTAAAGTATAATGTTTTCCTTAAAAAATTGAATGTATTGGGTTTTACACTGAAATGTTGTGATAAAATATTTATTTTTCTCATTTAAAATTCAATATATCATATATTTTTATTTTTCAATATTATCATAAAATAAATATTAAATTAGGATAAGGGTATCACTAGAGAACCATAATTATCATTATCATCAACTTTTAACAATATTATATAAATTTAAATTCACCCAAACTATCATTGTAAATATTTATTGAAATTATAAATGTATTCTACTTGAAATATGAATTTTATAAAAAGATAAATATGTGTTGTTATAATTTGGAATAAATTATCTTAGGGTGAATATTATGTTTTCTTAAAAAATGAATTATGGTTGAATAGTTAAAAACTATCGATTTCGGTATATTGTCAATTTTAGGTCATCCATGGGATATAAATGTTTAAAAAAAATTAGACCATTGAACAAAACATATAATTCAATTAGTGACTAACATAATTTATTAAAAAACAATGTAATTAAGATGAAAACCTATATATCAATTTAAAAATCCTATGTTATATTTTATTCAAATGGAGAACTGTATTTTATTCATTTCTGAATAATAAAATAAATATTATTATTATTAAAAAAAAATATGGGTACACAGAAAAGAAAAATGTTACATCATGGGGGATAGATGTGGTCAAGACCAAGAGCATCACCACAAATAAAATACTTATTTTCACTTGTAAGAGAGTGAACAATCTAGTAGACAATCAACACGTACTCTTGTAAACCTATAGAGGATAATAAATATTTGTCATATTTTCTATCGTAGTAGAAGTAAATAATCACAACTTCTTACCATATCATGTCTCTACATGATCATATAGTGTAGGGTATACTCCAATTGAAAGATAGGAAACCTGAAAGACAAAAAACCAATAGATCTAAGTTCTCTTCCATTATAGATAATAAAATATTCATTGAGATGCATTGTCATAATCTTGAAAATAATGCATGAGCTTCAGTGATGATAGGATTATTATTTTCATAGTATTTCAAGAAATCCAGAAACATAGAACCCCTAAAATCTTGAATAAAACCACATAAACACATGATTCCATTAATACTAGAATCATCTAAGTTGATATTGATGCCTTACAAAGTAACTTTCTAGTGAACCCAATGTCAAAGTCTTTCCTGGGTCATGGAAGTATTTGGGGAAGTAGAGTGGTGGGTCTAACTATTGAGGAATAAAGGGATGTCACTAGTATTAGTAAGTGAAAAGGGATATATAAGTGTATAAAAATATTCTTATTTTATACTTATTTATGTTGGACTTGTTTCATTATGCCAAGTATTGTTACAAAGCTCCCATATTACCCAGCAGTTGGCTATAGGAAGATTCATCTTAGCCTGAAAATATAAAGGCTCACCTTCATTTATCTAAAAATAAATAAAAATTATATAATATTCTGAATGTAAGGAACCTAATCCCCTATTAGTCCATTGAGACTAAAACATATATATCGACCTCACTCCCCTTCAAAAAACAAGTGAAAAATTGATTCTAGATTATCAATTTCATAGGACGTGCACTTTTAAAATAGAGTGATAAGTTGTTTCTTCATATTGGAATCTACAGGGAAATAAAGATTACTTTTACACAATATGATAAAAATAACTTTACACGTTTTGATTTTACATGAAAATTGGGTGGCCTATGAATTATCGTTGTTGTGCACCTAATTGATGTTGCAAAAATCTAAGAGGCAGAATAAGCCCAAGTCGACTCGGCTAGAAAAACTCAAACCATGTTCCTTGAAAAATACATGCTAGATTGTAAGAGCCTTTGGTATGTGTCTACCATGGAATCAATGAATGCATTATGAAATCATGCATGATAGTAGCAGTTGTTTAGAACATAACACCTTGGAAAGTAGAGGATATTTCTAGTATAATAGTCATTCCATGAGAGAATGATGCGCCTACCAATGAACTATCGATATTTATATTAAAAGATAACATTAGAGTCACAAATAATATTCCAAAGTTGAGGTCCCTTCATATTTTGATCAATCTAGGGAAATATAGAGGTTTCATACTTTTTTCTAAAAAACAATTCTCAAAGATATGGTTTAGAGAAATAATATCTATTGAGTTTAGCTTACATGCACTGAACAGTCTCATAGATTTTTTAATATTAAATTTTCCCTCATTAATGGGCTATGCGAACCTTGAAGAACTGGGCCAATAATTTCAACCATCCTATGAATAATCCCATGTGAAGATATTGAGGATTTTTTTCAATTCTTCTAATGAGTATCTTAGGATCCCACAAGAATTGTGGGATATAAATATGAATTAAAGAAAGGAAACTATTGAAGAGGTTGATCATACCACTAATATGTAGGAATATACTATTCTTTTTGGTAATTCTATATGTGATTCTGGTAAGGATACCTTCAAAGTCTTGGATTCAATTTTTTTTATTCAACAAGAGAGCTCTCAAGTAATAAATAGGTAATTGCCTTATAGAAATACCTTGCACATATAAGATGGATTTAGCTTCCCTTCCTGTTAACTTTTTAGGCATATAGACACTACTCTTAGTTATACTAATGCATTAACTACTCCCAATAATATACTAGAAAATAATCACATTGAACCATTTAATTAAATTACTTCTTCTATTAATGAAGAATACCATATCCTTCATGATGAATAGTGGGAGATTCCAATGAACCCATATGAGCCACTGAATGTATTCACCCTTACATTCATAATTTCATGGACCATGTTCCTAATAAGAACGTATTGATTCATTATATATATGTTTGGGGAGAGAGGGCCACTATGGGGAGGACCTTATACTAACTTGAAAAACCCAAACCACCACCTAAAAAGAGAGAAAAAAAACTACGGTGAATAGACTCATAAAAAAATAAGGTTATGTACCCATTTTTAAAATCCACACCACCTAATAAATTTTAGGGTGAATTTTGATTCCAATATATCATGATATTTATCAATGAAAATATTTTCCATATTGAATATGACCACATTACTATCAATATTCGATAAAATTTATTGAGTGAGGCCAATCACCCATAGATACTCCTTCTCTTGAGAAACCCAAGCTTTTCGTATAATATTTGATCTGTTAGAAACTTGTATAGTCTCTTGTTTTGGATCATTTCTATATCCTTGTAAGATAATTACATAGGGATATTGTTGTAAATAATCTCAAGGTGTTGTGATGGTTCACCTTGGGAATCAGAACAAAAACAATGGATGTAGTAACACAGGGAAGAAGACCACCCTTGAAATAATTTTTAACTACCCCTATTATGTATTTCTTGATGCAGTCCCAATATAAAATATATTTGGATCCAAGTTACCCATTGAGGCATGGTTTGTTATATTGCTCATGTGTTATAATAGTACTAAATATTTCATCCTCCTTCAGGTTGTATTTCAAGGAATCATTATTGTAGTCCTCCAATGTGAGGGAAATATTATCAAAAAAAATATTATCTTGGTCATTTAGTCTGTATACATCCCTTACTCTAGGGTCATCATCTACTAAAATATCTTTCATGTGGGAGGCTCCTGAGGGAAAATGGATTCAATGTCACAGAAGAATGGGTCTTCTTCAAGTTGTATGATATTCTCTATAAAGAATTTTTTTCTTGTATAAATGTATGAAAATATGTTGTGTTATTATTTTATTTTATGAAATACATCAATATTAAAAGTTTATACATCAACTAGATAAGAGTATGATTCAACCCATTGATTCTAAAGACTTACATTAAACTGACTGATCTCATCCTAAATATCTTCCAATGATAGTATGAGAGTAAGATGTCTATTTATCCAATATAATATGGTTTTCATCAGTATATAGAGTATATTGAATAATTCAACCAATTAATACCATTGGGATAAATCGTTTCACATGTTTCATGAATTTTTTCCTTCATCCATCAATTTAATAAGTGGATGTTTCAAATAGGATATCGAGAACCTTAGATCTAGAGAAGCTCTAGAGAGTGATCTAGGGATGAATGATCCATGTAGACCACAATAATTTGGGTGAAAACTATTTCATTATGCTTTTTAGACAAGCACCTACCCAGGTATCTCAATATTTTATTATCTCATATATTATTGTTACACCATTTAAAATGGTCACCATTGATTCCCAAATCCATTATTTTACTAAAGATAATAATCCTCATAAATCATCGATATCCTTTCTCGAGTAAAGACCCCCTTCTTTTTAGATTGTGATATTGTGGAAAAACGGGAGTCCCAATTACAAAGGTTTATATATGAGGAAAATATAAAAACAAAATAAGAAGAAGAACAACAATAAAATGGAAACAATGATTCACATGGTTCAGGAATAATCCCTATATACATGGGGAGGTAGAATCACTTCAATATAACTCAAAGGCACAATTATTGTGTGGTTTTAGATATCTACACACACCAAGACCCTAGCTTTAATGAGATAATATAGAATATGAAGAAATGTCCCACCAACTATATAGTATGTCCAATATGCTACAGTGATTGGTGGCTGAAAGTCTACACAACTACAGTGTTGCGGCAACCCAAGTCCATTCTGATACTGTGGACAATAGGTAAAATTTCACAGAGCCACAATCCCACTATCTCCAATGCTATAGATTTTATAGCGGATGAATATATTTTTATGTGGGATATTTGATGGATTGGTTTATCCTAATCCATTTGGATAATGCTGGGCCTAATTCTAGCAGCCCCTATAGCATACCAGAACACAACTCTCACAGGTGGAGCTCTGCACTGATATATTTGGGAGTTACAAGGGAAACCAGCCCCTAATCTAAGGGTATATGGTCCCTTGAACAAATTATGGGGTACTTTACCAACTCTGGCCAATTATACTAGTGCTAACCTGGTGACACAGATTAGGAATGGTACTTGTGAAGGCATTGGAATGATTATTATAACATCTTGGACTTTTAAGAAAATGGTAATATATCTTTGTGGACATCTAGCCACCATCCACTATATCAACATGGAATTGGTTGGTTGCAGCACAATATTTGTGCGGACATCCATCCACTTTTCATTATAGCATAATCGACTTACATTTTGTTTGGTGTCACAATGTTTCATCTTTTTTTATCTCATTCAAGATAGGGGTTTGGTGTCTGTGAAAATCTAAAACCTATAATTAATTAGGCTCTTGGATTATAGTGAAGTGATTGTACCTCTCTGTAGACATAGGTATTATTCTTGAACCACATAGATCATTTTTTCTGTTTTCATCATCATCGCCTTCTTCTTTTTTTATGTATTTTCTTCATCTACAATCCTCTGTCATAGTGAATCCTAGAATTTTCACAACAATAGGTATCAAAGGATGAGTTTTTAATTCTCAAATTAATTTTTTTATAGAAGCGGGAAAGGTGAAGATGAGTCACTTTTATGGAAGTGACATTAGTAACTAGAGGATGCAGATCGAGGAATATCTTTATTAGAAAAAGATTTAGTTTCTTCTTATGGGTGTAAAACCAATGGATATGGAGCATACATAGTGGGAGATACTTGATTAATAGGTTTTAGGAGTTTTATGCCTTACATTGTCCAAACACATGGAGTTCAACATGATAGAGGAGTAAATGGCAGTTGGGATGATGATAGCTCTCATGAATATCTATGATAAGCCTTCAGAATCTATCAATGTGTACCTAATTTTACAATTTTGATATATAAAAATGATTTAAGGGATTATTTTTCAGATCACATAAAAAAAATTAAACACCATCACAAGTTAGTTGACATTTGTGGGAATTGCACTTGGCGATGAGGTATATGAAATAGTTTTATTATCTTCATTTCCCAATAGTTGGAATGTGACTGTAACAGATGTGAATAGTCCCTCAGGTAAGAACGAGATGCTTTTGAAGGATGTGTAGGACTTGATCCTCTGTGTTGGTATTCAAAGAAGAGAATCATTCAGATTATCTAGTTCATAATTGAATGTAGAAGGAAGAGGAAGATATGTGCCGCAAGATAATCGCTGAGGATGATTAAATTCAAGAGGAAATAGCCAAGATAAGGAAAAGGGGGTCGGTCATTCCTATTTTTTTTTGGAATAACGGACATGCCAAGAATTAGTGTAGATAAAAATGAAAGGTACATAAAACAAATGCAGAAAACACAAGAGATGAAGGAACTGATGATGTGCTACTACTAAGCATGGATAGCCTTATAGTGTTTTGGATTTTTTACTTATGGGAATATTTTCATTCCATGTTAGGGAATGATTTCATAAATAGTTATATTATTAAAATTTTTGGAAAGGTTCATATTTATAATGATAAACACTACCAGAATGTGGGGAAGGGTGATCCACTATTTAAGACCAACAATGGGAGTTTGATGGTTCTATAAAATATAAGGTATATCCATAGTTTAAGAAGAAGTATTATTTCTCTTGGGAAACATGATGATGAAGTTTTTAGTACCATGTCCACTAGTCGTTCATGGATTATCAGCAAAGGAGTCGTGGTCATATCTCGAGAAACAACGAATGTTACCATGTACAACTTGATAGAAACATGACAGGAAATGATTTCATCAATAAATTCTTTTGGGTATTCAGAACATTGATAATATAGGCTATGCCAGATGAGTGAGAAGCAGATTGTGGTGTTGGTAAAAAAGGAATGATATCTGAGTTGAAGTTAATGGATTTCAGCCTCTGTGAAGATTATATCTTTGAAAATTTGAAGAAGGTATCTTTTGCGAAAGGAGGAAGAAAACCAAAAGATGGGAAGGTAGAGCTAGTTCACACTAATGTTTGGGGGCCAACACTAATACATTCCCTAGGAGGGTAACAAAATTCATTGAAATTTATTGACGAATCAATAAGAAAGTTATGATTTTAGTTTTTGAAAATAAGATATGATGTGCTTAATGTGTTTTATAAGTGGAAGTCCATGGTGGGAAATGATTCTTGAACTAATAGGAAATGTTTGAGTTCTAACAATGGTAGAGAGTATGGTAGTAAAAATTTCATAATTTTTTATTTTAATAATAATATTTCTTGGCGTGTGACAATTTCACCATAAAAAATAGAACAATGTGGTTGAAAGGATGAATATTACACTTAATAAATGTGTTAGGAGCATGAGGTTTTACTCAGGATTACCCAAAAACCACTAGGTCAATAAAGTGAAAATAGTAGCATATCTCATCATTCGGAGTCCATCTATATCAATGGGAGAATTTATTCTCAATGATCTCTAGTATGGTAAAGTAGTTAAACTCCAGAATATATGAGACTTTGGATTTTTATAATATTTACATATGGAGTTCTATGCATGGTACATGTTTTATTAGAGTTCAAAATCCTATTTCTTTATTTAAAATAGTGATGAGGGGTTCATTTACCTATTTTTGGTTTATCAGAACAAGATGATCCTCAAAATCCAAAACATGGTATTTAATTAAGGTTTCACATACAAAGGTCTTCATGAAGTTCAAGTTTATTGTGCACATAAAGAACCATGCTTCTATGAGTAATTGGATATTGAAGGTGTACCTGATCCTGTGACACTAGAAATAGTGTAGCCTTCCCCTAGCATAGATTCATGGAGATCAAATATTGTGATAAGTAATGTGAAGTGGTGTTCACAGTCCTTTTATAATTTTTCATGAACGAATAACGGAGTACCAGAATACATTGAAGAAGTAATACAGTTTAAGGCGTTTAGAATGTGGTAGTTGGATATGAAGAATGATATGCCTTCATTACTTAACTACAATACTTGAGAGTGGACACATCTATCACAAGTAAGGAAAGAATATGAGTAAATGGGTACACCAGGTAATGGAAAAACATTATTGAAAGAGGAGTTTTAAGGAATGTCTAGCTGTAAAAGGTTTTTAATAGAAGGATAATAAATATTACAGGACAATTTTGTCACCTGCAGTGAATATTTCCACCATCAGGGTGGTTCACATTATTATTTCATCAAAAGTCTTAAGCCTAGAGTAGTTTTAGGTCAATACTTCTTTCCTTCATAGAGATCTAGAGGAGGAAAAAATATATAGTGTCCACAGGGATACACTGATTCATGGAAGGAAGGCCTAGTGTTCAAACTCCATAATAGAATATATGGGTTGAAGAAGGAACACAATTAGCGGAATATATTATTCAATTCATTTATGACTAAAAATGAATTCAAATGGTGTGGCATGGATGAATATTGATATGTTAATACTTTTAGTGATGAATAATTTTTAATTTGGGTATATTTGGATGACATTATAATTATAAGATCATCTTTTGAAGTGTATTTATGAGATAAAAGGGAATCTGGATGAGAATTTCAAGATAAAATATCTAGGAGAAGCTATAAATATTTTGGCGATGAAGATCCAGAGAGACCACGTTGATGGAACCTTGTTGTTTTCAAAGTATGGCTACGTTGAAATGGTTATAATAATATTTAGTATTTAGTTAGAAAATTTAGTCTCTGTTTTTTTGGGGATACATTTAAAATTATCAAAGGAAAAATAACAAAAGATGGAACAAGTGGTTGAGTACATGGAAAAGCTTCCAATCACATAAACTATTGGAAGATTAATATATTCCATGCTCTTTTGTTGACCAAACATTTCATATGAAGTGGGTGTAGTGGGTAAGTACATGGATAACCCATGAAATAAACTTTAGTATGTTGTGGTGTGGATACTGACATACCTGAAGTGAATAAAGAACGTATCTTAATACTTTAGGAAAGAAAATTCATTACAAGGGGAATCATGCTTCAAGTAAGAGATTATTGTATTGGTATAGCCTGATCTATTTGAATGATATTGTGCTAAATTCTACAAATCTATAATGAACAGTAGATTATAAATCTCATTGGTCGAGATCTATGGTGAGCTTGTTGGGGTTGGAGAGGTAAACACACACCTACTCTAGGGGCCAAAGTCTCCTAAACCAAATTTTGGAGAATTGTAATAACTATGACTAACTATAGATGAGCTGGCCAGGTAACACTGATAGAGAACTATTGGAGTATGGACTTTGGGACCATTACTATAGCATATCAGCATTTGGAGACAATGGAACTATAACTCCTCAAGCTTCTCCCCACATACTGTTATAGTAGATTGTACATAAGTGGCCACAACAACTTAGCATCGTTGACTTATATCCACCAATCACTATAGTAAAATATCCATACTATGTAGTTGGAGGAAAAATCATGGCTAGATGGTATTTAAAAAACATATAGGTGGTTGGAGGATTAGGACATGGGGGTTAGCGGCAAGTGGAGACTCATAGACTGGTAGGCGAAGACAAGGTTCCTCGGCATCCCAGTGGATGTCTTCCTAGTACGAGTCAGCATTGTGGGGTAGTTATGAAAGGAAAAAACAAGGTTGTGATTGGAAATTCATACATCTTGAGGTTGTACTAGATGTTATTATATATGTCATCTTTCTCAGTAGGGGTTTGTGCCCAAGTCGTTGTGGGGAAACAAATCCAGAATACCAAGTCCCTAGAGGTCATCAATGTTGAAGAAGAGAACATATAGAGGGTTATCCAATCCCCGTGCCTCATTAATATAGGGGATCGGGTACTAGTATGAATGTAATACAAGTAGGAGAACATCTATCACATAGGAAACTTGGTAGGATCATTTTTCATTGAATAGATGAAAGAGATAATCGGTCATGAAAATGAGACACGTGACACGGGTAGAGTGGACATTAAAGGGGTTCTTGAGGGATTCATCATTGGTGGATATAGAGAGCTCCCAAAACACATGAAAGGTGTTCAAGATGTTCCCGGCACCTGATGTATCTCATGTGGTACCATGATCAACAAGACACTGTAAATAGAGATTGGTAATGAAATAGATAAGTTGATAGATTATAACTTGATGGATGAAATCACATCATAGGTCTTGAGAGCCTAATTTAGAAAGAGTAATTGTAGGTTTAAGCTAAGGAATATCTATGTATGGTCCATATGGAAAAATTAATACATAAATGGGAACTTCTATAAGGTTTCAGGAAATAATATTTACAAATACTATGAATGGGGGTGTGACTTAGATATGTTAGATGTCTCACCCTATGACGCCTCTAACTAGAAGGTCTCTAAACTGGGTGTCGGAACCATCACAAGTGTAAGAAAAGGTTACAACTTAGTATAAAGAATAACTTGATCATGAGGTAGGTGTTTGAAAATGATTTCTCGATTCCTTGTAGGGAGACGTTATCGAGTGAGCACGTGATCATGTTATTCATCAAGGTAGAGGGACATAAGGATCTTGCTAGAAGTATATTATCAACTAACATAGAGTGAGGAAAGGATCATAGATAGATTAAGCGGTTGGTGTATCACTTGGTGAGGGAGCACAAATTGTACATGATCAAATAAGAGATGTATGAGTGGCTAGAAAATCGGCATTAGTTGAAGTCGATATTGAGGTCGAGGAAGGTTGTATTAGAGATGAACCCTGAAAGGATTCCTGGTAATTTCTAGCACTTATAGGGATTTATTTTAATAAAATTAATTCAATATATGGAATTATTGTGTTAAAATTTGGTAAATAGTCCAACTTTATATTTGTTCATTATGAATAGTAACCATGATAAATATTTATCTCCTCAGTAAGGGTAAATGAGGTAATTAAGGATAGATATAATGTGATGAGGCTTCAAAATTTGATATATTACCCACCTTATTTCTAATAGATGAGTCTAGTATGACTATTAACATCCAATATTAAATGATATAGAAACATGGTGCGAATTTTCATTAGTAATGACCTTAATATTATTTTAAGTTGATAATAAATCAAAAAAACGTAACTATCATTGTTTTAATAACTCTAATATTTTTTCATAGGGAAAAAAGGAAGATATATTTGTTTATAAATTGTAATTTTAATGTTTAAATAATATTTTAATTATGTTAATTTTTTGTAATTTATCTTGTTAAATAATTACCCTAAATTATTATGCAGCATCAACACAGTGCATGTGCAAGCATATGATAAATCAAGTAAATGATTTTAAAAAACTGAAATGTAATTTTTTTGCGTGACTCATGGTATTACATATATTTTTTGGATAAATATAAATTATTGTTTATTTTTAAAATTTTATATTAAAATTAAATTAATGTTTTGATGTTTTTAAGTCAAATTATTTAAATAGTTCTGAAAATGATTTTAATGGTATTTTATGTTAAATAATATTTATCTTAATGATAAAAATATTTTTTTATGATGGAATGGGATATGGTCTATAATTTTAACCATTGTGAAATTATTGTTTAAATTTTTTTATAGTAACTTTCTTTTCCCCTAAAAAATAAAAAAAATTAATATCATGATAATTGTCAATAGGGTTAACGAGAGGTTAAATCTCGGAGATAAGGGTTTAAACATCATATAACAATGAATAAATTTTTTTAGTTGAGTTTATTTAGAATTATTTCCATTAACTATTTTAAATATATCATTTCATATCCACTTTAAAATTAAAATTACTTTATATTACTATACCACTTTAACTAATTCCAAGGGTGCCCCTCTCCTCTCTTATATAAGGAAACAACCTCACCTCTCTTCCTCACACTTCTTAAGCCACTTAGATTGAAAAAACACTACACCAGAACCTCTTCATAAATTCATTATCTAAATTATAGAAGTTTTTATTCTCTTAAAAGAGCATCCCTAGGGTCGTTGAGGAGATATACAAAGTAGGGTCTTCAAAAAGAAGGTAATCAACTTACTCAAGCATTTTCATTTTACACATTCGTATAACTCCTTAAATTATATCGTAAATATTCAAATATAATAACATAATTATATCCTCTATATATGGATGTTATTATGTTAATTTAATAACTTTTTCCTCTCATTTTCTATCCTATATTCAATTAAAACATCATTCCTTTGTAGGAGTGGACTACCACCTCCACAAAGCGATGGGTTTTGTTTTTCATCACCACATCACATGGAAGTTTATATGGATGTATTTAATATAAAAATATATATATTATATTAATGAAATATTTATATTTCATTGAATATAATATATCATCTATTTTCACAACCATCCATCCATTGAAAAATGGTAACATCGTTCGTACATATGTATGGATTACCACCCCCACAAAGTGATGTGAATCATTTTTCCTATCCACATTTATTGGATGGTTCTAAAATTGTATTAAATTTATAAAAACTATAATAATTATTATATTATTATTATTATGTATATGATGTAACCATGGAATCATTAACCATGGTCAACCTACTGAAGTCCTCGAACAATTATGAACATCGTGGACTTAATAGATTAAGTAATGAAATATTTATTGAAATAATTAAAATAAATGGTTTAATGGTATGGTATTTAATCTAGAAAAGGTTCTTAAATAAATAAATAATTTATATAAGTTTATTATATAGGAGTTAAAGGACATACATAGCATGTATGGACTCAAGGTAATGTTTTTCATAAATTAATTTCCATTCATTGGGCTATACTTCTACATCACTGGATATGTTTTTCCAATATTATATCTGAAATTAAATATGATTGTATTATAATTCATATCCACTTGTTTTTTTTTTGTTTTATAATTATTACACTTAATAACTTAATTGAATAATTTTTAACATCAATGATATTTTTATTGTAAGGATAATTTGTCTCAATATTTTTTCTTCGAGACATGTCTTATATAGTGAACCTAATTACTTTTACAAGGTGTATATTCCACCTATTTAAAATATATATAATGAATTAATATTTAATTATAATATTTAATTTTCCTTTGAAGTTCCCTATTTCATGAGATATTTATTCATATGTTATAAAAGATGCATGAGTTTTCATGGTCTGTATTGTAATTCCTTGAGACGTAATTCATGTTATCGGCCATGATTTATTTTATATGGATTGTCACATGAATGTGTTTTACCATATTATTTTAAAAAAATCATGGGTTTTATATAATAATGTTATATTCCTTCACTCAGTGTATTTATTATTTAATTATTATCCAAGTATCAAGCATTTATAGTCTCAAACATCTTTATTGAGCCATGTTTAGATGGATGCACTTATATTCAAATATATGGCGTTGAAGAACCCTAGGTATTTGGGGATTTGTTTTATAGTTATTTAATATAAAATGGTTCTTGGTGAGTTTGTTTAATTTTATTTACTGAAAATATTACTTGAGGAACACATAAGTATGATAGCACTTGATCTAGTTTTTAAGATGTTACAAATAATGGAATAATGTTCCATGATACAAGAAAGTGTTTTCTGAAAGGCGGTGGAGATTGGTTCAATCATTTTTTTAGTAAATTCCAGATCTACATAGTAAAATTTGAAAAGGGATGATTCACATAGTAAAAATATTGAAGTGAGATTCACATAGATGTTTTTTCTCTATAGGTGATTCTTGTAGTCATTTCTGATACATAGGAAAATCACATAGTTGATTAAACTATGGAAATTAATGTGTAATATATCCAAATGATTGATATAGCCAATTTTAAAATTCATGTATCCTTTTTAAGTGATGTATCAAAGTGTTTCAATTATCCAAATTCTCTATACAGTTTAATTCCCATGGATGAGTTTCACATAGTTGATTTCTATATAGAAATTTTAAAAAGAATTCATGTAGCTAATTGGAGACGTTTCCGATTGAGAATTCTTGTATTTGACTTTCTATGTAGCTGATTGAGAATCATTTAGCCTATTTTTTATATAATTTTTTGTTCTTTATGAAATAAATTTAGAGTCTTCACTACATATGGAATAATTTTCTACAGGTTTTTAGAATTAAATTATTTAGAGTAAAATTTATTACGATGGTGTGTGAATGGTTTTTAATGGATCTATACTCATATCCTTTAGTTTTATAAATCCATAATCAATATGTTGTTCTTTAATGTTGTCAGAGTGATCGTGGGGATATTATGATTATGTTTCTCTCTATTTTATGGATCAATTAATACAGGGGAATCATTTGTTGAGGTAATATGAAAAGAATGAGTTCGAGAGAAGAGGAGTATAGAGATGAGGCCGAATCTCTAATGATCAGTATATAATGAAACTAATCTATATATATGATCCAATATGATTCTAGGAATATTTTTAAGACATTTCAAGAACACTCTATGGGAAATTATTTCTTTCCTATTTTTGGAGGCTCATAGATGTGGGTCATTATCTTATTTTGAAGAAGTAACCTAGATTATTTAGTCATATTCCTCAATTTTAAATCATATTATATACTAAATCATGATGCTGTAATGTTGGGTGTGACCCCTAACATGTGTGGTGGGATGCCTCATGTATTCTGGTCAGAGTATTTTACTTGAGGATATAGTGAAAAGAATCAATGGTTGAGGGGTATAACCAGTCATGAAAAGTAGTAGGATTCCACATTGGATCCAAACCTTATAATAACTACATGTTCCTTAATACATCATTTTCTATAAGATCATCACGAGTCCATGTTTTTCTATTTTAATGCATAAAACTCAAAAAAAGTCACATAGGTTTATTTTTTGTAAAATAAATTGTAAAAACAGCCCTCCACAAATTCAACCCCCCTCTAAATGGATGAAACTGATCTTACTAGGAACATCAGTTTCATACCGTAACTCTAAATTATAATATCATCTCTCTTTTTCTATTCTTGGTATTTTATATTCCTTATATTGTTACAACAATAAAATGGTTTTTGGTTTAAATAATTTGTTAGGGGTTTTCTTTAAAAAACATATTTTAAGGTGTTTAATGTATTTTAACTAGAATATTTCACCACATTCTTTAAATGATTTCAGGAATGTTTTTTTCTAAACATAAAAAATTGGTTAAATTTATTCTAAATGATATTTCACCATACTTTAAAAGGATTTAAGAGGAAACTTCTTAACGTTTTCCACATGGGTAACTTCTAAATCTCTTTACAAATGTTGTAATATAATGTCTATTTTTAACATTTATACCTTGAATGGATTTTACCATAGTCATGACCATTATTTTATTTTATAATTATTTTACAATTTTACACGGTTGTTTTAAAAGATAATATTTTTCCTAATATTATTGGAATTATTAAAAAATATTATCAATAGAAAAGGTTATTTTCCATTATTTTCAATTAAATTAATTAAATGTAATTTAAAATATATTTTTTATATGGAAATATCCTTTATTGTTTCTTTATGGTTCAATAGATATATGTTTCAAATTCTATCTTTATTATTTTTCTAGATGGATGATGATTGTTTTAATGAGATTTTCATAGAACTTGTTTCTTTTTCCATATGTTGATCAAGATAAAAAGGAATGATGGTCAATTTCAATGGTGTTATTTTAAAGCGTTATAGATTAAATTTTTTTGTTAATTCATTGTTACTTAGACATATGTATGTTGGATTGATGGGTGGTTCTACTATAAATCAATAATGTGTGGGTCTATCACATCCCTCTAATTCATTGAGTAAAGTGATAGAGTAATTTTTTTAAGTTTCTCCTATGATATGATGAAGTTATCTATCATAAGTCACTCTTAATAGATGTAAAATTTTCCTAAGTACGAGAAACACCTATGAGATGACAGATTTAAATATTGCAAGATACTCTTATTCTAAGCCTATAATTATCCTTTTTAGGTGATGCTATGGTAATTTTTTGATGTTTCAAGATACCTACCATGTTTTTCAATGAATTATATGGGTAATAATGAATCATCTTCTAGGAATGTTTTCACATTGATCTTTATCATTGAATTATATTAATCTTAAATTATGTTAAGGATTTATGCCTTGTGTCATGATTTTTTATCAGTGTTTTGATAAGTATGAATTCTATTTTGTTATTCTAATGAACTTTTATTATGTAATTATAATCTTATAATCAGCTTATACCCACTGATTACATTCAATTATTAATGATTATTTTTTCCCTTAATGATATTTTGATGTCACCCTTCATATTTTTTACAATTACCCATGTTAAGAAGGATGAGGTTAAATGAATTATTCCTATAAATGATTTAAGGGTGAATAAGTTTTTCAGATATTTTTAAGACTTATTGTGAAATAAGAAAATGTGGTTACAATAAGAGAAATGATCACTTAATGACATGGTAATTCTTATGTAATTTTTTTATAATTTTCATAAACATTTAACCATAAAGGTTATTAGCTATGTCAGTGATCCAATATTACCATTTTATGTTTTATGTTTAATATGATTAAAATCGAGTCATGATTATTCATATCAAATCCAAAAATGTAAAGACTATGTTTCTAGCACCGGATCTGTGAGTTTGGGTTTTTGGGGATGTTATAGTTGGTATCATAGTAGGGTTTGGATATCTTTGGTGAAATGATGTTTTCATGTGAGGTTAAATTAATAGTTATGGATACTATAATGGGTTTATAAGTTGTTGTATGATCAAATGTTCAATGGGGTAAAAATTTAAGATATTATATGATTACAACTTAAAGTGATTCGAACATCTTACTAAATTTTAGGAAGGATACTACATTGAGGAAATTATTGTCTTTTAGATATTTCAGTAACCTCGATAGATAAAAATTGATATTGTTACAAGGTACATCATTGAGATATTTGTGATCAAGATAATTAAAATCAATAATTTTAGTATCAAAAGAGGTTTATTTTTATTTTCCCGACGTTCACTACATTATATGATTCTGTAGTGATTCAAGTTATTTTTTGAATAGAATTTTTTTAGGAGTTTTATGGCTTATATTTTTTATAGATTGATCTAAGTCAAACCATAAGTGTTACTATTTAAGTGTTGGAGATTAATGTTTTACATATTCATTTAGAGGTTTATTTGGGTATTATATTATCATGATCTAACCATTTCTTTTTTAAATATGGTAATAATGTTTTTTCATCCTTTTATATACCTCATAGTTTACTAGAAGTTTATTATAATGATTTAGGTATTAAATATTCATAATTATCATATTAATTAAAATATGATATAAATTTGGAAGGTAATTGAAACAAACAACCAAAGGATGAAATTTAATGTTTATATATGATGAAAATCAAGTAAGCATATTTCCTTAAGTTATTAGTCTTGATGGTAAATGAATTCATCAAATGTAGGTAAAATGTCATAAAAATATTATCTTGTTACCTTAATTTATAAATAATTTAAGGTCCTATTAATCCGTTATAGATTCGTTATTTTTTATTCATTAACTTTCTCATCATCATGTTCTCTATAAGTCTCGATTATTCCTTAGACGTTATCATTTCTCCTATATATCCATATATTCACTTCCCACCAATTTTCATCTTATATGGGAGCTCTATTACGTATTATTTGAGGTGACCATTATATGTTCCTTTTCATTTTTTTGAAATTTTTTTTTTCCATTTTAGGATGTGTGTTTTTAACAAATTAATTTTTAAATATTGAAATAGTTTTTTCTTTCAGGGTGGTATATTTTATCTCCCACTCCCTAGAATTGTTTCTAATGAAATATTTTAATCCATATTTATCAATATCACGATTAAATTTAGTAGATACAATTTAATTAAGCGGGTGTAATGTAACAACATGAAAATTTAGTTTGACATAATACTGTTCTTGATATATTTCATAACATGCAATACTAATGTTTAGGGGAATTAAAATATACCATAAAAATGTTATTATTTAAATATGATCGTTATAACCTAGACGCTAAATAATAAGGAATGAATTTTAAAGTAAAACTATATGAAAATTATCTATAGACGTTTTATGTACTGAAATAATATTACTTAATTAATAATAAATAAATACCCACTTTTCAGTAAATTAATTTTATGCTTCAAGAATATGTTTTCTTCAAAAATAATTTTTATATATTTATGTGAGAGAATATTATAATTAATTTATGAAAATTTTATAAATATTATTTCATAGAAATTATATAATTTATGAAATCATAATGTAAAAATTATCTTAGTGTTAAATTTTGGGTTTTTATAAAAATATTAATTTTTATGTCCATAGTGAAAAATACTCCATTTATTGAAAACAGTCTTTTTCCATTCAAGTAATTAAAAATTAAATTTTGTTTTAAATTTATTTTGAAATTTAATTATTTAATTTTGATTAAAAATAATCCAATTAATTTCATTTTAATCAAAATTTTGATTAATTTTTTTATGAAAGCACTTTTATACTTAGAAAATACATTTTTCAGGAAAACTGTTTTTCATGATGATTTGAAGGTGTATTTTAAAAGTAATTTCATAAACTTATATGGATTGATTTTGATAAATTTAATTCTGCCTTTTTAATTAAAATTTAAAAATTTTATAAATTGGTCAACTTTATTTTTGGCCATTATGAATTGTAACTGTGGTAAATATTTGTCACCTTGGTATGGGTAAATTGGGTAATTATGATTAAAAGTAATGTGAAAAGGCGTTAAATATATATATATATATATATATATATATATATAAAACACTTTATTTATATTGGACGAGTTTAGTTTTTCCATCATCATCCAATATTCAATTATATGGTAACTTGGTAACATTTTTCTTTGATAATGGACCTTATTATTATTTTAAATACAGAATAAATCCAAAATGTGACACCATTTATTTTAGTAACAATAATTTTTTTTCATAGGCATAAAATTAGGTTAAGTTTGATTTAAAATGGTTATATTAAAGAATAAATAATTTTTCCTATCTTGGTATTTTTTTTTAAAAAAAAATAGTGATGAAATTATTAACTTAAATGCTTATGTGATGATGACACAGTGTATGTGAAAGTAGTAGAAAAATGTGGTAAATGGTTTCAAAAACCTAAAATTTAATATTTTTTGGGTTAGTTATAGTGTAACAATATTTTTTATAAATATAATTTATTTGTGAAGTTTTAAAATTTTATATTCATATTAAATTAGTATTTTTTGTATTTTTTTAGAGTGAAATTATGTGAACACTCATGAAAGAGACTTTAATGGTATTTTATGTTAAAAGATATTTTTTAAATGATAATTTTTTTATTTATCCATGTGAATGGGATATGGTTTATAATTTCAATCATTTTACACTTATGGGCGACTTTTACATTTATTATAAAATGTTTGGCCACCGATGATTAGAAACACTTTGATATCGTTGTAATCGTTAAAAGGGATAATTGGGTTAAAACTAATAGATAATGATTAAAACATCACCAAAAATGTCTAAATTTTATTATATGAGATTATTTAGTCATATATACGTTATATATTTTAAATATATAATTTAATATCCATATTAACATAAAATTTATTTTATATTAACATAAAACTTTACGTAATTCTAAGGGTCTCCCTCTCCTCTATTATATAAGGTACCACATCTCATCTAATCTTCACACATTTTAATACACATATCTAAACAGAAAATTATTATTTTTATTAAATTCATCAAATAAATTATATAGGGTTTATAATTATTAATATACTACCCCTATAGTCCTTGATAAGAGATCCAATGTAGGTTCTTCGAAGAGGAGGCAATAGTTTTAACCGAGCATTTTCATTTTACATCTTATTCTAACTACATAAATTATTTAAAAACCAACACAATATAATTACATAAGTATATAACATAAAATGAGATGTTATTATTTTAATTATATGACCATATAAATCCCCTTTTACATCCCATGGAGAACAAAATCATTGTTCGTACGTACGTGTGCACTACCACCTCCATGAAGTGATGTATTTTTTTCCCATCACCGCCTCTCATGGATATTTATAATGATGGATTTAACGTATATATATGATTTTAATTACATAATTGTAATTTTTTGAAGATAATATATCATATATTTTCTTATCCTTCCATCTGTTAGAAATTGGTAACGTCATTCGTGCATACATATGGATTACCACATATATGAAGTAATGTGATTCATTTTTCATGTATGCATCCCATGAATGATTATAAAATTGGATATAATGTATAAAGATGACAATTATATATTTATTATTTTGATATTATGGAACCATATAATCATTAACCACGTTCAACCTACCAAATTCATTTTATAATTATTAATCGAACGTCCTCAAAACACACGATGTAAACATAACCTATTAATTAATTAAATATATCATTAAAATATATTAAATAAATGGTTTAATGATAAAACATATAAAAAATTATTAAACAAGTAAATAATTAATATATGTTTATTTTACTAGTGTTAATAGAAATACATATCAAGTCTCGACTTAAGTGAAGAAATTTTTTAACTCAATTTTCAATCATTTGGTTGTACATATACTATATTATCTATTTTATGCTCAGATTATGTGTTAAATGAAATTATATAGTAATATAATGTATTTACAGTTGTCTTTTTTCGTTTTATAATTGTTACAAATAATTACATCACTGATTAAATTCCAAATTCAAGGATATGATTTTTGTAAGGATTGTTCATTTCAATGATATTTCTTTGATACATGTCATGTATTGTGCAATAAATTCCTTTTACAAGGTGTATATTCTTCCAAATAAGATATTATATCATGAATTAATCTTTTAAAATGATATTTACTATTTTATTACAATTTTTTTCCCAGGAGATATTGATTCAAATGTTATAAAATTTTAGTCAATTTTCCTATTATCAATTTAAATTATTTGAGAACTAATTATTGATATAAACCATGATTTATTTTATATGGAATAATTAAATGAACATTAATGTTTTTTTAAAATATTTCATGGAAATTATGGGTTTTATAGAATCAGTTTATGTTCTTTCATTCAATTCATATTTTATTCAATTATTGCTTAAGTTATATTAATTTTTTTTTCTAAAACATCATTCTTTGAGAAACGTTTGTATTGATGAAAATAAATTAAATTACATGGTGTATACACTGACCCTTTAAATATTAAAATATGAATATTTTTATACTCATGGTATTATATGTTCCTTATTATTTTCATTGTTTCAATTGGTTTTTGGTTTTAAAATTTCATAATGGTTTTTTCTTAATTTTTTTAAAGATTTAATTTTTTTTAACTAACCTATTTCAATATATTCTTTATCTTATTTCAGGAAAGATAATTTCAAAACATAAATTATTTCATAATGTTATTTTCCATGATCTTTGAACTTATTTTAAAATGTTTTAAAATGAAATTTCTTATCATTTTCCTCATGTGTCACTTTTGACTCTGTTTATAAAAGGTTGAAAAGAATGTTTATTTTTATTGTTTACAATAAGAATGGAAATTCCCAGAATCATGGACTTTAATTATTTTTAATATTTATTTATAATATTTTATTATTATTTTCCAAATAAAAAAATTTCCCGATATTATGGTTTTTTTAAATATTAGCAAAAGAAAATGGTATTTTCACTTATTTCAAAAGAAATGTCTTAAATGATATTTTATTTTTTTCATATTAATAGCATTTATTATTTTATTACACTTAAATGGAGATATATTCCAATGATTCCATTATAATTTATTCTCTTTATAGATTGTCATTGTTTAAAAAATATTTTCCTGGAACCCATTTTATTCTATGGGTTATTCGGGTAAAAAAGGAATGATTATTTTTTTCAAGGATGTTATATTGAAAGATATAAGATTATAAATGTTAATTTATTATATTATAATTGAACATATAGAGGGATAATAATTAATTGGTTCTATTATAAACCAATGATGGTTTGGTCGATTATATCCCTCTAATGCATTGGGTAATGGTAAAGAACTAACTGATGTAACTTAATCCTAAGAGATGAAAAAGTTAACTATTATATGTCACTCTTAAGAGATGATAGAATTTATTGAATATTACTAGAACCCTATAGATTATTGATTAAACCGTTGTATTTTAATCCCACAATAATGTTATAATTATCATGTTAAGGTGATTCTATGATGAATTTTTGATCTTCCAAGATACCTACATTGTTTTTCAATGCGTGATATGAATTCCAATAGTTTATTTACTAAAAGATTATTTTAACATGGATCATGATTATTGAAATAAATGAATAGTGTATTATACTAAATATTTATTCCATGTATTATGAATTATGATAATAATTTTTATAGTTGTGAGTTATCTTATGTTATTATCATGCACTTTGTTTATGTCATTATACCTTTATAATTATATTATATCCACAGATGACATTTGATTATTAATGCTTATGTTTACAATTACTGAGTTTTTAAACTCACCCATCTTATCATTTCCATTTACATAGGTTATAAAGAATTATTTTAAATTAATTATGTCTAAAAATGTTTTATGTGGGAATAATTTTATGGGATATGTTGATGACTAATTATGAAATAAGAAAAGATGGGTATAATAGGAAAAATGATCACATAAAGACATAGGTATTGACATATAATAGCTTTTCCAAATTCTATAAAAATATAAACCTAAAAGGTTGTTGGGTACTTATGTAATAAATTATTTTCATTTGGTGTTGTATATTTTGATGGCTAAAATTAGGTCATGTTCATCGGTGTCAACGACTGAAATGTAAATATTATGTCACTAGAACTGAATCCAGGAGTGCTGGTTTGGGGATGTTATTGTAAACCCAATCAATTTTATTATTTTATTAATGGATTGGTATTGCTCAAAAGTAACATAAAAATAGTTATCACTTTAAATTTAATATATTAATGGGACTACTGAGTGAACATAATAAATTATTTTATAATGATATTTTAACAGATTCTCAACATATAATATAATTTTCCATGAAACTTTTTATGTTTTATTTCTATAAAAACTCTGATTTTAATGAAATTCCAAATTCCTATAAAATTCCACATTTTTATGGAATTCCACCTTCCCAATGTACATAACCATGGATTTCTTTTTTATTTCAAAATCATATTCCATGTTGTATTTTATGGTTTCAATAACATCTAGTGTAAATGAAATTCTAAACACAACATTTTATTACTATGAAATATTTCATCGTCATTTTTCATAAGATTTAAGGATTTGATTATGTTATTCATGATATATTACCATTATCATGTATGTCATTGGATTGTGAACTATTGATAATTCAATATCTTCAATTAGTAATTTGTAACCCTAAATGATGTTTTAACTCACTCTATTTTTCTATTTCCCCAATTCCCTAGATCATTATTGGGGATGAAGTGATTTTAGTCATATTATAATGGATTTTGGAGTAACAATATCTTTTTAATTTATAGGTTCATGATTTAGTGTATTCATATATCAAATATACAAATAACACTTTATTCTATAAGTTTGTTGTGTTTTATGTTTAGTGTAATATTCATGATTGTTTTTCCGGAAATTTGGATGTCATATTTTACCAATTCAACTCTCAATTCCATTGTTATATATAATATAATCTGTTATAGTTTATTTCTAAAATACATTTCAATTTATTCCATTTTTATTTTTCAATTTTATTATTTTCCAATGGGATATTTTTTCATATAGATTTCACATTTTTTACATCATACTCTTTTAATATGATATTACTATATATAAGTAGGTATATCATATGAAAACATACTAATTTATTGTTTTTAAATTTTTTATAAAATCTTTTAAATGTAAATATTATTTATTTCAATTATTATATTTAATTATATTCTACCCCACTAATCCATTATCCATGATATATTACACACAAATTTTTTCATAATGCATAATCATATTTAAAAAATCCCAAGATTTATATATAATTATTTAAAATACAATGTATACAATGATTTATGTGAATAATACCCAAAAGAAATAATTCATTATTAAACTCCTTTAGCTTAACTTTTTATTAATTATCTATGAAAAACAATTCTCCATAAAATCATTTTCTAATATTCTATCCATTTTTATATTACTTCCCATTTAAATATTCATGTCACTATATATATGGTAGTTGAGGAAATGTATTTTCAAATGGAAATTAATATTATGTGGATAGACACATGGTCTTAATGATTTTCCATGGAAATTGTACTTTCCATATTTATTCTTCCACATTCCCTAATAGTACATCATTTTTGAATTTTACTAAATTTGTAATATATTCTATCATTATAATGATTTTCTGTCTATTTTACACTTTATTTACATGATTAAATACTCAACATACTTCTTTTAAATGATATATAACATATTTCCCCTAATTGGATTTTTTAACCAATATAAATATGTCAATCAATTGATTACTGAAAACAATTTATAAAGTTATAAATTCAATTCTACTAAATCAGTAAATCATTTAACTAAAATCACCCATTATTTTGTCATGTGTTTCTATTATTGGTATCATCCAATTTCCATAACTGAATGAATTTTACACCTCATAATTTTTTTATATAACTAATTAAATTACATTGGTTAATTATGATATTGTTTTAAAAGATTCATGATTAATTTTTTTAGTTCATGTAGCACACATATGAATATATATAACATTATGGGATAGGTGGGACCATAATTATATGTCCATGACATTAATTTTGCAAATAATGAGATCACACAAGATTATTATTCCATATAATTGGTGTATTTTTATTCTTCAGTTTTCCCATAGACTAAAAGTAGTTATACATTTCTATTATGTTATGGATAAGATGTAACTAGTCGTTCCCAATATGTCATGGTCTAGATATAGGTATCCAATTCCATTATGATGGGGATGGGGAATGGTTATTTTATATGAATTTTTATGAATTTTTATTTGAATAATCATTACATATGATATTATATAATTATGTATAAGTAATATTCAAATGGATTGAAATATTTTTTATATTTTCTATTGAGACCAAGAAACATTGAGGTGTTTGTTATGAAAGAAGAATATGGTTATGAAAATTGAAGAATTTCTATAGGTTTTTAATTTTTTAAACTCTCAAAAATCACATTATTATATTAATATTTCCTCATGAAGTTCCAAACATAGATGAGTTTGTGATATGGAATACAATAGATTGTGTATAACAGACCGAGTCCAACGGACAGAAGATAAAACCAAATATTTTCTCAATGTCAAAGGATTAAGATGTTACTAAAAATAAAATAAAGAGATAATATTTTATTATTGAGAGTACCAAATATTATAAACATTCTAATTAATTCAATATCTTATTTAATGTTGGTCAAATAAAGATGTTTTTAGAACATGGTGGAACTATAGTTCCCAGACAATGAGAAGTGTGGTTGAAGTTGTGTCAATAATTGAGTTATATAAATTATATTAGAAAAACTTGCAAAAAGGTAAATAATTGAAGTCATGATTTCTCAAAAATAGGTCTCTGAGAAAATTAACTTGATATATTCCACCATAAATACTTTTAACAATTCAATAGATGAAGTATATTGGATATACTTTTACAAAGTCATTATTCAAGGTTTAATGGAATTTTTTTTCAATGTCAACAAATAGAGAAGTTTTTATGAAAGATCATTATGAAATGTATTTTACAGAAATCCATCAGAAGAAGTTAGTCAACGATCCCTAAGTAGCGGAAATATAAAAGTATTACTGGGTGAACAATTATGAATATTATCATATGGAGGAGTTCATATAATGCTTTTATGATGAAGGTTAATTAATGTATTTTAACAAGTTCCTATAAATTCATTAAATGTGATGAGGATGAGATGGATTTTTAACACTCCAATAATGATGAATAAATGATCATAATTCTAGTAATGATTTTAGAAAACTTTAAGGAAAATTGATTCTGAGTTTTAAGGTATTGTGGATGAATATTGTTGACTCCTATTAACCTTTAGGATTGAATATAGTAAACTAAAGAAATTATGATTGGGTGATACAATTATGAGTGATAACTTTGAATTTAATGTTCATTATACTCCCTACATCTTAGGATAAATGAGGACTATATAAAGGGTAGGTGGTGAATTCTTAAAAGGAGGGAAAATATAGTTGTTGCTGGCTGAACTGTGAAAGATGTGAAGTGTTGCATTAAAAAAATTGTTTTCTAAGAAATTAGAATTGAAAAAAAATGTGACAGCTTTATTAGAAAAATATAGGTGATCATATTAAAAGGGTATGAATATACTAGACCTATTTTTAAAAACTGAGTGTGTCGGATGGATAAGTGATCAGACAGACCGTTTCATATAAAATTCAAAAAATAAGTTTGTCTCACTATTTTATAAGAAAGTGTTGTTGCCAACGAGCACGTACCCGAGTGGTAAGGGCTCCTACTTGGAATCCAAGAGACCCGGGTTCAAAACTGGGTAGATGTGAATTTATGGGGTAATATAGCAGTCACTGTAGTAGTTACTGTAGCAGTTACTATAGCAGTTACTGTTCTCTATTGTAGCAGCCAGAACTATTCACCCGATTTGGGCCTTCGGGCCACCGGTTTGGGCGTACGGGTCTCTAGGTCCTTTGGGACATCAAAGGCCTTCGGCCCACAGGGCCTTCGGGTCACATAGACCATGAAGTAGCCCAATTCACATAGAATATTCACCAGAAGAGGATCAATGTAGCAGGAGTAACAGCCACTAGATGCAGATCTAAACAGATTGGATGAATGAGAGGATATGGCAGCCACCATCGGGACCAGGCACCGTGCAACTTTGTACGGGGAAATACTAGCCGATCATCAATGCAAGGTGGGGAGCTAAGTTGATCAATGATGTAAGACGCTGGGGAGGGGAAGTTCTAGTGGGCTGGGCCTATGGGTCTTGTAATGGGTATGGTATGCCTCTAGGCCTTTAGGTCATGTATTGCGGTCATGTTGGGCCATGTGCCTTGGTCCTACCGTTCATGTACGGGTTCCCCTTCAACCCTTAAAAAGGGGATTATCTATAATAAAATAAAAAATATGGCCTTCGGGCCATTCAGAGTATAAGAAAGTGTTGGGTACAAAGAAATTACCGGATGTAGGTGGGTATAAATAACTATTGTGACAATATAAAAAATCATTTTAGTAATGGTAATATTATTATTGCAAAAATTATTTTATAATATTATCTAAGATAGTAGGACATGAACTATCTATTGCCTATAATGCTTTGGAAGTGAAGGATATTCTCTTCTTGTTGTAACCAAAAACTGATTTTTTTATATTATATGTGCATTCATGTGTAATTTGAAAACTATGACAAATATTTTGTACTATGATTGAGTATTGAACCTTGTAAAAACTTATGTACCTATCGGTGTGGTGGATTTTTCCCATGGATTCAATTCTCACGAACTGGAGGAGAATGTTGTTCTTAAATAAGGAACCCATAAAATGAATGAATCAATGATTCACCACCCCTATTATTGAACACATAGGTCCTGAACAGTTCATGAAATTGGTATCAGAGAAAACATTCACTCTATTATGGGGATCATTGAATCGAAACTTGAACCTTGCAAGCTCCAATCCGTTACTAGTCATATGGGATTTTCATTTTCTCTATATGGTCATCTAGACAAAAAACCATATTTGGGTTTCCTAGCAGAATAAAGTGACTTTTGAGTTGGTCGATATAATGTCATCGTGTATTAACTTCTGAGTTTCCTTCAATGGATCAGTTGCAATCTACTCAGCGGTTTACACTAGCACAAACCAGGTCAATTGCCAGAATATGTGGAGGCACCTGGAAACACTACAAATGTCTTCACTCCGATGGTTCATAGGGGGAGACTTCAATATGATCACAGATCCATTAGAGATGAAATGTGGGGAGAATCCTAGCAGCGGAGGCATGCATGATTTTAGAAACTTCATCTCGTGTGCAGGGTTGTTCGATCTGGGGTTCACCGGACCCAAGTTCACCTACTGAAATAATATTAGGGGCACTAGTCACATCTGGAGCTATCTGGATAGGTTTCCTACAACATGAAAAAACTAGATTCCTTTCCCAAAATGTCGGTCACACATCTTCCATGGTTGTTGTCCGATCATGCGACACTCATTATGAATGTCCAAAGAGAGGATCTTCAATGAATCACTTTACATTACTTGAATGTATGTCATAAAGATGAGATATTTAGGATCATGATTAATAACTCATGGGACCGCGAGGATGGTGGCAAGGCATGGAATGGCCTGCCTAACCATCTGAATTGCCTTAATGACGATATACAGGGATGTCTTGGTTTTCAGCCTCAGGATGAATATGGGGTGGAAGAAATTAATGAAGAAATTAATATACTGGAAGAGAATATACAGGTGTCTAGGGATAAAGTTGCCTTTGTGTTTCTTTATAAAAAATGCGCGATTCTTGTAGAGATGCTATTGGAGGTATAAAATAATTATAAACAATGGTCTCGGGTGAGGTGATTAAAGGAAGGAAGCCGTAATAGTGTAATTTTTCATTCATGCATAAAAGAGAGGTCCTGCTCGAAGATCAACATATGTTTTGGGAATGGAGCCTTCACCTCGGACATGGAGGTGGCCGGACAGATGGCACTGGAACATTTTAAGAGATTTTTTGCAGGGGAGATACCCTCTCATTATGATAACACTCAAGGTGAGACTTCAATGGAGATTTTCTTGAGTTACATGCTGCAACTGGTGAATTAAAAGAATAACTGTGATCTTTTAGTGGTTCCTTCGATAGAGGAGGTTAAGGATGCAACCTTCAAGTTGCATCACAATAGTGCTCCTAGGCCAGACGGCTTCACCTACACTTTCTTTGCGGATGGTTGGGAGGTGGTGGGACCCAAGGTGGTGGAAGCAGTGCAAGACTACTTTTGCAGTGGTTCTCTAAACAGAAATGTTTGTGCATCCAAAATTGTTCATATTCCATAGATCAAGAACCCCTATAACATTGGTCACTACTAGCCTATATGCCTCTGCAACTTTTCTTATAAAATAAAGTCATCCATCATTTCAAATAGGCTGGGTAGAATCCTCCCATGGTTGATATCACAGTAACAACATGCCTTTAATAAGGGTCATATCATCCACAGGAAGGTGGGAATAGCATGTGAACTGGTCAATGATATCAACACCAGGTCTATTGGATCAAACATAATTTTTGAGGTGGATATGGATAAAGATTACATCAAGATGGAGTAGAGCTTCATCATCAGGTTTATGAGAAGATTCGAGTTCCGAGAGTGGTTTTGTGACATTTGTTTTAGGTGATTTTCCTCACCACTGCTATCTATTTCATTTATGGGAAGGTACTTCAGTTTATTTAAATCATTTTGTGGGTTTCACCAAGGAGATCTACTCTCCACATCCATTTTTATCTTGGAACAAGATGCATTATCCAGGAACCTCAACCAATGTGTGGAGGCTGTAAGGTTAGCCCCGTTTTGAAGAAGGTGCAGATTTGAACTGGTATCTCATATCATGTTTTCGGATGACATCCTAATTTTTATCATTGGAAGTCAAAGATCACCTAACAACCTATCGGAAATTCTGGTTGCATATGAGAACCTAAGTGGGCAATCTGTCAACAAGGTGAAGAGCCATGTTTTCATTACCAACCGATGTTTTGGGAAGACGTATCAGGGGAATTTAAGACATACTAGGATGTTATCTGAAGAAGATTCCAGTGATCTATTTAGGAGTACCTATTTCACATGGGAACATTAGAGAACATCACTTCAAATACATTATCAACCAAATGCTTGGGAAAATCCTAAACTAGAGAAACAACCTCCTCTCTTTTGGTGGGAGGGTGACCCTCATCAACAGCGTGTTATCGTGGTTACCCATGCATGTTTTCTCACTGATTAGGCCTCTTAAAGGGACTATGTACTGTATGGAAAAAATACTTTCAACATTCATATGGGACTCCAGATAATAGGGACACTATCATTGGGTAGCATGGGCTCGTATAGAAAAACCAATAGAGAATGGGGGAGTGGGTCTCGAGGATATTTTGGAAACCATCCAAGGTATCCAAGGTAGGTTGGAAAGGTATGTTATCAGGGGGGATTCTATGTGGCTATCACTCTTCAAATAGTTGTATGGTAATCATCAAGTAACGGAGAGGGGGAGAGGCCCCCGACATTCTCGGTTTTCCCAAACAATTTTCTTGTATCTCAAGAATCATAAAGCGGAGACTCAATGGATCGTCGGGTAAGGGGAGATCCAATTTACAAAGGAAAACTGGTCGGGAGGAATGCTATAATTTCATGAAGGTCCGCTTTCAGATATCCTGTTTAAAGAGGCTAATGAAATCCCCAGTTTTGTTATGTCCAACCTTACTCTGAATCAGGTGAAGGTGTTTGAGGAGGTGATCATGGAAGACATTCCAAATACCTTCGGTTTCACTGGGTCATCATCAGGAATAATTTCCATCAGAGATTATAAGAGTCTACTCCATGAGAAGGGTTATCATGATAGTAGGGCTACTAAACTTCGGTCCAACATGATTCCTACATAGATAAATTTCCTCAGCAGGAAAATCGAGAACAACACTCTTTCTATAGATGACAACATTCAATAGAAAGGAATTCTTATAGTCTCGGTGTCTCTACTGCAAGTTCCCTAAGACGGAGTCGGCAGTGCATCTCTTTTTTCATAGTGAGTGGGCATAATTATTATGGTCCTGGTTCCCTCCCCACCCTGATCTAACTGAGGAACAAATCACTATAAAGGGCCTCATGGAAGCATGTTTCCAGGGTTTAGAGGGTGTGGTGATGGAAATCAAGGTTAGGACCATTATAATTTCTTCCATTTTCGGGACTCTATGGGATGCACAAAACATGGCCTGGTGGAGATCTTGGGTTTCGCTCATGTTCCTTAAAATGAGATTTAAATCACAGATTATGGATATGGTTACACTCCTAATGGGTTGGAAATCATCGTAGACCACGTGCAGGCTGCTTAACCTCCCCTGCATGCCTAATATGGAGAGGGGCCACTGGATCAGTTGGAAACCACCTCTCAGTGCCCTGAAGTTGAACGTAGATGGATCCCTTTTACAAAGTCAAATGAGAGAAGGAGGTATCCTCCGCGACCCTTGGGGTTTGGTGCTGATAGGATTCAGTGCCTTCTATGGAATGGGATCTTCCTTAGATGCGAAGGTGAAGACATTACTTTCTGGCTTGATGTTGTGTAAAAGTTGAAATTTTAAGGTGGCAGAAATTGAATCCGACTCTAAGGTCTTGGTGAAGTCCATACGGGGTGGTCAGGAGGTGCCATGGGACATGATCTACCAAATCTGTAGATGCAAGAGAATTATGTGCTTAGGGTAGATACTTCATCATGTTTGGAGGGAGGCAAATTTTGCATCCAATGTGCTTGCTCATCAGGGTAAGCTAGGGGAAGACATTAGGATTTATGATAGCCTGGGATTCTTGCCTATGGAGTTTAGAGAAATTATTCAAGGATATTACTTCGGCTTACACCACTTCTGACCCCCATGAATGCTCGTGTGTAAGATTATTGGGTGGCAATTATAATAAAGAATAATTTTCAGTCAGTCAAGAGTTTTTATAACTTTATTATCAGTACAGGGATTCTAGTATTTTATTGAAAGAAATATTGTATTTAAAAGGGTAAAATGGTACCCTATCTATTGTCTATTATCTATGAAATTATTGAGGCTATGATATATGGTTTCACTCCTCCTACTGAGGGTGTTCCTTTAATATCCATAGATAATAAGGACATGAAGATTCACGGGCAAGAAAAATAGGTTATACTTGTATCCCTCTCTAAAATCTAATTTCAAAGGGTGAAAGGAATTAGAAGAGATAATTAAATATATTTCCCACAATGAACTCTAAATTACTTGTAATTTGGTTCTTTTATTCATTTTTTTATTGTCATAGCGTTTTAGGTTGATTAGTGAAACTTTTTCTTCTTTGGGATTTTTTACAACGCGCATGATTATCCCACATAGTTTGTCTAACTACGCAACAACCATGATATTTGGATCTATAAATTGTAATTTCTCTTTTCCATGGTTGTCACATGATTTGTATAACCATGTGTCCCAACCATTGGGAATCTGATTTTTTCTATTGAGGGGTGCAATATTGGAGAATTATTGGGTTAAATGTGAATCCAAACAATGCATTGTGCCCATAATTTTAATTTATCATGTTTTCCAAAAGCTTCCTCTCAGGAATAAAACCCCAAATGGAGTATTTTCCTCCCCATTCAACCATATCATGTGAGGGATCCTAGATATCTCCTACTCCCTTAATCCACCTTAATTTATGAGTCTTTTCTCTTGAAGTCTTGGTTTCTTCCTAAAGGTATGTCCTCTAATCCTATTAAAATTCCATATTCTTCTTATTTTCTCCTCCTTCAGGCACTATTTCTATGATTACTAAACTCTAGTAAGGGATCTCAACCTAATGTATTTGAGTTCTTAATGATAGGGTATAGAGATCTTATCTTGGCTCATTCTCTTCCAGTTTTAGGATGTTTGGTTCAATACATACTTAGTTTGAGGTAGGAGGTTCCATTATATCCCATTTATTTGTATACAATATGTTATTGGGAATTAAAAAATCATTTTCCCAAAACTATTAGTTGTTTTAATGGTGTGGAAGGGGTTATAAAAGTATTTCCCAATTTTTGTTACTTCATTATTTGTTTTTAATGATTTTCGGCACATTCTATTTGTTTTATGAAATGTATAAATGGGTTTTAATTTTATTTTGATTATTTAAATTGATGATAATATATTTATAATGATACTATATAATTTTATTTTGGTCATGGAGTATTTTTTTTACTTCCTTGATTATTATGAATTCTTATTGGTTTACCTTGTAAACAACCGTGGTTGTGAGAAATAGATTTATTTATTCTTCTAGATTTCATTCTTCGATGCATCCCATGAACACATATAATAATGTATTCATGTGGTTAAGAACCTATTTGAATATGTAGATATATAGGTATATGCATATATATTCTAGAGCTCAAGGGAATACTCCTTTGGAAACTTGGATCTCAAAATTGTCCTTTGTTCTTCAATGGGGTTTTGAAAAAAATCATTCCAAAAGAGATTTCTTGAAATGGTTATTAGAAACATTCGAACTTTTCAAGTGAGTCATAAAATTAATTTTTATTTATAAATTTTTTTCAATTGGTTTTTAAAGTTTAATTTAATGTTTAGTTAGGAATTTTCATAGAGGGCCACTAATGTGTTGACTACAAATGGTTTTCAATAGGTATTTGAGAAAGATGATTTTAGTTATAAATTATGAGGCCAAATTTTCAACTTAAAATATTTCTTATACATGTTTTTTCCACCATAATGGAATCCCTCTCATTGGAAGGGTGATTTCATATAGACAGTGCTAAGAGGTGGGCTAAGAATTCAAGTTACCTCATTCTGATCCATGCTTGGGGAATTGTTTATTTATTTTCCTCCTCACCACCTGGTTATATTAAAATCATGGGAGCCTAGGTGTTTTAGTAAGGTGTGGCATATGCTTCTATCAATTTCCTAATTAGATGAACTATATACCCAAGGTATAAAAATTCCATGGTGGGTTATTCCATTAGTGTGTAGATTTGAGAGAATTTTTGTTTGTTATTGAATTAGGAAAATTATCTACAATATGAAGGATGGTTACCAACTAAGTACATATAGGGTATACTCATTTAATTTTTTGGAATATCCCAGGATTATATATCCTTTACTATTTCTTACTTACTGTACTTGATTATGTCACCGCCTCTCAATTTTACGGTTTCCATATGATGTATATTTTTATGGATCGAGTATTATATCTTGTACATGGTTCTTTTTTATGATTCTATTGTTAATTTCTACATTAGGACATTTTTTAAGATATATTATTACCTTTATTGGTCTTTTATTTCTTATTTTATTGTTCTTTTGGTGTGAGTTGATTTTTTTTCTAAAAAGGGGTTATAGATTGAATTTATAAAGAGTTCACTTAAAAGGGTTCAAAACTTTTCATTAAAACATTTTTGGGTTTTAAATATTTTTTTATTTTACAATCTGATTATTTTTTATTTAAAGTAAAAGATGTATCTTTATGGGTTATTTCAAAATAGCATTGATGGTCAATTTTAGAAAAAGGAAAATTCTTGAAATCATAGTGATTGCCTACTAAAAACTGTTCTTATCACACCATACTTGTTCCACTCATCATTAGTAGACCCAAGGTTTTTTTTAGGTTAAGGTATCATTTTGGAGTCTCTCTTAGTATGAGTGTACTTTGTGGATGGGTTTTAATCAATACATCACATAAATATCATGACAGTTTTCCATTTCGTTTTAGTTTTATTTTTAATATTTCATCTAGATGTTATTTTAGTTCTGTTAGTGGTTTTTATATTATTTCAGTTGTTCATGTTTTTTTATTTACACAATTAATTTTAAAACAAATTTTAAATATATTTTTATTGTTTTAATCCAAAAAATGTGATATTTTAATGTAAATTGTCACATTTTATTGTTATAGAATCATTTTGGGAATAATTGGAAATAAATGGACTAATTTTGGGAGTTAACTGCTATAATTTAGTTACTTGATTTGGACATAATATTTAATATACTGACCTAATTTATAAATTAAATTTTATAGGCTTACAAAAATCTTGGGATTCATTTAATTAATTTGTACCAAGACCTAAATCTAACATTTGGAGGCCCAGAAGAAGCACACAATTCAGAAATCAAAATCTATTCACAAATCTGGATAAGTTTGATGTTAGGACCGTATCTCTTAAATGGATAAAAAATGGATATTAAATTCGACAAAATAAATAAAACCTCAATAAGAAAAAATTTAATAACTATGAACCAACATTATTTTACCTATATCAAGTCCATAAATACATTGAAAATTAGTCTTCTGAAAATCAAATATTCTACCTGGCTGGAATTAAATTTCAGCATAAAATCTGTATAATTTTTTTTAAACACTTTAGATTAAGCTAAAATTGTGTGTTATAATGAATAATGTTTTTTTAAAAACATTCTAGAATACACATGCAGAGGATTTGGTCAAACAAAGGGGATGACACGTGTGAACAATTGAAAGAGGATTTTGGAACCAAATTTTGAACCATTGACAACCCATTATGCTCTAAAGGCCATTAATAGACCTTTATAACACCCTAAAGCCTCTTACATGCCTATAAATAATAGGATAAGAGTGGATTTAATTTTATCAATTTTATATTAATGCTCTCTATGAATAGTTATGCATATTTATTTCTCTTATTTCTTAGTTTATTATTTTCTTATTTTGTGATGTCTCTCCTCTCACACATCAACCCAAATTCCCCATCCATAAAGGGGTAGTTTCATTGAGTGATTGGGAAAGGGAATTATGGACCTTTGTGTTTTCTTGAGTTTTTGTGATTCAATTTAATTATAATCCTTCTACATTATGTGTCTGGTTTTAATTCATAATTCAGTTTTAAATTTCAAATGCAGTTGCGTTATGTTTTTATTCTGTTAATTTTATTTTCCGCGTTCAATGATCCATATCTCCGTCTAACAAATTATTTTCTATGTATGGTGTAACAAATTAGGGTTGGGTGGTGGGTTCTCAATGATAATCATCACATGTGTAAGACATTACGTTTTATTATTGGTGTATTAGGGAACAACTATTCATTTTCACAGATTGTTCTAGTTAGTCAAGCAAACATGTTGCAACGCTACATACACAAGAACGAGGGTAGACCAACCTAATATTTTAAAAAAGGAATAATCTAATCATAACCACTAGGATATGGGGAGAAAGAAAATGGTATATGAATCTCTCTCTTACCAGTCATCATGAGAAAAAGGGGTAATATTTGGAAACCATGATAGTAGGATAGTAGCTCTATCCAAACTTGCACTAGTCACCATCTTTATCAACAGTTTAAACTAAATCCAATCAAATTTATTCATTCTGTCACTTGATAAAAATTATCTAAAACAAACTTTTTTATTAAATCAATAAAAAGTTATAATTTTGTTTTTTTCACTCCTCTTTTTGGGAGACTACCTAGATTTAACTACTATACAATAATTAGGTAACTAAAATATTATTTTTCCATACCTCAAGACAGAAGTACATCAAACATGGAATTTTTTCTAGGGTAAAACAGTCCAAAAAACATCTTTTGACTGAACTATAGTTTAAACAACCATTTAATTGAATTATTTCACTAAATTGATCGATTGGAAACCCTATTAAGAAAAAAAATCTGAAAATAAATTTTGGGGAATACACCTCACGAATTCTACAAAAAAACATTTATCACTCTGAACCTATAATAATGGTTGGAAATCTCAACAAAACCTTATATGAGATATGTGTACCTCAATTTTCTAATCAAAATAACCAACTCTATGTCTTGGCCATAAAAATGATTTTGAACTACAAATTAACACGATACAAGTGCTTTCTAAATTTCATTGTCTTTGAGGTGATGAACCAAATAGACACATCAAAGATATCACCTATGAATTCTCTAAATTCAACCCTTGAGGAGTCACTGAATACAAAGTAGACAGGTGGAAATTTCCCTTATCACTTGAGGGAGGGATAAAGGAATGGATATATAGTCTGCAACTAGGAGAGGTCCAATACTAAGAAGATATATAAATATGTTTCAGGTAATGGGTTTTTCATGAATCCAGGTGCACATACATCTAAAAATATATCTATACTATTCACTAATCAACAGAAGATACAATTTATGAGTATTTGTAGTGATTCAAGAAGCTCTATACCGGCTGCCCACATCAGACTATGGAGGAACCCAACATTCTTGTAGTATTCTATAAAGGAATATGTGATAATGATTTTAATTTTCTAGATCCCACATGTTGAGGAGACTTGATCTACAAGTCACCAGTGGATACGAGAGTACTGATTGAAAATATTATGAAAAACTCATTGTAATTCAAAACTAGAGGTATAGGAACTAGGTGAATCCATGAGGAATGGTCTTTTAATTCATAATCACCCTTACATGAAGAAACACTTAAGGAAATGGTTAGTGTGATGAGATAACATTTTGTGATCAATGTGATGGAACAACAAGTCCCGACTCAGGTATGGGGTTTATTATATTCTATATATTATTACACGAATCAATATACCAAATTGTAGGGGACCTAATTTTGTAATGGTGCCTATCAAGTAAGTAATTTCTAGTATAATCATCCATGTCATACCTATAACTAACAAGGTTATGTATTTTGATTGAACCTGGATAGACCTCTTTTATAATCAATAAACAAATCATCCTTCATTCCCTGCAGCAGTGGCATGAGAACCCTATTCCATTCCAACAGCCTTATAAACATACATACCAACAGAAAACCTATGAACAAAGCTCAAAAATATGTCAAAATAACAACCAAGAAATAGATATTAAAGTGATAAAGAAGACCGTGAGAAACTTGGATAAAACAATTCACCACTTTATTGAATTTCTAACTAATAATCAAGGATAAATCCTGGCACAAATTGTACTAAATCCCAAGGAAAGCGTGCACGTCATTACAAAAATAAACGGAAAACAGCTCATTCCACCTGAAAAAAGAAAGGGTGATTCTTTTGAGAAACCTTATGAAGATCAATACATCTATCCAACTATATGGGGACCTAAACAACAAATGAGAAAACAATATGTTTAGGATGAAAGGTCTAGAAACAACTTTTCAAGAACTAGAATGGGAGAAAATGGATATCCATGTACCATTATCATCATCATTAGTTGACTCAAAGAAGGTTGAAGAAGAGTGAATTCAATAGGAAATTAAGGAAACCTTCTATAAAGATGAGATCATCATCCCACTACTAGATGAAATCTGACAAATCCTTAATTGTGGAAATTTTATGAAGGAGAAGTGCATGAAAAGAAGGTGTCTAGATGGGAATAATGAAATTATCTTTGGAAGACACATCTCATCCCTAATCAAACCACTGATACCATAAAAATTTCAAGATCTAGACACATTCTATATTTATTGAAACATTGGGTCTTTATATATTACTAATGCATGATGTGTTCTAGGATCTTCAAAAAATGTTATCCCTCAATCAATATTTTCATCCTTACAGACCATATAACTAAAACTAATTCAAGTGGTGGTGAAATTTGAAAAAAACGATCCACCAATTTCTTAGTTGGAGTTGTAGAAGATGTTCTCCTGGGAGTAAGAGGATTTATCTTTCCATAATACTTTAATATCCATTCCATGGAATAATAAATATCACCAAGACACTTCCCATCATCCTTAGAAGACCCTTCCTCAATGAAAAATGTTATAAAATCAACGTCCATGAAGGAACAATCACAATTAAATTAGAAGGTAGTACAATACAATTCAACTTTCTTTATTTAATGAAACATCATTCCCATAATTGATTGCTTTATATGATCTCCCATAAATAATATATAGAACTAATTAACAATTTAGGTATGCTTTGTGACTTTTTTGTCATTATAAGAACATTTTTTATGTGAACGTACAAATTCCCACGAAGCAAAAAATCAGGATCTCAAGATAGAGGAAGAATTAAAATATGACTTCTTTAATGATTTATTAAAATATATCGAGATAATACAAGAGATTCTATCCTTTTAAGTAGGAAACCAAAATTCAATATCATCCCTTGAACAACCCCCATTTTTGGAACTTATGTTATGTTTAAGTGATTTTAAGTATGATTACCTAATATAAGGAGATTAATTTCTAGTAATCTATGAAAATATCTTATCCCATTCACATGGAAAAACTTTGATTGAGCTTCTCAAAATAAAGGTCCAAGATCTAGGATTATGTTTATGTGATATACCTAGAATCAATACCAAGGACTTCTCTCATAGAATATTTTTATAAAATGATTCATGTCTAGTTAGAAAACATCATATAAGAATAAATCCCACCATCAAAGAGATTGTTAAGAAAGAAATAGTGTAACTTCTAGTATCTGAAATCATTTACCCAATCTCTGATTCTCAGTGGGTCCTCCCAATTCATGTAGTCCCAAAGAAAACTGGCCTTTCCGATATTAAAAATGCAAGAAATAAACTGATCCGCACGTGAGTGAAAAATAGTTGAATAGTGTGTATATATTTTTAGAAGCTCAATCAAGATACTATAAAATTCCACTTTCCCATTCCATTCATTGATCATATACTAGAAATGTTGGAAATAAAAACACATCACTATTATATATATGGATTCTCAGGATATTTCAGATACCGATCACACCAGAAGACTAAGAGAAGATGGCCTTCACTTTTCCTTTTTGAATATTCACCTACAAAGGATGTCTTCCAGGCTATGTAATGCCCCATGTACTTTTCAATGATGTATGGTGAGTATTTTCTTAGACCATATTGAGTCCTTCATTGAGTTATTTCTTGAAGATTTCATAGTTTTTGGTAATTCAAATGATCATTACATCGGATATATGGAAAAAATTCGAAACCATGCATTGAAAACAATCTTATTTAAAATTTTAAAAAATGTAATTTTATGGTTGAAAAGGGAAGAGTTTTGGGGGACATAATTTCAAAAAATGGATTATGTTTGATGAATAAAAATTTGGTTTCATAAATACCATACCATATCCATGTTGTTTAAAACATGATACATCCTTTTTACGACATGTAATATTTTTCAAAAGATTCATCAATGATGCTTAATATTTCTCTCACTCTCTCAAGATTAATGCAAAAGGATTCTTATTTAATGATGATTATTCATGTAGAAAATCATTTCATGAGTATAAAAAAGGTTGATCACGCCTCTAATAATGAAACCACCCAACTCAGAGTACCCTTTCGAGTTGATTTGTGAGGAATTCAACCAAGTGGTGGGATCCACTTTATCACAAAGAATTGATAGCAAGCCTTATTTAATATCCTACGTATAGAGGACCATCAATGAAAAAACAATTTACACAAACACATTGATTTAGTTCATTTTAGTTGTATTTTTACTTGAAAAAATCTGATGATATCTTCTTGTCATTAAGGTTTTTGTTTTGTCTAATCATCCATCACTCAGGTATTTAATGAAAAATGTTGATGTGAATCCAACACTACTGAGAAAGATTATATTATTTAATGAGTTTGATTTTGAAATTAAGGATAATAAGGTAACTAAAAAATTGGTGGCTGATCATCTAAGTCAACTACCCAACTCTGATGAAGTAGAAATTCCAAACCAGAACCCACATAATGATGATATTCATGGAGAAAAAAAACTACATTATAAATGATGAACTACCATGGTAAACATACATTATCAATTACTTGGTTACATATCATATATGCTCTCATGTAAACTCTCATTAATAATATAAGCTTATATTAGAATCATGATGTTATATTTCGGATGAACCATTTCTGTGGAAAATGTTTAATGTTCAAATCATATGAAGATGTTTACTAGAAATTGAAATTGAATCAGTGTTTGAATTTTATCATACATTATCTAAGGGAGGACACTATGGTTATGATTGGATATCCTAAATGTTTTTATAATCTGTAATTTATTGAAATAACATATTAATGTATGAATATGTATTTTGTAAAAGATGTGAATGATCCCAGTTTTCTAGTAATATATAAAAACAACAAGAAATCCTTTAAAACTCAATTATTTATGTGATATTGTAGATGTATGGGTCATAAAATTCACGATACCAATCTCAATGTACTTTGGAAATTCATATATTCTTTTTTATTAAGATTATGTTTCGAAATAGGTGGAATAAAAATTCACCAGGACTAATGATGAAAAATTTGCTTGTGAATTTTTTAGGGCTAACATATTCTGTAGGTTTGGAGTTCCACAAGAAATCATCAGTGACTAGGAAAAAAAATTTATGTATCATGAAAATAGGTTCATTGTAGAAATGTATGAGGTGAATCATAAAACATCAACACCATACCATCCACAAACCAATGGTCAAATAAAAGTGTCCAATTGTGAAATCAATAGAATTCTAGAAAAAACTGTTAAACCCAACTTGAAAGACTTGAGACAACGGTTTGAAGATACCTTATGTGTAACACCCGAAGCTTCCACGGTACACTTATCTTTGAATAATACAGTAGCATGTATTGTACGCAACTTAAAGTTCAAACACACACCATAACCAATCAACCTAGCCATTATGAATAGTAATACCCACTTTTGAAATTTTATACATTTTATCTTTCAAAATGGAGATTAATTTTGGATTCAGAATATTGAAATTAGCTTAGGGTGAATTTTTGGTAGTTTTTCTGAAAACATTCAATTTTTTATGAATTGTGAAAAACACTAAGTTATTGGTTAAAACTGACTTTTTATTTAAATAATTATTTAATTTATTTAAATTTATTTTAGGTCGAAATAGATACGTAATACCAATATAAGTTCAATGTAATTCATTAGGTGTCATTTTATAATAATTTTAGATATATAAAAATTTTATTAAACTTTTCACCGTCTTTTACCCACATCCTTGGAGAATTTGAAAATTCACATAACACATAATTTTACCGCTTCTATGAGTGGAATTTCAAAAATCCGAGAGACACGATTAATATCAAGGAGTAAAATGTGGTTCAATAAGATAGAAATATTTTTTTGTGAATAGTAACTTTTTACTTTTATTTACCACGGTTAAATGTAAATAGGGTAATTAAGGGTAAAAATGATATTAATATTACCCTAACACATGTCATAATTCTATTGGACAAGTATATCTCGACCAAAAAATACCTTGGGAATAAAATATTATCATATAGGTCCACATGGATTAGATTAGGATATTTATTATTATTTAATTCAATGAAGAATTAAAAGAGATAAAATCAAAGATTAATAACTAAATTTTTTTTATATAGGATTATTAATAAGATAAATTTTATTATAAATATTAATTAGAAATATAAAACTATTTCATACATAATGGTATTTTATTTATAATTTTTAGACCTTATATAACTTAATTTATTTATGACACAATGATAATGCAGTAATTAACTTATTAGTGAAATACTAAAATAATTGATATTATAAATACCGAAATAAATATAATTTGAGACTTTTAATGAATTACACGAATTTTATAGCATAATATAACATGTTATTATTGACTTAATTATGTTTATTCGACGTAATCATGCTGTTATGATTTTCAAAAAAATCAAATACCAAATAGTTTCAAAATTAACATAAAAGATTTTTTTAAAAAAAAATATATTATATTATTAATTGATATTAAATTCTTAAAAATCTATGTTTTGGACAAAGGACTTATATAATGATAGTTGTATCATTAATGAACCACTTGGGGGTCTCTTGGATGTATATTTTATGTTAATTAACTATATAATATAAAAATACAAAGAGACATGGTAAATGTCAAACTAATTAACTAAGAGTTAAAACTAAAAGATAAGGTTAATATAGTGAGCAAAACCTTTCTAGAACCAATTGGTTGAGTGGTTTGTGACCCATACCTACCTTAATCTTTAAATAATCTACTTTGGAGCCATTAAAAACCGAATTTGAATTTATTATAAAATAGTATTTCTAGCTTTTCCAAAGGTGCCCCTTGCCCCTCTTATAAAAGGGAACTCCCCCTTCTCTCAATTTCACACCGTCAAAGCCTTTTGGTTCATCCAAACTCTACCCAAATATCCACCCAACGTACCTCACTACGACCTAGAGGCCTTAGTTTGATCATAAATTTATTCTAAGGATCCCTTTTGATCAAATCAAATGGAAGAACCCAAAAATGAGGTAATGATTTCACCACCCTCTTTTAAGTTCCTTTCTGCTTCAACTACTTCTTTCCTTGTTATTTCCATTATAAAATAATAATTCCAGTATATTCTATATACTGTGATGTTATTATAAATATTGAACAACCAAATTCATTATTCTATCCATCCCTTGAATGACAAGTCACCATACGTGCGTACGTATGGCCTACAGTCTCCACGTCATGGTGTAATTGTTATTCAATATATTATTATTTATATGGGTATAATAATGATGGATAATTCATGTAAATAATAAATATAACATGATAATTATTCTTTAGATATGATATAACATCCAATTATATATTATTTTAATATCAATAGAATGATATTGACACTCATGCGTACGTACGGACTACCGTCTCCACGAACGTGATGAGATTCATTCCCCATCGTATCCATTCAAGTCTAATTATCATTTGATGATTAAAAATAATGTTTAAGGACTTTATATAATTTGGGATATGAATAATATACAACCTATCTATAACAAACATGGAATATGTGACAAAACATATAAAATAAAATGTGTAAGTTAACACCTGAAACGACGATAATACAATGATGTTATTAACAATCAAAGTTTAAAGATCATATACAATATCATATTAATGTATATGATTCTTGTATAATTTAATAACAATTATTTCAACATTATTCAGGAGGTTAACCTACCCTCAACCAAAAAAATGTACAATGTAAGGGTTTATTTCACAATATCTTCATTATCCGAGGTTGTTTATAAGTAATTATCTATTGGTACCTCTTTATCATCCACATCCATGTTTCTTAAAAATGTATTTCAAATCATTATTAATATTTTACAGACTATGGGTTAAAGTCATTTATTCCCATGATGACTTTTTATATAATGTTTATAAAAGATTCTTTCTGTCATTTTCCAAACAAGGTCCTTTTTAACCTTTTCAACAGCATTAAGGTAAGAATGTTTTTTTAACTTATACGGTGGGTGCGGAAATTTTCCACCGTTATAAAATATTTGAAGCTTCCTTTACAATATTTTAAGGATATTCTCAAATTAATGTTTTATTTTATAATTATGTGACATTTAAAAGATTTTAAAAAACGAGATATTTCTCTCAAATAGTTTTGATTTCATCTATGTCAACATCCTTTGATGGGGTTTTAGCTTATTTGAAGTTTATTTATTATGATACAAAACATCCATATTGTATTGAAGGTTTTTTGATATGTTTGACTGTGGATGTGTTATTTTTATACCATTCATGGTTTATAGAGAAAGTATTGACATTTCGTATGCTATTTTAATACGATTTTTTATGTTAGTTTTACACTTGTTTATATGAGGAATTCATTGATCTTAATAAGTGATGGGTGGTGCCCACTATAGCTCCTCGATGCATCTGTAGGTCTCATGAGAAAAAATAGTGTCTTCGTACAAGGCCTTGAAAAAAATCTTAGTTGTATTCTTGGCACGAGGCCTTTACTATGTGGTTATGAAAGTCTAGCATTATGCATTCCATCATTATGAAAGTGGTTATTAATATTACATTTGATTATTCGACTAGTAGAATATCAATGTGAAAAGTAAATGGAATTATTTAATTTTATCTTTTCCATATTATGCTGAATTTATAGTTTAAAAGGATTTTGTTTTAGTTATACATTGACTTAAAGGTTTATTCTTATTTATGAAAGTTTTGTCTATATTTTTATCCTTACCGAGCATCTAAGCTCACCCCTTTCAATGTTTTATTTTTTCCAGGATGTGAAGAAATAATTTATGAATGACCTTTAGGGATGGTATGAGGGGATATGAAGACAAGATGTTGTAGTAGTAGTTTTCACTTTATGATTTAATGTAATCATTATGAATGTATCTATTTCTTCCAAGGCTGCTAAACTAATAGGTCTTTCGAGCCTTGATCTTTTGTGATAATGCCATTATTATGTAATAATGCACCGACTCTGGGAAATTGGGGTCGGGGCATTACAGTTTGTATCAGAGGAAGTTTAGTACAAACCTTGAGAGCTATATTTAGATAAACTCTAATTAGAGAACATAGATCTAAGATAAACTTTGAGGATTAATATAGAATAACTTCCTAGAATTTTGGTAGTGTAGAGATTTTGTGAGCTTTCCGAGCAATACATCATTGTCTGGATACGAGCAGGTAGAGGTGGCTATGACACAGATGTGCCTAGGGGTAAAACCCGAAAACACCGCTTTGAGCTGGACTCGAACGGGAACTGGTGCACAACAACAGGCCTTACTGCACTCTTGGTTACGACACTCCTGAGGGATATGCTTAGGATAATTCTCATTTCCTTTATAAACCATTATGAAGGGTTTATGAGTATATACTTCCTCAAAGAAAACATTTTTATGATTATGGATTATATCTATAAATATATCAATTTATGTTAAGTGTTTTACTAGTATGGAATTATGTATTTTGATTCATAAACTGATCTAGTTTATGCCATTGTTTAGAAATGGTGCCTAGTGGAAGAAATGGAAACTGTATTAATGCACACACTCTATGTAGGGATTACCCTCCTACTGATGATAATTATAGTGGAGCTGGTGATGCAACTGGTGCTGATCAACTTATCACCATACTAGGAAAAATCACTCAGGTTAGGAATAATAACCTTACCCATATGGAGCACCATAATCCACAATATGGATGATCAATTTTAGATCTCTTCATGAGGCAACAACCACCAACATTCATTGGGAGTACCAATACATTGGTAGCTGAGCAATGGATAAGTTCCCTAGAGAAAATATATCAGGCTTTGGGGAGTAGTGAAAGGTAAAAAGTTATCATGGTTGTTCACCGCCTCACTGGAGATGCTGATCAAGGGTGGTCATTGATTAAAAACATGAAGGAAGATGATGATGTATCAAATATGAAATGGAGGGTGTTCAAAGAACTGTTTTCAGAAAAATATTTTCCTCATGACCATCGAGCAGATATGGAAAGGCAATTTCTGAGTCTAAGACAAAAGGAGGATGATAATGTTGAAATGTATGAGGCTAACTTTACAAGGTTAGAAAAACATGCTGGAGATTATAATATGTAACCCAAGGAGTAAGACTGATCAATTATTTGATGGGTTAAAAAAATTTTCCGTCGAGCAGTAGTCTCACAATCCTTCTCGTCATACGATGATATAGTCTCATGTGCTATCAAGATATAAAAATAATCCTCTAATTCTTATGACATTAAAACAAAGTAGGAGAAGAAGAGATCTGATGAAAATTTGAATATACATCCTACAGTAAATGTGGGAGGAACACCCTAGTACATTCCTGAAAGGAATGCGAGTCTGTTACAAGTGTGGTGAAAAAGGACAACATGCTCGTGATTACAAAGGAATGAAAGGGGTTGTTAATGTTTAATGAAACAATCTTATAGAAACATGGTACTATGAAAATTAATGTCTTAAGCTCCAAGGAATCATACCTTAGAAAAGGACAAGGGAGTAAGGGAAATATTATGTGATCACTACTGTGGAGGATGATGCTCCGAATGACATGGTGGTAGGTAATGTATAGTTTCTTCAAATTTATTCAATGCTTTATTTGATTCTGGATCATCAAATTTCTTCATATCTTCCTAGTTTTCCATGAAAATTAGATATTTACAATTTTATTTAACAATGGGAGTTTTGAGTAAAATCTTCTAAGGGAAGTATCATTGCAACAACGTTTTGGGAATCAGTTCCCATTAGGTCATATAAATGTACTTTACCTACTCATATCATCGTCATACCCATGATTGTATTTGATATAATCCATGGCATGGATTGGATTTCGGGACATGATGAAAAAAATTATTGTAAGAAGAAGGAGGATACAATTTTTTATGATGATGATAAATAACACCTTATCATTAATATATAAATGTCGCCATCTAATTCTTATATAGATCCACCCCCAGTAGCTCAACTAAATTCAATTATTGGGGAGGAATAGAATAAAATAACTATGAGCGAGGAAAAAAAAGTTCAAATAGAGGATGTACCTATTGTGCAAGATTATTTTGATTTTATTCAAGAGGATTTACCTGGAAATCCTTCAGAATGGGAAATTGAGTTTTTCATTGACTAAATTCCTGGTTCAAGGCCCATATCAAAGACCCCTTATAGAATGTCCACTATAGAATTAGTGGAGATAAATAAACAACTATAGGAGGTGATTAATAAAAGATTTATTCTCCCAAGTGTTTCTCCATGGGGAGCCCCTATTCATTCTGTTAAGAAGAAATATGGATCTATGAGGTTGTACATTTACTACAGGGAGATCAATTCTATAACAATAAATAACAAGTATCCCCAACCTCGCATTGATGATTTATTTGAACAACTTCGTGAAGGTCAATATTTTTCAAATATTGACTTTCAATTAGGATATCATAAGTTGTGTGTAAAAAAGTAAGACATTCCGAAGACGACATTTTGTACCATGTATGGGTATTAAGAGTTTATAGAATTGCCTTTGGACTGACTAATGTGCACTCTGTCTTAATAGATCTAATGAATATAGTTTTCACATAATATCTTGATGAATTTGTAGTTGTATTTATTGATGATATCTTGGTATAATCCAAAATCTACAAAGATCATGAAATCCACTTGCACACTATTCTAAAAACTCTTATATGAAATGAATTATACATGATGTTTAGGATGTGTGAATTCTAGATTTTAGAGATTTATTTTCATGGCCATATTGTCTCTAAGGATGTAATCTATATTTATACTTCTAAGAAAAGAGAAATCCAAGAGTGGCCCACACCAATGAGTATAACTGAGGTACACAGTTTTATTAGTTTAGTAGGTTATTTTCAGTGTTTCGTCCATAATTTTACCTCATCTACTAACCCATTAACCAAGCTCACACCTAAAAGGGTTTAATTTGTTTGATAAAATGAGTGTGAAGAAGGTTTTTAATTATTGAAGATAAGATTAGTCAATTCTCCAATATTTAATATACTACTAGGGAATGATGGGTTTTTTATTTATAATGATGCTTCAAAGAAATGACTTGGTTCTGTCTATATGAAGAATGATAGAGTTATTTACAATGCATCAAGAAAATTAAAAATTCATGAACAAAACTTTCCCACACATGATAGTCATTTATCAGTTGTAATATTTTCTCTAAAGATATGGAGACACTATGTCTATGGTGGATAAGGTGATATTTATACTGATCAAAAGAGTTTGAAGTATATTTTTTCACAAAAAGAACTCAACCTACAGGAAAAAAGAAGGCTCTAACTACTGAAATATTATGATTTCACCATAAAATACAACCCAAGGAAAATAATTTGGATGATTCTTTGAGTAGAAATGATCATGGATTTCTGAACAAGATGAGAGTTTAAATGGATCCTATGTTCATGGATCGAGTATAGATCGATAAAGAAATTATTATGGAAGGTGAAACATCAACACTCTTTTAAATGGTTGCTAAAAAATCATTACTATAAAGGATAAAAATGTCTCATAATGATGATGAGGAGTTTCAAAAGAATATTATTGTTGTCAATTAAGGGAAATTGATAAACATCATATTTGAAGTTGCAATTTCGAAATTTGGTGATAGATTTCATGTTCCTAATATACCTGGTCTAAAAATGGAATTGTTGGATAATGATTATAGCTCCAAATTCATTATACACCCTGGTAGCACTAAGATGTATTGAGATTTGAAGGAACATTTTGTGTGGGACAACATGAAGAGGGACATTCCTGATTATGTGTCAATATGTATGGTTTGTCAATAGGTGAAGCCTGGATGAAAACATCTTAGAGGATTCATGAAACCTCTTCCCTTACTTGAGTTGAAATGGAATGATATTACGATGTACTTTGTCATGGGGTTACCAAAGTCTCCAAGAAAAAATGATGCAATATGAGTCATTATTGATCGTCTTACCGTGTTAGCACATTTTCTTACTATAACAGAATATTTAACACTATAAAGTTTATCAAGACTCTATGTTAATGAATTTGTAAGACTTCAGGGTGTACCCTTATCGACATGGATACAATACCTCTATGGTGAAAAATGTGAGATTTATATTAATCACAAGAGTTTGAGGTATATTTTTTTCACAAAAATAACTCAACATGAGGAAAAGGATATGGCTTGAATTACTCAAAGATTATGATTGCATGATACACTACCACCTGGGGAAGTCAAATAAGGTGGAAGATGCTTTGAGCAGAAAGGATCATGGAGTTTTGAAAGTGATGAGAATTAAAAGGGTTCCTATTTTCATGGATCTAGTGAAGATGGATATGGGAATTACCCTGGAAGGTGAAACATTGATAATTTTTCAAATGGTTGCCAAAACATCTTAACTAGATATGATTAATAGTTCTCAGACCGATGATGAAGAGTTTCAAAAGAAAGATTAAATATGTAAATGATGGGAGATTGAGTGACTTTGTTTATGAAGATGGAATTTGGAAATTTGGGAAGAGACTTTGTTTTCCTAATATGACTGATCTAAAAAGTGAGTTATTGGATGATGCTCATAGTTCCAATTGCTGTATACACCCTGGGAGCACCAAAATGTATAGAGATTTGAAGGAACATTTTTGGTGGGACAACATGAAGAGGGAGATTTCTTATTTTGTGTCAAGATGTATGGTTTGACAACAAGTGAATGCTGGAAGGCAATAGCCTGGAGGAGTCATGCAACCTCTTCCCGTACCTGAGTGGAAATGGGATAATATTACAATGGACTTTGTCATGGGACTATCAAAGACTCCTAGAAATAATGATGCAATATGGGACACTGTTGATCGTCATACCAAGTCAGCACATTTTCTTGCTATAAGAGAAGATCTACCTCTAGAACGCCTAGAAAGACTATATATTAAAGAAGTTGTGAGACTTCATGGAGTACTCCTATCAATTGTTTCTGATCGTGATCCCCATTTTAGTTCCATATTCTGGAAGAGTCTTCAAGAAGGCCTTGGATATTGAACTTCGATTGAGCACTACCTACCACCCTCAAACAGATAGACAATCAGAACAGACTATTCAAACCTTAGAAAACAAGTTGAGATCATGATCACATGAATTTTAGGGTATGTGGGATAAATAGTTACCCCCAGAAGAATTTTCCTATAATAATAGCATCCATTCAAGTATTCATATGGAACCATATAAAGCATTATACGGAAAGAGATGTCTCACACCAACCTGTTGGGATGACGTCGGTGAAAGAAAACTTGTAGACCCAGAACTGGTGGAGGAAACGATGGAGAAGGTGAAGGTAATCCAAACCCACATCAAAGCAGCTCAAAGTAACCAGAAGAGCTATACTAACAACCGAAGGAAGGATTTGGAATTTCAGGTAAGAGATCATGTTTTCGTGATGGTATGTCCATGGAAGGGAGTTATATGTTTCGGTAAAAAGGTTAAATTGAGTCCCCTGTACATCGATCCTTTGGAAATTATAGAATGAATTGGGGTTTTAGCTTACCATTTGGCAATGCCTTCATGTCTCTCCAAAGTTCATGATGTGTTCCACGTATCACTATTGAGGAAATACATGCCTGAACCAATGCATGTACTCACTTACAAGGAATTATAATTGGAACTTAGTCTATCTTGCTGAGAAGATCTCATCAGGATTCTTGATACCAGAAAACAAGTGTTGAGAAACCGGACGTCTCCTCTGTAAAAGTTCTACGAAGAAACCATAATATGAAAGAGGCAACGTGGGAACCCGAGGAACTAATGATGAAGAACCCCCCAAGTCTTATCATGTGGTAGTATTCTAGAAATTTCGAGGACGAAATTATTTGAAGTAAGGGAAAATGTAACACCCCAAGCTTCCACGATACACTTCTCTTTAAATAATACAGTAGCGTGTGTTGTACGCATCTTCGAGTTCTAACACACACCACAACCAATCAAACTAGCTGTTATGAATAGTAATACCCACTTTTTAAAATTTTATAAATTTTATCTTTCAAATTAGACTTCATTTTTTGGATTCGGAATATGAAAATTAGCTTAGGGTGAATTTTTGGTATTTTTCTAAAAACATTCAATTTTTGATGAATAGTGAAAACACTGAGTTATTAGTTAAAACCAACTTTTAATTTAAATAATAATTTATTTTATTTAAATTTAATTTATGTCAAAATAGATACGTAATAACTATATAAGTTCAATTTAATTAATTAGTGTCAGTTGATAATAATTTTAGACATTTAAAAATTTTATTAAACTTTTCACCATCTTTTACCCACCTCCTAGGAGAATTTGGTAGTTCATATAAAACATAATTTTACCGCTTCTATGAGTGGAATTTTGAAAATCCAAGAGACATGGAAAATATCAAGGAGTAAAATGTGGTTCGATAAGATAAAAAAGTTTTGGTGAATAATAACTTTTTACTTTTATTTACAATGGTTAAAAGTAAATAAGGTATTTAAGGGTAAAAATGATATTTATATTAACCTAACAAATGTCCTAATTCTATTGGAAATGTGTATCTCGACCAAAATCAACCTTAGGAATAAAATATTATCGTTTAGGTCCACTTGGATTAGATTAGGAAATTTATTATTATTTAATTCAACGAAGAGTTAAAAGAGATAAAATCAAAGTTTAATAACTAAAACATTTTCAATATTGGATTATACATAAGATAAATTTGATTATAAATATTCATTAAAAATATAAAAATATTTAATACATAATAATAATTAATTTATAATTTTTAGAACTTAAATAATTTAATTTATTTATGACACAATGATGATGCAGTAATTGTCTTATTAGTGAACCATTAAAATAATTGATATTATAAATACCCAAATAAATATAATTTGAGAATTTTAATGAATTAAAAGAATTTTATATCTTAATATGACATGTTATTATTTATTTAATTAAGTTTTTTTGAAGTAAACATGCTGTTATGATTTTCACAAAAATCAAATACCAAATAGTGTCAAAATTGACATAAAAGAGTTTTTAAAAAAAATATTATATTATTAATTGATATTAAATACCAAAAAATCTACAGTTCGGAAAAAGGACTTATATAATGATAATTTTATCATTAATGGACCACTTGGGGGTCTCTTTTATGTATATATTAAGTTTATTAACTATATAATATAAAAATAAAAAGAGACATGGTAAATGTCAAACTAATTAACTAAGAGCTAAAACTAAAAGATAAGGTTAATATAGTAAACCAAACATGTCTAAAACCTATTGGTTGAGTGTTTACCGACACATCCCAACCTAAACCTTTAAATAATCCACTTTGGAGCCATTATAAACAGAATATGAATTTATTATAATATAATATTTCTAGCTTTTCTAAAGGTGCCCCTCACCCCTCTTATAAAATGGAACTCCCCCTTCTCTCAATTACACACCCTAAAATCCTTTTGTCTTGGCCAACCTCTACCTAATTATCCTCCAAACTTCCCTCAATACAACCTAGAATCCTTAGTTTGATCAGAAAGCCATCCTACATATCCCTTTTGATCAAATCAAAAAGAAGAACCCGAAGAAGATTTAATGATTTCACCACCCTCTTTCAAGTTCCTTTCTTCTTCATCTTCTTCTTTCCTTGTGACTTCCATTCCAAAATAATAACTCCATTATATTCAATATATAGTGATGTTATTATAAATATAGAACAACCAAATTCATTATTCTATCCATCCCTTGAATGACATGTCACCATACGTGCCTATGTACGGCCTACCGTCTCCACGTCCAGGTGTAATTGTTATTCAATATATTATTATTTATATGGGAATAATAATGATGTATAATTCATTTAAATAATAAATATATCCTGAAAATTATTCTTTATATATGATATAACATCCAATTATATATTATTTTAATATCAAAAGAATGATATTGTCGCTCGTGCGTACGCACGGACTACCGTCTCCACGAACACGATGAGATACATTCCCCATCATATCCATTCAAGTACAAGTCTAATTTGATAATTATAAATAATTTTTAAGGACTTAATATCATTCTGTATATGAATAATTTACGACCTATAAATAAAAACATGTCTAATGTAGAAAATCATATAAAATAAAACGAGTAAGTTAACACCTGAAACGACGATAATACAAATATGTTATTTACAATAATTGTTTAATGATAATATATGATATCATATTAATGTATGTTATTATTTTATAATTTTATAACAGTTATTTCACCATTATACAGGAGGTTAACATACCCTCTACCACGGAAAAGTACAAGGTAAGTGTTTATTTTACAATCTCTTCATTATCCGAGGTTGTTTATACGTAATTATGTACTATGACCTCTTTATCATCCACATCCATGTTTCTCAAAAATGTATTTCAAATCATTCTCACTATTTTACAGTCTATGGGTTAATTTCATTTATACCCTTGTTGACTTTTTAGAATATGTTTATACAGTAATCCTTCTGTCGTTTTCCAAACAAGGTCCTTTTTAAATTTTTTGGCAAAATTAAGGTAAGATTGTTTTTTTAACTTATACGACGGGTGTGGATATTTTCCACCATTATAATATATTCGAATCACACCTTACAAGATTATAAGGATATATTCAAAGTAAATTTTTTATTTTATAATTATGTGACTTTTAAATGATTTCAAAAAAATAGATATTACTCTCAAATAGTTTTGATTTCATCTATGTCAACATCCTGTGATGAATTTTAAGCCTATTTGTAGTTTATTTATTATGATACAGGAATTCCATATTTTATTGAAGGTTTTGTGATATGTTTGACTGTGGATGTGTTATTTTTATACCATTCATGGTTTATGGAGAAATTATTGACATTTTGTATGCTAGTTTTAATACGAATGTTTATGTTATGTTTAAACCTGTTCATATGAGGAATGAATTTGACTTAATAAGTGACGGGTGGAGCCCGCTATAGCTCCTCGATGAATCGTTAGGTCTCATGAGAAAAACTAGTGTCTTGGAACAACGCCTTGAAAAAATCTTATTTGTAGTCATGGCATGAGGCCTTGACTATGTGATTATGATAGTATGGTATTATCCATTCCATCATTATGAAAGTGGTTATTGATATTGCATGTGATTATTCGACTAGTAGAATATCCATGAGAATAATTAAATGGCATTATTTCATTTATCTTTTCCATATTATGTTGAATTTCTAGTTTAAAAGGTTTTTTTTGTTATACATTGCCTTCAATTTTTATGATTATTTATGAAAGTTTCTGGTATACTGTTATCCTTACTAAGCATCTGAGCTCACCCCTTTCAATGTTTTATTTTTCCAAGGATGTGAAGAAGTAATTTATGAATGACCTCCAGGGATAGTATGAGGGGATATTAATAAAAGATGTTGTTGTAGTAGTTTTCACTTTATTATTTAATGTAAACTTTATGAATGTATCTAGTTATTCAAAGTCTACTAAACAAATCGGTCTTTCGAGACTTGATCTTTTGTGATCATGACAATATTATGTAATAATGCACCGACTCTTGGAAATTGGGGTCAGGGAGTTACATTATGGACTTATATAATAGTCTAAAAGACACCCATAGGGATGAGACCCTGCATAATTATATATGGAAATAGTTTCCACCTTCTTGTGGAATTCGAACATAAAGCATAATAGGTGGTGAGAGAGATGAATCTGAACTTTGATAAAGTTGGGAAAGAGATGAGATGGCAGTTGAAGGAGCTATAGAAAATTAGGAAGGAATATTTCTAAAATTAAATTTTCTATAAAGAGAGAACACGTATGGACAATGAGATGATGATTCAACCAAGATCCTTCAGAACAAAAGATCAAGTGCTATTATGAAAATCCAAACATAAAATAATTCTAGGTAAACATAACTCCATATGGGAAGGTAACTTTAGTGTAATTCTTTTATACCACATCAATTTTTTGTAGATTGAAAATAAAATATGAGAAAACCTATTCATAGTAAATCCAAAGAGGATGAATAATTTCCATGAGACTGTACCTCAAGAACCAGTGGAGGAGATCACACTCATTCACCCTGATTACCAATAAAGACATATTGGGTTGCATATTTCCTTTACACCTGATTAAAATAGTTAATTCCATTTTTAATATACTTTTTGGAAAAAAAATTTAAATATACTAAATAAACATAATAAATTAATCATGGGGGAGGGTATTTTGTTGTCTTCCAAAAAATTCAAAAAAAAAAACTATTTTGAGTCGAGCCAATGACATTAATCAAAAGCTCTTCCGGGAGTCAACCCACAAATTTTACATTATCCCACTTTTCCCAAAAGGAATATTCTATCATGAATGAATAGTACTACACTATCATTTGTTTTTATTATGATTTTTCAGGTCCATTAACGAAGACGATGCAAGGATGAAAAATGGAGACACTGAATAAAACAATCATCATGAAAGTGTTGTAGAACATAACTGAAAGAACATGACTTGAGCCACCTGAAAGAAGCATCATTGATAAATAGAGTTTTTTTATATTAAATATCATTTTTAATCCCAGTATTTTATTTTTGAAAAATATTCTCTTGACATTTCAATGAAAATTGCATGCCGAAACATGATTATATTTTTATTTGACTTATCTAGAAGACTTGAAATTTGTAGGAAATCTATGATTCCATACATTAGATTTCATTCATAATGATATTTAATGAGTGAAATTGGTAATTTATGTATTAAATTTTATCATGGATATAAAAATGAGGACTCACAATTTATGTAAATTAATTGAATCTTGTAAATGAAATTTCATTATCATTTTTCCATATTTGAATTTATGAAATTCATGTGAATAAAGTTATTATTATTAATTCCATGATTGATTGTACCAAATAATAATTCTCATTCCCAAAATGATTTATAGACCACATACATGAAATTTATTCTTCAGCATATGTGTAGAGTGATATTGTGACATATCAATGATGAGAACATTCATTTAATCTTACCAAGACTATGAAGGTATAGAACACATTTAAAATTATTGGGGAATGTTTTGATAAAAAAATTATCCTTAAAATACAACCATTAAATACATCCTCATTTATCCCATAGAAATCAAGAATGACCTTGTTAGTGATGGTCCATACTTCAATCCTCTTTTATACATTCCGACCCTCCTCTTAGTATTTACATGATATTTAAAAGTAAAATTGTGGGGGTGAAGGGAATCATGGTGGAAGTGATAATATACATTGTATGGAAAAGTGTGGGGGTTCTTATGGTGGTAGTAAATTATGGTTTTTTATTCATTCATGATACTTCATTCTTTCCCCCTCTTGAATTAAAATATGAAAAAGAAAAAATGAACAAAAAATGAGAAAAATGTGATATGATTTGGGAGAATAAAAAATCATCATTACTAGACCTATGATTTTTATTTTATATTTTTAGGTGGTGGATGTGTGGTGTATTCTAAGAATAACTTTCTAAAAAAGAAAAAAATTTCATGGTTCTTTGAAAAAGAAAAAACGTTTAAATGTAGAAAAAAATCAATAGGGTGAAAAAATAATTCATTATGATTTATTGGATCAAAACCTTTACTTTTTGATTGGTGAATTTGAACTTGTTATAATATGAAGGGAAAAATATCATTTATTTTTTTACGTTTTATATCATGTACTTTACTTTAGAGGCCAACCTCCTCCTTGAGCTTTAATTTTTAATTCCTACCAAACTTAAGCCTCATAGTCATTTGAACCATTAATGAAATATGTCAGGATTTTATATTACTTTTTTATTTATATATTCAACAAAGTAGTTCCTTTACAAGTTTATGGATAAAGAGAATGTTCTCATGATATAAGCATAAATATAATTGATATTTTATTCTTGAGGACAAGAAAAGTTTAAATGTGGGTCTTTTAAAACACTCAATTTTCATGAATATTTTTAAATAAATGTAAATGTTTTTAATCCCAAAAAAAATTAATGTCAATTTTCATATTTTAGGGATATAGAATTATTTTAAGCTTAATAAGAAAAATTTACTAATTTTGGGATTTAACTATTATAATTTATTTAAGTATTTTTGACCTAACATTTTATATATCGATCTGATTTATGAAATTATTTTTTCATAAACATCTTGGTATTCATTTAATTCTTTTGTCCAAGAGATTAATCCAACATTTGGAGTCCCAAAATAAGCTCAAAATTCAAGAATCAAAATCTTTTCACATATTAGGATATTTTTGAAGTTAGGACTATGTCCCCTAAATTTAAAACAAAATGGAGATGAAATTTAAAAATAATAAAGAAAAAAACATTAGTAACAACATTCATAACTATGTCCCCACATTATTATACTTATATCAAGTCTGTAAATGCACGGTAACATAGATTTATAAAAATCGAATATTCTGCATTTCTAGAATAAAATGATAGTATAAAGTAGATATAACTTCTTCTAAACATTCCTGATTAACATCAAAATTTTTCTTAAAACTCAAAATATATTTATGAACAACAATCCATAATAAACATTTAACTAATTTGGTTAAAATGGGAATTCCACATGTAAAATTTAAAGGAAGATTCTGGAACAAATTATTTATCCATTGAAATCCCATTATGCCCCAAATCCCATTAATAAACCTTTATAATTCCCGAATCCTTTTCAATGCATATAAAAAAAGGATAATAGTGGATTTAATAGGAAAGATTGGATATAAAATCACTAGATGATATAATTATATAGATTTATTTCCCGACATTCTTCATCATTTATTTTCTCTATTATGCGTTGTCTCCCCTCTTCCACATCAAATCAACTTCTTCATCCCTGGGGGGTAGTTTCATTTAGTGATCTAAAAATGGAGAGGATGAAAATATGTTACTACTTGAGTTTTTGTGATTCAATTTAATAATATAACTTCTTCTTTATGCATCAGGATTCAATAGTTAATTCTATGTTTAATTTTGAATGTGGTTGTGTTAGGTTTTGACTCTGTTAATGTTAATTGCTTTGTTTAATGATATATATCTCCCTACAACCAATTGTTATATTTATATAGAGGAATATATTATGGTTTTTTAGTGATTGATCGGCATTTCTTATCACATGTGTAAGATTTTATGTCTGATTATTGGTTTATTAGGCAATAACAATTCCTGGCCCAAGATTTCCCTAGCTAATCAAGAAAACCTAGTACAATGCAATGCACATAGGAAGGAGGGTAGACCAACCTAGTGTTTCAAAAAGTATACTCTAACGATAACCACCAGGAAAATGTGGAGACATGACTCGGTTGATGGATCTCTTTTACTAGTCAGAAAAAGAAAAAGGGGTAAAATTTGGAAACCATGGTTGTATGACTGTAGTTATTGCCAACCCCGCTCTGGTCACCATCATTATAAAATATTTAAAATCCCTCAAATAAAACTGTTTCTTGATCTCACTTTCTCAAAACTAATTAAAAATAATCTTTGTCATAAAACCAAAAAAATTACAACTTCATTTTCTATGCAATCCTCTTCTAGATACTACCTAGAGTTAAATACTATACTATACTTAGACTATTTAAATATTGATTTGTCATGCCCGATGATAGGCCTGTCTTATTTGTACTGCATGACCAATTTATATTTTTATATCTTTTTTATATGGAGAAATCATACCTAAAGAATGTATCATGATTCCCTATCACTTTTCATCATCCAATGGGGATCAAGGACGCCCCTCGAGTATGTCGCGGTCTGGTTTGGGTGTCTAATTTAGGGATGACATGTTCTTGTAAATGACCAAATGGTATCAGAGTAACACTTATTATTTAGGGATGTTTGGTGTTTTGGATATTAGGAAATTTTAAACTCATGAATTAGTATAGGGAATGGTTTCAGGAATTATTACTTTTCTATAGCCTCAAGTTACCATGGGTTTTATGTGTTGAGGAATGAATTTTGATTTTCTTATTTGTATTCTGATCTATCTTGGATTATGATGATGGTGTTTGAGAATACAATAAACATGATTGAATATTTTTTAGGAATTATATATTTTGTGGTTGAATGATGAGGATGAATTTTAGGAATGTGGTTCGGCCACATATTCTAGAAAACCATGAGGAGTTTGTGTGACCAGAACTGTTTATTTCTTGTGACAATGACACAATTGGTGCATAGCCCACCATACTGTGTGGCCAAACTATGTACGACCATTAGCCTCCATTTAAATTTTGTGTTGAACTCTTTATGAAAAATTTTATCATTATTCTATTTTTAGAAATTATTTCCTTAATTTAAAATATATCTCTACGGTGTGTTGATTGAAAATTGATTTTATTTTAAAAGGATTTTGAAATTGACACCTGATTTTAATGATATAGTCTTGGTTTTGAAATTTGAAGTGGGCGTTCATGAAATGAAGTGGGATAATTTTAAATTTGAGGGTCAATAAATGTTTAAAAGGAAAATAATGTGTGATTTTAAATTGATTTCAATGGGATATAGAAATTTTAAACTTGGGTTAGTGATTTAAAGTGGATTAAATTTGAATGTGAGATTTTAAAATTTTGAGATTTAAAATGTCATGTTTTTAAAGAAAATTTAAAGATTAATTTGAAAATGTTTTTAATAGATTTAATTGGTTGTTTCATATTGATATTTAATTCCCTCTACTTATAATTTAAATTGGTGTAAATATTGATTTGGTTTTATGTTTATTTCACTATTTATAGTATGCCTCCTAGAAGAGTTTCAAATGTTCAAAAAGGTTTTGGTGTTTCTTGGTCAGCCAATGACACCGCTCGAACACATGATAGAGTGGTGGGGCCCATTTCCTTCTAGGTTTTGTATATTTTTCATACAGATCTAGGTTTTTTAGAATCATCAAAGTGGTTAGAGGTAGTTTTTGTAGTCTTCTAGTCCTTAATAAATCCTCACTATATGAGGGTAAAATCACTTCTTGGGCAGTTTGATGGTATGAATATGGATTTTTGTAAGATAATTCTCCCATATCAGTTACTAGCAAGGATATCATGGGACTTATTTAATCCTTGTTTTTTTATTTTTTCCTTTCTAATTATTTTATTGTAGAGAATGTGGAAAAGCTCATGGGCCTCATGTATAGTCAACAAAAGGTGAAGGGGTATGTCGAATATTTTTATGATTGGGTTACCATGTCTCTAGAGGTTGAGTCATCAAATTTATCAAAGGATCATTAGTTATTAAATGGAATTCACCCAAATCATAGTTCATAAGTCCCTTTTAGGGAATTCCCTTTATGAGGATTTGGTGAATTAGGCCTTTCTATATGATTTGGATATTTTGGGGTATCCTTTGGTGAGTAGTGGATATATTACTTTTAAATTTTCTAAAGTATCCAAATACAATTTAGAGTGAAGACTAGAGGAACTTCTCTTGGGTGAAACTGCTACAACTGCTTCTCCTTTAGAGACGAATCCTTCTAAAATATGCTTCTAGTGCCGTTAGTTAATTCATTCCAAGCCCTCTTTCTAGTTCATTACAAATACCTATCATCATTTTTGTTGGTTGGGACACCTAGAAAATTTCTATAATAGAAATATTATTTTATGGAAGAGATCCACTTCAGTTTAGAGGTATTAATAATTGTTCAATAATATTTTGTTGTATTCCCCCATTTTTATTTGCTACTTGTCTTTTTATCATTTTTTATTTATGGAACATGTTGGGTTCTGTGGTGTGTTCATTTTTTGTGCTTATTTAAAAATTGAGTGGTTATTTTGAAAAATTTAGGGATATACATTCTTTCAGTTCCATTATTGAAGTCTCTAGGGTTAGAACATCTTGTATTAGACCTTTGGGTTATTCTATATTGTTGTGACATCATAGTTATTAAATTCCTAAATGGTGGGGGGGAGATCCACTATTTATCTCCGTATATTACCTTCCTTGTTGGTCTGGTTAGGTGTGACTATTTTGGAAATTTTTTTGGCGGGTTTCTTCTTCTTTCAGTTGGTTCCCTTGGATCATTTCCTTTTCATTTGGAAGTAAATTGGTTTATAGAGGGAAAGGGGGTTATGGTGGGGAGAATTTTCACACCATGAACTATCCCATTATCATTATTTTATTCTTTTATTCATACTTGTTATTTTCCTTATGTGTCAAGTCAACTCATTGATTTTTTAATGTTTTTGGGATTTTTTGTATGGTTCATAGATAGCCCACAATGTTTTTCTAATATTAAAATAATGGTGTTGTTTTGGTCTGTTTCTTATCAAAGCCATATTGTATAGTTGGTACACAATTTATCAAATTGTGAAACCCATCAATAGATCACCCAATTTATCTACAGTGAAAAACGAACAATTATCACACAGTTTGGTACACCATGTGGCCAAAATATGTGTTGTGTCTAGAATTTTATTTTTTATCTTTTCCAATAATTCCCTATCATTTTTAAAACCCTAAATGGGGTATTTCAATCCCAATTCAGTCATGTTTATTTATAGATCCTAGAGTTCTCCATCATTCTTAAACAACATTTTTTGTGGTTCTTTACTTTAAATCTTAATGTCATTATCAATGTATGGCCTCTAATCCTTTTATCCTCGAATCATCTTCTTGTTTAATCCTCATTATTTAGCTTGTTTCATGTTGTTGAAACTTTAGATGGGTATTTTAATCTAATTTTATTTGGTTCTTGATGATAGGTTATATAGATCATGTCTTGGGTATTTCTCATCCCATTTTAAAAGGTTTCATTTAAGTCACACCTGATTTGTGGTTGGTGGTTCTATGATTTCTCTATCTTTTCACATACCTTAAGTGATTTTGACTTCTAAATGCATTTCCCCTTTGTTTTTATTTTTTTCTTGGTGTACAAATTGTTAAAAAATTATTTCCAATAGTGTGTGGCTTCATCATTTTTTTTCAAAATGTTTAGCATATTACATGTGTTTGATGGAATGATCAAATGGGTTTAAAATGTGTTGTGATTGTTTAAATTGAGGGAATTGGATTTATAACACTTACTTATTATATTATTATGGGATTATAGGATTGTTACTTGGGTTCCTTGATTATTTTAGATTCTTATAAATTTACAATATGAGCCGCCTTGGTAATGATAAATATTTTTATTTATTCATTTGGATTATTTTCACTATTTATTATCATGATCACATATAAATATATATTCATGTGGTTAAGAACCAATATATATACTAAAATTAATATATATATATATGGGTTTATATATATATATATGGGATCCCATTATAAGGATATTTTCGAAACATGGATCACAAAATTATCCTTGATTCGTCAATATTGTTTCAAAAACTGGATTTACAAAATAGATTTATTGAAATGGCTCTTAGGCCCATCTGGATCCTTCTAGGGGACTCTGAAAATTAACGTTGATTTATAAATTAGTTTCAGAGGTTGTTTTTCAAAGTTCATTTTAAAGGCTGGTTTGGAATTTTCATATCGGTTCCCTAATGGTTTCAATATAAATGGTTTTCAACGGGTTTTTGAGAAAGATGATCCCATTTTTAAATAAGGAGGACCAATTGGAACCATGAATTGTTTCCTATGAAATTTGGGTCACCCACATATAAACCCACTCATTGGAAGGGTTTTCTCTCATGGATGGTGGTGGGAGGTGGGTAGAGCGTTCTAGTTGGCCGATGCCAAACCATGCTTGGGGTGTTGTTTATTTATTTTCAACCTCACCTATCAGCTATATTTTCATCATGTTATTGTAGATGTTTCAGTGATGGATGAGGGATGATTTTTTATATATCCCATTCAGGATAACTAGATCTCGATGACATGGAATAGATATAGTGGGTTGTGCCGTCAATGAGGCTATTTGAGAGCAATCAGTTTAGTTATTGACTTAGTATATTTATCTATAGTCTGAAAGATAGCTCTAAAATGATTAAATATTGGTTTTCCTCATGGAATATTTAGGAATTTACCGTAATTATCTATCCTTTAATATTTCCTACTTACAGTACTTTATTACATCACTTCTTCAAAAAAAATTGGTTTACCTATGATTTATATTTTCCTTGTTATAGTTTTATATTATGTAACAACTTCTTATTTGTGATTCTATTGTGATTTTAATCAACAGTACATTTGTTATGTCATGTACTTTATTTTATGGGTTTTTGTTCATTATAAATTTTATGGTTCCTCTAATTCGAGTTGTTTTTCCTTTGAAAAGTTGTTTATATAGAGAAATTTTAAATATCTTAGCAAAAAGGGTTTAAATTATCTCTTCAAATCTTTCTAGGGATTTAATGAAATTTTCTTTTGAGAAGTTTTTCATTGGTTTTAATTAAAGAAACAAAATGTATCTTTTACCATGTATTTAAAAATATCATTGATGGTCTATTTTTTAAAAATGGAATTCTTGGAATCTTGGTGATTGCCTACAAAGTACTGTTATGCGCACACCCTACTTATGCCACTTAGCATCGGTAGTACCGAGGTTTTCTGGAAGGTTGGGGTCAAATTTGTGAGTCACTCTTGGAGCGAGTGGTCTTTGTAGATGGATGGTCACCATGTGGTAATACAAAGATCTTGTAGGGTTCCAATTTGGTTTTAGTATTTATTTTTAATCTTTTACATGGATCTTCTTTTAGTTCAAATATATTTATTTATTTTATATCATGTTTTTATGTTTTATGGTTGTGTTGTGTGATCTATTTATCCTTTATTTATCTTCTTTATTGGGATAAATCATATTCAATGATTTTATCATGATGTCAAAATTCTTATTGGCAGCTTATGGGGATTGGGGACACCACTCGGGTCTATTGCAGGCTAGTTTGGGTGTCCCATTCATGGATAACCTAGTATAGTAAATGGATAAGTTGTATTGGTTTAGCCCTTTTTATTTGGGGATATCTCATATTTTGGATATTATTATTTCCATACCCTTATATGTAGGAGAAGGAAGAGTGTCACAATATATTTCTCATCTTGATCATTGATTTACCATGGATTTCTGGGATTCATGTCTTGAATTTTGAATAACTTATTTTTTGGGTGTATCCTGGATTATGTTGGTGGTGTTGATTATTTTATTAATTTTTTTGAGTGTTTTTTAGGCTTTCCATATTTTGGGTGTGAATAATAAGTATTAATTAGTGATGATTGGTTCTAAATCAAAATCTATCAATCATTATGGATATCTCTGTTTCTTTTGAGTGGTGGTCACACATTTTGCACATAGCCCACAACAAAGTGTGGCCCAACAGTGCACTGAAACTAACCGACCTTTAATTTTTTTGTTGAATAAAATGGTTCTGAAATTCTTCTTGATATTTTTGTTATTATTTCTTTTAATTAATGTAGATATCTAGGTTTATTTTATGAATGTTTCTTTTACTTTATAATAATTTTTAAATTGAGACTTAGTTATAAAGATATGGGCTCAGTTTTGAAATTTCCTTCCTAAATTAATGTGGTTTAGTTTTCAGATCAAGGACCTATAAATGTTTTAAATGAAAAGAATACAAAATTTTAAATTGATTTCAATGGGATATTGGAATTGTTAATTGGTTTTAATAATTTAAGGTAGTTTTAATTTGAATGTAAGATTTCAATGTTTTGATATTTAAAACGTCATGATATCAAAATAATTAATATTGAATTTTCAAATTATTTTTAGTGGATTTAATTTGTTATTAAAATTTGAAATTTAATTCAATATTCATATGTTTTAATTTGGGGAAATTAATAATTTGGTTTTATATTGATTGTTCTATTTATAGTGTTCCTTAAAGAATAGTTCTGATGTTTCATAATGGTTGGGTGTTTCTTGGTTAGTCCATGACACCACCCGAACATATGTTAGAATGGTGGGGATAATTTCATATTTGGATTTTCCTATTTTTCATAGTTATCTTGGTTTTAGAGAGTTAGAAAAGTGTATCGAGGTAGTTTATGGAGTCTTTTAATCCTTATGAACTTCTCACACTATGTGGGTAAAATCTCTTCTGGGGTTGTTTGATTGGTCAAGATTGGATCAGTGGATGAGAATTCTCTCATATCATTTTCATGTAAGGATTCCATGGTAATTCATTAAGACTATATTTTCTTAATGGTTCCTCCCTGGGGAATTTAATGTAGAAGGTGGTGAGGCTTATAGGTCTTAAGTGGGGTCAACAAAAGGTGAAGTGGTATGTTTTCCATTTTTTGTGATGATTACCTTTTCTATGGAGGATGTCTCAAGTGATCCCTTTAAGGATCATCATTTATTTGCTCTTCTACCAAATCATAGTGCATGATTTAGTTTATATGGGCATGTTATATTTTATGAGATGGAGAATGAGGCTTATCTGGATGTGTGAGATTTTCTAGAGTAACCTTCTATGAGTAGTGCATCTACTCCTTGTAGTGTTGGTGAAGTCTCCCTAACATATGTGGAGTGTATACTGGAGGAGCCTATATTTAGTGAACCTTATACAACTATTTCTCCTTCAAATAGAGAGTAGCCTCTTATACACTTCTATTGTAGATAGTTCATTCATTATATTCCCTATTCAATAGATGTTCCAAAGAGAAATCATCATTTGGGTCAATTGGGACACCTTAAGAAGATCTGTAATTGAAAAAGTATTTTTGGGAAGAGAACCTCTTAGGTAATTAGGTTTTGATAATGGTCTGAAAATCATTTGAGTTATTCCCCATTTTATTTTTCATAGTTTACAAGTTTTATCATTTATTATTTATATCCCATGGTGTGTTCATTAGGGTGTTTAGTTTTCTATGTTCATTTGGAGAGTGAGCGGTTTTTTGGGTGAATTTATAGATATTAGTTCATTTGGTTTCATTATTGATGTTTCTTAGATTTAATATTATAGTAGTGGCCCTTTGGGTTTTGTTTTACTTTGGTTGAGCCATAATAATTACTAAATTCCTAAATAGTGGGGAGATACAATTTGGATCTTCATCTCTTGACCTCTTGGTTGGTTCAGTAAGCTGTGATTGTTTTAGATATTTAGTAAGAGGGTTTTCTTCTTCTTTTAATTGGATCAATTTGAGTATTTTCCATTCATTCATAACTGAATGGATTTATAAAGGAAAAATGGGTTATGGTGGGGATAATTTTCACATCGCGACTTATCCCATACCCATTATTTTTTATTTTTATTCATTTTTTGTATTTTCGTCATGTTTTAGTTCAATCCATTGAATTGTTTTTTTATTGGGATTTTGTGAAAGTCATACAGTTAACTTAAAAAGTTTATCTAATAGTGAGGCAACCATGATCATCTAGTCCATGAATTTTTAGATCCATTTTTCATAGTTGGAATATGATTTATCCTACTATGTGTCCCAACCATGCAGTGCCTAGTTTGTCTCAAATAAGAGGAAAAAGTATTTCACACAATTTAAGAATCCATGTGGCCAAAATATGTGTTCTGCATATAATTTTAATTTTTTTTCCAAAAATTAATTCTCAGCGCTAAAACCCAAAGTTAGGTATTTTATTCCCCATTAGGCCATATATTACGAGATATCCTAGGTCTCTACTCCAATTTCCACCTAAATATTTTAGGTTCTTCTCTTCAATTCGTGGTGTGAACTTTATGGTATGGCCTCTAATCCCATTTTTTTCTCACTTCTTGTTTTTTACTCCTCCTTATTTCCAATTTTTCTTGTTATCTGAAATCTATAGTGATATTTTGACATAGTTTTCCTCATTTCTTGATATTAGGGTGTGAAGATCATGTCTCAGGTTTCTGTATTCCCTTTTCAAAGGACTCATTCAATCCACACAAGATTCGATGTATGTGGTTCCGTGATTTCGTTATCTTTTCATGTACAATAATTTATTGATATTTCCAAATGTAGTTACCATAAATTATTGGTTGTGATAATTCTATATAAATTTTATGAAATTATTTTCTAAATCATGTGACATAATCATTTGTATTTGAGGATGTTTGGAACATTTCATGAGATTGATGGAATGCCTAAATGGGTTTAAATTGTGTTTTGATTGTTTAATTTGATGTAATTTCTAACTTCATGGGTCTGAAAGCCACTCAACTTGTTCCCTATACCCAGTTGGCCACATGGCCTCTTGTGCATTTTCAAAAACACCAGATGTTATAGACTAGAAGAGAGGTCTTAAGGTGTGATAGTGGGTAAAGTATGCCCTCATTGGTATAGTGTAACAAAGTGGAATAAGTAATAAAAATAGCTGATGTAGTAAGCAGTAGGAAACTGAAGTAAACCGTTGAACACTGAATGATAATATAACCAGAAGTCATAAAATATCAAAATGATACAGCATGTCACATGTTCTAAGAAAACAATAAAGATAAGATACACTTCAATCAAGTACAATACAATACTAAACTATTGTAAAACAAAATTAAACTCAACAGCATCACAAGCATTGTCTTGGTCCCATTATCTCCTTCTCCTATGCATGAATCAAGTACCTATATAGGGAGCCCGACCCCTATTGACCCCTATAGAAATATATTCCTCTTGGGTCTAAAAACATGACCCAAATAGGGCTAGATAAATAAATCCCAATAGGCAACCACCAATGTTCAGTTCCAATCCATAAGTGAGTACATGAAATAGTAGTGTAGAGTAAGGCAATTAAGTAAACTAGTAGGTACACAAAATTAAACAATCCTACAAGTACTGGAATTCATTTACATTCATTTTATGTTCTTTAATCAATTCCAATTCACTGAATTATATAAGTCTCAAGATCCAGCCTAAGCCTGTTAACCCCCTATATAAAGTAAACACAATAGATACCTTAGTAGGATATCTAAATAAAGAAGTGTCGACCAAATACAAGATTGTTCTTTGGCTTGGCAGACACGTCGTCAGTCATTCCATTTCAATATGTCTCAGGGCCAAGCCTGATGTATATGCATTTTAGCACATTTAAATCAAGGACAAGACTATTATATCAGTATTTCAACATATTAAAATCTAGTACAAGCCCGGTGTGTCAGCATATTCAGGGGAAAGACCAGTCTATCATCATTTCATCATAGTAAACAACACATGTAAATTAAACTATTACGTGGTTTTCAATAATCAACTCACGTGGAAAAAATTATATGAAAAGACTAACATGTGAATTAAACCGCCACAATGATTTAACAATAATATTCACATAGAAAAACTCATTTAACAAATTTCATTCTAAAACTCTTAAAAAGGGAAACAGGAAATCCAATCAGAATCCTAGGAAAAATGGCTAATCAATGGTCATCTGAGGGAAATGCACCCATAGGGTGTCCCTTAATCAAACCAATTAATCCTAAACATGATTCAATTAATTTATTCAATTTCCTAAGGTCATTAGGTATCAACATGGGTCAAATTCTCAATCAAGTGGCTCCCTAAACATGGGTTCATGGAACAAAGGCATATATAAACATCTTGAAATTAAACAATTATCATGATACAACCTACCTCGTCATAGTATGACTCTCCTCAACCTGCCTTGAGCTCCAATTCAAGCTGGAATGATGTAGATCTTAGAAAAAAGAATAAATAGTCAATATTAAATAAATTCATCTATAACTAAGAATTGGGAGCAACAACTCTAGGGTAATCAATAGCTTACCTATATAGTTCAAATGCGACAAATGACAATCAAATAGGAGTCCAAATGAAGATTTGGGTGAAGGTTGAAGTTCTGGTAGTACTTTTTCTTCAACAAAGCGAGCCTTCTATCAATTCTACTAAAAGGAGGGGATTCATCCCTTTTTAAGTGAGAAAACACATATACACAGTGTATAATACCATATACATGTTGTGGATATTATTTATCTATTCATTGGGTGGTCATTTTCCACTGACATACTTTATAAGACCTGCCGACATGACTACACGGTGTGTACTATGAAGTACATGGCATGTAGTTGGCTTTTTCCATTTTCCTTGCTGATAAACCCACACTCCTTGTATTACCTTCATACATAGACACACTAAATAGAGTGTTCTTGGGAATACAGAGTGTGTATCCCATGATTCAATTATTTTACCAAAATTTCAATTATTTTCTTGAAAATAACTCAATATGAAAGAAAAGAAGAAGAATTACCTCGAAAAGAAGAACCATGTTCTCATAAACTTCCACCACCCCTTGAATATTTTCATCCCCAAATATCCCTTCCATGGGTTGTGAAGGAATATCTGAGAATAACTCCAACCACTGAGCACGTACGTCAGCCTCCCTCTCCCTAGTCTCATCCTGTACTCGACCATGCTCCCATAACACCCATAAGAGAGGAACATACCGACCTTAGAGAACATTCATGCTTTTATCAACTATACAAATTGGATTCTCCTCAAAGGATGCATCAACCTGGATCTCAACCTCCTTGAGCTGAAAATGTGAGACGGGTCTAAGTGATAGTGATATAGATAATATACATGGAAGACGTCATGCATGGCTTGGTAACTCTGAGTTAACTGTAACCGATAGGCAACTGACCCAACTCACTGCAGAATCTCAAAAGGTCCGACATATATTAGTGAGATTGTTTCCTATATCTTGACCGCCTTGTGTCCCAACAATGGTGTAACACGATGGAAAACTCATTCCCTGACCTCAAACTCCAAAATTCATCTACGTCAATCAACGTATGATTTCTGATGAGACTGTGCACTATTCATCTGCTTCTTAATCAATTGGACATGCTCAGTAGTCTCCTAAACAAGACGAGGTCCCAACATAGATACCTCTCCTAACTCCATCCATCATAGGGGGTGATCGGTATGGCCTCCCATAATAAGCCTCATATGAAACCATCTAAATGGTATCCTATAAGCTATTATTATTAGTGAACCTAACCAAGGGTATATTCTTCTCCTTAGATGCCCCAAAGTATTGTACACATGCGTGAAACATTTCTTCTAGTACATGTATCATACGCTCTAACTAGACATCAGTCAGAGGGTGATATGTCATGATAAAAAACACTTTTTTCCCCAATGACCTCCGAAAACTATGCCAGAAACATGATGTAAAGTGGTCATCCATATCTAAAACAACAGAATGTTGGACCCCATAAATTTTCACCACCTCTCGAATATACATCTTTCTGAGCCCATCCACATCAAATGTCTAATTGATCAGAAAGAAGTGAGTTACCTTCGTAAGCCTATCAATTACAACCCACACAACATCGTTTCCTCTAGGAGTCCTCAGAAAACCCATCAAAAAATCCATCATGACATCATCCCATTTCCACTCGGAAATAGGTAACTACTATAAAATACCATCCAGACATTGATGCTCTGATTTAACATGTTGATAGGTGGAAAAACTTATAACAAAACCTGCTACATCTCGCTTCATATTCGACCACCATTACTAAAAGTGAAAGTCATGGTACATCTTAGTGACTCTAGGATACACTGTCCAAGCTAAATCATGAAACTCCCACATAAAAACCTCACGTATATCCCCTGGAACCCACACACATCCATGGATACATAGAACTTTGTCCTCACCTATTGTCCCCATAGGAGGACGGTCCTCACCTTCCACACTCTCTTATAGTACTAGGCCTTAAGAATCTGATAGCTGCATCATCCTAACTCTATTTAGTAGGGTAGATTTAATATCCAAAGACTAAAGATAAGTCTGTCCCTGACTATTTTTCATCTCTAAATGAGTCTCATAGAACAAATACATAAGCTTCCACTCACCACGGGCCTGCTGCACTGCCTATATCGGAGCCATCCTGCTCAGTACAGCACCCACTGGATAACCTTTGCTGGGCATATAGTCAAGCTCAAAATTGAATGACTGAAGGTATTCCACCCACCTTTACTATCTCATATTTAAATAAAACTGAGTAAGTATTTATTTGAGACTTTTGTGGTCAATGTACACCATAGAATCTTCTTCCAATTAATACTATCTCCATCAGCGCAAATCATGAACAATTGGAGCCAACTCGAGATCATTTTTCAGTTAATTCCTCTTCTGTGGCCTCAACTACCAAGACCCATACACAAATCCTCGATCCCCGTGCATAATCACTACTCCAATCCCAACAAATGATGCATCATAGTACATAATGTAACTCTTTCCTAGATCTATAAATATCATAATCGACACTGAAGTCAAACATCTCTTTAACTCATCTAAGGTTGCGTCACAAGAATCCGACAACTCAAACTTCACACCTTTCATAGTTAATCCTGTAATCGGAACTGCTAATCATGGTAAGTCTTGTATAAAATGATTGTAGTAACCATCTGGTCCCAAGAATATAGGTACCTCAAAAACATTCTTGGGATACTCCTAGGTAACTACTACTCTTACCATCTCTCGGTCCACAAATACTTTAGTCTCTGAGATGACGTGACCAAGAAGTGTATCTGATCCATCCAGTAGTATAATTTTGCTAGATTATCATATAATTTATTCTCTCTTAGTGTACTGAAAATGATCACAAGGTGTTTATCATGGTAGTGTTAGTTGTGAGAATACACCAAGATATAATCCACAAAAACAACCACAAAAGAATCTACATAAGGATGGAACACTTGGTTCATCAGCACCATGAAAATTGATGGCACATTCGTGAGACAAAATGGTATAACCATGTACTCATATAGTACATACCTACTATGATAGGTTGTATGAGGTATGTCTGTCGGTTGAACACGTACCTGATGATATCCTGGCCTAATGTCAACCTTCAAGAACACTTGAGCTCCTGAAAGCCGATAAAAAAGATCATCAATCCGTGGAAATGGATATCAGTATTTAACCGTCAACTGGTTTAGTTTCTGATATTCCATGCATAGCCTACTGGTATTGTCCACCTTCTTCATGAAAATGACTGGTGAACCCCAAGGAGAAATACTAGGTCAGATAAAACCCTAGTCTTCTAGATCTTCCAACTGCCTCTTGAGATCTTTCAACTCCATCGTAGTTATCCGATAAAGATGAATGGATACCGGTGCAGATCTTCACACTAGATCTATGTTGAAATCCACCTCTTTGATTGAAGGTAAACCTGATATGTCATCCAAGAAAATGTCCCTAAATTGATCAACCACTGGAGGGAAATTTTCTGGGCGTGTTCCCTATTCATCCAGAAATAAACTCACAATCTGGGCTGTCATCCCACCCTACCCACGATGCTTGGGTCCACTTCTACTTGCCTAGACATCCCATTCTCTTTTATATAGAAACTATCCTCCATCTGGTGATGTTAAACTCACCTTGCGATGCTAGAAATCAAAAAAGGCTTGAAAAGATATCAACAAATCCATTCCAATAATGACATCAAATCCCGCCACCCCAAAGATATTGAGGCTCTAAAGAAAGCAACACCCACCAATCTCAAGGGGACACTACTTGAACTGATTCAAACCTACTATTATAATAGCTAACAGAGTGTCTAACATCATATCATCATATTTAGTCTATACACTGAGACCAAGGATTTCCGTAATGGCCACAGATATAAAACTATGTGTAGATATAGTATCAAAAAGTGCCGAAGATAAAACAAATGCAACTTGAATAGTACCTCTAACAGTAGATGTTTTGGGATCCTGCTCATACTGGGTCGGTTACACTGCATATGTCTGACCTGTACCATAGCCCTGAGACACTACTTGGATACCCTAAGCTGACCCACCCACTTGTTATTGAGATCTTGGGGTCTGGCTACCATGGCCACGACCACCCCCTCATCCTATATGACATAACGTTTTCCAGTTCACTGATTGGTGAGAAGATGTTGACCCCACTCTTGAACATGGAGTTGGTACAGACCTTCTCTCACTAGATGATGGTGGAAACTTCTTGAAGAACCACTACAAATGGCCCATCCTGCCATTAGATTGACACTCTACTAGGTCCATAGGACACTGAGGTTTAGTATTTCCAATCCTTCCGCACTGGTAGCACCTCACTTGGATACTGAAGGAAGGGTTATTACTTCTCATATCCCCACGAGAACACTTCATATCATGCTTCTTTCTTTCGGTTGAGACAATACCAGATCTTAGTACTGAACCACTCTAGCTCACACCCCCATATACCCATAGGTTACACTCGGTAATCAACGCCTAATTCACAATATCAGGGATAAAATGAAACCTAAATACATTAACCTAATATCGGATTTCAATCCTAAGGCCATACTCGAATCGTTTATCCTTCTATAAGTCACTAACAAAAATAATAGGTTTGAATCTATAAAGCTCAGTAAACTAGGAAAATAGTGCATAAATGATAGTGAGCCCTTCTCTAAGAGCATGAACTCTTGGGCTTGGTCACCCCTCAGAGTCTTGGGGAAATAATAATCACAGAAAGCCACCAAAAATTCTTCCTATGTAATATCCTGACGACGTCTTACCTAAGTTAAAACATCCCACCATCTCTTGGAATAATCATGCAATATATATATCACGAGATTGACCCTCCTCTCTAGAGGTGTCTCTAGATGCTTGAAAATAGTCATCACGGATTCCAACCATGATTCTGTAGCCTGTGGTCCGCCATCCCTTGAAGAAGTAAGAATATACTACCACAGGAATATATGCATCAGCACTTCCATAGATGTAGAATCATGCAGTACTCCCTGAAAGGTCTTCATGATCCTCACAAAGCCTTCATGGAACTATGCATCTACTCCTGTGTCTGGTATAAAAGTTATTGCAACAGTTGGCACAACTGGAGGATCCATCGATAACACATGGCCTACTATTTCTAGAGTATGATCGTCGTTGCTCTCCTTGCATACAAATCATGGTTGTCATGTCTGAATGACTCTAAAAGGTCAAGAACATGTCTTTGTTGAAGCTCATCAACTAGGTTTTCCATTCAAGTGTCCCAAAACAAAACAGGAGAAGACCCTCAAAGTTTGGAAAAAAGGAACACAAGGCATGAAAAAAGAATACACGGTGTGTGCCCTTATTCCATCACATGGTCGTGTTCTACCACTGGCCTAGGCATGTATCAACCACAGGTACACGGAGTGTTTCACACACACATGACATGTACATAGAACTGTCCTTCTGGCCTTGTACTCCCACAGGGCCAGGTCCACACAGATTCCCCCCAGGTAGCCTACATGGCTTGTAGCGAGAGTACATAGTGTTTTTTAATCAAGACACAACATCCTGTGTTTACTCTCATAATTCACATTAAACGGTCATATACTACACAGTGTGTAATTGTGATACACAATGTGTATATATTAAAACATGAAACACATTCTTCTCCGAATATGAAGAACACAGGGCATGTTAGGATAAACTACACGCCGTTTAGACTTGTTTTTTTTTCAGGATAGAACCTCTAGATATCCCAATAATTCATTGTTTAGTAGAAAAACTAACCAGTGGGGTGCCAAATTGTTTTTCTGTGAGGGCCCATACTTCCCAAGAATCAAATTTTGGAACCTAGGAATAACATATCACAAAATAATTCTTTAACAAGTTCATTTTACTTCTATATTCCATCAGTTTTCCATTTATAATTTTATAAGGGCCCATACGTTTTATGGATTAAAAGATTACATCAGACCATTATCTATTGCACCCAACTAAGACAACACCAGGAACAACTATCACGTAAAATATCACAACAACATGCAATAGCTAATGCATCTTCGATGGCATGGAATAATGCTTGGCATGCAATTTTAACAAGTGTATATATGATTCATGAGATGGAATACCCTCATCTCCTCAGGTTGTAACAAAATAGAACCACAATTTATTCTATAGTAATGGAACAAATCAAGTGTGTCTCTCAAAGTTAAAATAAAATCAACTGTAATAGCTCAAAATCAAAAATTGAAATTTAATTCAAGGTATGTTGGATTTTCCCTGTACACGGGGTAGCTACCCCTGGGAACTACTAATTACCAAATTACATATCCTTCCTATTAAAGTCTATTGTCAGTAAACGTGAGACAAAGAAAAAAAGGAAACCATTGATACTACATTGTAACGTCCAGGGTCTGGAGGCCACTCAATTCGTGCCTCGTACCTAGTTGGCCACATGGCCTCAAGTGCATTTCCCCAAATTCCAGAGGCTTCTGACTAGCAGTGAGGTCCTATGGTGTGAAAGTGGGGAATCTATGCCCTCATTGGTAGAGTGTAACACAATGAAATAAGTAATAGAAATAGAGGAAGTAGTAAGAAGCATGGAACTGAAGTAAACAACTGATGACAGAAAGATAAGATAACCATAAGGCATATAATATAAAAATGATGCTGCATGTCAAGTACTAGTATAGGGATCCATTCCCCAATAAACACATGCATCAATATAGTTTGTTTGGCCCCAAAAACCGGACCTAAATAGGGTGTGAAAAATAAATCCCAACAGGAAACCACTGAAGGTTGGTGATAATATATCCATGAGTATATTCAAGAGTAGGGTTCAGTGGAGGAATGTAGTAAACTAGAAGGAACTCAAAAGTAAAAAAAACTGTAAGTAATGGATTTCATTTATATTAATTTCATGTTCTTTAATAAATTCAAATTCACTGAATTATATAAGTCTCGGGATCCTACCTAATCCCTTCAATCCCCTATATAAAGTAAACACAATAGATACCTCATAAGGTTATCTAAATAAATATGTGTAGAATGAATCCAAATTTGTGATTTGGCTGTGAAGATGTGTCATCATTCATTCCATTTCAATATGTCTCATGGACAATCTTGATGTATAATCATTTCATCATATTTAAATCAGGGACAAGCCCGGTGTATCATAATTTCAGCATATTAAATTTATTGTCAAGCCCGGTGTATCAGAATTTCACCATATTCCTCACCATGCTCGGTGTATCAGCATTTCTGCATAGTAGAAAATAAATGTAAATTACATTATTACATGGTTTTCAATAATGAACTCACATGTGAAAAATTATATAACAAGACTAACATGTTAATTAAACTATCACAAAGCATTAACATTAATTTTGACATGGAATCATTAAATTAACAAATTTCATTATCAAACAACCCTTCAAAAGTGAAATAAAGGAAAACCAATTGTCCTCCTAGGAAAGAAGGCTAAAAAATGGTCAACTAAGGTAAACCCCCCATGGGGTGGCCCTTAATCAATACAATTAAGCCTAAACATGCTTCAATTAATTTATTCAATTACCTAATGTCATTAGGTATCAACAAGGGTCAAATTATCAATCTAACAACACCCTAAACATTGGATCACAGCACAAAATCACATATAAAAAACATGAAATTAAACAATTAGCACAAGGCCACCTACCTTATCCTAGTATGACTCTCCTCATCCAGCCTCGATCTCCAATTCGATCTAGAACGATGTAGATCTAAGAAAAAAGAATAAAAATTCAACCTTAAATAACTTATTATAGAAATTGAATTGGGAATAATGGTTCAAGATTAATTGATAGCTTAATGATACGGTCCAAAAAACCCAACAAAAATTGAATCAGAGTCTAAATGAAGATTTTGTAGAATGTTGATGTTCGGGTGTTGCTTGTTCATCAACCTGGTGTGCCCTTTGTCCATTCTACCGGAAAGAGGGATTCTAACAATTTTAAGTGAGAAATCACATATAAACAGTATGTAATACCATATACATGGAATTTATATAATTTTACTATTCATTTGGTGGAAATTTTCCAATGACTTACTTTCTAGGACCCGTCGACTTGACTACACATCGTGTACTAAGAAGTAGATATTGTGTACTTGGTTATTTCCCTTTTAATTGCCAACAAACCAACATGCCTTCTATTCCCTTCAGACAAGGACATACTACATGGCGTGTGCTTGAAAATACATGGTGTGAATCCCATGATTCCATTATTTTACCCAAATTTATATTACATTATTAAAAATAACTCAATGGGAATGAAAAGAAGAAATTGTACCTCAAAAAGAAGAAATGGGTTCTTACAACATTTAATTTATAATGCTAATGTGTTTTTTTATTATGGGATTAAATTATATTTTTAGTTTGATTCCTTGATTCTTTTATGTTATTAATACATCACCATTTGAACCCCCTTAGTTGTAATAAATAGCTTTATTTGTTATTCTTGATTGTTTTTATAGTGATTCTCATGAACATATGTACACAAACACACACACACAAACATATATATATATATTCATGTATTTATGAACCTATATATCTATTCACATGAATAAATATATATGTGTATATATATATGGGATTTCATGTTTATTATCGTTTTGGAAGCCTAACTCCAAAAATGATCCTTGGTTCTTCAATGTTGTTTTAAAAAACAGCTTTCCAAATTGATTTCTTGAATTGGTTTTTAGGCCCGTTTGGAAATTTTTAAGAGATTATTAAAATGGAATTTAATTTATAAAAAAGAATCAAAGGATGTTTTTAAAATTTTGGTATAAAAGACTATTTGAAATTTTAATAGTTTTTCTCTAATGGTTTCACTGAAAATGGTTTTCATGAGGTTTTTGAGAAAGATTCTCATAGTTTTAAATAAGCTTCCCAAGTTGGAACCTTGAAATGTTTTATCTAAAATTTGGTGTCACCTCATGGAATTTCTCCCCTTAGAATTTTGTTTTCACTTTGACTGTGGAGAGAGATGGGTTAACCATTCTATTTGAATCATTTCAATCCATGCTTGGGGTGTTTTTTATTTATTTTCTACCTCACCTCCCAGTTATATTAAAATCAGGGAATCCTAGTTGATTTAGTGTGGGATGAGAGACACTTCTATCTATTTATTGTTTAGATGATCTAGACATCCATGGTATGGAGTGGACATGGTGGGTTATGCCACTGATGAGTCTTGATGAGAGAATACAAGTTAATTATTAATGTAAAAACATCATTGACAATAAGATAGATGGTTCTAAATTGAGTATGTCTAGGGTAACCTTGCAGAATGTTTTCGAATTTTATAATATTATCTATCCTTTAATGTTACCTTCATACAATACATGATTACATCACTACTTATCTATTTTATGGTTTTTATATGATGTATATTTCCTTGAATCTATTTATATATTATGTAGATGTTTCCTGTTTATGATTATATTGTTATTATTCATGTTACACCCTTTCTTATATTATGTTATATCCTTTATGTGTTTATATTTCTTGTTGATTTTATGTTTCCCTAGTTGTGAGTTGAGTTTTGATTTAAAAATAAGTTAATAGAGTGTATTTTTAATGATTCCAATTAAAATATTTTAAATATTTTCATAAAAACATTCTTCAGTTTTAAAGATATTTCTAAGTGAGAGGATTATGATTGGTTTTATATAAAGAGAAAATGTATATTTTTATTTGAATTTCAAAATTGAATTTATTTTTTTAAAATTTAACACATCGCTTACTAATAAATATTTTTCTCACATTCTACTTGTGCCACCAGCTTCGACTAACCCAAGGTTGTATTACATGTTCATTTATCTTTTTGAAGTCACTCTTGGAGAAAGTGGTGTTTGTGGATGGATGGTGACAAAGAGGTCACATAGAGATCAGGCAGACTTCTATTTTAGTTTTAGCCTAGATTTTGAATCTTGTATCTGGATCATGTTTTGGTCCCACTACAATTATTTATTTTATATTGGATGTTTATGTATTATTGTTGAACTGTGTGATCTGATTATCATTTTTGTATCTTTTTTATTAGAATAAATCTTACACAATTATTGTCCCATAATTCCATGATAATTTTTATTAGCTCATGGGGATCAGGTATGCTGCTCAAGTATGTCATAAGTTAGTTTAGACATTCGATTCAGGGATGACACGGGCTGGTTTGTGATACTATGGGATAAGTTTAAGAATATTTTTGAAGGAAATTAGAATGTAAATAAATTCATGTTACAAATATAGAGACAAAATTATAAAGATCATAAAATAGGAGATAAATAATCTATTGTTGACTTTTTTACAAGGGCTAATGAAATTATAAGCACTATAATATGTATTTGTGACATGTTTGAGGACTCTAATCTTGTTCAAAAGTAATTAAGAATTATTGTAGAAAAATTTGATGCTAATTTATCATACTTATAAGATATAGATCTTAAAACCATATCTCTATATTATTTATATAAAATTCTCATCACATATAAAATGAAAAGTGAAATTTTGTCATGAATAATGAAAAGGATGATTGGGAAATCTCATTCAAAGCTATTAAGAAGGAATGTCTAAAAGGGTTCATGTAGAAGAATTCAATGACTTGGACATTGAATACAAAGTTAGTAAAATGTTTGTTGATTTGTTGTCTTTATTTTTTATATTGTTGAATATTGGAACATGGAAGTATAAAGGAATGTTTCCTTCAATGTGGTTTAGTTACAGATTCATTGAACATTTCACAATAAGATTTCCAAGGTAAAAATAAGATGATGATAGTGATAAGGAAGATATAAATTCTTGAAAAAGTAGGAAAAAAGTCAATGAACTTTTAAAAAATAAAAAATAATAAGTCTTATTAATATAAAAAGAATAATCTTCATCAAAAATTTGAAGAGTATAATGATAGTTAAGTGATATCTGAAAAATCCAGTGATGAATCTACTGAAAATTTTCTTATTAAAAAGATAATGGTGTGAACTTTACCAGTGAAAGATACCGTATCTCTAAAGAAGAAGAGTAGGATACACAGATGGATTATTTTCTTAAAAATTTATCAAAATTATGTCTCTCAAATATTTTTAAATTTAGTAAAAGTAAACACAAATTTTAGCAAAGTAGATATATCAAAAAAAATTGGAATCTTTTCTCGAAGAAAAATACAGGTTGTTAAAATTTATTGATGAACTTGATAATTTACATGATGAAGAGAAAAATATCAACATCATGCTTGAAGAACAAAAGAATGTGAAGGAGAAATAGTTTTACCTTTTAAAATATATACTAATTAAAGCTGGTAAAGGAATCATAAACATACAAAATTCAATTAAAAAAGTTGATTATAGTTATAATATGTGTGATCCTCAAAAGGATCAAAAAAATCTCTCTCATAGATTATAAATAAAATTGAAAATATTCTGATGAAGATGTACGTTAATAAGACAATGTAAATATCTAAAACAAATAGAGTCAAATATACAAAAATTTTAGAAAAATATATGTTTAATGAAAATAATTCTATAATTAAAGACTCTTACTAGTAGATTAACTATTTATAACATCACAGTTTTCACATCAGTTATTTAAAAATGATGTGAAAATATAGGAATATTAATGTTTTACATAATTTTTTCAATAACCAATGTGTAGAAGAAATTTTTCACATCGGTTATATAAAAATATATGTGAAAATTCATCTTCTCTACTCATTAACATCAGTTCTATCATTTAATTGATGTGAAAGAGTGTTTGTTCATCAGTTATAGTAGAACTGATGTGAAAAATTGTATTTTCATGTTAGTTAAATTATAACCGACATAAAAAATCTTTTAAAAATCATGAATTAGTGTAGGGTTAATTTCATGGTCTTCCATTATCATGACACAAGTCTCATTTCACTCTCACCCATGCCCTAACACTCTCATTTCATTGAATTGGAGGTCTAATCTAACATTATGTTCTTAATCAACCATCAGGTTTCATGGACCTCATGTTATAAAATGAAGATAGATTTTAAGTAATCCTCAACCATTATGTTTCTATGTTTTTTGAATTTCTTTGGAATGTAATCTATAACTGATGATTATTCAATCAGTTGGACTTCATTCCCGCATTACCATCTTCATACACTCTGGTTTTTTTAGATTCCTCATTATGAATTCAATTCTAGATCTTCTCATCTCTAACTATATCTCATGAATGTTTGAATATATTTTATAAGGTGTTAATTATTTGTTCTAAATTTTATTTTAGTATTAATTAGTTGTTCTAATTCAACATATTTTTCTTTTTTTGGATTAATTAAAAATTATTTAATAGAATATGTCATGTGAAGGAATTTTATTCAAGAGATAGGATAAGTGGATATTGCGTGTTTCTAAATTTTTATTTTTTTAAATGAATTTGGTTTCAAATTAAGTAGGTGGTGATATCCAAGTGGTTTCACTTCAGTTCTGATAATGTTAGTTCATGGGAGATTTTAAAATTTCCTTTTCATGTAATTTCAGATCACAGTATGGTTTTTCTATTGGGGGTTCTAATGGATGTCATTTTAAGAGATGGAATGTGGGTATTGTTGAATAGAATGCTAGTATTAATTAAAAACTAGTTTGGATGGAATAATCATGGTTGTGATGGGGATGTTAAAAGTTTAAAATTGGTAATTATTAGTGAATACCGTTTCTAATGGATGGTCAAGAGTAAGGGGTTCACCATAGATGAATCTTATTGATGAGAAAAACTATGGTGTGGAGTTTATTATGGGTCTAGTCCTTAAAGGTTAACAAATATAGTATGAGATTGAATTACTTATATAGAATTATGGTTGATTTGATAAATGTGACTCAGATGAGAATTTTGAGACTATGTGAATCTTTGGGTGGTGTTTTTATGCATTGTCATGTGTTTAAATGATACTCTGAGGCATTACAAAATGGTTGAATAGGTGATGGGTCTACTTTTTAAAGTAGTAGACCAATTGGGTTCTCAATTAAGGAATACTATGTACTATATGATGTCCATTGAATTAAGGTTTAATGTGACATTTTTTTAAACTATTAATAAATTTATTATTTTAATATACTATTAATTACAAAATATAATAAATTTTTTATTTTTATAAATAATCAACTGTGAATTAGTAGTTATCATTATATATATTTTTTATGGATATTTTTTTATGGATATAAATGTATATATTTTTATTAATATCATGAGTTTATATTAATTTATTTTTACATGAGAAATTTTTTAAAAGAACTTATTTTGCAATTCCATCCGCATGAATGAATTTTCTTAACAAAATTTTATATTTTCCTAATAATGTTTCCATTATTGATTTTCTATATTTTTCAATGTCATTTCTTATCTCAATATTTTATAAATTACTCAATATATTTTTTATACTTTTTTTTTATATTTGTTATAGATAATAATGAACCAAATATTGATTAATGAACCTCGAATAGGTGATTAATACGGGGAAGGTGTTGATACTTTTTTTGGAATGTTCTAAATTAAATTTTCCAAACAATGACATGTTTCTCTATCTATTCCTAAAATGTTTAAATTTAAAGAAGTTGGAAAGAACAGAGATCAAAGATCATTTAATTTGTCATTTTTATAATTCGATTCATAGACATTGGATTTGGAATGGTGAAATTGGAAAGAATTTTAGATCTATTATTGATGGTGCATTTCAATATGATAAATCTGATCAACGTGCTGAAATGACTCATGATATTAAAGAAGAGGAAATTAAGAAACAACCTAAAATTGTGCATTTATATGGAAATGCTTAAAATCCATTTCATTCAGGTTTTGTGGAATATATGGTTTTATTGATGGTGTTATTATTGATTAAGCTAAAGTAATCACATGGATGGAGTGACTAGAGTTTTATAGAGGTTCTAAAATTGCAGAAATACATTATTCCTAAAGATAAGAATCTACAAGATTCACATTATATGGCCTTGAAAATATTTTTCCTGATGGGATTGGTGTATATAAAAATACATGTCTACCTAAATAACTGTGTTCTATATAGGAAAGAATTCTAATTTTTATCTGAGTTTCCTAAATGTGGTACATCACGGAATGAGTTGAAAGAAAAGTCACAGTCTAATATAGAAGTTAAAGAGATCCATACCAAGGCATTTTTTTATCTTCCTATAATTCCCCGTTTTAAATTTTTATTTTCTAATTCACGTGGTGAAATAAGGTTAAGATGGAATATTGATGAGTAGATAACTGATGGGAAAATATGTCATCCAGATGCTTTCCAATAGTGGATGAAAATTTATCATCAGTTTCATATATTTGGAAATGAAGTTAGAAATGTCATACTTGGACTATTCATAGATGGATTGTATCTATATTGACACCATAGTAGCACACAAAGTTCATGTATATTTTTAAATTTAATTTACAACTTATCTCCTGAGCGTTTTATGAACAGAAAATATGTCATGTTGAGTTTAATGATCTATGGACAAAAAACAACCCAAAATTGTTATTGATGTTTTCTTATCACCATTAATTAATTATTTGAAACTATTATGGGGGGAATTTATAAGGGTCTATGATTCTTATAAAATAGAATATTTTAAAATTCATGAAATTAATATGTTCAATATAAATGAATTCCTAGAATATGAAAATGTTTCTGGATATAGTGTTAAGGAGAATAAATCTTGTCCAATTTTCTATCAACATACATCATATTATCAACCATATCATGGGAGAAATATATTATACATGGGGCATCAAATTTTTTTGACTATGTATCACTCTTATAGAAGATTAAAAAATGATTTCAATAGTTCACAAGACTTTGATATTTTTAAAAAACCTTTATCCATTGATCAGTATTTTTAGAGGGTGAAAAAAATGGATGTGACATTTCGAAAGAAAACAAAATCTGGTAATTATTTAAATATTTTTTAGAAATAGACCGTATTTGTAAGCTACCAAATTAGATGTATCATGATGTGAAACATAAAATTTATTTTGTGCATGTATTGAAGAATATATATGAATGATTTTATGGAAAATTGTTAGATATTAAAGGAAAGACTAAAGTGGGGTTGAATGCATAGATGGATTTACTCTCAATATGAATATTATTGGAGTTGGATCACACTCTTGATAGAAGGAAAATATTCTTTCCCCCAGATTTTCATACCATATCTAAGGGGGATAACAAAAGATTTTCTCAATGAATTTATGATATCAATGTCCCACATGGTAATTATTTAATTGTAAAAAATGGGTATTTAATGTATTTGAATTTGATAGGTATGAAATCTCATTATTGTCACATCATGATGAAACATATCCTACCAGTTTAATTGCATTGAATATTTCCCACCCATGTAAGAATGATTAAAATAAAGAGTGTTATTATTTTATTTCAAGTTGTAATAAGGTGATTGATTCAAATGCTTTGAAAACTTTTAATAAATAATTTGTTTCAATACTTTTTATATTTAAAATTTATTTTCTCCATATTTTTTTATATCAAGGGGTATTTAATGGTTCATTTGGTGTGAGAAATAATGCTTTGCAGACTTGTATATCTACGTTGGATGTAACCTTTTGAAAGGTATATTTAGATACTGAATGGGTATGTCAATAATTCATATATACATGAAGCATCCATTATTAATAAATATATTTCTGAGGAGGATGTAGAGTTTTCTATAAGCTATTTTTTGTACAGTTGAGCACATGGGTTTGCCTAAATCTTACCATGAACGAGTGAATTATGAGGAAAAGGGGGATTTGTGTCTTGAAATTAAAATCATTGATATGTGATTAGATAAATAATGTAAATTTATACATCTTGAATAACATTGTTGTTCCTCAACCATATATAAAATTACATATTAATTTTTTGAAACAATGTTATCCAATGAAGAAAGATATGTGGATTTTGAATGACCATAAAAAAACTTTTTTCATTGTTTAAAGATACCATACTTGGTAATCCTAATAAATAAATAAAAAATTGATATGGGTAGTGGTTGGTCCAAGATTAAATTTGATAACATGTTATGGGTATGATATTAATGACAATACATTTCATAAAAATGATCAGGACAAAAAAAGCATGGTTTATAATAGTAGTGTATGGGTGTTTGTAGAAGCAATATATTTTCCAAGTGAAAAACACTAAAACCCAATTCATACATAAACTGCATATTATGGAGTCATTGAATAAATATGGGGGTTTTATTACATTAAATTTCAAGTTCTATTGTTTAAGTATAAATGGTTTATCAGTAATTACAGTGTCTGATATGATGGAATTGGAATGAAACTAGTTAATCTAAATAAATTGGAATATATAAATAATCCTTTTATCATGAAAACACATGAAAAAACAAATTCTGTTGTTGATCAATTTTATATGCAGTGGTCTATTGTTTTACAAGGAAACAACAGTATGTTGGAGATGATAAAATTGAAAAAGATAGTAATTTATGCTATATCCCTAATTCCATGGAATGATTAACAAATAATATTGATGATCACATCATAGACTTGGTTTGTTCCATACAAGATGACCATGATGAATGAATTTGGGAAAACAATATTTATTACATTCCTAATATTATAGGTAACATATTTTTAATTATGGTTAGCTTTTTAAAATGTCATAACATAGATATTATAATTTTCTTTTATTTTTTAAAACACATATTATAACAAATAAGTAAATTGTTTTGTTTATATTATTTTAGTTTTGTCTAGTTTTCTATGTTTACCCTTACATAACATTTATATTAATTGATTTTTTTGAAAATAATTTTTTTTAAATTTTAACGTTTGAAATAAAAAAATATATTTAATATTTATGTAATTTCATATCCCATTAATATTGTTAGAATTTTAGTCAAATATAAAAAATATGAATAAAAATTTATATTACTTTACTTTTGGTTTGATAATTGTTAAATTTTTATTTATGATTGAATGTAATTTTTGGATTTGTATATTTTTCTACTAATTGATGTTACATTAATTTATAGGATAATGAAAAATCAATCCTATAATCCACTAAAAATTTATGGATACGATCATACTTAATCCGCTGGGGTGGAACTCACACATTCTCTTGTTGATGAGCCTCCTCATCCTTCTTTACATGATATATCTACTTCCATGATGGAAAAAAGAGAATGAGGGTTAGTAAGCATGGGAACACACATTTTCCAAAATTATCCATTTCAAATAGCCAATAATAGAAGATATAAATAGATATTGATGGAAATGATATTCCAAGAGGTCCAAATTCAAAACAATTCAAGAATTTCATATCAGTACAGGATAAAAGCAAACCTATTATTTTTTTATGATTCGAAAAGTGTTGATAGAGGGATATTATCACAATTGTGGGAGACCATTTTGGTAATCTTATTTGTTATTATTTTACATATACTGAAGTGATTATAGTAATATATGTTTTACCCTTCTTAAAATATGACATATGATATAGCTTATACTATAAGAGTAAGGAGGAAATGTTTATCATTGTTTGTTAAGAGATGGTGAGATTTTAAATCATCCCATATATCACAGATCATTTTTGAGAATAGAAAATAAAAAACAGAGGTGATATATATATATATATATATGAAGATACATGGAATCTATTAATTGAATGCATATGTTGAGAAGTGTTTTTGGTAAGTCCAATGTTACATTTCTTGATATTTTTTTATATATTAATGACCATGTTAATGATTTAGTTATTCATAATTTTTATTTACAACAATCAAGAAGATCTCATCCGGATATTCAAATTATAAATTTATACCATCATGCATTATCTCAGGGAGGGTATATGTTATTGGACTAAATTTTACTAGCAAAAAAACATAAAAATTTGAGAGCTGATTCTATAGGGTCTATTGAGGTTTCCCCTACTCCCCCTATTAGACATGAAAAATGGAAGATGGATCATATGGGAAAAAGGAACAATATCCTATGGAAGAGGCAAGAGTTGTAAATGATAATATTCTAATATGATTAATTTATTTATTTATTGAAGTTAAATAAACACTTTATATATTGTGATTCATTCTAGTTATTTACAAATATTACACAAATGATTATCTTGTGGAGAAGATCACACATGGGGTCTTTATTGCTAGGGGTAGAAATGATATTTTAGCTAAAACATTGGGAAAGGTCGAACACTCGGGTCGTGTATGAGGATACCCTACATTTGAATCGGTAAGAAATGTGTTACAATGTTTGGAAGCTTCTTAAAAGGAGAATATATATAAAAAATATAATATTTGGAATACAAACATTGAGATATTCAAGTGATGATGGAGGAAAAGATTGAATCTTCGGCACAGTGGATGTTTATAGACATGAAAGCATAGTTTCTTCTTGTCAATCCAACTCATTCACCTCCTCCAGTAGATCCCTCCCCTACTTATCATACTCACACATCTCTATTTCAAAACCCCACTCCTTATCCTACCCCTACACTTATCCCCCAATGCTTCTAGTTTACTATGATCTAAATGTTGAGGATCCTCATCATAATATTTCATATGGGATGATATATTATATCAGTGATTACATTCAACATCAGCATATTTAGATAGAGCATCATAGGGTCATTGTATAAGATATTATAGATAGATCATAAAAAATATAATGGAATATAGATGAGGTGTGTACAATTTGACAAAGTATCGGTTATTTTTTAGTTTGGCCTTCTAGACTACTTTGACATATTACCATAGAGGTATGTATATGTGTTATACATTATTTTATTTTATTATTTTTTTTCTTATTTTAGTGGTTATATATTCATCTTATTCTTTATATTAATACTTAAATATAAATAAATAGTGTATAAAAATAAAAATCCAACGGGTCATGACTTCAGATACAGCTTCTACTAGTCTTGACAGATTATCACCATACAAAAATTTATTATTGGAAGTATATGAGAGTCTAAATAATGTTTTTTGGGTGTTCAATGAATGTGGAGATTTTAAAAATTGATATCATGAACTTTATAGATGGAGCTAAATTAGGTATCAAAATAACACAAATTTTTCCCATGTAGGTATATTAATAAATTATTCCATTCCTTAAATTTATTGATTTTTTTTAATTATGTCTAATTTGTATTAGGAATATATAAATAATTTGTACATAGCATGAAAAGATAAATGTTTATGGATTTATGGACCCAAAGCTTACTTCTCTTATAAATTTGACAATGACCTATACAAAAAGTATAGTTTATATATAAAAGATTTTAGGAGAATTTCATTATTCAGTGTTGGATGTTTCCAAAAGCCGAAGAGTATGAAACATTTTTTCTCACAATGTGTTACATATCACATAATATATTAAAATACCATATTAAATTGTCTTTTATATCTTTGTTCATTGTATTTTCGGTTTTTTTAAAGAGAGAAGACATTGTACTGAATATGCATTATCCATGGTGAAGTGAGAGAAAATTTTTATAATGAATTTAACATGTAAGTTTGATTATTTTTATTAGAGTTTATATTATAAGGAATAAAATTTATTTTATTCATATTATTTTAAAATAGGGCATGTAATTTTATTATAGAAACAATAAAAAATAAGAGATCCAATATCATATTTGTAAAATATAAGGGGACTTTTCATTTAAAATTAATAAATTTTTAATATATAACCTAAACATATTATTTTGAAATAAAATATATTTGAAATAGTGTCACAAACAATAAGGTGAAAAAGAAAGTGGATATTATGTTTTATAATATATGAATGAAATAATTTCAGCTGATATGGTTACAATGTTTTGAATGTTTATATTTATATATAATGCTTTACTTGATATTTCATGTGTTTAATTGAAAATTTAAGAAAAATGATTTATTTATTATTTTGTATATTTTTAATAACCCACAACTATATATTATAGAAGAGTTGATACATTTAAAAATTTAAGGGTCTAATCATTTTACATGTTTTATTATTCTTTTTATTATTTTTAATATATATTATCAATATAAAAGCGCAATTGTAAGTGTCTTTGGCTACTTTTCTACTGCCTTTTATGTTGTTCTATTGGTTTTGGATGTTTTTATGGTGGAGGATGAATCAATGAACATTTTTTTTAAAAAAAATTACGTATGTTATAGGATTAAAGACATAAAAATAGTTTTCCACATCGGTTATAGAATAAATTACGTGGAAAACTGATAACAAATATTAATTTATAACATCAGTTTTAGTTAACTGATGTGAAACAGTTATTTACAACATCGCCTCTAATAATTTTTCTTACTAACTGATGTAAAAATTCATAAAAACTAACATTAAAAATCATTTATACACTAGTATCTATTAAATATATTAAGAATACTATGTTTAATAAACATTATAGGCAAAAAGTTGATAGAATATAGATACATTATTCTGAACAACATACAGTTTATAAGAGAAAAAATTATTTATATTAATAGTACTGGTACTGTGGTGGTTTTGGGTATCCAACAAAATTTTATAGATAAATCATTGACAATATAATTAACCATGAGGTATTGGAGGCAGTGTAAAAGGGGGATTCATCCTACATAATGAAGGTAACCAAAAAAGTCAAGTGTGGAAATTGAAAATTTATCTCACCCACTAAAAATATTATATAAATATGTAATCAGCCAAAACATATAACTAAAATATGGCTTTTAATTATTCTATCTCAACAATTGTTGTATGAAAAATCTCATAATTCTCATGTGATGGAAGAAAATGGAAATAAAAATTTACTAGAAGTTGAAACTGTTCTCAAAGATATAAAAGGAGAACAAATTTAAATATTGGATAACATTTTATCTTTATATATAACTATAGACATGAAATTTTGGAATAATGTAAAATATTACAAAGAAGGGATAATGACTTCTGTAAATTATGAGTTACTCAAAATCAAATGAATTTGATTTTATATCATTCAATGAAGAGAAATTTTTATCCATAAGTGATTTATTTATTTATGGACTTAATCCCATCCATTTAAGTGTCTCATAGCTTTCTGATGAAGGAAACAATGTTTTTTTAAAAATAATTATCCTTTTTTAAGACTATTACATATGGGAATGTTGTAATAAGAGAAAAATGAACTAAGGGAAACTTTTTTGAATTTATAGATTCAGAGGGATATCTTAAATGAGTAAGATGAAATTAAGCTTTATATATAATCGGAGACCAAGGCATATGTTCTAAAGGAATATAAATAATCTGATAAGGAGAGAAAAAATTTATGATATTACAAACTTGAAAATAAGAAGATATTGATTTGGTTTCATATGTCTGAATGAAAATATTATAATTTTTTCACACAAAATAGTTCAGATATATTTGAATCATCTCCTGTAGATTATTCATTTTGATATAAGTGTACCCTTGATAAAGAAATCACCAATTGGAGATAAGTACATTATTTCCATTAATGAATATTTTACTAAATTACATGTATTAGGTTTTTTAAAGATAAATTTGATTATCTAAAAATGTTTAAATGTTTCAGGAGGTGCATTGAAAAGGAATGTGTATATTATATGATAAATATTTGATTAGAATTATTTTTGGATACACAAATGGGATTTTTACAGACTATATGGAATAACATTGAATTCAAAATGAATTTAGTACACCATACACATGAAATATAGTGTCACTGAAAGAAGAAGTAATTTTTTAGTGGATATGGATAGAACCCTGCTGATTTAACATGATAATTTTTGATTATTTTTGGAAAAATACTATTATGGATTAATGTAACCTTCAGAATTGCTATTTCTATAGTAAAACTTTTTACATGACTCTATGTGATATGTATTACAAATATACCGCATGTTTAATATATTTAAGGTTATTTGGAAACCCCTATATTATGAAATTCAAACGTGAAAACCTTAAGAAGTTTGATCAATGAGGATTTGATGGTATCTTTATTTGTTACCCTCATATTGTTAAAGGGTAAAGCATCTACAATAAAGAAATAGGAATGATTTTCAATTCTATAGATGTGAAATTAAAAGATAATTATAATAGAAAATCATCACAATCAATTGTAGATATGAAATGAAGTAAAGAGGAAGTGGTCACAGTTAAACATAATGACAATGTTCCTGATATAATATATAATACGGAAGAAGCACATGAGGGATATTCTAACTCATCTATTCCAAGATGTGATAAAAATCACATTCATCTCAACCAAGGACAATGTATCAAGTTAAGGCCTGAAATATCATTGTATATTATGGAAAATGGGTTCAAACTAGAACCAAATCAATTTTAGTTTCACATACTTCTTTATTTTCATAGGTTGAAACTAGTAATTTTGAAGAATATTTGGATAATTATGAGTGGATAGACTGTAGGAATTATGAATTGGACCAGATTTACAAGAATGAGTCAATTGAATTTTCACTCAAACTAGACCATAATATAGTTATCAGAAAAAATGGGGATTTTAAAACAAGTTGAATAAAAATGGTGAAGTGATAAGAAAATAAGTAAACATTGGTTTGTGAAAGAAACTATCAAGATGAAGGTATTGATTTTGAGGAATCTTTTTCTCTAGTAGAAATACTTAAAACTACAAAAATCATTCTTACTCTTATTGAATAATGATGATATAAGATATTCTATAAGGATATCAAGTAACCTTTCATAATGGAGATCTGGATGAAGAGTTTTATATTGAGAAACCATGTGGCTTCTATTGTTCATGATTAAATCTATGTTTACAAGTTGAATATTTATTTCTATTAAATTAAACAATCCCTGACAGAATGATATTCTAAATTGGATACTTTTTTGAAGAAGTTTAACTGTAGAAAATGAATATTTGAAAAGAACTTGTACGTAAAATAAAATCAATATGGGTCCATCATTATTATTTTTTTATGTTGATGACATCCTTTACATAGGGAATTACAATGGTACATGTGAAATGTTTACAAAATATTTGAAGAATTTATTTGTTATATCCGGGCTAGGTTAAATGATATACTTTCTTGGATTATAAATCTCTCAATAGAAAATTTAAATTTTTCTATCTCATGATATGTATAATAAGGAACTATTGAAAAAAATTCATAAAATATTCAATGCATGTTTCCACACCTATGTTAGTGGGAACAAAGTTATCAGAATATGGTAAATTAATGGATGTTGATCCTATAGAATTTAGGCAGCTGAATAAAATTCTTCTATATGTAACAATTTCAAGTATATATCTATTGTGTGTTGTTAAACATTGTTAAATGTATCAAATAAATCAAAATAATTCTTATTTTTTTATGGAAAAATAATTCGATAATATATTAAAGTCATAATTTGTTTTGGTTTGAAATATTATAGCTCAAGAAAGATTGATTTTTTTGCTACATAGATGTTTATTGGATAGGCTGTGTCAAATAAAGAAGATCCAAAAATATTAAAATATTATTCTAGGAGAAATTTTTGTGTGGAATACAAACAAACTAATTTTAGTGACTCTCAAAATTGTTGATGTCGAGTATATTTCTATGAATCAGGTAGCAACATAGTAAGATTGGATGATGACACAACTGGAAAACTTTTTTGGTTGACGTGAAGCTACCCCATCTCTTTGGTTGTGATAATAAACATTATATAGATATTGGTAATAATATTCTAAAATATTATTAATCTAGTAATATTGATATTAATCATCATTTCATAAAAGAGAATGTGGAAACAAAAGTGTTGGAGATGGATTTTGTTCCTAAAATAGAGCATGTAGATGATGTCTTTACTAAAATGCATTCCACATGAAAATTTTATGAAATTGAGTTTGATGATGGTTTTAAAAAATCAATCACTTAAAAAATAATTTATTTGATACATTTCCCCCTCTTCACCTTGTATTTGTATGTTTTTTCCAATTGGGAAAAAATATGTAACATTAATCTGTCCATTTTCTTGTGCTTTACATTATATAGAAGGAAATATATTTAGCGGGAGTTTTTAAAAGGGGTAAGTTGTGGTGTCATCACGTGTAAAATGTTTTAATAGTTTTTTATTTGGATTCTTGGAGTTATTCTATGTAGCTTTATGTCTATTTTGATGATGAAGTCTATAGTGAAATAGGTCATTAAAAAAGTATTTGAATCACTGCATTATAGATATTATGATATTTTTGTTCAATGAGTCTTGATTCTTACAACAGGTTCTTTCATATAGGATTATATTTTTTGTATATTGAACAATTTAATGATTTTGAATGTTTTTGTAATTTATATTCTGTGGTCGAAAAAAAATAAAAAGGAAGATATTTTTTATACTAAGAATGTTTTGACTGTTTTTATGTTAAAAGAATCTTGTTATGTTGAAAGAAGGATTTATTTATGTGATATATTTTTCTAACTATAATAAATCTATTTAGTATGTCTAGAATTCCATATGATGTTATTAATATAGTTGTGGTTGAGATACAGATTCCAATAGATAGATTACAATGGATCTTGTCCAATGGACCAAGGATGACACCAAATGTTCTAACAATATCAAAGAACTAACATGTTCCTAGAAATAAAATTAATAAATTATTTTCTATTTTTTAGAGTACCAAATATATTGATCATTATATGGAATTTATATTCAAGTTAATTTTCGTAAAGAATTAATTTAGTAGAACATGGTGGAATTATGGTCTCCATACAAAGATACGGGTTTTCAATGTTTTGTCGAATTAAGGGACGTATGAAGTGTATTAGATGAACTTTTCCAAATATCATGACGTGAAGTGAAGAAGTATCAAACATAGATCTCTGAGAAACGTCATCACATAGAGACCACCATATGTACTTTTACAAAGTCATCTGAGAGAGTACATTAAATATAATTTTACAAAGTAATGTTAAAAATTCCAATAGATGAACTCTCTAAATGTAATTGGACATATAAGTTGTTATTAGAGCTCAAGAAGAATTAGAGTTCAATAGTTTTAATTAAATGGAGTTACTCTAATAGATCTGAGAAGAGGGAACATGAAATGCTTACCGGATAGAAATGTATCATGTTTATTTAATGGAGAAATTTACATGATGTTTTAACAAAATAAAAAATTTGGAAGTCCTTTAATTTTTTTACAATGACATTAAATGTGATGATTCTAAGATGAATGTTCAACACTGAAATAATCACAAATTCGGGATCATGAATCTAGCTATGATTTAATGAAATTTTCAAGAACATTGATGTAAAAATTTATGGAAGTCATTATGAATATATTTACTCTCAATAACATGGAGGTTTGAATATATAAAACTAAATAAAGTTTGAGAGGGGTGTTCAATGTTTTAGTGGGAACATAGAACATGAACATCACACTACACCATGTGTTTTTAGGGAAATGATTAATATATAAAGGGTAGATAGTGAATTATTATAAGGTTGTCTGATATATTTTATTTAGGATAAATGATGATGAATTGAAGATCCATGTTAGCAGACCAGGTTTTCTAATAAATTGGTATCATATGAAAAATACAATGAAGTTATCATACAAATAGAGTTGATCAGATGAACATTGAAAAATTATACTTAACCAAGTACATCAATCTGAGGGTACTATATAGAGTAGTGATCATACATATAGTTTCATACAAAATTCATGGAATAAGTTCTTGCTCGTTGTTGGGTAAGAAAGTTTTGTGGAAGATGAAATTGTAGGAATGAAGGTGTGTAGAAAGAATCTTAGTGACACCATAACAAAGCCTATTTGTAAAATTTCATTTATTATTGTAAACATTTTTCTATGATATTGTTTATTTGAGTAGCACAATAATTATCTATTCACTATAGTTATTTTCAAGTGACTTATATTACTTATTTGTTGAAACCCCGAAATTATTGTTTTCTAGTGAATAAGTGGGTTTTTATTATTTTAAAATCATGTCAAGGACTGTATACTATTATTTATTAGTGATCCTCAAAAATACTTTTCTTCATGTGTGTGTTCTTGTTTTTTCTAGTGAAGTAAATTCTCATTAAATATAGGTGAATGATGTTCTTAAATAAGTAAAACATAAAAAGAATTGATCACTAATGAACCCCTCTTAGTGATCACACAGATCTTGACTGGTCATTTCTTATTATAATTCCAATGTCATGACATATGATTATTTTATATCAGCATGGTTTTAAAAAAATTATGGATATTTTTATTTGATATTATATGTTCTGTTTTAATTATCATCAATTTTTATCAATATTTCAATGGTATATTATATGATTATGTTATTATGCATAATTATCACTTTATATGATTTCCATATATTCTTTAACTAATCATGATATTTTATTATAATCATATCACACAGATCATGACTGGTCATTTCATATTATAATTCTAACATCATGGTGTAAGATTGTTTTATAAATTAAATTTCAAATTGGGTGCTAATAAAAAATTTATTTTAGTCTCCAATGTCAACAAACAATTGTGTTTTGGAGGAGTTCTTCAAAATTGAGAATATGTCTATAATAAGGTATAATGTTAAATGTTGTTTTAAGTAATTTATGTTTGTGTGATAGTATATGGATAATGTGTATATGTTTAGAATAAAATATATATTAGGTATTAGTTGGTATCGTGTGAGGGAATCGTTATTTTGAGGGATAAGATTAAGAAGAAATGATATATATAACCCAATGTAATATATGTTGATCCAGAAATGAAATTGGTTAAACTAATATTTTCACAGTTGAATTAATAGTGTTATAGGTTTTATCGAGGGTGGTATAGGTTATGAAAATATAGTATTAAGTTTCTCATATGATTTATTACTTTTGTTTAATTGGATATTAACACTTCTCCCAATAATCACAGTTTTTTTATTTAATGTATGTAAATAGTCTAATTTGAGAAAATAACTAATGTGAAGGTGAAATATATAGTTATCCTTATTATCAATGAAATAAATAGTGATATATTGTGGAAATTGTAATTACTCTTCTTACACAAATATCTCAGGTTATTAATGGTGACATAAATCATGTCATGATCCAAAAAACACCACTGAAAAACTATCATGATATGATATTCATTATTAAATGAGAACTGTCATCCAATAGTGGATCCTCTAATCAATTAATTATTTAAAAAAGTCTTCACTAGGGAGAGAAAAATATTATTTTCTTCAAGGGAAAAAATTTCAAATTTTTCATTTATCATTTTGAATGTGATGTTGATGTATTTTGTAAACTGAATAGACATGAATATATTTGATATCGTGTTATCATTGAAAACACCATGTAAAACAGCTATTATATCTAATGTATCCAACTCCTTACAATTTTATGTTTAATAGAATAGATTTTCTATAAATATGGTCATTCTAATCTTGGAAAATTTACATGAAACTAATGTGTTTTGTTGATTATATAATTATATATCCAATATATATTTTTAATAAAAATGATTTAAATTGATTAAAAATTCATTGATAATGGTAGGTAATAGAAAAGATGAAATAATATTCAATTTTATACCTTATCCAAATTATAGTACATTTAATATTCTATGTTATTCTCATGTATATAAATAATTTTTATAAGAATTTTTATGTAAATGTGGGAGAACATTATAAATTTCTATATTGATAATGAGGAAATTTATCCAATTAGTACGAAATATTTGGAGGAAACCTTTTCCTTTTACTCTCTATCTTAAAAATGTGAAATATTTTATTTTTATTTTAATAATTATTATATATATATATATGGCGAGATCATCAATATAACTTCATGGTTCCTATATGAAAATCTAATTAAATTTATGATTCTTATTACCTGCAAATTAATCAAACAAGGCATAAATATCAGATGATAACACAAGCATCTCTTTAAACACATTATATGAAAAAAAATCATGATTCTTGGACTTATATTGAGTTTCTAGTCAATCATATATATAATTAAATCCCTATATTGTTGATATCATGGCCTATTTTCATTGGTAAGATGAATTAAAATATTATGTATGAAAATATTTTTAGGGGGTGTAATGCTACAAATTCTTATACAAAGTTTTATAATTAATAAGTGAAATTGATTTTTTTTAATTATATTTAATATAAGTATGGAAAAAAATAAATTTGATAAATCACATAAAGAAATGTACACTAAATTAATTATAAGAATTCTTACTTTATAAATAGTTTGTTGATATATACTATAAGATTAATAAAATAATATTTTTATAATAAACACATTTTAATAAAATGTTTTCAAGAATGAAATATTATTCTTTTTGGTCTCTCAATAGATTCATATGATCGTGTTAAGCTATTTAAATAATTATAAAACTATGAAACAAGTTACTATGTTTGAATAGGGTAATATAACTATTGTGTTGAGTGGGTTTCATTTGGTATCCTTGTTTTGAAAAATTACCATACAGAGAATTAATGTTTTGATTTAATAAGAAGATGGAAGTTTGAGTTTTACTTTATATATACATAATATTCAATTATATGTTCATATTAATTAATTTTAACTATATACCTACTAAAACATAGTTCATCCCTTTGATGACATATGGATATTTAACTCATCAGATGATAAATACTAAATCTATATCCATTAGATGAGGGATAAATGAATTAATGTAGCTGTAACTAAATAAAAATATATCGAAATATGACAATTTTATATTTTTAATATAAGCAATCATATTACAAAAACACATCATTTGTTTTTTACCAATGATTTGAATGATTGAGAAGGTTCTCAAATCCTTTTTTTCCTTTATAAATTTATTAGATTATTTATGTTTTCCCATTTCTGATTATACAGTCATAAGTTTTTTTGTGACATCTCTTGTCTTACCATGTAGTCAGAAGATTTATTTTAAAATGAAATGTCAAAAAACACAATATCTTTTTCCATACAATATATCATTTGGTCATTTGATTAATTTTTTAATTATTTTAGTTTTTTGATGTAGTTGATAGTTTTTTATAGATTGTCCTTCCTTTGTTTACATAGATCAATGTTTTTATAATTATTCAATGTGTTCTACTGGTTCAAGCAATAGATTATTCATTTGTTCAATCTATATGGTTTATTTGATCCTTACAGTCACTTGGTTATTCATGTGGTCAATTGTTTGATTTATGTGGTTAATATATGAAGTCTCTTCATATAGTCAGTTTTCATCATCAACCATCTACCTAAGAAAAAATGAAGATTAATATAGAATGATTTAAATCAGGGTTTAATAATAACTAAATAAATAATAAAGGTAAATGGTAGATTTGAGATCTATATCAATTAATATGGGTTATATCCACGACTTATTTAATGTTTTGATTTTTAAATGAGTACTGTAGGGAGAATTAAAAGGTAATTTAATCTAAAATGACGTATTGGTGAATTAAATAAGAATTTTTTACTGCATTTATGGAAATAGAAAAGATATTAATATTTATTTTCTTAAAAAGGGTAGTTATTTCCCCTTTTTATTTATTCATTATTTTTCTCATGTTTAAGAAAATGAAAACCAACCCTATTGGAGTCTTAAAACCATTTTAAACTCATTTGAGCTTTTTATGAATTTCAAGAATTCATGAAACCCCCTATGTCTTTTGTTCATGGTGTAGAGGGGAAATGACTTCTTTAAAGGCAAGGGACATAATTATTTGATTTTTTCTTGGGAAATGATTGATTTAATCATGATTTATTTTCTCCACTTGGACATATGAAATTAAATTTAATAAAAATAAAAATCTATTAATCACATGGAAAATAATTACTAAATAATCTTAAATTTGAAAAAATAAAAATTAAATAATATTTTATGTTGTTGAATGAGAATTTATTAAAAATAAATAGAAATATATTATTGAATATTTCTTTTTAATATATTTTTTAAAATTAATGCATAATATTGTATGATATTCCTGTTCTATAAATTTTCTTAAATGATAAAAAAGAATTATGGCATGTAAAATGTTGGATAGAAATGAAGTTGAAGAAAAATTAAAAGAATGAATGAGTCATCACTTGTTGAAATATAATTTCTTAATTTATTTTTTTATATGAATTGTTATTATGATTATGGAAATTTAGTGATTAAAATTATAGATTTATCACATGTTATAGATAATTAATATTTCACGATCTTGGATTAAAAACTGATTTTGGTATTTGGATATTTTAATGTTTTTATGATATTCTTGATGATGCCACTTCAATTTTATTAAATAGTGTGATATCTACCAGGTTGTTTGTTATGGTCATTTTTTAGTGTGGTTTAATTATGAGATTCTGATATGCAACCTAAATCTTGTAATAATAAGTGATTATTCAATGAGTCTGGTAATTTATTTACTAATTTTCTAGAGATTTCATGAACATGGAAATAATGATTGAAGCATATTTATGTTGATTTCTAGATATTTTTATTCACATCTAATATGTATTTTGATATAGAAAATCTATACATAATAAAATTGTTAATTCAATATGATAATTAAAATGATTTTTTACTAATGATAATTTCTCATGGTTAAGAAAAGTCATCATGTAATATTAAATATTAGAATGCATTTTTTTCTATTGGATTAGATTCCTATTGTATTAATTTTCTAAAAATAACATTATTTTATTGTATTAATGATCTATAATATTAGGTAATTTTTTAAATTTATTTATTATGAACATATAATAGTTGGGATCATTAATAAGCAATGGACTGGGAGCATCGAGCCACAATGATGGTTGATTCCAATGACTTTGGGATGGATTATGATATGAAGAATAGATACATGGATAACACTAGGGTAGTTGGGATCAGTTATGTTTTAGGATATCTCATTGATATACTCCTCCTTGATGATTTTAAATGTTTGATTGTATGAGTTATACATGATGTGTTTCTAACTTCTTAACACATCATAAATATATGAATACTATGGGTATCCCTATTTTGGTAATTTATCATGATTCCTAGAGTATCCAGAATATATGAAATGTAAATGAATTACTAAATGAATGTGGATGGTTCATAGTGAGCATATTTTATGATGAAATTCATGAGAATATAAGAAGCATAATTATGTTTCTAATTACACAATTTAAAATATCTAAAGTTTTAATCATTGAAATAAATACATATTTATATTAATTAATTAATGGAATATGAATTTTAAATTATGACCCTTGATTCTTGTGCATGTTTGAAATATAGATTTTAATAGTTGGAGGTGAATTTCCAGTGAGTCAATAGTAGTTAATTAGTTTAAGTCTAGGTAGATTCCCTGAGTGTGGTGGAGTCTGATGTCCGTTTGGAAACTCTCACCCAAATGTTTGTGGGTGGGGTGTATTTTTCCAATATCTCAAATATTGGGGGAATAGGTGGTTGACATATCCCCTTAATTTGTCTCCATTTGTCTGTTGATTATGTGTAGGAATATCGCAGGCTATAATGGCATAAGATATAGGATGAGTTCCTATCCTACTAATGATGTCTCTTGGTTTTCTGGTACATTTATGTACAGGATACAATGACTTGAGGTATAGAATATACATTTATCTGATTGTTGTGGCTATATATTCCCATTGGTGTACTTACATGGGATATTCTCACTTGAAGTATAATGCATATGCAGAGGATATAGTGGATTATAGACATACACTTGGTTGTAAATGAGATTATGATGATTAGGTTGTTTCAGGCTACACAAGAAGAATATTTGATGCGATAAGATTACCCAAGATATATAATGACTTAGAAAAGTTTTGAGCACAAAACAATTTCCACTATGTAATTAGAGTGACAAACGAGGTGGAAGGTGGAAGTGGGGTACCTACACTTGTATATACTATTTTGATATAAAATAATTTATTTTTATGCATTACTTGGTGAGTTGACTATGGTTAAAATTAAAAAATAGATTTATCTCTTTATATGAATACTTATATTCACTAATTTATCCAATGGAGTTTAGTATTCCTCTTTCACTATTTGTATGATAGGTTTCTCAGAGGATCCTACAGAGTTTACCAGTTATGCTCACCCTACATATCAATGTTTTCAGGTCTACATTTTGTCGGTTGGTTATGGAGTTGGTATTTACTAGACGGATTAGTTATTTAGGAGTTTTGGGTGATTTGTGGTCACTATCAAGGTTTATTTTGGGTATATTTATATTGTTTTAGTTATTTCATGAAATTACATGCATTGAGATTTATTCTTTATTTAGGCGTGGTGCTTCTTCATGGTTTCCATATTATCTGGTATTCCAAAAATTAATAACGAGGTAAATTCCTCCCATGTGAGTTATTTATTTGTCCTTGGTGCTAATATCCAGCTCATAGCTTATTAGTGGAAAGTTTCAAGGTCTATTATCTCCCATTATTCACTACCACCCCAGAATTGGTACCTTTGGAGGGTGGGTTTTGTGCTAGGTAAAACAAGAATCAATAAATTTAATCCATGACTATAAAAAAATATTGATAATATAAGAGGCCAAACTTCACTAAGATTATTTTTATTCGTATTGAGGTTTAATCTTCCTGATTATTGAGTACATTTTATTGTAATATTTTTTATTTCAATAAATTTCAGCTGATAACTTCTTTTCATATGGTTTTTATTATAAATATCATAGACATTCGGCATGCAATTTTTGTTTTTCATATTCATCTGTATCAAATGTATTTTTGGTTAGGGAATTATAATCCTGAAATTACTCAATATTATAGAGAATATGTTTGCAAAATATATCTTTATAAGCTATATGGTTGATGATGTATTGGTTTGGTCTTATTTTAGATCCATTGATCTAATATCACTGTAGGGATTGAGTTTTTTTGTTAGCTAACATGATATTATAGTCATAAATGATTTAGGTTTTCAAATTATACATTTTTAGAGGTCTACCATGATGAAACACTCATGTCAGATGTAAAAACCAATGATTACATCTATAAATACCCATGCTACTTTGGATAATAGAGGATGATTCATTTGAATTAAAGGCATTTTGGTAATTGATATCTTGTTTTTATTATTAAGGATTTACATCCTTAAATTCATGAATATTCACCACATTTGATTTATTGTATGAATGGTTTATTTTAATTTCATTTCAATAAGTATAAATTTTACCTTAGTTTAATTATTTTCCATTATGATTCCATTTAAATATGCTATGTGTTTAACATTTGACTAATGTTTTTCAGTAAACTAAAATATTAATAAAATACCCTCAAATATAATTAAATTATATAACATCTAATCAAAATAATGGTTAAGTGGCATGAATTTTAAATGCAATTATTTAACATTAATCCACCAATCCAACTTGAATTATATTTAACTATCATACATTCTTGTTTGGATCTATCACTTTATATTAGATCTTGTCACTAAATTTTGTTTGATACAAATGACATTTGAGCCTCACTATATTTGGATATAGATATTGTTTCAAATTTTTATAATTCTAACACAAGGATTTAAGGCTAATATCTTGACATATTTATCTTTTATTTATTTTATCTGCACTTGTATAATTGTTAGTACACAGTCATTTATAAGAGGATGGATTGTTTTTATTGATAAGACCTATCCTCCAGTGTGAACATTATAAAACTATAACATGACATAGCCAAAAATATTTTACTATTCATACTATTAAAATTGGTATGGATAGATGAATAAAATTTTATAAACATGCATGTTGATAATTTTCTTGTGATGATAATAAATTATAGAATTTCATAGAAATAATTATCCACATTTACTCATGATGAGAAATTGTTGTATCAAGAAAACTATAAATATTGGAACACCCTTCTTTCATAAATGATGTGAAATATATACATTAAAATTTCATCATGTGGGATACATATTGAAATATGGAATAATCTAGAGATTACTCACTTTATAAATTCCAATGTTTTTGAAATATGAAGTGATATTTTCAGAGTTGATTGACTAGTTTTTTATTTTCATCTAAAGGATTCAGTACCATGGATGAATTATTGAATTGTGAAAATTATTAATGGACACCATTTATTTGGTGAGTTAGAATCTATTGATGAACATTTTGTGGAAAATTATTAAGATTATACAAATAGAATGGTAATTTATAAGGATGGATACATATGACACTATTATTCTGTAGAAGAAAAATCTTGATGATACAATGAAAACATTAATTCAATAAATGAATCAATAAGTGAGTGATACTGAGAATTAAATTATAAATCATGCAATAGTCCACATTTAAAATTCTATTTTTTTAATATATGCTTATTTGATTTTAAATTCCACTCCTATGAATAAATATAAACAATAAGTATATGTTATCAATTTGGAAGATTTTAATGGTGAACATGCTCCACTTTTGAGGAGGATGAATAATAGTTTTTGAAACAATAACTTCCATAATTATTATGTGGAGAATATAAATTATTTTTAATAAATAAAAAAGTCTTCACACACCATTTATTTAGTGATAAAAATAAAGAAATATCTAGCTAAAATTTCCTAGATTAGTGGAATTGAGTAATGTTAGAAAATAATTGAAGTGGAGAGAATGAAATTATTTCTTAGAAACTAAAGATTCATGGTGTCTCAATAAGGATCCATCATCAAATGAATGTAATGTTTCATAGGATAATTATAATTTTATGATCATTTTATTTTTTATAATATTCCCTAAAATTTTCTTTAATTGATGGGGAATGTAACCCCTAACAAGCTCTTCCAATTTTATTCAAATGATAATATGTTATTTATGATCAGATAATAAAAATATTTCTAGGTCAATGGAATATGAGGATGATATTTATTTAGTTGATGAAATTAATAGATATATATAATTACATCAAATGAAAAAAAAATTTAACTAATAAATTTATCTTTTATAAGTTAGATATTAGTGAACATGAAATTAGATTTTTAATATTTCATCTCATGATTTGAAACATTATTGAAAATAGATAATATAAATATAAAAATTTCAAATGTAATGAAGGGTAAATGTAAACATATTAATGAGATACTTGATATTGAGAGATAAATTACTATTCTACATTCAATATTTTAAAAAAAAAACTTGTTTTGATGATATCATATGGTGAGAGGAATGAAAATGATATGATGAAATGGAAAATTAAATGTTTTAAGAGATTATTGAATAATTTTAAAACAAGAAAGAATTCATTTACAAAATTTTACTATGAAATAAATATTAAATAAAAAACATCCAAACATTCACATAAAACTACTGAAATATTTATTTATTAAAACAACTATTTTTTATAAATTAATGCCACTTTCTATACAATGTATTAGAGATGAGTACATTGGAGACAATATTGTTCATTGAAAAAAGCTCAACCACTCCAATAACATAGGAATTATATTTATATAGATCTCGTAGCTATACAAAATAGAATTTTTTGATAGATGTTAGTACTTAAATATCTATTATTTAAAATTAAAATACCCTTAAAAATATTTTACGAAACATACAATATTAATATTTCAAGAAGATAGTATAAGTACCAATAACTATAAGATATCATAAAATTAAATCACTTATTCTCTAAAAAGAATAGGCGATAATTCCATTATTTAGAATATATAAAAATTGAAGGGTGGATAAATCACAGTTTTGAACAATGTTTATTTATCTAGGTATGAATTAAATTTCAAATTTAATTAATGTTATCAGACTTATGCACAAACTCATCAGATTTATCTAACCACCAAATGAAGTTTAATCTATAAATTTCTAGAAAAATAAATGTACTATTAAAAGATTGGTTATAGTTCTCACATTAACTACCAATATGCATTATAATGTTTACATAATTTACTTACAATATTGTATTATATAGAATCAACCTTGTCTTAGTGTTGTATAATTTTCTTCATGTTTTTTCAATATGATATTTTTCACATTGTAATTTCCATAAATTAACTATGTAATCTTGGAAAGGGCTAGTCTGGGTTTACTTAAACATAAATTTAAATTTTCCAATTTTTTGTATCCTTGAAAATTTGGTACAAAACACAAGTCATGTTTAATTCCATCGGTGAAGTATTGAATTTGTGTTTCTTACAATTCATTCAAAAATATCATTATGTTACAATATAATCCACATGTATTAGAGGAAAACACATTATGTATGTCCTATATGATTATTAAAGTAGACATTTTTCGATTATTATTACATGAAATAAATTCGAAGAACTATCAAATTTTAATAGTTTAATTTATCAAGTTAAATAAAAGAAAATATTATACAGTAAATTTCTAGAATGATCAATATATAGAGTGTGTAAACTATGGTTTTGAAACTTATGTAGTGAAAAAATAATAACTTATAAATTCTTAGTATCAAGAACTCCACAACAGAAACAATTAGTTGAATGAGGAATCAAACCCTTCAATAAATTACCCAAATAAGACTATGTGAATATTGGATAGATATTTACTAATGGGTGGAAACCATGACTATAACCCATTAAACTATAATTAATGTTTTATTTCATCCATTGTATTAAAAAATAGATTTTCAATTGTGGACTAGATGAAAACATAAACTCAGTTACATTATCATTTTTTGATAAAAAAATTTCATTCTAAATACAAAATAAAATAGTCATAAATCTGAAGGAAAAAAGATAAAGGATTATTTTATTGTTATTCCATCAATTTATATGGATAACAATATTACAAAAACTAAAAAAATACTATTGAAAAAACAATACATTATATGTTTGATGAAACTGGTACTTATTATGACATAATGACTTTGAGTATTAAACATAATGTTTTTTAAAATCCCATATAATAAAGGGATGTGTCCAAAACATTTTTTCATTTTCATTAAACCACTTTTCGGGGAAAATTATGAATCCTCACAATATCCAATACACATTCTAGCGGGTAAACCAATCACAGGTTCAAAAATAAAAAACCAAAAACACAAATTTTAGCGGAAAAGATAGTGGAAAAATGGCCACAACATCAAACTTAAAAAACCTAAGAATAAATAAACAAAACAGAATTTATTTGAAAAGTTACGTTAGCAGCACCCCAAAAATCATGCGATCTTCCCAGGTAATCCTGCATCAAAAAAATTCACGACATACCACTACACCATTCACTGATTCACGATCATCACATACCATCGTCCCCAATAAATATTCATCTTCCACCCTCAACCCCAGAAAAACTATCAATCCAACTGGGTAACAAAGCTCATCAAGACCACCTGAACAAACCAGAATCATCCAAAAGCTGCAAGGAGAAATTCCACCAAGAACTGAATGGGGAGAAGCCAATGCGTGATGCGCCTCATGAATACCAAAGGGCGCTTGAACAACACATCCAAAAAACATCCATGGAGGCCTCTGCACTAGACTTACTGGGAAGGGAGCATTGGACTATGATGTCAGGGCGATGTTGGGGGACAAAGGCCTCGGTGGAGGATAACACCTGCACACGAACTTCATCCCTTTCTTCAAATTTCCCTGATACCAACAAACAAGAATACAACAAGCCAAAGAAATATTTCCTCCCCGTAGAATAATCCAAACATAACATCAAGAAACTCTAATCGAAAATCCATAGTAAGTAGATCCAGAACAAAACCTTAAGAGACAAGAAAAAAACAAAAAGAATAGCAAAGAAGAAACAACACAAATATAATTATTTACGGTACAAACAACTTATATGCTCTAAGATCCCCATTTCTTCTCCAAAATCTCTGGATTTTAACTTTATTTCTTCTTAAATGTTACTCAACATATATCCATGTATGAAATATTATATTGAACATTAATTGTATTGTCCTTGGCCTAGTACTCCTTCACGTGACGATGTCAAGTGGGTTATGTATCCTCATGCATGTCTCCCAATATGATAGAGGTGGAGGACTGACAACAATGGTGTAAAGAACACGGTGTGGAAACTATACCCTCTGGTGTATATTTTTAATCACAATGGAAATAATGTAAATAATCATTAGTAAAACAAAGAATGGTAATTCTCAAAACAGACAGTACAAATGATAAGGAAAAAAATTTACTGACGTGATGAAATTATCTAATTTATATGTTGAATTTCATACAAATAAAAGACTAAAAGACTCAATGAAAGACTCCAAAACACCAGTCCTAAACCCCATGACGTTCCCATATTCAAGATCCAAAGAATATAATAATCAATCCATCAATTTAGTTAACCTTTCCCTTCCCCATACTTGCATCTATGAAATATTCCCACGTACCAAATGGATGCTTGAATAGGGTTTAAGTACAACTCAATAGGATTCCCCTAATGATGTTTAAAAAAGTTTAGTCTAATCATATATTTAATGAAATAATGTGACTAAAATGGGTATTAATTTAATAAATTGATACTACCCATAAAATAAACCCACTGACCCTTGGGCTCTAAGATGGAACCCTAGGTTATCCAAACTGTCTTTGGCTCCATATCAGATGCGTCTTTAGAGAGGTTGATCTTCCTCTATCAGGGAATATTTCACTAAATGACTAGCATATTATTCTAATTTAAGAATAATTTTCAATATCTTGCCTCGTGAAACCAAATTTTCCCTATACATGATATAACCACTTTTATATTCCCGTGTTGTGCAATAATAATTGGGTATCAACCTTCTAAATTGGACTTAACTAGATAAAACCATGTACCTTTTCCTATATCATGCACCTCTAAGTGTAAAATAACCTTCTCACTGGTCTTATATTTTCAATAACAACTTACATCTTCCCATGGAATGCACCGACAATGGGAATATAACCATCTCATATTAAATGATGGATTCACCTACATTCGGAAAAATCATTGGGGGAACGTCTAAAAAGATATTGATGCAAGGAATCAGGCCTTAAGTCAGCAGTCATTAAGTATGTCAATCTAGATGCATATCACATCCCAATATTGGATTCTCCTATCTATGATGAATCACCTTTATTATACATTAATTAGGTAAACAATGTTATTACAATATATACTAGTGCATACTATGAAAATAAACAATAGTAGATAACCAAAAAGTATATCAAAAAAGAAAAACACACATATTAGTTTCACTAAGATTATCTCTAATTAATTTTCCTACATTCTAGAAGGAATTTCATCCAACCACCTACCACATCCCCCATTGATGGGATAGTCCACTAACACATCCCTCGAAGGGATATACCGTGTACATGATGACTAAATCATCTCACACATCCCCATTAGGAGGATAGTCTATATGGATCAACCTAATCCATCAACTATATAAGATCAAGGAATAACACCTGTAGTACATAGATATGGGATGTCATATAAAGCATCACATCATTTCAAGAGTGAGCCATAATCCTCACAAGTACACATGCGAGTAAACATCATGATTAGGACATAGGAGGCAACAAATGTACACCACATGTGACCAAATATCAAGAATAGGTCTCATGGGGCTGCACATGCATTCCAAAAAATATTACCAAGAACCCATATAATGATTTTCTAATGATAGGGACTACTTACCTTTGGTTAAATGATGCTTCAGTGATAAGGGTTATTTTCTGAGTCCAATTACAACACTTTGAAACCTAGAACCATCTCTGACACGCCATAATTTAATTATAGGGCCAAGGTGGAAGAGGAAGCACCCCCAAAAGGTAGAGAAAGATCACATAAACTTGAAAAGAGCCACTGCTGACATAGTTCAAGGTCCAAATGATGTGAATATTCCAAGACATTGGTTATGGGTGATGATTATATTAACAACAAACAATTATATTGTGAGACCATGGAATAACCCTTTGATTTTTTAGGAAATAAATAATATAATGGGCTTGAACAATAAAAAGAAGATAGAATTGATCTAGATCAATATTGAACTCAGCGGATTGGGAACCGTGGTATCAGTCTAATGTTCATGCATTGAATGGAGGAGAAGAAAGGAGGAGAGAGAAACCAAAATCATCAAAAGAGATATCCTATGGTATTGGGGATTGATAGAGGCCTAAAAAAGAAAGAAAAATGTAGGCAGGTTGGGTTTTGAAAAGGAAATACAATGTAAAATGATGTATTTACTAGGCCCTAAGAGAAACCACCTACTGGACGATGTGTCCTTGGCAAAAGCACTTGTTCCCATGAATCCCCCCTGGCTGGTTGGTGGATTTCCATTGGCTTGAAAATTTGATCTTAAATATGGTTATATATCCTACAGACTCCACCAATAGTTTGGTGGAGTAGCTCTGGCTTTTTAAGATTCATCAACATCTACCATCTTGGCCCTTTCTAATTCCAACCACTTGAACACCTTTAATATACCTCAAAACACTTAAAAAAATACTATGAAATATATGAAAAAGATTAAATGATACATTCCATAAATATAGGGCATCTCACACCATAGGTTATTATACCCACTAGTTTACTTATCAGACTAAGGATTTTCTGCATATGCCAACACAGGTTCTTTTAGTGAACAATCCCCCACTTACACACAACATGGGAAATTTCTACATAGGTCACCCATTCTGATACTAATCTAGACTAATCTCACTGAACTATATAGATCTAATCAAGTAGGATCCTGAATTTAATGCTTGTCATTCTTTACATGGGTAGTAACATTTAGTCATTTATGTATCACTTTTTAAGGGGCGTTACAGATGTCCCTTATCACTGTTACCTACGTGGGACACATACAAACCATGATTCTTACTATCTAATGACCCACTACCAGTCTCTGTTATTGAATCCACATGCCAAGAACCTTAGGATTCGCTTATTTTCCCCTTAGATATTAGGGCATAATTCACCACCACTATAAGGATCATCTGAAGAAAAAAATTCCCGCAATCATATAATATACAAGATTTATTCCTCTAAACACATATCACTCTTCAACTCATCCCTTTCCAGTATTAGGGAAAACAAATTTGAATGAGTAACATGAGTGGACAAGTCCATTACTGACATTCCTCCATGCTTGAGGTGCATTAATTATCCATGCATATTATGATTTATATTCATAGTAATGAAATAGTAAATCAACCACTTGTGGAAATCATTATAGGTTATCCATACATTTTATTAATGCTAGAATTAGACAACCCACCATCACTTCATTTTTCCACAAATCATATATGTTACAACCTTTACCCTCCCTTATGGGGGAGTCTCTAGATCGTTAAAAAAATTGTGTTGACTCTTCCCAATGATAAGCTATCATGGGGCCACCATTCCTAGAGAACAATGTAGGATGCATTAACCTAAACTCCCTAGTTTTATTATACAATATTGGTGTGGACCATGGATCCTCTCTCTCCATTTAATATATAACGAAAAGAAATATCTCTTAATGTTGTACATTAATTTCTAAAACTAGTGTTGTAAGAGGATCAAGTCTCACCTCCTTATAGCATACTCATCACCAACCACTTATACTCAATAGAAGGATTCCATGGATAAATGTTTCTGCACTTCCAAAATCATGCCTCAAAACACACTACTAAATAAATTTTTTTATATCATAGTTTAATGAAATCAATAAAAGGCATAACACCCATTTAATTTATACATCTCAAATCACATGATTCTTGTAACTCTATCACTCACAGTAAACCCATATACCCATATATAGGGTCATAAATGTATACAGATAAGGTCCAAAACATATATATAGTATCCTTGCAATCTCACCATTCTATTTTACCAAAACTAGTGTCTTCACACTTGATGTTGTGTAAAATAAAATTTTAATTTACACACATAGAAAAAATCATTTTAGGTTTTATTTTTTATTTTATTTAACTTAAGATGTATAATAATTATGATATATAATCATTTTCTATGTTTTTACCACCTCATGTATTAGTTAACAATTATTATACTAAAATTTTACATGAAAAAACACTATATAAATCATTGATGGAATTTTATATAACTGACCCTGTGTTTTAAGGAAAGTAATGAATCAATGGAAATCATAAAAATTATATAAGAATCACATGGTCCTTGTATGATGCATTAAATCACGCCCTTTATCATTTTAGACAGGATACAAAAATATCATAATTATATATTCAAAATCAAAGAACGTTATTATAGGAGAAATTGTTCAATAATAATAATTAAAAAAACATTAACCCATATCTAGAAATGTGGAATTTATTAATATGTGGGTTAGTTACTCTATGAAATGTATTCATTACCTGGTTCTAAAAATTCCTTTTCTCTTATCTACCTCACCCAATTAGTCAGATAAATCAATGAACTTGGATACAACATTGTAACAGCCCCAGATTGAAACAATTGATTGGTGTCTTGGATGGAGTTGCTACATGACCTATGGATTGTCATCCTATACATCAGTGGATACCAAGTAGTACAGATAGAATATGAGGCTAAAATGGGGATACAATACCATCATATCAAAATTAAATGACATTATAAATAATAAAAAATCATATATATATATATATAGATAAATTGGTAGACATACTTTACATAAAATGATAATAAATGAACATAACCCATGATATATCAAAACAGTGGATATATAATCTCATGCAATCATACATCTAAAGAAGATTATATACACCAATATCATAAAAATTTTAAATCGAAAAAATGGGCAGAACCACAAAAAATATTCAATATCAAATACTTATACCAACTCTTATGTTATACCCTATCTATCCCTATTTAATAATTAGTCTTAGAGTTCTTTCCCATGTCCTATCATACAACCATGAAGTATTCTTGGGTACCAATCACAGGCCTGATCAATGTGTGAGTATGAATAATTAGGTTATCACCAACAAATTCTAAATCACATCAATAAATATTATATATTTTATATTGATATAAATAATAAAATAAAGGATAAAAAATATAAACCCGTATAGGTCTTCAGGTTCCATAGTAATACCTAGGATCCATCATGCATGCCTCAACCAGTTTTGGATGAATCTTATTATAGTAACCCATAGATGAATAAATAAATCCATGGAGAATATCCATGGAATTCAAAACTAGTAATATAATTTAAAACCAAAGTAGTGTGTACAAGGAATTACAATCTAGTAGTCATCTTTTAAACCCAAGGAACCTATCAAAATAATTATAAACAAATATTCATGAGATGAATCCATGGAGTTTGGCCAAGTAATTACAAACCAATAGTGAAAATATGAATCCAAGGAGTATTCATAATTCATTATAAACTAATAGTTATCCCATTTATCACCTCATTTAATTTATCTATTCATGGGATTCAACAATAAGAAAGTGCACCTGATCCTATAGTACATCATGAGAATTCCCTACAAAAAAGATTTATTTACATCAGTCCAATGTATCCCTAGGGTCACCTATGAATTCTCATTTAATTTACATGGTCATGCACAATCCATGAGATGAAACTTTCCAAGTCCATACTAACAAAAAAACTAATTTTTTCACATGGAGATGTTTAATTTTATGAAATATGGTTAATTCATAATTATTTATAATATAGGAAAATCATGGGTATGTTCACATGACCACACATAGCACACATTATATATAAAATTATACATTGAGGTATATCTTCAAGTACACCTACCATATAATCATATATGTTAACTCTTCCAATACCAACCACAAATTTGAGCCCAAATGGTGGAAATGATTATGTTTATAAGAAACCAAAACTATGGGAAAATATATTTAAACTGCATGATATATCTTTCCAGCAAATGAAACCATGAAAAGTAAAAGTAATATTGATAACCTGTAATTAATCTCCTAATCGAAAATAACTATGATCGATTATGTCATGAATTGATAGAGATAAAACAACAAAGATGGTAGAGGAATGAGAGCTCACTTTGAAGAGGTTCAATGTCACCAGAAAAGGGGGTGAAAGATGGATTAGTCAACCGAACCATTGTGGGGAAAACTAGAATATCACATTTTTAATAAGTTTCACCCTTCCTTACCATGGCCACCCCCATGGTGTGGATATCATTGTTGTCCATACCAAAATTCATGAGTAACAATAGACTCAATATTTTTTCTATGCCCTCAGGGAAATTCATGATGAAACAACATTTTTAGATATTTATCCCTCCTTATCTTCCAAAGCTAGAACTCCATTCCAAAATAACCAATAGATGGGTACCATAGAGCATCCATTACATATTTCACTCCTAGGTCCCCTATCAAACATGCCTCCACCATGCCTCTATAAAAATCCACTAAGGGTGTTTTGGGTCACTCATTTTTCACTACGGAACCACTTGAGCAGCACTGCCAACCAAACACCCAGTATTGGAATTTTGGTGGTCATAGCCTAAGTCAAATGGCTAGGTCTTAACAAAAATATCTAGCATGAGGTGGCACCATGGTGAGGGACTCCCAATTTATTTGTGATAGGTTTCATCCCATGGAACCATGGGAATATTCAATGCGCGGATTTCCCTATAGTTATCCAAAATATCCCATTCACATATACATCATATTACTGGAATCCTTAGTGAGATTCCATGTCATCATGGTTCCTCTCAAGCCTTTAAACCAATTCCTAAGCCACCTTCAACTCTCAGAACACCTCAAGAACCACTATATTTTTCATAAACTAAACCAAGAAAAGTAAACTAAATAAAAAAGGGACGGTAATAAAATTAAAAGGGTTCATATGGTAAAATAAGTTATCATTATTATAATAAAGTATCAAATGAAGTCATTTTTATATTCAAATGATTGGAAATTTAAATGATTGTAAATTCTGTATTGACTTTTCTCAAAGGATTAAATTCTCTATAATTGATATAAAAGGAGGATTGATTATTAAATGGAATTATCGATGATGGAGAAAGGTGAATACTTCTAGGTTCTAAAATTTAAATAATTCAAATTTGAGATTTTTAATATCAAGATATTTTAATATTGATGAGTAAGAGCAATGATTCTATAAGGATATTTAGTAGAGGTTATGGATGTTTTTTTCATGAATGATTTTTTAAATAAAAAAATTGAGAATGTGTGGATTTTAAATGTTCTAGATTATTAGTAAGAAATCATATATTTTTTGTTGAGACATCTAGGGTTGAATTGATCATTCTCATTTCATGAACATGTAGGTTTTAAAATGGGGAGATATAATACAATCATATTTCTTGATAATTATATCCAGAGTATAGATGGATTAATAGAATATACCTTTTTAACATTTGTAACTGTTCAATAAATGATGAAAGTTATCATGTTTTTTAGAGACAAAATTATGTTTGTGAAAAAATATGCATCTCAAAATCATCCCCAACAATATAAGGACTTGGCAAGCCATATTGGAAATGAAATATATAAAAATATAGTGTGACATATATTACATTATATTTATATTTTGTATGAGTTTTTTTATTAAAATATTTAAAGGATCTATAAATTATCAAGTCATAGAGGATAATTTCATGAAGGTAATTATAAAAGTGTTACACGGATCCAACCACCATTTTATCAGAGTTACAATATATTCCAAGGTTATTGACTAATAATCTAATTTAAAATTACATATAATATTTTTTTTATTTTAAATATAATATATTATGATTTATTAATATATTATAAATCGTATATTACAAATTCAGATTCATAATTCACTTTTGAGGAGTTGTTACTATATCAATATAAGACTTCCAAATTCTTCCATTTCAATTACTATTTCATATTATTTTATTGTAGTTTATGATCATATATCCATTTTATTTTGATCCTATAGATTTATTGAAGATTATAGAATACACATTAATTTCTATCTTACCATTTCTATATGATGTTATCATACCAAAGTAATGGATCCCAATTCTAGCATTACATTTCTAATTTTATTTTATTGGTTATGTTTTCTTTTAATCTTTTGTTACATATAATTCCATGATTGTATATAAATTTCATTTTTATTAATTTTTTATATTATTGATGTTATATTACCCACCCCCCACAATAAATATGTTTCAATAGGCTCTTGTAATTCCTATTTAACTGTTTACCATTACGTCCACTTCATTTTTCTTTTTTATTAATTTCTTATAAAAAATTCAAAACATCATTTTCATATAATATTATTATTATAGGTCGAACTATTTTCCATTGAATTAGTATATAATTAATTATATATTTCTTATTACCTATCATTTTTCTTTCTTATAAGTCATTGGGTTTTTAATTTAGTGATTCTCAATCAACTTGAAATGTACATGACTTTTAATATATATAATTTTAACAAGTTACTTCATTAATATTATTTATTTAAATTGGAAATTAATTTAGATTTGTTTCAAGATAGAAACTAATAATGTATATTCATAATTATTAAACTAGAAGGAGCATTATATGTATATGAAATTATAATAAATTATTTATCTCCTATGAAAAAATAATAAAATTATGAATTATATTGAAATTATTATTCAATACTTTTGTATTATTTTACTGAATAACGTTAAATATATATTTGTAATTCATACATAATGGTCTTTGTTGAATTATAATTAAATTTATTAATAAAATAACCATGATAGAATAAATAATTGTTTTTAGAAAATCTGTTTTATTTTTATAACCTTCTGATAGTTATCTAGATTTCTCTTTTAAAATAATCATTTTAATAGTAATTTTTTAATTATATTATTAATATTTAACACATTATTATACATGCCTTAATAGTGAAATTATTGTGTAATATATCAATATAAAAATACAAAAATAATTTTTTACTAACATCAATCATTTATGTGTATCATTTGAATTTAATAAATTAATAAATATGATTTTCTCAATAGTATAACATTTTATTAAGAATTCAAAATATATATATATTAATTCATTTAATATTTGAATCATTTTTTTCATATACTATGTAGTTGATTTAGAATTCGAAGAATTTCCATTCATATTTTCATTTAGTGAGTTTCACACAAATATAATATTAGGATTTATTAACTATATTCATCAAAAAATTTCATTTATTAAATATATGTAGTCTTATTATCCTAAATTTACATTATAGTTGGATACGGTAGTCACTATAAAACCAAAAATAGTCATTGATAATGATTTATTAAAATAATATATCTTGTTCATTGTAATAAATGTATATTAAAAAATAAAATATTAAAATATTGTATCTCCCAAAATATAAGTTTAATTTATCCAAATAGATTTCTTTTTGGGATTAATATTTTCAAGAGGAACATAGGATTGTTTTTTCATACATTTTATTAAAATAAAATTTTGTGGTGAATAGGGGAAATGTTTATTTTAGTATAATATATGTTTTATGACATAATCATGATATTAATATTTTTCAAAATATAATAACACATTTATTCAGGATATACAATTTATTCATTAGGTTTTATAATCCACTTAAATAAAATATACTTAATTGTCAATTGTACAAATAATGTCTCAATATCAAAGATTTATTATATTTATAACTATATTAGATTCATTACATAGTATATGTATTATTTACAAGGTAAAATTATATTTTTATGCCATTAAATTTTAAATGGACCAATATATGTTAATCGTATAATAATTAATTTCATATTAATCAAAAAAATTCATAGTAATGATCCTAAATAAAGAAATAAGAAATTTATTATTAAATATAACCTCACTAAATTATTAAAAAATAACCTCCCTTCTCTTCTCCCTCATCACATCTAATACTCTTTCTTTATCTATATATATTCTGGTATCCTACTCTAAACACCCCATTTAACATTCCAAAGCCCCTAATCTTGGTAAAATATCATACTCTATGGGCTTTAGACTCAATCTAATGGAGGTGAATGAAAGAACATGGTAAGGGTTTCCACGTATCTCACACCATTCTAATATTAGTGTATTTTAATATAAAACATCTCCCACACCTGTTAGTCTATTAAGACTAAATATCCATGATAGCAATATACCTTTAACGCCTTATCGATTTTAAATTTCCGAATACCTATCATCAAACAAATTTTTATAAGATGTTATTATGTTAAGATAGGGGTTTCAAATTTGATTCATTTTCTTTATAGTTCCCTTCATCCCCCTTTTAATAACATATTTATTCGTTAATAAGAACATCTAAATAGAACTATAATTATATTGTAACAATTTAATAAATCTAAAATATTTATTATTTTTCTATTCTTTTAAAATATATTTATAAATATCATTCACCTATAGTATTTTTATACTACATAAGTGAAAGATGATATAATTTCTCATAATATTTTCATAGATATTTGTTAAAATGAATAAAATGATGTAATATTAAATTAATAATAAAAAAATATAATATTGTGCACACTAAGACCTTTATTTTCATTATTATTTTATTTATTTATTTTCACATAGTATTTTCTTTGAGTTTTGGGCTTAACCTAATTCAGATTTGAAAATTTTAATTTTTTTTCTTGTCACATGGTTTGGGAATATGATTATCACATGGTTTACCAAACTGTGTTAGAGAAACTTCTTTAGTTTCACTTTTTAGCATTGTTTATTTTGAATTATTTAACATAAAAATAATGAATAACATTACATAGAAGACTTTCTATTTAACACACAAGAAATTAAAAATAAATTTAATATAGATTGCATGTAGCATTGAGTCTCTATGAAACAATCACTTTTTTATTTATAAGATATAGTTGTAACTTAGATGTTAGATATAATATTTTCTCCTTCTATGTTTTTAATGTCAAATAACAGACATACATAGTTGCGATCAGTAAGATATTTAGTGTCTGATAGGATAAAAATATGTTTCTAGTGAATAGTGACTTGACCCTTATGAATAGAAATTTACCCTTATGAATAGTAATATGACCCTTATTAATAGTAAACTCACCCATGTAAGTATAAATAAAATTTAGGCACCGTATAAATGAGAGTAAATATATTAAAATTTAATAATTAAGTTTGGAAATTTTCATGAGTAATAATTATTTAATTATAATTTTAAATTAATAAATTTAATTACGATGAAATTAAATTCCACAATATTTATTCCTAAATAAATAATTCCCTTTCTTTGATTTTAGGATAACTTTATGAGTCTTTAGTTAATTCTTAAAAGTATTATAAAATAAGTTTTAAATTTAAAATTCGTATTTTTCATTTAAATAATGATATAATTTAAAAAATTAAATTCCACATATTTAGAAACATATTTTGATAAAATGGATTCCATTTTTTAGTTCTATATGTCAAAAAATGGTTATGTTTATTTTTTGAGATTTTTTAAAATAGTTGAATTTCTTGTGAATAGTAAAATATGCTAATTTATGATAAATGCTAAATACATGATTTATTAAGTAATTATTGGTGAATAGATGATGTAAGAACACTTGGTTTGAACAAACATTCACTTATTACTATTTTTTCTCAAGAATAAACACGATTACACGTCTTGATAAAAATAATAAAATAATGAATAAGATATTCAAAAAGCGCCTCTCTCCCCTACTATAAAAGCCACCCCTCACTTACTATATTCTTCCCACCTCTATAAATTTAAGCTTCTCAATGTCCTACAAAAATACTCATCCCTAGTATCTCCCCATGTCTTGGAGATATTTTTCTTTACAAAAGACAAGAACCCTTTCCCTTAAAGTGGTTCCCAAGGAGGATATATCAAGAGGTAAAATCCTCTTCCTTTTCCCAATTATTTTATTTTTATGTAATTTATTTTATTATTCTCCCATATTATCTTATGTAAAAATGATCATTATAACTCCAGTATAATCTATATATAGTAATTATATCATGTTAATGTAATAACCATTATAAATATCCTTACTCTCTCTCTCCTTAATTTCATAAATGAAATCATCGTCTGGGAGGTGCAAATTTACAACCTTCATAGATGAGGAAGTTTCATTCTTTAATTTATTATTCAAGGCTGGTCATAAACTGATTCTTATGGTTGAAAATGATTATAAAATATTTATTTTATCTTATTTAATGATTTTGGGATAATTATTTATACATTATATTGAATAATATAACAAAAGTAATTCATTATGATCAAAAATCCAACATAAAAATATAAGTAATTATTACTAAATGTATTATCTATTGATTCATCCTCATAAGCATGTACCCAAGGGATACATATAACTGTTGACACTCATGTGGATTCATTAATAATTTATAAGTTCAATTTTTATGAATTATATCCATTCCACATGATCTCTATTACTTATAATCAAGTGGAACGATCATGAAATCAGGGAAAAAAACACTCTAGAACGATGAAATTTAATCTTATAACTTATCAATAAAAACATAAATGAAATTAATAAAACTACAATTAATCAAATATATGAGGATTAATTAATTAATTAATTAATGGATTTAATTTTATTATCCAGGACATTAAGGTTAAGTGCATAATACATTCGGTCATAAAGTAAATATTTTCAACGTGAACCTCTATTTTCATTCAGGTTAATCTTATTATCTATATACCTAAATATAAATCTTGATTATTATCATTCAATCCTCATGAATTATGTGTTAAATATATATATATATGTGAGTGTATCAAACAGAATCCTTATTTCTTTTATTGCGAGTTACATTTTTTAAAAGGATCATTCAAAAATTCTTCTTGATAAACAAGCCCCATTCAAGGGAACTTGTGGAATTCTTACCAATCTTCAAAGGCACTGTATTATCTATTTTAATCCATCATTTTTAATAAAATCACTCATTTTATTATGGAAAAAACATGCTAGTTCACTTCTGGGATTATATAATTGTTTTTCCAAATGAACTCTTCCATTAAAAGTAAAAGAGTATTTCTATATACAATTACATAATGATTTTAGAAGAGTATTTTCATATTTTTTTACACGCATTTTTATAATTATATTTAACATGGATTAATCTTTTATGATATTATCTATCATATATTATTGAATGTTTTATGATTTGTTTGACTATGGATGTGCTATCTTGATACCAATCACCATATTACTCCGAATGGTTAATGTTTATGTTTTATAATTGGGGAATGTTATTTACATTTTATATGTTAGTTTCAATATGAATAATTTGTTTATGATTAACCCCATTCATATGAGAAATTAATTAGACATAGTATGTGATAGTTGGGGATCACTATATCCCCTCCATGGATAGGTAGGTCTAATGAGACAAAACATATATAAACCTGGCTGAGGTATTATACATTTTCAGATATAGTTTTGGACATGGCCTTAATCATATTCAGATGCCTTGGATGATACCTTGATGGTATGATTTAGATGTTCCATAGTATGCATTCCATCATTATGGTAATATAAATTGATAAACCATATGATTATTTGAGTCGTAAAATATCAATGGTCATGTTTCATTCTCTCATGATCATTTATATGGCATTATTTAATTAGCTTTCATTCCTAGCATATTATGCTTAAGAATTTTTTTAAAGGCATATGTTTTTAGTTTTTCACCATGCCTAGTGTTTATGTTTATTGCAACTTTCGATTTACTACTTACCCTTAATGAGAATCTAATATCACCCCTTTATACTTTTTTATTTTATCCAGGTTGTGAATATTAATATTATGAATGTCTTGTAGGGATAATCTAGGATTCAATGTTGTTCCCAATGGAATTTTCATTATTTATTTAATTTCAAGATGTAATATTGAACTTATGTAAATATATGGTTTTCAAAAACTAATAAAATATTCCTTAATATTGGATACAACATTCTTGTAATCATTCTAATTTAAAAAAATAATGCACCATCTCTTGGAATATAGGGTTGGGGCATTAAAGTTGGTACCAGAGGAAGTTTAGTAGAAAAAATGGAAACTATATTTAGAAAATATAGATTATGGAACAAAACCCTAAGATGTACTTTGGGGATAAGTAGGAAACCACATCCTAGAATTTTGGTAAGGTATATATTATGTGGATCTTTTTAGAAAATAAATCCTCTTCTAGATACTACAAGTGGATGTGGTTCTGGCACAGATGTACTTAGGAGTAACAACTTTTACAAGGTGTTCTGGCTTGACTCGGGGTCACCTAGTAAGCCATTTAATGAAAATCACTGACTATTTAGTCTTGTGTTTCTATTATAGGAATCAACTAATTCCTATATTTGAATTAACTTTACTGTTAATAAATTTTTTTATATAACTAATTAAATTACTTAAGTTAATTATTATTTTGTTTTGAAGGAATCATGATTACATTTTTAGGTCAGGTAGTGCACAAACACACACACACTCATAGATATATAATATTATGGGAAAGGTGGGACCATAATTATATTTCTATCACATGAATTAATAAAATAATGACATCAAACAAGAAAATTATTCCTTATAATACGTGTATTTTTTTACATTTTCCCATATACCAAAATTATTTATCCATTTTAGTTGTGTTATGGATTAGATGTGAATAGGCTTTACCAATATGTCATGGTATAGATATAGGTATCCCTTTCCATGATGATTTGGATGAGATGTTTGTTTTTTACACAATTTTAAGAAGGTTTATTTGAATAATAAATATATATAATATTATCTAAGTATGTATAAGTAATATTGTAATGGAATTCTATATTTTCTATATGGTCTCTTAGGAATAAGAAACATTGAGGTGTTCATGAAGTTCGATGAATATTATTATGAAGAAATAAGTATTTTTAAAATTGTTTCATTTCTTCATCAATCATAAATCTTATTAGTATATTTATATTTTATCATGAAGTTATAAGTATAGATGTTTTTGAGATATTGATTCTTATAGATTATCTACAACAAACTGAGGATAACTCCAAATTTTTTCACATCGTCATTGAACTAAAATGTTCATAAAAATAAAATAAATAGTGTATTTTTTATTATTTAGAGTACGAACTATCATGATCATTATATGGAATTCATGATCCTAGAAAATTTTAATTAAATGAAGAAGTCGGTATAACTTGGTGGAAGAATAGTTCCTAAAAAAAATAAATGTTGTTGAATTTATGTAAAATGAATATATATATATGAAGTATATCAGGAAAATTGATAAAATATCGATATATGATGCGATAAAGTATCAAATAGAGTCCTCTGAGAAATTTCATTGGATATATTTCACCATAAATACTTTTAAAAATCCATCAGACTGAGTATATAAAAATAAATTTTACAAATTCTAATTGAAACTTTATTCAAATTAAGACAATAGAGAAGTTTTTATGAAATCTCAGAAGAAAATGAAATTTAAATGAAGTAATTAGAATAATATACTAAATGATACCCAGGTAGAGGGACCATGAAAATATTACCTAGTGAACTATTATTAAGTTTACCAGATGGAGGAGTTTCTATGATGTATGAATGGTTGATGGTTTTTTAGAGTCTATTAAATTTTTTTATAATGTGATGGTGATAATAAAGATGTTTAGAATTCTAATAATGATGAAGGATTATGATTCTAGTAGAGATTTATGAAAATTTTTAAGAACATTGTTGGTGAGTTTCAAGGAGTTTTTTATGAAGATTGTTGACTCGTATTAACTTGGAGGTTTGAATATAGTTATATGATGAAATTATTAGTGGGTCTTCAAAGATTGAGAGAGAAAATTAAATTTTACTTTCACTCTACTCCATAAATCTTAGGAGAAATAATTTCTATATAAAGTGGAGTTGGTTCATTGAGAAATGGATGGCCAATATATTTTCCATTGGGTGAAGTATTGAAGAAGTGAAGTGTATCATTACCAGAAAAAAAAATTATAACTAGAAATTGGAATAACAATGTAAACAAGTTATTATAAAAACATAGTTGACAAAATTAACATGGGAAAAATATACTAGACCTAGTTCATCAGACTCAGGTTACGAGATGGATATGTGATCAGATGAAAAATTTCATACAAGAATCTAGGAATAATTTCTTTCTCACTACTGTGTAATAATGTTTTGTGGAAGAAGATCTTATAAGAAGTCAAGTGCACAGAAATAATTACAGTGACTATATAATAAATTATGTCAGTGAATGTTCAATTTTATTGCAAACATTGTTCTATTATATTACTTGTGTGAGTAGCACATACATGGTCTATTGACTATAATTCATTACAAGTGATGGATTTTCCTTACATGTCGTAACCAAAAAATTATTGTTTTCTTGTATATGTACGGTCTTGTATTATTTATAAACTATTACAAAGAATAGATACTATTATTTTTTAGTTATCCTTGTAAATACTTGTGTTACTATGGGTGTTCTAGTTTGTTTTCATGCGGAGTAAGTTATCAATATTAAGAGGATAATTTTGTTCTTAAAAATGAAAATCATAAAATGAATTGATTAATTATTCACCCCTCTTAGTGAACACACAGGTCTTGACTAGTCATTTCAATTTTTATTAGAGAAAATGTTCCCTTTATTGACTCAAGTACGACAAAATATTTAAGAAGATGGATTTCATGGGGGTTTAGAACTCTATTAAGAACAATGGGATTCTAATATTTTCTAGAATGACCTATCATATTTGAAAGGATAAAATGTTACCCAGTATTTTTTCTATTTTCTATGAAGTTATTTAAGCTACTATAGATGGTTTCACTCCTCCTACTAAGGGTGTTCCTTTAATATCTACTGATAAGAATAACATGAATATTGATCGGTGATGTAAAAATTCTATACTATTCTCACTATATAAAAGTTAATTTCAACGGGTGAAAATAATTAGAAGAGATAATGACATATATATCACACAATGACCTCTAAAATCCACATTATATTGTTCCTTTATTCATATTTGGTCTTTTCCTTAAGTTTTAGGTTGAGTTATGAAAACTGTTTTAAATTTTGGGGCTTTCTGTAGTAGGCTCTGATTAGTCGTATAGTTTTTCCAACTGTGCAATAACCATGCAGTTTGGATATGTGGATTTTTAGAGCTATTTTGCATGGTTATCATGTGATTTGTATATCCATGTGTCCCAAACACTTGGAACCCAATTTTTTTCCAGTTCGGGGTACAGGATTGGCGCACGATTTGATTTATTTTTCAACCAACCAGGGAATTGTGCCCATAATTTTAATTTTTTATGTTTTAAAAAAATTCCCTCTCATTTATAAAAATCAAAATGTGTTATTACCCCCCCCCCCCCCCCGCCACCCCATTCAACCAAGGAATGTGAGGGAGCCTAGGGCTCCCATCCTCCTCTATTCCACCTTAATTTCTAAGACTCTTCTATTGAGATCTTGGAGTCTTAATAAAGGAATAACCTCTAATGTAATGATCCGTTGTTTTTGAATTATAATTTCTTCTTCAAAATGTGTGTTACATTATATTATACTCAACAAAACTATATCCCTTTATTAATGGTGTTAGTATAATTGAAATATGAACTTCGAGTTTCGAGCGTTATGTGATCGTTGGTCAATTATGACTATTAGTCAATATGATCATTAGAAACTATAATCGTAACATTATGATTATTGTTTATAAGTAGAAATTATAAGGGTTAATTAATTCATAAAGAAGATATGATGGCCTCATCTAGTAGAATTTGGTTGTACGAAACCCATTTGTCGGAGCATGGGAATGAGGTAGTGTCACTGGGCTTCTCTCTAGACATAGACCAAGACGAGATTTAACATGTTAAGACTAATAAAAATTGTATATGGTAGAAGTTAATGTTAGTGGATATTACCACTCAGTCAATATTATCCAACCCTCCCCAAGATTCCATCACAATCGCACACCTTACCCTTAGTTCGTGTGAGGTTGTTTTAAGGGGTTATGGGTCAAGGCCTTAGTTACATAAAATGTAATCCCTTTGTTTAAATAAAATTTTTATTTCATCATTTAATTTCAAGAATAGTTTGGTTAATAAAATTTATGTTTCATTAAGAAAAATTTGATAAAATAATTTCCAGATATTTCTCATACGTAAAGATTTATTATGGTAAAATAATCATCATTTTTGAATTTCAAATGTCAAAATTAATATATTGTCATTTTTTAGTATTTTTATAAGAAGTTTTATATATTTTATGAATGGAGTAAAATAATTTATATTTCAGTTAAATAATTATTATATATAAAATAATTAATTCTATGGAATTATTTTTGAAAAATGGACATGCATAGTTGAGATTAGTAAGATATTTAGGGACTGATATGATCAACTTAATTTATTTGTTGAATTGTAACTTTACCCTTTGGAATAGTAATGTCCCCTTTTGAATAGTAACATAACCAATGGAATATTAACCTCACCTAAGAATTTATAAATATAATTTAGGCATATTATATGGTAATTTTTTATAATTTAATCATAGTATAAGTGTATAAATGTTTTATAAATTATCATTTAAGTATTATTATTTTGTAAGGTTAATAATGGTTTTATATAAAAAATAAATGTCTCATACTTATAAAATAATTTTCATAAAATGGATTTCAATTTTTAATTCCGAACCTCAATATTAGAATAGTGTAAATTTATGATAATTTTATAAAATACATTAGTTTTCCATGAATAGAAAAAGATATAGGGTTTTTCAGTAGGTCTAATTAAATCATAGATATTTCATAATGAAGTAATGATTAATTTAAAATTATGGTCAACTCTTATGTGTTAAAATAAATCAATAAGTTTCCCACGTGGAAAATACCATCGGAAAATACCATGTCTAAGCTAGTGGTTTTGCAAATACCACTACTGAGGTGTCCTCAAAAAATTACTAAAAAAACTAACTCACATTAACTATAAATACTCAGACATTAATTCATTTTATTTCATTACAAATTTACTTTCTTTAAATAACTGATAGTATTACATCCCATAGAGTCCTCTCAAGGTTTCTTCAATCCCCCCAGGTCCCGATCTTTGAGTTTTAGGAGTCACTCTCCAGGGTAATGAAAATACTGACTTCTCTTTTCCTTTAAAGTTCTCTTTTATGTGGAATGTCTTTTAATTTTCCATATCATGTTCATCTACCTATTTTTATTCTATTCTATGACTGAATTAAGATTCATTTGTGAATAGGAGAATTATTTCCCCTCTACTTATTAATGTTTTCTAAAACCATGTTTCTTACCACTATGTTGTCATATTTTCATCTCAACAATTTATCTCTCTTTATCAAGAAATAATTTTATTTTCCTTTTTGCATACTCAAACCTCATTATTCTACAATTTTATTCACATAGATACAAAAATGATATATTTTAATTCTCTTATTAACATACATTAATCTCTACTTCCATTTTTAATTTTTTTGTATTGATAAAAGGATCTTAATTTTATGTACTTTCTAGAACACCCTGATTCTAAAATGACACCTATTTTTATTTTTCTCACAAAGTTATTTATGAGAAATTTTATTATGTTATATATAGATCGCGTTAATTAGTACATGTTAAGGTTTTTCCCTGGTAGTGCACCAATGCATTGGGTAAAGAATTTAATCTCTATAGATGACAAGTTTTACGATACCTTGGTGAATAACCTTGGTAATTTTTATGACACCTCGATGATAAGATTTGGTGATATGCTTATGAATGACTCAATTAAATGTTTTAGACACATTTAAAAGTTATGATTCATGTTATTTTATTTATTATATAACATTTTATCATGTTCTAATGATATTCCCCATGTTTTTATTGATATTCCTTAAGATCACAAGTAAATGGTTTCCCTTTTTGTCCCTTACTAGATCTTAAGCTCACCCTTTTCATTTATGTATGTCCCTATGATATGAGATGAATTAAATTTACTTATGATGAAATTTCAATAAGGAATTATTATGGAATAAAATAATGTTTAATGTTTACATGTTTTATGTACATTTTTTCCAAGACACTGAAATCTAAATGATCCTTAGTTTGTAAAATGATTTGTAAAGTTATGTAAAAGAAGGAAGGATTACAAAGTTGGTATCAATGTATGGATTATTTATTTGTGGAAATTATGGTTTGAAAATTTTAGGATGAACCTTAGAAAAAATATTAAATATAGGAAAACAAACTATTATTTTGGTGAAATTTTAAGTAAGTAGTTTCTGAATAAATAAATCCATGTATGGATTCGAACGAGTGGATGTGGCTCTGGAATTGATGTATCTAGGGGTAAAACACAAAAACAACACTTGTATATAGACTCAAATGATATTAGGTACATGAAAATGGGCCCTGCATCACTACTGGTTTGACACTCCCATGGTATATGTTTGGTTAATCATAACATTTTTAGGAATCGTTGTGAAGGATTTATTGAAAATTTAATTGTTTTTAATGAATTACATGTTTATGCATGATGTTATATAAAAATGGACTTGGAATTATATGATTATTAAATGAAACATTTTTCTTACTAAGGATTTATTATTTTAGAAAATCGCGGGAAATAGGAGAAAATGCGTAATTGGTGAGTACAATGGACCAGGAACTGACAGACTTCTGATGGAAGTTGTAATTGAATACTTTATAAGAATAATGAATCAACTAAATACTGTTATGGGAAATAACGTGAATCATTCTAAGAGAACATTTTCAACATGAAGGTAACCAATTTCTATTGATTCTTTTATACATCAATGACCACCAACGTTTTGCAGGTCTACCGACCAATTAATTTAGGAATAGTGGATAAGATCTATAGAAAAATATTTTATATACTTTATTGTTCAGAATAAATGAATTTCACTTTGGATGTTTACCATTTATAGGGAGAATATTGTTAGTTGTGGAAAATTATTAAAAACATGAGGCCAAGAGGGGAGATTTAATCTATGGAGTGGGAAGCGTTTTGGGGAATCTTATTTAATAAGTATTTACCTCATTCGATGTGAATAAAATGGATAATGAATAAATCGAACAAAATAATAAGGGGAATTAATTTGTAGAATGTTATGAGTTCAACATCTCAAGACTTATTCATTATACCTCTAGATTTTCCATAGATCCTAATGAGAAGGCTGAAAGATTGTTTAGTGGACTAAGACCACATCTATGGAAGAATTTTTACAACCGAGACTATGAAATCTATTAGGAAATCATATGGAGATATATGAAGGTTAAACTATAGTTCTGTGAGAAATAGTGGTCTCACAAATCGAATGAGAAAAATAGTTATCTAGAGCCAAAATTATGTAGGTGATTTGACCACGGAATGGGAGGAATGTAGGTACAAATTTCGATGTGAAAAAATGTGGAAAGAATCATTTAGGGAACTACCTACTCATGAGCAGGAAGTGTTACATGTGTGGAAGAGATGAAAATATTTCTCACAACTATTGTAGTGTGGTGAAGCCTTAACTTCCCAACACTAATGAAAAAGGTAATGTGGTTCAGTCCCCACCTAAAGTCCAATGCTTTATGTTTGGATATTTTGGGATCTTTCCAATCATTGTTCAAATTCAATGGAAATGGAGGGGAATCACCATCAACCTCAGTATAGGTCAAGGGAGAAAGTTAGTTCTTTTACTATCATGACAACTAATGTTGATGCTCCAAATGTTGTGGTGTAAGGTACTCTCATTGTTCTCTCAATTATACAAAATACTTTATTTGATTATGGTTCTGAAAATTATTTTATTTCCACCATGTTTGCAAAGAATACAAAATCAATCCTTGAAATTCTATAGGTATAGTTATCAGTCAAGGCTCCTAGATGGATTATCCCAGAATCAAATATGTATAGAAACTCTAGAATACACTTTGTAGAGAACAATCTTATCAAAAATCTAGAAGGCATCCCCATGTTGTAATTTGAAAATATACTAAGAATAGACTGGATCTCCAAGTATAATAATAAGGTTAACTATAGAAGAAATTAAATTTATATATTATAAAATAAAGAATCTTTATCTATTTATTAATGATAGATATCTAGACATGATATTTTTCTAGGATAACCACTTTATGTCTTATTTATGAAATTGATGAATGTAGATGAAGAAGGAAATGAAATTACATGAATAATGAATTTTCCCATAATTCAGGAATAAAATGATGTATTTCTTGAGGATTTACCTAGACATCACATTGAAAGAGAGGTAGATTTATCCATTGAACTCATTCCAGGTTCCTAGATGATATCAAAAACCCTATATGTAATGGAAAATGTTGAGCTGGAGAAATTAATGAAACAACTCCAAGATCTTTTTGAGAAGGTGTTTATCCATACATGTTTGTATCTTTGGGGAGAACCTGTTATCTTTGTGAAAAAAATATGGATAAATGTGTTTATTAATTGATTATAGAGATCATAACAAGATAATAGTGAAGAACAAGTACCATCTTCAATGAATTGATGACTTATTTGACCAACTTCATGGGAATCAGTTCTTCTCTGAGATTAATCATCGATCTGGTTATCATCATTTGAGGGTGATGAAATTGGATATTCCAAAGGCCATATTTTGATCATGATATAAAAACAATGAGTTTTTTTATTCCCTTCATCTTGACTAATTATCCTTCTATTTTTATAGATTTGATGAATATAGTCTTTAAGGACTACCTTGATAACTTGTGGCAGTTTTTATTGATGAAGTTTTGATATATTTTAAAAATATGGAAGAGAATGAGGATCATTTAATGGTTATATTGAAAATTTTTAGGAGGGAGATGTTGTTTTGAAAGTTCATCAAGTGCGAATTATAGTTACAACAAGTTTCTTTCTTGGGGAACATTGTAACCAATGAAGGAATATCAGTAGACCATTCTAAAACAACGGTTGTGGAGGAGTAGCCTCATCCTACAACAGTAACTGAGATCCATAGTTTCCTTGGTTTAGTAGGATACTATACATGGTTTGTGAAAATGTTTTCATGACATTCTAATCAACTAACCGTGTTAACTCAAAAAGTGTTTACGTTCATCTAGAAAAAGGCACGCGAATAAATTTTCCCAGAGATCATGAAGAGATTTATTATAGAACCCATTTTAACTCTATCCTATATCTTAGTAGGATTCATTATTTTTATTGATGAATCTTTTACAGGTTTTTTGTGCATCCCTATGAAAAATTAAAATCTGATTTCATTTTCTTCTCAATAGTTGAAACGTCATGATTATAACTATCCAACGCATGATATGGAGTAGGATGTCGTTGTTTTTTCTCTAAAAATATAGAGTCATAATAATTTTGTGGAGAAATGAGATATACAAACACAACATAAATGTTTGACGTATATTTTCACATAAAAGGAATTGAACATGTGACATATTGGAAGGTTATAACTACTTAAATGCTATAATTTCTCAATTCATTATTACCTGAGAAAAGAAAACAAAGTCATTGATGCGTTAAGTAGGAGCGACCATGTTGTTCTGGAAATGATGAGGATTCAAAGAGATCCTTTGATCAATGACCTAGTAAAACTGGACATTGGAATCGTAAGGGAAGGTTAATAATCAACCATCTCCAAAATTATTTCCCAAACATCATTACTATATAAGAACAATAAATATCAAAGAGAATGTCTTTTTTAAATAATAGGATAGATGCAGTGAAGAATAGTAAGTTTCATGAGTTAAATATTGATCAAGAAAGTTTACATACATGTTTTTTCAAGGGTATGTTCTCCATCTGTACCAAAAATAAAGAAAGAGTTGATTGATGAAGCTCATAGATCTACTTTCTCTATACATCACTGAGCACAAAGATGTATTGGGACCTTCATGATCATTATTGGTGGGATAACATGAAAAGGGAGATTGCCGACTACACTACAATGTTCTTAGTGTGTCAACAAGTGAAAGAACTGAGACAACTTCCTAAAGGGGTTTTATAACCTTTACCCATACCAGCATGGAAGTTGTATAATATCACTATGGAATTTGTCATTGTTCTCCCAATAACATCCAAATGAAACAATTCAATATGGGTTATAGTGGATAGTCTCACCAAGAATTCCCAATTTATCTCTATTTAGGAATAATTATCTCTTTAAAAAATATCGAGGATATTCATGAATGAATTTTTAATACTGCATGGAGTTCAACTTTATATCATATCTGATCATGATTGAAGTTTCAAATAAAAATTATGGAGAATTATTTAACTTGATTAGAGTACCAAATTAAATTTCATTATGTCCTATCATCCCAAAAATGATGGGCAATCTAAAATAACTATTAATAAACTTAAGGACATGATAAAGACATGCTCAATTATATTTAATGGTGGATGGTATCAACATCTCCCATTGGTTGTGTTCTTTTACAAAAAAACCATTCAATAATTAAAATGGAACACCATTACGCTATATATGGTAAGTGATGTAAAACTCTAACATTTTGGGAGGAAGCAAGTGACAAAAAGATTTTACATCCTGATCTTGTAAAATAGATTACCAAAAAGGTTCATTCCATTGAAAAAAATAAAAAGGATACTCTGAATTGGAAGAAGAGTTTTGATGGAAACCGTCGAAGGGACTTGGTGTTTGATGTTGGTGAAAAATTATTCCTTCAAATTTGACCTTGTAAGAGAGTCATGAGGTTTGGGAAGAAATGGAGAGTTGTCCCTAGGTATATTGGCCCCTTTGAAATCCTTGATCGCATAGTAGTAGTATCCTATCGACATTTAATTCCTCCAAATCTAGCTCCATTTTATGTTGTTTTCCACGTATCTCTCTTGGGAAAGAATGTACCTAAACCTTCACATGTAATTAATGCAGAGGTGGTATAACTAGAACAAGACCTCTATTATGAAGTGTAGTTGGTGGAGAACTTGGACCATAGAGACAAGGTTCAATGAAACAAGACTGCCAACCTCATTAAAGTGTTGTGGATGAATCGAAAATATGAAGAAGAAATTTGGGAACCATAGGAAATAATTATGCAGAAGTAACATCAACTTTGCATAACTGATAGAACAAGATAAAATTTCATGGAAAAAATTTCTTAAGGGGGGAAATTTTAACGACCTGGACTTTTTGAATGATAATTGATTCTTTAAAATTTGTGTTATATTATTTGTTACTCAACAAAAATATATTTTTTATTAATTATATGAGTATAATTGAAATGTGAGCTTCATGTTTCGGTCATTATATAATTATTGGTCAATTATGACTGTTGGTCAATATGATTGTTGGAAACAATACTCTGAATGTTATATTTATTTTTTATAAATGGAAATGATAAGGGTTAATTGATACATAATAAAGATCCAGCAACCTCATCTAGTATAATTTGGTCGTACAAATCCCATTTTTTCGAGATCCTGGGAAGGACGTAGCACCAATGGGCTTCACTCTCGATCAATCCCAAGATGATCATTAACATGATAATCTTGAACACAATCTCTTACAAGAGAAGTTCAAGTTAGTTGAGATTACCACTCATGCAATGTTATCTAAGCCTCCCCAATAGTCTATCAACTTCACAAACCGTACCCTTAAGTTGTATGCATGTTTTTAAGGGGTTATGTATCGAAGCATTAGTAACTTAAAATATAATCCCTTTGTTTAAATAAATTTTTATATTATCATTTATTCTTCAAGAATAGTTTTTCTTAATAAAATGTATTTTTAATTGAGAAAAAATGGATAAATTAATTTTTAGATATTTCTCATACTTAGAGAATTGTTATAGTAAAATAAACATCATTTTTTAATTTCAAAATAAATCTATAGTGAATTTTTTGTTTTTTTCTATGAAATTTTGTATTTTTTCTGATTTGTGAAAAATAATTAATTTTTAATTTGAATAATTATTATACATTAATTAATTAATTTTGTGACATTATTTTTGAAAAATGGACATATGATATTGTGATCAGTATGATATTTAGGGTCTGATAAGATCAACTTAATTTTTTTGGTGAGTAGCAACTTGACCCTCGGGAATAGTAATATTACCCTTACAAATAGTAATATGAACAATGGAATATTAACGTCACCAAACAATGTATAAATAAAATATAGGAATCTTATATGGTAATTTGAAATAATTATATCACAGAATACATAAAAAAATGTTTTAGAAATTTTTTGTTATGTATTAGTATTTTGTTTGCATAAATGATGACTTTACTTAATAACTAAATTTCTCAGTTTTATAAAATAATTTTCATAAAATATAGTTAATTTTTAAATTCATAATTTCAATATTAGTTTAGGGTTAATTTATGTTAATTTTATAAAATAATTTAGATGTTCATAAATTGTAAGAATACAGTTTCAATTTGTTGGTAGGTTTAATGACATCATAGCTATGTCATAACGATGTAATGATTAAATTAAAATGACGGTCAACTATTATGTGTTACATTATTCAATAGGTGTCACAATTTGACAATACCATGGTAAAATACCATGTGAAATCCCATGGTTTTTCAAATATAACTAATCAGGTATCCTCAGAAATTAATAAACAACTCTCTTACTTTTTCTAAAAATACCCAAACATTCCATCATTTTATTTAATTAACAATTAAATATACTCAAATATATAATATTATTTCTACCCATGGAGACCTTCTAAGGGGTCCTCAGTCCCCCAAGGTCTCGATATTTGAGTTTTTAGAGTTACACTTCAAGGTAATGGAAATCTCAACTTTAATTTTCCTTTCAAGTTCTCTTTTCCTTACAAGTTCTCCTTTATGTGGTATGTATTTAAAACATCCATATAATATTTTTCTGTCAATTTTTTCAATTATGTTAATTTATAAAGAATCATTTATGAATTGTATACCCTTGTCTCCTCTATTTTTTAATTTTTTCTAAAACCATGTTTTATACTATTATGTCGCCAAATGTTCAGCTCAAAATTTCTCAATTTTATGAAAAAATTATTTTATTGTTATTTTTTAATACCTAAACATCTATATTCTCTAGGGGTATTCACATAGATCTAAAATTCCTCTATTATAATTCATTTATTAATATACATTAATATCTCCTTCATTTTCCTTGGGTTTAAAATGACAAAAGGATCTTGTTTTTAAGATCTTACTAAAACACTGTGATTCTGAAATGAAACCTGTTTATTTTATTCTACATGGGTTATTTATGAGAGTTTTTATTATGATATATGTGGAGAAAAATAATTAATACATATTAAGGGTGTACACTGATAATTATCCAATGAATTGGGTAATGAATTTCATCTCTAGAGATGATAAGTGTCATGATACCTTGCTGAATAACCTTGGTAATTTTTATGACACCTCGGTGATAAGCCTTGTTGATATTATTATTAATGACTCAAGTAAATGTTGTAGGCACTTTTGAAACTTAATATTCATGTAATTATATTTAGTATATGAATCTTTATCATGTTATTATTATATTCCTCAAGTTTATATTGATATTCATTAAGATCACAAGTAAATTATTTCCCTTGTTATCCCATACTCGAGCTTAATCTTACACTTTTCTTTGATGTATGTCCCCAAGTTATGATATTAAATAAATGTACATAGGATGAACCTTAATGAATAATTTTTTGTTGAATAGAAGAATTTTTTAGGTTTACTTGTATTATTTACCCTTCTTCCAAGACACTAAACATTTAAATATCCTCTGTTTGTAAATTGTTCTGTAATGTTGTGTAATAAAAAAGGTGGGATTTCGTATCTAATACTCTCCAATTTCCATATTATTAATGTTTAATCCTCTTTAATATAATATATTTATTATTACATAACTCTATATAAGTATTTATACATAATTTATTTCGGTTCTTATAATTATGGTGTGAAGATCATGTCTTGGGTCTTTATCTTCCTCTTTTAAGAGGCTTTGTTCAATGTGTACCTAGTTTGAGGTAGTCAATTCCATGATTTTCATTTTTATTCATATTTTATAGGTTATTGGGATTTCAAAATGAATTTCCCCTAGATTATTAATTTCTCTATGAGTATATAAAGGGTTAGAAAATTATTTCTTAAAGAGTTTGACTTTTAAATTTTTCTTAAAGATGTTTGGCACATTCCATATGTTTTACGTAATGCATAAATGGGTTTAAAAAATGGTTTGATTATATAAATTAATTATATTGTAATTATAATGATTTCAAATTATTTTATAGTTGTCTTGAAATATTTTTTAGTATATTTCTATGATTCTTATGAATTATTATTGGTTTACCATGTGAACGCAAATGGTTGTGGTAAATAGTTTTATTTATTGTTCTTGATTTTTTTCTGACATGTTTCCCATAAACACATATAAAAATTTATGCATATGGTTTAGAGCCTATATATTTATGTGAATTCATACACATAGACGTGTATATATATATGTGGGACTCATGGGAAGGCTCCTTGGGAAACATGGATCTCAAAATGCTCCATGGATATTCAAAGTGGTATAAAAAAATTTCATTCCTAAAGAGATTTCATGATATGGTTTATAGTACCATTAGAAAATTCCAAGGGATTCTTAAAATAAAAAATTATTTACAAATTGGTTTCAAATGATGTTTTTAAAATTTTAGTTTAATGGCCAGTTTGAAATTTTCCTAGAGGTTGTCTAATGATTTGACTACAAATGTGTTTCAATAGGTTTTTGAGAAATATTCAATTAGTTTTAAATTAAGAGTCTCAATTCAAACCATGAAATATTTCCACTGAATTTTTTTCACCCTCATAAAATCCCTCTCATTGGAAGGTCGGTTTCACATAGATAGTGATCAGAGGTAGAACATGTATTCTTTTAACTCATTTCAATCCAGGCATGTGGAATCATTTATTTATTTTCTACCTCCCCTCCTAGTTATATTAACATAATCGAATCCTAGGTGTTTTAGTTAGGTCTGGAAGGCGCTTCTATCTATTCCTAGATTAGACAGACTATATCCCCATGGAATGGAAAGGCCATGGTGGTTTGTGCCACTGGTGGGGCTATCTAAGAGTAGTTGGGTTGGTTTTTGACTTAGGTATTTCATCTATAGTCTGAAATATGGTTCCTAACCAAGTATATTTTGGATCACCACATGGAATGTTTAGGAATTTATCATTATTATTTATCTTTTTCTATTTTTTACTTGTGATAGTTCATTATGTTACCACCTCTCAATTTTATGGATTCCCAATGATATATATTTCCCTTTTTCAAGAATTATATTATGTACCTACATCATGATAAGGATTATATTGATATTTTCTAAATTAGTCCCTTTATAATTTTATTTTCATATATTTATGGGTTTTTATTAGTTGTTAATTTTATGGTTATTCTAGTTTGAGTAAAGTGTTTTTTAAAAATGGTATTATATAGTGATTTTTAATGAGTTCAATTAAAATGGTTTAAGTTTTTTCATTAAATCATGTTTCGATTTTAAAGATATTTTTGATTGAGAATATGATGATTGGTTTTCTTTAAATGAAAAAAATTATCTTTTATGACATATTTCAAAATAGCATTGATGGACAATTTTTTTAAAAGGAAATTATTAAACTCTTAGTGATTTATTACGGAGCATTGTTATTCTCACACCCTACTTGTACCACTCGAAATTGGTAGACCTATGGTTGTTTTTTAGGTTCTTGTATCATTTTAGAGTCACTCTTATAGTGAATGGTATTTTTGGATGGACAGTGACTAGGAAGTCATAAAGAGATCTTGTAGGGTTACCATTTGGTTTTAGTATTTATTTTTTATATTGTATCTAGATCTTATTTGAGTTCTCCTAGGGTTATTTTTTTTATATCAGTTGTTAGTTTTTATTTATTATGTTCCATTCATTATTTATCATTTTTATATCTTTTTTATTGGGAGAAATCATCCCCAATGATCATATCATGATGCCCCGATGCTTGTCATAAGCTGATGGGGATCGGGGACGACCCTCGAATATGTCGGGGGACGGTTCGGGTGTCCTGTTCAGTGATTAACTATGCTGAAACATGACTAAATGGAATCAAATAAGCCCTTATTATTTGGATATTTTTGGTAGTTTATAGATTAATATATTTGAAAATAAAGAGGTAGGAGTTGGAAAAGTATCACAATATGTTACTCCTATATTTCCTTGATCCACCATGGGTTTCATGGTGTTGAGTCTTGATTTTTTATTCTCTTATCTAGTTTCTCGTGTATCTTGGCTTATGTTAATGGTGTTTGAGAATATATAAAACTTGTTTGAGTGTTTTTCAGGGTTTACATGTTTTGGAGGTGAATGAGATGGAATAATTAGAGGTGCAGAGTCATGCCACATATTCTACAAAAACTTGTGGAGACCATGTGGTTGGTTTTATTTTTTTTTTGTGGTTGTCACACAATTAGCGCAAATCCCACCAAACTGTGTACTACTGTTATCCTCCCATTAAATTGTGTATTGAAAAACTTTTTACCAATTTTATTCTTATGTTATTTTAGGATGTTTTTCCTTTATTTAAAATAGATCTCTAGGGTGTGTTGATGGAAAATTTATTTTATTTTAAAAGGAATTTAAAATTAACAATTGGTTTTAAATATATGTGTTTGGATTTGAAATTTGAATGGTGGTGTTCTTCAAATGAAGTGGGATAATTTTAAGGTTCTTCACCTATAAATGCTAAAAAGAAAATGGATTTGGTTTTTTAAAATTAATATAAATGAGTGATTGAATTTTCAAATTTTGGTTTGGAATTTAATGTGGTATAAATTTGAAAGTTAGATTTTAAAAATTTTAGATTTAAAAAGTCATGTTTTTCTTGAAAATTTCAATTTTAATATTCAAATGATTTTTAGTGGATTTAATTAGTTCTTTAAATTTTATATTTAATTCTATATTACTATGTTTTAAATTGGGGTAATTATTGATTTGGTTTTTTTCCCTTTTTCTATTTATCGCATGGATCCTAGAAGAGTTTTTAAGGTTCATAATGTTTTGTGTGTTTCTTGTCCAGTCGATGACACCACCCATACTCATGATTGGGTTTGGGGCCAATTTCGATTTGAAATTTTCCTATTTTTGATGGTTATAAGAGTTTTATAGAGTAATCATAGTATCTTGAGGTAGTATATAGATCCTTATATTCCATAAGAACTCCTAACACTATGATGGTAAAATCTCTTCTAAGGCTATTCGATGGGGCAATTTTAGATCAGTGGAAGATCAACCTCCCATCTCAATTACAACCTAAGATGTTATTTATTTTCTTAAGGACAATGTTTTCTCAAATGTTACTTCATGAGGAGTTAAATATAAAGAAGGTGGAAAATATCATGGGTCTCAAGTAAGGTCATCCAAAGGTAAAATGGTGTTTCAACTATTTTTATTAGTTGATTCTCTTTTATCTGGTTGTTTTGTTAAAAAATTCATTGAAGTGTCATCTTTTTGTGAAGGGACATAAACCAAATCTTAGTGCTTGAGTCATTTTATATGGGGAATGTTCTATCCAAGGAGTTGATGAATTATGCCTTTTATTCTGAGTAGGATTTTATATAGAAAACTTTGGTGAGTAATGGATATATTCATTTTAGAGTTGGTAAAGGCTACCAATCCAATATTGAGTGAATACCAATGGATATTATCTTCGATGAACATTATACAACTACTACTATTTTATAGAGATATCATTCCCATATATTCCTCCAATGAATTCATTTCATGCATTCCAATCCCTCTCACTGATATATTCTAAAGACGTATCATCATTGTTGTTGTTTAGGACATGAAAAAAACATCTATAATCAAAATCGTATTTTTTGTAGGAGATCTACTTTATTATCGAGTTATTGATAATGGCTAAATAATATTTTGATGTATTACCCATTTTATTTTGTATTCTTTACTTGTTTTATAATTTTTTATTTGTGTACCTTGGTTTTTTCTATTGTTTGTTTTGTTATCTATTCTTATTTAGATATGGGATGGTTATTTTGAGAAATTTATGGGTGTGATTTCATTTAGTTTCATTATTGAAGTCTCCTGGGCTCAAACATCAAGTATTGGACATTTGGGATTTTTTTACATAGGTTGAGCCATCATAACTAGTAAATTCCTAAAATAGTGGAGAGATCCACTATATATATTGAAATCTAGACCTATTGGATGGTTTAGTTAGGTTTTGGTTTTTTTGAGATTCAGTTGGAGGATTTTCTCATTCTTTATGTTGGACCCCTTGGCTTATTTTATATTCATTTTAAACATAAGGTATTTATGGGGGAAAAGGGGTTATGGTGGGGAGAATTCACACACCCCAACCTCTCCCAACATCATTATTTTATTATTTATTTGTATTTATCATTTTAATTAATTTTCATGTCATATCATTGAATTTTTTTTTATGTTTTGTGGATTCTGCCAAAGGTACATGTTTATCCTGTATAATTTTTATAATAGTGCAACAATTATTATTATTTTTTTCTATGAATTTTAAGAGACATTTATTACATTTGGAGCAAAATTTATTCAACTGTGTAGCCCAATCATGCAGTGGCCAGTTGGTCTCTTGTGATAGATGAATATTTATAACATATTTTGGTAAATCATGTGGCCAAAATATGTATTGTTACTACAATTTTTGTTTTTTTTTCAAAAAATGACCTCTCATGTTTAAAAACATAAATGGGATATCTTCCTGCTCATTAGACCATGGTGTGCGATTGATCCTAGGCCTCTCCTCCATGCTTCCACCTCAATTTTTGAGGTTCTTCACTTCAATTATTGTTGTCATCTTAAAGTTATGGACTCTAATACTTTCATACATCCCTATAATTATTATTTCCTCCTCCTTATTTCCAAATTCTCATATAGGAAAAACTATAGGAAGTTATTTCAACCAAATGTTATTCGGTTCTTAATGTTAGGGTGTTCATATCGTGGTTTCTTTATTTCTGTTCCCATTTTAGGAGGATTCATTAAATCCACTCATTATATGATGTAGGTGGTTCCGTGATTTCACTTTTTTTGAAATACTGTAAGTTCTTGGGCATTCCAAATGCATTTCCCATAAATTATTTGTTGTGTTATTGGAATTTAAATAGTTATAATTTGTTGTCTAAAGTTTGTGACATCAAAATTTGTTTTCATGGTGTTTGGAACATTCCATACCTTCAATGAAATTGGGAAATGTGTTTAAATTGTGTTAAGATTGTTGAAATTGGTTAAATTGGTCTTATAACACTTTTTATTATTTTATTATTTCCTTAAAGTATTATATAGGTGGGCTCCGTTATTATTATAGATTCTTATCAGTTTTCTATGTGAACCAACATGGTCATGATAAATAGTGTTATGTGTTCTTCTTGTTTGTTTTATTTGGTTATTCTCATGAACACATATACATATATATTCATGTGGTTAATAACCTATATATGTATAAAAATTCATACATGTGTGTGTGTATGTGTAATATCCTGGGAAAGATCTTTAGAAAACTTGGATATCAAAATTTTACATGATTATTCAAAGTGGATTCAAAAAATATACTTCCAAAATGGATATCTTGAAATGGTTCTTAGGACCATTAAAGAACATTCCAGGGGATTTTAAAAATGAAATTTTTTTATAAATTGGTTTCAAATTTTGGTTTTAAAATATTAGTTTAAAGGCGAGTTTGTAATATTAATAGAGGCTCTAAAATGGTTTGATAATAAATGGTCGTCAATATGTCACTGAGAAAGATGCTCCTTGTTTTAAATAAAGATTCTTGATTGGAAACATGAAATATTTCCTATTAACTTTGGTTCCCTTAAATGGAATCCATTTCATTGGGTGGGATGGATGGTGTTGTGAAGTGGGAAGAGAATTCTAATTTACTTATGTCAATACATTCTTGGTGTTTTTTGTATTTATTTTCTACCTCCCATCCCAACTATATTAACATCATGGTATCATAAGTTATTTAGTCATGTAGGAGAGTTTTTTATATCTATATTCTAATTAGATGAACTATATCCCCATGGAATTGAATGGACATGGTGGGTTGTGCCACCGATGAGGCTATTTGAGAGCAGTTGATTTTTTATTGACTTAGGAACATTATCGATATTTTGAAAATGGTTCTAAACCATACATCGAGGGTCACCTCATGAGATAATTAGGAATTTACCATGATTACCTATATGTTACAATTTATCAATAATTAAACTATATTACATTACTGCCTATCAGTTTTATGGATTCCCCATTATATATATTTCATTAGATCTGGTTTTATATTGTGTACCTTCTCCTTGTTTATGATTCTATTGTGATTTGTTGTGTTAGTCCCTTTATTATGTTATTTTTTCTCCTTTATGGGTTTCTATTTATTGTCAATTTTATTGTTTATCTAGTGTGAGTTGGGTGTTATTTTAAAAAGGTATTTTTAGATTGAATTATTAAATAACATACTTAAAAGGGATTAAATTATCTCTGTAACATCCCAGGTAAATAAAGAATAAAGAATTTTCATATTTATTAATATTTACGAATTAAATATTAATTTTAATTAAAAGGGGTTTCTACGTTCGATAGCGTACTCGGTACGCAACGATGAGTTTCTTTGAAAACTTATGTTGCACACAAGTAATAAAATAATATTATTTTAAATGTTAGTTAACAAGTAGCCGTTGTACAGGCGGGAATGGATAGAAATAACTAAAATATGATTATATATGTTTTTAAATGTTTTTACATTTACCCAATAAAAGATAAAGTCTTAAAATACGGAAAGAGTTCAATTTTTACCCTAATTTTCACGAAAGGTCCACTTATCACCTTTTGACGGAGAACCGTCATTAAATATAGTTTTTATCGATCTTATAAATTCTATTGGACCAAATATAACTCTTCTTTAGTATCAGGACATTAAAATTTACTTTGTGTAAATTTTTTGTACCTTTCTGATAAAGTTCATTTTTTTAATGAATAGTGTAAAATGTTGTATTTTAATTCAAAACCTCTTTTTAATCTAATTTATTTATATGATTAGATTATATTTTGAATTGGTTTTAAAGTGAAATTAGAAAATATTTTTACCATTAAATCCAATAGTGGTCGTTGGAATTAATTTCACTTTGAAATCGGACATAAACTAGTGTCAATCTTTTGATACTTATTGTTTCATAAAAACACGCTATTTGCTCTGACAGCGGGAATTAATTATAAAATTAATTAATGTGACTTATATGTTTTGAATTTTTTAAAATAGACATCATTTTTGAATTCTTAATATCAAATATATCTTAGGGTGGATTTTTGGAAATTTTCTGAAAAACTTCAATTTTTGATGAATAGTGAAACCACTAAGTGGTACTTATAAAGACTGATTTTCCGTTTAAATGAAATTTTTCCATCATTGTGTTTTGAATTTCAAAAATCCGACATACATGGTTGTCATTAAGAAGTGAAATGTGGTTCAATGAGGTTATAATAATTTTTTGGTGAATAGTAACTTATTAAGTTCTTAATCGCGATTAGTGGTAATTAGTGTAGTTTAAGGTAAAAATAATGTATTGATAATATGAAATGAACTTGAAACTTGTCCTACCCTCATTGGTTGTGTCATGTCCGACCAAGACAAGCCATGGGTCAACTTGGGGACCCCATGGAGACACTTTGTTTGGGAAATGACATAAATAAAGTTTTATTTAATGTAAAAGTAAAAATGACACAAACATAGTATGTTTTTACAAAAACAATTTTTACATGGGGTTATAAATATTGGATTTTTGATTATAAATAGTCATTGGAAATCTAAAAAGATTTCCTACATCATAGTATTTTTTTTATAATTTTTAGACATTAAATAAATTAAATTATTTATGACATAATAATGATGCAGCGATGACATCATTATTTGACGATTTAAATAAAATGGAAAGATAATGTTAAATATATGAACTACACATGGACAAAACCAATTGGATGAGTGGATTTCGAACTCTTATCACCTTATCCACTAATTATACCAATGTGGGACCTTTTAAAACCGAAACACATTTTCAAATAAAGTAATATTTCTTTACTTTCCAAAAGTGCCCCTCCTCTTCTCTTATAAAAGGCCCCCACCTCTACCTCATTTCACACACTCCTCAAGCCTTTGGCTCGGCCAACCCCTTCCCATTTACTCTCTCCACATCCCTCTCCTAATCCTAGAGGATTACCTTTGGGCAGAATCTTTTCAAAGGAATCCTTTAGGCTCAAATCAAAAGGAGTTACACTTTTAAAGGTAATACATTCTCTCATGTTCATTTGTTTTATTTTGTTTCTCCAACCCCCTAAAATATTTTTATTTACTTATTTTGTAACAAAACTAGTATCTTAAATATACTAGGATGTTGTTATAATATTTATTCGAGCTACACTCTCACACAACTACATCAAATGGTTAAAGAACATACGGTTTCCGTGGATGGCGAAATTCTGCCTCCCGAAATGATGATTGTTCAATACTCATTTAACACCTTCAAAGGTGGCCATTATGATGTAACTATTTTTATATATGATATATGATATGTTTATGTTTTCCTTAAGCTTCTGTTTTTTTTTCATTTTGGGCATACCTTTATGGTTTCCATTATGGGTAAACACGATATCTTCATTTAAGGAAGTGTGGACTACCGCCCCCTCAAAGTGATGTGATTCGTTAATGCCATATGTGGGACGTGTAAAGGATGGATTTAAAGTTATTATATATGATTTTATACTGGAATAATAATATACCTCTATACCATTATTATTTCTTTCCATTAAAATATGAGATAGAAATGAAAATAGCATTCATGCGTACGTACGACTTACTGTCTCCATGAACGGTGCATTTCATTTCTTATCCCCAAATGTAATGTACTATTAAAAGTACATGTATATAATGGATATATATAATTAATGATATATCTAAATGATTAATATAATTCTGGAATTAAAATATACATACCTCTCATTTAGTTTTAATTCCATTAATATGACAAAGAAATGAAAGTAGCGTTCATGCGTACGTACGGCTTACCGTCTCCATGAACGGTGCATTTCATTTCTTACCTCTAAATGATTATGTAATATTATAAATACATGTATATGCTGGATATATATGATATATATGATATCCAAATCAGGAATTTAATTCTGGATATAAAGAACTTTTTACCACACGAACAACATGTAATTGTAAGAAGTCAACTTTCAACTTAAGAACCAAATATTGAAAAAACAAACATTATTAACATAAATGGTTACATAATGTTTATAACATGGCAATAAGTGATATAAAAGAAATAATGAACTTTAAAAAGGTTCTTAATCAAGTATAAATTAACTCATGTTTATTATTCAGGATGTTAAAGAACGATCGAGTCAAGTCGGACCCGAGGTAAGGGACTTCGTCTCAATCTCCTTTCATTGAGGCATATTTCATGTTATACACAACTTTCATTTATACGGTGTATAAAACCCTTTGACTTTTACTTTTATACAAAAGGAATCTTTTTTCTACGAAGCGTTTTACAAAACGACAAAAAGGAATGTTTCTTTTAACGTACGCGGCGACAAGGAACTTTTCCGCTGCCGCGAGTATTATTTGGTCTTTGGCTTTCTCAACAAGCCGTAATGTTTTTAGAATAAAATAAATACCATATACTCTTTTATGTATTTTGGTATTGAAAATGGTTTTGAAAAAGTATTCTATTATGTCAATATATTTATGATATACTGTGATTGAAATGTGGAAATGTTTTCATTCCTTTATATTGGTTTTATGTTTTATGATTTTATACTGGTACTTGGACATTTTAACGGGTGGTTACGTTATAAACCATATGACGGGTGGTGCCGTGAATACCAGGATGGGTGGTTACGTTATAACCTCCAATGCATTGGGTATGGAAGTCGGTCGTATGGCTATTCCATTAAGTATGTATGGAAATTGGCCGTATGGCTATTCCATTAAGTGATATGTGTGGAAGTCGACCGTATAGTTATTACACTTCAGTATGTTTATGTCCCAAGTTACCTTTATATATGTTATGTGTTCTTTTTATGGATTTTATAGTAATCCTTTGGTTACAAAAAGGTAAGTAATGATACTTTATTCAGTGAAGAGTTTTTACAACTTCATGAAGGTGAAGGTATTACTTTGATAGTGTATACATGGTTTACTTGATTTTGAAAAACTAACAGTTTTCATTCTTTGTGTATCCCTTACTGAGCTTTTTATGCTCACCCCAAGTTTTTTTGAAATGTTTTTCACAGGACTTAATGTGGAATAAGGTCAAGGATGAGATCAAGGGAATGTCATGCTATATAAAACATGGAACTAGACATGTTTCTTTTAGGAGTTTTTTATTTATTTATGGAAACTTAGTAGAAGTGACTACTTTGTAATCTTTTGAGATGTAATAGTTATGTTATAATTCTCTAAAACTCTAAACCTGAAAAGATCTTCAACGTGTAATCTTGTGATAACTCAAGATTAAGTAAGGTTTAAGGCCAGGGCCTTATAGTTGGTATCAACGGTCGGTTTAGACAACTTTAGGAGTTAGAAAAGTGTTAAATTATAGTATGATTGAAATGATATAGCATTTACGGATTACCATGTTGCTTCACCTAAGATATTTCTGTGTTCAGAATGGTTTTCCGCAGAGGAAACAAAGCAGCTATGTTGGGATGACATCAGGAGGAAGATAACCTTCCAAATCAGCAACCTGAGATGGTCGGAATCGGAACTGAACTGTTTATTGCAGTGATGGCACAGTTGACTGAGGCTATAAATGGTGGTGGTAACCATGCATGAGATCAGCCAGATCAACCGCAGAGGAACATGTCAGTGGTGGAACATTTCATGAGGCAACATCCCCCATCATTCAGAGGATCATCTGACCCTGTGCAAGCTGAAGGGTGGATTAAAGCACGGGAGAATATTTTTGATGTCATGGGGTGTTCAGAACATCAAAAGGTTAGTCTTGCTGTTTACCGTTTTGAAGGTGAAGCTGATCAGTGGTGGTCGATGGTGAAAAATATAAGGGATAGTGATGAGATTGAGGATCTTCACTGGGATGAATTCAAAGGTTTGTTTCTTGAGAAATATTTTCCTAAGGTGGTTCGTCTTAGGATGGAAAAACAGTTCCTAGAATTGTGGCAGGAGGATGATTCAGTGGCTGCTTATGAAGAAAATTTCACTCGATTGGCAAGGTATGCTCCAAACTTCATACGAGATCTTGATAGTAAAATAAACCGTTTTTACTCAGGATTAAAGCCAAAATATCGAAGGGAACTAGATTCTAGTGAGTTTAAAAGTTATGAAAAACTTGTTCGATGTGCGGAGAAGGTGGAAATGGAGTTTGCCGATGATCAGGTGTTCTATGACAAACAACAGAATAAGAGGTCTAGTTGGCAGGAAAAGGGGAAGAATTCATCAAAGAAGGAAGGAGGTAAGAAAACCAAATATCCATCCTATGAGAAATGTGGTAAAATGCATCCTGGAGAATGTTTATCCAAGTCTGGTAAGTGCTTTCGGTGTGGTAAGTCTAGTCATATTGCTTGTAACTGTAAGGAAGATGATCAAGCTGGAAATGAAAAGCCAATGGTAAGATGTTTTAAGTGTAATGAACTGGGTCATTATGCAAACGAGTGTCCAACGAAGAACTCAACTGGGGGAATGCAGCCAGAAAACAAGCAGAAAGGGGTGGTGAAATCCTTTGCAACAACTTCAGCAGATGTTGGGCCATCGAATGAAGTGGTATCAGCTCCAGGGAGCTCAATATTTTTCGAAGATTGACTTGAGGTCGGGGTACCATCAGTTGAAAGTAAAAGAAGCAGACCTTCCGAAGACTGCGTTCCGTACTAGATATGGCCATTATGAATTTGTATTTATTCCTTTTGGGTTAACCAATGCACCTGCTGTATTCATGGACCTTATGAATAAAATTTTCCATGAGTTCTTGGATAAGATTGTGTTTGTGTTTTGAGGTTTGGGAAGAGGTTATGTGTGCCTTGTGATTCACAATTGAAGAATGAGTTGTTATGTGAGGCTCATAGTTCCCCGTTTTCAGTTCATCCTGGCAGTACTAAGATGTAGAGAGATCTTCGGAAGTATTACTGGTGGGATGGAATGAAAAGAGACATTGCTGATTTTACTGTGAAGTGTTTGACATGTCAACAGGTTAAAGCAGAGCAGCAGTTACCGAAAGGGATGCTTCAGCCTTTACCAGTTCCAGAGTGGAAATGGGAAAACATATCCATGGACTTTGTTGTGGGATTACCGAGGACATCTCGAGGTAATAATGCAATCTGGGTTATTGTTGATCATTTGACCAAATCTGCTCATTTCCTTTTTATACGAGATACTTTCTCTCTAGATCAACTTTCCCGTCTGTATCTTAAAGAGATAGTCAGGTTACATGGAGTTCCCCTCTCCATTTTATCTGATCGTGATCCCAGGTTCACTTCTAACTTTTGGAAAGGCCTTCAGAAGTCGTTGGGTACTGAATTAAATTTTAGTACAGCTTTTCATCCTCAATCAGATGGGCAGTCAGAACGAACAATTCAGACATTGGAGGATATGCTACGAGCTTGTTCGATGGATTATCAGGGAAGTTGGGACCAACATCTTTCTTTGGTTGAGTTTCTTATAATAACAGTTTTCATTCCAGTATACAGATGGAACCATTTGAGGCATTATATGGGAAGCGGTGTCGAACTCCAGCTTTTTGGGATGAAGTTGGTGAAAGGAAGTTGATGGGACCAGAATTGGTAGAAGAGATGGCAGAAAAAGTTCAGTTGATTCAGAAGCACATGAGAACAGCTCAGAGCAGGCAGAAGAGTTATGCGGATAACCGAAGGAAGGATCTATCTTTCAAGGTAGGTGATCATGTTTTTCTCAAGGTTTCTCCATGGAAAAGTGTGATGAGATTTGGTAAGAAAGGAAAGATGATTCCAAGGTTCATTGACCATATGAAATTCTGGAGAGAGTAGGATCAGTTGCATACCGGGTGGCTTTACCTCCGAGTTTATCTCAGGTACACTATGTTTTTCATGTTTCAATGTTGAGAAAGTATATGCCAGATCCATCTCATGTTTTGAGTCCAGAGGTAGTTCAGCTGGAAGAGAACCTATCTTATGAGGAACAACCGGTCCAGATTCTTGACCATAGGGAGCAGGTGTTACAGAAGAAGGTGATTCATCAGGTAAAGGTTTTGTGGAAAAACCATGTGATTGAAGAGGCAACGTGGGAATCTGAAAATGCTATGAGGGATAAATACCCCCACTTATTTTGATAAGTGAATAAAATTGCGAGGACGCAATTTCCAAAATGGGGGAAGGATGTAACATCCCAGGTAAATAAAGAATAAAGACTTTTCATATTTATTAATATTTACGAATTAAATATTAATTTTAATTAAAAGGGGTTTCTACGTTCGATAGCGTACTCGGTACGCAACGATGAGTTTCTTTGAAAACTTACGTTACACACAAGTAATAAAATAATATTATTTTAAATGTTAGTTAACGAGTAGTCGTTGTACTGGCGGGAATGGATATAAATAACTAAAATATGATTATATATGTTTTTAAATGTTTTTACATTTACCCAATAAAAGATAAAGGCTTAAAATACGGAAAGAGTTCAATTTTTACCCTAATTTTCACGAAAGGACCGCTTATCACCTTTTGACAGAGAACCGTCATTAAATATAGTTTTGACCGATCTTATAAATTCTATTGGACCAAATATAACTCTTCTTTAGAATCAGGACATCAAAATTTACTTTGTGTAATTTTTTTGTACCTTTCTGATAAAGTTCATTTTTTTAATGAATAGTGTAAAATGTTGTATTTTAATTCAAAACCTCTTTTTAATCTAATTTACTTATATGATTAGATTATCTTTTTAATTGGTTTTAAATTGAAATTAGAAAATATTTTTACCATTAAATCCAATAGTGGTCGTTGGAATTAATTTCACTTTGAAATCGGACTTAAACTAGTGTCAATCTTTTGATACTTATTGTTTCATAAAAACACGCTATTTGCTCTGAGAGCGGGAATTAATTATTAAATTACTTAATGTGACTAATATGTTTTTAATTTTGTAAAATAGACTTCAATTTTTAATTCTTAATATCAAATATAGCTTAGGGTGAATTTTTGGTAATTTTCTGAAAAACTTCAATTTTTGATGAATAGTGAAACCACTAAGTGGTACTTATAAAGACTGATTTTCCGTTTAAATGAAATTTTTCCGTCATTGTGTTTTGAATTTCAAAAATCCGACATACATGGTTGTCATTAAGAAGTAAAATTTGGTTCAATGAGGTTATAATAATTTTTTGGTGAATAGTAACTTATTAAGTTCTTAATCGCGATTAGTGGTAATTAGTGTAGTTTAAGGTAAAAATAATGTATTAATAATATGAAATGAACTTGACACATGTCCTACCCTCATTGTTTGTGTCATGACCGACCAAGACAAGCCATGGGTCAACTTGGGGACCCCATGGAGACACTTTGGTTGGGAAATGACATAAATAACTTTTTATTTAATGTAAAAGTAAAAATGACACAAACATAATATGTTTTACAAAAACAATTTTTACATGGGGTTATAAAGATCAGATGTTTGATTATAAATAGTCATTGGAAAGCTAAAAAGATTTCCTACATCATAGTATTTGTTTTATAATTTTTAGACATTAAATAAATTAAATTATTTATGACATAATAATTATGCATCGATGACATCATTATTTGACGATTTAAATAAAATGGAAAGATAATGTAAAATCTATGAACTACACATGGCCAAAAACAATTGGATGAGTGTCTATCGAACCCTTATCACCTTATCCACGAATTATATCAATGTGGGACCTTTTAAAACCGAAACACATTTTCAAATAAAGTAATATTTCTTTACTTTCCAAAAGTGCCCCTCCTCTCCTCTTATAAAAGGCCCCCACCTCTACCTCATTTCACACACTCCTCAAGCCTTTGGCTCGGCCAACCCCTGACCATTTACACTCTCCACATCCCTCTACTCATCCTAGAGGATTACCTTTGGGCATAATCCTTTCAAAGGAAGCCTTTAGGCTCAAATCAAAAGGAGTTACACTTTTAAAGGTAATTCATTCTCTCATGTTCATTTGTTTTATTTTGTTTCTCCAACCCCATAAACTCTTTTTATTTACTTATTTTGTAACAACACCAGTATATTCAATATACTAGGATGTTGTTATAATATTTATTCGAGCTACACTCTCACACAACTACATCAAATGGTTAAAGAACATACGGTTTCCGTGGATGGTGAAATTCTGCCTCCCGAAACGATGATTGTTCAATACTCATTTAACACCTTCAAAGATGGCCCTTATGATGTCACTATTTTTATATATGATATATGATATGTTTATGTTTTCCTTAAGCATCTGTTTTTTTTCATTTGGGCATACCTTTATGGTTTCCATTATGGGTAAACATGATATCTTCATTTAAGGAAGTGCGGACTACCGCCCCCTCAAAGTGATGTGATTCGTTAATGCCATATGTGGGACGTGTAAAGGATGGATTTAAAGTTATTATATATGATGTTATACTGGAATTATAATATACCTCTATACCAATATTATTTCTTTCCATTAAAGTGTGATATAGAAATGAAAGTAGCGTTCATGCGTACGTACGGCTTACCGTCTCCATGAACGGTGCATTTCATTTCTTATCCCCAAATGTAATGTACTATTAAAAGTACATGTATATAATGGATATATATAATTAATGATATATCTAAATGATGAATATAATTCTGGAATTAAAATATACATACCTCTCATTTAGTTTTAATTCCATTAATATGACAAAGAAATGAAAGTAGCGTTCATGCGTACGTACGGCTTACCATCTCCATGAACGGTGCATTTCATTTCTTACCTCTAAATGATTATGTAATATTATAAATACATGTATATGCTGGATATATATGATATATATGATATCCAAATCAGGAATTTCATTCTGGATATAATGAACTTTTGACCACACGAACAACATGTAATTGTAAGAAGTCAACTTTCGACATAAGAACCAAATATTGAAAAAACAAACATTATTAACTTAAATGGTTACATAATGTTTATAACATGGAAATAAGTGATATAAAAGAAATAATTAACTTTAAAAAAGTTCGTAATCAAGTATAAATTAACTCAAGTTTATTATTCAGGACGTTAAAGAACGATCGAGTCAAGTCGGACCCGAGGTAAGGGACTTCGTCTCAATCTCCTTTCATTGAGGCATATTTCGTTTTATACACAACTTTCTTTTATACGATGTATAAACCCCTTTGACATTTACTTTTATACAAAAGGAATCTTTTTCTACGAAGTGTTTTACAAAACGACGAAAAGGAATGTTTCTTTTAACGTACGCGGCGACAAGGAACTTTTCCGCCGCCGCAAGTATTATTTGGTCTTTGGCTTTCTCAACAAGCCGTAATGTTTTTAGAATAAAATAAATACCATATACTCTTTTATGTATTTTGGTATTGAAAATGGTTTTGAAAAAGGATTCTATTATGTCAATATATTTATGATATATTGTGATTGAAATGTAGAAATGTTATCATTCCTTTATATTGGTTTTATGTTTTATGATTTTATACTGGTACTTGGACATTTTAACGGGTGGTTACGTTATAAACCATATGACGGGTGGTGCCGTGAATACCAGGACGGGTGGTTACGTTATAACCTCCAATGCATTGGGTATGGAAGTCGGCCGTATGGCTATTCCATTAAGTATGTATGGAAATTGGCCGTATGGCTATTCCATTAAGTGATATGTGTGGAAGTCGACCGTATGGTTATTCCACTTAAGTATGTTTATGTCCCAAGTTACTTTTATATATGTTATGTGTTCTTTTTATGGATTTTAGGTTAATCCTTTCGTTACAAAAAGGTACGTAATGATACTTTATTCAGTGAAGAGTTTTTACAACTTCATGAAGGTGAAGGTATTACTTTGATAGTGTATACATGGTTTACTTGATTTTGAAAAACTAACAGTTTTCATTCTTTGTGTATCCCTTACTGAGCTTTTTATGCTCACCCCAAGTTTTTTTGAAATGTTTTTCACAGGACTTAATGTGGAATAAGGTCAAGGATTGGATCAAGGGAATTTCATGCTATATAAAACATGGAACTAGACATGTTTCTTTTAAGAGTTTTTTATTTATTTATGGAAACTTAATATAAGTGACTACTTTGTAATCTTTTGAGATGTAATAGTTATGTTCTAATTCTATAAAACTCTAAACCTGAAAATATCCTCAACGTGTAATCTTGTGATAACTCAAGTTTAAGTAAGGTTTAAGGCCGGGGCCTTATACTGTCCTTACAACTTAATTTGGTTTTAAAGATATTTCTGATTGAGATGGTTTTGATTGGTTTTCTTTAATGGAACAAAATGTATCTTTTACTTTTTATTTTAAAATATAATTCATGATATATTTAATAAAAAGTAATTTTTTGGACTCCTAGTGATTTCCTATTGATCATGTTTATTCTCACACCATACTTGTTCCACTCTACATTGGTAGAACCTACATTATCTTGCAGGTTCAGGTATCGGATTGTAGTCTCTCTTTAATCTTGTGGTCTTTTTGGATTAAAGGTGACCAATTGGTCACATATATATCATGTTTGGTTTCAGTTTGGTTTTATTCATTATGTTTTTATCTTGTATATTTATCTTATTTTAGTTCTAAAAGAGTTATTTACTTTATGTTAGTATTTTATGTTTTCTAGTTGTGTGACACACTCTATTTATCATTTTTGTATCTTGTTTATTAGGATAAATAATCCCTAATTATTTTATCATGATTTCTTTATGATTTTCATTAGATTATGGGTATTGAGGACACCGCTCATGTCTATCATGGGCTAGTTCAGGTGTCCATTTAAAGGATTACCTAGGCTAGTTCTTGAATAAATGGTATGAGAGAATCCCTTTTTATTTGGGGATATCTGGTAGTTTGGATATTATTATTTTTGAAACATGAATGATATGAGAAAGAATAGTGTCAAAAGATCTTACTTATCTGAAGACTCACTTTACCAAGGGTTTTTGGGTTTTTATTCATTAATTTTGATTAAGTTATTGTGTTTTGGGGTTATCATGGATTGTGTTGATGGTGTTTGAGATTGAATTCAAGTTGTTTGAGTGTTTTCTTGTATTTCTATGCTTTTTTGGTATATAAGAAGGATGAATTAGAGGTGAGTGGTTATGGCACATGGTCTATCAAAATTTATGGATATCTCTATTTCTTTCTAGTGGTTGTCACACAGTTTTCACATAGTTTACAAAACTGTGTGGCCAAACTTTTCACTGCAACTAACCTCTGATTAAATTTTCTATTGAAATCCACACTACCTAGTTTCTTCTTCAGTTATTTTTATACATTATTGAAATGATTTAAAATTTATATCCTGGTTATTTTCAAGGATAAATTATATTATTTTAAATGGATTTTGAAATTGAGACTTATTTTAAAAGGTATGAGCTTTATTATGAAATTTGAATAGGGGAATTCGTGAAACAAAGTTGGTGAATTTTAAGGTTGAGGACCTATAATTATTTAGAAGGAAAATAATGTACTATATTAAATTTATTTCAATGGGAGATTGAAATTTTAAATTGGGGTAAGGAATTTACTGTGGTTTAAATTTGAATGTGATATTTCAAAAAAATTAAATTCAAAATGTCTTTTTCAAAAAAAAATTAATTAAAAAATAATTTTTAGTGGATTCAATTGGTTCATTCACGAGTAGATTTAAATCTATATGCCTATGTTTTATAATGGGGTAGTTATATCTTTGGTTTGATATTTATTTTTCTCTCTATAGTATACCTCCCAAAATAGATCTGATGGCTCATAAGGGTTCATGTGTTTCTTGGTTATCTGATGACACTACCCAAAATCATGATAGAGTGGTCGGTCTGGTTTCATTTTGGGGTTTTACTATTTATTATAGTGATATGGGTTCTATATAAGTATTGGAGTGGCTTGCGGTAGTTTATGGAGTCTTCCAATCCTTAAAAACGTATAACACAAGGAGGGTAAAATCTTTTCTATGTAATTATGATGTGCCGAGTTTAGATCAATTAAAGGCCATCCTCCCATATCAGTTGTAAGAAATGACGTCAGAATAAATTATTAAGACCATATTTTCTTAGTGGTTACTTCATGTGAAATTTAAGGTAGAGAAGGTGGAAAAATATATGGGTATCCATTAAGGTCAACAGACAGTGAAAGGGTATATTAACCCGTTTATGAGATGATTCCCTTTTCCATGGAGGTTGTGTCAAGTGATTCGTTGAAGGATCATCAGTTCCTGATGGTTCTTCTCCCGAATCTTAGTTACTGGGTCTTTTTATATGGGAATATCCTACTTTAGGAGTTGGTTAGCAAGGCATATCATGCTAATTTGGATTTTATGGAGTGTCTTTTGGTTAGGAGTGGATCTATTATTTTTGGTTTTAGTAAAGGCTCCCTATTTGATGTGGAGTAAAGACCGGATGAGTATATATTAGGATAAAATTCCATAAGTAGTGCTCCTTTAGAGAGGAATACTACTCATATATGATTATAATGCAGTTGGTTTATGAATTCCAAACCCTCTTGCGTAGATGATCCAATGACAGTTCATTATTGTCGATGGTTTGGAAACCTCTATAAGATGTATATTTTGAAACATATTTTGTGGAAGAGATATTATTTGGTTTTAAGGTATTGATAAGGGTCAAATAAGATTTTGATTTATTCCCCTTTTTCCTGCTTTTCTTGTTCTATAATTTCTTATTTTTCACCCTTGGTGTGTTATATGGGGTGTTCAGTTTTCTATGATCATTTTGAGAGTGAGTGGTTGTTTTGATAAATTTATATGTGTGATTTAGTTTGGTTTCATTATTTAATTATCCTAGGTTATAACTTCTAGTAATAGTCCTTCAGGTATAGTTTTACTTTTGGTGAGCCATCATAGTTTTTAAATTCCTAAATAGTGGGGAGATCCAATCTAGATCTCCATATATTGATCTCTTGGTTGGTTTAGTTAGGTTTGACTATTTTTTATATTTGGATAGAGGTTTTTCTTTATCATTCAATTGGATCCCTCGGATCATTTTCATTTCATATGGAAATCATTAGATTATTAGTGGAAATAAGGGGTCATGGTGGGGATAATTGTCACACCAAATCCTCTCTCATCCCCATTATTTATTTCCTTTTGTTCATTTATGGTTTTTTCTAACATTATGGTTAAATATGTTGATCTTTTATTAAATTTTTGGGATTTTTTGAAAGTATCGCTATTATTTTTCACATTTTTTTAATAGTGTAGCAACCATGATGTTTTGGTCCATGCTTTTAAGATCCATTTTTTACACATTGAACATGTTTTATCCTACTGTGTTGACCCTCCATGTGGTTACTAGTTGGCCTCTTGTGGGAGTCAAAGAGTTGGCACATTGTTTGGTAAACCATGTGGCCAAACTATGCATTGTGACCATAATTTTATATTTTTGTGTTTTCCAAAAATTCGCTCTCAAGCATTAAACACAAATTGGGTTATTTTATTTCCCCTGAGGAAATGGAGTATGAGGGAACATAGGGATCTACTCTCTTCTTACACTTCAATATTTTCGTTTCCTCTATTCAGTTATTTGTGTCATCTTTAATGTTTGGTCTCTAATCCTCTCATCCATCCCTCTTATTCTTGTTTCCACGTCATTATTCCCCTATTTTCATGTTGGATAAACTATATGGAGGTATTTTTACCTAATTTTCGTTGGCTTTTGATGTAAGGGTGTGAAGATTGTGTCTTGAGTATATCGCTTCCCAATTTAGAAGGTTTTATTCAATTCTCTCTCGATTTGAGGTAGGCAGTTCCATGATTTCTCTTTATCCTCACATACAATAAGTTCATGATATTTCTAATTAAATTTAACCAAAATTATTTGTTGTGATAATGATGTATAATGGAATAAAAAAATTCTAAATCATTTTACTTCATTGTATGTTTTCAAATTTGTTTGGAACATTTCATATGATTTATGAAATTCCTAGATGGGTTTAAATTTTGTTTGGATTGTTTAAATTGATGACATTGTATTTATAATTCTTATATATTTTTTATTTTGTTCTTGAAGTATTTTTTAGTTGGAATACTCTATTTTTATATATTCTTATCAGTTTACCATTTCAAACTCCTTGGTTTTAATAAATAGTTTAATTTTTATTCTTGATTATTTTCTTTGGTGCTTCTCATGAACACATACACACACACACACAACCACACACGCACACACACACACACACAGATATATATTCATGTAGTTATGAACATATATATCTATTAACAAGAATAAATATATGGGTGTATATAAATATATATATGAGAGCTCATAGAATTTCTCTATTAGAATCCTACCTCTCAATATGATCATTTGTTCTTCAATGTCATTTCAAAGAACATATTTTGAAAATATATTTCTTAAAATGGTTTTCAGGACCATTTGAAACTTTTATTAGGATTCTTAATATGAAATTTTGTTTCAAGGTTTTTTTCAAAATTTCTGTTTAATGGACCATTATTAATTTTCATAGATGTTCTTTAATGTTTTGATTAAAAATGTTTTTCAATAGGTTTTTGATGAAGATTCTCCTAGTTTTAAATAAGGTTCGAAATTTGTAACCTTAAAATGTATCCTCTGAACTTTGGTGTCACCTAATGGAATCCCTCTCATTTGAAGGGTGGGTTCACATGGATGGTGGCTAGAGGCGGGATAAGAATTATATTTTCCTCAAGCCAATCCAATATTGTGGTGTTGTTTATTTATATTCTACCTCACCTCACAGATATATAAATATAATGAAAGCATGTGAGTTTTAGTGGCGTATGAGAGACACTTCTATCCATATAGAGATTAGATGAACTAGATTCCCATTATATGGAAGGTATATAGTCAGTTATACCACAAGTTTGGCTTGTTGAGAGCAGTCAGGCTGGTTATTAACATAGAAACATCATCTATGGTCTGATATATGGTTCAAAATTGAGTACTTATGGGGTCACCTCATTTAATTCTTTGGAATTTCTCATGATTAACTATCTAATACTATTTTATGGTTATGATAATTTATTACCCATCTATTTATCTATTTTATGGTTTACCTGTGATTTATATTTTCCTAGTTCTAGTTTTATATTATTTACATGATTCTTGTTTATGATTCTATTGTGATTTTTCATTTTATTCCCTTATTTATGTTATTTTATTTCCTTTGTGTGTTTATATTTATTTATACATGTATGGTTCCTCTAGTGTGAGTTGGATGTTGTTTTAAAATGTGTTTATAGAGTTTATATTTAAATATATCTATTAAAAGGGTTTTAATATTTTCTTTAAATCATTTTTGGGGTTTTAAGATATTTCTATGTGAGAATATTATGATTGGTTTTCTATAAAAGAACAAAATGTATCTTTCAAAATGAATTTCAAAATCACATTGATGGTTTTTTTAGAAAATGTAAATGCATGGACTCTTTGGTGATTGCCTACTAAGAACTATTATTCTCACACCCTACATGTTACACTTTCATTGGTAAACACATGGCTTTATTACAGTTTCATGTATAATTTTGAAGTCACTCTTGGAGATAGTGGTATTTGATGATAGATGGTGACCAAGAGGTCATATATAGACCATTTGGAGTTACAGTTTGACTATATTATTTAGTTAGAATCTTGTATTTGGGTCTTGTTTTTGTCCCACTATAGTTATTTATTTTATATTAGTTTTTATGTTTTCTATTTATATTATGTGCTCTCTTTATCATTTTTTGTATATTTTTTTGGAAAAAACAACCTGATATATTTTTCTCATGATTCCTTGATGATTTTCATTAGCTTATGAGCATCATGGATGCCACTCTAGTATTTCAGGGGCCGATTCGGGTATTTGATTTAGGGATAACCTAGCCTGGTTCATGAAAATATGGGATAAGTTGAAGAATATTTATGAAGGAAATGAGAAAGAAAATAAATCCATCTTACTAATATAGAGACTAAAGTATGAATATCATAAAATGGGAGATGATAAATATGTTGGTGACTTTTTGGAAGGGTTAATGAAATTAAAAGCACTATAATATATTTTGGTGAGAAGTTAGAAGACTCTACTATTGCTAATAATATATTAATAATTATTCCAAAAAATTGATGTTAAGGTATAATCCTCAGTAGATAGAGATCATAAAACTATCTATCTTTATGATTTACATAGTATTCTCATCACATATTAAATGAGAATAGAAAAGGTTATCAAAAATAAAGAAAATAATGATTAGGAAATATCATTTAATGCTTTTATGAAAGGAATGTTGAAAGTGGGTCTTGAGGAAGCATTCCATGACTCGGACTCTGATTATGAGGTTAATAAAAAATTTGATGAATGCATGTCTTTATTTTTAAGAAATGTTAAAGGATGCACAAGAAAGTATTTAGTAAAGTTAACTTTGAAGTATTTTAGTTACAGATCCATTGAACATTTCATGGTAAGATTCCCAAGGATAAAAAAAGATGTATATAGTGACAAGGATGATAGAAATTAATGAAAAAGAGGACAAAAAAATAAAATCTATTTTCAAAAGGAAGGTATTACAAGTTCTATAAACATTAAAAAGTAAAATTTTTGTCCGAAATTTTATGAGGGTAATGATAGTGAAGTGAAATATGAAAACTCCAATATTGATGATGCAGATAAATTTCTTATTAAAAAGTGAATGATGTGAACTTTACTTATGATTGATGCAGCAACTCTGAAAAAGAAGATAAGGAAAATCAAATGGAGTTTTTTTAAATAGTATAACAATTATGTCTCTCAAAGGTAGTTAAACTTGAAAAACAAAATAAGAAGTTAATAAAAGAAGATATATTAGAAAATAATTAAAAATCAGTGATTGAAGTAAAATCGTCGTTGTTAAAAGAGATTGATGAATTTGAGAAGTTACTTGAAAAATAGAAAAATATCAACCGCAGGCTTCAAGAAAACGAAATAGTTAAGGAGAAATAATTTTACCTTGTTAAACATAATCTTATTAAAGCTGATCATGGAATCACAAACATCCAAAACTAAATTATAGGAGATGATTATTGTTCTAATAAGTGTGAACCTTAGAATGATTAAAAATGTATTCCTAGGTAATTATCATTAAAATTGAAATTGTTCAGAAGAAGAAGAAGTTAAATAAGACCCTGTATATAGTCAAAACATACAGAGTCCATGATACTAAAATTTCAGAAAAATCTATATTTGAAGAAAATAATTCTACAACTGAAGACTCGTTTTAGGCTAATAAGAGTCCAAAGTTGAATAAAAATGATGATAAGAATGATGATAGAAAATAGGTACATAGTTTTGAAAAAAATACATATTATCGAGTAAAATATTCTTTCTATAGATATTACTAGTAATTTGGAGGATTTAGGATTCCAACAAATATGTGAGGCTCTAATAATAAACACTATAATAAATCCAGGAGGTACTAGAGGCAGATTTCAAGGGGGATTCATCCAACTCAATGAAGGTAACCTGAATAATCAATAGTGAATAGATTTCAACCACTTAAGACTATTTTTGAAATATGTGATTAGCTCAAACGTCTAGCTAAAAGATGTATTTTAATGATTCCATATCAATACTGTTTATAAAAAAATCTCAAAATACCCTTGTGAATAAAGAAAATTGAAAGGAGAGGGTCCTAGATTAGGAAACTTCTCTCAAAGCTACAAAAGGAAAATGGATTTAGATATTGGCTATGAGGTGTTTTTTATGCATGAATACATATTTGAAATTATTGAAGAATGTAAAATATCACAAAGATGTGATAATGTCTTTTGAAAATGATTATTCACCAAAAATCAAAGGAATTAGATTTTATATCATTGGAAAAAAGAAAAATTGTAATCTAAAATTACATTATTTATTAATGGACTGAAACCCAATCATTCAAGTGTCTCATTGATTTTTGATTAATGAGACTATGTTTTATTCAGAAGAGATATATTTTTTGTTAAGAGGATTAAATATGGAGAAATTGTAATAATTAGATAATTTTTCAATGGAAACTTATTTCATATTAAAGATGCATAGGGACATGTTTTTTGAGAAAGATAGATGAAAACTGGTTATGGAATAAGTGGTATGGGCATATTTTCTAAAGGAATATAGGTAATCAAATAAGGGGATAAATCATTCATGTTGTTACAAATATGATAAGAATAAGACAATAGTTTTGTTTGATAGGTTTGAAAAAGAAGATTATAAATTTAGTTCACAATATAGTTAAGTTAAATTCAACTCATCCCCTAGATCTTATTTATTCAGATATATCTGAGTCCATGATATGTAAATAAATAATTGGAGAAAATTAAATTATTTTATTTTTTTATTATATTACTAAAATACATGTATTTCATTTTTATAATATAAATTATTGTCTCTAAAAATGATCCAAAGATTCTTGAGATGTATTGAAAAAAGTGTATATTTTATAATGAATATTTTAATGCACAATGGAGATCGATACACAAATGGGAAGTTCAGATACTAACTTGAAAAACATAGAATTCATAATGAATTTAGTAAACCACATTGTAATGCCTCCAACCCAGAATCCCGGAGCCGGTGCATTATTTAAATATATTGGAATTATTACAAGGAATAAAATCCAGAAGGACTGATTAATTTAACATTATTGGAAGACTAGTTTATAATCACGATGCCCATAATACATTGGAAAAATAATAATAAAACTTCATACAATATTAAATAATATGAATCCTAGAAAGTTTATTCAATGTTTTATTCTTCATAACCGGGGGAAAAATCATAAAAAAGGGGTAAGCTCAATGCTTAGTAAGGGTAAGTGATACAACATAAGATAACATTAACAATAAGGAAAATTGAATAACTCATGCCACTAAAACATAAACATGTGTATAATATGGATGAAATAAAAATTGAATGAATAATTCCATATAAATAATCACTTGAAACATCGCCATGGATATTCTACTAGTATAATAATCAAATGATTTATATTTTACTAATATCATAATTATTGAATGTTGATTCTGAAAATCATAATCCTATCATTAAGGCCTCATCCAAGACTTCTAAAAATTTTACGGTAAGTCCTCGTCCAAAAACCAATTCAATTTTATCTCATTAAGCCTACTACTGCATCGTGGGGCTATAGCAGGTCCCACCTGTCACTTGCTAAGTCTAATGAATTCCTAATATTTCTATTAAAAGATATATTTAGATAAAAGTGTCCCATAAAATTTTAAAATATTTTAATAATAATCATAGATGAAAATACACAAATTAAATCATTGATAAACTTTTGAGAAAATGATAATTAAACATTACAAAGTGTCCTTACCACTTTGAAACATTTAATTATTAATTACATATAGTATCTTAAGAATAGTAAAACTTGTGATATGATATGTCAAATGGGATTACATACACCACATGTAAGTAATAAGTGGTGAACAAGTCCCAAATCTCATATAATTAAAAGTGTTGTGAGAAAAACCCTTTTATTTTGAAAAGAAGATTTCTTTTGTAAAACCATTTTATTTGTCATTAAATAAGATTTTAAACATGTTTATCCTAGAAAAATTATAGGTAATTTAATTTCAATTATATTTGAGGCATAAATGTTCTTCCAATGAAGTGTAATCATGTAAAAAGAGTTTTTAATGAATATTTAGAAATAAAAAAAATTTAGTGAGGTTCAAGGAAAATATTAAAGAGATTTTAAAGCAGAAAGGAATGTTTGTTTAAAAAAAAATTAACCAAGATTTTTTCTCATGATAATGTTTGTTATTTTAGAAAAATAATTATTGGTTAAAACATATTATATAGTAAACTTGAAAATGGGTACAAATTTGAGAAGTTCCCTTCAATAAGGCTTGTTTGTCATTATTAATTAAGAAGGGGACTATTTTAGAAAATTTAATCCCCATAAAAGAAAGATAAAATGATCTGAATATATGATTTTTGAACATATAAAAAGAATATATAATATTTACACAAAAATAAATAATCATTACATTTGGGTAAGGATAGTGAAGGAATAACTCGAAGGAAAAAATGATGGTTCAGGTGGAATCCCTTACAACTTTGTAATCAATGGAATCATATGCCCCAAAAATTAATAATCATAAAATTAAACATTCAATAACATGAAAATAAAGATATTAATGATATGATACAAAAATGTGAATTATACATACGCCCACATCAAAATTAGGGGTGAGTAAGGCATATTACACAAAAATTAAAGTGAGTTGAGAAAAAACATTCCTTATGTATGAATGTATTCAGAACATGACCTTAATGTAATGAATAATTAATTTATATTAATTAATTAATTAATTAATAAACATTCAAAAATATTTATCTTGTTAATTATAGTTTTATTAAGTTCATTTATATCATTATTGATAAGGTAAAAGATTGAATTTTGTCATTCTGATGTGTTTGTTTCCTTGCTTTTAGGATATGTTCACTTGATTATAAGTAATCAAGTTCATTTGAAATGGATATAATTATCCCAAATAGATATTATTTATTATTAATGAACATAACAATGTATAAATGGTTATATATATATATAATTTTTTACATGTTATGAGGATGAGTCAATAGATAATACTTTTATTTGTAATTTTTTATACTTTTAAGACGATGATTCGATCACAATGAACAAGTTTTGAACTATTTTGTAATATCAAATATAAATGATGGTTCCCTAATCAATACATAATATACAACAAATAGATTATAACATTTGTCAACCATAAATATGGTTTCATTACCAACATTGAAGAATAAATCGAAGAATGAAACTTTGTCATCCATGAAGGTTGTAAATTGCACATCCCAGACGATGATTTATTTTATAAAATAAAAGATTGAGTGTTGTTCAGAGTAGATTACTCAAGAAAAGAAGGGTAAGTTGATTAACTAACAAATTATCTGTAAAAATTATTTCTAAAAAGGTTTCCCCAAAATTAAATAAAGCCCAATTAATCAAGGTTATACTGTTATAAATTTTTACTGTTTAAATAACTTCTTAATAGATTGATTAGTTATCAGTAATCATAATATCATTTATTAATATTACTTTTGAATATATTCTAATAATACAAGAATATTATAACTTCTTTGTGAGACTAACTATTAAATTTAATTTAGTGACTTTCGATTTATAAAGAAAAGCATTTAATCAAAGAAGACTAAATTGAGAAGTAAAGCCGATATAAAACAAGTTGATCAGTCCCAAGACAAGACCTGATCCACTCCACTTTCTTATAAATCTATTACTAGGTATCATTAAGAATTTTTGAGTGGATTTGGACTAGATCGAGAACTTGGACACTGTTCTTGATAACTTTAGAGAGAGAAGCTGCATTAAAATCACTAAGTACATTCTAAAGCTCCTCTTTGAAAACTTTTCTAAGTGTATCATTGTCTAAAGAGGGTTTAGAGGATTGAACAGAGGCTTTAGAAACATTAAAAGTTGTGGTGATAGATTTTAGTTGATTCATCACTTTCTCAAGACACCTCGTATATTCATCAGTGAGATTGTTATGATTAACAACAAGATCTCTCATCTCCTTCACTGTATATTTGTTTTTTCAGCAACCTTTTCATCTATGGAAGCTAAATAAGGTTGAATCTGAGATACAAAAACCTATTGGGTTTGAGGAGCAGCAGGTTCTAGAGGATGAGAAACTACCGATGATCTCTTTTTCATCTATTTTTTCATTTCTTCAATCATACCTCTCAGAGTCTTCACTTCATCAATAAGTATCTTGTTTTCAACTCTGAACTCCTGAATGTCATGAAGAATTTTGGGTTGTATTTTCCTAATAACATTATCCAATAATAATGAGGCATCTCTGCCATGTAAATGTTTCACAAGAGCGGGGTGGGAATTTGATACTTTTTCAACATCAGACAAAATGGTAGCACCAAATTCTTTTAGATTATTTTTACACAGCAACGATCATTGGTCTGATGAAGGTTCAGAAACAGGTATTGATATGGTTTCAGGTTCCTTTACAGGGGAAATATTAGAGACCGATTTCAACTGTAACAAATAGGAATGTTCATGGCCTTTTGCTGAGACTTACTGAGAGTCATCCACATCATAGAAATTGAGGAATTTATGTTGAGTGTCTACAGGGCTAGGATCAACCGAATTTGGTTTTTCAGTAGATTCCAAATTGGGGGGTTTCTCCCCCTCAATAGTTACATATGTATCAGGAATGAGAGGCTTAGGATTCTTAATCTAATTCCACAAACTTATCGCATAGTTCTTCTGCGATTTCTTATCTAGCCAACTAAAAAGCCAGCTCCATCCTTTCTTCAGTTGAAGGGATTATCTAAGGAACAGATTATTCCACTAGGAGTTTCCCAAGGTTTGCCTCTTTCATAAAAGTATCTCTTCCACTATAGTTTCTTCCATGTAATTCGTTTTAGTTTCTTTGGCAGTAGATTCTTTTTCATCCTAAGGTTGATTTTCTAGAGTAACAACATCATTAGGAGCAAGGACCTCTTCTTCAAGAACGTCCCGAGGAATAATATTAATGTATTTCTCCACATAATATATTTCTCTAGGAGGCACACCATCCTCTTCTTCTTCTTCATATGAGTACTCAACAACCTCATCTAGTTCCAAACCAGGATTAGAAATATCTCTGGGTCTTGAGGGATGTTCCGCAGGATTGAATTTTACATAATGGCTGCCATTGTCTTCTACCAATGCCTTTTTCCTAGGGTTCCAATTTATCTTCATCCTCTTAATAGTGACATTTGAAAGGTAGTACTCACATTCCTTTGAAACATCCTCATTGGGTCAAACAATACCTTTAGCATGAAGCTTGGCTGAGATAAGTTGAGTGTAAAATAGGGAGGTTGACTTCGATGTGGCTTTGATGAGTTCACACATGTGAGAATGATATACTTTCAAAATTTGATCTTATGCCCACTTTTCATAAGGTGAATAAGAAACACATCTTAATATTTTAAAATATAAAAATTACCATTTCTAGGGCTAACTAGATTCTATTTAAACTTGAATATAAGCCTTTATTCTCTATCTAGTTTAGCAACAATGGCTCTCTTCTTGGTTCCATTTCTAGTTAAGGCTTTCGTAGCATCCTCCAGATCAAAGAATCCTATTGAAGGTGGGGGTCCTCTCTGATAGTCCTCACAAATTCCTTCATGAGGTATCCTAATGAATAAAACCCATAACCTTGAATATAATGATCATTTCTCCCCATTGATTCAGCTTCTCACGACATAACTATCACCAGAATTAAAAGAGAATTGTAGAGACTAATAGAACTGAGACAATAACATAGGATAGATAGGTCTATCTTCATCCGAAAACCACTCTAGCCAGCCTTGTTCTATTAAAACATTCTGAACAAGATACTTAATTGAGATAAGCAATTTGGGGAAATCTTCTTTCTCAAATACTACAACTCAGTTTACTAGATTTGGGTTTAGAGGACCCTCAGGTGAGAGCTTTGGTGAAATTTTCTTCTTCTTTGAGCTACATTTCTCAGGATTCAACGATGAAGGGAACTTCATCCTGGGCATCCACCGAAGGTTCGGGAAAGAGAGAAGGGTTGTAGGTTGGTAGAGAGATTACAAATGAGTTAATAGAAGAAAGCTCATGTGAAGGACAAATGATACTTCCTTTATTTTATCATTTAGAAATACCAAACGTCTCAAAAGTAAATGTGGGGAAAAAGAGGGGAAATGAATAATTATTATGATAAGGGTTTTTACTTTGTAAATAAAATATCATAAACAATTTTTTCGGTGAAACCATGACTATGTATTTTATGGTGAGACAATCACAGTCATATAGAAATCATGATACACAAACTGTGAGACTATAAACATGAAACAACAAGATATAAAATAGTGAAACATGAAACAGTAATATATCGAATAGTAAGACATCTATTTGATGTTTATCATGCCTAGTTAATGTATTATGTAGTCTATTATATCAAAATTTAGTGGTTTTGTGAATATATCAACAAGAAGATACTCAGTACCAATGAATTCTAATGTGATATCACTCTTTTGATAATGATCTCTCAAAAAGTGATGTCTTATATCAATATGCTTTGTCCAAGAATGTGAAATAGAATATTTTGAGATATTAATAGCACTTGTGTTTTCATAGTTTATGGGTACATGCCTAAATTGATCTCCATAAACTAGTAATGTGTGTTTCACCCACAAAATTTGTGCACAACAGCTGGCAGTAGCTATGTATTCAGCTTCTGCAGTAGATAATGAAGAAAATTATATTTCTTACTACACCATGATACTAGTGACTTTCCAAAAATGTGACATGTTTTAGAGGTTCTTTTTCTATCTAACTTACAGCCACTAAATTCAGCATCAGAATAACTCACTAATTCAAATGATTGTCCTCTAGGATAGAACATTCAAAGATTGGGTGTATACATGTGGTATTTGAAAATTCTCTTTACAAAATTTAAATGAGATTACTTAGGATTTTTTTGAAAATGAGCACACATACACGCACTAAACATAATGTCTGGTCGACTAGCATTCAAGTAGAGTAAACTTCGAATCATTCCTCTATAAGTAGTTTGATCATAATATTTTCCACCTTCATCAAGATCCAACGTACAAGTGGTACTCATGGGAGTGTTACTAATTTTAGTGTTATCCAATAAATAAAGTTTTAGAATATTTTTTATTTATTTACTTTGATTTATAATAATTCCATCATTATTTTGAATGATTTGAAATCGAAGAAAAAATTTCAGTTCACCCATTACACTCATTTCAAATTCATTTTTCATCATTTTAGAAAAATCAACACATAAATAATTTCTTTATGATCTAAAGATAATGTCATCTACAAAGGTTTGAACAACTAAAACATCATTATAAATTCATTTTATAAAAAGGGTAGGATTAGCTATTCCTTTTTTTAAACCATTGGAAATAAGAAAAGTACTCAACCTATCATACCAATCTCTTGGAGCTTGTTTTAAACCATATAAAGCTTTTGATTATTTGAAGATATGATTTTGAAAATGGGGGTTCATAAAACTAGGGGTTGTTCAATAAAAAAATCATCCACGATATACAGATTTTAGAATTCACTATTAACATACATTTGATATAGTTTGAAATTCAGATGTGCAGTATAAGCAAGTAGGATTCAGATGGCTTCAAGTCTAGCTATCGGTGAAAAGTTATCTTCATAGTCAATTCCTTCTTTTTGACTAGAGCCTTATGAAACTAATATGGCTTTGTTTCTAACTTTGTTACTAGCTTCATCTACCTTATTTTTGAACACCCATTTAGTCCCTATGGTGAATGTGTCCTTTTGTCTTTCAACAAGTTTCAATACATTATTTCTTTCAAACTCATTAAGTTCTTCTTGCATAGACATCACCCAAAATTCATCATTGGTAGCATAATTAATGTTTTTAGGTTCATGTAGTGACTAGAAGACTTGATGCTCAACCTGATTTCTAAGAGAATCTCTAGTTTTTGTTCCTTTTTCTAGGTCTCATACAATAGCATCTAAAGGATGGTTCTTAAGAGTTCTAAAAGTTCAAGAAAATGAGGGACTCTTGATTTCAGGTTCATTGGTAGGTCCAGGTTCCTTGTGACTTGATTCTAGTGAATTTTGAGAACTGGAAGTTTTCATAGATTCTATCACAGATGTTTTTGAGGATTTTGAATTGATGTTTATATTTGATAAATCATCCTCCAGGTTTACTAGATATGTTTTAGGCTCATGTGGATCTATTTCATAAAATTTTACATGGACAGATTCTTCCATACATTTAGTTCTTTTTTTGAACACTCTATAGGATTTACTAGATATGGAATATCCTAATAATATACCTTCATCACTTTTGGATTCAAATTTTTCAAGATTTTCCTCAGTATTATGAATATAGACTTTACATACAAAAACATTGAATTAGTTAACCTTGGGTTTTCTATTGTTCCATAACTTATAAGGTGCCCTCTTAAGAATGGGTTTGCTCAACACTCTATTGATTATATAGCATATTATATTGACAACATTAGCCCAAAAATAAATAGGTAGGTCATATTCACTAATAATTGTTCTAGGTATTTCTTACAGGGTTCTATTTCTTCTTTCTACAACTCCATTTTGTTGAGGTGTTCTAGGGGAAGAGAAATTGTGACTATTACCATTTTTTGAGAAAAATGATTTAAATTCTTGAATTTCAATCTCAAAGACCTGATCACTTCTTATGGATTTAATTATAAGTCCAGTGTGATTTTCTACAGACTTGTCATATTTAGTAAAATAAGAGAGGGCTTCATTTTTGTGAGCCATAAAGAAGTTCCAAGTATATCTCGAAAATTCATCTACTAGGACATAAACATAGTGCTTCCCATTTAAACTAGAAACTCTAGATGGTCCAAACTAATCCATGTGAACCTATTCGAGAAGTTGAGAAGTTGGCACTTCTTTCTTTTATTTGAAGAAAACATTGTGTTGTTTTCCCTTTTGACACGGATTACACACTTTGTCATTTGGAAACTCAAGTTTGGGTAATTCTTTAACAAGGATTTTTTTAGTTATCTTTCTAAGGGAGTGAAAATTATAGTGTCCTAGTCTCCTATTCCAGATCCAAGACTCTTTATGAAATACACTTAATCATGAAACATTTTTAAAAGCAAAAGAATCTATGTTAACAGAGTAAAAATTTACATTTCTTAATGCAATAAATACTAATTCAAATTTAGAATTATAGACATTGAAAGCATAATTTCCAAATTTAACATGAAATTCATCATCACATAATTGTAAGATAATAAGAAGATTTTATTTTAATTCATCGACAAATCGTACTTTAGAAATCTATACTGAATTAGATTTATCGATTTGGACGAGGCTAATAATCGTTCCTTTGGAATTTTCACCAAATGTGACATATCCTCCATATATATTGATTTGGTTCATGAAGCCTGAGTAGTCTCATGTCATTAATTTTGAGCATCCATTGTCTAAGTACCGTATACTTTAGTAGGAGCTCTTTAATAAGCTATCCTACAAAAATCATTATGCAAAAAAATATTTTGGTACCAATAATTGATTGGGTCGAGTAATATTATTAATAAGTGCTTTAGGAACACATATCTGCCTTATAGATTTTTTATAAGAATTAAGTAAACTATTTTAAAAATAAACCATACTCAATCTAGAAAAACATGAAACAGTAGAATATGTATCATGAATTTAATTAGTTGATTTGTGTCAAGAACTAGGAGTAAAAATTCATGTCCTAGATTTAGAGGCAAAATTCATTCTACCAAGGTTTCTTTTACCAGGTTGATAACCAATGCCAGTGTTTTATTTAGGGGAAATTTTTTCCCTATCATTTGGGTAATGGTATTTTTTCCATTGGTAAACTTTTCAAGGTCATTCTTCAATTGATCACTAGACATTTTCAATTCAATTTTTTCTTTATGTAGTTTAGAATTTTTCTATTTTTCAGTTGTGTGTTCAGATTTAACTGTCACTGTGAGATAATGTTGTTTCTTCAATGATTTATATTTGTCTTTTAGTTAATTGCATATTTCATCAATCATGTTACAGTATTCAAACATTTCTTCATTAGTCATGTTCTCAGAGAACACCCATCTCCAGAATAGTATAAATCATGTACATAAGAATCCATAGTTACCTCAGATGTGTTTGTCATAAAACACATATTGGCTTTGTTAGCATGATCATCATGTGATGTTTTTGAGTCACTTGAGCTATCCTCGAAAGCACTCCAAGTTGCTTTCATGGACTTTTTATACTTCTTATCCATATCATCATATTTCTTTTTGTACTTGAGCTTTGGAAAGTCATCATTGATATGTCCTTTGCGCTTACACTTAGAGCGACCAATTTCATTAGTCTTGTCACTTCTTTTCTAGTCCTTCTTCCAATTTCATTTTTGGTTATATTTTCCTTTGAAGTTAGGTTTTCTTAAAATGTTCATATTATTGTAAAATCACTTAAAAATTTTGGCTAATTGAGACATCTCCTCATTAATGTTAGGTGATGATTGTTCACTGGTGGATCTTTCTATAGAAGATTCCAGTTTCCCTTTGTCTTTGTGTTCAGAGGTGGTGGTTGGAATGGAACAGATTTCATCTTTGGTTCAACATCCTCTTCCTTATTTACTTTCATCTCTTCCTCATACATCATAAGTTTCCCAATTAGTTCTTTTACGCGTAGATTTCTGATGTCGCATGATTCCCTAATAGAGATAGAGGTTCCCCTCTATCTTCCAGGAAGACATATGAGAAGTCTCATGATATGTTCCTTGGCAGTGACTTCTCTTCCAAGAGAAATCATTGTGTGGAGAATTTCATTGAACCTAAGATACATTTCATAAATAGGCTCATTAAGTTTCATTTTAAAATTATATTATTTAATATTATAATTATTAAATCCCATTTCTTTTACACTAGATGTTCCTTCATGTGAGATAGATAGGGTATCCCAAATTTCATGGGCAATTATACATGAAAAAATTCTATTATATTCCTCATCTCCTAAGGAGAATCATAAAGAACTCATAGCTTTGAAATTTTTATTGTAGGTAGTTTTGGTAGGTTCATCCCATGTGATTATATCAATTGTGGGAATCTTATATTCATCTATAATGGAATACCAAATATCAGAGCCCATACTCTCTAAGTGCATTTTCATTTTAATTTTCCATTGAGAATAGTTGGAGCTATTAAAGAACAATGAATTTTTGGTTACAGCACCTTCTAATATATTATCCATAATAAAATATTACATTAAAAGAGCTAGAAATTTAGAATTAAGAAAATTTTATAGATCTTTAAAGTAAAACAAAAATCACAATTGTATGAGATTAAACAAAGTCTTAATAACCTCCTTTGATACCAAATGCTGTTCAGAGTAGATTACTCAATATGGGTGGGGTGAATTCAGTAACTATAAAAATTTCTAAAAAAATTATTTATAAAAATGTTTCCCCAAAATTAAATAAAACCTAGTAAATCAAGGTTATAATGTTATAATATTTTGACTGTTTAAATAACTTCTCAGAAGATTGATTAGTTCTCAGTAATCTTAATATTAGTTATTAATATTACTTTCTTAGATATTTTACTACGAAAAGACAATTATAACTTCTTTCCAAGACTGACAATCAAAGTGAATTTAGTGACTTTCAAGTTATAAAGAAAAGCAGTAAAACATAGAAGACAAAATTAAGCAGCACAACAGATATGAAACAAGTGGTTCAGTCTCAAGTCAAGTCCTAATCCAATCCACTTGGTGATCACTTGCCACCAAAAATTTTATATAAATAAAATTGATCCACACCCTGGATCGGGGTTAAACAATAGTACACGAGACTGTCCAAGCCACACATGGACCTCTTCCACAGTTCTTCGTGGGTACAAACTACCAGGCCACACAAGGACCTCCTCCACACTTATTTTTGTGTATACACAATGGTAAAAGAATGTTTGAGTAAGGATATATTTCATCCTTCAGTTTAATGAAAGATATAGAGTGTTTTATATATAGAGACACAAAATGATTGAAAGTTATTAAAAATGATACACAATAGAGCAGTAATATTGGGATAGGTTTAGAAGTGCTCTGAGTGTTGATCTTTGTAGCTCTAGAATTATGAGATGAAGCAAATAGAGAACTTGAGTCCCTGCCTGGAAAAAAGAGTGTCGTAAGTCTGATAGACCCGGTGTGTGTTCTTCGTGATGTTTTGACTGTGTGAAGATGTTCTCGGTATTCCATTATGCTTTGTGTGTTCTTCAGTAGAGTCGAGTTTCATGACCCAATTCTATAAATGTATACCGTTCTCACGTTCATGCCCACCAGCTTTTTTTTTGTGTTGGGCTACTTCTTTTTCTAGGCGGCATTACTCTTTTAGCATAGAGTGCATGGGTTGGGGCCGAAAGGTTGCATGTATTATGCACCTCATACCTTGTACTGTCAGATAATGTTTCTATAAAGAAACATTAATTATGTTAGTGCATTAAAGTCTTTAAATATAACCATTATAAATTAAATTGAAAGAAGAAAAAATATATTAGGAAACAGTGTAATAGTATGTCATGGAAATAGTGTCTCCTTCACAAGGTGTCTGGATTGGTCACATTGTCTCATGGTTGCAGTGTCTGGATGTTTACAGTGTCTTCTTGTTCGCGGTGTCTGCTTGTTCATAGTGTATCAATGTATCGGTATCTCAAGGTTACGTTGTCTCAAGGTTATAGTGTCTGAAGGCTATGGTGTCTCAAGGTTATGGTGTCTTGGTTCATGGTTCCTGCTTGATGGTGTCTGCTACATAGTGATTGCTTCACGGTGTCTTCTTCACGGTGTGTGCTTCACGGTGTCTGCTTCACGATGTCTTGAAGTCACGGTGTCTAGTTTACTTTTCTAGACAGACATAACCAGCGGCATAAAAATGTTGCCTCAGACTTTTCAAAACAATTGTATTCGGACTTAATCAATGTTGGTCATAGAATGTATTAGACTTAATCATCTTTCAAAGAAGGTATTGATAAAGTAAACCAAGGATAGTATAAATTAATTAAACTAAATGTAGAGAAATTTAAATATTGAATGGATCTTCTTAAATAATAATAATACTTAAACAATAATACACATGATTTGATATAATTTACAGGATTTATCCAGGTTGAATAGGATTTGGGATCATTAAAACCTGACTAGTACATAAGGAGTCCAACATATAGAGTGAGGAGATTGATAATGGTTATTAAATAAAAATAATATAATTATAGAATATATATGATACTGGAGTTATCACGATCAATTATGCATATGAGGTTAGGAGAAAATAATAAATGAAATAACTTAAAAATAAATTAAAGGGGAAAGGAAGAGGATTTTACTTCTTGAGATATCCTAATTGAGAACCTCTTTAAGGGAAGGGGTTTTGGTCTTTTTGAAAGACAAATATATTCTATAAATGGTGAGAGACTATGGAAGAGTATTTGGGTAGAACATGGAGAATATTTAAGGCTTAAAGGAGTGAATATAATAGGGAGTGATTGGTGGTCTTTATATTGGAAGAGAGGAGGGTTTTCCAATTATTTTAATCAATATTTTACTATTTTGGCTCAAGAGTATAAGTAGTATGGATTATTTTGACTTAAAATTGTAATAAGTGCATGTGAGTTTGAAATAATGGACATTTACATCAGCCATTATTCAATCACAATGCAGAAATTCATTTATTTTTCATATTTCGTAAATTATAGATATTCTGTATTCACCAAATATTAAACTATTTTAGATAAATCCAAAAACTTCACCCTAAATTGTTTTTTATTTTTTGAATTAAAAAATGTATTATAGTTTTCAAAAAACACATCTAAATATATAAAACATAAATTAAAATAAAATCATTATTTACTTGAAAAATTCATATTTTAATTTTAGAAATGATTTTATAATACTTTTAAAAAATAAATGAGATCTCATAAAATTATCCTAAAATAATAATAATAAAATATTTATTTTGGAATAAATTTTATGGAAATTAATTTTATTTTTAATAATTTTATTTAACTAAAATTGTAAATAAATATTTATTACTCAAATAAAAACCAACAATTAATTATTTATTTTTACAATTTTCAATCTCATTTATAAGGTGCATTAAGATTATTTATAATTTAATGGGTGAGTTTACTATAAATAAGGGTCATGTTACTATTTATAAGGGTAGCATTACTATTCATGAGGGTATATTACTAATCATAAGGGTCAAGTTACTATTCACTAAAAAGTTAAGTTGATCCTACTAGACTCTAAAACACTTTATGATTGCAATGTTATATGTCGATTTTTCGAAATTCGAATCCTAAAAGTGGAAAAGTTTTGTTTCATCGATAGTTTATACCTATAAAGAAGTGTTGCTTCATAGAGACTCAGTGTTATGTGTATATAATATATCTAATGAATTGAAATTAATTATGAATAAATATACCATAAAATCATGGGGTGTCATATTAATGGCGAATATATTCGTAACATAATTTAGTATTTGTCATAATAATTATAATAGTCAATATATATGTTATATTTAATTAAATAATATATTGATAAAAATGAATTTTTAAAAAATAATCAAATATATATATTTATGTTAAAATATTTTTTTACACAAAGAATAATACTATAAAATAGTATTTTTTAGAACATTAATTAATTTTACATATATGAATTATACTTATTTATAAGTATTATTATTAATTAAAACAATAAATTATAATTTTTTTAAAATAGTTAAAAAAATTACCCGGGTGTTATATTATTCCCCCCTTAACAGAATTGCATCATCGCAATTAAAAACTTCACTTTGAAAGTTAAAGGTCAATATTTGAGAATTCCCTTATGGTAAACCCAAATAAAAAACAGGGTTAATAAAATATCCTCTTTTAAATAAGTTAAGGGAAATGAGGTTGTCACCACAAAATTTTTTCTTTCCAATGGGGTGACATTAGTTTGAAGTAAAAACATGGACATAGAAGAAAAATAAAACTATCATGTTCTGATGCAATGTGATAGAGAACATGTTCAGATAAAATTTCATTAGTAAATAACTATAAACTATTGTAAAAAAAATTAATTTATATTATCAATGATTATGATAATAGAAAAGAAATTGATTTTAGAATGTTTTCCTTCTGTTGATGAATTATCCTACTCTATAAGAGTATATATATATATGTTTCAATTTCCTAAACACAATCATATCCTTTGATAGTGGCTTGAACTATCTATACTTAATCTCTTAGCATGGGTTGCATCATCTGTTGAAGAAATACATTAACCTCTAAAACCTCATACAATGATCAACTTAAACCATTCATAAAATTTTAAATTTCCAAAATATAATGATTCAACACATTAGAAAAAAGGTCACTGAATTTCCATGATAAACATAGACATGAAGTATCTCTAAATATTCATATTCCAAACATGAAAATAACTTCATCATGTATCCTCTTAAAATATGGTAAAAACTAAAAATACCATAACACCTTTCTGAAAACATGAACTATTCTGTATTCCATAAGTAATATACATGTTATTGGATATATTTCATAAATCAAAAAATGTTGTAAACTCCATCGATGATAGCATGGACCACTTCTTGAGAAGTCAATAATCAGTTCCAAGGTAGTCAGTACTTATCAAAATCAATAATTTCTTTATCATTATCTCAACATCATCAATATATTAAGGGTTTTATTTCCATCAGTCACATGTTTTCCAAAAAAAATTAACTTTCTTCTGAATATCTTTTCTCAGTACCATTCATCATATGGTCTCAATTCTTTAATGAAAAATTATTGTAGTACAATCCTTATATATTCCATAATTCTTATAACCAGTACATTGCTAATAAAATATTCAAATGAAATAATTATTCAATATACATATTAATTATTCCTTTTCATCTGTGGAAGTAGAATAACTTGATCAATATCCAATATTATCATTTGGGGTATATTTCTATGAAGCATGGGACATTGATTCATATAGTATCACATCTCCTCATAGTTGAAGCATTGTACATTGGAAACCTTTTTCATACCCTTTCAATCACAGAATTGGTGTCCATTTTTTCACTCTTATAACAAACATCCATTCCCTTCAATCATTTTCCGGGGGAATTATTTCCATAGTTATCAAATGATAAGAAAACCATCATCCCTTATTCCCTTTATCCATGTTTTCTTTTTTACGGCCCTTTCTTCTATTGGTTCCATTCAAAGACATAAGAATCATATAATTATTTAATTCTCTTATTAACACATGCTATTATTTCCCCAAATGTTAAGGATACCTTGGAGATTATTTCCCTTCATAATTTAGGCATTAGACCAAAAAAGATATGATCCTTCTTAAACTTTTTATCATGTGAATCAGTGGAGTTCTCATTCCATCTTCTAGGAACCATTTCTAAAATATTACATATATTATATTAGTGCATAAAATTATTAACGTTATATAACTATAATCATGGTATGACATATAACATAAATTTATGCATCGTAAATCCTAGAACTATATACTTTGGTTACTTTGGAAGCATAAATCCTACAAATCGTTATGTAAGAAAAATGTGAATTATCCTAAGAATATCCCCCAAGAGTATAAAACCATCTACAATATAAGGCCATTTTTCGTGTACCAAGTTACACCAAATCAAGCTGAAAACACCTTGCCATAGTTGTTTGTCCTAGGTACATTTGTGCCATAACCACGCTCACTTGTAGTATCCAAACATGGATGTATTTTTTAGGGAGATTTACATAATCTATACTACACCAAAATTTTGGGATGTTATTCTTTTATTACCCTCATATTATATCTTATAGTTATGTTCCCAAACCTATGTTTTCTAAATCTAGTTTCCATGGTTACTAATAAACTTCCTTTGATGCCAACTGTAATGCCCCAACCCCAGAATCCTAAAGCTGGTCCATTATTTCAATACATTGGCATGATTACAAAGAATGAAATCATGAAGGATCTATCATTTTAGTAGTCTCATAAGACTATATTATAGTCATTATACACACAATACATTTTAAAACTATAATAAATCATGATATAATATGAAATAAACTGCATCCATGAATGTTTATTCAATCTTGTATTCTTCATAACCTAGGGAAAGGAAACATAATAAAGAGTCAATCTCAGATGATCAGTAAGGGTAATTTATACATTATAAGATATCATAAATAATATGTCAAAGTTAATAACTCATTCCACTAAAACAAGATATTGAGCACAATATGGCAAGAATAATAACTAAATGAATAATGCCATATAAATAATCACATGAAACATAACCATGGATGTACTACTAGTCAATTAATAACATTATTTATATATTAATAATATCACAATGAGGGAATTCATATTCCCAACATCATAAACATGTCGTCGATGCCTCAACAAAGACTTCTAAAAATACTAGGGAAAGACCTCCTCCAAAACCCAATTCTGTTTTTTCTCATGAGACCTACCGATGCATAGAGGGACTGTTGAGGACCCCACACATCACTTTATAAGTCAAATGGATTCCTAATAAATCTAATTGATTATATATTTAGATAAATTTTTTCCCATATCACTTTTAAATATTTCATTTGTGATCATAGACAAAAATACCCTAATTAAATCATTGATAAATTCTTGAGGAAAATGATCAATAAACATCCTAATGTGTCCCATACCACTTTAAAACATTTAATATTTAATTAAATATAATATAATAAGAATAATGTGACCCATGATTTGATATATTAGAGTTCATTACATACACCAAATTCAAGGAATAAGTTGTGAACAAGTCGTAAATGTCATAGAATTAAAAGTGAGATGAGAAAACACCTTTTATTTTAGAAAGAAGTGGTCATTAAAAACCATTTTTATTTTTCATAAAATCAGATTGTAAACATTTTTATCCTAGAAAAGAAAAGGGAAAAAATTTAAATTATATTTTATTAATAAATGTGGTCTAATTGAAGTGAAATCATGTAAAAAGAGTTTTTAATGATTCTTTAGAAATAAAATATTATAGTGTGGTTTAAAAAAATATTAAAGAGATTTTAAAGTGGAATTGCATGTTTGTTTTTAAAAAAATAGGAAATTAACCAATATAGTTTTTTATGAATAATTTTGAGCTTTTAGAAAAATAATTTTGGCTTAAAAGGTATTATATAGTGTTCTTGAAATTGGGGAAGAATTCGGGAAGTTCCCTCGAATCGGGCTTGTTTATTGGGAAGAAATAATAATTGAACTATTTGAAAATATATAATACCCATAAAGAAGATGAAATGATCTAAATCTATGACTTTGGAAAATAAAAAATAATATAGAATATGTAAACAAAAAATAAATAAACATTACATTTAGGTAAGGATAGTGAAGGAGTAACTCGGAAGGAAAATGATGGTTCAAGTGGAATCCCTTACCACTTTGTAATCAATCGAATCGTATGACCCAAAAATTAATAATCATAAATAGAGAAATTTAATACCATAAAAATCAAGAGAATCATGATAGGATACATCAATTGGTAGTATATATACACCACACAAAATAATTAGTGGGGAGTAAGGAATATTTCATGGAAATGAAAGGGTGTTGAGAAAACTCGTACCTCATGTCTGAATGTATTTTTCACATGACCTTAATTTCCTAGATAATAAAAATAAATACATTAATTAATTTTTTAATACCCATATCTAAATATATTTTATTCATTATAGTTATATTAATCTCATTTATGTCCTTATTTATATGTTATAAGATTGAATTCCGTCATTCTAGAGTGTTTGATTTCTTGATTTCATGATCGGTTTGCTTGATTATAAGTAATGGAGTTCATGTGGAAGAGATATAATTCTCTATATTTGATATTATATATTATTAATGAAAATCTATAAATTTTAATTGTTATATATATCATTTACTTACATGGTATTAGGATGAATCAATAGATAAGAATTTTAGTGATAATCATTTAGATTTTTATGACGATTTTTCGATCACAACGAAGTAGTTTTGTTCTATTATTTAATAACATGTATAAATGATAGTTCCAGAATCATTAAATAAGATAAAATAAATATTTTTTTAATTTGTTTCAACCATAATTTTTTTTTCATGACCATAATTTAAGATGAAATTTTATAATGAAACTTTGTCATCCACGAAAGTTGTAAATTGGCACCTTCTGGATGATGATTTCTTTTATAAAATAAAAGAGAAAGAGTGAAAATATTGATAATGGTTATTACATTAACATGATATAATAATAGTATATATATAATACTGGAGTTATTAAGATCAATTTTGTAGTGGATATTAAGAGATAATAATAAATTAAAGAACATAAAAAAGAAATTAAATGGAAAAACTAAGAGGATTTTACCTCTTGAAATATCCCCCTTGAGAACCTCCTTATAAGAATGGGTTTTGGCATTTTGGAAAGCCCAAGAGGTCCTATAAATGGGTATAGACTAGGTAAAATTATTTGGGAAGAACTTGGAGAAAATTCATGTATTATAGGAGTGAAGAGAAAATGGAGTGAGGCGTGGTTTTTATAGTAGAGGAGATGAGAGTTTTTCTGTTATTTTGATCATTATTTGAATATTTTGGCTCAAGACTATGAATAGTCTCAACTATTATGACTAGAAATAGAAATAAGTGAATTTGGGTTAGAAAAAATGTCCATCTACATAATCCATGACTCAATAATGATGCATAAATTCATTTATTTATCATATTTCATAAATTATCAAATTTCACTGTTCACAAATAATTCATGTATTTTAGAAAAATCGCAAAAAATCACTCTAACCATTTTTAGACCAGTAGAATTAAAAAAGGGACTCCATATTACCAAAATAATTTTCTAAATATGTGATGTTTTATTTTTAAATAAAATGATTATTTACTTGAAAAATGTAGATTTTAATTTTAAAACTGATTTTATAATACTTTGAAAAATGAACCAAGGTCTCATAAAATTATCAAAATATCATAGAGAAATAAAATATTTATTGAGGAAAAATATTTATGGAAATGAAGTTAATTTTAAAAAATTTATTAAATAAAAATTGTAAATACATACATATTACTAAAAAAATACAAATACTTAATTATTTATTTTTAAAACATTCACTCTCATTTATAAGGTGCCTAAATTTTATTTATACTTTCAAGGTTGTTATTAATATTCCTAAGGGTCATGTTACTATTTATAAGGGTAACATTAATATTCATAAAGGTACATTACTATTCATAAGGCTCAAGTAACTATTCACTAAAAAATTAATTTCATCCTTTTATACTCTAAAACACTTTGTGATCACAACCGTGTATGTTCATTTATTGAAATTAAAATCATAGAAGTGGAAAATTTATGTTTAATGGATGTGTTATAATGATAAAAAAGCATTGTTTCACAAAGAATCAGAGTTATGTGCATATAATTTATTTAATGAATTGAAATTTTTTATAAAGAAATATACCATAAAATTTTGGGGAGTCATATTAATAGTGAATATATTCATAAGATAATTTAGTATTTATCAAAATTGTTCTAGTAGTAAATATAAATATAATATTTAATTAAATAATCTACTAATAAAAATAAATTTTGTTCCAATAATAAAATATATATATTTTTAATAAAATATTCTTTTACACAAAAATAATATTGTAAAATAGTATTTGTTTTTTAGAACATTAATTAATTTGAAAGCTATAAATTATAATTATTTATAGGTATAATTATTAACTGAAACACTTAATTTTAAATTATTTAAAATCATTAAAAAATTAATGGAGTTTTACACACACACACCATAGTAAAATGGTGTCACTAAAAGAAGAAATAAATGTTTGAGGGAGATGTATTGAACCATACAGATTAAACACGATACTTCTTGATAATTTTTCATGAAAGGCTATTGGAGCTGAAATTCACATTCAAAATCACTATATATATAGGAAAACCCTTTACATGACTCCATATGAGATTCATTACAATGATACCCCAAGTTTAAATTATTTAATGTGATTTGGAAGCCCCTGTATAATCAAATTCAAAGGTGAGAATAATTAGAATTTTTATCATAGAGGTGTTGATGGAATATTTATTAGATACCGTCATATTGGAAAAGGAATAAAGATTATACAATAAATAAATATTCATTACATTTAACTCTATAGAATTGAAAGTGTTACATCATTCTAAAATAACAACTTCACAATCAGATGTAGATATGAATGGAAGTGAGGAGGAAGTGGCTATAGTTAAACATAATTAAAACGTTCCCGAGAGAAGATATAATATAGAATATTCACATAAAGAATATTATAACTCATCATTTCAGGTGGTGAGGAATAATCACATTCATCTCATCAAATGTAGGGATCATGTTTTGGTCTAAAATATCAATATAGATTATGTATAATAGGTTCATACTAGAATAAAATCAAGGCTAGTGTCATATATTTACTTGTTTTTATAGGATTTCCCTAGATACTTTGAAGAAGGTTTGGAGAATTTGGAGTGGGTAGATTTTGTGAATGATGAATTGGATTAGATTGACAAGAGTGGTATATGTGAGCTTATACTCAAACTATAAGATATTATTATTATTTGAACAAAAAAATGTCAATCATTTTGAATGAAAATGGTGATGTAATAAGAAAAAATGTAAGATTAGTTTTTAAATTAAACTCTCAAGTTGAAGGCATTGATTTTGATGAAATTTATTCATCATAGAAAGATTTGAAACCATAGAAATATTTCTTTCTGTTACTACAAAATGATTATATAAGATATTCTACTTGTATGTCTAGTAAGATTTTCTTAATGCAGGTATTGATGAATAGTTGTATACTGAGAAACCATGTGGCTTCTTTCTAGGTCAATATGAAATATATTTTTGCAATTTAAAGAAGGATTTATATGAAATAAAACATTCTTCAATAAAAAGTTTTTCTAAATGGGATACTTTTTTATAGAAGATAATATTTAGAAAAATGAAAATTTGAATGTAACCTCTACATAATAGAAAACCAAGATGGGTCCCTTGTTGTGATTGTTTATGATGATGAAGTCATATAGATAGGTAATTATGAAGTAACATGTGAAATGTTTACGAAATTGATGAAGAAATTATTTGAGATGGCCATGTGAGGTTAAATTAAATACATTCTTGTATTATAAATCTCTCAAAAGAAAAGGTACATTTCCCTATATCAAGAGAAGTATTCTAAGGAATCATGAATAGATTTTTCATAGAAGATCCAAAAGGCTGATTCCACACCTAGGTTATTGTGAAAACATTTATCAAATGATTTTAAATAAAAGGATGTTGATCCTATAGAATTTAGGTAGTTGATTGGAATCCTTCTATACCTAACTGGTTAAATGATACATCAAGTTTATTCTATTAAACTTTTTTCCATGTATCAAATTACTCTAAAAGATTCATATTATTCATATGGTAAGAGAATCAATGATATATTAAAGTCACAATTTGATTTGGTTTAAATATGATAGCTCAAGAAAGATTGATTTTTTTGATACATAGATGTTGATTCGACAAGTTTTGTCGAGGAAAGAATACAAAAAACTAGTGAGGTTTTCATCATGAGATAGATGTGTATGAGTTTCCATATAAAGAAACAAATTTTTCTGACTCCCAACACTAGTTAATTTTATTATATATCTATTAATCAAATTGTTACATAGTTAGTTTGGATAATGAAACAACTAGGAGATTTTTTAGTTGATGTGAAGATGCCCTGTATCTTGGGTTGTGATAATCAAAGTTGTATAAATCAAAGTAAGAATCTATTGAATCATTATTAATATAATCACATTGATATTAAACATCACTTCATTAAAGATAATTTAGAAATAAATTAACTAGATCTGATTTTCGTTACTACAGTGGATAATGTAGTTGATATCTTTACTAAAAAATCTAGAGGAAACATTTAAGAAATTGAAGTTGATGATGGTTTTAAAAACACAATCTCTTCCAGGATAAAGTATGTGAAATTTTTCCCCTTTGTCACCTTGTCTTTTGATGTTTTTTTTCAAATGGGAAGAAAATATGTAAAATAAATCCATGAATTTTTTTGTGTTATACCTTAAAAGGAAGTGAAAATACTTAGGGGAGTTTTTAAAATGTGTATGTTGTGATGTCAGAATGCTTGAAATATTTTAACAGTTATTTATGAGGATGTAGGTAGTTTCTCTATATAGGTTGAACCCTATTTTTATAATTATTTTTAGAGTAAAATAAGTTATTAATAAAGTTTCTAAATCATGTATTTATAGATATCGTGGTATTTTTGTTCAATGAATATTTTTTTATACACCAATTTCATTCATCTAGGCTTAGAAATTTTGGATATTGATCCATTCATTTAGTTTCAAAGTTTCACTAATTTATATTCTTTGGTTTTCAAAAAAATTACCAAGGCGGAGATTTTTGAGACCAAGAAACAATTATGTGTAGTTGATGTAAGAATAATATGGTTATGTTGAAAGAAGGATTTATTTAAGTGCTATAATTTATTGACTCTTGTATATCACTTTAGTATGATGATCATTCCTCATGAAGTTTTAAACAGAGTTTTGGTTGATGTATGGAGTCCAACAGACTGAGTACAATAGACCAAGTCCAATGGACCGAGGATGACACCAAATATTTTAACAATACCAATGAACTAAGATGTTCAAACAAATAAAATTAGATGATGCTTTGATAGTTTTTATAGTACCAATATCATGATCATTCTACGGAATTCATGATCCTAGATAAAGTTGTCCAGAGTAAGAAGATGGTATAACTTGGTGGAACTATAGTACCTAGACAAAGGGAAGGGTTGTTGAAGTTTTTTCAAATGAAGAGACGTACGGAGTGTATCAGATAAAATTGTACAAAGATCAAGATGATAATTAAATAAGTATAGAAAATAGATATCTAATAATAGTCATAAAATAGAGACCACTATATAGAATTTCAAAAAGTCATCTGATAGATTAAATCATTTATAATTTTACAAAGTCATCTGACATAGTTCAATAGATAAACATTTTCAAAATCATTGGACATATAAGATATTGTGTAACCTCCAGAGGAATGAGAGTTCAAATGAATAATTTAGACGGAGTAACTCCAAGAGATCTGAGTGGATGAAACCAGAAAATATTACCATATGGAAAAGTATGAAGTTTATTGAATGGAGTATTTTTCATGATGTCTTAACGAATTAATGTTTTCGAAATTCAGTTAGTTTATTTTTCAAATACATTAAATGTGATGATGTTGAGATGGATGTTCAACACTCCAAAAATCAAAAAGGAAAGATCATGATTCAAGCTAAGATTTAATGAATTTATTAATAACTTTTATGGAAAACATTAAAGAATTCATTGTGAATACTATTGGCTCCCCTTAACCCCGATGTTTAAATAAGTTAAATTAAATAATGTTTGAGAGGGTTGTTAGAAGATTGAGTGGGATAATTGAACGTGAAATTCACACTACTACCTATGTTTTTAGGGTAATTATGGATATATAAAGGGGATATGGTGCACTGAGAAATGGTTAACCAATATAGTTTCTTCTAGGAGAAATGATGAATAAGTGAAGTGTCATGTTATCAGATAGATTTTTCCAATAAATTGGTACCAGATGAAAAATTCAATGAAGTGATGAGACAAAAATAAGTTATTATATGAATAGGGACCAAATATACTAGACCAAGTACATTGAACTAATGGTACCATATGGATATGTTATCATACAAAAAGTTTCATAAATAAGTATTGGAAAAATTTCTTCCTTGTTTCTATGTATAAATGTTTATTGGAAGTAGAATTTGTAGGAAGGAAGGTGTGTATAATGAATAATATTGAAAACATAACAAATCTGATTTGTAATGGTTCTTTTATTGTTGTAAACATTATTCTATCATACTTTCTATGTGATTAGCACATGAGATATCTATTTACAATAGTTATTTTAAAGGTATGGATATTCCATACTTGTTTTAACCACTAAAGTATTGTAATCTAGTGGATATGTGTTTTTTTATTATTTCAAAACCATTTCAAAGAGTATCTACTATTATTAAGTATTGAACCTTGTAAATAATTGGGTTCTTATGGGTGTACATGTTTTTCCTAGTGGATTAAATTATCACAAACTGTAGGTGAAGGTTTTTTTAATGAAAACATAAAATTAATTGACCACTAATTCACCCCTCTCAGTGATCACATAGATCTTGACTAATCCTTTCATATTACACATTCTAATGTTAGGGAATATGATTATTTTATGTCACAATGGTTTTTGAATAATAATTTAGGTTCCTAATTGATGGTATATGTTATCATTTCATTCTCATCAATTTTTGGTTAACATTTCAATGATCTATTCTATTATTATTTTTTCATTCCTAATTATCTCTTCTTATGACATCATGATCTTCTTTAATCAATCATGATATTTTATCAAGATCATATCTCTCAATTTTTAATGATCTAGTGATTAATATTATATATATAATTTATAATTTTTTAGTACCTAATGTTATATAAGATATATTTATATTTTAATAATTTATACAGTATTTTTTACGATGAATTGGAAGTCAAATTGGGTGATAAGAAAAAAATTATCATAGTCTCTAATGTGTACAAACAAATGAGTTTTGGAGGTGTGATTCAAAATTGATGACATGTCTATAATAAGGTATAATGATGAATCATGTTTTTAGTTATTTATGTTTCTGAGAGATTATATAGGTAAAGTGTGTATTTTTTTTCATTAAATCTAGATTAGATATAAGTTGGTATCAGATTAGGTATTAGTTATTTTTAGGTATATGATTAAGAATAAATGATGTATAAAACATACTTAAAAATATGTTGATCCAAAAACGAAATTAGATAAACTAATAGTTTCATAGATGAATTAATAGTATTATATGTTTTATCAAGGATGAATTAGGTTATGAAAAGATAGTATTGTGTTTTTCATATGATTGATTAATTTTTTTGATAAGATATTATCATTCTCTCAACAAATTATATTGGTTTTGTTTAATGGATGTAAATATAATAATTTGATAAAATAACTAATGGTTTAGTGAAATAGATATTTATTATTATTATTAGTGAAATAATGATTGATATATTTTGGAAATTATAATTACTCTTCGTACACAATTATCTCATGTTATTAATAGGGAAATAAATCATGTCATGATCCCAAACAAACCAATGAATAAGTAACATGATATTAAATCCATCCTGGAATGAGAACCACCATCCATTAGTGGATCCTACAATCAACCAATTGTTTAAAAATGTTTACAGTATAGAAAAAATAGATATTTTTTCTTGAAGAAAACACAATTCAACTTGGTCATCTACCATTTTCAATTTAATGTTGGGATATTCTGTAAACTGATCTAGAAATAAAAATATTAGATGTTGTGTTATCATTGAAACCACCTTATTATATAGTTATTATATCTAATGTATAAAACTCCTCACAATTTAATATTTACTAGAATAAATTTTCTATAAATATGGTCATTCTATTTTTGGTATAGTTATATGAAACTATTGTATTGTGTTGATTATATTATCATATATACGAATTATATTTTTAATTAAAATGATCTAAGTAGATTAAATATTCATTTATAAAGGAATGGAATGGAAAACATAAAATAAGTTTCAATTTCATACCTTAGAAAAATGATATCACATGTAATAATACATGTTATAGTCATGGATATAAAGAACGCTAATAATAATTTAAAACTAAATGTGGGAGAATATTATAAATTTAAATACTGATAATGATGAAATTTAGCCAATGTGTAATGAATATTGTGAGGAAACATTTTCCCCACACTCTCTATCTTAAAACTATGAAAAAATTTATTTTCCTGGTAAAAAAATGACATATATATAAATCCATATGGGGATAACATCAAAATACATTTACGATTCCTATATTAAAATCTAATTAAATGTGTTATTATTATTACCTTAAAATTAACCAATCCGGAAATAAATATCAAATAATAACACAAATCTCACTTTTCACACATTATATGAATAAATGATGTTTCTGGCACTAAAATTGAGTTCCTAGTAAAAAATATATGTAATAAAATCCCTATATTAATAATATCATCCCCTATTTTTCATTGGTAATAGGAATTAAAATATCATGCATGAAAATATTTTTATGGGGAATGTAATAGTATAAATTTTTCTATAAATTTATAATATTAGTATATAAAATTTATTTTATTTCAATTATATTTAATAGAATGGTGGTAAGAAAATAAATTCCTTGAAGTGCATAAGGAAATTTGAAATAAATTATTTATAATAAATCATAATTTATAAATAGTGGATTGATACATACTATAATATTAATAAAATTACAGTTTCATAATAAACACATGTTCATTAAATGATTTCATGAATGAAATATTATTCCTTTTGGTATCCCAAAAGATTTATATGATTGTGTTAAACTATATAAACAATGAAAAAACAATGACACATGTTACTATTTTTTAATAGGGTAATATAATGGATGTGTTTTGTGAGTGACCTTTGGTATCCTTGTTTTGAAAAATTATCATACACACCATTAATGTTTTGATTTCACAACAAGATGAATTTTTGACTTCTGATGTATGTAGACATAATGTTTGATTATATATTCATATTAATTAATTTGTACTATATACATAATAGAATGATTTTTAACCCTGTATCTACATGTGTAGATTTTACCCATCGTATGATAAATACTAAACCTACATCTATTAGATGAGGATAAATGCATTAAATGTAGCTGTAATTGAATGAAAATATCTCAAAATATGAACATTTTTTATTGTTAATATAAGAACTCATATTTCTAAAACCATTAATTTGTGTTTTAAGAAATATTTTATGGATTGAGAAGGTCCTCAGAGACATTTTTCATTTATAAATTTATATGACTTTTTATATGTTCTCTTTTCTGACAATGCGGTCATAAGATTTTTTGTGAGATCACTTGTCATACCATGCAGTTGTAAGTATGTTTTTATGGTCATATGTCTAACCATACAACCAATTCATCTTTACATTTGAAGTATCCTTTGTTCATATGATTATTCTTTTACTTCTTTTTGTTGATTGAAGTACTTTCTTATTTTTTGTACACCTAATAATTCCATTGTTACTTTGGCTTATTTTTTATGCATTCAATTCATATAGTCTACTATCCCAATCCATTGATTATTCATATGTTCAATACATGTGGTGTGTGTGATCCTTACAGTATCTTGGTTATTCATGTGGACAATTTTTTGATTCTGGATCCATGTGATCAATCTATACAGTCTCTTCAAATGGTTAGCTTCCATCGTCAAAATCTATGTAAGTATAAAATTTAAGATTAACCCAAAATGAAGAAAAATATGTTTATAACAATAAATAAAGAAATAATAAATAAAAATGGGATATTTAAAACCTTTATCAATTAAGATGGGTTATATCTGTGTCTTCTTTAATGTTAGCATTTTTAAATTTGCAGTGTGGATGCAATTAATTAGAAATTAAGTCTAAACCGAATTATAGGTGAATTAAATAATAATTTAATACTGCATTTTTGGAAATACCAAATATAATCAAATTCTTTTTCTTAAAAATTGTATTTCTTTTTCCCATTCTCATTTTTCATTCTTGATATCATGTTCAAGAAAACCAGCACCTTCACTATTGGAGTCTTACAACCATTCTCAACTCATTCGAGTTATCTATATGATTTTTTAGCATGCATGCAACCCCCTCTCTCATGTTTTATTAGTGAAATGGTACTTGGACTTCTTTAAAGGTAGGGGATCTTATAGATTTATTTTGGCTTCTGAAATGTGTGATTTAATCATGATTTAGTTTCTCTTGGTGGATATTTTAAATTAACATTAAGAAAAATAATAATCTTTAAATCACATGGAAAATAATTACAAAATAATAATACAATTTGTAAAATAATATGTATATAATATTGTATTATAATGAATGAAAAATTATAATAAAATGGATATAAATAGAATATAGAATATTTATATTTAATTTATTTGTTAAAATTAATGTATATTGTTTTATGATAATCATGTTCTTGAAATTTTTTTAAAATAAAGAAAGTATAATGGTATGTAAAATATTGGATAGTAATGTGGATCAAGATAAAATAAAATAATCAATGAGTTACCCTGTTCTGAAGTATCATTTGTGAATTTATTTTATGATATGATTTTTTTATGATTATGTAATTTAGATAATTTAAATAAGATAATAATCACACGTTATAGATAATTAATATTTAATTATTTGAGGATTAAAAATGTTTTTGGTTTTTTTATCCCTTTAGTTTTTCTGATATTCTAGATGATGCCTCTTAAAATTTGTTAGATAGTGGGATATCCACTTGGTTGTTTCTTGTAGTAATTTTATCGTGGTTTGGTTGGGTGAAACTAATATACAACATAAATCTTGTAATAATAATATATTATTCAATGAGGCTTATAATTTATTTAATGATTTTTTTGAGATTTTAGGAACATGTAAATAATTCTTGAATCTTGTTTATTTGGATTTATAGAAATTGTTAGCCACTTTCAATAGGTATATTTATATATATAACCTATTCATAATAAACTAGTTAATTCAAGATGATAATTGAAAATGTATTTTTTCTAAATATAATTTCATAGGGTTTAGAAAAGTCAAAATCAAATATTAAATCCTAGAATTCCTTATTTCTATAGACTTATATTCCGATTGGAATATGGTATTGAAAATACCATTATTTAATTTTTTGTATACTCTATAATATTATAGAATTGTTTTGAATTTTTTTATCGTGAACTTATAACGGTTTTGATTATTGACAAGAAATGGGCTAGGATCCAAAAGATATAATTATTGGTGATTTTGATGATTGTCAGATAGATTATGTTACAAATAATAGATTTATGGATTACACTAGTGTGGTTAAGAGGAGTTATGTGTTGGGATTACTCATCGATGTATACTTCCTTAATTCTTTAAAATAGGGTATTGAAAATACCTTTATTTTCATCGGTGAAGTCTCCAAATCATGTTTTCTTAGGACTAGTTTACATAGATCATTTTGGTCCAATAAAACCCACATGTATTAGAGTAATACACATTAGGTATGTCCTATTCGATTATTATAATATATATATTTGGATCTATATTATATGACATAAATTAGGAGCACTATCTATTTTTAATAGTTAATTTCTTATGTTAAATACAAGAAAATATTACAATGTAAATTTTTAGAATGATTAATATAGACAGTTTGTAAACTCTTGTTTTGAAACTTATGTGGTGAAAAAATAATAACTTATAAATTTTTAGTCCTCAGGGACTCAGAAAATAAATAATACATGAGAAAATTATGGATATCCTTTTACGTAATCCATACATGTTAGTTTACCAAAACCTAGATACCCCACAATGTGTTCATATTTCCTCAAATAATGTACATCCCAAGATTTACCCCCTTTCTTGGTGTATATAATGATCATTAAAAATTATCTATGTCGACTCAGACTAATGATAATCTAAAAAGGGACCAACCTCCCCCAAAAAAATATAGTAATCATTAACTTAAACTCACAAGTATTATTATAAATCATAAGCGTGGACTAGGGTTCTACTCTCTCCATTGAATATATAACTCAAAGAAATATTTCTCGAAGCTAAACATCTATTTTTTAAACCATATTAATTAGGAGGTTTTGGCATAACCCCCTCTTCAACATACCAATACACACTCTATTTTTCTCAATATAAGTCTTTAATGGAAATATTTTTCTGCAATTCCAAATACATGACTCAAAACACATATATACAATAGTTTTTTATATCATAGTTTAGAGAAATTGATAGAATTAACAACACATTTTTAATCTATATATCTAATATCATGTGATTATTATAACTAAAGCACTCCCACTAAACTCATATACTCATATATAGGTTCAACAATGTATACACATAATTTCCATATCATATATATAGTATCTTTGAAATCTCACCTTTCCATTTTTCCCAAAAAAGAGTCTTCATACTTGAGGCATGGTTAAAAGAAATTTTAATAACAAGATATAGTGAAAAATTATTTTTATGTTGTAATTTGAACTTTATTTCACTTTAACATTATAATAACCAAGATAAAAAATCATTTTATATGCTTTTATTCCCCTTATGTATCGGTTATCTATGATTCCACCATAAAATTACTTGGGAAAATTCCATATAAATTTTTCATGGAATTTTATATAATCAAACCAATATTATAAGAAAAGTAACCAATCAATAGAAATAATGAAAATTATATATGAATTACATGTTCCTTTTTTTGATTCATTAAATTATTCCCCCTTATCATTCAATCCAAGATACAAATAAACTCATAAATAATATATTTAAAATGAAATACGTCATTCTAGGAGAAATTGGTCAATAGTAATAATTAAAATAAAACCATTATCCCATCCATGGAAATGTGCAATTTTCTCATATGTGGGTTAGTTATTCTATGGAACGTATTCCATACCATGTTATAAAAAATAATTATACCTTATATACCTTAACCAATTAATTAGATAAATTAATGAACCTTGATACAACTTTGTAATTTTCCCATGTCTTGAAACTATTGATTAGTGTCTCAGATAGAGTTTCTACATGACATGTGGCTTATTATCCTATACATCAGAGAATACCAACTAATAGCATAATACACATACTTCACAAAAAATTACAATAAATTTAAATTACCCATGATATATCAAAATAATATTTATATAATGTTAGGTTTTCATACATATAAATAAGATAATATACACAAATATCCTAAAAATAATAAATGGAAACAAATTGGGGAACACCACCAACAAAGAACCAGACTTATTGCATTACATAATCTTGAATTTAGTCATGAATTAACTTCCATTCACATTGAGGATATTTTCAAGTTTAGATCTTTACATAATTTGTACATAAAACATTCATAAAATTACACATTATTGTAGAGTGGATACCATAAAAACAGTATTCATTTCTTACAAAATATAAAACATTTCAGATAAAACATGATTTATTTGACGAATATTCAAACATTAAATTGCCTGTCTTCTTTTTATTAAAATACAATTAACTATGAATAAAATTTAAAAACTTGTGATGAGTACAAAAACTCACTAAGGGATATAAAAAAGGAAATAACACATTAGTACATGAACACTTGTAATGTATGAAATCATTTTCAAAACACGTACTTATCACCCAACTTACTTTGTTAAACATGATATTTACACAAGATACACACAAAACATAAGAACATAAATATAATTGTATAGGTATCGGGGGAAATTACTTACATAAACTTGTAACCATCTCAGCTACCTTATAATTTGTATCCCGCATAGCAACCTTACAGTTTGTGTAACCATCACAGTTACACTTGGAGTAACCATGTGACTGACCTCCAAATTACACATACAAAATGGATTGGAGGGAGACATAAGTACCACCCTTCATCATAAAAAATTTTCAAGAACCAAAACATATTCATATAACATGAATTATAACATAAAAACATTAGTTTTGAATTTTGTAAAATAGAATTTTAAAAGAGGATTTTAAAAGAAAATCCCCTTATAAATATCAAATAAGTCAAGGGAGAATGAATTGAGTGGATGGAATAGGAATATTTGCTGAAAATACATATAAATATATATAATATGAACAAAATTAATCACACAATCATTTTTAATACAACAAAAATAATGAAGTAGAAAGTTAACCAAAAGAATGGAAATCGGGTTAAGAATTCCCTTACCTTGGGATTGTCATACTTCCATATCATTTAAACCTCATTTATAATGATTAAAAGAGTTTTTTTAATATCTTATAGAATAATATCCACATTTATAATACCTTATATTATCATTTAATTACATCATTTTAGCCTTTAATTGTTATTATTTTGTTCCTTGCACTCTTTTTGGGTGAGTTCTTTACATGATTTCGATGATTGTTTCATGATGGTTGTTCTTGTAAATTGGAAGTGATACTAAAGAATTGGAATGAATTGGTATTTAAATATTTCAAAGACCATAAATTATAAAATTTATCATTTTGATTTCTTTCATGAGGATTATTCATGGGTTAAAACATTAATGATGTTCGTTTAGATCATTTTAGACGTTCTTTGTTAATAACAACCTCATTTTATTTTTTGAAATAAACCCATGTGTAAAAAATAATCCCAATACCATTGATGAGACATAATAAATATATTATAACCTAGTTCAACCATAAAAATATTTTCATGAACATAGTTGAACTAAATAAAGAAAATTGAAATCACATCGTCCATGATGTTGGTAACTCGATACATCACGGACAATGTTTTTAATTCCTTGAATAAGTGGGGGAGGAGAAGAATATTGAATATTAATTTTACATTAACATGAGAGAATTAAGAATATAAAATATTCTATAGATTTCATGTTGCTTGGATAAGAGGAGGTGAGGAATGAAGAATAAAATAAAGGAACTCAGAATAAAATAAAATTTGAGAAATTTCTTATGAAAATTCGGCAGCCTAACGACGTCCTTTAAATTTTCATAAAATACTTTGATCATAGAAAATTGGTCACTAATAATTATTACATAATATGGGTGGTATGGAATGAAATTTCCCAACATAATACAATTTTAATGAAAAATACTAATAAAAAATGAAAGGAATGAAAGAAAATGAAAGAGGAAGTTTACCTCTTGATCTCTTCTCCTTGAGATCCCTCTTAAGGCCTTTGGTTTTGGACTTTTGGTGAGACCAGAAGCTCTAGGACGTGAGAAATATCATTGGGAGGAGTATTCAGTAGATCATAGGTGAGGCTCAAGGCTTGAGAGGTGTGGGAGGAAGTGGGTAATGAGGGTGGTATTCGTAGTGGTGGAGAGGACGTATTTAACATTATTTTAATCATTATTATAATATATTTGCTCAAGACTATGAATAATAATAATTCATGTGACCCAAAATAGTAATAAGTACATGTTAGTTTGAACCTTGTGAGATTAAATCCCTTATGATGTCATAAATAGTGTATTTTACAAATAATTTTAATATATAGTATTTTACCATATTTCACTATTCATCAAAATTTTAAGAATTTCATAAAAATCCCAAAAAAATTACCCTTACCATTTCTCGATGTGTAAAATTAAAAAATGAAATCCATTTTCTGAAAATAATTTTCTACTTATTTTTAATTTAATTTTTAAATAAAATCATACTTAGTTCAAAAGTTAATAATTTTAAAACTGTAACTGCTTTTATATCACATTAAAAAATTAACCAAAATGTCATTATCTTCTAGCCTTAAGAAAATAAAATAATAGTAAAATTTACTATTAATTAGCATCATATTAATATTAATATTACTATTCATAATGGTATGTTACTCTTCACAAAAAAAAGTTAGTTTCATTAAGCTCTAAATAACTCATTAAACACAATTGTAGTTGACCATTTTTAGAAATTCAAAACATAGAAGTGGAAAAAATATTTTTGAAGGATAGTTATAAATATCTACTTAAAACAACGTTTCATACGTTTCCCTATATTTTTTAGAAAAAACATGGGGTGTTATATTTTCCCCACCTTCTGGAAATTACATCCTCAAAATTTTATTTACTTATTAACAACTAAGGGTGCCTTTCTCTCATAGCATTTTCAGACTCCCATGTTGCTTCTTCTACCATGTGGTTTCTCCACAAAACCTTTACATGATGGATTACCTTGTTCTGCAATACATTTTCCCTTTGATCAAGAATCTGAACTCTTTTTTCATTATATGAAAAGTTCACTTCGAGCTGAACTGCTTCTGTGATTAGTACATGTGATGAATCCAGCACATACTTCCCCAACATGGAAACATGAAAAACATTGTGTAACTGAGAAAAACTCAGAGGCAAAGCTACTTAGTATGAAACTAGTCTAACATTATCCTATATTTTAAAACGACCGATGAACCGTAGACATAACTTCCCTTTCTTACCAAAATGCATCACACTTTTCCAATAATAGATTTTAAGGAAGACATGGCCACATACCTCGAAAGAGAAGTCTTTATTTCTGTTATCTGCATAATGTTTCTTCCTACTATGATCTGTCCTCATGTGCTACCATATCATCTTCACTTTCTCATCCACTTCCTCTACTAATTCTGGCCCTATCAATTTTCATTCACTGAATTCATCCCAAAATTCTTGATTTTAACACTGCATTCCATACAAAGCCTCGAAAGGTGTCATCTGTATACTGAAATGAGAACTGTTATTATAAGAAAACTCAACTATAGAAATATGGTGATCCCAACTTCTCTAATAGTCCATCGAAAAAGACTGGAGAATATCCTCCAAAGTCTAAATCGTTCGTTCTGACTTCTCATCTGATTGGCGATGAAAAGATGTACTGAAATTTAATTTTGTTCCTAAGGACTTCTGAAGTCCCTTAAAAAAGTTATATGTGAACCTGGGATCCTGGCCAAATACAATAGAAATAAGAACTCCATGTATCCTGAGAATATCTTTGAGGTACAATCGAGAAAGATGTTCCAAAGACATTGTATCTCGAATAGAAATAAAATGTGCATATTTTGTCATCTGATCAACAATAACCCAAATCACATTGTTACCTCAGGAATTATTTGGCAGTCCCACCATAATTCCCATGGATACATTTTCCCATTTCCATTCTGGCACTGGAAATGGCTGAAGCAACCTCTTTGTTAACTATTTTAACTTATTGACATGTAATGCATTTCACAGTAAAATCAGAAATATCTCTTTTCATTCCATCCCACCAATAATAATACTGAAGGTCTCTGTATATCTTAGTACTACCAGGATGAACCAAAAATGAAGAACTATGAGCATCACACAACAAATCTTTCTTTAACGAAGAATCATATGGCACACACAACCTTTTTCCAAATCTTAAAACACAATCTTTATCAAAGTTAAATTCTGGGAGCTTGACCATTTTAACCAATTCTACATTTTTCTGTAGCTCACAGTCCTCCTTATCTTCTCACTTAATTCTTTCTGACAATGATGACTGCACTAAAACCTGAAACAAAATAGATGTATTCCCTGCACCAACAACTTCTAATCCAAAATTCATTAAATCATTAATCAAGGTGTCATGTTCCAAATATAACATGGTTAATGATGAATGATGTTTTTGACTCAAGGTATCTGCCACTTTGATTAATTTTCAAGGATGGTAATATATTGTGAAATCATAATCCTTTATCAGTTCAAGTTATCTTCTCTTCTTCATATTTAATTCATTATAATTGAATATATACTTTAGAATTTTATGGTCAGTATATATTTTTCATTTTGATCCGTATAAATGATGCCTCCAAATTTTCAAAGCAAAAACCATAGCTTCAAATTACAAATCATGTATGGGATAGTTTAACTCTGGGGTTTAAGTTTTTTTAAATCATAATAAATTACCTGATCATTCTATATCAAAACACAACCAAGTCCCTTCAAAGAAGCATCATTGTAGATGACAAAATCACCATTTTGGGGCGGCAAGTCCAAAACCAGAGAATTTACCAATCTCTTCTTTAGGTCTTGAAAAGAAACCTCACATTCTTATGTCCAAACAAATATAACCCCTTTCAGTGTTAACTTATTTATCGGGTTAGATAACCATGCAAAGTTCTTAACAAAACATTGGTAATAACCTGCTAATCCATGAAATCTACTAATCTCTATAACATTTGTTTGTATTGGCCATTTATCAACCACAATTTTTTTGGGCGGATCAACTATTATTCCATACATATTTACAATGTGCCTATGAAAAGAAATCATTGGTAACAAAAAATCACACGTTATGAATTTTCCACACAATTTCTTTTGTTTTAATGGTTGTAGAACAACCCATAGATGTATTTCATGAACTTCTTTAATTTTAGAAAATAATAGAATGTCATTAATAAACACAAACAAAAACTTATCCAAAAACTCTTGAAATATTCTATACAAAATATTAATGAATACATAAGGTTGATTAGTTAACCAAAACAACATAACTACTAATTCGTAATGCTCATATATAGTACAAAAGCATGTTTTCGGGATATCATCCCCCGTCACCTTCAGATGATGGTATCTAGATCTCATGTAAATCTTGTAAAAGTACTAAGCTCCCTAGATCTGATAAAAAATTCATCAATATGAGGCAATGGATACTTGTTTTTAAAAGTTATTTTATTCAAATATTTATAATCAATGAAAAGTATCATGGAATCATATTTATTTTTAATGACCAAAATAGGAGCACCCGATGGTGATGTGCTAGGACGAATGAATCCTTTATCAAAAAAATCCTAAAACTGATTTTTCAATTCAAGATGTTCTATTTGAACCATAAGATATGGGGTTTTGAAATTGTCTTAGCATTAGGAACTAAGAAAACTGTGAATTCGAATTCTCAATTAGTTATGACACTGCGTAACTCATCAGAAAAAACATAAAGGTATTCATTTACTACTGACACATAATTAATCTAAGCAGTTCCCTTATTTTCGAAAAAAATAAGCAAGATAACATTCATTTCCATATTTCAACAGTTTCCCTGCTTCCTGATATGTTATCAATTGTATGGGTCCATTATTGTATACAAACTGAAACTATTTCGGAAAAACAACTTCTTTATCTCTAAATTCAATCTTAGCTTGATAAACAGAAAGAAATTCCATTCCCAGAATAACATCAAACTAGACTAAAGGTAAAAAAACAAGGTTCGGATGTATATTATTTCCACAGACCATAATAGAAATATTATTATAATTTATCTTTGCTATAATATTTCCCCTGGTGTTTTAACAAAAACTTCCAGTGTCATTTGTTGAGGTGATATTTCCAATTTATCTAAAAATTTCTTAGATATGAAGGAATTTGTAGAACCCATATCAAATAAAACCTTAGAAAAATATGAGTAAACAAAAAGAAGTACCTGAAAAAACTATAATGGATGGCTCATCATCTGATGATGTAGTCAAAAAAGATCTCACTACACCTTTCTTCTTGTAGTCTGGCTTCTTTGCATCATTTGGATCTCTCCTTGGGCAGACATTTTAATAATGACCCATCCCACCACATTTAAAACACGTTACAGTTTTATTATTAGAATTATTATTAGGATAATTTTCATTACAATCATGGGCCATATGTCCAAAATTACCACATATAAACACTTCCAAATTTTTGTAAGACATTCCCCAGGGTTCTTCTTGCCACACTTTTCAAAAACTGGAAACTTGATTTTCTTACCCTGAAATTTTTTTGGTTGATTATTACCCATCGATTGCCATGTGGACCTATTCTTCTCCTAGTTTCCAAAGTGAACATGATCATCAGTAAATTCCATATATACCCTATCATCACATCAGATAGGTTTCTCATAACTTGTTAATTTTCGATAGGCCAACGCCCTTCGACACCTTACCTTAAATCCTGAGTAAAAGTGGTTGATTTTGCTATCAAGATCCAGAATATGATTTGTAGCATACCTCGTCAGTCAGGTGAAGATCTCTTTATACACAGCCACTAAATCTTACTCTTCTTTCAATTCAAGGAATTTCTTCTCCATCCTATGTTTTACCCCTTTAGGAAAATAATGTTCAAGTAAAATACGATTAAATTCCTCCCACTATAAGGAATAAATATCCACTCTATCCCTGATATTCTTTACCATTGACCACCACCAGTCAGGTCCACCTTCAAAAGGATAAATGGAAAGAATTACCTTTTGATAGTATGAATATCCCATAACATCGAATATCTTTACAAGGGATTTAATCCATCCTTCATCGGTTACTAGGTCAGAAGATCTATTAATAGAATGGGGTGATGTCTAATAAAATGTTCTACTATTGTCATGTTCCATTATGGTACATCTATTTGTTATCTTTAATGGATTATTCCACCATTTATTGCATGTGCAACTATTTCATTGCTGACAAAAACTGCTCGGTTCCAATCGCTAACATTCTGGGAAGCAGATTCAGAAGAATGACGTTCTGTCAGTGCATATCCTTTACAGCTTCCTTATTTCTTCTATGGACAACCATTCTGAACAAACATATCCTAGATGAATCAACTTGGTAATATTTAAATTCTATAACATTTCAAATTAATCATAGAGTAAAAATCATTTATGGTATTATTTTAAAATTATCCTAACCCATAATGTAATATAAACCATCCTACGATACAAACTATAAAGACCTAAACATATTACATTACATAATCTTGATTTTAGTCAAGAATTCACTTCATTTCACACTGAGGGTCTTATCAAGATTAGATATTTAGATAATTGGTACATAAAACATTAATAAAATTACACTTTATTACAGGGTGGATAACATAAAAATAGTATTCATTTCTTATAAAATATAAACTTTTCACATAAAACATGATTTATTTGACTAATATTAAAACATTATCTTGACTTCCTTATTTTTAATACACATAATTAACCTTTAAAAATCATATAAAAACATTGGATGAGCACAAAATAATATTAAGGGATATAAAAAGAAGAAAAAAAACACATTAGTCCATGAACACTTGTAACGTATGAAATCATTTTCAAAAGACATACATATCACCCATGTATAATTAATTTTTGAAACATGAGATTTAAAAAATATCCACACAAAACATAAGAAAATAAATATAACCATATAGGTATCTTGGGGAATTACTAACAGAAACATTTAACCATCTTGGCTACCTTTTAATTTTTAACCCTCACGGCTACCTTAAAATTTGTGTGACCATCAAAATTAAACTTGGAGTAACCATATGGATGACCTTAAACATACACATATCCAATTAATTGGATGGAGATATAGTTCCCACCCTTAAACATAAAAAATTACCATGAACTAGAACATAATCATACAACATTAATAATTTCATAAAACCTTGCTTTTTAATTTTGTAAAATAGAATTTTAAAAGATAGTTTTAAAAGAAAATACCCTTATAAATATCATATAATTAAAGTGAGAATGAATTGAGTGGATATAATATTTATATACACTGTAAATAAATATAAATCAATATAATATATACATAATTCATTACACAAACATTTTTAATACAACAAAAACAATGAAATTTATAGTAAACCCAAAGAATGGAAATTGGGATAAGAATTCACATACCTCGGGTTTGTCTTGGTTACAAATCATTTAAAACCCTTGTATAATGGTTTAAAGAGTGTTATTAATATCATACAAAATCATATAAATCTTTATAATACCTTATATGATCATTTCATTACATTATTTCACCTTTCAATTGTTAGTATATTGTTCCTTTCACTGTTTTTGGGTGAGTTCTTTACATGATTTCCATGATTGGTTCATGATGGTTGTTCTTGTAAATTGGAAGTGAAACTCAAAAATTATAATGGAGTGGTATTTACATATTTCTAGAACCATAAATTATACAATTTACCCTTTTTAGTTCTGTCATGTGGATGATTCATGAGTTAAAACATTAATGATGTTCGTTTAGTTAATTTTAGTGGTTCTTTGTTAATAACGACCTCATTTTGTTTTATGTATTAAAAACACGTGTGAAAAATAATACAATAACCATGGATCAGATAGAATATATTTATTATATCCTGGTTAAACCATAAAAAGGTCTTCATGACCCTACTTTAAGTAATTACAGCAAATTGAAATCACATCGTCCACGATGTCGGTAACTCGACACATCACAAACAATGTTTTTAATTCCTCGAATAAGTGTGGTAGGAGAAGAATATTGATGATAAATTTTAAATTAACATTATAACATTCATAATATACAATATTATATAGAAATAAATCCTCTTGGAAAAGTGGATTTGAGGAAAGAAGAATAAAATAATGAACTCAAAATAAAAGAAAATTTGAGAAATTTCATACGAAAATTCGGCAGCGTAAAGGCGTTGTTTAAATTTTCGTATAATAATTTGATGATAGAAAAGTGGTATCTCATAATTATTACATAATATGGTATGTATGGAATAAAATATCTCAACATAAGATAACGTTAATGAAAAATAATAACAAAAAATCAAAGGAACAAAATAAAATGAAAGAGGGAGTTTACCTCTTGATCTCAACTCCTTGAGATCCCTCTTAAGGACTTTGGTTTTGGACTTTTGGTGAGACCAGAAGCTCTAGGATGTAGGGAAGAGCCTTGGGAGATGTTTTGGGGAGAACTTAGGTGAGGATCATGTCCTTAGAGGTGTGGGAGGAAGAGGGGACTGAGGGTGGTATTTATAGTGGAGGAGAGGAGGTATTTAACCTTATTTTAATCATTATTATAATATTTTTTTCTCAATATTGTGAATAATCATAATTCATGTGACACAAAATAGTAAAAATGGCATGTGATTTAGAACCTAGTGGGATTACATCACTTATGATGTCATTAATAGTGTATTTTTTTGACAATTTTATTAAACGGTATTTTACTGTATTTCATAATTCATCGAAAAATTATGAATTTCAAAAAAATCCCAAAAATTCACCCTTACCATTTCTCAACATGTAGATTTCATAAAATAAGTCCAATTTTTGATTAAAAAATTAAAAATTATTGATTTAATTTTTAAATTAAATCATACTTAATTTAAAAATTAACAATTTTAAAACTATAACTTCTTTTATATAACATTGAAAAATTAACCAAAATGTCATTATATTCTAACCTTAAGAAAATAAAATAACAGTACAATTTTCTATTCATTAGGATCATATTTCAATTCATATTACTATTCATAAGGGTATGTTACTATTCACCAAAAAACAAGTTAGTTCCATTAGAATCTATATAACTTATTGAACACAATTATAGATGACCATTTTTTGACATTAAAAACATCGAAGTGGAAAAAATATTTTTAAAGGATAGTTATAAATATCTCCTTAAATCAAAGTTTCATACATTTTCATTAATTTCTAACAAAAAACCTTGGGGTGTTACACCACCAATAATAGTCTCATGTCCTACCCAGAGAACAACTCCCTTGATATATTCTATCTATCCCTCTTTAAGCCTTAATCATAGAGTGTTTCACATGTCCTATCCTACAACCATTAAGTATTCTTGGGTACCAAATGGAGGCCAAATCAGGGTGTGAGTATGATTTGGTAGGTTATCACCAATAGTGTTTAAATCACATCTAGTCTAAGTATATAATGTATATTGATGTCAATAATAAAATAAAGGATGAAAAATAAAAAACCATATTGACCCTTGGGTTCCATGGTAATACATAGTATCCATAAATCATGCCTTATCTAGTTCTAGATGTCTCTTATTATATTAACCCATAATGGAATAATTGAAGCCAAGGATAATAACCATGGAATTAAAAAATATTAATATAATATCAAATAAAAGTAAAGTTTCCAAAGAATTAAAATCCATTTTCATCATCTAAATCCAAGGAACCTATCCATGTAATTCAAAAATAATATTGATCAGATGAATCAATGTAGTGTGACCAAGGAATTACAAACCAATAGTCATAGTTTGAATCCAAGGAGTATTTCTAATGCATTCCAAACTAACAGTTAACCCATTTATCATCTCATTTGATTTAGTTATTCATTGGATTATACAATAAGTATGTAAACCATGAACCTCCCAGTAATCAATTTTTGGGTCACTCATTTTTTCCAAGTGAACCTCTTGAGCACCACCGCTAACAAAACACGCAGTATGGGAATTTTGGTCATCATAACTTAAGCCAAACGGCTAGGAATTAATCAAAACTACCAACATGTATTGGCACCATAGTGAGGGAATCATTTTTTATTTAACACATTTTCCATACCATGGAACAACGTGAAGCTTCATAATGTGGATTTCTCTATGGGAATCCAAAACAACCCATTCAAGGATACAATATCTTAGGGGAATCCTTAGTGATATTTTATGAGATCCAAGAACCTATAAATCCTCCAAAACACTTCAAAGACACCTTCAAATCGTAGGAAACCTCAAGAACCAATGTATTTTCCCAAAAAATTAGCCTAACATGTAATCTAAATAAAAACACGAGGGTTGGAATAAAATTAAATGGATTCATACCATATAATAATTCATCATTTTTTTAAATTATTTTACGAAAACATTTTCTGATTCCAATGATTTGAGATTTAAATGATTTTAAATTTTAATACTATTTTTCTCAAAGGTGTAAATTCTCTTTAATTGGTATAAATGGTGGAGTTATCACTCAATGAAACGATAAATGAGGAAGTGAGGTGCATACTTCTATGATTCAAAATTCTAATAAGTCAAAGTGAAGCTATTGTAATAAAAAAATATTTTAATGTTTATGAGAAAGACCAATTATTCTATCTGGATATTTTTTTATGTTATGGAAATTGTATTCTTGAATGTTTTTTTCATAAAAATGTGATAATGTGTTTATTGTAAATGTTCTATTAGATTAGTAAAAAGTTGTAAATTTTTTTCTAAGTCATTATGGACTTAATGAATCATTCTCATTTCATGATCAATTATGTTTTAGACTAGTGAGATATAGTAAAATTAGATTTCATTATAATTATATCGAAATATATATATGTGTTAATTGAAGTTAACTTTAAGACATTTTTAAGTGTTTAGTAAATGATGAAACCTACTCGTGTTTTTAGTTGCGACATTATATGAGTGATAAAATCTGGGTCTCAGACTCATCCCCAAAAATATAACGATATGGTCAACCACATTGGCTATGTTATTTATAAAAACATAGTGTGCCCTATATTATTTTATATTACAATTTTATTTTAGTTTTTTTAAATTAAAATATTTAGATTATCTAGAAAGTAACATGTCATCCAGGCTAATTTCAAGAAGGAAATTATAAAAGAGTTACACTGATCCAACCACCCTTTTATCAGTGTTACATCATATTCCTAGGTACACAATAATGATATCATTTAAAATTACATATATTTTTTTAATATTATAAATATATAGTATTATGATCTTTTAAATACATTATTCATCATATATTACTCATTCTCTTTCATCATACACTTTTGAGGAGATGGTACTATATCAATGTATGATTTCAAATTCTTCTATTTCACTTACCATTTGATATTATTTTCTGGTAGTTTTAGATCATATATCTAATTTATTTTGAACGTTAGAATTTATTTTAGATTATAGAATACTCATTCATAAATATCTTATCCTTTGCATATGGCGTTATCATACCAAAGTAATGGTTCCCAATTCTTGCATTACATTTCTAATTTCTAATTATTTGGTTATGTTTTATTTTTTTATTTTTTTATATAATTAAATGATCATATATCAATTTCATTTTCATGGATTTGTTTTATTTTGGATTCTATATTACCCATTACCTACAATCAATCTATTTTAATAGGCCCTTGTAATTCCTATGTAAGTGTTTCCAATTCAATCCACTTTATTTTTTATTTATAGTTAATTTTATATAGAAAATTATAAACATCATTTTCTTATTATTTAATTAATATATTTCTATCTATTTTACATTAAATTAATATATAATTAATTATATATTACTTATTCTCTCCCTCTTTTCCTTTATCCCAAGACATTATGTTTTTAAAAGTAAGGATTCTAAATAAACCTTTAATATCCATGACATTAAATTAATATAATTTTAACAAAATTAATTCATTAATATTATTTATTTAATATGAAAATTAATTTAGTTTCATATGAATATACCAACATAGAGTATATATTCATAATTATTAAACTATATGTATCATTAGATGTTTATGAAATTATAATAAATTCATTACCTCTTTTTCTAAAAGAATGAAATTGTAAAATATATTGAAACTAGTATTGAATCAATGTGTATTATTATATTTAATAATGATAAATATATATTTGTAATTCATGTATTATAATGGTCTTTTTTTAATAATAAATAAGATGGATTTCTAAAATAACCTTGATAGAAAACATAATTCTTTTTAGAAATTCAGTTTTATTTGATAACATTATTATAGTTATCTAGAGTTCTCTTTTCATATAATAATTATAATGATAATTTTTCAATTATATTTTTCATATTTAACAATGTATGATACATTCTTTTAAAAATATATTATTGAGTAATATAACCAAATAAAATAACAAAATAATTTTTACTAACTTAACTCATTTTATGTGAATAATTTGAGTCTAATTATTTGATAAATAATAATTTCCCTTGAATATAATATTTTATTATATATTTTAAATATATATAATAATTCATTTAATATTTGAATCATTTTTTATATATTATATATTTGATTTAGAACTCTGAAAAGGCATGTTTATACTGTTATGTAACGAGTTTCACAATAATATAATATTATGATTTATTCAATATATTCATCAAAAAATTCCATTTATAATATATATATAGTCCTATTATCATAAAATTAAAATTATATTTGTATATGGTAGTCGTAATAAAACTCAACTAGCCATTGGAAATTAGTTATGAAAATAATATATCCAGTTCATTGCAACAAATGTATCTTATTAAATATTTTTTAAAAATAAGGTCCTTTCCAAAACATAAGACCAATTTATCAAAATATATTTCATTTTTAGAATAATCTTTTCAAAAGAATCAGTGGTGAATTTTTTCATACATTTCATTAAAAGATGATTTTGTGGTGAATAGTGGAAAATACATATTTTACTATAATTTATGTTTTATGAGAATGTCATGATATCAATACTTTTCATAAAATTATAACACATTTTATCATGATATGAAATTTATTAATTGTGTTCAAAAATACGTTTAAATAAAATATAATTAATTATAAATTGTATAACTAAATTTTTAATATCGATATTATATTATATATATATATATATATATATAACTATATTCAACTCATTACATATTATATATATTATTTACAAGGTATCATTCTATTTTGTATGTTATAAAATTTCAAATAGACCTATATATGTTAATCATATAATAATAAACTTCATATTAATCAACATTATTCATAGTATTTATGTTAAATAACAATATAAGAAATATATTATTCAATTTTACCCCATTACATTCTTAAACTAATACCCTCCCTCCCCCATCCCATGTCACATCGAGAACTCTTCCTTTATATATATATATATATATATATTCTGGTGTCTTACTCTAAACAATTCATGAAACATTACTAAAACCCCAATCTAGTTAAAAGACCCTCCTCTAAAAGCTATAGAATCAATTTGATGGATTTTTTGAAAGATAATGGAAAGGGTTTAAATATATTTCATTTCATTATTATAATAGTCATTTTTACATGAAACACTTCCCACTCTTATTAGTCTATGATGACTAAATATCCATGCAATTAACATACTGTTAATGATTTATCGATTTGAAATTTCCAATTCCTCTCATCAAACCCTTTTTCATGTGATATTACTATGTTGAAATATAGGTTTCAAAATCGATTCCTTTTCCATATAGTTCCCCTCTTCCCCCTTTTGATAACCTATTTATTTGTTAACTATAACTTGCAAATGGAACTATAATTATATTGTAACAATTTAATAAATCTAAAATATATCTTATTTTTCTATTTTTTTAAAATCAATTTATAGATATCATTCACCTATGGTAGTTTTATAGTACATAAGTAAACAATGCTATAGTTTTACGTAAACCTTTTAGATATATTCACTAAAATGAATATAATGATGGAATGTGACATTAATATTTATATAATATAATATTTTTCACACCCTGGCCTTTATTTTTATTGATATTTTATTTATTTATTTTATCAAAGTATTTTCATCTAGTTTGGGGGAAATCCTGATTGAAATTTGGAAAATTTACGCTGTTTTGTCTTGTATCATTGTTTGGGAATACTATTACTACATGGTTTTCCAAACTATGTCTGAGACCCTTCCTTAGATTCCATTTTTTCATTTTTTAGTTTGAAAATTTAATCATAAAAAGAATGAATACCATTACATAGAATACATTCTAGTATATTTTTTATGTGAATAGAAAACGTGCACAGGTAGTGCGTAGTTTGGGGATAACGGTTCAGGTCATAGTGGAAACTGTGCGGATCATAGTGGAAACTATATGAGTGGACCTCACCAATGAATTTTCTAGTTTCATTATTGGTAATAGTTATAAAAAAATATGTGATAATATTATTAGTTCATATATTTTAAAATAGAGGGGTTATATAATTGGTGCATAGATTGGTAAATTTTTCATCAAAACCATGCAGATTTACCAGAACATAAAATCGTTGAAATTTCTCTTATAAACCTATTTAAATTGAATATGTAAACCCTATATTCTTTCCAAATTTGATTAAAATGTACTATGGATATCATACCATTTTATTTATTTCAATTTTTTATTAATTTCATTGCATTTCATCAAGAATCTAACTAAATTTTTTATGGCAATCGCCTCTAGTTCTCTCCTCCTCATGTCTTCCTTTTTGTTTCCCTTTTCTCATTCTATTGAGAAGTTATGGAAACTTAGGTCATCCCATTAATCAATTTATTAAATTTTATTTTTCATTATTTAATGGTGGGGTTGGGTTATTGGGGATTTATTAATGACTTCAATAGATTGATTATTACCTCGCTTGGTGGATGTAGTGTATTGAGGTACATTGTACCTTTCATTAGCAATTAAAATTTTCACACAAGATTAATTTCATATATAAATTCATGAATTGGATATAAAATTATAGTATTATATGTTTTGAATATTATTTGGAAGGTAAATTAGGTTTTTAATCAGTTTTTGTAAAATAACAGAGTGTTTCCCTTTTTAATTTCATAGCTTAAAACACTTTTAATTGATGGTGAAAAAAAGAAGATTTAAAAAGTTCCCAAATTATCATTATAAATTAATTTTTATATTATATGTTTTTGGTCTCAAAATAAGTTTGAATATTTTTATTTTATATTTTATGGTGTCCATTATTCTTTAAATTGTGTCCATATAGTTTTATTATTTAATTAATGTTAGAAATTCATGGTTCACACATTAAAAGAGAATATTCTTAATGAAAATTCATTTGGAATATGCCCCAATATTTTTTTAATAAAAGATTTAATAGATTTCCCATGGTATAAGACACATTTATTATACAGATGATTTTTTGACTAAGAATTTATTCTTAATTAAGGTTATTAGATGTGAAACATGCCTATGGTTTCTAAATTATGTATTCATAGAAGTATTTTTATCTATTTTTTCTTTGAAAGGAGTAATTAGCTCACTAAATATTTATACATAGTGGGAAATCAAGAGTATCTAGTAGATATTATTAGAACACATGTTGTACTAGTTTAGGATCATTCTCTTACTAGTGGAATATAGTATATTGTTCATCATACTTTGGAAATATCCCCTCAGCTAGGCTAATTAGGGAATGACTGAGCGCTAGGGTTGTTGTATTGAGCCAGTCATACAAATATTTATGAATCATTTTATAGTATGATGTAGTCCCCCCCCCCCAATTCGAGGTTTCATAGATCATCATTTCATGACTATATTATATTTTTTATTTTTCCATTATTTATATTATAATTAAATATCCATTTCGTTAAATGTCCCATAATATGTTGCTTTTATTGTTATTATTGTGTGATGTTTTATTCTATCTAACATGGTATTTATTTTGTAAAAATAAACCAATGAATTCATATTTTGGATATGGATTGGAACATTTTTCTTTTCTTTTTATCAAATATTCAAAGGAATATATCTTATAAAATGTTTTTAATTCCATATCTGATATGGTATTCCATTAATTAAAACGAGAAACATACTGTTATTGGATTTTTATCTAAAAATATAATGATATATTTTCTAAATTTTATTTCAAAATAGTGAGAAATATATCTTTAATATAAATCCAATGTGTGGGGTATGGTATATTTTGGCAAAACTACAGGTTTTTTTCTCACAACTACAAATATATATATATATATATATATATATATATATTAGTTTCAGTTTTCGAATCTGACCACTCATGGAGCAGTTGTGGTACTACGGTTTGATGGTAATTTATGGAGTTATATGGTGATTGTTTTGAATATTGTATTAACTTCTTTAGTACTTCATTGTATCATTTAATTCGTTTAACTTTTTATTGAATTTTATATTTAGTTTTTTGTATCACTTGATATATAGGATAATTTATTTTTTATTCCAATTTTATTTTTTCATATTTCTAAAACTGCTTATTTCATTTCACATGAATCTTTGACATTTATAGTTTTCATGTAAGAAATCCATATAGAAGATATTTTTTAAATATTTTTCTTCCAAAATAAATCATTACCATTGGTTATAACTTTAATCCTGTGTTTATGTCACTAACCCAAGGTTATTGGGAACTCCACTTAGGAAATTCACATGCTACCTTGAGTGCCCAAATCTTGAGTGTCACATAGTTGGTTAATGGAAAAATTTTATCTGATCACACTTTGTTATTTGGCTATATATAGTAAAGTATAGTTGAGAGTTTTGGAGATCAAGTGGTAGAATCTGCAAGATTATAAAAAACTCTTACTCACAATGAACCTTGTGCCGACATGTTATTCTGGGTTTTATATCTTGAATTTTAATCCTTCATAATTTATTATATTATTTATTTCTATGTTGGTAAACAAATTTATTGTATCCAAGATATATAGTTGATTAAAATTTTTAACAAGTTTTGGAGTTATCAGGTAGAAAAATTAGATGCACACAATTGCCCCACATGGTCTTGAAAACCATATAAAGACTACGCAATTAGTCTTGTTTTCCAACTATTGATAGTTGCATGAGTAAAACATGGTCGGCCAAATGGTGTGGCTAAATTGGGCATAACCACTACCCCCTATGAAAAAAGTATACTCCTTTCTACCTTGTATTGTATAAAATTATTGGTGGGTGTTATTTGGGGATAATTGATGGGGATTCAAAAATTAAACATTGATTTATAATGGAATAAAGGGAATATTGTTGAAAATATATAGTCATTTTAAGAAATTTATAAACAAATAGTGATTTGGATTAGAATGAGGTAACCTGGTTTTAAAACTAAAGATATGAATTTGCTAATGATTTTGGGGTGCTTCTTAAGTGTAAATTTTAGGTTTATTATGATGAAATATTGTTATGATAATAAACAAGATGTTTAGAATTTTATAAAGAGGATTTATGAAATGTTTTATAATAATAATTATGTTTTCAAATTTTAGATGAATCAATAATAAAGGATTTGTAAAATTAAATGTTGATATTTTTATGTATAGTTTTGGAATTTATAATGGGGGATGAAATAAATTAAAATAATGAAATGACTTCAGAACTCATAAGTTTTTAAATTAATATTTTCAAAATTAAATCTTTTTGTTAAGAAAATGGGTGTCTGGTTTTGAAATAATTTAAAGGGGATCATTTATTTATTTTTTCTAGTTACATATTTCTTAGAGTTGTTAGTTTGAGTTAGAAATCATAATTGATTATATGGTATTTTATATTTATATATCTTTACTAGTATTATGTTTTTTATTTGAATCCTTCTTCCTGGAATAGTCTAAATGTGTCATAGAAACCTAGATCTTTATTGATTCCATTAGATTTATACCTCATAGGACTCAAGTATAACCTTCATAGTCATTGGTTCTTCCCTGAATCTGAGTGGTATGTGAATTAAACAATTATTATTATTTTTATCATTTTAGTGGTTGATGATTCATTTGATGTTTGATTCTTTAAAGATGAAATTATCCCTACCTTACTCTATGAGTGTTCTCATCTAATCTAGCTCCCTTGTGGATGTGATCAGGGGGAAATGGTGGGAAAATTTGTTTCTATGGGCTACCCTAGGGGGTTCATGACCCTACCAATTTTCTTCGTAGTGACAGTCCTCTATCCTATAGGGTGAAACTCCTTGTATGTTATAGTGTGATAATATTTGTAAGATAATTTATGTTCCATTAATTATAAATTCTATTTTTTACATTTTTTGTTTGAAAATTAGATTATTTTGTGATTTGGGACTTAGGTATATCCATATAATTTTAGACATATCCTATCAATTCATGTTTTATTTTCGTTATAATTAGGAGTATCTCTCCTTGAATTATGAATCCATTCTCGTTTGTAATGATCTTCAATTGTGAGAGTTGGTAGAATCACATTATTGATACTTTACATTGTGGTGATTATAAATATTTTATGAGCAGGTCTATGGTTTCCTGCCATGTTGATGGTCTCTCACATAGGGATATTCAAGGTCCCATTTAGTGATGTTATTATCTTGTTCCCTCCATTTTATGAGTTATTTGTTCTTCATTGGAAACATTGGATTAATTGATTGGTCAGGGGGTTTTTTTATATATTTTGAAGATAGTAGGGAGAGCAATATTTATGATCCATTAATTATTGGGTGTCACCTGTTTACTTTTGATGTGTCATCATTGATTCCCTGACTCAACCCTTGTTTTAATCGGTCAGTCATTTCATTGGTTATTTGTCTTTTTGTTAACATGTTTTAAGGCCTTCTGGATTTTCCCTTATGTGAGGAGTTTGGTTCGGGTGATAAAATCAACATTTGTGTTCATGTTATAATTCATCTTATATGGTTTTAATATTCATGAGTTATTTATGAGATGAATTGAGTTTCATATATGAATGTGGCCCATCTTGGTTAGTCCCATGTACATTGTATTGATTGTGGTTTTGGTGTTCCATTGTTTTTAAACATTATTTTTCATTGAGGAGGCTGAACTTCAGAGTTTCCTTTGTTATCCTCACTAGTTGTGTCTTTCTGGTGGGTAGAATGTTTTATGACGGGATGAATTGTTACAGCCAGACATTTTTTATCACTATTATTATATTTTTTTATTTCCTATTAACATTTTTCTTATGTTTCGGACCAAACCCGATTGAAAATATTAATATTCATGAAGTTTTCTCTCGTTGCATGGTTAGGGTGCGTAGTGGCCATAAGATTTATCAAAACGTTCTAATTAATCTTCTATAAAATGCATTTAGAACATATTTTATTTTACCTCTTTTATAAAAAATGATTATTTTACCCTTACATATAGGAGTTTCATGATCATTTCGAATGTGCACATGAAGTACACAGTTTGGGAAAACCACAAGGTTCTCACAGGAAACTATACAAGTGGGGTTATGTGATATTTTTTTGGCACATTGATTGTGAATGATTCAAAAAACAATGTTTTAATATTGTGAGGGATTTTATATCTTAATATAGGGTTTTTTATAATTGGTTTCTGGTTTGGTATCTCGTGCATCAAAATTGTGAAAACTTACCAAAACCTAAAATATATGAAAATACACTTTATTCCCTCTTTGAATTAAACCCATAATCCCTATATTCATTCCCCATTAAGATTATACAACCCATGGCTCTCCTCCCTTTGGATTTTCATCCCTCTAATAGTGATTTTCGGACATTTCCTCAATCATTTGTCTTGATTTCTCAAGATAAGCACCACTAATTCTTTTCTCGTCATCTCTTATTTATTATTTCACTTTTATATTTTCATGTAGAGGTTGTGAAAAACTGGGACAACCCAAGAATAAATTTCTAAATTAGGTGTCCCTTAGTTTTAGGGTTCTTTTTTAGTTTTTATTTCATTTTAGGGATTGATTATTTCCCTTATTGGTAGAAGTGATGTGTTGAGGTAGGCTTACCCTTGAATTTAACATTCAATTTTATAACCTAGAATGATTTTTTGTTTAAATTCATGCTTGGGGTATAATATTATAGGATTAATTTTTTTATGAAAATTTTTGGAAAAACTATGTTTTTACTTAGTTTACATTGAATGTAATGGTTTTACCATTATTAATATCTTAGCTTAAAACTATTTTACTTGAAAATTACCACTAAATGATTGAAAAATTCTTAAATACCCTACATTATTAATTATTTATGTTTTAAGAGGTCTGGATATCAAACTAGTTTTAAAACGGTTAATTAATGATTTTAAAGGGCGTTCTTGGTTTATTAAAAAGGGTTCTTATAGTATAATTTTGTAAGAATTTTTTTGATTCCCTATTGGAAGTCTTAAAGAATAATTTCATGATGAAAATAACCTTAGAATATTCCCTTAGACCTATTTATTTAAACAAATGGATAATATTGTCCTTGGTATTAGATACATTTATTATATTGATGATTTTTCTAGAAAGGGACTATTTTTACGAGGGCTGATCTAAAGTGAGGATTTTGAATGGTTTCAACTTTATGAATTCAAACAAATATTTATATCCATTTTTATTTTTCATGGATTATTTGATCACCCCCACTTTATAAATCATGGGAAACAATGTGTAGTTAGTGAATATCAAAAAATGCATGTTTCACAAGTTTAACATCATGCTCTAACCAATGTCCTCTAGCATGGTGTTCAACTTACGTTGGAAAAGTTCCCCAAAGTTAGGCCAATTATGGAATTATAGGGAATTAGGCTGGTTGGATTACATCAGGAATGCCAACATGGATGGCTTATATTTTTGAATGTTGAATTTTATCCCCTGATCTCTTGGATTCCCATGATCACTGGTACTTGACTATATTGTATTAGATATGTTTCCTTTATTACAATGATTATAGTTTATACTTTTCATTACGTTTTCTATGTATTGTTGTTTTTGGTGTTATGATTACTTCTGGATGATATTGTAATCCTTTTGTAAAAAGAAATGGGTGACTTGATGTTTTTAAAATGGTTTGGAACCTCTTTTTTTATTTTGTTAAATCTTTAAAAGATAGTATCCTAAAATTTATTAACATCAATGTTTGAACATGTTTTCTTTATAAATAAAATAGAGAAACATATTATTATTATCATTATATATAATTGAGAAAAATCCATGTTATATAAATTATATTTCCGAGTATCTTGAAATGGATCTTTGATTTAATGGGATGCCTGAGGTGTGGTTTCATTTGAAATTTACACATGGATTTTTCACTCACTCATATGTGTATATATACCATTTTCAGGTTTATAAAATTGTCTCTCAAGAAGTAGTTATGGTATTTCGGTTAGATGGTGAAATTTTTAGTCGTTCAGAAACCATGTTTTGTATAGTTTTAGTTCTTCAGTATTTTATTATATCAACCAAGTTAGATAACCAAGTATCATATTTTTCGTTTATATTTTTGTATTTCTTGAGTTGGATGTTTGTTTATTTGATATGACTTGTTTGGTTTTATATATTTGTAAAAAGGTTTACTTCATTATACAAGGATATTTAACAAAATGTGGTCATCGAAAACCTCCTTGTGGAAGTTCCATGTTGAATATCATTTATTTGGGGAAAATTGTTACCATTTTTTATTCTTTGAGGCCATGTTGCTTTCCACCAGCGTGAGGGGATATGGATTACCCCTTGTATATATCACAAGACAGCTTGGGCATCCTGATCAGAGGTGGCTTGATGTTTTTTCATGATCATATCTATAATTCAAGAATAATAAAATTGGTATGAAAATAATCATAACAAATGTAGTAAATGATATCCAATTTAATAATCTAAAACATTTATACAAAAAACACTTTCTAATATAAAAATATTTTGTGGAATATTTTGAACTATTTCACTACCTTACGTTGATAATGATATCAATACTATATAATAGTACCATGGGAGTTTATGGAAACATTGAATAGTCCCCATTAACCATTACCATTTAATTAAGGAATTTTTCACATCTTGAAAGAAATGACTTCAAAATATCAAAAAAATGAAAGATTAAACAAATAAATGAATAATTCATGATAATAAATTAATTAAATAAAATATAAAATTTTAAATAATCATATATATGGTTTATATGGATGAAAATAAAAATTATTATTTAATTATTCATGAGGTTAGTGGACATATGAAGTAGAATGGAACATGAGGTAAGGGTTTCGTTCAAAATCCAAAATCATTTCAAATATTATTCCTTAATATCCTATCAAATATTTTTTTCCTCATAGCAAGGATCTAGAATATATTGGTTATTTTTTCCATTAATTATTTAATTTATTTACAGTCTCCTTTTAACCCTCATGGATTTGTATTTTATAAATCAATTTTCATAAGGGGTTTTACTACTTTTCAGTTCATGTGGATAGTTTCTCCATCACCCTTCACCCCTATACTAATTTTTTAACTATCCATGATATGATTATATTATGTTATTTAAAATTTAATCTTATACGTTACTAACGGTATAGTACTAAAAAAATTATTTCCTTCAATTTATTTCTTATGATAAAACTGATGAAGGTTATAACAGAATATTTTCCATTATCAATCGTCCTCTGTATGATTTATCATCATCAACCCCTTTCATTGAAATATTATAATTATAAGACATTAAATTATTTAAAAAAGTTTTAAAATAATTTTTATTACATTTAGATAATTAGTTCTAAAGGTGACTTATTTCAAAAATTTTATAATAATGGCAACCAATGAAATGAAATGAATTCAATATTTCCAACAAATTCATAGCAATATTCTTCTTAAAATACATTAGTAAGATTATATGTTCTATTAATTTTATTTAACGTCGTTATTTGTAAAATAAATCACCCATTTTAGTTCTTTATCAAAATTATATTTTATATATTTATCTCAATACTATATAGAAGCTAAAAAATTATTTTCTAAAAAATTATATAATTTCATATATTTCACTAAATAATTATTCAGTTACACTAAAACTATTTTATATACCACCATTTTTATCTTTTATTACATTTTATCTTCTCAATTGATATATTTTTTATCAGAGAATACATTTCCAAAATAATCCACTCATATATTATACATGTTCCTATATATATGGGGTGTTTAGATAATTAATAATTTCATGATTTCATGTATTATGATTATTATTATTTTCATTGTGGTCATTTCTTTTTACATAAATCTATTATTCAGTTAAACATTCCATATTTTCCATGATCACATATCTCACCTGTTTTTGATCTATTTTAATAAATATATGTCATATCAATAATGTTTTTCCACTTAATAAACATTTAAGCACACTCTTATCATATATTTCCATATTTCCCCATGTCATCATTTGTTATATGGTTATTTTGATCAAATTATAAGGGGTATTTAATGATTAATTTCAAAAAACATTTATAGTTTAATGAAGTATAATTTAACTAGTTCCAAATGAAATTAAAATTTTGATTATGAGTATTTTTTATAATTCATGTTATTATTAAATTTCATATATATATTTCAATCCATATTCATATGTTTAGACATAGGGATCTTCAGTTCATATCAGTGTAGGGTTTTGTTATTTCTGGAAAGAATGATGAAATATAATTCAACTATAAATTCTTAGTTCGGTAACTGTTTTATATAGAGAACTATGTACAGAATAAATTTTATCAACATATAAGTAATAACACGTTTCATACATATTTGGTTAGACATATTATGATCTTATCATAGTTTTTATTTAAGATTGAAATTGGGTTTTGTGTCATGGTTTCTAAATATTTTAGAAAGACAGGATAAATTTTTATCAAAGATTAAAATTTTTTAAGAATAAATTTCATTAAAGAGGATATAATATAACATCCCAGATTTTGAATTAATTTTTTTATAAATTTTTTCCATAAAATTTATACATGTAAAAGCTATGTTCATTGTTTTAATGATATAAACCTATAATTTTTATTGATAATTATTAAATAATATTTTTTATTTAAATTAATGAAATAATAAAAATACCATTATCGTTTATCCTGAATGAATGATTTTAAGACTCTTCAAGAAATTAACATTGTTCCCATTAATAACCCAATGATGAAAAATAAAAAATTAATGTTAATTCATGTATAAAACGATATAGTATATATGACATCAAAAATGGTGTAACAAAATCACTTTTGTAGAATTAGTTGCTACGCTTACTTTTTAAGTATTATTTGATAACTACATAATGCCAATTTATTATTCTAAATTAATATGGTTATTATAAAAGTAATTTCTTATTGGTAATGTAATTTTTATCATATTATTATTCTATTTTTATTATTTATATAATAATATCAAATAAACATATAATGAGACCTAATAATGTTTAGTGTTTTATGACATTTAATGCACATTATAAGAAAAATAATATGTTGTTAGATAATATTTTTATATGGAAATAAATTTTATGAGGAATTTTTAAAACACATAATATTTCAAATAAGGTTTAAATTTTTTTAATCATATTATATGTATATATTTTTATAATATAATTCATTCCTTTCAATATTATATGTATTGGGTTTTATATTGAAATATTGTAATGAAATATTAATTAATTTCATTTAAAATTTAATTTTCCATAAAGGAATTTTTTACATATTATCAGAAAATGGACATTAAAATTTGATAAGGGTATTATTAGAGAACTTAAATTATCATTGTGATCAAATTTTAACCATAATATATAAATCTCACATCACCAAAACTTTCACTGTAAATATTTATTGTACTAATAAATTTATTATAATTAAAATATGAAATTAATAAATGATAAATAATTTTTTTAATTAGTTTTCGAAAAATATCATAGAGTGGGTATTGTGTTTTTTCCAAAAAAAAATGTGGTTGATAGTTAAAAATAATCCATTCCTTTATGATGTTAATTTTATGTCATTGTAATGATAGAAATGTGAAAAAATAATAAACCATTCTAAAAAAGCTAAAATTCAATTAGGGACTAACACAATAAATTTAAAAACAATTTAATTAATATGAAAACCTATATTTCAATTTTCAAATCCTATGTTATATTTTATTTAAATAGGAAACTATATTCTATACTTTTTCGACTGATAATTTGAATATTTTTATTATGAAAAAGAAATGTGGGTACATGGAAAAGGAAAATTTAGAATCATGGGGGATGGAAGTTTTCAATCCTTATAGAATCACCAAAAATAAAACACTTACATCCCCTATTAAGATAACAAACACTCGAATTGAAAATCAACTCATACTCTTGTAAACCAATAGAGAATAATAAATCTGCAAAAAATTTTCCCGGACACCAGATGTGAAGAATCACCACTCCTTATAGTATCATATCTCTACAAGCTCTAATAGTGTATGATATACTACATTAGAGGGAAAAAAGAAACAAAAAAACATAAACAATAGATTTAGGTCCTCTTCGATTATAAATAACAAAATAATCTTTGAGGAGCATAGTGATAAGCTATAAAATAAAGCATGTGCTTTAGTGATGCTAAAATTACTACTTCCATGGTATTTCAAGAAATCCATAATCATAGAACCCCTAAAATATTGAATTAAACCTCCTCTACACATGATTACATGAATACTATAGTCATCTAAGTTGAGTTTGATACCTTGAGAAGGTGCTTTCTAGTGCACCCAATATCGTAGTCTTTCCCTAGCTGTGGAAGCATTTAGGGAAATATAAAGGGGGGGTATAAATCTTGATGAATGAAGTTATTTCACGAATTATGGTAATTGAAAATGGATTTATAAAAGTAGTAAAATATTTCACTATGATACTGCATTATATTGGCTAGGCCACATTATGATGATCAACATTACGAAGAACCCATATTACCCAGCATCCAGCTATAAGAATATTCATCTTTTATAGAACATAAAAATTTGTTCATCCTTTCATATTACACCATATATATTGAGCTCATTCTATTTTAAAAAATTGGTTAAAACTAGATTCCATATTTTAATTTTCACGGTACAGGAACTTCGAAAAAAGTGTGATTGGATTATTCTTCACTTCGACATCCACAAGGAAAGAAAGATTACATTTATTATAGATGATAAAATTAAATTTACATGTATTGAGATTACATAATAGGAGGGTAGTCTATGCATCATCACTACTATTCACCTAATGATGTTTAAAAAAACTAAGAAACTATACAAGCCAGTGTTGGCTTGGGTGGGAAGAAACACATTCGTTTCCTTAAAAAATTCATGCTAGACTGGAAGTACATATGGTTTGAGTTCATCATTGAATCAATGAACATAAGATACAGTCATTCCAAATATAAGTTGTTTTTTTAATTCGGAACCCTTGAAAGAAGAATATATTACCAATTTAGATGTATTTTAATGAGATAATTTCACCCCTTCCAATGAACTATTGATATTTATTTTTAAATATAACAATAGAGTCACAAAGACTATTCCATCTTTGAGATCCCTTTATATTTCGATCAACCTAATGATCCATATAGGTTTAATACTTTCTACTCAAAAATCATTACCAAATATATGGTTGAGATAAATAATTTCATTTGAGTTTAACTTGCATGAACTACATAGTCTAATCGATTTTTAAAGATTAATTTCTCCACCATTAAAGGGAATATCCAGCCCTAATGAATTGGCTCAATGATATCTATCATCCTGTGAATCATCCCATGTGAAGCTGTTGAGTATTTTACAATTATTCCCATAAAATAATTAGGAGCCCAAATTAAAGGTAGGAACTGAATAGGATACGAAGAAAATTAATTATTGATGAGGGTGATCTTGACTCTAATAGAGAGGAATCTAATCTTCTAGTTGGAAATTCTATGTGTGATTCTGATGAGGATACCTTCAAATTCTTTGATATGGACTATTTTATTCGATAATAGATCTCTCAAGTTGTCAATAGTTAATTTTATTCTAGAAATACCTATCCAATATTTAATGTCTATATATTTGTTTCCTAATAATTTATTGGGAATATATTCACTTATCCTTCTGATATTAATTCATTAACTAATCCTACTATTGTACTTAATAAGAATCTATTTGAATCATTTCGTTGAATTTATTCTTCGATTAATGAATAAAACTATATCATTTGTGATGAATAAGTCTGATATCTCAACAAACCCATACCAACCATTTAAAGGATGCAACCTTATATTATTAATTTCATAGTGAATTTTTATACTAAGAACATCCTTTTTTTTTGATATATAATCTTGGGGATAGAGGGTCTCCTTGGTGAAGTCCTCAGACTAACTTGAAAATCCCAAAACTCCTACCCAAAATATAGATCAATCACTAGGGTGTTGAACTAGAATAAAAGATGGTTGCAAACCCATTTTGAAAATCCTAACTACCTAAGAACTTTTAGGGTGAATTTCTATTCCATTCTATCATAGTCTATCTCCATGATAATCATGTATATGGCATTAAATCCGACCACTTTGTAATCAATGCCAGGTATAATTTATTGAGTGAGGCCAATCACCCCTATATAATCCTACCCTTGAGAACCCCATGATGTTCATCTGGTATTTGACGAGGTATGAGATTTTATAGTCTCTTATTGGGGATCATTTCAATAAGATTGTAGGAGAAACTGTATGATATTATTAGTGAAGATTCACCATAGGTGTTGGGATAGTTCACTATAGGAATCAGAATAAGAACTTTGGTAGTGGTAATACAAGGAAAAATACCACCCTTGAAATAATTTTGAACCACCCATATTAGGAAATTCTTGATGCAACCCCAACATTCAATATATAAGGATATAGAGAATCCAATAGGATCTAGTCTGTTATCTATCTCAAGACTTTTAATAGCATCTAATATTTAATCCTCCTTCGGGTTGGCAAACAAGGAATCATTATTTAATTACTCTAATGTGAGGGTAAATCTATCAAAAAAATGATCATATTCTTCATTTAGTGGGAATACATCACTTCATCTATGATAAGTGCTAGCTAAAATAACCTTGACGTGGGAGTATCCTGAGGAAAAATGGATTCAATGTCACCATAGAACGATTCTTCTTCATGATGTATGATAGGACTCACAAATAAATTATGTTCTTATATACATGTATGGAAATATTATGTATTGAGATATCCTTTCAACAAGCCATCACTATTCAAAGTGTAAAATTTTAAAGGATAAAATTAAGAAAATATATCCATCCCATGGATTTTGAAGTCTTCCATTAAGCTAACTAATCTCATCCAGAATATCTTCCAATGAGACTTTGGTATTTAGTTGTTTATTTCTCCTTTATAAAATGGTTTTTGTCATTATATATAGTTATTTCAAGAATTATAACCATGAAAACCCTTATGATAGAGTATTTCACATGTTTAATGAATGTTTCATCCTTCATTAATCTATCGAATACGTGGATGTTACGAACAGGAAATAGAGAACCATGGATCTGGAGAAGCATCATAGAATGATAGAATAAGGATCGATCCAAGTGTTTGACATCCATGTGTGATAAATATGTTATTATATGCATGTTATTCATGCACTAATCAAGACAGAGTTATATTCTTATACCTTATCTCTTGTTGTTAAACCACGTAAAATTTCCACCATTGATGCCCAAATCCATTAAATTATTAAATAGAAGAATCCTTAGAAATTATTCATATCCTTGCTCAATTAAACACCCCCATTATTGTCAGATTAATCAATTTTGAAAACACTGAGAGTCACAGTGAGAGAGATTTGTAGATGAAAAAAAGTTATAAACTAAATAGGAAGATGATTATGAATAATGACACAGAAATTTACATGTTATAGAATAATCCCTACATCTATAGAGAGGATGAATCCCTTCACAATAATTCAAGAGCACAATATAGTGAGGTTTTATATATTCACACACACCAAATCCCTAGATCAAATGAGCTATTAAAAAAGACAATGTACTCTTCCACCAAGCACATAATAAATCTGTTATGCAATTGTAAATGATGGTTAGAAGTATCCACTACTACAGTGCTCCTGCCACCCAAGTCAAAGATGCAATATTTGTTGGTTGCTAAAAGTCCACTGAGCTATATCACCATTGTCTCTAATGTTTGATATGCTACAATGGGTGGATCATGTTTCAAGTGGGATATTTGTTAAATTGGTTTATGTGAATCCATTTTGATAATTTTGGTATTAAAACTAGTGGTCTATACTAAACAGCATATCGCAACTCTCAATGATTGAGCTCTATAGTGGGATCATTGGGTGTTGTAGGTGGGAATGTGCCCTTGATCAAGGGTATGAAGGTCATGAAAACAAATTATGGAGAACTATAGAAACTATAACAGAATGTATTAGAGATGATCAAGTGACACCAACAGGTCACTGTAGCTGTGTGGACTTTTGAATGGTTACTATATCATCTTGGACTTTGGAGATAGTGATACTATAACTATATAGAATTTTAGCCATCATCTACTATATTAACTTGGATTTGGGTGCCTGCGGCACTATATATGTGTGGACTTCAAGTCATTTTTCACTATAGCATACTGAACATATTGTGTGGTTGGTGACACAGTGCCTCATTTTCTTTATTTACTAATTCAAGATTGGGTTTTTGTGTGTGTAAAACTCCAAAACCGCACTATAAATATTCTCTTGAATTATGGTAGATTTATTCTACCTCTCTGTGGATATCGGGATTACTTCAGAACCATATCCATCATTGTGTCTGTGTTCATCTAATTTTTTGTTATGTTTACGTCATTTATTCATTTGTAAAACTCTATCATTGTGACTCACAGTGCTTCTGAAACAACTAGTATCCAAGGTTGAGTTCACAATTATCTAATTAAAAATTGTCTATAGAATAAGGTAAGTTAAATATTGACCACTTTAATGGAATTGAGTTCATTTATGGGAGGATGCAGATCGAGGATTATATTTATTATAAAAAGATGAAATTACTACTTATGGGTGTAAAACCAATGGATATAGAGTAGATATAATGGGGGATACTTGGTCGATAGTTTATAGGATTTGTGCACCTTATGATGTAAGAAACATGGAATTCAACATTAAATAGGAGAATACAATAACTGGGATGATGATAACTCTTGAATATATGTACAAGAATACTTCAACATCAAATAAAGGGTAGCTGATGCGATGATTTATCAATATGAAAATGATTTAAGGGAGGATTGTTGTATATTATGTCCAAAAATTCAAAAACATCAGAAGTAAGTTGAAATTAGTGGTAATTGTACATAATGATGAGGTATGTGCACTATTTTCCTGTCTTTATTACTTGACACTTGGGAATCAATTGTAATAGCTACGAGTAGTTCTTTGGGGAATACCAAGCATGTTCTAATGGACGTGCATACCGTAATCCTCAGTGATGATATTCTAAGAATAGAATAGATAGAATTACCCAGTTCTAATTTGAACATGGAAGGAGGAGGAAGATATTCATAACATGATAACCAGAGAGGATGATCAAAGTCAAAAGGAAAGAGTTGAGACAACAACAACAGGGTCAGTGCTACCTACTAGATGTGTAGGAATAAAGGACATGTCAAGGAGTGTAGAGAAAAATGAAATTCACCAGAAACTAATTCATCAAACACGGTAGCTGATGATGTGTTTCTACTGAGCATAGATATCCCTATAGAGTCTTAGATTTTAGATTCATGGGAATCTTTCTATTCTATATTAGATATGAGTTTCTAGAAAAATTATGCATCTAGAAATTTTATCAAGGTGCATCTTGTTGATGAGACATTTCAGATTATGGGGAAGGGTGATGAGTTGTTTAAGATAAACAGTTGAAGTTTTCTGGTTATAGAAAATGTAAGGTATATCCCTAGTATAAAAAATAAATCTTATTTCTATTAGTCATCTTGATGATGTAGATTTTAATACCATTTTCACTATTGATGAATGGAATATAACCAAGGGAGTTACGGTCATATCTCATGGATAAAATAATGGTACCCTGTATAATATGATATAAATATGCATGGATACGCTTGCATCAATAAATTCTATTAGAGATTCAAAAATTTGTCACTAATGTCTAGGCCACATGAGTGATAAGGTTGATGAAGGTACTATAATTAAAAGGAATGCTACCAGAGATGTTTTCATTGGATATTGGATTATGTGAAAATTGTATCTTCAGAAATCATAATAAGTAATATTTTGTGAAAAGAGGAAGAACACTAGAGGATAAGAATCTAGACCTAATTCACAATGATGTTGGGGGGTCTTCATGCATACATTACCTTGGAGCATCTCAATATTATGTGACATTTTTCAATAACTCAATAAGAAATGTATGAGTTTAATTTCTAAAATTAAAATATATTATCTTTAAGGTGTTTTAGAAGTGGAATTATATGGTGTAAAATGATTTGGGAACTAAGAAGAAATGATTGAGGTCTGACAAGAGTGTAGAGTAAGGTAGTAAGGAGTTTAGATAATTTTCTTCTAATATTTGTATTCGATGGGAGAATACTATTTCACATACATCACAATAGAATGGTGTAGTGAGAGAGTAAATATTTTAATTATTTTCAATATTTTATCAATGATTTAATACATTCTAATTAATCAATGTGTGCTTATTTTTAATGTTTTTGTATTTTTGGTGAATTTTTGGATTAATTATGGAAATTCTATAATTATGGAAATTTAATAGTTTTCTTGAATCTTCTGTATTTCGAGTATAACTTTTACAATTGTGATCCAAAAGTAATGATTCCTTTTTTATGCTTTTCTTTATCATGGGCTTTAAATTTTTCTTCTGAGCCCATATCCAATTCAGATCACACAGTCCCAAAAATAACAATAATGTTGAGAAAGTTACTTGGATGATTGAATTGGCCTCACCTCAGTAACGGGGGGATATCTAGGCCTAAAAACATCTAAATGAAGTTATGACATCTATATTAGAAATAAAACTCCACTCTTCATGTCCAAATTAAATTAAATTATTAAATTTTCTCATTAAGTCATCCCTTTAATGTTGAATAGTTGAAGTAGTCGAGGAGTTTTCTCAGGAAAAAAATTAGTCTTTAGTAATTTGATCATATTTTTTTTTCACTTGTCCAAATATTCATATATTTTGGGGGGAAATTTAAAATAGAGAGTGAAAAAAATTAGGAATAAAAATTCCCTATATTAATCAATTTTCTATGAAAATTAAACTCAAAATTTTAGTGGAATGAATATGGATAGAAAAGTTTCCACCTCTCAAACCTATATATATGAGATTCCACTTCCATTGATGGGGGTTGAAGAAGGTGAAAGAGGGAATATGTTGGAGGATTAGATTCATGAATTCTTTTGGATTTTCTCTTGTCTATTTTCTTAATTTCTAATTCTCTCTTCTTCCCCTTTCAACTACCTTACCCTCCACATGGATGGGTAAAACCATTGAGTGATTAGGGAAGGGGGAGTTTCACTTTTTTAATGTTGAAACCTTGTGATTTAATTTGAAACACACATTTCCTATTAAATGGTTTATATTTTAAGTGTCGTATAATTCTGTTAATTCAATTTTATTTGGGGTTTTGGTTTTATTCTGTGTTTATAGCTTTGGATGAAGAACTTTTTACTCTCCCTGCCTAATATAGTTTTTCTTGACCAAGAATATTGTCTTAGGTAGTGAGTGTCTAGAGATCATCATCACATGTTTTGAATAAGTGAAATTCTTATAGTTTTATAAGAAGAAGAAAATCCCTATCAAGAAATTCCTTAGTTATTTGGGAATGTTTTATGAATTTTCATGAATATAGGATTGGTTTCCATTAAATTATTCAACCAAGGGTGATGGATAACTCGATCAAGGATTAATTTACTTGTAATTCAATAGGAAGAAAGGGGGAATGATATTTATGAATATTATGAAATATCAAAAGGTGATCTTACCTTGACACCATAACTATCTTCATCCACTTGTGTTCAAGATTTATTTTTAATTTCCTTATTTATTTTAAAACTCTATCAATTTAAGAAACACAATCTAATTCGTCCTAAAATTTAAGTGAAAAATTTGAATGTTGTACAGTCCTCTAAGTAAAAATAGTAGGTCAAACTCTTTACAACATCTTAACATATAAAATATTGGTTTTTGTCACACCCAATGATATTCATGTGTCAAGATTCGGCTTCGTTTCTGGGGAGGCTAGGACAAAAATCCAATTCTAACAGTTTGTAAATATTTGCATGTATTTCATTTAAATAAACATAAAAAAATCCTTGATGTATTCAAAATGCAATAATTCATCTTGGATTGATAACCCACTGGTGAAATTAGAAATGGTAGAAAATTATGATATGTCCCTATTTCAAAAGGTTGATGAACTCACCTTTTTTGCCAAGAAAATGTTGAATGGCCATGTCACAGGTCTCTCGCTTCAAGAACCGATGGAGAGGGTTAATCAAGTCAAAATTGATTATCAATGACTAAAGTCGAAGGAAGAACTTATATTGGATGAAGGACCTCAACCTGAACTTGAATCCAAACTAGTGGTGGAAGTGATTTCCCCACTTATCTTTTAAGTAGAGGATCTTGACTACCCATCTATATCTACTACCACTCTACTCCTAGAGGAACTTTCCACTGAAGAAGAAATTGAAGCTGATCCAATTATGGGAGGTGATCATTTCAAGAACTCGTTATCTTTTTATTTTATTGAATCTTAATTGAGTATTAAATCCCATTGTTTTCAATTTTCAGAATCTACTAACTCTTTTTCTTCCATCGACAAATACAATGAACAAGATGCTTCACCTGAATAGGAACATATGGGGCTCCCCGAACATGTTGAAAATTTATTTGAGGGATTTTATGAAGTGATCCAAGTGGATTTTCCTAAGTAAAAAAGAGATATAAGATTTATAATTTGAAATGGAGGATTTTTATATTGATTATTCATGCTTTAATTTTGTTCCAATATAATTACACTCTGACATTCCCTTTTATTATTCCATTGATGCAGCATATGTTGCAAAATGACTATATAATGATGAATTTTTTTTGGAGGTGGAAACCAAGAAAGAGGATGACTCATTATATATCCCACCCCTTGTACTAGGGGTGAATTTGTTGTACAATAACCATGGATTTCTCAATAAAAAGTAATAAGTGGAAGATGTAAAGAATCAGTTTTGTTGGTTCATCTTAAAAAAATCCCCCCACCATCAGATTGGAGATAACCAACTAGAACTACCCATTTAGAGGTAGTCAAAACCAAGGGCCCACTTAGGGGAATTAACCAGGATCTAACCTTATTTTCTCATTCTATTTTTTTTTTTTAATGAATTAATAATGTTATCTCCTCCAATTTTGTTTTTAGGTTTTCAAAGAACTATAATTAAGAGATAAAATCAATGTTGTACTACCAGTAAGTTAGGTTTTACATCTCTTTTACACTTACTTTCTTGTTTAGATTAAATAAAAGATCTACTTAAATATTATATACACTTTAATTAATTGAGGACACTTCATCTTATAAGTTTGGTGGATGGAACGAATATATTTTAGGATTTTCATTTGTTTGTTTTGTTTCTCAAAGAAATGTGTGCATTTAAAAAAATCAATTTCATTTTCAATTATTTTTTATTTTAGAATATTTTGAGTTGAGATTATTATAGTTTCCATTTTTCATTTTCATGTCATGAGTAATCCAAATTATTCCATGAAACTGAGCTTAAATGAATACTAAAAATGATTTTTATAGTTTAAATATTTGATAATTTCATGAAAAGTGAAATGATTTATGAATCCCATGCCACATCTCACTATAATTATTTTTAAAATCTCATTACTATGAGGCTTATGAACACTTTTTTCATATTTTTTTCATTCACATCACTTTTTGAGAGAACCAAAACATGATTTCATTAACCCAAATTTAATTTATTACTATAAAAACTTGATGGTTTTATGTACGTGTGTTCTAAATGATTGATGCATTTCTTTGGTTTTTAATTAACCTTTTCAAAAGAAAAATTATTATTATTTCTTTCTATTACATTTAATTTTTTTCATCCCTTAGAATAAATGAACATCCAGTTAGGTTGTTTAGAATATAAGGAACTTTTCCCTATCCAAACTACTCTTAAAGTGAAATTTCATGATCTAGTTGAACTTAAGATAAAGGGGAAGATGTCTTGTGTTGTTCTGTCACATTTAGTAAAACTTTGGTAGGATAATAAAACGTTTAAAAGATGTTTTTTATGATGAAAAAATAATTCTATTGAATGTTTTTCATTTCAAGATCATTCATGATAAGAGATGTTGTGCCTTTCTAGAGCTTCTGATGGATAAATAATGTTGTGCCTATATGTAACTTTCAAGAAAAATTATGTTTGAGGTGATTGAAAAATTTTAAGATGAAATGATGATTGTTGTGAAATTTTATTTAATTTTAAATTATTTTAGAGATCATTTTCTATGTGGATTGATGAGGAAACCATACTTGAGTGAAAATTAAAATCTTTTAATTTTACTTCTAAAATATCCAAGACTTACTCATTCATCCTCAAAATATTTTGACATCCAAATCATACCAACCACATGCCACATAATGACCATACAAGGTCCTCATGATAAAAAAATATTCTTAACTAACATTGGGTAGAGAAGTATGAATCTATCAAGACAATGGGAACTCTTTAATTGGTTTGGATGATAAAACACTTCTTGAAAATTGATATTTGTGAGATGGGAGAAAATTCATGTGAGGTAAGAATTTTGTTTGAATGGGATGAGAAATGAAGTGTAAATATACTGAATGATCTTAATAGAGGACCTGAAATAAACGATCTTTATGAGGATTGATATAATATTTTCTTGGCATAGAATTGGTGGATCTCATGAGCATGTGTCTTAAATTTTCATTAATTCTATTTTGTGGCTTACTTCTCCAGTATTACGAGTTCTATGTGTGGGGGAATTGATAGAGTTAATAATTTCATTATTTTTCATTTGTTTTTCAATGATTTAAATTATTCCAATTAATCAATGTGATCTTATTTTAATCATTTGTGTATTTTTTGTATATTTCTTTCTTAATTTTTAAAAATATTTGCTTTTGGAAATTTAACAGTTTTTTGGATCATTTATATTTAGAGGTTAATATTTAATATTTGATCCAAATTGAGTAATTACTTTATTATGTATTTCCTTGCATGTGGGATTAAACTTTTTCTTCTGGACCTAGATCCAAATCAAATCACATAAGCACAAAAAATCAATGAAGTGGATAATGTTTTTTGGCCAATAGAATGGACCCCACCTCAGTAATGGGAGAATATCTCAGCATAGAGACATGAAAATTATGTTATTCATGCTGAATTAGAAATTGGTCTCTTCACCTCATTCCCACATTAAATTTAATAAAAAAATTACCTCATTAAGTCATCCATTTAATGTGGAAACGTGGAGGGAGTTGAGAATTCTTCTCATCCAGAATATGTTTTCTTTATTACATTGAGAATATATTTTTTCCACTAGTTCAAATAATCTTATATCTTGTGGGATAATGAATAAGAGAGAGGGGGACAACTTTTATTAAGAAATTATCCACCGATTATTCTCTTTACTATGATAATTGAACTCAATATTTTTGTGGAATGAATAGGGTGGTAAATTTTCCACCTCTCAACCCTATATATATTAGTATCCACTTCCATTCAAGGGTGTGAAGAAGGTGAAAGAGGAGTTTTTCGAGAGTATTGGAGTCATGAATTTCTATGGATGTTGTATTTTCTATTTTTTCAGTTTCATAATGATCTATTCTTCCCCTTTAAATTCACTTACCCTTCACATGGAGGGTAAAACATTTGAGTGATCGACGAAGGGGGAATTTCTATTCCAAAATTTCAGAGTCATACACTTTAATTTAAAACACTATTTTTCTATTGAAAATTTTATATTTTTTATGGTTTCCAATTATCTTAATGTGATTTTATTTTGGTTTTATTTTTCATTCATTTTTTATAGATTTGGTTGATTAACATTATACTACCACTTCCTAGTGTAGTTTGTGTCGAATTAGATGATTGCGTTAGGTGGTGATTGTCTAATGATCATTGGAATGTGTGTTGAATAAGTTAGATTTTACTATATTTTTAAGGAGTAAAAGTTCTCAATTTGTACTTGTCTTAGTTATTTTGGGATGGTTTATGAATTTTCATGCACATAAGAGTGGTTTCTAGAGCTTCCTTCATCCAAGGGTGATTCATAACTCGATCGAGTAGAATTTCGCTTCTCATTAAATAAGAATAGAGGGGAATGATCTTTATGACTATGATATCATTAAATTAATCCAACCCTAACCCTATCACTCTCTTTAACCATTTCTATTAAAACATTATTATTAATTTTCTTCTTTCTTTTTAAAATCAAAATATTTAAAAACAACCTCTAATTCATTCTCAAATTTCAGTGACAAGCGTGATTCTTGTGAACTCCTCTCAGAAAAAATCATATGTAAACCACTTAAATACTTTAAAAATAAATTTTAAAAACAAATTGACGAGTAGAGTGATGTGGTCAGGGTAGGATCATATTTTTAAATGTCATTATATTCATAAAGATCATTCCACTTATCTTATAATCGAGTGAAAAGTGGAAGACTCCTCGATCGATTTATAAATCCCCCTTTGTTGAAAGAATTAATCAAAACCACTCTTATGTGTACAAAAAAATCATAAACCACTCCCAAAAAACAATATAAAGTGTCAATCGAGAAATATTTCTTCTTATAAATCAAGAAAAAGTCCACTTATTCCACACACATTTCAACAATCGCAATACACTCACCACCTAACACAATCTGCTCGATCGAGACAAACTGCACTAAGAAAAAGGTTATTAATGTTATTCAACCAACGATACAAACAATGAATGAATCCAAACCCCAAAATACAATCATATTAAGAAAATTGGGCACCACTAAAAATATAAATCATTAAATAGAAAAAATATTTTTTCAAATTAAATTAAAAGACTCCAACATTATAAAAGTGAAACCCCTACTTCCTCGATCACTCAAAGGTTTTACCCATCCTTATGAAGGGGATGAGAGTTGGAAGGGGAGTAAGAGATTATTATTAAACTAAGAAAATAGACAATATAAAATCAAAATAAATTCAAGTCTTCAATCCTCTAGCATAACCCCTCTTTCACCTTCTTCAACACCATTAAATGGAAGTGGGAACTAATATATATATATATATATATATATATATATATATATATGGCTGAGAGGTGGAAAATTTTCCCTCAAGATTCATTCTAATGAAATTTTGAGTTCAATTTACGTAGTTAATGGATGAATATCAGGAATATTTCTTCATAAAAATAATTAACCTATCTCTTTTTCATGCATCAACAAAATTTCATATTATTTGGACATGTGTTAAAAATGTTATACATTAATTACTAAAGAAAACACTTTCTATCTCAGAAGACTTCTCAACTCCCTCCACTTTTACTCACTATATGGATGCCTTAATGTGAGAATTTATTAATGATGTTTAATTGGGAAATGAGGAGAGAAATCTTATTTCTAATATAGCTATAATCACTTTATTTGGATGTCACTAGGCTGAGATATTCACCCATTACAAAGGTAGGGTCCATTAAGATTGCCCAAAAACATTCCCAACTTCATTATTTTTTTAGGCAATTTATGATCTTAATTGGATATAGGAATATAAAAAAATGTTTAATCCCTTGATAATGTAAAACCTAAATAATTAATCACCCAATTTGGATCAAAATTGTAAAATTTATGCCAAAAAATATGCAAGATCTAGAAAAATGTAAATTTTCCATAATTAAACAATTTTCATAATTAAGGCAGAAATTCACCATAAAAATTTGATGCAAATAAACTCAAATTGATTAATTTGAATGTATTAAATCATTGAAAAAAAATGAAAATATTAATAATATTAACTCTATAATGTAGCTAAAATGATGAAAATGAAACAAAATGAATGTTTCTAGAGCATGAGGATGCACTCAGTATTGTAAAAAACCTTCCAGGATGATGAAATGAACATGGAAGAATATCACATCAACATGAGTCCATTTATAACAATTGGATAATTTATACCCAAGGATCTCTAGTCTGGTAAATAGTTAATACTCTCATATTTATGGTACTTTTCTTATTTGGAATATTTACATGTTGTTTCTGATAGAAGGGATAATATTGATACCAAGTCCAAAAAATGTTTATTTATTGTCTATGGTGTTGATGAGTTTGGTTACCACTTTTGGGATGATTATAAAAATATTATCATTAGAATACAGAACATGATATTTAATTAAGGTGTCAGACACAAATACTATCATGTGGATGAATTTTATAGTGGGAACAAATAATCATACTGCCATGAGATAGTGGAGCAAGAAGGTGTACCTGAGAATGTGACACCAAAACTAGTGGAGTATACCTCTCAAATGGATTTGACGAGAACAAAAAGGGTGAGAAGTCTTGTACATAGGTATTCATGATCCATAGATTATTTTTTTTACTGATTATAGAGAACCAAAATTCTTTAAAGAAGAAATGTAGTTGAACAAGTTGATCAAGTGGGATTTGTCTATGAAGGAGGAGATGGAATCATTAGACAACAAAAATACCTGGTAGTTGACACCTTTATCATAAGTAATGAAATAATTTCATAAAAAATTGGTATTTTGAGTCAAGTAAGAACATGATGGAAATAGGAGGTGCAAAAAAAGGTTGGTGGTAAATGGTTTTCAATAGATGGTGTGGATTTCACTGAAAGTTTTTCACCTGGAGGGATGCTTTCCATCATCTGGTTAATTCTCAGTATTTTTGAATCACAAGAATTATACCTAGAGTATCATGATTTAAATATTTCTTTTATTCAAATATATCTATATGAGTACATCTATATGTAGTATCTAGAGGGATACATTGAGTTAGGGAAGGAGGGATTGGTGTAAAAACTCCAGAAGAGATTATACGGTTGAAGTAGGCACCTAAATGGTGTGTCATCGATCAATGTTGATACATGAAGTATTTTGGTGATGAATACATTATACTACTTCTATATGAAGATGAAATTCTCATTGTAGTGTCTTGTATATAATGGAATGTCGAGATAAAAGGGCATCTGGTTGAGGAGTTTGAGATGAATGATCTTGAATAAGATGGCAAGGTGTTTGGGATGAAGATCAAGAGAGACCACATAACTAGAACCTTGATGTTATCAAAAGATGTCTACATTGGAAAGATTCTAAGAAGATTCAGTATACAGGATGAAAATTAAATCTCTATTTTCCTAGAGATACATTTCAAATGATCAAAAGAAAAATCATCGAGATGGAATAAGAGGTTGAGTACATGGAAAAGGTTCTATAAAAATCATCTATTTGAAAACTGATGTACTCATGCAGTGGGAGTTGTGAGTAGGTACACGGATAACCCTGGTGAGAAACATTAGGAAGATGTGATGTGGATGATGAGATAACTAAAGGGAGAAAGGAAATTAATTATAAATTAGTGTCACGACCCGTCCTTGGGGCCCGTGTCGTGACTACCCCAAGCCCGCCTTCCATAGGCCAGGGGCTGGCGACTAGCACCAAGGCGTAAATTCCCGGTAAACAGGGAAGGCATTGCCTTTATAAGTAACAACCACCACAGAGTCAGCAAGCAGAAGTAACTACAAAGTGCAGAAAAGTAAAGGGGCCGGAAATACAAGCCCAACTGTAAAGTACAACTGAAAAAGTAAAGGACAGCAACTGAAGAAAAGAAGGCGGCCTCGTGTCGTCCACTGGCAAACCCACCTGAAGGGTGGGTACAGATAGCCTCCAGGCTCCTCGGTTTCCACGTCCGCTCCGAGCACGTACCGCCCAGTGGTCCACCTCCAGGTACCGTCCTGCTCCACGCCCCAACCGAGATCAGCGCTGTCCGTCGTCTGCATCCAACACAACAAGGTGCGGGCATAGCCCGTGCAGGGGTGAGTATAAGCTACTCAGTAAGGACCCCGAGACCCCCGAAGGTCTCCCGAAATCCACAAAGGATATAGCACAAAAGAAAGATGCAATCACGAAGTAACATCTGACTCGACTTAGGTATATGCCCATACATATGCCTAAGTCCCCAATTCTAGCTCTGCTCACGAGCTCAAGAACAACTCAATCCACAAAGGAAAGCAAGACTCAAATCCACAAAGGAGAGTAAACAGTAAATCCACAAAGGATAGTTCAACACAATCCACAAAGGAGAGTAACATAAGATTCAGCTCAACCAGGTATACTTTTTCAGATGACATCAAAGATGATCACTGATCCATCTAAGTCGTCGGACCCACGAAGGATCGATAGGTACTAACCCCCGCAAAAGACCCACGTAGGATCGGGCTCACACAGAACCTGTAGGCAGTGGCTCACACAGAACCGGTAGTAAGGACCCACATAGGATCGGGCTCACACAGAACTTGTAGCACTGATCCACGTAGGATCGCTGAGTGCAGTAGTCGACGCAGTCCACTGAGGATCTCTGCACAATCGTCGCCGCAGTCCACGAAGGATCTCTGCTCTGCCGTCGTCGCAGTCCACGGAGGATCTCTGCTCTATCGTCGAAGTCACAGCCAGTGCTAGGGTTCCCGCACATAGCGAGCTCGTTTAGGAGGGTTCGCTCCACGAGCCGAGAGGCTGATACATCAACTGACACTTAGTCCAAAGTTGATGTATCCAAAAGTTCCGTATCGACAACAGGATCTCAACGCAACAGACGGCGCGTCAATCGGACGCCCGGTCTGAGAGTTATTGGCATTTTCGTCCCAGGGGCCCGGTTGGTTTTTAGGGCAAAACTAACCCGACCGTACTCCGCCTGCGTCCGATCCTCGGGCGGAGTATTCCAAAAGTTCCGTCTCACTTAGAGGAAACTACCACAGCTGACGGTACGTCGTTCGGACGTCCGTAGCTCAAGTTATGAACGTTTCCGCTCCGAGGGCCCGGTTGGTTTCGTGTACGAACCAACCCGGCCGAACCCAAAGTCTTCCGAAACCTTGAGTATAATATACCGAAACGACCGTATCGATCCAAGGATCGCGTAGCCGCAGACGGTTCGTCAATCGGAGGTCCCAGGCCCAAGATATGGGCAAAAGACCGAAGAAGGCCCGAAAACGGGGGTTCTGGGCCCGGGGCGACCCGGCCCGAACCCCCCCTGGGTAGGCCGAACCGGGTCGGCCCGACCCGGCTAGGCCGGGTCCGGTCCGGCCTGGGCGCGGCCGAAGGAGCCACCGCCGCGGGTTTGACCCGCGGCTTGAAGGAAACGCGGCCCCGCGGGGGGGGGGGGGGGGGGCGCCTGTCACGCGGACGCGGCCGGGCCGCCGCGTCCCTCCCCGGTTCCGTGCGGCCGCGGAACCGGCCGCCGCCGCCGCGGCTTCAGCCGCGGCGGATCTTCTCCACTGCGGCGCGTCGGGTGCCGCCGGCGACCCGCGCCGCCGCCGCCTTCCGCGGGCCGCCGGAGTTGCTCCGGTGGCCCGTTTTGCCTCCCGTCTGCGCCATTGCTCCTCCCGGGGGCCGATCTTCACTGCGGAATCAACAGATCGCTCCTGCCGCGCGGTTCGTCGTCGTCCGCCATATCCGCACAACAAAAGGGATCGGCGGAGGGTTGCCGGGTCTTGTTCATTAGACCCGCACCCTCCGCGTTAGTCATAAACCACGGGAGGAAAAGAAAAACCGATCAATCAATTTTAAATAAATTAAAATTGTTCCGAGATCGGGTTCTTTATCTCAAAAGAATAAACACGGGGAAGAATCATCAAGGAAATAAACCCCTACCTCGAAGTCGTCGTCGGACATGAGGTCGTCGCGGAATCGCTCGTCGCGGAAGGAGGGGATCGTCGCGTCGTCGCGGAAGAGTCGTTCGTCGCACCGCGGGAAAAACGTCGCGCCGACGATCTCTGGATCTAGCTCAAACGGATTTAATTAATTAAATCCGTTGTCATTGAAATTAAAAAAGGAGAAAGAAACGATCTGATTCTCACCATAGTTTCCGAACGAGGATCGGCCGCGGAAGAAGAGGCGTCGCCGAAAAACGTCGCGGGTAGAGCTCGTCGACGTCGCAGATCACGGTGTGCGTCGTCGAATTCCGGTTGCCGACGTTCTTCGCGTTCTTCGCGTTCTTCGCGTTCTTCGCTGGGAGGGTGGAGGTTCAGAGGAATTGCACAACGATAGCAATCCTCCAAAATAGACAAGTTGTCTATTTTATTATTTTTCCAACGAACGCAAAACGCGTAAGTAACGACCCATCAGTTCGTTGAATTAATTCAACGAACGAAACAGCCCATTTAATTCACGAAATAAACCGCTCAATTAAATGGTCTGTTAAGAATTTAAGAAAACGCGTCGGTTGACTTTTCAGTTACTTTGACGGGTTTTCGCGGGTGCGTTACTTAGCGAAAGAAACGGCGGGGCTCGTGTGGGCCCCACCTCACAAATATCCTACCAAGGGGGTAGGATATTTCTGGATAGCATCCTATCCAGTTCAACTCAGATCAAGCCGCCTTTAAGTGGCTTCAAGTGGCTTCCAAGCAGCTTAAGTGAAATAAAATAAAGTTGTCGCACAAATTTATTTTATTTCTGACTTAAAGCCCCGAAATTTAAAAACCACGTCTGAGCAAACGCAACTCCGGAAGAGGCGTTTCTAAGCAAATACCGGCGCTGGGATTTCATCGGTGCCCTCATAATTCGATTCCGGGCACCGGTTCAAATGATAGAAAATCCCGCTCGTCCGTTCACTGAACGTACCCGAGCCAAACTTCGGAAATTGATTCCGGGCACACCGGGCCTCGGAATCAGGTGCCGTCTGAAGCTGCGCTCTTGAAAAATTCCAAAGAAAATTAAGAAAAAAATTTCCTTGAAATTTGCGGGTCTTTACATTACTCCCACCTCAGGGCTTTACGTCCCCGTAAAGATACATCAAAAACTAGGGGAACAAATGGGGGTACTGAGCACGCATCTGAGCCTCCCACTCCCAAGTGCTCTCCTGGAGGTTCCCGTGCTGCCATCTGACGCGCACAAGAGGAATCGACCGCCCACGTAGGACCCTCTCCTGTCGATCCTCGATCTCCACTGGGACCTCCGCAAAAGTCGCCCCATCGTCCACGTCCAGCTCCCCAAAGTCGATGATGTGTGTCGGGTCGTGCACGTATCTCCTCAGCAGAGACACGTGGAAGACGTCGTGCACCCGGTACAACTGAGGTGGTAGAGCCAGGCGATAAGCCACCTCTCCTATCCTGCTGAGGACCTGGAAAGGCCCGATGAAGCGTGGAGACAACTTGCCGCCTCGGCCAAATCTCCGTAAACCACATCGAGGTGAGACACGCAAAAAGACGTGGTCGCCATCCTCGAACTCCAGTGGCCTCCGCCTCCTGTCAGCATATGACTTCTGCCGGCTCTGAGCTGTCCTCATCCTCTCCTGGATGATCTGGACCTTCTCTGTCGTGGCTCGGACCATCTCTGGTCCCACGAGTGCTGACTCCCCAGGGTCTGTCCAGCACAACGGTGATCTGCAGGGTCTGCCGTACAACGCCTCGTATGGTGCCATCCCGATGGTGGAGTGGTAGCTGTTGTTGTACGCGAACTCCACCAAGGGTAGGTGGTCCTCCCAGCTGCGACCAAAGTCGAGAACACATGCACGGAGCATGTCCTCGAGTGTCTGTATGGTCCTCTCCGTCTGACCATCCGTCTGAGGGTGGAAGGCTGTGCTCAGATGGAGCCGCGTCCCGAACGCCTCCTGCAACCCCTTCCAAAGCCGGGAAGTGAAACGAGCATCTCGATTGGAGACGATAGACGATGGCACACCGTGAAGCCGTACGATCTCCTGGACGTAAAGACGTCCCAAGCTCTCCACTGAGCCCTGCTCTCTGATGGGTAAGAAGTGTGCCGACTTGGTGAGTCGGTCGACAATCACCCAAATGGAGTCGTGACCTCTGGAAGTGCGTGGAAGTCCAGTTACGAAGTCCATAGATATGCCGTCCCACTTCCACTCCAGGACCTCCAAGGGATGTACCAAGCCTGCTGGTACCTGATGCTCTGCCTTCACCTGCTGGCAGGTGAGGCATCGTGAAACGAACTCTGCCACAGCTTTCTTCATGCCCGGCCACCAGTGCTGTCTCCTGAGATCCTGGTACATCTTCGCCACTCTGGGATGCACCGCCAAGGGAGAAGTGTGAAACTCTCTCAGCACCTCCTCTCGTAAAGCGACTGGTACGAAGGTACGTCCTCTGAAAAGGATGTCGTGCTCTGCTCCAAGGGAGAAACCATCAGGCGCCTGACCTGAGGATATCAGTGCACGCCGGGTCTCACAGTCAGCATCCCCACGCTGAGCCTCTCTGACCCGCTGTAGAAGTGGAGGAGAGACTGTGAGAGACTGAAGAAAGGCTGCTCCGTCTCTATCCACAAAGGATATCTGTAAGGAGGCTAGCTGCTCCGTCGCCTCCTCAAGTAGCTGAATGCCCGTCCTCCTGCTGAGGGCATCAGCTACCACGTTACCCTTCCCAGGAGTATAGACTATCTCAAAGTCATAGTCCTGGAGGAACTCAAGCCATCTCCACTGTCTCAGGTTCAGGTCCTTCTGAGAGAAGATATACCTGAGACTCTGGTGGTCAGAAAAGACTGTGAAGCGCTCGCCCATCAGATAGTGCCGCCAAGTCTTCAGAGCGAAGACCACTGCTGCTAACTCCAGGTCATGAGTGGCGTAGTTCTGCTCATGCGGCCTCAACTGACGTGATCCGTAGGCGATCACGGCCCGCTCCTGCATCAGGACGCACTCGAGTCCAGTCCCTGATGCATCGCAGTAAACTACGTATCCAACTCCCTCCTCAGGCAACCTCAAGATAGGTGCGCTGGTCAATCTCTGTCTCAGCTCCTGGAAGCTCTGCTGACATCTGTCTGACCACACGAAGGGTTTCCCCTTCTTCGTCAACGCTGAGAGTGGTGCCGCAACTCTGGAGAAGTCTGGCACGAATCTCCGATAGTATCCGGCTAGGCCCAAGAAGCTCCGCACCTCTGTCACGCTCCTGGGTGGCTCCCAAGCTAGTACTGCCTCGATCTTCGCGGGATCCACTGCAACTCCCGCCTCAGAGATGACGTGCCCCAAGAAATGGACCTCACGTAACCAGAACTGGCACTTTGAGAGCTTTCCATAAAGCTGGTGCCCTCGGAGCGTGTCTAGCACAACTCGCAGGTGGTAGGCATGCTCCTCCTCAGTCGTCGAGTATACCAAAATGTCGTCAATGAAGACCACGACAAATCGGTCGAGGTATGGCTGGAAGATCCTGTTCATGAGGCTCATGAACACTGCTGGAGCATTGGTTATGCCGAACGGCATAACCAAAAACTCATAATGGCCATACCGACACCTGAAGGCCGTCTTCTGCACGTCCTCATCTCGAACTCTGAGCTGATGATATCCTGACCGGAGGTCTATCTTCGAGAACCACCGTGCTCCCTTGAGCTGATCGAAGAGGTCATCAATCCGTGGCAGCGGATACTTGTTCCTCACTGTCACCTGGTTCAGGCGACGATAGTAGACACACAGTCGCAAGCTCCCGTCCGCCTTCTTGGCGAACAAAATCGGGGAAGCCCAGGGTGAAACACTGGGTCGGATAAACCCCTTGCTCTGCAAGTCCTCCAACTGTACCCGCAGCTCCCGAAGCTCGGCGGGGGCCATCCGATATGCTGGAGTAGATATTGGGGCTGTCCCGGGGTACAAGTCGATGTAAAAGTCTACCTCTCTACGAGGAGGTAGCCCTGGAACGTTGTTGGGAAAGACGTCCACGTACTGGTCCACCACTGTAGGAAAAGCTGGACTCTGCACGTCCACTGCTCCTAGGATGAGGCTAGCCAACTGATGAGAGATGGGCTACACTCTCCTCTGCGGAAGTCCATCCTGTGCTGCAAAGGTTCCCTTCTCGCCGGTGAAGGTAAACCTGCTCCCGTCGGTGCGAACACATCGCACCTTGCGCCTAAAACAGTCGATCTGGGCATGAACCGTGGATAGCCAATCCATGCCCAAGATGACGTCGTAAAGCCTCGACGCCGCTACAAGGAGATCCCAGCCGAGGCTCTCGCCTCCTAGAGTAAGCTCACACTGCCGGCACCAGTGCGTAATCGTCGAGTCTGCTCCCGTAGGAGTCTCTAGCCGTAAGGATCGTGCCAACGGCTCAGTCGGAATATCCGAGCTCCGAACAAGGGTAGAGGCTATGCAAGAGTGACTCGCTCCTGTGTCTATAAGTACTGCAGCAAGGGTGGAATAGACACAGATCGTACCTCGAATCATATCTGGCATGTCGGGGTCGTAGGCCTCCACTGCCTGGAGCTGGGCCTGTCCCTGCCCGCCAGCTCCCTGTGGTCGAGGTGGCCCTCCTGGTGGTGGTGGGGGTAGAGCCTCGAAGCGTCTCCCACCACCCGCTGCTCGGCCAGCTCCTCTGCCTCGTCCGCCTCCTCCCTGCGGACCGCCACGGTCGACCCTCTGCCTCTGCCTGGGTGGCCCCTCCACCGTCTGCTGCTCCTCTGGTCGGCGAGTCGGGCAGTCACGAGCCATGTGACCCTGCCCGCCGCAGGAGTAGCACAGCCTGCCTCTCGGAAGGCTGGCACTCCGCTGTGTTCCCCGCACCGCTGAGCCGGTGTCCTGAGGCCGTCTGCGTGGGGGTATGGTCTGCCTGGACCCGAGAGTCATCCGTCGGCTACCTGATACTGAAGACTCAACTACCTGCCGCCCTGCGCTAGGTCTCGCCGCTGAAGAAGGCTCTGCCAGGAAGCTCTCGATCAGGAGGGATCGCTCCAGCACTCCCGCCTGGGTCGGAATGCTGAGGGAGACCAGCGACGCCCGAATCTCCTGTCGCAAGCCTTGCTCGAAGGTCCGGGCCCGGAAGAAGGGGTCCCATACCATGTCAGTCGAGTAGCGAGATAGGTCAGTGAACCTCGCCGCGTACTGAGCGACCGTCATGCTGCCCTGGCGCAGCTGGAGAAGCTCCTGGATGCGCACCGCTCGGAGGGTGGCCGGGACGAACTCAGAGCGGAAGAGGCTCTCGAAGTCCGTCCAGAGCAAGGATGCCTCATCGTGAACCTGGAGCATCAAGCTCCACCATCGTCCTGCCGCCGCCTGCAGGAGGCTCGCCGCGAGAATCACCATGAGATCCGCTGGTGTCCTCACTAGCCTAAAGATCCGTACCACCGCCTCTAGCCTGTCCTCGGCAGCCTGGGGGTCCGCCTCACCGCGAAACCTGGGCGGTCACTGGCTCTGAAACTCATGCAGTGCCCTAAGGCGACGTGCATCGTCAGCGTCTGGTACTGGTAGCATCGGTGGCTCGGCGGGTAAAGCTACCGCCGGTGCCACTACTGGAAAAGGGCCATGCACCGAGGCCTCGTCGCTCGGTGGGCTGCCGTCGCGCCCTACACTCGGAACCCTAGCTGGCTGTCGTCGCGAGGCCATCCTGAAAAGGAGAACAAGAGCACCACAGTCAGAACAGTATACCTGGTGAGCTGGCACAAGTAATCACAAGGAAAACTTGAGACTTTCATGAAGCAGATCAGTATACCCGGTGAGCTGACACAAGTAATCACAACCAAGACTTGAAACACACACGCAATCAATGTTTTCATGCATTAAGTCAGAAATCAGGAGTCAGGGTCCTGGTGTACGGATACGTCGGCCGCCGCACCAACACTGGGCTCCCTGAACTGATAACCACACTCAATACACTAAACACTATTGCTTCATATAGAAAGAAAAGTCGATCAGAGTCTGCGGTAGAACCGACCGCCTCTGATACCAATTTGTCACGACCCGTCCTCGGGGCCCGTGCCGTGACTACCCCAAGCCCGCCTTCCATAGGCCAGGGGATAGCGACTAGCACCAAGGCATAAATTCCCGGTAAACAGGGAAGGCATTGCCTTTATAAGTAACAACCACCACAGAGTCAGCAAGCAGAAGTAACTACAAAGTGCAGAAAAGTAAAGGGGCCGGAAATACAAGCCCAACTGTAAAGTACAACTAAAAAAGTAAAGGACAGCAACTGAAGAAAAGACGGCGGCCTCGTGTCGTCCACTGGCAAACCCACCTGAAGGGTGGGTACAGATAGCCTCCAGGCTCCTCGGGTCCCACGTCCGCTCCGAGCACGTACCGCCCAGTGGTCCACCTCCAGGTACCGTCCTGCTCCATGCCCCAACCGAGATCAGCGCTGTCCGTCATCTGCATCCAACACAACAAGGTGCGGGCATAGCCCGTGCAGGGGTGAGTATAAGCTACTCAGTAAGGACCCCGAGACCCCCGAAGGTCTCCCGAAATCCACAAAGGATATAGCACAAAAGAAAGATGCAATCACGAAGTAACATCTGACTCGACTTAGGTATATGCCCATACATATACCTAAGTCCCCAATTCTAGCTCTGCTCACGAGCTCAAGAACAACTCAATCCACAAAGGAAAGCAAGACTCAAATCCACAAAGGAGAGTAAACAGTAAATCCACAAAAGATAGTTCAACACAATCCACAAAGGAGAGTAACATAAGATTCAGCTCAACCAGGTATACTTTTTCAGATGACGTCAAAGATGATCACTGATCCATCTAAGTCGTCGGACCCACGAAGGATCGATAGGTACTAACCCCCGCAAAAGACCCACGTAGGATCGGGCTCACACAGAACCTGTAGGCAGTGGCTCACACAGAACCGGTAGTAAGGACCCACATAGGATCGGGCTCACACAGAACCTGTAGCACTGATCCACGTAGGATCGCTGAGTGCAGTAGTCGACGCAGTCCACTGAGGATCTCTGCACAGTCGTCGCCGCAGTCCACGAAGGATCTCTGCTCTGCCGTCGTCGCAGTCCACGGAGGATCTCTGCTCTGCCATCATCGCAGTCCACGGAGGATCTCTGCTCTGCCGTCGTCGCAGTCCACGGAGGATCTCTGCTCTGTCGTCGAAGTCACAGCCAGCGCTAGGGTTCCCGCACATAGCGAGCTCGTTTAGGAGGGTCCGCTCCACGAGCCGAGAGGCTGATACATCAACTGACACTTAGTCCGAAGGTGATGTATCCAAAAGTTCCGTATCGACAACAGGATCTCAACGCAACAGACGGCGCGTCAATCGGACGCCCGGTCTGAGAGTTATTGGCATTTTCGTCCCAGGGGCCCGGTTGGTTTTTAGGGCAAAACTAACCCGACCGTACTCCGCCTGCGTCCGATCCTCGGGCAGAGTATGCCAAAAGTTCCGTCTCACTTAGAGGAAACTACCACAGCTGACGGTACGTCGTTCGGACGTCCGTAGCTCATGTTATGAACGTTTCCGCTCCGAGGGCCCGGTTGGTTTCGTGTACGAACCAACCCGGCCGAACCCAAAGTCTTCCGAAACGTTGAGTATAATATACCTAAACGACCGTATCGATCCAAGGATCGCGTAGCCGCTGACGGTTCGTCAATCGGAGGTCCCAGGCACAAGATATGGGCAAAAGACCGAAGAAGGCCCGAAAACGGGGGTTCTGGGCCCGGGGCGACCCGGCCCGAACCCCCCCTGGGTCGGCCGAACCGGGTCGGTCCGACCCGGCTAGGCCGGGTCCGGTCCGGCCTGGGCGCGGCCCGGCCGACCGGACCGGCCGGCTCGGCTTCGGCCGATCGGCCGAAGGAGCCGCCGCCGTGGGTTTGACCCGCGGCTTGAAGGAAACGCGGCCCCGCGGGGGGGGCCGCCTGTCACGCGGACGCGGCCGGGCCGCCGCGTCCCTCCCCGGTTCCGCCCGGCCGCGGAACCGGCTGCCACCGCCGCGGCTTCAGCCGCGGCGGATCTTCTCCACGGCGGCGCGCCGGGCGGCGCCGCCGCCGCCTTCCGCGGGCCGCCGGAGTTGCTCCGGTGGCCCGTTTTGCCTCCCGTCTGCGCCATTGCTCCTCCCGGGGGCCGATCTTCACTGCTGAATCAACAGATCGCCCCTGCCGCGCGGTTCGTCGTCGTCCGCCATATCCGCACAACAAAAGGGATCGGCGGAGGGTTGGCGGGTCTTGTTCGTTAAACCCGCACCCTCCGCGTTAGTCATAAACCACGGGAGGAAAAGAAAAACCGATCAATCAATTTTAAATAAATTAAAATTGTTCCGAGATCGGGTTCTTTATCTCAAAATAATAAACACGGGGAAAAATCATCAAGGAAATAAACCCCTACCTCGAAGTCGTCGTCGGACGTGAGGTCGTCGCGGAATCGCTCGTCGCGGAAGGAGGGGATCGTCGCGTCGTCGCGGAAGAGTCGTTCGTCGCACCGCGGGAAAAACGTCGTGCCGACGATCTCTGGATCTAGCTCAAACGGATTTAATTAATTAAATCCGTTGTCATTGAAATTAAAAAAGGAGAAAGAAACGATCTGATTCTCACCTTAGTTGCCGAACAAAGATCGGCCGCAGAAGAAGAGGCGTCGCCGAAAAACGTCGCGGGTAGAGCTCGTCGACGTCGCAGATCACGGTGTGCGTCGTCGAATTCCGGTTGCCGGCGTTCTTCGCGTTCTTCGCGTTCTTCGCGTTCTTCGCGGGGAGGGTGGAGGTTCAGAGGAATTGCACAACGATAGCAATCCTCCAAAATAGACAAGTTGTCTATTTTATTATTTTGCCAACGAACGCAAAACGCGTAAGTAACGACCCATCAGTTCGTTGAATTAATTCAACGAACGAAACATCCCATTTAATTCACGAAATAAACCGCTCAATTAAATGGTCTGTTAAGAATTTAAGAAAACGCGTCGGTTGACTTTTCAGTTACTTTGACGGGTTTTCGCGGGTGCGTTACTTAGCGAAAGAAACGGTGGGGCTCGTGCGGGCCCCACCTCACAAATATCCTACCAAGGGGGTAGGATATTTCTGGATAGCATCCTATCCAGTTCAACTCAGATCAAGCCGCCTTTAAGTGGCTTCAAGTGGCGTCCAAGCAGCTTAAGTGAAATAAAATAAAGTTGTCGCACAAATTTATTTTATTTCTGACTTAAAGCCCCGAAATTTAAAAACCACGTCTGAGCAAACGCATCTCCGGAAGAGGCGTTTCTAAGAAAATACCGGCGCTGCGATTTCATCGGTGCCCTCAGAATTCGATTCCGGGCACCGGTTCAAAAGATAGAAAAACCCGCTCGTCCGTTCACTGAACGTACCCGAGCCAAACTTCAGAAATTGATTCCGGGCACACCGGGCCTCGGAATCAGGTGCCGTCTGAAGCTGCGCTCTTGAAAAATTCCAAAGAAAATTAAGAAAAAAATTTCCTTGAAATTTGCGGGTCTTTACAATTAGGATCATGATTCAAGTGTGATATTGTTGTATTAGTGTTTCTTGATCTGTTTGTATGATGTTAAGCCAAATTATAGTGGCCTAAAATTCACAATAGACTATAAATCTCATTGGTTGAGCTCCACAATGAGCTCATTGAGGTTGGAGAGGGAATCATGCCCCTACTCTGAGGGCCAAAGTCCCCCAACCAAAATTTTGGTGAGGTATAGAATGTTTGACTGACTTTAGAAGAGATGACAAAGTGACACCAAAATGGAACTATAGTTGTATAGGCCTTTTCATAGTTACTATAGCATCTCAAACTCTGTAGACATCAAAATTATAGCTTCACGGGCTTCTATCCACCATCCGCTATAGTATCTTGGACATGAGGTGGCTACAAAAAAATATTAGTGTGGACGTACAACCACCATTCACTACAGAACATTAGAAATACTTTACAATTGGTGGAATAGTCCAGGATAGATGGGGTTTACCATATGCATAGGTGGTTGGAAGATAAGGAAATGGTTGTCTGCAAAAATTAGAGGATCATAGATAGGTAGGAGGAGACGAGGATGTCCAATGTACCAATCGAAGATTGTAAGACACTATAACACCCAGATATGATAGGGGTGATTCACGGTGGAAAGTTTTTCTTTTAAGCTGATGGATGTTGTCCCCACATTTGTAGGAACTTTTAAAACCTCTCTGATGGAATCATGTAGTTATGAATAATTCAAATGAAAAGAGAAAACATAATATTTATACATGATTCCCCACTAATGGATATTCTAATAAGAATATGCCGATAGTGTGTCTTTCATAGATAAGTCCATTAGGCTTCACTAGTTATTGTGGAGTATGGAAGATCAGACAAAGTCACTTTGTTCCAGGAACACTGCCTTCACATGAATTAGGGACAACATATTGTCTCCCAAGAAATACTTTCTTTGAATCCCCCAATATGTCTTACTTTGTCTAATGACTTCATGGTTTCTTCAGTATATTGGTCATTTAAGTCTTTTTACCTGATTAGCAAAAGACTCTACTTACATCATAGTCTTAAGTTGATGCATTTTAAAGCACTATTCACTAGAACACAATCTTTAGGACTACCATTCGCAATGTTCATATCCTTCATGAAACCCACTTTATGAATCAAATAAATACCAATGTTCGCGAACCCACACACTTTCATAAAGCTCCAATCCTTCATCAATATACTTCAAAAATCTCCTAGCCTTCACAAAGCACCAAATCTTCATAAAATTCCTAATATTTGTGAAACTTCCTTTTCTGATATTCCTTAGCATCAATAAGTTCAGACACAGTCATGATTCTTAAGATCATGAATGATTCATGATTCTGATTTATTTCTTTATTTGGTACACCTTCTCAAAAAAATATTGATTCACCCTTTACACCGATTTTCAACATGTTTTCAAATGAGTTGTGGCCACCTATTTATATACTTTTCCCATTGTAAAACATTCAAGATAATTGTAGCCTTTTCATAAACCTATTAATTCATGATTAGGAATCTCCCATATTCTAGAATATCCAATTTAATTTAACCCATTCATGAACCTTCTCTTATTCTCATATATTCACCTTCATTTCATCATGTATTTGGGAACCTCCAAACCTTTTGGAACACATATATCATCACAAAGTTACATACCTTCATGAAAATCCATCCTTCATGAAACGAATCCTTTTTTAAACTCATTATTATACCATATTTATGCAGATTCAATCCTGGAAATCCACCTTTTGTGAAGCATTCTCTTCCCTCCTGATTTCTGAACATTTAATACTTGAAAAACACTGGGAAATTAAGCTACATTTAACACTAAATCCATCTACATTGTATGATCTCTTGTCTTGCAACCTCCCTGATCATCCCTAGTATTGATTGATAACAAACACAAAATCCACTTCATTTCCAACTATGAAAATACCTGGTTCTAATAATCTCTTCATTTGGGTTTTTTGACAGTCTTTAGATAAATTCAATAATGCGCCAACTTCAAGGAAAAACCCGATTTATGTGAAATAACTCATCCATCACTCTAAGTATAAGTGAAAAATTCTCAGTGTAGAAAAAATGAGTGCTATAAGATAATTTCATGCCTCAATAGACCACTATCCATCCCTTATATCTCTTTGAATTTTACTTTTACATCCCTTTGTAAATAAACCCAATGAACCGATATGTGAGATTTTAGTGTTCTAAACAAACCCCCTAGATCATATATCCCCTATAAACCTTTACCACATAAAAACTGATTAAAAGTGTTAACACTAATGGGGAGAGGGGACCAATCGTAACCTCCTCATGTACTAGGAGGTGGGTGAACACAAAGATTCAACCGATATTTCTCGAACGTATGTGCTGCCAACAGTTTAGTTAGAATGTCAGCCACTTGATCATTAGTTACAACATTCTCCATTCCAATCACAACATGTTCACCTTTTTCTGTGATTTAGTGGTATCTGATATCAGTATGTTTGGTATGAAAGTGCTGAAATGGGTTCTTCATAAGTTCGATTACAGTCTTGTTATCATGGTGAATCAATATCGGCTATTTCACCTCATAACCAATATCAGTTAGTTTTTGGTTCATCCACAATAGATGATTGTATTCCTTTGTAGTAGAGAAATATTCTACTGAATCCATACTGGGAGAAGTGATTTATTTTTTCTTGCTCAACCAGTCCACACATTTTTTCAAATAAATAATGATCCGCCACTTGTATAATTTGTATACACCACATCTTTATCCTAATTAGCATCATAAAATATTGATAATTAATTATTCATTCTTAAAAAAGTATAATAAAAAATTAAGAGTATCGTGGATATAACTCATGATTATTTTAAAATCACATAAATGATCTTCCTTCAAATTAATTTGGAATAAATCCACTAGGCATTATAAAAGATGATATTTGGCCATGTTGTAGTTTATTATAATAATCATCCAATGATCCTCTTGTCCATTATGGGATCCATAAATTTCACATCCTTGTGCTTTCAATGTTTTGTCCCAACTACAATAAGAGGCTCCATTGGTTTGGAGTCATTCATATTTAATTTATTTAGCATCTCCCTTTCATATTTTTTCCAAGAAAAGAAGTTATAATCCTTCTTTTGAACCACCCATAGCCCCAAAAAGTATTTTAGTTCACCAATCATAGTCATTCCAAATTCATATTTCATGTGATTAGAAAATTCTTCCACTAATCCCTACCCACTTCCACCAAAAATAATATCATCTATGTACACAGGAAACATAAATTGGTCTTTCTAATAATTATACACATAGTGATTATGGAGAAAACCTCAAATTTAAAAATAAATCTTCTTCAAATAAGAATCCAGTCGATAATTCCACACTCATGGTACCTGCTTTAGACCATAGAGATACTTCTTTAATTTACAAACATTCGTCTCATTATTTCCAATAAAAATTCCTAATAGTTATTCAATGTATAAGTATTATTCAAGAAAACTATTTAGGAATATTTTTTTCATATCCGTATGATTAAATTTAAAACCTCTTTGAACTTCCATGGGACAAAAGATCCTAATCGACTCCAGTCTATCTACTGGTGAAAATTATTCTTCAACACAAATGCCTTTATTGGAATAGCATTTACACACCATATGTTCCTTATTTCTAATCTATTTTCGATGATCATTGAATTTTTTTAATGATCGAAATTGTTCCATTCACATTGTGATGATTAGTTCTCCTAATAAGATCCCATATCTGTTTTTAGACAATCAGATCTAGTTATTTATTCACGGCCTTAACCCAGGATTTATACTTCATTTCTTCTTCAAACAAGGTTGGTTCTACAATTAATAAGAAGGGAGAATGTGTTTTATTCCTTATTATCCTTGTTTGAGTAGGTTAAATCCAATACCCAATGATGTTGGATTGATTAATTAATTCTCTTATATTTATCATGTGATGTTCTAATGATGAATATTCATCAATGGTTTCCTCTTCTGATTATTCTTCTAAATAATTATGATTTTGTGATCCCTGATTGTTTTTCAAGACTTCCGCTATTTATTAATTGGAATCTATCCCTATCTCATTGTCTTATACATCATCAATCATATCAATATATGAGATTCTAGTGGTAATTATAGTTTTATCCTCAATGATATTAACATCACTGCTTTACACAATATTTCTAGGATGACTATTATAACATTTATATTCATTACACTTTATTGAATATCCAAGGAATATTTCCTCATCTTTAGCATCATCGTACATGCCTTGATTTCATTATTTATTTTAGATGAAACATTTACTTCCAAAAACATGAAAATAATTCAGATAAATCTTCCTTTAATACTATATCTCATATGGTGTCCTAGTTTCTCCTACAAAAATACTTGTTTGATTTTTAGTGCACAATGTTATCTAAACAGCCTCTTTCTAGTAATTATGAGACACATGACTCTCAATAAACATAGTTCTATCCATTTTGTTCACTATTTTATTTTTGTATTCAACGACCGTGTATTGTTGAGGGATTATCACTATAGATACCTCATACTTTATCCAATGTTTTGAGTTAAGTTTCAAATTCAATGGATGTGTATTGTCCTCTATTTTTATATTGTATAATCTTGATTGTTCACCCAGTTTCATTGTTACTTCATTGATGATAACTCTTCATTAAATTATGTGCTTGTAATTTCCTCTATATAAAAATCACACAATCCATTCTATTATAACCATTAATATAAATTATGAATTACCTCTCTCTATATGTGCCATCCAAATTCATGTGACCACATACGTCTGTATGGATGAGATCAAGCAGATTTTATTCCCTTTTTTTCATCGTCTGATATAAACTCTTAACCATTTTATCTCACACACATACATCACATGTCTTTTCTTGATCATGCTTCATATTGGGAATGTTAAAATTTATCTTATGTATAGATATTTGTTGCATGCTATATTGATTAATGTGACCCACCTTCGATTCCACAACTTGTTTTCTTCTTCAACTATTATGTAACAAGTGTAATCTATATTTTCAACCTGGTATAAGATGTCATAGGATGTGCATCATTTCATGAGATAATTACCTATCTTTCCTTTTACAGTGGAACCCGTTTTATTAAATGTCACTATCATTCTTAAGTATCAAAGTTGACTCACACTCCAGATATTGTGACCTAAACCATCAATGTAGAGAACATCTGTTTTTCTTAGATGATCATTTTCTAATTTTCTATCTCCATTGCCTTTGATCTTTAACGAACATTCATTACTAAATATCACTATTCTACCAAGCCTATTATTTCCATTATTCAGAAAATTTGTATTTCCTATCATATAAGATGAGCATATTTTTTCAAGAATCCATCTTCTACTATTTTTTGTAGCTTTGAGAGTCATTTCAACAAGATAATCTTTCTCGATATTTCTTCTATTCATTACATGAGATCCCTAATTGAGTGGTGGAAAAATATGGCCTTTCCAATATCTTTTCAGTATGAATGGGTTAATCATATTTATATTCTTCTTCCATAAGACAAAATTATTTTTTAGGGAAATTTTTAATGCGTTTATGGGCATTGACTTTCATCAGAGTTCTGTAGTTATTCTTCTCACTTTTCCTCTACCAGCAAGGAATAGATTTATGGCTATAGTTAGAATAGTGAAAAAAATATCTATAGAAACTATTTTTCTATATGATGATGGATATGGTCTCATTTTCCTTTATTAACTTCCATGTGCTTCCCCATGAGGATAGATCCTTGACTCTTCATAAGAGGACATAGTATGGAACAGAAAACCACATAATTGATACTTCGTATGGGGAATAATATTCTCACTTCCATTTCACTACATGTCCCCTTATTTTGTAAAGGCGTTTTTCTAGCAATATTCTTTGGATACATGAGGATTATTTTTTATTTTTCTTATTTTTTTTATTTATAACTTTCTTTATTGGGACATCAACTGTCTTTTTGACATGGGAAACCTTCTAATTTCATTTATTTTTTCTTATCTTGTTTCTTTCCATTGATGTTTTTGAATCACATCCAATTCCACCTTCTCCCATAAATGGGGGTCTCTAGTCATTTAAGGACTTTTCTACTCCTTCGTAACCACATTTATCTCATTTTAACAACTTTTCATCTGATACATTTCCAAATTGTAATTTTTTCTTCATTTCCATTTATTTTGATTAAGTTTCCAGTTTACTCCTTAAAATAAAAACATCTTATTCATGTCCCTCAAATTTCTTATACTTTTACTCTAGTATTAATATAAGGTATTTGATGAATTGTGTCTTATATTAAATCCTATTTCTAAATTCCACAACCTCTTCTGAGATTTCACGTGTTGTTAAATTTTTTTCTGCCTAAACTTCTATTAGATCAATTTTTGATTAATGTAGATCAATATACTCTAATTACACTTTCAGAATAGTTATCATCTTTATGTTTCTATTTATTTGATTGTAAATATCATTAATATCATCCTCATGTTCAACTTTGAGATCAACAACACCAAGAAAATGATTATCTTAATCATTAATAGGTTATACCTTTACAATTGTAGCCATCATGGATACTTTAGGTTCAAATTTAAACTTTGGTTCTACATCCTCCAGAAATTAATTATAACCTTGTTTTTCATTGAAGGTGAAAATGTTTCTATGAAATTCGTTTCTTAATTTAATGTCACTTTTTTTAAAGAACCAATTTTGAGGCTTCTTAAAAGTTTTTTATTTGGTTTCTATATTATCAAATTTCCTTGGGAAATGAGAGGCAGTGTTCCCAACTTTACCACACCAAAAAAAGCTAATGGAAGCTTGGATTTAAATCTCCCTTTTCCTCTCTTGAATTTCATGTAAAATAGTGAAGTAATTTCTTCTTCCCCTCCATCATTAACATTGGAAAATTAATTTTTTGCATATCATTGAATAACATTTCCTTGGTTACTCAAGTGGATGCATATTCTAGTTTGACTCTTATTTCATAATCCACTAGGATTTTCAATAGATCATAAAGAGAAAGTTTATACAGGTCCATTTCCTCAAGGATTGGCAATTTTGGAACATGAAAAGTCAGAATCCTTCTTAAAAGTTTCTTTACAATGTCAATATCTGTAATTTATACACCAAGTTCTCAAATTTCTCTAACAACATCAGTAATTCAATTAAAAAATCTATATGTATTTTCATCATGATGCATTTTCATATCATCAAACATATTATGAAAAAACATGAAGTTTGACCTCCTTCACTTTGTTATCACCTTCGTATAAATTTTCCAGTTTCTCCCATATAGTCTTCGATAAAATATAGATCATCACCATCAAATATATATCATTATATAGTATTATTGTAATATCTTTTTTATCTTTGGCATCTGTATCATGAATCTTCCTATAAGTTTCATTCCTATAAATACATATTGAATTATTGACCTAGATCCCTTGAGTTGTGGTGAAGAGAACTTTCTACGAATGCATCATGAGTCACAATGATAAACAATTTAAGCAACTGTAAAAATACAAAATAACAAGAAAATATCATAAGACACAAAGATTTTCATGGTTTGGTAACAATCCCTACATCCATGGAGATGTGTAATTACATAACTATGAAATATTAGAGAAAAATTATAAGGAGATCTCATATTTTATAACATATAGAAACCTTAGATTAAAATGGGTTAATAAAGAATATGAAGTGATATACCACCAAAGACATAGAAAGACTGCACTTCTATAGTGAATGAAAGCTAGAAGTTTGCATCACTACAGTGCCATGGGAACCAAAACTAAAGATACTATTGTGGCTAGAGGCTAGAATTCTACAGAGCTACCGTACTGTGGTCTCCAAAGTCTGAACTAAATCAGTAGCCATGTCAATGTACGAACAACTACAGTTCCATTTTGGTTTCATCTGGTCATCTCTTCTACAGTTAGTCAAAGTTTCTACAGGGACACAAAAATTTAGATGAGGGCCTTAAACCCATGAAGTATGGGTGCATTGCCCCTGTAACCCATAACGAGATCACCACGAAGATCAACCAACAAATTTTCATCCTAGTTCATAGTATGGGCTACAAGCATTCGACCCATCATCATCCAATCAGACTGGGCTACACTGTTCCAATAGAACTTTCATTCCATGGTATAACTAATGAGATCACATCCTATACTTCCAAATCTGAAAGTTTCTTCCATATAAGAGGGGTAAACCTCTAACATTAACACAATTCTCCATGAAAAAAATAGAAGACATATTTAACACTAGTAACATGGCTCTGATACCACATGTAGGAACCTAGAACACCCTAAGTGGGGGGGGGGGTTGAATCAGGGTGCCATATTTTTCTTTTAAATTGGTAGATCTTTTCCCTATGTTGGTATGAACTTTTAAAACATGTATGATGGAATCATGTTGTTATGAAACATTCAAATGCATATAAAAAACACAACAGTTTTACATTGTTCACCCTTAAGGGATAGTTTCAGGAGAATACACTGACAATGGTTCAATCATACCTAAATCTACTAAGCTTCATTACTTTTGTGGAGTAAAGAAGATCATACACAATCACATAGTGTCAGGAACACTGAATTTACAAGAATTAAGTATAGAACACTACCTACATCAAAGCACATGAATTGACTCCCCCTAACTAACTATATTCGGAGAATTCTTAATCAGTTCAATGATGTGATGTTTTCTTTAGTATATTGGTAATTTAAGACCTTTTCACTTATTATCATGAGACTCTTCTTGCATAATAGTCCTAAGTTGATGCACATGAAATCATTTTTCACTAAAACCATATGTTTAACTCTACTTTTTTAAGAATACAGCTATCCCAAAACCCCCCATTATGTATCAATGAAATACTATCATTCTCAAACCCACACACTTTCTAGAATTTCCCTACCTTATCAAAGCACCATCATGAAGCTACTAGCTTTCGTAGACCACTATGTCTTAAAAAAACTACAACTCTTCATGAAAATTCATTTTCTAATATTATTTAGAATGAATCAGTTCATACCCATTCCTTTTATGATTCTTAAGCTTGAAAAGGAAACCTGATTCATGAAGATTTCCTAATTAGGTATACCTTAGTGAAATAAGAGTGATTTACCCCTTCCACCAATTTTCTCTCTGTTTTCAAATGAGGGGTGGCTGCCAATTTATAGACTTTTTCTTTTGTGAAGCTCCCAAGCACCCATCTGCCTCTATGTGATCCTATTAAGTCATTCTCATGATTCACTAATATTCATGAATCTCCAGTGATATATTACTAATTCGTGAACCATCTCAATGTTTTATAGATTCATCATAATTTCATCATGCATTTTCAAACCTTCAAACCTTCATGATCCTATGTGTCTTCAAAAAGCTCTACAACTTCTCAAAACAACATCCTTCTTGAATCATCATCATCTTAAAAATCATCCATCACAAAAATCATGCCCATATTTATGAAGGATTGATCCTATAAATCAACCTTTTATGAATCTTACTCATTCCTCCTAATTTATGGGCTCCAAAAATTGGACAAACATTGGGAAATGACACCAACTTCAACACTAAAGCCACATGCATTGTATGATCTCTTGTCTTAAAACCTCCCAGATAAACCCAAGTGTGGATTGAAAAAAAACACTCCATTTCCAGTTATGAAAATCCTTTGTTCCATCAAAGACTTTCTAGTCAGGGTTAGTACTATAGGATGGTTATTTTAGGCAAGGACTGGGTCACTCTTGGAAAATCAAGAATATAGAGGTTCCACTATATATTAATGTATATGGTTTCTTGTTTGATAGGGGTCTATGTTTAGGTCATGGTGGGGAAACATATCCAGAATACTAAGTCTATAGAGGACTTTATAGTGGCATAAGAGAACATAGAGAGGGTCATCCAATCTTTGTGCCTCGTGAATCAAGGGGATGAAGTGCTAGTCTTCAAGGAATACAACAAGGATTACACCACTCACTTTAGAAACAAGGTAGGTATATTCTATAGTAAATAGATAAATGAGATAATCATAGATGTAGAGTAGACAATTGAATCGAGTATAGTGTACATTAAGGAGCTCTTATGGTAAACATTTCACGCATGCAAGGTGTTAAAGATGTTCCCTACACTTGTTGTCTCACTCGGGGTTCCATGATTGATAGGATATTACAAATTGGGAATGAAAACAAAATAGAAAAGACAATCAAGTAGGACTTGTAGGATGATATCACGTCTTAGGTCTTGAGATGATAAATTAGAAAGAAGAGGGATAGGTTAAAGCTAAGAAATAGCTTGGTAAGGCCCATATGGAACAATGATCACATGAATGGTAACTTTGATAGGGAGACTAGCAATGAGATTGATACGTACTATGCTCGGGAGAGAGATGCAGATATTTTGTATGTCTCTCCTTATGACACCTCCAACTAGAAGGACTCCGACCTAGGTGTCGACACCATATTTGAGTCTGAGGAGAGGTCGTGTCTTGCCATGAAGGACAACATGATCACCAGGTTGGTGTTCGAATGTGGGATCTTGATTCCGTATTGGTAGACCTTTTCAAGTGAGCATTTGATCAAGTTCTTCATGACGATTTTAGTCTATAAGGATCCTTCTAGTGGTATATTCTCAGCAAACCTAACAGGAAGGAAGGATTAGAGTAGGATGGGTAGGGTAGTGGATTAGGTGGTGTGGGAGCACAACACATTCATGATCAAGAAGGTGATGGATGAGAGGCTAGAAAATGTGGCCAGGTTGATGTTGAGGTCAGGAAAGGCTGTGGTATAGTAGGAACTAGAATGTATTCCGCTTCATCAATGCCAACCTGGCCAACTTTTCCAGCCTCTCATTCATCTCTTTCTTGGTCATTAACAAGATGTACTCCCTCAAAAACTATTCCACCACCTTATCTATCTTTCTCTGAGCATGCCTACCTACTAGGTTAGATAATATTATTCCTCCAGTAGTATCATTATGTCCCTATGGATTGATAAATAACTTTATCAAATGTTATATCGATAAGGTATACATGTCAGGCAACGGGAAATCATTGTTGAATACCAACTCGATTATAATGTTATTCTTAATAACTAAGTGCAACCTCTCCTCAGTCTCAGGTATTGTGTCATCACCTAGGATGTCAATAAACAACCTGGGTTGACCCCAAACTAGTCACCTGAGGTGATCCACGATAAGGCCCAAGAGGTGTTCCCAATCCTCTAATAGTGGAAACTAGTATTGGGGAATCAACAGAGAAAAAAGGGATCTATTTTTCACAATATAAATAAACAGAACATCATAAAATAAACAAAGCAACCCAAATAAATAAACCACCACTGAACATCACTTATAAAAAACTAAAAAATACAGCAAAACCAAAACAAAAATTCAAACAAAAACTAATGACTAGGATGCCTCCATGTGACCCTAATGGTCACTCTCTGATACCAAAACCGACCATCTCTCATAGTGATCGAAAACAAGTTGAAAAATTCACCACAAGCTATAAATAAGAAATAAATATAGGTGTGACTGTAAAAACTAAGTAGGTGTTCTTGAAAAAATCTATTCCCGATGCACTTCCTTTAAATAAAAGAAACATTATATTTAGGTTTTAAATACAATATATAAAGTAAAATTATCTTATAACCGAGTGGAGGAGGATCCTACTTAACATATAAGAGACATAGGATCAAATATGGGTCGAGGTGAATTTTTGGGTCACTATAGAATTTATTTTAGTATCCATAACTATTCATATGATTTGGAAATTTGGGCTATCAATTTGTGCATATGGGTCTTAGGGTCATTAGGCCACCATAGCCTTCGGGTCACAAAGATTTTGGTCCAACAGAGGCCTTTAGACCAGAGGTCCTTTGGGACACAAAGGATCTAGAAACAATCCAAATAGGAGAAGGCCCAAAAGAAGATTCAGATCATATAGAATACATCTGAGCATAGCTAACTAGATTGGGAGAACAATACTGTATAACACTTTTCATTGGCACTAGGCACCGTGTAACTCTACATGAGGAAGTGATAGTTGATCATTCATGTGAGGTGGGGATATAGGCAACTTCAAAGAAGATGATAATTGGGAGGGTTAACTCGAAAGTATATTCTAGTCTTGGTCCTTAAAAAAGGTAATGTAAATGTCTTTGTGCCTATGGATATTCGAGTCATGTACAGGGCTTATGCATCTGGTCCTACGGGTCATATAAGGGTTCCCCCTCAACCCTAAAAAGGGGGATTGTCTAAAAATCAATAAAAATATAAGGCCTTCGGTCTTGTGGAGTGAAATAAAATATATTAATCTAGGATTTTCTACATGTTTTCCTCTTCAAAACCAAACATAGGGCATTTCCCTTTTTAAATTTTAAACCACGTTCCTTTCCAAAAATCATACATTAACATCTTTGAAGTTAAATAAGATGTTTTCATTAAAAATGGGAGAAGTAAAATATGAAGCATTTCCAAAACGTTTTTCTTAATCCTATGAAAACAAACTCATCCATTTTAAAAAGTATTACACTATAAAGGAGAGATAAAAAATAATAACATGACAAGGGAAATGAGAAAATAAACATGCCCAAGTAACCGACCAACCACAAATCAAATCACCTTCCGTAGAAAACTCTGTGCCAATGTACATGGGATAACCTAGGATCTCAGTGGAAGAATCTAGAATATACTATACATATTGAATTATCTTAAAGGCAAGCATTTCCCAATAAAATCAAATTTCACCCACATGCTCGATCACACCCAACATGGTTTGACCAAGGGGCAATGTCCCATAGCAAAAAAACAAAAGATATCCCCTACTATAGTCTACTATCCAGAATGAAATCATAAGCTATTGTGGAAACTGTTCCCTTAAAATCTGTTAGTTATTTCAAGTTCCTGTGTCTAGAGTAAAGTAGGGGTGATCCAACAATTCCAATAAATCATGCATCACATTCACATATATTATATAGAATTCAACTCACACAACAAGACACCCATGAGCCACCCCAATGAACTATCAATTTACTTTAAACCATTCGATCACAAGGGAGCCTCTCAACGTGGGAATCCCAAAACAATCATCATCACCAAGGAAATATAATTGTTCAAGGAGAGTTTTCAAGATCACCACTTTCACAAAAGTGTAAAACGGGCTTCAAACACCCTTCGAGAAATCACTCATTTTGCAAAGAACCAAATCCCCCTTTCCAAAAAGTTGCATAAACAAAATTTTTCATTTCACAATCATTTATAAAATTCCATTTATGTACTCACACCATGTTTTAAAGATGAATCTACTTCTATAAGAATTCCAAACATTCCATACGCCAACATCATATGACAAAACATTTTCTTAAACATAAACACACACCACTTTTGAAAACAATCCATTAATAAATCCACTTCATGAATACAAACCACAATTTTAAATTCCAGCTATACATTTACAAATCCAAACAAATATTTTTAAAAACAAAAAATCACTCAAAAAAGCTAATTGGACACTTTATCAAACACTTGTTGTGTATCACATAACAAAACAATGTCATATACCTCAACACAGTAATGAAAACCACCTCATTTCACATCAAAAAATTGTTCTAGAAATAATACATCACTATTGAATATCCAATGATGGTTTGAGTCATAATAAATCAATGAATCTTAAATTTAAAGGGGATATACAAAGAAAAACCTACCTCAAACTCATGGAGCTTTAATAACACACATCTGAAACAACCTCACAAAGGCTCAAAGAAGAAAGAACATCCAAGTGGAACCTTAATCACACAAAACTAACAATTTAAACCCCCATAATCATAATACCTTGGTCTAGAAGACCATGTAAGAATAGGATCTCAAGAAAAAAAGGAAGGAGAAGGAATAGGGAGAAGATAAGATGATAATACCTTCAAAAATTACCCTAAAACCATGAAGAAACCCTAGATCCACAACATATGAGAGGAGGAGAGCCATAGAAAAGAATGGAGGGAATCCCTATGGGTCACAAGAACTGTGGAAGGAAGGAAATGGGCGTTTTGGGGCTAAAATAAAGAGAGGTTAAAAAGCTAAAATCATATTTTAATGACTTGGGCTTTGTGCATGGTTAGGACGCATGGTTTTCAAGATAGTGTGTTAATCATCCACCCCTTAATGGACAACTCGGGAACTCACATGGTTTGGCCAACATTTTTCTATGTTAGGAGATAATTATGGGACAATGTTCTATCCAAAATAGCAGATCCATGTACATTTCATTACATGGTATTCCTAACCATGTGTGGTTTTTGAACCTCTAACTAGATTCATCCCAAGGCTCGCATAGTTTTCTAAAGAATGTTGCACGACTTCATATACTCATGGGGAAACTGTGTGCCACCTACTGCCAAACCAAAATTTCCCATTCTTCACCAAATTCTCATGAGGAAACTGATGAATAGAGACATTACCAAAAATAGACAAAATATAAACTCAAAATTTAAATCTGTAACACCCAAAACTCGAGAGGAAAACCAAGATCCAAAAGATGAAAAGGAACAAGGAAGGGAAAAAAATCTTGGTGTGACACAGTCCATAGTCCTTACAATTTGAAGAATCATAAGGTGAGACATATAGCATCACTAAATCACACTCTCACATATAAAATCTCTAAATCTCATGGTTAAGAACACTATAAAAGTTCCACTTCATATATTTTTTGTGTATATATTGTCCTTACCAAGTATTTATTACATTAGTCACGGTAGGGGTAATAAACAAACAAAAACCTACCTAATTGTCCATACCTGGTTGTTCCTTAGCTGCAACCTACCCATTTCTCAAATGTAGGCTTTCAAGACCTAAGACACGATCTCGTCCTACATGTATTGTTGATCGAATCATCCATCTCATTCCCATTCCCAATATATAGTACCCTGACGATCACAATATCCCAAGGTGAGACATCTAGAGTGGGGAACATCTTGAACACCTTGAAAACATTTAGGGATCTTTTTCTCCAACTAAAATTCCTCTAACAAGAACCCCTTGATGTCCACTATGTCCGGGTCGCATGTCTCCTCTACCTCCCTCATTATCTCCTTCCTCTCATCACAACACAATCGAAATTGTATGTTTCCCATGTGAGTAGGGTATTTATTACTATGTGACATAAATATCATCACTCCATCCCCTAGATTCATGTTGCACAAGAAATGGATTCCCTCTCTATGTTCGTCTTTTCCACTCAGACAGCCATTAGGTGTTGGATTGGGGCGGCTCGATCCACTTTGGATGTTGTTGGGATGAATGCTTGCAACTCATACTGCGCACCAGATTCTCAACCTAGAATGGAGAGGGATACACCAATACAACACAAATTTTCATGATTGACACTTTCCTTGCCTTCCATAACCATCTTGTAGTGTTCAATCACCCTGACTAAAAATTTGCCACTAGAATTTTGAGGAACCTTGTATCTTCTTGCCTATCTGTGAGCATCCACTTGTCTCACACTCCCATGTCCTAATATTCCAACCACATTCATGCCTTCGAAAAAAAAATTCATCTTGGATTATGCCACAAACCACATAGTAAGTCAACTATTCTACAGTTAATGGTTGATGGATTTCCATGCAGCTATAATTCTATTGTCTCCAATGTCTGCACTGCAATAGTAATCATATAAAATTCTGCACTACTTCAATTCCATGTTGGTGTCTCTTGTTCAGCTCTTCTATATTATGTAAGTGTTTCTACAATACCCCAATACATAGGTTGGGTACATTTTATCCTTGGAACCCAGAGCAGGGGAGCGTTGCCCCCTTAAACCCGCAACGATACCACCATAAAGCTCTACCCTCGAGAATTGTGGTTTGGGGTGAAGTATAGGCCTCTAGAATTTGATCCAAAATCATCCAAACGAATTGCGATACCCCAATCCAACATGAAATATAATTTTAATGAAGTGGACACTTAAAACACCAGAATTAGAATCAGGGTTGAAGTAAGACAACTCCTTTGAAAGATCATACCTTCCTCCAATGCCACAAACATGGCATAAATAATGGACATGGATAAAAGAGTTAATGATTCACCAAACATCATAGAGATCTTCTGGGAATATGTATTGATGAGCTCAACCTATATTGGATTATTCAAGAAGAGGAAAATATGTTTATTTTTTGGGAATCCCATGCATGTGATAATCTATAACGAGTTTGGAAAAATATTTATAAATGGTTTCGACCTTATTTTACGGATGAAGAATAACATATAATGAAATATATTTTCAACTGATTATTTACAATAAGTAATATCTTTTTCCTAGAATTCCATATATGTGTGGTATACATGGAATGAAGGATGAGGAGGTTTCTTCACCTAATAAACCTTTTTTATAGCATGATATTGAACCCGACATGGGTATGGACCTGGAGAAAATTTTCATCCCTATTGAAGATGATTTTTTATTTTTATCTTTATTCTATTTATAACTATTAATTGTGGAGAGAATTTCATTTCTTCACTAACCCCAACTAAATCCTAAAAATCATTGTGATAGGTAGATATTTTATCCCATAGAACCTATAATTCTTCTAATTCATTAATCCTAGGGGATGGAGGATCACCAAGAGCTTTGTCCACCTCACCACTAAGATGGATTTAAGGAGACACATCATCTATGACATCGGAGAGGATGAAATATAGAGCCCTATCCTTCAAAAATTCATAGGTTTTAAATACTTCTAGGACACTATATTTTCTATATGATTTATCCATTAAAAGGGAAATAATGACATTAGTGGGGGTGACCATGAAATTCACTCTTGAGATAGAATCCACCACAAGATCAAGGGAAATTATAACACAAATGAGGGGGTTCAGATAATGATCATCTATACTAGAAGATGAAGGGAAAATGAAGGAATGACACCCACCTTTTGGTGACTCCTTTATACCAATTTTTAGTGCGTCAAATCCACATCTATGTTTGTGGAAGTCTCTGATGGATATGATTAAGAATGAACCCCTGATTGACACAATAAATTTTTTTAGCTTTAAACTAGAGTGGTTATTGAAGTCTCATCATATTTAGCAGGAATACCATCCTCTTTTAGGAAAGGATGGGGAGAATATCTCTTAAATGTGGAACTAATATCCTCTAATTCTTATGAGTGTGGATTCGATTGACTCTGACTCCTACAATCAGAGAAATAATGTCCTTAAAGATGATAGTTCATGTAAAATATAATCAGAATGGAATAATAAAATTATTTTCAAGAAGAAATATGCATGTCACCGAGGAGAAAGACAGTGGGATCCAAGGAGGATATATCTACACAACAGCCATTGGTGAGTCACGACCTTTTTCCAGTCATGGGAAAATCATAATAACAAAAATCACCATCACTAATAGGATCAAAATTCCCTCATTATAGAAACCAAATATTCTCATATAGTATGAAAACCCCTTATGGCATTATAACATGACCTTCGAGTGGTAATCGGCCACTATGGAGGAAGAACCGTATGGGGGATGTGGTGATGTGTATGTATATTATGATATGAAGTTGTACTTCCACCCATTGGTTTCTCACTTTTTCCTCAAAAGTGTCTGAAATTAAAAAATTTAATTGTTGGCCAGCAATATTTTCTAGAGAGGGAAATGGTGCTAGATAGCCCTAAAGAGTTTCCCTTTTTTGGGAGACAACAAAATTAGTGGCATCAGGGTAATCAAGCCCCTCAAAAAAGATGGGTATCTATGAAGTTTGGCCAATTTGAATGCCCCACCAACTGGTGGAGTCTAATATTAACTTGGAGATGAGGAAGGAGAATCCTTCCCTAATAGATTTGAGGGGACTTCATCCCCCTGAATGGGGATGTAATTCGAGCGATGGGAATATGTTAACTATATGGACATAAAAATATGAAAAAATATTTCACATTTTAGAGATATCAATTTAAATATATTAATGAATTCAACACCCTTAATTCTAAAATTACCTGAACAAAATACTATAAAACTACTATATAAATCAAAATTATTAGATAGTGACCATAGAATATTACCATTTAATTATTTTAAATTTTGAATCCAAAACCCTATAATCTGAAGAAATATAACAAAAAAAATTAAAATAATAAAAGAGTAATGAATGAAAATAAATCAATTAAAACGTATAAAGTTTTTTAAATAAATCCGAGGAGTGTTCTTAAACTAGTAATTAACATTTTGAATTTAAATAATTTTTTGGATATAAAACATATGATGAAACTTCATACTTGAGGTAAATTTTTCTTTATAAATATCCATTAATTTCCTGTATTTCTCCTCTAATTTTAATCATCTGTTTCTATCTCATTTTAGAGGAACAAAATGTATACATTGTATTATCTCTTATATATTTTTCATATTTAGGGTCTCTTTTCTATATTATAGACTTATATATCATACCATAATTATCCATAATGAGTCTTTACATCTCTTTTTATTTTAGGTACTTGTATTATATATCCCCAATATCTCCCTATATTACTCCTTCATGATTTATAATAGGATTATTTTATGTTATTAATTATTCCTTCTACATAATTTATAGGGTATTTTCATGACTTATTACTTATCCTCATTTAAATTCTTGAAGTTAAAACATATCATTTTAATAAGGTAATCTTATTACATATATATCTTGGATTAAAATCACCCTGTATATTAACTCAGTTTAGTTTCCAATATCATTTTTTTAAAATTTATAAATATTTTTTTTAAAATACTTTTATCGCATTTTAAATATTGTTTTGAAGGTGTGTTATTTCTATATTTTTACAATAATATCCCCAAAAGGTAAGAAAAATATTTCCAGGATTTATCTTCTTTTTCCTATATATTCTTAAACATATTCATTTTAGTATCATTAATTATGTTTTATTTCATTTTCAAAAATTATTTTTATAAATATCATATCTTTATACAATAAATCATACATTTACATTCTACCTTGAAAATAAAAAATTCCATATTTAATTCTATATGAATTAAAAATATGCATTTATTAAATTAAATATTAAATTCTTTTTTTATCATTCTCTATGTTATTTTATATATGTTAATATTATTTTTAATTCCAAAAATGTGAGTATTTATTAGGTTCTATTTTCTCTAATCTAACCCAACTAAATAAAAATTCTATCTCAAAATAACTGTCTAATTCTGTATCATAGTTCCTTTGTTTATAAATTGAATTGGAATTGAAATATCTATGAGATAAATGATTTAACACTTTTTGTGACTTATCGTTTACTATTCTTTAGTATATCCTTCTTTAATGCCTTTTTTAGTGAATAAAATTTCCTTCAATATTATGGTTGATTGGAATTCACCATGAAAACCACATCATTCGAATAACTAGAAAATCACTTTCTTGTATATAAAAAAATATTCTATACATAGTGAATAAAAAATAAGTAATTATATTTATTTAAGAGTATATACCAATATAAATATCTTATTTTTATAGATGCATGTTTTATTTCAATATATTTATCACGAGATTTTATCCATGGATTTATCATAACTACTTTATTTATATGGAACACATATGTATGCATATATGATTATGATGATGGGTGGGATATGAGTTATATAGCTCCCATGTGAATTAGGTAAAGCACTAAATCAAAAGTGATAAATATGTTTATATGAATAGGGAGTAATCCTTATCCACTAGGCTTTTTAGAAGAAGGAATAAATATAAGACCCTGAAAATTTATTTTAATAGAATAATATACCTGATAGCTTTCTTGACACAAAACATTAAGTTTTATGTGAATTGTGATATAATATAAAAATATTATTATTTAAATGTCATAGTTATAACCTAGACATTAAATTGTAAAATATGAATAGAAATAAACACATTATAAATAATATATATAGATGTTTTACATAATTCAAATGTATTAATTAATTTATAAAAAATAAGTACTTAATTTTCACAAAAATCATTTTATGCTTCAAAAATGGGTTTTTATGATTTTTGTGAGTGAATATTAATGTTAATTTATAGCAATTTTTAAATTTAATTTTCTAAAATGGATATCATTTTTGAAATCAAAAGGAAAAAATTATATTAGGGTGAAATTTTGAGATTTTTTTTGAGAGGATTATTTTTTAGTGAATTTGAAAATACGGGTTTTATAAAAAATTGTATTTTCCATTCAAATATTTACAATGTACCATTTTATTTTAAATTTATTTCAAATTTTTATTAGTTCCTTATTGTTAATGATAATAAATTATATTTTTTTAAATGACATTATGCTTAATTTTTATAAAAGAAAATTTAATACATAAAAATTTATTTTCTAGGAAAACAGGGTTTCATCACATTTTCTGAAATTATTTTTAATGAAATTTATTCCAATTATAGGTATTTATTTTCATTAAATTAATTCAGTATTTATAATCTACATTTTCAAATTTTTTAAGTTTCTCAACATTAATTTTGTTATTATAAAAAGTAATTATGATAAATATTTTTCACCTCAACAAGGGTAGATCGAGTAATTAAAGTTAACAATAATGTGATAAGACTTAAAAATTTGATATAGAACCTACCTTATTTATATTGGATGATTTTATTTAGAATATCCGCATCCAATAATAAATTATATTTAAACTTGGTTCCATTTTTCATCGATAATAAGCATAATATTATTTTATGTAAGGAATAATTACATAAATGTCGTTATCTTTATTTTAATAAATCTAATATTTTTCATAGGGATAAAATGTATTTATGTTTTGTTATAAATGTTTATTTTAAATTTTAAATAATTTTTTATTATGCACATTTATTTTTATTTTTATGTGATGGAATAATTACCTTAAATGCTTACGCACCCTCGACAGAGTGTTGGTGCAAACAGTAAAAAAATCAAGTAAATGATTTTAAAACATATAAAGTAATAATTTTTGGATAAATATAATTTATTAATGATTCTTTAAAAATTAATATTTAAATTACATTATTTTTATGATGTTTTTTTAATGTCAAATTATGTAAATGGCCCCAAAAATGACATTAATGATATTTTATTTTAAATAATATCGTATTTAATGATAAAAATTATATAGTTGGATAATTTAATGGGATATGGTCTATAAGATTAACCTTTTTTCACTTATGGGTCACTTTTAAATTTATATTAAATTTTTTTGTTTCCTAAATAGTAAAAAACATTGATATCACGATAATCATCAAAAGGGTTAACCAGAGGTTAAAACAAAGAGATAAGAGTTAAAAAATCAAGTGAACATGACTAATTATTATTGGATGTTCTTCTATAGACAAATATTTATCCTTGATTCTAAATATATCATCTCATATCCACTTTAATATGAAAATTAATTTATACTAATTTAATACTTTAAGTAAAGGAGGTTCTTTAAATAGAATGTAATCATCTTAATAAAGCATTTTCATTTTTATTATTCATATAACTCATTCTATTCTATCTTAAAAATTAAAATATAATTATATAAATATCTAATATATAATAATATGTTATTATGTTAATATAATAACCTTATTCGTCTCATTTTCCATCCTATGTGGAATGAAAACATCGTTTGTTGGTACGTGTGGACTACCACCTACACAAAGCGATGTGTTTTTTTACCTCACCGCATCTCATAGTTGTTTATAAGGATATATTTAATATATATATATATATAATTAATTACATAATTATCATTTTTAAAGTTAATATATCATCTACTTTCATACCCTTCCATCCGTTGGAAAATGGTTACGTCGTTCGTACATATGTGTGGATTACGACCTCCACGAAATGTTGTGATTCATTTTTCATGAATACCATAAATGGATGGTTATAAAATATTATTTAAAGTATAAAAATAATAATTATTTTAGGATTAATATTTTTTATATGATGTAACCATGACATCTTTAACCCTGGCCAACCAACCGATGTCATTTCTCAAATATGAACAATATGAACTTAATCGGTTATGTAATTAAATATTTCAGTGAAATAAATAAAATAAATGGTTTAGTGATATGTTATTAAAACTAAAAAATTACTTCAAATATGTAATCACATAATATAAGTTTATTATACAATAGTTAAGGGACATATATAGCAATCCTGGACTCGAGGTAGGGGTTTCTTAACTTAATTTCAATTCATTGGGCTATAAGTATACTTTATTGACTATGTTATCCCATGATTATGTTTGAAATTACATTTTATTACATTTTTTTATATCAAGTTATATTTTTGGTTTCATAATTTTTGCACATAATAACTTTTTTGATTATATTTAACTTCATTAATATGATATTTATAAGGATTATTCGTCTCAATATTTTTTCTTTGATACATGTATTGTATTGTGGACCAAATTCAGTTTATAATGTGTATATTAACCCAATTCCAATATTATATCCTTAATTACAACATGATAATGATATTTAATGTTCATTTTATGTTCCCTATTTCTTGAGATATTGATCCAAAGGTTATAAAATTTTCAAGGGTTTTCCTGGTCTGAATTGTAATTCCTTGAGACATAATTCATGTTATACACCATGATTTATTTTAAATGGAGTATTTATTGACACATTAATGTGTTTTACCATATTTTTTTATATAAATTATGGTTTTTATAGAATCTTGTTATGTTCCTTCATTCAATGGATTTTTTATTAAAGTATTATCCTAGTTTCAAGGGTTTCTTATCTCTAACTTCTTTCTACAAGACATGTTTTAATTGATAAAATTATATTCATTTATATTATGTTTAATAAACCCATGCATTTGGGGATTTGATTTATAAATATTGAAGTAAAATGGTTATTGGTGAGTTTTGGTTGTTTTATTTGTTGAAAAACTTACCAGTGTAACTCATAAGTCAGATGGAACATGGTTTACTTTTTAGGGAGTTACATATCATGGAAGGTAGTTTCATGATGCAAGAAAGTGTTTTTGAGATGGGATGGAGGTTATTGGAAAAAGTAATATTTTTTTATGGGTGAATTATGGATTTACATAGCTAAATTTGAAATGGCTTGATCCACAGAGCTGATTTAATGAAGCGATATTCACATAGAAATTTTTACTATATAGGTTATTCACGTAGCTGGTTCTGGAACATACAAAAATAAAATAGACAATTAAACCGTGAAAATGAATATATAAAGTAGAAAAATGATTTATGTATACAAATTTTGAATTCATGTATCCATTTTCATCAATCTATCCCAGTTTTTCAATTATCCTAATTGTCTATATAGATGAATTCCTACAGATTATTTTCACAAAGAAAATTACAACATGGGAATTTCATGAAGAATTCATGTATCTAATTTGAAATTATTCCTATTGAGAAATCATGTTGTTAATTTTATAGATATATGATTAAATAATCATGTAGGATATTATTTATACCTATTTTTACTCCATGAAGCTAATTAATATTCTTTACTACATCCATATTTATTTTCTATTGGTTTTTAGAATTAATTTATTTAGAGGTTCTTTTTTTATGATGTTGTGTGGATAGTTCTGAATAACTATATAATCATAGGATTCATATTTATAAACCCATAATGGATATGTGGTTTTTGACTACAGTTATGGATATCATGGGGCTAATATGATTATGTGTCTCTTTCTTCACCTTAGTGATTAGTGCAGTGGAATATTTTGATGAGGTAATATGAAAATAAAGAGGTTGATAAAAGAAGAGTTCAAATCTGAGGTTGAATCATCAATGATAAAAATATTATGAAACTCATGTATTTGGATGGTAGAATCTGAGTTTAAGAATGTTTTCATAGCTCTTTTCAATATTTTACAGTGGTAAATTCATTGTTTCATGGTTTTGGAGACTCATGGAAGTAGATCTTCATCTTCTCTTGTTTAAGAAATATATTTTATTTAGTGATCTTTTTCATTTGTGTAATAATATTTTTGACTATAATGTGAATTTTTGATGTTTGGTGTGACTTAGAAAATTTTTGATGGGATATTATAGGAATTATTGTAAGAGTATTTTACTTAGGTATATAGTTAAAAGAATCCATAGTTGAAGGTAATATTTGTCCATGATATTGAGAAGGATTCCACATTGGATCCAAATCATATAAAGACTATGTATTCTTTTATCATTCATTTTCTTCATGATTAGAGTGAGGATATGTTTTTCTTATTTAATGGATAATACTCTAACAAGTCATATAGGTTTGTTTTCTATAATATGAATTGTAAAAACTTCCCTCTAATGATTTAACCCCCTTCTCAGTGGAAGAAACTGATCCTACCAGGAACTTTAGGTGTATTCACTGACTCTTGGAATATTATATCATTAATCTATTTATATTCATGGTATTTAATATTCCTTATTATTTTCTTTCATTCAAATGTTTTTTTGGTTTAAAAAATCTAATTGGGTTTTCATTAAAAAAATAGTTTAATATTTTTCAACTATTCTGACTATACTCTTCCACCACATTCTTTATTTTATTTCAATAATGGTTTTTTATAAACATAAATGATTTTATAAAGTTTTTTTCAATTATCATTAAAATTAATTGTAAAATATTTCAAATGAAACTTATTAACATTTTCTACATGGGTAACTTCTTACTCTCTTTACAAAAGTTTGAAAAGCATATTTATTTTTAAAATCTATAACATGAACAGATTTTCTAGATGTTATAGACATTTTGTACTTTTATTCTTGTTTAATAATTTTCCATGATTATTTTAAATGAAATATTTTTTTTCCAATATAGAGGGAATTTTTATCAAATATTATCAAGAGTAAAAGATACTTTTCCACAATTTCAAAGAAATGACTTAAATGTTTTTTTAAATTTATTTTTCATGTTTTGAAATATCCCTTATTATTTTCTTATAATTCAATTGATATATTTCAAAGAGATCATATTTATTCTTTTTTTGGATAGCATATGACTGTTTTAATGATATTTTCATGGAACTCATTTTTTATCCAATGTTTAATTAATCTAAAAAACAATGATTGAAATTTTCTTGGGTGTTATATTAAAAAGTATAAAATTTCTAAATATTTTATTCAATATATGGTACTTGTAAATATGTATGGATGATTGATGGGTGATTCTATTATAAATCAAGGACGGGTGGGTTTTTCATATCCCTCCAATATTTTCAGTAAAGTTATATATTAAATTTTTCTCAATTAGTCCTAAGAGAAGATGAAGTTTACTATCATAATTTACACCTAAGTCATGATTGTTTTTCTTAATATGAGTAGAACCTAAGAGATTTTGGAGTTAAATACTACATTTTACTCCTAATATAATGTTTTAATTATCCTATTTATGGGATTCTATAATAAATGTTTGATGTTCCAAGATACCTACATTGTTTTTCAATGCATGCTATGAGTTGTAAGATATCTTTTTCTCAAGGAATGTTTTCGCATGGGTCATTAAGATTGGATTATATGACCCTTGTCTTATGTTAAAGATATATCCCATGCATCATGATTTATGATCAATTTTTTAATAGGTATAAATTCTATTATTTTATGCTCATGCACTTTGATTATGTTATTATTCCATTATTATTTTCTAATTCCCAATGATTAAATTAAATTATTAATTCTTATATTTACTCGTAATAAGGTTTTTAGTTCACATTTCTTATGTTTTTCATTTCAACATGTTTCTATGAATGTTGTTAAATAAATTATCTATAGAATGATTTTATCTATTACTAATTTTATGGAAGATATTGAAGAGATATTATAAAATATAAAAATTTTGGCATTGTAAGAAAAATGATCACTTATAGATATGGGAATTTTTATATAATATTTTTTCCAAATTCTATAAAACTCTAAAACTAAAAGTTCCTTATGTATATAAGTCATCTAATATTTCTGTTTGAGGTTGTAGGAATTTGATGACTAAAATTTGGTCACACTTATTGATATCAAAGCCATTAAATGAAGATTATGTTTCTATATTCAGATTTGAAAGTTTGGGTTTGGGGATCTTATAGTTGTTATCAGAGCGTGGATTTGATAACTTTGGAGAATATGGTGTTTTCATGTGAGGTTAAATTAAGTGTTATGGATACTATCAGGGGTTTATATGTTTATGGTTTATTATATGTTCAATAGATAACATTTTGTTTTTAAGTTCATATTTTATTAAACCATAAGGCTATTTGAACATATTATTAGGTTTTAAGAAGGATAATTCATTTAGGTAATTATGGTCTATTTAATATTGGTTTAAAATTGATGGTTGAAAAGTGATATTGTTACAAGGTAATTTTTTTGGAGATATTTTTGATCAAGATAAGGATTACCATTTATGTTAGTATATAATGTTGATTCTTGTTTTTTTATTGAAGTACACTACATTATTTTATTCTATATAGATTCATGTTATTTTGGAAAAAGCATATTTTGAGGAGTTTTAGGGTTTATCTCTATATGGATTAATCTAAGTCAAACATTAGTTTTTATTTGAAGTATTAGATAGTAATGTTTTATATATTTATTTAAAAGTTTATTAAGTTATTATCTTATCATTTTATAACCATTTTAGTTTTAGTAAAGTTAGGATGAATGAATTTTCATCCTTTCATATACCTCATGGTTAATAAATAGTTGATTATAATGATTCAAACGTTAAATATTCCTACTTATAATTAGGAGTAAAAAATGATATAATGGGGTAATCTGATTGAAAAACGAAACTAAAGGATTAAATTTCATTTATATATTTGAATAAAATCAAGTCAATATATTTCATTATGTTCACAGTATATATGGTAAATGAGTTCCTCAATTCTAGGAAAATGATCTTAAAATAAAACTATTATCCTTTTACATTCATTTATATTGAATTGATGGTATTATTAATCCCTTATTGATTTATGTATTTCTGGTCATTAAAATTCTCATTATCATGATCTCTATAACTCTCAATTATTCCTTAGATGTTATATTTTGTCCTACATATCCATATTTACACTTCCCACAAATGTTTTCCTTATGTGGGAACTCTATTATGTGTTATTCGAGGTGACCATTACATTTCCCCTTTCTATTTTTTCAAAAGAACTTTTTATTATCCCATTTATGATATGGGATTTCAACCAAATAATTTTCATATATTAAAAAAAATTCCCTTTCAAGATCGTATATTTGAACTCCCACTCACCTGAATTAATTTCAAAAAAATATTTTAAACCCTTTTTATTAAGAATAAGAATAATTTTAGTAGAAAAATTTTATTTAAGGGGGTGGAATGTAAGAACCTAAAAATTCATTTTAAAATAATATTATGCTTAATTTCTAACTTAACACACAACACTAAGCTTTAAGTGAATTACAATATACTATATGAATATTATTATTTAAATGTATATGATATAACCTAGCAGGTAAATTGGAAGGTATGAATTGTAAATAAAAACATTATGATAAATATGTATAATTTTTTTATAACGAAATTCTATAAAATAATTCATCATAAATAAGTACTCACTTTTTAGTAAATCCATTTTATGCTCAAGAATATGTTTTCTTAAAAAATGATTTTTATTTCTTTTGCTTATTTATTATTATAAATAATTTTTGAATCTTTTAAAAAAATTATTTTATAAAAAAATAAATTTTTTAAATTATCATGTCATAGTTAGATTAAGGTCGTATTTTTTTATTTTCTTGAAAAGATTAATTTTTCTATGATTACTGAAAAAACAAATTTTATAGAAAACTGTCTTTTCCATTCAAGTATTTACAAAGCATCATTTATAATTTATTTTAAAATATAATGAGTTAATCTTGATTAAACATGATAAAATTATTTTCATTATAATCAACAGTATGAATAATATTTATAGAAAATCGTTTTTATAATTATAAAATAAATTTTTCAGGAAAATTGTTTTTCATCTTGTGTTAAAGTTTTATTTTAAAAGTAATTTATTAAAATTATTGGGTTTTATTATGATAAAATTAATTCCATATTTGGAATCAAAATTTAAAAAATTTATAAATTGGTTAACATTATATATTGTCATTATGATTAATAATTGTGCTTGATATTTATCACCTCGGTATGGGTAAATCGAATAATTATGATTGAAGATAACATGATAATGCCTTTAAAATACATATATAACCTAAATTACATATATTTTATGAGTTTATTGTTTTCCACAAATAGTAAATATTCAAATATATGGAAACTTGTTACCATTTTTATTTGATAATGACCATAATATTATTTTAAGTAAATAATAAATCCAAAATGTTGTACTATTTTTTTTAATAAATCATATATTTTTTAATTCGGATAAAATGAGGTTGTGTATGGGTATAAATGGTTATATGAAATAATAAATAATTTTTTCTATCATGGTAATTTTTTTTAAATTTTTAGTGATGTAATAATTATCTTAAATACTTACTCAATTCCGACACAATGTTTGTGAAATAAGTAAAAAAATTAACTAAATGATTTTAAAAATATACATCATAATATTTATGGGGTCATTTATAGTTTTAAAAAAAATTGGATAAATATAATGTATTAGTTATGTGTTAAAATTTACATTCAAAATAAATTATATTTTTAATTTTTTTAAAAGTTAAATTATGTGATGTCCCAAAAATGAATTTAATAGCATTTTATGTTAAATAAAATTTATTAAATAGTAAAAATGTTAAATTTATCCAAATGAATGAGATATGGTTTATAATTTCAACCATCTTCCACTTTTGGTTTACTTTTTCTCTTATTATAACATTTTCTCCCAAAAGAGTAAAAACACTCTGATATTGCGACAATTATTAAATGGGTTAATGGGGGTAAAACTAAGAGATTTGGTTTAAAAAATCACCTAATCATGTTTATATTTTATTATATGAGATTATTTATAATTATATACATTCTAAATTCTAAATATATAATTTTACCCAGATAGTTATTTTATATTAATTTAAAACATTACATAATTCCAAGGGTACCCCTCTCCTCTCTTATATATGGATGTCTCAATACTCTCTTCCCCTCACTTATTGATCCAGTGAGCTCAAAAAAAACCTAAAAAATTATTTTTAACTTCCTTATATGCATTATATTGCTTTTAGACTTCATAAAAGTCCACCCCTAGGGAAATTGATAAGAGATACAAGGTAGGTTCTTCAAAGATGAGGCAATAATCTTAATCAATAATTTTCATTTTACTTATTATTCAACCTATTTAAATTATATCCAAAAATATTATAATTTCATTTATTTTATAATTTTTTTATAATAAAAATTATTGATTCTTATGATTTTTTTGGTAATACATACCTATGAATTTGATATTTTCTTCAAATTTTTTAGGATGCCATAATTTATAGAAGATGAGAAAAAAGAGTATAAATAATCATAATATCTATATAAAATGTGGTTTTATAAAAATAAGAATGATCATGGAGAACTTTTGAAGCACAAAACTGAATAAATGAGAAAAAATAATTTTCTTAGCGTATAAAATTTACATTAAATGTCATGTAATAACTACACATTATGTACCAGTGAATGTCGTTAAAGAATTACATGGAATGAAGTGTAGAAAATCCACATGAAGTGAAGTTTACATAAGTCATAGAATGACACATTTGTGTCGCACCGTAACACATTTTATGATGAACCATAACTCTACATGTGATGATTCTGTTACATGTGGTGCAGTATTTACACATGGTGTAATCACTACACAACTTGAAAAATTGTAGGATGGGTATGAAATGGCCAGATTCGATGTATCATCAATTTTTGACCCTTTTTAATACCCAAGACCCTCCCATGTCCACTTTTTGACTGATCCTTAATGAAATTAAATAAAACATGAACCCATTTGGATTCTATAAATATAGTGTTACGATGATGCTATGAGGGAGATCCTAGAGACCAAATCTTGGATCAGGAAGCAGTGCTATGCATGGTCCTCCCCAAGCTCCTAAAAAATTTCATTATGCTTTCTTTTTCTTTATTACATCAATATTATTCTATCATAATTTGGATGAAGGGGTAACCCCTCTTGGTTCTAGGGTTATGTAATAGAATAGGGAAGGAGATGTGGGATTGATCAATTTTTATTTATTCATTTGTTTAGTTTTCTGTGATTTCTTCAATCTATTTCCAATCCCTTTATTTTACTTTTATCATTACCATTGGTATTTGAATTTTAAAGTATCATTAAAATATTATAATTTAAAATCTTAATGTATGAATGACCATTTTAAAATTTAGGGGAATCATGTTTTAATATGGTATCAAGCCAAAATTTATTTGGAAAACCCCTAAATAACAAGACTAAGGGAAATAGGGGATTACGACATCCAATAGGGGATATTGTGACCATTGGATCTCCATCATATTGACTTCGAAACCAATCATTGATTAATTATCCTATTTTATACAATCTAATTTCACCTGAAACCAAAAATTATAAATCCCCAAAATTCCTCTCAAATATGATTTCAATCCAAAAAATCAAGATAATTCACATTCAATTCTTGATTTCTCAAATCTATTTCCAAAACCCGAATATGATTTCATCCTGTTTGTTTAATAAATAAATAAAATTATTTTCATTTAAAACCCTAATTAAACTAATTTCACCGCCCATGTAGGTTCAACCTTAATCGTTCATAATACTACATTTTATGTAATTGATTATTATAGTTTGTGTTTTTATATACTTTCATTTTGATTTGACCCATATGAAAATTACAATTCCCCATATTTGGGAAAAAAATATATCCATTTTCATGGATATTTTATTTTTTATTTTTTTTCAATCAAAATTTTAATTTTTATTCATTATTTAAATTTATCTATTTATGATGGGTGTGCACGTTCTATGAATTTTAAAATTTTAATTCTTAATTCACGATCATAACACCCACACAATCGAAAATGATATTTTCAAATTAAAATTTTAACTTGAGAAGTGTATGAAAACGAATACAGTTATGAACATGGAAAAACCATAAATGAACCAACCTACCAGAGGAGTTTTTCAAAGAGATATGGTCTTACAGAAGCTCGTAGAATACGAGTGGCCATCGAATACAGGTTTGAAACTGATCATCCTTACACCCCATTTTGCAGAAAATCACTTCAAGATCAATCCTGAAATAATTTTAATGATCTCAAATATCATGACATTAACCGCAAAACCTCATGAAGATCTGAACACCAATCTAGGAAAATTCATCGAGCTTTATAACACCTTCCCATTCCAACATTTTTCAAGTTTCATTGTAAGAATCTATCTTTTCTGATTTTGATTAGGTAAGTGAGCTTGAGATTGGATCTGAATACTACCTACACATTCCAACACTACATTGGATTAGCTATTTATGAACTTCCTCACCCACTTCTTTCCACCATATAATCCAATATACATATGGGTAAACATTATGAAATATTTTCAATTCGAAGATGAATCTCTATATTATTCATGGGAATGATATGAAGATGTGACTCTAAAATTCCGTCTTCATAGTTTTAAGCTATGAATGCTAATCCAAACATTTTATAATGGGTTTTTAGGTAAACTAGTCTATTATAGACACTGAATATGGAGGATCACGGATGAATAAGTCACTTGAAGAGAGCTATAAATTTTTTGATGAAATAAAGATAAATAGTTTCCAATGGAAAGGATAAGGGACATAATGAAGGGGTTTTCACAAAATCAACAATAATGACTGCATGATAGCATAAATGAAATTATTAACCAGGTATATGGATATCATGATGGTACATCATCAAAACACACAAGGTAAGTATATTGAAGATGAAAATTGTGCTAATTATAATTGTGGTAATCAATTTCAGGGTTGTCGGCCTCAACAAGGAAAAGGACATCAATAAAATATTCTAGGGTACCATCAACCATCACCCCAAGGGCCTACACTAATGATCCAGTTCCACATATTGGAAGAGATGCTAGAAACATTCATCACCAAAAATAGGGATATACTTAAGGGGATAAAAAAATAATCCAAAGTCCAAAATTCTTCATTGTAGAATCTGGAGCATCAAGTTGGAATATTTTTTTATCATATTTGATATAAAACTACAGGAGTACAACTAGGTTGCTCTGAAGTACTCCCATTTTATGATTTGAAAGTGTTAAAACTCACAAATGGGAAATAGACAAAATAATGTAGTATAGAATTTCTAAGAAAACAATCAATGGAAGACAGTGAAGAAGTTGAGAATATAAAGGACCATGTAGCTGAATAAGCTGAATAAGAACCACCTCAGTACAATACAATACATATTTTCTATAATGATTGGTGCAAGTAAATAAAAACGTGCAAAAATATAAATTTATAGAACATTTAAAAAATTTCAAATTAATATCCATTTTGCAGAGGCTCTCAGAAACATGCTAGTATCTGTGAAATTCATGAAAGGGTTGGTAACCCAAAAGTCTAAGATGGAAAAGATTGGTACTATTCCACTCACATGGGAGTTTTTGGAAGTGGTATCAAGTGAACTACCTAAAAATAAATGTGATCATGGTATATTTTCAATTCACATATTTATCCAATGTAGATAATGTAGAAATATATTTGTGTTACTTCGGTGTGGGTTTTAATAACATGGCATGCACAAAACTGAATAATTTTGGACTTAAATTCGAAAACCCAAAGAGTTCCACATCAGTTAGAAGAACCAATAGTGAAATACACTTGAGGATTCATTAGGGATATCCTAATAAAAGATGAAAAGTTTTTCTTTCTGATTGGATTCTAAGTTCCTGATATATAAGAGGAGAGAAATACACTCATTATGGGGAGACCATTTTCATCTATTGGGCATGTGATGATCGATGTGTAAAGTGGAGAACTCTGTTTGAGAGATTTCTATGACCAATTAAGTTTCAAAATCAAATATAAAATGAATAAATTTGATTTAAGAGAGTAAAATGAGTTTTTAGAAGACAATACACTCAATGTTGAGGGCGTTGTTGAAGGTAAAGAGGCACATGAGTTACCTACTGTTATTAAAGAGGATGCTCAACTGAATAAGAAAGATTAGATGAGGACCAAGATTGCTGACACCAAAGGAGAAACCAAATCCACCATATTTGAGAATGAATAAAAATTATGGATGTTACATGACCTTCCATTTAGTTGACCACAATTGTTGAATAGGTGGTGGATCGGTCCGATAGATATTAAGGAAGTACTACCATCCGAAATAATTCTGATATTTAGAGAGGAAGACTAGGGACCAACCTATATAGACAAGACACAACTGAGGCTAATAACAGAGCCCAACAAGGTAAAAAAAATCAACAATTCATTATGTGAGCCGAAACTAAATATGGTAAGGTCAATCCAATAATGGTAAACAGATGAGCTTCCATGAGGCAACCATATTTTTTTTATTTTTCTTTATTTGGAGTTTAATAACTCATTCTGCCACTTTAATTATTTAAATATTAATTGTTAATAGCATGTTATTCCACTATTTTTTTAATTTTTAGGACCATCATGACAAAATATGATAGCAAGCATAAGGAAACACAAGAATAGGATTTAGGACAATTACATGTCATGATATAAGTACAAATCAAGAATCTGGTGATGGCTGAACCTGTGGAGCCATGTTTGAATCACCAATTTCAAGGGGATTATTAATTTCAATTTATAATTTTAATACTCTATTTCCCCAAATTTAATTAGAGTATTTAACCACCAATTACATGACCCAAATTTGATTCTAACTTTAATCAACTAAACATGGTGACATAAACTACTTAGGATAAATATCATTCCATGAATTTAAATTTCTTTATCAATAAATTTAAATGAGAAACATGGGAAATGAATTATTAAGGATATTCATGTGCATTAGGATTTGAAAAACCATGATTTAGGGAAGCATATTAATTTTGGTAAATGAAATTTTTCTATGATTTACTCATGCTTTGAATTTATTATATTTCCATTAATTGATATAATATTTCATATGCATTTCCACGAGTGATTATCCTAACCTAGAATTCTCATTATCGAGATCCTCTAACCCTAATTTTTCCCATTCTTTATAAATTATATTTCTTAAATAAATTGGTCATTCTTTCCTCCATAACATTCATTTTTATCTTATCAAAGCTATGACTAAACATGATCACTTTTAATATGATTAAGGCACTTTATCCTTAGACCAACCTTGGATTAATAATTTTTTAAATCCATAGAAACCATGAACAGACTTGTTAGGGAATATATATGTTATAGGCCCATATTATCTTTTCTTTCCTTCCTCTAAATATTTTGTATGATTATCAAACATAAGAGTGGAAGAAACGACGACTGCTGGAACGGATGGATATTTTTTTAATGAACAATGGTGGGGAAAATTTCATGATATTTAGGGAAGGAAAATTCATTGTATTTATTCCAGACACTATTGGAAAAAACAAAAAGGAATAAAATGTGTTTTCTCTAGGGAAATTAAAAGATCGCCATTTATTTTCTAGTTATATTGTGATAAATATTAAAAATCGTGTCACAAAAATATGATTTGTGGTTTTACTACTGGAAACAAGGCTATACACATGGGTTTTGAAAAAAAACAATGGATATATGTCACCCTTATATCAATGGGGAAAAATTCATGGGAATGACCAATACCTAGGGTTCTCCAAAAACTATGGGTATAGGTCACCCCTATGCCCACTACATTTAGAGAACTATGGGTATAGGTTTTATGGGGGAAAATTTTTCACTGGAAGGACCTTTACCAACTATCCTCAAAAAATCCTTGGTGTAGGTCACCCCGATACACATGATTTTTTTGAACTATGGAAATAGGTTTCATAGGGAAAACAAATTCTTGGGAAGAACCTATACCCAAGGTTTGACCAAAGCGTGGGTAAAGGAAATTTTTATGGCCACCTATAATATTGATTTTGGTAAACTATTGGTATAGGTTGGTCCATTTTTCCATAATAATAACAATAATAAAAAAATCACTATAAATAATTTTTTTTAAATATATACATATATATAAATATGTATTTATGTATGTATGTATGAAAATATTTTGTTTTTGAATAGTGGTAATGTTTTCGGAGTATATGTGTAAGGTTCTTGGATCAATTCCCAATGGAGGTGTTTTTTAATAAAGGACATATATTCACTATTTGACCAAACCATGGGTATAGGATTACACATTATTTATTCATGATAATAAATATAATAAAAAATACTTTAATATATATATATATATATATTTGAATTTACGAATAGAAAATGTGTTATAGGATAGTGGTAAAGTCATTGGAGTTAGGCGGAAGGTGATGGGATCAAATCCCAGTAAAGGATTTTTTTTATTAATAAAGGACTTATACCCACAGTTTGACCAACCCATGGGTATAGGGATTTCCATTGAAATTTACATCACCAATAGTTTGAGAACCATGGGTATAGGTGGAATATAGCCACAATTTGGTCAATCTGTGTGTATATGTCTATCCCAATGGCTTAACAATCAATTGATCATAGAACTATGGGTGTAGCCTATACCCATGGTTTACTAGGCTATACCCATGGTTTTGAACTGTGGGTATGGGTAAAGATTCTAGTATTTTTGTGCTTTGGCTATGATAATTGTCCCCACCACAACTCTCAAAATAAAATAAAAGAAAAATAAAATAAGAGAGGGTGTTCATTTAGTGTATGTCATTTAATTATGAACCTTCTCTAAGATAATGGTGTAAGAGGATACTTTTATTGGTCTATTTTCTATTATCATACAAAGTAATTTAGAGACCAAACACCATTTTTAGCTTCAAATTTTTACATTATTTACCAACCTTTACTAAGACTTATAGTATTTTGAACCTAAATGGAGAATCCCTCATGATTAACTGTGATTTTTTCTTTACAATTTGGTGATTCTATATGCCTTGAAAACCTATGGTATTTGATCTGTTTTTTAGTTATATTCTGAATTATGTTTACAATTGTACATGAATAATGAGTGGAAAAATTAAAAGAGAGATAAATTATAAAGGGTATACATATTAATAATGAATTGAAAAATGAAAATGGATGAATAGGAATGGTATGTCTACTTAAAAAAAAGAAGAGTAAAATACATGGTTGATTTGATTCTTTCAGAAAGGAAGAGTTGATAAATTTTCAATATGTGATTCTTGGACACTTATATTTCTACTTGATCAATTGTTTTTGTTTACATTGAATTTATATCATGGTAGATTAATCATCCAATGATGGATGTTATATTCGATCCTCGAGGAAAGGTATAAATTCATGTGTGTGGGGATTTCATAAGTGAATTTATTGTATAATTTTTTTATAATAAAATGAATTAGTTATTATTTATTTATTTTTAATAATTTCTTATGCACCTAATGGTTTCTTCATTTTTTTGGATTCTATAAGTTAAGGGAGATGATAAAAATGAGTGGAATAAATCATAATATCCATATAAAAGAAGGTTTCCCAATGAAAGATGATCATAGAGAACTTCCAAAGCACATGAATGAATACCAAGGTTAAATGAGCCATTTGGAGTAGAAAATTGACTTTAAATGTCATATAAGCACTATACATCATGTACTAGTGAAAATTGTGAAAGAACTACATGGCATGAAGTAGAAAGAATCAATATGAAGTGATGTTTACATGTGTCACAACATGAAAAATATGTTTCACACTGTGACACATTAGATGATGACCTAGAAGCTTTCATGTTGTGATTTTGGTACACATGGTAAAATATTTGCACATTGTGTAATCATTAAATGATGTGTAATATTTTGGGATGGAAAAAAACAAACAGATTCAATGTACCTCCAATTTTTATCCTATTTTAGGACCTGATACCTACCAATGGACACTTTTTGACCAATCTTTAATGAAATTAAATACTAAACAATCCCATATATACTCTATAAATAGAGTTCCATGATGCTTCTATGAGGGTGATCTTGGAGGCAAAAGCTTTGACTGAGAAGCTGCAGCGTGGTGGGTCCTCCCTAATTCCATCACCATTTTCATTATGATTTTTATTTATTTATACCATCCGTCTTATTCTATTATAATAGGATGAGGGGGTAAACCCACCTTGTTCTAGGGTTGTTTAATATAATAGGGAATGTGATTTTGGATTTATTTCTTTTCCTTTATTCATGTATATGGTTTTCTTTCTTTTCTTCAATCAATTTCCAATCCTTTAATTTAACTATTATCATATCCATTGTTATTTGAATATGAAAGGAACATTAAAATTTTTCAGCTTTTAAATATAATTTATTCAGGAAGATTTTTAAATTTAGGAAAATAATTTTCAAATAGGGTATCAAGAAAAACTTGATTTGGTGAAACCCTAAATTACAGGACCAAAGAAAATAAAAGATTGTCACATCAAGAAAGGGATACCATGACCATTGAATCAACATCATATCAAATATGACTCTATTCATACATTAATAAACCTATTTTATAAAATAAAATTTTACATGAACCCTAAAATTACAAAACCACGACACGCATTTCAAATCTGATTTCAAACCAAACAACCAATTTTCTTCACTTTTGATTCTTGATTTCACCAATATATTTCCAAAACCCCAATCTGATTCCTTCACCTTTAATAAATCAATGAAATATTGTTTTTAAAAAACCTAATTAAACTTATTTCACCATATATGTGGGTTTGACCTTGACTATTCATAATACTACATTTTAATAAATTGATTAGCATAGTATGAGTTTTTTTAAATTTGAATATTGATTTGACCCGTATGGAAATAATGACACCCCATGGGTGTGGAACATTCCAGTATAATAACATCAGTATATCCCATATAATGATATGTTATTATGTTAATTACATAACTTTATTCATCAATTTTTCCATCCAATGGAGAATGAAAACATGGTTTGTGCATATGTGTGGACTATCACCTCCACAAAGCGATATGTTTTGTTTTCCATAACCACCTCTCATGGATATTTATAATGATGAATTTAATTATTATATATATAAGATATTAATGACATAATTATAATTATTCAAAGATAATATATCATATATATTTTTACTATTCCATCTATTGGAGAATGGTAACTCCTTTCGTTCGTACGTGTGGATTACCACCTCCATGAAGTAATGTGATTAATTTTTCATGTATAAAAATCATGGATGGTTATAAAATTGTATTTAATTTATGAATATTATAATTATTTCATTATTATTATTAATTTAGATATTATGGAACCACTACATATTTAACCACGGTTAACCTACCAAAGTAATTTTGTAATTATAAATCGAACATTCTCGAAACACCCAATGTGAAGTTATCCAATTAAGAAATTAAATATATAATTAATATAAATGAAATAAATTATTTAAGGATATGGTATTAAAAATTTAAAATGTTCTAAAATAATTAAATAGTTAAAATAATTTTATTGTATAGGTTTTAATGGAAATACATTACAATTTTGGACTTCTGGTACGAGGTTTCTTAACACAATTTCCATTCATTGGGTTATACATCTACTTCATTAACTATGTTATGCCAAGATTATATATGAAATAATATTTTATTGTATTATTTTTTATTTAATATTGTTTTTTTTGTTTTAAAATTTTTACACATAATAACATTTTTTGTTAATTTATAACTTCAATGATACAGTCATTGTAAGGATTATTCATCTCAATATTGTTTCTTTGAGACTAGCCTTGTATTGTTACCCTACAATCTTTTATAAGGTGTATATGTTATTTATTAATATATTATATCATGGATTAATCTCTTATAATTATATTTCAATGTCATTTACAGTTTTATCTTTCAAGTTACATTGATTCAAATGTTATAAAAGATTCAAGTGTTTTCATTTTCTCAATTTCAATTCATTCAGATATAATTCATGTCATACAACATGATATATTTTATATATAATACTTAGTGAAACATTAATTTTTTTAAAATATTATTTGGTGAAAATTATTGGATTTATATAATCATTGTATTTTCATTCATTAAATTAGTTTTTTATTCAATTATTTCCTATGTTACAAGGCATTCTCATCTTAAACTTCATTATTTTGACACATGTTTTGATCGATGAACCAATTTTAGATTATATAGTGCATAAAATGACTCTTGAAATATAATATCATGAATATTTTTATACACATGTTATTATATGATCTTTTTTATTTTCTTTCTTTCAAATGGAATTTCTTTTAAAATGTCGTAAAGGGTTTTTCTTTAAAAAATGGTTTTAAAAATTTTAAGATATTTTAAACAAACTATTTCTCCATGTTATTTATATAATTTCAAGAAAGTTATTTTATAAACATACATTATTTCCTAAATTTATTTTCCATAAACTTTTAACTTCTTTTAAAATGTTTTAAAATAAAATTTTAAACCATTTTCTACATGGATCACTTTTGAATGTCTTTATAAATGATTTAAAATAATGTTTATTTTTAATGTTTACAACGTGAACATATTTTATAGGAATCATGGACCTTATTTAAATTTAATCTTCCATTATATGTTTTCATGATTACATTCAAATAAAAAAAAATCCAATATTCTTTAGTTTTTTATGAAAATATTATCAAAATAATAGAATATTTTTCCTAATTTTCAAAGAAATTTCATAAATGTTCTTTTAAATATATTTTTCATGGTAATATACTTTATTATTTTATTATAAATCAATGGATATATGTTCTAATGATATTATCCCTATTCTTTCCCTCTAATACTTATGATTGTTTTAAATATATTTTAATGGAACACATTTTTTCACGGTTTAATCATGTTAAAAAAGATTGATGGAAGTTTTCAAGGGTGTTATATTTTAAATTTCAAGATTCTAAAGGTTTTTTTTATTCTAAGATACTATAACTTATGTTTGGATGATTAACAAGAAGTTTTGTTATAAACCATGAATACCTGGGTTTTTTATATCCCTCAAATGAATTGGGTGAAATAATAGAGTTAACTATTATAAGATAATCTTAAGAGATGATGAAGTTATCTATTACATGTTCCCCTATAAGATGATGAAGTTTATTGAAATTGACCAGGTCCTAAGAGAAGATAGAGTAAACTGTTGTATGATACATCTAAAATAATGTTCTAATTATCTTATTTAAGTGATTCCATGATGAATTTCGGATTTTACAAGGTACCTATATAGTTTTTTATTGTTTACTATGAGTTATAATGGATCTTTTCTCAAGTATAGTTTTCACACGGCTCATGATTGTTAAATTATATGTCTATTGTATTATATTAAATCTTAATTCAATGTTTAATGATATATGACCCATGTTTTTATGGTTATGAATTCCCTTATGTTATTATTATTTACTTTGACTTTTTCATCTTACCGTTATGCTCATATTATGTCGACGGATAACATTCAATTTTTAATGCTTATGTTTTCTCTAAGTGAGTTTTTGATCTCACCCATAATATCTTTTATATTTTCCCATGTTAATAAGAATTATGTTAAAAAAATTTATAATAAATTTTTATGTGTGAATACTTTTATGGGAGTTTTTGAGGCATTATTTTAAAAAAATGACAAGATGGGTATAGAAGAAAAAATTATCCCTTTATTTCATGGGTATTGTTATGTAAGATCTTGTCCTAATTATTTAAAACTATAAACCTAAAATTTTCTTGGGTATTCATGTAATCAAATATTTCCATGTGATGTTATGTGTTTTGGATGGATAAAATTGGGTCATTTTTATCAGTACCAATGACAAAAATATAAATATTATATCTCCAGCACCGAATCTAGGAGTGCTGCTTTAGGGCTATTATAGAAAACCCAATCCAATATCATTACATGACTAGTGTATTAAAATTAATCTCAAGTACCATAATCATAGTTATCTCTTGTGATGTAAAATATTTTGGAGCCCAGTGAGTAAACACTATCCACTATTTTATAATGATATTTGAAGAGATCATTCACATATAATATCATTTTCCATGAAAATGTATATGTTGTATTCCTAAAAAAACCAAATTTAAATTAAATACCACATTCCTATAAAATGTAACATTTTTATATCATGCCACATTCCCACTTTACAAAATCATGTATTTCATTGTGATTTTAAAATATAATTCCATGTTTTATTTAATGGTTTTATGAAATTAAATTCTTAACACAATGTTCTTTTACTATAAAATATTTCCTCACCATTATTTAATTACATTACATGATTTAATTCGGTAATTCATGGTATTATTCAATTAATCATGTATATTAATATCATATCAAAAATTTATAGTTTTTATATATTCCATCAATAAATTGTTACCATAAATGAGATTTCAACTCACTCTATTTTTAGGATTCCCCATTTTCATATGTCATTATAGGTGATGAAGTGATTTTTGTTATATTAAAATTTATTTTAGAATAACAATATAATTTTGTTTTATAGGTTCATGATTTAGTATATACTTATATCAAAAATAAATAGTAAATTTGTTTCTAAAAGTTGGCTGTATTTTTTGTTCAGTGTAATAATTATTTAGTTTTTTGAATGAGATCAATAAGTCTTTGTTTTGGGAACTTCAACTCTCAATTTCATTGTTTGTATAATATTGTATTTTATAGTCATATTTCAAAAAAATAAATTTATTCCATATTTATATTTCAATTTTATTATTTTCCCCATTGGATATTTTTCCTAGTAGATTTCCCATTTTTTCTCATCATACCCATTTAGATCCATTTCTCAATTTCTGTGTGTCATCTTTGCATAGGGGCCATGATAATCTTCCCAATATCATTCCAATTTGATCGGATGTCTTTGAGAGACTCATGATACCATTTTAATATTATATTTCTATACAGAAGTAGATATATCATATGACACCATATTTATTTATTATTTTTTATTAATTTCTTATAGAAACTTTTGAATGCACAATTTATTTATTTCTCTGATTATATTTAATTTTTTCTATCCCACTAATACATTATCCATGATAGATTACTCATACCCTTTTCATAATACAAAATCATATAAAAATAATCCCATTATTTTTGAATAATTATAAATAATCCAATGTATACAATGACTTATGGAAATAAAATCCTGAAGCAATAATTTATTTTTCATCTTCTTTGTCTTCCCTTTTCATGAATTATCTATGATAAAAAATTCTCTATCATTCAATTTTATAATATTTTATTTATTAGTAAATTAATTTTGATTTAAATATTAATTTCATCTTATAGATGGTTGTTAAGGAAATTTAGTTTCGAAGGGATATTAATAGTATGTGGATGGTCACATGGCCTTAATTATTTTCCATGGAATTATAACATTTCCACATCAATCTTCCACATTCCCTAATAGAACCTCATTTTTGGATTTCACTACAATTTTATTATATTCTATTATTATATTTATTTTCCATCTACTTAACACTTTATTGACACGGTTAAATACTCAATCTATACCATGTGAATGATATATAAATTTTTTTTATAATTGGATTGTATTCACTTTTATAAATATATCATTTAATTTCTTAGTGAAAACAATTTGTAAAGATGTATATTCATTTCTAATATATTAGTAAACCCTTTAATGAAAATAAATCACTATTTTTTCATGTGTTTATATTATTGTTATAATCTAATTTCCATATGAGAATGAATTTTACACATCATGATTTTTTTATATAACCAAATAAATTTTATGGCTAAATTGTGATATGTTTTTAAAGGAATCGTGATTAATTTTTTAGGTCATGTAGCCCAGATATGTATATATATAAAATTATGGGATATGTGGGACTATAATTATATATCCATCACATGAATTAGTCAAATCATAAAATCACACAAGACTATTATGCCATATAATCGGTGTAGTTTTATTTTTCCATTCAATTATAGAACAAAAGTAGTTATTCATTTAAATTGTATTCTGGAAAAGATGTAACAATACTTTCCCAATATGTCGTGTTCTAGATATAGTTATCCCATTCAATTATGTTGTGGATGTGACATGGGTAATTGTTTATGAAATTTTATAAAGGATTATTTGAATAATCATTATATATGATATTATCTAATTATGTATAAGTAAAATTCAAGTCTCATGAAATATTTTTTATATATTCTATTGAGACTAAGAAATATTGTGGCATTACTGAATTAAGTAGAATATGGTTAGGAATAAATAAGTATTTATCTAATTGTTTCATTTTTTTAATATCTCTTAAATCACGTTATTATATTTATCTTTCCTCATGAAGTTCCAAAAATAGATGTGTTTGATATATGGAGTCCACCAGATCATGTACAATGGACTAAGGATGAGACCGAATGTTTTCACAATGTCATTTGACAATAATGTTTCGAAAACTAAAAATAGGGTATGATTTTCTATTCCTAAAATTACCAAATATCATAAACATTATAAGGATCTCATGATCAAGGCTAATGTTGGAAAAAATGAATAACTTGGAATAACTTGGTAGAACGATGGTTCGTAAAGATGGATATGTTTTGTTTAAATTTTTTCAAATGAAGAGTTGTATGACCTCTATCAGAAAAACGTGTAAAAAGATGAATATTTGATGTGATAAATACTCAAACATTAGTATCTAATAAAATTTACTAGATAGATTCCACTAGAAATAATTTTAGAGTTTCATTAGATCAAGTATATCAAATATATTTTAACAAATTCATCTAAAAAAGTCTAATGGAAAAACTTTTGCAAAGTAATCGGATAGAGAAGTTGGTATGAAATCTTAGAAGGAAAGGTAATTTAAAATAAGTCATCAAAATAAGTTACTCAATGATTCTCGAGTAGAGGGACCATGAAAATTTTACTGGGAAAACAAGTATGAAATTTATAGGATGTAAGAGGTCCTATGATGTTTTAATGGATGAAGTCTTCTGAAAGTCTTTTAAAAAGTTTTAATAAAGACAATAAATGTGATTATGATGAGGTGTATGTTCAAAACCCCAATAATTATGAATAAAGGATAAGGAATCTAGTAAACATTTAATAAAAGTTTAATGTTCATTGATGAATATTTTTATAGAAGTTTTTATGAAGATTGTTGAATCCTGTTAACTTAGAGGTTTGAATACAGTTAAATGAAGAATGTTTGGGCAGGATGTTCAAAGATTGAGTGGGATATTTGAATTATATTTTTTTGATACTCCCTACTTATTAGGATAAATTATACTTATATTATGGGTAGATGGTGAATTGGAAAAAGGATGTCCAATATAGTTGTCGCTGGGTGAAGTGTAGAAGAAGTGAAGTGTTATGTTATCAGAAATGTTTTTCTAATCAACTGTCATTTGATTAACAACGTGAATATTTTATAATACAAACAGAGGTGATCATATTAATAGGGGATGAATATACTAGACTGAGTCCATCAAACCGAGGGTACTAGTTGGAGAAGTGATCAAATAGATAGTTTCATACAATGTTCTAGGAATAAGTTCTTTCTCTCTATTATGAAATAAAGTGTTTTGGAAGAATAAATTACAATAAGTCAAGTGTGATGAAATATGTACATTGAAAATATAACTAACTTTGTTTGAGAAGGTAATTTATTATTTCAAAAATTGTTCTATCATATTATTTTTCTGATTATCACATTCACCATCTATTGAGTATATTTATTTTTCATGTTATGGATATTACTTTCTTGTTGTAACAACTAAATTATTGTTTTCAAGTATATGTGTGTTCTTGGATTATTTAAAAACTATGATAAATACTAACTTCAATTATTGAGTAGTGAACCTTGTAAATACTTTTGTTCATATGGGTGATCTAATTTGTTTTCCATCAAATACAATTCTCACTAATAGGAGGAGAAGGTTTTTTTAAATATGTAAACCATAAAACAAGTTGATTAATGATTCTCCCCCTCTCAGTGAACAGGTTCTAACTACTCAATTGGTATCATAGAAAATTTTTCATTTATTAACACAAGATTTTATGAATATTGAAGAAGAAGAATAAATTTTTCATTGATGATTGGAACTCTATTAATAGCTAGGTGATTTTTATATTTGATGGAAATAACTATAATATTTGAAAGGATAGAATGTACCCTATATATTATCAATTGGCTATGAAGTTCTTGAGGACACTATATATGGTTTCACTCCTCCTATTTAGGGTGTTCATTTAATATCCATATATAAGAAGAACATGAATATTTAAGGTTGTTTTAGAAATGCTAAAATTTCCTCACTCTATGAAATTGAATTTCAAAGGGATAAAAAAATTAGAATAGAAAATGAAATTTATTTCACACACAAACCTCTAACATACTCATTATTTTGTTCTTTTTATTCATGTTTGGCATTTTCCTAAAGTTTCGGGTTGACCTATACAGAAAAAATTAAATTTTATGGCTTTTCTATAATGCACATGATTAAAATGCATGGTTTGAATAATAGTGTGATAACAATGTAGTTTTGATCTATAACATTTCAGAGATCTTTTCATCATTGTCACATGATTTATCAAAAAATGTTTCCCAACCATTTGGAACCCATTTTTCCTCAAATGAGGGGTGGATTATTGGTGCATGATTTAGTAAACCGTACAGCCGAAAAGTGTATTGTACCCATATTGTTTATTATTATGTTTTTCAAAAATTCCCTCTCAGGCATAAAACCCAAAATGGGGTATTTTACTACCCATTAATCTACGGTTTGTAATAGATCCTAGGGCTCTCCTCCTTTATTCCACCTCAATTTTTGAGGCTCTTCACTTGAATTTTTGGTTTCTTCATAACGATATGGCCTATAATCATCTCCATTATCCCTCTTCTCCTTGCTTCCTCCTCCTCCATGCCCTAGTTTCATGTTGACTGAACTCTAGGGAGGGATCTCAACCTAATGTGACTCAGTTCATAATGTTAGGGTGTCCATATCATGTCTTGGGTCTTTCTCTTCTTGTTTCAAGATTTTTTATTCAATACATACCTGGTTTGAGGCTGGTACTTCCATGATTTCCCTTTTTCTTCATGTTCCATAGGTTATTGAGTTTTAAAAATAAATTTCCCAAAAATTATTAGTTTTTTAATGGTGAAAAAAGGGTTAGAAAAGTATTTACTAAATCATGTAACTTCATCATTTGTTTCTAAATATGTTAGTTGCATGACATACGTTTAATGAAATGAATAAATGGGTTTATAGTGTGTTTTGATAATTTAAATTAACGAAATTAGATTTCTAACAATTCTATATTATATTATTATGGTCCTAATGTATTTTTAGTTGAGTTTCATGATTCATAGGAATTATTATTGGTTTACCATGTGAACCCCCATGGTTATGATAAACGGTTTTATTTATTCTTCTTGATTTCTTTCTTTGGTGCTTCCCATGAACACATATACATATATATATATATATATTCATTTGTTTAATTGCATATATATGTCTGTGCATTCATACATATATAATTTTATGTATATATATGTGGGAATAGGGGAAGGATCCTTTGAAAACTTTGATCTCAAAATAGTAATTGGTTCCTCAAAGTGGTGTCAAAACACGTCTTTCCAAAATAGATTTATTGAAATGGTTTTTAGGACCATTGGAACATTACAAGGGATTATTAAAATAAAATTTGACTTATAAATTGTTTTTAAAGGTTATATTTAAATTATTTATTTAAGGTTTATTTTGGAATTCTCATATATGATCTCTAATGGTTTGACAACATATTTCTTTTAATTTTTTTTGAGAAAGATGCTATTATTTTAAAATTTGGGGGCCCAGTTTTTACCTTGAAATATTTCTTCTAAAATTTGTTTTACCCTAATGGAAGCCCTCTTATTGGAAGTGTGGTTTCACATAGAAAATAATGGGAAGTAGGATAAGTATTCTAGTTAACTTGTGTATCTCTGTGATTGGGAACCTTCCATTTATAATAACATCATGGGATCATATGTGTTTTAGAGAGGGATGGGATATGCTTCTATAGATTTCATAATTAGATAGACTAAATCCCCATGGTATGGAAAGTACATTGTCGATTTTGCCACTAATGTGGCTATTTGAGGGGTGTTGGGTTGGTTATTGACTTAGGAATTTCAAAGACAGACAATTATCTTTTTAGACAATGAAAAATAATTTTTTTTGATCAAGAGATCAAGAATATAATGAGATTTAGTAATGAAAAAAATTGATCTAGATCAATACAGAACTCATTATATTAAGAATGATAGGATCAAACCACTGAATAAGCATCAAACGGAGGAGAATTAAGGAGGGGAGAGAACCCGAAATCATTAAAAGAGATTTCCTAGTGTAAAGGTGTTTGAGGGATGTCTAAGAGAGTTAAAAAATAGTGATGGGTTGGGTTTTTAAAAAGAAACATGATATAGCATGGTGGGATTACTTGTCCTTGAGTGGTGACACCAGCGGGATGGTGTATCCTTAGCAAAATAAATTATTCCCAAGAATCCGACTACTAGGTTTATGGCTTCCCATTGGCTATACAATGGAATCTAAAATATTACTAAAGATCCTACAGACTCTACCAACTGGTTGGTGGAGCTTCTGCAAAATTTTAAGCGACAACACTATCCACCGTCTTGGCCCTTTCTGATTCCAACCCTCCCAAACACCTTTAATATTCCTAAAAACAATTCAACAAATTCTAAAAAAGATATAAAAAGGCTTAAATTAGATGTACACCAAATATAGGGTATATTACACCATAGGTTATTATACCCAATCAGGTGACTTATCATACTAATGATTGTCCACATAGGCCATCACGCGTTATTTCAGTGCACTTTTTCCACACTCACACACTCCCTACGAAACATCCAATTAGGTCACTCATCTTAAAACTACTCTAGAATAATCACACTTAACTATAGATTTATAGTAATGTAGGCTTCCAAAATGAAAGGTGGGTCTTCTAGACATGGGTAGTAACATTTAGTTTATTATGAATCACTTTTCATGGGGTGTTACATATATCCCTTCTCATTGTTACCTTAGTAAGACACATCGAAACCATGATTTTTACTATCTGATGACCCACTACCAGTATCTATCATTAAAGTTACCTATAATCTTATGATTCCCTTAATCCCCCTTAGATATGAGGGCATGCTTCACTATCTATAAAATGATTAATTGAAGAAAAACATTTTCCTTCACACATATATCATACATGAGTACATCCAAAAAATAAATACCCCTCGTCACCTGATACCCATAATGTATCATGTAAAAACACTATAATTCAATATCATGAGTGGCATAGTCCTTTACTGGCTTTAATTTAAACATGAGGTGCATAAACATACCATGCCTATTATCCCTAACGGTGTCTAGAAATAAATAGCCAATGAAAAAATTCTATATATCCTTTATGGTTATCCATACATGTTAGTATACCTTGACCAAGACCCACCACCATCACTTCATTTATCCTCAAAGCATATATGTCGTAATATTAACCTCCTTTTGAGGGGTGTCTCTTGAACATTAAAATTTTCCTATCTCAACTCTACCTAATGATATTTTTCCAGGGGACCACCCTCCCCAGAGAAAATTGGATGATTCATTAACTTAAACTCCCTAGTATGATTAGAAATCATAGGCATAAACCATAGTGCCTCTCTCTCCATTGACTATATAACTCAAAAAAATCTCTCTCGAAGATGAAAATCCATTTATAACCTTTTGTTATAAGAGTATCTAGCCTAACTAAATATGAAACATACTCATCACCACCCTATTATTCTCAATATAATTATTTAAATGGATAAATTTTTCTATAAGTCCAAACACATTCCACAAAACACATTACTACAACAATTTTGGATATCATAGTTTAAGGAAATAAATTAAAGGAATAACACCCTTTTAATCTCCACATATCATATCACATAAATCTTGTAACTCGGTCACTCTCACTAAACACATATCAACATATATAGGGACATTTATATATACATAAAAGGTCCATATCATATATATTTTACCCTTATAATCTCACCGTTTCATTTTTCCGAAACTAGAGTCTTCAAAATTGAGGCTCTGTTAAATGAAATTTTGATTACAATATATATTGATAAATATACTTTCAGTTTTATTTTTAATTTTATTTAACTTAATACTTATAATATTCATGATAATCAATAATTTTATAAGTTTTCATCCTTCTCATGTTTCAGTTAACTATGATTCCGTTACAATTTTTTTGGAAAAATTCAATATAAATTGCCAATGATATTCCTTATAAATGGGCCTATGTTATACAAAAGTAACCAATAAATGGAAATAATGAAAATTATATATGAATAAAATTTTCCTTTTATGATGAATTAAATAATGATCCCTTATCATTTTTTCCCATATAAAAAAATATCATAAATAAAATATTCAAACTACAATACATCATTCTATGATAAATAAGTCAACAGTGATAATTGAAACAAAAAATCATTATCCCATCCTTGGAAATGTGTAATTTCTTCTTAAGTTGGTTAGTTACTCTCTGGATCATATTACATAACATGAACTAACAACTATTTATCTATTATCTACCTTACCCAATTAGTCAGTTAAATTAGTGAACACTGATAGAATATTGTAATGTCCCTTATCCCAAAACCAATTATCGGTGTCTTGGATAGAGTCAGTACATAAAATTTGGATTATCTTACTGTACATAAAATGGAACCAACTAGCAGTTAGAGTATATGGGTAAAAATGATGATGCAATATAATCATATCAAATTTCAATAGCATTAGTAATAATAAAAAGTTAATATACATCCAGATAAAGTAAAACACTGAATTCATAGATAATTAAAATAAATTAACACAACACATGCTATATAAAAATAGTAGATATATAATTGCAAGTGGTCATACTTCTAAAGAATATCATATACACCAATATTCTAAAAATAATTGACTGAAAAAATTCAGAAACACCACAAAAAATGTCACATTTCCTAACCTGATGTTAACTCCCTCGCAAATTTGAACCATCCATCTTTAAACAACATCATAGAGTGATTTCCTATGTCATATCCTATAAACATGAAGTCTTCATGGATACCAAATGACATCCGAATTAGATTTTGAGTATGACTCAGTAGACAATCACCAAAAATTCCTAAATAACATCTAGTCTGAGTATATAGTGTATATTTATGTCTATAATAAAATAATGGATACAAAATAAAAACCCATATATATCTTTAGGTTCCATGGTAATACCTAAGATCAATAATGTATGCCTCAACTCGTCCTTAATGTCTCTCATGATAATAAAATATAAAGGAATAAATAAATCCATGGATCATATCTAGGGAATTAAAAACTAATAATACAATTTTAAATCAAAGTATAGTGTCTACGGAATTCTAATCCATTAGACATCATATAAATCCAAGGAACCTATACAAGGAATTCCAAACTAATATTCATTAGCTAAATCCAAGGAGTGTAACAAAGGCATTACGAACCAATAGTCATAATCCAAATCCATTGAGTATTTATAATTCATTACAAACAAATAGCTTACTAATTTATCACCTCATTTAATTTATCTATTCATGGGATTCTACAATAAGAATGTACACCAGATCATAGAGTATGTCTTGAGTATCCCCTATATAGAAAAAAGTTAATTTACTTAAGTCTATGGAATCTCTAGGTTCATCTATGAATTGTAATTTAATTCTCAAGGTCTTGCACAACCTTCATGATGGAAATCTCCTAGTCCATCCTCACAAACAGACTACTTGTGGATCATGGATGTGTTCAATTTAAACAAATAAGGTAAAAATATAAATATGAAAAATATAATTAGACCATGGGGCATGTTCACATGAAAACACATAGCACACATTATATATAAAATATGACATGGATGGATATATTAAAGACCACCTACCGTATACTCATAGATGTTAACTCATCCAATACCGACCATAAATTTGAGCCCAAATTGTAAAAAATGATAATGTTGAAGAACACACAAAACTAGTAGAAAATATACATAAGCTGCATGATATCTCTTTCTAGTAAAAGAAAACAAAAATTATCATAGGAAGATTGGTAAACTTTCTATAATATCTCAATTTCAAGAAACTATGATCTATTCTTACAAGAATTGAGAGAGAGAAAACAATAAATCTAGTAGAGGAATAAGAGATCTCATTGAATAGGTTAAATTTCACAAGAAAAAGTGATTCAAGTGTTGGGAGGAGAAGTGTTGGCAAGAGGGGGGTGAATTGACTTTTAAAAAATAATTAACAATTTAAAATCAAAGTTAAAGGTGCAGTGGAAATAAAAGAGGCAAGACACAAAATTGATAACGGAGTTCAGCTTAAACCCAAGCCTACGTCTCCGCTCCCAACTCAACCGTTGAGAGATTTACTACCGCTTGCTTTTTAATGGTTTTAGCAAGAAACCCACTAGACTTTAAGGTTAGTCTAGAACCTATTATAGCTTGGTTTTAATGGTTGAGCAAGAACCCACTTGCTTTCAATGGTTGAGCAAGAACCCACTAGCCTTCTTACAGGTGAAGGCTAGCTCACCTTTGATTCAAGCCTTTTAAAAGGGAAGGCTTGACTAACCTCTTCACACCTTGAAGGTGGTGTGAAAACCCAAAAAAGAGGAGATGAGAGAAAGAGGGGTTTGTAGGCACAAACCCAAATTTATGCTCAAAATAGATAAAACAAGAAAAACCGTAATGGGAGAAGTCTTGGGCGCCAATGGATTGATGGAGTTGATGAAGGGCACTCCCAAGCTTCTATGGTGGTGCTCCTTGGATGTGGAAGAAGGTTGGAGCAAGTGAGGGTTCCTTGAGGGAATGCGTCGGAGGTTCGCCAAATGATCAAAAATGTGTCTGTGGGCTTCCATTTGTTTCCGGGGCTTCCTGGTCCTTTATTTATAGAGGAGGAACCCTCAAATGGCCTTTGGGAGGCTTCGGAGCCGTTGGAGAGGCCTTCGGAGCCGTTGGGAGTCAAGTGGACAAGCCTGGTCAAAGCCCAACGACTAGTTTGACTGGCTCCACCGGCTGACCGGTGCTTGGCCACCGGTTGGCCGGTGCTTTGAAAAAGGGAGAGGGCTCGGGCTCAGGCACCACCGGCTGGCCGGTGAGGAGGCCACCGATTGGCCGGTGCTGAGGCAGTAGCTGACCCATTCTGTCTGGGTTCCACCGGCTAGCCGGTGGTGGGACACCGGTTGGCCGGTGGTCTGGACAGAGGGATGCCTTCTATCCAGGCCTCCATCGGCTGGCCGGTGGGCATCCACCGGTTGGCCGGTGGACTGATTTTCAATCCACTTTGGCTTTCTTGATTTCTTGGCCCAATTCCTTGGCAACCTGAAATCATGCCTATCATCCAAAGACACTTAAAACAATATTAGATAAAGAAGAGAGTGATTGTGATCATGAAAATTAAACCTCGAGGGGTACGAGAGGTACAACAATCTCCCCCTATTTTGATGATCACAATCACCAAAAAAAACAATGTAAAAATGAAATGAGAGGCATGCATTAATGGATAAATGGGAAAGTAAAGTAAAGCATGAAAGAAAGATTTATCCCCCAATCAACCAAGAATTTCTCCCCCTTTGTGATTATCAAAATAGCATGGGGCATAAAACTTGATTGAGGGAAACGTTGAAATTTCTGAAATTTGAATTGAAAGTTTTGAATTGAAAGATTTTGAATTGAAGATTTTTGAATTGAAAGTTTTGAATTGAAATTTGAATTGAAAGTTTTGAATTGAAAGTTAAAAAGGCTTAAACGATCTTAACTCCCCCTAAATAAAAACAACAAATCACTGGGGAGAGGATTTTGAAACCGAGACAAATTTTGGCCCAGTGAGACTCGCTAAAAGGGATTTTTCAATCCATACTTGTCTAGTGGAGGGTCTTCTCCTATAAAATTCATCATTAAAGAAAATAGTTTTGGGCCTTCCATACCGGGCATTTTTGCAATTGCACTCATAAATTAAGTGCCCGGGTTTTTTGCAATAATTACAAAATTTAAATTGGGAGCTCCCCCTTACAAAAATAGATGGAGCATGGGAAGAGGAAGCTTGCTTGGAATAGCCAAGCCCTTGGGTGGTTCTAGATACGCATTGGGAACCTAGCAATTTGGTCAAATTTTGTTCACCTTGGGTGAACTTGGCAAGAGATTCCTTTAAATCCTTGATTTTTGATTCCATAGAATCAACATCGGGAAGGTTTTGGACCTTGAGGGACAACTCTTCCTTTTCTTTGAGAAGTTGTTCCTTTTCGGAAGAAAGTTTTTTGAAATTCTTTTTTAAAGCAACAAATTTGGAAGAAAGTTCATGAAAACCTTCCTCCAATTGATCTCTATCATGTTGGAGATCCTCATATGATAAATGATTAAATGAATTTGAAGAACAAGAGGATGAGGAGTCGGAAGAGGATACCTCATGAAATGCCATTAGGCATTTTTTACCGTTGTCACTCGAGGAGGAGGAGGAGGATGTGGAGCTATCACTCCATGTGGCCTTGAATGCCTTCTTCTTTTCCTTTTGATTGGCCTTTTTCTTGTTGAGTGGAAAATCGGGATTTTAATGGCCTTTCTTGCCACACCCGTAGCATGTTACCTCGGGCTCGGATTTTTCGTTGGGTTGAGCCTTGCGAGATTTCTTCTTCTTGTGCTTCTTCATGAATTTTTGCATCTTGCGGGTAAGATTCTCCATTTCTGAATCGCCGCTTGAAGAGGAAGACGATGAGGAGGAGGATCTTTCTTCTTGTTGAACTTTGAAGGCGATGTTCTTTGGAACATTGATCGGTTTGCCTTCCTTTTCAGCTTGCCTCCTCATGGTGATCTCATAGGTCATGAGGGATCCGATGAGCTCTTTGACCGGCATGTTCTTGATGTCTTTTGATTCTTGAATTACCGTGACTTTCGGTGCCCATGTGCTTCGTAAGATCCAAAGGATCTTCTTGACCATCGTTTCTGCAGAAACATCATCTCCAAGAGATTTTCTACCATTGCAAACGTCAGTAAAGCGAGTAAACATTTCAGAAATTGATTCGGATGGATGCATGGTAAAAGACTCAAAATCTTGACGGTACATGTCCAATCGATTATCCTTGACTTTGTTGGTCCCCTCATGGGTAACCTCCAAAAGTTTCCAGATTTCATGAGATGAAGTGCATGTGGAAAATCGATTGAACTCATTACGATCAAGGCCGCAATGTAGAGCATTCATGGCTTTTCTATCAAGCTCGAAATTTTTAATATCGGCTTGGGTCCATTTGGATTCATCGGGAGAAGAAAGAGAATAACCATGCATGACAATTTTATATATAGGATAGCCAATACTTTTAAGAAATGTAATCATGCGAGTTTTCCAAAAAGTGTAGTCGGTTCCATCAAAGAATGGAGCACGACCCAATGAATAACCTCCGGGGGCGAAAGAGGATGAACCCATCACAATGGATCTTGAATTTGAAACCGGTGAAGGTATTACTCAAATTTTGCCTCTGATACCAATTGTTGGGCGGAGAAGTGATGGAAAGAGGGGGGGTGAGTTGCCTTTTAAAAAATAATTAACAATTTAAAATCAAAGTTAAAGGTGCGGCGGAAATAAAAGAGGCAAGACACAAAATTGATAAAGGAGTTCGGCTTAAACCCAAGCCTACGTCTCCTCTCCCAACTCAACCGTTGAGAGATTTACTACCACTTGCTTTTTAATCGTTTTAGCAAGAAACCCACTAGACTTTAAGGTTAGTCTAGAACCTATTACAGCTTGCTTTTAATGGTTGAGTAAGAACCCACTTGCTTTCAATGGTTCAGCAAGAACCCACTAGCCTTCTTACAGGTGAAGGCTATCTCACCTTTGATTCAAGCCTTTTAAAAGGGAAGGCTTGACTAACCTATTCACACCTTGAAGGTGGTGTGAAAACCCAAATAAGAGGAGATGAGAGAAAGAGGGGTTTGTAGGCACAAACCCAAATTTATGCTCAAAATTGATAAAACAAGAAAAACGGTAATTGGAGAAGTCTTGGGCGCCAATGGATTGATGGAGTTGATGAAGGGAACTCCCAAGATTCTATGGTGGTGCTCCTTGGATGTGGAAGAAGGTTGGAGCAAGTGAGGGTTCCTTGAGGGAATGCGCCGGAGGTTCGCCAAATGATCAAAAATGTGTCCGTGGGCTTCCTTTTGTTTCCGGGGCTTCCTAGTCCTTTATTTATAGAGGGGGAACCCTCAAATGGCCTTTGGGAGGCTTCGGAGCCGTTGGAGAGGTCTTCGGAGCCGTTGGGAGTCAAGTGGACAAGCCTGGTCAAAGCCCAACGACTAGTTTGACTGGCTCCACCGGCTGACCGGTGCTTGGCCACCGGTTGGCCGGTGCTTTGAAAAAGGGAGAGGGCTCGGGCTCAGGCACCACCGGCTGGCCGGTGAGGAGGCCACCGGTTGGCCGGTGCTGAGGCAGTAGCTGACCCATTCTGTCTGGGTTCCACCGGCTGGCCGGTGGTGGGACACCGGTTGGCCGGTGGTCTGGACAGAGGGATGCCTTCTGTCCAGGCCTCCATCGGCTGGCCGGTGGGCATCCACCGGTTGGCCGGTGGACTGGTGTTCAGTCCACTTTGGCTTTCTTGCTTTCTTGACCCAATTCCTTGGCAACCTGAAATCATTCCTATCATCCAAAAACACATAAAACAATATTAGATAAAGAAGAGAGTGATTGTGATCATGAAAATTAAACCTCGAGGGGTACGAGAGGTACAACATCAAGTGTCTTAAAATAGGACAAATCATGTGGGAAAAGAATAGAATATCACACTGTTAATAAGCTTCACCATGCCTCGACATGGCCACCTTTATGGGGTGGATCTCACCATAGTCCATTCCAAACTTTCTGGGGAACACAAGCCTCAACAAGGTTTTGCATTCCCTAGGTGAAATTCCCAATAAAACACCCTTATTGGTAAGTTTAGCCTCCCCATTTTCCATAAATGGATCTTGAAGCCAAAACAACTAATGGATGGATAAAATAGAGCATCCTATCCATATTTCACTCCTCGGTCCCATATCGCACAGGTCTCCACTACACATATATAAACACATAGTAAGGGATTTTTGGGTCATTTTTTTCACTAGTGAACCTCTTGAGCACCACCACCAACCAAACACAATGTATGAGAATTTTTTTCCTCATAACCAAAGATAAATATCCATGTCTTAACCAAAATGGCCAATATGTGGTGGAACCACAGAAATGGACTCCCTATTTATTTCAAAAAGGTTTGATCCCATGAATCCGTGGTAATATTCATAGTGTAGAGATTCTTATGGTTAGTAAAATTAACCCATTCAGGGATACAACATCTTAGGAGAATCTTTAGTGAGCTTATAAGTGATTCAGGCACCTCTCAAGCCTCTAGAACCACTTTCTATGCAACCTTCAACTCCCAGAACACCTAAAGAACCATTATATTTTCCCAAAACAAAAACCAAGATAAGTAATCTAAATAAGAACACAAGGAATAGAATAAAATTGATTGTGTTTATACCTTAAAATAATTCAACGTTTTTATAATAAAGTATTATATGAAAAACATTGTCTAATTCTGATGATTGTAAATTTAACAGCTTTTAAATTCTATATTTATTTTTATAAAATGTTTCTATTATCTATAATAAGTATAAAATGAGGAGTGATCAGTTAATGGAATGATTGATGATGAATATATCTGCATACTTCCAAGTTCTAAAAATGCAATAATTCAAAGTGAAGAAATTGTAAAATAACAATATTTTAATGTTTATGGGGAAGATAAATTATTATAAAAGGTTATTTAGTATAGGTTATAGAAATATTAATCTCAAATTTTTTTGCATCAAAAAATTGAGAATGTGCTAATTATAAATGTTATAATGGATTAGTAAGAAATAATACATTTACTGTTGAGTCATCTGGGACTGAATGGATCATTCCCATTTCCTGATCAAAAACATTTAGACTAGAGATATATAATACAATCATATTTCATTATAATTCTTTCCGTAGATATAGATCGATTAATGAAAGATACCTTCCAAAATTTTGTAAGGGTTTAGTAAATGATGAAACCTTCTCATGTTTTGTAATCACATTATTATATTAGTGATAAAATCTATGTCTTAGATATATCCCCAACAATATAAGGATGTGGTCAACCACATTGGTTGTGAACTTTATAAAAATATTGTTTTCCATATATTAAATAATATTGCTATTTTATATGAGTTTTGTTGAGATTAAAATATTATGAAGATCTGGAAATTAACACGTCACATAGGATAATTTCATTAAGGAAATTATAACATAGTAACACTGATCCAACCACCAATTTGTCATTGTTACATCATATTCCAAGGTACTTGACTAAATATAATTTAAAATTACTTATTATATTTTCTTATTCTTATTAATATGTGGTGTTATGATTTTCTAATATATTATTAATCATATATTACTCATTCTCTTTCATCATACAATTTTTAAGAGTTGTTACTCTATTAATGTAACGGTTCCAAATTATTCCATTTCAATTAATATATGATATTATTTTAATGTAGTTTATGATTATATATCCATTTTATTTTGATACTTTAAAATTATTTTATATTATATAATTCCTATTATTTATATTTACCTCTTTCTATAATTCATTATCATACGAAAGTAATGGTTAAAAATTCTATCATTACAATTATAATTTTAGATTATTTGGTTATATTTTCCATTTATATTTTGTTTCATATAATTCCATGATTTTATATCCGTTTTATTGAAAAGAATTTTTTATTTTGTAGATGTGATATTACACACTCCCTGCTACAAATACATTTTAATAGGCCCTTGTAATGCCTATGTAATGGTTTTATATTTTATCGACTTCATTTATTATCTATATTTCATTTCTTTTAAAATAATATAACCATCATTTTCATATAATTAAATTATTATATTTATAACTATTTTCCATTAAATTAACATATAATTATTTATATATTACTGATTCCCTCTGATTTTTCCTTTCTTATAAAACACTGGGTTTTTAAATTAGTGATTCTCAGTCAAGTTGTAATATCAATGACATTCAATTAATATAATTTTATCAAATGACTTCATTAATATTATTTAATTAAATTAAAAACTCATTTAGTCTCATTTTAATATATCAACATAGAATATATATTCATAGTTATTTAACTATATGGAGCAGTATTTGTTTATCAAATTATAATAAATTCATTATCTGTTATTAAAAAATATGGAAATTATGAATTATATTGATGTTATTTTTTAATTTATTTTTATTATTATATTTCATAATGTTAAATATATATTTTTAATTCTTGTATAATAATGGTCTTTTTTTAATAACAATTATAATGTATTTATAAAATAACCTTTACAGAAAACATAATTATTTTTAGAAAGATAGTTTTATTTTATAACCATATTATAGTTATCTTGAGTTCTCTTTTAATATATCATTTTAAAAATAATTTAATAAATATATTTTTATATTTAACAAAGTATTATACATGCTTTAAAATTTATGTTATTATGGAATATAACTATATAAAATTAAAGAATAATCATTACTAACTTCAGTCATTTTATTTTTACCATTTTAATCTAAAAATTTATAAATAATATTTTCCCAGTAATTTAAAATTTTATGAGGTATTTTAAATATATATAATAATTCATTTAATATTGGAATCTTTTTTTCATATACTATATGGTTTATTTAGAACTCAAAAAGTCTAATTTATATTGTTATGTAATGAGTTTCACACTAATATTATATTATTCTATATTCACTGTATTCATCGAAAAAATTCCTTTATAATATATATATATACAGTCTTACTATGATAAATGTAGAGTATTTTAAGATATGGTATTTTTTATAAAACTAAAATGGTCGTTAACAATGAATTATGAATATAATATATTCAATTCATTACAACCAATGTATCTTACATAATTTTTATTAAAATATAGTATTTTACAAAATATAAGATTAATTTTTAAAAATAGATTTCATTTTCAAATTAATATTGTAAAAATGATCATAGGCTTATTTTTTCATATATTTCGTTAAAAGGTAATTTTCTTATTATGAATGGAAAATGAATATTTTATTATAATGTATGTTAATGACATTATGAATATATAAATATTTTTCAACAAATTAGAACACATTTTTCATTATATACAATTTATTCATTGAGTTTAATAATCAATTTAGATAAGATAATTTAATTATTAAATATGTAAATAAATTCTCAATATCAATGTTATATTATATATATAACTATATTTGATTAATTACATAGTATATAGATTATTTATAAAGGTTTTTTATGTCATAAAATTTCAAATACTTTTTTATATGTTAATCATATAATATTAAATTTCATATTAATAAACATTATTCATAGTAATGATCCAAAATAATAAAATAAGAAATATAATATTCAATGTTATCCCCAATAAATTATTAAACAAATACCCTCCCTCCTCCCCTACCTCATCACATCTAAAACTATTTCTTTATCTATATATATTTTGGTATCCTACTCTAAACACCCCCTGAATCATTCCTAAGTCCCTACTCTAGATAAAAGACTCTCCTCTGCAGTCTATGGACTCAATCTGATGGAGCTGACTGAAAATAACATGGTATGGGTTTCAATGTATCTCATTAAATTCATATACTAGGGGATTTTTACATGAAGCACATCACACAATTTTTAGTCTGCAATGACAAAATATCAATGTTATTAACATACCTTTCATGATTTGTCGATTTCAAATTTCTCATTACCTCTCATTGAACCCTTTTTCATAAGATATTACTATGTCATAATACGGGTTTCCAAATTGATTCTTTTTCTATATAGTTCCCCACATACACCTTTTGAGAAAATTTTTATATTTTAATAATCACTTTGAAATAGAAGTATAATTCAATTGTAATGATTTAAAAAATCTAAAATATTTATTAGTTTTTTATTACATTAAAATATATTTATAAATATCATTCTCCTGTGGATGTTTTAAACAACATAAGTGAATGCGGCTATAGATTTACATAGTATTTTTTGAGATATTCCTTAAAACGATTAAAATTATGGAATATGAAATTAATTATAAAATAAAATAATATTGGTCACACCCTAGCCTTTGTTTTCCCTATTATTTAATTTAATTATTTTATGAAAATAATTTCTTCTAGTTTGGGGCTGAAACTAATTGAAATTTTTTATTTTTAAGATGTTTTATCTTGTCACATTGTTTAGGCATACAATTGTTGCTTGGTTTACCATATCATGTTAGAAAACCTTCTTTAGCTTCCCTTTTATGAATGGTTTAGTGTGAAAATTTTACAATAAAATGAATGAATACCATTAATTATAAGTCTTTCTAGTTCATATTTATGTTAACAGTTAATTTGTATAGGTAGTTCACCATTTAGGGAAAACTATGCAGGTCAGAGTGAAAATTGTGTGAGTGGTCCCTTCATGTAAATTTTCTAGATCCCATGAAGGAAATAGTTAGGAAAAATTGTGTTATAATCTTGTGAGGGTGTATAGTTTATAATAGATGATATTATATAGTTAGTGCATAGTTTAACAAACCTTATGAAAAAACCCATAAAATATTACCAAAACATAAATTTTTTGAAATTTCTCTTATAAACCTCTTCAAATTAAATCACTCATCCATCTATTATTTCTTCATTTGGATCACATGTTCTATGGATAACTTCTCCATTGATTTACATCACTTTTATTGTGATTTATTAGTGTTTAATCAATAACTTGGCTCAATTTATCAAGGTAATCTCCTCTAGTTATCTTCTCCTCATATATTGCTTCTTGTTTATCTTTTATCATGCCTTCATGAGGTCATGGAAAAAAAATTTAATCCCAATAATAAATATATTAAATTAGAGGTTTCATTATTTAATGGAATGTTCGGGTTAATATGGAGTTAGTTTTTACATCGATGGATTTATTATTACCTTGTTTAGTGTAAGTGGTGTATTGAGGTACACTACTACTTCCATTAGCAACTAAATTATTCAATCATGGTTACATGTGTGTTAAAATTCATGAATTTAATATAAAATTCTAGTATTAAATGTGTTGAATATTATTTGGAATGGAATATTGTTTTTTACTCAATTTACAAGGAATACAAAAGTGTTTCCCTTTTTAATTACTTATCTTAAAACTATTTTATTGATCATGCACACTTGAAGTTTGATAAAATTCCGAAATGATCATTATTAAAAAAAATTATTTCATTATTTTTATTCTTAGAACATGTTTTTATATTATTCATTTACTATTTTATGTTTTCTATTATTATTTAAAAGATGTCCATATAGTTCTATTTTTTAATAAATGTTTGAAATTCCTAGTTTTCACTTTAAAATAGATGTTTCTTACTGAAAATTCCCTCAGAATATGAACCTATATTCTTTTTATTTAAAAATTGGATGAGAGGTGCCTTTTAATAAGATGAATTTACTATATTGATGATTTTTTTAGTAATAAGATATTCCTAAGTGAGGTCATAATGGGTGAGGCATGTCTATGGTTTTTAAATTGTGTATCTAGAGATGTATTTATATCCATATTTTGTTTTAATTGAATTATTAGCTCAGAATAATTTTATTCATCGTGTGAAATCAAGAGAAGCTAGTATATATTCTTAAAACACATGTTGTACTAGTTTAAGATCATGCACTTACTAGTGGACTCTGGTATAGTGTTTATCCTACTTTGTGAATATCCCCTTGGTTTGGCCTGTTTGGGCATGGATGAGTGTTAGGGTTGTTGTATTGAATACGTCGTACCAATTTGGATGGATCATGTTATAGTATGATCTAGTTTTTTACCATAACTCTAAGGTTTCTATGATCAATGGTACATGAAAACATTCAATTTAATATGTTTCCTTTATTATTATGATAGATGGGTATCCATTTCTATATATTTCCCAAAATATGTGGTTTATATTGTTATTTTTATTAGGATGTTTTATTCGAGCCATCATGGTATTTCATTTGTAAAAATAAATATATGAATTTATATTTTTAATATAGTTTGGAACTTTTTTCATTTATTTTTATCAAATATTCAAAGCAAATATTTATTATAATTTTTTTACCTCTATATCTAAAATTTAATTATGTTAATTAAAAATATAAATATAATGTTATTGGATATTGATTAAAACAATATAATCGTATATTTTCTAATTTTTATTTCTAACTAGCATGAAATATATATTTAATTTAACGTCAATTTATGGGGTGTGTTTTCTCATGGAATACCTAATGGGTTTTTTCCCATGACAATAAATATGTATATATATATATATCTTTTAGTTTCAGGTTCATAATATGGTCACTCATAGAGAAGTTGGGGTATTGTGGTCATATTTAACATGTGTTTCTATTTAGAGATAAGGTCTAGTATTGTATTAGCTTAATTATTATTTTTTTGTATCATAAATGTCGTATAAACTTTCAAAAAATTATTAAATTATTTGTTTATCTATTAAGATAAATGGTAATTCATTTTTTAATCAAAGCTTATTTTCTCTTATTTCTAAAACAATTTATTTCATTTCACCTGGATCATTAGAATATAGAGTGTTTATAAAAGACATCTAGATGGAAGCTTAATGATAAATATTATTATTTATAAATAAATCATTCCCATTGGTTATAATTTTAATCTATGGTTAATGTAACAATCCTAAGGGTATTAGAAATGACACTTGGGAAAGTTACATGTCAACTCGAGTGCCCAGATCTGGGGTGTCACAGGGCTGGTTTACAAATAAATTTTATAAGAGAAAACTTTTTTATTTTAGTGTGTCTAGTAAACTCATGTTAATTTTGTCGGATCTCAACTCGTAGAAGCTGAAATAGTCCAACTAACTCTTACTCGCAATGAACCTTGAGCTAACATGGTATATTGGGTTGTATGTCTTGAATTTTAATCATTCCTTATTTATTATAAGATTATTTAAATTGATGAAAATGGAATTCTAATTTTTCTTTATTTTTATTATTATTATATTTATTATTTTTTAGTTGATTTCCATGATTTTTATTAATTCTTATTGTCTTACCATGTGAAATCCTTGGTTATGATAATTAGTTTGGTTTAGTCTTCTTAATTTATTTTTTTGGTACTTCCCATGAACACATATACATATATATGTATGTGGTTAAGCGGATATATATGTATGTACATGAACACATATTTAGGTGTATGTATATATATGAGGGAGAATAAAGGAAGGTTCCTTGGAAAACATGGAACTCAAAATCCCCATCATTTCATCAAATTGGGGTTGAAAAATGGATTTCTGAAAGAGGTTTCTTGAAATAGTTGTTAGGACCATTAGAGGTTTCCCAGGGATTCATAAAATGTGTGTTTATTTATAAATTGGTTTCAGAGTATGTTTTCAAAAGTATGGTTTAAAGTTCATTTTTTCATTTTCATAGAGGTTCTCTAATGGTTAGAGTATAAATGGTTTTCAATAGGTTTTTGAGAAAGATGTTATTAGTTTTAAATTAGGATTCCCAGTAGGAACCTTCAAATATTTTCTATAATATATATTTCACCCTCGTGGAATACATCTCATTTTAAGTGCGGTTTCACATAGACACTTTTGGGATTTGTGTACAGTATTCTAGTTAACTTGTGTTGATCCATGCATGGGGAATTATTTATTTATTTTCAACCTCACCTCCCAGTTATATTAACCTCATTGAATCCTACGTATTTTAGTGAGGGATGGGAGAAGCTTTTATCTATTCCTTGATTAGATAGACTATATCACCATGTTATGGAATGTTTATGTTGGGTTTGACCACTATTGTGGAAATTTGAGAGTAGTTAGGATGGTTATTGACTTAGGAACCTCATTGATAGTTTGAAATATGGTTCCCAACTTAGTACATCTAGGGTATCATTATATAATGTTTAGGAATTTAAAATTACTATATATCCTTTAATGTTTATTACAATTTGTACTTGATTATATCAGAACCTCTCAATTTTATCGTTTCCCTATAATGTATATTTCTTTGGTTCTAGTTTTATGCTATTTACCTACTTCTTGTTTTTGATTGTACTAGTATTTTCTATGTCAATACATTTATTATGTTACATTCTTACCTTTATGGGTTTCCTATTGGTTCTTTTATGGTTCTTATAGTGTGAGTTGGGTGTTGTTTTAAAAGGGTGTTTATAGAGTGAATTTATAAAGATTTCACTTAAAAGGTTATAAATTTTTTTCTTTAAAACTTGTTTGGGTTGTAAAGATAGTCTTTATTGAGAATATTATAATTGGTTTCATTAAATGAATGAAATATATCATTTATGATGTATTTGAAAATATAATTGATGGAATATTTTATAAAAAGGAAAATATTGAACTTTTAGTGATTGCCTACTTAATACTATTATTCTCACACCCTACTTGTTCCACTCAACAACGGCAAACCTGAGGTTGTTCTGTGGGTTCAGGTATCATTTTGGAGTTGATCTTAGAGCAAGTAATCTTTGTGGAGGGATGGTGACCAATAGGTTCCGTAAATATCATGATGGAATCTCATACAGTTTTCGTAGTTATTTTTTATATTGTATCGAGATCTTATTTTAGTTCTGCTAAAGTTATTTATTTTTGTTAGTCATTTATGTTTTTTTGTCGCATACTCTATTTATGATTTTTATATCTTCTTTATTTGTAGAAATAATCCCCAATGATAGTATCATGATGTCATGATTCTTGTAGTCAGTTTATGGGGATTATGGATGCCCCTTGAATATGTTGTGGGCTAGTTCCGTCTCTAGTTCACAGATGACCTAGGTGGGCACATGTCTAAATGGTATCAGAGCATCCTTTATTATATGGGGATGTTTGGTAGATTATAGATTATTGATTTATAAACCCAATAGGTAGGGGAGGAAATAGTTCCAAGAGCTCTTATTAATTCATACCCTCTTGTTACCATCATTTGTTGGGTGTTGAGTCTTGATTTTTTTTCTTAATTTGTTTTTGGTGTATCTTCTATTGTGTTGATGGTGTTTGAGATTTCATTAAACGTGATTGTGTTTTTTTAGTCTTACATGTTTTAAGGTGAATGAGATGAATGAATTATAGGTTCCTAGTTATGCCACATATTCTTGAAAATCATGCGGATATTGTGCAGATAGTCTGGTTTCTTTCCCGAGGTGGTCACATGATTGGTGCACTGTACACCAAAAACAGTGTGTCCAAACAGTGTAATACCATTATCCTTTAATTAAATTTTATTATTGAAATACTTATGAACAATTTTCTTCTTGGGTTATTTTTTAATGCTATTTCATAGATTTAATAGAGATCTTTGGGGTGTGTTTATGGAAATTTGATTTGATTTTAAAAGGATTTTGAAATTGAGACATGATTTTAAATAGATGGGGTGGTTCAAAAAATTTAATGGGGGTGTTCCTGAAATGAATTGGGAGAATTTAAATGTTTAAGACCTCTGAATTTTTAAATGGAAACAAATATGAGATTTAAAATTGATTTCAAAGGGAGATTCAAATTTTAAATTGGGGTTATAAATTTAGTGTGGTTTTAATTTTATTATGATATTTTCAAATTTTGATATTTAAACTTTCATGGTTTTAAAGATAATTTAAAGTTGATTTTTAAAGGATTTTTTTGGATTTAATTGGTTCTTTCATGTTTAGATTTAATTCTCTATACCTATGTTTTAAATTTGGGTAACTGATTATTTGGTTTTATGTTTCTTTTTCTATTTATAGTATTCCTCCTAAAAGAGTTTCAAAGGTTCATAAAGTATTGGGTGTTTCTTAGTCGGCCAATGACACAACCCAAACTTAGGATAGAGTGGTGGGGTTGGTTCCCTTCTTGGTTTTTCCTATTTTTCATGAGGATATGTGTTTTATAGAGGTATCAAAGTGTATTGAGGTAGTTTAGGGAGTCTTCCCATCCTTAGAAACTCCTAACACTATGAGAGTAAAATCTATTTTAGGGTTGTTTAATGTGTTGATTCTGGATTAGTGAAATATCATCCTCCCATATCAGTTATAAGATAGGATGTAATGGGAGTTATTTAAGACCATGTGTTCACAATGGTTTCTTACTTAGGATTTTAATATAGAGAAGGTTGAAAAATCATGGGCCTATATCAAGGTTAATAGAAGGTAAAAGGGTACGTCGATAATTTTTATGAGTTGATTCCCTTTTCTATGGAGGTTGTGTCATGAAATTCTTTAAAGGATCATGTGTTCATAAAGAGACTTCTCCCAAATCTCAATCCTTGAGTCCTTTTAGTTGGGAATGTATAATATAAGGAGTTGGTGAATTAGGATTTTCTATATTATTTATATTTTATAGGGTAACCTTTGGTGAGTAGTGGAAATAATCCTTTAGATGTTGGTGAATGATATCTATCCAGTGTGAGTGAAGACCCAATGAGCATATATTGGGTGAAACTTCTACAATTATTGCTCATTTAGAGAGTAATCCTTATCTTATATGCTCCAAGTGAAATCAGTTCATGCATTCCATGCCCTCTTTCTCATATATTCCAAACACCTTTTATCATTGTGGTTGGTTGGGACATATCCAAAAGTTCAATAATCGATAACATCTTGTATTGAAGAGATCAACTTCATTTTCAAGGTATTGATAATTTTTCAAGAATACTTTTATGTATCCCCATTTTTATTTTTCTTACTTGTCTTGTTTTATAATTTTTATTACTGGACCTCATTATGTTCTATGGGGTGTTTAGTTATTTATGCTTATTTGGGGAGCGATTGGTTATTTTGAGAAATATATGAATGTTATTTAATTTAGTTTCATTGATGAAGTCTCATGGGTTATAACTTTTGGTAATGGACCTTTGGGTTTTGTTTTACATAGGTTGGGCAATAATAATTAGAAAATTCTTAAATGGTGGGATTATCCTCTATATATATCTATCTCTTGACATCATGGTGGGTTCTGTTAGGTTTCAGTGTTTTGGAGATTTGGTTGGAGGGTTTTCTCCTTCTTTAGATTAGATCCCCTGGCTCCTTTTATTTTCATTTAGAACACGATTTATTTATAAGGGAAAATTGGGTTTTGGTGGGGATAATTGTTACACCCCAACCTCTACAATCCATACTATTATGTACTTTTATCCATATGTTTTCATGTACTCAAGGTTCGGGTTAAGTTGTTGAATTTTTTTATGTTTTGTGGATTTGGCGCATGGTGCATGGTTAGCCCGCAGAATGTTTCTAATAGTGAGAAAACTATTTTTTTGTCTGTGACTTGTCAGAGACATTTTTCGAAGTTGTCACACAATTTATCCATCTATACGTCCCAACAATGAGGTACCTAGTTTTTCTCTAGTGATATATGAATAGTTAGCAAAGAGTTTTGTAAACCATGTGGCCAAACTATGTGTTGTTCCTTGAATTTTATATTTTTTTACTTCCAAAAATTCCCTTCCAAGCTTAAAACCCTAAATGAGGTATATTCCTCCCCATTAAGACATAGTTTTTGTGGTATCCTAGGGATCTCCTCCATGATTCCACCTTAGTGTTTTTTGTTCTTTGCTTTAATTATTGGTGCCATATTCAAGGTATGGCCTCTAATAATATTCTCCGTCCCACTTATTCTCTTTTCCTCCTCCTTCGTGCCATATTTTTGTATTGGATGATCTCTAGGGATGTATTCTACTTAATTTCTTCAGTTATTGATGTTATGGTGTTCATATCATGTCTTGGGTTTTCTCTTCCCAATTTAGGAGTTTCCATTCAACCCACGCCTGATTTTTTGTTGTTGGTTCCTTGATTTCTCTTTCTATTCACATACCATAAGTGATTGATCATTCCAAATTCATTTTCCATAAATTATTAGTTTTGGAAATTGTGTATAATGTTTTAAAAAATTATTTTATGATGCATGAACATTTATGATTTTTTTATAATGTTCGGAACATTCCATGCATTTGAAAAAATTCCAAAATGGGTTTAGATTGTGTTTATATTGTTTAAAAAATGAAATTGTATTTATAATGCTTCCATAAAATTTTATTTTTCTCTTAATTTATTGTTTAATTTGGTTATCAAAATATTTTAGATTCGGAATAGTTTACCATGAAAATCGCCTTGGTCATTATAAATAGTTTTATTTGTACATGATTTTTTTCATTGGAACTTCTCATGAACACATATACATATATATTCATGTGGTCAAGAATATATATTTGTGTTTGTGTGCATATACATACATATATGGGTGTGTGTGTGTGTCTGTGTGTGTGTATGGGATCTCATGGGAAGGATCATTTGGAAACATGGATCTCAAAATTTTCATTGATTATTCAAAGTCATTTTGAAAACTGGATTTCCAAAATAGGTTTCCAAAAATGTTTCTTAGGCCCATCAAGATCTTTCTAGGGGATTCTGAAAATTAAATTTTATTTATAAATTGTTTTTAAAGGTTTTTTTTAAAAGTTTGGATAAAATTTTAGTTTTGAATTTTCATAGAGGTTCTATTATGGTTTGACTATAAATGGTTTTCAATAGGTTTTTTAGAAATTTTATCCTTGTTTTAAATAAGGGGGCCTAGTTGGAACCTTGAAATGTTTCCTATAAGCTTTGGTGCACCCTCATGAAATTAATTTCATTGGATGTTTAGTTTCACAAGGAAGATTCTAGGAGGTGGAAAGAGCATTCTAGTTTACTAGTGTCAATCCATTATTGGGGTTTTGTTTATTTATTTTATACTACACCTCCCACCTATATTAACATCATGGTATCCTAGGTCTTTTAGTGAGGGATGATAGATTATTCTATCTATATCCAGATTAGATGAACTAGATACCCATGGTGTTGAATGGCCACAGTGGGTTGTTCCACTTATGAGGATATCTAAGAGCAAACAGTTTGGTTACTGACTTAGTAACATTATCGATAGTCTAAAAGATGGTTCTGAACCAAGTACATCTAGGGCCTCCTTGTGGAATTTTAATGAATTACCCATGATTATCTATCCTTTACTATTTCCAACTAATGGTACTTGATTATGTCACTTCCTCTTAGTTTTATGGTTTCTATATGATGTATATTTCCCCAGTTCTAGTTTTATATTTTGTACCTACTTCTTGTTTATGATTCTATTGTTATTTTCTGCATTAGACCCTTTATTATGTTAGGTTCATGACTGTACAATTTTATATTTATTACATTTTTTATAGTTCCTCTAGTGTGACATAGGTGTTGTTTTAAAATGGGGTTTATATTGTGAATATTTATATAGATCACTTAAAAGGCTTTATGTTCTCAATTTAAATTTTTTTGGGTTTTAATTATATTTATGATTGAGAATATTTTTGTTAGTTTTATTTAATGGAACAAATGTATCTTTTACTATGTATTTAAAACTATTATTGATGGTTTATTTTATAAAAAGTAAGTTCTTGGACTCTTAGTGATTTCCTACAGAGCCCTATTATGCTCATACCCTACTTATGCCACTCAACATCATTAGAACCAAGGTTTTCTTATAGGTCTAGGTATCATTTTGGAGTCTCTATTGGAGTGAGTGGTATTTTGGATATATGGTGACAAGTGGTCACATGTATATCATGTTGAGTTCTTGTTAGGATTTAGTCATTATTTTGTATCATGTATATGGACCATGTTTTAGTTCTAATGGAGTTATTTATTTTATGTTAGTTGCTTATGTTTTCAAGTTGTGTTGCATGCTCTATTTATCATTTTATATATTGTTTGTTGGTATAAATCATCCATAATGATTCTATTGTGATGTTTGAATGGTTTTAATCAGTTGATTGGGATCAGGGACACCCCTCATCTCTGTCGGAGGATGGTTCATGTGTCCAGTTTGGGGGTGACCAGGGTTGGTTTGTGAATAAATGGTATCAGAGAATGCCTTATTATTTGGGTATATCTAGAAGTATAGAAATTATGAATTTATAAACATTAGAGGTTGGAGAAGTAAGATTTTTGCAAGATCATACTCATACCAAGCCTCGAGTTACCATGGGTTTCTGGGTGTTGAGTCTTGAATTCTGATTAACTTATTTGATTTTGGGTGTATCTTGTCTTATGTTGATGGTGTTTGAGATCAAATTAAATTTTTTTGAGTGTTTTTAGGCTTTCTATATTGTTTGGGGAATAAGAAGGATTAAATAGAGGTGATTGGTTATGCTACATGGACTATTAAACAATATTGGTATCTATTTTTATTTCTATTGGCAGTCACACATTTGGCACAAAGTCATCTAAACTATGTGGCCAAACCATGCACAACCACTAACATCAATTCAAATTTTATTCTAAACTCCAAAGTTCCTAGTTTCTTATTTATTTTTTTTATTTTATTTCCTTGATTTAAAATTGATATATTTTGTGTTTTTATGAAAAATTGATTTATTTTAAAAGGTTTTTGAAATTCATACTTAGTTTTAAAGAGTTGGGAATGGTTTTGAAATTTGAATGGGGGTGTTCTCGAAGTGAAGTGGGGGAGAATTAAGTTCAAGGACCTATAAATTATTAAAAGGAAATGAAATTGGGATTTTAAATTGATTTCAATGGGAGTTTTAAATATTTATTTCTAGTTATGAATTTAAAGTGGTTTAAATTTGAAACTGATATTTCAAAATTTTGAGATTTAAAATGTGATTTGTGTTAAAAATATTAAATTTAAATTTTAAAATGATTTTCAGAAACTTTATTAGTCATTTTGAGTTTATATTTAATTATCTCTACCTATGTTTTCAATTGGGTTCATTATTCTTTTTTTATATTATTTTCTATTTTTAGCATGCCTCCTAGAAGTGTTTTGATGGTTCATAATGGTTTGGGTGTTACTTTTCATCTAATGATACCACCCAAACCCATAATTGATTGGTGAGGCCGGTTTCACTTTGTGTTTTTCCTATTTTTCATGGTGATCTCGGTTCTAGAGAGGCAATAGAGTGGACTGAGGTAGTATGTAGAGTCTTCCTATCCTTAAGAACTTCTAACACTATGGGGGGTCAAATATATTCTATGGATATTTGATGGGACGGGTTTGGATTAGTGAAATATCATACTCCCATATCATTTCTAAGCTAGTATGTCATGGGAATTATTTAAGACCATGTTTATCAGTGGTTATTTCTTGAGGAATTTAATTAAAAGAATGTGGTGAATCTTATGGGTCTCTAGAATGATCAATATATTGTGAAAGTTTAGGCCGACCATTTTAATGAGATGATTCTCTTTTCTATAGAGGTTTTGTCAAGTGATTCCTTGAAGTATCATCAATTTGTGAAGATTCTTCACCCGAATCTTTGTTCATGAGTCATTTTACCTGGGAATGTCCTATTTTAGGTGTTTCTGAATGAGGCATTTCTAGTTGAGTTGGATTTTCTGGAGTAACTTTTGGGGAGTACTGGATGTATTTATTTTGGTGTTATTAAAGGCTCCCTGTCTAATGGGGAGTGCAGACGAGAAGAACCTATCTTGGGAAAACCTTTTAAAACTATTTCTCATTCAGAGAGGAATCATTCTCTTATTTTCTTCAATTTTATTTGGTTTATGCATTATAATCCCTCTTACTTGGATGTTCCAAATCCATTTCATTATTTGGGTCAGTTGGGACTCCTCCAAAAGTTCTATAATTGGAATAATCTTTTTTGGAATAGATCCTCTTCGGTTTTGAGGTATTGATAATGGTTAGATAATATTTTTATATATTTCCCCTTTTCTTTTTACATATTATATTGTTCTATCATTTATTATTTCTATCCCTATGTGTGTTCTTTAGGGTGCACATTTTTCTATTCTCATTTGTAGAGTGATCATTTGTTCTGATAAATTTATGGATCTTCTTTCATTTTATTTCATTTTTGAAGTATCCTGGGTTATAAATTATAGTAGTGGACCGTATGGTTTTGTTTTACATTGTTTGAGCCATCATAATTATTAAATTCCCAAATAGTGAGGATATACACTTTGGATATCTATTTATTGGCTTCATGGTTGGTTTAATTAGGTGTTAGTGATTGGTGATTTGGTTAGATGGTTTTCTACTTCTTTCAGTTGGATTCCTTGGATAATTTTCATTTATTTTGAAATTAAATGTATTTATAGAGAAAAAATGTGGTCATAGTGGGGAGAATTGTCACACCCCATATTATTGCATCCCTTTTTTTATTATTATTTGTAATTTTCTCCAATTTTTGGGTCAATCAGTTGATTTTTTTAAAAAAATTTGGGGACCTTTTGCAAGGGACATGGTTAGAAAGAAAAATTTTTATAATAGTGATGCAACCATGCTATTTTGGTACATGACATGTCAGATCCATTTTTCATAGTTGAAACATGATTTATCATACAATGTAGCCCAACTATTTGGCCCCCACGTTTTTGCTAGTGAGAGGTGAACATTTAGTGAATAGTTTTGTAAACTGTGTGGTGAAACTATGTGTAGTGCCTAGAATTTTAAATTTTTGTGTTTTCATAAAATTCCCTCTCGAGCATAATACCATAATGGGGTATTTTATTCCCCATTTTGACATAGAGTGTGAGGGATCCTAGGGATCTCCTACTTTCTTACACCTCAATATATAAGGTTCTTATCTTCAATTGTTGGTTTCATCTTTAATTTATGGCCTCTAATCATCTTCTTCAATCATCTTCTTCTTGTTCCCTCATCATTCTTTCCTTATTTTCACATTGACTAAACACTATGGAAGGATTTTGACCTAATTTCATTTGGTTATTTAAGATAAGGTGTATATATCATGTATTGTGTCTTTATTTCCCCATTTCAAAAGGTTTCATTCAATCTACACATAATTTGAGGTGGGTGGTTACATGATTTCTCTTTCTCTTCACATACCATAATTTATTTATCGTTCCAAATGTATTTCTTCAAAATTATTAATTGTGATAATTTTATATAAAGGGTTAAAAAATTATTTCCTAAATCATGTGACTTAATCATTTTTTTCAAATATGTTTCATACATTTCATGTGTTAGATGAAATGATTAAATAGGTTTAAATTGTGTTTTGATTATTTAAATTGATGACATTGTATTTCTAATGATTTCATATTATTTTATTATAGGATTGAAGTATTTTTTATTTGTATTATATGATTCTTATAGATTATTATTATTTTACATTTTCACCCCCTTGATTGTGATAAATAGATCTATTTATTCTTCTTTATTTTTTTTCTTTGGTGATTCTCATGAACACACACGCACACACACACATAAACACACACACACACACACACACATATATATATTCACGAATTTATGAAAGTATATTTCTATGAATAGGTATACATATATGGGTGTATATATATATGGGATATCAAGGGAATTATAATTTGGAAACTTGAATCTCAAAATGGTCTTGGTTCTTCAGTGTGGCTTCCAAAAACAGTTTTTCAAAATAGATTTCATGAAATTGTTTTCAGGCCTGTTTGGGACTTTTTAAGGGATTTGTAAAATGAATATTGATTTATAAATTGGTTTCAAATTTTTTTTTTCAAAATTTGTGTTTGATGGCCCATTTGTAATTTTTCTAGGGTTTCTCTAGTGGTATGGTTAAATATGTTTTTCAAGAGGTTTTTGAGAAAGATTCTTCCAATTTTAAATAAATATCCCATGTTGGAACTTTGAAATGTTTCATCTGAACATTGGTGTTCCCTCGTGGAATCCCTCCCATTAAAAGGGTGGTTTCTCATGGATAGTGCTGAGAGGTGGGATAAACATTCTAGTTGACTCGTGTCAATCCATGGTTGGGATGTTATTTATTGATTTTCTACCTCACATCCCATTTATATTATCACCATGGGATCCTATAAATTTTAGTGGGGAATGAGAGACACATATTTCCTTGTCCATATTAGCAGAACTAGATTCCAAAGGTATGGAATGGTCATAGTGGGTTGTGCCACCCGTGAGGCTAGTTGAGAGTTTTCAGGTTGGTTATTGAATTAGAAACTTCATCAGTAGTCTGAAAGATGGTTCTAAATAAAGTACATATTTGGTCACCTTGAAAAATGTTAATAAATTTACCATTATTAAATACCCTTTACTATTTCTTGATTCCAGTACATGGTTACATCACTTCATGCCTTTTTTATAGTTTCCTTATGGTGTGTATTTCCCTGGTTCTAGATTTATAGTATATACTTCATTATTTTTTATGATTCTATTGTGATTTTTCCTGTTAGTATTATTCTTATGGTATGTTATTTATTTTATATTTTCTTGTTTATTGTTGCTTATATTTTTCATCGGCTGTGATTTGGGTGTTGTTTTAAAAAGGTTTTATAGAGTTTATTTTTAAATGGTTCACTTAAATGTGTTAAAATGTTATCTTAAAAATGTTTTTGGATTTTAAATATGTTTCCAACTGATAAGATTATGATTGGTTTTATGTAAAGGAAAAATGTATCTTTTACTATGAATTTCAAAATTTCATTGATTATTTGATTTAAAAAGATTAAATACATGGACTCTCATGTTATTGCCTACTAAGAAATATTATTATTAAAACCTACTTATGTCAATGGAATTGGTATACCCAATGTTGTACTACATGTTCATGTCTCATTTTGGAGTCACTCTTGTATTGAAAGGTCTTTGTGGATGGATGGTGAGAAAGTGGTCACACAAGGATCATGTTGGGTTCCAATTTGGTTTTAGTGATTATTTTTCATTTATATCTGGATCTTGTTTTGGTCCTACTAAAGTTATTTATTTTATATCTATTGTTAATTTTATCTAGTTATTATACATACTCTATTTATCATTAGTGTAACTTGTTAATTTGGATAAATCATCCCCAATTATTATTTCATGAAGACCTGAATATTTTTATTAGCTCATGGGGATCTATGACGCCACACATGTATGTCATAGGCCTCGTTCGGGTGATCAATTTGAGGATGAACTGGGATGGTTTTTGAAAATATGGGAAAATTATAAGAATATTTATGAATGAAATACAAAAGTAATGAAATCAATGTTGAAAATATGGAATCTAAATTATGATGATCATAAAATGGTAGATGATGAATTTGATGACAACTTTTTTATAAGGGTTAATGAAATTATACGCATTATAAGTTGTTTTCATGAGAATCTAGAAAACTCTACTACTGTTGAAAAAATAAAAAGAATTCTTACTAATAAATTTGAAACTAAGTTATCATAATTAGAAGATAGATATCCTAAAATATTCTCTCTAGATGATTTACATAGTATTATTATCGTATATTAACTGAGAATGGAATGGTTTTCATGAATAAATAAAAAGCTTGATTGGGAAATATCTTTCAAAACTGTTAATAAATGAAATTAGTAGAATGTTCTTGATGAAGAAGTCAACAAATATTATATTAATGATACTGTTATTAGAAATTTTGATGAATTCATGTCTATATTTTCTATAAAGGTGAGAATAGGAACAATGAAGTATAAATTAAATTTACCATAAGAAGGTTTTTATTTATAGAGCCCTTGAAAATATCACAGAAAACATTCCATGGCTAAAGGAAGATTAAGATAGTGATAAGGCAGATATAATGTCATAAAAAAGAAGAAAAAATAAAATTCCTTATTAAAAGTAAAAGGATAATAATTTCTATAAATATAAAAATAAAACCCTTTTCCCAAAAATTGAGGAGGATAATGATAGTGAAGTGAATGCTAAAAACACTAGTGATGATGATACTAAAAAAATTCTCATTGAAAATGATATGATTTGAACATTACCAGGGATGAATGAAGTATCTTCGAATAAGAATAATAGAAGACTCAGATGGAGTTCTTTCATAAAAGAGAATCAATATAGTGTCTCTTAAATATTTTTAAACATGGTAAAGAAAATAAGAAGTTGTAAAAAGAAGATATATTACAAAAAAATCTGTAACTGGGTCATGAAGAAAAATATATGTTGTTAAAAGATATTAATGGACTTAACAAGTTACTTGAAAAATAGAAAAATCGCAACATCAAGTTTGAAGAAAAGATAGAAGTGAAGTATAAATAACTTGACCTTGTTCAACAAAAAATTATTAATGTAGGGAATGGAATCAAAAACATCTAAAACAAAATTCTAGAAGTTTATTAAAGTTATAATAGGTTTAAACCATATAAGGATCAAAAAAATATTCCTCATATATTATGAATAATATTGAAAATGTTTAGAAGAAGTAGTAGGTTAATAAGACCATGTATATAGATAAAACAAAGATTCCAAGATACTAATATTTCCAAAAAATCTATGTTTGGAGAAAATAATGCCGCAACTAAAGAATCTATTAAGTATAATAACAATCATGAGTTAAAGATATATGATAGTAAGAAAGATGATAGAAATAAGGTACACAATTTTTAACAACATACAGGTTATAGATGAAAATATTATTTATATGGATATTATTGGTATTGTTGTGGTTTTGGGTATCCAGTGAAAATGTGATGGTTAAATTATCAACACAACAAAGAATCCAAGAGGTACTGGAGGTAGAGTTATAGTGGGAGTCATCCCACTCAATTAAGGGAACCTGCAAAATCAAGTGTGAATTTTGAAAATAGATTTCAACCATTGTAAACTATTTTCTAAATATGTGATCAACCCAAACATCTTTCAAACTTATGTTTTATAATTTTTCTATCTCCCCAATTTTTTGTATAAAAAATATCTGAAGCCTTATGTGAAATAAGAAAAGGGAAAGGAAAAATTCCTAGATTTTGAGCCTCTCTCAAATCTATATAAGGAGAACAAATTTGGATATTGGATAATGGGTATTATTTACATATGACTGCAGTTTTGAAATTATTGAATAATTTATATGATGAAAAAGAAGGTATAGTGACTTTTGGAAGTTATGATTCACTCTGAATCAATGGCATTGGATATACTATCATTAGAAGAAGAAAATTTTAAATCCATATGTTCTTTTTTTGTTTATATACTGAAATACAACCATTTAAGTTTATTATATATTTTTGATAAAGAAAACAAGGATTTTTTAGAAGAGATGGATTTTTTAAGAGGATCAAAGTTGGGAAAGTTGTAACCAGATGAAAATAAACCAAGGGAAACTTGTTTCAATTAGATATAAATAGGGATATGTTATCTAAGAATGATTGAAGAAGATTGGTTATGGAATAAAAGGTTATTGTGTATGCTCCAAAGGAATATTTAAAAACGTATAAGAAGAGAAATAATTCATGATATCACAATCATTAAAAGAAGAAGATATTATAATTGTTTGATATATATAAAGGGGAACGTAATAAATTTTTAACACAAAAAAATTTATGATTTATTCAACTTATATCCTATATCTTATTCATTATGACATATGTGGGCCCATGATAAAGCAATCAACAAATAGAGATAATTACGTTAGTTCCTTTATTGATGAATTTACTTATATTTCATGTGTGATGTTTTTGATAAATTAATTAGAGTCTTTAAAAATTTTGAAAAGTTTCAAGAGATATATTGAAATGGAATATGTATATTCCATCAAGAATATTTGAATAGGAAATGGTAATGGATGCACAAATAGGTAGTTAAAATACTATATTAATGAACATGCAATTCATTATGAATTTAGTACACGATACACACCAACACAGAATGGTGTCACTAAAAGAAGAAATAAATTTTTGGTGGAGATAGTTAGAACCATGCTGATTGATCATGATACTTCTTGATTCTTTTGGAAAAAGTCTATTGGGGCTGCAATTCACATTCATAATCACTATTTATATAGGAAAAAATTGAAATTACTTTTTATGAGGTGTATTACAAAGATAACCCATCTTTAAGATACATAAGGGTATTTGGAATCCCCTTTATAATCAAATTCAAAGGTTAAAATATTTAAAAGTTTATTCAAAGAGTGTTTGATAGTATCAATCATGGATGCCCTCATATTGGTAAAGGATAAAGGTTATACAATAAAGAAACATGAAGCATTGTTAAAACTACTAATGTGAAAGTACTACATCATTTTAATAGAAAATATTCATAATCAACTATATATATGAGTGGAATTGATGAGTATATAGTTTTAGTGAAACATAATGATAAATTTACCAATATAAGACATAATATAGAAGATTTACATGTATAATATACTGAATCATCTATTTCAGGTGGTGAAGAACAATTATATTCATTGTATCTAAGGTAGAGGAATTAAGTGCAGGTCTAAAATAACATTGGAGATTAAAGAATATAGGTTCAAACTAGATTAACGTCATGTTCAGTTTCACATACTTCCTTGTTTTTATAGGTTGAGCATAGAGATGCTGAAGAATCTTTGGAGAACTAGGATAAGGTAAATTCTATAAATGATTAATTGGATCAAATTTACAAGAATAAGATATCTAAAATTTTTATAAAACTAGAAGATAATTTTATTATTGTATCAAAATGGGGTTTTGTAATCATATTGAATGAAAATGGTGAAGTTATAATAAATAAGTATTGATTGGTTGGTAAAGTAAACTCTCAAGTTGAAGGAATCATTTTGATGAAACTTTTTCTCTAGTTTAAAGACATGAAACCACCATAATCTTTCTTGTTATTACTGCATAATGAAGATATAAGATATTTTAGATGGATGTCAAGTAGTATTTTCTTAATGTAGATATATATGAATATATTTATATTGAAAAACCATGTGTCTTATTTTTTGGTTAAGATGAAATATTTGTTTACAAGTTGAAGAAGGATTTGTAAGAATTGAAACAAGCCTTGAGAGTATGGTATTCTAAACTTGGTACTTTTTTGAAGAATTTCAACTTCATAAAATGAATAGTTGAAAAAAACCTCTACACCAAATAACATTATGATTTTTAAATCATTGTGATTATTTATGTTGATTACATCATATACATAGGGAATTATGAAGGAATTGGTGAAAAGTTTACGAAATAGATGAAAAATTTATTTGAGATATCTAGGCTAGGTTAAATTAAATACTTTCTTGGATTATAAATCTCTAAAAATAAATAATACATTTTTATATCTTAGGAGAATTATTATAATGAACTCTTGAGAATATTTGAAATAGAATATTCGAATAATTTTTACACACCTAGGTCAGGGGGAAAAAATTTGTCAAAAGATGGTAATGTAAAGGACGTTGATCCTATAGAATTTAGGTAGTTGATTGGGAAGCCATCTATATCTAGTAGATTTTAGGAAAGATCTAGTTTATGTTGTTAAACGTTGTTCCATGTATAAAATTAATCTAAAAAATTCTCATTTTTTGTATGGAAAAATAATTCTATGATATATTTATGGCACAATTTGTTTTGGGTTGAAATAAAACATCTCTATAAAAATTGATCTATTTGGCTACATAGATACTGATTGGCTAGGTCATTTTAAAGAAACAAGATCCACAAATATTTTATTATTATTCATGGGATAAATATGTGTGTGTTTTCATATAAATAAATTTTTTTTAATAACACTCAATAATGTTGATGCTAAGTATATAGCTATGAATTGAGCTGCAATACAATTTTTTTTGGATAAAGACACAACTGGAAGATTTTTTGGATGATGTGAAGTTGTCCTACATCTCAGGTTATGATAATCAATGTTTAATAAATATTATTAAAAATATAGTTAAACAATATTAATATAAGAACATTGATATTAAACATCACATAATCAAAGAGCATCTCGATATAAATGAACTGAAGATGAAGTTTGTTCCTATAATTGATAAAGTAGCTGATATCTTTACTAAAAAATTCCACAGGAAACATTTATGAAACTGAGGTTCATGATGGGTGTAAACCTCACTCTCTTCAAGGATATATTATTTGATATATTTATCCTTTATAAAATTCTCTTATGATGTTATTTCCCAAGGGGTAGAAAATATGTAATGTAAATATATCCATTTATAAGTGTTTTACCATCTAAGCAAGGGAATATATTTAAAGGAGTTTTTAAAAGGGGTAAGTTGTGATGTCATCATGTGTGAAATATTTTAATCATTTGTTTATTTATTTTAAAGGATTTTTTCTATAAAGGGTAAATTATATTTTGATGATTAATTCAAGAGTTAAAGATATCATTCAAAAAGTTTCTTAATCACTTTTTTATATATATCATGATATTATTATTCAATGATTCTTGTTTCCTAAGATTATTTCTCTATTATAGGATTAGATTTGTTTGATAGTGATCTATTTATTAATTTTAGAACTTTAACTAATTTATATTCCACTTTTGAAAACAAAATCCAAAGGTAATATTATTTAGACTAAGAAACTTTGAGGTGTATTTGATGTAAGAAGAATCTGGTTATATTTAAAGAATGATTTATTTAAGTGATATCATTTGTTGAAACTCACAAATCAATTTATTATGTTGATATATTATTATTAAGTTATTAATAGAGTTTTAGTTGAGATAGGGAGTCTTATGGACTAAGTAGAATGAACTAAGTCCAACAGAATATGGATGACACAAAATGTTCTAACATTATCATCAAATGAGATGTTCTTACAAATATAATCTGGCGATGAATTTATATTATTTAATGTAAAAACTATCATTATATTTATAAGGAATTCATTATCCTAGATAATTTTGGCTATAGGAAGAAGTTTTTAAAACTTTTTGGAAATGTGGTCCCCAGAAAAATAGAAGGGTTATTGAAGTTTTGTCGGATGATGTAACTTACAAAGTGTCACATATGTCTTCTATAATGATCAAGTTGTGAAGTAAAGATGTCTCTAACATAGATCTCTGATAAAAATAATCAGATAGAGACCATCAAATATAGTATATGTAAAAATATGAAGTTTACCAAATGGATATGTTTTCATTTTTTCTTAATGAATGATGGTTTTAATTTTTTATAAAGACACATAAAATGTGAAAATGCTGAGATGGAAGTTTATAATTGAAATAATCACAAATAAAGGATCATTATTCTAGACAATATTTAAGGAAATTTTTAATAATATTTATTATAAACATTAAGTAAGTCATTAGAAACATTTTTTAATCCCATTAACCCAGAGGTTCGAATATATAAAACTAAATAATGTTTGATCAGGGTGTTAAAAGATTGAGTGGGAACATTAAACATGAAGTTCAAACTACTCCTTATGATTTTGAAGAAAGAATAACTATATAAAGTAGGTATATTAAATCAATAATAGGTTTTCTGATATATTTTCTCCTAGGATAACTACTAAATAAGTGAAGGTCCATGTTACCAGATAGAGTTTTCCAATCAATTTGCATCAAATGAACATTGTGATGAAGTGATCAGAGAAACAGAGATAATCAGATGACCAAGGACCAAATATACTAGAACAAGTAAATCAAACTAAGGGTACATTATGGATAATTGATCATACACATGGTTTTTTAAAAATGTCATAGAAGATTTACTTATTTGTTTTTGTATAAGAAAGTGTATTTGAAGAAGAACTTGTAGGGTGGAAGGTGTGGAGAAAGAATCACACATACAATATAAAAAAGCCTATTGGTAAAGTTTCCATTATTTTTACAGACATTATTCTATCATATTATATATTCAATTATAACATTAACGATCTATTGAGTGTATTTATTTGCAAGTGATGGATATTCTCTACTTACAGTAACCACTAAAGGATTTTTTTCTACTGGATATGTGGTTTTTGATTATTTAAAAACCATGTCAAGGACTAGCTACTATTATTGTGTAGTGATCCTTTTAAATACTTGTGTTCTTATGGGTGTGATTTTTTTCAAAAGGATTAAATTATCACTAATTATAGATGAAGTTTTTTCTTAATGAATAACAACATTAAAAGAATTGATCACTAATTCAAACCCTCCCAGTTACCACATAGATCTAAAATGGACCTTTCATATTCAACATTCTAATGACATCGAATATAATTAAGTTATTTCACCATGTTTTTAGAATAATTATTTAGATACTTATTGTATGGTATATGTTATAATTTCTCTATAATCATATTTTTATCAACATTTAAATGATTTGTTATATGATTATGTTATCATGCCTAATTATCACTTTTAATGATATCATGATCTTCTTAAATAATCATGACATTTTCTGATTATCATATCTCTCACTTTTTAATGATTTATATTGATTAACACGATATATATCATTTATAATTTTTTACTACTTCATATTATATTGGAATATATTTAGATTGGAATAATTTATGTAGACATTTTAAGGATAAATTTCATGTCAAATTGGTGGTAATAAAAAATTAATATAGTCTTGAATGTCAAAAAACAATTGGGTTTTTGAGGTGTGATTACAATTTTAGAATATATATATATTATGTTATAATGATGAGTTTTGTTTTTATTTTTATATGTTTTTTGTGAGAGTATATGGGTAAATTCTGTATTTTTAGTACCAAATCTAGATATTCAAGAAATAGGGGGTTTAGTTGGTATCAGATTAGGGATTAGTTACTTTTAGGGATATGACTTAGAATAAAAGATATATAAAACCTAATGAAATTTTGGGTTGATCCAAAAATAATAATTGGGTAAACTAATAGTTTCATAGTTAAATTAATAGTGTTATAGGTTTTATCGAGGGTGAAATAGATTATGAAAAGTTAGTATTTTGTTTTTCATATGATTGATTACTTCTGTTTAATTAGATATTATCACTTCCCTCAATAATCAAATTGGTTTTATTTAATGGAAAAACACATTATAATTCGAGAAAATAATTAATGTGATATAGAAATATATAGTAGTCCTTATTATCAATAAAGTAAATATTGATATATTATGGAAGTTATAATTACTATTCTTAATCAACTATCTCAGGTTATCAATAGTGACATAAATCATTTCATGATCCCAAACACACCAGTGAGGAAGTGACATGATATCAAATATTTCATGGAATGAGGACCACCATCCATTAGTGGATCCTCTAATTAATTAATTGTTCAAAATTTCTTCTAATAGAGAGAACATACTTTTTTTTATTCAAGAAAACAAAAGTCAACATGGTCATCAACCATTTTAATGTGATGTTGATATATTTTGTAAACTAATTTAGACATGAAAATATTATATATATTTTTTTCCATTGAAAACACCTTGGGATATAGTTATTATATCTAATGTATGTAACTACTCATAATTTTATATTTACTAAAATAAACTTCCCATAAATATGGGGATTCTTCTTTTGGTATACCTATAAGAAACTATTTTAATATATTGATTATATCTTCACATATACAATATATATTTTTAATGAAAATGATTTAAATTGATTAAAATTTAAATGATAATGTAAGGGCATGGAAAATATAAAACAGATTTAGTGTCTTACCTTAACCAAATGATATTACATGTAATAATCCATGTTACGGTCATGGATGTAATGAAGGATGTTAACAGTTTATAACTAAATGTGGGAGAATATTATAAATATAAATACTAATAATTATGACATTTATCCAATGAGTAAGGAATGTTTTGAGGGAACACTTTTATCATACACTCTTTCTTAATGCTGTTAAAATTTTTATTTTTACTATAATAATTAAGAAATGTCTATAGATCCATATAGTGAGAACATCATAATACATTAATGGTTCCAATATTAAAACCTAATTAAATTTATGATTATTATTACATACTAATTAATCGTACATGAAATAAATATAAAATAATAACAAAAACCTATCTTTATGCACATTATATGAAAGATACTGTGATTCTTGGACTAATATTGAGTTTCTAGTCAAACATATATATAATTAAATACATATATTAATGATATCAACACCAATTTTTAGTGGTAAGAGGAATTAAAATATCATGTACGAGATTATTTATAGGGGGGATGTGATAGTATAAAATTTCAATCACAATAAATGAAAATGATTTTATTTCAATTTTATTTAATCTACCCCTGGTAAAATATAAATTCCTTGAAACATATAAGGGAGTGTAAATTAAATTATTTATAAGAAATCATAATTTAAAAATAGTGTATTGATACAGTCTACAATATTAATAAAAATATATTTTCATAGTGAACAGAGGATAATAAAATGGTTTCATGAACAAAATATTATTCCTTATGGTCTCCCTAGAGACTCATATGATCATGTTAAACTATTTAAACAATGAAAAAACTATGAAACTTAATACTATTTTTGAATAGTAGAAGATAATTAATGTGTTTATTGGATGACTTTTGGTATCCTTGTTTTAAAAAATCTTTATACACACCCTTAATGTTTTTATTTAACCTGAATTTGTATGTTTATGTTCTGATGTATATAGTCATAATGTTTGATTCTATTTTTAGTTTAATTAATTTTTACTATATTCCAATATAGTTAAAAATTTTGATTACATGTGGATATTTAACTTGTCAGATGATAAATACTAAACCTACATCCATCCGATGAGGGAGAAATGCCTCTGATGTAGATTTAACAGAATGAAAATATCTCAAAATATGACTATTTTTTATTTTTAATGTAAGATATCATATTTATAAAACCATTCCATTTTTTTTTCTTAAATATTTTCGTTATTGAGATGGTGATAATCTCCATTTTTACTTTATAAAATTTATAATCTTGTTTATGTGTTCTCTTTTCTAATTTTCCATACATAACTTTGTTTGTGAGATAACTTGTCTTACCATGTGGCTATAAGTCTACTCATGTTATCATATTTGTTTACTGTACAACTGATTATTTTTTTCATGCAAGGATCATTTGTTCATGTGATCAATTTTTAGTTCTTTTAGTTGATTGATACAATATCTTGTTTTTTCTTACAATTGATCCATTGTTCCTATGGTTTCTTATTTGTGTAGTCAATCCATATAGTCTATTGGGCTAGTCAGTATATTATTCATATGCTCAATCCATGTGGCATGTTTGATCCTCTGTGTTTCTCAGTTATTCATGTGGCTCATTTTCAAGTTCATGTGGTCAATCTATACAATCTCTTCATATGGTTAGTTTTCATGGATGACCATCTACAAAAGTAGAAAATTCAAGACTAACCGAGAGTAAAGTAAAAATATTTTTTAATAATAAATAATGAAATTTTAATGGGAATTGAGATATTTAAATCCTAGATCAATTAATGTCGTTTATATCTATGACTTATTTAGTTTTTGTATTTTTAAATTTTTAGTGCGGATGGAATTAAATTGGAATTAAATCTAAACTGAATTACATATGAATTAAATAGGAATTTTAACAAAATATTTGGAAATAACAGAGGGATTCATATCTATTTTCTTAAAAATGCTAGTTATTTCCCCCATTTCCATTTTTCACGATTTATCTCATGTTCAAAAAAACTAACGCCTTCACTATTGGAGTATTACAACCATTCTAAACTCATCTGATTTATTTACATGAGTATCGAGCATGAATGTAATCCCCTCTCTCCTTTATTCTTATGGTAGTGGGTCTTAGACTTCATTAAAGGTATGGGATCTTATTATATTATATTGACTTTTTAAATGAGTGAAATAATCATTATTTAGTTTCACTAGATGTACATATGTAATTAAATTTATTAAAAATAATAATCTATAAATCACATGGAAAATAATTATTTAATAATCAAAATATTGTATATGAAAAAGTAGATGATATTGTATACTACTAAATGAAAATTTATAACAATGAAATATAAATATATTATTTCATATTTATATTTAATTTTTACATTAAAACTATTTCTTATTGATTAATTATAATCCTCCTCTATAAATTTTTTTAAAAGGGGAAAAGAATAATGGCATGTAAAATGTTGGATAGAAATGTATATGAATAAACATTAAAGACTAAATTAGTACTATCATGATAAAGTATCATTTTTGAATTTATCTTATGATATGAATCATTTTTATGATTATTGAAATTGTATAACTTAAATAAGCGAATTATAATAACTTATAGATAATTAATATTTCATGATTTTGTGATCAAACAATGTTTTGTGTTTTTTGATCGCTTGTGTTTTTATCATTTTATTGATGATTCCTCTTGAAATTCATTAAATAGCATGATATATACTTGGTTGTGTCTGGGATCATTATTTAGTAAGGTTAAATTATGGGCCCCTGATATTCAATATATAACTAGTAATATTAAGTGATTAATAAATTAGGCTTATAATTTATTTACCAATTTCCTTGAGATTTCATGAATATGGAAATAATAATTGAAGCATGTTTATGTTGATTTCTAGATATTATTATCCACTTAAAATAGGTAGCTTAATGAAGAAAAACTATGAATAATAAAATAGTTAATTATATATGATAATTGAAAATGTATTATTTCTAAATATAATTTCTTGGGGTTGAGAAAAGTCACCATCAATTATTAAATCTTGGAATGCCTTTTTCCCCAATAACCTTAGATTACCATCAGAATAGTGTGCTAAAAATAACTTAATTTCATTGTATTCATTCTCTAGAATATTAGAGTATTATTTTTGAATTTTTTATTACGATCTTACAATAGTTGGGATCGTTGATAAGTAATGGTCCAGGAGCCTAGGATTGTAGTGATGGTTGATTCTGACGATTATGGTATGGATTATGATATGTAGAATAGAGTCGTGGATTACAAAAGGGTGGTTGGGATGAATTATGTGTTGAGATTTATCAACAATATACTCTTCCTTGATGCTTTTAAATGGTTGGTTGGATGAGTAATATATGATGGGTTTCCAACTTTTGGACACATCATAACTATATGAATACCAAGTGAATCACTATTTTGGTAATTTATAATTATTAATATAGTACCCAGAATTTATGAAATGTAAATGAATTAATATATGAATGGGGATGGTTCATGGTGAGTATAGCTTATGATGACATACTAGATAATATAAATAGATAGTTATATTTCTAATGACACTTTGTTTAAAATAACTAAAGCATTAATCTTGGAAATAAATATGTATTGATATTAATTAATTAACAGGTTATAAATAGTAAATAATGAACATTTATTCTTTTTCATATTTTAAATCTAGATTGTAAAAGTGTAAGGTGGGTTTCAAGTGAGACAATAGCAGTTGATGGTTCTAAGGCTAGGTATTTCTACATAGTTTGGTTGATTTTGACATCTGTTGAGAAATTGACACTCAATGGTTGAGGGGTGGGGTGTAGTTTTCCAACATCTAAGATGGAGGGGGAATATATGGTTATCGTATCACCCTTCCATGCTCTCTTTTTGGCTATATATTATGTGAAGGCATATCCCATACTATAATGGATTACGACATAGTGTGTTCTTCTACCCTGATAATAATGTATCTCAGTTTTATTTTACATTTATGCATGGTATATAATGAATTAAGATATATAATATACATGTGTTTTATTATTTTGGCTATGAATTCCCATGGGTGAACCTTCATGGGCTATCCTGGCTTAAATATTAATGCACATGCATGGGTTGCAGTGGCTTCTAGACATACACTTGGTTACAAATGAGATGATTATGATTAGTATTTTTGGGGATAAATAGAAAATAGAATAGTTTTAATATTATTATATAAGATACATGATGACTTATTGAATGGTTTGGCATAGATTATTATCCACTATTGAATTAGAGTGGCAAACTAGGTGAAAAGTGGAAGTGGGGTACATACATTTTTATATATACTTTTTATACAGAATGAGTAATTTTTTTCATTACATGATGAGTAGTCCATGGTGGTATTGAGAAAATTGATTTATCTATTTAATGTAAGAGTTATATTTACTCATTTATCCATTGGGATTTAGTATTCTTCTTTCACTATTTTTATGTGACGTTTCCCAAAGGATCATATGGTGTATACATGTTTTGATTACCATACATATCAAATAAACATTTCAAGGTCAACCTGTACTGGTTGGATATGGAGTTAATGATTACTATATTGAGTAGTTGGTTAGGATTTTTTGGGGATATGTGGTAATTTTCAAGGATTATTTTTTCTATATTTAATTTTATTCTATTCTTATGATACATTACATGTATTGATACTTTTTTATTTATTTATGTATGGTGTTGGTTTATGGTTTCCATCTTATATCTTATTCTATAAATTAATACATAGGGTAATTCTTCTAATTTTAGTGATTTATATGTCCTCGGTATCCCATGACTTATTAGAGGTATATGTCAAGGTTTATTATCTCTTATTCGACACCACTATCCAAGTAGGGGTGCCTTTGGATGGAGGGGGTTGTCCTAGGTAAAACAAAACATCTATAAATTTAATCCCTGACTATAATGAACAATAGTGATAATATAAGAAGTTATATTAGACTGAAATGATTTTTATTCATCTTGAAGTTTCATATTCTTGATTCTTGAGTGCTTTATGGTTATATTTTTTATTTCAAGAAACTCCATCTAAGAACTTCATTTCATGAGGTTTTTATTATAATGATCTTTGAAATTCTGGTTGCAGTTTTTATTTTCGTGGTACATCTTGATCAAAGAGATTTAATGTTATGGAATTATGATAATAAAATCCATCAGTATCAGAGAGAATATGTGTAAAAATATATATATCATCAAAACCCTTGTGTTTTATGAAGTATTGGTGGGGTATTATTATAAATCCATTAATTAAAGAGGACCATGGGGTGAGATTTTTGTATAAATTTTGATTTTATTACAGAAAAAATTGTTTTTGGTTTTCAACTTATACATTTTTAGAGGTCTTCTATAAAGGAATATTCGTGTACTATGTATAAAACCTACTATTACATCTATAAATTCTTATGCTACCTTGTATAATAGAGGATTTGACATTTGAATTGAAATAATTATGTTAATTAATGTCCTCTATATATGTTTAAGGATATCCATCCTTAAATAAATGAATATTTACCACATTTGGGTTATTTTATGATAGGTTTATTTTAGTTTATTTTCTATAAGTACATATATTACATTTGTTTCATTATTATTCAATATGACTAATCCTCTAAATCAGTTATGTGTTTAGTATAAGATTAAATATTTTTTAAAATAAATTAAAATTTAAATATAATATACTCTAATCTGATCTAATTGTGTAACATCTGATCAAAATAATGGTTATTTTATATGAATATTAAATGTGTTGATTTATCATTAATCCACTCCTCCTTCTTAATATATATTTACGTTCCATATATTCTTTTTTGGTACACACACTTGATATTAGAGCTTGTCCTTTCATTTATTTTGATAAAAATGACATTATATCCTAACTATATTTTGATATGGACCTTATTTCTAATTTTTATAATACTGACACATATTTTTAGAGCTAATATCTTGACCTATTTATCATTGATTTTTTTTCATATGAACTTGTTGCATCTTCTTTATAATATCAGTTATAAGAGGATGAATTGTTTTTATTGATACAACCTAACCTCACATGTGGACATTATAAAATTATCATATGAGATGGACATAAATATTTTATGGTTCATACTATGAGAACTAACATGGTTGGATGAATAATTCTTTTATAAAAATTTCTGTTGATCATTTTCTTCTCATGGTAGGAAATTGTAGAATTTCATGGAAGGAATTATCTTCATTTATTCTTGTTCAAAAACTGGAGTATCAAGAAAACTATAAATATAGTAATACCTTGATTTTATCAATTATCTTGAATATATACATTAAAAATTCTTCAAATGGGATAGATACTAAAATATGGAATAATCTAGATATTACCCACTTCAGAGCGTTAAATTTTTTTGAGACTTTAAGGGATCTATTTAGAGTTGATTAACAAATTTTTTATTTTCTTATAGTGGAATTAGTATCATGGATTTATTAATGAATTATGAATATTATTATTTAAAACCATTAATTAGGTAAATAGTAATCTAATGATTAACATGTTGTGGAAAATTTTGTTGATATTATACCAATGGAATGGTAATCTATGAGGATGTAAATAGATGACATTATTCTTTTGAAGAAGATAAGTTTTGATGATCTAGTGAAGACAGTAATGTAATAACTGAATCAATTAGTGATTGATTCCGAGAAGGAGATTGGAAATCATAAAATGGAATACATTTAAACTTCTATTTTTTTAATATATTCTTTTTATATTTTAAATTTAACTTCTATTAATAAATATAAACAATAATTCAAAATTATCAATTTAGAAGATAGTAAAGGTTAACATGATAAATTTTTTTTGTGGAATAATTATATTTTTAGAAATAATAACTTCCAGAATTATTATTTAGAGAATTTAAATGATAAGTAATAAATAAAATAGTACTTATACACCGTTTTTTATGATTAAAAAAAATAAGGTCATATTTTTCCTTAATGTCCTTAGTTTATGAAAATGAGTAATAGTGTAAAATAATTGAAGTGCAAAGAATGAATGGATTTCTAATAATTTAATCAGTCATGGTGTCTCGATAAGGATACATCATCTAATTATAGTAATTATTCATAGGATGATCATAGTTTTAAAATCACTAATTATTTTTAAAATTCTTCTTGAAATGATCTTTGCTTGATTGGGGATGTGAATCCAAACATACTCATTGAATTTTATTTTATTGATAATATTTATTTTAAATTAGATAATAAAAATAGTTTCACATCAATGTAATATGTATATTATATTCCTTTAGTTGATGAAATGAGTATGTATATAGATTTCCATCAAATGGAAAAAAATATTGATGAATGAACTTAATTTTATAAGGTGAATATTTGAGAAGTAAAAGATTGAATTTTTAATATTTATTCAAATGTTTTGAAAAATTATTCAAAACTATATAATACAAATATTAAAAACTTTGAATGTAATTAAGGGTAAATTTAAATATATTATTGAGATAAGTGAAATCAAGAGAGAAATTACTAATCTGGATTCCAAATTAAATACTAAAATAGTTTCAATGATATCATGTGGTGAGAGGAATGAAAATATTTTGATGGAATCAAAAACAAAAAAATTTAACAAATAATTGAATAATTTAACAACTATAAATAATATATTTAAATTTTTTTACAATCAACTGAATCCGGAAAGGAAAACATCAAAACAATGATATCAACCCACTTGAAGATTTATTTATTACAATAACTACTTTGTACAATATTATGGCACTTTCTATAGAAATGTGTTAGGGAGGATGACATTGGAGGAAATACTATTCATTGAAAAAAAACAATATATCCTACAACATAAGGCTTATATTTATATAGATCTCATAGTTTTACAATATAGAAGGTTTGGATAGATGTTGGTTCTTAAATGTATATATTGTAACATTAACATACCCATGAAAAAATGATTATAAAACTCATAGTCTTAATTTTTCTAGAAGATAGGCTAAGTACCATACACTGGAAGATATCATAAAAGGGAATTAGTTGTTGTCAACATATAATGGGAGATAATACCATCATTTGGAACCTATAAAAAGTGAAGAGTGGATAGGTCAAACTTTCAAACTGTGTTTGGGGAAAAATTTAGGGTATGATGGATATTCTTTATCTAGGTAAGACATAAATTCAAAATTTCATTTATGTTCTCGGACTTACCCACAACCTCATTAGCATTATATAACTACACAATAAAGGTTAATCGATAAATTTCTAAAATAATAAATGTATTATTAAAATACCAGGTATAGTAGATAGTTTATCTACTAATATGCATGATATTGATTATATAATTAACTTATAAGAACATAATATTTAGAATTAACCATGTCTTATTTTTGTAAAAGATTCTTCATGTGTTTGGAATATGATATTTTTGTATTTTAATGTCCATACATTAAGTAATATACCTAGGAAAGGGCTGGTAAGGGTTATACTAGAACATAAATTTTAAATTTTCTTGTTTTTATGATCCGTTCAAAATTGGTAAGAAACACAAGTCGAGTTTAATTCCATTGGTGAAGTCTCAACATCTGTTTCCCTATATTTAGTTCACATAGATCATTTTGGTCCTATAAAAATCACATGTATTAATGGAAAACACATTATGTATGTCCTAGGTTGTGATTATAGTATATATATTTGGATCAATATTACATGACATAAATTATAATCACACTATATTTTTAATAGTTTAATATGTCATGTTAAATAAAAGAAAATATTACATAGTAAATTTATGGTGTGATGAATATAGATAGTTTGTAAGAACTAGTTTTTAAAAATCTATAGTGAAAAAATAACTTCTAAATTCATAGTATCAAGAAATCTATAAATTCTAAATTCTTGATATTTAAAAATTAATTTCCCCAAAATTATTAGTTTTTTTAATGGTGTAAATAGTTTTAGAAAATTATTTCCTAAAGCATGTGAATTCATAATTTGTTTTCAAATATTTTTGGAATATGGAATTTATTTTATGAAATTTATAAATGGGTTTAAATTGTGTTATGATTATTTAAATTGATGAAATTAGATTTATAACGATTCTATATTATTTTATTATGTTCTTCAATTATTTTTTAGTTTATTTCATTGATTCTTATGAATTCTTATTGGTTTACCATGTAAACCCTTTGTTTTTGATAAACAGTTTTATTTATTATTCATGATTGATTTATTTGGTGCTTCTCATGAAAACATATACATATATATGAATGTGTTTAAGTTCTTATATATCTATATTAATGAAAAAAGATATAGGTGTTTGTATATTATATGTGGGAGCTCATGGGAAGGATCCTTTTAAAACATGACTCTCAAAATGGTCGTTGATTCTTCAAAGTGTTGTAAAAAATTGATTTCTAAAAGGAATTTCTTGAAATGGTTCATAGAAACAATGACACATTCCATGGAATTATTAAAATGAAATTTTATTTATAAATTGGTTGTAAAGGTTATTCTTAAAAGTTTTTTTAAATTTCGTTTTGTCATTTTCATAGAGGATATCTAATGGTTTGACTACACATTGGATTTCAAAGGTATTTGATATAGATTCCATCAGTATTAAATTAGGAGACACATTGGAACCTTGAAATTTTTCCTTTTAACTTTTTTGAATCATCATTGAACCCATATCTTTGGAAGGGTGGTTTCATATAGACGGTGCTAGGAGGTGGGATGAGCATTGTAGTTAACTATTGTTGATCCATGATTGGGGAACTAATAATTTATTTTATACCTCGCCTCCCTATTATATAAACATCATGTGATACTATGTGTTTTATTGAGGGATGATAGATTCTTCTATCTATGTTCTGATTATCAGACTAAATCCCCATGGTATGGAAAGTCCACGGTGGGTTGTGCCACTGGTGTGGATATTTTAGAGTAGTTGAGTTGGTTATTAGGTTAGTAACTTCAAAGATAAACAATTATCTTGTTAGATGATGACAAAACTGTTTGATTAGATCAATAAATCAAGAATTTAATGGTCTTGACCAATGAAAAGATGATATAATTGATCTAGATCAAGATAGAACTCACCAAATTGGGAATCATGGGATCAATCTAATGTCTATGCATCGAAGGGAGAATAAGTAATGATTCGAAAGAAATAGAAATCATTGGAAGAGATATCCTAGGGTGCTAGGGGTTGAGGGAAGCCTAAGAGAGTAAGATAAATGGAGATTGGTTGGGTATTTAAAAATAAACATGATATAACAAGGTGGTATTACTAGGCCATTAGTGGTGCCACCGGCTGGTTGGTGTCTCCTTTGAGAATAACTTTTTCTCATGAATCCCACAAGTAGGCTGGTGTCTTACCATTAACTAGAAAATAGAATATTAAATCTTTCTACATAACCTATAGACTCCACTAATTATTCTATAGAGCTTTGGAAGATTTTGTTTGCTATAGTATCATGCATCCGTTTGGCCATTTATGGTTCTAACCTCCCAAACACAATTAATATGCATCTAAACACTTCAAATATAGAGAGCCTTAATTTTTTTACATATATTATTACATCATTCTAACGATAAAAAACATAAAATTATTACACAACCAGGATCCAAAGGTTTAGTTTCTTGGAAAAATTAGGACCATACATATCTTATACAAAATAAAACATAAAAATTTATTTAATTCCTTCTTCTATAGCTTCTTATTAGCCCTCGTTTTTTCCTTAGTATTAGTAATCCCCTAAGGATATACATTAAAATAAAGGTGTGAGATAAAATCCAAGTAAGATAATATATAAACACATGAAATAATATAACATGGGGTGAGCATAATCAAAACATCATTATCATAATCATGAGAAGAATCATTAAATTAGGGCATGGAATAGGGAAATGCATAAAAATAAAACATAATGTATTAGTGTTCAAATAACAGACATATTTTTGAAAAAATATAGCATCATATTCACACATACTTCACTTTTATCATGAGATACATCACATTACCCAACACATTGGAGCGCTATATAATTCTAGGCACACCTGTCACATCATGACATTTACATTATCATGCATTACACATAGAATCTATATCAATATTTGATATAAAATAACCCCTGTAAAGGAATGGGTTTCATTTCATAAATCATACATTCATAAAATTTTGGTTCTCAAATGAAATAGGTAATGGCACACTTTATGTAAGAATCATCAACCTTCAGTGAAGAAGAAACAATATCGATAAGTAAAAGATGTGTTTTTTTAAGAAGAGTTATGTTGGAAAACATTGAATTCATCATAAACTCAAGTATAAAACATTTATATCCTAGAAAAGGTAATATAATGATGATGAAATTTTATTTAAGTAGTATACATACTGAAAATGGGTCTAAATAGGGAGTACCCAAAGAAAGTGTGTTGGGTTTGAGAATTCCCCTTACCTTATGTCTGAACGTTACCTTATCTTTATTATCCTAGATAATCAAATAAAATACATTAATTAACAAATATAGAACCATTTATTAATTAATTTTATCAGTTATAGTTATATTAAGTTTATTTATTGTATTTTCGATGAGTTATAGAGTTTAATTTCACCGTTTAGGATTGTTCAGTTTCATAGTTTTCATTACCGTTTCACATATATAAATTAATGGATGTTCATGTAAATCAAGGAGAAATATCCAGAATTGTTATTATATGTTATTAATGATATTATATAAGTTTAAATGATCTTATAATGAATTTTTTTATATGGTATGAGGATTAATCATTAGATTAAAGTTAATGATTATAGTTTTAGGTAAATTTTGGTGGTTTCTCTATCACAATGAACTCTTTTTGTTTTATCATATAGTATTATGTGTATATGTTAGTTATATAACATAAATAGGGTTTTAAAATACATTTTAAATTATTTTTCAACCACTAAAATGGTTTTATTAACATCCTTTAAGGTCATAAAGGAAAATTAAAGTGCATCACCCACAATGTCGGTATTTGACACATCACGGGCGACGATTTCATTTTTAGAATAAAAAAGAGGGGAGATTTTAATTATTGATCTTAAATTAACATGATTGAATACTGGTATATCAATCATACTATACTTATCATTCCATTTGGATAAGATAGGATAAAGAGAAGATAATAAATTAAATTAAATTGAAAAGAATTTAAATGAAAAGGAAGTGGATTTTACCTCTTGGATTTATTCTCATTGATAACCTCCTTAGAAAAAAGGTTTTGGTCTTTTGATGACACCAAGAGATTAAAGATATGGGATATGGGATAGAGATGAGTATTGGGAATAAATTGTTAAAGGCTCAAAGCTTGAGAGATGTGAGGAAATAGGGGGTGAGGGTGGTTTTTATAGAGGAGGAGAGGGGTGTTTTCTCATTATTATATTCATTAGTATATTATTTAAGATCATGACTATGAATAGATTGATAATTATCTCTAAATATTTTAAAATTTAATGGAGGGTTAAATATTTTGTGCTTACATCACCCTTACATCATCTATGAATCCATAATTCCTGTATTTAGCTTTTATCATAAATTATTGTATTTTAGTATTCATAAAAAATTCATGTATTTTATAAGAATCCAAAAAAAGCACCCAAAATATTTTTTGACATTTATAATTCAAAAATAAACTCCATTTTACTTAGGTAATTTTATAAATATGAGTAATTTAATTTTTGTAGTTAAATCATCATTTACATGGAAAATATAGATTTTAAAATTACAAATGATTTCATAAAACTTTAAAATTTTACTTAAGGTCTCATAAAATTAACCTAAAATCATATACATCAAAATATTAATTTACGAGTAAATTATATGAAAATAAATTTTCTTTTAATTTATTAATTTAATCATAAAACTTTAAATAAATATTTATGAATTTCAAAATTACCAACACTTAATTAATAAATTTTAAAACATTTTTTCACTTAGACTGTGATATAATTATACCATACATTCCTTTATAAGATGACTAAATTTTATTTATACTTTCATGGGTGAGGATACTTTTCATTTGGGCAATTTACTATTCAAAAGGTTCATATTACTATTCCTAAGGTCAGGTCACTATTTCATTGGTATCGGTTCATTAACATCTATAAATACATCTTATTTAATTAATTATTTTTTTATAAAGATTTTATTATGTCCTATAAGTGATGTTATGTGATTTATACTATATTAAATTACAATAAGAAGGGAGATATTTCATTGAAAAGGCTTGGGTAGTTACATTCTTCCCCCCTTTTGAAATTTCACCCTTCAAATTTTTTTACATAAAAAGGTTAGTGTACTTATCCTTCATCACATCATCTGGTTCCCAAGATACTTCTTCATACTTATGCTTCCTCCAAAATAAATTTACAAGGTGGGTTGCCTTGTTGTGTAGAATCTTATCTATCTGATCCAGAATCTTTATTGGATACTCCTCATAAGAGAGATCATATTATAGGTGTACCACCTATGAGTTCAGTACATGCGAGGGATCAGGTATGTACTTCCTCAAAAGTGATACATGGAACACATCATGAACATAATCCATATTTGTTATAAGTACAAGATGATAGGGCACACCTCATATGTGAACAAGGATCTCAAAGGGGCCAATGCACCTTGGTCTTAGCTTCCCATTCTTTCCAAACCACATGAATCTCTTCCATGGTGATATTCAAAAGAAGACTGTATCTCCAACGTCAAAATCCATGTCCCTTAGATGGTATTCTGCATATCTCCTTTACCAACTCTGAGAAGATTTGATATTTTTGTGGATGGCATGAACCTTCTTTGTCATCTCTTGCACAAGATCAGGTCCAAGTGGATTTCTTTCTCTAAATTCATCCCAACAGATTGGAGTTCTACATCACATTCCTTATAGAGCTTCATATGGAACCATCTGAATACTTGAGTGGAAGCTATTGTTGTATGATAATTCCACCAATGGGATATATTGATTACATCCACCTTTGAATTCTAATGATCAGGATCTTAGAATATCTTTTATAATCTTAATAGTCCTTTCAAAATGGCCATCAGTTTGGGGGTGATAGTTTATGCTGAAATTTAATTCAGTACTCAAAGAATGTTAAAGACTCCTCCAGAATTTATACGTGAACCTAGGATCACTATGAGAGACAATCGATAGTGAAACTACATGGAACTCACCCATTCATCCACATATATCATAGCAAGTTCATCAAGTGATATATCTTCTCTAATAGTGATAAAGTGGATAGTCTTGGTGAGTCGGTCCACCACAACCTATATCGCATTATTTCCTTTGGATGGCTTTAGGAGACCTGTGACAAATTACATAGTGACTTTCACCCATTCCCACATGGGTATAAGAAATGGATTTATAATACCTTTGGTCTTATAAATCTTGGATTTAACTTGATGACATATCACGAACCTTGATATATACTCATCAATTTCCTACTTCATGTTGTCCTCCTAGAGGTGTTCTTGAAGATCGAAGTACATCTGGGTACTCCTGAGATGGATAGAAAAAGTTGAGATAGGTTAATTGTCTAATATATCCTTCTTTATCCTTGGTGATGACATCACACAGATCCTCATCCCAAATTGAATCACACCATCATCGTCGATATGGAAATCTTGGAGCTTCTATTCCTTTATTACATTCACCATCTTCTGTAACTCTAGATCATCTATTTGTCCCTCCTTAATCTTCTCTTTGATAGATGGTTGGGAAATAATTTGGGAAAGGTAGAATGTTTTCAATGCAATTATTATTTCAAAATCCATCCTTTTCATATCTATTAATATGTGATCTTTCTCAATCTACAACAGGGATAGAGTAACTAGTTATTATCTACTAAAGGCATCGGCTACCTTGTTCTCCTTTCTAGGATGATAGTGTATAGATAAATCTTTATCTTTGATTAGCTCTAACCATATCCATTGTCTCATTTTGATATCATTTTGATTGAATATATACTTTAGGCTATTGTGATCAGTATATATGTCACACTTCTCACCATATATATAGTGCCTCTAGATTTTTAAGGAAAAAATATTAGATTCTAGCTCCATATTATGCCTCGGGTAGTTCTTATCATGGATATTCAAATGATGTGAGGTGTACGCTATCACATTATCATTTTTCATGACTAAAAACCCTAATCCTTTATTTGAATAATCACTGTATATCACAAAAATTTCTCCACTTTTTGGTAATTTAAGTATAGGTGTTGTGATCAGCCTCTTCTTTAGCTCCTTGAAGAATTCCTCACATTCGTTCATCCAGAAATATTTTACCCATTTCTTTATTAACATAGATATAGGTCTTGAAAATCATGATAAATTTCTCAAAAAACATTGTTATTAGCAATCTAATCCATGAAAATTATGAATTTCCCTGACAATAGAGGGTCTGATCCATTCTTTAATTGACTTTTTTTGAAGGGTCTAAATAAATTCCCTCATTTGTGATCACATGTCCTAAGAATCTGAATTGTTGTATCCAAAAGTCACACATGAAAAACATTTCAAACATATTATCATTTCTTAATATAACTAACATAACCCTTAGATGTTCTTCATGTTCCTCCTTTCACTTAGAGTAAATGATAATATCATTGATAAACACTACCCCCAATTTTTTCAAGGTAATGTATAAAGACTCTATTCATCAAATATATAAATATTTTAGTGGAATTAGTAAGACCAATGGTAATAACCAGAAACTCATAATGCCCATACCTTGTATAGAAGGAAGTATTCTAAATATCTTCATTCTTTACCTTTAGCTGATGATATCTATATTGATGGTCCATTTTTGAAAAGTACTGAGCTCCTCAAAAATGATCGAACAAGTCATAAATCCTTAGAAGAGGATACATGTTCTTTTTGGTTATATTTTTTAGTACTTAATAATTAATACATATCCATATTGATCCATCCTTCTTCTTAATAAAGAGAATTGGCACACCCTAAGGTGATGTACTATGGCATATGAACCCTTGGTCAAAATGATCATTAAACTACTTCTTTAACTCTTCCAGTTCGATTGCATCCATCCTATATGAACACCTTGAGATAAGAGTAGCTCTATGTTTGAAATCTATTGATAACTATAGCTCGCAGTCTAGGAGAAGTCTGCCTAACTCTTTGGGAAATATATCATTGTATTCCCTCATAATGGAAATTTCCCCTTGGTTGGTACCTCTCTTTGACTCGACCATTTGAGTGAGGTATGATTCTTCACATGGAATCAATACCCAAAGTGTTGAAGGATTTTCCAAAATAGATTCATGATCTTCCTTGAATTTGTAGAGGACTATGGGATTTCATGGAATATGAAATGATATTTTCTTTTCCCAAAAATCTAATTGGGATCTATATAATGAGAGCCAATACATTTTCATTATATCATCAAATTCCACCAAAGGAAGTATCATGAGATTTACTAGAAGAATCTTCTCGTATATGCCATAGGAGAACAGTCCAACACTTGGGTTTAAATGATTTCACAACATGGTGTTTTTTACAGATATCTCTACATAAAGGATTAGGGATTCAATTAAATAGTTCTATAAAACTTTCAATATATAAAATAATGTGTTGAACCAGAATAAAATAATATTTTTCCCATTCTTGGGTGAATAAGAATTATACATTATACGAATTCATTTTCATACTCTACTTAAATAGTATTAACGGAATAATCCTTTCCATGCTCCTTTGTCTTTGGTGGCTACTGACACTGATTACCCTTGAGAACATGAGTTTTAGTGAAGTGGCTTGCATAGTGCCATTTCTCCCTACCATTGCAGCATTGTACCACATGGGGTGATCCCCTTTGCTCCACCACATTTTCATAATTCATCATGAATTTTGGAAATTAAAGATCTTGGTGTCCTTCTCTCCCACACTTAAATCATTTCTATGTCCTATTGATCTTGTAACCATGATGCTTCTACCCATATTTTTGACATCTTTGTGGTTGTGTTTCCTTTAAAACATTCTCATTAGACCCTTTAGCATGAAACTCCATCTTTAATTTATTATCACCATATCCCTGGGACCATTCTCCCAAATCCATCTCCACTTCGATAGATAACTAAGAACTTCTTTATAACTCCCAAACTCTTGATTTTCAAAATCCTTTTGAAGGTGTGGTTTTAATCCATTAATTAATCTATCAATTTTTCTATCATTTTTGATGAAAAAACCAGAAGTGTACCATGGAACCTTGTAAAATTTTCTTTTTTGGCCATGAAATATTCTCCTTCCTTTTTCTTCAGCTCTATGAATTATCTCTACATATTTGTATAAACATTTCGAGTGAAATACTTGTAAAGAAATATTATCTTAATGTGTTCCATCTCCATCTCTTCAATTTTGTTCTTGGTCTTGGTGTTCTTATTCAATTCCCACCATTGGTTAGAATCATGATCTAGATGAAAAATAAAAAGAGTCACCTTCTCTTTCTTAGAATAGTAATGCATAGAAAATAGCTTCTCCATTGAGTTGACCCACAGTTCATCGACTAGTGGATCAAAATATCTACTTAATGTTAGTGGTCGTTGCAGTATAAAACATTCAATAGACATTTTTTCCTTCTTAGGTGAAGGCATATGTTCCAAATTATTCTGGTTATTGTTCATAACCTGAGATATCTAGGTAAGCATCACCATAAAACTTTGAACTCTATAACCCAAGGCGTTGAGGATGTCATCAAGTAAATCGTTTCATTGTCCCTCACATGGTTTTTTGTCATTGTTTCTCTTATTTTCCATCATTTTGTAAAATAGAAAAGGTTGGAACAAAACATAAGTCAACAAGTCATCAATAATATATCCTATTGTGAAGTTAACTCTAAAGGAATATCTTATGGGATCCCTATTTTATAAATTATTCTTGTCTGCTTAGATATACTTAGTCTCATACTATGGGTTTTTAATAAGGTTCTCTTATCCTAATTCCCAAATTAACTAAACCGTTCTTGGATACCAACTATAGAGACCCTGATTTTCCTTACATATCTTATTACATCATTTTAAATATAAACAACATAAAATAATTACGCAACCAGGATATAATTGTTTAGTGTCTTGGGAAAATTAGGACCATATATAAATTTTACTAAATAATACATAAATTTTTTATTTAATTCCTTCTTCTCTATCTTCTTATTGTCCCTCATGTTCCCCTTAGCACAATTAATCACATGAGGATATAAATTAAAGAAAGGGGTGAGATAAAAATCCAGTAAGAGGATAGATAAGAAAATGAGACAATATAACATGGGGTGAGAATAATCATAACATCATCATCATTATCAGGAGAGGAATCATTAGATAAAGGAATGGAATGTGGTAATGTATAAAAATGAAACATCATGTCATAGTGGTCAACTACCACACATAGTTTCAAACCAAGCTAGGATAATGTTCACACATATTTCACTTTTATTATGAGATACATCACATTCATCAATGAATTGGAGTGATATATAATTTTAGGTGCACTATCACATCAAAACATTTACATCGTTCTATATAATTATGGGTGCACCCATCACATCATAACATTTACATTATCATGGAAGTCACATAGAACGTATATCAACATTGGACGTAAAATAACCCTTGTAAATTAATGGGTTTCATTTAATAAATCATACATTCATAAACTTTGAGTTCCAAAATTAAACAGGTAATAACATACATGATATAAGAATCATAAACCCTGAGTGATGAAAAAGCGATCTCGAGAAGTAAAAGGTGTGTTTTTTGAAAGAAGATATCTTTTGCAAAACATTTTGTTTATAATAAGCTCAAGTAGAAAACATTTATAACCCTAAAAGGTATTATAATTTTGAATAAATGATATTTATGGAATATCCATGTAGAAAATTGGGTGAAAGAGGGAAATCCCAAATAAAGAGAGTTGGGTTCGAGAATTCCCCTTACCTTATGTCCGAACACACTCTTCTATTTAATATACTAGAAAATAAAATTAAATCCTTTAATTAAAAAATATTATACATTTTGTACATGAATTTTAATCATTATAGTTTTATTATGTTAAATTATGGTATTTTCAATGATTTTTAGATTTTAATTTCACTGTTTGGGAGTGTTCGTTTTCTTAGTTTCCATTATTGGTTCACTTGTATACATGAATGGAAGTTCAGGTAAAATGTGGATAAATATCCAAAATTATTATTATATATTATTAATGATATTATATAAGTTTAATTAATATAATAAAGAATATAGTTATATTGTATGAGGATGAATCATTAGATAAAAGTTAATAATGATTGTTTTAGGTTAATTTCGGTTGTTTTTCGATCACAACGAACTCGTTTTGTTTTATCATTTAGTATTACGTATATTTGTTAGTTCCAGAACATAAATAGGGTTGTAACATTAATTTAAAATATGTTTAAACCATTAAAATGGTTTTATTATCATCTTTGAAGGTTTTAAATGAAATTGAAAGTGCATTGCCCACAATGTTTGTAAATTGACATATCACGGGTGACGATTTCATTTTTAGAATAAAAGAGAGGGAGGGAGGGTTTTAAGGATGGATATTCCATTAAAATGATATAATACCACTATATAAAGAAGAAAATGGTTATTGTTACATTTTTATAGGATAAGGTGAGTCTATGATAATAAAATAAATGAAAAAAATAAATAAAAATAAAAGGAAGAGGATTATACAGCTTAGATTTATCCTCCTTGAGAACCTCCTTAAGGCACGAGTTTTACTCTTTTGATGAGATCAAGATATTTTTGATTTGTGAGAGGGGATAGGAAAGAGTACTGGGTAGAATTTGGGAAATTCTCAAAGAATGAGAGGTGTGACCAGAAGAGGGTGAGGGGTGGTAGTTATAGTGGAGGAGAGGGGTGTTTTCCAACTATTATAATCATTAGTTTGATAATTTCGCTCAAGAATATGAATAATTTATGAATTTTCTCTAAATATATTATAATAAAGAAGTATATTTCTATATTTTGGGCTCATCATGCTTACATCATCTAGGACTCCATAGTTCATGTATTTAGCTTTTATCATAAATTATTGTATTTTACTATTCATAAAAATTAAAGTACTTTAGAACTGTCCCAGAAATTCACCCTAAAATTTTTTAGAAATGTAGAATTAAAAGAAGAACTCAATTTTATGAAATTAATTTTCTATATATTTGTAATTTAATTTTCAATTATAATCATCATTTACTTAGAAAATAAAGATTTTAAAATTATAACTGATTATATAACACTATGAAAAATTACTTAAGGTATCTTAAAATTATGTTAAAATCACAAGACATCAAAATATTAATTTATGGATACATTTTATGAAATTAAATTTTATTTTAAATTGTTAAATTAATCATAAAATTTTAATTAAATATTTATGGCTTAAAAAAATAGCAACAGTTAAGTAATAATATTTAAAACATTAATTTACTTAGACTATGATATAATTATACTGTAATTTCATTTATAAGATGTCTAAATTTTATTTATAATATCATGGGTTAGGATAATAGTCATTTTTCTGGTTTACAATTCAAAAGGGTCCTATTACTATTCCTAATGTCAAGTTACTATTTCATCGGTATTGGATCATTAACTTCTAGAAATACTTCTTATTCATTAATTTTTCATTTATAAAGTATTTATTATGGTCTATAAGTGATTTTATGTGATTTATACGATATGAAATTACTATAAGAATGGTAAATTTCATTGATAAAATTTTGGGTTGTTACATCAAAACATGCTCAAAAACATATGAACAAACTTAAATGAGATATACCTTAAATATAGGGTGTCTCACCCCATAGGTTATTTTACCCAATATAGTCAATTATCAGACTAATGATTGTCCACATAGGCCAAAACATATTCTTTTAGTGCACTTTTCCCCACTCACAAACTCCCTAGGAATCATCCATGGAGGTCACTCAGCTTAACACTACTACAGACTAACCTCACTTAACTATGGAGTTATAATAATGTAGTCTCCTAAAATGAAAGGTGGACCTTTTATAAATGGGTAGAAACATTTATTCTATTTTGTATCACTTTTTAAGGGGTTTTATATATGTACCTTCTCATTTTTACCATTGCGGTATACATTAAAACCATGTTTCTTACTATATGATGACCCTCTACTAGTCTCTATCATTGAATCCACCTACATAGAATCCCAAGATTCTCTTAGGCCCCCTTAAATATGAGTGCCTAATTCACCACCTCTGCAAGGATCAATAGAAGAAAAAAAATCATTAACTCATAGAGAATACATGAGTTAATCCTCAAAATAAATATCCCTCATCACCTCATTCCCCTCTAGTATAAGGAAAAACCATTGTAAATCAATAACATGAGTGGAATAGTCCTTTACTAGCATTCCTCTCTACTTGAGGTTCATAAGATCCCCATGCCTATTATCTGTTCGGGTGTTAGGAAAGAAATAGTCAATGAAGAAATTATAAAAATCCTTCTAGGTTATCCGTAAATTTTAGTCTACCCAGAATAATAAAACCCACCATTACTTCATTTTTCATCAAAGAATATACATCGTAATCTTTACCCTCCTTTCAGGGGGTGTCACTAGAATGTTAAAAATTTGTTGTGTCAACTCTACCCAATGATGTGGTACTAGGGGACCACCCTACCTAAATAACAAAGAAGGATTGATTAACCTAAACTCCCCAGTATGATTATACATCATAGGAATATACCATGGATACACTTTCTTTATTGACTCAATAACTCAATGAAATATCTCTCGAAGTTCAACAACCATTGCTAAACCTGGTGTTGTAATAGGATATATCCTAACCACCTCTATGGATTACCCATTAACGCCCTCTTATTCTAAATAGAAAGATTTCAGGGAATTTTTTTTCTAAAGTTCCAAACTTATGCCTTAAAACATATTACCACAACATTTTTTGATATCATAGTTTATAGAAATTGATAGATGGAATAACACCCTTTTAATCTCTACATATCATATCACATGATTCTTGTAACTTGGGGACTCTTAGTAAACCCATCCACACATATATAGACTCGTCAATGTACATATATAAGGTCACCATCATATATATACTACCCTTGTAATCTCACCAATAATTGTTTCTCAAACCATAGTCTTTACACTTGAGGCACGGTTAAATGAAATTTTAATTAAAAGATATAGTGAAAATGGATTTTAATATAAAATGAAATTTTATTTAACTGAATCCTTATAATAATATAGATAAATAATAATTTTATAAGTTTTAATCCACCTCATGTATTAGTTAACTAAGATTACACAACAAATTTATGTGGGAAGATGCCATATAAATTAACAATGGTATTTTATATAACTCACCCTATATTAAAAGGAATGTAACCAATCAATGGAAATATTGAAAATTATATATGAATCACATGTCTATTTTATGATCCATTAAATCATTCCCCATTATAATTTCATCCAAGATACAACAATCTCATAAATAATATATTAAATATCCAATGCGTCATTCTAGGAGAAATATGTCAATATTAATAAGGAAAAAAGCATTATCCCATCCTTGCAAACGTGTAATTTCCTCATATGTGTGTTAGTTACTCTATGGAACATATTCCATACCAAGTTCTAACAATTACTTATCTCTTAGCTACCTTACCCATTTAATCATATAAATTAATGAACATTGATACAACTTTGTAATGTCCCTTGGCCCGAAACCACTGATTGGTGTCTCAGATGGAGTCGCTACAAGACCTTTGGATTATCTTCCAATGCCTCAGAGGTACCAACTAGAAGTTAGGGTATATAGGGATAATTTTATGGGATAATAGCATCCTATTAAAATTAAATAACACAATTAATAATAATAAAAATTATACAACCAGATAAAGAAGTACATGGACTTCATAGAAAATTACAATAAATGAAGATAACCCATGCTTTATCATAATAGTGGATATATAATGTTAGGAGGTCGTACTTATAAAGAAGATCATATACACCAACATACTAAAAATAATAAATAGAAAAAAAATTGGAATGACCATTTAAAATAGTCCCATGTCCTAGCCTGATGCCAACTCTCTTTCTACATCCTACATGTCCCACTTTAACTATCAGTAATAGAGTTATTTCCTATATCCTATCTTATAACCATAAAGTCTTCTTGGGTACTATATAGTGGCCCAATATGGGTGTGAGTATGACTCCGTAGGAGATCACCAATAGTGTCTAAATCACATCTAGTATGATTATATAGTGCATATTGATGTCAATAGTAAAATAAAGGATAAAAAATAAAACTCCATATAGATCCTCATGTTCCATGGTAATACATAGGACCAATCATTACCACCTCAGCTAATTCTGGATGTCTCTCATTAAAATAACCCATACAGGAATAAATAAATTCAAGGATCATATCCAATGAATTCAAAAATAATAATATAATTTCAAATCAATGTAGAGTGTCTAGGGAATTTCATTCCAATAGTCATCATCTAAGTCCAAGGAACCTATACAAGGAATTCCAAACTAATATTCATCATCTGAATCCAAGGAGTGTAACCAATTCATTACAAACCAATAGTCACAATCTAAATCCAATGAGTATTTGTAACCGATTCTAAACTAATTGTTTACACTTTTATCACCTTGTTGAATTTATCTATTCATGGGATTCTACTATAAGAATGTACACTAGATCCTAGAGTACATATTAAGTAGCCCCTCCACAAAAATGTAACTTACTTAATTCCAGGGCATCCTTAGGTTCATCTCTGAATTCCTAGTTAATTTACGAGGTTATTCATAATCCAAGAGATGAAAAGATCCTAGTCTATACCCACTAACATATTACTTGTGTCTCATAGAGATGTTCAATTTCATAAAATAGTGTCAAAATAAAATTATTTACAATATAGGTAAAGCATGGTGTATGTTCACATGACCACACATAGAACACATTATATATAAAATGATAAATTGAGGGATATCTTGAGGACCACCTACCTACACACATTGATGATAAATCTTCCAATACCAGCCAAAAATTTGATCCCAAACTGTGGAAAATGATGAAGTTGAAGAAAACCCAAAACTAGGGGAAAATATACAAAAACATCATGAGGTATCTTACCATTAAAGGAAACCAAGAATGATCAAAGTAATATTTATAACATTACCTTAATATTTAATCAAAATGAACTCTGATGGATTATTCCATAAATTAAAAGATTGAAAAAAAAACCAAGCCAATAGAGTACTGGGAGATCTCATTGAGGAGGATCAATGTCACGATCAAAATAAATGCAGGATGATTAAAACAACCCAAATATAATGGGGGGAAAATAAAATATCACACTTTTAATAAGAATCTCCATGGATTACCATTACCAGCTCCATGGTGTGTATCTCATCATGGACCATTCCAAAATGCTTAAGTAACACCAACATTAACATGGTTTTCCATTCCCTAAGTGAAACGCATGATGAAACTCGCTTATCAGGAATTTCACCCTACCCATTTACCACAGCTAGAACTCCTGGTCAAAACATCCAATGGATGGGTACCATAGATCATACATTCCATATTTCACTCCCTGGTGCCCTATCACGCAGACCTCCTCCACACCATAATAAACACCCATTATAGGAGTTCTGGGTCTCCAATTTTTCATTGGTGAACCTCCCGAGCACCACCACCAACCAAGCACCTAGTATGAGAATTTTGGTCACCATAGCCTAAGCCACATTGACAGGTCTTAACCAAAATGGCCAGCATGATGTGGCACTACGATGAGGGACTCCATATTTATTTCACAAAACTTCCATCCGAAGGAACCATTTGAAACTTCATAATTTAGAGTTCTCTATGTTCATCCAAAACAACCCATTTAGGGATACAACATATTAGGTGAATCCATAACAGGATTCTATGTGATCCAGGCACCTCTCAAGGCTTAAGAAACATATTATAAGCCTCTTTGAATCCTAGAACACCTCAAAAACCACTCTATTTTCCCAAAACAAACACAAATAAAAGTAAAATAAATAAAAACACAAGGATTGAACTAAAATTAAATGGGGTCATACTTTAAAATAAGTCAATAATTTTATAATAAATTATTATAGGAAAACATTGTTTGATTCTATTGATTGTAAATTTAGATGTTTTTAAATTCTATAGTTATTTTTATCAAAGGTTTAAATTTTCTATAATATATATATATATTAAATTTGGAATGTTTTTGCCATGATTATCACCTTTCTATGCTTCCATGTCACCCAAAACATCAAATTATGCCTTCAAACCCTAAAAAACTCATTGTATCCCACACCTGATTGGGATTTTCCTCAAGAGGTCTATGGTTCTACCCTCCTCCCCAACTCCCCTATCCTGCTCCCATTCTTGAATATTCTCTCCAGCCACCTTCTTCATCACTGTGTTCTCCACCTCCACATTCTATATCTTTGTCTCCTCCATCTCCAGCTCCTCTGCCTTCACTCCTCCACAATCGGCAACTACACCTTCGGCTCTTCCACATCCGGGTCTACCACTCCACCTAGGGTTTCCATACCCTTGAGCGCATATATATTAACCCATTACATGTATTTCATATACTTTTTGGTCATTATTGTTGAGAGAAATTATTGGTGTCATACTCATGGAGATTCCATGGCTTTGTGCATCAAGCCGAGTAAGTATCGACAGCGAGGTCATCCTGCAATTTCTTTCTCGAGTGAAGAGGTTAATTATATTCTCTATAATATCTACATTATTCTCCTTGGTATATTTATATATTGTATACACTTGATTTATTTTCTAAGATAAACCTTTGAATTTATTGGATTTGAAAATTTTAAGGTGGGATATTTGAATTCTTTATACGTGATCTATCATTTCACATATGAAATTGAATACTATGGGAACTCTATCTCTTTTAAATAGATACTTTTCTCATAGATGGTATTTGTTTATCATTATTGTTGATCTTAATTTTATGTGCTCTGATGTGACTCATGGTAGATCTGGTTGAGTATTCTTTGTAAAAGAATGATGTTGGTATAATTTTAATTTTGATGCTCTTACTCCTTAAAGGTTTTTTTGTCATTCTGATTTACATGCCTTAACTATTGTTTCTCTTTAAGCCTTTTTTTGGTCTTTCTCTTCACATTTTTACTGTGATGCATGGTTTTATGTTTGTTTGGTCATTTATTATGGAGATATCTCATTTTTTGAAGCTTTTCTTAGAGGTGTTGGTTGATATGGAACAACAGAATTTATGTAAAGGGTTTTGCGACTTTTTTATGCTTTGTGATGAAAAACCCTATACTAAATGAAATAACCAACTCTTGAGTTTCAATTAATAAGGTTGGGGTACTCATCAATTTCTTTTATACCTATATCACTATCCCTGAGTATGCATTATTTCAATAGGTATTGTGGAAATTATATTTATTAACCATTATTATGTCACTAAATATAACTGTGGTCTGACTAGATTTTCCCATGCTGATGCCCAAGAAAAATATTAAATAGAAAAATGAGGGGGAGGATCTTTTGAGGAAGATCATTACCACTTGAAGTATCTAGAGAAGTGTCTTGATAGCAAATTTATCGATGTGATGGAGAATTAGGTGGAAATTTTAGTCAATACCTACAGATTTCCATTTTATTTTTCATTTTATTTTTCCATCATATTCAAAAACATTGATTTAATTGTTTATCCAATTATTGATCTGAATCGTATTCCGGTCTATTATATAAGTCCCCCTAACTCTAAAACTATCCTTCTTCCTTCATCTTTTTCGACCATGGTATAAGTATGTTGTAAAATTTAAATAGCTAAATTAGTTTAATTTTTTATATGGATTATCAATTAGTTATGTTTATAAAAATTTTCTATAAAATAGTTTAATTTGTAAATTTCATGTTTAAGTCCTCAATTATTCATTTAGTTAGTAATATTCTTATATATTTCATTATACTATCTTAATTCTATCTACGATTAGGATAAAATTTATTTAGTTGGTTTCTTTAAAAAACTATAGAGAATCTTATAAAATCAGATTCTTTGAGGATGATTATTGTCACTTGAAGTATCCAGAGAAGTTTCCTGATAGAAGATTGAGCGATTTGATTGAGAATAAGGTGGACACTTCATTTTCTACATATCCATTTCTATTTCCATATTCATTTTATTTTTCCATCATGATCTGAAACTTTTATTTAATTTTTTATTCAATTATTTTTCTGAATCATATGACAATCTATTATATATGGATCACAAACTCTACCAGCATCCTTATACCTTTATCACCTTCACCCATAGTGCAGGTATGTTTTAAACATTAAACAACTTAATTAATTTAATGTTCTATATGGATTATCTATTAGTTAAGTTTACAAAAATTTTCTATAAAATAGTTTAATTTGTAAATTTTATATTTAAGTCCTCAATTATTCATTTAGTTGGTAATATTATTCTACAGGTTTGTTTACTAGCCTAATTACCTCTGTGATAAGGCTAAAAATTCTTCATTTTTTTGTTAAAGAAACAATATAGATCCTTATAAAATCATATTTTATATGTGTCAAATTACCTAAATCATGTTGTTAGGGAACCATTCATCTTGTGCATTGTGGTTTTTTATTTTTATCAATGACATGGACTAATTTGTAAGCACTCACTATTTCATTGTTAGATTTGTTTTTTATATTTAAATATTCATTAATATTTATTTATCTTTTTAAATTTCATTGTATCTTCAGAATGCAGCTACTGTAATATTTTTAAGCTGGGGAATTATTTCAAGAACAATTGATTCTAATAAAACACTTGTCTCAGTATCACTATATGTACAACTCATTCAAGTACACAGTGTATTCAGTTTCTGTTGAATATTATTGCTTCTCTATTCCTCTTTATTAAGTTATGTTTCCGCTGAGTTTTGAAAGAAATATGATCTTATTTTCTTTATTAAGGTTTATGAAATCACTTAAACCTTTTTCTGTTAACCCATTGTAGGTATGATCATAATGTCAAGGGTATCAAATAAGGGTATGTTATCAAGGTAATGTAGTAAAAATAAACTCAATCGATCGATATTTTATTAGGTTTCCATGATGAATCGTGATTTATTCATAATTTTTAAATTAAAAATAATTGAACTTTATAAATTATAATCTACGTTATTTTATTTGATAGGATTGAGTGATAATGTTCTAATGTTTTCTCTGTTAATTAAGAGTAAAAACATGCTGGTTGATCCAACAAAATAGAGGTTGGAGGTAAATTTTAGCAAAGATACGATTTTCACTCTCTCTAATGTGCATTCATGTTGACACCAAAACATTCCAACCAACATAAATCTTAGATATAACAATTTTTATAACACGTTCTTCATATTGAAATGAATTCCCACACTCACATGACCATCTATTTTATGTCTATGATTTTGGGGTGATCATGTGTAGTTTTTTTGTAGGTTACATTTGGGTTTTGATTTATTTTCTTTTTTATTACTCTATATATCAATCCATGAGAGGGGGTTTATACGAGGGATAGTTGGAGAAATAGCTCTAAAATCCACTAAATAATATTATATCTCCCTCCCACCCTCCATCCCCCACAATCTAAAACTATCACAGTGTATATTTTCACATATATTAGTTTGATTTCTTTATTCCTAGGATACAATCCTTTAGATGATGATCCATTTAATGGTAGATAATTTGATACGGATGGTGATGCAATGATGGAGGGATTTTACTATTGTATTATAATTTATAACTTATTTCACATTATTTTTTATCACCTATAATTTCTATTAAAATGTTCTAAAACACTATGAACCCATCATCCATGATATAAGATCTACTACAGTAACTAATAACACAACTACTAGAGGGATTTTACTAACATGGTTATATCAGGAAACTATCTCTCCCAGGAACACACCAAACCAATTAATATGACAAAGGTAATATTCCAAAATCCTCTATTTCAATATGGTAGGAGACGAGTTTCAATTTTTTATTTATTCTCCATAACTTCTTCTAGATTTTTTATGCAATTTTTTCCAGATTACTTATGATCACCGTAGTTAGCTGATATGGATAATTTTCTATTTTCAATTAGTATGTACTAAATGAATCACTATAGGATATGAGATTTGACTACATAATATTTCCAATTAAATATTAATTAGTATGTATTCTTATTTTTAAAAATTATTTTATCTAAAGGTAAAAATGTTGGATTAATATGTAGGTGATGAGATCCCAGCTTATTACCTCTTATTCCACCACTATAATTCCTTCTGAAAACTTAATATCTATGGACAATAATAGATTTATTCTATATAAATGTTGTCATATTGGTCATTAATAATTTAACATACAAATTTTAGTAGGTACTTTTACTTCAAATAAATTTGACTTGACATGTTTTAGAGTATTGGATCATTTTTAACATGTATTTTATTTTAGTACTGGATAATTTTTTAGATTATTGGAACAAGTTTTTTAGTTTAGAAGTAGTCATGAAATGTTTTGTAGTAAATCATGTGATTTTTTTGTGTAGTGGATCATGTGTTTTATTTTATTAATGGAGAACCTTTTAGAGAAGTGGATCATGTATTTTAGAGTAACAAATCATGTATTTTAGAGAAGTGGATAGTTATATGAGTTCAACTAAATATGATGACTTTTTTTGGATCAGTGGATATTTTTATTCTATTTTATTTCAGTTGTTTGTTTATTTTGGAGAAAAGGATTAGGTTTTAGTTTATTTTTAACTTCTATAAATCAGATTTAGTATGTCTTCATACTTATTGATTTCTACTGTATTAATGATGTATCCCTATATTAGAGTAGTGGTTTCCTGTTGTTGCTGATTTTTTGTGTCTTCTTATATAGCAGTTTTTCTCGAAGAGTGTCATCAGTGAAATGCATGGTCTTATGGTGTTTGATATCTCATATGGTATCCCTCGGAGATTTCACTGGATTTTCTTATCAGAATCCCTACTAGTATAACATCATGGGCCTAACGGCTTCTATGTTCCCTTTAGTGGCGCCCCATGTGTATTTCCCCTTACTGTTTAATCTCTAGGTTTGGTTCTCTGTATTCACTTTGATAATGTTTTACACTTATACATTTAAAATAGTTAAATTTTATAAAAAAATGGATAGAATCATTTTTTTGATGTTAATGATTTTTAATATTGTTTTAGTTTTTAAGTAGAATATAACTTTTAGAATTAATTAATTTATGTTTAGATATAACATTTCAAATTAATTTAATAGTTCGTGAGATTAATCAAAAATTTATATTTTAATATATAAATTATAGATAATTTATATATATTAATTTGAAATATTTATAATGTCCTTTTATATGTTTTCTATTTTTAATTTCAACTAATTTAGTAGTTCTTAACTGGGTGGGTTTTATTTGTTCAATTTATAAATCAAATCAAAATTGAATTTTTAAATCCATTATTAGGGTGAGTTCGAGTTTTGTATTGAGCTCAAGCCCAAGCTTGAGTATTGTACTGTATTGACTCTACCAAACAAAAATACATACCTGGTTAGTATGAGTTGTTTCTGGTTGTTTTTCCCTATGCATAAATGTTATTTCTAAAATAGTTTTTCAGCATCCAAGGTTTCATTTTGTTAACATTATGTTAAAAATGATATGTTAATAAAAATTATATTATCCTCTCTTGGTTTTGACCCATCTATTTTATGTTAATATTAGAAATTTCGATTTTCATCTTTAAATATTTCTTAGTATTTCTTCTTATTCTTAATCATTGTTGTGTATGAAAAAACACGTGGTGGGTTCTTTTGACATTTAGGATTTAGTACAAGTTGACATCATCATTTGTTCATTTGACAGCCTCAACCAACCATTAATTAATGATAAAAATAGAAGCATAAATATTTTTTCTTGAATTATTTATACATTTATTATCATTGTCTATTAAAATTTATCATTTTACCTTTTCTCATATTGATTATTAAAACCACTTTTTCTTTTTTAGTTTTCATCACTTTTTTATTTTACTATAAAAATCGATTTTTTTAATGTTATTTATCCATCCTCAAAATAACTGTCCATTCCTTTATATTTATCCTTAATGTTTTCTACTATATCAATGATGTCTTAATAGTTTCTAAACTTAAATTACGACAATATCTAATATATATTTGTTACATAAATATATTAAATATTAATGTTCATTATTATCATTGTGATGTAATATTCTCTTATCGAAATCAGTATTTATTTTATAGCGTCGTGTGAATGCACAAGAAAGTACTATTTGGTATAAAAGGATGATTTATCAATAAATGTAAGGATTGATGAGGAATATAGTTTCATACTTATAAGTTGTAAAATTAAAATTAGTAAAAGTGTAGAAATTGTAATATCAAAATATTTTAATTTTCATGAGGAAGAGAAACTATTTTATAAGTAATTTTAGTAAAGTTTATAGACATTTTATTCTCAAATGTTTTATTGCATAAAACAATTAAGAATGTGATTATTCTAAATGTTTTAATGGATTAGTAATAAATCATACATTTGGTGTTGAGTCATCCTAAACTAAGTGGATAATTCTCATTTCATGATCAAGTATGTTTAGAGTGGAGAGATATAATACAATCACATTTCATGATATTTTTATCCAGAGATATAGATTGGTTAATAGAAGATACCTTTTAAACATTTATAATTACTCTATAAATGATGAAACCTTCTCATAAATTTTAGTCACACATTTATATTATTGATAAAATTTGTGTCTCGAACTCGTCCTCTACAATATAAGGATGTGACCAACCACATTGGATGTGAACATTATAAAAATCTAGGGTGCCCTATATTACATTATATTTCCATTATATATGAGTTTTTTTTAATTAAAATATTGACATGGTCAAATAATTAACATGTCATAGTGGTTAATTTCAAGAAAGAAATTATAAAAGAGTTACACTAATCCAACCACCTCTTTATCATTGTTACATAGTATTCCTATGTACATGACTAATAATCTAATTTAAATTTACATATTTTATTTTTTTATTCTTAGAAATATATTTTATTCTTATTATTATTTTTAATATATTATTAATCATATATTACTCATTATATTTTATCATAAACTTTTCAGGAGTTGTTACTATATCAATGTAAGAGTTGAAAATTCTACCATTTCAATTACTATTTGATATTATTTTTATATATATTATGATCATATATCCTTTTTATTTTGATCCTTTATATTTATTGTAGATTATATAATACTCATTATTTTCTATCTTTCCCTTTCTATAAGTCATTATCAAAATAAACTAATGGTTCCCAAATCTAGCAGTAGATTTCTAATTTCATATTATTTGGTTATATTTTATTTTTAGATTTGGTTTTATATAATTCCATGATTTTATATCAATTTTAGTATTATGGATTTTTTATATTATGGATGTGATATTACCAAACCATTGTCATCAACATATTTTAAAAGGACCTTGTAACGCCTATGTAAGTGTTCCCCATTCCATCCACTTCATTTCTTATTTATAATTCATTTCTTATAAAAATTTCCAAACATCATTTTTCATATCATTTCATTATTATATTTCCAACTATTCTACGTTAAATTAAAATATAATTATTTATAATTTACTTATTCCCTCTAATGTTTCCTTTCTTATTGGACATTGGTTTTTTCAAGTAGTTATTCTCAATCAATATTTAATATCCTTGACTTTCTGTTAATATAATTTTGAAAAACATAATTCATTAAGAATATTTATTTAAATTAAAAATTCATTTAGTTTCATTTGAAGATATCAAAATATAATATATATTCCTAATTATTAAACTAGAAAAAGAATTAGATGATTATAAAATTATAAAAAATACCCCATCTCTTATTCAAAAAGTATGAAATTATTAATTATTTTTTAATTATTTTTTTATACACTTGTACTATTTTATTTAATATTGTCAAATATAGATTTTTAATTCATCTATCATAATGGTTTTTTTTGAATAATAATTATAATGGATTTATAATATAACCCTGATAAAATATATAATTATTTCTAAAAATTTAGTTTTATTTGATATCCTTATTATAATTATCAATATTTATCCTTTCATATAATCATTTTTATAGTTATTTTGGAATTATATTTTAATATTTATCATAGTATAATACATTCTTTAAAAGTGATATAATTGTGGTATATAACCATATGAAATAAAAAAAAATTTACTAAATTAACTCGTTTTATTTGTATCATTTGAATATAATAAATTGATAAATAATATTTTTCAAATAATATAAAATTTTATTAGGAAATTAAAATATATATCATAATTCAATTAATATTTTAATAATTTTTTATATCCAATATGGTTGATTTTGAAACCTAAAAATTCATATTTAGATTGATATTTAATGAGTTTCACACTAATATAAAATTATGATTTATTCACTATATTCAATGAAAAAATTCATTTCTAATATATATATTTATATTTTTATTATTATAAATTTACATTATATTTAGATGTAGTATTTGTTATAAAACTAAAATGGTCATTGATAATTAATTTTGAAAATAATATAACCATTTTATTGCAACAATTGTATCTTCCATATTTTTTTTTAAAGATAGGCTTTTCAAAAATTTAATATTAATTTCTCAAAATATATTTCATTTTGAGAATAATATTTTCAAAATGATCATAGCCTCATTTTTCAATATATTTCATTAAAAGATGATTTTGTGGTGAATTGGGGAAACTTTGGATATTATTATAATGTATGTTTTATAAAATTATCAATATATAAATATTTTTCCAAAAATTATACAACATTTTTCATTATATACAATTTATTCATTTCTTTTCAGAATCTATTTAAATAAAATATACTTAATTATAACATTGATAAATAAATTATCAACATTGATGTTTTATTATATATAAATATAACTATATTAGATTCATTACATAGTATATATATTATTTACAGGGTATAATTCTATTTTTTTATGAAATAAAAGTTTAAATAGGCCTATATATGTCAAACATATAATAATAAATTTCATATTTATAAATATTATTCATTTTATTTATCCTAAATAATAAAATGAGAAATGATTATTCAATGTTACCACACTAAATCCTTAAACAAATACCCCCTCATCCCCTCCCTCATTATATCTAAAACTCATTCTTTATCGATAAATATTTTGGTATCCTACACTTAAAACCCGATGAAATATTCATAAGTCCCCACTCAACCAAAAAGAAACTCCTATGAAGATTATAGACTCAATCTAATGGAGGTGACTGAAAAAAAGGTAAGGGTTTCAATGTATCTCATTTCATTCTTATACTATGTTATTTTTACATAAACACTTCCTACTCTTGTAAGTATATGATGAATAAATATCCATGTTATAAAAATACCTTTAATGGTTTATCTATTCTCTAAAAAACTACATTTTTATTAAAGGAGAATAAAACCCACAACAAACAGGGATTTAGGAAAGATACCAAAACATTTAAGGTGTTCTAAAATAGTGTAGACCATGTTGAACTCCCCTAATCAACCTCACCCCTTCTGGTTCAATTTGAAGAATACTATGAAACAAAAAAACATTATTACCTTGATCATCCACCATAAAGGGTGAAAATTAGTCCACAATTTTATTACCCTCATGCCATGTAAGAGGAAGATGAATCTTATTGATATCAATCCACCTCCTGTATTTTCTGATAAGATAAGAAATTGACAAGGGTGTAGAAATCTTTCCCTCCATAAAATTGAGATTAATCATTGAATCGGTTTCAATCCGTTAAATAGATATGTTTCTTTGAGCACACAACAATACCACCATATTCATTTCCTCAGATTCACCTTGAATGGAATTACCACTCCCATCAAATGAAGAAAAGGCAAGTAAAATGATTCCCCTCCCATCACGTACAACATCGTTGCCCCAGATACAGCCTCCAACACAAGAGCCATAAAAGTTCAGCTTAAGACCCATGCTAGAAGGACACCAACTCCCTGAGTTTCCTTTCCTCGTAAGATATCGACGGGGAAAAATTGAACAAATATACCTCAAGGAAGGAGCATCAGTTGAAATTTCAGAATACCGAACCAAATCAAGAAGAAGAATTCTATTCTTAATAACAAATTATCTTTTGAATGAGTTATCTATTTGAAATTACCCATTACCTCTAATCTAACCATTTTTTATAAGACATTACTATGTCTAAACACTGGTTTCAAAAGATATTATTGGTTTTTTAATAATAAATTAAAATTATAATATTAATCATATTGTAATGATTTAATAAATCTAAAATATTTATTAGTTTTCTATACTTTTAAAATATATTTAAAACTATAATTCACATGTGGTATTTTTATACTACCTACGTTAATGATTCTGTAGTTTCGCATAATCTTTTGAAAGATATTCATTAAAATGAATATCATGATGGAATATGAAATTAATAATAAAATAATATAATCTTTGTCACACGATGGAATTTATTTTACTTATTATATTATTAATATATTTTCTATCAATGCTTTCTTCTAGTTTTTGTATGAACCTGATTGAAATTTGGAAAATTTATAATGTTTTATCTTGTCACGTAGTTTGGGAATACAATTGTCGCATGGTTTACCAAACTGTGTTAGAGAACCTTCTTTAGTTTAAATTTTATGCATGGTTTATTCGACGAACATTAGAATAAAATGAATGAATACCCTTACATATAAGGCTTTCTAATTCATTTTCTATGTGAATGTTTAATGTGAACAGGCAGAGCACGGTATGGGGAAAAATGTGAGGGGCACAGTAGAAACAGTGAGGATCATAGTGGAAATTTTGAGAGTGTCCCATAATTTTTAATTTTCTAGTTCTCCTCTTGTTAATAGTTATAAAAAATTGTGTAAGATTACTTTTACGGCCTATGGTTTATAACAGATAGGATTATATTTTTGGTTCATAGTTTGGAAAACCATTGGGAAAAACTATGAAGTTTTAACGAAACATAAAAAGATTTAAATTTATCTTATAAACCTATTCAAATTAAATACCTAAGCACTCTATTATTTCCCCATTCATATCACAGGGCCTATGGATCTATTCCCCTTTGATTTCCCTCACTTATAATTTGATTTATTAGTATTCAATCAATAATTTTTCTCGGTTTCTCATGGTAATAATCTCCAGTTATCTTCTCTTCATCTCTTACTTTCTGTTTCCATTTCATCATGCCATGTTGAGGTCGTGGAAACCTTGGTCACCCATTATGCAACTTATTAAATTGTAGGTTTCATGAACTAATGGCATGGTTGGGTTCTTGGGTAGTTATTATTGACTTCTATGGATTTATTATTACCTCACTTGGTGGAAATTTTGTATTGAGGTACACTACCCCTTCAATTAGAAATTAAATTTTTCAATCATGATTTCTTGTCTGTTTAAATTCATGAATTTAATATAAAATGATATTAGTAAATGTGTTTATTATTATTTGGAATGGAAAATTGGTCTTTAATCAGTGTCCATTGAATACAAAATTTTTTCCCTTTATAATTGAACCACTTAAATTTATTTTACTTTACCATCCATTATAGAAGTTTGATAAAATACTTAAATGGTTATTATTAATGAATTTTTATATTTCATGTTTTATGGTCATCAAAAAAAATTATATTATTCATTGAATATTTTTTTGTCCATTATTCTTTTAAAATATACATATTATTTTATTTTTTAATGAATTTTTGAAATTCCTAGTTCGGGCTTTAAAAGAGAAGTTTCTTAATGAAAATTCCCTTTGAATATGCACAAATATTGTTTATTTAAAAAGGGATGAGGGTTCCCCATGAATGAGATGAATTTATTATACTGATGTTTTTTTGAGTAATAAGATATTTCTAAGTGAGGTTATTGGGGGTGAGTCATGCATATGGTTTCTTAATTGTGTATTTATAGACGTATTTATATAAATATTTTCTTTTAAATGAGGTATTGGATCACCCTAATTTTATAAATCATGGGAAATAATGATTATCTAGTAGAGAACACATATTTTACAAGTTTAGGATCATTCTCTTAAAAGTGGACTCTAGTATAGTGTTCGTCCCAATTTCGTAATACACCTTCAGTTATACCACTTAGGGAACGACTAAGCGTTATGGTAGCTGAATTAAACCAGTTGTACAAATTTGGAAGGATCATGTTATAGTATAATCTAGTTTTCCCCCAGAAATAAAAGGTTTAGAGGATCATTGGTATATAAATATATTATATTTGTTATGTTTTCTTTACTAATATGATAGTAGGATATCCATTTCTTTATATTTCTCGTAATATGTTTTTTCTATTGTTATTTTTTTGGGATCATTTCATTTGGATGACTTGTTGTTTTTTTTTTTAAAATTAACCGACGATTTCATATTTTGAATATGATTTGGAAAATTTGTCTTTTATTTTTATCAAATCCTCAAAAGACAATCTCTTATAAAAAAATTTACCTCTATATCTAAAAGTGTATTCTGTTAATTAAAAGAGAACCATACTGTTATTGGATTTTGATCTAAAAATATAATCCAATATTTTATAAATATTATTTAAAACTAGAATGAAATAGATTTTCAATTTAAAGTCAATATTTTTGGTGTGGTTTCTTTTAATATACCTATATGGTTTATTTCTCATTATGATATATATATATACATATATATTAGTTTTAGGTTTAGAATCTGGTCACTCATGGAGTAGTTGTGGTACATTGTTTCAATGGTAACTTGTGTTTTTATATAGATATTGGGTTTAGTATTGTATTAACTTATTTATTATTTTTTGTATCATACAAGTCGGATAACCTTGTATAAAATTATACATTCAGTTTTATGTATCACATGGGATAAATGCTAATTCATTTATTATTCCATGTTTAGTTTTTCATATTTCTAAAATTGATTATTTCATTTTACATGGATCTCTAACATATAAAGTTTTTACCTAGGACATATGGATGAAAGATCCATGTTAAATATTTTTCATTCAAAATAAATCATTCCCATTGGTTATAATTTTAATCCCTATATCATGTAACCATCCTGGGGGTATTAGGAGCACCACTTGGGAAAGTCACATGCCAACTCGAGTGCCCAGTTAATGGGTTTCACAGAGATGGTTCAGAATAAATGTTATCAGAGAACCATTTTTTATTTGGGTGTCTCTGGAAAACAATAGTAAAGACTGTCAGAGCTCAACTGGTAGGCATTTCAATATTCCAACAAACTCTTACATGAAATGATCCTCGATCTGAAATGGTATGTTGGATTTTATATATATAAATATTATCATTATTTTTTTATTCTAGGATTTTTTTCTACATTAGTGATATTTGTAATTTTTTTCAATTTATATACATGATTTAGAGGTTTTTAATGCTTTAGAGGTGATAAGGGTAGACAAATTAGAAGAAAAAATTTACACCACATGGTCTAAAAAATCATATAAAAACTATTAATATAGTATGGTTTTCCTTCTAGTGGTTTTTGTATAATTGGAACCTAGTCAGCCAAATCGTTTGGCCAAATTGGGAATAGCAAGAACACCCTATAAAAAAATTAAACTTATTTCTATCTTGTACAGTTTAAGGTTATTGGTGGTTGTAATTTAGTGATATATAACGTGTATTCACAAATAAAAAATTTATTTCAAAGGGACTAAATGGGATATTTTTTATAATTTTTGAGTCATTTTAGGGAATTTCTTACAAAATAGTGATTTTTTTTTGAATGAGGGGAAATAGTTTTAAAACTAAAGAGATGAATTTTTAAATAATGATGTGTTATTTCATATGTGGTAATTGTTTTTTTATGATTTAATGTAGTTATAATAATAAATTATATTTTTTAAAATTGATAAAGAGGATTTATCAAATGTTAAGATTATGTTTTGAAATGCTATCAAACGAAATAATAATGGATTTTTACAATTACGCCTTGATATTATTATGTACACTTTTGGAATTTATAATGGGGGTTGAAAAAAATTAAAAGAATTAAATAATTTCATATATCATATGTATTTAAATGAAGATATTGAAATGAAACCTTATATTTTGAAGATGGGTGTGTAGTTTTAAAATAATTTAAAGGGGCACATTGATTTTTTTTGTTCTAGTTACTTGTTTAATAGAGTTATTAGGTTGAGTTAGATATCATATTTTATTAAATGGTATTCAATGTTTATAGATCTTGATTATTCTTATGTTTATTTTTTAATTGAATCATGATTCCCAGTATATTTTGAAGGGATCATAGATACCCAGAACCATAGAGATTCCGTTATAGTTATACATCCAAGGAATCAAGTATAACCTTCCTATTTATTGATTTTTCCCATACTCTAAGTGGTGTGGTGAATCAAACATTTCTTATTCATTTTTTCAGGTTATTGTTTTAGGACTTCATAGATGTTTGATTCTTCAAAGATGAATTTATCTAGACCTTACTCTATGGGTGTTCTCATATATTCTAGCTCCCTTGTGGATGTGATCAGTAAATAAATAATGGTGTAATTAATTTCTAGGGGCCATCCTGGTGGGGGTTCTGAACCTACAAATTTTTTTCTCAGTGAAGGTCCACTATACTAGGAGAGAAAGTCATTTTATGGTCTAGTTTTAAAATATTTTTAAACTAAGGTATTTTCCAAATATTGGAAATTCTTTTTGTCACCTTTTAATTTGATTATGTTTTGTTTTTGTGATTCGATACTTAAGGATGTAAATTAAATATGAGACACAGCCTAAACAATCAATTTTTATTTTAGTTCTATTTTTTAGTATCTCTCCTTATGTATTAAATCCATTCAAATTTTTAATGATCCTTAGTTGTGAGAGATGATAGAATCACATTGTGAATAATTTCCATTATGGTAATTATAAATATTTAATGGGTGGGTCTTGGGTTTTTCTAATATATTGATGGTATCTCATAAGGGGAGATTAAAGGCCCCATTTTTTGTTTTTCTTATCTCATTACCTTAATTTGATGAGTTATTTTTTATTCTTTCTAATCTTTCGAGTAATTTATTGGTTTTGGAGAGTTCATGTTTTGGATGAATTCTGAATATAGTTGGGAGACCACTATTGATTATCAATTCATTATTGGGAGATACATGTTTCCTTATGATGTGTAGTGGTTGAATCTCGTACTCAAAACTTTTTTTAATTAGACATTCATTTCATTTGATCATTATCTTTTTGTTATCCTTTTCAGGTATTATTTGATTTCCCATTATGTGAGGAGTTTGGCACTTGTGATAATCTCAAAATTTGTGATCATGTTTTAATTCTTGGTATATGGATCTAGTTTTCAAAAGTTATTTAGGAGAAATTTTTTTCCCATATTGGTTAGTTTCATGTACTATGTCTATATCGTGGTCGTGGTGTTCCATGGTTTTTAAAAATGATTTTTTGTTGTGGAGGTTGAACCTCAGAGTTACCTTTTTTCATGCTCTCTAGCTGGTACTTTATAGGGGTATAATGTGTTATTATGGGGATAATTGTCACAAATAGACCTTTTTTGTCATTATTATATTAATTTATATCCTCTTATTCATTTTCAGGTATTTTGGGACAATCATGATTTAAATTTTGAATAATAATGATGTTTTCTCCCATACATGGTTGGGGTTCACAGTGACCATAATATTTATGAAATTGTTCTAATTAACCTTCTTTAGGATTCCTTGTCACGTGATTTAGTTCACAAGGATTATCATAAACCATGACCATACACCTACATAGAGTATTTTCATGTTCATTTTGAATGTTCATGGGTAGAACATGGTTTAGGGAGAACCTCAGGGGTCATAAAGGAAATTGTGCAAGTGATTCACCCGAGATATTTTTTTGGCACATTGATTGTGCATGGTTAGAATAAACCTTGATGTAACAATGTGAGGGACTTCATCTCATAATAGAGGGTTTTTCATATTTTTTGCATGGTATGGTAAGTCGTGTGGCTAAATTATACAGCCTTCCCAAAACCTAAAATGTTGAAAAATACACTTTTATCCCTCTTCTAATTAAATCTCTAAACCCTCCATTATTTCCCCATTTGGAACGCACATGCCATGCACAATTTAGCTTGATTTCCCTCCTTCTCATGGTTATTTCCTCACATTTCATCAGTCATTTTGCATCATTTCTCAATATGAGCACCACTAGTTATCTTCTACTCATCTCTACCTTATTGTTTCTCTTTTCTCTTTACATGTAATGGTCATAGAAAACTAGGGATTATATTGAATAATTTTTTATATTGGGGGTTCCTTTATTTTAGGGTTCTTTTGAGTTTCTATTTCCATCTATGGATATATTATTTCATCTATTGGTGGAAGAAATGTATGATGGTATAATTACACTACAATTAGGCTTAGAATTTTAGAACCTTAATTGATTTCATGTTTAAATCAATTATTTATATATAAATTTATAGTATTAATTTTTATAATGATTATTTGGGAATAAAAATAAGTTTTTAGTTTGTTTACATTGAATGAAAAGGTGTTTACCTAATTTCTTATATTAAAACTATTTTACCTAACTATGCACACCAGATGTTTAACAAAATGCCCAAATATCATATATTAATGATTTTTATATTTCAAGAGGTTTATATTTCAAACTAGTTTCAAAATGGTTTGTTGATGCTTTCAGGGTGTGGTTGGTTCATTAAAAATGGGTCTTGTAGTATGTTTTTTTATGATTTGTAAGTCCCTATTGCTACTTTTAAAGAGGTGTTTCTTGATGAAAATGACCTTGGAATATGACCATGGCCTTGTTTATTTAAAAATTGGACAATAGTGTCCTTGGTATTGGATACATTTATTATATTAACGATTTTACTCTAGTTTAACATCATGCTTTGACTAATGTCCTATAGTATGGTGTTCACCTTACTTTAGAAATTTACCCCATAGTTAGGACAACTGGGGAATGATTGGGAATTAGTGTGGTTGGATTACATCAGGAATGCCAAATTTGAGGGATTATTTTTTTAGTATGTTCATGTTTTTCTCCGGATCTCCAGGGTACCCATGATCATGGGTACTTGACTATATTTTATTGGATATGTTTCCTTTATTACTGTGATGATAGGTTATCCTTTTCTTTGCATTTTCTATAAAATTTTGTTATTGTAGTTATGGTTACTTTTGGATAACATGTTAATTATTTTATAAAGATAAATTGGGTTATTCATGTTTTTAAAATCATTTAAAACCACTTTTATTATTTTGTTAAATCTTTAAAAGATTGTATCATAAAATATTTTAACCTTCATATTTGAAATGATTGTTTTAAATGAAATAAAGCAACATATTGATATTGTCTTTATATTTGAGTGAGAAAAAACAATGTTTGATAAATTATATTTAAAAATAGATTTAAATGGATCTTTCATTTATAGGGATGCATGAGTTGTGGTTTTTTAAGAACCGAGTTTTTTATTTATGTACAAATCCTTTTCTTTATATCACTTTTTAGTTTAAATGTTTAGATATGGAATAATATGAATTCCCTTTAGGGTAATAGATGTATCTAGGGTGTCCAGGGCTGGTTCGGATCTCAAAACCCAACCCTTGGGGTGAAATAGGTTAGGTGCATAGTCAGTAGAAACCATGCGTGGAAGACCGCATGGTTAGATGAAACTATGGAAGGCTAGACAATGGAGTCCTTCTGGTTGTATGGTTAGAAAAACCGTGTGATTTGAGACGCATGAACATGTAGGATTTTCCAATATTTTAACAGAGGATTTTTTCATGGTTTGCGATTGGTTAGTCAAACTTTGTGCACTAACAGTGTGGGGTTCCCCTCCCTACAGCAATGTGTGCACTGTTGTCATACAGTTTGAAAAATCATGCATCCATACTGTTTGACACTATGTTTTTCTGAATTTACCAAACTACCCCTAATTAAATCTTATTATTCAACCCTAATTTCTCATTCCTTCTATAGATAGAACCCTCACCATTGAGAACTTCTCCTTGGAGACTATTCTAGGATTTTCCTCTGATCGTCCATCTGAGCTCAGAATCAGGATCCTTTTGTCTCATTGTATCCACACTAGTAAGATCATGATTCTTTTTGTTCCATTCCATGTTTGGTTTAGTATTTATTGTGCTAATAATTTAAAAATTAATTTTCCCTATTTATAAGTTTTTCATTTTTTCTTTGATTTAACTCAATCTGAGTAAAATTATAAGATTATACTGGACGAAATATCCACTAAAAACTTACAGTAGGTGGTTTCACGCCTTTCGTTTAATGTCTAAGTTTTTATATATTATGTTGTTCCATGCACCCAATTCCCAGATGATTCCTTGAGATGAATTTTGATCCATGAATTTAATTGATTGGTATAGTCTATTCAATTAATGATCACCATTGAAGTAATAAATTGTTAACAATCCTTGAGTGGAACCACCCCTTTGGGTGAGTGGTGTACTTCATGGGTCATTTTGATGGTATATGAATTTTGTATACCTTTGAGGTGTTCCATTTACCTTATGTCATCGGATTTTATTATTGAATTGTCAATTGATGATTTTAATTGTAATTCAAATTGGAATTGAGTTGACTAATGGGGAGGGAGGGATGAAAATCTCCTTGGACTTGGTTATGTAATAGCTTGATGAAGCTCGAGTTTCCCTTATAATAATTTTTCCTTGTGAGTAGTTGAGAGGTAATTGTTTAAGCTTATCCCATGTCTTGAGTCACCTTTTGAGGTGAGTTTGAATAGAAATTTTCATGATGAAGAACATTACAAGATTAAATTAACTTCTTTAAATGAAATTTATAAAATTTTATTGAATTGACTGAATTGTTTTATGCCTTGAGTGACACATGGATTTAGTGAAGAATGCCATAGAGAGAATCAATTGGATTGTACCTTTCTTATTCCAGAGTGACACTCGGACTCCTGATATGGAATACCGAGGAAATACTCATGGGGGTGACTATTATATGTCAAGTGATACATCGATTCCAAATTAGGAATGTTAAGGATGATCTTATAGGGAATTTGATCATATATGAAATGGGTGCTACTTGGACTCCCTTAGTGGACCAACAAGGATGGACATGAGTTGAAGCGATGTTAAACCACACCTAGAGAGATACGTAAGTTCTTTTTAGGATCTCCTTGGATAGGATTGAAGGGTTGTCTTCCAAATTAGTATTTTCAAGGATGGGCTTAGGTTCATAATTAAATAAAGAATGAAATGAGTTATATGATGCATCTGCTAAGACAAAGTACAATCTTGCATTCACTCTTTGTATTTCACTTTATGGGTGGCCTGTTAAGGAATACATTGATCGTATATTTTTATGGGGGATGATGTAAATTATTCCAGGTATCAATAATAACTTATTAAATGGAATTGAGTCATTAAATTAATTGGTTATTAAATGAGAACCTGTATTTTATAAGATTTTTACTTTCAGTAATTTATTTACATATTACCTTACTGCATGCACATTTTGATTTTTATATACTAACTGATTGGATAGAACATGAACGTGGGTGGTTGCCTTCTAGGATCATATCTCACAACCTTTTCAGGCCTCTGATAGAACTCGAGAAGACTATATGATTTCAGGTATATATAAGGGAATGTGACCTAATACATGTTCTTTATTACTTATATAGATCAGGGGAGCATGGGACTATTCTTAGGCTCGTGATTCTAGTTATATTATTTTTGAACTTTTTTAATTTTGATAGATGTATTTTAATAAATTACTAGTTAACTAATTTGGCTACTTGGAAGATACATTTATCATCATCATTGTATATGATTTGCTTTTGGCATTGTTATATATTCCTGTTGTGTATCTCATGTCTAGTTATTATTACTGATTTTTATACTTATCTAATATTGTATTTACATTATGTTTCAATCTGGTATTGATGGAATAGAATCCCCCAGAACACACCAAGTCCCTCACTGCTAGTCGACATCCTCTGGTGTTTGCAGAGATGTTCTTGAGTCCATGTTGCAATCCAGGCTTGGGGAACCTTTCAGTGGCATTGAGGTTTGGGATGTTACAAAGTGGTATAAGAGCCTTCTTTTTTGGTTTTATTTACGTTATGTAGAAAATGGAAAGGGAAAATAAGGATATGGGATTTGTTAATGATGTGTGCATGGTCGTAGCTATCTCACATATAAGAAAAAAGTGGAATTTCCTCAAATAGAATTGTTTTTTTCTAGATTTTGAATATTAAAATTGATTTGATTCCACTATTGGGTGACACGCTTGAATTGTGATATTATTATTTATATGATTTTGGGTTCTATTGTGTTGTAACCCGATGATATGAGGGTATGTATTCTCATGCATCATTTTAGGCACTTTACAGGAATCAAATTCCATACATTATGTCATTCCATTTCGGATGCATTACTTTTTTCATGAAATTGTGATATGTTTCATGATAAATATACCTACTATTGTGATAGGTATTCAGGAATGTTTTATGGTGTGGATTAGGTGGGTCCCACATTTTTATTCATGGGGTGTATGGAACTTTATGGATTAGAATTTAGTGAACCATTGGTTGAACCTTTTAAAATGTATTGTGATAAATGTAAAATCAATTATATACAGGGAATGAGTATAGAAATGAAATGGAAACTAAGATTTATTATAGAAGAGAACATAACCCAGACGCGACATTAGTAGTGGGTAGTAAGTAGTGTCTCTTTCTTATAAAAGATCTATAAAACACCTATACCTGACTCAAGGAGCAGGAAGAGGGGTGTGTTATTATATAAGAAGGCATGAACTTTGCCTATTGTTATATTTGTGCTTTTTTATGAGAAAATTTTGATAAAAATATCGATTTGAGGCATTTGTTTAACATTGTAGAGGCATACCACCATGAAGACCTATCATCGTAGGCTAGGAGGGTGTTGATGACCACACTATGAAGGTGGTGGTCCATGGGATACTAGTGGATCCTCTAATAGTGTCCGCTGTGACACTAGTTGTTGTACCAAAAATAGGTTTTAAGGCACAGTTACGTGAAGGGTTTTTGAATTTCATGCAGACCATTTAGGGAGCACCCAGACCTGGTATGACTATGGAAAAATTGTTGCATGAGTTCTAATAGTAGAATATTCCCATGTTTTTGGGGGATAGAGGACCACATGATGTGGAGTAATGGCTAGAGGCCATGTTTCCTCTCTTTGATCATCTAGATATGCCTCCTGTGGGGAGGGTAAATCTCTCTACGTATAAGAAGCATGATTTTGGAAATATATTTTGGGATTTTATTACTCAGAAGAATCGGCATTGAGAGATGTCCTGGAGGGATTTTCATATGGACATGTATGATTAATTTTATCCCAATATGTTGAGGTCTGATATATCCCAGGAGTTCTTATACCTGAACAAGTGTGCATTATCTGTTATGGATTATTCATCAAGTTTTACTATTGTATAACACTTTTCAGATATTTTGATGGGTGAAGAGTTATCAAAAGACAAGTGATTCGTGGATGGTATCACATATGACATCTAATAGTAGGTGAATATATTTTGAACTAACTGCCATTTATGGAATAGTGAATTAGTCACTTATTATAGAGTGTAACTTAAGAGAGGTTGGGGTTGAGATCTAGGGTGGTTCAGCATCTAGATCTAGTACTATAGCGACTGGTAGTGGGAAGCATCCAATGGAGCTTCCACATGGTGATATTAGTAGCCAGACCACATACTCAAGTAGCTAGGTGATGTGCTACCAATGTGGTAGGTCAGGTATACGATGCCATATTGTATGAGTGACCCAGTCGAGTATCGATCTTAAAACAATATGGGTCATCTATAGTTCTTCTACATAATTTTTCCACTAGAAACTAGTGAGAGGGTCTAAACTGACTTCATATTTTGGAGTGGGTTTAGAAGCTTCCCATCAGATAGGGAGATGGAGTGAAGCCAGCTAATTATTCCAAGGTGGTGTTTGTGCTCATGGTAGTCAGACCTCAGTTTTGTAGTGATATTTGGGAAGATCTTCTCAGGGTATCTAGGTTGTTTCATAGGGCCTAGTGTCAGGGCAGATATATACAGTGCAACCAAAACCTGAGGAGCAGTATCCGAGACCTTCTAAAATGTAAGGTACAACTCTAGTAGCCTCTACTTTATCTTCTTCTCATTTTCATATAATGTATTCTCATAGATTTATATCTATTTACAAAGTGGTGATCCTTGTCCTCAATGTTCAAACTTTTGATACTGTTATGACGCTTGACACTCTATTGGGGATTAGAACAGAGAGTGTACATCAACGCAGGGAGTTATCCCTTGAGATTTGTGGGTGTCACTTCAAATGGGACCTCCATTTCCTTGATATGAATAGATTTGACATAATTCATGGGATGGACTGCTTGGTATCCTTTCATGATTTTGTTTATTTCTATCACTAAAGGGTGTCCTTCACATCACCAGAGGGAGGTTAGTTTATTCAAAATGGTGAATGAGATGTCTAGGTAAGCTAAGATGGACCCAAACATTGTGGGATGGGTGGGATGATATCCCATATTGTGAGTTTATATCTAGATGATCAGGGAACATGTCATATAAATTTCCCTCTAGTGGTTGATCATTTTAGGGACATTTTACCTATTTAATCATCAGGATTACCTCTAGTGAGAAAGGTAGAGTTATATATCAAGATAGTTCTATGAGATACACTGGTATCCATTCCTCATTATAGGATGGCTACTTCTAGAATGCAAGATCTCAAGAGGCTACTAGATTATTTAGATATAAAGTGTTTTATCTGACCTAGTAAATCTCTATGGGGTTCACTATTTCTTTTTATCAAAATCCTAACAAAAATCTTAGTTAATGTATAGATTACCAGAAATTGAACTAGCTGATAGTTAAGAATCGATATCCTCTACCAAGGATATAAGATCTATTTCATCATCTCCAAGGAGCTCAGGTATTCTCAATGATTGATTTGATATCTTGTTATCATCATGTGCATGTTAGACCATCAAACATAACTCACACAACTTTTCATAGTAGGTATGGTCTTCATGAGTATTTGGTTATATTGTTTGGTCTCATTAACATGCTAGCAGTCTTCATGGCACTGATGAACAGATTATTCCATCCTTATTTGGACTCATTTTTCATGGTATTCAAGGATGAAATCATGGTGTATTCTCACAATCGACATTACCATTCTAAACATCATGAGATCATCTTGAGTACACTGAGAGGGCATTAATTATATGATAAACTCAAAATTTTCCACTTCTAGATGGATCAAATTCACTTATTGGGTAACATATTTTCAATCATAAGTGTATCATTCGACCCATAGATGGTGAGAACTATAGTTTCCTTGGAGAATCCCAATAATGTCTTTAAGGTACGAAGTTTCTTGGGGGTAGTTGGATATTAAAGTCATTTCATATAGGACATATCATTCTTGGAATCTCCATTGAAGGAATTCAATAAAAAGGGTGTGAAATTTTTATGGTCATATTCTTGTGAGATGGCCTTTCTGGAGCTGATAGGGAGATTGAATTCAGTGTCGATACTAATTTTTCCTGAACTAGATAGGAGTTGTACTATTTACTATGATGCATCAGGTATCGGGTTGGGAGAAGTCCATATGTAGGGAGATAGAGTTGTGGAGTATGGGTCTCTGTAGTTGAGGCCACATGAGAGGAATTACCTGATGCATGATCTCAAGTTATCTACAGTTATTCACGCATTTTGAAGTTAGATATATTACTTACATGGGGATAGTTTTTTTCTATACACATACCACAAAAGCCTCAGGTCAATATTTACACAACATGATCTAAATATGAGGTAGTGAAGATGGGTAGAATACCTACAATATTTCGACATTGATCTTGCTTATACTCATGGTAAAGGAAACACAATAGTCGATGCGCTGATCTAGAAGACTTAGATACATGTAGTCTAGTAGGCAAGTAGTGAGTGGAAGATTAATTATTTTTTCTCTGAGATAAACTTGGAGGATCATAGCATTCATGGGTAGACTTTTCCTTCATCCTTAGTTGTTACCTCTATACTTTTGTATTGAGTGAGGATGAGGAAGTTATAAGATTCCAAGGGCCTTGTCCAATGATAGAGTGTGGTAAGAAAGGGCCCTCCTCTAGGTTGGTCCATAGTTGAGGATGTAATTGTGCTAGTACATGGTCATGTATGGGTTTCATCATACATTTTCACTATGTTTATTTGGGATTTTCCTGATTCAGCTTGGGCAGTGCATCCCTGAGTCACCAAGATGTATCGTTGTTTTTACCTCCAGTACCAGTGTTCGGGAATAAAAAGATATATTTCTGGTTTTTTCATGAGATATTTCACCTATCAGGTAGTGAAGTAAGAACACCAAATACTTGCCATAATTTTACAGTAGCTACCCATTCCCGAGTTGAAATAGAATGATGTTGTGATGGATTTCATGATCGGTTTTCTGAGGACAATTTAAGGTAATGATGTGGTATGGGTTGTTGTTGATAGCCTCACAAAGGTTTCGCATTTCATACAGATCAAGTAAACCATTAGTGTGGATGAGAATGGAATATTTTATATCCATTAGAATGTATGAATTCATGGGGTCCAACATACTATCATTTTAGAAAGGGATGCCTAGTTTACTTCACATATTTGATGGGTGTTATAGTGGGAGTTGGGTAAAAATGTATCTCTAAGAACAATATACCACCCTCATGCCAATGTCTAGTTAGAATGCATGATTCAGGTTCTAGAGGACATGCTACGAGTATACGATCTGGATTTCAAGGTCTCTTGGGAGAGGCATATACCCCTGGTTGAATTTTCCTACAATAATATCTATCAGGATACTATTAGGTGGTTCTTTATGAGACATTGAATGATATTCCATGCCGATAAACCCTATGTTGGTAGGAGGCAGGATAGGTAGTTATTCTTAGATCTTTTCTTGTTTAGGAAACCACATTAAAGGTGGAGTTAATTCGAAAGAGGATGGCTATTATGTTGTCTCGTTAGAAATCATACGCCGATCGCTGCAGATGTCCTCTAGAATTAGAGGTCATGGATCAGCTCTTTTTATATGTTTCACTGAGGATAGGACACATAAGGATTAAGAGATTCTGTAATTCTTCACCATGATAGGTTGGTTTGTTCGATATTTTAGAGACAGTTGGGCTGGTAGACTATTGGTTGTAGTAACCTCAGAGGTATCGGGCCATACCTGATGTCTTATATGTATCTCAACTGCTTCATTATCATTAAGACATGTCTCATTCCTTTTATCCTGAGGAGGTTGAGTTATAGGGAGATGTGTCCTTTTAGAAGCATCTAATATGGTTTTTAGATCATAGCATGAAGGTTATCCAAGGCTAGTCCGTCCCACAAGTACAGGTGGTATGGTAGCACAAAAAAGTACACGAAAAGACCTAGGAGCAAGAGGTCGATGTACGATCACAATGGCCAGAGTTATTATCAAACATTCTTAACAACACTTGAGAGGGAAATTCAAGGAAGAATTGTTTTAAAGGGGAAGGTTTTTAAGAACCCAATTCATTCTTGAGGTAAAGATCCTTTTATTTCTATCAATTTTAAATTTTATATTTAAATATGGCCTAATATGAATGCCCTTTGGGGTCATGGATGTATAGAGGGGTGTTTGGGGATGGTTTGAAGATTGAAACCCAGATACTGGGGTGAAATGGGCCTAGTTCATGGTCAGTAAAAACTATGTGGGGTAGGCCGCACAGTTAGACGAAACTGTGTGAGCCTAGACAACGGAGTCCTACAAGCCGCATTGTTAGACAAACTGTGTGATTTGTGGCACACGACTTTATGATAATGTCTACAGTTTTTAAAAATTATTTTTTTTGTGGTTTTCTCATGGTTAGTCAAACCATGTGAACTAACCATGCGGGGTGCCCCTCCCTACAGCAAAGCTTGCACGGTTGGCATATAGTTTTCCAAACCGTGTTGCCAAACCATGAAACCCTATGTTTTTGGTGAATTTAAAAAACTACCCCTAATTAAATATTATAATTCCACCATCATTTATCATTCATCCTATAGATAGAACCCTCACCCTAGAGATCTTCTCCTTGGAGACTATTATAGGATTTTCTAACGAGCTTCCATCAGAGCTCAAAATCAAGAAATGTTTGTCTCGTTGGATCTGCACTGGAAATATCTTGATTCATTTTGTGATGTTCCTCATTTGGTTTTGTATCAACTATTCTATTTATGTGAAATAAAAGTTTCCTTATCAATATGGTGTTCATCCATTCTTTAATTTTCTCCCGATCTGAGTCAAATTAGGAGCTGATATTGGTTGAGCTATCCACTACAAACCTATGATATGTGGTCTCGTTTCTTTAATTTAAAGTCGAAGTGTTTATATATAAAGTTCTTTCATGCACCTATTTCTCATTAAATGGAATGAAATTAATTTTGATCCTGGAATTGAATTGAAGGGTATATCCTATTTAATTAATGAGCCATGTTGAAATGTTAAATTGTTAAGAATTCTTTAGTAGAGCAACCTGTCACACCCATGTCCTTCATTTATGGTAATGTTTTCTCTTATATTTTGGAAATAACTTAACCCCCTAATTTTTTCTTAGGACCCCCTTGAAATTGATGGAAGTTGGAAACATTTTGAGTGGACAAAAGGGGGCACACGGTTTGGGCACATGGTTTGCAAAACCTTGCAAGCAAACCATGCGGCCTGGTCCATCTCATTAAAATTGATTTTAATTACCATTTTATCTCTACTAGTATTTATCCAAACTCACCTCTTTCTTCCCCCATCTGACCATTACAGCCATTTCAACATACCAATCACATCAAACCCTCCATGGAACTCCATTTTGAAGGGGGATTTGGTGGAGAAACATCAAACATCCTTAAGTAAGTGAATTTCCTCCTCAGTTCATTTATTTTTCATGGGGTTTCTTCCCCTATTCGTGAATTTACCTATGTTTATAAAGTAGGGTTTCAAACCAATGGATTGATCCGGGTTTTCTTGGTCTATTATTTAGGTTTTAGGATTGATATAATTCCCTTGTGGTGCGGCGGTGGTGGGGTTGGATTTTTGAAAAAAATTCAAGAGTTTTGATATTTATGGTAGGTTATTAGATGGGTAATCAATTCTAGATAAGTTATCCTTAATTCATTTCTATTTTATCACACTTATTATCCATTATCCTTGCTACGAAATCTGGTTTTTGTGACGTTTGTTGAGCAAATGATTTTTAAGTACCAATTTGGTGTCAAATTGGGTGTTTTACATGTCTATTTTATGTTATGTAAATGGGGTTGATTTGTAAATCATGTAATGGGTTTATAGAAAAGTATTGGGTGCTTAGAATTCTGTTTCAGTGTATATGGGTATTCCCATGGTGTTCAAAGTGGGATTTTAAAGGGATTTTGTGTGTAAAGATTTGTTAAATTTTGTGAAGTTGTTTTATTAAAATTTTAAAGGCTTTATTGGGTGGTGTAAGTGGTGAAAAACATGAATAGCTACTGTTTTGAGTTTATTTTGTCCATAAATATTGTTTTGTTGTGATAATGGATTTTTCATCATGAAATAATGGTTTGAGCTTAAAGGGGGAAGACCAGGTACCTAGGAGGGAGGATATGTACTAGTATTATAGTGATCCAGATGGGTTTTGTCCCTATTTACCTGTGAAAAATGGATAAAGACAACACTAAAGAACTATATTTATTATGATTTTTGTCAACTAGGTTATGGTTATGTTCCCTACTAGTGGATCGAGCACAATAATGGATTTTTCTATTGTTACTTTACACTAAGGTACGAGGTACATGGGGCCTGAGACAGACTAGTGCCTAGGGATGTTCCCAAGATTTGTGCTCAATGAATCTTGTGTACTTATATTTGGAATAAGGTGGTTTTTTATAGAAAATACATTAGCCTACATGTTTTATTAAAAATATATCATTCATGGAAAATCCAATTTGAAAAATGTTTACATTTAAAAGTTCCATTCTTTAGAAATTATTTCCACGACTTATTGTTTATCAAAAATGTCATGCTTTTTATCTAGTATTGATTACTCTATTGAATAAAATGGTGGTATCTTATTGGGATTAGTCTCACACATTAATTACACCCCTTGGGTGTAAGTATACTTGGTCATGTTTGACACAGGTAAACGAAAAGCTTTGCGTGATAGCAGTTCGGGTTGTTAGTTCTCATCCATGGTGTGGCGTTGTGGAGGCGACTTGTGGGTGATGATCCCTTATCATGTAGAGTCTGTGGGGCTGTTTTTATACTATTTTGATATGTCTTTGGACATCTTATTCTATGTTTAAACATATTTATTCAGTTCAGGATTTTTTATAAACATCGTTTGGTATGATTTTTTCATATTCGGTTTATCGGTTGGTTTTGATGTTTTATACTTCCATATTTGGGTAAATAATTCCCAAACCAAAATATGTTATACCCATGAACTTGTTCCATCCCATGGGGATAAGGAACACCCTTCAGGACTTGTCATGGGCCAGGTTTTTTACCGTTTTTGATGGCAACCATATTCAGTTCGTGACTAAATGGTATCAGAGGAGGCCAATGTTTTTGCGAGGTATTATTATTTTTGAATGAGTCGGGATAGAAAGAATCCAGGACTATCGTGGCTCGGGGTTTTTGTTATGAGTAGGGTGCATGGCCCACACCTCTCTCGGAAGACCTCGAGTCACCATGTAATATTGGAATTGTTTATTTGACTTCACTTCCAGGTGAGACATGTGGGCTGCAGACTACATGTAAACATCGGGCGAGGGTGAAGTAGTGGTTTATTTTATTTATGTAATTTTTTTGTCTTCATTATATTTGATGATATTGATTTAATTTTTCAAAAAGGTTGTATTAATTTTTTCTCTTGTGACTGTTTCCTTTTTGTAGCAACATTCCTCCCTTGAAATATCCCTTGCACCCACAGGATGAAGCCGGAGAGAGTTCTCCCTCACTGCTTGATCAGAGGCTAGTAGAGGCTATAGTTCGACCTGTCCAAGATCTAGGACATGGAAATAATCATATTATAACTCATATTAGAGAGTATGTGACTGGTCCTAGGAAGGAAAAGGACCGGAAGTTTCTGTAAAATAAGAATCCTACTTTATGAGGTAGCATAGAACCCCAAGAAGCAGAGTACTGGCTCGAAAAGATCAAGCACATGTCCGAGTTACTGGATACACCTAAGGATCTCAGGGTGAAGTGTGCATTTTTTTGTTGGAGGGTCGTATCCACAGGTGGTGGGAATCGGTACTTCAAACTAGTAAGAATGATAAGATGTGCTAGGGAGATAGTATCAATAGTGTTCAGTGGCATATCTTCAATGAAGAAATGGAACTAGGAGGATCAAGTGAAGAAGGGAGGTTGTGGTTCAGGCCACTCTTCTAGGAAATTTTCATATGTGGCTTCTGATGAAAGATCGGTCCTGTGCCACCAGTGTGGATGACTAAGGAACATCTGACCAGCATTCCCACTTCCTCTGAATTCTGTTTATCAATAAGGATGTATCGATCACTTGCAGAACTTTTGTGGGGTGTCACGTCCACTTCAGAGTGGGCCAGTGTCAGTGGCATCAAGAAGAGTATTAGCTCAGTCCGAGCTGTCATGGATGGGGGGTCTCGTTTTGGAGGATGTGGTGGTTAGTTTGGGTCATCTTCTGGGATGATCCAGTTTATGGAATATTAACAGACTAGTGGTCTTCCTAAGGCAGAGATACAACATCCTCATACAGTGGATGAGGAACCAATAGGATCAGAGATGGGACCGTCGATAGTTCGAGGTACCATTTTGATTTCATATTATATTGCAGCTGCTATTTTTGATATAGTGCCTCTATTTCATTCATTTCTTCCTGTTTTGTGGACACGCTGAATTTTCCAACCGAATTGTTGTCTTTTGCGATGGAGATGGTGATGCTGCTGGGAAAGAAGAAGGTGTAGGGTCTCAGGTGCCTGTCGTGCGTGCTTTCTATGTCAGGGGCTGAGATAGATTGGGAACTATTGGTATTAGATATGGATCTGTTTGAAATAACACTTTTCATGGATTTTCTAGAACACTTCTAGGTGAACATCGATTGCTATAGGCGGCGGGTCAGTTTCACGGCACCTAATGGGAGTTGTCAGGTTTTTCGTGGGGAATGGGATCCTCGGTCGATTCGTGTAGGACCTCCACTCCTAGAGTTGGGAGATGTGGTTTTTAGTTATCATCACTTGAGATAGTGGATGATGGTCATGTTCTTCAAGGAGAACTACCACATGTAGTTGATGAGTTTCCAAAGGTTTTTCCAGATGATTTTTCAGGTTTTCCCCCAGAGTAGGATGTGAAGTTCTTGATTGATCTCGTGCCGAGAACATAGCTGATATCTCTTCCCTCATATCGCATGGCCACCACCAATCTAAGGGAATTAAAGATATAGTTGGACAACTTATAATCCAAAGGATTCATTTTCCCAAGAGTCTCTCCTTGGTGTGCACTTATGTTGTTCGTGAAAATGGATGACGGATCCCTCTGGTTGTGCATTTAATACCAGAAGATGAATAAGGTAACAATCAAGAACAAATATCCTTTGTCCTGAATAGATGAATTGTTCGATCAGTTGAAAGGGTCAAGGTGGTTTTCTAAAATTTACATCCATTCAGGATATCATAAACTCAAGGTGAATGCGAAAGATATACGAAAGACGGCCTTTTCAAGTAGGTACGACCACTTCGAGTACTTGGTCATGCCCTTTGGATTGACCAATGCTCCATCAGTCTTTATGGCAGTCATAAACAGGGTGTTCCATCAGTATCTCAATTCTTTTTTCATGGTATTTTTTGATGAAAACATAGTTTATTTGGGATCCAAGGAGGAACATGAGCATCACTTGCGGATCATTCTGGGCACCCTTACGAGGGCATCACCTTTATGAAAATTTTCCAAGTGCACTTTATGGATCCGGGAGATGAAATTTATGGGGCATGTGATCTCAGAAAATGGGGTTTCATTGGACCCTGAGAATATTAGTGTGGTTTTGTCACGGGATAAGCCAATGAATGTGTTCAAGATCATGAGTTTCCTTGGCCTGGCTGGTTATTACAGGCGGTTTGTTCGGGATTTCTCTCACCTTGCTTCATCGATGACCGCACTCACCTGGAAATGGGTGAAGTTTGTATGGGTCCCATAATGTCAGGAATCATTTGAGGAGATGAAGAGGCAGATGACTACTGCCCCTGTTCTGATTTTTCCAAAGGCTGGAAAGGGGTATGTGGTCTATTGTGATGCTTCAGGTATGGGTCTCGGGTGAGTTCTTATGCAGGATGATCATGTGGTGGTGTATGGCTCTCGCTAAATCTGATAACATGAAAAGAATTACCCAACCCATGACTTGGAGATAGCAATTGTGATGCATGCTTTGAAGACTTGGTGTCACTATTTATTTGGGGGGATTTTTGGCCTATATCTTCTCACAGAAGTAGCTCAACATGAGGCAGCGTCGTTGGATAGAGTACTTGCAGGGGTTTGACTTTGACATTGTCTATACCCCAGGATAGGGTAACATCGTGGCTGACACTTTAAGCAGAAGAGTCACAGTGATAGATTTGAGGAAGTCCAGTGATGAGTGTACTTTGATGGGGCTCTTTTCTTAGATGCATGTATAGACGAAGGAGAAAATGGGGGTTTGTTCTTAGAGAGCTTCCAGTTGACTCCTTTGGTGGAGCTAATTGTGTGGGAACAACTTAGTGATGAGCTTTGTCAGCAGTCTAAGTAGTTTCTTCATGGTAGGGAGATGTCCTCTGATTGGTCATCATTTCCTATGGGAATCTTGTGCTCCAAGGTCTGTTCAGTAGTGTCATTATCTCTACATAAGGTGGTGATGTAGGATTGCCACCAGTCTTAGTGGGTTGTTCATCTAGGTTCCACCATGATGTATTATGATGTTCGTCATCAATTCTGGTGGCCTGGTATGAGACGAGACATCGCGAACTTCATGTTTAGATGCTTCACATTCCAACATGTGAAAGCAGAACATCAAAGGCCCTATTGTTTTCTACAACTGTTGCTCATTCCAACCTGGAAGTGGGATGAGGTCACCATGGAATACATTATTGGATTGCCTCATAAACCTCAGTGTAAGAAATCCATTTGGGTGGTGATTGATCATCTGACTGAATTATTCCACTTCATTTCGGTCAGAGATACAGTTAATGTGGATGAGTTGGGTTGTTTGTAACTTCATGAGGTGGTAAGGATCCATGGTGTGTTTTCAGTAGTTGTACCAGATAGAGACCCCTATTTCACTTCACGGTTTTGGGAAGGACTTCATAAGGCCTTGGGTCTCATATTAAGATGAGCATGAGATACCATCCTCAAACAGATGGTCAGACTGATCGGGCGAATCAGATTTTGGAGGGCATGCTTCGTACATGTGTTCTAGACTTTGGAGGTTCTTGGAATAGCCATTTGGGATTGGTTGAGTTTTCTTATAAAAATAGTTACCAATCCTTGATTCGAATGGCTCCTTTTGAGGCACTTTATGGTCGTCCTTGTCAGTCCCCCCTATGTTGGGCTCAGGTAGGTGAGACCTCACTACTGGGGCTGAGTCTGGTGCCAGAGATGTCTAGGAAGGTCAAGTTGATCAGACATCACTTATTGACAACTCAAAGTCTCCATAAATCATATGTTGACCAGAGGCATCGAGACCTAGAGTTTTCTGTGGGTGATAGAGTATTCTTGAATGTGGCCCCTTGTATGTGCTATTGTCAATTGGGAAAGCAAGGGAAACTGGTTTCATGGTATGTAGGACCTTTTGAGATCATCGAGCATATTGGGAAGGTGGAAAACTAATAGGCCTTACCTTCTTAGTCGGAATCCATCCATGATGTCTTCCATGTCTCATAGTGGAATAAATAGAACCCAAATCCATCCCATGTACTAAATTGTGAGGAGTTGGACATAGAGCTGGATTTGCCTATTTTTGAGCGGTCGGTGTGAATAATGGACTTCCAAGAAAAGGTGCTTCGAGGAAAGTATATTCCACTGGTCCGGGTTCTTTTTCAGGATGGTAATGATACACTTGATACATGGGAGTAGAAATCAGGGGTCAAGGAATAGTACTCGTTCCTATTTTCTGATCAATCTTCAGGTTGACTTTCCGAGACGGAAAGTTTTCATTGTGGGGAGAATTGTAACACCCATGTCCTTAATTTAAGGTAATTGTTTCTCTTATATTCTTGTCCTAAATTTCCCCCCAAATTTTCTCCTAGGCCCCCTTGAAATTGATGGAATTTGGACACTTTTTGAGTGGACAAAAGGTGGTGTATGGTTTGGGAACATGGTTTGCTAAACCGTGCAAGAAAACTGTACGGACTTGTCCATCTCCATAAAAATGTTTTTAATTTCCATTTTTCCCTCCTAGGATTTATCCAAACTCAAATTGTTCTTCCCCCATTCGACCATTACAACCATTTCAGGTTCCCAGTCACCTCTAACACCCCTTGGAACTCCATTTTGAAGGGGGGTTTGGTGGAGAAACTTCAAACTTCCTCATGTAAGTGAATTTCCTCCTTAGTTCCTTTTTTTTCATGGGGTTTCATCCCCTATTATTTAAGTTCCTTATGTACAACAAGTATGGTTCCGAACCTAGGGTGTGATCCTAGATTTCGTAGTCTATTATTTTGGTTTTAGTCTTGATCTAAGTCCCTTGTGGTGTGGCGGTGGTGTGGTTGGATTTTCACACAAAGATTCAAGGGTTTTGATATTTATGGTAGGTGATTCCACATGTAATCAATTCTATATAATTTATCCTTGCATAATTTCTATTTTTAACACACTTATCATTTATTATCCTTGCATCGAAATATGGTTTTGGTGATTTTTTTTGAGCAAATGATTTTTAAGTACCAATTTGGTGTCAAATTGGGTGTTTTACGTTTCTTTTATGTTATGCAAAATGGGGTTGTTTTATAACTCATGTAATGAGTTTATACAAATGTTTTGGGTGCTTCACATTCTGTTTTTGTGAATATGGGTATTCCCATGGTGTTAAAAGTGGTATTTTAAATGGATTTTGTGTGTAAAGCATTGTTAAATTTTGTGAAGTTGTTTTATTGAAATTTTAAATGTTTTATTGAGTGGTGTAAGTGGTGGAAAACATGTGTAGATTTTTTTTTGAGTTTATTATGATCATAACTGATGTGTTTATGTGATAATTCCTTTTTATATCATGAGATAATGGTTTTATCACAAATGGGGGAGCCTGGGTACCTATGAGGGCGGATATGAACTAGTATGCTAGTTATCCGGATGGGTTTTATCTATGTTTCACTGAGAAAAATGGATAATGACAACACTAAAAAAATATATTTATGATGATTGAGGAACACTAGGTTATGGATATGTTCTCTATTAGTGTTTCATGCACAATACTGGATTTTTCTATGGTTACTTTACACCAAGGTAGGAGGTACATGGGGCCCAATACTAACTAGGGCCTAGGGGTGTTCCCAAGATTGGTCCTTATTGACTATTGTGTATTTATCATTGGAAATGGTAGGTTTTGAAGGAAAATAAAGTATCCTGCATGATTTATTAAAATGTTCTCATTCAGGGAAAATCCCATTTGAAAACTGTTTACATTAAAAGTTCCATTCTTTAGAAATTATTTCCACTACATCTTGTTTATCAGAAATGGAATGTTTTTTATCTTGTATTGATTACTCTATGAAATATATTGGTTTTATCCTATTAGGAATAGTCTCACACCCTACATACACCCCTTGGGTGTAAGTATACTTGGTCATGTTTGACACAGGTAATGGAAAGGCTTTGGGTGACGGTGGTTCGGGTTGTTAGTTCTGGTCCATAGTGCAGCATTGTGGAGACGACTTGTGGGTGATGACACCCTATCATGTGGAGTCTATGGGGCTATTTTGATGCAGTTTTAATGTTTCTTTGGACATCTTATTATATTTTTAAACATATGTATTCAGTTCTAGAATTTTAATAAACCTCATTTGCTATGATTTTTTCATATTCGGTTTATCGATTGGTTTGATGTTTTATGCATCCATATTCAGGTAAATCGTTTCCAAACCAAAATATGTGATACCTGGGCACTTGTGCTAGTCCATGGGGATAGGGAACGCCCTTCGGGCCTTGTCACGGGATGGTTTTGGCACCAGTTTTGATGGCGACCAAATTAGGTTTGTGACACTACCCCTTTGGGTGTGTTATGTACTACATGGGCCATTATGATGGCATATGAATTTTCGATACCTTTGAGGTGTGACCTTTACCCCTTGTCATGGGATGTTAATATTGAATTTTTAATTGATGGTTTGAAATGTAACTTGAATTGGAATTGTGTTTAATAATAGATGGGGATGGATGACCATTCCCTTAGCCTTGGATATGTAATATCTTGTTGAAGCTCGAGTTACCCATATAATGATTTTTCCTCATGAGTAATTGAGAGGTAAGAATTTATGATTTTCCCATGTCTTAGTCACCTTTTGAGGTGAGTTTTAATTGAAATTTTCTTAGTGATAAACATTAAATATTTAAACCAACTTGAATAAATGAAATTGATTAAATGTTATTGAATTGATTGAATGCTAGTATTCCATAGGTGACACATGGATTCAATGATGAATGCTATTGATGGACTCAACTGGCTTGTACCATGCTTATAACCAAGTGACACTTGGACTCCTGGTATGGACTGTCATGAACATAATCATGGGGTTTGACTATGATATGTTGATTGATACTTGGATTCCAAATTAGGAATTCCAAGGACATACTAAGAGGGAAAATGATAATATATTCCATGGGTGATACTTTGACTCCCTTAGTGAACCACTAAGGATGAACTCTAGTGGTAGTGATGTTATACCATGCCTAGAGTGATACCTGGGTTCTTCTGAGGCTTTCCATGGATGGGCTTGTAGGGTGTTGGTTTATATTATACATGGAGCGATACCTATATTTGAAATTAGGAATTCCAATGATGGGATCAGGTTCATAAATGAATAAATAATGAAATGAGTTATATGAAGTGTCTTCTAAAACAAAGCACAAGTTTTGATTTGGTCTCTGTCTTACACTTAATGGGTTGCCTGTATAGGCATCCATTGATCATATCATTTCATAAAGGACATTGGAAATTGTTCCAGGTATCCATACATATTAATTAAATGTAATTTAATCATTAAATGAATTGGTTATTAATTGTGAACTTGCACTTTGTAGGATATTTAATTTCAGTACATCCTTTACGTATTTTGTTACTGCGTGCACACTGTGATTTTTATATACTCACTAAATGGATAGCACTTTTACATGGGTGGTTTTCTACTGGGATTATATCTCACACCCTATTCGTTCTGCTGATGGTACCCAAAAAACTATGATTTCAGGTATGGATAAGGGAAAGCACCCTGATACAGGTTCTTGATTGCAACTCTAGAGAATAGGGGAATGGGACCAACCTAAGTCTCGTGATTCTAGATAGATTAATTTTGGCCTTTTTTTACATTGGTACACGTATTGTATTTTACTCTTGTGTACCTATTTTGGAATCTTTCTAGATACATGAATCATCATCATTGTATATGAGTTCCATTTGGCATTTATATCTATTCTTGTTGTGTGTTTATTGTTTTATTTTCATTACTGCTTCTGATACTTATATGATATTGTATTTGTACTATGTTACACTCTGTTATTAAGGGAATAGTCTACCCAAAGACACATCAAGGCCCTCATAGTTATTCGGTAGCCTCTGACATTTGGGGAGATGTGCTTGAGGTCATATGCCCAACTGGGCTCGGTACACCTATCAGTGACATCCGAATTTGGGATGTTACAGGTTTCGTTTGACATTTTTACTAGGATTTTACACTCACACACACACACACATATATATATATATATATATCTTTATATTTCATTTTCCAATTTAGAATATGGCCTCTCATGAAGTGGTTATGGTATTGTGGTTAGATGGCGACTTGTAGAGTCGTGTAGAGATCATATTACCCGGAAAATCCAGGACCATCAAAAGTTGATCCTATAAATTATTATAAAAATTCAACAACCAAGAAAGGATACAAGTTGGATTTACCTAAGTTGGAGTAATTCACTCCATGTCCGAGCCAACTAGATTATCACAATATTATGGGACCTACATGACCATAAAGTGCTCATCTCCATTATTTACCTCTTTGACAACACATCTGCAACTTGACATTCTTCTCTGTAAACACGCGAGACCATTACATGAAGTTGACTCACCTTCTTGTCATATTGAATCCAAAAAGGAATCATTGTCCATAGTACATCTCTATTTCTTGTTTGGAGGGGTTGAATAGAAACTGATGAATCTCATTCCATCCACAGTGGGTTCTAGTTCCTGTAGATAGAATGTTTTATGGCATATTTGACGGCCAAAATTTCACCAGAACCAATCCCAATGAAATGAAAAAAAATCAACCCTTGTCAAAACCATTGTGTTTATATAATACACCTCCATATATTGAGGGTCCTAGAATTCATGAGGTAGGTCCATGAATATTCACCTTTATCCAAGAATAGAGTTGAGGGATCCAGTGAATGTATTTCACCATTAACGACTTCTTAGGTCTTCCTCCTACACCAAGAAGACTCAATATACATAGATCAATACATGTGTTCTGTATATTCCCTACCTGTATCTTAGTATCATCTTGCACCTCGTTGTTCATATCATGAATGCCTGCACCAATGGTAGGTGTCATGCTGTCAATGAGAGTGGAATTCTTAGCAGACCAGATAAAATCATAGGTTGAAGCAGTGGTAGCAAGAAGTAGGTTCTGGATCTATCTGTTAAAGCCAGTCTCACATATGTGAAGAAAGAGATCATGGAGCTGCCTTCATTCATGTACATCAATGCCAAAAATGCAACTAACATTCCCCCACAACCATTGAGAATAAGCACACTCCACAAAGAGACAATTAGTGTTCTCTTTAGACTTAAGACATAGGTGACAAGCCCATACAATATGATGCCCAGTTCTCTAAATTTGATCATGAGCATGCAATCTATTTTTTGAGATTTTTCATAATAAGATGAATGTTACAGGTTATATTAAATTACCTTAAATTGGGGAGCCATTGTGGTGGTGGACTTGAGCCGCCACACTTCATCAGATAGTAATTCATGACATTGTAACAGCCTTTCATGTTGGGCCTCCAAATCAGAATATCAAGATCCATGAAATTATAGGATTGAATTTCCAGTCTAGCCATTATTGAGATTACATCAGCAATGTTTCACCTGGATTAAAGTTCATCAATGGACATCTTCTCCAGGTGTGTTGTCATTGGCAATGTACTTGGAGGTGTCTCCAGCTAGGGAGTCCTCTAACAATTATGACTTGAATACTTCCTCACAAGAAACATTGAATTTTTCATAATATCATTGAAGAAGTATTTTATAGAATACCATATAGGTGATGTAAGAAAAGAATACTATCCATTCAGAAACCTCCTTTTGAAATTGTGTGATAAGAAATCAAGATAGGGATCATCACAAGTCAGTAAATTCCAGGTGAATTTATTAATAAGGCCATCATTGAAAACTCTGAGATCCTTGATTCAAAGTCCCCCCGACTCAAAAGGTTTCATAAAATCCTTTTAGGTAATAGTTATAAGCTTCCTTTCGTGCACTGATCATGTCCATAAGAAATTACTTACAATACATTGAATGTCATTAATTAGATTCCTAGGCAATATCTATAGATAAGAGTACAAAAGCATGGAGGTGATTATTTAATTAACAAGGCACACCCTTCTGGCTTGTGACATAACCTTCCCCTTCAATCTAGCCAATTGATTAATGATTCCTGAGCATATTCCCCCAATATAATGGCTCTGCACTATTCCCCATAATAGTAGAACACCAAGATAATTAAATGGAATAGATCCCATTTTAACTCCAAGAGTTCTAGTAACCATGTTTTTATTTCCAACTGAAACTCCCTCACAAAAAACAATGAACTATTTCTCCCAGGTAATGGCTTGGCCATCCATTTCTTCATAATACAAGGACATGGCTTTGATAACATGAATGGTTCTCCTTAAGGATTGACAAAATAATAGGATGTAATCTACATATAATAGGTGAGATGGGGTGCAACTATCCCTACTAGATTTATTCTATTTGTAAAGACTATGCTGAGAGAGATCCATAATGCATCTACTTAAACAACTCTCAGCAATTACAAACAAGAGACCTGAGAGGGTATCTCCTTGCCTGACACCCCTGGTGCAATGAAAATTGACCATGGGAGCTCCATTAACTAGAACATACATCCTTGAGGAGCTAATATTGCACTGATTAGTTTAATGAAGGCATGTGAGAATCCATATTTGATGGGGAAAACAAAGAGAAAGCTCCATTTCACAGTATCAAAGGCTTTGGAGATGTAAATTTTCAGTACAAAATTTACATGACTAGATTTTCTTCTCATGATATTCACACTTTCTAAAGAAGAAGAAAGATAGTTTTGAATGTTCCTACTAGGAAAAAACCTAATTTATTAGGTGTGCTATTCTCTTTCATAATCCCACCCAGTCTGGCCATAATAATCTTGATAATAATTTTAGGATTAGTACTCCCAAGAGCCACCGGTCTAAAATCATTAAAATAAATTATAATCTCCTTCTTTGGTATCGAGGTAATAAATGTCGACTTTATTCCATAGGGTAAAGAGTTATGATCGAATAATTTTATGACTGCACTGGTCATGTCATCCTGTAGAATGTTCTAGTAAAACATGAAAAAAAAATATTTAAACCATCAGGGCCTGCTGCACTTTTCATGTTAAGAGAGAAAGAGGCTACCTTTATCTCTTCCTTGGAGGGGACTGTGATAATAGCACGATTTTGTGACTTCTTGATGCAAGAAGAAATGTTTTCCGCCAATTTATGGGTGTTGTCCACCCCATCATCAGAATATAATGCCTTTAAGCAATAAACAAAAGTAGCAGAAATTTCATTCTATGAAGTGTGGAGTTTTCCATGGACTTTAATGGCATTCATACCAAATTTTACCCTCTTTTCATTGTGAAATCTGGGAAATAACTTTTAATTCATATCACTATGTTTGAGCCATTTTACGATCAAAAAATTCCTTGCCAATATTTCCTTTATAGTCAGAAGTTCATCCATCATTGATGAAGCATTAATTTCGTCCGAGCTACAGAATGTTAAACTTCCAAGAACCACGTCCTCAACACATGACGTTAAACTGTGACCCGACCCATTGCCTCGCACACAGGGTCACCCCGGCTCCGGCATTCATTATTCCGCTCATCTCCATGGGGATTGGATCACCCCTCCCCCCCCCCCACATGGGATGATATCCTCCTTTTCATAGTGGTGTTTTTTCATGGGGGAAGGGAAACCTCCTAGGTGTAACCCCTATCCCCTCTTGCGGAAGGTAGCACACTTGCACCTCCGTACTTCCCCACCGCCAAGGCTAGTGGGGGGTGTGATAGGGAACGAGGCACCTCCTTTATTTGGTCCCAAATCCCCCTCCCTCTGTGCTTTTTCGCTCTCAGACCTCCAGTCTAGACTAAGTCCCAACACCATGGTATGCCTAACGCATAATCCCCTTTTCTCTTCTCACGAACGCACCCTTCGCGACGTGATCGTCTGGTCCCTACAACCTCTTGCTTCACACACCGAGCATGACTCCCATGGGCTTAGAGTGAACACCGACCATGATACACCCTGGGCCGCCTCAGAGTTTAAGCCACAAAATTCCCCTTCTTGAATGACATTAAACTACACACCTGAACTATGAGGAATTTTTTCCATGTCAAGGTGTGATACGTAGGATGCCTCACAAGGTTCAATCCCACCACCAGTGGACCCCCGTGTTCACTTTCATGTCTGTTCGCTGACGAAACCCCACCCGAACTACTAGGACTTTGATCCATGTCAAGGCATGGTACGTAGGAAGCCTCCAAGAGGTTCATGCCCACCACTCGGTTGTCCTGACTTCCTTCACGTCGGTTCACCCTCGTCCCACATGATGTTAAACTATATTCTACACCTTCTGAACTACGGGGTATTTGATCCATGTCAAGGCGTGGTACGTAGGAGGCCTCCCTGAGGTTCAATCCCGTCACCCATTATACCATGTTCCACCTTCATGTTGGTCCTCCGGTGCACCATACCGAACAATGAGGACTTTGATCCATGTCAAGGCATGATACGTAGGAAGCCTCCCTGAGGTTCAAGCCTGTCACCCATCGGACCAAGGTCCACCTTCACGTCGGTCCCCCGACGCATCATTCCGAACTATGACGACTTTGATCCATTTCAAGGCATGGTACGTCAGAAGCCTACCTGAGCTTCAAGGCCGTCACCCATCGGACCAAGGCCCACCCTCACGTCAGTCCTCCAGTGCACCATCCCTAATTATGAGGACTTTTATCCATGTCAAGGCATGGTACGTAAGAAGCCTCCCTTAGGTTCAAGCCCGTCCCCCATCAGACCAAGGTCATTCTTCACATCGATTCCCTCACACCCTTATCCCTTATGAACTACAGGTTCTTTGATCCATGTCAAGGCATGGTATGTAAGAAGCCTCCACGAGGTTCAAGCCCAACACCCAATGGACCAAGGTCCCCTTTCATATCGGTTCTCTGACACACCCTCATCCCGCATGATGTTAAACTGCATCCCAATCCAGAGGTAAGTCGTTATGATCCCTCCACCCAGTTGTTCTGACATCGTTTCATGTCAGTTCAATAGCCCCTTTTCAACCCGAACTGCGAGGACTTTGATCCATGTCAAGGCATGGTACATAGTAAGCCTCCCTAAGGGTCAAGCCCCACCACCATTCATCTGGTCCACGGTCCTTCTTCACGTCGGTTCACCGGCACCTCATTCCAAACTTTGTGGACTTTGATCCATGTCAAGTGATGGTATGTATGATGCCTCCCTGAGGTTCATGTCCACTACCCATTGGTCGCTCCAACCCCTATTCATATCTGTTCTTACCAACCGATGTAACATATCGTTACGTTTTCAGGTACTTTTAATGCCTCTAAGTGCCTCTGTTTTGGATTAGTGACTTGGGGGTGCGTCTGGGTGAAATTTTAAGTAAAACAAAAAGAAAATGTCTTGTGCAATGTTAGCGCATGGTTTGAGAAATTATGCGATCAAACCGTGCCAACCTCGCAGCACTAGATAGTGGGGTACGCACGGTGTGCGCACGGTTTGGTAAACCGTGCGACTAAACCATGCGGACCAACAACCCTGGACAGTGAGATCTGCACGATGTGTTCATGATTTGACAAACCGTGTGGACAAACCACGTGGTAACTTAAAATTAGATCCTTAAATAGTGGATCTTGGCCTTTTTGCCTCTAAATGCTTTGTTTTTTCTCCTAAGTGGCCCTAACTCAGGATTTTTCTTCTCCTTGGGTCAGAGAAGGTTCTCCCTTTATTCTAAAAGAGATCCAAAGGCTCCTCTTAGTGAATCTAAGTGGGATTCTCAAGGTACGTGATCGTTCTTCCTCATTCTTAATCGGTTTATTAGATATACATAGATCTACTTCTCCTCTTCCCTTGATTTCTTATATATACTCCCGTTATGGGTAGATCAAAGTGTAGAAATTCCAAAATGATGAGTTTTGGTCTTGGTCCTGCTAGGGGAAGGGATCTAGGACGGGTTTTTGGAGAATCAATTGGGATTCTTGAGTGTTCTTCAACCGTTGTGTTTTTGGTCAAAACCTTCGAGGTAGGTGGTTCTGTCCCGACTTTCCTAATTGATTATCTTCATTGTTTGATTTATTTCAGTTGTTGAATTTAATTCAATTCCATTGAATTAAGATATTTGAATTCATTTTTGTATTAGAATTTGGAAAACCCCCAATTCCATTAAATTGGGGTGTCTGTGTGTGTTTATGGAAATTGGATAATTTAAATTGTGGAATTTATGTTATGTATTTGATAGAAATGTTTTCAATTGAATTATTGATTTCAATTGTGGAAATAAATTGTGAAATGATGTAATTGGTTTTTAATGGATTTCAAACTAGTGAAAAGGGATTAAAATATTTTGATAGAAACCCTTTGGTTTTATCTTGCGAAAAAGTCATGTTTTTGAATAAAACTGCTTGTGGTTTTAAATGGAATGGAATTGGCACTTCGAAATGGAAGAATGAGATTGATCGTATTTTAAGCATTCTTAAAATAGTTTTCCCATCCTGTAAGAGTTCATGTAAGCCTTAGGTAGTTAGTGAGTTATTTGGATACACTCTACGATATGACAACATTCAAAAACATATTTGCGGCGGGTCACATCCCGATGGGTTGTTGATGAGTCTCCTTTGGCCAGTGTCATAGGGACCTGTGTATACACATTTTTCTAAGTTCACATAGAGAGTGTGGAATCCAATAATTTATTAATACTATTATAACTATTGGTAGATGACCATGTTTCTCGCCTAAATATTTATATGTGATGTATAAATGTTTGCCAACGATTTTGAACTACTTTACAAGCCTGCTGATTTTACATAAATAGTTTTATGTAACTTTTTTTATTTAATCCATTGTCTTAAAAGTATTTCATCATTGTAAAACCATGCTTGGTGAACATTCCTTTACTTGAAAATGTATAGAATGATTTGTTAAAATATGATTTCCTATTGCCAAATATGTTTACTTTAAAATTTATTGTTTTTCTTTGGATAATCATTATTTGGTATCTGTTATGGAATCTCTGGTGGTATCCTTTTGGGATTAGGATCACACCCTACTTTTTCCTTCAGGTGTTTGTAGACCTTTTTCTTCCATGTTCATGCAAGGGGAAAGGATCACTTGGAGGTGGATCAAACTTTTGAGTTTTAAACATGGTGAGTTGTGTCCTTGGGGACTTTGGGGTGGTTTTTCCTATTTTATGTACCTAGGTTGTAGTAATTTGGGCATTCTATGCCTCTTTGTTTTCTGGTACAATGCTCCCAGTGGAGTTTCATTGTCTTGCATACTATTTGTTTCACTCTTGCTTCTGCGTCCTTGTGGAAAATTCATTCCCACTTGTTTGTTAAATGATAAAGGTGCTAGTCGCCGACCCGTGGAGATCGGGAACGCCCTTTGGGCTATGTCGGGGCTGGCATGGTTATCGGGTTACCAGTGTATCTGGGATGGTTCGTGAAAAATTGGTATCAGAGGGAGGTTTGTTGAACATCTTTCCTTGATGAAAGTATGCATTTGATTTTCCATGTTGGGACTTAGGAGGTAGTTGTGATTAAGTGTCTGGCCAGCTCTCACCGCAATGAACCATAATTCACCAGGGGTAGTTTGGGAAATATGACTTGTGGATTAGTTCTAGTATTTTTCTTATTTTGATTTGGACAGAGTGGAATACAAATCTTGTTTATTCCTTCTTTTAAGAGTAGTTTTCCTTGTTACCCATTTGGTGTCTTAATCTCTATCTTTTCGGGTGTTGTGTAGCATCATGCCTCCGAAAAGATGTGGGAATCATATCCAAAAAGAGGTTGCTGCTGAACCTCAGCAAGCAAGACCTATTGTGGATCCGAGTCTGGTTGAGGTGATCATTCGTAGTATCCATGCTCTAGGACAGGCACCACCTCTAGTCCCTATTCAGACTCCAGCTTTAGATCCTCGAAGTGATATTCTCTGAAGTCATTCTCAAGAGTTCCTACGCGAGAAGCCACCAGTTTTCAAAGGCTCCACTGACCCTCAACATGTTGAGGAATGGTTGAGTAAGATTGGATGTCTGTTTGGGTTCTTGGAGACACTTTATGTGATTAAGGTGAAGTGTGACACCTTCGTGCTAGAGGGACGAAGTAGAAGATGGTAGGACACGGTGGTGATGGCAGGGAAAAATGAGGGTTTGGAGTGGAAAGAATTTAGGGTTCTTTTCAATGATCAGTTCAATCTAGAATCAATGGTGTTGGCCAAGGCTGTGGAGTTTTTCAATCTTGAGCAGGCTAACAAAACCATGACTGAGTACTCAAATCCCTTTGCTGAATTGTTACCGTTTTCTCCTGAAATTGTGTCTAAGGAGAGGATTAAGGCTCAATGATTTGAGTTGGGGCATCAATCAGATATTTGTCCTCATGTTTTCTTATTGAAGTTTCACACTTATGTCGATGAGTTGGATAGGGAGATGATGATTGAGATGGACCTGGCAGGAAATTCAGGGTTGAAGGGAGTTTCTTTTCCTTCTTGTGACAGTGTTGGTCCCTTTAAAGGGAAATGGAAGCACGACATCTCATATTGTAGTTCTCGACATTAGAGTCATTCTAGACCTCCAGTAGCACCAGGAGGGGATTCTTTGACTTGCTACTAGTGTGGAAAGACTGGGAATTCTAAGAGGGTTTGCACTGAGACACCCAAGAACTGCAGATCTTGTGGACGTTTGGGGTACTTACAGAGATTCTTTCATCACTTCTCTACTCCACATAGTGGAACAGGATCATCAGCACCTACAGAAACTCTAGGGAAATCAAATGCTTCACATGCTAAAAGGTTCCAGCCACAGGCATCAGGAGTGAAGCTTCTTCACATAGTGGAAGAGTCTCTAGAGGTATCTGATATAGGTCCTGCAACTTTGAGAGGTACCATTACTATAGCTTCGTCTATAGTGACAGCTCTTTTTGATACTCGTGTATCTCACTCGTTTATTTCAAACCATATTGTTAATTTGCTTAATCTACATTTAGAGCTTTTATATTGTGTAATGGATATTACAACACCTCTTGGAATAATGAGAGAGATGGGTCTTTGTAGTCTTTCTTGTGTCTTCTCTCTATCAGATGTTGTTCATGCTTGGAGTTTCTTGTTTCTCTACATGAAATCTTTTGATGTCATTTTTTGGGATGGATTGGTTCTTTGCCAATAAATCCTGGATCGATTTTTATCTTCGATGGGTCTACCTTACTATACCCAGTGGTGTGCCTATTGTTTTTCAAGGAGAATGGGACCAAAGGTCAAGTAGAGCCGGACCCTTTTTCCCAGAGTTGGGGAAATTTATATTAGTGTTTTCTTTTTATCTAGAGATATTTTCATTATGTGGTGATATCACTCCAATCGTCGCTGTGTTTCCCGATGTGTTTCTTTCATACTCTCTGGTTTTCCACAAGTAAGAGAGGTTGATTTTACTGTTGACTTAATGCCTGGTACTCAAACAGTATCTATTCCCTCTTACCGAATGGCTCCAGTTGAACTAAAATAACTAAAGACTCAGTTAGATGATCTTATTGAGAAAGGTTTTATATGCCTGAGTGTGTCACCTTGGGCAACACTAGTTCTCTTTGCCAAGAAGGCTGATGGTTCTCTACCCTTATGTGTTGATTATCGAAAGCTCAATTGAGTTTTGATAAAGAAAAGGTGTATATTACCATGAATTTATGATTTGTTCGATCAATTGAAAGGGTCAAGGTGGTTTTCAAAAATTGATCTTCGATCTGGTTACCATAAACTGAGGATAAAGGAATCTGACATTCAGAAAACTTCCATTCGAAGTAGGTATGGCCATTATGAGTACCTTGTCATGCCCTTTGGCCTAACAAATGCTCCTGAAGTTTTCATGGACTTGATGAATCAATTTTTACATGAGTATCTAGATACTTTTGTGGTTGACATCCTTGTATACTCTAAGTATAAGGAGGATCATGTTCTTCATCTGAGAACATTTCTGGGTCTTTTAGAAAATCAATATCTTTATGCCAAGCTTTTTAAGTGCGATTTCTGGATACGAGAAGTGAAATTATTGGGGCATGTGGTGTCAAAGAAAGGAATATTAGTTGATCCTTAGAAGGTGAAGGCCGTTATGACTTGGTAACAACCACAGAATGTTTTCAAGATTCAGAGCTTCTTGGGATTATCAGGATATTACCGTCATTTTGTTAAATACTTCTCAAAGTTAGCTTCTCCAATGACTACTCTGACTTGAAAGGGAGTGAAGTTTTCCTGGAATGAAAAATGTCAGAGTTCTTTTGTTGAGATAAAGTGTATTTTGACTACTGCGCCGGTGTAAAATCTTCCTGAGGCTGGGGCAGGTTATGTGGTCTTCTGTGATGCATCGGGTTCAGGTTTGGGATGTGTCCTTATGCAGGGTAATTATGTGTTTGCCTATGTATCTCATCATCTTAAGCCTCATGAGAAGAAATATCCAACCCATGACCTTGAACATGTAGCTGTAATGCACACACTTAAGTGTTGGAGACATTACCATTATAGAGGAGGGTTTACTATGTTTTCAGACCACAAGAGCTTGAGTTATATCTTCTCTCATAAATATTTGAATCTTTTATAAAGTCATTGGGTGGAGTACCTGAAATATTTCGACATTGACATTGCCTATACCCCGGGGAAAGGTAATGTCATTGTGGATGCGTTAAATAGGAAACTTCCAACTCAGGCTATGAAATAATCTTCAGAAGAGTGGAGTTTGATGGCTCTTTTTGCTCAGTTGCATATTGGAATTTAGTGGAAGTGGAATGAAGTTTCTTTAGCAAGTCTTCAGTTGACTTTTTCTCTGATCGAATTGATTCTTCAAGAACATCAACTGGATGTTGAATTCCATAGCATTAGGGACTCTCTTTATGGTGGGGAGACCGACACCTTGTGGTCGTTCTCCAATGTGGGTGTTCTGTGTTATCAAAACCGTTACGTTGTGTCGTTATCAGAAAGGAAGGATGTGATGAGGGATTTCCATAACTCTCAGTGGGTTGTGCACCCGGGGACCATGAAGATGATCTATGATATTCAGCGATAGTTCTGGTGGCCAGGTATGAGATGATACATTGCTGAGTTTTTATCTTGTTACTATACATGCCAGCAGGTGAAATCTGAGCACCAGAAACCTTCGGGTTTGCTTCAACCACTTCTAGTCCCTACATGGAAGTGGGATGAAATCTAAATGGACTTTTTGGTTGGGTTACCTCAAACCTAGAGGAAGAAGAATGCGATATGGGTTGTGATCGACATGATGACCAAGTCGGATAACTTTATACCTATTCGAGGGACAACCAAAGTTGAGGAGTTGGGAAATATCTATGTGAAAGAAATTTTTCATTGCACGGAGTTCCATCTGCAATAGTCTTTGATAGGGATCCTCGGTTTACTTCTCACTTTTGGAGAGGCCTTCAGGAGGCACTAGGATCTTAGGTCTGTTTGAGCACGACCTACCTTCCACAGTCAGATGGACAGATATAGAGATCTATTCAGATCCTTGAGTACATGCCCCACGCTTGTGTTCTCAACTTTGGTGGATCTTGGGATGATCATCTGGGGTTAGCTGAGTTTTCTTATAATGGCAGTTATCAATCTGCGATTAAAATGGCTCTTTTTGAGGCATTGTATAGTTGTCCGTGTAAATATCCCTTATGTTGGTTGGATAAAGGTTAAAGTTCTTTGGTAGGACCGAGTTTGGTCCAAGAGACGATAGCTATGATCTGGTTGATTCGTCAGAGAATTTTAACAGTGAAATGTTAGTGCAAGTCTTATGTTGACCGCCGCTGTAGACCTTTAGAGTTCTCAGTTGGTGACCAGGTGTTCTTGATTGTATCACCCTGTTTAGGTCATTGACGGCTTGGGAGGCAAGGGAATCTTGGTCCTTGTTTTGTGGGACCCTTCGAGGTTGTTGGTTTTGTGGGAAAAGTTGCTTACCATCTAGCTCTACCACCACAGATGACGTTAATACATAACGTGTTCCATGTATCACAGCTGCATAAGTACCTCTCCGATCCATCTCATGGTGTGAGATGGAGTGATCTTGAAATTGAACTAGATTTATCTGTGACTAAACGACCAGTCAGGATTGTTGATTCTGATACCAAGGTACTTCATGGAAGAATGATACCTATGGTTTGTATACTTTGGAAGCAAGGTTCAGATTCTCATGAGATGTGAGAAAGGGAGGCACTAATGAGAAATCAGTGGCCTCATCTTTTTGGCGTGGAGGTTTCTTCATAGGATTTATGGGGATAGAAGGTTCTTATAGTGGGGAGGTTGTAACATCCCGTTATGTTTTCAGGTACTTTTGATGTCTCTAAGTTCCTCTGTTTTGGAGTAGTGACTTGGGTGTGCGTTTGGGTGAAATTTTAATTAAAACAAAAATTCAATGTCTTGTGCATGGTTAGCGCACGGTTTGATAAACCATGTGATCAAACCATGCCAACCTAGCAGCACTGGACAGTGTGGTATGCATGGTGTGTGCACGGTTTGGTAAACCGTGCGACTAAACCGTGGGGACCAGCAACCCTGGACAGTGAGATCCACACGGTGTGCTCACGGTTTGACAAACCATGCGGTCACTTAAAATTAGATCCTTAAATTGTGGATCTCGGCCGTTTTTCCTCTAAATGCTTCGTTTTTCCTTCTAAGTGGCCCTAACTCGGTATTTGTCTTCTCCTGGGGTCAGAGAAGGTTCTCCCTTTATTCCGGAGGCGATCCAAGGATCCTCTTGGTGAATCAAAGTGGTATTCTCAAGGTATGTGATCGTTATTCTTCTTCTTTCTTGATCGGTTTCTTAGATCTACTTATATATACTTCTTCTCTTCCCTTTATTTCTTATATCTACGCCCGTTATGGGTAGATCTAAGTGTGTAAATGCCAAAATGATGAGTTTTGGTCTTGGTCTTTCTAGGGGAAGGGATATTTGATGGGTTTTTGGAGAATCAACAGTGATTCTTGAGTGTTCTTAAACCGTTGTGGTTTTGGTCAAAACCTTCAAGGTAGGTGGTTCTATACCAACTTTCTGAATTAATTATATTCATTTCTTGATTTATTTCACTTGTTGATTTTAATTGAATTCCTTTGAATTGAGATATTTGAATTTTTTTGGCATGAGAATTTGGACAACCCCTAATTCCATTGAATTGGGGTGTGTGTGTGTGTTTATGGAAATTGGATAATTTAAATTGTGGAATTTTAGTTATGTATTTGATGAAAATAATTTCAATTGAATTGTTGATTTCAATTGTGGAAATAAATTTTATAATGATGGAATTGGTTTTGAATGGATTTCAAACTGGTGAAAATGGCCTAAAATGTTTTGATATAAAGCCATTGGTTTTATCTTGTAAAAAAGGAATGCTTTTGAATAAAACATGTTGTGGTTTTAAATGGAATGGAATTGGAAATTTGAAATGGAATAATGGGATTGATCGTTTTTTAATCATTCTTAAAATAGTTCGCCCATCATGTAAGAGCGCATGTAAGACTTAGGTAGTTAGTGAGTTATTTGGATACACTCTACGATATGAAAACATTCTAAAACATACTTGTGGTGGGTCACATCCTCGATGGGTTGGTGATGAGTCTCCTTTGGCCAGTTTCATAGGGACGTGTGTATACGCATTTTGCTGAGTTCATATAGAGAGTGCGAAATACCATAACTAATTAATACTATCGTACCTTTTGGCAGATGACCATGTTGCTCGCCTAAATATTTATATGTTATGTATAAATGTTTTCTAATGCTTTTTAACTACTTTACATGCCTTCTAATTTTACATAAACTATTTTATGTAACTATTTTTATTTAAGCCATTGTCTTAAAAGTATTTCATCATTGTAAAACCTTTCTTAGTGAACTTTCCTTTACTTGAAAATGTATAGCATGATTTGTTAAAATATGATTTCCTATTGCCAAACCTGTTTACTTTAAAATTTTAAGTTTTTCTTTGGATAATATTTATTCAGAATCTATGGTGGAATCTATGGTGTTATCCTTCTGGGTTTAGGCTCACACCCTACTTTTTCCTTTGGGTGTTTGTAGACCTCCTTCTTCAAGGTTCGTGCAAGGGGAAATGATCACTTGGAGGTGGATCTAGTTGTTGAGTTTTCAATGTGGTTAGTTGTGTCCTTGGGGACTTTGGGGTGGTTTTTCCTTTTTTATTTACTTGGGTTGTAGTACTTTGGGCTTTCTGTGCCTCTTTGTTTCCTGGTACAATGCTCCCAGTGGAGTTTCTTCGTTATTCATACTGTTTGTTTCACTCTTGCTTCCACGTCCTTTTGGGAAAATCGTTCCCACTTGAATGTTGTACGATGCCAGGTTCAAGTCGCCAACCCATGGGGATCGGGAACGCCCTTCGGGCTATGTCAGGGTCGGCTCGGTTATTGGGTTACCAGGGTACCCGGGCTGGTTCGTGACAACGGAACTATGCGGACTTTGATTCCCTACCATAGGGATACGTAGTAGGTCTATTCGAGGCTCAAGCCCATATTTATCGTCATCTCAATGATGGTCCAATCTCATCCATCCTCTACTCCATTCAATTTTCCATCACCCATACTGATTTTTACCCGAGCTGTCACATCCCGGTAAGATCATGCCACCTCATTTCCCCTCCCACAGTATTCGGAAAGCCACACACATGTTGGCCCTAATATCGGTGATCCCTCAAGGGGGTTCTTCAATCTGATCCACTCCAGCTAGTGTTCTGATCAGCCTGACCCATCTCTGTTGGACATTAATCCTACAACATACCCCATGTTAAACACAGGAATCTGAGGAAAACCTCAGATACATGTCGATCGCATATGATTCCCCGCACTCGATGAGGGATGCCTCGGGCTTCCGCGCCCTCGAGAAGCCCTATAATAAGGGAAAAAATATAGACACCCCAATTATCCAGTGCCCATACACGTCAGAGATGTCTCAACATGACTACTCCCCCAACTCAAGGTTGCTAACCTGACCGGACCCCTTGGAATGTCCTGACAGAAGCAGTGTAATTAACCGGCGACCATGGAAACATGGCATTGGGAAGAGTTTCACGAACAACGTATTAAATCTATGAGGGAGACCTGGACTAGGAGACGAGCTCTGAGGAGGAATCCATGGAAGGAAGAACCGACATCCCATCATCCCGGTTTCGATCAAGGAGCAGAAATCCCTGAATAAAGAGCGAATGTCGCCCACCTTTGGAAAATGGGAATGTGGGGAAACAAAAAGACGCGCCTATCGCGCCCAAGCAGATGGACGTGTGCTCCCTGGAGAAATAATCATAAATGGAAATGGTGAACCCGACATGAATTTCTTCTCCTCAATATGGAGATTAGTAGCACTCGAGACATCAATAGATTGATGTGTCACCAGATCCAGATATCTGACGTCCGGTCCCGCCATGAAAATAGTGGTTCTGTCGTGAAACTCACCAGATGTTGGGGCAATAAAACGTGGGGCATTATTTTCAGCAGTGTTGTCGGCGAGGATCCATCTTACCGGCCATGGAAGACAGAATGGCACCGGGGCACTGGTTGTTGATTTCTTTTCCTCATAGTGCTGATGAGTTAATCTCCCTACTTCTCAGGAATCAGGTTGCTGCTATAGGGACACGATCACCACCCACCCGCCTACGCAGGGGCAGGGGAAACAGCAGCACAGTTGCCCTGTGTGGCTCTACTGCTACCACAACGGCGTCTGCATCCACGCACGTGGGGCGCCCACGCCCCATCTCGCCATCAGAGGTCATCCAACGAATGGTGATTAACGACCTCGTATGTCGTTACGAGGAGGAGGGTATAACCCCAACTCGGGATATGGCCTGCCTGGACCTAGAGGCCTCCAGGCCTCATCGTCAACGCTACCCTCGAGGGCCGCGTAGGGAGCCCCTGCTCCCCATCTTAACATTCAATCATCTCCAGAGCCTGTCCCCGGAACGCCTTGACGACTCCCTACCATACGCTGATGAGGTGTATGACGTCTGAATCAGCCAGGTCAGAGTCTCGATCCAAGGGATCCAAGAAAGGGCCCCCACCCGGCCGCGTTAGCACCGCCATTCGGCCTTGCTCGAGGAGTAGTTAGGTTATGCGCCTGCACCACCCACACCGGCTTGCCTGACCGGATGCCAGCGTTGGAACCGAGCTGGGGACACCCGCAAAGGGGTGTTAACGTCGAAATATATTGTGGATTGATCCACCACCGATGTATATCATGAATTCCCTACACACATAGCAGGGGAAATCCTACGCCCAACCGGGATCAAAGCCCCAACTTCCCCATAGACAGGCTGGGTTGACTCTTCGGGTCGCAGGCGTGAGTGGTGGTCACTGCGAACCAACCCATGGTGATGTCACCCTGTACGGAGGTCCTCCCCATACCACTAATACACATAGCATCGTCCTTCCCTACTCCGAATCTCATCATTGAGGTATGCACCATGCTACCCCTAACCTGAATGAAGGCCTGCCCCACGGCAGTGACACTCAGCGTGGAAGCCTTTCCCATGCCCACCACACCGGGCATGGAATTCCTCCTGCCCCCGACCGTCGATGTGTATACATTGCCCATCCGGTCCCTCTCCAACGTGGGGATCCTCCCTAAGTTCTCTCCGCAGTTGGATAAGGTCCTCCTCTCCCTAGAAAACAAAGGGGTGATGGTCAACCTCGCTCCACCCATGCCAAGCATGGATGTCCTCCCCATGCTCCCGCCGGTTCCAACGGAGGTTTCGCCCACTCAGGTGCTATTCATGGAGGTCCTACCCATGTTCCCTTTGACATTTCCCCCGGTGCCCCTCACACCCCAACTGTCTCAAGTGGATTTCCTCTTCGCCCTGACACCAATGAGGTCCCAAGACTACATGTCGGGGGTTAGGCTTGTCCTGAGGATCCGCCTAGGGGCAGGAAGGCGGGTCATCACCACCATAAGAAGAATCCTAGGAAGGCCCAAATGGATATCAAACTGGCTCGCTTCTCGGATTCTGAAGTGGAATACGGCTCTATAGAGGAACCATCCCCTCGGTCCTCCGAGTTAAGGACCGAGGATGGAACAAGGAGTGTTATCCTCATCCTTCCAGAATGTGAAGTCCACCAGATTCCTACCTCTCTTCGTGGGTACATCCAGGAGGAAGAAATTTTTGGATTCCCATAGGTTCTGACTATGAATTCACCACCATAACCACCAGGAGCACCCTCTACCTTGACCAAGGATCACGAAGAGCTATTTTGGGGACCGAGGCCAGTTGAGAAACAGCTTGACCCATCTCCGGTGACCGTGACCCCTGCACCATAAGCTGTGTCTGTCAGCCCGTCATATCATGAAATTGTGGTCAGGTCACTTCACTCTTCAAAGGATGGCCCAAAATTCGGTGGTCTGCCAGCTTGTTCTCCGTATTCTCCACCACCCAGTATACTGTCCCAACGGTCTGCATTAGTACCGCTACTGGTTCCTCTCCCACCTATGGTTGACGAGTGGGGAAATACAGGGTTAGACCCTGAATTCGAGCCCATGATCTTCTGGAACATTCTTGCGACGGACCATTTCCTGGAGATGTTCTGGCCGACGGCAGCATTGGAATTTCATGCGCCGGAATCCCTCACCCCAGAGGAAGTCGAGTGCTTACGTCAAACCTTATGGGAAACGCACTTCAATCTTCGTTATCATCGGGTGGTGTACCCCAGGAGCCAAGTGCACTTTGAGGAAATCAGTGAGCAATGCCGTTTGGTTGATTTGGCCACACTCTCTGTGGGCCGACACCCTGATTCGCCAGGTCACCAGAGCACCCTCCAACAAATATCTGTTCAGAGTTTCAAGGTACTCCGAAAAATCATCGGGGATGCTACCCCCCACATGAAATTCTGTGGCAGGGGATAGTATGCCGCCCTCCACTTCAGTATTATCCGACAGTAGCCTGATTCGTTATGAAACATTGAGGACACGCCCCCAAGAAGGGTTCCGGTCCACATGGATGACATAGTGGACAAAGAAGAACGAGATGGATTTTATTGATTCAAAAGTACCCCTTAAGGGTGTACCACCACTGTTGGACAGATCAGGGAGGATTAATCGTCAGCATGGAAACCTCCTAGGTCTCCTTGTGCCCACCGACTTGCTAGTACTCAGTCAGAATGACGGTAAGGGTAAAGAGCATGTCGGAGCTATCAAGCACTCTGACCCGTCCACCTCAATGCAGAAGACGGACGAAGACCCCGAGAAGGTCGTGTTGCGCCAACCACTTGCTGAACAGAAGAGGCTGGTCGAAAAACTCCTAGATGAGCGCACTATATAGCGGCGACCAGACTATGATAATCCTTTGTCTGGAAGTAGGGGAAGGAACAATATCCCCCCAGCGAGGTGCTTTCAGGAAACCCCGATCATGATACTCCCACAAACAGGGCTGAAGCTGGAACTCACGGCAAGAGGGCATGATACGTCTTACCAAGCCCTCCCGAATGGCGAGGCCATCTGAGGAATCCATCTCGGGTTCTCCCTGCTGCCCCTCAAGCCACTCCTCTAGTCGCTCCACAAGATTTTGATGTCGTCTACCAAGTCGAAGATCCCAACAATGCACTCATGGTTAGGGATCCCCGTCAAGACAGGGACCCCCACCCGGATGATCCTATAGAAACACTCATCGCCCTCCTTGAGGCATTCGAAATGCGGTAGGTGGAAGTCCCACAAGATGGAAAGACATATCCCGCGTGGGTGGATTATATGCCTACTCCTCCGGGTTTTGGAAATCCCACTTTCTTTCCCTTTAACGGGACAGGGGACCCTCCGCAACACCTGGCACAATTTTCCTCCAGGTGTGACCCCATGTTGGGAACCCCAGCACAACAGGAAGCCGCCATGCTCCAATGTTTTTGCGAAGACATTGGAGGGCCCTGTGTTCGTCTGGTACAACCAGCTCCCAATTGGATCGGTGAACAGCTGGGAAGATCTTTTCCGATAATTCCTATATCAGTTCAGCTCCACCACTTGAAAAACCAATATCGCAGACCTCTTCGAGTGAAAACAAAGGCCTGATGAGAGAGTTGCGAACATCATCACCCGACATAAAGGGCTCAAATACTCCCTCAATATTCCACTAACCCAAGAGAAATTACTGACGATGTGTGTTGGTAATGTCAAAGCAAAGCTGGTTCCTTCCATGATCACTCAGAACTACCATGGAGGGTTCCATGATTTCTCAGATAAGGCCCAGTGCCTCGAGGAAGTTCAACAATAGGCTAGTCAGGCATGTCCTCTACCCCCTGTAATCCCAGAAAGGAGGGCTTCTAGAGACGAACCCACCGCGGTGGCCCAAATAGAATCCCCCAGGCAGCTAGAATTTCTGCCAGTGGCACAGGCTCTGCAACCTCACAGAGGCCCTCCACCTTAGGTATATCCTCCTACCCAGTAGCCACCGCCTCAGAATCGGCAGGTTCCCCCGCGCAACACGCCACCACCGCCTAGGAGGGAAAATCAGGCTCCACCTCCTTGGTAGGCCCCTCCAGCCCCTCATCAAGGACAGGCTCCCAAATCCCCCTATCCAGAAAGAAGCCACCAGACATACTCGTTCAATGAGAATCAGCTCCCTGGCTACTACTATAGTGCCCTAGAGCAGGGGATTGTGCGCTTACCCGAGTGTAGAAGGTCGGAAGAGGCGAATCTCACCGATCACCCCAACTACTACAAGTATCATCAGATCATGGGGAACACCCTCAATAAGTGCTATGTGTTTAAATATTGGCTCCAATAATAGGTCTATAACATCATAGTCAGGTTGGGCCTGGCCCCAACGCAAGTAGCAGGTGTCTTTGTGAAGTCAGAAAGAGGTAGCAATGATGAAGGAGAGTGGAAATAGGTTCCCAGCTGCGGATCCCTGAAGTATGATGATTGGATGTCTTGTAAAATAATCATCCATGCCCATTGTATTATTCGGGCATGCCTAAATCAGTAGGATCCTTCAGAAGCTGTGACTAGAACCTCTGCGTCATCACCTCAGCCGACCCCATCCCAAAAGGGTAAGCAGCGGCGGCACAAGAAGAAGAAACATGGTCCACCACTACTGTCATCATCCCACACTCTCGTTGACTTAATGCCCCTGAGATGGGGATTCCTCTCAAAATCCGCCCAATGGTGGATGATTCATCAAGTGACAGTCAGGGGTACACTTCGGTTAATACTTTGGAGTTGGTAAATCCCTATATGACTCCCGACAAGGGGGAATGCCAGGAGAACCTCCATAATGTCATCGGTCAATGTCAATGTCGGTGGACCCGCGACTACTTGGGTCGTCGGGGTGCATCAGCTGGAACCTCCAGCCAGGTCGTGCATGCTACTGAAACAAAACAGCAGGCCCAGCGCAGAGCTCAGCATGCGCGACCTCCTCATCTGGTGCCCTCAGATCTACCTCCACCGTCGTTTGTGATACTAGATCAGGCAGAGCCGCTTCGGTTTCACTGCATCCAGTCTCGCCCTACTACAGGCCAATATCAGTTGTTTTGTCCTCATCCGGAAGCTAGTCTTCAGGCCGTGACTAGTGTGCAACGGGATGTACCCAGTACCAACCAGCCATCGGTGCAGCCGTCAGGGTTCACCGTGCCTCCAATTTCAGAGAGGCCTTCTATAAGTAGAGGCTCACATGTGGCCCAAAAGTATGATGTTATGAAGCACCTTTTCAGCATTCCAGTGAGGCTTTCTATCCTTGAGGCTCTATGCCTGTCGTCTGAAATGCGTGAGGCACTTTTCGAGACCCTAAGGATCGCCCTCCAATTTGAGATGGAGGTAGCAGCTGTGGAAACCTTCCACACTAAGGCAATTTAAAACGCCGAATTCCAGGTAGTTATCTCATTCTTTGGTGAAGACGAATACCCTCCTATACAGGGGCACATTCATCCACTATACATTATTGGCCAGTTCAATGGCATGGAAGTCTGTCGCTGTCTTGTTGACAAGGGTTCTGGGATTAACATAATCCCGACTTGGACACTCCGGAAGCTGGGTCCGTCTGAGGATGTTCTGACCCCCTCTGACCTCAGAATCCAGGGATACGATAGGACCGAGCATACTCTAGTCTGCAAGATCCATCTGAAGACCCAGTTTGGTGTCCTGATTTCTAGTACTGAATTCATGGTCGTCTCCTAGGACACCATGTATAACGCATTGATGGTAAGGCCATGGCTCCACCTTCATGTAGTGGTCCCTTAATCATATCACCAATGCCTCAAATACTCCCTCAATGGTCGATTAGGATTTCTCCAAGGAGATCCGTCCCCTTTAGCCTCTTGTGATTCCCATTATCTAGACGCTGACTTCTACAAGATAAAAGATAAGAATATTCTGGAAAGTGAGGTTGAACCCGCCCCAGACACAAGTTGTCCTTGGGAAGTTCTGTATTACGCCTATTTGTTCCCAATCCATCGACTGGAGGCCACAACCCCCGAAAAGGGGAAATGCTTTGTCATTTCGGGTACAAGAGGAAGGCATATTCCCAAGTACAAGCGACGGCAGAAAATCACCTAATACTCCTACACCAACCATGATCAGGTGGTCCCGCAACCTCTTACCCCTGTATAGTATCGATATTTTAGGCTCATGGAAATGGCAGTATGTCATACATGTGTCTTCCATCAGTACGGAATCAACTGGCTCAAGACAACGCGCCACTACTGCCTTGATTTCATCAAGCGTGGCCCCTTGGGCCAAAGACCGGATGAGATTTGATCAAATTCCTTCATCACTATGGTCTCAGTGGCGCATGAGTCTCCTGACATGATGACCACTGCTTCTCAGGCCGGCACCAGCCTCCCATTAGAGTCTGGTGGCTCAGAAATGACTAATCCCGTGGTTGATCCCTCTACTAGTGGAGAAGAGGAACTAGAGGATGCTCAGCCTGCCTTTGAAGAAGTAATCTCTACCATGGTCGATGAACCGGTATATTTGAACCTTGGTAGCAAGGAAGATCTTAGACCCACATTGATCAGTGTCGCCATGTCCCTTGAGAAGCAGCAGTGGTACGTTGAATTTCTCAAGAAGCACCGTGATGTGTTTTCCTGGAGTTACGGTGAGATGCCAGGATTGGATCCCCAGGTAGCCATCCACTGCCTTGGTCTCCCGACAAACCGTCACAGGTTCAAGAAACCTCCCAGAAAGATGCACCCTTCTCACGGTGCCCTGGTTGAGGCCGAAGATGACAAGCTTATCAAATCCAACTTCATCATGGAAGTCTAGTACCACAGGTGGCTAGCCAATATTATGCCAGTCAGGAACAAGAACTGGAAGATCAGAGTCTGTATCAACTTCCGCGATCTCAACCGCCACTGTTCGAAGGATGATTTTCCCATCCCAGTGACAAAATTATTGATTGATGCTACGGTTGGGTTCCAAGCCCTCTCCTTCATGGATGGGTATTCTGGGTACAACTAGATCCGGATGGCCCCCAAAGACGAGGATTCTACCACTTTCAGGGCCCCAAAAGGAACTTTTTGTTATTAGGTTATGCCCTTCGGCCTGAAAAATACAGGTGCCACCTATCAGCAGGCCATGCACCGCATGTTCATGCCAATTCTGGGAACCATTGTGGAGTGCTATGTGGATGATTTGGTGGTTAAATCTTTCCATGTCCAAGACCATCTTGAAGACCTTGAGAAAGTGTTCGGTTTCCTCTGTTCCCGCCACCTGAAGATGAACCCACATAAATGTTCCTTTGGGGTCACCTCCGGGAAGTTTCTTGGATATGTTTTTAGGTATCAAGGCATCGAGATCGACCCAGAGAATATCAAAGCCATCATCTAGATGACTCCCCCGAGTAATATTCGGGAGATTCAATGTCTTTAAGGCCACTTAGCCTACATACGTCGATTCATCGAAACTTTGGCTGGCAAGTGTAAGATGATTTCCCGGGTCATGAAGAAAGGTTCCTCCTATGAATGGGATGAAGGGTGTTAGGCCTCCTCCAAGTAAATCAACCAGTATCTGCTCCAGCCTCCAATCCTGATGCCACCCATCACCAGAAATCCATTGGTCCCTTATATGACCGCTCAAGAACGGTCTCTCGGCGCCCTGCTCACCCAGAAGAACAATGAGGGGACAGAGAACAGCCTCTACTACCTCAGTTTCATGCTACTTGATACGTAGACCAGATACTCCCCCATCTAAAAGAGCAACCTTGCACTCATGTTTGATGTACAAAAATTAGAAAACTACCGGCAGCACCATGAGGTACAGTTGGTCTCTCAGGTGGACCCAATGAAGTGTATTCTGAACCTCCCCATGTGGACTAGCCGACTAGCACGGTGGGCGGTAATTCTCCAGCAGTTCGACATCAAGTTCGTGCCTCAGAAGGCTATCAATGTGTAGACATTGGCAGACTTCCATGCAGCCCATCCAACCTCCATGGATCAATCCCTGGACCTGGATTTTTCTGATGAGGCAATCCTCTCAATCGATCATGTCGTCTCATGTTGGCAAATTCACTTCGACGGTGCCTCCCGGAGCCCCACTGGTATGAGGCTCAGTGATCCTAGGATCAACAGAGTAGGCCTGGGTATCTTCTTCATCACCTCAGCGTAAGCCGTTCTACCATACTCATTCTTGTTCTTAGAAGGTTTCACCAACAACGAGGTAGAGTATCAGGCTCTCATCACTGGCCTCAAGCTGGCCCTTGAGATCGGTGTTCCCCATTTTCATGTGAAAGGGGATTCCGAACTAGTCATCAAGCAGGTAAATGGAGACTATGTCTTTAGGAAGCCAGAGCTCATGCCATTGGTGGAGTGAACCCTCCATCTAATGGACCAGTTCCCTTCTCGACCAGAGGTTACTCATATCCCTCGGTCACAAAACGGTCGAGCGTACTCTTTGGTCATCTTAGCAGCATCACCTGAAAAAATGATGCAGGAGGATCTTATTATACATGTGGAACACCGGAGAGTCATCACCCTCATCACCTAAGAGGATGACGACGACCCGCGGGTAATCCATATCACCACCGGATCCTCCACGGCGGGAGCCCCAAGTTCTTTAGATGTAGTGGTTGAGGTCACTCTCGACTGGAGGGCACCTTTTGTCGAGTATCTTCAAAATGGTTTCCTCCCAGATGATCGGGCCAAGCACGAGTGAATCAGACGTCGTGCACTGTAGTTTACCCTCCAGAGTGGTCCCTGTCTTGAGCATATCCTCTATAAGCAGGTTTTCGATGGTGTTCCCCTCAATTACATTCAAGGAGTCAAGATTTCTAAGGTCATGCAAAATGTTCATGCCAGTTCCTATGGTGCCCACTAGGCTGGGCCAAAGCTGTCCCATCAGATCCGGAGACTGGGGTACTTCTGGACCTCTATGATCCATGAATATATTGAGTTTTCCAAGAGATGCCACACCTTCCAAGTTCAGACTAAATTCCTGCATCGGCCTCCAGAGCCACTCTACTCCACCATGTACTCTTGGAAATTTGCGTTTTTGGGACTTGATGTCGTGGGACCATATCCACCAGCGAAAGCTCGCCAGTGTAGGTTCATCTTGAATGCTAAAAATTTCTTCTCCAAGTGGGACGAAGTAGTTCTACTCAAAGAGGTCAAGGCCTGTTCCATCGTTGGATTTGAAATCTCCAATATCATCCACCAGATTGGAGTACCTCACACTGTCCTCGCCGATAACAGCACCAACTACCGAGCAGCTAAATTGAAGAAATTGTACGCCAAGTACAATATCCATTCGAACCATACGTCTCGCTATCACGCATGGGAAAATGGACAGATTGAGGAATTCAACAAAACCCTTTCTAACATTTTGCAGAAAATGGTTGGTCAGAATAAGAAAAGTTGTCCAGACAATCTCCCCAATTCCCTCTGGTCGTATCGAATGACGACTCGCAATTCTACCCAGGAGACTCTATATTCCTTGGTGTATGGGGTTGAGGCCATCCTACCCATCGAGATCCAGCTGCTATCGTTACGCAATGAAGTCTATGACCAACATACACCAGATAAGGAGGCCGAAATATGTCTAGATAAATTGGAATCACTGGACTAGAACAGGCTTCCTTCCCTACAAAATCTGGAAAGACATCAGAAAAAGATAGTCAGAGCCTTCAACAAGAAGGTTCACCTTCTCTCTTTTCTACAAGGCGACCTGTTATTGGTCCTCCGAGTGCCAATGATCCCTCGCAGGAAACCACCAAAGTTGGACCCCAAATGGGAAGGACCTTACATCATTCATAAGTTCTACCCCAATGGATAATACCCCTTGGTAACCATGGATGGTGAGCGCATAACCCTCCCACCAATGACAAGTTCCTGAAGCAATACTTTCCCTGAGCCTTTGGGTCCTGCATAAACCTAAACTGCACCCCAATCCTACACAACCTTAAACTATATGGTCTTACATGACCATAAACTGGATGGTCCCACATGACCCTAAACTGCACGATGGTCCTACAGGACCTTAAACTGTCCAATCCTATATGACTTTAAGCTGCCACATTGTCCTACATGCCGTTAAACTACATCATCGTCCGTCATGATGTTAAACTGTTCATCTTCATCCTTCATGACGATAAACTGCTCATTATCGTCCTGTATGAAAATAAACTGCAAAATGGTCCGAGATCTATGAACCTAAACTAAGACTGCCCTCGTCCTCATTGCAAGACAATAAACTGCAAGCTATTTAGGCATTCCGGACTAAGGCCCAGACTCAAGCACCATGGCCTTCTCCAATCCAGGCCCTCTTGTGGGATTGTATGGTGTGGTATGGGATTATGTTCTCATTCAACTCGGGTTACTCGTCATACTATACATATCCCCAGATGATATGCACTTCTTCTCATCCTACATGACATTAAACTGTGACTTTGGAACTATGTATGGCTTGATTCTCATCCGCATGGGATATGTAGGAATGCTCAGACGCTTCGTTTTGAGCCTAGCCCCAAACTCTTCTCTTTGACTATCCCCCTGGGTATAGCTTCCTTGTAGGGTCCTCACATGATGTAGAGTAGGCTTCTTTAGCCCCACTCATACGAGTATTATAATGGTCGCACCATGTGCCCACTCCCATTCTTCTATCCTCCCTTGACTTCACCGCATGACATTAAACTTCTTGGAATTTTAAGAACTATGTATGGCTTGATTCCCATACTCATGGGAAATATAGGAACGCCCAGACATTTCGTCCGTTGACCCAGCCCAAAATCCAGAATCTTCCCCTCGAGTCAAGACATATGGCAGGGTGCACACTGTTTCCCCAATTTACATCGAGCAAGCCTCGATCCGGATGTATATCCTACTCCCTGGAGACGTTCTCTCCTTTCACAGATGGGTACATCCATGCTTCACCCACTCCTTGACTGGGATTCCATCACTTCCCCATCCAGAAGGGCCCCTGAATGGTATAAATGCTAGGCCTAAGGGCTCTATTACTATAAATACCCGTAATATTCAAGGGAATTTTTTTTCTTATTTTTCTTTTGGATTTTACAAGAACGAAGTTTCTGACAGCACCTGATACCGAGGCCCGGTGTGGCCGGAATCATTTTCTGAAGTTTCACTCGGGTACGTTCAGTGAACGAATGAGCGGGTTTTTCTAAATTTTGAACCGGTGCTCGGAATCGAATTTTGAGGGCACCGATGGAATCGCAGCACCGATAATTTCTTAGAAACACCTTTTCCAGAGTTTCTTTTGCTCGGGTGTGGTTTTTAATTTTTGGGGTTGAGTTAAGGAATAAAATAAAAGTGGTGCGACAATTTATTTTATTTTACTTAAAGAGGATTAACCTAAGTTAACCGGATAAGGTGGGACCCAGAATATCCTACCCACTTGGTAGGATATTTGTGAGGTGGGGCCTACACGATCCCCACTATTTCATTCCTTCTAAGTAACGCACATGCACCCCCTTTTAATAAAGTCAAACCGTGCGTTTATTCTGGTTAAGAAACACCTCATTAATTTGGGCGGTTAAATCGTTACAGTTAATTCATTGAATTAGTTGTTCGTTTCGTTTCATTTGAAATTCAAACGTCGCATGTACGTTAATAAAATAAGACAACACTTATTTTATTTCTGTTGGAACTTTTTGCGTGGAGAGGATTTGGAGAAAAGCCTTCTTCTTCGACGAAGAACGCGAAGAACGCGATGAACCCACCGACCTCCAACAAAGAACGCCAAATCCTCCGAGATCAACTATGCGCCATCGTGTACCCGACACCAGCAACGCTTATTCTTCGATGCTTCTCCGCGACTTGAAGATCCTCCCTCCGCGACGCCTTCTACCGCGACAGTTGTTTCCGCGACGAATAATCGCTCATCAAATTCGACGAGGTAGGGGTTTATTTTGTGATTACTTCTGTCGCCATCTTCCTTTATTTTTGAACCACCTGATATCGCAATAACGGGAGGAGGTCAGAATGCACGAACATGACCGACCCTCCTCCCCCTTGTTGGTTTGATTTTGATTTCGGCACGACCAAGGCAACGCGGTGCCGAAGCACCGCGCAGAAAATATTAAAGAAATGGAAGAAGCGCATCACCGTTGCGCCGCGCCGTTGAAAGCGAACCAAAGACGTGGCACCGTCGCGCCGCACCAGAGGACCACAAAAGCACCGCGGCCAGAGTGGGGCCGCGGAGGAAGGGCGCGACGCCGGACGAACCAAGGCAGCGGCCTGTTCCGAGCCGCGGCAGAGCAGTGGAAGCGGCGGACGGTATCGGGCCGCCGACGTCAGAGTAGTGGGGACCGGCCTTGCCGGTCCCGTGGCGGTAAGAGCCGGCCGGCCGGGGCGGGCCGACCGGACAAGGGAAAAGCTGGGGGTTACAAACCCCCATTTTTCCAGCTGAGCGGCCCCACAATGGGGCTACGATTTCTCCACGTGGGAGCAGCCCCCCCCCCCCCCCCGCCCTCTTCGCTCGGCCGTAACGGCCGAGCCGGCCGCCTGGCCACCTCGCTGGCACCAGCGCGCCGGGCCGCGCCCAAGCCGGGTCGGGCCACACCCAGGCCGGGCCGGGCCGCACCCAAGTGGGCTGGACCCTATCCCGGGGCGGGTTGACCTGGTTCCGGCCGACCCAGGGGGTTCCGGGCCGGGTCGGACCGGGCCCGAACCCCCTAATACAGGACTTTTTCGGTCTATTGCCCATAACATGCACTACAGACCTCCGATCGATGCACCTTCAGTTGCGTAGTGATCCTTGAATCGATACGGTCGTGTCGGTATATTACACTAAAGGTTTCAGAGAAATTTGAGTACGGCCGGGTTGGTTCGGATACGAAACCGACCGGGCCCTCGGAGCGGAAACGCTTATATCTCGAGCTCCGGACGTCTGATTGATGTGCCGTCGACTTTGATGGTTTTCTCTTGATGGGACAGAACTTTTTGAATGCTTCTCCTGAGTTTTGGATGCAATTGGAAAATGGCCGGGTTGGATTGTACCCGAAATCCAACTGGGCCCTTGGAACGGAAAGGATAATAACATTCAGACCAGACGTCTGTTTGACAAACCGTCAGCGGCGTTGGTGATCACGTTGAGAAACGGTCCCTATGAGAATACCCTATGAGAGTTCGTCATACAGACAAGATACGACCGGGTTGGTTCCCACACGAAGCCAACTGGGCCCCTGGGACGAAAAGGCTAGTAACTCACAGACCGGGCGTCCGACTAACGCGTCGTCTGTTGCGTTGAGACCCCTATGACGAGGTGGCACTTTGAGATAATTCTTTGTGGAACTTTATGATACATGTAATATCGACCAGTAGCTCGTGGAGCGGACCCTCCCAGTGATGAGCTAGCAGAGTGTAGAGACCTAGTAGCTGGATGAGACTTGACGACTGCTGATTCATCGACTCAGTGTGTTTCAGATAGCCCAGTGGGGAGCGCTTGGTTGTAGCGGTAGAACCACGTCGGAGGAGCGCTTGGTAGTAGAGGCAGACCTATGGTACTCAACAGAAGTAGTACCTCTCGAGGATATGAGGGGGAGCCCTTGGTTGTAGCGGCAGACCCACGACGGAGGAGCGCTTGGTTGTAGCGGCAGACCCGCAGTACTCAACAGAAGGAGTACCTCTGGAACCTATGAGGGGGAGCGCTTGGTTGTAGTGGAAAACCCATGGTGGGAAGCGCTTGGTTGTAGTAGGAGTCCCACAGTACTCGACAGGTGGAGTACTACAGCATTCCAAGGAGTTCGGCGTGCTTGGTTGTTGCGGCAGGCCCTCTGAACTCGACAGAGGAGGAGTTCGGCGCGCTTGGTTGTAGCGGCTGGCCCTCTGAACTCGACAGAGTAGGAGTTCAGAGTGCTTGGTTGTTGCAGCAGGCCCACTATACTCGACGGAGGAGGAGTTCTCTAACAGCCGTGGTTTCGACGTCAAGATTTAAATCCTGGTCGAGCTGAGTCTATGACCTTTGTGTTTACCTCATGATTGAGATGGGTCACTTGATATCTTAGGTATATGTATGGGCATATACCTGGGTAGTGTATATCCATTTTATTCATAATCTTTGTGTTTCTTCAATATTGAGATGGGTTACTTGATAACTTAGCTATATGTATGGGAATATACCTAAGTAGAGGTTATCTGTTGAGATCTTCATTGTGGTTATCCTTGTTGGATTTAGTGAGACATTGAGGGTCTCGGGGTCCCTACTGAGTATTGTTATACTCACCCCTGCACGGGCTATGCCCGCACCTCGTTGTGTTTGTTGCAGACGATGGGCAGTGCTGAAGGAGGTCGAGAGTTCGAGGACTGGATTGTATCCAGAGGTGGACATCACGACGAGACGACACTTGGAGGAGGTTGGAGGGCAAGAGCGTTGTGGAGGCTATCTGTACCTACTCTTCAGGTAGGATCCGTGGTGGATGATTCGGGATCTGCGCTATCTTTACCTACCCTTCAGGTAGGATCTGAGGAGGACAACTGAGGAGTTTCTTTCATTCTTCCAGCTGTTGTCTTTTCTGTTGTACTTTCTTTCAGTTGTAGTTGTACTTTCGATTGGGATTGTATTCTGGCCCATTTACTTTTCAGCACTTCCTTTTTTTACTTAGTGTTTTACTTCTGATTGTACTCTGTGGTGTTTTGTTACTTTTATAAAGGAAATGTCTTCCCAGTTATCAGGATTTACGCCTTTGGTGCTAGTCACCAGCATGAGGCCTATGGAAGGCGGGCTTGGGGTAGTAACATCACTGGCCCCGAGGACGGTTCATGACAAATTGGTATCAGAGGAGTTTGGTTCTACCGAAGAACTCGGGACTCTGATCTTTTTCTATGTGAAGAAATAGTGTTGAGAGTATTGAGTGCGGTTATCAGTCCAAGGAGTCCAGTGTTGGTGCTGCGGCCGACGTATCCGTACACCAGGACCCTGACTTCTGATTTCCAACTTAATGCACGAAAAAATTGATTGCATGTGTGTTTCAAGTTTTCTTTTTGATTACTTGTGTCCGCTCACCAGGTATATTGTTCTTACTGTGGCGCACCTGTCTCTTTTCAGGATGGCCCCACGATGGCAGCCAGCAAGGGTTTCGGGAGTTGTGCATGATGACAGCCCACCGAGCAACGAGGCCTCGGTACAGGGCCCTTTGATAGCAGAGGCATCGATGATACCTCTCCCCGCCGAGCCACCGATGCTACCAGCCCCAGCCGTTGACGGTGCACGTCACCATAGTGCACTGCATGAGTTTCAGCGTCAACGACCACCCAGGATCTATGGGGAGACGGACCCTCAGGCAGCCGAGGATTGTCTAGGGCTATTGTACAAGTTTTCTATTTGGTAGGGACACCAGCTGACCTTATGGTGGTCCTTGCAGCGAGCCTCTTGCACGCGGCAGCAGGCAGATGGTGGAGCTTGATGCTCCAGGTGCATGACGAGGCATCTCTCCTTTGGATGGACTTTGAGGGCCTTTTTCACTCAGAGTTCGTCCTAGCCACCCTCCGAGCGGTGCGCATCCAGGAGCTGCTATAGCTGTGGTAGGGAAGCATGACAGTAGCCCAGTACGCGGAAAGGTTTACCAATCTCTCGCGCTACGCCACAGACATGGTACGTGACCCATTCTTCAGGGCCCAAACCTTCGAGCAGGGGCTCAGGCGAGAGATCAGAGCTTCAGTTGTTTTTCACAGCATTCCGACACAGTCAGGGGTGTTGGAGCGATCCCTCTTAGCGGAGAGTTTCCTTGCTGAGCAGTCTCCCGCAGCAGGACTCACCACTAGCCGGCGTGTGGCAGAGTCTTCTGCAAAAGGCTGTAGACAGATGATGCAGAGGTCCAAGAGGACTAGACCTACAGGTGGTTGACCGCATGACACAGGATCGTTTGTGCGAGGCACCCGGGGTGGAGAACGACATACCATGCGCAGACATTGTTACTCCTGTGGCGAGGTTGGTCACATAGCTCATGACTGTCTGACCCGCCATACAGATGACCAGCAGATGAACGAAGGACCTCCCGGGCAGAGGTAGAGGTTCGATCGAGGCGGACCGCATGGAGCAGGAGACTGTGGCAGGGGAGTTGGCCGTGCAGCTGGAGGTGGACGACGCTTCAAGGTGTTGCCACCACCACCACCAGAAGGTCCACCCCGACCACAGGGAACAGGTGGACGTGGGAGAGCTCAGCTTCAGGCAACTAAGGCCTACGAACATGGAGCTCCGGGAGCAGATGAGCAGGAGCGGGACTAGCTCCAGACCTGGAGACTTTTGTTCATGTTTCTTCTAGCTCTGTTGATGGTTTTTTGTAAATATTTTGTGTCTTTGTACTTTGATCTGCAGTAATAAAAGACACCTTTCTTGTGGAATTTACCTTCTTGTCCTCTCTTTTTTGTTGTTAGTAAGAGGTTCCGGTTTAAAAACCTTTGACTTGACCCTCACTTTGAGATACCTACTGGAGGAGACCCAACGACCACACACTGATGCTGATAGTGTGGATCAACCCTTGGAGGCTAGAGTTACAGTTGGATCTCTTGGTAGAAGCATCGAGGCCTTACGACGTCATCCTTGGTATGAATTAGTATCGTCCATGTCAGGATTGACTGTATTAGGCGGAGAACATGGTTCATCCAGGGGATGAGACCGGATTTCTCTTATCGGCAAAGAGGAAATCTCAGTAGCTCTTGTAGGACCAGAAAGGTCCAAGTCATCCAAGAGCGGATGAGGAGAGCTCAGAGCCAGCAAAAGTCTTGTGCTGATAGGGGGCAGAGACCACTAGAGTTCGAGGTTGGCGACCACGTTTCCCTGCGGGTCTCACCTCGACGTGAGTTACGGAGATGTGGCCGAGGCGACAAGTTATCTCCGAGGTTCAACGGACCTTTCTAGGTCCTCAGCAGGGTAGGAGAGGTGGTTTAACGCTTGACCCACCCACCTCAGTTGCACCAGGTGCATGATGACTTCCAGGTATCTCAACCGAGGAGATACGAGCTCGACCATGAGAAGCTGGACTTGGGGGGTGGGGTGACCCTCACAGAGGTTCCAGTGGGGATCGAGGAACGACAGGAGTGGATCCAACGAGGATGGGTCGATTCCTCAGGTGCGCTTTCACTGGCAGTACGGGAACTTCTAGGTGAGCACATGGGAGTGGAAGGCTCAGATGTGTGCTCAGTACTGCTTTTGTTTCCCTAGTTTGTGTAATGGCTTTATGGGGACATAAAGCCCTGATGTGGGAGTAATTTAAAGACCCGTAAAATTCAAAGGGAATTTTTTTTTCTCAATTTTCTTTTGGATTTTACAAGAACGCAGTTTCTGACAGCACCTGATTCCGAGGGCCGGTGTGCCCGGAATCATTTTCCGAAGCTTAGCTCGGGTACGTTCAGTGAACAAACGAGTGCATTTTTCTAACTATTGAACCAGTGCTCAGAATCAAATTCCGAGGGCACTGATGGAATCGCAGCTCCAGTAATTTCTTTGAAACACCTTTTCCGGAGTTGCGTTTGCTCGGGTGTGGTTTTTAATTTTTGGGGTTAAGTTAAGGAATAAAATAAAAGTGGTGCGACAATTTATTTTATTTTACTTAAAGCGGCTTAACCTAAGTTAAGCGGATAACGTGGGACCCACAATATTCTACCCACTTGGTAGGATTTTTGTGATTTGGGGCCCACAAGAGCTCCACCATTTCTTTCCATCTAAGTAACGCTCCTGCACCCCCTTTTAATAAAGTCAAACCGTGCGTTTATTCTGGTTAAGAAACACCTCATTAATTTGGGCGGTGAAATCGTTACAATTAATTCATTGAATTAATTGTTCGTTTCGTTTCATTTGAAATTCAAACATGGAATGTGCGTTAATTAAATAATACAACACTTATTTTATTTCTGTTGGAACTTTTTGCATGGAGAGGATTTGGAGAAAAGCCTTCTTCCTCGACGAAGAACGCAAAGAACGCGAAGAACGCACCGACCTCCGATGAAGAATTCCAAATCCTCGGAGATTGACTATGTGATGCCGTGTACTGCGACACTAGAAATGCTTCTTCTGCGATGCTTCTCTGTGACGCGATGATCCTCCCTCTATGATGCCTTCTACCACGACAGTTGTTTCCGCGACGAATCCTCGCTCATCAAAATCGACGAGGTAGGGGGTTCATTTTGTGATTACTTCCGTCACCATCTTCCTTTCTTTTTTAACCACCTAATATCGCAATATGGGAGGAGGTCAGACCACACGAACATGCCCAACCCTCCTCCCCCTTGTTGGTTTGATTTTGATTTCGGCATGAGCAAGGCAACGCGGTGTCGAAGCACCACCTGGAAAATATTAAAGAAATGGAAGAAGCGCAGCGCCGTCGCGCCGCGCCATTGAAAGCGAACCAAAGATGTGGTGCCGTCGTGCCACGCTGGAGGAGCACAAAAGCACCGTGGCTGGATCGGGGCCATGGAGGAAGGGTGTGGCGCCATCACGCCGCGCTGGATGAAGCACGGTCGCGGCCGGTTCCGGGCCGCGGCAGAGCAGGGGAACCGGCGGCCGGTATTGGGCCGAGGGCGTCGGAGCAGGGGGGGACCGGCCTTACTGGTCCCGTGGTGGCAACAGCCAGCCGGCCGGGGCGGGCCCGCGGGGCAGGGGAAAAGCTGGGGTTTACAAACCCCCAGCTGGCCATCTGAGTGGCCCCATAATGGGGTCGCGGTTTCTCCACGCAGGGGTAGCCCCCCCCCCCCCCCTCGCCCTCTTCGCTTGGCCGTAACGGCTGAGCCGACCGCCTTGCCACCTAGCTAGTTCCAGCGTGCCGGGCCGCGCCCAGGCCGGGCCGGGCCGCGCCCAAGCCGGGCCGGGCCGCGCCCACGCCGGGTCGTGCCACGCCCAAGTGGGCCTGACCCGGACCCGGGACGGGTCGACCCAGTTTAGGCCGACCTAGGGGGTACCGGGTCGGGTCGGACCGGGCCCGAACCCTCTAATACCGGACTTTTTAGGTCTATTGCCCAAAACATGGGCTACGGAACTCCAATCGATGCACCTTCAGTTGCGTAGCGATCCTTGCATTGAGACGGCCGTTTTGGTATATTACAATCTAGGTTTATGAGAACTCTGAGTATGGCCGGGTTGGTTCGTATACGAAACCAATAGGGCCCTCAGAGCGGAAACACTTATATCTCAATCTCCGGATGTACGATTGACGTGCCATTGACTTTGTTGGATTCCTCTTGATGAGACAGAACTTTTGGAATGATTCGCCTGAGTTTTGGATGCAGTTGGAAAATGGCCGGGTTGGATTGTACCTAAAATCCAACCGGGCCCCTGGATCGGAAAGGCTAATAACTTTCAGACCAGTCGTTCGTTTGTCGAACTGTCAGTGGAATTGGTGATAATATTGAGAAACGGTCCCTATGGGCATACCCTATGAGAGTTCGGGGTATAGACGAGATACGGCCGGGTTGGTTCGCACATGAAACCAACCGGGCCCCTAAGATGAAAAGGCTAGTAACTCACAGATCGGACGTCCGACTGACGCGCCATCTATTGCGTTGAGACCCCTATGACAAGGCGGTACTTTGAGATACTTATTCATGGTAATTTGTGATACTTGGAGTATCGACCAGTAGCTCTTGGAGTAGACCCTCATGGTGACGAGCTAGCAGAGTGTAGAGAACTAGTAGCTGGATGAGACTTGATGACTGGTGATTCATTGACTCGGTGTGTTTCGGATAGCCCAGTGGGGAGCGTTTGGTTGTAGCGGCAGAACCACGACGGAGGATCGCTTGGTAGTAGCGGCAGAACCGCGGTACTCAACAGAAGGAGAACCTCTGGAGGCTATGAAGGGGAGTTCTTGGTTGTAGCGGTAGATCCACGGCGGAGGAGCGCTTGGTTGTAGCGGCAGACCCGCGGTACTCAACAGAAGGAGTACCTCTAGAATCTATGAGGGGGATCACTTGGTTGTAGCGGCAGACCCATGGTGGGAAGCACTTGGTTGTAGCAGTAGGCCCACAGTACTCGACAGGTGGAGTACTATAGCAGTCCAAGGAGTTCGGCGCACTTGGTTGTAGCGGCAGGCCCTCTGAACTCAACAGAGGAGGAGTTCGGCGTGCTTGGTTGTAGCGGCAGGCCCTCTGAACTCAATAGAGGAGGAGTTCGGCACGCTTGGTTGTAGTGGCAGGCCTACTGTACTCGACGGAGGAGGAGTTCTCCAGCAGCTGTGGTTTCGACGTCATGATTTAAATCCTGGTTGAGCTGAGTCTATGACCTTTGTGTTTACCTGATGATTGATATGGGTCACTTGATATCTTAGGTATATGTATGGGAATATACCTGGGTAGTGGATATCCGTTGATTTCATAATCTTTGTGTTTCCTCAAGATTGAGATGGGTTACTTGATAACTTAGGTATATGTATGGGCATATACCTTAGTAGAGGTTATCTATTGAGACCTTCTTTGTGGTTATCCTTGTTGTATTTAGTGATACCTTGAGGGTCTTGGGGTCCCTACTGAGTATCGTTGTACTCACCCTTGCACGGGCTATGCCCGCACCTCGTTGTATTTATTGCAGACGATGGGAAGTGCTGACGGAGGCCGAGAGTTCGAGGACTGGATGGTATCCGGAGGTGGACTTCATGAGGAGATGACACTCGGAGGAGGTTGGCTAGCGAGAGCGTTGTGGAGGCTATCTGTACCTACTCTTCAGGTAGGATCCGTGGTGGATGATCCAGGAGCTGCGCTATCTGTACCAACCCTTCAGGTAGGATCTGAGGAGGACGACCCAGGAGTTTCTTCCGTTCTTCCAGTTGTTGTCTTTTCTATTGTAATTTATTTCAGTTGTAGCTGTAATTTCGATTGGGTTTGTATTCTGGACCATTTACTTTTCAGCACTTCCTTTTTGTACTTTGTGTTTTACTTCCACTTGTACTCTGTGGTGTTTTGTTACTTTTATAAAGGCAATGCCTTCCCAGTTATTGGGATTTATGCCTTTGGTGCTAGTCTCCAGCCCCAGGCCTATGGAAGGCGGGCTTGGGGTAGTCATGGTACGGGCCCCGAGGACGGGTCGTGACAATTACCACTTCAGGACAACGCCCTCGAGGATGCCAAACAACAAGTAGATACAAGTCCCGCGTTTCGAATGCGGTCAGCGTTAGGCACTCATTTGCCGCTCCCATCTCCGGACAACATAGAGACGCTATGTTTCTAACATAGTCAACAGCCACCCTGGATCATTGGGTCCACCCCAAGATATCCCAAACATCGAGTGTAGTGATTCGTTCTGCCCCATCCCGAAGTGACAAACTCTTTTCGGGCAGGGCCAACTGTCATGCCCCTGGCCCAGGATCTCTATGACCAGATTGTGCAGTGTGGTGTGGGATTACGTCCTCATTCATTTCAGGTAACTCACCGTACCGTACAGCTCCCCAGAAGACACCTTACCCAGCATTCTTCCTTACTGAAAGACGTTAAACCACAAGCTGGTCAGGCCTTCCTGACCGAGGCCAATCCTCAGGTCCCTTGTCCTTCTCGGCCCCCCAGCCCCCGTCCTCATTGCATGACGATAAACTGTAAGCTGGTCAGGCCTTCCTGACCAAGGCCCAACCTCAGGCCCCTTGGCCTTCTCGGGCCCTTGGGCCCCGTCCTCACTACATGACGATAAACTGCAAGCTGGTCAGACCTTCTTGACCGAGGCCCATCCTCAGGCCCCTTGGCCTTCTCGGGCCCCCAAACCCCGTCCTCACTGCATGACGATAAAATGTAAGTTGGTCAGGCCTTTTTGACCGAGGACCATCCTAAGGCCCCATGGTCTTCCCATGCCCTAGGCCCTCACCCTCACTGCAAGACATTATACTGCAATATGGCCAGGCCTTCCTGACCGAGGCCCAGCCTCAGGCCTCGTGGTCTTCCCAGGATCCCGGCCCCCATCCTCACTGCATGACGATAAACTGCAAGCTATTAAGGCCTTCCTGACTGAGGCCCATCCTCAGGCCCCTTTTCCTTCTTGGTCCCCTTAGCCCAAGTGCATACTCGGAGTGTACGGTGTGGTGTGGGATTACGTCCTCATTCACATCGGGTTACTCGTCGTGTCATACACTGCCCCTATCCATGGAATCATATTCCATGACCCTCTTCCTCACTGGCAAGACATTAAAATGTGAGTAAGTCAGGCCTTCCTAACCGAGGCCCAGCCTCAGTCCCCTTGGCATTCTCGGGCCACTTATCACAAGTGCATACCTAGAGTGTACGGTGTGGTGTGGGATTATGTCCTCAATCACATCGGGTTACTCGTTGTGTCATACACCTCTCTTATCCAGGGAATCTTATTCCCAGATCCTCGTCCTCACTGTAAGATGTTAAACTGCGAGTAAGCCAGGATGTACTGACCAAAGCCCAACTATCAGTCCCCTTGGCCTTTTTGGGCCCCTGGCCCAGGTTCTCTTTTACGGGACTATGCAGTGTGGGGTGGGATTATGTCCTTATTCACGTCTGGTTACTCTGCATGCCATACATGTCCTCGTTAGGGTATCCTTCCCCCTGGGTATCTTCGAGAACTATGTGTGGATTGATTCCTATCCTTATCGAATGCGTAGGACCACATGAATGTTTAGACATCAGGTCCAACCCCACTGCTTAGAGACCTCCCGATCTCCCGGTCGACTAGGCCCCTTGGCCTATCCCTCTCCAAGAGGGGGATATAAAGGTGTGGTACAGGGTTTTTGGCACCATGCCTCCCTTCTCCTAGGAATCCGCCATCTCTTTACCGCCCTCATGTTGAGTCCCCCGACCCCTTGGAGTGGTTCTCCCATATGTTAAGAGTACTCTGGTCTAGGTCCAAAAGTGTCAGATTCAACTTGGTCAAAGTTCCTTCCACTTTTCAAGCTTCTTAGTCCCCTACATTTGGGCTTCCATCATCTTTCACACCCAAAGGGACCCCCATGATCAGCCTGGATACTACGCCTAAGGGATCTCTTACCGTTACGAGCCAATGCCCTTGAGGGTTTTAGACAACAAATTGATACAAATCCTGCGCTTCAAACATGGTCAGCGGTTGATGCTCATTTTTTTGTCCCCATTTCAGGCTAACGTGACAGGATGCTGTGTTGCGAACATGGTCAGCAGTAATCCTCTGTCATCACACCAGCCCTTTCAGACCTTGAATGTTGGTGGCATGATACACATTATGTTCCACCCCACCGTGTCGAGGTGGGATTTAGACACCCTTGGCGCTATCCCTCAGTGCACCGCTGCACGTCAGGGGGACAAATCTGCAATACGGCGTCCTTCAGGGCACCCACGGTCCAAGATCTAAGACCATAAACTAAGATCTTAATTAAGGAATATTTGGGGCTCAATCCTCATCCCCATGGGATGCGATTGGTCACCCAGACATCTTGTTTCCGAGTCCAGCTTAGCTGGGATCTATTTTATCATGCCTCTTTCACTCTCACCCCCAGTTGGGCCCCTTGGCCCGAGGTTCCAATCTCAGAATTTCATATGGTGTGATGGGGGATCATGTCCCCATCCACATCAGTTATGTTTCACGGCACCGTACACATTCCCCTCCTAGCATCGTCTCTACTACATCTGCGTTGCATGACGTTAAAATGCATGCTTGGTCCTATCACATGACCCTAAACTGTGACAGTATCATCCTGGCTACAAGACGACACTGCATTATGATGACCTCGTTGTAGAGGACATCAAGTTGGGTATTGGTCACATTCCATACCATTTGTCAATGCCTACTACAACTTGATTCTTGTGGCGACAACAGGGCTTGCTACCCTAGGCCTGTCGCTTCACAAAAAAAACCACTCACCTTAAAGGACCAAAACGATTTATCAAATATCGCTTCTCTTGGTGCGAGGACTAGACCCGCACACCCCTATCATATTCTATAACTATGTATTTCTTGATTCTCATCCTCATGAGATACATAGGAGCGCCCATGCACATCCCCGTGGGCCTAGCCTAACTTTCGTGTTCGGTCCCTCGACTCGAGAACTTCCCCAGAGAACACATGGCTAGTAGGGCATATTCCCTCATCGTTGGGTTTTGTAACCACCTTACCGTGTGTCCCCTACTCTCCTTTCCCATTCGTTGTCTGAGTTCTAAGATATTAAACTAAGACCTCTTCAAGAACAACATGTAGGTTGATCCCCATCCTCATGGGGTACGTAGGAATGCCTTTGAATTTTTACTCAGGCCCATATAAACTCCCATTTTCGATCCCTTGACCTAAAACCTCTCCCAAGGGGGTTGTGCTGTGTGGAGTGGGATTAGGTCCTCATCCACATTGGGTTTTTGTAATTACCCGCCACGTGCCTCATATCTTATCCATGGTCCAGATTCTACGACCCTAAACTAAGATCTCCCTATGGGAAGGGACTCAACTCCCTCTATCCAATACGTCTCATTAACGTGTTTATATTCTTCTTGACAAATAGCCCAGAGTGTGGGATTTTCATGGAGACATTCCCCTCGTCCCATGACCAAGCTTCGCGAGCTCTCTATTTGGATCCTCATCCTCTTACACATCCAAAAGCACCCTCGGACGACATGGATTCTAGGCTTTAGGGATCTCCATGGATGCTGGGCCTAAGGGATCTCCAATCACTTCAGGCCAATGTCCCTACAGATCTCTGACAACATTTGCGACATGGTCCCGTGTTTCAAACATGGTCAACGGTTGACCCTCATTTGTCTATCCTCATTCTAGGCTAATGCGATATGGATGCTGCGTTTCCTCCATGGTCAACATTTATTCTCTATCGTCATGTCTCCATCATTGAGATCCAAATCTTGAGTGTCATGATTCACACATTTCCACTTCCTCATGTTCAAGTGGAATTCCGACATATTCGGCTTTATCTTTTCGCGCATCTAGGTGCTCTACATAGACATGTTAGTATCATTGGGACGGTATTTACCGAGCATCCATTTTCTCTAACATTCCCCTCCCTATTTTGGGAATGTCCCCCATTACTTCTTGTTTCCCACATCGTGCATGACTCACGTGGGCTTAGTTGTTTTGGCAGGATGTGTACCGGCACAACCAGGCTTCTTCTCGTCATGCAGGACGGTAAACTGTGCTTCCAAAGCTACGTGTGGCATGATTCCCCTCCCCATGGGATATGTAGGGACACCATGGTATTTTGCCTAGGGTCCATCCCACAGGAATCATAAGTCATATTCCTCCACATCTTCTGGACCATGTCATGACCCCTCGTAGGGGACCATACAACTATAACTCTACCCTGAACAAGGTCAGGATGCCCCAAGATGACATTGGGAAGTGACAGAACCCCTCTCCAGAGAGGCCCTGTCTGAAAGGAGGAATGATCCATGATCCAACTGATGCGCCCACCTAGTGTATTCCCACTAAAGTGGCGTAATTTCAAGAGTGTTGAATTCTATTCGAACAATCCCTCAATCCGTATTCCATGCTTTGTGTTCCCCCTTATTTGGACCCTCTCCCCTTATTCAGACCCTTGTCCCCTTTCGTGTCTGGAGGAACCCACTAACAGTATGGATGCTCGACCTATGGTCCTACTGCTATCCTGGGCTAATGTTCTGGAGGACTGGTCATGTTTGGAAGGAACCCCTAACAGTATGGATGCTCAACCTATGGTCCGCCTACTATCCTGGGCCAACATCCTGGAAGTCTGATCGACGATATTTGAGTTAGGCCCCGTGTTGCGAACATGGTCAGCGGTCAGCCCTCATTTGTTGTCCCCATTTCAGGAAAATGCCATATGGATGCTGCATTCCCACCACGATCAATAGATATCCTCCATTTTCACGCCACCCCATAGTGTTCCGAATCATGGGTATCATGATTCACACTTCCCATTCACATCCGTTTAGAAGGCTTTCAGCGCCCCTGGCGTTGCACCATTCATGCAAAAGAGCACGCTGAAAAAACGGTAATTCAGCTATTCTGAGAACTTCTTTCTCCAGCAAGGTCTCTCACAATTCCCAAAAATATGGACCTGTTATCCAAACCCCAGATGCTCGAAGCTTGGTTTGCATTCCCATGTTTGGATGGGGCGATGAGGTGACTATCTCTTGTTTCTCACATCGGGCCCGACTCATGTGAGCTTAGGGAATTTTCACTGGGCATTCCGAAAACATCGTAAGGATGCAATGAACAATTGAAAACAACAGGACTCGTGCATTCTACAACATTTATGTTTAAGGGTTTGTAATGATTACAGTACCCGGGGTTCAACTCCCCCCATGGATGGATTCACCCTGTCAAAAGATCGTTGCAGCTCCGCCACCCTTCGACTTGTGGTATCCAAAAAATTTTGTCGCCGACTCGGCTCCCACTCCTCCTCAGAAGTGATGGGGAGCAGTTCATTAGCCTCAGCTCAGGCCCGCTCTATGTCAGCCTAAATGACGGCCCTCTCTTCGGAAGCCTCCTCATACGCTATTCCGCCTCAATTAGTTGGGCCTTCAATCGCAAGATCATCTCAGATTGTGCTTTGTGAGAGGTTGAGTGCTCATCTCCCTGGATATGTAGGTTTTGGACTTCATTTTCAGCCTCCTGGATCTTATTGATGTTCGTCGCCTTCCTCTGATGCCATCCCACGCTGAGCCCATGATCATACTCTCGGATCTTCTATGCCATAAGATCTCGGATGAGCATATGAGGGCGTTGGGCATCCACTCCCCCAACACACAGTTCGAGAAACCGTGAGCGAAGTCTGTCCATTTAGTCCAACCATAGCTCTTGGGGATATCATTGATGAAGCGTGTGATCAACTTCCACGATCAGCGATAGGAAATTTTGTTGTCCTCTTCATCGGAGGCCGTCTCATCCCAGTCTGCACGATTAGCAGGCTCGTACGCAGGGTACGCCCACAAGAAGTCTTCAGCATGATCTACATCTACTGTGGGATGAGGTGTGACATCTGGCATTGGACCAGATGCAGTGGGACTTAGGATGACCGACAAATCCTCATCATCGGAACCCACCACAAAGACCTTAGGCACGACCTCACAGGTGGTCCCACCAATGATACGAGACATTGTAGCTCAGGTGGGTGGGGTAAAGATCTTCACGATCACTGGCATTCCCCTAGGAGGGATGCCTCGAAAAATCCCAACTAGCCTCGTCACAACAGCCCATGCCCATCGAAGAACTATATGTGACAGAGAAGGGAATGGACGTCAGTTGGCATGACCTGCTTGTGACAACAATGGGTTCAGCAGAGAGGACTTACAGAGATTGAACTACTGGTAATACTCCGGAGTTGATGCTGATAGGACCCCAAAGTGTTTCCCTCCATATATTGTTGGAAGGTCCCGATATTCTAGAGAATCCACCTCGGGTGCCCTAGCCATGCCAGACACAGAACTGGATGCAACCGTAGGTGCAGGTTCTGAAGGTCCTGCATCATCACCCACTGAGGGGCGAGAGAGAGGTCTGTGTACCAGGTCCCCCTGCATGGTTCAGTTGTTGGTAAGAAGTCCATAATGGCCTGAGAGTAGACCCCGAGGAATGAAACATTGAATGTTACCTCAAGAGCCTTTGAGAAATCGTCGAGATCTGATTCTTGATCGCCGACTTCACCTTCCTCCACTGTGCTCCCTCCACTAGCCTCATCGCCCCAAGAGGATTCATATGAATCTTCCAATAGGTGGAAGCGCTCCCTCATCTCAGTGGCCGACAGTTGTGGGGGAACCGTCCGATCCAGTAGTAACCTCACCTGGTCTCTCATTGGACGTGGGGAACCACTGGAATGTACGTAGTCCTCCAGCTCATCCATATATTTCTTCGCCTCTTCCGGAGACACCGTGAAACCGTCTCGAACAGGGCCTATACGCGGTAAATCCATCCCGAGACGGTTCAGGTGTTCCCACATCTCAAGTGGGCCGAGGAATTGCCGATTGACGTCCCAAATGTCCCAGGCCTCTGGGAAAATAGCATTCTCAAGCATGTTGATATGGCGTAGCCGCTTCCCCGGAGCCTGAGTGGATATCTAGCGAAATCCCCTTGGTGGCCGCCCCTCCGGATAGCATTACTCTTCCAGGACCACTGGGTCCACTTCCACTGTTGGACCCACCGCCACTACCTCACCCTTAGTTGGTGTAGTTCTTGCTGCCACAATAGCCCTACCACCTCAAGAGGCCCTTTCCACCCTCCGACCCCGACCTCGGGATTGGGGAGGCCCGCCGACACCCGTATGAACAGTTGGATGCTTCAACATTTCCCACGGATAAGCTTCCTCCTAGTTGATGGCATACTTCTTCACCAGTCCAAAGGCAGCAGTGGAAGGAGGCAATGAATTTCACATTTTCTCGTCTTCCCGTGTGAACATGATCCACAATTGCCTCACTAAACATGGGTGGTCCTCGTGGCACACCTCCCAGTTGACCTGCGGGGTCAGCCGCTATAGGCAAAGAAACTGCCTCGCAAACCGGTGTGGGGTGTACAGCTCGCAAAGAGGCTCATGATCCACCCTTGACACCAAGACTCCACCTCAGAGGGCTAGGAGATAGGCCTGGTGCTCTTCCGTTCCCTGAACGTCGTCAGTGGGTACCCACGTTGGCAATGGAAACAGGTGGAAGTTAAACGCGTCCACCTTCCACACCAAGTTTATCACCATTGGTACAGTTAGTTTTACTAGGAATATCCCGTTAGCATTTAGGATGGATGGGCGGAAGTTTGACCCCGGTGGCGAGATGGGGTTCGAATACTCGTAAACCCCCCTGATGTGCACTGCGATCCACCCATAGAGAATGTGGAAGGGCCCGCATATCCTCGGCGGCTTCCTTCCCTTGCTAACATGCCGGAGCCTCTTGTACAATCTGGTGAGCATCGGAATCCCCATTCTGACCCGACTTCCACTGTCCTGCATGGATGCCATGATAAATGAGCTGGGTCGCACCCCCATGTTGGTATCCCTCACCGGTCGGATCCAACCACAGATAAGGGTCGCGATGAACGCCGCCAGTCTAACTATCGGCTGCTATTCAATGATGACACTGACACCCCAGGTCTTGCATTGGATTTCCTCCAAGAGCCAACAATATGAGTGCTCCTTGACCCGTTGAGGCCCGTTCAGGCAAGTTCGAGGCCTCGGGGGGAACTCTCGGTTCTCCGGGAAGTTCAGGAACTGCTTGAACCACTTCTTAAAGTGGACATCCCTCACTACTTCTTTGTCTTCTCCGGGGACCGGTCCCATCAATGCCAGCGCCAGCTGTGACATCTGCTCCAGATCCTCCCACACACTCATGAAAGGGAGGAACTCATCATACATAGCCCCCAAGATCGGGACCCTTGAGATCTCATGGACATCCCACAGACTGATGCCAACCTCCCCATGGTGCAGGTGAAAAGTGTTGGTCCCAAACAACCATCTACTCAATAGCTCCGACATCAGCTGTTTTGGTTGATAAATGTGGAATTGGGAGGCCCATTCCGCCTCATACAAGCCCACTCTCTTCAGCTCAGCTCCAAATTCCTCACATAAGGATCCTACCCAGTAGGCCCATGTCCAATCATTGGTGAAGTTTCCTCCCTAGCGCAGGTCCCACTTATTAGACCACACCTTCTTCGAATCCCTCAAATATGCCTTCAGTATGGTGTGGTACATGAGAGGGGATGTCTCTGGTTTCAATGGCTTCCCATCAATGTTTTTTAGATGATTGTACAGGCAGTCAGCGGTGACATGTGTGTAGTCCTCCCACGCATGACCATCGGCCTCCCTAAACCATTGGTGCTGGCATGACGTTCTTCTGAACCAGTAAGCTGGTTCGTCCCTACTCACCTCAGGAATGAAGACGTCATCCCAAAGCCCAAATCCATACAAGGGTAGCTTCTTGCACATCGGGTAGTTTTTTGGCTCTCTGATAGCTGTTCTGTCAAAGAATTATAGTCCGAGTGGCTTCAGACTAGCTCCCCCAGGCCTAACAGTTGGTAATCTCATCCTCCCAGGTGGCATCTACAAGCACCCCTAGCGCAGCTTCTTGATGGGACATTGGGATTCAGAACGCGGACAAATTTCAGGTTGGGTCGCAAAGCTCGCTCGCGGAGGTCGTTCGCGGAGCTCGGTCGCACAACCATGACACGGAGCCTGGATTCTGCTGGGAAGCACACGTTCGCTTGGCGGAGTCCTGGAGTCAGATACTCACGGGTCGCCGCGAAGCTCGATTTTCGGTGAGCAGACGATGATTATATAGAGCTTTGTGAATTGAGAGTGCAAAAGGATAAAGCCGCAGAGAAGGGAAAGGACAAAAGAGTGGGCAGACCCCCCTCGATGGTCCACTCTGTGACCACCCTTCACCACGACATTGTTGGTAACTTCCCACCCACAAGGAGCAGAGGGTACCATTTATGTATGTCCTAGGGGTGTGGAGTAAACCCACCTCAACCGAGCTACATGACGTTAAACTGCCAAGCACCTCGTCCTCAACACATGACGTTAAACTATGACCCGACCCTGTGCCTCACACGCAGGGTCCCATCGGCTCAGGCAGTTTTTACACTGATCGTCTCCACAGGTATTGGATCCCCCCCCCCACATGGGATGATATCCTCTTTTTCAGAGTGGCGTTTGTCTACGGGGAAGGGAATCCTCCTTGGTGTAAGCCACTATCCCCTCTTGTGGAAGGTACCACTCATGTACCTCCGTACTTCCCCACCGCCAAGGCCAGCGGAGGGCGTGATAGGTAACGAGGCACCTTTTTTCTTTGGTCCCAAATTCCTCTCCCTTTATGCTTTGTCACTCTCGGGCCTCCATCCTGGAGTAAGTCCCAACAACATGGGACACCTAACGCATAATCCCCTTTTCTCTTCTCACGGACGCACCCATCGTGACGTGATCGTCAGGTCCCCACAACCTCTTGCTTCTCACACCGAGCATGACTCCTGCGGGCTTAGAGTGAGAACCGACCATGACACAGCCTAGGCCACCTCAGAGTTTAAGCCCCAAAATGAACCGTCTTTCATTATGTTAAACTGCACAGCCGAACTATGAGGACTTTGATCCATGTCAATGTGTGGTACGTAGGAAGCCTCACGGGGTTCAATCCCACCACCAGTGGACCCCCGGGTTCACTTTCACGTCGGTTCGCTGATGAAACCCCACCCGAACTATGAGGACTTTAATCCATGTCAAGGCATGGTACATAGGAAGACTCCACGAGGTTCAAGCACACCACTTGGTCATCCCGACTTCCTTCATGTCGGTTCACCCCCGTCCGTCATGACGTTAAACTGTATTCTACACCTTCTGAACTATGAGGTCATTGATCCATGTCAAAGCATGGTACGTAGAAAGCCTCCCTGAGGATCAAGCCCATCACCCATCAAACCAAGGTCCACATTCACTTCGGTCCTCCGACACACCATCCCGAACTACTAGTACTTTGATCCATGTCAAGGAATGGTACGTAGGAAGCCTCCCCGAGGTTCAAGCCCATCACCCATCAGACCATGGTCCACCTTCACGCCAGTCCCCCAGCGCATCATTCCAAACTACGAGGACTTTGATCCATGTCAAGGCATGGTACGTAAGAAGCCTCCCTAAGGTTCAAGCCTGTCACCCATCGGACCAAGGTCCACCTTCACGTCGGTCCTCCGGCGCACCATCCTGAACTACGAGGACTTTGATCCATGTCGAGGCATGGTACGTTGGAAGCCTCCTTAAGGTTCAAGCCCATCACCCATCAGACCAAGGTCCTTCTACATGTCAGTTCGCCGAAACCCTCAACCCTTCTGAACTACAGGGTCTTTGATCCATGTCATGGCATGGTACGTAGGAAGCCTCCATGAGGTTCAAGCCCAACACCCAATGGACCAAGGTCCCCTTTCACGTCTGTTCTATGGCACGCCCTCACCCTGCATGATGTTAAACTGCATCCCAATCCAGAGGTATGTTGTTATGATCCCGCCACCCAATTGTTCTGACATCCCTTCATGTTAGTTCAACAACCCCTTTTCAACCCGAACTAAGAGGACTTTGATCCATGTCAAGGCATGGTACGTAGGAAGAATCCCTGAGGTTCCAACCCCACCACCATTCATTTGGGCCAAAGTCCTTCTTCGCGTCGGTTCACTGGTGCCTCATGCCAAACTACGTGGACTTTGATCCATGTCAAGGCATGGTACGTAGTAAACCTCCTTGAGGTTCAATCCCACCACCCATTGGTCGCTCCGACCCCCATTCACATCAGTTCTTACCAACCGAACTACGCGGACTTTGATTCCCTGCCACAGGGATACGTAGGATGTCTTTTCATGGCTCAAGCCCATCTTTCCTGTCATCTCCATGACCGTCCCATCTCATCCCTCCTCCACTCCATTCAATTTTCCATCACGCATCCTGATTCTTACCCAGGCCGCCACATCCCGGTAAGATCATGCCACTTCATTTCTCCTCCCACAATATTCAAAAAGCCTCCCATGTGTTGGCCCCAATATTGGGGATCCCTCAAGGGGGTTCCTCAATCTGATCCACTCCAGCTAGTGTTCGGATCAGCCTGACCCGTCTACGTTGGACGTTAAAATTGTGGCATACCTCGTGTTAAACAAAGGAATCTAAGGAAAACCTTAGATACATGCCAATGGAATATGATTCCCCACACTCGAAGTGGGATGAATCAGTCTTCCGCACACTCAATAAGACCTATAATATGGGACAAAAGATAGACACACCAATTCCCTAGCACCCATACACATCACTGATGTCTCAACGTGACTACTCCCCCAACTGAAGGTTGCTTCCCTGACTGAACCCCTTGGAATGTCCTGACAAAGGCAGTGTAATTAATCGGAAACCATGGAAACATGGGACTTGGAAGAGTTTCACAAACAACGTATTAAATATATGAGGGAGATTCGGACTAGGTGACGAGTTCTGAGGATGGATCCATGGAAGGAATAACCGACATCCCATCATCCTGGTTTCGATCAAGGAGTAGACGTCCCTGAATAAGGAGCGAATGCCGCCCGGCTTTGGGAAGCGGGGATGTGGGGCATCAAAAATCCGGGCTTGTCGCGCCCAAGCGGATGGACGCACGCACCCCGACGAAAGTGCCAGAAACAATGGTAAAATAGTTAAAAAATAATCTATTCCTGTATATTTTCAATTTTATGTCATCATCATGATATAAATGTGACATAAAAATAAGAAACCATTATATAAAACATACAATTGAATTAGTGACTAACAAAATTCATTTAAAAACTATGTAATTGATATGAAAACATATATATAAATTTCCAAATCCTATGTTATATTCTATTCAAATATGAAATTATATTTTTTTTTATTTTTTGATAGATAATATGAATAATTATTTATGAGAAAGAAATGTGGGTACATGGAAAAGAAAAATTTAGCATCATGGGGGATGGAAGTGGTTAAGCCTGAGAGAATCACCACGAATAAAATACTTAAAATCCCATGGAGTAGAGAGAACACTAATAGACAATCAATTATTAGTCTTATAAACCATTAGAGGATAAGAAATCTGATGAAAATTTTCCCTCACACCAGATGTGAAGAATCATGACTCCTTGCCATATCATGTCTCTGAAGGATCTAATAGTGTAGGCTATAGTCCAGTAGAAAGGGAGGATACCCGATATATATAGATCCAATAGATCTTAGTCCACTTTGATTATTGGTAATAAATATTATTTGTGGAGCATAGTGGTATGCTAGAAAATAAGGCATGAGCTTTAGTGATGAGAGAATTACTATTTTCATGGTATGTCGAGAAATATACAATCATAGGACCCCAAAATTTTTGAATAAAACCACCTCCACAGAAGATTCCGTGAATACTAGAGTCATCTGTGTTGAGATTGATGCCTTGTGATGGTTATTTCTAATGCACCCAATGTCCTAGTATTTCCCTGGCCATGGAAGTATTTGGAGAAGTAGAGGGGGGGGGGGTCTAACTCTTAATGAATAAGGGGGTGTCACTATTATTAGAAAGTGAAAAGTTATCTATAAAAGTAGAAAAGTATTTTACTTTCACACTGCTTAATGTTGGATTTGTCCCATTTTGATGATCATTATTGAGAAGCTCCCATATCACCTACCAGCCAGCTGTAGGAAGATTCATATTAGCTTTAAAATATGATGGCTCTCCAGTATTTATAAAAATATAAATAATATTGAAATGATTTACTTAATGTAAATAAAAATTATCCTCCATTCATCATCTGATATTGCATAATATATATCAATCTCATTCCCCATCAAAAAATAGGTGTAAAAAGGATTTCATCTCTACATCTTCATATCATAGACACTTTGGAATAGGATTGATTGGTTAGTTCAACACTTCATCATCCATATTGAAATAATGATTCCATTTATTCCAAATGGTAAACCTAATTTACTTTTATTGATTATACATCAAAATTGGGTGACCTATACATCATAACTATTGTGAACCTAAATGAGGTTGCGAAAAACTGAGAGGTTGAACAAGCCCGACTCAGATGGGGTTGAAAAAACACATCAATTTCCTGAAAGAATACATGATAGAAGGTAAGAGCCTTTGGTATGAGTCCATTGTGTAGAAAATGAACTTAGGATAAAATCATGCATGATATATGAAGTTTTTTATAACTAGTAACCCTTGAAAGAAGAGGATATTAGAAGTCTAGTTGAATTTCAAATAGAGAATTTCATCCCTACCAATGAACTATTGATATTTATATTGAAAGATAACAATGGATTCATAAAGACTATTCCAAAGGTGATATCCCTATATATTTTGATAAATCTAATAAAGTACATGGTATTCATACTTTTTGATAAAAAATCATTCTGAAAGTCATGGTCTGGAGAAAGGATATCATGTGATTTTAGCTTTCTTGCACTGCATAGTCTCATCAATTTTTGATGATTAATTTCTCCCTCCTTAAATGGCTTGGATGGCCTTGAAGAAATGGTTGAGTGATGTCTATCATCTAGTGAATCATCCCATTTGATGCTATTAAGGATTGTTTTGATTCTCTACTGAAAAACATAAGAGCCTAAATAAATATTTGGATAAGAATAGGAATAGATGAAATCACACTATTAAAGAGGGTGATCCAACCTCTAATAGAGAGGAATATACTCTTCCATTTGGTAATTCTATATGTTCTTCTGGTTTGCATACCTTCAAGTTATTAGGTATAGATTGATTAATTCGATAAGAGAGATCCCAAGTATTCAATAGGTAATTGTCTTCTGAAAATACCTATCCTGTATTATATAGAGTTAGCTTTCCTTCTTGATAATTTGTTGGGAATATAGACAATAATCTTACGGATATTAAATCATTGATTAATCCTACTACTATACTTAATAAGAATCAATTTGAACCATTGCATTGAATTTATTCCTACATTGATAGAGAAGAACATATCATTTGTAATGAATAAGTGTGAGATTCCAATGTACCCATATTATCCATTGAATTGAAAAACCATTAAATTTTTAATTTAATTGATCATGGTCCTACTAACAACATCCTAACTCAAGATATATAATGTTTGGGAGAGAGCTTCTCCTTGAAAAGACCTCAGATTAACTTGAAAAACCCAAACCTCCTTCTGAAAAGAGAGATCAAAAACTTGGGTGAATGGAAGGAAAAAAAAGAAGGTTGCATAACCATTTAGAAAATCCAAAATATCTAAGAATATATAGGGTGAATTTTTATTCCATTCTACAATAGTATTTCTCTATGAAAATATTTTCCATGTCATTGGATCTGACCAATTTCCTATCAACTTCCACTGACATTTTTTGAGTGAGTTCAATCTCCATGGATACTCCTTACCTTGATAAAACCATGATGTTCATCTAAGATTTGATGAGGTAGGATCTTTGATATTCTCTTATTGAGGATCATTTCAATAACCTTTTAGTCTATATTACATTAGCTTATTAGTGAAAATTAACTAAAGTTGATAGGATGGTTCATCTTGGGAATCAGAACAAGAACTATGGAAGTGGTAACATAGGTAAGATAACCATCCCTTAAATAAATTTGAACCACCCCAATTAGGTATTTTTTTAATTTAATTACATGATGAAATATGTAAGGATCCAAGGAATCCATTTGGTACTGGTTCACTATCTATCTCAATTAATTTAATATGAACAAATATTTCATCCAATTTTAGGTTGGATTTCAAGGAATCATTATTATAGTTCTCCAATGTGAGGGTAATTTTATAAAAAATAGATTATCTTCTACATTTAGATGGTATACATCACATATTATATGAGGAGATTTTTCTAAAATATCCTTGAAGTATGATGCTCATAATAAAAATAGATTCAATGTCACTACAAAATGAGTCTTCTTTAAGTTGTATAATAAGCCTCATAAGGAAAATATTTTCCGGTGTACATGAATGAAATTATGATGTGTTACAATATCTTTTCAGAATTACATCATTATTCAAAGTGTATACATTTACAGGATAAAAGTAAAAAACTACCTTCATCCCATTGATTATGAAGTATTTCATTAAGATAACTGATATTAACCTGAATATATTCCAATGACAGTCCAGGAGCTGGTTGTCTATTTCTCCATTCAAAAATTGATTATGTTAGTATACCCAGTTTGGTCTAGAAGTCAACCCACACATACCCTTGGGATATAACATTCAACATGTTTCATGAAAGTATCATCCATCATCCATCCATTGAATTAGTGGAAGTTATGAATAGAAGACAGAGAACCACAGATCTGGAGCAGCAAAAGAGAAGGATCGAAGAAAGATCGATCTAGGTGGGAGATAGTTGTGTGTGAGAAATCTATTATTATATTCATTATAGACAAGAACCTATCAAGACAATTTTATATCCCTCTACCTCATCTCTTACTATTACACCACATTAAATGGTCACCTTGATACACAAATCCATCAGATTACTACACAAAAGAATCATTATAAATACTCCATATCCTTGCTCGAGTAAACACCCCCTTTCTTTTTAGATTGATATATTGTGGAAACTTTGGGAGTCCCAACAAAAAAGGTTTGTAAATGAATATAATAAATTAAAAAAAGAACATGATGATGATGAACATGGACACAATGATTTATGTGGTTTGGGAATAATCCCTATATCCAAAGAGTTTCATAATCACTTCACTATAATTAAGGAGAACAATTATAATGTGGTTTTAGAGTTTCATAGAAACCAAAACACTAGCTATAATGTGCTAATAAATAATACGAATCATTATGACACCAACCATACAGTAATTACACTATCATATTGGGAACGATAGATATAATTCCACACTAATATAGTGTAAAATCCACCCAATTCCGCACTGCTATAGCATCCAGTGTATAAAATTCCATAAATCTACAGTACTTCTGTCTCTAATGTTTGAGATGCTACAGGGATTTGATCATATTTGAAGTTGGAGATTTGTTGGATTTGTGTATCCTGATCCATTTGGATGATGCTGGGCCTAATTCTAGTAGCCTATACTACACACGAGACCATAAATATCACTAGTTGAGCTCTATAGTGAGCTCATTGGAGGTGGAAGGGTGCAATGTGCCCTTAATATGACGGTTGAATGTCCCCAGTCCAAATTATGTGGAACTATAGAAACTATGTCTGACTTTAGTAGAGTTGACCCGGAGACATAAACATGGAAATGTATTAGTTCATACTTTGGCATGATTAATGTAACATCATGGACTTTGGATAAAGTGGTACTATAACTTCATAGACTTCTAGCCACCAGCCTATATAGTAGCTTGGAATTCAATGGCCGAAACACTTTTTCTATGCCGAATTACAGTAGCATAGTGGACTTACTGTGAAGTTGGTGTCACATTGATTCATGTTATTTATTTGATCAATTGATATAGGTATTTAATGTGTGTGAAACTCTTAAACCTCCCTTTCATTATACTCTTAAATTATAGTGAAGAAATTATTCAACTTTATGGACATAGGACTTATTCCCAAACCACATAAATCATTATGTATGTTTTCATCATCATCATCATCTTCTTTTCATTATGTCATATTCATCTAAAAACATATGTCTTAATGAATACTAGTGTTTCTGAAACAAATGCTATCAAATTTTGAGATAGGAATTATCAAATTAAATATTGGATATGGAAGAAGAAAAGGAGAAGATCGATATTTTTGATGGAACCGACTTTAGTTACTAGAGGATTCAGATCGAGGAATATCTTTATCATTAAAAGATGAAATTTCCACTTCTAGGTGTAAATGAAATGGATATGGGCTAGACCGAGGGGTGTCTACATGATCTACATTTTCTAAATGTTTTCACCTTATGTTGGACAAAAAAATTTGTTCACAATTATAGAGGAGAAGATGAATTCTTGGTTGATGAAAGCTCTCACGAATATGTACGAGAAGCCTTTAGGGGAAAAGAAAGTGTACTTGATGTTATGATTGTTCAATATGAAATTTATTGATGGAATAATTATTTCATATCACACCAATTAATTTAACACCATCACAAGTTAGTAAACATTGTTGGTAATTTCACTTGATGATGAGGTTTGTGAACTTGTATTACTATCTTCATTACATGATAGTGTGGAATCAACTACAGTAGTTATGAGCGGTTCTTTGGGAATAAAAATATGGTTTTAAATTATGTGTGGGACTCGATCCTTACTGATGATATTCAAATAAGATAATTGGGTAGATTCTTCGGTTCTTCTCTAAACATGGAAGGAAGAGGAATATATGCACTATGAGATAATCAAGGAGGGTAATCAAAGTCAAGAGGAAAGATTTCAGATAATGCAAATGGGGTTGGTCTTACTTTTGGATATGTAGGAAGAAAGGAAATTTCAAGAAGTATTGTAGAGAAAAATTAAAGGCCCGAGAAACTAATGTTGTAAACACAGAGGCTAAAGGAACTGATGATTCGTTACTGCTTATAATGGATAGCCCTATAGAGTCCTTAATCATAGACTCAGGGGAATATTTACATTCCACATCGGAGAAGGGATTCTTGAAAATTTATGTTTATGTATATTTTGGAAAGGTGCATCTTGTTGATGATGATTCCTTGTAGATTTAGGGGAAGGGGTGATGCATGATTTAAGTCCAACATGTGGAGTTTGATAGTTCTGGAAAACATGAGTTATATCCATTGTTTAAGAAGAAATATTATTTATATCAGGTAACGTGATGATGAAGGTTTTAGTACCATGTTCATTGGTGGTGCATGAAATACCATGAAGTGATTTGTGGTCATAGATGAGGGAGAAAATAATGGTACCCTATAAAACATGATACAAACATGTATTGACATGCTTGAATCAATAAATTCTAGCATGGATTTACTACTATGTAACTATAGGCTAGGCCGCATGAGTGAGAAGGGGATTAAGGTGATTGAAATTAAAGGAATGCAATTGGAGGTGAATTAATTGTAATATGGACAATGTGAATATTGTATCTTTGAAAATCATAAGAAGGTATCTTTTGTGAAAGGATGAAGAACACCAAATCCTGAGAAGCTATACCTGGTGTACACTGATATTTGGGGGCCTATACTAAAAAATTATCTTGTAGTGTCACAATATTATGTGAAATTTATATATGACTCAACAAAAAAGGTATGAGTTTACTTTTTAAAAAAAATCGGATGCCTTTAAGGTGTTTTAGAAGTGGAAATCCATGGTGGAAAATGAATCAGGAGAAAAGATGAAATGTACGAGGCCTGAAAAAGGTGGAGAGTATGGTAGTAAGAAGTTAATAGATTTTTTCTAATAATTGAATTTGGTGGGAGAATACTATTTTAGGTACACCACAATAGAATGGTGTATTTGAAAGTATCAATAGAACAATTAATGAACGTGTTATGATCATGAAGTTGCGCTCTGGACTACCCGAAACCTTTTGGGACGATGTAGTGAACATAGAAGCACATCTCATAAATAGAAGTCTGTATGTACTAATGGGAGAATGTGTACCTAAGGAGATCTATTATTGTAAATAGGTAAGACTATCATATTTACAATACTTTAGTTGTTTATTATTTTGATATATTGATGTTGATGTAAGTGAAAGGCTTGATGAAAAATAAAAATCTTGTTTCTTTATTAGCCATGGTGCTGAGGAGTCTAGTTACCACTTTTGAGATGATCTGAACAAGATGATCATCCAAATTAAAAACATGATATTTAATAAATATGTCATGTACAAATACTGTCATGTAGTTAAATCTGATAGTGGGAAAAAAGAATCAGACTTCCAATGAGAAAGTAGAGCATGAAGGTGTACCTAAGCATGTGACATAGGAACCAATGGAGCCTACCAATCAAATGGAGTTGAAGAGATAAAAAAGGGGTATAATGAATATTTATAGTTATTTACCATCCTTACATTATCTTTTATTCCCTGATGGTGGATAATTAGAATGATTTGAAGAAGCAATGTAGTTGAATGCTTTGATCAAGTTGGAGTTCCCTATGAATGAGGCGATGTCTTCATTACATGACAAAAATAATTGGGAGTTGAAACCACTATCACATGGAAAGAATTAATTTTGGACAAAATGTGTATACCGGGTCAAGTAAGAACATGATGGAAAGAGGAGGTAAGCAAATTATGGTGCTAAATGATTTTCAACAGAAGGAAGGTGTAGATTTCGGTAAAGTATTCTCACCTATAGTGATGCTTTCCACCATCTAGGTGCTTCTCAGTATTGTGGCATCAGAAGACTTATTCCTAGAGTGGATTGATATAAAGACCATTGTCCTTCATTGATATATGGAGGAAGAAACCTATATGAATCATCTAGAGAGAAATGATGAGGTAGAGAAGGAATACCTGATGTGTAAACTCTATAAGATCTTATATGGGTTTAAGTAGGCACCCAAGTAGTGGAATAAAAAGTTTGATTCATTTATGATTAAAAATGAATGCAAATAGTGTGGCATAGATCAATGTTTATACACTGAGTCTTTTGGTGATGAATACAATAACCTACATCTATATATGAATGACATGCTAATTACAAGATTTTGTATACAGAGGATTGATGAGATGAAAGGGTAGCTAGATGAGGAGTTCGAGATGAAAGATCATGGAGAAGTTGTGATGATTTTGGGGATGAAGATCAAGATAGACCGTGTAGTTGGAACCTTGTTGTTATCACTGGCCGGATACATTGGAAAGGTTCTAAGAAGATTCTGTATGCTGGATGAATAAGGCAGTTTCTATTCCCATAGATATCTATTTCAAATTATCAAAGGAGCAATCACCGAAGATGGATGAAGATTTTGAGTACATGGTAAAGTTTCCATATGCATAAGATGATGGAAGCCTAATGTTTTTTATGGTCTATACATGACATGAAATTTCTCATGCAGTGGGATTTGTGAGTTGGTGCATAGAAAACTCAATAAAACAAAATTAGGTAGTAGGGAAGTGGAAACTAAGATAACTGAAGGGAAGAAATGAAATATCATTGTTCGTTGGGAAATGAAATTCATTATAGGGGCAGATCAAGATTAAAGTTAGAGATTGTTGGATTCGTGTGTCCCAATATATTTGGATGATGTTGGGACAAATTCTTGAATCCTATAATATATACTAGACTGCAATTCTCGCTCATTAAGCTCCATAGTGATCTTTTTGGGGGCTGGAAAGGGAAACACGCCCCTGCTTCATGGGCCAAAGGCCTCACACCCAAATTTTGGGGAACTATAGAAACTCTAACTAATTATATCAGTGAGAAATATGAAACAATGATAGTCCACTATAGCAGTATGAACTTTGGAAGTGTTATTGAATCATATTGGACTTGGAGATAACTGTATTGTAGCTTTGTGAATTTCTAAACACCAACCACTATAGAATCTTGGACTTAGGTAGCTGAAACACTATAATAGTGTGAACTTCCATCCACCATTAACTATATCACAATTTAATTATAGTGTGGTTGGATGAACGATCTACGAAAACTGACATTTAGAAGACATGGAAGTGGTTAGACGATCAAGAATTGGGTGTGGATGATAAGTGGAGGCTCATGGATAGGTAAGCGGTGATGATGTTTCCTAGAATCCTAGTGGCAGACTTACTAGTTAGGATAAACACTACTGGAAAGTTATGGTAGGAAAGGATAGGGTCACAATTGGAATTTTAGACATGAAGAGGCTACACTGGATGATAATGTCTTGTGGTGTCCTACCTGGTAGGGCTTTGCACCAAGGCCACAGTAGGGGAACATCTATAAAATACCAAGTCCCTGATGGATGTCAGGGTGGCGGAGGAAAACATATAGAAGGTTGTCTAATTATTGCTCCTCCTAGATCATGGGGATAGATTGATGGTTGGGAAGGAGTACTAGAGGGCCTACAATGCTAACTTGGAAAACATGGCTCGTTCATTGTGTAGTGTAGAGATGAATGATATAATTACGGAGGAAGAAGAGACATGTGACCTAGGAAAAGTTTATGTCCAGGGGTTCTTGTGGGAATAATTTCAGTTGGATGCTGTATGTTCCATAAACACATGCATAATATGCAAGATGTGTCCTGCACTTGATCTCTCACCCAGGGTATCATGATCAATAAGATACTGTAGATTGGGAATGGGAACTAAGTGGACATGTCTATTAAGAAGGAGATGAAGGATGAGATCTTGTTTTAGGTCTTGAGATACTACATTAGAAAGAGAAGGGTAGGTTGTAGCTACGGAATAATTAGGTAAGGACTATATGGAATAATTATTACATGAAAGAAAACATTAAAAAGGTTAAAATCAATAAAATTGAAATGTATTATGCTGGGGTGGGTGATGAAGAGATGTTACACATCTCGCCTTATGTTGCATCCAATTGGAAGGACACTATCCAGGGTACTGACACCATACCTAATTCTAATGAGTGGTCACACTTGGTCATAAAAAACAACATGATCACCAGGTTGGTGTTCGACAGTGAGTGCCCATTACTTGGTAGGAAGACCTTATCGAGAAATCATGTGATCAAGTTATTAATCAAGTAAAAGGGCCATAAGGATCCTACTGTTAGGTTGGTATGGAGTATGATATTCTTCTATGATACCAACTGTAGGATCAAAATGATACTGATTGTAGTATCAAATGATGTAGATGCACAATATACAAGAGGGGGGTGGGGTAAATTGTATACTTTAAAATTTACATTGGAACTTTTAAAGATTGTAATTTTTAACAAAGTTAAACAAGGTAAATTCACAAGTCCCCTTAGTTCTACAAACTTGCTTGATTCTAGAAATATGGTTCTGGAAACGAAAATTAAGAAAAGTTTACAAACATAAAGATTCCACCTTAAACTGTATAGAATTTTATTAAATAGAGTACAAGTATAAGAAAGTGTAAGATAGTTATACTTTCCTCAACAACCAAAATGCAACGAAAAACTTGAAACAATACCAGTAGCCAGTAGTAACTCTTTTAACCCAAAGAAAAGGGTATCCAAAAACCTTGGATAATGGTCCCTTGATTTATACTTTCAAGAAATTTTGTCTTACCCACACCAGGGTAAGCCATCAATAAAAATATTAGAGCTTATCTTTCTATCCACGCAAGCCCTCGAACTTCAAGGTAGTTGGCACCTCTGTCTTCCTATCCCCGGAAGCCCTCAAATGTACTCAGCAACATTCAGAGTCTCATGAAGCAATTCTGAAAAATATGTTCAGTACACACAAAGCAATAAAGTCACTATATCTAGAAATCACTTCAGCAGCATGTAATCTCTAGATTGATCAACTTGTTATCAGCTCATTCAAATGAGCTCCTATTTATAGAGACATCTTCAACGGTCAACTCCCTCCTCCAACGATCATATTTTTCCATGAATTTTGGATGGACCTGTACATGTGTCACTCAAACAACAGTTGGTTAGTAACTGAATTCACAACATTGTTTTCTAACCAAAACATGAGTAAGTAAAAATATGGTTTCTTAACCAAATTAATTTTTTGAAGTGTAAGGAATAATAATAAAAGTTCAGAGTCTAACAAAAAAACCATTTTATGACTACAATACATGAGTATTTGGATTCTATCTTCAATATAATTCTAAATTAAATTCTATAGAATTTCGGTGTCTGAATTTCAAGGAAATTAGGAATCTGAATTCATAAGTATTTGGAGTCTGAACTTAGAAAGTTCAGAGTCTGAATTCGTTATAATTTGGAGTCTGAACTTACAAATTTTGGAGTCTGAATTCATTAAAATTCGGAGTCTTAACTTAGAAAGTTCGAAGTTTGAATTCATTAGAATTTGGTGTCTGAACATACAAAGTTTTGAGTCTTACATCATTAGAATTCGAAGTCTTAACTTAGAAAGTTCGAAGTCTGAATTCGGATCCTGAAAATATAATTCTCTATATCTAAGTATTTATTGAAATCCGAGGTTTTGGATATTAAACGAAATTTTATTCTTAGAAATAAAATGAACTAGATTAAGATATGAACAATGGACAACATGGTAAGGCTAAACTTTCCTTGGGGAATGAAAATTTTCCTTATTAAGTAAAACATAGGGTAATTAAAATTTTCCTTAAGATAAGGTGTTTGTTATTTTCGAAACAAGAATTAAGGCAGACGTCATAAGGAAATGTTATTGACTCAACAATCTCCCCCTTTTTGGAAAGCACAAACATCCTTACGAAAAAGAATATAAGGAATTAGAAAATATTTTTCTAGACTTCAAAAGTAAAATTTATCTCCCTTAACACATGGGAAAAGATTAATATAACTAAATCCCTCTTAGGCTTTGGACCCACTAAAGATCATATTCTAGATTTTCAGAATGAGACTTATCATTTTATTGAATATGAAAATCTTCTTGGATAAGAACTCCCCCTTAGATGAACTCCCCATCACTTAGGTAAATTTATTCTCTAATTAATATTAATTTTTTATCCCCCTTTTTGATTTTCAAAAAGGAATATAGGTAATGGAAATGTAAATATGGTACCTAAAATATTAGTACAGGACAACCAAAAATATACAAAGGGCAGCCAAAAATTTCATTACGATTGGAAAACTTTATACAAGGAAGGTATACAACAAGAAATATCAATTGAACAATATTATCATTCCTCTCTTGGAATGAACTTCTTCACAATAGTTTTGAGCTTCTTGAGATCCTTGTGATCTTCCTATGCTCTTTTGAAAAGCTGATAGTGGTTTTCTATTTTCTTCTCTAAGGCTTTAATATTTTCTTCTTGATCCTTAAGAATATTAGTGTGAGCGTTAAATGCTTCTTCCAACTTGACAAGATTTTCTTCTATCTCAATCCAAAGATCCCTTTCTTTATTCGAACTCTGAGAAACTGAATACAACTTCCCATTCAAGTCTTTCACTTCTTGAATCTGAGAATTCTGTTCCAGAGTTATCTTTTCCTTGAAATTATTTGTGAGATCCTTGATCATTATATCTTCAGAGTCAAATGCATCCTTGACAATTTCTTGAAACTCTTCGATAATTCTCATGTCTTCTATATTTGTCTTTGAACAACTGTTCATTTTCTTGTATGATCTTTTGTGGGCTTGGTAGTTTGTGAAAAAAAATTTGTAATCAGCCTCAAGCTTGACACACTTATCCATCACCATGGATACTGAATCCGATTTCTGATTTAAGGTGTGTTGAAGAATTTGGCATCTGGAGACTATATAGGGAAATATTGGTATAGTTCCAACAAGCTTATGCAAAGACTGAATGATGAAATCATGTCCAAGGGGGGACGATTCCTAATCTAAGAGTTTACTTGGTGATGATTATTTCCCTATTTCAATTGCCTTCCTCTTCGATGATCCACCAACATATTTCTTCTTCACAACAACTTTACTAGGTTTATCAACAACCACCTTTTTCACCTTATCAGATTTTGGAATGGCTTTCTCGTGGTCAAGATATTCATGTTCACTATCAGAGAGTTGAACAATTCTGTCTTCATCAACCTTTTCCTTCTCATCTCATGCCTTGGAATCCTATGGGTGAATAAAATCATGATTTGAACATTCTTATTCATATATCATATTCACTTCTTCTTCAATGTTTTCATCTTCACATTTCTCATATTTCCTAGGGGTAGCAAGCTTTGAAGACTCAGCTTCAGAAGTTCGGATTGAAAGCTTCTAAGATGGATTTTCCTTCTCATGAAAATCTTCTACATTCTTAATGAGATATTTGGTATCACCAAAACCTTCTTCTTCATCTTCTTCTTCCTCCACTAATTTTTCTTGGACTTTTTACAAAGTCACAAAGTTCTTTCCCGGTGTCTCTGGTAAAGCTTCTACTAAGAAGTATTGTGGTACCAGAATGTTCTCAGATGCTTTCTCTACGGACTTCAAGAGTGATTGCAATATCTCGGCTTCAGTCATCTTCTTCTTTTGTTTCTTTTTTTTTTCTTTTCAAGCTCATCGGTAGTATTTTCTTTCAAATCTTTTGCTTTAGCAGGATCCAATCCAAAGATATGATCCCCTACTTTCTATTTCTCATTGTCTTACCTATATTTTGCTAATAACTCATCTGGATATTATTTTTTGCTTCTTAGGCTTTGGTGGTGCAGATTGTGTTTCCTTAGCCCTTAGGGATTTGTTTATCTTCTTCTTTCTTCAGTTTCCTCTTCCTTCCTCCTTTCTTAGAGGTCTCAACTGCCTCATGTGACTTCATTAAGGCTTCTACCTCATCCTCAGGAAAATCATAAAATTCTTTAGATTCTTTAGAAAATCCATCATTCATCCTTCTCAGAGTATTATCTCTTACCATCATAACTTTGCAATTTCTTGGATTATTACTATAAGGTATCTTGAAGGACTCTAAACACCGAACAATCAGATTTGAGAGAATGGATGGATACATAATAATCAGAGCCTTTATATTTCCATTCTTTGTATTCTAAATTGTAATCATAATATGCTTAACCAAGTTTATATTTCATAGATTCACAAAGAAATCCAGGATATACATGTCACTATTATTCAAAGTATCCTTGTCCTCTTTTCTTGGAATGATGAATCCTTGTACCCACAATTCAGGAATCCAAAAATGTGTAGATAAGTGAAAAATATTTGGAGTCTTAACATCTGAAAGACCTAGAAAATCCATTGATTTCACATTAAAAAAGCTTCCTTGAACATATAACAGCTTATGTGAGCAGAACTCTACCTCACCCTTATAAGAAACTCCAATCAAACTGGATGCCTTGGTGTAAGAAAGAGCATAAGTCTTCCCATAACTCTTGAAAGAGAATTTATCTTTTCCTTCTTCCTTGAAATAACTTGATGACTCATATAATTCAACCAACAAGTCTAGATATAACATATCCTGAGCCCCTAGTTTCGATATGCAAACACTCTCCCATACATTCATCTTGATTTTATTTAAGATGATAAAATCATACTTAGCAAAGAAATTTTGATGTACCAACCTTTCTCTGTAAATTTTATATTCAGAAATCGGCTTGACAGTTGCCATGTCTTTCTAGGAAGATACTTCGACAGACATTCGGAGTTGAAGAAACCTTGAAAATTCAGAATGGGCTTATGAAGGAGGGAAGGGCCTTCACACACAAAAGCTTTGGGATCGATGTGGGAAAACCATCAAGGGTCAATTATATAGGCATTTGGGGCAACAGTTCAGCTTCCGTACACAATCAAATGGTTGAAAAAACTTGTGATCAAATCCAACGGTTGAGACGAAAACTAGAAGGAAGTTTTGATAGAATCCGATCATTTGAGGATTTTAATAAAAAAATATGATTTAAGAAAAAGTGAAAATTAGAATTTAAAAATAGATGAAAATACCAACAAGTAAAAGATTATTATGAAAATTTAAGAAAGGAAATATACATTTCGGATTGTTAGGAAGATTATTCTTATTGAGGAAAATTATTCTTAAATAACTTTAGATTCTGAATATTTTGATTACGAAAACATAGAAAATCTGAACTACGATAATTTATAAAATCTTAATTATGAAAATGTAGAAAATATTCATTACAAAAATTTAGAAAATCTTCATTACAAAAATTTAGGAAATATTTATTACAAAAATTTAGAAAGTATTCATCACGAAAATTTATAAAATCTTAACTAATTTATTTTTTTATAAAAATTTGACTACGAAAGCAATTATTAGACTAAGAAAAAGTTTTTAGACTTCGAGAAAAAAATTAGAAAATGAAAAAATTTAGAAATCTAACAAGAAAATGAACTCCCCCAATGAAAAGGATTTTTTTACAGTAAGAAGATTGGTTTCAGAAGAAAGTTAACATGGAAGATTATCTCACAGTTATCATTCCTAACTTCTGTTTAATGTATTCAAATCTATTGGAGGGTAAAGCTTTTGTGACAATATCAGAAATTTGATCTTATGTTCCAATAAATTGAAGAATGATATCTCCTCTTTGTGTGTAATCCCTAAGAATGTGATGCCAAATATCTATGTGTTTTGCACTAGAGTGATGTGAAAGGTTTTTACTTAAAGAAATGACACTAGTATTATCACACACAATTTGGGTTTTAGTAAAACTCATTCCATAGTCTATGAGTGTGTGTGGCATCCACAAAACTTGAGCACAAAAACATCCAGCTACTACATATTCAGCTTCAGCAGTGGAAAGTGATATTGAGTGTTAATTTTTGCATGACCAAGAAACTAATGAATCTCCTATGAAATTACAAGTTTCAGATGTACTCTTCATATCCATTCTACATCCACAAAATTCAGCATCCGAATTTTTTTTAAAACAAATTAATTTCCAGAAGTATAAAAGGGTCCTAGATTCAGGGTTCCCTTTATATAGAGAAAAATCCTTTTCACTGCCTTTACTGAGATTCCTTAAGATTGGATTGATATCTAGAACATAAGTATACTGAAAACATTAAGTTTGGTCGACTAGATGTTAGGTAAAGTATACTTCCTATCATACCACAAAAAGATGTTTGATCTAATGGTTTCCCAACTTCATCAAGATCAAGTGAATTTGAGGTACCAATGGGAGTACATATACTCTTAGTGTTGTCATATCCATACTTTTTAGGAAGATCATTGATATAATTATGTTGGATATATATATTCCTTCTAGTTTTTGAGAAATTTGAAAACCAAAAAAATGTAAAATCACCCATCATACTCATTTCAAACATAGATTTCATTATATCCACAAAGGAATCAGTTAAAGATTGCTGTTTTGAAGCAAATATATTTTCATCAACATAAATTTGAAAAATCAAAACATTTTTCCTATCTTTTTTTATAAAAATGGTTGGATCATCATTTCACTTAACATAATTATTTAGAAGCAAAAATCCTATAAGTCTATCATACCAAGCTCGAGGGGATTTCTTAAGTCCATACAAAGCTTTGGTAAGATTATAAACATGTTCAGGATATTTTGAATCTTCAAAACCAAGAGGTTGTTCAACAAAAACTTCTTCTTGAACATAACCATTAAGGAAAGCACATTTCACATCCATTTGAAAGAGTATGAAATTGAAAAATGCTGCAATGAAATGTAGAATACGAATAGATTCAAGTCTGGATAATGAAGCATAGGTTTCTTCATAGTCTATTCCTTCTTTTTGACTATAGCCTTTAGTAACAAGTCTTGAATTCTTTCTTACTATGATTCCATTATCATCACACTTATTTCTAAAGACCCATTTTACTCCAATAACAAAATTTTACTTAGGTATTTCAACCATGGTCCAAACATTATTCCTTTCAAATTCATTTAGCTCATCTTGCATAGCTTTTATCCAATCATCTCACCTAAAGCTTCATCAATTATTTTTCGATCTAATTGGTAAATGATTGGTAGATGTTCAACTTAATTTCTTAAATAACATATAGTCCTTAATGGTTGATTTTCATCACCAGTGATACTATTAATGGGATTATTCTTTAGAGACAACTGATTTTGGTTTTTTAAAACATGTTCATCAACATAGGGTAGGAAATATTCTGGGGCAAATGCTTCAGAAATATTTTCTTCAATATTTTCATTATGAGAAGGATCTTCTAACAAAGTTTGATATTCTTTTTTTGAAAACACATCCTAAGATATAGGTTGAGGATGTTTAAAAACAAAAGGATCAGTTTCATCAAATTTGACTTGCATTATTTCTTCAATAGTACAAGTATTTTTATTGAAAACTCTATATTCCTTAAGAGTTGTGGAGTAGCCTAAAAAATACCTTCATCGGATTTTGGTGCGAATTTGTGTAGATTATCCTTATTATTCAGAATTAATACCTTGAAACCAAAAACCTTGAAGTAGGAGAGTCTAGGTTTTTTACCATTCCATAACTCATAAGGAATTATATTAAGAAAAGGTATAAATAAAAAATGCTTTATAGTATAACATGTAGTACTTATAGATTCTACCCAAAAGTGTTTGGCTACCGCATATACAATCAACATGGTTCTTGTTATCTCTTGAAGAATTATATTTCTTCTTTCTACAACACCATTTTGTTGAGGTTTTCTAGGTGCTGAAAAGTTATGAGTAATGCCTTTTCTACTACAAAAAGTTTCAAAATCAGAATTTTGAAAATCTCCTCCATGATCACTATGAATAGTTATCAAAGTAAGGTTTATCTAATTTTTAACTTTGGCTCTAAAACTTTTTAAATAAGAAAAATATTTATATTTCTTTGATAGAAAATTGACCCTTGTAAATCTAGTGTAATAATCAACAATGAAAAATACAGAATATTTTCCTCCAATGATTCCAGTTTGTGTGGGACCAAAAATATCCATATGCACTAATTGTAATGCATCAGTGGTTGAGACTTCACAAATTGATCTAAAACATGATTTATATTACTTTCCATATTGATAAAGATCACAAACTTTTGAAGAATCAAATCTAATCTTTGGTAGATGCTTAACTAGTATTTTCTTAGAGAGTTTGCATAAATTCCTAAGGTTATAGTGTTCTAACCTTCTATGCCACAACCTATAATGATCTTACATTGCACTAAGGCAAGGTAGGTCTTGGCTCCTAAGGTCTTCTTAAGTTTAGTGTGTAAACATTCTCTTGCCTATTGGAAGAAAGAATAAAATCATACTTGTAATTGTGTACTAAGAACTTTTGAATCCTAAAATTCACAAGGTAACCTTCATCACATAATTAAGTTATTCTAATGAGGTTTTTCTTAAGACCTTTAACAAATAAAACATTTGAAATTAATGTTTTTCCAAGAAGAACGATCTTACCTATACCAATAATTTCTCCTTTAGCATTGTCTCTGAAATTTACTTTTCATCCTTCCATCTTCATTATATTTTTTAAGTAGTTTTTGTTACCAGTCATATGATGGGAACATCCACTATCCATGTCTCAAGTATTTCTATTGGTACTTTCTTTATATTCCTAAAAATAAGAATGTTAGTCTTTCAGAATCGAGGGATTTGGAAACTTCAGAAAGCAAAATCATAGGAATCCACATCTTCATTGAAAAATAATCTTTATGAAATCCTAAAGACTGAGTTTTGTTAAGGGAACAATTTTTTTCCCAATTCCCACCACATTGATACTTAGTGTAAAATAGATCACTTTGAGGAACAAAATAATTGTTACTAAATATCAGTTTTGAACTAGTATAACTAAATCCATAATTATTCCTTAGAGTTCAAATTTGAGAATACATCTTATCAAAATTTTCCTTACCTAAGGTAAAGTTTGACAAACACTTTCTTAAGGAAAAAATTTCGGACTTTAGTATAATAACTAAGTTCTTATCTTCAAAAATAACAGTTTTAGCACTAGAGATAGGCTCGAAAACATTTTTCATAGAAATTACTTTTTCTAGATCCTTATAATGTTTATCCTTCTAATAATTAACTTACTCCTGGTTTTTTGAAATACTTTCACAATAAAAAATTTTCTTATCATGATATTTAGAATGATCTAATATTTCATCGGTAAGATCAGTATTTCTAAAATTTTCCTTATCAATATTTTTCTTGAGTTTTGAATTCTCATTCTCAAGGAGTTTACCAAACCTAGAAACATATTCATAGGTAGGTAAAGTATTATATTAATCAGAAGAATATTCTTCATCCGAGGATTCATAGTATTTACTATTTCTATTTAAAGATACATTGGTGATGGATTCAGAATTGTGTACCATAGCCATTACACAACAATTTTCAATTGGTAGTCTGGATATTAAACCATGATTCTTATATCCAGAAGAATCATAATCTGATGATTCATCTGAAGAGTCCCCACCACTGGCACTCCAGGTGTCATTATATTTCAAAACATTCTTAGCTTTATCTTTGTATTACTTATTTATATTCCTTTTAGAATGCTTTTCATTTCTTTCCTTTCTCCTAAGAATAGGATAATCATGCCTAATATGTCCAGCTCTTTTTCATTCATAATAGGTGACTTTTGAGTCTTTATTTTCCATTCTTTCTTTCTTATTGTATTTGGATTGAAATTTATTCTGTCCAACAATATTTTTCATCCTTCGAGCAAGATTGGATAATTCATTTTCTGAAGATTCACTTCCAATAGATTCAGATTTAATAACAATCTTCTTAGATTTAGATCCATTAACTCTATCAGGAGTCTTGGATTTCATAAGATTTGAAGTTGTTACTGCCATTTACATTCTTCTTCTTAACATTGTTATCATATCTATTCATTCTTGTCACATGTTAAAGAATATTTACAAAAAGTTCATCAAGAGAAATCTTTGTAACTTTTCTATTCTCATCTATAACTGTCCTCTTAGATTCCCACTCATTGGGCATGATGTCTATAATCTTGTCTACCAGAGATTCATCATCTAATCCTTTTTCACCCATGGAATGTAATCTGTTTACAATAGTCATAAATATATGGTGTACCTTACAAATAGGTTCTCCATAAGGAAATAAAAAACCATGATATTTAGCACTGAGCATGGCTCTTCTAGTTTCAATAACTTTGGAAGAACCAAAATTTGTAACATCAAGCTTCTTCCAAATACAATTCACTGCTTCACAGGATGAAATCTGGCTATATATATTTCTGGTCATAGAACAAAGAAAATTATTGTGTACCTTATAATTCAGTTGGTATTCATGCTTTTCTAGGTTGGTGAAAGTACTGACTTCCTTGTAAGGGGTTTTATATCATCCAATAAGAATTAAAAAATTGCCTACTCTAGTATTGATAATAAATGTCTTCATGCAATATATCCAATATTCGTAATCATTCACATCAAAAATAGGTGGTCTAGTAGGATTTAAGTTGTCTATGGAACCAAAATTCATTCCTATCATCTTAAAAGATATATATCCACACAAACTTGTCATTAACAAAAGTTTGTAAACAAAGATAAAAATATCCTAAGAATGGAAAATATAGAATAATGAAAAACTTGAGAAAGAAAACTTATATGTGAATATAAGTATTTCAATGACCTCTTCTAATACCAATTGTTAGGTCAGTATGGACAATGATATTCTCCTATGATACCAACTGTAGAATCAAAATGATACTGATTGTAGTATTTAATGATGTAGATGATCAATATACATGGGGGTGAATTGTATACTTTGAAAATTCCTTTGGAACTTTTAAAGATGGAAATGTTTAACAAAGATAAAAAAGGTAAATTCACAAGTCCTCTTAGTTCTAAATACTTTCTTGATTATGGAAATATGGTTTCAGAAATTAAACTTAAGAAAAGTTTACAAAGATAAAGATTCTACCTTAATGCCTATAGAATATTATTAAACCGTTTATAAGTATAAGAAAGTATAAGATAGTTATAATTTATTCAACAAACAAAATGAAGGGGTAAACTTGAAACAATAAAAGTATCAGGTAGTAAATCTAATTATCCAAAGAGAAGGGTATCTAACAACCTTGGATAAAGGTCCCTTGATTTATACATTCGAGAAAGTATGTCTTACCCACACCAGGGTAAGCCCTCGATACGAAGATCAGATTCTGTCTTGCTATCCCTACAAGCCCTAGAACTTCAAGGTAGTCGGCACCTCTGTCTTCCTATCCCCAGAATCCCTTGAATGTAATTGGCAACATTAGGAGTCGCACAAAGAAATTCTGAACAAGATGTTCAGTATGCAGAAAGCAATAAAGTATCTCTCTCAAGAAATCAGTTCAGCAACATGTAATCTCTAGATTGATCATCTTGTTATGAGTTCATTCAAATGAGCTCATATTTATAGGCACATATTCAACGGTCACCTCCCTCCTCCAACGGTCATATTTTTCCTTGCATTTTGGAGGGACCTATACACGTGTCACTCAAACAACAGTTGGTTTGTAATTGAATGAATGACATCATTTTATAACAAAAACATGACTAAGAAAAAATATGTTTTCTTAACCAAATTCATTTTTCAGATTTTAAGGAATAAAAATAAAAGTTTGGATTCTAAACAAAAAACCATTTAGTGTCTATAATACATGGGTGTTTGGATTATATCTTGAATAGAATTCAGAACCTGAATTCTATAGAATTATGGAGTTTTAATTTCATGGAAATTTGGAATCTGAATTCATAAGAATTCGGAGCCTGAACATAGAAGGTTCGGAGTCAGAATCCATTAGAATTCAAAGTATTAACTTACAATATTCAGATTCTGAATTCATTAGAATTCCGAGTCTGAACTTACAAAGTTTAGAGTCTGAATTAATTAGAATTTGAAGTCTGAACTTACAAAGTTTGGAGTCTGAAATTATTATAATTTAGAGTCTTAAATTAGAAAGTTCGGAGTCTGAGTTCGGATCCTGAAAACAGAATGCACTCTATCTAAGTATTTATAGGAATCTAAGGTTTTGGATACCAAACCAAATTTTATTTTTAGACATAAAATTAGCTAGATTAAGATATGAACAATGGACAACATGTTAATGATAAATTTTCCTTGGGGAAGAAAACTTCTCCTTATCAAGTAAAACATAGAGTAAATGAAATTTTCTTTAAGATAAGGTGTTTGTGATTTTTGAAACAATATGTAATGGAAAAGCCATATGGAAACCTTATTGACTCAACACCTTCTAGAGGTATATTCTCACCTAACCTAGTGGGAAGGGTGGCTTAGAGTTGGATTGATATGGATATGGATTAAGTGGCATGGAATAATATATTATTCATGATAGGGAAAGAGATGGACGAGATGCTGGAAAAGGTGGTCAAGTTAACATCAAGGTTGGGGAATAAAGTAGTAGAGATGGACCCAAAAAAGATTATCATTAATTTATTTCACTTATAAGGAGTTATTATCATAAAATTAAATCAATATTTGGAATCATCGTCTTCAGATTTCGTAAATAGGTCAACTTTATTTTTTAACATTAAGAATAGTAATCGTGATATATATTTATCACCTTGGTAAGGGTAAATTGGGTAATTAAGGTTAAAAATAAGGTTATAAGGATTTAAAATTTGATATAACGACTACTTAATTTCTATTGGTTGATTCTAGTTTGACTTTACACATCAAATATTAAGTTATATGTGAACTTGGGTCCATTTTTCTTTATTAATGACCTTAATATTATTTTATGTAAATAATAAATCCAAAAATGTCACTCTCTTTGTTTTAATAACTCTAATATTTTTTCATAGGGATAAAAGGATATTATGTTTGGTAATAAAATATTGTTTTAATTTTTACAAATTGATTATTATGGTAATTTACTATTAATCTATATTTATTGAATAATTATCTTTAATGTTTATGCAACGTCAACACAGTGCAGGTACAAGTAGTAGAGAAACCAGGTAAATGATTTTAAAAAACATAAAATGTAAACATTTTTGGTGATTTTGGAGTTCTAGATATTTTTTGGATAAATATATTTTATTATTGATGTGTCAAAATTTTATTTTCAAATTACGCTAATGTTTTTATGATTTAAGGTCAAACTATGTAAATAGTCCTAAAAATGACTTTAATGGTATTTTATGTTCAACAATATTTTATTTAATTATAAAAATATTATATTCGGATTAGGAAATGGGATATAGTATAGAGGATTAACCATTTTTCACTTATGGGTCACTTTTCCTTTTATAGTAACTTTCTTGTCCCCTGAAGAGTGAAAAACATTGATATCATGATAATCATCAAAAGGGTTAACTGGAGTTTAAAACTAAGAGATAAGGGTTAAAACATCTGATAAACCTTTAAATTTTTTATTTTATTAGTTTATTTATACATATATCAACCCTATATTCTAAAAATATCATTTAATATGAACTTTAACATAAACATTAATTTATATTAATTGAATACTTTAACTAATTCAAAGGGTGTTTGTCTCCTCTCTTATATAAGGATGCCACATATCCTCTCTTCATGACACTTCTCAGGTCACATAGATTGAAAAAAACCTACAAAATAATATTCCAAAATTTATTATCTAAATTATATAAGTTATTGTAATCTCAAAACCCCCTCCTTATGGTCCTTGAGGAGATATCCAAATGAGGTTCTTCAAAGAGAAGGTAATCATCTTAATCAAGCAATTTCATTATACTTATTCGTCTACCTCATTAAATTATTTACTAACAAAAAATATAATAAAGTCAGTATATAATATATAATAATATTTTATTATGTTAATTTAATAACCTTAATCATCTCCTTTTACATCCTATGGGGAATTAAAACATCATTCATTGGTACGTTTGGTCAACCACCTCCACAAAGCGATGTGTTTTTTTCATCGCTGCCTCTCATGGATGTTTGTAAGTATGTATTTAATATATTTATATATATATATTAATAATTAAATAATTATCATTATATAAAGCTAATATATAATCTATTTTCATACCCTTCTATCTTTTGGAAAATGGTAACTTCGTTTGTTCATATGTGTGGATTACCACCTCCACAAAGAGATGGGATTCGTTTTTCATGTACACCTTTAATGGATGGTAATAAAATTGTATTTAATGTATAAAAATAATAATTATTCCATGATTATTATTCTGCATATGATGTAACCAATACATCTTTAACCATGGTCAACCTATCAATGTCATTTTGCAATTATGAACAATGTGAACATAACCGATTAAGTAATTAGATATTTCATTGAAATAAATAAAATAAATTGTTTAATGATATGGTATTAAAACTAGAATTTTTCTTAAATTAGTAAATACTTAATATATTTTTATTATACATGAGTTAAATGATCTACATAGAATTTCTGGACTTGACGTAAGGGGTTTCTAACATTATTTCCCTTCATTGGGCAATACTTCTACTTCACTGACTATGATATGTTATGATTATGTGTGAAATAACCTTTTATTGAATTATTCTGTATATCCACTTATTTTTTTAGTTTTATAATTGTTACACATGATCACTTAATTTATGAAATTTTATGTTTAATTATTTGATCTTTTTAAGGATTATTCATCTCAATATTAAATATTTACGACATGTCTTGTATTGTGAACCTAATTCCTTTTATAAGGTGTATATGCCATCGATTGATAAATTATTTCATAAATTAATCTTTTCTCATGATATTAAAATTTCATTTGAATTTCCCTATTTCAAGAGATAATGATTCAAATGTTATAAAAGTTTCAAGGGTTTTCATGGTCTCAATTGTAATTCCTTGAGGCATAGTTCACGGTATGCACCATGATTTATTTTATATGGAGTACTTAATATCACATGAATCTATTTTAACATAATATATCATATAAATTATGGATTTTATATAATCATGTTATTTTCCTTAATTCAATGGCATTTTGATTCAAGTATTATCCAAGTTGCAATGGTTTATATTCTCAAACTTCCTTCTTTGAGACATATTTTGATTTATTCACACATATTCATTTATATGGTATTGAAGAACCCCTTGTATTTGTGGTTGGGTTTAACAAAGCTTCAAGATAAAATAGTTCTTGGTGAATTTGGGTTGTTCTATTTTTTTAAAATTATACCTAGGAACTCATAAGTATGATGGAACTTGATATAGTTTGTATGGCATTACATATCCTGGAAAGAAGTTACATCATGCAAGCAAGTGTTTTTTAGAAATTATGGATGTCCGTTGAATTAGTTTTCTTTTGTGTTATGAGTGAATTATTGATCTACATAGATGAATTTGAAAAGTTTTGATCCACATTGTTGATTTAGTGAAGTGAGTTTCACATAACTATTTTTCCTTTGTAGGTGATTCACATAGACTTTTCTACTACATAGGAAAATCACATAAACAATTAAACCACAAAACTAAATGTTTCACGTATCTAAATGATTGATGTATCTGATTTGTGAATTTACATATACATTTTATATGATGTATTAAAGTGTTTTAATAATATGAATTCTCTACATAACAAAATTTCCAGAAATGAGTTTCACATAGTTGATTACTATATATGAATTTTAAGAATAATTCATGTAGATTATTTTTTATGTTTCTGATTGAGAATTTATACAGCCATTTTAGAATCACATATCTAATTTTTATATATCCATTTGTTCTTTATGAATAAAATTCAAAGTCTTAGCTACTTCTTGATTTATATTCTAAAGGTTCTTATAATTAAATTATTCAGAGTTGATTTTATTGTGATGTTCTATGTACGATTCTAAATCACACAGTAATCTCAAGCTGTAGTTTTATAAATATGTAATTTACATAATGTTATTAACTATAGTTATAGATATCATGGGAATATTAATATTATGTTTCTCTATTTCACCAAAGAGAATAATGTAGTGGAATCTTTGGATGAGGTAATATGAAAAGAAAGGGTTGAGAATAGAGTTTTCTAGAGCTCAGGTTGAATCTTAAACTATCAACATATGTTGAAACTCGTGTATTTATATGAACAAATTTTATTCTAAGAATATTTTTATAGCACATTTCAAAACTAGAATGTGTTAAATTCTTTATTTCATATTTTTTGAGGCTCATAGAATTGGATCTTCATTGTCGGTTGCCAAAGTAACCTGGTTTATTTGGTTAACTTCTTTAATTTTATAAGAATATTTTATGTTAAAGTTTGAAGTTATGATGCTGGGTGTGAATCATGATTTGTGTGGTTGGATGTGGAATGAATTATTGTAATATTATTTTACTTAGGGAATTAGTGAAATGAATCTGTGGTTTAGGGGAATAATCATACATGGTAAGAAGTAGGATTCCTCATTAGATATGAACCTTGTAAAAACTATGTGTTCCATGCTCTTTAATTTTCCAAAATATCGATGTGAGGCTATGTCTTTCTATTTTACTGTATTATACTCTAACAAGTCTTAGAGGATTATTTGGTGTAAAATAAATTGTAAAAACATCTCTCCACTGATTCAACCCCACTTCTCAATGGAGGAAACTGAAGCTACCATGAAATTCAAATGTATACATTGAATATTGATTTATGATATCATGAATATTTTTATATCCATGATATTTTATAATCCTTATTATTTTATTTCATTCAAATTGCTTTTGGTTTTAAAAATTCTTAAAGTTGTTTTCTTTAAAAACCTCGTTTTAAATTTTTTAAAGACTTTAACCAAACTCTTACACCAAATTCTTTTTATTACTTCAAGAATGTTTTTTCACACCAAAAATGATTTCATATAGTTATTTACAATGCTCATTGACCTTATTTTAAAAGGTTTTCAAAGGAGTCTTCTTAAAATTTTCCATATGGGTGATTTCTAACTCTCTTTACAAATGTTTGAAAAGATTGTCTATTTTTAACATTTATAATGTGAACAGATTTTCCATCCTTCATGACCATTTTTTACATTTGTAGTATTTTTATAATTTTCTAGGGGTATTTTAAAATAAAATATTTTTCCCATTATTGTGGTAATTTTTATAAAATATTATCAAATGTAAAGGATTTTTTACACATTTTCAAATTAAATACTAAAATTTTCTTTAAGTGTAGTTTTTCATCTATGGAGAAATAATTTATTTTATTCATATGATTCAATAGAGATATGTTCTAAATACTATCCTTATTTATTATCTAGATGAATTATTATTATTGAATTGATATTTTTAGGGAACTCATTAATTTTCCACAGGTTAATCAAGATAAATAGAAATGATTGTTTTTCTCAAATGCGTTATATTAAAAATTACAAGATTCTAAATGCTTTGTTTATTTTATGGTACTTGGACATATGTATGAATGATATTTGGGTGGTTTTGTTATAAATAATTTTTGGATGGGTCTATTATCTCCCTCAAATGAATTTAATAAAGTGAGAGATTAACATTTTATAAGTTACTCCCATGAGATGATGAATTTATCTATTGTAAGTTACTCCTAAGAGATGGAAATTTTTTCTAAATATGAGTAGAACCTAAGAGACAATAGAGTTGACTACTACATGTTAATTCTATTATAATATTGAAATTATCCTATTTAGGTGATTCTATGATAAATATTTTATGTTTTATGATAAATACATAGTTTTTCAATGCATGATATGTTTTTTAATGTATTCTATGCTCAAGGATTGTTTTCATAAGGCTATTTATTGTTGAATTATATGACTATTGTTTTATGTTAATGATTTATTCCATGTATCATGTTTATGATCAATGTTTTGATAGGTATTAATTCTCTTATGTTATTATAATTCGCTTTCATTATGTCATTATACCCTTATTCTCATCTTATACCAACTGATTACATTCAATTATTGATTCTTATGTTTACCATTATGAATTTTTAGATCTCACCCTTCTTATGTTTTCAATTTCCCCATGTTAATTTAGAATAAAGTTAAAATGAATTATGTATAGAATCGATTTATGTGTGAATAATTATATGGTATATGTTTAAGAATTTTTGCGAAATAATAAAAGTTAGGTATTGTAAGAAAAATGATCACTTAAAGACATGTGAATTTTTATGTAATATTTTTTCCAAATTCTCAAAAACTATAAACCTAAAAGGTACTTAGGTATGTAAGTGATGCAATTTTTTTTAATTTTGTAAGTTTTAGATGACTAAAATTGGGCCATTCTTATCGATATCGAAGCCATAAATGTAACGATTTTATTTCTAGCACCAAATCTGGGAGTTTTTGTTTGCAGTTATTACAGTTAGTATCAGACTAGGGTTTTTAAAAATTTAGACAATATTATGTTTTCAAGTGAGTTTAACATATTATTTATCAATATTATCATGGTTTTATTGGTTTATGGATGATCATATGTTCAATGGATATATTTTTAAGTTCATACGTGATTACAACTTAAGAGGATTTTAACATCATACTATGTTTTAGGAAGGATACTCCATTGAGGTAATTATATCATATTTGATAATAAGTTAACCTTGACTGCTAAAAAGTATTATTTTTATAAGGTAATTTTGTTGGAGATATTTACGATAAAGCTAAGGATAACCATTAAGGTTAGTATATAAAGTTGATTATAGTTATTTGGGTGAAGTTCACTATTTTATATGATTATGTAGTGATTCATGTTATTTTTGGGAAAATTATATTTTGAGAATTTTTACAGTTTAAATTTTTTTTATTGAACTAATTAAAACATTAAATGTTATTATTTAATTATTATAGATTAATGTTAAATATATTCATTCAATGGTTTATTTAGGAATTATCTTGTCATGTCATAACCATTTTAGTTTTAATAAAGATGGGAAGAGTGAATTTTCATCCTTTTATATACCTCATGGTAAATCAGAAGTAGATTGCAATGCTTCAAGAATAAAATAGTCATACTTTTAATTTGTAGTAAAAGATGATATAATGGTGGAATATTATTGAAACACAAAACAAAAGTTTGAAATTTCATTGATAGATTTGAATAAAATCATGTAAGTATATTTCCTTATGTTTTTAGTCTTGATGGTAAAGGAGCTACTCAACTCTAGGAAAAGGATATTAAAATAAAAAAATTATCATATTTCCTTGATTTATAATTAATATATGGTCTTAGTAATTCCTTATTGGTTTATGGTGTTTTGGTCATTAAAATTTTCATGATCATGTTCTCTAAAACTGTAAATTATTCCGTAGACATCATCCTTTCTCCTCCATATCCATATTTTCACTTCCCATCAATGATCTCCTTATGTGGGAAGTCTATTATGTGTTATTCCATGTGACAATTATATTTCCATTTTCTATTTTTAAAAAATGATATTTTATTATCCCTTTTATGATGTGGGTTTTTCAATAAAGTAATTTTTAAATGTTAAAAATGTTTTTCCATTCATGATCATATATTTTATCACACACAACCTAGAATTGATTTTTAAAAAATATTTTAAACCATTTTATTAAGAACATGATAAAATTGATTCGATATAATTTATTTAAGAAGAGGAATGTGAAAAAATAAAAATATATTTTAATATAATTCTATTATTGATATATTTTTTAATATACAACACCAAGCTTTATGCAAATTGAAATATACTATAAAAATATTATTATTTAAATGTGGTCATTATAACCAAGACGATAAATTGAAAGGTATGAATTGTAAATAACATAATTATAAAAAAAATATTAAGGTTTTATATAATGAAACTATATTTCCTAACTTATGATCATTAATTACCCACTTTTTAGTAAATCTATTTTATGCTTTAAGAATATGTTTTCTTCAAAAATGGTTTTTATTTATTTTTATGGGATAATTTTATAATTATCTTCTAGAAATTATAGAAAATTTACTTTATCAAAATTATATCATTTTTTAAATCAGTGTGTCAGAATTATATTATGGTTAAATTTAAGGATTTTCTAAGACGATTAATTGTCCAATGAATAGTGTAAAATACCGATTTTATAGAAAACCGCCTTTCCCATTCAAGTATTTACAAAGTACATTTTTTAAAAATTTATTTTAAAATTTAATTAGTTAATTTTTTTTAAAACATAAACAAATTAATTTAATTTTATTAAAAATTATGATTAATAATGATATAATAAAATTTTTTATACTTTAAAAATAATTTTTTCAGGAAAATTGTTTTTCGTCGCATTTTGTAGGAATATTTTAAGTTATTTCTTAAAATTTTAGGGCATAATTTTGATAAAATTATTTCCGTATTTTTAATAAACTTTTTTAAATTTTATAAATAGCTTGGCATTATTTTTTCAGTATGAATAGTAATCATATTAAACATTTGTCCCCTTAATATGGGTAAATCAGATATTTATATTTAAAAATAATGTGATAAGGATTTAAAAATAAATATATGACAATAATTATTTTTATTTTATGAGTTTATTTTTTCCATCATCATATAATATTAGAATATATGGAATCTTGGCCATTTTTCTTTGATAATGAACTTATTATTATTTTAAGTAAAGAATAAATCCAAAATGTCACTCCCTTTATTTTAATTACTCTGATATTTTTATCATTAGGATAAAATGGGGTTATGTTTAGTTATAATTTTTTATTTGAAATAATAAATAATTTTTTTGAATCCTGTTATTTTTTTTTAAATTTTTAGTGATGGAATAATTACCTTAAATTCTTAGGCAGTGTCGACACAATGTTTGTAAAAGTAGTATAAAAATAAAGTAAATGATTTCAAATATTCACAATGTAATATTTTTTTGGTGAATTATAGTGTTACAAGAATTATTTGGATAAATATAATGTATTAGTCCCATGTTAAAAGTTAATATTCATATTAAACTACTATTTTGAGTTTTTAAAGTCAAATTATGTGAATAGTCATGAAAATGACGTTAATATTATTTTATGTTAAATAATATTTTTTTAAATGATAAAAATATTATATATATTCAATTTAATGGGATATGGTTTATAATTTTTACCATTATCCACATATGGGCAATTTTCCTTTTATTATAACATTTTTTACCCTTAAAGAGTGAAAACAATTGGATATCGTGGTAATCGTTAAATGGGTTAATGGGGGGTTGTAAACTAAGAGATAAGGATTAAAAAATCACCTAAACATGTATAAAGGTTATTATATGAAATTATTTAGACTTATCTACATTATATATTATAGTTATATAATTTTATGTCCACTTTAACATGAAAATTAATTTATATTAATTTAGTACTTTTCATAATTCCAATGTTGCCCCTCTCCTCTATTTTATAAGGGCAGCACATCTCCTGTCTTCCTCAAACTTCGTGATCCACTTAACTAAACTATAACCAAAAAAAACCTTTTTACTTCCTTATATAAATTATATAGGTTTTGGTATTTTTAAAACGCCACCCCTAGGGTCCTTGATAAGAGATCCAAAGTAGGCTCTTTAAAGAGGAGGTAATCATCTTAACCGAGCATTTATATTTAATTTTTTCTTATACCTCATTTAGTTATATACAAACCCTTATAATATAATATTTTCATTATCTGACATATAGTTATATTTTATTATGTCAATTACATAACCTTATTCATCCCCATTTCAATCCCTTTGGGAATGAAAACATCGTTCATCTGTACGTGTGGACTACCACCTCCACGAAGCGATGTGTTTTGTTTTCCATTAGCACCTATCATAGATATTAATTATGATGGATTTAATGTATATATATTTTATTATTGAAATAATTATAGTTATTGAAAAATAATTTATCATATATTTTCATAACCTTCAATCTGTTGGAAAATGGTAATGTCATTCTTATGTACATGTGGATTACCACCTCCATGAAGTAATGTGATTAGTTTTTCATGTATAAAATCATAGATGGTTATAAAATTGTATATAATATAGGAAAATGATAATTATGTAATAATTATTATTCTGTAGATGGTAGACCCATGAAATATTTAACCATGACCAACCTACCGACGTCATTTTTTAATTATGAATCGAACGTCCTAAAAAGACCCAAATGTGCCCATAAATGACTGAGTAAGTAAATATATCATGAAAATAAATGAAATAAATTGTTTAATTATTTGTTATTAGACATGTAAAATGTTATTAAACAACTAAATAATTAATATAAGTTTATTGTATAGGTGTTAATGGAAATACATAGAAACTCTATACATTAGGTAAAGGGGTTCTTAACTCAATTTACATTCACTATGTTATAAATATAATTCATTAAAAATGTTATTCAAATATTATGAGTGAAATTAAATTTTATTGTATTATGTTTTACTTAGACTTTTTCTGTGGTTTAGTAATATTTATACAAAATAACATTAGTGATTAAATTATAACATCAATGATATGATCTTTTTATAGATTATATCAATGCTGTTTCTTTGAGACATATCTTGTATTATGAATTTACTTTCTTTTATAAGGTATATATGGTACCAATTAAGATATTATATAATTAATGGATATATTATCATGATATTTAATTTTCCTTTACAGCTTTATATTTCAAGAGATATCAATTCATATTTTATAAAAGTTTCAAGTGTTTTTGTAACACCCCAAGATTTCATAGTGTGTTATTTCTTCAAAATAATTCAATAACTTGCACTACACGCAACACCGAGTTAAAGCGCACCATAACTTACCAAACAAGCCGTTAAAAAGAGGTTATGAATTGTATTATCTAAATTTTAAACTTTATATAATCCTTATAATTTTAGAATCCATATTATGAGTTTCTTAGACATAATGTAAGAACAAATTCCTTTTTTTCAGATAAAAGAAGTATTTTTCAAAAAATGCACTTTTACCAACTTTAATAGTGAACCCTTTTTAAATCCAATATTTTAAACTTTTATATATTCAATTTGACTAAATAAATTTATTCTTTATAATGGGTACATAAAAAAAATTTACAATATAACACCCCAAGCTTCCACAGTACGATTCTCTTTGAAAAATACAGTAGCGTGTGTTGTATGCAACTTCGAGTTCTAACACACACTACAACCAATCAAACTAGCCGTAATGAATATTAATACCTAATTTTTAAAATTTTATAAATTTTATCTCTCAAAATGGACTTCATTTTTGGATTTGGAGTATCGAATTTAGCTTAAGGTAAAATTTTGGCACTTTTCGGATAACTTTAATATTTTGATGAATAGTGAATATTACTAAATTTTAATTAAAAACAACTTTTTTAATCAAAATATTTAATAGTGAGAAATTATGAATATGAGTGGTTTTAAAGTATAACTAGAATATATTTTTACCATTTTATCCAATGGTGTTCATTAAAATTAATTTCACTTTGGGATTGGACATAAACAATTGTCAATCTTTTGATATATATTGTTTCCTAAAAACACGCTATTTGTTGTGACAGCGAGAATTAATTATAAATTTAATTAATGCAACTTATATTTTTTGATTTTTGTAAAATAGACATCATTTTTGAATTTCGAATACCAATTATAGCTTAGGGTGAAATTTTGGCATTGTTCTGAAAAACATCAATTTTTTGATGAATAGTGAAACAACTAAGTGGTAGTTAAAAACTGAATTTTTCATAAAACATAATTTTACCGCTTCTGTGATTGGAATTTCAAAAATCTGAGAGAACCAGTTAATATCAAAGGGTAAAATGTGGTTCAATGTGATTAAAATAATTTTTGGTGAATAGTAACTTTTTTCTTTTATTTACCACGGTTAAAAGTAAATAGAGTAATTAAGGGTAAAATTGATATTAATATTACCCTAACACATGTCCTAATTCTATTGGACAAGTTTATCTCGACCAAAAAAAACCTTAGGAATAAAATATTATCATTTAGGTCCACTTGGATTAGATTAGGACATTTATTATTATTTAATTCAAAGAAGAGTTAAAAGAGTTACAATCAACGTTTATTTACTAAATTTTTTTTAATATAGGGTAATACATAAGATAAATATTATTTTAAACATTCATTAGAAATCTAAAAATATTTCATACATAATGATATTTTATTTATAATTTTTAGACATTAAAAATTTTAATTTATTTAGGACACAATGATGATGAAGTAATTACAAAATTAATGGAAAATTGGAATAATTGATATTATAAATACCCCAATAAATTTAATTTGAGACTTTTTATAAATAACAATAATTTTATAGAACAATATGAAATGTTAGGATTGATTTAATTAACTTTGTTCGAAGTAATCATTCTGTTATGATTTTTACAAAAATCAATTATTGAATAGTGTCAAAATTGATTTAAAAGAGTTTTTAAAACAAATATTATATTATTAATTGATATTAAATTCCTAAAAAAATAATGTTCGTCCAAGTGACTTATATAATGATAGTTGTATCATTAATAGACCACTTGGGGGTCTCTTGGATGTATATAGTATGTTTATTAACCATATAATATAAAAATACAAAGAGACATTGTAAAAGTGAAACTAATTAACTAAGATTTAATACTTATTGATAAGGTTAATATAATGACCCAATCCTGTATAACATCTATTGGTTGAGTGGTTTTCGACCTGTCCCCACCTTAAACTTTAAATAATCTACTTTGTATCCATTAGAAACCGAATATTAATTTATTATAAAATAATATTTCTTGATTTTCCAAAGTTGCCCCTCACCCCTCTTATAAAAGGGAACTCTCCCTTCACATTAACTCACACCTTCAAAGCCTTTTGGTTCGGCCATCCTCTGCCCAAATACTCTCTCAACTTCCCTCACTTATTCCTAGAGGCCTTCTTTTAGTCATAAATCCAACTTATGGAGCCCTTTTGATCAAATCAAAAGGAAGAACCCGAAGAAGAGGTAAGGATTTCACCACCCTTTTTCAAGTTCCTTTCTTCTTCCACTTCTTCTTTCGTTGTTATTACCATTCTAAAATAATTAATCCAGTATCTCCTATATACTGTAATATTATTATAAATATGGTACAACCATATTCAGTATTCTATCCATCCTTTGAATGACATGTCACCATACGTGTGTACGTACGGCTTACCGTCTCCACGTCGTGGTGTAATTGTTATTAAATATATTATTATTTGGATGGGTATAATAATGATTTGTAATTAATGTAAATAATAAATATAACATTATAATGATTCTTTATATATTATATACCATCCAATTATATATTATTTTAATATCAAAATAAGGATATTTTCGCTCGTGCGTACGTACGGATCACCGTCTCCACGACGCGATGAGATTCATTTCCAAGTTCACCATTCATCGATGATTATAAAAATATATATTACTAATAAGTATGTAATATATGACATAATAATGATACCTGAGAGAGATATATATATATATAAGTATTTATTTACTTACATATATCTTATTCATTTACTTCCGTTCAATACTATATGAAAACAGAAACAACGTTTATGCGTACGTACGTACTACCGTCTCCATAAACGGTGTTTTCCATTTCATATATATGTATATTATACATATTTATATTCTAAATATATATGATATATTTATCAGGTTTTATATTATGGAAGTATTTAAATCATGATCTAAGTGATATAACCAAGAGTGACAAGTTAAAACACGTACAATAAAGAAAGTGATTATTACCCAAAATGTTAAATTAACATGGAAATTATTATTAAATGGGTAATATAAAGACATAAATGAATCCGTTATGATATCATAAATATTAATATGGTTCTTGTATAATTTAATAACATACTAATATTTTCGTATAAGATGTTAAACGTACCCTTGACTAAAAGAAAGTGCAAGGTAAGGGGTTTTCATCTCACTCCTTATTCCTGTGAGATTCATGCCATATTGCCACTATTACCTTTTGTGTGGTGTATGTGCTGATCATAATTATATTATTTGTGTAATACACTTTAATTTATGTGTATTTACATATTCATTGTATGATACCTCTTTCATGGGTTGTATGTTTCGTAAGTTACCAAACTGGTAGGGGTTAATTTCACAATCTCTTTATTATCCGAGGTTGTTTTTACATAAGTATCTACTGGGACATATTTATTACCCATTTACATGTTTTATGAAAGAGTTTTCAAAGGGATTATTTTATGGTACTTTTTACTAAAACATCATTTCAAATGTTTTAAATATTTATTCTTCTAAATCTTTTTCATTAATATCCATGTCTTCAAAATGGTTTTTAAGGATTTATTTATATGGACATGAATGTTTTTTAAAATGTTAATTCCTTTCAAAAGTTTCAAAGTGGTATGGGACACATTGATTCAAAAATATCTTTAAATGACTTCTTTTCTAAATTGTATGGATTTTATATGTTTTCATGAAAAAGGGGTATTTCTCTCAAAGAGTTTTACAAATCAATATCTTCTATGTTAAAATACTTTAATTGATTTTAAACTTGTTTTGAAGTTGATTTATCATGATATAAATCTTCTATATTGTGTTGATGGTTTTGTGATATATTTGACAGTGGATGTGTTATTTGTATACCATTCATGGTTTATGGGTAAAGTATTGACATTTCTCATGCTAGTTTTAATACAAATTTTTATGTTATATTTCATCCTTTTCTTAAGATGAATGTGTTGGACTAGTATGTTCCAGGTTGGGGACTAGTAAAAGTAAGCCCTCCGGGTTGGTGTCTGGTTATTAGAGGCACTCCGGGTTGGTGTCCGGTTGTTAGAGGCACTCCGGGTTGGTGTCCGGTTATTAGAGGCACTATGGGTTGGTGTCTGGTTATTAGAGGCACTCCGGGTTGGTGTCCGGTTATTATATGCACTCATGGTTGGGTTCCGGTTATTGTTAGCCCCTAGGCCTTGGCACGAGGCCTTGATAAAGAAATTAAAGATCAGCATTATGCATTCCATCATTATGAAAGTGGTTAGTGATATTTCATGTGATTATTTGATTATTAGAATATCTATGTGAATAAGTAAATGGCATTATTTCATTTTATTTCTGCCATATTATGCTGAAGTTCAAGTTTAAAAGGATTTTGTTTCTGTTTTATACATTGCCTTAAATGTTTATGCTTATTTTTGAAAGTTTCCATTGTATTTCGTACCCTTACTGAGCATTTGAGCCCTCCCCTTTCTATGTTTTATTTTTCCCAGTATTCCAAGAAGTGTAATGTGATTGATATGCAGGGTTAAGACAAGGGAATAATGGAATTCATAATGGATTATTTATGTTGTTTTGTATGTTATGAAGTGTAATGTAACATTCATGTATGTAATCTATTTTCCAAGACTGCTAAACTAATCGGTTCTTCGGGACTTGGTTCCTTGTAATCATTCCAATGTTTTAAAATAATGCACCGACTCTGGGTCACTTGGGTTAGGGCGTTACTGTTTTCATGTCCATAATTTCAATCCATTTTGACATAATTCATGTTATGCACCATGATTTATTTTATATGGAATAATAAATATTTCATTAATGTTTTTGAAAAAAAAATTCATGAAATATTGGTTATATATATTTAATTTTATTTTCCATCATTCAATAAATTTTTTATTAAATTATTATCGATGTTTCAAGGCTTTCTCATATCGAACTTCATTCATTAAGACATGTTATGACTGATGAACATATATGAAAATATATGGTGTACACACTGAATCTTGAAATATAATATAATGAATATTTTTATCAGCATGGTATTATATTTTTCTAGTAATTTTATTTCTTTCAAATGATTTGGGGTTTTTAAGGTCGTAAAAGGATTTTCCTTAAAAAAGTTGTTTTAAAATTTTTAAAGAATTTTAACCAAAATCATTCTCCATGTTCTTTACCTTATTTCAATAATGTTATTTTATAAACATACATTATTTCCTAATGTTAATTTATATGACATATTACCTTCTTTTAAATGGATTTAAAAGGAAATTTCTTATCATTTTCAGTATGGATCACTTTTGACACTCTATTAAATTTTGAAAAAATATTTTTCAAATAATTACAACATGAACAAGTTTTCCCAGCATCATGAACTTTGTTTAAATTTAATATTACTCTATAATATTTCATCATTATTTTAAAATAAAATATTTTTCCCAATATTATTTAAATTTTTAGGAAATATTATCAAAAGAAAAGTATATTTTCCCTGATTTTCAATGAAATTTCTTAAATGTTATTTTTATTGTATTTTTCAAGGTAATATCTTTTATTGTTTTATTATAATTAAATTGAGATATGATCTAATGATACTATCCTTATTCATTCACTTTATGGATTATGATTGTTTTAAATAGATTTTCATAGAACTTGTTTCTTTTCCATGTTTTAATCAAGCTAAAAAAGGAATGATGGTTGTTTTCAAAGGGTGTTATATTTAAAAGTACAAGATTTAAAATGTTTTTTTCATTCTATGGTACTTGTAAATATGTACTGATGAATAATAAGTGGTTATGATATAAAACAAGGATGGGTAGGTCTATTATTTCCCTTTAATTCATTGGGTAAAATTATAGAGTCAATTATTATAAGTTACTCCTAAGAGATGATGAAGTTAACTATTATTTGTTAATCCTAAGAGATGATGAAGTTTATTGAATATGAGTAGCACATAAGAGGAAATGGAAGAAACTGTTGTATGTTAATCCTAATATAATGTAATAATTACCCTATTTAGGTGATTCTATATGAATGTTTGATGTTCCAAGATACCTACATAGTTTTTCAATGCTTTTTATGAGTTCTAAAGGATCATTTTCTCAAGGATTGTTTTCACATGGCTCATTATTGTTGACTTATATGAATCTTGTATGATAATAAAGCTTTATTCATTATTTGGTGATTTATGATAAATGCTTTTATGGGTGTTATTTCTTTTATTTAATTCTCCTGCACTTTCATTTTTTTCATCAAAACCTTCTGCTCATATTATGTCCACTGATGACATCAATTGTTAATGCTTATGTTCACCCTTATTGAGTGTTTTATCTCACCCGTATTATGTTTTAAATTTCCCCAAGTTAAGAAGAATGATGTCAAATGAATTATGTCAAAAGAGGTTTTATGTGTGAATAATTTTATGACAGATATTGAAGACATACTGTAAAATAATACAAGATGCGTATAGTAGGAAAAATTATCACTTAAATACATGGGTATTATTATGTAAGAGAATGTCTTAATTTTTTTAAAACTCTAAATATAAAATTTTCTTAGTCATGTAAGAAATAAAATATTTATGTTTAATGTTGTATGTTTAGGATGGATAAAATTTGGTCATATTTATCGGTGTCAGAGATTGAAATGTAAATAATATGTTTCTAACACCGAATCTGAGAGTGCTAGTTTGAGGATATTATTTTAATTCCAATTGATTATGATTTTCATAATAGTGGATTAATATTACTCCCAATTAACATAAATATAGTTATATCTTGTAATGTAATATATTTATGGACTACAGATAAAACACTATCAACTATGTTATAATGATATTTTAAGAGATCATTTAAATATAATATAATTTTTCATGAAAATGTGTATGTTGTATTCCTATAAAATACCACATTCCTATAAAATTCCACATTTTTATGTCATTCAATATTCCCAAATTTACATAACCATGAATTTACTTTTGATTTCAAAAATATTATTCTATGTTGTATTATATGGTTTCTAGAACATCTTGTATGGATTAAATTCTAAACTCAAAATTTTACTACTATGAAATATTTCTGCATCATTATTTCTTAATGTTTCATGATTTTATTCAGTTATTAATGATGTTCTCCATTAGTCATATATATTATTGGCATATGAATTATTGATAATTTATACAAGTTCCATTAATATTTATTTACTTCAAATGAGCTTTCAATTGACTCCATTTTTATGTTTCCCTATTTTCCTATGTCATTTAATGTGATTAAGTGATTTTGGTCAGGTTAAAATGGATTTGAGAAGAAAAATATTATTTTTTATAGGTTCATGATTTAGAATATACCTGTATAAATAGTATTATAACATCATATTATAGATGATGGTTGTATTTTATGTTCATTTTTATATCTATATTTGTTTGCACAAAATCTGGAAGTCTGTGTTTTGGGAAAATAATCACTCAATTTCATGTTTTGTATAATATCATTTGATATGGTTAGTTTTCAAAATACATTCCAATCAATTATATTACTATATTTTAATTTATTGTCCCCATGAGAAATTTTTCCTATTATAGTTCTTAATTTTTCTCAGCATACCCTTTTTATATGCTATTACTTTATATAATTAGGTATATCATACGATACTATGTCAATTTATTAATTTCAATTAACATTTTATTGAAACCGTTAAATTTACATTTTATTTATTTCAATGATTATATTTAATTTTTTTTCAAACCCACTAATACATTATCCATGATAGATTACCCATACACTTTTTCATAATACATAACAATATGAAAATAAATCAACGATTTGTTAATAATTATATAAAATACAATGTATACAATGATTTATAGAAATGAAATTTTGAAGCAATAATTTATTATTCATCTTCTTTTCCTTCCATTATCATAAATTTTCTATGACAAAAAAATTTGTATCATTGCATTTTCTAATATTTTATCCATTATTAAAGTACTTTACATTTAAATATTTGTGTCACCTTATAGATGGTGGTTGAGGAAATGTAGTTTCAAAGGTTAATTAATAGTATTTCTATGGTCACATAGCCTCAATGGATTTCCTTATAATTATCACATGCCCACTTCATTCTTCCACATTCCCTAATAGGACCTCATTTTTGGATTTCACTACAATTGTAGTATATTCTATTATTATATTTATTTTCCATCTAATGGGCATGGTATGCCTCTGGGCCTTCGGTTCATGTATTGCGGGTCATGTCAGGCCTTGTGCCTTGGGCCCACTGATCATGTATGGGTTCCCCTTCAACCCTTAAAAGGGGGAATTATCTATAATAAAATAAAAAATAAGGCCTTCGGGCCATTCGGGATAAGGTAGCGCACACATGTAAATATATAACATTATGGGATAAGTGGGACCATAATTATATGTCCTTCATATGAATTACTCAAATAATGAGATCAGAAAGGATGATTATTATATATAATATGTGTAGTTTGATTTTTCTATTTTCCTATAGACAAAAAATAGTTATCCATTTCAAAAATGTTTTATACAATATGTTACTAGATTTTCCCAACATGTCATGGTTTAGATATGGGTATCCCTTTCCATTATGCAGCGGATGAGACATGGTTAATTTTTAATGAAATTATATGAAGGTACAGTTTAATAATATTAAAATAAGATAATATATAATTATTTATAAATATTATTAAAATTTCATGCACTATTTTCTATATATTCTATTGAGAGCAAGAAACAATGAGGTGTTCTTGATGTAAGAAGAAGATGGTTATAAAGAAAGAAGGATTTATCTAAGTGTTTCCTTTTTAAATCTCTCATAAATCACTTTAGTATATTGATATTTCTACATGACATTCCAAACATAGATGTGTTTGATATATGGAGTCCAATATATCATGTACAATGGACAGAGTCCAACGGACCAAGGATAACACCAAATGTTTTCACAATGCCTTCATACTAAGATGTTCATACATATAAAATTAGGAGATTATTTTATATTATTGAGAGTAACAAATATCATGATCATTATAAGTAATTCATGATCCTATATAAAGTTGGTCAAATGATGAGGTTTGAAGAACTTGGTAGAACTATGGTTCACGAACAAAGATAAGTGTTGTTGATGTTGTGTCAAACGAAGAGGTCTATGAAGTCTATTATAAAAACTTGTAAAAAGATCAATATGATAAGTGATAAGGTTTCAAACATAGGTATCCATGAATATTAATTAGATATATTACACCATTCATACTTTCAAAAATTCATCAGATCAATTATATTAGATGTAATTTTATAAATAAACCATTGAAAGTCTAATAGAAATGCTTTTGTAATGTCATATGACAAAGAAGTTGTTTTAAAAGCTTGAAAATAAAGGGTGTTCAATGGAATTCATCAGAATAGGTTACTCAAAGAGCCTTGAGTAGAGGGAGCATGATAATTTTATAGGGTGAACAAGTATGATGTTTTTAGGATGGGGGATTTCATATGAAGTTTTAATGGATGAAGGTTTTTGAAAGACTTTTTAAAATTATTTATAAAGGCATTAAATGTTATGATGATGAAATGGATTTTAAACACACAAATAATGTTAGAATAAGGGACTTGATTCTAATTGATATTTCAATTTTTTTAAACACTCATGTTGAGTTTTAAGGAATTTCCTATGAAGATTTTTGACTCATATTAACTCAAAAGTTTGAATATAGTCAGTTGAAGGAAGTTTGAGCGGGGTGTCAAACGTTTGAGTGGGAAATTTGAATTTGAACTTAATGATACTCCTTATGTCATAGAATAAATTAGGTCTCTATAATGGGAAACTTATGTATTGATTAAAATATTTCCAATATACTTTTTACTAGGCTAAGTGATGAAGAAGTGAAGTGTTGCGTTACCAGAAATATTTTTCTTATAAATTGCAATTGTATTAACAATGTGACAAAGTGATTAGAAAAATAGAGTTGGTAAAATTAAAAGGAGATGAATATACCAGACTGAGTGCATCAGACAAAGGGTATTAGGTGGATAAGTGATCAGACAAATAGATTCATACAAAAGTCTACGAATAATTTCTTGCTCATTGTTGTGTAAGAAAGTGTTGTGGAATAAGATCTTATAGGAAGTCAAGTGTACATAAATAATTATAGTGAAAATTTAACAAATCTTTTTGGTGAAGGATATTTTATCCTTGAAAACATTTTTCTATCAAATTATCTATGTGATTAGCACGTACACTGTAAATTAAATACAGTGCTTTACAATTGATGGATATTACCTACTTGTTGTAACAACTAAAGGATTGTTTTATAGTATATGTGTGGTCAAGGATTATTTCAAAATGATGCCAAAGACTATATACTATTATTGATTGGTGAAACTTATAAATAATTGTGTTCTTATGGGTGTGATGGTTTGTTTTCTAGTGGAGTCAATTCTCACTAACAGAAGGAGAATGTTGTTCTTAATGAAGGAAACAATAAAATAAATTGATCAATGATTCACCCTTATAAGCTAACACATAGGTTTTGACTCTTCCTTTCAATTGGTATCATATAATAGTTTCCCTTTATTGAATAAATTCTATTTGAAGATTTAAGAAGAATGATGTTTTCAAGGATGCTTAAAACTCTATTAATAGTGAGGGGATTCCTATATTTTATTGAATGAAATATCATATATGAAAGGATATAATATTACCCTATCTATTTTCTATTTGTTATAAAGTTCATGAGGATACTAAAGATGGTTGTACTCCTCCTACTGAGGGCGTTACTTTAATATCCACTGATAATAAGAAGATGAATATTGATGTGTGAGATAGAAATGATATAATTTTCTTACTCTCTAAAAGTGAATTTTTTAAGGGTGAAAGAAATTAAGAGAAGCTAATGAAATCTGTGACACACACCAAACTCTAACATTCTCAGTATTTTGTTTTTTATTCATATTTGATCTTTTCCTCATGTTTTAGGTTGTACCATGAATTTTTTTTACATTTTGGGGATTTTGTAAAAGGTGCGCTATTTTACTTAACGTTTTGTCTATCCTTGAAACAACCATGAAATTTCAATATGTTAATTTTTAGAGTTATTTTTCATTGTTATCACATGAATTATCTGACCATGTGTCAAAAACATTTGGTACCCAATTTATCTCCAGTGAGGGATGCATGATTGGTGCATGATTTGGTATATTGTGTAGTAAAAAATGTGTTGTTCCCATAATTTGAGTTTTTTATTTTTTCTAAAAAATCACTCCCAGGAATAAAAACCCAAAGGTGATATTTTACACCATTAATCCATGTAATGTGAGGGAGAATAGGTCTCTCTATATTTCATGCACCTCAAATTTTTAGGATCTTCTAATGAATTCTAGGTGTTTTCATAATAGTATGGCCTCTAATACACTCCACCTTCCCACTTATTTTTGTTTCCTCCTCTTTTAGGCCCCAGTTTAATGTTTACTAAAGCCTAGGGAGGTACTTTAACCTAATTTGATTAATATATTAATTTTATGTTGTGCATATCATGTCTTAGGTCGTTATCTTCATGTTTTAGGATGTTTACTTCAATACGCACCTAGTTTTTGGTAGGTGGTTCAATGACATCATTTTTTCTTCATATACCATATGTTTTTGAGCTTTGAGAATCCATTTCCCAAAAATTATTAGTTTTTCTAATGGTGTAGAAATAATTATAAGCGTATTCCCTAAAGTGTGTGACTTTTTCATTTGTTTTCAATGATGTTTGGTGCATGATATATGTTTGATGAAATGAATAAATAATTTAAATTATGTTTTGATTATTTAAACTGAAAAATTAGGTTTATAATGATTTTAATATTATTTTATTATGAGATTGAAGTATGGTTTAGTAGAGTTCATTCATTATTATGAATTATTATTGGTTTACCATGTGAACTCCCAGTTTTTGATAAACAGATTTATTTATTCCTCTTGATTTCTTTATTTAGTGCTTACCATGAACACATATACATATATATTCATGTGGTTAAGCATAGATATATGTATATACATACATAAATATATAGGTATATATATATATATATATATTTGGGAGATCAGGGGAATAATCATTTGGAAACATGGCACTCAAAATGGTCTTTGGTACTTCAAAGTGGTGTCAAAAATGACATTCCAAAAGGTTTTTATTAAAGTGGTTCTTAGGTACATTGGAACATTCCATGGGATTCTTAAAATTAATTTTGGTTTATAAATTGACTTCAAAGATTGTTTTTAAATGTTTGGTTTAAAAGTTAGTTTTCATTTTCATAGAGGTTCTCTAATTGTTTGACTGCAAAAGGATTTCAATTGGTTTTTGAGAAATATGAAATTAGTTTTAAATTATAAGGCCCAATAACCACATTAAAATATTTCTTCTAAACATTGTTTCACCCTTATAGAATCACCCTTATTGGAAGTGTGGATTCACATACAAGGTTCATGGTGGTAGGTTGAGAATTATATTTAACTCGTGTTGATCCATGCTTGGGGAATTGTTTATTTATTTTCTAAATCCCCTCCCAATTATATTAAGATCATGGGATCCTAGGTGTTTTAGTGAGGTATGGGAGATTATTCTATCTATTCCCTGATTATATAGACTATATCCCCATGGTATAGAATGTCTGTGGTAGGTTGTTCCATTGGTGTGGCTATTTGATAGAAGAAGACTTAGTTGTTAACTTAGTAACCTCATCGATAGTTTAAAAGTTGGTTACCAAACAAGTAACTCCTGGGCCACCTAATGTAATGTAGACAAATTTCCAATGATTATCTATCATTTATAGTTTCCTACTTATAGAACATGATTATGTCACTACCGCTCATTTTTATGGTTTCCCAATGATGTATATTTTCCTCCTTCTAGTTTTATCTTATATACTTACTTCTTTTTTATGATTAAATACAATTTACAATGTTATTCCCTTTCTAATTTTATTTCCTTAATTTTTTGGGTTTTTCTATTTGTGATTTATGGTTATTCTAGTGTTAATTGAGTGCTATTTTAAAAATGGGTTTATATAGTTAATTTTTAAAAAGTTCACTTAAATGTGTTTCAATGTTTTCATTAAAACATGTTTTGGATTTAAAGATATATTTTATTGAGAATATTATAATTTTTTTATTTAAAGGCAAAAATGAATCTTTTATGATGTACTTAAAAATAGTATTGATGTTCTGTTTTAGAAAAAGGAAATGATTGAACTCTTAGTTATTGACTAATGAGTACTGTTATTATCACAAACTACTTGTTCCATTCAACAATGGTAGACCTGAGGTTGTTTTTTAGGTTTAGGTATTAGTTTGGAGCCTCTCTTAGAGTGAGTGGTATTTCTGGATTGATGGTGACCAAGATGTCATGTAGATATTATATTGGGATACCATTTGGTTTTAGTCTTTATTTTGAATATTTTATGTAGATATTATTTTATTTCTTCTGGTGTTATTTATTTTATGTCTATTGTTTATGTTTTTTAGTTGTTTTTCATGCTCTTTTAATCATTTTTATATCTTTTTTATTGGGATAAATCATACCTAATGATTTTATCGTGATTCCTTGACACTTTTTGTCATCCTATTAGTAACAATGATTCCCCTTTTGAATGTTGCAAGCTAATTCAGGTGTCTAGTATGGAGATGACCTAGGCTGGAACGTGACTAATCAGTATCGGAGAAACCCTTATTATTTGGGTATGTTTGGTAGTTTTGAGATTAAAACTTTAAAAACTCAAGATATATGATGGGGAAGAGTGTAGCGATCTCTTACTCAACCATAGCTTCATGTTAACATGGATTGTTGGGTGTTGTGTCTTGAATTTTTATTTTCTTATTTGGTTTTGGTGTATCCTGTCTTATATTGATGGTGTTTGAGATTTCATTAAACATTTTTGAGTGTTTTTTATGCTTTCCAAGTTTTGTGGGTGAACATGAAAGATGAGTTCGAGGTTCTTGGTTATTCTACATATTCTAGAAAACTATACAGATATTGTATGGTACGATCTATTTCTTTCAAGTGGTGTTCACACGATTGGTGCATAGTCCACCATACTATTTGGTCAAACTATGTACATTCATTAGCCTCTAATTAATTTTTTTGTTGAAATAATTATGACCAATTTTATTATTGAGTTATTTATGGATTTTAATTCCTTCATTTAAAATAGATATCAAGGGTGTATTGATGGAAAATGGATTTTATTTAAAATGATTTTTAAATTAAGTCTTGATTTTAAAGAAATGGGATTTGTTTTGGAATCTTAGTGGGGGAATTCTTGAAATGAATTGGGATAATTTTATGTTTTAGGGCCTATAAATATTTAAAATGAAAAAAGTGAGATTTTAAATTGATTTAATTGGGAAATTGAAATTTTAAATTGGCTTTTCGAATTTGATGTTCTTTTTATTAGAAAGTGAAAATTTAAAATTTTGACATTCAAAATGACATTTTTAAAGAAAATTTAATGTTCCGTTATGATATTATTTTTAGTGGATTTAATTGGTTCTTTCATGTTCTGATTTAATTCTCTATACTTATGTTTTAAATTGGGGTAATTATTGATTTGGTTTTGTGTTTATTTTTCTATTTAAATTATGCGTCTCAAACTCATTATAGAGTGGTGGGGTGAGTTTCATTCCAGTGTATTAGTATTTTTCATAGTGATCTGGGTTTTAGAAAGGAATTAGAGGGGATTGAGTTAGTTGATAGAGTATTCTAGTCCTTGTTAAATTCTAACACTTTAAGAGTAAAATCACTTCTAGGGATGTTTGATGCATCGAGTTTGGATCAGTGAAAGATCATCATTCTATCATAGTTACATGCTCATATGTCATGTGAGTTCTTTAAGATCATGTTTTCTCAATGGTTCTGTCCTAGGGACTTTAATGTAGAGAGGGTTTAAAATTTCATGGGTCTATAGAAAGCTCAACTTAAGGTGAAAGGGTATTTAGACTATTTTTATGAGATTATTTCGATTTATCTGGAAGTTGTGTCAAAAAATTACTTAAATGATCATCAGTTCATGAAGTTACCACACCCAAATCATAGTGCCTGAGTCATTTTAGATGGGAATGTTCTATTTGAGGATTTGGGGAATTAGGTATTTCTATTTAATTTGGATTTTATAGGGTAACCTTGGGGGATTAGTGTCTCTATTCCTTTTATAGTTGGTTAAGGATCCCTATCTGATGTAGAGTTCATACTAGAGGATCCTTTCTTGGCTGAACCTTCTACAACTATTAGTCCTTCAAAGAGAAATCCATATCTTATATGCTTCAAGTGCAGTCATTCCATTCTTTCCAAGCTCTCTTTATCGGATATTAAAAATACATTTTATCATTAGTGTTAGTTGGGACACCTCCAACAGGCCTATATTTGAAATCATATTTTATAGAAGATATCCACTTTAGTTTTGAGATATTGATAATGGTTCCAGAATATTTTTATATATTCCCCCCTTTTCTTTTTCATTCTTTTCATGTTTTATCACTTTTATTTGTGCACCTCTATGTGTTCCAGGGTGAGTTCAGTTTTCAATGCTAACTTTTAGATTGAGAGGTTATTTTTAGAAATATATGTATGTGCTTTTGTTTAGTATCATTTTTAAAGTCTTCTTAGTTAGAACTTCTCATATTGAACATTTGAGTTTTTTTCCTTTTATTGAGACAAAAAAATTAGTTATTCCTAAATAGTATGAATATCCACTCTAGATCTCCATATCTTGAACTATTGGTTGTTTTGGTCATGTTTGAGTGTTTTCTAGATTATGTTGGAGGGTTTTCTTATTCTTTCAGTTTGATCCCATGGATCATTTTATTTTAATTTGGAAATTAATGGATTTTTTGGTGGAACGGGGATTATGGTGGGGATAGGTTTCACACCCCAACCTCTCCAATACTCATTATTTTGTTATTTTATTTTTATTTGTTATTCTAATCATGTTTCATGTCAAGTCATTGAAATTTTTTATGTTTTGGGGATTGTTTTCAAGGTGCACTACTAGGCCATACAATTTTTCTAATATTGCGAAAACCATGCTATTTTTATTTGTGAATTGTCAGAAACATTTTTAACAATTGGCACATTATTTATCCATCTATATAGCTCAAACATGTGGTTCTTGGTTTCTCTCCAATGATATATGAATAGTTATAAAATAATATGGTAAACCATGTGGCCAAACTATGAGTTGTGCAGAGAATTTTTTATTTATGTGTTTCCAAAAAATTCCCTCTCAGGTTTAAAATAATAAATGGTGTATTTTCTTCCTCATTCAGCAATAGAGTGGGAGGGAGCCTAGTGTTCTCCTCCATGATTCCACCTTATGTTTTGTGGTTCTTCTCAACAATTATTGGTGTTGTCTTCAAGGTATGCCCTATAATCTTCTTATCCTTCCCTCTTATTCTTATTTCCTCCTTATTTTCCTACATTCATTTTTTCCAAACAATAGGGAGGTATTGAGACAAAATTTTCTTCAGTTATTGATGTTAGGGTGTGTAAATCATGTCTTGGGTATTTATCTTCACATTTCAGAAGCTTTAATTCAATCCGCGACTGATTTGAGGTCGGTGGTTCCATGATTTTTCTTTCTCATCACATACCATATGTGATTGATCTTTCCAAAATTTATTTTCCCTAAATTATTAGTTTTCTTAATGGTGTATAAAGTTTTAAAATATTATTTCTTAATGAATGTAACTTTATCTTTAGTTTTCATAATGTTTATCACATTCCATGTGTTCAAGGAAATTCTTAAATGGGTTTAATTTTTGTTTAGATTGTTTAAATAGATGAAATTGGATTTAAAATTCTTCCATATTATTTTATTATGGGCCCAAAATAATTTTTAGTTTGGTTCCTTGATTATTTTAGATATTAATTAGTTTACCATGTGGACCCCCTTGGTCATGACAAATAGTTTTATTTATTCATGATTTTTTTCTTCAGTGCTTCTCATGAACACATATACATATATATTTAGGCAGTTAAGAACCTATATATATACACATTCTTACATATATAGTTATATTTATATATGGGATCTCATTGAAAGGATCCTTTGGAAACTTGTCTCTCAAAAATTTTCTTTATTCTTAAAAGTGGTTTCAATAATGGATTTCCAAAACAGATTTCTTAAAATTGTTCTTCTACCAATTTGTAACTTTCCAAGGGATTCTAAAAATGAATGTATATTTAGAAAATTGTTTCAATGGTTTCTTCTAAAAGTTTGGTTTAAAGGATAGTTTTGAATTTTCATGGTGGTTCTATAATGGTTTGACTATATATGGTTTTCAATAGGTTTTTTAGAAAGATTCTTCTAGTTTAAAATAAGGAGGCCTGGTTGGAACCTTGAAATTTTTCCTCTAAACTTTGGCACACCCTCAGGGAATTCTTCTCATTAGAAAGGTGGTTTCACATGGATGGTGTTGGTATGAAGGTATAGATTTCTTGTTGGCTTGTATCGATCCATTATTGGGGTATTGTATATTTATTTTATTCCTCACCTCCAATCTATATTATTATAATGGTATCCTAGGTGTTTTAGTGATGGATGATAGATGAATCTATCTATATCCCTATTAGAAGAACTAGATCCCCATGGTATAGAAAGGCCAGAGTTTTTTGTTCCATCGATGAGGCTATTTGATAGAAGTCATTTTGGCTATTGACAAAGGATCTTTATCGATATTCTGAAAGATGGTTCTGAACCACATAAGACTAGGCTCTCCTCATGGAATGTTTATGAATTACTCATGGTTATATATCCTTTACATTTTCCAACTTACGATACTTGAGTACATCACTACCTATCAGTTTTATGGTTTCCCTATGATTTATGTTTCTCTAGTTCTAATTTTATATTATTTAATAGATTATTTTTATGATTATATTGTGAGTTGATGTGTTAGTCACTTTCTTATGTTATTATCTTTCCTTTATGGGTTTTTGTTTATTACCTCTTTTTTGGATCATATTTTGTGATTTGAGTGTTGTTTTAAAAAGGGATTTATAGAGTTAATTTTTATATAGATCCCCTAAAGGTTCTAAATTCTCTCTTTAAAACTATTTTGGGATTTAAATATATTTTTGATTGAGATGATTTTGATTTGTTTTATTTAAAGGAAGAAAATATATATTTTACTATGTATTTAAAAATATCACCGATGTTTTTTTTATAAAGAGGACATTTTTAGACTCTTAGGGATTTCCCACTGAGCCCTATTATGATCACACCCTACTTGTGCCGGTCAATGTCGGTATAAATGAATTTTTATTATAGGTTAATGTATCATTTTGGAGTCACTCTTGGATTGATTGGTCTTTTTTGGATGGATAGTGACCAAGTGTTCATGTAGAGATCATATCGGGTTTTACTTTGGATTTAGTCTTTATTTTGTATCTTTTATATGGACCATGTTTTAGTTCTACTAGTTTTATTTATTTTATTTCAGTTTTTTATGTTTTCTTGTTGTGTTGCGTGCTCTATTTATCATGTTGTATCTTTTTATTGGTCAAAATCATCCCTAATGGTTGTCTCGTGATTCCTTGATTCCTATCGTCAATTTATGAGGATTGGAGATCCCCCTTGGTTTTTTTTGTGGGATGGTTTCATTTTTTGGATCTGTGTTGAACTAGGATGGTTCATGAATAAATGGTATTTGATTAGCCCTTATTATTACAGGATATGTGGTAGTTTAGATATTAGGGCTTTCAAGACTTGAGAGGTAGGATAAATAAGAGTGTTATAAGATCTTTCTCATCTCTATCCTCGAGTAACCATTGGTTTTTAGGTGTCGAGTCTTGAATTTTGGTTAAATAATTTGGTTTTGGGTATAGCTTTGCTTGTGTTGATGGTGTTTGAGATTGAATTATTATTTTTTGAGTCTTTTTTAGGATCTCAATGATTTGGGGGTGAACAAGAAGGAAGGAATATAGGTGATTGGTTATTCCACATGGTATATCAAACAATATATCCATCTCTATTTCTTTCTAGTGGTGGTCACATAGTTGCCACACTATCCGTTAAACCGTGTGGCCAAACTGTGCACTGTCTCTAACCTCCCTTTAAATTTTGTGTTGAACTCCATAGTACATAGTTTCTTATTAATTTTTCTCAGATAGTATTTCCTTAATTTATAATATATCTCTAGGGTCTTTGGATGAAAAATTTATTTTATTTTAAATGTATTTTGAAAATGAGACTTAGTTTTAATGGGATTGGATTGGTTTTTTAACTTCAAATGAGGGTGTTCCCTAATGAAGTGGGAGAATATTAAGGTCAGGGATCTATAAATGTTTAAAAGGAAAATAATTTGTGATTTTAAATTAGTTTTAATAAGAAATTGAAATTTAAAATTGGTCTTAGGAATTTATGGTTGTTTAAATTTTAAAGTTAGAATTCCAAATTTTGAGATTTCAAATGTCATGTTTTCAAAAAAAATTAAAGCTGAGTTCTGAAATTATTTTTAGTAGATTTTATTAATTATCTTGAGTTGTGATTTAATTCTATCTCTCCATATGTTTTAGATTAGGCTAATTATTTATTTGGTCTTATATTCATTTTCTATTTATAGTATTCCTCCTAGAAGAGTTCTGACTGTTTATAGAGGTTAAGGTGTTTCTTGGTTAGCCGATGACACCACCTAGACTCATGATAGTGTGGTAAGGCCAGATTTATTTTGGGGTTTGCCTACTTTTCATGGTTATATGGGTTTTATAGAGTAAGTTGAGTGGAATTAGGTCATTTATGTAGTCTTCCAATCCTTAAGAACTTCTAACACTGTGGGGGAAATCTCTTATGGGGCTGTTTTATGGTCCGAGTTTGGATCGGATGAAGATCATCATCTCATATGAATTATGGGTTAGAATTTCGTGGTAATTCTATAAGGCCATGTTTTATCAATGGTTCTTTCCTGATGAATTTAAGGTATCGAATGAGGTGAAGCTTATGGGTCTTTTTCAAGGTCAATAGAAGGTGAAATTATATGTCTTCCATTTTTATTAGATGATTCCCTTTTCTCTGGAGGTTGTGTTAAGTGATTCCTTGAAGGAAAATTATTTCTTAAAGGGTATTCGCCCGAATCTCAGTGCTTGAGTACTTTTATCTATATATGTCTTATTTTAAGAGGTGGTGAATGAGTCCTATCTAGATGAGTTGGATCTTCTAGAGTAACTTTTGGTGTTGGGGAAGGATCCCCATCTAATGTGGTGTACAGAATAGGGGAGCCAATCTTGGGAAAACCTTCTAAAACTATTGATACTCCATATAGAAGGCTTTATATTATATGCTTCTAATAAATTCAGATCATGATATCCAATGCCTCTTGCTCAGAGGATCCAAATACATTTCGCCATTGTGGTCAGTTGGGACTCCTCTTGACGTTTTTTTAATTAGAATCATCTTTTCTAGAGGCGATCCTATTTTCTTTTGAGGCATTTATAATGGTAATATAATCATTTTATATATTACCCCATTTCTATTTTCCTTATTGTCTTGATCTATCACTTGTTATATGGAGCCCTTTGTGTGTTCTATGGCGTGTTCAGTTTTTTACGATCATTTGGAGAGTGAGATGTTATATTGATAAATTTATGGATGTGATTTCATTTGGTTTCATTGTTGAAATCTCATGGGTTAAAACTTCAAGTAGTGGACCTTAGGGTTTTGTTTACTTTGATTTAGCAATAAAAATTAGTAAATTACTAAATAAAGGGGAGATCAACTCTATATTTCCATCTCATGACCTCTTAGTTAGTTTAGTCAAGTGTGAGTGTTTTGGATATTTGGTTAGAGTTTTTTCTTCTTCTTTCAATTGGATCCCTTGGATAATTTTCATTTTATTTTTAACACAATGGATTTATAGAGTTAAAAAGAGTTATGGTAGGGACACTTGTCACACCCTAACCTATCACATCCCCATTATGGTTTTTATTTTATTCATATTCGGTATTTTCCACATGTTTTGGGTCAATCCGTTGATTTTTTTGGGTGATTTTGTAGGAGGCTCATGGTTATCTCATTGAGTTTTTCAAATAGTGTGGAAACTATATTGTTTATGTACATGACTTGTCATATCCATTTTTCACAGTTGGAACATGATTTATCCTACTATGTGGACAAACCCTGAAGCACCAAATTAGTTGTTGGAACCATGACCGTTCTATGAAATAAATGGATTATGGTTTGTGTTTGTTGTAAATCCCCATTGGATGTTCATAATTTTTTCCAGGAAAGGGATCATACAGTTCAAGAAGACAATAGTATTGAAGGTGGCTTCGTTTCCCGGTGTTTTCCATGGTTTTCTGGATAAAATTTGAAAAATGGAGAAACATGTTTTTTGGCAAAGGAAGGTGCGAAAAAGATATGAAGCGTGCATGAAATATTGTTTTTTGTGATCAAGATTGAAGGTGTTTTTTGAAACTTGTGCTCAAGACATGTTTTAGGATCAGAAAATCAACAAATGTCAAAGGTATGAAGTGCGCAGAAGATGATGTTGCATGAAAGGGTTTGCACGCCCAATGCGATGTCAAAAGGGGTTTTGCATGCTCAACGTGAAACTTATGAGAACCGATGAAGATGCATCATAATCTTGCGCATAGGGACACTGATTACTATAAATAGGCAGCTACCCCCTCTTGAGACTTAATAATTTTCAGAGGAAAATATGATTACTCATCCACGTGAAAGATTTGCGTGAGAAAGATTGGAATATAGTCAATCTTGAGCACAATGTTCTCCTTTAGTCTAAAAAGACAAATTGAACTCTTTGGAGAAGTTTCACAAAAGTTGAGTGTTGCGCGGAAGGTAGGTGTTGCATGAAAGTCATCTTTTGTGACAATTCCCAAATCTTGTGTGCAAGTTATGGTATTTCACGCAAGTGTGGTGTTATGATTTCGAAAGGATTTTGAAGATCCAGTGTGTGTGATCAGTGATTTCACGTGCATCGATTCAAGAATTTGATTAAAAAAGTGACTCGTGCTAGACTGAGACAAAGAATTCAATGAAAATCTATTGATGGGACCTTCACCTCCATAAACTTAGAGTGACTTCACCCAAGGCAGTGAGCCAGGGGGGTCGATGGAAGTGATCTGAGGGACACAGTGAGCTATCCCTAAACCTTTTTAATTTCAGTGTGCCTGACACAGAGTGACTATGACCGAACCATGTAATCCATAAACCAGTGAAGATTAGTGTAATTTGGTATGACTGACACATAGTCAGCATATTCTCCTTGGACGTAGCCCTTTGCGGTGAACCAAGTAAAAGTGTTGTGTTATCTCCCTGTTTTTATTTTTTTGAACGATTTATGAAGTTCCTACCAATGTGGGAACAAGATCCACAACATTAAAAAGAAAAGGTTGACACCCTAATTCAACCCTCCCCTCTTAGGGTGTTCTGAGATCCTACATTAGTGTCCAGTGAGAATTGAACAGTTGGTGCATTGTTTTGTAAACTATGTGTCCAAAATATGTGTTGTGCCCAAAATTTTAATTTTTTTTATATCCCAGAAATTCCTTCTCAAGCTTAAATCACTTAATGGGGTATTTTCTTCCCCATTCAACCATGTAGTGAGATAGATCCAAGGGATATCTTCCTTTCTTCCACCTCAAAATTTTAGGTTCTTCTCTTAAATTCTCGGTGTCTTCTTTAAGGTATGGCCTATAATCCTCTTCTTCATACCTATTATTCTTGTTTCCTCTTACTTATTGTGCTAGATTCATGTTAGTCAAACTCTATAGAGGTATTTTGACATAATTTTCTCCAGTTCTTAATTTTGGGGTGTGTGGATCTTTTCTGGGGTCTTTATTTTCACATTTAGAAGGTTTCATTCAATCAGCACTTTATTTGAGGTAGATGGTTCCATGTTTTCTCTTTCTCTTCACATTCCATATGTTATTGAGCATTCCAAATGTATTTAACCTATATTATTAGTTGTGATAATGTTTTATAAAGGGTTAAAAATTTATTTTCTAAATCATGTGACTTCATCATTTGTTTTCAAAGATGTTTCATACATTTCATGTATATGATGAAATGCCTAAATGGGTTTAAATTATGTTTTGATTATTTAAATTGATGAAATTTTATTTCTTACACTTTCGTATTATTTTATTACATGTTTGGAGTATTTTTTATTTGGATTCCTTGATTATTTTATATTCTTATTAGTTTACAATTTGAACCCCCTTGGTTGTGATAACTTGTTTTATATATTCTTCGTGATTTTTTTATTTGGTGCATCTCATGGACACATATACATATACATATATATATATATATTCATGTAATTAAGAACCTATATATATACAAATTCATACATATATGGGTGTGTGTGTGTGTTTATATATATATATATATGGGAGCTCTTGAGAATTATCCCTTGGAAACATGTCTCTCAAAATTTACCTTGGTTCTTCAATTTGGTTTAGAGAAACTTCATTCCAAAAGAGAATTATTGAAATAATTTTCCGGACTGTATTGGAAATTTTAAAGGGATTATTAAAATAAATGTTGATTTATAAATTAGTTATAAAGGTTTTTTTTCAAAATGTTGGTTTAAAGGACCATTTGGAATTTTCATATAGGTTCTCTAATGGTTTAACTAAAAATGGTTTTCAATATGTTTTTGAGAAATATGTTCCTATTTATAAATAAGGTTCCCATGTTGAAAACTAGAAAATATTCCTCTTAACATTGGTGTTCCGTCATACAATCCCTCTCATTGGAAGGGGGTTTTCATGGAAAGTGTTGAGAGGTGGGATAAGCATTATTGTTGACTCATCTCAATCCTTTCTTGGGAAATTGTCTATTTATTTTCTACCTCAACTAACATTTATATTAACACCATGGGATCCAAGAATTTTTAAGTGGGGATGAGAGATACATTTATCCATGTTCAAATTAGATGAACTAGTTTCCCATGGAATGGAAAGGTCATGGTAGGTTGTACCCTTAGTGAGGCTAGTTGAGAGAATCCAGGTTGGTTATTGACTTCGTAACTTTATCAATAGTCTAATATATGGTTATAAATTGTGTACATATAGTCTTACCATAAATAATGTTAAGTAATTACCCATGATTATATATCAATTAATATTTCTTGCTTACTGTACTTGATTACATCATTGTTTATCTGTTTTATGGTTTCCCTATGATGTATATTTCCCTAGTTCCAGTTTTATATTATGCACATATTTATTTTTTATGATTCTATTCTGATTTTCAAAGTTAGTACCTTTCTTCTGTTTTGATATTTCCTTTATTTGTTCATATTTATTTTTGATTTTATGGTTCCTTTGGTGTGATTTAGGTGTTGTTTTAAAAAGGGTTTATAAAGCGTATTTTTAAATAGTTAACTTAATAGGGTTTAAGTATTTTCATTAAAACATTTTTGAGTTTTAAAGATATTTCCAATTGTGAAGATTATGATTTGTTTTCTGTAAAGGAAGAAAATATATTTTTCACTATGAATTTGAAAATTGATTTGATGGTTTTTAAAAAAAAAATAATTCATGGACTCTCCAGTGACTTCCCACTGAGCATTATTTTTCACACACCCTACTTATGTCACTAGTGTTGGTAGAGCCAAGGTTTTATTACAGGTTCATGTGTTATTTTGGAGTCACTCATGGAGCCAGTGGTCTTAGTTGATGGATAGTGAGCAAGTGTTCATATAAAGATCATTTTGGTTTCCATTTTGGTTATAGTATTTGTTTTTCATCTTGTATCTGGATATTATTTTGGTCCCACTAAATTTATTTATTGTATATTAGTTGTTAATTTTTTATAGTAATATTATATACTCTATTTACCATTTGTGTATCTTTTTTTTTGTGATAAATCATCGCTAATTATTGTGTCATGATAAACTGATGATTTTCATTAGCTCATGGGGATCAGGGATGTTGCTTGGTTATGTCATGAGTTAGTTCCGGTGTTCTATTCATGGATGCCCTGGTAAGGTTCATGGAAATATGGGATAAGTTAATTAATATTTACTAAGGAAATAAGAAAGTAATGAAATCTATGTTACAAATATGGAGACTAAATTATGAAGATAAAAAAACGGGAGATAATTAATCTGTTGATTAATTATTTACAAAGGTTAATTAAATTATAAGCACTATTAGATGTTTTGGGGAGATATTGGAATACTCTACTATTATTGATTATATATTCATAAGTATTTCTAATAAATTTGATGTTAATGTGTCATACTTATAATATAGATATCCTAAAACTCTCTCTCTAGATGATTTACAAATTATTATCATCATATATGAAATGATACTATAAAAGGTTTTCAAGAATAAAGAAAATTTTGATTGGGAAATATATTTCAAAGATATAAAGTAAAGAAAGTTGAAGAAGGGTCCTGAGGAAGAAGTTAATGATTTTGAAACTGAAGTGAGGTTAGTAAAGAGTTTGATGAATTAATGTAATTGATTTTTATATAGGTGAAAGGTGGTACAAAGAATTATAAAGGAAATTTACCTTTGAATATTATTAGTTATAGATCCATTGAACATTTCACTGCATGATTTCCAAGTATAAAGGAATATGAATACAGTGATAAGGAAGATATAATTTCATGAAAAAGAAGGAAAAAAATTATATTCATTTTCAAAATGAAAGGATAAGAAGTTATAAAAATATTAAAATAAAAAAATAGTCCAAAATTTAAGGAGGATAATGATAGTGAAGTGAAATCTGAAATCTCTAGTGATGATGATGCTGAAAAAATCATCATTGAAAAGTGTATGATGAGAAATTTACTAATGATGGATATAGTAGCTCTGAATAAAAGGAGGATGATACTCCGATGGATTTATTTTCACAAAATATAATCAAAATAATTTCTCTCAAATATTATTAAACCTGAAAAAGTAAACAATAAGCTTAGAAAAGAATATATATATAAAATCTTGAATATTTTCTTGAAGAAAAATATATGATTTTAAAATAGATTAATAAAGCTGAAAAGTTTTTTAATGAAGAAAAAAATATCAAAATCAAGCTTTTATAAAGGATAAAAGTGAAAGAGAAATAACATCACATTGTTCAAAAAAAACTTATTATAGTTTAGTATGAAATAAAAAACATCAAAAAATAAATTATAGAAGTTGATTTATGTTTTAAGATGTGTGACACTTAGAAGGATAAATAAAATTTTCCTTGGAGATTATCATTAAAATAAAAAATGTATTGAAGAAGATTTAGGTTAATAAAAACATGTATATAGATAAAACATAAAGTCAAAGATACTAAAACTTCATAAAAATATATTTTTGAAGAACATAATGCTACTACCGAAGGAATTTTTATGGCTAATAAGATTCCTAAGTTGAAGAAAGATGATATTCATAAAGATGATATGAAGACAGTTCACAGTTATGAACACCATACAAGTTATATAGGAGAATATTCTTTCTATTGATATTACTCTTACTTTGGAGGTTTTGTGTATCCAATGAAAATGTGTTGGTTCAATCATCACCACTACAATGAATCCAAGAGGTACTAGAGGCAGAGTTCAAGGGGGGGTCATCCCACTCAATGAATGTAACTATAAAAATCATGTGTGAACTTTGAAAATAGATTTAATCCTCTGGAAACTATATTTGAAATATGATATCAACCCAAACATCTTTCTAAAATATTTCTTGTAATGATTTAATCACAACAATGTTCTTATGAAAAATATCATAATTTTTATGTGAAGGATGAAAAGGGAAAGGAAATGGTCATATCTATTGAAAATGCACTCAAATCTACAAATGGAGACCGAATTTGGATATTGTATAATAGGTTTTATTTATATATGACTAGAGATTTGAATTTTTTTAAGAAATTAATATATTAAAAAAATGGATAGTGACTTTTAAATTTTTGATTCACTCAAAATGAAATGCATTGGATCTGCTATCATTGGAAAAAGAAAGATTGAAATCCAGAAGTGTATTGTTTGTTGATAGAATGAAACACAACTATTTACCTATATCATATCTTTTTTATGAAGGATTACAAGTTGTTTTCATAAGAGATGGATATTATTAATATTATTGAATATAAGAAAGTTTTAATAAGAAGAAAACAAACCAAGGGAAACTAGTTTCATGTTAGTGATGCAACATGGTTTCTTATCTGAGCAAGATGGAAGAAAATTGGTTATGGAATAAGAGTTTTGGGAATATGTTCCAAATGAGTATAATAAATATGATAAGGATAGAATGAATTAATGATATTACCAACATTAGAATAATATTAGATTTGTATCGTTTGGTATGTTTTCAAGGGAATATTATAAATTTATCACCCAAAAAAATTAATATACATTCAAAAAATCACATAATTATTATTCATTTAGATATACTTGGGCCCATTATAAATAAATATAAAAATATAGAAAGGTACATTATTTCTTTTATTAGTGATATTACTTACATTATATGTATTATGTGTTTGAAAAAAAACTACAATCTCTAAAAATGTTCTAATGTTTCAAAAGATATAATGAAAAGTAATGTATATATTCCGTGAAGAATATTCAAATAGACAATGGTGTTGGATACACTAATGGGAAGTTCAAATAACATCTTAAATAACATGTAATTCATCATAAATTTAGTTCACCATATAAACAATTATATAATTGTGTCCCTGAAAAAAGAAATAATTGTTTTGTAGAGAAGGTTATAACCATGCCTACTGAATATGATACATCTTGATTATTTGTGAGAAAGGATATTGGTTCTTCAATTCCCATTCATAATAATTATTTCTATGGTAAAAACATTGAAATGTCTCTATATGAGATTTATTAAAAATATACCCCATTTTTAAGATACCTAAGGGTAATTTTCATCCCATGTATAATCAAATTCAAAGGTGAAAATATTTAGAAGTCTAATTAAAGAGGTGTTTATGGTTTCATTATTAGATACACTGGTATTGGTAAAGTATAAACATGATAAAATAAAGAAAAGTGAAATATTATTAACTCTATAGATGTGAAAGTTCTAGATTATTATAATAGAAAAGCTTCACAGTCAAACGTAGATATGAGTGGATGTGAAGAGGAAGTGGTTAGAGTTAAACATAATGAAAAAGTTCCTAATATAAGAGATAATACAAAATATTCACACGAGGAATATTCTAAATCATATATTACAAGTGGTAATGAACAATCACATTCATCTCATCTAAACCTAAGAAATCTGGTGGAGGTATAAAATATCACTGGAGACTAGGGACAATGAATTCAAACTAGAAGAACATCAAGGTCAGTTTCACATAATTCCTTGTTTTCATAGGTTGAGCCTAAAGATGTTGAATATGATTTTGAGAATCAAGAGATGATAAAAGCCATGAATGAAGAATAGTATTAGATTGTCAGGAATAAGAAACATGAGTTTTTACTCAAACTAAAATATAATATTGTTATTGGAACAAAATGGTTTTTTTTTAAACAAGTTGAATCAAAATGGTGAAGTGATAAGAAATAAGGAATGGTTGGTTTATAAAGAAAACTCTCAAGTTGAAGGCATTACTTTTGATGAAATGTTTTCCCCAGTAGTGAGACATGAAACCTATATAATATTTATTCCTATTTCTACATAATTAAGATATAATATATTATATATTGATTGGTGTCACACAAATTTACCCAAGATTTTAGGGTTACGTGGTCTCTTGTACTTTAGCTTGGGTTGTAGAATCCTCAGAGACCTAAGAAAAAACCTATAAGCACGTACATTGTATGGACTGATTTTGGATATGAAGTGGCCAAATTTGGGTTGATTTTATTTTGGTTTAAGTGAACACTAAGAGTATTAAGTTAATTCAATATAAAAGAACGAGTGGGTCCTAGGTTATCACTTGGGGTGGATTAGATGAAATTCTTTTTTAATAGTTTCAATTTATTATAGTTGAGATGGATTTATTCAAGAAGATGAAATAACTTCATCACATACTGGTTTAATACCAACAAGACATAATACTAATCACCTATACACTTGGAGGATCAAATTCATGATCACTCCAAGTTAAAGGTTCGTATTAACACTTGAAGTATGTGGCCTTAAAATTCAACAAGGACAAAGAATTTTTAAAATCATCAAATAAAAATCTCAATTAAAATAAGTGATTAGACATTAATGGGGTGTTAAATTACATCCAATCTACTCCCTTAATACTCCAATGGATCAACACATAATTGTGTTAACACTACATTGATGACATGTTCTCAAATGAAGTGGAAAGTAGACTTATGATGGTGTAATAGAAGAAGTAAAAACAAAAAAATAACGATCACTCCACTGTTGTGTGATAAACATCACAAGGAATTGTGTGAATAAATTTACAACATGAAAAAATGGTATCAACGTGATATGAAGGGGAATATTATAAGAGTAAACTAAGAACTTTTATTAAGAAACTAAGGTGAATTGAATAACTTACATGAGAACGAAATGCGATTACAAACCCCAAGTGATAGCATAACACAACAATGAAAGCAAAAAAATATGAATAAATCCTCCAAAACCACTGATTAAATAGGAATTTTAGGACCCTTTGGTCTATCCCCCCATCTGTCCAAGTATACTCAATTAATGGTGGTAGGCCTAGGGTGGGGGTAAGTAAGGGAGATGAGACTTTTCCACTCTTGACCCAAAGTTGCAGCTAGCTTGTATCCATTGAACAGATCCATAAACATTCCCTTCAATATGGCCGAAATAGAGTCAGACATAGAAAGAAGAAAATGGATCCCCAAGTGTCTACTAAACTCCTGTAAACTATCAGCTGAAAATAATTTGCGGTTTCAAAGATATTTTTAAATTGGTGGTCTGTTTTTTTGGGCTGCAGAATCTGGCCCAGAAATTTATCACCAACTTGGGCCACCTAGAACTCTATTCAAACATCCAAATTATCTTTGACCAATGTTGAATTAAATATTCCCCATGGTTTCCTATATCTTTAGTTATAGTTTTTAGAATCATTGGGTTTTGATAATAGCCTCTACAGTCTCTTGGTTGGGCTATTGTCCAGTTACTTTTCCCAGAATGTGTTGCCATGAAAGCCCATTTTGGTGGTCTTCCAATGTGAATCTTCAGATACTTAAAAATTATGATCTGTTCATTGTATCATGAAATACATAAAAATAAAATATGAAAATAAAATCATATCCATTTTTTATTTTAGGAGGTGATCCAAATTGTACCATGTAATAGTGAATTTAAGGGGGAATTACAATCATAATGCGAAATGATGTTCAAAGTGTAAAATGCACAAAAATGGTGTTTAGAAATAATAAATCACATTAATATTATATATGTTAAAATTGAATATGTAGGACCCCAAGACACCCTGAAAGGGGAGGGGTGAATCAGGGTGTCATCTTTTTCTTCTTAAAGTTGTGGATCTTGTTCCCACGTTGGTAGGAACTACTTAAACCTGTATGATGGATATGATCAGCAATGAAACATTCACATGAAATGAGACAACACATTTATTTTACTTGGTTCACCACTAAGGGCTATGTTTAAAGAGCATATGCCGAAAAGTTGCCAGTCGTACCAAATTACACTAATCATCACTAGTTGTGGATTACAATGGTTCGGGAACAGTCACTATATCCCAGGCTCAATGCCTTTACAAATGTTTAGGGATAGCTCACTGCGTCCCTCGGGTCACTCCCATTGACTCCCCCTGGATCACTGCTGTTGGTGAAGTCCCGCTCAGTTTATTGACATGAAGGTACCATTAATATATTTTCATTGAAGTCTTTTTCTCCTTTTCAGCATGAGACTTTTCTTGCATCAGGGTTCATAGTTGATGCCCTTTTTAGTTCAAACCTTCTTCTTTAATGAAATGACTAATACACTAGTTCTTATTTTATTCATTTTCCTGAATCACAACCACTGATGATATTAATCAATAAGTGAAGCTCGGCTTACTTGGCATTGTCAGAATCAGTTCTCCATGTATGCATGAGATCATGCATTTATCATTTATATTTACTCTTTAATCTCACATTGCACTGAAAGTATCAGGAAATATTTTAGCACTCGTGCATCTACAGAAAGGCAGGCGCGCTCGAACAACACCTGGCGCTCCTTTTCAAGACCGGCGCGCAAGTCTCAATACGGCGTGCAAGTCCCAATACGACACACAAGTCGTCGGCATGCAAGTCCAAACTGGAACACAAGTGTCACCAAAGCACCTACACGACACAACCTTCTTGAACTTCAAACCTACGCGACTCACTTCCTTTCTCACTTAAATCACCTTGGGCATGCAACCATCAACTGGCGCACAACTTCTAAGAGCTGGCACGCAAGTCCCTCCAAAACACTTGTGCGACCACTCACCACTTTCGTGACTCCTACACCTGCGTGACGAGAGCTCTGATTTTCTCTAAGGGTTGAGCTCATCAGAAATGAGGAGGGGTGGTCCTGTATTTATAGGAAAACTGGTCAACCTGTGTGGAGGAGTGCAGGTCACCCCTCGGTGCGAAAGTCTCGGTGCGCAGCTCATCACCCCTAGCCTCTGTCATGCAACTCACTTGCGCGACCCACCCAATACTTGTGCGATCTTCTTTCCTTTTCCATATTTTGAAGTTGTGTTATTGAAAAATGATAGGTGCACAAGTTTTTGATCCTTCTAGGAACTGGCGTGCAAGTCTTTTCACATCGCGCATGTTACTTGCGCGACCATCTTCCCTTTTCCATTTTTCCATGTTCTGATCTTGAATTTTATATTGCATGAATGTTTCCTCTCCATCAAGTACACGATGCATAAGTCCCTTTTCCAAAAATACTTTTCTCCATTTGTCGATTTTCAGGCCCAAAAATTTGGCAAACACTGGGAAACGGCGCGACCTTGTATCTGGTATTTTTGTACCACCTCCAGATCATCCATTCCTTTGTCAACGTTCTTGATTAAAACATGGATCATTAACCACAGCCATTGAACTCGACATGCCACCATGAAATCTCCTTTGTCAAAAAAATAGTATGTCGATTGTTTGCTTTGTCAACGAGAACAATCACCTCAAAAACACTTCTTCTCGGTGATTTTAATCCTTCAGCAAAACTTCTACTTTCATCACAAACTCCACTATCATGATATGTATTCTTTTAAGGAACAGCTTTAGCATCATCATATTCTGAGACAATGTGATGTGAATGGACATCTCAGAATTCCAATCCCTTGCACATTGTGTTCTTCTTCAACTATCATTATATACTTCATGCAAACATATGATTCAATTCTTCAAGAAGTCTCTTTCATGGTTCTCATGAAATCACGAGGAATTGCATGGTCTTCATCAAAACCCCATTCTTCTTTAATCATCCTCAGATGGATTACACCTCACATTCTTCATTATTTTAAACAATGTGTCACCTTTGACACATATTCTTTGAACTTATGATCAGTACAAAAATCATCTGAATTTCCATTCCTCTATTTCATTGGAGTACTTCTTGATCTCCTTCATTTTGATCTTCATTGACAACTATTGAAAAAATACAACCTTATACACAAAGTGGTTTCAACAGAATATTATCCTCATTTAGTGGCCAATCACACCCCCGACATGAGTTTTGCTCATCCCGAGTAAAATATATCTCAAAAATGTGAAATTTGAATTCCCTTTTTCAAAAACATTTTAATACACAATACTCATCAAAAGACCTCATACCAAAAAAGTATATGTAACTCATAAAAATAATTCAAAAAAAAGGTCCATAAGCATATCCCAAGACAAAGTCTATTTCTTTGTTCAAATTCATTGCCACATTTCATCCAATTTCAACAAAGTATGATGATGTGTTGTGTGTCACAAAAGGCTTGGGGGTTCATTTTTATTCAAGGGGAAAATGATGGAAGCTCTAGGTGGAATCAAATTTCAATATTAAGATGAGTAATAAATTTTTTTGTATATATATATATATATATATATATTCAATTTTTCTATGGTAATTGAAATTTCACTCAATAGAGTCAACTCGTGTAGCAAGACTTTGCCGATGACTCCCAGGCTCAAAGACCGTAGGGAACTAAGTGAAGCCTGCGTACTCGGACATCATCTCGAGTTAACATAGTCAAAAACAAAGTCAAATTACAGCAAATAGTGATAAAATTACAAACTCTGGGCTAGATAACTATAGAGTCACGATCCCCAAGTTCCCAAAGCCACGCATTAGGTCTTTTCATTGCTCTACGTGCAAATTTATTGTTATTTTTATTTTTTTTGAATTTTTTTAAATACTCGTAATAAAAATAAAATGATCACCAAATCTTTGCTATTTATTTGAGGGACCCCATAAACTCAAACTAATACCCCTCAATCCAAAGGACATGTGTTTTGATCTTTTTTATTTGGATGAAAATATAAACGATGAAATATTACATTAAACAACCAAACTTTCCAAAATCTATGCAACTGAACTTGAGATTGCATTAAAATAAAAATCAAGTCATACAAAAATATTTTGATATTCCATTTTAAAGTATACAGTGTGTATTATCATGTTAAAGGTTAAAGGAAATTTTCCTTCCATTAATTTTTTATATTCCAAAACATTTAGTATTTTTTTCAAAAGCAATTTTTTTATTTCATCTTTCCCCCAATATAAAATAACACTATCCCAAGAGTTTGAAGAAAATAAAATTTAGAAGGGGTTCAGGTAGAGAAGGGGAGTTGAAAAACGAAATTGAAAATGAGGATCATGGAATGAGTTCACCTGGTTGTTTAAGATGAAGTTTGTGTTGCACCCATTTAATCCCTCGATCTACTTGTCACTCGGAGAATTCCCTAGTAGAAAAAAGAAAAACAAAAAAACAAAAAAACAAAACAATATATATATATATTTATTTATTCATATAATAAAAAAAGTAAAATATAAGTATATATACAAAAAAAATATAGAATAAGGAAGCACTATAAGTCGTAGTTCAGTGGTAAGCGCATACCCATGTCTCCCTTCCATCCCAGGTTTGATTTCCCATGGCTTTACCGGTTGTGACAGGGTTTTCCCTATGACTACAATGTGGAATTTTAATTTAATTGTTATTATTTTTGTATTTTTATTTTAACCTACAAACACATAAAAATAACATGAACTGATGATACATTTTCTTCTTTTTAAATTTATGGGTAAGGTATTACTCAAGGATCACACCACGTGACATGGATGAATATGGAGATCCCCTTTCATACCCATCCATAATCATAATAGAAGAACATGTCAATAGTCAATTTTTTTTAAATATCAAAATGATTCAATAATCCTATTTGAAAAATAAAGATGATTCAAAAAGATTAGAAACATGAAAACCACGGTTTGAATCCCATGCAATGATTTTTATTAACGTCATTAGCTCAACATGGATCTAAAATCTATCAATTTTTTCTTGGTTCATAGGTTGGCTCAGTTAACTCAACCATTGTTTCCTATTTATTCAATGATTCAATGAATGGTTTACACCTATGACCATTAACCATGAAAATGAAACAACTTGTGGGATCCTGAATCTCTACTACCCCATGGGGGTACACATGATGCACTATAAAAAGACTTGACCATATTGAATTTAAATTTCTCGGGTGTAAGTGAAGTTTTGAACTATACAAGAGCACAAATTTTCCCAGTTCAATGTTTTTAACTTTGACATTCCAAGATTGGTAGGCTTGAACTCTAGCTTTTTTATCCTTTAATTTTCATAAGCCTCTATCCTAAGTTCCCCATGTTCATTATGATCTACTTTCCTCCTTTCTTCGGCCGAAGAAATGTTGAAATTCATTTTTTTGATTGCCCAAAATGCCTTATGCTCAATTTCAACAGGTAAATGGCATGAATTTCCATAAACCAACCTATATTGTGACATGTATTGGATGGTTTTGAATGCTTAATGATATTTCCAAGGATAATCCAAGAGTTTCTCGGGCCAATCTTTCCTAGAGGGATTGACATTTTTTTCAAGAATTTTATTAATCTTCCTATTCACTAACTTAGCTCGACCATTGGTTTTAGGATGGTAAATAGTGGAAACATTATGGGAAATACCATACTTATACATGAGTTAAGAGAATGGTAGGTTGCATAAATGTGTTCCTTAATCACTGATTATAGCCCTAAGAATTCCAAATCGAGAAAATATATGCTCTTTCTGAAATAGGATCACAATAGGATAGTCGTTGGACTTTCTGGGGATGGCCTCAACCCATTTTGAGATTTAATCAACAGCTAAGATGATGTAGAGGTATCCCCTAGAGTTTGGGAAGGGTCCCATGAAATCAATTCTCCAACAATCAAAGATTTCGACTCCCATAATGGGAGTGAGGGACATTTTATTCCATTGGGTAATGGATCCAAATTGTTGACAATGAGGACAAATTTTTCAGTATTGGAAGGAATCCTTAGTGAGATTAGGCGAGTAGAAAAAACATTGTAGGTCCTTAGTATAATTTTTCTTATAGGAATAGTGACCTCCACAAGCCTCTCTATGACAAAATTTTAAAAAGGACTCCGGCTCAGACTCAGGAACACATCTCTTAATAATTGGATCAGGAAAGAACTTAAAGAGGTAAGGATCATCAAACACATAGTGTTTGACATTAGAAAATAATTTACTTCAATCATGAATCCCTAAGAATTTTGGAATTACTCTTGTAACTAAGTAGTTGACTATGTTAGAATACCAAGGGCAGTCACTCACAGAGTTTAGGTGTTCATCAGGGAATGAATCAGAAACAGAGAGGTGACTTGAGTTGTCTTTGAATTCCATCATAGAGAGGTGATCAACTAAAAAATTCTCAACACCCTTTTTATCATTAATGGTTAAATCAAACACTTGAAGAATAAGGACCCACCTAATAAATCTATGCTTGGCATCTTGTTTTTGTAAAATGTATTTCAGGTCTGAATGGTCGGTGAAGACAATGACAGGGGATCCTAAGAGATAGGACCTGAATTTCTCTAAGGCAAATAAAACAACAAGAAACTCTTTCTTAGTGGTTGTGTAGTTTATTTGTGAATCATTTAATGATTTTCATTCATAAGAAATGACACATGTATTTTTCTCAAAACGTTTTCCTAAGATTGCTGCTACAACGAAGTCACTCGCATCACACATGAGCTCAAAAGGAAGTTTCCAATTTGGAGATTGCATGATATGTGGTGATATAAGAGCTGACTTGAGAGTATAGTATGGTTCCTCATAGCTTTATGTCCATAACAATGGATCATATTTTACCAATAGAGAACAAATTGGTTGAGAAATAGAGCTGAAATTCCTAATGAACATCTATAAAAACTAGAATGTCCTAAGAAGGACCTCACTTCCTTAACAGTTTTAGGAGAGGGAATGTCAGGAATGATTTCATCCTTTACTTTATCAACTTCAATCCATCTATCAGATACCAGATGGCCTAGAACAAGTCCTTACTTTACCATGAAATGGAATTTTTTCTTATTTAATATGATATTCTTATCCTCATATCTTGAGAAAACATTTTCAACATTTATAAAGAATCCATCAAAAGTATCCCCAAATATGGAGAAGTCATCCATAAAGACCTCTATAAAATCCCCCACCATGTCCGAGAAGATTCCAATCATGCACCGCTGGAAGGTACCATGGGCATTAAATAACCCAAAGAGAATGCACTTGAAGGAAAAAGTACTGAATGGACAAGCGAATGTTGTTTTTCCTTGATCCTCTAAGGAGACCTCGGTTTTATTATACCATGAAAATCCATCTAAGAATCAATAGAATTGATGAACCACCACTCGCTCGAGGAATTGATCAATAAAGAGAAAGGGGAAATGGTCTTTCTTGTTACAAGAGTTCAGCTTCCTATAGTCAATACAGACTCTCCATCCACTACTGACCCTTGTGGGGAGAAGGTCACCATCCTCATTGGTGATCACAGTAATTATATATTTCTTTGAAACAACTTGAATTTGGCTTACCCACTCACTATCAGCTATGGGGTAGATGATACCCGCTTTCAATAAATTGATATGTTCTTTCCTTACTATATCCATAAGATTTGGATTGAGTCTCTGCTGAGGTTGATGAGATGGTTTGGATCCAGATTCAAGAACAATCCTATGAATTCCAATGAGTTGGAGAATCCTATAAATATTATAAAGGATCCATCCAATTGTTTTTTTTATGGTTTCTTAGGACATCTAGAAGCATCATCTCTGGATTGGATTTAAGGGAGGATGAAATGACAAAAAAATGATCGATTGTCCCCTAAGAAAGCATACTTGAGTGATGAATGTAAGACCATAAATTTGAGATCAGATTGGTTATCACTTTCCATGAAAGGGTGAGACTTTGTATTGAACTCAGTTTCTTTGTTCATATTTCTTGACAAAATTGGTTTCTTGTGAATAGAATTTTCATCCACTAAATTAGCCAGAGCAGTGTCACGAATGGGTATGGACTCAATGTTATTGATTTCACCAATGGTATCATTGATTGGGGATTCGAGAAAAACATCAATAGAACTATCTGGAAGAGATTCAAGCCAAGGAGACAAATTTTCCACATGTGAATAAAGAAAATCAATCTCTTCTTGACATAAACATCCTTCAGTAATTCCTTGATGCTCCTTGAGTTCACTATTAATGCTACCAATCCAATTAACCTCATTAATCTATTCATCATCCCCAATTTGAGAGTTTTCATTATAGATGTTCAAGTCTAGACTCATGATTCCAAAGGTGATGGTAATGTTCTCATTTGATACTCGATTAATTGAGTTGATTGTTTCAAGGAAGGGATGACAAAGGATGATTTGGGTTTTCTTTTAGGACCTAATCTTGGGTGATTTTCAAGGACAATGAAGTCTTCTGGGTAAATGAAAATTTCAACTTCACCAAAACATCCTTTATGATCCCTTTATGAACTCGAACACTATGTTCATCAATTTGAAGAGTGACGGATGTGGGTTGGAGTTCTTTGATCCCTAATTAAAAATACAAGGCATAAGGAATGAGGTTTACACTAACTTTTAGATCAAAAAGGGATTCGACAACTTTGTTCTCTCCTAACTCAAAATTTATGTATGGACATCCTAGATCTTTTAACATTGGAGGAAAGGTCCCTTGAATGGTGGTACTCACATTTCCACCCAAAAGGACATTATTTTTATTTGAAAATTTCCTTTTAAATGTGCATAAGTCCTTAAGGTACTTTGAGTAGGACGATATGCTTTGGATTTCATCAAGAAGGGGGATGTTCAAATTAACCTGATAGAAGATTTCCCTCAAAGTTCATTCAGTTCTGGTTTAGTTTTTCCTCCCATACGTTGAGGAAAAGGAGTAGGTTGTTTGATTGTTTGGTGTGGTTATAGTTCCTTCACATTATCATTGGGTTTTTCAGAATATATGGGTGGTTCTTCATCATTTTCATGCTTTGTTGAATCTTTTAATGGTTCTGGAATGGCTTGTTCAAGTCTCTCAATGGATTTCCCACTTCATAAAATAATCACTACATTGAGTTGTTCATGAGAGGTTTGTGTGTAACTGGGTTCCCCCCTTAAAGATGAGGTTGGTACCACCTAATTAGAAATGGGTGCCTTCCTAGTTTCAATGGTTTTTAGTTAATGTTTAAGGGATGAGACTTCAGAGTTCATTTTCTCTATTTGTTTACACAACTGCTCAAGGATCGGAAGATGAACAAATTGAGTAGGGGCTTGTGCGGGTTGGTTTATCCCAGGAGGATACTTTGGTTGTTTCATGGGTTGATGGATGGATTTTTGGTATTGGATAGTATTTTTTTGGTATTGTGTTGTTTGTTCTTGGAATTGGTTATGGTTTTGGAAATTTTTTGTGGGGTAGGGGTTTGGTATTTGTGGTTGGCTAGGTTAATGGTTATCTTTCTAGCAGAAGCCTTGGTGATCATTGTACCTTGTATTGAAAGTGTTTTGGTACTGTGGGTTATAAAATTTTAGAGCATTGACCTCCACTGGTGGTCCTCTTAGAATAACATCTTTAATGGAAGGTATGGATGGGAAATTGTTATTCTTGTGGTCATGTTTGTCACTAATTATGAAAACAGGGTCAATAATTTGAATTTCATAGATCATTGTAAGATCGATCTCCTCGACCTTCCTAGTGAGGGAAGAAAGTTTCTCCCTAAGGCTTTCCTCCTCCCTAAGTGTGTGAACTCCACCAGATTTGGGTGGCTCTTCATAGTAAGGTGACTTTCCCATGTTTGGTTTTTTTCAGCTAGTCCTTCTAGATACTCATAAGCATCATTTTGGGATTTGTTTTGGAAGGTTGCATTACACATCATGTCAATGAATTGTTTGTTTCCTCGGCCCAACCCTTTATAGAAAATTCAAACTTGTTATGGGATTGAACATCTATGGTGAGGTACCATGTTGATTGTGTCTTTGATCCTTTCCCATGTTTCATAAAATGACTCCCCCTTATTTTTCAAAAATGTTTGGGATACTCTTTTTAAGAGCAATTCTTTTGTGATGAGGGAAGTATTTTTTGTATAATTCTCTTTGAAATTGGTCCCAAAAGTGGATTAATGTAGGTCTCATATTTTTTAACCAATTATTTTCTCAATCCTTTAGTGATAAAAGAAAGAGACTCATCTTAGCTGACTCAAGTTGATGTGGTGGGCACATGGTTTCAACAATGTCGTTGAACTATTTAACATAAATGTATGGAATTTCAGACTCCATCCCATAGAAGGTTGAAAGGTGGTTTAGGACACAATGTTTGAAAAAATAGTGGGCATCTCCTAGGGAATAATTCCTAATGCAAGAGGGTTCATTAGTCTAGACAATTTTGAGGTAGTCATTCATAGTTTGATCGACTTCATTCCCCAAGTTTGGGTCTACCTCATTTGGATTTCCATTTTAGTTCCCACCTGGGTTTATGTGTTAGTTTCTTTAAAGACCATACATTGAAATGGGATCAATTTTTGAATCTAGAGTATTAGTATGATTAGGATCTAATGTAAAGAGTTCTCTTGGTGTAATTGAATCCCCAACCCCAGGACTATCCACCCTAACTAGACGGTTTGATTGATCATGAGTGTAGGCGGATATGGGCCAAAAGAAAAAAAAACATGAAAGGGAAAAGATAATTGAATTTGGGGTGAGAAAAGAGAAATAGGGTAGAAAATAATGAGTGTTAAGATGACTTAATTGGGTACCCAGAAAGCGCAAAAAATTGGTGTCGCCCAAATTTACCCAATATTTTAGGGTTAAGGGGTCTCTTGTAGTTTAGCTTGGGTTGTCGAATCCTCAGAGACCTAAGAAGAAACCTATAGACAAATACATTCTATGGACTGTTTTTGGATATATAGTGGCCAAATTTGGGTTTATTTTATATTGTTTTACGTGAAAAATAATAGTCTTAAGTGAATTAAATTTAAATGAATGATTTTATCCTAGGTTATGACTTGGGGTGGATTGGATGCAATTATTTTTTAACGGCTTCAATTTCTTATATTTGAGATGGATTAATTCAATAAGATCAAAAAACATAATCACTTATAAGTTTAATACCAATACACCATAATTATAATCATCTATACACTTGGAGGATCAAATTCATGAGCACTCCATGGTAAAGTTTCGTATTAGTACTTGAAGTATGTGGTCATAAAATTCAACAAGGGCGAACAAGATTTAATATCATCAAATAAAAACCTCAATTAAAATAAGTGATTATACATTAATAGGGTGATAAATAACATCAAATCCCACCCATTTCTACTCGCTTGGATCAAAACATAAGTGGGTTAACCCACCATTGATGAAATGTTCTCAACGGAAGCGGAAAGTAGACTTACGAGGGTGGAATTGAAGAAGTAAAGACAACAAAATAACGATGACTCCACCATTTTGTGATAAAATTCACAAGGTATGGTGTGAATAAATTCACACCTTTGATGCAATAATATCAATGTGATTTAGAGGAGAGCAGAATAAGATGAAATGAATAAAGTTTATTAAGAAACTATGGTTAATTGAACAACTTACATGAGGAAGAAATGCAATTACAAATACAAAGCTCCAGCATAACACAAAAATGAAACCAAGCACAAAAGATGAATAAATCATCCAACAACACTAACTTAAATAGAAATTTTAGGAGACTTTGGTAGATTCCCTATCTTTTAAAGTCTCCTAAATTAATGGTGTTAGGCCTAGGGTGGTGAAAAGTAAGGAAGAGGAGACTTTTCCACCCACGAAACGAAGTTGCATCCAGTTTTCATCCGCTGAACTGATCCATCGCAATTAACTTATAGATGGTAGAACTAGAGTGGAACATAGAAAAAGAAAATAGGTCACAATATGTCTACTAAACCCCTATAAAATTTCAGACCAAATTAATTTGATGTTTCTTAGATATTATTAAATTGGTGGGAAGTTTATCTGGGCCGCAGAATCTAGGCCAGAAATTTATCTCCAACTTGGGCTGCCTAGAACTCCATTCAAACATCCAAATTAGCTTTTGAAATTGTTGAATTAAATTTTACCCATGGTCTCCTATATGTTTAGATAAATTTTTAGAATCATTGGTTTTGGATCCTGACTTCTATAGTCTCTTTATTGGGCTGCTATCCAGTTTACTTTTCCCAGAATGTGTTGCAATGAAATCCCATTTTGGTGGTCTTCTAATTTTAATCTTTAGATAGTTAAAAATTATGAATTGTTCATTGTAGCATGAAAGTCCTGAAAATAAAATATGAAAATAAAATCAATTCCATTTTTTATTGTAGGAGGTGTTCAAAATTGTACCATGTAATAGTGCATTTATGGGGGAATTACAATCATAATGTGAAATGATGTTCAATGTGTAAAATGCACAAAAATGATGTTTATGAATAAAAAATCACATGAATATTTTATATATTAATAATAAATATTAGCCTAATTAAATGAATAATCATTGATCTCAAGTAAGATTTTCTTAATGGAGAGATGGATTAAGAGATTTATATTGAGAAACCACATGGATTAAATCTTCCTAAGACAAATGATATGTTTACAAGTTGAAGAAGTCTTTATACGAATTGAGACAAGACCAAAGAGAATCATATTCTAAATTGGATAATTTTTTGGTAAATTTCAACTTTAGAAAATGAAGAGTTGAAAAAAACGTCTACATAAGTTAAAATAAAGATGGGTTTCTCACTGTGATTGTTTATGTTGAAAACATCATATACATAGGGAATTATAAAGGATAATGTGAATATTTTATGAAATAGATGAAGAATTTATTTGAGATATACATGCTAGGTTAAATGAAATAATTTCTTTTATTATAAAAATATAAAAAGAAAAGGTAAATTTTCAAATATAAAGAGATGTATGCTAAGGAACTATTGAAAATATTCTTCATCGAAGATTCAAAACCTATTTCCACACCTATGTTATTGGATACAAATTTATCAAAAAATGGGAATGTAAAGGATGTTGATACTGTATAATTTAGCTAATTGATTGGAAGCCTTCTATATCTAACTTTTTCAAATATAGATAGTTTATGTTGTTAACCTTTGTTCAAGGTATAAAATTACTCCAAATGAATCTTGTTTGGTGGATATAAAAAGAATTCCATAATATATTAAAGCACGATTTTTTTTTCAGGTTGAAATATGATAACTTGAGAAATATTTATTTGTTTGGCGAGATAGATATTGATTGGCTAGTTTTTTTAGATATATAAGATCCTCAAATAGAGTAGTATTATTCATCGGATAAATATGTTTGAGTTTAAATATAAATAATAAAAATTATTGAATCTCAACACTACTGAAGTTGGGTATATAGATATGACTCAAGCAATAATGACAGAACTAGAATATTTTTTGGTTGATGTGAATCTACCCCGTATATTAGGTTATAATAATAAAAGTTGTATAAATATCATTAATAATATAATGAAAAATTAATAATCTAAGAACATTGATATGAAAAATCACTTCATCATATAACATGTGGAAAAAAATGGATTGAAGATTGAGTTTTTACCTATAATAGAGAAAGTAGCTAATATCGTTACTAAAACAATTTCCATAGGAAATATTTAAGAATGCGAGGTTAATGATGGGTGTACAACCTCACTCTCTTCAAGTATTAATTATGTCATATATTTTCCCTTTATCACCTTGTATTTGGTTGTTGTTTCCACAGGGGTAGAAAATATGTACCATAAATATATCCATTTGTATGTGCTTTACCTTACAGGGAAGGTAATATATTTAGGTGGAGTTTTTAAAAGGGGTAAGTTTTTATGTCAGAATGTGTGAAATATTTTAATAATTTATTGGTGTGGATGTTGAGAGTAGTTCTGTATAGGATGAATTTTATTTTTATGATGAATTATATAGTGAAATAATTCATTCAAAAAGTTTATTAATCACTACTTTATAGAAATCATGATATTTTTGTTTAATGATTGTTGTTTCTTAAACTAAGTTCTCTGATGTTTGATTAGAATTGTTGGATAGTGATATATTTCAAGAGTTTCAAAGTTTCACTAATTTATATTCCATGAATGATAACAAAATACAAAGGGGGATATTTTTGAGACTAAGAAACTCTGAGGTGTTGTTAATGTAATAAGAAGTTGGTTATGTTGAAAGAAGGATTGATTTAAATGTAATTTTTTGTTGACTCTCATTAATAACATTATTATATTGAGATTTCCGTATGAATTTCTAAAAACATTTGTGTTTAAGATATGCAGTCCAATGGAATGAGTACAATGGATTGATTCTAATGGACTGTGGATTACACCAATTTCTTAATGATATCATCAAAATGATATGATCATAAAAATAAAATTAGGTGATGATTTTCTATTTTATATAGTACCAACTATCATGACCACTCTAAGCAATTCAGGATCCTATATAATGTTGGTCAAAGGAAGATTTTAGTATAACTTGGTGGAAATATGGTATGAGGATAAAGGTAATGGTTGTTGAAGTTCTTCCAGATGAAGAGATGTACTAAGTGAATCAGATGGACTTATATAAAGATCAAGCTATCAAGTAATGAAGTATCGAACATAGATCTCTGAGAAAATTTATCAAATAGAGACCACCAGATACACTTTTAAAAATTTATCCGATAGAGTACATAAGAGACTTATAAAAAGTCATCAGGCAGAGTCCAACAGATGAACTTTTGTAAACTCATCGAACAAAGAAGTTTTTACGAAAGATCAAGAGAAATGAGAGTTCAATGAATTCATTATATGAAGTTAATAAAAGTGATTAGAGTAGATGGAAAATAAAAATATTTCCAGATGAAAAATTATGATGTTTACCGAATGGAGGAGTTTTCATGATGTAATAACAAATGATGGTTTTTGAAAGTCATTTATTTTTTTACTGAAACATTAAATGTGATGATTCTAAGATGGATGTTCAGAAATATAACAATAAAAAAGGCAGGATCATGATTATTGAAAAAATTTAAATAATGTTTAACTAATGTTGATGCCAAAAATTTAGTAAATAATTTGGAATATTGTTGACTCCCATTAACCTGAAGGTTCAAATACAGAAAACTAAATAAATTTTGAGCGGGGTGTTAAAAGTTTGATTAGGAACATTGAATATGTTGTTCACACTACTCCCTACATTTTTTTAGAAACGATAAATATATAACGGGGAGTTTCATCAAGAATAGGTTGGCCAGTATATTTTCTTCTAAGAGAATTTATGAAAAAGGTAAGTGCCATGTAACTGGACAAAGTTTTATAATAAATTGGAATCAAACTAACATTGCGATTAAGTAATCTGACAAACAGAGATGATTAGATGAATATAGACTAAATATACTAGAATAATTACTTTAAACTAGGGGTATTGAATGGAGAATTGATCATACAGATAGTTTCGTACAAAATTCCTAGAAGAATTTATTGTTTACTATTGTGTAAGAAACTATCGTAGAAGAAGAACTTGTAAGAAAGAAGGTTTTTAAAAATAATCATAGTTACAACATTACAAAGACTATTGTTAAAGGTTCATTTATTTTTTCAAATAATATTCTATCTTATTATCTATGTGAGTACCACATTCACTATCCATTTACTATAGATAATTGTATGTTATGGATATCCCCAAAATTCTGTAACCACTAAAGGATTTTATAATAGTGGATATGTGGTTTTGATTATTTCAAAACCATTTAAAAGACTATATTATATTATTAAGTAGTTGACCTTTTACATAATTGTGTTTCAATGGGTGTTTTTTCCACTAGAGTCAATTATCACTAATTTTAGATGAAGGTTGTTCTTAAAGAAGGAAAAAATAAAAAGAATTGATCACTAATTCACCCCCTCTTAGATATCACAAAGATCTTAATAGTTCATTTCATATTTTAAATTAAAATGTCTTGGAATATGATTACATTATGTTACTGTGGTTCTTGAATAATGATTTCGATTATTGTTAAATGGTATATGTTATATATAATGACCCACACATTACATTTTTATTTCTTCAAAATTAAAGCACACTTATAAAACATATTACAAAACCATGAAAGGACCATATAGGTATAGTGTCTTTAGAAACTGGGAAACATAAACAACTGGTTCATAAAGCATCTACATTTCCTCCCATTTATTTCATCATATCTAGAGTCCCATTTGGAATATCCTACTTAATAACCTTCATCCTGACCTGGGGAAAGAAAACATACAAAAGGGTGAGCTCAAATGATTAGTAAGGGTAAACAAAATAAATATCAATAAAATCATATTCATAATAACATAACATTTTGGAAATCTTAACCTTCAAAAGAGATCCTAATTTCATAACATGGGATAAATCATAGGAGTGAAATGTAATCCCAATAAACATAACTTAAAACATGAGACTTTGTGTCATACACACATTATCATAGAGAATCATTTCTTAGTAGTCAAAACTCATCGCCAAGACTATCTTAGCAGACAATGTCCATTTCTGAACCGAGTTCACTCCTCGTTTCAGTCCTGTTTCACTGAACCGGATTAACCTGACGTTCCAGCCATGTCTATCTCATGAGATAAAAATATTTACCCAATGAATTGGAGGGAGATATAGGTCCCACCCATCTCATAATGAAACCATTATTATGTGTGCCACAAAATCATAAATCATACATCATAGCATAACCCATGTAATAAAAATGGGATTCTTAATCATCATTCCATCATAACACAATCCATATAAGATAAAAAGACATCATAAAAATAATTCCATCATATCATAATCAAAACAATGTAAAAATAGGGATAGAAACAGAACCCTATATTATCTTAGATGGAATATAATTTTGATAAAACACTTGAACTCCATTCTTGAGGAAAATATCCTTTATACTTCAAAAACATATTACTTTCTTAACATGCCATATAATTTTAAACTACAAGAAGTTGATTAAAAATAAACTTGAAAATTTGTGAAGGAAGCTTCATGGAAATAATGTTCTAAAAATACATTCATGTCGTATAAGTTAAAAAACATTCTTCTCGTACTTTGGCCGGAAAAGTCAAAAAGTACCTCGTACTAGAAACCACAAAAGATTACTTTCATATCTTTTACTAAAAACTCAACAATGCGTAAAATTGGATTTAATAAATTTTAGGAAGATGGAAATAATATTAAATATTTAGGAAACATTGATGTGGATGATAAATATACCCCAGTAAATACCGAAGTATAAACAATCTCGGATAAAAATGAGATTGTGAGATTTTCCCTTACCTTTGGTTTGATTTTCTTCAAACGTGTCCGAACCTCCTGTATAATGATTTAAATAATGTTATTTACTTATTCTATAATCATAACCATTGTTAATATATCATATATGGTCATATTCTTATATTATTATCTTCTTATTAGTAATATTTCATTGTTATTGCTATTCAGGTGTTTATTGCTTTTTGTTCTTTTGCGTGTTTTGTCGAATAAATTCTTATTATTATTTTTAGGTTATAGATAAATCATTTCCAGAATGGTATTAGTGTAATATATATATATCATATTTATTTATTCAATTAATTTATATAATCATTATGCAATGAAGATCATGTAGAACGAGTCGCATCACATCGTGGAGACGATATTACGTACGTACGCACGAGCGATGATATCATTCCCATGATCGTGGAGTTTTATTGGAGCATATGTATAATATTTCAGAATCAATATCACTTTAAAATAATAATATATAGTTATTATTTACACCATTATACCCATCCATGTAAGGTGGTGGTGGAAAATAGATTACACGATGGCGTGGAGACGGTATTTCGTACGTACGCACGCGCTGTGATTTCATTTTCTGTAGGATGAATAGATGGTGAAATAGGGTTGTATCATACTTATAATAACATATAATTATATTAGTGATACTGATTTTATTACTTCATAATGATACAACGAAAGAAGAAGAAGTAGTAGAAGAAATAAATTTTAAAGAATCAGTAACGGACATTACCTCTTCTTTGAAGCGCCTCTTTTTAACCTCCTCTTAGGGCACTAAAGATTGTCTTTGAAGAAGAAAAGTACCTCTAGGATGTTTCTAGGGAAGTGGAGAAGAGAAATTGGCAGGGTTTGGCCGAGCTTGAAGGCTCAAAGTGGTGTGACGAAGAGAGGGAAGAGTTTCCCTTTTATAAGGGAGGAGAGGGGCACCTTAGGAAAAACAAAAACTATTATTTAATTATAAAATCATATTCGGGTTTTAATAGATCCAAATTAATTTATTTAGAAGCTAAGGTGGGTATGGGTATAAAGCCTCTCATCCAATATAATTTATACAAATTTATGTTTCTATTTTAACCATATAATTTAGATTTAACTTTAAGTTAGATAATTTAACTTTTACCGTGTCTTCTTATTCTCTTACACTATATGGTTAATAAACTTACTATAACAAGACAAAATAACCCCAAGTTGTTTATTATTAATATATATAACATTATCTAAGTCAATGGGCCGAACCGTATATTTTTAGGAATAAAATAACAATTAATAATATAATATTTGTTTTAAAAACTATTTTATGTCAATTTTGACCATATTTGATAATTGATTTTTGTTAAAATAATAAAAGAATTATTAGTTCGAAAACAGTTAATTAAATCAATAATAACATGTCACAGTAACCTATAAAATTAGTGGAATTCATAAAAAGTATTAAATTACATTTATTTGGGTATTTATAACATCAATAATGTTAATATTTCCTTAATAAGGTAATTACTGCATCATCATTGTGTCATATATAAATTAAATTATTTGAAGTCTAAAAATTATAAATAAAATACCATTATGTAGGAAAGATTTTTATATTTCTAATGAATTTTTATTGTCGAATTTATCTTATGTATAACCCTGTATTAAAAATGATTTAGTTATTAAACATTGATTTTAACTATTTTAACCCATCTTTAAATAAATTAATAATAATTGTCCTAATCTAATCCAAGTGGACCTAAATGGTCATATTTTATTCCTAAGCTTTTTTTTGGTCTAATTAAACTTATCCAATAGAATTAGGACATGTGTTAGGGTAATAATAATATATATTTACCCTTAATTACCCTATTTACTTTTAATCGTGGTAAATAAAAGTAAACAGTTACTATTCACCAAAAATTATTTTCATCTCATTGAACCACATTTTATTCCTTGATATTAATCGCGTCTCTCGGATTTTCAAAATTCCACTCACAGAAGCGGTAAAATTATGTTTTATGTAAAATTTCAAATTATCCTAGGAGGTGGCTAAAAGACGGTGAAAAGTTCAATAAAATTTTTATATATCTAAAATTATTATAAAATTACTCCAATGAATTAAATTGAACTTATATAGGTATTATGTATCAATTTTGACCTAGAATAAATTTATATAAAATAAATAATTAATTAAATAAAAAGTCAGTTTTTAAATAGTAACCCAGTGTTTTCACTATTCATCAAAAATTGAATGTTTTCAGAAAAATACCAAAATTTAACCCTAGGATAATTTCGATATTCCGAATCAAAGAATGAAGTCCACTTCGAAAGATAAAATTTACAAAATTTCAAAAACTGGGTATTACTATTCATAACGGCTAGTTTTAATAATATTTTAATAGTATATCATTGTTTAGTGAAACTCGATATTGTGTACGATGCAAGCTATCGAGGAAGGTCGTGATTGCATGTAATGCAAGCCAAGCTAGTGTTGTGTGTAGTGAAATATTCCTTGGATGATGTATATAACATAAAAACAAAATATTTCTCATAAAAATCTCGGGTGGTACATTCTACCCCCCTTAAAATGAATTTCACCCTCGAAATACATCACTTGGTAACAAACAGATGAGGATTCCTCTCTCTCATCATATCCTCAAGCTCCCATGTAGCTTCTTCTAATTGGTGGTTCCTCCATAAAACATTCACCAAGCGAGTGGTCTTGTTCCGTAGGAATTTTTCGCTACGATCCAGAATTTCTATCGGTTGTTCTTCATAAGAAAGATGATGCTCCAGCGGTATAACTTTTGAGATGAGTACATGTGAAGGATCAGGTATGTACTTTCTCAGGAGAGATACATGGAACACATCATGAACTAGAGAGAGATTCAGTGTAAGCACCAATCGGTATGCTAACTTCCCAACACGTTACAGTATTTCGAAAGGACCGATATACCTAGGGCTCAGCTTTCCCTTCTTTCCAAGTCTCATTACTCTCTTCCAAGTAGATATTCATAAGAACACTTTATCACCCACTTCAAACTCTAGGACTTTTTTCGATTATCGGCATAACTTTTTTGTCGACTCTGAGCTGATCTAATGTGTTGTTGAATAGATCTGGCCTTTTCTGCCATCTCATCAACAAGATCAGGTCCTAATATGTTTTTTTCCCGAACTTCATCCCAGAAAGTTGGAATTCGGAATTTGTTTCCATAGAGAGGTTTATAAGGAGCCATCTGAATACTGGAGTGAAAGCTATTATTATATGAAAATTCCACCAAAGGTAGATGTTGATCCCAACCACCTTTGAAATCCATAGAGCAAGATCTTAACATATCATCTAGAGTTTGAATTATTCTCTCATACTAACCATCTGTCTGAGGATTATAAGCAGTGCTGAAACTCAACTCGGTATCCAGAGTATGCTGAAGACTTCGCCAGAACATTGAGGTAAACATCAGATCCCAATCAGATAAAATGGAAAGTGTTAATCCATGCATTTTTTCCACTTTTTTTACATATATCATGGCAAGATGATCCAGAGAGAAATCTTCTCTAATAGTAATGAAGTGTGCCGAATTTGTAAGACAATCAAATATGACCCAGATAGCATTATTTCCTTTGGATGTTTTAGGAAGTACAGTGACAAAGTCCATAGTGATGTTTTCCCATTTTCATTCGGGTATGGGTAATGGTTGTAACATCCCCTTAGACTTCTATCTCTCAGCTTTAACTTTCTGACAAACCAAGCATCGAGAGACATATTCAGCAACATCTCTTTTCATGCCATCCCACCAGAATAACTCTTTCTAGTCCCTATACATCTTCGTGCTTCTAGGATGAATAGAGAATGAAGAACTATGAGCCTCATCAAGCAGCTCCTTCTTTAATTCTAGGATGGGAGGAACACAAACCCTATTTCTGAACTTTATTATCCCATCACAATCAAGGTTGAATTAATGAATAGTTCTCACCTTCTTTTGTAACTCTACATCTTCTTTCTGTTCCTCTTTAATCTTTAAATGTATAGATGATTGAAAATTCATTTGAGAAAGATAATATTTCTCCCCTTCCATTATAATTCCAAGATCCATGTTTTGTAAATCTATAAATATTGGATCTTTTGTGATCCTCATCATAGATAAGCTAGCATTGTCTTGTCAACTTAATGTGTCTACCACCTTGTTTGCTTTCCATGGGTGGTAATGAATTGATCATTCATAATCCTTAATCAACTCCAACCATATTCTTTGGTGCATATTCAGCTCTTTTTGTGTGAAAATATACTTTAAACTTTTATGATCATTATAAATATCACACCTTTCACCATAAAGATAATGCCTCCAAATCTTTAATGCAAATATTACCGAAGCTAACTCAAAATCATGAGTTGGGTAATTTTTCTCATGGATTTTCAACTGTCGTGAGGCATAAGTTATCACCATATCATTTTGCAAAAGGACACACCCCAACTCCTTCTTGGATGTGTCACTATAGATCACAAACCTTTCTCCACTACAAGGGAGTGTGAGTACATGTGAAATGGACAACCTTCTTTTCAACTCCTTGAAATTCTCTTCACACTCCTCCGTCCAAATGAACTTAACTCCTTTTCAAGTCAACATGGGGAGTGGATTATATAATCATGAAATTTTTTCACAAAATGTCGATATTATCCACCAAAACCAAGAAAACATCGGATCTCGGTTACTGTTGTTGGTCTTGACCATATTTTGATAACCTTCGACATTGCTAGATCCACAGATATCCCCTCTTTTGAGATTATGCGACCCAAAAGTGCAACTTTTTGAAGCCAAAATTCAAACTTGGTAAATTTGGAAGAAAGATTCTCCTTTCTCAGGTTCTTAAAAATAATTCTCAAGTGATCTTCATGTTCATCCTTGATCTTTGAATAAACAAGAATATAGACTAAAAAGACTACAACAAACTGATCAAGATAGTCTATAAAGACTCTATTCATCATATCCATGAAGATAGATGGGGCATTAGTAAGACCAAATGGCATCACTATAAATTCATAGTGTCTATACCTTGTACGGAAATCTGTCTTTGGTATATCCTCCCTTTTGACCCTTAATTGATGATACCATAAACAAAGATCAATCTTGGAAAAGTATTGAGCTCCGCGTAGTTGGTCAAATAGTTCATCAATGCGTGGGAGAGGATATTTGTTCTTGATAGTGATCTTGTTAAGTTCTCGATAATAAATGCAGAGTCTCATTGATCCATCTTTCTTCTTAACAAACAGAACAGGTTCTCCCCAAGGTGACACAATAGGGAGTATGAATACCTTATCAAGATTCTCTTGGAGTTGCTTCTTCAATTCCTACAACTCAATTGGGGCCATTCTTTAAGGTGTCTTTGAAATAGGCAAAGAACCTGGTACGAGTTCTATTGAAAACTCAACATCACGATTCGGTGGAAGACCCAGCAATTCCTCTGGAAAGACATCATAAAACACTCGTAAAATGGTAATATTCTTAATCTTGAGTTTCTCTCCAACCATTTGAGATAAATAACCTTCATTTAGTGGAATCAAGACCCATAAGATGGAAGAAATTTCCACTGGAAGGTTATGTTCACACATGCATCGATAGACGATCATAGATTGATCTGGGATATGAAATGTGACAACCCTTCATTAGAAATTGATATGAGCTCCATATAAATAAAGCCAATCCATGCCAAGAACCACATCAAATTCCACTATAGGAAGGATCACAAGATTTGCAGGAAGCACTTTCCCACAAACTTCAATCGGAGAAGAATTACCAACTTTTGATGCGATTGTTGTTCCATTAGGGGTTGTCACAGCTAACGAAACATCTAATTTTTGAGGTAATATGGCAATACCCTTATAAAATTCTTCCGAAATAAAAGAGTGGGTGGATCCGGAATCAAATAAAACATTTTCGACTTTAGAGTGGATGGTAAGTGTACCTTTCACCACTACGTTCTCATACTCCACATCGCTGATAGAAATTGAATGTGACTTTCCTTTGTCTTTAGCCTTAAGATTTTGTTGACGTCGATCATCATCAACAACCCTTATATTAGGGCATTGATTAGCATAATGACCCATTTCCTTGCACTTGTAACATTGAAGTGTAGGAGGTTCACCCTGTGTAGCCATTTCTTTGTTCGCATCACTAGACATCTTTTTCCCATCATTGCAGCATTCAAATGCCTGATGACCTTCTTTTCCACATTTGAAACATTTACTTTTACCTTTAAGACAACTCCCTCCATGTTTCTTTCCATGCATTGAGCATAAGGAAAACTCATCTTCTTTTCAATGTGCTCTTTAGATTCTCCTTTGAATTCCATTTTCTCTTCTTATCAAACCCATATAACTGATGGGCTACTCTAATATCCATCTCAACCTTGAGAGAACATTGAACAATTTCCTCGTAGTTGTTGAAGTCCCTTATGGCTAACGCCCTTCGAAGACTTGGTTTTAAGCCACTAAAGAATCAATAAATATTACTCTCTGGTTGGATAATAATCCCAGAAGTGTACCTTGCATGTCTTGTAAAATTTTCTTCATAGGTACCAACAAATTCATCATCCTTTTTCTTTAGTTCAAGAAACTCCTTCTCCATCTTTGTTTGAAGAATACGAGGGAAGTACTTATTGAAAAATAAGTTCTTGAAATCGTCCCATTCCATGGACTCAATTTCATCTCATTGCCTTGTATTCTTGATAAGATTCCATCATTGTTCATCTTTACCTTCCAAACGATATACTGCTAAGATGATTATATCATGTTCAGAACATTAAAGAACTGAAAATATCTTTTCAGTGGTACTGATCCATTGTTCAACCACTATTGGATCAGTAGACCTGTTGAATGAGGGTAGACGTTGCCTCAATAAGGATTCAACAAAATGTTGCTCCTTCTTTTGCTCGTTTGGAATTCCTGCATGCTTCATAGCTTGAGAAAGTTGTGTGATCATGGCTACAAGATTTTTCATTCCAGCTCCCATAATGTTTGGTTGCTCAGGGGGGACAATCATTGCATTGCCCGTCGCATTTCACATTAACATGGTTCCTTCAGGTTCTATCCATTGACTAAAACCAAGAAGAATAGTGTGAGCAACACTAATTATAATAGGAAAACCACATAATCAAGAATAAAATTTTACACTTAAGGTCTTATCATAGGTTGTTCATGGCCATTTTTAAAACACTAAGATTGTGTTCTATTCTTAGAACTATCCTTAGGGTTCTTACTAAGGCTTTCACATCCTAGTTTCCAAAGTTTCACTATACCTTGACTCTGATAGAAACTATAACGACCCACACATTACATTGTTATTGCTTCAAAATTTAAGCACACTTATACAACATATAACAAAACCTTGAAAGGACCGTATAGGTATAGTGTCTTTAGAAATTGGGAAACATAAACAACTAGTTCATAAAGCATCTACATTTCCTCCCATTTATTTAATCATATCTAGAGTCCCTTTTGGAATATCATACTTAATATCCTTCATCTTGACCTGGGGGAAGAAAACATACAAAAGGGTGAGCTCAAATGCTCAGTATGGGTAAACAAAATAAATATCAATCACATCATATTCATAAGAACATAACATTTTGAAAATCATAACCTGCAAAAGAGATCCTAATTTCATAACATGGGATAAATCATAGTAGTGAAATGTAATCCCAATAATCATAACATAAAACATGAAACATTTTTTCATACACACATAATCATATAGAATCATTTCTTAGTATTCATGACTCATTTCCAGGACTATCTTAGCAGAAAAAGTCCATTTCTGAACCGAGTTCACTCCTCTTTTCAATCTTGTTTCACAGAACCAGATTAACCTGCCGTTCCATCCATGTCTATATCATGAGATATAAATCTTTACCCAATGCATTGGAGGGAGATATAGGTCTCGCCCATCTCATAATTAAACCATTATTATGTGTGCCACAAAATCATAAATCATACATCATAGCATAAACCATGTAATAAAAATGGGATTCTTAATCATCATGCCATCATAACACAATCCATATAAGAAAAAAGGACATAATAAAAATAATTCCACCATAACATAATCAAAACAATATAAAAATAGGGATAGAAACAGAAACCTATATTATCTTAGATGGAATATAATTTTGATAAAACACTTAAACTCCATTCTTGAGGAAAATATCCTTTCTACTTCAAAAACATTTTCCTTTCTTAACATGTCATATAATTTTAAAATAAAATAAGTTGATTAAAAATAAACTTGAAAAATTGTGAAGGAAGCATCATATAAATAATGTTCTAAAAATCCATTCATGCCATATAAGTTAAAAAAATATTCTTCTCATACTTTGGCCGGAAAAGTCAAAAAGTACCTCGTACTAGAAACGACAAAATATTCCTTTCATATATTTTACTAAAAACTCAACAATGGGTAAATTTTGATTTAAAAATTTTTAAGAGCATTGAAATAATATTAAATATTGGGGAAACATGGATGTGGATGATAAATATACCCCAGTAAATACCAAAGTATAAACAATATCGGATAAAAATGAGATTGTGATATTTTCCCTTACCTTAGGTCTGATTTGCTTCGTACGTGTCTGAACTTCCTATATAATGATTTAAATAATGTCATTGACTTATTCCAGAATCATACCCATTATTATGATATCATATATGTTCATATTCTTAGAATCTTAGCTTCTTATTAGTAATATTTTATTGTTACTTGTTATTCGGGTGTTTATTACTTTTTGTTCTTATGTGTCTTTTGTCGAATAAATTATTATTCTTATTTTTAGGTTATAGATACCTCATTTACAGAATGGTATTAGTGTAATATATATCATATTTATTCATCCAATTCATTTATATAATCATTATTAAATGAAGATCATGTAGAACGAGTCGCATCACATCGTGGAGACGGTATTCCGTACGTACGCACGAGCGATGATATCATTCCCGTGATCATGGAATTGTATTGGAGTGTATGTATAATATTTCAGAATCAATATCACTTTAAAATAATAATATATAGTTATTATTTACACCATTATACCCATCCAATTAAGGTGGTGGTGGAAAATAGATTACACCACTGCGTGGAGACGGTATTCTGTACGTACGCACGCGCGGTGATTTCGTCTTCCGTAGGATGGATAGATGGTGAAATAGGGTTGTTTCATACTTATAATAATATATCAATATATGAGTGATACTTATGTTATTACTTCATAAAGAAACAACTAAATAAGAAGAAGTAGAAGAAGAAATAACGTTTAAAGAATCGGTAATAGACATTACCTCTTCTTTGAAGAGCCTCTTCTTAACCTCCTTTTAGGGCACTAAAGATAGGCTTTGAATAAGACCAGGAACTCTTGGATGTTTATTGGGAAGTGGAGAAGAGAAATTGGCAGGGGTTTTCTGATCTTGAAGCCTCAATGTGGTGTGAGGGAAAGAGGGAGGAGGTGCCCTTTTATAAGGGAGGAGAGGGGCACCTTTGGAAAAACTAAAAATATTATTTTATTATAAAGTCATATTCTGTTTTTAATAGCTCAAAATTGATTTTATTTAAAAGCTAAGGTTGGTATGGGTCTAAATAATCTCATCCAATAGAATTTAGACATGTTTAGGTTTCTATTTTTACCTTATCATTTAGATTTAACTTTAAGTTAGATAATTTAACTTTTACCGTGTCTTCTTGTTTTCTTAAACTATAAGGTTAATAAACATACTATAACAATCCAAAAGAACCCCAAGTTGTTTATTATTAATATATATAACCTTATCTAACTCATTTTTCCGAACCTTATATTTTTATGAATAAAATAACAATTAATAATATAATATTTGTTTTAAAAACTAATTTATGTCAATTTTGACACTATTTGGTAATTGATTTTTTTGAAAATCTTAACAGAATTATTAGTTCCAAAAAAGTTAATTAAATCAATAATAACATGTCATATTAACCTATAAAATTAGTTTAATTCATAAAAAGTCTCAAATTACATTTATTTGGGTATTTAAAACATTAATTTTGTTAATATTTCATTAATAGGGTAATTACTGCATCATCATTGTGTCATATGTAAATTAAATTATTTAAAGTATAAAAATTATAAATAAAATACCATTATTTAGTAAATATTGTTATATTTTAAATGAATATTTATAGTCGAATTTATCTTATGTATAACCCTGTATTAAAAATTATTTAGTTATTAAACTTTGATTTTAACTATTTTAACCCTTCTTTAAATAAATTATTAATAAATGTCCTAATCTAATCCAAGTGGACCTAAATGGTCATCTTTTATTCCTAATGTTGTTTTTGGTCGAATTATACTTATCCAATAGAATTATAACATGTTTTAGGGTAATAATAATATCATTTTTACCCCTAATTACTCTATTTATTTTAACTGTGGTAAATAAAAGTAAAAAGTTACTATTCACCAAAAATTATTTTCATCGCATTGAACCAAATTTTAGTACTTGATATTAACCATGTCTCTAGTATTTTTGAAATTCCACTCACAGAAGTGGTAAAATTACGTTTTATGTAAATTTTCAAATTATCCTAGGAGGTGGCTAAAAGACAGTGAAAAGTTCAAAAACTTTTTATATATCTAAAATTATTATAAAATGACTCCAATGAATTAAATTGAACTTATATAGTTGTTATGTATCAATTTTTACCTAAAATAAATTTAAATAAAATAAATAATTAATTAAATAAAAAGTCGGTTTTTAAATAGTAACCCATTGTTTTCACTATTCATCAAAAATTGAACGTTTTCAGAAAAATACCAAAATATCACCCTAGGATAATTTCGATATTCCGAATCCAAAAATGAAGTCCATTTAGAAAGAAAAAATTCATAAAATTTCAAAAAGTGGGTATTACTATTCATAACGGATAGTTTTAATAATATTTTAATAGCATATCGTTGTTTAGTGAAACTCGGTATTGTGTACGACGCAAGCTATCGAGGAAGGTCGTGATTGCGTGTAAAGAAAGTGAAGCTAGTGTTGTGTGTAGTGAAAGATTAATTTAATGATTTATATAACATAAAAAAAATATTTCTCATATAAAATCTCGGGTGTTAAATTATATTTTCATTAACATCAATTTTTTATCCACATTTCAATGATATGTTCTATGAATATGTTATCATGCCTAATTATCACTTATTATGATTTCATGATCATCTTTAATAATAATGATATTTTCTAATGATCATATATTTAAATTGTCAATAATAAATAAAATTATTACAGTCTCCAATGTCAACAAACAATTGAATTTATGAGGTGTGCTTAAAAATTGAGAATATATCTATAATAAGGTATAATGATGAATTTTGATTTTAGTCATCAATATTTTTGTGTGAGTATATGGGTGATGTGTGTATTTATAAAACCAAATCAAGTTATTTTTTACCTAGGGGGATTCATTTGGTATCATATTATGGATTAGTTATTTATAAGGATATGATTAAAAATAAACGTTGTATAAAACCTAATGAAATATAGGTTGAGCCAAAAATTAAATTTGGTAAACTAATAGTTTCGTAGTTAAATTAATAGTGTTATAGGTTTTATAGAGGGTGAAATATGTTATGAAATGTTAGTATTATATTTTTAATATGATTGATTATGTTAGTTTAATTAGATTTTATCACTTCTATCAATAAACACATCAGTTTTATTTCATTGATAGAAATAGTATAATTCAAGAAATAAACTAATATTATGTTGAAATATATAGTTATCCTTATTATTAATGAAATAAATATTGATATATTATGGAAATTATAATTACTTTTCTCACTCAACTATCTAGGGTTATTAATAGTGACATTAATCATTTCATGAACCCAAACACACTAATGAAAAAGTAACATGATATCAAATCCATCATGGAATGAAAACCACCATCCATTGGTGGATCCTCCAAATAATTAATTCTTCAAAATTGTTTCCCCTAGGGAAAAAGATTTTTTTCTTCAAGAAAAAATATTCATATTGGTCATCTACCATTTTGAATGTGATGTTGATATATTATTTAAACTAATCTAGACATGAAAATATTAGATATTGTGTTATCATTGAAAACACCTTGTGATATAGTTATTTTATCTAATGTATGTAACTCTTTGCAACTTGATATTTAATAGAATAAATTTCCTATAAATATAGTCATTTTACTTTTTCTATAGTTATATAGAACTATTGGATTGTGTTGATTATATCATCATATATCTTATATTTTTTAATAAAATTTATTTAAATAGATTAAAAATTCATTGATTAATGAATAGAATGAAAAAGATAAACGAATATTCAATGTCCTACCTTAACAAAATGATATTATATGTAATAATATAGGTTATGGTTCTGGATTTAAAGAAGGAATATATGAATTTATAACTAAATGTGGTAAAATATTCTAAATTTCAATACTAATAATGATAAAATTTATCAAATGAGTAAGGAATTTTTTGTGGAAATATTTTTCTCATACTGTCTATCTTAAATATGTAAAAAAATTATTTTTTTTGTTATTATTATGAAATATATTTAATTTCCTATAGGGGTAACATCCAAATACATTCAAGGTTACTACATTAAAAACTAATTAATTGTATGAATATTATTACCTATTAATTAATCATACATGGCATAAATATAAGATAATAACACAAACCTCTCTTTACACACATTATATGAATAAAAATCTTGATCATTGGACTAATATTGAGTTCCTAGTTTAACATATATATAATGAAATTCCTATATTGATGACATCATCACGTATTTTTAATGGAAATATGATTTAAAATATTAGTTATGAAATTATTTTTAGGTGGAATGTTATAGTATAATTTTTTATATAAATTTTCAATTTCAATAAATTAAATTGATTTTATTTCAATTATATTTAATATATCGGTGGTAAAAAATAAATTCCTTGATAAACATAAGGGAATGTACATTAAATTATTTATAATAAATCATAATTTAAAAATATTGGATTGATATATTTTATAAGATTAATAAAATTATAGTTTCATAATAAACATATGTTTATAATATTATTTCATGAATGAAATATTATTCCTTTTGGTCTCCCAATAGATTCACATGATCATGTTAAAATATGGAAACAATGAAAATATTTGAATCGTGTTACTATTTTTGAATAGGGGAATATAATGAATGTGTTGAGTTAGTGAATTTTGGTATCCTTGTTTTGAAAAATCACCATAAACTCTATTAATGTTTTTATTTAATATGAAGATGTACGTTAGATTTTTGATGTATATAGAAATAATATCAGATTATTTATTTGGATTAAATAATTTGAACTATATACCTACTAGAAAATATTTCATCCTCATAATCGCATGTGGATATTTAACTCATTATATGATAATTACTAAATCTACATCCATCAGATTAGGGATCAATGAATCAAATATATATGTAACTAAATGAAAATATCTCAAAATCTAACTATTTTTTATTGTTAATGTAAGATCTTATATTTTTAAAACCATTAATTTGTTTTTTTCCCAATGATTAAAGGGAATGAGAATCTTCTTGGATCCTTTTTCCTTTTATAAATTTATAATCTTCTTTATGGATACTCTCTGACAGTATAGTCATATGTTTGTTTGTGATATAAATTTTTTTACCATGCGGACGTAAGTCTATTCATGCAGTCATATGTCTTACTGTATCACGACTTTTTTTTGATGTTTTGGATCCTTTTTTCATGTGATCAATTTTTAGTTCTTTCAATTGACCGATGCAGATGCTTTTTTCATACCATTGTCCATTCCTTTTTTTCCTATGGTTTGTTGTTTGTGCAGTCAATCCATATAGTCTATTGGACTAGATAATAGATTATTCATATATTTAATACATGTGGTTTATTTGATCCTCATAGTCACCTGGTTATTCTAGTTTTCATTTCTCTAATTCATGTGGTCAATCTCTATAATCTCTTCAGATGGTCAGTTTTCATGGTCGACCATCTACGTAAGGAGAAAACTTTAGATTAACCCAAAACCAAGTAAAAAATATTTTAATGATAAATAAATAAATAATAAAGGGAAATGGGAGATTTAAAAACTAGATCAATTCAGATGGGTTATATTTTTGAAATCCTTAATGTTAGGATTTTTAACTGAGTGTTGTAGAGGGAATAAAAAGGGAATTAAATCTAAACTGAATTACAGGTGAATTAAATTGGAATTCTTACTACATTTATTGAAATACCTGAGAGATTCATATCTATTTTATTATAAATGGAAGTTATCTCCCATTTTCATTTTTCATGATTTATCTCAAGTTCAAGAAAACAAACACCACAACTATTGGAGTCATATGACCATTCTAAACTCATTTGAGTTATTTATATGAGTTTTGAGCATGCATGTAATCCCCTATCTCTTTTGTTCTTGGTGAAGCAGGACATGGAATTCATTAATGGTAGGTGGTCTGATTATTTTATTTTAACTTGTGAAATGTGTGATTCAATCATTATTTAGTTTCTACATATGTACATATGCAATTAACATTATGAAAAATAATTATCTATAAATCACATGGAAAATAATTATTGAATTATCATAAAATTTGTAAAAGAAGAAGTTATTGTTTACTAATGAATTAAATTTTATAACAAATAAATTTAAATAGATTATTTTATTTTTATATTTAATTTATTTTTTAAATTTAATGCATATTTTCTTTATGATAATCATGTTCTAGAAATTTTCTTAAAATAGAAACAGAATAATGACAAGTATGATGTTGGATAGTAATGAAGTGGAAGAAAAAATAAAATATTTAATGAGTTACCGCTTGCTGAAGTATCATTTGTGAATTTATTTTATGATATGAATAATGTTTGTGATTATTGAAATTAGATAGTTGAAATAATATAATTATTACATGTTATAGATAATTAATATTTCATGATTTGAGGATTAAACAATGTTTTAGGTTTTTTGATCTCTTGGCTTTTTATGATATTCTTGATAATGAATCTTTAAATTTATTATATTGTGTGACATCTACTTGTTTCTGTATTTTTTTTATTGTTTAGTGAGGTTTAATTATGAGAAACTGTTATACAGCATAAATCTAGTAATATTAAGTGATTAGTCACCGAGGATTATAATTTATTTACCAATTTAACTAAGAACTTATGAACATGGAAACAATAATTAAAACATTTTTATGTTGATTTCTAGAAATTTTTATCCACTTATAATTGGTATATTGATACATAAAACCAATTCATAATAAACTGGTTAATTCAAGATGATAATTTGAATGTTTTCGAAAAAGTTAATTTCTTATGGTTGAGAAAAGTTGTCATCAAATATTAAATATTAGAATTCCTTTTTTCTATGTCCTTAGATAACCCTTGGAATTCTGTGATGAAAATACATTTTTTTTCATTTTTTTCATGATCTAGAATATAAGAGACTTATTACAAATTTTTTTATTTCAAACATAGAATAGTTGTGATCATTTATAAGTAATGGGTTGGGATCCCAAGCCTACAGTGATGGTTGATTCCAATGATTATGGGATGGATTATGATATATAGATTAGAGTCAAGGATTACACTAGGGTGTTTAAAATGTGCTATGTGTTGCTATTTCTCATTGATATACACTTCATGAATGATTTTATATGGTTGGTGGGATGAGTTATATATGATGGGTTCTAAAAATTATAACACATCATAACTATATGAATGCCAAGTGAATCACTATTTTGGTATTTTATAATGAGTACAAGAGTACTTAGAATTTATGAAATGTAAATGAATTAATAAATGAATGGGGATGGTTCATGGTGAGTATAGTTCAAGATGTAATACGTGAGAATATAAACATGATAATTATGTTTTTAATGACACTTTGATTATAATAATCAAGGTTTTAATCTTAGAAATATATATATTTATATTAATTAGTTAATGGAATATGAATAGTAAATGGTGAAACTTGATGCTTGTTCAGGTTTGAAATATATATTGTAAAAGTGGCAGGTGGGTGTCTAGTGAGACAATAACAGTTGATGAGTCTAAGGTTGGGTAGCTACCCTTAGTGAGGTTGAGTCCAACATTGGTTGGGAAACCGACACCATATTTGTTTGGGGGTGGGGTTATATTTTTCCAAAATCTAAGATAGAGGAGGAATAGATGTTTAGATTATCCCCCTCCCTTGATCTCCATTTGGCTGTAGATTATGTGCATGCATATCCCTAGATATAATGGTTTATGGTATAGGGTGTTCTCCTACCATGCTAAAGACGTCTCTCAGTTTTATAGTACATTTATGTTCAGTCTATAATGACATTGAGTATAGAACATACAAGTATCTGATTGTTATGTCTATGGATTACCAGGGGTTTACCTGCATGGTTTGTGCTTGGTTGAAGTATAATTCATATGCATGATATGTAGTAGCTTCTGGACATACACTTGGTTACAAATGAGATGGTGATGATGATTAGGTTCCGTTTGAAAAAATTGTAATCAGAATAGTTGTAATATTATTAAAAAAAATATCAGATGAATTATTTAAGGGTTTACCATAGAACGTTATCCACTATAGCATTAGAGTGATAACCTAGGTGGGAATTGGAAGAGAGGTTCCTACATTTATTTATATACTTTTGTTATAGAATAATTTAATTTTACATATTACATGGTGAGTGGGCCATGGTGAGAATGAGAAAATATATTTATCTATTTATGCGAATAGTTATATTTACTCATTTATTCACTGGATTTAGTATTATTATTTCACTATTTGTATGATAGGTTTCTCAGAGGATCCTATGAAGTATACATGTTATTCTCTCCCTATATATAATTAAATTTTTTCCAGTTCCACTTGTGTTGGTTGGTGATGATGTTGGGAATTACTATCTTGAGTATATTTTTAGATGTTTTTGGGGAATCATGGTTTTTATGCAGGTTTATTTGGGGTATATTTCTATTTTATTAGTTCTTGTATAATAATACATGTATTAATATTTCTTCTTTATTTAGGTATGGTTTAGGTTGATTGTTTTTATCTTATCTATTTTTACATAAATTAATATTTATGGTAATGCCTCCTATGTGTGTGATTTATATATCCTTCGTGCTATTATCTAACCCAAAACCTATTATAGGTGTATTTCAAGGTTCAATATCTCATATTATTAACTACCATTCCAGTAGGAGTACCTTTGGAGGGAGGGGTTATTCTCGGTAAAACAAACACCTATAAATTTAATCATTGACTACAAGGAACAATAATTATAATATTAGAAGTTACATTAGACTAAGAATATTTTTATTCATCTTGAAGTTTAATATTCTTGATTATTGAGTGATTTTGATGGTAAAATTAATTCTTTCATGAAATTTTAGTTGATAACTTCATTTCATGATGTTTTCATTATAAATATCTTACAAATATTTCTTGAAATTTTTATTTTTTTGATCCATCTTGATCGAAGAGATTTTAGTTTATGGAAGTATGATCATAAAATCCCTTAGTATAAGAGATAATATGTGTGTAAAAATATATCTTCAGAACCCTTATGTGTAACACCCCTAGATTTTGTGAATTATTATTTTTAATTAATTTTTCCATTGTGATATTTTTCATTTCACATATCACTAAAAATAGTTAATTTTATATTAAATTTCTATGTTTGGATAACATTTTACACAACACCAATTTATTTGTGCATTGAAAATAACATAAATTTTAGATCACTCTACATAGAACAATGATGTTATCTTGTGTTACATGTAACAATGACTTTCCTCAATCGCTTGCGTAACACTAATGACCATGTTTTACAAAACAATAACATATTATTAAAATATTATAATTTAATATAATAACATATATATTAGTAGTTAAATTAATGGTTATAAAAAAAGTAACTAATTTATGAAAATATCTGGTTACACAAATATAATAGGAATTCATAGGTTATCAATTAATTACAAATGAATATAAAAACCGATTGAATATAAAGGAAAATATTAATATTTTTATATTCATGAAGTTGTTTTACCCAAAAAAAATTAAATTAATTACAATTAATGAGTAATATGAATATAATTTATATTGTATATATTCATTAAAACATATTTTTTATTCATAAAATATATTTGATGAAGATAAGATAAAATCAAACGTAATTTTTTTTTATAAAAAACTATATTTTTTATAAAGGTAGTTTTAACTCCTTTTAATGTTAATCCCATTTTAAATAATTTTTTGGAACTTTTATAGATATAATATATCACAATAAACTTTATATTTATAATTGAAACATAAAAATTATGTTAGGGTAATTTTTTTGTATTTTTCTGTAAGGTTTAATTTTTTAATGAATAGTTAAAAGTACATAATTTTAATTTAAAACTAATATATCATCTAATTTATTTTTAAGGATAATATGAATTTTAAATTAGATTAAAAGATTAATGAGATAATATTTTATTAAATAAATCTAATTTAGGTCATTGGAACCAATTTTACAATGAAATTGTATAAAAAAATTAGCAAACTTTTGATCAATTTTTTACTTTAAAACCTTGCAGTGTCGTCCTATCAGTGAGATTTTGAAATTATTTTCTTCCACTCCTATTATTGGAATTTGGGAAAATAGATTAAAAATATGGAATCATAGTAATTTATAATTTTAAATATGTTTAACTTAGTTTTTGACAAAAATGATAAGTGAATGTAATTAAAATTAATTACATCGATTAAGGTAAAATTATGCTTAACTAAAGACTAAACATTAAATTTAAGACCCAAAATGACATATAAACTTGTCCAAAACCCATTTAATGGGAATTATTTGGTAATTATTCTTCAATTATTTAGTTCCTTTATTTTTATGACTTTTTTTATGTAAAAATGTTGGTACACCTAACTTGTTTTCAAAAATGCCATGTGTGTCCTTTCCCTTCACTATAAAAAGCCACCACCTCTCCCTCTTCTTCACACCTCTAAAAACACATAGGTTTGGTTAATATTTCCCCAATTCACTTAATACATACCTCAATTCCTTCTTTAATTCTACTTTTGGGAATAAATTCTTCCAAGTAATCCTTTTGGAACAAATCAAAAGGAGTTACCTAATTAAGAGGTAACGCCTTCTCTCAAGATCCTTTATATTATTTTCTTTCTCCACCCCTCCACTCTATTTCTTCCATTCTTGTATAAAACACCACTATCATCAATATAATATTTTTTATTATAATGTTTTTACCTACACATACATACACCTTCATCCAATGGGTAAAAAATATGATATTTACTCGTACGACGAACTACTACCTTACTAAATGATGATTGTTCATTTATCCTTTACCGCCTCTCATGATGGACATTATGATGGAAACTCTGTTTATATATGTTATTTATTATATTTATTATTTATTTAATCTTATTTATTTATTTTTACAACACATATATATTTTTACTTTCCATTTGGTGTAAATATGAAACTTCTGTTTGAGGAAGTGTGGATTACCGCCCCCCGCCCACCAAAGCGATATGATTTGTTCGCACACTACAGAGAATGTATTAAGGATATATTTTGAGAAATTATATGATATATATATAATTATAAAGATAATTTAATGATATTATATAGAGATATACATATATTTCATTTTATTTTTTTTCTTTCAATATGATAATAAAAAGAGAAACAACGTTCATTCGTACATACGACTTACCGTCTCCATGAATAGGGTATTACATATTGTAATTATATATTATATAGATTATTATTATAAAAATATAATATATATTCCTAATATTTACATCATTTTTTACATTCTATAATCATGATATTATTATATGGATCAACAATATAATAAATTAAGACGAATGCACAGAACAAAGAGAATATTATCCAAAGTGAAACCTTATTATATAATGGTTAACAGACATCTAATATAAGTTCATGAAAAAAATTATTGTATTAGATATAATAATATAGTTATTAAAAATAGTTATAATAAATTTATATTTATTATATAGTTGTTTTTAACGAGTATAATGAGAGTCAAGACATAAGGTAAGGGGATTTCATCTCACTTTTTATTTTCATGAGATACATGCTTTATTCAACACACATTAATTTTATGTGGTGTGTATACTAACCATGGATGTATTCAATTATTCTTATACATATATTTATGGGTATTTACAAATCCATTCTTTGATCTTTGTTTCATGTGGAATATTTTTCAAAAGTTACCAAATCAATGAAATAGTTTTCTCTTAATTTGACTTCTTTGATAATCCTGTTTTGTTATACACCTAAATTATATTTTGTTGTGTATATACTTCCATTATACATTTTATAACATGAATTTACATCTTATCATGATATTTTTGTTTCATTTAATTTCATTTTCTTACATGGATATTATGATTCCAATTTACCAAGTTATAAGATATCATTGAGACAATCTCATTGATTTTCAAATTATTTATGTTTATTCTTCCTTTGATAAAATATTATGATATGTCTCTCAATAACATCCATGAACTTTATTATCCTCTATTTATTAATGATTTATTCATATATTGGTACCATTTATTACACACTTTGGTACATAAGATAGGTAAGGAAGTTTTTTTTCAATAAATCTCGACTTTACCCTCTCTTCTATCTAAAATCTATATTCCTTAAAAACCATGTTTTCTAGAAATGGTTTAAAAGAATTATATACCACTATCTTTTAATAATTAAAATATGTTTTTACCATTTTTTTCTTTTACCAATCTCTTAAAATGAATCATCTTGTCTCATTTAGAATAAGTCATTTTTCTATCCTTTTTACCACACAAAAGGAATTTTATTTTTACCACGTATAACATGTACTGATTTACCCACCAGCATTTCTTTTAATCTTCCATGGATTTTTTTAAATGGTTAATTTTTTAGAATTTTATTGAACTATATTTTCATGGAAAATTATCTTCAAAATGTTTTCAACCTTATTTCAAAACATTTCAAGGAAATTTGTTCTCAAAATGTATTCAATCTTTATTTATATGTTTTCAAAGTATTTTCAAAGAAATTGTTTTCAAAAAAAATTCAAGACACCTTCACATGTTTTCAAGTAAAAATGTTTTCAAAACATTTTCATGATTTTCTTATATGTTTTTGAAGTGTTTTCAAAGAAAAAGGCTTTTTAAATGTTTTGAAGCTTATTTTTTTAGTTTTTAAGGGAAAATGTTTTCAAAATTATTTCATGTATACATTATAAGTTTTCAAGGTATTTTATAAGAAAATGATTTTTCAACGGTTTTATGTATTAAAAATCCTTTTTAAAAGAACAAAGGATACTTTCCTCAAGAAAATTTTTTGAAGGATATTTCAAAATTATTTTCTATATTAGATGACATATATTGATGTTACTCATTCCCTTTTAGGAAATGATCTAATGGTTCCATTAATATTATTTATATGAATGTATTATGATTAATGTCATGTTATTTTTTAAATCTGTTTCTATTTGATAGGTTATATGTTTATGAAATCTATTTATCATCCATGGGTTATTCCTTTGATGAAATTATTATAAAACCTGTCTTTTTTCATAGGTTATGATATTATTTTATGTTTATAATACCCATTTTATTTCATGGGTTATGATATCATTATTTATGGTCTTGTGGTACATGTATGTATTATTTCACTATGAGATGGGTGGGACCTATATCGTCCTCCAATGCATTGGTTAAATATTTATATCTCTTTAGATAGACTAAGATGGTCCTAGGAATGAACCTTGACTACTAAGATGGCCATGGTAGTGAACCATGAATACCAATATGGTATGAGGAGTGAACTCATGAAACTATGTTTTCAATTTGAGTGAACCATTACTACCAAGATGGCATGGGGTGTGAACCCATACTACCATGATTTTCTTTGTAGTGATGCCTTGGGTACTATTGAAATCATATTATATGCTTATGAATCTTCCACAATTCCATGTTTTATTCTTATTTTGTGATTTCAGGACATATTGTCTAAATCCTATTATGATCCATGTCTTATGAGTTTCTAATATTTTTTATGGTCTCTAATATACATGGTATGATCTTAAAATGTTATGCTCAATTTTCGTACCCTATGTTCATGCTATGCTTACACATTTCTTTTATTTACCCTTACTGAGCATCTGAGCTCACCCCTTCTTATGTTTGATTTACCTAGGTTATGAATAATGTTTTCAGGTAGAAGTAATAATGGTTTTGGTCTTTATGGGAGGTTTTGAAGATCTTTACCCAGGATAGAAGATTTTGTTTCTATGTTTCCAAATAAACTAAACTATTATAGTCCTCAGGAATTTATTATTGTAATGTACTAAATATTTATATAAAATGGTGAAATATCCATGTATGTTAATCCTAGATCATTATATTATGTTTGATGAAGTACAGGTGTGGTCTTATTGTAAATACATTGATCAAATGGGACTATAGGTATAGAGTTTTATCTTATTTCTGATGATATCACAGTAAAAAATGATTTATATTTTCAACCTATACATTTTTAGAGGTCTACCATGAATAAAAATTCATGTTAAACATAAAAACTCTTAGATTAATTTTGTAAATTTCTATTCAACTTTGGATAATTGAGGACACTAACATTGAATTTAATTTTTTTGGTAATTTATATCATTTTTGGTTTTTTAAGGTTTTCCATCATTAAATACATGAATATTTACCACATCTGAGTTATTGTATGTTGGGTTTATCTTTGTTTCTTTTTATATAGGTATATATATTAATTTTTTTGCATTATTTTCCACTATGAATTCTCCTTTATATCAACTATGAGTGTAACATTTAATAAAAAATCAATATATTCAAATTTTAATATAATATAATCTAATCTAATCAAAAAATTTAACACCTAATAAAAATATTGGTTTAGTCATATAAATATCAAATGTTGTGATTTAACATTAATCTAATTCTCTATCTTGAAGTATAATCTCCTGCCATACATTCTTGTTTGGAACCAACACTTGATATTAGAACTTTTCACTTTATTTTGTTTCACACACTTGAAATTATAGCCAAACTATATTTTTATATGGAGCGTGTTTCTATTTTTATAACCCCAACACATGGTTTTAGTTCTCATCTCTTAAACTATATATCATTTATTTGCTTCATCTGAACATATAGAATTTTCTTTAAATCATCATTTATAATAGGACTGATTGTTTTTATTGATACAACCTAACTTTCCATGGGGAAATTATAAAATTAGAATATAAGATGGAAAATAATATTTTATGGTTCATACGATGAATAATGGAATTTACGGATGGATAATTTTTTTATAAACATGCTTGTTGATCATTTTTTTATGATGACAAGAAATTATATTAATTTATAGAGAGAATTATCTTAATTTACTCATCATAAAAAACTAAAGTATCAAGAAAACTATAAATATTGTAATACCATCCTTTAATCAATTATGTTGAATCTATAAATTAAAATTTCATCATGTGGGATAGATAGTGAAATATGGAATAATATAGAGATTAATCACTTTAGAACATTCTGTTTTTTGGGACTTAAAGGGATATATTTAGAGTTTATTGCATAGTTTTTTATTTTATTATAGATAAATTAGTATTGTGGATGTATTAATGAATTATAAAAATTATTAATGTAAACCATTCAATAGGTTAAAAGAAAATTATTGATGAACATGTTGTGTAAAAAGTTATCTATTTTATACCAATGTAATGGTAATCCATGAGGATGGATATAGATACCATTATTCTTTTGAAGAAGCTAAGTCTTGATGATCCAATGAGGACATTAATGTAATAAATGAATGAACTAGTGAGTGATACTGATAAAGAGATTATAAATCATTTAATGTAATACATTTCAAAATCTATTTTTTAAATATATGTTTATTAGATTTTAAAGTCCACTTCTATGAGTAAATCTAAAAAATAATTAGACATTATCAATTTAGATGATAGTAATGGTGAACAAGATCAAATTTTGAAGAGTATGAATAATTTTTTTAGAAAGAATAACATTCATAAATATTTTTTGGATAATAGAAATGATATGTAATAAATAAAATATTCTTTATACACTATTTGTTTGCATAAAAAAATAAGGACATATCTTGCCTGAATGTCCTAAATTTATGAAAATCAGTAATGATAGAAAATCATTTAAGTGAAGATAATGAAATTATTTATAGGAAAATAATTATTCATGGAATCTCAATTAGGATATATAATTCAATAATATAAAATATTCATAGGATGATTATAGTTTTATGATCCCTATATTTATTTGAAAATGCTCCTTGAAATGTTTTTTTCTTGATGGGGAATTTAACTTTTAAAAATCTCATTAAATTTTATTTTAATGCTAATATTTATTTTTCATGAGATAATAAAAATACTTCCACATAAATGGAAGATAAAGATGATTTTCTTTTAGTTTATTAAAATAATTATTATATACCTTTCTATTAAATGAAAAACAATGTTGATGAATGACCTTAATTTTTATAAAGCAGATATTTGTGAAATCAAATATTGGACTTTTAATATTTCTTTTGATGTCTTGAAACATTATTCAAAACTAGATAATATAAATGTTATAATTTCTAATGTAATTAATGGTAAATTTAAACATATTAATAATATAAGTGAAATTCAGAGATAAATTACTAATATGGATTCCAAATTAAATACTAAAATAGTTTTGATGATATAATTTGGTGAGAGGAATTAAAGTGTTATAATAAAACCAAAAAAATAAAAGTTTTAAGATATTTTTTAATAATTTTAAAAGTAGAAATAATTCATTAAAAAAATATTATAATCAACTGAATCCTAAAAGAAAAAAAATCCAAACATGGATATAAAACCACTGCAAGATTTATTTATTGCGACAACAACATTTTAAAATGTAATGAAACTTTATATACAATCTGTTAGAGAGGATGACATTGGAGAAAATATTGTTCATTGAAAAAAGTTAAATCTCTTAAACAACATAAGTATTATATTTGATAGATTTCTTAGTTATACAATATAGAAGGATTGGATAGATTTTGGTTCCTAAATGTATATTTTTTAACATTAACATATACTTGAAAATTGAGTATTAAACTCACAATCAGAATTTTTCTAGAAGATAGGATAAGTACCAAACACTAGAAGATATCATAAAAGTAAATTGGTTGTTCTTGACACATAATGGGAGATAATTCCATCATTTATAACTTATAAAAAGAGAAGGGTGGATAATTCACACATTAAACACATGTTCAAGGAAACATTTATGTTATTAGTGATGTTATTTATCTAGGTAGGACTTAAATTTAAAATTTAATATAGGTTATATGACTTATCCAAAACCTCATTAGCATTATGAAACCACACAATTAAGGTTACTCTATAAATTTCTATAATAATAAATTTACTATTAAAAGATCAAATAGATAGTGCAATTTATCTAAAAATATGCATGATAATGTTTACAAAATTATCTTATAGGACCTTAGTATTTATAATTAACCATGTATTAGTGTTGTATAAGATTATTAATGAGGTTGGAATATGATATTTTCGCATTTTAATGTCCATACATTAACTAAGATGTCCTAGAAAAGGATAGTCAGAGTTTCACTAGAACATAAATTTAAATTTTCCAATTTTGTGATCTTTTCCAATTTGGAACGAAATGCAAGTCATGTTAAATTCCATTAGTGAGGTCTCAAAATATGTTTCCTTATATATAGTTCACATAGATCATTTTTTCCTATACAAATAACATGTATTGGAGGAAAACACAATATGTATGTCATATTTGATGATTATAGTAGATATATTTGGATCTATATTATATTACACAAATTAATATCACCCTCTATCATTAATAGTTTCATTTCTCATGTTAAATACATGAAAATTTTATGTATTAATTTTTGGTGCGATAAATATAGATAGTTTGTAAACTCTAGTTATGAAACTTCTGTAGTGAAAAAATAATAACCTCTAAATGTTTAGTATCAGGAACAAAATAAAAATAAAATTTAGTTCAATGAAAAATTAAAACCATTAAATAAATTACCCTCATAATACTATGTGAACAGATGTAATATATTTATTTATGGATGGAAACCATGACTATAACCCATTACACTATAATTAATGTAATATTTCATTCATTATTTTTAAAAAAAAATTATAAATTATGGACAAGAAGAAAACCTAAACTCAGTTACATCATATATTTGTTGATGAAAACTATGTATTCTAACTACTAAATAAAATAATCATAAATTTTATCAAAATGATGATAAAGGAAAATTTCATGGCTATTCCATCACTTTTTTTGCATAACAACATTTCAAACAATAAAAACATACTTTTAAAAAATATTACATGCTATGATTAATGAAATGGATCCTCGTTATACAAAAATAAGATGAATGTTACCCATCAATATTTTTTTGAATCCTCTTATTTATAGTTATATAATGATGAAATAAATCTATTGGATTTTTATATTCCATAATATGGAATGAAAAAATAAAGAATTCTAGAAGTTATAATAAAAGTAGTTAATCCCCGAATAGATGTTGATCAAAATTCCTTTTTTCCTAAAAAATATATGATCTCAAGTAATCATATATTTGATAACATCATTGGTGGTGAATAATAACCAATAAGAACATGATATTACCATAGAAATAAATATGAACACAATTCCTTCATATCCCAATTTAAACCTAATAGGGTAGTGGATAATTTTCAAGAAGATAGTTGGTTATTTATAATGCAAGAATAAGTTAACATATTTTAATGGAATAAGGGATGGATACTGGTTGAGTGTGCACATAATTTTCTACTTGTAGGAGTAAAATTAGGCTTCAATAATAAATAGGATAAAAATTGTATTATTCTTCATAATAATGAATGACTACTTTATAAGGTTTATGAAATGGGTTTGTGACTCGATTATGATGTGGGATGACATGTATCTCCTGAAATATACTATAAACCTTCTTTTAATAGCATAACATAGACGAGGTGTGATAGGGAAACTATGGAATAACATAAATCCATTCTTATTTTTACTTCATTGATCCTATATATACATTGTGTGAATCAACCTATTATAGAGTGGTATAAAACCTTGTAAATCCAGTGAATAAAATATCCACTCTACCTACCACAACATGTCCATGAACATAATTCTTTATGACACAAACAACTAGTATGCTCTCAGCTTTCCACTAATTCTTCTCAGTCACACCATTTTTATCCACATTTCTTCTTAAATGTGACTCAATATATCTCCATGTATGAAATATTATTGTGAAAATTCTATGTAATGTTCCCAACCCAGTGCTCCCTCATGTGAAAAATTTGGCTGGGTTATACTTAAGGCACACCTCCCTGTATACTCAAGGTGGCCAACTAGTAGTGAGTGTGTAAGGAACACAGTGGGGAAAATACACCCTATAGTATAAAGATTTATTCATAGAGGAAATAATGTAAATATTAGTCAGGAAAACATTGAAGAATAAATTCCAAACCAAACAATAAAATGATAATAAAAAAAATGTAATTCCATGCCGAAGGTATATAAAAGACATGGTTAATTTCGTAAAACCAAAAGACTTTTAGACTCAATTAAAGACTCAAAAAACTTATTCCCAGACCCCATGTCAGTACCACATTCATGCCTCAATCCATCCATCAATAAATCCACCAATATTGGTATCCTTTCCCTTTTTCATACCTACATGCATGAAATCATCACAAGTACTAACTTGCGGCCCAAATAGGGTTTGATTACAACTTAGTAGTCCACCACCAATGATGTCTAAAAAAGTTTAGTACGAGAGTATATTTCATTCAATAATGTGAAAAAATGGGTATAAATATAATAAATTGAGACTACCCATAAAATAAACTCACTGACCCCCAGGCTTCAAGATGGAACCCTAGGACATCCAAACTTACTTCATCTCCATACCGAATGTCACTATAGAGAAGTGGATCCACGTGTATCAATACGGATTTCCCTGAACCACTATAAATTTATCCTGATTCAAGAAGAATTTCTTATATTATCCCTTATGTAACCAAAATGGTCCTAGACATTCTATACCCACTTAAATCTTCCCATGGAATTCACCACCATTGGGAATGTGGCCTTCTAACTAGGCCTAGACTTTCTAAAACTACTTACATCTTCCCATGGCGTGTAGCTCCAAGGAAAAAATAACCATCTCACTAGGCCTATACTTTCTAGAACAACTTACATCATCCCATGGAATTCACCACCAAGGTGTATATAACCATCTCATATCAAATGATAGATTCTCCTGCATTAGAATAAATCAAGGAGGGAAAGTCTAAGGATACATTGAAGAGGGACCTTGGGCCACTAGTCATCAGTCATCAAGTATGTAGATCTAGATGCATATCATAGACTAGCGTGGGATTCTTTTATTTAGGATGAATCATCGATATAATACACCAATAATGTCAAAAAATTTATCATATTATATATCGATGGACTCCATAAAAATAAAGAATCATAGACAAGTAACAAGTATATCACAAAATAACACAATATATGTTAGGTCCTCAGATATTGGATCTAATTTATTTGGCCGAATTCCAGAAGGAATTTTAACCATCCATCTAATGCATCCCCCCATGATAGGATAGTCTATAAACATTCTTGACACATGTCCTGAAGGGATAACACATGTACACAATGAATGAATCTTCTGAAACATCCCAATAAAGGGGATATTATATATGGATCAACCTAATATGTCAACTATAGAATTCAAAAAAAGAAAACATGAAATATATAGATATGGGATGACAGATCAAACATCACATCATGCCAAAAAAGAGTCATAAAAATCACAAATATGCATATGAGTAAACATGAAGAATAGGTCCCACGATGCTACACACACACAAAACATGTGAAAAAATATCAATATTAGGTCTCATGTGGCTACACACGTAGGCCAAAAAATAATTATAATAACCCATATAGACAAGTGCTAATGATAAGGACCATCTACCTTAGGTGAAATGACACTTTTGTGAAAAGGGTCATTGTCCATGTCCAATTACACCAATATGAAACTTAGAAACATCCTTGATCCACCACAACATAATTAGAAGGTCAATTTTGAATATGAACGACATGAAAAAGGTAGGGAACAATCACACATACTTGAGAATATCTACTACCGATAATGGTCTGGTCCAAATAATGTATAGATTCCAAGACTCTATTAATTGGAAATGATTCTATTAATGAAAAACAATTAACTTGTGTGACCATGAAGAAAACCATTTGATTTGATCAAGAAATCATGAATCTAATGGGATTAAAAAATAGAAATAAGATATAATTGATCTAGATAATGATAGAACCCACTGTATTTGGAACTGCGGGTTCAAACCAGTGTCCATGCGTTGAAGGGAGGAGAATAAAGGGGATGAGAGTACCAAAAATTATTTGAAGAGATATATTAGGGTTCTAGGTTTTGAGGGATTACTAAGAGATTAAGAAAAATGGATATGGGTTGGGTTTTCAAAAAGAAACACGGTATTACATTTTTAGCTTACAAGGCCTTGAGTGGCGCCACTGGTTGGACGATATCTCCTTGGAAGAAGAACTTGGGCCCAGGAATCCCACTGGAAGTAGGTGGATTCCCATTGGATGGACAATGGGATTTGAAATATTTCTCTAGATCCTTATATCTCCACCAATTGGCTGGTGAAGGTATTGTATCTTTTTAAGCTACAACACCATCCACTAGCTTGGATTTTTCTAATTCCAACCTCCCAAACACATTTGACATTCCTCAAAACACATCAAAACATACTGAAAAAGTTATGAAAAAGATTAAAGGGGGTATAACTTAAATATAGGGAGTCCCACACCATAGGTTATTATACCCGCTAGTGTTACTTATTAGACTAATGATTTTCCAAATTGGCTAACACATGTACTTTCAGTTCACTTTTTCCAGACTCACACGCTCCATGAGAAACTTCTACATAGGTCACCCAACCTAACAATACTCCAGACTAAGCATTCTTAACTATGATGTTCTGATTAGGTAGGCTTCTAAAATGAAAGGATCACCTTGTTAACATGGGTACTAACATTTACTCTTTTATGTCTCACTTTTTAAGGGATGTTACATTTGTCCCTTATTATTTTTAACTTATCCAGACACATCTAAACCGTGCTTCTTACTATATGATGACCCACCACCTATCTCTGTCATCGATTCTAGATACCTAGAACCTTAGGATTCTATTAGGTTATCCTTAGATATGGGGGCCCGATTCACTACCTCTATAAAGATCATCAGAATAAAAACATTTTCCTTCAATCATATAACATACATGAGTTCATCCTCAAAACACATATCCCAGATCACCTCATCCCCTTCCAATGAAAACCATAATAAATCAATAACATGAATGCAATATTCATTTACTAAAATTTCTACCTACTTAAGGTGTACAAACTCCCCATTCCTTTTAACCCTTGAGGTCTCTAGAAGGAAATAGTTAATGGATCAGTTCTAGACATACTTATAGGTTATCTATACATGTTATCTACCCAGACCAAGATACCTAATCATCACTTCATCTTTCCTCAATGTATATACATCACAAGCTTTACCCTTCTTTCTAAGGGTGTCTCTAGAACATTAAAATTTTGTTCATAGACTTTTCCCCAATGATAATCTAACAGGGAACAACCCTTCCAAGAGAACAATGGAGGATTAATTAACCCAAACTTCATAGTATGATTATACATCATAAGCCTGGACCATGGATCCTCTCTCTATACATACTATATAACTCAAGGAAATCTCTCTCAAAGGTGAACATGAATTTCTAAAGCAAGTGTTGTAATAGGATATATCCAAACCACCTCTACAACACATTCAAAAATACCCTCTAATGCCCAATTAAAGGATTTCATGGAGAATTGTTTCTAAAATGACAAACACACACCTCAAAAAAAAACATTACTATAGAAGTTTTTGATATCATAGTTTAATGGAATCAATAAAATTCATAACACCCTTTTAATCTCTAAATCTCAAATGACACGATTCTTGTAAATAGATCACCCTAAATAGACCTATATACACAAATAATGGTTCATAAATGTATACATATAAGTTCCACATTATACATATATATTTATAATCATTGTAATATGATCTTTCAATTTTACCCAAACTATATTCTACACATTTGAGGCCTAGTTAAATGAAATTTTAATTACAAGATATAGTTAAAAATTAATTTGAAGTTGTAATTTTTATTTTATTAAGATTAATACTTATAATAATCAAGTTAAATAATAATTTTATATGTTTTTAGCTGACTCATGTATCAGGTAACTAAGATATCACTATATATTTATATTGGAAAACACCATGTAAATTACTGATGGAATTTTATATAAATGACCCTATGTTATAAGGAAAGTAACCAATCAATGGAAATCATGAAAATTATATATGAATCACATATTACATTTATGATTCATGAAATCATGACCCCATATCATTTCATCCAAGATACAAAAATCTCATAAAAAATATATTCAAAATCCAATACGTCATTCTAGGAGAAATGGATAAATAGTAATAATAGGGAACAAACATTATCTCATACCTTATCTGGGTATTTAGATTATATTGATGTCTATAATAAAAATAAAGGACACAATATAAAAAATCATATAGATCCTCAAGTTCCATGGTAATACATAGGATCAACCATGCCTCCCTCAGCTAGTTCTGGATGTCTCTCATTATAGTAACCCAAGGATGAATAAATAAATCCAAGGATTATATCCAAGGAATTAAAGACTAATAATATAATTTCAAATCAAATTTGAGTGTCTAAGGAATTCCAATTCAGTAGTTATCATCTAAATCCAAAGAACCTATCCAAGCCATTCCAAACAAATATTCATCTACTAGATCCAAGGATTGTGACCAAGGCATTATAAAACAATAGACATAATCTGAATCCAAGGAGTATTTTTAATGAAATAATACTAATAATTAACGAATTTATCATATAATTTAATTTATCTATTTAGTAGATTATATAATAAGAATGTACACCAGATCCTAGAGTATGTCTTAATCATCCCCTATACAAACACAACATCATTTACATAAGTCCCCCGAGTCCCTAGGGTCATCTGTGAATTCTCATTTAATTTACAAGGTCATGCACAACCCATAAGATGAAAATTTACTACTCTTAACATTCCAATAGAATTCTGATGGCTCATTGAGATAATCATTTTTAGGAAATAAGGTTTGACAATATTTATTTAAAATATTGGAAAAGAATGGTGTATGTTCATATGAACACACATAGAAAACATTTTATATAAAATGATACATTGATGGATATATTCAATTCCACGTTCCACATACTCATAGATGTTAACTCTTCCAATACTATCCACAAATTTGAGACCAAATGGTGGAAAATGATGATGTTGGCGAACACCCAAAACTTGGGGAAAATATTCAAAAATTTCATGATATCTATTTCCAGTAAAAGAAACCAAGAATGGTCAATGTAATATTGATAACCTTTCATTAATCTATCAACATCAATGAAATATGATCGATTTTCCAATGAATTGAGAGATAGGTAGAAAACAACCAACCTAGTGTAGGAATGACAGCTCTCATTGAGGAGGTTCAATGTAACTGGAAATAGTTGTGCAAGAGGAGTAAAACAACCCAAATCGAGTGGGGAAAAATTGAAAATCACACTTTTAATAAGGTTCACCATGACTCACCATGACCACCTCCATGGTGTGGATCTCGCTATGGTCTATGCCAAAAATGCCTGAGGAAAACCAACCTCAACATGGTTTTATATGCCCCTAGTGAAATGCTCAATAAAATGACCTTATCAGGTATTTCACCCTCCCCGTTTACCATATCTATAACTCCTCACCTAAATAGTCAATGGCAGGTTACCACCTAGAATCCATTCCATATTTCACTCCCTAGTCCCTATCACACATGCCTATACTATGCCTCCATAAACACCCAATAAGTTTGTTTTCGGTTTCCCTTTTTTCAATGGTGAACCTCAGAAGCAACACCACCAATCAAAAAACCCTGTATAAGAATTTTGGTCATCATAGAAAAAGATAAATGGCCCTGTCTTAACCAAAATTTCCATCATAATGTGAAACCACGGTGAGGGACTCCATCTTTATTTCATGCAGGTTCCATCATAACGAATCATGGAAACCACCATTGGGTGTAGTTCCCTATGGTTATCCAAAGTAACCCATTCGTGGATAAAACATCTTAGGGGAAGCCTTAGTGAGCTCTTATGGGATATAGGCACTTCTCGGGTCTCCAAAACCACCTTTTAAGCCACCTTCAACTCCCATAACATCTCAAGAACCACTCTATTTTCCCAAAAAATCACTTAGACAAGTAAACTAAAGAAATAAAACAAGGATTAGACTAAATATAAATGGGTTCATACGTTAAAATAAGTCATAGTTTTTATAAAAAAATTTAAATAAAAACATTGTATGATTCCAATAATTAGGAATTTAAATGATTTTAAATTCTATAGTAATTTTTATCAATGGTTTTAAGTCTATATAATTGGTATAATAGGAGTGATCAGTCAATGGAATAATCAATGAGGAAGAGAGGTTCATACTTTGAGGTTCTAAAATTTTAATAAGTCAAATTAGAGCTATTGTAATATCAAAATATTTAATGTTAATGAGGAAGAAAATTGATTCTATAAAGCTATTTAGTAGAAGTTATGGACATTATAGTCTCGAATTTTTTGTTTCATAAAAAAATGAGAATGTGTTTATTCTAAATGATCTAATGGATTAGTAAAAACATATACATTTGGTGGTGAGAAATCTTGGGATAAATCAATCATTCTCATTACATGAAAAAGTATATTTTAGATTAGTGAGATACAATACAATAATATTTCATGATAATTCTGTCCAGAGATATAGATTGGTTAATGGAAGATGCCTTCCAAACTTTTGTTTGTGTTTAATCAATGATGAAACCTTCTCGTGTTTTTTGGTCACATCCTCATATTAGTGATAAAATCTATGTCTCATACTCCTCCTCAATAATATTATAAGGACGTTGTAAACCACATTGGCTATTAACTTTTTAAACATATAGTGTTCCATATCTTAATTTATATTTCTATTTTATATGAGATTTTTTTAGATTATAATTTTGAGAGGATCTAGAAATTAACATGTCATATAGTTTAATTTCAAGAAGAAAATTATAAAAGAGTTACATTGATCTAACCGCCCCTTTATCAGTGTTACATAATATTCTTAGGCACTTGACTAATCATCTCAATTAAAAATTACTTATTATAAGTTTTTATTCTTATAAATATACAATATTATGATTTTTTTAATATATTATTAATCATATATTACTCATTCTATTTCATCTTACACTTTTCTGGAGCTATTACTATATCAATATAAGAGTTCCAAATTCTTTCATTTTCAATTACTATTTGATTTTATTTTCATCTAGATTATGATTATATATCCATTTAATTTTGATCCTTTATATTTATTATAGATTATATAATACCCATTATTTTATAAATTAACCCTTGATAATTAATTAGCATACCAAAGTAATGGCTCCCAATTATAGCATTATATTTCAAATTTCAGATTATTTGGTTATGTTATGTTTTTATATTTTTTATATAATTCCATAATTTTATATTAATTTTATTTTCATCGATTTGTTATATTATAGATGATATATTACCCATTCCCCACCATTAATCTATTTTAATTGAATATTAAAACTCCTATGTAAGTGTTCCCTATTCCATTTACTTCATTTATTATTTATAATTCATTTCTTATAAAAAATTCTAAAAATTATTTTCATATAATTTCATTATTATATATCTAACTATTTTACATTAAATTAATATATAATTAATCATATATTACTTATTACCTCTCACTTTATCTTTATCATAGCACATTGGGTTTTAAAGTACTGCTTCTCAATCAACTTGTAATATCGATGAATTTCAATTAATATAATTTTAATAAATTTTATCCTTAATTTAATTTATTTAAATTAAAAATGTTTTAGGTTTTATTTGATGATATAACATGGAATATATATTCATAATTAAAAAACTAGAAGTAGTATTATATGTTTATGAAATTATAATAAATTCATTATCACTTATTAAAAAAGAATGAAATTATGATTTCTGTATAAATTATTATTGAATCTATTTGTATTATTATATGGAATAATGTTAAATATATACTTTTAATTCATGTACTATAATTTTATTTTTATAATAATAATTATAATGTATTTATAAAATAAACTCTATATAATACATAATTATTATTAGAAATTTAGTTTTATTTGATAAACTTATTATAGTTATCCAGAGTTATCTTTTCATTTCATAATTTTAATATCTATTTATTAATTGTATTTTAATTTTTAACATAGTATTATACATGCTTTAAAAGTGATATTATTATGGCATATAAACATATAAAATGACAAAGTTGTTTTTTAACAAAACTCACTTTATGTGTATCATTTGAATCTAATAAATTGATAAATAATATTTTCCCAATAAGATAATATTTTATTAGGAATTTAAAATATATATAATAATTCAATTAATTTTTGAATAATTTGTTTCATATACTATATTTGTTTTGATTTAGAACTCAAAAAAATTTCATTTAGATTGTTATGTAATGAGTTTTACACTAATATAATATTATGATTTATTCACTATATTCATTGAAAAATTTCATTTCTAATATATATATATATATATTCTTATGATCATAAATGTATATTATATTTAGATATGGTAATCTTTATAAAACTAAAATGGTCGTTGAGAATAAATTATTAAAATAATATATCCTGTTCATAGCAACAAATGTATCTTACTAAATATTTTTTAAAATATAGGATTTCCCAAAATACAAGATTAAATTGTGAAAATATATTTCGATTTGAGAATAATCTTTTCAAATAGATCATAGTATTATTTTTTATATATTTCATTAAGAGATGAGTTTTTTACTGAATAGTGGAAAATATAGATTTTAGTATAATGTATTATTTTTTACAATATCATTATATAAATATTTTTCAAAAAATTATAACTCATTTTTTATGATATAAAATTTATTTATTGGGTTTAATTATCCATTTAAATAAAATATACTTAATTATAAAATGTATAAATTGACTCCCAATATTGATGTTATATTATATATATAACAATATATGATTTATTACATAGTATATATATTGTTTAGAAGGTATCATTCTATTATTGATGTCATAAAATTTCAAATAGACCAATACATATTTTAATCATTTAATAATAAATTTCACATTAATCAGCATTATTCATAGTATTGATACTAAATAACTAAATAAAAAATATATTATTCAATGTTACCCCACTAAATTCTTAAACAAATACCCTCTCTACTCGCCTCCCTCATAATATTTAGTCTTTTTCTTTATCTATATAAATTCTGGTATCCAACTCTAAACAACCCATAAAACATTAATAAGGCCCTACTCCAGCTAAAAGACCCTCATACGAAGGATATAGACTCAATATGATGGAGGCGACTGAAATAACATGATGAGGGTTTCAATTTATCTCATTCCATTCTTATAATATGGGATTTTTACATGAAACACTTCCAATTCAAGTTGGACTACGATGAATAAATATCCATGTTATTAGAATACCTTTATCGCTTTATCGATTTAAAATTTTCCATTACCTGTCATTGAACCATTTTTCATAATATATACCCAGTCCAAATATGAGTTTCAAAATTGATTCATTTTCCAAATAGTACCTATATTCTCCCTTTTAATAACATATTTATTTATTAATAAGAACTTATACTTAGAAGTATAATTATGTTGTAATGATTTAATAAATCTAAAATATTCAATAGTTTTATTTTATTTTAAAATATATTTATAAATATCATTCACCTATGGTAGTTTTATACTACATAAGGGAATGAAGCTATCTGTTCACATAATCTTTTCATAAATACTCATTAAAATGATTATATTAATGGAATATGACATTAATAATAAAATAATATTATCTTTCTCTCACCCCTACGTTAATTATCCTGATTATTATATTTATCTATTTTCTCAAAATATTTTATTCTCTTTTTGGGATGAACCTGATTGAAATTTAGAGAATTTGAAGATGTTTTCTCTTGTCACATGGTTTGGGCATACGATTATCGCATGGTATTTCAAACTGTATCACAAAACCTTATTTAGTTTCCCTTTTGTGAATGTTTTTGTGTGAAAAAGTCAGCATAAAAATAATTAATAAAATTAAATATAATACTTTTTAGTTCATTTTTTATGTAATCTCTTAATGTGAATGGTAGTACAAGGTTTGGGGAAAACTGTGCGGGTTACAGTGGAAACTGTGCAGGTCATAGTAGAAAATTAGTGAGTGGACCTTGTGAAATTTCTAATTCATATCTTGGTAGTATATAAATAATAATTTGGTAATCATGTGAGGTCCAACAGTTTATATCTTAGGGTATAATATAGTTAGCACGTTGTTTTTTAAACCATGCAAAAAAACCATATAGATTTACCATGGAATATTTGTTTTTTAAATTTCTCTTATACACCTCTTCGAATGAAGTCCCTCAATCCTCTATTATTTACCCATTTGGATCACATGACCTATAGATCTCTTCACCTTCTATTTTCCTATATTTTATTGTGATTTCAGAGAGTTTCATTAAGAATTTTTCTCTATTTTTCATGGTAATCTCCTATATTTCTCTTATCAACACCAGTGACTTCATATTTCACTTTTACCATGCCATGGTAAGGTCATGGAAACCTAGTTCAATCCATTACTAAATTTATTAAATTGGAGGTTCATGATTTAATGGTGCATTTGGGTTCATGGGGATTATTATAGACTTTTATGGATTGATTATTACCTCGCTTGGAGGAAGTGGTGTGTTGAGGTACACTTCCCCTTCCATTAGCTGTTAAAATTTCTATATGATGATTACATTCATGTTTAAATTCATGAATTGGATATAAAATGGTTGTATTATATGTGTTGAAGATTAATTGGAATAGAAATTGGGCAGTTACTTAGTTTCCATTAAATACAAAGTTGATTCCCATTTTAATTACTTATCTTAAAACTCTTTCATTTGACCATACACCACATACATTTAATAAAATTACAAAATTTCCAATATTAATGAATTTTCATAGTTCATGTTTTTTGGTCTTAAAACAAGTTTTTATAATATTCTTGGAATATTTATGGTGTGCATTATTCTTTAAAATGTGTTCATACATTTTTATATTTAATGAATGTTTGAATGTCCCAGTTCACACATTAAAAAAGAGGTTTCTTAATGAAAATTTCCTTAGAATATGCACCTATATTTTTTTATTCTAAAAATGGATGATTGTGCCCCTAGTATAATACACACTTATTATATTGATGATTTTGTGAGTAATAAGTTCTTCATAAGGGATGTTATTAGGGGTGAGGCATTCCTATGTTTTCTAAATTGTTTATTGATAGATTTATTTATATCCATATTTTGTTTGCAATGAGTTATTGGCTCTCCATAATTTTATACATCATGGGAAATCATGATTAAATAATAGATCTTCTTAGATCACATGTTGTACTTGTTTAGGATCATTCTCTTATTAGTGTACTCTAGTATTGTTTTCCTCATACTTTGGGATTATTCCCTCAATTTTCTAGTTAGGGAATGATTGAGCATAAGGGATTTTTATTGAGATGGTTATACTGATTTGGATGGATCATGTTATAGTATGATCTAGTTTTTTCCTACAAATATGAGGTTTCCATGATCACTAGTACATAACTATATTGAATTAAATATGTTTCCTTTATTACTATGATAATTGGATATCCATTTACTTACATTTCCCATAAATTTTTTTCTATTATATTTTTTAAATGATGATTTATTTTATAATACTTGGTATTTATTTTGTAAAAAGAAATCGATGGATTCATATTTAAAATATGGTTTGGAACATTTTTTTTCTCATTTTATAAAATATTCAAAATATGGTCTATTATATAAAATAATTTCCTCCATATTTTAAATGTTAGTTCATTGATGAAAAAGAGAAATGTATTGTTATTGAATTTTGATCTAAAAATATAATGCTATATTTTCTCAATTGTATTTAAAACTAGATTGAAATGGACTATTAATTTATATTAAATGTATAGGGTGTGTTTTTTTTTGGAATGCCTACTAAGTTTTATTCTCATGACTATATATATATACACACACACATATTATTTTGAGGTTTAGAATCTGGTCACTCATGGAGAAGTTGTGGTACTGTGTATGGATAATAACTTGTGGTGTTATGTGAAGAATGGGTTAACTATTATATTAGATTCTAAAGAATTTTTTTGTATTATCCAATTCATGTAACCTTGTATCAAATTATTCATTTAGTTTTTTATGCCATTGGATATAGAGGGTGATTCATTTGTTATTTCATGTTAATATTTTCTTATTTCTAAAACTATTTATTTCATTTTATATGGATCTATGACATATAGAGTGTTCATGAAATATATCTAGATAGAGTCTCCATTTTAAATATTATTCATCTAGAAGAAATAATTACCATTTTTTAATATTAATCCCCGGTTTATGTCACTGGCCCAGGAGTATTGGGAATGACACTTGAGAAAGCCATAGGAAAAATCAAGTGCCTAGATCATGGGTGTCACAGAGTCGGTTCATGAAATAATATTATCATAGAAACCTTTTTATTTGGGTGTGTCTAGTAAACTAGAGTTAAGATTATCATAGATCACCTTGTAGGATATTTAAGAGTCCAACTAACTTTTACTCACAAGGAACCTCAATTTTACACGGTATATTGGGTTGTATATCTTGAATTTTAATCATTCTTTATTTATTCAAGGATTTGTTTTATTCTAGTTTAGTTATATTTGTGATTTTATCCAATTTATATAGTTTATTGGATGGTTTTCACTATTTTGGAGGTGACATGGGTGAAAGAATTAGAGGCACACAATTACCTCAAATTGTCTAGAAACGCATCTAAAGACTGCTTGAATAATATATTTTTTCATCTAGTGGTAGTTTCATGATTGACACATGGTTTTCCAAATGGTGTGGCCAAATTGGGCATATCCCCAACACCCTTTGAAAAAAATTATACTCCTTTATATCTTGTATTTTTTAGGGTTGTTGTTATATGTTATTGGGTGATAATTAATGGGGATTCAAAAAAAAATATTGATTTAAAAGGGAGTAAAGGGAATGGGTTTTTAAAAATTTGAGGTTTTTTATGAAATTTCTAAACAAATAAAAAATTGGTTCGTTGTGAGGGAAGAATGTTTTAAAACTAAATAGATGAATTTTTTAATGAATTTGGGATTTTTCTTTTGTGGAAATAATTAGTGTTAAATAGTATAATATAGTCATGCTGTTAAATGATAGGTTTTGAAATTTTTATAGAGTATTTATGAAGAATTTTAGAACAAATATTAGGTTTTTAAATTTTAGTAGAAGAAATGATAATGATTTGTAAAATTACACATTTAAATTTTTATGTGCAATTTTTGGAATTTATTACAGGGGTTAAAAATTTAAAAGAATTAAAAGATTTTAGAACTCATAAGTGTTTAAATAAAGAGATTTAAAATGAATCTTTATGGATAAAAACATCTATGTTTAGTTTTGAAATGATTTAAATGGAATCATTTATTTTGTTTTGTGGTAGTTACTTATTTCATATACATTTTGGTTTGATTTGGAAATAATATTTGATTAGATGATATTTAATATTTATAGATATTGATTATTCCTATGTTTCTTTTGTTATTTGAATCATGGTTCCCAGAATATTATTAAGGGATCATGAAGACCTAGAACCTTAGAGATTCCTTTATAGTCATAACTCTCAGGATTCAAGTATAACCTTCGAAGTTGTTGATTCTTCCCATACTCTAAGTGGTTTGACGAATCAAACACTTTTTATTCCTTGTTATTGGTTGAAGACTTTTGGAGTGTTTTATTCTTTAAATATGGCTTAATAAAAACCTTAATATGTCAGTGTTATTATATAATTTAGAACTTTTTTGTATGTGATCAATTGGGAAATGGTGGAGAAGTCTATTTGTAGGGGCTAGCCAAGGGTGGTTTGTGACCCTACCTATTTTTTCTTAGTGATAGTCCTAGATCATATGTGTAGAAACTCATTATATGGTCTACTATGATCGTATTTGTAATATAAGGGATGTTCCAATATTAGAAATTATACCGGTTACCTTTTTCGTTTGAAATTTAGGTGTTTTGTGATTCAGGACTCAAGGATGTCAATATAATTTGAGACATAGCCTAACTATGAATGTTTTATTTTTGTTATGATTTTGAGTATCTATCATTGAGTTATAAATTCATTATCATTTTTGATGAACATCTCAATAATTCAAGTATAATAAAATATGTAAGATAATTATCGAAATAAATGTTATAAAAAATTTCTATTTTAATAATCTATAACATTATTATAAAAAACACCTTCTAATTTAAAATTATTCTGTAGAATATTTTTAACTATTTCAATAACTTACCTCTATAATGATATGAATAATATTCATTAAAACATTTGGATTTTAGGGAAACATTGAGTAGTCCCTATAAACTATTTCCATTTAATTAAGGAAAATTTCAAATCCTAAAAGAAATGAATTTAAAACATCAGAAACATGAATGTTTAAAAAAATAAATGAATAATTCATGATAATAAATTAATTATATATAATATTAAATATGAAATAAACATATATAATGTTCTTGAGGATTAATTAAAAATTATAATTTAATTATTCAGGAGGTTAGTAGACATATAAAGAAGACTGGTACACAAGGATAGGGTTTCATCTAAATCCAATATCATTTCAATTATTATTACTTAATATCCTATCTTATCTTTTTTGTCACATATCTAGGATCTAGAAAATGTTAATTATTTTTTCCCTTAATTTTTTATTTATTTATGGTTTCCTTTTAACCCTCATGGATTTATTTTTTATACATCAATTTTTCTTAAGGAGTTTTTACAACTTTTCTGTTCTTGTGGATATTTTCTCTATCACCCTTCACCCCTATTTTTTTAACTATTCTCAATATGATTCTATTAATTTATTCAAACTTTTATCTTGTAAATTACTAAGGTGATATTCCTTCAAAAATTCCTACCTTTAATTTATTTCTTTCTGATAAAACCTAAAATGTTTATAATGAAATATTTTAAAATGTAAATCTTCATCTATTTGATTCATAATAATTAGCATTTTTTTGAAATTTCCAAATTATTTAATATTTAATTATTTAAAAATAATTTAATGTAATTTTTATTTAATTTTCATAATGATTATTAAAAGTGACTTATTGCACTACATTTATAGCATTGTCACCCAATGAAATGAAATTTCCTTTCAATATTTCTCATTAATTTTCCACTCTATTCATACCAATATTCTTCTTCAGATATATTATTTATATTATATGCTCTATTAATTTTTTATTTTTTGAAATATAATTCATTTTAAAATAAGTCACACATTTTAGTTCTTACACAAAAATTATATTTCATATATTTATCTCAACATTTAATTAAAATTAAACAACTATTTTATTAAAAATTATATAATTTCATATATTTAACTAAATAATTGTTCGGCTAAACTAATACTATTTTATATCCTACCATTTTGATGTTTTCTTACATTTTATTTTCTCGGTTGACATATTTTTAATCAGATAAAATATTTCCAAAATATTCCTTTTATTTGTTATACAATTTCTTTTATATATATATGGGGTGTTTAATAAATATTCTATAATTTCATGATTCTACGTTTTATGATTATTATATTTTTAATCATCGACATTTCTTTTGACTTCAATCTATTATTCAGTTAAATATTCCATCTTTTCTATGATCACATATCTCACCTGTTTTTTATCTATTTTAAAAACTATATTTAACATTGATAATGTTTTTCCACTTACTGAGAATTTAGGCACACTCATATCATATATTTCTCTATTTCTCTTTGTCATCATAGTTTTCAAGGCTATTTTTCTCAAATTATAAGGGAGCAATGATGAATAATTTCAAAAAAACATTTAAAGTTTGATGATGTATTATGTACCTAGTTACAAACGAAATCAAACATTTCATTACAAGTTTTTTAAGATTCATGTTATTTGTAAAATGAATATATATTTCACTCCATATTCATAAGTGTGGACTTGGGGAACATTAGTTCATATCAGTGCAGAGTTTGATTATTTAAGGAAATTTTGATGAAATAAAATTCATGTATCAATCCTTAGATTGATAACCATTATCTATAGTGTACTACCTATAATATAACGTTTATTAACCTATAAGGAATATAATTTTTCATACATATATTTCATGAAATATTATGATATTATCATAGTTTCTATTTAAGATAACATTTGGGTTTTTAATAGTGGTTTCTAAAATTGTTAAAAAGAATGGATAAATGTTTATAAAATTTTTGAAGAAGAAATTTCATCAAAGATGTTATAAAATAACAACCCAATTTTTTTTTAATTTTATTTCTCCATAAAATTTATTTATGTAAATACTATGTTCTTTTATTTTTTAAATAACGTAAAACTATAATTTTTATAAATAATTATTAAATAATGTTTTGTAATTAAATTTATAAAATAATAAAAAATCATTATTACTTAACTAAAAGAATGATTTTATGAATGCTTATGAAATTAATATTGTACCGATTAATAACCCAATAATGAATAATAATAATAAAATAAATGTTACTTTTTGTATAAAAATGATGTAGTATTTATAACATCTAAAATGATTTAATAAAATCAATTTTGTAGATTCCATTATTAATTTTACTTATTAAGTATTAGTCAATAACTACATAAAACTTATTTATTTTTGTATATTAATATTATTATTATAAAAGTAACTTCTTAATGGTAATGTAATTATGAACATTTTATTATACTGGTTTTCTTAGTTATATAATAATATCATATAACCTTAAAATGTGACATAATAATTTTTAGTGTTGTATGACATTTAATGTGTTTTATAAGAAAATAATACGTGGTTAGATAATATTTTTATGTGTAACACCACTTTTTCTAAGGAATTTTTAAATCACATAATATTTCAAAAAAGGTGAAAATTTTTATATTCATATGTTGTGTACATGTTTTAATAATATAAAATTTTTCACTTAAAATTTTATGAATTGTGTTTTACACTGAAATATTGTGATGAAATATTTATTATTTTCATATATAATTTAATTTATAATATATAAATACTTTTCAATATTACCATAAAATGGAATTATATTTGAATAAGGGTGTCATTAGAGAACATAAATTATCTTTTTAGTCAGATTTTAACCATACTATATAATGTTCACATCACCAAAACTATCATTGTAAATATTAATTGAAATTATAAATTTATTATAATTAAAATATTAATTTTAGAAAAGATATATAATTTTTATAATTAGTTTTTGAAAAATATCTTATGGTGAGTATTAGGTTTTTTCAAAAAAAATTAATTATGGTTGAATAATTGAAAATAATCCATTCATGAATATTTTCAATTTTATGTCATCATCATGATATAAATGTGACATAAAAATAATAAACCATTCTACAAAACACACAATTAAATTTGTGACTAACATAATTCATTTAAAAATAACATAGTTAATATGATATACTATGTGTCAATTTTCAAATCCTATGTTTTATTTTATTCAAATAGAAACCTTTTTTTATTCTCTTAGGACTAATAGTATGAATATTTTTATTTTGAAAAATAAATGTAGTTACATGTATAAGGAAAATAAAGAATCATGGGGATAGAAGAGGTCAAGACCGAGAGAATCACCACAAATAAAATACTTACAGGCCTTTAAAAAAGATAGAACACTTGAATAGAAAACCAACTCATACTCTTGTAACCCTTTAGATGATAATAATTCTATAGTGAATTTTCCATCACACCATATATAAAGAATAAACACTGCATACCATATGATGTGTCTATAAACTCTAATAGTATAGGCTATACTCCAGTGTAAATGATAAAGACCCAATAGATATAAAACCAACATATCTAATTCCTCTTCGATTATAGATAATAAAATATTCTTTGTGGAGCATAGAGATAATATAGAAAATAATGCATGAGCTTCAGTGATGAGAGAACTACTATTATCCTGGTATAAAGAAAAATACAGAATCATAGAACCCCTAATGTGCTGAATAAAACCACCTCCATTCATGATTCCATGAATACTAGAGTTACCCAAGTTGACCTTCATGTCTTGCGAAGGTGCTTTCTAGTTCACCCAATATCCTAGTCTTTCCCTGGTCTTGGAAGTATTTGGGGAAGTAGAGAGGGGGATCTAAATCATGACGAATGAAGTAATGTAACTGCTATTGTTAATTGTAAATGGAGTCATAAAATTATAAAAATATTTCTCTTTGATACTAATCAATGCTGGATTGGTCCCATTGTGGCAAGCATCGTTGTGAAGCTCCCATATCACCCAATAGCTGGCTATAAGAAGATTCATCTTAGCCTAAAAATTCAAAGGCTCCACATCATTTATCAAAAAATAAATAATAATAAATTTATCAACTTAATTTAAATGAACATGAACCTTCATCCATCCTCTGATATTTTACCATATATATCGATCTCATTCCCCTTCAAAAAATAAGTGTAAAATGGATTCAATCTTTTCATTTTCATAGAGTAGACACTTCGGAATATGAGTGATAGGTTTATTCTTCACTTCTGCATCCATAGGGAAAGAAATGTTTCATTTAATCCAAATGAGAAAATTCACTTTAATTGTATTGAGTTTCAATTAAAATAGGGTGGCCTATGCATCATCACTATTGTAAACCTAAATAAGGTTGCAAAAAACTGAGAGATTAAACAAGTCCAAGTCATCTAGGATGGAAAAATGCACATCAGGTTCCTTAAAAAATATATAATAAAGTGTAATAGACATTGGTATGAGTATATCATGGAATTAATGAACTTAGAATTAAATCACTCTTGATAGAAGTAGATTTTTAGAACTAGGCTCCCTTGAAAAAGAGGATATTACCAATCCAGTTATCTTTCTATGAGAAGATGTAACAACTAATAATGACCTATCGATATTCATATTTAAATATAATAATAGATTCACAAAGACTATTCCAAATGTGATATACCTTCATATTTTGATCAAGTCAGCGATCCACAGAGGTTTCATAATTCCTTCTAAAAAATTATTCCCAAATATATGGTTCAGATAAATAATCTCTTGTATGTTTAGCTTATATGTACATAATAGTCTCATAAATTTTTTAAGATAAATTTCTACCTCATTAAATTACTTATTCAGCCTTGATGAACTGGTCCAATGATATCTATCATCCATTTAATAATCCCATGTAAAGGTGTTTAGGATTGTTTTTATTCTTCTAATGAAAAATTTAGGAGCCCAAATGACTTGTCAGAGATGAATAGGAATGGAGGAAAGGAAGGTAATGAATTGGGCGATCTTACATACAATAGAGATGAATCTACTCTTCTAGCTGGTAATTTTATAGGTGATTTTGGTGACCTTCAACGTCTTGGATATAGACAATTTTATTCGACAATAGAGCTCCCAAGTATTCAATAGGTAATTCTCTTTTAGAAATACCAATCTTATCTTAAATGGATTTATCTTTCCTTCCAAAGAATTTGTTGGGAATATACACACTTCTATTGATTATATAAATTCATTGACCACTCCCACTACTATACTCAATATGAATCTCTTTGAACCATTTCATTGAATTTCCTATTCCATTTATGAATAATACCATATCATTTGTGATGAATAAGTGTGATAATCCAATAAACCCATACCAATAATTGAAAGGATGATCCCTTATAATTTTAATTTCATAGATCATTTTCCTACTAAGTACATCATGACTATAGATAAATAAGATTGGGGAGAGATGGTATCCTTAGAGAATACCATATACTAACTTGAAAACCCCAAACCTCCTCCCCATTAGAGAGATCAAGAACTAGGGTGAAGAGTTGAAACAAAAAAATAAGGTTTCATACCCATTTAAAAAAATCCAAACCACCTAACAACTTTTAAGGTTAATTTTAATTCCATTATATCACAGTATTTCTTCATGACATTCTTTTCCATGGAATTTGATTTGACCACTTTCCTATCAATTTCCGCTAACATTTCTTGAGTGAGTCCAATCGCACCTAGATACTCCTACCTTTGAGAAAACCATTATTTTCATATGATATTTGATGAGGTAGTATATTTTATAGTCTCTTGTTGAATATAATTTTAATAAATTTTTAGGATAAATTGAATGGGGTTTATTTGTAAAAATTCACCAATGGTGCTGGGATGGATCACCTTGGGAATCAGAATAAGAACTGTGGAAGTGGTAAGAGAGGGAAGAAGACCACCCTTGAAATAATTTTGAAACACACCTATTAGGTATTTAATGATGAAATCCCAAGATGAAATATAAAATTATCCAAAGAATATTTTATTTCATGGTTCACTTAATATTTAATGTATTTTAATGGAAGAAAATATTTTATTCTCCTTTGGGTTGGCTTTGGTAGAATCAATATTGAAATCCTCCAATGTGAGGGAAATTTTATCAAAAAATGATTAACTTCTTCATTTAGTGGGTATAAATCACATACTATATGATGATGGATAACTAAAAGATCCCTTACATGGGATTATCCTAGGGAAAAATGGATTCAATGTCTCCATATAATAAGTCTTCTTCAAGTTGTATAATAAGCCTCATAGAGAACTTACTTTCTTGTATACATGCATGGAAATATGTTATGTCACAATCTCCGTTAATAAAGGAATAATTTTTAAAATTTTATACATTTACAAGATAAAATTATGAAAATATATTCATCCCATTTATTCTAATGTCTTTTATTAAGCTAACTGATCCTAGCCTGAATATCTTCTAACGATAGTCCAAAAATAGGTTTTCTATTTCTCTATTATAAAATGGTTTGTGTTAGCATGAATAGTTTTTTATAGATTTCAACCCATGAATACCCTTATAATAGATAATTACACATGTTTAATTAATTTTTAATCCTCCATTTATCCACTAAATATGTGGAAGTTACAAATTGGAGACAGAGAACCATGGATCTAGAGCAGCACTATCGAATGATCGGACAAGGACTAATCCAAGTGGGATACGGTCATCTGTGAGAAACTGGTTACTATATTCACATTATAAAATCACATATGAAGCCATATATATATTTTAATACCTTATCTCAAGATGTTACACTAGGTAAAATGGCCATCATTGATTCTAAAATTCATTAAATTACTTATAAAAACCATGCTCTTTATTAAACATTAATACCTAATTTATTACATAATATTACACTTAATACCACCCAAAAGATCGATAAGTATATTTTATTTTCTAATTATGTACATTAAATAACAAGTTAAAATAGGAGAAATAATATATTTATTGAAAATGTCCTTAACATGCTCACACTTAAAACTGCATGGGGTAACCTAGGGACATACATAAGAAATGGGTGAGCTATAAAGGCCAGTAAGGGAATAAACATGGTATAACATGAAGAAAATAGTACATGTTAGATAGTAGGAATATCATTGGAGCATAAAAGGGTGATAATCCTAAACATGAGTAATATGGAATGATATAGAATAATAATCATAAAGGAAACATCAGAAATGTGGCAACAACTTAAAACACTACATCATAAATATTGTACAAGGATAACAACCAAGACATCATGATAGAAAAAGTTTAATAAACGAAAAAGGATCAGTCATTATCCCAACATGATTTCTCATGAGGCTAAACATTACCTAATACATTGGAGTTTTGTACAATTCCAGGCACACCTGTCACTTTCATTTCATTCTCATGCTTAAGTACGCCACATAGATCATACAACATAGATTCATTCATCATCTTAATTTATTACTAGATAAATGAGTTCGGAATAAATAAATTTAATTCCTCAATAAATAAATATATTTTTATAATGGTGAAAATCATTGATAGGAAATGGGTGCAGGTATTCACTACACAATTGTTTGTCATGTCAAATCACAATGAAATTTCATCAGTATAACGAGGGCATATGAATGTTCCTGGGAGGGAATGATGAGAGTTAAAAGTGTATGTAATTGTTTATACATAACTTTTATACTACGGGGTATATAATAACTTATCTCATCATAAATAATTTAATATAAAGGACAAAATATAAGTAAGATACTTGAATAAATATGATAAAGGGAGGATCCTTTACCATGAGAGTGTTTCTTTAAATACTTATGAGGTGATTCTTGAGATCTTTAGAGAACCTTGGGAGGACTCTAGATAGAGGGGGGAGAGATTAATTACGTTCCAAAAGTATTATAGTGAAGATAAATTGGATATTGGGTGGGTTTATATAGTAAATGGGTGGGGATTTTATTAATTTTTCTCAAACTTAGGTTTTGGACTCTATATAATAAAATAACCAAAACCAAAAAACAACCCATGGTTTCTTCCAAATGGGAGTAGTTTTCATTAATTTATAATGAAAATTATTGAACAGTATAAAATAATACCATTTCTTTTGTGGATGTGAGTCTTACTCTTTAAGAAATGATTTTAAAACAATAAAATATATTAATGTTTTTGAAGGATTCATAATGGATTTATAAAATTTAACAAATAAATATAAAATAACATTATTTTTTAGGTAAAACATATATTTCATCATGAATACCTTTTATATTTTTTATTACATCATTTTGGTGTCATTATGATGTCATAATTCATACTGTATATTTATATGGAATTTAAATTTTAACTGAAAATTTGAATGTCTTGGAAAATTATAAAAAATTAACCATTGGATAATTTAGTAATTTTGATTCCAAAAAAATATTCATTATAACTAAATAATTTTCTAAATATGTTCATTTTATCTTTTTAAATAATAATAGACATTTATTGATAAATGTTGGGTTTTTTTGACAATAATAGTTTTTGAACCCTTATAAAAATTAAATTTGACTGCATAAAAAATATATGATGATTTACATTTAAAAAATATTATGTATTTCAAAAATACAATAATTCATCAAACTAGATGTCTTAATTGAAATTGAATTAAAAATAAAATATGTGTTTTATTATATAAAAATAAAAAACATTTATGAAATGATAAGATTTAAAGATAAAAGTTATTCAATTGAAAATACAAGATAAATATTCATATAATTATGGTCTTGATACATATACCTTAAATACACCAAAAAAACTCCCTATGGTTAAGGTGTGATATGGTGGGACTTTTATGGGGCGGTTTAGTGAACATGGTTTGTGTCATGATCTCGACAAGCTTGAACTTCTCCAATAAATAGTTTTGTTGACTCTTAAGTTGTTGGATCTCATCCTGGGCTTAGTTAATGGAAAACTATAGTGATTATATTTGTCTGATCCAGAACATTCAAGAATGAACTTCCTTATTTAAATTTCGGCTAACATTCCTTTTTTGTCTAATTAAGTAGTTGTTAGGTGTTTGGGCTGTTTTGGGGTGTATCTCGAGGGTGTGGGACACTAAAGGGGGAGAAAAGAGGCCAAAAAGTGTGAAACTCAAAGTTGGCGCATGGTTAGAACAAACTGTGCACTTGTCCCTAGAAACCATGCATCATGGGGACCCTTTCAGACAGAGGATAATGCATGGTTTCCGCATTGTTTTCCAATTTGTTCTGGTCCTCCCAAGAAACCATACAGCTTGGCCTCTCTGGGACAGAGGGAGTCGCACAGTTGGAACACAATTAGGCTAACTGTGTGGACAAACTATGTGGCCTTTAAAAAGTTGGTTTTTATCATTTTTCCCTCCTGGCACTATTTCTTTCTTCCCTATATTTTCACCCCATTTGACCCCCTATAACAAGGGTGACGAACCAGGAGCCCCATCCCCCCATGGGTGATTCTCCTTTGATTCTTGGGAATTTAGAGTTATTTTTATTGTGAATCAAAGCTTTGGGTGAGTCTAACACTCTTCCATATTCTATTTTCTTGATTAGGTCTTTTAGAATATCTCCTCTCCTACTAAAGACCTAAAACCCTGAATTTTCCTATAGATTCTAAGTTGGGTCTTTAAAGGCTGTTTGATTTTGAATCAAGGGATGTTTTTGGGATAGTAATAATCTTAGACCATAAGGCAGGTGGTATTTAAGATTTTTACCATAATATTGATGTTTTATATGTTTAGGTGGTTGTTAAAATCTATTTCCTTGTTCAACTATTGCAATTTTTTATTTACATACATTGTTTCGCTGACTGGTTATTGCTTAGACACCATTGGTGGTGGCCTACTAAGTTATTCTCACATGCTTCTTAGAACTCCATGGAACTTGGGTGCCTGAGAAGATTCTCCTTTTTTTGTGATACAGTTTCCGAATAGGGACATATTTTTTAATTAAATCATTGTATATTTGGTTGAAACAAGGGATTTTAGAAATATTTTGGGACTTGGGTCCGTGCTTGGGATATTTGTTATATTTGGTTTTGAAATTTTAGCTATGTGGATACCCGAAATATTGGGTATTCATCCTATTTTTTAGCATGTTATATTCGGTTACTTATTGGAGTTATCACATGTTTTCCATTTATTTATTTTTATCTAGTTAATATATCTATTTATATTATTTTTGTTGTGGTGTTACTTTGAAAAGTGGGTATATTCTCCCCAATGATTCTCCATAGACACGCACTACTAGTCAGCAACCTATGGCATATGGGGAGGCGTGCTTGAGTTCACATGACAACCCAACTCAGTGCACAAGATAGTGGCCACTGTCTCAGGGATGTTACAAAGATGTATTAGAGAATGTATATTTTCTTACTGTTTAGGGGCATGATAGATAAGAGTCTAGGATCTTATCAGGGCCTTTTAAGGGTCTCATGGTTGGGTGCTTGTATCCCCAAAAACGAGGAAAAATCAAAGTTTCTAATGGTGGGAATTGATGTTTAGTTTTTTTATTTATGGTTGATTATTATTTACACCTTGGTTGGGGAATTTGGATGTGATTTTATTGATTTATGAGGTGTATATCTTGGATCAGTATAGAAATAGAGGGTGTGTGGGTTCATGCATTGTTCTAGGAATATAAGATCTTTAGTTCATCTATATTTTTCCTGTGACTGACTGTAAATTATAATTCATATGATTTTTGTGAAATTTTTATCTTGTGTATTTTGATTATTGATCTATTCACGAAATATTTGATAAATGAAATGTTTTTAATAAAATGAATTTGAATAAATCATGGATTCTAGAAAATAGAGTGTTTTGAAATGTTAAATGTTTGGTTTTAGTTTATAATGTTTAATTAAGAAGGGGGATGAAAAATTATAAAATTAGTAGGGATATTGAAAATCTAAATCCCTAGTGTTGTTATCGGACCATGTGTATGGGTGGTTTGGGAAGTGAGAGCACCCTAGTTTGAGATCTTAGTTTTGGGTTGTAAGAATGTTTTGGGGTTTTTCTATGGTAAAAGATATGCACTTTTTGTTCCCTCAATAAGGTTGTGACAATGGGTTATGGGTTTTTTTCTGTTAATGTGGGTGTGGTAACTCTTAAGAGTTTTGATCATACTAGTTTTGTTCTAGACCCTATGGGGGGTGTTTGGATTGTGGTGTAGACATATGTATGTGGGTCTTGTTGGTGTTTTTCCTAGAGTAAATGTCCACTGGGGTGTGTTAGACATCATATGTTTTAGAGTGGGGGAAGGAGTGCCTCTATGAGTTGCGAGTTGGTTGAGGTTTTATGTGTATGGATTAGAGAGAGAGATATATACATTGACCTTTGATCAACATTACTCCAGTTTAGGGATTTAGTAACATTTGGCATTTAATGATAACCAGTGAGAGAGGTTGGTTGGGTTGTTAGTTAATTTAGGTGCATGTAAAGTAGGAAAACATTTAAGATGTTGGCAGTGGCACACTGAGAGTGTTTCCTAATGTGGGTTTAGCATATAAATATAAGTGTGAATGTTAATGAATTTGGAAAATGGGACTCGAGTGGTGGTTATGAGTTGATAGTTTTGGGAAATAGAGGGTATTCTCATGGAGGGTTGGCCTGGTGTGGAAGGTTCCTTAATATGAAAAGCATGAGTGGTTTATTTAGAGGTGGAATTAGTGCAAATTTGGTGTTATCTGGTGTGGTAAAAGTGTATGGATATTCCTTATTTTCTTTCTTATAATATGTATAAGTGCTTGTGGTTAGTTTTAAGGTCAGTTTTGAAAAGAGTCAAGGCTGTTAGGAGCCTTTCCATGTTGCCTTGATGGTGGAAGATGCAGGAACCGATGTTGATTTTCGGAGAATGGGACAAGAGTGAACAAATAATTAATTGGAACTTCTAGTGTAGAAGTGAAACTTGGGGTAGTGGTTGTATTGTGGTTGGGATTTATTTTATGAATAGTTGGTTTTTTGGATGACAATTTTGAGAATTCCTCAAGTCCAAGGAGGCTGAAGGACCTGGAGGAATGTTCGGATAAGTGAGTGCTTGTTGGGCCTAGATCTAGTGATGTATGATCTATGTGACCTAGAGTCAGGTTCAGTGTGCAGTCATAGGAATGTTCGGGACCTTGAATTATTTGAGGAGGTAGATTTTTTGGATTTCTTTGGAAATAAATTATTCCATTTTGGATGGATGAATAGATGGCTCAGGATAAATTCTTGTCATAATTCTACGGGATCATAGTGGGACGTGTGGGTTATGCGTGAGGAAGTTGGGTTGTGGTTCAGTGTGGTGGTCGATGTAATACATGTAAATATACATAGTAATTATTGAATAAGTTGAGTGGGGTAATGGAATTGGTGACAAGTGGAATGTTAGGTTGCTAATTTTTTTTCAGAGGTTCGTGAAGTGGTAGGGTGTTTTGGTCAAAAATCCATTTCGAATTGTGGTGTTTGAGTGTGGGTGAAATGTTGGTAGGAAAGAAATTCTGAAACTTATGGCTAGTTAAGGTGTCCTCATAGTGGTAAGTGAAATCATTTATGGGTAGTTTATGGTGGTTTACATCAATGAATTCTTAGTGTACTTTTCGCTAGTGACAATCATGTCTAATGTGTTTACATCATATTGGGTGAGATGAGAAGGATATGGATTTATTCCTAGAGACTTGAGTGTTTTTTGATTGAATATGGGAAATATTGGAGGTTATTATATTGAGAAGGCATACGTGGAGTCGTGTGGTGGGGAGTACACCATCGACTGATTGCAGGTGAGGTCCTCAAAATGCAATGGATGTCAGAGAATTACATGGGTTTTGTTCTTGGAAGCCGTGAATGGGTAGTGAGTAATGTTGGTTATGTTTTCATGGTAATGGCTGGACCATCATTTCCACTTTTGATGTTCAAATAGTGATCGAGCGTGATCCACAGTGGTTGTAATGTCTTGATGAAAGTGGTGAGAACAACACTAATAATGTGGGAAGGGCTAGGTCAGCCATTGATGAATGGAGTGGGTCATGGAGTGGATGTGGTGGAATCAGGTTTCCAATGAGAAGTATGTAATGGAATGTTTTTATTCCTTGTGGAAGGCCAGTTGGTCCATGGATGAAGAGGCAGATTGATTCGAGCAACAACTTCAAACTCAGGCTAGTTCTATAGGTGACACGAGGGGTTGAAACGGGACAGGTTGGCAGAAGATGTAGAGCCGACAACAGTTCATAGAGTAGAGGATTCTATAGTGGTGAAGTATCAACAGAGGGTGATAATGGACACTAGTAGGTGTGCATGGATTATGGGATATGTCTTAGGTTAGAAGGAATCATGTCCAAGTAGAGGACTACATGCTAATAGGGGAATTTGGGTGCTAATAGGGTTAGTTGGCAAGGATGGCTTATCTCAGTTGGGAAAAATGGGATTAATGTAGTGGGTTGTAACTGAGTTTCAGTTAATTTGGAGAGTTTAAGTTCACTCTAGTATGATAATGGGTTTTGAGGAAGGACCTAGTAGTCTCTGGTAGAGACAGTGATGACAGAGGTGTGATTAATCTAGGTGGTCTCAACGGCAAGGATGAGTGCTAGAGTTGGGTGGAGTTTTCATGGATGTTTGAGCATGATGAGTTGGAAAATGTGTCGAGTATGTTTTAAATGTCTATTTGGGGTTCTTTCTGTCTCCTTGTAAATGGAAGAGGTTCCCAACACTAGTTTATATTGGTGAAGAGCTATAGTATATGGTTCAGGTCACCCTGGCGGTCAAGTGGTCGGTTGATGATGTGAGTGGTAGTATGAGTTTTATGGACATAGGTAGGAGCCCTCTAGTCATGTAGTATTAGTTATGGGCACAGGATTGGGTATTGACTCGTTGAGTTCCTTGAGACGAAGGTTATTCTTTGGTGTACATAAAATGTTACGAAATGGTGTGAGGTCCTTGGGCCTTGAGTTTTGAACTAATGAAAGTCGGGGAGTGTGGTTGGAATTAGTGTATCCCTTCAGTGACATTGATCCTAGGTCACCATTAGACTTTTGGAAACTATGTGTGATTAATCCAAGTGTTTTGGTCCATTAATGGTGGAGATGATCATACCGAGGGAATTTTGGTTTGCTCTCCCAATGTAACATAGTGCCTTGTTAGTTTACATTTCATGGTGGACCAATGATGTTACCCAGACCCTTCCCTTTTGTTAATGTTGGTAGTGATGGGGTCGAGGTTGATGCATCCTTTAGGAGCCTTAAGTTAATGTTTTAGGTTTATGGTGGAGAAGGTCTCTTTGGGTAGGAATGATTCTTAGGTCCATGTGTTATAATGGTGTGGTCATGTCTGGGAGAAAGGTTGGGAAATGAATGTTGATAGGTGGGCTATGTGGCCCGACCATTGGTCTTGGAGGATCAGTATGTTCTGGAAGTATGAATCGAGGATGAGCTGTTACAAGGTGAAGAGGTTGTAAGATCGTGACTATTCATGAATTTATGTCCTAGTATAAATTTTTGTTAAACATACTTTGTTTGGATAATGAAGTGGTTCTTTGGTGTTTGGGAAGTTTTGGGGGTATCCCAATGGTGTGGGACATGAAAGGAGGAGAAAATAGGTTAAATAGTGTGCAAGGTATTCTTGGTGCATGATTAGAAAAAACCATGCACCTAGACCATGAAATTGTGTGTCTTGGGGCCCCTTTTGGATAGAGGCTAGAACATAGTTACCACATGGTTTGTAAAACTGTGCTCCTGATCCCAGGAAACCATGTGGGTTGGCCCCTCTTGGATAGATGGAGCAGAATGTTTGGTTTATAGTTTGGCTAATCAAGCGGGCAAACTGTGTGGCCTTTAAAAAGTGGGTTTCCACTGTCTTCCCCCTCCGGATACTACTTATTTCTTCCCCATATTTCACTCCATTCGACCCCCTATAGCATGGGTGATGAAACAGTATCCCCCTCCACCACCATGGGTGATTATCATTTGATTCTTGGGAGTTTGTATTTCCTTTTGGTGAAAATAAAATTCCCATATGAGTCTAAAACTCTTCTTTAATCTAGTTTCTAGATTAGGTCTTGTAGGATTTATCATATACGTTTAATTCCCTAAAACCCTCTCTTTTCTAGAAGATTCTATGTTTGGGCATTAAAGTGTGTTTGAATTCAAATCAAGGGATGTATTTTGGAAAGTAATCATCATCTAGAATGAGGTAGGTGGTCTTTAATATTTTCCCATAGTATTTATGTTTTAGATGTGTGTTTGGTTGTGTCAATGTGTTTCATTATTTACTTGTTGCACTATATTATTTTTATTCATTGTTACACTGACTGGATATTGCTTAGACACCATTGGTGGTGGCCTACTAAGTTGTAATCACACCCTACGAGAGATGGCATGACACTTGGATACCTGAGTAAATGCAATTTTTTTATGATACAAGTTTAGGATAGGGAGATGGTTTCCGATCCATGTGTGGTTTGTTTGGTTGGATAATAAGATATCATTATTGATTTGGGACTTATGTATGTGCTTGGGATCTTTGGTAAATTTGGTTTTGAGATATTACTTGTATGACTACCTACATGTAGTGTATTAATCATGTTGTTTTAGCATATTCTATTTGGTTACTTATTGGTGTTGTCACATGTTGTCCATTTATTTGTTTCCTTAGTTTACTATATCTGTTGATATTACTTCTGTTGTGGAATTTCATTTTAAAGTGGGTATAGACTACCAAACATTAATCCATAGACCCGCACTACTAGTCGACAACCTAAGGCATATGGGGAGGTATGTCTGAGGTCACATGATAATCTAGATTGGGGAACTTTATTGTGGCCACTGGTTCAGAGACATTACACTATCTCCATTAGAATCTCTGATAATTGGGCATCATAGGGTACGATCCTACAAGTGGAGGCCATCACGTTCTTTTTCTGGGTCAATTGGATTTGTTAAAATACTATATTTATGCTAATCATATGATTACTTTTAAATGACTGTATTATCCATGGTTATTATTCTTAATGATCTTTTAAATATGATATATTAAAACCAAGGATGTGACTGTGTTTTCTATAACCATAATAAATAATAATACATATAATTAAATCACAAGGGGATTTTATTTATAAAAGTTCGAGTCGTTACAATCTTCCCCCCTTCAGAAATTTCACCAATAAAATTTTCATTTACCATACTTAAATAGATGTGTGTAAATCTATTTCATCACCTCCTATAGTTCCCATATTTCTTTTTCAAACTTGTGTTTTCTCCACAACACTTTGACAAGGTGTCTTGTCTCGTTTCATAGAAACTTTTCCCTATGATCTAAGATTTTCACTAGCTATTCTTCATCAGAATGATCATGATATAATAGTACAACCTCTAGGTTGAGTAGATGTGAACGTTCTGGTATGTACTTCTTCAATAGAGATGTATGGATTATATAATGTATTTAAGATAGGTTAGGTGGGAGTTCTAGTCGATAGGCCACCACTCGGATGAAATTAGGGATATCATATGATGGTTTGTATCATAGTATAAGATTTCCATTCTTCCCAAATCACATCACTTTCTTCCATAAAGATATGTAGAGAAATACCATGCCTCGAATATAAATCTATAGGTCTCATCGACTAATTTTCAACATAGATCTTCTATCGACTCTAAGAAGCCTTGATGTGTTGTTGAATGGTATTATAGTTTCCACCATTTCCATGACTATTTCAAGACCTATCAGTTTTCATTCCCCAACATCATCCCAACATGCAGGTATTCTTCACCTCTTCAAATAAAGGGCATCATAAGGACCCACTAGGAATCTTGAGTGGAAACTGTTATTTTACGAGAACTCATCCAAAGAGATATATTGATCCCATCCTTCTTTTAAGTCAATATTGATTTCTCTCAACATGCCCTCAAGTGTCTATATTGTCCAATCAAATTGGCCATCATTTTGGGGGTGATAAGTTGTGATTAAGATAAAATTAGTATTTAGATCATGTTGGAGACTCTTCCATAACATCAACATAAATTTTGGATCTCGATCAAATACAATATATAGTGGTACTCTATACAGCCTTCCCACTTCTCTGATGTATATCTATGAATGTTTATCCAGTGAGAAGTCCTAATGAATTGTGATAAAGTGAGTTTTCTTTGTAATACAATCAACAACAAACCATATAGCATTATTCCTCTCGATGTCTTCAAAAGACCAATGACAAAGTACATGGTGATTTTTTTCCCATTTCCTCATAGGTGCGTGTAATGTTTACAACATCACATTAGATTTTTATCTTTCCTCTTTCACTTGCTAACATAAAAGAAAACTTTATGTTTATTCCATGATATCCTTATTCATAATGTCCCATAAATAGTTCTCTCGAATATCTCAATACATATGGGCTTCCAAGATGGATAGAGAAGTTAGAACTATATGCATCATCCAACATCTCCTTCTTTAGCTAAGGATTTGATGGTAAAAATAGTCATGACCAAAATCCTACAACTCCTTGTTCATTAACGTTGAAATATGAGGATTTCCCTTTTCTTACAGTTTCCACTTTCTTCTAAATTCCCACATCATTTATTTGAGAATCCCTTATCCTATACAAAAGGTATGGTTTAACAATCATTTGTGAAAGGATTGATGGTGTTTATTCCTTTATAACTCGAATGTCCATCCGTTGTAAATCTAAAAAGATTGGATCACTTGGAATTATCATCAAGGAATGTTTTGTGGGATCCTTTCTACTTAGATTGTCTGTCACATAATTCTATTTTTTGGGATAGTAGTGAATTGATAAGTCATAGTCCTTGATCATCCCTAACCATCTTCATTGGTGAATATTCATATCTTTCTGTGTGAATATGTATTTTAGGATCTTATGATCTGTATATATTTCACACTTCTCCCCAAAGAGGTAATGCTGCAATATTTTTAACATGAATATCACCACAGTCAGCTCTAGATCATGTGTTGGGTAGTTCGGCTCATCAAATTTCTACTTCCTTGAATCATAAACTGTAAATTTTTCATTTTTCATTAACACACAACCCAATCCATTATTCAAATCATCACTAAACACCACCAAATTTTATCCACTTTTTAGAAGTGTGAGTACAGGTACAATGATTAGCCTTATTTTCAACACTTAGAAGATCTATTCACATTCATCATTCAAAGAAAACTTGAATCTCTTCTAAGTTATCTTGGTTAGAGGGGTTTTCAATAGATATAAATTACTCAATAATCGACAATAGTAACAAGCTAATCCAAGGAAACTATAGATATTTGTAATAGATTTTGGCCTTGGACATCCTTAAATTAATTCAATCTTTGAAGGATCCATTGATATGCTATCACATGTGATGATATTCCCCAAGAATGATACATCCTTTAACCAAAACCCACATTTTTTGTACTTGGCATAAATTTTCTCCTTTTCTAAGTTCTTTAACACAGTTCTCATATGATCCTCATACTTCATTATTTTGGATTATATTAGAATATCATCTATAAATACTACGATAAAATATTCAAGGTAATCTCTAAAGACTCTATTAATCAAGTCCTTGAATATTTTTGGAGCATTAGTGAGTCCAAAAGGCGTTACTATGAACTCATAGTGCTCATACATTGTATGAAAAGAATTCTTAGGGATATCATCATTCACCCTAATTTGGTAATATCCTGACCGTATATCCACCTTGTATTGGAACTGTACTTCATATAGATGATTGAACATGTCATAAATCTATGGAAGAGGATACTTGTTTTTATCATGAACTTTTTTAGCTCAGGATAATTGGTGAAAACACACATTGACCCATCCGTCGTTTTGATGAATATGACTTGTTCACCCCATGGTGAAGCACTTGGGTGTATGAACCCTTTATCTAGATTATCTTGTAGTTTTTTATTCATCCCCTCAAGTTACACAACATCCATTCTATATGGATTCTTGGATAATGGTAACACTCCAGGTATAATTTCAATTGAAATTTCAAACTCTTGGCTATGAGGAATAATTGGGAATTCCTCAAGTAACACATCCTTGTATTCCCTCAAAATGGGCATGTCTTCAAGGATGATTCATTCCATAGACTCAAACATTTGAGCTAGATATTATTTCTTGTAGGGAAAAATATCCATGCATGAGATGTCATTTATAAACAAGATTCATCAACCTCCTTGCATTTGTATATAATTGGAGGATGATTCGTGATACACAGAGTGATTTCCTTCTTGCGCAAATTTATATTGAATATATATAGGGAAATCCAATCCATGCATAGAATTGAATCAAATTACACTAATGGGGGATTGATATTATTTTTCAAGGAGAACATTTTTGAAAACGTCAATAGGTAATACAAAATCATAGATGTTTTCCCTAATGATATAATATCATTTCAGGTGTTGACTCGATGATCCTAGAAAACATACAAGATATTCTAATAGGGAATGAATTGAAATTAAAAATTACATATAATACTCTGGAGTAGAGGTCACATGTACTTCAGTCATCATTATCCATCTTAACATATGACATTCCTTGTTCCCTCGATCTTGTAGGTTTTTTATGCTCATCATGCTTGACAGTCTTCGACATAGAGAATTGTCTTGGATAATGCCTAACTTCTCCACATTTACAAAATAGAAATATATATTGTGCCTTATATTGAAATTTATTTCCATCCATCACATTATCTATTTTTCAATGGAAATTGGATACATTATTCCCTATCTTTCCACACTAGAAACATCTCCCAGTTCCTTTGTGAAATTTTCCTTGGTTCAACTTTCCAAACTTTTGCAAAAAGGAAATTGTGTTTTCTTTCCCTCATCACCATTATTAGATGATATTCCTTGAGATGTATTCTTCATCTTCATTGAATTCATTGGGCATTATAAAATGTTCCATCTGTTAATTTTTATTTTTGATAGCTGGTTTGGAATAATCAAACGATGTCTTACTTAATCACCCATCATGTTATGCATATCGTTTGGGTAGCCATCACATTTCCCTTCTCATTGGTTATTTACCCAATTCATCCTATTTTCTGTCATTATATAGAATAACGTAAAACTTAGGGATGAGTATTTTTAAATTATTAAACCAATAAATGATAATCCAATGACATTAAAGGGATGACTTATAAATTACATGTATTTACTTAACTTATAAATTTTGAGGATTCAATCTGGGTTATCCATGATCTATTTCCTAAAATATATTATTATGTGCATTTTTGTGTTCCCTTAATAATGGTTTATAATGAGATTATAAATTTACCAAATAATATCCTCTAGGAGTGTCAAACCATGTGTTCAGTAAGGCCCATTTTTTAGCACCAGTTCACAGTCAAGTCTAGCTCAATACGGTATTTTCATGTTTTACCCCTATCTACATATGTTCCAGAGCCACACCCTATTGTAGTATCTAGACATGGATGTATTTTATTCATAAACCACTTACTGTATACTTAAAAAAAATTAGGGATGTTTTATTATACTAAGTGTTATCCCTAATGCTTTTACTAGAGTTTTCTAATCCTACTCAGAAAAATAACTAAAATTTTTCTTTGATACCAACTACAACAACCATGTTATTTATTACACATTAATACATTGTTTATTAAATAAGATTACACATAATACAACTTTAATGGTTGGTAATTACAGTGTATTTGGGAATTAGGTATATTACGTAACAACTTAAAATAATAAAGAAAATATCTTTATCGAAAACTTCCTTAACATGCTCGCACTTAAAACTACATGGGATAACCTGGGGACATACATAAGAAAGAGGTGAGCTATAAATACCAGTAAGGGATTAAACTGGGAGTAAAAAGTATAAAATAGAACATGTTAGGTAGTATACATATCAATGGTGCATAAAAGTGGTGAGAATCACAAACATGTGCAATAAGGCATGATATAGCATGATAATCAAAAAGGAAACTTGTGAAATGTGGAAGCAACCTAAAATACTACATCATAAACATAGGTCAAGGATAAATGTAAAGACATCATGATGGAAAAAGTACCATAAATGAATAAGGTTCACTCCCTATCCAAACATGACATCTCATGAGACTAAACATTACTCAATGCGTTAGAGCACTATATAATTCTAGGTGCACCCATCACATTCATATCATTCTAATGTTTAAGTGTGTTACATAGATCATACAACAAGGATTAATTCATCATAATAATTTATTCCATAATCAAGGAGTGTATAATATATACATATAAGTCCTCAATAAATAAGTATATGTGTACAAGGTGAACACCCATGATACGAAATGGGTATGACTTTTTACTAGACAATTGTTTGGTATGAAAAATCACAGTAAAGTTTTTCCAGCATAACGGGGGTGTATGAATGTTCATGGGAGGTATTTATGGGAGTGAAAGGATTATCTCATAATTTAGATTGAAATTGGATATTATGTAATAACCTATACCATCAGAAGAAAATAAAGATAAAAGAAATAAAATAAGAAAGATACTTGAATAAAGAGGAGAAAGGGAGGATCCCCTACCTTGAGAGTGTGACTTCAAATTATTGGGAGGATATTGTTGGGAGCGTGGGGGCACCTTGAGAGGACTTTATAGAGGGGATGAAAGATTAAATATGATCTCAAAGGATTTTAGTGAAGATAAATGGGTTCTTGGGTGGGTTTATATAGGAAATGAGTGGGGATTTCTTTAATATTTCTCAAACTCAGGTTTTAGACTCTATATAATAAAAATCAATACCATGGATTTTACCAATTTTTTATAGAAAATGGAAGTGTTATTAATTATTTCATATGTCTAGGGGACTAACATAATAAAATTATACACTTTCTTATGTGGAAGTGAGTCATACTATTAAATTAATAATTTTAAAACCATAAAATATAGTAATGGTTTTGGAGGATTTGTAATGGATTTATAAAATTAATAAAATAAACTTAAAATCACATTATTTTAAAGCTAAAACATAGATTTATTTCATGTATTCCCTTTACAGTATTTATTACATCAGTTATGGTTCATTATTATGTCATAATACACATTGTATATTTATAAGGTATTTAATTTTTACCCGAAAATTCGATTGTATCTGAAAATTATGAAAAATTAACTATTTGATAATTTCAATGTTCTGATATTAAAAATATTCATTTAATATAAATAATTTTCTAAATATGTGCATTTTCACTTTTAAAATATTAATTGACCTTTTTTGAGAAATTTTGGGTTTTTTACAATTAACAGTTTTCAAACCCGTATAAAAATTACATTTGAATTTATAAGAATTATATGATAATTAATTTTTAATAAAATAATTTAATAATAATAATTTACTAAAGTATTTATTATTTTAAAATTCAATTAATTCATCAAAATAAACTTCTTAATTGAAATGGAATTAAAAATACAATTTGTGTTTTATTGTATAAAATTCAAAATCATTTACTTAATGATAAGAAGTAAATATAAATGTTATTATATTTAAAATAAAATACTCATATTCATATCATTACGGTCTTGATAAATATCTCTTTAATACATCAACAAATTACTTAAGGGTAAGTTATGTGATTATGAGACCTTCATGGGGTGGTTCAGTGAATAGGGATTGGGTTGCGATCTTGATGAGCTTGAACATCACCTATAAACAATTTCAATCATGCTCAAGTTGTTGGATCTCATCTTGGGTTTGGTCAAGGGAATAGCTCTATGATGTTATCTCTCTTATAATCTCTGATAAATGGGATTCATAAATTAAGATCCTACTGGTTGAGGTCATCACTTCCTTTTTCTGTGTCAATTGGATTTATTAAAACTCTATATTTATACTAATCATATGATTAATGTTAAAAAAATAGGTTATTAATGGTTATGATGATTGAAAATATTTTAAATCCTATATAATAAAACTAAGTATTTTCATGTGTTTTTTATAACCATAATACATAATAAGACATTTAATTAAATCATAAGGGGAATTTTATTTATAACAGTTTGGGTCATTACATTACTAAAGAGAAAAATCCCCAAAAATCATTTATATCCTTGATCGAGTAAGAACCAACTTTATTTATAGATTTATCTACTTCAAAAACTATTGGAGTCACATTAAAAAGGATTGTAGATGAAGAAAAGACAAAAAAAAGAAGGAGAAGATGAACATAGACATACCGATTTATGTAGTTTGGGAATAATCCCAACATCCACCGAGAGCTAGAATAAATTCACTATAATTTGATATCACAATTATAATGAGGTTTTATAGTTTCAAACACACCAAAATAAAATCATGAATGAGATAATAAATAATAGGAATCATTGTACCACAGACCACACAATAATTCTAGTGTTCTATAGTGAATATTTGTTGGAATTCTGCACAACTACGGTGTTGCGGCCTCCCAAGTCCCAGATACTTTTGTGGGTGGTGGATAAAAGTCTATGAAGCTATAGTAGAATTGTATCCAAAGTTTGAGATTCTATAGGGGTGAATCGGGATTCAAGTGTCATATTTGTTGGATTGGTGTAGTCCAATCCATTTGTATGGTATTGGGTCTAATGCTAGTGGACCATACTGAACACCAGAACACAAATATCGTTGGTTGAGCTCCATAGTGAGATCATTGGGAGTTTTTGGGGAAATGTGCCCCTAATATTGGAGCTGAATTTCCCTGACCCAATTTGTAGGGAAATGTACCAACCCTGACCAATTATAGTAGAGCTGAATAAGAGACACCAACAGGGCACTAGAACAGTGTGGAATTTGGCACAGTTATTGTAGAATATTATAATTTGGAGACAGTATTCATGTAGTCTTATATACATCTAGGCACCAAAAACTATATAATCTTGGATTAGTTGGTCGTAAAACTATATCAGTGTGTACATCCATCCACTGTTCACTGTAGTACAGTGGACTTATTATGTGGTTGGTGGCCCAGTGATTCATCTTATTTATGATCTCATTCAAGAAAGGGTTTTGGTGTGTGTGAAACTCTGAAACCTTCTTGTAATTATGCTCCCAAATTATGGTAAATTGATTATGAATCTCTATGGACATATGGATTATTCTTGAACCATGTAAATCATTGTGTATGTGTTCATCATCATCATTATCTACTTCTTTTGTTTTTATCTTTTCTTCATCTGAAAACCACTGTTTTTGTGACTCCTGATGTTTCCACAACAACTAGTATCAAATTTTATGTTAGGAATTATCACATTAAACATTGGATATGTATGAAGTAAATTTTATTATTTATCACTTCGATGGAACTCACATCAGTTACTATAGGTTTCTTATTAATGATTATCTTTATCATAAAAAGATACACTTTCAACTTCTAGGAGTAAAACCAATGGATATGAAGTAGACAGAGTGGGGGATACTTGATCTATAGGTTATAAGAGTTGTGAGACTTAAATTTTCCAAACAATGTGGTGTTCAACATTATATAGAAGAAGATGAAGATCATACTAACGAAAGCTCCCACATATATGTATGAGAAGTATTTACCACCAAACAAAGTGTACCTAGTGTGATGATTGTTCAATATAAAAATTATTGAAGGGAATATTTTGGTAGATCATATCAATGAATTCATCCCCATCACAAGTTAGTTGATATCTATGTTAATTGAATTTGGTCATGAGTCATGTTCCCTATTTTTACTATCATCATTACCTGATAGTTGGGAAGCAACTATAATTGTTGTACATAGTAATTCACAGAATACCAAGATGGTTTTGAAGGATATGCATGAAATACTCCTCAATGATGAAAATATAAAGAAGACAATTAGGTTGATTAAATGTTTCTATTTTGAAATTTAAAAAATGAAGAAGATATGCACGGTGAAATAATCACAGAGGATGATCAAATTCAAGAGGAAAGAGCTGAGACAAGACAAACGGGGTTGGTCCTAAAAACTAGATTTTTAGGAAGAAATGACATGTCAATGAGTGAAAATAAAAAATTAAAGGCACTTGAAACTAATGGAGAAAACATGGTGGATGAAGGAATTGATGATGTGATGTTTCTGAGAATTGATAGATTTATATAGACTTGGGTTTTAGAATCAGGGGTATCATTCCATTCCACATATAAGAAGGGTTTACTAAATATATATGTTTCTAGAAATTTTGGAAAGTTGCATCTTGCATATAAGGAACCCTTTCAGATTGTGGGGAAGGGTGATGCACAGTTTAATACCAATAGTGAGAGTTTTTTGGTTCTAGAAAACATGAGTTATATCCCTATTTTAAGAAGAAATATTACTTATGTTGAGAATCTTGATGATGAAGGTTATTGTACCACATTCATTGGTGGTTCATGGAAGATCACCATGGGAGCTATAGTCATAGCTCAAGGAGAAAATAATTGTACCCTATAAAACATGATAGAAACAAGCATAGACATGATTAAATCAATAAAATATATTAGATATTCACAATTGTGTCACTACATGATCGGTCATATGAGTGAGAATAAGATAAATGTGATAGAAACAAACGGAATGCAACTGGAGATGAAGTCAATAGATGTTGGCCTATGTGAAGATGGTATCTCTAGAAAGTAGGAAAAAATAACTTTTATGAAAGGAGACAAAACACCAAAAGCTGGTCAGCTAGAATTGGTGCACAATGATGTTTGTGGGACTACACCCAGACATTACCTTGGAGGGTTATAGTATTATGTGATATTTATCAATCTCTCAAAGTGGAAGGTATGAGTTTACTTTTTGAAAATGAAATTAGATGTATTTATGGTGTTTTATAAGTGGAAGTCCATGGTGGAAAATCAGTCCTGAACTAAGATGAAATGTTTAAGGTCTGGAAATGGTGTAGAATATAGAAGTAAGGAGTTCATAAAATTCTATTATAATAATGGAATTCAGTGGGAGAAGTCTATTTTAGGTACACTATAATAGAATGGTGTAGCGAAAAGGATGAATAGGATATTGAATGAATGTGTCATTAGAATGAGACTACACTGAGGATTACCCAAAACCTTCTAGGATGATATAGTGAACATGGAAGCACATTTCATCATAAAGATTCCATCTATACTAATATGATAATGTCTACCCAAGGATCTCTAGTTTGGTAAGGATGTAAGACACACATATTTACAAGACTTTAGTTTTTTTTCATATGTACATATTAATGTTGATGCAAGGGATAAGCTTGATTATAAGTCCAAATCTAGTTACTTTATTAGATATGGAGATTAAGAGTTTGGTTACCACATTTGGGATGATCAGAAATATATGATCATCAAAATCTTGAACATGATATTTAATGAAGGTTTCACGTACAAAAAAGTTCATGCAGTTGATGTTGATAGTGGGAACAATGAATGAGACTCCCATGAGCAAGCTGATCTTGAAGGGTTACCTGAGCATGTGACACTAGAAATAGTGGGTCATACTCCTCAAATAGAGTTAAGAATGTCAACAAATGTGAGAATGAATATTCATGGGTATTCACCTTCTTTGCAATATTTTTTACTGACTAACGGTGGGGAACTAGAATTAATTGAAGAAATACTATTAAAGGAGTCGATCAAGTGGGAGTTGGATATGAAGGAGGAGATGAATTCATTACATGATAATAATAATTTGGATTTGACACCTTTATAATAAGTAAATAAATAATTTCATAACAAATGGGTATACCAGGTCAGGGAAGGAGATTATAGAAAGGGGAGTTATATGGAAAGGTTAATGGTAAAAGGTTTTCAATATAAGTAATGTGTGGATTTCACTAATATTTTCTCACCTACAGTAAATATTACCACCATCTGGGTGGATCTTGGCATTGTTGTATTAGATGACCTATACATAGAGTAACTTGATGTCAATATTTATTTCCTTTCTGGAGATATGGAGGAGGAAATCTTTATGTAGCTATCAGAGGGATATGTTGAGACGGGGAAAGAAGATCTCGTGTGAAAACTCCAAAATAACTTATATGGGTTGAAGTAGTCACCCAAGTTATGGAATAAATTTTTTCATTCATTTATAACTAAAAATTAATACAAATGGTTTGGAATGGATAAATGGTGCTACACCAACCCTTTTTTGATGAATATGTTATATTTATTCTATATGTGGATGACATGATCATTACATGATCATGTATATAGAGGATTGATGAGATGTAAGGGTAGTAAGATAAGGAGTTCAACATGAAATATCACGGATAAGATGAAAAGAATTTAGGGATAGAGATCAAGAGAGACCTCATAGCTAGAACCTTAATGTTTTCATAGGTTGGCTACATTGTAAAAGATCTGATAAGATACAATATGCTAGAAGAAAAGTCACTCACTATTCCCCTGAAGATCCATTTCAAATTATCAAAGGAGAAGACACTAAAGATGGAATAGGTGTTTGAGTACATGGAAAGGGTTTCATACACATAATCTACTGGAAGCATGACGTATGTCATGGTCTATAGTCAACTAGACATTGATCATGTAGTGAGAGTTGTGAGAAGGTACACGGATTACCCTAAAAAAAACATTATTATATTATGAAGTGGATACCGAGTTACTTGAAGGGAATAAATAAAGTATATATATTCCTTGGGAAATGAAATTCTTTATAGGGGAAGATTAGGATTCAAGTGGGATATTGTTCGATTGGTGTAGCCCGATCTATTTGGTCGATGTTGGGTTGAATTATAGCAGCCTATACCACACACCAGACTGCAACTCTAACTATTCAAGCTCTGTGGTGAGCCTGTTGGGGTTGGAGAGGGCAATGCGCCCCTACTCTGGGGTACAAAAGGCCTCTTGGACCAAATTTAGGGGAACAGAAGAAACTCTAACCTACTATAGTACATTTGATCAAGAGACACCGACATGGAACTATAGTAGCACAATATTTGACATTGTTATTTTATCATCTCAATCATTAGAGATAGTGGTAGTATAACTCCACAAGCTTCTAGCCACTAGACACTATAACAGCTTGGAATCTGGTAGCCACATCACTATAGCAGTGTTGTATTCTAGCCAAAGATCATTGTAGCACAACATCCTTACTATCCGGTTGGTGGCACAGTCCATGACGGATGGCCTTTAGCTAACACTGATGTGGTTGGAAGATCCGGACATGGGCATGTGTGACAGTTAGAGGCCCACGAACAGGTATGCGGAGACGAGGTTCCTTAGTGTCCCAGTACCATACCTCCTGGTTAGGATAAACACTATGGGATGATTATCGTAGGAAAGGATAGGGTCGTGCTTGGAAATTTTGACATGGACAGGCCATGCTTCGAATTCTACACTGCTATAGTGATGCGGCCACCAAATTCCAAGATGTTTTTGTGTCTGGTGGCTAGAAGACTGTGGAGTTATAGTACCACTATCTCTAAATTTTTAGATGATTCAATAACAATTTCATATATTGTGCTACTATAGTGACATGTCGGTGTCACCTGATCAAATGTACTATAGTCGGTTAGAGTTTCTACTATTCCCCTAAATTTGGTCGAGGGGGATTTTGTACCCCATATTTGTGGCATATATCCCTCTCCAACCCCAAAATGCTCACCACGGAGCTTGACTAGTTAGATTACAGTCTGGTATGCAGTATAGGCTGCTAGAATTTCACCCAACATCATCCAAATAGATCTGGATACCCCAATCTGACCATATCACACTTAAAGCCCGATCTTCCCCTATAATGAATTTCATTTCCCAAGGAATATATATACTTCATTTATTGCCTTCAAGTAACTCAGTATTCACTTCATAGTATACTATTTTTTCTTCTTTTGAAAGGCTTCATGCACAGGGATCCTCCTAATCCACAAATTTGGTTATTCTTGAAGGACCATATCTGGATCATTTTTCACAGTGTTTCAGATCAATCTATAACCACCAAAATTCTAGTTGGGCCTCAATCATTTATCTTTTACTTTATATATGTGAAGTGCAGTGCTCTTGATAGAGAGAGGCTATGGAAGGACTTCGGCGTCCTCTATTCTGAAAGTATTCCCTAGCGCATTGGGGGGGTGGATTTCAATATTATTGTTAGACCGGAGGATAAATAGGGGTGAAGATTTTCCTTATAAAGATAGCCAATAATTTGTTTCTTGTAAGGCGAGGAATAGTCTTCTAGAAATGGGGTTCAAAGGCGGAAAATTCACTTGGTGTAATAACCAGTGCGGTGGGTGATGGACACGGTGTCTGCTGGATCAGTGTTTGATGAATGAAGAAGTTGTCTCTATTTTTCTGGATACTAAAGTTTATCACATGGTGTGAGGTCTCTCATACCATTCTCCACCTTTCCTTTCCTTGGACTCAGGGGAAATGAGAAGGGATATGTTCCATTTCTCCAATATCTGAGTTGAGGAATTATGCTTCCATGATGTGGTGTGGGAGGCATGGAGCCTCAATAATCAGGGTAATCCTTGGTTCATTATCCATAACAACCTTAGACGGCTTAAAATCCTTCTAAGACAGTGGAGGAAAGACATTCTAGTGTGGGATCGGGATTTGGCTAAGATTAGTAGGGAGGTTGAGCGAATGGAGGTTGTTCTAGAATAAGACTGGGATGAAAATATATTTCATCAGTTAAAAATAAAAAAGGAAATTCCTTCTGATACCCTCCTGAAGTAGGGACATTTGGCTAAATAGGGTGTTGGAATTTGGTGGCTTTATGATGGGGATCAGAAAAAGGGTTTCTTCCATGCCTACATTAAAGACCATCTTCGTGTGCAGAGGCTGATCATTTTTAGGGATGATGGTTCTTATTCTAATGATCATGATGAGGTGGGTGGCATGGATAAGGATAGCCTTCGAGGTTTATTTGCAGTCCCCAATCCTATTCTGGCTGGTGGGTAGTCGAGGGGTGATTCTGATCTATTTTCAGAGATCCCCAGCTGTATTTCGGATGGTGATTATGTTAGGTTTAGGAGGACTTAAATGGAGGATGGAGTTCATGAGGCAGTCTAGTCCTTGTATCGAGAGAGTTCACCAGGGCCTGATTCCATTCTATGATCTTTTTATAGGGTGGCTTGGAACACTATTAAGGTAGATCTTGTGAGGGCAGTGCAAGACTTTTTCCAAGTATGAAATCTATCACGTATTTCATGTTCCACAAAGATGGTTCTCCTTCCAAAGATAAGAAACCCTCAATCCATTGACTAGTATCATCCCATATGCATGTGTAATATTCCTTAAAAAAAATTCGCGAGCCTTCTTAATAAAATTATGGTCCCTCATATGAGTTCTTGGGTGTCTTTTGAAAAACATGGTTTTATTCAAGGGAGGTCCATTCAAGGGGAAATTGGTGTGGTGCAAGAGATGGTTAGTGACATCAACCATAAATATTTTGGGGGGTAACTTGGTGATAAAATTAGATATGAGGAAGTCCTATAACCATTTGGAATGGGGTTTCATATTAAGGGTGCTGGCTTGCATGGGTTTCTCTAACTAGACTAGTGATCTCCTCTTCCTATGCTCCAGCTCGGCTTGTATTTCAACCTCATTTATGAGTAAATAATTCAGATTATTCAAGGTCTATAGGGGTCTTAGGCAAGGTGATCCACTATCCCCCACTCTCTTCATCCTCTTCCAAAATTCTTTTAGCTACTACATCAAATGGGTTTTTTCAAGAGAAAGGTCATATCCTAGAGAAATAGGTATGCAATGAGGGGTATTTCGCACCTGATTTTTGTGGATGATACAATTTTTTATCAATGGTTGTAGGAAATCATTGCATGGGATGAATAAGCTTCTTGAGGATTATTTTATGTGGAGTGGGCCAGTGGTGAATTTGGATAAATGCCTTTATTTTACAACCAAGAATACCACTGAACGCAAGGTCAAGGCCCTTGATGCCAATTTAAATATGAGCAGGGGATCATTCCCTATGGAGTATCACAGGGGGCCGGTGAGACCCTTTTCTCTTAGAATTAACCATTTTGATAAGCTAGTTGGAAAGATCTTGGGGTGCATCTACAATTGTAAAAACTGATTCCTTTCTTTTGGAGGTCGCATCACTCTTGTGAATAGTGTCCTTATTTTAATTACCATGCATGTTTTGTCCACCTTGAAGGTCCCTAGTAGTGTTTTAGATAACTTAGAGAATATCATGGTGTATTTAATTTGGCACGGGTAGATGGAGGGTAACATCATTGGGAATCGGGAAAGTGCCTAGATAGACCTCTATCTAAAGGAGGAATCAACATGAAGAGTGTTTCTGTGACCATTCAAGTGCGTCATGCCAAACTAGAATTGGAGGTAATGGAAGGTAGATCATTTTGGTGTATCATGACACAGGATAAATATAGGATAAATTTGAATTAGTGGAGGACGCGGTCCTCCAAGATCTGGAATCTGATTAACCCTTACACAGAGATCTTATATCAACACTCTAATTGGTTGGTGGGAATAGAAGACATTAATTTCTGGCATCATAACTAGTGGGTAGGAAGGCTACGGTTCTCAGGGTGCCCCACCTCGAACCTTTCAATCCATGAGGCTAGTGGTCATGTGGGATTTATTACTTCTATTCTGGATGAGAACCAATGAGATATTTTTAACTATGTGGTTACAAATGATGAACATGATAATTTTGTGTTTACAGGTTGCTCGTCAGGGGAGTTCTCTTTAAAGGAATTTTACTAGATAAGGAGGGATAATTCCATTTTTGATCCATGTGGTGGATGATATAGTGTAAGAAGGTCCCCTCAAAAATTTCCTTCTTGATATGGTGGGTTGGGAACCGTGCCCTTCCCATAGAAGAAAACATCAAGCGCATGGGTGTGCACTTCGCCTCACAATGCTGGAGTTGTCGTCACCCCAAGAAAGAAACATTTGATCATCTATTCGCTGATAGCGAGTGAAATAAATGGATATTGAAGGCCTTTGGTGTTTTTATGGGATGAAATGGTTAGGGAGGTACGCTGGAAGGTTTTCTTAGCACCTGGTTTCAGGGAGTAGGGGAACACAGTTCTTAGAGGAAGGTGAGGGAAATTATGGTTTTATAAGGTTACTGGATTATCTTGTCGATGAGGAATCATGTGTGTCATAAGTGTTGTCATGGATCAAAGATTTTCATTCTTTTCAAAATGAATAATTTGTTTCAGGACCTAGTATGGGTATGCACGGAGTGTCAGTTTGCACCGTCTATTAGTGGCTTGGTCTCGCATCAGTTTCTCTCCAACTGGGCTTGTTAGTAGGGTTAGCTCCATTGGGATCACTGGTGTCTGCTTCATTCTGGGCTCAATCTTAATACATATGGTCCTCTTATTGGGGGGAGATTCACAGAGGTGGCATCATCCGAAACCTAGAGGGATCTATGATGGCGGATTTCTCAGCTTCTTATGGTAGGGGCGGTGCCTTAAAGGCTGAGGTTCAAGTGATGCTCATGGGGATGGAGTTGTGTGGGCAGCAACACATCATGCTGAATGTGGTGGAAATAGAATCTCTCCTTCTATACAAATCATTATCTAGTACGAGCCGTTATCCTTGGAATGTTTCTTACCTCATTAGAAAGTGGAGATAGCTCTTGGGTAATCAAGTTGGGATCACTCACACATGGCGGGAGGGGAACCAAGTTGCATATTTCATGGACTCTCTTGTGTCTCTAAATCAGAGTATGTCTTCCTTCCTTAGAATTGGTTCTTTTCCTCAATAAGGGGAGAGGTTCGTTATTAACGATTCTCTGGGTTTGCATTATTTTAGACCCTTGTGATTTCTTTTGTTCCTCGGTTTCTCAATTTTATGTATTTATGTGTTTCCTTTTTAATCAATAAAATTTTGATTTTTAGTCAGTCAAGGTGTGTAAGAGGGCGTACACCACTAACATAGGAAACATTGAAGGTTTGTTGTTCAGCAAATATATAAAGGGGATAAATAGGGAGGCCAAGTAGACATGAAACCTGGGTATAGTGGATTTCATGGGGTTCTTATGGGATGAATCATAGTAGGATGAAGAGATCTCCCTAAACACGTGAAATGTGTTTAAGATGTGTCATGCGCCTGATGTGTTTCATGGGGATACATGATCGAAAATATATTATATATTGAGAATTGGAACAAAATGGACAATTTGATCAAGTGGGACATGAATGATGTGATTGTGTCTTTGGTATTGAGAGCATACATTAGAAAGAAGAAGGGTAGGTTGCAGGTAAGTAATATCTAGGTAAGCCTGATATGCCACAATGATTACATGAAGGGGAAATTTGATGGGGAGTGCAACCATGAGATCAGAAATTACTATTCCGGAGAGGCAATCACATATATTTTAGACATCCCACCTTATGATGCCTCCAAATAGACGGACTATTCCCTATGTTCTAATACCATACCTAAGTCTGAGGAGAGGTCTCACCAAGAAAAGAACATAAAAATGATCACCATTACAGTGTTCCAATGTTAGTGATCAATGCCCAACAGGTAGACCTTGTTGATCAAGAATGTGATCATGTTCTTCATTGATGGAGATGGCCATAAGGATCCAATGAGATTTATATTCTCAGCTAAAGTAATGGTAAGGAAGACTTAAAACTGGATGGAGAGGGTGGCAGATCAGGTGGAAATCGATCACATTTCATTCATGATTAGGAAAAAGATAGAAAAGAGGATTGAAAAGGTAGACAAGTTTATGTCGAGGTTGAGGAAGGTTGTAGTAGAGTCGGACCAATAAAATTTTCCATGACCTTGACGTTAACTTGGTCTCCTTTTACAGCCTCTTGTTAATCTCCTTCCTTGTCATAAATGAGTTTTTCTCCCTCACCAACTGATCTACCACCATCTCCATCCAGTTATGAGTTGTCTTACCCACTATGTTAGCTAATAATATATATCTAGAATGATCTTTATGTCCCTCTGGAATGATGAAGATAATGATAACATGCTCACTCGACAAGGTATACCTGAAGAACATCGGGAACTCGTTGTCTAACACTAACCTGGTGATGATGTAGTTGTTCATGCACAAGTGTGACCTCTCCTCAGACTCAGGTATGGTGTCATCACCCATAAAAGAGTCCTTCCAATTTGAGGGTTCATAAGGTGAGAAATCTAATATCTATTTGTCAACCTCCTAGACATAGTACTTATTGATATCGTGGTTGGGAACCCTGTTTAAGTTAACTGTCATGTTATCATTGTCCTATAATGGCCATACATGGCTATTCCATAACTTCAACCTACCATTCTTATTTTAAATATAATCTATGAAGACCTGAGAGTTGATATCATCCTTCATGTCCTACTCGATTGAGTCATCTTTTTCATTCACATTCCCAATATGTAGTATCCTACTGATCATGGAACCCCAGGATATACATTAGGTTTGGGGAATATCTTGAACACATTACACGTGTTTAGGAATCTCACTGCATACAAATGTGTTGCATCCCATAATAACCCCTTTACTTCTACTATAGTTGGGTCACATGTATCCTCTACCTCCATGATTAGATCCTTTACATCATTTCTACACAATGAATCGTACATGTTTCTTAGGTGAGTAGTGTACACCCTCATGTATACCTTGTAGACCATCACCTGATCCCCTAGCTTCATGAGGCATGGGGATTTGATGAACCTCTCTATGTTTTCATCTTTCACTCTGATGACCACCAAGGACATGGTCTTATAGAGTTGTGTCCCATCATGGCCTTGGTGAAAAACACTACCAGGAAGGATTCCAAATACATTAACATATAATGCATCCTTTCCATGTCTGGCTTTCCAAGAATGACATTTTCCTTTCCTACAATAACCATCCCATAGTGTTGGATCAACCTGATTAGGATGTCTACCAATGAGATACAAAGGAATTTCTTCCCTTCTTGCCTGTCAATGAGCCTCCACTTGTCGCACAGACCCATGTCCTGATCTTATGAACACTTCTATGTTTTCCAAGTGTCGTCTTCCCTAGACTATGCTAGTATCATCATAGTAAGTTCATTGTGCTGTATCGAATGGTGGCTGGAGTATTGCACTGATATTGTGCTACAACCACCCAAATAAAAGTTTCTACAATGGATGGTGGATAAAAGTTATCAGATCTAAAATATCTTTATCCCTGTAGTCCTCACTACTATAGTAATCATTCCAATGTTTTCACTGCTACAATTCCCTGTCAGTGTTTTCGGATCATATTTGTTGCAATCGGTTATAGTAGATATAGTTCACCAAAACATGGCATGGGGACATTATTCTCCTAGAGTAGGGGAATTTTTTCTAATGCAATCCCCAATGAGCTCACTGTGAAGCTTGACCCATTGAGAGTTTTGGACTGGTGTGTAGTATAAGACGCCATTATTTGGTCCAACATCATCCAAATGGATTATTCTACACCAATCCAACATGATTGAGAATTTTATTAAAGTAGACACTTAAAAAATATGAATTGGAACCAGGGTTTAAGGAAGATAACTACTTCCAAATATCATCCCTTTCTCCAACTCCACACACTTACATAAATAATGGATATGAATAAAAAAGTTAATGACTCACAAACCATAATAGTGATCTGCTGGGAAGAATCATTTATGATCTCAACCTATAGTTTATTATTTTAAAAGAGACAAATATTGTCTTTATTTGGGATTTCCATGCACGTGATAATCCATAAATAGTTTATACTTATAATTCTGAATGGTTTCCACAATATTTTCTAGATGTAGAATAGTAAGAAATGAAATTCATTTGTGACTGGCCATTTTTATAATGTAAGTACATTTCCATGACATCCCATTTTAGTGTGTTATACATGGAAAGAAATCTGAGTAGGTATAGTCACCTGAGAAACCTTTGTTAAAGCATGATAATGCACCCAATTAGGAGATGGACTTGGAGAAAATTGATATCCCCACTGTAGAAGAGTTTTTATTTTTTATATTTATTCCTTTGATAACATGTTAATTATGGAAATAATATAATTTTTTCACTAAACCCCATTAAAGTCTCGAAAACATTAAGAGAGGGAGATAGTTCATCTGTGAGAACCTATAATTATTCTAGTACTTTAATCTGGGGGATGGAGGATCACAAAGAGATTTTCCTACCTAGCCACTAATCGTGATCGAAGAAGACACATCATATGTGACATTGGGGATGATGAAATATAGTACCTTATCCTAAAAAAATTAGAGGAGTAAAATGATTCCATGACATCATATTTTCCATACAATTTATCCATTAAAAGGGAAATAAAGACAACATTGGGGGTGACTTTGAAATTAATTTTTGAGCTAAAAGATATCACAGGATCATGGTAATTTGTAACAAAAATGAGGGGGTCTAGATAATGATAATCTATATCAGATGATGAAGGGAAAATGAAGGAATAAAACCCATCTTTGGGACTTTTTACCCTTTTTGGGTGCTTCAGATCCACATCTAATGTTGCGGAAGATGTTAATGGATCAGACTGAGATAAAACCCCTAATCGATGAAATACATTTTTTTGAGCCACCGCCTCAAGAGGTTATTGAAGTCTCATCATCTTTAGAAAGAATACCCTCCTCTATAGGGTGAGGATGGGGAGCATGTCACCTACACTGTGAGAAAGAATGGCCTTAATGATGATAGTATGAAAATATCAAATCCTAATGGAATAATAAAATTATTTCTATGAAAAAATATGTGGACCGCCATAGAGAAATATAGTGGGTTCCAAGGATTATAGATCCACACAACTGTCATTGGTGAGTCCAGACCTATGTGTAGTCATGGGACCATCCAAATAACAAAAATCACTATCCATAAGAGGATCACAATTCCCTCATCAAATCTCTTATAAAGACCATCTATTGATAGATAGGATGAAGAATGTTTTTTGGTTTAAAATAGAGATAGTATTGGGGTTAGATAGATTCTAGGATATAAAAACCCATTCAATGATCATTAGAAAATGGGATATCTTGGCCAAAAATGGAAATTAGAGACCATTTGAAATATTCTTTAGTAGATCCAGTCTTGTTCAGAGAGGGAAGTGGTACCAGATATACCTAAAGAGTTTCCAATTGTTTCGAAGACAAAAAAAATCAGTGTTATCGGGGGAAGAAAGGTCCTCAGAGGAGATGAGGATATGCCAAGGGGGGCTGATTTGAATGTATATATGACTAGTGGAGGCTGATATTGACACTGAGATGAGGAAGGATCATCCTTCCCTTATAGATCTAAGAGGGGATAATCCCTAAGAATAGGGATGTAAACCAGCGATGAGGGAATGGTAATTGGAACTACAATCAAATATGATGAGAGAAGGAGATCGGATATCATGCTGAAAGCTATGATGGTCATCTAAAAAATCGTCTTTGAATCCACCTCCACTAAAAGAGTCTCACTCTAACATACAAGAAATTTTAAAAATGTGAAGGGGAATAAGGCATGCACAATGGTGTGTGGACACACTAATAAATAATATTCACTATCTTGGGAAAACATAATAAAATATGGTAAGTAGCTGAAATCAACATTCAATGGGGTTGGGCTACCCACCCCCACTAAACCCCCTTCTCTACCATGGTAACTTTCTATAAAGGAAGTTACCCCCGGAAAAACAATCACGACTAAAATAAAGGAAACTATAGGATCTTCAATTAAATACTCATCATTATTTTCTACTCACATTACTCTACTCTTATACTTTTAATCATTTTAATTTTGTTTTCATAACACGTTAGCAGCACGAACACTCTAAGAGAGAGAAATTTATGTTTTTATTTTAATGTATATTTTCACCGCTAGATTGCATGATTCTAATTATTTATTATTTTCATCTTAAACATTATTTTCACATCATGGTTGGAAGGTTATAATTTTTTATATAATATTATTTATTTACTACATGATTGGATAGATTATATTGTTTATTTAATTTCAACAATAAAGGTTGGGTTTCCACCTATTCTAATTTTTTTAACTTATTTATTTTCCACCACCTGATTGGGTGGTCTAATTGATAAATAAGAACACATGTTTTTTAAAAGAGTAATGTAATATATTTATTTATTTATTTAAAACACCCCAAGTGAAATATTTATTAACTGATTAAGGTGATATATATACATATAATGTTAAATGTCAATATTAACCTAATTTTAATGTTTTTTAAATAAAATTTATTTTTCTTTAACCAGAATGTAGATTATTGATGTATTCTTATTTTGAATAATAATAAAGTTTTTTTCTCCCTCATAGTTATCATAATGTAAAATCTAGAAAAAATCAAATTCACCTGTCTTTATATTTCTAGAAGTAATTATATGATATGGATGATGGATGTTAAAATGCAACTTAAATCTATGGATCTCACTAATAAAATTCAAGAAAAAAATTCAAATAACCATCCAACATAAAGAAAAGGTGATGATATTCCTTAGAATAAATCTCGACGAGGGTTCGAAATTTGGATACCTTATAGAAAGAGATCTGTGAAAGTCTAGGATGAGTTTGAAATAGAGGTATGACAAAAAAGAGGTTGTTCTTCCAAAAACACATGATGAATGGAATTCTTTACGTTTCCATGACTTTAAAGGGACTAGTTGTTATAATTCGGTTATGTATAGAATTTTATCACAATTAAAGAATTGTGGTATTGGGATTAAAGGTGGTGATATTTTTTAAAAGACATATATGAAATTTCATATGTATCACATTACCCTAAAGTCTAAATATTACATGTGAGAGTATATAAAATAATCTGATCTCACATCATCATTACTTATAGTTGAAAATAATAGGGTTATTTTGATTAAAAAACATCAGTCTTATCCTACAAGTTCAACAGTGGTATTTCCTGAATAAAATGATATATTTTATGAACATAATCACAGAAAAATCCAGGGATGTGATTCTCATAGTGGTCATGGTATTGGTGGTAGGCATAGTTGAGGACATTGACTAGATGAAAATGAATATCATAATCTAAGAAATATCATCTCAAGTACTCCGAGGAATCTGGAAGGTTCCTATTACAAGTGTGGTTTAAAGAGACGTTGGACTCAAGTTTTTCGAACCCCGGATCATCTTTGTAAGATCTATAAATAATATCTTCAAGAAAATAAGAATTAACCATATATTCCAAAGATTTTAAATAAAGGGGAAGAAATGGAGATTAATTTTATTGTGACTCACGATCTATAAAATAATGAGTTCAATTACCTCTAATCGAGTGATTTTACTTGTGAATTTTATGAGATGTTAGTTGTAAATGACTCAGAAAAATTATAGTCATTATGATATATGATATGATATTTTTCTTAAGTATTCTTTATATTTTTTAATGTTATATTATTTAAATTTCACAATGTGTTTCTTATAATATTATTATCTTTACATTAAATCATTGAAATTTATTTCTTAAATGATATAGATATTTTCATACCATATAATGGAACAACACCCACAATTCTTAAAAATAAAAATTATTTTTCTGATCTTAAATCAACAAGACCAATTTTGAATACTATATCAGGACCTAAAGATCTAATATAAGTGACTAGTGAATCAGGTTTTTCTTTATACAATGGGACACAATTTTTTATAAGTGATGCATTGTTTTTCCTAAATTCCAAAAGAAACTTGTTTTATTTCAATGATATATACGAACAAGAGTATGATACTCAAAATATTTCTGATAGAAATGAAATTACATGTGAATTTCTATTAATTAATTCAGTAAGAGTCAAGTACTAGAAAAACTATAAAAAATATCATCTCGATTTTTTTATACATATATAAGTAAAATCAAAACACATATAGTAGTAAATAATGTACCACAAATTGTTAATTTTTTGAATGAACAGTTAGGTATTCTTGGTTTAGGAATGATGAGAAAAACAATTGAAAGTTCTCTAGAACATTCAATAAAGATCCATCATACCTATACACTAAGTATCATTCGAATGGAGTCTTTTTCAATTGGAAATATGATTTTTAGACCATATCAAGATAATATTAAGGTATAAATGTCATCCATTCTTGAATGAATTCAAGGGGATATATATGGACCAATTCAACCATCATGTGGGTCATTTGAATATTTTTTAGTATTAATTGATGCATCTAGGAGATGGTCACATGTATGTTTTCTCTTAACATGTAATGGTTTATTTTAGATTTTTCTTGCTCAAATAATATAATTTAGAGCATAATTCCCAAATTATGTCCCCAAGAAAGGAATCATTGATAATGGTGGAGAGATTACCTCTCAATAGTTCAATGATTATTGTATGGAAATGTGGATCACAGTGGAGCATCCAGTCTCCCATGGGCATACACAAAATTTTTTATTTTAATCACTGATAAAACTCTTCCATATTATTAAGAAACCATTAATAATGATAAAAAAGTTGTCGAGGTCCATATGGGGTAATGAAATATTGCATGCCTCAACATTAATTAATATGAAACCAAGTGTATATCATATATACCCTCCACTCCAATTGGATGTTTTTTTCAAAATCCCGACATCTCCCACTTAAGAATATTTAGTTGTGTAGTATATATACAAATTTCTTCCCTACAACATACAAACATGGGTCCTCAAAGAAGGTTGGGAATATATGTAAGATTTGAATCCTCATCCATCATCAGATATATTGAACCTCAAACTAGTGATATATTTAAATCACATTTTGCTAAATTTCACTTTAAAAAAGAAGTATTCCCAAAATTAGGGGGAGAAAAAAAACAAAGGAAGGATATTTCCTAGAATGTGAAAAAAAAATATTCTATCGATCCTCCCACCCGACTGTGTGAGATATAAGTGAAAAATATTTTACATTTTCCAGAACTAGAAAATAAATTTCCTAATTCATTTACTGATTCAAAGGTTGTGACTAAATCACACATACCAAATGTAAATGTTCCAACAAGAATTGATGTCCCAAAGACATAATTACATTATAATGTTATAGAAATATCAAAAACACACATGAATCAGGGAATACCAATTGGATCTAAGGAAAGAAATCCTTTAAAAATAAATGTGATGAGTATAATTGAAAACCACATTATGAAGGTGTGTGTTCGAAAAGAAACACGTAATTTACGTGTTCTTAATGAAACAGATGATGAGAATCATAATGAGAATTCACAGGATATAGAAAACCTAATGGTTTTAAAAATCATGAAATCTCTCATAATTATACCACTACTGGTGATATATGGAATCTAATTATTGTGGAAAATATTGATGAAATATTTTCATATTCTATATCACATGATATAGAAAATGAAGAACCTAAATCAAAGTCTATCATGGAATGTAAAAAAAAGGACCCAATTAGTGTAAATGGAAAGACACATTACAAGTTGAATTAAATTCCATTAATATGTGAATCGTTTTTGGACATATCAAGACCACACCAGATGTTGTGAAGCTTGTTGGATATACATTGGTTTTAGTTTGTGTAATAATAATGAGAAAAATGATATTTTAAGATACAAATATCATCTCATCACACAATGTTTTTTTATATACCTATAATTTATTATGAGGAGAAATATTCTCCTATTATGAATTCTATTACTTTATGATATATAATAATATTTACAATAGCTGAGAAGGCTAATATGTGTCTTATGGATGATTTATAGCTTATTTATTTGTGTCATGTGATAGTAGTATATATATCAGAATCCTTGAAGGATTAAAAATACTAATTATTGAAATGAAAACCCAAATACCTATATGACACTAAATTGTATAAATCTCTGTGTGGATTAAAAAAATATAGGTGTATGTGGTATAATCATTTGAGTGAATATTTGTTAAATAATGGGTTTGTAAATAACCCCATATGACCATGTGTTTTTGTTATCCAATCAACATATGGATATGAGATCATTGTTGTTTATGTTGATGATTTAAATATCATCAGTACTCCAGAAGAGATCGATGAAGTAATGAGAAACTTAAATGATTATTTTGAAATTAAAGACATAGGAGAAACTATGTATTGTATAGGATTAAAAATTGAACATATGTCATGTCATATATTATTTCATCAATGAAATTTCACTTAAAAGGTATTAAAACACTTTAATATGAATAAAGTGAATCCTTTAAGTACTCCAATAGTTTTTCAGTCTTTAAATACTGAGAAAGATCATTTTTGACCTTGTGAGGAATATCAAGAAATGGGTTGTCTATAAGTAACATACCTCAGTGTTATCATAACACTAATGTATCTTACTAATAATACTCATCCTGATATATATTTTTCTAATAATCTATTAGATGGATTTATTTCAACCCCTACATGAAGCAACATGAATGGAATTAAACATATTTTTTATATATTTGTTTCACTACTGATTTGGGTTTAATCTATTATAAAAAAATTATAAAAGAAGATGACTGATTTGTAGATGTAGGTTATTTATCTATCATCATCCAAGCTGAGGATTCATCTAACCTAAAATTTGACCCGGTTCTAGATATGCCCCCCAAGGGTGTCCCTGACCCCCATGGGCTAGTAACTAGTTTTAGGCATCAAAGTAATAATTTTGGGAATGATTTTTTCTAATACAAAAAGATGAAATAAATAAACATAACAAACATAATAGTCAACAACACAGATTCTAAATAAATATATAAATTTATCTGAATACAAAAAATAAAAATGAAACATAACTAAATACAAATTCAGGCTGAACACACCAACATGATCTCTCTGTGACCTCTTATTCACCACCAACCATAAGACTAAACTATTCCAACCATGATCACTCAATCTAGGAACCTAATCCTACAGAACAGCTCGGGTTTACTGACACCGAATGGTACAAGTAGGGAGTGATCTTAACATCTCAGTAGGCAATCACCAAAAAATCCATACATTTCCATTCCTGAAAATAGTACAACAAAACTATTTTGAAATTCTATTATGAAAACAGGACTTTCACATTTTAATAAAAACCACCACTTTTCCTTTTGAAATCATTACATACCACAACACTATTTTGAAAAAAGATTTCCATTTTATAACGTAAACCCAAACAAAAAACTGAACAATGAAATATAAAGTCATGCTGAAAATAAATAATTAGTATAAATATGAGAAAAGGTGAAATAGAAAATAAATAATAAAATATAGATAGAAAACCGTTGTAATTTCCTAAACATCCCTATAATTCTCCCTGGGTGTACCCAGATATGAATCAACTGTCACCATATGGTGTAACTCCATAGTAAATAACCAACTGCCCCCTCTAAACTAGCCTCACAGTGGAACAACCCAACTAGCCTCTAAAATATTCAAGGTGTACCAACCCATCTAATGAGGGTCAATAAGAAACTTTCACATGACCCCCTAATGAAACCAAGGAAACCCAAGGTGATAGTACATGGTGAAAGGAGGAGTCCCTCGCATTCATGACTCACCTTACCTGCCACCAAAATAATTACATACCCTAAACACCAACACCACCAACAAGATAAACCATATTGGTAAATCCTGTATGGGTTTACCTTCATAAAACATGTCATTCAAAAATTCTAACTAGTCTGTCACATCACATAAACTTTCAAACTACTTTTTAAAATATTTTAATATGCTAATCAGCTCTTTATCAATAGAGTATTAAAATAAAGACCCTAATTAATCTCAAGTGCCAATAATTCCTTTAATTTATAAAAACAAATTAAATTTAAAAGCTTATTCGACATAATTTTCTAAAATCAACATAAAATACCACTTTCAAATACACAATGTCAAACATGCCTTTAAATACTTTAGAAATCGAGATACATCACACAATTCCATACGGGCCCCTATATTGTTTTAGTCTCCAAGTGTATTTGAAGATCTAAGTGGGCCTTTATATCAAACATTTATCAAGATGTACTTTTAACATTAAAAGTGGGATAAGTTTCAAAGAGAACATTTGGAATCACATTTGAGTCATTTGAAACTATGGACAGACTTGTAAAGCGACAAATGTCTAAAGGAATAAAGGAGGATGATGGATAAGTGTGTTGAGATCCAGGTTGTCAAGTTGAGTAAGTTTTTCTAAGACCATTATCATTTGTGTCCCCATCCATGTGTTCATACTGAGCACACATGGATGTCCCCATATCTAATGGTTCACCACAAGCATCCGCGAGGTTTCCCAAAAATTATTTTTAAAGAGACACCACATGTTTTCAAACCAACCCAAAAAACCATACACACGATTCGTGCCATAAATATAATAAATTTCCACAAAAAATACCAGAAACACAACCCCACAATGATATTATAATATATTCACGGTTTAACACCACTAAAAATGAACAATTTCATTTTAAATAAACACATGACATTTTAAAAAAACATTATTAGCATAACTACATAACATAATTAAAGGAACTACCTTGAAATCACATTCACAAATAAAATTAAATTAAAAAGGCATCATACCAAGCCATCAAATCATACCACCCACAAAAAAACACACTTATAATTCATTTAAAAATACCCCAGTATCAAATAGAATGAATCCAAAAGGAAAAGGTTAGAAACACCTACCTCACAGTGTGAAAACACAACCAAAATTTAGTAGAAGGAATAATAGGCCCCAAGGATTGATCTAAACACCCTAGGTCAATATAAAATCAATTCACACACAAGACATAAGCCTTAGGGTTCATCCAATTTTTAATCCCCACAAGTAAACCCCATGAACACAAGAGAGAATGGAGAGGGAAGGGGGAAATAGACTAAAAACTAAATGAACATACCTTGGGAACCTTTAAGGGGAATCAATAGAGGTTGGGGAGGAAGGGATAAGGGTTTGGAGAAGCCCCTTGGTGTTCCTAGGTTGTAGGATGGAGGAGGAATCCGATTTTTTGTTAAAATAACTAAGGGGAAAACACAGAATTTCAATTTTTAAGAAACTGGGCAGCTCGCACGGATTGACTGCACAGTTTTCCAAAACATGCACAAACTATGTGGTAGCCACTATCCAATTCGACAGAACCACATGAATGGTTACCTCATAGTTTCCCAAATTGTGTGAAACCCATGTTCCTTCTCCATAGACCCCAAAACAGGTTTCATTGTTACTTGGGAAAAGTTGTATTATTCCACTAATGTGTGATGCCCATGAACAGGACAAAAAACTCACCTGAAACATCAAAAATTAAAAAACTTTAACTGGGGACTCAACATGAACCTAAACCAAAATATTCAAATCCAATAATATCATAAAATAAAATAATTCCAAGGGTTATGGTGTGACAATTATCCTTAATAAGAATATTTTCGTCCTCTATAAAGTCACCCAACCGAAAGGTAAGAAAAACTAGATTTCATGTCCAATCAAAATTAATAGAAACACAAACCAAGGGGTAAAATTCTAATACACAAGTCACAACAAAAGAATTTTATAGAAAACTACATCATGGAAATAATGGGAGAACATGAGAGGGTTCTCCCCACCACATGAACTCAACTAACACCTTAGTACAACCTCAGATCGGTCTAACAGAGGAAATCCCAACACAAATAACCCAAACTTCTTCACATGAGATAAAACAGAACAACAACACCATAATTGAAAGTTTTCTTCACAAATAAAACATTCTACACTTGGGAAAACCCATGAAAAGAAATCAAACCAAACAATTAAATCAACAACAAACTACAAGCATTGATTTCTATAAGAATGAGTATCTTAAAAAAAGTGAAACTGGAATAGAGACCAACCCACAAAAGGTCTAAGCACACTAAAATGAGGTAAAATGATTCAAAGAGCCACATTCAAAACATAAACTCATGGATTAAAGGAAAACAGGTTCACCAAGATTCTTATAGTAATATGATATGCTCACAATAATCAAGAAATTGCAATAAAAGGCTTATGCTATCTCTACTCCAACACTGGAGAAAAAATCTAGTTCAAGGACTTTCGTACTACCGGCATTTCCTGAATGTGAATGAGCTTCACTCTGAGGCTTGTGTCTAGAGACCCGATGACCGATGAATCTCATACCGTATATCCATGAATTAGCATCCCTTGATCAAAACTTTTTCTTGAGGTGACACTTCCTACAAAACTTCTCCAGATGACCTAGACAACCACTATAATTGAAAACCATCATAGGATTTTGACAAGATGGATTTGAGTGCCAAAAACAGCCATGCAAGTGGCACACAACTGAATGGTATGAAGAACTAGAGATCAAACCCAATGGACGATACTTTTCAAAGACAGGTTCCTAAATCATGCACTCGCCTTCAGATGGGTAACCTTCACATGAAACAATAGACACCAGATTGCCAACTGTATGCACTCGGGAAACCAACTATTCTAAAAATGAATCCTCCACCAACTTATAAAAATCAAGATCCTTGGAGAAGGGTACTCTCTCCATGATCTATGGATGAAGACCCCCAATAAAAACAGAATCATTCAAATGATCATGTGATTCCACCTCTAGAGAAAAGTGAACCTGCTCCATGAGGTGGTCAATATTGGTCAACACCATCTGTTGGCCTTGCTAAATACTCCTGAACTATTACCTTTTATTAATCTTCACTTCCCTAGGTATAAACCATCAAAAAATATGGACGTAAACACTTCCCACATCATCCCAACTTGCACTGATGGTGGGACAAACAAATCACTTTCATTTAATGGTGGACCCTCAAACAAACCTAGGACAACACAAACTCTAATAGCTTCAAGAGTTCCCAATGATCTGAAGATACGCTGAACTTCCTCAATCCTTGAAACTACCTCTAAAAAACCTTGATCACCACAATAGATAGGCAACAACAAAAAATAACTAGGAATAGGGCATAAGTCACTAGAAACATTGGGTACATTTCTGGGTAACATATCATGAATAAAACAAATAACACCAAATCAAAACCAACATCAATCCAAAGGCCATATGAAAATAACATCCCAAGAAATGAAAATAGGCTCAAAAATCAAACACATACAAAGACAACAAAAAATCCCCTTTTTATAAATCACCACTTCCATTTTAATTTCAAAACTACCTTCTTCCAAAGCCACTTTCAAAAAACTGAAATCCATTTTCACAATACAAAATCCACTTTACAAAGGAAAAATCAATCCCAAATCATTATTCACCTGAAACCCATTTCAAAAAATCTAAACCAAACCATTAATTTCAAATAATCACCCATGTAATCCCATGGACTGTCACATATTTCTCCATCCATTCCCAATTGCATCATTCACACTCAAGTGACAACATGCACTTCCAATTCATACCCACAAATACATGAACATCTATAAGAAGTACCATGGGTCACACTTTCCATTTCATTATCAAAACCCAAGAACTCAAAAAATTTCAATCCAAAACATTTTCCACTGAAACCCATTTTTCAAATCTGAAACCATTTGAATGAAATTATTTCCATTTCAAAATATATTTTCATTTTAAAATATAACTCACATAATCCAATATTTAAATAAAACATAACTCATGCCAAACGATCAGAATGAGGAACAAGTAGTCATTCCTCACCCGATAACATGTTAATGGGCCATGCCCCAATTAAACATAAAAAAAACTTAGAGGAGATTAAACTGTGTACTCAAACTCTACATGGGTCACTACTCCATGTTAGATCATGACACAACATAGTCTCACCTTTATTGTCATTACAAACCAAAAAATAATCCAAAAACCAAAAGAACAACTCATAACCCAGACTACCCCTGTGAACTTGAGGATTAGAACGAGCAAGAGTTTGTGATGCTCTTCCTGTACTTACCTCCTGAGTCCTGATAGTCCTAACCTCCAATCTAATGACACCCCAAATAAAAAAGAACCTAGTATGATACCATTTTTTCACAAACCAATCTTGGGTCTCATTCAACCCTACATTTGATCTGGTTCGAGACATGTCCTAAAGGGTGTTCCCGATCCCCACACGTTGGAAACTAGTGTCGTGCATCAAAGTATTCATTGTGGTAATTATTTTAATTAATAAACTAGGATAAAATAAATAAACAAAACATATGAAATATTTAATAGCACTGGTTTTCAATAAATATAGAAACTGATCTGAAAACAAAAAATGAAAATGAAACAGAACTAAATACAAATAGAGGCCAAACTCACCAACATGCTCTTTGTGTGACCACTTGGTCACCTCCACCCACAAGACTAAAAATATCCAACCACGATCACTCAAGTTAGGAGCCTGAACCTACAAAATATCTTAGGACTACCAACACCAAATGGTACATGTAGGTTGTGAGATTAACAGTTTAGTGGGAAATCACCACTAAATCCATACAATTACTTTCCCAAAAAAGTCCATTAACACTTGTTTGAAATACACATATGAAAATAGTCGTTTCTAATTTTAATAAACAACATTTATTTTCCTTTTTAAAACATTACACACCACAACAATAGTTTTAAAATAATTTACCATTTTGTAACTAAAATGCAAACCAAAATCTGAACAAAGGAATACCAAGTCATGCTAAAAATGAATAGTAAGTATAAATAAGAGACCAAGTGCAATAGAAAATAATCAAGAAAATATATATATAAAACCATGGGAATTTTCTAATAATTCCTTGAATGATCCATGGACGTACTTAGATCAGAATCACCTGTCGTCGTAGGGTGCAGCTCCATAGTAAATATCCAACTAGCTACTCTAAACTAGCCTCATTGGTGGCACAACTCACCTGGACTCTAAAACATATAAGGGGCACCATCCCCACTAATTGGGTTTTGATAAAAACCACCACCTGACCATATAAATATGCCAAATAACCCATTGTGATAGTACATGGGGAAAGGATGAGGCCCTCACACATGTGACTCACCTTACCTGCCACCACCACACTTTCCAACCCCAAACACCAACACCACCCACACAATAACCAATATAAGGAAATCCAATATGGGGGTGCCTGTCATAAGAAAAGTTATAAAAAAATTCCAACTAGGTCATCACAACACCTAATCTTTACAAGCACTTCTTAGCACATTTTAAAATGTCAATCAACACCTCATCATACAAGTTTTAAAACAAAATTCCCAATGTATCTCAAGTTCCAAATTAGCCTTGCATTTCTAAAACCAAAATACATTCACAAAGATTATTCCTCAAAATTTTCCAAATTCAAAATAAAAAACCACATTCATATACATAATTACAATCAATCCTTTAACCACTTTATAAATTTAACTACACCACAAAATTCCATATGATCTTATATATCATTTTAGTCACCAAGAGTATTTGAAGAGCTAAGAAGGCCTTTGTATAAAAAAATTCATCAAGCCATACTTTTAATATGAAAAAAGAGATAAGTTTCAAAGAGAACATTTTGAATCACATTAGATTCTTTTAAAACCAAGGAACAATAGTAAAGTGAAAAGTGTTTGAAGGGAGAAAGGAGGAGGAAGGATAGGTGTTTTGAAATTTGGGTTTTCAATTTTAGTAATTTTATATAATACCATTATTATTTTTGTTCCCATCCATGTGTGCAACCAGAGCACACATGGATGTGCCCACATCCAAGGGTCCACCAAAAGAATCTGTGAGGTTACCCAAAAATCATTTTTAATGAGACACTGCATGTTTTCAAACCAACCCAACAAACCATACGCATGAGTCATGATATAAAAATCACAAATTTACAAACACAATACCAAATACACAACCTAAAAATGATATCATAATATAATAATGGTTTAACACCACTAAAAATGTAAAATTTCATTTTTAAGGAACAACTAATATTTCAGAAAATTCATTATGTGCATAACTACATAACATAATTAAATAACTCCTTTGAAACCACTTTCACCAATTTTTTCCATAAAAAAGGTAACATACCGAGCCAAGATATCATACCACCCACACAAAAAACACACTTATAATTCATTTAAAAATAACCAAGCATCAAATGGAATGGATCATAAAGGAAATGGATGGAAGCACCTACCTCACGGTGTGCGAACACAACCAAACATCGGGAAAAGGAAGAATAGGCCCCAAGGAATGATCGACACATCCTAGATCAAGATAAAATAGAGTCACACACAATATATAACCCTTAGGGTTATTATAGGAGCTAAAAACAACTATAAAATACCAATAACATAAGATATAAGGGAGTGGGAAGGAATAAATCAACTAAAAATCGAAGTAACATACTTTAGGAACCTTCAAAGGGAATCAATGAAGGTTAGGAAGGAGAGAGGGGTTTAAAGAATCCCCCTAGAACACCTAGATTTAATTAGGGAGGATAAACCTGATTTTGGGTTATAATAACAGAGGGGAAAACATGGATTTTTGAATTTTTAAGAAACTGGGTAGATTTCACAGTTTGGATGCATGGTTTTCCAAATCGTGTGCAAATCGTGCGGTAGCCACTGTCCAGTTGGAAATAACCTCATGCACGGTGTTTGTACTATTTCCCAAACTATTTGAAACATGCGTACCCTACCCATGGACCCTAAAACATGTCACAAGAATTATTGGGCAAATAAATACCCCCAAAACGTTTCTCCTTCATATAGGAGTTAATGAAGAACAGTGGTATCAATATGAAATATGTTCGATCCAGCAAATAAGTTTAAAATTTATTGACGAAGGCACTACCAACTATTATCATTACAAATACTGTACATAAAATAAATATGTGTAAATTTAAAAATATATAATGTATTGTGAAATTCATAGGGAGTCTAACTGATTGTACTATTTTCCTTATTTCTATTTTTATCCCACCGGGTTTTTTTCTAAAAAAAGTTTTTTAATGAGGAAGTATCAAAGAATGTATGAAATTGGTAGGGGTGTGCATATCAATAGTAAGTGTTTCGAATCCACTGATGGTGGATGCAATGTTCATCGAGGGTGGGATACCCACCCCACCAACCCCCCTCTCAACCTTGGTGAATTGCCTATAAAAGGTTGTGCATCCCCTAGAAAAAATGATTATGGGTGAAAGAAGGGAAACTCTGGGATATTCAATTTAATACCCATCATTCTTTTTTGATCACTTTTCTCTACTATTCTAGTTATATTCATTTAAAATTTGTTTTCTCTAAAAAATTATCAGAATTTTAACCAAAATACTCATCCCTCTTTAATACATAAATACCCTTCCTCTTATCTTTCCTCATCACATCTTAAACAAATTTTATATCAAATGATCTAATCATATTCATCTCTAAAATCCTCTATATATGTATTTATGGAAATGGTATTGATAAAAGACCATCCTCTAAAGTATATACTCTCAATTTAGTAGAGGATAGTTATTGAATAAATCATGGGTACTCAAGTATCTAATTTATTTTCTTATTTGAAATAGTTTTATAAATAAACTATTTTAAATTTTCGATTATTTTTCTATAATGATTATATTTCCATATTATAAACCTCCCTATAAACACTTATCGACGATATATTTCATATTACTCTTATCTAATGTTTTTTATATTTTTTGATTTTATAAAAAAACGAGTTTAATAAAACTACATCATTTCTAGTAAATTCTCTTATTAACCTAATAAATAACATAATTATTCATTAAAAGTTTCTTAAAAATAATGGTGTAATTAAACCATAAATTTTTAATGAATCCAATATTTATTAGTTTTTCTTGTCTTATAAACGCTCTTAAAAATCATTTTCTTATGATAGTTTAATACAACTTAAGCAAATGATTATGTATTGTTTTTAATTAATCTTTTCAAGCATATTTTCAAAACTCGATTCCATGATTGTATATGAAATTTCATATAATGTGATATAGTATCTACACATCTTGAATGAAATTTTAGTCATTATTATAATCACATTAAATTTAAGTAATTATAATGATTTTAACCATCTAAAACATTAATAGGAAAAAAATCTCAATTTAGAGCTATCATTTCGAATATATTGATGACTCCAAAACCCTTAATTTTAAAATTACATGAACATTAAACTATTTAACTACTGGAGAATTTGAAATCATTATATAGTTACCATAAACTCTTACCATTTCATTGTTTTAAATTTGGAATCATAAACCCCATATGCTCAAGACATCTATCATAAGAAAAGTTTAAATGATAAATGGGTAATAAATGAAAATAAAATAATTAAAAGGTATAAAGATGTGTAAATAAAAAATATAAATGTTCTTAAACTAGTAATTAAAAATTTTAATATAATTATTTAATAGGATATAAAACATTTGATGAAATTCTAGACATTGGGTAATTTTTTCGTTCTAAATATACATTCATTTCATGTATTTATCCTCTATTTTTCGTCTTCTATTTATATCTCTCATTAAATGGCCTGAATATAAACGTTATAGTACCTCCTATATGTTTGACATATTTATGGTATTTTTTCATATATTATCGATTTATATAACATACCTTACTTATCCATAAGGAGTCTTTTAGCCATTTTTCATTTAGGTAGTTACATTCTATATCCCCAATATGTCCCTCTATTCCTCTACCACTATTTGTAGTAGGATTCTTTTTTGTTATTTATTATTCCTTCAAAATCCTTTGTAGGGGATATGCATGACTTATTAATTATACTCATTTCATTTCATGAATTTTAAACCTATGAAGTTAATAATGGAATCTTATTATGTATCTATCTTGCATTAAAATCATCGTGTAAATTAACACATTTTATTTTCAAAAATTAATTATTATAAAATTTTATAAATAAAATATTTTAAGTCCTTTTTTTTATCATTTTGAATATTATTTTTGATGTATAATTATTTAGATATTTTTTTAAATAATGTCACTAAAATATACGAAAACTATTTTCCTAATTGCTCTATAATTTTCTTATTTTCTTAAAAAGACTCATTTTACTAGTCATTAATTATATTATATTTCATTTTCCTACGTTATTTTTATTAATATCATATTTTCTTGAAATAAATCATAAATTCACATTTTACCTTTTGAATAATAATTTTTTTATTTAATTCTATAGTAAGACAAATATGCATTTGTTTAATTAAATGTTATATTTTTTATCTTTCTCTTATTTTTTTCATATATGTTAATATAATTTTATATTCTATATATGTGACTATTTATGATCTTGTATTTACTCAAATCACACATGTTTTAATACGAAATACAATATCAAAATAACTATCTGATTCAATATCCTAGTTTCTATTTGTATACAATGTATTGGAACAAAAATCTCTTTGAGAGAAATGATTTACTACTTTATTTCTCACGATTTATCATTATATATTCAGGAATATATAATTTTTTTCAATGCCTTTATATAGTGAATAAAGTGTCCTGATATCTTATGATTGATTGGAATTCACCAAGAAACCCACATAATTCTAATGATTAGAAAATTAGTTACATATAAATATAATAATTATTTTTTGCATAGGGAATAAATAATACTTCATTATCTTGATTTAAGTGTATTTACCTATGTAGCTATAACATTTTTATATATTTTTGTTTTATTTCCACATATTTATCTGGTTATGTATTATATGGATTTATCATAACTTCTTTATTTATATGGGACACAAATGTATGGATATGTCATTATGATTATGGGTGGGATATAAGTTATATAGCTCTCAGGTGCATTTGGTAAAGCATTGAATTAGAAGAGATAAACATGTTTATATGGATGGGGAGTATTCCTAATACACTATTATAGTTTTAAATCTGAGTAAATATAACAACCTAAAAATTTAGTTGAAAATAATAATATGCCTAATATATTTCTTAACACACAACACTGAGTTTTATGTAAATTGCGATATACTTTAAAAATATAATTACTTAAATGTGGTTGTTATAAAGAAACCGTTAAATTATAAGATTTGAATATTAATAAAAAATTATGAATAATATGTGTAATGGTTTTTTATAATTAATATATTTTAATTAAATCATCATAAATGAGTACTCAATTTTCAGTAAAATCATTTTATGCTTCAAAAATATATTTTCTCCCAAAATGTCTATTTTTATTTTTTTGAGTGATTATTATAATTAATCCATACCACTTTAAGAAATGTAATCTTATAAAATTTATATCATTTTTGAAATAAAAACGTAAAAATTATCTTAGGGTAAACTTTTGAGATTATTCTAAAATGATTAATTGCTTAGTGAATAGTGAAAAATACCTATTTTATTGAAAATTTTCATTTCCATTCAAATATTTACAAAGTATCATTTTGTTTTTAATTTATTTCAAAACTTAATTAGTTCTATATCATTAAAAATAATCAAATTAATGTTCTTTTAATCGACAATGTGCATAATTTTTATAGAAAAACATTTTTATACTTAAAAATGAATTTTCCATGAAAACAGTTTTTTTAGCATTTTGTGGATTTGTTTTAAAAGTTATTTATACCAATTATAGGGATTTATTTTCATAAAATTATTTCAATATTTGGAATCAGCATGGTCAAATTTTGTAACTATATCAAATTTATTTTTGGTCATTATGAATAGTAATCGTGAAAAATATCTATCACCTCAGTATGGGTAAATCTGGTAATTAAGGTTAAAAATAATGTGATAAGGATTTCAAAATTGATATATAACCAAACTTATTTCTATTATATGAGTTTATTTCTACTATAAATATACATTATTCAATTAAATGGAAAATTAGTGCCATTTTTATTTGATAATGACCTTAATATTATTTTAAGTAATGAATAAATCCCAAAATGTCACTCGCTTTGTTTTAATAAATCTAATATTTTTTTCATAGGGATAATAGGAGGTTATGTTTAGTTTAAAATGGTCATTTTAATTTTTAAGGTTTTTTTTATGGTAATTTATTTGTAATTTTTAGTGATGGAATATGTCACGACTCGACCCATGACAGAGCTTGAGCCGCAACTACCCCAAGCCCACATCCATAGGCCAGGGGGTGTCTACAAGTGCCAAAAATAATATTCTAAATGGGAGGAATTTTCATAAGTACTTGTATGCACAAAACATCAATCTCAATGTAGAATTTCGTAGCAATAATGATAAAAACATTCAATAGCAAGAAAGTCAACCAATAATGAAAAACCTCTAGTGTTTACAAGAGTACGACAATACAAACAAAAATGTAAAGGTGATAAATAAAATCCCAAACATAAATATTTACAAACATAATAGAAAATAGAAATGTAAAATGTTGAGAGATCCCAAAACCTGATCTCCAAGATGCAAACACCGTACGCGGTCCAAAGTACCAGGTATCCCTATGCTTCTATGAAGTCATCGCCAACCAGCCTGTCGTCTGTATAAGAAACACCACATGTAAGAAATGACCATGCAGGGGTGAGTATTTCCATACCTACTAGGAAAACCTGAAATCTGATGGGGGGGGGTAGGAAGAGATTCAATAGCTAGTATAAACTTAGTAGAATAGTACATAGGTTCATCTCAATACAAATTTGGAGAAAGAGTATCCTCATACAAGCATAGGGGGATCAAAAAAGTGATTAGATAGAATACATATCGAATTTTTTCCACCTTTTGTAGAAGTGTAAACTCATATAAACATGAGAATATAAACACAAAAAATCACATGGAATTCCCCGTGAATATTTTCCTCCCATGAAAAGAGAGTAACCGCATCCATGGCATGGATACATATATACACATATATATATCTATGTGTGTGTGTGCTCAGTCAAATGAATCCCAAACAAGAGAGTAAGGGGATCCCTATATAAGAAAACAACCCAAAAAATAGTTTTCAATAGTTCCAAATGTCCATCAATGATACCCAGCATCTTGCAGGTCTACCTAGAAGTAATCATACAAGTCAAGCCACACCTCTTCACTGTTCCGCACAGCCGAGGGGCCATAAAATATTGATAGAGGATCTATGCCCTGGTACAATAGGAGGTTTCCACTTTAAAGGTAGATTACCCACTACTCCGCCCAAATATATGGTACCACTCTAGATGTTGTCAAGGAACCACTGCCCAACTCTATAATAGGGATCCAATCAGTAGTCGTCGAGGACTCACCACCCTTCTCTAGTGGAGGGTACCACTTTATAGTCGTTGAGGACCCACTAACCAGATCTTTTTGATGGTACCACTCATTAGTCACCAAGGATCCCCTGCCTGGATGTACTGGAGGGTACCACCTAGTAGTTTTCGAGGACCCACTTCCAAAACTCAACTGGAGGGTAACACTCGATAATCATTAAGGAATCACTACCCTGCTGTACTAGTGGGTACTACTCGGAATGACTTTGATGATATTGGATGATTATTTTCATCATTTAGTGTCTCTTAATAAATCATCAGGATTGGAAAATTCTACAGTATATCTCGAACGCCACAATGGAGGGAATGTTATATGCAGAAAACACTTAGGATAGCCTACTCCTGGGAAAAACAATCCAAGTTCAAATGAAGGAGATATGAATGTCCAATGTTTCCTCAAAAGGAACCAAGGGGTACATGATGTGTGAGGGGACTCACAAAAAATGAGGCCCTACTCCTCTGTCTGGCCATGTCCTTGGTTGATACATGGATCAATTCCCATCTAGGCTACAGGGTATGTCCTAGTACTCGGGGCTCTTTCCCCTGAACCTTTTCTATGTCTTTGTACTTTGGTACATAGTCATGTGCCTCGCCATGTACTTCTAAAAAGATTCATATCTGTGTGGTATACCACATGAATCATCTACCCTTGGACGAGGTACACAACATGTAATAGGGATACTCACAATTCCATCTTTACAGACTTCTGAAATCCTAGCTGTCGCAGCCAGGGGCTACACGTCGTGTGTTCATCATAGTAAATGGTGTGTAGTCGGGGTTTTCAGAAAATTATATATCCAAATTTTTTGCCTCTATTATATCCATTCTACTACATATCCCTCTTAAAATATATATTAAAACAATGGATTTAGTCATCATTCATCATTTCCTGCAATTCGGTGGTTGGAAATCTGATCTTGTCAACCCACAAGAGTTATGTCATGAGTTCCGCATGTCATTTCGCCTTACTTCAATAATTATTCATTCACCAATCATCAAAACAATTATCCAAACCTTGTAAAGATCCTGTATCTAACCTTGTTCCATAGAAACCTCCCTTATCATTGAATCCTTCACGATTCTAGGGGTCTGATCGGGCTCATTACTGCTCAAAAATATCAACCTGGGACTGAGAATGTGAAGAAAATAGGTTGATAGGCACCATAAAAATTTTTAAATGATCATTTTCAAGTTTTCTTGGCCACAAATAAATAATGGGGATAATCAAGGATAGAAACAAATTAAATAAACCAATTTAATCGATACTCAAGCACATTAAAAGGCTTCAATTGGTCCAAATCTAAGATGAGGATAGATTTCCTCGATCAATTTATCAAAATATTACAAAAAACAATTCTCGAGTCCACTTGGATATTGGATCATTTTTTGTAGAATAATCCACTCTATAATGATTGAAGGAATACATTTCATTCAATCCATCATAATCTTCTCTGATTTGGAGTTTCATCATCATCTAATGTGATTCTCCAACAGAAAGAGAGGAAAATCATCATTGAAAATTCTAGGATTATGAGGCTACCCTAGGAAAATTTTAATGATGATTTATTTTTAGAAATACAATTTAGGTCAAATTAATTAATCCATTAAAGGTACAACCGATGGTAGATATGTATGAATTCCCCATGTAGACCTATTTTTGGTCCCACCAAGAGTAAATAATGCATTTTGGACTCAACTGTGGTCTCATATTTATGATCTGAGATTATTTTTAACAGTCATCCGATATTCATTAAGAAACTATTTTTAAATAATATAAAACATATTTTTTATTTTTATAAAATTAATTATGGGAACATCGGGCCTCAGAATCACAAATCTTCTATGTGCAAAGCTCTAGAATATATATAGAAATATTTCAAAGTCTTACAAAGAAAAAACTAGGTCTCTATATGATTCCCTCCTTTAAGATTTTCATATCTGAAAAGAAAAACTAATCCAATAACTTGGGGGTCCTAATCCTGCATCTGGCTCTCCCGCTCCCAGGATCTCTCTCCCATGTCCCCATGCAACCACAACACGCAAACCAAAGGGATGACCCATCCATATAGCGTCCAATTTTATCGATCCTGGAATTCCACCATGTGCTCTACAAAGGTTACTCCATCCTCAATGTCCAACTATCACTATCAATGATGTGAATTATGTCATGCACGTATATCCTGAGCTACGACATGTGGATTACATCATGGACCTGCTACACCTATGGGGGTAGGGAGAGGTGGTAAGAAACCTCGCCAACCCTCCACACAATCACGAACTTCATGATGAACCTTAGGGATAGCTTTTCTCCCTGGACAAACCTCAACAGTCCTCATCATGGGGAGACTACTGGGAAAATGTGGTCTCCCTTTTTAGATACCAAGGGCCCATGATGAAGATCTATTTAAGATTTATATCTTATTTGGGATGCCGTCATCGACTCAGGGATGACCTAGAACTTCTCTATCATCACCTATACCATCTCTAGGTCCACAAGAGATATCTCACCAATCTATGTTTAGTATAAGGGTACCCAAAAGGATCTCCCAAACAGGGCCTCAAAATGTGTTGTGTCGAAGGTATAGTGGTAGTTATTTTTGTATGTAAACTCTACTTAGGGCTATTGATCCTCCCATCTCTGACCAAATTATAACACACAAGACCTCAAAAAATCCTCCAACACCCAGATAGTGTGCTCCGTCTACCTATCAGTCTAGGGGTGAATGGTTGTAATCATCCTCATTTAGGTCTTGAATGCCTCATGTAGGCCTCTCCAAAACTATAACATGAACTACGTGTCATGATCAGAGACAATCGTCAAGGTAACACCATGAAATAGAAAGATCTCCATTACATACAACTTCCCCAAAATCTCCACCGAACACTGCTCCCTAATATAAAGGAATTGTGTCGACGTCATGATTTGGTCAATTATCACCTAGATGGCATCATGTCTCTTCATTGTGTGCTGAATCCCTATCACAAAGTCTATAGATATGGAATCCCACATAAATTTCAAGATCTCAAGGGGATGAAACAAAACTGTCAGTACTTGGTTCTCACACTTCACCTATTGGAAGGTGAGGCACCAAGACACAAACTCAACTATTATTAATATCATGTCATACCACTAAAATAAATGTTGTAGGTATTTTTACAAATTCTCCATACTGGGATGTACCATTAGAGGAGAAATGTGGAACTCTCACATCACCTCCTCCTACATTGAGACTAAAACCATCATCCATACCTTAAAAAAATAAAGCAATTCCATTCTATAGAAAATAACTCTAGTGAGTTCATTTCAATTATTATTTTATTATTATGAAAATAAGGGTGTCCTAACACCATCCAAAATACAAGGGTCCAACAAGGGGATAATGTGACGCAATCCAAGGGAATCCCCTTGTAAAAAGGTGTTACACTCTAATGGAAGCGACCCCAAACTATTATAAATGGATAACTCATCATCTGGACTCCCAATACGGGTGAGCACATCTGAAACCAAGTTGTCCTACCTCGAATTGTGATGAAAAATATTCCCATGGTTGGCCTCTAATGCACACATCCTAATTATGTAAACCAAGTCCCATCGCACCTCATAAATCCCATCGAATATCTTCACCAGGACTTCGAAATCTGACTCAACCTCAGACACTAGGAAACCGGAACTCCTCCAGACCATGAGGCAAGTAAGTAACACATGTGCCTCAACACCCAAAGAACTAAAAAGCCCATAGAACACACTAAATGCCACCAGAACCTAACCACAAGAATCACAGAGAACCCCAACTCAATTGAGCTTGTTCATGAGATAGCCATCCACATTAAGCTTCAAAACACTAATGGGATAGATCCAACTGATCTATCATTTTCCTAATCTTACATGCATGTAGGGTTTGTTGAGGATATTTCAAACCGAGAGAGAATTTTTACCTCCTTTCAATATCGAACCCAAATCAAAGACTAAATTTCTTAACTTCATCCAAAGATAAACAACTGAGAAATGGGAGCCCCGTCTTGTATGGTTTTGGGCCTCCCAAATGATCCATTCAAAGGAGGAAAGGATGATAAAAAAACCTTGAATTCCATAACCCATCTCTCTGAACCTTAATACCAGGAAGAAAAAAATCCTTGAAAATAGAACTAATCAAAGATGAGGTGGGGATGAGGTGTGAAAAGGGACAAGAGGCTAGCCACTCAATAAATTTGAAAAAATAGATTTGTCTTTAATTCATTCCTGATACTCATGCAACAGGATAAATATGAATATAGGTGGATACCCCTACATTGAATGTTCTTATCTATCAGCAGATCCTTGTTCTTGATGCGCCAGACTACAAAGTTCATTTTTGAGGGTATCTCCTTGCACTAGACCATCAAATACCACTCATATGAGACACTATCTAGATGAAACACCCTATTTTACTCCCGAATGGATAACTTAACCAAGCTCGAACCTGTGTAGTTGCATTTGTCTGCCTCTAAATTCATGATGACACTATCAAACACCTCCTTGTGGTTTTGATTGAGAGATAACCTGATCATAATAAGATATCTACTTTATTCCTTAAAGGAGATGTCAAGTGTGGGGATACATAGAAAAAAATCCTCTCCCCTGCCCAGTTTGACTTTCAATACCCAATGTCTTCTCTCCCAATGATCCACTGATATGATATGTGAAGATCCTCAAGGTGAGAGAACATGCACCTTGTAATGAAGGAATGATGTGAACTTTGGTTATCACTACACTCCCGGTGCTCCTTATACGTCACCCTAAAGAATAAAGCCTGAAATGATTCCAATGCTACGATATCCCAAGAGATCCACTCATACATTCCCTCCATGGATTCAGTATGATCACCAATACCTGTGCCACCCTCCTCAAAATATCTCTCCAAACATGTTAAGGATTCCCAATTTAAGTGGACCATATGGTTGCAATCCCACTGGAACGATATCATAATCATCTCCATCCATGAAATAGTCCCTTTGGGGCCTTGAAAATAGAGTACATTCATAGAAATGAAGGTAATCACACTGTTGATCAATGAAAATTGCCCTACAAATGAAATGAACTTGTTCTTCCAGTTATAAATCCTCCCCATTAGCCGATTAGTGATATAATCAAAGAATTGTTTCCTTATGTGTTCAGAGGAGAGTGGAACACTGAGATACAGCATAAGAAACTACATCCTTTGGCACCCCCAGATATCTTGGATATCCATGCAGCGTCTTCATGGACACATGTGGGATATAAAAATGTGACTCTTCCTTGAATTGATACTCTATCCACTAAAAAGACCATACACAAAGATAATATCCATGAGCCAAAGCAATGATATCCTACTTGTGATAATTAAGATCAGTATGTCATCAACTAACATAAAATGGTAAATGACTTGCCAACTAGTGCGGTCGTGATATGGAAGCAACCTTCCTCCCACCATGCCTCTAAGAAAATTCTGGGAATGATTATCTTGATCCAAAATGAAAAGGATAGGGGATAGAGGATCTCCCTAGCGAACTCCACGCATAGTTTTAAAGAACCCAAAGCAATTTACCCTAATAGATATTAAGATCCATGTGGATGAGTAGCATCTAAAGAAAAGATCGAAAATCCATTCTTGGAAACCAAACTTTTGCATCACCCTAATAATGAAACTCTATTCCACCTTGTCATAGGTATTATCCATGTCAACCTGAAAGATGAAATTTGAGCCAGTTGATCTTATATTAAGGTAATTCACAAGTTCTCTAGAAATTCCCACCACTCCTTGAATTCATAGACACTTGACTAACCCATGTTTCTCTCTGGATACTAGACTCAGAGCAACCCCACTCATCCTCCTTTAAATTAGGCTCACCATGATTTTATAGGACACATTACATAGGAAGATGAGCCTATACTCACTAAGGCTAGTAGGATCCTTACCCTTCAATATAAGAACCAACCTGGAGGCACACACACTCCTATTAATTGCACCACCCCAAAAGAAATATTGTATATACTCTACCACATGATGGCCTATGACGTTCCATGTAGCCATATAAAAAGAACCCAAGAACCCATATGTTCTTAGTGCACTTTCACGAGGAATCACAAGAACTATGCCCCTTATTTCCTCCTCATTATGCATAGATATCGGGGAATATTTGTCAAAACTATCCACTAGATGTGGAATGACCCCCAAGAAGACCTCATCCTATTTATCACCTCACCTATCCCCATAAATAGTAGGAACCTCCATGGCCATAAGGCTTTGAAAATTCTCAAGGGATAAAAAAATAGTGACATCCACTTCAGAAGTAAACACTCAATTACCAAGGGTAATATTGAGCCTCATAATGTTCTTCTCCTTCAATAATTCATGTAAGAAATCACTTTTTCCATCACCCCCTTCATCATTATCACCCTAGATCTTTGATTATAGTCCCTCTCAATTTCTAACAGCTTCTCAGATAGAAAAATGCACTTATCACCAAGGACGGTAAAGTTTTTCTCATCACAATAATTCTGAAGACCCTCCTATATCCTTCAAATATCCACCTATATATTTTCCACACCCAAATTATCATTTCCCTATTATCCGACCAACCTTGAATAACCTTCTTCAGGCATTGATGGTAGTTTTTTAGGCCACACCAGGACCTCTCAGTCTCCTCACAGCCCCATGACCCTTTCAGAATTTATATGAAACCATTTTCCTAATTCTAGTTATTAGAGTAATAGAATGAATGATACCAAGAAACTTCCATTCTCAAATCCATAAGAAATGGTGCATTATCTAAAATTGAATGAGGCAGATGAGTTACTGCCGTCTGAGCGAAGGAATCTGAGACTTGGAGGTTCGAAACAAATCTATAAAACCAACTCCATAAATGACTAGATCCACTACGTTTGTTTCACTAGGTGTATCTATTCACAATAAAACCTAGGTCAAGGAGACCTATAGAAGATTTAAAATCATGGAATCCCTACATGCCACCATTAAACATGGAATAGACACCCCTATTTTATAAAGACTCCACAATTGAGTTGAAATCACCACCAACAAACCATGGGAGAGTGCCCATTTGGAAGGACTATAGAAAGCGCCAAAGGTACGACCTCCCATAAACCTCAATACTACCATAAAAAAGGACAAAAATACCTCACACCACACATTATAGATCTTGGTATTAATTCAATGGGAATCCTAAGAGTCCAAACCATCGACAGAAGAAAAATTTATACCCTCCTCTACTAGGGTCAGCTATAATGAAGCCAACTGCTCTAAAGCCTCTTGCACCAAGAGAGCCTAGGGCATACTTATAAGGGAATATTTTACTATGTTGTCCTTATCTAGAGTATAGACTATCATAGAGTCCGAGTCCTTAAGAAACTATATCTAGAACAAATGTATTAGGTTCATGTCTCTATGTGTGAACATGTACCTATGACTATGATTGTCTGAGTAAACCAAAAAGAAATCTCCCAGAAGGTAGTGCCTCCACATCTTTTGGGAAACAATCACCCCTTCCTATTCTAGGTAATGAGTCAAGTAGTTGTTATCATGGGGTCTCAACTAACACTACCTGCATGTGATAAAAGTCTGTCATTGTAGCAACACATAGGTGATTCCATCTCCTGAGGCATCACAATACTATACATAGTTCATGCCCTCCTCTGGTAGTTTAAACATAGGTCTACTCTATATCCTTAGCCTCAACTCCTCTATGGCCTTCTGGAACTCATCAAACCAGGTAAATGGTTTCCATTTCTATATTAGGTTAGTCAAAGGGGATTCAATTCATGAGAATTCTACCATATATATCCTATAGTACCATTCCAAGAAATGAATGCTCTTCACCTCAAACACTCTCTTGGGTGTCTCCAAAGAAATAACTACATCGATCTTTTCTGGGTCAACTTCTAAAACATGCTCAGAAATGACATGCCCCAGAAAGATAACATCATAAATATCGAACTGGAACCTTGAGAGGTTCCCATAATGCTGGTTCTCTAAAAGAAAATCTAGAACTATCCTCAAGTGCTCTACATGATCCTCATCTGATGCAGAGTAGACAAGTATGCCATCGGTGATGATAACAACAAACTGATCCATGTACGTGTGAAAACCTAGTTCATCAGATCCATAAACATTGCTAGGGAATTCTTAAAACCAAAGGGAATCACTAGGAACTCATAGTGTATGTAGTAACATTGAATTGAAAATTTTGGAATATTATCCTTGAGAAGATACAAATCATGGTAGCCAACCCAGAGATCAATCTTCAAGAACCATCTCACACCTCACAACTAGTCAAATAAGTCATTAATCCACATCAATGGGTACTTGTTCATCATCATGGACAGGTTTAGAAGACAATAATCCTCACAAATCTGTAAGATACCATCCAAATATTTCATGAACAACACTGAAGATTCCCAGTGGGCACACTAGGCCAGATGAAACTCTTCTCTCAAAGGTCCTCCAAATGAAACTATAGCTCCTAGATCTCATTAGAGGCCATAAATTATTCCAAAAAATATATCAAATCAGTCCTTGGATGAAACTCAATGAAAAATTACATCTCCCACCATGGAGGTAGTCCCAAGATGTCCTCGAGGAAGACATCAATATCATCCTCCATGATTTAAGAAATAAATATTCCTAAAAATACCACTGAACCAAGGGATATAATCAATAAATTATGGGTAATGGGATACACCCTTCTCGTAGAACCCACTTACCCTGCCATGAGATCTCTCTCACCCATAAAGGTGAATCTCTTTCCATAAATACAAATATATCTGACATGTCTAAGGTGATGATCAATCTAGGAACGGACTATAGACAACCAATCAATACCAAAGATGAAGTCATATGGTTCCATAGTGATGACCAAAAGGTCCCACGTTAACCTCTCTCTACCAATTAATAGCTCGCACTACCATCAGATAATAGATATAGAAGATGTATTACCTATAAGAACTTTAAGAAGAAGCTGTTGGGACAACACCTCAAATGGAAGCTTTAGTTATCGAATAAGGAGTAAATAGATAAAATAATAAATGAAACATGTGTCTAATAATACCAAAGAAATAGTGGAATAAACATAGATCATACCTCTGGTCATATTGTGTGATACGAGGGAAAAATCCTCTAAAGCCTGCATCTATTCGCGACACCGACCGTCAGCTCCACCTCCCTGGGGACCACCCGGTCCTTGCCTAGGATATCCCTGATCATAGAGGTGCCTCTACTATGGTGTTCCATCATCCACCTCCAAGCACTCATTAACATGTTTTTCCAGGAAGTCATGAACTACGTGACTTCACCTATCACAAGAATAACACTAACTGTCTATGGGATTCCCTAGGGCTCTGTGTTATCCTTTTATCGTATGACGACATGCCTATGTCTGATTGTGAAAGGACCATCTGTATCGAGACCCCACTAATTGGTTCATGTTAGATTTTGCAGATGACTCAACTCTATGATGCCCACTACCATCTCCAACTACATGGATTTCCTCTAATAGATATCTCTCTATCATAAGCACCCATCGTAGTATGCCAATATAGGGGGGATGTAGAAGGAAACCACACTGGAACACATTTCTCTACAGAGTCCATCCTTAGTATTTAATTATCAGAATTTTACATCACAGATCATGTCAAGGGTGTATTGGGTAAGGTTTATAAACCTTACTTCATACATGGACACTATCATCCTTCCCTGTTGTAGCTCCAGAAGCTCCTAAATATGAACTGAGTGCAATCATGAGAGGTAGTACTCCTCACAGAATAGCCGATGGGATTTGGTCCACAAGAGTGTCAATCCATCCTGAATTTTCATAACAAGGATCAACTAGAACCAAAATTCTCCTTGGAAAAGTCTAGATACCAATTTAACCACCTGATCCATTGGGTTCTGAACAAACAAAAAGATACCGACTACAGACTCCATCCAATCTTATGATGTCTGAGGATATGGGTCGCTATGGAACCTCAACAGCCTTTGGAACTGGAACTCGCAGAGCACGCTAAGCATGTGTGCATCCTCATCATTATCTGCTAGAACAATATACTACTCAATATGTGGCGGTGCTACTACCTACCCACCTAGAGGAATAATCCCGTGTAATGGAACCTCAACTGAGGCCTCATCACTCGTTAGATCGTCATCATGATCCCGAATTGGTATCATGGATGGATGTCATCACGGAGGCATCCTGAAATTTATCAATACATACCACAGTCATTTGAGCCTATATATACATATATAACAAAAATGCGAAGATAATTTAAGAAATATAGTCAATGACTCAATCCAATATGATGCATGCACCATTGATCCCTGCAACCAATGTCTCTATACACTGAGTCGACAAGAAGGTAGTCAAGGTCCTTGTGAATGGATTTGTCGGCCACCTACAACATCATTAGATTCCCTATCTTTATAGCCACACTCGAGACACTTAGACATTATTTCCTTAATCCCAACCTATTCTCATAAGGGCCCTACTCTAGACAACTTACCAAGGAATAAGCTTTCTCTGATACCAATCTGTCACGACCGAAACCAAGCGAGGGCTCAAGCCTCAACTACCCCAATCCTGCCTCCATATATAGGTGAGGGGTGGTGATAAGCACCCAAAGTCTTATCCTAAATAGGAGGTATTTTCGTAAGTACCATTACACACACCTGACTATATCAATTCATATGTATAGAAGAATAATGATAAAAAGATGAAATATCTAGAAATTAAACCAACTGTGTACAACCTCTAGGGTGTATAAAAGTACAACAATACAAACTGAAAATTAAATGGAAAAATACATGCCCAACTAGAAATATTTACCAACCTGAAAAAAACAGTAAAAGTAAAATTCTGAGAGAACCTAGCACTTGATATGTAGGATATGACCACTGTAAGTAGTCCAAATTACCAAGTATCCCTAATCCCCTCTGAAGTCACTGTCGACCTATCTGTCATCTTTAGAAGACACAACACATGTAGGAAAATCCAATGCTTGGGTAAGTATATACATACCAGTTAGGATCCCCTGAAAGCTGAAGGGGTAGTAGTAAAAGATACAAAAGGATATAAAAAGACTGTATAATAGTACATAGGTGCAACTCAACCTAAATAAAGAGAAATGGTAACCTCATCTAAGCATAGGGGGATCAACATGGTGAGTAGATGAACTACATGTTCAGTCTTTATCACCCCTAGCTGGTGAGTATACTCACCAAATCATTAGAATTGAAACTTGAAAAATAGGTGGCATACCCATTGCGACTTCACCTGCCATTGAAATAGAGTAACCAAATCCAAGATATGGATAGACACACACACACACACACACAGACATATATATATATATATATATATATATTCTCAATCAAATAAAAACCAAACAAAAGATTTAGGGGATCTCTATCTCATAGATCTGCCTAAGAAGAGGAGTAGCCAGTAGTTCAAAAAGTATATCAATGATGCCCAATATCTCACATGTATTCGTTGAAGTAACATTCCAAGTAAATACATTCCTCATAATTGCAATGCATAGTCGAGGTGCCACAAACTATATGTAGATGACCAATGAACTATTACAATAGGATGGTACCACTCTGAAGGTAGAGGACCCACTGCCCAGCTCAGTTGGAGGGTACTACTCTAGAAGTCATCAAGGACCCATTGTCCAGCTTGACTGGAGGATTCCACTCAATAGTCATTGGGGACCCACTGCCCATATCTAATTAAGGGTTTCACTCAGTATACATCAATAACTCGATTACCATATCTATTAGAGGGTACCACTAAGTAGTCATCTAGGAACCACTGTTGAGTTGTACTAGAGGGTACCACTTAGTATTCATCAGGGACCCATTGCCTTTTTCTACTAGAAGGTTCCACTTGGAAGTCATCGAGGACCCACTGGTCTTTGAGCATTGCCTAGTCAAGTTTCATTCCTAGAAAATTCTACATCATATATCAAAATTCCTAATGGTGGGAATCAAAACATTATATGAGAAAAAACACTTAGGATAGGCTACTCACGGGCCACAATACAAGTTCAAATGAAGGAGATACGGAAATTTCAGTTTTCCTCAAAAATGATCCTAGGGGTATACTCTGTGTGGGGAGACCCACACAATGTGTGGTCCCATTCCTCTACCCGGTTATGCCCGAGGCTGGTACATAGATCACTACCCATGTAGTGATACACTGTATGTCTTAGTACTTGGGTTCCCTGCCCATGAACTTTGTTCATGTCTATATACTTTGGTACATGCCCATATGCCCTGATGTGTACTTTCACATGAGGTCATGCCTGTGTGGTATACCACACAACTCATCCAAATAAGTAAGATGTACAAGACATGTAGGTTGGATACACATGATTCCATATTTATTAAATTCATAAACCCTAGACGCCACATACATGGGGCTACACGTCGTGTGTTCATCACATTACACAACGTGTAGTCTGAATTTTCATAGAATTCTAGATCTATGATCCATGCCTCGGTTTAATCCATTCTAATGAAAACCCACCACAAATCCATAAAAATGATGGATACAATCACCATTACTTTTTTATGGTCATTTAGTGGTTGGAAATCTGAAAATGTCAATCCACATGAGTTCCATCATCAGTTCTGCACATTGCTGCTCCTTCCTTTAAAAAATTTTAATTCACTGGTAATAAAAACATTCATCAAATACTCACAATGATCATAGATATAACCTTGTTATATTGACCAATGCATAATTTGTGAATCTGTCATGATTCTAGTGTTTTGATCAGGCTTAGTACCACTCGACAATATCAAATCAGGACTGAGGGGTCCTACCAGTTACGAACGCGAAGAAAATAGGTATAAAGTTAATATAAAAAATGTTTAAATTATCATTTCAAAGAGTTCATGGCCAATAAGAAAAAAATGAGCATAATACGGGTTATAAAACATTTGAATAAACCAATTTAATCAAAAACCAAGTGCATAAAAAGGATGAAATTAGCACAGGTTCCTGGCATGGATCGATGTGCTCAATCAATTTAATAAAATAATGAAGAATCCAAAAATTGATTAATCCTAACAGGATATTGGATCATTCAATTTTGGAGAACGCACTCACCAATGATCTAAGGAAGTCATTGCATTCACTACATCTCGATCTGCTCTGATCTGGATTTTCTACATCATCCAATGTGAGCTTCTAATAGAAGGAGAGGAAGAGCGGTGATGGAAAAATTTACCCTAATGGTTTAAGTGGACATTTTAGTACATGTAGGGATCAAATCTACAAAAACCAAAGAATTAACCTCGAGACACTCAGATATGATAAGAGGTTTGGCTATATAGTGGATGAATATGGGGTTGATTATAATTGGGATAGAATAATACTAAAGTATTTAAGAGAATAGATTAAATTTTAGTATTAAACACATAAATATTATACTAGAAACAACTAAATAATATGAGTCTATCCTAGGTTTTCACAAGGGTTAGATTGGTTGTATTTGTTTTCTTAGAAAGTTCCAGATCACTAATTCAAGATGTATCCACAAAATGAGATAATTCCATAATATCGTTGACAAATTTAATCCATAAAAAATTACAAGGATAATCATCAATTCATATATAAGATCATTTTAATGAGAACTCCAAGTAATTTGATTGTACCATCACTCAAAATTTTTCATCATTAATGTTGGTGAAGATGAAGAAGAAAATAACTCATCTAATGGAAATCTTCAAATAACAAACTGATTAAAATATTAAAGTAAAAAAATCCAATACATCCCATTGCTACTATTTTGGATAAAACCATAAGTATTTTATCATTACATTGATTATATTATCTCTATATAAGAGTTAATGAGACTCATGATGGTAGAATTGAAGAATAAAAACAAAGAAAAAACGAACACTGCACCATTGTGTGGAGAATTTCAAAATTGTTGGTGTGAATAAATTCACACCTTGATTCAATGGTATCAATATATTAGGTAAAATTAATGAATCCACTAGTAAGAATATGAATGAATTTTCTAATTAAATGAAGTTTATTTAAAAACTTATATGAGAAAAATTGAAGATGCGATTGAAAAATGAAAGCATAAAATTAAAATTTAAAGAATAAAACGTATGCCCCTCAATTCCTTCACCATAAAAACATAAATAGGAATTGTTTAATATGGTCATACCCCCATAATTTAATTTATTCCAAAATAATTAGGATAGAAAAATGTGTGTGGGATGAAAAAGGAAAGAAGACTTTTCAACTCTAACCACAAAAATAGAACCAGATTCATCCCTCTTTTGGATGTGTGAATTTGTCATTGGAGATGGCCATATATGAAGAGATCATATAAGATAAATATTATCTTCGTTATTTCTTCTAATTTATTTATAAATTTCATCCTAATGTAATATTCCATATCGAATTTATGATGATATTAGTGGCTTTATTTTATGGGTCTTCAAATCTGGACCATAATTTAATCCGCAACTTGGTCTCCCTATATCTTCTTAAATACGTCAAAATTAGCTCTATCCACAGTTTAATGAAATGATACCCATAATTGTTTCTATCTAAATTTGAAATTTTATCACCATTGGGATTGAATTATGGGATCCAATTTTATTTTATAAGCTCATATCCCATTACGCTTTTTCCAGAAATTTCTGCATTGATGGAAATAAATGTCTATATTCTCTTGTGATTCATCCATTGATACAAAAATAGAAACTTTTCCACACAATGTTATAAATAATATCCCAAAATATAAAATTAAAATAATTAAATTAATGTATTCTACTAGTTGATGATAAATTGGGCCCAAATTGACACATTAAACATGTATTGTACAATGATGTTAAATGAAGTTCTACTTATAAAATGCACTAAAATTGGTGTTTATGTACTTTTAACACATGAATATTAAAATATAGTAAATTAAATTTATCCTCTTTTAGTGGATAATCACACCCCCCCCTGACATGATTTTTTCTACTCCCAATAAAAAATTATCTCAAAAATATGAAATTGAATTCCCTTTTAAAAAAAAGTAACATAAAATTCTCACTAAAAGAAATCATGGAAAAAAATCATGAAACCTATCAAAATAATTTCACATAAATTTTGTTCTTAATCATATACCAATTCCTATCCCCTTATTTTGTTTAAATTCATAATTTAAAATAAGCAATATGATATGTTTTTCATCACAAAAGACATGGGGATCATTTTCCTATTCAAGAGGGAAAAATGGAATCACTATGTGGGAATCACATTATACCTTAAGATAAGTATAAAATTTATATTTTTATATTTTTTTTCTTTTTCTTGTTTTTTTGTTTTTTTGTTTTTTGTTTTTTTACCACAATAGAGATGAAATAACTAACTCTGTGAAAGATTGTTGTAGATTCATGATCCCTGAGTGATTATGCCACACATTTTTTAAATTATATACTGTAAAATATAGATGTAAATCCAAAATCTAGGAAATAAAATGATGGAGTCAAGATCCCTATGTATTAGACTTCATGAATTTGGATAAAACATTTCTCTATGTAGTTACAATTTTTTTTTGTTTTTTCTTGGATACTCAAATTAAACTAAAAGTGGACCCGAACCCTAAGCTATTATAAAAGGGACGCATGAACTCAACCATACACCCAAAATAAAATAGATGTTCATTTTGGTATTTCTATATAAAGGATTAAAATTATTGAAGTGAAAAATCACATCGTACAACCGCGCATTCCAAAAACTGTGCTCATGAACTTAAACATTAATTAAAATAATAATCAAGTTATTTAAAATAATTTAACATTCAGTTTTCAGGTTTCATAATTTAAATTAATGCAATAAAGATAATTATTTGAATTTTTATTCATAAAATCCCACTTTTTTTCAAAATCACTGGTTTTGACACCCCCGAACATAGAATGAAAATTCCCTCAGTGTTGAGAGAGAATAGAATAAAGATTAATAAATTGGGAAAAAATTGGAGAATAAAATTTGAAATAAGTTCATGAAAAAAAAACAGGGCTTCATGTTGAAGTACATTTAATTAGAAATTAATTACTCTGGATTCATGTCACAACTAGAAACTATAGGGGGTGATTTAAGGTTTTATTTAAAATATTGAAGGCATGTGTTTCATTTGAAAATACCGAAATACAATAGCTATTAAATCTCACACACAAGAAAAATTAGATATCATTGGAAACCCCAAGGGGTTCCCTCAATAAAAAAACACAAAATAGAATAAAATAAACACATAATTCAGGTTGCTTCCGGAAAGAACTTAGTTTAATTTTGATATCTCAACTAGGACCTCCCAACTTACCCAATACCAAATTTAAATATTTTAAGGACCACATTTTTCTCCAATTACACTAGATTGAGATTCATTATTTATTTATAATTTGTGTCATGTACAAACCTTTTTCTATAATGTGTGTGTAAATCCAAGTAATATCTAAAATGGTTGACCTTTTTTCTTTTGTTGTCTTTCCTGAGACATCAAGGATCATTCCTACTTTATTGGATTTAAGAGAATAATAAATGACTTCCACTAGGGATTTATTATCAACTATTAAGGGATAATTGAGTAGGGAATTAAGGACAATAATTTTTAATTTTTATTAAATGAAATTTCATAAAGAATATTGGAAATTTGAATCAAAATCATCTTCTTCTCTAAGAAATTTAGAAAGAATTTGTTACTTATAAATTTTTTTTTCAACCCTTATGTTTTTAATTTCAGTGTTGGAGGTTTTTATATTCTCAAAGTTGAATATTTAACTAAATGGTTCCGTAATTTTTGGTCAAGAGAAATCAATAATGGATCAATATTCCAGACACTCTATCCATGATGTCAAATTACCCTCTTGTGAATACATAATATCAATTTCCTATTGATTTAAAGACACTTAAAAAATTCCTTGATCCTATTTAGATATCCCAAATCAAAAAATGGGTTATTAAGTAAATTCATGAGAGGTTTTTTGGAAACTAAAAAAATCCACATATGATTATGGAAGGGATATTCATTATAGAGATGGGTTTCTCAAATGTTTTAAAGTTCAGTAGCTCTATCCTAAAATATGAAACCTTAAAATTAATTATATTCATTTGATTAACCAATTTTTCAATCAATTACTCATGAATATAATGGGTAAGAGCTTTAACATCATACAATTACTCTATATTCATATCTTCATCCATCCTTGAGAGGGATGTAAATTTATCCTTAAAACATTAATCATCCAAATGATTGTACATCTCATTGGGTGTGGGGTAATAAATCAAGGGTTTATCAAAAAAATTACCTAAGTTAGGGGATTCCCAATATTTATTTACAATTTGATTCAATAATAAGTTTAAGTTGGGGGTAATGATTAAGATACTCCATTGAAGTAGATAGATGTTAGTATTTTAGATTTTTAGGACACACACAAACATAAAGGGGAAAATATAAGAGATATGTGGGTGAGAATAGATATTTTGTGGTGATAAAATGATGTGATTACCTAAGATAACTTACTTGGGTCCCCATAAAGTATAATAAACTTTTTTGATGCCTACATTTATCCTACATATATAATAGGTCGTTATAATACATGTAGGGATCGAATCCATTGGGACCAAAGAATTAACCTTGAGACACTCAGATTTGATGGGAGATTTGGGTATGGAGTGGCCTAATATAGGGTTGATTTTAATTTGGATAGAAGAATACTAAAATTCCTAAGAGAATGGATCTAATTTATGAATAAAACACAAAAATATATTAATGGAATTAATTAAAGAAGATGATTTGAACCTAGGTTGTCGCTTGGATTAGATTGGACGTATTTTTTTCCCTAGAACGTTTCAGATCACTAATTCAAGATGTATACACAAAATGTGATAATTACACAACATCATTCCCTAATTTAATCCCTATACAATTCCATGTATAATACCCATTTCAATTAGATGATAAATTTAATGATAACTCTAAGGAATTGTATCTCACTAACACTCATAATGTATAATCGTTAAAGTTGGCAAAGATGAGGAAGAAAATAAATCATCAAATGGAAGTATTAAATTAATAAACTAATTAAAATATGAAAGAAAAAAATAAAATTTGATCCATAACCTTGATAATACTTCAGATAAATGCATAAGGTGGTTATCGCTCCATTGATTATATGCTCTTAATGAAAGCGGGAAGGAGGCTCATAAGGGAAGAATTGAAGAAAAAATAAAGGAAAAAAATGAACACTCCCCTATTATGTGAGGAATTTCACATTCTTTGGTGTGAATAAGTTCACACCATGATTCAACAGTATCAACATATTAAGGAAAATTAATGACTACATGAATAATAATAACAATAAATTTTATTAAGAAATTAATGTAAATGAGAAACTTACATGAGAAAAATTGAAGATGTGATTACAAAAAGAAAGCATAAAAATAAATTTGGATGAGTAAAACTTATGCCCCTAAATTCTGTCACCATCAAACCCTAATGAGAAATTTTTGGGTCATAGGTTAAATCCCCCATTACTTAATGTCTTCCCAATTAATTACAAGAGTAAAAGGTTGGTGGAAAGAAAAACAAAAAAGACTTTTCGACTATGACCCAAAAAAAATAAAACCAGACACATAGCCCTTTTGGACGTCCATATTTGACATTGAAGATGGAAAAATATAAAGGAATAATATAATATAAACCTGTTCTTTTTTATTTACTCTAATATATGAAGAAATTTCATTCCAATTTCATATTCCATTTGAAATATATAATGAATTTAGTGGGATGATTTTATGGTCCTTCAAATCTGGCCCATAATTTAATCCTCGACTTGGGAACCCTAGGTCTCCTTGATGACTTCAAAATTAGCTCTGGCCATAGTTTAATGAAATTATCCCCATAATATTCAATAAATAAAGTTAAATTATAAACTTAATTGGTCTTTAATTTTGGGATCCACTTTTATTTGAAGGGCCTATGGTCCATTATTCTTTGTCCATAAATTTCTACATCCATGGAAAAAAATGTCAATCTTCCCTTCTAATTCATCAATTATTCCTAAAATAAAAAATGTTCCAAAGAAAAGTAATAAATAATATCACTAAATATAAAATTAAAATAATAAAAATAATGTATTCCAAAAGATGATGATAAATTAGTCTCGAATTGAAACTTTAAACATGAATTTCATAATGATGTGAAATGATGTTCAATTCATAAAATGCACTATAATTTGGTGTTTATAGAATTTGAAGCACATGAATATTGAAATATAATAAATTAACATTGGATTATTTTAGTGGATAATTAAATAAATTAATTATAGATTCTCGGATTATGGGGATAACCCTGGGAAATTCACCATATTGATGTATTTATAGGAAAACAATTTAATTCAAATTAATTAATTAATTAATTAATCCAATAAATGTACTGCCAAAAGAAGAGGTGTCTGAACACCCTAAAATGACCTATATTAGGTCACTAATAGGGTAAAAAATTTGTTCCAGACTCAACCATGGTCTCGGAATCCTAAACCAGGCTTCTGTTTCAGAGTTATCTAGTTTTCTTGATGAAAACATCTGCCCATAATATAAAATATATTTATTATTAAAACAATTAATTCAAAGAACCCCAGGCCTTGGAATCACACATTTTCTTATCACCAAGCACTAGAATATATATATATATATAAATTTCAGTATTATGAGGAAAAAATTGAGTCTCTATAGAATAATTACCTTAAATACTTACACAACCTCGACATAGTGTAGGTCAAAGCTGTAGAAAAATCAAGTAAATGATTTTAAAAACATAAAAAGTAAACATTTTGGGTGATTTATGGTTTTAAATAGATTTTGGGATAAATATAATGTATTATTTATGTGTTAAATGTTTATATTCAAATTACATTAACTTGTTTTCTATTTTTTAAAGTCATATTATGTAAATAGTCTCGAAAATGACTTTAAGGGTATTTTATGTTGAATAATATTTTATTTAATGATAAAATTATAGTATTTGGATATGGTAATGGGATATTTTCTATAATTTTGATCATTTTTTACTTATGTCTCGCATTTCCTTTTACAATAAATTTCTTGTCCCTAAAAGAGTAAAAAGAAATTATATCACGATAATCGTCAAAAGGGTTAATTTGTGGTCAAAACTAAGAGAAAAGGGTTAAAAATTAAGCTAAACATGTCTAAATGTTATTAGATGGATGCATTTAGACATATATACACCCTAGATTCTAAATATATAATTTCATATCCCCTTGAATAATAAAATTAATTTATATTAATTTAATAGTTTAACTAATTTCAATGGTTCCCCTCTCCTCACTTATATAAGGACACCACCTATCCTCTCATCCTTATACATCATGATCCACTTAGACTGAACAACCACTACCAAAAACACTTATTAAATTAATTATCTAAATTATAGATGTTTTGATACTCAAAAAAGATCACCCTTAAATTACTTTACGAGAGCACCAAGGAGGTTCTTCAAAGAGAAGTTAATCGTCTTAATCAAGCGTTTTCATTTTAATTATTCTTTTAACTCCTTAGACTCTATCCTCAAAATTCCAATATAATAACATCATAATATAATATGTACTGAGATACTATTATTTTTATACAATAACCTTGTTCATATCCTTCCCCATCTTGTTTGGAATGAAAATATCATTCATTGGTACTTGTGGACTACCACCTCCACAGAGAGATGTGTTTTGTTTTTCATCACTACCTCTCACGAATGTTTATAAAAATGTATTTAATATATATATATATATTATTAATGGAATAATTTTAATTATTTAAAGATAATATATCATCTATTTTTATACCCTTTTATTCGTTGGAAAATGGCAACATCCTCCATATATGTGTGTGGATTACCACCTCCACAAAGCGATGTGATTAATTTTTCATGTAGAAATTTAATGTATGGTTATACAGTTGTATTTAATGTATAAAATTGATAAATATTTCATGATTTTTATTCTATATATCATTTAATTATGACATATTTAACCATTGATAACCTACCAAATTCATTTTTCAATTATGAACAATGTGAACTTAACCGATTGTGTAATTAGATATTTCATTGAAATAAACAAAATAAATGGTTTAATGATATGGTATTAAACCTATAAAATATTTTTAAATAAGTTAATACTTAATATTATTTTATTATACATGAGTTAAAAGATATAAATAGTATGTATGGACTCAAGTTAAGGGGTTTATTAATATAATTTCCATTTATTGGGCTATAAATATACTTCATTGACTATGTTAGGCCAAGATTATGTATGGAATGACATTTTATTATATTAAGTTTTATATCCTTTTATATTTTGTTATTATAATTGGAACACACAATCAATTTTGTTGATTAAATTTTAACTTCAATGATATGGTCTTTTTAAGGATTATTCATCTCAATATTTTTTCTTTGAGACATTTCTTGCATTGTAAACCTAATTACTTTTATATGGTGTATATTCACCAATTGAGATATTATAAAATGAATTACTATTATATCATGATTATTATAGTTCCTTTGAATTTATCTCTTTTATTATATATTTTGATTCAAATGTTATAAAAGTTTTTAGGGTTTTCATGGTCTGAATTATAATTCATTGAGAAATAATTCATGTTATACACCATGATTTATTTTATATTTTGTAATTATTGTCACATGAATGCGTTTTACTATATTATTTCATGTAAATTATGGTTTTTATAGAATCATGATATGTTATTTCATTCAATGGAATTTTGATTCATGTATTATCCATGTTTCAAGGGTTTTTAATCTCTGTAGACGCCGGAAAAGTCCGTTGTTCCCAAACGAAGCTCCGGATGCGGGAAGCGAGGTCATATTTGGAGTCGGAAGCCCGTTTCGGAGGGCCCGGAAGCCTTGAGCGGAATTTTGGAGAGCCGCGCGCAAAGTTGGAGTGTCGCGCGCAAACCTCCCGAGATGCGCGCAATGCGCTGGGCCGACGCGCAATTTTGCGCGCCCGTTGCCCGCGCGACTCCCTTGCGCGCCGAGCCCGATTCCGCGCCTGCGAAGGGAATTCCGCGCCCGCGAACCGGATTCCACGCCCGGGGTTTCCTATAAATATAAGGCGACCCCCGACGTTTTGAAGGTTGCCGGAATTCGAAAGGTCTCTCGTGCGCGCAATCCAACCCCTTCCGTGCGAAATGCTGATCTTCAGGTAACCTCCTTTCTTTCGCGCAAGAAAGCCTCGGGGTTCGCCTTCGCGCGCAATCCCTTTGGCTCCTTTCCTTTGAATAATTCTTCACCCAAAGGCATTAGCGCACAAAAGAAGCCTCTTGCGCGCAATTGCCCCTGGGGTGCGCGCAATCCGGCCCGATTGCGCACCCCCCCCCCCCGTTTTAAAGTGGCCATTCATCAAAGAATGAGCCGTTGCCCCCCACGCGCTATCCGAAGCCCGGTGCGTGCAATCTCCATCTTCCGCGCGCAAAGCACTGGCTCAATTGCGCGCCAGCCCGCCCATTTGCGCGCCGACCCGCGGTATTGCGTGCCATGCTTCTCTTTTGCGCGCAATCCGCCGAGGTCGCCCCCTTTGACCCCCTGAGGGTACCCGCCTGCGTGGCGCCCGATGATCTTCATCCCGGGTGCCCGCACCGTGCGTTGTCTTCCCGTGCGGCCCTCCAGGCTCGCGCGACGTGACACGGACCCATCGATGGCACCATTTTCGTCCGAGCTACAAGACGTTAAACTGTTCAGCATTCGTCCAACACGACGTTAAACTGTACTTCGTCCGAGCTACAAGACGTTAAACTGTTCAGCATTCGTCCAACACGACGTTAAACTGTACCACGTCCAAGCTGCACGACGTTAAACTGCCTATCATATCGTCCACGCGACAAGACGTTAAACTGCCAAGCATCTTCGTCCTCAACACACGACGTTAAACTGTACTTCGTCCGGAAAGACGTTAAACCGTCCGCTTCGTCCTCAACACACGACGTTAAACTGTACTTCGTCCGGCAAGACGTTAAACCGTCTGCATCACCTGATCTCGTGCCCCGCGCACAGGGTCCTCCCGGTTTGGATGTGGCCCCCACCCGCTCGTCTCTGCAGGGATGTCGGGATTGGAGCGGCCTTCGCCCATGGGGGTATAGTGTTACAAACAGAACGAACTACGTGGACTTTGATCCCTGTCTCCTAAACAGGGTACGTAGGAAGCCTCTCCGAGGTTCAAGCCCACCGCCTGGTCGTCCCGGTCGTACTCACGTCGGTTCGTCCATCCGTGGACCCCTCCCGGGTTCACCTTCGCGTCGATTCACCTATGAATCCGCTCTTGTGGGGGACTGCACATGTGTATCTCCATTGAACTTCCCCACTGCCTTTTTCTATTTCTCTCTTCAACGTCCAGCATGACGTGAAACTGTGATCCACCCGGCCGTTCCATCCCCCTTTGTGCGAGGTGGTTCGGTTCAATCCTCCGTTCAGCAGCCTCGATCTCCTCGTGAGTCGGCTTGCCAACGTCCAGCATGACGTGAAACTGTGATCCACCCGGCCGTTCCATCCCCCTCTGTGCGAGGTGGTTTGGTTCAATCCTCCACCCGGCAGCCTCGACCTCTTTGTTAGTCGGCTTGCCGACGTCCAGCATGACGTTAAACTGTATGTCCGAACTACGCTGACTTTGATATGCGCTAACGCACGGTACGTAGGAAGCCCCTACGGGGTCCAAGCTCTTCACTCCATCGTCCATCCTGATCCTTAACCGGGCCGCCACATCCCGGTGGGGTCATGCCACTTCATTCCACTTCACTTCACTCGGGAAGCCGCCCATGTGCTGGCCCCAGCGTCGGAGGTTCCCCGCAAGGGGTTCTGTCATCTGATCCACTTTTCGTGTTGATCAGTCCGATGCCGTCCCCGCTGGACGTTAAACTCACGGCATACCCCGTGTTAAACATGGGAAGCTGAGGAAAACCTCAGGTAACACAGCTCCCCGCACCCAGCGCGGGATGCCTCAGGCCATCACGCCTTCGAGAAGCCCTATTAGGGACGTAAGGCAGACATGCAGAGTCGCAGTGTTAAGACACGCCCCCAACACCCAGAGCCACCCGGTCTCCTCACCGCAGGTTGCTGCCCCGACCAGACTCCTTGGAGCGTCTGGGCGGAAGCAGCGTAATTAACCGGTGTCCATGAAGATATGGCGACGGAAACGAGATTCACGAACATTCTTAAATCTATGAGGGAGACCCGGATTAGGCAACGAGCTCCGAGGAGACGTCCACGGAAGGAGGAGCCGACATCCCATCATCCCGGTTTCGATCAAGGAGAAGACTCCCCTGAAGAAGGGACGGATGCCGCCCTCCCTTGGAAAGCGGGACTGCGGGGCCACAAGCCGCGCGCGCCCATCCCCTCGGGTCGACGGGTGCACGTGCGAACGCGCCCTGGCGGAACAGCGTTGGAACAGAAACCCGATGCACATCCGCACCGAAACAAAAAAAATGGTGAACCCGACGTGAATCTCTTCTCCTCAATACGAAGACCGATGGCTTTCAGAGGTGTTGGAAGACCAGCATGCTGCTCGACCGAGCATTCAATTTTACCCGCCAGGGGCTGGGGAAGGGAAATCGGGCACTCCGTCTCACGACGTCGATGGCCTGGGTCCCCCCCACGGAAGGCGTCATGGCGCTAATGATTGGTTGTCGATTCCTTTTCCTGTCAGTATTAATGGGTTCTTCTCCCTGCTTTCAGAAATCAGGTCGCCCAATCCAGTGCCCGATCGCCGCCCGCCCACTAGCGCAGGGGTAGGGGAAGCACCGACGCGGCTACTCCGCGCGGTCCCGCCCGTTCCACGGCCGTCCCAGCAGCCGCAGCTGCGGGGCAACCACGCCCTCTCTCCCCCTCGGAGGTCATCCAGAGAAGGGTGATCAACAACATGGTGCGGAGATATGAGGAAGAGGGAGTCATCCCCACCAGGGACATGGCTCGCCTAGACCTCGAGGAAGCTGCACCTCGCCACCAACGCCGCCCCCGAGGGCCGCGCAGGGAGACACCGCTGCCTACCTCGACGTCCAACCGCTTCGGGAGCTTATCCCCGGAGCTCTCCGACAACTCCTTCCCCTATGCGGATGAGGTGGAAGATGTCCAGGACCACCCTATCCGAGATTCGTTCCAGGGATCCGCGATAAGGGCTCCTGTCAGGCCTCGGCGACACCGCCGCCAGGCCCCTCAAGTCGAAGAACGGACTCTCCACCTGCCCGCGCTGCTCATCCCGACTCGTTTGTCCCGACGCCAACGTCGGGCACGAGCGGAAGAGGATGCCCACCTTGGGGCCCTAGCGACAGCGGCCGCGTTGGCTCAAGCCACTGCTGGTTCCAGTCACCAGGCCCCTGCGCATCCTGAGCAGGGGCACTTCTATGCCCGACCTGGATCGAGGCCCCGACCGCCCCAAAGGCAGGTTGGGTTGACTCTCCCGGTTGCTGGCACAGGCAATAGCCACCGCGGACCACCTCGCGGTAGCGCTATTCACCAACAGGGTCTACTCCGTGTGGCCGGTCCAAGAGGCATGGGTCACCCCACCTTCCGATCCCGGCCCGGAGGATTGCCCGGAATCATCTCTCCCCGCGTCCCCTTTGATATCTGTCCCGGTGCTCCTCGCACCTTGGTTTCCAGTCCTCTTGGCCCCAGCACCAGTGCGGCCGGAGGACGCCAGGATAGAGATCAGCCATGCCCCGAAGAACCACCCAGGGGCAGGAAGGCGAGGCGTCGACACAGAGGGAAGAATGTTACGGAATTCCGGACAGAGATTCGACCGGTTCGTTTCTCTGATACATAGGCGGAGTATGATTCAGCGACGGAGCCCTCCCCCCAATCCCGCCAGTTAGGGGGAGGGGTCGGAATGCGGCACGTCAGCCTCGTACTTCTCGAGAGCGAGATCGATACAATCCCCGCTTCTCTCTGAAGGTGTATCTGGAGTAGTGAGGTCCTGGTAGACCCCCAAGGATCAAGCTTGTGGTTGGTACCGGCCCCTCCGGAAGCGCCTTCCGCCTCGATCGGAGAAGCCGGAGACTTTTTCTGGGGACCGACGGTCAAACCACGATCTAGTGCACCCTCGGCGAGCACCAACTCTACGGCAGGATGTTCGCTCGCCGGCCCGTCCTATCGTGATGTGGTAGCTGGGGCACCGCCACCCTCAGAGGGTGGCCCGGGATATGGAGGCCAATCGGCCTGCTCGCCGTATTCACTGCCGGCCAGCCCGCCGGCCCGGCGGCCTGCCTCGGCGCCACTACCGGTTCCCCGTCCATTCCCAGTCGTTGAAGAGGACCAAGGAGACCTGGGTCCCGATTTTGGGTCGTGGAGCTTCTGGACCGTCCTTGCAGAGGGCCACTTCCCTGAGAAGTTTTGGCCAGTCGCAGGACCGGACTTTGATGCACCTGAATCACTCACCCCGGATGAGTTCGAATGCTTCCGCCGAACTCTCCGGGAGACTCACTCCCGTCTTCACCGCCTACAAATTCCATACCCCGGGAGTCAACTGCACCTGGAGGATATTGCTGAGCAGTGCCGTCAGATTGACCTGGCCACGCTCCCCGCGGTTCGGCACCCCAGGTCATTTGGGCACCACGAGGCCCTCCAGCAACGATGCGTCGAGTGTTTTCAAGTACTCCGCAAGGTTATTGAGGAAGACACTCCCCACGTGCATATCCGTGGATGGGGGAAGTACGCTGCCCTACGCTTCAGTGCGATTCGTCGACAGCCCGATTCACTGGGTGGCCCTGAGGGTATATCCCCAGGGACGGAAACGGTCAATATGGCTGACCTGTCGGGAGAGGGGAACGACTTGGAACTTCTCGACGGGGGCTCTCCCCCCGAAGACAAGCCGTTTTTGGATCCATCGGCGAGAGTTACTCGTCACCAGAGGAACCTCCTGGGTCTCCCCACACCCACTGAAGCACTGACGTTGAGCCGAAACGTCAGCAAAGGTAAAGAGCACGGCGGGGCTATAAAGCCCGCCGACCCATCTGCCTCCATGCAGAGGGCGGATGAGGATCCCAAGAAGGCTATGCTATGTCAACATCTCGCCGAGAAGAAGAAGCTAGTTGACCAGCTTCTCACCGAGCGTGCTGCAGAGCAGCGGCCTGACTACGGTGATCTTAGGCCAGGACAGCAGGGACAGGAACAACCACCCCTCGATGAGGCTCTCCCGGGCAACCGTGATTATGCCGTGTTTGCCGACAGGGGAGAGGCCATTGCCTATGGCAATAGGGCGCGGTATGTTTCACCGCACCCTCCCGAGCGGCGTGACCACCTGAGAGACCCCGCTCGGATTCCTCCCGCTGCCCCAAGGGCCGCTCCGCCCGCCATCCCACGAGCCGCCGAGTTCGACGACCCGGTCGACGACCCGATTGAAGGGCCATGCAATGCGCTCGTGGTTAGAGATCCTCGCCAGGACTGGAACCCATGTCCGGACGATCCGATGACGGCACTCATCGCCCGCTTGGAAGCCTTGGAGACTCGGCAAGTGGCGATCCCACCGGACGGCAAGCCATACCCAGCGTGGGTGGATGACATGCCGGCACCTCCGGGATTCGGGAATCCCACCTTCGCCCCCTTCAACGGGACTGGAGATCCGCCACAGAATTTGGCCCATTTCAACTCGAGGTGCGGGCCTATGTTGGGATCTCCGGCGCAGCAGGAGGCCGCTAAGCTTCGCTGCTTTGTCCAGACACTGGAAGGGCCGGCATTTGTCTGGTACAGCCAGCTCCCCGTCGGGTCGATAACTAGCTGGGAGGACCTTCGTAGACAATTCCTCTACCAGTTCAGTTCCACGACCCGGAAGTCGAGTATCGCAGACCTCTTCAAGTGCAAACAGAGGCCTGATGAGCGAGTCGCGGATTTCGTCGCCCGATGGAAGGGTCTCACGTATTCCCTTGACATGCCATTGAATCAGGAGCAGTTGCTGACAATGTGCGTCGGGAACGTCAAGACCGAGCTGGTCCCTTCCCTGATCCCTCAGAATTACCCCGGAGGGTTCAGGGACTTCTCAGACAAAGCTCAACGTCTTGAGGAAGCCCTGAAACAGGCCAGTCAGGCACACCCGCTGCCTCCTATGATTCCTGCAAGGAGAGCCAACAGGGCTGATCCCGCTGTTGTTGCCCAGATAGAGGCCCCCAGGCCGTTGGAGCTGCTGCCGGCGAGGCCAGCTCCACAGCCTCACAGGAATCCGCCTCCACAGGCTCAGTTCCCGGCCCAGCAGCGGCAGCCTCAGAACCGGCCGACCCCTCCGCGTAATGTACCGCCACAACCCAGGCGAGATAATCAGGGTCCACCTCCTCGGCAGGCCCCTCCAGCCCCTCGTCAAGACCACGCTCCCAGGGGCCCGCGATACCTGACTTACTCATTTCACGAGGATCAGGTCCCCGGTTATTTCCGGAGCGCCCTGGAGCAGAGGATTGTGCGACTGCCTGAGTGTTGGAGGCCAGAGGAGGCACATCTCACGGATAACCCCCGCTACTGCCCTTACCATCGGGCCCTGGGGCACACTATCCAGTAGTGCTATGTGTTTAAGGATTGGCTCCAAGACCAGATTAACAACAATGTAATCAGGTTGGGCCCAGCTCCAGCACAAGTGGCAGGCGTGTTCATGGGATCAGATGATGATAGCGGCAATGAGGACGAATGGCAGCTGGTCTCCGACCGCGGATCCCAGAAGTATAAAAATTGGATGGCCCGCAAGACGATCATTCGCGCCCATGGAATCATCCGTGCGCGCTTGAATCAGCCTGAGCCCCCAGAATCTGCGGGTGCGGCTTCGGCATCGTCGTCCCAGCCTTCCTCTTCCGAGAAGAGCAAACGGCGGCGGCGCAAGAAGGAACAGCGCGCCCCGCCAGTTCCGCCACTATCCCGCACTCTCGGCGATTTCATGCCCCCGGAGATGGGGATCCCTCCTCGGATCCGCCCGGTGATGGAAGATTCGTCCGATGACAGTATTGGGTACGCTTCGGTTAATACCGTCGAGCTGGTAAATCCCTTTTCGGTTCCCGACGTTGAAGAACACCAGGTGGACCTCCCTTGTGTCCCCGGTCGTCGCCACCGTCGGAGGAACCACAACAACAGGAGTCGTCGGGGCACAGCAGTTGGTACCTCCAGCCAGGACGTGCACGCCACTGAGACTAGGCAGCAGGCTCAAAACCGAGCTTAGCGTGCGCAGCCCCCCCATCCGGGGATGACGGATTCGCCTCCGCCACTGTTTGTGGTGTGGGACCAGGCAGAACCACCTCCGCCGCGTCGCGATCAGCTCCGCCCTGCCGCATGTCCGTCCCGGCCTCCTAACCCCAGTACGGTGACTACTTCCCGGGCTTCAACCAATGAACAGCGAGATGCGCCAAGTACCAGTCGGCCGCCGACCCAACCGGCAAGGCCCGTCATGCCTCCAATCGCAGAGCAACCTCCTGGAACCAGGGGTTCGCGCTTGGCAAAAAAGTATGATGTTCTTAAGCACTTGGCCGACATCCCAGCAAGGCTCTCCATCCTTGAGGCTCTGCGCATGTCATCTGAGATGCGCGAGGTGCTCGCTGAAGCCCTGAAGAGCCCCCTCCAGTTTGAGACAGAGGTTGCGGCTGCAGAGGCCTTTCACGCCGAAACGATTGAGGGCGCCGAATGTCAGGCAGTTATCTCGTTCTCTGGTGAGGATGAAGACCCTCCTATACAGGGACACATTCGTCCGCTATATGTTACTGGCCAGTTCAATGGCCTTGAATTCCGGCGCTGTCTTGTCGACACGGGGTCCGGGATTAACCTGATTCCAACTCGGACGCTCTGGAGATTGGGGTTGTCTGAGGAAGACTTGATCCCCTCCGACCTCAGGATCCAGGGGTACGACCGCACCGAGCAAACCCCGGTCGGCAAGATACACTTGAAGACCCAGTTCGGTGACTTGGTTGCCAACACCGAATTCATGGTAGTCTCTCAAGACACTGCGTACAATGCTTTGATGGGCAGGCCATGGCTCCACCTTCACGCGGCGGTTCCCTCATCATACCACCAATGCCTCAAATACTCCCTTAACGGTCGAGTAGGCGTGCTTCATAGAGATGCCTCTCCTTTTGCTTCATGTGAAGCCCGCTATCTGGACGTGGACTATTACAAGAGCAAGGATAAGAAGATCCTGGCAGGTGAGGTTGAGCCTGTCGCTATTGCGAGCGATCCCTAGGCAAGTTTGGATGACGCTTACGTCCTCCCGATTCAACAGTTGGACGTAGCCATGGTCTCGACGGCCTGTGAGTCTCCTGATGAGATGACCGCGACCGCCCGTGCCAGCACCAGCGGCCTAGCAGGATCCAGTAGCCCCAATGCAGTTTCCAACGCAGTCTCTCCCGTGGACGATCCCTCCCCGAGTGGAGAGGATTTGGAAGACGCACCCCCAGCTTTTGAGGAGGGCGTCTCCGCCAAAGTCGATGAGTTAGTACAGGTGAACCTTGGAACCGAAGCAGATCCAAGACCCACATTGGTCAGTGCCGCCATGCCCTCTGAGGAGCGGCAGCAGTACGTGGACTTCCTCAGGCAGCACCGTGATGTGTTCGCTTGGGGCTATGATGAGATGTCGGGGCTAGATCCTCAGGTAGCCGTCCACCGCCTTGGTCTCCCGGCGAACCATCGCGGGTTCAAGCAGCCTCCCAGGAAGAGACACCCATTCCACGGTGCCATGGTTGAGGCCGAAGTTGACAAGATTATCAAAGCCAACTTCATAAGGGAAGTTTAGTACCCCAAATGGCTGGCCAACATTGTGCTAGTCAGGAAGAAGAACGGGCAAATCAGAGTCTGTATCGACTTCCGCGATCTCAACCGCCACTGTCCGAAGGATAACTTTCCCCTTCCGGTGACAGAACTGTTGATTGACGCAACGGAAGGGTTCCAAGCCCTCTCCTTCATGGATGGATACTCCGGATACAACCAAATCCGGATGGCCCCTGAGGATGGGGAGTTCACTGCCTTCAGGGCCCCCCAAGGTATCTTTTGTTACCCGGGTCATGCCCTTCGTCCTGAAGAATGCAGGTGCCACCTACCAACGGGCGATGCACCGCATATTCAAGCCAATCCTCGGCACACTGGTGGAATGCTATGTCGATGACTTGGTGGTCAAATCGCGCCAGCGTCAGGACCATCTCAAAGATCTTGAGAAAGTGTTCGGCTTCCTCCAGTCTCGCTGCCTGAAGATGAACCCCGTTGAAGTGTGCCTTCGGGGTCACCTCCGGAAAGTTCCTTGGATTTGTGGTAAGATACCGGGGTATTGAGATCGACCCAGAGAAGATCAGGGCGATTAGCCAGATGCCTCCCCCAGGTAACATCCGGGAACTGCAAGGGTTCCAAGGCCACTTAGCCTATATATGCCGATTCATCGAGAATCTGGCCGGCAAGTGTAAGCCCTTTTCTCGGATCATGAAGAAAGGTGCCACCTATGTATGGGATAAAGAGTGTCAGACCGCTTTCGAGGAAATCAAGCAGTACCTGCTGCAACCTCCGGTTCTGATGCCGCCTGTATCCGGGAAGCCGCTGGTCCTCTATGTGACCGCCCTAGAACGGTCCCTGGGTGCCCTTCTCGCCCAGAAGAACAACGAGGGAACAGAGAATAGCCTCTATTACCTCAGTCGCATGCTCCTCGAAGCGGAAGTTAGGTATTCCCCACTCGAGAAGAGCTGCCTGGCGCTCGTATTTTCCGTACAGAAATTACGGCACTACTTGCAGCACCATGAGGTACAGTTGGTTTCTCGGGTAGACCCGTTGAAATATATCCTGAGTCGGCCTATGTTGACTGGCCGTCTAGCGCGGTGGGCTGTCATTCTCCAGCAGTTCGACATCAGGTATGTGTCTCAGAAGGCCATCAAAGGGCAAGCATTGGCAGACTTTCTAGCTGCTCACCCGACCTCCGCGGATCAGCCGCTGGATCTAGGCTTTCTGATGAGGTCATTCTCTTGGTCGATCATGCCGATCCGTGCTGGCAGATGCACTTTGACGGTGCCTTCCGGAGCCCCACCGATAGAAGGCTCGATAATCCTAAGCTCAACAGAGTGGGCTTGGGTATCGTCTTCATTACCCCGGAGCAAGCCGTGCTGCCATACTCTTTCCTGTTGTCAGAGGGCTGTACCAACAATGAGGCGGAATACCATGCCCTCATCACCGGCCTCGAGTTAGCTCTCGAGATCGACGTGCCCCATCTGTGTGTGAAAGGGGACTCTGAGCTGGCGTTAAGCAGATCAATGGCGGACTATGTTGTCAGGAAGCCGGAACTTGTGCCGTTGCTGGAGTGCACCCTCCTTCTGATGGCCCAGTTCCCTTCTCGGCCAGAAATTGTCCATATTCCCCGGGTCACAGAATGGTCGAGCAGATGCATTGGCCAGCCTTGCTGCATCACTTGCAGAGCCTGAACAGGATAACCTGATTGTTCGCGTGACGCACTGCAGGCTCATCGCTCCCGTTATCCCGGAAGGAGATCGCGGCCCGTCGGTAAGTAATCTCACCACGATTGCCCCTATGCTCGGAGCCCCGAGTACCCCCAGATATGCAGTCGAACCAGCCATGATTGGGAGGACGCCTTTGGTTGAGAACCTCCAACATGGCATTCTCCCATCGGATCGGGCCGAGCACGAGCGAGTTCGACGCCGCGCATCGCAGTTTGTCCTCCAGAGCAGTCCCAGCCTGGAGCAGATCCTCTATAGATGCGGATTTGATGGTGTTCTCCTCTGTTGCCTTCATGGAGTTGAGATCCCACGAGTCATGCAAGAGGTTCATGCTGGTTCATGCGGTGCCCATCAGACTGGGCCAAAGCTGTCCCACCAGATTCGGAGGTTGGGATACTTCTGGCCCTCCATGATCCATGACTGCATCGAGTATGCCAGGAGGTGCCATGCGTGCCAGGTTCATGCGAACTTTGTGCATCGGCCGCCGGAGCTTCTCCATACCACCAGGTATTCTTGGCCCTTTGCAGTCTGGGGGATGGACGTTGTGGGACCTTACCCGCCGGCGACGGCTCTCCAGTGTCGGTTCATTCTGACCTCTACGGACTTCTTCTCCAAATGGGCAGAGGCGATTCCGCTCAGAGAGGTCAAATCCTATTCGATCGCTGACTTCGTGACCTCCAACGTCATTCATCGATTTGGAGTGCCTCACGCTATCCTCACAGATAACAGAGCCAATTTCCGAGCAGCCGAGTTGAAGAGGTTGTACGCCAAGTACAACATTCGCTCGAACCATACATCTCGCTATCATGCGCAGGCGAATGGACAGATTGAGGCGTTTAACAAAACCCTCTCTAACATTCTGCAAAAGATGGTTGGTCAGAACAAGAAGAGTTGGCCGGACAAGCTCCCCAACGCCCTCTGGGCTTATCGGACGACAACTCGCAATTCCACCCAGATGACCCCTTATTCCCTGGTGTATGGAGCTGAGGCCGTCCTGCCCATCGAGATCCAATTACCATCCTTGCGCACTGCGGTCTACGACCAGCAAGCGCCGGACAGAGCTGCTGAAGCCCGTCTAGTCGAGTTGGAAGCACTGGATGAGAATAGACTTCGCGCCTTGCACAACTTGGAGAGGCATCAGAGCAGGATGGCTCGAGCTTTCAATAAGAAGGTTCGCCTCTGCTCCTTCCTGCAGGGTGACCTAGTATTAGCCCTGAGAGCACCGATGATCCCCGGCAGGAAGCCGCCCAAGTTGGAGCCCAAGTGGGAGGGACCTTTTGTTGTCCACAAGGTCTATCCCAATGGCGCGTACTCCCTAGCAACTATGGATGGTGAGCGTGTCACTCCTCCCACCAATGCTAGGTTCCTCAAGGAGTACATTGCCTGAGTGCACTTTCTTCCAAGCTGCACGACGTTAAACTGCCTAGCATAACGTCCAAGCTGCACGACGTTAAACTGCCTAGCACATCGTCCGCGCGGCAAGACGTTAAACTGCCAAGCATCTTCGTCCAACACGACGTTAAACTGTACTTCGTCCGCGCGGCAAGACGTTAAACTGCCAAGCATCTTCGTCCAACACGACGTTAAACTGTACTTCGTCCCGCACGACGTTAAACTGCAGTTCGTCCCGCACGACGTTAAACTGCATTCGTCCCGCATGACGCTAAACTGCACCTCGTCCAAGCTACAAGACGTTAAACTGTTCAGCATTCGTCCAACATGACGTTAAACTGTACCACGTCCGCGCTGCAAGACGTTAAACTGCCAAGCATTTTCGTCCTGCATGACGTTAAACTGCACTTCAAGAACTACGTGCGGCTTGATTCCCATCCTTATGGGATACGTAGGACCGCCTGGACATTCATGTTTCAGGCCCAGCCCCATCCTTCGGGAATTTCCATCCCATCTCGGGCCCTTGGCCCAGTTGCCTCTGGGTATGCGGCGTATGGTGTGAACGCGGGGCTATTCCCTCATTCACGTCGGTTTGCTCGTCATGTTGTACGCCCCCCATGTTTGGGGATGCCTTCCGCTCCCCCCTTTCTTTTTTCGTCCTGTATGACGTTAAACTGCACTTCAAGAACTATGTGCGGCTTGATTCCCATCCTTATGGGATACGTAGGACCTCCTGGACGCTTGTGTATCAGGTCCAGCCCCGTCTCTTGGTTGATCACGGGGATCTGCTGTCTTTTGGTTGCTCTCAGGATGAGTCCTTCGACCCTTTCCGGTGATCTGTTAACATGTTTTGGGTACTTCGATCTATGAACCGTGGTTTCGGATTCAATCCTGACAAGTCCTGTGTTGCCTGTCAGGCCGCGCGCTTCCTCTTGTTCGAGCCTTCACTCAAAGGGATCCTCGTTAGCGGTTTGGGTATGATGCCTCAGTGCTCTCCTACCGCTCCGGGTCGATTTACCGGCGAGTCCTGGGCCGCAAATCGATATGAATCCTGCGCTTGAGCGGTTGATGCTCGTTTGCTTGCCCCATCCTAGGCTGACGCGATCGGATGTTGTGTTGCGAATATGGTCAGCGACATCCTTGATCGCCATGTCGGCTCTGTCAGGATCTGAACATTGGTTGCGCAGTCCTCATCACACTCCGCCTTTGTGCGTTGTAATGGAATCTCGACACTCTCTTCATACTGACCTTCAGTACACCTTTACACGTTAGGCAGGCCAACCAGGGTAATGGTGTCTTTCGAGGCTCCCACGATCTGAGCACCACGGATATATGCTGATGTCCTCCCTAAGGGCCATGTGTAGCTGGACCCTCGTCCCCATAAGGAGGAAGGAGTCGCCCGAACAATCGCGTTCTGGGCCCAGTATAGCTGGAGGCTAGCATCTCTACCCCTCGGGTGATGGACATACGCAGGCCCCTATCCCAGGATCCTTCTCCTGGAATCGTGCGTGACCACAGGGTTGGGTATGTTCCCACCTCCGCTGAGTCCGCCATATTGCAACGAGCGGATTCCTCCCTGGTCCGAACCACACGACCTTAAACTGTGTTGTCTGGTCCTACCACACGACCGTAAACTGTGATCGTCTTGGCCGCCCGACGAGAAACGACACTGCATCGTGATGTTCTCCTCAGGGGACACTCATGTTGGGCGCTGGTTAATAACCACGCCATTTATCAATGCCTAACATGGGTTGATTATTGTGGTGACGCCAGAGATTTCTTAATCACAGGCATGTCGCTGCACAAAGAAAAACCATCCACCGTTAAGGACAAACAAGAAATATCAAATGCCGCTTCTTCTGGGTGCGAGGGCCAGACCCGCACCCCTCCCCGCGCTGGTGTCCGATTGTGTTGCGCCGCGCTTCTAGAACTACGTGTGGCTTGATTCCCATCCTTATGGGATACGTAGGAACGCCCGGATGATTGAAACTTCGGGTCCAGCCCCCCACCTCTTAAAGATTCCCCCCTTCTCTGGGGAATCCGCCGCCTTCGGGTCACCCTCAAGGCGTGTCCCTCGACCCCTTGCAGTGGTCCAAAGGTGTCAAGAGTACTCTGGTTTATTGCCAGGAGGGTCAGGTTCAGCTTTGTCAGGTTCCTTCCACTTTTCAGGCTTCGTGCTCCCTTTCATTCGGACCCATCGCCTACGCCCTGGGTAGAGCCCCCGTGAGCGGTCTGGACACAATGCCTCAGTGCTCTCCCACCGACTCGGGCTGGTGCCCCCAAGGGCCTCGGGCAACAAATCGATATGAATCCTGTGCTTGAGCGGTTGATGCTCGTTTTCTGCCTCATTCCATCAACGGTCAGTACAATATTGATGCTGCTTTTCCGCCACGGTCGGCATTACTCCCATATCGTTACGTCGGTGCCCCCAGTCCTTGAGTGAATGGCCGCATGATTCACATTACATTTTCCACCTCCCATTCTGACCAGGCGAAACCTCGACACTCTTGACACTATCCCTCAGTGCATCTTCGCATATCCAGGAGATAGGACCACGATGTGGCGTACTTTGAGGTTCTTATGGTCCGAGCTCTAAGACCTTAAACTAAGATCTGTCTCTTTGGTCCGAGCTCTACGACTTTAAACTAAGATCTCCCCAAACGGGGTTCTACGTCCTGTATGACGCTAAATTGCACTTTCAGAACTACGTGTGGCTTGATCTCCAGCCTGATGGAGTACGTAGGAACGCCCGGGCATCTCGACTCGGGTCCAGCCTCAGGGATCGCTAAGTCTCGCCCCTCCTCGTCGCCGGCCGTCTGGCCTGACTTCGGGTAGAGTGGTGCAGTTGTGATATTCTCCCCAATTCAGCTCGGGATGCCCCATCGCAATGATGGGAAGCGACAGTTTCCTCGTCAAAGAGGTTCTGTCTGAGAATTGGGGTGATTCACGGCCAGATTAGTGCATCCGCCTAATACGCTTTCCCCACGGTGGCGCAATTTTGGGAGCGTTGGATTCTGTCCGAACAAATCATCACTTCGCCCCACGCTTCGCATGCCCTGTTGATCTGGATTTCCACCCTTGTGCCTGAAGGAACCCCCAAAGCGGCATTGATGATGACATGTGATCCGCCTCCTGCAATATGAATGATGACCTTCGGTCCGTCTATTACGGTAGTATGGTCGATTGATCCATTGTCCGCTTGTCGTCTTGGGCATTTCCTGGAAGGCCGACCGTTGTGGATTTCTGAATTCGGGACACGCGATTCACCCTTTCTCATTTCCCTATGTTCGGATAAAATCTCAACGCCCCTAGCGTTGTCCCGCTCGTGTGTTGGAACAAGTTGGGGGGATGATACATTGATTAGGTCTGAGGTCTCCTTTCCTAGGAATGGTCTCCCTCTTTTCTTTAGAAATCCAGGCCCAATTACGGATGCCTGAAGCTTGGTTAACACTCCCGCGAGACAATGAATTGTGGTTGAGCATGTTAAGCCAAAAGATGCAGATAAATATGGTGATTCATACAAATGGATCGAAATATTGAGTAGCGGAAGCAAAATATTCTGGGAATGGCAAAAACAAAGCCCCTAGGGATTAGCGTGCTGAATGAGTCTTTCCAACGCCGCTACCCTTTGGCTGGTGGCCTCCAGAGCTGCTTCTCGCTCTCTGCGTGCCCTCTCTTAGTCGGCGGTCGCAACACGCAGTTCGTCGATCCTGGCCTGTGCACGCTCCCGCTCGACTTGAAGTGTGACCATCTGTTGGCCCGCCTCCGTCAGCTGTACTTGGGCGTCAATCAGCTGGGCTGTTAGTTGCTCCACAAGCTCAGTACACGCTGCGACGAAGGCCTCCTTCTCTGCCGCCTGCCCTTCGAGGCGCTGGACTTCCTGCTCCGCCACGAGGAGCACCCGCGTGCTCTCCGACATGTCCCGACATTGTGCGACGTCGGCACGCCGGCGGCTCTCGCGCATCTTTTCGGCCATGAAATCACGGACCGTCAGATGGAGGCGTTGAGCATCAGCTCCCCCGGCACACAGGAAGCGCAGCCAGGTTTGAAGCGATCCCATGCGCCCCAGCCACTCCGATGGGGGTCGCTTGAGGAAGTGCTGGATGCACTTCCACCCCCTGCAGTGCGTTATCCGGCTCTCCTCGACCGCCTCCGCGTCTGAGTCGTCCATCTCCTCAGGGTCGGCAGGCCGGTAGGCAGGGAAGGCAGCCAGCAGGTCTGCTGCAGGGTCCACCCCTGGGATGCCCTCACGGGGGATAGGTTCCCCAACATTTGGGCGACCTTCTTCTCCCGCCCCAGTGGCGTTGACACCCTCGTCATCCCCCGACCTCTCTCCGATATCAGCACCACCGGCGTCCACAGCCCCTTGATCAGCAGTTGGTGGGGCCGGCTCGGTGTGGGAAGTCTGTTCCGGAGCAGGCGGCATGTCTGCCACCGGTCCACTCGTGGATGGCCCGGGTTCGACAGCCCGACGAGCCTCCAGTGTTGAGATCACTGCACAGGGCATGCCGTGGTTAGTCACGGATCGTCAATGGTAAGCACCGGCAGTAAAGTAAGGAGACTTACAGGAGTTCAGAGCGTCATCTTCCGCTGCCCCGGCCGCCGCAGGAACAATTGCAGCAGGGGACCCTTCCGCGCTTGTCAATTCAATGATGGGTGTCTGGCCCCTGCCTTGTCCTGCTGGCGCCTCTCATACTCCCGCTGAGGACGCCTGACCAACATCCGTGCGCTCCTGAGAAAGGTGGAGAAATGGGTTAGAAGCTGCATAAGAGAATGGATGAAGCAGGTTGAATAGGGATAGAAGCGGACCTCGAGGAGCTCAGTGACATCAACATTGTCAGAGCCGGCCACCTCGCCGCTCTCCCGCGGGCTCCCCTGATGGGACCTTCCCTCGGACCCTTCATCCTCCCCCGTCTCCTCCTCTTCCTCGGAGTCGTTGCTACTGTCGTATTCCCCCGGCGGCATCTGTTCTGGAGCGGGCTCTAGACCGAGCATCACCTTCACCAGAAGGGACGGCTCCGCACGCTGACCACGTTGGTGCGCGTACTCGTCCATGGCCGTCAGATACGCATACTGCCGGTTGAAGTCCACCCTGTCGGCGATCTGGAGGCGCCCGACCTCTGGCAGATGGATTCCTTCTCTGAGTATCTTTCGCCAGATGGCGTCGGTCCCCAGTGACTGCCGCAGGGTCATCCCGGCCGACCACAGCGCCGGGAAGACTGCATCGTGGGAGGGTTCGAGCAGACGCCTTACCTGCTTCCCGGGCCGCTCCCCGACCACCGCATGTGCCCCCTCTCTGGGCGCCGAGGTCGTAGCGGCAGCCTGCGATGTGCCCGCCGCCGAAGTCCCTGCTCTTGCCGGCTCCGCTGCTTGGCGCGCCTCCATTCTCCCCCGTGTGGCGGCGCCTCGCCTACTTCCTTGACGCCCGGTCTCCGCACAGGTGACCTCGAGCCGCCGAACTGGCTTCCGTAGAAGCCCCTCGGGGTACGCGATGGCCCAGTGTTCGGCGTACTCGGTTGCCAAGCCTGCGTCGACCCCGGTAGGAGGGAGAGTGATGACGTCGCCAGAGCCAAAGGCGGCGAACATCAGCCACATCTGGCGAAGGATGCCAGGGTTCGTCTCCTCCCGGACAGCAGTGAATACCCTCTTCGGCATCCGTTGAAGGCACCCGAACTGCCTGGCGAACCGGGTTGGCACGTAGGGCTCGCAGATCACCTTCCCGTCGATCCGAGCCACGAGCACCCCACCCCGCATATTCAGGAAGTAATCGTGCTGCTCCAGCGGACCCTGCCCGTTGTCGATCATTTGGCCAACGGGAGTGGGAAACGGGTTGAAGTTGAAATTGGCATGATTTCCAATCCGAATCCTCACGCCCTCCTCACTTAGGGTCATTGGAGCGACCCCCGCAATGTTCAGCAGGGAGGGTCGCAGGCCGTTGCCCGGAGGAATGATGGCGTTCGGAAACGTGTACCCACCAAGGTGAGCAGCCACCCAGCCGTGGAAGAATTGGAAGGGCCCACAGATCCTTCGTACCGACCCCCCTCGCGAGATGCGTCCCAGGATGGCGTACAGCTTAGCCAGCACTGGGACCCCGAGGTTGTATCTTTTATTGGCAGCCATGGCGCCCGCCATCGCCAGTGTCGTCGGGCGGACACCCATTCTCGCGTCCCGCACTGGCAGGAGCCACCCACTCAGAAAGGCGGCCAGGAACGCCGCGTACTGGACATTTGGGTCCCGGGCCTCGATGACGCGGTACCCCCATGAGCGGTAGTCGCCCGTCTCCAGGACCCGCCAGTACGACCCGTTCCGGCTCCTCTGAGCCGCGGTCGGGCACCGCTTCCCCCTGCCTGGCATCTTGACCACCGGGTCATGCTCCAAGAACTGGCCGAACCACTCCTTGTAGGCTATGTCCTTGTGGAAGTCCTTGATCCCGAGCCGCTGCGTAGCCAGGTCAAGCCGATGCCATGTCAGAATGGGAGTCCGTGACCTGTCTTCCCAGATGTTCTTCGGAGGCAGGAACTCATCGTATTGGTAACCCTCCAGCGGGATACCGCTGATGCAGTGGATGTCCCAGAGGCCGATGCAAACCTCCCCATGGTGAAGATGGAAGGTGTTGGTATCCGGGGACCAGCGGGTGAACAGCTCCGGCCCGAGCTCGGACTGCTGGTAGAAGTGGAACTGCGACGTCCACACCGCCTCAAACAGGCCGATGTACCGCAGCTCCTCCGCGAAGTGATCGCAAGTGTGGCGTACCCAGAACGCCCATGCCCACTCACTGGTGAAATTGCCCCCAGACCGCAAGTCCCAGTCCTTCAGCCAGCCCTTGGTGTCCTCAGTGACACTGTCACGAACCAACCCGGGTCGACCCTGAACCGGTCACCCGAGCCGGTCCGCGACAAGTCCCGAGGGGCGTTCCCGATCCCCCCGGGATGGCAACCAGTGCCGGGCATTAAGACTTGATCGTTGGAAACGATTTCAGCCCAAAACAAAAGTAAATAAAACAGAATAAACAAACACTAACAGTGGAAAAGAAATAAAAACCACACAACCACGTACCTCCATGTGACCTCTCAGGTCACCACCCAACTAGAGAGCAACCTCGCTCCAACACTGAGCGACTCAAAACAGAAGACCTGCGACTGAAATGGTAAAAGATAGGCGTGAGCACAAAAGTACTCAGTAGGTGAGCCCAACAACAAAATCCCAAAGCACTGCCAGTAAATATAGAATCTACATAATCCAGGTTTGAACTATAATGTATAAAAGTAAGTTTTCACAATGCTTTACTTGAAAATCAAACACGAGACATTTCCCTTATTCCTTTTTAAAAGTTGGTTCCATTCCATTTGTTTTAAACTCATTCTGATAAGCAAAGTGTTACATTTCCAAATCTTACCCAAATAGAATAAAACATTTTCATTTGAAAACCATGTTTCCAAAAATCTAACGGTACAGGCTGTGAAGGATGACTGAAAGTAAACAAGCAGGGAAAACAAGTGCAAGTAAAGGTGAACAGGCAAGGAAAACCAAGTGCAAGCAAAAGTAAACCAGAAGTTATCAGCAATAACCATGGGTGATCCTGAACATCCCTAGAAAAACCCCTGGACGTACTCGGGTTCAGACTACCTGCCAGCATGGTACTCCATAGTCAATAACCAACTGGCCGCCCTAACAGCCAACCAGTGGCACATCCCTCCTGGCCTGTCTGTAACTCCAGGGGGTACTAACCCGTCTAATCAGGGTTAGCAAGAAACCGTCACTCGATAATCTACAAGACTCCCAGGAACCCATAGTAGTTTTTGTAACACTGTGTAAGTGGGAGACCCGCGCACGCGTGACTCATCTCACCGCACTTGCCAACCCCTTACACGGACATCGCTACACGACAACCCTCGAAGGGAAGTCCCCCTGTAGAAATGCCCTCACAAGTACGTATATATATATATAATCACTTCACATTTGATAAAGTGCCAACCGGGCCGTCATGTCACTTACATTTTGAACATCTAAGACCAAAGCATTTTTAAAGAGGGATGACACACGCCATTTCATTGAAAACCAGAAACGCACTTAGAAATTTATTTAAGAAACTCAAATCAGCATCTTAAACCTGGAACACATTTGTTTCACAAGTAGAGTCACTTTCCAATCACCAAACGCACCCCACTTTTATCAAGAGCCAAACGGGCCTTTAATCATTTTTTTTGAAGGAACACCATTTCCCAAATGAAAACCAAACTTTTGTTCGCGTAACAAAGGAAAACATCTTTCATCAACCAAGAGCCACACATAAGGTTTCCAAAACAAGTTCAAAGGTCACACGACGTTTTCTCTAATCAAGGTTCTAAGAAAACACTACTTTCCATAAGTAATATATCTACAATTTCACACACGCCAAAAACATTTCAAAACACAATTTAACATGACTTTCATTATTTAGGAGGAACCATTTAGCAATACTACCATGGAAGCACAAAACTAAATCCAAGAAGAACACTTTCAATAAAACGCTAGAATTAAAAACGGCTTTTATCCTCAGCAGATCACCACACTATAAAAACTACTAAATATTCTTTTAAATTTACTGAAATTCAATTAAAGGCAAGGAATAAATAAATTCTTAATTTAAAGGCGAGTGCAATGGGAGACCTACCTCAAGATCCAAGCGCGGCGGTAAAACGACCTTGGAACCAAGGCGCGATGACACGACGTGTGTCCGAAGCCACGTGATAAAGTCCAACACTCTCGAAACTGAGACGCGGAGACGGCAGAACCTCGGAAACAAGGCGCAGCGATGGCGCTTTCTCGGAAACGCCCTGCGCGGGTCCCAAAGTCTTAAACCTACCAAAAACAAGTATAAATTGATGAAGAAAACCCCTAACAAAGCACAAGTAAATGCCAGAGTAATAATAATAAGAAAATAATAATACTAATAATAATCTTAATCTTAATAAAATATCAATATTAATAATAATATAATAATAATAACATACTTTAATAACAAGAATGATATAAAAATAATAATTTAATAAGTATATTAATAATATAACAATAATAACAATAATGATATAATAAAAATAATAAGGATAGAATAATATCAACATAATAATAATATAATAATAATATAATCACAATAATAAGAATATTAATATTAATAATATGATAGTAATAATAATAATAATAATAATAATAATAATAATAATAATAATAATAATAATATAATAATAATAATAATAATAATAATATAGAATTAATAACAATAACATAATAATAATTTTAATAATGATGTAATAATATTAATAATAATATTAACATAATAACAATAATATTGATAGTATAATAATATTAATTGTGATATAATAATAATAGTTATAATAAAACAAAACAACAAAAATAACAAATAAAAAAAAAAGAATAACTCACGCAGAAGGGGGGGAACGGATCAGCGATGGGAGGAGCAGGCGGTGCGGGGTCGGCGCGGCGAGCTCGGGACGGCGAGCTGGAAGAGCTGGGCGGCGCGGCAGCCGCTGGGGGTGGCGAAGGCGGAGGAAGGCCGGAGAAGCAGGGGGGGAGTCGAGCGGGACGGCGCCGGAGGGAGCCGGGGCTGGCCGGTGCAGGAAAAACGCAGGGAGGGCGGCGCGGGTAAGCCGGGACGGCGGCTGGGGGAAGGGAAACGGGACGGTGGTGATGGCCGGAGATGGGGAAACAGGGGAGAGGGCGGCGCGGCGCAAGGCGGAGGCGGTTGCAGGCCGCGGAAACGGGGAGAGGCGGAGCAGGGGGTCGGGTTGCTGGGACGGCGGTCCGGCAGGGAGCCGAGCGGCGGTCGGGAGCTACTGGAGGGCGGGCGGGGCGCGCGGATGCGCGACGGCTGGCGGGGCGCGCGGAGGTGCGGGGTCAGGCGGGGCGTCGGTGCGGCTGGTGAGCGGGAGAAGGCGGGACGCGGAGGCCGGCGCGGCTGGCGGGAGGACGCGCGACGGCCGGGTGCGTTGGCGGAGGTGGTCGGCGCGGGCGGCGACGGGAGGCCGGCAGGAGGAGGAGGTCGCGCGGCGGGGCTCGTGGAGGAGAAGGGAAGGAGGGAGAGCTGCGGCGGTGGAGGCGTAGGAGGAGCCAGGGGCCGCGCCTGGGCTGAGCGGGAGAGAAAAGAGGGACAGGGTGGCCGGGCACGGCTGAGAGGAAGGAGGAGGCGCGGCTGGGTGCGGCCTCGGGACGCCGGGATGAAGCGAGGCGAAGGAGAGGAGCGGGGAACGGGGTGAGAAGAGGAGAGGACGGCGAGGCCGGATGGGGTGGCGGCTACGGGGAGGTAGGCTAGGGTTAGCTTTAGGTTTAAAATATATATATATACATGTGATAAAAAAAATAATAATTATAATTATAATAATGATAATAAAACAGATAATATTAATAACAATAAAACTTATATAATAAAAATAAATCTTATATAATAATAAAAATTAAAACTTACATAACAATAATAAACTTATAATAATAATAATAATAAAATGTTATGATAATAATAATTGCCTTATAATTATAATAACAAACCTTCATAATAATATTAATAATACTTTATAATAATAATCATAACAATAAAATAATTAAAGTAAATAAAAGATAGTTAATTATAGTAATAACGCAACTCAAATAGTAGTAATAATAAAAAGTCAACGTAAAAACTTTAATATTTAAAACGCCGGGTGGACACATCGTCCCCCGGGCCGAACGCACGACCATCGCTAGCTATGCGATGACCGCGCACCGGCGCGAAACCACCAATCACAATTAATCATCGAAAAATTTAAACCGGGGCCAAGAAAAGAGAAAAAATTATGGACGTCCGCGGTCGGGGTGTGACAATTCTCCCCACCACAGACACTTTCTGCCCCCAGAAAGTCACCAGGCCGCAAGTCAACCAAAAACCAAGTCTATGCCCAAACATAACTAAAGGAACCAGAGAGGATTGAGAATCTCGGGGATGACCTTACTCTACACAGGTCACACCCGACCAATTCAAGAGAAAACTGGGGTCCGAGGGTGAGGGGAGAACACGAAGGGGTTCTCCCCACCACAAGAACTTAACTAGTGCCGAAAAGAGACCATTTAAATAGAAACCCCTAGGGAAAAAAGGGGGGGTCGACGCGGGAACTCCCAACTGGTTTAAACCAACTCTTATAGAACAATTAAAACCACACCTCCGTCTAGACATTAAATCCTCGACCAGAGTCAACAACCTTCAACACCAGGGAAAACCTATAGAAAAACATTTGACCGACATCAAATTGGAGACATGATCCACCGAAGTCCACAAAACATAACCACATCGACAACATAACTAAAATGAGGTCAACCCACACGAGAGTCAAACACACTTTTAAGAAGGACACACGATTCGGAATATTACGTTCTCACGACAAGTCCGCTTAGATTTATCATAGAACAAGTCCATTGCCACTTTTTAGAAAAACAACACATTTACATAAACCAGACTACTTGGATTATAATAGAACAAGTTCATGATAACCGCATGGTAAAACAATGAACATACAACTACGTCAAAACCTAACAGCAGAAAAACAAGTACTAAAAGATCTTGATTGTTCCACTGCTAACACGGAACACAAAACCCGGACCAAGGCTTCACAACCCCGGGGACTCCTGACTGTGCGCGAGCTTCACCCCGAGACTTGTGGCTGGGGCTCTGATGGCTGAAGCATCTTCTGCCTCACAGTCAGGTACTGACATTCTCCCATCACAGCTTCCTCTTCAAGCGACGCTTCTTGCAAAACTTCTCCAGATGACCCAGGCAACCACAGCGATGACACGTCTTCGGAGGGTTGCGACAAGACGTCTTTAAATGCCCGAAACGACCACACTGAAAGCATACCATCGAACGATCTGATGAACTGCAAGTTGGGACCAAAGGGGATATCTCATTAGGAACAGGTATCTCTGGCGCTTTTTCCTCACCAGAGGGGAGACTCTTACGAACAACAACAGGGGACACTGAAGTATTAGCCACCCGCACACCAGAAACTAACTCAGCCAAGAATGTTTCCTCCACCAGCTTCTAGAAACAAAGGTCTTTAGAAGGGAGGACTCGCTCCTTGATCTCTGGACGAAGACCTCCAGTGAAAAGAGAGGCTTTCATGAGCTCATGCGATGCTACCTCTGGAGAAAAGGGAATCAGTTCCTTGAAATGGTCAACATATGCCTTCACCGTCCGTTGACCTTGTTGAATATGCACAAGCTCTCTCTTTTTCTCTAGCTTCACTTCCTCAGATACAAACCATTGGATGAAAACGGTTCTGAAGACATCCCACGTCATTTCACCTTGCGTTGACGGTGGGGTAACCATCTTCCACTGGTCCAGAGCTGGACCCTCAAACAACTCCATAATTGCACGAACCTTAACATTATCGGGAGTTCCCAACATTCTACAGACACGCTCCACTTCCTCGAGCCATTTCACTGCCTCTAACGGACCCTGATCACCATGGAGAACAGACAAAGTCTGAGGAGGACTAAAAACTGGGCATGACATATCCGAATCCTTAAAGACCTTTCTGGGCGGCATTTCCTGAGCGACATATAAAACACAAGGCCAAAACCCACATCAAAACGAAGCAACATCAATAAAAGCGCCTTTCTCAAAAATAGTCAGCACCAGGACCAAACAAATACAACACAACCCAAAATAAAATCTCCTCTTTAAAAAAAAATTTCCCTTTTATTTTTGATTTCAAAACCACCCTTTCTCAAGATCACTTTCCAAAAACCAATCCACTTTCAAACCAAAAGCTTTCCAAAACATTTCCTCTTTAAAATCAATTTAGAAAACAAGATCAAGCCCTTAATTTCAAATACACACCCAGGTAATCTCATGAACCGCTGCACATGTCTTTATCCACATTCCATTCATACGTGAGTCAACACACACTTTCCATGCATTCTCACACATGTGCAAACGTTCATAAAGAGGAATCGAGGTTTCAACCCAAATCATTCTTATCCAATTCCAAGCAAACAACAGATTTTCAAATCAAGAGATTTCAGTTTTAAAACCCATTTCATATATTTAAAGTCCTTTAAAAGAAACCAGTCCAATCTTTCAAAAACATTTCTCATTTCCAACAACGCACCCACACAAACCAAAACGAAGGCAGCAACCAAAATTGCATCAACCACTGAAATGAGGGACTAGTAGTCACACTAAACCTGGCGACATGGTAGTGAGTCATGTCCCAAGTCAGTGTCGACCACTAAGAGGAATTCAAACCGTGTACTCAGACTCCACATGGGTCACTACTCCATGTGAAATCACGACGTAACATCGGCTTGCCTCCATTATCATCTCTCAATCCAAGACAAACCAGAAAAGACAAGGACACAATCCCTGAACTACCCCTGGTAACTCGAGGATCAGTGCGAGCAAGAGTTCGCGACGCTCTTCCCATACCTACCCCTCGAGTTCCGACAGTCCTAATCTCCTTCTACCCAACAACCCAAATAACAAGACCTTCCTTTGATACCATTTTGTCACGAACCAACCCGGGTCGACCCTGAACCGGTCACCCGAGCCGGTCCGCGACAAGTCCCGAGGGGCGTTCCCGATCCCCCCGGGATGGCAACCAGTGCCGGGCATTAAGACTTGATCATTGGAAACGATTTCAGCCCAAAACAAAAGTAAATAAAACAGAATAAACAAACACTAACAGCGGAAAAGAAATAAAAACCACACAACCACGTACCTCCATGTGACCTCTCAGGTCACCACCCAACTAGAGAGCAACCTCGCTCCAACACTGAGCGACTCAAAATAGAAGACTTGCGACTGAAATGGTAAAAGATAGGCGTGAGCACAAAAGTACTCAGTAGGTGAGCCCAACAACAAAATCCCAAAGCACTGCCAGTAAATATAGAATCTACATAATCCAGGTTTGAACTATAATGTATAAAAGTAAGTTTTCACAATGCTTTACTTGAAAATCAAACACGAGACATTTCCCTTATTCCTTTTTAAAAGTTGGTTCCATTCCATTAGTTTTAAACTCATTCTGATAAGTAAAGTGTTACATTTCCAAATCTTACCCAAAGAGAATAAAACATTTTCATTTGAAAACCATGTTTCCAAAAATCTAACGGTACAGGCTGTGAAGGATGACTGAAAGTAAACAAGCAGGGAAAACAAGTGCAAGTAAAGGTGAACAGGCAAGGAAAACCAAGTGCAAGCAAAAGTAAACCAGAAGTTATCAGCAATAACCATGGGTGATCCTGAACATCCCTAGAAAAACCCCTGGACGTACTCGGGTTCAGACTACCTGCCGGCATGGTACTCCATAGTCAATAACCAACTGGCCGCCCTAACAGCCAACCAGTGGCACATCCCTCCTGGCCTGTCTGTAACTCCAGGGGGTACTAACCCGTCTAATCAGGGTTAGCAAGCAACCGTCACTCGATAATCTACAAGACGCCCAGGAACCCATAGTAGTTTTTGTAACACTGTGTAAGTGGGAGACCCGCGCACGCGTGACTCATCTCACCGCACTTGCCAACCCCTTACACGGACATCGCTACACGACAACCCTCGAAGGGAAGTCCCCCTGTAGAAATGCCCTCACAATTACGTATATATATATATATAATCACTTCACATTTGATAAAGTGCCAACCGGGCCGTCATGTCACTTACATTTTGAACATCTAAGACCAAAGAATTTTTAAAGAGGGATGACACACGCCATTTCATTGAAAACCAGAAACGCACTTAGAAATTTATTTAAGAAACTCAAATCAGCATCTTAAACCTGGAACGCATTTGTTTCACAAGTAGAGTCACTTTCCAATCACCAAACGCACCCCACTTTTATCAAGAGCCAAACGGGCCTTTAATCATTTTTTTTGAAGGAACACCATTTCCCAAATGAAAACCAAACTTTTGTTCGCGTAACAAAGGAAAACATCTTTCATCAACCAAGAGCCACACATAAGGTTTCCAAAACAAGTTCAAAGGTCACACGACGTTTTCTCTAATCAAGGTTCTAAGAAAACACTACTTTCCATAAGCAATATATCTACAATTTCACACACGCCAAAAACATTTCAAAACACAATTTAACATGACTTTCATTATTCAGGAGGAACCATTTAGCAATACTACCATGGAAGCACAAAACTAAATCCAAGAAGAACACTTTCAATAAAACTCTATAATTAAAAACGGCTTTTATCCTCAGCAGATCACCACACTATAAAAACTACTAAATATTCTTTTAAATTTACTGAAATTCAATTAAAGGCAAGGAATAAATAAATTCTTAATTTAAAGGCGAGTGCAATGGGAGACCTACCTCAAGATCCAAGCGCGGCGGTAAAACGACCTTGGAACCAAGGCGCGATGACACGACGTGTGTCCGAAGCCACGTGATAAAGTCCAACACTCTCGAAACTGAGACGCGGAGACGGCAGAACCTCGGAAACAAGGCGCAGCGATGGCGCTTTCTCGGAAACGCCCTGCGCGGGTCCCAAAGTCTTAAACCTACCAAAAACAAGTATAAATTGATGAAGAAAACCCCTAACAAAGCACAAGTAAATGCCAGAGTAATAATAATAAGAAAATAATAATACTAATAATAATCTTAATCTTAATAAAATATCAATATTAATAATAATATAATAATAATAACATACTTTAATAACAAGAATGATATAAAAATAATAATTTAATAAGTATATTAATAATATAACAATAATAACAATAATGATATAATAAAAATAATAAGGATAGAATAATATCAACATAATAATAATATAATAATAATATAATCACAATAATAAGAATATTAATATTAATAATATGATAGTAATAATAATAATAATAATAATAATAATAATAATAATATAATAATAATAATAATAATAATAATAATAATAATATAGAATTAATAACAATAACATAATAATAATTTTAATAATGATGTAATAATATTAATAATAATATTAACATAATAACAATAATATTGATAGTATAATAATATTAATTGTGATATAATAATAATAGTTATAATAAAACAAAACAAAAAAAATAACAAATAAAAAAAAAGAATAACTCACGCAGAAGGGGGGGAACGGATCGGCGATGGGAGGAGCAGGCGGTGCGGGGTCGGCGCGGCGAGCTCGGGACGGCGAGCAGGAAGAGTTGGGCGGCGCGGCAGCCGCTGGGGGTGGCGAAGGCGGAGGAAGGCCGGAGAAGCAGGGGGGAGTCGAGCGGGACGGCGCCGGAGGGAGCCGGGGCTGGCCGGTGCAGGAAAAACGCAGGGAGGGCGGCGCGGGTAAGCCGGGACGGCGGCTGGGGGAAGGGAAACGGGACGGCGGTGATGGCCGGAGATGGGGAAACAGGGGAGAGGGCGGCGCGGCCCAAGGCGGAGGCGGTTGTAGGCCGCGGAAACGGGGAGAGGCGGAGCAGGGGGTCGGGTTGCTGGGACGGCGGTCCGGCAGGGAGCCGAGCGGCGGTCGGGAGCAACTGGAGGGCGGGCGGGGCGCGCGGATGCGCGACGGCTGGCGGGGCGCGCGGAGGTGCGGGGTCAGGCGGGGCGTCGGTGCGGCTGGTGAGCGGGAGAAGGCGGGACGTGGAGGCCGGCGCGGCTGGCGGGAGGACGCGTGACGGCCGGGTGCGTTGGCGGAGGTGGTCGGCGCGGGCGGCGACGGGAGGCCGGCAGGAGGAGGAGGTCGCGCGGCGGGGCTCGTGGAGGAGAAGGGAAGGAGGGAGAGCTGCGGCGGTGGAGGCGTAGGAGGAGCCAGGGGCCGCGCCTGGGCTGAGCGGGAGAGAAAAGAGGGACAGGGTGGCCGGGCGCGGCTGAGAGGAAGGAGGAGGCGCGGCTGGGTGCGGCCTCGGGACGCCGGGACGAAGCGAGGCGAAGGAGAGGAGCGGGGAACGGGGTGAGAAGAGGAGAGGACGGCGAGGCCGGATGGGGTGGCGGCTACGGGGAGGTAGGCTAGGGTTAGCTTTAGGTTTAAAATATATATATATACATGTGATAAAAAAAAATTATAATTATAATAATGATAATAAAACAGATAATATTAATAACAATAAAACTTATATAATAAAAATAAATCTTATATAATAATAAAAATTAAAACTTACATAACAATAATAAACTTATAATAATAATAATAATAAAATGTTATGATAATAATAATTTCCTTACTATAATAATAACAAACCTTCATAATAATATTAATAATACTTTATAATAATAATCATAACAATAAAATAATTAAAGTAAATAAAAGTTAGTTAATTATAGTAATAACGCAACTCAAATAGTAGTAATAATAAAAAGTCAACGTAAAAACTTTAATATTTAAAACGCCGGGTGGACACATCGTCCCCCGGGCCGAACGCACGACCATCGCTAGCGATGCGATGACCGCGCACCGGCGCGAAACCACCAATCACAATTAATCTTTGAAAAATTTAAACCGGGACCAAGAAAAGAGAAAAAATTATGGACGTCCGCGGTCGGGGTGTGACAGACACTCTGGCGATATGTGCTCGAGTAGAGGGCTGGAGAGTTCTCCGCAGTAGGCTCACTTCCGATGATGGTTCGCGTCCTCGGGTTCAGGACATGGACATCTAAGTGTCTGGTCTCCCTGGCAGGATGCCCATTGTTGGTGATGTTATAGCGGGGAAGCTCGTCCTCCCGAGTCACCCAGGTCCGTGGCGCATCAACCTCAAACCCTGGCACCGAAACCTCATCTAGGATGCCGAAGTTCCAGAGCGGTAGGTTGTCCGACAGCGGATATGTCTTCTGGGCCGGCGTCAGCAAGTCGAACAAGGATTGATTGTTGGAAACAATCTCCTTGGCTCCGTAGACCTCCTCATTCGTCGCCATCTCAGCTCTGCGAGTGGCGGCATCCCCCTCATTTCCTTGATTCGCGGCCATCTCAGAAGCTCTGGGAGTCGTGCGGGTTAAGGGATGAAGCGTGCGGAATCTAATGAGGCTGGTAGAGAAGTTTGAGAGTTGGCGCGCAATCCTAGTGGACGGCGCGCAATCGGGAAGTCCGTCGCGTAAAACCCCGGGTGTTCGCGCAAAATCAGGCCGAAATCCGGAGAGGTTTGCGCGACGAATGGGTGAATTCCGCGCCGGAAAGGGCAATTTCGCGCACGAGAGCTCGAATGCTTGTCGCGCGGAAGGCCGGTGTACGGTGCGGGGGACCCAGGGCCCCTATTTATAGGCGAGGCCGGGAGTCCGCGCTGCGCGGAAAGCGCTTTGCGCGACCGCACCGGCGAATTTCGCGCCCGACGCCCTTTTTTGCGCGCCACAGTCCCGCGCCACCCAGGACTTCGGCATTCCGGCGTCTCCCTCAGAACCCGATCGTTGCGACCTCTCGCCGATCAGATTCTGAGGGGGGGCTTTTGTAGACGCCGGAAAAGTCCATTGTTCTCAAACGAAGCTCCGGATACGGGAAGCGAGGTCATATTTGGAGTCGGAAGCCCGTTTCGGAGGGCCCGGAAGCCTTGCGCGGAATTTTGGAGAGCCGCGCGCAAACCTCCCGGGATGCGCGCAATGCGCTGGGCCGACGCGCAATTTTGTGCGCCCGTTGCCTGCGCGACTCCCTTGCGCGCCGGGCCCGATTCCGCGCCCGCGAACCGGATTCCGCGCCCGGGGTTGCCTATAAATATAAGGCGACCCCCGACGTTTTGAAGGTTGCCGGAATTCTAAAGGTCTCTCGTGCGCGCAATCCAACCCCTTCCGCGCGAAATGCCGATCTTCAGGTAACCTCCTTTCTTTCACGCAAGAAAGCCTCAGGGTTCGCCTTCGCGCTCAATCCCTTTGGCTCCTTTCCTTTGAATAATTCTTCACCCAAAGACATTAGCGCGCAAAAGAAGCCTCTTGCGCACAATTGCCCCCGGGGTGCGCACAATCCGGCCCGATTGCGCGCACCCCCCATTTTAAAGTGGCCATTCATCAAAGAATGAGTTGTTGCCCCCGCGCGCTATCCGAAGCCCGGTGCGCGCAATCTCCATCTTCCGCGCGCAAAGCACTGGCTCAATTGTGCGCCAGCCCGCCCATTTGCGCGCCGACCCGCGGTATTGCACGCCATGCTTCTCTTTTGCGCGCAATCCGCCGAGGTCGCCCCCTTTGACCCCCTGAGGGTACCCGCCTGCGTGGCGCCCGATGATCTTCATCCCGGGTGCCCGCACCGTGCGTTGTCTTCCCGTGCGGCCCACCAGGCTCGCGCGACGTGACACGGACCCATCGGTGGCACCATTTTCGTTCGAGCTACAAGACGTTAAACTGTTCAGCATTCGTCCAACACGACGTTAAACTGTACCACGTCTAAGCTGCACGACGTTAAACTGCCTAGCAAATCGTCCACGCGACAAGACGTTAAACTGCCAAGCATCTTCGTCCTCAACACACGACGTTAAACTGTACTTCGTCCGGCAAGACGTTAAACCATCCGCTTCATCCTCAACACACGACGTTAAACTGTACTTCGTCCGGCAAGACGTTAAACCGTCCGCATCACCTGATCCCGTGCCCCGCGCGCAGGGTCCTCCCGGTTTGGATGTGGCCCCCACCCGCTCGTCTCTGCAGGGATGTCAGGATTGGAGCGGCCTTCGCCCACGGGGGTATAGTGTTACAAACAGAACGAACTACGTGGACTTTGATCCCTGTCTCCTAAACAGGGTACGTGGGAAGCCTCTCTGAGGTTCAAGCCCACCGCCTGGTCGTCCCGGTCGTACTCACGTCGGTTCGTCCATCCGTGGACCCCTCCCGGGTTCACCTTCGCGTCGATTCACCTATGAATCCGCTCTTGTGGGGGACTGCACATGTGTATCTCCATTGCACTTCCCCACTGCCTTTTTCTATTTCTCTCTTCAACGTCCAGCATGACGTGAAACTGTGATCCACCCGGCCGTTCCATCCCCCTTTGTGCGAGGTGGTTCGGTTCAATCCTCCGTTCAGCAGCCTCGATCTCCTCGTGAGTCGGCTTGCCAACGTCCAGCATGACGTGAAACTGTGATCCACCCGGCCGTTCCATCCCCCTCTGTGCGAGGTGGTTCGGTTCAATCCTCCGCCCGGCAGCCTCGACCTCTTCGTGAGTCGGCTTGCCGACATCCAGCATGACGTTAAACTGTATGTCTGAACTACGCTGACTTTGATCCGCGCTAACGCGCGGTACGTAGGAAGCCCCTACGGGGTCCAAGCTCTTCACTCCATCGTCCATCCTGATCCTTACCCGGGCCGCCACATCCCGGTGGGGTCATGCCACTTCATTCCACTCCACTTCACTCGGGAAGCCGCCCATGTGCTGGCCCCAGCGTCGGAGGTTCCCCGCAAGGGGTTCTGTCATCTGATCCACTTTTCGTGTTGATCAGTCTGATGCCGTCCCCGCTGGACGTTAAACTCGTGGCATACCCCGTGTTAAACATGGGAAGCTGAGGAAAACCTCAGGTAACACAGCTCCCCGCACCCAGAGCGGGATGCCTCAGGCCATCACGCCTTCGAGAAGACCTATTAGGGACGGAAGGCAGACATGCAGAGTCGCAGTGTTAAGACACGCCCCCAACACCCAGAGCCACCCGGTCTCCTCACCGCAGGTTGCTGCCCCGACCAAACTCCTTGGAGCGTCTGGGAGGAAGCAGCGTAATTAACTGGTGTCCATGAAGATATGGCGCCGGGAACGAGATTCATGAACATTCTTAAATCACTGAGGGAGACCCGGATTAGGCAACGAGCTCCAAGGAGACGTCCACGGAAGGAGGAGCCGACATCCCATCATCCCGGTTTCGATCAAGGAGCAGACGCCCCTGAAGAAGGGACGGATGCCGCCCGCCCTTGGAAAGCAGGACTGCAGGGCCACAAGCCGCGCGCGCCCATCCCCTCGGGTCGACGGGTGCACGTGCGAACGCGCCCTGGCGGAACAGCGTTGGAACAGAAACCCGACGCACGTCCGCACCGAAACAATCTCAAACATCCTTCTTAGAGACATGTTTTGACTGATGCACTCATATTAATTTATATGGTGCTGAAGAAACCAATGGATTTATGGATTGGTTTGATAAATCCTTAATATCCAATGGTTCTTGGTTAGTTTTGTTTCTTTTATTTTTTGACAATGTTACCTGAGGAACTCATAAGTCTGATGGCACTTGATCTTGTTTTTATGGTGTTAAATATCGTATAAAGATGTTTCATGATGCAAGAAAGTGTTTTTGAGATGGAATGGAGGTCATTTGAAAAAATTTTGTTTCTGTTATTAGTGAATTCTGGTTCTACATAGCTGAATTTGAAAAGGGTTGATCCATGTAGTATATTTAGAGAATTGAGGTTCATGTAGTCATTTTTTCTATATATGTGATTCCTGTAGTCATTTATGTTACATTGGAAAATCATGAATCCAACTCAACCATGAAAACAAATGTATCACGTAGAATAATGACTTGTGTAGCTTATTTTTAAATTCACGTAACCATTTTCAGTGAATTAGCCATGTGTTTCAATTAGAAGAATGGTTTACAGAGGCGAATTCCCATAGATGAGTTTCACATACCTGATTGGTACATAGAAATTTTTATAAGAATTCATATAACTGATTTGTGATGATAGAGATGGAGAATTAATGTTGGTTATTTTCTATATACTCGATTGAGAATCATGTAGCAAAATTTTTAAGTAGTTTTTTGTTCTTCATGAATCCAATTAATATTCTTCACTACATCCGAATTGATTTTCTACATGTTTTTATAATTCAAGTATTTAAAGGTGATTTTATAATGATGTTGCATGGACGGTTGTGAATGAATATATAATCACATGCTTCATTTTTATAAATCTATAATGGATTTTTGGTTGTTTATTATATTTATATAGATCATTGAGATATTATGATTATATTTCTCTTTCTTCTCTAGAACTGTTAATGTACAAAAATATTTTGATGAGGTAATATGAAAAAAAAGAGGTTGACAAAAGAAGATTATAGGGATGAGGTTGAATCTTTAGTGATCAACATATGATGAAAAATGTAAATTTAGATGATCAAATATAAGTATAAGAATATTTGTGCACCGCATTTAAAAAACTAACTATGGGAAATTCTTTCTTTCATATTTTTAAAGGCTCAAGGAAGATGATCTTTATCTTATATTTTTGAAGAAACCTTGTTTATTTAGTGATCCTCTTAATGTTTTAATCATATTTTTTACATGTTGGGTGTAACTCCTGATATATGTGGTGGGATGCAGTATGAATTCTTGTAAGAGTATTTTAGTTGGGGTTATAGTGAAAATAATATACAGTTGAGGGTATTAACCAGCCAAGTTAAGAGTAGGATTCAATATTGGATCCAAAACATGTAAAAAATGTGTGTTTCTTACTCTTTTAATTTATATTTTATTAGATCTAGGATAATTTTTTCTATTTTATTGTAAATTACTCTAACAATTCATATAGGTTTATTTTGTATAAAATAAATTGTAAAAACTCCCCTCTACTAGTTCAACCCCCTTCTTAGTGTAGGAAATTGATCCTAGCAGGAACTTAATGTGTATACATTGACTCCTGACATATGATATCATGATTCATTTTATATTCATGGTATTTTATGTTCCTTCTTGTTTTCATTCATTCAAATGGATATTGGTTTTAAAAAGTCATAAAGGTATTTTTAAGCACTGTTTTAATGTTTCTATAGACTTTTATGAAAAATATTTCACCACATTATTTATATTATTGCAACAATGTTTTTTCTAAACATAAATGATTTCCTAATGTTATTTTAAATTATTTTTTACCTTATTATAAAAAAAATCAAAGGAAACTTCTTAATGTTTTCCACATGGGTAACATTTGACTCTCTTTTCAAAAGTTTGAAAAGAATGTTTATTTTGAACATTTATAAAAGGAATGGATTTCCCTCCATCATAACCATTATTTTATTTTATGCTTCTTTTATAATTTTCCATTGTAATTTTAAAAGAAAATATTTTTCCCAATATTCTGGGAATTTTTATAAAATATTTTCAAATGAAATTGATATTTTTCCCCATTTTCAAATAAATGTTTTAGATGTTATTTTAATTGTATTTTTTATCTATGGAAATATCATTTATTTTTTTATTTATGCTTGAATAGATATATACTCCAAATAAAATCTATATTATTTTTCTTGATGTCTTATGAGTGTTTTAAAGATATTTTTAGGCATCTCACTTCATTTGAATAGGTTAATAAATATAAAAAGTAATGATGGTTTTTTTCAAGGGGTTTATATTAAAAATTGAATGATTATAACTGTTTTTTATTCTATGGAACTTGGAAATATATATGTATGATTAATGGGTGTTTCTATTATAAATCAAGGATGGTTGGGTCCATGAAATACCTCTAATTCATTGAGTAATACAACGAAGTAAATTGTGATAAGTTACTCCTAAGAGATGATAAAGTTGACTCTCAGAAGTAACTCCTAAGAGTTAATTTTATTAAATATGAGTAGAACCTAAGAGATAATGGAGTTATCTTAAACAAGTTAATACTAATTTTTTTAATCATCTAGTTTAAGTGATTCTATGTTAAATGATTGATGTTTTAACATACCTATACAATTTTTAAATGCATGCTATGAGTTATAATAGATCATATTCTCAAGTAATATTTTCACATGGTCCTTTCTCGTTTAGTTATATGACTCTTCTCTAATGTTAAATATTTATTCCATGTATAATGATTTATGATCAATGTTTAATAGGTATGGATTCTCTTATTTTATTATTATGAAATTTGATTATGAAATTATACCCTTACATTAATCTTATTCCCACTTATTACATTCAATTATTAATTCTTGTGTTTTCCCTTACTGAGAATTTGATCTCAAATTTATTATGTTTTCTATTTACTCATGTTATAAATAATGATTTTAAATTAATTATTAAAATAATGGTTTTATGTATGAATAATTTTACGGGATATGTTTAATACCTATTATGAAATAATAAATGTTGGGTATGATAAGAAAAAACAATCACTTAAAAACATAGGTATTTTTATGTAAGATTTTTTTCTTAATTATATAAAACTCTAAGCCCAAAAGGTCCTTAGGTATGTATGTGATTCGATATTTTTGTTTGATGTTCTATGTTTTAGATGAATAAAATTTGGTCATTCATATCAATAGAAAATAGAAAAAACATAAATATTATGTTTCTATCACCTGATTTAGGGGTATGGGTTTGGATATATTATTGTTGGTATCAAAGTAGGGTTTTGATAACTTTGGAGAATATGATGTTTTCATTTGAGTTTAATTTATGAGTTATGGATACTATCATGGATTTATAATTTTATGATGGATCTTTTGTTCAATGTAGAAAGTTATTTTTTTATGTTCATATGTTATTACCCCTTGAAGTGATTTGAGCATATTATTGGGATTTATGAAGGATACTACATTGGGGTAATTGTGGTCTATTAGATATTGGGTTAACCTTGATGGATGAAAATTCATATTGTTACTAGGTAATTTCTTTAAGATATTTATAATCAAGGTAATGATAAAATTTAATGTTAGTATCTAAATTTGATTCTTATTATTTAGGTGATGTTCACTATATTATATGATTCTATAGGGATTCATGTTATTTTGAGAAAATCATATTTTGAGAAATTTTATGGTTTAGCTATTTATGGATTGATCTAAGTAAAACATTAGGTGTTATTATTGATGTATAAGAGATTAATATTTTAATATTAATTTAAAGGTTTATTTGGGAATTATATTATCACATTATAACCATTTTAGTTTTAGTAAAGATTGAAATAATGGGTTTTCATACTTTTATATACCTCATGGCCAATTAGAATTTGATTATAAGGTTATAGTTATTAAATATTCATTCATATAATTTGGATTAAAAGATGATATAAAGGTGTAATCCAATTAAAACATATAACCACGAGATGAAAATTCTTTTATGTATTTAAATAAAATCAAGTAAGTATATTTCCTTTTGTTCATCGTCTAGATGGTAAGGAAATTCCTCAACCATAGGAAAAAATATCATAAAATAAAAATGTTATCCTATTAAATTCATTTATAATGAATTTATGGTCTTATTAATCCCGGATTGACTTATGTTTTTTGTGTCACTAAATTTCATGGGATTATTTTCTCTATAACTCTTTTATATCTTATATGTAATCCTTTCTACTTCATATCCATATTTTCACTTCCCAGTAATGTAATTCGTATGTGGGAACTCTATTATGTGTTGTTCCAGGTGACCTTTATATTTCTATTTTCCATTTTTTAATGGATTTTTTATTATACCTTTTATGATGTGGGTTTCAGAAAAAGAATTTTCAAATATTAAAAATGGGTTTACTTTTATGATCATATATTTTGTATCACACTCCCTAGAATAGATTTCAAAACCAAATTAAACCCTTTTTATCAAGAATAAAATTCAGTGGATACAATTTATTTAACGGGATGGAATGTAACAACCTAAAGTTTTAGTTTAAAATAATACAATTAGAAATTTTATTTTCTAAAAATGATAACATTTTTGAAATAATCATTTCAAAATTAGATTAGGGTAAAATAATGTGATTTTTCATAAAAGACTAATTTTTATGTTGATAGTGAGAATTACTAATTTTATAGAAGTTCGTCTTTTCCATTCAATTATTTACAAATTAACATTTTTTTTAATTTTTTTTAAAATTTTATTAGTCACTTTTGATTAAACATAATCAAATTAGTGTTTCTTGGTAGAATGAGGACATGACTATAAGATAATCCCACTTTATTAAAATAAAACAAAGCTATAAAAGTCTAAAATGTGGTTTTTTACAACAGTTGTTTTTTCCAAAAATGAAAAATATCTTCAGGAACATAGATACACAAGGATAGTTCATCGGTTATCACCCTTTTGTTCACCAATCCATCAGTCACAGAATTTTCTTCACAAAAGGCATGAGTTACAATGTAATTCATGTTTGAGATGGGTTCCAAGGAACTAATCTATCTGGCAGTGAGTTTCTAGGATAGATGAATTGTTCCATTTATAATCGCTTGCAACGACTTGATATATTCATACTCAAGCCATAAATTAGACTATCCTTGCTATTATACTACCTCGACCGCATTAATGATTCCTAGAATTTCAACATCCAAAAATTCGGTGAAGCCATAAAGACTACAGAGAAAACCTTTTTCATACCTATGTGGTCTCTAAAGATGCCACCATATATGGAGGGACATGGGTTACCTTTTGAAGAACCATATGTATTTCATTTAATTCATCCAGGAAAAGGAGAAATCAATAAGACTTCCAAGGTACGATGTGGAGGATAATAATTACCTGTAACAATAAAATATTTATGTAAAGAGAAATCATGTATAAGACTATCATAATAACCATGTTGGGTGTAATTTAACCCTTTAACAGCTTGAATAATTCAAAAATGGAAGACTATAGGAAAAAAGGAATGACCTCATGGATGTACTGAATTTTTATATTCTAAATTATATATAGATTTTCCGAGCAGGCCGCATGAAGTACATTTTGTATTTTCATTGAAGACTACACACTCAATTAGGAAATGTGATGCTCTTTGATTGAGCTACATCAATGGAAAAAAATATGAAACAAATCCACTATTTTTATATAAGGTAGAGGTCAAGAATAATCTAAGAAAAATATGATTGATGTATTACCTATGTTGAGCACCTAATACACATTTTGAATAGAGATTAATTCCAAAAATGTTATGAAAATAATCATATGTATGTTTGGAATAAAACACTCTCTATGAAAGAGTAAATCTTGATAAAATAATATAAGCACTATAAAGTCATTTTTTCAAGATATTAATGTTATCATGGTTTGTCATTTAGTAGAAGTATTTGGAGTATGGAATTCCATTAACAACATGCTCCCAAATAAGGATTTCATCTATACTGGAAAAGTTGTAATTTAAAATAGTCATATTAATATCCTTTATATGGTCAAAAATATAATTTTCCAAATGATCATTAATTGAGAAACTAGTAACAAAAGACATCTCTTTTGATAAAATATCATTAATAATAGGATTTATATTCTAGGTGTTTGTACATAAATAGATAGAGGAGTTAATGCTAAAAATCCAACAAGATTGCATCGTGATTGTGGAATATAACTTCTTAAAAGTAGGTTATATAGAGGATTCCACATAATTGAATTTACCTAATTTAAATTTATAACTTAATATTGATATAATAAAGGTAAGATAATCATATTTCCCACTGATGAGTCCCAAAATGAAACTAGTCTACAAATCATAATTGAAATTGCTGAGATTTTTTATTCCCCGCCCTCTATAGTTGATTGGTTGACATCATTATGTCTGGAAAATAATCGAAATTTTACTTTGATGAATGCTTCCACTCCAAATGAAATTTTTTATAGAGGTGTTGATACATTTTATAAGGGAAGATGTATATTTTTAAACCATAAAATAATAAACGAAATTGGAGTCAATGTTATCATTATCAAGAATAATTCATCCTATAGTTGAAATATTTTTTCCTTTACATGAGGATAATTGATTCCTGAATTGACATAAAATATGAGAGAAATGGAAGTATTGGGTTTTTCCAAAAAAAACATTGGTACCCCAAGATAAATCAAGGTAATACTACCTTATACGATCTCTAAATCGGTGGTGATGATCAACTTTTTAGTAGTAAGTATTCTTTTACCAAAGTATAGAAACGATTATATCTATCTTACTTCTTAACGTGAGACCTTTTCATAATTATAGAGAGTATTTTTTATGTTTATTTTATCACCTTATATGAAAAAAATCATTTCCACATCATATAAAAGTGGAGTGGGGGAAATAATTCCTATACCCACCCTAATGGGAGTGATCACATTTTCCTTAACTAGACTAAGAAGGATCCTACTCAAATAGTATTCAGTAATAGAGAAAAGAACGTCTAAAAGGGGATCACATTGTCAAACACCCCTTGAGCATGAAAATTATCCTTCATGATAGTCATTTATTAGTACTCATATATGATCTAAAATAATTAGGATTTTATCCCAATTAATAAAAATGTCAGTGAAGCCTAACAAACTTAATACATCACATATGGAGCTCCAATCAAGAGTGTAAAATGAATTTTTTGTAATATAATTTAATAGAAATGTTACCACCTCTAATAGGTCTCCATTGAAAATTAACACATTCAAAGGTTGTAAGAATATAGTATTTAATGGTCCTGCCTTTAATGAAGCTAAATTGATTTGAAGACTCAATCCTATTTTAAATTCCATCCAATCCTTTTTAAATAATTTTAAAAATAATTTTATAAATGGTATTGACAAGCACAACAGGCCTGAAAAAAAGTATCTCATTTGAATCATCTAAATCTTTTAAAATAGGATCATCTGGACCAGATGAATCCACTGTGGTGCCTATCTTAGAGGATTCATTAACATCTATATGATATGTTATTGAACTTAACTGAAAACTATACAATATATATTTATTAATAGTAGGATAAAATAATATATAAATATACAACATATGTTCACTTAAAGTAATATAAATTTTCCCTTTAGTGGTCCCTATTTTAGTATTTATATTTCCCTCCCTAGGATTTGGATTGACATATTCTTTCAGTGATATTCCAGCACTCAAAATACCTTCTTGTACAGGTAAATTTTCTAAGTTAATAGATTGAGGGAAAAAAGTTACCTCATACATATATGAAGTTCATGAGATAAAATATTTAGGGGGAGCATTGAAATCATTGGTTATGTCATACTGAGGTAGTAATTTAATGCAGGTTTCAGCATTCTATAAGTCCTGATAAATATGTTGAACATTAGATGATTTTCAATAATACACAAAGAGGTAGTGGAAAAATCACTAGAGGAACCCACCTTGGATATAATGGGGTCTTTTCCTTCCATCATGGAAATTTTAGGAGCATCCTATTAAACCTTTCATCAGATTGAGTGAGAGAGACCTCATTCTGCCCATAAGGAGAAAGAGGTAAAGTAGCATGTATAAAATTTAAAATAATCATAATATCATGAAAGAAAGAGATATATCATCATATTCATATGATATTTTCTATAATGGTTCTAAACTTTTTTATGGAGGTTCACTATTAATAATAGATCGAGATGTATTATCCTCCTTTTCTTCATCATAAACAAGGGTGGACACATTTTTACCTTTTATCACCTTCACATAAAATGTGTTAGTTTGCTTTTAACCCCCCTCCCTTGCTCATTAATCTTCAGAGTCACAGTTTTTCTTGGAAAATCCCTTTTTCTTTATTTATTATTCTAATTTCTTTCCATTCCTTTGGTTCAACTATGGGTTTCATTTTTATTTGAACATTCCTCCATTTAGAGATGGGGTTCCTAACAATTCTATGATAATTACATAGTTGGGGAAAAAAATTCAAATTCTATTTTTTACCTCAATATTGATATCATTAAAAATGAAACAGATCATCTATGGAGGTTTTATTCCTATATCAACATCAATAATATCTTTTTCATAAATCACCATTTATCCATTAAAAGTGCTAGGACCAGTCTTTAGAGGGATTCCAATGTAGAAAACAAGGTCATTCAATATCTTGGGATGCTGATAAACCCAATTTATCTCCTTAAATATGAACCATATTTCTCCCCAATTATTTTTTTTATTTAATGGGTCAAAGTTGATATTCCAATTTTAAATCCTAAAAGTACGTTGCATCAGATGAATCTTCCATATCTTTTAGATATCATCAAGATCATCATTACTTATCAAAAAATGTAGAAGAAGTATTTTGCAATCAGAATCATATTACATTAATAAATTAAATATCACTATAATCAATAATATGATTAATTTTTATATAAAAACATTTTTGAAATTAAAAAATACATTTTTTAGGAAAATTGTTTTTTGTTGTGTTCTGTGGGTTTATTTTAAGAGTAATTTCTTCAACTTATATGGATTTATTTTGAAACAATTAATCCAATAATTGGAATAGAAAATGTATAAATGTTATAAATAGGCCAAATTTATTTTTGGTCATTATGAATAGTAATTTTGGTAAATATTTCTCACCTCAATATAGGTAAATCAGGTAATTATGACTAAAACTAATGTGATAAGGATTTAAAAAAATATATATATATAACCTACCTTATTTATATTTTATAATTTTTTTTTCTATAATCATGAAATATTTCAATATATAGCAACTTGGTACCATTTTTCTTTGATTATGACCTTATTATTATTCTAAGAAAAGATTAAATCTAAAACATCACACCTTTTTTTAATAACTCTAATATTTTTTCATAGGGATATAAGGAGGTTATGTTTACTGATAAATTATTATATTAAATAATAAGTAATATTTTCTATCTAGGTATTTTTTGAAAACATTACTGATGGAATAATCACCTTAAGCGCTTACATAATACCGACAAAGTGTTTGTGAAAGTAATAGAAGAATGAAGTATATGATTTCAGAAACTTATAATGTAATTTTTTTGGTAGATTTATACTGTTAAAATATTTTTTTAGTATAAATATAATTTATTATTAATGTGTTAAAATTTATATTCATACTAAATTACTATTTTGATATTTTATAAAGTCGAATTATGTGAACAGTCCTAAAAAGACTTTTTATGTTAAATAATTTTTCACTAAATGATAAGAATATTATCTTTAGAAAAGTTATTGGGTAAGTTTTATAATATCAAAAAATTTCCACTTATGTGTCAATTTTCCTTTTATTATAACCTTTTTGACCCTTAAATAGTACAAAACCATCAATATCACGGTAATCTTTAAAAGGGTTACTAAGGAGGGGTAATACTAAGAGATAAGGTTTAAAACATCACATAATAATGTTTAAATTTTATTAGACATCATGATTTATAATTATATATATAATATATTCAAAATATATAATTTTATATCCACTTTAACAAAAAAATAATGAATATTAATTTAATACTTTATATAATTCCAAGGGTGCTCCTCTTTTCTCTCATATAAGGGCACCCCATATCCTCTCTTACCCACACTTATTGATTAAATTAGCTCATCAAAAACAAGAAAAACCACATACTAAATTCCTTATATAAATTATATATAATTTTGTATTATTAAAATACCTTCCCTTGGGTCCTTAATGAGAGATCCAAAGTAGGTTCCTTAAAGAGAAGGTAATTGTCTTAACAGAGCATTTTCGTTTTACTTCTTCTTATACCTCCTTAAATTATATCCAAACCATTAAAATATAAAAACTTCATTATATAATATATAATTAGATGTTATTATGTTAATTACATAACATTATTCATCCCCTTTTCCATCCTATGGAGAACAAAAACATCATTCATGTGTATGTGTGGACTACAACCACCACCAAGCTATGTGTATTGTTTTACATCACCGCTTCTTATAGATATTTATAATTATGAATTTAATTTATATATATGATATTAATGAAATAATTATACTTATTTAAAGATAATATAAAATATATTTTCTTACCCTACCATCCGTTGGAAAATGGTAACTTTGTTTGTGCATACGTGCGGATTACCACCTTCATGAAGTGAAGTGATTCATTTTTTATGTATGAAAATAATAGATGGGTATAAAATTTTATTTAATTTATAAAAATGATAATTATTTCATTATTATTATTCTATAGATGATTGAACCATGGCATATTTAACCACGATCAACCTACTGAATCCATTTTCTAATTATGAACCAAACGTCCTCAAAACACACAATGTGAACTTAACCGATTAAGAAATTAAATATACCATTAAAATAAATGAAATAAATGATTTAATTATATGGTATTAAACAAGGAATAATTTATTAAACAGTTAAATAATTAATATTAGTTTATTATATAGGTGATAATGGGAATACATATCAAGTCCGAACTTGAAGTAAGGGGTTTCTTAACTTCATTTCCATTCATTTGGTTGTACATCTACTTCAGTAACTGGGTTTTACCATGATTATGTGTGAAATTAACATGGACTATATTATGTTTTATATACAATTTTGTTTTGGTTTTACAATTTATATACATAATCACTTCATTTATTAAATTCTAACATTAATGATACGATATTTGTAAGGATTATTCTTCTTAATGTTGTTTCTATGAGACATGTCTTATATTGTGAACCTAATTACTTTTATAAGGTGTATTTATAGACTATTAATATATTATATCATGTATGGAAATTTTATTATAATGTTTTAAGTTCCTTTATAGTTTTATATTTCAAGATATATTTATTAAATACTTATAAATGTTTCAAGTGTTTTCATGTTTTCAATTTCCATTCTTTGCGACATAACTCATGTTGTGCACCACGATTCTTTATATGGAATGCTTAATAACACATTAATGTTTTTAAAAAATAATTTCATAGAAATTATTGGTTTTATAGATTCATTTTATGTTATTTAATTCAATGAATTTTTTATTCAAGTATTACCTAAGTTAGAAGGCTTTCTCAGCTCAAACTCCACTCTTTGAAACATGTTTTGAATGATGAACCTATATTAAATTATATGATGTATACAATGCATTGTGAAATATAATATCATGAATATTTTCATACTCATTTTATTATATTTTCCTTCCTATTTTCTTTCTTTCAAATGGTTTTTAAAGGTCATAAATTGTTTTTCTTTAAAACTATTATTTTAACATTTTTAAATAATTTTACCTAAAAACTTTTTCCATGTTCTTTATATTATTTCAGGAAAATTGTATTAAAAAAATATCTGATCTATGAAATTTTATTTTCCATAATCTGTTACCTTATTTTAAAAGTTTTTAAATGTAAATTTATTATAATTTTCCATGTGGATCACTTTTGACTCTCTTTACAATAGTTTGAAAAGAATGTTTATTTTTAATGTTTACAACATGAACAGATTTTACTAGAATCATGAAATTTATTTAATTTTAGTCTTCCTTTATAATTTTTCATGATTATATTCAAATAAAATCATTTTCCTAATATTCTATAAATTTGTATAAAATATTATCAAAATAAAGGTACATTTTCCCCGATTTTTAAATAAATGTATTAAATGTTCTTTTAAGTTTATTTTTCATGGTATTACCATTTATTGTTTCATTCTACTTAAATGGAGATATGTCCCAATGATACAATCTTTATTATTTATCTTTATGACTTATGATTGTTTTAATGAGATTTTCACGGAACCCATTTATTTTTTATGGGTTAATCATGCTAAAAAGGATTGATGGTTGTTTTCAAGGGTGTTATATTAAAAATTACAAGATTATAAAGTTTTTTTTTCATTCTGTTAAACTTTTAAATATGTATGTATGATTAAAAGGTGGTTCTATTATAAATCAAGTACAGGTGAGTCCATTTTACCCCTCCAATTCATTGGGTAAAGTTATTTAGTTAACTATTGTACGTTACTCCTATGAGATGAAAAACTTAACGATTATATCTTAAACCAAAACGATGATGATGTTTATTGAATATGAGTAGCACATAAGAGATGATGGAGTAAACTATTGTATATTACTCCTAATATAATTTCATAATTATTCCTTTTAGGTGATTCTATGATGAATATTTTATGTTCTAAGATACCTATATAGTTTTTCAACGATTTCTATGAGTTCTAATGGATCCTTTGCATAAGGATTGTTTTCACATGGCTCATGATTATTGATTTATATGAATATTGTCTAATATTAAAAATTTATTCTATGTGTGATGATTTATGATCCATGTTTTGATGGGTATGAATTATCATATTTCATTCCCATGCACTCCAATAATGTCATCATACCATTATGTTCATATCATGTCCACTGATGAAATTAAAATTTTAGTAATTATGTTTACCCTTATTGAGTGTTTGAGTTCACCCATTATATGTTTTTCATTTCCCAAGGTTAATAAGAATGATGTTAAATGAATTATGTCAAAAAAGGTTTAATGTGTGAATAATTTAATCAGATATGTTGAAGACTTATTGTGAAATAAGGCAAGGTTGGTATAGTGGGAAAAATTATCACTTAAAGACATGGGTGTTCTTATATAATAGATTTTCCTAATTATTTAAAACTCTAATCCTAAAATGTTCTTGGGTATGTATGTAATTGAATATTTTTGTCTGATGTTATATGTTTTGGATGGCTAAAATTTTGTCATGATTATTAGTATTAATGATAGAAATGTAAATATTATTTTTTTAGCACTCAATATGAGAGTTATAGTTTGGGTATATTATTGTAAACCCAATAAATTATCCTTACATGAATAGTGGATTAGTATTACTCACATTTACTGTAAACATAGTTATCTTTTGTAATGTAATATATTTATGTGACTGGGGAGTAAAATCTATTAACCATGTTATAATGATATTTTAATAGATCCTGGGCATATTATTTAATTTCTATAAAAATTTATATTTTGTAATCCTATAAAATACCACATTGCAATGAAACACCACATTACTATAAAATTACATAATTTTAAGTCAACCCACATTCACAATTTACATAAACATGGATTTCCTTATGAATTAAATAATCTTATTCAAGGTTGTATTCTATGGTTTCATGAACATAAAATATTTATTAAATTTTAAACAAAACATTTTATTATTATAAAATAATTCCTCATCTTTATTTCATAAGTTTTAATGATATGATTTGGTTATTCATTGTGTTTTCACCATATCATGTATATTATTGACAAATGAACTATTAATAATATATATACATTTCAATAATAATTTCTTAACCTATATTATCATTCAACTCAATCCATTTTTATGCTTCCCCATTTTACAATATCATTATAAGAAATGAAGTGATTTTGGTTAGATTATAACAGATCTGAGAAGAAAAATATCATTTTTTATAAGTTCATGATTTAGTATATACCTATATCAAATAGACACATAACATTTTTTCTAGAAGTTGGTTGTATTTTATGTTCAGTGTAATATTTATGTTTGTTTTCCAGGAGACCTAGAAGTCCATATTTTGGGAAATTCAACTCTTAATTACATTATCATGTATAATATCATTTGTTATAGTCTATTTTCAAAATACATTTCAATTTCCTCTAGGTTTAGATTTTAATTTTATTATTTTCCCCATGGAATATTTTTTATAATAGATTTCCCTTTTTTCTCTTCATACCCTTTTAATATTCTATTACTATGCAAAAGTAAGTATATCATATGACACTATGTTAATTTGTTAATTTTTATTGATTTTTTATAGAAACTTTTAAATGTAAATTTTATTTCTTACAGTGATTATTTTAAATTTATTCAGAACAACTAATACATTATCCTTGGTAGATTACTAATACCCTTTTCACAATACATAATCAAATGACAATATTCATAAGATTTATTCATAATTATATAAAATCTATTGCATTCAATGATTTATGGAAATTAAATCTTGATGAAAGAATTTATTAGTCATATCATTTTTTCCCTTTTCATCAATTATCAATAAAAAATTATTTATCTTTCCATTTTCTAAAATTATATCCATTTGTAAATTCATTTACATTTAAATATTAGTGCCACATTATAGATTATAGTTGATGAAATTTAGTTTCAAGGGGTAACTAATCATATATGTAAATTCACATGGCCTCAATGATTTTCCTTGGAATTATCACATGTTCACTTCATTCTTCTATATACAATAATAGGACCTCATTTTTGAATTTCACAGCAGTTGTAAAATATTCGATTATTATATTTATTTTCATCTACTTTTTTACTTCCTTGAAATGATTAAATACTCAATATACACCTTATGAATGATATAAAACATATTTCTTCTAATTATGGTGTATTCACCTCTATAAATATATCATTCAATTGATTAGTGAAAATAGTATGTAAATATTTATGTTCATTTATACAATATATGTAAATCCTTTACAGAAAACCACACATTGTTTAGTCATGTGTTTTTATTATTGGTATCATCTAATTTTCATATATTAATGAATTTTATACATCATGAATTATTTTATATAACCAATTAAATTTCATAGGTTAATTGTGATGTGTTTTTGAAGGATTAATGATTAATGTTTTAGGACATGTAGCACACATATGTATATATATAACATTATGGGATAAATATAACCATAATTAAATGCCAATCACCCAAATTAGTCAAATCATGAGATCACACAAGATTTTTATTCCATATAATAGTTGTAGTTTTATTTTTTCCATTTTCATATAGACCAAAATTAGTTATTAATTTTAATTATGTTATGGACAAGATGTAACTTGACTTTCCCAATATGTTTGGGTCTACATATAGGTATCCCTTTCTATCATGTTTTGGATGAGACATGGTTATTTTTTTACAAAATTTTATTATTTTTTAGTTGAATAATCATTACATATGATATTATCTAATAATGTATAAGTAATATTCAAATTTCAGGAAATATTTTACATATATACTTTTTGAGTCCAAGAAACATTGAAGTGTTTTTGAAGTAAGAATAAGCTAATTATGAAGAAAGAAGTATTTATCAAAGTGTTGTATTTTTTTATCTCTCATAAATCACTTTAGTATATTGATCTATCCTCATGAAATTATAAACATATCTGTGTTTGAGATATGTATTCCAAAAGATCATGTACAACGGACTGAGTCCAATGGACAAAGGATAACCCCAAATGTTTTTACAATGTCATCGAACTAAGATGTTCCTATGAATAAAATAAGGATATTATTTTTTTATTCTTCATATTACCAAATATCATGATCATTATAAGGTATTACTGATCCAAGATAATTTTGGTCAAATGAAGAAGTTGGTAGAACATATAAGAACTATGGTTCCCAAATAATGTAAACTGTCTTTGAAGTTGTGTCAAATGAAGAGTTCAATAATGTCTATCAAAAAAAATTATACATTGATCAATATGTGGTGTTATAAAGTATCAAATAGAGGTCTTCAAGTAAAGTCAATTGAAATAATCCACCAGATATAATTTTACAAATTCATCAAATCATGTATATTGGGTGAACTTTTTAAAATCCATCAGACAAAGTCTAATGAATTTTTTTCGAAAATTTCTTGGATAGAGAAGTTGTTATGAAAAATTATAAGTAAAGGTAGTTTATAGGTAATTATTAGAAGAAGTTACTCAAATAGCCCCATATAGAGGGAACATAAAAATATTATCGAGAAAAAAACTTTGGACTTTACTATTTGGAGTATTTCTTATGAAGTTTTAAGAGATGAAGGTTTTTAAAAGTATTTTACAAATTTTCTATAAAGACAGTAAATGTGATAATGATAATATAGATATTCAAAAATCCAATAATAATGAATTAAGAATCATTATTTTTTATGATATTTATGAAAAGTTTAAATAAAATTGATGTTGAGTTAAAGGAAGATTTTATGATGATTTTTTACTCGTATTAGCATGGAGGTTTGAATATAGTTTTTTGAATAAAGTTTGAATGGGGTTTTCAAATTTTGAGTGAGATCATTGAATTTGATGTTTACTCTACTTCCTACGTCATAAGAGAAATAATGTATATATAAATGGGAGCTAGTGAATTGAGAAAATGGTGGCCAATAAAGCTGGTTTTGGGTGAAGTGTTGAAGAAGTGAAGTGTTGTATAACCAGAAATAGTTTTATAATAAATTTTCATTGGAAAAACAATTTAAAAATGTGATTAGACAAATAGAGGTGACTAGATTAATATGGGATAAATATACTAGACTAAGTGTATCATAATGGGGGTACCAAATAGATAAGTGATTAGGTAGACATTTTTATATAAAATTCCAAGAAGAATTTCGTGATCACTATTGTACAAGTAAGTCTTGTGGAAGTGGAACTTACAGGAAATCAAGTGCACAGAAATGGGTACATTAAAAATATAAAATATCATATTGGTGAAGGTTCTTCTATTATTGAAAACATTTTTCTATCATATTAGCTATGTGAGTAACAAATTCACTATCTATTGACTATAGTTATTTACAATTTATGGATATTTCTTTCTTTTTTAATCACTAAAGAATTTTTTTTATTATATTTATGGTCTTGTATTATTTTCAAACTATTCCAAAGACTAGATACTATTATTGAGCAGCAATCCTTTTAAATACTTGAGATATAATGGGTGTGTTGGTTTTTTTAGTGGATCAAATTCACACTAAAAAGAGAAGAAATATGTTCTTAATGAATGAAACCATAAAATTAATTGATCAATGATTCACCCCCCCCCCCCCCCCACACACACTCTCTCAATGACCACAGAAGTCCGGATATGTCATTTCTATTGGTAATAGAGTAAAACTACCCTTTATTGATTCAATATTTCTGTAAATTAGTGAAGAATAAAGTTGTTATGGATGTTTTGAACTATATTAATAGCACACATGTTCCTATCTCTAATAGAAATAACTAATGTATTTGAAAGGATAGAATGTTGCCCTATCTATTATCTATCAAATATGAATTTCTTGAGTCTAATATAAATGGTTTAAATCCTCCTTCTAAGGGACTTACATTAATAGTAATATATAAGAAGAACTTGAATATTGATTGGTGAGCTATAAATTCTATAATTTTCCCACTCTTTGAAAGTTAATTTAAAACGGAATAAGGATTTTGAAGAGAAAATGAAATACATGTCACGCAAAACCTATAATATCCCCATTATTGTTTTCTTTTATTCATATTTGGTATTGTATTAATGTTTCAGGTTGACCCATGAAAATTATTATACATGTTAGGTATTTTTTACACGGTGCATGATTATCCGACATGGTTTTTCAAATCATGTGACAACCATGAAGTTTGGATCTGTGACTTTTCAGAGATCTTTTTCACAATTGTCGCATGGTTTTTCCAACCAGATGTCTCAACCATTTGGAACCCAATTTTTCACCAGTTAGGGGCACATGATTGGCACATAGTTTGGTAATATGTGCATCCAAATGGTGTGTTATTCCCATAATTCCAATTTTTTATGTTTTCCAAAAATTCCCTTTAAGGAGTAAAACCCTAAATGGGGAATTTTACTCCCCATTAAACCATGGTGTGTGAGGGAGACTAGATATCTCATCCTCATTTCTTCCACGTCAAATTTGTGAGGACCTTCTCTTGAAGTCTTGGTGTCATCATGAAATTATATCCTCTAATAATCTCTACCATCTCTCTTATTTTTCTCCCTCCTCCTTTAGGCCCTAGTTTCATGTTGACTAAACTATATGGAAGGATTTCAACCTATTGTGCTTTAGTTCTAGATTATAGGGATTGAATATTGTTCCTTGGGTCTTTCCATTCTGGTTTTAGGATGTTTCATTCAATACAAACCCGGTTTGAGGTAGGTGGTTCCATGATTTCCATTTTTCGTCATATACCAAAGGTTCTCGTGCTTTCAAAATGAATTTCCCCAAAATTATTAGTTTCTATAATGGTTTATAAATGTTTATAAAAATATTTCTTAATTCTTGTGACTTTATCATTTTTTTTCAAAGATGTTTGGTGCATTATATATTTTTTACGAAATTCATAAATGGGTTTAAATTGTTTTTTGATTATTTTAATTTATGAAATTGGATTTTAAATGATTCTGTATTATTTTATTATGTTCATAAAGTAATTTTTCAGTTGAGTTACTAGATTATTATGCATGAATGGCCCGAAGGCATTCATTTATTATATTTAATTTTAATAAACCCCCTTTCAAGAGATGATATGGAACTCTTAGAAGGCTCGTAGGCTCAGAGATTACATGGACCGTAGGCTTAGTAGATTACATGACCCGAAGGTCTTAGGGAATTCAACCAGACAATCTATAAGAAACTGCCCCTACCCAGCATCTGCATCCTGATAGTAGCTCTCCACCTTTGCATGACCGTCTGGCTAGGCTTCCCATGAAAGCACAGGCTGGTACCGATGGCATAGCCATACCCTCTCATTCTGACAATCCATTTCGCTCTACTCTGGTGAGTGCACCTGCTCTGAATCCTCTTCTGGGGATGCTCCTTTTTTGATTTGTGTCTGGCACCTGCATTCATGTGGCCTGAAGGCCTTGGGGCGGCCCTAAGGCCTTAAGGTGGCCCGAAGGCCTTGAGAATCAACTGGCCCGAAGGCCTTGGGTGGCTTGAAAGCCTTGTAGGACCCGAGGACTAAACCGGTGGCCCGAAGGCCCATATGTATGAATAGTTCTGGCTACTTAAATACCGAATAGTGCCTGCTACAGTACTACTACAGTACTACAATAGTACCAGAAAATATGCCTCTACCTTGATTTGATCTCGGGTCTCTTGGATGCACCTATCGAGTCCTCACTAACTGGGCTAAGGCTCATGTGCAAGATTATTATGAATTCTTATTGTTTACCATGTGAACCCCCTTGGTTATGATAAATAGTTTTATTTATTCTTCTTAATTTCATTCTATGGTTCTTTCCATGAACACATATACATATATATTAATGTGGTTAAGTGAATATATTTGTATATTCCTAAATACATATATAGGTGTATTTATATATATGTGGGAGATCATGGGAAGGCTCATTTAGAAACGTGGATCTCAAAATGGTCTTTGGTTCATCAAAGTGGTGTAAAAAATGGCTTTCCAAAATAGATTTCTTAAATAGCTCTTAGGACCATTAGAAATATTCAATGGATTATTAAAATGAAATTTTATTTATAAAATGGTTTCGAAGGTTTTTTAAAATTATTTTTTATGGTCAGTTTGATGTTTTCATAGATGATATAAAATGGTTTGCTAAAATGGTTTTTAATAGTTTTTTTAGAAATATTATATTAGTTTTAAAATATAAGACCCATTTCACACCTTGAAATATTTACTCTAAACATTGTTTCACCATCATGGAATCACTCTCATTAGAAGGGTGGTTTTACATAGATAGTGATAGGATGTGGGCTAAGAATTCTAGTAAACTCATGTCGATCCATGATCATGTAATTGTTTATTTATTTTCTACCTCACCACCTAGTTATATTAACGTCAATGGATCATGTTTATTTTAGTGAGGGATGGGATATTCTACTATCTATGTCCTAATTAGATAGACTAAATCCCCATGGTATGGAATGGCAATGGTGGGTTGTGCCATTGGTGTGGCTATTTGAGAGAAGTTGGGTTGTTTATTGACATAGGAATGTCATTGATAGTCTGAAAGATGGTTCCCAATAGAGTATATATAGGGTCACCTAATTGAATGTTAAGTAAATTCCCATTATTATCTATCCTTTATTGTTTACTAATTATGGTACTTTATTACTTCACGCCCTCTTAGTTTTATAGATTTCATATGATGTATATTTCTATGGTTCTAATTTTATATTATATACCAACTTTTTGTTTATGATTCTGCTGTGATTTTCTACATTAGTCCCTTTTTTTATGTTATGTTATTACCTTTATTGGTTTCTTTTTACTATTGCTTTTATGGTCTTCTAGTGTGAGTTGGGTGTTGTCTTCAAAATGGGTTTGTAGAGTGAATTTTAAAGGAGTTAAATTAAAAGGGATTAAATGTTTTCTTCAAAACATGTATGTGTTTTAAATATATTTCTGATTGAGAATTTTATGATTGGGTTTATTTAAAGGAAATATATGTATCTTTTATAATTTATTTAAAAATATAATTAATGGTGTGTTTTAGAAAAAGGAAATGCATAAAAAACTATTTCCTATTGAGCACTATTATTCTCACACCCTACATGTACCACTCGACATCGGAAAACTCGAGGTTGTTTTGACGGTTTAGGTATTGTTTTTGAGTCTTTCTTAGAGTGAGTGGTATTTGTGGATGGATGGTTAAAAAGAGGTCACATAGAGATCATTTTGGGTTTCTATTTCATTTTAGTCATTATTTTTAATATTATATCTGGATCATATTTTAGTTCTACTATAGTTATTAATTTTATTTCATATTTTATGTTTTTTTGTTGTGTTTCATACTCTATTTATCATTTTTGTATATTGTGTATTGGAAAAAATCATCCAAAATGATTGTCTCATGATTCCCTGAAGTTTATCATCAGTGGATGTGGATTGAGGACACCCCACAATTATGTCATAGGCTTGTTCGTGTGTCCAGTTTGGGGATTAACTAGGATGGTTTGAGACAAAATGGTATGATATAATCCTTTATAATTTGGGGATGGTTGGGTAGTTTAGAAATTAGGAAATTCAAAACATTAGAGGTAGGAGAGGTAAGTGTCACAAACTCTTACTCCTCTGTAGAGTTAAGTTACCATGGGTTTTCAAGTGTTAAGTCTTGAATTTTTATTTTATTATTTAGTTCCTAGTGTATCTTGGATTATTTTTATGGTTTTTTAGATTGAATTAAACCGGTCTGAGTGTTATTTAGGTTTTCCAGGTTTTTAAGGTGAACACGAAGGATGAATTATAGGTGATTGTTTATGGAACATATTTTAGAAAACCATGTGGGGACCATGTGGCTATCTTTTTTTCATTCTAGTGGTGGTAAAATGATTGGATCATAGTCTACCAAATCATGTGGACAATCTATGTACTTCCATTAGCCTCCCATTAATTTTTTTTTGTTTAACTCCTTATAACTAATTTTTTTCATGAGTTATTTTTGGATATTATTTCTTTATTTAAAAGAGATCTCCAAGGTGTGGTAATGGGAAATTGATTTTAATATAAAATGAATTTTAGATTGAGACATTACTTTAAAGAGATTGGTTCAATTTTAAAATTTTAATGGGGGAGTTCATGAAAAGATGTGGGATAATTTTAAGGTTGAGGTCCTATAAATTTTTAAAATTAATACAATGTAGGATTTTAAATTTATTTAAATGGGATATTGAAATTTTAAATTTCGGTTTCTAATTTAAAGTGTATTAAATTTGAAAGTGAGGTTTAAAAATTTCTAGATTTTAAATTGAATGTTTTTAAAGAACATTTTATATTTAATTTTCAAATTATTTTTAGTGGATTTAATTGATTCTTTAATGTTGAAATTTAGTTCTCTCTACTCTTGTTTTAAATTAGGTTAATTATCAATTTTGGTTATTTGTTTATTTTTCTATTTATAGTATGAATCCTAGAAGATTTTCAAAGGTTCATAAATTATTGTTGTTTTCTTGGTCAGTTGAAGACACCACCCAGACTCATGATAGAGTGATGGGGACAGTTTCCTTCTAGGGGTTTCCAATTTTTCATGGTGATATAGGTTTTATAGAGTCATTGTTGTGGCTTGTGGTAGTTTATGGAGTCTTCTAAACCTTAAGAACTCATAAAACTGTGAGGGTAAAATCTCTTTAGGGGATATTTTATGAGCTTATTTTGGATTTGTGGAAGATTTTCCTCCCTTCTCAGTTGTAATCTAGGATGTCATTTGTGTTCTTTAAGACTAATTTTTATTCAATGGTTCCCTTCTAGGAACTGTAATGCAGAGAAGATGGAAAATATTGTTGATCTATATCAAGGTCTATCGATGGTGAAAGGGTATGTAAACTATTCTTATGATCTTATTCCATTTTCTATGGAGGTTATTTCAAGAAATTCCTTTAAGGATCATAATTTTGTGAAGGGACATCTCGCAAATCTTAGTAATTGACTTCATTCAGCTAGGCATGTCTTATCTGAGGAGTTGTCAAATTAGGCCTTTCGAGATGAGTTAGATTTCTTGAGGTAAGCTTTGGTGAGTATTGCCTCTATTCCTTTTAGATTTGGTGAAGGATCCATATAAAATGTGGAGTTCATACCAAATGAGAATGTCTTGGGTGAAGCTTCAATAACTTCTTCTCTATTAGAAAGAAATCCTTATCTTATATGCTTCCAGTGTAGTCGTGTAATGCATTCCAAGACCTCTTCCTAAGATATTCCAAAGACCTATCATAATTTTTTTGGTTGGGACACCTCCAGAAGTTCTATAATCAAAAGCATGTTTTATTAAATAGATACACCTCATTTTCCGAGTTATTGATAATGGTTCAAGAATATTTTGATGTATTCCTCCTTTTCTTTTTTCCTTCTTATCTTGTTTCATGATTTTTTATTTGTTTACCTTGGTTTTTTTGGTTGTGTGTTCATTTTTTGATGCTCATTTGGAGATTGAGTGGTTATTTTGAGAAATTTATGGATGTGATTTTTTTAGTTCCATTTTTGAATTCTCCTTGGTTAAAACTTCTAGTATTGGACCATTGGGTTTTGTTTTACATTGGTAAAGCCATCATAATTGGTAAATTCTTAAATAGTTGGAGATCCACTCTAGATATCAATCTATTGACCTCTTTGTTGTTTTGGTAATGTATGAGAGTTTTTAAGATTCAGTTGGAGGGATTTTCCTTCTTTAGTTGTATCCCTTGGCTCATTTTATTCTCATTTGGAAATCAGTGGATTTCTGGGGAGAATTGGGTTATGTTGGGTATAATTTGCATACCCTGACCTATCCCATCCTCATTATTTTTTTTATTTTATTCATATTTAGTATTATACTCATGTTTCACATCAATCCATTGAATTTTTATGTTTTTTAGATTTTTTATATATTGTACGATTAGCCCACATAGTTTGTTTAATAGTGTAAGAACCGTGTTGTTTTGGTCTGTGACTTTTCAGAAACCTTTTTCATAGTTGGAGCACAATTTATCTCAATGTTTTTACCAACCATGTGGTTCCTTGTTTCTATCCAATGATAGATGAATAGTTATCAAACCATTTGGTAAACCATGTGGTCAAATTATGTGTTTTTCCTAGAATTTTATATTTTTGTGTTTTCCAAAAATTCCCTATTGGGATTAAAACCCTAAAAGGTTTATTTACCTACCCATTCATACATGGTTTTTGAAAGATCCTAGGTCTCTCCTCCATGCATTCACCTAAATTTTTTAGGTTCTTATCTTAAATTATTGGTGTCATCTTCAAGATATGGCCCTCTAATCCTCTTCTTATTCCCTATTATTCTTATTTCCTACTCCTTATTTCCATAGTTTCATATTGGATGAACTGTAGGGAGTTGTTTTGACCTAATGTTCTTCGGATCTTGATGTTAGGGTGTTTTAGGTCTTTCTCCTCCCATTTCAAGAGGTTTCATTCAATCTGCACCAGATTTTTGGTAGATTGTTCCATTATTTCTCTTTATCTTCACATAACATAATTGATTACTCATTCCTAATGCATTTAAAATAAATTATTAGTTTTTTTAATGGTGTAGAATGTTTTGAAAAAGTATCTAAATCATTTTAATTAATTAATTTTTTTCATACTTTTTTGTTTATTCCATGTGTTCGATGAAATGCCAAAAAGGGTTTAAATTGTATTTCGATTATTTAAATTGATGTAATTAAATTTATAAAACATCATTATTATTTTATTGTGGTATTAAAGTATTTTTTATTTGTGTTCATTGATTATTATAGATTATTAAAATTTTATCATGTGAACCCCCTTGGATTTGATAAATAATTTTATTTTTTCATCTCGATTGTTTTATTTCATACTCCTCATGAACACATATACATATATATTTGTGCATTAAATCACCTAAATATATTTACATTCTTACATGTATGGGTTTACATATATAAGGGATATCATAGTAAGGATCATTTAAAATCTTGGCTCTAAAAATTATCTTTAATTATTCAAAGTGGTTTCAAAAAACATATTTCCAAAATAGATTTCATGAAATGGTTCTTATGACCATTTAGAGATTTCCAAGGGATTCTAAAAATGAATGTTGGTTTATAAATTTATTTCAAAGGTTGTTTTTAAAAGTTTGTTTTAAATTCTAGTTTCTCATTTTCATAGATGTTTTCTAATGGTTTGATTGTAAATGGTTTTAAATAGGATTTTGAGAAGTACGGTCATAGTTTTAAATATGGAGGCCTAGATGGAACCTTGAAATGTTTCCTATGAAATTTTATGAACACTCATGGAATCCCTCTCATTGCAAGGGTGGTTTCATTGGATGGTGATGGGAGGTGTGAAGATCATTCTAGTTAACTCGTATTAATCCATTATTGGGGTATTTTTTAATTATTTTCAAACTCACCTCCCAAAAATATTAACATAATGGAATCCTAGGTGTTTTACTGAAACATGAGAGATGATTCTACCTAATACTGATTAGATGAAATAGATCCCCATTATATGGAAATTTTATGGTGTATTGTTCCACTAACCATGCTATTTTAGAGCAGTCAGTTTTGTTATTGACTTAGGCAATTTATCAACAGTCTGAAAGATGGTTCTGAATCAAGTACATATAGGGTCTACTCATATAATGTGTTGAAATTTTACATGATTATCTATGATTTATTGTTTCTTACTTATGGTACATGATTTTTTCACCACCTCTCATTTTTATGGTTTCCCTATGATATATATCCCTCTAGTTCTAGTTTTATATTATGTACATGCTTCTTGTTTATGATTATATTGTGTTTTTTATGTTATTCCCTTTCTTATGTAATGTTCCTTCCATTATGGGTTTCTATTTATTGCAATTTTTATGGTTCCTATAGTGTGTGTAGGGTGTTATTTTAAAAAGGCGTTTATAGATTAAACTTTTAAATAGCTCTCTTAAAAGGGTTTAAATTATCTCTTCAAAACATGTTTTTGTTTCAAAGATATTTCTGATTGAGAATCTTTTTATTGGTTTTATTTAAATTAAAAAAGTATATTTTACTATGTATTTAAAAATATAATTGATCACATGTTTTATAAAAATTAAATTCTTGGACTCTTATTGATTGACTACTAAGCCCTGTTATGCTCACACCCTACTTGTTCCACTCAGTATCAATTGAACTAAGGTTGTCTTGCTTGATCATGTATCATTTTAGAGTCTATCTTGGATTGAGTATTCCATGTGGATAGATGGAAAAAAGTGGTCACATGGAGATCATGTTGCGTTCCATTTTGATTTTAGAATTTATTTTGTATCTAGCATATGAATCTTGTTTTAGTTCAACTAGATTTATATATTTTATGTCTGTTGTTTGTTTTTTGGTTATGTGGAGCACTTTATTTATCATTTCTATATCTTGATTATTGGTCAAAATCATCCCCAATTACTATCTTGTGATTCCTCGATTCTTATCATAAGCTGATAGGGATCAAGGATACCCCTCCTGTCTGTCACAAGCTAGTTTATGTGACCAGTTTGGGGAAGACATAGGCTGGTTCATGAATTAATGGTATCAAAGAAGACCTTTTTATTTGTGTATTTCTTGTAGTTTGGATATTAGGACGTTCATAACTTGAGATATGGGATAATTAAGAGTGTCTGAAGATCTTACTTGTCCTTATCCTCTAGTTAACATGGGTTTTCGAGTGTCATCTCTTGAATTTTGATTAACTTATTTAGTTTTAGGTGTATGTTGGCTTATGTTTATGGTGTTTGAGATTGAAATAAAGTTATTTGAATGATTTTTAGGATTTCTATTTGTTGGGGGAGAATAAGAAGTAATAATTATAAGTTAGTGGTTATTCCAAATAGTCTATCAAATAATATGGCCATCTCTGTTTCTTTCTAGTGGTGTTCACATAGTTGGAACACATTCCACTAAATTGTGTGGCCAAACCATAAAATGAAACTAACCTAACTTTAAATTTTCTTATGAAATACATATTACCTAGTTTATTCTAATTTTTTTAGATGTTATTATCATTATTTAAAATATATCTATAAGGTGTTTTGAAGGAAAATTAATTTGGTTTTTAAAGGATTTTGAAATTGAGACGTATTTATAAAGATATAGTCTTGGTTTTGATGTTTTAATGGGGGATTTCTCTAAATGAAGTGGGATAATTTTAAGGCTGGGGACCTATAAATGATTGAATGTAAATAATGCTGTATTTAAAATTTATTTCAATGGTAGAACTAAATTTTAAATTGGGGTTATGAATTTAAAATGGTTTAAATTTGAATGTGAGATTTCAAAATTTTGATATTTAAAATGTCATGTTTTCAAAAACAAATGTTGAATTTTAACATGATTTTTTGGGGATTTAATTAGTTATTTAGAGTTCATATTTTAATCTCAATTCCTATATTTTAAATTACAGTAACTATTGATTTGGTTTTATATTTATTTTTCTATTTTTACTATGCCTCTTGGAATAGTTTTGAAGGTACATAAAGGTTTGGGTGTCTCTTGGTCAACTAAGGACACAACCCAGACTTATGATAGATTGGTGGGTCCAGTTTTAGTTTGGGGTTTGCCTATTTTTATGGGGATATTGGTTATAGAGGGGTGGTGGAGTGGGTTGAAGTATTTTATGGAGTCTTCTTATCCTTATGAACTTCGGATACTATGAGAGTTAAATCTCTTCTGCGGTTGTTTGATGGGATGAGTCTATATCTGTTTAAGATCATTCTCACCTCTCAGTTTCAAGCTATGATTTCTTAAGAATTGATTTAGACCATGTTTTCTTTGTGGTAGCTTCATAATTAATTTAATGCAGAGAAGGTGGTGAATCTTATGCATCTCTAGAAAAGTCAAAAAAAGGTGAAAGTGTATATTGATCGTTTTTATGAGATGATTCACTTTTCTTTGGACGTTGTCTCTTGTGTTGCATATTTATATGGTTATATGCCTTGTTTACAAGACACTCCATGGGTGTGTTTCCATAGTTTTAATGTTTATGGAAGTTTGTCCTATGTTGCATGTGAGGCGTACCTTGTTTACATGCATTGAGTTGTTTAGGATAGAGTTTTTTTATTATATGAATTTCATGTGTTATGATTTTAAATTATATCCCTGTATTAGTTATAGATTACATGTTCTTATTTTTTATGAAATGCGCGTTGATCTTCCAATGGACCATGAGAGCCTTGGACTCGGAAAACTATGGGGGTTTCCATGTTTATTTACATAGGGCCATGAGATCTTTGGTGTAGACTTTTACCTAGGGTTATTGACTATGAGAGATACCCATGAGGTCATTTAGGATTATTTATGCTATGTTGAACTAGGGGGTATTGACCATGAGAGGTACCTGGAGGTCATTTATAAGTTATTGATGCCAAGTGGACCTAGGGGAATTGACCGTGAGAGATACCCCAGTGGCCATTTTTAATTGTGTAATGTTATGTTGAACCAAAGGGGTTAGACCGTGAGAACTTCCCCAGAGGGTTGTTTGAATGGTTGAATGATAGTGATGAGTCTACCAATCCACAGAACAAGCTTGGACTTGGTATTACCTGTTAATTTAGATGGTCTCCTGAGATGTCTATTTTTGTACTGTTACCCAGGGGGTATAGATCTTAGGATAGATCTTGAGATTACCTGTTGAAAAGTATTGATAATAAATATAAATGAATGTAATTGAAAGTGTATTATTGTTTAATTTTGAGTACATCCTAGTTTATTGTTTCATTTCTGCATGATGCTTGTTATATATATTCACTGATAGTTAGGCACAGATCTTGTGGTGGTTTCCAACTGGGATTCTTCTCACACCCAGTTTGGGTCATTATTTTAGACCCAAACTGATTATATGTTTGTAGGTATAGATAAGGGGAAGAGACCTTCTCCTTCAGGTACTTGATTATTGTTGGAGCTGGGGAGAATGGGACCAAGTTAAGGCTTGCGATGTTGTTTGAGTTTACTACTTTTCTATACTTTTCTTTCAATATTGTATTTCTAGCATTGTGACTTGTTTGGCTACTTTCCTAGACACATATGACATGCATCTTTTTTTATATTCTCCAGTTGTTATATTACTGTTAGTCTTCCACTATTTACTTTGTTGTGTGATATTAGTGATTTTCATTTTGTTTTCTATTTACATTCCATTGTTTATACTCTTCCAATGAGGGACTATTTTCCCCAATGTCTTACCTTGGCCATGGATGCTAGTCGATATCCTATGGCTGTTTGGGGAGATAATCTTGAGGTTATGTCACCATCCAGGTTCGGGGAACCATTGGTCAACACCCAAATCCAAAATGTTATAGTTTTTTTCTTGGATGAAGCACATGCAAGACAGACATCGGATGGGTTTACACAAAAAATTGGAGAGACTCAGAGAAGTCCTAAAAAAGTGGTACAATAACAGACCCAATCGTTCAGTAAATATGAAAGAGATGAAAGATGAAATTGTGAATCTTGAGAGAAGGCTATAAGATAACTAGGATGAGGAATGCTTTGGAACATTGATATAAATGAATAATCATATTATTGTCTTACTCTTGGAACAAGAAAGAATTGTCTGTGAAAGATCCAGGGAAACTTGGCTTACAGAGGGAGATATAAATACGACGTTTTTTCCGATATGTATCAAAGAAAGGAGATGCCCAAATGTTTCTAATATCTGAATGGAATATGGATATTTTACACAAGATATTGATGTTGTGGGAGGTAGGACTTATGATTATTTCAGAATGATGATGGTTGATCCTAAACCATATATGAAGTAAGGATACTCGTATGAAAAAACTGATTTGTTCAACTTTCTGCCAAGGGTGGGGTCCAATGAGGTAAACAATTCTTTAGAAAAAATACTAGATGAAGATGAGATTTAGGAGGTACTATGGGCCCTCAATGCTGAGAGCTCTCTGAGGCTGGACAAATTTCCAAGGTCTTTCTATATCATATTTTTGGAACTGGTAAAAGTGAAGTTGGTTGAGTACATTTACGATTTTTTCAGAGGGGGGAATCTGCTTCAGGTTTCTTGTGAATTGACATTGATCCTCATCCAAAAATTGAAATATCCTTATTTACTCAATCAATATATACCAATCAATATGTGTAATTTCCCATTCAAGGTCCTTGCAAACATTCTCAATAGAAGACTTACAGTCTATCTTCCTCAATGAGCCATATAAAATCAACAAGGATTTATCAAAGGTAGATCTACCCAATAAACCATTTCTAGGGTACATGAATTGGAAGGGGATATCAACATTAAATCGTCTAGTTCCAATGTGGTGATAAAAGTTGACATCCACAAAGCCAAAAATAAAATGTAATGGATCTTTAACATTAAATTGTTGGTGAACATGGATTTCTCTAGAGGGGTGGTGGACCTGGTGTTTGGAATCTTCAACTCATAGTGGCTAGCTATATCCTTCATGGGGAAGAAATATTGATTTTTTTCAAACCCGACTATGGATTGTGATAGGGAGATCATCTTTCTCCTAGACTTTTCAATTCGGTTCAAGACACCCTTAGTAGATATCTAGAGGGGAAAGTTCATAGTGGAATCCTTCATCCATATAATGGTAGAGCCAATACCAATTATATATCACATGTCTTTTTTGTTGATGACATGATATTATTCTTGAATGGTAACTGACAGAAAATTAGAGAATTTAATAAGATCATGGAAACTTACTGCAGGTATAGTGGTCATGCCATCAACTGGGAGAAAAGTAGCATTTTTATCTCGAAATGGTGCTAAAAAAGAATGGGGAAAATATTGAAGAGGCACTAGGAATGCATACGAAATCCTTCCCTATGGAATATCTTAGAGATTCTATTGTATTGGGAAGGGTTCAGATTCATCACATTGATGGACTAGTAGGTAAATATAGTCTGCATTACAAATTGGAAGAATTAGTTTCTATCCTTTGGGGGGTGAATCACGTTGGTTAATTTTTTCTTATCCAAGATTCATATGAATGTGCTATCAGTGATCAACATTCCAAAGGAATTGTTGGAAAATATTGAAAATTTGTTGAAAAGCTTCATTTGGGACTCACACAATCAGGAAATATTTTATTGGACTTCATGGGATAAACCGGCCAATGAGATTGTTGATTGTGGTATTAATATCTAAAGTGTCAAAGGGGAAATGCATGGAATGAAAGCTAAACATTCATGGGAATTACTGGAAACTAAATCATTGTGGGAAAGGTTTATCAACAGTAGATGTAGAAAATAGATTGAAAGTGGATGAGGTACTATCTCTCGACTCTAGCACATGATTTCTAAACACATACCAGTGCTTCGTAATAAATCTAAATGGCTTGTGGGCTGTGGAAAAAAATGTAATGAAATATGGGTTGGTTAAACACTTGGTTTCCCCAAATATCTGACCCCTAATATTTTCTTCTCCCAAGATAGAAAATTAAAGCCTTTTATTCAGTCCATTCTCACACACAATCAACTGAATATTTTCAACGGCATCATTTTGAACAAGGAAGCATACAAGATTATTTTTATGATTTTGGAATCGGGCGAATTCTCGGGTAAGGGATACCACTTGGTGACTTAAATTCATGGTATAACGGATGGGTGGAATGAAATTTTATGGTGCAGCGATCTCCCCATGAAATACAACTTTCTTGTATAGTGTCTTCAGAACCGAGCTATTCCAACCGATGAACAGGTGAGTAAAAAAAGGGATCACAATGACATTCAAGTGATTATGTTTCGTTAATCCCAAAGAGGAATTGGATGAAAATATTTTATTTGAGAGTGACTGGGAAATTTCATTCTATAGTTCTCTGGGAAAGGCCTTTAGGTGGGGAGATTGGGTAGACACAACAATTCCCTTTATTTAATTTTGGTTCTCAGAAAAAGAAAACAACACTTCTGAATGGAAGTAGAGGGTAGTACTATTTTCTATAGACTGTTGGAGTATCTAGAGTAATGGAAAAAAAATTAGACATCGGGTCATGATCTGATCATGCCTGGACATGGTGGTTAGAACCATGAGTATTGGGGCCAAACCGGTCCCCCTTGTCAAAATTTGGGAGGTTATAACTTTGCTCAGAAAATTCATGGAAAGTATTTCTTATACTAGTTCCTTACAGAATATTAATAGTAAGGGGATATGGGTGAGGTGGAATCCTCCGAGTAGCGGATTGAAACTCAACATGGACAGATCATGTGTGTTTGGAATTATGAGGGGGGTGTTTTGTGACCCTAAAGGAGAGATGGTCCTAGTCTTCAGTGATTGCCTTGGGGGTGGGAGATTCCCTCCTGGAAGAGGCTTATGTGATGTTGAATGGGGTCAATATATGCCAATCTCACAACATTAAGCTAGATTCAATGGAAACAAACTCAACTATTCTACATAGTTTCGATGTAGGGGAAGCTTCAAATTCCTTGGACCATTGCTTATATCATATAAAAATTCTAACAACTTCTTGACTCGCATGTGATATTTAGTCATACTTGTCATGATAGAAACAAGGTTTAAAACTTCTAGGATTCTGAGATTACTAATGGAGATCAAATATTTATGTTTTCCAAGTTGGGGTCTCTTCCACGGGCATGTGGTTACTTTTTTAGGGCAGATGCACTTGGCCTCCATTACATTAGACCTACTTAATATTATTCTATACAGGGCACTGCCCAACTTGAATTAATAAAAAATCCAATTTTGGATGGGTGTAATATCAATTTTAAAAGTTTTATATAATTCAAATGTTTTAATTAATTCATTATAAATAAGAGCTCAATTTTTAGTAAAATTATTTTATGCTTCAAAAATATATTTTCTTAAAAAATGGTTTTTATTACATTTTATGATTAAATATTATAACTATTTTCTATTGATTTTAGAAATATAATGGATATAATTTTTGAAATTATAATGTAAAAATTATATTTTGGTGAAATTTTGAGATTCTTCTTAAAGCATTAATGTTTTAGTGAATAACAAAAAAAACCGATTTTATAGAAAATTGTATTTTGCATTCAAGTATTTACAAAGCCCTATTTTTTAAAATTGATTTAAAAATTTCATTAGTTCCTTATAATTAAAAATAATAAAATTAATTTCATTGGTATTTAAAAAATGATTAATTTTTATATAAGAACATTTTTATACTTAAAAATACATTTTCCCGGAAAATTGTTTTTCATCGGGTTTTGTGAGTTTATTTTAAAAGGGATTTTTGGAAATTATAGGGATTGATTTTCATATAATTAATTAAATATTTAGAGTCATCATGTTAAAATTTGGAAAATAGGTCATCTTTTTTTTGCCATTATGAATAGTAACTATGGTAAATATTTATCATCTTAGTAAGGGTAAATTGAGTAATTAATGTTTTAAATAATGTGATATGGATTTAAAAATCAATATAGAAAAAACATTATTTCTATTTTATTATTATATTTTTACTATCCAAATAAAATATTCAAAGATATGGAAACTTGGTTCCATTTTTCTTTGATAATGACATTAGTATTATTTTAAGTGAAGAATAAATCCAAAGATATCACTCTGTTTGTTTAAGTAATGATAATATTTTTTCACATGGATAAAATGAAGTTATGTTTGGTTATAAATGGGTATTTTAAATTTTAATATTTTTTTATTATGATAATTTATTTTTAATTTTTAGCGAAGAAATAATTACCTTAAATGATTACGCAACGTCGACAGAGTGCAGATGCAAGTAGAAGAAAAATCAAGTAAATGATTTTAAAAACATAGAATGTAATATTTTTGAGTGAGTTATAGTGTTACATAATTTTTCTAAATAAATATAATTTATTATTGTTGTTTTAAAAGTTAATATTCAAATTATAATAATGTTTTGATATTTTTTAAAGTCAAATGTTGTAAATAGTCATGAAAATGCCTTCGATGGTATTTTATGTTAAAATATCTCTTATTAAATGATAAAAATATTATATTTTTATAATATAATAGGATATGGTGTATAATTTTAACCATTTTTTACTTATGTTCACATTTTAATTTTTTATTAACTTTTATGTCCCATGAAGTGTAAACAACTTTTATATCATGATAATCATCAAAATGGTTAACTAGGGTTAACATTAAGAGATAAGGGTTAAAACACCAGATAAACTAGTATAAATTTTATTGGATGAGTTTATTTTGACTTATATATACCCTATATTCTAAATATATCATTTCATATCAACTTTAACATGAAAATTAATTTACATTAATTTAATAAATTAACTAATTTCATGGGTGCCCCTCCCCTCTCATATATAAGGACACTAGTTCTCCTCTCTTCCTCTCACTTCATGAGTCAATTTTCTTGAAAAAACCATACAAAAACCTCTTCCTAACTTAATTATCTAAATTCATGAGGTTTTTATACTCTTAAAAGACTACCCCTATGATCCTTGATGGGATATCCTTAAGAGGTTCTTAAAAGATAAGGTAATCATCTTAATCAAGAATTCTCATTTTACTTATTCATATAAATCCTTAAATTATGTCCTAACCATTCCAATATAATTAAATTATTAAATAACATATATTGAGATGTCTTTATGTTAATTTAATAGCCTTATTTTTCTTCTTTTCTATTCTATGTGGAATGAAAACATTGTTCATGTGTACATGGGGACCACCACCCCACAAAGCATTGTGTTTTGTTTTTCATCACTGCCTCTCATGGATGTTTATAAGGATATATTTAATATATATATATATATCTTAATGACATAATTATCATTCTGTAACGATAATAGATCATCAATTTCCATACCCTTCTATCCGTTGCAAAATGGTAATGTCATTAATGCATATGTGTGAATTACCACCTCCACAAAGCTATGTGATTCATTTTTCATGTACAAATATAATGGATGGTTCTCAAATTTCATTTTATTTATAAAAATTATAATTATTCAATGATTATTATTATAGATGTTATTTAACCCTGACATCTTTTATCATGTTCAACTTACCGAAGTCATTCTGTAATTATGAAATTAACTTCCTCAAAATACCCAAAGTGAACTTTATCGATTAATAAATTAAATATGTCATTGAAATAAATTAAATAAATGGTTTAATGATATGTTATTAAACTTTTAAAATGTTATTAAATTAGTAAATACTAAATATAATTTTATTATATAGGAGTTAAAGGTCATATATAACATGTCTGGATTTGAGGTAAGGGGTTTCTTAACTTAATTTCCATTCATTGTATTGTACTTATACTTCATTTCCTATGATATGAAAATATTATGTTTGAAAATTTCTTTGATTTTATTAAATTTTATATCCACTTATTTTTATGGTTTTACAATTATTTGACATATTCACTTCATTGATTGAATTTTAACTTTAATGATGCAATCATTGAAAGAATTATTCATCTCAATATTGTTAATATGATACATGTCTTGTAATGTGAACATAATTCCATTTATAAAGTGTATATTCCATGTATTGAGATATTATATCATGAATTAATCTTAGATCATGATATGTAAATTTCCTTTTAATTTCTCTTTTTCATGAGATATTGATTCAAATGTTATAAAAGTTACAACGGTTTTCTTGGTTTCAATTGTAATTCCTGGAGACATAATTCATGTTATGCACCATGATTTATATTATATGGTGTAATTAATATCCATTGAATTTGGTTTAATATATTTTATCCTTGAAATTATAGTTTTTATAGAATCATGTTGTGTTCCTTCATTCAATAGATTTTTTATTCTGGTATTATCCATGTTACAAGGGTTTATAGTCTCAAAATTCGTTCTTTGATACATGTTTTGATTGATACAATTATATTAATTTATATTGTGTTGAATAACCCCATGTATTTTTGTCTTGGTTTGAGAAATATTAAAGAACCAATAGTTCTTGGTGAGTTTGGGTTGTTGTATTTGTTGAAAACCATACCCGAGGAACACATAATTTTGACGGCACTTGAACTAGTTTATATGGAATTACATATCATGGAATGAAGTTTCATGATTCAAGAAAGTGTTTTTGATAAGGGATAGAGATCGATGAATTATTTTTTTTTATTTATGAGTGAATTATAAATCTAAGTAGATGAATTTGTAAGGGGTTAATCCACATATCTGATTTGGAGAAGTGAAATTCACATAGACGTTTTTGATATATAGGTGATTCACATAGTTGTTTATCCTAAGTAGGAAAATAACATAGGTGATTAATCCATGTAACTAAATGAGTCATATATCTAAATGACTGATGCAGCTAAATTTCGAATTAATGTATCTATTATTAGTGATGTAGTTGTGTGTTTAAATTATCTGAATGGTCTTCATTGCTGAAGTCCCACAGATGAGTTCCACGTAGCTGATTGCTACATATAAAGTTTATGAATAATTCACATAGATTATTTACTATGTGAAAATTGAGACATAATTTAGTTGATTTTCAACATAGCTGATAGCTCATAGTGCATTGTTAATTTCCTATGGGGTACACAAATCTAATAAATTTCAAAACTTAGACAACTTTACTACAAAAGTGTGGTACTTGGAAAGCTTGAGTGTAAAACCCACAAGAACAGTCTATATGATCTAAATTAATTAAAGGAATTGAAAAAACAATTTATTGATTGATTGGAGATACAAAAAACAAGAGTATATTTGGGTTTGAAATAAATATTGGAAGCGTGTTAGGTTCAGTGGTATCCATCTCTATATGATAGGGATTTAAATAGTTATGTGTGAATTCATGTGTTCGTGTCGGAATTAAATCATTAGGGATCCCTAGTCTGGGTACCGTACACTAATCTTCTATTTGCACCATTGATATGGTCAAAAATTAGGTTCGATCATTGAACTAGGTGACCTAAAACATTATTTAAACATAACCACTCTCGATTTCATAATGATCCTGGAAAATTAGGGCATTTAATTGATATAATAAATTAATACTCCTCAATTCACATTACAATGGTCATGCAATTTAATAAGAAAGAGAATTGGAATTCATAAATATAGTTTCAGTATTTCAAATAATGTATACAATATATGGGTAATCCATAATAGCACTTCCACCAATAATCACATCACTAGAACCAGAAAGAACTACCCACTCATGCTATACTTGATGAGAATGAGAAACATAGATACCCAGGGAAGAAAGGTGATAGGAGTAGCAGAGCTATGAGGTGGCATGTACATCTTTGGCTATTTTTTGTGTCTCCATATGTCTCGAACCTGTTTTTTGTGTGACCTAAGGGGTGAATATATAAGCCTCCATTAAATAAACCCTCACCATAGTGCATAAAAATCCAAACATTCTAACGAGTTCACGACATGTATTGGTTACACAATATGTAATGAGTTGTAGAAGATTATAAAAACCTGCATCTCCTGATACTCTCATGATCTGAATGGCATACACGTCATTAAAATATTCTATTTTAACAGCATTAAGTAGTGCTTTGAATTTTTTATTAACTCAATTTTGACCCCAAGAATGAAAATCGTGATGTGTACTATGTTCGTGACATGAACACATCTTTCTTCAAGTTCATCAGTTTGCTTTATCTCCATGTGCATTTGGATTCAGAATTCAATTATCTAGTGTTATTCCATGCCACTTCATGTTGCTTCACAATGTTTCTTTTAGCTTATATATTTGTCTATTTGTTCACCTTTTCTGAATATTGGTAGTATCTTTCCATAAATCACAAAACAAGTTAAACAGTCCAAATTTTGGAAAAAATATCTATTAAATTACATAAATAACAATATTAAAACACCCTAAAATACTTGAATCAAATACACATATTAGTAACTGATAGAGAATCACATAGATAATTTTTTATGTATCCAATTCAGAGTCTTGTCTACATCCATACTGATTTTCTATAGGTTTTCAGAATTAAAGTATTCATATGTGATTTTATTATGAAGTTGTGTGGATGAATCAAAATGCCTCCATAATTATAGGCTTATGTTTCTAAATCTATACTGAATATATGATTGTTAACTATAACTATGGATATCTTGGAAATATTATGATTATATGTATCTTTTTTTAGAGTGATTAATGCAGTGGAATATTTTGACAATGTAATATGAAAAGAAAGAGGTCGAGAAAAGAGGATTTTGGATCCAAGGTTGAATCTCCAGTGATCAATATATGATGAAACTCATGTCTTTAGATGATGAAATTTTAGTCTAATAATATTTTTACAGTGCATTTCAATACTGTAATACAGTAATTAATTTCTTTCATATTTTTGAAGGCTCATGGAATTGGATCTTCATCTTTTTTTACTGAATAAACATGGTTTATTTGGTGGTCTTCTTCATTTTGTAATCATATTTTTTACAACAGTGTGAAGCTGTGATGTTGGGTGTGACTCCCGATATATGCGGTGGGATGTTGCATGAATTATTGTAAGAGGATTTCACTTAGGGATATAGTAAAAAGAATCTATGGTTGGGGGGAATAACCAGCCATGATAATAAGTTGGATTCCACATTGGATTTGAAACTTTTAAAAACTATGCTTTCCTTGATCTTTTATTTGTTTTCATGATCTTTGTAAGGCCAAGTTTTCCTATTTTAGTAGATTATACTCCAATAAGTCATAGAGATTTATTTTATTTAAAATAAACTATAAAAACTACCCTCCACTGATTCAACCCCCCTTCTCAGTGGAGGAAACCAATCACACTAGGAACATCAGGTGTATACACTAAATCTTGAAATATTATATCATGAATCTTTATATTCATTGTGTTTTATTTTCCTTGTTATCTTATTTCATTTAATTTTTTTTGGTTTTAAAAAGTTATAAAGGGATTTATTCTTTAAAAATGTTGTTTTACCGTTTTTAAAGACATTTAGCCAAACTCTTTCTCCACATTCTTTATAATATTTCAAAAATGATTTTTCTAAACATAAATGGTTTTTCTAAAGATATTTTAATGAATCTTTAACCTTCTTTTAAAAGGTTTTAAAATTAAACATCTAAATTTTTTAAACATGGGTAACTTCTAACCTTATTTACAAAAGATTGAACAGAATTTTTATTTTTAATATTTACAACATGAATGGATTTCCCTACCATTATGACCATTCTTTAATTTTATGGTTCTTTAATAATTTTCCATAGTTGTTTTAAAATAAAATATTTTTCCCTATATTCTAAAATTTTTTATAATATATTATCAAACTAAAATGATATTTTTACAATTTTCAAAGAAATGTATTAAATGTTATTTTAATGTATTTTTCATTTGAAGAAATATTATTTACTGTTTCTTATGCATCAATAGAGATATGTTCCAAATACCATCCTTATTATTTTTCTAGATTACTTATGATTTTTTAATGATATTTTCATGGAACTCATTTCTTTTCCATAGGTTAATCAAGCTTAAAACTAATGATGTCTATTTTCAATGGTGTAATATTAAAAAGTGAAATATTCTAAATGTTTTTTTCATTCCACAGTACTTGGACATATATATGGATGATTTATGGGTGTTTTTATTATAAATCAATGATGGTTGGGTCCATCATATTCCTCAAATGAATTGAGTAAAGTGATGGAGTAAAATATGGTATGTTTTCCCTAAGGGATGAAGTAGTTAACTGTTGTAAGTTACTTATATAAGATATCAAATTTATTTTTAATATGAGTATATCTTAATGGATGATGTTAGTGTGGAATTGAGATAGATAATTTTATGCCTCTGAGTGGTGGTTCCCCTTATCTCTCAAGGGTTAGGGTTTCCTCCATCAGCCTCTTTCCCTCCCCTACTATAGCTTCTCGGTCAGATCAGCGTCGACGTCTCCTTATTCGGTAGTTCTCGGTTAGCCTGCAGGTCATCGCCATCACGTCTCAGTGAGCAGTGAGTTCAGATCTGAGAAGGTGGAGTGGCTCTTGTCTTGGAGACAATGAGTGGTGGCTCTTGTCCGGAGCAGCTCGGCGTCGGCCCCAGAGTGGCGCGGAGGGGGGGGGGGTCTTCTTGTTCTGATGTGTTTAGGTTTGCTGGAGGTTTTGAATCAGTTTGCTTCACCGGTGTTCCTACGGTGTCTCTGGTATGCCCCTTCTGCCTCATTGGGTCCTTCTACTTTTTTCGGTTTTCCTGATCTGGAATATAGTGTGGGTTCTTCCATGGTTCTGTTGGTCCAGTTCCAGACCAGATTGGAATTGTTGGCTTGGTCTGCATGGATCCCCTCATCAGAGACTCACCCTTAAGGTGCTGCTGGATCTTCCAATCCTAGGTGACTAAGACTCAGTTTAATTTTCCCTGTATCGTCTTCCTCACAGGGTATTTGTGTATGAGGTTGGATATTTCTAGTGGTTTCATTGGGGTTCTTCCAGCTTCGTCTTTGGCACCTGGTCTATGAGTTTCTACTACATGATGGTTGTTTCACAAGTTGTTTCTGGTTAAGTGGATCATTTACTATGTGAGGATCGATGGTTGGTTCCCAATATGTTTCGGTTTTTTGGCTTGAAGGATGTGCAGGGTGTTTGTGCCGGAGATCAGGGTCCAGGAAGGCTCGGGGTTATCTACTCCTAGATTGCTCATTCTGGTCTTCAAGCATGTGGTTTGGTTCTACAGTTGGACTTGACCGCAATGAATAGGCCCCAAAGGAGGATTCAGATCTTCTGGTTCATCATTGTAGGGATTTTCAGATTTTGTTGTTTGAGAGGGTATGGAATCATCCATCAGATCAGGCATGTGCTTTGACACAGGATACTTGTCTGCTGAAATATCATGAAAAAGGTGGAGAGCTTCATTTTGATCATATGTTGGGATGGGGAAGCTACATGTGTTTTGTCTGTTTTTTATCTCTTTGACCTTCGGGTCTTGTAATTTATTATGTCCTTGATGTCTAGGTTCTCCCCTTATTCCCTTAAAAGGGAGTTTATTATAATAAGAATAAAACATTGAAGGCCTTCTGGCTGTTGTATGGATGGAGTATCTCTTAAGAGATGATGGAGTAAACTGTTGTAAGTTACTCCTAATAGAATGCTATAATAATCCTATTTAAGTGACTCTATGATGAATGTTTGACATTCTAAGATACTTACACAGTTTTTCAATGCATTCTATGAGTTCTAATGGATCCTTTTCATAATGATTTTTTCACATGGATTATTATCATTGAATTATATGACTCTTGTCTTATGTAAATGATTTATTCCATGTATCAAGATTTATGATAAACATTTTGATGGGTATGAATTATCTTATGTTATGTCCATGCACATTTATTATGTGATTATACACTTTTGATCATCTTATGCCCATTGATTACATTTAATTATTAATGCTTATGTTTACCCTTACTGTAATTTTGATCTCACCCTTCTTATGTTATCCATTTCCCCATTTTAATAAGAACGAAGTTAAATGAGTTATTACTAGAATTTTTTTATGTGTTCATAATTTTATGGGAGTTGTAGAAGTCTTACTATGAAATAATAAAAGTTGAGTATAGTAAGAAAAATGACCACATAAATACTTTGGTATTTTTATATAATAGTTTTTCTAATTCTATAAAACTATAAACCTAAAAGGTCATTAGGTATGTAAGTGATCCAATATTTATGTTTGATGTTGTGTGTTTTGGATGACTAAAATTCAGCCATGTTTATCGATATAAAAGACAGAAATGTCAAAATTATGTTTTTACCACAAGATATAGGAGTTCGGGGTTAGGTTTGTTATAGTTAGTATCAGAGTATGGTTTTGATATTTTGGAAAATATGATGCTTTCCCATGATGTTAACTTAAGAGCTATGGAAACTATCCTGGGTATATAAGTTTATGGTTGATCGTATGTTCAATAGAGAATTTTTTTTAAGTTCATATGTGATTACACATTAAGGTGATTTGAACATCTTATTGGGTTTTAGGAAGGATACTCCATTGAATTAATTTGGTCTATTAGATATTGGGTTAACGTTGATGGTTTAAAAGTGATTTATTTATATGATAATTTTCTTTAGATATTTATGATCAAGATAAGGATAACTTTTAAGGATAGTATCAAGATTTGATTCTTCCAATTTTAGTGAAGTTCACTCCATTATATGATTCTATGGGGATTCAAGTTATTTTGGGAAAACCATATTTTTAGGAGTTTTATGGTTTAGATTTTTATGGATTGATCTAAGTCAAATCTTAGGTATTATTATTGAATTATTGGAGAATAATTTTTTACATCTTCAATTAAAGGTTTATTTGGGTGTTATCTTATCATATACTAACCATTTTACTTTGAATAAATATGGGTATAATGGATTTTCATCCCCTTATATACCACATGTTCAATAAAAATTGATTATAGTTCTCTAGGATTTAAATATTTGTACTTATCATTTAGAGTAAAAGAAGACATAAAGGTGGAATATGATTAAAACACACAACCAAATGATGGAATTTCATTTAAATATTTGAAGACAATAATATAAGTATATTTTCTTTTGTTCATATTCTTGATGGTAAATGAATTCCTCAACTCTAGGAAAAATGTTTTAAAATAAAAATATTATCCCATTACCTTCATTTATAATGAATTGATAGTATTATTAATCTCATACTGATTTATGGTTTTGTGGTCATTAAATCTATCATGATCATGTTCTCTATCACTCTCTATTATTCCTTAGATGTTATTATTTACCCTATATATCCATATTTTCACTTCCCATAAATGTTATCCTTATATGATAACTAAATTATGTGTTATTATAGGTGACCATTTTAGGTTCCTGGCACAACGGAAGAGTGTGGATGAGTATACCCAACTTTTATTTTACCGTTAACAGTGATCAATTTGAGATCCGTCATGATAAAAAAAATGTCGGATCTTAAGAATAGAATGAAGAATGAAAAGGATAGAGGTAACTCCCTGAACCATAGAGAGGATCTCCATATGTTTGTTATAATTAATTTAATTAATAGAAAATAATTACCTTGAAGGAATTATCTCTCTATTGATGTTTCTGTTCACGATCCATTGTGATCTATCGTTTCATTATAGAATCCAAGTGTAGGATTCCTCTAGTAGTGATCCACACCTTCTCCACATATCTCTAGATGTCACTGTAGGTATCTCCAGGTTCTAGTGTAGAAGTGCCTATGCTTACGATGTTTGCCTTCGATCGGCTTGAGAGACGCTTCCAAAGAGCTCTCCTTGATCTAGTACAGGAGGATCTCTCTAGTAACTTGAGAGCGTTTTGGAGGAAATTAATTCTCTCTTGGCTTGAGAGATTTCTCTAGATCCATTGTTCACAACCACTGAGAATGGTTAGCTTAATGAGAATAATGTAATTGGGATTTATATTACTTATAACAATAAAATAATGAAATAATTACAGAAATGAATTTATTCATTTCATTTAATTCTTTGAAATACCCCATGTCTAATAATAACATTTGACTATTGATATTACTTGACATGCACCTGGAAAATTACACCTAATATTATTTAATTAAATAAACAGTATTATTTCTCAAAAATTCCCAAAAAAACTACACGATGTGTATATTAATATACACAACATCTATTTTGGAAATTCTATTTTCTTTATTTTTTCCACCACATTTATGAGACCTTGAATAATGAATATTTTATTCTTAAATAAATATCATTGCATTACTCCTTAATAAATATATTATTTCACCCACAATATATTCTATTAAATAACCAGTGTTGAAATAAATGTAATCAAGCATCCTTGTATAATTATTAAACCATAATCTATAATAATGTTTATCCAACTTGTTAAATGAATATTTAACTGAGAAACTTGGATACACTTACTGTGTGACCCTCTAGGCCTCTTTCTCAGTGGCATTAGATGGATCCTGCCAAAAGTCCAAGGTTAACACATTTTATGTGTATCATTTAAGTCTAATAAATTAATAAATAATATTTTCCCAATAATATAATATTTTATTTGTAATTTTAAATATATATATTAATTAATTTAATATTTATATAATTTTTTTCATATATTATGTGGTTGATTTATAACTATAAAAACACCCATTTATATTTTTATGTAATGAGTTTCACACTAATATAATATTATTATTTATTCACTATATTCATAAAAAAATCATTTCAAATATATGTATATATATAATCATATTATTATAAATGTACATTATATTTAGATATGGATGTCGTTATAAAACTATAACGGTCATTGAGAATGAATTATGAAAATAATATCTCCATTTTATTGAAAAAAATGTATCTTATTAATTTTTTTTAATTATAGTATTTTCCAAAATATAAGATTAACTTTTCAAAATAGATTTAATTTTGAGAAAAATCTTTTCAAAATGATCATAGGTTCATCTTTTCATATATTTCATTAAAAGAATATTTTTTGGTGAGTAGTGGAAAATTCATATTTTAGTATAATGTATTTTTTGTGACAATATCATGATATAAATATTTCTCAAAAAAATATAACACATTTTCCATGATATACAATTTATTCATAGGGTTTAATAATCCATTTAAATAAAATGTACTTAATTACCAATTGTATAAATAAATTCTCAATATTGATGTTATATTATACATATAATTGCATATGATTCATTACATAGTATATATATTATTTATAAGGTATCATTATATTTTTGATGTCATAAATGTTTAGATAGACCTAGATATATTAATCATATAATAAAAAATTTCATATTAATCAACATTATTAATATTATTGATCCTAAATAATAAAATAATAAATATATTATTAAATTTTGCCTCGCTAAATTCTTAACCAAATACCCTCCCTCCTCCTCTCCATCATCACATCTAAAACTCTTTCTTTGTCTATATATATTCTAGTATCCTAATGAAAACACCCCATGAGACATTCATAAGGTCATGGTCTAGAGAAAAGACCCTCCTATGAAGGCTATAGACTCAATCTGATGGAGGTGACTGAATGAACATGCGAAGGGTTTAAATGTATTTCATTACATTCTTATATTAGGTGCTTCGTAAATTAAACACTTTCCACTCGTGTCAGTCTATGATGACTAAATATCCATTTTAATTACATACCTTTAATAGTATATCAGTTTTAAATTTCTCATTACCTCTCATAGAACCCTTTTTCATAAGATATTACTTTTTCAAAATACCAGTTTTACAGTTGATTCCTTTTCCATATAGTTCCTTTATTTCCCCTTTTGAAAACATATTTATTTTTTTAATACGAACATAAAAATAGAAGTATAACTATATTGTAATGATTAAATAAATCTTAAATATTTATTATATTTTTTTTCTTTTAGAATCTATTTATAAATATCATTCACATGTGTTAGTTTAATACTATATGAATGAACAATTCTAAAGTTTCACATAATCTTTTCAGATATATTCATTAAAATGAATATAATGATGGAATGTGAAATTAATAGAAAAATAATGTAATATTTATCACATCTTGACCTTTATCTTATATATTATTTTATTTATTTATTTTCTCAAAAAAATATTCTATTTTTGGGTTGAACCTGATTGAAATTTGGAAAATTTAAGATGTTTTCTCTTATCACATGGTTTGGGCATATGATTGTTTCATGGTTTACCAAACTGTGTCAGATACCCTTCTTTAGTTTCCCTTTAATGCGTGGTTAATTATACAAAATTTAGCATAAAAAAATAATTAATATCATTATATAGACTAATTTATAGTTAATTTTTATGTGAATGGTTAATATGCATAGGTAGTGCATGATTTGGGGAAACTGTGTGGGTCACAGTGGAAAATGTGCAGGTCATAGTGGAAAATATGAAAGTATCCCTTACTTGTAAATTTTCTAGTGACAATATTAGTAATAGTTATATGAAATAGTGTCATAATCACTTGAGGGGATATAGTTTATAACATATGGGATTTTATAGTTGGTTCATAGTTTGGTAAACCATGTAGAAAAACCATGCAGATTCACCAGAACATAAAAAGTTTGAAATTTATCTTATACACCTATTCAAATTAAATCTATCAACCCTCTATTATTTATTAATTTTGATCACATGGCATGTGGATCTATTCTCCTTCTTTCTACCTATCATTTATTTTCATTTCTTAGTGTTTCTCCAAGACTTTTCTCAATTTCTCAGGGTAATCACCTCTAGTTCTCTTCTCCCCATCTCTTCCTTACTGTTTCTATTTTATCATGCCATGGTGAGGTCATAGAAACCTAGTTCATCCCATAAGTCAATTTATTAAATTGGAGGTTTCGTGATTTAATGGTGTGATTGGGTTCTTGGTGAGTTAGTGTTGACTTTTGTGGATTTATTATTACCTCTCTTAGTGGAAGCGGTGTATTCATGTACACTACGCCTTCTATTCACAATTAATTTTTTCAACCATGAATACCTGAATGTTTAAATGCATGAATTCGATATAAAATGATAGTATTAAATGTGTTTAAGATTATTTGGAAATTTCCATTAAATAAAAACGTGTTTCTATTTTAAACTACTTAGCTTAAAACGCTTTTAATTGACTATTCACACCATAAATTTAATAAAATGAACAAATGGTCATTATAATTTTTTTTATTTCATGTTTTGCAGTACTCAAATAGGTTTTTATATTATTATCTAAATGTTTTACGGTGTCTATTATTCTTTGAAAAGTTCCCATATAGTTTTCCTTTTTAATGAATGTTTGAATTTTCTGGTTCTCACTTTAAAAGATAAATTTCATAATGAAAATTCCATTGTAATATACACCTAGATTTTTTTATTTAAAAAATGGATGATAGTTCCCCTAGTATAAGAAGAATTTATTATATTAATGATTTTATGAGTCATAATTTATTCCTAATTGAGGTTATCAGGGGTGGTTCATGACTATAGTTTCTAAATTGTATATCCATATATGTATTTATATCCATATTTTGTTTTGAATTAATTTTTTGGATCACCCTAATTTTATACATAAATGGAAATCATGATTCCCTAATAGATCTTCTTAGAACACATGTTGCACTAGTTTAGGATCATGCTCTTACTAGTGGACTCTAGTATAGTTCTCTTCCGATTTTGGGAAAATCCCCTAGGTTAGTCTACTTAGGGAATGACTGAGTGTTAGGTTTGTTTGATTGTGCATGTCAACCGATTTGGATGGATCATGTTTTAGTAAGATCTAGTTTTTTCCCAAAAGTCTAAGGATTCTATGATCACTTGTACATGAATATATTGTATTTGATTTGTTTCCTTTATTTCTATGATAATTGGATATCCATTTCTTTACATTTCCCATAATATTCTGTTTCTATTATTATTGTTTTCTTGATTATTTATTCTGGATGACTCGGTATTTGTTTTGTAAAAAGAAACTTGTGACTTCATATTTTGAATATGGTTTGGATCATTTTTATTTTCTTATTATCAAATCCTCAAACGAATATCCCTTATAAAATTTTTGTACCTCTATATCTAGAATGGTATCGTGTTAATGAAAAAGGGAGACATACTATTATTGAATTTTAATTTTAAAAAATAATACTATGTTTTTAAAATTGAATTTCGAACTAGCTTGAAATAGAACATTAATTTAAATTCAATATCTGGGGTGTGGTTTCATTTAGAATACCTATAGGGTTTTTTATCATGACTACATATATATATATATATATAGATTAGATTCAAGTTTATAATCCTATCACTCATGGAGCAGTTTAGGTATATTAACTTAGTCTTAACATACATGGATATTACATCTTTTTTTATTAATATTCATTACATTTCATAAACACATGACTGAGGACCATAATATTTTAGTGTATTTGGATACTTAGAACATAATCTTCCAATCTTGTGAATAATCTTAAAGGTATCCCACAAATATCATTCCATTTAGTACTCCTCATGGTCATACACTACATAAAACCTTCCATCATAACCTTGGGAAAGGAAACATAGGAAAGGGTGAGCTCAGATGCTCAGTATGGGTAAACAAGGGATATACTTAATCATAACATGAGTATAATGGTATGGTAACATGATCATAACATTTTAAAATTATATCCTGCATATCAAATATCATAATCATGAGTCATGGAATAAATATTGGCAGTTTATAATAAATGAATCATAATATAATCAAAGAAAATGTTCCATGAAAGCATAAAATTGGTATAAGATATAGAGTTTTAGCATACACATCATCTTATAACACTATGAACATGTATAAATAGATATATGTTCACTAATTATGATAAGGACATGAAATCAGGTCCTCGCATAAACTTATTGTCATACAACTAGTTCTATGCATAAAATTATGGACATGAAGGATAGGTATTTGCATAACATGGTAAAAATGTAATTAGGTTCACACCTAACATTATGGACATGGAATACACGTCCATACAAAACATTTTGAACATGTAATCAGGTTCACACATAACATTGTGCACACATAATAAGGTTTACATATAACATTTTGAACATTTACTCAAGTTCATGTATAACATTGTGAACACGTAATATGGTTCACACACAACATTGTGAACATGTAATCAGGTTCATGCATAAAATTTTGAACATGTAATTAGGTTCACACATAACATATTTACTCATGAATTATCCATTGATTCCCAATGCAAGTAAGGGATATATAGGTCCCACCTATCATATAATGATAATCATATACATGTGGTCTGCAATATCATAAAAATTCATTATATCATAACCCATGAAATTATATGGGCATAACAAAAATTTAATTATAAAATAACCCTTGAAAAAATCAGGTTTCATAAGCATATTATCATGGCATAACCCATGGAAGTCAAATGGGTTTCATAAACATCATTTCATCAAAACATAAACCATTCAAAGAAATAATAGGAATATTATCCTTGGATTATATCCCTAGAAAAACATAAATTCTATAAAAGGGTTTCATATTATATGGAGATAGATTTTAAAATATCACTTGGAATATTTTTTAAGGAAAACAAAATTTATTTGAAAATCATTTTCATAAAAAATTTCAAAATCCTTTTATTTGAAAATAAAATAGAAAACTTATAAAAAAAATATTTAGAAATTCATTTTAAATATTTCTTATAGAAAATATCCTTTATTATTTGAAAAACACTTATTAAATAATAAAACATTTTTATAAACTTTTTATTTGAAAATAACATTGAAAACTTATAATGGAAGCTTCAAAGAAATGATTGGTCCGAATGTTGGAAAATTGTGTTCATGTTGTACATGTAAAAATGAATATTCCTTTCACATTTATAGAAAAATCCAAACGTGAAATGTATAGAAAATGACATGATGATTCCTTTAAAAACATTTTTGTAAAAAGTAAAACATTGGTAAAAATTACTTTTAAAAATCATAAGATATTAACAAAATATTTTTGAAAACATTTTTAGAAAATAAGATTTTGTATGAAGATATATTTTTGATCAAAGAGGGATATAAATTCGGATTTTCATGAGAACATTTTATTAATTATCTTAAGTACCAAAGATTGAAAAAAATCATACCATTAATTTAATATATTATAAATAACCATAGGTCAATAAAATTCATGATAATTACTATGAGATATGTCATTATAATTTATCATTATAAGCATAATCATAAACAATCATGATGAATGATGAGATTGTATCATAAAATCATTACCAATTGGGTAACCTTGAATCATAATCCCCATAAAGGAATGACATAAAATGGATCTTAAAATATCATAAGGATATATAAATTAATTATATAAAATTTAAAATGGGTTTTATATAAACCTCATGAAATAATATAGGTGCATATTATAACATATATATCAAATAAAGAAAATTAATACAAAAATCCATTACCTATTTGGTAACATTTCAACCATAAAACCCATGAAATAGATATCCAAAAATTGATATTTAAATACTAATAAATTTTATTAGAACCATCATAAAACAAATTCATGGGTATCATATGTAACATCCCGAGTAATTAAAGAATTATGTATTTTCATATCTATGTCAATTTATGAATTAGATAGTGTTTTATAGGATTAAAATGAGAATAAATCCAATCTTAAGCATAGAATGCTCTAATATTTTTTAAAGATCGTTTTACCGCCTTTTGATGGAAAACCATTTTTAAATCTATCTTTTCACAATTTTATAAGATCTATTTTTCAAAATATACTTATTATTTATATTTGGGTCATTGAAATTTACTTTGGATAAATTTTTGGTATTTTTTGACAATGTTCATTTTTTTAATGAATAGTGAAAAATACTGCATTTTACTTCAAAACTGCTTTTTCATCAAATTTAATTTTATAGTTAGATTATATTTTTAATTTGTTTTCAAGTTTAATTAGAAATTATTTTTACCATTTAATCCAATGTTGGTCATTTTAATTAATTTCACTTTGGAATTGGGCATAAACATGTGTCAAACTTTTGATAGATATTATTTCTAAAAAACTCGCTATTTGTTATGACAACAGGAATTATTTTTAAATTAATTAATACAATTTTTGTGTTTGGAATTTAGTAAAATGGATTCCATATTTTTAATAATAAGGTCCAAATTATGTAATTAATATTATTTTGTTTTTGGACATTATGGATAGTAAAGACAGTAATTATCTTTAATTATCGTGATTAATTAGCAATCGGGTAGTTAAGGGTAATAAAATAATATCATAATAACAAAAAATGACCCCAACATCTGTCTTAATGCTACTAGTTATATTATTTCCGACCATGGTATGCCTTGTTCCAACTTAGGGACCCCATGGAATCACTTTTGTGTGATAGTGACATTTTATCATTTTATTTTTAAAGAAATGAAAATATAACAAAAGTATGTAACACCTAAGTAAAACAATTTTAATTTTGTCTAACTAAATGATCTCTTAGACAATAAATAGTCATTGGAAAGATAAAAATATTTACTACATCATCGTATTTTGTTTATAATTTTTATACATTAAATAAATAAATTTATTTATGACACCATGATGATGTAGTAATTATCTCATTAATGAACGATTTAAATAAAATGAAAAGATAATGTAAAATCTAAGATATACACTTGTCAAAGACCTATTTGATGGGTGGATTTCGAACCCCAATCACCTTATCCCCGAAAATATATAATTTTGTGGCCTTTAAAATCTGATACTCGTTATATAATAAAGTAACATTTCTTGACATTCCAAGAGTGCCCCTCCTCCCTCCTATAAAAGGCCCCCACCTCTACCACCATACCCACACCTCTCAAGTCATTGGATCAGCCAAAATATGCTCATTTTATCTCTCTGCATCCCTCTATTCATCCTAGAAGCCTTACCTTCGGCAGAAAGCTCTTCAAGAAACCCTTGTGGTTCAAACCAAGAGGAGTTACTTGATTTAAAGGTAATTTCTTCACTTGTGTTCTTTTATTTTATTTTGATTATCCAACCCCCTAAAATCTTTTTATTATTTTCTATTGTAAGAAAACCAGTATCTCCAATATAATAGGATGTTTTTATGATAAGTATTTTATTTACACTTACACACACTCCCGTTTAATGGTTAAAGAACATATTGTTTCTATGGATGGAGAATTTCTGCCTCACAAAACGATGATTGTTCAATCTTCTTTCAACACCTTTCATGGTGGCCTACAATATGTCACTATATTTATATATGATATATATTATTTTTATGTTTTCCTTGTGCTTCTGTATTTTTTATTTATAACATACCTTTATGGTTTCCATTATGGGTAAAAGCGATATCTTCATTTTATGAAGTGCGGACTACAGCCCCCTCAAAGTGATTTGATTCGTTAATGCCACATGTGGGATGTATAAAAGATGGATTTAATGGTATTAAAAATTATAACATACTGGAATTCTAATATACCTTTATATCATTATGATTTCACTCCATTAAATACAAAATAGAAATCAAAGTAGAGTTCATGCGTACGTACAGCTTACTGTCTCCATGAACAGTGCATTTCATTTCTTACCTCTAAATGTTATGTAATATTATAAATTCATGTATATACTGGATATATATGATATATACAATATATAAATCATTAATATAATTCTGGATATAATGGATATTTTACCACATGAACAACTTGTAATTATAAGAAGTTTATTTTTGGCTCAAGTACCAAAGATCGACAAAACGACCGTTATTAACTTAAATAATTACATAATGTTTATAACATGGTAATATGTGATATAAAAGGAATAATTAAATTGAAAAAGGTTCTTATGTAAGTAGAAATTAACTCAAGATTATTATTCAAGAGATTAAATAACGATTTTTTCAAGTCAGACATGAGGTATGGGACTTCGCCTCAATCTCTTTTCATTGAGGCATATTTTGTTTTATACACAAATTTATTTTATACGGTGTCTAAACACCTTTGACTTTTACTTTTATTGAAAAGTAATATTTTTTATATGAAGCGTTTTACTAAACAATAAAAGGGTATGTTTTTTTCGTACGTATGTGGCGACAACGACTTCTCTGCCGCCATGACCATTATTTGAGTTTTGGCTTCCTCTACAAGCAATAACTTTTTTATAAATGATAACTAAATACAATGTTTTTTTTGGTCTTGAAAATGGTTTTGATAATGTTTTGGTTATATTAATGTGTTGTATTGATATCTTGTGATTGAAATGTGGAAATTTTAGGTTTCCTTTATGCATGTTTTATGTGATACGATTATGTTATGGTTCTTGGGAATTTTTTATGAAGATGGGTGGTTCCGTGATAAAATAAGGGTGGGTGAGCCCGTGATAGCTCTCCAATTCATTGGTTAATGTGAAGGAGTTAAACTCTATGGCTTCTCCAAAAATATTTTGGGAATATACTATGATGGGTATTCCAAACGTAACCATAAGGGTTACTCCCTATGTAAGAATGTTAGGAATGCCTCAAGTTACCTTTATGTCTTATGTTTTCTATGATTTTTTCATAAATCTTATTATTTCATGAGGTATGATAAAGTGCTTATGTTTTATGAGTAAATTATGATTTCATTAATTATTATGTATACATGGACTAATGTTTTCATTCCGTATTTTTATATCCATTACTGAGCTTTTTATGCTCATCCCAAGTTTTTGAAATGTTTTTCACAGGTCAAGGGAAAGGTACATGATGTGATGATAGTGTCGAGGAAGTTTGAAGAAAGAATACATGTTTTATTTTAAATATATCTCCTTTTGTGGGAAAAAATAATACTGTCTTATATGTAACCATCTTGTTGAAATGGGAATGTAGTGCATGATTTATGATCTAATTCTCTAAAACTCTAAACCTAAAAAGATCCTCAATGTGTATTATTGAAATAACTCAATATTAAGTAATGTTTAAGGTTGGGGCCTTATAGATGGTATCAGAGTTCGGTTTAGATTACTTTACGAGTTAGAATTCTATTAAATGATTATCCAAAAAAATTATGGTAAAATTGAAATGATATAGCATTTGAAGATTATCATGTTGCTTCATCTAGTACATGTTTGTTCAGAATGGTTTTCTGTAGAGGAAATAGGGAAGTAGTGCTAGGAAGGCATACAGAAGGAAATGACATTCCAAATAAGAATCTTGAAATGGTCAGAATTGGAACTGAACAGTTTTTTGCAGTAATGGAGTAGTTTAATCAAGCGATAAATGGTGGTGGTATCCATGAACTAGATCATCCAGATCAACCGTAGAAGAACATGTCAGTGGTGGAACATTTAATGAGGCAACATCCCCCATCATTCGAAGGATCATCTGACCCTATGCTAGTTGAATGGCGGATTAAACCACTGGAGAATATTTTTAATGTCATGGGGTGTTCAGAAAATCAAAGGTTAGTCTTTTTATTTACCGTTTGGAGGGTGAAGTAGATAAGTGGTGGCCAATAGATAAAAATATCAGGTATGCTGATGAGATTGATGCTCTTGACTGTGGTGAATTCAAAGGTATGTTTCTTGAGATATATTTTCCAAAGGCTATTTGGCTTACGATGGAAATAAAATTCTTGTAATTGAGGCAAGAGGACGACTCAGTGGATGATTATGAAGAAAAGTTCACTCGATTGGAAAGGTATGCTCCAAATTTTTTATGAGACCTTGATAGTAAAATCAATCGCTTTTACTCATGAATAAAGCCAAAATATCGAAGGTAATTAGCTTCTTGTGAGTTGAAAAGTTATGAAAAGATCTTTTGATTTACTGAGAAGGTGGAAATGGAGTTTTCAGATGATAAAGTGTTCTATAACAACCAACAGAAGAAGAGACCGAGGTGGCCGGAGAAAGGGAAGAATTCTTCAAAAAAAATTGATGGTAAGAATACAAAGTTTTCAATTTGTGATAAATGTCGTAAAAAGCATGCTGGGGAATGTCTTTAGAATTCTGTAAAGTGCTAATGATGTGGTAAAATGGGACAAAAGGCTTTTGAGTGCACTGAAAAAGATGAGGGTGATGGTAAGACCAAATTTGATTTACAGTTAGTGAAATGTTTCAAGTTCAATGAGATGGGTCATTATGAAGACGAGTGTTTGAAAAAGAGCTCGAATGATGGGAAGCAGTAAAACTACAAGTAGAAAGGTGTGGTGAAATCCTTTGCAACTAATTCCGCAGATGTTGGGCCATCAAATGAAGTGGTATCAGGTACTTTGTATATTTTTTTATACTATTCCAATGTGTTGTTTGATTCGGGGTCTATATATTCTTTCATCTCAGAAAAAGTTTCTAGTAAATTGAGAATTCCATCTCAAGAAATGACTCCTGAACTTGTGGTAAAAACACCTGGGAAAAATGTTGAGGCAAAAAGAATTTATAAGAATCTTCTTATCCTTATTTGTGGAAAGAACCTACATGCAAACCTTATTGTTTTACCTCTGGTAGTGTTTGATGTTATCATGGGTATGGATTGGCTCTCTGTTTACTATGACAAGATTGATTATATAACTAAAGAAGTTTCCTTTCAGAAATTATTTCAGTTTGTGTACAAGAATGAACCCTTACTGTTGATAAAATATCAAGAGGCTGAGAAACTTGTAAAAGATGGAAATGAATGTTACCTTGCACATATTGTTGAAAACAAAGGAACCATTCATATTAATTATGTGCCAGTGGTAAATGAGTATCCTGATGTCTTTCCTGATGAGTTTCCTAGAATAATACCAGATCAGGATGTTGAATTTAATTTTTACATAGTTCTTGATGCTAAGCCAATTTCAAAACCCCCTTACCGAATGTCTCAAATTTAAGTTTTAGAGTTGAAGGAGAAATTGCATGATTTATTAAAGAAAGGTTTCATTCGAACTAGCACATCCCCATGGGGTGCTCTTTTCTTATTTGTTAAAAAGAAAGATGGTTCTATGAGAGATTTCATTGATTATAGAGCTTTGAATAACATCACTATTCAGAACATATATCCTTTGCCTCATATCAATGATTTGTTTGATCAGCTCCAGGGACCTCAGTATTATTCAAAGATTGACATGAAATCAGGGTACCATCAGTTGAAGGTAAAGGAAGAAGTTGTTTCGAAGACCGTGTTTCGTACAAGATATTTCCATTATTAATTTGTAGTAATACCTTCTGGGTTGAATAATGCACCTACTGTATTCATAGACCTTATGAATAGAATTTTCCATGAGTTCTTGGATATGTTTTTGGTTATTTTCATTGATGATATTTTGGTTTTTTCTAAAATTAAAGAGGAGCATGAAAGTCATTTAAGGGTAATTTTGCAAACCCTAAAGGAAAATAAATTGTATGGGAAATTCAGAAAGTGTGAGTTTTGGTTGCAACAAATATCTTTCCTTGGTCAAGTTGTTTCTAAAGATGGAATAACTGTTGATCTTGCAAAAACAAAGGTTGTTGAATAATTGACATGACCCAGAAATGTAACTTAGATTCGTAGTTTTCTTAGTTTGGAAGGCTATTACCGAAGGTTTGTTAAAAAAATTCACGGTTACCTAGTCCAATGACTAAGCTAACTCAGAAGGGTGTTAAGTTTATCTGGAGAAAATAATGTGATGATTGTTTTCAGGAGTTGAAAAAAAGATTGGTGAATGCTCTAGTTTTGGAACTAACTTCCATGAATGGTGAGTTTGTTATCTACAGTGATGCTTCATTGAAAGGACTTGGTTGCATCCTAATGCAGAATGACCAAGTAATTGCTTATGCTTCATGTCAGTTGAAAAATCATGAGGTAAATTACCCTACACATGATCTGGAATTAGCTGTTGTTGTTTTCGCTTTAAAAATTTGGAGACATCATTTGAATGGTGTAAAGTGTGAAATATATACTGATCACAAAATTTAAAGTATATATTCACTCAGAAAGAACTGAACATGTGACAGAGGAGATGGATATAATTAATCAAGTATTATGATTGTACAATTCATTACCATCTAGGAAAAGAAAATAAAGTGTCTTATGCTTTGAGTCGAAAAATTAATTCTTCATTAACCATGTTACGTTTGGAACGTGAACCTTTAGTTATGGATTTGATGAACCTTGGAATAGAAGTTGTTGGTGTAGAAAGTTATTCTGTTTTGTTTCAGGTATCAGTGAAATCTTCTCTATCAGACAGAATTAAGAAAGCATAGAAGCAAGACAATGAGTTGCAGAAAAAGGTAGAGCTGGTTCAGAAGGGTAAGTTGCCTGAATTCAACATTGATAATGATGGTGTTTTGAGATTTGGGAAAAGATTGTGTGTGTTTTGTGATTCACAGTTGAAGAGAGAGTTGTTATGTGAATCTCATAGTTCTTTGTTTTCAGTTCATCCAGGTAGTACTAATATTTATAGAGATATTCGGGAGTATTACAGGTGGGATGGAATGAAAATAGATATTGCTGATTTTACTGTGAAGTTTTTGACTTGTCAACAGGTTAAAGCAAAGTGGCAGTTACCGAAAGGGATGCATCAGCCATTACCAGTGCCAGAGTGGAAATGGGAGAATATATCCATGGACTTCATTGTGGGATTTCCGAAGACACCTCGAGATAATAATGCAATCTGGGTTATTGTTGATCTCTTGACTAAATCTGCTCATTTCCTTGCTATAAAAGATAATTTTTTCCTAGATCAAATTTCTCATTTGTATCTTAAATAGATAGTCAGGTTACATAGAGTTCTTCTCTCCATTGTATCTGATCGTGATCCCAGATTTACTTCTAACTTTTGGAAAGGCCTTCATAGGTCGTTGGGAACTGAATTAAATTTTTGTACAGTTTTTCATCCTCAATCAGATGGGTAGTTAGAATGAACAATTCAGACTTTGGAGGATATGCTATATTATTGTTCGATGGATTATCAGGGAAGTTGGGACCAACATCTTTCTTTGGTAGATTTTTCTTATAATAACGGTTTTTATTCTAGTATACAGATGGCACCATTTGAGGCATTATATGGGAAGCGGTGTCGAACTCCAGATTTTTGGGATGAAGTAGGTGAAAGGAAGTTAATGGGGCCATAATTATTAGAAGATTTGGTAGAAAAAGTTCAGCTGATAGAGAAATACATGAGAATAGCTCATAGTAGGTAGAAAAGTTATGCGGACAACAGGAGGAAGTATCTCTCTTTTGAGGTAGGTGATCATGTCATCCTCAAAGTTTCACCATGGAATGTGTGATGTGATTTGGTAAGAAATGAAAGCTGAGTCCAAGGTTCATTGGACCCTATGAAATTCTGGAGAAAGTTGGATCAGTTGTATACTGAGTTCCATTACCTTCGATTTTATCTTAGGTACACAATGTTATTCATGTTTCAATGTTAAGGAAGTACATGCCAGATCCATCTCATGTTTTGAGTCCAGAGGTAGTTCAGTTAGAAGGGACATTATCTTATGAGGAACAACTGGTCCATATTCTTGACCACAAGGAGAAGGTATTGCGGAATAAGGTGATTCATCAAGTAAAGGTTTTGTGGAAAACCCACATGATTGAAGAGGTAACATGGGAATCTGAAAATGCAATGAGGGATAAATACCCCCACTTATTCGATAAGTAAATAAATTGAGGGGACTCAATATTCTAAAGGGGGAAGGATGTAACATCCCAAGTAAGTAAAGAATTATTGATTTTCATATCTATGTCTATTTATGAAGTAGATATAGTTTTAGAGGCTTAAAATGAGAATAAATCCAATCTTAAGCATATAATACATTAATATTTTTAAAAGATCATTTTACCGCCTTTTGATGGAAAACTATTTTTAAATATATCTTCTGACAATTTTATAATCTCTATTTTTCAAAATAAACTTATTCTTTAGAGTTTGGACATTGAAATTTTCTTTGGATAAATTTTTTTTTATTTTTCTGGCAGTGTTAATTTTTTAATGAACAGTGAAAAATACTGCATTGTACTTCAAAAATGATTTTTCATCTAATTTAATTATATGGTTAGATTATATTTTTAATTGGTTTTGAAGTTTAATTAGAATATATTTTTACCATTTAATCCAATTTTGGTCATTTTAATTAATTTCACTTTTTAATTGGTCATAAACAAGTGTCAAACTTTTGATAGATATTGTTTCTAAAAACCCCGCTATTTGTTTTGACAACAGGAATTATTTTGAAAATAATTACTAAAATTTCTATGTTTGAAATTTGGTAAAATGGATTCCATATTTTTAATCATAAGTTCTATATTTTTTAATTAATACTCTTTGGTTTTTGGACATTATGAATATTAACAACGGTTATTGTCTTTCATTATCGTGATTAATTAGTAATCGGGTAGTTAAGGGTAATAAAATAATATCATAATAATAAAAAATGACCCAAACATGTGACCTAATGATATTGGTTGTGTCATGGCCGACCATGTGATGCCTCTTTCCAACTTAGGGACCCCATGGAATCACTTTTGTGTGATAGTGACATTTTATCATTTTATTTTTAAAGAAAGGAAAATATAACAAAAGTTTGTAACACCTAAGTAAAACAATTTTAATTTTGTCTCACTAAATGATCTCTTAGAATATAAATATTCATTGGAAAGATAAAAATATTTCCTACATCATGGTAATTTTTTATACTTTTTATACATTAAATAAATAAATTTATTTATGACACCATGATGGTGTAGTGATTACCTCATTAATGAACGATTTAAATAAAATGAAAAGATAATGTAAAATCTAAGACATAAACTTGTCAAAGACATATTGGATGGGTGTATTTAGAACACTTATCAACTTATCCTTTAAAATATATAATTTTGGGACCTTTAAAATCCGAAACTCATTATATAATAAAGTACCATTTCTTGACTTTCCAAGAGTGCCCCTCCTCCCTCTTATAAAAGGCCACCACCTCTACCACCTTACCCACACCTCTCAAGCCATTGGCTCAGCCTAAATATGCTTATTTTATCTCTCCACATCCCTCTATTAATCTTATAAGCCTTACCTTAGGCATAAATCTTTCCATGAAACCATTTTGGTTCAATCCAATAGGAGTTACCCGATTTAAAGGTAACGTCTTCACTTGTGTTCTTTTGTTTCATTATTCTTCTCCAACCCACTAAATTATTTATATTGTTTTATTTTATAACAAAACCAGTATCTCAAATATACTAGAATGTTTTTATGAGAAGTATTTTATTTACACTTACACACACTCCTGTCTAATGGTTAAAGAACATACTGTTTCTATGGATGGCGAATTTCTGCCTCACGAAACGATGATTGTTCAATATTCTTTTAACACATTTTTATGGTGGCCATTAATATGTCACTATATTTATATATGATATATATTATGTTTATGTTTTCCTTATGCTTCTGTATTTTTCATTTATGTCATACCTTTATGGTTTCCATTATGGGTAAACGCGATATCTTCATTTTAGGAAGTGCGGACTACCGCCCCCTCAAAGTGATTTGATTCGTTAATGCCATATGTGGGACGTATAAAGGATGTAGTTAATGGTATTACATATGATATCATACAGGAATTCTAATATACCTTTATATCATTATGAGTTCACACCATTAAAGACGAAATATAAATCAAAGTAGCATTCATGCGTATGTACGGCTTACCTTCTCCATGAACAGTGAATTTCATTTCTTACCTCTAAATGCTATGTAATATTATAAATGCATGTATGTACTGGATATATATGATATATATGATATATAAATCATGATTATAATTCTGGATATAATGGATATTTTACAACATGAACAACTTTTAATTATAAGAAGTTTATTTCTGGCTCAAGTATCAAAGACCAACAAAACGACTGTTATTAACTTAAATAATTACATAATGTTCATAACATAGTAATTAGTGATATAAAAGGAATAATGAACTTGAAAAAGGGTTTTAAGTAAGTAGAAATTATCTGGATTTTATTATTCAGGATATTAAAGAACGATCGAGTCAATTCTGACACGAGATATGGGACTTCGTCTCAATCTCTTTTCATTGAGGCATGTTTTGTTTTATACACAACATTATTTTATAAGGTGTGTAAACCCCTTTGACTTTTACTTTTATTGAAAAGGAATATTTTTTATACAAATTATATTACTAAATGACAAATGGGAATTTTTTTGTCGTATGTATGCGGCGACAACGACTTCTCTACCGCCGTGACCATTATTTGAGTTTTGTCTTCCTCTACAAGCCACAACTTTTTTTAAATGAAAAATAAATACCATGTATTAATTTCATTTTATTTTGGTATTGAAAAAGGTTTTTATAATGTTTTGGTTATATCAATGTGTTGTATTGATATCTTGTGATTGAAATGTGGAAATGTTATGTTTCCTTTATGCATGTTTTATGTGAAACGATTCTGTTATGGTTCTTGGGCATTATTTATGAAGATGGGAGGTTCCATGATAAACTAAGGGTAGGTGAGCCCATGATATATCTCCAATGAATTGGGTAATGTGAATGAGTTAAATGATAAGGTTTCTCCGAAGAGATTTAGGGAATATACTGTGATGGGTATTCCAAACGTAACCATGAGGGTTACTCCCTACGTAAGAATGTTATGAATTCCTCAAGTTACCTTTATGTCTTATGTTTTCTATGGGTTATTCATAAATCTTATGATTTAAGGAGGTATGATAAAGTGATTATATTTTATGAGTAAAGTATGATTTCATTAATTCTTATGTATACATGGACTAATGTTTTCATTTCGTGCTTTTATATCCCATTACTGAGCTTTTTATTCTCATCCCAAGTTTTTGAAATGTTTTTCACAGGTCAAGGGAAAGGTACATGATGTGATGATTGTGTCGAGGAAGTTTCAATAAAGAATCCATGTTTTATTTTAAATATATCTCCTTTGATGGGAAAAAAGAATACCGTATTTTATGTAACCAGCTTGTCGAAATGTTGAATGTAATGCATGATTTATGATCTAATTCTATAAAACTCTAAACCTGAAAATATCCTCAATGTGTATTCTTGAAATAACTCAAGATTAAGTAATGTTTAAGTCTGGTTACTTATAATATATACACCACATGGAAGAAATAGGTGGTGAATATAGCATGTGTCCCACAAAAGTTTGGAAATCCATTACCTTAAGTTTTGACTTTAATTGTACTCATCAAAATATCCTATATAATTAATATATTTTTGTTACACATATATTACACAAAAATATTCATATATATCATATCATATGTGATTTTTTATGACCATTTATTACCCACTTATAAAAAATTTCACGTTAAGTTACATCTTAAGAAATAAGTGCTTAGTTTTTTATATATATTTTGATTTGTTACTTTTGGTCCTTTTATTTTGATTGTGATTTTATAATCTCCAGAATTTTAACCATTATATAAGTATAATATATATTTATTATATATTTATTTATAGTAATCCATAAAATTTGGTTATAGGAAACAAAATACCCTATTCATGGAGATAGTAGGCAGTACGTACGCCTCAAATTAGTTTCCATTTTCTTTTCATATTGACTGTGAGATAGGTAAATGATATCTATATATATATAATCATTATAGTATCATTTTTATGTCATATATATGACATATTTTAATTAAAATAATCCCTAATACATTCCATGTAAATCACAAATGAATCACATCGCTTCGCTAGGAAGTAGTCCGTCGTACACACGAGCAATGTTATCGTATTACCACTAAATGGAAAGAATGAATGTATGTGAGATATGAAAATTAAAATAGAATAATAGTATCATTAATATAATTAATATCATATATAAACATTATGTATATCATTAAAAAATCATGTATAGGTGCTAATGGAAAAATGAACGACATCGGTTCGCGAGGTGGTAGTCCACCATACACACGAATGATGACTTCATAACCCAATTGATGGAAGTGTGTATGGTATTAGGTAATACAATTAACATAAAACATATAATTATATGTAATATACTTATTTTATTTTATAATAATGATATAAAAATAATTTAAGTGGTTTGAGGAAGAAATAAAATAAAAAAAACATCTCTTGATGAACATTACCTATCCTTCGGATATCTCTTTTTAGTTTGAACCAAAGGCCTTATTTGGTTGAATTTCATACCAAATTATGGATTATAGGATGATAGTAGGTGATTTTGGACATTATTTATGTATATCTTGGTCGATCCAAATGGTGTGAGAGTTGTGAAGAATGGGGGAGCATGAGTGCCCTTTTATAGTTGAGGAGTGACATTCTTGTAAATACTGAAAATGATTTACTATCGAGAGGTATAACTTACCTAACTTGGATATAAAATTGAATAATAATATATGGTAGGGTTTATGTTGTTGATTAACACGTTCACCACATAAAAATAAGTTCATTTTTATAATTTTCTTCCAAAAATTCTAATTTTTCCAATTTTTTTACCATTTTGGTTTATATTAAGGTAACAAATTTTATAACCTAGGTGATTTATCCATTATGACTAATTTAAAGTGAGACTTGTTAGAAAATTTATACCCCCTGATTATAAATATAATATACATTTTATAAAATAATAAACCCATATGTGTTGCAAAATAATTTTAACAGAAGCGCACGTAATGCATAAAAACACTACTTCAACCCTAACAATGCTAACAAAGTTTTTACTATTTAGGGGTCAATATGTTCATTATAAACATAAATTGGTACAATTATGGAATATAAATTATATTTATTAACATTTAAAAATAACTTTTCATAAGATAATATTTTTATTACTTTTAAATCATTTGATAAAATATCATTTATAATAAAATAACATTAATGTAAATTTTGATATGATTTATTTAATTTTAATTCAAAAAAATATATGTAATAATGGAATATGAATATATTAGGCTCAACCCTATGAAAAATGATAAAAAAATATATAAAATTAGTTGAATACAATAATTCATTCAATTTACCACACTTTTAATTTTTTTGTGTCATTTATTATAGTTAATTATTAGCTAAATAACTCATGCATTGGTGTTTATTAATCATTTAAAGTAATTATTTTATTTAAAAAAATTAAAATAAATTATCATGATAAAAAAATTATTTATTTTTCAAAATAGTAATTGTAACTGAACATATTATGTTTTTTCCTATCCTAAAACTTTATAAATATTTAAGGCAATGAAGGTTCCTTTTTTGTCTTTTTCTTTACTTAACATATTATATGGGTCAAATTCATGTAATATTATCCAAATAAATCATAAAAATATAAAATAAGGTTGTAAGGTTATAAATATTTCGATAAAATGGGTGTTTTAAAATTTAGTAAGTCATTTTACATCTTATATTCTATGTTTAATCACTAAGTAACCTCATTTTTACATTAATCGCTGTAATTAATTTTAACTATTTTCACTAATCAATTTGGTTAAAAATTAATTTGTCCTTATTAGATATTATAAATTATATTGATTCAAAATATATAATCAATTTTTTTAAATTAAATTCACAAAAATGGCATAATTTAATTTAAAATTAATCTTACAGTTGTGATGATAAAACAGGTTTTTAAAGTGAAATTGTTCAAATATTTAAAACGTTTTATATCAAATTTCAACATTAAAATGAGTCAAGTGCCATAAGTTAGATTAATATATGTATAATTGAACGGTTTTGACTTTAAAACCAATTAAAAATAAATTTTTTAATCATAAATTATTTAAACGAAAAGACAGTTTTCAATTAAAATTCAGTATTTTTCACTTTTCATAAAAAATGAAACTTCTCCAAAAAATTCCAAAAATTAACCATAATATAATTTTGATATTATTATTTCAAAAATAAATTTTATCATTCCAAATAAATTTCTAAAATTGGTAAAATTCAATTTTAAATTACGTGTGTCAAGCATGATTAAACCTTCTTTTAGAAAAGATATTGTTTTTTAGAAAACATTTAGTTTTTCTTTTAAATGATTATTATTTTATTTCTAATCAATAGATAACTAATAAAAATATAAAAAAATATTTTCATAAGTTAGTTAATCCTGTTAATTCTCACCATTCTAATGGTTAGGTGACAACTATCCTTTTAAATAATAATATTAATAGTATATTGTAGTTTGGTAAAACTTAGTATTGTGTGTAACACACGCCAAACCTAGTGTTTAATGTACCACAACATAAACCCAATGTTTTATATAGTTCAATATTAACTTATTGTTTCATATAAATCAACATTAACTTAGTGTAGTGAGTAATGAATGTTGTCAAATAATTTTCATTTATTCGAAAAAATAATAATTCATAAAAACTAAGGGTGTTATATTCTACCCCCTTAAAATGAATTTCACCAAACAAAATTATTTAGGGTCATCAAAGATTTAATAATTAAAATTTACTTTCATTGAATCCCACATTGTAAAAATGAATACTAAAACTTCCATTGAAAAGGGAAGGTTGTAAATATAATGGTTACCGAATGTAACTCATAACTAAGTTTCCGCATAGGCAAACATCGGTGGGAAGTGATGATTGGGACATGGAAGAAAAGCATAAATAATTATATAGAGGGACATAGATCAATGGTCATAAAAAATTGGGTGACCTGGATAAAGTTAACTATCACAAAACCTTAAATCATTTATGATCTAAAGGACCATTTGATTTGTCATAAATAAAGGTACTAGGATAACATTTTTGTTTCAAGATCCATTTCCTTAAGTTGACTAATTTTAATGAGAAGATATACTTTATTTATTTAATTCTATTTCATAATAAAAATTTCACCCTTGGTTTATTAATTGATCAATTTTCACTTCATCTCTTACACGGAAAAATGAAGTTGGATTTGTTATTCCTGAAGTACAAATAGATCATATGATCTATAGATAGAATGATAAGTAATTCAGTCTATCATTCGTTTTCATCAAAGAAAAATGGTTAGAACATGATATCATATATGAATAAATCTTTATATGGGGAAAGAATACATTAATCACTAAAACCACATTAAAATTTCAATATAAACCATTTCATAAATAGTTATCCTTACGACCCTTTAAAAAGAATAAATTACCAAAATTTAGAAAGAAGGGTCCAAATTTCTCAAAATCAACTTAACACTAATCCCCCATATATAATAAAGTATCTCTTGATTTCCACATACCCAATATGTGAATTCCTTCATCAATTATTCTCTTCAAACATGGGAATAACCTGAATTTCCATATAACCTTAATGAAAACAAGCATTCTTTCTCATTCCATGAATAAAACAAAAAATTATTGAATATATTCCATAAATCCAATAATTGTTTTAAACTCCATTAATGAGCACAACGGCGGTCTCGTAATTCTAATCTGAGGCCCCGCTCAAAAGTTATAAAACTGAACTCCAGAGGTCTCCAAATTACGAAAATGCCCCTGGGGCCATTTTTCACAGGCGGCGCGTGACCACGAAACTTATACCCCTCCTAGGTTAAACGGCACATTCCGGACACAACGGTGCCCTCAGTTTTCCAATCCAAGATACTGTTTAAGAGTTACTTGAGTTGAACCATTAAACGGATAAATTAATTATTTAATTTATCTGTTTCACATTCCAAAAGCAAGTGAGGGGTCCAAACGTCCCACGCTGGCATGTCTTATGTCATTATTGGGTAAAAACCCCATTTCAGACCCATCTGTACACTTGGATTTCTGATCCGGATCACCGTTTAGGAGTTATCCCAATTATTTGGCGTTCCCAGTGTGAATGCACTGAAAATTTAATTCCGACCACCTCGGGGCTCGGAATCTCACACCGTCTGAAGGTGCTGCTCTGGAATAACATTAAAAATATTCCAAAGTCATTCGCAACAAAAACCGGGTTCTTAAATGAGGGCTTTAACACTAATTTATCAAGAAAATTAGCCATCTCATGTTATTTTTAGAATTACTAAAAAGTTGTTCATAAAAAATTGAGTCATGAATTCTATTATGAGCAGGTTCCCAAATTAAAAAATCATCAGTGTTGGAAAAGGGATAGTTATCAATGACCTGCTTAATATTGTTGGGTAATTTAAATCCTTGAGAGATTAACATATCTTTAATAGGCTCCAAAATGACTTTTTTTTTATTTTTAAACCACTTTTAAAAAGGTAAGTGGGAGTCCACATAGTCAAAACCATCCCATTACAAACCAACACCCAAATTGAAAAGGAAGAATTCAAATTTCAAAAGGAGAATTCAAATTTCGAATTTTGAAATGGAATGAAAATCACGCACGTTGATCAAGCCTCGAGTCCATCACACTCACCTAACAACAGAACATCACCACCTCGAATGGATCTCCTACAATCACCACCATGAATCATTTCCTTCTGAGCTGCATTAATGCATAACATAACGTGCGCCTTTCATGATTTCGATATCAATTTTCAAACACCAACTCGGTCCTCTGAATATTTCGATCCTCACGTGCATTTGGAACCTTAAGCCCCGAGCCAACAGATCGTCCCTCACATCCCTCTAAAACACAGTGACCAGAATGAACGTCGGCCGACATTGGCTCCTCCAGAACAAAATAATCAGCATACCTAAAAAATACTCGCGAAATGAAGAAGAACCCACAAACCGTGAAGAACAGTCGCACCACCGTCTTCATCAAAAATTGAAGCAGCAAAAATGAAGAACCATCACCGAAATAACATGAAGAAAGGGTGAAAACCACCCCAAGTCATTCCTCCTGGAACACTCTATCGCCCCCAAAAACACATGCCAAAACCTCTTCGGAAACTAGCTCACCCACCCTACTTGGGAATTAGAAATAGACCCGGAAGCCAGGGAATAGTAAGGGCGGAGAGGGCCTCCAAAGAAAGCCACGATGAATTCAGTACTGGAAAACCCCAAGAAAATAGCTTGGTCGAACCTATGAAACAGAAATAAAATACAAATACATTTAAAATCCATCAAATGATGATAACAGACGTCGTCTTAAATAGAAAACATCCCTCAAAACGGAACCACTTGAATCAGATAGTCAAAATAAGAAATAGAACAGGAGCAAGGGAAATTGCGAAGGAGGTGAAAAGAAGAAAACCAATATCATTGCAAGATCTGGCAACAAAGAGGGGGGAAATAAACTTTGTGGAAGGAAATGAAGAATGAGGCGAAAAGGAGGAAACCCTAGGTCAAACTAATGAGGGATATCAAACTGAGAAGGATGAAACAGGATCAGAAAGCAGGAAGAAGAAAATCGTGATTCTGGGAAGTGAGATGAAAGGCCCCTCCATCGCTGGTTGGAAAATGAATTATTAATAGAATTCTAGGTGTAAGAGCTAATATAATTTAATTTTCCTTTATTTAATTTATCATGAAATTGGTTTTTGAGTAATTTAAGGGAATTATAGGTATTATATAGACGGTTCTATGTGAGTTTATGCTATAATGAATCATTAATGAATTTGACATTTTTGATACTAAGACCACCTTTATCCAAAGGGTTGAAATAGGTAGACCATGGAATATTCACAAATTTTCTTTCAAGTGTGATTCCACTCCACACAAATATTTTTATGGAAACATTCATTTTTTTATAATACGGACAAACCAATTATAAACCATCATAGAGTAGACCATTTTAGAGACAATCATGGATTTGACAAGACAGATTGTGCCAGCCATAGAGAGGGATTTACCTTTCCATGAGGTGAGTTGGTGAAGGATTTGGTCAATAGTAGCATAAATGTAACTAAACGTGGGTCTGCCCTAAAATATGGGCACACTGAGGTAAGTTAAGGGAATATATCCTTCTTTAATTCCTAAAACATTGAAAATATTGGAATTTTGGTTAGAAGGAAACCATTTCCCAAAAAATATGTAGGATTTTCTCCAACTGATGTATTTTTTAGAAACATATTCATAGTGTGAAAGGGTACAATTGAGATTATTGATATTACATTTATCACCTTGTGAAAATAGATGATGTCATCATCATATAAGAGATGCGTAGTAGCATTGGAATTCCTTGAATCATGAATCAGCTTAAGCTTGGTCATATCCCCCGAGAGTGTCAAACTAGGTGTGTATTAAGGCATATTGTCATGCACCAATTTTATATTTATTCTATCGTAATAAGGTGTTTTTGGGGTTGTTACCCCTAGGTAAATCTATGTTAGATCCACATCCACTTGTTGTTTCCAAAAAGGGGTGTAATTTCATAGAAACCACTCACTCCATCCTTTACCAAAATTCCAGGACATTTTCTTATACTTTTAACTCATCCTTATAATTATCCTTAGATACATCCCAAGATGTATCCTTAGAAATAACTATATGGATCTCACTAATTTTTTCTCATCCTAGTTTCCAAAGTTTAACTAAACTTACATTTGATACCAACTACATCACCTCATACTTAACATACATGGATATTGAATCATTTTTTATGAATATTCAATACATTATATAAACACATTCCTAGGGACTATAATAGTTTAGTTTATTTAGAAACATGGAAGACAATATTCTAATCTGGTGAATGATCTTCAATGTTTCCCAAAAGATATTCACATTTAGTACTCCTTAGGAACATACCCTATATAAAACCTTTCTTCATTACATGGGTAAAGGAAACCTAATAAAGGGTGATATCAAATGATTAGTAAGGGTAAACAAGGGAGACACTTAATAATAGCATTTGTATAAGGGCATGAGAACATGAACATAAAATTTTAAAGTTCACCCTTCATATCAACGATCATAATCCTGATTCGTGGCATAAATATTGGATGTTCATAAGAGATGAATAATAATATAATAAACTAACATGTGCCATGAGATCATAACATTGTAATAAGACATATATTTCTGGCATGCACATCATTTTATAACATTATGAACATGTATAAATAGAAATAGTTTCACTCATTAAGTTAAGTACATGAAATCATGCCCTCATATAAACTTATGTACATGCAACCAGGTCTACGCATAACATTATGGAAATGAAATATTGGTCAAAACATAGAATTGTAATAAGTAATAAAGTTCATGAATAACATTTTGGACATGAAAAAAATATCCATAGATAACATTTGGAACAAGTAATCTAGTTCATGCCTGACATTGTGAACAGGTAATAAGGTTCATAAATAACATTTCGAACATGTAATCAGGTTCATGCATAACACTGTGAACATATAATAAGGTTTACACATTACATTTTGAACATGTAATCATGTTCATGGATAACATTGTGAACATCTAATCAGGTTCATGCATAATATATTTACTCATGATTTTCCATCATTTCCCAATGCATTGGAGGGAGATATAGGTCACACCCATCACATAATAAAAATAATAAAAATTTTGGTGCAAGATCATAAAAATTCGTCATATAATAACCCATGAAATGAAATGGGCATCATAAAAATTTCATTATATAATAACCCATGAAAATAAGTGGGTTTTAAAATAATTTTATCATGATATAACCCATGGAAGTGAAACGGGTTTCATAAATATCATTGCCTCAAAAAATAAACCATTCATAGAAATAATAAGAATGGTATCCTTATATCATATCCCTAGTAAGTCATAAATTTTATTAAAGGATTTCATATTAGATGGAGAATAATTTTGAAACATCACCTGGAATATTTTTAAGGAAAATAACCTTTCTTTGAAAATCATATTCATAAAAAAAAATTCGAAATCTGTTTCTTTGAAAATAAAATTGGAAACTTATAAAGAAATATTTTAAAATTCATTTAAAACATATCTTGAGGAAAATAACTTTTCTTCTTTGAAAAAATATTTTTAAATAATGAAACTTTTTTTAAAAAAAATTATTTGAAACTAATATTAAAAACATATAAGTTGGTCTTCAAAGAAATGACTGTACATAATTTTTTACACATAAAAATGAAGATTCCTTTTACATTTATGGTAAAATCCAAGAAGACATTGTTTAGAAAATGATATGAAGATTAAATTCAAAAAAATTATAAAAATTCAAAGATGGGTAAAAAAATTCATTTAAAATTATAAGATAGTAATAATTTTTTTTCGAAAAAATATTTATAAAACATGGTTTTGGAAGAAAACTAATTTTCGATTGAAAAGGTAAATAAAGTTAGATTTACATAATAACATTTTATTAATTATATTAAGTAAAAAAGAGTGGGAAAATGTTACCATTAATTGAAGATATCATGAAGAAAAATAGGTTATTAAAATTCATTTGAATTATTATGTAATGGATCATAATATTTTATCATCAGATGAATAATAATAAACAATCTCAATAAACGATGAGATTGTAACATAAAATCATTACCAGTTTGGTAACCTTGATTCGTAAGCCCCATAGAGAAATAACATGAAATGAAACTTAAGATATCATTAGGATAGATAAATTCATGATATTAAATATCAAATTGGGTGTATATACACCTTATAAAATAATATAAGTGAATATCATAACATACATCTCGAAGAAGGAAAATTGAGTCAAAAATACATTACCAATTTGGTAACTTTTGAACTATAAACCCCATAAAAGATAAATCCTAAAATGGATATTTAAATACTGATAAATTTTAGTATAATAATAATAAAATAAATTCATGGGTATTATATAAACCACATATAATAAATAGGTGGTGAATATAGCATTTGTCTCATAAAGGTAAAAAGTATAATAAAAATACCTTCCCTTAAGACATGAATTTCATCATGCTTGCTCAACCCTCCTATTTACTAAATATAAGTTTATTATAAATCTATTAAATATCAATATACATAGATATTATATCATATATTATTTTCTTATAACCTTTTATTACCGACTTATTAATGATTTCATGTTAAAGTTACACCTCGGGTAATAACCGCTTTGTTTTTCGTATATGTTTTGATTTGTTACTTTTGGTCCTCTTAATTTGATCATTATTTAATCATATCCAGAATCTAAAAAATTATATAAATATCATATATATTCATTATATATGTATTTACAGTAATCTATAAAATTATGTGATATAGAATTAAGTACACCGTTCATGGACAGGGTAGGTCGTACTTATGCATGAATGTTGTTTCTATTTTCTTGTTATATTAAAAGAATGAAAAGTAAATGAAATATATATATATTATCATTCTAGTAGAATTTTTATTTCATATATATCACATATTTATATTAAACTCATCCTTAATACATTCCATGTAAAGCATTAAGGAATCACATTGCTTCGTGAGGCGGTAGTCTACCGTATAAAAGAGAGACATTATCGTATTCCAATAAAAGGGAAAGCATGATTTTATGTGTAATATAAAAATTAAAAATTCATAATAATATTATTAATATCATAAATATAATATATAAATAATATTTCAATTATTTTTCCCAACCTTTAAGGGTGGTAACAGAAAAACGAACGACATCAGTTTGTGAGGCTATAGTCTTCCATACACACAAACAATGATTTTGTAACCCATTGGATAGAAGTGTGTGTCATTTTAGTGCATACCCTTAATAGATAAATATATAAGTATATTTAATATTATAAGGTTATTATATAATCATGATATAAAAAATGATGGAGTTTGATGATGAAATAAAACATAAACATTCATTGATAAATGTTATCTCTTCTTTGGGTTTCTCCTTTTGGTTTGAACAAAATGCCATACATGGTTAGATGTATACCCAAAGTAAGGATTATAGGATGATATGATATAATTCTAGAAGTTAATTGGGTAGTTCTATGTCAATACAAATTGATGGAGAGGTGTGCATAATGGGAGAGAGTGAGTGCCCTTTTATAGTTGAGGTGGAGTGTCATTCTTTTAAATAATCAAAAACATTTACTATTGGGAGGTATCTCTTACCTAATGTGGATCCAAAATTGAATAAAAATTAAGATTATGGTTTAATTGGTCGATAAAAACCTCCACAACACATAAATAAATGCATTTTTATAATTTTCATCCTTAACTTCTTTGTTTCCCTTTTTTTTACCATTTTGGTTTTTATTAAGATAACTAATTTTATAACCTAAGTGATTTATCCATTAAGACTAAATTAAAATGATACATATTTTAAATTTTATACCAACTTATTCAAAATATTATATCTAAATTTTAAAATAAAAATACCATATGTGTTGGAAATTAATTTTTACAGAAGCACACAGAATATGCAAAAACACTATTTTAACCTAACTACGCTAACAAAGTTTTTACTATTTAAGTGTCACTATGTTCATTATAAAAGATAAATTGTTCCATTAATGTAACATATATTATATTTATTAAAATTTTAAAATTAATTTTTAGAATATGTTATTTTTAGTGATTTTAAATCATTTAATAAAATATCATTTATTATAAAATAACATTAATGTCAATTTTGAAATTATTTTTTTAATTTGAATTTAAAAAAAAATAAAAAATAATAGAATTTGAATATATTAATTTAAAACCTTTGTTACATGATATATTTCTCTATAAAATTAATGGAAGACAATAATTCAATCAATTTACTTCACTTTTAATATTTTTTGTATAATTTAGTTTAGTTAATTATTAACTAAATAATTCCCAAATTGGTGTTTCTTAAAAATTTAAAGTAATTATTTTATCTCAAAAAAATTAAAACAAATTATCATGATAAAAAAATTGTTTATCTTTATAAATAATATTTATAACCAAACATATGATGTTTTTCCCTATCCTATGGCTTTTAAAATATTAAAGGCAAGGAAGGTTCCTTTTTTGTCTTTTTCATTACATAGCAAATTATATATGTCATTTTCATGTAATAATATCCCAATAACTCATAAATATATATAATATGGTCGTAATGGTCTAAATAGTTCCATAAAATGGGTTTTTGATAAGTTGGTAGGTCATTTTACACCTTATATTATAAGTTTAACAACTAAGTAAACTCGTTTTTACATTAATCACTGTAATTAATTTTAACTATTTTCACTAATCACATTGTTCAAAAATTAAGTTGGAATTGTTATATATTATAAATTATTTTGATTCCAAATAAGAAATCAATTTTACTAAATTTAGTTCCCAAAATTTTATGAATTTAATGTAAAATTAATCCCACATACGTGACGAGAAAGTGGATTTTTAAAGTGAAAATTTTCAAAGGTTTATAATGTTTTTATATCAAAATTTGATATAAATATGATTATAATGACATAAATTTGATTTATAGATGTATAATTGAACTAATTTTACTTTTAACAAAATTTAAAATATATTTTAACAATATAAATTGTTTAAACAAAAGGTGGTTTTCAATTAAAATTTAGTATTTTTTGAAATTCATAAAAGAATGGAACATCTAAAAAATACAAAAAATTAAACTTATGATAATTTTGATATTCCAATCTCAAAAATTGATTTTATTGTTTCAAATAAATTTTATATAATTGGTAAAATTAATTTTTATATTATGTGTGCCAAGCACGATTAAACCGTCTTTGAGAAAAGATATTGTTTTTCAGAAAACATTTCCTTTAATATTAAATGCTACTTATTTTATTTTTAATGAATAGATAACTAATAAACATGTGAAAAATATATATTTTCATATGTTAGTTAATCCTATTCATTCCTAACATTCCATCATCTAGGTGATGACTATTATATTAAATATTAATATCAATAGTATATTTGAGTTTGGTAAAACAAGATATTGTGCGCAACACAAGCCAAACATAGTGTTGTGTTTGCCAAGAGATAAACTCGGTGTTTCATATATCACAATATTATCTTATTGTTCCATATAAATCAATATTAACTTGGTGTATAATGCAATTCAATCCATACAATAATTTTAATTTATTCAAAAAATATTAATTTATAAAAACCCGAGGTGTTACATGTGGTACTATGGTTAGATGGTAACTTATAGAGTTATGTGGAGACTGGGATCATGTTTTATTAGCTTATATAGTATTTTATTTTATCATCCATGTGTTCTAACCTTGTATAAAATTATTAATATAGTTTTTTGTATCACTTGAGATATAGGATAATTAATTTGTTATTCAGTGTTTAGATTATCTTATATCTAAAATTGTTTATTTCATTTCATATAGATCTATGACATATAGAGTGTTCATGTAGGACATCTAGATGGAATATCAATGTTAAATATTATTATTTTGGAATAAATCGTTACCATTGGTTATAATTTTAATAGTTGGTTTATGTCACCATCCAAGTGGTATTGGGAACGCCACTTGGGAAAGTCAAAGGCCAACTCAAATGCCCAACACAAGGGTGTCAGATAGTTGGTTCATGAAATGTTTTATCAAAGAACCCTTTGTTATTTGGGTGTGTCTGGTAAACTGGAGTTAAGACTATCATAGATCAACATTTATGAGCTTTAATAGTCCAACTTACTCTTATATACAATGAAACTCAAGCCAACATGGTATTTTGTGTTGTATATCATAAATTTTAATCATTTTTTATTTATTATAGGACTATTGATTCCTAGTTTGGTGATATTTGTGATTTTATCCATGTAATATTGGTTATTTAGAGTTTTTACATGTTTTTTAGCTGACAAGTTGGAAGAATTAGAGGCACACAATTACCCCACATGGTCTGCAAAACCGTATAAAGACTATGAAAATAATTTGTTTTTTACTTTTTGTGGTATTTACATTATTGAAACACAGTCGGACAAATGGTGTGGCTAAATTGGGAATAGCAACTACCCCCTATGAAAAAATAGACTCCTTTATATATTCTATTGTTTAAGGTTATTAGTGTATGTTATATGATTATAATTAATGGGGATTCACAAATAAAATGTTGATTTCAAAGGGATTAAAGGGAATATTTTTTAAAATTTTATAGCCCTTTTAGAAAATTTATAAACAAATAGTGATTTGGTTTGGAATGAGGGAGTCTAGATTTAAAACTAAAGAGAAGAATTTTTTAATGATTTTGGGATGTTTCTCAAGTGGAAATTGTTGGTGTTTTATGATGTAATATAGTTATGATAATAAATTAGAGGTTTTGAAATAGATAAATTGGATTTATGAAATGTTTGAGAACAAATATTTTGTTTTGAAATGTTATAAGAATAAATAATAAAGTATTTGAAAAATTATACATTTATATTTTTATGTGGGGTTTTGGAATTTATAACGGGGGTTGAAAAAAATATGATATGATTTACAAATTCATAAGTGTTTAAATGAAAAGTTTTCAAATGATACCTTATGGCTCAGAACATGGGTGTGTAGTTTTGAAATAATTTAAAGGGTAACATTTATTTTTTTGTACAAGTTACTTATTTATTAGAGTTTTTAGGTTATGTTGGAAATTATATTTTATTAGATGAAATTTTATGTATATAGATCTTGAATTTTCTTATGTTTATTTTTTTATTTTAATTATACTTCCTAGAATAGTATGAAGGGATCATAGAGACCCAGAACCTTAGATATTCTTTATTATTTATACCACCTAGAAATCATGTATAGCCTTCCTAGTTTTTTATTTTTCCATACTCAGAGTGGTGTGGTGAATCAATCATTGCTTATTCATTTTCTCATGTAACTGGTTGAAGAATCGTGGGATGTTAGATTCTTCAAAGATAAATTTATCCAGACATTACTCTATGGGTGTTCTCATCTAATATAGATCCCTTTTGGATGTGGTTAGTGGTAAAATTCTAGTGCAATTTATTTCTAGGGTCTAGCCTACGGTAGGCCGTGACCCTACCATTTTTTTCACAATAAAGTTCCTCTATCTTATGGGTGTAAACTCCTTGTATGGTCTAGTGTGGTCATATTTTTAAGATAAGGGATGTTCCGATGATTTTAAATTATAGTTTTTACATTTTTAATTTTATATTTTTGTGTTTTTATGATTTGGGACAAAAGGATGTCCATCAAATTTGAGACATAGCCTAACCAAGAAAGTTTTATTTTAGATCCTATTTTGTGAATCTCTCCCTGCGTTCTAAATCCATTCTCTTTTTTAATGATCATCGGTTTTGAGAGATGATAGAATCGTATTGTGGATAATATTTATTATGGTGATTCGGAATATTTGATGGGTAGGTTTGGGTTTAACCTCCCATGTTAATGGTCTCTCACATGGGGAGATGAAAGGCCCCATTTTGTGATGTTCTTATCATGTTCCCTTCATTTTATGAGTTATTTTTTCTTCATTAGAATCTTGGGAGTAATATATTGGTTTGGGATAGTTTGTGATTTGTATTAATTTTGAATACAGTGGGGATACCACTATTGATGATCCATTCCTTATTGTGTGTCACTTGTTTCCTTATGATGTTTAGTGTTTGATTCCCTGGCCCAAAAATTCTTTGAATCAGGCATTCATTTAATTGGTTCTTTATCTTTTTGTTATCCTTTTTTGGACATTATTTATTTTACCTTATGTGAGGAGTTTGTAGCTTGTGATAAACTCAACATTTGTGATTGTGTAATAATTCATATTCTATGGTTGTAATTTTCAAGAGTTATTTAGGAGATGAATTGAGATTTAGAGATTAATGTGGCCCATCTTGGTTAGTGTCATGTACTTTGTATCGATTGTGGTCATGGTGCTCCATGATTTTTAAAATTGATTTTTTTAAGAGGTTGAACCTCATAGTTCCCTTTGTTCATCCTCTATAGTTGGGACTTTCTGGGTGTAAATTTTTTTATTATGGGAATAATTGCCACACCCTAACCTTTTGTATCCTTATTATTATATTTATTTATTTTCTCTTAATATTTTTATTGTGTTTTGGGCCAATCATGGTTGATATGTTGAATATTCATGAATATTTCTCCCCAAACATGGTTGGGGTTCATAGTGATGACAAGATTTATGAAATTGTGCTGATAAAACTTCTATAGGATGCATTTGGAACATGATTTAGTTCACATGGTTTAGCATAAACCATGAATGTATCCCTATGTAAAGGTGTTTCAAGTTCTTTTTTAATGTGCATGGGTAGTACATGGTTTAAGAAAACCGCATTGGTCTTAGTGGAAACTATGCAAGTGATGCTTGTGGGAGATTTTTTTGGAACATTGATTCTTGATGGTTAGAAGAAGTTGTTTCTTAATAGTGTGAGGGACTTCAGTTCACAATAGAGGGGGTTTCACAATTATTTCATGGTTTGGTAATCTATGCAGCTAAACTGTGAAAACATCACAAAACATAAATATTTGGAAAATAAAATTTTATCCCTCTTCAAATTATATCCCTAGACCCTCTATTATTTCTCAATTCAGATATCACAAACCATGGATCTCTTACCTTTTTATTTTACTACCTCTCATGATGATTTCCTAATATTTCATCAATAATTTGGATCGGTTTCTCAAGATAACCACCAATAATTCTCTTTCCCTCGAATCTTCGTTATTTCTTCTATTTTCTCATTCCTTATAGAGGTCATGGAAAACTAGGGTAACCCGTGAATGATTTTTTAAATTGGGGGTTCCATGGTTTTAGGGTTATTTTGACTTGTTCTTTCCCAATAAAGAATAGTTATTTTCTTTATTGGTGGAAGTGGTGTATTGAGATAGGATACCCCTTGAATTTTCCTTTAAATTTTCAAACCATGATTTCTTTCATATTTAAATTCATTCTTTGTATATAAAATTATGTTATTAAATTTTTATGATTGTTTTTGTTGCAAACGAGGTTTTTACTTAATTTACATTGAATGTAATAGTGTTTCCCTTTTTAATTGCTTAACTTAAAACTATTTTACTTGAATATTCACACCAAATTTTTAATAAAATAACCAAATGGATTATTTTAATGATTTTTGATTGTTCAAGAGGTGTGGATTTAAAACTAGTTTAAAAATTGATCATTCAAGATTTTAGGGTGTCATTGGTTCATTAAAAATGGGTTTTATATTTTGTTTTTTAAGAATTTTTTAATCCTCTATTGGAATTATTAAATAGGTGTTTCTTAATTAAAATGACCTTGTAATATCCCCTTGGCCTTGTTTATTTAAAAAATGGAAAAGAGTGTCCTTATTGTTGGATACATTTATTATATTCATGATTTTCTGAGTAGTGGGAAATATTTAAGAGGGGTGATCTAGAGTGAGGCTTGCATATGGTTTTTACTCTATGTATTCAAATATATTTATATCCATATTTTTATTTTCATGGCTTATTGAATCACCCCCACTTTATAAATCATGTGAAACAGAGTGTAATTAGTAGAAATTCTAAGAACACATGTTTCACTAGTTTAACATCATTGTCTGAATAATTTCATCCAGTATGGTGTTTAACCTAATTCAGGAATTTACCCTACAATTAGGCCAATTGTGGAATGCTCAAGAATTAGGATAATTGTATTACATCATTAACAACAACTTGGATGGACCATGTTTTTTTGTGTTCAAGTTTTTCCCTGATCTTTTGGGTTCCCATGATCACCGGTACTTGAATATATTGTATTGGATCTATTTATTTTATTGTTATGATGATAGGTTTTTTTTCTTTAAATTTTCCATTATTTTTATTGTTATTATTTAATTTTGATAACATGGAAATCCTTTTGTAAAAATAAGCGGGTGACTTCATGTTTTTAAAATTTTTTGAAACCACTTTTTTAGTTTTTTGAATCTTTAAAAGATAGTCTCCTAAAATATATTAACATCCATTTTTAAAATGGAATTATTTCAAAATAAATAGAGTAAAATATTTTTATTGTCTTTATATGTTGGTGAGAAAAAATCCATGTTTTATAAATATTATTTCAAAATTACATGAAGTGGACCTTCGATTTAAATAGATGCATGATGTGTGGTTTTTTTGGCATGTCTATTATGCTTTTATGATTATACCTATGTATATATATATATATATATCTATATTTTTTAGTTTAAAGTTTAGAATATGGACTCTCATGAAGCGGTTATGGTATTGTGGTTAGATGGTGACTTGGAGATTCACATAGAGACTATGTTCTGTATTGTTTTAGTTATTTTGTATTTTATTGAATCAACCAAGTCTGTTACCACTGTATCATATTTTTCTTTTAGTTTTGTGTATTTCTGGAGTTGTATTCTTGTATATTTAATATGCCTTATTCGGTTTTTTATATTTTTAAAAATATTTAACTCATTATACATGGATCTCTAACATAAAGAGTGGCGATTACAAACCTCTGGGTGGAAGCTCCGTGTCGAATATTATTATTTTGGGTGAAATTTTTCCCACTCATTATTCATTGGGTTCATATTGATTATCACTAGTGTGAGGGGATCTGGAATACCCCTTGTGTATATCACAAGCTGGCTTGGGTTCCCTGATCAGGGGTGGCCCAGATTTTTTTCATGAAAATATCTATAATTCAAGAATAATAAAATAATCATGATAATAATCATAATAAATGTAATAAATAATTTCTTATTTAATAATCTAAAAAATGATTACAAAAAACGCTTTCTAATTTAAAAATATTTTGTGGAATATTTTTTACTATTTAACTATGTTATATCTATAATGGTATGAATACTATACATTAAAACCTCAAGAGTTTATTGAAACATTGAATGTTCCCCATAAATAATTTCTATTTAATTAAGGAACTTTTGGAATCCTAAAATAAATGACTCAAAACATTAGAAACATAAAAGATTAAACAAATAAATAATACATGAAAATTAATTAATTAAATATAATTTTAAAGAAGAAATAACATATTGAAGGTTCCTAAGGATGAAATTAAAAAATATAATGTAATTATTCATGAAGTTAGTGGACATATGAAGTATACTAGTACATGATAAAAGGGTTTATTTCAAAATCCATAATCATTTCAATTATTTTTCTTCAATAGTTTATCCTCTATTTTTTTCTCATATTAAGAATCTAGAATATATTCATTATTGTTTTCCATTAATTTTTTATGTGTTTACTATCACCATTTAACCCTCATAGATTTTTTTTATACATAACTTTTTTGTAAGGATATTTTACTACTTTTGAATTCTTTTGGATATTTTCTTTATCACTCTCTATCCCCCTGTCTTTTTTTATTAACTATTCACAACAATATTCTATTATGTTATTTAAACCATCATCTTGTACACTACTAAGGGTATATAACAAAAAAATTCTACCTTCAATTTATTTATTTATGATAAAGCCTAAGAAGTTTATAACAGATTATTTCCCAATATCAATCTTCTGCTATATGATCCACCATCATTAACCTTTTTTTAAATTTATAATTATTTTTCATTTAATTCATTAAAAACTATTTTAAAATAATTTTCATTACCTATTGATAGTGATTTTTGAAAGTGACTTATTCCAATAATTTTATTATAATGCCACCCAATGAAATGAAATGTCTTTTCAATATTTTTAATTCATTTTCCAATCTATTAATTCCAATATTATTCATTAAAGACATTATTTATATTATATGTTCAATTCATTTTTTGTTTTTTGAAATATCATTCATTATAAAATAAATCATGAATTTTAATTCTTACTCAAAAATAAATTTCATATATTTATGTAAATGTTGCTTAAAAACTAAACAATTGTTTTCTTAAAAATTATATAGTTTTATATATTTCAATAAATAATTTGTTAGCTACACTAATACTATTTTATATTAAAACATATTTATCTCTTCTTACATTTTTTTTCTTAATTGATATATTTTTTATCATATAATACATTTCTAGAATAATCCTTTGATTCGTTATACAAGTTTATATCTATATATATACATGGGGTGTTGAAAAAGATTCAATAATTTCATGATGCCATGTTTTATGATTATTATACTTTTCATCATGGGAATATCTTTTGAATTCAATCTATTATTTAGTTAAGCATTCTATTTTTTCCAAGATCACGTATCTCACTTTTTTATGATATATTTTAACACCTATATGTCACATTGATAATGTTTTTCCACTTACTGAGAATTTAATAACACTCTTATCTTGTGTTTCTATATTTCCCCATGTCATCGCAGTTTACAAGGATATTTTGATCAAATTATAAGGGTTATATGATGAATAATTTCAAAAAATAGTTATAGTTTGATGATGTAAAATGTACCTAGTTCCAAAAGAAATAAAACATTTTATTATAATTTTTTTTAATCTTCTATGTTATTTGTAAAATGCATCTATATTTCACTCCAGATTCAGAAGTGTGTACCATGGGAAACTTAGTTAATAGTGATGCAAAGTTTAGTTATTGATGGAAATTATAATGGAAGATAATTCAAGTATATATCCTTAGATTGATAACCATTTTCTATAGAGTGCTATGTATAGTATAAGTTGTATTAACCTATAAGGAATAACATTTTTCATAAATATATATCTAGAAATATTATGATATTATCTTATATTATGTTTAAGATAACATATGGGTTTTCTGTTATGGTTTCTAAAAATGTTACAAAGCGTGGATAAATGTTTATTGGAGGGTTAAATGTGTGAATAATAAATTTCATTAAAGAGGTTATAATACAACATCTCAAATTTTCAAATAATTCTTTTATAAATGTTCCCCCCAAAATTTATTGATGTAAATAATAATTTTATTTAATTTTTTAATTATAAAAACCAATAATTTCTAAATATGATTATTAGATAAAATTTTCTAATTAAATTTATGAAATAATAAAAATTTCTTATTGCTTATTTTGAAAAAATGATTTTATGACTCTTCCTGAAATAAATATTGCACCCATTAATATCCCAATAATTAATACTAATAAAAATTAATGTCAATTCATGTATAAAAATGATATTGTATATATAATATCTAAAATAGTATAGAAAAATCACTTTTTTAGAATTTATTATTAGTTTTACTTTTTAAGTATTATTCGATAACTACATTAACACATATTTATTGTTATATATTAATACGGTCATTATAAAAGTAACTTTTTAATGGTGATGTAATTGTTAAAATATTATTATACTTATGTTATTAGTTATATAATGGTATCATATAACCATAGAATGTAACATAATAATTTTTCATGTTGTATGATATTTATTTTACAATATAAGTAAATGATATGTGGTTAGATAACATTTTTATATATAAAGACAAATTCTATGAGGTAGTTTTAAATCACATAATATTTCAAATAAGTTTTAAATTTTCATAATCATATTATATGTACATGTTTTTATAAAATAATTTTTTCCTTTTAAAATTGTATTTATTGGGTTTTACACTGAAATATTGTAATGAAATATTTATTATTTTCATTTAAAATTTAATTTCTCATATATAAATATTTTTTCATATTATCATAAAATTGACATTAAATTTCGATAAGGATATCATTAGAGAACATAAATTATCATTTTTGTTTCATTTTAACCATAATATATAAACTCAACGTCACCAAAACCATCATTATAAATATTTATTAAAATAATAAATTTTATCTAATTAAAATTTTAATTTTATAAAAGATAAATATTTTTTGTAATTGTTTTGTAAAAATTACAATAGGGTGAGTAATATGTTTTTTTCAAAAAAAATGAATTATGAATGAATAGTAAAAAAATAATCCATTCCTATATATTGTTAATTTTATGTCATCATTATAATATAAATGTGGAATAAAAATAATAAACCATTCTACAAAACATAAAATTCAATTATTTAATACCATAATTCATTTAAAACAATTTGTTTAATATTAAAACCTATATATCAATTTTCAAATCCTATGTTATATTTTATTTAAAAATAAAACTATATTTTATTCTTTTCTAACTGATAATATGAATATTTTTATTATGAAAAATAAATGAGGGTACATGGAAAAAGAAAATATAGCATCATGGGTGTGGAAGTGTTCAAGCTCGAGAGCATCACCATAAATAAAATACTTGTGCCTCCTTTGAAGAGAGAGAACACTCAAATATACAAACAACTCTTACTCTTATAACCCTTTAGAGGATAATAAATCCACAGTAAATTTCCCCTAACAAAAGTTGTGAATAATCACCACACCTTATTGTATTATATATATTCTAGCCCTAATAGTGTAGTCTATACTCTAGTGCAAAAGATGGAGACATGACAAATACAAAACAAATATATATAATTCATCTATAATTATAGATAATAAAATATTCTTTGAGGATCATAGTGATAAGATAGAGAATAATGCATAAGCTTCAATGATGAGATAATTTCTATTGTCATGGTATTTTAAGAAATCCAAAATCATAGAACCCCTAAAATCTTGAATAAATCCACCTCTATGCATGATTCCATGAATACTAGATTCATATGAGTTGAGATTGATGCCTTGCGAAGTTACATTCTAGTGCACCCAATATTCTTGTCTTTCCCTGGTCATTGAAGTATCATGGGAAGTATAGAGGGGGTATAACACTTAATGAATTAATGGATTTCAATTATATTGGTAAGTGCAAATTGAGCTATAAAATTAGAAAAATATATATTTTTGATGCTACATTATGTTGTATTATTCCTATTATGATGAGAATTATTGTGAAACTCCCATATCACCCTGTAGTTGGATATAATAAGATTCATCTTATCCTAAAAATATGAAGGATTTCCTGCATTTATCCAAAAATAAATAAAAATGAAATTATCAACTAAATTACAATGAAAATCAGCCTACATTCATCCTCTGATATTGCACCATATATATCAACCTCATTCCCCTTCACAAAACAAGTGTAAAATAGATTACATCTTTTCATTTTCATAGAACATGAACTTTGAAAAAAGAGTGATAGTTTTATTCTTTAATTCATAATCCACTTGAAAATAATGATTATATTTATTCTAAATGAGAAAATTCAATTCTAATTATTTTATATACAAATAGGGTTTCCTATGCATCATCATTATTGTGCACCTAAATAAACGAAGAGACTAAACAAGCCCGAGTCAGTTATGGTGGAAAAACACACATCAGGTTCCCTAAAAAATACATTCTAGAGTTTAAAAACATTTAGTCCGACTCCACTATGACATAAATGAACTTAGGATGCAATCATTCCTAATATAAGTAGTTGTTTAGAACATGTTACCCTTGAAAGAAGAGGATATTACCAGTCCAGTTTTATTTCCATGAGATAATGTCACCCCTACCAATGACCTATATATATTTATGTTGACATATAACAATGGAGTCACAATGAATATACCAAAGGCTATATCCCATCATATTTTTATAAACACAATGAACCATGGAGGTTTCATACTTTCTGCTAATAAATCATTCCCAGATATATGGTTCGGAGAAAGAATCTCATGTGAGTTTATCTTACATGCATTGTATAGTATCATCAATATTTTAATATTAATTTATCACTCCATAATGAGATTATCTATCCTTGAATAACTATTCCAATGATTTCTACCTCCCTGTGAATCATCACTTGTGAATATGTTGAGGATTGTTTTGATTCATCTAATGAAAAACTTAGGATATTGAAAGACTAGTTGGATATTAATAGGAATGGAAGAAAAGAAACTATTGAAGAGGGTGATATTACCTCCAATGGATAGGAATATACTCTTCCAATTGGTAATTCCATTTGTGATTATGGTGAGGAAACCTTCAGTGTCCTCGATACATACTATTTTATTCCACAAGGGATCACCCCAAGTATTCAATAGGTAATTTTCTTCTTGAAATACATAACCTATCTTTGATGTCTTTAGATTTCCTTCCTGATCATTTTTTGGGAATATAGACACTTCTCTTGCTAATATTAATTCATTGAACACTCTCTCTACTATACTCAATAAGAATATTTTTGAAACATTGCATTGTATTTCTTCTTCCATTGATGATGGATACCAAAACGTTTGTGATGAATAAGTGGGAGATTCCAACGAACCCATATCAGCCATTGAAAGTATTCACCCTTAAATTTTTAATTTAATAGATCATGTTCCTACTAATAACATCTTGATTCATGATATATAATCTTGGAGATAGAGGGTCTCCTTGGTGAAGGCCTCAAACTAACTTGAAAAACCTAAACCGCCTCTCCAAAAGAGAGATAAAAAACTATGGTGAATAAAAGCAAAAAAATAGAAGTTTGTGGACCCATTTAGAAAATAAACACCACCAACGAGATTTTTGGGTGAATTCTCATTGAATTTTATCAAATTATTTCTCCATGATAATATTTTCCATGGAATAAGATCCAATAACTTCCATATCAATGTCCGCTAACATTTCTTGAGTGAGGCCAATCACCCCTGAATACTCCTAACCTTGAGAAAACCATTCTGCTCTTCTGAGATTTGAAGAGGTGGGATATTTTATAGTCTCTTATTAAGGATTATTTAAATAACATTGTAAGTGAAATTACACAAGATTATTATTGAGAATTCACCAAAGGTTCTAGGATGGTTCACCTTGGGAATTAGAGCAAGAACTGTGGAAGTGGTTACATGGGGAAGAAGAATGCACTTGAAATAATTATGAACCTCCCTATTAGGTCATTATTGATGTAATACCAAGATGAAATATATAAGGATCCAAGGAATCCATTAGGTCCTGGTGTGCTATCAAGCTCATGTCTTATAATAGCATCAAATATTTCATCCACCTTCAGGTTGGATTTCAAGGAATCATTATCGTAGTCCCCTAATGTGAGGAAAGTTTTATAAAAAAATGAAAATCTTGTTTATTTAGTGGGTATACACTCTAAAATGGTTTCCATCGGTATACATATTATATTCTAGAATTCAGCCCATGAATACCCTCGATATAGATAATTCCACATGTTTCATGATAGTTTCATCCTTCAACCACCCATTGAATAATTGGAGGTTACGAATAGGAGACAGATAACCTTGGATCTGAAGCAGCACCATTGAATGATCAGATAAAGAATAATCCATGCGGGAGAGAGTTATGTGTGAGAAATATGTTACTATATGCATGTTAGTAAAGAACCCTTTAATACGGCTCTATATTCTACTACCCCATATCCTGTTGTTACACCATATTAAATGGTAACCATTGATGATTAAAACCATTAGATTACAAAAGAGAAGAATCCTATTAAATCATTCATATACTTTGTTAAGTAAACACCCCCTTTATATTTAGATTGATCTGTTGAAAATATTTTAGAATTCACAGTGACAAAGTCTTGTAGATGAAGAATAGATAGAAACAAAATAATATGATGATGAAGGACAATAAAACAATGGTTTGTGTGGTTTGTTAATAATCCCTATATCCATAGGGAGTTAGAATAACATCACTATAAATCAAGAGAACAATTATAATGAGGTTTCAGAGTTTCACACACACCAAAACTCTATCTCAAATGAGGTAATAAAAAAGGTGAAGAACTATGATACCAACTACACAATCAGTCCACTACGCTATAGTGAATGGTGGCTAGAAGTCTACACTGCTACAATGTTATGGCCACCCAATTTCAAGATGCTATAGTGGTCGGTGGATAAAATTCTTGTGGAGATACATTACTTTTTTCTCCAAAGTTTGAGATTCTACAGGGGAAGATCAGGTTTCAAATGGTAGATTTTTTATATTAATGTTTCTTGATCCATTTGGATGATGTTAGGCCTAATGCTAGCAGCTCATACTGTACACCAGACCACAAATCTCACTGGTTGAGCTCCATAGTGAGCACATTGGGGGATATAGGGGAAACATTCCCCTGATATGAGGGTTGAAAGTCCCTATCCCAAATTATGTGGAACATTGGAAACTATGACCAATTGTAATAGAGTTGACCAGGAGACACCAACAGGGCACTGTAGTAGTGTAGACTTTGGCATGGTTACTGTAGCATCTTGGACTTTTGAGAGAGAGGTCTTGTAGCTCAACTAACTTCTAACCATCGGCCACTATATAAACTTGTAATTGGGTGACCACAACATTGTAGTTTCGTGGAGTTCTAGCCAACATTCACTATAGCAGATTGGACATACTATGTGGTTGGTGGAAGAATTATTCATGTTATTTATTAGATCATTCAAGTTAGGGTTTTGGTGTGTGAAACTCTAAAACCTCCCAATAATTATGATCTCGAATTATAGTAAAGTGATCGTGCCTCTATGTAGATATAGTGATTATTTCTAAACCACATCAATCATCATGTTAGTGTTCATCTTCTTTTTTCTTTTTCTTTTCTTTTTTTTCTTCATCTGCAAAAATTTTTCACTACGACTCCTGATGTTTCCGCAATAATTAGAATCAATGGTTGAGTTTAGAATTCTTGAATTAAACATTCTCTATAGAATAAGTAAAGTTTAAGATAGATCACTTCTATGGAATTTAATTTAGTTACTATGAGATATATATAAAGTATTATCTTTATTAAAAAAATATTTATTTTCTGCCACTGGATGTAAAACCAATGGATATGGAGCAGATGGAGTGGAGATTCTTGATTAACCAAGAACATGGCATTTGACGTTAGAGAGGAGAAGACGAATGTTATACTGATGAAAACTCTTTTTAATATGTATGAGAATCCTTTATCATCAAAAAAATAATACATGATGTGACAATTGTTAAATCTAAAAATGATTAAAGTGGATATTATTGCAGATCACATCAAAGAATTCAACACCATCATAAGTCAGTTGACATCAGTGGTAATTGTGCTTGACGAAAAGGTATGTTCACTGGTTTAACTCTCTTTATTACCTGATAGTTGGGAAGTGAATGTAACAGTTATCAGTAGTTCTTTAGGTAAAACCAAGCTAGTTCTAAAGGATGTGTAGAACCTGGTCCTCAGTAATGATATTCAAGAAGATAATCCAGAAGATTATTTGTTTCCTCTTTGAATGTGGAAGGAAGAGGAAGATATGTATAGCGAGATAATCATAAAGGATGATAAAAGTCAAGATGAAATAGCCAAGACAAGACAAAGAGGGTTGGTTCTACCTATTATATTTTTAGGAATAAATGATATGTTAAGAAGGAGTTCATAGAAAATAAAAAGGCACCTGAAACTAATACAGCAAACACGATGAATGAAGGAACTGATGATGTGCTTATGCTGAGCGTGGATATCCCTAGAGTATTAGATTTTAGGATCATGAGAATCTTTTCATTCCATATTTGATAAGGGTTTTTTGAACAATTATATTTCTAAAAAATTTTGAATGGTCAGTCTTGTTGATGATAAACCCTTACAGATTGTAGGGAAGTGTGATGCATGGTTTAAGACAAATAGTGGGAGATTGATGGTTCTGTAAAATGTGAGGTATATCCCTAGTTTAAGAAGAAATGTTATTCCTTTTGTGTAGATTGATAATTCTAGTTTTAGTACCACATTCGCTGGGTTTTCATTGAAGATCACCAAGGGAGTTATGGTCAAGTCATAAGGAGTAAAGAATGGAACCCTGTACGAAATGATTGAAACATGCATGTACATGCTTACAATAATAAATTATATTGAGGACTCGCAACTACGACACTACAGGATAGGGAACATGAGTGAGAATGGGGATAAAGGTGCTAACAACAAAAATAATGTTATCGGAGATGATATTAGTGGATGCAGGCCTATGTAAAAATTGTATCTTCAGAAAGAAGAAGAAGGCATATTTTGTGAAAGGAGGTATAACACTAAATATTGGGAATCTAGACCTAGAGCACACTAATTTTTGGAGGCCTACACCAGTACATTCCCTTGTATGATCACAACATTATGTGAAATTTATCGATGAATCAATAAAGAAGGTTTTAGTTTACTTTATAAAAAAAATATCTTTAAGGTGTTTCAGAAGTGGAAATCCATGGTGTAAAATGAGTCAGAAACTAAGATTAAATGTTTGATGTCTGACAATGATGGAGAGTATAGCAGTAAGGAGTTTAGATAATTCTGTTTCAGTAATGGAATTTGGTGGGAAACGACTATTTTAGGTACACCACAACAGAAATGTGTAGATGAAAGGATGTATAGGACACTAAATGAACATGTCAAAAGCATGTGGTTGTACTCTGGATTACCCAAAACCTTCTTGGATAATGAAGTAAACATGGAATCATATCTCATCAACAGCAGCCCATATGTACCAATAAGATAATGTCTACCTATGGATCACAAATCTGGTAAGGATGTATGACTCAAATTTCTGGTACATCAGATATTTTTAATATGTAAATATTTATTCTGATGAAAGGGAAAAGTTTGATGCTAAGTCCAAATCATGTTTCTTTATTGGCTATATTGTAGAGGATTCCAATTACTGCTATTGGGATGATCAGAAAAACATGATCATCAGAAGAAAGAAATTGATATTTAATGAAAGTGGAACGTAAAAAGATCATCATGCAATTGAATTTGATAGTGGGAAAACAGAATTAGACTGTCATGGAAAAGTGGAGCTTGAAGGTGTACCTGAGCATGTGAAACCTAAACCAGTGGACCCTACCCCAAAAATGGAGTTTAAGAGATATAAAATGGTGAGAAGGAATGGGTAAAGGTATTCATCATCCTTTCATTATTTGTTATTAATTCATGGTAAAGAGCTGTAATTCATTAAAGAGAAGATTTAATTAAAGGAGTCGAGCAAGTGGAAGTTGGATATTATGGATGATATTTCTGCATTACATGAAAACAATACTTGGGAGTTAAAACCTCTATCAAATGGAATTAAATATTTATAAAAAAATGGGTATACCAGTTCATGAATGAACATGATGGAAAGAGAAGGTACAAGGAAACATTGGTGGTAAATTTTTTCAATAGAAGGAAGGTGTAGATTTCAATGAAATTTTCTCACCTGTAGTGAAGCTTGATAGCATCTGAGTGGTTCTCAGTATTTTTACAATATAATACTATAAATAGATTAACTTGGTGTCAATACTACTTTCCTTAATGGGGATCTAGAGGAGGACATCTATATGAAACATCCAAAGGGATACATTGAGTTAGGGAAGGAATACTTGGTGTGAAAACTCCATAAGATCTTATATGGATTGATGTAGGAACCCAAGCAGTGGAATAACAAGTTTGATTCATTTATGACTAAAAATTAATAAAAATAGTGTGGAATGAATAAATATTTCTAAACCAAGTCTTTTGGGGATGAATTAATTATATATATTATATATGTGGATGAAATTCTCATTGTAGGATCATGTATGTAGAGGATTAATGATATAAAAGGGAATTTGGATGAAGAGTTCAATATGAAAGATCATGTAGAAGTTGGTAAGATTTTTGGGATGAAGAACTAGAGATATTATGAAGCTGGTTCCTTGATGATTTCATAGTATGGATACATTATAAAGTTTATGAGAAGATTCAGTATGCTGGAATTAAATTCAACCTCTATTCCCCTAAAAAACCATTTCGAATTATCAAAGGAGGAATCACTAAAGACAGTAGAAGAGGTTGAGTACAATGAAAAGGATCCATACAAAGAAGTTGTTAGAATCCTGATGTATGTCATAGTCTATACTCGACCTGACATTGCTCATGTAGTGGGAGTTTTTCATGAGTAAAAGGAAAACCCTAGAAAGAAACATTAGGAAGATGTAAAGTGGATAATGAGATTCCTAAAGGGAACTAAGGAAGTGTCTCTATGCTTTGGGTAAGGAAATTCAGTATAGGGGTGGATCATCCTTCAAGTGGGAGATTGTTATATTAGTGTAGCCTAGTCTATTTGGATGATTTTGGGCCAAATTTGAGTTCCCTATACTGCACAATAGACTGTAACTCTCGTTGTTTGTGCTTTGTTTTGATTTTGTTGGGGGTTGGAGAGGGAAACACACCCTTATTCCGGGGGTGAAAGGCCCCCAACCCAAATTTTTGGGAATTGTAGAAACTCTGAACGACTATAGAAGAGTAGACCAGGAGACACCGACATGGAACTATAGTAGTATGGAATTTTTAGTAGTTACTGTAGCATCTCAAACATTGGAAATAGTGGTACTATTGTTCTGTGGGCTTCTAGACACAATCTACTATAGCATCTTGGACTTAGGTGGTCACGAAATTTTAGTAGCACAGACTTATAGCCACCATTCACTATAGCAAAGTAGAATTAATGTGTGGTTGGTGGCATAGTCTAGGAAGGATAATGTTTAGAAAACATGGAAGTGTTTTGATGATCGGGACATGGTTGTGTGTGATAAGTGGAGTCTCACAGATAGGTATGAAAATATGAGGTTCCTCAAAATCCTAGGGGAAGACTTCCAATTCATGGCCAGTATTGTGGAATGGTTATGGTAAGAAAGGACATGTTCGCTCTTAGAAATTCATACATGGGAAGGATGCACTATATTTTAATGTTTTTGGCATCCTACCAAGTAGGAGTCTGCACCCAGGTCACGATGGGGACACTTCTCCAGAAGACCAAGTCCCTAGAGGTCGTGAGAGTGAAAAATTCAAACATAGGGAGGGTCTTCCAATCCTCATGCCTCATAAAGTTAGGGGATGAAGTGAAGGTATGAAAGGTGTACATAAGGGTGTACACCGCTCACTTGGGAAACATGGCAGGCCCATTTTGTAGAGAAGAGATGAAGGGTCCAATCAAGTAGGGAGAGGAGACATGCAAGCTCAATCATAGAGGATGTTAAGGGGTTCATGTGGGACACATCATAGTTGGATGAAGCGATCTCCCTAAACATGTGAAAGGTATTCAAGATTTTCCCTTCACCAGATGTCTCACTCGAGGTTCCATAATCAACATGATATTGCATTTTGATAATAGGAACAAAATTGAAAAGTCGATTGACCAAGACTTGATGGATGAGATCAAGTCTCAGGTCTTGAGAGACCACATTAGAAAGAAGAAGGGTAGGTTGCATCTAAGTAAAAAACCAATTAAGTCCCTTATGGAATAATTATTACATTAAGGAGAACTTTGATTGGGTGCGCATCCATGAGTTTGAAAAGTACTATTCCAGGGAGGGAGACGCATAGATTTTGGACGTCTCGCCTTATGACACCTCCAACTAAAAGGACTATGGCATGGGTGCTGACACCATACTTGATTCTGTGAAGATGTGGAGCATGGTCTTGGAGAACAACAGGATCACCAGGTTGGTATTTGACATCAAGTTCTTGATGTTTGATATGTAGACCTTGTCAAGCGATCACGTGATCATGTTCTTCATCAAGACAAAGGGCCATAAGGATCCTGTTAGAGGTATATTCTCATCTAACCGAGTGGGTAGGCAGGCTTAGAGCTGTATGGAGAGGGTGGTGGATCAGGTATCGAGGGAAAAAAACGTGTTCATGATTAGCCTAGAGATGGAAGAGAGGTTGGAAAGGTGACCAAGTTGATGTCGAGGCCAGGGAAGGTTGTAGTAGTACCAAACCCAGAAAGGCTTCCCTGACCTCAACGTCAACTTGACCACCTTTTCTAGCCTCTCATCCATCTCCTTCCTGATCATGAATGAGATTTGATCCCTCTCCACCTGATTCATCTACCTCTACATCCAGATCTAAGAATGTTTTCCCATTAGGTTATATGAGAATATACCACTGGTAGGATCTTTATGGCTGTCTAGCTTGGTGAAGAACTTGATCATGTATCACTCAATAGGTTCTACTTGTCGGGCATCAGGGAAACATTGTCGAACACCAACCTGGTGATTATGTTGTTCTTTATTCCTAGGTAAAACCTCTCCTCAGACTCAAGTATGTTGTTATCACCCAGGACTGAAGGTTCCACATGGTGAGACTTCCAACATCTCTATGTCGGATGAGTACATGAGGAAAGGGTTTCTTTATAAATGAAAAATCATTTCAATTATTATTACATAATATTCTATAATCTCTTTTTTGTTTCATATCCAGGGTCTTGAATATATTCATTATTGTTTCCATTAATTTTTTATGTATTTACAGTCTCCTTTTAACCCTCATGGATTTTTTATACGTCGTTTTTTCATAAGGATTTTTTACTACTTTTTGGTTCTTCTGGATATTTTCACTATCACCCTTCATCCCCTATCTTCCTTTTCCAACTATTCACAACATTATTCTATTATGTTATTTAAACATTCATCTTGTACACTACTATGGGGATAGTCCTATAAAAAATCATTCCTTAAATTTATTTCGTTATAAAAAAAACCTAAGATGTTTATAATAGAATATTTTCTAATAGAAATATTCCTCTATATGATTCATCAACATTAACCATTTTTTGAAATTTTCAAATTATTCAAATTTAGTTATTTAAAAAGTGTTTTGAAATAATTTATATTTCCTATTGATGATGTTTTCTAATTGTGAATTCTTAAACTACTTTTATAAAAATATTTCCCAATGAAATGAAATGTATTTCTAATATTTCTCATTCATTCTCCACTCTATTCATACTGATATTCTTATTCAAAGAAATTATTTATATTATATGTTCAATTCATTTTTCTCTTTTTGAAATATCATTCTTTGTCAAAAAATCACACATTTTAGTGCTTACTCAAAAAATACATTTTATATATTTATCTCAACATTGTACAAATACTAAATAATTGTTTTCTTAAAAAATTATTTAATTTAATATATTACACTAAATAATTTTTTAGATACACGAATACTATTTTATATTTCACCATTTTGATATTTTCTTACATTTTATTTTCTCAAAGGATATGTTTTTATTAGAGAATACATTTCCAAGATAATCATCTGATCTGTTATACAAGTTCATATATATATATATATATGTGGGGAGTTTAAAAAAATTCAATAATTTCATGATGTTGTGTTTTATGATTATTATATTTTTCATCATGGTCATTTCTTTGGAATTCAATCAATTATTCAGTTAATCATCCCATCTTTTCCATGATCACATATATCACCTATTTAGGATATATTTTAACACCTATATGTCAGAATGATAATGTTTTTCCACTTACTAAGAATTTAAGAACACTCTTATTGTATGATATCATATTTACTCATGTCAATATAGTTTACAAAGAGATTTTGATCAAATTATAAGGGGTCTATGGTGAATAATTTCAACAAAAAATCTATAGTTTTATGATGTAAAGTGTACCTAGTTCCAAAATAATCAATCTTCTAAATTTTGGTGTTTTATAAGATTAATGTTATTTTTAAAATGTATCTATATGTCACTCTAGATTCACAAGTGTGGTCCTAGGGAACTTTAGTTCATATCTATGTAGATTTTGGTTATTTATGGAAATTATGATGAAAGAAAATTCAGGTAAAAATCCTCAGAGTGATAACCATTATCTATAGAGTAATATGTATAGTATAACTTGTATTATCCTATAATTAATAACATTTTTCATTCATATATGTCAATAAATATTATGATATTATCATGGTTTCTATTTAAGATAACATTGGGTTTTTTGTCATGGTTTTTAGAAATGTTAGATAGCGGGGATAAATATTTATTGATGAGTTAAATATTTGAAGAAGAAATTTCATTAGAGATGTTATTATATAAAATTTCAAATTTTCAATTAATTTATTTATAAAATTTCTCCCTAAAATTTATAAATGTAAATAATAAGTTTATTTATTTTTTAATGATATACACCTATAATTTTTATACACGATTATTAAATAATATTTTGTAATTAAAATTATGAAATAATAAAAATTAATTATCTCTTATCCAAAAAAAATAATTTTATGACTCTTAATGAATTTAATATTGTACCCATTAATAACCCAATAATGAATAATAATAAAAAAATGTTAATTCATGTATAAAATTGATATAGTATATATAACATATAAAATGGTATAATAAAATTACTTTTGTAGAATTGATTATTACATTTACTTATTAAGTATTATTTTATAAATACATAACACTTGTTTATTGTTATATATTAATATAATCATTATAAAATAAACTTTTTAATGGTAATGTAATTGTTAACATATTAGTATAATTATTTTATTAGTTATATAATAGTATCATATAACCAAACAATGTGACATAAAATTTTTTAGTGTTGAATGAAATTTAATGTGTGCTATAAGAAAATAATATATGTTTGGATAATATTTTTAAGTGTAAAACCACATTTTATAAGGAATTTTTAAATCACATAGTATTTCAAATAAGGTTTCAATTTTTATAATCATATTCTATGTACATGTTTTTATAATATAATTTTTTCTTTTTAAAGTTGTATTTATTGGTTTTTACACTAAAATATTATGATGAAATATTTATTATTTTCATTTAAAATTTAATTTCTCATATATAAATATCTTTCCATATTATCATAAAATATACATTAAATTTTGATAAGGTTATCATTAGAGAACCATAATTATCATTGTCTTCCCATTTTAACCATAATATATAAATTTCACATCAAGAAAACCATCATTGTAAATATTTATTGAAATTATAAATTTATTCTAATTAAAATATTAATTTCATGGAAGATAAATAATTTTCGTAATTATTTTGTAAAAAAATAACTTAGGATGATTATTATGTTTTTCTCAAATAAAATGAATTATAGTTGAATAGTTAAAAATAAATCATTCCATTATATTGTCTATTTTAGGTCATCATCCTGATATAAATGTGACATAAAAAAATAAACCATTATACAAAATATACAATTCAATTAGTGACTAACATAATTAATTTAAAAAATTTAATTAATATGAAAACCTATATATCAATTTTCAAATACTTTTTTATATTTTATTAAAAAAGAAAATTCCATTTTATTCTTTTTTGAATAATAATATGAATATTTTTATTATGAAAAAGAAATGTGGGTACATGGAAAAAGAAAATGTAGCATCATGGGGGATGTAAGTGGTCAAGACTGAGAGCATCATCAAAAATAAAATACTTATATATTCATTGGTTATACACCTAGAAGAGGAATGTGCCTCTTTTTCTCATAAAGATAATCCTCGATATGTATCCTCCTGTAATTGAAGTCAATTCCATTGAAGCAATCACTCTTCAACTTTTATTCTTCCACATCCAATGTTTAATTCCCTAGTTCCAAAATCAACCATTGATACTGGTTGTTGCAGAAACACTGGGATTCATAGCGACAAAATATTATAGATGAATAAAATATAGAAACAAAATAAGACAAAGAAGAAGATGAACATGGAAACAATGATTTACGAGGTTTGGGAATTATCCCTACATCCACAAAGAGGGAGAATCACTTCACTATAATTTAGGAGCATAATTATAGGATGGTTTTATAGTTTTACACACACCAAAACCCTAGCTTGAATGAACTAATAAAGAAGACGAAGCATTAGGCCACCAACCACACAGTAAGTCCAATTCGTTATAGTGAATGAAGGCTAGAAGTTGGCACAACTATAGTTTTGTGGCCACCCAAATCCAAGCTACTACATTAGGTGGTGGATAGAAGTCTTTGGAGCTTTAGTACCATTGTCTTCAAAGTCCAATATGTTATAGTAATCGTTCCAAAGTCTGCACTGCTACAGTGTCCTGTCGGTATCGCCTGGTCATATTTTCTATAGTTGGTCAAAGATTTTATAGTTCTCCATAATTTGATTCAGGGACCTTCATCGCCTATAGTAGGGGAACATTTCCCCTACAACACCCAAATAGCACACTACGGAGTTCGACCAGCAATATTTCTAGTCTGGTGTATAGTATGGGCCACTAACATTTGGCCCAACATTATTCAAACTGAACGGGGTACACCAATCCAAAAAATCTCCCACTTGAAGCCCGATTTTCCCCTTGTTTCATCTCAAACATTAGATACAATAGTACTATAGCTCCACGAACTTTTAACCACTGACCACTATAGTAGCTTAGACATGAATGGCTGCAAAACTATAGCAATGATGACTTCCTATCATCGTTCACTATAAAACGGTGGACATATTGTGTGGTAGGTGACATAGCACTTCATCTTTTTTATTAGCTCATTCGAGATAGGGTTTTGGTGTTTGTGAAACTCTAAAACATCCAAATCCATTTTTTAAAATTTTCAAAATAACCACTTTATGGTGAAGTGGGAACCTTTACAATAAAAACCCCAATAGAAGTAGATCCCCAAACCGCACAAAATATACCAAAATACCACATTCAAAATTCAAATTTAAAAAATCAGAAACATTTCTCAATCCCAATGCCTTATGCTTATCAAGGCTATATGATGCTCGATTCATCATCATCATCGCTTCTCATCAAAATAGACATCATCACCAAAAACATATCATCACACCAGTAACATCGAATCATTGTCGAAGTCTTAAACCACCATGAGCTTCCATCACAAGAACACCATCAAGGGCACTAAAAAATCTATGAACCAAAAAACCTAACTCTCTGTCACTATTAACGACATCAAAAAAATGACAAGAGATTCCCACCAGCATCAAAAACTTTGGTAGAACAAAACAAACTCCAACGGAACCATCAATGCAAACAAGAAGAACAAACATCCATAAAACCAAGAACCTTAGAATTGTGACGGAACGAATCTGGTGCATGACAAGATGACTTGAACACCATCACCCACTCAATGATCAAATCACTGAACTTCCATGCAAACCACCACACCAGACAGACTAAGAGAAGAGCACTGGAATTAGAAGTGATAGTAGATATGGAAGCATGTGGGAAAAAGAGGATAAGCCTTTCTACAAAACCCACTAGACCATGACACAACAAAGAAAATCAAGGATGCAGCCCAGAACAATGCTTGGATGCACCTCCTGGAACCCTGATGACCAAATGAATGCCACACCCCAAAGCCTCTTGAAACAAATACAGTAGGCCAAATGGGAGAGCAGTGAAGGAATCATGAATCCATAATAATTTTTGAATCAGACAGGGCCAAAACAGAGAGACATATACTCCACAACCCCCAACCCTAACCAATGAAGCCACTGCCGGTTGAAAAGAGCACCTGAAAAAATACCAAAGAAACACCAACCGCCTTGAAATAGAACACTATTTAGAAAATAAAATGAATGATAGCTATGATCCTGGGATAAGAGTTGATGCGGGCCACACACGGCCCCCAACAAAATCGGATGGGCGCGATGGAGTGGGGGAAAATAGAAACATAAGTGAGAACGGGGGTGGAAAAGGATAGGGAGAAAAGGATAGGGGAGGGAGAAATGAAGAAGGGTGGAAGGGGGAGATGGTTCTGTAGGTGGCATGCTCCCCCCACCGAAGCACCACCAAGTAACCTTAGGATGAGAGATACTGGAGAGGGAAACCATTCTTAAAACTCTAAAACCTCACTATAATTGTGTTATCAGATTATAGTGAAGTGATTATGCCTCTATGTAGATAGAGGGATTATTCCTAAACCACATAAATTTGTGTTTCTGTGTTCATATTCTCCATATTTTGTTTCTATATTTTCTTTATTTGTAGGCCGTTGTCATTGTAACTCCCAATGTTTCCATAACAGATCAATCTAAAAAGAAAGGGGATGTTTAATTGAGCAAGGATATGAAAGCTTTAGAGGATAATTCTCTTTATTATTCTCATGGATTTGGGAATCAATGGTGACCATTTTACGTGGTTTAACAATAAGATATGAGGTATCATGATATAGATCTTGCTGACAAGTGCTTGGATAACATGCATATAGTAACATATTTCTCACACACGGCTGTCTCCCACCTGGATAGGTCCTTATATAATCATTCTTTCGTGTTGCTCCAGATCCAAGGTTCTTTATCTCCTATTTGTATCTTCCACTTCTTCAATGGATGGATAAAGGATTACACATGTGTAATGATAAATCCCAAGGGTATTCATGGGTTGGCTTCTAGAGAAAACTATTTATACTGATGGAAACCATTTTAGAATGGAGAAGTGGACAACCAGGTCTCGGATCGTCATTATAATATATTGAGGCTGAGAACATTCAACTTAACAGAAGACTTCAGAATCAATGGGATGAAGATATTTTTTTAATTTTATCTTGTAAGTGTATACACTTTAAATAATGATGGATTGATGAAAGGAGATTGTGACATAACATATTTCCATACAAGCATACCAGAAAAGAAGTTCTTTGGGAGGCTTACAGTACAACTTGAAGAAGACTTATTCTGTGAGGAAATTAAATCCCTTTTTCCTCAAGTTCCTCCCACTTCAAGGATCTTTCGACTAGACCTCATCATAGAGTAGGCGATGTATACCCACTAAATGAATAAGATAATATTTTTTTATAAAATTCCTCTCATATTGAAGGACTGCAATATGATTCCATGAAATCCAACCTAAAGGAGTATGAAATATTTGCTGCTATTAAAAGAATTGAACTAGATAGCATGATAGGTCCTAATGGATTCCTTAGATCATTATATATTGAATGTTGGGATTTCATCAAGAAATACCTAATAGGTGTAGTTCAAAATTATTTCAAGAGTGGTCATCTTCCCTATGTTACCACTTCCACACTTGATAATCTGATTCCCAAGGTGAACCATCCTAGTAGATTTGGTGAATTTCCGCCAATAATTCTGTGTAATTTCTCGTACAAGGTTATTGATATGATATTCAACAAGAGACTGTAATAGCCCCTACCTTGTCAAATCTCAAATGAACATCATGGGGTTTTCAAGGGCAGGGGTATCCAGGGTCGATTGGCCTCACTTAAGAAATTTTGGTGGAAATTGATAAGAAAGTGGTTAGATCCAATTCCATGTACAAGATTCTCAAGGAGAAAGACTATGACAGAATGTAATGACAATTCACCCTAAAAGTTCTTAGGCCATGTGGATTTTTAAAATGGGTCTATAACCTCTTTTTTTTATGCTTCTTTTCACCCTAGTTTTTGATCTCTCTTTTGGGGAGGAGGTTTGGGTTTTTCAAGTTAGTTAGGGGTCTTCACCAAGGATAACCTATCTCCCCATGTTATATATCATGAATCAGGATATGATTAGTAGGAACATGATCTATAAAATCACAAATGTAAGGGTGTATCCTTTCAATGGCTGGTATGGGTTCATTGAAAAATCCCACATATTAATCACAAATGATATGGTCTTCTTAATCAATGGAAGAAGAAATTCAATGAAATGGTTCAAATATATTTTTATTTAGTATAGTAGAAAGAGTGGTCATTTCATTAATATCAGTAATAAAAGTGTCTATATTCCTAGAAAATATAAGGAAGGAAAGCTAAATCCATCGAAGATAGGATAGGTATGTCTAGAAGACAATTACCTATTGAATACTTGGGATCTCTCTTGTCAAATAAAACAGTCTATATCCAAGACATTGAAGGTATCCTCACCAGAATCACATATAGAATTACAAATTAGAAGAGTATATTCCTCTCTATTAGAGGGAAGATCACTCTCTTCAATAGTGTCTTTTCTTCTATTTGTATCCACATCCTACTAGTCATTTGGGCTCCTTAGTATTTCATTATAATAATTGAAACAATCTTCAACAAATTCACAAGGGATGATTCATAGGATGGTATAAATAATTGGCCCAATTCATAAAGGCCATCTAATCTCATTAAAGAGTCCAAAATTAATCTTAAAAATTTGAAGAGACTATGCAGTGCATGCATGATAAACTTACATGAGATTCTTTCTATAGACCATATCTTTAGGAATGATTTTTTAACAGAATGTATGTAACCTTCATGGTTCACTGGCTTGATCAAAATATGAAGGGATCTCACCTTTGGAATAGAAATTGTGACTCCATTGTTATCTTTCAATATGAATATCATTAGGTCATTGGTAGGGGTGACATTCTCACATGGAAAGACGATTGGACTGGTAATATTCTCTTCTTTCAAGTGTGCCTAGTTCTAAACAACTGCTTCTATCAGGCGTGATTACATCCTATGTTAATTAATGCCATGATGGACTCAGACGAAAGTCTCTTACACTCTAGAATGTATTTTTTAACGAACCTGATGTGTGTTGTTCCACCTCAGCTGACTCGGGCTTGTTCAGGCTATCATTTTTTTGCAACCTCATTTAGGTGCCCAATAGTGATGATGCATAGGCCACACTCTTTTGATGTAAACTCAATACAAGTAAAGTGAATTTTATCATTTGTAATAAATGGAATATTTCATCCTCTATGGATGCTAAAGTGAAGAATAAGCCTAATAATCTTGTTTCAAAGTACCTATGCTATGAAAATGATGAGATGGAATCTATTTTACACTTGTTTAGTGAAGCAGAATGAGCTTGATATATATGGTGCAATATTGGAGGATGAATGGAGGCTGATGTTCATTTACATTCAGTTGATCATTTCATTATTATTTATTATTTGATAAATGTAGGTGATCCTTCATATTTTCAAGCCAAGACGAATCTTCTTAAAGCAGGCTGCTGGGTGATATTGGAGCTTCGCAAGGATGCTCGTCATAGTGGGACAAAAATAGAATAAATCATTATCAATGAAAAATATTTTTCTACTTTTTTAGCACTCTTTTAACATACCAATATTAGTGAAATCCCTTCATTCATCAAGAGTTAGATCCCCCTCTCTACTTCCCCAAATACTTCCATGACCAGGGAAAGACTAGGATGCTGGGTGCACTAGAAAGCACCTTCTCAAGGTAGCAAGCTCAACTCTATTGACTCTAGTGTTCATGGAATTATGCACGGAGGTGGTTTCATTCAAGATTTTTGGGATTCTATGATTTTTGATTTCATGACATACCCTGAAAAATAGTAATTCTCTCATTAGTGAATCTCATTCCTTGTTTTATGGCTTATCAATATGCTCCACAAAGAATATTTTATTATCTATAATTGAAAAGGACTTATATCTATTGGTTTTGTTTCGGTTGGGTCTCATTCCTCTTCACTGGAGTATAGCCTACACTATTAAAGCTTATATATATATGGTAAGGAGTGTTGATTCTTCACATCTGGTGTGAGGGAAAAGTTTCTACGGATTTCTTATCCTCTAAAGGTTTAAAAGAGTATCTTTATTAGAAAAATATGCACTTTCTACTTCTGGGTGTAAAACCAACATATATGGAGAAGTCAAAGTGGAGGATACTTGATTGATGGTTTCTATGAGTTGTGTGCCGAATTATGGACAAAAAATGTGGAATTCAATATAAAGGAAAAGATAATAGGTGGATTGATTAAAACTCTTGAGAATATGTATGAGAAGCCTATAGATTCAAACAAAGTGTACCTGGTGCGACGATTTTTCAATCTAAAAAATATTTAAAGGAGCATTATTTCAAATCATGTTAATGAATTCAATGCCATCGCAAGTCAATTGACATCAGTGGGAATTGTGTTTGTCGATGAGGTATGTGCACTAGTTTTACTGTCTTTATTACCTAATTTTTGGGAAGAAACTATAATAGTTGTGAGAATTTATTTGGGGAATACCATGTCGGTTCTGAAGGATATGTAATAGATGATCCTCATTGAGGATATTCGAAGAGGAGAATCGGGAAGATTCTTTGGTTCTTCATTGAATGTAGAAGGAAGAGGAAGATATGAAGAGTGAAATAATCACACATGATGATCAAAGTCAAGAGAAAGAAGTTGAGTCAAGGTAAAGGGGGTTGGTCTTACCTGTTGGATTTGTAGAAATAAATGGCATGTCAAGGAGTGCAGAGAAAAACGAAAGTAACCTGAAACTAATAGAGAAAACACGGTGGCTGAAAGAACTGATAATGTGTTGTTGCTGAGTGTGGATAGCCATATAGAGTCTTGAATTATAGACTCAGGGACATCCTTCCATTCCACATCGGAGAAGGGTTTCCTGGACAATTATGTTTATGGGAATTTTGGCAAGGTGAATCTTGTTAATGATGAACCCTTTTAGATTGTGGGCAAGGTTAATGGATGGTTTAAGACCAAAAATTATAGTTTTGTTTCTTGAAAATGTGAGGTATATCCCAGGTTTAAGAATAATCCTTATTTCCATAGGGAAGCTTGATGATGTGGATTTTAGTACCACGTTCACTAGTGTAGCATGGAATATTTTCAAGGGAGCTATGATCATAAATCAGGAAGAAAATAATGGAGCTCTGTACAACATTAGAGAAACACGCATGGTGGACATGATTGCATCAATAAATTCTATTGGGGATTCACAATTGTGGAACTATAGGATCGGTCACTTGAGTGAGAATGGGATGATGGTGATGGAAAAAAAAGGAATGTTACTGTAGCTCAAGTTAGTGGATGTTGGCCTATGTGAATATTGTATCTTTGGAAAGAAGAAGAAGGTATATTTTGTGAAAGGTGGTAGAACACCAAAAGTTGGGAAGCTAGACCTGGTGTATACTGATGTTTGGGGGCTGACAACAATACATTCCCTTGGAGGGTCACAATATTATGCGACATTTATAGATGACTCAACAAGGAAGGTATGGGATTACATTTTCAAAAGAAAATATAATTTATTTAAGGCATTTTATAAGTGGAAGTCCATGGTTGAAAATGAGTTAGGAACTAAGATGAAATATTTGAGGTCTGACAATGGTGGAGTATATAACAGTGAGGAGTTTAAATAATTCTATTATAATAATTTAATTTAGTGGGAGAATAATATTTCATGTACACCGCAACAGAACGGTGTAGCTGAAAGGATGAATAGAACACCAAATGAATGTGTCAATAACATGAGGTTTCACTCAAGATTACCCAAAACCTTCTAGGAAGATACAATGAACGTCGAATCATATCACTTCAATAGGAGTCCATTTGTACTAATGGGGGAATGTCTACCTGAGGAGCTCTGGTCTGGTAATGAGGTAAGACTCTTATATTTACGAGACTTTGGTTGTTTGGCATATGTACATATTGACAGTGATGCAAGGGGACATGCTTTATGCTAAGTCCAAATCTTGTTTCATTATTGGCTAAGGTGTTGAGGAGTTCGGTTACCACTTTTGGGATGATCAGAACAATATTATCATCATAAGCCTTAATGTGATATTTAACAAAAGTTTTACATACAAAGACCATCATGCAGTTGAAGTTGCTAATGGGAACAAACAATCAGAATTCCATGAGAAAGTTGGGCTTGAAGGTGTACCTGATCATGTGACACAAAAACCAGTGGAGTCTACCACTCAAATGGATTTGAGGAGATTGACAAGGTTGAGAGGGTTTGTGTATAGGTATTCACCATCATTACATTATTTATTATTGACTGGTGGTGAAGAACCATAATTATTTGTAGAATCAATGTAGTTGATGAAGTCAATCAAATAGGATTGGCTATAAGGAGAAGATTACTTCATTACATGAAAAAAATACTTGGGAGTTGACACCTCTATCACAAAATAATTTTAGAACAAATGGGTATATTGGGTCAAGGAAGAACATTGTAGAAATAGGAGGTGCAAGGCAAGGCTAGTTGTAAAATGTTTTCAATAGAAGGAAGGTGTGGATTTCACTAATATTGTCTCCCTTGTAGTTATGCTTTCCGGCATTCAGGTGGTTCTTAGTATTGTTGCATCACAATACCTATAGCTAGAGTATCTTGATGTCAAGACTACCTTCTTTCATGGAGTAAATCTATATAAATAATCCAAAGGCATAAATTGAGTTGGGGAATAAATACCTGGTGTAAAAACTCCAAAAGAGATTATATTGGTTGAAGAAAGCACCCAAGTAGTGGAATAAAAATTTTGATTCATTTATAACTAAAAATAAATACAAACGGTGTTTCATTAATCAATTTTTCTACACCAAGTATTTTGGTGAGGAATACATTATACTACTTCTATATGTAGATGACATGCTCATTGAAGGATCATGTATGCAACGGATTGATGAGATAAAAGGGTGGATGGCTGAGGAGTTTGAGATGAAATATCTCAGAAAAGATGACAAGATTGTAGGGATGAAGATAAAAAGAGATCACGTAGTTGGAACATTGATGTTATCATAGGCTGTATATATTGGAAATCTTTTGATAAGATTCAATTTGCTGGAAGCAATGTCAGTCACTATTACCCGGACAAGACATTGAAAATTATCAAAGAAGAAATCACCAAAGACGGTAGAAGAGTTTGAGGACATGGAAAGGTTCCATACACATCAGCTATTGGAAGCCTGATGTATGTCATGGTCTATTATTGAATAGACATTTCTCATGTAGTGGGAGATGTGAGTAGCTACATGACTAACCTTGTAAAGAAACATTAGGAAGTTGTGAAGTGGATATTGAGATACCTGAAGAGAAGCAAGAAAGTATCTATGTGCTTTGGGAATGGAAATTCATTATAGGGGGATGAATCTTAAAGTGGTATATTTTTGGATTGGTGTAGCCTGATTTTTTTTGAAGATGTTGGCCGATTTTCAATGGCCTATACCACACAATAGACTGCTACTATAACTGGTAGAGATCTATGGTGAGCTTATTGGGGATTGGGGAGAGCAATGCTCCCCTACTTTGGGGGCCAAAGGCCCTTGGTCCAAATTTTGTGGAACCACAGAAACTCTGATAGACTATAGTATTGTTGAAAATGTGGCATTGATAGGTCATTGTAGTAGTAAAACCTTTGAAACTGTTACTATAGTATCTCAAACTTTGGATATAGGGGTATTGTAGCTCAACGACCTTCTAGTCACCGACTACTACTATATCTTGAACTTAAGTGGCCGCAACAATGTTGCAATGTGGACTTCCAATAACCGTTAATTGTATCACATTACACTTACTATGCAGTTGGTAGCACGATATAGGACAGACGACCTTTCGCATACAAGGAAGTGGTTGGAAGATCGGGACATGGGTTTGTGCGATAAGTGGATGCTCACATATAGGTAGTTGGAGATGAGGTTCCTCAGTGTCCTAGTGGAAGAAATCTTGGTCCAGGTCAGAACTGTGGGATGGTTATGGTAGGAAAGGATAGGGTAGCTCTTGGAAAGTCAGACATAGAGAGGTTTCACTATATGTTAATGTCGGTGGCGTCCTATCTGGTAGGGGTCTGCGCCCAGGCTGCGGAGAGGACACGGCTCTATAAGAGCAATTCTCTGGCAGTCATTATAGTGGTAGAGGAGAACATTGATAGGTTCATCCAAACCTCACACATCATGAAGTTATGGGATGAAGTGTTGGTCTTCCTGGCATGTGGGAGGGTATACACCGCTCACTTGGGAAGCCTGTCAGGTTCGTTGTGCAGTGAAGAGATGAAATATCTAATCAGAGAGGCATAGGAGACATGAGACCTGGGTATAGTGGATGTCAAGGGGTTCATGTGGGACAAATCTTGGTAACATACAATGAGCTACCTAAACATATGAAAGGTGTTAAAGTTGTTTCATGCACCTGATTTCTCACTCGGGGTTCCATGATCGACATGATACTATAGATTGGGAATGAGAACGAAATGGACAAGTCAAATGAGCAGGACATGAAAGATGAGATCACATCTCTAGTCCGAAGAGTCTAAATTAAAAAAACAAGGGTAGGTTATAGATAAGAAACAACTAGATAAGGCCCATATGGCACAATGATTATATGAAGGAAAACTTTGACATGGTTCCCAGCCGCGATATCGATAAGTACTATGTCGAGGAGAGAAATGCAGAGATGTATGACGTCTCACCTTATGAAGCCTATAACTAGAAGGACTCTATCCTGGGTGCAGACACCATAAATAAGTCTAAGGAGAGGTCACACCTAGGTAAGAAGAACAACATGATCGCTTGGTTGGTGTTTGACAACGAGTGCCTGATGCCTAATAGGGACACTTTGTTGAGTCATCACATGAACAAGTTCTTCATTAATCCAAAGGGCTATAAAGATCCTTCTAGAAGTATATTCTTAACTAACCTAATAGGTAGGCAGGCTCAGAGCCAGATGGAGAGGGTGGTGGATCAGGTGGTGTTGAAGCACAGCCCATTCATGATCAGGAAGGAGATGGATGTGAGGCTAACAAATGTAGCGTTGACCCCGAGGATGACTGTAGTAGATATAGACCCATAAAGTCTTCCCCAACATTGATGTCAACTTGGAAACCTTTTCCAGTGGGATCTTTATCCCCCTTTAGTATGATGAATAACATGATCACGTGGATTCTCGATAAGTTTTTTCTGCTATACATCGAGCACTTGCTTTCAAACACCAACCTAGTGATCATATAGTTCTTTATGCCAAGGTGAGATCTCTCCTCAGACTTGGGTATAGTGTTGGCACCCTGGACAAAGTCTTTCCAGTTTGAGGTGTCATAAGTAAAGATGTATGAAATCTCTATATTTCCCTACCAAGCATGGTTATTGTCAATCTCATGGATGGGTACCCTATTGAAGTTCTTTTTCATGTAATCATTGTTCCATATTGGCCTTACCTGATTGTTCTTTAGTTGCAACATACCCTTCTTCTTTTTAAATTAGGCTCTCAAGACATGAGACATGATATCATCCTTCATGTCCAACTCAATAGACTCATCCAGTTTTTTCTCATTCTCAATTGTCAATATCCTGTCGATCACACCCCCGAGAGAGAAATTAGGTGTGCGAACATCTTGAACACCTTGCACACATTTAGGGAGCTCACTACATCCAACTACGATGTGTCCCACAAGAACCCCTTGATGTTCACTATGCTCAGCTCACATGTCTCCTCTGCCTCCCTGATTAGCTTCTTCGTATCTTCACTATCATGATATCTAGGTGAGCAGTGTATGCCCTCCTATATGCCTTGCAAAACCACACTTCATCCCCTAGCTTCATGAGGCACGAGGATTGGATGACCCTCCCTATGTTCACCTCTTCCACTCTGAAGGCCACCATGGGACTTTGTCTTCTGGAGTTGTTTCCCGATTGTTATAGTCCGAGAAACTATAGACTTGAAGATGATAGTGCAAGAAAAATATAGTCTATTCAGAATAGATTTATAAGATTATTTCTTGGAAGAAATGTGTGGGTTTCCAAGGAGAATTATAGTGGGCGGAAGGGAAGACAGATCTACATTGAATCCATTGGTGAGTCCTGACCTATGTGCAGTCATGGGACCATCTGAAAAACCAAAATTGAAATCTCTAAGAAGATTAAAATTCCCTCATCCAACATCTTATAAAGTCCGTCTATGGAAAGATATGGATGAAGAAAGATTTTTTGTTTAAAATGGAGATAGTACCAGGGATGGATAGGTTCTAGGATCTAACAAACCATTCAATTATTAGCATAGAAGGGTGATACAAGGAAAACATGGCTATTAGAGACCATTTGTGATATTATTTAGAAAATAAAATCTTGTCTAGAGAGGGAAATTGTGACATATAGCCCTAAATAATTTCCTTTTCTTTCAGAGAAAACAAAATCTGTGGTATTGGGGGAAGTAAGGCCCTTAGAGGAGATAGGGATCTTATAATTAGATACAATTTTAACACCTTATCAACTAGTTGATGCTGATATCAACATGAAGATGAGGAAGGAGAAAACTTCCCTAATAGACAAGAACTTTAAAAAATGTGGAGGTGCGAAAGGCACGTACAATGGGGAGAGGATGTACTAATCAACAATATTCATTGTCCTGGGCCAATATAAAAAAATTATCAATATTTTAACCAAAATTCCACTCTACCTTTAACATATAAACACCCTTCCTCATACCCATCCTCATACCCTTTCTCATATCCTTTCTCATCACATACTAAAAACATTTTACTTCCAATGATCTTCCCATATTCATCTCTTAAAACCCCTATGGTTTTTATATGGTAGTGGTCTAGATAAATGACCATCCACTAAAGGCTCTAATCTCAATCCAATAGAGGTGAGTTATTGAAAAAGGTATTGGTTGTCAAGTTTTAAAAGCCTTTACTATATGAAATCATTTTCTAAATAATCTCTTGTAAATATTCTCTTATTTGTATATAATTATTATATTTCCATATTATAAACCCCCCCTCTAACCACTCTTATTGATGAGATATTTCTAATTCCTCTCAGCAAAAACCATTTTCATATTTTGTTTTATCTAAATACGAGTTTAGAAAAATCACGTCGTTTCTTGTAAATTATCTTATTAACCAAATCAATAAGATAATTATTCATTTCAGTTCTTGAAGTTAAAACCTATTAATTTAATAACGGAATCTTATTACATATCTATCTTGCATTAAAAAATTCATGTACATTTACTCAGTTTATTTTCAAAGATCTTTTATTATAAAATTTTATAAATAAAATATTTTTTAAAATTCTTTTTATCTCATTTTGAATATTATTTTTAAAGGTGTCTTATTTCAATATTTTTACAACAATGTCTCAAAAAGGTAAGAAAAATATTTTCAGGATTTCTTTTCTTTTTCCTCTCTATTCTTAACAGGTTAGTTTTACTAGTCATTTATTATATTATATTTCATTTTCATTCTTTATTTTTAAACATATCACGTTTTCATGAAATAAATCATACATTTACATTAGGCCTTGACAATGAAAATTTTCTTATTTAATTATGTAGTAATTAAAAAATATGAATTTATTTAATTAAATATTATATTTTTTTATCTATATTTTTATTTTTTTATATATGTCAATATTATTTTGTATTCCACAAATTTGGCTATTTATTATATTGTATGTAGAAACCCTGGTTTCTGGTATGTGTAACCCTTTCTTTATGCTCTTTAAGTATATAATAAGGGTGAAGCTTATGAGAGTTTGGATAAATTTTTGAGAGTTTTTTTGGGATTTTATACGGGTGCACGAGTGGTGCACAGTTTGTGGAAACTATCCAACACATGTAGGGAACCATGCATAGTGAGACGGGGGGAAAGGGAAGACACACAAGTTGCGCACGGTTTTTCCAAACCATGTGGAACCCTAGGAGAAACTGTGCAGTGTGGGGAATTTGGTAAACAGTGAGATTTGGCATGGTTGACACTCGGTTTGGTAATCATGCTATCCAACAATGAAAGTTCCATCATTAAGGAATTGGATATAGCATGATTAACACATGGTTTTTCTAACCATGTGATTAAATCATGCGTGAGTCAAAGTTAGATCCTTAAATTGTAAATCTAACTCATTTATACCTTTATGTGCCATTTTTCCCCCCAAAACAGAACTAACATTGGATCTTGGTCTCTCAAAGGTTTGATAAACTCTCCTCATAAATTCAGAAGAAATCTGGAGTCGTCTCTTTGTGTGTTGAAGCTCTATTCTCATGGTATGTGATCATTCATGATCGTTCTCGATAGTTTTCTTAGATCTAATTTTCTCTTTCTCTCGTTTTTATAGATCTACAGACTTTTTAGGTATATAGAAGGTTATGGATTCCAAATATGTTTATATTTGGTCTTCTTATTGATAGGGGAAGAGATATAATGTGGGTTCATGGCGATTTAACCCGGTTTTTTGACATTTTCCGTGTCGTTTATTGTTTTCGCCAAAACAGTCAAGGAAGGTGGCTTCACCCTACACTCCTCTATCTTAGAACATGAAGAATTAGTTTAAAATTGATTTATTTTATTAAAATTAATTGTTTATTTGCTGTGAAATAATTGTTGAAACCCTCTTGTGTGATGGTTTCTAGAAATTGGTAAATTGGTATGTTATTGGAAAGTGTTTTTTATAACATGATTTTAAAATGTTTATTTTAAAATAATTTTTGGTTTTCCTACATGGATGAAAAATGGTTTTAAATAAAAATTGATTTTTTATAGAATGGTTTTAACACACTTGGATTTTGGTATGAGTTGACATAGTTGTGTGGCATGTGTTAATATGCATTGGGATAGATAAGGGCGTGAAGTACCCCCCATCAAAAGTTTGGGATGGATATGGGCGTAAAGTACCCCCACCAAAGTGGTTCACTAAGTTACTACTTAGAGGAAGGATGAATCACCACTCGAGTGTATAAGAGGGTTCTTGGATTTCATGCATAGTTGGATGTATGGTTGTGTGGAATGGGATGAGTTGTGGCAGATTGAAATGTTAAATTATTTAAAGAACTGTTTATGTGATTTCCTTGGAAAACATTTTACCTTGGTTCTGTTTATATTTTTATATAAACAAATTATAAATTGTTTTATTTATTTTTTTTATATAAATTTTGTTAATATGTTCTATCCTTTTGGTGTGAGATGGGAATTCATTAGAGAAACCTTACTGTTTTTTAATACTCACCCCTGATTTGTCAATTTTGTGGTTTTGCAGATGTCATCTACTGGGACATCGGAAAAAGTAAAGTATCACACATCTTTAGCACTATTTAGTGATATTTTGGCTATTTGGTGAAGTTAGAGCATATATCTTGTGGATAATGGAGTATGGTGGTTGTCTTAGAGAGTTAATAGTTTTTCCATGGCTATTTACTTTGATATTGATTCCTTCTATTGTGGAACTCTTGGGTTGGTTTTAATATAAATGAAATGTTTGAATTTTTTTCATTTTTATCATGCATCATGTAGTGTTTTATTTGGTTATATTTTGATGGTTAATTTTTTTTCAAAGGTAAAATCATCCCCCAAATGTTAATGAATCCCTTGAAATTAATTTCCATCCATTTTAATTGAAATCTCTATGATAAAAATGATTTAACACTTCCTTTTTCATGAATTATAATTTTTTATTCTTGAATATATCATTTTTTTAATGTCTTTCTTTAGTGAATACAATGTACTATATTTTGGTGGATTAAAATTCACTAAGAAAACCACATCATTCAAATGACAACAAAATTATTACTTGTACATATAAAAAATATTATATACATAGTGAATAAACAATACTTCATTATCTTTATTTAAGGGTATTTACCAATATAGCTACATTATTTTTATAGATTCTTGTTTTATTTACACATATTTATCATGATATGTTTTGTATGGATTTATCATACCTTATTTATTTAGATAGGACCCATATTTTTGGATATGTCATTATGATGATGGGTGGGATATGAGTTATATAGCTACCATGTGCATTAGGTAAAGCGTTAAATCAAAAAAAGATAAATATGTTTATGTGACTGGGAGTAATCCCAATCCACTATTATTTTTAAAATTGGGAGTAAATGTAACTCCCTTAAAATTTACTTTAAAATAATAATATGCATGATATCTTTCATATCACGCAACATAAAATTTTAAGTGAATTGTGATATACTATAAAAATATAATTATTTAAATGTGGTCGTTATAACTTAATTGTTGAATTAGAATTCTTGAATAGTAATAAACACATTATGAATAATATTTATAAAGGTTTTATGTGATTCAAATTTATTAATTTATTCATAATAAATAAGTATTTATTTTTTAGTAAAATCATTTTATGATTAAAAAATATATTTTCTTCAAAAAATAGTTTTTATGTCATTTTGTGAGTGAATATTATAATTAATTTCTACTAATTTTAGATTTTTTATTTTATAAAATGGATATAAAAATTTATTTGAAAATTTAAAAATTATCTTAGGCTGTAATTTTTATATTTTTATGAATGGATTAATTATTTAGTGAATAGTGAAAAATAACGGTTGTATAGAAAATTGCCTTTTCCATTCAAGTATTTACAATGTCTCGTTTTGTTTTAAATTGATTTCAAAATTTCATTATAAATTTATAATTAAAAATAATCAAATTAATGTCACTAAAATTGAAATTATGCTTAATTTTTGTATAAAACATTTTTATACTTAAAAATGCATTTTCCAGGAAAACTGGTTTTTATCACGTTTTGCGGGATTATTTTAAAAGTAATTTAGGAAACTTATATGTATTTATTTTTATAAAATGAATTAAATATTCGGAATCATCATGTTCAAATTTGGTAAATTGGTAAACTTTGTTTTTGGTCATTATGAATAGTGACTGTTGTAAATATTTATCATATCGGTGAGGGTAAATCATGTAATTAAGGTTAAATATAATGTGAAAAACCTGTAAAATCAATATAAATCCTACCTTGTTTGTTATTTTATGAGTTAGTTCTAATATCCACATCGAATATTCTAATATATGGCAACTTGGTGGAATTTTTCTTTGATAATAACATTAATATTATTTGAAGAAACGAATCAATCCAAAAATGTCACTCTCTTTGTCATAATTACTCTAATATTTTTTCATATAGATAAAAAGTGGTTCTGTTTGGTTATAAATGGTTATTTGAAAGTTTAAATAAATTTTTTATTATGATAATTTATTTTTAATTTTTAGTGATCAAATAATAACCTTAAATGTTTATGCAACTTTGACATTGAGCTGGTGCAAGCAAACGAGAAATAAAGTAAATGATTTTAAAAACATAACAAGTAATATTTTTTTGGTGAGTTATTGTGTTCCAAAAAAATGGATAAATATAATGTATTATTGATATGTTAAAATTTTATATTCAAATTAAATTAATGTTTTGATATTTTTTTAACGTCAAATTATGTAAATTGTCTCGAAAATGACATTAATGGTATTTTATGTTAGATAATATTTTATTAAATGATAAAAATATTATATTTGAATAATTTAAAATGGTATGGTATATAATTTGAACCATTTTAACTTATGGGTCACTTTCCCTTTTATAGTAACTTTTTTGTCTCCTAATGACTAAAAAAAATTATATCGTGGTGATCATCAAAAGGATTAACAGAGGGTTTAAACTAAGAGATAATGGTTAAAACAACAACTAAAATTGTCTAAATTTTATTGGATGAGTGTATCTAGACTTTTATCCATCCTAGATTCTAAATATATAATTTTATATCCACTTGAACATGAAAATTAATTTTTATTAATTTAATACTTTAATTGATTCCAATAGTGCCCCTCTCCTCTCATATATAAAAACACCACATCTCCTATATTCCCCACACTTCTTAATCAACTTAGCTTGACTAAATCCTAAAAAACATCTTATTAACTTAATTTTCTAAATTATATAGTTTTTTATACTCTTAAAATACCATCCATGTTGTCCTTGATGATAGATCCAAATAAGGTTCTTCAAGAGAAGGTAATCATCTTAATCAAGATTTTTCATTTTACTTATTCTTACACATCATTAAATTTTATCCTAATCATTAAAATATAATAAAATAATTATCTCCCTTATACTTCGATTTTATTATGTTAATTTAATAACCTTATTCATCACATTTTTCATTCTATGTGGAATGAAAACATTGTTCATGTGTACGTGTAGACTACCACCTCAACAAAATGATGTGTTTTTTCATCACCGCCTCTCATGGATGTTTATAAGTATATATATATATATATATATATATATATATTAATAACATAGTTATCATTATATAAATATAATATATCATCTATATTTATACCCTTCCATCCGTTGGAAAATGGTAATGTTTTTTATACATATGTGAAGATTACTACCTCCACAAATCAATGTGTTTCATTTTTCATGTACGCCTTTAATGGATTGTTTTAAAATTTTATTTAATGTATAAAAATGATAATTATTCCATAATTATTATTCTGTATATGATTTAACCATGACAACTTTAACCATGGTCAACCCACCGAAGACGTTTTGCAATTATGAACTGAAATTCCTCAAAACACTTAATGTGAACATAACCGATTAAGTAATTAAATATGTCATTGAAATAAATGGAATTAATAATTTAATGATATGGTATTAAAGGAAAAAAATATTCTTAAACACATAAATACTTACTATTATGTTTATTATACAGAAGTTGAATGATATACATAGTAATTATGGACTCAAGGTAAGGAATTTCTTAACTTAATTTCCATTCATTGGACCATAATTATACTTTATTGATAATGTTATGCCATGATTATGTGTGAAATGAAATTTTGTTTTATTATGTTTTATATCCACTTTTTTTCAATTTATGCACATAATCTCTTCATTGATTAAATTTTAACTTTAATGATGCACTCTTTGTAAAGATTATTTGTCTCAATATTGTTTTTTGAGGCATGTCTTGTATTATGCACATAATTCCTTTTATAAGTTTTATATGACACCTATTGAGATATTATATCATGAATTAATATTTCATCATGATATTTAAAAGCTCCTTTGATTTTCTCTCTTTCATGAGATATTTATTCAAATATTATAAAAGTTTCAAGGGCTTCCATGGTATCAATTGTCATTTCTTAAGACATAATTCAAGTTATGAACGCTGATTTAATTTATATGGAGTATTTATTGTCTCATGAATGTGTTTTAACATATTATTTCATAGAAATTAAGGGTTTTATAGAATCATGTTCTGTTCCTTCATTCAACGGCTTTTTTATTCAAGTATTATCCAAGTTTCAAGGGTTTCTAGTCTCAAACTTCCTTTATTGAGACATGTTTTTGTTGACACACTTATATTAATTTATGTGGTGTTGAAGAACACCACGGATTTTTGGCTTGGTTTGAGAAATCCTGAATATCCAATGGTTCTTGGTGAGTTTGTGTTGTTGTATTTGTTTACAACCTTACCTGAGGAACTCATAAATTTTATGGGGATTGATCTAGTTTGTATGGAGTTACATATCATGGAAGAAAGTTTCATGATGCAATAAAGTGTTTTTAAAAGGGATTGAGGTTGGTTGAATCATTTCTATTTGAGTTAAGATTTAATTATAGATCCACATAGCCGAATTTTTAAAGGGTTAATCTATATATCCGATTTGGTGAAGTGAGTATCACGTAACCATTTTTTATATGTAGGCGATTCATGTAGCCATATCTTCTGGGTAGGAAAATCACACAACTGATTCATTCATGTAAATGAATGATTCACATATCCAAATGATCTATGTATCCTATTTTGTAATTCATTTAGTCATTTTTAGCGATGTAGCTGAGTGGTTCAATTAGAAAAATGGTCCAAGTAGCCAAATTTACACAGATGAGTTTCACCAATCTGATTTCCATATAGGAATTATAAGAAGAATTGGTGTAGAATATTTTCAATATAGCCAATTAATAATTCATTTATCGGATTTTCTACACAACTGATTAAGAATAACATAGCCAATTTTTTATGTATCTATTTTTTCTTCATGTAGATGATTTAGAGTCTTCACTACATGTAGGTTGATTTTCTGCATGTTTTTAGAATTAAAGTATTTAGAAGTGATTTTATTATGATGTTTCATAGAAGGTTCTGAATTCATTTTTGATCATAGGAAATAGATTTTAAAGCCATAATGGATATGTAGTTGTTGACTATAGTTATAGATATCGTGGGGTTATTATGATTACGTGACTCTTTCTTCGTCGAAGTGATTAATGTAGTGGAATCTTTTGATGATGTAATATCAAAAGAAAGCGGTTGAGAAAAGATGAGTCCGGAGCTGAGGTTGAATATTTAGTGATAAAAATATAATGTAACTCATTTCTTTATATGGTGAAATCCAAGTCTAAGAATATTTGTGCAGCGCATTTCAAGACTATACTATGGTAAATTATTTCTCACATGTTTTTAGAGGCTCATAGGGGTGGATCTTCATCTTCTATTGGTGAAGCAACCTAGTTTATTTGGTGATATTCTTAATATTTGTAATCATATTTTGTATTTCAGTGTGAAGTATTGATGGTGGGTTTGAATCCTTACATATGTGGTGGGATACTGCATGAATGCTTGTTAGAGGATTTCACTTGGGGATGTAGTGAAAAAAATCTATGGTTGGGGGTAACAACCAACCACAACAAGGAGTAGGATTCCACATTGGATTCAAACCATGTAAAAATAGTGTGTTCCATGATATTTTATTTTCTACATGATCAACAGGAGGAAAAGTTTTTCTATTTGAGTGTATCGTGCTCTAACAAGTCATAGAGGATTATTTTGTTTAAAATAAATTATAAAAACCTCCCTCCACTGATTCAAACCCATTTCTCAGTGGAGGAAACCAATCGTACAAGGAACTTTAAGTGTATACACTAATTCATGACATGTGATATTATGACTCTCTATACTAATAATATTTTATGTTCCCTCTTATTTTATTTCATTCAAATGATTTTTGGTTTTAAAAAATTATAAAGGGGTTTTCTTTAAAAAAGTTGTTTAAAAGTTTATAAATAATTTTAACCAAACTCCTCTACATTATTTATATTATTTCAAAAAAAATTTAAGCATAAATGATTTCCTAAATTTCTTTTCAATGATATTTTACATTATTTTAAAAGGTTTTAAAGGAAACATATTAATGTTTTTCATATGGGATACGTGTGACTCTCTTTACAAAAGTTTGAAAAGAATGTTTATTTTTAATGTTTACAACATGAACGGATTTTCCTATCATCATGACCATTATTTTATTTTATAATTATTTTATAATTTTCCATGGTTATTTTAAAATAAAATATTTTTATCAACATTATGGATATTTTTATAAAGTTTTGTCAAAAGAAAAGGATATTTTTCTCATTTTCAAAGAAATGTCTTAAATGTTCTTTTAAATTTATTTTTCATCTGTGGAAATATTAATTATTATTTTTCTTATGCTTCTATATAGATATTTTCTAAATACCATCCTTTATATTTTTATGGATGGATTATGATTGTTTTAATGGACTTTTCAGGGAACATGTTTCTTTTCCAAAGGTTAATCAAGATAAAAAAGAAATTACCGCTATTTTCAAGGGTGTTATATTAAAAAGTGAAATATTTTAAATGTTTTGTTCATTATATGGTACTTGGACATATGTATGGAAGATTTATGGGTTTTTTTATAAATCAAAGATGGGTGGGTCCATCATATCACTCCAATGCATTGAGTAAAGTGATGAGGTAAAATATTGTAAGTTACTCCTAAGAGACGATAGAGTTAGATAGTGTAAGTTACTCCTAAGAGATGAAAAACGTTTCTAAATATGAGTAGCTCAAAAGAGATAATGTAATTAAATATTATAAATTACTCCTAATATTATGTTGTAATTATCATATTTAGGTGATTCTATGAAGAATACATGATTTTCCAAGACACCTACATAGTTTTTCAATGTATGCTATGAGTTATAATGAATCTTTTCCTCAAGGATTACATTCACACGGATCATTATCATTGAATTATATAACTCTTATATTATGTAAAATATTTATTCCATGTCTCATGATTTGTTATCAACTTTTTATGAGTATTAATTCGATTATGTTATGCTCATTCACTTTGATTATGCCATTATACCCTTATACAAATCTTATTCCCAATAATTATATTCAATTATTAATTATTATATTTACCCTTACTGATCTCTTTAGTTTACCCTTATTATGTATTATATTTTCTCATGTTAAGAAGTTTGATTTTAAATAAATTGTGTCTATAAAGGTTTTATGTATGAAGAATTTTATGGTAGATATTGAAGACTTATTATGAAATAATAAAATTTGGGTATAGTAAGAAAAATGATCACTTAAAGACATTGGTATTTTTATGTAATATTTTTTTCTAATTCTCTAAAACATTAAACCTATATGGTCCTTAGGTATGTATGTGATCCAATATATTTGTTTTATGTTTTTTGTTTGAGATGACTAAAATTGATTCACATTTATCGATATCAAAGAGAGAAATGTAAAAATCGTGTTTCTAGAACCGGATTGGGGATTTCAGCTTTGGGGATATTATAGTTGGTTTCAAATCAGGTTTTAGATAACTTTATAGAATATTATTTTTTCATTTGAGGTTAAATTAAGAGTTATGGATACTATCATGGGTTAATATGTTTATGATTGATCATATTTTCAATGGAGAAAATTGTTTTTTTAATTTCATATGTGATTACACCTAAAAGTTATTTGAACATCGTACTAGGTTTTAGGAAGGATGCTCTATTGAGGTAATTATGATATATTAGATATTAGGAAAACCTGAAAAAAAAAATTGTTCAAATGTAATTTTTTATTGTATAAACTAAGTTAGCTGCAAATATATCATATTTTTCTTTTAGTTTTGTGTATTTCTTGAGTTGGATGCTTGCTTATTTGATATACCTTGTTTCATTTTTTTTAATATTTTTAAAAAGGATTAATTCATTATTAATAGATCTATAACATACATAGTGTTCATTATAAACCTCTAAGTGGAATCTCCATGTTGAATATTATTATTTTGGGTGAAATTGTTCCTAATGGTTATTCTTTGAGGCCATGTTGCTTGTCTCTCATGTGAAGGGAATTGAAACACCCCTTGTGTATATAATAAGTCAGACCAGGTTCCCTAATTAGAGGTGACCCTGGGTTTTTTCAAGACCATATCTATAATTAAAGAATAATAAAATATGTATGATAATAATAAAAATAAATGTCATAAATAATTTCTAGTTTAATAATCTAAAACAGGCTTACAAAAAATACATTCAAATTTAAAAAATACATTGTGGAATATTATGAACAATTTCAATCCTTTACATCTATAAAGAGTTTAATACTATAAATTAATACCTTAGGAGTTTATGGAAACATATAACAACCACCATCAACCATTTCTATTTAATTAAGGGAGATATCAAATCTTGGATGAAATGACTTCAAAAAGAAGAAACATTAAAGATTAAACAAATAAATGAAAAATAAAAGAGGATAAATTAATTAAATAGAATAGTAAATATGAAATAAATATATATAAGGTTACTAATGATGATATTAAAAAAATTAATTATTCATGAGGTTAGAGGGTATACGAAGCAGACTGGTACATGAGTAAGGGTTTATTTCTAAATCAAAATTAATTTCAATTATTATTCATCAGTATATTATTTTCTCTTTTTGTATCATATCCAGGATCTAGAATATATTCAATATTGTTTTACATTAATTTTTTATTTATTTATAGTCTCTTTTTAACCCTCATGGATTTGTTTTTTATACATCACTTTTTCATAAGGAGTTTCCTACATTTCAGTTCTTGTGGATATTTTCTTTATCACCCTTCATCCCCTTATCTTCCTTTTTCAACTATTCATAACATGATTCTATTATGTTATTTAAACATTCATATTGTACATTACTAATGGGATAGTCCTACAAAACTTCCTCCCTTCAATTTATTTCCTTATGAAAAAACCTAAGAAGTTTATAGAAGAATATTTTCCGATATCAATCTTCCTCTACCTTATTTATCAACATCAACCCCTTTTTTCGAAATTTTCTAATTATTGGAAAATTAATTATTTAAAAAATGTTTAAAAAATTTCATTACATTTGATAATGATTTTTAAATGTGACTTTTTGCGCTAATTTAATAATAATTCCCCCCAACAAAATGAAATGTATTTTCAATATTTCTCATTTATCTTCCACTCTATTCATACCAAGATTATTCTTCAAATATATTATTTATATTATATGTTATATTAATTTTACATTTTTTGAAATATGATTCTTTGTAAAATAAATAACACATTTTAGTTATTACTTGAAAATGATAGTTTATATATTTATTTCTCCGTATAAAAAAATAAAATATTAGTTTTATAAAAAAAAATTTTATTTTAAATATTTCAATAAAAAAATAAACTACATTAATATTATTTTATATTCAATCATTTTAATCATTTCTTAAATTTTATTTTCTCAATTTATATATTTTTTATCAAATAATACATTGACAAAAAAATCATTTCATGTGTTATACAAATTCTTATATAAATATGGGGTTTTTAAAAAATTAAATAATTTCATGATATTGGGTTTTATGATTATTTTATTTTTTAAAATTGTAATTTCTTTTGAATTAAATCTATTATTTAGTTAAACATTCCAGATTTTCCATGATCACGTATCTCACTTTTTTATGATCTATTTTTAATACATATAAGTCACATTGATAACGATTTTCTACTTATTGAGCATTTAAGCACACTCTTATCATATGTTTCTATATTTATACTTGTAATCATAGTTTATAGTGATATTTTTATCAAATTTATAAGTGGTCTATGATGAATAATTTCGAAAAAAACATTTATATTTTGATGATGTAAAATGTACCTAGTTTCAAAGGAAATCAAACTTTTGATTGTGGATGTTTTTTATGCTTCATGTTATTTGTAAAATGCATCTATATTTCACACCAGATTCAAAAGTGTGGACCTAGGGAACTTTAGTTCGTATCAGTACATATTTTGGTAGTTTATGAAAATTATGATGAAAGAAAATTCAAATATAAATCTTTCATTTATAACCATCATATATAGAGTAATACATTCAGTATAACTTATATTAACCTATAAGGAATGAATTTTTTTGTAATTGTATGCAATATTATGATATTATCATAGTTTCTTTTTAAGATAAAATTTGGGTTTTGTTGGAAATGTTAGAAAGAGAGGATAAATTTTTATCAAAGAGTTAAATTTGTGAAGAATAAATTTCATTGAGGTTAGAATATAACATCCCAAATTTTCAATTAATTTGTTTATAAAATTTATCCCTAAAATTTATACATGTAAATACTAGGTTCATTTAGTTTTTTAAAGATAAAAACCTATAATTTTTCTAAATAATTATTAAATAATATTTTTTAATTACATTTATAAATTAATAAAAATTCTTTACCTCTTATCCTGAAATAATGATTTAATGACACTTCCGAAAATTAATAGTGTACCCATTGATAACCCTATAATGAATAATAATAAATTGTTAATTCATGTATAAAATAGTATAGCATGTATAACATTTAAATGGTGTAATAAAATCACTTTTTTAGAATTCATTATCACTTTTACTTAACTACGTAACACATATTTATTATTATATATTAATATGGTCATTATAAAAGTAACTTCTTAATGGTAATGTAATTGTTAACATATCATTATACTTGTTTTATTAGTTAGTATCATATAACCATATACAGTGACATGATAAATTTTAGTGTGTTATGAAATTTAATATGTATTATAATAAAATAATATTGTTAGATAATATTTTTAAGTGTAAAACCAAATTTTATGAGGAATTTTTAAATAACATAATATTTCAAATATGGTTTAAATTTTCATTATCATATTCTATGAAAATGTTTTTATAATTTAATATTTTTCTTTTAAAATTGTATGTATTGGGTTTTACACTAAAATAATGTGGTTAAATATTTATTATTTTCATTTTAATTATAATTTCCCATATATAAATATTTTCCATATTATCATGAAAAGGAAATTAATTTTGGATAAGGGTGTCATTAGAGAACTGAAAACATAAATTATCATTGTCATCACATTTTATCCATAATATATAATGTTCACGTCATGAAAACCATATTTGTAAATATTTATTGAAATTATAAATTTGTTCTAATTAAAATATAAATTTTATTAAAGAAAAATAATTTTTAAATCAGTTTGTAAAAATTATCTTACAGTGAGTATTATGTTTTTTTCAAAAAAATGAATTACGGTTGAATAGTTAAAAATAATCCATTATTATATATTGTAAATTTTATGTCATCATCATGTTATTAATGTGACGTAAAAAATAATAAACCATTCTAAAAAAAATTCAATTCAATTCAATTAGTGACTAACATAATTAATATTAAAACAATTAAATTAATATGAAAACCAATATATCAATTTTATAATTCTATGTTATATTTTATTCAAATATAAAAATATATTTTATTTTTTTTGGACTGGCAATATGAATCTTTTTATTACGAAAATGAAATGTGGGTACATTGATAAGGAAAATATAGCATCATGGGGGGTGGAAATGGCCAAGCCCGAGAGAATCACCACAAATAAAATTCTTACTCCCTTGGAATATAGACAATAGTAGAATAGATAATAAACTCTTACTCTTGTAAGCCATTAGAGGATGAGAAATCCTCAACAAATTTTCCTTCACACCAGATGTGAAGAATCTCCACTCCATACAGTATCATGTCTCTGTTGGAACTAATAGTGCAGGCTATACTCCAGTGGAAAGGAATAAGACCTGATAAATACAGAACCATCAGAGCTAAGTCCTTTTCGATTATAAATAATAAAATATTCTTTCAGATACATAATGATAATAAAGAAAATAAGGCACAAGTTTCGGTGATGAGATAATTACTCCTCCAATGGCCCGAAAGACTTCATTTATTTTTTATTTATTTATTTTGATAATCCACTTTTCAAGGGGTGAGGTAGAACCCTTACAAGTTAGGTAGGCATAAGTATTGCATGGACCATAGGCCTTAGAATAATTCCTTGCCCATAGGCTTCAAACATTACATACATCCCAAACTAACTACATGGAACTGCTCCTCCCCAGCATATTCATCGTGAAATCAGATCTCTACCTTTGCATGGCTGTTAGGCTAGGCTTTCTCGTGCATGCACAGGCCTGTCCCATGAAAAGTGTCATACCCTCAAATTCTTGAAATCCATTTAGCTTCTGCTATGGTGAAAGGCTCTTTGCTCATCCTTCTTCTGGAGCTTGTTCTTTGTAGTTTTTCTGGTTTTCATCTACACTTATGGTGGCTCGAAGGCCTTAAGTTGGCCCAAAGGCCTTGAGGTGGCCCGAAGGCCTTACTGACCCAAAGGCCTGGCTGGCCTGAAGGCCTTAAAGGACCCAGCAACCATATATTTTTCTTTGATACTACTTTCTATTGGATTGGTCCCATTATGATGAGCATCGTTGTGAAGTTCCCATACCACCCAGAAGACGGCTATAAGAAGATTCATCTTAGCCTAAAAATCTGAAGGCTCACATGCATTTATCTAAAAATAAATAATAATCAAATGATCGACTAAATGTAAATGAACATCAGCCTTCATTAATCCTATGATATTTCACCATATATAGCAATCCCATTCCCCTTCATAAAATAGGTTTCAGATGGATTCCATCTTTTCATTTCCACAACACAGGCACATTGAAACAAGAGTGACAGGTTTCTTCCTCACTTCGGCATCCACAGGGAAAGAAAGATTCAATTTATGCCAAATGATAAAATTTACATTAAATTTATTTATTTTACACCAAAATTGTGTGGCCTATTCATCATCACTGTTTTGCACCTAAATGAGGTTGCGAAAAAATGAGAGACTGAACCGGCCCGAGTCAGTTGGGGTGGAAAAACACACCTCGAGTTGCTAGAGTGTAAGAGCCTCTAGTCCAAGTCAAGCATGGAATCAATTAATTTAGGATGCAATCATGCCTAACAGAAGTAGTTGTTTAGAACTGGGCACCAATGAAAGAAGTGGATATTACCAATCCAGTTGTCTTTCCATGAGAGAATGTTTAGAACTGGGCACCAATGAAAGAAGCGGATATTATCAATCCAGTTGTCTTTTCATGAGAGAATGTCACCACTAATAATAACCTATTGATATTTATATTTCAAGATAACAATGGACTCACAAAGACCCTTACAAATGTGAGATCACATCATATATTGATCAAGCCAGTGAACCACAAATTTTTTCATACGTTCGTCTAACAAATATTTCCCAAAGATATGGTTTAGGAAAAAATCTCATGCGAGTTTATCTTGCATGCACTATATAGTCTCATGGATTTTTTTAAGATTAATTTCTACCTCTATAAAGGGATTAACCATCCTTGAAGAACTGGGCCAATGATGTCTACCACCCTATGAAGCATCCAATGTGAAGCTGTTGAGGATCGTTTTGATTCTGATTATAAACTTAAGAGCCTGAATTACTGCTAGGATATGAATAGGAATGGAAGAAAGGAAACTATTGAAGATGGTGATATTACGTCCAATATATAGAAATCTACTCTTTTAATTTGTAATTATATATGTGATTTAGTTGAGGATACCTTCAAATTATTGGATACAGACTATTTATTCAACAAGAGAGCTCCCAAGTATTCAATATGTAACTATCTTTTAGAAATACCTATCCTATCTTTGATGGATTTTGTATTCCTTATTAAGAATTTGTTGGGAATATAGTCAATGATCTTAATGATATTAATTCATTGACCACTCCCGCTACTATACTAAATAAGAATCACTTTGACCCATTGCATTAAATTTCTTCTTCCATTGATAAAGAAGTGCATATCATTCATGGTGAATAAGTGGGAGATTCCAACGAACCCATACCATCCATTGAAAGAATGAACCCTTACAATTGAAATTTCATAGATCATGTTCTTGATAAGAACATCCAGATTCATGATATATAAGCTTGGTGGGAGAGGGTATCCTTGGCGAAGACCTCAGGATAACTTGAAAACCCCAAACCTCCTCCCCAAAAGGGAGATCAAAAACTGGGGTGAAGAGAAGTAGAAAACAAGAAGGATGTTGGCCCATTTTAAAAATCTACATTGCCTAAGAACTTATTGGTTTAATTTTCATTCCATTATATTATAGTCTTTCTTCATAACAATCTTGACCATGGAATTGGATCTAACCACTTTCCTATCAATGTCCACTAACATTTCTTGACATTGGCCAACCGCCCTTGTATACTTGAGAAACCAATGATGTTCATCTGAGATTTGATGAGGTAGTATATTTGATAGTCTCTTATTAAGGATCATTTTAATAACCTCCTAGGATAAATTAAATAGGTTTAGGGGTGAAAATTCACTGATGTTGTTTGGATGGTTCACCTTGGGAATCAGAACAAGAACTGTGGAAGTGGTAAAACACAGGGAAGAAGACCTCCCTTGAAATAATTTTGAACAGCACATATTAGGTATTGTTTGATTCTATTCCAAGATGAAATATATAAGGATCAAAGAAAGACATTAGGACCCACTATGCTATCTGGCTTAAGTCTTTTAAGAGAATCAAATATTTCATCCTCCTTCAAGTTGTCTTTAAAGGAACCATTATTACAGTCCTCCAACGTGAGGGTAATTTTATTAAAAAAATTATTATATTATTCATTTAGTGGGTATACATATCTTGCTCTATGATGAGGGTCTGCTAAAAGATCCTTGAAGTGGGAGGGTCCCTAAGGAAAAATGTATCCAATGTCACCGTAGAATGAGTCTTCTTCAAGTTGTATGATAATCCAAATAAAAAAACTGATTTTCATGTATGTATGCATGGAGATATGTTTTGCTAGAATCTTTTTTCAGCAAGCCATATATCGTCAAATTGTCTAAATTTATAGGATAAAAGTAAGAAAATATCTTCATCTCATTGATTCTGAAGTCTTCCAATAAGTTTATTGATCATAGCCGGAATATCTTCCAACAACGGCCCAAGAGCTGGTTGTGTATTTCTCCATTCTAAAATGGTTTCTGTTCGTATACACAGTTTGTTCTAGAATTTAACCCATGAATACCCTCGGAAATAGAGAATTACACCGGTTTCATGAAATTTTCATCCTCCATCCATCTATTGAAGAAGTGTAAGATGTGAATAGGAGACAGAGAACTTTGGATCTAGAGCAGTACTAGAGAATGATCGTAAGAGGACTCATCTAAGTGGGAGACAATTATGTGTGAGAAATTTGTTACTATATGCATTATCCAAGAACCTGTCAACCCAATTCTATATTCTTCTACCTCATCTCTTATTGTTACACCATGTAAAATGGTCACCATTGATTCCCATATCCATTTGATTACTAAAGATAATAATACTCATAAAACATCCATATCCTTATTTGAGTAAACACCCCCATATTTTTCGATTTATCGGTTGTGGAAACGCCATGAGTCACAACAATAAATGATTGTAGGTGAAAAAAATATAGAAACAAAAGAATAATATGTTGAATATGGACACAATGATTTACGTGATTTGGTAATATTCACTATGTCCACAATGAGGCAGAATCACTTCACTATAATTCGAAAGCACAGTTACAAAGATGTTTAAGAGTTTTACAGACACCAAAACCCTATCATGAATGAGAAAATAAAGAAGAAGAATCATTGTACCACCAACATCATAGTAATTCCATTGTGCTATAGTGAATGGTGGATGGATGTTAGTACTACTACAGTACTACAACCACCCATGTCCAGGATACTATAGTGCAAGAAGTCCATGGAGCTATAGTACCATTGTTTCCAAAGTTTGCGTTTCTACAAAGGGTGGATCAGGCTTCAAGTGAGAGATTGTTGCATTGGTGTAACCCGGACTGTTTGGATGATGTGGGGCTAAATTCTAGGGGTATACTACACAAAAGACCATAACTCTTGCAGGTCGAGCTTAGTGGTGAGCTCGTTAGGGGTTAGAGGGGCAATAGGCCATGCTCTAGGGGCTTAGGGGCCAAAGGCCCTTGACTCCGAGGTTGGGGAACTGTAGCAACTCAGACCGACTACAGCAGAGCTAACAAGACGATATCGACATGACAGTGTAACAGTGCAGACTTTGACACGATTACTATAGCATCTTGAACTTTATAGACAATAATATCTTAGTTCCATGGAATTATAACCACCAGTCACTATAACAACTTGAACATAGGTGGTCACAACATTGTAGAAGTGAGGACTTCCAGCGACTGTTCACTGTAGCACAGTAGACATACCGCGTGATTGGTGACACAGTGATTCTTTTTCTTTATTAGCTCTTTCAACATAGGGTTTTAGTGTGTTTGAAACTCTGAAACCTTCCTGTAATTATGCTACCAAATTATAGTGAAGTGATTCTACCTCTTCTTAGAAATAGGGATTATTTCCAAACCATGAATATCAATGTGGATCTGTGTTCATCTTCTTTTTCTTTTCTTGTTTATATATTTTCTTCATCTGCAAAATTTTTTTGCTATGAATCCCAGTGTTTCTGCAACAACTAGTATCAAAGTTTGAGTTTATAATTCTCAAATTAAACATTGGATGTGAATTAAGAAAAGTTGAAGATTTATCACATCGATGGAACTGACTTCAATTAATGGAGGATGTAGATTGAGTTATCTTTATAAAAAAAATGAAATTTCCACCTCTGAGTGTAAAACTGGGTGATATGGAACAGAAAAAGTGGGAGGTACTTGATCAATGGGTTCTATGAGTTGTTCATCTTTCTTTGGTCAAAAACATGACATTCAACATCAAAGATAAGAAAATAACGGTTGGGTTGATGCCAACTCTCATGAATATGTATGAGAAGCCTTCAGTGTCAATTAAAGTGTTTTTGATGTGGCCATTGTTAAATCTTAAAATAATTGAAGTGAGGATTGTTTAATATCACATAAATGAATTCAATATTATCATAGTTCAGTTGAAATTGGTGAGAATTGAGCTTGAAAACGAGGTATGTGCACTGGTTTTAATTTATTCATTACTTGACAGTTGGGAAGCGACTGTAACAATTATGAGCAGTTCATCAGGGAATACCAAGCTCATTATAAAGGATGTGTGGGACCAGATCCTTATTGATAATATTCAATGAGAATCAGGAATATTCTCTGATTTTTCTTTGAACGTGGAAGAAAGAGGAAGATATGCATAATGATATAATCACAGAGGACGATCAAAGTCAAAAGGAAAGAATTGAGACAAGGAAAAAGGGGTTGGTCCTATCTACTAGATTTCTGGGAAGAAAGGACATGTTAAGGAGTGAAGAAAAAAATTAAAGTCACCTAAAGAAACTAATGACGCACTACTACTGAGCATGGATAGCCCTATGAGTCTGGGTTTTTAGACTCGGGTTCGTATTTCCATTCCATGTTAGAGAAAGGTTTCTTGAACAATTATGTTTCTGAAATTTTTGGAAAAAGGTGATTCTTAATGAGGATGAACGCTTTCATATCATGGGTAAGGGTGATACATGGTTTAAAACCAACGGTGGGAGTTTTCTGGTTCTAGAAAATGTGAGGCATATCCCTTGTTTAAGAAGAAATATCATTTCTATCAGGAAGCTTGATGATGTAGGTTTTAGTAGGACTTTCACTAGTAGTGCATGGAAGATCACCAAGGGAGATATGGTCATAGCTTGGGGAGAAATGAATGGTACCTTGTACAACATGACAGAAACATGGATGGACATGCTTGCATCAATAAATTTTTTCGGTGATTCACGACCATGACACTACAGGTTAGAAAACATGAGTGAAAAGATGATGAAGGTGCTGGCAATAAAAAAATGCTACTGGAGCTGAATTTAGTGGAGTGCCTGTGTAAAGATTGTATCTTCACAAAGCATAAGAATGTATCTTTTATGAAAGTAGGAAAAACATTAGAGGTTGGGAAACTAGACTTGCTGCACATAGATGTTCGGGGGCCTGTACCAGTACATTCCCTTATAGGGTCACAATATTATGTGACATTTATCGATGAATCGACAAGGAAGGTATGAGTTTACTTTCTGAAAAGAAAATTTTCTTTGTTTAAGGTGTTTCATATGTGGAATTTCATGGTAGAAAATGAGTTGAGAACTAAATTGAAATGTTTGAGGTCTGACAATGGTGGAGAGTATAGTGGTAAGGAGTTCAGAAAATTCTGTTCTAATAATGGAATTCGGTGGGATAAGACTCTTCCAGGTACACCACAACAGAACAATGTAGCTGAAAGTATGAATAAGAAACTAAATGAACATTCCATGAGTATGTGGCTACACTCAGGATTTCCCAAAACCTTATGGGCTGATGCAGTGAACATGAAAGCATATCTCATCAACATGAATCCATTTTTACCATTGAAAGAATGTCTACCCGAGTAGATATGGTATGGTAAGGAGGTAAGAGTCACATTTATGAGTCTTTAGTTGTTTGGAATATGCATATATTGATCCTAATGCAAGGGTAAAAGCTTGATGCTTTGTCCAAATCATGTTTCTTTATTGGTTATGATTTTGACGAGTTCGTTTACCATTTTTGGGAAGATCATAACAAGATGATCATTAAAAGACATAACGTTATATTTAATGAAGGTTTCGGGTACACAGATCATTATGCAATTGAAGTTGATAGTGGGAACAAATAATTGGAATTTCATGAGAAAGTGGATCTTGATGGTGTACCTAATAATTTGGCACCAAAACCAGTGAATGCTACCCCTCAAATGGAGGTGATCAACAAGTGTGGAAATTCCAATGAAGATGTATTAACCATTATTAAATTATTTTTTATTGACTAACAGTGGAGAGCTAGAAACTTTTTAAAAATAAATACAGTTGAAGGAGTCGAGCAAGTGAGAGTTGACTTTGAAGGATGAGATGTATTCATTACACGACAAAAATACATTTCATTTGACACCTCTAACATAAGAAAAGAAATCACTATAGAATAAATGGGTATACTAGTTCAAGGAATAACATAATAGAAAGAATAGGTACAAGGAAATATTGGTGGTAATAAAAATCAATAGAAGGGAGGTGTAGATTTCACTAAAATTTTCTCTCCTGTAGTGAAGCTTACCATCATCTGGGTGGTTCTTAGTATTTTTGCATCAGAAGACTTATACCCAGATTAGCTTGATGTAAATGTTTTTTTCCTTCATGAAGATCTGGAGGAGTACATCTATATGCAGTATTCAAAGAGATACACTGAGTTAGGGAAGAAAGACCTAGTGTGAAAACTCTAGAGAAGCTTATATGGGTTAAAGCAAACACTAAGGCAGTGGAATAAAAAGTTTGATTCATTGATGACTAAAACAAATACAAACTGTGTGACATGAATCAATGTTGCTACACCAAGTATTTTTGTGATGAATAAATTATACTGCTTCTATATGTGGATGACATGATTTTTTCAAGATCATGTATGAAAAGGATTGATAAGCTAAAAGGGAAACTGATTGAGAAGTCTAAGATGAAAGATCTTGGAGAAGGTGACAAGATTTTGGAGATGAAGATCAAGAGAGACCACACATCTGAAACATTGATGTTATCACAATATGACTACTTTGTAAAGTTTTTGAGAAGATTTAGTATGTTGGAAGAAAAACCAAACTATATTCCCATGGTGGGACATTTCAAATTATCAAAGGAGTAATAACCGAAGATGACCAAAGTGGTTGAGTACATGGCAAAGGTTTCATACGAATAAGTTGTTGGGAGACTGATGTATGTCATGGTTTTTACTCGACTAGACATTTCTCATGCAGTGGGAGTTGCAAGAAAGTACATGGTTAACCCTGGAAAGAAAATTGGGAAGCTATGTAGTGGATATTGAGATTCCTGAAGAGAAGTAAGGAAGTATCTCTCTTCTTTGGGAAAGTAAATTCATTACAAGGGTAGATCGGGATTCAAGTGGGAGTTTGTTGGATTGGTGTAGCCCAATCTGTTTGGATGATGTTGGCCCATATACAAGCATCTCATACTACATAATAGAACGCAAATCTCACTGATTGAGATCTACAGTGTGCTCGTTGGGGTTTGTGAGGGAAACTCTCCCTTTCTCCAGGGGTCGAAGGTTTCTGGTCCAAATTTTAGAAATTTTATCAACTCTGGTCGACTGTAGCAGAGCTGACCAGGAGACACCGATAAGACACTGTAGGAGTGCGGATGTTGGCATGGTTACTGTAGCATCTCTGGCTTTCGAGATAGTAGTACTGTACTCCATGAACGTCTAGTCATCGAACACTATAGTATCTTGGACTTAGGTTGTCCCAGGACTATTGCAGTGCGAACTTTCAGCCACAATTCAGTGTAGTAAAATGGACTTACTTTGCGGTTGGTGACATAGTCCTGGATGGGAAATGTTTGGAAGACATGAAAGTGGTTGGAAGATCAGGACATGGGCATGTGTGACAAGTGGAGGCTCATAGATAGGTTGGTGGAGATGAGGTTCCTTGGAGACCTAGTGGCAAACTTCCAAGTCAGGTTGGGCCAGCACTGCGGGATAGTTATGGTAGGCAAGGAAAGGGTCACGGTTGGAAAGTCAGACATGGAGAGGCTACACCGGATGGTAGGGTTCGGTGCCCAGGATGCAGTGGGGACACAACTCTATAAGAACAAGTCCTCAGTACCTGTATGAGTGGAAGAGGCAAACATATAGAGGTTCGTCCAATCCCCATGCCTTTTGAATCTAGGGAATGAAGTGTTGGTCTGCATGGCATATATCGCTCACTTGGGAAACTTGGAAGGTACGTTGTGAATTGAAGATAAAAAATCTATAATGAGGGAGGCATAAGAGACATGTCACCTAGGCATAGTGGAATTCAAGGGGTTCTTGTGGGATGCATCGCAATTAGACACAGTGAGTTCCCTAAACACGTGCAGGTATTCATGTTATGCCCCACACCTGATGTCTCACACGAGGGTGCCATGATCAATAGGATACTGCAGATTAAGAACGAGAAAGAAATGAATGAGTCGATTGAGAATGACTTGAAGGAACATATCACATCTCCAGTCTTGAGAGCCTGTATTAAAGAAGAAGGGTAGGTTGAAGCTAATGAATGGTTGGGTAAGGATCATATGACATAATGATTATATGGATAGGAACTTAGACAGGGTGCCCAACCACAAGATTGACAGGTATTATGCCTTTGAGGGCGATGTATAGATTTCAAGCGTCTTTCCATATGATGCCTTCAACTAGAAGGACTCTAGCCTAGGTGCTGACATGATACCTGAGTCTGAGGAGTGGTCACACTTGGGCATGAAGAACAACATGATCATTTGGTTTAGTGTTCGACAACAAGTGCATGATGCCCAGAAGTCAGACCTTATCGAGTGAGCATGTGATCAAGTTCTTCATCAAGTCAGAGGGCCATAAGGATCATGAAATAGGTATATTCTAAGGTAACCAAATGAGAAGGTAGACTTAGAGCTTGATGGAGAGGGCGATGGATGAGGTCACGAGGGAGAAAATCTCATTCATGATCGGGAAGGAGATGGACGAGAGGCTCACAAAGGTGGACAGTTAATGTTGAGGCCAGGGAAGCCATTCTAGATCCATCTCTACTACAACTTCAACATTACAGACCACATCGAAATGTTGATGTTTTTGTAGAGCCAGACCCAGAAAGGATTCTCGGACCTCGACACAAACTTTGCCACCTTTTCTAGCCTCTCGTCAACATCCTACCCAATCATGAATGAGGTGTTCTCCCTCACCAACTTATCCACCGCGCTCTCCATAGAGCTCTGAGCATTCCTTCCCACTAGGTTAGCTGAGAATACACCTCTAGTAGGATCATTATATCCCTTTGGATTGATAAATAACTCGATCGTGTAATCACTCGATAAGGTCTTCCTGTCAAGCATTGAGAACTCGATGTCGAACACTAACCTGGTGGTCATTTTTTTCTTTATGCCCATGTGCGACCACTCCTCAGACTCAGGTATGGTGTTAGCACCCAGGATAGAGTCCATCAAGTTGGAGGCGTCATAAGGTGAGACGCTCAACATCTCTGTGTCGCCCTCTTAAGCATAGCACTTGTCAATCACATGGATGGAAACACTATAGAAGCCCCCCTTCATGTAACCATTGTTCCATATGGGCCTTACCTAGATATTACATAGCTACAATGCACCCTTCTTTCTCATTTAGGCTCTCAAGACCTGAGACGTGATCTCATTCTTTAAGTCCCGCTCGATTGGCTCATCCATTTTGTTCTCATTACCAATCTGTAGTATCTTGTCGATCATAGCACCCTCGGGCAAGACATCAGATGTGGTGCACAACTTGAACACCTTGAACATATTTTGGGAGCTCGTTGCATCCAATTACAATGTGTCCTGCAAGAACCACGTGACTTCTATTATGCTTGGGTCGCATGTCTCCTCTACCTCCATGATTAGCTCTTTTGTCTCTTCATTTCAAAGCAGACCTACCATGTTGCCCATGTGAGCGGTGTACGCCCTCATGTATGCCATGCAGACCAACACTTCATCCCCTATCTTTACGAGGCATGAGGATTGGACGACTCTCTCTATGTTCACCACTGCCAATATGGCGGCCGCTAGGGACTTGGTCTTCTAGAGCCGTGTCCCCACCGCAGCCTGGGTGTAGACCTCTACCGGGAAGGACGTTGTGGACATCAACATTTGGTGTAGCCTCTCCATCTCCTACATGCCAAGCATGGCCCTGCCCTAGCCTATCATAATAATCCCACAGTGCTGGCTCACCCTGACCAAGAAGTCTGCCACTGGGACACTCAAAAACCACGTCTATGGTGGCCTGTTTGTGAGCCTCCACTTGTCACACAGACCCATGTCCTGATCTTCCAACCACTTCTCTGTCTGTCAAATGTCTTCCATCCAGGATTGTGTCACCAACCACATAGTAAGTCAACTGTGCTACAGTTAGCGGTGGCTGGAAATCTGCATTGCTATAGTGCTGCGCCAACCCATGTCTAAGCTGCTATAGTGGTCGGTGGCTAAAATTATGAAATCTACGGTACTGCTGTTCCCAAAATATGAGATGCTACAGTAACCATGTCAAAGTCTGCACTTCTACGGTGCTTTTTCGGTGCTGCCTGATCAACTTTGCTACAGTCGATTAGAGTTTCTATAGTTCTTCAAAATTTGAGCAAACAGTCTTTGACCCCAGATCTCCGGAGTAGGGATGTGTTTCCCCTTGCAATCCCCAATGATCTCACCAAGAATCCTGATCAACGAGTGTTTCGGTCTAGTGTGCAGTATGAGCCATCAGAATTCGGCCTAACATCATCCAAACGAATCGGGCTACACCAGTCCAACATGATCGAGAATTGTATTGAAGTGGCCACTTAAAAACTGAGAATTAGAACCATGGTTGAAGGAAGATAACTCCTTCCAATGATCATCCCTTTCTACTGCCACACACTTGGCATAAATATACATGAATAAAAATTTTAATGATTCACTGACCATCCCAGTGTTGTGTGGGAAAGAAGCATTGATGAGCTCAACCTCTACTAGATTATTCCAGAAGAGCCAAATATGGCCATTAGTTGGGATTCCCATGCATGTGATAATCCATAACCAGCTTCGAAGAATTATTCTAAATGGTTGTGACCTTATTTTTTGGATGTAGAGTAGCAAGTAATGAAATACATTTGTGGCTGATCATTTTCAGTGGTGGAGGAAACAAAGCCTCAGCCATCCCATTTCAGTGTGGTAGACATGGAAAGAATGATGAGCAGGTTTGGTCACCTGAGAAACCTTAATGCACCCGAATGGGAGATGGACATAGAGCATTCCTTCCCTAACCTTTGCTGAAGGCTCGAAAGCTTTGGGAGATGGTGATCTTTCATCTGAGAGAACCTATAATTCTTCTAGTTCTTTAATCTTGGGGGATGGAGGATCACAAAGGGCTTTTCCAGCCTCACCAGTGAGAATGATTGAAGGAGACACATCATCTGTGACATTGGGGAGGATGCAATGTAGCACCTTGTCAATGGATCAGACTGAGAAGCAACTCCTGATCGTCGCAATACAATTTTCTAGTCCCCAACTAGAGGGGTTATAGAAGAGACGTTATCTTTATCAAGAATACCCTCCTCTTTTGGCCAACGATGTAGCTTTTAAGAACCCAGTTTTTTTTCTATAAAAGGCTTTGGAATAATCTCGATATTATTTCAGAGCAGTGCCTTCTGACAACATCCAATTCCGAGCCCCGGTGTGGCCGGAATTAAATTTTCAGCGCGTTCACAAAAGACACCCCGAATAAATGGGCTAACTCTTAAATGGTGATCCGGATCAGAAAGCTAAGTCTACATATGGGTCCGGAATGGGTTTTTTACCCTAGGAACGACATAAAACATGTCGGAATGGGACTTTGGGACCCCTCGCTCGCTATCAGAACGTCAAATGGATAATTAAATTAATTAATTTAATCATTTAATGGTTAAACTCAAGTATCTCTTAAATAGTAGCTCGAAGTGGAAAACTGAGGGCACCGTTGTGTCCAAAGCATTTCTTTTACCCTAGGAGGGGTGTAACTTTCCCGGGCGAGGGCCTTCTGTGGAAAACGCCACCCGGTGCGTTTTCATAATTAAGTGGTCAAGGACGTTATATTTTATATCTTTTGAACGGACTCTCACATTAGAATTATGAGACCACCGTTGTTCTCAGGAGGTGGTGTTTACCTTAGGCGCAACCTAACATTGATCTTCATCGGGGGTTTCAGATGCATATTTAATTTGGATGAGTTTTTTTAATTAATTAAAGGTAAATTTATTTATTTTTACTTAAGTCATTCTCCCTCTCCCATCATTTCCTCCCCCTGGCCAAACCTCCTCTCTTCCTCAACATCTTCCTCTCCCAAGAACTCCTCCCGCCATCCTCCTCCTCTTCCTCCGATCAATATGGGAGCGGCAGCATCAAGGCGCGGATCGTGCGGTGAAGCTTCGGGCTATGCCCGGCATGTAGGTCTTTTATTTTTGGATTTCTTATTCCGAACTATGAATAAATTTGGTTATTATTTATCTTGAAATACAAATTGTATGATAAATATTTAACTCACTTCCTCCCTTTCTTGAGTCTCGAAGAACCCAAATGAACATGGTCATCAATCAATTCAAATTTGTGTTTTCATACTTTTTCATCCTCCATGCTACATGAAATCCTCATCGATTTATCTTTCGGACAAGGTGAAACAATATTCAAACCCAACAGATTATTGACAAGAAAATTTCTTCCAACACTTCTTGGTAATTGAATCTAGATGAAATCGAGGGTTTTTAACTATAGATCCGCAAAACAGAATCAAGGTGAAGGCGGTAGCGGCTCGAGGTGGCCTGCCTAGGGTCGAGCGGTGGTCTGAGCGACGGTGTGCGGCGACTCGCAGCGGCTCATAGGCTCCCAGGCGGCGGCTAAGGCGAAGCTGGTTCTGCAGGGGACCAGGGGCAGCGGCGGACCGGTGTGCGGACGCGGCTCCGGGTGAGCACTGCGGCATCTTTGACCTTTCGTGATAGGGTTTACAGGGAGGGCGTGAGCTTGGGGAGGAAGATGATAGGATCGAAAAAATATCAAAAGGACTTGAAAAGTGGGAAGGAGACCCATGTGGGGAGACAAATGGGATCCCCACTAATTGGAGAGAGAAAATTCCACCGAGAATGAAAGAAAAATATGAAAAAAAATTATAAAAAAATTCTTTTTAATAATTATAACAATGTTATAATTATTAACACATTTAATTGGGCGTTACTTCCCCATGCAGTGCCCAATTCATGTGCCGTCAGCAGCAGTGTAACTCTATCATCGATACGGTGTTTTTAAGACCAATGTTGGTACCTTTTTCCGACTCTTGGAGTAGGTCATTAAAATTCCCTAAAAATAATAATTTTATTATTATTTTCCAACGCTGATTCGGGCGTAACTTCTACATGGAGCATCCGATTAACGTGCTGTTTGTGGCAGCATGTCAATGACATTGAGACGATCATTTTGAGTCCAATCTTGGATAGTTAATTTGGGCTCGTGGATCAGTTACTCGGAATTCCCAGGTATAATAATAATAATATAATTATTATTATTTGAGGGAATCTTGTATCAGACTGTACGTCTGCATTCGACATTCAATTGACGGGCCGTTAGCAGCATCGTGACCCTGAAGTTGAGGCGTACTTTTCAAGACTTTTTTTTCAAGCAATTAAACCGAGATCATGGTGTGGGCCTCGCGAGGGCCGTTTGGGCGTTGCCAGTGATTTTTCCAGCTTTATCACTGGGTGTTCGTTTTGGACAAGTGTTTAGTCAAACTTGTGTACTTTTTCGAGAGGATCGCAAGGGTGTGATCCGTTCGTTATGTTTTGGGACCGGGATGCGGGTCCCACGAAGCACCGCTCATGTGCGGTGCGCCGTAATGGATTTTTTCTCCGGATATCCATTGCACTCAAGTGAGCAGTCTTTTTGACGCGTTTCCCCGAGTGGATCGCAATGGTTCGAAGCGCCGACTGTTTTTAGGGCTCATGCTCAGGATCACGGGACGTCGTTCGGGCGTAAGGTGGTGTTGGCGACTTTTCCGTTGGATATCCATTTGAGGTGAGTAAGTAGTGTATCTCGTGTGTTTTTTCACGAGGATTACAACGGTGTAATCTATTCAGGCGGGCAGGGCCTCTTATGTGATATTATTAAATATGAAAATATGAAGGTTCCCCGATGGCGGTTCTTCCACCGTGTTTGTAGCGGACCCTTGGAGTGTGATCACATGCACTCCCATGTGATTGATGTAAATACTTGAAGAGATGTGGTTGGTTGTGCCTCAGCCATTGAGGTGGCAGGTTGGAGTTGTTATGTTATGCCTTCGGGTTGATGTTGGGTTCCATGTGCACGATAGTCTTTGGGCTAGAACGTGGTATACTTTGGGAGTATATGGGAATGCTTGGTGGTACATGTGGTTGTTTGTACCTAAGAACGTTTGTGAATTCGGTTGGGGTTGACTTCAGGCCACACATCATGTGGGCCCCATGTGCATGTCGTGCTCTGCTTTATGTACTTTTGACCTCTCAAAACGTTGAGGGTTCCTCGATTATCGTTTGTTGACCAGCAGGTTGAGTTTTTTCTCTAGTTCTGTTCTCGATGGTTTGGCCGGTAGTGGTGCTAGTGACACCCAGTGAGGGAATGGGCGATGAACCTCTATTGGGTGAGTTGTTCTGGAGTTTGGTGGTTGCGTGGTACCCACTCCGTGCTCGGTTGGCCAGTGTTGTAACATCTAGTAGAGATGGCCAGAGTAGTTCCGGGTTTACCCTCCAGTAGGGCTCGACAGTGGGTTTCTCATTGACTTCTCAGGGGTTACCCTCTAGGAGAGACTAGGCAGTGGGTCACCCGACGAATATTGAGGGTCTACCCTCCAGCAGGGCTGGGAAATGGGTCGCTTGTCGTCTTGATTCAGGTCTACCCTCTAGCAGGGCTGGGCAGTGGGTCGCATGTCAACTTGTTCCAGGTTTACCCTCCAGCAGAGCTGGGAAGTGGGTCACCCATCAACTTCTTCCAGTTCTACCCTCCAGCAGGGCTGGGCAGTGGGTCACCTGTCGACTTATTCTAGGTCTACCCTCTAGTGGGGTTGGGCAGTGGGTCGCCTGATGATGTATTAGGGTTTACCCTCTAGCAGGGTTGGGCTGTGGGTCACCCGATATCTAGTTAGGGTTTACCCTCCAGCAGGGCTGGGAGTGGGTCATCCGTTGACATTTCAGACTCAGCCCATTCTTATAGGCTAGTCTGTGGCTTTCCTCCGTGATTACCAGAGTGGGACCCTAGGTTTTTCAGGTCAGTGATGGAATGACCTTGACTTTGAGGAGACCTCTCGACTGTGGGGCAGTGACAAGGTGTGGTTTGACTTAAACCATAACTCTCAAGTATAAGGGGCGGTTTCCCCACTGAGACGTGTCCTTGTGATGAGACCTAAAACCGTGCGGTCGAGTCAGTGTCACCCAAAGTGGATAGTTTCGAGGTGCGGTGATTTGATCCCTTGACTTGCAGTTCGGGGCAGATGTGCGGGATGCTGGGCATCGATGGTGTTTACTTATAGGACTGTTGGAGACTCACTTTTCTTGGGCTGAGCTATGAGACGGAGATCCCCTTATGACCTTGTTCGGGTGTCTTGATAGAGAATATATATATGTATACCTTGTTCCAGTAACCACTTCTTGGTTTTTGGTTACTCTCCTTCCAGGAGAGGCGAAGACGCACGAGGTATGCCACGTGCTTTCTGTGTTTAGCTTCTCGTGGTTGGACGAGTCTACTCTGCTGCTATTGTTAGAGAAGACTCAACAGGAAATTCATCCTCTCACCATTTCCATATCCTTGTGTCTGGACGAGTCTACCTTCTTTCCTTATGTTGGGTTGAGCTGGACTCTCTACTGTTACTTTACTGCACTCGCGGTTGTACTCCTCTACTTTCCATGTTCGATCTACTGCTCACCCTTTGGTACCTCCTTTGTTTCTTCCTCGAGCCTTCGGGGCATCCTACCGAGTATTTTTATACTCACCCCTGTGTGGGCTTTTCCCACACTTGGTGTGCCCTTACAGACGACAGACAGGTCGATCATGACGTCAGAAGAGCATAGGAGTCAGGAGCATGGATCGCGTGCGGTGGTCGTTGTCGGGTTCCAGGTGCGGGACCCTCCCAGCTGTTTACTGTGGTTTTACCTATTGCTGGGTTGTGGCACTTTTTGGTTGGGCATGTGTTTTTCCCCTTTTCTTTTCGGTTTACCTTCAGCTTGTACTTTGTACTGTTTAAAGGTCGATGCACATCTGTGGTTTATTTATTGCAGTTGAACTTTACTCTACTTTTCTTTTCTTTTTTACACTGCACTTTTTCATTTAGTGTGTTGCGTGTGTGTGTACAGGTGCTTAGGAAAAGGCATCCCCGAGTTGATGTGCCTTCGGTGCTGGTTTCCAGCCCCTGGCCTATGGAGGCTGGCTTGGGGTAGTTGCGGCTCGAGCCCAGGTATGGTCAGGTCTGGAAAAAGTGGTATCAGAGGTGGTTCATTCCTTGGGGAAATGTTCAGACGTCCCTAAAAAAGAATTGGTTGGGATTTAGGGAAACATTTTTAATGTGTCTCGAGAGCGGCTCTCAGGCTAGGAAGTCTAGTGATGGTGCGGCGGCCGACGTATCCATTCACTAGGACCCTGATAACCCGCTTGTCGACTCGGCATGCTGAGACACTCGTTGGAGTAAAAATTGGTTTTTGCATCACATAGGATTGAGTCTTTGACTGTCCTTATTGAGTCAGCTCCCCATATTTGGTGTCATTGGTATATACATATATGCTCATTTGATTGCGACACTCCTTGATAATATTCAGGATTTCTCCGTGAAGAAAGCCAGCCATGATACCAGCTTTGGTTCGTGAAGATGACCCTGTGAGCTATGAGGCCTTAGTCCAGGGCCCATCATGCGAGACCCTTTCTCTGGGTGGGCCGGTAGCAGCACCCCCCCCCCCCCAACATGTTGAGTAGTAGACAACTTCAGAAGAGCAGTCGGGGCTTGAGCGCAGGTTGAGTGCGCTCCGTGAGTTCCAGCGGCAGAGACCGCTGAGGTTCAGTGGTGAGCCAGACCCTCAGGCAGCAGAGGTTTGGCTAGAGATAGTGGTTCTCCTTTTCAGGTTTGTGCAGATGCCGAAAGATCAGAGAGTGGCTTTGGTAGCCAACCTTTTTCGTGGAGCAGCTTAGCGTTGGTAGAATCTAGTGACTCAGTTTCTTGGCAAGCCGTCGCTTTCATGGGGCGACTTCTAGTTGTTGTTTCGTGAAGCGTTTTTCCTCTTATTCTTATGTTCCATTCGGATTCAGGTGCTTCGGAGGTTTCAGCAGGGAGGGATGGCGGTGGTCGAGTACGCAGATAGTTTCGCAGACCGTGCACGCTTTTACCCGGACTTGGTTCGTGACGAAAACATTTGAGTGCGGAAGATTGTGTAGGGTCTCCATTGATAGATTCATGTTGTCATAGTACCCTTGGGAATTTCCACATATGTCGGGGTGCTACAGTAGGCGCTGGTGATAGAGAGCTTCATGTCACGTTCTAGAGTTGGTGGTGGCAGTAGGCACGTTAGAGCCGAGACGTCTGCCGTAGCTAGCGGGCGTCGGCAAGCAGAACCTCGACGCATGTGTTTTTCTGATAACTGGACTCAGGGACATGGGAGTACACCATAGTGGCACCGGAGGGAACCAGTGTAGCCCGAAGAGAGTCGGTGCTATGCTTGTGATGGGAAAAGTCACCTGGCACGAGACTGCCCGACCAGGCATGCGGAGAGCTTCGGGCAGGCAGTAGGTGCACCACCACGATGGAGGCAGCACCATGATAGGAGTAGTACCTAGAGAGGTAGTGGTAGCAGAGGAGCGGTAGGGGATGGTAGTGGGGGACAGCTTTACAAGGTCTTCCCATCACCACTAGGTGGTCCACGTCAGGCTCTGGAAGCTGACAGTTGGGACCGTGGACAGCCGCGAGCTTTTGATGTCTACGATCCTGCAGAACATGAGGTGATAAGAGGTACGATCTATAGCTCTTCTACCTTTTGCAGTAGAATTATTAGAATCTGTGTGTGAAAAAAATTTCTCCCTACTCCTTGCATGGGCTATTACCAGGGTGACGCGGGGTGTCGGCGTGGCCCTGTGTTGGTAAGGTAAAAAGGTGTAGGATGTTTTCTTTAGTCGATGGTGTTGACTCCTTCGCCCTCCGAGCATGTAAAGGAGTCTTGGTTGTGAGACATCGACTATGAAACCTTGTGTGACTAGATATTCTTGGGTGTTTCACCATATGAATATTTTGAAGGAGGGAATCACCAGACCTTGTCCTAGGTCCAAGCGGTGATTCCAGACGTGGTGTGCGATGTAGGGGTTCAGCCGAGGAGGTGAGCTACCCCCGAGGGCCTTTGGGCTGTTAGAGAACATGCGAAGGGATGGCGAGGTTGTCTAACTCCTTTCCTTAACCCCAAAGTCTGGAGTGGGTGCACGACGTCTCCCGCGTGACTCACCTGAGAAGAATTGTGTGTGCTCCTATAAACGTCATCGAAAAGGGTAGACCCTGCGTGAACAGATCAAATCCCTTGATCTGTGTGCATTGACGCGGGACTGTGCAAAAGTTCTTCTGGGTACGGGAGAGCTAGGTGCGGGCTTAGTACCCAGAGTTATTCCCTGGTCCTGATTTTCAAGGATGAAAATCTTAAAAGAGGGAATTATTTAAGAACCTTTTTTTCTATAAAAGAGTTTGGAATATTCTTGATATTATTCTAGAGCATCTCCTTCTGACGGCGTCCAATTCCGAGCCCCGGTGTGGCCGGAATTAAATTTTCAGTGCCTTTACACTGGACACCCCGAATAAATGGGATAACTCCTAAACTGTGATCCAGATCAGAAACATGACTGTACTTATGGGTCTGGAATGGGGTGTTTACCCTAGGAACAACAAAAAACATGTCGGTGCGGGACTTTGGGACCTCTCGCTCGCTATCGGAACGTCAAACAGATAATTAAATTAATTAATTTATTCGTTTAATGGTTACACTCAAGTATCTCTTAAACGGTAGCTCGTATTGGAAAACTGTGGGCAATGTTGAGTACGGAGCGTTCCGTTTACCCTAGGATGGGTGTAACATTCGCGGGCGCGGGCCTTCTGTGGAAAACGCCACTAGGGGCATTTTTGTAATTAAGAGTTCTCAGACGTTAGATTCTATATCTTTCGAACGGAGTCTCGGATTAAAATTCTGAGACCACCGTTGTTCTTGGGAGGTGGTGTTTACCCTAGGCGCAGCCTAACTTTGATCTGCATCGGGGGTTTCAGATGCATATTTAATTTGGATGAGTTTTTTTAATTAATTAAAGGTAAATTTATTTATTTTTACTTAAGTCCTCCCTCCCCCTAATTTCCACCCCCTGGAAAAACCTACTCACTTCCTCAATAACTTCCTCTCCCAAGAACTCCTCCCACCATCCTCTTCCTCTTCCGCCGGTCAAGATGGGAGAGGCAGCAGCAAGGTGCGAATCGTGCGGTGAAGCTTCAGGCTACGCCCTACATGTAGGTCTTTTATTTGTGGATTTCTTATTCCAAACTATGAATAAATTTTGTTATTGTTTATCTTGAAATAGAAATTGTATGATAAATATTTAACTCACTTCCTCCATTTCTTGAGTCTCAAAGAACCCAAACGAACATGGTCAGTAATCGATTCAAATTTTTGTTTTCATACTTTTTCATCCTCCATGCTACTAGAAATCCTCATTGATTTATCATTCGGACGAGGTGAAACAATATTCAATCCCAACAGATTATTGAAAATAAAATTTCTGCCAACACATCTTGGTAATTGAATCGAGATGAAATCATGGGTTTTTAACTACAGATCTGCACAACAGAATCACGGTGAAGGCGGTAGAGGCTCGTGGCGGCTAGCCTAGGGTCGAGCGGTGGACTGAGCGAAAGTGTGCGGCGACTCGCGGCAGCTCACAGGCTCCCAGGTGGCGGCTAAGGTGAGGCCGGTTCTGTAGCGGACCAGGGGAAGTGGTGGACCGGTGTGCGGCGGCGGCTCTGGGTGAGCAGTGTGGCGTCGTTGACCATGCGTGATAGGGTTTACAGGGAGGGCGTGAGCATGGGGATAAAGATGATAGGATAGAAAAAAACAAAAGGACTTGAAAAGTGGGGAGGATACCCACATGGGGAGACAAATGGATTCCCCTCTAATTTGAGAGAGAAAATTCCACCGAAAATGAAAGAAAATTTTGAAAGAAAAAATTATGAAAAAATGACTTTTAATAAGTATAACAATGTTATAATTATTAAAACATTTCATTGGGTGTAACTTCCCCGTGCGACGCCCAATTCATGTGATGTCAGTGGCAGTGTAACTCTGTCTTTGATACAGTGTTTTGAAGACCAATGTTGGGTACCTTTCGCCGAATCGTGGATTGGGTCATTAAAACGCCCTGAAAATAATAATTTTATTATTATTTTCAAACGCTGATTCGGACGTAACTTCTACATGGAGTGTCTGATTAACTTGTCGTCTGTGGCAGCGTGTCCATGACGTTGAGATGTACATTTTGAGTCCAATCTTGGATACTTAATTTGGGCTCGTGGCTCAGTTACTCGGAACGCCCAGGTATAATAATAATAATATAATTATTATTATTTGAGGGAATATTGTATCGGACTGTACGTCTGCATTTGACATTTGATTGACGCGCCGTCAGCAGCATCGTGACCCTGAAGTTGATGCAGAATTTTCAAAAAAAAATTTCAAGCGCTTAAACCGAGATCAAGGTGTGGGCCCCGCGAGGGCCATTTGGGCGTTGATGGTGATTTTCTAGCTTTATCACTGGGTTTCCATTTCAGACAAGTGTTTAGTCAAAATTGAGTACTTTTTCGAGAGGATCGAATAGTGCGATCCGTTCGTTGTGTTTCGGGACCGGGATGCGGGTCCCACGAAGCACCGCTCGTGTGTAGTGCACCGGAATGCATCTATTTCTCTGGATATCCATTGCACTCATGTGAGCAGTCCATTTGACGCATTTTCCCGAGGGGATCGCAATGGTGCGAAGCGCCGACTGTTTTCGGGGCCGAGGTTCAGGATCACGGAACGTCGTTCGGGCGTAAGGCGGTGTTGGGGATTTTTCTTTCGGATATCCGTTTGAGGTGAGTAAGTAGTGTATCTTGTGTGTTTTTCCATGAGTATTACAATGGTGTAATCTGTTCAGGTAGGCTGAGCCACTTACGCTATCTTATTAAATTTAGAAATATAAAGGTGCCCCGGTGGCGGTTTTTCCACCGTGTTTGTAGTGGACCCTTGGCGTGTGATTGTGTGCACTCCTGTGTGAGGGACGTAAATGATTGAAGAGATGTGGTTGGTTGTGCATTAGCCGTTGAGGTGACAGGTTGGAGTTGTTATGTTACACCTTCGCGTTAACGTTGGGTGTCGTGTGCACGATAGCCTTTGGGCTAGAACGTGGTATACTCTGGGATTATATGGGAACGCTTGGAGGTACATGTGGTTGTTTTAGCCTAAGAAAGTTTGTGTGTTCAGTTGGGGTTGACTTGGGGACACACGTCGTGTGGGCCCCATGTGCGTGTCATGCTCTGCAGTATATACTTTTGACCTCTCGCGATGTAAAGGGTTCCTTGATTCTCATTTGTTGACCACCAGGGTTGAGTTTTTCCCCTGGTTCTGTTCATGATGGTTTGGACGGTAGCGGTGCTAGTGACACCCAGTGAGGGAATGGGCGCTGAACCTCTGTTGGGTGAGTTGTTCTGGAGTTGGGTGGTTGCGTGGTACCCACGCCGTGCTCGGTTGGTCAGTGTTTTACCATCCAGTAGAGATGGCCAGAGCAGTTCTGGGTTTACCCTCCAATAGGGCTGGGCAGTGGGTTGATCATTGGCTTCTCAGGGTTTACCCTCTAACAGAGACTAGGCAGTGGGTCCCCTGATGACTCTTGAGGGTCTACCCTCCAGCAGGGCTAGGCAGTGGGTCGCTCGTCGTCTTGATTCAGGTCTACCCTCTAGCAGGGCTAGGCAGTGGGTCACCTGTCAACTTGTTCCCGGTTTACCCTCCAGCAGGGATGGGCAGTGGGTCACCCGTCGACTTCTTTCAGGTCTACCCTCCAGCAGAGCTGGGCAGTGGTTCGCCTTATGATGTATTTTGGTTTACCATCCAGCAGGGCTAGGTAGTGGGTCACCCGATATCTGGTTAGGGTTTACCCTCCTACAGGGCTGGGCAGTGGGTCACCCGTTGACATTTCAGACACGGTCCTTTCTATTAGGCTAGTCTGTGGCTTTCCTCCATGATTACTGGAGAGGGACCCTTGGTTGTTCGGGTCAGTGATGGAACGACCTTGACTTTGAGGAGACCTCTTGACTACGGGGAAGTGACGAGGTGTGGTTTGACTTAACCCAGAACTCTCAAGTATGAGGGGCGCTTTCCCCACCGGGACACGTCCTTGTGACGCATCCTAAAACCGTGCAGGCGATTCAATGCCACCCAAAGTGGATAGTTTCGAGGTGCGATGATTTGAGCCTTTCACTTGCAGTTCGGGGAAGACGTGCGTGATGCTGGTCATAGATGGTGTTTACTTATGGGACTATTGGCGACTCACTTTTCTTGGGTTGAGCTACGGGATGGAGATCCCCTTACGACCTTGTTCGTGTTTCTTGATAGAGCATATATATATGTATACCTTGTTCCAGTACCCACTTCTTGGGTTTTGGTTACTCTCCTTCCAGGAGAGGCGAAGACCCGCAGTGTATGCCATGTTCTTTCCGTGTCTAGCTTCTCGTGGTTGGACGAGTCTACTCTCCTGCTATAGGTAACGAAGACTTTACGGGAAGTTCATCTTCTCACCATTTCCAGCTCCTTCTGTCTGGACGAGTCTACCATATTTCCTCTTGTGGGGTTGAGCTGGACTCTCTACTATTACTCTACTGCACTCTCGGTTGTACTCCTCTACTTTCCCTATTCAATCTACTACTCACCCTTCGGTACCTCCTTTGTTGATCCCTCGATCCTTCGGGGTATCCTACTCAGTTTTTTTATACTCACCCCTGCTTGGGATTTTCCCGCACTTGGTGTACCCTTGCAGAAAACGGACAGGTCGATCGTCACGTCAGAAGAGCTTAGGAGCCGGGAGCTTGGACAACATGTAGTGGTCGTTGTCGGGTTCCAGGTGTGGGACCCTACCAGCTATTTACTGTGGTCTTACATGTTGCCAGGTTGTGGCACTTTTTTGGTTGGGCGCGTGTTTTGCCCCTTTTCTTTTCAGTTTACCTTCAGCTTGTACTTTGTACTATTTAGAGGTCGATGCACATCTGTGGTTTATTTATAGCAGTTTCACTTTACTCTACTTTGCTTTTCTTTTTACTATGCACTTTTTCATTGAGTGTGTTGTGTGTGTGTGTACAGGTTCTTAAGAAAAGGCCTCCCTGAGTTATTGTGCCTTCAGCACTGGTCGCCTGCCCTTGGCCTATGGAGGCGGGCTTGGGGTAGTTGCAGCTCAAGCCTGGGTAGGGTCTGGTCGTGACAGAGCCTGTCTCTTAAAGGGGACACTAAGATCCTCAGACGCCTATGGGTTTGGATTCAATTGATTCCGACTCCTACACACTGAGAAAGAATGGGCTTGAAGATAATAGTGCGATAAAAATCTAATCGGAATAGAATAATAAAATTATTTCCATGAATAAATGTGCGGGCCACCAGGGAGAAAGATAGTGGGAGAAAAGGAATACAAATCCACACAAAATCCATTTGTGAGTCTCGACCAATTTGAAGTCATGGGACCATCCGAATAACAAAAATCAACATCGTAAGAGGATCACAATTCCCTCGTCCAAGATCTTTTGAAGTCCATCTATGGATAGAGACGGATGAAGAAAGATCTTTGGTTTAATATGGAGATAGCAGCGGGTCTGGATAGGTTCCAGGATCTAACAAATTGTTCAATGATCGGTAGAGAAGGGCGATCCAAGCGAAACATGGCTATTAGAGGAGATGTGGAGTGGTGTCAGATATCCCTGAAGAGTTTCCCGTTGTTTGGGAGCCTACAAAATTAGCGGTATCGGGGGATGCAAGGCCCTCAGATGAAATGGGGATCTTCCATGAAGGGCCAATTTGCACGCCCCGCTGACCAGTGGATGCTGATATCTATAGGTAGATGAGGAAGGAGTAGGGATCCTTGACAGATCTGAGGGGGCCTCATCCCCTGGAATGGGGTGGTAAACCAGCGATGGGGGCATGGTAACTGGAAGGACAATAAAATATGAAATCGGAATCGTGCTGAAAGTTGTGAATGTAATCAGAAAAAGCATCTCTAAATCCACCTCTCCTAAATTACCTGTGGGGGGAATCCCTCTAACTGACAAGAACTATGAAAAATGTGGAGATTCCAACTAATGGAAAACAGATATCAGTTTTCATTAAGTAGTTCTTTTGTCTTGGAAGAATCCCATGCAAGACAGACATTGTATGGGTTTACACAAAAAATTGAGGAGACTAAGAGAAGACCTTCCAAAATGGTACAACAACACACCCAATCGTTCAGTTAATATGGAGGAGATGAAAGATGAAATTGCACATCTTGATATAAGGGTGGAACACAACTGAGATGAGGAAAGATTTGGCACCCCAACAAAAATGAAGATTGATATTATTGTTTTACTGTTGGAACAAGAAGGAAGATGACCAAATGTTCCTAATATGTGAATGGAAGATGAATCTTTTACACAAGAGATTGAGGTTTAGGAAATATGAATTATGATTCTTTCAAAATGATGATGGCCGATTCTAACCCATATATGCAGGAAGGCTACTCATGTGAAAAAACTGATCTGTTCAACTTTCTGCCAAGGGTGGTGGCCAATGAGATAAATAATTATTTATAAAAAAACATCAGACAAAGATGAGATCTAGGAGGTAGTTCGGGCCCTTAATGTTGAGAGCTCTTCGGGGCTGGATGGATTTTCAAGGTCCTTCTATATCAGCTTCTGGAAGCTGGTAAAAGGGGAGTTGGTTGAGGCCATTCAATATTTTTCTGAGGGGGACTTCTACCTTGGGTTTATTATGCATTGACAATGATCCTCATCCCCAAAGTGAAAGATCCCTCTTCACTCAATCAGTATAGAACAACAGATTACTTGCGGTCCCTATTCCTCAATGGGTCTTTGGAAATCAATAGGGCTTTGTTGGCTACACAATCTGGGGAAATAAATAAAGAGAAATACAATAGGAAGAAAAAAGAGACAACAATGACCATAAGAGATTTCAAGATTTTTAATTTCACATACCAAGGATTACATTTGTTCCCATATATATACTATTCTCAAAAAAAGAGACACACACGTATCATTAAATAAAGACACAAAAAACAAGGCAGCAATTAATGATATGCATGGGAATTGAAATGGACACGTAAATAGAGTTAATGAGATAGATGGGGAAGCACTGCATTGGAAAGCGCTGCATGGGGAAGAGCAGCGGCCTGCTTGGAAACCAACAGGTTTTGGGTTTGCTAATTCCAACACTCCCCTTCAAACCAAAACCGACTTCATTCCGAGCATCGTTCTTAGTCGTTTGAATGCATCTGTCGGTAGTGCCTTTGTGAAAATATTATCCACTTTTTTCCATAGTGTGAAAATATTCCAATTTTATCGTTTTCTATTTCACACGATCCCTGAGAAAATGAAAACGAGTATCAATGTGTTTGCTTCTCCCATGCTGCACCGGATTTTTGTCTAGTTCAATAGCTGACTTGTTATCCACATATATCACTGTGGATACTTCAACAAATTTCTCAACCATACTCCCTCACAAACAGTAGAGGAAGCTACCACATACTCTGCTTCACATGTGGATAAAGCAACCACACTCTACTTCCTTGAATTCCAGGTGAAAGCAGTAGATCCAAGAAAAAATACATTCCCAGTGGTACTTTTTCTTTCATCTTGGTCACCTCCCCAATCACTGTCTGAGTAACCATATAGATTTTCTTCTTCATTGTATGGATAAAACATACCAAAATCCAATGTTCCTTTGACATACCTGAGGATTCGTTTTGCAGCTAGACAGTTTGACTCTTTAGGTGCCTCCATATACCTACTTAGAAGTCCAACACTATAGACAATATCTGGCCTTATGATTGTGAGGTACCTGAGGCTTCCAATCAGACTCTTGAACAGAGTCGAGTCAATGATTCTTCCTTCTCCATCTTTGGTTAGTTTCAAGCTCATTGGAACTGGTGTGTTTACAGCATTACAATCTTCCATTTTGAATTTTTCAAGCAACTCCTTAGCATACCCCTTCTGAGATATATAGATGCCTCCATGTTGTTACTTTACTTATATTCCCAGAATGAAGGACATGAGACCTCTGTCAGTCATCTCGAACTCCTTGAACATGTACTCCTTGAAATCATCAAACATCAGTCGACAATTCCCTGAAAACAAAAAATCATCAACATACAAGCATGCAATAAGTATATCTCCTCGATCATTATTCTTGATGTAAACTGCATGCTGATATGGACATTGGGTGAAGCCGTTGTCTCGAAGATAGATATCGATGCATGCATTCCAAGCATGAGGAGCCTACTTTGACCTATAAAGAGATTTCTTCAGTCGATGCACTTTTTCTTCCTCCCCTTTCATAACAAAGCCTTCAGGCTAGTCAACATAGACCTCTTCCTCCAAAATTCCATTCCGGAACACAGACTTCAGATCCAGTTGGTAGATCATCCAACTGTGATGGACAGCAAGGGATATAATCATCCTTACAGTGTCAAGGCAAGCAACAGGAGTGAATAATTCTTCATAGTCCACCCCATACTTCTATTTGTACCGCTTTTCTAAGAGCCTTTCCTTGTATCGATCGATCTCGCCATCATCATTTCGCTTTATTTTTTACACCCATTTGACAGTAATTCTCTTCTGTCTTTTTGGGAGTGTAGTCAGCTCCCACATGTCATTTCTCTCTATGGCACACATTTCTTCTTCCATATACATTCTCCAGCATTCTTCCCTCATGGCTTCCTAAAACATCAAAGGCTCATGATCTGCATACAAGTAAATAATATTTACCTCTTCGGTCTGCTCATAAATATCACTCAAATTTTTCATCTTCATAGGAGCCATAGGCGAGGATGAGTTGTCCAAATTTTGATTTGCTGGAGTACTTTGAAGAGTGAGGAAATGCACTCCTGGACTTCTTCCAAGTGATGATGCGCCTGAGGAAGGTGTTGTGGGTGTTTTCTCCTAATGTTCATGCCTTTCTTTAGGAACCTCTATCTCGACTGGAACATCCTTGTTAGATTCTTCATCATTCCACTTCCACGATTCTTCCTCACTAAAGACCGCATCTCTACACACCACTGATTTATTGGTTAGTGGATTTTAAAGCTTGCAGGATTTAGAATCCTCACAATAGCTGATGAAGATGCACTTTTCACCACAATCATCAAGTTTCCTTCTTCTTGCTTCCAGAACTTGAGCGTAGGCGACACACCCGAAGATTCTTAGGTGCACCACACTCGGTTTGTAACTTCTCCATGCCTCTTGTTGTGTCCAGTTCTTGAAGCTCTTCGTGGGACATCGATTGAGAAATTAGGAAGTACATGACACTACCTTGTCCCAAAAACTCTTTGGCAGCCCTTTCTCCTCTAGCATGGTCCTCGTCAGGTCGAGGATAGTGTGGTTCTTCCTTTCAGTGATGCCATTCTGCTGTGGCGTGTAGGCTGTAGTATGTTGCTGTTTGATGCCATATTCCCTGCAGAGATCTTGAAATGCATGTGAGGTGTATTCTCCACCTCTATAAGATCTGAGTACTTTGATTTTGTGTCCACTTTCATTTTCAACATGAGATTTTAATGTTTTAAAGACAGTGAAAGTAGATGATTTTTCTTTGATGCAATACACCGACAACTTTCTACTAAAATCATCAATAAAGGTAATAAAATTCATATTACCTTCAAGTGATGGTGTTTCAAGTGTCCTGCATATATCAGTGTGAACCAACTGAAGTGGTTTTGTTGCTCTTCTAGACACTCCACTTGGGAAGGAGTTCCTTTTTTGTTTGCCAAGTGTACACGTCTCACAAACATGATTTGTAGATTCAATCAACGGCAAGCCACACACCATTCTTGATGAGGATATAAGTTTAATCCTGCTAAAATGGAGATGCCCAAAACGCAGATTCCATCTCCAAGAATCATTATTCATGAGCCCAAACAGACACTCCTCAGCCTTCGTGTTGATTTGCAGCGTAAACATGCGATTCTTCTCCATTTGTACTTGAGTGACAAGTCTCCTGTGAGTATCTCTTATAGACAAAGAAGAATTTTCCAGCTGTATGAAATACCCATTCTCAAGGATTTGGCCAAGATCGGTGATATTATTTTTCATACTTGGTATGTAATACACGTTGGAAATATAATTCAACTCACCATTCTTCAGATATATTTTGATTTTTCCATTTCCAAGAACGAGATCCTTCGAAAAGTCACCAAAACTCACATCGCCCCGAACTTCGTTAGTGACTTCCTCAAATACCTCTTTATTACCACTAATGTGGTTATTTGCACACGTGTCCAAATACTAGACATCGGGGATTTCAGATGCTTTTTCTTGTTCCAGGAGGAGTGTGGTACTTTCTTCTTCATGGTGAGATTCTTCAGCGAAGTTGGATCTCTCATCATGATCCACTTTTCTCCAACAATCAGAAGCATAGTGGTCAAATTTCTTACAGTTATGGCATTGAACATTTTTTTCATTTCCACATCCATGTGTGAATCGGCCTCCACCGTTTCCTCTTCCACGGAAGCTAGTGAAATTTTTTTGCTTTTACTGATATCTTGGATGATATCCACGTCCTCTGCCTCTTGCATGATAACCGCCCCATTGTGCTTTCCATTCTTTGATTCTTGCAAAGTCATCTTGGACTCTAAGGCATTCTCTATTGTTGAACCTGCATTCTTTTCCATTCGTTCCTTATGTACTTGCAACAACCCCATCAATTCGTCAATAGATAATTTTCCAAATATTTAGATTCTTTGATTTCCACAACCACATGCTCGAACATAGTTGTGAGCAATCGATGTTCTTTCTCAATAACTCGAATATCCTCCACTTTTTCAACATTCCTTTTCAAATTGTTAACAATGAAAATTATGCGTGAGAAGTAATCCAAGCTACTCTCACCTTTATTCATTTGCGCCACTTCAAACTCCGCTCATAATGTTTGAAGACAGAACCACTTCTCACGATCAACTCCTACGAAAATGGTGGCTTGTGTATCCCAATCTTGCTTGCTCGATGTTGCTTCGGCAATATTTTAGAACGTCGATTCATCCAACCCTTGATAGAGAAGAAACAACGCCTTGTTCTCTTTCTTCATTTGATTTTTGACGGGCATATTTTCTTCATTTGTGAAGGCGGCTTCTTCCTCTGCGGTGAGTACTACATACCCATTGGTGATGATCTCCCATAATTTATGTGACCCGAACAACGCCTTCCTTTGTATGAACCACCTCTCATAGTTGTCCTTTGACAAGGTCAAAACTTGCGGCTGAATTGTGGTGTCCATCTTAGGAAATTGGAGGATGCTTTGGTACTATCCTCTGATACCAGTTTGTTGGCTATACAAGCTAGGGAAAAAACAAAGAGAAATACAATAGGAATAAAATGGAGACAACAAAGACCACAAGAGATTTCAAGCCTTTTAATTTCACATACTACGAATTACATTTGTTCCCATATATATACAATTCTCAAAAAAAAAGAGACACGCACATATCATTAAATAAAGACACAAAAAACAAGATAGAAATTAATGATATGCATGGGAATTGAAATGGACACATAGGGAGAGTAAATGAGTCGGATGGGGAAGCGCTGCACTGGAAAGCGTTTCATGGGGAAGAGTAGTGGCCTGCTTGGAAATCAATAAGTTTTGGGTTTTCTAATTCCAACAGGCTTTATCAAAGGGAGATCTACCCAATCAACCATTTCCATGGTACATAAATTGGTAGGGGATATCAACATTAAATCATCTGGTTCCAATGTGGTGATAAATGTTGACATGCACAAAGCCTATGATACAATGGAATGGAACTTTATCATTAATGTGTTGGTGAACATGGGTTTCTCAAGAGGGTAAGTGGACCTGATGTTTAGAAACTTCAACTCATCGTGGAAATCTATATCCTTCTTGGGGAAGAAATGTGAATTTTTTCATACCTAGTCTTGGATTGTTTTAGGGAGATCCCCTTTCTCCATCATTTTCAGTTTGGTTCAAGAAACCCTTAGCAGATAACTAGAGGAGAAAGTTCTTAGTGGAAGCATTCATCCATATCGTGGTAGAGCCAATACTAGTGACATATCACATATCTTTTTTGTTCATGACATGATATTATTCTCGAATGGTAACCGAAAGAACATTAGATAATTTAACAAGATCATGGAAACTTATTGAATGTGGAGTGGTCAAGCCATCAACTAGGAGAAAAGTAGCTTGTTTATCTCGAAATGGTGTTCAGAATGAAGGGGGAAAAATATTTGAGGAGGCAATAGGCATGCATAAAAAATCCTTCGCTACAGAATATTTTGGAGATCTTATTTCACCAGGAAGAGTTCAAATTCATCACTTTGATGGACTAGGTGGTAAATATAGATTGCATTACAGATTGGAAGAATTGGTTTCTATTCTTTGGGGGGCGCATCAAGTTGGTTAATTGTGTCCTGTACTCAATTCCCATGCATGTGCTATCAGTGCTCAACATTCCAGAGGTGGTGTTGAACAATATTGAAAAAGTGTTGATGGGATTAATATGGGACTCACACAATAATGGATGATTTCATGGAACTTCATACGATAAGCTGGACAGGGAGATTCCTGATGGTGGTATTAATATCCAAAGTGTCGAAGGGAAAATGCAAGGCATGAAAGCTAAACATGCATGGTACTTTCTGGAAAATAAATCATTGTGGGAAAGGTTTATCAACAATAGATATGGAAAACAGGTTGATAGTGGATGAGGGACTATCTCTCGACTATGGCACATGATTTATAAACATTTTCCAGTGTATCACAATCACTTCAAATGGCTTGTGGGCTATGGAAAAATAATTTTTTGGCATGAAATATTGGTTTGTTCAACACATGGTTTCTCTAGTTGTCCAACCCATGAGAATTCCTTCTCCCAGGCTAACTGATTCAAGCATTTTATTTAGGCCATTCTCACGCACAATCAACTAATGATTTTCAGCATCATCATTCTGAACAAGGAACCAGACAAGCTTATTTTTATGGGGTCAGCATCAAAATAATTCTCGGATAAGGGATATTTCTTGGCGAATCAGGTGCATGGGATACCGAATGGGTGGAAAGAAATTGTATGATGCAGTGATCTCCCTATGAAATACAACTTTCTTATATGGCATCTTCGGAACCAAGCCATTACAAAAGATGAACATGTTAGAAAAAAATGAATCACAATGACATCCAAGTGATTATGTTGCATTAATCACAAAGAGGAATCGTCCTAACATATTTTCTTTGTGATTGACTGGGCGGTTTCAGTCTGGAGTTCTCTGTGCAAGGCTTTTGGGTGTTGAGATCAGGCAGACACACTAGTCCCCTTTCTTCAATCTTGGTTCTCAGAAACTGAAAACAACACTTCTGAATAGAAGGAGAGGGTGATATTGTTTGTTGCGTGATTTTGGAGTATCTGGAGTGCAAGAAACCAAAGTTGACATGGGGGCATGATCATCTCACGCCTGGCCATGGTGGTTAGAACCAACAGTATTGGGGCTAAACTGGTCCCCCTTGTCAAAATTTAGAAGGTAGTAACTTCACTAAGAAAATTCATGGTGAGTATTTTTTATACTAGAACTTTACAGAATGTTAACAGGAATAGGATATGGGTGATATGAAATCGTCCATGTAATAGATTGTAACTCAATGTGGACGAATCATGTGTGTTTGGATTTATGAGGGGGGGGGGGGGGGTTGTGACCCTCAAGGAGTAATGGTATCGACCTTCATTGATGGCTTTGGGGTGGGAGATTATCTCTTGGGAGAGGATTACACAACATGAAAAGGTGTCAAGATATTCTAATCGCACATCATTAAGTTGGATTCAGTGGAAATAGACTCACAGTTCGATACAGGGGAAGCTTCAAGTTCCTTGGACTGTTACCTACATCATATGGAAATGCAAACAACTTCTTGACTCACATGTGGTACTTAGTCCTAATTGGTGTGAGGGGAACAAGGTTTCAACCTTCATAGACTCTGGGATTACTAATTGTGATCAAATCTTTATGTTTTCGAGGTTGGGGTCTCTCCCACAGGCATGTGGTAACATTGTTTGGGCAGATGCACTTGGCCTCCATTACTTTAGACCTCCTTAATTTTGTTCTATGCAGGGCACTACCTAAATTGAATTAATAAGAAATTTAATGTTGTGTGGATGTAATAACATGTTTAAAGGTTTTATATAATTCAAATTTATTAATTAATTCATAATAAATAAGTACTCAATTTTCAGTAAAATCATTTTATTCTTCAAATTTATATTTTCTTAAAAAATGGTTTTTATTGATTTTTATGATTGAATATTATAATTATTTTCTTACCACTTTTAAAAATAATATAGATATAATTTTTTAAATCATAACGTAAAAATTATCTTAGGGTGAAATTTTAATATTTTTTGAAAGAATTATTATTTTAGTGAATAACGAAAAATACCAATTTTATAGAAAATTGTCTTTTCCAATCATGTATTTACAGAGTCCCATTTTTTAAAATTGATTTAAAATTTTCATTAGTTCCTTATAATTAAAAATAATCAAATTAATTTCATTGGAATTGAAATTGTGCTTAATTTTTATAAAAGAACATTTTTATACTTAAAAATGCATTTTCCTGGAAAATAGTTTTTTGTCAGGTATTGTGAGTTTATTTTAAAAGATATTTTTTGAAATTATAGGGATTTATTTTCATAGATTTAATTAAATATTTTGAATCATTGTTTTCATATTTGGTAAATTGGTCAACATTATTTTTTGTCATTAGTAATAGTAATAGTGGTAAATATTTATCACCTCAGTAAGGGGAAATTGAGTAATTAATGTTAGAAATAATGTGATAAGGATTTAAAAATCAATATAGAACCTAATTTATTTCTATTTTATGAGTATAGTTTGAATATCCAAATCCAATATTCAATTATTTTTCAACTTGGTTCTATTTTTATTTGATAATGATCTTGGTATTATTTTAAGTAAAGAATAAATCCAAAAATGTCACTCTCTTTGTTTTAGTAACGATAATATTTTTTCATAAGGATAAAATGAGGTTATCTTTTGTTATAAATGGGTATTTTATATTTTAAATATTTTTTATTATGGTATTTTTTTTATTTTTTTGTGATGAAATAATTACCTTAAATGACTAAACGACACCGCCATAGTGATGATGGAAGTAATAGGAAAATAATGTAAATGATTTTAAAAACAGAAAAAGTAATATTTTTTGAGTGATTTATAGTGTTCCATAATTTTTTTTGCATAAATATAATGTATTATTGATATTTTAAAGTTAATATTACAATTACATAAATATTTTGATATTTTTAAAGTCAAATTATTTAAATAGTCATGAAAATGACTTTAATGGTATTTTATGTTAAAAAATATTTTATTAAATGATAAAAATATTATATTTATTTAATAGAATGGGATATGGTCTATAATGTTAACCATTTTTCACTTATGGGTCACTTTTCCTTTTATAGTAACTTTTTTGTCCCATGAAGAGTAAAAAACTTTGATATCACGGTAATCATCAAATGGGTTAACAGGGGTTAAAATTAATAGATAAGGGTTAAAACACCAGATAAACTAAAAGGAATTTTATTAGATGAGTGTATTTTGACTTATATGTATAATAGATTCTAAATATATCATTTCATATCCACTTTAATATGAAAATTAATTTATGTTAATTTAATACTTTAACCAATTCCAAGGGTTCCCCTCTCCTCTCTTATATAAGGACACCACCTCTCCTCTATTCCTCACACTTCTTGAGCCACTTATCTTGACCAAAAACTATAAAAGTATCTTCTTAACATAATTATCTAAATTCTAGAGGTTCTGATATTCTTGAAAGACCATCCATGTGGTTCTTTATGGGAGTTCCAAAGGTGGTTCTTCAAAGAAAAGGTAGTCGTCTTAATCAAGCGTTTTCATTTTACTTATTCATCTACGTCCTTAAATTATGTCCTAACCATTCCAATATAATAACATCAATATATACCATATATTTAGATTTTTTTATGTTAATGTAATAACCTTATTCATCTTATTTTCCATCTTATGTGGAATGAAAAGATTGTTCTTGTGTACATGTGGATCACCACCTCCACAAAACGATGTGTTTTGTTTTTCATCACTGCCTCTCAAGGATGTTTATAAAACTGTATTTATATATATATATATATATATATATATATATATATATATATTAATGACATAACTATCATTTTTTAAAGATACTATATCATCTATTTTCATACCCTTATATCAGTTGGAAAATGGTAATGTCATTCATGAATATGTGTGGATTACCACCTCTAAAAAGCGATGTGATTCATTTTTCATGTACAACTTTAATGGATGGTTATAAAATTTTATTTAATTTATAAAAATTATAATTATTCTATGATTATTATTATAGATATGATTTAACCATGAAATATTTTATCACGGTCAATGTTGGAACTATGGTCGTTATATGCAATAATTGGAGTATGGTTTGTGTTTGTTGTCAATCCGCATCGGAAGTTCATAATATTTTCCAGTAAGGTGTTCATACAGTTCAAGCAGAAATAATATTGAATGTGGCGTCATTTCCCAGTGTTTTCCAAATTTTTTGGCCTTAAAATCTGGAAATTGGAACATGTGTGTTTGGAAAAGGAACTTACGTGCAAAAGGGTAGGTGTGTTGGAAACTTGCGTGCAATTCATGTTTTAGGATCAGATCGCTAAATTATGGAAAAGGCATGATCTGCGTGAAATATTTTAGTGGTGCGCGAAAAACATGGATTGCGCGCTAAATTGGTTTTGCCCGCAACAGTGAAAGTAGGTTGGTTTTCTTGTGAAAAAGGTGTTTCAGGGTCAGAACACTGAAAAATAGAAAAGGCATGAGGTGCACGAAAAATCCATAGTTGTGTGCAAAAAATGGTTCCTACATGAAAAAGATTGCGCGCAGAATGAGAGTTTTGCACGACATGGAGGGTTTTGTGCGCAGGGGTCGGTGGCACCCTTAAATAAGAGGTGACCCCCCTCATTCGGCATGGCTGAAGACTCAGAGAAGATCCGAGTTCTGATGCACTTAAAAGGTGTGCGTAAAGGGAGTTGTGTGGAAAAGTTAAATGTGCGCGAAAAAGTAGAAGTTGCGCCTAAAATTTGAGGTTGCGCATAAAAAGTTGATTTTGCGCGAAAAAATTGAAGTTGCACGTTAATGTTGAGGCTATGTGTAAAAGTGAAAGTTCCGCGTAAAGGGGGTTGTTGCATGAAATGTTTTCTGTGCGAAAAGAAAATATCACGCGCAAAAGTGAGGTCTTTCATACAAAGGATAGGTGTTGTGTGAAATAAATAGTGTAACCTATTTGCACGTTCCGAATATCTGGTTTTGTGGTTCAGTGCTTTCAAGTGCATCAATTTAGGACTTCAATGCAAGCAGAGTCTCGTGCCGAGAAGAGGCAAAGTCTTCAATTCAAATCTATTGAAGAGACCTCACGTCTATAAACTGAGTGTGACTTCACCAAAGTCAGTGAGCTAGGGGGAGTCAACGAGAGTGACTCGAGGGATGCAGTGAGCTTTCCCTGAACATTTGTAAGGGAAGTGTGCCTAGGACAGAGTGATTGTACATGATAATTTTAATCCACATCTATTAAAGTTTATTGGAATTAGGTATGACCGACAACTTGTTGGAGTATGCTCCTTGGACGTAGCCCTTAGTGGTTAACCAAGTAAAAGTGTTGTGTGGTTTCTTTTCATGTGGTTGTTTTCTTTCTATTCCCATTAGTCTTACAGGTTTAATGAGCCCTTACCATTGTGGGAACACGATCCCTATTTTTAAAGGAAATATTTTATACCCTGATTCACCCCTCCCCTCTCAGGGTGTCCCGGGGTCCTACAGTCAACTTACCAAAGTCATTTTGTAATTATGAACTGAACTTCTTCAAAATACCCAATGTGAACCTTTAAGATTAAGTAATTAAATATTTAATTGAAATAAATGGTGTAATGATATGGTATTAAACTTATAAAAGTTTATGAAATAAGTAAATACTAAATATAATTTTATTATACAGGAGTTAAATTCCATACATAGCATCTCTAGACTCAAGGTAAGGGGTTTCTTAACTTAATTTCCATTCATTGTGCTATAATTTTACTTAATTTCCTATGTTATGAAAATATTATGTGTGAAATGGAATTTAATTTTATTATATTTTATATCCACTTATTTTTTTGGTTTCAAAATTATTACACATAATCACTTCATTGATTAAATTTAAACTTCTATGATACAATATTTGAAAGGATTATTCGCCTCAATATTGTTTATTTTAGACATGTCTTATATGGTGAACCTAATACCTTTTATAAAGTGTATATTCCATTTATTGAGATATTATATCATGAATTAATCATGTATCATGATATTTAAATTTCCTTTGAATTTTGATTTTTCATGAGATATTGATTCAAATGTTATAAAATTTTCAATGGTTTTCATGGCCTCAATTGTAATTACATGAAACATAATTCATGTTATGCACTATGATTTATTTTATATGGTGTAATTACTATCTTATGAATGTGGTTGTCCAGGTGAATCCTCCCTGGATCTTCACCCATCACAGACCATTATTAGGATTTCGTGCGATGTGTGATGTTTGAGTGCTTCCTCCCTTGATCTTGCGGTGGTGATAGTTTCAGTGTCCGTCGATGGTCCTTGTTAGTTTGTAGATGGACATAAGTCTTCTAGATCTGAAACATTTTGGTTGTGTGGTGTTCGTAAGAGCTCTATAGGGGCTTCTCCGGTGTATGTTGTTTCTGTTGTTGTCGATTTTCATGGGATGGAAGCTGTTGAGTTCAGTGTTTGTGGATTCAGCACCTATTTAGTATGACCTGGGGGGTTCCGACGAGGGGTTCGTGTGGGATGTGGAACAACTTCTACAAGTTGATGTGGATAATCTTTCTTCTGGTAGTTATCACTAATGATTTTCAAGAGATCATTAGTTGTTGATGGTTCATGAAGATGGGCAGTGTGTTTTATTCTAGATTTGGACTGTTCTGGATTTTTTCATATGTTTTTCAGCATGTCTTTGGTCATCTTGGTTTTATTTGTTCTTGGGAAGTAGGTTTCTTTGTAGGCACTAGTTTTTTTTATAGCATTTGGATGCAACGTAGATTCTTGCAGGTGCCACTGGGTGGGTGGCCTTGAATGAGGGATGGGTGTGATGATACCCATCATCCAGCCATACATCATCACTTTGATGGACGGATGGGTGCCTCAAAATGACAGTTGCTTTGTGTTTTTAAGTTTCTTTCTGTGTTGCATTAGGTTTACATTGATGAGAGTTTCTTTCATGCTTTTTCTGGTGGGTGACTCGAAAGAGATAAGGGTGTATTGGAATCCTTCATCCGGATCTCCTCCACATTTCTATGTTGGTTGGAGAAGTTCCCTTCCATGTTGGGCTGCCAGCATAGTACAACTTCTTTGTAGAGGGGGTGAAATATTTTTTAGACTGATCTCATTGTTGTGATTTCTGGCGAGGGGGTGATGAGGATTTATGGTTCTTTATTGGACGTTTATTTCTTTTGGACTTGTAAGACCTTTTTTATATTTATTTTTAAGGAATTATCCCTTCTTGTAATGGGTTTACTCTTTCCCATTTCTAATAGTGGTTTTATATTTTTATATTCAATAAAGTGGGACTGACCCCTAACCTTTTAAAAAAATGGAATGAAGTTTCATGATGAAATAATGTTCTTTTGAGAAGGGATGGAGGTAGATGAATTTTTTTTTTGATTTACGAGTGAATTCTGGATCGAAGTAGCTAAATTTGTAAAGTCTTGATCCATGTTGCTGCTTTCGAGAAGTGAGATTCACATAGATGTTTTTTCTATGTTGGTGATTCACGTAGCCTTTTCTACAATGTAGGAAAATCACATAGCTGATTCAACCATGTAACTAAATGAATCGTGTATCAAAATGATCGATGTATATAATTTTGGAATTCATGTAGCTTTTTTAGTGATGTAGCTGAGTGTTTTAATTATCTGAATGGTCTACGTAGCCGAATTCCCATAGATGAGTTTCACATAGCTGATTGCTACATATGAAGTTTAATAAGAATTCATATAGATAATTTAATATATAACAAATTGAGAATTCATGTAGCTTATTTTCTACATAGCTAAAAGTCCATGGGCCATCCTTAATTTCCTAGGGACTACACAAATATAATGAAATTTAAAACATAGAAAAATTAACTACAAAAGTGTGGTACTTGGAAAGTTCGAGTTTCAAACCCACAAGGATGGTCCATATGATCTAAATTAATTAAATGAATTGAAAATGAAATTGATTGATTGATTGAAGAGATAGAAAATAAAGAGTATATTGGGGTTTGAAATCATCATAGGAAGTGTGTTAGAATCAATGATTTTCATGTTTGTGTGCTAGGTATTCAATTGATTATGTGTAAATTTATATGTTGGAGTTGGAATTAGATCTTTAGGGATCCCAGGCTTGGGTACCCAACACTAATCTTATAATTGCACCATTTGTATGGTCAACTATTAGGTTCGATCGTAGAACTAGGTGACCTCAAACCTTATTTAAACATAATCACCCTTGATTTCATAATGATCATGGCAGCCTAGGGTAACTAATTTATACAATAAATTAATAATCCTTGATTCACATTACCATGGTTATGAAATTCAAAAAGAAAGAGAATTTGAATTCATAAATATAGTTTCAATAATTCAAATCATGAATATAATATATAAATAATCCCTAATAGAACTTTCCATTAAAATCACATCACCTGAACTATAAAAAACAACTAACTTGTGCTAGACATGATGAGAATGAGAAACATGGATACCCAGGGAAGAAATGTGGTAGGAGCAGTAGTGTTCTAAGGTGGAATGTGAATCTTTGGCTGTTGTTTGTCTCTCCTTGGTTATCGAATCTCTTTGTTGTGTAACATAAGGGATGAATATATAAGCCTCCATGAAAATAACCCTCACGCTAGTGCATAAAAATACAATATTTTTTATGAGTTCATGACATGTATTGGTTACACAACGTGCAATGAGTTGTAGAAGCTTCAACAAACCAGCATCTCCTAATACTCCCATGATGTGAATGGTGTACATGTTGTTATTGTATTTGACTTTAATAGCATGAAAGGGCACCATGAATTTTGGATTAACTTATTTTTGACCCCATGAATGAAAATCATGATCTGTACTGGGGTCATGACATGAAAACATCTTCCTTCAAGTTCTTTAGTTTGCTCCATCTCCATGTGAATTTGGATTTTGAATTCAATTATCCAGGGTTACACCATAAATAACAATATTAAAACACCCTAAAATACCTGAATCAGAAACAAATATTATTAGACAATTGATAATCACATAGACAATTGTTTATCTATCCAATTCAGAGCCTTCTCTACATCCATATTGATTTTCTACAGGTTTTCAAAATTAAATTATTTAGAGTTGATTTTATTATGTTGTTGTGTGGATGAATCTAAATGCCTCTATAATCATAGGCTCAAGTTTCTAAATCCATAGTGAATATATGGTTGTTAAATAAAATTATGGAAATCATGGGACTATTATGATAATGTGTATTTTTCTTTTTCAGAGTGATTAATGTAGCGGACTATTTTAAAAAGGTAATATGGAAAGAAAGTGGATGAAAAAAAGAGGATTTTGGAGCCATGGTTGAATCTCTACCGATCAACATACAATGAAACTAATGTCTTCAGATGATCAAATTTTATTCTAAGAACATTTGAACAGCGAATTTCAAGACTGTACTATGAAAAAAAATTTCTTTCATATTTTTAGAGGCTCGTGGAATTGGATCTTCATCTTTTGTTACTGAAGAAACCTGGTTTTTTTGGTTTAATTATTCATTTTTTTTAATCATAATTTTTATTGAAGTGTGATGCTATGATGTTGGGTGTGATTCCTGACATGTGTGATGGGATTTCACATGAATTCTTGTAAGAATATTTCACTTGGGTATATAGTAAAAATAATATATGGTTGGGTGAGAAAACTAGCCATGATAAGTATTAGGATTCCATATTGGATCTAAACCTTTTAAAAACTATATTTTCCTTGATAATTTATTTTTTTACATGATCGACATAACTCTATGTTTTTCTGTTTGAGTGGATCATACTCTAATAAGTCATAGAGTTTTATTTTATTTAAAAGAAACTGTAAAAACTACCCTTTGCTGATTAAACCCCCCTTCTTAGTGGAGGATACCAATTTTATTATGAATTTTCGGTGTATACAATAACTATTGAAATATGATATCATGAATATTTATATTCATGGTATTTTATGTTCCTTCATATGTTCTTTCATTCAAATAGTTTTTGGTTTTAAAAAGTCATAAAGGGGTTTGTTATTTAAAAATGTTGTTTTAGTGTTATCAAATACTTTTAGTCGAACTCTATCTCTGCATTATTTATAATATTTCAAGAATGTTTTTTCTAAACATAAATGGTTTCCTAATGTTATTTTAAATGATCTTTAACCTTCTTTTAAAAGGTTTTAAAAGGAAACTTTTTAATTTTTTCCACATGGGTAACTTCAGACCTTATTTATAAAATTTTGAAAAGAATATTTATTTTTAACTTTTATAACATGAATGGATTTCACTACCATCATGAATATTATTTAATTTTATGATTCTTTTATAATTTTCCATGGTTATTCTAAAATAAAATATTTTTCCCAATATTCTAGAAATTTTTATAAAATATTATAAAATGAAAATAATATTTTTACTGTTTTCAAAGAAATGTCTTAAATGTTATTTTAATGTATTTTTCACTTGTGATAATATTATTTATTGTTTCTTATGCTTAAATGGTGATATGTTCCAAATACCATCCTTATTCTTTTTCTGGATTAATTATGATTTTTTTAATGAGATTTTCATGGAATTTGTTTCTTTTCCATGTGTTAATCAATCTTAAAAGTAATGATGGCAATTTTCAAGGGTGTAATATTAAAAAGTGAAAGATTCTAAATGTTTTGTTTATTACATGGTACTTATACATGTGTATGTATGATTTATTGGTTCTTATATTATAAATCAAGGATGGGTGATTCCATCATATTCCTTCAATTCATTGAGTAAAGTGATGGAGTAAACAGCAGTAAGTTACTCCAAAGAGTTGAAGGAGTTAACTGTTATAAGTTACTCCTTTGAGATATCAATTTTTTCTTAACATGAGCAGCTCATAAGAGATGATGGAGTTAACTATTGTATGTTACTTCTAATATAATGCTATAATTATCCTATATAAGTGATTCTACAATGAATGTTTGATGGTCCAAGATACCTATACAGTTTTTCAATGCATGCTATGAGTTCTAATGGATCCTTTATGTAAGGATTTTTTTTATCAGGGCTCATTATCATTAAATTATATGAATCTTGTCTTATGTTAATGATTTATTCCATGTCTCAAGATTTATGATCAATATTTTTATTGGTATGAATTATATTATATTATGTCCATTCACTTTGATTATATGATTATACACTTATTCTCATCTTCTACCCACAGATTAAATTTAATTATTAGTGATTACGTTTACCCTTACTGAGATTTTGATCTCACCATTATTATGTTATCCATTTCCCCATTTTAAGAAGAATGATGTTAAATGAATTATGTCGAGAAATTTTTTATGTGTGAAGAATTTTATGGGTGTTTTTAAAGTCTTATTATGAAAAAAGAAAAGTTGAGTATAGTGAGAAAAAATATCACATAAAGACATGGGTATTTTTATTTAATAGGTTTTCCTAATTATATAAATCTCTAAACCTAAAAGTTCCTTAGGTATGTAATTTATCCAATGTTTATATTTTATGTTTTATGTTTTGGATGATTAATATAGGGACATGTTTATCGATATCAAAGACAAAAATGTAAAAATAATTTTTTTCCCACCATTTATATGAGTTCGTAGTTAGAGTTTTTATAGTTGGCATCATAGTAGGGTTTTTATAGGTTTGGAGAATATGATGTTTTCACATGAGGTTAACTTAATAGATATAGATACTATCATGGGTATATAATTTTATGGATGATCATATGTTCAATGGAGAAAATTATTTTTTTAAGTTCATATGTGATTACACATTAAGGTGATTTGAACATCAAATTGGGTTTTAGGAAGGATACTCCATTGAGTTAATTTGGTATATTAGATATTGGGTTAACCTTGATGGTTGAAAAGTGATTTAGTTACATGTTATTTTTTTGGATATATTTATTATCAAGCTAAGGATAACCTTTAAGGTTAGTATCTAGAGTTGATTCATTCTATTTTAGTGAAGTTCACTGCATTGTATGATTATGTGGTGATTCAAGTTATTTTGTGAAAAGAATATTTTGATGAGTTTTATGGTTTAAATTTTTATGGATTGATCTATGTCAAATATTAAGTGTTATTATGAATTATTGGAGATTGGTTTTTTTCATATTCATTTAAAGGTTTATTTGAATATTATCTTATCATTTCCTAACCATTTTAGTGTTAATAAAGATGGTAATAATGGATTCTCATCCTTTTATATAACACATGGTCAAACAAAAGTTGATTATACTTCTCCAGGATTTAAATATTTATACTTATCATTTGCAGTAAAAGAAGATATAATGGTGGAATCTGAATGAAACACACAACCAAAATATGGAATTTCATTTATAGATTTGAAGAAAATAAAGAATGTATATTTCCTTGTGTTCTTATTCTAGACGGTATACCTTACTGATTTATGGTTTTTTGGTCATTAAAATTCTCATGATCATGTTCTCTATCACTCTATATTATTCCTTATATGTTATTATTTCCCTAACATATCAATATTTTCACTTCCCATCAATGTTCTCCTTATGTGGGAACTAAATTACATGTTATTCCTGGTCACCATTATATTTCCATTTTCCATTTTTCAAAATTACTTTTTATCATCCCTTTTATGATGGGGGTTTTCAACAATGTAATTTTTAAATATTAGAAATGTTTCTCCTTTCATGATCATGTATTTTATCTCACACTCCATGGAACTGACATGTAAAAAATTTTTTGAAACATTTTCATCAAAAACAATTGTGTGAAAAAAAAAGTTATTTAAGGGGGATTAATATAAAAACTTGAACATTTATTTTAAAATAATACCATTCTTGACAGTTTTCATAACATGAAACACTGAGTTTTACGAGAATTTTAATATACTATGAAAATATTATTATTTAAATGTGACCGTTATAACATAGCCACTAAATTGGTAGGTATGAATCATATATAACCACAATATGAAAAATATGTATAAAGGTTTTATATAATGTAATCCAATAACTTAATTTATAATAAATAAGTACTCACTTTTCAGTAAATTCATTTTATGCTTTAAGAATACGTTTTCTTCAAAAAAAAATTATTTCTTTTTGCTAGCGAATATTATAATTTATTTCTGACACATTTAGAAATTTTATTTTATAAAAAATTTATAATTTTTTAAATCATCATTTAAAAATTATTTTATAGTTCAATTTTGATATTTTTCTGAAAAGATTAATTTTTCAGTGAATAGTAAAAAATATCAACTTTATATAAAACCAACTTTTCCATTCAAGTATATAAAAAGTACCATTTTTATTAAAATAGATTTTAAAATTCAATTGGTTAATTTTGATTAAAAATAATCAAATTAATTTCATTGTAATAAACATTATAAATAGTTTTGATATAAAAACATTTTCATACCAAAAATACAATTTTCAAGAAAACTATTTTTCATCACGATTTGTTGGTTTATTTTAAATGTAATTTCTTCCAATCATAGGTCTTGATTTTGATAAAATGAATTTCATATTTTTAATAAAAATTTATAAATTTTATAAATAGTTAAACTTTATTTTTTTCCTTTATGAATAGTGACTGTGGTAAATATTTGTCTCCAAAATATGGGTAAATTGGGTAATTGAGATTAAAAAAATATATATAACCTACTATATTTATATTTGATGAGTTTATATTTTCTATCCTCATACAATATTAGATGATATAGAAACATGGTGTCATTTTTCTATGATAATGACCCTAATATTATTTTATGTAAAGAATAAATCTAAAATGTCACGCCCTTTGTTTTAATAACTTTAATATTTTATCGTATGGATAATTGGAGGTTTTGTTCGGTTATAAATTTTTATATAAAATACTAAATAATAATTTCTATCATGATAATTTTTTTTAATTTTACTGTTGGAATAATTACCTATATTTTTTACGCAATGCCGACATATTGTATGTGAAAGCAGAAGAAAAATCAAGTAAATGGTTTAAAAAACATACAATGTAAATTTTTTTGGGGGGGTTATAGAGTTACAATTTTTTGGGAAAAAATATAATGTATTAATGATGTGTTAAAATATTACATTCAAATAAAATTATTGTTTTGAATTTTTTTAAAGCCAATTTATGTGAATAGTATCAAAAATGACTTTAATGGTATTTTATGTCAAATAATATTTTATTAAATGATAAATAATATTAAATTTATCCTTTTTAATGGGATATGGAACATAAATTCAACCAATATCCACTTATGAGTCACTTTTCCTTTTATAGTAAAATTCTTGACCCCTGAAGAGTAAAAACAACTTTGATATCGTGATAACATAAAATGTGTTAATGGGGATGAGGGTAAACTAAGAGATAAGGGTTAAAACATCACCTAAACGTTTTAAAATTTTATTATATGGGATTATTTTGAATTTTATACATCCAAGATTATAAATATATAATTTTAGATTCACTTTAACATGAAAATTATTTTATATTAAGTTATTACTTAACATAATTCCAAGGGTGCCCCTATCCTCTTTAATATATGGGCACCACATATACTCTATTACTCACACTTCATGATCCACTAAGCTCAACAAAAACCTACCAAAAAATATTATTAAATTCTTTTTCTAAATTATATAGGTTTTGGTATTCTTCAAAAATCACCCCTAGGATCTTTGATAAGAGATCCTACGGAGGTTCTTCAAAGAGGAGGTAATCGTATTAACCAAGAGTTTTCATTTTACTTCCTTTTATACATCCTTAAATGATATACAAACTATAGAAATTTAATAACATTAGTATCTACCATATCCATAAGGGTTGGGGGAAATCCCATTTATTAAAAAATAGAAAAAGACAACAGAAACCCCTTTTGAACTGGGTAAGGGGAAACCCATTACAGGTCCATAGGCCCAGAGGGAGCAAACCCAATACATAACCTAATAAAAAACCATTATAGTGGCCCAAATGCATCTAGGAACAAAGCCCAATACCCAATAAAATCCAACCCACAACCTCTATGGAATCGTCACCACCGCCATCATGACCATCGACAATCCCACCGTCATCCTACTCGGAAAAGCCCGTCATTGCACGAGCCAACTTGCCAGGGTTATAAGGCCACTGATACACAACCAAATCCACCAGATCTACAGATATGTTCAAATAAAACCACAAAAAAGATTCACCGTAAGCAGATCTGATCCATCCATGCCACAAATCCTTAGTTGTCTGACATTCCATGTCGTCACTACCAACGCTGAGTTTCTTCGCAGCAACCATGCCAGACCATTACTCCATGGAGTGGTGAGCTACCTCCAAAGAAGATCTAAACTTCCCATAGTTGTTTGAGGGGAACTAAGCTGATCCACTGCTAGGAGAAGAGAGGACCACCACCAATGATCTTGTCACTAACTCACCATGAAGTGTCACCAAGGAAGTGAATCACGGCCGAAGCCATTCCCCCCAATGTGGATTTTAATTTTCCTCAGTATCTACCATATACTTAGTTATTATTATTTAAATTTAATTTTCATATACGTGATTTTATTTTGAGGTATTTCCTCATTCATTTTTGGTCTTATCTTTATTGCACGACTTTCCTGAATGTTTTTGTAGAAAAAAGTGGTTTTCAAGCCGGAAATGAGGTGGATCAGGGCTGAAGCAAAATTACTAGAAATCACATGTCATCCCAGTGGAAACTGTGCACCCTAGACAATGGCACTCTCTAGGTCGTATAACCTAGCACACAGGTATGTGGGTTATCCATGTGCCTAGGACAATAGAAGTTTTTGAGGTGTATAGGCATGTGACCTCCCCCAAAAAATCATGCAACCTCTTTTTCTCTTGTATAGAGGATCCGTATGGTTAATTCATGGCCTCGTAGACTATGTGGCTAAATCGTATGACCTACAAGATCTTTAATAATATTGAATTTTCAACTTTTCCTCATAGATTTTAAAACCCAAAACCCCTCTAGTTCATCCCATTCATACCCCCAACCCTAGGATCACATCCACCCACTTCCTTGGTCCTATAGGATTTAATAGTTGAGTATTTTGGGGGGGATTTTTAAATAAATCACAAATTAAGCCTATCATTTACTCTTTTTTCCTTCTTCCTGGCCACCTCTCCCTTTTTCTTGGGGTTTCACTCTCCAACAGATAGCTTGAATTAATGTGAGTTCATTCTTGATTATTAGGGTTAAATATTGATGGTTATGGTATTCTATTACCTTTATAGGGTCTCTCCATGGTGTATTTGTGGTTTTTAATTGGTTTCTAGTGATTTACAAGCAAGAATTTGGTTGTTCCATGCATTAAAATTGTTTGATGATTTTAGTATGCTTGATATAGATTCTAAATGGGTTCTATGATTTGTGTGAGTGGTTCAAATAATTTTTTCAAATGTTTTTGGTGTGAGTAAGGGTTAAATGATATTTTTTCTGTTAAAAATTAATGTCTTACATGTGTGTTTCTATTTTTGGAAGTGTCTATGTGTAAAAGGTGGTTCATGTGAAATAGGGAATGAAATTGATCATAAGGTAATACTAGGTATCTAGGTGTGAATACTAGGTCTAGTATTTTAGGTGAGTTAGAAGGGATGAGTTTTGGTCTCCCTAACATTATTACAATACAACACTAACTAAACATACATGTGATGGGGATTGGTGGTTGGAGAAGGACTGTTGCATCTGGGAGATGGTTTGATCAATGATAGTACAAGGATCCTTGGACCTTGATAAACCTTGTGTCTTAGGTATTTCCCATGGTTCTCATGATATTCTTACCTGTCATATTTTTTATTTTTTTATTTTTTATTTTAATTTAAAATCATTTTTTATTTTAAATTGTATCATTATTTTTCATAAAAACTATCATGTTAATTTTTCATCTAATGTTAATTCATGAAATCTCCTTTAGTGGTATCCTACTAAGCACATTGGATAACACCCAACATACACCCTTAGGTGTATGTAGAAATTTTTATGTTTCACCTAGGTAAATTTATGTCTTCCCGTCCTATTGATGGCGGATCTATGTGATAGTGGTTCCTCATTTGGAAGGTGTTGGTGGAGGTGGTATGAGGTTGTTTATCCTATTGTTGGATGTAGTCTTGTGGTCTAGTTGATCTCTCTCCCTATTTTTTTTTACATTTGTAAAAATATTTACTCCTGTTATAGTATTATATTGTGGTCTCTCTTGTTTTGATAAATGATTATGATGTGATGAATCATTCATGTGGATTTTTTATAGTGGATTCTCATGGGATAAATAATTCCCAATGTTGTTTCATAATTCCCAAACACTAGTTTCTAGCTAGTGGGGACCAGGAATTCCCTCCAGGCCATGCTGAGGGCTAGGGTCAGTCTTTATTTGGATGGAAGTCCTACTTGGATTGTTAAAAAATGGTATTAGAGAAGGTTTTTCCATTTATTTGGATCATTTTATTCGGGAAGTCTGGATAGATTAGAGATAAGACTGACAAGGCTTTTGGTTCTGGTTGTGAGTGGGGTGTCTTGACAACACACCACATGAAAGACCTTTGCTCGCCATGGGATGATTGGGATTTTGTTTGACTCCACCTCTAGGTGTTATGTATAGGATGTAGACTGAACATAGAAACCGAGATGGGGTGGAATGGTTTGACTTTTTATTGTGTTTGATATGGTTTTGTCTTGATTTATAGATGTGTTTTCAAGTTTTTTCTTTTGAAAAAAAAACTTCTGAACATTAAATTGGTAGTTTCATTGTGTTTTTTGATTATTGTAGCATCATGCCTCCCTAGAGAATTCGCATGCAGCCATAGGTAGAGGCTGAAGATAGTTATCTATCACCATATGATAAGTGATTAGTGGAAGCTATGGTTCAGTCTATTTGAGGATTAGAACAGGGAGAGTGATCTGGTACTGCTCATGATAAGGAAGCCAAACTAGGTCTAGAATAGGACAAAGCTCCGGAGATCCTCAAGAACAAACCTCCCTCCTTCTAGGGTAGCATGGAATCCCAAGAATATAAGGATCATATTAATAATATCGAGAATATTTTTGAGTTTTTTAAACTCCTCAGGCTGTTAAGGTGAAGTGTGCTTCGTTCATGTTGAAGGTCCCTATTAGAGGTGTTGGGACCCATTGGTCCAAGCTGGGAAGCATGATCAGATGGGTTGGAAGGACTTAAAATTTTTCTTTAAGAGTAATATTTCCTTGATACCTTAGTCCTTTCCAAGACTAGGGAGTTTCTAGATCTCAATCAAGGGGGATCAGATTATGTTGGAATATGCCAACAACTTGGCTGAATTTGTTCATTTTTCACCTGAGGTGGTTTCTAATGAGAAATTAAGGGATCACCATTTTGGGAGGGGGTTGCGGCCATAAATTTGATCCCATATCTTCTTGTTCAAGCTAAATATGTATAGTTAGATAGTGTATCGAGCCCCGAGGGTAGAGATTTATCACACCAGAAAGTATAGTTTTTCTGGGGTTGTTCCAACAGCAACCTGGGGAGGCAGTGGTTCATTGAAAAGGAAGAGGAAGCATGATGATCAGGAAAAAAGGAAGGTAGTATCTCAGATCACCCTTCCCGACCTCTTTCATTTGTAACCATTGGTGGTGGTTTGGTTTTGTGATACCAGTGTGGGATCCCATGGCATATGTAGTTAGTTTATCTTGTTCCACCTATACCCTACAATCAATGTGAGTTCTTGGGGAACTTGAAGAGGTTCTATAAGTGTGGTATATTGACTCAAATTGGTGCAGGTTCCTTATCCCACAAGGAATTACCAGCCCATTCTAGTGCATTAAGGGCTATGGGTTCTCATAATAATGGGTGTGGTAGCAAGGATGGACCCTCTTATGGGAAGAGTTGGCTCAAGAAAGATCTATAAGCCAGTAATTGTTCTTAGGCGTTAGCAAAGATGAATAAAATCCATGCCATGGATCAAGAACTAGTGTAATCAGATATAGGACCTTCAACAATTCAAGGTATTGTTTTTATTGCACCACCCATAAAATTTGTTTTGTTTGACATTAGTGCTTTTAATTCCTTTATTTCCACTCATACAATTGAATTGTTGAAATTTAATACACATATTATACCATATGTGATGGAGTTGGTGATGCCTCTTGGAAAGAAGAGGGAGCTTTGTTTTACATGTCTGTCACTTAGTCTCACGCTATCTGGGGTCAAGCTGGAATGGTACCTCCTTGTTCTAGAAATGGACCTCCTTGACATGATCCTTGGCATGGACTAAATGGTGATTTTGAAGGCACACATTGATTATTATTATCGGAGAGTGATATTTGTGGCACCAGATGGTATTAATAATGTTTTCCAAGGTGAATGGGATCCTCGATCATGGTGTACTGGACCTCCACTTCCAGAGTTGTGAAATATCATTTTTAGGCATCTTCTCTCATTTTTGAGGATGATGGTAGAGGTTCTGAGGGTTAATTACTACATGTGGTGGATGAGATTCCATATGTGTTTCTTGATGATTTATTGGGTTTTTATCTCAGGTGGGATGTAGAGCTTGCCATAAATTTGGCACTAGGAACCTAGATGATATCTCTTACCTCGTACTATATTCCCCAACAAGTTGTGAGAATTAAAGATGCAGCTGAATGATTTGGAATCCAAAGTATTCATTCGCCCTGGCATCTAGCATTGGGCCGCCCCTATGTTGTTCACTAAAAAGGATGATGGATCACTCCAGTTGTCTTCTGATTACTGAAAGTTTAATAAGGTAAAAATCAAGAAAAAATTCATATTTCCTTGAAAGGTGGATTATCAAAATAAATAAAAATTAAGGCCTTCGGGCCATTGGAGGATAAGGTCAAAGTTAGAGAGGCAAACATTCCTAAGACAACATTTTGAAGAAATTATGGACACTTTGAGTATCTTGTCAAGGAATTTGGGTTGATAAATTCTCCGATGGTTTTCATGGTTATTATGAATCGATTATTCCATTAATACCTAGAATCCTTTTTCGTGGTGTTTGTGGATGATATACTTGTATACTATAAGACTAAGGAAGAGCATGAGAAGCACTTGAGGATCATTCTAGTCACTCTTAGAGATCTCCATATCTATGTTAAGCTCTCCAAGTGTATTTTTTTGGATTAGGGGGATAATTTTTTGGGCCATGTGGTTTCAGAATGTGTGGTTGTAGTGCTCTTTGAGAAGATTGAAGAAGTGATTTTGTGGGAGCATATGAGAAATTTTTTCGATTTCAATATCTTTTTGGTCTTAATAGGGTATTATAGATGGTTTTTCTAATATTTTCCTCAGATTTATTCACCCATGACCTCATTTACCCTGAAAGGGGTGGGGTTTGAATGGATCCTGAAATATCAGGTGTCCTTTTAGGATCTTATGTAGAATTTTACCACTGCCCCTATTTTGATCTTACTAGAATCTAGGAAGGGATATGTGGTCTTTTTTGAAGCTTCGGGTATGGGTATTGGGTGTATGTTGATGTTGGATGACCATGTGGTGGCATAAAACTCTTTCCAGCTCCGATCTCATAAAATAAATTATTTGACCCATGACCTAGAATTATCAGTAGTGATATATACATTGTAGACATGGAGTCACTGCCTTTTGGGGCGATATTTGTGGATTAATCAGACCATGATATTTTGGCTTACATTTTCTCTCATAAAGATCTTAATCTGAGGTAGCACCGATGGGTTGAGTATATTTTGAGGTTCAAAATTGATATTTTCTATACATGAGTAAATGTAATGTGGTAGTAGATGACCTAAGAAAAATTATATTAGTGAAAGTCTCAAAATATTCTAGTGATGAATGGAATTTAATGGGGATTTTCACTTGAATTCATTTCGAAACCAAGGACCTTAGTGGAGGCATATTCTTGGCTATCATCTAGTTGACTCCCTCCCTTCTAGAGCTAATTCAGGATGAATAGCCCAGTGACAAGCTATGAAAACATTATATGTAGTTTCTAAATGTTGGGTAGGTACCCATTGAATGGTCAATCTCTTTTGGATTAGTTCTTTGCTACATGGGTCATTTCATGGTGTTGTTGTCTTTGCAGAGGGTGATTATGTAGGACAACCATCAGTATCAGTGGTCTATTCATCACAATACCACCAAGATGTTTTAATATGTGCATCACCAGTTTTGGTTTCAAGGTGTGAGGCATGATATAACTGAATTTGTATATAGATTCTATACTTGTCAACAGGTTAAAGATTAGCACTAGAGGCCCCTAGGTTTTCTTCAACCACTCCCAATTCCTAAATGGAAGTGGGATGAGGTCACCATGGAATTCAACATTGGCTTACATCTTACAACCCAATGGAGAAATGAAACATGGTTTGTTATTGACCATATTACAAAATAATTTCATTTCATTCCAATCATGGACTTGAAAAAAGTGGATGAGTTAGGTTGTTTTTACATCAAAGAGATAGTGAGGCTTTATGGTGTTCCATAATCTATAATTTTGGACATGGACCCCCATTTTAAATCTTATTTTTGATAAGTCATTCAAAAGGAAATGAGGTCAATGGTTAAACTTATTAATTCATACCATCCCCAAATAGATGGTCAGATAGAGAAGGAAAACTAGGTTCTAGAAGACATGCTTCGTGCATGTGTTTTGGATTTAAGAGGGTCATGGGATAACTATTTGAAATTTGTTGAATATGTGTATAAAAATAGATATTAATAATAAATTAAAATATATCTCTTTGAGACACTCTATGTTCAGCCGTATCAGTCACTGTTGTGCTAGATATAAGTTGGAAATAATTCTTTACTGGGACCGAGCCTGGAGCAAGAGACATCTGACAAGGTTCATTTGATTAGGAATCGGTTATTGAAGGCACATATTATTCATAAGTCTTATGTTCATCATTATCACCAAGCCCTAGAGTTTTCAATTCATGATTGGGTGTTTCTAAAGGTTCCTCCTCACTTGGGTCACTATTGTCTTGGAAAGAATGGGAAGATAACACCAAGGTAAGTCGAACCTTTTGAAATTACTGAGAGAATTGGTAAGGTAGAATACAAGTTATATTTTTCATCCTAGTTGAAGTCAATACATGACATGTTTCATGTCTTGAAAATGAATTATTATAATTCAAACCCATCTCATAAGCTCAATTGGGATGAATTGGAGTTGGAATCCTATTTTTCTGTGTTCAATCGACTAGTAAGGATTGTGGAATCTCAAGAGAAATTTCTTCAATGGAAATCCATACCATTGTTTTAGGTCCTATGGAAGGATGTAAATGACGAACATGATACAAGGGAGAGAAATTATTTGTTGTAAAGAAGTATCCACATTTATTCTTTGAACCGACTTCAATTTGACTTTATGATGGTGTAAAGATTTCATGGTGGGGAGAATTATCACATATGTGGTTTCATTTTGAAGTATATTTCTCATTTCTTTTTGGTATTATCTTTATTGAATGGATTTACTAAAATTTGTTTTGGAAAACAATGGGTTTTGGATCAAATAGGAGGTGTCGCACAGTTAGTATAAATTGTGCGCCCTCGACAGTGACACTATCCAGGTCGCACGGTCCAGCGCACGGGCATGTAGGCTAACCATGAGCATGTGATTGTGGAACTGTCAGTGGTGCATGGTTAGGTGCATGGGAATACACCCTTACCTATACAACCATGTGGTATATTTTTCTCTTTGATATAGGAGTTACATGGTTGGTGCACATTTTGGAAGACTGTGCGTCCAAACCTTGTGGCCTGACTGATATTTAAAAATGTAGAATTTATAAATTTTACCTATTTAATTATAAGACACTAAAACCCTCTAATTCATCCCATTCAGGATCCCCAACCCTAGGCATGTCTCTCCCTCCCCACTTCCTTCATTTGGATTCAATATTTGGGTGGTTTTGGTGGGGATTATTCAATAAATCATCAACTAAGCCTCTCATTTCTTCTTTTCTTCCTTCTTCTTGGTCTCTTTTCCCTTATTTCTTGGGGTTTGTTTCTCTATAAGATAGGTTGACCTAATTAGGGTTCAATATTAATTCTTTGGGTTAAATATTCATGGTTATCATGTTCTCATACCTTTATAGGGTCTCTCCTTGGTGTGGTTGTGGTTTTCAACTAGTTTTAAGTGATTTCCTAGAAATAGGTAGGAGTTTCCATGATTTGACATTGTTTTATGATTTTAGTGTGCTTTTTACAGTTTCTAAACAGGTTCTATGAATTTTTTTGGTAGTTATAATTGTGTTTTCAAAGGTTTTTGGTGTTAATAAGGGTTAAATGATATTTTTTCATATTAAAAATGGTTGTCTTTCATTTGTGTTTCTATTTTTAGAAGTGTGTATGTGTAAGGGGTGGTTCCTGTGATATTGGGAATGAAATTGAGAATAAATGAATCATAGGTATCTTAGTGGGCTGACCAGGTCTAGTATGTTAGGCGAGTTGACAGGCTCAAGGCCCTATCTCCCTAACAAGATTATGTTACAACACTAACTAAACACACATGTGATGGGGATGGGTTGTTCAAGTATGACCGTTGAGTCCAAGAGATGTTTTGAGCACTGAGAGTACAAGGATCCTAGGACCCTACTAACCTTAGTGCCTTTGGTATTTCCCATGGTCATCATGATACGATTACTATTTATATTTTTTTTCGTATTTCATTCTTATTTTAATTTCAAAGCATGTTTTATTTTAAATTTTATCTTTATTTTTCTCAAAAACTAGAATCTTAATTTTTCATATAATTTTAATTAATGGAATATACTTTGGTTGTATTCTACTGGGAACATTGGATCACACCCTATATACACCCTCAAGTGTATGTAGACCTTGTTATGTTTGACCCAAGTAAAGGAAAATCTTCCTCTGATAATGATGGTGGATACATGTGCTAGTGGTTCCTCTTTTGGTAGGTGTTGGTAGTGGTGGCATGAGGGTTTTAATCCTCTTATTTCATAGAGGCTTGTGATCTAGTTGGTCCCTATCCCCATTTGGGTTATTTTGGTTTTTGTTGCAATTGAGAAATGTTTAAATCCTATTATAGTACTATCTTCTGCTATATTGTGTTTTTTTATTGATTTTGATGTGATGTATCATTTTTGTGGACTCTTTGTGGTGGATTTTTATGGGATAAATCATTAAAAAAGGTGTTACATGAGTCTCAGGCACTAGTTTCTATCTTTTTGGGATTAAGAATTCCCTTTGAGCCATGCCACAGACTAGGTAGGGTGTTGAGTTGTATGGAAACCCGACCTGTTTTGTGATAGGCATAACCTTATTCATCTCCTTTTCCCATCCCAGAGGGAATGAAAACGTCATTCACGGATATGTGTGGACTACCACATCCACCAAGCGATGTGTTTTTTTCCATAACCACACCACATGTATATTTATAATGACATATTTAATATATATATATATATATATGTGATATTCAAGAAATAATTATCATTATTTAAATATAATATGTCATATATTTTCTTACCCTTCTATCCATTAGAAAATGGTAACATCATTCATGAATACGTGTGGACTACCACATCCATGAAGTGATGTGATTCCTTTTTCATGTATGAAAATAATGTATTGTTATAAAATTGTATTTGATGTATGAAAATGATAATTATTTCATTATTATTATTCTAGAGATGATGGAGCCATGAAATCTTTAACCTTGGTTAACCTACCAAAGTCATTTTGTAATTATGATCCAAAAGTTCTCAAAACACCCAATGTGAACTTAAATAAAAATGTAATTAAATATATAATTAAAATAAATGAAATAAATGGTTTAATGATTTGGTATTAAACATGGAAAATGTTCTTTAATAAGTAAATAATTAATATAAGTTTATTTTATAGGTGTTAATGGAAATACATAGCATGTATGGACTTGAGGTAAGGGATTTATTAACTCGATTTTTATTAATTAGGTTCTAATTCTTGTTAATTAAATAATTTATATCAATATTATGTGTGAAATGACCTTTTATTGTATTATATTGTATTTACACTTGTTTTTTATGGTTTTACAACTATTACACATAATCAAAACATTGATTAGATTCCAAATTCAATGATACAATCTTTATAAGGTGTATATGCTTCCTGTTAAGATATTATATCATGAAAGAATCTTTTATCGTTATAATTAATGTCCCTTTATTGTTATATCTTTCATGAGATTTGATTTAAATGTTATAAAATTTTCAAGTGTTTTCATGTTCTCAATTTCAATTCGTTGAGACATAATTATTGGTATGCCCCATGATTTATTTTATATGGAATACTTATTACCCCATTAATGAGTTTTAAAAAATTATTTCATAGAAATTATGGGTTTTATAGAATTATTTTATGTTCCTTCATTCATTTAATTTTGGATTCATGTATTTCCCATGTTTCAAGGCTTTCTCATCTCAGACTTCATTCTTTGTGACATGTTTTGAATGATGAACATATATTCACATGTATTGTGTGTATAGTAGTTCTTAGAATATCATATCATGAATATTTTTATACTTATGGTATTATATGTCCCTGCTTATTTATTTTCATTAAAAAAAATTTTGTTTTAAAAGTTAATAAAGGGTTTTTCTTTAAAAATGTTGTTTTAAATTTTTTAAAGAATTTTAACCAAACTATTTCTTCATATTCTTTATCTTATTTCAAGAAAGTTATTTTCTAATCATAAATTATTTCCTAAAGTTATTTTCCATGATATTGTTTCTTCTTTTAAAAGGATTTAAATGAAAATTTATTAATTTTTTCTACATGGATAACTTTTGAATTATAAATGTTTGAAAAGATTTTTTATTTTTAACTTTTATGACATGAATAAATTTTCCTAGATTCAAGACCTTTATTTAATTTTCATATTCCATTATATATTTTCATGATTATTTTTAAATAAAATATTTTTCCAAATATTTTTTATTTTTTTTATAAAATATTTTCAAAAGAAAAGGATATTTTCTTGGGTTTTCAAATAAATGTATTAAATATTATTTTAAATGTATTTTTCATGGAAATGTATTTTATTATTTTATTATACTTCAATAGAGATGTGTTCCAATGGTACCATACTTATTAATTATCTTTATTCCTTATAATTGTTTTAAAGAGTTTTTCATGGAATCTATTTCTTTTTAATGGGTTAATCAAGATAAAAAGGAATGATGATCGTTTTCAAGGGTTTTAAATTGAAAAGTGAATGATACTAAATATTTTGTCAATTATATGGTACATTGAAATATATGTGGATGATTTAAATGAGGTTATATTATTTACTAAATAGGGGTGGGTCCATTATAAAACTCCAATGCATTATATAATGTGATAGAGTTTACTTTTTTATGTTAGTACTATGATATGATAGAGTTAAATATTATTTGTTACTCATAAGAGATTATGAAATTTACTAAATATGAGTATCAACTAAGAGATAATGGATTAAAATGTTGTATGTTACTCATAAGATAATGTTGGAATTATCCTATTTAGGTGATTATATTCAGAATGTTTGATGTTCTAAGATACCTATATAGTTTTTCAATTCTTTTTATATGTTCGAATGGATTATTTTCTCTATGATTATTTTCAAATGTTTCATTATTGTTTAATTATATGATTCTTGTCTTATATTAATGTTTTATTCCATGTTTGATGATTTATGATCCACATTTATTGGGTATGAATTATCTAATGTTAGGATCATTCAATTTTATTATTTTATCATACTCTTAAGCTCATATTATGTCCACTAATGAAATTAAATTCTTAATTATTATATTTACCCTTACAGAGTGTTTCAGATCAACAGAATTATGTTTTATATTTACCTAGGTTAAGAATAATGATGTTAAATAAACTATATCTAAAAAGGTTTTATCTGTGATTAATTTTATGGGGGATGTTGAAGACTTATTGTAAAATAAGACAAGATGTAACATCCCAAGTAAGTAATTAATAATAGATATTTTTATCTATGTCTATTAATGAATTAGATAGTGTTTTATAGTCTTAAAATGAAAATAAATCCAATCTTAAGTATGGAATACACTAATATTTTTTGAAGATTGTTTTATAGCCTTTTGATGGCAAACCATTTTTAAATCTATCTGTTGAAAATTTTATAAGATATGTTTGTTAAAATAAACTTATTCTTTATGATTGGGACATAAAAATTTACTTTGTGTTAATTTTTGGTATTTTTCTGACAATGTTCATTTTTTAATGAATAGTGGAAAATACTGCATTTTACATCAAAACTGCTTTTTAATCAAATTTATTTATATGATTAGATTATCTTATGAATTGGTTTTAAATTTAAATTAGAATATATTTTTACCATTTAATCAAATGGTGGTCATTGGAATCAATTTCACTTTGAAATTGGACTTAAACTGGTGTCAATCTTTTGATACTTATTGTTTCATAAAAACACGCTATTTGTCATGACAGCGGGAATTAACTATTAAATTAATTAATATAACTTATATGATTTGAATTTTGTAAAATAGACATCATTTTTTAATTCATAATATAAAATATATCTTAGGGTGAAGTTTTGGTATTTTTCTGAAAAACTTCAATTTTGATGAATAGTGAAACCACTAAGTGGTAGTTAAAGAACCTGATTTTTCTTTTAAATGAAACTTTGCCACTTCTGTGATTTGATTTCCAAAAATCCGACATACATGGTTGTCATTAAGAAGTAAAATGTGGTTCAATGAGATTAAAATAATTTTTTGGTGAATAGTAACTTAATAAATTTTTAATCGCGATTAGAGGTAATTAGTGTAGTTTAAGGTAAAAATAATGCTTTAATAAAATGAGATGAGCTTGACACATGTACTACCCTCCTTGGATGTGTCATGGCCGACCAAGAAAATCCATTGGTCAACTTGGGGACCCCATGGAGCCACTTTGGTTGGGAAATGACATAAATAACTTTTTATTTAATTTAAAAGTAAAAATGACGCAAACATGAGATGTTTTACTAAAAGAAATTTTACATGGGGTTATAAAGAGAATATTTTTGATTATAAATAGTAATTGGAAATATAAAAAGATTTCCTACATCATAGAAGTTTTTTTTATAATTTTTCGACTTTAAATAAATTAAATTATTTATGACATCATGATGATGCAGTGATGACCTCATTATTTAACGATTTAAATAAAATGGAATGATAATGTAAAATATAAGACCTACACATGGCCAAACCCTATTGTATGGGGGGATTTCGAACCCTTATCACCTTATCCTCGAAACACATCAATTTGGGACCTCTTAAATCTGAATACCATTTTAAAATAAAGTGACTTTACTTCACCTTCCAAGAGTGCCCCTCCTCTCCTCTTATAAAAGGCCCCCACCTCTACCTCCTTACCCAAACTCCCAAAGCCTTTGGCTCGGCTAAAACCTTCCAATTTTGGCTCTCCAAATCCCTCTATTACTCCTTGAAGCCTCACATTGGGAAGAAGTCTTCCCAAGGAAGCCTTTGAGCTCAAATCTAAGAGAGTAACCCGATTTTAAGGTAATGTCTTCTTTGGAGTCCTTTTGTTTGATTTTGCTTCTCCAACCACCTAAACTCTTTTTATTATTTTCTTTTGTAACAACTCCAGTATCCTAAATATACTAGGATGTTGTTATAAGAAGGATTAGATCTACAATTACACACACCTATATCTAATTGATAAATGACATACTGTTTCCGTGGATGGTGAATTTATGCCTCCCAAAACGATGATTGTTCAACATTCTTTTAACACCTTAAAAGGTGTCCACTAAGATGTAACTATATTTATATATGATATATAATAAGATAATGTTTTCCTTAAGCTTCTGTATTTTTCATTTTGGGCATACCTTTATGGTTTCCATTATGGGTAAACGCGATATCTTCATTTAAGGAAGTAAGGACTACCTCCCCCTCAAAGTGATTTGATTCGTTAAATAACATATGTGGGACGTATAAAGGATGGAACTATGATATAATATATTATATTATACTGGAATTATAATATCCATTTATATCATTATGATTCCATTCTATAAAATACGAAATAGAAATGAAAGTAGCGTTCATGCATACGTACGGCTTACCGTCTCCATGAACGGTGCATTTCATTTCTTACCTCTAAATGATTATATAATATTATAAATGCATGTATATACAGGATATATATGATATATACATAATGATTATAATTCTGGATATAATGGATACATGAACAACATGTAATTATAAAGGGTTTATTGTTGACTCATGTACCAATGATCGTTAAGATGACCGTTATTAACTTAAATAATTACATAGTGTTCATGACATGGCAATAAGTGATATAAAAGGAATAATGAACTTGAAAAAGGTTCTCAAACAAGTAGAAATTAACTCAAATTTATTATTCAAGAGATTAAAGAACGATCGAGTCAAGTCGGACCCGAGGTATGGGACTTCGTCTCAATCTCCTTTCATTGAGGCATATTTTGTTTTATACACAACCTTCTTTTATACGGTGTATAAACCCCTTTGACTTTTACGTTTATCCAAAAGGAATATTTTTTATACGAAGCATTTTACTAAACGACAAAAGGGAATGTTTTTTTCGTACGTATGTGGCGACAACGACTTCTCCACCGCCGTGACCATTATTTGAGTTTCGGTTTCCTCTATAAGCCATACCTTCTTTTTAAAAGAAAAATAAATATCATGTTTTACTTTTCTTTTATTTTGGTAGTGAAAATGGTTTTCATAATGTTTTTATATCAATGTGTTGTATTGATATCTTGTGATTGAAAGGATGAAATGTTATGTTTCCTTTATGCATGTTTTATATGATACAATTATGTTGAGGTTCTTGGGAGTTATTATGAAGACGGGTGGTTCTGTGATAAACTAAGGGCGGGTGAGCCCGATATAGCTCTCCAATGCATTGGGTAACGTGAAGGAGTGAAACGTTAAGGTTTCTCCGAAGAGATTTAGGGAATATACTATGATCGGTATTCCAAACGTAACGAAGAGGGTTACTCCCTACGTAAGAATGTTATGAATGCCTCAAGTTACCTTTATGTCTTATGATTTCTATGATTTATTCATGATTTGATGAGGTATGTTGAAGTGCTTATGTTTTATGGGTAAAGTATGATTTCATTCATATGTATATATGTACCCATGTTTCCTTTCCATATATTTTTATATCCCTTACTGAGCTTTTTATGCTCATCCCATGTTTTTTTGAAATGTTTTTCATAGGTCAGGGGAAAGGTACATGATATGATGATAGTGCCAAGGAAGTGTCAAGAAAGAATCCATGTTTTATTTTAAATATGTTTCCATTGATGGGAAAGAAGAATACTATCTTTATGTAACCACTTTGTTTATATGTGGAATGTAATGAAAGTTTTATGATCTAATTCTCTAAAACTCTAAACCTGAAAAGATCCTCAATGTGTAATCTTGTAATAACTCAAGATTAAGTAAGGTTTAAGGCTGGGGCCTTATAGTTGGTATCAAAGGTCGGTTTAGATAACTTTAAGAGTTAGAATTCTATTAAATGATTATCCAAAAAATATTTTTTTTATGGTCAAATTGAAGTGATATAGTATTTGGAGATTACCATGTTGCTTCATCTAAGACATGTTTGTTCAGAATGGTTTTCCGCATAGGAAACAGGGAAGTAGTGCTAGGAAGGCATGTAGAAGGAAATAAACTTCCGAATCAGCATCCTGAGATGGTCGGAATTGGAACTGAACAGTTTGTTGCAGTAATGGTGCAGTTGACTCAAGCGATAAATGGCGGTGGTATCCATACACGAGATCAGCCAGATCAACCGTAGAGGAACATGTCAGTGGTGGAACATTTCATGAGGCAACATCCCCCATCATTCAGAGGATCATCTGACCCTGTGCTAGCTGAAGGGTGGATTAAAGCACTGGAGATGATTTTTGATGTCATGGGGTGTTCAGACAATCAAAAGGTCAGTTTTGCTATTTATCGTTTGGAGGGTGAAGCAAATCAGTGGTGGTTGATGGTTAAAAATATCAGGGACGCTGATGAGATTGATGCTCTCGACTGGGATGAATTCAAAGGTATGTTTCTTGAAAAGTATTTTCCTAAGGATGTTCGACTTAGGATGGAAAATCAATTCTTGTAATTGAGGCAAGAGGAAGACTCAGTGGCTACCTATGAAGAAAGGTTCACTCGATTGGCAAGGTATGCTCCAAATTTTATCTGAGACCTTGATAGTAAAATCAATAGTTTCTACTCAGGATTAAAGCCAAAATATCGAAGGGCATTAGATTCTCGTCAGTTTAGAAGTTATGAAAAGCTTGTTCGATGTGCTGAGAAGGTGGAAATAGAGTTTTCCGATGATCAAGTGTTCTATAACAACCACCAGAAGAAGAGACCAAGGTGGAAGGAGAAAGGGAAGAATTCTTCAAAAAAGTCTGATGGTAAGAAATCTAAGTTTCCAGTTTGTGATAAATGTGGCAAAAGGCATGCTGGGGAATGTCTTCTGAATTCTAGAAAGTGATACTGATGTGGTAAGATGGGACATAAGGCTCGTGATTGCACTGAAAAAGATCAAGGTGAAGGTAAGACCAAATTTGATTTACAGTTAGTGAAATGTTTTAAGCGCAATGAGATGGGTCACTATGCAAATGAGTGTCCGACAAAGAGCTTGAGTGATGGGAAGCAGTTAGACTACAAGCAGAAAGGGGCAGTGAAATCCTTTGCAACTACTTCAGCAGATGTCGGGCCATCAAATGATGTTGTATCAGGTAATTTGTTTGTTTTTTCAGATTATGCCAGTGTGTTGTTTGATTCGGGGTCTACACATTCTTTCATCTCTGAAAACTTTTCTAGTAGAATGGGAATAACATCTCAAGAAATGACACCTGAACTTTTGGTAAAAACACCTGGGGGAAATGTTGACGCAAAAAGAATTTATAAGAATATTCCTATCCTTATCTGTGGAAAGAACCTACTTTCGAACCTTATTGTTTTACCTCTAGAAGAGTTTGATGTTATCCTGGGTATGTATTGACTCTCTATTTACCATGCTAAGATTGACTGTAGAGCTAAAGAAGTTTCTTTTCAGAAAGACTGTCAGTTTGTGTACAAGAATGTACCATTACTGTTGATAACATATCAAGAGGCTGAGAAACTTATAAAAGATGGAAATGAATGTTACCTTGAACACATTGTTGAAAATAAAGGAACTATTCAGATTAATGATGTGCCAGTGGTAAATGAGTATCCTGATGTTTTTCCTGATTAGTTGCCTGTAATAATACCAGATCAGGAAGTTGAGTTTACTATTGACTTAGTTCCTGATGCTAAGCCAATTTCAAAACCCCCTTATCGAATGGCTCAAATTGAACTTTTAGAGTTGAAGGAGCAATTACATGATTTATTAGAGAAAGGTTTCATTCAACCTAGCACGTTACCATGGGGTGCTCATGTTTTATTTGTTAAAAAGAAAGATGGTTCTATGAGACTTTGCATTGATTATAGAGCCTTGAATAACATCACTGTTAAGAACAAATATCATTTCCCTATATATCGATGATTTTTTTGATCAGCTCCAGGGAGCTCAGTATTTTTCAAAGATTGACTTGAGATCGGGGTATCATCAGCTGAAGGTAAAGGAAGCAGATGTTCCGAAGACCGCGTTCCGTACAAGATATGGCCATTATGAATTTTTAGTAATGCCTTTTGGGCTAACCAATGCACCTTCTGTATTCATGGACTTAATGAATAGAATTTTCCATGAGTTCTTGGATAATTTTGTGGTGGTTTTCATTGATGATATTTTGGTGTTTTTATAAAAGTAAAGAGGAGAATGAAAGACATTTAAGGGTTATCTTTCAAACCTTAAAAGAAAATAAACTGTATGGAAAATTCAGCAAGTTTGAGTTTTGGTTGCAACAAATTTCTTTCCTTGGTCATATTGTTTCTAAATATGGGATAACTGTTGATCCTGCAAAAACAAAGGTTGTTGAAGAATGGCCAAGACCCACAAATGTAAGTGAGATTCGTAGCTTCCATGGTTTGGCAGGCTATTACTGAAGGTTTGTTAGATATTTTTCACAGTTATCTAGTCCAATGAATAAGCTAACTCGGAAGGGTGTTAAGTTTATCTGGAAAAAGAATGTGATGATTGTTTTCAAGAATTGAAAAGAAGATTGGTGAATGCTCCGGTTTTGGCACTACCTTCCAAGAATGGTGAGTTTTTTATATACAGTGATGCTTCATTGAAAGGACTTGGTTGCGTCCTAATGCAGAATGATCAGGTAATTTCTTATGCTTCACGACAGTTGAGAACTCATGAGGTAAATTACCCTACACATGATTTGGAATTAGCTGCTGTTGTTTTCGCTTTAAAAATTTGAAGGCATCATTTGTATGGAGTGAAGTGTGAAATATATATTGATCACAAAAGATTAAAGTATATATTCACTCAGAAATAATTAAACACGAGACATAAGAGATGGTTGAAATTAATCAAGGATTGTGATTGTATAATTCATTACCATCCGGGAAAAGAAAATAAAGTGGATGATGCTTTGAGTCGAAAAAATAATGCTTCATTAGCAATGTTGCGTTTGGAACATGATCCTTCGGTTAAGGATTTGATAAACTTTGGCATAGAAGTTGTTGGGGCAGGAAGTTCTTCTGTTTTGTTTCAGGTATCAGTGAGATCATCTCTATCAGATAGAATCAAGCAAGCAAAGAAGCAAGACAGTGAGTTGCAGAAAAAGGTAGAGATGGTTCAGAAAGGTAAGTTGACTGAATTCAACATCAATAATGATTACGTTTTGAGAATTGGGAAGAGATTGTGTGTGCCTTGTGATTCAAAGTTGAAGAGAGAGTTGTTATGTGAAGCTCATAGTTCTCCATTTTCAGTTCATCCTGGCAGTACTAAGATGTACAGAGATCTGCGGGAATATTACTGGTGGGATGGAATGAAAAGAGATATTGCTGATTTTAATGTGAAGTGTTTGACATGTCAACAGGTTAAAGCAGAGCGGCAGTTACCAAAAGGGATGCTTCAGCCTTTACCCGTGCCAGAGTGGAAATGGGAGAATATATCCATGGACTTTGTTGTGGGATTACCGAAGACATCTTGAGGTAATAATGCTATCTAGGTTATTATTGATCGCTTGACTAAATCTGCTCATTTACTTGCTATATGGGATACTTTTTCCCTAGATCAACTTTCCCGTTTGTATCTTAAAGAGATAGTCAGGTTACACAGAGTTCCCCTCTCTATTGTATCTGATCGTGATCTCAGGTTCACTTATAACTTTTGGAAAGGCCTTCAAAAATCGTTGGGTACTGAATTAAATTTTAGTACATCTTTTCATCCTCAATCAGATGGCCAGTCAGAACGAACAATTCAGACATTGGAGGATATGCTATGTTCTTTCTCTATAGATTATCAGGGAAGTTGGGACCAACATATTTCTTTGGTTGAATTTTCATATAATAACAGTTTTCATTCCAGTATACAGATGGCACCATTTCAGGCATTATATGGGAAGCGGTGTCGAACTCCAGCTTTCTGGGATGAAGTGGGTGAAAGGATTTTGATGGGACCAGAATTGGTGGAAGATATGGCAGAAAAAGTTTAGCTGATTCAGAAGCACATGAGAACAGCTCAGAGCAGGCAGAAGAGTTATGCGGATAACCGGAGGAAGGATCTATCTTTTGAGGTAGGTGATCATGTTTTTCTCAAAGTATCAGCATGGAAAAGTGTGATGCGATTTGTTAAGAAAGGAAAGCTGAGTCCAAGGTTCATTAGACCATATGAAATTCTGAAGAGAGTTGGATCAGTTGCATACCGGGTGGCGTTACCTCTGAGTTTATCTCAGGTACACAATGTTTTTCACATTTCGATGTTGAGAAAGTATATGCCAGATCCATCTCACGTTTTGAGTCCAGAGGTAGTTCAGTTGGATGAGAACCTATCATATGAGGAACAAACGGTCCAGATTCTTGACCACAGGGAGAAAGTGTTACAGAATAAGGTGATTAATCAGGTAAAGGTTTTGTGGAAAACCCACATGATGGAAGAGGCAACATGGGAATCTAAAAATGCAATGAGGGATAAGTAACCCCATTTATTCGATAAGTAAATAAATTGCGGGGACGCAATTTTCTAAAGGGGGGAAGGATGTAACATCCCATGTAAGTAATGAATAATATATATTTTTATCTAGGTCTATTAATCAATTAGATAGTGTTTTAGAGGCTTAAAATGAAAATAAATCCAATCTTAAGCATGGAATACACTAATATTTTTTAAAGATTGTTTTACTGCCTTTTGATAGAAAACCATTTTTAAATCTATCTTTTGACAATTTTATAAGATATGTTTGTCAAAATAAACTTATTCTTTATGATTGGGACATCAAAATTTACTTTGTGTGAATTTTTGGTATTTTTCTGACAATGTTCATTTTTTAATGAATAGTGGAAAATACTGCATTTTACATCAAAACTTCTTTTTAATATAATTTATTTATATGATTAGATTATCTTTTGAATTGGTTTTAAAGTTAAATTAGAATATATTTTTACCATTTAATACAATGGTGGTCATTGGAATCAATTTCACTTTGAAATTGGACTTAAACTGGTGTCAATCTTTTGATACTTATTGTTTCATAAAAACACGCTATTTGTCATGACAGCGGGAATTAATTATTAAATTAATTAATGTAACTTATATGATTTTAATTTTGTAAAATATACATAATTTTTGAATTCAGAATATCAAATATAGCTTAGGGTGATGTTTGGGTATTTTTCTGAAAAACTTCAATTTTTGATGAATAGTGAAACCACTAAGTGGTAGTTAAAGAACCTGATTTTTCGTTTAAATGAAACTTTGCCACTTCTGTGATTTGATTTTCAAAAATCCGACTTACATGGTTGTCATTAAGAAGTAAAATGTGGTTGAATGAGATTAAAATAATTTTTTGGTGAATAGTAACTTATTAAGTTTTTAATCGCGATTAGAGGTAATTAGTGTAGTTTAAGGTAAAAATAATGCTTTAATAAAATGAGATGAGCTTGAAACATGTCCTACCCTCATTGGATGTGTCATGGCCGACCAAGAAAATCCATGGGTCAACTTGGGGACCCCATGGAGCCACTTTGGTTGGGAAATTACATAAATAACTTTTTATTTAATGTAAAAGTAAAAATGACACAAACATGAAATGTTTTACTAAAACAATTTTTACATGGGGTTATAAAGATCAGATTTTTGATTATAAATAGTCATTGGAAAGATAAAAATAGTTCCTACATCATAGTATTTTTTTTTATAATTTTTATACTTTAAATAAATTAAATTATTTATGACATCATGATGATGTAGTGATGACCTCATTATTTAACAATTTAAATAAAATGGAATGATAAAGTAAAATCTAAGACCTACACATGGCCAAAACCTATTGTATGGGTGGATTTAGAACCCTTATCACCTTATCCTCGAAACACATCAATGTGGGACCTCTTAAATCTGAATACCATTTTAAAATAAAGTGACTTTACTTTACCTTCCAAGAGTGCCCCTCCTCTCCTCTTATAAAAGGCCCCCACCTCTACCTCCTTACCCACACTCCCAAAGCCTTTGGCTTGGACAACCCCTGCCCATTTTGGCTCTCCACATCCCTCTATTACTCCTTGAACCCTAACTTTGGGTAGAAGTCTTCCCAAGGATGCCATTGAGCTCAAATCTAAGAGAGTTACCCGATTTTAAGGTAATATCTTCTTTTGAGTCCTTTTGTTTGCTTTTTCTTCTCCAACCCCCTAAAATATTTTTATTCTTTTCTTTTGTAACAAATCCAGTATCCTCAATATACTAGGATTTTGTTATAAGAAGGATTCGAGCTACACTTACACACACCTACATCTAATGGTTAAAGGACATACTGTTTCCGTGGATGGTGAATTTATGCCTCCCGAAACGATGATTGTTCAACATTCTTTTAACACCTTCAAAGGTGGCCATTAAGATGTCACTATATTTATATATGATATATAATATGTTTATGTTTTCCTTAAGCTTCTGTATTTTTTATTTTGGGCATTCCTTTATGGTTTCCATTATGGGTAAACGCGATATCTTCATTTAAGGAACTGCGGACTACCGCCCCCTCAAAGTGATTTGATTCCTTAAATACCATATGTGGGACGTATAAAGGATGGAACTACGATATTATATATGACATTATACTGGAATTATAATATACCTTTATATCATTATGATTCCATTCTATAAAATACAAAATATAAATGAAAGTAGCGTTCATGCGTACGTACGGCTTACCGTCTCCATGAACGGTGCATTTCATTTCTTACCTCTAAATGATTATGTAATATTATAAATGCATGTATATACTGGATATATATGATATATACATAATTGTTATAATTCTGGATATAATGGATACATGAACAACATGTAATTATAAAGGGATTATTTTTTACTCAAGTACCAATGATCGTTAAGACGACCGTTATTAACTAAAATAATTACATAGTGTTAATGACATGGCAATAAGTGATATAAAAGGAATAATGAAATTGAAAAAGGTTCTTAAACAAGTAGAAATTAACTCAAGTTTATTATTCAGGAGATTAAAGAACGATCGAGTCAAGTCGGACCCGAGGTATGGGACTTCGTCTCAATCTCCTTTCATTGAGGCATATTTTGTTTTATACACAACCCTCTTTTATACGGTGTATAAACCCATTTGACTTTTACTTTTATCCAAAATGAATCTTTTTTATATGAAGCGTTTTACTAAATGAAAAAAGAGAATGTTTTTGTCTTACGTATGTGGCGACAACGACTTCTTCACCGCCATGACCATTATTTTAGTTTCGGTTTCCTCTACAAGCCATACATTCATTTTAAAAGAAAAATAAATACCATGTTTTACTTTTCTTTTATTTTGGTAGTGAAAATGGTTTTCATAATGTTTTTATATCAATGTGTTGTATTGATATCTTGTGATTGAAAGGTGGAAATGTTATGTTTCCTTTATGCATGTTTTATGTGATACGATTGTGTTGAGGTTCTTGGGCATTATTATGAAGACGGGAGGTTCCGTGATAAACTAAGGGCGGGTGAGCCCGATATAGCTCTCCAATGCATTGGGTAACGTGAAGGAGTGAAACATTAAGGTTTCTCCGAAGAGATTTAGGGAATATACTGTGATGGGTATTCCAAATGTAACGAAGAGGGTTACTCCCAACGTAAGAATGTTATGAATGCCTCAAGTTACCTTTATATCTTATGATTTCTATGATTTATTCATGATTTGATGAGGTATGTTGAAGTGCTTATGTTTTATGGGTAAAGTATGATTTCATTCATATATATATATATACCCATGTTTCCTTTCCATATATTTTTATATCCCTTTCTGAGCTTTTTATGCTCATCCCAAGTTTTTTTGAAATGTTTTTCACAAGTCAAGGGAAAGGTACATGATATGATGATAATGTCAAGGATGTGTCAAGAAAGAATCCATGTTTTATTTTAAATATGATTCCATTTATGGGAATGAAGAATACAATCTTTATGTAACCACTTTGTTTATATTTGGAATGTAATGAAAGTTTTATGATCTAATTCTCTAAAACTCTAAACCCGAAAACATCCTCAATGTGTAATCATGTAATAACTCAAGATTAAGTAAGGTTTAAGGCTTGGGCCTTATACAATCTGGGTATAGTAGGAAAAAATTTAACTAAAGGACACGGGTATTGTTATAAAATAGATTGTCCTAATTCTTTAAAACTATAAACCTAAGAGGTCCTTGGTTATGTAATTAATCCAATATTTCTGTTTGATGATGTTTGTTTTGGATGGATAAAATTGGGTCATGTTTATCTGTATTAAATACATAAATATAAAGATTGTGTTTCTAGCACTGAATCTCGGAGTGAGAATATGGGGATATAATAATAAACCAAATCTATTTTTATTACAAGTCTAGTGGATTGGTATTAATTATAAGTACCATAAACATAGTTATCTCTTATAATGTAATATGTTTATGGGACTGGGGATTAGACAATATCAACTATTCTATAATTATATTTTTAGATATCATTGACATATAATATAATTTTCATGGAAAATCCATATGTCGTATTTCTATACAATACCACATTTCAATGGAATACCACATTCATATAAAATTCCACATTTTTATGTAAGTACGTGTCCCTTATTTATATAACCATGGATATTTTTATGATTTCAAAATCTTACTTCAAGCTAAATTATAAGGTTTCATGAAAATCTAGTATAGATTAAAATCTAAACACAATATTTTATTACTATGAAATATTTCCTCATCATTATTTCTTAATATTTCATGATTTGATTCAGTTATTCATGATTTTTCCCTTAATCATGTATATTATTAGTATATGAACTATTAATAATTTCAATATGTTCCATTATTAATTCGTTACCCTAAATGAGCATTCAACTCACTCCATTTTTATGTTTCCACATTTTCCTAGGTCATTATAAGCGATGAAGTGGTTTTGATCAAATTATAAAGGATTTGAGAAGAACAATATAATTTTTTTATAGTTTCATGATTTAATATTTACCTATATCAAATATAAATAAAACATTTGATTTTAGAAGTTGGTTGTATTTTATGTTCGGTGTAATATTTATGTTTTCTTTGCATGAGATCAAGAATCCAATGTTTTTTTCATTTAAACTCTCAACTTTATTTTAATGTATATTATCATTTGTTATATTTTGTTTTCAAAATATATTTCAATTTCCACCATGTTTCTAATTAAATTTTATTATTGTCCCCAAGGGTTATCTTTTCTTGTAGATTTCCAATTTTATTCTTATCATACAGTTTTTATATGATATTACTATTGGAACCATGTCTATTCTATGAATGAATTGTATTATGGTTTGTGTTTGTTGTCAATACTCAGTGGATGTTCAGAATGTGTACCAGCAAAGTGATCATACAGCTCAAGTAGACAACAGTATTGAAGGTGTCACCGTTTTCCAATGTTTTCCAAATTTTTGGGCCTCAAAATCGGAAAATGAAGACATGGATTGTTTGTAAAAGAAGGTGTGCACAAAGAGGAAGTGGTGCGTGGAAAATAAGGGTTGTGCACGAAATATTTGGGTTGGGCGTGAAAAATAGCGTGGTGTGCGAAATAGCGGATTGATGTTTTTCACACAAATAGTGTTTCAGAATCAGATCGTCGAAAAATGGAAAAGGCCTGGGCTACGTGAAAAATTTGGAGATGTGCGCGAAAAACAATACCAGTGTCAAATATTACGTGCCAGATGAGATGTTTTTCGCACCACAGGGGGTTTTGCACGTGGGGGTCTCAGACGCCTATAAATAAGAGTTGATCCCCCTCATTCCGAACGATTGAAGAATTTTAGGAGGTCTGAGGTCTGATGCGCGTAAAAGGATCACGTAAAGGGTCTTGCGCAAAATAGTCTGGTTTGTGCGAAATTGTCTGGGTTGCGTGAAAAATTCCAGGTTGCGCGACAAAGGGTGTTTCTGCACGAAATATTTTTCTACGCAAAAAAGAAAATTTTGCACGCCATCGTAAGGTCTTGCGTGCAAAGGGTAGGTGTTGTGTGCAATTATTAGTGAAACATGTTTTTGTGTTTCTGATTATCTGGATCAGTGGTTCAGTGTGTTCAAGAGAATCAATTCAGGACTTCGATGCATGCATAGTCTCATGCTAAGTAGATACAAAGACTTCAATGAAAATCTACTGAAGAGACCTTCACGTCTATAAACTGAGTGGGACTTCACCAAAGGCAGTGAGCTAGGGGGAGTCAGTGGGAGTGACCCAAGGGACGCAGTGAGATATCCATGAACCTTTGTAAAGGTAGTAAGCCTGGGACAGAGTTACTATGCTCGAACCTTTGTAATCCATAGTTAGTGAAGTTTAGTGGAATTTGGTACGACCGATAACCTGTAGGCATATGCTCCTTGGACGTACCCCTTATTATTGAACCAAGTAAAAAGTGTTGAGTCATCTCTTTTCATGTGAATGTTTACTTTCTGATCATATTCATCATACAAGTTTAACAAGTTCCTAACAACGTGGGAACAAGATCCATCACATTAAAAGAAATTTTGGTCACCCTAATTCACCCCTCCCCTCTCAGGGTGTCCTGGGGTCCTACAAGTGGTATTAGAGACAGGTTGCTGGTGTTGAATCTGTCCTTTGACATCATGGAGGATGAAGTCAATGTCTGGGGAGTCCCTCTCTTTGATGGAATTAATTTCCAGATCTGGAAGAACAGAATGATATCTCATTTAAGATCTCTAGGAATGGAAGTCCTCTTTTCTAATGTGCATGGAATACATGTTACTGATCCAACAGGTCTCGCTATGACTGATACAGACAGGAAAGTTCTTGATGCAGATGCTAAAGCTCATAATGCTATCACTACAGCTATTTCTTATCAAATTTATCTAAAGGTGATGAGTTGCACCTCAGCAAAGTCTATGTGGGATAAAATTGAAAATATCTATGAAGGAGATAACAAAGTGAAAGAGGAAAAACATCAAGTTCTTCGCAACAGGTTTGATGATCTAAAGATTCATCCTGATGATAATGCAGATTCATTCTTTAACCAAATAACTGAAGTAGTGGGAGGAATTCAAGGGCTTGGAGAGGAAATCAAAGACATTGATATTGTAAAGAAAATCTTGCGATGCCTTTATACTATGTAAAATGCAAAGGTATCATCCCTTGAAGAAAGATATCTATCTAAACTATCTCTGGATGATCTTCTAAGTAGTCTAGTTGCATATGAGATGGGAGTCAAACCCAAAGAAGCCACGACTCGTGTTATCAAGGAAATGGAATTAAAATCCATGTAAAAACTGAAAATTTTAGAATATAGTGGTGATGAAGATGATGAGGAAAAAGAATATATTTCTCTTATTTCCAAGAGGCTGAAGAAGGTAAAAGGTAAATTTAAAGGTTAGTTACCTCTGGCATGCTTTTGTTGTGGAAGAGTTGGGACCATTGCCTCTCAGTGCCAAAGAAAGTTCAATGATGAATAAAGTGAAGCATAAGACATTGAGAAGCCTTAGAAAAGGTTTTTCAAAAAGGGTGACTTCAATTTTGGAAAGAAGATACATAAGAAGAGTTTTTTCTGTCAAGAGGAATATGATGATATTGAATTCATTGAAGAAGAAGAACCCAAAATTAAAACTGGAAACCATGCTTCCATGCTGGCTACTGTTGAAAAGTTAGAACCCTCTATCAGCAAAGATAGAGACAATCATATGACTCATAATCGTGATACCAAGTTGAAAATTAAGGATGCCTTTTCAAAGCTTGAGAACAAATTCAAGAAATGTAGTAAGTGGAATGAAATGGTGAAAGAATCAACAGAATATGTGGACGAGCTTGAAGCTGAAATTGAACGAATAGAAGAACTAGTGAGAGTTCAATCTTCAATCCTTGAAAGCATAGACGACATTGCATAATTGAATCTTAGAATTTAAGAATAAGGAAAGGTCATAAATGACCTTACATCCTGACTGGAAGAGAAGTCCAAGAGTGTTGAGGGTCTTGAAGAAGACGTTGTTATTCTTAGAAGTAAACTGGAGTTTCGATCAACCACATATGAGGTAAGAAGAAAATTCATTTTGGAGGATTCTCAGATGTAGAGTTACTATCAAGAACCAAGAGTGGTTCAGATAGGGTTAGAAAAATCTTGAATGATCAAAGACCCTCTTGCATGGGAAAGAGTGGAATTGGATGTGAAGATGAGACTTCAACTGCTGGAAGTGGAGAGAGCCAAAATAAAGACAAGATAAAAGTCGGACATGTTGAAATGTTTCCTAATGTGATGAAAAAGAAACCCTCAATCCAGATTAAAAGAAGAACTGAAAATTATTCAAAAACATTCAAAAATGACAGGCAGTCCAACTATTCTCCCAAGGTAGAAGGCATGGGGAGAAATTCAAGTGAGAAGACATTTCCTCTCATGAAGTGTCAGTTCTGTGGCTATCTCGGCCATACCATGACATATTGTGAAGAGGCAAGGAGCTACTTGAATGGGGAAGATCTGAGACATCAACAAGGGAGACCGACTTCATATCCTCCATCTTATAGAAGAAATTGTTTCTATGGATATTGTTTTCATTGTTCTAACTTTTGCCATAATGTTATGTATTGCAAGTAGAGATTCGATAGGAGAGATTCATACAACTCTCAGAGATAGATCAATATCCACCCTCTAGATGGTGTTGTTCTCACAAACAGTTTCTCTCCATTGGAAGAAGATTATGGGTATGAAGAATCAGATTTTGTGGAGGAATATGTTAGAAGGCCATCAGTATCCTTTAATCGATCAAACATTTCATGGAAAGAAAATAAGAAGATTGAGAAATCTAATATTGCAGAAGTATCCCTCAAAACTACATAGAGAAGCAGCACCTAGATTCATGGTAGTGGATGCTCTTCCCATATGACGAGAAATGCTGACCTTTTTAAGAACATTAAAAATAAGGTTGATGGAATAGTGAGGTTTGGTAATGATGGTGCTTTGAAGATTAAAGGCAGTGGGAATACTGCTCTCGCCAATGGAGAGCTAAATAAGACTGAAGTTATTTATGTGGAGGGTCTGCATCACAATCTCCTTAGTGTGAGTCAACTCTGTGAATCAAAGATCATAATAACTTTCAATCAAAAAGGCTACACTATAAAGGAAAAAACAATGAATTCTATTATGAAAGGCAGTAGAACAGATGGAAACTAATATGAGGTAGACAGCAAAGTGAAATCCTACTATTTTGTTGTTGAAGAAGAAAACAATTTTTGGCATCGAAGGCTGGGATACATTAACCAAAAAGACATGGAAAAGATATCTAAGCTGAAGATAGTCACGGATATCCCCATTCTGAAACATGAATGGGAAAAATCTTGTGATGCTTTCATTCATGGGAAGCTGGTCTGTAGTTCATATCGTCCAAATAAGAAAAGGGCATCACATCTTATTGATCTCATTCATATAGATGTATGTGGCCCGGTAAATTTTGATGGAACTCATGGAGAAAGGACTTCATCCTTTTCATAGATGATTATAGCAGAATGGCATGTGTAATGGTTATACATAGGAAATGACAAGTGCTTGAATGCATGAAAATGTATCGTCGAATCACCGAGAATGATACTGGATGGAAAATCAAAGTGTTGCGATCAAACCATGGAGGGGAATACACATCCCTTGAATTTAAAAACAGCCTGGAGAAGCATGCGATACAACATGAGGTAGCTACCGTGAGAACTCCATAACAAAATGAAGTTGTTGAGAACAGAAATCGACATGTTAACAATATAGCCAGGACTATGCTGATTGAGAGCGGTATCTCTCTCCATTACTAGAAGGAAGTTGTTGAAGTTGTAGCGCACATTCAGAATCGAACAAGGCTTTATATTGGAGAAACGAAGACACCATATGAATTGTGGAATGGAAGGAAGCCTTCGTTGAAATAATTTTGTGTTTTTGGAATAAAATTTTTCATCCGGAATAAAGAATTAAATCGAGGTACGTTTGGGGAAAATGCTGATGGAGGAATTTTTCTTGGGTATCCAATGAACAAAAAAGCCTACAAGTGTTTCAACAAGAGATTAGGAAGGATTTGGTAAGCAGTGATGTTAAGATAATTGAAGAGAAAACCACAAATGCTTCAAGGACGTCACATGATGATGTAATAGAAATTGAGGAAGAAGGTGAATGTGGAGAAAATAAAATTACAAAAATAGAGGATGCTATACAAAACACTCATCAGTCACATCATGATGTTGACTCAGAAGAAGAATCTGAAGAAGAAACTGTGGCTGTAGAAAATGTGACTAAACCACACAAGAGAAATCGTAGAGCTGAGATTGATCCATCTAACATAATTGAGGACAGGAATGCATCCACTGAATCATGGAGGATGAGAAATAGCATGCAATCTGTGTTTCTACCAGTTGTGGAGCCATGCTCATTTGATGAAGCTTCAAAGGATGAATCATGGGTTAAATCCATGAATGAAGAGTTAGATCAGATTGATAAGAATCAGACATGGGATCTTGTACAAAGACCTAAAGGTCACAATGTGATCGGTACAAAATGGATCTTCAAGAACAAGTTTGATGATCATGGAATTGTTATCAGAAACAAGGCATGACTGGTTTGTAAGGGATATTCCAAAATTTAAGGTGTTGATGTTGAAGAAACCTTTGCTCCAGTGGCTAGACTGGAGTCAATCAGGTTGTTCCTTGCCATGGAACTCTAAAGAGGATATAAATTATATCAAATGTATGTCAAGACAGCATTCCTAAATGGTTTACTCGAAGAATAATTCTACATTGAAAAACTAATGGGTTTTTTCTTGGTACTAATGAAACAAAGTTCTACAAACTGAAGAAAGCTCTATATGGTTTGAATTAGGCACCACGGGTGTGGTAATCCCAGCTAGATTCTTATCTCAAGAAGCTGGAATTCAAAATATGAGGAGTATATCACAATATATACGTGAATAATTCTCAAAAATATCAATTCATGGTTCTTTCCTACATTGATGATATCATATTTGGCGGCAGTAGGAAAAAATCCGTGGATTAATTTGCCAATAACATGAAATCAGAATTCGAAATTTCTATGATTGGGGAGCTCACATATTTATTGGGGCTACAATTGATTCAAAAGAAGGATTACACTTTCATTTCTCAATAAAATTATGCAAGAGAGCTGTTGAAGAAGTTTAATATGGAAAACTCCAAACCAATGTCAACTCCGATTGCAGTTGGAACTAAACTTAGAAAGCATGAGGATGGGACCTCTATTGATCCCACCATGTACAGGAGGATCATTGGGAGCCTACTGTACCTAACAGCAACACGGCCAGATATTGTCTTTGCCACATGTCTTGAGGCCCGCTTTTAGAGTAATACAAAGGAGAAACATATGGCGGCCGTAAAAAGAATCATGGGGTACATTCAAGGTACACATAACATTGGATTATATTTTGCTGCAGGCGGGGACAGTGAATTATCAGCATTTTCTAATGCTGACTGGGATGGTGATGTAATAGACAGAAAGTACACCAGTGGTGGAGCCTTCTATATTGGGAATAAATGTGTTGGCTGGTTGAGCAAGACACAAGAAAGTACCTCTCTTAGTACTGCTGAAGCTGAGTATATATCTTCCAAAAAGGCATGCACTAAACTGTTATGGATGAAGCAATAACTTATATATATTGGTGATGAGTTGTATCAACCAATGGTAACTTACTATGATAACAAGAGCACAATTGATCTCACGAAGAATCTTGTTCAGCATTATCGTACAAAACACATTGAAATCAGGTATCACTTTATCGAAGAAAAATTTGAGCAAGGGGTGATTAGAATGGATCATGTGGGAACTGATGAGCAAGTGGTTGATATTCTGACCAAGATGCTGTCAGCGGCTGTGTTTGAGTAGCATCGGTTGAACCTCGGTGTTCATTCACCGTCCAGTGCATAAGGAGGTTACGTAATTCCCCTCTCCCCGTATATGATAACTGTTTTTATCTATTTATGGATGTGACGCAGGTTTGTGGGGGAGATACTATCCAGGGGGAGTATGGTTTGAGCTGAACAATGAACACATTACCGGTCTTTGGGTTTATTGTCAATGGGGGTGAAAGGAATAAATTCAGACATGTTCAGGCATGAAAATTCAGTGTCAGCGATAGGATGAGAAGGAATTCATTGGACCTGTAATTATTCTATGACACTGTAAGAAATTTTCTTGGGCGTCATTGAGAATTCCAAAACACAGGAACCCAATTCACGATTCATCTCTTGTTTTCTACAATGAGCATTGCTCACGTAGACTTAGAGTGTTGGCTGAGTTGATTCTTGAATTTTTGGTTTTCATGTGGATGGTGATATATTGAATTTATTTGGTGATTCCCAACAAACCAAAAGTGGGAGATTGTTGGATCCATGACTATTCTATGCATTAATTGGAGTATGGTTTGTGTTTGTTGTCAATCCTCTGTGGATGTTCAAAATGTGTACCAGCAAAGTGATCATACAGCTCAAGCAGACAATAGTATTGAAGGTGGTGCCATTTTCCAGTGTTTTCCAAATTTTGGGCCTCAAAATTGGAAAATGAAGACATGGATTGTTAGTAAAAGCAGGTGTGTGCAAAGACGAAGTGGTGCGCGGAAAATAAGGGTTGTGCACGAAATATTTGTGTTGGGCGCGAAAAACAGTGTGGTGCGTGAAATAGCGGATTGAGGTTTTTCTCACAAATAGTGTTTCAGAATCAGATCATCGATAAATGGAAAAGGAATGGGATATGTGAAAATTTTGAAGATGTGCGTGAAAAACAATACATGTGAAATAGATTATGTGCCGGATGATAAGTTTTCGCGCCATAGGGGGTTTTGCGTGCGGGGGTCTCAAACACCTATAAATAAGAGGTGAACCCCCTCATTTCGTATGGTTGAATACTTATAGGAGGTTTGAGGTCTGATGCACGTAAAAGGATCGTGTAAAGGGCCTTGCACGAAATTTTCTGGTTTGCATGAAATTTTCTGGGCTACGTGAAAAATTCCGTGTTTCGCAAGAAAAAGTGTGTTGTTGCGCGAAATATTTTTCCGCGTGAAAAAGGAAATTTTCCATGCAATAGTAAGGTCTTTCACACAAAGGGTAGGTGTTGCGCGCAATTGTCAGTGAAACTTGTGTTTTCATTTTTGATTATCCGGATCAATGGTTCAATGTGTCAAGAGCAGCAATTCAGGACTTCGATGCAAGCATAGTCTCGTGCTAAGTAGAGACAAAGACTTCAATGCAAATCTACTAAAGAGACCTTTACATCTATAAACTGAGTGTGACTTCACCAAAGGCAGTGAGCCAGGGGGAGTCAATGGGAGTGACCCAAGGGACGCTATGAGCTATCTCTGAACCTTTGTAATTGCAGTGAGCCTGGGACAGAGTTACTGTGACCGAACCTTTGTAATCCATAGCTAGTGATGTTTAGTGGAATTTGGTATGACCGACAACCTGTCACCGTATGCTCTTTGGACATAGCCCTTAGTGGTGAACTATGTAAAAAGTGTTGTGTCATCTCTCTACATGTGAATTTTTACTTTCTGATCAAATTCATCATACAGGTTTAACAAGTTCCTACCAACGTGGGAACAAGATCCATCACATTAAAAGAAAAAGTGGTCACCCTGATTCACCCCTCCTCTCTCAGAGTGTCCCGGGGTCCTAAAATTACTATGTATAACTAGTTATATCATATGAAACCATATTCATATATTTATTTTTATTTATTTTTTATAGAAACATTTAAATGTACAGTTTATTTATTTCAATGATTATATTTAAACTTTTTTCCAACACACTAATCTGTTATCCATGGTAGATTATTCATACCCTTTTTCATAATACATAATCATATGAAAATAATCCCAATATTTATACATAATTATATAAAATAAAATATATAAAATGATTTATCGAAATTAAATCTAAAAGAAATAATTTATTATTCATATCCTTTGTATTTCAGTTTCTTCAATCATATATGACAAAAAATTCTATATCATATAATTTTATAATATTGTATCCATTGGTAAATCCCTTTTCCATTTAAATATTCATTCCACCATAAAGATAATATTTGAGGACATGTAGTTTCAAAGGGTAATTAATTGTATATGGATTGTCACATGGACTGAATGAATTTCCGTGGAATTATTACATGTCCAATTTATTCTTCTACATTCCCTAATAAGACCTAAAATTTGGATTTCACTAAAATTGCTATATATTTTGTTATTATATTGATTTTACATCTACCTGACAATTTCAAGACATGATTAAATACTCACTCAGCACCTTGTGAATAATATAAAACATATTGCCTCTAATTGGAGTGTATTCGCCTATATATATTTCAATCAATTGATTAGTAAAAAATTTTTTTAAACCTATATATTAATTTCTACGATATTAGTAAATCCTTTAATGAAGATTAATCACTATTTAGTGATGCGTTTCTGTTATTGGTATCATCTAATTTACCTATCTGATTGAATTTTTCACCTCATGAAATTTTTTATATAACCAATTAAATTGTATAGGTTAATTGTGAAATGTTTTTGAATGATTAATGATTGCCTTTTTAGGTCCACGTTGTGCACACACACAAACAAATATATATATATATATATATATAACATTATAGGGAATGTGGTTCCATAATTATATGTCTGTCATATGAATTAATCAAATCATGATATCACACAATATGATTGTGAAATAGAATAGGTGCAGTTCAATTTTTCCATTTTCCTATAGACCATAATTAGTTATCCATTTCAATTATGTTATGGACAAGATGTAACTAGCCTTTAAAAATATGTTGTGGTCTAGATATAGGTATCACTTTCCATTATGTTGTGGGTGAGACATGGTTAATTTTTTATGTAATTTTAAAAATGTTTAGTTGAATAATAATTGCATATGATGTTATCTAATTATGTATAAGTAATATTAAAATGTAATTAAATATTTTCTATATATTCTATTGAGACTAAGACACATTGAGGTGTTTGTGAAGAAAGAAGGAGCTGGTTATGAAGAAAGACAGATTTTTCAAAGTGTTTCCTTTTATTTTATCTCATAAATCACTTAATTATGTTTATATTTCCTCATGAAGTTCCAAACATCGATGTGTTTGAGTTAGGAATCCAACAGATCAAGTAAAATAGACCGGGTCTAATGGAATAATGATAACACCAAATATTTTCACAATGTCATCAGACTAAGATGTTACTAAAAATAAAATCCAAAGATACATTTATATTCTTCAGAGTACCAAATATCATGATCATTCAAAGTAATTCATGATTCTCTCTAAAGTTGGTCTAATGAATAAGTTGGTAGAACTTAGTAGAACTATGGTTCCCGAACAAATATAAGTTCTATTGAAGTTGTGTAAAATGAAGAGTTATATGAATTCTATGAGATAAACTTATACAAATATCAATATGCGAAGTGATAAAGTCTTAAAAAAGAGGTATTTGAGAGATGTTATTGGATAGATTGCATTAGATGGACTTTTACAAAGTCATCATACCATGTACATTAGATGGAATTTTCCAAATTCAGTAGACAAATTATAAGAGACAAACATTTTTAAAGTCATCAGATAGAGAAGTTGTTTTAAAATATCAAAAGGAAAGTGATATTGAAGGAAGACATTAGAAGAAGTTACTCAAATCACCCCAAGTAGAGGGAACATGAAAATATTTCCAGGAGAACAAGTATGAATTTTACTAGATGAAGGGGTTCCCATAATGTTTTAATAGATAAAGGTTTTTGAAATTATTTTACAAATTTTTTATCAAGACATTAGATGTGATGATGATGGTCTAGATGTTAAAAAATCTAATAATAATAAAGGAATGATTGTGATTGAATATGGAATTTAAGAAAAGATTAAAGAATATTTATACTAAGTTTTAAGGAAGTTTTATGAAGATTGTTGACTTCTATTAACTTGGAGGTTTGAATGAAATCAAATGACTAAAGTTTGAGTGGGGTGTTCATTGTTTTTGTGGTAAATTGGAATTTAATGTTCTTAATACTCCCTATATCTCTATAGAAATTATTAATATATAAAGGGTAGCTGGTGAATTGAGAAAACGATGGCCAATATAGTTGTTTCTAGGAGAAGTGTTGAAGAAGTTAAGTTTTGTGTTACCAAAAAGAGTTTTCTAATCAATTAGAATTTGATGAAAAATGTGAAAAAAGTGATTAAAAAAGGTGATCAGATGAATAAGGGATGAATATACTAGATCAAGTGCATCAAATCAAGGGTATTAAATAAAAAAGTGATCAAATAGATAATTTTATACAAAATTATAGGAAGAAGATCTTTCTCACAACTATATAAGAATGTTTAGTGTAAGAATAACTTTTAGAAAGTCAAGTGTGCAGAAAGCATTTTAGTGACAACATAAAAAATCATATTAGTAAAAGTTATTTTATTATTAAAAACATTTTTTATCATATTATCTGGGTGAGTAGCACATGCAAAATCTATTGACTATAGTTATTTACAAGTGATGGATATTCCCTACTTGTTGTAACCACTAAAGGATTGTTTTATAGTGTTTGTGTGGTCATGTATTATTTACAAACTACGAAAAAGACTAGATACTCTTATTGTGTAGTGAACCTTGTTGATAGTTGTGTTTTTATAGGTGTGGTGGTTTGTTTTCTAGTATAGCCAATTGTCACTAACTAGAGGATAATTTTGTTCTTAAAGAAATAAAACCTAAAATTAATTGTTCAATGATTCATCCACTATTAGTGATCACATAGGTCCTGACCAGTCCTTTCAATTTGAATCATAGCATATATTCCCTTAATTTACTCAAGGCTTTCTAGATATTGAAGAAGAAGAAAAAATTCATGGATGTTTATAACTCTATCAACAATAATGGGATTCCAGTATTTGAGGGAAAAAACTATCATATCTGAAGGAAATTATGTTACCAAATATATTATCTATTGTCTATGAAGTTATCGAGGATTATATTTAGGGTTTTAATAAAATAACTGAGGTTGTTACTTTAATATCAGAAGATAATAATAACTTGAAGATTGGTGGGAAATCCAGAAATGTAATACTTTCCTCACTCTCTGAAAGTAAATTTCTAAGGGATAAAGGAATTGAAAGTGATAATGAAATTTTTGTCACACATAAACCTCTCCCATCCTCATTTTTTTATTTTATTCGTATTTTTTATTTCCCTCCAGTTTCAGGTTGAGCCATGCATTTTTTTCATTTTGTGGCTTTTTTCCAAGGTTCACGGTTATACCACATGGGTTTTCTAACTATGTAAAAACCATGAAGTTTGGATCTATAACTTATTAGATCCATTTTTCATATTTGGTGCATGATTTTTCCAATCATGCGGCCCAATTATTTGGTGCCCAATTTTTCTCCAGGGAGGGGTGCATGATTGGTTCATGATTTGGTGAATTGTAAAACCAAACAATGACCTCTTCCCATATTTTTTTATGATTTCAAAAAAATCCCTCTCTAGAATAAAACACAAAATGGGGTATTTTCCTCACCATTCAACCATAGAATGTGAGGGAGCCTAGCGATCTCCTCCTACTCTCTTCCACCTTAATTTTTTGATGTTGTTCCCTTTAATTCTTAGTTTCGTCATAAAGTTATGGACTCTAATCCTTTTTACCTTCCATTTTCATATTGTTTCCTCCCCATTAATAACCAAGATTCATGTTGACTAAACTCTAGGGATGGATTTTGACCTAATTTTCTCCAGTTATTAACGTTAGGGTTTGAAAATCAAGTCTTGAGTATTTCTCTTCCCATTTTAGGAGGTTTTGTTCAATCCACACTCGTTTTGAGGTAGGTGGTTCCATGATTTCCCCTTTTCTTCACATACCATAGGTTATTGAGCTTTCCAAATGAAAATCCTCTAAATTATTAGTTTTTACAGTAGTTTATAAATGGTTAAAAATTATTTCCTAAAGCATGTCACTTCTTCATTTGTTTTTAATGATGTTTGGTGCATGCCATATATGTTCAATTAAATGACTAAAAGGGGTTTAAATTTTGTTTTGATTGTTTAAATTGATGAAATTGGATTTATAACTATTTTTTATTATTTTATTATGGTCTTGATGTATTTTTTAGTTGAGTTCCTTTATTATTATGAATTCTTTTATGTTTACCACATAAACCACCATGGTTTTGATAAATGGTTTTATTTATTCTTATTGATTTCTTTCTTCAGTTATTCCCATGAACAAATATACATATATATTCATACGGTTAAGAACCTGTTTATTTATGTTGATGCATACATATATGGGTGTATTTATATATATGAGGGAGATCAAGGGAATTCTCCTTTGGAAACTTTACTCTCAAAATAGTTTGTGGTTCTTCAAAGTGGTTTTGAAAAGTGGGTTTCCAAAAGATATTTGTTGAAAAGTTTCTTAGGCCCATTTGGAAATTTCCAAGGGATTATTAAAGTGGAAGTTGATTTATAAATTTATTTCAAATGTTGTTTTTAAAAGTTTGTTTTGAAGGTTAGTTTGTAATTTTCATAGTGTTTCTCTAATGGTTTTACTACATATGGTTTTCAATAGGTTTTGGAGAAAGATTCTCCTAGTTTTAAATAAAGAGGCCAGTTGAAACCTTGAAATTTTTAATCTGAAATTTGTTACACCCTCATGTAAACCCTCTAACTCAAAGGGTGGTTACACATGGATGTTGGTGGGAGGTGGGATGAGCATTCTATTTAACTTGTGTCGATCCATGCATGGGGTATTGTATATTTATTTATTACATCACCTCATGGTTATATTAACATTATGGGATCCTAGGTATTTTATTGAGGGATGAGATATTGTTCTATATATGTCCCGATTAGATGGACTAGATCCCCTTAGTATAGAAAGGCCATGCTTGGTTGTGCCATTATTAAGGTTATTTTAGAGCATCTAGGTTGGTTATTGACATAAGAACTTCATCAATATTCCAAAATCCAGTTCCCAAATGAGTATATCTAGGGTCACCTCATAGAATTTTATGGAATTTCCCATGATTATATATCCTTTACTATTTTCTACTTATGATACATTATTACATCACTTCCTCTCAATTTTATGGTTTCCCTATGATGTATATCTCTGTGGTTCATGTCTAATATTATGTACCCTCTTCTTGTTTATGATTCTATTATGATTTTTTGTGTTATCACATTTCTTATATTATGTTATTGTGTTTATGGGATGATTTTTACTTCTAAATTTATGGTTCTTTTGGTCTTATTTGGGTGTTGTTTTAAAAAGGAATTTATAGAGTTCATTTTTAAAGAGTTCACTAAAAAGGGTTTAAATGTTTCATTAAAACATGTTTGGGTTTTAAAGAAATTTATGATTGAGAATATAATTGTTGGTTTTATTTGAAATAAAAAATGTATCTTTTACTATTTATTTCAAAATATCATTGATGGTTTTTGTAAGAACCCGTGTTTTTTGATGAGGTTGAAATTCAAATGGAATTTGAGTTTTCCCATTTGGTTGATGGGATGAATTCTATGATCAGATTTTAAATGTAAATCTAAATTTTTTAACACTTAAAGGTGTTTTTTTTTTATGGTTTAAGGATTGGGATTTTTCTTGAGTATTCATATGAGTTTTTAGAGTATCATTTTCCAAAAACCCGATTTTAGGAGAAGAAAACAGGGGCGCAAAATTAGCACATCATTAGTTCTAACAGTGCGGTACAACTATGAGGCATGTTTTGTATAGGGACATGATTTTTTAGAACCATGTGGCCTATGGGAGAAATAATGTTGCTATATCTAGGAGATTTAAGGGTGCTTCATAGTTTTATATAACCATGAAAGAGGAGGTGCACTACTGTGTGAAGACATCTATAGAAAACTGCAAAGTGAAGCACATGGGTTGAGAATGATTTGAAAAACCATGCACTTAACCTACACCCTTAGTGACAATTAGGTAGTGGAACTGAACTCTTGGCACATGGTTATCTCAACCGGGTATCCAAACCATGTGGCTCATTGATAGTTTAGAAATTACAATTTTACCTCTATAATATTTCTTTATTTTCTCTTCTCTTTCTCCTCCCATCCAGATGCAATATCCCTCTCGTGGGTTCCATCTTCCTCTCCTATAGGAATGAAGATATCTTCTTCATATAATGTCTGAATTGAGTTCCATCAGTTTCATTAGATAACACTTATCTAGTACATGATTCATCCTCCTTCCTTTCTTCAGTTATCTCACCATCTTTCACACTATCCTCGTGTGAACTAATTTTCCCTATTTTTATGGGTGTTTATATATTTAATTATTTTCTCTCAAACCAGATCAAATCAAATCCCCATATTGGATGTGTGTAATGTCCTAATAATAAGGAAGGTGGTCTCGTTATTTCCCCTTAATGTCTAGCATTTTTATAAAATACGTCATTGTGTCGCATTCCATACTTCCCACGGGTCACCTCATAAATATGAAATTTAACATGTAAATACTTATGCCTAAATTCATAGTATTTTTTATTTTAAATTGCATCATTACATAATTTCTATCTTGAATATAACCACCCCTTTGGGTGTGACACTCATATTCATTTACCTTTATGCCCAGGCTTGAAATCAAAACCTCCTTTTGAGGTGCGTCAACTTGCCTTCTCTGGGAATGAGATGATAAATGGAATTAAATAAATGTTGAATGGTGTGGGTGTTTCCCCCTCAGATTAAGATAATTAATTATATTATGATAGAAAAATCCTTAGAGAGGAAATAAACAATTGAGATAAAATGAAATGTTAATGATAAGGATCTACACTTGGTCTGTATCAATTAATGAACGTAATGCTCGAATCACATCATTTTTTAAATTGATAGTGGCACAGACCATCCCATGTCCTTATTAAATACTTAAAAATTGAATGACCCAAATTTTATACTTGAATTGTGATTTGAAATACTTATGGATATATAATCTTCATTATTTCATTTACATATTGTGATACTTGGGAATGACATCCCTTATAAATTGTGATACTCGAGAATAGAGCCCCTTATATATTATGATACTTGAGCATGGAGTCCCATATAAATTGTGATACTCAGGCATGACATCAATTACTTTTTTTTATAATTGGGCATAGAGTCCCTTATACATTGTGATACTCGGGCATGGTGTCCCTTATACATTATGGTACATGGTCATGGCATCTCATACTTTTTTGTGATACTCAGGTATGATGTCCCTTATTCATTATGATACTTGAGGAAGAACACCCTTAAACATTGTGATACTCAGGAATGGAATCCATTATTAATCATCATACTCAAGCATAGTGAATCTTATTTAAAATATGAGAATATTAGGATTTTCCTATATGCCTGAGATACGCCTCAAGGCCTGGATAGTTTTACCAATCAATATATATTTCTATATATGTTACAATGTATATAGTAAATACACATACATTCATATATATATATATATACACACACATATACCTATATATATATATGGTGACACATAATTAGAGATATTCTGGATTAGGCCTAAGTAGGTATTGTCGGTCGGGTGTCCTCTGAGGAACCTAAGTCCGACTTGGTTATATTAGTTTTCTTATTTCTTTATTTCTTATACCTACACACTGATTTATTTATAGTCATAGTATTGATAGCATTAGAAATGATTGGTGGTGGACTACTGAGTTTATCTCACACCCTATTCGGACTGATGATTGGAACCCAAACAGATCTCTTGGTTGTAGGCTCATGATATGGATTATGCTTGTGTTGTTACTCTTGATATAGGTGCCTAGGAGCACATGACTAAGCTGGAGGTCAGGATGCCCATGGAGATAGCCCCAGAGGATTTTATTATTTTCGTTGTTTTTTATTTATATATCACCTACTTTATGTCTACCATATTGTAGTATCACATGGACATTCATGGTTATATATTGGTGTTGACCATTTTATTAATTTATTATTAGTTTTCGGTTATTATTATATTTTTTTATTTAGTTATTTATAATAATTTTGATGTTGATTATCTCTCACACCACTATGTGACTATGATCATGAGGGTATAGTCTCCCCAACACAACACCAATGGACCCTCACTACTAATCAGCTGCCTGTGGAATATAAGGAGGCATGCTTGAGGCCATGTGACCCACCAGCTCAGGGTACCAATTTAGTGAATCTTGGGCTGGGACATTACAAATTGTTATTAGAGTTTTATTTCCCTTTATTTTACTATTTTTGGAATTGGTAGAAAGGATATTGGGAATGTGTCTGCATTTGGTAAATAGTCGTGTCTAGGAGTGTCCAAACCATGTAAAGGGAAAAGAGCAAGTGTTTAGGAATAGGATTTTTGATCATGTTGTTTGTTGTTACAGTTGAATGTCATTTCATCTTGAGTGATTGGTGCACTTTTGATGCCTGATGATTTGTGAGATTAGGGAATTTTACCCATGGCCCGGTATGGAGGGGAAGTATTCTTACATGCATCATTATAGGAACAAATATATTCACATTCTAGACATATTCCATTCCATGTTGGTTTCATTGCTTGTTCACCTAAAAACATGGTAGATTTTTCTTCTGTGTTTTAGCAGCATGATTATATTTATACCATGTTTAGTTGATTATTTAGAATGATCTTATTATATACCATGACTCTATGAGTTCCTATTATAGTTTTTTATTCCTTTATAACTTTTTATAGCATTCTTTGTTATAATATGGTGATATGACTGATTATTAAATTGCCAGCATCAACTTAAATGGTGTTTTTCCCCATATAGATTGATGGTGGCACCTTAACTAACTTATTATTAGATGTTTGAGCTATAGAAATTTGTTCTCATGGGATAAAACATTTATGGTTGTGATTAAATGAGTGCTAATAATAGGTTATAATATGTATGGTCCCTAATAAATTTAGAAGGGTGACCCATATAATCAGACCATTACATACGAGATTCTCAGATTCTGATATCAAAGGTAAAAACATAGTTCTAGCTATTTTATTTAAAATTATAATCTATAATGGTAATTATATTTATAAATTTGGAATAAAGGTGAATCTAATTGAACAATGGTATGTGTTAAATGGATAATTTTATAGAAAACAGTTTCCTTTATAAAGGCTATTACATGCATAATTTGGGCATGATGACTTGTATGATTAAATTAATAAATGCACAAATGGACCCAAGTAGAAAAATTGGGGAATGTTTCTTATGCGTTAAATCCATTTAGGGTGTTTTAAAATTTTAATAATATGAATTTTGTGGGTTTCACTTAACTAAACCGAGATTATCTTGATGGGACCCTCACATGTCACTTTTATTTTGATAATCCTTAGTGTTTAACCCCATGGGGTATGTTAATTCTAATTGGATGGTTATTTAGAGTGTCTTCATCCCTTTATATGGGTTTTATATAAATTTATGTTGGCATATTACTGAGAAAATCCCCTTAATTAATAAATACATTTTATTTTACTTTGATTTATAATTTTATAAGGTGTTAGTTAATTAAAATGAAAATTACAACTCGAAGAGTGCTTTCCCATATAGCTTAGTGTTTACATTTTCTTTAACTAAGACCAATTCTGAGAATCCTTATGGATAAATAAAATGAATAAAAGGAGTTTATAAGATAAATTACCTAAAATTATGAATGGATGATAAATAAATAAATAACTCTTGAAAGGATGTTTAATATAACATGCCTATATTGCCTTATGGAATTAGTTAAAAAAGTACTATGTATAATTGTTTTTTATGACTGATACTAGATGTTCTTTAAAATCGAGACATTAATATGTTTGTAAATAAATATTAATCAGTGTAATGATTAAACAAAACCTTAATGTAGTGTTCTTAGTTTCAACCCTTCTGTAAGGGTAGTTTGAAATCCTTCCCTGAGTTCTACCTTAGAATTGGAATGTGAGCATTACCTATAGGATTAAATAACTTTTCTTAGACTGTGATGAACCTAATTTATAGGTGATAAGAATAGTGTCCTTTTTAGTTGTTACCTTCTTATAGGATCAATGCTTTATGATTCAGTAAGGGGTTATCCCGATGTACATAGTTCCCTCTAAGGTAATCTTGCACCGACAAATGATTATGATGAATTTTCTGAGCTGTGGTGCCATTCAAATGACAGTTGTCCTGAGTAGGACTCATAGGTTCTAAAACAACTCCTAGGTTTGATAGGAGGTCAAGAGATATTTTAAACCTGGTTGAGGGTGTGAGTATCAAGTAACACTCGGTTTCAGTGGGTTGGACATTCCTAGGGCATGGTCGGCCACTTAGTGGGTCGTGTGACCCTTCTTCCTCTTCAATGATGACTGGATCAACATGTCATTATCCAGGTTAACAATCATGTGGGGTAATGTGTCTATAGAATTAAATATTTTCTATGGCCTATCAGATACTATACTACAAAGGTTGATAAGCCTATGTATAGTATCATGTAATGTGTTATTTCATTAATGAAATCTCTGGGTAGTATGAATCGATATATGCAGTACCCATTGATCATGGGTCTTATATGAGCTAGAGTAACCTAGGAATTAGAGGAAATTTGAATAATCTCAATTCTTGGGATGATGTTGTGAAAGGATCAGGTGTTGTAATATGCTGGTTAGTGTGGTTTTGATTTCTAAACATGATATTAATGACGTAAAAGAGTGTGGATCAGAATATCATCACACATACATCTCAAATAAATCTTTTCTAGAATTCTATTATGTGGTTGGTTCTCCACTCTTTTCATTTATGAACATGGTAAAAGCATGTTTTCCATGTCCCAAAATTATGTCTGTTGGTGGATGGAGTGTGTTCCATTAGATGAGTTCTTATATTAAATAAACGATGATTGGAACACTTCTAAGGATGGTATCACCATGTCAAACTAATTTAGAGTGTCCTTACAAATGGATGGATCACAACCAGGAAAGGACCATTTATTAATGGTTGGATTTTATTTTGAATTCCCATGGGGATGATAAGATTGGTAATGTGTCGGTTCTTGAATTATGAATTTTGGAATTATTACTATAGCATTGTGGATTTTAGAATGGTTACTGTAGCATATCAGAATCTTACAAACCAGCCTGGGTACCCTATTAACCCAATAACCGAACTGGGCCATACATAGCTCAAAGGGTGTTCCTGATCCCCATTAGTCGATGACTAGAACCTGACACCATACAAACGGGAAGTGGGAATGAGTTTTTCTTTAACACTATGGAAGAAAAATAACTAGGATAATATTAATATCAAAAGAAACTCTAATGGGAGAAAAGTACCAGAAGCAATAAGGAATAAACAAGCCCAAAGTACTACAACCCTAGTTTGAAGTAAAGGAAAACAACTCATGGTCCCTAAGGACATGACTCACCAATTCCAAAGTTCAATAGTTGTATCCACCTCCAAGATATCCTTTTCCATTTCATGAACTTTTAATGAAAAAGTCTACAAACACCCAAATGCTAAAGTAGGGTGTGATCTAAAGACAAGTAGGATTCCCCAAAAGATTCCATAACAGATTCAAATAATAAATTAACCAAGAATATATTTCAATTTTAAAATAAAACAGGTTTTTATTTTAAATCATATTTAAACAAATCATGTTATACAGTTGAAATGATGAAAAAATACTTTAAGAATGGGATTTACCATACAAGTGATGGAATATTTCTAAAACTATATCTCAAATAATTTTTTAAAACATTTTATATAAATTAAAAAGGTCATGTAAAATAGTTTAACAATATTGAAATAAATTTATATCATAAATATAAACAACAAGCAACATGGTCATCTTCAAAATAGGTACATATGTTCCAGGATATAGGACTCTACACTCTCTAAGTGATCACAACAATATGTGTACACACATGTCCTATGGAAACTAGTTAAAGAGGACTCATCACCATCGACTAAGGGATGTGACCTGATTCATTTATGTTTTAGAACATTGTATAATCATAGAGTGTGTCCAAATAACTCACAAACTACCTAAAGCTTGTATGTGATCTTACACGATCAATGGTGAGAAATTTATTTTAAGACTACTTAAAATACAATTAAATCTCATTATTATATTTAAATTCCAATTTTCTATTTAAAACCAAAATAATTTTTAATAAAAAACATGCCTTTTAACAAGATAAAACCATTTGGTTTCAATCAAAACAGTTTTTTAAGCCCTTATCAGAATTTACCAAATTCCAAAAATTTCACCACAAGCCCCCAATTCACTTGAATTGGGGTTTTTCACAAATTCACCATCAAATTAATTTCTATAATTAAATTAAAAATTTTAATTTATTCTATTTCCATCAAAACTTAAATTTAAATTTTTAAAATTTAAATCTCACCAATTCAAATTTCCATGCCAAAAATCCATTTTTCTCAAAAACCCCAATTCACCAGAATTGAGGTTTTTCCCAAAAATCAATTGAATGATATAAGATTCTGATTGAAACAATTGCATTTGAATTAAAAAAAATTGAATCTTAAACAATGTAATTGGGGTTCATATAAATTAGGAATCATGATAGAACCACCTACCTCATGTTTTTTGATGTTAGCGACAATGATAAACCACCCCATGTGGTTCACTACACTTCCTCATGACCTTATTAACATAAGTGTTGACACACCAATTCCCGACATTCTTTAAGGGTTCCTAAAACCAAAACCTGTTATTTTCTTTCAAAAGGAAATAAAATATTACACGCGATGATACTTTCTCTCTCTTTGATAATTTGATGCAATTATTATTTACAATTATTTTAATAATTATATATTTATAATACACATAATTATTCTATGATAATTTTCAATAATATTTGTCACGTAATAATCACCTTATAATTATCCTTTAATAATTTATATAAATATTCTTGATAATCAATTATCAGCTGATAATATATTGTAATAATATCTTATAAATTATCTTAATATAATTTTACATTATTACTTTATAACTATTAATTTAATAAATTGAGTAATTATATTCTAATAATTATTCCTTATAAATTATTATTTTTTCAAATATCTTTTGATAATTTGTTGTAATTATCGCTTGAAAATTATTTATAATTATCATTTCAATTACACTTTGATAATGTTATTTTAAATAATACTATACATAATGTGATTTATAAATATATCTATGTATATGTATATATATATATATACTTATATATATATATATCATTTGATAATTAATATAAAATTTATCATTAGATAATTTTTATATTATTCATATTATTATTATTTTTTATTTATTTAAGGCCTTGTGATTTTTTATATATAATGAATATAAGAAAAAAATAATAAAGACAAAAAATAATAAATAAAAATGAACCAAAAGAAGAATGGATAGGGGGCGCGCACCAGCTGAGGGAGGAAGACGACTACCGTCACATAAGGGGAGTCAGACAGCTTCACCAATCGCGGTCATTCAGACTGGTTCATGAAATTTTAAGGAGAAACTGGTTTATATAGGCTACCCAATGCATTATAGGGTTTTATGAAACGAAAGGAATAAAACTCATTTTTAATCTATTAGTCACGAAACAATTGATTACAAAGTGTTTAATTTCCCCTCCTTAATGAATTTCTAAATTTTAATCACCCAAAACCATCCAACTTAAAGGTTTCATAATTAATTGGGCTTCAAAAATGAAGGAATTAGTTTGGGGGGAGATTATGAAAATCAAACATTTACTAAATTTAATTAATTAAATAAAAAATTAAATAATATAATTATCAAAATAAATTAAATTAATTAGTGACCTGACAAAAATCACTTGGCGAGAAAAAGTTACACCCTTCCTAGGGAAAACATGACATTCCAGAACCAACCGTGGTCTCATATTTATCATACGACACAACATTTGAGACATATTAATTATTTCATTTTCAAAAAATGGATTAAAATTTTATTAAATATAAAAAAGGTTATTTTCACGAGCGAGGTATCCAAACGTCTGATGTTTAAAAATGTTATACCTCACATAGGATAAACACCATGTCCTAGACCTATTGGTGGTCTCAAATTTCCCATAAGACACACCATTTTAGAGGTATTAAATTATTTTCAATAATAATATATTAAAAATTAATAAATAATTTATTTTTGCGATTGATGCATCCAAATTTCTGACACATACAAATGTTATACCCCTCCTAGGGTAAAAACTGTGTCCCAGACCTATTAGCGGTCTCAGATTTCCCATATGCTACACCATTTTGGAGTTATTAAATTATTTTTAATAAAAAGAGTGAAATTAATATATTATATTTAATATTTTTATGCAATCTTCACCGAGACCTTGAGGTCCTCAGAACCTCACACTAACTCAGTGTAAAAATCCAAAAAATATTCAATTGAATGTTCTAATATGTTAACTAGAATTTAATTCCTTTAACACATTTATCAAATTATTTCACTAATAAATAATTTTTTCCCACTTAAGATATTAATAATTTAATATAAGAGGGTTTATAAATACCTAAAAACAACAACATAATGTTACAACCTCCCCACCAACGGAACTTTCTGTCCCTAAAAAGCCTAAAAAGAAGCCTCCATGTCAAAAATTGGAATCCAATAATCTTCCCTCTGTTTCTTCCTCTCCCACTTCTCATGAGAATCAAAACCAATCTTCCATAGAACATGAACAATAGATATTATCCTCCCTCGAAGTACCTTGGTCTCAGAATCAACAACCCTGACTGACTGTTCAGTCACAGATAAATCAGTTTCTTCTTCAAGATTATGCCAACTTAGAACATGAGATGGGTCAAATAAATACTTTCAAAGATAAAATACATGAAATACATTATTCATCGATATTAGTTTTGGTGGTAGTGTCAAATGGTGTGTAACTTTCCCCACATGATCAATAGCCTCAAAGGTCCAATAAAACTAGGAGCAATCGTCCCATGCCTCCCAAGTTGTCGATGACCCAACCATGGTGAAACCTTTAAGAACACCCATTCACCAACAGAGAAGTCCAAAGGTCTATAGCAATGATCAGCATAATTCTGGTATCGGCTCAGTGCTGCCAACTTTCTCTGATGAATAAAATAAATCATAGTTGTCGTCTCTTAGACTAAACTAAGTCCAACCGAGGAACATTCATAAATCTCCAACAACATAATGTAGATTTACAAGGATGACAATAAAAGGCCTAAAAATGATCCATTATGATCACAGACTGGTAACTATTGTTTTAAGAAAACTCAAATAGCCCCGAATTTTCATCCCAAGCCCCACCAAAGTCAAGAACACAAGCGCGAAGCATATCCTCAAGGTTCTATATAGCTCTCTCTATCTAGACATATGCCTGTAGATGGTAGGTCATTCTCAAGAAGACATGAGATCCTAGTGCGTCCTGAATTCCTCTCCAAAAGTGACAAATAAATTGAGGATTCCTATCAGACACTATAGAAAATGGAAATCCATGAAAACAAATAATATATTTCATATAGAGACATCCCAAATCCACAACTTTGGTTATATCTTGAATGGGTATAAAGTGTGCTGACTTTTTCAACTTGTAAATCACAACCCATATCAAATTATTATTCCTATGGATACGAGGAAACCCAAACATACATTTCATATATATTTCATCCCAATTCCATGTAGGGACTGGAAGTGTTTGGAGCTAACCTGAATGTTTTTGGTGCTCGGTTTTCACCTTTTGGAAAGTATAACAATGGGAAAGAGACTCAGAAATGTCTCATATCATACCTAGCCACCAGAATTATTTTCTCATGTTTTATAACATCTTAGTTTTCATTAGGTGCACAAAAAACTGGGAATTATGGAAATCCCCCATCACATCCTTCCTTTCCACTAACGACACAACATAACGGTTCTGATAACACAGAGCACCCTCTTTAGAGAATGGCCATTAGACACTGGTCTCCCCACCAAAAAGGGAGTCTCTAATTCTATAGAATTCATAATAAAGCTACAATTCATAAAGAATTATCTCAAGAAGAGAATATGTCAATTGAACAATGGCTATAGAAACTTCACCCATTTTCTCTTGAACTCCAATATGAAATTGTAAAAAAATATCCATCAAACTCCACTCTTCTAAATATTATTTCATGGCCTAGGTTGTAAGTCTTCTACATAATGTATCTCAACAACATTCCCTTTCCATGAGGCATAGGTGTTTTCAAATTAAAAAGATTGTAGGTACTCCACCCAAGCGTCTGGAAGAGATTCAAATCATTTTGAGAGAAGATATAACTCAACATATTGTGGTTTGAATACACAGTAAACATTTCTCCATAATGTTAATGTCTCCAACACTTATGTGTGTGCATTATAGTTTCTTGTTTAAGTTCATGGGTAGGATAGTTCTTATCATGAGGCATAAAATGACGAGATCCATAGGTAACAACATGTTTACCTTGCATAATAACACATCCCAAACCTGAACCCAATGTATCACAGAAGGCCACATAGCTTTTCCTGGCATCTGGAAGAGTTAACAACGGTGTAGAATTCAAAAGAAACTTAAACACAACAAAATAACTATTATATTTATAATTCCTTTAAATATTCACTCCCTTTATGTTAGAGTATTCATCAAAGAATATAACTTTGAGAAGTCCTTAACGAGTTGGTGTTAATATCTGACTAATCCCAAGAAGCTCCAAATCGCCAAGACATTTCATGGTTGCTCCCAAGTCATAACAACCTCACCTTCCCTGGATCGACTGAAATTCCTTGTTTTGACACCATGTGTCCCAAGAATTTCATTTATGAATCCAAAAATCACACATCAAAAGTTTGTCATAAAGTTGATGATTTCTTAGAAAACTCAGAACTATTCTAAAATGATGCACATGATTCTCCTTGGATTTAGAGTAAATTATTATGTCATCCCTAAAGACTACCACAAAGGTATCCAAATACTCATGGAAAATCTTGTTCATTAATTCCATGAAAACTGTAGGATCATTTGTTAGACCAAAGGGCATAATAAGTTACTCATAATGATCATACCTTCTCCAGAAGGTAGTTTTATAAATGTCAGATTATTTTATTCTTAGTTGATGGTAACTAGACCAAATATCAATCTTCCAAAACCAATTTTCCCCTTTAAAATGATCAAACATATCATCAATCTGTGTTAATAGATACTTTTTATTTACTATCACTCAATTGATCTTTTAGTAATCAACACATAAGTGAAGAGAACCATCAACTTTCTTTGCGAAGAGAACCGATACCGCAGAAGGTGACACACTCATGCATATAAAGGCTTTATCTAAAAGATCATCTAACTAGGACTTCTTCTCTTTAATTTTAGATAGTACCATGTGGTAATATGGAATTGAAATTGGTTGAGTACCAGACATTAAGTCAATAGAAAACTCAACCTCCCTTACTGGTGGAAAACCAGAGAAGTTAGAAGGGAAACTCAACGACGATTGGAGGGAGATCACCACTCATTGGATCTTACTCCTAATCAAAATGAAACACTAATACCAATTTCCCCAACTCTGAATAATAAGGTCTGGCTCTACTCGACCTTGGGACCCATTCTCTATGAATGATAAGAAGCACACCATTGGGTGTTGTAAGGTAGACCCGTAAAAGATAACAATCAATCTGGGATTTATTGGAAATGAGCCAATCCATCCCAAATATGACATCAAGAGATTTAATGTCAAGAACTAGAAAACTCCAAGAAAGCTCGTCATATAATAGAGAGAATACATAAGTAGGGATATGTAAACCCTTCTCTCTCTTCATACCAAGATAAAATCCAAATTGAGAAGTCCCTAAAGATAAAGTTATAGAAATGGTACCTCTTACAGTCACCAGACCCATATCAGGTTTCACTAGAGACTCTTCTACTGTGTGAAGAAGCTTCATTCTAGATGCTTATGGCTGGAACCCTTTTATACTTGAAGCATTTTATTTCCCTGTAGTTTTAAAGATGCTGATGATCTCATTCCGTTGCGTGGAGTGGAAAAGTTGTGGCAGAACTTTTTCAAGTTCCATAAACATATATAAGAACCACAGTTCTTGGGTGACTCAGTGGAGACCCTCTCTGAATTACATGGATGGAAACAACAGTAACATATCAAATGGCTTCTTCCAGAAACTATAGAAGGTCAAAAATGACCCTACTATTGAGAACCACTATAAGAGTCATTATGCTTACTCTCTCCTTTGAAGGAACTCATGCTGCCACTGGGAGAAAAAATATCTCCCTTTAACCCTAACTTTCAAGATAGGTCTATCTCAACCATCATTTCCCTATCTATCACATTAACTTAAGTGGGAAACTTCAGCAAGAAAACCTAAGAACGAATATCTTATCGATGTTCCAACTTTAACCATTGAGACTTTATCATCTTATTCGATACAATCTTCAGTTCAAAATGTACTAACTCAGCAAAGAGGTTTGAATACTCAGTCACGGTTCTATTGACCTAATCAAGATTTAAAAACTCCATAGCCTTAGCCAACACTATTGACTCTAGATAGAACTAGTTAGTTAAAAGGCCCTTGAAGTCCTTCTACTCTAACCCCTCATGTTTCTTCACTATCACCATAGTGTCCCACCATCTCTTGCTTGGTCCTTCCTGCACGAAGGTGACACATTTCACCATGATCTGGTTTGGTGCCTCCAAGAACTCAAATAAACATTCTATCCTACCCAACCATTCCTCAACATGTTGATGATCAGTGAAGCCTTTGAAAACTAGTGATTTATGGTAAAGAAACTCTTCATAATTATTTTTACGAACATTCCCTTGAGGATCCATATCTGGACGCTGAACAGGGACTGGTGGTGGTACCTACTCCAATGCTTGGATTACACACAATCACCTCAACCAGACTCAAATCCACAACAAGATTCCCTCACTGAGGTTCAGCATTATCATCTTCCTAGATCTAATTCTCACATATTCTCGAAGGTATGATTTTACATAGCATTAACAAACATTATTTAAGGCATTAGGTAATTCTCAAATAGAGTAACGAGAGAAATTAATCCCAATAGAAAGAACAAAAAAGATTTGGATTCCACTATATCCAAATTTGAATAGGTAAAATACTCAAACTAATCCCCAATACATCATTCCCTAACCATCCTTGGAAATTTAAGGTTTATTGTAGTGAGATATGCTTATGAACTCAATTGCAACTACCTCCTAAGTCCCGACAATATTTCACTGATGCATACAAACTTTAATCCAAAAGATGAACAACCTCATCTGATACCATTTTTTCATGAACCATCCCAGGTACCTTGGTAACCCTATAACCAAGACAACCTTGACATAGACAAAAGGGTGTTCCTAATCCCCACGAGTCAGAGACTAGATCATGGCATCATACAAACTGGAAGTGGGAATTATTTTTCCATAAATAATGTTGAAGAAAAAGAAGCAAGATAGTATCAATATCAAAAGACACTCCACTGGGAGAAAAGTACTAGAAACAACAAAGAATAAACAAGCCCAGAGTACATGAACCCTAGTACCAAAACAAAGGAAAACAACATAAGGACCCTAAAGACCAAACTCACCAAGTCCAAAGTTCAACAGCTAGATCCACCTCCAAGAGATCCTTTTCCCTTGCCTGAACCTAGAAGGTGAAAGTCTACAAACACCTGAAAGAAATAGTGGGGTGTCTGATAAATCCCAGACGAATTCCACCAAATATTCCATAATATATTCTATTAATAAATTAACCAAGTAACTATTTTAATTTTAAAATAAAATAGGTTGTTAATTTTAAATAATATTTAAAAAATAATATTATATAGTTCAAATGATAAAAAAATACATTAAGCACATTATTTACTTTACAAGTGATGGAATATTTCTAAAATAATGGCTCAAATAAAACATTTTATATAAAATAGTTTATATAAATTAAAAAGGTCATGTAACATAGTTTAAAAATATTTTCATACATTTATATCTCCAATATAAACAAGTGAGAAACATGGTCATATTCCAAATAGGTATGTATGTTCTGGGCTATAGGACTCTGAACTCTTTAAGTGATCACAGAAATATGTGCACACATACGTCCTTTGAAAACTGGTCAGAGAGGACTTGTCACCATCATCTAAGGGATGCGACCTATTGAATTTATGTTTTATAATGTTGTATAATCATAGAGTGTGTCCAAATAACTCACAAACTATATAAGTTTTGCATTCACTCTTACACAATAAATGATGAGAAATTTATTTTAAGACTGCTTAAAATATAATTAAATCCCATTCTTCCATTTAACGGCCAATTTTCCATTTAAAACCAAAATAGGTTATAATAAAAAAATAGCTTTTTAAAAAGATAAAACCATTGGATTTCTATGAAAATATTTTTTTAATCCCTTTTCACAATTTAAAAAAATCCATCAATTTCATCATAAGCCCTGAATTCACAAGAATTGGGGTTTGTCACAGATTTTACATCAAATTAGATTATATAATTAAATTCAATTGCTTCTATTTCTATCAAAACCAGAATTTGAATTTTTACAATTTAAATCTCACCAATTCGACTTTCAATGCCAAAACCCCATTTTTATCAAAAACCCCAATTCAACAAAATTGGATTTTTCTCAAAAATAAATTAAAATCTATATGATTCAGATTTAAACAATTTCATTTGAATTCAAAAAAAATTAACTTAAACAAAGAAATTAGGGTTAACATAAATTCAGCATCATGATAGAACCACCTACCTCAAGTCCATCGATGTCAGCGGCAGTGATAACCCACCCCATGTGATTTTATACACCTCCTCACAACCTTGTTATCATAAGTGTGGACACACCAATTCTCAACATTCTTTAAGGGTTCCTAAAACCAAAACCATATATTTTATTTCAAAAGGAAATAAAATATCACACATGATGATACTTCTTCTCTCTTTTATAATTTAATGCAATTATTCTTTAAAATTATTTCAATAATTATCTTTTTATAATACATGTTATTCTCCCATGATACTTTTCAATAAAATTTTTCACGGAATAATCACCTTATAATTATCCTTTAATAATTTTTATAATTAAATTCTGTTAATTATTCCAGATATTTAATTATCCAATGATAAAATCTTGTAACAATATCTTATAAATTATCCTAAGATAATTTTACATTATTGATTTATAATTATTAATTTAATAAATTTAGTAATTATATTCTAATAATTAGTCCTTACAAAGTATCAATTCTGCAATTATCTTATGATAATTTGTTGTAATTATTGCTTGATAATTATTTACAATTATCATTTCAATAACACTTTGATAATGTTATTTTAAATAAAATTATCCTTAATTTGTTTTATCAATATATCTATTTATATGTATGTATATATATTTACATATATATATATATATATTTATATTTATATATATATTTATATTTATATATCATTTGATAATTAATATAAAAATTATCATTTGATAATTTTTATATTATTATTATTATTATTATTATTTATTCAAGGCCTTATTCTATTTATATAACATTTATGAGAAAAAAAAAGAAAGAGAGAAAAAATAAATAAACGAAAACAAACCAAACGAAGAAAGAACAACAGGTCGCACACTAGCTGAGGGAGGAATATAACGGTCGCTGTATAAGGGGTGTTGGTATACTTCCCCAATTGTAGTATTTATAAAATAATATGAGAAAATGGTTTATATAGGATACCCAATGCATTATACGATTTTATAAAATAGAAGGAATAAACTTCATTTTTAATTCATTAATCACAAAACAATTGATTTCGGAGTGTCTAATTTCATCTCCTTAATGTGTTTCTAAATTTTAATCACCCAAAATAGTCTATATTCAAGGTTTCCAAATTTTTTGGGCTTTAAAAATGGTGGAAAACGTTTTGGGGAGATGATGAACAATACATGTTTTTTAATTTAATTAATTAAATAATAAATTAATTAATATAATTATCAAATAAATTAAACTAATTAACGACCTAACGAAATGCCTTTTGTATGAAAAAGTTACACCCTACGAAGGGTAAAAACCCCATTCCGGACCCAACCATGCTCTGAAATTTCTCATATGATGCACCGTTGGAGAGATATTTATTATTTAATATTCAAAAAATAGATTAAAATTTTATTAAATATAATAATGGTTATTTTCTCAAGTGAGACATCCAAACGTCTGACACTTACAAATGTTATACCCCACCTAGGTTAAACACCTTATCCAGTATCTATCGGTGTTCTCATATTTCTCATACAATGAACCATTTTAAAGATATTAAATTATTTTAAAAGATAATATAATAAAAATTATTAAATAAATTATTTTCATGAATGAGGCATCCAGACATATGACACTTACAAATTTTATACCCCACCTAGTGTAAACACCACATATCGTACCTATCGATGGTCTTAGATTTACCATAAAATGCATCGTTTTGGTGTTATTTAATTATATTGAATAAAAAGTGTGCACTTAATATATTATATTTAATATTTTTTATTCAGTCTTCACTGAGACCTTGAATGCCTCATAATATCATACTAACTCAGTATCGAACTCCAAAAAATATTCAGTTGAGTGTTCCAAGATGTTAACCGAAATTTAAGGCCTTTAACACATTTATTAAATTATTTTCCCAATAGATCTTTTTTTACCACTTAAGATATTAATAATTTAACACAAGAGGTTTTAGGAATGCCTAAAATCAGTAACGGGATGTTACAAATAATTTGGATACAACAAGAATATATCTTTACATACTTTTATTCATCGGATAATGTAGCATCTTGGACATGGGTAGCCACAACACTATAATAGGGTAGAATTTCAGCCCCTATTCACTGTAGCATAGTGAAATTTCTGTGTGATTGGCGGAATAGTCCAGGATGGATGGCGTTTGGTAGAAATGAAAGTGGTTGGAAGATCAGGACATGGGAATGTGTGACAAGTGGAGGCTCATAGAAAGGTAGGGGAGATGAGGTTCCTCAGCATCCCAGTGGAAAACTTCATAGTAAAGGTGATCCAGCACTATAGGATGGTTATGGTAGGTAAGGATATGGTCACGCTTGGACAGTTGGGCATGTGGAGGCTTCACTATATGTTAATGTATGTGGCCTCCTTCCTGGTAGGGTTCTGTGCCCAGGCCACTGTGGGGACACAGCTCTAGATGACCAAGTGCCTATTGGACATCAGTGTTTCAGAGGCGAACATAGAGAGGGTCATCCAATCCTCACACCTTGTGAAGTTAGGGGATGAAGTGCTAGTCTGCAAGGTGTACAAGAGGGTGTACACCACTCACTTGGAAAACTTGGTAGGTATGTTGTGCAGTGAAGAGATGAAGGATCCAATCAGGGAGGTAGGGGTGACATGAGACCCATGAATAGTGGAAATCAGGGGGGTTCTTTTGAGATGTATCATAGTTGGATGCAGTGAGTTACTTAAATGTGTGAAAGGTGTTCAAGATGTGCCCCACACCTAATGTCTCACCCGTGGATGCCATGATCAACAACATAATGCAAATTCATATTGAGAATGAAATGGATGAGTTTATTGAGTAGGACTTGAAGGATGAGATCACGTATCAGGTATTTAGTGCCTCAATTAGAAATAAGAAGGGTGGGTAGCAGATAAGAAACATCCAGGTAATAACCATATGGTATAATGATAATATTAAGGGGAATATTGATAGGGTTCACATCTATGTGAATGAAAAGTAATATACTTGGGAGGGAAACACATAGATGTGAGACGTCTCACCTTATGATTCCTAAAAATGAAAGGAATCTAGCCTAGGTGCTGACACCATACCTGAGTCTAAGGAGAGGTCCCAGCTTGGCATGATGAACAACAAGATTACCAAGTTAGTGTTTGATAGTGAGTTCCTAATTCTAGAAAGATAAACCTTGTCGAGTGAGCACGTGATCAAGTTCTTCATCAAGCTAGAAGGCCGTAAGTATCCTTCAAGAGACATATAACTAGCTAACATAGTGAGAAATTACGCTTAGAGTTGGATGTAGAGAGTGGGGGATTAGGTGGTGAGGGAGCACAACCAGATCATGAACGAGTTGTGATCCCTTGCCACCTGATCCACCACCCTCTCCATCCATCCGTGAGACTTTCTTCCCATTAGGTTAGCTGAGAATATACCACTAGCATGATATGTATTTCCCTATGGCATGATGGAGGAACTGATCACGTGATAGATCAACAAGGTTTTTTAGATAGGCAACAGTGTAGGAAGTCAGGTTTTTATACGAGGTAAATATACTTTTATTTATTTTAAATGATTTTTTAGGGACTAATCTGAAAAACCATTGAGGTTATGGGGGAATCAGGGGTATCTAGGTATTTTTCAAGTCCTACAACTCATCTTTTTGAACGAAAATGATTGGTCACACGGTTAATAGAAACTATGCGTGGAAGGTCGCACGATTACTAATAACCATGGAAGGGTGGGCAATGGGGTAATATAGGCTTCATGGTTTGAGTAAACTGTATGAATTGAGGTGCACACCTCTAAAGGAACCTACACTTTTTAGATTATCTGAATTAGACGGTTTATGCATGGTTTATTAAACAGTGCACACTAACCATGTGAGGTTCCCTTCCTTATAGTAGTGGGCACACAGTTGGCACGAGTCTTGGCCAACCGTGCAACCAAACCACACAACCCTATTTTTTGGTGAAATTAAAAAACCACCCTTAACGAATATTATAACTTTAAACTTAATTTATATTCTCTTTTATTGGAATAACCTTTAGCTTGAGAGATCCTCTACGAAGATATTTTGCATCTTTCGATCCCTCTCCTCCATCTGATCTCATATTCGAGCGATGTCAGTCTCATTGGATTCACATTAGTGAGTACTCAATTCTTTTTGTGTCATTATTCATACTTCTTGGTATCAAAAAAGTTATTTAGATAAAAGATAATTTTCATTATTTCTAGTTTCTTCATCTATAACTTCCCGAATTTAACCAAGGTATGGGTACTTTAAATTTTTAAATTTTAAATCCAATTCCTTAAAGCGACCAAGGGTGCACGCCTGCATGGTCTGTTGTAGGTCCCGATCATTAATTTTGTTATGGTTTCATGAGATTATGAAAAATAATACCCCATGACCAGGAAGAAAGTTTTGGGTTAAAATTAATTAAAAATATTAAAAGTAATAAAAATCTATATAAGGAAATCAAAATAAATGAAAAAGGAATAAAATAATAATAAAATAAAACTCAGACAGGAGTAAAGTGAAAAATAATTAAAATGGGTTAACCAATTTTTATTATTTTTATTTCTTTTCTCATTTTACTTTTTTTTATTTTTTATTTTATTTTATTTTATTTTCCTTTTTATTTATTTTGCTTTTCTTTTTTTCCATCTCCCTGATTTATTTTCTTTACTTTATTTTCCCCCTCTCTTCTCTCCCTTTCATCTCCTCTATGTGTCGTGTCCCACTTCTCTCCTGGTGGTGCACCACCCCCTTCTTCCCGTAGGAAGCCCACAACACCTCCGACTCTTCTCTATTTTCAATGTTGTTTGAAGAACTTTGAACATCTCAGTAATGCTAATCTTCCATCCCAAGAATATTTGAGTTTCATCCACTTTCCATTGCACGATCTTCCATAGAAGGTTTTTACCCAAAATTGGGGTTTTAGTTAAATCCCCTGATTTCATCCGTTTTAGGTCAAATAAAAGGTTTATTCAGGGCATGAGATATACTACAACTATGTGGTAGGGTGTCTATTATTTCCCATAATTTCATTGATTCATTCAATTAACACAATTGTGCTGCTCGTCGGTGCCTACCGGTGAATCCCTAATAATGAATATTAATTTAATTAAATTGTTTTCCTTGATCCTTGTGATCTATTTTTTAAAAAACCCTTATTGGAATTTTTCCATGTTATTGGACACCCCTTTGGGTGAACCGACATAATTGGCCTATTTTACCTTTGGACTTGAGTCTCTAAATTATTAATTACATGTGCATGTTCAATAATTTGGGTTCATGTTTTATATTGAATAAATTATTTTGGATAAATCATAAAACATAAATTTGGTTTTCCTTGAAGTTATTTCCAAAATAATTATTGCTATAATTGTTTTTTTGTTTTAACATTATTAAATGTCATTGCCTCTGCTTTCATTGATATGTTCCAGTTCATTCCCTAGTAGTTTTACTATACTATTAAGTGATATCAGTTTCCTAAGGGGTAACCAAGGATGGACTTGTTGGAAAAATGGTTATGCCATGCATCAGCTGATACTTAGTCCCTTATGTGTGATACCCAATACATACTCATAGTTACCATCCACAACCGATAATTAGACTTTCAAAAGGATCACCTTGGATGGGATCGTGGTATTATATGTAACTGATTGGATGTACCATATTGATACCTTTAGGAAGGGCTATGAATCCACCTATATAATTATCTATTTTAATATAAATTTTTGATAGGTTTTTATTAATACTTCATAGAGTTTCCTTATGATTTCTGATACCTATCATGTGCCTTTGGTGCAGCTGTTTTTGACATATGGATTATACTCTAGGAAAAAACAGAAGCTTGGGGGGTATGCCATTTTCTTTGGTTTGTAATATTACACTAGCCTTTCAATATATATATATATATATATATTCTACTTTACCAAGAATCTCGTTCAATATTATGGCTTAGGCCAAAGTAGGTGTTATGGGATGAGTGTCCAGTTGGGAGCTTGGACCAAGTTATAGTTATTTTTTTATTTAAGTTTCTTGTATTTATTATATATATGGAACAATGATAATTGTATACAACATGAAATGGAAAGGCTTAAAACCCATGGGTGTTGACCTACTGTGATTATATCTCACACCCTACTCAGGCATAGTTTGGAACTCGATTAGGCTTTATGTTCGCAGATATGGATTCAGGGAAGCGTGTCGCTTCTAATTCTTGATTGATTTACTATTTTGGATAGAGCTTGGGAGAAGAGGACTGAGCCTTGCTCGAGATGCCATGTCACAGTTTCTATTATGTATTTTGGTATTTTTGTTAGTATGCAGTCTATGTTTGAACCCCATACCCCTACACTTTTATTTACTTTTGGCATTATACATTTACATCATCATGGTATCTGTTATTACTATTTAGTTTTCATAGTTATTGTTTATTTTCTTCGGTCATTTATTCACTTATGTTATTGTCTTCTTTTTCTATATTCTATTGATAATTGTTACATATATTGTTTTATAATATATTATACCTAATTCTAGGAGGGAATAGTCTCCCCATGAACTCACCCAAGGCCCTTACTACTAGTTGGTATCCTCTGGAATTTGGGGAGATACACTTGAGGTCTTGTGCCCCACCGTCTTAGGACCTAGTTTAGTGGTACTAAGGGAGATATGCTACAATGTAGTATCATAGGGGTTATTATCTTTTTGTATTACTATTTGGGTTAGACATGAGACTAGGACATAGGAATTTGGAATTTACTATGTTCTTGGACATAGCTAACCCATGTATAAGGGGAACCCAAATTTCATGGGTTGGGATTTCTGTTATTTATTATGCCATTTATTGTTGATATGAATTCATCATTGGGGTATTCACTTACTTTATGATATTACTGGTAATGTTATTATTGATATTATGATTTTTACTATTGTATCATGATAACATGAGGGATTTTCATTTACATGAATCTTATTAGGAACCATAGGGATTAAAATGACATGCATATTGTCAGGACATATCTACTTTCAGTGTGCATCTGCCTATTTTCATGTGAGTACTATTGTGTTTATTTGTAATATCTTACAGTATTATTTGTTTATAAATATAAAGTGTGTACGTATCTTAGTGGTACTTCAAAGAACTATTCTATTTCTATCTAGACCTAGCTCTCGGAGCAGGCTATCTATTGTGTAAATCTCAGAGGTAGTCCATGTACCTACCTTTTTTTATTTACTTTCCTTAAATGTTATTCCATGTTTAGGGAGGCCTTCCACCTCCCGTTTTATATTTCTCCTTTACTTGTTTACCTATTCCAAAATATAATCTATTATAAGGTGTGCGTTTTTTTCAATTGTAGAGAAATGCTGCCATGACATATTCATGCCATATGACGAGAGAGTAGCAATGGGAATATTCTAAAGTTGTTGGGTCTGGAACCACCTGTAGTGATTCTTATAGAACAACCTGCAGTTCCTCCTATGGAACCTCCACCTGATCTTCCTTTGGGCACTGACTCCCAGTTCAGGGATACTCTTCTTAGGTTCATACAGTTAGTTTAGAGTGTTCCTAGGCCTACCCCTAATATGGAAGAGATTACATGGGACTTTTGGTCCCAATACTGTAGAGTCATGGATAGAATCCATGAAATCCATATTTGACCATATAGAGATGCTACTAGAGTAGAGGGTTAACCTTGTTGACTTTATGCTTCATGAATCTTCCAAACGTTGGTGGGATGTCATTTCTCAGGCAGAGAAACCTCGAGACATGGTTTGGTAATACTTAAATATAGATTTATATGATCACTGCTTCTCGTAGACTTTTAGAGAAGAACGTTCCAAATAGTTCTTACATATTTACTAGTGCTCTATAACGATGTTAGAGTAATCTACTCATTTCACTGAGCTCCATCATCTTTCTCCATATCTGAAGGGTGACACATAGATGGCTGCAAGACACTTTAAGGATAGACTACGATATCATATCCACTCATAGGTGAACGTATTTAGTTTGTAGACAATTATAGATATCGTGAATCAGGCCCCAATTATGGAATGAAATCTCAGGGAAGTCGATCCTATGAGCCAGGGAAGTTTAGTTTCGAAGAAGGGTAATGGTTCTTTAGGAAATAAGAATCATCATTTAAAGGGTTCACATAGGGGTAATTTCAGTAAAATGAAACATACTAACAACACTATCATATGTCATCAGTGTGGTAGGATCATCCATAAGAAACCCTAGTTCACAAGGAACCCAATGGAGTGTCGAGCTTATGAAAAGATGGGTCACCTCCAACATTTCTGCCATTCTTTTCCTTCAATATAAAATGAAATAGAATCTATTACAATTCCTTAATTGGGTATGGTATCTAAATATCCATGTAAGGATGAGAGTATGTCTTCCACCAGTCGATTAGGCTGAGGTAGTGGTGGTCTTGATTGAGATAGTCATGTTCCAGAACACCAGTGTTAGGAGAGTGGACCTGCTTAGACTAGTCAGGCGGAACCTCCGGGACAAGGATCAAGCCATATGTATAAAATGAAACCAGAATTATTAGAGTAGAATCCAGGGCCCTCTACTATTAGAGGTTTTATCCTTATAGCCTCCACTCTACTTTCTTCACTTTTTGATACTAGTTCTTCACACTCTTTCATATCTTCTGCAAATTTTGAGAGTTTCAATCTTGTCATCGATTAGTTCATTGTAATTATGTCTCTCAACACTCCTTTGGGGGTTATAACAGAGGGAATACGCTAATTCTAGGAGTGACCCTTGAGATAGGCGGGTACCGATTCTTCTAGAATTTTTTCATCCTCAAGATGACCGACTTTGATGTAATTCTAAGAATGGACTGGCTCATTCTTTATCATTCCCAAATGGATTTCTATCGCTATTGTGTGTCTTTCACTACACCTTATGGAAGAAAGTATATACACAAGATAGAATGGGATATCCAAGAAGATTGATCTAGACCTAAGCATTTTGGGATAGGAAGAGTGACAGCTCAGCTAGCAAGCCTCTTTATGAGTGATCAGGGACTGCAGTTAGTGGAATTCCCTCCCAATATGGATTGTTTCAAGGATTTATTCCCTGATGATTTTTCAGTTTACCTCATGGGAGGGAAATTGAATTCACAATAGAACTAGTTCTAGGTGTGAAACCAGTGTCCATTCCCCCTTATAGGGTGGCACCAACAGAGCTACATGAACTCAAGAAGTAGCTTGAAAGTATTTAGGATAAGGGTTTCATCAAACCTAGAACATCAGTGTGGGGTTCACCAATCCTTTTCTCTAAGAAGGTCGATGATAACCTCAGATTTTTCATGGATTATTGTCAACTCAACTAGCTTATGGTAAATAATTGGTGTCCATTTCCTCATATAGACGACCTCTTCGAACAGATCCAAGGAGAAACTATTTTCTATATGATCAATCTGAGGTCAGAATATCATTAGGTGCATTTACGAACACCAAATATACCATGTAAAACTTTCCGAAGTAGGTTCCACTTATATGATTTCATGGTTATTTTATTAATTCTGATGAACGCGCCAGCATTTTTCATGCCTCTGACGAATCTATTTTTCCACCAGTACCTTGTTTTCATTATGTTAGTCTTCATAGATGGAATATTTCTATATTATATATCCAGAAACAACCATGGAATCCATCTTGAGATCATACTGAGTACACAAAGAGAGAACCTGTTATATGAAATGATTAGTAAATTCCACATTTAGATCAATAAGGTTCACTTCTTGGGTCATATCACATCTGAGGTAGGCGTATCAGTTGACCCAAAAAAATAGAGCATAAAAGTTTCCTGGGAGCATCCCAAGAATGTGTTTGACATATGCAGCTTCTTAGGGTTGTCTTGGTATTACAAAAATTTCATCTAGTATTTATCTTTCTTAGCAGCGCCACTTACAACCCTTACTAAGAAGGGTGTGCAGTTCATCTGGTCATAAGTTTGTGAGAAATCTTTTTAAGAGTTAAAGGGAAGACTCATGATAACTCGGATCCTGATTCTAACTGAGCTAGGAATAATTTATATTGTTTACTGTGATGCTTCAGGAGTTGGACTAGGTGGAATATTGAGTTAAGGTGATCGAGTCATGGATTATGAATCCCACTAGCTAAGGCCTCATGAGAGGAACTATCCTATGCATGAACTTGAATTTTCTACTGTGGTTCATGTTCTATTCTATTAGAGACACTACTTGTTGGGAGAAATATTTTCTATTTACAGAGATCATAAAATCGTGAAATATATCTCCACACAGAAGGAATTAAATTTAAGGTAGCACAAGTGGGTCAAATACCTATAGTTTTTTGACTTTGAGCTAGCTTATACCCCTAGAAAGTGTAATGTCGTTGATTCTGCTTTGAGCTACAAGACACATACACAAGTCGTCTGGGAAGCCAATAGTGAGTGGAAGATGATGGATTTGTTTTCTGAGATACATCTGAAGGTTAAGGAAAAGTGAAAAAAACTAGTTCTAGTAGGTCTTGTAGTGACTTCCTCTCTTTTGGAGTGGGTACTCATAGAAAAATTATCTAATCCAGAGGGGATCATTTTGAGGGAGAGCGTCGCAGGAGAGAATTCGCCCCCTATTTAGGTTTTCAATAGCAGTGAAACTCTACTCTACCATGGATGTGTATGGGTTCCTTCTGATATTTGGAAAGGGATGATTAGGGAATCTCATAACTCTGTTTGGGTAGTTCATCCTAGATTTACCAAGATGTACCGAGATATGTATCATCAATAATAGTGTACAGGTATGAAGAAGCATATAGATGGTTTCATTACCCGATGCCCCACCCATCAATAGGTGAAGGTAGAGAACCAGCGACCTTCTGGGCTCCTACATCCTATGTTCATTCCTGGGTGGAAATGGAATGATTCCACCATGGATTTCATTGAAGGATTACCAATATCTCTTTGAGGAAATGATGTAATATGGGTGATTATTGATAAGTTAACCAAATTCGCACACTTTATACCTATCTGGGAGACCTTCTCTCTTGATGAGTTGGTGAGGCCTTATATATAGGACAGAGTTTGACTTCATGGTGTGCCATGTTATATCGTTCCATATCAATATGTCCTTTTCACATTGTGATTCTAGAAAGGGTTTCAAAATGAATTTTGTTCGTAGGTTCTTTTGAGTAGTGCATATCACCCCCAATCGGATGGGCCGTCTGAGAAAAACATTCAGGTGTTAGAGGATGTGCTACGGGCCTGTATCCTTGATTTTGGAGGTTCTTGGGAGAAATATATCCCTCTAGATGATTTTTCTTATAATAACATCTTCCATGAAAAAATTCAAATGGAACCATATGAGGCCCTCTATGGTGGACCATGTCATTCACCTCTATGTTGGGTCGAAGAAGGTGAGGTAGCTCTTATGGGTCCTCATCTCATTCAAGAGACTTCTGACTATGTCTAACTAATTTAGAATAATATGTCTATAACTGATTCTAGATATAATTCTTATACCAATCATCGTTGTAGACCCCTAGAGTTTGAGGTGGGACATCAGGTCTTTCTGTGTGTATCACTGAGGTTGGGTCATAAGAGAATTTAGAGATGGGGAAAGTTATCATTGATATATGTTGAGCTATTCGATAGAGTAGAGAGAGTTGGGCTTGTGGCCTATCATTTTTTGTTACCTTATAGGTACCATTCCATGCACAACATCTTCCATGTCTCGCAGCGTCGACAATATCATCCATACCCATCTTATTTGTTTATTCTTGACAACATCAAGCTAGAGGTAGATGCATCCTTTGAGGAGTGTCTGATTACTATCATCGATCCTAGCACGAAGGTTCTCGAAGGTAGTTTTGTTCCACTGGTACGAGTGCTATAGAAACACGGACACATTCAATATGATAATTGGGAGTGGGAGACTGATGTGTGTTCCTAGTGGATGTAACTTTTCTCATGCAATGTTCCCCTACTCTTAGAAGGGAAACTCATAGACAAGTTTTCTTAAGTAGGGGAGGTTGTAACGTCCCAACTTTAACCAAGGTATGGACTATTTAATTTTTTTTATTTAAGTCAAATTCCTTAAAATGACCTAGGTTGCATGTTCGCGTGGTATGTTGTAGGTCCCGATCAGTAATTATTTTTTTATAGTTTCAAATGATTATGAAAAATAATACAGCGTGCCCTAGTGAAATCATTCGGGTTAAAAGTAATTAAAATTATTAAAATAAATAAAAATAAATTTAAAAAATCACAATAAATGAAAAAAGAATATAAATAAATAATAAAATAAAGTGGTTAGGAGTAAAGTGAAAAATAATTAAAATGTTTTAACCCATTTTTATTATTTTTATTTCTTTTCTCCTTTTCAATTATTTATTTATTTATTATTATATTTTTTCTTTTTTTACCATTTCTTTATTTTACTTTTATTTTTTTCCCTCTACCTTATTTATTTTCTTTCCTTTGATTTTTTCCTCTCTTCTCTCCCTCTCCTCTCCTTTGTGTACCATGCCCCCCTCCATTCTAGGTGGTGCACCACCCCCTTCTTCACTTAGGAAGCCCACTGTACCTCCATCTCTTCTCCATTTTCAACATTGTTAGAAGAACTGTGAACATATTAGTAAAGTTAATCTTTCTCACCAAGAATATTTGAGTTTCATCCACTCTCCATCACGTGATCTTCCATGGACGTTTTTTACCGGAAATTGAGGTTTTTGTTAAATCCTAATATTTATTTTGTTTTAGGTCAAATAAAAGGTTGTCACAAGATGTGAGATATAATATGACTAAATGGTAGGGATTATTTATTCTTTCCCATCGTTTCATTGCTTCATTAAATTTTTACCATTATGTTGCTCGTGGGTGCCTACTAGGGAATCTGTAATAATGCGTATTAATTTAATTAAATTGTTTTTCTTGATCCTTGTGACATTTGTCTAAGGAGAAACCCTTTCTTATGTTGTTGACATGTCATCAGATACCCCTTATTTTGGTTCTCTGACATAATTATCATATTTTACCTTCGGCCTTGAGACTCTAATTTATAAATTACGTGTGCATTTTCAATAATGTGGTTTCATGTTTTAAATTGAATAAATTATTTAGGATGAATCGTAAACCATTAATTTGGTTTTCCTTGAATTTGTTTCCTAAATAATTGTTGCTATAAGTCTTTTCATATTTTACCATTATTAAATGTTGTTTCCTCTTCTTTCATTGATAATTTCTAGTTCTGTTTATTATTTTGTTAATATTATTAGTTGTGACAGTTGGGCTTTAATAATTGGTAATCGTGGAACTAACTGGTTAATTAGATGGATGAAATCATGAAATCTTCTCTGTGATATATATATATATATATATATATATGCATCTATTGTTATTTTAAATAAACATGGGCTGGGGAGAGAAGATCGGTCCTATATTAAGAACCCGTAATTGGAATCTTCGTGAGAGATAGGTTACAACACAACACTCCAGGAAAGTGATGTTTTCGGCTCGTCAAGCCAGGGCTTTCCATGGGCCATTTACTATATTTATGGTTGATATTGGTTCCCTAAAGGGTTGTCGAGGATGGACCCATTACAAAAATGGCTACACCGAGCCTCGAATGATACTTGGTCCCTTACATGAGATACCTAAGATGGAATCACACTTACCATCCATGAGTGATACTTAGACTTTAGAAAGGATCACCTTGGAAGAGCTCGTAGAATTGGATATAATTGACTGGATGTACCATAATGTTACCTTTAAGACATGCTGAGACTCCACCTCTATAATTCTTAGTTTTAATATAAATGTGTGAGATGTTTTTATTGATACTGCATAGAGTTTTCTTTTTCTTTATGATACTTACCTTGTTCTTTTAGTGTGCCTAGTTTTAACATATAGATTAGACCCCAAGACAAAGAAAAATCTTGGGGGTATTCCCTTTTCTTTGTTCTATAATATTACTATGGCCTTTCTATATATATATATATATATATATTCTCATTTTCTAGGTATCTCATTCAGACTTCTAGCTTAGGCCGAAGCAGGTGGTATAGGATGAGTGTCCATTTGGGAACCCAAACCAAGTTATAGTTATTTATTAATTAATTTATTTAATTTTATTGTATTTATTATATATATGTGGAACACTTAAATTTTTCTACAACATTAAATGGAATGGTCTTGACACCATGGGTGCTGGCCTACATATATTATATCTCACACCCTGCTCGGGCGCCGTTTGGTACCTGTGTAGACTTTATGTCTGCAGATATGGATTTAGGGAAGCATGTTGCTTTTGATGCTTATTTGGTTTGCTATTTCGGATAGATTTAGTGGGAAAAGGAATGATCCTTGCTCGAGATTCCGTGTCACATTTTCAATTAATTCTTTTGGTAGTTTTGTTAGCATGATGTCTATAGTTTTACATCATACCCCTATACTTTTATTTACTTTTGGTATCATACATTTACATCATCGTAGTATCTGTTCTGACTATTAATCTTCTGCAATTAATGTTTATCTCATTTTGTCATTTATCCACTTCTACTATTTTCTGCTTTTTCTCTATCCTTCTACTACTTGTTACATATATTTTTTTCAACTATGTTATACTTTATACTATGAGTGAATAGTCTTCCGAAGGACCTACCAAAGGCCTTCACTACTAGTTGACATCCTATGGAATTTGGGGAGATGTACTTGAGGTCTTATTGAACACCGTCTCGGGGCCTGGTTCAGTGGTACTTGATCCATAACGCTACATCATCAATTTTTCATTTTTCTCTCAATATGAGTTGAATCAAAAGATGATACTAGAAAATCACTCTAGTACTGAACTAGGATAGGTGTTTTATACTTTTCTCATTTGGTTTAGTACTTTATAGATCTTGTTGTCGTTGTGCAGCACGTCATAATTTTTGGTGCGGCCCTGAAATTGAATATGTTAATTGAATTAAATAAAATGGAACCTGTTAGGTATTTCTTTAATTTTTTTGAGTTTAGTTGTAAGTTGTTTCCCCAACCAAGGTCACCCATCGGGTGTGACCTTTTCATTTTCCATTTGTTAATGCACCTAAGGGGTGTGTTTTAATGATTTCCTAATTAGAGCAAGCCTGTTAATAAATTAATTGAACTAATTTTATTAACTATGAGATGTATTGACTCATTTTCCATGTGTTAACATATTATTCCTTGCTTTAATTGATTAAATGGATTATATTGAAATGTTATATGAGTGGGTAAAATCATTGGTTTCATTTAAATGAGAAATTTGTTAGGAGTGGGTATACTCATGGAGCATGAATGTGAATTGATGAAGGGTTACATAAGACTCCATGTGTGTGTTATTCCATGGGTAATGGAAATTATAGAAAGTTCCTTAGACCTATATGCTCATTGGATTATAATTATGTTTGATTCTTTGGGCCTTGATACCCCTTGGGTCTAGTTTTTCTTATGATCACAGTGGACATGGTCAGCATACATGCTCCTTGGACCGAAACTCAATCCCAATCGAGTTTCCATCGAGATTATCATAGCACTCAATGAGGATGCATTGGTCCACTATACCTTGGATCCATCCATACAGGTTATGGCACTTTTGTATATGGAGAGGGTGTGGTAATCAATTCTATTTACTTTACTGCTTCTTTGTTATAGGATATTGACCAATTTTTGCAAGGTTCCTTGTTGGGCTATTAAATATCACTTGTTTCGTAGTATACATGCCATGGGAACTTACCACTTTTTACTGATTACATGTGATATATATATATATATCGAACTCTAATTTATCTTGTTATATTTAACAAAAATGATTTATTATAGAACATTGGGTGGTTACCTACTCTAATTGTATCTCACACCCTGTTCAGGCCACCGTTGTGTACCCGGAAAAACTTTTTGGATGCAGGTAGGGACCGGGTTAAGCGCCCACATTTCAATACTTGACCATGTACCATGATTAGGAGAAGGGGAGCATGAGGATGAGTTCAGAATCATGATGGTAGAAGGCGATATTGTTTTTTGGTGTTTATGATATTTTTTAAATTTATTGTACTGATTGCATGTATACCTTGTTTCACTATTTTATAAAAACATGATATCTGTCACCATCTTCTGTATATGAGATACTTCTAGAGTTATTTATTTATTAATGTTGTTTATCTAATGTTTGACTGTTATAATGCTTTCACTACTAACTGTTATTGATATTCCCCTATGTTATACTCTGGTAATGAGGGCTTAGTATCCCCACAGACACACCCAAGGCCCTCACTGCTAGTTGGAAACCTCTAGTGTTTGGGGGGATGCGCTTGAGGCCATATAGCTAACCAGGCTTGGGGAAATCATGAGTGAAATCTAGGTCTAGGACGTTATAAAGTGGTATTAGAGAACTTTTTCTTTTTGTGGTTTATTATATGGTGATAATAGACAAGGATAATAAGGAATATGATTTTGGAAATAAACTAAGGTTGTGTGTAGCTAACCCATGTATAGGAAAATTCCAAATTACATCAAATGAAAATTGCTATTTTTTTGGATTTTGACTATAATAGTTGGTTTAATTATACTATTGGGTAATGTAATTGAATTGAGATGTTATATTTGATATGATTATTGGTTCCATTATGTTGCAACCTGATGAGATGGGGGTATTCCATCTCATGCATCATTTAGGTACCTTCTAGAATTCAAATGTCATGTATTATTCCATGCCATATAAGATGCATTACTTGGTTGCAAGATGTTGTGATAGGTTCTGTGATAGATATACCTACAATTGTGATAGTATTATGTGCAGGAAATTGAGAAATATGGTTGTTAATAAGAGTTTATTTCGTAATCTAAGAAGTTTTTTCCTGATTAGGCTACAACATACACCCTAAGAAGCCAATTGTGGCACGTTGAGTCATGGATCATGAGTCATATGGACCAGAACATATTATAGTGTGGATTAGGTGGATTTTGTATTTCAGTTCATAAGGAGTATGGGCCCTTATGGATTGGAATTTAATGAACCATTTGGTTCAACCATTTAAAATGGAATGTGAAATGAATATAAAATTCAAATGGAAAATTGAAATGATAAATAGAGAAATACACCTAGACCTAGGTTTTGAGTGGGCAAGAGGCAATGTCTCTAGTGAATTTTGCAACAGTTTATTTTATATAGTCCTAGCTTGTATGAACTAGTTATACAAAGGTTTTGACTTGTCCAATTCTTTTGAGATGTACAGATTTATATCATTCTTTTCTGAGGCATGTGTTTGGATTTGTAGAGGCATGCCATAACCATGAACTCCAATCGTACATCAGGAGAGTGGAGATGACCACACTCTGGAGGAAGTGGTCCTTGGGATACTGATGGATCCTCCTTTAGTGCCGAGTTATGAACTAGTATTTGTTCCAGACATAGGTTCTGAGGCACAGTTCCATGAGGGGATTTATCGCTCTATGAAAAAAAAATTAGGGAGCATTGCAACATGCCTTATCTATGACTGAGCATACATGTGTGTTCCTTTAGCACTATCCTTCCACATTTTTTAGGTATGGAGGTCCATAGGCTTATGAACTATGGCTTTGGACTATGCTACCAATCTTTGAGCATCTAGATACACCTCCTGAGATGGGAGTGATGCTCCCGACTTATATGATACATGGAGAAGAAAAGTGCTAGTAGGATGTTCCGAACTAGGATGACAGACTACGAGATATGGTTTGGGAATATTTACAAACTAGGTTTTATGAATACTTTTACCCTGATACTCTAAGGGTAGATCATGCTATTGAGTTCATGCATCTGAAGTTGAGAGTTGTGACAATTATAGAGTAATTGACATACATTGAAAATATGAAATGTTTTGTGCCAAAATACCTTGATAATGAGTTATTAAGGGATATACGCTTTGATAAAGATCTCTGACATTCCATTAAGTTTCAAGTATATGTATTCAGATTGAACTTTATTAATTCTGTTGTGAATCAGGTGCTAACTACAAAGCAGGATCTGAGGGAAGTTGGGGGTGCAGAGTAGGGCAGTGCAGTCTCTTGACTTAGTGGTTCATCTTCTTCAGGATGGAAGCACCTTTTTGAGGCTTCTCATGATATGAGCACCAGCTAAGCTGCTAATAATGTTAGTGCAGTTCTTTTTCATCTATGTGACAGATGAGGACACATGATTAATCAGTGCAATCATAACCCTATCAAGTGTCAAGATTGCGGCAAGATGGGCCACGTGCAATTTTTCTATAGGACCTTCCATATAGTAGTGGGTGGTATGGGTTATCTCTAAAACAAAGATTGGGAGAAGGTTTCACAGCTCTGCTTCGAGTAGAAAGATAGGGTAGTATCGGTCAATTAGGCTGAGGTAGTGGTGGTCGTGACCGAGGCAACTGGACACCAGTTGTATCGAGACACCAGAGCAAGAATACTTTAGGTAGTGAGGTAGTGTGAAAGGTATGTGGTTCAAAATAAATATATTCTATATAAACTACCCTTGAGAAGTAGAGTGTCGGACCCTCTATGGTGAGAGGCATGATCATAGTATCCTCAACTCTTGTATATGCTCTTTTTGACACAGGAAAATCGCATAGTTTCATATTTTTACCTATTGTAGAAATACTTGGGCTTTTAATTTAGTTTTTTGAAGGCATTATAATGCTTGAAACTCCATTCAGGACCACAAATATGGATTTACGTCAGTGTAGTGAGTTCCCCCTTGAATTTTGTGGGTGTCACTTCATCTAGAATTCGTATTTTTTTGAGATGACTAGGATTGACGTCATACTCAGGATGGATTGTATAGTTTCTTATAGTGCCTTTATTTATTGATATTAACTGAGGGGGAATTTCACATCACTAGAGGGTATAGTTTATACTCACAAGGGTGAATGGGATTTCCAGGTGAGCCGAGCTAGACCAGATCATTGCAGGTTAGGCGAGATAACATCTCATATTTCTAGTCTATATCTGGATGATCTGGGAGCACATCAAGAAGAATTTCCTCTACTGTTTGATCATTTTAGGGATGTTTTATCAGAAAAATTTTCTGGTTTACTTCATGATATATAGGTATATTTCTCCATCTATCTAGTTATAGTAGCTGCACTAGTATCCATTTCTCCTTACAGGATGGATACGATAGAGTTATAGGAGCTCAAGAGGCAACTAAAGGACTTGGAGGAAAAGGGGTTAATAGAGCCTATAACTTCTCAGTGGGGCTTGATGATCCTTTTTGAGAAAAATTTGGAAGATTCCCTCAAGATGTGTGTGGATTATCCAAAATTTAATCAGTTGATGGTTAAGAACTTATATCCCTTGTCAAGGATAAATTACATGTTTGATCATCTTCGAGGAACTCAGGTGTTATCAAAAATTTATTTGAGGTTGTGTTATCACCAGGTATGTTTTCAACATGTAGACATACATTATACAACATTTTTAGTAGGTATGGTCTATATGAGTATCTGGTTATGTTGTTTAGTCACAAAAATTTTCCAGCTGTGGTGCTGATGAAAAGAGTTTTGCATCCTTATATGGAATTGTTTGTGGCAGTTTTCATGGTTGATATATTGGTGTATTCTCACAATTGACATGACCATGCCAAATATCTTGATGTCATTTTTGATACATTGAGAGAGAATTAGTTATATGATAATATCACAAAGTGAATCTTTTGGATGGATAATATTCACTTCTTGGTCATATTATCATAGAGACAAGAGTGTCAGTAGACCTAGGGAAGGTGAGAGATATAGTTTTCTAAGACCATTCTAAGAAAAATTTTGACATATAGAGGTTCTTGAGGATATATAGATATTTTATTCATTTTATACAGGACTTATCATGATTATAATCTCCATTGATGGGATTGACTAAGAAGGGTGTGAAGTTTGTATGGATATATACCTGTGAGATAGTCTTTTAGGAGCTGAAAGGGAGATTGACTTCAAAACTTATTCTAATTCTTATAGATCAAGGCAGGAGCTACACTATATATTACAATGCATCAGGTATCGGGCTAGGAGTAGTTCTGATGTAGAGGGATAGATTCATGGTGTATGGGTCCCAGCAGCTGAGGCCACATGAGAGAAATTACCCAACGCATAATCTTGAGTTAGTTGTAGTTGTTCATGGTTTGCGTTGTTAGAGACATTATTTTTTAGGAGAGTGTTTTTTGGTGTACACATTCCACAAAATCCTCATGTACATTTTTACATAGCATGATCTGAATCCTAGGAAAGAAAGGTGTATGAAATACCAACATTATTTTGAATTTGGGCTTGCCTATATTCCTAGGAAGGAAAATTCAGTGGTTGTTGAACTGAATAGGATGACTCAGATACAGGAAGTTCAGTACGTCAGTAGTGAGTATAAACTCATTAATTTTTTCTCTAAAACACACTTGGAGGTACTGGATATTCAGGGAAAAACTTTTCATTTATCCTTAATTGTGACCTCTACCCTACAAGATAGAGTGAGGATGAGGAAGCTATCAGATTCATAGGGCCTAGTCCTATGGGAGAGTGTGGAAGGTGAGGACCCACCTCTGATTAGACTATAGGTGAGAATGAGATCCTGGATATCCATGGTTTCATTTGGGTTACAATGGACATACGCAAGGATCTGATGTGGGGGTTTCATGCCTTATCTTGGGAAGTGCATCCTGGTATCACCAAGATGTACCGTGACTTGCATCATTTGTAATGTTAGATGGGTATGAAGTGAGAGGTATCTAGTTTTGTTATGATGTGTTCTACCTATCAATAGGTGAAGGTGAAATATCAATGACTCAAAAATCTTTTACAGCATTTGCTTATTCCAGAGTAGAAATGGGATGATGTTGCGATGGATTTCATAACAGGTCTACCGAGGTTGCCTCGAGGTAGCGATATTGTGTGGGTTATTGTTGATAGACTCATGAGGGTTGAAAATTTTCCCCGATCAACGAAACCTTTAGTTTAGATTATCTTGGGAGGTTGTATATCCATGAGAAAATATGACTTCACGGGGTCCCTTTAACTATCATTTCAGATAGGGATTCACAGTTTACATCTTGTTTTTGGTATAGTTCATAGAGGATGCTGGGTATACAAGTTCTTCTAAGCATAACATACCACCGTTAGACTGATGGCCAGTCTAAGTGTACGATAGGAGTGCTTGAGGACATGCTGTCCACATGCATCTTGGATTTTAGGGGCTATTGAGATAAGTTTATTCCCCTGGTTGAGTTCTCCTAAAATAATAGTTATCCGGTCAATATACATATGGAACATTATGAGGATTTGTATGGAAGGTCATGTCGATCACCCCTGTGCTGGATAGAGGTAGATGAGGCAGCTTCACTAGGATCGTGTCTCATGCCGGAGACTTTTGAGCATGTCCAATTGATTAGAAATCAGATGGATACTACACAATCTTGACATAAATCTTACACCAATAATCACATATGACCTCCAGAGTTTGAGGTTGTGGATCGATTATTTTTATGTGTTTCACTAAGGATGGGACACCAACTGATTAAGATATAGGGTAATATTTCACTATAATATGTTGGGTCATTCAAGATTCTAGATAGAGTAAGGATGAAAGCCTATCAGTTGTAGTTACCTCAGAGGTACCAGGAAATGTATGATGTCTTCCACATATCTTAGATGCTTTGTTATCATTCATTCCCATCTCATGTTTTTTAGCCCTTAGATTTTGAGTTACAGGTAGATACATCCTTTTAGGAGCATTCGATTTGTATCGTTGATAGCAGCATTGAGTTTTTATGAGGTCGATTAGTTCCTCTAGTACACGTGCTATAGAAGCATGAAAATTTAAAGAATGAGACATGGGAGTAGGAGGCTGATGTATGAGCTCAATGGCTAGAGTTATTCTCAGATGAATCTTGTCCACCCTTAAAATGGAAATTTAGGAACGAATTTCTTTAAGGGGGAAGATTGTAAGAACTTGGTTTTTCATACAAGGTACATATCCTTTTATTTTTAGTTTAAATGATTTGTTTTGACCTAATATGAATACCTTTGGTTATGGGGGGTATCAGAGGTGTATAGGGATGGCTCAAATCCAGGAAGCAGGATTTTTGGAAGAAAAGGATAGGCCACATCATTAGTAGAAACCATACAGGGCAGGCCTCATGGTTACTACTAATTATATGGGGCTGGACAGTGGGGTCTTATAAGCCATACGGTTTGAGGAAATTGTAAAAATTGAGGTGCATTTCCATGCGAGGAACAATCAATTTTTAGTAGATTCGAATCACATGGCTTGTGCACGATTTTAAAAATTGTGCGTACTAGCCGTATGAGGTGCCCCTCATTACAGTAGTGGGTGCATGTTTTGGAAAACCATGTGGCCAAACCATGTAGCCCTATTTTTTGTGTGAAATTAAAAATTCACCCTTAATTAATCTTATAACTATAAACCTAATTTCTATTCTCCTCCATTGGAAGAACCTTTAGCTTGAGATATCCTCTTTGAATTCATTTCATAGATTTTCATCCCCCTCTTCCATATTATCTCAGAATAGAGAATTTTCGATCTCATTGAATCCACATTGGTGAGTAACCAATTCCTTTTGTGTCGTTATTCATTCTTCTTGGTGTCAACAAGGTTATTTAGGTGCAACATCATTTTACTAATTTTCTGGTTATTCATCTATTCTTTGTTTTTATCTCAATATGAGTTGAATCAGGAGATGATACTGGATGTGCACTCTACTAACAACCTACAATAAGAGGTATATACTTTTCCAATTTGGTTTGGTGGTTTATAGAGATATTTGTCATTGTGACACCCACCATACTTTCTGATACGACCCTAAAATTGAATCTATTAATTGAATTAAATGATATAGAATTTTTTTGGGATACCCTTTAGTTACTTTGAGTTTATTTGGAGTTTTTTCCCAACCAAGGCTACCCATGGGGTGTTCCATTTCCCATTTCCAATTGTTAAATCACTCAAGGGGTGTGTTTAATGATTTTATAGTTTGAGTAAGCCTGTTAATGAATTAATTGAACTAATTAGATTAATTAGGATACACATTACCTCATGTTATAGGTGTTAACATTTTATTCTTTATTTTAATTGATTAAATGGATTAAATAGAAATGTTATATGAGTGGGTAAACTCATCAGTTGAATTTGAATGAGAATTTTGTTATGAGTGGGTATACTCATGGAGCTTGAATGTGAATTTATGACTGGTTACATAGGACGCCATGTCTGTGCTATGCTATAGGTCATTGAAATGGTAGAAAATTACTTGGACCTGAATAATCCTTGGATTCAGATTATGTGAGATGCCTTGGTATTGATACCCCTTGGATCCGGTTTGTCTTGGGATCATAGTGGACATAGTCGTTAGACATGCTCCTTGGACCCCAAATCAAGCCTATCTGAGTTTCAATCGAGATGCTCCTAGGACTCGATGAGGATGTCTTTGAATATTATACCTTGGATCAGGACTTTCGGGGTCTAACACTTTTATTATATGAAAAAACCATGGTAAATGTGAATTTCTTGATTATACAACATGGTCGTGGTATATATGACACATTTGGTTAATCAATTTTATCGTGGTTGTTATGAGATACAGATTATACAGAAAGTCAGTGGGTTTTATGACATGTAGTGTATACGGTGAGGCCATGGTATTTACTTATATTTAATTTATCACTCCCTTATTATAGGAGTTTGATCCATGTTTATTGGGAACCTAGTTGGGAAATTCAGTATCACTTATTTCATAGTATAGAAGACATGGGAACTTACCTATTTTTATTACATACCTATGATATGTATATATACATTTTTTAATCTACTTTAGCTTGTTATATTGCACAACCAATATTGGTTATAGAACATTGGGTGGTTACCTATTGGGATTGTTTCTCAAAACCTGTTCGGGCTGCCATTGGGTATATGTACTGAATTTTTGGATGTGGGTATGGACCAAGGAAAGTGCCCATAGTTTGATGCCTGACCTTGTACCATGCTTAGGAGCAGGGGACCCTGAGACCAAGCTGAGGATCATGATTCTAGCGGGATATATTGTGATTTGGTCTTTTTGGTATTTTTTACATGTATTGTAATAATGAAAATGTACCTATTTAGGTTGTTTTGTAGAAACATTACTTGTATCATCATCTTTTGTATATGAGATACGTCTGGAATTATTTACCTATTTCTATTGTTTATCTATTATCTGAATATTATAATGCTTCATCTATTAAATATTATTGATATTATGATATGTTGCACTTTTTTAATGATGATATAGTCTCCCAAAGTATACACATTAGGCCCTTACTTCTAGCTAGTGGCCTCTAGCATTTGGGGAGATGCACTTGAGGCCATGTTGCCAACTGGGCTTAGGGAACTATTGTGTGGCATCCGAGTTCGGGTTGTTATAAAGTGGTATTAGATAGTTTTTTATTTTTTTGGGTTTATTATTTAGAGACAATAGATAGGGATAGAAAGGAATAGTAATTTGGTAATGAACTGTGCTTGGTCATAGCTAACCCACATACAATAAAACCAAATTGCATAAAATGAAAATTACTATTTTTCTAGATTCTGACTATTATAGTTGATTTGATTCTACCATTGGGTGACACACTTGAATTGTGATGTTATCTTTGATAGGATTATGGGTTCTATTATGTTGAAACCTGATGATATGAGGGAATTACATCTCATAAATCATTTAAGAACCTTCTAGATATCAGATTCCGTGCATTATGCCATGCCATATAGGATGAATTGCTTGTTTTCATTATGTTTTGATAGGTGTTGTGATAGATATACCTACTGTTGTAATAGATTTTTTTGTAGGTAATTTAGAAACATTGTTTTTACTTGGAGTTCCTACTGTAATCTAAGTCATGTTTTCCTGATTAGGATAAAGTAGACACCCTAAGTAGTCAATTGTGGCACGTTGAGTCATAGATCACGTGTCGCATGTACTGGAACATGTAATGGTGTTGACTAGGTGGCTAACAAATTTTGATTCATAACAAGTATGGGAAATTATGGATCAATATTTGGAGAACCATTTGGTCCAACCATTTAAAAAGGAATGTGAAATGAATATGAAATTCAAATGGAAAATTGAAATGATAAATAGAGAACATGACCTAGATCTTACTTTTCAATGGGAAAGAGGCAATGTATCTAGTGAGTTTTACAAATGTTTCTTTTATACAGTCCTGGATTTAGGAGTGGATTGTATTGTATGACCTGGTTATAGGATGGTTTTGACCTATCCTATTATTTTGAGTAGTAAAATTTGATGTTGTTCTCTTCTGAGGTATGTGTTTTCCATTGTAGAGGTATGCCACCATGATGACATCAATTTTTATCCCAGGAGGGTGTTGATGAACATTCTTAAGAGGTGGTTGGCCATGGGATATCTATGAATCCTACTTTAGTGCCATCTATGACACTAGTAATTATTCTAGACATGGGTGTTGAGGCACAGTTTTGTGAGGAGTTTTATTTCATTGGATAGAATTTTAAGGGAACACCAAGTCCTACCATATCTATAGATGAGATAATGCATGTGTTCCAGAAGTAGCATCCTCTCACATTTTTAGGGGATGACATTCCATATGTTGATGAGATTTGGTTTGAGACTACTCTATCAATCTTTGAGCATTTGGACACAACTCTGGATAGGATAGTGTTGACACTCCTTTCGTCACAGAATATAAAGATCGGAAAAGGGGAATATCTAAGCAAAATGTGATTCATCCTTTGAAGAAACATAAAAAATCGACAAAGGGATGAACAAGGAGAACATTGCCCATAGGTCGCGCAAGTTCCCTTATGGTCGTGCAAGTACACTTGCGCGCCGCCTAGTGGTCGTGCAAGTACTTGCGCGACGACTTATGGTCGTGCAAGTGACTTGCGCGACCTAAGTGATAACCGCCCGGTAACCGCCCGGTAACTGCCCAGGGTCTTCTTTTGCCTATAAATAGACCCTGTGGGCCCCCCATTCGAGAGGATCTTTTTCCAGAAACTCGAATTGAATCTCCCGATGCCCAAGTCTCTTCTCAAAGCTTCCGGAACACTTCTAAGGTAATTTCTTACCTAGAATGGAATATCTAAAGAGAAGAAAGAAGGCCTAAGTGTTGAAACTTATCAACACTTGCGCGCCGACTTATTTCCTTCAATATAACTTGTGCATCCCTTTTCTGGAAGAACCTCAAGAGGATTCTAAAGGTTTTAAAAAAGAGTCGCTCAAATATTTCAATGCTGGTCGAAAATCGCGCAAGTACACCATGTGTCGCGCAGGTATACCTGTGCGACCAAAACTTGTGCGCCCACGGAAGACTTGTGCGCCTTTCAAGACTTGCGCGGCCCTATCTTTTTGGGTGCCCATCTTGCCCATTTTTACCCCTCTTAAGCCATTTCACCTTTCCTATTCAAGATTCAGTCTTCAAGTCACTCTTCAAAGCCATTTATGGAATGATTTCTTGATTTGATTTCCTTATCTGAAAGGAATTCGGTGGAATATCTCTCAAAACCTAGTGATTTATAAATCTTTATGTCATCAAATATTGAGAGTTCGTTCATTCAACCTCATCCTTTAAGATGAGAGAATCCTTAACCTGGGTCTCTTTTTTAGGAATAATCCCCAGTTATAAATCCTTTAATTTGGGCATCCTTATTTAGGAGTAAGCCCCAAATTCTTAAAGTTCCCAAACTTGGGAATCCTCCTCAGGAGTAAGCCCCAATCATAATTCTTTAACTTGGGCATCCTTCTTAGGAGTAAGCCCCAAACTCAAATATGGGCATCCTTCTTAGGAGTAAGCCCCAACCTCAAAACATGGGCATCCTCCTCAGGAGTAAGCCCCAAACCTTAATCCCTAACCTCGGTCTCCTTTTCAGGAATAAGACTCATTCATAATCTTGGGCTTCCTTTTCAAGAGTAAGCCCCAAGCCCCCTTAAATTTCTCTAAACCAGTCCTAATTTACCCTTGATTTGGGTTTCCTTTTCAGGAGTAAAACCCAATCATAAGTCCCCTCCTAACTTGGGAATCCTCCTTAGGAGTAAGACCCAAGATTAGAGTATTCAAATCTCCATAAAGCACATATACCTTTATGGACCATGTTCCTGGATTTTCTCCCTAAATGTAAATCCTAAACCTTCATCTATCCGGGTAGTCATACATACATAAGCCCCAAACAAATTCTTATGATTGCATCTTTCATGGCACAATTGTCTAATTTTTACCAATACCTCTTGTTTCTCACACCGAGCATGACTCACGTGAGCTTAGAGTGTAAAAGTAATTATGACATTCTTCTTTGAGCCATCAATCATAAACATCATACTCCATTACTCGAACTACGTGGGTTCTGATTCCTTTTCCAAAACAAAGGATACGTAGGTAGCCCATTTATGGGTTCGATCCCAACTTTGAAATAATCCTTGTCCTTCTGAATGACGATAAACTTCAAGTGCCCCACTGAGTGGCTTTAAAACCAGCCTGGTCATCATAATGACCAAGAGACTTTTATATAAATGTTTTGAAGGATACCATTGACCAAGAATCTCCAAAAAGATATAGATCATTCTCTATTGATGAAGAACCTCAAATACATATAAATGATTCTCTAAATTTCTTGCATATTTAATCATTGATTGGTAAAACTAAAGGAAAGTACATTTTATACTTGGTAATGTAATAAGGATTCACGAACATAACTTAAATCTATAAAGAGAGTCCCGGAGTAGACAATAATTGCCCTCAAAAAGGTGTGATGAGTCCGACCTCCCATCCTCTCGACCAATGAAAATTCCTAAGCCTCATCAGTACACAAGCTAATGAGCGCCTACCTTTGGAAAGTAGGTCCAAACGGATGTGGAATCATTGGATGTTTCCAGTTCTACGAACAAACCCGCTAGAAACCGATCGGAACGTTTGAATATCCCGTCCAGGAGGTCATCCCCGAAATCCGTGAGGAAACAAAAATGGTGAACCCGACGTGAATCCTTAACCAAGTTAAAATGATGTTCTTATTTGTTAGGCCCTTTGGGCCAACAAAGCAATCATTGACATGTGCTCATCCAAAAGATGCAGTGGCCGGATTCATCTTGATTATGTCTGTTATATGGAACAGGCACTCTTTTCTCAAGATCTTCTGCAAAATGGATTTCCTTAAATTCACCCCTGTGAATACTACTGCTGTGAACACCTCTACTGTGAGGTCTGCTGCTGTGAAAACCAATGCTGCTACTCCTGCTGGAACGTCGTCCGCTCTGAGGATGACATCACCAACTCAATGTCTTCAACACTGGGTTTATAATGCACTGGTTAAGGAGTACCGTCGCAACGGTACTATCCCAACTCTGGAGGCCGCTCGTCAAGCCCTCCAAGTTAACAACTCTACCTGGTCGTCCGGACAACGGCGGCCAGCGATCAAGAAGCAGGCGGTGCTGACTACCGTCTCCAACCGTTTCGGGTCGTTATCCCCGAAACGCAATTTCCATTCACTCCCTTACTCTGAGGAAGTGAATGAGCAGGTCCCGCATGACCTTAATTCAAAAAGACAGGAGTCCTTCTCAAGGGCTCCCATCAACAATCGCCGCCAGACTCGTGCGGTAGTGCGCCCTCAACATGATGAGGGTACCGACTCCAGGAATTCAGCTTAGGTTCCTCGAACCCGAGCAGGCAAGATGAACTGCCAGAGATGGAATCCGGTTAACAATGGGAAGGTTGTCATCCCTGCCATCTCCGGAGAAGTCCACCAACCTAACTTGATGGCAAACAACGAGCAGGCACACACACCTGTCCGTTTTAATTCCTTTCTCTAGCAGAATCGTCTGGCAGCATCAAGCCAATCCCGCCAGGCAATTCCGGCGGAGTACTGTAGGCAGGAACATACACCTGCTTATACATCACCAGTTAGTCAGCAGGCTCGTCTGACTACATACGATGGATCTCGTCAACCACGTTTGGCGAAGTGTAATCAGCAGGCACATACACCTGCTAATACTAATCAAGCCTACCAACAGTCTCGCTTGGTAAGGCACAGAGAAGTCAGTCGGAAAGCCCCGACGACAAACAGGTGGCAGACTCAACTCTCTGCCTCCATACTTGAGTACTGTCAGGATTCACTGACAGGAAAAGGATGACAGGAGCAAGCACATACACCTACTCCAATCCCGGAATGGACGTATATCCCCGTTCCGGCGGCTAAAGTCACCAAACATATTTTGTCAATGGTGAAAGAGCAGAAGAAAATTCCTGCTCATATTCTGGATGCTTGCCAGGATATCATAACAGCTTCAGCATCATCTCAGGGACAGACACATAAATCTATCCCTAGTAGTGGAGTGACACATCAACGATTCACTCCGGAACAGACACACACATCTGTTCCAGTCCAAGAGGGTTATGGGGCATACTCCCCCATATCAAATGGACAACCAAGTCAGGCACATAAACCTGATTTGAGTGGAGATCGTCAGCCTAACCTGACCATATTTCCTGATCAGGCACATACACCTGGTCAGAGTAACCACTTTCGTCAACAAGTGGTTTCTAAAGCGAGTAAGAAGGCATCTAAGAAAACGATCCACCTAGCACAGTCAGGAGATCAAAGGCCAATATGCAACAAGGCCTTGCTTGATGCTAGAGTTCTTGAAGCCCTCATACATTTATCTGTCAGAATTCAAGATTCTACTCCCTCAGTTCTCAATAACGGGAACATTAATTTTGAAGGTCTTCAATAGACACTTCCTCATGAAGCCTTGCTTCATGAAAGTTCAGTCAATCTTGAAGTTTCTTCTTCAGATGAGAGCCACAGGAACCCTCTGTGTGGTCAGAAGACCAAGGAGCAAGAGATTTCATCTTTTGCTGTAACCCATCATGACGGTCCTCCTCATGGTGATGAACTTGGCTGCGAAAGTCCTCTCCGCAGTAGTGATTCACGTTGTCTCGAAAATTCTTCAGAAGGCAATGTAGTGACGAGAAAGCCCTCCTATCTCGAGGCACTTGCAAACGTAAAACCAGTCATGTCTGATGCTTTACTATCGGCAGGTGAAACTCTTTCTCCATCAGAAGATAGCCTGGGGTTCAGGTTATTCTCCGAACCATCCCTGGGTCATTCATCTTCCAGCATGAATAGTGATATCTCTACCAATCTTGTTGAATCCGATGAAGAAACAAGGAAACACCAACTCTGGTCCAAACAGTTAGAAGAATCTTCATTTAATGATAAAGAGGAAATGCTGAACATGAGGAAAAAACTGGCAAAAGGTGAAGTACCAGTCATGTTTTGGCCTTTGGCTAACTCCCAGTACGAGATTCCAAAGATGTTGACGGATGATGGAATCCATGATATTCGTCTCAACATATGGAAGACTCTTTGTCAATTGAAGAAGAAAGTATTATCTTACGGTGATTATGAAAATCATATTAAGATAATAGAAGGGTTACAACGCCAGATTGATTTGGCATCTCTATCAGTCTCTCGGTATCCGAAGGCTGAAAAGCAACAAAGAACCCTTCAACGTTCATGCCTTGGCGCACTAAGAAAATTGCGTCAGTTAATTGCCAATGCTCCATCTGATGTTCATATCAGAGGATGGGGTGTTCACGGTGCACTACATTTCACAGTGCTTTCCAGTCAGCAAAGCCCGCCGAAAATGGTCTCATGAAATGTTATTTCCCATGGCCGGCCACAGTCAATGGGCTTTTTTCATAATCAAAAGCTTGCTCAAGAACAGGCTTCAACTAGTTCCTCTCAAAATCAAGTATATAGAGAACAAGTTGTTGAATTGCTCCTACATCAAGCAGGCGAGAATATTGCACAAGCCTCTCGTCTGGAGCAAACACGTCATCGAATGACAGAAGTTTCGGAAATCATCCAACGGTCTGTTGAACCCGGTGATAAAAGTGGATACAGGTTAATGCAACCAGCTAATTTCCGAACTATGATTCGCAAGATCAAGAGAGATTTTAAGAAGATCTCAGACATAGCATGTCAAGAGACACCCCATCTTGTCAGACTGGGGACTTCTCTAACCCAACCCTCAGAGTTAACAAATGGTATTTGAGGAGTTGAGCGGAAGCAGCAGGAACATCCCCAGTCCACCGGACTGGGGACTTTTTCAAATCCTCAATCCCTCCCTCAGAGAAAATCAGTATTCTCTCGATTAGGGAATAAGCCTCAAGAGGAATGAAGAGCCAATCTATCAAGAGATTCTCTCCAAGTGACGGTTCTCCAAGAAGTTCCTGAGGGATCAAGTCAACGGAATGCCATGTCTCATCATGGACATAAAAGAAGACAATATCCCAGAAATGCTGATAGAAAGGATTCCATGCAATATGCATCCATTAATTTCATCAATACCGTTGCTGCTGATTCACCAGGTGAGGCTCAATCAGAGGGATCAGACGAAGAGGTTCCTGCTCAAGAAGTTGCGCACACAGACCTAAATGAAGAAGGTGTGCGCACACGTAATCAAAGGCTTACCCAAAATCTGGGTATTCCTTCAAGTAACACACTTCCCCCTCTCCGAAAAGGATCCAATAAGGGAAAGGAAAGAATCAGGTTACTTCTCACCCTTCCTCTGAAGGAGGTCAATCGCTCTCATTAGAGGAAAGGTTTGCACAACAGGAGGAAGAAATGAAAGAATTAAGAAGGTTGAATGCAGAACTACTTCAGAGTAGTCTTCTTCTTAAGAATGCTGAAGTCGGACAGCCGAAGGACTTTGTTGTAACTACTGAGATGGATCAGGAATATCCTCCTTTATCAGTACACCCTCAGAGGTCTAATCCTACGGGTCAAACGCAACAACGGTTGGCAGCACTACCATCAGTTGCAGCACCAACCACCACGTCTGTCCAAGCTCCATTCATTGCACCTACCCAAAACCAAGTTCAACCTGATGTTTCTCAAAAGTTAATAACTACTATTGAGTCATTAACAGCTCGTTTAGAAACTATGGAAGGGAAGCGGGTGAAAGTTCAACCTGAAAAGAAAGTTTACCCTGAATGGGTAGATTCAATTTCTCCTCCATCCAGTTTTGGAAACCTTGTTTTCCCTACTTTCAATGGATCAGGCGACCCCGAACAACATTTGACGCATTACGTGTCCTGTTGTGATCCTATGATGGGAACTCCAGAGCAGCAAGAAGCAGTGAAACTCAGATGCTTCGTCCGAACCTTATAAGGACCAGCTTTTGTCTGGTATACAAGCTTTCAATCCCGGTCAGTCATCAGATGGGAGGATCTTCGTCAAAAATTCCTTCTTCAGTTTAGCTCAACTTTTCCAAAAATGACAGTTTTCGATCTTACAAACTGCAAGCAAAGGGAGAATTAAAGAGTCTCTGATTTCATTACTCGTTGGAAGGGATTAACGTATTCCCTGAGTTTAGCACTCCCTCAGGAGGAATTGTTACCAATCTGTGTGGCAAATTTGCATGACGAATTACGCACGCCATTAATACCTGTGAAATACCCAGGAGGGTTTCGAGAGCTTACTTCAATCGCTCAACAGATTGAATATTCCCTTATACAAGCTAAGGTTAAATCTCGTATAATTCCATCAGCTCCAGGAAGGAGAATGGGTAAAGCGGAAACTGCTACAGTTATGCTTAAACAATCACCTGTACCTATTTCTACTTCAAAACCTTCATCTTCTCGAAGGGCTCCACCTCCTGAATGCCAACAACAAAGGCTGTTTCGTCCAAATGATCAAAAAGATCAACGACGAAAACAATTTGAGGATATGAAGAGTAAAACATACTCTTTCCGAAGTGAGCAAGTTCCTGGTTACTTCATTTCATCTATGGAAAATAATTTGGTTCAATTACCAGTGCCCAAGAGGCCAAACAAGGAAGGAGATGAAGACCGTCCCAATTATTGTCCCTTTCATCAAATGTTGGGGCATCCCATCCAGGAGTGGTTTGTCTTTAAAGACCTCCTGCAAAAGATGGTCGACTTGGGATAAGTCAAATTGAAGGGTTATTCAGCTCATGTAGCGTGTATTACTGCTACAGATCCAGAGGAAGGAGGCGAGTGGCAGGAAGTCAAAAGCAAAACTGCGAAAAAATATGATGATTGGATGGTCAGAAAGACAATCAATCGGACCCATTCCATTTTGCGAACACAATTGAAGAAGCCAATTGTGTCTCCTACAAAAGCTGCAGTAAAGCCTCCATCAAAAGATAAATCCTCAAAAGGGCAGCGCAATTCAAAGAAGAAAGAGGAATCAGGAGAAGATGAGTATGTATCAAAGCCTAAATTGTCTTTGACTCTGGCAGATTTCATGCCATCTACTTCAAAGCTACAGGCACCATCCCACCAAACGGCACAGCCTAAACAGGCTAACCAGGCAGAGTCTTTATCAGACGAAGAGTTAATCTTTGGTTCTGTTAATATGATTCAATTAACAGATCTATATTCCAGTCTTGATGAGCCTGAATTCCCTGTATCAAATAAGGGAATCCGAGGAGGTTCTAGAGGTTCAGGATATAGGGGAAGAAGTGGATCTTTCCGAAGCCACTACTCTAATTTTACCCCTGCTAGCACTGTGTATGCAGCAGAAACTCGTGGTAGAGCCCTTCAGCGAGCTCAAAAAGAACAAGCAAGTTCTTCTGCCAATGGCCAACTCAGCTTTGGCACAATTATTTTGGAAGACCGATTAAAGGTTCCATCTTCTTTATATCAGCAAGTAAATGGATCTAATCAGTCTAATCTTCCAAAACCAAGGATGTTGCCAACTTCAATACAAGATGCATCAGCTTCCAAAGCATCTGCTTTCAAGGTACCTGCTAAACCGCATATTCCTATTGGGAAACGCAGACCTCTAGATCAAAAGTATGATATATTGAAACACTTGGCCCAATTACCAGACAAGTTATCAATTTTGGATGCTTTGAATCTGTCAAAAGATCTTCGGGAAGCACTCATCGAAGCTTTGTCAAGTCCTCAGGAGTTTGAAGCTGAAATTGCTGCAGCTGAAATCTATCACATAGAGAATAATCCTGCAGAATGCCATGCAGTGATATATTTTACTGATAAAGATGAAGATGATGTTGTGCATGGGCACATAAAACCATTGTACTTATCTGGAAAAGTCAATGGTGTAGATGTTTTAAGAGCTTTCATTGACAATGGTTCAGGAGTCAACCTCATGCCCATTCGTACACTTCGTCGATTGGGCCTCACGGAATCTGATTTATCTCCTTCTACCATGATGTTACAAGGATATGATAAAAATGAACAAGAACCACTGGGAGAAGTTACAGTCAGAACTCAGTTTGGAGATCTTGTATCCAATTCGGATTTCATGATTGTTGATCAAGACTCAGCTTTCAATATCTTTCTTGGAAGACCCTGGCTACATCAGTATGCAGCTATTCCTTCATCATACCATCAATGTCTCAAATACTATTTCGATGGTCAAGTTGGAACATTGTATGGTGATAAGGCCCCGTTCAAGACATGTGAGTCTCAATACATTGAGGCGGAATTTTATCACATGAAGGGAAGAGAAAAATCTACAATGAAGGAAATTACCAAAGTTAATGCTCCATATGGTTTGGAGAAAATTCCAATAAATCCATTTTCACATGTGAGTACAGATTATGTGTTACCTATCAGTCAAATTGACAAAATAGGCCCAAATCAAAATACTCTTATGGAAAGATCCATAATGTCAATTACGGCGATCGAGCCAGACAACATGGGAGAAATTGGTAACCTACCAAGCAGTGATGAAAGCATAAGTGGTGACGTTTTCATTTTATATGCTGAAGTCCAACAAGTCTATACTTCGCTAATCAGGCCAGAAGAAGTTATAGCAACACCAGAGGTGAATAATGATGTCGATTCTCGATCCATCATCTCCTCTTTATTTCCCAAAGAAGACCCTTTATCATCAATAGGGTCGGAAATGGAAGCTTCTTCTTCAAAATGTGAAAATTTTGACATCTCTTATGATCATGAGAATTTCGTTTTTTCATCTACTTTTCAAGTAGAAACGGAAGAAATAACACATGATGAAGAGGAAGAGGAAGATCTTAGATATGCTCCTCCAGCATTTGAAGAGGGTATCTCTACCACTGTGGATGAACTCAGAGAAGTAAATCTGGGTACAGAGAAATATCCACGCCCCACTTTAATTAGTGCGGCCATGACCCTTGGAGAGCAAGAGATGTATATTTCTTTTCTAAAGCAAAATAAAGATATTTTTGCTTGGAATTATACAGAAATTCCTGGGCTTGATCCTGATGTTGCTAATCATCATTTGGGTTTACCAAAAGAACATCGAGGTTTTAAACAAGCCGCGAGAAGAACACACTCAACCTATGATTCCAAAATTGAAGCTGAAGTGGATAAGCTGATCAAAGCCAACTTCGTCAGAGAAGTTTAATATCCCAAGTGGTTGGCTAATATTGTCCCTGTAAAGAAGAAGAACGGACAAATTAGGGTTTGAATCGATTTTAGAGATCTTAATCGGTATTGTCCTAAAGATGATTTCCCAGTTCTGATTACAGAACTCTTAATTAATGCGACGGCTGGCTATGAAGTAATTTCTTTCATGGATGGATATTCCGGATATAATCAGATCCGAATGGCCCCAAAAGATGAGGAATATACAGCCTTTAGAGCTCCTCAAGGTGTGTTTTGTTACCGGGTGATGCCCTTTGTTTTGAAGAATGCAGGTGCAACATATCAACACGCCATGCATCGTATCTTCAAACCTCTTTTAGGGAAGTTTGTTTAATGCTATGTAGATGATTTGGTGGTTAAATCCAAACAACTTTCTAATCACTTGGCTGATTTGGAAGTCATATTCCACAAGCTTCGACAACATAATTTAAAGATGAACCCCTTAAAATGTGCTTTTGGGGTAACCTCAGGAAAATTCCTTGGCTTTGTTGTACGCCATCGTGGTATTGAAGTCGATCCTGAGAAGACCAAATCAATCCTTGGTATGTCACCTCCTCAGAATTTGAAAGAATTAAGAGGACTTCAAGGACACTTAGCCTACATTCGGCGTTTCATCGCTAATTTGGCAGGAAAAAGTTTACCCTTTACCAAATTATTGAAGAAAGGAGTCACTTACCAGTGGACTGAAGAATGTCAAAAAGCATTTGATGTTCTCAAGAAATACCTCTTGAGTCCACCAGTACTCATGCCACCTGTTGAGGGTAGACCGCTTATCCTCTATGTGACAGCTTTAGAGCGATCATTGGGTGCTTTTCTCACTCAAAAGAATGATGCTGGGAATGAAAATAGTCTCTACTATCTCAGTAGAACTATGCTTGATGCAGAAACCCGGTATTCAAGTATTGAAAAGTGCTTCCTAGCATTAATCTTTGCAGTTCAGAAACTGAGACACTACCTGCAACATCATGATGTCCAATTGGTATCTCGTAATAATCCGCTCAAATTCATCCTTAGTCGTCCAATGCTTACAGGACGTCTGGAAAGGTGGGTGGTTATTCTACAGCAGTTCAACATTCAGTATGTGTCTCAAAAGGCAATTAAGGGCCAAGCTCTGGCTGATTTCCTGGATGAACATCCTTCAGTGGAAGACACGTATTCAGATATCGAACTCCCTGATGAGGAAGTTTTCCCTATTCAAGAAAGTCCTCAAACATGGGAAATGTATTTTGATGGTGCTTCTAGAAGTCCAACAGGGAATAAAATGGAAAATCCTAAATTCAACAAAGTTGGTTTAGGAATTGTGCTCATTTCTCCCGATAAGGCAGTGTTACCTTATTCCTTTTTGTTGTGGGAAGGTGGTACCAATAATGAAGCTGAATACCAAGCTCTCATTACATGCTTTGAATTAGCGCTTCAAGCACAAGTGAATCACTTAAAGGTGAAAGGCGATTCAGACCTGGTAATCAAACAAGTCAACAGGGATTATGCCATCAGAAAAGAAGAATTAATCCCTTTGTATGATTACGTCAGAGAGTTAATGTCGGAATTCCCTTCAGAACCGACATTTTCTTATGTCCCAAGATCACAAAATGCTCAAGCTGATGCACTGGATAATATAGCCACAGCTTTAGCAGATCCGAATCAGGACGAGACAACCATCTTTATTGCCCACCGTCATGCAATTTCACCTTATGTTCAAGTCAGAACAGAGGAAATTAATGAAATTAGTCCCATTCCTGAACCGTATGGTCATACTACAGGATGAATGTCACCTATCAGAGAATACCTTCAAAATGGAACACTTCCACCTGATAGAGCCGAGAAAGAACAAATTCGGCGACGTGTGGTCAATTTTACTCTTTATGATAGCCCAAACCACCTCGAGAAAATTATCTACAAATGTGGTTTTGATGGAGTTCTCTTCAGATGTATTGATGGTGAAGAGACAATGGCTGTCGTAAAAGAAGTTCATGCAGGAGTCTGTGGTGCCCACCAGTCTGGACATAGACTGTCTGATCAAATTCGAAGGCTTGGGTACTTTTGGCCTTCAATGATACAAGATTGTGTTAATTTTACAAAGAAGTGTCATTCATGACAAGTATATGCCAACTTCATTCATAAACCTCCAGAGTTGCTTCATACAGCTAAATACTCATGGCCATTTTCCACATGGGGAATGGATGTGGTGGGACCTTACGCTTCAACTACGACCAAGCAGTTTAAGTACATTCTTACTGCTACTGATTTCTTTTCCAAATGGGCAGAGGTATTACCTCTCAAAGAAGTCAGTTCTAAATGCATTTTTAGCTTCATCAAGTCTAACATCATTACTAGATTTGGTTTCCCTCATACCATATTGACGGACAACGACACCAACTTCTGTTCTTCTGAGGTAAAGAAATTGTATCAAGAATACAACATTAAGTCCAACCATTCATCTCGATATCATGCAGCGGCTAATGGCCAGATAGAAGCCTTCAACAAGACTCTTTCAAATATACTGCAAAAGATGGTGGATAAAGATAAGAGGTCATGGCCTGATAAACTCTTTCATGCTTTATGGGCTTATCGGACTACTACTCGCAATGCAACGCGGTCAACTCCATATTCATTGGTATATGGAACAGAAGCAGTCTTGCCAATTGAAGTTCAATTTCCCTCACTCAGAATAGCCATTTGTGATCAGTTATCTACAGATGAGCAATCCCAAAAGCGGTTGAATGAATTGGAACAGTTAGATGAGAAAAGATTGTGCACTTTGCACCACTTGGAAATCTATCAGAATCGAATAGCACGAGCTTTTAACAAAAAAGTTCGTCTTCGTTCATTCATTCAGGGAGAATTGGTATTGGTTCTCAGAGCACCAATGATACCAGGAAAGAAGCCTCCCAAGCTTGAACCAAAATGGGAAGGACCTTATTCAATACATAAGGTCTACTCCAATGGAGCGTATTCTCTAATCTCAATGGATGGAGAACACATCACGACTCCAACTAATGCCAGATTTCTGAAGAAGTATTTTGTATAAACACAAAATATTGTTCCCAGATCCAAAACAATCACATTAGTTCCTGATATGTCCTACATGACACTAAACTGTATTTTGTCCGAGATGACATTAAAATATATTTTGTCCTACATGACACTAAACTGTATTATGTTCTATCTACATGACATTAAACTGTACAGAAGTTCCTTATTTGTCCGAGATGACATTAAACTATATTGTGTCCTAGCAACATGACATTAAACTGTGTGGCACTTCCAACGTCCAGCATGACGATAAACTATTAAAAATCCCCAGAACTGATATCCTCGTATTGGTTCACCTTAGTCCTAGCTACATGACTTTAAACTGTACAGCACCAGTTAGTCCTAGCTACATGACTTTAAACTATACAACAATGGTCCAGTATGACTTTAAACTACAACTTCATCCCACACGACCTTAAACTGTGAAAAAGTTCCCTAAACCGTCCAGCATGACCTTAAACTGCATCATCCCTGGTCCATGTATATGACCATAAACTATTTGCAAATCCCTTATGTCCAGTAAGACATTAAAATGTGACGTCCTAACTACATGACACTAAACTGTATAAAAGTCCCTCACGTCCGGAAATACGTTAAATTATATAATCATCAAAGGTCTAGCATGACATTAAACTGCACCATCTGCGGTCCATGAATATGACCTTAAACTATTTCCCCTTTCGTCCAATATGACGTTAAACTGTATTGTCCCCATCGTCCTAACTACATGACGCTAAACTGTACAGAATGTCCTTAATATGTCCTACATGACATTAAACTGTTATTTTGTCCCTGCTATATGACACTAAACTGTGCAACACCAATAGTCCTAACTGCATGACTTAAAACTGCATAGTCCCTTTTTTTATGTCTTACATGACATTAAACTGTGCATCGTTAAGGTTGTTATTACCTCTTGTTTCTCACACCGAGTATGACTCACGTGAGCTTAGAGCAAACATCAACCATAATACTCCCTTTGGGCCACTAACCATGTGTAAGTCCCAACAAAATTTTTTATTATTAGATCGTTGTCCCCAAGAACAACTTGATCATTAATTCATTCTTTAATTGAACTACATGGACTTTGATCCTTTCCTCCAGGCTGGGTATGTAGGAAACCTCCTAGGTTTCAAGCCCAAAAACAATCTCTTCACATCGGTTCACCACCATCTCATATGATGTTGATTCGTGAAACCACCCCTGGAATCAATATCTTTACATTGATTCACTTTCATCCTTGTTATATGACGTTAAAATATACAACACTTTTGTCCGGTACCACAATAAACTACAATATTCTTTGATTTCCTCATTTGAGAAGGAACCATTATTGACATTTATTTTTTCAATCATGTTTCATTTCAAAAGACTACGTGCATACATGGTAATTCCTAAACTTTTTATCTCAGGTTAAACCATCATTGCACTAAAATCACCTTTCACCCTTCACATGTACGAATGAAATTTGTACAAAGGGTAGTTCTAGAACTACGTGGGCTTGATTCCCATCCTTATGGGATATGTAGGAACGTTCGAGTATCCCTCGAATCCATCCCCAAGTCTTTTGGGCCTAACCCCAAATTTCACTTTCAGTCCCCTGGCTGAAAAGTCCTCATGAAAACACACAATGTGTATTCATTATTATGGTCCGAATTCTGTGACCCTAAACTAAGATCACTCATACTTTCGTCCTGCACGACGTTAAACTGCATTTCAAGAACTACGTATGGCTTGATTCTCATTCTTATGAGATACGTAGTGAAGTCCAAAATTTCAATTCAGGACCCAGCCACAACATGATTATGGTTATCATTGACCTATGTATCTCTACATACATTGGAAAATACATATATTTATGTGTTATAATCCTAACCTTAAAATATTTTCAGATCTTCATAACCCTTTTCATGACTTCTAGTCACAAAAATGTCAAACTTCTGAGAATTCTTTTGCCTGACTATGCAGCACGTGCCCATAGGTGGCCTTGCATAAACAGTCCACATAACAGACTTGTCAGCCAAAAGATACTATTTATTTGACCATGCAGCCAATGCCCATAGGTGGCCCTGCATGTTTCAACCCCCTAACGGGTTTGTTAAATAATGGTAACTTCATTCTTGGGAAGAATGCCTCTTTTGTCCTTATTTGTCTTAAACGACAGTATGTAGGGATCCGCAAAAAAATAGCAATCCTTAACATATTTTTCCCATATCCTTTTTCATGATCTGAAAGTATTCAAGTCTATGGTTTATTCTTCTTCCCTACGTTTGGGTCAGACCTTCGTAGGAGTGATATTCATCCAGTTCTTTGATATTCTTGTTCGGAAATATCTTCTCCATATTCAAGTACCTATTTCCATACAACAAACTCTATACTTTAGAAAATTTGAATCTCCATAAACTTTCACTGGCTTTTAGCAATAGGAAAGTAAATTTCTGGGAGTTCTTTTTCCTGACTATGCAGCACGTTCCCATAGGTGGCCTTGCATAAACACTCCACATAACAGACTTGTCAGCTGAAAGATGCTATTTATTTAACCATGCAGCCAATGCCCTTAGGTGGCCCTGCATATTTCAACCCCCTAACGGGTTTTGTTAAATAATAGTAACTTCATTCTTGGAAACTACTTCTTCTAATGCCTTTTAGATCTTTTTCATATCATTCCTCAGATTCAATTATTCTTAATCCATAGTTTACATATTTTCCCTCATACTTGAGTATGGTAGTATGTTTTCAGATGAACTTTCAAGGAATTGTGTCAATTCTAATCCATTTCGGTCAAATCTATTTCGACCTTAAACATTAGCCCCTTTATGTCCGGCATGCATGACTTTAAACTGCCCACAAAAGACAAAGGAACATTGAATAAAAGTCAAGTTCCAGCACACTTGCGCGCTGCCTTCTGCGCACTGAAGACTTAGAAACCACCTTTTCCTTTGGGTGTCTTTGATTTCCTCAGAGTCTGTTGTGCCCAAGTGAAGTAATTGCATTTGTTGTCAATAACTTGTCATGGTGTGCCATCTGATGAAGTACATCTTGAAGATTGATGATTACAGAAGCATGAAATCAGACGATTGTTGAGCTGTTCTTAGAGTTCCAAGAACTTGTATCAAGATGATACAAAGTCACAACATGATTAGAAGACCATGCATTGTAGTGACAATGCATGAGGAGTTGGAGATGAAAGAAGATCCATCCACAACTTCTAAGTGGGTGAAGTGGTTTAATGAAGTCCATGCACTAACACTTAGTGCATGTGAATCTGAAGAAGTCCAAATTTGATCTCTGATTAGATCAACGAAGACATTGAGAGAAATCTTTGATTCAGGAGCATCGGTTGATGGAAGAACCTTCAAGAATTCCATTCTTGAATAATGATTAAATGTTTAAGAGGAATGGAGGAATTATTAAGAAGAAGATGAGAAGAAATGAAGAGGAAGAAGTGGCTTGGCACTTGGCATGTTTTATTTGGAGAACTTTGTTTTTAACAAAGTCTTTATTCTGTCCTTTGCCAAAAAATTAGGCCAGCCAAGGCACCTTGGGGGTTCAACCCCAAGGCATGGGCACTAGGGCACCACGCCCGGGGGAACCCGTGGGGCGAGCCAGGGCGGCAGGGCGCACCGCAAGACACCGCATGGGCGCCAGGGGCACGCCCGGAGGAGCGCAGTGTGCATAGTGGGCGCCAGTGGCGCGGCCCGCAGGGAGCATAGTGGGCGCTAGAAGCGCGCCCGCGAGGAGCATAGTGGGCGCAAAGCGCGCCCGCAGAGAGAACCCGGTGCGGGGCGGCACCGGGAGGGGAGAAGTTCAACTGGCGTATGGTGGAGAGCGCCAGGGTAATAAACCGCGTGAAAATCTCGGGCCGTTTCGATGTGGGACGCGCATTTTTCACCCGGGACAGATCTGAGCCGTCCGTCTCATCGCGCGCCTTATCCACGCCGCACGATCCATCTCCACGGCGATGATCTAATCCAGGCCGTCCAAAGACCTGATCCGACGGCTCCCCGTCCATCTCCTTCCTCCAGCCATGCCGAAGCCTCCCGCGAGCACCCGCTGAACCAGAGGCCATCCGATCACCTGTTTTCGAGCATCCGGCCACCTCCGAGCAAACCGAGACCTCCATGGTGCTCGTCTGGCCACACCGAACCGAACCATGCTTAAAAATGGGCTTTCATGCAACGAGAGGAGAATTCGATGAAGGCCGAGGCAAACGAAGTTTCCGAGCCATTCGGTGTTGATGTTCTGCATGGTTTGGATCGAAGGAAGGCCGTGCATGCGTTCTAAGTCACATGCACGTGAAGGAAACCGAAAAATGGAAAGACCGCATTAAAACAGAGAAGAAGAACGAGATACGCGGAAGATATTTAACGCGTTTGAAGTTTTCAAAAGACCCCGCAGATTTCGGGCATTCAAAACGGTTTTCCCCGCGGATCATCCATGCTCCTCCACTGCCTATATAAAGAGGAGTCCGAGGCCGAGTGAAGGTTGCTGTTCATTCTTGAAGACCCGCGACGCTCTCTGCCTCGCGAAGTTAAATCCTGCGCATCACTTGCGCGACAGGAGGCTTCAAGTTTTGTTCCGCGCATCACTTGTGCGAAGAATCCCCGTGCAATCTGTTTGCACGGCTGAAGTCCTCGGTGCCATCCTTGGCCCGAAGGTGTTCCTTGCGCGCTGCTCTTTTGCGCGACAAGAAGAAGAGGTTGGGCTGCACCAACTTGCAAGCCCCCTCTGTGCACCGCGGCCCCCTGCGCGGTAAGCACTTGCGCAGCAGTGGCCACCCGAGGCCTTGCGTGCCTTGAACTGCTTGCACCCGTGGCTTGAGCGGCCCTTGTGGCTTGAGCCTTGCACGGTAGTGTTGAGGAGGAGGCCGCACCTTGCATCCCTTCATTTGATTGGTGTTCGGGTGTGTGCAATTGGAGGCCGAGACTACACATGGTATGTGTTTAAGAATTGGAGAAGGCCGCAACCAAGTGTGTGTGCAAGACAAGTGAACAAGAAGCCGAGGCCTTAGTGTATGTGTGCACATGTGAAGAAGATCAACCTTGAGGAGCACACACTTATGTGTGTGAATACAAAAGAACTGATCATTCTAAGTGATTGGGTTTTTGTGAGCAAGACCAACGAGATCTTTTGAAGACTGTTGAAGCTACTTGAAGTTTTGAACAACACCTTTGAAGAAGTGAAGTGAAGCCATGATGAAGATGATGCTGTGGAGTTGGGGGGTTTAACCAACTTGTAATTGGGGGGGGGGGTAACCAATTACTGTGTAATCATCTTTTGGCATAGTGAAGAATCCGTGTTGGGGGGTGTAACCAACACGGCAAGGAGTAGGTCTTTGTACCGAACCTTGTAAATCTCTGTGTTCTGTGCTCTCATTATTACTGCACCACTAAAAGAGTAGATCTAGGCTTTAACCAGCTGCAGAGGTTGAATTGATAAACCAAAGGGAACAATTCATAAAAAGAAAAAGTTATCACTGATTCACCCCTCCCCTCTCAGTGATCACAACCGATCCAGGCATTTCAAGTGGTATCAGAGGGAGGTTACCTCTGTAAGGATCTACTTCTGAGAAGATGGACAATCTGAATTCTGTTAATAGCAGGGGTGTTCCTACATTCGATGGAAAGAATTACCACAGCTGGAAGAATCGGATGTTACCCTACCTTCTATCTCTCGGCCTTGAAGTTAGAAATGCAGCCTTATTTGGATTCCCTCCTCTTGCTAATGAAGCTGCTATGACACTCGATGAGAAAAGAAATATGGAAGTTGATGGTAAAGCTCAAAATGCCATTCTTATGTCACTCTCAGAAAAGGTATACACAAAAGTCATGGGACTCAAGAATGCTAAAGAAATTTGGGACAAATTGGAAAATAGTTATAAAGGCAACATGAAAGTCAAGGAAGCCAAATTACAGATTTGGAGAAGCAAGTTTGAAGATGTCAAGATGGGAGAAGAAGAAAATATTGATGATTATTTCACAAGAGTCAATGAAATTGTCAGTAACATTCGGGGCTTTGGAGAAAAGTTGGAGGACTCCACTATTGTTAAAAAGCTAATGAGAAATTTTCCTGACAGGTTTGACCCCAAAGTCTCAGCATTAGAAGACAGAGATGATCTCTCTCTTGATGAACTACACAACATTCTCATTGCATATGAAATGAGGAAGATCCCAGTATTCAAGAAGAAGATCAAGGATGAGATGGCTTTTGAGGCCATGAGACAACTCAAGATAAAAGATGACGAAGTCCTAGAATCAAGTGATACTGACAATGAAGAAAAGGATGAAGATCTCAACACGATTATTTCTCTTTTTTCTAAAAGGTTTGGAAAAACTAAATTCAGGGGAAAATGGAAATCACCATCAAGATGTTTCAATTGCAATAACATCGGACACTTTGCTGTAAACTGCCCCAAGAAGAGATATAGTGCTCCAGAAGTTGAAGATGAGAAGTCACAAAAGAAGAAATGGAGTAGATACCCAAGAGAAGGAAACAAATCAGGTGTAAGAAAGAAAAGGTTCGTTCCAGGTGAAAGAAGAAGCTATGTAAGCAAAGAGGAAGAATCAGACTCTACTTCAGCCAGTCAATCAGAAGAAGAAACGAATTTTATGGCTCATGTGGAAAAAGGGTTTGATACCTGCAGCAGTGAAGATGATGAAAGTGAACGAACAGAGCTTGAATACATATTGAAAGATGAATTAGAGGCTTTCCTTGAGCAAAACATTAAACTCAAGAAAGATAAGAAATTGTTACAAAAAGAAAACTAAAAGAATGACTGAGGAGTTGGAAGAATGTATGAAGAAAGAGACAATGTACATTGAAGAAATCAAGAGACATAAACTGAAGGTAGCTGAGCTGGACAAGATAGCAAAAGATCTTGAGGAAAAACTTCACCTCAAAGAAGAAGAGAAATCAGTGACACATTCCAAGTGGATTGAAGCACAGAATAGCTTGACAAAGATGAGAGAAGACTTCAACAAGGCTGTTGAGGTCAAGGCAGAATCATCTTATGCTGGTGCTCAGAGGCAGGTCAATTTACCACTAAGTAAATCTCGAAATACATCTGTTATTCCTAACAATGCAGGTTCAAATATAAAATTGAGACAAACATGGCATGAACCAACCTATGTAAAATCATCTTCAATGGAAGAAAGGAAATCCTCAGGAAGGACTACTCAAATCTTGGACAGAAAATTACAACATGACTCTTATCAACAAAGAAGGTCAAGGTTCAGAGGCTACTGCTGGTGTTGTGGTGTGTTTGGACATAAGGCCTATGCATGCTGGTATAACATGTCTCGTCCAAACATGAGGCATGAGTCAAGGGGGAGACATCCTGAAACCCAGAGTGTTTTGCAGAAAGCATCAAAACCACCAACTCAGAACACATTTGACTGCCTGAGTGAAGCTTGTGGAAGATGTGACCAACAAGGTCATAGAACTGATAAATGTATGACAACTCTTCCTAAACAAAAAGTCAAAGACATGAAAGGGAAAGGCATTCAAGAAACCAATGATGAAATCACATGCTTTGCTGAAGTGGCTCTAAAAGCCAGCAGTAAAACCAAGTCATGGATTCTTGATAGTGGATGCTCATCCCACATGACTGGTGATACAAAAATTCTAAGCAACATTGAAAGTCATGAGGGAGGAACCGTGGTGTTTGGAAATGATCGTTCTCTGAAAATCAAGGGAGTTGGAAAGGCTATGATTGCAACAACAAATCTTAAATCCAATGATGTGTTGTTTGTTGAAGGATTAAAGCACAACCTACTCAGTGTAAGTCAATTATGTGATGATGGACATGAGGTGTTGTTCCAGAAGGACTCATGCATCATCAAGAGCTCAAAGGATGGAAAAATCATCACTCAAGGAAGAAGAACCACTGGAAATCTATTTCAAATTGGTGATCCCATCAATTCTTGTTTTCTTAGCTCTAAAGATGAAAACAACCTCTGGCATAGAAGACTTAGCCATCTTGGCCAAAGGAGTATGAGTAAACTTCTGAAGTACAATGTTGTACGAGATCTACCCAAATTAAAGAGAGAAAGAGATGAAGTATGCGACACATGTCAGATGGGAAAACTGACCCATAGGTCACACAAAGGAGTTGATATCATGACTACTAGGCCTCTTGAACTCATCCATACAGACATATGTGGACCGATGAGACAGAAGTCTACAAGGGGAGATTTCTATTTTATAACCTTCATTGATGATTACACTCGGATGACCAATGTCATGTTCATGAAACACAAGTCAGAGGCAATCACGATGTTCAAGACTTTCAGAAGACAGGCTGAGAAGGAACTAGAGCTCTGCATCAAGAAAGTAAGATCAGACAACGGAAAAGAATATACCGGTGATGTCTTTGAAAGCTATCTGGTCAAGCATGGAATCAAACATCAATATAGTACACCATATACTCCACAACAGAATGGAGTGGCTGAACGAAAGAATCGAAGCATAGTTGAAATGGGGAGGACTATGTTAGCTGAGCATGATATCTCTAAGTTTTTCTGGAGAGAAGCAGTATGCACTGCTATACACATACAGAACAGATGTCTCCTGAGACCAGAAACACAAACGACAACCTATGAAATGTGGTTTAACAGAAAACCAACTGTTAAATATTTCAAAGTCTTTGGCAGTCCCTGCATCATCAAGATTAAAAACATCAATCTGGGAAAGTTTGACGAAAAAGCTGAAGAAGGAATCTTTATGGGTTACCTACCTAATGGAAAAGGCTACAGATGCTGGAATAAGAGGTTGAATAAAATGATTGACTGCAGTGATGTCATAATAATTGAAAACAACACCAAACCATACACTGTGGATGATGATGACTCAAAGAATGACACAGCCTTGGAACATAAGAATGCAGAATTACCTGAGCCAACACCAACTGCTGGTGAGATCAACTCTGAATATACCAGTGATGAAGATGAAGGTAATGAAAATGGAAGAAGAAGATACAACAAATTGAAGAAGCATGTTGACACAGAAAATGTCCTTGGAGACCTACAGTCCTCAGTAAGAACTAGAAGAAGATTGAGATTGGAAGATCAGACTGCACTGGTTTCTCAAGTTGAACCTCACACAGTGGCTGAAGCAGTTGTACATGAGGAATGGATACAAGCTATGCATGAGGAACTCAATCAAATTGAAAAGAACTCCACCTGGGATCTTGTGCCAAGGCCCAAAAATAAAAATGTTATTGGAACAAAGTGGGTGTTTAGAAACAAACTCAATGAAAAGGGAGAAGTTTCCAGAAACAAGGCCAGACTTGTATGCAAAGGATATTCACAAATGGAAGGAATCGACTTTGAGGAAACCTTTTCACCAGTTGCAAGACTGGAAACTATCAGAATGTTCTTAGCAGTTGCAGCACACAAGCAGTACAAGGTCTATCAGATGGATGTGAAATCTGCATTTCTGAATGGAGATCTTGAAGAAGAGGTGTATATTGAACAACCAGAGGGATTTTTGCTAGACAAAGATGGCAGTATGGTGTGCAGATTGAGAAAAGCCTTGTATGGATTGAAGCAGGCCCCTAGAGCCTGGTACTCAAAATTGGATGGTTGTCTTAAAGACATGAAATTTGTCAAAGGAACAGTTGACAGTAACCTCTATGTCAGAGAAATGGCCAATGGTACCCTCATAGTCATTATCTATGTGGATGATATCATTTTTGCTGGTAACAAGGAAGGACTATGTGAAGAATTTGCTGAGCAGATGAAAAGAACTTTTGAAATGTCAATGCTTGGTCAAATGACATATTTTCTAGGATTTCAGGTGGAACAAAGACAAAACTCCATATTTCTTTCACAAGAAAAGTACGCAAGGGACTTAGTGAAAAGGTTTGGAATGGAAAGTTCAAAGGAAGTCTCCACACCCATTTCTGTCGGAACCAAGCTATGCAAGGATAAAGAAGGCAACAATGTTGATCAGAAATAGTTCAGAAGAATTATTGGCAGTCTACTTTATCTCACGGCTTCAAGGCCAGATATAGCATATGCAGTGACTTTGTGTGCCAGATTACAAAGTGACCCAAAAGAATCTCATTTAACTGCAGCCAAAATAATCCTGAGATATGTTAAAGGAACCCTCAACTATGGACTCTTATACAAACACAGTGCAAACATACAGTTGTTGGGATTCACAGATGCTGATTGGGCTGGTGATTGCACTGATAGAAGATCCACATCTGGTGGAATCTTCTTTCTGGGAGAAGGATGTGTTAGCTGGTACAGCAAGAAACAAAATTCTGTAACATTGAGCACAGCTGAAGCAGAGTATGTGGCCGCTACACATGCATGTACTCAAATGATTTGGATGCAGGTGCAGCTATCAGATTTGAGGATTAAAGCTGAAAAACCATTGAGGATCTTATGTGATAATCAAAGTGCAATTGGGTTGTCTAAGAATCCTATCCAACACTCCAGATCCAAGCACATTGATATAAAATATCATTTCATCAAATAAAGGGTCGCCAGTGGAGACATCAAGCTAGACTACATTCCTACTCAAGATCAGGTGGCAGATATTTTCACCAAAGCTATGCCTACGGAAAGATTTTTTGAATTGAGGCTGAAACTTCATGTTCAGCCTTCTACTCTCACTTGAGGAAGAAGAAGGTCCCTCCTTATTCCCTAAATTTTTTTTTGTATTCTTGTACTTACATGCAGGGAATTGAAGGAGATGAGTGCATCCCCTGAGGGGGAGCATTGGTAGTTGAATATGTGCAGGTTCCAGAAGCTCTATACTATGAGTATGGCTTTCATTCATCCCTTTGCATTTGTTGGCCAATAAGGGGGAGAAATCATCAGGCACAAGGCACACGACACTCTATCAGTGTGCTTCGGAGTATTGACAACCAAATACAAAGGGGGAGATTGTTGTGCCCAAGTGAAGTAATTGCATTTGTTGTCAATAACTTGTCATGGTGTGCCATCTGATGAAGTACATCTTGAAGATTGATGATTACAGAAGCATGAAATCAGACGATTGTTGAGCTGTTCTTAGAGTTCCAAGAACTTGTATCAAGATGATACAAAGTCACAACATGATTAGAAGACCATGCATTGTAGTGACAATGCATGAGGAGTTAGAGATTAAAGAAGATCCATCCACAACTTCTAAGTGGGTGAAGTGGTTTAATGAAGTCCATGCAACAACACTTAGTGCATGTGAATCTGAAGAAGTCCAAATTTGATCTCTGATTAGATCAACGAAGACATTGAGAGAAATCTTTGATTCAGGAGCATCGGTTGATGGAAGAACCTTCAAGAATTCCATTCTTGAATAATGATTAAATGTTTAAGAGGAATGGAGGAATTCTTAAGAAGAAGATGAGAAGAAATGAAGAGGAAGAAGTGGCTTGGCACTTGGCATGTTTTATTTGGAGAACTTTGTTTTTAACAAAGTCTTTATTCTGTCCTTTGCCAAAAAATTAGGCCAGCCAAGGCACCTTGGGGGTTCAACCCCAAGGCATGGGCACTAGGGCACCACGCCCGGGGGAACCCGTGGGGCGAGCCAGGGCGGCAGGGCGCACCGCAAGACACCGCATGGGCGCCAGGGGCACGCCCGGAGGAGCACAGTGTGCATAGTGGGCGCCAGTGGCGCGGCCCGCAGGGAGCATAGTGGGCGCTAGAAGCGCGCCCGCGAGGAGCATAGCGGGCGCAAAGCGCGCCCGCAGAGAGAACCCGGTGCGGGGCGGCACCGGGAGGGGAGAAGTTCAACTGGCGTATGGTGGAGAGCGCCAGGGTAATAAACCGCGTGAAAATCTCGGGCCGTTTCGATGTGGGACGCGCATTTTTCACCCGGGACAGATCTTAGCCGTCCGTCTCATCGCGCGCCTTATCCACGCCGCACGATCCATCTCCGCGGCGATGATCTAATCCAGGCCGTCCAAAGACCTGATCCGACGGCTCCCCGTCCATCTCCTTCCTCCAGCCATGCCGAAGCCTCCCGCGAGCACCCGCTGAACCAGAGGCCATCCGATCACCTATTTTCGAGCATCCGGCCACCTCCGAGCAAACCGAGACCTCCATGGTGCTCGTCTGGCCACACCGAACCGAACCATGCTTAAAAATGGGCTTTCATGCAACGAGAGGAGAATTCGATGAAGGCCGAGGCAAACGAAGTTGCCGAGCCATTCAGTGTTGATGTTCTGCATGGTTTGGATCGAAGGAAGGCCGTGCATGCGTTCTAAGTCGCATGCACGTGAAGGAAATCGAAAAATGGAAAGACCGCATTAAAACAGAGAAGAAGAACGAGATACGCGGAAGATATTTAACGCGTTTGAAGTTTTCAAAAGACCCCCGCAGATTTCGGGCATTCAAAACGGTTTTCCCCGCGGATCATCCATGCTCCTCCACTGCCTATATAATGAGGAGTCCGAGGCCGAGTGAAGGTTGCTGTTCATTCTTGAAGACCCGCGACGCTCTCTGCCTCACGAAGTTAAATCCTGCGCATCACTTGCGCGACAGGAGGCTTCAAGTTTTGTTCCGCGCATCACTTGTGCGAAGAAGCCCCGTGCAATCTGTTTTCACGGCTGAAGTCCTCGGTGCCATCCTTGGCCCGAAGGTGTTCCTTGCGCGCTGCTCTTTTGCGCGACAAGAAGAAGAGGTTGGGCTGCACCAACTTGCAAGCCCCCTCTGTGCACCGCGGCCCCCTGCGCGGTAAGCACTTGCGCAGCAGTGGCCACCCGAGGCCTTGCGCGCCTTGAACTGCTTGCACCCGTGGCTTGAGCGGCCCTTGTGGCTTGAGCCTTGCGCGGCAGTGTTGAGGAGGAGGCCGCACCTTGCATCCCTTCATTTTATTGGTGTTCGGGTGTGTGCAATTGGAGGCCGAGACTACACATGGTATGTGTTTAAGAATTGGAGAAGGCCGCAACCAAGTGTGTGTGCAAGACAAGTGAACAAGAAGCCGAGGCCTTAGTGTATGTGTGCACATGTGAAGAAGATCAACCTTGAGGAGTACACACTTATGTGTGTGAATACAAAAGAACTGATCATTCTAAGTGATTGGGTTTTTGTGAGCAATACCAACGAGATCTTTTGAAGACTGTTGAAGCTACTTGAAGTTTTGAACAACACCTTTGAAGAAGTGAAGTGAAGCCATGATGAAGATGATGCTGTGGAGTTGGGGGGTTTAACCAACTTGTAATTGGGGGGGGGGGGTAACCAATTACTGTGTAATCATCTTTTGGCATAGTGAAGAATCCGTGTTGGGGGGTGTAACCAACACGGCAAGGAGTAGGTCTTTGTACCGAACCTTGTAAATCTCTGTGTTCTGTGCTCTCATTATTACTGCACCACTAAAAGAGTAGATCTAGGCTTTAACCAGCTGTAGAGGTTGAATTGATAATCCAAAGGGAACAATTCATAAAAATAAAAAGTTATCTCTGAGGGGGACTTTTGTTGACACTCCTTTCATCACAGAATATAAAGATCGGAAAAGGGGAATATCTAAGCAAAAAGTGATTCATCCTTTGAAGAAACATCAAAAATCGACAAAGGGATGAACAAGGAGAACATTTCCCATAGGTCGCGCAAGTTCCCTTATGGTCGCGCAAGTACACTTGCGTGCAGCCTAGTGGTCGTGCAAGTACTTGCACTACGACTTATGGTCGTGCAAGTGACTTGCGCGACCTAAGTGATAACCGCCCGGTAACCGCCCGGTAACCGCCCAGGGTCTTCTTTTGCCTATAAATAGACCCTGTGGGCCCCCCATTCGAGAGGATCTTTTTCCAGAAACTCGAATTGAAGCTCCCGACGCCCAAGTCTCTTCTCAAAGCTTTCGGAAAACTTCTAAGGTAATTTCTTACCTAGAATGGAAGATCTAAAGAGAAGAAGGAATGTCAAAGTGTTGAAACTTATAAACACTTGCACGCCGACTTATTTCCTTCAATATAACTTGCACGTCCCTTTTCTGGAAGAACCGCAAGAGGATTCTAAAGGGTTTAAAAAAGAGTCGCTCAAATATTTCAATGCTGGTTGAAAATCGCGCAAGTACACCATGTGTCACGCAGGTATACCTGCGCGACCAAAACTTGCGCGCCCACGGAAGACTTGCGCGCCTTTCAAGACTTGCACGCCCTTATCTTTTTGGGTTCCCATCTTGCCCATTTTTACCCCTCTTAAGCCATTTCACCTTTCCTATTCAAGATTCAGTCTTCAAGACACTCTTCAAAGCCATTTATGGCATGATTTCTTGATTTGATTTCCTTATCTGAAAGGAATTCGGTGGAATATCTCTCAAAACCTAGTGATTTATACATCTTTATGTCATCAAAGATTGAGAGTTCGTTCATTCAACCTCATTCTTTAAGATGAGAGAATCCTTAATCTGGGTCTCCTTTTCAGGAATAATCCCCAGTTATAAATCCTTTAATTTGGGAATCCTTCATTAGAAGTAAGCCCCAAATTCTTAAAGTTCCCAAACTTGGGCATCCTCCTCATGAGTAAGCCCCAATCATAATTCTTTAACTTGGGCATCCTTCTTAGGAGTAAGCCCCAAACTCAAATATGGGCATCCTTCTTAGGAGTAAGCCCCAACCTCAAAACATGGGCATCCTCCTTAGGAGTAAGCCCCAAACCTTAATCCCTAACCTGGGTCTCCTTTTCAGGAATAAGACTCAGTCATAATCTTGGGCTTCCTTTTAAGGAGTAAGCCCCAAGCCCCCTTAAATTTCTCTTAACCAGTCCTAATTTACCCTTGATTTGGGTTTCCTTTTCAGAAGTAAAACCCAATCATAAGTCCCCTCCTAACTTGGGCATCCTCCTTAGGAGTAAGCCCCAAGATTAGAGTATTCAAATCTCCATAAATCACATATACCTTTATGGACCCTGTTCCTGGATTTTCTCCCTAAAAGTAAATCCTAAACCTTCATCTATCCGGGCAGTCATACATACATAAGCCCCAAACAAATTCTTATGATTGCATCTTTCATGGCACAATTGTCTAATTTTTACCAATACCTCTTGTTTCTCACACCGAGCATGACTCACGTGAGCTTAGAGGGTAAAAGTAATTATGACATTCTTCTTTGAGCCATCAATCATAAACATCATACTCCATTACTCAAACTATGTGGGTTCTGATTCCTTTTCCAAAACAAAGGATACGTAGGTAGCCCATTTATGGGTTCGATCCCAACTTTGAAATAATCCATGTCCTTCTGAATGACGATAAACTTCAAGTGCCCCACTGAGTGGCTTTAAAACCAGCCTGGTCATCATAATGACCAAGAGACTTTTATATAAATGTTTTGAAGGATACCATTGACCAATAATCTCTAAACAGATATAGATGATTCTCTATTGATGAAGAACCTCGAATACATATAAAAGATTCTCTAAATTTCTTGCATATTTAATCATTGATTGTTAAAACTAAAGGAAAGCACATTTTATACTTGGTAATGTAATAAGGATTCACGAACATAACTTAAATCTATAAAGAGAGTCCCGGAGTAGACAATAATTCCCCTCAAAAAGGTGTGATGAGTCCGACCTCCCATCCTCTCGACCAATGCAAATTCCTAAGCCTCATCAGTCCACAAGCTAATGAGCGCCTACCTTTGGAAAGTAGGTCCAAACTGATGTGGAATCATTGGATGTTTCCGGTTCTACGTACAAACCCGCTAGAAACTGATCGGAACGTTTGAATCTCTCGTCCAAGAGGTCATCCCCAAAATCCGTGAGGAAACAGATAGTGAATCTCGTGACTTATATTCCATGTGGAGTAGAAAAGTGCAGTTGAGATGTTCTGAACTAGGATAGCAGGTTGTGTGATATAGTTTGTTATGATTTCCAAACAAGATTCTATGACTAGTTTCACCTCAATACTCTATGAGAGGAGTGGTCTAGTGAGTTCATGCATCTACATTAGGATGTTATGACAGTTATGGAGTACTCAGAATGATTTACATAGCTGCAACGTTTTGTGTCGACATACCATAATGATGAGTTATCGAGGGAGAGATGATTTGAGGAAGGCCTTCGACAAGTCATTCTATCAGAGTTCAATGTGTTCGGGTTGACCTCTATTACTAAAGTTGTGAATCAACTACTATTTATAGAGCAGAACCTGAGTGAATCTGGGGGTGTAGAGCTAGGTAGTGCAGTCTCTCTAACTAGTGGTTCAGCGCCCTCAGTTAAGAAGCACCGTTTTGAGGATTCCTGTGATATGAGAACCATCTAGGACACTAGTGATGGAATTTTAATTTTTTATAATTAGTGTAGAAGATGGGGACACACAAGGAATCGATGTGATCACGACCTAGTCGAGTGCCAAGATTGTGGGAGGATCGTTAATGTGCAACGTTTATGCGAAGATTCCCTTTAGCAGTGGGTGGTAGGGGGTCATCTCCAATACTAGGTTTGATAGCAGGTTTTAGGAATCCATGTCAAGAAGGGAGATGGAGTGGTACTGGTTGATAAAGACGAGGTGGTGGTGGTCTGGGATGAAGAAACCAGACACCAGTTGTACCGAGACAGCAGAGTGGGCCTATTATAGACATTGAGGTTGTGTCATTGGGTAACAAATCAAGATGGATATATTATGTAAAACCTACCCCTAAGGAGTAGGGAACTAAACCATCTATGATGAGAGGTACGATCTTAATAGCCTCAACTCATGTATCTTCTCTTTTTGACACATGTGCATCACATAGTTTCATATTTTTACATGTTATGGAGATACTTGGGATCATGATTTAGTATTTTGATAATGTTATGAGGCTTGAAACTCCACTAGGGATCATAATAGAGGATTTACATCAGTGTAGGGAGTAACCCATTTATGTTGGTGGGTGTCTCTTCATCTAGAATCTATTTTTCCTCAAGATAATTGGGTTTGATATCTTCTAAGGATGGACTGACTAGTTGTTTATCAAGCCTTCATTGATAGTTATCGCCAGAGGATGAATTTCACATCACCAGAGGGAATGGTTTATACTCACAAGGGTGAATGAGATGTCTAAGTAGGCCGAGCTGGACCAGAGAATCATGGTCTAGGAAAGATGATAGCCGAGATTTCTAGTTTATATCTAGATGATTAGGAAGCATGTCAGGAAGACCTTCCTCCAGTGTTTGATCATTTTAAGGATGTTTTCCTAAATGGATTTTATGATTTACCTATTAATAGATAGGTGGATTTCTCCATCAAGCTAATTCTAGGAGCATCACCAGTTTCCATTCCTCCTTATAGGATGGCTACGATAAAGTTTCATGAGCTCTAGAGGTAACTAGAGAACTTGGAGGAAAATGGGTTTATATGACCCAGTACTTCTATTTTGTCTTCAATGATTCTTTTTGCGAAAAAGGTGTATGGTACCCTTAGTCTATGTGTGGATTATCAAAAATTAAACCATCTAATGGTTAATAACTAACGTCCTTTTCTACATATAGATGAACAGTTTGATCAGATTCGAGGAGCTAGGGTGTTTTTGAAAATTGATTTGAGACCGATATATCACTAGGTATGCATTCGGCCTATAGACATACCTTATACAATATTTCCTAGAATATATAATATATATGAGTATCTGGTTATGTTGTTCGGTCTCACGAACACATCATCTATTTTTATGGCATTGATGAACCATCTTTTCAATCTTTATATGAATTTGTTTGTGGTGGATTTTTTGGATGATATCTTGGTGTATACTAAAAATTGACATGACCATTCCAAAAATCTTGAGATCATTTTGAATACACTAAGAGAGCATAAGTTATATGATAAGATCGCAAAATTCCACTTTTCGATGGATAAGATTTACTTCATCAGTCGTATTATCTTAGAGACAAGAGTATCAGTAGACCTAGAGAAGGTGAGACCTGTAGTTTCCTAGTTATATCCCAAGAATGTTTTTGATATACAATGTTTATTGGTGATAGATAGATATTACATGTGTTTTATAAAAGAATTATCATTCTTAGTAGCTCTATTGAAGGGATTGACTAATAAGGGTAGGAATTTGGTATGGATAGATACCTGTGAGATAGCCATTTCGAAGATGAAATTGAGATTGACCTCAACACCAGTCCTAATTCTTCCAAAGTAGGGTAGGAGCTACGCTATGTATTATGATGCATAAGTTTTCATTCTAGGAGTAGTTCTGATTTAGGGGGATTGAGTTGTGGTGTACAGTTCTCAGTAGTTGTGGCCACACAAGAAGAATTATCTAACCTATGATCTCGAGTTAGCTATAGTTTTTCATTCTTTGCACTGTTGTAGACATTATTTTTTAGGATATCATCTTGTGGTGTGCCCTTAGCACAAAATCCTCAAGTACATATTTGCGTGATCTGAATCTGTGGAAGAAAAGGTGGGTGGAATACCTACATTATTTTTACTTTGAGCTTGCCTATACGCCTGGGAAGGTAAATTTAGTTGACGATGAACTGAACAAGAGGACTTAGATAGAGGTATTTCAGCAAGACTGTAGCAAGTGGAAACACATAGATTTGTACTCTCAGATGAACTTGGAGGTTCAAGATAGTTAGGGATATAATTTTCATTCATCCTTAATTGTGAACTATACCCTACTGGATAGAGTGAGGATGAGTAATCTATCAGATTTAGAGGGCCTAGTCCTATTAGGTGAGGACGCACCTCTTGGTTTGACCATAGATGAGGATGAGATCGTGTGTATCCATGTTTGATTTTGGGTTCTAGTGGAAATATATAGGGAGATAATCTAGGAGTTTTAGGCTTTATCTTGGACAGTACATCCTGGTGTTACAAAGATGCACCTTGACTTGTACCATCATTACTTCCTTCCAGGTATGAAGTGATAGGTTGCTAGTTTTGTTATGAGATTTTCCACCTATCAGTATTCAAAGGAAAAACATCGGTGACCAATTGGGCCTTTACAGTAGCTTTCTATTCTCGAGTGGAAATGGGATTATGTCATGATGGATTTCATGACAAGATTACCGAGCCTGCATAGAGGTAGCGATGATGTGTGAGTTGTTGTTGAAAGGCTCACAAAGGGTTCACATTTCCTTTCAATCAAGGAAACATTAAGTGTAGATGAGTTTGGGAGGTTTTATATTTGTGAGATAGTATGAATTAATAGGGTCTTGTGCACCATCATTTTAGATAGGTATGCCCTATTTATGCCTTTTTTATGGAAGATTTTGTAGAGGGTTCTAGGTACAAAGGTTCTTATGAGCATGACATACCACCCTCAGGCTAATAGCCAGTCAGAGCGTATGATTCAGGTGATTGAGTACATGATGCGAACACACATTCTGGATTTTGGGGGCTCTTTGAAGAGGCATATTCCCCTATTTGAGCTCGGAAACAATAATAGTTATCATGAAACTATACAGATGACACCTTATGATTATTTGTATAGTAGGACATTTAAATCTCCCTTGTGATGGATAGAGGTAGGCAAGGAAGCTTTACTGACACCACATCTCATGCAAGAGACTTCTGAGCAGGTCTAGTTGATCAGAAAGAGGATGGATACTGCACAGTCTTAATATAAATCTGACGCCGGTCACCATAGATGAACACTAGAGTTCAAGGTTGGGGATATGGATTTTTACATGTTTCATCGAGGCTAGGACATAGACAGATCATGAGATAGGATAAGATTGCACAACAATATGTTGGATCATTTAAGATTCTAGAGAGAGTCAGGCCAATAGCCTATAGATTTCAGTTACCTTAGTGGTAATAGGGAATGCACGACACCTTCCACATATCTCATATACTTTCTTATCATTTAGACCCATCTCAAGATTTTTAGATTGAGGAGGTTGATTTATAGGTAGATGCATCCTTTAAAGAGAATATGATTCGTATTGTTGATATGATCATGAATGTTCTCTAAGGATAGTTAATTCCTCTAGTATGGGTTCTATGGAAGAATAAACATTTATAGGATGATACTTGAGAGTGGGAGGCTGACATACATGCTCAGTCATTGAAGTTATTCTCAAAAAAATATTGACCCCCTTGAGAGGGAAATTCATAGAACAATTTCATTATGAGGGGATGATTTTAAGATCCCATGCTTTCATATGAGGTAACAATACGTTTATTATCAGTTTAAATGCATGTTTACAGCCTAATGTGAATAGACATTTCGGTTATGGGGGGTATTAGTGGTATTTGGGGCTTGTTCGGATCCTAAAACCTGACTTTTTGGAAGAAAATGATAGGTCACACGATTAGTAGAAACCGTGCAGGGAAGGTTGCATAGTCAATACTAACTATGCAAGGATAGAAAGTGGGGTATTATAGGCCACATAGTTTGAGGAAACCATTCAAATTGATGTGCATTATTGTGGAAGGCAGCTGCAATTTTTAGAAAATCTGATTCACACAGTTTACACAAGGTTTGGAAAACCATGCGCACTATCCTTGCAAAGTACCCCTCCTTACAATAGTGGGTGGATGGTTAGCGCACAGTTTTTCCAACCCTGTGCCAAACCCTGCAACCCTGTTTTTTGGGTAAAATTAAAAAATCACCATTAATTAATCTTATAACTTTAAACCTAATTTATATTCTCATCTGTTGGTAGAACCTTCAACTTGAGATATTCTATTTGAATCTATTTCATTGATTTTGATCCATCTCCTCTATCTAATCTTGGATTCCAATGTCATCAATCACGTTCAATCTATATAGGTGAGTACTCAATTCCTTTGGTGTCATTCTTCATTCTTCTTCATATCAATAGAGTTATTTAGGTGCCAGATCGTTTTCACTATTTTCAGGTTCTTCATCGGTTCTTACTTTTTTCCCTATCTGAGTAGAATTAGTTGATGATACTGGACGAGCACTCTACTACTGACCTATGGTAGGTCATCTATATTTTTCATATTTGGTTTGGTGTTTTATAGAGCTATTTTTTGTTGTTCTTCCCACTAGACTTTCCAACGCGACATCGAAATTGTATCAATTAATTGAATTAAATGAAATGGAACCTATTAGGGATTCGATTTAGTTCATTTAATTTTAGTTGGATGTTGTTTCCACAACCTAGGTCACCCATGGGGTGTTACCTTTGCCTTTTCCATTTGTTAAATCACCCAAGGGGTGTGTTTTAATGCTTCCCTAGTTATAGGAATCCTGTTAATAAATTAATTGAACTGATTTGATTAATTTAAATATGTATTGCCTCATTTTCCATGTGTTTCCAAGTTATTACTCGAATGTATTGACTAAATGGATTAGATTGAAATGTTATATGAGTAGTTAAACTCATTGGTTTCATTTGAATGAGAATTTTATTATGAGTGGGTATACTCATTGAGATTGAATGAAAATTGACGAATGGTTACATAGAATTCCATGTGTGTGCTACACCAAGGTCATGGAATCAGTAAAGAATGCATTGGAATTGTATTCTACTTGGATTTTGATTCCATGGGATTCCTTGGGACTTGCAACCCCTTGGATCCAGTTTGTCTTGGGATCGTAGTGGACATGGTCAGTTGACATGCTCCTTAGACCCCAACTCAAGCCTTATCGGGTTTCCATTGAGATTCTCCTGGGACAAGATGAGGCTGCCTTGGTCCACTATACCTTGGATCCAGCCTTACAGGGTCAGACACTTTGATTATATGGAACGATCATGTTAAATATGACTTGCATGATTATACGGCTCAGTCATGGTATATATGACATTTCTTGTTATACCATTCGGTCATAGTTATTATGAGATACGTATTATAAAGAAAGGTCATGGGTGTTATGATATGAATTATATATGAAAAGACCATGGTATTTACTTCTATTTACATTATTGATGCCTTGTTATAGGAGTTTGAACCATGTTTTCAGGGAGCCTTGTTGGGCTATTCAGTATCACTTGTTTCTTAGTATACATGCCATGGGAACTTCCCTCTTTTACTGCATAACTATGATATATATATATATATCACTCTACTTTATATTGTTATATTGAAAAAACAATATTGGTTATAGACCTTTGGGTGGTTACCAACTGGTATTGTATTTCATACCCTATTTGGGCCATCGCGGGGTACCCGGACAGAATTTTTGGATGTAGTTAGGGATCAGGGAAAGCAACTGTAGTTTGATTCCTAACCTTGTACCCTGCATAGGAGCAGGGGATCACGAGACCGAGCTAACGATCGTGATGCTCGCTGGAGATAGTGCCTCTTGGTCTTTTTGGTAATTTTTTACATGTATTTTATTGATTCCATGTATACCAATTTTGGATTTTTTGTAGAAATATGACATGTATCATCATTTTTTGTATATGAGATACTTTTGGCATTATTTATATATTTCTATTGTTTATCTATTGTATGATTGTTATACTTATAACACTATTCAATGTTATTGATATTCCGCTATTTTACACTCTGGTAATGAGGGGATAGTCTCCCCAATGACACACCCTAGGCCCTCACTACTAGTTAGAAACCTCTAGAATTTGGGGAGATGTGCTTGATTCTATGTAGCCAACCTGGATCAGGGCATTATTGAGTGGCATCAAGGTTCGAGACATTATAAAGTGGTATTGGAGAGCTTTTTATTTTTCTGTTTCATTATTTTCTGATAATAGACAGGGATGGGAAGGAATATGAATTTGGTAATGAAATGTGTCTGGATGTAGCTAACCCATGTACAGAAAAAAGAAATATTGAATCAAAGGAAAATTTTTGTCATCTCATGCATCATTTAGGCAGCCGCTAAAGCTCAAATTCCATGCATTATGTCATGCCATATTGGACAAAATGATTTTTTGCATGATTTTTTTACAGGTTCTATACGTTTTTGATAGACTTATATACAGGAAATTGAGAAACATGGTTGGTACTCAGAGTGTCTTCTATAATCTAAGTTTTCTTTTCCTAATTAGGCTACAATAGACACCTTAAATAGCCAATTATGGCTTGTTGACTCATGAATCATGAGTTTCATGGACTGGAACATGTTATGTTGTGAATTAAGTGGACGTCATATTTTGGTTCTTAAGGAGAATGGGCCCTTATGGATCAAAATTTGGAAAACCATTTGATTCAACCATTTAAAATGGAATGTGGAATGAATATTAAATTCAAATGGAAAATTGAAATGATAAATAAAAAACTCAAACAAGACCTAGTTTTTGACTAGGAAATAGGTAGTGTCTCTAGTGACTTTTGTGACTTTTTATTTTATAAAGCCTTGGTTTTAGGAGTGGGTTGTAATGAATGACCTGTTTATATGAAGTTTTTTACCCTTCCTACGCTTTTGAGTTTTAAAATTTGATATCATTATTTTATGAGGCATGTGTTTGGAATTGTAGAAGAATACCACCATGACGAACTCCAATCATATGCCTGGAGGGTGGTTATTACCACCCTCCAGAGGTGGTGGGCCATGGGCCTCATATGGATCCTCATTTAGTGATAGTTGTGGCACCAGTAGTTTTTTCGAACACATGTGCTAAATAACAATTCCACAAGTGGTTTTATCACTTTATACAGACTTTTTAGGGAGCACCGCAGCCTTCCTTATTTATGGATGAGCTAACATGTGTGTTTTAGCAGTATCATACTCCCACATTTTTTAGGGATGGTAGTCTATAGGATACTGAGGAATATATTTAGTCTATGCTATCGATCTTCGAAAATTTGGAGACACTTTTTGAGAGGAGAGTGAAGCTCATGAATTATATGCTACGTGGAGCAGCAAATCGTTGGTGGGATGTTCTGAACTAGGCTGAAAAACTATAAGATATGGTTTGGGATGATTTCAAAACCAGGTTATATGACTAATTTTACCCTAAGTCTCTAAGGGAAGAGTGATCTAGTGAGTTCATGCATCTGGAGTAGGATGCTATGACAGTTATGGAGTACTCAACATGCTTTACATAGCTACATCATCTTATGCCAATGTACATTACTGGTGATTTATCGAGGGTGAGATGCTTTGAAGAAGGTCCCTGACATGCCATTAGATCTCAATTCAACATGTTCAGATTGACCTATATCACTCATGTTGTGAATCAGGTGCTAATTGCAGAGATAATCCTGTGGGAAACTAGAGTCATAGTGTAGGGAAGTGCAGTCTCTCAACCCAGTAGTTTAGCATCTTTAGGTAGGAAGCATCATTTTGAGGCATCCCATGAGATGATCACTAACAAGGCCACTAGTGCTAACAGTTCAATTTTTTGTCATCAAAGTGGCAGATGGGAACACATGAGGAATCATTGAAATCAAGACCCAAATTATCATAGTTTCTATATTTCCCAAAATTTTAGTCAATGGCCTTCAGACCGCAGATCCCCGAAGTAGCGGCGTATTTCCCCCACAACCTTCAATGAGCACACTAAAGAGATTGCTTAATGAGAGATGTGGTATAGTGTGTAGTATGGGACTTTAGTATTTAGCCCAGTATTATCCAATTGGATTAGGCTACACCAATACAACATGATCTATAATTGTATTGAAGTGTCCACTTAAAAACCAAGAATTGGACCCAGGGTGAAGGAAGATAACTAATTCCTAATATCAACCCTTTCTCCTACCACACACATAGCATATATAATGGACATTAATAAAAAAGTTAATGATTCACCAACCTTCGTAACAATCTGCTGGGCAGAAGAATTGATGAGCTTAACCTATGGTGGATTATTCAAAAAGAGACAAATATGGCCCTTAGTTTGGATGCCCATGCATTTGATAATCCATAACCATCTTGGAATAATAATTATAAATGGTTGCGACCTTATTTTTTAGATTCAGAATTCAAAGTAGTGAAATACATTTGGGTCTGATCGTTTTTGATGGTTGAGGAAAAAAATCCACAAGCATCCGATATTATTGTGGTATAAATGGAAAGAAATATGAGAAGGTTTGGTCACCTGAGAAACCTTTTTTACAACATGATAATGCACCCAATCTGGGAGATGTGATTGGAGAAAATTTCCATCCCCACTAAAGAGTAGTTTTTATTTTTATCTTTACTCCTTTGATAACCTGCTAATAATGGATAGAATTTCATTTCAACACTAACCCCCCACTAAAGGATCAAAATTGTTGAGATCTAGATTGTAAGGGGAGATATTGATAAAAAAGAAATGATATTGAGGGGAGAAATTGGTTTTTTATCTTTTTCGAGGTAACTTAAAGGGGAGATAAATGATAAGGGGAGAAATGGAGAGGAATTTTTTTTCTAATGCTATTGTTTTTAAATAACCCCAAAATTGGGATGATTTGGAAATAAATGATGGTGGATGGTTGTTAATATTTTAAAATTCCAATTTTATCTCTATTTTATACATGTATTATAAAATAATTTCTTTTCTTTTACTTTAAAAATATTCACCAGAGAAGATTAATAGAAATCCAAATCATTTATTTTCTTTTACTATGTTATTGATCCAAACACAAATAGAGAAATAAAAATAATTTCTTTTTCTTTTATTTTCTTTTATAAACTATAAAATAATTTCTTTTCATTCAATAAGATCTCACAAAAAATAGTCTGGGAGAGGGAGATCTTTCCTTTGAGAAACCCAATATTTATTCCAATTCATTAATCATGGGGGATGGAGGATCACAAAGAGCTTTTCCTACCTCACAACTGAGAAGGATTGAAGGATACACATCATCTATGACATTGGGGAGGATGGAATGAATTTTCATATCATTAAATAAATTATAGGAGAAAAAGGATTCCATGAAACCATATTTTCCATAATATTTACCCATTTAAAAGGGAAATAAAGATAGCAATGGGGGTGACTGTGAAATTAACTCTTAGGATCATAGGATTGTCTAACAAAAATAAAGGGTTATAGAAAATTATACTCTATAATTAAGGATGAAGGGAAAATTAATGAATGACACCCACCTTAGGGTGACCCCTTCATACCCATTTTCTGGTGATTTAGATCCACATCTAATGTTGCAAAAGTCACTGATGGATCAAACTGAGAAGCAACCCCTAATTGACGCAATACCTTTTTTGAGCCACTATCTAGAGGGGTTATTAAAGTCTCATCATCTTTAGAAATAATACTCTCCTCTTTTGGATGAGGATGGTGATCCTATCACTTAAAGGATTCATTAAGATCCTAAAAAATCTAATCAGAATGGAATTATAAAATTATTTCCAGCAAGAACTGTGTGGGATAGAAAGGATAAAGATAGTGGGATCAAAGGAAGACAAATACACATAGTGGAAGGGCTATATTGGTTCTAGGATCTAACAAATCATTCAATGATTGATAGAGAAGGGAGATCCAGGACAAACATAGATATTAGATACCATTTGTGTCTAGAGAGAGAGATGGTTCTAGATTGACAAAAAAAAGTTTACCATTGTTTATGTTGGCTATACAATATAGGACAAGTGAGAGAGAAAAATGTAAGAGAACACAAACAATATTTCAATCTATTATTGCACATATTTTTTAGATTAAAATTTCCAATAATTTTTAGGCATTTACAAATAAATGAAATGGACACATTAAGAAATGAAACTGACACATTAATGAAATGAAAAACTAAATGGAAATATTAAAGAAATTAAACATCCACATGGGGAACACCCTTTGAATTTACACCGTATGTATTTGGTTTGTAATTCCAACATTCCCATTCAGACCAAAAAATGCTTCATTTTGAGCATCGTTATTAGCTGTTTGAATTCCTCTTTCAGTAATTCCTTTGTGAAAATATCATCTACCTATTCCTTAGTATGGAAATAATCCAATTTTATTGTTTTCTTCTTCACATTATCTCTCAGAAAATGATATCGGGTATCAATGTGTTTTTTCTTCCATACTGCACCAGCTTTTTGGATAGTACGATTGCTGACTTATTATCTACATATACGACTATTTATCCATCCTATGGATGCTTTAACTCATTTAACATGTTTATCAACCAAATTCCTTCACAAATAGTGGACGATACTGCTATGTACTCTACTTCACATGTGGATAGGGTGACCACACTTTGCTTCTTCAAATTCCATGTGAAAGCTGTTTTCCAAGAAAGAATATGTATCTATTGGTACTTTTTCTTTCAAATTTTTCACCTCCCCAATCACTTTTTAATTATCCATATAGCTTGAATTCATCACTGTATGGATATAAAAGACCAAATTCCATTATTCCTTTGACATACCTAAGGATTATTTTTGCAGCTAGCCAATGTTATTATTTTGGTGCTTCCATGTACATTATTTGAATACCAAAACTATAGACCATATCAGGACTTGTTATTGTGAGGCACCTTATACTTCCAATAATACTCTTAAAATAAAGTTGATTCAACACTTCTTCATTCTCCATCTTTTGTGAGTTTTAATCCCATTGCTATAGGAGTTTTTACGGTGTTGCAATTGGCCATCTTGAACTTTTCAAGAAATTCCATGGGATACTTATTCTAAGATATATAGATGATACCAAGTTGTTTCTTTACTTATATGCCCATAAAAAAGGATATAATATCTCCTTAGGTCATCTCAAACTCCTTAAACACGGCCTTCTTGAATTTAACGAACATCGGTCAGCTGTTCCCTGTAAAGAAAAAAACATCAACATACAAGAATTCTATAAGCATACCGCCATGAAATTTCTTCTTGAAGTAAACTGAAAACTCATATGGGCATTGGGTGAATCCTTTCTCTTAAATATAGTTGTCGATGCATTAATTCCAAGTACATGGAGCTTGATTCAACCCATAGAGGTATTTATTCAGTAGATACACCTTGTTTTTCTCCCCTTGAATAACGAAGCCTTCGGGCTTGTCAATATAGACATCTTCTTCTAGAATTACATTCAGGAATAAAAACTTCACATCCAGTTGGTAGATCATCCAACTGTGATGGACTACAAGGGAGATAATCATCCTCATAGTTTCAAGGTGAGCAACAAGAGTGAATAATTATTTATTGTACACCCCTTACTTATATTTATATCCCTTTTTCTACAATCCTTTACTTGTAGCGATCAACATAACCATCAGCATTTCTCTTGATCTTGTACACCCATTTGATGACAATGGTTTTCTAGCTATTAAGAAGTGTAGTTAGTTCCCATGTTTTATTTTCTCTATGGAATGAACATCTTCTTACATAGAAATTATACAAAATTCTTCCCTTATGGATTCCTGAAACATTAGAGGCCCACGATCTTCATAAAAGAATAAAATATTTACCTCTTCAGTTTTCTCATAGATGTATCTTAAGTTTTTTATCTTTACAGGAACCATGGGTGTGGAAGAGCTGGCCAAATTTTGACTTGATTGAGTGATTTCAGCAGTGATGTTATGTACTCCTAGACTCCTATGTACTAATGATGCACCTAAGGAAGGTGTCATGAGCATTAACTCTTGATGATCATGCCTTTCTTCAGGATCTTTTGTTTCAGCTAGAACATCTTTGTTTTATTCTTCATCATTCCATTTCCATGCTTCTTCCTCACTAAAGAACACATATCTACTCACCACTACTTTATTGGTTAGTGGATTGTAGAGATTGTAGGCTTTAGACAGTGAAACCCCATGATTTATGAACTTTTCTAAGTGAACAATGTTATGTTTTATAATGATGTTTCTGGTTTAAATTGGTTTGTTTTTAGTACCAATAAAGGGATTTAAAACTAAATTGATGAAAAAAAGGAGAATAAAGTGAACTGGTATACATTAAAATGTTACATTGCAACAAAGACCCAAACTAACCAAGAACACCATGTACAAGACTTAACATGGCCACGACAAGGCTACTAAGAATCACAACATGAGTAATTGGATAGTAATCATATTCTGGGTCCATCAGTGTGAAAAACAAAATAGCCAGAACCACAACACACGTACTCAACACCAGTGGAATGAGGAGAGCCATCCACCTAGGATCAAGTGTTTTGAAAGTGTGAAATAGCCTACCCCCCTGTTTTTATAATGGTCCTTTAAGAAATTATGACCGTTATATGACCGTTGGGTTTCCATGGATAAAGTTCATCTTTTTATAAAAATTTGGTCTTTATAATTCTCTTATAATATTATGGTTTTTCAATATTTTAATATGTAAAAAAGATTAGAATTATATCATTGGGTATCTTAATAAAAGAATATTCTTGAAAAGGAATCTATTTGATTTTACAAAAACCTGATGATATTTATATGGTGGAAAACATAGTATTTTAAAAAATGTTTTGAAAGTCATGTCTAAAATGTGTTTGTAATAATTGAAAAATATATCTTATTAGATCTCTAAAACTATGTATTTTGAATTGGGGAAATCTATTGGTCTTTTAAAAAGAATTTTGTGATTCAAATAATGGAGTATGTTATAAATTGGATTTTTGATTTTAAAAGATATAAGTTCCTAATATTTATAAAATTTTAGTATGTTAATTATGAAATATATATATATTTTAAAAGGGTTATATCAAAATATAAAGTATTCTTAATAATCAACAACGGGATTTTAGATTTGAAAATTTTAAGATAAAACTATTAGTTTTTATACAATATTCATATTTCACACTATTTTGAAACTAAGTATACTTCTACTAATTATTTTGTATAACTAATTAAAGTTTTAGTAAAACATTCGTTGGGACCCAGCCAAGAAAAGGTCATCCCTTGGGGACAAGCCCTCATGGCCAAGACCGAGCCCCTAGGGACTCGAGGTACTGACCATCAAGATCCCGAGTGGTGTGAGGGTTTCAACCAAGTCCAAGCCAAGAATAGATTCGTCCAGTCGCACATGGGCCCGTGAATAAGGCCCACGGCACGCGTTGCATAGGGTTGGTCCAAAGCCCGCATGGGGCCCGTGTATAAGGCCCCGGTGTGTGTGTTTGTGTTATTACTCCGAAGGCAGCGCATTCTATGTTATAAACCACACCACCTCTTCGGTTCGTTTTGATGTGGGACGCATTCCGCGCGATCTGAATCGTTCGATCTGTTTCTGCTTCAATCGCGTCCATTCGATTTCCAAAACCATGTGATCGCCCCTGCTTATTTCTTTGACCATCTGATCTCTCGTGAGATCTAATCCTGGTAGTTGGTTCTTTAAAATCGCTCAACCCATCTCCCTATCTTCCCCCGACTGTCTGATCTCACCTGTTCTAATCTGGACTATCCATTCCATATCCACATCTCACCCCTCTGGCGTCTTCTTCCTCACGTTAGGGTCCTACACCAGTAGGCATGCACACCCGAGGATGCCTCAGCCTTCTCCTATTGCACTTCTCCCCTCGACTCTCGCACACTCCATCACCTAGGGAACTGTTTTCTCGTCTCCCTCATGTCGGCCTACCCTTGTGTCGAGTCACCTAAGTTCACCGAAGCCCTACAAAACCCCCTCCTGCCTCATGAAACCTCGGCGGCGTCTTCTCCACTTTCTCTCCCTTGGACTCCCAGCAACCCAGCAAGCTTACCCTGGTCCGAGCTTCCTCCTCAAAGAAAGTTAAGGGTTCTTGAATGCTTTGTTTTCATTTTTCACCCCTGGTATATACATTTTATATATGTATATATACATGATACGAACCCCTCGGATTGTATGGTCTTTAATGGGATTTTCCATCAGGTTTTTAGTAAGGTACACATGTGAGGATCTCTTTTTAAAAAAACAATACATATTTATAAAACCTAAAACCTATATGTGTGTATAAAGTTTATATACTGTTTTGTATATATAAATATATATATATATAACCCAAACCCAAACTATTTTTTTGAGTTTCTAAAGTAATTTTGGATGTTTTACCAGGTGAGATAAATACTTTAAGGGTATTCTATGTTTTATTTCCAATAAGAACATCCTGTTCTTTTATGTTTTGTTATATACGGTTTTTATATATATAAAATGTAAAAAAACCCCTATTTTAAAATTATTTTAAGGGTATTTCCCTAAAATTTACATGGAGGCTTGCATGTTTAGAGGTCTGCATGTTTTCTTTTTTAAATGGTTCTATTTTAGAAAACTTATATATGTTGATCTGTGTATATGGTTTATTATATATATATATATATTGTATCAACCTGTTGGGTGTTAAATGTGTTAAAAGAAGATTATTGAGGATTTTTCGATGTGGGGGATTAACTTCATTCAGTTTATTTCTATAACACCCTTATGTTTGTATAATGAGTATATACAGTTTTATATATATAAATATATATATATATATAACACAAATCCGAACTATTTTTAGAGTTTCTAAAGTGATTATGGATGTTTTGACAGGACTAAATTTATGCTTTAATACATATAGGATTTTAATAAAGGATAATTTTGGTGTTTGCTAAACCAACATGTATTTTATATATATAAATACAAACAGATGGGCATGTTTAATTAAAGAAGTTTATTTGACATTACCCATGATGTGTTTTATGATAAAGTGTGTATTTTATCTTGATTAAAATGTATTAGAATATTTACGATTTATGGGATCATGTTATCATATATATTCAATTGTTGACTTTTTATACAATGATTCTACTTTGGTGAATGTTACCAGTTAATCAGGTTATGATTTAATTTATTTACAAGTTCAATGGCCTGTTTATCACCATAACTGATGGCAAGTATTTTTTTAAAGCATTTCATTTCCATGAAATAATAATTTTAAAGGTTCATCATTTATTATATCATCATCTTATATGCTTTAGTAATTAGATTGTGTGCAAAGAATGTTTACTAAACTATATATGCCTTTGATTAGTTATTGAGATATTTTTCAATGTTAACTGTCATATCATCTATTAGAAAAATGTGTAATGATTTATTATTTATTTTAGTTATTACGGTACATAATTAATTCCTTTTACATGTCACGATAATGAACTAGGAAATTAGATTACCCAAAGTGGTATGGGACACCTTGGGTAATATGAAAATGAATGAGTTATTCAAGGTGGTATGGGACATCTTGAATATACAAACCATTTAAGTAAAGTATGAACGATGTGGCTCACATGATAATAAATTCAAATTTAAGGGTGTCCCTTGATAGCGCTCCAATGCATTGGGTAAATACTTAATCTCTAGAGATGACCAGTTTAATGATACCTTGGGGAGGGACCTTGGTAATTTTTAATGACACCTTGGGGATGGGCATTGGTGAAATGGAAATGATTGTCTAAGTTAAATGTTGATGCCACATAATTCAAGTTATGTTACAAGTTATTTTCATGATAAAATGCATATTCTTTCACGACAATTTCCTTTATAAAGTTCTTATTTCACTAGTATAAGTTTGGAGCATGTTTTGTGTTTATCACTTAGTAAGATAGTAACCATCAAATGAAATTGAAGTTGTTTCCTTTATGTGCAACTCTGATTGTGCATTACTCTTAACTGTTTAATTTTATACTTAAGTATCGCATGTCTTACTTGATTATAAATACCATTATTACTCATTTGAGAATTGTCATAATTGTTTCATATGTTCCTTGAAAATATTTATTGAGAACTTTGATGTTATGTGTTACAGTTCTCTTTAAGAGAATGTTTCATGAGTAATTTTTTTTAAATGAATGTTTTCAAAAGTCACACTATTTTTATTTTTAAAACCGCTTACTGAGTATTTCAATGCTCACCCTACATTTGGATTTAAAATTTTCAGGTAACAACTTTTAAACGATGAATCGTTTCAGAAGTTGCCGGTTTCCCAGAGCTCGAGCCACACTCGTTCCTATATATGGGGCATGATGTGTTTTTTTCAATGTATCTTTTTATTTCAAGACAGACATCATGTTCAGAAGGCACCAGATCCTAGGTTTTGGGAGTCGGGACCTCACAGTTGGTATCATAGGGTTCGGTTTGGACAAATCTGGAAAACCAGAACTAAAATAAGGAAAAATCTACTTCGATATTACTAAAAAATGAGTTTTCTTAATTTTCAGTTGGAAAACGAAGGTACTAATCTTTTGTCTCTCCCCACTGAGGCCCTAGATACCATTGTGTCTTTATCAAGGCGATATAATTTTCTAATATTTCCCTATATCTGCATGACATGAAAACACATTTACGACGTGTCCAACTCACCTCGGGTGCTCCAGCTACACTGGGGGTTAGAAATGGATTACCTCCTTATGATGATGACCCAGTTTACCTCCAATGTACATTGAGGAAGGTACCCTGAGTGAATTTTCCTGGTGTTCACAGCAGGTGAGGACATCGGATTTATGACCCTCAACGCTTTTCAAGAGGCTGCCGTTGCTGGTGACCTCCGAGCAGCCTACCTCTGTCAAATCTTGAACTATAGCTTCTGGGGTGAGTTGGTGATCTTCGGAATGTTAGAAGATGAGTCCTCCCAACTGCCTTGTAGACAACAAGTGTATTATGACGTCTCCCAACTTCATACCCCTCATGCTAAACTCAGGAGACGTCATAGGTTCCCCCATGATTTTAACCCTGAATGCTCATCCTGGGTTTGGTTTGAGGAGATAGGGAGTTTTACCTCTTTATGTATAGTTTTTGTAGTAAGCCATTAGGGGAAAACTCAAGTACTGATGTTTAAAAATAAACTTATGTTTATTGAAATCTTTCCTTTCCCTTTCCTATCTTAGCTTTGTCTATACCTTTGAATCATTTTTAAGTAATTTAACTCTCATCTTAAACTTTCAGATGGAAGGACGAACTCACATGCTATCTCTTCCTACCGAGATATTGGAGATCATTGTGATCAAAACATGTGAAGATGAGTATCTTCCCTTCGCAAACCTACGAGGAACGTGCAAATAGTTGTTTGAGGTGAAAAATGGTCCGGAGATTCTCCGCACTTGTCAAGGAAACGCTTCCATATTCTACCGCATAGGCTCAACACAATTGGTTGAGCGTGAGCGGAGGGGGAAGTACCAAGAAGGGATCTTCCTGTGTTTCACCCTTGGCCGGAACTACACAGCCAGAGTAAAATTTCAAGAGGGTGCCTTATAGGGAAATGTTTGTGCGACCTATATGTACCAACTACTCAGTGTTAGCCTGTACAACAATGTCTATAATTTAGATATTCTTGACTGAGACATAATTTGGCGAGTTCTCCATACGTTGGTCCATATGGACATTTCCAAACTTTGTACTGTTCGAACCTACCTCTAGAAGCCCAAGTGTTCCACAAATGAGTTCAACCCCTTATGCCCCAAGTGTATCTGGATCATAGAACCTGAATAGCTGAGCGTCAATGTGGGCCTTCCGCTGAGCACACATGATGATTTCCCAGGATGGGGAATATGGTAGAAACAACTGGGAGCTTCCTCTTAGTGAGTTTGTATGAAAGGAATTGCGAGGATGTAATTATTTTAAGAGGGGGATAATGTGACTCCCCAAGATTTATGAACTTGTCTAAGTGAACAATGTTGTGTTTTGTAATGATGTTTCTTGTTTTACTTGGTTTGTTGTTGGTATCAATAAAGGGATTGAAAACAAAACAGATTAAAAACAAGGATAATAATGTGAACTGGTATACATTAAAATGTTACATTGAAACAAGGACCCAAACGAACCAATAACACCATGTACAAGACTTAACATAGACACGGTAAGGCTGCTAAGAATCACAACATGAGTAATTGGATAATAATCATCTTCTGGGTCCATCAGTGTGAAAAACATAATAGTCAGAACCACAGCACACGTACTCATCACCAGTGGAATGAGGAGATCCCGCCACCTAGGGTCAAGTTTTTTGAAAATGCGAAACACCCTACCCCCTATTTTTATAATGGTCCTTTAAGAAATTATGATAGTTATATGACCGTTGGGTTCCATAGATAAAGTGCATATTTTTATAAAAATTTGGTCTTTATAATGATCTTATAATCTTATTGTTTTCAATATTTTAATATGTACAATAGATTATAATTATATCTTTGAGTATCTTAATAAAATAATATTCTTGAAAATTAATCTATTTGATTTTACAAAACCCTAATGATATCTATATGGTGGAAAACTTATTATTTTAAAAAATGTTTTGAAATTCATGTCTAAAGGGTATCTGTAATAATTGAAAACTATATCTTATTGGATCTCTAAAACTATGTATTTTGAATTGGGGAAAACTATTGGTCTTTTAAAAATAATTTGGTGAATCAAATAATGGAGTATCTTATAAATTGGATTTTTGATTTTAAAAGATATAAGTACCTAACATTTATAAAATTTTAGTATGTTAATTATGAAATATATATATTTTAAAAGGGTTATATCAAAATATAAAGTATTCTTCATAATCAACAATGAGATTTTAGATTTAAAAATTTTAAGATATTCAATATTCATATTTCACACTATTTTGAAACTAAGTATACTTGTACTGATTATTTTGTATAACTAAATAAGTTATTAATAAAAAAATTGTTGGGACCCGCCCAAGCCAAGGGCATCCCTTGGTGACAAGCCCTCAAGGTTGAGATCGAGCCCCTAGGGACCCGAGGTACCGACCATCAGAATCTTGAGTGGTGTAGAGGGTGTTAACCAAGTCCGAGCCGAACAGAGCTTCGTACAGTCGCACGCGGGCCCGTGTATAAGTCCCTCGGCGCGCATTGCATAGGGTTGGGCCTAGGCCCGCATGGGGCCCGTGTATAAGGCCTCGGTGTGTGTGTTTGTGTTATTGCTCCAAAGGCAGCACATTCTGAGTTTTAAACCATGCCTCCCCCTTCGATTCGTTTCGATGTGGGACACATTCTGCGCATTCTGAACCGTTTGATCAATTTTTGCTTCAATCGCATTCATCTGATATCTTTAACCGCGCGATCACCCCTACTTATTTTCATGACCGTCTGATCTGTCGCGAGATCTAATCTCGACCGTTGGTTCTTTAAAATTTCTCAACCCATCTCCCACTCTTCCCCCGACCATCCAATCTCGCATGTTCTAATCTTCTCTGTCTGTTCCATCTCCATGTCGCACCCCTCTGCCGTCTTCTTCGTCACGTCGGAGTCCCGCACTAGTAGGCCTGCACACCCGAGGACGCCTCGGCCTTCTCCTATTGCACTACTCCCCTTGACTCTATCACACTCCATCACCTAGGGCATTATTTTCTTGTCTCCCTCACGCCGGCTTACCCTTGGGTCGAGTCACCTAAGTGCACTGAAGCCCTATAAAACCCCCTCATGCATCATGAAACCCTGGCGGTGTCTTCTCCTCTTTCACTCCCTCGGACTCCTAGCAACCTATCAAGCTTACCCGGGTCCGAGCTTCCGCCTCAAAGCAAGGTAAGGGTGCTTGCATTATTTGTTTTTGTTTTTCACCCCCGGTATATACAATTTATATATGTATATATACATGATATGAACCCCTCGGATTGTATGGTCTTAAAGGGTATTTGCCATCGGGTTTTAAGTAGGGTCCACATGTGAGGATCTTTTAAAAAAACAATATAGATTTACAAAACCTAAAACCTATATGTGTGTATAACCTATATATACAGTTTTTTATAGATATATATATATATATATAACCCAAACCCAAACTATTTTCTTGAGTTTCTAAAGTAATTTTGGATATTTTACTAGGTGAGATAAATACTTTAAGGGTATTCTATGTTTTATTTCCAATAAGAACATCCTGTTATTTTATGTTTTGTTATATACAGTTTATATATATATATATAATGTAAAAAACAACCCTCCAGTTTTAAAATTATTTCAAGGGTATTTCCCTACAATTTACAAGGAGGCTTGCATGTTTTGGGTTTTGTACGTTTTCTTTTAAAACAGTTCTGTTTTAATAAACTTATATATGTTGATCTTTGTATACTGTTTATTATAAATTTATATATATTGTATCAACCCATGGGTGTTAAATGTGTTAAAAGAAGATTATTGAATATTTTTTTGGTGTAGGTGATTAACTTCGTTCAGTTTATTTCAATAACACTCGTATGTTTGTATAATGAGTATATACAGTTTTGTATATATAAATATATATATATATATATAACACAAATCCAAACTATTTTCAGAGTTTCTAAAGTGATTATGGATGTTTTTATAGGACTTAATTTATGCTTTAATACATATAGGATTTTAATGAAGGATAATTTTGGTGTTTCCTAAACAAACATGTATTTTTTATATATAAATACACACAGATGGGCATGTTTAATTAAAAGAAGATTATTTGAAATTTCCCATGTTGTGTTTTATGATAAAGTGTGTTTTTAGATTGATTAAAATATATTAGAAGATTTAGGATTTATGGGATCATGTTTTCATATGTATTCAATTATTTACTTTTTATACAATGATCCTACTTTGTTGAATGTTACTAGTTAATCAGGTTATGGATTAATTTATTTACAAGTTCAACGGCCTGTTTATTACCATAACTGATTGCAAGTATTTTCATGAAGCATTTCATTTCCATGAAATAATAATTTTTAATGTTCATCATTTATTATATCATCATTTTATATGCTTTAGTAATTATCTTGTGTGTAAATAATGTTTACTAAACTATTTATGCCTTTGATTAGTTATTGACGTATTTTGCAATGTTAATTGTCATATCATGTATTAGAAAAATTTGTAATGGTTCATTATTTATTTTAGTTATTATTGTACATAATGCAGGCCTTTGACATGTCACGATAATGAACTACGAAATTATATTACCCAAAGTTGTATGGGACACTTTGTGTAATATGAAAATGAATGAGTTATTCAAGGTGGTATGAGACATCTGGAATATAAAAACCATTTAGGTAAAGTATGAATGATGTGGATCACATGATAATAAAGGAAAATTTAAGGGTGCGCCCTGATAGCACTCGAATGCATTGGGTAAAGACATAATCTCTAGAGATAACCAGTTTAACGATACCTTGGGGATGGACCTTGGTAATTTTTAGTGACACCTTAAAGAAGGACCTTGGTGATACGAAAATGATTGTCTAAGTTAAATGTTGATGCCACATAATTCAAGTTATGTTACAAGTTCTTTTCAAGAGAAAATGTCTATTCTTTCATGACCGTTTCCTTTATAAAGTTCTTATTTTACTAGTATAAGTTTGGAGCATGTTTTGTGTTTATCACTTAGTAAGATAGTAACCATCAAATGAAATTGAAGTAGTTTCCTTTATGTGCAACTCTGATTATGAATTACTCTTAACTGTTTAATTTTATACTTAAGTATCACATGTCGTACTTGTTTATAAAGACCATTATTACTCATTTGAGAAATGTCATAATTGTTTCATATGTTCCTTGAAAATATTGATTGAGCACTTTGATGTTATGTGTTACAGTTCTCCATAAGAGAATGTTTCACGGGCAATTTTTTTTAAACGAAGGTTTTCAAAAGTCACACTATTTTTATTTTCATAACCCCTTACTGAGTATTTCAATGCTCACCCTACATTTTGATTTAAAATTTTCTGGTAATATCTTTTAAAAGATGAATCGTTTCCGAAGTTTCTGGTTTCCCAGAGCCCGAGCCGCACTCATTCCTCTGTATGGGGCATGATTTTTGTTTTTCAATGAATGTTTTTATTTCAAGACACACATCATGTTCAGAAGGCACCGGCTCCTGGGTTTCTGGAGTCGGGACCTCACATAGACGCTTCACTGTAGCTGATGAAGATTCACTTCTCGCCATGATCATCAAGCTTCCTTCTTCTTTCTTTTGGAACTTGAGCATAGGTAACACACCCAAAGATTCTTATGTGTGCCATGCTCAGTTTGTAACCACTCCATGCCTCTTATGGTGTCAAATTTATGACACTCTTGGTTAGACACTGATTGAGAAGATATATAGTACATGCAACCACCACTTCTCAGATGCTCTTTGGAAGCCCTTTCTCCTTGAGCACGGTCCTAATCATATCGAGGATGGTGTGTTTCTTTCATTATGCAATGTCATTATTATGTGGTGTGTAGGATATAGTGTATTTATTCATTATGCCTCATTCCCTGCAAAAAAAAAACTTGAAATTCATTTGATGTGTAATCTCCACCTTTATCAGATATTAGTATATTGATTTTGTGACCAATTTCTGCTTCAACACGGGCATTGAAAATTTTAAAGATATTAAAATCAGAAGATTTTTTTTGATGCAACACACCCAACGTTTTCTATTGAAATCATCAATGAGGGTAATAAAGAACCTATTACCTCCAAGTGAGGGTGTCCCAAGTGGTATGAAAATATTATTATGAACCAACTGAAGTGGTTCTTTTTCTATTTTGGACACTCCACTCGGGAAGGATTTCCTTTATTTCATACCGAGTGTACATGCCTCACACACATGATTTGGAACATAAATCACCAGAAAGACACACACCATTCTTGATGAAGATAAAAGTTTAAGGCCACCGAAATAGAGATTCCCAAAGTATAGATTCCATCATCATGAGTCATTATTCATGAGTCCAAAGAGACACTCCTCGACCTTTGTGTTGATATGCAGTGAAAACATGTGATTCTTCTCCATTTGGACTTGATAAAAAAGTCTCATGTGAGCATCTCTTAAAGAAAAAAAGAAGAGTTTTCCATGTGCATGACATACCCCTTCTCAGAAAGTTAGCCGATACTGATGATATTATTTGTCATGTTTGGCATGTAATACACATTAGAGATGTAATTTGACTCCCCATTCTTCATATAGATTTTGATTTCAACTTTTCCAATCATGGGTACCTTTGATGAGTCACCAAAACTCATGTTTCCATGAACTTATTCTATGAGTTTCCTAGATAATTCTTTGTTACCACTCATATGGTTTCTTTCACCCATGTTGAGATACCACACATCTGGCTGTTTACATGCCTTTTCTTGTGCGGGGAGGAGTGTGGTGACATCTTCTTCGTGGTGAGATGCTTCAGCATAGTTGGATCATTCTTCATGACCCATTTTTCACTAACACTTAGAGGAATAATTTCTGAGTTTCTTATAATTGTGGCATTGGACATTATTTGAGTTTCCACGACCACGCATGAATTGTCTTCCACCATTTCCTCTTCCACAAACGCTAGTAAAATTTTGTTACTTTTTTTGATGGATTGGATGATATCCACACCATCTACCTCTTGCATGATGACTGGCTCATTATGTTTGTCCATTCTTTTGTTCTTGTAGAGTCAACTTAGACTCTAAGTCATGCTCAATCATTGAACCCACATTCTTTTTCATTCATTTATCATGCACTTGCAATGATCCCATTAGTTCTTCCATGGATAGTTTTTCAAAATCCTTTGATTCTTCAATTTCCACAACAAAATGTGCAAATTTGGTTGTGACAGATCAAAGTGTTTTTTCAATGACACAAATGTACTCAACTTTTTCACTATTTCTTTTCAAATTTTTTACAATAACAATTAAAAATGATAAGTAATCTGAGATACTCTCACCATCCTTCAAGTGAACCACTTCAAACTCTATTCTTAGTGTTTGAATAAAAACCCACTTCACTCGATCAACACCCTTGAAGATGGTGCTAAGGGTATCCCAAGCTTTCATTCTTGATGTTGCTTCGGAAATCTTTTCAAATTTTGATTCATCCAACCCTTGATATAGGAGGAACAACACCTTGTTGTATTTCATCCTTTGATTTTTGAGATCCGTATTTTCTTAATTTGTGAAGGTGGCTTCTTCCTCTATAGTGGGTATTATATACAAATCGGTGATGATCTACCATAATTCATCTGATCTTAACAATTCCTTCATTAAGATGCACCACCTTTCGTAGTTGTCCTTAGAAAACTATAGAACATGCAGTTGAATTGCGGTGGTCAACTTGGGAAAATTAAGGATGTCTTGGAACTGGCCTCTGATACCAGTTTTTTGGCTATACAATATGGGAAAAGTGAGAAAGAAAAATGGAGGAGAACACAAAGGAGCTTTCAAGCTTGTATTGCACATATATTTCGAATGGAAATTACCAAAAACTTATAGGCCTTTACAAAGAAATGAAATGGAAACATTAAGAAATGAAACCGGAACATTAAAGAAATGAAACAACCAAATTAAATGTATACATTAATGAAATAAAATAGCCACATTAAAGAAATGAAATATCCACATGGGGAATACCCTTTGAATTTCCACCGGATGTATTTGGTTTTCAATTCAAACAGTTTCAACAGAATCTGCAATATTGGGGGAAGAAAGTCCCTCAGAGGAGATGGGTATCTTCCAAGTAGGGTCAATTTGAATGCCCTAATGACCAGTGGAGGCTTATATCAACACAAAGATGAGGAAGGCTCAAGCTTCCCTAACAGATCTAAGGGGGCCTCATCCCCTGGAATGTAGATGTAAATCGGTGATGGGGGAATGGTAACTGGAAGGATAGTCAAAAATTAAGTTGGAAGTACACTCGATATTGAACCGAAAGCTATATAAGGCCGCTCAAAAAACATCTCTGAATCCACCTCCACTGAACACAGATTGAATTCCTCTAACAGATGATAAATTTGAAAAATGTGGAGGAGCATAAGGCATGAAAATTTGGGGAGGGTTGTTTTTACTTTTATGGGGTGACGAGTAAAATAATTAGGGAGAGGGAGTGGTCCAGCGCCACTTGAAGTGGCACTTTACCCCCCACCCCCTTTAAACACCCAGCCTCCCATATTTACCAGAATGATGCTAACCATGGGGTATGAACCCTTGATTCGAAAATTTATTGAAAATAAAAGGCCAAAAGCATAAGGGACAAAAGAGATGAGGATTATGAACATGTGAAGAAACACTTCAAAACAAACAGGGTATATATTATAAATCTATCTTTATAAATAAATATTTATAAAAATGTATTAATATAATAAATATAATAAATGTATAATTGTAATGATATAACTATTTATTTTTTATTTATAATATATTTATTATACTTATAATTATATTATTATAAATATATTATATTTTTAAATATATAATTAGTATTATTAATATATTAAAAATATAATAAATTTATTATAAATATAAAATATAATAAATACATAATAAAAAGTATAAAAAATAAAATAAATATATAAGTGTAAATACAATAATTAATATAATAAATATATAATACATATATAATTGTAAATATAATGATAAATATATAATAAATATATAATTGTAATAATTTATCATATTAATTATACTTATATATAATTATATACAATTATAAAAAAATATACTATAAATATAATAAATATATTATAAATATCATAATGGTTCGACTTTTGGATGGATCCGAATAGCGGAATACGGAGATGCGATTTTGGAAATCCTAAAACTTTTGGCCCTAAATCATCTATTGGGGAAGATGATGGCAGGATGACTGTTGTGGATCAGATCCCGAATCTTTCGTTATCACCTGGGGTGAGTACAACTCCTACCGGTGTCAAACAAAGGGGTGTGGCCATAACAGAGTTGTTGGCTTGGGTTTCTCGCAACAACGATGTTGCACTAGTTCCACCTCCTGGTTTGAAGGTGTTCATGTCGACCTTGCTAGAAGCGGATCCCTTGGAGATGATACCTGGTGATCGTTCGGAAGTGTGCCCTGATGCGCCGCTGTCCATGATCGAGGGGTTGGCCTACACTGCGAATGTTTCAACAGAGGTGGGACTCATTGATATTTGTGATACGATGAAGGGGATGACATTGTACATTCCTGATTTGGAGTTCATGGGCCCATCATCTTCCAATTGTGCATCATAGTACCCTGATGCGCCACTGTCCACGAGCGAGGGTTTGGCCTGCAATGCAAAAGGTTTGAAATATTCATTTTTGAAGCCTTTGAATAAGTGTGTTTCATTCTATGAAGCCCATTATTCAATCGAGGAGTCTGATTCCCTTGCCTAGGACTCCCAAATTTCCAAACTGATGATGGAAGATACACTATGATTGCACATCCTTTGGTGCTCAAGGAGCAGCTTGAGGTTTGAAAATTCTCTCTTATTGGGTGGATAATACTCTCGAAGTGTGACAATTCATTGAACATGAGGATCTAAAGCTTAGGATCTCTCGAATCATGGGTTTTTCATATTGGAGGATAGTCCCTATTAGAAGAGGCTATTTCACCTTCTTTTCTCATCTACAAATGATAGTTCAAGGGTGTGAAGAAATGAGTTCTCCTCTCTTGATCCAAGAATCTTTTGATTATCTTCTTGGGATTTAAATTTCAACCCATACCTGTAAAAGCATTCCAATGCTCATATTTGGGTTAGAATCCATGTCTTAAGCTAGGTGTTTTGGCATCCATTAATTTTGAATGATTTAGTTTCCTGCATTGGTGTCCCCATGAAGATGGATGAAAATGCAGGGCATGGAATATTTGGTTACTTTTATAGAGTTTTGGTGGATGTGGACATGAAAAATACTTTACCCAAATGCACTGCTTTTCTCGCTAATGTTGAGAAATTTTCGGTTGACTTTGAATATAATTCAATACCACCATTTTGTATTTTTTGCAGGTTGGTGGGGCATGATGTTTTTAAATATAGGCATCTGAGGAAAATCCATATGAAAGTGGGGACTTCTACCCATGAAAAAAATATTCGGACTCCTTCAAGGAAGTAAAACCTGGTGTGACCCAGGAGGTTGTCTCTAAGGAGGATAGGCTTAAGCCTCATAACCAGCACTAGACAGAACATGTCCAAGTGCAGGACCCCTTGGTTCTTTCTGGTTGGGGGGGGGGGGGTGCAAGAAGGGGAATTTTAGAAGTTTGTAGGAGTTGATGCACCATCTGATTTTATTTCAAGGGGGAGGGCTAGTTCTCCATGTGTTTCTTCACACAAATAGGGTTGGGACTCTGGTAATGACAATTTCAATGCTACTACTTCTTTTCGTGATGTACTTGTAGTAGGAATTCAGGCCACTATTGAAGATAAACGTGATGAGTCTGATATAGAACATGATGCTCAAAGGCAAACCAGATCTCAGTTTTGGAAGGAGTGAAATGCTTCTAAAAAAAGTAAAGGGAAACCAGTTGACTATCCCCTCCCACCCAAGGTGGATATGGATGGAGCTGTTGTAATTGAGGCTGATGCAATAATTCCATTGGAAACTTCTAAGGATGGTAGTCCCTCCAAAGGGACGAGGGGTGATTAGTCCAATGAATATGCCAGAGTCTGGGAAAATTTTTTGAGTATGCTTGACATTCTTAATAAATCCAGTAGTAAGGAGGTCTTTCATGATGAATTTGGGAGCACTCATGACTCCAAAATGAATGTAGGGAGATCTTTCTTGAATGTCTTATTAGAGAGCTCTGATCAAGTTAGATCATTAGCACTGGAGGACAATACTGAATCAAAGGTGGATGATGAATCGTGGCAATAACATAAGATGTGGAGGAGAGGACAACATCCATGAGGCTGAGGTGGTGGTCATCTCTCTAACAGATGATGTTCTCCTATTTTATGAATGTGTCTGGGCTTTGTAACAATGTCTTTTCACTGGGTTTGTATGCCATCACCATCTTGTATGATGTTTTATTTTATTTGAATAAATTTTGGGACCATGGGCTAATAACCCATGGTCTTCACCGTTTTTGTTATATTATAAATATAATAAATACATTATAAATATAATTATTATATTATAAATATTACAAATTTATAACAAATATAAAATATTATATATTTAAAAATATTATAAATTTATTATATCTTTAATTTATATACACTTATTTATAATTTTTAACATATAATTATATAATTATAAACATATATATATATATATTATAATTATAAATATTTATTTATAGAGATAGATTTTTAATTATATTTTTTATTCTTGTATATATATACATATATTTATATAAATAAATTCATATTTGTAATTTCATATTTATAAATATATATTAACAATTATATATATATATATATATATTATTTATTTATAATTCTTATTATAATATATATATATATATATATATTATTCTATATTTATATATAAATATTTATAATTAAATATTTTATTTATTTATAATTCTTATTAAATATTTATAATTATATTTATATTTATTAAATTTTTAATTATATATTTATTATATATTATATTTACTATAAGTTTATTGTATTTATAATATATTTATTATATGTATAATGTATTAATAATATATTAATTATATGTATAATATATTTATATATCTATTAATTTTATTAAATATATTTATTATATTTATATATTTATATATAATAAATTCATTATATATATATATAATTTAATAAATATATTTATTTAAGATTAAATTTATAAAAACATATTCACAATTCTTTAAATATATTTATAATTATATAAATATTGATTTATAATTAATTTTATGCATTTGTATAATTATAAATATATATATATATATATATACATAAATAAAAATTATAAAAAAAATATAATTATAAATATAAAAAATCTCTATATATTAACAATTATAAATAAATATATAGATATTTATATATTAATAATTATAAATAAATATTATTATAAATATATATTTAAAATTATAAATAAATATAGTTATAAAAGTATACATCTATATATATATATGTATTTGTGTTATATAATTATAAATTTTTATTTATAGGGATAGATTTTTAAATATATTTATTATTTATATATTATATATATTATATATATTTATATATTAGGTGTTTGAGAGTACAATTACATTAAATACACACCACACACAGAGGCCAGAATGACAGGCCATAGCTCCCCCAAGGGATAGTCCACCTATCAAGCCTTATTTATTTTGTACATGACCTGAAAACCTGGTGGACTTGAAGCCCATTACATAGCCCAAAGGTCCACTAATTGGCCTGAAGACCCAGTGTAACATCATGTCCACATCATACAACCTACGTCATCGTCTGCCTATGTCATGCGTCATGTCTGAGTCACCGCCTACCTGCGGAAATTCGCTCCCTGTCGGATTTGATTATATTATATATATATATATATATTAAATATATGCTTATAAATAAAAATTAAATTATATAAATATAAATTTAAAATAGTAACTAAATATAATTATAAATATAAATATATATTTTATTTTTATTTATTTATATATAATTATAAATATAAATAAACCTTATATTTTAAATTTAATAAGGTTTGTTTATGTAAAAAATTTATATATACTTATAAATTTAGATAAATAATTATACATAAGGTTTATTTAATTATTTTATTATATAATTAAATATGTTTTTTTATAACTATATAAATATAGATTTATAATTATATAATTATAAATATATTTATAACTAAAATTATAAAAAATATCACATTTTTAAATACATATTTATAAATATATTTTTAAAACTGTTATTATTTATTTTTAAATGTAATTAAAAATATATGTTTATATATATTATTAATATATATATATATTATGGGGGGTGAATGTAAGGATGTAAAAACACTACTTGATGTGGTGCTCGCCATCACAAATCTCCGACACCACTTCAAAGTGGTGGTGGACCACCCCTCTTCCCCAAATAATAAAAACTCGACCCCCTTATATTAAAAAAACACCCACCAAAAAATTTATCGCATAAGGCACATACAGTGAGAAGCGTATGATGAATTTGGGGAGGGGGTTTACTTTTATAGGGTGACAAGTAGAATAATTAGAGAGAGGGGATGGTCAAGTGCCACTTGAAGTTGTGCTTTCCCCCCCACCCCCTTTAGACACCCTGTCCCCTATAATTATTATAAATATTGTATATATAATTATAAATAAATATATTATAAATATAAAAAAATTATTTTAAATTTAAAGTATTATAAATATATGATTAAAAATATAATAAACATAATAAATATATAGTTGTAAATATAATAAGTATATAATTTCAAATATAATAATGAATATACAAATATATTAAAAATAGAATAAATTTATTATAAATATAAAATATAATAAATATATATTATAAATATAATAAATTCATTATAAATATAAAATATAATAAATATATAACTGTAAGAATTTATTATATTTATATATAATAGTAAATAAATACATTATAAATATAATAAATACATTATAAATAATATATATATATATATATATAATATGATAAAGATCAGAGAGGGAGAGTTTCTCTCTCAAGGATGGAGAGCCTCCCTCACTTCAAGATCATGGATAAAATATTGCACCAATCTCCCGAAGTGGAGATGATGAAATTGTTAGTCATTATTAGATGTTTGCTGCATGTTGAAAATCTTGTAATATGATAGTTTCTAGCAGTGGAGTTCAGGGGGAGGTGATGAAAACACCACTGATGTGAAGAATTGTTTGAAGGCACTCTAGCAAGCATGGTCAGGAAGATTGGCACTGAGTGGGGAGCATGGGCGGATCTAGCGACACACGGTGGGTTGGGGTTGGGTTTCCAATAGTGGCCGATAGAAACCCCTTTTGAGCCCCGCAAACATGCACGAACATCGTCCGGATGCTGAAGCGAGGAGGCCGACGTCTTTTTCGGTTGTGCTGTTGGAGATCTGGCGAATGGTGCAAGTCTGGTGTGGATCTTGTTCGATGACGGGGGCATAGATCAAGCTGGTGGCGTATATCGGGTCAGATATGGGATCCTGATGGCGGGAGCTACTGAAGACACCTCTTTCGGTGTTCCGGCTGGGTTCTCTCTGGTGTATGACTTCTGGAGACGACGTTGATGGCGGCGTGTAGATGGGATGAGATGGCAGGATCCTGGGAGTGGGCAGCCCAACGACGAGATTTGCAGGCTAGTCGTTCTTGAATGATAATTACTCTGAATGTGGCTAAGGTGAAAACCTTGGCACAAGGATTGTTTAATGTTGTTGCGCTTTGATGAGACATGATAATTAGGATCCAAGGTGGGCGGTCGGCGTGTTAGCTAGCAAGAATATATACATAAATGTTGGGTGTTGACCTTGGGATCGACCTTGACTTGGTTTTTTCTTATTGGTAAGATATTTTATCCCATATGTTTTGCGCTAGTGACTGCGGGACACCCTGTGGTGGTAAGGGACAATGATAAGGGTGAGGATCTTGGGTACCACAATCTGTCAATGGTATGGGGCGTTGACATTGAATTTTCCTGATGATGATGTGTTGTCACAGCCACCTATGGAGATTGGAATCGGGGATGGCCTTGATTTCCTGAGTGATGTTGAGGGCAGTAATATCCTCAGTGTGATCGACATCCATGATGATGACCTAAGGTAGTGTGTTGTCAGTGACGTTCATCGATGCGGTCAGGTGCATGAGATCCCCGAAGTCGGCAGTTGTTGGTCACTACCCTGGTGTTTATGGGCCTTTGGGCCTTTTGATGTGGGCATATGTGCCATTTTTTGTATTTTGCGATTAAATTGTAGTTTTGGGTGGTCGGTTGATCACTTTCATGTTTGGAGGCATTTCATGTGCCACACAGTTTTTCTGTGTTGTATCTTTATTTTTTTCAATAAATTTTTAGGGCTGAGTACGCTCGGTGCCAGAACTTTCCTGATATAAATATAATAAATTTATAATAATTATAAAATATTATATATTAAAAAATATCATAAACTTATTATATCTTTAAATTATATACACTTATTTATAATTATCAATATATAATTATATAAATATATATATATATTATATAGTTGTAAATATTCATTTATAGTGATATATTTGTAATTATATTTATTATTTATATATATACACATATATTTCTATAAATAAAATCATATTTATAAATTCATATATATATATATAATTATATATATATTATTTATTTATAATTCTTATTATAAAATAAATATTATAAATCTATCTTTATAAATAAATATTTATATTTGTATATTAATATAATAAATACAATAAATATATAATTGTAAATATATAAATATTAATTTTATATTTGTAATGTATTTGTAGTATTTATAAGTATATAATTATAAATATATAATTAATATAATAAATATATTATAAATATTGTAGATATCTTTTGAGATTAAATTTGTAGATTGTATTCAAATTTACTTACTTGAGTGATTGTGTTATAAATCTGATAAAGTTTGATATGTTTGAGAAGATGAAAAAAAAGCATCCACAAAATTAAGTTCACAAACAATATATTTTTTCAACCTATATCTTTATGGGGCCATAAATTATATAGAAAGTAATGATTTCATTGTTTTAATAATGTTAAACTATGCCATATCAATATGCTTGCTCAAACAATTATCATAAGTTCATTGCGATTTATTAAATATTATCTTATTTTCCTTGGTTCAAGTTTATAATTTCAATTGGGTAGGGGCATGAGGGTGAAGGACCAAAGTAAAAGAAGGATTGCATGAGGATGGAGATGATCAGATCCAGGATGAGAATTAAGAGCATAGTAAGGACGATGATTACAATCAGTTTCTCAGTGAATATGAATCGATCTTTCTTGAAGCCTTGGTATTGGTCCAAACCTTTGATTTGGTTTCTTATTGTTTTTCTATAGAATATTTATTTCGATGATGAAGATGATTATAATGTTGAGGAGAATGACGGTATGAAAATAATTTAGAACTTTGTAGTTATAGTCTTTGTAAATGAATTCCAATAACAATTGTTCACTGGATGATGCTGATCATTGGTTATTGTAGATGAGTTGTTCTATGATTGATCTCACCAACTTGAGTTCTGTTCACTGGATGATGTTGATCATTGGTTATTCTACCATGGAGGTTTATTTTTTCTGTTTATCCACACATTGTTATTTTTCATTTGATTAAGTGTGAGTTTTGATTTTTGATGATGACTTCATTATAATAGAAGATGCTTTCTATTCTTGGTTTGTCCTTTAAAATGAAAATATCTTTTCATTTTCTTATGATTAGTTGAAATGTTAAATTTTTTTTGTATTAATTTAGTTTCTATTTATAGTTAAACGACACATGTTCTGCTTCATTTTTTTAGTTGATAAACACAACCGATATTCTGTTTTGATTTTGTTGCTTCAAACTAAATATCAATTGTTATTTTTTATTAGTAGTTAATTTTATTTAATGAAGTCGTTTGAATTCGTGTTGATTGATTTTCAACTAAAAATTCCATGTTAGTTTTTTATTAATATTTAAATTGTTATATTTTATTTTTAATTCAGTTGTTTACATTTGTGTTACTATGATTTTTTATTCTCTGTAATAGATTTATATGGTAATCTATGAGAGAATATGTTTTTTTGTTTCAAGTTTTTAAATAATGAATATTCAGTTTGTCATCAATTATATATACTAAAGCTATGTGATTCTTATCTTGCAGCTATTACCAGATTCTCTTTAGCTTATCTGGAACATCCACTGTCTGTCAACATTATACGCTTCTATTCCATTGAAGAACTTGTGATGGGCCATTCAGAATACAATAATTTCTTATTCCATACATGTATATAATTTTAATCTTATGATTTATTTTAGTTTTGTCCCCAATATTTTTCGTCTTTCTGTAGTAATTTATTCTTCCATTTATCTATGAATATGATTATTCAATAGGATAAATATTAGAATTATTACTCAATATTATATCTTTTAATTTTATGATCAATGATCTGATTAAGCATAATAATAAATAAATCTACATATAATTACGTAGGTTCAACAAAAATGAAGATTATATAACATTGAATTTATTTAATGTTGCAACATGAATAACATATTAATGGATTGAGGTCACTTTTTGGTTAACTATATAATGATTAAATAGAATTTAAGAGCACAGTAAGGATGATGATTACAATCAGGTTCTCAGTGAATATGAATTGATCTTTCTCCAAGCCTTGGTATTGGGCAAAACATTTGATTTGGTTTCTGATTGTTTTTCTATAGAATGTTGATTTCGATGATGAAGCTGATTATAATGTTGAGGAGAATGATGGTATTCAAATAATTTAGAACTTTGTAGTTACAGTCTTTGTAAATTAATTCCAATAACAATTGTTCACTGAATGATGCTGATCATTGGTTATTGTAGATGAGTTGTTCTATGATTGATCTCACCAACTTGAGTTCTGTTCATTGGATGATGTTGATCATTGGTTATTCTACCATGGAGTTTAATTTTTCCTGTTTATCCACACATTGTTATGTTTCATTTGATTAGGTGTGAGTTTTGATATTTGAAGTTGACTTCATAATAATAGAAGATGCTTTCTATGTTAATATATATTATACATTGTTAGTTTGTTCAGCGTTGATATGTTGTATTCACTGTTATTTTGTATTCACTATTAGTTTTTTCATTGTTTTCACTCTAAGTTTGTTCGTGGTTTTATCTTTTTTGTGGAATAACGAGTCTTTAAGGCCTGATTCAAAACTGTTTCACATTACAATTGATGTATCTTAATTTAAAATTTTATATTGATGTCTTCTTAATAGATTCACTTATAATTCATAATTATTCACCACTTATTTGTGACTAAAATACATTAAATGTTACTATTTCTTCGCATCTATTACAAATAGTACTCTTAAGAAGACAGATAATAAACTATTATGTTTTATAAATAGTAATATATAGTTAATAATAAGAATTATTTTACAGTGTCGTGCATCGCACGGGCGAAGTACTAGTTTCTATAAATAAAATCATATTTTTAAATTCATATAGATATCTATATAATTATATATATATTATATATATTTATAATTCTTATTATATCATAAATATTATAAATATATCTTTATAAATAAATATTTATATTTATATATTAATATAATAAATACAATAAATATATAATTGTAAATATATAAATATTAATTTTATATTTTTAATGTATTTATAGTATTTATAATTATATAATTATAAATATATAATATTTTTAAATATATAATTGATATAATAAATATATTATAAATATAATATATTTATTATAAACATAAAATATAATAAATATATAATTACAAATATAATAAATATAATAAACATATAAGTGAAAATATAATAATACATATAATAAATATATAATAAATATATAATCGTAAATATAATCATAAATATAATAAATGTATGATAAATAAATAATGGTATGAATTTAGTATATTTGTAATATTTATATATAATTATATATAATTATAAATAAATGAATAATAAATATAATAAATATATAATAAATATAAAAAATATATTATAAATATAATGAATATATTATAAATAAAATAAATTTATATTAAATATAAAATATTATACCTTTAAAGATATTAGAAATTTATTATATCTTTATATTATATACACTTATTTATAACTATTAATATATATATATTATATAATTAAAAATATTTATTTCTAGAGATAGATTTTTAATTATATTTAATATATATATATATATACATATATTTGTATCAATAAATTTCAATTTGTAAATTCATATTTATAAATATATATTTATAATTATATATATATATTATTTATTTATAATTCTTATTGTAATATATATATATATATATATATATTATAATTCTATCTTTATAAATAAATATTTATAATTGTATATTATATATATTTATAATTCTTATTATATATTTGTAAATATATTTATATTTATAATATTTTTTATTATATATTTATTTTATTTTATATTTATTAATAATTTATTTTATTTATAATATATTTATTATATGTATAATGTATTCGTAATATATTTATTATATGTATAATATATTTATATACTTATTAAATATATTTATTATATATATATATATATATTTAATAAATTTAATAAATATATTTATTATATTTAGAGTTATATTTATTTATATTTATTTAAAATTAAATTTATAAAAACATATTTACAGGGGCTTCAGGCCATAAAAAATTGTTAGGTTATACCTTGGGGTGGGGGCTAAGACCTGCCTATCGGGCTGTGTGTGTTGCATTTCTATGTTTTGTTTTAATTTCCCCTAAGTACCTATAATATATATATATTTAAAAATATATACATATTTATATATTAACAATTATAAATAAATATAATTATAAATATATGTTTACAATTACAAATAAATACAATTATAAAAATATACATATTTATAAATATATATACATACATATATATATATTTATATTTTTATTATATAATTATAAATATTTATTTATAGAGATAGATTTATAATTATATTTGTTATATATATCAGGTTCTTGGGGGTATAATTACATTTTAACACACCCACACCACACACACAGTCCGGAAAGGCAAGCCATTACCGCCAAGGGGATAACCCACCCATCAAACCTTATTTATTTAGTACATGGCCCGTAGGCTCAGTGGGCATGAATCTCATTATATGACCCAAAAGCCCAATGCAACATCATGCCTGCATAATCCTGCATTCGTCACCAGGCCTACGTCATGCCTGCATCATCGTCTGTATCACCGCCTACGTCACTGTATGCGTCACCGCTTTCATCATCGCCTGCATGTATTTTATATCTATTTATTTATATATAATTATATAAATATAAATAAACCTTATATTTTAAATTTAATAAGGGGTTTTTATATAAAAATTTATATAAATAATTATATATAAGGTTTATTTAATTATTTAATTATATAATTAAATAAGGTTTTTTATAACTATATGAATATATATTTATAATTATATAATTATAAATATATTTATATCTATAATTATACATAATGTAACATTTTTAAATACATATTTATCAATATATTTTTCAAAATGTAATTATTAATTTTTAAATGTAATTATAAATATATATATTTATATATATTATTATTAATAGATATATATTATGGGGGATTGTGTGTAAGGAGGGAAAAGTGCCACTTGAAGTGGCGCTGGACCACCCCTCTTCCCCAAATAATAAAAACCCTGCCCCTTATATTAAAAAAAAATCTCCCTCCGACAAAATTTGCAGGGAGTAGACACACTAATCCATAATATTCATTATATTGGGTGAACATAATATCTCAAATGGTTGGGGAAGGGTAATTACAAAGCTAAAAAGAAACTAAAAAACATTCACATGAAAGAAGTTAGGGAGACTCGAACCCAAAACCTAAGCACATCCTAAACACATTCTACATCTAATGATTTACCCATATTCATCTCTAAAATCCCATATATATGTTTATATGGAATTGGTCTAGATAAATGACCATCCTCTAAAGGCTCTACTCTCAATCCAATAGAGTCGATTTATTGAAAAAAGTATTGGTACTCAAGTCTCTAATTCATTTATTATCTGAAATAGTTTTCTAAATAAACTTTTTTAAATATTCTATTATTTTTTATAAGGATTATATTTCTATATTATAAACCCCCATATAACAATTTATTGTTGAGATATTTCCAATTCCTCTTATAAAAAATAATTTCATATTTTTTTGTTTTATCGAAATACATGTCTATAAAAACCAAGTCGTTTCTTCTAAATTATCTTATTAACCTAGTCAGTAACATAATGATTCATTTTAGTTCTTGAAGTTAAAACATATGAAGTTAAGAAGGCAATCTTATTACATATCTATCTTGCATTAAAATCTTCATGTACATTAACTCAGTTTATTTTCAAAGATCATTTATAATGAAAATTTTTAAATAAAATATTTTTTTAAAATTCTTTTTATCTCATTTTGAATATTATTTTTAAAGGTGACTTATTTCTATATTTTTACAATAGTGTCACAAAAAGGTTTTGAAAAATATTTTTAGGATTTCTCTTCTTTTCCCTCTCTATTCTTATAAATATTTATTTTACTAGTCATTAATTATATTATATTTCATTTTTATACTTTATTTTAAAAAATATCACATTTTCCAAAAATAGAGAATACAATTACATTCTACCTTGAAAATAACAATTTCATTATTTAATTCGGTAGTAATTAAAAAATATGCATTTATTTAATTAAATAGTCCATAATTTTTTATCTTTCTATGATGTTTTTTTTCACATATGTCATCATTATATTATATTCCACAAATTTGACTACTTATTATGTTGTATTTTCTAAAATTTCACACGTTTAAATCCAAAAAATAATATATGAAAATAACCATATTATTTATTATCCTAGTTCCTATGTGTATACAACGTATTGGAACTTAAATCTCTATGGGAGAAATGATTTACCACTTATTTTTTCATGACTTACCATTTTCTATTCTTGAATATATCATTTTTTTCAATGCCTTAATTTAGTGAATACAATTTACTTCTATATTTTGGTTTATTGGAATTCACTAAGAAAACCACATCATTAGAATGACTATAAAATTACTATCTCGTACATATAATAATTATTCTATACATAGTCAATAAACAATACTTCATTATCATTATTTAAGAGTATTTTCCTATATAGCTACCATATTTTCATACACTTGTCTTACTTCCACATATTTATCATGATATGTTTTAAATGGATTTATCATATCTTCTTTATTTTAATGGGACTCATATGTATAGAAATTTCATTGTGATGATGAGTGTGATATGAGTTATATAGCTCTCATGTGCATTAGGTAAAGCGTTAAATCAAAAGAGATAAATATGTTTATGTGACCAGGGATTAATCCCAATCCACTATGTTTTTTAAAACGTGGAGTAAATTTAACACCCTTAAAATTTAATTTAGAAGAATAATATTTTTTAGAGATTTCTCAACAAGCACCATCGAGTTTTAAGTGAATTGCGATACACTTTAAAAATATAATTATTTAAATGTGGTCATGATAACATAGTCGTTAAATTGGAAGGTATAAATAGTAATAAATACATCATGAATAATATGTATATTGGTTTTTTATAATTCAAATTTATTAATTAATTCATAATAAAAAAGTATTTAATTTTCAGTAAAATCATTTTATGCTTCAAAAATATATTTTCTTGAAAAACTGTTTTTATTGCTTTTTGTGAGTGATTATTATAATTAATTTCTACTAATTGAAAAAATTGAATATTATAAAATGGATATAATTTTGTAATTAATAATCTAAAATTTATCTTAGGGTGTAATTTTGATATTTTTTTCTGAAAGAATTAATTTTTTAGTGAATAGTGAAAAATACTGATTTTATAGAAAATTGTCATTTCCATTCAAGTATTTACAAAGTATCATTTTTTTAAATTGATTAGATAATTTAATTAGTTTATTATAATTAAAAATAATAAAATTAATTTCATTTAAATTTAAATTATTCTTAAGTTATATATAAAAACATATTTACACTTAAAAACACATTTTATAGGAAAACTGTTTTTCATCGCATTTTGTGGGATTATTTTAAAAGTAATTTATGCCACTTATAGGTATTTATTTTTAAAAAATGAATTACATATTAGTAATAATCATGTTCAAATTTGGAAAACATGCCCACTTTATTTTTTTCATTATGAATAGTGACAGTGGTAAATATTTATCACATAGGTATGGGTAAATTGAGTAATTAAGGTTAAAAATAATGTGATAAGGATTTAAAAATTGATATAACACCTCCCTTATTTTTTATTAGATGACTTAGTTACAATATCCACATCCAATATTCTAATATTCGGAAACGTGGTGCCATTTTTCTTTGATAATGACCTTAATATTATTTTAAGTAAAGAATAAATCCAAAAATGTCGCTCTATGGTAATAAATCTAATATTTTTTATAGGGATACAAAATGGAATATTTAGATATAAATTGTTATTTGAAACATTAAATATTTTTTATTATGAAAATTTATTTTTAATTTTTAGTGATAGAATAATTACCTTAAATGCTTATGCAACATCGACACAATGAAGGTGCAAGCAGTAGAGAAATCAAGTAAATGATTTTAAAAACTTTAAAAGTAATATTTTTCGGGTGATTTATGGTGTTCCAAAAATTTATTGTCTAAAAATAATGTATTATTTAATTTTTAAAATTTTATATTCAAATTAAATTAATGTTTTGATATTTTTTTAAAGTCAAATTATGGAAATAGTATAAAAAATAACTTTAATTGTATTTTATGTTAAATAATATTCTATTCAATGATAAAATACTATATTTAGATAATGGTATGGGATATGATACATAATTTTATCCATTTTCACTTATGGGTAACCTTTCCTTTTATAGTATTTTTATTCTCCCCTAATGAGTAAAAATATTTTGTATCGTGGAAATCATTAAAAGGGTTAACAAGGGGTTAAAACTAAGAGATAAGAATTAAAAAATCAGATAAACTTGTATATATATTACTGGATGGGTGAATTTATAATTTTTCCCATCCTAGATTTTAAATATATCATTTAATATCTCTCTAAACATGAAAATTAATTTATATTAATTTAATACTTTAACTACTTCCAAGGGTGCCCCTCTCCTCTCATATATAAGGACACCACCTCTCCTATCTTACTCAATTTTATTGAGGTAACTAGTTTGACTAAACCATACCAAAACATCTTATTAACTTAATTGTATAAATTATATAGGTCTTGATACTCATAAAGGACCATCCTTAAGGTCCTTGATGAGAGATCCAAAGGAGGTTCTTCAAGAGAAGGTAATCGTCTTAATCAAGCGTTTTAATTTTACTTATTATTACACCTCCTTAAATTATTTCATAAACATTCCAATATAATAATATAAATATCTCCCTTATACTGATATTTTATTATGTTAATTTAATAACCTTATTCATCATATTTTCCCTCCTTCATGGAATAAAAACATCATTCCTGTGTATGTGTGGACTACCACCACCACAAAACGGTGTGTTTTTCATCACCGCCTCACATAGGTGTTTATAAGAATGTATTTTATATATATATATATATATATATTATATTAATAACATAATTATAATTCTATAAAGATAATATATCATCTATTTTCATACCCCACCATCAGTTGTAAAATGGTAATATCATTCGTGCATATGTGTGGATCAACACCTCCACAAAGTAATGTGTTTCATTTTTAATTAATCCATTAATGGATGGTTATAAATTTATATTTTATGTATAAAAATTATGATTATTCCATAATTATTATTCTGGATATTATGCAACCATGACATCTTACACTGTGTCCAACATATTGAAGTAATTTTTCAATTATGAACTGAACTACTTCAAAACACCAAATGTGAACTTAATTGATTAAGTAATAAAACATGACATTAAAATAATTGAAATAAAATGTTTAATGATATGGTATTAAAGATGAAAAATGTTATTAGACAAGTATGTACTTAATATATGTTTATTATATAGGAGTTAAAGGATATACATAGTAAGTATGGTCTCTAGGTAAGGGATTTCTTAACTCAATTTCCATTTACTGGGATATACTTCTACTTAATTGATGATGTTATGCCAATATTAGGTGTGAAATGAACATTTATTTTATTATTTTTTATATCCACTTATTTTTCTTATTTTACAATTGTTACACATAATTAATTCATTGATTAAATTTTAGCTTCAATGATATTATCTTTGTAAGGATTACTTGTCTCAATATTTTTTTGAGACATGTCTTGTACTATGCACCTAATTACTTTTATAAGTTGTATATTCCACAAATTGAGATAATATATCATTAATTACTCTTTCATAATGATATTTAAATTTGTGTTCATGTTCTATCTTTCATGAGATATTGATTCAAATGTTATAAAAGTTCATGGTCTCAATTGCAATTCCTTAAAACAAAAATCCTTTTATGCACCATGATTTGTTTTATATAGATTATTTATTGTCCCATGAATGTGTTTTAACATATTATATATTGTAAATTATAGTTTTTATAGAATCTTGGTATGGTCCTTCATTCAATGGATTGTTTACTCAATTATTATCCATGTTTCAAGGGTTTTAAATCTCAAAATACTTTCTTTGAGACATGTTTTGATTGATTAACTTATATTAATTTATTTAGTGTTAAAGAAACCAATGGATTTGGGGATTCGTTTGAGAAATCCTGAAGATCCAATGGTTCTTGGTGAGTTTGGGTTGTTTTATTTTTTGACAACCTTACTTGGGGAACTCATAAGTATGATAGAGATTGATCTATTTTGTATGGAGTGACATATCATGGAAGAAAGTTTCATGATTCAAGAAAGTGTTTTTGAAAATGGATGGAGGTTGGTTGAGTCGATTCTATTTGAGTTATGAGTTAATTATAGATCCTCATAGCTGAATTTGTAAAGGGTTGATCCACATAGCAGATTTGGTGAAGTGAGATCCACAAAGCCATTTTTGCTATGTAGGTGATTTCCATAGCCATTTATGATTTGTAGAAATATAAAATAGCTGATTCAACATGTAACTGAATGCATCACATATCCAAATGATCTATTTATCCTATTTTGTAATTCACTTATCCATTTTCATCTTTTTATTTGATTGTTTCAATTAGTTTAATGGCCTACATAGTTGAATTTCCATAGATGAGTTCCATGAAGTCGATTGGTACATAAGAATTTTGAGAAGAATTCATGTAGCTAATTTACTATGTGGACAATTGAGAATTTATGTATCTAATTTTTACATAAAAATTTAAGAATAACATATCTAATTTTTTATGTAGAAATTTGTTCTTTATGTAGCCAATTCAAAGTCTTCACTACATTCGGGTTGATTTTGCATAGGTTTTAAGAATTAAATTATTTAGATGTGATATTATTATGATGTTTCATGGACAGTTTTGAATGCCTCTATAATCATAGGCATTAGTTTTTAAATCCATAAGGGATATGTGTTTTTTGAATATAGTTATAGAGATTATAGGGATTTTATGATTACATGTATCATTCTTCAGAGAAGTGATTAATGTAGTGGAATCTTTTAATGAGGTAATATTAAAAGAAATAGTATAAGGCCCAGGCCTTAAACCTTACTTAATATTGAATTAAATAAATAATTCACATTGAAGATCTTTTCAGGTTTAGAGTTTTAGATAATTAGAACATAACTATTACATCTCAAAATATTACAAAGTAGACACTTCTACAAAGTTTCCATAGAATAAAAAAACTCTTAAAAAGAAACATGTCTAGTTCCATGTTTTATATAGCATGACATTCCCTTAATCCCATACTTGACCTTATTCCACATTAAGTCCTGTGAAAAAAATTTCAAAAAAACTTGGGGTGAGTATAAAAAGCTCAGTAAGGGATATACAAAGAATGAAAACTGTTAGTTTTTCAAACATCAAGTAAACCATGTATACTTTATCCAAGTAATACCTTCACCTTCATGAAGTAGTAAAAACTCTTCACTGAATAAAATATCATTACTTACCCTTTTGTAACCAAAGGATTACCATAAAACCCATATAAATAACACATAACATATAAAGGTAACTTGGGACATAAACATACTTAAGTGGAATAACCATAGGGTCAGCTTCCACACATATCACTTAATGGAATAGCCATACGGACAACTTCCATACATACTTAATGGAATAGCCATACGGCCGACTTCCATACCCAATGAATTGGAGGTTATAACGTAACCACCCGTCCTGGTATTCACGGCACCACCCGTCATATGGTTTATCACGTAACCACCCGTCAAATGTCCAAGTACCATTATAAAATCATAAGATATAAAGAAAACATAATGGAAAAAAAACATTTCCACACTTTGATCACAATATATCACTCAAATATATTTACATAACATATCCATTATAAAAACCATTTTGAATACCAAAATACATAAAATAGTATATGGTATTTATTTCATTTTAAAAAAACCTTACGGCTTGTTCAGGAAGCCAAAGACCAAATAATACTCGTGGCGGCAGAGAAGGTCGTTGTCACCGCGTACGTTAAAAGAAACATTCCTTTTTGTCATTTTGTAAAACTCTTTGTAGAAAAAGATTCCTTTTGTAAAAAAGTAAAAGTCAAAGGGTTTTATACACCGTATAAAAGAAAGTTGTGTATAAAACGAAATATGCCTCAATGAAAGGAGATTGAGACCAAGTCCCTTACCTCGGGTCCGACTTGACTCGATCATTCATTAACGTCCTGAATAATAAACTTGAGTTTATTTATATTTTATTAAGAACATTATTAAAGTTCATTATTCCTTTTATATCACTTATTTCCATGTTATAAACATTATTTAACCATTTAAGTTAATAATGTTTGTTTTGTCGATATTTGGTTCTTAAGTCGAAAGTGGACTTCTTACAATTACATGTTGTTCGTGTGGACAAAGGTTCTTTATATACAGAATGAAATTCCTGATTTGGATAGCATATATATCATATATATCCAGCATTTACATGTATTTATAATATTACATAATCATTTAGAGGTAAGAAATTAAATGCACCGTTCATGGAGACGGTAAGCCGTACGTACACATGAACGCTACTTTCATTTCTTTGTCATGTTAATGGAATTAAAACTAAATGAGAGGTATGTATATTTTAATTCCATAATTATATTAATAATTTAGATGTATCATTGATTATATATATCCATTATATACGTGTACTTTTAATAGTACATTACATTTGGGGATAAGAAATGAAATGCACCGTTCATGGAGACGGTAAGCCGTACGTATGCATGAACGCTACTTTCATTTCTATCTCATACTTTAATGGAAAGAAACAATAATGATATAGAGGTATATTATAACTCCAGTATAACATCAAATATAATAACTTTAAATACATCCTTTATACATCCCACATATGGCATTAACGAATCACATCACTTTGAGGGGGCGGTAGTCCGCACTTCCTAAAATGAAATTATCATGTTTACCCACAATGGAAACCATAAAGGTATATCACAAATCAAAAATACAGAAGTTTAAGGAAAACATAAACATATTATATATCATATATAAATATAGTGACATCTTAATGGCCACCTTTGAGGGTGTTAAAAGAATATCGAACAATCATCGTTTCGTGAGGCAGAAATTCGCCATCCACGGAAACAGTATGTTCTTTAACCATTAGACGTAGGTGTGTGTAAGTGTAGCTCGAATACTTCTTATAAAAACATCCTAGTATATGGAATATACTAGATTTGTTACAAAAGAAATGAATAAAAAGAGTTTAGGGGATTGGAGAAGCAAAATAAAACAAAAGGACTCAAAAGAAGACATTACCTTAAAATCGGGTAACTCTCTTAGATTTGAGATCAAAGGCTTCCTTGGGAAGACTTCTGCCCAAAGTGAGGCTTCAAGGAGTAATATAGGGATGTGGAGAGCCAAAATGGGCAGGGTTTGGCCGACCTAAAGGCTTTGGGAGTGTGGGTAAGGAGGTAGAGGTGGGGGCCTTTTATAAGAGGAGAGGAGGGGCACTCTTCGAAGGTAAAGAAAAGTCACTTTATTTTAAAATGGTATTCGGATTTAAGAGGTCCCACATTAATGTGTTTCTAGGATAAGGGGATAAGGGTTCTAAATCCACCCATCCAATAGGTTTTTTCCATGTGTAGGTCTTAGATTTTACATTATCTTTCCATTTTATTTAAATTGTTAAATAATGAGGTCATCGCTGCATCATAATGATGTCATAAATAATTTAATTTATCTAATGTCTAAAAATTATAAAAAAACTACTATGATTTAAGAAATCATTTTAGCTTTCTAATGAATATTTATAGTCAAAAATCTTACTTGTATAACCCCATGTAAAAATTGTTTTAGTAAAACATCTCATGTGTGTGTCATTTTTACTTTAAGATTAAATAAAAAGTTATTTAGCTCATTTCCCAACCAAAGTTGCTCCATGGGGTCCCCAAGTTGACCCATGTCTTGTCTTGGTCGGCCATGACACATCCAATAAGGGTAGTACATATTTCTAAGTCATATCATATTATTAAAACATTATTTTTACCTTAAACTACACTAATTACCTCTAATCGCGATTAAGAACTTAAGAGTTACTATTCACCAAAAAATTATTGTAATCTCATTGAACCACATTTTACTTCTTAATGACAACCATTTATGTCGGATTTTTGAAATTCAAAACACAGAAGGGGTAAAATTTCATTTAAATGAAAAATCAGTTTTTATAAGTACCACTTAGTGGTTTCACTATTCATCAAAAATTGAAGTTTCTCAGAAAAATACCAAAACTTCACCCTAAGCTATATTTGATATTCCGAATTCAAAAATGAATTCCATTTTACAAAATTCAAAATATATAAGTTGCATTAATTAATTTAATAATTAATTCCCGCTGTCAGAGCAAATAGCGTGTTTTTATGAAACAATAAGTATCAAAAGATTGACACTAGTTTAAGTCCGATTTCAAAGTCAAATTAATTCCAACGACCACTATTGGATTTAATGGTAAAAATATATTCTAATTTCACTTTAAAACCAATTCAAAAGATAATCTAATCATCTTTATAAATTATATTAAAAATTGGTTTTGAATTAAAATACAACATTTTACACTATTCATTAAAAAATGAACTTTATCGAAAAGATACCAACAATTTACAAAGTAAATTTTGATGTCCCGATTCTAAAGAAGAGTTTTATTTGATCCAATAGAATGTGTAAGAGTGAAAAAAACTATATTTAATGACGGTTCGCCATCAAAAGGCGATAAGTGAACCTTTAGTGAAAATTAGGGTATAAATGCCTAAAATTGAATTTTTCCATATTTCATGCCTTTATCTTTTATTGGATAAATGTAAAAACATTTAAAAAACATATATAATCATATTTTAGTTATTTCTATCTATTTCCTCCAATACAACGGCTACATGTTAACTACCTTTTAAAATAATATTATTATATTACTAGTGTGCAACATAAGTTTTCAAAGAAACTCATCGTTGCGTATCGAGTACGCTATCGAACATAGCAACCCCTTTTAAGTAAAATTATTATTTAATTCGCAAATATTAATAAATATGAAAATTATTTATTCTTTATTTACCTGGGATGTTACACCCTTCCCCCCTTTTGGGAATTGCGTCCTCACAATTTTATTCACTTATCAAAATAAGTGGGGGTATTTATCCCTCATAGCATTTTCAGATTCCCACGTTTCCTCTTCAACCATATGGTTTTTCCACAAAACCTTTACCTGGTGTATTACCTTATTTCTCAACACTTGCTCTCTTCGATCAAGAATCTGGACTGGTTGTTCTTCATAAGAGAGGTTTTCTTCCATCTCAACTACCTCTGGGCTCAAAACATGAGATGGATCTGGCATATACTTCCTCAACATCGAAACATGAAAAACATTGTGTACCTAAGATAAACTCGGAGGTAAAGCCACTCTGTATACAACTGTGATCCAGCTCTCTCCAGAATTTCATATGGTCCAATGAACCTTGGAATCAACTTTCCTTTCTTACCAAATCTCATCACACTTTTCCATGGAGAAACCATGAGAAAAACATGATCACCTACCACAAAAGATAGATCCTTCCTCCGGTTATCCGCATAACTCTTCTGCCTGCTTTGAGCTGTTCTCATGTGTTTCTGAATCTACTGAACTTTTTCTGCCATCTCCTCTACCAATTCTGGTCCCATCAGCTTCCTTTCACCCACTTCATCCCAAATTTCTAGAGTTTGACACCACTTCCCATATAATGCCTCAAATGGTGCCATCTGTATACTGGAATGAAAAATGTTATTATAAGAAAACTCAACCAAATAAATATTGTTGTCCCAACTTCCCTGATAATAAATCGAACAAGCTTGTAGCATATCCTCCAAGGTCTGAATTGTTCGTTCTGACTTCCCATTTGATTGAAGATGAAAAGTTGTACTAAAATTTAATTCAGTACCCAACGACTTCTGAATGCCTTTACAAAAGTTAGAAGTAAACTTGGGATCACGACCGGACACAATGGAGAGAGGAAATCCATGTAACCTGACTATCTCCTTAAGATACAAATGGGAAAGTTTATCTAGGGAAAAATTATCTCGTATAGAAAGGAAATGAGCAGATTTAGTCAAGCAATCAACAGTAACCTAGATTGCGTTATTACCTCTAGATTTCTTCGGTAATCCCACAACAAAGTCCATGGATATATTCTCCCATTTCCACTCTGGCACTGCTAAAGGATGAAGCATCCCTTTCGGTAACTGCCACTCTGCTTTAACCTGTTGACATGTCAAACACTTCACAGTAAAATCAGTAATATCTCTTTTCATTCCATCCCACCAGTAATACTCCCGCAGATCTCTGTACATCTTAGTACTGCCAGGATGAACTGAAAACGGGGAACTATGAGCCTCACATAACAACTCATTCTTCAACTGTGAATCACAAGGCACACACAATCTCTTCCCAAATCTCAAAACACAATCACTATCAATGTTGAATTCATGCAACTTACCTTTCTAAACCAGCTCTACCTTTTTCTGCAACTCACTGTCTTGCTTCTGTGCTTGCTTAATTCTGTCTGATAGAGAAGATCTCACTGATACCTGAAACAAAACAGATGAACTTCCTGCACCAACAACTTCTATTCCAAAGTTCATCAAATCAAAAACCAAAGGATCTCGTTCCAAACGTAGCATGGTTAATGAAGCATTACTTTTTCGACTCAAAGCATCAGCCACTTTATTTGCTTTTCCCGGATGGTAGTGAATTGTACAATCATAATCCTTGATTAATTCCAGACATCTCCTCTGTCTCATGTTCAATTCTTTTTGAGTGAATATATACTTTAAAATTTTTTGATCAGTATATATTTCACACTTTACTCCATACAAATGATGCCTCCAAATTTTTAAAGCAAAAACAACAGCAGCTAATTCCAAATCATGTGTAGGGTAATTTACCTCATGAGTTTTCAACTGACGTGAAGCATAAGCAATTACATGATCATTCTGCATAAGGACACAGCCAAGTCCCTTCAACGAAACATCACTGTATATAACAAACTCACCATTCCTGGAAGGAAGTGCCAAAACTGGAGCATTTACTAATCTTCTTTTCAAATCCTGAAAATAATCATCACATTCTTTTGTCCAGATTAACTTAACACCCTTCCGAGTTAGCTTAGTCATTGGACTAGATAACCATGAAAAATTTCTAACAAACCTTCAGTAATAGCCTGCCAAACCAAGGAAGCTACGAATATCAGTTACATTTGTGGGTCTTGGCCAGTCTTCCACAAATTTTGTTTTTGCAGGATCAACAGTTATCCCATGTTTAGAAACAAAGTGACCAAGGAAAAAAATATGTTCCAACCAAAAATCACACTTGCTGAATTTTCCATACAGTTTCTTTTCTTTTACGGTTTTAAAGATAACACTTAAATGAATTTCATGCTCCTATTTAATTTTAGAAAACACCAAAATATCATCAAGAAAAACAACCAACATTTTTTACCTGAGTCAACTAAGCCATCACTACAACAAACTATTTAGTTCTGATTCTGAACATCTCAGGATACTTATTTGAAAGGTTGTCTTCCTCCTGATGTCATCCCAATATAGATGCTTTGTTTCCTCTACGGAAAACCATTCTGAACACAAAAATATCTTAGGCGAAGCAACATTGTAATCTTTAAATGCTATATCATTTCAATCATACCATAAATTAACTTATAATTTTACACTTTTCTAACTCCTAAAGTTTCCTAAACCGACCTTTGATACCAACTATAAGGCCCTGGACTTAAACCTTACTTAATATTGAATTAAATGAATAATTCACATTGAGGATCTTTTTAGGTTTAGATTTTTAGAGAATTAGAACATAACTTTTAAATCTCAAAAGATTACAAAGTAGACACTTCTACTAAGTTTCCATAGAATAAAAAAACTCTTAAAAAGAAACATGTCTAGTTCCATGTTTTATATAGCATGAAATTCCCTTGATCCCATCCTTGACCTTATTCCACATTAAGTCCTCTGAAAAACATTTCAAAAAAAACTTGCGGTGAGCATAAAAATCTCAGTAAGGGATACACAAAGAATGAAAACTGTTAGTTTTTCAAACATCAAGTAAACCATGTATACTTTATCAAATTAATACCTTCACCTTCATGAAGTAGTAAAAACTCTTCACCGAATAAAATATCATTACATACCCTTTTGTAACCAAAGTATTACCATAAAAACCATATAAAGAAACATAACATATAAAAGTAACTTGGGACATAAACATACTTAAGTGGAATAACCATACGGTCGACTTCCACACATATCACTTAATGGAATAGCCATACGGCCAAATTCCATACATACTTAATGGAATAGCCATACAACCGACTTCCATACCCAATGGATTTGAGGTTATAACGTAACCACCCGTCCTGGTATTCACGGCACCACCCATCATATGGTTTATCACGTAACCACCCGTCAAATGTCCAAGTACCATTATAAAATCATAAGACATAAAACAAACATAATGGAAAGAAAATATTTCCACACTTTGATCACAATATATCACTCAAATATATTGACATAACAAATCCATTATAAAAACCATTTTCAATACCAAAATACATAAAAGATTATATGGTATTTATTTCATTTAAAAAAAAACCTTACGGCTTGTTCAGGAAGCCAAAGACCAAATAATACTCGCGGTGGGGGAAAAGGTCGTTGTCACCGTGTACGTTAAAAGAAACATTCCTTTTTATAGTTTTGTAAAACGCTTCGTAGAAAAAGATTCATTTTGTATAAAAGTAAAATTCAAAGGGTTTTATACACCGTATAAAAGAAAGTTGTGTATAAAACTAAATATGCCTCAATGAAAGGAGATTGAGACCAAGTCCCTTACCTTGGGTCCGACTTGACTCGATCGTCCATTAACGTCCTGAATAATAAACTTCAGTTAATTTCTATTTTCTTAAGAACCTTTTTCATGTTAATTATTCCTTTTATATCACTTATTTCCATGTTATAAACATTATTTAACCATTTAAGTTAATAATGTTTGTTTTGTCGATATTTGGTTCTTAAGTCGAAAGTGGACTTCTTACAATTACATGTTGTTCGTGTGGTCAAATGTTCTTTATATCCAGAATGACATTCCTAATTTGTATAGCATATATATCATATATATCCAGCATATACATTTATTTATAATATTACATAATCATTTAGAGGTAAGAAATGAAATGCACCGTTCATGGAGACGGTAAGCCGTACGTACGCATGAATGCTACTTTCATTTCTTTGTCATGTTAATCGAATTAAAACTAAATGAGAGGTATGTATATTTTAATTCCATAATTATATTCATCATTTAGATGTATCATTCATTATATGTATCCATTATATACATGTACTTTTAATATTACATTACATTTGGGGATAAGAAATGAAATGCATCGTTCATGGAGACGGTAAGCCGTACGTACGCATGAACGCTACTTTCATTTCTATATCATAATTTAATGGAAAGAAATAATAATGATATAGAGGTATATTATAACTCTAGTATAACATCATGTATAATAACTTTAAATACATCCTTTATACGTCCCACATATGGCATTAACGAATCACATCACTTTGAGGGGGCAGTAGTCCGCACTTCCTAAAATGAAATTATCGTGTTTATCCACAATGGAAACCATAAAGGTATACAAAAAATGAAAAATACAGAAGCTTAAGGAAAACATAAACATATTATATATCATATATAAATATATTGACATATTAATGGCCACCTTCGAAGGTGTTAGAATAATATCAAACAATCATCGTTTCGTGAGGTAGAAATTCGCCATCCACGGAAACAATATGTTCTTTAACCATTAGACCTAGGTGTGTGTAAGTGTAGCTCGAATACTTATTATAAAAACATCCTAGTGTATGGATGATACTAGATTTGTTACAAAATAAATGAATAAAAAGAGTTTACGGGGTTGGAGAAGCAAAATAAAACAAAAGGACTCAAAAGAAGACATTACCTTAAAATCGGGTAACTCTCTTAGATTTGAGATCAAAGGCTTCCTTGGGAATAATTATGACCAAAGTGAGGATTCAAGGAGTAATAGAGGTATGTGGAGAGCCAAAATGGGAAGGGTTTGGCCGAGCCAAAGGCTTTGGGAGTGTGGGTAAGGAGGTAGAGGTGGGAGCCTTTTATAAGACGAGAGGAGGGGCACTCTTGGAAGGTAAAGAAACGTCACTTTATTTTAAAATGGTATTCGAATTTAAGAGGTCCCAAATTTATGTGTTTCGAGGATAATGTGATAAGGGTTCGAAATCCACCCATCCAATAGGTTTTTGCCATGTGTAGGTCTTATATTTTACATTATCTTTCCATTTTATTTAAATCGTTAAATAATGAGGTCATCACTGCATCATCATGATGTCATAAATAATTTAATTTATTTAATGTCTAAAAATTCTAAAAAAAATACTATGATGTAGGAAATATTTTTATCTTTCTAATGAATATTTATAGTCAAAAATCGGACTTGTATAACCCCATGTAAAAATTGTTTTAGTAAAACATCTCATGTGTGTGTCATTTTTACTTTAACATTAAATAAAAAGTTATTTATGTCATTTCCCAACCAAAGTGGCTCCATGGGGTCCCCAAGTTGACCCATGGCTTTTATTGGTCGGCCATGACACATCCAATAATGGTAGGACATGTTCCTAGGTCATCTCATATTATTAAAACATTATTTTTACCTTAAACTACACTAATTACCTCTAATCGTGATTAAGAACTTAAGAGTTACTATTCACCAAAAAATTATTTTAATCTCATTGAACCACATTTTAATTCTTAATGAAAACCATGTATTTCATATTTTTGAAATTCAAAACACAGAAGTGGTAAATTTTCATTTAAATGAAAAATCAGTTTTTATAAGTACCACTTAGTGGTTTCACTATTCATAAAAAATTGATGTTTTTCAGAAAAATACCAAAACTTCACCCTAAGCTATATTTGATATTCTGAATTCAAAAATGAATTCCATTTTACAGAATTCACAACATATAATTTGCATTAATAAATTTAATAATTAATTCCCGCTGTCAGAGCAAATATCGTGTTTTTATGAAACAATAATTATCAAAAGATTGACACTAGTTTAAGTCTGATTTCAAAGTGAAATTAATTCCAACGACCACTACTGGATTTAATGGTAAAAATATATTCTAATTTCACTTTAAAACCAATTCAAAAGATAATCTAATCATCTTAATAAATTAGATTAAAAAGAGGTTTTGAATTAAAATACAACATTTTACACTATTCATTAAAAAATGAACTTTATCGAAAAGATACCAACAATTTACACAAAGTAAATTTTGATGTCCCGATTCTAAAGAAGAGTTTTATTTGGTCCAATAGAATTTGTAAGAGTGAACAAAACTATATTTAATGATGGTTCGGCATCAAAAGGCGATAAGTGAACTTTTAGTGAAAATTAGGGTATAAATGCCTAAAATTGAATTTTTCCGTATTTCATGCCTTTATCTTTTATTGGATAAATGTAAAAAAAATTAAAAAACATATATAATCATATTTTAGTTATTTCTATATATTCCTGCCAATACAACGACTACATGTCAACTACCTTTTAAAATAATATTATTATATTACTAGTGTGCAACGTAAGTTTTCAAAGAAACGCATCATTGCGTATCGAGTACGCTATCGAAAATAGCAACCCCTTTTAAGTAAAATTAATATTTAATTCTCAAATATTAATAAATATGAAAATTATTTATTCTTTATTTACCTAGGATGTTACAAATAGGTTGAGAAAAGTGGAGTCTGGAGTCGAGGTTGAATCTTCACCAATGAACATATGATGTAACTCATGTCGTTAAATTATTAAATTTGAGCCTAAGAATATTTGAGCAGCATATTTCAAGATGGTACTATAGTAAATTCTTTCTCATATATTTTTGGAGGCTCATGGAAGTGGATATTCATCTTCTATTTTCAAAGAAACCTGTTTTATTTGCTGATCATATTCATTTTTTAATAATATTTTTTATTGTAGTGTGAGATGTGATGTTGTTTGTGACTCTTAACATATGTAGTGGGATGCTACATGAATTCTTGTAAGAGGATTTCACTTGGGGATATAGTGAAATGAATCTGCGGTTGGGGGAATAACCATCCATGACAAGGAATAAGATTCCACATTGGATTCAGACCTTATAAAAACAGTGTGTTCCTTTTTATTTAATTTTTGGCATGATCGGCCTGAGGCTACGTTTTTCTATTTGATTGTATATCACTTTAACAATTCATAGAAGTTTATTTTGTTTAAAAGAAGTTATAAAAACTGACATCCACTGATTCAACCCCCTCTCTCATTAGACGAAACTGATCCTACTAGGAACTTCAAGTGTATACACTAACTCTTGAAATATGATTTCATGAATATTTTTATATTCTTGGTATTTTATGTTCCTTTTTATGTTCCTTCATTCAAATGGTTTTGGGTTTTAAAAATTCATAAAGGGGTTTTCTTTAAAAATGTTGTTTTAATGTTTTTAATACCTGTAACCAAACTCTTTCTCTAAATTCATTATATTATTTTCAATTTTTTTATAAGAATAAATGATTTAATAAAGTTATTTTCAATTATATTTGACCTCCATCTAAAAGGTTTTAAAGTAAACTTCTTATCTTTTTCTACATGTGTAACTTCTAACTCTCTTTACAAAAGTTTGAAAAAATTGTTATTTTTAACGTTTACAACTTGAATGAATTTTACCACCATCATGATCATTTATTTATTTTATGATTATTTTACAATTTTACATGTTTATCTTAAAAGAAAATATTTTCCCCAAATATTTTTGAAATTTTTATAAAAATATTATCAAAATAAAAGGATATTTTTCTTATTTTCAAAGAAATGTCTTAAATGTTCTTTTAAATTTATTTTTCATCTATGTAAATATCTATTATTTTTTCTTATGATTCAATATATATATGTTAAAAATACCATAATTAATTTTTTTATGGATGGACTGTGATTTTTTAATGGGATTTTCATTGAAATTGTTTCTTTTCATTAGGTTAATCAAGATAAAAATGAATGATAGCTATTTTCAAGGATGTTATATTAAAAAGTGAAAGATTTTAAATGTTTCTTTTCATTATATGGTATGTGGAAATATGTATGGATGATTTATGGTTGGTTTTTTTTATAAATCAAGGATGGGTGGGTCCATCATATTTCTCAAATGCATTGAGTAAATAGATAAGGTAAACTATTGTAAGTTACTCCTAGGAGACGATCTAGTTACCTATTTTAAGTTACTCCTAAGAGATGATTTTTTTTTTTCTAAATATGAGTTGCTCCTAAGAGATGATAGAGTTAACTACTATAAATTACTCCTAAGATTATGTTAGAATTATTATGTTTAGGTGATTCTATGATGAATTTTTTATGTTACAAGATACCGACATAGTTTTTCAATTCATGATATGAGTTTTAATGGATCATTTTCTCAAGTAATACTTTCACATGGATAATTATTGTTGAAATATATGACTCTGGTATTATGTTAAATCATTATTCAATCAATTTTTTTATGGGTATTAATTCTCTTATATTATGCTCATACACTTTTCTTATGTCATTATACCCTTATGCTCATGTTATACCCACTCATTACATTCAATTATTCATTCTTATATTTACCATTATAGAGATTTTGAGCTTACCCTTATTATGTTTTATATGTCCCCATGCTAAGAAGAATGAAGTTAAATTAATTATGTCTAGAGATTCTAATGGGTGATGAATTTTATGGGAGGCATTGAAGACTTATTATGAAATAAACAAAGTTGGGTATAGTAAGAAAAATGATCACTTAAATACATGGGTATTTTTATGTAATAGTTTTTCCTAATTATCTAAAACTCTAAACCTAAAAGGACTTTAGGTATGTATGTGATCCAATATTTCTGTTTGATGTTGTTTGTTTTGGTCTTTTTCAGACCTCCCTAGCCCTGGGTCACCCAAGGTTGTTTTTTTTCCTGTTTTGAATAAAAAATTTATTTGGAGGAGGTAAAGATAATGTTTCTAGAACTGAATCTGGGATTTCAGGTCTGTGGATATTATATTTGGTATCATATTAAGTTTTTGATAAATTTGGAGAATATGAATTTTTCATGTGAGGTTAACTTAAGGGTTATAGATACTATCATGGGTTTATAAGTTTATGATTGATCATATGTTCAATAGAGAAAATTCATTTTTTTTAATTTCATACTTGATTACACCTTAAGGTGATTTGAACATCTTACCAGGTTTTTGGAGGGATACTCTATTGATGTAATTATGATATATTTAATATTGGGTTAACCTTAATGGGGAAAAGTGATTTTGTTACAAGATAATTTTTTATTTTATAAACCAAGTTAAATACCCCTTGTATCATATTTTTCTTTTAGTTTGGTGTATTTATTTAGTTATATTTTTTATTTGACGTGACTTGTTTGTTTTTCATATTTCTAAAATGGTTTAATTCATTATATATGGATCTCTAACATACATAGTGGTCATGTGAAACCTATAGGTGGAATATCTCAGTTGAATATTATTCTTTTGGGTGAAATTGTTCCCATTGGTTATTCTTTGAGTCAATGTTGCTTGTAACCATTGTAAGGGGATATAGAACACCCCTTGTGTATATCACAAGCCAGATCAGGTGCCCTAATAAAAGGTGGTCCTATGTCTTTTCAATACCATATATATAATTCAAGAATAATAAAATAGTTATGATAATGATAATAAAAAATTTAATAAATAATTTCCAATTTAATATTCTAAAACTTTCATACAAAAAACAATTTCTAATTTAAAAATATTTTATGGAATATTTTTAACTATTTAAATCCTTACATATATAATGAGATGAATAACATACACTAAAACCTTAAGAGTTTATGGAAACATTGAATATTCCCCATCAACAATTACCATTTAATTAAGGAAGATTTGCAATTTTGAAAGAAATGACTGTAAAACATTAGAAACGTGAAATACTAAACAAATAAATGAATAATAAAAGATAATAAATTAATTAAATATAATATAAAATAATAAATAAACATATATAAGGTTCCTAAGGATGAAATTAAAAAATATAATTTAATTATTCATGAGGTTATAGTACATACAAAGTATACTGGTACATGAGGTAAGGGTTTCCTTCTAAATCATAAATCATTTCAAAATTTATTCATTAATATACTATTATCTCTTTTTTTGTATCATATAAAGGTTATAGAATATATTAATTTTTATTTTTCATTAATTATTTATGTATTTATGTTCTCTTTTTAACCCTCATGGTTTTTTTATATATCACTTCCCCATAAGGAGTTTTTCTTAATTTTCTGTTCTTGTGGATATTTTATCTATCACCATTCATCCCCCTATCTTCATTTTTTATTTATTCATAAAATGATTCTATTATGTTGTTTAAAACTTCATCTTATACATTAATAAGTGTATAGTCCTAAAAAATCCCTCCCTTTAATTTATTTTCTTATTATAAAACCTAAGAAGTTTATGGAATAATATTTTTCCGATATCAATCTTCCTCTACATGATTCATCAACATTATCACTATTTTTGAAATTTTCCAATTATTGGAAATTTAATTATTTAAAAAATGTTTTAAAAGAATTTTTATTACATTTATATAATTATTTCTAAAAGTGACATATTTCACTACTTTTATAATAATGTTTCCCAAAGAAAGGAAATGTCTTTTCGATATTTATCATTAATTTTCCACTAAATTCATTCTAGGGTTCTTAGTCAAAAATATTATTTATATTATATATTATATTCATTTTTCATTTTTTTTAAATATAATTATTTGGAAAATTAATCACACATTTTAGTTATTACTTGAAAATTATATTTTATATAATTATTTCAACGTTGTATAAAATATAAATAATTTTTTTCTTAAAAATTATATAATTTCACATATTCCACTAAAAAAAAATTCAGCCACACAAACACTATTTTATACTCAACCATTTTTATATTGTCTTAAATTTTATTTTCTCAATTTATATATTTTTTTATCAGTTAATACATTACCAAAAACAATTCTCTGAACTATTATACAAGTTCCTATATATATATGTGTTGTTTAAAAAGTTATATAATTTCATGATGTCATGTTTTATAATTATTATATTTTTCCTCATGGTCATTTCTTTCAAATTTAATATATAATTAGTCAAACATTTTGTGTCTTCCATGATAACATATCTCACTTTTCTATTATATATTTTTAATACCTATATGTTTCATTGATAATATTTTTCCAATTAGTGAGAATTTAAGCACACTCTTATCATATGTTTCTATATTTCCCCACATAATCATAGTTTTCAATGATTTTTTTTCAAATGATAAGGGGTATAGAATGAATAATTTCAAAAAAAAACTAATAGTTTGATGATTTATAATGTACCTAGTTCCAATAGAAATCAAACTTTTGATTACGGGTGTTTTTAAGATTTGTATTATTTGTAAAATGCATCTATATTTCACACCAGATTCAGAAGTGTGATCCTAGGGAACTTTATTTTGTATCAGCATGTAGATTGGTTATTTATAGAAACAACGATGAAAGAAAATTTAAGTATAAATCCTTAGATTGATAACCATTATCTATAGAGTAATAAGTTCAATATAAATTGTATTAACCTATAAGGAATGATATTTTTCATTCGTATATGTAGTGACATATTATGATATTATCATAGTTTCTGTTTAAGATAACATTTTGGTTTTGTGTCATGGTTTATGAAAATGTTAGTAAGTGAGTATAAATGTTTATTAAAGAGTTAGATTTCTGATGAATAAATTTCATTAAGGAGGTTTGAATATAATATCCCAAATTTTCAATTAATTTTTTATTAAAATTTATCCCTACAATTTATACATGTAAATACTAAGATCATTTAGTTTTTTAATGGTATAAACCTATAATTTTTGTGAATAATTATTAAATAATATTTTGGTAATTAAATTTATGAAATAAGAAAAATTCACTATCTCTTATCCTAAAAGAATAATTTAATGACTCATCCTGAAATTAATAGTATACCCATTAATAACCCTATAATGAATAAAAAAATGTCAATTTATGTATAAAAATGGTACAATATGTATAACAACTAAAATGGTTTAATAAAATCACTTTAGTAGAATTCATTATTATTTTTACCTATTATGTGTTATTTGATAACAAGATAAAACGTATATATTGTTATATATTAACATGGTCAATGTAAAAGTAACTTATTTAATGCTAATGTAATTGTTAAAATATTTGTATACTTGTTTTATTAGTTAAATAATAGTATGACATAACCATAGAAGGTGACATAATAATTTTTAGCATTTTATGATATTTAATTTGCATTATAATAAAAAAATATGTGGTTAGATATTGTTTTTATGTGTAAAACCAATTTTTATTAGGAATTTTCAAATCACATGATATTTCAAATAAGGTTTAAATTTTTGTACATGTTTTTATAATTAAAAATTTTCCATTTAAAATTATATGTATTTGGTTTTACACTGAAATATTGTATTAAGATATTTAATATTTTCATTTCAAATTTAATTTCTCATATATAAATATTTTTCAATATTATCATAAAATTTATATTATATTTGGATAAGCGTATCATTAGAGAAGTGAAATTATCATTGTCATCACATTCTAACTATAATATAAAAATTCATGTCATAAAAACCATCACTGTAAATATTTTTTGAAATTATAAATGCATTATAATTAAAAATGTAATTTTATAAAACATAAATAATTTTTTTAATTAGTTAGTAAAAATTATATTAGGGTTATTATTATGTTTTCTTAAAAAAATGAATTATGGTTGAATTGTTAAAAATAATCCATTCTTGTATGTTGTTAATTTTATGTCATCATCATGATAAAAATGTGACATAAAAATAATAAACCAATATAAAAAAACAAACAATTAAATTAGTGACTAACATTATTAATTCAAAAACAATGTTATTAATATGAAAACCTTTGCATCAACTATCAAATTCTATGTTATATTTTATTCAAATAGAAACCTATATTTTATTCCTTTCCATCAAAGAATATGAATATTTTATTATGAAAAAGAAATGTGGGTACATGGATAAGAAAAATGTAGCATCATGGGGGACGAAAGTTGTAAAGCATGAGAGAATCACCATAAATAATATACTTATAGTCTCTTAGAAGAGATAGAACACTCAAATAGATAATCAAATCTTACTCTTGTAAACCTTTAGAGGATAGAAAATCCACAACAAATTTCCCCTCACACTAGACATGAAGAATCGCCACTCCATATTGTATCATGTCTCAACAGGCTCTTATAGTGTAGGCTATACTTATTTGGAAAGGAAGGAGACCCAAAAGATACAGAAGTGATAGAGTTAAGTTCTCTTTGATTATAGATAATAAAATTTTATTTGAGAAGAATAGTGATAAGCCATAAAATAAGGCATGAGATTCTGTGATGAGTGAATTACTATTGTTATGGTATGTTGAGAAATACAGAATCATAGGAACCCTTAAATATTAGATGAAACCACCTACATGCATGATTCCATGAATACTAGATTCAACTGAGTTGATATTTATGCCTTGAAAAGGTGCTAACTAGTGCACCCAATGTCCTAGTCTATCCCTAGTTGTGGAAGTATTTGGGGAAGTAGATAAGGGGAACTAACTCTTAATGAATGAAGGTATGTCGCTAAAATTTTTAAGTGAAAGGATAGATATAAAATTAGAAAAATATTTTTCTTTGATACTGCTTTTTGTTGGCTTGTTCCCTTTATGATGAGCATCATTTCCAAGCTCCCATATCACCCAAAATTCAACTATAAGAAGATTCATCTTAGCCTAAAAATATGAAGGATCTCCTTTATTTACCTACAGATAAATAATAATTAAATTATCCATTTAATTTAAATGAACATTATCCCCAATTCATCCTATGAAATTTCACACATATATCAATCCCATTCCCCTTCACAAAACATGTTTAAAATTAACTCCATCTTTTTATTTTCACAACACATGTGCTTTGAAACAAGAGTTATTGGTTTATTCTTCACTTAAGAATCCATATATAAAGAAATATTCCATTTATACCAAATGATAAAATTCACTTTACTTGTATTGAGTTTAAACTAAAAGTGGATAGCCTATGAATCATTATTTTTGTACACCTAAATGAGGTTGCAAAAAACCGAGAGACTGAACAATCCTGAGTTGGATAGGGTCTAAAAACACACTTTGAGTTCCTTAATAAATACATGCTAGAGTGTAAGAACCTTAGGTCCAAATACAAAATGGAATCAATGAATTTATGATGAAATCATATCTCAAAAAGGATGTCGTTTAGAACTAGGCACCCTTGAAAGAAGAGGATATTACCGGTCCAGTTCTTTTTCCATGAGCGACTGCCAACACTAATAATGTCCTATTGATATTTCTATTACAATATAATAGTGGAGTCACAAATACTATTCCAAATGTTAGATCCCTTCATATATTGATCAAGCTAGTAAGCCAAAGTAGTTTCATACTTTCTGCTAAAAAATATTTTCCAAAGATATGGTCTCAATAAAAAATCTCACGAGAGTTTATCTTGTATGCACTAAATAGTCTCATTGATTTTTTAAGATTATTTTATCCCTCCTAAAAGGGATTAACCATCCTTGATTAATTCTACCAATTTTTTCTACCACCCTATGAAGAATACCATGTGAATATATTGAGGATTATTTCAATTATTCTAATGAAAAACTTAGGAGCCCAAATGACCGCTAGGATATGAATAGGAATGGATGAAAGGAAATTGTTGAAGAGTGTGATCTTATCTCCAATAGACAGTAATCTAATCTTCTGATTGGTAATTCTATATGATATTCTATTTAAGATACCTTCAAATTCTTTGATAAATATTGTTTTATTCAACAATAGAGCTCCCAAGTATTCAATAGAAAATTGTCTTCTAGAAATACCTAGCCTATTGTCAATGGATTTTTTAGTCCTTACTAAGATTTTTTTGGGAATATACTCACTGATATTTCTGATATTAATGCATTGACCACTCCTACAACTTTACTTAATAAGAATCACTTTGAAGTACTGCATTGAATTTATTCTTCCATTGATAAAGAAGACCATATAATTCATGATGAATAAGTGGGAGATTCTAATGAACACATACCAGCTATTGAATGGATAAACCCTTACATCTATAAATTCATAGATCATGTTCTTGATATGAACATCTTGATTCATGATATATAAGATTGGTGAGAGAGGGTATCCTTGGTGAAGACCTCAGGCTAACTTGAAAACCCCAAACCTCCTCCCCAAAAGAGAGATAAAAAATCTAGGGTGAAGAGAAGAAACAAATAAGAATGTTGCAGACCCATTTTGAAAATCCACACTGCCCAATTACTTCTAGGGTGAATTTTAATTACATTCAATTATAGTATTTCTCCCTGAAAATCTTGACCATGGAATTGGAGCACACTTAGGATTGGTTGGGGCCCCCCGCTGGAAGTCGGTGTTAGCAACTCACATTTTTCACATGAGCCTCATCCCAGCTGGTGAGGCATCCTTAAGTGCATCCACGAGACCCAGGTTCAAATCCAAGTAGAGGCATATTTTTGAGGTACTATAGAAGTACTGTAGCTTGTACTGTAGCAGGTACTATTCGGTACTGTAGTAGTTGGAAGTATTCACCTTGGGCCACTGGTTTGGGATTGGAGTCCTTAATGCTTTCGGGCCACCCAGGCCTTCAGGGTAGTAGGGATTTTGGGCCACCATTAGGGCCTTCAGGCCACCTCAAGGCCTTCAGGCCACATGCAGTTTCCCCAGACAGACTCTACAAAAAAAGGAGCAGCCCCAAAAGAGGATTTAGAGCAGGTGCACTCACCAGAGCAGAGCCAAATGGATTTTTCAGAATAAGAGGGGTATGGCTATGCCATTGGGACCAGACTGTGCTTGCACAATAAGCCTAGCCAGATGGCCATGCGCAGGTGGAGATCTACTATCACGATGCAGATACTAGGGAGGGGAAACCTCCTTGTAGATATTCTGGTTGAATTCCCTAAGACCTTCGGGTCATGTAATTTCATAAGCCTATGAGCCATTTAATCTCTGAGCCTATAGGCTTTGTAAGGGTTCCTCCTCATCCCTTGAGGGGGGGGGGGGTTATCAAAATTCAATAAAAATTAAGGCCTTTGGACCATTCGGGATATGGGTGAAAATTCCCTAATGTTGCTGGGATGGTTCACCTTGGGAATCAGAACATGAACTATGGAAGTGGTAACATGGCGAAGAAGACCACCCTTGAAATAATTTTGAATAGACCATATTAGGTATTTATTTATGAAATTCCAAGATGAAATATATAAATATCTAAGGAATCCATTTATTCTTACTGTGCTAAATAGATTACATCTTTTATCAGCATCAAATATTTCATGCTCCTTCAGGTTGGATTTTAAGGAATCATTATTACAATTCTCTAATGTGAGGGAAATTTTATTAAAAAAATGATTAACATGTTTTTTTAGTGATTATACATCACATAATGTATAATTAGGGTCATCTAAAACTATCTTGAAGTGAGAGGATCCTTGATGAAAAATGGACTCAATGTCACTATAGAATAAGTATTCTTCATGTTTTATGATAAAACTCACAAGAAACTTCTTTTCCTGTATACATGCATGGAAATATGTTTCATTAAAATATCATTTAAATAATCCATTTTTCAAAAAAGTTTCTAAATTTATATGATAAAAGTAAGAAAATATCTTCAACCCATTTATTCTGAAGTCTTCCATTAAGCTGTCTGATCACAGCCTAAATATCTTCCAACAACAGTCTAGAATCTTGTTATGTATTTATCCATTCTAAAATGGTTTTTGTCATTTTATACAATTTGGTCTTGAAGTGAAAATATGGATACCCATGGGATAGATCATTCCACATGTTTCATGAAAGTTTCATCATTCATCAATTCATTGAAGAAGTGGAAGTTATGAAAAAAAAGACAGAGAACCTTAGATCTACAGCAGCACTAGAGAATGATCAGATAATGACTGATCTAGGTGGGAGGTAGTCATGTGTGAGAAATATGTTACTATATACATGTTATCTAAGAACCTATCAACCCATCTCTATATTCCTCTAACACATCTATTGTTGTTTTACCACATAAAATGGTCTCCATTGATGCCCAGATCCATTAGATTACAAAAGAGAAGAATCATAAGAAATATTCCACATCCTTGCTCAAGTAAACACCCTTGTATTTTCATATTGATCTATTGTGGAAATTTGAAGAGTCATAATGAAAGAGGTTTGCAGATGAAAAAAAGATAGAAACAAAATAATAAGAATATGATAAATACCGACATAATGATTTACATGGTTCAAGAATAATCCTTATGTCCACAAAGAGTCATAATCACTTCACTATAATTCAGGAGTGCAATTACTAAGAGGATTCAAAGTTTCACACACACTAAAACCCTAACACGAATAAGCTAATAAAGAAGAACAAGCATTGTTCCATCGACCATATATTAATTCCACTATTATACAATGAATGTTGGATGGATGTCCGCACTGCTACAGTGCTGCAACCACCCAATTCCAATATGCTACAGTGGATGTTGGCTAGAAGTCTATGGAGCTACATTACCATTGTCTCCAATGTTTGAGATGCTATAAGGGGAGGATCAGGATTTAAGTGAGATATTGTTGGATTAATGTTTCCTGATTTATTTGGATGATGTTGGGATTAATTCTAGGGTCCCATACTATACAACAGACCACAAATCTTGCAGGTTGAGCTCTGAAGTGAGATAGTTATGGTTTTAGGGTAAAATGGGGCCCTATTCTGGGGGTCTTGAGGCCGAAGGTCCCCAAACCAATGTTTGGGGAACTATAGAAACTCATACAAAATGTAACAGAGATGACCATAAGACACCGAAAAGAGAATGTATCAGTTCAAAATTTAACACAATTACCATAGCTTCTCAGAATTTATAAATAAAAATACTATAGTTCTACAGAATTTAATCCACTATCCACTGTATAATCTGGGAATTGGGTGGCAATAACACTATAGTAGCATGGACTTATCGTCACCATTCACTGTATCACTATGGACATTTTATACAGTTAGTGGAACATTACTTCATCTACTTTATTAGCTCATCCAAGCTAGGATTTTGGTGTGTGTAAAACTTTGAAGCATATCTATATTTGTGCTCCCAAATTATAGTGATGTGATTTTGCCTCTCCATTGATATAGAGATTATTCTGAAAATACATAAATCAATGTTTCTATGTTCATCTTCTTTTTCATTTTTTTCCGTCTTTTCTTCATATACAAACCTTTTTCATTGTGAATCCCGATGTTTCTGTAACAACTTGAATCAAAGGTTGAGTTCAAAATTATCGAATAAAAATTTGACTATGGAAGAAGGAAAGTTGAATATCGATCTCTTTGATGGAACTGACTTCAATTACTAGAGGATGTAGTTTTAGGATTATCTTTATCATAAAAATATTCACTTATCACTTATGGGTGTAAAACCAATAGATATGGAGTAGATATAGTGGGAGATACTTGATTGATAGGTACTAGGAGTTGGGAACCTTAAGTTGGTAAAAAATGTGGAATTTAACACCATAGAAGAAAAAATGATGTCTAGGATGATGATAGATCTTGTGGATATGTACAAGAATCATATATCATCAAAAAAAACTTTTCTTGATGTGACGATTATTCAATCATAATGAAAATGAAGGGATGATTATTGCAGATCACATTAGAAAATTCAACACTATCATATGTTAGTTGACATAGGTGGTAATTGTGCTGATGATGAGGTATGTGCATTGGTTTTGCAGTCTTTATTGCCTGACAGTTGGGAAGCGATTGTAACTACTGTGAGCAGTTCTTTAGGGAATACCATGGTGGTTCTAAAGGATGTATAGGACTTGATCCTTAGTGATCATATTCGAATAAGAAAATCCGGAAGATTATATTATTTTACTTTGAATGTGGAAGGAATAGGATGATATGCACAAATAGATAATTAGAATGGACAATCAAATTCAATAGGAAAGAACCAAGATGAGGAAAAAGGGGAAAGTCCTACCTACTAGATTTATAGGAAGAAATGATATATATTGGGGTGCATAGAAAAATGAAAGGCACGTGAAGGAATTGATGATGCACTGTTGCAGATTGTGGTTAGCCATACGAAGTCTTTTATTTTAGAATCAAAGGCATCTTTCCATTCCATGTTGGAGAAGAGTTTCCCAGACAATTATATTTCTGGAAATTTTGGAAAAAGGTGAATCTTGCTGATGATGAACCCTTGCAGACCGTGGGGAAGTTTGATGCATGGTTTAAGACCAATAGTGGGATTTTATTAGTTCTGAGAAACATGAGGCATATCCCTGGTTTAACAAGAATTTTTTAGGAATATTGATGATATAGGTTTTAGTACCATGTTCACTAGTTGTGCATGAAATATCACCAAGGGAACATTGGTTATAGATTGAGGAGAAAATAATGGTACCCTATACAACATGAAAGAAACATTCATAGTAATGATTGTATTAATAAATTCTATCAAGGATTCAAAACAACAAAACTACAGGTTATACCACATGAGTGAGAAGAGGATGAATGTGTTGGAAATAAAAGGAACTCTACAATAGCTGAAATCAGTAGAACACATGTGTAAAGATTGTATCTTTCAAAAGTAGAAGAAGGTATATTTTCCAAAAGGTGGCAGAAAAATAAAGGATCAGAAGCTAGATCTGGTACACAATGATGTTCAGGGGTCTGCACCAATAAATTCACGTGGATGGTCATAATATTATGTTATATTTATCAATGAATCAATAAGAAAGGTATGTGTTTACTTTCTGAAAATAAAATTTGATGTTTTTAAGTTGTTTCAGAAGTGTATGTCCATGGTGGAAAATGAGTTGGGAACTAAGATGGAATGTTTGGGGTATGAAAATGGTGGGGAGTATGGTAGTAATGTGTTTAGATAATTCTATTCTAATAATGTAATTTTGTGGTATAATAAAATTCTAGTTACACCGAAATAGAACAATGTAGCTAAAGGATGAATAGGAAACTAAATGAACATGCCAGGAGCATGTGGCTGGACTCAGGATTGCCTAAAACTTTTTGGGTTGATGCAGTGAACATAACAACATATATCATCAACATGAGTATATATATTCCAATGGGATAATGTCTAATTGAGGAGATCTGATTTGGTAAGTAGGTAAGACTCTCACATGTATGAGTCTTTGGCTATTTAGAATATGAACATATCGATGTTGATGAAAGGGGACAAGCTTGATGATAAGTACAAATCATGTTTCATTATTGGATATGTTGTTGAGGAGTTCGGTTACTGCTTTTGGGATTATTAGAACAAGATGTTCATCAAAATCCAGAAAGTGATATTTAATGAAGGTGTCATGTACAACAACCATCATACAGTTAACATTGATAGTTAGAATAAAGAATCAGATTTCCATGAGCACGTTTATATTGAAGGTGTACCTGAGTATGTGACACCAGAACCTATGAAGCCTACCCTCAAATGGAGTTGAGGTGATAAAAAAGGGTTAGAAGGCTTATGAATAGGTATTCACCATCCATACATATTTTTTTATTGATTGATGGTGGAGAACTAGAAAGTATTGAATAGTCAATACATTTAAAGGAGTTCGGAAAGTGAGAGTTGACTATGAAGGAGGAGATGTCTTCATTTCATGAAAAAAATACTTGGGTGATGAAAACTCTACCACAAGGAAAGAAATAATTAGAGGAAAATGGGTATACCGGGTCAAGTAAGAATTTAATAGAAAGAGAACATACAAGGAAAGGATGGTGGTAAAAGTTTTTCAATAGAAGTAAGGTGTAGATTTCACTAAAATTTTCTCACCTGTAGTAAAGCATACCATAATTTGGGAGGTTCTTAGTATTGTTGCATTAAAATAATTATACCTAGAGTAACTTGATGTTAATACTATTTCCTTTCATGGATATCTAGAGGAGTACATCTATATGTATCATCCAAAGGTATACATTGATTCATTGAAGAAGGACCTGGTGTAAAAACTCCATAGGAGCTTATATGGGTTGAAGTAGGAAATCAGGAAATGGAATAATTTTTTTGATTCATTTATGACTAAAAATGAATAAAAATGGTGTGTAAAGAATCAATGTCACTAAACCAAGTATATCGGTGATGAATACATTATACTAATTATATATGTTGATGACATGCTCACTATAGGATCATGTATATAGAGGATTGATGAACTGAAAGGGAAACTGATTGAGAAGTTAATGATGAAATATATTAGAGAAGTTGATACAATTTTGGGGATGAAGATCAAGAGAGACCACATATATAGAACCTTGATGTTATCATAGGCTAACTACATTGTAAAGGTTCTGAGAAGATTATGTATGTTAGAAGAAAAACTAGTCTCTATTCCCTAGTAGATCCATTTTAAATTATCAAAGGAGTAATCACAAAAGATGACAGAAGAATTTGCGTACATGGAAAAGGTTCCATACACATCAACTATTGGAATCCTGATGTATGTTATGATCTGTACATGACATAGCATTTCTCATGTAGTGAGATTTGTGAGAGAGTACATAGAAAACCCTGAAAAGAAACAGTGGGAATCTATGAAGTGGATACTGAGATACCTGAATAGGAGTAAGGAAGTATATCTATGCTTTGGGAATCAAAATTCATTGTAGGGGAATATTGAGATTCAAGGCAGAGATTATTGGATTGGTTTAGCATGATTTTTTTAGATGATGTTGATTTGAATGTTAGCGGACCATACTATACACTAAACCAAAACTATCACTAGTCGAGCTCTTTAGTGAGATCGTTTGGGGTCATAGGGTCAACATGCCCTTGCTCTAGGCGATGAAGGTCTCTGATCCAAATATTGTTGAACTGTAGCAACTCATACCAACTATAATAGAGTTGACTAGGAGACATTGATAGGGAACTATTGGAGTGAAAAATTTGACATGGTTACTATAGAATCTCAGACTTTGGAGACAACGGTACTGTAGGTATGAAAAATTCTAGCCTCCATCCAGTATAACATCTTGGACTTAGTTGGTCGCAACAATATAGCAGTGCAGACTTTCAATCACAATTTTGTGTAGTACAATGGCCTTACTATGTGGTTGGTGGCACATTCCAGGACGGACAATGTTTGGAAGTCACAAAAGATCTTAGAAGATCAGGAGATGGGTGTGTGCAAAAAGTGGAGGCTCATGGATAAACTGGTGGAGATGAGGTTCCTTCATATCCTAGTGGCATACTTCCTGGCCAGGTTGAGCCAACACCATGGTATGGTTATAATAGTAAAGGATATGGTCACACTTATCAAGCCAGACATGGAGAGGCTGCACCAGATGTTAATGTCTGCAGCATTATTCCTAGTAGGGGTCTACACCCAGGCCATGATGGGGACATAGATCTAGAAGAAAAAGTCTCTAGCAGCTGTCCGAGTGGAAGAGGCAAGCATACAGAGGGTCATCAAATCCTCATGCCTTGTGAAGCTAGAGGACGAAGTGATGGTATGCCAGACATACATGAGTGCTTACACAACTCACTTGGGTATCTTGGTAGGTTCATTATGTAGCAAATAGATGAATGATCTAATCAGGGGGGAAGAGAAGACATGCAATCCGGGCATCGTGGATATCAAGGGGTTCTTGTGGGTTGCGTCGTGATTAGAAACAATGAACTCCCAAAACATGTGCAAGGTGTTAAAGATGTACACCATGCCTGATGAGTTACCCGAGGGTTCCATGATCGATAGAAGATTGTAAATTGTGAATGAAATGGATGAGTAGATCAAGAATGACATAAAGAATGTTATCACATATCTTGTATTGATAGCCTACATTAGAATGAAGAAGGGTAGGTTACTGATAAGAAATATCCAGGTAAGGCTCATATGAAACAATGACTATATGAAGGGGAACTTCTATAGGGTTCCCATCCATGAGATTGAAAAGTACTATGTTTGGGAGGGAGATGCAGAGGTGACAGGCATATTGCCTTATGACACCTCCAAATAGAAGGACTTTGGCCTGGGTGTTGCCAATATTCTTGAGTCTGAGGAGAGACCACACCTGGCCATGAAGAACAACATGATCACTGAGATGGTGTTAGATAGCAAGTTCCCAATGCCCAGTAGGAAGACCTTGTCGAGGGAGCATGTGATCAGGTTATTCATCAATCCATAGGGCCATAAGGATCCCGATAGAGGTATATTCCTAGCTAACCGAGTGGACAGGAAGGCCTAGAGTTCAATGGGGAGAGAAATGAATTAGGTGGAAATGGATCATGACTCATTCATAATTGAGAAAGAGATTGACAAGAGGCTACAAATGTTTCCACGCCCTTGATATCAACTTGGACACCATTGCCAGCCTCTCATCCATCTCCTTCCATAAAGAGTTACCTTTTGTTTCATTGAAAAAAATTATCAGTATTGGGGGATACATGTCCCTTAGAGTACATGAGAATCTTCCATGTAGGGCCAGTTTAAATGCCCCACCAACTAGTGGACCCTAATATTGACATGGAGATGAGGAAGAAGCAACCATACCTAACAGATCTGAAGGGGCCTCATCCCCTGGAATGGGGACGTAAGCCAATGTGGCATTCTCTAATGTTTATATTTCTCTATTATAATCATATTAAATGTAAGTAATTAAAATGATTTTAACCATCTAAAACATTCATAAGAAAAAATATTTATCATTTTGAATCTATCATTTTGAATGTATTAATAACTTCAACACCCTTAATTCTAAAATTACAGAAACACTATACTATGAAACCATTAGAGAATTCAAAATCATTACATAGTGACCATTAACTGTTATAATTTCAATATTTTAAATTTGGAATCATTAACCCCATTACTTCAAGACATAGAACATAAGAAAAAGTAAAATCACAAATGAGTAATAAATTAAAATAAAATAATTAAATGGTATAAAGATGTTTAAATAAACAAGATGAATGTTTATAAACCATAAATTAACAATTATAATATAATTATTTTAAAAGATATAAAACATATGTCAAAAATATATAATTGAGGTATATTTTTCTCTTTAAATAACCATTCATTTAATGTATTTTACCTATTGTTTTCATCCACTCTTTATATCTCATTTTAAAGGACCTGAATGTATACATTATAGTATCTCCAAATTTTTTGACATACATATAGTCTCTTTTCTTATCTTATAGATTTATAGATCACACCTTAGTTATCCACAAGGAGTATTTCCATCCCTTTTTAATTTAGGTAGTTATATTCTATATCCCCCAATATCTATATTACCCCAACTAGGTTAAATACCCTTAGGGGGGTGAATCAGGGTATGAAATATTAAAACAACTACCCCTTCAGATAGTGTTTATTCATTAAAAAACATTCGTATCTCTATTTTTTATAGAAATGTATGAGTAGAAATGAAAGAATACATGAGACATAACAATTTTACTTGGTTCACCCACATGGGGTACATCCAAGGAGCATACACATACAATGTTCCAATGTACTAAATCCACTAAAGCACACTATTGTTACAAACTTTAGAAAAAACTCATTATCACTCCTATTTTACAACCAATCATAATTTGAAAGATGATTGATCTCTCAACTGAAATGTGCTAACTGATCCTTTAGAATATTCTACTTTTGATCACTTGAATCAATATTGTTTACAACTTATTTGATAAATCATGAAGCTCAAAATTCATCTACTTGATGACTAACACATTACTAAACAAACTCTAGGAAAATCCTTGCATGTTCACAAAAATTTAGCATTCACACAACCATTGCATAAATTTACTAAAATTATAAAACTTTCATGAAACCTTTATGTTTTTTTGTGAAACATTATCTTTCGTGAAACTATACAGCTCGTCACAAAACTCTCAATTTTCTCACAACTTTTGGATTGTCACAGAACTCACTTTGTCTCATAGACACAAGTTTATTTTGTACATGAAATTGATTTTTGAGTTGTTTCTTCAAAAAATAAATAGATTCATGTAACTATTATATGATTCAGATATTTGATATTATCTAAGGGTTGATCTAATCAAATAAGGGGGTAACCGACTATTTATAGATGCGACTGACCCTTCATGTAACTACTTTGTGAGCATTCGAATCTACACACAACTTTCATCATATGCTTAATTTGAATGATTTAATGTCATCTTTAGCATGAAAGTCACCACCTTCATGAAACTACATCTCTATTTTGTGGGATCATGAAACTATCCTTAATTTTCACAACTCTGAATTTCATGAAGTTTCAAAACATTCATGAAACACTATCTTTTGTCATATTTGGATGCAACAAACCTGAATCTTCACATACACACAATTTCGTGAAAAAACATCACTCTTCTATAAAACTTTTACATTTTCACAAAAATCCTTTATTTTCCAAAATAACTTTTCTCCTTCCTCTAAATTCTTAGACTCTAAAATTTTGTAAACAATGGGAAAAAATGCCACCTTATACACGCAATTTTCTATACCACTTCTAGAACTTGCATACCTTTTTCTTGAAGCTTTTTAAACATTCCTAGTCAACAATCATACAAAAACTCCACAATTGACCTTGTCAACATGCTTTTTCAACAAATACAATCAACCCAAAAACACTTTAAAGTCACCTTATTGGATTTTTCCCAAAAATCTCTCTTTGTTCCTCCTTCAATATTTTTAATAGGAATATTTTATGTTATTTATTATTAATTTTTCTTAATTTATAGGGAATATGAATGAATTATTTATTCTTATAATTTTTATTATTGATGTTAAAACCTATGAAATTAATAAGGGAATTTTATTATGTAACATCTTGAGTTTTAAATAAAAAATATATATTTTATTTTTTCCATTAGTATCTTGATTTAAATATTAATTCAATATTAGCAATAATAACGTTGATAAAAAATGGCAATGAATATTAAGTTATCATTATGAAAATAAGTTAGATGCTTTAAAATTTGTTTTTTAATTTTAAATAATGAAATAAAGTAATTTTACTAAGTAAATTTAGCAATTAGTTTTATAAAAAAAATTATATTAATTTGTTATTAATTTTTTTAATTATAACTATTAAGAAACATGATAAATCTATGTTATATATATATATATAATATACTTGTATATTTTGATATGTAGCTAATATGAAACTTTAATATTATATATAAAATATTTTATTATTATAAAATAATATTTGAATATTCATAATTTTGAATATTTAAGTCAATATATTTTATTATAAAATAAAACTATGATGTTATTATTTTAAAACATGAATATTAATAAAACTTATTTGAAAAAAGATAGAGAGAAATCATTTATAATACTCAATTTCATATAAATTAATTTATATTTGAAATTAAGAATTAAAGATAATATATTTTGTAATAAAATTATAAATATATACAAAATTCTATTTATAAAAAAATGATATATGAATATTATGTTATTAAAAAATAATGAATAAATAAGAAGAAAAAAATGAGAATTAATTGATAAGTGGAATCCAGGGGGGATCAGGTCTTCTCTAGAGGAGCTGAGGGATTCGGGAGGCCGAGCAAGAGAGGTTCTAAGTTGGTTTTGAATGCAACTTGGAACACAATAGGGTATCAAGTCGGGATAGACTGTTAAAGCAGATAAAATCTCAAGTGTGGATAAAGGATCAACTACCAGAAGTAGATCAATTTTCTTAAAGGTTTCAAACATGGAAGAGGAAAATCAAGTGTGATTCGTTGTTCATTTTCCTCCTCCTGTAATCATGATTTACAAGTATTATAATCTTATTTCAAGGTTCATTTTCAACATGGCATTGTTATTATATCATTTTTATTCAATTTCCTCCTTTATTGACATCAGTTATCCTGGGTTTTCATCTTCATTTTAGGGGTTATTTGAATAATGATATCATATTTTATGTATTTTCTTATCAAATATGATTTCTATTAAGACAATGGTTGTTTTAAATGCTTTTATTAATTTGAATTCATTTTTGTTAAAAAAATGATTGGTTTCGACTTATTTTAAATTCTTATTCATCATTTTACACTTTTATTCAAACATGTAAACATCAAAGAATATAAGAATATATATCAAATGTTTTTATTTAAAAACACATGATTTTATTTTTTTTGGCTTCCTCAGCATGCCATGGAATCCTTCTGTTTTGTTTAGTGATAAGATTTTTCATTGTTGTATGTATAAAATGGTTTTAAAATCACAACTATTTTGGTTATATGTTATCTTCACAATGAATTTATTATGTCTTCTGAAGATATACAAGTTATAATTCATCTTAAATAAATATACCCATCATTTAATATTGTATAAATATAAACAGTGAAGTTGAGATTATAAATTGGGAGTTTTACCACCCTATCCGTCTATTATTAAGAGCCTCACGACCTGTTTGAGTGTTGCACGCCTTTCTTGAGTGATGAACACCCTACTTGAGTGTTTTACACCCTACATAAGAAAAATTTTAGAGAAAGAGAGAGTGAGTATTCTGAAATAGGAAGAAGAAGGACTTCTACTTAGGTAAGGGAGTAATATATTTTAATAAGCATCTATAAATATTTTTGTTTTAAAATTCCAAGAATTTTTTTTTCAAAATAAATAATAATAATATTATTAACTTCTTTAATAGATGGTTTAATGACTTTTTAGGGTATTACATATTTTCTAAATTTCTGTTTTCAAAAGAAAAAAGGTTTTTCAGTTTTAAAAAATATGCTTTAAAAATTAATATTTATGTAAAGTAATTTTATTAACTTATGATTATAATTTTATGCATAAGTATTATTTTTATAGGAATTTTTATATTTCAAGTTAGCAAAGTATATTAAATAATATTTTATATTATTAAAATTATTATTTTATTTGAGTTGAAATTATGGATGTTGTATATGCATACAGAAATGGCCATGCATTATTCATATCATTAAAATTACATTCATTTTAAGAAAACATTTTTTTAAATTTATTCATTAAGGAATGTTCAAATTATTCCATTGAATTTATTAAATTCATGGATTTATTCAAATTCTAAAGTGTTTTATGACAAAATATATTTTAAAAAACTATTGAGGATGTAAAATTATTATCTACTTTAAAAATAATTAATTTATAATTAGGAAAGGATTTAAAATAGTTCTTTATGTGAAAGAAAGATATCAAAAAAATGTTTTCTAAAAATTAATTTTTTTTGCTTGCACATCAAATGAGATAATGAGGAACGGAGAGTGAACCCACGAACTCAACATGACTTTGTCCTACTAATGATACTATTAAGTGATCACATAGGTTTTATATGATCTATCAAGTATCATTTTAATCCATAAAACTATTATTATTTTAAAATTATTTTCAAGGATAAATCCAATTGTTTTTATAAGATTCTTTTTGTAATGAATTTTGAAAATGATAAGTATTTTCGAAAATTATTTTATATATACCAAATATTTATATTGGATATATTTTTTGTAATATTTTTTAAATAAGTATGTATAATTTATTTTTCCCAAATTTTAAAACCCCTTATTAAGAAATTTTATGCTCACCCCACATTTTAAAATATTTTTCACTGGTCTTTTTAGATGTTCTAAGACTAATGGATTCACTTAAGGAGTTAACACATGGGAATAGAATTGGTTATTTCAATTATTTTTTGAAAACTCTAATAATTTGTAAGGATATTGCTAATTTTCTAGAACCTAGACCATAAAAGATCCTTATATGTATAAAGTAGTGTGTGTTTTTTAATTACTTTTAAATGAAAAAATAAACAACATGTTTTTTCATCGAATCCGGATGTGCGCATTCGGGTTGTGACAATTGGTTTTAGAGAATGGTCTAGAAAAATTTGGATATTTGATGTTGTCTTTAAAAAATAATCTACACGATATAACTTTCTTTATAACTTATAGTTAATTAAGTTCCTTTATAAGTTATAACTTTTCTTAATTCTAAAGATGAAAATTCAGAATTTTTATTTGTATGATGAATGAATTGTGAGGGTGTTATTCATTTGGGGGGGGGGGGATGTAACATCCTAAGTATTAAATAAGAATCATTTATTTTATTTCTCCATTTGTATCTTGATTTAAATAGTAATTCAACATTAGAAATAATAATATTAATAAAAATTGGTAATTTATATTTAATTATCATTAAGAAAAAAATTCAAACACTTTAAAAAATGTTTTATAATTATAAATACTTAAATAAATTAAATTTAGTAAGTAACATTAGCAATTAGTTTTAAAAAAGAATTATATTAAATTTTAACAAAAATATTCTAATTATGATTATTAAGAAAAATAATAAAGATATGTTATATATATATATATAAAGAATATACTTACATATTTTGTTATGTACCTAATATAAAACTGTAAGATAAAATATAAACTATTTTATTATTATAAAATAAAATTTTAATATTTATAATTATGAATATTTAAGTCAATATATTTTATTATAAAATAAAATTATTATGATGTTATTTTAAAGGATTAATATTAATAAAATTTCTTTAAGAAAAAGAGAGAAAATTGATTTATAATACTTAAATTCATATAAATTAATTTATATTTTAAATTAGTATTTAAAGGTGATATATTTTTTTAATAAAATTATAAATATATAAAAAATTATATTTATAAAAAATGGTATATGAAAATTATTTTATTAAAGAAATGATTAATAAAAAATAATAAAAGGGAATGAATGGATAAGAGGAATCTAAGGGGGGGGATTGGGTCTTCTCCAAAAGAGACAAGGGATTCGGAAGGCCAAGCACAAGCGGTTTTCTAGTAGGTTCAAACGTGAGTTGAAACACCGAAGAGGATTAAGTCGAGATTGGCTGTCGAAGCATATGAGATATTGAGTGTGAAAGAAGGATTGACTGTTGGATATAGATCGATTTGATGAAAGGTTTTGAATGCGGAAGATGAAAATTGAGTGCGAGCCGTTCTTCATTCCCCCCTATAATAATTATTTAAAGGTATTTGAATATTCTTTCAAGGTTCATTTTTGACTTCGAATTGTTATGCTCGTCTTTTTATTTGGATTTCTACTCGATCAACATTGGGTATCCTTATTTGACATATTCCTTTTAGGGGTTATTTGAATACCAATATCATATTTTAAGGATTTTCTTGTCAAATACGATTTCTATAAACTCAGTGTTTGTTTTAAATGACTGCATGAAATGAAATTTTGTTTGTCAATTGATTTTGTTGGTTTCAACTCATTTTAAATTATTCTTCATCATTTTCCTCTTTGAATTGAACCTGTAAACATCGATGTGTATAAATATATATCCAATATTTTTCATTTTAAAGTGCGATGAATAGTTTCTTTGAATTCCTTAAAAATCCATGGAATCCTTCTATTTTGTTTGGTGAGAGGATTTCTCATCACTATTTGTATACAAAAGTTTTAAAATCACAACTGTTTTGGTTATATGTCATCTTCATGATGAAATTATCTGGTGTTATGAAGATATACATGTCATAATTCATCTTAAATAAATAAACCCACCATTTAGGTAATGTCCCCTCGTTCGACACTCTCTCAGGCAGCAATAAATGGTTGGTTATGAGACCTCAAGAACACCTCCCTGTATGCCAAAGGCTACTAACTAGTAGTGGGGGTGTGATCAATATAGTGGGGATACAATACCCCTGGTTATATAGTTACAACACAACATATATATATATATATAAATACCCAGAGTGCAGAAATAATGGAAACAATGCACTACAATGAAAAACCAACAATAGAATACAATTGAGAAAACCAATAAATAATAAAGGAAAAATGTAATAACATGATGGAATGTAAATAAATGTCATGATATATTTAATAAAAATTATATACTAGCAAAATCAAATAAAGACTCAATTTCCCCGGTCCCAAACCTCATGTCGGTCCCATCTCCAAACTCCATCCCATAAAAAAAACAATAAACCGCAAGGTCCTTTTCCCTTGTCCAATACCACATCCATGTAATTTTCATGAGTACCAAATGATGACTCAAATAGGGTGTGAGTATAACTTAGTAGGTCGACACCACTATGTCTAAGCATAAATAGTCTAATAATAAGTACATGCAATAATGAAATAAACAAGTGAAATATTTAATTAAATAATTAAATTAATACCACAAAAACTTTCTTTGGAACTATATTAGAATATCTATGAGAATGTCTCATGACCATTCCTACCATAACCATATAACTATGGAATAACATAACCTGCCTCTACGTCATCCTGGAATGTCTTTGAGCATGTATTACAACCATGCCAAGCATAAACTTATAGCCAAGGTATAAATTACAAAAATATGGGTAAAAATATCAATATAATAATTTCAACATTTAATCAGGATCAATATTGGTATATAAGCTTTTTAGCATGTGTCACTAGGTATAACCCTCTATATCAACATTTCAACGTGTGTCACTGGACATAGCCCACTATATCATCATTTTAGCGTGTGTCACTGGGAATTTCCCGCTGTATAAGTATTTTAGCATGTATCACTAGGAAAATACAAATATATAAGAATTGCATCATGCATCATTAAGAAAATACCACTATATAAGCATTTAAACATATATCACTGGGTAAAGCCCGCCAAATATTTATTTCAGTATAGAAATAACAACACATTTTATAGAAATAAGGATATCACATTATCAAATCTTAGGCTTAATGGTTAATTAAGAAAATTACCATTATCTTTCAAATATAAATTTCATTCATCATTTTGTCATAAACTAATCAAAATCCAATCATTTCAATAATTAGGCCAATCCAAAGTGAATCTATATCAAGAAAACACATGAATCCCATGTCATTCTAAACACACTTTAAACCATTAAAAAATTCATTTATATTCATGGGTTTGATTACCCAAATGATAGGAACAAGATATGTCAATAACTAATTGGATCCATAGTTACTCCAAAGAATAATTCAATTCATTATTTCTAATTTATTCGGTGCATGATATGTTGGTAAAATTTCAATATTTCACATACTTTACAATTATCACACCATAACGTTAATGTTTAAATCCCTACCTTTAATTGAAAATCAACCAAAACTCCCATCAGGATTCACCAATAAGAAAAAAGGCACAGATGATCACAAAAAGGTTCCTAGATCATAACTAATCAAGATCAAAACCAACAATGCACACGGTCAAAAGATTACACCACAATGATCTAAGAATGACATAAAAGGAGAAAACCCAACCAAAACCACTTACTAGGGATCAAATGCATGTTTAGGACACCCAGAATCAAGATAGGTGCTCCAAAATCTCCAAGAAAATTCCCTAGGTTTGAGAGGAGAGAGCTACACACAAGGTGAATAAAAAATCAGTCATATGACACCCCTTTAAAATTATACTTGGGAACATACATAGTGTGTAATATAGTTATACATCGTGTATTTTTTTAAAATGATACACTAAAAAATACATCACCTAGGATGAATATTTAATTATCCTAATCATCACATGTCATGTAATTTGATCACAATGTGTAACTTCTTCATGTCATGAATGAGTTTACGACATGAGTCTGTTGGATTTTACATGTTGTGTAACCCATTTACACGATGTGTAAATTTCATATAGATAGTTTTTATCCTAGTTTATTTATAAAAACCCAAACCGCCTTTAAGGATCCTCAACTTACCAATAACACTTGGTAACACTTAACCCATTTATACCTGGACTCCATTAATTCAAACATAATCCACTAACTACTCCCCATATGTATCCACTCCAGAATTCTTAAGTTTCCTCAAAAACCAAGTCTTTGTTTATTCAAAAAAATAGACTTCCATGAACTTCAAGTCATTTTTTCTAACTAAGGATCTCCGTCACTAAACAAGACATAAACACACAGGCTCCAATAAAAAACTCAAAGTGGAACATACCCGAAAAAAAGACGAGATCTTACAACCTCCCCACTATATAATAGCTCATCTCTGAATTACTCCAAGCATTGTTATGGGGTCTCAGAAGAAAGTTCTGACCACTATGCTCACATATCAAGCTCCCTATTCCAGGTCTCCTCTTGAACTCACCTATTTTGCCACTACATGCGAACCAAAGGAATCTCCCTACCTTTGAGATACTTCTCACTACAGTCCATAATCCCTATCAAATGCTCCTCAAATTACATATCAACACTAAGATTGATTTATGATATTTCTATCATTTGAGAAGGTTCTGAATAATATCTCTGAATCTGTGACATGTGAAACATGTCATGCATGGCACTATAGCACTGTGGAAGGGATAATCGGCACACCACTGGACCACCCCTATCCACTATCTCAAACAGCCCGAAAAACCTAGGTGCTAGCTTCCCTTATATTATGATACGGTGTTTCCCCAACCTAGGAGACAACTGAAGGGAAAAAATATGACCAACCTTAAACTCCATAGGTCATCTTTCATGGTCAGCATATGATTTCTTTCTACTCTGTGTGGTCACTGACTACTGTCTAATCAAGTAAACCTACTTAGAAATATTCTGAACAATACTAGGACCAACAAGCACTTAATCACCTTCCCCCAACCAAAAAATAGGTAAATGCAATGGATTTCCATATAAAAACCCAAAAGTTTCTATCTGGATCGAATTCTAGAAGCTAATATTTTATGCGAACTCCATGAGTGTCGTATGCTACTCCCATAAACCACCTAAATCCAAAACATAGGCCCACAACATATTCTCTAAAACCTGAATAGTCTGCTCAGATTGGCCATCAGTATTAGGATAATAGTATATACTCAAAATGATATGAAATCCAATAGCCTTTTGAAGACCCTGTCAGAACTGTGGTGTGAAACAAGGATCATTGTTTGAAATGATATTCCTTAGAACACCATGCAGTTGAACTACCTCAAGTAAGTAACGACTGCCTAGATTATCAACTGTAAAGGTCTCCTTGTTAGGTAAGAAGTGGTCTACCTTAATCAGTTCATCCAAAATCACCCATACAACATCATTCTTATGGTTTTTATGGGGTAATTATACCACAAAATCCATAGTCATGTCATCCCATTTCCAATCCAGAATTGGAAAAGGCTACAAAATCCCATCTTGCCTATGATACTCATCTTTCACCAGCTGGAAAGTGAAACATCTCACCAAAAATCCTGATAACTCCTTCTATATTCTAGAAAACCAATAATATATATGGAGATCATGATATATCTTTGTTAAACTAGGATGTACCTCCCATCTAGAATCATGAAACTCTCTCATCAGATCCTCACACAAGCCCATGGGAACCCATACCCATCCAGGAATAATAAGAGAATTATCACTACCAAGAGACCATATTGACGGTGTGTTCCCTCCATATAAGTTTTCCCTAAAAAATAATCCATGTATATCATATAACTTATTGGTCTTAATCTGGTCCAATAGCATGGGTATAACAGATATTAAAGTGAGAACTACTCATCCCTAAGACTCCTGAACATCTAGATGCATGTCTACAAGGAGGGCCATTACTCACCACTCATCACAAGACTCAAATACTACCTCTTCCTACATCTTTCGACTAAATTCATTGGTTAAAACATTTCCCTTTCCTAGTGTATAAGACAAATAAAAGTTAAAATAATGCAAATAATCGACCCACCTCCTTTGCTGAAGGATTCAGGTCACAGAGAAAATATGTACTTGAGGATCTTGCGGTCTATGTACAACACAAACCTCTCACCCATGAGATAATTCCCAAAGTATCTCTGGGTAAGTACCACTACTGCTAAATCCAAATCATGAGTAGGGTAATTCATCGAATGCGGTATCAGCTATCTAAATCCATAAGCAACCACTCGATTCTACTGCATCATAACTGCTCTAAGTCCAACTCTGGATGTGTCATAATACAAAATATATGATTTACCCAACATAGGTTAAGTGAGTATAGGTGCTGAGGTCAACCTACATTTAAGCTCCTAAAAATATGTCTCACAAGAATCAAACCAAACAAACTTCACCCCCTTCTTGTTCATCACAGACATTAGTGCTTCCAAATGGGAGAATTCCTAGATAAAGCACCGGTAATACTTATCATGTGGTCTAATCTATCTAAATCTATAAGAAAACACTTGATCCTCCTACATCATAATTTCTCTGATTTCAACTCTGGATGTGTTATAGTATACAGTATATGCTTTACCAAGCATAGGTAAAGTGAGGATAGGTTCTGAGGTCAACCTACTTGAGGATATTGTGGTCCGTGTACACCATAAACCTCTCACCCATGAGATAATTCCCATAGTATCTCATGCATGTACCACTACTGCTAACTCCAAATCATGAGTAGGGTAATTCTTCTCATGCGGTCTTAGCTCTCTAAATCAATAAGTAACCACTCGATCCTCCTTCATCATAAATACTCTGATTCCAACTCTAGATGTGTCATAGTACACAGTATATGCTTTACCAAACATAGGTAAAGTAGTAATAGGTGCCGAGTTCAACCTACAATTCAGATTTTGAAAATCTCTCTCATAAGAATCAGACCAAACAAACTTCACCCCCTACTTGGTCAACCTATAAATCGGTGTTCCAAATAGGATAAGTCCTAGAAAAAGCACCGATAATAACCCATTAAACACAGAATTCTAAAAATCACAAATACATTCTTAGGCTGCTCCCAATATACCACAACTATAAATTTATCTGGGTCCACTAACACCCCTTCTGTGGATATCACAAGGCCCTAAAAGTGTACTCTATCAATCCATAAACTAAATTTGGTTAGCTTAGTGTAAATATGATGATCTATAAATATACTCAGGATGATTTAAATATGTTTTGAATGATCCACTACTAACTGGAAGTACCCTAAGATTGATCCAAAAAAGGATGAAAGATCTAATTCATCTAGACCATGAATGCCTCCAGTGCATTAGTCAAACCAAACGATATAACTATGAACTCATAAAATTCATACCTTCTCCTAAAAGAAGTCCATGGTATGTTCGATAGTCTCTCCATCAACTAATTCCATCCTAATCTCAAATCGATCTTAGAGAATAACTTATCACCTCTCAACATATAGAAGATATCATCAACATGTGGAAGAGGATACCGGTTATTGACCAACATCTAGTTCAATATCCAATAATCCACACACAAGCACAAAGACCTATAATATTTCTTGTTAAAGAGAACTAGAGAACACTAAGGAGATGTACTAACCCATATAAAACCCTTAGTTTCTAGATCTTCCAACTAAACACTCAACTCTTGAAGATCTGTTGGTTCTATTATATAAGGTGGGAAAGAAAATGGTTCTACTCCAAGAACTAACTCAATCATAAACTCAGTCACTCGCTTGGGAGGTAATCCTTAAAACTCATCAGTAAAGACATTCTAAAAACGGTCCACCACTAGAGGAAAATAATCATGCTACATTCCTCTATTATTTGGAGAAATATCAGCTATCTAAGACATGAGACAATCCAATCTTCATTAAATGTATACGTTATAGTCCGTCCTATATTTTTGACATATTTATGATCTCTTTTCCTATATTATAGATTTATATATCATACCTTACTTATAAATAAGGAGTTATTCTAGCTCTTTTTCATTTAGGTAGTTATATTCTATATCCTCTAATATCTCCCTCCATTCCTCCTCCACTATTTATAATAAGATTATTTTATGTTATATATTATTAATTATACTTCCTTTATATAAGATATGTATGACATATTACTTCTAATCATTTTAGTTTATTAATTTAATAAGGGAACCTTATTACATATATGTCTTTCATTAAAATCTTCATGTACATTAACTCAGTTTATTTTCAAAGACCATTTATTATGAAATTTTATAAATAAAATATTTTTAAATCATTTTTAATTCATTTGAAATATTATATTTGAAGGTGAATTATTTATATATTTTTACAAAACTTTCACTAAAAGGTTAGAAAACTATTTTTATGATTTTTCTTCTTTTTTATCTTTTTCTTTATAAAGATTAATTTTACTAGTCATTAATTATATTATATATAATTTTCATACTTTATTAAAACATTGACACCCCACAAGGAATCTGTAATTCCTATGGGGATAAAAAAATATTATTATTTTTTAATACACTGACAACCTATTAAAAATATAGTACTTGGAAAGTCTGAGTGCAAAAAACACAAGGGCAGAGTGTATGTTCTAAATTAATTAAAGAATATGAAATTGAAATTGTTTGATTGGTTAGAGAAAGTGAAATAATGTAGCAAGGATTGGGGTGATATCAGGATAGAGGTATGCCGGGATTAGTGACTTTTAGGTTTGTGTTCTAGGGATTTAATTAAAAAGGAATTTATCTTGTTTGGGGGTCTGAATTGGGCCTGCAGGGGTACTTGGTATGGGTATCCTACCCCAATCATGTGATTTCACCTTTTTAGGGGTCATCTACTTAGTTTAAACACAAAACTAGTTGAACCAAAACTTTATTTACACATAACCGTCCTAGATTTCATAATGGTCATATGAAAACTAAGGTGATTAATTGATGCAATGAAAAGATAACCTTCAGAATGTAGCAATGGTCATGCAATATGAAAAGAAATAGATTTGGATTTGATAAATAATGTTTCAGCAATCCAAAACATGAATAATAAAAAGAAATAACCCTATGCATCACTCCCTCTATAATAAAATCACACGACACTAAGAATACTACTCACTCATTCTAGGAATGATGAGAACAAGAAGCATGGGTACCTGAGGAAGAAAGGTGATGAATAACGGTGGCGAAGATGCACCCTCGGATCATCACTCCATGTTTTGAAGCCTTTGTTGGTGCCTCACTTTCTCTTGAGGGTCCCAAAGTGTGTTAGAAGGTTGGACAAGAGGATCTTTTTATAGCCAATCCCATCAAAAATCCTCGTCTGCAATGTCATTATTTTTGTAGCATGTCGTCACTTACACAACATGTAATGTACTTTCACATCATCTAATCCTGATCCAATTTTGTGTCACAACCCGTCCCTTGGGGCCCAAGCCTTGACTACCCAAATCTCATCTCACAAAGGCCATGGATTGGAGACTAGTACCTAAGGAATTATTCCACAAGTGGGAGGAATTTTATTGAGTACCTATAAACACACACACCACTACCAGCCAAAGGTATTAGAAAGTAAAATCAAAGTAAACCATGCATGAAATCCACCAAGTAAAACAAAACCAGAGTACAAAGAAATGTAAAATACGGTGTGGTAACCCGGGCCAGTTTACAATCCCACAAAAAGAAAAACAAAACAAAATTAAAAATCCAAGTCATTGAAGCTCATCCACTGGGAATCCTCCCTGAAGGGTAGGTGAAGGGTGGTTGCCTGAAGATGTAGAAGTAAACCTTGTCTTTCTAATCTCACTAAACACCACCAGGCCCTGGTCCCCCTATAATTCATCAAAGCGTCAATCATTTTCAAAAGACACAACATGTGAAGGAAAAGACAATGCAGGGGTGAGTAAAGCAATACTCAGTAGGGGACCCTAAAACCACATAGTTTAATCCCAAGAGAAAAACCACAAATGAATGAACAATCAGCTCTACTCGGGTATATTCCCATACATATACAATGAACATCTAGATATACTTTTTTCAGAGACTAAGGAAGTATGTGGTCCCAACCACATAGCCGACTTCAAGAATCTCATCGAAGGATCAAGACATAACACACAAACCAGGAGATCACAATGCACGAGCTCAACCATCCCTAATGGAACCCATCTGAGAGATACTCCATCAGGCACAATCCTACCATTCCAAATGGTATGTCCGAGAGAATGTGCTCTATCGGGAACATTCTACTAGGTCTAACTCTAGTTCCTGACACTAGAGGTTTAGTCATTACAGTCATGTTCCCCATACAAGGCTAAGTAAACCCAAGTGAAGAGGCCCGCTCCTCGTCATTGCGATCATTTGAGGGAGAAAAGCTCCAAAATAACCTGAGATACCTCAGTCACTCTTGTAAGGAGTTTCCCATGGATCATTCCATCAAGGGAGCACTAAATCTTATCTAGGTATCTTTTTCATAAAGTGGATGGGCCCGCTCCTCAGTCTGTCGAGGGAGCTCCATCTCTAATCGAGGACACGCACCCTACTCGATATGGGAGTACTATTCAGTGACTAGAGGACCCACACCCTGATATGATAGGGGAGTTCTAAACATTAAGGACTTGCACCTTGTATCAGTAGGGGAGAACAACTTCGTATATCGGGGACCCACACCCAACCTGGTAGGGGAGTACCACTTAGTGACTAGAGGACCCACACCCTGGTAAAATAGGGGTGTGCCGAATCTGTCAGTCCATTTTCTATGGGGGACCCAAATGCTAGTATTTTAGGGGAGTACTAACCCCATGCTAGAGGACCCACTCCTTGGAACGGTATGGGAGTATCAGCTCTATCGTAGCACTGCGTAAGGAGGATGTGCACACTAGAATGATAGGGGAGTATTGAATCCTACAATAGCAGACCCACTCCCTATACAGTAGGGGAGTATAGACTCAATATTAATTATATATGGAGGACCCACACCTTAGTATAATATAGGATTACTAACTCCAAGGATAGAGGACCTTCTCCCTAGCATGATAGGGGAGTACCATATCTTCCATCATTAACTTCTCCGAGAACCCGCACCCTTATCCTACAAGGGAGTAACACTGTCAAAGGAAACCACTCAAAGTAAAAAACCATGCACCCAAGTATCATGGGAGTCTTGTCTCTACCAAATAATAGGGATAAAGTGTACCTTGTCTTAGAGACATCAAGGGAGTAACTATCCTAACATCACCTTATAGGAATCACCCCAATTCTGCCCAATGTCTACGCGTACTGGGAGAGAATAATATTCAAAACAATTAGTCTATTATATAACTTTATCAAAAACAAACTTAGAGTATCTCCAAATTACCTTCTCTTCTTAAGGGTCCTAATGCTATAAATGAATCATCAAATAGATGATCTGTTTGAATGTTATGGGCATTTTTGTGAAACAGAGGCTGATTGGGTCAAGTTCTGGTCTAACCTGACCTGAATCTGAACTGAACCGAGTCTGACCCTACCTAAACCGGCTGGGCCCAGCCCAAACTAGTTGGGCCCAACCAACTGGGCCATGGGTCTGGCCCATTGGGATCGGCCCACTACCGGCTTGACCCACCAGGCTGGGCATGGCCCGCTAGCACAATGAGGCCAGCATCGAAGAGGGTCGGATCCACCAACCTGGACGTGGCTCTACCGTGACCGTTCAGCACTAGGAAACACTAGATGTATCCACCATCCTTATCAACCAGTCAGCTCATGCAGACCGGTTCATCCGGGAAGACCTGCGGCCTCGACCGTGACTTCTTTATGGGGAAACCATGCAGCTGCCGCCATCTCCCTCTCAACAGCGCGCCTCCCCACCATCCGACATGTTTCGGACACCGCCATAGGCCACCGCTGGTGTCAGAAGCCCAAAAGAATTTTCTTCTGACCACCGGACATGCTCCGGTGGTCCCTTCTTCGATTCAGAGGGTGTTCTAGAACCCTCAAGATGCATTCTTCATTGCCTGGGGCTCAAAGATTTGTTGTCATCCCTTCCACCAAAAAGCATTCTAATTATGATATCTTGCATGCCGCTTCGATCCACCCACTACCATCGTCATCACGCCACCTTCATGTTATGTCCATCTACAATTCGAGATATAAAATTGCTACGCCTCAAGGTGGATGTGCGATGATCAATTCTTCATGTACCCATGGAGAATGAATAAAAAATACGGGGATGAAGAGGGAAGGACCACAAGATAAGAACCAGATGAATGATCTTCATCCATTGTTATTTACAACCTCTAATTACTCCCGTTATAAGGATCAAGAATAAAATCAAGATCACTCCATAAGAACGATCAAACCACGGGTCAACCTGTTCGTGGATTGATTCGCGTTTGTCATTTAAATCCAAGAACATGAGAAGATATAACTCCAAAAAAAAACCTTACCTGAGTCAGATCGTTCATTGGAGATGACCGATGTCGTTGTGTTCATCATCCCACAATCCTATGTTTATGACCATTGGTCGATTGTAATTGGTGATTATCCATTCTTAGGGCGGTTGGTGTTCGTCGTCGTCACCCACCAGTGCTTCGGAGCAAAACCAGGATTGTGCCAACAGTCATGCATCGCTTACTTGACCATTAAAGGATGAAACAGGAATCATCATTTTGGTTACGTGGATGTTACAAATTCATTAAGTTGTTTCATTTAATGAAACAAAATATTCAGTTTCATTGTGTTACACGCCGTTTACAACGGTTTCAAAAGTTCAAAAATAAAATAAAACATCAACTTTATATTATTTTTACTTTTTTTGAAAAAGTCTGAAAACTATCTTTTCTAGTCGACCCGCACTAGTTGATGTTAAGTTCATTCATAGTTAAATCCACCATTCAGGATGCAAAAATGCCCTCAAATTTTAAATCTGGTCACCCGTTTAAAAGTTTTCAAAACCACGCACGTGTACCATTTTAATTCTCTTAAAAAAACTCAAAAACTAGCTTTCGACCTAAACATGTGTTGGCCAAGATTAAGCTCTGCCTAAGGGGAAAACAATCTCACGAGTTCAATGGTACTCTTAGATTTACAATATGAGTTACCATTTAGGAGTTATAAGGATTTAAAAATAGAATAATTGTTACTTAATTATTTTATTTATGGCCAAAAACTAACTTTTACTATTGCCCCGTGCTGGCCAACATTATGCCCTTTCTAAGTGAATCCCAACATTCTGATTTCAACGGTGCCCTCAAATTTTTTATCTGAGCACTGGTTCAAAAGATATGAAAAACTCTCTCTCATGTTTAATTAATAAACTTTAAAAAAGATTAAAAATACATTTCGGCTACTCCGGGTCTCAGAATTATATACCATCTCAGAGCTTAATCTCTTAAAAATACCTTTTAAATTTGAAAAAAAAATCCATGGAATTCAGGTACATTACATTTTTCACCACAATTTTTGATTCTGTGCGAATCTCACGCAATGTTTGACTCATTTCATGACGTGTAACTGAGATTCACAATGTGTAAATTATCTTTACAAAATTAAATTTTGTCAGGACTTGTCCTACATGACTAATTCTTATTGAAAAATTCATGACATGTAATTTAATTACACACCGTGTAATCATTATTCTTTAGTTTTTCCAACTTTTTTTCTTCCTTAAAAATACAGTGTTGCACTCTGATCGAAGTGAAGCGGCACGAAGTGTCTTTAAGCTTGCAATTTCTCCTTTTTTTGTTCCTTTTTCATGAATTCGTCATTTCCTTCTATAAAACGTAAAACAAGTCAATTCGTTCCAAAATGTATAGGATTATTCATTTAGATATTAAAATCAATACCTGAAACACTATAAAATATATGCATTAGATAAACTTATCAATTTTTAAAAATATCATTTTTTTAAAATAAATCATACAGTTACATTATATATTAAAAATCAAAATTCCCTTATTTAATTATACAATAATTAAAAATATGAAATTATTTAATTAAATATTCTATATTTTTTATTTTTCCCTTACAGGTTTTTTGTATATGTTAATATTATGTTATATTCCACAGATGTGACTATTTATTATGTTGTAGTTTATCGAATCAAATATGTCTAAATAAAGAATACTATGTCAAAATAACCATCTGATTAAGTATCCTTGTTCCTATGTGTATACAATGTTTTAGAATTGAAATACATATGAGATAAAGGATTCACCACTTCCCTTTTCGCAACTTATCATTATCTATTCTTGAATATATCCTTTTTTCATGCATTTAATTAGTGAATACAATATACTTATATATTTTGGTTGATTGTAATTCACCAATAAAACCACATCATTCAAATTATTAGAAAATTAATGGCATATATTTATATATATTATTATTATATACATAATGAATAAATAATAATTCATTATCATGATTTAAGAGTATTTACATATATAACTATCTTATGTTTATAAATGCTTATTTTATTTCCACATATTTATCACGATATATTTTTCATGGATTTATCATAACATATTTGTTTATAAGGGACACATATTTATGGGAATTTCATTTTGTTAATGGGTGGGATATGAGTTATATAGCTCCCATGTGCATTAAGTAAAGTGTTAAATCAAAAGAGATAAATATGTTTATGTGAATGGGGAGTAATCCCAATCCTCTCTAATTTTTAGAACTGAGATTAAATGTAAAACCCTAAAAATTTAGCTTAAAATAATAATATTTCTGATAGATTTCTTTAACACAACATGAAGTCTTATGCAAATTGTGATATACTATAAAAATATAATTATTTAAATGTAGTCGTTATAACCCAACTATTAAATTAGAAGATATGAATAGTAATACATAAATTATGAATAATATGTATAAAGGTTTTATATAATTAAAATGTTTTAATTAACTCATAATAAAGAAGTACCCAATTTTTAGTAAAATCATTTTATGCTTCAAAAATATATTTTATTCAAAAATGATTTTTATTGCTTTTTGTGGGTGAATATTGTAATTAATTTATACCACTTTTAAAATTTTAAAATTATAAAATGTATATAATTTTTGAAATAATAATTTAAAAATTATATTATGGTTAAATTTTTATATTTTCTTGAAAGGATTAATTTTTCAGTGAATTGTGAAAAATACCGATTTTATAGAAAATTGTCCTTTCCCTTCAAATATTTACAATGTCCTATTTTGTTTCAAATTGTTTTCAAGATTTCATTAGTTAATTATAATTAAAATAATAAAATTAATTTCATTTCAATCAACATTATTCATAATTTATTTATAATTTGTTTACATAAAAATGTGTTTTCTAAAAAAATGGGTTTTCATCACATTTTGTGGGTTTATTTTAAAAGTAATTTCCGCCGATTATAGGGATTTATTTTCATAAAAATAGTTCATTATTTGGAATCAACATGTTAAAATTCGGTAAATATTTCAACTTTATTTTTTATCATTATGAATAGTAACTGTGATAAATATTTATCACCTCAGTATCTATAAATTGGGTAATTAAGGTTAAAAATAATGTGATAAAGATTTAAAAATTGATATATAACCTACCTTATTTATATTGGATGAGTATATTTTGAATAAATACATCCAATATTCAATGATATGGAAACTTGGTTCCATTTTTCTTTGATAATGACCATAATATTATTTGAAGTAAAGAATAAATCTAAAAATATAACTCTCATTGTTTTAATAACTCTAATATTTTCTTATAGGGATAAAATGAGGTTCTGTTTGATTATAAATGGTTATTTTATAGTTTAATTTTTTTTATTTGGGTAATTTATTTTTTAATTTTTAGTGATGGAATAATTACCTTAAATGCTTATGCAACCTCGACACAGTGGATGCGAAAGTAGTAGAGAAATCAAGTAAATGATTTTAAAAACATAAAAAGTAATATTTTTTGGGTGAGTTATGGTGGTCCAAATATTTTTTGTATAAATACAATGTATTATTGATGTGTTAAAATTTTATATTATTAATCACATTAATGTTTTTATGTATTTTAAATACAAATTATGTAAATAGTTCTGAAAACAACTTTAATTGATTTTTATGTTAAATAACATTTTATTTAATGATAAAATTTTTATATATGGCTAATGGAATTGGATATGGTCTATAATTTTAACCATTGTACACTTATTTTAACTTTTAATTTTATAGTAACTTTCCTATCCCCTGAAGATTAAATAACCTTGATATCGTGATAATCGTCAAAAGGGTTAACCAAAGGTTAAAACTAAGAGATAGGGGTTAGTAAATCAGCTAAACATGACTAAATTTTATTGGATGAGTGAATTTATACTTATATACATCCTAGATTATAAATATATCATTTCATATCTACTTAGACATGAAAATTAATTTATATTAATTTAATAATTTATGTAATTCCAAGGGTAACCCTATCCCCTCTTATATAAAGACAACACCTCTCCTCTCCTCCTCACACTTATTGAGCCAACTAGCTTGAAAAAACAAAAAAAAACATCCTATTAACTATATTATATAAATTATATAGGTTCTAATACTCATAAAATTCCATCCCTAGGGTCCTTGAGGAGAGATCCAAAGGAGGTTCTTCAAAGAGAAGGTAATTGTCTTAATCAAGCATATTTATTTTACATACTATTCCACCTCCTTCAATTCTTTACTAACAATTCCAATATAATAACATAAGTATCTACTATATAATAAGATTTTATTATGTTGATTTATTAACCTTATTCATCTTCCTATCCATCCTATGTGGAAAGAAATCGCTGTTTGTTGGTACATGTGGGATACCACCTCCACAAGGCTATGTGTTTTGTTTTTCGCCACCATCTCTCATTGATGTTTATAAGTATTAATTTAATATATATATACATATATTATTATATTATATTATATTATATTATATTAATGATATAATTATCATTCTGTAAAGATAATATAACATATTTTTTTCATACCATTCCATTTGTTGGAAAATGGTAACATCATTCATACATATGTGTGGATTACCACCTCTACAAAGTGACATGATTAAATTTTCATGTACACATTTAATGGATGAATATAAAATTGTATTTAATGTGTAAAAATGATAAATATTACATGATTATAATTCTGTATATGATGCAACCATGACATATTTAACCATGGTCAACATACCAACGTCATTTTTTAATTATAGACAATGTGAACTTCTGATTAAGTAATTAAATATTTCATTGAAATTAATAAAATAAATGGTTTAATGACATGGTATTTTTTAGGTCCAAGTGGTATTTTATTTTTATTTGTTTTCAATAAATCAATATGAGTAATACATTATCAAAAAAATAAATCACATCACATTGTATTTTTTGGTTATCAGACAAAAAGAATGAAAGGTTGCAATGTAATTAGAAAGCCGAATGCACTTTTTGTAAGAAAGGATTGCCAGTTTTAGTTTTCCATTATGATTATTTTTTAATTTCGGACTTGCCATAATAATTAGAATATTGGGTGAAAAATTATTTATAAAGTATTTTGGTTTGTGATTAGGTTTTCTATGAGAAAAGGCTCATCAGACTCACCTTTGGTCCAAAAAGAAAGTTCTGATCATAATGAGAAAGTGTATCAGAGTCTGAATGGACCTAATGAAAATATGAAGATGATTTTTTTTATCTTAGAGTTCTCATAAATCATAAGTTGTCTAGAAAACTTGTGATACAAGCCTTATTATGGAAAGCGAAAGAATATGTGATGCCAATCAGATTGTGATTTAGATTGGGAAAAGAAGAAAGTTGTGAAAGATAGATGATAATGAAACCAATCCAAAAGCTATCTAAATTCTGAAGAGTCATGATACAAGAAAAATATTATATAAGAAGAAAGAATAATGTCAAATATTTATAGTCTTAGTTCATTTGAGTGAGATCAACAGATATATATATTTTTGAAGGTTGTGAAGTTTTTTTTTCAGAACATGTGAAAACAATGATGCTGGGTTTCAATCAAAACAATGAGACAAAAGATACAAATCTTTAAAGAAACATGTTGGATGTTGATAAATTTAAAGCTATTGACACCAATACATTGGATGTGGTGTCTCACTAATCATTAGAGTGATTCTGAAAACGATTCACTAGTCATAATGATGGTTAAAAAAGGGAATCAGAGATAGAAAAGTGTGTTTTCCGTAATGATAAATAAGGAGTTATTGGGATCGATTCATGGAAGAAATTTAGAGACTGATCAACAATTCAACCAAACATTTCATCAGGTTGAATGGTTTTTTCTCTTTTTGTTTCAATTGGGTCAAGAATTAAAGAAGAACTCTGATTTATTTTCAAGAGTTTTTATCAAATGGGTCAATATCTGTCAGACTGAAACTGACACTGAGTGATGGAGTGAGACAGAGACCAATCCTTTATAAGGGGTTTTACACCAATAAAATTCATTAAAAAATTGTACTTTATCAATCATAGGATCATTATTTTGAGGAAAATAAAATGTATAATTGTTTTAATAAATTAAAAATGTGTTTTCACGGGGGATCCTGAAAGGATGTTTAAGAGTTTAGCAGAAGTGTTTGTTTGAAGAAGTTTTGAAGCTAGTTCTAATGTGTTTCCAAGGAGTGTTTAAATTTTTAGAAATTTATAGAAGAATAATTTCATGTTTTATGTTTATTAGTTGATTCAAAGCATCAGAATAAGCATAATTTTTTAGTATGTTTTGATCATCGTAATGATATATCATATGTTTTTCATTTGTTTTAACTGGAGAAGAGAAATGTAATGGAGAATTTATTGTGGTACATATGTCTTTATCATAATGAATAAATCATAATGGGAATCAGAATCTGAATAAAGAATGATTATAAAGTATAAAGTGAGATGAAGTTTTGATAAGGTTAAAGAAGGTTCGAGAAGAGTTTGAAAGTGTAGAAGAATCCAAATATGTATCCAAAAAGTAAGAAAAATCTATGTTTTGGAAAATTTAATTGAGTGAGAAAAAATTTCATATTTCCACCTAAACCACTTGTAGTTCACCTATAAATAATAGGAAGTATATTGTACTTTTTGATGCAAGTACTATTTACGGGTGAAGAGAGAAGGCGGAGTACTAAATGTTTTTAGTGAGAAGATGTTTCCTGACTAAAAATTCTCATGGAAGTTTTCCTAAATGAATAAGAAGATGGAAGATCATATTCATAGGTTTCTCGATTGGACAAGAAATTAGACCAGGATTTTTGGATTGAGGTAGAAGAAGTTCAGAATTATTTCAGTAGTATTATGGAAGAGTTATATTATCAGACTGAGCAATCAGACTAGGGAATCAGATTGGGTTATTTGAACTGAGCCTCATTGCGAAGTATAGATAGGTTCATAACTACTATTGGGTAGGAAAGTGGTGAATTTTTTGAATATTTTATTTGTGAAATTTTACAAGAATCAAAATAACATGTTTTGAAACAACTTCTCAAAGTTTCTTAACTTGTTACACAAATTTTATTACATCATTTCATGCTAATTGAATAACATGCATTGTTGTTTTGAACATAGTGCTACAAAAGTGTAAGGAAATATCCTAGTTGTTTTATCCATAAAAAGGATTTTTTTTCTAGTTTATTTTTTGGTATTGTATTGTTTCCAATCCATTCTAAGGATGTAGCTACTATTTTTGATTAATGAACATTGTAAATACTGATGTTAATGTTAATGTGTGAATGTTTTTTTAGAAATGATATAACTCTTCAACAAGAGGAAACATTTGTTTAAAAATAATGTAAAATTAAAATAAAATGTATCACTAATTCAACCCCTCTTAGTGATGCATTGATCATGGCTGGGAACTTATAGGTTGTATCAGAGCCTTGGTTCCATTTGATTTTCTATTTTATCTAGTGTTTGTAGAATAAGTTGGTATGGAATATCTGAGTTATGCGAATAGTAAGGGGATTATAATGTTAAATAATAAGAATAATCATATCTATAATGATAGAATGCAACCATATCATATGTGTATTGGGTATGGTATTTCTAAATCTACAATATATAGTTTTCCTCCTTGTATTGAGAATGATCCTATTACAACTGCTAATAAGGAAAACCTTGAGAATGATGGAAGATATATTTTTTTTACTCTCATCACTATTTGAAAGTGAGTTTATTAGAGATAAAGGAGTTACAAATACTAAATTTATCTTGTATAATATGAATAATATTTATGAAGGTAATACAAAAGAAAAGAAGGAAAATTTTCAAATATTAAGATTGAAGTATGAAGATCCCAATATAGGTGAGTATAAATTAGTTGATGACTTATTTACTATAGTTAATGAAATTTTTATCACTATTATATGTCTTCGGGAAAATTTGGAAGAATCTAATACTGTTGAAAAGATCTATAAAATTCTTCCTAACAGGTTTGATGACAATGTTTTCTGGTTGAAAGATAGAGATCCAAAAACATTATCTGTAGATTATTTGTACATTACTCCCATTACTTATGAAATGATAAGGGATAAAGTTATGATATGCAAAAAAAATTGATAGAGAAATGTATTTTATGGATTCCAATAAATGAATGTCTAATAATATTCTTGAATAAACAGAAGATGGTGATTCAACTTCTGAAAATGAGGTATGTAAAAATCTCGATGAAATATTATCCTTGTTTTATAAAAATGTCAAAAGAGGTATAGTTAAATATAAAGGTAAACTTCCCTTGAAATTTTTTGGATGTGGAGCTATTGGTCACTTTTTTTTAATTATCCTCAATGAGGTAATGAAGAAAAAAGTGATGAACAATAAATAAGGCCAAGAAGATCTTGAAAGAAACATGATAACAAATCCCACTCAAAAGTAAAGGATAATAAGTTCACCAAATCCTAAAGGAGAAGATTTTTGTCTAAAGATGATGATTGTAAAGTAGAAAATGATAATTTCACTGAAGTTGTTGAAGAAAAAACATTTAGTTCAATAGTTAACAGGGAAGTTTTTTCTAGTGATTAAAGCAGTTGTTATGAAGAATAATAAACTGAGTTATAATCTCCTCTGAAAGAGGTATTGAAGGAATATATGGGGATAATTACGAGACCTGAACAAGAAATCAAGAAGTATAATAAGGATATTTCTTCAACAAACATTCAGGAATTTCCTCCTTAAGATAAAGGTAAGTTACTTGAAGAGGTTGATTGTCTAAATATGTCTCTAAAGAAAGAAAAGAATCATAATTAATATCTTAAGGTAACATTAAAGTAAAATCAAGAAGAGTTGGGACTTGTCCAAAAAAAACTTTGTAATGATGAGAAAGGAAGTAAAAGTTTTAATAAATTTATCTCTTAAGTTGGTGAATGTTCTGGAAAGGGTAAACTAAAGAAGGATACACAAAAGTTATATTTAATGGTTGAAAATAATGTTAAAGGTTTTCCTAAGAAGAAGAAAGTTAGGAAATTCAGGTATGTGGCCAAAATAAACAATATAGAGACTTCAGAAGTTTCTAAAAATTTTGGGTATGAAATAAAAGGTTCTACTAATTCTAATTATGATAAGGTTGGAAAGAAATTCAAATTAAATAAGAAGACTATAAAATATGATAGAAAATTTGGGGTTCGACAATGTTCTGATAAGAAAGATAAGACGGTTGTTGAGAAACATGATCACAACTCTGGATAGTATAGAAGTTATGGAGGTAAATATTATTTCTATGAATACTACTAGTTTTGTGGTAAATTTAGGCATAGCGAAAATATGTTTTGTTATAATCAGCAACATTACAACTATTTTAAAAATTACAAAAGGAAAAGTTTTGCGGGAGTCAGTTATCTCAAATAAATAAATCGGAGAAAGATGTTTTAAAAGTAGAAAAAAAACAAGATGATTTTGAAAAGAAAAAGTGATTGGTTATCTTTGTAGAAAATGTTTACATGGCTAGAACGTTAGAAGAATAAAAAAATAAATGGAATAAAATTCGAATAAAGAGGTTTCTGAAGAGGAGAACAGAGTTGATAGAAAGATATCAACTGATGATGATCTAAAGACTTAGAAATAGTGGAAGTGATGTGAGTAAGAAGGGAATGTTACTAAAAGTTTTTTGACTATTTTGAAAGAATGGAAGGATGGCATGGACAAGTTTTGACAAACTTACTGTAAAAAAATGTTACTAAAGTTGAAAAGAAGTTGAAATCCTTAACAGAAGAATTTACAAATGAAAAAAAATTTGTCACAAAATTTGAGAAGGTAGAACAAAATGAAAAAAAACATCCAATGAAAAATAAATGAAACAGAAGAAAATGTCAACACTGAGAGGGGACTCTTACTCTAATTGTTTCTTCTAAGGAGAAAATGAGGCTCCTTCTTATTCCCTAATTTTTTTTTATACGTTTACTAATTTTCATGGAATTGATGAAGTTGAAATAATGAAGATGATATTGTTGGGTCTCTTATTTTCTTATAAAAGAAAGTAACAAAGTATTTTAAAATATTTTTTTGGGAAAAATGTGTTTTTACACTTGAACATTACTGATGTGTTTGTTGAGATGGGGGAAAGTTACTTTTATCTTAAACAAATTTCCTTAGATTTTCCCAGATATAAGAATGCTGAAATGAGCATGAAAAGTTATTACATGAAAGCCATGTTATAGAAAAAATTGATAAAATTCATTATATAATCTTTTTTCTTAAACCAATTTTACCCGTTTATAGTTAGTGTTGTTTAATTAAAGTTTATTTGTAAATAAACTCATGTGATACTTATATTATCATGGAGAAGAGTTGCAATATTCTGAGATTAAGAAAAATCATCATAATTAACCCCTTTAAATTTTATTTTCAATAAGGCAGAGAAGAAATATAGTGGGAGAAGACAGAAAAATAGGAGGAGCGTAGAGAAGTTACTTCATGTGAGTATTATTTTTAATGGGTGCTGACAAAAAACACAATGGGGGAGATTTTTGGACCAGGTTTTGTTTTGGTTTTATTTTTTGTCAATATATAAATATGAGGAATATTTTTCCAATAAAAGAAGTTACCTTACTTTGTAAGTTTTGGTGATTGGAAAAAAATAATGAAAGGTTGCAATATAATCAGAAAACCAGATGCACTTTTTGTAAGAAAGTTCCACCAGTTTTAGTTTTCCACTCTAAATAATTTTTTGAATTTTGGACTCACCATCATAATAAGAATATTAGATGAATAATTATTAAGAAATTTTACTAGTTTGTGAAGAAGTTTTCTAGTAGAAAAGGCTCATCGAACTCACATTGGGTCTAGAAAGAAAGTTATGCTCTATATAAGGAAGTGTATCAGGTCTTGAACGGATCTGATGAAAATATGACAATGATTTGATGATCTTGGAGTTTTCATAATTCATAAGTTGTCTAGAAAACTTATGATGCAATATTTATTAATTATACGGGGAGAACATGTTCTACCAATCGGACTGTGATTCACATTGGGAAAAAATGAAATTTACTAAAGTTAGATGATGTTGAAACTAATAACAAAGTTCTCTAAATCATGAAGAAGTCATGATACAAACCAAATATTGTGCCCTGACCCGATTAGCCACCCAAACAATGATTTTGAGTTGAGTGCCATGATCCTTAGGCACACCTCTCTGCATGACAAGGGCCACTAAGTAGTAGTGATGGTGTGAAAGAGTAATAGTAAGGATACTATAACCTTAGGTGATGTTATAATAATGGTCCAAGTATATACGTATAACATGCATCAGAAACTAAAAATAGATAGATGCTGGACCGGTAACCCGCCCATGGTGGAAACACAACAATAACATACCACAGTGAATGCATAACTGAACAACAATAATAAAAATAAATTATAAAGCCAAACATACCACTTTTAGCTACTAAAATTGACCATGCATACCAAAATAGATCATAAATATCAATAAACCGAAAGGTATCTCACGACCGACCATTAGTATATACATACATATAAGCATGTTGAAACAGAAAGGAAAACTCAAAAGGTAACTCCAGCTGAGGCAAGAACCCATGGTACCTTGACTTCCATCCCATTCTAATAGCCACTAAGATCCAGCTCCCGAACCTGGGCCTTTATGTGAATGCAAAAACATAAATTCTACACACGTCCCGAAGGAACCTTATAGGGTGTGAGAATGACTCTCAATAGGGAACCACCAATGTGTTTCAACCATACATTTCTGATTTGGAAAGTGTGTACTAAAATAAATAAAGAAAGTAGTGAATGAATTTAATAATTATGAGCTTCCCTAGTGCTCAACAGCCACCAGGAAGATATCATATACTTTGGCCAATGCCAGAATAATGGAGGAGGAGAGGATCCTTATCTCATATCTCAAGGCATCCTCTGATGTCAAATATCCCTAGGTGAGCCCTTATGTTCCACCTCCAAATGTCACATGACACCTCATTCCATCAACCAAGTAACCAAAATCTCATAGTCTTGCCCAAATAATTAATCTGGTCACTTATAACCTTGCTCAAAAGAACCTGTCGGCTCGAAGCTTGATTCCCGGAGGTACAAAGATACCTATACTCAAATAGTTTCTTCCATTGAATCAATAAATGATGTGCCAAAGAATGTTGATACCAATCCTATAAAATGATCCTAGCCTAATGGCCTCAAGCATGATGATCCTCAACCCCCAACCAACAGCCTCAACTCCACCCTCTGATGGCTCCTTGCCATCCCCATAACATTCTACGGCAGCAACCCAACCTTTTACCTAATCTGAAACTATTGGGGGCCTCAACCCACACTAGTGGTCAAAACAACCTCATCAATGAGTCAACCTATGTGCACATGACTCTAAATGTATCTTTTCCCTTCTTGGGTGAGTAAAAATCACTAAATAGAACCTAAGGCACACCAAAATCTGACACCTCATGCCCCTGTGACCATGCCTCTCAATCTGATGACCACACCACCCCAAATACAACACAAGCCTTGCCCATAACCTGATAGCCTATCCACCTCAATTCAATGACCTATTCACCCGACTTGTGATCAACATCACCCAATGTATATATATGTGTATCAGGCCATGAACAACATGATAATCACCTCACCTCAAATCAGATAGCCAATGTTATCTCCATCCTCAGACCAAGCCCGTCATGTTTCATTGGAACTCAGTAGTACATCACATGAAATTCACATTTATATAACCATTCAATATGATTGAATTGACTAACTCAAATTCAAAAAACATTCAATTTAAGAAAAATGATTCAATTTAATATGAAGGACACACCCCCAGCCTAACCGTCCAAGGTCTGAAGCCTCTTACACGGCTCAAACCACTTGTAGTCTCATTCAAGCATTCTCATTGTCATCTCACAATGATCAATTTAATTAATTAATATAAACCATTAAATTATTAGTGTCTCACTGAGTAAAAAATGTCTTGATAAAATTTTAACCTCCAAACACTTGTAAAATCACCAAGAAAAGTACGAACTACCTACCTTGTAGTCATAGACGAAGGCACATATGATCTTAGCCTCTAACTCTGCCCAATTTGGAAGAAATAAGCATTTTCGATGAACGCCTCGAAAATAGGGATAAATAAATTGAATGGATTTAGTATTTCATGAGGAAATTTCAAAGAGGAATTGAAGAAAAAGGATGAGGAGTCTTACTGAGAAAGATCCAACGCCGCAAACAGATTGAAGAAATGAGGTCATAAGAAAGAGTTAGATCAAAACCAACTGGAGAAAGAAAAGGGAGGAGAGATCCCTATTTTTCATTACCTGCAAAAGATAAGATAGGAAGAATTTAGGTTTAAATAAGGAAGGGAAATTTTTAAATTTCACTATTTTAATGAGCCACATGGTTAGATCGCATAGTTAGGCCCCAATTTTTGCTAACTGTGCAAGATATAATGTAAGGGTACTGCCCATATGGAACTAACCGCGTGTCTTGCACGCAGTTTTCCTTAATAGTATGAAAAACATGAAAAATAAATCTACTAAAAATTGTAGATTTCTCACATGATTGTTCACCTCATATTGCATGGTTTTCCAATCCATGCTCAGTGAAAAATGAGGGCGCACTGTTTTCACTAAGTGATTGCACGGTTAAATCTAACCACATGCCTCAGCCTGAACTTTTAGAAAACTGGGATTTTGGGCCTCTGGCACACTTGAAACCCATTCATACACCCATAAAACTTTTCAATCCTGAAACCATAACTAAACACAAGGTCTTGGGTCAAATAAAAACTCATAATTATTTATGTTAAATTACAAAAGAGTTGGCATACCCACCAAACTCTGAAAATTCAAAATGGGAGATGGTTTCAACCTATTCCAAAAAAAACCCAAGGATGTTACAATCTACTTAACTTAACATAGATCATCCTCGAGCTATATAATATAAAACTGAGATGGTAATGAACATACACATATCATTCAAAGCACCCTAGACTACCCCAATAAAATGGAAAAGGTCAACTAACTAAAGGGGATCATTACCTTGGTAGTTACCTACCCTAGTCACATCCCAAACCAAAAATCAAATCAATTTGATGGTCCATCAACCATCCTAGGACTCAAAAGTCCTCCCATAATGCATCGTCACTCTGAAACCTCCTCAGTTGCTCCGATTTTGTACTCAACACCCATCATAATCCCACATCGTATCAATGCCCACATAATGTATATGTATCACATGGAACTAGTGAGGCTCCACATATCAACCAATTACCAAAGTCAAAACTGATGTCTCGCACCTCAAACGAGTCCTACATCACACTTATACCCAGATACCTACACACCTCAAGTAATCGTTATCTCCTCAATTCCCTGGGGCCAACGCACCTCAAACAAGTACTATATCATGTTAATTCCCAAATTACTATGCACCTCAAGTAATCACAGTGCCACACACCTCATATATATATATATATATATAACACACTCGAGATGATTCCAAACTACTAAACAACATCCGGCTTGTTCATAAATACATATTGTGCACCTCGTGCACCCAAAAAAAATACATGCCTCTAAATACCGTTCCAAAACTGAACAAACCAAAAGGACCCTGATCATGCCCATGGAATACCTCTAACCATCTTTGGATCACCATCCTGCTCATCAAATGGAAGATCCCCAACATGCACCTGTTCGGAAGCCCTAACACCTAAATCCTGACCTCCCTGTGGTGCTGCACCAACCACCAACCACTGACCCCACTATTGGATCCCATTGTCTCTTCCACAACCTCTGTGTGTAGCTGAAACTCGATTACCATCACTTGGTACTACTCCTGGTCTGATCTCAGAACCCTGAGATTGCCCCGGTCCCTAACTGTCACTTGTCCAAGAAAGATTTCTACAGAACCACTTGATATGACCCACCTATCAACATTACTAAAACTCCTTTGGGGGTCGCTCTCATTGGGTCTGGACATGTCTTGGATGACCACACTGGAATCACACCATAGATGACTGACTATGTGGTGGTTTGATTGAGTCCTTGTCCTGACTGCACTACTGGAACTCCTCTAGGCCTTTCTTTTTACTATCTGAAGTGCCTCCACTGAAATCACCTAACTCCATCACCTGAATTGAGTAAGACCAGTCCATAAAATTTCACTAAGATATGAGCACCTAATTCAACACCTTCGAGAATGAGACCAACCGAAATATGTTTAAATGTACCCAAATGGCGGGTCATAAACCATCCTTGAAACACCTCACCCTCAATGTGTCATCACTCACCATAATAGGTGTGAAGCAAGAAAATTTAGTGATTGTCTTTGTATAGTCCATGATGGACATGGAACTCTACTGAAGGCTTAAGAACTCCCAATCTCTCTCTACCCTTAGCATCTTTGGGAATACGTGCTTGAAGAACCTGGCCTCAAATTTCTTTTAGTTCAGTCCCTTGTGTCTACTTGCCTTAACCTTCACATCCCACCAATTCCTATTCATTCCTTTGATCATGTATGTTTCCAGCTTCAACCTCCACCCTAGAGGTGTCTCTAGATTCTCAAAGATCATCTACAGGGACTCGATCCAGTTCTTATCCACCTGTGGACAACACTAACCCTAAAATAGTGGTGGGTACTATGATTAAAACTCCTAAGTCAAATAATCCATTGAAGGATATACTCCCTCATATCACCTATTGATTCCTTGGATAACACGTACTAGGCTCACTATGAGCTGCTCTTCAAGACACTATCTAAAGGCTATCAAATCAGGCTGCTGAACCGCATGCACTAGAGCCTATATCTATGACTCATGATTTTCCTGACCCTCAAGGGTCTTAACCTATACATGCTCCTACAACACCATGTCACTTCCCTCATGATGCTCCACCTAAATCCATCTAGATGTTTACCTGATGAATACCATTACATGGTCAAACAACATAAATTACATAAATATATAACATATTCCAGGAAAGTAGTAAGAATAATAAAAATCACACTTCCCATACTATACCCCATCACAACTATTCCACAAAGCATCCCAACCTCATGGCCTCCTTACCCACCCATCTCAAAGCCATGTATCAAATATACACCAGGCCACGCCTGTCCAGACGAACCATTTTACCTCAAACTGATGACCTCATCACCCAATCTTGTGATCAACATCACCCCATACCATCATACCTTACTTATCCTTGATTTTTTTAATATTTTCATGTCTTATTATATACTCCCTTTACTTATTTTATATGAAATGTGCATAATTTGTGTGAAATATTAATGTTTTAATATTAAGTATAATTTTTTAGCATTTTTTAGAAGTAGTACAATTGCGTCAGATTATTGTTTTAATAATAACTGTCACTATACTGATCCAACTTGTGTGGTTCTTGTTTTATAGGATTATTTATTAAATATAAAACATTTTATTAGAAGGTACCATGATCCAATTCTGCCATTTGAAGGGTCATATAGTCCTCACAAACAAGACCAAAGAATCTGTGAAGAAACTGTACTATTCATGAAGACTGATTTAATGGGCTAAATAAAGAAGTTAAAATTCTATTATTATCAACCATAGTTCTGGGGATAATGTATGAAGTCTTGGATTAAAATTTCAAGGCCCAACTCCAAACACAAGGGGCCCAACATATGCTTTGAATTCCATCCCACCATTCTGGCCGATAAATAAAATCAGTATAGTATGAATGACATATATCATGATATAAGCATCCACTCAAGATGATATTTTGCAGTGTGAAATAAGATATATATAGGTGTCCTACTTTATTGAATACATCATTCAGTTTTGAATGCATCTTCCTATTAAAAAACCATTTCACATTTTGGACATCAAAAAGATTGGATTGAAATGGACAGATTAAATTTGTTTATTCAACCAGCCATAACTTTGGGTACATAGGTCCAAATGACTTCAAATTTTGAGAGAGGTTGGAAAACATTATTATACACAACATGGAAGAAGGAGGGATCTCTAGATTCAGCTGTCTATATATCCAACTTGGTTATGCAAGTGGAGGGAAAGTTTGCGAATGAAAACAATCCACTCCTTGGGCTATAAATACTCTCCCCTTATCTCCTTGAGAGGGGTTGGAATTTCAGAAGAGAGGAGAAAATATTTTCATGACCAAAGCCTTTAAAAAGTCTTGGTAGGACCTTCCTTACTCATGTTTTCACTTGAGAGACCTTTTCACCTCTCTTTGTTTTCACTTAATTTTGTGTTCTTCATTTTTGTAATCTTGTAAGTCTCTTTCTTTTGTAATTTTGTTTTAATGAAAATTTATTCTTCAATATCTCTTATTCTCATAAAACTTATATAGTTTAATATTAATATTCTTAAAATAGTTTAAATTTAGTTGAATCCCATTCCCTTCTTTTGCTTCCTCATTCAATCGAAAATCCGTTTTTAATTATCATCATTGTTCGTGTGTGTCTGTTCGACGTACCACTCTTTTCTAATCCCTTTCTTTTTCTTCTATTATTAATTTATCATCATAACTATTATAACCAGACTATTAAAAATCCAAATGGATGAGTAAATATCTAATTGGGGTGAGTCAAAATTTATGGATGTTAAGTGATTGAGAGTATTTTCTCGTTGAGTATTCGTTAATTTAACATTGTGTATGTTGGACTTAATATGTCATGGATTAATGACATATTTTGTTTAGAATGTGGTTTCCATGGATTATTGGAACCATAAATACACTACCATAAACAAGTACTAACTGGGATTAGAATCTTAGTTAAGTTAATTCTTGGATTAAAGCATTAACACTTCAGAATTCTAATCGACGTCAACTTGTGAAGTGGGTGTTAATTTAAATGCAATATAAAGCAAAGATCAAGGATATCACAAGCTTAAATCCCTAATAATTAACTCACCCCAATCTTTATCAACTTGTTAAATAAATTATAGTCAATCAATCATTTCAATTAAGCTCTACAAACAAACCCCCTAATCAAAATACAATCAACTAAAAACAAACGACTATTACAAAGTATTATCACCGAGGATTCAACCCGAGTGCAGCTATACACATTAGCAGAGCACCAGAACTTTAACAGGTCGATAGGAGAAAATCGGCCATGCGTTTCAAATGGCGCCATTGCCGGGGATGGTTCTTTAAGTATTCATTAGTTTCTGGTTATTGTAAAAGAAAATAAAAAAACAAAATTTGAAAATATAATTGAAAAAAAACACAAAGAAAAACCCATCTTCTCATAAAAATCATACACTGAAAAAATAAAAAGAAAAAACCATCTTCCTTTTTCTTCCAACATCATTCTGAATGCCTCATAGCCTCCCAAAAAATCCCTCAAGTTATTTGACCCTGAAATTGAGCAAACGCTTCGCCAACTTAGGAGGAAGTTAAGAGATAATCAACTCATTCAAGAACCATTCCTTGTCCAAACAGTTGAATTAGATATTGCTAATATTAGGGAACAAACACTTAAAGAACTCGTTGTACCTAATATGAATTACCAACCCCTTGGTATTAAATATCCAAATATAGAGGCTGATTTTAAACTCAAATCAGGTTTGATTCATCTGCTCCCTCATTTCCACGGGCTAGCCGGTGAGGATCCACATCTCTACCTTAAAGAGTTCCAAGTGGTGTGCTCTACCATGAAGCCTCGAGGGGTTTATGAAGAACAAATCAAACTTCGAGAATTTCCTTTCTATCTAGATGACACTAATATTTCATGGATTTACTACCTACCTCCTGGTTCCATAACCACATGGAATGACATGAAGTGACTCTTTTAAGAGAAATTCTTTCATGCTTCTCGTACTGCTTCTATCTGAAAGGAAATAAGTGGTATCTGTCAGTTCCCAAGTGAATCACTCCAGGAATACTGGGAGAGGTTCAAAAAGCTTGTTGCAACCTGCCCACACCACCAAATCCCTGACCAACTCTTGATTAAATACTTCTATGAGGGGTTATTGGCAATGGAGATAACTCTCATTAATGTCGCATGTGGCAGTGCTCTTGTTGATAAAAATCCCGCAGCAACAAGGGATCTCATAAGAAACATGGCTAAAAACACACAAAAATTCCATACTCAAGCACATGCTCAAGTCAAACAATCCCAAGATAATCAATCAATTGAGTCGAACAAGATGACCGAGTGGATGAGTGAACTTACAGGTCTTGTGCGACAATTATCTGTGGCATCCAAATCCCCAACCTCATCTTCTCTGTAATCAATGTTTCCTGGACCTGTCGAAAACTATGGAATCTTCAACTCTCCATCTCATCCAACTGACACATGTCCATAACTTGAAGATGATCAATCTGATTCATCTGGACCAATGGAGCTCAATGCAGCATATGCTTAGCGGAACACCAATCCTCAACTATCAGGTCAGTTTGTTAGAAACTTCAACCAACCTCACTCTGAGCCCTTCTCTTCTTCCTATAACCAAGGCCTAAGGTATGGTAATCCCATCCCTCATCCCCCTCAATTCCCTCCATAAAACCCAAACCAATTCCAATATGGTCAAGGTGTTGGTAACTTCCAACAACCTTATCCTTTTCTTCCTCAACTTCAAAGGAACAATCCTCCTCCTGTATTCCACTATCCCAGTGAGCCTTCCCAATTCCCAAACCAATATAATCGATTTCCCAAGAACCAATATCAAGTCAATCCCAATCTTGGACAAGCCTCTTCTTCCAAGAAACCATGGGAAAGTTCAGTTGATGATCTTGCCTCTTTCACCCATTCTAGTCTCAAAAACATTGAAACCCAAATTGGTCAAATTGCATCCCACGTTAGTCAGCAGCAACCATCCAATTCTTCCCAACTCCCAGCTCAAGCATTACCTAACCCCAAGGGTAATGTAAGTGAAATTTTACTTAGATCGGGAAAGAAAATTTCTATGCCTCAAGATAAGTCCTCCAACCCTCCTTTGAATGTTGACCTAGAAAATGAAGAGAAAAAAACTTCAAAAGGAACCTAAATCCATTCCCTTACCTCTTTCCATTCCACTTAGGAATCTAATTCCTCTTCCTCAAGTTATTTATAAACCAAGGAAGTTCTTTGAACTTGATCCTGAAATGCTTGACATTTTTAGACGTGTTGAAGTCAAAATTCTTCTCTTAGATGCCATAAAACAAATACCTAAGTATGCCAAGTTTCTTAATGAATTCTGTACCCACAAGAGGCAACATAGGACCTTCGAAAATGTTTCCACCTAGAAGTATATTCCCATAAAGTGAAAAGATCTAGGGACCTTTACGGTTCCATGACAAATTGGAAGTTCCAACTTCGATGATGCACTCATAGACCTAAGAGACTCAATTAATGTCATGCCCAAATCCATATTCTACAACCTTGGTCTAGGTCCCTTACACCTAACGGGTGTTGTCATTCAATTAGGCAATCGAAGCACAACCAGTCCTGAGGGAATAATTGAGGATGTCCTTGTCTGAGTCAATGATCATATCTTCCCCGCTGATTTCTATGTCCTTGACATGGAAGGTGAGATGAACTCTTCTCGATCTACCCTAATTCTAGGAAGACCATTCCTCATGACTGCTAGAACAAAGATTGATGTCCATTCAGGCATGCTATCCATGGAATTTGGTGACCAACTTGTCAAGTTCAACATTTTCCAAGCCATGCGATACCCATATGAGGATCACTCTTCATTCCCAATCATTTTCTGAGGATTATTCTAAGATTCAATCGAACCCCAATCAACCATGTTCTTCATGTTCTAATGACAAAGGATCTTGTGAAATCTGCACCATGGTTAACCAAGTAATAAATGGTGAAGTTGATGTGGACCTCTCATTAATAGACTCCATAAATCTTGAGGAACTTGAAAACTCTCTTGAATCCCACATCAACTCTGATCTCTACTACTCCACCTTGAACAGTATTAAGGAAAATGAATCTGAAGCAACTGAAGTCCCTTTATCTATTTCAAATATGTCAACCCCACAAATGAAAGATGAGACTGATCTGAAACCTCTTCCTGAACTCCTGAAATATGATTTCCTTTTACATGATCACTCTTATCCTGTCATTATCTCTTCTTCACTTACCAAAACTGAAGAGTCCAAACTTGTTTAGGTGTTAGAGGAAAAAAAGGCGTTAGGGTGGACCCTAGATGACATACCAGGAATCAACCCTTCCCTTTGCATGCATCACATCCATCTTGAGGAGTCTTCTAAACCAATTATACAACCACAAAGAAGACTCAATCCACCCATACTTGAGGTAGTTAGGGAAGAGATCACCAAGATTCTTCAAGTGGGTATTATCTACCAAATTACTAATAGTGAATGGGTTAGTCCACTTCAATTTGTACCTAAGAAGGGTGGGATAACTATTGTCACAAATGAACATGGAGAGGTAGTCACAACTTAAGTGAAGAACAAATGGCATGTGTGCATCGACTATAGGAAATTGAATGTTGAAACAAGAAAAGATCACTACCCTCTTCCATTCCTTGATCAAATGATGGAACGATTAGCCGGAAAGTCACACTATTTTTTTCTTGATGGATACACCGGCTATTTCAAAATACCAATAGTACTTTAGGACCAAGAAAAGACTACTTTCACATGTCCCTTTGGAACATATGCATATAGAAGAATGCCATTTGTCCTTTGAAATGCTCCTGCAACATTCTAGAGGTATATGATGAGTATCTTTTATGAATTCATTGAACACTTCATGGAAGTATTCATGGATGACTTTACCATTTATGGTGAGTCATTTCAATCGTGCTTGAATTCACTCTCTCTAGTCCTTCAAAAGTGTGTCAAGTAAAACCTTGTATTAAATTTTGAAAAATGTCACTTCATGGTTACAAATGGGGTTGTTCTAGGGCACATAGTTTCAAAATATGGTATTGATGTCGATCCTACCAAAATTGAAGTGATCCAATCACTTCCTCAACCCACTTCCGTTCGAGACATTCGTTTATTCCTCGGTCATGCCGGTTTCTATCATAGATTCATCCATAACTTCAGTAGGACTGTCCTCCCACTCACTCTATTACTAAAAAAAGATGTCACTTTCCATTTTTATGAGTTTTGCAAGAGATCCTTCATTGAACTCAAAACTTCTCTCACATCTGCCCCAATAATCCAACCCCTAGATTGGTCTTTACCCTTTGAATTGATGTGTGATGCTTCTGATAGAGATGTTGGGGCTGTTATTGGTCAATGAAGAGAAAGAATTCCTCATGTCATCTATTATGCCTCAAAAACATTGGATGAAACACAATCTCACTAAACTGTTGCTAAAAAAGAACTTTTATCAGTTGTTTTTGCCTTAGATAAATTCTGTCCCTATCTCTTAGGTGCCAAAATGATCATCTCCATATACCATTCTGCTATAAAGTTCTTAATAAAGAAAAGTTATTCCAAACCGATGCTAATAAGATGGATCCTAATGATCCAAGAGTTTGACCTTGAAATCAAAGATACAAGAGGAAAAGAAAACCTTGTGGATGATCACTTGAGTAGAATTTCTAATTCTTATCATTTTTAAATCATCGATTCTGAATTCCCCACTGATCACCTTTCATCTCTCACTCCAAAAATACCATGGTATGCCTCAATTGTAAATTACTTGGTTTCTGGTGTTTTTCCTTAATTGTTTTCAAAAGAATAGAAAATGAAGATGAAAGGTGATTTAAAACAATATTTTTGGGAAGAAAACAAACTTTGGAAAATAGGGGAAGACATGGTAATTAAGAGACGTGTTGATGAAGATGAACATTCCTCTATCTTATAATAATATCACTCAATGCCTGGTGGTGGACACTTTGGACCACAAAGGACCTCCCGAAAGGTCCTAGACTCTATATTATTTTGGACTTCACTCTTCAAGGACTCACATGAGTTATTTAAATCATGTCCCACTTGCCAAAATTTTGTCACAATTTCAAAGAGAAATTAAATGACCCAAAAGACTATAATTTTATGCAAGATCTTCGATGTTTGGGGCATCAATTTCATGGGACCATTCCCCCCTTCCAATGATTTCTCATACATCCTTCTTGCAGTTGATTATGTTTCTAGGAGGGTCGAGGCTAAAAGAACTAGAAAGGATGATTCACATACTGTTAGTGAGTTCCTAAAGACACACATCTTCCATAGATTTGGCATGCCTCATGCTTTGATCAGTGACTTAGGAACCCATTTCTGTAATAGAACCATGGAATATATTTTGAAAAATAATGGGGTTGTACATAAAATTTCAACTGCATATCACCCTTAAACAAATGGCATGGATGAACTTTCTAATAGAGAAGTGAAAAGAGTTCATGAGAGAATTGTAAAACACACTAGAAAAGACTGGCCTGAAAGACTTGGTGAAATGCTTTTGGCTTATCGAAATGTCTATCAAACACCCATTAGGATGTCTCCTTTTAGGATAGTTTTTGGTAAAGCATGCCATCTACCAGTTTAAATACAACATAAGTCTTTTTGGGCTGTGAAAACCTATAATTTTGATTGTGAAAAATCTGGTGAAGAAAGATTGTTGCAATTGGCTGAACTGGAGGAGCTTCGACTTGATTCATATGATAATTCTAATCTGTACAAAGAAAAGGCTAAGTTACTCCATGATAAACACATCCAGAGAAAGGTATTTCATGAAGGTAAAAAGTGAATGTCCAGGATCCCTCTTTAGAAAGGACATTCATGGTTAATGGACATCGGTTAAAGAATCACCATGCGAGGACGCACAATACTGGATCAACATCGACTTCCACTACATCACCAACTTCTCCAGTCGACTAACCACTAGATGGAGATGGTGACCCACCAAATCCAAACCAGGGGGCACCTCTTTCCCTTTAACTATATCTCTATCGCTTACTCTCTCTACCTCTTTCTTCTTCTTCCTCACTCTTTCATTTTTTCCCACTTTCTTCATCAAACCATTTTCTTTTTCTCTTTCTCTTTTTTTGGGTGTGTATTTTAAAGAAAACTAAAAAAACCTAAAAAAATAAAAAAAAATGTAAAAAAAACCCAAAAGAGTAATACTTACTCACTTTCAATTTTTAAATTTTTTCTAACCATTTTGGGGAGTCAAAAGATATGTTTTCATCTCAAAATATTTTTATTTTCATCATGAATTTGGATAAATAAATTTGTGTCAAAACCAAAAAAAATTTAATGCCCAATTTTTGATTTGGAAAATTATTTTCCCCAACCATGAAAACCAACATTATCTTTCATGCTAAGTCTACCTATGGCCATGTTTTCAAAATGTGTGTTTTTAACCCCCATTTTTGAGTCTTGAGTTTGTGGACCTCAAGCTGAATTTCCTACCTTAGTGTGCATTAATATGACTGAGGCATTTTCTGAACCACATGAGAATCACAATAGCTAAATAGCCTCTCATTTACCTTATATTAATCCTCCTTTTTAAAGCCCCTTCAAGCCTGTGAAAACCTTTTCTTTGATAGCCACATTACAAGCCCAATACCTTTTCCCACCCTAAAACAACATGGATTTTCATTGAATTTTTTTTTTGAAATTTAAGTGTGGGGGAATGGATTTCATTGTTTGGATACACTATTATTTATTTTCAATGAGTTATAATATTCTTGAGGGAAATCTTCCATTTCAGTGGGGGGTATAGGTTTTCATTCAGTGTGTTTTGGGGAATGTAATGTACTTCCATTTATGTAATTTTGTAAATGTTATTTACAAGTGTTCAAAAAAACAAATGATGAAAAAAAAATCAAAAAAATGAAAAAATGGGTTTTGTCTTGGGTAGGTCAAAAATCACTCTTCTTAAACCTTTGATCTTGTTAAAACTATTACAATTAGTGTCGTGAGGAGATCAAACATGGGTTGGGATATGATTGTGAGATCTGTTTCACTGTCAACTTTCGAAAAAATAAAAAAAAGAAAAAGAAAAAAAAGAACACTTGCATTATATTCTTATTAGGAGAAGTTTTGTGTTTTGTAAATATTCCATATTCTCATTACCTTTATATTTTCTTCCTCTATTGTGTCTTTCTTCACACAATCATTTCCTTGTAAATTTGTTTTTTCATTTTCTTCCATATTTAATTTCAAAAAATGTGCATTGCTTTTTCTATGTCGGTGTTTTAACCCTCTTATTATCTCTCTTGGACATTGTATTCATACCGTCCCATAGCTATAGAAAAACCCCTTAAAAAGACCTCTTGATTATTGTGCATTTTGTATAGGGATTAGAGGCTGAGAGATCTTTTCAAACTCTAAGATTTTCACTTTTGGTTGGTGAAAGAGTGAACCTCCACAAATGAATTTTATCATCTTAAGAGGTGTGAGTTTTGAGTGTCCACATTTTCCATTTCTAATTTTGAGAATGAAAAAATGAATTAGTTTTGGAACATTGTTTCTATAACAACTTTTGGTGGAATTTAAAATGGATGAGTGAAATAGTCTAAACCTCCACTGATTGGAGAAAACAAAATTTTAATATTTGTTGGTGAGTGAAAATGATTTTGTCATGTTTTTATATTTTTTGCACATGAGGACATGAACAAGACTAAGTGTGGGGGAGTTGATGTTGTTAATATTTTCATCTTTTATTATATACTCCCTTTACCGATTTTATATGAAATGTGCATAAATTGTGTGAAATATAAATTTTTTAATATTAAGTATAATTTTTGAGCATTTTTTAGAAGTAGTCCAATTGAGTCAGTTTACAGTTTTCATAATAACTATCACTATACTAATCCAAATTGTGTGGTTCTTGTTTTTTAGGATTCTTCTTTAAATATAAAATATTTCATTAGAAGGTACCATGAGACAATTATTCCATTTTAAGGGCCATGTGTTCCTCACAAACAAGACAAAAGAATCTATAAAGAAACGTGACTATTCATGAAGATTGATTTACTGGGCTAAATACAGAATTCCAAATTCCATTATTCTCAACTACAGTTCGGGGGACAATGTAAGGAGTACTGGATAAAAAATTCATGGCCCAAATCAAAACACATGAGGCCCACCATATGCTTTTAATTCCATCCCACCATTCTAGATAGGAAATAAAATCAGTATAGTATGCATGACATATCTCATTATGTAAGACTCCATTGAAGCTGATATTTTCTAGTATGAAAGAGGAGATATAGACAGCCGTCTTTTTTGAATAAATAATTAGGTTTTGAAGACATCTTTCTATTCAAAAACGCTTTCAAAATTTGGACATCAAAAATATTGGATTGAAATGGATAGGTTAAATTTGTTTAATAAACCGGCCATAAATTTAGCTACATAGGTCCAAAAGACTCCAAATTTTGATAGAGGTCGGAAAAATTTATTATATACAACTTGGAAGAAGGATGCTTCTCGATATTCAGCCCTTGGTATAGAAAAATTGGAGATTAAAGTGGAGGGAAAGATTGGGAATGCAAACAGTTCACTCCTTCGGCTATAAATACTCTCCCCTTATCTCCTTGAGAGGGGTTGGAATTTCAGAAGAGAAGAGAAAATATTGGCACGACCAAAGCCTTGAAAAAGGTTTTTGAGGACATTCCATACTCAATTTTTCACTTGAGAGACCTTTCCTCCTCTCTTTGTTTTCACTTACTTTCGTGTTCTTCGTTTTTGTAATATTGGAAGTCTCTTTCTTTTGTAATTCTATTTTAATGAAAATTTATTCTTCAATATATCTTATTCTCATCCACCTTCTTTAGTTTAATATTAATGTTCTTAAAATATTTTAAATTTAGTTGAATCCCCTTACCTTATTTTTCTTCCTCATTCAATCGAAAATCCGTTTTTAATTATCATCATTGTTCGTGTGTGTGTGTGTGTTCGACGTACCACTCTTTTCTAATACCTTTCTTTTTCTTATATTCTTAATTTATCATCATAATTATTATAACCAGACTATTAAACACCCAAATGGATGAGAAAATATCTCATTGGGGTGAGTCAAAATTTAGGGATGTTAATTGATTTAGAGTATTTACTCAATGAGAATTCGTTAATTTAACATTGTGTTTGTTGGACTTAATATGTCATGGATTAATGACATATTTTGTTTAGCATGTGGTTTACATGGATTATTGGAACCATAAATACAGTACCATAAACAAGTACTGATTGAGATTATAATCCTAGTTAGCTTAGGGCTTGGATTAAAGCTTTAACACTTAGTAATTCTAATCGACATCAACTTGTGAAGTGGGTGTTAATTTAAATGCAATATAAAGCAACGCTTAAGGATATCACAAGCTTAAATCCCTAATAATGAACTCACCAAAATATTTTTCAATTTGTTAAATCAATTATAGTCAATCAATTATTTCCATTAAGCTCTGAAAATAAACCCCCCTCCTCAAAATACAATCAACTAAAAACAAATGACTATCAGAAGTATCATCGTCGAGGATTCAACCCGAGTGCTGCTATACACATTAGTAGAGCACTATAACTTTGACCGGTCGATAGGCGACAATCAACCATGATTTTCACTCCTATAAGATCCAATACCATTATTATATATATATATATATATCACACATCAGAAAAAAATTCCATTGTGTCTACTTTCTTGGGATAGTTGAGTAGGATGCCACTAAATATAGGCTAGGCAGGAAAACAATGATTAACTTCCTTTGTTGAAAATTTATACAACCCAAACCCTCTTAGCACAATCTAGGCCCCCAATGAAATTGAGAGGTATTTTATATCCCAGGCACACATGAGTACTCAAAAGCATAAACATGAATAACAAACATAAAAAACAACCCTTACCAAACCGGGCCATGGGTCCATTTCTCTTTCGTTAACGTACCATGATTAGGATCACATATCACAACAGGTAACAATTCAAATCCAAGTGTACCACTTAGGGTGAAAATTAGATCAACTATAAAATGATCAAAGAAGAACATCAATTCCCACCCTTGGTAACTTGGTTCGCCTCCCATACATGTGGCTGTAGGCACCTAAGCATGGGATCTAAACCTAGTTTTGAAAACATTCTAACATCCAGTCTACCATAACCTAAAAAATAAGACCAGAAAAAAAGAAGATTTTGGAACCATTAGTATCCATCCATATGATTTTATTAACTCCCAATTAAGAACTAATCTGATATCTCTTGTAGAAGCCTATCCTGATTATCCACCCAAACAGAGTTTTCAGGATGGGTGCCTTTAGTATTGGGCATGCCTACCAATATTACAAAGTTCATTGACTATTATAAAGGGTGTAAATGATTAAGAGTGAGAAGATTTTACCCTTAGGTGATGTTATAATAATGGTCCAAGTATATGCGTATAACATGAAATAGAAAATAAAAATAGATAGATGTTAGACCAGTAACCCGCACATGGAGGAAACACAATAATAACATAAAATACATGAAGCATAAGTAAACAACATCAGTTGAAATAAATAAGAAATCCAATAATACTATTTGTAGATACTAAAATATATCATCCATACCAAAACACATCATACATATCAATAAGAAGAAAGGTCGCTTGTGGACAACCATCAGTATATACATATATACAAACATGCTGAAACAGGAAAGAAAACTCAAAAGGTAACTCTAGATGAGGCAAGAACACTTAGTCTCTTTCCTTTAATCCCATGCTAATAGCCACCAAGATCTAGCTTCTGAAACCTAGCCTTTCTCTAAATGAAAAATCATATAGTCTATATATATCCTGAAGGGCCTATGTAGGGTGTGATAACGAGTCTTATTAGGGCACCACCAACATGTTATTACACTACATTTTTTATTTAACAAGTTTTTACTAAAATAAATAATGAAGGCAATACATAAATTTAATAATAAAAAGCTTCCCTAGTGCTCAATATCTACCAAGAAGTTATCAACTACTTTGACCAACATAAGAATAATGAAGGAGGAGAGGATCCTTAGCTCACAGCTATGGGCATACTATTATTTCAAATAGTCCTAGGTGAACCCTCATGTTCCACCTCCAAATATCACCTGACACCTCATGCCATCAACCTAGTAACCGATGTCCCAAAGGCATGGCCAAACAAGGAATCTGGTCCCTCAGACCCCTTACCAAAAGCACCCATCAGCTCGAAGCCTGATTCCCAGAGGTATAATGATACCTATCCTCAAATAGTAACCACCGTTGGATCAACTTCCAATGTCCTAAGGAACAGTTATTCCCACACTCTAAAATGATCCTAGACTAATGGCCTCAAGCACGTAGATCCTTAGCCCCCAAATGAATGGCTCAAAATTTCCCTCTCATGGATACTAGTTATCCCCATGGATTTCTATGGAAATTACCCCAAACCTTTTACCTAATACGTAACTACCGGGGGTATCTACCGATATGAGTGGTCAAAACCACCTCATCACTAAGTTAACCTATGTGCCCATGACTCCAAATGATTCTTTTATATTCATAGGTGAGTTGTAATCACAAAATAGAACCTAAACCGCACCAAAATCTGACACCTCATGCCCCCACAACCATGTCGGTCAATCCAATGGCCACACCATCCAAAATATCACATGAGACTTAATCATAATCTAAAAACATCACCACCTCAATCTAATGACTGAGTCACCAAACTTATGATCAACATCACCCAATATATATATATATATATATATATCAGGCCACACCTGACATGAGGATCACATCACCTGAAATCATATAGCCAATGTTATCTATATCCTTGGGCCAAGACTATCATGTTCCATTCGAACTCATTAGTCCATCACAATAAATTCCAACATGATTTAATTGACTAATTTAAATTCAAATAAACAATTCAATTTAAAACAAACAATTCAATTTAATATAAAGGATACACTCCAGACCTAACTTCCCAAGGTACAAAGGTTGTCTCCCAGATCAAACCACTTGTAGTCTCATGGAAGAAATACCTTTGGAATCTCACATGGTTCAATTTAATTAATTAAAAGAGACTATTAAATTATCAGTGCCTTTCTTGGTCAATAGAAAGACATGCTAAAATCCGTGCCCCCTAAACAATAACAAAATCATAATGAAAATTATGTACCATATACCTTGTATTCATAGATTTAGGAACATCCAATCATAGCCTATAAATCCAACTAATTTGAAATAAATTATCATTTTATATGAATTCTATGACAATAGGGTAAATTGACTTGCATGGATTTAGAGGTCCATGAGGCAAGAGCAAAGAAGAATTGAAGTGGGATGATGATGAGTTATACCGAGATAGATCCAATGACACAAATGGCTTGAAGAATGAAGGTCAGATGTAGGTGTTGTATCAAACCCAAGTGTAGGAGGAAAAGGGAGGAGATCTCTCAATTTCATGTGACCCATAGAGGAGAAGAGAGGAATAAATTTAGATTTATTGGAGGAAGGGAAGTTTGGTGATTTCACTATTTTAATGAGGCGCACCGTTAGCTTACATGGCTTACCAAACCATGCGGCAACCGTGCTGCTTCTACTACTTAGGATCCCAACCTCACAGTGTTAACTCATATGGATAGGCCTAATGGTACACTGATCATACAAGCTATAGTGCAATGGTATTTTACAAATGGAAGTAACCACGTGGCTTACACACGGTTTTCCCTAACCCTGTGAAAACCATGATAAATCCCACTACTAAAAACTATAGAGGGGGGTATTGTATGTGGTTAAGGGAGACATCATTGAAGCTATCCAAGACTACTTTTTTTGGATGTATCCTCCCATAGGTTTCTTGTGCTACTAACCTCATTCACATACCGAATTTCAAGGATCCTTCATCTACCTTGCACCATAGACCCGTCAGCTTGTAAAACATCCTATATAAGATCCTTCTGTGTATTATTAACCTAAGGTTTTATAGATGTTTACCCCAGTGGGTCTCTATTGAGCATCACAGTTTTGTGAGGGGTCACTCCATTCAGGGAGAAATTGATTTGACGTAGGAGGTTATTCTATAAATCAACATTAAAACCCCAAGATCCAGCATGGAAATCAAACTCCGCATGACTAAGGAATATTATAGGATTGAATGGATCTTCATAAATAGATTTCTTTCGATTATGGGTCTCTCGTCCAAGTATATGGATTTAATATTTTATTTCTTCAACTCATCTTGGTTGGATTGTTTATTTATGGGTAAGTCTCACAGCTTCTTTAAGGCTACTAGAAGTCTCTGGAAGGGATACCTGATCTATCCGAGTATCTTCATCCTAGAACAGGACACTCTCAACTGCCTTATCAACTAGGGCCTATCTAATGGGGAACTTCTCCCATAAATAAGGAAATATAACCTTCCTACAATTTATCACCTGATGTTTGTAGACAACACAATCATCTTTATAAATGGTGGTAGGGGCTCTGTTCGTGGAATCAAGAAAATCCTTGATGAGTAATGCTATTGGAGAGGGTAGGAGATCAGAAACTCTAAAAGAAATATCTTCTTTAATCATAAGAGTTCTCCCAGTCATGTTTCTTCCATATGTAGGCACCTAGACAAGTAGCAAGGATCCTCCCCTTCGACCATTTTGTTAACAGAATTATGTGTTGCATCCTTAACTAGAATAACTACTACTTATTATTTGGGGGTCCTATTTCACTAATAAATCATGTTCTGTCTGCCGTCCCCATTCATGCTTTGGCCTCCACCAACGTCCCACAAGGTGTCATCAACAACATTGAGATGATATTGTGCGGATTTATCTAGGATGCTTTGTCCGAGGGTAAGAAGCAATGGGCCTTGTAGGAAATACTAGAGATACCCATCCATGAAGGAGGGATTAATGTGAGGGGTCTCAAGAGTATGCTTCACTGCATGTATGCCAAGCTCGCATGGTAAGTTCTTGAGGAACACACTTTATGGGGAAAGTCAACATCTCACATTTGTAAGGGTAATGAGGATACTGTATCTGGTCATGTTTCCCCCTTATGGTCGAAAATCCTTCCTCTCATCCAAGTCCTTCAGCAGAGCTCCTGATGGATTGTAAGAGAAGGGAATATCCTTTTTTGGTATCAGAATTGGGGTGCATTAGTGATCAAATTCCCTAGTTTCCCGGCTCTAACAATCACCATTAAGGAAGATCGGTGTTATCCCAGGTTTACAAAGGCTATATTGGACAAGGAAAAAACATGATCTATGTGAATCTATTATTATCACCACTGAACCGGATATGTGTGTGTTCACACCTTCTTCCTATAGAGCCTTCACTACTATGGATTTTTGAAAATTTTCTTCTTCCCTGGATCAACATGACAATTGGAATGACTTGGTGTGGTAAATTAGGATCCCCTCAAAATATAACTTTCTCACCTGGAACATCAATAACTTTTCAATTTCTATAGATGATAATATCCAGAAACTGGGTATAAGCTCTTCCTTAAGGTTCCATTATTGTAATATTGTGTGGTAGGAGAGCACTAATCCCATATTATTTGAAGGATAATGGGATATTTTGGTGTGGAAATTATTTTGAGGTTTCACTACATTCTCATATCAAGAACTGATGGATACATTATTTTTGGAGCGGTGGTTCCATGGAACTCAAGACTCCAGTATCGAAAGGATATCAAAGTTGGTGATTCTCAGTGCAGGGTGTTGGTGCTTGTGGAATGATAGAAACCTGGATAGGATCGAAGGTTATATTCCCACGGTGAGGTCCATCAACTCAAGAACCTGTTTCATGCTGGTGGACATAGATATTTTTATCCAAGACTAGTGGGACACCCCATTCTTGCACTTTATTCAGGTCAATAACCCCTCGACTCAACCCTTCCTTGACCGACCATAGGGGAGATGGGTTTTTTTGGCACCCTCCTAGTTTAGGTTAGAAGTTGAATGCTGATGGGTCATATATGTTGGGTAACATGTGAGGATGGGGAGTGGTTTGTGGCACTGTGGGGTATGTGGTTCTAGCCTTCACATCATCTCAAGGAAATGGTAACTCTCTCTAGCTGAAACCAAAGAAATGTTAACCGGGCTCACTCTATGTGCATAATAGAATATTGACATCCCTTAGGTGGAGACTGATTATTTGATCATTCATGATTCCCTACACAATAAAGGATCCACCCCTTGGTCGATATCCTACATAGTCAGAAAATGCATAGAGATCCTCCACAAAAACATCAAAGTGACCCATACATGGAGCGAGGTTAATAAGGTTTCATATTACCTTGCTTCTTTGGTGGACTAAATATCCATCAACACTCGTCTCCTCAATCCTAATTGCTTGAAGATAAAGGGAGTTAATTTTATCAGAGGGTATTCCCTCAGCTTATACTATTTTAGGCCCCCTAACTCTGGTGTGTCCTTGATGAAATTTATCTTTTTAATAAAAATATGATTTGGATGGATAAAGGGTGAATTTTTCGAACTAATAGGTCACACAGTTAAATCTAACCATTCACCTCTACAATCACTTTTCCAAAACAGGTTTTCTGGGCCTCTAGTACACTCAAAACCCATCTAAACACCCAAAAAAAATTCAAGACCTAATCCATTACTAAAAATAATTTCTTAGGTCAAATAAAAACATAGAATGAGTTCTGTTAAATGGGTAAATTTTGAGAATACCCACCAAACTCTAAAAATAAAAAAATGGTTGAGGATTTCGACCCGCATGAAAAGAAACATGGGATGTTATTCCAAAGGATGTATAAGAATAAAGAAGAATTTTGATGCTTTACGGTCTTAGTTCATTGGTGTGGGATCACCGAATGTAGATTTTTTTGAATGATATGAAGTGTTTTTTAGAATGTGATAAGATGAAGATTCTAGTTTTCATCTATAGAAATGATCCAAAAGATACAAATCTTTAGAGAAATAATTTGGATTTTTCTTATGTTGAATCTACTGAGACTAATACATCAGTCGTAGTGTCCTACCAACCATAAGAGTGATCCTGAAATCAATTCATTAGTTGTAGCGGTGGTTGAAAAAAGGAATCAGAGGCAGAAAAGTGTGTTGGGGATGATAAGAAATGAGTTTTTGGGACTGATGCATTGAATAATTTCAAATACCAATCAACAATTTAGTCAACCATTTCATCATGTTGAATGGTTTTATCTCTTTTCATTTCAATTGGGTCAAGGATGAAAGAATAAATCTGATTTTTTTTCAAGATTTTTTATCAAATGGGTAAAGAGTCATTGGACTGAAGTTGACATTGATTGACAGAGTGAGATAGAGACCAATCCTTCAGGTGGGTCCTGACACCAATAAAATTCATTGGGCGTTGGGCTTTATCATACATAGGATCATTAGTTTGAGGAAAATAAGAAAAGGGAATTTTTTTTATGTAATTAGAAATGTGCTATCAAGGGGGATCCTAAATGGATAATTGAAGAGTTTAGAAGAAGTGTTTGTTTTAAGATGTTTTGAAGTTAGTGCTGAAGTGGTGCTGATTATTATTGAAATCTTTAGAAGTTGCGACTATCTTTATGGAAGAATTATTTCAAGGTTTATGTTCAATAGTTGATATGAAGCATTGGAATGAGTATATTTCTTTTCAGTAGGTTCTAATCATCGTAATGAGAGATCATTTATTTTTCATATGTTTTAATTGGTGTGGAGAAATGAAATGAAGAATTTGTTATGGCACATATGTCTTCATCGTAATGATGAAATTAGAATGGGAATCATAATCATATTAAAGAATGATTATAAACAATGAAGTAAGATGATGTTGTGAAAAGATTCAATAAGGTTAGAGAATAATTTATAAGAGTTGAAAAGTGTGTAAGAAGTAATATATGTATCCAAAATGTAAGGAATTTTTATGTTTTAGGAAATTTGGTTAAGCGGGAAAAAATTTCATATTTCTATCTAAACCACTTTTGGGTCACCTATAAATAATAAGAAATAAATTTTACTTTATAATGTAAGTAATATTCATGGCTGAAGAGAGAAGGCATAGAACTGAAAGTATTTAGAGAGAATAAGTTTCTAGATTGAGCATTCCTGAGGATTTTTTCCAGACTGAAGAAGGAGTACCATATTCAGAGGTTTCTAGATTGGACTGAGCAATCAGAATGTGATTTATAGACTAAGGTAGAAGAACTTCATAATTACTTAAGCATTATTCTGACAGAGTTATATTTTTGGATTGAGTAATCAGACTAGGGAATTAGATCAGGCTATCAAAATTATAATCATTATAATGTATATAGAAATTCTTACATGCTACTGGGTAGGAAGGTGAGGAATGTTTTTTGAAGTTTATTATTTTTAAAGTTGACAAGGCAACATAATAACATGTTTTGGAGAAACTAGTGAATGTTTTTTAACATGTGACAAAAATAATATTACTTCATTTTGTGATACTTAATGAACATTAAATATTGTTTTGAACATAGTGCTACATAAGTTTAAGGGCATATCCTAATTTTGGTATCCACACAAAAGGATTGTTTTCTAGTTGATTTTGGGGTATTGGATTGTTTCTAAACCATTCCATTGATTTATCTACTATTTTAGGGTAGTGAAGCTTGTAAATACTTGTATTCTTGTGGATGTGTGAATGTTTTGTTTTTCAGCACAAATTAATAATTATTTAAAAAGAGGCAATGGTTGTTTAAAAGGAAAGGAAACTTAAAAGAAAAAGTATAACCGATTTACCCCCTCTCAGTAATACATTGATCTTGGATGGGAAATTATAGTATTAAATCGTGAAAGGTTTCTTAAATAAGTAAATTCTTTAAAAAAGATTATTTTATAGGAGTTAAAGGACAAATATAAAAAGTATATACTCAAGGTTAGGGGTTTCTTAACTAAATTTCCATTCATTGAGCTATAATTATACTTCATTGACTATGTTATGCTAAGATGATGTGTGAAATGGACTTTGATTGTATTAGGTTTTATATCACATTCTTTTGGTTTTATAATTGTTACACATAATCACTCAATTGATTAAAATTTAACTTCAATGATACGATCTTTGTAAGGATTATTCATCTCAAGATTGATTCTTTAAGACATATCTTGTATTGTGAACCTAATTCCTTTTATAAGGTGTATATGTCACCTATTGAGATATTATATCATGAATTACTTTATGATCATTTTATTTAAAGTTCCATTTATGTTATCTCTTTCATGAGATATTGATTCAAACATTATAAACGTTTCAAGGGTTTTCATGGTATTAATTGTAATTTCTTAAGACATAATTCATGTTATGTGCCATGATTTATTTTATATGGAGTAATTACTACCACATGAATGTATTTTAACCTTTTATTTCACGAAAATTATGGATTTTATACAATCATGTTATATTCCTTCATTAAATGGATTTTTGATTCCAATATTGTCCAAGTTTCAAATGTTATAGTCTCAAGCTCCTTTCTTTGAGACATTTTTAGATTTATTCACTTATATTAATTTATATGGTGTTGAATAACCCCATGGATTTGAGTCTTAGTTTGAGAAATATTGAAGATCCAATGGCTCATGGTGAGTTTAGGATGTTGTATTTGTTGACAAACTTACCTATGGAACTCATAAGTTTGATGCCACTTGATCTAGTTTTAAAGGAATTACATGTCATAGAAAGAAGTTTCATGATGTAAGAAATCATTTTGAAGAAGGGATTGAGGTCAATTGAATCATTTATCTTTTGTTATGATTGATTTATAGATCTATGTAGTCAAATTTGAAAAGGGTTGATCCAAGTAGTTGATTTAGTTAAGTGATATTCAGGTATCCATTTTTTCAATGTATGCAATTCACCTAGATGTTTCTTCTACATAAGAAAATCACATAGGTGAATTAACCTTGAAACCAAATGTGTCACATAGCCAAATGATTGATGTGGTAGATTTTGTAATTCAAAAAGATATTTTCAGTGATTTAGCCAAGTGTTTCAATTAGTCTAATTGTCTATATAGCCAAATTCCCACAGATGAGTTTCACATAGCTAATTACTACATAAGAGTTTTAAGAATAATTCATGTACCTAATTTGTGATATTGCTGATTGAGAATTCATGTATATGATTTTATGTGTAGATGATTGAGAATAATGTAGAAATTTTTTTATATATCCATTTGTTCTTCATGAAACCAATTCAGAGTCTTCGCTACATCCATATTAACATTCTATAGGGTTTTAGGATTAAAGTATTCCGAGGTGATTTTATTATAATGTTGTGTGGCCAGTCATGAATGACTCTTTAATAAAAGGCATCAGTTTTCCAAATCCATAATTGATATATGGTTGTTGACAGTAGTTATAGGGATCCTGGGGCTACTATTATTTTGTGTTTCATTCTTTATCAGAGAAATTAATGTAGTGAAATCTTTTGACAAGGTAATATTAAAAGAAATAGGCTGAGAAAATAGGATTCTAGAGAAAAGGTTTAATCTTTAGAAATCAAAATATGATGAATCTCATTTATTAAGATCATTGAATATTATTCTAAGAATATTTGTGCATCACATTTCAATACCTCATTGTGGGAAATTCTTTCTTGCATATTTTTGGAGGCGCATAGAAGTGGATCTTCATCTTCTATTGTTAAAGAAACCTAGTTTATTTGGTGATCTTATTTATTTTTTAATTATATTTTTTAATACAATGTGAAGCTATGATGTTGTTTGTGACTCCTAAAATGTGTGTTGGGATTCCACATTAATTCTTGTAAGAGTATTTTACTTGGGGATATATTGAAATAAATCCAAGTTTTAGGGGAATAAACAACCACAATAAGGAGTAGGATTCCACATTGGATTTGAACCTTGCAAAAGATACATGTTCCTTTCTATTTCATTTCATGCATGATCAGTTTGAGGGTAAGTTGTTATTTTTGAGTGGACCATAATCTAACAGGTCATAGAGGATTATTTTGTGTAAAATAAATTTTAAAACCATCCCTCTACTAATTCAACCCCCCTTCTCAGTGGATGAAAACGAACCTAATAGGAACTTCAGGTGTATACACTAAATCTTGACATATGATATGAGAAATATTTTTATATATATTCTATTTTATGTCCCTTAATATGTTCTTGTATTCAAATTTTTTTCGATTTAAAAAATTCATAAAGGTTTTTTCTTTCAAAATATTGTTATATTTTTTTTAAAATCTTTCAACCAAACTCTTTCACCACATTATTTATATTATTTCAAGAATGTTTTTATCTAAACATAAATAATTTCCTAATGTAATTTTCAATGATCTTTGAGATTCATTTATAATGTTTTAAAAGGAATATTCTTATCATTTTCCACATGGGTAACTTCTGACTCTCTTTACAAAATTTAAAAAGAATATTTATATTTAATGTCTCTAACATGAATGGATTTTCCCACCATCATGAACATTATTTTATTTTATGTTTCCTTTATAATTTTTCATGGTTATTTTAAAAGAAACCATTTTTTCAAATATTTTATTATTTTTTATAAAATATTCTCAGAATAAAAGGATATTTCCCCTATTTTAAAATAAATGTTTTAAATGTTCTTTTAAATGTATTTTTTAACTGTGGAAATATCCTTTATTGTTTTCTTATACTTCAATAGAGATATTTTCCAAATACCGTCCTTATTTTTTTCCAGATGCATTATGATCGTATTAATGAGATTTTAAACTCATTTCTTTTCTATAGGTTAATAAAGATAAAAAGGAATGATGGTTGTTTTCAAGGGTGTTATATTAAAAAGTGAAAGATTCTAAATGTTTTTTTATTATATGGAACTTGGACATATGTATGGATGATTTATGGGTGGTTATATTATAAATCAAGTATAGGTGGGTAAATAATATCCCTCCAATGAATTGAGTAATGCGATATAGTAAATTGTTGTAAGTTACTCCCAAGTGATGATGAAGTTAACTATTGTAAATTACTACTAAGAGATGATTTTATTATGAATATATGTATCCCCTAAAATGATATAAAGTTATATTTTGGTATTATATTATCATGTTCTAACCATTTTAGTTTTAGTAATGATAGGAAGAATGACTTTTCATCTTTTTATATACCTCATGGTCAATCAGAAGTTGATTATAATGCTTTAAGAATTAAATATACATACTTATCATTTATATTAAAAGATGATATAAAGGTGGAGGATAATCAAAATACAAAACCAAAGGATGAAATTTAATTTTTAGATTTGAAGAAAATCATGTAAGTATATTTCCTTATGTTCTTAGTCTGGATGGTAAAAGAATTCCTCAACTCTAAGAAAAATATCATAAAATAAAAAACCTATCCTATTACCTTGATTTATAATGAATTGATGGTATTATTAATCCTTTATTTATTTATGTTTTTTTCATTAAATTTCTCCTAATAATGTTCCCTATAACTCTATTATTCCTTAAATATTATCTTTTCTCCTCCATATCATTATTTTCACTTCCCACCAATGTTCTTCTTATGAGGGAACTTTGTTATCTGTTATTCTAGGTTACCATTATATTTCCCTTTTCTATTATATTTCTAGGATTTTTTATTATCCCATTTATGATGTGGGTTTTTAATAAATGAATTTTAAAAAATTAAAAAGTTTTTTTCCTTTCATGATCATATATTTTATCTCCCACTTCCTAAATTGATTTCAAAAAATATATTTTAAACCCTTTTACCAAGAACAAGATAAAATTTAATGGATACAATTTATTTAAGGTGGAAGAATATAAAAACCTGAAAATTTAGTTTAAAATAATACAATTCATGATAATTGTTTTAGCACACAACGTTGAGCATTAAGCGAGCTGTAATGTAATATAAAAATATTATTATTTAAATGTCAATATTATAACCTAGATGTTAAATTGGAAGGTATGTATCATAAATAACAACCTTATGAAAAATATATATAAAGGTTTTATATAATTGAAATATATTACTTAATTTTTAATAAATAAACAACCAATTTTCAGTAAATCATTTTATGCTTCAAGAATATGTTTTCTTCAAAAATGGATTTTATTTATTTTTTTGTGAGAATATTATAATTAATTTATGAAACTTTTAAAAATATTATTTTATTAAAATTAAATATTTTTTGAATTCATCATGTCCAAATTATATTAGGGTTAATGTTTGGGATTTTTCTGAAAAGATTAATTTATTAGTGAATAGTGAAAAATACTGATTTTATAGAAAACCATATTCTCTATTCAAGTATTTAAAATGTATTATTTTGTTTTAAATTGACTATAAAATTTAATTAATTAATTTTTATAAAAAATAATAATATTTATGTCATTTTATTCAACATTATGATTAATTTTGATATAAAAACATTTTTACACTTTAAAAATACTTTTTTCAGGAAAACTTGTTTCATCGCATTTTGCGAGTTTATTTTAAAAGAAATTTATTACACTTATTTGGATTTATTTTGATAAAATTAATTCCATATTTTGAATCTAAATTTCCTAATTTTATAAATATTTCAACTTTAATTTTCTTCATTATGGATAATAACTATGGTAAATATGTTTCACCTCACCTCATTATGGGTAAATTGAGTAATTATGATTCAAAATAATGCGATAAGGATTTTAAAATAAATATAAAACCTATATTATGTCTATTGTACGAGTTTATTTTTTCCATCATCATCCAATATTAGAATATATGAAAACATGGTACCATTTTTCTTTGATAATGACCTTAGTAATTTTTTATGTGATAAATAAATCCAAAATGTCTCACCCTTTATTTTTATAAATATATATTTTTTCAAAGTGATAAAAGGAGGATATTTTTTGTTATAAATGGTTATATTAAAGAATAAATAATTATTTATATCATGGTATTATGTTTTCAATTTTTAGTGATAGAATAATTACCTTAAATGATCAAACAATGCTGACACAGTGTATGTGAACACAATAGAAATATAAAGTAAATGATTCAAAAACATACAATGTAATATTTTTTTGGTGTTTTATAGTGTTAACTGATTTTTTTGGATAAATATAATTTATTATTTATGTTTGAAAAGTTTATATTCAAATTAAATTACTATTTTGATATTTTTTAAAATCAATTTCTGTGAATAGTTTAAAAAACGACTTCAATGGTATTTTATGTTAAATAATATTTTATTAAATGATTAAAACAATATATTTTTCTATTTTAATGGGATATGGTTTATAATTTTAACTATTGTCCACTTATGGGTCAATTTTTCTTTTATTATAACATTTTTTACCTCTAAAGAGTAAAAACACTTTGATATTGTGATAATCATTAAAAGGGTTAATGGGGGGTAAAACTACTAGATAAGGGATAAAAAATCACCTAAAGATGTAAGAATTTTATTATATGAGATTTTTTTAGACTTATATACATACTATATTATGAATATAAAATTTTATATCCATTTTTAACATGAAAATCAATTTATATTAATTTAATACTTTATGTAATTCCAATGGTTCCCCTCTCCTCTCTTATATAAGGGAACCAAATATCCTATATTAATCACAATTTTTGATCTTATTAGATGGAAAAACCTAAATGAACTATTATTAATTTCATTATATAAATTATATAGGTTCTGGTATCCTTTAAAGACCACCCCTAGGGTCCTTGATGGGGGATCCAAAGTAGGTTCTTCAAAGAAGAGGTAATCATCTTAACTGAGAATTTTATTTTTTAGTTATTCTTATAAATACTTAAATTATATACAAACCATTAAAATATAATAACATAAGTATGTATCATAAACATAGATTTTATTATGTTAATTACATAGCCTTATTCATCCCCTTTTCCATCCCATGGAGAACAAAAACATCATTCGTGTGTACGTTTGGACCACCACCTCCACGAAGTGATGTGTTTTTTTCCATAACTACATCTCATGGATATTTATAATAATGTATTTAATGTATATATATGATATTAATGATATAATTATAATATTTAAATATAATATATCATATATTTTCTTACCCTTCCATTCGTAGAAAATGGCAATGTCATTCATGTGTACTTGTGGATTACCACCTCCATGAAGTTATGTGAATCATTTTTCATGTATGAAAAACAAGGATGTTTATAAAATTGTATTTAATTTATGAAAATTAAAATTATGTAATTATTATTATTTTGTAATTGGATTAACCATGAAAATTTTAACCATGGCCAACCTACCAAAGTCATTTTGTAATTATGAACCAAATGTCCACAAAATACCCAATATGAACTTAAACAATTAAGTAATTAAATATATCATAGAAATAAATTAAATAAATGGTTAAATGATATTGTATTACAAATAGAAAATTTTCATAAAAAAATAAATAATTAAAATAATTTTAGTGTACATTTGTTAATGGAAATACATAGCAAGTCCATACTTAATGTAAGGGGTTTCTTAACTCAATTTAAATTCATTAGGTTATAAATCTACTTCATTAACTATGTTATGCCAATATTATGAGTGAAATGAAATTTTATTGTATTATATTGTATTTATACTTGTTTTTTTTCATGGTTTTACAATTTTTATAAATAATCACATCATTTATTAAATTCTTACTTCTATGATATGATATTTGTAAGGATTATTCATCTTAATTTTATTTCTTTGAGACATGTATTTTATTATCCACATAATTCCTTTTATAATATGTATATACTACCTTTTAAGAAGTTATATCATGAATTAATATTTTATCATGATATTTATAGTTTCTTTACGGTTTTTCTTTCAATAGATATTGATTCAGATGTTATAAAAGTATCAAGTATTTTCATGTTCTCAATTTCAATTATTTGAGATATAATTCATGTTATGAACCATGAATTATTCTATATGGAATACTTATGATCCCATTAATGTTTTTAAACAATTATTTCATGAAAATTAATGGTTTTATATAATCATTTTATGTACCTTCATTCAATGATTTTTTTAGTCAATTATTACTGAAGTTGCAAGGATTTCTCATATCAAACTTCATTCTTTGAGACATATTTTGATTGATGAACCTATATTTAATTATATGGTGTATAAAATAACTCTTGAAATATAATATCATGAATATTTATATAATCATGGTATTATATTTTCCTATATATTTTCTTTATTTAAATTTTTTTTGGTTTTAAAAGTTCATAAAGTGGGTTTTTTATAAAAATATTATTTTAATATTTTTAAATAATTTTAACCAAACTCTTTATCCATGTTATTTATATTATTTCAAGAAAAATATCTTTTAAACATATATGATTTACTAACGTTATGTTCCATGATCTTTCACCTTCTTTTATTATGTTTCAAAAGTAAATTCTGTATCATTTTCTGTATGGATCACTTTTGACTATCTTTACAAAAGTTTGAAAATAATGTTTAAAACATGAACATATTATCCCTACATCATGACCTTTATATACTTTTAATATTACTTTATAATTTTTCATGATTATTTTCAAAAAAAATCTTTTTCATAATATTATTTAATTTTTTTTAAAATATTATCAAAATAAAAGGATATTTTCCTTGATTATCAATGAAATGTATTAAATGTTATTTTAAATGAATTGTTCATGGAAATATCCTTTATTTTTTTTATTATAATATAATGGAGATATGTTCTAATGATCCATCCTTATTATTTATCTTTATGGATTGTTATCATCTTAAAGATATTGTCATGGAACCCACTTCTTTTCTATGGGTTAATCATTCTAAAAAGGATTGATGGTTGTTTTCAAGGGAGTTATATTGAAAAGTACAAGATTTTAAAGTTTTTGTTCAATATATGGTACTTTTACATATTTATGGATTATTAATGAGTGTTTATGTTATAAACCAAGGATGGGTGGTTCCATTATATCCTTTTAATGCATTGGGTAAAGTTATAGAGTTAACTCTTGTAAGTTACTCCTAAGAGATGATGAAGTTAACTATTATATGTTACTCCTAAGTGAAAAATAAAGTTCATTGAATATGATTAGCATCTAATAGATGATGGAGTAACCTTTTGTATCTTACTCCTAATATAATGTTAGAATTATCCTATTTAGGTGATTTTATGATGAATGTTTGATGTTTTATGATACCTACATTGTTTTTCAATGCTTTTTATGAGTTATAATGAATCCTTTTCTGCCTGCCTGCCTGAATGGCCTAAAGGCCTTCATTTTTTTTGATTTTTTGATAACCCCCCTTTCATGGGATGAGTGGGAACCCTTAAAAGGACCATAGGCTCAGAGATTACATGGCCCGTAGGCTTAGTAGATTACATGACCCGAAGGTCTTAGAGAATTCAACTAGACTATATACAAGGAACTGCCCCTCCACAGCATCTGCATCTTGATAGTAGCTCTCCACCTTTGCATGACCATCTGCATAGGCTTCCCATGAAAGCACAGGCTGGTACCGATGGCATAGCCATACCCTCTCATTCTGACAATCCATTTGGCTCTACTCTAGTGAGTGAACCTGCTCTGAATCCTTATCTGGAGTTTCTCCTATTTTGTAGTGTGTCTGGGGCCTGCATTCATGTGGCCTGAAGGCCTTGGGGTGGCCCTAAAACCTTAAGGTGTCCCAAAGTATTTGAGAATCAATGGGACCGAAGGCCTTGGGTGGCCCAAAAGCCTTACAGGACCCGAGGACCAAACCGGTGGCCCGAAGGCCCAGATGGATGAATAGTTTTAGCTGCTATAGTACCCAATTGTTCATGATGCAGTGCCTGCTACAGTACTACTACAGTACCACTACAGTACTGCTACAATACTGCTACAGTACCTGGAAATATGCCTCCACTCGGATTTGATCTCGGGTCTCTTTGATGCACCTAGAATGTCCTCACCAACTGGGTTGAGGCTCTTGTGCTGGATCCTTTTCTTAAGTATTATTTTTTACATGGCTCATGATTGATGAATTATATTAATATTATCTTATATTAAATATTTATTCCTTGTATTATGATTTATGATCCACTTTTTTATGGGTATGAATTCTCTTAGGTCATTCTCATGTACCTTGATTATTTTATAATACCCTTATGCTCATATTATGTCTATTGATGACATTCAATTATTAATTATTATGTTTACCCTTACTAAGTCTTTGAGATCACCCATATTATGTTTTTAATTTCCCAAAGTTAAGAAGAATTATGTTAAATGAATTATGTCTAAAAAGGTTTTATGTGTGAATAATTTTATAGGAGATGTTGGAGACTTATTGTGAAATAATACAAGATGTGTATAACAGAAAAAATGACTACTTAAAGACATGAGTATTTTTATATAAGATATGTTCATAATTATTTAAATATCTAAACCTAAAAGGTTCTTGGATATGTAATTAATCAAATATTTTCATTTGATTTTTCATGTTTTTGATTGATAAAATTGGGTCATGATTATCAATTTCAAAGACAAAAATATAAAGATTATGTTTCTAGCACTAACTCTGGGAGTGCAAGTTTGGGACTGTTATGGTAAACCCAATACATTTTTCTTATATGACTATTATATTGGTATTACTCCCAAGTACCATAAACATATTTATCTATTATATTGTAATATATTTATGAGACCGAGGAGTAAACATTATCAACTATGTTATAATGGAAATTGAAGAGATCCTTGACATATAATATAATTTTCCATGAAAATTCATTTTTTGTATTCCTATACAATACCATATTTCAATAAAATATCACATTCCAATAAAATTATTTTTTTATGTCGTTCCCCATTTCCAATTTTCATAACCATGGATTTCTTTATGATTTCAAAATCCTATTCCATGTTGTATTTTATAGTTTTATGAAAATTCAATAAGGATTAAATTCTAAATACAACATTTTATTACTATGAAATATTTCCTCATCATTATTTCATAAGATTTAGTGATTTGATTTAGTTATTTAACACTATTTTTCCTTTATCATGTATATTATTGGCATACGAACTATTAATATTTTTTATATGTTTAATTAATAAATTTTTACCCTAAATGGGATTTTAACTCACTCCATTTTCATGTTTCTCCATTTTCCTAGGTTATTATATGGGATGAAGTGATTTTGATCAGATTATAATGGATTTGATAAGAATAATATCTTTTTTTTGTTTCATGATTTAGTATATACTTATATTAAATATATACAAATAAAATTATTCTATAAGTTTTTTTGTGTTTTATGTTCAATGTAATATTTATATTTTTTTCCTGATATTCATAGGTCCATGTTTTGGGTACTTCAAATCTCAATTTCATTGTTATGTATAATATAATTTATTATAGACAGTTTTCAAAATACATTTAAATTTATTCCATGTTTATATTTTAATTTTATTATTATCCCCATGGGATATTTTTTCAAGTATATTTCCCATGTTTTCTCAGTATGCCCTTTTTATATGCTATTACTTTGAAGAAGTAGGTATATCATATGAAACCACATTAATTTCTTAATTTTTATCGATTTTTTATAGAAATGTTAAAGTGTTTATATTATTTATTTCAATAATTAATTTTTTTTTTCAAACCACTAATCCATTATCTATGATAGATTACTCATACCCTTTTTAATAATACATAATAATATGAAAGTAATCCCAAGATTTATGCATAATTATATAAAATATAATGTATAAAATGATTTATGGAAAATAAATATCATTGAAAAAAAATTATTAGTCGTCTCTTTTGTCTTCCTTTTTAATAAATTATCTATCAAAAAAAATTCTATATCATTTCATTTTCTAATATTATTTCCACTAGTAAATTCTTTTCCATTTAAATATCCATGTCACCTTATAGATGGTAGTTGAGGAAATGTAGTTTCAAAGGGTAATTAATAGTATGTGGATGGTCACACGACCTCAATGATTTTTCTTGTAATTATCACATGTCCACTTCATTATTTCACATCCCCTAATAAAACCTCATTTTTGGATTTTACTGCAATTGTAATATATTCAATATTATATTGATTTTCTATCTATATTACACTTTATTGACATGATTAAATACTAAATCTTCATCTTATAAATGATATATAATATATTTCATCTAATTGGAGTGTATTAACCTTTATAAATATGTCATTCAATTGATTAGTGAAAATAATTTGTAATGTTTTATATTCATTTATACTATATTAGTAAATACTTTAATGAAAATAACTCATTGATTAGTCATATATTTTTATTATTGGTATCATATAATTTCCATATATGAATGAATTTTACACCTCATAATATTTTTATATAACCAATTAAATTCCATAGGTTAATTATGATATGTTTTTGAATAATTTATGATTAATATTTTAGGTCATGTAGCACACACACACATATATAACATTATGGGATATGTGGGACCATAATTATATGTCTGTCACATGAATTAGTCAAATCATGAGATCACACAAGATGATTATACCATAGAATAGGTGTAGTTTGATTTTTACATTTGCATATAAACCAAAATTAATTATCCATTTCAATTATTTTATGGATAATATGTAACTAGCCTTTCTGAATATTTCATGATCTAGATATAGATATCTCTTTCAATTATGTTATGGATGAGACATGGTTAATTTTTTATACAATTTTATTAAGGTTTATTTGAATAATAATTAGATATGATATTATATAATTTTGTATATGTAATATTCAAATGTCATGCAATATTTTCTATATATTCTATTGAGTCTAAGAAACATTAAGGTGTTTGTGAAGTAAACAATTAGATGGTTATAAAGAAAGAAGGATTGATCAAAGTGTTGGATTTTATCATCTCTCATAAATCAATTTAGTATATTGATCATTCCTTATGAAGTTCCTAACATAAATGTGTTTGAGATATGGGGTCCAACATATTGTGTATAATAGACCAAGTCTAACAGACCAAGAATAAAACTAAATCTTTTCACAATGTCATCAGACTAAGATGTTCAAAAAAATCAGGAGATTACTTTCTATTATACAGAGTAAAAAATATCCTGATAATTATAAAGAATTAAAGATCTTATATAATGTTTTTCAAATGAGGAAGTTGGTAAAACATGGTGGAACTGTGGTTCTCAAACAAAGATTAGGTTTATTGATGTTGTTTCAAATGAATATCTATATAAATTATATAAAAAAAATTGTAAAAATATCAATATACGATGTTATAAAGTCTCAAAGATAGGTCTCTAGGTAAATTCATCAAATATATTCCACCAGATACACTTTTAAAAAGTCATAAGATCAAGTGTATCAGATATACTTTTACAAATTCATCATACAAAGTCTAATGAAAAAACTTTTTAAAATTCATTGGATAGAAAATTTGTTATAAAATATCAAAAGGAAAGGTATTTTAAAGGAATTAATCACAATAATTTACTCAAATATCCTTATGCATATGGAACATAAAAATATTACCAAGAAAAAAGTATGAATTTTACCACATGGAAGATTTCCTATAATTTTTTAATAGATGAAGGTTTTTAAAAATATTCTAAAATTTTTTTATAATGACATTAAATGTGATGATTATGATTTGGATGTTCAACAGTCCAATAATGATGAAGGAAGGATCATTATTGTAGTCGAGATTTAAGAAATGTATAAAGAACATTGATACTGATTTTTAAGGAAGTTTTTATTATGTTTTTTGACTTCTATTAACTCATAGGTTTGAATACAGTCAGCTGAAGAATTTTTGAATTGGGTGGTCAAAGTTTGAGTGGGAGATTTTAATTTGAAGTAAACGCTACACCCTATGTATTAGGAGAAATTATTTATATATAAATGGTATCTGGTTTATTTAGAAAAGGATGGAAAATATAGTTATTGATTGGAAAAGTGTGGAATAAGTGAAGTGTTGTGTTACCAGAAAAATTTTTCTAATAAATTGGAATTGGATGAATAATGTGACAAAGTGAATAGACAGATAGAGGTGATTATAATTAGAGGGGTGAATTTTCTAGACCTAATGTATTATACCAAGGGTACCATATGGAGAAGTGGTCAGATAGAAAATTTCATAAAAAATTCCAGGAAGAAGTTATTTCCCATTTATGTACATGAATGTGTTGTGAAAGAAAAACTTATAGGAATTAAAGTGTTTAGAGAGAAGTATAGTGAAAATATAAAAAATCATGTTGTAAAAGTTACTTTTATTATTTCAAACATTATCTAATCATATTATCTTTGTGAGTAGAACATGAAAATTCTATTGACTATAGTTATTTTCAAGTGATATATATTCTTAGAATGTCGTAACCATTAAAGGATTATTGTCTATTATATTTGTGGCCATGGATTATTTCCAAACTATTCTAAAGACTTGCTATAGTTATTGTGTTGCGAACCTTGTAAATATTTTTGTACCTATGGGTGTGATGGTTTGTTTTCCAATAGAATAAATTCTCACTAACCAGAGAAGAAGGTTGTTCTTAAATAAGTAAACCATAAAATGAATTGATCAATGATTCACCCCACCTCTCAGTGAACACACATGTCTTGAATAGTCTTTTCAATTATTATTAGAGCATAGGTCCCCTTTATTTACTCAATTCTGTCTGAATATTGAATAATAATACAGTTGTCATGTATATTTAGAACTCTATTAAAAACAAGGTGGTTCCTATCATTGATGGAATAAACTATTGTAATTGAAATTATATAATGTTAACCTATCTATTTTTTATTGGATAGGAATTTCTTAAGGTTACTATAGATGGTTTCAATCCTCTATTTGAGGGTGTTCCTTTAATATCCAAAAATAAGATGAACTTGAAGATCTATAGGGGAGCCAGAAATGATTTAATTTCCTCACTCTATGGAACAAAATTTCAAATGAAAAAATGAATTGGAAGAGCTAATCAAATCTGTGTCACACACTGACAACTAAAATCCTCATTATTTTATTAGTTAATTCGAAAAAAAATTATACTCAAGTTTTAGGTTGATCCATGAATATTTTTTTTACATTTAGGGGGTTTTTTACAAGGAACATGATTATCCCTCATGGTTTGTATAACCGTGCGACAACCATTCTTTTTAGATCTGTAAATTTTCGGAGCTCTACTTCATGATTGTTTCATGATTTTTCCAACCATGTGGCCCAACCATTTTTTACCCAATTTTTCTCCAGTGAGGGGCGTATGATTGGTGAACAATTTTGTAAATTGTGCATCCAAACAGTGCATTGTTCCCATATTTTTATTTTTTAGGTTTTCTAAAAATTCCCTCCCAATCATAAACCCCAAATAGGGTATTTTCTACCCCCTTCAACGATGGCGTGTGAGGGTGCCTATGCCTCCCCCCATTTATTCTACCAAATTTTGTGCCTCTTCTCTCAATTTATTGGTGTCATCATAAAGGCCTGGCCTCTAATACTCTCCACCTTCCCTCTTATTATTTTTTCCTCCTCCTTCTACCCTAGTTTCATGTGGACTAAAATCTAGGGAGTAATTTCAACTTGATGTTATTCAGTTCTTAATGTTAGTGAGTGTAGATAATGTCTAGGGTCTTTCTATTCCTATTTTTGGAGGTTTCATTCAATACTCACCCAGTTTGAGGATGGTGGTTCTATGATTTCCATTTTTATTCACATACCATAGGTTCTTGAGATTTCAGAATTCATTTCACCAAAATTATTAGTTGTTCTAATGGTTTAGAAAGGGATAAAATTTTATTTCCTAAACTGTGTGACTTCATCATTTGTTTTCAAAGATGTTTGGTAGATAAAATATGCTTGATAGAATTCATAAATGGGTTTAAATTGTGTTTTGATTATATAAATTGATGAAATTGTATTTCTAATGATTCTGTATTATTTTATTATAGGCTTGAATTATTGTTCAGTTGAGTACCTTAATTCTTATGAATTATTATTGGTTTTCTATGTGAACCCCCTTGGTTTTGATAAATTGTTTTATTTATTATTTATTATTTCTTTATTTAGTTATTCCCATGAAGAAATATACATATATATGTGTGTGTTTAAACACCTATATATTTACGTTCATGCATACATATTTAGGCATATATATATATGCATGAGCACATGGGAAGGCTCATTTAGAAACTTTTCTCTCAAAATGGTCCTTGGTTATTAAAAGTGGTGTCAAAAATTGATTTTCCAAAAGAGTTTACTTGAAATGGTTCTTAGGACCATTATCATATTCCAAGGTATTATTAAAAAAAGTTTATTTATAAATTGTTTTAAATTTTTTTTTAAAAGTTTTGTTTAAAGGCTAGGTTGGAATTTTCATAGAGGGATTTTAATGGTTTGATTACAAATGGTTTTCAATTGGTTTTTAAGAAATATGATTTTAGTTTTTTATTTAGAGTCCTAGTTGGAACCATGAAATATTTCTTATGAAATATATTGAACCCACATGGAATCCCTCTCATTAGAAGGGTGGTTTCACATAGACCGTGCTGCGAGGTGGGTAGAACATTCTAGTTAAATCATTTTGATCCATGCTTGGGGAATTTTTTATTTATTTTCTACCTCACCTCCCAGTAGTATAAAAATCATGGTATCCTATGTGTTTTAGTGAGGGATGGGTTATTCTTCTATATATGTCCTAATTAAAATAACTAAATCCCCATGCTATGGAAAGGCCAAGCTGGGTTTTTCCATTGTTGGGGATATTTGAGAGCAGTTGGGTTGGTTATTGACCTAAGAAATTTATTTATTGTCTCAAAGATGGTTCCTAACCAAGTATATCTAGGTTAACCTCATGTAATGTTTATGAATTTCAAATTATTATCTATTGTTTAGTATTTTTTACTTATGTTTCCTGATTACGTCACTGACTCAGTTTTATGGTTTCCCTATGAAGTATATTTCCTTGGTTCTAGTTTTATCTTATGTACCTAATTTTTTTTTATGATTCTACTCTAAGTTTCTATGTTATTAACTTTCTTATGTTATGTTATTAAATTTATGGGTTTATATTTATTATTGTCTTTATGGTTATTCTAGTGTCAGTTAAGTGTTTTTTAAAAAGGGGTTCATAGAAAGAATTTTTCAAGATTTCAATTGAAAGGGTTTAAATGTTTTCTTTAAAAAAAAATTTGGTTTTAAAGATTTCTCTGATTGATAATATTATGATTTATTTTTTTAAAAGAAACAAAATATATCTTTTATGAGGTATTTAAAAATATAATTAATGGCCTATTTTAGAAAAATTAAATGACTTAACACATAGTGATTTCTTACTAAGCACTGCTATTCTCAAACCCTAATTACTCCACTTGATGTTGGTATACCAATGGTTGTTTTGTAGGTCCAGGTATCATTTTTTGTCTCTCTTATAGAGAGTGGTATTTGTGGATGGATGGTGAAAAACAGGTCACATAGAGGTCATGTAAGGTTCACATTTGGTTTTAGTCTTTATTTTGTATAGTGTATATGGATCTTATTTTATTTCTTCTAGAGTTATTTATTTTATGTCAATTTTTTATGTTTTACAATTGTATTTCATGCACTATTTATCATATATATATATTATTGGGATAAATAATCCCTAATGATTTTCACATGATACCCTGACATTTTTTATTAGCTTATGTTGATTGGGGACACCCCTCAAGTATGTCGTGGGCTGGTTTAGGTATCTAGTTTTGGGATGACCTAGGATGGTTCATGAATAAATTTTATTAGAGAAGACCTTATTATTTGGGTATTATTGGTTGTTTGGAGATTAGGTATTTAAAAACTCAAGAGGTAGTAGTGGGAAGAGTTTCATGAGCTCTTACTCATCTATAACATTGATTCACTGTGGGTTCTTGGGTGTTGAGTCTTGAATTTTGATTTCCTTATTTGGGTTTTAGTGTATCTTGGCTTACGTTGATGGTTTTTTAGATTGAATTATACTTGTTCAAGTGTTTTTGAGAATTTCAATGTTTTGGGGGTGAACCAAAAGGATGAATTAGAGGCACGTGGTTATGACACATATTCTAGAAAATCATGCCAAGACTGTAAAACTAGTTATGTTTCTTTCAAGTGGTGGTCACATAATTGGTTCACAGTCAACTAAACCATGTGGACAAACTATGTACTACTATTAGCCTCCCATTGATTTTTTTGTTGACATAATTATGAAATATTTTATCCTTGAGTTGTTTTTGGATGTTATTTCCTTTATTTAAAAGAGATCTTTAGGGAGTGGTGATGTAAAATTGATTCAATTTTAAAAGGATTTTGAAATTGAGACTTTGTTTTAAAGATATGGTCTTTGTTTTGAAATTTGAATGGGGGATATCATTAAATGAAGTGGGATAATTTTAAGGTTGAGGACCTATGAATGTTTAAATAGAGAATAATTTGGGATTTAAAATTAATTTCAATGAGATATTGAAATTTTAAATTGGGTTTAGGAATTAGAAGTGGTTTAAATTTTTAAATTGATATTTTAAAACTTTGATATTTAAAATGTCATGTTTTTAAAGAAAATTTAAAGATTAATTTTGAAATATTTTTTTAGTGGATTTAATTGGTACTTTCATGTTGATATTTAATGCGATCTACCTAAGTTTTAAATTTGGGTAATTATTGATTTGGATTTGTGAATATGTTTCTATTTATAGTGTACCTCCCAGAAGAGTTTCAAAGGTTTATAAAAGTTTGGGTGTTGTTTGGTCAACCAATGACACCACCCAGACTCATGATAAAGTGATGGGGATAGTTTTATTATGGAGTTTTCCTATTTTTAATTGTATCATGGGTTTTAGATAGGAATAAATGTGTGTTGAGGTAGTTTATGGAGTCTTCTAATCCTTGAGAAGATATGAAACTATGAGGGTAAAAAATCTTTTAGGGATTTTTTATGGGCCGAGTTTGGATTTGTAGAAGATCATCCTCCCATATTATTTTCAATCTAGGATGTCATGGGAGTTATTTAAAACAATGTTTTCTCAATGGTTCCTTCATTACCTCAACCTAGAATGGCCCAAAGGCCCTATTTTTTTTATTTTGATAACCCCCTTTCATTAGGATTTTAATGTAGAGAAGGTGGAAAACTTATGGGTCTCCAGCATGGTCAATCGAAGGTGAAAGGGTATGTCGACTATTTTTATGAGTATATTATCTTTTATCTGGAGGTCATGTCAAGAAAGTCTTTAAAGGATCATCATTTCATGAAGGAAATTATCCCAAATCTAAGTTATCAATTCATTTTAGTTAGGAATTTCATATATGAGGATTTGGTGAATTAGGAATTCCTAGAAGATTTGGATCTTTTGGGTATCCTTTGGTGAGTGGTGGTTATATTATTTTTGTAGTGGGTGAAGGATACTTATTTGATGTGGAGTGCATACCAGAGGGGACTGTATTAGGTGAAAATTCTACAACTACTACTCCTTTAGAGAGTAAGCCTTCTCTTATATGATTCTAGTGCAATCAATTCATGCATTCCAAGAACAATTGTTCAGATATTACAAAGATGTGTCATCATCGTGGTTGGTTGGGATACCTCCAGACGTTCTATAATCAAAAGTATATTTTTTAGAAGAGATCTACATTAGTTTCAAGGTATTGATAATGGTTCCAGAATATTGTGATATATTCCCCCTTTTATTTGTCCTTCTTGCCTTATTTTATTGTTTTTTATTTGTGAACCTTGTTGCGTTCTGTGGTTTGTTTAATTTTTTATGCTCATTTAGAGAGTGATTGGTTATTTTGAGAAAGTTATGGATGTGTTTTCTTTTAGTTTCATTAATTAAGTCTCTTGGGTTATAACTTCTAGTATTGGACCTTTGGGTATTATTTTACATTGGTTGATCCATCATAATTTGTAAATTCCTAAATAAAGGGGCGAATTACTAAATATATATAACATTTTGACCTCTTGGTTGGTTCAGTCAGGTATGAGTGTCTTGGAGATTTGGTTGGAAGATTTTATCCTTGTTTTAGTTGGATCCCTTGGATCATTTTATTTTTATTTGGAACTAAATGGATTTTTGGGGGGAAAATGGGTTATAGTGGGGATAATTGTTGCCCCAAACCTCTCACATCTTCATTATTTTGTTATTTTATTCATATTTTGTATTTTACTCATGTTTCGGGTGAATTCATTGATTTTTTAAGATTAGGGATTTTTTGAAAGGTGCACGGTTAGCCTGAATAGTTTTTCTAATAGTGTGAAAGCCATGCTATTTTGGTTTGTGGCATGTCAGAGACAGTTTTCATAGTTAGAACAAAATTTATCAATCTATTCATCCCAACCATGTGGATCCCAACTTCTCTCTAGTGATAAATGAATAATTATCACATAGTTTGGTAAACCATGTGGTCAGACAAGGTGTTGTGCCTAGAATTTTATATATATTTTTTGTTTTCCAAAAATTCCCTCTCAGGCTTATAAACTAAAATGGGTTATTTTCATTTCCATTTAGCCATGGTGTGTGAAGGACCCTAAGATTCTCTTCCATGCTTCCACATCAATTTTTGAGGTTCTTTTCTTCAATTATTAGTGTCATCTTCAAGGTATGGCCTATAATACTCTTCTCCTTCCCTCTTCATCTTATTTTCTCCTTTTTCTTTCCCTAGTTTCATGTTTTCTAAACTCTGGGGAGGTATTCAAAAGTAATGTTCTTTAGTTCTTGATTTTAGGATATGAATATCATATCTTAGGTATTTCTATTCCCATTTTAGTAGGTTTCATTCCATCCGCACCGGATTTTTGGTAGTTTGTGCCATGATTTCACTTTATCTCCACATACCATAAGTGATTGATCTTTCCAAATTCATTTCCCCTAAATTATTAGTTGTGGTAATAGTGTTTAAAGTGTTAAAAATTTATTTTTTAAAGAGTGTGACTTCTTCACTGGTTTTCAAAAAATGAATTTCCAATATATATTTCTTGAAATGGTTCTTATGAAGATTTGGAAATTTCCAAGGGATTATAAAAATGAAAGTTGATTTATGAATTGGTTTCAATGGTTGTTTTTAAGAGTTTGGTTTAAAGGATAGTTTGAAATTTTTTTAAAGGTTCAATAACAGTTTTAATATAAATGATTTTCAATAGTTTTTTGAGAGAGATAATCCTTATTTTAAATAAGGAGGCTGATTTGCCACCATGAAATGTTTCCTCTGAACATTGTTGTACTCTCATGAAATCCCAATCACTGGAAGGATGGTTTCACATTGACGATGCTGGGGGGGCAGATCATTCTATTTGAATCATATTAATAAATTCTCTGGGTATTCTTTATTTATTTTAATCATATTAATAAATTCTTGTGGTATTGTTTATTTATTTTATACTTCACCTCCCACCTATATTAACAAAAGGGTATACTAGATGTTTTAGTGAGGGATAGAGGAAATTATATCTATATTCTAATCATATGAACTAAATCCCCATGGTATTGAAAGGCCATTGTGGGTTGTTCCACTAATGAGGATATTTGAGAGTAGTCAGCTTAGTTATTGAATTAGAAAATTTATTGATAGTCTGAATGATAGTCCCGAAATGAGTATATATAGGGACAACTCTTGGAATGTTTAGGAATTTACCATGATTATATATCCTTTATTGTTTCCAACATACATTACTTTATTACATCACTACCTCTCATTTTTACGGTTTCCCTATGATGTATATTTCCCTAGTTATAGTTTTATATTATGTACCTATATTTTATTTATGATTCTATTATGACTTTATAAATTTGTCCCTTTCTTATGTTATGTTATTTCCTTTATAGGTTTATATTTATTACCACTTTTATGGTCCCTCTAGTGTTATTTGGTTATTGTTTTAAAAAGGGGGATATAGATTTAATTTTCAAATAGTTCACTTAAAATTTCTTAAATGATATCTTTAAAATTCGTTTTGGGTTTTGAAGATATTTCCAATTGAGAATCTTTTGATTGGTTTTCTTTACAGAAACAAAATGTATCTTTCACTATGTATTTCAAAATGGAATTAATGGTATGTTTTATAAAAAAGAAATTCTTGAACTCCTGGTGATTTCCTACTGAGCCCTTTTATGCTCACATACTACCTATTCCACTCAGCATCGGTAGAACTTAGGATGACTTGAAGGATTAGGTATCATTTTGGAGTCTCTCTTGGAGTGAGTGGTCTTTGTGGATGGATGGTGACTGAGTTGTCACACAAATATAATTTCAGGTTCAAGTTTAATTTTAGTCTTTATTTTTTATCTTGTATATGGATCTTGTTTTAGTTCTAATAGAGATAATGTCAGTTGTTTATGTTTTTTAGTTGTGTTCCCTACTATATTTTTCATTTTTTATCTTGTTTATTAGGATAAATCATCCCCAATGATTGTCTCATGATACATTGATTCTTTTCATCAACTGATAGGGATTGGGGATTTCCCTCAGGTCTATTTTGGGCTAGTTTGGGTGCCCAGTTTGGGGATTACCTAGGATGGTTCATGGATAAAGAGTATTAAAGAATCCCTTGAGATTTGGGGATATTTGGTAGTTTGGATATTAGGATAGTTATAACATGAGATATATGAGAAGGAAGAGTTTCTTAAGATCTGACTCATCCCAAGACTTGAGTTTCTATGGGTTTCTTGGTTTTGAGTCTTGAATTTTGATTAACTTATTTGGTTTTGGGTATATCTTGGCTTAAGTTGATGGTTTTTGTGATTGAATTAAGGGTTTTTTAGTGTTTTTGAGGATTTCCATGATTTGGGGATGAAAAAAAGGATGAATTATAGGTGATTTTAATCCACATGTTCTATCAAACAATATGTATATCTCTATTTATTTTCAGTTATGGTCACCAAGTTGGCACATAGTCCGCTAAACTGTGTGGCCAAACCATGCACTACTGCTAAACTCCCTTTAAATTTTGCATTGAACTCCATATAACTAGTTTCTTATTGATTTATTTTAGGATTTTTATTTTCTTAATTTAAAATATATATCTAGGGTATTTTAATGGGATTTTTTTATTTTTATAATATTTTTAAAATTGAGACTTACTTTTAAAGATATGGGGTTGGTTTTGAAATTTTAATGGGGGCATTCTTGAAATGAAGTGAGAGAATTTTAAGGTCAAGGACCTATAAATGATTAAAAGAAAATAATGTAGGATTTTAATTTGATTTCAATGGGATATTGAAATTTTAAATTGGGTTTATGAATTTAAAGTGGTTTAAATTAGAAAATGAGATTTCAAAAATTTGAGACTTAAAATGTGATGTTTTCCAAAAAAAGTTAAATATGAATTTTAATACGATATTTAGTGGATTTAATTGGTTCTTTAGAGTTGAAATCAAATTATATTTGTAGGTGTTTGAAATTGTGGTCATTATTGATTTGGTTTTATATTTATTTTTCTATTTATAGTATTCCTCCCAAAAGAGTTCTAATGGTTAATAAAGGTTTGGTTGTTCCTTGGTCAGCGAATGACCCCACCCTAGACTCATGATAGAGTGGTTGGTCTAGTCTCATTTCGGGGTTTGCTTATTTTTCGTGATTATTTTGGTTTTAGATAGGAAATGGAGTGGCTTGAGGTAGTTTATGGTGTCTTTGAATCCTTAAGAACTTCTAATATTGTGAGGGTAAAATATATTCCAGTAATTTTTGATGGGATGAGTTTGGATAGGTGAAAGATCATCCTCCCATCTCAGTTGCAATCAAGGATGTCATGGGAATTATTTAAGATCATGTCTTCTTGAGTTTTTATGGGGTTTTTGATTTTTTTAAATTTTCCCTGGAAATAAATATTTTCAAAACCATGTCAGAAAGGAGGAAGGGGCACTGCCAACTTTCGGTTAAGTCGAAATTTGACAGAGGCCATGTTGCCTTTCAGCAAAAAAACTACATATTTTAAAAATAATTTTTTATTTAGATTTTTTATTTTGTTTTGTTTTGTTTATATATATATATATAAATAAGACAAAAAATTTCAACAAAATTTATCTACTATTTAATATCAAACATTACTGCCATTAAAGCAGTCTAGAATTCTGATAGAATCCCTCACCGAGTGCTCCCTTTTATAAGATACTTTTCCCTGGAAATCATTCTACATTTCCGATGGGGGATTCAGGTTCTCCCTTTCCTATGTAGAATTAATAATATATTATTACTAATCACTTTTAATCAATTAATAATAAATATTAATTATTAATAAATAATAATTAAGTGTTAATATTTGCTACTAAATATAAATAATTGACTAATTTATATTAATAATATTTTAAACATATTAACAAATACTATTAATTAGTTTTTAATAGTATTATTAAACAAATTAATTTATAAATATTTAATAATAAATAATAGGTTTTAATTAATTAGAAATTAAATAATATATAATTAATAAAAATTAAAATTAAAATTAAATAAATAATAAATAATAAATATGTAATGTATTATTATTATTATTAATTAGTAAATAAAAATAATTTTAAATATTTATTGGTAATTAATGTTTATTAGAAATTAATATTTTCAAATAGGAAATAATATTATTTAATTAATACTATTTAATAAATAATATTAATTAACACTAATTATTTAATTAAATAACAATAATTTTATAATAATTAATTAATACTATTTTAATAATATAATTATTATTAATAATACTTAGTAACTAATTAATATTTATATATATTTATTAGTAATTATATAATAATAATTATTAATTTATATTTTATTAATTATTTAATTTTTACTTAATATTATTATTAAGTAATTACATATTGTATAACTACTAATTAATTAATAAATAATAATTATATTACTATTTTTAATAATTAGTTTCTAAATAATAATTTTAAATATTTAATAGTAATTAAAATTAGTTAGTAATTAATATTTATGAGAAATTAATATTATTAAATATTAAATCATATTATTTAATTAATATTTATTAGTAATTATTTTTTATTAGAAAAAATTAGTTAATTAATTAGTACTAATATAATAATAATAATTTAATAATTATTAATTTAATAATTTAATCTTTATTATTAATATTTAGTAACCAAATGATAATTTTTAATATTTATTAGTCATTGCATAATAATAATTATTAGTATTTATTAATAATTTAACAATTACTTAATAATAATTAATTAGTTAATTAGTAAGTTCTATTTATAATAACTAATTAAATATTGACTAATTAATAATTAATAATTTTTAATTTTTAAATATTAAAATAATAATTTTAAATATTTATTAAAAATTATTATTAACTAGTAATTAATATTTATTTGAAATTAATATTATTAAATTATAAATCATATTATTTAATTAATTAGTTACCAATTGTTAATTAGTTATTATTATTAAATTATTATTACTTAATTAATAATTTTTGGTAATTAATATTAATTAGTATATAATATTATTTAAATAATATTATTTACTATTTAAAAATATTAATTTATAATAAACATTAAATAAAGATAAATATTTAAAATTATTCTTTGGTTACTACATAACAATAATAATTATTATTATTATATATCATATATAATTTTTTTATTACTTTGTTATTATACAAAATATTATTTTTTAATTATAAATTATTTAATTTCTAATTAATTATAACCTATTATTTATTATTAACTATTTAGAAATTAAATAATTGTTTAATAATAATATTAAATACTAATTAATAGTATTAATTAATTGATTAAAAATGATTAGTAATAATTTATTTTTAATTTTGTGTAGTAAAGGGAGAACCTATATTCCACATTGAAAATGCATAATGATTTCTAGGGTAAAACCTCTTTAAAAAGGAGCTTTGTGTGAGGGTTTCTATTAGATTTAAAGACTTCTTTAATGATAGTAATGTTGGATTTTAAATAGTAAATAAATTCTACTGAATTTTTTTGTTATATATATATATAAATAAATAAAATAAAACAAAATAAAAATAAAAAATTTAAATATAAAAAAAGTATAGTTAAAATAAGTAATTTTTTTGGATGAAAGGCAACAAGGCCTCCATCGCCTTTTTACTTGACCAAAAGGTGGTAGCACCCCTACCACCTTTATGACACAGTTCTGAAAATATTTTTGACCTAGCATCATTTAAAAAAAATTCAAAATACCAATATAAACTGATGTTTTCTTAGTGATTACTTCCTATGGAATTTAAGGTAGCGAATGGGGAAAAGCTTATGGGTCTTTAGAAAAATCAATAGAAGGTGAATGGGTATGTTGACCATTTTTATGTGATGAATCCATTTTTTTATGGACGTTGTGTTGAGTTATTTCTTGAGGGACCATCAACTCGTGAAGGGTCTTCACCCGAATCTCAGTGCTTGAGTCCTTTTAGCTGGGTATGTCCTATTTTAAGAGTTGGTGAATAAGGCCAATCTAACTTATTTGGATTTTCCGTAGTAACTTTTGGAGAGTAGTAGATCTATTCCTTTTTGTGTTGGTGAAGGCTATCTATATGATATGGAGTGTAGACCAGAATATTCTATCTTGGTTGAACCTTCTACAACTACTACTCCTTCAAAGTGGAATCCTTCTCTTATGTGATTCCACTACAGTCAGTTCACACATTCTAAGACATATTGAACTAATGTTCCGAATACATTTTTCCATTGTGGTTGGTTGTGACACCTCCATAAGTTCTATAATTAGAAACATCTTTTGTGGTAGAGATCCTCTTCGGTTTTGAGGTATTGATAATGGTCTGAGAATATTTTGAGATATCCCCCCTTTTCTTTTTATTTCTTGTATTGTTCTATCCTTTTTTATTTTTGTCCTGTAGTGTGTTCTATGGGGTGTTCAGTTTTCTATTCTTATTTGGTGAGTGATCGATTGTTTTGAGATATTTATAGATGTTCTTTAATTTGGTATCATTATTGAAGTCTCGTAGTTTAGAACTTCTAGTAGTGAACGTTCAGGGTTTTTTACTTTGTTTGAGCCATCACAATTAGTAAATTCAAAATTAGTGATGATATCTTCTATGGACATACATATATTGACCTATTGGTTGGTTTAGTCAGGTTTGAGTGTTTTGGTGATTAATTTAGAGGGTTTTATTCTTCTTTCAGTAGGATCCCTTGGATCATTTTTGTTTCATTTGAAACTCAACAGATTTAAGAAGGAAAACAAGGGTTATCATGGGGATAAATTTCACAGAATAACCTCTCATATCCCCATTATTTTTTATTTTATTCACATTTTGTCTTTTCCTCAAGTTATGGGTCAATACATTTATTTTTTTATGTTTAGGAGATTTTGTGCAAGGCTCCTGATTAGCTCGCACAATTTATCTAATAGTGCGACAACCATGCTATTTTTGTCCATGACATGTCATAGACATTTTTCATAGTTGGAACATGATTTATCCAATTTTTTGGCCCAACCATGTGGTGTCCAGTTATTCTCTAGTGATAAGTGAATAATTGGAACACCATTTGGTAAATCGAGTCGCTAAACTATGCATTGAAGCCAAAATGTTAATTTTTTTATTAATATAAAAATTACCACTTGAGCATTAAACCCCAAATTTGATATTTTCTTCCACATTAGGACATGGTGTGTGAGGGATCCTTGGAATCTTATCCTTTATTCCACCTCAATATTTAAGGTTCTTCTTTTCAATTCTTGGTTTTGTAATTGAGGTATGTCTTCTAATCACATTTTACTTCCCTCTTCCTCTTATTTCCTCTTCCTTATTTGCTGGGTTTCATGTTGGATGAAATCTATAGTGGTAATTTTAACTATTTTTTTAGTTTTTAATATTAGGGTGTGAAAATCATGCATTTGGTCATTCTTTTCCCATTTCAGAATGTTTTATTCAATCCATTCCCAATTTGAGGTAGGTGGTTCCATGATTTCACTTTCTCTTCTTTAGAAAAGGGAATTCCCAGGAGTGGCCTTTTCGAACCCTCCACAACTAGGAACCCCCTCCCCATGAAGAGAATATTTGTAGAATCCTCAACTGGGGAGGATCCATTTTCAATCAAGATGATAGAGTATCTCCATGGGGTTACACCTCGATCATCGATGGTTCGACACAACAATCTGTCAGCTAGGTGAAGTGCGCCGTTTCTGCCCACCCGGTGAGACACCTGGTGACCCAGCAAGATGGGTGGTACATGGGAGGCGGAAATTCCCCCAAGAGAGGGCTCCCAGGAATCAAACCCTAGACCTCACTGAATTCCTGTTGTATGGCCCTCGACCACCCACCACTACACCACCGCCGAAGCGGCATGATTTAACTTTCTATTCACATAACATAAGTTCTTAAGATTTTCAAATGCATTTATACTAAATTATTAGTTGTGATAATGCTGTAGAAAGGGTTAAAATATTATTTACTAAATCTTGTGACTTCATCATTTGTTTTCAAAGATGTTTGGACCATTTCACATGTTCAATGAAATATCTAAATGGGTTTAAATTCAGTTTTGATTGTTTAATTTGATGAAATTGTATTTTTAATGATTCAGAATTATTTTAATAATGGTTTGAATTATTTTTTAGTTAGATTCCTTGATTGTTGTGTATTATTATCTATTTACCATTTTAACTCCCTTGTTTATGATAAATAGTTTTATTTGTTCTTCTTGATTGTTTTCTTTGGTGCTTCTCATGAACACACACACACACATAGACACGCACACACACACACACACATTTATATTCATGTAGTTAATAACCTATATATCTATTCAAATCCATATATATATTGGTATATATATATGGGAGATCATGGGAATTCTATTTTGGAAACATGGATATCAAAATAGTCATTGGTTCTTCAATGTATTTTCAAAAAATAGATTTCCAAAAGAGATTTATTGAAATGGTTTTTGGGATAATTTGTAACTTCCAAAGGGATTCTTAAAGTGAAATTTGATTTATAAACTGGTTTCAAAGGTTCTTTTCAAAAATTTTGTTTAAAGGCCCATTTATAATCTTCATTGAGGATCTCTAATGGTTTGACTAAAAATGGTTATCAAGAGGTTTTTGAGAAATATTCTCCTAGTTTTAAATAAGGTGGCCTGGTTGACACCATGAAATGTTTCCACTGAAATTTGGTGTTCCCTTAGGGAATCCCTCTCACTGGAAGGGTGGTTTCACATAGAAGGTGCTAATAAGTGGGGAAACATTCTAGTTGAGTCGTGTCAATCCATTCTTGGGGTGTTGTCTGTTTATTTTCTACCTCACCTACTAGTTATATTAATATCATGGGATCCTTGGAATTTTAGTGGAAGATGATAAAAACTTATATCTATGTCTATAGTATATGAACTATACTCCAATGGTATAGAAATTCCATAATGGTTTTTACCACCGATGAGGCAATTTAAGAGCATCCAGGTCGGTAATTGACTTAAGAACTTCATCGATAGTCTGAAAGATGGTTTTGAACCACGTACATCTAGGGTAACCTCATAGAATGTTTATGAATTTCCTAGACTATCTATCCATTACTATTTCATACTTACGGTACTTGATTACATCACTGCATATCTGTTTTATGGTTTCCCTTTGAAGTATATTTCCCTGGTTCTAGTTTTATTTATGTACTGGTTTCATTTTTATGATTCTACAATGATTTTTAATGTTAGTCCCTTTATTTTATTTGTTATTTCCATTTTATGTTTCTATTTATATATTCTTTTGTATTTCTTATGGTGTGATTTGGGTGTTATTTTTAAAAGGGTTTATAGATTTTATTTTTAAAGAGTTCACTTAATAGTGTTTAAATATTTTCTTTAAAACATTTTTGCGTTTTAAAGATATTTATAAGTGAGAAGATTGGGATTAATTTTATATAACGAAAAAAATGTATCTTTTACTACAAATATCAATATATAATTAATGGTTTTTTTATAAATATTAAATACATGGAATCTATAGTGATTTCCTACCAAGAACTATTATTCTCACACCTTACTTAGGACACTGGAATCAGTAGAACAAAGGTTATATTATGGGTTCATGTATCATTTTAGAGTCACTCTTGGAGAGAGTGGTATTTATGGATAGATGGTGACCAGGAGGCCCCACATAGATCATGTCATCTTCCAATTTGGTGTTTGTCTTTTTTTATCTTGTATCCAAATTTTATTTTCATACCGCCAAAATTATTTATTTTATATCGATTTTTTATATTTTATAGTTGTTTTGAATGATTTTTATCATTTTTTAATCTTGTTTATTGGGGTAAATCACCTCTAATTATTGTGTCATGATGCCCTGATGCTTTTCATTACATATTGGGGGTCGAGGATGCCACTCAGGTATGTCAAGGGCCGGTTTAGGTGTACAATTCGATGATGATCTGGGATGGTTTGTGAAAATATGGGATAATGTAATGAGTATTTATGAATGAAATGATAAATTAAATAAATACATGTTACAAATATAGATACTAAAGTATGAATATCATAAAATGGGAGATGGTAAATCTATTGGGTACTTCATTACAAGGGATAATGAAATTATAAGCATAATAATATGTTTTTGTGATAGGTTGGAAGTCTCTACTATTATTGAAAATATATTAAGAATTCTTAATGATAAATTTGATTTTAAGGTATCATAAATATAAGATAGATATCAAAAAACTCTATCTCTAGATGATTTAGATAGTATTATCATCACATAATAAATGAAAAGAGATATGGTTTTTAAGAATAAAGAAAAAGTTGATCAAGAAATCTCTTTCAAACATTTTATGCAAGGAAAGTCAAAGAAAGTTCATGAGGAAGTATTCAATTATTATGAATCTAAATATAAGGTAAGTAAAAATTTAAATTAATTAATGTCTTTATTTTCTATAAAGGTGAAAAGAGGCACAAAAAATATAAATGAAATTTACCTTTTAAGTGTTTTAGTTACAGAGCCATTGAACATTTGGGATAAATATTTCCAAGGCTAAAGAAAGATGAAGATAGTGATAATAAAGATAGAAAGTCATGAAAAAGATAATAAAAAATAAAATCCCTTTTCAAAATGAAAGTATAATAAATTATGTAAATATAAAAATAAAAACTTTTTATCCAAAATTTGAGGAAGATAATTATATTGAAGTTAAAGATGAAATCTACAGTGATGCTTCTACTAAAAAATTTCTTATTGAAAATTTAATTATGTGAACTTGACCAATGATTAATGTAGCAGCTCTGAAGCACAATAAGAGGAAACTCAGATGAATTTTTTTCTTAAAATGGAATCGAAAGAATGTCTCTCAAATATTGTTAAACATGACAAATAAAACAAAACATTGAGAAAATAAAACAGGTCATAAAAAATCCAGAATTAGTGATTGAAGAAAAATACATGTTGTTAAAAGAGACTGATGAACTCAATAAATTACTTAATGAATAGAAAAATATCAATGTCAAGATTGAAGAAAAGATACAAGTGAAGGAGAAATAATTGTACCTTGTTCAAAAGAAACCTATTAAAGCTAAGTAAGGAATCAAAAACATCCAAAAATCAATTATATAAGTTGATTAAATTTTTATGAATTGTGAACCTCAGAAGAATAAAAAAATATTCCTCATATATGATCAATAAAATTAAAAAAATTAGAAGAATAAGTAGTTTAATAAGACCTTGTATATAACTAAAATGTACAAAGTCAATGATATTAAAATTTCAGAAAAATCAATGATTGAAGAAAATAATAATTTCTATGGATATTACTAGTATTATTGAGGTTTTGGGTATCCATTGAAAATGTTCTCGTTTATTCATTTACACTACAATGAATCTATGATGTATTTGAGGCATATTTTTAGGGGGATTCATCCCAAAAAATGAATTAAATGTAAAAAATCATGTGTGAAAATTGAAAATATATTTCAACCTCTAGAAACTATTTTTAAAAGATGAGATCAGCCAAAAAATTTAGCTAAAATATGTCTTGTAATGCTTCCATCTAAACAATGTTTGTATGAAAAATCTTAGAATCCTCACGTGAAGGAAGAAAGCGGTAAGGAAAAGGCACTGACTGTTGAAACTACTCTTAAAGCTATAAAACGATAAAAAACATAGATATTGAATAGAATGGTTTTTATGTATTACTATTGATTTGAAATTTTATTAAGTATTTAAAATATTAATAATAAGGCATAGTGACTTCTATAAATGACAAGTCACTAAAATTTGAGGCATTGGATCTTCTATCATTGGAAAAATAAAAATTTAAAACTAGAAGTGCTTTGTTTTTTGATTAACTGAAACACAACAATTTATGTGTATAGTACATTTTAGATTAAGGAAACATAGTTTTTTTCAGAAGAGATCGTTTTTTGATAATAGGATTAAAGATGGTAAAGTTTTAACATGAGTAAAATGAACCAAGGGATTTTTTTTCAAGTCATTTATGCATATGGATATGTTATCTGAGAAATATTGAATAAAATTGGTTATATAATAAGAGTATTGGTCACATATTCCCAAGGAATATAAGAAATCATAAAAGACATAAAGCATCCATGATATCAGAAACATGAAAAATAAGAAGAGATTGGTGTTGTTCGATATGTTTGAAAGGGATGATTATAAATTTAGCACACAAAAAATTTAAGATATATTAAACTCATCGCCTAGAGATTATTCATTATGATATATATGGGCCCATAATAAATAAATCGAAAAATTGAGATAATTACTTTATTTCCTTTATTGTTGATTTTATATAAATTACATGTATTATGATTTTGAAATATAAATTACAATCTCTAAAAATATTTAAAATTTTCAAGAGATGTTTTGAAAAGAAACGTGTTTATTATATGAAGAAGATTAAAATAGAAAATGGTGGTGGTTATACAAATGGGAAGTTAAAAGTCTAACTATAACAACATTAAATTCATTATGAATTTAGTGCACCATACACACCACAAAAAAATTAGTTTCACTAAAAGAAGAAATAAATTATTGGTGGAGATGGATAGAACTATGATGATTGAATGTGATACTTGTTGATTATTTTAAATAAATTCAATTGGAGTAGCAATTCACATTCAGAATTACTATTTATAAAGGAAAATATTTACCTGAATCCATATGAGATTTATTACAAAGAGTCTGCATGTCTAAAATACCTAAGGGTATTTGGAATCCCTTGTATAATCAAATTCAAAGATGAAAATATTTAGAAGTTTTATCAAAGTGTTGTTGATGGTATCCTTCTTAGATACCATCATATTGGTAAAGGATAATGGTTCTACAATAAAGAAACAAGAAATATTTTTAACTCTAGATCATTATAATGAAAGGATTCATAATCAACTGTAATTATGAGCGGAAATAAAGAGGAGGTTGTTATAGTTAAAATACCGACAAAGTTTCTGATAAAAATAATAATATAGAAGACACACATGAGGAATATTATGAATCATCTATTTCAAGCGGTGAGGAATAATTACATTCACCTCATCGATGGACAAGGAATCAAGTGGAGGTCTAAAATATCATTAGAGATTATGGACAACGAGTTCAAACTAGAAGAACATCAAGTCCAGTTTCACATACTTATTTTCATAGGTTGGAGCCTAGATATTTTGAATAATATTTATAGAATCAGGAGTGGATAGATTTCAGGAATAAATAATTGGATCAGATTGACAGGAATGAGACATGTGAACTTGTAATCAAACTAGAATATAATATTGTTATTGGAACAAAATGGGTTTTTTGAAATAAGTTAACTTAAAATGGTGAAGTGATAAGAACTAATGAAATATTGGTTTGTAAAGGAAACTCTCAAGTTGAAGCCATTGATTTTGATGAAACTTTTTCACCAATAACAAGATTTGAAACCACCCAAACTATTAATGCATAATGAAGATATAAGATATTCAAGATGGATTTCATAATGGTGAGCTAGTTTAAGAGGTTTATATTGATAAACCATGTGACTTCTTTCTTGTTCAATATTAAATATATGTTTATAATCTAAATAAAGCTTTTTATAAATTGAAATAGGCCCCGAGAGCATGGTATTCTAAATTGGGTACTTTTATGAAGAAGTTCAACTTTTGAAAATAAAGAGATGAAAAAATATCTACATAAAATAAAATCAATAGGGGTAACTCAATGTGATTGTTTATATTTATGGCATTATATATATAGGTAATTATGCAGGAACATGTGAAAAGTTCATGAAATAGATAAATAATTTATCTGATATGTATAATCTAGGTTAAATGAAATACTTTCTTGGATTATAAATCACTCAAAATAAAAGGTACATTTTAATATCTCAAGATAAGAATGATAAGGAACTCTTGAAAAGATTTTTCATAAAATACTCAAAGCATTTTTAAAAACCAATGTATGTGGGAACAATGTTATCAAAAGGTGGGAAAGTAAAATTTGTTGATCCTATAGAATTTAGGAAGTTGATTGGAATGCTTCTTTATTTAACAGATTCAAGGCTATATCTAGTGTATGTTGACACACTTTGTGCCAGGTATCGAAGTAATCTAAAGGAGTCTCATTTTTTGTATAGAAAAACAATTTTATGATATATTAAATGCATAATTTGTCTCGGGTTTAAATATGACATCTCAAGAAAGATTGATTTGTTTTCCTACATAGATGTTGATTAGCTAGGTTGCATCAAAGAAATAAGATCCACATATGGTATAATATTCTTCATGTGAGAAATATGTGTGAGATGGAATACAAAGAAACAAATTTCAGTGACTATAAGCATTTATGAAGCTATGTATATATCTACTAATAAGGCTAAAACAAAATTAGTTTGGATAAAGACACAACTATAATATTTATTAGTTGATGTGAAACTACCCCATATCATAGGTTAAGATAAACAAAGTTGTATAAATTTTAGTAATAATCTAATGAAATATACTTATTCTAAGAACATTAATATTAAACATCACTTCATCTAATCATATGTGGAAAAAAATTAACTAAAGATGAAGTTTGTTCCTACAATGGATAAAGTAGCCAATCTCTTTGCTAAAAAAATTTCACAGGAAAACATTTATGAAAATGAGGTTGATGATGGGTGTACAAACTCAATCTGTTCAAGACTAAAGTATATAACACCCCAAGCTTCCACGGTATGCTTCTCTTTGAATAACACAGTAGTGTGTGTTGTACACAACTTCGAGTTCTAACACACACCACAACCAATCAAACTAGCAGTTATGAATAGTAATACCCACTTTTTAAAATTTTATAAATTTTTTCTTTCAAAATGGACTTCGTTTTTAGATTCAGAATATCCAAATTAGCTTAGGGTGAATTTTTGGTATTTTTCTGAAAAAATTGAATTTTTTATGAATAGTGAAAAAACATTGAGTTATAGTTTAATACCGAATGTTTATTTAAATAATTATTTATTTTATTGAAATTTAATTAAGGTATAAATAGATACAAAATACCTATATAAGTTCAATGTAATTGATTGGAGTTAGTTTAGAATAATTTTAGATATATAAAAAGTGTATTGAACTTTTCACCGTCTTTTACCCACCTCCTAGGAGAATTTCAAAATTCACATAAAACTTAATTTTACCGCTTCTGTGAGTGGAATTTAAAAAATCCGAGAGACATGGTTAATATTAAGGAGAAAAATTCGGTTCAATAAGATAAAAATAATTTTTGGTGAATAGTAACTTTTTACTTTTATTTACCACGGTTAAAAGTAAATAGGGTAATTAAGGGTAAAAATGATATTAATATTACCCTAACACATGTCCTAATTCTATTGGACAAGTGTATCTCGACCAAAAAAAACATAGGAATAAAATATTATCATTTAGGTCCACTTGGATTAGATTAGGACATTTATTATTATTTAATTCAAAGAAGAGTTAAAAGAGTTAAAATCAAAGTTTAATAACAAATTTTTTTTTAATATAGGGATATATATAATATAAATTCGATTATAAATAGTCATTAGAAAGATAAAATGAGTTCCTATATAATTGTATTTTATTTATAATTTTTAGACATTAAATAATTTAATTTATTAATGACACAATGGTGATGTAGTGGTTACCTAATTAATGAACTATTAAAATAATTGATATTATAAATATAAAAATAAATGTAATTTGAGAATTTTTATGAATTCCACTAATTTTATAGGTTAATATGAAATATTATTATTGGTTATATAAATCTTCTTCGAAGTAATAATGTTTTTATGAAATTATCAAAAAAAAATACCCAATAGTGTCAAAATTAACGTAAAAGAGTTTTTAAAACAAATATTATATTATCAATTGATATTCTATTCCTAAAAATATAAGGTTCTAACAAAGGACTTATATAATGATAGGTGTATCATTAATGGACCACTTGGGGGTCTCTTGGAGGTAAATAGTAATTTTATTAACTATATAATATAAAAATACAAAGAGACATGGTAAATGTCAAACTATTTAACTAAGAGTTAAATATTTAGATAAGGTTAATGTAGTGACCCAAACTTGTATAAAAGCTTTTGGTTGAAAGGCTTTAGACCCATACCCACCTTAACCATTAAATAATCCACTTTTGATCCATTATAAACCGAATAATAATTTATTATCAAATAATATTTCTATCTTTTCCAAAGGTGACCCTCACCCCTCTTATAAAAGCGCACTCCCCCTTCTCTCTAATTAACACCTTCAAAGCCTTTTGGATCGGCCAAAAACTACCCAGATATTCTGTCAACTTCACTCACTTCAACTTATAGGCCTTAGTTTGATCAGAAAGCCAACCTATGGATCCCTTTTGATCAAATCAAAAGGAAGAACCTGAAGAAGAGGTAATGTTTTCACCACCCACTTTCAAGTTCCTTTCTTCTTAAACTTCTTCTTTATTTTATATTTACATTCTAAAATAATGAATCCAGTATCTTTTATATACTTTTATGTTATTATAAATATGGTACAACCATATTCAGTATTCTATCCATCCTTTGAATGACATGTCACCATACGTGCGTACGTACGACCTACCATCTCCACGTCGTGGTGTAATTGTTATTCAATACATTATTATTTGGATGGGTATAATAATGATGTGTAATTCATGTAAATAATTAATATAATATGATAATGATTATGTATATATTATATAACATCCAATTATATATTATTTTAATAACAAAAGAATGATATATTCGCTCGTGCGTACGTACGGATTACCGTCTCCACGAACGCGATGAGATTCATTCCACATCGTATCCATTCAAGACTAAATTTCATTTGATGAGTAAAAATAATTTTAGAGACATGATATAGTTCTATATATGTATAATATACATCCCATCCATAACAAATATGGCTCACATAACAAAGAATATAAAGGAAAACGAATCCATTAACACCGGAAACGATGATAATACTAAGATATTATTAACAAATCAATGTTAAAAGATCATATATGATATCATATTAATGTATATGATTATTTTATAATTTAATAATAATTATTTAACCAATATACAGGAGTTTAACCCACCCTCAACCAAGTAAAAGTACAAATTAAGGGTTTATTTCACAATCTCTTCATTATCTGAGGTTGTTTATACATAATTATCTACTGGGACCTCTTTATCATCCACATCCATGTTTCTTAAAAATTTATTTCAAATAATTCTTAATATTATAAAGACTATGGGTTAAAGTCATTTATACCCTTGTTGAATTTTTATAAGAATTTTATAAAGGAATCTTTCTATCATTTTCCAAACAAAGTCCTTTTTAACCTTTTTGACAGAATTAAGGTAAGAATGTCTTTTTTCACTTATACGGTGGGTGCGACTATTTTCCACCGTTATAAAATCATCTAAGCTTCCCCTACAAGATTATAAGAATATTTTCAAAGTATATGTTTTATTTTATAATGATGTTACTTTTAAATGATTTCAAAAAAAGAAATATTTCTCTAAAATAGTTTTGATTTCATCTATGTCAACATCCTTTGATGGATTTTAAGCTTATTTGAAGTTGATTTATTATGATAAAAAACTTCCATATTGTATTGAAGGTTTTGTGATATGTTTTACTATGGATTTTTTATTTTTATACCATTCATGGTTTATGGATTTGTATTTTTCATTTCGTATGCTAGTTTTAATATGAATGTTTATGTTATCTTCAAACCTGTTCACATGAGGAATGAATTGGACTTAATAAGTGACAGGTGGAGCCCTATATAGATCCTCGATGCATCAGTAGGTCTCATTAGACAAACTAGTGTCTAGGAACAAGGACTTGACAAAATCTTATTTGTAGTCTTGGCACAGGGTCTTGACTATGTGGTTATGATAGTTTGGCATTATGCATTCCATCATTATGAAAGTGGTTATTGATATTCCATGTGATTATTCGACTCGTAGAATATATATGTGAATAAGTAAGTGGAATTATTTCATTTTATTTCTACCATATTATGATGATGTTCAAGTTTAAAAGGCTTTTGTTTTAGTTATACATTACCTTAAATGTTTATTCTTATTTATGAAAGTTTCCGCTATATTATTATCCTTACTGGGAATCTCAGATCACCCCTTTCTATGTTTTATTTTTCCCAGGATGTGAAGAAGTATTTTATGAATGACATGTAGGGATAGTATGAGGGGATATGAGGGTGGACTATGGAGACTATGTTGTTGTAGCTTTCATTTTATGATGCAATGTAAACTTTATGAATGTATCTAGTGATTCCAAGGCTACTAAACTAATCGGTCTTTCGAGACTTAATATTTTGTGATCATGCCAATGTTATGTAATAATGCACCGACTCTGGGTAACTGGGGTTAGGGCATTATAGATGGTATCAGAGGAAGTCTAGTAGAAACCTTGGAAACTAGATTTAGATAATCTCTGACTAGAGCACATAGACCTAAGATGTACATTGAGGATTATTATAGAAGAACTTCCTAGAATTTTGGTATTGTAGATATTTTGTAAGTTTTTCGAGCAATACATACCTGTCTGGATACGAGTAGGTAGAGGTGGCTCTGAAACAGATGTACCTAGGGGTAAAACCTGAAAACACCGCTTTGAGCTAGACTCAAAAGGGAACTGGTGCAGGACAACGAGCCTTGCTGCACTCTTGGTTACGACACTCTTGGGGGATATGCTTAGGATAATTATCATTTTCTTTAAAAACCATTATGAAGGGTTTATGAGTATATACTTCCTCAAAGAAAACATTTTTATGATTAAGGATTATATCCATAAACTGTTCAATTTATGTTAAGTGTTTTACAAGTTTGGATTTATGTATTGCGATTCATTTACTAATCTAGTGTATGACATAGTTTATAAATGGCTCCTAGTGGAAGAAATGGAAACTGTATCAATGCACACACTCCATGTAGGGATTTCCCTACTAATCAAGATAATTATAGTGGAGCTGGTGATGTAACTGGTACTGATCAGCTAATCACCATACGGGGACAACTCACTCAGGTTATGAATAATAACCTCACCCATATAGAGCACCCTGAATCACAGTGTGGAGGATCAATGTTTAATCTCTTTATGATGAAAAAACCACCAACATTCAATGGGAGTACAAATCCACTAGTAGCTAAGAAATGGATAAATTCCTTAGAAAAAAATATTCCATGCCTTGGGGAGTAGTGAAAGGGGAAAAGTTATCATGGCAGTTTACTGCCAAACTGGAGATGTTGATCAATGGTGGTCATTGATTCAAAACACAAAGTAAGATGATGAAGTATCAAATATGGAATGGAGGGAGTTCAAAGTGATTTTAATATAAAAATACTTTCTTCGTGACCATCGAGCATATATGGAAAGGCAATTTTTGAGTTTGAGACAAAAGGAGGATGAGAATGTCGCAAAGTATGAGGCTAACTTTACAAGGTTAGAAAGTTATGCTAGAGATTATATACGTAACTCGAGAAGTAAGATTGGTTATTTCTTTGATGGGTTAAAACCATTTATTCGTCGAGCATTAGTGTCACCATCCTTCTCATCATACGAAGATATTGTCTCATGTGCTATCAAGACAGAAAATGAATTCTCTAAGTCTTACAAATTTAAAGCAAAGAAATAGAAGAAGATATCTACTTATCACTCTGGAAATGGAAATAAGGGGAAGAAGGGAAAAGTTGAATATTTATACTGTAGTAAATGTGGGAATAAACACCCTGGTACTTGCTTGAAAGGAATGAGAGTCTGTTATAATTGTGGTGAAAAAGGCCACCAAGATCGTGATTGAAAGGGGAATAAAGAAGCTACTGATGTTCATTGCTACAACTACAGGGATATGAGACATTATGCAAATGAATTTCCTAAGTGTCATGTGAACTTACCTTAGAAAAGGCCACGAGATCATGGCCAAGCTTATGCTATCACTACTGATAAGGTAGAAGCTCCGAAAGACGTGGTGGCAGGTAAGTTAATGGTTTCCTCAAGTTTAGAAAATGAATTATTTGATTCTGGATCATCACATTGTTTCATATCTTCCTAGTTTTCTAAGAAAATTAGATATTTCCAATTTGATTTAACAAGGGAGTTTTCAGTTAAAACTCCTAAGGAAGTATCATTGCTACAATGTTTTGTGGATCCGTTCCCATTAGGGCATATAAATTTTCTTTATATGCTGATCTCGTCGTCATAACATTGATTGAGTTTGATATAATCCTCAGTATGGATTGTCTTTCGGTCCATGATGCGAAGATTTATTGTAAGAAGAAGGAGGTTACAATTTTTGATAATGATGATAAAGAACACCTTATCTTTAGAGCAGAATCGTCACCACATGATTCTTATTTAGATCCACCCCCAGTAGCTCAACTAAATTCAATTATTGGGGAGGAAGAGAATAAAATAAATATTGGTGAGGAAAAGAATGTTCAAATAGAGTATTTACCTATTGTGAGAGAATATTTTGATGTGTTTCTATAAGATTTACCTGGTCATCCTCCAGAATAAGAAATTGAGTTTTCCATTGATTTAATTCCTGGTTCAAGGCCTATATCGAAGACCCCTTATATAATGGCCACTGTGGAATTAGTTGAACTAAAGAAACAACTAGAGGAATTGAGTAATATGGGATTTAGTCCCCCTAGTGTTTCTCTATGGGGAGCCCCTGTCGTTTTTGTTAAGAAGAAAGATGGATCCATGAGGTTATGTATCGACTACAGGGAAATCAATGCTATAACAATAATGAACAAGTATCCCCTACCTCGCATTGGTGATTTATTTGACCAAATTCATGGAGCTCAATACTTTTCAAAGATTGAACTTTGATCTGGATACCATCAGTTGTGTGTGAAGAAGTAAGACATTCCAAAGACAGCATTTCGAACCATGTACAAGAATTATGAGTTTACAGTAATGCCTTTTGGGGCAACTAATGCACCCTCTATTTTCATGGATCTAATGAACAGAGTTTTCAAGGAATATCTCAATGATTTTATAGTGGTATTTATTGATGATATCTTTGTATATTCCAAAATCTACAAAGACCATGAAAATCATTTGCGCATTATCTTGAAGACTCTTAGAAGACATGAATTATATGGGAAGTTTAGCAATTGTGAATTCTAGATTCAGGAGATCCCTTTTCTTGGCCATATTGTCTCTAAGGATGGAATCTTTGTTAAACCTTCTAAGACCAAAGCAATCCAAGAATGGCCAGCCCCGACGAGTATAACTGAGATACACAGTTTTATTGGTTTACTAGGTTATTATCGGTGTTTTTTCCAGAATTTTTCCCTATTGTCTAACCCATTAACGAAGATCACATGTTAAGGGGTTAAATTTGATTGGAAAAAATAGTGTGAAGAATGTTTTGATGAACTGAAGAGAAAATTATTCAATGCTACTATATTGAATTTACCATTGGGGAATGATGGGTTCGTTATTTATAGTGATGCATCGAAGAAAAGACTTGGTTTTGTCCTTATACAGAATGATAGAGTTATTGCATATGTATAATGACAACTAAAAATTCATTAGAAAAACTATGCTAATCATGATATTGAGTTAGCTGTTGTAATATTTGCTTTGAATATTTGGAGACATTATATCTATGGTGAAAAATGTTAGATTTATACTGATCACAAGAGTTTGAAGTATATTTTCTCACAGAAAGAACTGAACATGAGGCAAAGGCGATGACTTTAACTACTCAAGGATTATGATTGCATGATACACTACCATAAAGAGATGGAAAATAAGGTGGAAGATGCTTTGAGTAGAAAGAATCATGAAGTTTTGAACAAGATGAGAGTTGAAAAGGATCTTATATACATGGATCTAGTAATGATGGTTATGGGAATCAACTTGGAAGGTGAAACATCAATGCTTTTTCAAATGGTTTTCAAACCATCTTTACTAGAAAGGATAAAGAGTTCTTAGACCGATGATGAATTGTTTTAAAAATAATATTAAAGTTCTGAATGATGGGATATTGAGTGACTTTGTGTATGAAGATGGAATTTTGAAATTTGGGAAGAGACTTTGCGTTCCCAATATACCTGATCTAAAAAGGGAATTATTGGACGATGCTCATAGTTCCAATTTCTCTATACACCCTGGGAGCACCAAAATGTATAGAGATTCGAAGGAACATTTTTGGTGGGACCACATGAAGAGGGAGATTTCTGATTTAGTGTCATGATGTATGGTTTGTCAATAAGTGAAATCTGAGAGGCAACAACATGGAGGAGTCATGAAAACTCTTCCCATACCTGAGTGGAAATGGGATACTATCACTATGGACTTTGTCATGGGACTACCAAAGACTCCTAGAAGGAACAATGAAATATGGGTCATTGTTGATCTTCTTACCAAGTCATCACGTTTTCATACTATATGGGAAGATTTTCCACTTGAACGTCAAGAAAGACTATATATTAATGATGTTGTGAGACTTAATGGAGTTCCCATATCGATTGTTTCTGATCGTGATCTACGTTTTAATTCAAGATTCTGGAAAAGTATTTACAAATCCCTTGATACTGAACTTCATTTGAGCACTGTCTACCACCCCCAAACAGATGGACAATCAGAACAGACGATTCAAACCATAGAATACATGTTGAGATCATTCTCACTTGACTTTCATGGTATGTGTGATCAATATTTACCTCTGGTGTAATTTTCATATAACAATAGCTTCCATTCAAGTATTCATATGGCACCATATGAAGTGTTATATGGAAAGATATGTCGCACACCAAACTATTGGGATGACATTGGTGAAAAAAAACTTGTAGGCCTAGAACTGGTGGAGGAAATGATGGAAAAGGTAAAGGTAATCCAAAACCACATTAAAGCAGCTCGAAGTAGGCAGAAGAGCTATGAAAATAAACGAAGGAAAAATTTGGAATTTCAGGTAGGATATCATTTTTTCTTGAAGCTATCTCCATGGAAGGGAGTTATACATCTCGTTACGAAGGGTAAATTGAGTCCCAGTTATGTCGGACCTTTCGAAATTCTAGAATGAATTTGGGCAGTATCTTACCATTTGGAAATTCCGCCAAGTCTCTCCAAAGTTCACGATGTGTTCCACGTATCACTGTTGAGAAAATACATGCCTGACCCAACTCATGTACTCACTTACGAGGAATTAGAACTAGAACCTGATCTGTCTTAATGCGAAGAGCCCGTCGGGATTCTTGATACGAGAGAACAAGTGCTGAGAAACCGGACGACTCGTCTAGTAAAAGTTCTATGGAGAAACCATAAGATGGAAGAGGCAATGTGAGAACCCGATGAACTTATGATGAAGAACCACCCGAGTCTTTTTATGCAGTAATATTCTAGAAATTTCGATGATGAAATTAATTGAAGGAGTGGAGAATGTAACACCCCAAGCTTCCATGGTATGCTTCTCTTTGAATAATACAGTAGCGTGTGTTGTACCCAACTTCGAGTTCTAACACACACCACAACCAATCAAACTAGCCGTTATGAATAGTAATACCACATTTTTGAAATTTTATAAATTTTATCTTTCAAAATGGTCTTATTTTTTGGATTCAGAATATTGAAATTATCTTAGGGTGAATTTTTGGTATTTTTCTGAAAACATTCATTTTTTGATGAATAGTGAAAAAACAATGAGTTATAGTTTAAAACCGAATGTTTATTTAAATAATTATTTATTTTATTTAAATTTAATTAAGGTCAAAATAGATACATAATACCTATATAAGTTCAATGTAATTGATTGGAGTTAGTTTAGAATAATTTTAGATATATAAAAATTTTATTGAACTTTTCACCGTCTTTTACCCACCTCCTAGAAGAATTTCGAAATTCACATAAAACTTAATTTTACCGCTTCTGTGAGTGGAATTTCAAAAATCCGAGAGACATGGTTAATATCAAGGAGTAAAATGTGGTTCAATAAGATAAAAATAATTTTTGGTGAATAGTAAATTTTTACTTTTATTTACCACGATTAAAAGTAAATAGTGTAATTAAGGGTAAAAATGATATTAATATTACCCTAAAACATGTCCTAATTCTATTGGAAAAGTGTATCTCGACCAAAAAAAACCTTAGGAATAAAATATTATCATTTAGGTCCACTTGGATTAGATTAAGACATTTATTATTATTTAATTCAAAGAAGAGTTAAAAGAGTTAAAATCAAAGTTTAATAACTAAAACATTTTTAATATAGGGTTATACATAATATAAATTCGATTATAAATATTAATTAGAAAGATAAAAAGAGTTCCTACATAATGGTAATTTATTTATTATTTTTAGACATTAAATAAGATAATTTATTTATGACACAATGGTGATGCAGTAGTTACCTAATTAATGAAATATTAAAATAAATGATATTATAAATATAAAAATAAATGTAATTTTAGAATATTTATGAATTCCACTAATTTTATAGGTTAATATGAAATATTATGATTGCTTATATAATTTTTTTTGGAAGTAATAATGCTTTTATGAAACTATCAAAAACAAAATACCCAATAGTGTCGAAATTAACATAAAAGTGTTTTTAAAACAAATATTATATTATCAATTGATATTCTATTCGTAAAAATCTAGGTTCTGCCAAAAAAATTATATAATGATATTTGTATCATTAATGGACCACTTGGGGGTCTCTTGGAGGTATATAGTATGTTTATTAACTACAAAATATAAAAATACAAAGAGACATGGTAAATGTCAAACTATTTAACTAAGAGTTAAATATAAACGATAAGGTTAATATAGTGACCCAAACCTATCTAAAATATATTGGTTGAAAGGATTTAGACCCATACCCACCTTAAACGTTAAATAATCCACTTTTTATCCATTAAAAACCACATATGAATTTATTATAAAATAATATTTCTAGCTTTTCCAAAGGTGCCCCTCACCCCTCTTATAAAAGGGAACTGACCCTTCTCTCTAATTAACACCTTCAAAGCCTTTTGGCTCGTCCAAACACTGCCCAAATATTCTCTCAACTTCCCTCACTTCAACCTATAGGACTTAGTTTGATCAGAAAGCCAAACTATGGAGCCCTTTTGATCAAATAAATAGGAAGAACCCAAAGAAGAGGTAATGTTTTCACCACCCTCTTTCAAGTTCCTTTCTTCTTCATCATCTTCTTTGTTTGTTATTTAAATTATTAAATAATAACTCCAGTATATTTTATATAATTTTATGTTATTATAAATATGGTACAACCATATTCAGTATTCTATCCATCCTTTGAATGACATGTCACCATACGTGCATACGTACGGCCTACCGTCTCCACGTCGTGGTGTAATTGTTATTCAATACATTATTATTTGGATGGGTGTAATAATGATGTGTAATTCATGTAAATAATAAATATAACATGATAATGATTCTGTATATATGATATGACATCCAATTATATATTATTTTAATAACAAAAGAATGATAGTTTCGCTCGTGCGTACGTACGGATTACCGTCCCCAAGAATGCGATGAGATTCATTCCCCGTCGTATCCATTCAAGACTAAATTTCATTTGATGAGTAAAAATAATTTTAGAGACATTATATCATTCTGGATATGAATAATATACATCCCATATATAAAAAATATGTCTCACATTAGAAATAATATAATGGAAAACGAATCTGTTAACACCCAAAACGATGATAATACTAAGATATTATTAACAAATCAATGTTAAAAGATCATATATGAAATCATATTAATGTATATGATTATTTTATAATTTAATAACAATTATTTAACCAATATACAGGAGGTTAAACTACCATCAACCAAGGAAATGTACAATGTAAGGGTTTATTTCACAATCTCTTCATTATCCGAGGTTGTTTATACATAATTATCTACTAGGACCTCTTTATCATCCGCATCCATGTTTCATAAAAATGTATTTCAAATAATTCTTACAATTTTATAGACTATGGGTTAAAGTAATTTATACCCTTGTTGAAATTTTATAAGAAGTTTATAAAGGAATCTTTCTATCGTTTTCCAAACAATGTCCTTTTTAACCTTTTTGACAGAATTAAGGTAAGAATGTATTTTTTAACTTATATGGCGGGTGCGGCTATTTTAAACCGTTATAAAATCGTCGAAGCTTCCATTAAAATCTTATATGAATATTTTCAAAGTAAATGTTTTATTTTATAATTATGTGACTTTTAAATGATTTCGAAAAAGAGATATTTCTCTCAAATAGTTTTGATTTCATCTATGTCAACATCCTTTGATGGATTTTAAGCTTATTTGAAGTTGATTTATTATGATACAAAACTTCCATATTGTATTGAAGGTTTTGTGATATGTTTGACTGTGTATGTTTTATTTTTATACCAATAATTGTTTATGTATTTGTAGTTTTCATTTCATATGCTAGTTTTAATACGAATGTTTATGTTATGTTTAGACCTGTTCATATAAGGAATGAATTGGACATAATAAGTGACGGGTGGAGCTCGCTATAGCTCCTCGATGCATCGGTAGGTCTCATGAGACAAACTAGTGTCACGGCACAAGGCCTGGACAAAATCTTAAATGTAGTCTTGGCACAAGGCCTTGGCTATGTGGTTATGATAGTCTGGCATTATGCATTCCATCATTATGAAAGTGGTTATTGATATTCCATGTGATTATTAGACTAGTAGAATATCTATGTGCATAAGTAAATGGAATTATTTCATTTTATTTCTACCATATTATGCTGAAGTTCAATTTTAAAAGTCTTTTGTTTTAGTTATACATTACCTTAAATGTGTATGCTTATTTATGAAAGTTTCTGGTATATTATTATCCTTACTGGGCATCTCAGCTCACCCCTTTCTATGTTTTATTTTTCCCAGGATATGAAGAAGTATTTTATGAATGACCTACAGGGATTGTATGAGGTTATGTGAGTGTGGACTATGGAGACTATGTTGTTTTAGTTTTCATTTTATGATGTAATGTAAACTTTATGAATGTATCTAGTGATTCCAAGGCTTCTAAACTAATTGGTCTTTCGAGACATGATATTTTGTGATCATGCCAATGTTATGTAATGATGAACCTACTCTGGGTAACTGGGGTCAAGGCATTACAGTTGGTATCAGAGGAAGTTTAGTACAAACCATGGAGACTAGATTTAGATAAACTCTGACTAGAGCACATATACCTAAGATGGACTTTGAGGATTAGTATAGAAGAACCTCCTAGAATTTTGGTATTGTAGAGATTTTGTGAGTTTTCCGAGCAGTACATACCTGTCTGGATACGAGCAGTTAGAGGCGGATATGGCACAGATGTACCTATGGGTTAAACCCAAAAACAACGCTTTGAGCTAGAATCGAATGGGAACTGGTGCACGACAACGGGCCTTGCTGCACTCTTGGTTACGACACTCCTGAGGGATATGCTTAGGATAATTCTCATTTTCTTTACAAACAATTATGAAGGATTTATAAGTATATACTTCCTCAAAGAAAACATTTTTATGATTAAGGATTATATCCATAAACTGTTCAATTTATGTTAAGTGTTTTACAAGTTTGGATTTATGTATTGCGACTCATAAACTAATCTAGTGTATGAAATTGTTTAGAAATGGCGCCTAGTGGAAGAAATGGAAACTGTATCAATGCATGCACTCCTTGTAGGGATTTCCCTCCCGATCAAGATAATTATAGTGGAGCTGGTGATGAAACTGGTGCTGATCAGCTAATCACCATACTGGGACAACTCACTCAGGTTATGAATAATAACCTTACCAATATGGAGCACCCTGATCCGAAGCATGGAGGATCAATGTTAGATCGCTTCATGAGGAAAAAACAACCAACATTCAATGAGCTTACAAATACAATAGTAGCTGAGTAATTGATAAATTCCTTAGATAAAATATTCCATGCCTTGGGGAGTAGTGAAAGGGGAAAAGTTATCATGGAAATTTACTGCCTCACTGGAGATGCTGATCAATGGTGGTCATTGATTCAAAACACAATGGAAGATGATGAAGTATAAAATATGGAATGGAGGGAGTTCAAAGGGGTTTCGTAGAAAAATACTTTCCTCGTGACCATCGAGCAGATATGGGAAGGCAATTTCTGAGTCTGAGACAAAAGGAGGATGATAATGTCGCAAATAATGAGGCTAACTTTACAAGGTTAGCAAGGTATGATGGAGATTATATACGTAACTCGATAAGTAAGATTGATCATTTCTTTTATGGGTTAAAACCATTTCTTCGTCGAGCATTAGTGTCATAATACTTCTCATCGTACGAAGATATTTTCTCATGTGCTATCAAGACAGAAAAAGAATTTTCTTAGTCTTACGACTTTAAAGTAAAGAAAGAGAATAAGATATCTTCTTATCACTCTGGAAATAAAAATAAGGGGAAGAAGGGAAAATTGGAATATCCATCCTGCAGTATATGTGGGAAGAAACACCCCGGTACTTACTTGAATGGAATGAGAGTCTGTTATAATTGTGGTGAAAAAGTTCACCAAGATCGTGATTGCAAGGGGAAGAAATAAGCTACTGATGTTCAATGCTACAACTGCAGGGAGATGGGACATTATGAAAATTAATTTCCTAAGTGTCAGGTGAACTTACCTCGGAAAAGGCCAAGGGATAAAGGCCAAGCTTATGCTATCACTACTGCTGAGGTAGAAGCTCCGAAAGACGTGGTGGCAGGTAATTTAATGGTTTCCTCAAGTTTAGAAAATGCATTATTTGATTCTGGATCATCGTATTGTTTCATATCATCCCAGTTTTCTAAGAAAATTAGATATTTCCAAATTGATTTAACAAGGGAGTTGTCAGTTAAAACTCCTAAGGAAGTATCATTGCTACAAAGTTCTGTGGATCCGTTCCCATTAGGGCATATAAATGTTCTTTATCTGCTGATCTCATTGTCATGCTTATATTGAGTTTGATATAATCCTCAGTATGTATTGGCTTTTGGACCATGATGTGAAGATTTATTGTTGGAAGAAAAAGGTTACAGTTTTTGATAATGATGATAAAGAACACCTTATCTTTAGAGTAGAATCATCACCACCTGATTCTTTTTTAGATCCACCCCCATTAGCTCAACTAAATTCAATTATTGCGAAGTAAGAGAATGAAATAAATGTGGGTGAGGAAAAGAATGCTCAAATAGAGGATTTACCTATTGTGAGAAAATATGTTGATGTGTTTTCAGAAGATTTACCTTGTCATCCTCCAGAATAAGAAATTGAGTTTTCCATTGATTTAATTCCTGGTTCAAGGCCCATATCGAATACCCCTTATATAATGGCCAATGTGGAATTAGTTGAACTAAATAAACAACTAGAGGGATTGAGTAATAAGGGATTTAGTCTCCCTAGTGTTTCTCCATGGGGAGCCCCTATCCTTTTTCTTAAGAAGAAAGATGGATCCATGAGGTTATGTATCGACTACAGGAAAATCAATGATATAACAATAAGGAACAAGTATCCCCTACCTTGCATTGATGATTTATTTGAACAAATGCATGGAGCTCAATACTTTTCAAAGATTGAACTTCGATCTGGATACCATTAGTTGTGTGTGAAGAAGGAAGACATTCCGAATACAGAATTTTGAACCAGGTACAGGAATTACGAGTTTACAGTAATGCCTTTAGGGATGACTAATGCACCCTCTGTTTTCATGGATCTAATGAATAGAGTTTTCAAGGAATATCTTGATGATTTTGTAGTGGTATTTATTGATGATATCTTGGTATATTCCAAAATCTAAAAAGACCATGAAAATCACTTGCGCATTATCTTGAAGACTCTTAGAAGACATGAATTATATGGGAAGTTTAGAAAGTGTGAATTTTGGCTTCAGGAGATCACTTTTCTTGGCCATATTGTCTCTAAGGATGGAATATATGTTGATCCTTCTAAGACCAAATCAATCTAAGAATGGCCAGCCCCGACGAGTATAACTGAGGTACGCAGTTTTATGGGTTTACCAGGTTATTATTGGCATTTTGTCCAGAATTTTTCCCTATTGGCTAACCCATTAACGAAGATCGCACGTGAAGGGGTTAGATTTGTTTGGAAAAAAGAGTGTGAAGAATGTTTTGAAGAACTGAAGAAAAGATTAGTCAATGCTTCTATATTGACCTTACCATCGGGGAATTATAGGTTTGTTATTTATAGTGATGCATCGAAGAAAGGACTTGGTTCTGTACTTATGAAGAATGATAGAGTTATGGAATATGCATCACGACAACTGAAAATTCATGAGAAAAACTATGCTACTCATGATCTTGAGTTAGCTGAAGTAATATTTGCTTTGAAGACTTTGAGACATTATATCTATGGTGAAAAATGTGATATTTATACTGATCACAAGAGTTTGAAGTATATTTTCTCACAGAAAGAACTCAACATGAGGCAAAAGAGATGACTTGAACTACTCATGGATTATGATTGAAAGATACACTACCACCCAGGGAAGGAAAATAATGTGGAATATGCTTTTTGTAGAAAGGATCATGGAGTTTTGAACAAGATGAGAGTTTAAAAGGATCTTATATACATGGATCTAGTAAAGATGGATATGGGAATCACCCTGGAAGGTGAAACATCAATGATTTTTCAAATGGTTTCCAAACCATATTTACTAGAAAGGATAAAGAGTTCTCAGACCGATGATGAATAGTCTAAAAAGAAGATTAAAGCTCTAAATGATGGGATATTGAGTGACTTTGTGTATGAAGATGGAATTTAGAAATTTGGGAAGAGACTTTGTGTTCCCAATATACATGATCTAAAAAGGGAATTTTTGGATGATTCTCATAGTTCCAATTTTTCTATACACCCTGGGAGCACCAAAATGTATAGAGATTTGAAGGAACATTTTTGGTGGGACAATATGAAGAGGGAGATTTCTAATTTATTGTCATGATGTATAGTTTTTCAATAACTGAAAGCTGAAAGGCAACAACATGGAGGAGTCATGCAACCTCTTCCCATACCTAAGTGGAAATGGGATAATATCACTATGGACTTTTTCATGGGACTACCAAAGACTCCTAGAAGGAAAAATTCAATATGGGTCATTGTTGATCGTCTTACCAAGTCATCACATTTTCTTGCTATAAGGGAAGATTTACCACTTGAAAGTCTAGCAAGACTATATATTAATGAAGTTGTGAGACTTCATGGAGTACCCATATTGATTGTTTCTGATCGTGATCTACGTTTTACTTCAAGATTCTAGAAAAGTCTTTAGAAATCCCTTTATACTGAACTTCATTTGAGCACTGCATACCACCCCCAAACTGATGGACAATCAGAAAAGACTATTCAAACCTTAGAAGACATGTTGATATCATGTTCACTTGACTTTCAGGGTATGTGGGATCAATATTTACCTCTGGTCGAATTTTCATATAAAAATATCTTCCATTCAAGTATTCGGATGGCACCATATGAAGTGTTATACGGAAAGAGATGTCGCACACCAACCTGTTGAGATGAAATTGGTGAAAGAAAACTTGTAGGCCCAGAACTGGTGGAGGAAATGATGGAAACAGTAAAGGTAATCCAAAACCACATCAAAGCAGCTCAAAGTAGGCAGAAGAGCTATGACAATAACCGAAGGAAGAATTTGGAATTTTAGGTAGGAGATCATTTTTTCTTGAAGGTACCTCCATGGAAGGGAGTTATACATTTCGGTAAGAAGGGTAAATTGAGTCCCAGGTACATTGGACCTTTCAAAATTCTAGAAAAAATTTGGGTTGTAGCTTACCGTTTGGAAATGCTGCCAAGTCTCTCCAAAGTTCACGATGTGTTCCACGTATCACTGTTGAGAAAATACATGTCTGCCCCAACTCATATACTCACTTACGAGGAATTAGAACTGGAACTCGATCTGTCTTATTTCGAAGAGCCTGTCAGGATTCTTTATACCAGAGAACAAGTGTTGAGAAACCGGACGACTCGTCTGGTAAAAGTTCTATGGAGAAACCATAAGATGGAAGAGGTAATGTGGGAACCCGATGAACTTATGATGAAGAGCCACTCTAGTCTTTTTATGCAGTAATATTCTAGAAATTTCGAGGGAGAAATTAATTGAAGGAGTGTAGAATGTAACAACCCAAGCTTCCACGGTACGCTTCTCTTTGAATAATACAATAGCATGTGTTGTACGCAACTTCGAGTTCTAACACACACCACAACCAATCAAACTAGTCGTTATGAATAGTAATACCCACTTTTTAAAATTTTATAAATTTTATCTTTCAAAATTGAATTCATTTTTGGATTCAGAATATCAAAATTATCTTAGGGTGAATTTTTGGTATTGTTCTGAAAACATTCAATTTTTGGTGAATATTGAAAAAACACTGAATTATAGTTTAAAACTGATTTTTTATTTAAATAATTATTTATTTTATATAAATTTAATTAAGGTCAAAATAGACACATAATACATATATATGTTAATTACAATTCATTGGAGCTAGTTTAGAATAATTTTATATATATACAAATTTTATTGAACTTTTCACCGTCTTTTAACCACCTCCTAGGATAATTTGGAAATTCTCATAAAACTTATTTTTACCGCTTCTGTGAGTGAAATTTTGATAATCCGAGAGACATGGTTAATATGAAGGAGTAAAATGTGTTTTAATAAGATAAAAATATTTTTTGTTGAATAGTAACATTTTTACTTTTATTTAGCACGGTTAAAAGTAAATAGGGTAATTAAGGGTAAAAATGATATTAATATTACCCTAACACATGTCCTAATTCTATTAGAGAAGTTTATCTCGACCAAACAAATGTTAGTAATTAAATATTATCATTTAGGTCCATTTGAATTAGATTAGGACATTTATTATTATTTAATTCAAAGAAGAGTTAAAAGAGTTAAAATCAAAGTTTAATAACTAAAACGTTTTTAATATATTATTATACATAATATTAATTCGATTATAAATAATCATTATAAATATAAAAATATTTCCTACATAATCGTATTTTATTTATAATTTTTAGACTTTAAATAATTTAATTTAATTATGAAACAATGGTGATGAAGTAATTACCTAATTAATGAAATATTAAAATAATTGATTTTATAAATATAAAAATAACTGTAATTTGAGGCTTTTTACGAATTCCACTAATTTTATAGGTTAATATGACATATTAGTATTAGTTATATATTTTATTTTCGAAGTAATAATGCTGTTATAAAATTATCAGAAACGAAATACCCAATAGTGTCAAAATTGACATAAAAGTGTTTTTAAAACAAATATTATTTTATTAATTGATATTCTATTCCTAAAAATATATGGTTCTACCAAAGGAATTATATAATGATAGGTGTATCATTAATGGACCACTTTGGGGTCTCTTGGAGGTATATAGTATGTTTATTAACTATATAATATAAAAATACAAAGAGACATGGTAATGTCAAACTATTTAACTAAGAGTTAAATATAAACGATAAGGTTAATATAGTGACCCAAACCTGTCTAAAATCTATTTTTTTGAAAGGATTTAGACCCATCCCCACCTTAAACATTAAATAATCCACTTTTTATCCATTTGAAACCGAATATGAATTTATTATAAAATAATATTTCTAGCTTTTCCAAAGGTGCCCCGCACCCCTCTTATAAAAGGTCACTACCGCTTATCCCTAAATAACACCTTCAAAGCTTTTTGGCTCGGCCAACCACTGCCCAAATATTCTTTCAACTTCCCTCACTTCAACCTAGAGGCCTTAGTTTGATCAGAAATCAAACCTAAGGAGCCCTTTTGATCAAATCAAAATGAAGAACTCGAAGAAGAGGTAATGTTTTCACCACCCTCTTTCAAATTCTTTTATTCTTCAACTTCTTCTTTCTTTGTTATTTCCATTATAAAATAATAAATCTAGTATATTTTATATACTGTGATGTTATTATAAATATGGTTCAACCATATTCAGTATTCTATCCATCCTTTGAATGACATGTCACCATATGTGCGTACGTACGGCCTACCGTCTCCACGCCGTGGTGTAATTGTTATTCAATACATTATTATTCAGATGCGTATAATAATGATGTGTAATTCATTTAAATAATAAATATAACATGGTAATTATTCTATATATATGATATACCATCCAATTATATATTATTTTAATAAAAAATTAATGATATTGCCACTCATGCGTACATACAGATTACCATCTCCACGAACGTGATGAGATTCATTCCCCATCATATCCATTAAAGACTAAATTTAATTTGATGATTAAAAATAATTTGAGATACATGATATTATTCTGAATATTAATAATATAAAACCCATCCATAACAAATATTGATAAAATAACAAGGAATATAAAGGAAAACTAATCCGTTAACATCCGAAACGATGATAATACTAAGATATTATTAACAAATCAGTGTTAAAAGATCATATATGATATCATATTAAAGTCTATGATTATTGTATATTTTAATAACAATTATTTCACCATTATATAGGAGGTTAACCTACCCTTAATCAAGGAAAAGTACAAGGTAATGGTTTATTTCACAATCTATTCATTATCCAAGGTTATTTATACGTAATTATCTACTATGACCTCTTTATCATCCACATCCATGTTTCTTAAAAATGTATTTCAAATCATTCTTACTATTTTACAGACTATGGGTTAAAGTCATTTATACCCTTGTTGTCTTTTTATAAGAAGTTTATAAATGAATCTCTATGTCATTTTCCAAACAAGGTCCTTTTTAACCTTTTCTACAGAATTAAGGTGAGAATGTATTTCTTAACTTATACGGTGGGTGCAGCTATTTTACACCATTATAAAATTGTCGAAGTTTCTCTTACAATCATATAAGAATATTTTCAAAGAAAATGTTTTATTTTATAATTATGTGACATTTAAATGATTTCAAAAAAGAGATATTTCTCTCAAATAGTTTTGATTTAATCTATGTCAACATCCTTTGATAGATTTTAAGCTTATTTGAAGTTGATTTATTATAATACAAAACTTCCATATTGTATTGAAGGTTTTGTGATAAGTTTGACTGTGGATGTGTTATTTTTATACCATTCATGGTTTATAGATTTGTATTTTTCATTTCATATGCTAGTTTTAATACGAATATTTATGTTATGTTTAAACCTGTTCATATGAGGAATGCATTGGACTTAATAAGTGACGGGTAGAGCCCGTTATAGCTCCTCGATGCATCGGTAGGTCTCATGAGACAAACTAGTGTCTTGGATCAAGGCCTTGACAAAATCTCATATGTAGTCTTGGCACAAGGCCTTGACTCTATGGTTATGATAGTCTGGAATTATGCATTCCATCATTATGAAAGTGGTTGGCATTATTTCATTTTATTTCTGCCATATTATGTTGAAGTTCAAGTTTAAAATGCTTTTGTTTTAGTTATACATTTCCTTAAATGTTTATGCTTATTTATGAAAGTTTCTGCTATGTTATTATCCTTACTGGGCATTTGAGCTCACCCCTTTCTATGTTTTACTTTTCCTAGGATGTGAAGAAGTGTTTTATGAATGACCTGCAGGGAAAGTATGAGGGGATATGAGTGTGGAATATGGAGACTATGTTGTTGTACTTTTCATTTTATGATGTAATGTAAACTTTATGAATGTATCTAGTGATTCCAAGGCTACTAAACTAATCGGTCTTTCGAGACTTGATCTTTTGTGATCATTATAATGTTATGTAATAATGAACTGTCTATGGGTAACTAGGGTTGGGGCATTACAAAGTATGTGACATCTATCCCCTTTATCACCTTGTATTTAGATGTTGTTTCCATAGGGATAGAAAATATATAACATAAATATAAACATTTATACATGATTTATCTTATAAGGAAAAAAAATATATTTGGGGGGAGTTTTTAAAAGTGGAAAGTTGTGATGTCACAATGTGTTAAATATTTAAATAGTTTATTGATGTGGATGTAAGGAGTTGTTCTGTATAGGTTTAATTCTATTTTGATGATGAATTCTAGAGTGAATGAATTTATTCAAAACAATTCTTAGTCACTACTTTATAGACATCATGATATTGTTGTTCAATGGTTATTATTTCCTACATTGATTTGTCTCATGTTGGATTAAAATTTTTGGATAGTGATCTATTTCTTGAGTTTCAAAGTTTCACTAATTTATATTCCATGGCTGACAACAAAATCCACAGGGGGATGTTGATACCAAGAAACTTTGTGGTGTTGTTGATGTAAGAAGAAGACGGTTATTTTTAAAGAAGGATTGATTTAAGTGATATATTTTGTTGAATCTCATAAATCACTTTAATCTGTTGAGATTCCCTTATAATGTTCTGAATAGAGTTTTTGTTGATACATGGAGTCCAACAGAGTGATTATAATAGACCAAGTTCAAAAGACCAAGTATGACAGAAAATGTTCTAGCAATATCATCAAACTGAGATGTTTATATAAATAAAATCTGGTTATGTTTTGCCATTTTTTAGTACAAGTATAAGGATCATTATATGTAATTAATTATCCTAGATAATGTTGGTAAAAGTAAAAAGTTATTAGAACTTGGTAGAACTATGGTTCCCAAAAAAAAAGAAGGTTCGTTGAAGTTTTGTCAGATGAAGAGACATATGAAGTGTATCAGATAGACTTATACACAAGTAATGGTGTGAAGTGAAGAAGTTTAAAATATAGATCTAGGAGAAAATTCATCAGATATAGAACACCATATATAATTTTACAAAGTCATATGATATAGTACCTGAGATATACTTTTAAAAAGTCATGAGACAAATTCCAACATATGAACCTTTTCAAATTCATCAGACATAGAAGTTTTTCTAAATTATTAATAGGAATTATATTTAAAAATAAGTCATTAGATAGAGTTACTCTTAGATATAAAAGAATAGGGAACATGGAAATCTTACTGGATGTAAAATTATGAATTTTACCAAATGGATGATTTTTCATAATGTTTTAATGAATAATGGCTTTTGAAATTAATTTAATTTTTGTTGGAAAAGAAATTAAATGTGAATATTTTGAGCTAGATATTTAACAATCCATTAACCACAAAGGAAGTTTTATGATTCTATACATGATTTAAAGAATGTTTTCAGAACATTGATGCAAAAATTTAATTAATTCTTCATGAATATTTTTGAATCCCATTAACCCATAGGTTTGAATATAGAAAATTGAAGAAAGTTTTAGCGATATATTCAAAGTTTGAGTAAGAACATTAAACTTTAAGTTCATAGTAATACCTATGTTTTTGGAGAAAGGATGAATATATAAAGGGGAGACAATGCATCAAGGAATGTTTTACCAGTATATTTATTGCTAGAAGAACATCTAAAGAAGTGAAGTACCATGTTACCCGATAGAGTTTCCCAATTAGTTGGCATCAGATAAGGAATGAGGTGATGTGATTAGAAAAATATAGGTGATCAGATGAACATGGACCAAATATAATCAACAAATTAAGTCAAACCAAGGGTACCAAATGGATAAGTGATCATAAATAAAGTTTCCTCCAAAAATAGTAAAATAAGTTCTTGCTAACTACAATGTAAGAAAGTATAGTGGGAGAACTTGTAAGAAGGAAGGCATGTAGAAAGGATTATAGTGAAAAATTAACAAATCATTTTGGTAAAGGTTATTTTATTGTTATAAACATTATTCTATAATATTATCTATTCAAGTAGAACATGCATTATCTATTGACTATATTTCAATGAAAGTGATGGATATCCCCCACTTCCTATAACCAATAATGGATTATTTTCTAGTGGAAATGTGGTTTTTAATTATTTCAGAACCAAGTCAAGGACCAGCTACTATTAATAAGTAGTGAAACATGTAAATAATTATGTTCTTGTGGGTGTGTTTTTTTCTAGTGATATAAATTATCATTAACCATAGGTGAATGTTTTTCTTAAAGAATGAAAACATAAAATGAATTGATCACTAATTCACCCCTCTTAGTGATTACATAGATCCTAACTGGACATCTCATATTCCACTTTCTAATTTCATGGAATATTATTATTCTATGTAACCATGGTTTTTTAATAATGATTTAAATTCTTATTTGATGTTATATGTTATCTTTTCATTGTCATCAAATTTTTACTAACATTTCAATGATATGTTTTACGATTATGTTATCATGAATAATTATGAATTCTTATGATTCCATGATCTTATTGAATTAATCATATTATTTTTTCATGATAATATCTCTCACATTTTAATGATATAGTTATTAATACTATATATATCATTGATAATGTTTTACTAATTAATATTATATAAGGTTATGTTTAGATTGGAATAATTTATGTAGATTTTTTGATGTTGAATTAGATGTCAAATTGGGTGATAATAAAAAAATTATTATAGTCTCTAATGTCAACAAACAATTGTGTATTGTAGGTGTGATTAAAAATTGATAATATATCTATAATAAGGTATAATGATGACTATTATTTTTAGTAATATATTATTGTGTGAGAGAATATGGGTAACGTGTTTATTTTTTACACCAAATCTTAATATTCAAGCTGTTGGGGGATTAAATTGGTATCAGATTAGGGATAAGTTATTTTTAGGGATATGATTAAGAAGAAGAAATGTGTAAAACCTAAGGAAATATAGGTTTATCCAAAAATAAAATTTTGTTAGAATAATAGTTTCATAGTTTAATTAATAGTGTTATAAGTTTTTTAAGGGTGACATAGGTTATGAAAATCCAATATTATATATTTCATATGATTGATTTATTTTGTTTAATAATATGTTATCACTTAACTCAATAATCACATTCGTTTTATTTAATGGATGGAAATAGCATAATTTAAGAAAATAACTAACATTATGTTAAATTATATATTTATCCCTACTATCAAAGAAAAAAATATTGATATATCGTGAAAATTATACTTAATATTCTTACACAACTATATTGGGTTCTTAATAGTGACATAAATCATGTCCCGATCCCAAAGACACCAATGAAAAAGTAACATGAAATCAAATCCTTCATATAATGACAACCATCATCCATTAGTGGACCCTAAAATAAATTAATTGTTTGAAAATGTTTCCACTGGATTGAAAATAAATATTTTTTTTGTTTGAATCATACAAAATTCAAATTGTTTTTCTATTAATTTGAATTTGATTTTGATATATTGTGTATACTGATCTGGACATGACAAAATTATATATTGTGGTATCGTTAAAAAAAACCTTGTGATATAGTTATTTTATCTAATGTATGTAACTCCTCAAAATTTACTAGAAGATATTTCCTATAAATATAGTCATTATTATTTTGGAATTATAATATGAAACTACTATATTTTTTTGATTATATCATCATATTTCAAATATATATTTAAAAAAATAATTTAAATAGATTAAAAATTCATTGATAAATTAAGGTCATGGAAAAGATAAAAGAATATCCAATGTCCTACCTTGAAAATATGACAGCACATGTAATAATCCATGTTATGATCATGGATATAAAGAAGGATTATAATAATTTATAACTAAATGTGGGAGAATATTCTATATTTCAATTCAGATAATGATGAAATTGAGACAATGAGTATGTAATATTTTGAGTAAATATTTTTCACATACTCTCTATCTTAAAACTGTGAAAAAATTATTTTTATGTTAATAATTATGAAATGTATATAAATCCCTATGGGGAGAACATAAAAATACTTTCATGGTTACTATACAAAAACCTAATTAAATATATGATTCTTATCACCTAATAATTAATCATAGGTGTCATAAATATCAAATAATAACACAAATGTAACATCCCCAGATCTGACACTCTCTCATGTGGCCAAAAAGGGTTGGTTACGAGACCTCAAGTGCGCCTCCCCATTTTCCAGAGGCGGCCTACTAATAGAGGGGGTGTGAAATGTTTTGTGGGAAGACTATAACCGTTTCTATTAAGTGTCATATATGTATAAAATAAAACATATATATGAAAGAAATCAATGTATATACATAGAGGAAAAAACCAATAATATCCAACTGAATAATCCAATGAATAATAGAAGAATAATGTAATGATGTGTTGGAATGTAACTAAATTTCATGCTAAAAAAACACAAGTAAAATAATAGAAGACACAAATATAAACTCAAAATTCCTCGGTCCCATACCCCATGTCTTTCTCAACTCCAAACCCAAGCCCATGCAATAAGCAAAAATCAACAGTAAGGTCCTTTTCCCTTATCCAAAACTGCTTCCATGTAATCTTATCTGGTACCAAATGATGACCTAAATAGGGTACGAGTATAACTCAATAGGTTGAAACCACCATGTCTAAACTAACCAGTATAATAGGAAGTGTATGGAATAAAGTAATAAATAGGTGTATTAATTAATTCCAAAATTAATAAAATACAAAAAACAACCTTCTTTAGCTCTGTGATGGAATATCTTTGAGTATTTCTTACAACCATGCCAACCACAACCATATTACCATTATAAATTAACCTAATTCAATGCCAAATTGAAATATATTAGATAATTTCATATGAAAATGCTAACCAACACCATATAACCATGGTATATTCAAAAACATTATAGTTAAAACCCTATAAGCATTACAACATCCAGGTTAAATCCCTATAATCATCACAACATGGGACAAAGAAAAACATACTCCCTATAAGAATTGCAACATGGGTCTGGGCCAATACCACTAAATATTATCATTAAAACATATAAGTTTGAAAATTATAAGGCCAATCCCAATATATAATATTTTATGCATAGAACACAAGTCCTATCATTCAACATGGATATCACAATATCATGTCATAAATATCAGTGGTTAATTATGTGAATTACCATTTTTCTTTTATATAACACTTAAATTAAAAAAATTGATTAAATATCATAAAAATAATCAATAAGCCAAAACTTAGGGATTATATATCAAATAATCACCCAAGGACTCATGTCATGTTAAACAATCTTTAAGAATTATCTAATTCAATTATGTTCATGGGTTTCTCACCCAACGGGTGGCCATAAGCTAGGTTAGAATCCAATTAAAATAAAAGTAATTAAAATAAGGATCCCATTTATTATTTAATTGATTTTTTATACACTCTACATATAGCATCCCGCCTCTTTATCACATAAACATTCATTACATTTTACAAAACCGAGGATCTTTAAGGTTTAGTGTCTTGGAAACCAGGAACTTTAAACATGAAAACATAAAACATTCTTCTAAAACACTTGAAAGGCTTCTCCTCATGTTCATCCTAGGTTCATTACTGCATCACATAACCTGGTAGCATACATCAAAAGAAAGGATGAGCAAAAAGCCCAGTAAGGAAAACAAGAGAAACATTTTACATGTGAACTTGAGATACTTCAATAAGGTCATGAAAAAGAACTTTAAGGAATGAGAATGAAATAAGGAGGCATATCATAATAAAAATAACATTTTTCATAACTTGAAAATGTGGCTACATAATTTAACATAGACAATCATGAACATATCACCAAGGTCCATCCCCAAGGTGTCATTTGAAAATTACCAAGGTTATTCACCAAGTTATCGTGAAAATTGTAATCTCTAGTGGTTACATCATTACCCAATGCATTGGAGCGCTATCAGGGAACACCCTTAAATTTGCCTTTATTATCATGTGAGAAACATATATCATCATCAAACATTTCATAAATAACCCATATAGCATAAAATAAATGGGTTTCATTTCATAATCACAACGTTTTAAAAACTGCTTTAAAGACATAATCTTTACGTCACGTTAAAACCCACAGAAAAGGAAGGTGGGTCTCATATATGTAAATCCCAGAATTTAAAATAGAACATTTTTTTATATATGTGAATACCCCTTTAGAAGAAATAGCTTTGTGTAATCACTTAATAATATAAAAGAACTTTGGAAAAAGAGAGAGACATTTTGATACGGAAATTCTGCAGCATAATGGCAATGTTACGAGGTTTTAGAAGAGATTAAAAAGGGAGGGAAAATGGGTCAAACAATCATAAATGACGCATAAAACAGTATATGGACAGAATAAGAAGGATACATTATCATGGTAAAGAAATTTCAAGGACATACCATTTGAAATGAAAAATATGGAAGGAAGACAAAAATTAGATTTCTCTTATGAATGTTCGGCAGCCTAACGTCGTTACATAAACTTCAAATAAAATGATTTGAAAAGATCAAATAGGGTCTCTCATCATTTGAACATAAGAGTTCATTATGATAGATATATAGATAATTCCCCAACATAATTTAAAAGGAACTTGAAATACTTGACATGAAAGTAGAAATTTGAAAAGAATGAGAAGGGTGAAAGAATCCACTAAAAAATTCGGCAGCCTAACGGCGCCACTTAAAACTTCAAAATACTGAATTGAAGAGATCAAATGGGGTCTCTCATCATATGAACATAAGAGTCCAGTATGATAGATATAGAGATCATACCCCAACATAACAAAAATTAACTTGAAATAATTGACATGAAAGTAGAACTTCAAAATGAGAAGGGTGAAGAACCACTTAAAAATTCGGCAGCCTAACGGCGCCACTTAAAACTTGAAAATACTGAATTGAAGAGATAAAATGGGTTATCTCATCATATGAACATAATATTCCAGTATTATAGATATAGATATCATAACCCAACATAAAAAAAAGGAACTTGAAATAAGTGACATGAAAGTAGAACTTCAAAACGAGAAGGGTGAAGAACCACTTAAAAATTCGACAGCCTAACGGCGCCACTTAAAACTTCAAAATACGGAATTGAAGAGATCAAATGGGGTATCTCATCATATGAACATAAAAGATCAGTATGATAAATTTAGATATTATAACCCAAAATAATAAAAAGGAACTTGAAATACTTTACCTAAAAATAGATCTTGAAAAATGAGAAGGGAGAAAGAATCCGTTACAAAAATTTCGGCAGCCTAACGGCGCCACTTAAAACTTCATAAAACGAAATAATGAGAGTAAGAGTGGATCTCTCATTATATTAACATAAAAAGGGTAGTAAAAGGAGCATAAAAGAACATCCTCCAACATAAGAAAATGGATCATAAAAGGAATGACATAAAAGAGATTACTTGAAATTAAAGAGAGAGGTCAGATCCCTTACCTTAAAACATAACTCTTAAAACTCAAAGGTTGGGACCTTGAGGGCTTGGGGGCACCATGGGAGGACTCCTTGGGAGGTAATGAGACCAGAACTTCGTTGGGGGAGAGTGGGGAGTCGAATGGATGAGAGGATGGCTTGGTATTTATAGGGAAAGTGAGGGGACAGGGCATTAATGGCCAAGGGACACCTCATTAGTGGTTTTGGCAAAACCATGGGCTTTCCCATGGTATTTTCCCATGGTATTGGCCACTTGGGACACCTAATACCTTATATTACTATTCATAAGTCGACCATATTGATTAAATACTTAATACATCATTTAATGATGTCATTAGACACCCGTAACTTAAAAACTGTATTTTCACTATTCATCGAAAATTCAACTTTCTCAGAATAATCCCAAAATTTCACCTTAACCAAATATCAACGCTTTGATTACGAATATGAACTCTATTTTATAAAAATAATTTTCTAAATATTTTTAATTTAATTTTTAAACAAAAACACTATTCACCGAAAATTAATTTTTTCAGAAAAAACCCAAAAAAATACCATAGCATAATATCAGTGCTCTGAGTTCAAAAATGAAATCCGTTTTATAAAAATAATTTTCTAAATATTTTTAATTAAATTTTTAATTAAAAAACACTATTCACCCGAAAAAACTAATACTTGAATAATAATTTATGAAACCGTTATTTAACCATTTTATTGAATCACATTACTTAATCAAGGTGCCTAGATTATATTAATAATTTCTTTAAGTGAGATTACTAATCCATTTAGACACATTACTAATCCTAATCATAAAATCACTATTCATAATTTACTATTAATCAAAAATTATGTTGATCTTATTAGACTCTAAATTTCGTACTGAACAAAATTGTAGAAGACCATTTTTCGAAAATCATTACACATTTTTAATTATTTAAGGTTTACACAACCATTTTTAAAATATCATTTTTCTAAAATTCATCAAAAATATGCAAACTATATTTATCCGGTCATTTGAAAATTCATAAACTTCATCATAAGAATATATCCCAATTTTTATTTAAAACAAAGGATTGCACAAGGCAGTTACGGTCTCCTTACATAGCCCCTTATCACACCAGCATAGAACCTAAGTGTAAGGTGTGCTAAGGTGAGAGAATCTGAGGGAGGCTCGGCTAACATCGCACGAGTAGTAATTTCTATTAGTTTGAACTTCTTGCAAAGGTGATTCCGTTCTAACTTCACACGATGAAGTTCGGCTTGGGTTTGGTCTAGAGCAAAGCCCAATGGTGCTACCTCCTTCCCAAGTTCTGTTAGATGGGCTTCGATTGGTCCAAGACTACTGGGTGAGGCCATCGAATCTTCTTTCTATAATAATTCACCAAGATTACTTGAATTTAGAGGCAATAATCAAAATGTTTAGTTTCCAGTGGTCATATTGACCAATGGTCATATAACAGTCAAAGTCCAACAGTCTCATTTTAATTATACTCATGTTATCAAATGAAACATTTTTCTTGAGTAAAAAAAATAAAATAAAATAACACACAAAATTAGGAAACAATATTTATTCAAAATTTCGGGTCGTTACAATCTTCCCCCCTTAAGAAATTGCATCATCGCAATTTTTTTTAAAAAACGGGTTTTGAAATTTCATTGAAAGTCCCACATCAGAAAAGGAGTCAGAAAAACAATTACTTTAAAAGAAAGAAAGTGAAGTACAAAGGTCACCAGAGTTAACCCACACTAGGATTCCATGGAGGAAAACATGGAAATAGAAGAAAAACAAAGGGTCAAGTTCTGGGGGAGAGTGATAGAGAACATGATTAGGAGAACGTTAACCATAAGAAAATCCAAAACTTATGATGTGTGTAAACGGTCTTTGATTACCTAGTAGGAAACGTAAACCAACAACGTTTTTGTTTTACGTTCCTTTTCATAATTTTGAGGAATTCATTTACAACATAAAACAAAAATATAAGAAAATATACCTATCTTCATGTAGAGTTTCATCCTTTAAAAAGTTTCTACCCAAAACTAATATTTTCTCCAAACTATGAGCATTCAAACGTACTTGGTCTCATCAAAACAAAAGAATCATCTTCATAATCCACAAAAGATTAACTATCTATTTCTTCTATCTTTAAACACTATCCCAAAAATAGAAAGGGTAAGGTAAAACAACTCTTCAAAAAGAAATAATCCCATAGGAATAGAAACTACTTTTAAATCTTCAAAGTTACATGGTACTACCCAAATTTCAACATAGTCCATTCCATAAATAACGGTCCTTAAAATTCCTCAAAATAAACCAAACTATGATTGAAACCCAAATACATGAAGGATTTGATAACATAGTCTTCCAAAATAAACTTCATTGTTCATCTCCAAACAACATCAACCACTCCTAAAATCTTATAACAAAATTATCTAACCTAAACATATTTTACCCAAGATAGGTTAATCATTCCCATAAGTAACCTCAATTACTATAAGTCCACCTTAAATTCATCAATTCTTCAAAATATAAGTCAACCTTACTCCATGAAAATACCGTAGTAATCTATTTACCTCGATCATATAGGGTCCCCAAAATAGTGAATGTATTCCAAAATAATAATCATATTTTAATCCCCTAATCATCCCTGTCATATTAATACGACAATCGTCGCATTTCCTATCACATTGGTTATTGGGACATGTTCTTCCATTTCCCACCATTAACTAAGAAGAGAAAGCATAATTAGGGACTTAACTACTTATCCAATAATCATGAAAAGGAACTGAAAGCATATAAGGATAACTTGTAGAAGAAAAGTATACCCTAACTTGTGATCCCCTAGGTTCCCATTTAGGTTATCCATGATCATATATTCTTATGTGAATCTTTATTTTATTTTATCTTTGTTCCTTTAACAATGGTTCATACTAAGCTTATGAATTTACCAAAACATATCCCCCGGGATTGTCATAACCAAGAGTGCAGCAAGGCCCGTTGTCGTGTACAAGTTCCCGTTCGAGTCTAGCTCAAAGCGGTGTTTTCGGGTTTTACCCCTATATACATCTGTGCCAGAGCCACCTCTACCTGCTCGTATCCAGATAGGGATGTATTTGCTTGGAAACCCCTTACTCAATACTCACCAAAATACCAGGAAGATTTCCTATTTTTTTAACTTTTCTATAGGGTTCTTCCTAGAGTTTTTATATCCTAATTTCCACAAATAACTAAACCATCCTTTGATACCAACTATATCATCCCGCCTCTTTATCACATAAACTTTCATTACATTTTACAAAACCGAGGATCTTTAAGGTTTAGTGTCTTGGAAACCATGAACTTTAAACATGAAAACCTAAAACATTCTTCTAAAACACTTGAAAGGCTTCTCCTCATGTTTATCCTAGGTTCATTACTGCATCACATAACCTGGGAGCATACATCAAAAGAAAGGGTGAGAAAAAAGCCCAGTAAGGAAAACAAGAGAAACATTTTACATGTGAACTTGAGATACTTCAATAAGGTCATGAAAAAGAACTTTAAGGCATGATAATGAAATAAGGAGGAATATCATAATAAAAATAACATTTTTCATAACTTCAAAATGTGGCTACATCATTTAACATAGACAATCATGAACATATCACCAAGGTCCATCTCCAAGGTGTCATTTGAAAATTACCAAGGTTATTCACCAAGGTATCGTGAAAATTGTAATCTCTAGTGGTTACATCATTACCCAATGCATTGGAGCGCTATCAGGGCGCACCCTTAAATTTGACTTTATTATCTTGTGATACACATATATCATCATCAAACATTTCATAAATAACTCATATAGCATAAAATAAATGATTTTCATTTCATAATCACAACGTTTTAAAAACTGCTTTAAAGACATGATCTTTACGTCACGTTAAAACCAACAGAAAAGGAAGGTGGGTCTCATGTATGTAAATCCCAGAATTTAAAATAGAACATTTTGGTATATATGTGAATACCCTTTTATAAGAAAGAGCTTTGAGTATTCACTTAATAATATAAAATAACTTTAGAAAAAGAGAGAGACATTTTGAGACGGAAATTCTGCAGCATAACGACTATGTTACGAGGTTTTAGAAGACATTAAAAAGGGAGGGAAAATGGGTCAAACAATCATAAATGACCCATAAAACAGTATATGGACAGAATAAGAAGGATACATGATCATGGTAATGAAATTTCAAGGAAATACCATTTGAAATGAAAAACATGGAAGGAAGACAAAAATTAGATTTCTCTTATGAAAGTTCGGCAGCCTAACGACGTTATATAAACTTCAAACAAAATGATTTGAAAAGATCAAATAGGGTGTCTCATCATGTGAAAATAAGAGTTAAGTATGATAGATATAGAGATAATTCCCCAACATAATTAAAAATGAACTTGAAAGACTTTACATGAAAGTAGAACTTTGAAAAGAATGAGAAGGGTGAAAGAATCCACTAAAAAAATCGGCAGCCTAACGGCGCCACTTAAAACTTCAAAATACTGAATTGAAGAGATCAAATGGGTTCTCTAATCATATGAAAATAAGAGTCCAGTATGATAGATATAGAGATAATACCCCAACATAACAAAAAGGAACTTGAAATAATTGACATGAAAGTAGAACTTCAAAACGAGAAGGGTAAAGAACCACTTAAAAATTCGGCAGCCTAACGGCGCCACTTAAAACTTCAAAATAATGAATTGAAGAGATCAAATGGGTTCTCTCATCATATGAACATAAGATTCCAGTATTATATATATAGATATAATACTCCAACATAAAAAAAGGAACTTGAAATAATTGACATGAAAGTAGAACTTCAAAACGAGAAGGGTGAAGAACCACTTAAAAATTCGGCAGCCTAACAGTGCCACTTAAAACTTCAAAACAATGAATTGAAGAGATAAAATGGGGTATCTAATCATATGAAAATAAAAGATCAGTATGATAAATTTAGAGATCATAACCCAAAATAATAAAAAGGAACTTGAAATACTTTACAAGAAAATAGATCTTGAAAAATGAGAAGGGAGAAAGAATCCGTTACAAAAATTTCGGCACCCTAACGACGCCACTTAAAAATTCATAAAACAAAATAATGAGGGTAAGAGGGGATCTCTAATTATATGAACATGAAATGGTCAGTAAGATGAGTATAAAAGAACATCCTCCAACATAAGAACATGGAGCATAAAAGGAATGACATAAAAGAGATTACTTGAAATTAAAGAGAGAGGTCGGATCCCTTACCTTAAAACATAACTCTAAAAACTCAAAGGTTGGGACCTTGAGGGCTTGGGGGCACCATGGGAGGACTCCTTGGGAGGTAAGGAGACCAGAACTTCGTTGGGGGAGAGTGGGGAGTCGAATGGATGAGAGGATGGCTTGGTATTTATAGGGAAAGTGAGGGGACAAGGCATTAATGGCCAAGGGACACCTCATTAGTGGTTTTGGCAAAACCATGGGCTTGCCCATGGTATTTTCCCATGGTATTGGCCACTTGGGACACCTCATACCTTATCTTACTATTCATAAGTCGACCATATTGATTACATACTTAATACATCATTTAATGATGTCATTAGACACCCGTAACTTAAAAACTGTATTTTCACTATTCATCGAAAATTCAACTTTCTCAAAATGATCCCAAATTTCACTTTAACCAAATATCAACGCTCTGATTACAAATATGAACTCTATTTTATAAAAATAATTTTCTAAATATTTTTAATTTAATTTTTAAATAAAAACACTATTCACTGAAAATTCATTTTTTCAGAAAAAACCCCAAAAATTACCATAGCATAATATCGGTGCGCTGAGTTCAAAAATGAAATCCATTTTATAAAAATAATTTTCTAAATATTTTTAATTAAATTTTTAATTAAAAAACACTATTCACCCGAAAAAACTAATACTTGAATAATAATTTATGAAACTGTTATTTAACCATTTTATTGAATCACATTACTTAATCAAGGTGCCTAGATTATATTAATACTTTCTTTAAGTGAAATTACTAATCCATTTAGACACATTACTAATCCTAATCATAAAATCACTATTCATAATTTACTATTCATCAAAAATTATGTTGATATTATTAGACTCTAAATTTTGTACTGAACATAATTGTAGAAGACCATTTTTCGAAAATCATTACACATTTTTAATTATTTAAGGTTTACACAACCATTTTTAAAATATCCTTTTTCTAAAATTCATCAAAAATATGCATACTATATTTATCCGGTCATTTGAAAATTCATAAACTTCATCATAAGAAGAAATCCCAATTTTTATTTAAAATAAAGGATTGCACAAGGCAGTTATGGTCTCCTTACATATCCCCTTATCACACCAGCATATGACCTAAGTGTAAGGTGTTCTAAGGTGAGAGAATCTGAGGGAGGCTCGACTAACATCGCACGAGTAGTAATTTCTATTAGTTTGAACTTCTCGCAAAGGAGATTCCATTCTAGCTTCACATGATGAAGTTCGGCTTGGGTTTGGTCCAGAGCAAAGCCCAGTGGTGCTACCTCCTTCCCAAGTTCTGTTAGATGGGCTTCGATTGGTCCAAGACTACTGGGTGAGGCCATCAAATCTTCTTTCTATAATAATTAACCAAGATTACTTTTATTTAGAGGCAATAATCAAAACGTTTAGTTTCCAGTGGTCATATTGACCAATGGTCATATAACAGTCAAAGCCCAACAGTCTCATTTTAATTATACTCATGTTATCAAATGAAAAATTTTTGTTGAGTAAAAAAAATAAAATAAAATAACACACATAATTAGGAAACAATATTTATTCAAAATTTCGGGTCGTTACAATCTTCCCCCCTTAAGAAATTACGTCCTCACAATTTTTTTTTAAAAAACGGGTTTTGAAATTTTATTGAAAGTCCCACACTGGAAAAGGAGTCAGAAAAACAATTACATTAAAAGAAAGAAAGGGAAGTACAAAGGTCACCCAAGTTAACCCATACTAGGATTCCATGGAGGAAAACATGGACATGGAAGAAAAACAAAGGGTCATGTTCTGGGGGAGAGTGATAGAGAACATGATTATGAGAACGTTAACCATAATAAAATCCCAAACTAATGATGTGTGTAAAAGGTCTTTGATTACCTAGTAGGAAACGTAAACCAACAACGTTTTTGTTTTACGTTCCTTTTCATAATTTTGAGGAATTCATTTACAACATAAAACAAAAATATATGAAAATATACCTATCTTCATGTAGAGTTTCATCCTTTAATAAGTTTCTACCCAAAACTAATCTTTTATCCAAACTATGAGCATTCAATCCTACTTGGTCTCATCAAAATACAAGAATCATCTTCATAATCCACAAAATATTAACTATCTATTTCTTCTATCTTTAAACATTATCCCAAAAATAGAAAGGGTAAGGTAAAAAAACTCTTCAAAAAGAAATAATCCCATAGGAATAGAAACTACTTTTAAATATTCAAAGTTACATGGTACTACCCAAATTTCATCAAAGTCCATTCCATAAATAACGGTCCGTAAAATTCCTCAAAATAAACCAAACTAAGATTGAAACCCAAATACAAGAAGGATTTGATAACATAGTCTTCCAAAATAAACTTCATTGTTCATCTCCAAAAAACATCAACCACTCCTAGCATCTTATAACAAAATTATCTAACCTAAACATATTTTACCCAAGATAGGTTAATCATTCCCATAAGTAACCTCAATTACTATAAGTCCACATTAAATTCATCGATTCTTCAAAATATAAGTCAACCTTACTCAATGAAAATACCGTAGTAATCTATTTACCTCGATCATATAGGGTCCCCAAAATAGTGAATGCCTTCCAAAATAATAATCATATTTTAATCCCCTAATCATCCCTGTCATATTAATACGACAATCGTTGCATTTCCTATCACATTGGTTATTGGGGCATGTTCTTCCATTTCCCACCATTAACTAAGAAGAGAAATCATAATTAGGGACTTAAGTACTTATCCAATAATCATGAAAAGCAACTGAAATCATATAAGGATAACTTGTAGAAGAAAAGTATACCCTAACTTGTGATCCCCTAGGTTCCCATTTAGGTTATCCATGATCATATATTCTTATGTGAATCTTTATTTTATTTTATCTTTGTTCCTTTAACAATGGTTCATACTAAGCTTATGAATTTACCAAAGCATATCTCCCGGGAGTGTCGTAACCAAGAGTACAGAAAGGCCCGTTGTCGTGTACCAGTTCCCGTTCGAGTCTAGCTCAAAGCGGTGTTTTCGGGTTTTACCCCTATGTACATCTATGCCAGAGCCAACTCTACCTACTCGTATCTAGACAGGGATGTATTTGCTTGGCAACCCCTTACTCAATACTCACCAAAATACCAGGAAGATTTCCTATTTTTTTAACTTTTATATAGGGTTATTCCTAGAGTTTTCATATCCTAATTTCCACAAATAACTAAACCATCCTTTGATACCAACTATATCATCCCGCCTCTTTATCACATAAACTTTCATTACATTTTACAAAACCGAGGATCTTTAAGGTTTAGTGTCTTGGAAACCAGGAACTTTAAACATGAAAACATAATACATTCTTCTAAAACACTTGAAAGGCTTCTCCTCATGTTCATCCTAGGTTCATTACTGCATCACATAACCTGGGAGCATACATCAAAAGAAAGGGTGAGCAAAAATCCTAGTAAGGAAAACAAAGAGAAACATTTTACATGTGAACTTGAGATACTTCAATAAGGTCATGAAAAAGAACTTTAAGGCATGAGAATGAAATAAGGAGGAATATCATAATAAAAATAAAATTTTTCATAACTTGAAAATGTGGCTACATCATTTAACATAGACAATCATGAACATATCACCAAGGTCCATCCCCAAGGTGTCATTTGAAAATTACCAAGTTTATTCACAAAGGTATCGTGAAAATTGTAATCTCTAGTGGTTACATCACTACCCAATGCTTTGGAGCTCTATCAGGGTGCACCCTTAAATTTTCCTTTATTATCTTGTGAGACACATATATCATCATCAAACATTTCATAAATAACCCATATAGCATAAAATAAATGGGTTTCATTTCATAATCACAACGTTTTAAAAACTGCTTTAAAGACATGATCTTTACGTAACGTTAAATCCAACAGAAAAGGAAGGTGGGTATCATGTATTTAAATACCAGAATTTAAAATAGAACATTTTGGTATATATGTGAATACCCCTTTAGAAGAAAGAGCTTTGAGTATTCACTTAATAATATAAAAGAACTTTAGAAAAAGAGAGAGACATTTTGAGACGGAAATTCTGCAGCATAACGGCTATGTTACGAGGTTTTAGAAGACATTAAAAAGGGAGGGAAAATGGGTAAAACATTCATAAATGACCCATAAAACAGTAGATGGACAGAATAAGAAGGATACATGATCATGGTAATGAAATTTCAAGGACATACCATTTTAAATGAAAAACATGGAAGGAAGACAAAAATTAGATTTCTCTTATGAAAGTTCGGCAGCATAACAGCGTTACATAAACTTCAAACAAAATGACTTGAAAAGATCAAATAGGGTCTCTCATCATGTGAACATAAGAGTTCAGTTTGATAGATATATAGATAATTCCCCAACATAATTAAAAAGGAACTTTAAAGACTTGACATGAAAGTAGAACTTTGAAAAGAATGAGAAGGTGAAAGAATCCACTAAAAAAATCGGCAGCCTAACGGCGCCACTTAAAACTTTAATATACTGAATTGAAGAGATCAAATGGGGTCTCTCATAATATGAACATAAGAGTCCAGTATTATAGATATAGATATAATACCCCAACATAACAAAAAGGAACTTGAAATAATTGTCATGAAAGTAGAACTTCAAAACGAGAAGGGTGAAGAACCACTTAAAAATTCGGTAGCCTAACGGCGCCACTTAAAACTTCAAAATACCGAATTGAAGAGATCAAATGGGTTCTCTCATCATATGAACATAAGAGTCCAGTATGATAGATATAGAGATCATACCCCAACATAAAAAAGGAACTTGAAATAATTGACATGAAAGTAGAACTTCAAAACGAGAAGGGTGAAGAACCACTTAAAAATTCGGCAGCCTAACGGCGCCACTTAAAACATCAAAATACTGAATTGAAGAGATCAAATGGGGTATCTCATCATATGAACATAAAATATCAGTATGATAAATTTAGAGATCATACCCCAAAATAATAAAAAGGAACTTGAAGTACTTTACGTGAAAATAGATCTTGAAAAATGAGAAGGGAGAAAGAATCTGTTACAAAACTTTCGGCAGCCTAACGACGCCACTTAAAACTTCATAAAACGAAATAATGAGAGTAAGAGGGGATCTATAATTATATGAACATGAAAAGGGCATTAAGAAGGGTATAAAAGAACATCATCCAACATAAGAACATGGAGCATAAAAGGAATGACATAAAAGAGATTACTTGAAATTAAAGAGAGAGGTCAGATCCCTTACCTTAAAACATAACTCTTAAAACTCAATGGTTGGGACCTTGAGGGCTTGGGGGAACCATGGGAGGACTCCTTGGGAGGTAAGGAGACCAGAACTTCGTTGGAGGAGAGTGGGGAGTCGAATGGATGAGAGGATGGCTTGGTATTTATAGGGAAAGTGAGGGGACAAGGCATTAATGGCCAAGGGACACCTCATTAGTGGTTTTGGCAAAACCATGGGCTTGCCCATGGTATTGGACACTTGGGACACCTCATACCTTATCTTACTATTCATAAGTCGACCATATTGATTACATACTTAATACATCATTTAATGATGTCATTAGACACCCGTAACATAAAAACTGTATTTTCACTATTCATCGAAAATTCAACTTTCTCAGAATAATCCCAAAATTTCACTTTAACCAAATATCAACGCTCTGATTACAAATATGAACTATATTTTATAAAAATAATTTTCTAAATATTTTTAATTTAATTTTTAAATAAAAAAACTATTCACCGAAAATTCATTTTTTCAGAAAAAACCCCAAAAATTACCATAGCATAATATCAGTGCTCTGAGTTCAAAAATGAAATCCGTTTTATAAAAATAATTTTCTAAATTTTTTTAATTAAATTTTTAATTAAAAAACACTATTCACCTGAAAAAACTAATACTTGAATAATAATTTATGAAACTGTTATTTAACCATTTTATTGAATCACATTACTTAATCAAGGTGCCTAGATTATATTAATACTTTCTTTAAGTGAGATTACTAATCCATTTAGACACATTACTAATCCTAATCATAAAATCACTATTCATAATTTACTATTCATCAAATATTATGTTGATATTATTAGACTCTAAATTTCGTACTGAACATAATAGTAGAAGACCATTTTTTGAAAATCATTACAAATTTTTAATTATTTAAGGTTTACACAACCATTTTTAAAATATCCTTTTTCTAAAATTCATCAAAAATATGCATACTATATTTATCCGGACATTTGAAAATTCATAAAATTCATCATAAGAAGAAATCCCAATTTTTATTTAAGACAAAGGATTGCACAAGGCAGTTACGATCTCCTTACATAGCCCCTTATCACACCAGCATAGGACCTAAGTGTAAGGTGTGCTAAGGTGAGAGAATCTGAGGGAGGCTCGGCTAACATGGCATGAGTAGTAATTTCTATTAGTTTGAACTTCTCGCAAAGTCGATTCCGTTCTAGCTTCACACGATGAAGTTCGGCTTGGGTTTGGTCCAGAGCAAAGCCCAGTGGTGCTACCTCCTTCCCAAGTTCTGTTAGATGGGCTTCGATTGGTCCAAGACTACTGGGTGAGGCCATCAAATCTTCTTTCTATAATAATTAACCAAGATTTCTTGTATTTAGAGGCAATAATCAAAACATTTAGTTTCCAGTGGTCATATTGACCAATGGTCATATAACAGTCAAAGCCCAACAGTCTCATTTTAATTATACTCATGTTATCAAATGAAACATTTTTGTTGAGTAAAAAAATAAAATAAAATAACACACAAAATTAGGAAACAATATTTATTCAAAATTTCGGGTCGTTACACTACATCGGTTCGGTAACAATATTTCTTAAACAATGAAATTATCAAACCATAGGGTTAATATTTTTACCCCCTACTTTTATCTAAAGATCCAAAAACACTTCTGATGGAAAATTCATATGATAAAGAAGGTGTGGATGATCAAAAAGGGAATCCTATATAAATACTGATCAAGATCAAGACAAAAACACACACGATTAAAGTATTCCACAACAATGGTAAAAGAACCAAGGAATATGAGGTAGAAATTGAACCCAAACCAGTTACCCGAGATCAAAGGCTTTTTCGGGACATCTCAAAGGGAGTTTGGAACTCCAAATTCACCTGGAAGATTCCCTAAGGTTGAGATGAGAAGTTTTAAGTGGGTTGAAATAAATAATAAACCACACTATATACTTCAAAAACAATAGGTCATGGAATTACAAAGTGTGTAATGTTGTTACATGCTGTGTAATTTTTTTTAATGGGATACGGAAAAAACCCATCACCATGGATTTATTTTATTAAAACACCTGAACATTACATGATGTTTAATCCCTAACTATGGAGTTTAAATGTTTTAAATATTGGTTTTCAGCCTATTTTCCCTTTAAACAACCCAAATACCATTTAAAGCTTCTTAACTTGCTATGAACCCCTGAAAGACTTAACCAATTTATACCCAGACTCCATTAATTAAGATAGCATACTTCTCTGGACTTTAGTTAATTTTCACAAAAAAATATATCCATATGGATCCTCTATAGTTTTTCCCACGTTTTTAAAGAAAAATAAAAACTTACCTAAAGGAATAGTTAATGAAAAACCTAGAGAGAGACATACATGAAAAAACACAAGATCTTAAAACATCCCCGACATATAAAAACTCATCCCTGAGCTACTCCAAGCATCACTATGAGGTATTGGTGAACAATTCTAGAAACTATATTCATATATCATACTCTCTCTCTAAAGTATCCTCCTAAACTCATCCATGCATCCACTACACCTAAACCAAAAGTATAGTCCTACCTCAAAGATATTTCTCACTATGATCCACAACCTGTATCAGATTCCCTTCAAAGGATACATCAACACAAAGCTCAATGTCTGCTATGTTTATCATATGGGAAGGGTCTGGATGATATCTCTATAGATAAAAAACATGGAACACATCATGTATGAAACTATAGCGATGTGTAATGGCTAAATGATACACCACTGGACCAACCCTTGCCGCTATTTCAAACAGCCCAAAAAACATGGGCACTAGATTTCTCTATTTCCTGATACAAAATTATCCCAACCTAGGTGACACCTGGAGAAAAACATGATGACCAACGTCAAATTATAAGGCTTTCATTGATGTTTATCATACGATTTCTACCTTCTCTACACGATCTCCAACTATTGCCTGATCAAATGAACCTACTCAGATGTCTCCTGCATGAGACTATGTCCAACAAGTGCTAACTCACCTACCTCCAGCCAACAAAGAGGGAAATTACACAACCTTCCGTACAAATCATTAAAAGGTGACATTTGGATATATTCCCAAAATCTATTATTATATTAAAACTCAATTACTACCATATATTTCTCCTATGAAGCACCAAAATCCAAAACAAAGGCTCATAACTTATGCTCTAGAACCTGAATAGTCTTCTCAGATAGACCATCAGGTTATGGATGATAAACTGTTCTCAAAATATCTCATGATCCCAAAGACTTATAAAGACCCTTCTAGAAACATGATGTGAAATGAGGATATTTTTATGAAACAATACACCTTAAAACACCATGAAACTGAACAATCTCAGACACATAATGACTGCCCAAATAATCAATCGTGAAGGTTTCCCTGATAGGTAAGAAGTGGAATTCCTTAGTCAGTCGATCCACAATAAGCCATATAGAATCATTATTATGGATTTTCCTAGGTAATCCTATCATAAAATCCATTTTTACACCATCCCATTTCTACTCATGAATGGAAAAGGATGCAAAATCCTAGGTATCCTCTAATGCTCGGCTTTTACCTACTGATAAGTGAAGCATATAGCCATGAAGCTTTCCACCTCCTTCTCCATTCTTGACCACTAGTACTATATATGAATATCATGATACACCTTTTTTAAACTAGGATTCACCACCCTTCTAGATGCATTAAAATACCTAATCAGATCCTCACATAATCCTGTAGGAACCCGTACTCGGCCACAAAAAAGAAGATAATTTCCATTTCTAAGAGTCCATCCTGATAATGTCTCCCCACCATATAATTTTTCTCTTAGAACTAAGGCCTATGGATTAGAAAACATATCAGTCTTAATTTGGTCCAAAATTATGGGTATAACAAATACCAAAGTTAGAGTTACCCATCAGTAAGACTCATAAACATCAAGATGCATGTATGAAAATAGTTCCATTACCCCCCACTCATAACAAGACTCTCGTACCGCCTATGTATGTGTCTTTTGGATCCAGGTGTCAGCAACTAAGTTCCCCTTTACTAGTGTATAATATAATTCATAGTCAAAATACTAAAAATAATTGACCAACCTCCTCTATCAAAGGTTTAGGTCTCACTGAGAAAAGATGAACATGAGGCTCTTGTAGTCTGCGTATACCACAAACCTCTCAACCATGAGATATTTTCTCCAACATCTCAAGAAATATACCACTGATTCTAACTCTAATTTGTGAGAAGGGTAATTCCTCTCATGCAGTCTCTGCTTCCTAGAGCCATAAGAAACCACTCAATCCTCCTATATTTGAACTTCTCCATTTCCAACTCTGAAAGTGTCACGATGCATGGTATAATATTTACCCGAAATAGGTAATGCAAGGATATGTGTTTAAATGTGCCTTCCTTTTAACACCTAAAAAGATCTTTTGCAAGTATCAGAACAAACGAACTTAACCACTTTCTTGGTCATCCCGGACATCGGTGCTACCAAATGGGATAAATCCTAGATAAAGTGTTGATAATAACCCAGTAAACCAAGAAATCTCCAAATCACAAATAAATTATCAGGTCATTCCCAAGATACCATGACTGCAACACTCTCTAGGTCCACTAATACTTATTTCTATGAGATGACATGGCCAAGAAGTTCACTTTATTAATCTAGAAATTATATTTGTTTTTTTTTGGTGTAAAAATGATGATCTCTCAATGCACCCAAAATGATGTAAAGTTGTTTGGAATGGTCATATTCTGTTTGGAAGTACACTAAAATATTGTTGACAAAAACCACCACAAACTGGTCCATAAAAGGATGAAGGATTATATATCATTTTCACCTTAGTCAACCCAAAAAACATCTATATGAAGTCATAAAAGTCGTATATTCCCTTAAAATTACTCTTAGGTATGTCCAATAGTATCACTATCAACTAATGATACCCTAATATCAATTCAATATTGGGGAAGATCTTAACACCTCTCAAATAATTGAAAAGTTCATCAATGCATAGTAAAGGACACTGGTTCTTGATCATCATCTGATTCAACCTCCGATAATCCACACATAAGTATAAAGACCCATAAGAATTATTGGAGAAGAGAATTGGGGAACTACAAAATGATTTACTAGGACATGAAGTATTTAGTTTCTAGATATTACAACTGAACTTTTAACTCCTAAAGCTCTACTAGGACCATTTTGTAAGATTAGATAGAAAATGCCTCTTCTCCCAGCACCAAATCGATCGAGAACTAGATCTCTCATTCGGGTGGTAAGCTGTATAACTCTTTAGGAATGAAATACTAAAAATGGTATAACACCAGAGGAAAATAATCCAACTACATTCGACCATAATATAGAGAAATAATGACTGTATGATCCAAAATGCAATCCAACCTGCACTAAATTGGTCTTGCATGACCAGCCTAAAGATCTCACTCACCTTAGTAAAAATAACCACCTCCTTATAGAGATAGAAAGGTAACTCTCATCATGTAACTATTGATATGAGTTTGGTATAGAAAAAACCAATCCATACCAAGAATCAAGTTGATAAATGTCTTTTCCAGAATAAATAGTCCCAAAAGAAAAAGTAAACACCAATATCTAGAGAACATGACTTGAAACATTTGAGATTCTCTGACCGCACTCCCAATGGTGTCTCAATGTCCAAAGAACCATTGATTATTTCTACATCTAATCCCAAATTATTTTCAAAATGAAAAGATATAAAAGAATGTAATGCTCATGTATCAATCAAAATACAAGCTAAGGTAGATGATTGAAGAATCTTACCTCTAACAGGTAGATGGTTTAAATCCATGATATCCAGAGTAGTCTACATAACATGAAACTGAATTTTCCCTCTACCCTAAGCTCTATTCTAACTAACCTGGACTATTTTCCATGCCTGGTACTACTGATCATGCATTGGGGTACCACGTCCCCTACCTTATCCAAAATGGTCAGTGGAACTCCAACTACTAGCCTAATAAGGTGTAGCTAAACCCCTTCTCTAATTAGGTTCCCATATTGATCCCCTAACACTAGATTAATATTTTAATTATGCATAGAATCTCTAAAGATAACCTAGTCTTTCACATAGATGACACTCGACTATGGGGTAAGGATAGTGCGGGCACTTGTGGCCAAACTTTCCACACTGATAGCATTGGAACATAACACAGCCCTTAGATGGGTGTCCACTGCCCTAATTTATCTATCCACTACTTAGTGGAAACTATCATAGAGACACTTATTTCCACTTGAAGAATACTTTCCCATTTTCCCCGCTAAAATATCATGGCTGCTGCTTGGGGCCTCTCTCAGATTTCCTACCACGATGAGTGACTAGTTCATCACATCATCAAAGCTACTCAAGTGAAAAACATTTACCTATGAACTGATCTCATATCAATGAACATCCGGAAAATGTCTCAACTTAGAGATCTCATCAACTTCCAAATATGGTGCAAAGCACTATAGGTCAGTGAAACATCCATGATAGTCCGACATTGACATGCCCTCCTATGTCAGATGCATGAACTCAAGATCTTTTTCATCCCTCAACATCTTGATATAGAAATGGCTCAATAAATTCACCTTACAGTACTTACAATATAGATCATCATGTTTCCTAGATTCTTATAGAATATCCCACAAATGCTTGTAAGGTATATGGAGTATTTATGTAGTAAGCTTTACCATCCTATCTACAAGTGTCTCAATATTATTAAAGACCGTCTACACTAAATCGGTCTAGAAATTGGTTTCTTGGGGTCTTACTTCCCCAATAAACATTGGATAATTCTATAACTAAATAACTATTATCATGTCAGACATCGAAGGAATGGTACAAACAACCTCCTTTTCCATGGATCACTTGATTCTCATGAATCTGTCATGAAGCTGAACATCCAAATTATCCATAAAAAAAATAGGATGCTTCGGTTCTTATGAGTTAGGAGTGTGATGATTTCCACTATCCTGAAACACAATTATAATATGACAAGGATGAATTATTCTCTAAAAGAAAAACACACACCTTAGAGAACTGGATAACAATAAGGACAACCTCAACAGGTGACTACAATAGAGAACCACTGACACCTGGACTCCCTAAACATGGATTACAAGTTTTTTATCATAACACATCAACTTGTTTCATTTATCTAGTGAAATATATATTTCATATCACAGTTCAAAATGCAATTATATAGAACATTCAAGAATATATATGCCCCTATCATGAAAAATTCATGTCAATATATCCTTATGTTTTTATTATGATGCATGTTTTCTCATCTCATGCCATACTGGGCCATGAATAAAAACCTTAAGAAATAGTATCATCATAAAACAATAACCTCACACAACATATGAATCACTAAAGGTGAAATAACATTAATTGTACTACACACACAATACAGTAGCAATCTCATCCCTGTGCACTTGAATTTTCCCCTGTACACGGGTTATATACCCCCATGTACATAAAAATTACCATGTCTTGACACTTCCAGATATCCTTTCTACCTTTCCCAAAAAATTAAAGTAAAATAAATGAAAACCCACTCCCTTTGATACCACATTGTAACGTCCCCAGATATGGTACTCTCTCACGTGGCCAAAAAGGGATTGTTATGATAACTCAAGTGTGACTCCCCACACACCATCGTTATCGAATAGCAGTGGGGGTATGAAATGTATAATGGGAGACTGTACCCCTAGTATTAAGTGTCTAAGAATTTGAAAATAAACCATATAGATTAATTAAATCAAAGAATATGCATAGTAGAAAAAAAATAAGATACAACTAAACAAGACAACGGATAATAAAAGAATAATATAATGAAATGATGGAATGTAACTAAATTTCATGATATAAAAAATAAAAGTAAATGACTATAAGACACAAATAAAGACTGAAAAGTTCTCGATCCTAAATCCCATGTCAGTACTATCTCTAAACTCCAGCTCATCCTGTATGGAATAATCAACAACAAGGTCTATTACCCTTATCCAAACCTACATCCACATAATATACTCAGGTACAAAATAGAGAACCAAATAGGACATGAGTATAAAAGTGTATGACAAGAGAACCATCTCTAAACTAACTAGTCTGATAAGAAGTTTATGCAATAAAGTGATAGACATGTGTATTAATTAATTTAAAAATTAATAAAATACAATAAAAACCTGCTTTGGATCCATTCCGACATATCTCTTAGAATGTCATACAACCATGCCAATCCCAATCATATAACCATGGTAAATAAACCTAATTAAATACCATTCTAGAAAATCTCAATGTATGTCTTATAACCATGCCAATGACTACCATATAACCATGTATATTTATAGAAATATAGGTTAAATCCCTATAAGAATCTCAGAATCCGGTTTAAATCCTTATAAGCATTACAATATGATATTGGTAAAACCCCACTCTCTATAAGTATTATAGAATGGGATTAGTCCGATCCTACTCAATATTATCATTACAACATATAACTGTGAATGTTCTAGGGATAAACCTGATATATAAGAATTTCAGCATGGAACACAAGTCCCTTCATACATCATGGATATCATAATATAACATCATAAATCTCAATGGATAATTATGTGAATTGCCATTTATCTTTTATATACCACTTTCAATTAAATCTTAATTAATTAATAATCATAAAAATAAGCAATAATCGACAAATTAGGGATTCTATATCAAATAATCACAAAAGGTCTCATGTAATTCTAAACACACCTTTAGACATTATCCAATTCATTTATGTTCATGGTTTTCTCACCCAATGAGTATCCATAGGCCAGATCAGAAGCCAATTGAAACCAATGGACTTTAAGGAATGATCCCATTCATTATTTAATTGATTTTGGGAACACACTATTTTAGATAAATCAAAATATTGCATAAACGTTTCAATTATCAAACCATATGGTTTAATATTTAGACCCCCTACCTTTATCTGATGATCCAAAAATGCTTCTGACAAAAAATACCATGAATAAGATGGTGTGGATGATATCCACGGGAATACTAGAGGAAAACTAATCATGATCAAGAAAAAAAATGAACACGGTCAAAGAATTTCTCTTAAACAGTTGGAGAACCAAGGAATATAAGGGAGAAACTAGACCAAAACCATTTACCAGGGACTGAAGAGGTTATCTGGATGTCTAGAAGGGAGGTTGTAACTCAAAATTATCTTGGAAGATTCCCTAAGGTTGACAGGAGAAGGCTGTAGTGATTTGAAATGAATAATCCACCACATTACAAACTTTAAAACAACAGGTCGGGTAATTACATTCCATGTAATGTAGTTACACATCATGTAATTATTTTTAATGGGATACAATAAAAACCCCATCACCTCAAATTTATTTTATTAAAAAACCCAAACATTACAAGATGTGTAATCCATTTACATGACCTTTAAATGTTAAAAATATTTTTTTTCATCCCATTTTACCTTTTAATAACCCAAAACCCCTTTAAAACTTCTCAACTTACCTAGAACCCATGAAACACTTAACCCATTTATACCCAACGTCCATTAATTCAGATAAACATACTTCAATAGACTTTAGGTCATTTTACTCAATAAATATCTCTACATGGATCCTCTATGGTTTTCCCCAAGTTTTTTTAATGATGATCCAAAACATACCCAAAAGAAAAGTTAAGAAAAAACTCACAGAGATACATACCTAAAAAAAGATGGAATCTTACCCAAAAATATCTTTATGCACATTATATGAATGAAATCACGATTCTTGGCATAATATTGAGTTCCTACTGAAACATATATGTAATCAAATCCCTATATTAATGATATCATCACCTATTTTCATTGGTAAGTGGAAATAAAATACTATATATGAAATTCTTTTTAGGGGGAATGTAACAATATAAAATTTTATATAAATTTTCAATCTCAATAAATGGAATTGATTTTATTTCAATTATATTTACATAAATGTGGTAAAAATAAATTCCTTGATTTACATAAGGAAATTTACATTAAATTATTTATAAAAATTCATACTTTATAAATAGTGGATTGATACATACTTTAATATTAATAAAACTATAGTTTCATAATAAACAGATGTTAATAAAATAATTTCATGAATGAAATATTATTCCTTATAATCTCCCAAGAGATTCATATGATCAAGTTAAACTAACTAAATAATGAAAACACTATAAAATGTTTTAATATTTTCGAATGGGGGAATATAATGAATCTATTGAGTGAGAGACTTTTAGTATCCTTGTTTTCAAAAAGCACCATACACACCTTTAATGTTTTGATTTAACATTAAGATGGATGTTTGAGTTCTGATGTATGTTGACATAATTTTTGATTATATGTTCGGATTAATTAATTTGAAATATATAACTACTAGAACATAGTTCAACCCAATGGTGTAATGTGAAGATTTATATCATCAGATGATAAATACTAAACCTACATCCACCAGACGAGGGAGAAATACATCTGATGTTTCTGTAACTGAATGTAAAAATATAAAAATATGACTATTTTTTATTATTATTGTAAGATCTCATATTTCTAAAACCTTTCCTTTTTTTCTCTCAAATATTTGAGGTATTAATAAGTTTCTAAAATCCTTTTTTCCCTTCATAAGTTTATATGCTTCTTCAGGTGTTCCATTTTCTGATTGTGTGGTCATAAGTTTGTTTGTGAGATAACTTGTCTTACCATGTGATCATAAGTATATTTGTGTGTCCATATGTATGATCGTACAACCACTTATTTTATTCATGCGGTGGATCCATTGTTCACATGATCACTTTTTTATTATTTCAGTTGATTGATGTGTTTTTTTATAGTTGATCATTCGTTTGTTCCTATGGTTGATTTCTATTGTAGTCAATCAATATGATTTACTGGACCAATCAATAGATTATTCATACGTTCAATCGATGTGCTCTACTTGATCATCACAGTCACTTGGTTACTCATGTGGTAAATTTTCCAATTAATGTGGTAAATCTATAAAATCTCTTTACATGTCCAGTTTTCATTTTCGACCATCTACATAAGAAAAAATTCAAGATTAACCCAGAATGAAGTAAAATAATTTTTTAATAAGAAATAATGAAAACATAAATGGAAATGTGAGATTTAAAACCAAGATCAATTATGATGGGTTATATTAATGACTTCATTAACATTAAGATTTTTAAATGTTTAGTGTGGAGGGAATTAAATGGGAATTAAATCTAAACCAAATTACAGGTGAATTAAATAGGAATTTTTACTACATTTTTTGAAATACTAGAGAGATTAATATCTATTTTATTAAAAATGGTAGTTTTTTCCACTTTATAATTTTCATGCTTTATTTCATATTTAAGAGAACCAAAACCTTCACTCTTATGACCATTCTAAAATCAATTGAGTTATTTATTTTAATTCCAGGAAAGCATGCAACCCCCACTCTTCATTGTTTTTGGTGTAGTTGGACATGGACTTATTTAATGGTATGGGATACGATTATTTTATTTTGACTTGTGAAATGTGTGATTTAATCATGATTTAGTTTCTTTATATGATTATATGAATTTAAATTTAAGTAAAATAATAATACATATATCACATGGAAAATAATTATTGAATAATCTTAAAATTTATACAAGAATTGGTAGATTATATTGTATGTTTTTGAATGAACATTGGTAAAAAAAATATTATTGCATGTATATATTTAATTTTTTTTTTAAATTAATGCATATTTTTTTATGATAATCCTATTCTATAAATTTTCTTAAAGGAGAAAAAATAATAATGGCATGTAAAATACTGGATAATAATGCAAAAAGAAGAAAAATTAAAATAATTAATGACTCATCACATGTTGATATGCCATTTATAAATTTATATTATGATATTAATTGTTTTTATGATTATAGAAATAGATAATTTAAATTATAGAATTATCAAATTTTATAGATAATTAATATTTCATCATTTGGGGGTTAAATATTTTTTTGAGTTTTTTGATCACTTTATTTTTTATGATATTATTGATGATGCCTCTTGAAATTTATTATATAGTGTGATATATATTTGGTTATTTATTTCGGTAAATTTTTAGTGAGGTTTACCTGCGTGAAATTGATATACAACATAAATATAATAATATTATGTGATTAGTAAATAAGTCTTATAATTTATTTACTAATTTCCATGAGATTTCATGAACATCAAAATAATGCTTGAATCATGTTTATGTTGATTTCTAGATATTTTTATCCAATTCCAATTAGTATATTGATATATAAATCCTATTTATATTAAACTAGGTTATTCAAGATGATAATTCAAAAGGTTTTTTTCTAAAGATAATTTCACAGGTTGAGAAAAGTTTTCATCAAATTTTAATGCTTGGAATTAATTTTTAATAAGTCCTTATAAGACCCTTAGAATAGTGTGTGTAAAATTCATTTATTTCATTATGTTCATTATCTTCAGTATTAGAGACTTATTTTGAATTCTTTGATTGTGAATTTACAATTGTTGGGATCATTGATAAGCAATGGGTTGGGATCCTAGGGAAACAGTGATGGTTGATTCTGATGATTGTGGGGTGAATTATGATATGTGGAATAGAGTTGGGGATTACACCAGGGTGGTTAGTATGAGTAAAGTGTTTGGATTTTTCATAGATATAATCTTCCATGATTCTTTTAAATGGTTGGTTAGATGAGTTATATATGATGGGTTTCCAAATTCTTGAAAAATTATAACTATATTAATTCCAAGTGCATCATTATTTTGGTAGTTTATGATGAGTCCTAGAGTACCTAGAATTTTTTAAATGTAATTGAGTTAATAATTAAATGGGGATGGTTCATGGTGAGTATAATTGATGATGACATACTTGAGAATATAATTAGGATAGTTATTTTTCTAATTAAACTTTTTTAAAAATAAATAATGTTTTAATATTGTAAATAAATACATATTGATATTAATTAATTAATGGAAGATGAATAGTAAATGATGAACCTTGATGCTTGTGCATGTTTGAAATATAGATTGTAAAAGTAGGAGGTGGGTGTCTAGTGATTCAATAGTAGCTGATGAGTCTAAGTTTAGGTAGTTTCCCTTAGTGTGGTTGAGTTAGACATCCATTTGGAAACTGACACCCAATGGTTTGGGTGTGTGTGAGGGGGGGGGGGGTTAGTTTTGAAACATCCAAGATGGGGGGGGAATATATTTTTGACTTATAACCCTCCCATAATCTCTATTTGTCTATAGATTATGTGCAAGAATATCCCAAGCACCATACTATTGATGTATATTAGTTTTATTGTACATTTATGTTCGAGCTATAATGACATGATGTATAGAACATACATGTATATGGTTGTTGTGGATATGGATTCCCATGGGTTTACCTCCATGGGCTATTCTGATATGAAGTATAATTCATATGCACGGGTTTTAGTGGCTTCTATTCATACACTTGGTTACAAATGAGATGATGATGATTAGGTTATGTCAGGCTATACAGAAAGTAGAATGGTTGTGATATGATTACACAACATACATGAAGACTTATTGAATGGTTTATCATCCAACATTATCCAATATGAAATTATAGTGAAAACTATGTGGGAAGTGGAAGTGGGGTACCAATATTTATATATATAATTTTGATATAGAATAATTTATTTTTATGAATACTTTGTGAGTGGGCGATGGTGAAAATGAGAAAAAAAACATTGTATATTTATGGGAAGAGTTATATTTACTCATTTATCCATTAGGATTTAGTATCCTTTTCCCTTATTTATATGATATGTTTCTCAAAGTATTCTATAGAGTAAACATGTTATGGTCACCCTACATATCAATATTTTGTTTAGGTCCACTTGTGTTGGTTAGTGATAGAATTGGGCATTACATGATTTTGTTGTTATATAGGATTTATTGGGGGATTCATGGTTGCTGTTGAAGTTTATTTTGGGTATTTTTTATTATTATTTTCATTTCTTGTATTACATTATATGTATTGGCATTTATTCTTTATTTATACGTGGAGTTGGTTGATGGTTACAATCTTATCACTTATTCCATAAATTAATATCAAGAATAATACCTCCCATGTGAGTTATTTATATGTCCTCATGGATAGTCTCAAACCCATGGCCTATTAATGTATTGTTTAAAGGTTCATTATCTACTATTCTTGAGTGATTTTGATGGTAATATTTTTTATTTCAAGAAATTTTAGTTCGGAACATCATTTCAAGAGGTTTACATTATAAATATATTATACATTATTCTTGAAATTTTTCTTTATATGATCCATCTTGATTGAATATATTTTAGTTTTTGGAAGTATGATCATAAAATACCTCAATATTAGATATAATATGTGTGAAAAGATATATCTTCGAACACCTTATGTTTGATGAAGTACTGGTGTGGTCTTATTGTGGATCCATTGATCGAAGAGGACTATAAGGATAAGGTTTTTTGTTACTTCTAATGAGATTTTAGTCAAAGTGGATTTATATTTTCAACTTATACATTTTTATAGGTCTACTATGTAGTAACATTAATATCAAATGCACAATTCCTAGTATAACATCTATAAATCCCCATACTACTTTAGATAATACTGGATGCTAACTTTGAATTGAAAGAATTTTGTTGATTAATATTCTCTTTATATGTTTAAGTATTTAAATCCTTAACTACATGAATATTTAACATACTTGGTTATCTTTTGATTGGTTTATTTTAATTACTTTTTTGTAAGTATAAAATTTAAAAAAATTCATTACTTTCTATAGTGACTGCTCCTCTAAATCATTGATGTGTTTAATATCTAATTAATTTTTTTAATAAATTAAAATTTTATATAATATACTCTAATATGATATGTTTTGTAACGTCCTATAAACATAATGGTTAATATATATTAATATTAAATGTTATTATTTAAAATTAATCCACTTCTATATCGTGATGTATATTTACCTTCCATACATTCCTGTTTGGAACCAACACGCGATATTAGATCTTGTCACTTTATTTTTTTTGATACAGAAGACATTAGATCCTAACTATATTTTTATATGGAGATTATTTATATTCTTTTAATAATATATACACATGGTTTTAGAGATAACATATTGACCTAATCATCATTGATTTGTTTCATCTGAACTTGTAGAATTTTCATTACATTATCATTTATAAGGGGATCGATTGTTTTTATTAATACAACCTAAATTCTCCTATGGACATTATAAAATTATAATATGATATGTCCACAAATATTTTATGGTTCATACTATGAATAATAGCATAGACGAATGATTTTTTTATAAACATGGTCCTTGATCATTTTCTTGTGATGACATGAAATTATATAATTTTATAGAAAGAATTATCTACATTTACTCATAATGAACAAATGGAGTATCAAGAAAAATATAAATATTGGAATACCTTGATTTCATTAATTAATTTGAGTATATAAATTAAAATTTAATCATGAGGGATAAATACTGAAATATGGAACAATCTATAGATTACTCACTTTATAACTTTTAATTTTTTTGAGACTTGAAGGGCTATATTTAGAGTTAATTGCCTAGTTTTTTATTTTCTTCTAGAAGAATCAATATCGTGGTTGAATTAATAAATTATGAAAATTATTAATGGAAACCATTAATTAGATGTGGATGAAACTATAGATGAATATGTTGTGGAAAAAGTTATTGATATTATACTAATGGAATGGTAATCTATGAGGATGGATATAGATGACACTATTATTTTGAAGAATCTAAGTCTTGATGATCGACTGAAGAATTTAATGTAATAAATGAAAAAACTTGTGATTGATAATGAGAATAATATTATAAAACATAAAATGGAGTATATTTCAACTTCTATTTTTTAATATCTACTTATTAGATTTAAAATTATACTTCTATGAATAAATTTAAACAATAATTAGACATTATGAATTTAGAAGATAGTAATAGTGGACATTCTCAACTGGCGGGGAGGATGGATAATATTTTTAAAAATAATAACATCTATAATTTTTAGTTGGATAATATAAATGATATGTAATAAATAATATATTATTCATACACTATTTTTTATGAGTAAAAAAAATAATTACATATTAGGCCTAAATGTTCTTAGTTTATGAAAATGTGTAATGGTGGAAAATCGTTGAAATGGAGATAATGAAAGGATTTATATGAAAATAATGATTCATGGTGTCTTAATAAGGGTCCATAATCCAATATAATTAATAATTCATAGGATGATGATAGTTTTATGATAATTTCATTTTTTTAAAATTCTCCTTGAAATGTTTTTTTCATGATGGGGAACGTAAATCCTAAAAATCTCTTTCAATTTTATTTTAATGCTAATGTTTATTTTTAATTGGATAATAATAATATTTCCACATAAATGAAATAATAGTATGATATTACTTCAGTTGATGAAATTAATAGGTATATGTCTTTCCATTGAATGAAAAAAATGTTGATGAATGACCTTAATTTTTATAAAGAAAATATTTGTGTACTGAATGAATGGAGTTTTAATATTTCTTAAATTGTTTCAAAAAATTATTCAAAACTATATAATATAAATGTTAAAAGTTATAATTTATTGGATGGTAAATATAAAAATATCAATGTGATTAGTGAAATTAAGATATAAATTACTATGCTGGATTCCAAAAAAAAACTACTAAAATTGTTTCAATGATGTCGTATGGTTAGAGTAATGAAATCGTTATGATGAAATTGAAAAATAAAAGTTTTTAATAGATTATTGAATAATTTTACAACTAAAAATAATTCATTTAAAAAATCTACCAATAAAATGATGTATAAAATGAAAACATTCAACATAGATATAAAACCATAGAAATATTTATATATTACAATAATTTTTTGTTCAATGTAATGAAACTTTATATACAATGTGTTAGAGAGGATTAAATTAGAGAAAATATTGTTCATTGAAAAAAGTTAAATATCATCAACAACATAAGGACTATATTTATATATATATCTCATATATATACAATAAAAAGGTTTTGATAGATGTTTGTTTCTAAATATATATTTTGTATCATTAACATACCCTTGAAAAAATGGAGCACAAAACTCACAGTATTATTTTTTCAAGAAGATAGGATAAGTACCAAACACTAGAAGATATCATAAAAGGACATCGGTTTTTCATGACACATAATGGGAGATAAATCTATCATTTAATACTTATAAAAAGTGAAGGGTGGATAACTCACAATTTAAAACCATGTTTGATGAAATATTTATGGTATTATTGATATTCTATATCTATTTTGGACTTAAATTTAAAATTCCCCTTATGTTCTATGAATGATATACAACCTCATTAGTATTATTTAACTACACAATGAAGGTTACTCTATAAATTTCCAGAATAATAAATGAACTATTAAAAGACCAGAGAAATTTCACACTTTATCTACCAATATGCATGATAATATTTACATAATTAAATTACAATACCATAGTATTTATAATTAAACATGTCTTAGTGTTGTATAAGATTATTCGTGTGTTTGGAATATGATATTTTCACATTGTAATGTACATACATAAATGAAGAAATCTAGGAAAGGGATAATTAGGGTTTTAATATAACTTAAATTTAAATTTTCCATTTTAAATGATCCTTACCAATTTGATAAGAAACACAAGTCATGTTTAATTTCATCAGTGAAGCCTCAACATATGTTTCCTTAAAGTTAGTTCACATAGATCATTTTGGTCCTATAAAAACCAAATGTATTATAGTAAAACACATTATATATGTCCTAGTTGATGATTACAGTATGTGTATTTGGATCTAAATTATATGACATAAATTAGAAGCACTATCTATTTTTAATTATATAATTTCTCATGTTAAAAATAATAAAATATTACATAGTAAATTTCTATAGTGATCAATATAGATAGTTTGTAAACTCTGGTTTTGAAACTTCTATAGAGAAAACATAATAACTTATAAATTCCTAGTATCAAGAATTTCACAATAGAATAAAGTATATTAATGAATTAATCAAAACCTTTAATAAATTCCACAAATAATTCTATGTAAATATTTTTTAGATATGTGTTTATGGGTGGAAACCAAGACTATAAACAATTACACTATAATTGATGTTTTATTTTATTCATTTAAAAAAATAATTATGAATTAAGGGTAGGAAGAAAACCTAAACTCAGTTACATCATATTTTTTGATGAAATTGTTTCATTATAAATACCAAATAAAATATTCATAAATTTGATCAAAAATACGATGACGGAATATTTCATTATTATTACATAACTCTTTTTGTATAATAAAATTTCAAAAAACAAAAAAAATATTATTAAAAAATCACACATTATATGTTTGATAAAACTAGGAATTGTTATGAAATAAAGAATCTGAATTTTACACATCCAGATTTTGTTTTTGAATACCCTCTTATCAAGTTATATGGTGATGAAACAAATGTTTTGGATGGTTACATACTAGAATAATGAATAAAAAAATAAATAATTATAGAAGTTAGAATAAAAGAAGTTAATACTCAAATAGATGTTGATCAAAATTCCCGTTTTACCTATAAAACAGATGATCTCAAGTGATCATCCATTTGATAACATAATTGGTGGTGAAGAACAACCAATAATAACTTGATGTTCCCTTATAAATAAATGTGAACATCATTCCTTCTTATCCCAAATTAAACCTAACATGGTAGTGGATAATTTTGGAGATGAGAGTTGGATATTTTTAATGCAAGAAGAAATAAATATATTTTAATGGAATAAGGGTTGGATATTGGTTGAGTGTGTACATAATTTTCCAATTATAGGAGTAAAATTGATCTTCTATAATAAATATGATGAAATTTTTATTATTCTTTAGAATAATGAAAGAAGACTTTCAAAGGGTCATAACATGGATGTGGGACTATATTATGATGTGTGTGGCATGTATCTCTTAACATCTACACTAAACCTTCATTTATTACCATCACATAGATGAGGAGTGATTGGGAAACTTTGGTACAACCTAAATCCATCAGTTTTTCACTTCATGGATCCTACATATACACTATGTGAATCCACATATTATAGCGTCACATAATCTCTAGTAAATCCATTGAATAAAATATCACTTCTACCATCCACAACACATCCATGAACATCATTCCTTACGACACAAATAACTTGTATGATTTGAGATCCCATTTATTTCTTCTCGGTCACACCATTTTTATATTCAATTCTTCTTAAATGCTACTCAACATATCTCTATGTGTTAAATATTATAGTGAACATGCTTTTGTAATTTCCATGACCCTGTGCTCCCTCATGTGATAAAGTCAGGTGGGTTACGTGACCTCAGGCATGCCTCCCTATATTCTAGAGGTGGCTTACTAGCAGAGAAGGTGTAAGGAACATAGTGGGGGAAACTATACCCTCTAGTAAAAAACTTTAATCACAATGGAAATATTGTAAATAATCATTATGAAAACATAGTAGAATAAAGGCCAAAACAAACAATCCAAATGAAAATAAAAAAATTTAATGAAATTATGATGGTATCTAAAATATATTCATAGTTTCATACAAATAAATGACTAAAAGACTCGATTAAAGACTCCAAAACCCCAGTACTGAACCCCATATCGGTCCCATATACCATCCTCAACCAATCCATCAATCAATCCACCAATAGAGGGCCTCATTCCCTTGTCTATATCTTCCACCATGAAATATTACCATGTACCAAATGGCGGCCCGAACAGGGTTTGAGTACAACTCAGTAGGACACCAACAATAATGTCTAAAGAAGTTTAGTCTTAGAATATAGTGCAAGCAACAAAGTGATAAATGGGTGTCAATTTAATAAATTGATACTACTCATTAAATAAACCCACTAACCCTTAGGATCTAGGATGGAACCTTGGGTCATCCAAACAAACTTAAGCACCATATTAGATGTTTTTGTAGAGAGGTGGATCCTCCTACATTAGGAAAGATTTTCCAAAACCACCAAAAGATTATCCGAATTTTAGATAAAATTCCAATATCATACCCTAAGTAATCAAACTACTCCTAGATTTTCTATAACTACTTATATCTTCACATTGAGTGCACCACCAAGGGAAAATTAAACTTCTCAATGGATCTAGAATTTTTAAAACCACTTACATTTTCCCATGTTGTTCAATTCTACGAGGAAAAAAACTTTATCATTGTTCCAATAATTTCTAGAACAACATACATCTTACAATGATATGCACCGCCCAGGAGAATGTATCCATCTCATATCAAATGATGGATTATCCTACATTAAGAAAAATCACTGGGGTAATGTCTTAGGATACATGGGATAAATCCCTTAGGACTCAATTCAACAATCATCAAGTATGCGATGCTAGATGAATATCATAGACCAGTGATGGATTCTCCTATCAAGGATGAATCATCAATATTATACATCAATTAGGTCAAACATGTTATTATAATATATACTTGTGCATTCCATGAAAATAAATAACCACAAATAAGCAACAAGTATATCAAAAGAAAACAACTTATCTGTCATATCCTTATATATTGTCTCTACTTGCTTCAGATGCATTCTAGATGGAATTTCAACCGGCCACCTGACACATCACCCCATTGATAGGATAGTCCATAAACACATCTGACACATCCCCCGAAGGAATAACCCATGTACATGGTGAATGAATTATCTAACACGTCACTCTTAGGGGGATAGTCTATATAGATCAACCTAAGACCTCAAATATAGGATATAGTGGAATGAAACATGTAGTGCATAGATAGGGGATAACATATCAAACATCACACCATGTCAAGAATGAGTAATAAACATCAAAAACCCACATGTGAGTGAACATCAAGAATAGGTCTCCCAAGGCTACACAAACTCACCCCATGTGATAAAAAATCAATAATAATTATCATGGGGTGAAACACATGTGAAAAAAATAGTTACAAGAAACCATATAAACATGCACTAATAATAAGGACCACCTTCCTTAGGTGTAATTACACTTTAGTTATAAAGTCCACTGTTCGAGTCCAATTACACCACTCTAAAACCTAGAATCATCCCCGATCCACCATAAAATAATTATAAGTTCATGTTTGAAGATAAATCATAACCAAAATGTAGGGAAAGATCACACATACTTGAAAGGATCTTCCACCAACAAAGGTCTAGGTCCAAATGATGTGTAGATGCCACGGCTCTGGTTCTGGGTGATGATTCTATAAATGAAATATAATTCTCTTGTTAGACCAGGAAAAATCCCTTTCATTTGATCAGGAAATCAACAATCTAATGTTCTTGAACAAATGAAAGACGATATAATTAATCTAGATCAAGATAGAACTCACCAGATTGGGAATCGTGGGGTCAAACCAATGTCCATGCATTGAAATGAAGAGAAGGAAATAGATGAGAGAAAAAAAATAATTAGAAGAGATATACTATGGTTATGGGAGTTAATAAATTCCTAAGAGATTAATACAAATGGATATGGGTTGGGTTTTAAAAAATAAACACGATATAACATTGTGGGATTACTAGGCCTTGAGTAGCACCACCGGTTGGACGATGTCTCCATAGTAGAAGAACTTATGCCCAAGAATCCCATAGACAATCTATTTGAATTAAATTTGATGGACCACGACATATAATATTGTTATGAATATCCTTTATGATCCACCAACTACCTGGTGGAGCCGGTGTGTCTTTTTACGGTACAACACCATCAACTGACTTGTCCTATTCAAATTACAACCTCCCAAACACACTTAATCTGTCACAAAACACTTAAAAACACACTCAAAGAGATATGTACAAGATTAAATGAGACATAAATTAAATATAGTTTGTCTCACACCATTGGTTATTATACCCAGTAGGGTAACTTATCAGACTAATGATGGTCTACATAGGCTATCACATTCTCTTCCAGTGAACTTTTTCCCCACTCACACACTGCTTGAAAAACTTCCAAAGAGGACACCTTAATGTTTTTTCATGAAACATAATATTTATTATGAATTTAATGTTGATTTATATTATAGGGAAGACCCTAGGTCATCTCTAAAGGACCATTGATAGGGTTAGAGTGTGTATTTTTTTAATAAAAAGTACTAAAAGAGGGGGTGGTTTTGAAACCAGTTTTAAGAAAATAACTTAATCCAAAGATATTTAATAGTTGATAAATTAAGGTGGTGTTTCAAGAATTATGAGATAATTATTTCATTTCAAGTTCACTTCACATATTTTTTATTTCATTTTTCTGAAAATTACACATGGTATAATGGAATCCTTCGTTTGAGGGTAATCAGGATCTCAATTCCCCTCATGCCCTTTAAAACGATGCACAAAGAACCAACCCTTAACAAAAAATCATGTTGTCAGGGATTCAATATTAATTAAATAATAAGGGATACCAAATCATACTGAAATCTTATGTATGTGTGAGATAAATATGATTATTGTATTATCCAATCAGAAAAACCCAAGATTCCAACTTAAATGTCAACCTAATTGGTATTGAAATGAAAAGTGTTACACATAAGTGTACCAAATAAATGAATTAAAAGGAGGATAAAGTTTAAATAAAACTTAATTAAAATTTTTAAAACTCAAATTACACCAAACCATAAGAAAAAAAATCCAAAACTCCCTCCCATGTATTATAGCTTCCTCAAAATGACCGCCCACCATTTAGCTTTCCATTGATAGGAGGAGGAGGGTTGGGTGGAACTTCTCCTTCATCCTTGACCCCCTATGAGTATATGGTCCTAAAAAACATATAGTATTAGTATATTACTCCTATTAAATTCTAAAATTTCAGAACTTAACTCCTTGGTCAAACTTAAAAATGGGGACCGAAGGTATCATTTTATAGGAAAATTGGAAGGTGGTTTTGAGCCCCCAAATTTTGAGAAATCACTTAGCCCATGGTTTGGGGTGGGTATACAGCTTTATATATATTTTTAGAAAACTAAAAACATGTTACACCACATGTTTAATATCTCTATAGAAAATTTGGAATAATTTAGAGGCTACAAGTATGAGATATGGATGAAATACAGAGCACCACTTTTGAGTTTTTGTAGATTTGATTACCCAAACAAATCAGTTTGGATGTTCCCCTTAATGGATGAATTGGGCTTGGGTTTATTCATATGAGTTGTATATATCTAAATTTTTTATTATCACATGAAGTATTAGATAAATTTAATAAAATTTTCAGTTTCTGTGTTTGTTTGAGTCTACATGTGTTCTTGGAATCTTGCACATTTTTTCCCATTTTTCTTCAACTTAATATTGGGCCCTCCAAATCACCTCCAACTTCAATGAAACCATCCAAAAAAGTGAAATTACCCTTTCTAACAGTGATTAAAAAAATAATTGAATCAAACATGAAGTTATTTTTTATTAAATTTTGAATTTGTGATACAAAATCAGTTTAACACAGTGGTATAAGGGTGAAAATGAATAGCGAATCACAACACAATCAGACCACCACGCCTAAACATTTTCACTCCTAGGAAAAGTCACATTTCTAAAAATTATACATGGAGATATTCCCAACTTCAGGTTGATTTAACAATAAAATAAAATTTAATATTTGATAGCAATGTGATAATAGAAAAGAACATACTAAGGAGTTATTCTCAGTGATCATGGGAAAAAGGTGTCTCATTAATTGTATCAAAATGAAATTCAAGGAGATGAATGATACAATTTGAGAAAACAATTAAAAATTTAACCATGTCAATAATTCTACATGTGTGTGTAAAAACCATTTCATGCTATTCTTCCCACTTTCATTCAAGTAAATATAGGTAATTTTAAATATTTTCTACTTAAATGATAATATCCACCTATCCTACATCATTTGCATCAAATTTCAAGACCCACTTACTTAAGATCTACCAGAATTCAAACCATAAGATCTGAAATAGATATCCCCATATGTTTTACATTTCATCACACCCCTCATTTATTTTTTTTTTGTTTTTTTCAAAAGTTGAACTTGGAGAAAATATCACACTCATCACTCAACCCTTGTTTGATCTCAACATGACACTAATTGTAATAGTCATAATAAGATAAATGGTCAAGAAAGAGTTATTTTTGACTTTACCAATATGAAAAACATATTATTGTGTTTTTTATTTTTATTTTGTTTTTTATTTTATGTTTTCTTAGAGGGTGTACACTAGTTAGATAATAGGTACGCATGCATAGGTCAATACGGTATAGTAATGAAAAAGATCGAATAAGGAACAAAAATATGGAAAAATAATTTCGGTAAAATGATAAATATTAACCTAACATATATGTACCTTATATTGAGTAATAAAAAATCAAGCTTCATGGAAGGGTGTAAAAAAGGCGTGGAGAATTTAAGTGGCACAACTTTCCCATGAATAACTCAAACAATAGGTACCATTATTCACAAAGGTTTCATAGCGATAAAAAAATTTATATCATAAAAACCAATTTACTAGAAAAATACACTTCTCAATGTTAAATTCATTTTAAAACACACATTTCATCATTGAAACATTTTTTTAAAAATGATAAAACAACATGAAATATGGAAATTTGGCATGAATTTTCAATAATTTCCATGATAATGTGGGAATCATTTTCCATGATTAAGTGGGAATAATTTTCCATGATTAAGTAGACATCATAAATGAATATTATAGAACAAAAGTTAGGGGTAAAATGAGGTGAGGGGAGGAATGGTAAAATTACTATTAAATAAGCTAAAAAGAGAAGAAAAAAGAAAGACGATGAAAATTCCAAACTAAACTGGGATTGTACCCATCCCCCGCACCTAGATTAAAAGGTGTTCTCACTATAATAAAAGTGAATATGGTAAGGTGGGATAAAATATGGTGGGCGTCATTCGAAGTTTTCTTCTTAAACATTGAGTTCCTCCATCGGGGACTTTGGAATGGCTTCATGAAAGTGGTTCAGCCGCTGCCCGTTGACAATGAAGGTTTGTTATGTTTATTCATTCTGCACCTGAACCACAAAAATGGATAAACATTAGTAACTATGTATGGACCAAACTAGTAGGAATGATGCTTACGTGGATGAAACTTTAACCTTTCATTGTAATAGAGGACCTTCTTCCCAATGCATAATTGACAATGAAGGATGAGATAGTTGTGGGAATCCTTGGTTCTCTCTTTATAAATTTGTGTGTTCTCATAAGAGTCTATTCTAATTTTCTATAGCTCCTCAATATGAAACTTCATTTTATCACCTACACTATAAAGATTATAATTTCATTTTTTTAATGGCCTAGTAGGATCGATGCTCTATCATAATAGGGATGTGACAAATCATCCCAAAAAATAAATGATATGGTAACATTCTAATGGGAGTTTGTAAGGCAGTATAATAAGCCCTTACCCGAGTGGTAAGGGCTCCTGCTTGGCATCCAAGAAACTCGGGTTCAAAACCGGGTGGAGGTGAATTTCTGGGGTATTGTATCATTCCTGTAGCAGTTACTGTTCGGTATTGTAGTAGCCAAAACTATTCAGCCGATTTGGGCCATTGGTCCACCAGTTTAGGCCTATGAATCTCCAGGGTCTTCGGGTCATTAAAGGCCTTTAGGCCACATGGCCTTCAGGTCACGTAGACTATAGAGTTTCCCAGTTCACACAGAACAGGCCCCTAAAGAGGATCCGAGCAACAGAAGTAGCAGCCACCATATACAGATCTAACCATATTGGAAGAATAAAAGGGTATGGAAGCTGCCATCTGGACCAGGCACCGTGTAGCTTTGTACGGGGTAATGCTAGCCGACCAGCAATGTAAGGTGTGGAGCTAGGTGATCAATGATGCAGGAAGCTGTGGAGGGGCAGTTCATGTGGGTTGGGCCTACGTGTCATGTATTGGGCATGGTATGCCTTTGGGCCTTCGGTTCATGTATTGTGGGTTTGTCGGGCCTTGGGCCTTGGGCCTACGGGTCATGTCAGGTTCCCCTTAAACCCTTAAAAGGGGGATTATCCATAATAAAATAAAAATAAGGCCTTCAGGCCATTCGGGCTAATAAGACCATAATGAATCATTGAGTCTAAGAATGAAATATTTTCTATTGGTTTGAACCTATTTTTATGAATTTGTTTTACGTCTCTATTCATCACCTCATATGGACCATTGGTTTATGGGTGATATATAGTAGACATTGTATATCTGACCCCATACCAATGAAAAAGTGACTTCATTGTTAATTTTTTGAAATGAGAACCCTAGTAACTGATGATGAACCTATGTAATATAAACCTACAAAAAAATTTAGTTCTAAAAAATTCCATAAATCTCTTGGAATCATATTTCCTCCTAGATCATTCCTATTCTCATTTTTACATGTAATCAAATGCCAAAATAATGTACAAGTATACAAAGAAATTGGGGAATGTCCCCATAAATTCAATGCCCCAAACATCAAAAATGCCTTGGAAGAGAATGGGTTGTTATATAACCTCATTTAATTTAGATAAATTTCACATTTTTTGATAGTGAGGATAATATATATAGAAAACATGGGCATCCCAAAATAGTATTTTCCAACAGAGACCAGAATCAAGGACCTTGGGATTAGTCTGTTAAGAACCAAAGTGGCCCCCACAAGTAAGAGTGTGAAAAAACCTAAGGATAGATTGAAAATCGCTATCAATAATACAACTCTTGAGGACTTGATCACTATATGTGGGAAACAGTTAGGGGTTATCCCAAATGTACCAATGAGACTCATGTTTTAGGAGGTAATCTTGGATTCTGTTGAAATTATTAATAATGCAAGATGCTACCAATAATTAAAAAATTTATCATACTAGGGAATAAAATCTTACACTCGATACAATTTCTCATCAAGTAACATGTCATTTATTGGAATACTGGGGGATGATTCAATGTATGATGATGTGACGATCCCACTGATATGTTTATCCACAACATTCTTGGCTCTTTTTTATCTATAATTTGCTGATTAAATTCCTAACGAATTGGAATCCAATGAATGCGACATGGTTTAGATTATAGTTTCTTAAGGAGATACCAAAGGGATGGATGGTCTGAGAATAAAATGAATTTGGAACGTAAAAGGTATTACCTGAAAATATCTGAGGAAAACACAACAAAAAAATAATTATTTTTTAGTTGTGGTGTATTTTTTCAAGGAAGTGTCTAGTGTACATGAGGCATAGACAATGACATATAGAGATTGATTGAACTTTTGTGATAAGACTACCCCAACTATATAGTTAGAGGCATCACACATGAGCTCAAATGGTAAATACTATAATGGTGGTTGATTTTCTGGGGGTGACATGAGACTCAATTTCAATTTATTAAAAGCTTCCTCAAAACAAATTTCAAAAAAAAACTATTTTTATTTTTGGAGTATGCGGGAGAGGGGAGTGAAATATTAATAAATTAACAAATGAAATGATGGTAAAAACCAGCATGACCTAAGTAATACCACACATCCCATATATTTTTTGGGAATGGTACGTAATTAATGACATCCACTTTTGATTTATCTACTTGAACACCATCCCTAGAAATGACATGCCCAAGTACAATACCTTACCACACCATAAAATGGAATTTCTCATAATTAAAAAAAAGATTCTTTTCAATAAAGTGATGTAGTATAGAACCAATACTACTCAAACACTAATCAAAATAGTAACCATATGTTGTGAAATCATCCATGGAAAATTCAGTGAAATTATCTATGTAGTCTAAAAAAATACTAACCATGCATCGCTAGAAAGTACCTGGAGTAGTGAAAAGATAAAATGGAATACTCCAATAGAAAAATGTTCCAAAGGGGAAAGTGAAGGTTGTATTTTCCTAATCCTTAGGGGTAATATAGATATGAAAATATCCAAAATACCCATCAAGGAAACATTAGTGGGACTTCCCTACTAGCCTATCTAGAATCTGGTCAATGAATGGTAATGGGAAATGGTCCTTCCTAGTGTGTTTGTTTAGACGAAGATAATCTATATAGACATGCCAACTATTTTGCACACAGGTTGGAACCAATTCATTATTTTCATTTTTAATTATAGTAAGACTAGTTTTTTAGGAACCAATTTCACTGGACTGAAGCATTACCATCAAATATAGGGTAAATGATCCCAAAATCCAATAAATTTGTTACCACTTTTTTTAAATAAATTAGGAGGTTTGGGTTCAGTCGATGTTGTGCCTACCTCACTATTTTAACATCATCATTTAACAATATATGATGTGTGAAAATTGATGGGATAATACTTGGAATATTTGAAAGTGTTCAACCCAAATATTTTTTATAATCCCTAAAAATTTCAAGCAGTAACAATTCGTGATCTAGAGGGAGTGAACTAGAAATAATGATAGGCAACTAGTTTCCATTCTCAAGATAAGAGTATTTTGAATCTTGAGGGAATTTTTTATGTTATAATTCAGGTGGAATTTGGATTGATAAGAGTGAATGTGAAAGTGGGAGGTCAATGATCTCATCTAACTACTCAATGATAACATACTCAGATGAGTAATAATCTTTTACAAGCTTAGAAGTATCATCGATGGTCATGGGATCCTTAGTGATCAATAAATCATTAATCAATAAACATGCATGAAATTTTTCTAAACCAGTATAATGATTAATGAATGAATAATTACCTAGAATGGATATCAATGATGAAAATTCAGAAAGGGGATCAGAGGAAAGGAAATAAGTTTTTTAGGGTATGGGAGTACATCAATAGAATTAACTAAAAGAGAGGAATGTTCTTCTGAGGGGTGCCACATGGAATCAAGGATATTGAAGTGAAAAATGTCACCATAAAACTCCATAGATAATGTACCATTGTAGATATTAATTATGGTCTTGGGTATTTTCAAGAATGTATACCCCAATATAATTAGGGAATTCCCATTCTTCCAATCATCTTCTATTTTATGCACATTAAAATAAGTTGGGAAAATTAAAATTTTCACCCTCACAAGAACATCCTCTAACACACCAATGGCGGGTACTATACTTTCGATTGTGAGTTGAACAAAAATTCATGTGGGCTTTAGTTCTCCCACAAAAAATGAATAGTAAATGAAGTGAGGCATCACATTTATAGAAGCACCCAAATCAAGCATAGAATTAGAAATGGAGTACTCCCCTATGATGCACAGAATCAAGAATGTTACAAGATCATTGCATTTAGTAGGTAGTGTGTATCTATCAATGTTAAGACATTCCTCCCCAATATAAAATTTTCATCACCTTGAAGTCTTCTTCAGTGTGTACACATCTCCTTGAGAAACTTTGCATATTATGGAATTTTATTGACAACATCAATCATGGGGATGTTAACCTGATTTTTTTTTGAAACTTTCCAATATTTTTTATCATGTAAAGTTTTTTTTCATTCCTTGGTTGGGTGGACCTTTGGGGAAATGGAATATGAATGGTTGGGATTGGTGGTTCATCAAATGAAACTCTACATTCTTGGGTAGATCTTTTCTCAGGAAAAGGTTTTTCCTCATTTGGACTATTCTCAAGGGTTAGTATGGAAGTTTTCTCAGGAGTTTATGCCTCTATTTGAAGGGTAATTTGGATTTTATGTTGATTTACACTCTGAAGGGTGACAAAACTAACATTTCCCTTACACCTAGGCTTGACTAGTGGTTGAGAGGGAAGTTTACCCTACCCATGAATTTTAATTTCCCCCACCAAGTTAGAGAGTTGGCCTAATTGGGTTCTTAGTTATTGTATGGATACTTGGGTGGTATGTTGGAATTAGAGATTATTTGTATCCATTTATTATATCATTTATTATAGGATAGGATCGATTTTTAGGGGTTTTTTGGAAAGGAATTTGTGGTGGTTGATGATTTATGGGTGGTGGTGGTCAAATAATTTACCCCGGTTGGTTCCATGGTTATTGAGGTTGGTTTGAATACCCCCTTGACTATAGGCCCAGTTTTATTTCTAGCTAGGGTTGGATGGATTGTATGGTTCTTTACTAATGGGTTGGTTATAAAGGTAGCCTATAAATATTTCATCCTAACTCTCAGAAGATTCTCTTAATTAAGGGTACTTTTCAGAATAATGGTAATCAGTAGAATAGATACCATAATGGATTATAGAATGATATTGGGGTTTTACTTGGGAAGCATAAAGTTATCGAAGAGGGGTACTTACCTATTCAAACATTACATCCACCTTCTTCTTGAATTCAGAACTTTCCACCTCATGGACACCTAGAATGGGTAAATTGGGCCTTGGACCAAATTTTTGAGTATTCAATGCCATGATCTCAATTAGGGTTCTTATAGGGATTGGTGTTTTTTCAACAAGAACACCACCTATTGTATCATTAATCATATTTCAATATATAGAAATTAAATCATCATAAAAATATAGTATTAAAAGTTAATAACTTATTTGGTGGTGTGGGGAACTTGAACAAAGACATTTAAACCATTCCCAGTATTCATGAATTGTTTCCCCTTATTATTTCCTTATACCACATATTTCTTTTCTTATAGTTTTATTTCAAGAGGCTGGAACATATTTTTCAAGGAAAAGGTCTTTCATGTACGATCGACCTCTTATTAGGGAATTAACATAATACAACCAATCTTTTCTAGTGTCTTCTAAAGAAAAAGTGAATGACCTAAGATTTACTTGTTCTTCATCGACATTATAAGGTTTTAATGTTGAAAAAACATTATGAAATTGTTCTAAATGATTTTTTGGGCCTTCACTATCCAATCCATGTAATCTTGGTAATAAGAGAATTAAACCAGATTTTAGTTCAGAATCAGGCGCCTCTCTTTACATTTGAATATAAGTGATATGGATATAAAAATTAGAAGAGGTCACTTCTTTTAGTGTTATATTATTTTAATCCATGTTATACAAGTATTTTTCAGTTTTAATGTGGGTTCCAAAATAAGAATAAGGATTGAGAATATTTTCAATGTTTTGGGTGTCCTCCATCAATGGGTTTTCATGTGTGTCTCAGTGTCACTGAAATAGGATCTTCTCTGGTTTGGGTTTGAAAGGTGGTAAATATCCCAGATTAGAATGAATCATACAAAAATCCTACACAAAAAACAAATCAGAACGAAAAAGATATGTAATAGTATAAGATAAAATAAATAAACATTCAAACAATTTACAAATATCTTATAAAAAACATGCACTAAAAACTGAAGCGCTCCATGAAAATGGTGAAATTTTTTTAATGTGTTTTCCTAAAATGACAAATTTATTGTGATTTTAAAGTTTATGTATAGTATAGGAAAAAACCTAGGTCATCTTTGAAGGATTTTTGATAAGTTTATAGTGAGTATTTTTAATAAAAATTACTAAGGGGGTGGTTTTAAAAATAGTTTTAAGAAAATAACTTAATTTAATGAGTTTAATATTTTATAAATTAATGTGGTGTTTTAAGAATTATGAGAGAAGGGGTAATTTCATGTTCACTACACATCTTCTTTAGTTTATTGTTCTGAAAATTACACATGGTATAATGTAATCATTCAATTGAGGGTAATCAAGATCTTAATTCCCCTCATTCTTGTTAAAACGATGCACAAAAAACTAAACCTTATCACAAAAGTCTTATTTTCAACGATTATATATTAATAAAATAGAAATGGGAACCAAATTATATTGAAATATTATTTATGTGTTAGAGAAATAGGAAGCTTTTGTTATCCAATTGGAAAAACCCAAGATTCCCACTCAAATCTCAACCTAATTGGAATTGAAATGAAAAGTGTTACACATAAGGGCACCAAAGAAATGAATTAAAATGAGGATAAAGTTGACATTACACTGAAATAAAAATTTTCAAAATAAAATTACAAAAAATGATCACAAGAAAAAATTCCCTAACACCCTCTCCAGTATGTGTAGATCCCTCAAAATGATTGTCCACCATTTAGCTCTCCATCAAGAGGAGGAGGCTTAGGTGGAACTTTACCTTCATGATTGATCCCCCTATAAGGATAAGGGACTCAAGAATTTCTACGATGAGTAGAGGAATACTATGTAACTCTAAAATGGAATAAATTCACCCCTTGGATGAACTTACAAATGTGGTGCCCAAGGTATCATTTTATAGGCAAACTGGAATTCGGTTTTGAGCCCCCATATTTCGAAAAACCACTTGGACCATGGTTTTGGGTGGGTATAAATTCTTATATTTATTTTAAGAAAACTAAAAAATAGTTAAACCATATATTTAATATCTATACCGAAATTTTTTCATAATTTTGAGGCTAAAAACTCAATGTATGGATGCAAGATAGAACACCACCTTTGACATTGTACAGATTCGATTCCCTAGATAGGTAAATTCAGATGGGACCCATAATGGATGAATTGGGATTGGTATTCATCACAAGAGTTATATCCAACTAAATTTTGGATCATCCACCAAAATAGTACACCAATGTTATTCACTCTTTAGTTGAAGTTTCCATTTGAGTCCACTAGTGTTCTTGGAATCTTGCACAGTTTGGCCCATTTTTCTTCAACATCATCATGGGACCTCCAAATCACATCCACCTTCATTGAATCCATTCGAACTAGTAAAATTACCCTTTTTAAAATTTATTAATACCAAAATAATTGAATAAAAAGGGAAGTTAATTTATTAATTTGTGATACAAAATAAGTTTAACACAATGGTATAAGGGTGAAAATGAATTGTGAATCGCAACAAAATCATCACCCATCCTAACTCAAATCATGACTAAGCTCACTTAATTATGAATTTATAATCTGGTAGGCTCCTTGAATGAAATGTTCACCATATTGACCGAGGTAGTAATATTTAGACATTTATGTATCACTTTTCAAGGGGTGTTATATATGTCCCTTCTCATTGCTACCTTAGTGGGACACATCGAAACCGTTCCGCTTACTATCTGATGACCCACTACTAGTCTCTATCATTGAATCCACCTAGCTAGAACCTTAGGCTTACCTTAGGTTCCCATTAGATATGGGGGACGGATTCACCACATCTATAAGGATTATAAGAATAAAAACATTTTCCTTCACTCATACAACATACATAAGTTCAACCCCAAAACACAAATCCCTCATCACCTCATCACATTCCAGTATTAGGGAAACCACTATAAATTAATAAAATGAGTGGCATAGTAATGTACTAACATTCCTCCATACTTGAGGTGCATAAACTCTCCATGACTATTATCCCTTAGGGTCTCACGAATGAAATAGTCAATTAACTAATTCTAGACATCCTTCTAGGATATCCATACATGTTTTTCTACCTAGAATAAGACACCCCATCATCACTTAATCTATCCTCAAATCATATATGTCTCAATATTTACCCTCCATTCTAGGGGTTCCTTTAGAACATTAAATTTTTTTGTTTCAACTCTACACAATGATAAGCTACCAGGGGACCAACCTACATAGAGAACAATAGATGATGAATTAACCTAAAATCCCCATTATTATTAGACATCATTGGAATTGACCATGGATCCTATATCTCTATTGACTATATAACTCAAAGAAATATCTTTTAGATCTGAACATCCATTGCTAAACCTAGTGTTATAAGAGGATTTGGTCGGGCCACCTCTGCAGTATACTCATCACTATCGTCTTATTCTCAAAAGAAGGATTTCATGGAGAAAATTCTCTATAATTATAAACACATTCCTCAAAACAAATCACTACAATATTTTTTGATATCAAAATTTAAATAAATCAATAAAAGGAATAACAACTTTTTAATCTCTACATCTCATATCATATAATTTTTATAACTCAAGTAATCTCACTAAACACATCTACACATATATAGGGTCATAAATGTATACACATAAGTTCTATATCATATATATATATTATACTTGTAGTATCACCATTCCATTTTACCCAAACTATAATCTTACACTTAAGGCTTGGTTAAATGAAATTTTAATAACAATATATTGTGAAAAATTAATTTTAAGTTATAATTTTCATTTTAATTAACTAAATCCTTATAATTATTAAGATAAATAATCATTTTATAATTTCTCATCCAACTCATGTATCAGATGACTAATATTATAACATAAATTTATATGGGAAAACTCCATATAAATTATCAATGGAATTTTATATAACCGTCCAAATGTTATAAGGAAAGTAACCAATAAATGGAAATCAAAAAAATTATATATATGTTCCTTGTACGATTCATGAAAGAATTCCCCTTTATAATTTCAAACAAGATAAAAAAATATCATAAATAATATATTCAAAATATAAAACATCATTCTCGGAGAAATAGGTCAATAGTAATAACAAAAACAAAAAACCATTATCTTATCCCTGAAAATGGGGACTTTCCTTATATGTGGGTTAGCTACTCTATCACATGTATTATGTACCAAGTTCTAACAATACCTTATCTCTTATCAACCTTACCCAATTAGTCAAATAAATTAATGAACATTGATACAACTTTGTAATGTCCCTCTCCCCAAAACCACTAATCAATGTCTTTAATGGGATAACCAAATGACATCTGGCTTATATTCCTTTACATCAAAGCATACACACTACCAGAAAGGGTATATGGGGTTAAAATGAGGATAAAATACCACAATATCAAAATTCAATAACACTAGAAATAATTAGAAATCATATACATTCACATAAATTTGTACACAAACCTCATAGAAAATTCCAATAAATGAACAGAACCCATGCTATATCAAAATAGTGGATATATATTGTCAGGAATTAATACTTCTAAATAATATCATATACACCAATATCCAAAACAATGGAAATTTTTATTTGAAACACCATAAAAATAGTCCTAGGTCATAGAATAATTCCAAATCCCTTGCTAGATCCTAACTGTCCCTCTTTAAGAATCAGTCATAGAGTGCTTTCCCATGTCATATTCTACAACCATAAAATATTCTTAAGTACCAAACAGTGGACCAATCAGGGTGTGAGTATAAATCCATATGAAATCACCAACAACATTTAAATAACAACTAGTATGAGTATACAGTGTATATTGATGTCTATAATAAAATAAATGATAAAAAATAAAAACCCATATAGATACTCAGCTTCTATGGTAATACCCAGGATCAATCATGCTTGCCTTAGAAATTATTTGATGTCTCTCATTATAGTTACCCGTAGAGAAATAAATAAACCCACAAATTATATCCAAGGCTTTCAAAACTAATAATATAATTTCAAGTCAAAGTATAGTGGCCAAGGAATTATAACCTAGTAGTCATCATCTTAATCCATAGAATTTATAAGAAATTTTAAAACTAATATTCATCAGCTGAATCCATGGAGTGAAGCCAATGAATTAAAAACCAATATTCATAATCCGAATATAATGACTATTTATAATTCATTCCAAACTAATAATAAACCCATTTATTATATCATTAAATTTATCTATTCTTGGGATTCTATAATAAGAATGTACAAAATATCCTTGAGTATGTCTTGAGTATCCCTTACACAATCAAAATACCATTTAACTAATTTCAAAGCATCCCTAGGGTAGTCTATTAATTCCCATTTAATTTATAATTTCATACACAACCCATGAGAAGAAAATTCCCAAGTCCATACCCCCAACAAATTACTTATGGCTCATGGAGATGTTCAATTTTAATAAATATAGTTAAATTATAATTATTTACAACATAGGAAAATCATAGGGCATGTTCCCATGACCACACATATAACACATTATATATAAATGATACATTTAGGGATATCATCAAGAAAACCTACCATATCCTCATAGATGTTAAATCTTTCAATAAATACCACAAATTTAAGTCTAAACGGTAGAAAATGATGAAGTTCAAGAGAACCCAAAACTAGGGGAAAAGATACAAAAACTTCATGATATCTATTTCCAGTAAAATAAACCAAGAATTATCAAAGTAATATTGATAAAATATCTATATTCCTTCAATTACAATGAAATATGATCTATTTGGACATGAACTGAGTGATATAAAACAACCAATAAAGTAGAGGAATGAGATCCCTCATTGAGGAAGTTAAATTTTGTTGGAAAAGTGGTGAAAGAGGGTTAAACTGACCCAGATTTATTGAGAAAAAAATATAATATCACACTATTAATAAGGTTTACCATGATTCACCATGGACACCTCCAAAGTGTGGATCTCACTGTGGTCCATGCCAAAATTCCTTAGGAACATCAGATTCAACATGGATTTCCATGCCCCAGGTGAAATGCCTGATGAAACACCCTTCATGGGACTTTCACCCTACCTATTTACCATAGATGTAACTCCCGACCAAAATAGATAATGGATGGGTACCATTGAGAATCCATTCCAAATTTCACTCCCTGGTCCCCTAACAGATAGACCCCCACCGTGCCTCTAAAACACCCAAAAATGCAGTTTTGGGTTGCCTATTTTGCACTGCTGAACCTCTAGGGTACCACAGATATTAGGCTCACTATGTCAAATATCATAAGATGGGGGGGTAATCAGGGTATGATATATTAAAAAAAATACCCCTTAATATATTTTTTCGTAATTAAACAAAACACTCTTATCCCCTTATCTCGTAACAATGTATGAACATAAATGAAATAATGAATGGGAAGTTTTAACATGGTTCTCCCTAACTAGGATACATCCAAGGAGAATAGAATGATAATGTGATGATATAACAAATACACTAAGTATCACTTCAAAAATACAATGTTTTGGATAGATCACTTATATGACCATGATTATAACCTTTACAAGTTTTAGGGTCAGCTCACTACTTTCCCAAGGGTCACTCACTAAGTCTCTTTATATGGATCACTACTAGTGAAAAAGATCACCAACTTCCTCTTCCTTTGCTTACTTCTCATAGAGGGTATTCAACCAAAGTTTATGGACTTGTAGTTCAATTCATTTTCATGAATTAAGGAATCCTCAATTGTAGGTAGATGCTCTATTGAAGTCATACTTTTCCACGTATGGTTTGTTTTCCAAAAATTGCATTCGAGATCTATTTTAGTCCCCTCGTGAACTTACCTTTATCCTCTATAGACTACCTTGAATCTTTTGTAGACTGCATTGTACCTCATGGGGTGAGTGCTTCACGGACCACCTCTTCTTTTGTGGATCGTCCCTACTTCACACAAAGACTCTTCTTTTATGGAGGCCTTTTTCTTCCAAGGATCACCCCTACTTCGTGGCCCCCTTTTGATTTATTGGAATACTCCTTCATCCATGGATCACTAATTCTTCCATGGACCATATCCCCTTTTTCATACCTCCACTACTTCCATGGACCATATCCTATTCCACAAACCACTCCTTCATCCATGGACCAATGTGTATTCCAAAGAATACTTCATCGTGAACTCTTTTGTACTTCACCAAATTATTCCTTGAGAAATAATGACTTCTAATGAAAATCACTATACCTAATGATTTGATTAGTCATCCTTATATAGACAAATAGATCTAGAAATCCCACTAATTTGAATCAACCAAATATTTGACATGGTACCGCCTTCACCACATATTATGCTATGTGGTCCAAATATCACATTGATCTTTTATGGTGACTGATGTCTTTCGTGAACAAAAATACATTGTGAAATACATAATCACTATGTCAAACCACAAATGACGAGCCTCTGAAAAACTATTTTCCCTTAACAGTTTGTGTAGAACGCTACATGGTCCATATAACACTACTTTGAAGAAATCCTTCCTTTTCCAAATTTCCATCACCGTTCTAGGTAACTCCTTGCAGTCCACAAATTGTGCTTCATAGTTTAGAAATTTCATTTTTTGGACTCCTTTTCTGAAAAATTCCTTTTCCAAAAATAACATTCTCCTAATTTTGTGGCCAAAAAATGGAAATCACTGGGTAACTGCACCACCTTGAAATCCTTTGTCGATAAAACCGACCATAATGATTTTCGATCATCTGGATTTATCAATAAACACAATCACACTCTAAAACAATGAGAGGATTCCTTGAGGGATTTTTTCACAACAATCCCCCTTTTGGTTTTGATGAAAACTCTTTATATTTAGATACCTTATTAAATATTTTTCTATATTCTACGACTATTAGCTTCTTGTGCTTAAGATAATGATCAAGGATTTACTCAACACACACTCTAATCCCACATGATCCATGTTCTGGGTGAGAAACAAGAGTATAATGCAAATTTAATCAATATCACTACTTTACATTCAAAAACCACTCATATGCCTTCATCAAGAACATCATCTATCATGATATATAATATTTTATCGATCACTTTTAGCATCGTTAGATTTAATACCCACTACATCACTACTCCCCATATCATAATCTCCCATATATTTATGAAGACATTTTATCCCATTAAAAGCCACAATTTCTACCTTTTTTTCAATAAACGTGAAGGTTACTTGGTTGTATACTCAAATAGGGTAAAAAACATAGATCGAAAAAATAGGGAAAATACACCATAACTCAGGGAGAGAGGGTCCCACATCCACACTTTTTCATGTGTGGGGAGTTGAATAAACCCCATTAGCTAGCCTATGTTGTTAAAACACTTCTTTGGGTAAGGAATTTGTCGAAATGTATACAATGTGTAGTTCTGTAGGAACGCACTCCAAATTCACAAGCCCTTAATCCACCTTCTCCTTTATAAAATGATTTTTTATTTCATCATCATTTGTTCTAGAGTGATAGAATATTTTTTTCTTAGATAAATAGCATTAGAATTATCACAATGGATTATAATATGATACTTCACTTCAACTCCCATATCATCAAGCTACTACTTCATCCCCAATAATTGCATGCATTCTTGAGTACCTGCAATATATTTAACTTCCTTAGTTATCAATGAAACAAAATATTTTTTTTACATAACCAAGAAATAAAAAAAACCATCAAGATAAAATTCACCACCTGATGTTGATTTTCTATCATTATCTCATTCGACCCAATTTTCATTTGTATATCCCAATAAATCGTTCGGAGATTTTTCATCAAACTAAAAATTGAAATATATCGTGACATTCATATTCTGAATTATTAATTTCACTTGAAGAATGTGGATTTCCTTGGGATTGATTTGATACTATGCTACTTGAAACGAGTAAAAAACAATATTCAGTCGTATCACTATTATGTACAACATGCTTCGAATGATCTTACTGTATTTTGTTACATTAACCGCTTTGCCTTCATCATCCCATGACAATTTTATCCAGGTTTCCATAGGATTCATCATATACTTGGAATTATTCATTCTAAATATTCCCAAAAACCACCTTGACATACTTATATTGAAAAATTAATGTTCTAGTCTTTCATTGTGTTACTTATAGACCAAGGAAAAATATCAGTTCACATGAAATTTCGAACTCACTTATAATGAGTGTAGAAAACTGTCCACACTACGCTTCATCTGATCCACCAAATATTATTTTATCGTTATATACTAAAAATATAATCATTTAATTACTATCATTGTTCACATATAAATTGTAATCAACTCCAGCATGCTGAAAATTAAGCTTCTTCACAAACTGATATAGGCTTCAATACCATGATCCCAGTGCTAACGTCAACCCATAAAGTGATTTTCTCAGCCAAAAAACTCTACTCTTAGCTTCGTGAATGAGAAAACCATCTGGCTGCTAAATATAAACTTCTTATTTTTGAACCCATTTAAGAAATGATGAATTTACATCTGTTTGGAAAACATTGAACTTTATTTGTACTAATTTTTCCAAGAATAATCTGATTTTATCTAACCTTGAAATAGGTAAAAATATTTTATCAACATTGATACCATCTATCTGTGAGTACCCTTCTCACACCAGTATTCCTTTTTTTAGAATCACAGCACCATCTTCATTCAACTTGTTACAAAAGACCCATTTATTCTTAATGACATTCTTGTCTTTTGGTCTCAAAACAGTCTCCCATGTATGATTAATATCAATTTGGTCAAGCTATTTATTAATATCTTATACCCAATTCTAATATTTAGCTGCATCATCAAAACATTTAGGTACTACCTGTGAAAAGTAAGATGCTTTCTATAGAGTCTTTGTCCTCCTTGTCTGTACTAGCACTATCTGATCACTAATTATGTTATGTCTATCAATGTCACCTCTTATCTTATATCTTTGTATAGATAATTAATTGTGCACATTATTTTCATTACATGAATTTTCTTCTAAATCATCCTATAGAACTAGAACACTCACTGATCTTCTTATCTCTGCATCACTGTCCTCCTAAGACTGATCATGTATTTGCTGAATATTCTTCTCATTATCTACTATAGTGACATCAAGGATTTCAAAAACCTTTCCCAACCACTTATTGAATAATTTATGTGATTTTATTTTATTTTAGTGGCTAAAAAATATACCTTCATCTCCACAGGATTCAAACATTATGTGTTTATTTATATTTAGAATGAAACACTTACTTCTAAAGACTCGAAATTACTTAAATGATGTATTATTTCCATACCATAACTCATACAAAGTCTTCTCTTCTTTAAGACATAACAATGCTCTATTTGATGTGTAGATGTCATCACTACTTCTTTCCAAAACAACTCTAAAAGGACTTTCTCAAGGAGTATTATTCTAGCCATGCTGTTTATAATTCAGTTTTTTCTCTCAAATAATTCATTCTTCTATAAAGTTATTACTCCTGAAACATGGTTCCTTATACCGTGTTTCTCAATATAATCTTCCACTTTTCAATTTATTAACTCTTTTCCATTATCTATTTGAATCTTCCAAAATATTTTACCCATCATCTTTTCAACATCCCTTTTATATGTTTTCATGAAATTGAACACCTTAAATTCGAGAGTGACGACTAAAACCCATTCTATTATGCTAAAATCACCAATGTAAGGAACATACTATCTCCTCCCATCAGTATATCTTAGTAAAATTTGTCCATACACATCAATATGCACCAACAAAATAAATTTTTTGAAAATTATCCCTTTTTCCTTATATATATTTCAAATGATATCTCCATTTTGAAAAGCATCACACATATGGGTATGATCACATGAAAATCTAGGGAGGTATCAAGAAACATCATATTTCACAAGATATTCCAAGTACATTTGACTTATACGACCATGATGTTTATGCCATAACTTTTCTTCTTCTTCCTTGGATAAAAAGAACATATCTTATTCTCCATTTATATGGTAAAGATTCCATTTCTTACTCTTTACATTCTAAACAAATTCATCATATTTTACCTTGATGACACATAATTTCTTGGAATATATTATGGCCTATCCTAAGTCACATAATTGACAAACACTAAGTAAGTTGTGGTTGATACCTTCAACAACTAAGACATCTATAACTCTCATGTCTTTTCTCCTAATTTTTTTCCTAGAGCCAATAATTTTTAAGCCTTCACCATTACCAAATCATATGATACCTTCTTTATCATACTTGATTATGGTCCCCAGATCCTTATTTCATATCATGTTCTGGGTTCACCCACCATCAATGATCCATATTCTAGTATAATTTGATGCTTTAAAAGAAATATCTACAACCACTACATATTCATCTCTTTTCTTTGTAATCCATGTTTTTGACTTAATACCTGATAAAAATTGATAATATTTATCTTTATGATGTATGATTAACCATCTTCATCCTATAGAATAGAAAATTCATTTTTCATTTTCTTCTCATTTTATGATATGTTTAGCTTCTACTTATAACTATATTCAGTCTACCTCAACACATTTCTCTATAGTGTTGATGTGAAATATCTTTCCATGTTTATGAATCCACCACACCCAAAATAGTGACCATTAAATTATATCCTGGAATATTGAGTTTGGTATGGTTTCCTTTGTTGGTCATGTTACCTTTGACACCTCTTGAATATGCAATAGACATTTTGTGAGTATACCATATTTTCACAACAATAACATCTAATGTGTGGTGGATTCCTGTGTGTCTCTACTACACCATTGGTCATCCCTTGGGTTCTCCAAATCTTTTGATTTTGCTTCATACCCAAATCAATATTCAATATTTGAGTGGGTGTTTTTTCTTCTGACTTCAATCATCACTTATTTTTTCTTCAATCAACTTCCATACCATCCATATCGTTTTTATTTGATAGTTTCATCTATTTTACTAGCTTATTATGCTCCACTTTCATCTTTTATATTTTATATATGATCTAATTTTCCAATTTCATACTAAGGGTCAATAGTTTTTCTTGATCCTTAACTCTTCATCATAGAACAATCACTTTATCTTCAAGTTCTTCGATACATTTGATTCGAACTTCTCCAGTTTCATTCAATCTATCGATTTTTGTTTTCTATTTTTCAATTTTGATCTTGTACTCAACAACCTTATCTCAGATCTCTAGCATTGAATACTTAATTTTTCACATTATTCATTTAGTTCAAACTTCTCATCTTCCTACTACTACATATAAATTTTATCATCACAAATCACTTTGTTGGATTTTTTTATCTTGGCTCTCCAAACTTCTATATATTTAAGTGTAGATTCTAATTCAACTTGAATTTCAAATCTTCCTTCAAAATAGCATTCATCATTGTCACTTTTTTCTCTTGTTACAAAATTTATGACAAATGTAACCATAGAAACTACTTCATAATCCTTTTAGTCCTCTAATTATTCTGACTCAAATTATTTTTAACTGCCATCTCTTCTTGAAATAATATTATTCTTTTTGAATAAATTTATCCTAAAATTTTTCTTGCCTTTCAAATAGACTGAAGACTTATTCATGGTAATTTAAACATCATCCTCTTTATCTTCTTGATACTTCTTGGGAAACCTCACTATAAGATAACCATTATTTCCACATCAAAATCATGCATGTGGTAGTTTTCCTTTGAACTTTCCTTTTCCTCTTTGAATATTTGAGGAAAGGAATGGTATCACCTCATCCATCTCTTCATATTCTTATCCATATTCAATGGTGAGCTTTTTCATGGCCTTGAATTCCACATATTTTGGCATTAACTTTTCTACAACATCATTATCATTATTTTGAATTTCATATGCCACAAAGGTATTGTGCAAGTTATCCAATGTCAGCACCTTTAGATATTTATTTTCCAATACAATAACTTTTGGATTCAACCGAGGTGGAAGTTTTCTCAAGATACGGTTAAAAAAATTTATATCTTTAATAATTTCTCTGAGACCATGAATGTATTCCAGAAAATAATTTACCTGGTCAAATTATCTATCAAAAGACTCAATAGGTTGCATATGGAGATCCTCATTATTATTCCATAAAATCTGTAGCTTTGCTTCTATGATTTTTGAGTCACCCTTATAAATATTAACTAATTTTTTCCAAATATCATGTAATGACTTACATGAAATCACCTTCAAATATATTGCATTGGATAGGGCTCCCCATAATGAATTTGTTCTTGTAGCATAAACATCTAATTCCCTTCATCCATCTTTTGATAAAGAAAAAATATTGATATTGTCTAAAAATCCATGCATCACTACTATACAGATATCCATTCCTAATGATTAGAAATATTGCTACATCCGATTCATCCATAATTGAAAATCATTTTTTCGAAGATGGGAATTATTTTACAATTGACATCATCCATTTATTCTACTGAGATATCACCATTGAATTTAAACCTTTAGATTTGATAACAATTATTAGGCCCACTAGGTCAAATACCCTGAGAGGGGGAGGGGGTGAATCAGGCCATGACAGATTAAAAATAATACCCCTTTGGATGTTGTTTTATCATTAAATAAAACACTCTTCTATAATTCTACTATGAAAATGAATGAAAATAAATTAAATCATGAATGGGACACATTGATTTTACTTGGTTGACCCTCAATGAGATACATCCAGGGAGCATATAACAGTAATGTGCCGATATACCAAATCCACTAAGGATCACTTCCAAAATACAATGTTCGGGCTAGATAACTTCTATAACTAGGATCACTTCCTTTACAAGGTTTAGTGTCATCTCAATGACTTCCCATGGGTTACTCCCTATGTCTCTTTCTCTGGATCACTGTTAGTGGAAAGGACCATTGTATTACTCTTCATTTTCTTACTTTTCTTAGAAAGGATTCAGCCATAGTTTATGGACTTGTAGGTCCCTTCATTTTCATGAAAGAACACATCCTCAATTTTAGATAGATTTTCTATTAAAGTCCTACTTATCCACATACTATTAGATTGTGGAAATTACTTTTGAAAACTATTTTAGTCTATTAAAGAACTTCCTTGTATCTTTCATGGACTAATTTGAATCTTCCATTAAATGCATTTCACTGTGTGGGGAGAGTGATTCTTAGACCACCTTTTCTTCTATGGACCATGCCAACTTTGTTAGAAGACACTTCTTTCATGGATGCATTTTTCTTCCATGAACCGCCACTACTTTGTGGACCCCTTTTTTTTGGGGACTGATCCTTCTTCTTCAAACCACTCCTTCTGTAGACCATCTTCTCTTACACAGACTACAACTTATTCTGCAAACCATCTTTTCTTCTATGGATCACTGCGTCTTCCACAAAATAATTCCTCACAAACTCATCCATACATGACTGAATTCTTCCTAGTGAAATGATGTTTTCTAATGAAAATAAATCTTTTTAATGATATAATTTGTGGTCCTTATATAGAAAAATTGATCCAAAAAACCCACTAATCTGAGTCACCCAAATCTTCGATGTGGTTCAACCATCATCGTATACTATGCTATGAAGTTCACATAGAGCTTTAATCCTCTATGGTATCCAATTTATTCCATGGATGAAAACCTTGTGTAGAAGCCATAGTTTCCACCTCAAACCACAAAGTACGAGCCTCCTTTTTAATTTAAAGCATCCTGAGAACTATTTTTCCTATGTAGTTTCTGTAGCGCACTTCATGGTCCACAAAGTGATACTATACAGAAATCCTTCCTCTAAAAAATTTCCATTATCATTCTGTGTACCTCCTTTCTAGTCCACAAATTATGCTTCACGGTCCGCAAACTACATTTTGTGGACACCTTTTATAAAAACCTTCTTTTATCAAAATAACAAACTCTGATTTTGAGGCCCAAAAAATTGGTAAACATTGGGAAACTGCACCACCTAAAAACCCTCTTTGGAAACACCAACTATACTGATTCGTGATCATCTGAATTTTTCAACAAACATAATCACACCCAAAAACATCGATAAGATTCCTTGAGGGATTTTTTCCCAACAACCTCCAACTAGTCACCTATTATGGGAATTTTGTTTATCATAGCCTAATCCAAGTGGATAGGTCTTAACAAAAACGGTGAGCATGAGGTGGAACTATGGTGAGGTAATCCCTATTTATTTCACATAGTTGACATCACATGGAACCTTGGGAAGCATAATGGTGCGTTATTCTCTATGTTTATCCAAAAATACCCATTCTAGGATTCAACATTTTAGGGGAAGCCTTAGTGAGATTCTATGTGATCTATGCACCTCTAAAGCCTCCAAAACCACTTCCTAATCCACCTTAAACTCCCAGAAAACGTCAAGAACCACACTATTTAAAACAACACCAAGACAAGTAAAGTAAGATAATAATAAATATTGGAATAAAATTAATTGGGTTCATACCTTAAAATTAGTTGTCATTTTTACAAAAAAGTATCATATAAAAATATTTTCTAATTCTAATGATTATAAATTTAAATGATTGTGAATTATAATGTTATTTTTCTCAAAGGTTTCAATTCTTTATAATTGTTATAAAAGGAGGAGTGATCAATTAATCTAATTATTGATGAGGAGGAGAGGTTCATACTTCAATGTTCTGAAATTATAATAAGTCAAATTAGTGCTTTTATAATATCAAAATATTTTAATATTGATGAGGAATATAAATTATTCTATAAGGCTATTTAGTGGAGGTTGTAAAAATTGTAGTCTTAAATGTTTTGTTTCATAAAAAAATTGATAGTGTTTTGATTCAAAATGTTCTAATGGATTAGTAATAAATCATACATTTGGTGTTGAGTCATCCTGGACTAAATAGATTATTCACATTTCATGATCAAGTATGTTTTAGATTGGAGATATATAATACAATAATATTTCATGATAATTATATCTAGATATATATATTGGTTAATAGAATAGACCTTCTAAACATTTGTAAGTGTTTAGTAAATGATGAAACAATATCATGTTTTTAGTCACATCAATATATTAGTAATAAAATCCATGTCTCGGACTCGTCCCCAATAATATAAGGATGTGGTCAACCAAATTGGCTATGAACATTATAAAAATATATTGTGCCCTATATTACTTTATATTTATATTTCATATGATATTTTTTTGATTAAAATATTGATATGATCTATAAATTAACATACCATAGAGCTTAATTTCAAGAAAAATGTTATCAAAGAGTTATATGGATCCAACTACCCTTATTTTAGTGTTACATCATATTCCTAGGAACTTGAATAATAATATCATTTAAAATTAATTATTAATTTTTTTATTCTTATAAATATACAGTATTATGATTTTTTACTATATTATTAGACATATATTACTCATTCTCTTTCATCATAATCTTTTTGAGGAGCTGTTACTATATCAATATAAGAGTTCCAAATTCTGCCATTTAAATGACTATTTGATAGTATTTTCATGTAGTTTATGATAATATATCCATTTTATTTTCATCCTTTAGATTTATTGTATATTATATAATACCCATTATTTTATATCTTACCCTTTCCATATGTTGTTATCATACCAAATTAATGGTTTTAAATTCTAGCATTGCATTTATAATTTTAGATTATTTGCTTATGTTTTATTTTTATATTTTTTTTCATATCATTCCATCATTTTATAACAATTTTATATTCATGGATTATTTATATTATGGATGTGAGATTAACCGTTCCCCACAATCAAATGGTTTTAATAGGCCTTTTTAATGCCTGTGTAAGTGTTTCCCATTCCATCCACATCATTTATTTTTTTAAAATCATTTCATATAAAAAATTATAAAAATCATTATATATAATTTAATTATTATATTTATAACTATTTACCATTAAATTAAAATATAATTAATTATATATTAATTATTCCCTTCTGATTTTTCCTTTCTTATAAGACATTGGTTTTTAAGGTAGTGATTTTCAATCAACATGTAATATATATAAATTTAAATTAATATAATTTTGACAAATTACTACATTAATATTAAATATTTAAAAGAAAATTACATTTAGTTTCATTTAAAGATATTAAAAGATAATATATATTCATAATTATTAAACTAGAAGAAGAATTTGACATTTATGAAATTATAATAAATTCATTATGTCTTATTAAATAAGCGTAAAATTGTTATTTATATTGAAATTATTATTGAATACATTCTTTATTATTATATTGAATAATTTTAAATATATATTTTTTATTCATGTATCATAATGGCCTTTTTTGAGTAATAATTATAAATTATTTATAAAATAACCTTGATAGAATATGTAATTATTTTTAGATATTCAATTTATTTGATAATCTTATTATAGTTATCTAGAATTATATTTTCATGTCATCATTTTAATAGTACTTTTGAAATTGTATTTTAATATTTTACATTGTATTATACATTATTTAAAAGTGACATTATTGTTGTGTATACTCATATAAAATAACAAAATAATGTTTACCAACTTAACTCATTTTTTGTGTACAATTGGAATCTAATAAATTGTTAAATAAAATTTTCCCAATATTATAACATTTTATCATGATTTTTAAATATATACAATAATTATTTTAATATTTGAATCATTTTTTCATATACTATGGGGTTGATTTAGAACTCTAAAAATGCATGTTTAGATTGTTATGTAATGAGTTCCACACTAATGTAATATTATGATTTAATCACTATATTAATAAAAAAAATTAATTCCTAATATATATAAATTGTCTTATTATCCTATCTGTACACTATATTTAGATATGGTAGTCATTATAAAACTATAATGGACATTGATAATGAATTATGAAAATAATATATTCAGTTCATTACAAGAAATGAATCTTACTAAATATTTTTTTTAAAATATAGGATTTTACAACATATACGATTGATTTTTAAAAATAGATTTTGTTTTGAGAATAATATTTTTAAAATGATCAAAGGATCATTTTTTATATATTTCATTAAAATGAGATTTTGGGGTGAATAGTGGGAAATTAATATTTTAGTATAATGTATGTTGTATGACATTATCATGATATAAATATTTTTCAAAAAATTATAATACATTTTTTAGGATTTATGATTTATTCATGGGGTTCAATAACCCATTTAAATACAATATAATTAATTATAAAATGTATAAATAAATTCTTAATATCTATTTTATATTATATATATATATATACCTATATTTGATTCATTATGTAGTATATATATTAATTACAAGGTATCACTCTATTTTTGATGTCATAAAATTTCAAATAGACCTATACATGTTAATCATATGATAATAAATTTCATATTAATCAAAATTATTCATAGTATTGATCCTAAATATTAAAATAATAAATATATTATTCAATGTTACCCCACTAAATTCATAAACAAATACCCTCCCTCCTCCCCTCCCTCATTATATCTAAAACTCTTTATATATATATATATATATATATTCTGGTATCTTACTCTAAAAATCCCCCATGAATCATTCATAAGTCCCAACTCTTCCTCAAAAACCTGCCTATGATGGCTATAGACTCAATCTGATGGAGGTGATTGAAATAACATGGTAACGGTTTCAATGTATTTCATTCCATTCTTATATTAGGGTATTTTTAAATGAAACACTCACCACACTTTTTAGTATATGATTACTAAATATCAATTTTATTATTATAACTTTGACACTTTATCAATTTGAAATTTCTTATTTCCTCTCATTAAACCATTTATCATAAGATATTATTATGTATAAATATAGGTTTAAAAAATAATTCATTTTCCATATCGTCCCCCTCTTCCCCTTTTGATAACATATCTATTTTTTAATAAGAAATTAAAAATATAATTATGATTATATTTTAACGATTTAATAAATACAAAATTTTAATTATTTTTCTATTATTTTGAAATATATTTATAAATATCATTCACATGTGGTAGTTTTATACTATATAAGTGAACGATGTTATAGTTTTAACAATTATTTTTAGAGATATTTATTAAAAGGAATATAATGATGAAATATGACATTAGCAATAAAATAATATAATCTCTCTCACACCCCAAATGTTATTTTCCTTATTATTTTATTTATTTATTTTCTCACAATCTTTTCTTTTTGTTTTGGGACAACCCTGATTGAAATTTGGAAAATCAAAGATGTTTTATCTTATCACATGGTTTGGGCATAGAATTACATCATGGTTGACCAAAATATGTTAGAGACCCGTATTTATTTTACATTTTTTGTATAGTTTAGTTTGTATAATTTAGCATAAAAATAATGAATACCATTACATATAATACTTTCTAGTTTATTTTTTATATGAATGGTTAATGTGCATAGGTAGGGCATGGTTTTGAGAAAACTATGTGGGTCACAGTGGAAACTTTGTGAGTAGAACTTACTTTTGAATCTCATAGTTCTTATATTGGTAATAGATAGATGAAACTATGTGATAATCCTACAAGGTAGTATGTTTTATAACAGAGGGGATTATATAGTTGGTGCACAGTTTAGAAAACCATGCCGTGAAAATATACAGTTTTACCAGAATATTTTTTTTTGAAATTTATCTTATATACCTCTTAAAACTAAATCCATCAACCCTATATTCTACACCCATTTGGATAAGATGTCATATTTCTCTCTTCACCTTTGATTTTCTTCTCTTTTATTATGATTTCATAGCATTTCATCAAGAATTTGGCTCAATTTTTCTTGGTAATAAACTCTAGTTCTCTTCTACTCATATTTTCTTTCTTGTTTCTCTATTATAATTCTATAGCGAGGTCATGGAATCCTAGTTCATCATATTAATAAATTTAGTAAATTAGAGGTTTCATGATTTATTTGTGTGGTTGGGTTCTTGGTGAGTAATAATTTAATTCTATGGATTGATTATTTCCTCTCTCAATGGAAGTGGTGTCTTGAGGTACACTGCCCCTTCCATTAGCCAATAATTTTTTCAATCTTGATTAATTTCATGGTTAAATTCTTGAATTGGATATAAAATTATAGTATTAAATGTTTTGATGATTATTTGGAAAGGAAAGTAATTTTTTACTCTATTTCCATTGAATAAAAAGTGTTTCCCTTTTTAATTTATTATCTGAAAACTATTTTTCTTGACCATTCACACTAAGAGTTTGATAAAAGACCCAAATGGTTATTATTAATGAATTTTTATATTTCATGTTTTGTGGTATTAAATTATGTTTTTATATTCTTATTTGAATATTTTATGGTTTCCATCATTCATTAAAAAGTGTAGATACATATTTATTTTTTAATAAATGTTTGAATGTCCCAGTTCACACTTTAAAAGATAGGTTTCTTTATAAAAATGAGATTGTAATATGCACTTAGATTTTTTTATTTAAAAAATTTATGAGAGTTCCCCTAGTATAAGACACATTTATTATATTTATGATTTTGTGATTAAGAAGTTATTACTAAGTGAGGTTTTAAGGGGTGAGGCATGCCTATGGTTTCTCAGTTGTCTATTTAGAGGTGTATTTATATCCATATTTTGTTTTAAATGTGTTATTGGATCACCCAAAGTTTATACATCATGGGAAATCAAGAGTAGATAATAGATATTATTAGAACACTTGTTGTACTAGTATAAAATCATACTCTTACTAGTGGAATCTTGTATAGTGTCCATCATACGTTGTAAATATCCACTCGGTTTGGCCAATTAGGGAACGAAATAGTGTTAGGGTTGTTGGATTTAACCATTATTACTAATTTGGATGGATCATATTATTGTATGATCTAGTATTTCCCTATAACTTTGAGGTTTCTATCATCACTTGTACATAACTATATTGAATTTGATATGTTTCCTTTATTATAATGATAGTTAGATATCTATTTCATTACATTTCCCATAATATATTGTTTCTATTATTATTTTTGGTGTGATTATTTCTTATGCATGACATGGTATTTATTCAGTAAAAATAAATTGATGACTAATTATTATGAACATGGTTTTTTCTTTTATTTTTATCGAATTTTCAAAAAACTATCTCCTATAAAATGTTTTTACCACTATATCTGAAATAGTATTGGGTTAATTAAAATGGAAAACATACTACTAGTGTTTTTTTATCTAAAAATTCAATCCTATATTTTCTAAATTATATTTAAAACTCTCTTGAAATAGATCTTTAATTTAAATAAAATGTATGGGGTGTGGTTTCTTCAGGAATACCTAATGGGTGTTTTTCTCATGAATATATATATATATATATATATATATTAGCTTTTGTTTTAGAATATGGTCACTCATAGAGAATTTACAGTACTATGGTTGGATGGTATCTTGTGGATTTATGTGGAGAAAGGTTTTAGTATTTCATTAGACACTTCATTATTTTATTGTGTCATCCAGGTCAGATAATATTTTATAAAATTATATATTTAGTTTTGTATATCTCTTAAGATATAGGATAATTAATTTTTTATGTCATGGTTTGTTTTTATTATTTCTAAAACTATTTATTTCATTTCACAAATATCTATGATGTATAAAGTGTTCATGTAAGACATCTAGATAGAGTCTCCATGTTAAATATTATTATTCCAAAATAAATAATTCCTATTGGTTGTAATTTTAATCCTAGGTTCATGTCACTTGTGCACGTGTTTTGGGAATGCCACTTGGGAAAGTCTCATGCCCATGTGAGTGCCCATATCTGGGGTGTATCCAATTTTTTTCTTGAAAAAATATTATTAGATAACCCTATATTATTTGTGTGTGTATATAAGGACCCAGCCTTAAGCCTTACTTAATCTTGAGTTATCACAAGATTACACATTGAGGATCTTTTTGGGTTTAGAGTTTTAGAGAATTAGATCATAAAACTTGCATTACATTCCACATATAAACAAAGTGGTTACATAAAGATAGTATTATTCTTTACCATCAATGGAAACATATTTAAAATAAAACATGGATTCTTTCTTGACACTTCCTTGACACTATCATCATATCATGTACCTTTCCCTTGACCTGTGAAAAACATTTCAAAAAACTTGGGATGAGCATAAAAAGCTCAGTAAGGGATATAAAAATATGGAAAGGAAACATGGGTACATATATACATAATAATGAAATCATACTTTTCCCATAAAACATAAGAACTTTAACATACCTCATCAAATCATGAATAAATCATAGAAATCATAAGACATAAAGGTTAGTTGATGCATTCATAACATTCTTACGTAGGGAGTAACCCTCTTGGTTACGTTTGGAATACCCATCACAGTATATTCCCTAAATATATTCGGAGAAATCTTAACGTTTCACTCCTTCAAGTTACCCAATGCATTGGAGAGCTATATCGGGCTCACCTGCCATTAGTTTATCACGAAACCACCCGTCTTCATAATAATGCCCAAGAACCTCAACATAATCGTATCACATAAAACATGCATAAAGGAAACATAACATTTCCACCTTTCAATCACAAGATATCAATACAACACATTGATATAAAAACATTATGAAAACCATTTTGACTACCAAAATAAAATAAAAGTAAAACATGGTATTTATTTTTCTTTTAAAAATAAGGTATGGCTTGTAGAGGAAGCCGAAACTCAAATAATGGTCACGGCGGTGGAGAAGTCATTGTCGCCACATACGTATGACAAAAACATTCCCTTTTTTCATTTATTAAAATGCTTCATATAAAAAGTATTCATTTTGGATAAACTTAAAAGTCAAAGGGGTTTATACACCGTATAAAAGAAGGTTGTGTATAAAACAAAATATGCCTCAATGAAAGGAGATTGAGACGAAGTCCCATACCTCGGGTCCGACTTGACTCGAAAGTTATTTAATCTCCTGAATAATAAACTTGAGTTAATTTCTACTTGTTTAAGAACCTTTTTCAAGTTCATTATTCCTTTTATATCACTTATTGCCATGTCATGAACACTATGTAATTATTTAAGTTAATAACGGTCGTCTTAATGATCATTGGTACTTGACTCAAAAATAAACCCTTTATAATTACATGTTGTTCATGTATCCATTATATCCATAATTATAATAATTATGTATATATCATATATATCCAGTATATACATGCATTTATAATATTACATAATCATTTAGAGGTAAGAAATGAAATGCACCGTTCATGGAGACGGTAAGCCGTACGTACGCATGAACGCTACTTTCATTTCTATTTCGTATTTTATAGAATGGAATCATAATGATATAAAGTTATATTATTATTACAGTATAATATCATATATAATATCATATTTCCATCCTTTATACGTCCCACATATGGTATTGAACGAATCAAATCACTTTGAGGGGGCGGTAGTCCGCACTTCCTTAAATGAAGATATCGCGTTTACCCATAATGGAAACCATAAAGGTATGCCCAAAATGAAAAATACAGAAGATTAAAGAAAACAAAAACATATTATATATCATATATAAATATAGTGACATCTTAATGGACACCTTTGAAGGTGTTAAAAGAATGTTGAACAATCATCGTTTCGGGAGGCATAAATTCACCATCCACGGAAATAGTATGTCCTTTAACCATTAGATGTAGGTGTGTGGAAGTGTAGCTCGAATCCTTATTATAACAACATCCTAGGATATTGAGTATACTGGAGTTGTTACAAAATAAAAGAATAAAAAGAGTTTAGGGGTTTGGAGAAGCAAAATCAAACAAAAGGACTCAAAAGAGGACATTACCTTAAAATCGGGTAACTCTCTTAGATTTGATCTCAAAGGCTTCCTTGGGAATACTTCTGCCCAATTTGAGGCTTCAAGGAGTAAGATAGGGATGTGGAGAGCCAAAATGGGCAGGTTTTGGCCGAGGAAAAGGCTTTGGGAGAGTGGGTAAGGAGGTAGAGGTGGGGGCCTTTTATAAGAGGAGAGGAGGGGCACTCTTGGAAGGTAAAGAAAAGTCACTTTATTTTAAAATGGTATTCGGATTTAAGAGGTCCCACATTGATGTGTTTAGAGGATAAGGTGATAAGGGTTCTAAATCCACCCATCCAATAGGTATTGTCCATGTGTAGGTCTTAGATTTTACATTATCATTCCATTTTATTTAAATCGTTAAATAATGAGGTCATCGCTGCATCATCATGATGTCATAAATAATTTAATTTATTTAAATTATAAAAATTATAAAAAAAATATTATGATGTATTAAATCTTATTACCTTTCCAATTACTATTTATAATCAAAAATCTGATCTTTATAACCCCATGTAAAAATTGTTTTAGTAAAACATCTCATGTTTCTGTCATTTTTACTTTTACATTAAATAAAAAGTTATTTATGTCATTTCACAACCAAAGTGGCTCCATGGGGTCCCCAAATTGACCCATGGACTGTATTGGTCGGCCATGACACATACAATGAGGGTAGGACATGTGTCAAGCTCATCTCATTTTATTAAAGCATTATTTTTACCTTAAACTACACTAATTACCTCTAATCGCGATTAAAAACTTAATAAGTTACTATTCACCAAAAAATTATTTTAATCTCATTGAACCACATTTTACTTCTTAATGATAACCATGTATGTCGTATTTTTGAAAATAAAATCACAGAATTGGAAAAGTTTCATTTAAACGAAAAATCAGGTTCTTTAACTACCACTTAGTTGTTTCACTATTCATAAAAAATTGATGTTTTTCAGAAAAATAAAAAAATGTCACCCTAAGCAATATTTGATATTCTGAATTCAAAAATTATGTCTATTTTAAAAAATTCAAATCATATAAGTTACATTAATTGATTTAATAATTAATTCCCGTTGTCATGACAAATAACGTGTTTTTATGAAACAATAAGTATCAAAAGATTGACACCAGTTTAAGTCCAATTTCAAAGTGAAATTGATTAAAATGACCACCATTGGATTAAATGGTAAAAATATATATTCTAATTTAACTTTAAAACCAATTCAAAATAGAATCTAATCATATTAATAAATTAGATTATAAAGCAGTTTTGATGTAAAATGCAGTATTTTCCACTATTCATTAAAAAATGAACATTGTCAGAAAAATACCAAAAATTCACACAAAGTAAATTTTGATGTCCCAATCATAAAGAATAAGTTTATTCTGACAAACATAGCTTATAAAATTGTCAAAATATAGATTTAAAAATGGTTTTCCATCAAAAGGCAGTAAAACAATCTTTAAAAAAATATTAGTGTATTCCATGCTTAAGATTGGATTTATTTTCATTTTAAGCCTCTAAAAACACTATCTAATTCATTAATAGACATAGATAAAAATATCTATTATTCATTACTTACTTGGGATGTAACATCCTTCCCCCTTTAGAAAATTGCGTCCCCACAATTTATTTACTTATCGAATAAATGGGGGTACTTATCCCTCATTGCATTTTCAGATTCCCATGTTGCCTCTTCCATCATGTGATTTTTCTACAAAAACATTACCTGATTAATCACCTTATTCCGTAACACATGCTCCCTGTGGTCACGAATCTGGACCGGTTGTTCCTCATAAGATAGGTTCTCTTCCAGCTGAACTACCTCTGGACTCAAAACATGAGATGGATCTGGCATATAATTTCTCAACATTGAAATGTGAAAAACATTGTGTACCTGAGATAAATTCGGAGGTAACGCCACCCGGTATGCAACTGATCTAACTCTCTCTAGAATTTCATATGGTCCAATGAACCTTGGACTCCACTTTCCTTTCTTACTAAATCTCATCCCACTTTTCCATGGATAAACCTTTAGAAAAACATGATCACCTACCTCGAAAGATAGATCCTTCCTCTGGTTATCTACATAACTCTTCTGCCTGTTCTGAGTTGTTCTCATGTGCTTCTGAATCAGCTGAACTTTTTCTGCCATCTCTTCTACCAATTCTGGCCCCATCAACTTCATTTCACCCACTTCATCCCAGAAAGCTGGAGTTCGACACCGCTTCCCATATAATGCCTGAAATGGTTCCATCTGTATACTGGAATGAAAACTGTTATTATATGAAAATTCAACCAAAGAAATATGTTGGTCCCAACTTCCCTGATAATCTATAGAGAAATAATGTAGCATATGCTCCAATGTCTAAATTTTTCGTTCTAACTGCCAATCTGATTGAGGATGAAAAGCTGTACTAAAATTTAATTCAGTACCCAACGACTTCTGAAGGCCTTTCCAAAAGTTAGAAGTGAACCTGGGATCACGATCAGATACAATGGAGAGGGGAACTCCATGTAACCTGACTATCTATTTAAGATACAAACGGGAAATTTGAACTAGGGAAAAAGTATCTCGTATAGCAAGGAAATGAGCAGATTTAGTCAAGCGATCAACAATAACCCAGATTGCATTATTACCTCGAGATGTCTTCGGTAATCCCACAACAAAGTCCATGGATATATTCTCCCATTTCCACTCTGGCACTGGTAAAGGCTGAAGAATCCCTTTCGGTAACTGCCGCTCTGCTTTAACCCGTTGACATGTCAAACACTTCACAGTAAAATCAGTAATATCTCTTTTCATTCCATCCCACCAGTAATACTCCCGTAGATCTCTGTACATCTTAGTACTGCCAGGATGAACTGAAAATGGAGAACTATGAGCTTCACATAACAACTCTCTTCAACTGTGAATCACAAATCACACACAATCTCTTCCCAAATCTCAAAACGAAATCATTATCGATGTTGAATTCAGGAAACTTACCTTTCTGAACCAGCTCTACCTTTTTCTAAAACTCACTGTCTTTCTTCTGTGCTTACTTGATTCTATCTGATAGAGATGATCTCACTGATACCTGAAAAAAACATAAGAACTTCCTGCACCAACAACTTCTATGCCAAAGTTCATAAAATCCTTAACCAAAGTATCACGTTCCAAATGCAACATTGCTAATGAAGCATTACTTTTTTGACTCAAAGCATCAGCCACTTTATTTGCTTTTCTCGGATGGTAATGAATTGTACAATCATAATCCTTGATTAATTGCAGTCATCTCTTCTGTATCATGTTTAAATCTTTCTGAGTGAATATATACTATAAACTTTTGTGATCAGTATATATTTCACACTTTACTTCATACAAATGATGCCTCCAAATTTTTAAAGAAAAAACAACAGCAGCTAATTCCAAATCGTGTGTAGGGTAATTTACCTCAGGACTTTTCAACTGTCGTGAAGCATAAGCAATTACCTGATCATTCTGCATTAGGACACAACCAAGTCCTTTCAATGAAGAATCACTATATATAACAAACTCACCATTACTAGAAGGTAGTGCCAAAACTGGAGTATTCACCAATATTCTTTTCAATTCCTGAAAACAATCATCACATTCTTTTATCCAGATAAACTTAACACCCTTTCGAGTTAGCTTAGTCATTGGACTAGATAACCATGAAAAATTTCTAACAATCCTTCGGTAATAGCCTGCCAAACCAAGGAAGCTACGAATCTCAGTTACATTTGTGGGTCTTTGCCATTCTTCAACAACCTTTTTTTTTCCGGATCAACAGTTATCCCATATTTAGAAACAATATGACCAAGGAAAGAAATTTGTTGCAACCAAAACTCACACTTGATGAATTTTCCATACAGTTTCTTTTCTTTTAAGGTTTGCAAGATACCCCTTAAATGTCTTTCATGCTCCTCTTTACTTTTAGAAAACACCAAAATATCATCAACGAAAACCACCACAAACTTATGCAAGAACTCATGGAAAATTGTATTCATTAAGTACATGAATACAGCAGGTGCATTGGTTAGCCCAAAAGGCATTAATACAAATTCATAATGGCCATATCTTGTATGGAACGCGGTCTTCGGAACATATACTTCCTTTACCTTCAGCTGATGGTACCCTGATCTCAGGTCAATCATTGAAAAATACTGAGCTCCGTGGAGCTGATCAAACAAATAATCGATATGAGGCAAAGGATATTTGTTCTTAATAGTGATGTTATTCAAGGCTCTATAATCAATGAAAATTCATGGTGATGTGCTAGGTCGAATGAAACCTTTCTCTAATAAATCTTGCAATTGCTCCTTCAACTCTAAATGTTCAATTTGAGCCATTCGATAAGGGGGGTTTTGAAATTGGCTTAGCGTCAGGAACTAAGTCAATAGTAAACTCAACTTCCCAATCTGGTATTATTCCAGGCAACTCATCAGGAAAAACATCAGGATTCTCATTTACCACTGGCACATCATTAATCTGAACAGTTCCTTTATTTGCAACAATGTGTGCAAGGTAACATTCATTTCCATCTTTTACAAGTTTCTCGGCCTCTTGATATGTTATCAACAGTAAGGGTTCATTCTTGTACACAAACTGATAGTATTTCTGAAAAGAAACTTCTTTAGCTCTACAGTCAATCTTATCATGGTAAATAAAGAGCCAATCCATACCCAGGATAACATCAAACTCTACTAGAGGTAAAACAATAAGGTTCGCAAGTAGGTTCTTTCCACAGATAAGGATAGGAAGATTCTTATAAATTTTGTTTGCCTCAACATTTCCCCCAGGTGTTTTTACCAAAAGTTCAGGAGTCATTTCTTGAGATGGTATTCCCATTTTACTAGAAAAGTTTTCAGAGATGAAAGACTGTGTAGACCCCGAATCAAACAACACACTGGCATAATCTGAAAAAACAAAAAAAATTACCTGATACAACTTTATTTGATGGCCCGACATCTGCTGAAGTAGTTGCAAAGGATTTCACCGCCCCTTTCTGCTTGTAGTCTAACTGCTTCCCATCACTCAATCTCTTTGTCGGACAGTCGTTTTCATAGTGACCCATCTCATTGCACTTAAAACATTTCACTAACTGTAAATCAAATTTGGTCTTACCTTCACCTTGATCTTTTTCAGTGCAATCACGAGCCTTATGTCCCATCTTACCACATTGGTAGCACTTTCCAGAATTCAGAAGACATTCCCCAGCATGCATTTTTTCACATTTATCACAAACTGGAAACTTAGATTTCTTACCATCATATTTTTTTGAAGAATTCTTCCCTTTCTCCTGCCACCTCGGTCTCTTCTTCTGATGGTTGTTATAGAACACTTGATCATCAGCAAACTCCATTTCCACCTTCTTAGCACATCTAAAAAGCTTTTCATAACTTTTAAACTCCCGATAATCTAATGACCTTCGATATTTTGGCTTTAATCCTGAGTAAAAACGATTGATTTTACTATCAAGGTCTCGGATAAAATTTGGAGCAACCTTGCCAATCGAGTGAACCTTTCTTCATAGGTAGCCACTGAGTCTTCCTCTTGCCTCAATTACAAGAATTGATTTTCCCTCCCAAGTCGAACAGCCTTAGGAAAATACTTTTCAAGAAAAATACCTTTGAATTCATCCTAGTCGAGAGCATCAATCTCATCAGCGTCCCTGATATTTTTAACCATCGACCACCACTGATCTTCTTCACCCTCCAAATGATAAATAGAAAGACTAACCTTTTGATTGTCTGAACACCCCATGACATCAAAAATCTTCTCCAGTGCTTTAATCCACCCTTCAGCTAGCACATGGTCAGATGATCCTCTGAATGATGGGGGATGTTGCCTCATGAAATGTTCCACCACTGACATGTTCCTCTGCGGTTGATCTGGCTGATCTCGTGTATGGATATCACTACCATTTATCGCTTGAGTCAACTGCGCCATTACTGCAGCAAACTGTTCAGTTCCAATTCCAACCATCTTAGGATGCTGATTCGGAAGGTTATTTCCTTCTGCATTACTTCCTAGCACTGCTTCCCTGTTTCCTCTGCGGAAAACCATTCTGAACAAACATGTCTTATATGAAGCAACATGGTAATCTTCAAATACTATATCACTTCAATTTGACCATAAAAAAAATATTTTTTGGATAATAATTTAATAGAATTATAACTCCTAAAGTTATCTAAACCGTCCTTTGATACCAACTATAAGGCCGTAGCCTTAAACCTTACTTATTCTTGAGTTATTACAAGATTACACATTGAGGATCTTTTCGGGTTTAGAGTTTTAGAGAATTAGATCATAAAACTTGCATTACATTCCACATATAAACAAATTGGTTACATAAAGATAGTATTCTTCTTTCCCATCAATGGAAACATATTTAAAATAAAACATGGATTATTTCTTGACACTTCCTTGACACTATCATCATATCATGTACCTTTCCCTTGACCTGTGAAAAACATTACAAAAAACTTAGGATGAGCATAAAATGCTCAGTAAGGGATATAAAAATATGGAAAGGAAACATGGGTACATATATACATAATAATGAAATCATTATTTACCCATAAAACATAAGCACTTTAACATACCTCATCAGATCATGAATAAATCATATAAATCATAAGACATAAAGGTAACTTGAGGCATTCATAACATTCTTACGTAGGGAGTAACCCTCTTGGTTACGTTTGGAATACCCGTCATAGTATATTCCCTAAATCTCTTCGGAGAAACCTTAAAGTTTCACTCCTTTACGTTACCCAATGCATTCGAGAGCTATATCGGGCTCACCCGCCCATAGTTTATCACGGAACCACTCGTCTTTATAATAATGCCCAAGAACCTCAACATAATCGTATCACATAAAACATGCGTAAAGGAAACATAACATTTCCACCTTTCAATCACAAGATATCAATACAACACATTGATATAAAAACATTATGAAAACCATTTTCACTACCAAAATAAAAGAAAAGTAAAACATGGTATTTATTTTTCTTTTAAAAAGAAGGTATGGCTTGTAGAGGAAGCCGAAACTCAAATAATGGTCACGGCGGTGGAGAAGTCGTTTTCGCCACATACATACGACAAAAACATTCCCTTTTGTCGTTTAGTAAAACGCTTCGTATAAAAAAGATTCTTTTTTGGATAAATGTAAAAGTCAAAGGGGTTTATACATGGTATAAAATAAGGTTGTGTATAAAAAAAATATGCCTCAATGAATGGAGATTGAGATGATGTCCCATACATCGGGTCCGACTTGACTCGATCGTTCTTTAAACTCCTGAATAATAAACTTGAGTTAATTTCTACTTATTTAAGAACCTTTTTCAAGTTCATTATTCCTTTTATATCACTTATTTCCATGTCAAGAACATTATGTAATTATTTAAGTTAATAACGGTCGTCTTAACGATCATTGGTACTTGAGTCAAAAATAAACCCTTTATAATTACATGTTGTTCATGTATCCATTATATCCAGAATTATAATCATTATGTATATATCATATATATCCAGTATATACATGCATTTATAATATTACATAATCATTTAGAGGTAATAAATTAAATTCACCGTTCATGGAGACGGTAAGTCGTACGTACGCATGAACGCTACTTTCCTTTCTATTTCGTATTTTATAGAATGGAATAATAATGATATAAAGGTATATTATAATTCCAGTATAATATCATATATAATATCATAGTTCCATCCTTTATACGTCCCACATATGGTATTTAACGAATCAAATCACTTTGAGGGGGCGGTAGTCCGCACTTCCTTAAATGAAGATATCGCGTTTAGCCATAATAGAAACCATAAAAGTATGCCCAAAATGAAAAATACAGAAGCTTAAGGAAAACATAAACATATTATATATCATATATAAATATAGTTACATCTTAATGGACACCTTTGAAGGTGTTAAAAGAATGTTGAACAATCATCGTTTCGGGAGGCATAAATTCACCATCCACGGAAACAGTATGTCCTTTAACCATTAGAAGTAGGTGTGTGTAAGTGTAGCTCGAATACTTCTTATAACAATATCCTAGTATATTGAGTATACTTTAGTTGTTACAAAAGAAAATAATAAAAAGAGTTTAGTGGGTTAGAGAAGCAAAATCAAACAAAAGGACTCAAAAGAAGACATTACCTTAAAATCGGGCAACTCTCTTAGATTTGAGCTCAAAGGCTTCCTTGGGAAGACTTATGCCCAAAGTGAGGCTTCAATGTGTAAGAAAGGGATGTGGAGAGCCAAAATGGGCAGGGTTTGGCCGATCCAAAGGCTTTGGGAGTGTGGGTAAGGAGGTAGAGGTGGGGGCCTTTTATAAGAGGAGAGGAGGGGTACTCTGGGAAGGTAAAGAAAAATCACTTTCTTTTATAATGGAATTCGGATTTAAGAGGTCCCACATTGATTTTTTTCGAGTATAAGGTGATAAGGCTTCTAAATCCACCCATACAATAGGATTTATCCATGTGTAGGTCTTAAATTTTACATTATTATTCCATTTTATTTAAATCGTTAAATAATGAGGTCATCGCTGCATCATCATGATGTCATAAATAATTTACTTTATTTAAATTCTAAAAATTAAATAAAAATACTAAGATTTAGTAAATCTTTTTATCTTTCCAATTACTATTTATAATCAAAAATCTGATCTTTATAACCCCATGTAAAAAATTTTTTAGTAAAACATATCATGTTTGTGTCATTTTTACTTTTACATTAAATAAAAAGTTATTTATGTCATTTCCCAACCAAAGTGGCTCAATGGGGTCCCCAAGTTGACCCATGGATTTTACTGGTCGACCATGACATATCCAATGAGGGTAGGACATGTGTCAAGCTCATCTCATTTTATTAAAGCATTATTTTTACCTTAAACTACACTAATTACCTCTAATCGCGATTAAATGCTTAATAAGTTACTATTCACCAAAAAATTATTTTAATCTCATTGAACCACATTTTACTTTTTAATGAAAACCATATATGTCGGATTTTTGAAAATCAAATCACATAAGTGGAAAAGTTTCATTTAAACGAAAAATCAAATTCTTTAACTACCACTTAGTGGTTTCACTATTCATCAAAAATTGATGTTTTTCAAAAAAATACCAAAACATCACCCTAAGCTATATTTGATATTCTGAATTCAAAAATCATGTCTATTTTAAAAAATTCAAATCATATAAGTTACATTAATTAATTTAATAATTAATTCCCGCTGTCATGACAAATAGCATGTTTTTATGGAACAATAAGTATCAAAATATTGACACCATTTTAAGTCCAATTTCAAAGTGAAATTGATTCCAATGACCACCATCAGATTAAATGGTAAAAATTTATTCTAATTTAACTTTAAAACCAATTCAAAAGATAATCTAATCATATAAATAAATTAGATTAAAAAGCAGTTTTGATGTAAAATGCAGTATTTTCCACTATTCATTAAAAAAAGGAACATTGTCAGAAAAATACCAAAAATTCACACAAAGTAAATTTTGATGTCCCAATCATAAAGAATAAGTTTATTTTGACAATCATATCTTATAAAATTTTCAAAAGATAGATTTAAAAATGGTTTTCCATCAAAAGGCAGTAATACAATCTTTAAAAAAATATTAGTGTATTCCATGCTTAAGATTGGATTTATTTTCATTTTAAGCCTCTAAAACACTATCTAATTCATTAATAGACATAGATAAAAATATCTATTATTCATTACTTACTTGGTATGTTACAGTGTATGTTAAATTAGAGTTAAGACTGATGGAGATCAACTGTTAGTAGATTCAAGAGTCCAACTAACTCTTACTCTCAATGAACCTTGAGATGAAATTTTATCTTGAGTTGTATATCTTGAATTTTAATCATGACTTATTTATTCTAGGATTATTTTTTTCTAAGTTGGTGATATTTTTTATTTTATCCAAGTTATTTAGATGATCCATAGGTCTTACATGTTATGGAGGTAATAAGGGTGGAATTATTAGAAGCATATAATTATCCCACATGATCTGGAAAACTATCTTAAGACAATAAAAATAGTATGGTTTTCCTTCTAGTGGTTGTTTCATGATTGGCGCATAGTTGACCAAATGGTGTGGCCAAATTAGGCATATCCACTACCCCATCTAAAATAATTAAACTAATTTCTATGTTTTATTTTTAGGTTTATTGGTGGATGTTATTTAGTGATAATTAATGGGGATTCACAAATGAAACATTGATTTAAAAGGGAGTAAAGGGAATGTTTTTTAAAATTCTAGAGTCATTTTAGGAAATTTTTAAATAAACAGTGATTTGGTTCAGAATGAGGGAAGATAGTTTTAAATCTAAAGAGATGAATTTTTTAATAATATTGGGATGTTTTTATATTAAAATAGTTAGTGTTTTATGATGTAATATTGTTATTATAATAAATGAGTGGTTTTGAAATTTATAAATATGATTCATGAAATGTTCTAGAACAAATATTTTGTTCTATAATTTTATAAGAATAAATAATAAAGTATTGTTAAAATTACACATTGATATTTTCATTTTATGTTTTGGAATTTATAATGGGGGATGAAAAAAAAATTTAGAATGAAATTATTTCATAACTCATAAGTGTTCAAATGAAGAGTTTTCAAATGAAACCTTATAGTTCAGAACATGGGTGTATAGTTTCGAAATGATTTAAAGAGGAAAATTGATTTTTTTTTGTTCTAGTTACTTATTTCATAGAGTTTTTCATTTGAGTTCGAAATCATATATTTTTTAGATGATATTATATGTTTTTAAATCTTGGTAAGTCTTATGTTTGTTGTTTTATTTGAATAGTTCTTCCTAGAAAGGTTTGAAGGGATCATAGATACCAAGAACCATAAATATTTCAATAGAGTCATACCTCCTTAGACTCAAGTATAACCTTCTTATTAATTGATTTTTCCCATACTCTAAGTGTTGTGGTGAATCAAACACTTCTGATTCTTTTCTCATGTTAGTGGTCGAAGAATCATTGGATTTTTTATTCTTCAAAGATGAATTTATCCAATCCTTATTTTGTGAGTGTTCTCATCTAATCTATCTCCCTTATGGTTGTGATCATTGGGGAAATGGTGGTGAATTTTATTTCTATGGGCCAACCTAGGGTTGTTAAAGAACCCTACCAATTTTTTTCTCAGTGAAGTTCCTCTACCATATTGAGAGAAACTCCTTCTATGGTCTAGTGTGATAATATTTGTAGGATAATGGATGTACCAATTATTGGAAATTATAGTTGTTACCTTTTTCATTTGAAATATAGTTTTATTTTGTGATTTAGGACTCAAGGATATCCATAAACTTTGATACATAGCCTAAGAAGGAATGTTTTATTTTGTTTATAATATTGAGTATCTCTCCTTTAATTCTAAATCAGTACTTTTTTAATTATCCTCATTTTTGATAGATGAAAGAGTTGTATTGTGGATAATTCCATTGTTCTGATTCTAAATATTTGATGGGTGGGTTTGGGGTTCACCTTCTATGTTGATGGTCTCTCACATGGGGATATGACATGCTTCATTTGGTGATGTTTTTATCTTATTCCATTTATTTGATGAGTTATTAATTATTCATTTTAATCTTGGGAGTAATTGATTGGTTTGAGAGAGTTTATTTTTTGTATGAATTTTGAATATTGTGGGGATACCAATATTTACAATCCATTAATTTATGGGTGTCACTTTTTTCCTTATGATGTGTAGTGCCTGATTCCCTAACCCTACCCTTCTGTGAATTAGAAATTCATTGCATTGGTTTTTTATCTTTTTACTATCTCGGTTTTAGGTATTTATTTATTTGCCATTATGTGAGGATTTTGGAGCATGTGATAAATTCAATATTGGTGATCATGATAAAATTAATATTCTATGGTTATAATTTTCAAGAGTCATTTAGGAGATGAATTATGTTTTAGAGATGAATTTTGATCATCTTGGTTAGTGTAATGTAATTTGTCTAGATTGTGGTAATAATGTTCCATGATTTTTAAAATTGATTTCTCATTCATGATATTGAACTTCATAGTTCCCTTTTCTCATCCTCTCCAGCTAGGACTTTATAGGGGTATAATGTGTTATTATGGGGAGAATTTTCACATCATAAACATTTTTGTCCTTATTATTAAATTTATTTTTTTCTCTTAATCTTTTTCTTTTGTTTCAAGCCCAACCTATTTGAAATTTTCAATATTCATTAAGTATTTTTCGATTTAATGGTTGGGTTGTTTAGTGACCACAAAACTTATCAAACAGTGATAACTAATCTTTTATAGTATTTATTTGGAACAAGATTTATTTCACATAGTTTAGCATAAACCATGACTGTACCCTTACATAGAGGAGTTTCAAATTCATTATGAATGTTCATGGGTAGCACATAGTTTAGAGAAAACCACTTGATTCTTAATGGAAACTATGAAAGTGATGATTATGAGATATTTTTTTAGAACATTTATTGTTCACAATTTGAAAAAACCATGTTGTAATAGTTTGAGGGACTTTAGGTCATAATAGAGGGGTTTTTACAATTAGTGCATGGTTTGGAAAGTCGTGCGTCTAAACTATGAAACCTTACCAAATCCTAAAAATATAGAAAATACACTTTTATCCCTATTCAAATTAAGTACCCCAACCCTCCATTATTTTTCCATTTAGATTGAAAAACCCATGGCTCTCTACCCCTTTGATTTCCCTCAATCTGATAGCGGTTTCTTATCATTTCATCAAGCATTTGTCTCTATTTCTCAAGATAAACACCACCAGTTCTTTTCTACTCATCTCCTCATTATTTTTTATCTTTTATAATTCCTTTTAGAGGTAATTAAAAATAGGTAAACCCTTGAATCATCTGTTAAATTGGGGGTTCCTTGGTTTTAGGGATATTCTTGAGTTGTTCTTTACTTTTAAGGATTGATTATTTCCTCTATTGGTGGAAGCAATGTATTGAACTAGGATGGCCCTTGAATTAGCATTTAAATTTTACAATCTTTATTTAATTCATGTTTAAATTCATTATTTGCATATAAAATTGTTGTATTAATTTTTTTTATGATTATTTGGCAAGAAAACAAGGATTTTACTTAGTTTACATTAAATTCAAAGGTGTTTCCCTTTTTAATTGCTTAGCATAAAAGTATTTTCCTTTCCATGGACACCATATGTTTGATAAAACTATAAAATATCCTATATTAATTATTTTGATATTTCAAGGGGTGTTGATTTCAAAATTGTTTTAAAATGGTTCCTCAAATCTTCTAGGGTGTGCCTGGTTTATTAAAAATGGGTCTTATAGTATGTTGTTTAAGAAAATTTTAAAGTCACTTTGGAACTTTTAAATAATATTTTCTTTATAAAAATTACATTAGAATATTAACATGGCCTTTTTTATTTAAAAAATGGATAATAGTATCCTTGTAATTGGATACATTCATTATATTGATGATTTTTTGAGCAGGGGACTATTTTTAAGAAGCATAATTCGGAGTATGACTTGTATATGGTTTATAATTTATGTATTGAGGCATATATTTATATCCAAGTTTCTTCCAGTCTTATTGGCTCACCACCACTTTAGATTTAATAGGAAATAAAGTGTAGTTAGTGGAACTTCTGAGAACACATGTTTCACTAGTTTAACATCATGCTCTGACTAATGTTCTCTAGTATGGTGTTTTCCTTACATTGTTAATTTACCTCACATTTAAGGAAATAGGGGAATGGTCAGGAATTAAGATGGTTGTATTACATTAGGAATGAAAACTTGGATGGATCATGTTTTAGTATGTTCATATTTTCTCCTAATCGCTTTGGTTCCCATGATCACTAACACTTGACTATACTAAATTTGATATGTTTTCATTATTAATATGATTATAAGTTATCCTTTTCATTGTTTTTTCCATATATTATTGTTGTCATTGTTATGATTTCTTCTGGATGAAATAGTAATACTTTTTAAAAAATAAATGGATGACTTCTTTTTTTTTAATGGTTCCGAACATTTTTTTGTTTTATAAAACCATCAAAAGAAAATATCCTAAAATATATTAATCTATATGTTTGAAATAGTATTATTTTAAAGGAAATACAGAAACATATTATTATTTAATTTATATCTAAGTGTGAAAAAACTAATTTTTATAAATTATATCTCAAAATGTATTTAAATGGATCATCGATTTAAAAGGGATGCATGAGTTGTGGTTTATTTTGGAATTCCTACTAGGATTTTATTGTCACAGTTGTATATATATATATATCTAAATATTTTAGTTTTAGGTTTAGAATATGGTATCTCGTGAAGTATTTATGGTATTGTGGTCATATGGGGATTTGTATAGTGACATAGATACCATGATGTGTATTGTTTTTGTTCTTCAATATTTTTTTGTATGAACCATGTCATCTACCCCTGTATCATATTTTTATTTTAGTTATATGTATTGATTAAGTTGGATACGTGTTTATTAGATATGAATTATTTGGTTTTTTATATTTTAAAAATGGTTACATCATTATGTGTTGATCTCTAACATTCAGAGTGGTCCTACCAAACCTCTAGGGAAAGATCTGGGTTGAATATTTCTATTTGGGGTAAAATTGTTCCCATTAGTTATTCTTTGAGGCCATGTTGCATGTATCCAATGTGAGGGGATATGTAATACCCATTGTATACTTCACAATCTAGCTCGGGTGATCTGATCAGGGGTGTAATAGAGTTTTTTTCATGAACATATCTTTAATTAAAGAATAATAAAATATTTATGATAAAAATCATAATAAATGTAATAAAAAATTTCCAATTTAATAATCTAAAACATGATTACAAAAAAATCGATTTTAAAAATATTTTTTGGAATATTTTGAACTATTTCAATACCTTACATTTATAATGATACGAATACTATACATTAAAACCTAAGGTGTTTATGAAAACATTGAATAATCCCCATCAACCATTACCATTTAATTAAGAAAGATTTCAAATCCAAAAAAACTATATTCAAAATATCAAAAACTTGAAAGATTAAAAAAATAAATAGATAATAGATGATAATAAATTCATTAAATAGAATATTAAATATAAAATAAACTTATAGAAAGTTGTTAATGATTAAATAAAAAAATATAATTTTAATTATCCATGAGGTCAGTAGACATATGAAGCAGACATGTACATAAGGTAAGTGTTTCTTTCTAAAACCAAAATCATTTAAATTATTATTCCTTAATATCCTATCCTATTTTTTATCATATCCCATATTTATAATATATTCATTATTTTTCCATTAATTTTTGATGTATTTATGGTCTTCTTTTAGCCGTCATGGATTTGATTTTTATACATCACTTTTTCATATAAATTTTTCATACATTTGAATTCTTGTGGATATTTTCCCTATCACCCTTCACCCCTATCTTCTATTTGGAATATTTACAACAAGATTCTATTATGTTATTTAAAATTTTATCATATACATTACTATTGGTATAGGGTTAAAAAAATTGATGCCTTCAATTTATTTCCGTATGATAAATCCTAAAAAGTTTGTAACTAAATATTTTCCAATATCAACATTCCTCTATATGATTCATCATCATTATGCCTTTTTTGACTTTCTTATTATTTTACAATTATTTATTTATTTTTTTCAAAGAGTTTGTTTTACATTTTGATAACGATTTCTAAACTTTTCTTATTGTACTACTTTTATAATAATTTGACCCAATTAAATTAAATGTCTTTTCAATATTTCTCATTCATTTCCACTCTATTCATTCCAATATTATTCTTTAAATACATTATTTATATTATATGTTCTTTTAAATTTTCATTTTTTGAAATATTATTCTTTGTAAAATATTTCAAAAAAATTATTTCCTACTCAAATATGAAATTTTATTTATTTATTTCAATGTGTCATAAAAACTAAATAATAATTTTCTTATAAATTCTATAATTTCATAAATTTCACTAAATAATTTTTTAGATTCACTAATACTATTTTATATTCCACCATTTTGAACCTTTCTTATATTTTATTTTCTCAATTGATATATGTTTTATCAGAGAATACATAAACAAAATAATCCTTTGATCTATTATTCAAGTTAATATATATATATTGAGTTTTTAAAAAAATTATATAATTTCATGATGACATGTTTTATTATTATTATATTTTTCTTCATGGTCGTTTATTTTGAATTCAATATATTATTCAGTTAAACAGTCCAACCTTTCCTGAATCACATATCTCAATTGTTTAAAATCTATTTTAATACCTATATGTAACATTGATAATGTTTTTCCACATACTGAGCATTTAAGCACACTCGTATCATATGTTTCCACAGTTCCTCATGCCATCGTAGTTTACAAAGGGATTTTAATCAAATTACAAGGGGTCTATGATGAAAATTTCAAAAAAAATATAGTTTGATGATGTAAAATGTATCTAGTTCCAAAAGAAATTAAACATTTGATTTTGGGTATTTTTAAGATTCATGTTATTTATAAGAGAAATTTATATTTCTATCAAGATTCAGAATTGTGGACCTATGGAACCTTACTTTATATCAATGTAGATTTTGGTTATTTATTGAAATTACTTTGAAAGATAATTCAAGTATAAATCCTTATATTAATAACCATTATCTATAGAATACTACATATAATATAACTTGTATTAAACTATATGGAATAAATTTTTTTATACATATATGTTAAGACATAATATGATATTATCATAGATTCTATTTAAGATAAAATTTTGGTTTTGTGCCATTTTTTTGAAAATGTTAGAAAGCATGGATAAATGTTTATTAAAGAGTTAAATTTGTGAGGAATAAATTTCATTAACGAGGTTTTAATATAACATCCCAAATTTTAAATTATTTTTTTTATAAAATTTCTCCCTCAAATTTATACATGTAAATACAAAGTTCATTTAGTTTTTTTAATTCTATAAACCTATAATTTTTAAACATAATTATTAAATAAGTTTTTTAAATTAAATTTATGAAGTAATAAAAATTCTTTATCACCTATTCTGAAAGAATTATTTTAAGAATATTTATGAAATTAATATTCTACCCACTAATAACCCAAAAATTAATAATAATAAAAAATTCAATTCATGTATTAAAATGATAAAGTATGCATAACATCTAAAATGGTGTAATGAAACCACTTTTTTAGAATTTATTACTACTTTTACTTGTTAAGACTTATTTTATAACTACATAATAGTTATTTATTATTATATAATAATATGTTCATTATAAAAATAAATTTTTAATGTTAATTTAAATTTGAACATATTATTATACTTTATTATTAGTTATATAATAGCAACATATAACCATAGAATGTGACATTATAATTTTTAGTATCGTATGACATTTAATGTGCGTTATAAGAAAATAATATGTGGTTAGATCAAATTTCTAAATGTAAAACAACTTTTATTGAGGAATTTTTAAATCCCATAATATTTCAAATAAGTTCTAAATATTCATAATCATATTCTATGTAAATAATTTTATAACAAATGATTTTCCTTTTAAAATTGTACGTATTGGGTTTTACATTGAAATATTGTGATGAAATATTTATTGTTTTCATTTAAAATTTAATTTTTAATATATAAATATTTATCCATATTATAATAAAATTCACATTAAATTTGGATAAGGGTATCATTTGATAACTAAAATTATCATTTTTGTCACATTTTTACCATAATATATACAGTTTATGCCACTAAAACCATCATTGTAAATATTTATTGAAATTATTAATTTATTCTAATTAAAATATGAATTTTATATAAGATAAATAATTTTTTTAATAATTTTTTAAAAATAATCTTAGAGTTAGATAGTGGGATCCCCTTTCAGGCATTATCTTTGCTGTTGTAGAGGATTATCTAAGCATGATTCTTCTTAATATGGTAAACTGGGGTGAATTTTTAACCATTAGAGAGACTAGAGGTATCTCTGCTCCCTCCCATATATTTCTTTCTAATGATATTTTCTTTTTTACTCTGGGAGATAGGAGGAATATAAAAAATATCCTGAATGTTATCCAACATTATGAAAATGTCTCTAGCCAAGAAATTAACTAGAATAAGTCCTTTATATACTTTGGTAAGATTATTTCAGCTTCAAGGAAGACTCATATCATAAATGACATGGGAATAAGGGAAAAATAATTAAATTTTGTTTACATTGGAGTTCTAATGTTCTAGGGAAAACCTCGTGCATCAAACTTTATAAATGCCTTGAGACAAATTATAAAAACACTTACCTCTTGGAATAGTAATTCACTCTTAATGGAAGGACGTATTTACCTTGTTAAGCATGTGGTGATTTCAAATATATTCTACTTGTTTATGGTGTATCTATAGACTACCTCTATCATTAGAAAAATGAACTATATAATGAAAAAATTCATCTGGAGTGGCAGTATACTAGAAAGGAATATCATCACTGCCTCATGAAAAAAGTGATACAGGACTCATATACTATGAGGTCCTTGCATCAAAAACATTTTACTCTTCAATAAATATTTTTAGGCCAAGTTCATGATGAGATTAATTAACAACAAATCCTCTACCCTGAAATTTCTCAAAACTTGATTTCTGGTGAGGCTAATAGCAGGAAAAAGGAGATATCTCAAATCCTTCTTCTGGAATGGACTGAGATCTGTTTTCTAGAAAATTCTCACACACTCCCACTAGATGGTCAATATGAACTCTTCCCTTTAATTTTGGCATGATAACTATACTGGATCCCCCAATCATTGATTGAGTCAACACTGAGGATCATGCTGTTGATCATAATATATCGATCAAGGAACAATTAGAAAATGTATATATTCTTTTGGATGATATTTCCTCTACAGTTTCCATCAATGATTTTGTTGGGACTACATTGTGTATGAAGTTGTATTTTTTTTCAATGGTTGTAAATGCTGGTCAAAATGAAGAAGGATCTCTAATGTTAATAGAGGTTGGTTGAAGTGATAATTCCTATATAATTGTTATGTATTTATAGCATTGGATCACACACTAGGGAAATTCTCCATGATGTTAAGATAGAAGATTGATGCACTAATCCTAAGTTCAAATAACTTGTTCCAAAGGTGACACATTGTTTAGAACAATGAATATAGATGAAGTATCATCCATGTGAGGATGATTGAAGTGCTTTGGAAGTCATGTTCCAAAAAAAGTAGAATATGAGGAAAATATAAAGGGTACGTTGGCTTGGAATTCGATGATGGCCATGCATGGTGGTTGAAGATGAAAAGTAAAAGAGAAAGCATGCATGTTCTTATATTTCGAAATCTGAAAATGCTTTGCTGATCTATATTCCACAAAGATCATAAGTTGGTTAGAGAACTTGTGATGCAAGACTTTTTAAGGAAAGGGGTAGAAACAGTGATACCAATCATATTTAGTTTTTATTTTAGAGAATGATAATGTTGGAATAAAGGTAAGTTTTAGTAAATTACTTGGTGAATCTGATGATGTTACAGATAATCGTTCAAAGCATATATATCACAGAAGAAGAAGTTCGTGATGAAATCCAAAAGATAGTGAAGTGTCATTGGTATTCTTTCCAAAGAAGATATTGAAGGAGTGAACGAGATGTAGAATGGATTAGGAAATCAGAAAAGGATGGGAACCACATAACATGTTATGTAGACCACATACCATGTTCTGGGAATGGTACACGGACAATGGGAATGGTACATGGAGCTGTTTGTAAAATAAAAAAATGGTACGCGGCAGAAGGAGTTGCAGTACGCGGGATAGATCGTCGTTGGATAAAGAGATGAAGTATGTAGAACGGAAGGCTTACAGTATGTGTAAGGTCAACGGTACATGATATACATGTGGTACGTAGTGATGGTTCATAACAGGAGAAGCAGTATGCGGTGGAGGTTCGTAATACGCGAGAGAAGCAGTATGCGGTGAAGGTTATCTCACATTGAAAATTCGGGTAAAATGGGTAAGAGAAATTTTTAGAGTTTATTTATTATATAATGAGTTCTAATCCCATCATTAAGTTTTATAAATTATCATTATAGAACATCAATCACTCCGGGAAGAAATTCGGTGAAGCCCGAAAGTGGTTCACAAGGAGGATTTCGCGTTAGAGAAGCGGTTCGCATGAAAGGAATTTCCCCAAAGGTTCTTGTAGGGATTCATAACCTGTAAAAGAATTATGCTACACATAGGTGGATATCTGGTACATGGAGGAAAAATTTTGGTACATGGAGGAGGAATTCCGGTACATGGAGGAAGAAGACACAGTATGTTGAGCAAGCTTAGGTATGTGGAAGCGAAGGCAGTCCGCGAACAAAGAATAGTTCATGGAAAAACTGTGGTTTTCAGAAGCAAGGACGGTACATTGATGCATAATAGGTGTAGTATGTGGAATTATACTAGGCATGGTACGTTTTTCTAGTGTGTTACGTGAATCAGGCATGGTACGCAGTTCCAACATAGTATGCAGAGCAGGTGCAGGTACGCGGAGCAGGCGCTATATGCGGTGCAGTCACGGTAGACTGAGCAGGTGTGGTAAGTGGAGTAGCTGTAGTACGTAGAGAAGTAATGGTAAAAGATAAGGTGTGGTGCATAGAAACTAAGTAGGGATGGTACACATAGAAGATATTATTTGCGGAGAGGCGATCCACTAACTATACCCAGTACACAGTTCAAGAAGGAGCAAGGTGGTTCGCCGTAAGGAACAAGAGAAGAAGAAGAATTGTTTCCAAATTATACTCAATTATTCCATCCATATTTACTATTATGATTCTAATATGATATAGCCCTCATTGTTTTGACAATCACAAATGGGGGTTTGTGATTCTAGAAAGAAGAAGAAGAAGTTTTTGTGTAGTTGTTTTTGCACTAAAGAAGTAAGAGAAGAAGATTGTGTAGCTTTCAGGTTTGGTACTGGGAGAGAAGAAGATGGTTAATTGAATGATTCTAAGCATGTAACATGTGAACAGTATAATATCATGCAGCAGTGTGACATCTAATAGGTCTCAGTAGGTGGGAGAATCTATTGGTGTTGTAAACCCTATTCAATAGGGAGAAGACTGTCTTGAGAGGCAGTATAAATAACCAGCAAGGGGATGCAAGTTGGACTAGGTTGTCACTTGTTTAGGTAAGAGGATTGTATACCTCCCCCCTCCAAAGTTTAGGTACCCACACTAACTATAGGATTGTTTTCCTAGTCAACTATCTATAAAAACATATCACATTATAGTGGAGAATCCATGCCCTGGTTATTCCCATGCATGGAAAGGATGTATCTACTCTTATTGAGTTGAAAACCTTGTAAATATATCATGTTAATATTTGTACTATTTTATATTATTGGATGTGATAGGGAAAATAGAATAATAGAATCAAGATCCTAAAATTTCATGAGGTACAGGGATAAAAAATTGGAATTTGTTTAAAAATTCCCCAACATTGATTCAACCCCTCTTAGTGTTAGGTATATCTTGAATTGGTCCTCTAAATTGGTATTAGAGGGATAGGTTCACCTCTGTTGGATTCTCTACGGTGAATTTATTATCTTTTTAAGACCTAAGTTTGTTTCCTAAGTTATCAATGAAGTTAATTTTGAATGAATATTTAGTTATCTCTTAGAAAAAGGCTATATCTACCAAGACCATTATGAACCATAAAAATAAGGAGAAGATAAAGTTGAAGAATAATTATTTCTTATCTAAAGAATAGGAAGCATTTGGATATCCATACCTTGATGAAAAAGAATACATATAATAAATGGAAGGTAATGATAAGGTGTCACAAGTTTCCACCATGAAGATGGATAAACTTCCTACCTCAAGTGATCAAGAGGTATGTGTTAGTACATTTGGAAATTATTCTCATGATGAAAATTCTAGCATAAGTGGTGATTATCAATCTAAAAACTCCCAAAAGTTATCAATTGAAAGATTAAGAATGATTCTGTATAGTATCCCTGAAGAAAACATCTCACTTATTTGTGGATTATTTCAATTCATGCAAGAAGATATCACCCAACTAGAATAAGAAAATGATGTTTTGGAGAATGGTTTACAATTAAAATTTTCTGAATTTTTAAAGCTCTCCAGACAAATTGGATCCTTTGAAGAAACAAAGAGGGAATTTGAAATGAGTTCCTCAAAATGGATCAAAGAAGGTGAAGAAAAGGATAGAGTCAATAAGACTCTGGAAGAGGAGATCCATGCACTTGAAAAAGAGTAATTAAGTCAAGGAGTTACATTTGGAAGAAAACTCTAATATGATCAAAGAACTTGACTCTTTGTTACAAACCAAAGTGAAGATGCATGAAGATGAATTTGAAAGATTAAAAATGTATTTTTAAGAGAATATGGCTATGATTGAAGAATATAAAGTCATCCTCAATATGATATGTCTATAATTGGAAGCTTAGTTGACCAATATTTAGGAGACACATATTTAGTCTCCAAAAAAGAAGGAAATAGTAACTGTTGGCACCCAATGTTCACTAGAGGATTATACTATCAAAATACCTCTAACATGTGATAAGAAGATCATGGATTCACTCATTGATCTATCACAAGATGTTGAGAATGTAAACATACCATCCATACAAACTTGTACTAATGTTTCTAAAATTTCTTCAACAAAAAGTTCAGGTTGGAAGAAAAATTATAAACAAGAATGGATGAATAAAAGTGTGAAGAAACCTACCACCATGGCTATGGTGGAAAAGGGAAAGATTTTGGAAGATATATCCCCACATAAAGCACAACATAATAAGAGAAATGTTCAAAAACCTTATAAATAATATGTCAATAATTCAAGGTTTGTTGGTCAATGATGGTACTGTAATAGATTTGATCATCGTGCACTAGATTTTTGGTACAATCCCTTAAATTTTAAAGCACAGATAAATCCCATCTCAAGGGGGAGAAATCCAGAGAATAAGTAGAAACATCCATAAATTCAAAAGCCTCTCTATAATTCAAATAGATTTTGAATGTTAGATAACATTTGTATAGGAGTGGTCACGTGAATGGTGCATGTTCATTTCAATAGGTACCCAAAGCTGATAAGAAATGAAGATAACAGAATCTGGATAAAAAAATCAAAGATGAGAAGTCCTTGGATTCTAAATCCAAGAAGGTGAAGGGTAGTGCATTCAAAATAACTACTAAGAAGGATTCAACTTAGAAGAAACCATGTAGAAGATCCAAACTTGATTCCTTAGATCCTAATGAAATATTGGTGGTTTGGCCAAAATATTTGGAAAGAATGAGGAAAATCGAAGATTCTCAAGCTAAGTATAGTGATAAAAACAAAAAGAAGATTCTACTTAAAGACAAAGAAATTCTATGTGTGAGGTGCAACAAGGCTGGTCACACTGTTAGAAGATGCATTGAATTTACTCCATCCAAACAAGAATTCCTCAAAAAGATTAAGGTTTTACCAAGATATTCTTGTTCTTTGAAATCCCCTAAATATATAAGATTCACACACAAAGAGATGGAAAAAATATTTAGATCCACACAATCACAATCATCATTGTAGATCAGTTGTGAAAGTGTGAAGAATAGAGCATCTGGGTTGAGGAGCTCATCTCAACCATGTTGTTCATGTTGATGGAGAAAGGAGGATCCACCTTATTCCCTTAAATATTTGTGTATTTTATTTTTTCTTATAATATAGGGAATTGAAGGTGAAGCAATATATTAGGGGGAGAACCTGAGATACAATGATGAGAAGTATTCCTTTGAGGGGGAGACACATGAAGAAGCTACCAGAGTCACTACCTCAATCAGTATCAACATCAGTTGGTATTAAATTTAATTACTCCAAAGATTGTATGAGGATCATGTCATTGGAAAATGTATTTCATTTATAAATATCTCATCATTAGTTACTCAAAATAAAAATTAGTTTTCAATGGGGGACTGAGAAAGTTAATCAGTGGAATTAGAAGAGTGAAAGTGCCCCAAGGCCAATTATCCTTCCAATTACACTAGAATGTTGATGATCCTTTTGGTGAAGGGAGTTCATGAGTTTCAATTTGATTTTTTTATATCACACACATTATCCTAAGTCTGGAATGAAAGTGTAAGTCCCTTGAATACAAGTACATGAGTTCTCATCTCATGAGCTATCATGTTCAGTGGGTACTGGACAACTTTTTTGTCTAATTCAAATTCTCTTGTTTTCTATACCGACAATTTCTCAAGTATACATAGATTGAAATGATTGATAGAACATTTATTAAGTATGGAATGATACCCTCTATACCATGAACTTTGTATTTATTGTCAATAATGGGGAGATTAGTGAAATGAAAGTTCCAAAGTGAGAGAAAGATAAGTGGAGGGGAGAAATAAGATTCACATTTTGATATTAACACATTCGTTTGAGAGAACTTTGAATTATTTCCGAAAAATAAAAAGGGGTATATTATTGGGACCACTTTATGTATGAAGTTTTATTTGTTGTCAACATTTTTTAATGCTTGTCAAAATGAAGAAGGAGCTCAAAGGTTAATAAAGGTTGGTTGAAGTGATGATGTCTTGAGAATTGTTAGGGATTCATATCATTGGATGCCATGCTTGGGAAATTCTCCATGATCTTATGTCATATGATTGATGCATTGATCCTATGTTCAAGGAACTTGTGTCAAAGGTGACACATTGTTTAGAAACATGAATATAGATGAAGTATAATCCATGTGAGGAAGATTGAAGTGCCTTGGAAGTCATGTTCCAAAAAGAGTAGAATAGGAGGAAAAGATAAAGGGTTCATTGGCTTGGAATTCGACAGTGGCCATGCATGGTGGTTGTAGATGAACAGAAAAAGAGAAATAATGCATGTTCTTAGCTTTCAAAATATGAAGATGCTTTTCTAATCTATATTTTAACAAGATCATAAGTTGGTTGGAGAACATGTGATGAAATCCTTATGAAGGAAAGGGGGGGGGATGGTGATTCCAGTCACATTTAGTTTTGATTGGAAATAATGATGTTGTTGGAAGAAAGGACGGTTTTAGTACATTCCTTGGTGAATCTGACGATGCTATAGCTGATCATTCAAAGAATACATATCACGGTATAAGAAGTTTGCGATAAAATCTAGATGATAGTGATGTTGAATTGGTGTTCATGTCAAAGTAGATATTAAAGGAGTGAATGAGATGTGGAATGGCGAAGGAAATCAGCAAAATATGGGAACTGCGTACCATGGTACATGGACTGTGTACCATGTTTCATGAACGGTATGCAGACCGTGGGAATGGTACATGGAGCTGTTCGCAGAATCAAAAAATGGTATGTGGCGGAAGGAGTTTCTATGCATGGGATGGATCATCGTTGGCGGAAGAGATGTAGTATGTAGACCAGAAGGATTATAGTACACTAAATTTCAATGGTACGTGATGGACACATGGTACATAGTGAAGGTTCATGGTAGGAGAGGTAGTATGCAGTTGAACCTCGCAATATGTGAGAGAAGTAGTATGTGGTGAAGGGTGTCCCACCTCGAAAATTTGGGGAAAATAAATTATATAAATTTCTGGAGTTTATTTCCTATATAAGGAGTTCTAATCCCATCATTAAGTGTGAGAGATTATCATTAGTTAACATCCTTCACTCTAGGAAGAAATTCAGTGAAGGCTGAGAGTGGTTCGTGAGGCGAATTTCGTTTAAGAGGATTGGTTCACGTGAAAAGATTTTTTTGAACGTTCTTGTAGGGATTCATAACCTACAAATGAAGTTCAGTACACAGAGGAGGAAGTTCAGTACATGAAGGAAGAAGATTTAGTATACTAATCAACCATTGGTACGCAGAAGCGAAGGCAGTCCATGAACAATGAATAGTTCATGAAAAGAGGGTGGTTCGAAGAAGTAGGGATGGTACGTAGATATAGAGAAGGTGCAGTATGTGGATGCAGAGCAGGCACGGTATGTGGTTCTTGTGTGGTACACAAAGAAGGTGTAGTATACAGTTCCAGTGCAGTACGCGAAGCAGGTGTAGGTACCCGAAGTAGAAGTTGTACGTGGAGTAGTCGCGGTAAGCCAAGTAGGTGCGGTAAGCGTAGTATCTACAATATGCAGAGCAGTAACGGTACATGGAGAAGGTGTGGTATGAAGAAGCGAAGCAAGGATGGTATGCGGAGGAGACATGATTCGTGGTGAGGTGATCCACTAACCATACCCAATACACAGTTCGTGAAGGAGAAAGGTGGTTCACCATAAGGAACAGGAGGAGAAAAAGAATTGTGGCCAACTTATACTCAGTTATTCAAGCCATATTAATTATGATAATTCTAATATGAGATGGTCCTCATTGTTTTTACAATTACAAAATGAGATTTTTGATTATAGAAATCATAATAATAAGTTTTATTATAGTTGGTTTTGTAATGAATAAGTAAGAGAAGAAGATTGTGTAGCTTTGAGGTTTGCTACTGGGAAAGAAGAATAGGGTTACTTTTATGCTCCTAAGAAAGTTATAAGTGAAGAGTAGAAGATCAAAAAGAAGTGGGAAATCCAATAGGTCTTAGTAGGTGGAATACTTTATTAATGTTGAAAACCCTATTCAATTGGGAGAAGAATATCTTGAGAGGAAGTATAAAGAAACTGCAAGGAGATGCAAGTTGGACTTGTTTGAAACCATTTTAGGGAATAAAATTGTTTTCCTCCCCCTCAAAATTTTAGGGACTCACAATAACTAGAGGATTGTATTCATAGTCAACCCACAGTAACAAAAAATCACATTATAGTGGAGAATACATGTATTGTTCATTCCCATGCATTTTAAGGATGTAGCTACTCTTATTGAGTGGTGAACCTTGTAAAAAAATCATGTGAATATTTTTACTATTTTATATTATTTAATGCGATAGGGAAAATAGAATAAGAGAATAAGAGAATCAAGATCTTAACAGGTCAAGAGGTATAGAGATAAAATTTTGGAATTGGTGTAAAAATTATCGAACACTGATTCACTCCCCTCTCTGTGTTAGGTATATCCCAAAATGGTTCTATCAGATTTCATTAACCAGGATGATTTTATCATTTATGAGCAGTCTCCAAATGGTATTATCAACTCAAAAAGCGTCTTTAATAATCTTATTCAAGTAAATAATAATTGGATTGGTAATTTAAATAAAAAATGTACTACCCCCTCCAGGGTCACCTTGATGTGGAGGATTTCACTTAACAAACATCCAGTGGATGCTAATATCCAGTGAGAATGAATTTCCTTGTATTCTAAATGTGTCTTATTCCATAAAAACTGATAGGATTTGGATCACTTATTAATGTTCTTCAAAACTACCTCATCATTATGGAAGTCTATCCTCAACATTTTTAGATTCAAACCCATTAAACTGATTCTTTTAGTATCTTCTTAGATACTCCTCTTGATGTAAATATATCCAAGAAACTCAAAGCTATGTTAAGGGTATAATTTGTCGAGATGATCCAAACTATATGGAGAGGTAGGAACAGGGTCATCCACCTCCATGATCACTTCAATGTTGGAATTTCCATTTCAAAAATCACAGTTATAGTATAGAATGCCGACAAACTATAGACATAAAAATGTATCAACTTGGTAAGGGTCTTTATAGTCCTAAGGTGGTTGAAAATTGCAGGCCACTTTCCCATCCCTCATGGCACCATTGAAGTTTTTTAGGATTCCCACTTCACTAGCTGGATGAAATGCAACATAGATGGGGCATCAGGGGGTAAATCAGGACCATCAAGATATGGGGCCATCCTTAGGGACCAAAATGGGGATGTTGTGGAGTGCATTCAGGGTCCTTGTGGCCATGTCACTGCACTGGAACTGGAAGTGATGGGCTTAATCAGAGAAATATATCATGAACATCAATTAACCTAGAGAAACATCTGGTTGGAATGTGATTCCACTACTATTGTGTATTCCATAAGGGAGGTCCAGATTCACTAATCGTGGAAGCTGACATCGAAATGGGACAACTATCTTGTCAGACTCTCTTCTATGAGCAACATTATCACTCACAACATTCAGGAAGAAAATTATATTTCTGGTCATCTTAAAAATTGAGGGGTTAGTAAAGAGAGGTAAATCCACTAAATTACTATTCTCGGAGACAATATTCCCCCTTCCCTTCGAAAAAATGTAAAATACCTTCATTTCACCTCTTGTAACATTTCATTGATTTATTTCAAGATCCTCAAAACTCACTTTTCTCAACAAAATTACAAATCTTATATTATATTTATTAAAATAGAAAATGGTATTTTGTTTTTTTTTGACTGATAATATTAATCTATTATTTTGAAAAAGAAATTTCGATATATGGAAAAAGGAAAATTTTGAGTCATGGGGGATGGAAGTAGTCAATCTTGAGAGAATCACCACAAAAAAACATAAATTCCCTTGGAAGAGAGAGAACCATCGAATAGAAAATAAACTCTTAATTTTTTAAACCTTTATAGGATAATAAATCCACAACAAATTTTCCCTCATTCTATATGTGAAGAATCACCACTCTATATTGTATCACATCTCTAAAGGATCTAATAGTGTAGGCCATACTCTAGGGGAAAAAATGAGACTTGGAAGATATTAAACCAATAAATCCAATTCTTATTCGATTATAAATAATAAAATATTATTAGAGGAGCATATTGATAAGACAAAAAACAAGGCATGAGATTCAAAGATGATAGAATTACTATTGTCATGGAATGTTGAGAAATCCATAACAATAGAACCCCTAAAATCTTGAATGACAGAACCTCCATGCATGATTCCATGAATAACATAGTCATTCGAGTTGTGCTTGATTTCTTACAAAGGTGTTTTTTAGTGCACCCAATGTCCTAGTATTTACCTTTCCATGTAAGTATTTGGGGATATATAGAGGGGGATCTAACTCTTGATGAGTAAAGGGATGTCACTGCTATTGGTCAGTGAAAAGGGAGCTATAAAATTTGAAAAAAAAATTCTTTGATAATACTTTATGTTTCCATGGCCCCATTATGAGAAGAATCATTACCAAGCTCTCATATCACACAACAACCGTCTATAAGAAGATTCATCTTAGCAGAAAATATGAATGATCTCTTGAATTTATTTAAAAATAAATAATAATAACATCATAAACTGAATTTCAATGAGCATCATTCTCCATTAATCCTCTGAGATTGCACCATATATATTGAGGTCATTACCCTTCACAAAACAGGTGTAAAATGGATTCCATATTATCATTTTCATAGTATAGGCACTTTGAAACAAGGGTGATAGGTTTCTTCTTCACTTTAGTATAAAAAATGAAATAAAAATTCCATTTATTCCAAATGAAAAAATTAAATTTACTTGTCTTTATTTTACATCAAAAGAGGGTGGCTTATGCATCATCATTAATGTGCATCTAAATAAATTTGTAATAAAATAAGATACTAAACAAGTATATTTCAGATGGGGTGGAAAAACAAATAAGTTTCATAAAAAATACACACTAGAGTGTAAGTTCCTTTGGTCCAATTATATCATGGCATCAATGAATTTAGGATGTAATCATGCCTAAAAGAAGTAGTTTTTTAGAACTGGTCAACCTTGAAATAAGTGGATAATACTAGTCCAATTTTACTTACATGAGATAATTTCCCCTAACAATGAACTATATATATTTACATTTAAATATAATAATTCGGTCACAATGACCATTCCAAAGGTAAGATACCTTCATATTTTTATAAGGCCATAAAACTAAAGAGGTTTCATACTCTCTTCTAAAAAATAATTCCCTAAGATATCGTATAGAGAAAGAATCACATGTGAGTTTAGATTTCATGAACTATATAGTCTCATAAATTTTTTAAGATAAATTTATCCCTCCTTAAATAGATTAACCATCCTTGAAAAAATGGGCCAATGATGTCTACCATCCTGTGAATCATCCCACGTGAAGCTATTGAGGATTTTTTAAATTCTTCTAATGCAAAATTTAATAGCTTTAATTATGGGTAAGATATGAATATGAATTGAATAAAGGAAAAAATTAAGGAGGGTGATATTACCTTCAATAGAGAGTAATATACTCTTCTAGTTGGTAATTATATAGTGATTCTGGTGAGGATCCCTTCAAATTCTTGGATACATATTGTTTTATTCGAGAAGATATCACTCAAGTATTCAATAGGTAATTGTCTTAATTAAATACCAAGCCTATATTTGAGATATTTAGTTTTCCTTCCTGATTTTTTTATTGTAATATAGACACTACTCTTAATAATATTAATGCATTGAAAAATCTCACTATAGTACTCAATAATAATATCTTCGAACCATTCCACTAAATTTCTGCTTCCATTGATGAAGAATATCATATCACTTGTGATGAATAAGTGGGAGATTCCATTGAACCCATACCATCCCTTGAAAGGACGAACCCTTACATTTTTATTTTCATAGTTCATATTACTACTATGAACATCATCATTCATGATATATAATAAAGGTGAGAGAGGGTCTCTTTGGAGAAGACCATAGACTAACATGAAAAACCCAGACCTTCTCTCCAAATGAGAGATAAAAAACATGGCTGAAGAGAAGTAGAAAAAAAGAAGTTTGCAGACCCATTTTGAAAATCCACCCTACCTAATAACTTTTATGGAGAATTTTCATTTCATTCTATCATAGTCCTTCTCTATTAAAATGTTTTCCATGACATTGGATATGACCAATTTCCTATCAATTCCCACTAAAATTTATTTAGTGAGTCAAATTTCCCCTAGATACTACTTCCCTTGAGAAACCCACAATGTTCATATAAGATTTTATGAGGTGAAAGATTTGATAGTAACTTATTGAGGATAATTTCAATAACATTTTAGGTGAAATTACATAGTCTTATTGGTGAAATTTCAACAAAGGTGTTGGGATGGTTCACCTTGGGAATCAGAACAAGAACTGTGGATATGGTAACACGAGGAAGAAGACCCCCCTTGAAATAATTTTGAACTATCCCCATTAGGTATTGCTTGATGAAACCCCAAGATCCAATATATAAGGATCTATAGAATCTAGTAGGGTCTGGTGTTCTATCTAGATCTTTCCTTTTTAATTATAGAAAATATTTAATCCTCCATCAGGTTTTATTTCAAAGAATCATTGTTGTATCCCTCCAATATAAGGGGAATCTTGTAAAAAAATATTATCTTATTAATTAATTGGGCATAAATCTATTAATATATAAAGAGGGTTAGCTATAAGATTGTTGAAGTGCTAGTATCTAGAGGAAAAATGAATTCAATGTCAGTATAGAATGATTCTTCTTCAAGTTTCATGATAAACATCGAAAGAACTTATTTTCTTGTATGCATGCATGGAAATATGTGGTGTTATGATATCCTTTCCGAAAACCATAATTATTCAAAGTGTATGAATTTTCTAGATAGAATTAAAAAAATATCTTCATCCCATTAATTTTTAAGTCTTCCATTAAGATGACTGATCTCATCTTGAATATCATCCAATGATAGTTCAGGAGTTGGTTGTCTATTTCTCTATTCAAAAATGGTTTCTATTAGTATACATAGTTTATTATATAATTGAACCCATGAATACCCTTGAGGTAGATTATTCCACATGTTTCATGAATGTTTCATCCTTAATTTATCCATTTAAAAAGTTCAAGTTATAAATTGGAGACAAAGAACCTTGGACCTGGAGCAACATCAGAGAATGATCAGATAAGGACCAATCTAGGTGGGAAACAATCATGTGTGAGAAATATGTTAATATATGCATGTTTGCTAAGCACCTTTAAAGACATATCTATATTCTTCTTCCTCATATATTTATATTACACCCTGTAAAATTTTCACCATTGGTGCCCAAATCCTTTAGATTACTAAAGTGAAAAATCCTAAAACATCCTCCATATTCTTTCATGAGTAAACAACCCCTTTTTTTAGATTGATCTATTTAGAAAATATGGGATTCACAGTGAAAAAGTTTTTCAGATGATGAAAATATAGAAAAATAATTAGAATAAGAATATGAACACTAACAAAACAATTTATGCGGTTCAGGAATAATCCCTACATCCATAAAGAGGCACAATAACTTCACTGCAACTAGGGAGAAAAATTATAGCGAGGTTTTAGAGTTTCACACACACCAAAAACGAATCTTGACAGAGATAATAAAAAATGAAAATCACAATTTTACAGTGGTCAGTGGCTAAAATTCTACAGAGCTACAATACCATTGTCTCAAATGATTGAGATTCTAAAGGGGAGGATTAGTATTTAAATGGGATATTTGTTGGATTAGATTATCCCGATCTGTTTGGATGATGTTGGGCCTAATACTAGAAGTCCATACTATACACCAAACCATAACTCTCATTGGTTGATCTTCTCAGTGAGCTCGTTGGGGGTTTCAAGGAAAAAGGTGCCACTGATATGAGGGCCTAAGGTCCCTAGCCCAAATTATGGGGAATTATAGAAACTCTGAAAGAATTTAGTAGAGGTGTCTAGGTGACAAAGACATGGCACTATAGCAGTGCAGACTTTGAAATGATTACTATAGTATATTAGAACTTCGAGATGGAGGTACTATATATCTGTAGAATTCTAGCCACTGACCACTACAACATCTTGGAGTTGGGTGGCCACAATACTATAGTAGTGCAGAATTCTATCCATCGTTCATTGCATCATAGTGGACTTATTATGTAGTTGGTGGAAAAATTCTTTGACTTATTTATTATCTCATTCAAGATAAGTTTTTCATGAGTGTGAATCTCTGAAACCTCCCTATGATTATGACCCTGAATTACAGAGAAGTGATTCTGCCTATTTATGGATATATGAATTATTCATGAACCATGTAGATCGGTGTGTCTATGTTTATCCTATTCATCTTATTCTTTTGTTTTTCTATTTTATTCATCTCCAAACCACTACCTTTGTAACTCCCAACATTTTTACAACCACTTGTATAAAAGGTTGAGTTCAAAATTCTCGAATTAAACATTGTCTATAAATGAAGGAATAATGAAGATCGATCACTATGATGGAACTGTCTTTAGTTACTAGAGGTTGTAGATTAAGGATTATGTTTATTATAAAAATATCCACTTTCCACTTCTGGGTGTAAAACCAATAGATATTTAAGAGACAGTGTGGTTCCTACATGATCGATAGGTTATATGAGTTATGAACCTTACATTAGAAAAAATAGTTTTCAACATCCGAGAGGAGAATATAACAGCTAGGATGATGAAATCTGTCACAAATATGCATGATAAGCCTTTAGTGTTAAAAAAATTGTACCTGATGTGATGATTATTCAATCTGAAATTCATTGGAGGGGGTATTTTTATATATCATGGCAATTAATTCAACACTATCACAAGTTATTTGACATTAGTGGGAATTTTACTTGATGATAAGGTATGCGCACTGGTTTTACTGTCTTCATTACCTGATAGTTGGGAAGCGACTGTAATAATTGTGAGTAGTTCTTTAGGGAATACTAAGATGGTTCTGAAGGATGTGCATGACTTGATTCCCAGTGATGATTTTTGAAGAAGAGAATTGGGAAGATTCTTTGGTTTTTCTTTTAATGTGGAAGGAAGAGAAATACATTCACATTGAGATAATTGTAGAGTAAAATCAACTTCAAGGGGAAAGAGCTGAGACAAGGTAAGGGGGGTTGGTCCTACATACTGGATTTTTTAGAAGAAAGTACATGTCAAGAAGGATCACATAGACAACCAAAAGGCACATGAAACTAATGTAACAAAAATAGAAGCTGAATAAACTGATGAGGTATGGATTATTATCATATATATCCCTATAGAGTCTTGGATTTTAGACTCAGTGATGTATTTACATTCCATATCAGAGAAGGGTTTCCTAAAAAAATATGTTTCTAATTTTTTTTAGAAAGGTGCATCTTGATGATGATGAACCCCTGAATATTGTGGGGAAGGGTGATGCATAGTTTAAGACCAATAATGGGAGATTTCTGATTCTAGAAAACATTAGATATATCCTTGGTTTAAGAAGAAATATTATTTCTATCAGGTAGCTTCATGATGTAGGTTTTAGTACCACGTTCACTGGTGGTTCATGGAAGATCACCAAGGGAGCTATGGTCATAGCTCAAAGAGCAATGAATAGTAACATATACAATATGATAGAAACATACAAGGTCATTCTTGAATCGATAAATTCTATCAGTTATTAATAATTTTGGAACTATAGGCTTGGAAACGTGAGTTAGAAGGGGATGAAGGCTATGGAAACAAAAGGAATGATACTAAAGATGAAGTTAGTGGTTGTTTTCCTATGTGAAGATTGTATCTTTGGAAATTATAAGAAGGTATCCTTTGTGAAAGGAGGAATAACATCAAAGGTTTGGAATCTAGAACTGGTACACACTAATTTTTAGGGGCCTACACTAGTACATTTCTTTTGGAGGGTCACAATATTATGTCACATTTATCAACGAATCAACATGGAAGGTATGGATTTACTTTCTAAAAATAAAATATGATGTCTTTAAGGTGTTTTAAAAGTATAAGTATATGGTGTAAGATGTGTCAGGAACAAAGATAAAGTATTTGAGGTTTGAAAATGGTGGAGAGTATGGTAGTATGGAGTTTAAAGAATTTTGTTCTAATAATGGAATTCGGCAGGATAAGACTATTTTATGTACACCAAAAAAGAATGGTGTAGCTAAAAGGATGAATAGTACCTTGAATAAAAATTTCATGAGCATGAGGCTACACTCGGGATTATACAAAACCTTTTGGGATGATGTAGTAAAAATTGAAGCATATCTCATTAACAGGAGCCCATATATACCAATGGGAGAATGTCTACCTGAGGAGATCTAGTCCCGTAAGGAGGTAAGACTCTCACATTTATGACACTTTATCTATTCAGAATATGTACATATTGATTCTTATTAAATAGAAACGTTTTATGCAAATTCAAAATCAGGTTTTTTTATTGGCTATGGTGATAAAGAGTTTAGTTACCGATTTTGGTATGATCAGAACAAGATGATCATCAGATGAAAAAGCGTGATATTTAACAAAGTTGTCATGGTAAAATACCATCATGTAGTTGAAGTTGATAGTGGAAACAAAGAATAAGACTTTCAAGGGAAATTGAATCTTGAATGTGTACTTGTTCATGTGACACCGGAATTAGTGGGGCATACCCATAAAATGGAGTTGACGAGATCAATATGTTTAAGAAGGCCTATCCAAAGTTATTCACCATACTTACATTATTTATTATTGATTGATGGTGGATTACTAGAATTCTTTGAATAATAAATTTAGTTGAAGGAGTTGAACACGTTGGAGTTGGATTTGAAGGAGGATATATCTTTAATAAATGAAAAAAATACTTGATAGTGGACACCTCAATTATAAGGAAAGAATGTATTGTAGAACAACTGGGTATATCAGGTCAAGGAATAGAATTCTGAAAAAATGAGGTACAAGGAAAGGATGGTGGTAAAAGGTTTTCTATAGAAGCAAGGTGTGGCTTTCACTGAATTTTTCTCACCTATAGTGAATATTTATACAATCTGGGTGGTTCTCAGTATTGTTTCATAGAAAGAATTATACCTAAAGTAGCTAGTTTTTAAGACTAATTTCCTTTATTTAGATCTATCAGAGGAAATATATATTTAGCATCCATAGGGATACATTGAGTCAGGGAAGGAAGACCTAATGTGAAAAAATTTGAAGAGCTTATATGGGATGAATTAGACACCTAAGCAGTGGAATAAAATGTTTTATTCATTTATGAATAAATATTAATACCAATGGTATGAAATGGATCAATGTTTCTACACAATTTATTTTAGTGATGAATACATTATACTACTTCTATATGCAGTTTAAATTCTTATTGTAGGGTCATTTATGAAAAGGATTGATGAGATGAAAGGGAAGATGGATGAGGATTTTGAGACGAAAGATCTTGGAGAATATGACAAGATTTTAGATTTGAAGATCAAGATAGACTGAATAGCTATAACCTAGATGTTATCAGAGGCTAGCTATATTAGAATGTTTCTCATTATATTTAGTATGTTGGATTCAAATTCAGTCTCTATTCTCATGGATATCCATTTCAAATTATCAAAGGAAAAATCACAGAAGATGGAAGAAGAGGTTGATTACATTGAAAATGTTCCATAAGCATTAGTGTTTAGAAGCCTGATGTATTTCATGGTCTATACTCGACCTAACATCTCCCATGTAGTGGGAGTTTTGAGTAGGTACATGGATAACTCTAAAAAGAAACATTAGGAATATGTGATGTGGATATTATAATAAATAAAGAAAATAAAGGAAATATCTCTATGATTTGGGATAATAAATTTATTATAGGGGTGGATCAAGATTCTTGTGGGAGATTCTTGGATTGGTGTAGCCCGATCTATCTAGGTGATGTTGGGATGAATGCTAGCGGCCTATAGTGAACCCTAGATTTCAAATCTCATCGATTGAGATCCTCGGTGAGTTTGTTGGGGGTTGGGGAGGGCAACATGCCCATACTCTTATGGCCGAAGGCCCCAGAACAAATTTTAGGGAACTATAGAAAATTTGACCAAATGCAGTAGATATGACTAGTAAACACCAACAGGGAACTATAACAACACAAACATTGTCATAGTTATTGTAGCATCTCATATATTGGAGACAAAAGTACAATTTCTCTTTGGGATTCTAGCCATCAGCCACTATAGTATCCTGGACATATGTGGCTATAGTACTGTAGTAGTGTGAACCTCCAACCACCATTCATTGTAGAATAATAGACATACTATGCATTTGGGTGAACATTCTAAGTTGGATAACATTTAGTAGGTATAAAAGTGGTTGGAAGATTACAACATGGGTGTGTACGACAATTGGAGGCTCCCAAATAGGTAGTAGGAGACAAGGATTCCTAGGGTCCTAGTAGCAGACTTCCTGGTCAGGGTCAGCACCGCGCCATGATTATGGTAGGTAAGGATATGGTCACGCCTAGAAATTCAGACATGGAGTGGTTGTACTAGATGTTAATGTATATGACTTCCTTCCTAGTATGGGTCTTCATCTAGGCCATGATGGTGGCATAAAAAAACCCATGTTCTTGGAGGCCATCAAAGTGGAAGAGGAGAACATAGAGAGGGTCATCCAATCCTCACACCTCATGAAGCTAGGTAATGAAGTGATGGTTTTCAGTGTGTATAAGAGGGAATACATTGATCACTTGGGAAAATATTCCGGTCTATTGCATAGTTAATAGATGAAGGAAATAATCAGGAAGGTAGAAGAGACATTAGACATGGGTATAGTGGAAATCAAGGGGTTCTTGTGGGATTCATCACATTTGGACGTAGTGATCTCCCAAAATGATTAAAAGGTGTTTATGATGTTCCCTTCACTTGATGTCTCACCCAAGGTTCCATGATTGATAGGATACTATGGATTTGGAATATGGATGGAATGGATAAGTCAATCAAGAATGAATTTAAGGATGAGATCACATATCAGGTCTTGAGAGTCTGCATTACAAAGAAATGGTAGGGAAGATAATTGAAAAGAGGGTTTCAGGAGGAGTACTGAGGAGCGGGCAGCTCACCCTTTCAGGCGGCGGCAATGGCCGTTCCACCCGCCCTTCTTTGGAAACTCTAATTAGCTACGACCTCTTTCACTTCGTTCTCTAATCCATACCTTCTACCTAACTTCCCCCAAATTCATATTTTCCCTAAAGTCCCATCCCTCCACCAAGGGGCCCCTTCACTTCCTCTCTCCCAACAGGAGTTCTCCAAGGTGTCTAATCTCCATGGGCTATCTCTAATAGCTTGTTTCAATCAACGATGCCCATACATGGACAGTTTCACCCATTTGGTCAATGAATCTTTCCCCCTACAAGATCACATCGTCATCAGGCTCTTGGATCCTCATCACCTCACTCTACAGTTCTCCAATAATGATGATTTCGCCAGGTTTTAGTCCAAAGGTCTTCATTCCTATGGAGGGAATCATTTCTTTCTTTTTCGCTTGAGCTATAATTTCTATTTTAATAGGTATTCCCCCTATATAGAGATATGGGTGAGCTTTCCGGGTCTCCACCTTCCCTTCCAAAATCCCGATATTGTCCAATTGTTAGGTAATATGGTTGGAAGGTTTTTGGCTTTCGATGAGAGGTCATGTACTTTGTGCCATCCTATAGCACCCTGAATTTTCGTGGAAGTCGAAATCTCCAAACCCCCTATTGAAGAAGTATGGATAGATGTTGAAAATGATATTCGGTTCCACTAACCAGTGGCTTTTGAGAACTGGTATGATTTTTGCGCTTCGTGTTGTCGATTGGGTCATCTTCAATAGAATTATCATTCACTATTTCAAAAATCTTCAAATTTGGTTGATTGCAAAATTGTTCCCCCTGAGAAAAAATTGGTGGGTAGCTTGGATCCCATTGGTACTAGTGTCTCTCTATATAAGGATGATGTGGTCGTGTCCCCTGTTGACAGTGGTATGTTCCTGATTGCTGAAGATATGGTTCCTCCTACAAAGCAGGATGCTTCAATTCCTAATCAGATCACCTAAAATGATGAGTCTTTGAAGTCAGTACCTCTATTTCATGAGCCCAAGGTCAAGGATGTTTTCAACAGGTTGATCAGAGATCTTAATGGTATGAAACACCCAATGGAATTGACTTCTTAGTGCAATGTAGTGGGTGTTTGTAATAATACTATTTTAAATGGTACCCATTATGAGATGGAAAAGGTTATTGATGAAACTCATGAGGGAGTTCCCATGACTCTTGGTGTTGGTTCTTATGCAGAGGTAGTACGGTCACCTATTGGAGGACAGGTAGCGGCCACTAAGATTCCAACCAGATTAGGTCCTAGAAAGAAAGTGACTGATATTGTGCCCTGAAATCGTTTTGATGGTTTGACTAATGAAGATCTGGTACAGGAGGTTGAAACCAATCAGAACAGATACACTATATATAAGAAGTAGGACCAGGGGAGCCTGACTAGTGATGTGGATAAGAAGGGCTTCTGTAAAGAGCACAGAGATTAAACATATTTTCAACCACCCATAGGGACACGTTTGGTGAAAAAATTAAATTCCTAGCAGATAGAAGATGATGATCTTGATCAACCATTAGGTTTATTAATGAGTTTGGATGAAGAAACAGTTGAATAGGTTTTGTTTCTTAACGATACTGAAGAAGAAGCTACTATAGCGACAGTAAGGTCTTTGAGGACGAATATTAATGAGGAATAGTATAATTAGATCGACAGAAAGGACTTAATTATAGTTGGGGGTTTCAATAATGGGAAGATCAACCTTGAGGAGTACATTCAAATATGAGATAAATTGAATTTAAGACGTGTATATCTCTTAATGGATGAACTGGAAACTTAGGTACGCAATAACTCATGGAAACTATTTCGGGATCCAAATTATGTTAATCTTAAATTGTCTTTTAATGGTTCGGTTATTTCCTTTTGGGTCTAAACCATGGTTTCCACTGTTTCCAAAAAAGTGTTTGGAAATAAAAAATTTAATTTTCAGTCATTCAGAATGAAAGGGTAGGTTTCACCGAAGGAACAGCTAAGTAAGGCCCATGTGGAACAATGATTACTTGAAGGGGAACTTTGATAGGTTTCCCATCCATGAGATCAATAAGCACTATTCCATAGAGGGTGATGCAGAGATGTCAGACGTCTCGCCTTATGACACCTCCAATTAGAATGAATCTTGCCTAGGTGATGACATCATACTTGATTTTAAAGAGTGGCCACACCTAGGCTTGAAGAATAACATGATCAGTAGGTTGGTGTTTGACAGCGAGTGTCTAATGCTCGGTATGCAGACCTTTTCGAGCAAACACATGATCAAGTTCTTCATCAATCCATCGGACCATAAGGATTCTGATAGATGTATATTCTTAACTAACCTAGCTATAAAGTAGGCTCAAATTTAGATAGAGATGGTGGTGGATTAGGTGGTGAGGGAGCACAACTCCTTCATGATTTGGTAGGAGATAGAAGAGAGACTGTAAAAGGTGGCCAAGTTAACATTGAGGCTGGGGAAGGTTGTAGTAGAGATGGACCCAGAAAGACTTCCTAATAGTTTCTACCACTAATAAGGATTTATTTTCATAAAATTAATTCAATATTTGGAATCATCATGTTAAAATTTGGTAAACAGGTCAACTTTATTTTTTTCATTATGAATAGTAATTATGATAAATATTTATCATCTCGGTAAGGGTAAATTAGGTAATTAAGGTTAAAAATAATGTGATAAGGCATTAAAAATTGAAATATAACCTACCTTATTTCTATTGGAAGAGACTAGTTTGAATATCCACAACCAATATTCAATGATATAGAAACATGGTTCCATTTTTCTTTGATAATGACATTAATATTATTTTAAGTAAAGAATAAATCCAAAACATGTCCCTCTCTTTGTTTTAACAAATCTAATATTTTTTCATAGGGATAAAAGTTGGTTATGTTTGGATATAAATGGTTATTTAAAAGTTTAAATAATTTTTTTATTATGGAAATTTTTTAATTATTTAGTGATAGAATAATTACCTTAAATTCTTACACAACGTTGACATAGTGCAGGTGTAAGCAGTAGACAAATCAACTAAATGATTTTACGAGCTTAAAATATAATATTTTTTGGGTGATTTATGGTGTTCCATAGATTTTTTTGATAAATATAACGTTTTATTGATGAGTTAAATGTTTATATTCAAATTACATTCATGTTTTTATGTTTTTTACATTCAAATTATGTAAATAGTCTCAAAAATGACTTTAATTGAATTTTTTGTTAAATAATATTTTATTTCATGATAAAATTATTATATTTGGATAAGTGAATGGGATATGTTCTAAAATTTTAACCATTGTGAACTTATCTATAAGGTATATTTTATGGTATCTTTCTTGTCCCTTGAAGATTAAACAACTTTGATATAATTATAATCATCAAAGGTTTAATCAGTGGTTAAAACTAAGATGCAAGGGTGAAAACATCTACTAAACTTGTCTAAATTTTATTAAATGAATTTATTTAGACTTATATCAATCCTAGATTCTATTTCTTTCATTTAATATCCAATTTAACATGAAAATTAATTTATATTAATTTAATAATTTGGTTAATTCCAAGGTTTCCCCTCTCCTCTCATATATTAAGACACCGACTCTCCTCTCTTACTCACACATATTGAGCCACATATCTTGAAAACCCCAACAAGAAACTCTTATCAAATTCATTATCTAAATTATAGAGGTTTTGATACTCTTAAAATCTCATCCCGATGGTTATTGAGGAGTGATCCAAAGGTGGTTCTTCAAAGAAAAGGCAATCATCTTAATCAAGAATTTTCATTTTAGGCATTCTTCTACCTCCTTCAATTTTATCCTTACAATTCCAATATAATAAAACAAGTATCTCTTATATGATGATATTTTATTATGTTAATTTAACAACTATATTCATATCCCTTTCTATCCTATGTGGAATGAAAACATCCTTCATTGGTATGTGTGGACTACCACCTTCATAAATCTATGTGTTTTTTTTATCCTCAATCTCATGGTTGTTTATAGGGATTTATTTTATATATATATATATTATTAATGACATTATTACCATTTTTAAAGAAAATATATTGTCTATTTTCATACCCTTCTATCAGTTGGAAAATGGTAATGTCATTCATACATATGTGTGGATTACCACCTCCATGGAAGGATATGATTGAATTTTCATGTACACCTTTAATGGATTGTTTTAAAATTGTAATTAATATATAAAAATTATAATTATTACATGAATATAATTATGGATATTATGTAACAATAACATCTTTATCCATTTTTAACATATAAAAGTCATTTTCCAATAATGAATAATGTGAACTTAGCCGATTAGTTTATTAAATATTTTATTTAAAGAAATAAAATAAATTGTTTAATGATATTTTATTAAACATATAAAATGTTCTTAAATAAGTAAATAATTAATATAATTTAATTATATAGGAGTTAAAGGACTTAAATAACAAGTTTGTCCTCGAGATATGGTTTCTTAACATAATTTCCATTCATTGGGATACACTTCTACTTCATTGACTATATTATGGCATGATTATGTGTGAAATTACCGTTTAATGTATTATGTTTTATATCTAATTAATTTTTTTGGTTTCATAATTTTAACACTTAATCACTTTATTGATTAAATTTTAACTTCAATGATACGATCTTTGTAAGGATTATTCGTCTTAATATTGTTTTATTGTGACATATCTTGAATTGTAAACCTAATTACTTTTATAAGGTGTATATTCCACCTATTGAGATATTATGTCATTAATTAATATTTTATCATGATATTTAACGTTACTTTGAAGTTATCTATTTCATTAGATATTGGATCAAATGTTATAAAAGTTTCAATGGTTATCATGATCTCAATTGTAATTTCTCGAGACATAATTCATGTTATTCACCATGTTTTATTTTATATAAATTACTTACTGTTAAATGAACGTTTTTTACCATATTATTTCATGTATTTTATTGGTTTTATAGAATCAAGTTATGATCCTTAATTTAATATATTTTTAATTTAAGTATTATCCAAGTGGTAAGGGTTTCTAGTCTCAAACTTCCATCTTTGAGACATGTTTCGATTGATGCACTTATATTCATTTACATGGTGTTAAAGAAAACCATGTATTTGTATCTTAGTTTTAGAAATCATTAATATACAATGATTTTTGGTGTGTTTGGGTTATTTATTTATTGAAATCCTTACATGAGGAACTCATAAGTTTTGTGGAACTTGATCTAGTTTTTATGGAATTAAATATCATGAAAGGAAGTTTCATGATGCAAGAAAGTGAATTTGAAAAGGTATGGATGTTGGTTGAATTAGTTATTTTCATGTTATGAGTGAATTTTGGATCTAAGTTGATGAATTTCAAAAGGTTTTACCTACATAGTTGATTTAGTGAAGTGATATTCACATAGCCATTTTTTCTATGTAGGCGATTCATGTAGTTGTTTCTTCTACGTAAGAAACTTTTATAGCCAACTCAACCATGAAACCTAATTATTCATGTAGAAAAATGGTTTATATAGATGATTTTAAATACATTTATCCATTTTCAATAATGTAGAAAAGTGTTTCAATTATCTAAATGGTCTAAATAGCTGAATTACCACAAATAAGTTTCACAGAGACGATTGCTACATGGGAATTTTAGGAGGAATTCATGTAGATAATTTTCTACATAGAAGATTGAGAATCACAAAACCAATTTTTATGTAGTTTTTTATTCTTTAATAATCATATTTAGATTCGTATCTACATCTATATTTATTTTCTATAAGTTTTTAGAATTAAAGTATTTAAAGGTGATTTTATCATGATGTTTCATGGATGATTCTAAATGACATTGTAATCATAGGATTTAGTTTTCTAATTCCTTACTGGATATGTGGCTATAAACTAAAGTGATGGAGATCAAACGGATATTATAATTATGTTTCTCTCTCCATTAAATGGATTGATTACTATAGTGAAATATTTTGATGAGGTTATATGGGAATAAATAGGTTGAGAAAAGAGAAGTCTGGAACTGAGGATGAATCTTTAATAATTAATATATGATGAAACTCATGTATTCAGATGATTGAATCTGAGCTTAAGAATATTTTTGGAGTGCATTTCAAGAATACACTACGGGAAATTATTTTTTTGTATATTTTTTTTAGGCTTGGGGAAGTGGATCTTCATCTCTTATTTCTAAATAAACCTGGTTTATTTGGTGATTGTCTTCATTATTGTAATATTCTTTTGAACTAAATCATGAAGTTATGTTATTGGTTGTGACTCATGACATGTGTGGTGGGATAAAACATGATTAATTGTAAGATTATTTTACTTGGGTATATAGTGAAAGGAATCCATGGTTGAGGGGAATAACCAGCCATAGAAAGGAGTAAGATTCTATATTTGATCTGAACCTTGTAAAAATGGTGGGTTCTTTTTCCTTTCATTTTATACAAGTTTAACATGAGGCTATGTTTTTATATTTTGGTGGGTTATACTCTAACAATTCACAGTGGTTTATTTAGGATAAAATAAATTTCAAACAATTGCATCTACTCATTCAACCCCCTTATCCATGGAGGAAACCGATTCTAGGAGGAACTTCAGGTGTATATACTAACTGTTGACATATGATATCATGATTTTTTTTATATCCATGCTATTTTATGTTCCTTTTTTTGTTCTTCCATTCATATGGTTTTTGTTTTTAGAAATTCATAAAGGGTTTTTCTTTAAAAAAATTGTTTTAATGTTTTTAAATACTTTTAACCACACTTTTTCACCAAATTATTAATATTATTTAAAGAATTTTCTTTCTAAAAATAAATGGATTCATAAAGTTATTTTAAAAAAATAGTGTCACTATATTAAAATGTTTTCAAATGAAATGTATTGTTTTCCCCATGGGTAACTTCTGACTCTCTTTAAAAATGTTTTCAAAGAATGGTTATTTTAACGTTTATAACATGAACAGATTTTTCCACTATCATGATCATTATTTTATTTTCTTCTTCATTTATAATTTTCCTTGGTTATTTTAAAAAAATATTTTTTCCTAATATGATGTAAATTTTTAAAAAATATTATCAAAAGAAAAGGATATTTTTACCCATTTTAAAATAAATGTCTTAAATGTTCATTTAAATCTACTTTTCTTCATTGGAAGTATCCTTTATTGTTTTCTTATGATTCAACAGATTTATGTCCCAAATAATATAATTATTCTTTTTATATATGGATTATGATTTTTCTAATGATATTTTCATGGAACTATTTTTTTTTCTATAGGTTAATCAGGAAAAAAAAGGATTGATGACTGTTTTCACGGGTGTTATATTAAAAAGTGAAAAATTATAAATGGTTTGTTCATTATATGGTACTTAAAAATATGTATGGATGAATGAACGGAGGTTATACTATAAATAAACTATGGGTAGGTCTTCAACATCCCACCAATGCAATGAGTAAACCTACAGAGTAAATTATTGTAAGTTACTCATAGGAGATGATGAAGTTATCTATCATAAGTTACTCTAAAGAGATGAAACATTTTTTATAAATATGAGTAGAACCTAAGAGATGATAGAGTTAAATAATGCAGCTTTATCCTGATTTAATTCTTTAATTATCATGTTTAAGTGATTCTATAATAAATTTTTAATGTTCCAGGACACCAACATAGTTTTTCAACTCATTCTATTACTTATAAAGGATCCCTTTTTAAATGATTTTTTTCCTTATGGATCTTTATCGTTGACTTAAATGACTCTTATCTTATGATAAAGATTTATTCTGTGTATCTTGATTTATGATCAATGTTTTTATTGGTATGAATTCCCTTATTTTATGCTAATGTGATTTGATTATGTCATTATACCCTTATTCTCATCTTATATGCCTTGATTGAATTCATTTATTAATGCTTATGTTTACCCATAATGAGATTTTGTGCTCACCCTTATTATGTTTTCCATTTACCCATGCTAAGTAAAATGATATTAAACAAATTATATTTAAAAATGATTTATGTGTGAATACTTTTATAGGAGTTTTTGATGATTTATTTTGAAATAATAAAATTTGGGTATAGTAAAAAAATTATCACTTAAATACTTGAGTATTTTTATTTAATAATTTTTCCTAATTATATAAAACTCTAAACCTAAGAGGTCCTTATATATGTAAGTGATTCATTGAATCTACTTGATGTTTTATATTTTGGATAACTTAAATTGGCTCATTATTATTAACATAAAATCAAACAATGTAACAAATATATTTCTACCACCAGATCTAGTAGTTCAAGTTTGGGGCTATTATAGTTGGTATCGGAGAAAGGTTTTGATAAATTTGGAGAATAATATGTTTTCATGTGAGGTTAACTTAAGATTTAGGGATAAAAATTTTGGTTTATAAGTTTATGGATGATAAAATGTTCAATAGATATTTTTTTTAATTTCATATGTTTTTAAACCTTAAGGTGATTTTAACATCATACTAGGTTTTAGGAAGGACACTCCATTGAGGTAATTTTGGCCTATTAGATATTGGGTTAACCTTGATGGCTGAAAAGTGATATTGTTACAATGTATTTTTTGGGATATATTTATGATCAAGATAAGGATAAACTTTAAGGTTAGTATCTAAAGTTTATTCTTATTATTTTGGGTAAGTTCACAACATTTTATGATTCTGTAGTGATTCAAGTTATCTTGGGAAAAGAATATTTTGATAATTATTTTGGTTTATATATTTATGGACTGATCTAGGACAAAACATGGGAGTTATTATTGAAGTATTGGATATTGATGTTTTATATATTAATTTAAAGGATTATTTTGGAATTATCTTATCATGTTATAACCATTTTATTTTTAGTAAATATGGGAAGAATGGATTTTCATCCTTTTATATACCTCATGGTCAATCAGAAGTTTATTATAATTCTTCTAGAATTAAATATTCATACTTATCATTTGGATTAAAATATTATATAAATGTAAAATTTGATTAAAATTCACAATCAAAGTATAAAATTTCATTTATATATTTAAATAAAATCAAGTAAGTGTATTTCCTTATATTCTTAGTCTAGATGGTGAGTGAATTACTCAAATATTGGAAAAATATATTAAAATAAAAATATCATCATATTACCTTCTTTTATAATGAATTTATGGCCTTATTAATCCATTATTTATTTATGTTTTTTTCATTAACTTTCTCGTGATAACGTTCTCTATAACTCCCAATTATTCCTTATACATTTTAAATTTTCCACCATATCCATATTTTCATTTTCCACCATTATTCTCCTTATGTGGGAACTCTATTATATGTTATTCCAGATGACCATTATCTTTCCCTTTTTTATTTTTTTAATAATTATTTTTAATTTTTCCTTTTATGATGTGGGTTGTCAACAAAGGAATTTTTAAATATTAAAAAACTTTTTTTTCTTTCATGATCATATATTTTATCTCCCACTCCATAGAATTGATTTTAAAAAAATACTGTAAAACATTTTTATCAAGAAAAAGGAAAAATTGAGTGGTTACATTTTTTTATGTGTGTGTAATTTAATAACCTAAAAATATACTTTAAAATAATAATATTCTTGATATATTTCTTAACACACAATGTCAAGATTTAAGAGAATTGAAATATACTATAAAAATATTATTATTTAAATGGACTGTTATAATATAACCACTAAATTGGAAGGTATAAATAAAAAATAACTAAATTGTGAAAAAAAAATTATAAATATTTTATAATTAAATTATATTTATTGATCCATAATAAATAAGTACTCACTTTTTAGTAAATCCATTTTAGGCTTCAAGAATATGTTTTCTTCCAAATTGGGTTTTATTTCTTTTTATGAGAGAATATTATATTTAATTTATTATACATTTGGAAATTTTATTTCATAAAATTGATATCACTTTTAAAACATAATGATAAAATTATATTAGGGTTATTTTCTCAGATATTTCTGAAAATATTAATTTTTCAGTGAATAGTGAAAAATAATGATTTTATAGATAATCATCTTCTCCATTCATGTATTTAAAAAGTACCATTTTGTTTTAAATTTATTTGAAAATTTATTTAGTTAATATTTATTAATATAATAAAATTAATTTCATTTTAATCAACATTATGATTAATTTTTATATAAAAATAATTTAACATAAAAAATACATTTTTTAGGAAAACTGTTTTTCATCGCATTTTGTGGGTTTACATTAAATGTAATTTATTCTAATTACATAGATTGATTTTGATAAAATTATTTCTATATTTTGAATCAAAATTTCAAAATTATAAAAATAGTTAGACATTATTTTTTGTCATTATGAATAGTGCTTGTGGTAAATATTTGTCACCTCGGTATGAGTAAATTGGGTAATTATGATTAAAATTAATGTGAAAATGCATTAAAAACAAATATAAGCCTACATTATTTATATTGGATGTGTATATTTTGTCCATCATCATAAAATATCCAAAATGTCCCACCCTTTTTTTAATAACTCATATATTTTTACATAGGGATAAAATGAGGTTGTGTTCTACTATAAATGGTTATCTGAAAGAATAAATAAATTTTTTCTCTATTATTTTAATTTATTTTAATTTTTAGTTATGTAATAATTACTTTAGATGCTTATGCAATACCAACATAGTGTATGTGAATATAGTAGAAAAATAAAGTAAATGATTTCAAAAAACATACAATGAAATATTGTTTGGGTGATTTATAGTGATAAATTTTTTTAGATACATTTAATGTATACGTGATGTGTGACAAGTTTATAATAAAATTAAAATTCTTTTTTTTATATTTTTTAATGTCAAATTACGTGAATAGTCCCAAAAATGACTTTACTACTATTTTATATTAAATAACATTTTGTTATATAATAAAATATTTTATTTATCCATGTTAATGTGAAATGGTTTATAATTGCAACCATTTTCCTCTTATGGGTTACTTTTACTTTTACTATAAATTTTTTGACCCCTAAATAGTAAAAACACATTGATATCACGATAATCATTAAAAGGGTTAATGGGTGGGGGGGTAAAACTAATAGTTAAGGGTTATAAAATCACCTAAACCTATCAAAATTTTATTATATAATATTATTTAGAATTATATACATCTTTTATTCTAAATATATAATTTTATATGCACTTTAACATGAAACTTAATTTATATTAATTTATACTTTGTGTAATTCTAAGACCTCCCCTCTCCTCTCTTATAGAGGGGCACCACGTCTCCTCTCTTACTCACAGTTCTTGATCCACTTAGCTCAACCAAAACATAAAAAAAACTTATTTACTTCTTTATATACATTACATATGTTATTTTATTCTTAAAATACCACTGTTAGGATCCATGATGAGATATCTAAAGTAGGTTCTTCAAAAAGGTAGTAATCGTCTTAACCGAGTGTTTTTATTTTACTTCTTCTTATACCTCAGTAAATTATATTAAATCCATTAAAATATAATAAAAATATATATCCCATATATTGAGATGTTATTTGTTAATTATATATCCTTATTCATAACCTTTTCATCCCATGGAGAATGAAAACATTGTTTGTGCATACATGTGGACTACCATCTCCACGAGGTGATGTTTTTTTGTCCATAACTACCTCTAATAGATATTTATAATGATGGATTAAATGTATATATATGATATTTATTACATAATTATAATTATTTAAAGATAATATATCATATATATATTTTACCCTTCCCTCTGATGGAAAATAGTAACGGCGTTCGTGCGTCCGTGTGGATTACCACCCCCATGAAGTGTTGTGAACCATTTATCTTGTACAAAATCTAGTATGGTTATAAAATTTTATTTAATGTATAAAAATTATAATTATGTCATTATTATTATTCAAGAGAATATGTAACCATGAAATCATTAACCATAATCAACCTACAGATGCCATTTTCTAATTATGAACCGAACATCCTCAAAACACTGAATGTGAACTTAAACTACTAAGTAATTAAATATACAATAAATGAAATAAATGTTTTAATGGTATGTTATTAAACATTAAAAAATTTATTAAACAATTACATAATTAATATATGTTTATTTTACATTTTTTAATGGAAATACATAGCATGTTTGGACTTGAGTTTAGAAGTTTCTTAACTATATTATTCTAATATTATGTGTGAAATTAAATTTTACTGTATTATGTGGTATTTATAATTTTTTATGTTTTTCTACAATTTTTACACATAAGAACATCATTTATTAAATTATAAATTCAGTGATGCGATCTCTATAAGGATTATTCATCTAATGATGTTTCTTTGAGATATGTCTTATATTGTGTACCTAATTCCTTTTATAAGGTTTCTATGCTACCTATTAAGTAATTATATCACGAATTCATATTTTGTCATGATATTTAAATTTTATTTATATTTTTACTTTCAATATATAGTGATTCAAATTTTATAAAAGTTTGAAGTGTTTTCATGTTATCAATTTCAATTCATTGAGACATAATTCATGTCATGCACCATGATTTAATTTATTTGGAATAATTACTACCCAATTAATGTATTAAAAAAATTATTTCATGTAAATTATGGGTTTTATTGAATCATTTAATGTTCCTTTATTCAATTAATTTTTGATTCACGTATTACCAAAGTTTTAAGGCTTTCTGATCTCAAACATTATTCTTTGAGACATATTTTCATTGATGAACCTATAGTAAATTATAAAGTGTATACATTGAATCTTTCTATATAATATCATGAATAATTTTATACTGATGGTATTACATTTTTGTGCTTATTTTCTTCCTTTCAAATTATTTTTGGTTTTAAATGGTCTTAAAGGTTTTTTCTTTAAAACTGCTTTTTTAAATCTTTTAAAGAATTTTAACCAAAAATATTCTCCATGTTCTTTATATTATTTCAAAAAAATTATTTTATAGACCTACATGATTTACTGATTTTAATTTCCATGATCATTGACCTTCTTTTAAAAGGTTTTAAAATTAATTTTCTTATCAATTTTCACATGGATCACTTTTGACTCTCTTTACAAAAGTTTGAAAAGAATGTTTATTTTTAATGTTTAAAACATGAATAGATTTTCCCATAATCATGAAATTTATTTAATTTTATGATTACTTAATTTTTTTATAGTTATTTTCAAATAAAATATTTTTCACAATATTCTGGAAATTTTTATAAAATATTATCAAAAGAAAAGGATATTTTCTTTGATTTTCAAAGATATCTTAAATGTTATTTTAAATTTACTTTTCATAGTAATATTATTTATTGTTTTATTATAATTACATGTAGATATTTTCCAATGATACCATCATGATTATTTATATTTATGGCTTATGATTATTTTAAATATATGATTATGGAACCCATTTATTTTCCATTAGTCAATCAACCTAAAAAGTAATGACAGTTGTTTTTATGGGTGTTATTTTGAAATGTACAAAATTATAATGATTTTTTTCATTATATGGTATTTATACATATGTATGGATGATTAATGAGCGGTTTTGTTATAAAACAAGGATGGGTGGGTCCATTATATCCTTCCAATGCATTGGTTAAAGTTATAGAGTTAACTATTTTAAGTTACTCATAAGAGATGATGAAGTTATCTATTATATTTTACTCCTAATAGATGATGATGTTTATTAAAGATGAGTAAAAATTAAGATATTTTGGTGTAAATTATTGTATTTTACTCCTAATATAATGTTAGAATTGTCCTATTTAAGTGCTTTTATGATTAATGTTTAATGTTCCAAGATACCTACATAGTTTATCAAAGCTTTCTATGAGTTCTAATAGATCCCTTTCTCAAGGATTGTTTTCACATGGCTCATTATTATTTAATTATATGACTATTGTCTTATATTAAAGATTTATTCCACATATAATGATTTATGATCCACATTTTTATGGGTATAAATTCTCTTATATTATTCTCATGCACTTTGATTATGTCATCATACCCTTATGATCATATTATTCCCACTAATGACATTAAATTGTTAATGCATTTGTTTTCCCTTAGTAAGTGGTTGATCTCACCCATCTTATGTTTTCCATTTCCCCATGTTACGAAGAATTATGTTAAATGAATTTTATTTAAAAATGATTTATGTGTGAATAATTTTATGGGATATGTTGAAGTCTTAATGTGAAATAACCCAATCTAGGTATAGTAGAAAAAATGATCACTTAAATGAATTGGTATTTTTATGTAATAGATTTTCCTAATTCTTTTAAACTCTAAACCTAAATGGTTCTTGGGTATGTAAGTAATCAAATATTTCTATTTAAAGTTGTATATTTTGGATATCTAAAATTGGGTCATGTTTATTGATATCAAAAACAGAAATATAAATATTATATTTCTACCATTTAATCTGAGAGTTATAGTTTAGGGATATTATTGTATACCCAATCCATTATGCTTATAAGACTAGTGGATTAGTATTATTCTCAATTAAAAAAACATAGTTATCTCTTATAATATAATATTTTTATGGGACTAGGGAGTCAATACTATCAACTATGTTATAATGATATTTGAATAGATCCTTAACATATAATTTAATTTTCTATGAAAATTTATATGTTTCATTCCTATACAATACCACATTTTGATGAAATACCACATTCCTATAAAATTCCACATTTTTATTTCATGCCACATTTCCAATTTACTGATTTACTTACGATATCAAAATATTATCACATGATTTATTTTATGGTTTTACGAATAAAAAATATGGATTAAATTATAAACACATCATTTTATTACTATGAAATATTTACTCATCATTATTTATTAAGATTTCATGATTTGATTTAGTTATTCATGATGTTTTCCCCTAGATCATGTATATTTTTTTAATGGTTGGGGTCGAAGCCTAAATTTATTATTAAAGCAAATACCTCTTTAAAGGGTAGAGGGAGACCCAATACATAGCCCGAAGGCCCAAGGCCAAGTGGCCTAAATACAAGGCTTGAAAGCCCATTTTTTGGCCCAAAGGACCCTCTGTGAACAGTACTGCTACAGTACCCCGCGCAGCTACAGTACCCGCCACTGCTACAGTATCCTGCAATATTTCCTCCACCGCTATAGTGTTGCCGCCGCTGCTATAGTGCCTGCTATAGTGCCCCTCTACAGTACTGGAAATTCATCCCTGCCCGGATTTGAACCCGGGTCATTTGAATGCCAAGCAGGAGCCTGTACCACTTGGGTACAGGCTCGTTGGCAGACCTAGATCATGTATATTATTGGCATATAAACTATTGATAATATATATATTTTAGATTAATATTTTTTACCTTAAATGATTTTTCAAATCACTCATATTTTGTTTCCCCATTTTCCTATGTCATTATAGGTGATGAAGTGATTTTCGTCAGATTATAAAAAATTTGGGAAGAAAAATATAATTTTGTTTTATAGGTTCATGATTTATTATATACCTATATCAAAGATACAAAAAACATATTATTCTATAAATTGGGTTTATTTTATGTTTATTATAATATTTTTGTTTGTTTTTTGAAAGATATGGAAGTTTGTGTTTTGAGATCTTTAACTATAAATTTCATTGTTATGTATAATATAAATGGTTACAGTCTTTTTTCAAAATAAATTTCAATTTATTCAAATTTTATATTTCAATTTTATTATTTTCCCAATGGGATACTTTTATGAGTATATTTCCCCTTTTGTCTCATTAAACCCTTTTTATATGATATTACTATGTAGAAGTAGGTATATCATATGACTCTGTATTAATTTCTTATTTTTTATTTCTTTTTTGCGGAAACTTTTAAATGTAAATTTTATATGTTTCAATGATTAAATTTAATTTTATTCTCTAACCCACTAATTCATTATCCATGATAGATTACTCGTACCCTTTTTTATAATCATATGTCCACTTCATTCGACCACATTCCCTAAGAGGACCTTATTTTTGGATTTCACTAGAATTTTAATTCATTAAACTATTATATTGATTTTCCATATACTTTAAACTTTATTGACACAATTAAATACTCACCCAACACATTGTGAATTATATAAAACAAATTTCCCCTAAATTTATTGTTTAAACATGTTTAAACGTGTAATTCAATTGATTAGTGAAATCAATTTGTAAAGCTGTATATTCTTTTCTATAATATCTATAAATCTTTTCCTGAAAATATCTCAATTTTTAGTCACATGTTTCTATTATTGGTATCATCTAATTTCTATAACTAAATTAATTTTACACCTCACGAATTTATTTATATAACCAATTAAATTCCATAGGTTAATTGTGATATTTTTTGAAGGATTCGAGATTAAATTTTTAGGTCTTGTAGAACACATACACACACATAACATTATGGGATAGGTGGTAAAATAATTATATGCCCATCACATGAATTATTCAAATCATGAGATCACACAAGATGTTTATAATATAGAATAAGTGAATTTGGTTTTTCCATTTTCCTATAAACCAAAATTAGCTGTCTATTTTCATTTTGTTATGGCCAAGATATCACTAGACTTTTCGAATATGTGGTGGCATAAATATAGGCATCCATTTCTATTATTCTTTGGATGAAACATGGTTAATTTATTACAAAATTTTATGATGTTTTAATTTTATAATCATTGTATATGATATTATGTAATTAGTTATGCATAATATTCAGATGTAATGAAATATTTTTTATATATTCTATTGAGACTAAGAAACATTGAGGTGTTTGTGAAGTAAGAAGACACTAGTTATGAAGAAAACATTATTTTTATATGTTTTATCTTTTTTAATCTCTCATAGATTAAATTATCATATCAATATTTACTTATGAATTTCCAAGCCAAGATGTGTTTGATATATGGATTTCAAGAGATTGTGTACAACAAACCGAGTCCAACGAAATGAGGATAACATCGAATGTTTTCCCAATGTCACCGAAATAATAGGTTACTAAAAATAATACTAGAATATGATTTTATATTGTTCAGGGTATCAAATATCATGATCATTTTAAGGAATTCATGATTGTAACAAAATTTGTTCAAATGAAGATGTTGGTAGAAATTGGTGGAACTATGGTTCCCAAACAAAGATAAGTGTTTTTCATGTCGTATCAAACAAAGAACTGTATGAAGTCTATCAAAAAACCTAGTTAAATATAAATATTCAAAGAGATAGTCTCAAATAGAGTTCTCTAAACAAATTTATCATATATATTCCACTATATATACTTTTATAAACTTATCAAATTGATTTTATGGGATGGAGTTTTACAAAGCCATCAGAAAAAGTATAATGGAAAATTTTTTGCTAAGCCATCTGATAGGGAAGTTGTTATGAAAGATCATAAGGAATGGGATATTAAAGTAAGTTATCAGAAGAAGTTACTCAATTAGCCTCAAGTAGAGTGAACTTGAAAGTATTATGAGGAAACAAAGTATTAATTTTACCATATAGAGTAGTTCCTATTAAGTTTTAATAGATGAAGGTTTTTGAAAGTCTTTTACAAAGTTTTTATAAAGAAATAAAATGTCATGATTATGAAATGGATGTTCAAAACTTTATTAATGATGATTTTTGGATCATGATTCTATTTGAGATCTAATAAAAATTTAAAGAATATTGATGTTGAGTTTTAAGGATGATTTTATAAAGATTTTTGACTCCTATTAACTCAGAGGTTTGAATACAATTGGCTGAAGAAAGTTTGAGTGGGGTTTTCAAAGTTATAGTGAGAACATTGAATTTGAAGTTTGTTTTAATCCCAACGTCTTATGAGAAATTATGTTTATATAAATGGGAGATAATTCCTTTAGAAAAAGATAGCCAATATAGTTGTTTCTTGGTGAAGTGTTGAATAATTAAAGTGTTGTGTTACTAGAAAGAGTTTTTTAATCAATTGGAATTGGAAAAGGAATTTGAAAAGGTTATTGATCATATTAATAGGGGATGAATATAATAGACCGAGGTCATAAAACCGAGGGTATCAGATATATAAGTTATTAAATGGGAAATTTCATACAAAAGTCCAGGAATAAGTTCTTGCTCCCTATTATATAAGAAAGTGTTGTGGAATAAGAACTTATAGGATGTAAAGTGTGTCTAAATAAGTACAGTGATAGTATAAAAAATCATGTTGGGGAATGATCTTTTAATAATAGAAATATTTTTCTATATTATTATCTATGAGAGTATCACATCCACTCTTTATTTACTATATTTCTTTTTAAGGGATGGATATTCCCTGGTTTTTGTGACCACTAAAGGATTGTTTTCAATCATATATGCGGTTATGAATTATTTTCAAACAAATCAAAATACTAGATACTATTATTGAGTAGTGAACCTTGTAAATACTTTTGTTCCTATGGGTGTATTGGTTTGTTTTTCAGCAGAGAAAATTCACTCTAATTGGATGATAAGGTTGTTCTTAAATAAGTAACCCATCAAATGAATTGATCAATGATTCACCCCTATTAGTGAACAAATATGTCTTATATGATCCTTTTCATTGGTATTAGATCATAGTTTTCCTTTATAGACTCAAGGATAACTGAAGATTGAAGAATACGAAAGTTATCATGAATATTTTGAACTCTAATAACAGTAAGGGGAGTACTAATTTTTATGGAAAGAACTATCATATTTTAAAAGGATAGAATGTTACCCTATATATTTTCTATTAGATATAGATTTCTTGACGATATTATAGATGGTTTCACTCTTCCTATTGATGGTGTTATTTTAATATCCACAAATAAGAATAACTTTAAGATTGATAGGTGATCCAAAAAATGCTATAATTTCCTCACTCTATGATAGTGAATTTCAAAGGGCGAAATGAATTGGGAGAGAAAATGAAATCTATGTCACAAAAAAACCTTTAAAATTCTCATTATTTTGTTATTTTATTTATATTTGTTCTTGTATTCAAGTTTCAGGTTGAGTCATGTAAGTGTTTTACATTGTAGGGATTTTGTACAAGGAACATGGTTATCCTACATAATGGTAATTTATTTATAATTTTTAGACATTGAATAATCAAATTTATTTATGACACAATAATGATGCAGTATTTTCCATATTAATGAAAGAATAAAATAATTGGTATTATAAATGTTAAAATAAATATATTTTTAAAGTTTTGATGACATACAAGAATTTTATTGGTTAATATGACATGTTATTATTTCTTAAATAAATTTTTTTCGAATTAATTAAGTTTTTAAGACTTTAACAAAAATCAATTATTAAATAGTGTCAAAATTGACACAAAGGAGTTTTTAAAACAAATATTATATTATTAATTGATATTCTATTCCTAAAAATCTATGTATTGGCCAAAGGACTTATATAATGATATGTGTATCATTAATGGACCACTTGGGGGTCTCTTGGAAGTATATAGTATGTTTATTAACTATATAATATAAAAATATAAAGAGACATGGTAAATGACAAAATAATTAACTATGAGTTAAAACTAAAAGATAAGGTTAATAAAGTGACCCAAACATGTCTAAAACCTATTGTTTGAGTTTTTTACGACCCATAACCACCTTAGACTTGAAATAAAGCAGTTTGGATCCATTATAAACTGAATATCAATTTATTATAAAATAATATTTTAATTTTTTCCTAAAGTTCCCCTCACCCCTCTTATAAAAGGGAACTCCCCCTTCTCGCTAATTCACACCTTCAAAGCCTTTTGTCTTGGTAAAAACCTTCCCAAATATTCTCTAAACTTCCCTCACTTCATCATAGAGGCCATACTTTAGTTAGAAAGCCGTCTTAAGGATCCCTTTTTATCAAATCAAAAGGAAGAACCTAAAGAAGAGGTAATAATCTCACCACCCTTTTTCAAGTTCTTTTCTTCTTCCACTTCTTCTTTATTTGTTATTCCAATTCTAAAATAATTACTTCAGTATATTCTATATACTGTGAGGGTAAATCCATATTCATTATTCTATCCATGCTTTGAATGACATGTCACCATACGTGCGTACGTACGGCTTACCGTCTCCATGTCGTGGTGTAGTTGTTATTCAATACATTATTATTTGGATGGGTATAATAATGATGAGTAATTCATTTAAATAATAAATATAACATGATAATGATTCTGTATATATTATATACCATCCAATTATATACTCTTTCAATATCAAAAGAATGATAGTGTCGCTCGTGCGTACGTACGGACGACCGTCTCCACGAACGCGATGAGATTCATTCCCCATCGTAATCATTCAAGACTAATTTTCATTAGATGATTAAAAATAATGTATAAAGACTTGATATCATTCTGGATATGAATATGATACATACCATACATAACAATTATGACGCACAAAATAAGTAATATAACGGAAAACAAATCTGTTAACACCCGAAACAACGATAATACTAAGATATTATTAACGAAGCAATGTTAAAAGATCATATATGATATCATATTAATTTTATATGATTATTTTATAATTTAATAACAATTATTTCACCATTATACATGACTTTAACCTAACCTCAACCAAGGAAAAGTACAAGGTAAGGGTTAATACTACAATCTCTTCATTATCTGAGGTTGTTTATACATAATTATCTAATAGGACCTCTTTATCAACCACATCCATGTTTTTTAAAAATATATTTCAAAACATTTTTACTATTTACTAGAAAATGGGTTAAATTCATTTATACCCTTAGGTGTTTTGAAAGGAATATTTCCATCATTTTCCAAACAAGGTACTTTTTGACATTTTTGACAAATTTAAGGTAAGAATGTTTTTTTAACTTATATGGCGGGTGCAGCTATTTTCCACCGTTATAACATCATCAAAGATTACCTTAAGAGCTTACAAGAATATTTTAAAAAATAAATGTTTTCTTTATAATTATGTGACTCTTAAATTATTTCAAAACAGAAAGAGATATTTCTCTAAAAAGGGTTTTGATTTCATCTATGTCAACATCCTTTGATAGATTTTAAGATTATTTGAAGTTGATTTATTATGATACAAAACTTCCATATTGTATTGAAGGTTTTGTGATATGTTTGATTGTGGATGTGATATTTTTATACCATTCATGGATTATGGTTAAATTATTTGCATTTCGTATGCTAGTTTTAATACGATTGTTTATGATATGTTTAAACCTTTTCATATGAGAAATGTTTTGGACATAGTAAGTGATGGGTGGAGCCCACTGTAGCTCCTCGATGCATCGGTAGGTCTCATGAGACTACTAGACGTGGAATTGGCTGAGGCCCTTTCCCAATTTGTTTTATGGTTTTGGCCGAGGCCTTAATCATTTTTAGAGGTCTTGACTGAGGCCTTGAAAAAATGTTTCAGAATGTCCAGAATTATACATTCCCTCATTATGAAAATAATATTGATAGTTCATGTGGTCATTCGACTAGTAGAATACTAATGATTATGTTTTATTATGGCATTATTTACGCAGTTCATATTCCTGCCATAAAAGTATTCATGTTTATTATTGGTAAAGGCATGTGGTTTCAATTAGTCACCATGCTTAATATTTATGTTATCTTCCGCTGTATTTCTTACCCTTACTGAGCATTTGAGCTCACCCCTTTCTTATGTTTCATTTTCCTAGGATATGAAGAAGTTAGTTATGAGTGACTTGCAGGAATTATTTAGGTGTCCTAGATATTTCCAATGGAATAAATTAGTGTTGTTTTTCTTTTCAAGTTGTAAAGTTGAACTTATGTATGAATCTTGTTTCCAATAATCCTAAAATGATCGGTCTTTCGAGATATGATTTTATTGTGATCATGCCAATGTTATGTAATAATGCACCGACTCTAGGTAACTGGGGTCGGGGTGTTACGATATACATAGCAGAAAAAAAATATGATCCAAATGAATAATCCAATGAATAATAAAAGAATAATGTAATGATGTGTTGGAATGTAACTAAATGTCATGATAGAAAACAATACAAGTAAAATACTAGAATACACAAATAAAGACACAAAATTCCCCAATCCCAAAACCCATGTCTTTCTCAACTCCAAACCCAATCCCATATAACAAGTAACAATCAACAATAAGGTCCTTTTACCTTATCCAAAACTACTTTTGTGTAATCTTATTAGGTACCAAATGACGGCCTGAATAGGGTGCGAGTATAACTCAAGAGGTTGAAACTACCATTTCTAAACAAAACAGTATGATAAAATGTGTATGGAATAAATGAATAAATATGTGTATTAATTAATTCAAAAGTTAATAAAATACAACAAAAACCTTCTTCGGCTCCGTGATGGAATATCTTTGAGTATGTCTTACAACCATGCCCACCACAACCATATTAACATTGTAAATTAACATTCTTTGATGCCACATTTAAATATATTAGATCATTTCTTACAACCATTTCAACCAACACCATATAACCATGGTATATTCACAAAAATTCTAGTTAAATACCTATAAGAATTACAACATCTAGGTCAAATCCCTATAATCATTACAACATGGGACTTAGAAAAACCTACTCTCTATAAGTATTACAATATAGGACTAGGTCGAGCCCACTGAATATTAGCATTACAACATATAAGTGTAAAAATTATAAGTCCAAGCCCAATATATAAGCATTTTAGCATGGAACACAAGTCTTATCATTCTACATGGATATCACAATATCATGTCATAAATCTCAATAGTTAATTATATGAATTACCATTTATCTTTCATAAAACACTTTTAATTAAATAAAAATTGATTAATAATCATAAAAATAATCAATAATCCACAACTTATAGATTCTATATCAAATAATCACCTAAGGTCTCATGTTAAGTTAAACAAACTTTAAGACATTAGCTTATTCAATTATGGTCATGGGTTTCTCACCCAACGGGTGGCCATAAGCCAGGTTAGATGCCAATTGAAACCAATATAATTCAAGGAGGGATCCCATTAATTATTTAATTTATTTTTGGTTCACTCTATAGTGGTTCAATCACAATATTTCTTAAATAATGAAATTACTAAACCATAGGGTTATGATTTTGACCCCTACCTTTATCTAAAGATCAAACAACACTTCTGATGGAAAATGCCTGTGATGAAGAATGCGTGGATGATCACCAGGGGAATACTATACAAAAAATGATCAAGATCAAGAACAAAATCACACACGGTTAAAGTATTTCAACGCAATGGTTGGAGAACCAAGTAAGAGAAGGTAGAAATTGAACCAAACCCACTTACTAGGGATCAAAGGCTTTATCGGGACATCTGAAAGAGAGTTTGGAACTCCAAATTCACCTCGAAGATTCCCTATGGTTTAGAGGATATGGTTGAAGTGGTTTGAAATAAAAAACCAACCACACGATATACTTCCAAAAATACAGGTCATGGAATTACATTTTGTGTAATGTAGTTACACGTCATGCAATTCTTTTTTATGGGATACGGAAAAAACCCATCACCATGGATTTATTTTATTTAAACACCTGAACATTACATGATGTTTAATTTATTTACATGGTGTGTAAATGTTTTTAATATTGGTTTTCAACCCACTTTCCCTTTAAATAACACAAATCCTCTTTAAATATTCTTAACTTGTCTAGAACCCATGAAATACTTAACCCATTTATACCCAGACTCCATTAATTAAGATAAACATACTTCTCTAGACATTAGTTCATTTTCACCAAAAAATATCCCCATGATGATCCTCTCTAGTTTTTCCCATGTTTTTTTTAAATAAAAATAAAAACTTACCTAAAATAACAGTTAATGAAAAACCCAGAGAGAGACATACCTAAAAAAAGACAAGATCTTACAACCTCCCCACCATATAACAACTCATCCGTGAGTTACTACAAGAATCACTATGAGGTCTTAGTGAAAAAGTCTAGCCACTATATTCATATATCATACTAACTCTCCAAATTATCCTCTTAAAATCAGCCATGCTTCCACTACACATAAACCAACGGTATAGTCCAACCCTAAGGATATTTCTCAATATGATATACAACCTGTATTAGATTCTTCTCAAAGGATAAATCAACACACATCTCGATGTCTTATATGTTTATTATATGGGAAGGGTCTGGATGATATCTATGTAGCTAAAAAACATGGAACACATCATGCATGAAACTATATAGATATTGAATGGATAAATGATACACCACTGGACCGACCCTTGATGTTATTTCAAATATCCCAAAAAACATGAGCACTATATTTCTCGTTTTCTTGATACAACAGTATCAAGATCTATGTGACACCTGAAGGAAAACATGATGACCAACCTCAAATTCCAAGGCTGTCATTGATGGTTATCATATGATTTCTGCCTTCACTACACAATCACCAACAATTTCCGGATCAAATGAACCAACTTATATGTCTCTTGCACAAGACTAGGCCCAACAAGTGATAACCCACCTACCTCGAGCCTGCAAATAGGGGAATGACACAACCTTCCTACAAAGCATTAAAAGGTGACATTTTGATATATTCCCCAAAGCTATTATTATATTAAAACTCAAAAAGTGCCATATATTTCTCCCATGAAGCACCAAAATCCAAAACAAAGGCTTATAACTTATCCTCTAGAACCCAAATAGTCTTCTCCGATTCACCATCAGTTTATGGAAGATAAATTGTTCTCAAAAGAACTCATGATCCCAAAGAATTATAAAGACCCTTCCAGAAACATGATGTGAAATGAGGATATATATATGAAACAATACACCTTGGAAAACGGTGCAACTGAACCAGCTCACACACATAAGGACTTCCCAGATCATCAATCGTGAAGGTTTCCCTGATAGGTAATAAGTGGAATTCCATAGTCAGTCGATCCTCAATAACCCATATAGAAAAATTATTACGGGTTATCCTGTGTAATCATATCATAAAATCAATTTTACATCATCAAACTTCCACACATGAATGTAAAAAAGATGTAAAATCCTAGTTGTCTTGTGATGCTCGGATTTCACCTACTACTAAGTGAATCATGTATGAATGAATCTTTCCACCTCATTATTCATTCTTGACCACCAAGAATATATATGAAGATCATGATACATAATTGTTAAACTATGATTCATCACCCATCTAGAAGCATTAAAATACCTAATAATCTCCTCACATAAGCATGTAAGAACCCATACTCGGCCACATAAAATAAGATAATTTCCATTGCTAAGAGTCCATCCTGAGAGTGTATCCCCGCCATATGATCTTTCTCTCAGAACTTAGCCCTCTGGATTAGAAAAATTATCAGTCTTAATTAGGTCCAAAAGTATGGTTATAACAAATACCGAAGTTAGAGTTACCCATACCTAAGACTCCTAAACATCCAGATGCATGTACTCAAAGAGGTCCAATACCCACCACTCGTAACCAGACTCTTGGACCACCTATGTCTGTGTATTTTGGATCAAGGTTTCAGCAATGAAGTTTCCCTTTCCTGGTGTATAATCTAATTCAAATTCAGAATACTAAAAATAATCCAACAACCTCCTCTATCAATGTTTTAGGTCTCACTGAGAAAAGATGATCATGAGGCTCATGTGGTCCGTGTATACCAAAAACCTATCACCCATGAGATAGTTTCTCCAATATCTCAAGTAATATACCACTAATGCTAACTCTAAGTTGTGAGTAGGGTAATTCCTCTCATGTAGTCTCTACTTCCTATAGCCATAAGAAACCACTCAATCCCCTTATATTAGAACTTCTCCATGTAAAACTCCAAAAGTTTCATGGTACATGGTATAAGATTTACTCGGCATAGGTAATGTGAGGATAAGTGTTTAAATGAGCCTTCCTTTTAACTCCTAAAGAGATATTTTATAAGTATGATACCAAACAAAATTGACCACTTTCATTGTAATCTGAGACATCGGTTCTACTAAATGGGTTAACTCCTAGATAAAGTGTTGATAATAACCTACTAAACCAAGAAATATCCAAATCTCAAATAAATTATTAGGCTATCCCCAAGATACCATGACTAAAAATTTCTCTGTGTCCACTAAAACCACTTCCTATGAGATGAAATAGCCCAAGAAGTGCACTTTATTAATCCAAGAAACTACATTTTGGTTAGCTAGGTGTAAAAACAATGATCTATCAATGCACCCAAGATGACGTTACGATGTTTGGAAAGATCATCTTCTATTTGGAAGTACACTAAAATATCGTTGAAAAAAACACCACAAATCGGTCCACAAAAGGATGAAGGATTCTATATCATTGGAACCTTAGTCGACCCAAAAAACATCACTATAAATTCATAAAAGTCATATATTCCCTTAAAAGTACTTAGAGGTATGTACAATGGTATCACTCTCAACTAATGATACCCTAATCTCAATTCAATCTTGGAGAATATCTTAACACCTCTCAACTAATTGAAACGGTCATCATTGCATGGGAGAGGATACTGGTTCTTTATCGTCATCTGATTCAACCTATGATAATCCACAAATAAGTGAAAAGGCCCATTGGGATTATTGGAGAAGATAATTGGGAACCCCAAGGAGATTTACTAGAACATTAAGTATTTAGTTTCTAGATATTCCAACTAAAATTTCAACTCATAAAGCTCTACTGGGTTTATTTTTTAAGATGAAATAGAAACTGGTTCTGCACCCAGCACTAAATCGATCGAGAACTCGATCTCTCACTTGGTTGGTAAGTTGTATAACTCTTTAGGAAAGAAATCCTAAAAATGGTCTAACACAAGAGGAATATAATTATACTACATTCGACCATCATATAGAGAATGATTTACTATATGATCCAAAAGGCAATCCAACATGCACTAAATTGGTCTTGCATGACCAACCTAAATAACCCACTCACCTTGGTTAAAATAACCACCTCGTTATGGAGATAGAAAGGTAACTCTCCTCCCATAACTATCGATATAAGTCTGGTATAGAACAAACCAATCCATACCCAGAATCAAGTTGAAGCATGTCATTTCCAGAATGAACGGTCCCCAAAAGAAATAGTAAACACCAATATCTAGAGAACATGCCTTGAAGCATTTAAAATTCTCTGACCGCACTCCCAATTGTGTCTCGATGGCCAAATCACCATTGATTATTTCTGTATCTAATCCCAAATATTTTTCAAAAATTGAAGATAAAAAAGAATGTAATGATCATGTATCAATCAAAATACAAGCTAAGGTATATGATAGAAAAATCGTACCTCTAACGGGTAGATGGTCTGCATCCATGATATCCAGAGTAGTCTACATAACATGAAACTGAATTTTTACTCTACCACAAGCTCCATTTTGACTACCCTGAACTATTTCCTATGCCTAGTACTACCGATCATGCATTGGGGTACCACATCCCATGCCTCGACCAAAATGGTCAGTGGAACTCTAGATACTTGCCTACTAAGGGGTAGCTTAACCCCTTCTCAAATTTGGTTCCTATATTGATCCCCTAACACTAGTTTAATATTTAAATTATTCATTGAATCTCCAATGATAACCTAGTATTACACATATACGACACTCGACTACGGGGTAAGGACACTGCAGGCACTTGTGGCCAATCTTTCCACACAAATAGCATTGGAACATAACACAGTTCTGAGATGGATGTCAACTGCCCTAATTTCTCTGTCCACAACTTACTTGGTGGAAACAATCATAGAGACCCTTACTTACACTTGAAGAAGACTTCCCCATTTTCCATGATAAAATATCTTGGCCACTGCTCGGTTCATCTCTCAGATTCCCTTCTATAATGAGTGACTAGTTCATCACATCCTCAAAGCTACTCAACTAAAAAACAATTACCTATGACCTGATCTCACATCAAAGAACATCCTAAAAATTTCACACCTTAGAGATCTCATCAACTTCCAAAGATGGTGCAAAGCACTGTAGGTCAGTGAAACATCCATCATAGTCCGACATTGACATGCCCTCCTACATTAAATGCATGAACTCGTGATCTTTTTCATACCTCAACTTCTTGAGATGAAAATGGCTCACGAACTTCACCAAGAAGTCCTTACAATATAGATCATAATGTTTCCCAGATTTGTAAAGAATATACCACCAATAATTTTAAGGTATATGGAGTATTTATGTATTAAGATTTACCCTCCTATCTGCAGGTGTCTCGATATGCTTAAAGACCATCTAGACAAAATCAATCTAGAAATTGGTTTCTTGGGGTCCTACTTCCCCAATAAATATTGGATAATTATACAAATAAAACACTCTTTTCATCTCAGACATAGAAGGAATGGTATGAACATTCTTTTTTTCAATGAATCACATGATCCTTATGAATCTACTATGAAGATGAACATCCATATTCTCCTTAAGAACAATAGGAAGATTCAGTTCTTCTGAGTTAGGAGTGAACTGATTTCAACTATCCTAAAACACATTTAAAAGATGAAGAGGATGAATTGTTCTATAAAATAAAAACACACACCTTAGGTAAATTAATAACAATAAGGTCAAGCTCAACAAGTGACTACAATAGAGAACCACTAACACCTGGTCTCCCTAAAAATGGATTACAAGTGTTTTAGAATGACACGTCAACTCATTTCATTTATCTAGTGAAATATATATCTCATATCATAGTTCAAAAGGCAACTGTATATCACATGACAGAATATATATGCCCTTATCATGAAAAATTCAAGTCAATATATCCCCATGTTCCTATTATGATGCATGTTTTCTCATCTCATTCAATAATGGGCCTTGAGTAAAATCCTTAAGAAATAGGCACATCATAAAATAATAACCTCACATAACATGTGAATCACCAAAGGTGAAATAACATTAATTGTAATATGCACAATACAATAGAAATCACATCCATGGGCACTTGAATTTTCCCCTGTACATGGGTTAGATACCCCCATGCACAATCAAATTACTAAGTCGTGACACTTCCCAATATCCTTTCTACCTTTCCTAAAACATTAAAGTAGAAGAAAAGAAAACTTGCTCCCTTTGATACCACATTATAACATCCCCCAATATGGTACTTTCTCACATGGAGAAAAAGGGTTGGTTATGAGACCTCAAGTGTGCCTCTCTATACACCATAGGTTGTTAACTAGCAATGGGGTTGTGAAATGTATAGTGGGAGACTATACCCCCTGGTATGAAGTGTCCTAGAATTTGAAAATAAACCATACAGAAGAATTAAATTAAAGTATAGACATAAAAGAAAAAAAGAGACAACTAAATAAGACAACGAATAATAAAAGAATAATATAATGAAATGATGGAATGTAACTAAATTTCATGATAGAAACAATAAAAGTAAAAGACTAGAAGACACAAATAAAGACTGAAAAGTTCCCGATCCTAAATCCCACGTCATCCCTATCTCCAAACTCTAGCTCATCTACTAAGGAATAATCAACAACAAGGTCCATTACCCTTATCCAAACCTACATCCATATAATCTACTCAGGTACCAAATAGAGACCCAAATAGGATGTCAGTAAAACAGGGTAGGACAAGACCACCATCTCTAAACTAACCAGTCTGATAATAATTTTATGAAATAAAGTGATAAACATGTGTATTAATTAATTTAACAATTAATAAAATACCAAAACAACCTGCTTTGGATCCATTCCAGAATATCTCTGAGCATGTCATACAACCATGCCAATCCCAATCATATAACCATGGTAAATTAACCTCCTTCAACACCATTCTAGAATATCTCAAAGTATGTCTTATAACCATGCCAACCACCACCATATAACCACGTATATTCATAGAAATCTAGGTTAAATCCCTATAAGAATTATAGAATCTGGTTCAAATCCTTATAAAGATCACAACATGATATTGGGAAAATCCTATTGTCTATAAGTATTACCGAATGGGATTGGGCCGAGCATACTCAATATTATCATTACAACATATAAGTGTGAATGTTATAGGGATAAACCTGATATATAAGCATTTCAGCATGGAACACAAGTCCCTTCATAAATCATGGATATCACAATATAACATCATAAATCTCATTGGTTAATTATGTGAATTCCCATTTATCTTTTACATACCACTTTCAGTTAAATCATAATTGATTAATAATAATAAAAATAAGCAATAATCCTCAAGTTATGGATTCTATATCAAATAATCACCTAAGGTCTCGTGTCATTCTAAAAACACTTTAAGCCATTAGCCAATTCAATTATGTTAATGATTTTATCACCCAACGAGTAGCCATAGGCTAGGTCAGAAGCCAATTGAAACCAATGTACTTCAAGGAATGATCTCATTCACTATTTAATTGACTTTGGTAACACACTATGTTATATCAATAATAATATTGCATAAACTTGACAATTATCAAACCATAAGGTTTAATATTTAGACCCCTACCTTTATCGGATGATCCAACAATGCTTTTAATAGAAACATTCCATGAGGAAGATGGTGTGAATGATATACAAGATAATCCTACATCAAAACTAATCATGATCAAGAAAAAAAATCACACGGTTATAGGATTTCACTTAAATAGTTAGAGAACCAAGGAAGAGAAGGGAGAAACTAGACCAAAACCACTTACCAGGGACAGAAGAGGTTATCAGGATGTCTGGAAGGGAGGTTTTCACTCCAACTTCTCTATAAAGATTCCCTAAGGTCAATAAGAGAAGGATTTAGTGAGTTGAAACGAAAAATCCACCGCATTACAAACTTTAAAACAATAGGCTGGGAAATTACATGGCATGTAATGTAGTTACACATTGTGTAATTATTTTTAATGGGATACAAAAAAAAACAAATCACCTCAGATTTATTTTATTAAAAACCCAAACATTTACTGATGTTTAATCCCTTTACATGACCTTTAAATGTCATACAAATTTTTTTCATCCCATTTTCCCTTTAAATAACCCAAAACCCCTTTAATGCTTCTCAACATTCCAAGAAACCATGAAACACATAATCCATTTATACCTAGCCTCCATTAATTCAGATAAACATACTTCAATGGAATTTAGTTCATTTTCATAAATAAATATCTCTACATGGATCCTCTATGGTTTTCCCCATGTTTTGTTTAAAGATGAGGAAAAACATACCCAAAAGAAAAGTTAACAAAAAACTCAGAGAGATACATACCTAAAAAAAGATGGGATCTTACACAAACCTCTCTTTATGCACATTATATGAATGAAATCATGCTTCTTGGATTAATATTGATTTCCTAGTGAAACATATATATAATGAAATCCCTATATTAATGATATCATCACCTATTTTTATTGGTAAGAGGAATTAAAATATGATATATGAAATTGTTTTAGGGGGAATGTACCAATATAAGATTTTATATAAATTTTCAATCTCAAAAAATGAAATTTATTTCATTTAAATTATATTTACATAACTGCGGTAAAAAATAAATTCCCTAAAGTATACAATTAAATTTACATTAAATTATTTATAGTAAATCATAATTTATAAATAGTGTATTGATATATACTATAATATTAATTAAAATAAAGTTTAATAATAAACACATGTTAATAAAATAATTTCATGAATGAAATATTATTCATTATGATCTCCCAAGAGATTCATATGATCAAGTTAAACAATCAAAACAATGAAAACACTATAAAATGTGTTACTATTTTTGAATGGGGGAATATAATGAATATATTGAGTGAGTGACTTTTGGTATCCTTGTTTTGAAAAACCACCATACACACCATTAATGGTTTTATTTATCATTAATATGGATGTTTTAGTTATGATGTATGTAAAAATAATGTTCTATTATATGTTCATATTAATTAATTTGAACTATATACCTACTAGAACATAGTGAAAACCTATTATATAATGTGAATATTTAAATCATCAGATGATAAATACTAAACCTACATCCATCATAGGAGGGAGAAAAGCATCTGATGTTTCTGTAACTAAATGTAAAGATATAAAAATATTAATATTTCTTATTGTTATTGATAGATCTCATATTTCTGAAACCTTTCCTTTTTGTTCTTTCAAATATTTGTGGGTTTGAGAAGGTGCTTAAATAATTTTTCCCCTTTATAAATTCGTATGCTTCTTCATGTGTTCAATTTTATAATTGTGTGGTTATAAGTTTGTTTGGGAGATAACTCGTCTTACCATGTGATCATAAGTCTATTTTTGTGGCCATATTTCTGACCATACAACCACTTATTTTATTCATGCAGTGGATCCTTTGTTCACATGATCACTTTATTTATTCTTTAAGTTGACTGATGTGGTTTCTTTTTTTTATATTTGATCCTTCCTTTGTTCCTCTGGTGGATTTCGATTGTACTCAATGCATATGGTTTACTGGATCAGTCAATAGATTATTCATACATTCAGTCCATGTGTTCTATTTGATCCTCATAGTCACTTGGTTATTCATGTGGTAAATTTTCTGATTCATGTGGTGGATCTATAAAATCTTTTTACATGGTCAATTTTCATTTTCAACCATCTATATAATAAAAAATTCAATAATAACCCATAATGAAATAAAATGGGGTTTTAATAATAAATAAGAAAAAATAAATGGAAATGTTAGATTTGAAACCTATATCAATTATGATGGGTTATATTCATGAATTCATTATCATTAAGTTTTTTAAATGTGTAGTGTGAAGGGAATTAAATGGAAATTAAATCTAAACCGAATTATAGGTGAATTAAATTGGAATTTTTACTACAATTTTTGAAATACAAGAGAGCTTAATATCTATTTTCTTAAAAATTGTTGTTCTTTCCCCTTTCTAATTTTTCATGATTTATTTAATATTAAAGAGAACCAACCCCTCCACTCTTATGACCATTCTAAACTCAATTGAGTTATTTATATGAATTCCAAGAATGCATGCAACCCCCACTCTCCTTTGTTTTTACAACAGTAGGACTTGGACTTATTTAATGGTAGGGATATGATTATTTTATTTTGACTTGAAAAATGTGTGATTTAATCATGATTTATTTTCTCTATATGGACATATGAAATTAAATTTAAAAATAATAATAATATATAAATCAGTTGGAAAATAATTATTGTATAATATTAAAATTTATAAAAGAATAAGTAGATTATATTTTATGTTTCTGAATAAACATTGGTAAAAAATAAAAATAAATATATTATTTCATGTTTCTATTTAATTTATTTGTTAAAATTATTGCATATTTTTTTATGATAATCCTATTCTAGAAATTTTCTTAATGGAGAAAAAAAGAATAATGGCATGTAAAATATTTTATAATAATATAGAAGAAGAAAATTTAAAACAATTAATGACTCATTACATGTCAAAGTGTCATTTATAAATTTATTTTATGATATTAATTGTTTTTATTATTATGGAAATTAGATAGTTGAAATTAGAGAATTATCATATGTTGTTGATAATTAATATTTCATCATTTGGGGTTAAATAATGTTTTGAGTTTTTCTATCACTTGATTTGTTATGATATTATTTATGATTCTTGTTGAAATTTATTAGATAGTGTGATATCTACTTGGTTATTTATTTCGGTCATTTTTTTGTTAGGTTTAATTGTGTGAAATAGATATACAACATAAATCTAGTAATATTAAGTGATTGATAAGTCTTATAATTTATTTATTGATTTCCATGAGATTTCATGAACATAGAAATAATTCTTGAAATATGTTTATGTTGATTTGTAGATATTTTTATCCAATTCCAATAGGTATCTTGATATATAAATCATATTCCTAATAAATTAGGTTATTCAAGATAAGAATTAAAAAGGTTTTTTTCTAAAGATAATTTCATGGTGTTGAGAAAATTTGTCATCAAATTTTAATGCTTGAAATGAATTTGTTATATGTCCTTCTATGACCATTAGAATGGTGTGATGAAAATTCCATTATTTCATTATGTGCATTCTCTTGAGTATTAGGGACTTATTTTAAATTCTTTGATTGTGAATTTATAATAGTTGGGATAGTTGATAAGCAATTGGTTGGGAACCTAGGGTAACATTGATGGATGATTCTGATGATTTTGGGATGGATTATAATATGTATAATGGAGTTGGGGATTAGACCAGGATGATTGGGATGAGTAAATTGTTTGTATTTCTCATAGATATACTCTTCCTTGATACTTTTAAATGGTTGGTTAGTTGAGTTATATATGATGGGTTTCTAACTTCTTGAAAAATTATAACTATATGAATGCCAAGTGCATCATTATTTTGGTAGTTTATGATGATTCCTAGAGTACCTAAAATTTATGAAATATAATTGAGTTAATAAATTAATGGGGATGGTTCATGGTGATTATAATTGATGATGATATACTTGAGAATGTAATCAAAATAATTATGTTTCTAATTATAATTTTTTTAAACTAAATAACGTTTTAATCTTGTAAATAAATACATATTGATATTAATTAATTAATGGAAGATGAATAGTTAATTATGAACCGTGATGCTTGTGCATGTTTGAAATCTAGATTCTAAAAGTATAAGGTGGGTGTCTAGTGATAGAATAGTAGATGATGAGTCTAGGTCTAGGTAGTTTCCCTTAGTGTGGTTGATTCTGACATCCATTTGGAAACCGACACCCAATGGTTGGGTGTGTGTGTGGGGGGTGTAGTTTTTCAACATCTAAGAGAGAGGGGGAATAGATTTTTGACTTATCCCCCTCACATTATCTCTATTTGTCTATAGATTATGTGCATAAATATCCCAAGTACCCTACTATTGATATATCTTAGTTTTATTGTAAATTTATGTTCGGGCTATAATGACATGAAGTTTAGAACATGGATGTATATGGTTTTTGTGGATATGGATTCCCATGCGTGTACCTGCATGGGCTATACTGGCTTGAAGTATAATTTATATGCACGGGCTGTAGTGGCTTTTAGTCATACACTTTGTTACAAATGAGATGATGATGATTAGGTTGTGTCATGCTACATAGGAAGTAGAATGGTTGTGATATGATTACACAGTATACATGAAGAATTATTTAATGGTTTATCATCCAAAATTATACACTATGGCATTAGAGTGACACACTAGGTGGGAAGTGGAAGTGGGGTACATATATTTACATATATGCTTTTGATATAGAATAATTTATTTTTATTCATACTCTGTGAGTGGGACATAGTAAAAATGAGAAAATAACTTTATATATTTATGGGAAGAGTTATATTTACTCATTTATCCATTAGGATTTAGTATCCCTTTCTCCCTATTTATATGATATTTTTCTCAGAGGATCTTATCGAGTAAACATGTTATGCCCACCCAAAATATCAATATTTTTTAGGTCCACTTGTGTGGTTTCGTGATATAATTGTGAATTAAATGATTTTGTAGTAATTTAGGATTTATTGGGGGCTTAATGGTTTCTATTGAGGTTTATTTTGGGTATATTTTATTTTTTTTAGTTCTTGTATGACATTACATGTCTTGGTATTTCTTCTTTATTTGTGCATGGAGTTAGTTGATGGTTACAATCTTATATCTTATTCCATAAATTAATATGGAGGGTAATGCCTCCCATGTGATTTATTTATATGTCCTAAGTGATAGTCTCAATCCCATGTTCTATTAAATTAAGGTTTAAAGGTTCATTATCTACCATTCATGAGTGATTTTGATGGTAATATTTTTTATTTCAAGAGATTTCAGTTGGGAACTTCATTTCAAGAGGTTTTTATTCTAAATATCTTAGACATTATTCTTTCAATTTTTCATTATATGGTCCATCTTGATTTTATATATTTTAGGTTGTGGAATTATGAACATAAAATTCCTCAATATTATAGATAATATCTGTGAAATGATATATCTTCAAACACCATGTGTTTGATGAAGTCCTAGTGTGGTCTTATTATAGATCCATTGATCAAAGAGGACTATGAGGCTAGAGGGTTTTTATTACTTATAATGATATTTTAGTCAAAGAGGATTTATATTTTCACCTTATAAATTTTAATAGGTCTACTATTAAGTAACATTCATGTAAAATATTCAATTCCAAGGATTATATCCATAAATCCCCATGCTACATCAGATACTAGAGGATGCTAACATTGAATTGAAAGAATTTTGTTAATTAATATTCTCTTTAGATGTTTAAGTATTTAAATCCTACACTACATGAATATTTACCACATTTTGGTTATTTTTCGATTGGTTTATTTTAATTTCTTGTCTATAAGTATAAAAATTTAAAAAAAATCATTACTTTCCATGATGACTACTCCTTCAAATCATCGATGTGTTTAATATCTGATTAAATTTTTTAATAAATTAAAATTTTTATACAGTATAATATAATATGATATTATTTTGTAACATCTAATAAACATAATGGTTAATCCATATGAATATTAAATGTTATTATTTAACATTAATCCACATCTATATCTTGATGTATATTTACCTGCCATACATTCCTGTTTGGAACCAACACTTGATATTTGAGCTTTTCACTTCATTTTGTTTGATACAGAAGTCATTAGAGCCTAACTATATTTGGATATGAAGATTATTTATATTATTATAATAATATAGACACATTTGTTTAGAGATATTATATTGACCTATTTATCATTGATTTATTTCATCTGAACGTGTAGCATTTTCTTTTCACCACAATTTATAAGTTGATGAATTGTTTTTATTAATACAACCTAACATCTCATGTGGACATTATAAAATTATAATACGACATGTACACAAATATTTTATGGTTCCTAATATTAATAATAGCATGGATGGATGAAATTTGTTTTATAAACATGGGTGTTGATCATTTTCTTATGATGACATGAAATTATAGAATTTCATAGAAAGAATTATTTGTATTTACTCATAATGAACAAATTTAATATCAAGAAAAATATAAATATTTGAATACCTTGATGTAATAAATGATGTTGAGTATATACATTAACATTTAATCATGAGGGATAAATACTAAAATATGGAACAATCTATAGATTACTCACTTTATAACTTTTAATGATTTTGAGACTTGAAGGGTTATATTTAGAGTTAATTGCCCCATTTTTTATTTTGTTCAAGATGAATCAGTATTGTGGATGTATTAATGAATTATGAAAATTATTAATGGAAACCATTAATTATATGAGGATGAAACTATAATTGAACATATTGTGGAAAATTTTATTGATATTATACTAATGGAATGGAAATCTATGAGGATGGATATAGATGACACTCTTATTTTGAAGAAGCCAATTCTTGATGATCGAGTGAAGAATTTAATGTAATAAATGGATCAAATAGTGATTGATACTTACAATAACATTATAAAACATAAAATGATGTACATTTCAACTGCTATTTTTTTAATAACTACTTATTAAATTTTAAATTCTACTTCTATGAATAAATTTAAAAAATAATTAGACATTATCGATTTGGAATATATTAATGGTGAACATTGTCAACTGGTGGGGAAGATGAATAATATTTTTAGAAAGAAAAAAATCCAACATTATTATTTGGATAATAGAAATTATATGTAATAAATCAAATATTATTCACACACCATTTTTTATAAGTGAAAAAATAAGTACATATCAGGCCTAAATGTCCTCAGTTTATGAAAATGAGTAATGGTGGAAAATCATTGAAATTGAGAGAATGGAAGGATTTATAAGAAACTAATGATTCATGGGGTCTTAACAAGGATACATCATCCAATATAAGTAATTATTCATATTATGATGATAGTTTTATGATCATTTCGTTATTTTTTTTGAAAATGATCCTTGAAATGTTTTTTCTTGATGGGGAATGTAACTCCTAACAATATCATTCAATTTTAGTTTAATGCTAATGTTTGTTTTTCATCATAAAATAAATATAGTTACACATAAATGGAATATGAGGATGATATTACTTCAGTTGATGAAATTAATAGGTATATATCTTTCCATAGAATGAAACAAATGTTGATGAATGACCTTAATTTTTATAAGGAAAATATTTGTGAACTGAACGATTGGATTATTAATATTTCTTCTGATGTCTAAAAACATTATTCAAAAATATATAATATAAATGTTAAATTTTATAATTTATTGGTGGTTAAATATAAAAATATTAATGAGATTAGTAAAATTAAGATATAAATTACTAAGATGGATTCTAAATTAAATTCTAAAATAGTTTCAATGATATCGTATGGTGAGAGGAATGAAATTGTTATGATGAAATCATAAAATAAATGTTTTTAAGAGATTATTGAATAATTTTACAACTAGAAATAATTCATTTAAAAAACTCCACAATCAACTGAAGAGTAAAATGAAAACATTCAATCAAGGATATAAAACCATCGAAATATTTATTTTTTACAATAAAATTTTAATAAAATGTAATGAAACTTTACATACAATGTGTTAGAGAGGAATAAATTAGAGAAAATATTATTCATTGAGAAATGTTCAATATCACCAACAACATAATACCTATATTTATATATATATCTCATATCTATACAATAAAAAGGTTTGGATAAATGTTTGTTTCTAAATGTATATTTTGTATCATTCACATACCCTTGAAAAAAAGGAGCACAAAACTCATAGTCTTAAATTTTTAAGAATATAGGATAAGTACCAAACACTAGAAGATATCATAAAAGCACATTAGTTTTTCTTGAAACATAATTGGAGATAATTCTATCATTTATTACTTATAAAAAGTTAATGGTGGATAACTCCCACTTTAAAACCATGTTTGATGACAAATTTAGGGTATTATTGATATTCTTTATCTATTTCTAACTTATATTTAAAATTTCCTATATGTTTTACGAATGATTCACAACCTCCTTAGTATTATTTAACTACACCATGATCGTTACTCTATAAATTTCTAGAATAACAAATGCACTATTAAAAGACCAAATAAAATGCACACTTTATCTACCAATATGAATGATAATATTTACATAACTAATTACAAGTCCTTAGTATTTATAATTAACCATGTCTTAGTGTTGTATAGTATTATTCATGTGTTTGGAATATGATATTTTCGCATTTTAATTTCCATACATAAACTAAGTTATCTAAGAAAGGTATAGTTTGGGTTTTACTAGAACATAAATTTAAATATTCCATTTTTTATGATTCTTACCAATTTTATAAGAAACACAAGTCATGTTTAATTCCATTAGTGAAGCCTCAACATATGTTTCCTTATATTTAGTTCACATAGATCATTTTGGTCCTATACAAACCAAATATATTATAGTAAAACACATTATGTATGTCCAAGTTGATGATTACAGTAATTGTATTTGGGTATAAATTATATGATAAAAATTATAATCACTATCTAATTTTAATTATTTAATATCTCATGTTAAAAACAAGAAAATATTACATAGTAAATTTCTATAGTGATCAATGTAGATAGTTTTTAAAATCTGGTTTTGAAACTTCTATAGTGAAAAAATAATAACTTATAAATTATTAATATCAAGAACTGCACAATAGAATAAAGTAGATGAATGAAGTAATAAAACCCTCTAATAAATTATGCAAATAATTCTATGTAAACATTATTTAGATATGTGTTTATGGGTGGAAACCAAGATTATAACCCATTACACTATAATTAATGTTTTATTTCATTCATTTAACAAAATTAATTATAAAATAAGGGTGGGAAAAAAACTAAACTTAGTTGCATCATATTTTTTTGATGAAAAGTTTTCATTATAATTACTAAATAAAATAATCATAAATTTGATAAAATATACGATGAAGGAATATTTCGTGATTATTCCATCACTTTTTTGCATAATAAAATTTCAAAAAACAAAAACATACTATTGAAAAAATCACACTTTCCATGTTCTATAAAACTATGCATTGTTATGAAATAAAGAATCTGAATGTTACAGATCCAAATTTTGTTTTTGAATACCCTCTTATCTAGTTTTATGTTGATGAAACAAATGTTTTGGATGTTTACATACTACAATAATGAAAAAAAGTTCTGGATGTTAGAATAAAAGAAGTTAATCCCCAAATAGATATTGATCAACAATACCTTTTTACCAAGAAAATAGATGATATTAAGTGATAATCCATTTTATAACATCATTGGTGGTGAAGAGCAACCAATAATAACTTGATGTTCCCTTATAAATAAATGTGAACATAATTCCTTCATATCCCAATTTAAACTTAATATGGTAGTGGTTACTTTTAAAGATGAAGGTTAGATATTAATAATTCAAGAAGAAATAAATATATTTGAATGGAATAAGTGTTGGATATTGGTTTAGTGTGTACATAATTAACTAATTATAGGAGTGAAATTGGTCTTATAGAATAAATATTATGAAATTTGTATTATTCTCCATAATATTGAAAGAATACTTTCAAAGGGTCATAACATGGATGTGGGACTAGATTATGATGTGGGTGACATGTATCTCCTAACATCTACACTATACCTTCATTCATGACCACCACATAGATGATGTGTGATTGGGAAACTTTGGTACAAACTAAATCCCTCATTATTTTCACTTCATGGATCCTACATATACACTATGTGAATCCACATATTACGGAGTCACATAATCTCTTGTAAATCCATTGAATAAAATATCACCTCTACCATCCACAACACATCCATGAACATAATTATTTATGACACAAATAACTTGTATGATTTGAGATCCCCATTTTTTATTCTCACTCAAAACATTTTTATACTAAATTCTTCTTAAATTCAACTCAACATATCTCTATGTATTAAATATTACAGTGAACATGCTCTGTAATTTCCCTAGCCATATGCTCCCTGATGTGATGAAGTCAGGTGGGTTACGTGACCTCAAGCATGCCTCCCTATAGTCTAGTGGTGGCTGACTATTAGAGAGGGTGTAAGGAAAATAGTGGGGGAAACTATACCCTCTAGTATAGAGCTTTAATCACAATGGAAATAGTGTAAATAGTCATCAGGAAAACATAGTATAATAAAGACCAAACCAAACAATCCAAATGACAATAAAAACAATTTAATGACATTATGAAGGTATCTAAAATAAATTCACAGTTTCATACAAATAAATGACTAAAAGACTCGATTAAAGACTCCCAAACCATAGTACTGAACCCCATGTCAGTCCCATGTACAATCCACAACCAATCCAACAAGCAATCCACCAATACAAGGCCTCATTACCTTGTCCATATCTTCCTCCATGAAATATTCCCTAGTACCAAATGGCGACCCGAATAGGGTTTGAGTACAACTCAGTAGGCCCCCAACAATAATGTCTAAACAATTTTAGTCTAAGAATAAGTGAATGCACTAATGTTATAAAGGGGTATCAATTTAATAAATTAATACTGCTCATAAAATAAAAAATTTGGCGCTTAGAATCTAGGATGGAACCCTGGGTCATCAAAAGATACATAAGCTCCATATTAGATGTTTCTGTAGATAGGTGGATCCTCATACATTAGAAAGTATTTTCCAAAACCACCGGAAGATTACCCTTATTCAGGATGATTTTCCAATATCATGCCCTAAGTAACCAAACTAATCCTATATTTTTTATAACTACTTATATCTTCCCATTGAGTACACCACCAAGGGGAAATTAAACATCTCAATGGGTCTAGAATTTTTTAAACCACTTACATCTTCCCAGGGTGTTCAATTCTATGGGGAAAACAACTTATTCACTGTTACAATACTTTCTAGAAAAACTTACATCTTACAATGATATGAACCACCAAGGAGAATCTATTCATCTCATATTAAATGTTGGATTCTCCTACATTAAGAAAAATCACTTGGGGAATGTATAAGGATACATGGGAGAAATACCTTAGGACTCAAGTCAAAAATCATCAAGTATGTGAAGTTAGATGGATATCATAGACTAGTGATGGATTATCCAATATATGATGAATCAATGATATTTTACATCAATCAGGTCAAACATGTTATTATAAGATGTACTGGTGAATTCCATTAAAATAAATAACCACATATAAGCAACAAGTATATAAAAGTCGAAAGACTTATATGTCATATCCTTAGAGATTGTCTCCACTTGCTTCGGATGCATTCCAGATGGAATTTCAACCATCCACCTCACACATCCCCCCATTGATAGGATAGTCCATAAACACGTCTGACACATCCCCCAAAGGAATAACCCATGTACATGATGACTCAATCATATAACACATCACCCTTTGGGGGATAGTTCATATGGATCAACCTAAGACCTCAACTATAGGATATAGTGGAGTAAAACATGTAGTACATAGATAGGGGATAACATATCAAACATCACACCTTGTCAATAATGAGTAATTAACATCACAAATCCACATATTAGTGAACATAAAAAATAGGTCTCACAAGGATAAACAAACACACAAAGTATGATAAAACATCAAGAATAGGTCTCGTTGGGGGACACATGTGTGAAAACAAATCATGAAAAGATCCCATATAAACATGAACTAATAATAATAATCACCTTCCTTAAGTGGAATGACACTTCAGTGATAAATGTCACGGTTTGAGTCCAATTACACCACTCTAAAACCTAGAATCATCCCCAATCCACCAAAAAAGAATTATAGGGTAAAGTTTGAGGATAAATCATAACCAAAAGGTAGGGAAAGATAACACATACTTGAAAAGATCTTCCACCAACAAAGGTCTAGGTCCAAATGATGTGCAGATGCCAAGACACTGGTTCTGGGTGATGATTCAATAAATAAAAAATAATTCTCTTATTAGGCCACGAAAAATCCCGTTCATTTGATCAATAAATCAAGAATCCAATGTGATTGAACAAATGAAAGATGGCATAATTGATATAGATCAAGATATAACTCTCCATATTGTGAATTGTGGGATCAAACCAATATCGAGGCATTGAAGAGAAGAGAAAAAAGGAGATGAGAGAAACCAAAATAATTTTAAAAGATCTCTAATAGTGATGGGGGTTAATGGAGACCTGATAGATTAATAAAAATGGATATGGGTTGGGTTTTAAAAAATGAACAAAGATATAAAATTGTGGGATTACTAGGCCTTGAGTAGCGCCACTGGTTGTACGGTGTCTCCTTAGTAGAAGAAATTATGACCAGGAATATCACTGGAAAGCTAGTGGAATTAGATTGGATGGAACATGACATATAAGATCCTTTTCTAGATCCTTTAGGATCCACCAACTACCTGGTGGAGCTGTTGTAGCTTTTTATAGTACAACACCATCCACTGACTTGTCCCATTCTAATTAAAACCTCCCAAACACCCTTAATCTATCACAAAACACATCAAAATATACTCAAAAAGATATATAGAAGATTAAATGAGACATAAATTAAATATAGTATGTCTCATGCCATTGGTTATTATACACAACAGGGTAACTTATCAGACTATTGATGGTCCATATAGGCTAACACATTTTCTTCCAGTGTAATTTTTCCCCACTCACACACTTCCTGGGAATCTTCCAAAGAGATCACCTTAATGTGTTTTATGACAAATAAAATTTATTATGATTTTAAAGTTGATATATATTATAGGGAAGACCCTAGGTCATCTCTCAAGAATCATTGATAGGTTTAGAGTGTGTATTTTTTAATAAAATGTACTAAAAGAGGGGTGTGGTTTTGAAACCAGTTTTAAGAAAATTACTTAATCCAAATATATTTAATAATTGATAAATTAAGGTGGCGTTTCAAGAATTATGAGAGAATAAGGTCATTTCAAGTTCACTTCACATATTTTTTAGTTCATTGTTCTGAAAATTTCACATGTTATAAAGGAATCCTTCATTTGAGGGTAATCAAGACCTCAATTCACATCATGCCCTTTAAAATGATGTACAAGGAACCAACACTTAACCAGAAATCATGCTATCAAGGTTTCAATCTCAAGAAAATAATAAGGGCTACAAAATCATACTAAAATCTTATATATGTGTGAGAGAAATATGATGATTGTATTATCCAATCAGAAAAACCCAGGATTCCAACTTAAATCTCAACCTAATTGGTATTGAAATGAAAAGTGTTACACATAAGTGTACTAGATAAATGAATTAAAAGGATAATAAAGATTAAATAAAACATAAATAAAATTTTTTAAACTCAAATTACACTAAAACATAAGAATAAAAAGTTTCATAAATTTCTATAATGTATTTATAGCTCCCTCAAAATGACTGCCCACCATTTATCTTGTCATTGATAGAAAGAGGAGGCTTGGGTGGGACTTCGCCTTCATCATTGACCCCCATATGAGTATATGGTCCTAAAAAACATTTATTATTATCATAAGACTTTTATTAAACTCTAAAATGGCATAACATAACTCCTTGTTCAAACTTACAAATGGGGTATTGAAGGTATCATTCTATAGGAAAATTAAAAGGTTGTTTTGAGCCCCTGAATTTTGAGAAATCACTTGGCCCATGGTTTGGGGTGGGTAGACAACTTTATATATATTTTTATAAAACTAAAAACATGTTACACTTCATGCTTAATACCTCCATAGAAAATTCAGAATAACTTAGAGGCTGAAGGCTTGACATGTGGAAAAAATACAGAGCATCACTTTTGACTTTTTGTAGATTCGATTACCTAGATAAACCAGTTTGGACGGGGCCCTTAATGGATGAATTGGGCCCAGGTTTATTCATACGAGTTGTACCTAACAAAATTTTTTATTATCACACGAAATATTAGATCAATTTAATGTACTTTTAAGTGTCATTATTCTTTTGAGTTCACAGGTGTTCTTGGAATCATGCATAGTTTGGCCCATTTTTCTTCAACTTCGTTTTGGGCCCTCCAAATCACCTCCAACTTCAATGAAACCATTCAAAAAAGTAAAATTAAACTTTTTAAAAGTGATTAACACAAAATAATTGAATAAAACATGAAGTTAATTTTTTTATTGAATTTTGAATTTGTGATACAAAATCAGTTTAACATAGTGGTATAAAGGTGAAAATGAATAGTGAATCACAACGTGATCACACCACCACACCTAAATATTTTCACTACAAGGAGAAGTCACATTTCCAAAAAATATGCACGGAGACACTCTAAACTTTAGTAGGATTTAACACTAAAATAAAATTTAATATTTTATAGCAATGTGATCAAAGAAAAGAACATACCAATGAGTTATTTTCATTGATCATAGGAAAAAGGTGTCTCATAAATTGTATCAGAATGAAATTCAAGGATATGAATGATACAATTTGAGAAAATAATTCAAAATTTAACCATGTTAATAATTCTCCATGTTTGTTTGAAAACCATTTCATTCTATTCTTCCCACTTTCTATCCAATAAATATTTGTAAATTTAAAATTTTTCTACTTAAATGATTATATCCAGCAAACATGTCCTACATCATTTGCATCAAATTCCAAGACCCACTTACTTAAGAACTACCAGAAGTCAAACCATAGGATCCTAAAATAGATATCCCCAGATGTTTTACATTTCATCACTCCCCTCATTTATTATTATCTTTTGTTTTTTCTTAAAAGTTTAACTTGGAGAAAATATCACACTCATCACTCAACCCTTGTTTGATCTCCTCACGACACTAATTGTAATATTTATAATAAGATAAATGGTCAAGAAAGTGTTTTTATTGACTTGACCAATAAACAACCCATATTTTTGTGTTTTTTATTTTTGTTTTGTTTTTTATTTTATGTTTTCTTAGAGGGTGTACAATAGTTTGATAATATGTACACATGCATAGGTCAATTCGGTATAGTAATGAAAATGATAAAATAAGGAATGAACATATGGAAAAATAATTTTGGTATAATGATAAATAATAAACTAACCTATATGTTCCTTCTATTGAGTAATAAAAAATAAAACATTATGGTTGGCTGTAAAAAAGGCGTGGAGAATTTAAGTGGCACAAGTTTCCCATGAATAACTTAAACAATATGTACCATTATTCACAAAGGTTTCATAGAGAAAAAAAATTATATGATAAAAAAATTACCAATTTACTAGAAAAATCCACACCTAAATGTTAAATTCATTTTAAAACACACATTTCATCATTGAAACCATTTTTTTAATATTAAAACAACATGAAATAGAAAACTTTTATGTGAATTTTCCATAATTTCCATGATTAAGTGGGAACCATTTTCCATGATTAAGTGGGAATCATTTTCCAAGATTAAGTGGACATCATAAATGAATATTCTAGCACAAAATTTAGGGGGAAAATGTGGGGAGAGGGAGGAAAGGTAAAATTAATATTAAATAAGCTCAAAAGAGAAGAAAAAATAAAGATGATGAAAATTCCAAACTAAACTAGGAATGTACCCATCCTCCCACACCTAGAGTACACAATGTACTCACTATAATAAAAGTGAATATGGTATGGAGGGGTAACACTTGGTGGGTTTCATTCGTAGTTTTCTTCTTGAACTTGGAGTTCCTCTATTGGGGACATTGGAATGGCTTCATGAAAGTGGTTCTGTCGCTGCCCATTGATAGTGAAGGTTTGTTATGTTTTTTTATTTTGAACCTGAACAAGAAAAAATGGATAAACATTAATAACTATTTATAGACCAAACTAGTAGGAATGATGCTTTTATAGATGAAACTTCAACCTTTCATTGTAAAGTATGACCTTTTTCCCAATGAAGAATCGGCATAAGAAGGTTGTGGGAATCCTTGGTTTTCTCTTTAAAAATATGTTACTTCTCATAAGAGTCAATTATAATTTTCTATAGCTCCTAAATATGTAACATCCTTTGATCACATACACTAGAAATATTATAATTTCATTTTTTAATATCCCAGTAGGCTCGATGATATATCTCAAAAGGGATGTGACAAATCTTTCCAAAAACTAGCAAATATGGTGACATTCCAATTGGGGTTTTTAAGGTTGTATGATAAGCCCATAATGAATCATTGAGTCTAATAATTAAAAATTATCTATTGTGTTGAACCATTTTTTCATGAATGTGTTTTATGTCTCTATTCAACACCTCATATTGACCATTGGTTTATGGGTGATATGTAGTAGACACTTTCTATATAACCCCATACCAATGAAAAAGTTATTTCATTATTCATTTTCAGAAATTAGAACCCTGGTCACTAATGATGAACCTAGGTAATCTAACCCTAATGAAAATTTTGGTTATAAAAAATTCCACAACTCTCTTGGAATCATCTTTAATCCTAGCTCATTCCTATTCCCATTTTGACATGTAATCAAGTGAGAAAATAATGTACAAGTATCCAAAGGAATTGGGGAATTCCCACATAAATTCAATGCCCAAAAAATTGAAAATTCCATGGAAGAGAATAGGTTGTTAGGGAATCTAATTTAATTTATAGAAATTTACCATTCTTTGACAGTGAGGATAATATTTATATAAAACATGGGCATCCCAAAATAGTATAGGCCAACAGAGACCAGAATCTAGGACCTTTTAAGAAGTCCATTGAGAACCGAAGAGGACCCCATAAGTAAGAGTGTGAAAAAACCTAAGGATGGGTTGAAACTCTCTATCCATAATAAAATTCTTCAGGACATGATCACTATATTTGGGCCAAAGGTAGTGGTCATACCAAATGTACTAATGAGACTCATGTTTTAGGAGTTCATCTTGGTTTTTGTTGAAATTAGTAATAATGCAAGATGCTACCAAATAATTTAAAATTTTAGCATACTAAAGAATAAAATCTTACACTCAATACAATATATAATCAATGAACATGTAATTTATGGGAAAACCATGGGATAAGTTAATGTATGATGATGTTAGGATCCTACTAATATGGTTGGAAATGAAATTATTGGCTCTTTTTTATCTCTAATTTATAGACTAAATTCTTATATAATTTTCATCCAATGAAGGATACATGGTTTGGATTATAGTTTCTTAAGGAGATACCAGAGGAATCCATGGTCTGAGAACATAATGAATTTGAAACCTAAAAGGTAAGACCTGAATTTATGTAAGGAAAATACAGCAGAAATGAATTATTTTTTAGTTGTGGTGTATTTTGTCTAGAAAGGGTCTAGTGTACATGAGGAATAGACAATGACATGTAGATCTCGATATAACCTTTGGGATAAGACCACCCCAATTATAGTTAGAGGCATCACACATGATCCCAAATGGTAAATCCCATCGAGGTGGATGGATTACTAGGGGTGACATGAGGCTCCATTTAAATTTATTATAATATTCCTCAAATTGTATTTCAAAAAAATTATTTTTATTTTTGGAGTATGTAGGAGAGGGGGAGGTAAATCTTAATAAATTCATGAATTAAATGATGTAAAATCTAGCTTAACCTAAGTAAGACCACACATCCCGTATATTTTTTGGGAATAGTAAGTAACAAATGATATCAACTTTGGATTAATCTACTTTAATACCATCCCTAGAAATGACATTCCCATATACAATACCTTACCACACCATAAAATGGAATTTCTCATAATTTAAAACAAGAATATTTTCAATACACTAATGTACTATAGAACAAAGACTACTCAAACACTAATCAAAAGAAGAACCATATGTTGTGAAATCATACATGAAAAATTTCGTGAAATTATCTAGGTAATCAGAAAAAATACTAACCATGCATCACTAGAAAGAACCTAGATTAGTGAAAAGACCAAATGACATCCTCCTATAGAAAAATGTGCTAAAGGGGAAAGTGAAGGTTGTATTTTCATAATCCTCAGGGGTAATATAGATTTGAAAACATCTAAAATGCCCATCAAGGAAACATTAGTGGGACTTCTCTACTAGCCTATTTAGAATCTATTTAATGAATGGTAATGGGAAATAGTCCTTCCTAGTGTGTTGGTTTAGATAAAGATAATCTATATAGACACACAAACTATTTTGCACATAGTTTAAAACCAATTCATTATTTTCATTTTTAATTATAGTAAGACCAATTTTTTTTTGGAACTACTTTCACTAGACTGACCCATTAGACATCAAACATAGGGTAAATTATTCCAACATCCCATATTTTTATTACCTCCTTTATCACTTTTTTTGGGAAGTTTGGGTTCATCCAGCGTTGTGCCTACCTCACTGTTTTAGCCTCATCATTAAACAATATATGATGTGTGAAAATTGGTGGGATAATACTAGGAATATTAGAAAGTGTCCATCCCAAATATTTTTTATAATCCATAATAATTTCAAGCAGTCACAATTCAAGAGCTGTAGGGACTGAACTAGCAATAATTATAGGCAACTAGTTTCCATTCTCAAGATAGGAATATTTTAAATCTTGAGGAAATTGTTTATGTTATAATTCAGGTGGAATTTGGATGGATAAGAGTAAATGTGAAAGTGGGAGGTCATTGATCTCATCTTACTGGTCAATGGTAACATCCTCAGATGAGTAATAATTTTTTACAAGCTTATAAGTATCATCAATGGTCATGGGATCCTCAGTGATCAAGAAATCATCAATTAATAAACATGCATGACATTTTTCTAAACCAGTATAACATTCAATGCATGGATCATTACCTATAATGTCTATCAATGATGAAAATTCAGAAAGGGGAATAGGGTAAAGAAAATATGTATTTTAGGGGATGGGAGTACATCAATAAAATTAACTAAAAGTGGGGAATGTTCTTCTGAGGGGTGCTTCATGGAATCAAGGATATTGAAGTGTAAAATATCTCCACAAAACTCCATAGATAATGTACCATTACAGAAATTAATTATTCTTTTGTAGATTCTCAAGAATTTCCTCCCCAATATAATTGGGGCATGTCCATTTATCCTATCATCTTCCATTTTATGCACATAAAAATCAGTTGGAAAAATTAAAATTTTCACCCTCAAAAGAATATCCTCTAACACACCAATGTTGGGTTCTATACTTTGGTTTGTGAGTTGAACAAAAATTGTTTTGGGATTTAGTTCTCCAAAAAAATTAAGAATAAATGGAGTTAGGCATCACATTTATAGAAGCACACAAATCAATCATATAATTGGAAATGGAATTCTCCCCTATGATGCACAGAATCAAGAATGTTCAAAGATCATTGCATTTATTAGGAAGTGATGTATCTATCAATGCTGATACATTCCTCCCAAGGCTAAAATTTTCATCACCTTGAAGTCTCATTTGGTGTGTACACATCTCCTTGAGAAACATTGTGTATCATGGAATTTTATTGACAATATCAATCAAGGGGATGTTAACCTGCAATGTTTTTGAAAGTTTCCAATATTTACTTCTCATGTACATTTTGTTTTTCTTTACTTGGTTAGGTGGAAAATTGGGTAAATAGAATGGGAATGGTTGGGATTGGTGGTTCATCAAATCAAACTCTATTTTCATTGGAAGATATTTTATCAAGAAAAGGTTTTTCCTCATTTGGACCATTCTCAATGGTTGGGATGGGAGTTTTCTCAGGAGGGTGGTCCTCTATTTGAAGGGTCATTTGGATTTTAATTTGAGTTAAACTTTGAAGGGTGATGGGGCTATCATTTCCCTTATACCTAGGGTCGAATAGTGGTTGAGACAGAAGATTACCCTACCGATGAATTTTAATCCCCCCCCTGAGTTGGAGATTTGGCCTAATTGGGTTTTTAGTTCTTGTGTGGCTACTTGGGTGGTTTTTTGTAATTATAGATTGTTTTTATCCATTTATTTTATCATATCTTATAGGCTAGTATCTATTTTTATAGGGGGTTTTTGGAAAGGACTTTGTGGTGGTTAAGTATTTATGGGTGGTGGTGGTCAACTAATCTACCCTGGTTGGTTCCATGGTTGTTGGGGTTGGTTTGAATACCCCCTTAACTATAGGCTCATTTGTCTTTCTATCCAAGGTTGGATGGATAGTATGGTTCTTTCCTAATGGGTTGGTTATAGGGGTGGACTATAAATATTTCATCACAACTCTCAGAAGATTCTCTTAATTGAGGGTATTGTTCAAAATAATGGTTGTCAGTAGAACAAATACCATAATGGATTATAGAATGATATTGGGATTTTCCTTGGGAAATTGAAATTTATCTAAGAGGGGTACATTCCTCCTAAAACTTTGGGTCCACCTTTCTCTTGAACTCAGAAATTTCCACCTCATGGACACCTAGAATGCGTAAATTGGGACTTGAGCCAAATTGTTGAGTGTCTGGTGCCATGATATCAATGGGGTTCCTTATAGGTATTGGGGTTTTTTCAACAAGAACATCACCTATTGTAGCATTAATCGTATTTTTATCTCTATAAATTAAAACATCATAAAAATACAATATTAAAAGTTGATCACTTAGTTTGTGGTGTGGGAAACTTGAACAAAGACATTTAAACCTTTTCCAATATTCATGAAGTTTTTCCTTTTATGATTCCTTATACCACACATTTCTTTTCTTATAGTTTAATTTTGAGAGGCTGTGAAATATTTTTCAAGGAAAAGGTGTTTCATGTTTGCCCGACCTCTTATTGGGGAATTAACATAATACAACCAATATTTTGTAGTGTATTCTAATGAAAAATAGAATGACATAAGATTTAATTGTTCTTCATCCACATTATAAGGTTTTAATTTTGAACACACAATATGAAATTATTTTAAATTCTTAGTGGGTCTTCATTATCTAGTCCATGTAATCTTGGTAATAAGTTAATTAAACCAGATTCTAGTTCAAAATCAGGTTCCTCTCCTTACATTTGAATATAAGTGAGTTGGATATAAACATTAATAGAGGTTGTTTCATTTAGTTTTCTATTATTTTAATCCATTTTATACAATTTATGTTCAGTTTTAATGTGGGTTCCAAAATAATAATAAGTATTGAGAATATTTTCAATGTTTTGGGTGTCTGCCATCAATGGGTTCTCATGTGTGTCGTGGTGTCACTGACATAGCATCCTCTCTGGTTTGGGTTTGAAAGGTGGTAAATCTCATAGAGTATAATGAATCATGTAAAAATCCTACACAAAAAAATAAATCAGAACACAAAAAGTTATGTAATAGTAGAAGATAAAATAAATAAATATTCACAAAATTTAAAAATATATTATAAAAAAAAGCACTAAAAACTGAAGTGCTACAAGAAAATGGTGAAAAAAATTTAATGTGGTTTCCTAAACAGCTGAATTTATTATAATTTTAATGTTGATTTATAGTATAGGGCACAACCAAGGTCATCTTTGAAAGATTATTGACAGGTTTAGAGTGACTATTTTTAATAAAAATTACTAAAAAGGGGGTGGTTTTGAAAATAGTTTTAAGAAAATAACATAATTTAATGAGTTTAATAGTTTATAAATTAAGGTGTTGTTTTAAGAATTATGAGAGAATTAGGTAATTTCAAGTTCACTACACATATTATTTAGTCCATTGTTCTGAAAATTACACATTGTATAATGGAATCATTCGGTTGAGGGTAATCAAGATCTTAATTCCACTCATTCCTGTTAAAACGATGCACAACGAACTAAACCTTAACACAAAAATCTTTTTTTCAAGTATTATATATTAAAAAAAGAGTAATGGATACCAAATCATACTGAAATATTATGTATGTTTGAGAGAGATAGGATGCTTATGTTATCTAATTGGAAAAAACCAAGATTCCCACTCAAATATCAACCTAATTGGAATTGAAATAAAATATGTTACACATAAGTGTACCAAAGAAATGAATTAAAAGGAGGATAATGTTAACATAACACTTAAATGAGATTTTTAAAAAAAATTACACAAAATGATCACAAGAAAAAAATTATCTTACTCCCTCTACAGTATGTGTAGATCCTTGAAAATGATTTTCTACCATTCATCTCTCCATCAAGAGGAGGAGGCTCGGGTAGAACTTCACCTTCATCTATGATTCCCCTATGAGGACAGTGGACTCAAGAACTTCTAGGATGAGTAGAGGAATTATATGGAACTCTTAAATGGAATAAATTTACTCCTTGGATGAACTTACAAATGGTGTGCCCAAGGTATCATTTTATAGGCAAAGTGGACGGTGGTTTTGAGCCCCCATATTTAGAGAAACCACTTGGCCCACGGTTTTGGGTGGGTATAAAGCCTTATATTGATTTTAATAAAACAAAAAATTAGTTACCCCATATATTTAATCTCTATAAAAAAAATTCAATCATTTAGAGGCTAAAAACTCGATGTGTGGATGCAAGACAGAACAACACTTTGGACATTGTACAGATTTGATTCCCTATATAGGTCAAATTAGATGGGACCCATAATGGACTAATTGGGCTTGGGTTTCTTTAGAAGAGTTATATCCCACTAAATTTTGTATCGTCCACCAAAATATTATGCCAATTTTATTCACTCTTTAATTGAAGTTTCTATTTGAGTCCACTGGTGTTCTGGAATCATGCACAGTTTGGCCCATTTTTCTTCAACTTCATCCTGGGTCCTCCAAATAACGTCCAACTTCATTGAAACCATCCAAAAAAGTGAAATTACCCTTTTTAAAAGTGATTATTTCTAAAATAATTGAATAAAAAATGAATTTATTTTTTTATTAATTTTTTAATTTGTGATACAAAATCAGTTTAACACAATGGTATAAGGGTAAAAATGAACAGTGAATTGGAACACAATCATCACCCATCTTGACTCAAATCCTGACTAATCTCACTTAACTATGAAGTTATAATTAGGTAGGCTCCTGAATGAATGTTTCACTATGTTGACCTAGATAGTAAAATTTATACATTTATGTATCACTTTTCAAGGGGTGTTACATATGTCCCTTCTCATTATTACCTTAGTGGGACAAATCGAAATCGTTATTCTTACTATCTCATGACCCACTACTAGTCTCTATCATTAAATCCACCAACCTAGAACCTTAGGCTTCCCTTAGGTTCCCATTAGATACAAGGGGTTGATTCACCACCTCTATATGGATTATAAGAATAAAAATATTTTACTTCACTCATAATACATACATAAGTTCATCCTAAAAACACATATCCCTCATCACCTCATCTCATTACATTATTAGGGATACCACTATAAATCAATAACATGAGTGGAATAGTACTGTACTAACATTCCTCCATACTTGAGGTGCATAAACTCCCCATTCCTATTGTCCCTTAGGGTCTCAAGAATGAAATAGTCAATGAACCAATTCTATACATCCTTATAGGTTATCCATACATGTTTTTCTACCCATAAAAAGACACACCATTATCACTTAATCTATCCTCAAATGATATATGTCACAAGATTTACCCTCCTTTCTAGGGGTTCCTTTAGAACAATAATATTTTCTGTGTTAACTCTACACAATGATAAGCTACCAGGGGACCAACCTCTCTAGAGAACAATAGATGATAAATTAACCTAAAATCCACATTATTATTATACATCATTGTAATTGACCATGGATCCTATCTCTCTATTTACTATATAAATCAAAGAAATCTATTTTAGATTTGAACATCCATTGCTAAACTCAGTGTTGTAAGAGGATTTGTCCTGACCACCTCTACAACATACTCATAACTATCTCCATATGCTCAATAGAAGGATTTCATGGAGAAAAGTTTCTATAATTCCAAACACATGCCTCAAAACACATTACTACAATATTTTTTGATATCAAAATTTAAATAAATCGATAAAAGGAATAACACCTTTTTAATCTCTACATCTCATATAAAATGATTCTTATAACTCAAGTACTCTCACTAAACCCATCTACCCATATATAGGGTCATAAATGTATACACATAAGGTCTACATAATATATATATTATCCTTGTAGTCTCACCTTTCAATTTACCCAAACCATATTCTTACACTAAAGGCTTAGTTAAATGAAATTTTAATTACATGATATAGTGAAAAATGAAATTTAAGTTATAATTTTCATTTTATTTAACTGAATCCTTATAATTATCAAGATAGATAATCATTTTATAATTTTTCATCCACCTCATGTATCAGTTGACTAAGATTATGCCATAAATTTATATGGGAAAACTCCACATTAATTATTAATGGAATTTTATATAACTGACCCTATGTTATAAATAAAGTAACCAATCAATGGAAATCACAATAATGATATATAAATCACATGTTCCTTGTATGATTCATTAAATATGTCCCCCTTTTAATTTCGGACAAGTTAAAAAAATATCGTAAATAATATATTCAGAATAAAAAACATCATTTTAGGAGAAATAGGTCACTAGTAATAACGAAAACAAAAACCATTATCATATCCCTGAAAATATTGAATTTCCTCATATGTGGGTTAGTTACTCTATCACATGTATTATGTGCCACATTCGAACAATACCTTATACCTTATCTACCTTAACCAATTATTCAAATAAATTAATGAACTATTATACAACTTTGTAATGTCCCTTGACCCAAAACCACTAATCCGTGTCTTCAATGGTATATCCACATGACATCTGTCTTATATTTCGATATATTAGAGGATACCAACTACCAGAAAGGGTATATGGGGCTAAAATGAGGAGAAAATACCATAATATCAAAATTCAATAAGAGTATAAATAATTAAAAATCATATACTTATACATAAAGTAGTACACAAATTTCATTGAAAATTCCAATAAATGAACATAACACATGATATATCAAAATAGCGAATATATAATGTCGGGTATCAATAATTCTAAAGAATATTATATACACCAGTATCCAAAAAATATAAAAAAATTGGGAAACACCATAAAAAATAGTCTTAGGTCATAGACTAATGCAAAATCCCATGATAGATCCTAAACGTCCCTCTTTAAGCATAAGTCATAGAGTACTTTCCTATGTCATATTCTTCAACCATAAAATATTCTTAAGTACCAAATAGTGGACCAATCCGGGTGTGAGTATGAATCAATATGTGATCACCAACAACATCTAAATCATAACATTTATGAGTATATAGTTTATATTGATGTCTATAATAAAATAAATGATACAAAATAAAAACCCATATATATGCTCAGGTTCTATGATAATACCCAGGATCAATCATGCCTACCTTAGAAAGTTATGGATGTCTCTCATTATAGTTTCTCGTATAGGAATAAATAAACCCAAAAAGTATATCCAAGGGTTTCAAAACTAATAATATAATCTCAAGTTAAAGTAGATTTTACAAGGAATTATAATATAGTAGTCATTATCTAAATCCAATGAATATACTAGGCATTCAAAACTAATATCCATTAGCTGAATCCAAGGAGTGCAACCAATGGATTACAAACCAAAATTCATAATTCGAATATAATGACTATTTCAAATGCATTACAAACTAATAATTAACCCATTTATTATATCATTAATTTTATCTATTCTTGGGATTCTATAATAAGAATGTACACTATATCCTTGAGTATGTCTTGAGTATCCCTTACAAAATCAAAATACCATTTACCTAATTTCAAAGAATCCCTAGGGTTATCTATTCATTCCCATTTAATTTACAATTTCATACACAACCCATGAGAAGAAAATTTCCAAGTCCTTACTCCCCAACATACTACTAATGGCTCATGGAGATGTTCAATTTTAAGAAATAGGATTAAATTATAATTATTTACAACATAGGAAAAGCATAGGTAATGTTTCAATGACCACACATAGAACACATTATACATAAATTATAAATTTACGGATATAATCAAGTCCACCTACCATATACTCATATTTGTTAAATCTTCCAATAAAAATCAAAAATTTAATTCTAAATGCTAGAAAATGACGAAGTTAAAGAGAACCCAAAACTAGGGGAAAAGATACAAAAACTTGATGATATCTATTTCCAATAAAATAAACCAAAAATGATCAAAGTAAGATTGATAAAATTTCTATATTCCCTAAATGACAATGAAATTTGATCAATTCTACCATGTACTGAGTGATAGAAAACAACCAAGCTAGTTGAGGAATGAGATACCTCATTGAGGAGGTTAAATTTCATTGGAAAAGTGGTGCAAGAGTGTTACAAAAACCCAAATTGACTGAGAAAAAATAGAATATAACACTTTTAACAAGGTTCGCTAGGATTCACCATGGCCACCTCCAAAGTGTGGGTCTCTCTGTGGTCCATGCCAAAATTCCTTAAGAACATTAGATTCAACATGTATTTCCATTCCCCAGGTGAAATTCCTGATGAAACACCCCTATTGGGACTTTCACCCTCCCTATTTACCATATTCGGGAACTTCTGGCCAAAAAAGGTAATGGATGGGTACCATTCCGTATCGATTCCATATTTCACTCCCTGGTCCCCTAACAGATTAGCCCCCACCATGGATCTATAAACACCCAATAATGGAGTTTTGGTCTCTTGTTTTTCACTGGTGAACCTCTTGGGAACCACCTATATTAGGCCCACTAGGTCAAATATCATAAGAGGGTGGGAGGTGATAATTAGGGTATGATATATTAAAACTAATACCCCTTCAGATATTTTTTCTTCATTAAACAAAGCACTCTTATCTCCTTATCCCATAAAAATGTATGAACATAAATGAAATAATTACTGGGAGAAAATTGACTTAGTTTTTGCTCAATAAGCTACATCCAAGGAGAATTCAATGACAATGTGTTGATATACCAAATACACTAAAGATCACTTCCAAAATACAATGTTTGGGCTAGGTCACTTATATGACCATGATTACTACCTTTACAAGTTTTAGGGTTATCTCACTACTTTCCCAAGGGTCACTCACTTAGTCTATTTCTATGGATCACTACTGGTGCAAAGGATCGCCATCTTCATCTTACTTTTCTTAATTATCTTGGAGGGGATTCAACCAATGTTTATAGACTTGTAGATCTATTCATTTTAATGAATTAAGGCATCCTCAATTGTAAGTAGATGCTCTGTTAAAGTCCTACATTTACACATATGGATAGTTTACAAAAATTGCTTTCTTGAACTATTTTAGTCCCTTCACGAACATCCTTATATCCTCTATGGACTAACATGAATCATCCACGAATAGCATTGAACCTCATGGGTCGAGTGCTTTACAGACCACCTCTTCTTTTGTGTACCGTCCCTACTTCACAAACATACTCGTCTTTTACGGATGCCTTTTTATTCCAAGGACCGCCCCTGCTTCAGGGCCCCCTTTTGATTTTTTGGACTACTCCTTCTTCCATGTACCACTAATTCTTCCATGGACCATCTCCTCTTTGGTGGACCTCCACTACTTCCGTGGACCATATCCTCTTCCATGAACCACTACTTCATCCATGGACCACTGCGTATTCCAAATAATCATTCCCCATGAAACCTTTTGGAATTCACCAAATTCATCCTATAACACTGATGTTTCTAATGAAAATGACTCTACTTAATGATTTTGTTAGTGGTACTTATATAGGAAAATGGATCTAGAAATCCCACTAATCTGAATCAACCAAATATTCGACATGCTACCGCCTTCACCATGTACTGTGCTATACAGTCCACATAGCGATTTGATCCTCTATGGCGACTGAAGTCTTCCGCGAAAAAAAATCATTTGTGACATCCATAATCACTACCTCAAACCACAAATGATGATCCTATCAAAAACTATTTTCCTTAAATAGTTTTTTTAGCATGATTTGTGGTCCACATAACACTACTATAAAGAAATCATTCCTTTTCTTAATTTCCATCACTATTCCACATACCTCTTTTGTTGTCCACAAACTGTGCTTCGCCGTTCAAAAATTGCATTATGTGGACTCCTTTGCTAAAAAAAATTTCCAAAATAACAAGATCCTAATTTTGAGGCCCAAAAAATTGGCAAACATTGGGAAACTGCACCACCTTAAAATCTTTCTTCGATAAAACCAACCATAATTATTTTCGATCATATGGCTTTATCAACAAACATAATCACACCCTAAAACACTAAGAGGATTCCTTGAGGGATTTTTTCCAACAATCCCTCTTTTGGGTTTATTGAAAACTCTTTATAGTTTGATACCTTATTAAAGCTTCTTCCATATTTTACTTCCATTCAATTATTGTAATTAAGATGGTGATCAAGGATTTACTCAACACACACTCTAATCCCACATGATCCATGATCAGGGTGAGAAACAAGAGTATAATTAAAATTTCATCAATATCACTTCATTAAATTCAATAACCACTCATATAACTTTATCAAGACCTCATATATCATGGTATATAATCTTTGATCAATCACATTTAGCATTGTTAGATTTAATACTCCCCCTATGTCACTGCTCCCCCTATCATAATCTCCCCTATCTTGATTAAGACATTTTATCCATTTTAAAGCCATAGTTTTTACCCTTTTGTCAATGAACTCGACGATTACATGGTTGTAGACTGCAATAGGGTAAAGAACCTAGATCAAAAAATAGGAAAAAACACACCATAACTCAGGGAGAGGGGGTCTCACATACACACTTTTTCAAGTTTGGGGAGTTGAATAAAATCCATGAACTATTCTATGATGTTAAAACACTTCTTTGGGTAAGGATATTGTTAGAATGTATACAACCTGTAGTTCTGTAGGAACGCACTCCAACTTCACAAGACCTTAATCCACCTTCTCCTTGATGAAATGATATTTGATTTCAACATGATTTGTCATTATGTGATGGACTGATTTTTTTCATAGATTTATAGCACTTGAATTATCACAATGGATTATAATCAAATACTTCACTTCAACTCCCATATCATTAAGCTACTACTTCATCCACAATAATTGCATGCATTCTTGAGTAGATGCAATATATTTAGATTCTGTGCTGCTCAATGAAATGAAATATTATTTCTTACTTAACCAAGAAATAAAAAAACCATAAGATAAAATGCACCACCCGATGCTGATTTTCTGTCATTAGCTCATTCGACCCAATTTGCATTTTTATATCCCAATAACTCTTGCTGATATTTTTCATAAAAAAATAAATTAAAATCTATCATACCCTTGATATTCCAAAGTATTAATTTAATTTAAATTAAGTGGATTTCCTTGGGATTTATTTGTTACTACACTACTTGAAGTGTGGAAAAAAATAGTCAACTGTATCACTATTATGTACAACATGCTTCCAATGATCTTCCTATATTTAGTGACATTAATCGCTTTTCCTTCATCATCCCATGACATTTTTATCTAGGTAGCAACAGAAGTCATCATATCCTTGGAATTATCCATTCCAAATCTTCCCAAAAACCTCCTTAGCATACATATATTGAGAAATGAATGTGCCACTCTTTCATTGTGTTACCTATAGACTCTAAGAACCCAGTTCTTCTCTTTGAGGTATAGGATTATTCTTTTCTCTTTTCTTTTAGTGTTTTTAATAAAATATGGAAAAATGGGGGAAAATCATAAATTTTAGAACTACACGCCGTGTACTTTTCCACACGCCGTGTACTTCTGACCATGTTGGGATGAGTACACGGGGCGTGTAGCCATGTCGAAGACAAAGGCTGTAGGAACCGACTATATTCCCTGTAGTGGAACATTACACGCCATGTAGTCATTCGGAAGGCCAAAAAGTAAGGCGGTGGAGCAGCCGCCAGCTGGGCAGAAGTACACGCCATGTACTCAGGAGTATATGTCGTGTACTCATGTCGGTAGGCGAACAGTGCCGTGCTAGCAGAATGCCGCCAGAGGAACAGTTAAATGAAAGGGTTACACATCGTGTACTTGAAAGTACACACCGTGTACCTTGTTTTTTTGACTTAAAACAGGAAGTAGCCTCCTCATTTGGTAGAGGAGGCATTTGAGACATTTTGGAGCCAAAGGAGGTGGTCGAACCTTTGAAGATCCGCCGAGTGTTTTTCTGGAATCTGATTCCGCCTCGGACGATCTCATTGGAACCGCGTGGGTAATCCCTTTCTTCTCCTTAAGTCATTCTTACCAATTCTTTTCCGAGGGAAATTTATTTACGTTTGAATGGTTTTTCTTCTTCGTCAGATCTACGCCGTTCTCGGGCGTTTCTGGAGTCGGCGTTCGGGTATATATTTCGTTGGCATATAATGTAGGTGGCTTGGTTTCTGTTTTTTCAATTGCCATGTGTTTTGTGCGTTTTTGTGCCATGAACCCATGTTGGGGTGTCGTGTGGCTGAGGTCATTGATATATTTAATGCCTAGAATTGCATAGGTTATTAAATTTTGATAATAAAATGCTGGTTGGGATCGATTGCTTGGATCTGGAACTACCCCGGGGGTGTGTTCCACTGTTTATCCATTTGGCCAAGGTACCTGAGGGTATGCCTTTAATTTAGTAATTGTAGAATTTCCTTGAGAGGAATTGCTTGTTTATTGCATTTTGACATGTTGGGCATGGACCGGTTACCTGTTTAGCCTAAGGGCGTTGTTATGATTAGCCTGTGGGCACTGCACTATTTATCCTGTGGGTAGTAGTTATTTTAGTCTGAGGGAAACTTCTTCCTTGCCTGTGGGAAGCTGACTCTATGCCTGTGGGCGACACTACTTATGCCTGAGGGAAAACTCTATTATGCCTGAGGGCAGATTCTTGTGTTGGATACTCTTTACCTAAGGGTAGGGGTTTACATGTCCGAGGAAATTAGATGGTTATTTAGAATATTCATTGTGGTGGTATTTTAAATTAAATGAATTAAATGGATAATAAAATGGAAATATAACTAGTAATTAGTTACTTTTGAGTACTGCCTACTTTATTGCATTTTACTATTGCACACTATTGTTTCATGCTTACACGCAGTTGGGCACGGGCCTTTGGTGGGTGCCTATTGAGATATATTTCTCACACCCTGTTTGGGTCAGGCTTTTCAGCCCAAACAGATTATGTTTCTGCAGGTGTGGATAGGGGAAAGAATCCCTATACAGGTACTTGACTGTTGTGTGGAGTAGGAGGGCATGGGACCGAGCCTAGGCTCGTGATGCCGCTGCCAGCTGTTTTGTTTTGTTTTGTTGTACTCTGTTTTTGGGTGTACTGTATTGATGTATAACATGTTCTGGCTGTTTTCTTAGAACTTGAGACATGTATATTCATTATTTATCTACTGTTGGTTATATCCACTGCTGTTGTTTATTTCAGTTGTGTATGATTTACTGCTTCCGCTGTTTGTTGTATGTTTTATTTGTATTACATTGTGCTGCACTTTGACAAATGAGTGCATAGTTTCCCCACTATCAGACTTGGGCCCTCGCTGCTAGTCGGCAGCCTCTGGTGTTTGGGGAAACGTGCTTGAGGTCATGTGGTGAACCGAGTTCAGGGCACCCGTTGAGTAGAACCCGGAACCGGGACGTTACAAAGTGGTATCAAAGGGTTTATTTTCTTTGACTTACTGTTTGGATCCTTAGTCAGGGGTAGGATGAACGGTAGTTGGAAATAAGTTGTGCCTGGGCGTAGCTAACCCGCATAGAGGGAAAACCCAGTCTACCTTGTATTTTTCAATTTTCTGATTTTGAAGATTTTACAGTTGATATGATTTCACCGTTGGGTGACGCACTTTTATTGTGATGTTTATACTTTATCTATGGGTTATATTTAGTTGCAAACCAATGAGATGAGGGTATTCCATCTCATGCATCATTTAGGCACATGCTAACAATCACATTCCATGCATAGTTCCATGCCATGTAGGTGCATTAGAAATTGCATGCTGTTGTGATGGTATTTGTGCTAGAAAATCATGCTTTTGTGATAGCTGCTTAATAAATACCTATTGTTTGATAGGGTATTTTGTGTAAGCATGTTTATAGAATGGATGCCAAACTTTGTTTTTTGGGGAGTATGGGCCCCCATTGACCGGAATTTGGTGGATCATTGACTGTTTATTATTTATAACATAGATAAGATGTCAAACTTTGATTCGTGGGGAGTATGGGCCCTCACGGGTCTGAATTTGACACTTAGGTGTTGTTGTTCAGTATTTTCTGTGTTCCGGGGAAGTTTCTGAGGCATACTGTCTGGAAACCCAGTATACACGCCGTGTAGTATTTTTACACACACCGTGTATGTTCTTCTCTTTGGGAAGAAAAATGAACTTTTTAAGTACACGCCATGTACTCTGAGTACACGCAGTGTAGTATCTTCCCGTGTCACAAACCGTTTGGGCGGCGACATGGGGTAGTGAAGTGCATGGGTGAAACACGCCATGTAGTTTTGACCCGAAGTTCGGTCGTGTAACTAATAACACGGGTCTGTGAACTCCTTTACAGAACACGCCGTGTCAATTATGAACACGCCGTGTAGTGTGACCTGGGGACTCGGCCATGTAACAAACAACACGGGTGGATGTCACCGTTCCTTGAACACGTTGTGTACCTTTGGGGACATGCCGTGTAGTCTTGTCCGAGGACAGACTGTGTAGACTTAGCCGTGTGACGAGGAAACGGGGTTTTTGACACTCCGTGTGCGGGTGTAACACGCCGTGTAGTGTCAAGCTGAGTAGTCGGCCATGTCACAGACGACACGGGTAGTTGGAAAATAACACCATACATGCCGTTTAGATAATATACATGTCGTGTAGTTTTGTTCAAACGGGATCCATGTGGCTTATCCGTACAGAAGGACCCGGGCAGGGGAAGGGAAGTCAAGTACACACCGTGTAGTCAATATACACGCCATGTAGTATTATTTTGAAAATTTTGAGATACCTTCTTCTTCTTGTTCCCTTTGTGTTTTCTTCAGTTCATCCTTAATAATCTTGAATCTCAGGCATTTTTTTGACCTTGTACTGTAATGCCGCCTTGACGACTGCACGTTGTTCGCCAGGAGAGAGGCAACGAGAATACTCCGGAGATGGTGGGCCATGGGCTACCAGTTGATCCTCCAGCAGAGCCAGATGTGGCACCATCTATTATACCAGAAACAGGCGCGGAGGCGCAGTTCCGTGAAGGCTTTATACAGTTCATGCAGACCTTTCAGGGAGCACCACTGGCTGCCACATCTATGGCTGAGCTTACATGTATCTTCCAGCAGCAGCATCCGCTTACATTATTAGGGGATGGTGGACCATAGGCTACAGAGTCATGGCTGGGGTCGATGCAGACTATTTTCGAGCATCTTGAGACGCCTCTAGGGCAGAGGGTCAAGATCGTGACTTACATGCTGCGTGATTTCGCCAAGAGGTGGTGGGATGTTACCACCCAATCAGAGAGTCACAGGGACATGGAGTGGGAGGATTTTTCATATAGTCTTCTATGACTTCTTCTTTCCCGAGACGCTAAGGGATGATAGAGCTCGAGAGTTCATGAATCTGTAGCAGGTCGTTATGTCAGTGATGGACTATTCTGCTCGTTTTACGGAGGTTCAGTGCTTTGCACCCGTGTTGGTGGGTGATTAGATGTTGAGAGCCAGACGTTTTGAGGATGGTCTTCGGTATGACATCTGAGCGCTGGTGAATGTCTTTAGGTTTCCTATTGTATATGATATTATGAACTAGGCGTTGATCACAGAGATAAACCTTTGAGAATCTAGTGGTATGGGCTAGGGCGGTTCAGCACCAGTTACTGGTACTATCTTTGCTGGTAAGAGGAAGAGACAGGAAGAATTCTCTCAGGGTGGCAGTACCAGTCAGAAGAATGCTTCAGGTGGCCAGGTTATGTGCTACCAGTGTGGTAGAGAGGGGCACAAGAGGCCACAGTGTGCACGATACCTAGTGGAGTGTCGATCTTGCTGCAGGATAGGTCATCTGCAGCACTTTTGTAGGGCGTTTCTACTAGTGGATAGTGAGAGGGGTTCTGTGCAGACTCTACATGCGGGAGCAGGACCAGTGGCTTCTTACCGGTCTAGGAACTGGAATATGTCAGGGCGTGTAGGTAGAGATGGTGGTCGTGGTCATGGTAGCCGAACACCATGATCTTAGAGGTAGTAGGGCGGGAGAGCTCAGGGTATCCAGGCTGTGTCGTAGGGCCGCAGCACTGGGCAGACATATGCGGTGCAATAGACCCAGCATGAGCAGGATCCTGGACCTTCTACAGTCATAGCTACTAGTCTAGTATCTTCTGTCTTATCTGCAGTACTTTTCGATATGGGTGATACACATAGTTTCATATCTATACCTGTTGTGGAGAGCCTTGTGCTCTGTGTTTCTACTTCTTCTGATATCATGATGCTAGACACTCCGTTGGGGACTAGGACAGCTGGTTTGCGTCAGTGCAAGGAGTACCCCCTTGAGGTTGGTGGGTGTCACTTCCCTTGGGACCTCTATGTCTTGGAGATGACAAGCTATGACATCATTCTCATTATGGACTAGTTGGTTCCCTTTCAGGCCTTTGTAGACTTCTATCATCGCAGGATGTGTTTCATGTCACTAGAGGGAAGAGAGTTTCTATACAAGGGTGAATGGGATGTTTAGGCGAGTCGAGCTGGACCTGAGCATCGTGGGTGAGGTGGAGTCATAGCCCAGATTGTGAGCTTATATATGGATGATCAGGGGACTTGTTAGGAGGATTTATCTCTTGTTGTTGATTTTTTCAGGGATGTCTTCCCGGACGACTTTTCGGGTCTACCTCCGGAGAGAGAGGTGGATTTCTCCATTGAGCTTGTGTCAGGAGCAGCACCGGTGTCCATTACTTCATATAGGATGACTACACTTGAGTTGCAGGAGCTCAAGAGGTATTTGGAGGATTTACAGGAAAATGGCTTTATCCGACCCAATACTTCTCTTTGGGGTTCGCCGGTCCTTTTTGTGAAGAAGGAGGACGGTACCCTCAAATTTTGCGTGGATTATTGGAATTTGAACCAGTTGATGGTTAATAACCGATATCCCTTACCGAGGATTGATGATCATTTTTATCAACTTCATGGAGCACGAGTGTTCTCGAAGACTGACTTGAGATCAGGATATCATCAGTTGCACGTGAGACCATCTAATATACCTCTCATGGATTTTAGGAGTATGTATGGTCTATATGAGTATACGGTTATGCTGTTCGGACTCACGAACGCGCCAGCGGTTTTCATGACTCTGATGAATCGTGTGTTCCATCTTTATCTTGATTCTTTTGTGGTAGTATTTGTGGACGACATCTTGGTGTACTCTCATACTCGACATGACCATACCACCCATCTTGAGATCATATTGAGTACACTGAGGGAGCATCGTCTATATGTTAAGCTCTCAAAGTGCCACATTTGGATGGACCAGATTCACTTCCTAGGACATATCATCTCTGAGGAAGGATTTTCAGTAGACCCAGATAAGGTGAGAGTGTTAGTTTCTTGGGAGAAGCCTAAGAACGTGTTCAAGATACGGAGTTTCTTAGGGCTGGCTGGTTACTACAGAAATTTCATACAGGACTTCTCCCGCTTAGCAGCACCATTTATAGGTCTGACTAAGAAGGGTGTGAAGTTCGTTTTGTCGGAAGCTTGCGAGGCAGCTTTTCAGGACCTGAAGGGAAGGTTGACATCAGCACTGATCTTGATACTCCCAGAGCCGGGGAAGAGCTATACATTTTACTATGATGCATCAGGTATTGGGCTGGGAGTAGTGTTGATGCAGGGCGACCGAGTTGTGGCATACGGGTCTCAGCAGTTGAGGCCACATGAGAGGAATTACCCAACGCATGATCTCTAGTTGGCAGAAGTTGTTTATGAGTTGTGATTTTGGAGACATTATCTATTGGGGGAGCATTTTGTGGTTTTCACTGACCACAAAAGCCTCAAGTATATCTTTACACAGCGTGACCTGAATCTGAGGCAGTGAAGGTTGGTCGAGTACCTACAGTCCTTATATTTTGAGCTTGCCTATAAACCTGGTAAAGGTAATGCAGTGGATGATGCACTGAGTAGGAAGACTCAGATACAGGAAGTGCAGGAGGCCAGTGGCGAGTGGCAGCTCATGGCTTTGTTCTCTCACATGCATTTGGAGGTGCACGACAGTCAGGGAAGACCTATATTTCCTCTTTAACTGTGACTTCTACCCTCCTGGATAGAGTGAGGATGACACAGCTATCTGATTCAGAAGGCCTAGTTCTACGAGAGTTGGTGGAAAGTGGGGACCCTCCTCCTGGTTGGACGATAGGCGACGATGAGGTTTTGTGTTTCCATGGACAAGAGTGGGTTCCAAGGGATATACGCGAGGAGATGATGCGGGAGTTTCATGCTTCAGCTTGGGCAGTTCATCTCGGGGTTACCAAGATGTACCATGACTTGAGACGTTAGTACTGGTGGCAGGGTATGAAGAGAGATGTAGCTAGTTTTGTTACAAGGTGTTCCTCGTGTCAGCAGGTGAAGGCGGAGCATCAGAGACCAGCTGGGCTGTTACAGCAGTTACCCATTCTGAAATGGAAATGGGATAATGTCACGATGGATTTTGTGACAGGGTAGTCGAGGTCACCTAGAGGTAATGATGCCATGTGGGTTGTTATGGACAGACTCACGAAGGTAGCTCACTTTTTGCCGATCTAGAAGACCTTCGGTGTTGACGATCTCGAAAGGCTGTATATCCGAGAGATTGTATGTATTCATGGGGTCCCTCGTTCTATCTTTTCTGATAGGGACGCCTGCTTCACGTCTTGTTTCTGGCAGAGTTTTGATAGGGAACTGGGTACATAGGTGATTTTGAGCACAACTTACCACCCTCAGACCGATGGACAGTCAGAGTGTACTATACAGGTGCTAGAGGACATGTTGTGTGCGTGCGTCCTAGACTTTGGGGGCTCTTGGGAGAAGCATATACCCTTAGTCGAGTTTTCCTATAACAATAGATTCCATGCGACTATTGAAATGGCACCTTACGAGGCTTTATATAGTAGGTCGTGTCGATCATCTTTGTGTTGGATAGAAGCAGATGAGGCAACTTTACTGGGGCCACAGCTCATGTAGGAGACTTCTGAGCAGGTCCAGTTGATTCAGAAATGGATGGCTACCGCACAGTCTCATCAGAAATATTATGTTGATCGCCACAGACTACATTTGGAGTTCGTGGTTGGGGATCAGGTTTTCTTGCGTGTTTCGCCGAGGCTGGGACACAAGCGGATCAGGAGACAGGGTAAACTTTCACCGTAGTATATGGGTCCATTTAAGATTTTGGAGAGAGTCGGGCTAGTTGCTTATCAGTTGCGGTTACCACAGCGGTACCGAGCCATGCACGATGTCTTCCACGTATCTCAGTTGTGTCGCTATCATTCAGACCCGTCTCACGTCTTTCATCCCGAGGAGGTTGAGCTAGAGGCAAATGTGTCCTTTGAGGAGCATATGATTCATATCGTTTAAAGGAGCACGAAGGTTCTCCGAGGCCAGACAGTTCCTATCATATGGGTTCTATGGCAGCATGGCTGAGTGCAGGACAAGACCTGGGAGCGGGAGGCCGATGTACGTGCTCAGTGGCCAGAGTTGTTCACGGCTATATCTTCTCCACCCTTGGAAGGGAAATTTGGGGACGAATTTCTATAAGGGGGGAATTTTGTAAGAACCCGGTTCTTCTCTTTGAGGTACGAGATTCTTCTGTTCTCTTTTCCTTTAGTGTTTTTAATAAAATATGGAAAATGGTGAAAAATCCTAAATTTTGGAACTACACGCCGTGTACTTTTCCACACACCATGTACTTCTGGCCGTGTTGGAATGAGTACACGGGGTGTGTAGCCATGTCAGCGAAAAAGGGTTTAGGAACCAACTACACATAGTGTAGTGTTCCTTTACATGCCGTGTAGTTAGTCGGCATGCCAAAAAGTAAGGCAGTGGAGCAGCCTCCAGCTGGGCGGCAGTACACGTCATGTACTCATGTGGGCAGGCGAACAGTGTCGCGCTAGCTGAAATCCGCCAGAGAAACAGTTAAATGAAAGGAGTACACGTCGTGTACTTGGAAGTACATGCCGTGTACTTTGTTTTTTCGGCTTAAAATAGGCAGTGGCATCCTCATTTGGTAGAGGATTCATTTGAGCCGTTTTGGAGACAAAGGAGGAGGCTGAACCTTTGAAGATCCGCTGAGTGTTTTTATAGAATCTGATTCTGCCTCAGACGATCTCGTTGGAACCGCATGGGTAAGCCCTTTCTTCTCCTTAATTCGTTCTTACCAATTATTTTCTGAGGGAAAGTTATTTACATTTGAATGGGTTTTGTTCTTCGTCAGATCTACGCCGTTATTGGGTGTTTCTGGAGTCGGTGTTCGAGTATATCGTTCGATGGCATATAAGGTAGGTGGCTTGGTGTCTATTTTTCCAACTTCCATGTGTTTTATGTGTTTTTGTGCAACGAACCCATGTTGGGGTGTCGTGTGGCTGAGTCCGTTGCTATATATAATGCCTAGAATTGCATAGGTGATTAAATTGTGATAATAAAATGCTGGTTGGGATCGTTTGCTTGGATCCGGAACCACCTCGGGGGTTTGTTCCACTGTTTAGCTGTTTGGCCATTGTGCCCGAGGGTATGCCTTTAATGTAGTAATTGTATAATTTCCTTGAGTAGAATTTCTTGTTTACTTCATTTTGACATGTTGGGCATGGCCCGGTTACCTATTTATCCTAAGGGCATTGTTATGATTAGCCTGTGGGAACTACACTATTTAGCCTGTGGGTAGTAGTTATTTCAGCCTGAGGGAAACTTCTTCTGTGCCTGTGGGAAGCTGACTCTGTCCCTATGGATGACACTACCTATTCCTGAGGGAAAACTCTATTATGCCTGAGGGCCGATTCTTGTGTTGGATACTCTTTACCTGAGGGTAGGGGTTTACATGTCCGAGGACATTAGATGATTATTTAGAATATTCAATGTGGCGGTATTTTAAATTTAATGAATTAAATGGATAATAAAATGGAAATATAACTGGTAATTAGTTACTTTTGAGTACTGCTTACTTTATTTCATTTTACTACTACACACTATTGTTTCATGCTTACACGCAGTTGGGCACGGGCCTTTGGTGGGTGCCTACTGAGATATATTTCTCACTCCCTGTTTGGGGCAGGCTTTTCAGCCCAAACAGATTATGTTTCTGTAGGTGTGGATAGAGGCAAGAGTCCCTATACAGGTACTTGACTGTTGTTGTGGAGTAGGAGGGCATGGGACCGAGCCTAGGCTCGCGATGCCGCTGCCAGCTGTTTTGCTTTGTTTTGCTGTACTCTGCTTTTGGGAGTATTGTATTGATGTATAACATATTCTCATTGTTCTCTTAGAACTTGATACATGTAGCATCATTATATATCTACTGTTGGTTATATCCACTGCTGTTGTTTATTTCAGTTGTGTATGATTTACTGCTTCCGTTGTTCATTGTATGTTTTATTTGTATTCCGCTACGCTACACTTTGAAAAATGAGGGAATAGTTTCCCCACTATCAGACCTGGGCCCTCACTACTAGTTGGTAGCCTCTGTTATTTGGGTAAACGCGCTTGAGGTCACGTGGAGAACCGGGTTCGGGGCACCCGTTGAGTGGCACCCGGAACCGGGAAGTTACATAGACCATGGAAAAATTTCAGTTCACATGACATTTGGAACTCACTTATCATGTGTTCAAAGAACTGTCTACACTACGCTTCATCTGATTCACCTAATATTATTTCATTGATATATACTAACACTATAATACTTTGATTAATATCATGGTTCACATATAAATTTTAATCAACTGTAACATGCTGAAAACTGAGCTTCTTCATAAACTGATCTAGCCTTGAATACCACGCTCTCAGTACTTACTTCAACCCATGCAGTGATTTTCTCAGCCAAAAAACTATGTTCTAATATCCATGAATGAGAAAACCATCTGGCTGCTAAATGTAAACTTCTTATTCTAGAACCCCATTAAGAAATGATGAATTTACATCCGTCTAGAAAACATTGAAATTTCTTTTTTCTACTTTGGCCAAGAATAATCTGATTTTATCTAGCCTTACAGAAGGTAAAAATATTTCATCAACCTTGATACCCTCTATCTTAGAGTTCCCTTCGCACACTAGTATTTCATTTTTTAGAATCACAACACCATCTTCATTCATCTTGTTACAAAAGACCCATTTAGTCCCAATGACATTATTTTCTGTTGGTCTGAAAATAGTCTCCCATGTATGGTTATTCCCAATTTGGTCAATCTCTTTATTAATATCTTAAACCCGTTTATCATCTCTAACTACTTCATCAAAATATTTAGGTTCTACCTATGAAAAGTAAGATGCTTGCTATAGAGTCTTCATCCTCCTTGTCTGCACTAGCACTGTCTGATAACTATTATGCTCTTTCTATGAATTTCAAATCCTATCTTTATTCTTTGTATAGATACTAAATTGTGCAATTTATTTTCATTACTTGAATCATCTTTGGAATCAACCTATAGAACTATAACACTCACTGATCTTCTTATCTCTGTGTCACTAAACTTCTAAGATTGATCATGTATTTGTTGAAGATTCTTCTCATTATCTACTAGAGTGACATAATCGATTTCAACAACCTTTCCCAACCACTTATTGAAGAATTTACATTATTTTATTTTCTTTGAGTAGCTAAAAAATATACCTTCATCTCCATAGGATTCAAACATTATGGGTTTATTTTTATTGAGAATGAAACACTTACTACTTAAGACCTGAAAGTACTTAAAAGATGGATTGTTACCATACCATAACTCATAAAAATTCTTCTCTTCTTTCAGACATAATAATGATCCGTTTGATGTGTAGACTTATTTCATCACTGCTTCTTTCCAAAAATTCTCTTGAAGGTCTTTCTCAATGAGTAATATTCTATCCATGTTGTTGATAATTCAGTTTTGTCTCTCAAATTATACATTCTGCTATAGAGTTCTTACTCCTGAAACTTGGTTCCTTATACCATGTTTCTCAAGTTAATCTTCCACTTTTCAATTTTGGAACTTTATTCCATTATCTATTTGAATCTTCCAAAATATATTACCCATCATCTTTTCAACTTCCCTTTGATATGTTTTTACAAAATTAAACACCTTATATTCACAAGTGATGACTAAAACCCATTCTATTATGCTAAAATGATCAATGTAGAGAACATAATATCTCATCCCATCAATATATTTTAGTGAAATTGGTCCACATACATCAATATGCACCAACAAATGAAATTTTATTGAACTTTTATATTTTTCCTTATATGTATTTAAAATGATATTCCATTGTTAAAAAGCATCACACATATGGGTATGAACACATGATAATCTGAGGAGGTCTCAAGAAACATCATATTTCACAAGATCTTCCAAGTACGTTTTTATTATATGGACAATATTTTTATGCCATAACTTGTTTTCTTCTTCCTTGGATAAAAAGAACATATCTTATTCTCTATTTATAAGGTACAAATTCCATTTCATAATCTTTACTTACAAAACAGTTGTATCATATTTTCCCTTGATGACACATAATTTCTTGCAAAAGCTTATGGCTTATCATAAGTCACATAATTGACTAACACTTATTAATTTATTGTTGAAACCTTCAACAACCAAGACATCTACAAGTCTCATTGCTTTTCCACTGAACTTTTTTCCCATAGCCAATAATTTTTAAGCCTTCATCATTACCAAATAAAATGATACCTTCTTTATCATACTCGATTCTGGTCCCCAGATCCTTATTTAATATCATGTTCAAGGTGCACCCACTATCAATGATCCATATTCTAGTGTGATTTTATGCATTTAAAAAAATATCTACATCCACTACATATTCAACTCTTTTCTCTATAATCCATGTTTTAAATTTAATACCTAATACAAATTGATAATATTTATCTTCCTTGAAGTATGATGAACTATCTTCATCCTATAGAACTACAAATTGATTTTTCATTTTCTGCTCATTTTATAATACATTTAGCTGCTACTTATGACTATATTCAGTCTAACTCGACACATTTCTCTATATTGTTGATGTGAAATATATTACCATGTGTCTGATTCCTCCACACCAAAAATAGTGACCATTAAATGATATCCTGGAATATTGAGTTTGGTATGGTTTCCTTTGTTGGTCATGTTCCCTTTGACACCTCTTGGATATGGAATAGACATTTGGTGAGTGTCCCATATTTTAACAACAATAACATCTAATGCAAGGTACATTCCTATGTGTCCCTACTACACCATTGGTTGTCCCTTGGGTTCTCTAAATCTTCAAATTATGCTTCATAACCAAATCAATATTCAATATATGAGTGGGTGTTATCTTTCTGACTTCAATCATCACTATTTTTTTTCTTCAATCAAGTTCCATACCAGCCTTATCATTTGGATTTGATAGTTTCTTCTATTTTACTAGAATATTATGCTCCACTTTCATCTTTTATATTTTATATATGATATAATTTTCCAATGTCATGCCAAGAGTCAACATTTTTTTTTATCCTTAACACTTCATCATATACCAATGACTTTATCTTCATGTTCCTTGATACATTTGATTTGATCTTCTCCAGTTTCAGTCAAACTATCGATTTCTATTTTCTATTCTTCAATTTTGATTTTGTAATCAACAACCTTATCTGAGATCTATGGCATTTAAGACGTCATTTTTTCAATTTATTCATTCAGTTAAAACATCTCTTCTTCCTGCTGCGACATATAAAGTTTAGCATCATGAATCACTTTGATGGATTTCTTCATCTTCACTCTCCAAACATCTATATATTCAAGTGTAGATTATAATTCAACTTGAATGTCAACTCTTACTTCAAAATATCTTCCATCATTGTCACTTTTTCTCTTTTTATGAAATTTATGAAAAATGTAACCATAACATCTACTTCATAATCCTTTCAGTCCTTTAATTATTATGGCTCAAATTCTTTTGAACTTTCATCTTCTCTTGAAATCATATTCTTCTTTTTGTATAAATTCATCTTAAAATTTTTATTGCATTTAAAATAGGCTGAATACTTATAAATTGTAATTTTAATTTCATCCTCTTCATCTTCTTGGTACTTCTTGGGACACCTCACTATAAGATATCCAACCTTTCCACATCAAAATAATACATGTGGGAGATTCCATTTGAACTTTCCTATTCCTATTTAAAGATTTGAGGAAAGGATTGGAATCACCTCATCCATCTCTTCATCTTCTTATCTATCTTCAATGGTGGGATTATTCATAGCCTTCAATGCCATATATTTGGACTTCCCCTTTTCTACAACAACATTATCATCATTTATCATTTTTTATGACACAAAGGTATTGTGCAAGTTATCCAATGTTATCTCCTTTAGATATTTATTTTTCAATAAAAAAACTTTTGGATTGAACTGAGGTGGAAGTTTTCTCACGATATACTTAACAAAATTTATATCTTCAATAATTTATCTGAGACCATGCATGTCTTCCACAACAATGCTTACCTGGTCAAATTGTATATCAAAAGACTCATTAGGTTGCATATGGAGATCCTCATTCTTGTTCCATAAAACCTGTATATTTTCTTCTATGAATTTTGAGTTACCCTTATAAAAATTCAGAAAATTTTCCCACATAGCATCTAATGACTTACATGACATCACCTTCATATATATTTCATTGTATAGGGATCCTCTAATGCATTGATTACTTTAGCATCAGCATCTAATTCCCTTCGGACATATTTTGATAAAGAACCAATATCGATATTGGCTAAAATTCCATGCATCTCTACTGTAAAGATATCCATTCTAAATGATTGGAAGTAGTGCTACATCATATTCTTCTATAATTGAAAACGGTTTCTGTAGAATATCATAATTATTTTATGATTGACATCCTCTATTAATTCTAATAAGATAGAACCATTGAATTTAAACCATTTTATTTGATACCAATTATTAAGTCTACTAGGTCAAATACACTGAGAGGGGGAGGGGTGAATCTGGGTATGAAATATTAAAACTAATACACCTTCGGATGTTGTTTCATCATTAAATAAAACACTTTTCTCTCACTCTTCTATGAAAATGTATGAACATAAATTAAATCATGCATAGGACACATCGATTTTACCTGGTTAACCCTCAATGAGCTACACCCATGGAGAATACAATGGTGATGTGCCAATGTACCAAATCCACTAAGGATTAATTCTAAAATACAATTTTCAGGCCAGATAACTTTTTATGCCTAGGCTCACTCCCGTTGCAAGGTTTAGTGTCATCTCAATGCTTTCCCAAGGGTTACTCCCCATGTCTCTTTCTCTGGATCACTGTCGGTGGAAAAGACCATCATATTCCTCTTCATTTTATTACTTCTCTTGGAAGGGATTAGCCCATAGTTTATGGTCTTGTAGGTCCCTTTATTTGTATGAATTAACACATCCTAAATTGTAGATAGATTATCTATTAAAGTCCCTCTTTTCTACATACTATTAGTTTCTGGAAATTACTTTTCAAAACTCTTTTATTCCATTCATGAACTTCCTTGTATCCTCCATGGAATACTTTGAATCTTCCATGAACTAAATTTCACCATGTGGGGAGAGTGATTCTTAGACCACCTCTTCTTCTGTGGACCATCCCAACTTTGTTGGTAGATTATTCTTTCATGGATTCCTTATTCTTCCTTGAACCGCCACTACTATGTGCCCCCATTTTTCTTCTGAGGACTGATCCTTCTTCTTCAAACCACTTCTTCTTCTGTGGACCCTATCCTCTTCTACAGACCATAGCTTCTTCTGCATACCATATCCTCTTATGTGGACCGCTACGTCTTCCACAAAATCATTCCTCACAAACTCTTCCAGACTTGACTGAATTCTTCTTGGTGAACTGATGTTTTCTAATGAAAATCAATCTAGATAATGATCTAATTAGAGATAATTATATAGGAAAATTGATCCAAAAATCCCACTAATATAAGTCACCCAAATCTTAGATGTGGTACAACCATCACCGTATACTATGCTATGCAGTCCACATTGTGATTTGATCCTATGTGGCAGTTGATTTGTTACACGGATGAAAACCCTTTGTGGAAGCCATAATCACCACCTCAAACCAGAGAGGATGATCCTCTGTTTTAACTTAAAGCCTCCCAAGAACTATTTTCCCTATGAAATTTATGTATCACACTTCATTGTCCACAAGGTTCTCCTATGCCGAAATCCTTCCTTTGAGAAATTTCCATTGTCATTCTGTGTACCTCCTTTGCAGTCAGCAAATTGTGCTTCATGGTCTACAAACTACATTCCATGGACTCCTTTTTTGAAAACCTTCCTTTAACAAAATAACAAACTCTGATTTTGAGGCCCAAAAAATTGGTAAACATTGGGAAACTACCCCACCTAAAAACCTGCTTTGGCAACACCAACCACACTGATTCGTGATCATCTAGATTTTTCAACAAACATAATCACACCCAAAAACATCAATAGGACTCTTTGAGGGATTTTTCCCAAAAACCTCTAACCAAACACCTATTATCAGAATTTTTTTATCATAGCCTAAGCAAAGTGGACAGGTCTTAACCAAAACGGTGAGCATGAAGTGTCACCATGGTGAGGGACTCCCTATTTATTTCATATAGGGTACATCCCATGGAACCATGAGATTATTAATGGTGCATTGTTCTCTATGTTTATCCAAAAATACCCATTCGAGGATACAACATTTTAGGGGAATACTTAGTGAGATTCTATGTGATCTAGGCACCTCTCAAGCCTCCAAAACCACTTTATAAGTTACATTAAACTCTCAGAACACCTCAAGAACCACTCTATTTAAAAAAAACACAAAAAGACAAGTAAACTAAGGAAAAAAATAAGAATTGTAATAAAATTAACTGGGTTCATACCTTAAAATAAGTTATTATTTTTACAATATAGTATTATATAAAAACATTTTCTAATTATAATTATTATAAATTTAAATGATTGTGAATTTTAATGTTAGTTTTCTCAAAGGTTTCAATTTTATATAATTGGTATGAAAGGATGAGTGATCAATCAATGTAATTAAGTATTAGAAGGAGAGGTGCATACTTACAAGTTCTAAAATTATAATAAGTCAAATTGGAGCTTTTCTAATATCAAAATATTTTAATAATTATAAGGAAGAGAAATTATTCTATAAGGTTATTTAGTAAATATTGTAAATATTGTAGTTTTTGAATGTTTTGTTTCATAAAAAAATGATAGTGTTTTGATTCTAGATGTTCTAATGGATTAGTAACAAATAATACATTTGGTGTTGAGTCGTCCTAGAATGAATAGATTATTCTCAATTCATGATCAATTAAGTTTTAGACTGGAGAGATATAATTCAATCATATTTCATGATAATTATATCAAGATATATAGATTAGTTAATATAATATATCTTCCAAACATTTTTAAGTGTTTAGTAAATGATTAAACCATCTCATATTTTTAGTCACATCATTATATTAGTTATAAAATATGTGTAATGAGGCTTAACCATGGCGCCTCACTCACCCAGTCACTCCAAGCTCTCGGTCTCCTAGGGTTTCGAATTTCCCTAGCGTTGATTCCTCTATGACTCTCCTCTTCAGTTTTATCTTCTCTATCGCTTGCGCTAGGCTGTGCTCTTTCTCAGTTTCTCATTCCCTTTCTCTCGGATCCCAGATGGTGCTCTCTCTCTCTTTCTATCAGTTTCATTTTCCCTTTCTCTAAACTCCCAGATGGCACTCTGGTTTTCTCTTCGACCACCTCTTTGTGCTCTGACCTTGTGTTCCATAGCTCCTCTCTAGTTAGGATTTGGATCACGGGAGACGCTGAGGTTTTGGGATAACTTTTTTGATGACATCAGGTCTCCAGGAGTTACCAGAGTTTTCCCTTATTCCTAGGGTTTCAGTCCATTGCTATTGTTCGGGTTTCATCCTGGTTTACTTTTTTCTGTTCTAGTTTTTTCTAGTTACGGTTCTTCTTCTGATTTCCGTTCTTTTGGGTTTATCCCTATGGTTTCATTCCCAGTCTGATTTCAGAGTTTCATTCCATTTTTTCCCAAATACTCTTTCTGGTTCTGATTTCGGTTTTCTGATGTTGGCCGTCGATTTTTTTTCTTTGTGTTCTTTGTTAGCATAGATGTGGCGACGTTCTTCTATGGCACGACGGTGATGATGTTTCATCCCCGGTATATCAATGGTTTGGATTTCTGGTGGGCGTCAGTGCTTCTTGACTGTGGTGGTGTTACGGTGACCAGTCGTTGTGGCTGACGATGATAACCTAATGACGGTGATAACATCGTGTTTCGGTGTCAAAGGTGTTTGGTTCAGGCGACGTCAGTTTCTAGTGTATGAAGTGGACATCGGAGATTAGGTTAGCAGTGACGAGGTGTGGAGGTTGATGTACATGGTGAGGTGTTTATGTGGCAACGATGATCGTTATTGGTTGGAGACATTGATGGTGCGTCTCGGGACGGAACATGTGATGGGTGATTGGTCGGCCATCGTGATGGGTGTGTGACTCAAGAGAGATTCATATCGTTTCCCGAGATTGGTGATGATGACTTTTAATTTGAAATTTGAATTTTTTGGGTTTTTTTGGAAGGAGTTGTGGCGGGTCTCGGTTCAGGTTCGTCTGAGTTCTGAATTTTTCATGCTGTAAGTGGGGTTTTTACGGGTGGTTTGTGGAGGTCTTGTATGGTTCCCACTTACCTAAAAAGTGGATCTTTAAAAAATTAAAAAAATGGAGTTGATAAAATATGTGTCTCAGGATCATCCCCAAAAATATAAAGATATGGTCCACTACATTGGCTATGAACATTATAACAATCTATTATGCCATATATTACTTTATATTTATATTTTATATTATATTTTTTGAGATTAAAATATTGAGATGTTATAGAAATTAACATTCCATAGAGCTTAAATTTCCAGAAAAAAGTTATCAAAGAGTTGCATTGATCCAACAACCCTTATTTCAGTGTTATATCATATTCCTAGGCACATGAATAATAATATCATTTAAAATTACTTTTTAAATTTTTTATTCATATAAATATATGGTATTATAATTTTTTAATATTTTATTATTCATATATTACTCATTCTCATTCATCATAAACTTTTCTGGAGCTATTACTATATCAATGTAAGAGTTCCAAATTCTTCCATTTCAATGACTATTTGATATTATTTTCATGTAATTTATGATAATATATCCATTTTATTTTGATCCTTTAGATTTATTATAGATTATAGAATACCCATTACTTTATATCCTACCCTTTCCATAAGTCGTTATCATACCAAATTAATGGTTTCCAATTATAGCATTACATTTCTAATTTTAGATTATTTGGTTATGTTTTATTTTTAGATTTCGTTTCATATAATTCCATGATTTTATAACAATTTTATATTCATGGATTTTTTATATTATGGATGTGAGATTAACCATTCCCCACCATCAATATGTTTTAATAGGCCTTTGTAATGCCTATGTAAGTGTTTCCCATTCCTTCTACAACATTTCTTATTTTAAATTCATTTCTTATAAAAAATTCTAAAAATCATTTTATATAATTTCATTATTATATTCATAACTATTTAGAATTATGCTAAAATATAGTTAATTTTATATTAATTATTTGATCTCATTTTTCCTTTCTTATAAGACATTGGTATTTAAAGTAATTATTCTCAATCAACATGTAATATCCATGAATTTAAATTAATATAATTTTGACAAATTACTTCATTAATATTAAATAATTAAATGAAAATTTCATTTAGTTTCATTTAATGATATAAAAATAGAATATATATTCATAATTATTAAACTAGAAGAAAAATTATACATTTATTAAATTATAATAGTGTAAAATTGTTATTTATATTGAAATTATTATTGAATTTATTTGTATTATTATATTGAATAATTTTAAATATATATTTTTAATTCATGTATCATAATGTCCTTTTTTTAATAATAATTATAAATCATTTATAAAATAACCTTGATAGAATATGTAATTATTTTTAGAAATTCAATTTTATTTGATAACCTTATTATAGTTATCTAGAATTATCTTTTCAAATCATCATTTTAATAGAAAATTTTCAAATATATTTTAGTATTTAACATCGTATTATACATTATTTAAAAGTGGTACTATTTTTGTGTATAATCATATAAAATAAAAAAACATTTACCAACTTAACTCATTTTATACGTATCATTGGAATCTAATAAATTGATAAATAAAATTTTTCCAATATTATAACATTTTATCTTGATTTTTAAATATATACAATAATTGATTTAATATTTGTGTCATTTTTTCATATACTATGGGGTGATTTAGAACTCTAAAAAGTCAATTTTAGATTGTTATGTAATGAGTTTCACACTAATCTAATATTATGATTCAATTACTATATTCAACCAAAAATTTCATTTCGAATATATATGTAGTTATATTATCCTAAATTTAAATTATATTTAGATATGGTAGTCATTAAAAATCTAAAACAGTCATCGAAAATGAATTATGAAAATAATATATCCATTTCACTACAAAAAATGTATCTTACTAAATATTTTTTTTAAAAAATATAGGATTTTACAACGTATAGGATTTATTTTTCAAAAAATATTTTGTTTTGAGAATAATATTTTCAAAATGATCATATGATCATTTTTTATATATTTCATTAAAAGAATATTTTTTGGTGAATAATGGAAGATGAAGATTTTAGAATAATTTATGTTTTATGACATTATCACGATATAAATATTTTTCAAAAAATTATAATACATTTTTTTAGGATATATGATTTATTAATTGGGTTTAATAACCCATTTAAATACAATATAATTAATTATCAAATGTATAAATAAATTCTCAATATCGATGTTATATTATATGTATAACTATATTAGATTCATTAAGTAGTATATATTTTAATTATATGGTATCATTCTATTTTTTTTTTGTCATAAAATTTCAAATAGACCTATATATGTTAATCATATTATAATAAATTTCATATTATTCAACATTATTCATAGTATGAATCCTAAATATTAAAATAATAAATATATTATTCAATGTTACCCCGCTAAATTCATAAACAAGTACCCTCCCTCCTCCCCTCCCTCATCACATATAAAACTCTTAATATATATATATATATATATATATATATATATATATTCTAGTATCCTACTCTAAACACCCCGAAAAACATTCATAAGTCCCAACTCTTTCTCAAAAACCTGCCTATGAAGGCAATTGACTCAATCTGATGGAGGTGACTAAAATAACACGGTAAGGGTTTCAATATATTTCATTCTATTCTTATACTAGGGTGTTTTTTATGAAACACTCACCACACTTGTTAGTAAATGATTACTAAATATCAATGTTATTATTATAACTTTAACAATTTATCAATTTGAAATTTCCTATTTCCTCTCATCAAACCATTTATCATAAGATATTATTATGTAGAAATATAGGTTTCAAAAATGATTCCTTTTCCATATCTTTCCACTCATCCCCTTTTGATAACATATTTATCTTTTAATAATAACATCAAAATATAAGTATAATTATATTGTAATGATTTAATAAATCTAAAATTTTTATTATTTTTCTATTATTTTGAAATATATTTATAAATATCACTCACACGTGGTAGTTTTATACTATATAAGTGAACGATGATGTAGTTTCAACATATTTTTGAAGATATATTCATTAAAATGAATATAATGATGGAATATAAAATTAATAATAAAATAATTCAATCTATCTCACACCCCTAAACTTTATTTCCCTTATAATTTTATTTATTTATTATCTCACAATATTTTCTTCTTGTTTTGGGATGACCCTGATTGAAATTTGGAAAATCTAAGATGTTTTCTCTTGTCATATGGTTTGGGCATAAAATTACCTCCTGGTTTACCAAACTGTGTTATATGCCGTTATTTATTTTACCTTTTTTGTATGGTTTAGTTTGTACAATTTAGCATAAAAATACTGAATACCATTACATAGAATACTTTCTAGTATATTTTTTATATGAACAGTTAATATGAACAGGTAGGGTATGGTTTTGGGAAAACTATGTGATTCACAGTGGAAACTGTAAGGGTGAACCTTACTTGTGAATCTCTTAGTTTCTATATTGGTAATAGACAGATGAAACTGTGTGATAATCCTATGAGGGAATAAGTTTTATAACAGAGGGGATTATATAGTTGGTGAATTGTTTAGTAAACTGTGTGGTGTAAACAGACAGTTTTACTAGAATTTCGTTTTTTAAATTTATTTTATATACCTCTTCAAACTAAATCCTCCAACCCTATATTCAATACCCATTTGGATAACATGCCCTATTTCTCTATTCACCTTTGCTTTTCCTCTCTTTTATTGTTATTTCTTAGCATTTCATCAAGAATTTGGATTGATTTCTCACGGTAATCACTTCTAGTTCTCTTCTCCTCATCTTTTCCTTCTTTTTTATCTTTTATAATTCCATGGTAAGGTCATGGAAAGCTAGTTCATCCTATTAATAAATTTAGTAAATTAAAGGTTTTGTGATTTAATGGTGTGGTTGGGTTATTGGTGAGTTATAATTGAATTCTATGGATTCCTTACTGCCTCTCTCAGTAGAACTGATGTATTGGGGTATATTTCCATTTCCCCTAGCCATTAATTTATTCAATCATGAGTAATTTCATGTTTACATTCATGAATTGGATATAAAATGATAGTATTAAATGTTTTAAAGATTATTTGGAAAGGAAACGAAGTTTTTACTCAGTTTCCATTGAATATAAAGTGTTTCCCTTTTTAATTTCTTATCTTAAAACTATTTTTCTTGACCATTCACACTTAAAGTTTGATAAAATGCCAAAATGGTCATTATTAATGAATTTTTATATTTCATGTTTTTTGGTCTTAAATCATTTTTTTATTTTCTTATTTTAATATTTTATGGTTTCTATTATTATTTAAAAAGTGTCCATATTGATTTATTTCTTTATAAATGTTTTAAAGTCCCAGTTCATGCTTTAAAAGAGAGGTTTATTTATAAAAATGACCTTGGAATATGCACCTAGATTTTTTTATTTAAATAATTGATGAGATTTCACATGGTATAAAACAAATTTATTATATTGATGATTTTTTGAGTAAGACGTTATTCCTATGTGAGGTTTTCAGGGGTGGGGCATGCCTATGGTGACTAATTTGTGTATTTAAAGGTGTATTTATATCCATATTTTGTTTGAAATGTGGTATTAAATTACCCTAATTTTATACATCATGGGATATCAATAGTAGATAATATATATTATGAGAACACATTTTATACTAGTATAAGATCATGCTCTTACTAGTAGAATCTAGTATAGTGTTCATATTACTTTATGAATATCCCCTCAGTTAGGGAATGAATCAGTGTTAGGGTTGTTGGATTGATACATTCTTACTAATTTGGATGGATCATATAATAGTATGATCTAGTAATTCCCATGAACTCTGAGGTCTCTAGGATCACTGGTACATAATAATATTGTATTTGATATGTTTCCTTTATTACAATGATAGTTAGATATCCATTTATTTACATTTCCCTTAATATGTTTTTTCTATTATTATTTTCTATGGGGTTATTTCTTAGGGATGACTTGGAATTTATTCGGTAAAAATAAATTGATGACTTCTTATTATGAATATGGTTTTTTCTATCATTTTTATCAAATCTTAAAAAAAATGCCTCTTATAAAATGTTTTTACCTCCATATATGAAATGATATTGGGTTAATTAAAATAGAAAACATACTATTTTTTTCTTTTGATCCAAAAATATAATCCTATATTTTTTAAATTGTATTTCAAACTCTCTTGAAATAGATGTTTAATTTAAATAAAATGTGTGGGGTGTGGTTTCCTCAGGAATACCTACTGGGTTTTTTTCTCATGACTATATATATATATATAAATATTAGCTTTAGGTTTAGAATATGGTCACTCGTGGAGTAGTTACAGTACTGTTGTTGGATGGAAACTTGTAGAGTGATGTGGATAAAGGTTTTAGTATTGTATTAGATACATTAGTATTTTTTGTATCATCCAAGTCGAATAGAATTTTATAAAATTCTATATTCAGTTTTTTATATCTCTTGAGATATAGGATAATTCATTTTTTATTCCATGTTTAGTTTTTATTATTTCTAAAACAATTTATTTCATTTCAAAAATATCTCTAATGTATAAAGTGTTCATTCAAGAAATCTATATGGAAGCTCCATGTTAAATATTATTATTCCAAAATAAATCATTCCCATTTGTTATAATTTAAATCATTGGTTCATGTCACCAGTTCATGGGTATTGGGAACTCCACTTGTGAAAGTCCCATTCCCATGTGAGTGCCAGTATCAGGGGTGTATCCGAGTTGGTTCTTGAAAACAATTTATCAGAGAACCCTTTATTATTTGGGTGTGTTTGTTAAATTTGAGTTAATACTAATGGAGCTCAACTAGCAGGAGATTCAAGAGTCCAACTAACTCTTAGTCTCAATGAACCTTGAGATGATTTTTTTTTGGGTTTTATATATTTAATTTTAATCATTACTTATTTATTCTGGGATTGTTTTGTTCTAATTTGGTGATATTTGTGATTTTATCCAAGTTATTTTGTTGATTAATAGGTTTTTTGTGTTTTGGAGGTAATAAGGGTGGAATAATTAGAGGCACATAATTATCCCACATTATCTGGAAAACCCTTTGAAGACAATGAAAATAGTATCATTTTTTTCTAGTGGTTGTTTCATGATTGGAACATGGTTGACCAAATGGTGTGGCCAAATTTGGTATATACACTACCCCATATAAAATAATTAGACTAATTTCTATCTTTTAATTTTTTGGGTTATTGGTGGATTTTATGTAGTGATAATTAATGGGGATTCAAAAATAAAACATTTATTTCCGAGGGAGTAAAGGGAATATTTTTAAAAATTCTAGAGACATTTTAGGAAATTTTTAAACAAACAGTGATTTAGTTTGGAATGAGGGAAGATAGTTTTAAAAACAAGGAGGCTATTTTTTTAATGATATTGGGATGTTTTAAGTGAAAATAGTTAGTGTTTTATGATTTAATATAGTTATGATAATAAATGGTAGGTTTTTAAATTTATAAAAAGGATTTATGAAATGTTTTAGAACAATTATTTTGTTCTGGAATGTTATCAGAAGAAATAATAAAGTATTTTTAAAATTACACATGGATATTTTCATTTGATGTTTTGGAATATATAACAGTGGTTGAAAAAAAAAGTTATTAGAATAAAATGATTTCAGATCTCATAAGTGTTTAAATGAATATTTTTTAAATGAAAACTTATGGTTTAGAACATGGGTGTATAGTTTTGAAATCATTTAGAGAGGAACATTGATTTTGTTTGGTTATAGTTACTTATTTCATAGATTTGTTCATGTGAGTTCGAAATAATATTTTATTAGATGATATTATATGTTTATAGATCTTGATTAGTCTTATGTTTATTGTTCTATTTGAATAGTTATTCTTAGAAAGTTATGAAGGGATCATAGATACCCATGACCTTAGATATTCTTTTAGAGTCATACCTCTTAGGACTCAAGTATAACTTTACAAGTAATTGATTCTTACCATACTCTAAGGGGTGTGTTGAATCAAACACTTATTTTTCCTTTTCTCATGTTAGTGGTTGAAGAATCATTGGATGTTTGATTCTTCAGAGATGAATTTATCCAAACCTTATTCTGTGAGTGTTCTTATCTAATCTAGATCCCTTGTTGATGTGATCAGTGGGGAAATGGTGGTGAATTTTATTTCTATGGGATATCCTAGGGTAGTTAAGGACCATGCCAATTTTTTTCAGTGAAGTTATTCTATCATATTGGGAGAAACTTCTTCTATGGTCTAGTGTGATAAAATTTGTAGGATAATGGATGTACCAATGATTGGTAATTCTAGTTGTTACCTTTTTCATTTTAAATATAGTTTTTTTTGTGATTTAGGACTCAAGTATGTCCATATAATTTGATACATAGCATAACAAGGAATGTTTTATTTTACTTATAATGTTGAGTATCTCTCTTTTAAATCTAAACCAATTCTTTTTTAATGATCCTCGATTTTGAGAGATGATAGAGTTGTATTGTGGATAATTTCCATTATTCTGATTCTAATTATTTGATGGATGGGTTTGGGGTTCACCTTCCATGTTTATGGTCTCTAACATGGGGAGATAACATGCCCTGTTTTTTGAAGTTCTAATCTCATTCCCTTTATTTTACTAGTTATTTATTCTTCATTGGAATCTTGGGAGTAATTTTTTGGTTTGAGTGAGTTAATTTTTTAGATTAATTCTAAATATTGTGGGGATACCACTATTTTCAATCCATTAATTGATGGGTTTGACTTTTTTCCCTATGATCTGTAGTGCCTGATTACCTAACCCATCCCTTCTTTGAATTGGAAGTTCATTTCATTGGTTCTTTATCTTTTTACTATCACATTTTTAGGTATTTCTTTATTTTCCCTTATGCAAGGATTTTGGAGCATGTGATAAAATAAATATTTGTGATTGTGGTAAAATTAATATTATATGTTTAGAATTTTCAATAGTCATTTAAGAGATGAATTGAGATTTAGAGATAAATTTGGATCATCTTGGTTAGTGTAATGTATTTTATCTTGATTTTGGTAATAGTGTTCCATGATTTTTAAAATTGGTTTCTCATTGAGGAGGTTGAACCTCATAGTTCCCTTTGTTCATCCTCTATATCGAGGACTTTCTAGGGGTATAATGTGTTATGATGGGGAGAATTTTCACACCCTAACAATTTTTATCCATATTATTACATTTATTTGTTTTCTATTAATCTTTCCCTTGTGTTTCAGGCCTAACCTAATTGGAATTTTAAATATTCATGAAGTATTCACCTATTTCATGGTTGGGTTTTATAGTGACCACAAGACTTATCAAAATGTGCTAACTAATCTTCTATAGTATTCTTTTGGAACATGATTTATTTCACATTGTTTAGCATAAACCATGACTATACCCTTACGTAGAAGAGTTTCAAGTTTATTTTGAATGTTCACGGGTAGCACATAGTGTGGGGAAAACCACATGGTTCTTAATGGAAACGGTTTAAGTGATGATTATGAGAGATTTTTTTTGGAACATTGATTGTTTACAGTTTAAAGAAACCATTTTGTAATAGTGTGAGGGACTTTAGGTCATAATAGAGAGGTTTTTACAATTGATGCATGGTTTGGAAAGTCATACATCTAAACTGTGAAACCTTCCCAAAACCTAAAAAGATAGAAAATACACTTTTATCCCTATTAGAATTAAATAACCCAACCCTCCATTATTTCCCCATTTGGATTGAAAAAACCATGACTCTCCTCCCCTTTGATTTCTCTCCATCTAATAGTGATTTCCTAACATTTCATCAAGCATTGGGCTCGATTTCTCAAGATAAACACCACTAGTTCTCTTCTCCTAATATCCTCCTTATTTTTTATATTTTCTCTTTCCTTGTGTAGGTAATGAAAAAATAGGGAAACCCTTGAATCATATTTTAAATTGGGGGTTCCTTGGTTTTAGTGTTCTTCTTTATTTGTTCTTTCTTTTTAGGGATTGATTATTTCTTCTATTGGTGGAAGCAATGTACTGAAGTAGGAAGAACCTTGAATTAGGCTTTGAATTTTAAAATCTTTATTGACTTCATGTTTAAATTCATCATTTTGTTATAAAATTATTGTATTGATTTTTTTATGATTATTTGGGAAGAAAACAAGGTTTTTACTTAGTTTACATTGAATGAAAAGGTGTTTCCCTTTTTAATTACTTATCTTAAAACTATTTTACTTTTCTATGTACACCATATGTTTGATAAAACTCAAAAATATCCTATATTAATGATTTTTAATATTTCAAGGGGTGTGGGTTTCAAAATAGTTTTAAAATGGTTCATCAAATCTTTTAGGGTGTGCCTGGTTTATTAAAAATGGGTCTTATAGTATGTTTTTAATGAAATTTTATAAGTCACTATTGGAACTTTTAAATAGTTTTTTCTTGATAAAAATTACCTTGGAATATTAACATGGCCTTGGTTATTTAAAAAATGGATAACAGTGTCCTTGTAATTGGATACATTCATTATATTGATGATTTTGTGAGCAATGGACTATTTTAAAGAAGCGTGATCTAGAGTTATACTTGCATATGGTTTCTAATTTATGTATTGAGGCATATATTTATATCCATATTTTGTTTGTCTGGGATTATTGGCTCACCCCCACATTATAAATCATAGGAAACAAAGTGTAGTTAGTGGAACTTCTGTGAACACATGTTGCACTTGTTTAACATCATGCTCTGAATAATGTTCTCTAGTATGTTGTTTTACCTACTTTGTTAATTTACCCCACATTTTGTGAAATAGGGGAATGGTCGGTAATTAAGATGGTTATATTACATTAGGAATGCAAACTTGGATGGATCATGTTTTAGTATGTTCAAATTTTCCCCTGATATCCTTGGTTCCCATGATCACTAACACTTGACTATACTGAATTTGATATGTTTCCATTATTACTGTGATGATAAGCTATCGTTTCTTTATTTTTTTCCATGCATTGTTGTTTTTATTGTTATGATTTCTTCTGGATGACATGGTAATACCTTTTGTAAAAATAAATGTATGACTTCTTGTTTTTAAAATGGTTCAGATCATTTTTTTTATTTTATAAAATCTTGTAAAGAAAATCTCTTAAAATATATTAATCTCTAAGTTTTAAATGGTATTATTTTAAAGGAAATATAGAAACATATTGTTATTTTATTTATATCTAAGTGAGAAAAAACTTTTTTTTATAAATTATATTTCAAAATACCTTTAAGTGGATCTTCGATTTAAAGGGATGCATGAGTTGTGGTTTCTTTTGGAATTCCTACTAGGATTTTATATGCACACTTGTGTGTGTATATATATATATATATATATATTAGTATTTTGGTTTATAATATGGTATATTGTGAATTAGTTATGGTGTTGTGGTTAGATGGTGAATTCTAGAGTGACATAGAGACCATGTTATGTATTTTTTTAGTTCTTCAATATTTTTTTATCAACCAAGTCAACTACCCCTGTATCATATTTTTATTTTAGTTTTATGTATTTCTTGATTTGGATACTTGTTTATTTGATTTGAATTATTTGGTTTTTTATATTTTTAAAAAGTTTTACATCATTATATATTGATATCTAACATACATAGTGGTCATACCAAACCTCAAGGGGAAGATCTCTATTGAATATCTCTATTTTGGTTGAAATTGTTCCCATTGGTTATTCTTTGTGGCCATGTTTCTTTTCTCCAGTGTGAGGAGATCTATAATACCCCTTGTATACTTTAAATTCTAGCTCAGGTGACCTGATCAGGGGTGGACTAGAGTTTTTTCATGAACATATATATAATTCAAGAATAATAAAATAGGTATGATAAAAATCATAATAAATGTAATAAATAATTTCTAATTTAATAATCTAAAACATGCTTACAAAAAAACATTAAAATTTAAAAATATTTTGTGGAATATTTTAAACTATTTCACTACCTTAAATTTATAATGATATGAATACTATATATTAAAACCTAAGTTGTTTATAAAAACATTGAACAATCCCCATCAACCATTACCATTTAATTAAGGAAGATTTCTAATCTTAAAATAAATGTATTCAAAATATCATAAACATGAAAGATTAAAAAAATGGATAATACATGATAATAAATGTATTAAATATAATAGTAAATATGAAATAAACATATATAAGTTTCCTAATGATTAAATAAAAAATAAAATTTTAATTATCCATGGGGTCAATATACATATGAAGTACACTGATACATGAGGTAAGTGTTTATTTCTAAATCCAAAATCTTTTCAATTATTATTCCTTAATATCTTATCCCCTTTTTTTCATATCCCGGATTTATAATATATTCATTATTTTTTCCATTAAATTTTTATGTATTTACAGTCTTCTTTTAACCGTCATGGATTGGATTTTTAGACATCACTTTTTCATAAGGAATTTTTTGAGTTTTCAATTCTTTTGGATATTTTCCCTATCACCCTTCACCCCTATCTTATTCTTTTGACTATTTACAAAATGATTCTATTATGTTATTTATAATTGTATCATATAGATTACTAATGGTATAGTACTAAAAAAATTCTACCTTCAATTTATTTTCTTATGATAAAACATATGAAGTTTATAATTACATATTTTCCAATATCAATCTTCCTCTATATGATTCATCATCATTAAACCTTTTTTAATTTTCTCATTATTTTACAATTAATTATTAATTTTTTGCAAAGAATTTATATTACATTTTGATAATGATTACTAAAATTGACTTATTGCACTAATTTTATAATAATTTTACCCAAGTAAAAAAAATTCTTATAAACATTTCTCATTTATTTCCACTCTATTCATTCCAATATTATTCTTTAAAGAAATTATTTATATTATATTTTTTATTGAATTTTCAATTTTTGAAATATTATTCATTGTAAAATATTTCAAAAAAATTAGTTCTTACTCAAAAATGAAATTTTTTATTTTTATCTCAATGTTTCAAAAAAACTAAACAATAATTTTCTTATAAATTCTATAATTTCATTAATTTTACTGAAGAATTTTTCAGATTCACTAATACTATTTTATATTCCACCATTTTGAACATTTATTAAATTTTATTTTCTCAATTGATATAGGTTTTATCAGATAATACATTAACAAAAAAATCCTTTGTAATGTTATACAAGTTCCAATATATTTTGGGTGTTTAATAAAATTATATAATTTCATGACGCCATGTTTTATGATTATTATATTTTTAATCATGGTCATTTATTTTGAATTCAATATATTATTCAGTTAAACAGTCCATTCATTCCGGGATCACATATCTTAGTTCATTACGATCTATTTTAATACCTATATGTCACGTTGATAATGTTTTTCCACTTACTGATCATTTAAGCACACTCTTATCATATTTTTTTGTATTTCCCCGGGCCATCATAGAGTACAATGAGATTTTAATCAAATTATAAGGGGTCGATGATGATAATTTCCAAAAAAAATATAGTTTGATGATGTAAACTGTACCTAGTTCCAAAAGAAATCAAACATTTGATTTTGGGTATTTTTAAGCTTCATGTTATTTATAAGATGCATATATATTTCAATCAAGATTTAGAAGTGTGGACCTAGGGAACCTTAGTTCATATCAATGTAGAGTTTGGTTATTTATTGAAATTACGATGACATAAAATACAAGTATAAATCCTTATATTGATAACCATTACTTATAGAGTACTACATATAATATAACTTGTATTAAACTATAAAGAATAAAATTTCTTATACATATTGTTTGAGACATATTATGATTTTATCATAGTTTCTGCTTAAGATAAAATTTGGGTTTTGTGCCTTTTTTTGAAAATTTTAAAGAGCATGGATAAATGTTCATTAAAGAGTTAAATTCGTGAAGAATAAATTTAATTAAAGAGGTTTTAATATAACATCCCAAATTTTCAATTATTTTTTTATAAAAAATTTCCCTCAAATTTATACAATTAAATAAAAATTTCATTTGGTTTTTTTAATTCTATAAACCCATAATTTTTATACATAATTATTAAATAATAATTTTAAATTAAATTTATAAAATAATAAAAATTAATTGTAGCTTATCCTGAAATAATGATTTTAAGAATCTTTATAAAATTAATATTTTACCCATTAATAACCCAATAATGAATAATAATAAAAAAATGTTAATTCATGTATTAAAATGATAAAGTATGTATAACATCTAAAATGGCCTAATAAAATCACTTTTGTAGAATTTATTATTACTTTTACTTGTTAAGCCTTATTCGATAACTACATAACAATTATTTATTATTATATATTAATATTTTCATTATAAAAGTAACTTTTTAATGGTAATGTAACTTTTAACATTTTATTATACTTTTTCTATTAGTTATATACTAGAAACATATAACCATAGAATGTGACATAATAATTTTTAGTGTCATATGACATTTAATGTGCGTTATAAGAAAATAATATGAGGTTATATAACATTTTTAAGTGTAAGACCACGTTATTGAGGAATTTTTAAATCACATAATATTTCAAATAAGGTCTAAATTTTCATAATCATATTCTATGTACATATTTTTATAACATACTGTTTTCCTTTTAAAATTGTACGTATTGGGTTTTACACTGAAATATTGTGATGAAATATTTATTATTTTCATTTAAAATTTAATTTCTAATATATAAATATTTATCCATATTATCATACAATGGAAATTAAATTTGTATAAGGGTATCATTAGATAACTGAATATATTATTTTCCTCACATTTTTACCATAATATATAAATTTCATGCCACAAAAACCATCATTGTAAATATTTATTGAAATTATAAATTTATTCTAATTAAAAAATGAATTTTATATAAGATAAATAATTTTTTTAATCCGTTTGTAAAAAAATATTAGTGTTAGACAGGGGGATCCCCTTTCAGGCATTATCTTTTCTTTTATAGAGGATTATCTAAGCATGCTTCTTCTTAATATGGTGAACAAGGGTTAATTTTCGACCATCAGATCGAAAAGAGGTATATCTGCTCCCTCCCATCTATTTTTTGTTGATGACATTTTATTTTTTACTCAAGGAGACAAGAAGAATATCAAAAATCTCACGAATTTTATCATGAATTATGAAAATGTCTCCGGCCAAGAAATTAGCTGGAGAAAGTCCTTTATATACTTTGGTAATAGTATTTCAGCTTCAAGGAAGACTCGTCTCATCAATGACCTCATAATAAGGGATGCATCATTACCTTTTGTTTATGTTGGCATTCCATTGTTCTAGGGAAAACCTTGTGGATCAAACTTTATAAATTCCTTGAGCCAAATTATAAAAACACTTGCCTCTTGGAAAGGTAAGTCAATATTAATGGAATGATGTATTTTTCTTGTTAAGCATGTGGTGATTTAAAATCTAGTCTACTCGTTTATGGTGTATCTATAGCCTACCTCTATCATTAGGAAAATGAACTCTATGATGAAAAACTTCATCTTGATTGGCAGTATACTATAAAAAATATCATTACTACCTCATGGAAAAGGTTCTATAAGCCCCATATACTATGAGGTCTTTGCATCAAGAAAATGGAACTCTCCAATATATATTTTTAGGCCATTTTCATGTGGATATTAAGTAATAACTAATCCTCTAATCCGGGATTTCATAGAACAAGATTTATGGTGAGGCTAATAGTAGGAAAAAGGGATATCTCGAATCCTCCTTTTGGCCTGGACTGAGATCTATTTTCCAGAAAATTCTCACACACTCCCACTAGCTAGTCAATATGAAATCTTCCATGTGCTTTTGGAATGATAACTAGACAGGATCCCCGACTCATTGATTGATTCAACACCTAGGATCATGCTATTAATCATAATATCTCGATTAAGGAACAATTAGAAAATGTGTATATGCTTCCGGATGATATTGCCTCTACAGTTTCCAGCTATTATTTTGTTGGGACCACTTTTTGTATGAAGTTTTATTTTTTGTCAATGGTTGTCAATGATGGTCAAAATGAAGAAGGATCTCCAAAGTTAATATAGGTTGGTAGAAGTGATAATTCCTAGATAATTGTTATGGATTCAAATAATTGGATGACACACTTGGGAAATTCTCCATGATGTTAAGTCAGACGATTGATGCACTGATCCTATGTTCAAAGAACTGGTGTCAAAGTTGACACATTGTTGAAAACAATGAATTTAGATGAAGTATCATCCATGTGAGTATGATTGAAGTGCTTTGTAAGTCATGTTCCAAAAATATTAGAAGAGGAGGAAAAGATAAAGGGTTCATTGGCATGGCATTCGATGATGGATAGGCAAGGTGGTTGAAGATGAAGAGGAAAAGAGAAAGCATGCATGTGATTTGATTTCACAATCTGACGATGCTTTTCTATTCTGTATTTCACATAGATCATAAGTTGGTTGAAGAACTTGTGATGAAATCCTTTTGAAGGAAAGGGGGAGAAATGGTGATTCCAATCATATAATGTTTTGATTGGAATGAATGATGATGTTGTAATAAAAGGGAAGTTTTAGTAAATTCCATGGGGAATCTGACAATGTTGAAATTGATTATTCAAAGCATATATATCATGGTAGAAGAAGTTCATGATGAATGCCAAAATATAGTGAAGTGTCAATGGTGTTATTTCCAAAGCAGATATTGAAGGAGTGAACGAGATGTGGAATGGTGAAGGAAATCAGCAAAGGATGGGAATAGTGTACCATGGTCCATGGATAACATACCATGATATGGGAATGGTACATGGAAAATGGAAATGGTACATGGAGCAGTTTTCAGAATAAAAAAATGGTACACGGCCAAAGGAGTTGTTGTACGTAGGATGGATCATCATTGGCGGGAGAGATGCAGTATATAGAACTGAAGTCTTACAGTATGTGGAAGGTCAATGGTATGTGACAGAAACATGGTACGCAGTGAAGGTTTGTGGCATGAGAAGTAGTATGTGGTGGAGGATCGCAATACATAGGATAAGTAGTATGTGGTGAAGGTTGTCCCACATTGAAAATTTGGGTAAACTTGGTAAGAGAAATTTTCATAGTTTATTACATATATAAAGAGTGCTAATCCCATCATTAAGTTTGAGAGATTATCATTATAGAACATCATTCACTCCGGGAAGAAATTCGGCGAAGCCCAAAAGTGGTTCGAGAGGAGTATTTCGCATAAGAGAAGTGGTTTGCATGAAAGAAATTTCCCTGAATGTTCTTGCGAGGATTCATAATCTAAAAAGTAAGTATGTTATGTGGAGGATGATATCTAGTAAATGGAGGAGGAATTTCGGTACGTGGAGGTGGATGTCCGGTACATAGAGGAAGAAGACGCAGTACGCTGAGAAAGCTTAGGTATGTGGAAGCAAAAGTATTCAATGAACAGAGAATAATTAATGGACAAAGGGTGGTTTTTGGAAGAAAGGACGGTACATGGATGCAGATTAGGCATAGTATGTGGAAGTAGAGTAGGCACAATACGTGGTTCTGGTGCTGTACATGAAGTACACTTCGTACGTGGTTCCAATGTAGTACGTGGAGCAGGTACAGGTACGCGGAGCATGCACTGTATAGGGAGCAGTCATGGTATTCTGAGTAGGTGTGGTAAGTGGAGTAGTTGCGGTACGTAGAGTAGGCATGGTATGCAGAGAAGGTGTGGTGTGAAGAAATGAAATAGGGATGGTACACAGAGGAGATATGATTCGCGGAGAGGGGATCCGCTAACTATACCCGGTAGACAGTTCGCGAAGGAGAAAGGTGGTTCACCATAATGAAAAAGAGAATAAGAACAATTGTGGACAACATATACTAAATTATCCATGCCATATTAACTATGATGATTCTAAGATGATCTGGTCCTCATTGTTTTAACAATCACAAAAGGATGTTTGTGACTCTAGAAATAAGAAGAAGAAGTTTCAGTGGAGTAGGTTTTTCACTGAAGAAGGAAGAGAATAAGATTGTGTAGATTTCAGTTCTACTACTGGGAAAGAACAAGAGGGTTACTTGAATGCTACTAAGAAAGTAACAAGTGAAGGGTAGAAGATCAAGCAGTAGTTTAACATCCAATAGGTCTCAGTACATGGAAGAATCCATTGGTGTTGCAAACCCTATTCATGAGGAAGAAGATTTTCTTGAGAGGAAGTATAAAGAACTAGAAAGGATATGCAAGTTGAACTAGGTTGTCACAAGTTTAGGTAAGAGGATTGTTTCCCTCCCCCTCCAAAGTGTAGGGACCCACACTGACTAGAGTATTGTTTTCTTAGTCAACCCACTATAACAACATATCACATTATAGTGGAGAATCCATGCCCTGGTTATTCCCATGCATGTAAAGTATGTAACTTCTCTTATTGGGTGGCAAACCATGTAAAAATATCATGTTCATATTTTTACATTTTTAAATTATTTCACGCGATATGGAAAAGATAATAAGAGAATTAAGATCCTAAAAGGTCAAGAGGTACAAGGATAAAAAATTGGAATTGGTTTAAAAAGTCCCCAATAATGATTCACCCCTCTCAGTGTTAGGTATATCCCATGTTGTTCCTCTCAATTGGTATCAGAGGGATAGGTTCACCTATTTTGGATTCTCTACAGTGAATTTATTCTCTTTGGAAGACCTGGTTTTCTTTCCTGAGTTATCAATGAAGTGAACATTTAGCGAAGATTCAGTTATTTATGATAAAAAGGCTATACCTACCAATACCATGATGAACCATAAAAAGAATGAGAAGAGAAGGTTGAAGAATAAGTCTCTCTTATCTTCATAAGAGGAAGCGTTTGGATCTCTATACCTTACTGACAAATAATACATATCAGACATGGAATTTAATGATAACGTGGGTTAATTTTCCACCAAGAAGATGGATAACCTTCCTACCTCAAGTGACCAAGAGGTATGTGTTAGAACATTTGGAAATTATTCTCATGATGAAAACGATAGCACAAGTGGTGATGATCAATCTAAAAACACTCAAGATTTATCAGTTGAAGTATTTAGAATGATTCTTTATAGTATCCCTAAAAAAACTATCTCACTTATTTGTGGAGTATTTCAATGCATGCAAGAAGATATCACCCGACTTGAAGAAGAAAATGATGTTTTGGAGAAGGGCTTACAAGTAAAAATTTGTGAATGTTTAAAGCTATCTAGACAAGTTGGATCCTTTGAAGAAACAAAGAGGGAATTTGAAATGAGTTCCTCAAAATGGATCAAAGAAGTTGAAGAAAAGGAGGGATTCAATAAGACTCTAGAAGAGTAGATCCATGCACTTGAAAAAGAGTAATAAAGTTAAGGAATTACATTTTAAATAAAACTCCAAGAAGATCAAAGAACTTGACTCTTTGTTACAAAACAAAGTGATGTTGCATTAAGATGAATTTGAAAGATTAAAAATGGATTTTGAAGAGAATATAGCTATGATTGAAGACCATAAATTCATCATCAATATGAGATGTCTAGAATTGGAAGCTTAGTTGACCAATCTTGAGATGACACATATTGAGTATCCACAAAAGAATGAAATAGTAGCTTCTGGAACCCAATGTTCACTGGAGGATTTTACTATCAAAAGACCTCAAACATGTGATAAGAAGATCATGGCTTCACTAAATGATTTATCACAAGCATATGAGAAAGTAAAGGTACCACCCATACCAACTTGTACTAATGTTTCTAAAATTTCTTCTAAAAAAGTGCATGTTAAAAGAAAAATTATAAACAAGTATGAATGAAGAAAAGTGTGAAGAAACCTACCACCATGGATAGGGTGGATAGGGGAAAGAGTTTAGAAGATAGATCCCCACAAAAATCACAACTTACCAAGAAAAATATTCAACAACCTTATAAATAATATATCAATAAGTCAATTTTTTTTGTCAATACTGGTGTTGTAATAGATTTGAGCATTACGCAGTAGATTTTTGGTACAATACCTTGAATTTTAAAGCACATAGAAAGCCCATCTCAAGTTGGATAAATCTAGAGAAGAAGAAGAAACATCCACAATTTCAAAAGCCTCCATGTACTGAAAACATATTTGGAATGTTAGATAACATCTTTAATGTATGCAATAGGAGTGGTCACATGAATGGTGCATGTTCATTTCAATAAGTACCCGAAGCTAATAAGAAAAGAAGATCACAGAATCTGGCTAAAAATTTAAAAGTTGAGAAGTCCTTTGATTCTAAATCTAAGAAGGTGAATGGTAGTTAATTAAAAAGAACTACTAAGAAGGATTACACCCCGAAGAAGTCATGTAGAAGATCCAATGTGGATGCCTCAGTTCCAAATGAAATATTATTGGTTTGGACAAAAGATTTGGAAAGAATGAGGAAAATGGAAAATTCTCAGGCTAAGGCTAGTGATAAAAACAAAAATAAGACTCTACATGAATACAAATAAATTTTTTGTGTGAGGTGGAATAAGGCTGGTCTCACTGTTATAAGATGATTTGAATTTACCCCATCCAAACAAGAATTCCTCAAAAAGATGAAAGTGGCACCAGGAGATTCTAGTTCATTGAAAGCCCTTGAAGAAATAATATTCACACACAAATATATGGAAGAAATATTGAGATCCACGCAATCACTATCATCATTGATGATCAGTTGTGAACGTGTGAAGAATAGAGCATCTGGGTTGAGGAGATAATCTCAACATTGTTGTTCAAATTGATAGAGAAAGGAGGATCCACCTTATTCCCTTAAATCTTTGTGTATTGTATTTGTTCTTATAATATTGGTAATTAACGGTGAAGCAATATCTAAGGGGGAGATAACCTGAGATATAATGGTGATAAGTATTCCCTTGAGGGGGAGACACATGAATAAGCTACTAGAGTCAGTACCTCAATTAGTATCAACATCAGTTGGTATTAAATTTAATTACTCTGAAGATTTCCTGAGGTTCATGTCATTGGAAAACGTATGTCAGATATCAATCTCTAATCCTTGTTTACTCAAAATAAAAATTAGTTTAAAAAGGATAAGTGACAAAGTTAATCAGTGACATAAGAAGAGTGAATGTTCCCCAAGGCCACTTATACTTCCAATTGCACTTGAATGTTTTTTATCTTTTTGGTGAATGGAGTTTAAGAGTTCTAAGTTGATTATTTCATATCACATATATTATCCTAAGTCTAGAATGAAAGTGGAAATCCCTTAAAGATAATTACATGAGTTCTCATCTCATGAGGTATCATGTTTAGTGGGTAATGGACAGTTTTGTTGTCTAATTCAAATTCTCTTGTTTTCTACACTGAGAATTTATCAAGTGGACATAAGTTTAAATGATTAATGGAACATTTATTATGTATAGAATGATACCCTCTCTACCATGAACTTTGTATTTCTTGTCAATAAGGGAGAGATAAGTGAAATGAATGTTCCAAAGTGAGAGAAAGAAAAGTGATGGGGAGAAATAAGATTCTCATTTTAATATTGACACATTAATTTGAGACAACTTTATATTATTTCCAACAAATATAATGGGGGTTATTGTTGGGACCACTTTATGTATGAAGATTTATTTGTTGTCAACAGTTTTCAATTCTGTTCAAAATGAAGAAGGAGCTTTGAAGTTAATGTAGGTTAGTTAAAGTGATGATTCCAAGAGAATTGTTATGGATTCATATCATTGGATTCCACGCTTGGAAAATTCTCCATAATGTTTTGTCGGATGATTGATACACTAATTCTATGTTCAACGAACTTGTGTAAATTGTGACACATTGTTTAGAACAATGAATATAGATGAAGTATCATCCATGTGAGGAAGATTTCAGTTATTTGGAAGTCATGTTCAAAATAGTGTACAATAGTATGAAAAGATAAATGGTGCATTGACTTGGAATTTGATGATGTCCATGCATGGTGGTTGAAGATGAATTGGAAAAGAGAAATAATGTAAGTTCTTAGCTTTCACAATCTGATAATACTTTGCTGATCTATATTTCAAAAATATCATAAGTTGGTTGGAGAACCTTTGATGAAATCCTTATGAAATAATGGGGGAGAAACGGTGATGCTAATCCCATTTAGTTTTGATTGGAAAGAATGATGTTGTTGGAATAAAGATAATTTTTAGTACATTCCTTGGTGAATATGACGATGCTATAATTGATTGTTCAAAGCATATATACCATGGTAGAATAAGTTCATGATGAAATCCAGAAGATAGTGAAGTGGAATTTCTATTCTTTTCAAAATAGATATTGAAGGAGTGAACGAGATGTGGAATGGTGAAGGAAATCAACAAAGTATGGGAACCACGTACCATGGTACATGTACCGCATACCATGTTCCGGGAATAGTATGCGTATAGTGGAAACGGTACATGGATCTGTTCGCATAATCAAAAAATGGTACATGGAGGAAGGAGTTGTGGTACGTGGGATAGCTCATCATTGGTGGAATAAATGCATTATGCAGACCAACAGGCTTATAGTGGGCGGAAGGTCAATGGTACGTGGTAGACACACGACGCATAGTGAAGTTTCATGGTAGGAGAAGATGTATGTGGTTGAGGCTCACAATACGCGAGAGAAGAAGTATGCGGTGAAGGTTGTACCACATTAAAAATATGAGTAAAACAAATTAGAAAAAAATTTAGATTTTATTTTCTATATAAGGATTTCTAATCCCATCATTAAGTGTGAGGGATTATCATTAGAGAACATCCTTCACTCTGAGAAGAAATTCGGCGAAGGCCGAAAGTGATTCGTGAGGCATATTTCAGGTAAGAGAAGTGGTTCATGAAAAAAAAGAATTTTTTTAAGGTTCTTATGGGGATTTATAACTTACAATGGAAGTCTGATACACAGAGGATGAAGTTTGGTACATGAATAAAGGACACATAGTATGTTGAGCAAGCTTAGGTATGCGGAAGCGAAGGCAGTCCATGAACAGGTAATAGTTCACAGAAAGTGGGTGGTTCTTAGAAGTAGGGATGGTACGTAGAAGCTGAGCAGGCGTAGTATGCGGATGCAGAGCAGGAACAATACGTGGTTATAGTGCAGTACATGAAGCAGGTGCAGTACACAGTTCCAGCATAGTATGCGGAGCAGGTTCAGGTACGCGGAGCAGATGTTGTACACGGAGCAGTCATGATAAGCCGAGTATGTGGTGTAAGCGGAGTAGCTATAGTACGCGGATCAGGCATGGTACGTGGAGGAGGTGTGGTATAAAGAAGAAAAGCAAGGGGCAGTACGTGGAGGAGAGATGATTCACTGAGAGGTGATCCGCTAACCATAACAGGTACACAATTCATGAAAGAGCAAGATGATTCATCATAAGGAATAAGAGAAGAAGAAGAATTGTGGCCAACTTTTACTCAGTTATTCAGGAAATATTAACTATGATGATGCTAAGAGGAGCTGGTCCTCATTATTTTGAAAATCAATGAAGGAGGTTTGTGATTCTAGAAAGAAGAAGAAGACGTTTTAGTGTAGTTGGTTTTTCACTGAAGAAGTAAGAGAAGAAGATTGTGCAGCTTTCAGGTTTGCCGCTGAGAAAGAATAAGAGGGTTACTTGCAGGCTGCTAAGAAAGTAACAAGTGAAGAGTAGAAGATCAACCAGCTGTGTGACATCCAATAGGTCTCAGTAGTTGGAATACATTATTGGTGTTTCACACCCTATTCAACAGGGAGAAGACTATCTTAAGATGATGTATAAAGAACTAGTAAAGAGATTCTAGTTGGACTAGGTTGTCACCATTTCAGGGAATAATATTGTTTCCATCCCCCCTCCTAAGTGTATTGACCCACATTTACTAGAGGATTGTTTTCATAGTCAACCCATTATAACAACATGTCACATTATAGTGGAGAATAAATGCATTGTTCATTCCCATTCATTTCAAGGAAGTAGCTGCTCTTATTGAGTGGTGATCCTTGTAAAAATATCATGTGAATATTTTTACTATTTTATATTATTTCATGCAACAGGGAAAAGATAATAAGAGAATCAAGATCCTAACAGGTCAATAGGTACAGGGATAAAAAGTTTTAATTGGTTTAAAAATTCCACAATACTGATTCACCCCCCCCCCCTCAGTGTTAGGTATATCCCAAAATGTTTCTCTCATATTTAATTAACTATAATGATTTTATCATTTGGGAGGTGTCTCCAAATGGTATTATCGACTCAAAAAGATTATATAAGAATATTCTTCAAGGAAATCACAAATGAATTTTTAATGTAAATAAAAATTGGATTCACCACTCCAGGGTCACCTTGATATGAAATATTTCACATAAAAAACTTCAAGTGGATGCTAATCTCCAGTGAGTTGGAATTTCCTTGTATTCTAAATGTGTATTATTCCATGAAAATTGAGAGGATGTGGATCACTTATTCTTGTGCTGAAAAATCAACTCATCATTATGGAAGGTTATCCTAATCATTTTTGAGATTCATACCCCTCAAATAGATTTTGTTCATAACTTCTTTGATGCTAATCTTGATGTACATCTATCCAGCAAAATCAATTCTCTCTTTAGGGTGGCATGTGATGATATGATACACACTATATGGAGAGGTAGGAAAAAGTTCATCCACCTCCATCAGAACTTCAATGTTTGAATTTCCATTTCCAAAATCACAGCTTCTATATAGAATGAAAACAAACTTCATAGAGAAAAATTTAGCTACTCGGAAATGGACTTTATAGTCCTAAGGTGGTTGAACATTGTAGGAAAAGTTCCCATCCCTCATGGTACCATTGAAGTTTTTTGGATTCCCCCTTCATTGGCTGGATGAAATTCAACATATATGGGGCATCAAGGTGTAACCCAGTACCATCAGGATATGGGGCCATCTTCAGAGACAACAATGGGGATGTTTTTGAGTGCATTCAGGGTCCTTGTGGCCATGTCACTGCACTGGAAGTGAAATTTATGGGCTTAATTCAAGAAATATATCTTTAACATAATTTAACCTAGAGAAACATATGGTTGGAATGTGATTCCACTACTATTGTGTAAGCCATAAGGGATTTCTAGATTCACTTATCATGGAAGCTGACTGTGAAATGGGATAACTATCTTGTGAGACTCTCTTCTATGAGCTACATTATCACTCACAAATTTTGGGAAGAAAACTATATTGATGATGGTCTTACAAATATAGGGGTCAGTGAAGAGAGGTTAATTCACTTAACTACTTTTCCTGGTGACATGATTCCCCTCTTCCTTCAGGAAAAATGTAAAATACCTTCATTTTACCTCTTGTAACTTTGCTTTGATTTAATTCAAGAGCCTCAATGCTTTCTTTTCTCAATGAAATTAAAAATCCTATATTATATTTTATTCAAATATAAAATGGTATTTTATTATTTTTTACTGATAATATTAATCTCTTATTATGAAATATAAATTTTGGTACATAGAAAAAGGAAAATTTTGAGTCATGGGGGATAGAAGTAGTCAATCTTGAGAGCATCACCGCAAAAAAAAATTTCTTTAGAAGAGATACAACACTCAAATAGAAAATCAACTCTTAATATTGTAAACCATTAGAGGATAAGAAATCCACAACAAATTTTCCCTTATGGTAGATGTAAAGAATCACCACTCTTTACTGTATCATGTCTCTACAGGATCTAATGGTGTGGGCCATACTCTAGTGGAAAGAAATGAGACCTGAAATATATAGAACCAATAAATCTAATTCTTCTTCGATTATAAATAATAAAATATTCTTAGAGGATCATATTGATAAGACAAAAAAATAAGGTACAAGATTCAAAGATGATAGAATTACTATTGTCGTGGTATGTCAAGAAATCCAGAATCCTAGAACCCCTAAAATCTTGAATGACAAAAACTCCATGCATGATTTCATGAATACCAGAGTAATCTGAGTTTGTCTTGATTCCTTACGAAGGTGTTTTATAGTGCACCAAATATCTTAGTATTTACCTGGCCATGGGAGTATTTGGGGATGTAGAGAGGGGGATCTAACTCTTGATGAATGAAGAGATGTCACTTCTATTTGTAAGTGAAAAGGGAGCTATAAAATTTGAAAAATATTTTTCTTTGATACTGCTTTATGTTTCCTTGGTCCCATTATTAAAAGAATCATTGAAAATCTCTCATATCACCCAGCTGATGGCTATAAGAAGATTCATCTTAGCCTGAAAATATTAATGATCTTTTGTATTTACTTAAAAATAACTAATAATAAAATCATCGACTGAATTTAAACGAGCATCATTCTCCATTCATCCTCTGAGATTGCACCATATATATCCAGGTCATTTCCCTTCACAAAAAAATGTAAAATGGATTCCATATTTTTATTTTCATAGTACATCCTCTTTGAAACAAGGGTGATAGGTTTCTTCTTTACTTTAGTATCCAAAATGAAATAAATATTCCATTTATTCCAAATAATTAAATTCACTTTACTTTGAATGATTTTACAGCAAAATAGGGTGTCTTATGCATCATCATTGATGTGCATCTAAATGAGTTTATAATAAAATGAGTTACTGAACAAATCTATGTCATATGGGGTGGAAAAAACACAGTATGTTTCTTAAAAAATACACACTAGAGTGTAAGATCCTTTGGTCAAATTATATCATGGAATCAATGACTTTAAGATGAAATCATGCCTAATAAAAGTAGTTTTTAGAACTTGTCAACCATGAAAGAAGTGGATATTACCAGTCCAATTGGACTTCAATGAGATAGTATCACCCCTAACAATGAACTATCTAAATTTATATTTAAATATAATAATTGGGTCACAAATACTATTCCAAAGGTAAGATCCCTTCATATTTTTATAAATCCATAAAAAACAGAGGTTTCATACATTCTTCTAAAAAATGATCCCCTAAGATATGGTATATAGAAAGAATCATGTGTGAGTTTAGATTTCATAAACTGTATAGTCTCATCAATTTTTAAGATTAATTTCTCCCTCCTTAAATGGATTAACTATCCTTGAAAAACCGGTCCAATGATTTCTACCATCCTGAGAATCATCCCATGTGAAGCTATTGAGAATTGGTTCAATTCTTCTAATGAAAATTTTAGGAGCATTAATTATGGGTAGGATATGAATAGGAATTTAATAAAGTAAAAAATTTAGGAGGGTGATATTACCTCCAATAAAGAGGAATCTACTCTTCTAGTTGGTAATTATATAGTGATTTTGGTGAGGATACCTTCAAATTTTGGGATACATATTGTTTTATTCGACAAGATATCTCCTGAGTATTCAATGGGTAATTGTATTAATGAAATACTTAGCCTATATTTGATATATTTAGTTTTCCTTATTGATAATTTTCATGGAATATAGACACTACTCTTACTAATATTAATGAATTGAACAATCTCACTATAGTACTCAATAAGAATATCTTTGAACCATTGCACTAAATGTTTCTTCCATTGATGAAGAATACCATATCACTTGTAATGAATAAGTGGGAGATTCCATTGAACCCATACCATCCATTTAAAAGATGCACCCTTACATTTGTATTTTCATAGTTCTTATTACTACTAATAGAATCATGATTCATGATATATAATATTAGTGAGTGATGGTCTCCTTGGAGAAGACCTTAAACTAACATGAAAAACTCAAACCTCCTCTCTAAAAAAGAGATAAAAAACTTGGGCGAAGAGAAGTATAAAAAATAAGGTTGTAGATCCATTTTGAAAATCCACACTAACTAATAACTTTTAGGGTGAATTTTCATTCCATTACATCATAGTCTTTCACCTTGAAAATATTTTTCATGACATTGGTTTCAACCAATTTCCTATTAATTCCCACTAAAATTTCTTTAGTGAGGCCAATTTCCCATATATACTCCATCCCTTGAGAAAACCATGATGTTCATATGAGATTTGATGATGTAAAATATTTTATAGGAACTTATTGAGGATAATTTTAATAACATTTTAGGTGAAATTACATAGTCTTATTGGTGAAAATTCATCAAAGGTGTTGGGATAGTTCACCTTGGGAATCAGAATAAGAACTGTGGAACTAGTAACACGGGGAAGAAGACCACCCATGAAATAATTTTGAACTATCCCCCTTAGGTATTGCTTGATGAAATTCCAAGATCCAATATATAATGATCCTAGGAATCCATTAGGATATAGTGTGCTATCTAGGTCATTTCTTTTTAATAGTAGAAAATATTTCATCCACCTTCGGGTTTGATTTCAAAGAATCATTATTTTAGTCCTCCAATATAAAGGGAATCGTGTAAAAATACATTATCTTATTCATTTAGTGGGTATAAATCAATTAATATATAAATAGGGTCAGCTATAATATCCTTCAAGTGGGATGATCCGGAGGAAAAATGAATTCAAAGTCACTGTAGAATGATTCTTCTTCAAGTTGCATGATAATCATCGAAAGAAATTCTTTTCATGTATACATGCATGGAAATATGTTGTGTTATAACATCCTTTCAAAAAAATATCATTCTTAAATGTGTATACATTTATTTTATATAATTAATAAAATATCTTCATCCCATTAATTCTTAAGTCTTCCATTAAGATGACTGATCTCAGTCGAAATATATTCCAATGATAGTTCAGGAGCTGTTTGTCTATTTCTCCATTCTAAAATGGATTTTGTCAATATACATATATTGTTATAGAATTTTACCCATGAATACCCTTGATATAGATCGTTCCACATGTTTCATGAAAGTTTCATCCCTAATTCATCCGTTTAAGAAGTGCAAGTTATGAATTTGAGACAAAGAACCTTGGACATAGAGCAACATCAGAGAATGATCGGATAAGGATCGATCTAGGTGGGAAACAATAGTGTGTTAAAAATATGTTAATATATACATGTTAGCTAAGCACCTTTCAGTCCATCTCTATATTCTTATTCCTCATATCTTTCTATTACACCATGTAAAATTCTCACAATTGGTGCCCAAATCCAAAAGATTACTAAAGTGAAAAATCATCAGAAATCCTCTATATCCTTGCTCGAGTAAACAACCCCTTTCTTTATAGATTGATCTATTGTAAAAATATGGGATTCACAGAAAAAAAAGGTTTTCAGATGAAGAAAATATAGAAAAATAATAATAATAATATTATTATTAACACTAACATAACAATTTATGTGGTTTAGGAATAATCATACATTCATAGAGAGGCACAATAACTTCACTACAATTAAGGGAAAAATTATAGTGAGGTTTTAGAGTTTCAAAAACACCAAAAACCAATCTTGAGTGAGATAATAAATAATGAAAAGCACTATTTTACCATGTTCGGTGGTTAAAATTCTACAGAGCTACAATACCATTGTCTCAAAAGATTGAGATGATTAAGGGGAGGATAAGTATTTAAATGGGATGTTTGTTTGATTAGTTTAGCCTGATCTATTTGGATGATGTTGGGCCTAATTCTAGCAGTCCATACTATACATCAAACCATAACTCTCATTGACTGAGCTTTTTAGTGAGCTCGTTTGGGGTTTCAAGGATAAATGTGCCACTAGTATGAGGGCCTAAGGTCCGTAGACCAATTTATGGGGAACTGTAAAAACTCTGACCAACCTTAGTAGAGGTGTATTAGCGACAATAACATAGAACTATATAAGTGAATAATTTAGAATGATTACTATAGTATATTGGAACTTGGAGATGGTGGTACTATATATTTGCAGAATTCTAGCCAATGACCACAATAGCATCTTAGACTTAGGTGGCCACAACACTATAGTAGTGAAAAATTCTAGCCACTGTTCATTATATCATAGTGTACTTATTATGAATTTAGTGGTAAAATGATTTGTCTTATTTATTATCTCATTCTAGATAGGTTTATGGTGTGTGTGAAACTCTGAAACCTCCATGTGATTATGATCCTAAATTAAAGTGAAGTGATTCTACCTCTTTATGGACATAGGTATTATTCATAAACCATGTAGATCATTCTGTCTATGTTTATCTTATTCTTCTTATTGTTTTTTTCTATTTTTCATCTGCAAACCACTACCTTTGTGACTCCCAGCATTTTCACAACTACTTGTATAAAAGGTTTAGTTCATAATTCTTGAATTAAACATTTTATATAAATGAAGGAATGGTGAAGATCGATCACTTTGATGGAAATTACTTCAGTTACTAGAGGATGTAGATTGAGGATTATGTTTATCAAAAAAATATGCACTTTCCACTTTTGGGTGTAAAACCAATAGATATGAAGCAAATATAGGGGGTCCTATATGGTTGATAGGTTCTAGGAGTTATGCACCTTACATTGGGAAAAAAATAGTGTTCAACATTAGAGAGGATAATCTAACAGCTAGGATGATAAAAACTGTCACAAATATGTATGAGAAGACTTCAGTGTCAAACAAAGTGTACCTAATGTGATGATTATTCAATTTAAAAATTATTGGAGGGGGCATGTTTATAGATCATGAAAATTAATTCAACACCATCACAAGTTAGTTGACATCAATAGGAATTATACATGATGATAAGTTATGTACATTGGTTTTACTGTCTTCATTACCTGATAGTTCGGAATCGACTATAATATTTGTGAGTAGTTCTTCAGAGAATACCAAGATGGTTCTAAAGGATATACTGGACTTGATTCCCAGTGATGATATTTGAAGGGGAGAATCAGGTAGATTCTCTAGTTTTGCTTTTAATGTGGAAGGAATAGAAATATATTCATATTGAGATAATTGTAGAGGAAAATCAACTTCAAGGGGAAAGAGTCAAGAGAAGGAAAAGGGGGTTGGTCCTACATGTTGGATTTTTTGGAAGAAAGTACATGTCAAAAAGGATCACATAGAACACCAAAAGGCACATGAAACTAATGTAACAAACATATAAGTTGAATGAACTGATGATGTGTTTCTTATGATCATATATATCCCTATAGAGTCTTTGATTTTACACTCAGTGATGTATTTACATTCCATATCGTAGAAGGGTTTCCTAAACAATTATGTTATTAAATTTTTTTTAAAGTTGCATCTTGATGATGATGAACCCTTTTATATTGTGGGGAAGTGTTATGAAATTTTTAAGATGAATAATGGGAGTTTTTTTGTTCTAGAAAACATTATATATGTCCTTGGTTTATGAAGAAATATTATTTCTATCGGGTAGCTTCATGATGTAGTTTTTAGTACCACGTTCACTGGTCGTGCATGGAAGATCACCAAGGGATCTATGGTCAAATCTCAATGAGTAATGAATAGTTCCATATAAAATATGTTAGAAATATACATGGACATTCTTGCATCAATAAATTCTATCGGTGAATAGTAATTGTTGAACTATAGGATAGGAAACATGAGTGATAAGGGGATAAAGGTAATGGAATCAAAAGGAATGCTACTAGAGATGAAGTTAGTGGATGTTTGCCTATGTGAAGATTGTATCTTTGGAATGTAGAAGAAGGTATACTTTGTGAAAGGAGGCACAACATTCAATGTTTGGAAGCTAGACCTGGTACACACTGATTTTTAGGGGCCTACACCAGTACATTTCCTTTGGAGGGTCACAATATTATGTAATATTTATCGATGAGTCCACAAGGAAGGTATGAGTTTACTTTCTAAAAATAAAATATGATGTCTTTAAGGTGTTTTAAAAGTGGATGTATATGGTGTAAAACGATTCAGGAACTAGGATGAAGTGTTTGAGGTTTTAAAATGGTGGAGAGTATGGTATAATGGAGTTTAAGGAATTTTTGTTCTAATAATGGAATTCGTTCGGATAAGATTATTTTAGGTACACCAAAACCGAATTGTGTATCTAAAAGGATGAATAGTACATTAAATAAAAATATCAGGAGCATGAGGAAACACTCGGGATTACACTAAACCTTTTGGGATGATGTAGTAAAAATTATAGCATATCTCATCAATAGGAGTCCATATATACCAATGGGAGAATGTTTACCCGAGGATCTCTAGTCTAGTAAGGTGGTAAGACTCTCACATTTATGAGACTTTAGCTATTTGGAATATGTACATATTGATTCTTATGAAAGGGAAAAGTTTGATGCAAATTCAAAAACATGTTTCTTTATTGGCTATGGTGATGAGGAGTTTGGTTACCAATTTTGGTATGATCAGAATGAGATGATCATAAAATTCCAAAACATGATATTTAATGGAGGGGTCATGTAAGAATACCATCATGTAGTTGAAGATGATAGTGGAAATAAAGAATACGTATTTCAAGGGAAATTGAATCTTAAATGTGTACCTGTTCATGTGACACCAGAACTAGTGGATCCTACCCCTAAAATAGGGTCGAGGAGATCAATATGTTTTAGAAGGCCTATCCAAAGGTATTATTCATACTTACATTATTTTTTATTTTTTGACGATGGAAAACTAGAATTATTTGAAGAAGAAATGTAGTTGAAGGAGTTGAAAAAGTGGGAGTTGGATTTGAAGGAGGAAATATCTTTATTAAATGAAAAAAATACTTGGGAGTGGACACCTCTATCATAAGGAAATAAAGTATTGTATAAAAATTGGGTATATCGAGTAAAGGAATATCATGCTATAAAAATGAGGTACAAGGAAAAGTTGTTGGTAAAAGGTTTTCAATAGAAGCAAGGTGTGGCTTTCACTGAATTTTTCTAACCTATAGTGTCTATTTCTAATATCTGGGTGGTTCTCAGTATTGTTTCATCAGAATACTTATACCTAAATAAGCTAGTTGTCAATACTACTTTTCTTTATTTAGATCTATCAAAGTAAATATATATTTAGCAGCCATAGGGATACATTGAGTCAGGTGAGGAAGACCTAGTGTGAAAACATTCTAAGATATTATACAGGATGAATTAGGAACCCAAGCAGTGGAATAAAATGTTTGAGTCATTTATGAATTAAAATTAATAAAAATAGTATGAAATGGATCAATGATTCTATACCATGTATTTTGGTGATAATACATTATACTACATCTATATGTGGTTGAAATTCTCATTATAGGATCATGTATACAGAGGATTGATGAGATGAAAGGGAAGCTGGATGAGGAGTTTGAGATGAAAGATCTTTGAAGAAGATGAGTAGATTTTAGGTCTGAAGATCAAGAGAGACCGAATAGCTAGAACCTTGATGTTATCATAGGCTAGCTATATTAGAAAGGTTCTAAGAATATTCAGTATGTTGGATTAAAATTTAGACTCTATTCTCATGGAGATCTATTTTAAATTATCAAAAGAGAAATCACTAAAGATGGAAGTAGAGGTTTAGCACATTGAAAAGGTTCTATAAGAATCAGTAGTTGGAAGCCTGATGTATTTCATGGTCTATACTCAACCTAACATTTCCCATGTAGTGGGAGTTTTGAGTAGATGCGTTGACAACCCTGAAAAGAAAAATTAGGAAGTTTTGATGTGGATATTAAGATAACTTGAGGAAATAAAGGAAGAATCTCTATGATTTGGGATAATAAATTCATTATAGGGGTGGATCAGGCTACTTGTGTGAGTTATTGGATTAGTGTAGCCTAATCTATCTGGGTGATGTTGGGTCGAATTCTAGAAGCCTATAGTGAACCCTAGATTGCAACTCTCATCGATTGAGATCCTTAGTGAGCTCTTTGGGGGTTGGGGAGGGCAATTTACCCTTTCTCTAGTGGCCAAAAGCCCCGGACCAAATTTTAGGGAACTATAGAAAATTTGACCAAATGCAGTAGAGATGGCCAGGAAACACCAACATGAAACAATAAAAGTACGAACATTGGAATATATTTTTTAGCATCTCATACATTGGAGACAACGATACAATTTCTCTCTGGGATTCAAGCCAACAGCCACTATAGTAGCTTTTACATAGGTGGTTGCAGTACTATAGTAGTGTAAACCTCCAACCACCATTCATTGTTGAATAACATACTTACTATGCGGTTGGTGGAACATTTTAAGATGGATATCATTTAGTAGGTATAGAAGTGTTTGGAAGATTAAAACATGGGTGTGTACGGAAATTGAAGGCTCCCAGACAAGTAGGAGGAGACAAGGTTTCTATGTGTCCTAGTAGCAGAATTTTTGGTTAGGGTCATCACAACGGCATGGTTATGGTAGGTAAGGATGTGGTCACACCTGGAAAGTCAGACATGGAGTGGTTCTACTAGATGTTAATGTATGTGACTTTCTTCCAATTATGGGTCTTCATATAGTCCATGATAGGGGAATAACAACAAAAAACCATGTTCTTGGAGGTCATCAAAGTGGAAGAGGAGAACATAGAGAGGGTTATCCAATCCTCACACCTCATGAAACGAGTGAATGAAGTGCTGGTTTTCAAGGTGTATAAGAGGGCATACACATATCACTTGGGAAAATATTCAGTTCTATTGTGTAGTGAAGAGATGAAGGAAATAATCAGGAAGGTAGAGGAGACACTAGACATGGTAATAGTGAAAATGAAGGGGTTCTTGTGCGATGCCTCACATATGGATATAGCTATCTCCCTAAATTAGTGAAAGGAGTTCATGATGTTCCATGCACCTGATGTCTCGACCAGGGTTCCATGATTAATAGGGTACTATAGATTTGTAATATGAATGAAATGGATAAGTTTATCAGGCAAGAATTAAAGGATGAGATCACATATTAAGTATTGAGAGTCTGCATTAGAATTAAAGGGTAGGTTTCACCTTAGAAAGAGCTATGTAAAGCCCATATAGAACAATGATTTCATAAAGGGGAACTTTTATAGGGCTCATATCCATGAGATCTATAAGCACTATGCCATAGAGGGTGATGCATAAATTTCAGACATCTCTCCTTATGACACCTTTAAATGGAATGACTCTTGCCTAGGTGATGACATCATACCTGATTCTGAGGAGTGGTCACACCTAGGCATGAAGAATAACATGATCACCAGGTTGGTGTTTGACAACGACTGCTCGATGCTCAGTAGGTAGACCTTGTCGAGAAAGCATGTGATCAAGTTCTTCATCAAGACGTAGGGCTATAATGATCCTGATAGATATATATTCTTATCTACCATAGCAGGAAAGTAGGGTCAAATTTTGATGGATATTGTGGTGGATCAGGTGGTGAGGGAGCACAACTCCTTCATGATTGGGTAGGAGATAGAAGAGAGACTGGAAAAGGTGTCCAAGTTAACATTGAGGCTGGAGAAGTTTGTAGTAGAGATGGATCCAAAAAGGTTTCCAAATAGTTTATGCCACTTATAGGGATTTATTTTCATAAAATTAATTCAATATTTGGAATAATCATGTTCAAATTTGGTAAAAAGTTCAACTTTATTTTTTTCATTTTGAATAGTAACTATGATTAATATTTATCATCTCGGTAAGGGTAAATCAGGTAATTAAGGTTAAAAATAATGTGATAAGGCTTTAAAAATTGAAATAGAACCTAACTTATTTCTATTGGGAGAGTATAGTTTGAATATCCAGAACCAATATTCAATGATATGGAAACTTGGTTCCATTTTTCTTTGATAATGACATTAATATTATTTTATGTAAAGAATAAATCCAAAAATGTCACTCTATTTGTTTTAATAACTCTAATATTTTTTCAAAGGGATAAAAGTTGGTTATGTTTGTCTATAATTTTTTATTTAAAATCTTAAACAATTTTTTTTATATCAATTTATTTTTAATTTTTAGTGATAGAATAATTACATTAATTTCTTACACAACATTGACATAGTGCGGGTGAAAGCAGTAGAGAAATCGATTAAATGATTTTAAGAACTTAAAATAAAATATTTTTTGGGTGTGTTATGGTGATCCATAGATTTTTTGGATAAATATAATGTTTTATTGATAATTTAAGATTTTATATTCAAATTACATTAATGTTTCTATGTTTTTTTAAATTTAAATTATGTAAATAGTCTCAAAAATGACTATAATTGAATTTTTTGTTAAATAATATTTTATTTCATGATAAAATTATTATATTGGGATAAGGGAATGGGATATGTTATAGAATTTTAACCATTTTTCACTTATGGGTCAGTTTTATTTTATGTTAACTTTCCTGTCCCCTGATGATTAAACAACTTTGATATCGCGATAATCATCAAAGGTTTAATCAAAGGTTAAAACTAAGATACAAGGGTGAAAACATCAACTAAACTTGTATAAATTTAATTATATCAGTTTACTTATAATTATATAAATCTTAGATTCTATTTATTTCATTTAATATCTAATTTATTATGAAAAATAATTTAAATTAATTTAATACTTTGACTAATTCCAAGGGTTCCCCTCTCCTCTCATATATTAGGACAGCACCTCTCCTCTCTTCATTACACTTCTTGAGCCCCTTATCTTAAAAAACCCTACCAAAAAACTCTTATAAAATTCGTTATCTTAATTATAGAGGTTTTTATACTCTTAAAATACCATCCCAATGGTTCTTGAGGAGATATCCAAAGGTGTTTCTTCAAAGAGAAGGCAATCATCTTAATCAAGAATTTTCATTTTATGTATTCTTATACCTCCTTTAATTTTATACTTACAATTACAATATAATAACACAAGTATCTCCTATATACTGAGATGTTATTATGTTAATTTAATAACCTTATTCATATCATTTTCCATCCTATGTGGAATGAAAACATCATTCATTGGTATGTGCTGACTACAACCTTCATAAATCTATGTGTTTTTTCATCACCAACTCTCATGGATATTTATAAGGATTTATTTAATTTATATATATATATTAATTTATTTATTATATTAATGACATGATTATCATTCTTTAAATAAAATATACTATCTATTTTCATACCCTTCAATCCTTTGGAAAATGGTAACTTCATTCATACATATGTGTGGACTACCACCTCCACGAAATGATATGATTCATTTTTCATGTACACCTTTATTGGATGGTTTTAAAATTTTAATTAATATATAAAAATGATAATTATTCCAGGACTATAATTCTTGATATGATGTAACCATAACACCTTTATCTATTGTTAACCTATATAAGTCATTTTGCAATAATTAACAATGTGAACTTAGCCGATTAAGTTATTAAATATTTTATTGAATGTAATGGGTTTCTTAACTTAATTTCTATTCATTGGTATACACGTCTACTTCATTGAATATATTATAACATGATTATGTGTGAAATGACCTTTGAATGTATTATGTTTTATATCCAATTAATTTTTTTTCTTTCATAATTTTAACAGTTAAATACTTTATTAATTAAATTTTAACTTCAATGATATTATCTTTGTAAGGATTGTTCGTCTTAATATTGTTTCATTGAGACATGTCTTGTATTGTAAACCTAATTACTTTTATAAGGTTTATATTCTACCTATTTATATATTATATCAGTAATTAACATTTGATCATGATATTTAAAGTTCCTTTGAAGTTCTCTATTTCATTAGATATTGGCAATATGTTATAGAAGTTTCATGGGTTATCGTGATCTCAATTGTAATTTCTTGAGACAAAATTCATGTTATTAACCATGTTTTATTTTATATTAATTACTTAATACCACATGAATGTGTTTTACCAAATTATTATGTGGATTTTATGTGTTTTATAGAATCATGTTATGTTCCTTCATTCAATAGATTTTTAATTTTAGTATTATACAAGTGGAAAGGGTTTCTAGTCTCAAACTTCTATCCTTGAGACATGTTTTTATTGATGAACATATATTCATTTATATAGTGTTGAATAAGACCATGTATTTGTGTCTTAGTTTGGGAAATATTTAGGATCTAATGGTTCTTGGTGTGTTTGGGTGGTTGTATTTATTGAAAACATTACTTTAAGAACTCATAAGTTTGATGGAACTTGATCTAGTTTTTATGGAATTAAATATCATAAAATGAAGTTTCATGATACGGGAAAGTGTTTGTGATAAGGTATGGAGTTTGGTTGAATAAGTTTTTTTGTGTTATGAGTGAATTATGAATATATTTTAATGAATTTCAAATGGTTTTACCCACAAAGTTGATTTAGTGAAGAGAGATTCACATAGCCATTTTTTCTATATAGGCGATTCACGTAGTTGTTTCTACTACGTAAGAAAATTGTATAGCCAATTCAACTATGAAACCGAATGCATCATGTAGCCAAATGATTGATGTAACTGATTTGGAATACATGTATCCATTTTAACTAATGTAGACAAGTGTTTCAATTATCTAAATGGTCTACATAGCTAAATTCCCACAGATAAGTTTCACATAGACGATTTCTACAAAATAATTTTAGGAAGAATTCATGTAGATAATTTTCTACATAGCATATTGAGAACAACAAAACCAATTATTTATGTAGTTTTTTGTTCTTCATGAATCCTATTTATATTCTTCACTACATCTGGATTTATTTTCTATAGTTTTTTAGAATTAAAGTATTCAAAGGTGATATTATCATGATATTGCATGGGAGACTCTAAATTACTCTGTAATCATAGGATTTAGTTTTATAATTCTATAATGGATATGTGGATATTGACTAAAGTTATATATATTCAAGGGATATTATTATTATGTGTCTCTCTTTTAATTAGAGTGGTTACTATAGTGAAATATTTTGATGAGGTTATATGGGAACAAATAGGTTGAGAAAAGAGGAGTCTACAACTGAGGATGAATCTTCAACGATTAAAATATGATGAAACTCATGTATTCAGATGATTGAATCTGAGCCTAAGATTATTTTTTGAGAGAATTTCAATGATAAACTATGAGAAATTATTTGTTGCATATTTTTGGAGGTTTATGGAAGTAAATCTTCATCTTATATTTCTAAATAAACCTGGTTTATTTGGTGATTGTCTTCATTATTGTCATATTCTTTTATACTACATCATAAAGCTATGTTATTGGGTGTGAATTATGAAATTTTTGGTGGGATTCCACATGAATTATTGTAAGAGTATTTTACTTGGGGCTATAGTGAAAGGAATCCATGGTTGAGGGGAATAACAATCCATGGAAAGGAGTAAGATTCCATATTTGATCTGAACCTTGTAAAAAATGTGTGTTCCTTGTCCTTTAATTTTATACAAGTTTAATATGAGGCAATGTTTTTATATTTGGGTGGATCATAATCTAACATGTAATAGTGGTTTGTTTTGGATAAAATAAATTGAAAAAAATTACATCTACTGATGCAACCCCCTTCTCAATGGACGAAACTGATTCTACCAGAAACTTCAGGTGTATACACTACCTATTGACATATGATATCATGATTCTTTTAATATTCATGGTATTTTATGTTCCTTTTTTTCTTTATTTCAAATGATTTTTTTTTAAAAAATTATTAAAGGGTTTTTATTTAAAAACCTTTTCTTAATGTTTTTAAATACTTTTAACCAAACTCTTTCACCAAATTATTAATATTATTTCAAGAATGTTTTTTATAAACATAAATTATTTCTTAAAGTTGTTTTCAATAAATAGTGTCATTATTTTAAAAGGTTTTCAAATGACATGTAGTTTTTTCCCATGGGTAACTTCTGACTCTCTTTAAAAAAGTTTTCAATGAATTGTTATTTTAATGATTATGAAATGAACATATTTTTCTGTTGTCATGACCATTCTTTTATTTTAGGCTTCATTTATAATTTTCCATGTTTATTTTAAAAGAATGGTTTTTTCATAATATGATGGGAATTTTTATAAAATATTATCTAAAGAAAAGGATATTTTTCCCCATTTTAAAATAAATATATTAATTGTTCTTTTAAATTTATTTTTCCTCAATAGAAGTATCCTTTATTTTTTTCTTATGATTCAATAGAGTTATGTTCCAAATAATATCATTATTCTTTTTATAGATGGATTATGATTGTTTTAAAGATATTTTCCAGGAACTAATTTCTTTTCCAATGGTTAATCAAGAAAAAAAAGTAATGATGACTGTTTTCAGGGGTTTTATATTAAAAAGTGCAAGATTATAAATGTTTTATTAATTATATGGTACTTAGAATTATGTATGGATGAATTTAGGGTGGTTCTATTATAAATCAAGTATGGTTAGGTCTTCAATATCCCTCCAATGCATTGAGTAAAACTACAGAGTAAATTGTTGTAAGTTACTCATAGGAGACGATGACGTTATCTATTATAAGTTACTCCAAAGAGATGAGCTTTTTTTATAAATATGAGTAGAACCTAAGAGATGATAGAGTTAACTAATGGAAGTTTATCCTAATATAATGATAGAATTATCATGTTTAAGTGATTCTAGGATAAATTTTTAATGTTCTAGGACACCAACATAGTTTTTAAATTCATTCTATTACTTCTAATGGATCCTTTTTTAAATGATTTTTTTCATATGGATATTTATCATTGGCTTAAATGACTCTTATCTTATGGTAAAGATTTATTTTGTGTATCTTGATTTATGAGAAATGTTTTTATTGGTATTAATTATATTATTTAATGCTAATGTGCTTTGATTATGTCATTATACCCTTATTCATGTCTTATACGCCCTGATTGAATTCAGTTATTAATGATTATGTTTACCCATACTAAGATTTTGTTCTCCTTCTTATTATGTTTTCTATTTACCTATGCTAAGTAGAATGATGTTAAATGAATTATCTATTAAAAGGATTTATGTGTGAATAATTTTATAGGATATGTTGAAGACTTATTTTGAAATAAGAAAAGTTGGGTATAATAAAAAATGATCACTTAAATAAATGAGTCTTTTTATTTAAGAATTATTCCTAAGTTTTATAAAAATATAAACCAAAAATTCCTTATATTTATAAGTGATTCAATAATTCTATTTGATGTTTTATGTTTTTTATGACTTAAATTTCATCATGATTATTTATATAAAATATAACAATGTAATGATTATGTTTCTAACATCGAATATAGGAGTTCTATTTTGGGGCTATTATAGTTGGTATCAGAGAATGGTTTTGATAAATTTGGAGAATATGACGTTTTCATGTGAGGTTAAATTAAGAGTTATGGATACTATTTTTGGTTTATAATTTTATGGATGATCATATGTTGAATAGGGAAAACTATTTTTCAATTTCATATGTGTTTAAACCTTAAGGTGATTTTAACATCTTACTAGGTTTTAGGAAGGACACTCCATTGATGTAATTTTTGTCTATTATATATTGGGTTAACCTTGATGGCTGAAAAGTGATATTGTTACAATGTAATTTTTTGGAGATATTTATGATCAAGATAATGATAACATTTAAGGATAGCATCTAATTTTGATTCTTTTTATTTTTGTTAAGTTCACAACATTATATGATTCTTTAGTGATTCAAGTTATCTTGGAAAAAGCATATTTTGAGAATTTTTATGGTTTAGATTATTATGGATTGATCTAAGCCAAAACATAAGAGTTATTATTGAAGTATTTGATATTGATGTATTAAATATTCATTTAAAGGTTTATTTGGGTATTATCTTATCATGTTATAACCATTTTATTTTTAGTAAAGATGGGATGAATGGATTTTCATCCTTTTGTATACTTCATGGTCAATCGAAATTTGATTATAATTCTTCTGGAATTAAATATCCATAATTATCATTTGGATTAAAATATGATATAAATGTGAAATCTTACTAAAATTCACAACCAAAGGATGAAATTTCATTTATAGATTTAAAGAAAATCAAATAAGTATATTTCCTTATATTCTTAGTCTAGATGGTGAAGGAATTACTCAACTCTTGGAAAAATATCTTAAAATAAAAATATCATCATATTGCCTTATTTTATAATGAATTTATGTCCTTATTAATCCATTATTGATTTATGTTTTTTTCATTAACTTTCTCATGATCATGTTCTCTATAACTCTCAATTATTCCTTAGACATTTTCTATTCTCCACCATATCCATATTTTCATTTCCCACCAATGTTCTCCTTATATGTGAACTCTATTATGTGTTATTTCAAGTGACCATTATATTTCCCTTTTTTATTTTTTCAAAATGATTTTTAATTATTCCTTTTATGATGTAGGTTTTAAACAAAGGCATTTTTAAATATTAAAAAGATTATATTCCTTTCATGATCATATATTTTATCTCCCACGCCATAGAATTGATTTTAACAAAAATAAAACGTTTTTATCAAGAAAAAGATAAAATTGAGTGGATAAATTTGTTTAAGGGTGTGAAATGTAAAAACCTAAAAAATTATTTTAAAATAACACTATTATTGATATATTTCTTAACACGCAACGCCGAGCTTTAAGATAATTGAAATATACTATAAAATATTATTATTTAAGTGGACTGTTATAAACTAGCCACTAAATTAGAAGGTATAAATAAAAAATAACTAAATTATGAAAAAAAATTATAAATTTTTTATATAATTAAATTATATTTATTGATTCATAATAAATAAGTACTCACTTTTTAGTAAATCCATTTTAGGCATCAAGAATATGTTTTCTTCTAATTTGGTTTTTATTTCTTTTTGTGAGAGAATATTATAATTAATTAATGATAATTTTTGAAATTTTATTTCATAAAAATGGTATCACTTTTAAATAATCATATAAAAATTATATTAGGGTTAATTTTTTATATTTTTTGAAAAGATTAATTATTAAGTGAATAGTGAAAAATATTTTTTTTAAAAGTTGGGGTCGAAGGCTCATTTTATTATTAAAGCAAAGCAAAGACCTCTTTTAACTGGGTAGAGGGAGACACATTACATAGCTCAAAGGCCCAGTGGGTATGTAGCCCATTACATAGCCTGTAGTCCCAAATTTTTGGCCTAAGGCCCATTCTGTGAATAGTAACCCGGTTGCTACAGTGCATGCCGCTGCTACAGTACCCTTCTGCCGCTATAGTATTCTACCACCGCTATAGTACCTGACGATCAACAGTACCATAGTTGCTACATTACCGCTACAGTAGCTGCGCCTCATGGGTTTTGAACCCCCATTTTTCATGTAGGACTATGGGGGTGGTTACCACTAAGCCAAACCCAAACTACATAGTGAAAAATATTGATTTTATAGAAAATCATCGTTTCCATTCAAGTATTTACAGAGTACTAATTTGTTTTAAATTGATTTTAAAATATAATTAGTTAATTTTTATTAAAATAATAAAATTATTGTTATTTTAATAAACATTATGATTAATTTTTAGATAAAAAAATTGAACTTAAAAAATAAATTTTTTAAGAAAACTGTTTTTCATCACATTTTATGGGTTTATTTTAAAGGTAATTTATTCCAATTACATGGCCTGATTTTGATAAAATGAATTCCATATTTTGAATCAAAATTTACAAATTTTATAAATAGTTGGACATTATTTTTTATCATTATGAATAGTACCTGTGGTAAATTTTTTTCACCTCAGCATGATTAAATTGGGTAATTATGAAAAAAAAATAATGTGAAAAAGAATTAGAAACAAATATAATCCTACCTTATTTATATTTTATGGGTCTATTTTGTCCATAATCATCAAATATTCTAATATATGGCAAATTGTTACCATTTTTTTTTGATAATGACCTTAATATTATTTTAAGTAAAGAATAAAACCAAAATGTCACACCCTTTATTTTAATAACTCTTATATTTTTACATAGGGATAAAAAAGAGGTTATGTTCTACTATAAATGGTTATATGAAAGAAAAAGAATTTTTTTATATGATGTTAATTTATTTTAATTTTTATTTATGTAATAATTAACTTAAATTCTTATGTAATGATGACATAGTGTATGTGAATACAGTAGAAAAATGAAGTAAATGATTTCAAAAACATACAATGTAATAGTATTTGGGAGACTTATAGTGTTAAATTTTTTTGGATACATTTAATTTATTGGTGATGTGTTAAAAGTTTATATTCAAATTAAATTTCTATTTTTATGTTTTTTTAACGTCGAATTATGTGAATAGTCCCGAAAATGACTTTAATGCTATTTTATATTAAATATAATTTTTTTAAATGATAAAAATATTATATTTATACATGTTAATGGGATATGGTTTATAATTTCAACCAATGTCCACTTATGGGTCACTTATACTTTTATAATAAAATATTTGACCCCTAAAAAGTAAAAACACTTTGATATCACAGTAATCATTAAAAGGGTTAATGGGGAGTAAAAATAATAGTTAAACATTATAAAATCACCTAAACCTATCAAAATTCTATTATATGAGATGATTTAGAATGATATAAATCCATTATTCTAAATAAATAATTTTAGATCCACTTTAACTTGAAACTTAATTTATATTAGTTTAATAATTTATGTAATTCTAAGGGCTCCCCTCTCCTATCTTATAGAAGGGAACCACATCTCCTCTCTTACTCGCAGTTCTTGATAGACTTACCTTAACAAGAACATAAAAAAACTTATTAAATTCCTTATATACATTATATAGGTTCATTTATTCTAAAAATACCAACCCTTGGATCCATACTGAGATATCTAAATTAGGTTATTCAAAGAGGTGGTAATCATATTAATAGAATGTTTTTATTTTACTTCTTCTTATGCCACATTAAATTATATAAAAATAATTAAAATATAATAAAAATATATATCCCATATATTTCGATGTTATTTGTTAATTATATAACCTTATTCATACCACTTCCATCCCATGGAGTATGAAAACAACGTTCGTGCGTACATGTGGACTACCATCTCTATGAGGCGATGTGTTTTGTTGTTCATAACTTCCACTAATGGATATTTATAATGATGGATTAAATGTATATATATGATATTAATTACATAATTATAATTATTTAAAGATAATATATCATATATTTTTTTACCCTTCCCTCCAATGGAAAATAGTAATGTCGTTCGTACGTCCGTGTGGATTACCACCTCTATGAAGTGATGTGATCCATTTATCATGTACACAAATATAAGATGGTTATAAAATTGTATTTAATGATTAAAAATTATAATTATTTCATTATTATTATTCAATAGATAATGTAACCATGAAATCATTAACCACAATCAACCTACAGATTCCATTTTGTAATTATGAAAAGAACATCCTCAAAACACCAAATTTGAATATAATGTATTAAGTAAATAAATATATCATTAAAATAAATGAAATAAATGGTTTAATGGTATGTTATTAAACATTAAAATAGTTATTAAACAATAACATAATTAATATAAGTTTATTGTACAGGTGTTAATGAAAATACATAGCAAGTATGGACTTGAGGTAAGAGGTTTCTTAACTATATTATGCTAATATTATGTGTGAAATTAAATTTTATTGTATTATGTTTTACTTACAATATTTTATGTGTTTTTAAAAAATTTACACATAGTCACATCATTTATTAAATTATAACTTCAATTATGTGATCTTTGGAAGTATTATTCATCTATTAATGTTTCTTTGAGACATGTCGTGTATTGTGTACCTACTTCATTTTATAAGGTGTATGTGATACCTATTAAGATATTATATCATGAATGAATATTTTATCATTATATTTAAAGTTTATTTATAGTTTTACTTTCAATATATAGTTTCTCAAATATTATAAAAGTTTGAAGTGTTTTCATGTTCTCAATTTCAATTCATTGAGACATAATTCATGTTATGCACCATGATTTACTTTATTTGGAATAATTGCTACCCAATTAATTTATTAAAAAATTATTTCATGTAAATTATGGGTTTTATAGAATCATTTTATGTTTTGTTATTCGATGAATTTTTTATTCATGTATTTCCAAAGTTTCAAGGATTTCTCATCTCAAACATCATTTTTTTAAACATGTTTTCATTGATGAACCTATATTATATTATGAAGTGTATATGTTGAATCTTTAAATATAATATCATGAATACTTTTATACTGATGGTATTATATTTTCTTACTTATTTTCTTCCTTTAAAATTGTTATTGGTTTTAAAAGGTCGTAAAGGGGTTTTCTTTAAAAAAAATAAAATTTTCTTAAAGAATTTTAACCAAAAACTTTCTCCAAGTTCTTTATATTATTTCAAGAAATTTATTTTATAAACCTACATGATTTGATATTTTTATTTTCCATGATCATTGAACTTCATTTAAATGGTTTTAAAAAGAAATTTCTTATAATTTTTCACATGGATCACTTTTGACTCTCTTTAAAAAAGTTTGAAAATAATGTTTATTTTTAAAGTTTAAAACATGAATGGATTTTCCAAGAATCATGAAATTTATTTACTTTCATGATTACTTTATAATTTTTCAAAATTATTTTCAAATAAAATATTTTTCACAATGTTCTATAGATTTATATAAATTATTATCAAAATGAAAAAAATATTTTCTTTGATTTTCAAAGACGTCTTAAATGTTTTTTAAATGTACTTTTCATAGTAATATAATTTATTTTTTTATTATACTTACATGTAGATATGTTCGAATGATACCATCATTATTATTTATAATTATGGATTATGATTATTTTAAATAGATGTTCATGGAACCCATTTATTTTCCATTGGTCAATCAAGATAAAAATTAATGATTGTTGTTTTTAAGGGTGTTATTTTGAAATGTACAAGATTCTAGTGGTTTTGTTAATTATATAGTATTTATAAATATGTATGGATGATTAATGAGTGGTTCTATTATAAAACAAGGCTGGGTGGGTCCATTATATCCTTCCAATGCATTGGGTAAAGTTATAGAGTTAACTATTGTAAGTTACCCCTATGAGATGACAAAGTTATCTATTATATTATAATCCTAATAGATGATGAAGTTTATTGAAGATGATTAGAAACTAAGAGATGATAGATTAAATTGTTGTATGTTTATCCTAATATAATGTTATAATTGTTCTATTAAAGTGATTTTATGATGTATTTTTAATGTTCCAAGATACCTACATAGTTTTTCAATGCTTTCTATGAGTTATAATAGATCCCTTTCTCAAGGATTGATTTCACATGTCTCATTATTATTGAATTATATGACTATTGTCATATATTAAAGATTTATTACATATATAATGATTTATGATCCAAATTTTTATGGGTATAAATTATCTTATATTATTATCATGCACTTTGATTATGTCATAATATCCATACGATCATATTATGCCCACTAATGAAATTTAATTGTTAATGCTTATGTTTACCTTACTGAGTGTGTGATCTCACCCACATTCTATTTTCCATTTCCCCAATTTACAAAGAATGATGTTAAATTAATTTTATTTAAAAAAAATTTATGTGTTAATAACTTTATGGGAGATTTTGAAGTCTTATTGTGAAATAACACAATCTGGGTACAGTAGAAAAAATGATCACTTAAAGGAATGGGTATTGTTATGTAATATATTTTTCTAATTATTTAAAACTCTAAACCTTAAAGGATCTTGTGTATGTATGTAATCAAATATTTCTATTTGAATTTTTATATTTTGTATGGATAAAATTGGGTCATTTTTATTGATATCAAATACATAAATATAAATATTATATTTCTACCATTGAATCTGATAGTTCTAGTTTAGGGATATTATTGTAAACCCAATCTGTTATGCTTATAGGAATAGTGGATTAATATTACTCACAATTACCATAAAAATAATTATCTCTTATAATGTAATAATTGTATGGGACTAGGGAGTGAACACTATCAACTATGTTATAATGATATTTTAAGAGATCCTTAACATATAATTTAATTTTCCATGAAAATGTATATGTTTTATTCCTTTACAATACATCATTTCGATGAAATACCACATTCCTATAAAATGCCACATTTTTATGTCATGCCTCATTCCCAATTTACATAACCATGGATTTCCTTATGATTTCAAAATCTTACCACATTATTTATTTTATGGTTTTATGAATAAACAATATGGATTAAATTATAAACACAACATTTTATTAATATGAAATATTTAATCACCATTATTTATTAAGATTTCATGATTTGAATCAGTTATTCATGATGTTTTCCCCTAGATCATGTATATTATTTACATATTTACTATTGATAATTTCTATATTTTCCATTAATAATTTAGTACCTTAAATGATATGAAAAATCACTCATTTTTTTGTTTCTCCATTTTCCTATGTCATTATAGGTGATGAAGTGATTTTTGTCAGATTATAAAAAATTTGGTAATAACAATATCATTTAATTTTATAGGTTCATGATTTAGTATATACTTATATCAAAGAGACACAAAAAATTTTATTCTAGAATTTGGTTGTATTATATGTTCAGTATAATATATTTGTTTGTTTTTCACAAGATATAGAAGTCTTTGTTTTGGGATCTTTAACTCTCAATTTCATTATTATGTATAATATAAATTGTTATAGTCTATTTTCAAAATACATTTCAATTTATTCAATTTTTATATTCCAATTTTATTATTTTCTACATGGGATATTTTTCCTATTATATTTTCCCTTTTGTCTAATTACACCCTTTTTATATTCTATTACTTTGTAGAAGTTGGTATATCATATGACACCATATTAATTTATTCTTTTTTATTGATTTTTTTGAAAATTTTAAATGTAAAGTTTTAAGTTTCAATGATTATATTTAATTTTTTTTCCAACCCACTAATTCATTATCCATGATAGATTAATCGTACCCTTTTTTATAATCATATATCCACTTTATTATACCACATTCCCTAATAGGACCTTATTTTTAGATTTCACTGGAATTTTAATACATTAAATTATTATATTGATTTTTAATAAAATTTAATGTTTATTGACATGATTAAATACTCACCCTACACATTGTGCATAATATATAACAAATATCCCCTAATTTTACTATATTCACCTGTATAAACATGTCATTCAATTGATTAGTGAAGACAATTTTTAATATTGTATATTATTTTCTACAATATCACTAAATCATTTAATGAAAATTTATCAATGTTTATTAACATGTTTCTATTATGGGTATCATTTAATTTCTATATCTAAATGAATTTTACAAATCATGAATTTATTTATATAACCAATTAAATTTGATAAGTTAATTGTGATATTTTTTTGAGGGATTCATGATTTAATTTTTAGGTCTTATAGAACACACACACACATATAACATTGTGGGATAGGTGATACCATAATTATATGTCAATCACATGAATTAGTCAAATCATGAGATCACACAAGATGTTTATATTATATAATAATTTTTTTTAATTTTTCCATTTTTCGATAGACCAAAATTATTTTTCCATTTCAATAATGTTATGGACAAGATGTCACTATACTTTCCCAATATGTGTTGGCCTAGATATAGGCATCCATTTATATTGTTCTTTGGATGAAACATGGTAAGTTTTTTACAAAATTTTATGATGTTTTAATTTAACAATCATTATATATGATATTATCTAATTATGTATACATAATATTCAAATGTAATGAAATATTTTCTATATATTCTGTTCAGACTAAGAAACATTGAGTTGTTTGTGAAGTAAAATCAAGCTAGTTATGATGAAAGAAGGATTGTTCTATGTTATACCTTTTACCATCTCTCATAAATAAAATTATCATATTGATATTTCTTCATGAATTTCCAAGTCTAAATGTTTTTGAGATATGGATTCCAAGATATCATGTACAACAGACCGAGTCCAATGGACTGAGGATAACACCAAATGTTTTCAAAATATCACCGAAATAATAGGTTTCTACAAATAAAACTATAAGATGATTTTATATTCTTTGGAGTGTCAAATATCATGATCAGTTTAAGGAATTCATGATCCTAGATAAATTTGGTCAAATGAAGATGTTAGTAGAACTTAGTGGAACTACGGTTCCCAAAAAAATATAAGTGTTGTTGATGTCCTTTCAAATGAAGTACTATATGAATTCAATCAGAAAAACTAGTGAAATATAAATATTCAAAGTGATAAAGTCTCATATAGAGGTCTCGAAACAAATTTATCATATATATTCTATTATATATACTTTTATAAAGTTATCAGATTGATTTTATGGGATGGAGTTTTACAAAGTCATAAGACAAAGTCTAATGGAAAAACTTTTGCTAAGTTATCCGATAGAGATGTTGTTATGAAAGATCATAAGGAAATGAATATTAAATAAAGTCATCTGAAGAAGTTACTCAATGAGCCTCAAGTAGAGGTAACTTGAAAATATTACCAGGAAAAAAATTATGAATTTTACCATATGGAGTAGTTCATATGAGTTTTTAATAGATAAAGGTTTTTTAAAGTCTTTTGCAATGTTTTTATAAAGAAATAAAATCTCATGATGATGAAATGGATTTTCAACACTTTAATAATGATGATGTAAGGATCATGATTCTAGTCGAGATCCAAGAAAAATTTAATGAATATTGATGCTGAGTTTTAAGGATGATTTTATGAAAACATTTCACTCCTATTAACTCATATGTTTGAATACAATTAGATAAAGAAAGTTTGAGTGGGGTGTTTAAATTTTGAGTGGGGTGTTCAAATTTTGAGTGGGAAATTTGAATTTGATGTTTTTTCTACTCCCAATGTCTTATGAGAAATTATGTCTATATAAAGGGGAGATAATTCATTGAGAAAATAACAACCAATATAGTTGTTTCTTGGTGAAATATTGAATAATTTAAGTGTTTTGTTACCAGAAAGAGTTTTCTAATCAATTGGAATTGGAAAAAAATGTGAAAAAGCTATCGATAATATTAATAGGGGATGAATATACTAGACCGAGGGCATGAAACTAAGGGTATCAGATAGAGAAGTTATTAGATGGAAAATTTCACACAAGAGTCTAGGAATGAGTTCTTTCTCCATATTATGTAATAAAGTGTTGTTGAATAAGAACTTATAGGATGTAAAGTGTGTAGAAATAGGTACAATGATAGTATAAAAAATTATGTTGGTGAAGGTTCTTTTATTAATACAAATATTGTTCTATAATATTATCTTTGTGAGTATCAAATGCACTATTTATTGACTATATTTCTTTTTAAGGGATGTATATTCCCTAGTTATTGTGACCACTAATGGATTGTTTTCTAGAATATGTGAGGTTATGGATTATATCCAAACAATGTCAAATACTAGATAATATTATTGAGTAGTGAACCTTGTAAATACTTGTGTTCTTATGGGTGTATTGGTTTGTTTTCCAGCAGAACCAATTCACTCTAATTGGATGAGAAGCTTGTTCTTAAAAAAGGAAACCATCAAATGAATTGATCAATGATTCATCCATATCAGTAAACACATATGTCATGCCCAATCATTTTAATTGTTATCAGATCATAGGTTCCCTTTATTTACTCAAGGATGGCTGAAGATTGAATAAGAATAAAGTTATCATGAATTTTTATAACTCTATTAATATTAAGGGGATTCCTATTCTTTATGGAAAGAACTATCATATTTTAAAGTACAGAGTGTTACCTTATATTTTCTATTAGATATAATTTTATTGAGGATACTATAGATGGTTTCACTCTTCATATTGAGGGTGTTATTTTAATATCCACAAATAGGAAGAACTTGAAGATTTTTAGGTGATCCAAAAATGATATAATTTCCTCACTCTATGATAGTGAATTTCAAAGGGAGAAAGGAATTGGGAGAGAAAATGAAATCTATGTCACAAACAAACCTTTAACATTCTCATTATTTTGTTATTTTATTTATATTTTTTCTTGTATTCAAGTTTTAGGTTGAGTGGTGTAATTTTTTTACATATTGGGGATTTTGTACAAGGCACATGATTATCCTACATGGATTTTTTAACCATGAAACATCCATATAATTTGGATCTATGTCTTTTCAAAGCACTTTTTTATAGTTTTAGTAATATTTTTCCAACCATGTGGTTCATCCATTTGGTACTCAATTTTTCTCCAATGAGGGGTTCATGATTGGTGCATGATTTAGTAAAATTTCTAGATATATAGTTCTTTGTGCCCATAATTTTAATTTTTTCTATTTTTCAAAAATTCCCTCTTAGGAATAAAACCCTAAATTAGTTATTTTACTCCCCATTCAACCATGGAATTTAAGGGAGCCTAGGTCTATCCTCATATTTTCTTCCACCTCAATTTTTGAGGATCTTCTCTTGGATTCTTGGTTTCGTCATAAAGGTGATTCCTCTAATACTTTATTCCTTCCCTCTTCTTTAATTTTCCTCCTCATTTAGACCCTATTTTAATGTTGAATGAAATACAGTGATGGATTTCAACCTAATGTGATTCAATTATTAATGTTAGGGTGTGGAGATCACATCTTGGGTATTTTTATTCCTATTTTAGAAGGTTTCGGTCAATACATACCTAGTTTGAGGTAGGTGGTTCCATGATTTCCCTTCTTCTTCTTATACCATAGGTTCTTGAGCTTTAAAGTTGAATATCCTAAAAATTATTAGTTTTTTTAATGGTGTATAAAGTGTGATAAAAGTATTTACTAATCCATTTTATTTTTTAATTTGTTTAAAAAGATGTTTGGCACATGCCATATGTTTAATAAAAATAATAAATGGGTTAAAATTATGGTTTGAATATTTAAATTTATGAAAATATATTTATAATAATATCGTATTATTTTATTATGGGATTGAAGTATTTTTGATAGTTGATATCCTTGATTGATATGAATTCTTATTGGTTTACCATGTGAACCCCCTTGGTTGTGATAAATAGTTTTATTTATTCTTTTGGATTTCTTTATTTGGGGGTTCCCATAAACACATATACATATATATTCAAGTGGTTAATCATCTATATATGTATGTGCATGCATACATATATAGTTATATGTATATATACGCGGGAGCTCCTAAGAAGGATCCTCTGGAATCCTGGCTCTCAAAATAGTCCTTGGTTCTTCAATGTGGTGTTGAAAATTGGATTTCCAAAAGATATTTCTTGAAATGGTTCTTCATACCATTGTCACATTTCAAGGGATTATTAAAATAAAAGTTGATTTATAAATTGGTTTCAAAGGTTTTTTATAAAAGTTTGATTTAATGTTCAGTTTAGAATATTCATATAGGTTCTCTATTGGTTTGACTACAAATGGTTTTCAATAGGTTTTTGAGAAAGATGCTATTAGTTTTAAAGTATGAGGCCTAGTTGGAACCTTGAAATATTTTCTCTAAAATTTGTTTCGCCATTAGGGAAGCCATCTCATTCGAATGGTGGTTTCACATAGATGGTGTTGGGATGTGGGATGAGCATTCTAGTTAACTCGTTTTGATCCATGATTGGGGAATTGTTTATTTATTTTCTACCTCACATCCCAATTATATTAAAATCATTAGATCCTAGGTGTTTTATTGAGGGATGGGAGATGATTATATCTATTTCATTATTGGATGAACTAAATCCACATGGTCTGGAAAGTCCATGGTTGGTTGTGCCACTAGTGTGGCTATTTGAGAGCAGTTGGGTTGGTTATTGACTTCAAAACTACATTAATAGTATGAAAGATGGTTCCCAACTATATATATATAGGGTCACCTCATGAAATGTTTAGGAATTTACACTGATGATCTATCCTTTACTATTTACTACTTACATTACTTTATTATGTCATTACCTCTCAGTTTTATAATATCCCTATAATTTATATTTCCCTAGTTCTAGTTTTATATTATGCACCCAATTCTTATTTATGATTCTAATATGATTTTATACATTGACCAATTATTTATTTTATGTTCTAACCTTTATGGGTTCTCGTTTAATGCTGCTTTTATGGTTCTTCTAGTGTGAGTTGATTGTCGTTTTAAAAAGGGGTTTATAGAGTGAATTTTTAAAGAGTTAACTTAAAAGGGTTGAGATGTTTTATTTAAAAAATGATTGGGTTTTAAGGATATTTTTTATTGAGAATATTATGATTGGTTTTATTTATAGAAAAAAAATTATCATTTAAGATATATCTCAAAATATCATAGATGATCTGTTTTAGAAAAATGAAATGCTTGAACTCTTAGTGATTTCCTACTAACCACTTTTATTGTCACACAATACATGTAACACATTACGTCTATATGATAGGGGTTGTTTTAAAGGTTTTTGTATCATTTTGGAGTCTCTCATAGATCCATTGGTGTTTGTGGATGGATGGGGACTAAGAGGTCACACAGAGATCATAATGATTTCCCATGTAGTTTTAGTCTTTACATTTTATATTTTATCTAAATCTTAGTTTAGTTCTTATATAGTTATTTTTTATGTCTGTTTTTTACATTTTACGGTTATTCTTCACACTCTATTTATCATTTTTATATCTTATTAATTGGAGAAATCATCTCCAATGATTGTATGAAGATTCCCTGATGCTTTTAATCAGCCAATGGGGATCAGGGACGCCCCTTGATTAAGTCACAAGATAGTTTGGGTTTATATTTTTGGGATAACCTAGGATGGTACAAGACTAAATGGTATCAGATCTGCCCTTATTATTTGGTAATTTTTGGTATTTTTGAGATTAGGAATTTCAAAACATGAGGGGTAGGAGAAGGAACAGTGTCACGAGCTCTTACTTGTACATAGCCTCGAGTTACCATGGGTTACTTGGTTTTGAGCCTTGAATTTTTATTTTCATATTTGGTTTCTTGTGTATCTTGTCTTATGTTAATGGTGTTTGAGATTGAATTAAACTTTTCCAAGTGTTTTTAGTCATTCCCTTTTTGGGGGATTAATGGTAAGGAATAATTAGAGGTGTGTGGTTATGCCACATATTAGAGAAAATCATGCAGATATCATGTGGATAGGTCTATTTCTTTCTAGTGGTTGTCACACAATTCGCACATAGTCAGCCTAACTATGTGGCCAAATTATATACTACCATTAGACTCCCATTAAATATTGTGTTAAACTCCTTATGAACAATTTTCTTCTTGAGTTATTTTTTGAAATTATTGCATTGATTTGAAAGATATATCCATAGTTTTTTTGCTGGAAATTTTATTTTATTTTAAATGTATTTGGAAATTGAAACATGATTATAAAGGTATTGTCTTGGTTTTGAAATTTTAATGGGGGTGATCTTGAAATGAAGTGGGAGAATTTTAAGGTTGTGAATTTACAAATGTTTAAAAGGAATGTAATGACAGATTTTAAAATGATTTTAATGGGAGATTGAAATTTTAAATTGGGGTTAGGAATTTAAAGTGGTTTAAATTTTAATGTGATACTTAAAATTTCATGTTTTTAAATAATATTTAATATTTAATTTTCAAATTATTTTTAGCGGATTTAATTGGTTCTTACATGTTGATATTTAATTATCTCTGTCTATGTTTCAATTTTTTGTAATTATTAATCTTTTTTGTGTTTATTTTTCTATTTATGGTATGCCTCCCAGAAGAGTTTCAAAGGTTCATAATGGTTTGGCGGTTTCTTGGATAGTCAATGACACCACCCAGACCCATGATAGAGTGTTGGGGATAGTTTCCTTCTAGGGTTTTCTTATTTTTCATGGTGATCTTGGTTTCAAAGAGGCAACAAAGTGGATTGAGGTAGTTGATGGAGTCTTCCAATTATTAAGAACTCTCGAAACTATAAGGGTAAAAGCTCTTATGGGGCTATTTGATGGGCCAAGATGGGATCAGTGTAAGATCATCCTCCCCTAGCGGTTATAATCTTGGATTTTATGGGAGTTCTTTAATACAATGTTTTCTTAATGATTTATTCCTGAGGTGTTTAATGTACAGAATGTGTAAAATATCATGGGACTCTAACAAGGTCAACTAGAGGTGAATGTGTATGTTTAATATTTTTTTCATCTGATTCCCTTTTCACTAGAGGTTGTTCCAATAAATTCCTTGAAGTATCATTAGTTTGTGAATAATTATTTTTTCAAATCTCAGTTCTTAAGTCTTTTTAGTTGGGCATGTCCTATATGAGGAGTTTTTGAATTATGCCTTTCTGCATGATTTTTCTTTTATTAGGTAATATTTGGTGATTAGTGTATCTATTCATTTTGGAGTTGGTGAAGTCTTCCTATCAGATATTGAGTTCATACTAAAAGATATTTTCTTAGGATAAACTTCTATAAAAACTACTCCATCAGAGAAGAATACTTCTCATATCTACTTCCAGCATAGTCAGTTCATGAATTACAAGCCCTCTTCCTTAGATATTCTAAAGAACTATCATTATTATGGATGGTTGGGACACCTCCAAAAGGTAAATAATCCAAATAATATTTTATGGAAGTGATCAAATTTGGTTTAGAGGTATTGATAATGCTTCAACAATATTTTTATGTATTCCCCATTTTATTTTTTCCTTCTTGTATTTTTTTATCTTTTTTTATTTTTGGACCTTTGTGTATTATGTAGTTTGTTCAGTTTTCTATTATCATTTGGTGAGTGAGTGGTTATTTTGAGAAATTTATGGATGTTATTTTGTTTAGTTTTATTATTGAAGTCTTTGTAATTAAAACTTCATGTATTGGACCTTTGGGTTATGTTTTACTTTGGTTGATCCATCATAATTAGTAAATTATTAAACGATGGTGAGGTCCTATCTAGATATCCATCTATTAACCTATTGGTTGGTTTGGTCAGGTGTGAGTGTTTTGGAGATTCAATGGGAGGGTTATATTCAATTTTAGTTGGATCCCTTGGATCATTTTCTTGTCATTTATAACTCAATGGATTTCTAGTGGGAATGGGTTATGGTGGTGATAATTATCACACCCCAAACTTTACCATCCTTATTATTTTTTTCTTTTATTTATATTTGGTCTTGTCCCAATGTTTTGGGTTAATTCATTAAAATTTCTTGATGTTTTGTGGATTTTGTACAAAGTAAATGGATATCCCACATAGTTTATTTAATAGTGCCACAACCGTGATGTTTTTTTCTATTACTTTTTAGGGACATTTTTCAAAACTAGAACAAAATTTATTTAACTATGTGGCTCAACCAAGCAGTTCATACTTTCTCTCTAATTGTAGATGAATAGTTAGCACACATTTTAGTAAAGTGTGTGTCCAAACTGTGTATTGTGACTATAATTTTATATTTTTGTGTTTTATTAAAACTCCCTCTTGGGATTAAAACCCTAATTGTGGTATTTTCCTACCCATTAATCCATGGTGTCTGAGGGATTCTAGGATTTTCCTCAATGATTCCACCTTAATTTTTTAGGTTCATCTCTTAAATTTATGTTGTTATCTTTAAGGTATGGCCTCTAATCCCTTTATCCTTCCCTCTTATGCTTATTTCCTCCTCCTTATTACCCTAGTCTCATGTTTTTTGAACACTATATAGGTATTTCGATTAAATTTTATTTGGTTCCTGATGTTAGGGTGTGCATATCATGTCTTGCAACTTTCTCTTCCCATTTTAAGAGGTTTGATTCAATTTGCACCAGATTTGAGGTAGGTGGTTCAATGATTTTGATTTATATTCACATACAAAAAATATTTAAGATTTCCAAATAAAATTCCCCTAAATTATTAGTTGTGATAATGGTATATAAATTGTTAAAAAATTAGTTTCTAAAGAGTGTGACATCATTATTTGTTTTAAGAATTTTTTTCACCTTCCATGTGTTTGATGAAATGTATAATTTGGTTTTAATTGTTTTTTGATTTTTTAAATTGATGAAATCATATTTCTAATGGTTATTTATTATTTAATCATGGTATTAATGTATTTTTAGTTTATTTCCTCAATTATTATATATTCTTATTAGTTTACCATGTGAACCACCATGGTTGTGATAAATGGTTTTATTTTTTCTTCTTGAATGTTTTAAATTTTCCTTCTCATGAAAACATAAACATATATATTCATTCAGTTAAGAACCTATGTATGTATTAACATTAATACATATATGGGTATATATATATGGGATATCATGGGAAGGATCCTTGGAAAATGTCTCTTTCAGAATTTTCCTCGATTATTCAAAGTGGTTTTGAAAAATGGATTTATAGATTTGATTTCTCAAAATGGTTCTTAGTCTTATTTGGAACATTCTAAGGGATTCTAAAAATAAAATTTTATTTATAAATTTTTCTCAAAGGTTGTGTTTAGAAGTTTTATTCAAACGATAATTTATAATTTTTATAGACGTTCTCTAATGGTTTTATTATAAATGGTTTTCAATAAGTTTTTTAGAGAGATGATCATAGTTTTAAATAAGGAGGCCTAGTTAGAACATTAAATTGTTTCCTTTGATATTTGGTGAACCCTTATAAAACCTCTATCATAGTAAGGCTAGTTTCACATGGGCGATTCTGGGAGGTGTGTAGAGCATTCTTGTCAGCTAATGTCAATCCATTCTTGGGGTATAGTTTTTTATTTTTTACTTCACCTCCCATGTATATTAACATCATGGTATCCTAGGTGTATTATTGAGGGACAAGTGATGGTTCTATCTATATCCCTATTAGACAAACTAGATCCCCATGGTGTGAAAAGTCCATGGTGTGTTGTGCCACCGATGAGGCTATTTGAGAGTAGATGGTTTGGTTATTGACATAGGAACTTTATCTATAGTATAAAATATAGTTCTAAAATAAGTACATCTAGGGTCGCCTCAGGTTTTTTTTAGGAATTTCCCATGCTAATCTATCCTTTAATGTTTCCAACTTATGATACTTGATTATGTCAATGCCTCTCATTTTTTATGGTTTCCCTATGTTGTATATTTACCTAGTTATAGTTTTATATTATGTGCTTGGTTCTTGTTTTTTATTCTATTTTGATATTCTACATTATTACCTTTATTATGTTATGTTCTTTGTTTATGGGTTTCTATTTATTACCACTCTTATGGTTCCTCTGGACTGAGATGGGTGTTGTTCTGAAAGGGGTTTTAAAGAGTGAAATTTTAAATAGATCACTGAAAAGGGTTTATATTATCTCTTTAAAACATGTTTGGGTTTTAAAGATATTTATTATTGAGAAGGTTTTTATTGGTTTTCTGTAATGGAAAAAAATATATCTTTTACTATGTATTTCAAAATAGAATTTATGGTATGTTTTTTGAAAAGGAAATTATTAGCCTCTTGGTGATTGCCTATTAAGACTTGTTATGCTCACACCATACTTATGTCACTCAGTGTCGATGGAACTAAGGTTTTTTTGCAGGTTCTACATTATTTTGGAGTTGGTCTTAGAGTGAGTGGTACTTGTGAATTAATGGTGACCAAGTGGTCACATAAAGATCATGTGAGGTTCCTATTTGGTTTTAGTGTTTATTTTATGTCTTTCTTTTTTATACTAGAGATAATTAATTTACCTCAGTTGTATATGTTTTCTGGTTGTATTTCAAGCTCTATTTATCAATTTTGTATCTTGTTTATTAGAATAAATCATCCCTAATGGTTGTCTCATAATTCCTTGATGCTTATCATAAGCCTATGGGTGTCAGGGACTCCCCTCTGGTCTATCATGGACTGGTTCAGGTGTCCAGTTCATTGATGACCTTTTTTGGTTCATGAATAAATGGTATTAGAGAAACCCTTTTTATTTGAGGATACCTGGTAGTCTGGTTATTTTTGATTTTGGAACTTTCTAGGTAGGAGAAGGAATGGTGTCATGATATCTTACACATCCAATGACTGGAGTTACCAAGGGTTACTAGGTGTAGAGTCTTCAATTTTGATTATCTTTTTTGTTTTTGGGTGTATCTTGGCTTATGTTGATGGTGTTTCATATCAAATTAAAGTTACCTGAGTGTTTTTGATTATTTCCATGTTTTGGGGGTGAAAAAGAACTATTAATTATAGATTAGTGGTTATTCCAAACATTATATTCAATTATATGGCTATATTTGTTTCTTTCCAGTGGTGGTCACATAGTTGGTGCACATTATTCTAAACCGTCTGGCCAAATTGAGCACTATCACTAACCTCCAATTAAAATATGTGTTGAACTCCCAAGTAAATATTTTATTTTTGAGTTATTCTTGGAATTTTTTTCCTTGATTTAAAATATATCTCTAGAGTTTTTTTATGAAAAATTAATTTTATTTTAAAAGGATTTTAAAATTGAGACTTAGTTTTAAAGATATGGGCTTGGTTTTGAAATTTTAATAGGGGCGTTCCCAAAATGATGTCAGAGAATTTTAAGGTCAAGGAACTATAAATGTTTAAACAAAAACTAATGTAGGATTTTAAATTTATTTAAATGGAAGATTGGAATTTCAAATCTAGGTTACTAATTTAAAGTGGTTTAAATTTAAAGGTGATATTTCAAAATTTTGATATTTAAAATGTCTTCTTTTCAAAAAAAAATCTGAATTATTAAATGATAACTAGTGGATTTAATTGGTTATTTGGTGTTAAGATTTAATTATCTCTCTATATGTTTTAAATTAGGGTCATTATTTAATTGGTTTTATGTTTACTTTTTTGTTTATAGTATGCCTCTTAGAAGAGTTATGAAGGTTTATAAAGTTTTAGGTGTTGCTTGGTCAGCCGATGACACCACCTAGGCTCATGATAGAGTAGTAGGACCATTTTAATTTCGGGTTTTTTCTTATTTTTCATGGTGATATAGGTTCAATAGAGGTAGTGTAGTTGAATGAGGTTATTTATGAAGTATTCCAATCCTTAATAACTTCTGACGTTGTGAGGGTAAAAGCACTTCTGGGGCTATTTGATGGGCCGAGTTTGGATCAGTTGAAGATCATGCTCCCATCTCACTTTCAAGCCAGTATGTCATGGGAATTATTTAAGACCATGTTTTCTCAGTGGTTCCTTCCTGAGGAATTTAAGGTAGAGAAGGATGTGAAGTTTAGGGGTCTTTATCAAGGTCAATAAAAGGTGAAAGGGTATGTTGAATATTTTTATAAGATGATTCCCTTTTCTATAGAGGTTGTGTCGAGTGATTCCTTGAAGGACCATTAGTTTTTAAGAGTCTTATCTCAAATCTTAGTGAAGGAGTAATTTTAGCTGTGCATTTCCTATTTTAAGAGTTGGTGAATGATTCATATATAGTTGAGTTGGATTTCCTGGAGTAACTTTTGGTGAGTAGTAGAATTATTACATTTGGTGTGGGTGAATGGTATGTATTCAATGTGGAGTGTAGACCAAATAATCATATCTTTTGTGAACCATCTACAACTATTTCTCATTCAGAGATGAATCATTCTCTTATATGCTTCAAGTTTAGTCAGTTCATGCATTCCAAGCCCTATTTCATTGATGTTCCAAATACCAATCTATATTGTTGTTAGTTGGGACACCTCTAAAGGTTATATAATTGGAAGAGTATTTTGCAGAAGATATCCTCTTTAGTTTTGAAGTATTGATAATGATATGAGAATATTTTGAGATATTCCCCCTTTTAATTTTCTTTCTTTTCTTATTATATCATTTTTTGTATCCCTTTCTGTGTTCTATGGGGTGTATAATTTTTAATGCTCATTTCAAGAGTGAGCGGTTGTTTTGAGAAATTTATGGATGTACTTTCATTTGGTTTCATTATTAAAGTTGTATGGGTTAGAACTTCTAGTAGTGGACCTCTGAGTTTTGGTTTACATTGTTTGAGCAATCATAATTAGTAAATTATGAAATAATGGGAAGATCCACTCTAGATATCCATATATTGACCTCTTGGTTTTTTTAGTAATCTTTGAAGGTTTTGGAGATTTTGTTAAAGAGTTTTCTCCTTATTTAAGTTAGATCCATTGGATTATTTTTGGTTCATTCAAAACTCAATGTATTTATTGAGGAAGAAAGGGGTTATGGTGGGGATAATTGTCCCATCCCATTCTATCCCATCCCCATTATTTTTTTTATTCATATTTGGTATTGTACCTATTTATTGGGTCAATTTTTGGTTTTTTGAGTTTTGGGGATTATTTGAAAGGCTCATGCTTAGCTTCTATAATTTTTATAATAGTGCGACAACCATGATGTTTAGTTCTATGACTTGTAGACCCATTTTTTCATAGTTGGAACATTTATTATCCTACTGTGGGGCCCAACTATGTGGTGCTCAGTTGGTCTCTAGTTAAAGGAGAACAATTACTGCAAATTTTGGTAAACTGTGTGGCTAAACTATGCGTTGTTCCCAGTATTTTAAAATTTTTTGTTATCAAAAAATTTTCTCTAGATATTAAAGCCCCAAATGGGGTATTTAATTCCCCATTCATTTATTGAACATGAGGGAGACTAGGACTATCCCCCTTACTTCAACATAAATATTTTAGGTACATATCTTTAATTATCAGTGTCATCATTAAGGTATGGCATCTAATCCTTTTCTCTTTACCTCTTCTTCTTGTTTCCCCATCCTTTCTCTAGTTTCATGATGTCCAAACTCTATGGAGGTATTTCAGAAAAATTTTATTTAGTTTGTGATGTTGGGTTGTTTAGATCATGTCTTGGGCCCTTTTCTTCCCATTTTAGAAGTTTTCTTTCAATATGCACCCAATTTGAGGTAGATGGTTCCTTTATTTCTGTAACACCCCAGGTAAATAAAGAATATTACATTTTCACATTTATCCATTTTTGTGAATAAAATATTGATATATCTTTAAAGGGGACGCTATGCTCGATGGCGTACCCAATACACAACAACGAGTTTCTTGGGAATCTTATGTTGCACTCTAATAATAAAATAATATTATTTTAAATTTTAGTTAACGCCTAGCCGTTGTAATGGCGGGAATGAACAGAACTAACTAAAAAATGATTATATATGTTTTCCAGATATTTTTACTTTTTACAATAAATGTTAGAGGATTAAAAATGTGAATGAATCCAATTTTAAGCGTAAACATTCTAGTATTCTTTAAAAGGTCGATTAACCGCCATTTGGTGACGAACCTCTTTTAAATCCACTTTTTGAAAATTTTATGTGTTATATTTGACAAAATAAAATTCTTCTTTATAATCGGGACATCAAAATTTACTTTGTGTAAATTTTTGGTATTTTTCTGATAAAGTTCATTTTTTAAGGAATAGTGAAAAATGTTGTATTTTAATTCAAAACCTCTTTTTTATCTAATTTATTTATATGATTAGATTATCTTTTGAATTGGTTTTAAAGTGAAATTAGAATATATTCTTACCATTTAATCCAATAGTGGTCGTTGGAATTAATTTCATCTTGAAATTGGACTTAAACTAGTGTCAATATTTTTATACTTATTGTTTCATAAAAACACGTTATTTTCTCTGACAGCAGGAATTAATTATTAAATTAATTAATATAACTTATATGTTTTGAATTTTTTAAAATAGACATCATTTTTTAATTCGGAATATCAAATATAGCTTAGGATAAATTTTTGGTATTTTTCTGGAAAACTTCAATTTTTGATGAATAGTGAAACCACTAAGTGGTACTTAAAAAAACTGATTTTTCGTTTAAATGAAATTTTACCACCTCTGTGTTTTGAATTTAAAAAATTCGACATAAATGGTTGTCATTAAGAAGTAAAATGTGGTTCAATGGGATTAAAATAATTTTTTTGGTGAATGGTAACTTTTAAGTTTTAATCGCGATTAGAGGTAATTAGTGTAGTTTAAGGTAAAAATAATGTTTTAATAATATGAAATGACCTAGACACATGTCCTAACCTCATTTTATGAGTCATGTACGACAAATAAAATTCATGGGTCAACTTGGGGACCCCATGGAGCCACTTTGGTTGGAAAATGACATTAATACCTTTTTATTTAAAGTTAAAATTAAAATGTCACAAACATGTGTTGTTTTACTAAAACAATTTTTAGATGGGGTTATACAAGTCATATTTTTTACTATAAATATTAATTAGAAATCTAAAAATATTTCCTACATCATGATGGTTTTATAATAATTTATATATATTGAATAAATTAATTTATTTATGACACCGTAATGATGTAGTGATTACCTCATAAATGAACAATTTAAATAAAATGAGACGATAGGGTGAAATATAAGTTTTACACTTGTCAAAAACCTATTTGATGGGTGTATTTTGAAACCTTTTCACCTTATCCTAGAAATATATCCTTTTGGGACCTTTTAAATCCGAAAATCATTTTATAATAAAGTAATATTTTATAACTTTCTAAGAGTGCCTCTCCTCTCCTCTTATAAAAGGCCCCCGCCTCTTCCACCTTACACACACCTATAAAGACTTTGGCTCGGCCAAACCCTACCCATTTAATCTCTACACATCCCTATATTCATCATTGAAGCCTCACTTTGGGCAGAATCCTTTCCAAGGAATCCTTTGAGCTCAAATCAAAGAGAGTTACCCGATCTAAAGGTAATGTCTTCCCTTGTGTTCTTTTGTTTTATTTTTCTTCTCCAGACCCCTAAACTCTTATTATTACTTTTTTTTTGTACAAAAACCAGTATATTAAATATACTAGGATGTTTTTATAAGAAGGATTTTATCTACACTTTCACACACCTTCGTCTAATGGTTAAATAACATACTATTTCTGTGGTTGGCGATTTTCTGCCTCACGAAACGATGATTGTTCAATATTATTTTAACACCTTTAAAGGTGGCCATTATGATGTAAATTTATTTTATATATGATATATATGGTATTTATGTTTACTATATGATTCTGTATTTTATATTTAAAACATACCTTTATTCTTTTCATGTTGTGCAAATGCGATAATTTCATATGAGGAAGTGTGGACTACCGCCCCCTCAAGTGATGTGACTCGTTCATGCAATACATGGAATGTATAAAGAATGAAATTAATGAACATATGTGACCTATATAACATATATATTATACTGGAATTATAAAATATATATATATATAGGTCTCATTTATTTTTAATTCCATTAATATGACAAAAAAAAATGAAAGTAGTGTTCATGCGTACGTACGGCCTACCGTCTCCATGAATGGTGCTTTTCATTTTTTACCTACAAATGTAATGGAATAGTATAAAATGAATATTTAATGGATATATATGATATTTTAATCATTAATACTATTCTTTAAATTATTTACTTATAACTATATGGGCAATCATTTTCAAACAAGTTCATTTTTTTACTCATGTTCCAAACATCGGCAAAAACGTCTGATATGAACTAACATTATTAAACAATTATTATAACATTATAACATGTTATATGGACTGAATAATAATCTTTAAAGGAGGTAATTAAGAAATTATAAATTTACCAAAGTTTATTATTCAGGAATATAATGAAACGAACAAGACAAGTCAGACTTGAGGTAAGGGATCATACCCCTCTCTTTCTTTTTAAGTACACTCTTTTATGTCATTACTTTTAAGCTCATCTTTCTTATGATTGGGATTTTATTTTATATTAATCCTCCTTTACTTTTTATTTTCATATTATTAGAGACCCTATTTTCTCTCATCAATCCATTTTGGAAGTTTTGAGTGGCGCCGTTAGGCTAGCGAATTTTCATAAGAGATCTAACCTCTCTTTCTTTTTAATTACTCTCCTTTATGTCACTTCTTTTAAGCTCCTCTTTTTTATGATGTGGGATGTTATTTTATATTCCTATTGATGTAAATTTTATTTTAATATGATTAAAGACCCTATTTGATCTCATCAATCCATTTTTGGAAGTTTTAAGTGGCGTCGTTAGGCTGCCGAGTTTTCGTAAGGGATTTTTCATCTCACTTTTAGTCCCCTGAGATTTATGCTACATTTTCCCCCATTTCCTTTGAGTGGTGTATGTACTTCCCATTATTATACTCTTTGTGTAATATAATTTCATTTATGGTTATTTACATATTCATTGTATGACCCTTCTTCAATGGGGTGTACGTTTCGAAAGTAACACAAGTCGGTAAGGGAACCTTTCACCCTCCTCTTTTTAAAAGACTTCTTTTTTTATGTCTTTTAATTCACATACTAATATGTGTTAATGTACTATGATTTTTTTACACTTAATATCCACTTATATTTGGTGTATTCGTTTGTCACACATAATTATGTAATTGATTCATCCTTAATCCAAGGATACCGTCTTTGTGTGGGACTTCGTCTCAATCTCCTTTCATTGAGGAATATTTTGTTTTATACACAACCTACTTTTATACGGTGTATAAACCCCTTTGACTTTTACATTTATCCAAAAGTAATCTTTTTATAAAAATAGTTTTACTGAACGACAAAAGGGAATGTTTTTGTCGTACGTATGTGGCGACAACGACTTCTCCGCCGCCATGACCATTATTTGAGTTTCGGCTTCCTCTACAAGCCATACCTTTTTTCAAATGAAAAATAAATACCATGTTTTACTTTTATTTTATTTTGGTATTGAAAATGGTTTTCATAATGTTTTTATATCAAAGTGTTGTATTGATATCTTGTGATTGAAAAGTGGAAATTTTATGTTTCCTTTATGCATGTTTTATGTGATACGATTATGTTATGGTTCTTGGGAATTATTATGAAGATGGGTGGTTCTGTGATAAAATAAGGGCGGGTGAGCCCGATATAGCTCTCCAATGCATTGGGTAACACGAAGGGGTTAAACGTTAAGGTTTCTCTGAAAAGATTTAGGGGATATACTGTGATGGGTATTCCAAACGTAACCAAGAGGGTTACTCCCTGCGTAAGAATGTTATGAATGCCTCAAGTTACCTTTATGCCTTATGATTTCTATGATTTATTCATGATTTGATGAGGTATGTTAAAATGATTATGTTTTATGAGTAAATTATGTTTTCATACATGGACTAATGTTTTATTTTCATACTTTTATATCCCTTACTGAGCTTTTTATGCTCATCCCAAGTTTTTGAAATGTTTTTCACATGTCAAGGGAAAGGTGAATGATATGATGATAGTGTCAAGGAAGTGTCAAGAAAGAATCCATGTTATATTTCAAATATGTTTCTGTTGATGGGAAAAAACTAATACTATCTTTTATGTAACCACTTTTTAAATGTGAAATGTAATTCATGATTTATGATCTAATTCTCTAAAACTCTAAACCTGAAAAGATCCTCAATGTGAATTATTTATTTAATTAAATATTAAGTAAGGTTTAAGGTTGGGGCCTTATAGTTGGTATCAGAGGTCGGTTTAGATAACTTTAGAGGTTAGGGTATTCTCTAGGCATAAGTGACATTACCATAATGGTTAGGATTTCAGAAAGAGTCCTAGTTTTAGATAAAGTTAATGAGTAAGTATATCTTAGTGTTTATCTTCCTCATTATTACATGATGGTTTTGTTGATATACTCACACTGATATTTCTGTTTTTAGTGAATGGATGGATCTAGCATGCACTAAAGTGACAATAGGTTTGAAGGAAACTGTGGTGGTTCTCTGATTAAGAGACTAAATGAAATGGGGGATTCAATGAGGAAACACGTGGTTGTTCTAAACCAAATATCAAGGAGTCATGATCAACCACTTTTACCTTGGTATGTTCTGTAATGCATCATGTACGATATGACCAATCGATGTGGAAGTTCAGGTAATAATTATAATGGTAACCATTAGGGTTTATATGATCCTTACTTTTGAGGTAATTATGGGTTATTATATATTATGATGGAAAATGAAAGGCATGAGATAAAATTGATGTTAAAATATGTTATGATTATTTTTGAAGATTTTATCTCATTTTGGGGAATTTTTTAAGAATTATATAGTTTTGGAAAAAGGACAACACGCAGACCGTGTGACAACCCGCCGCGTCGGACAAAGCTGCGGGAATCGAACCCACAACCAAAGTGCGACTGGTATTTATCACCTACCACTAGACTACGTGAAGTCCCTAGTTAGTTTGACTAATTATTTTTAGTTAGATGATTTTAGGAATCAAAAGTAAAGTTATTTTGGGTCATCTATGGTAATGATTAACCTATCATCGAGGATATGTGATTAGGTTAATTACTTTTCAATATGAGAATTTAAGAGCAACTGATGTTATTTGGAGATAAAAGTTAATTTGTACCTTGGAAGACTATGTTATTAAATCCTTCAAATGTTTGGGTTTCAATATTAGTTTAGTTTACTTTGAAGAATTTTATGGACAATTGTTTATCGAATGGTCTTCGTTGAACTTTGGTTTTTTTTTGGACAAATTTCGAAGATTAAGAATAGATTTCCTTTTTATAATGGATTACACTTTTGTGGATTATCTGATCTCATACTAACAATTTTGGTTTTTTATTTTGTCTAAAGACATGGAAAATATATAGTTCTCTTTTGTGGATTAGTTGATTCTAAAGAAGTTGATTATATTACTCTTAATACGAACAAGTCTTCCTAAATACTCGTCTTTTGGAGAAAATATGAGTTTGATTAAGGAATCCAGTAAAAGTTGAAAGTCTACGTGACAAGTAAGTATGTTTCATTTTGATTTAGTTAAGCTAAAAAATAAATTCCTCAATGAAGAGTAACTTAAAGAAAATTTTTTCTGTTAAATTTTCCTACTGGGGAATCAAATACCGTTTAACCCATCACAAGTTTGTGATTTTCTTATGGTTAACTTTCTCCTAGACATGTTTACTATCACTCTCCCTCATAATATGACCCTTTGTTTTTTCCTCCATATCCATGTTTTCCTACATGGAATCCTAGTATGGGTTAACTCGAGTGACCTTTGTACTTCTCTTTCTTTATTTTAATGTGATTGTTTTACTGATTCTTGTTGCGATGTGGGATTTTCAATGAAGTTTCCAAGCCCAATTTTAAAATTGCGAGGACGCAATTCCCAAAAGGGGGAAAGGATGTAACACCCTAGGTAAATAAAAAATATTAAATTTTCACATTTATCCATATTTGTGAATAAAATATTAATATAACTTTAAAGGGGACGCAATGCTCGATGGCGTACCCAATACGCAACAACGAGTTTCTTGGGAATCTTACGTTGCACTCTAATAATAAAATAATATTATTTTAAATTGTAGTTAACGCCTAGCCATTGTAATGGCGGGAATGAACAGAACTAACTACAAAATGATTATATATGTTTGTCAAATATTTTTACTTTTTACAATAAATGTTAGAAGATTAAAAATGCGAATGAATCCAATTTTAAGCATAAACATTCTAATATTCTTTAAAAGGTCGATTAACCACCTTTTGATGACGAACCTCTTTTAAATCCACTTTTTGAAAATTTTATGTGTTATATTTGACAAAATAAAATTCTTCTTTATAATCGGGACATCAAAATTTACTTTGTGTAAATGTTTTGTATTTTTCCGATAAAGTTCATTTTTTAATGAATAGTAAAAAATGTTGTATTTTAATTCAAAACCTATTTTTAATCTAATTTATTTATATGATTAGATTATCCGTTGAATTGGTTTTAAAGTGAAATTAGAATATATTTTTACCATTTAATCCAACAGTGGTCGTTGGAATTAATTTCATCTTGAAATTGGACTTAAACTAGTGTCAATATTTTGATACTTATTGTTTCATAAAAACACGCTATTTTCTCTGACAGCGGGAATTAATTATTAAATTAATTAATGTAACTTATATGTTTTTAATTTTTTAAAATAGACATCATTTTTTAATTTGGAATATCAAATATATCTTAGGGTGAATTTTTGGTATTTTTCTGGAAAACTTAAATTTTTGATGAATAGTGAAACCACTAAGTGGTACTTAAAAAAACTGATTTTTCGTTTAAATGAAATTTTACCACCTCTGTGTTTTGAATTTCATAAATCCGACATACATGGTTGTCATTAAGAAGTAAAATGTGGTTCAATGAGATTAAAATAATTTTTTTGGTGAATAGTAACTTTTAAATTTTAATCGCGATTAGAGGTAATTAATGTAGTTTAAGGTAAAAATAATGTTTTAATAATATTAAATGACCTAGACACATGTCCGACCCACATTGGATGAGTCATGACGACCAATACAATCCATGGGGCAACTTGGGGACCCCATGGAGGCACTTTGGTTGGAAAATGACATTAATACCTTTTTATTTAAAGTTAAAATTAAAATGTCACAAACATGTGTTGTTTTACTAAAAAAAATTTGTTGGGGTTATACAAGTCATGTTTTTTACTATAAATATTAATTAGAAATATAAAAATATTTCCTACATCATGATATTTTTTTATAATTTTTAGATATTCAATAAATTAATTTATTTATGACACCGTGATGATGCAGTGATTACCTCATAAATGAACGATTTAAATAAAATGAGACGATAGGGTAAAATATAATTCTTACACCTATCACAAACCTATTGGATGGGTGGATTTAGAAACCTTATCACCTTATCCTCGAAATATATCCTTTTGTGACCTTTTAAATCCGAAAATCATTTTATAATAAAGTAATATTTTATAACTTTCCAAGAGTGCCCCTCCTCTCCTCTTATAAAAGGCCCCCACCTCTTCCACCTTACACACACCTCTCAAGACTTTGGATCGGCCAACCCCTGCCCACTTCATCTCTCCACATCCCTATATTCATCATTGAAGCCTCACTTTGGGCATAATCCTTTCCAAGGAAGCCTTTGAGCTCAAATCAAAGAGAGTTACCCGATTTAAAGGTAATGTCTTCCCTTGTGTTCTTTTGTTTTATTTTTCTTCTCCAAACCCCTAAACTCTTTTTATTGCTTTTTTTTGTATAAACAACAGTATATTAAATATAATATTATGTTGTTATAAGTATTATTTGATCTACACTTTCACACACCTTCGTCTAATGGTTAAAGAACATATTGTTTCTGTGGTTGGCGATTTTCTGCCTCACGAAATGATGATTGTTCAATATTCTTTTAACACCTTTAAAGGTGGAAATTATGATGTCACTTTATTTTATATATGATATATATGGTATTTATGTTCACTATATGCTTTTGTATTTTATATTTAAAATATACCTTTATTTTTTTCATGTTGTGCAAATGCGATAATTTCATATGAAGAAGTGTGGACTATCGCCCCCTCAAGTGATGTGACTCGTTCATGTAATACATGGAATGTATAAAGAATAAAATTAATTAACATATGTGACCTATATAACATATATATTATACTGGAATTATAATATATATATATCTCATTTATTTTTAATTCCATTAATATGACAAAAAAATGAAAGTAGCGTTCTTGCGTACGTACGGCGTACCGTCTCCATGAACGGTGATTTTCATTTTTTATCTCCAAATGTTATGGAATAGTATAAAATGAATATGTACTGGATATATATGATATTTTAATCATTAATACTATTCTTTAAATGATTTACTTATAACTACATGGGCAATCATTTTCAAACAAGTTCATTTTTTTACTCATGTACCAAACATCGGCAAAAACGTCTGATATGAACTAACATTATTAAAAAATTATTATAACATTATAATATGTGATATGAACTAAATAATAATATTTAAATTAGTTCATTAAGCAATTATAAATTGACCAAAGTTTATTATTCAGAAATATAAAGAAACGAACAAGACAAGTCAGACTTGAGGTAGGGGATCCTACCCCTCTCTTTCTTTTTAAGTACACTCTTTTATGTCGTTCCTTTTAAGCTCATATTTATTATGATTGGGATGTTATTTTATATTAATCATACTGTACTTTTTATGTTCATATGATGAGAGACCCTATTTTCTCTCATCAATCCATTTTGGAAGTTTTGAGTGGCGTTGTTAGGCTGCCGAATTTTCGTAAGAGATCTAACCTCTCTCTTTCTTTTTAATTACTCTCCTTTATGTCACTTATTTTAAGCTTCTATTTGTTATGGTGGGGGATGTTATTTTATATTACTCTTTATTTACATTTTATTTTATTATTATGAGAGACCCTATTTGATCTCATCAATCCATTTTTGGAAGTTTTAAGTGGCGTCGTTAGGCTGCCGAGTTTTCGTAAGGGATTTTTCATCTCACTTTTAGTACCGTGAGATTTATGCTACATTTGCCACCATTTACTTTGAGTAGTGTATGTACATCCCATTATTATACTCTTTGTGTAATATAATTTCATTTATGGGTATTTACATATTCATTGCATGAGCCTTCTTTAATGGGGTGTACGTTTCGAAAGTAACCCAAGTCGGTAAGGGAACCTTTCACCCTCCTCTTTTTAAAAGACTTCTTTTGTTATGTATTCTAATTCACATACTATTATGTTGGTATATGTTCTTCTATATCCTTATTGATGTAAATTTTATGCCCAAGTGATGAGATGCCTTATTTATCTCTCATCAACTCTTTTTATGAATTTTGAAGTGACGTCGTTAGGCTGTCAAATTTTTGCAAGGGAACTTCTTAACCCAATTTTGATTCTTTGGGATAAACTTGTAATCCTTGAATATGTTGTTCTATGAATATGTTTGAATGTCCTATGATTTTTTTACACTTAATACCCACTTATATTTGGTGTATTCATTTTTCACACATAATTATGTAATTGATTTATCCTTAATCCAAGGATACCGTCTTTGTAAGGGACTTCGTCTCAATCTCCTTTCGTTGAGGAATATTTTGTTTTATACACAACCTACTTTTATATGGTGTATAAACCCCTTTGACTTTTTCGTTTATCCAAAAGGAATCTTTTTATATGAAGAGTTTTAATAAACGACAAAAGGGAAGGTTTTTGTCGTACGTATGCAGCGACAACGACTTCTCTGTCGCCATGACCATTATTTGAGTTTCAGCTTCCTCTTCAAGCCATACCTTTTTTTAAATGAAAAATAAATACCATGTTTTACTTTTATTTTATTTTGGTATTGAAAATGGTTTTCATAATGTTTTTATATCAATGTTTTGTATTGATATCTTGTGATTGAAAAGTGGAAATGTTATGTTTCCTTTATGCATGTTTTATGTGATACGATTATGTTATGATTATTGGGCATTATTATGAAGACGGGTGGTTCCATGATAAACTAAGGGTGGGTGAGCCCGATATAGCTCTCCAATGCATTGGGTAACGCGAAGGGGTTAAATATTAAGGTTTCTCTGAAGAGATTTAGGGAATATACTATGATGGGTATTCCAAACGTAACCAAGAGGGTTAATCCCTATGTAAGAATGTTATGAATGCCTCAAGTTACCTTTATGACTTATGATTTCTATGATTTATTCATGATTTTATGTGGTATGTTAAAATGATTATGTTTTATGAGTAAAGTATTTTTTCATACATGGACTAATGTTTTCTTTTCATACTTTTATATCCCTTACTGAGCTTTTTATGCTCATCCCAAGTTTTTGAAATGTTTTTCACAGGTCAAGGTAAAGGTGCATGATATGATGATAGTGTCAAGGAAGTGTCAAAAAGAATCCATGTTTTATTTTAAATATGTTTCTGTTGATGGGAAAAAACTAATACTATCTTTTATGTAACCACATTGTTTAAATGTGGAATGTAATTCATGATTTATGATCTAATTCTATAAAACTCTAAACCTGAAAAGATCCTCAATGTGAATTATTCATTTAATTCAATATTAAGTAAGGTTTAAGGTAGGGGCCTTATAATTTCACTTTCAATTCACATACCATAAGTTCGTAAGATTTAAAAATTCATTTCCCTTAAATTATTATTTGTGATAATACTATATAAAGGGTTATAAATTTATTTCCTAATTCATGTTACTTCATCATTTGTTTTCATAGATTTTTGGCACATTTCATGAGTTCGATGAAGTTCCTAAATGGGTTAAAATTATTTTTTGATTGTTTAAATTGATGATATTGGAAATATAATGCTTCTATATTATTTTATTATGGGATGTAAATATTTTTTATTTGGATTCCTTGATTCTTGTAGATTCTGATCAATTTACCATTTTAACCCACATGGTGGTGATAAATAATTTTATTTGTTCTTTTTATTATTTTCTTTGGTGATTCTCATGAACAAACACACACAAAAACATATATATATTATTTTAGTCAAGAACCTATATATATTTATATACATGCATGAATATATGGGTATATATAAATATGTGAGCTCATGGTAATTATCCTTTGGAAACTCAGCTCTAAAAATGGCCCTTTGTTCTTCGATGTGGTTTCGAAAAACAGATTTCCAAAATAGGTTTCTTCAAATGGGTTTTAGTCATGTTTGGAAATTTTCAAGGGATTATTAAAATAAATGTTGATTTAAAATTAGATTGAAAGGTTGTTTTCAAAATTATTGTTTAAATAACCATTTAGAATTTTCATAGAGGTTCTCTAATGGTTTGACTAGAAATGGTTTTCAATAGGTTTCTGATAAAGATACTCCTAGTTTTAAATAAGGTTCCTTGGTTGGCACTTTTAAATTTTTCTTTAGAAATTTTGTGTCCCCTCATTGAATCCTTCTCATTGTAAGGCTGGTTTCACAAGGAAGATTATGAGAGGTAGGCTAAGTATTCTAGTTGACTCGTGACAATCCATTTTTGGGGTGTTTTTTATTTATTTTTGTACCTCACCTCATAATTCTATTAACATCATCAGATAATAATAATTTTAGTTGGGGATGAGAGACACTTATATCCTTGTGTAGATTAGATAAACTAGATTCCCATGGTATGGAATGGACATGCTTGGTTGTGGCACTGGTTAGGCTAGTTGACAATATCCAGGTTGGTTTTTGACTTAGGGACTTCATCGATAGTTTGAAAAATTGTTCTAAATTGACTATGTATAAGTTCACCTCATATAATGTTTATAAATTTCACATTATTATCAATAATATACTTTTTTTAACTTAAGTTACTTGATTATATAACTACTTTTCTATTTTATGGTTTCCCTGTGATATATATTTCTATGGTTATAGTTTAATATTGTGTACCTATTTATTTTTTATTATTATGTTGTAATTTTCATGTTATTCCCTTTTTTATGTTATATTTTGGAATTTATGTGTTTCTATTTGTTACTTATTTTTTGGTTCCTCTTGATTGAGTTGGGGTTGTTTTGAAAAGGTTTTATAGTGTTTATTTTTAAAGTGTTCACTTAAAAGGGTTTAAATATTTTTTAAAACATTTTCTGGGTTTTAAAGATATTTCCAAGTGAGAATATTATGATTCATTTTCTGTAGTGGAATAGAATGTATCCTTCACTGTGAATTTAAAAACAACATTGATGGTTTGTTTTAGAAAAAGAAAATACATGGACTCTCTGGTTATTTTCTACGAAACACTATTATCATCACACCCTACTTATTCCATGGAAATCAGCACACCTAAGGTTGTATTACAGGTTCATATATCATTCTGGATTCAGTATTAGAGAACTTGGTATTTGTGGATTGATGGTGACCAAGAGGTCACATAAAGATCATGTCAATTTCTAGTTTTGTTTTAGTCTTTATTTTGAATCTTGTATCCAGATCTTATTTTGGTCCTGCTACACTTGCTTATTTTATGCAAGATTTTTTTTCATATAGTTGTGTTGCGTGATCTATTTATAATTTTTGTATCTTTTTTATTGGGAGAAATCATCCCGAAAAATTGCCTCAGGATTCCCATATTATTTTCATTTTCTCATGGGGATTGGGGATGACGCTCGGGTATGTTATGGGGCGGTTTGGGTGTTTGATTTGCAGATGACCCAGGATGGTTCATGAAAATTTTGGAGAAGTTGAAGAATATTTATGAAGTAAATAAAAAATTAAATAAGTCCATGTCACAAATATTGAGACTAAAGTATGAAGCTCATAAAATGGGAGATGATGATTCTGTTGTTGACTTCTTTATAAGGGTTAATGAAATTATAAGAACTATAAGATATTTTGGTGAGAAGTTGGAAGGCTCTACCATTGTAGAAAACATCTTAAGAGTTCTTCTGGATAAATTTGATTCTAAGGTATCATCCTTAGAATATAAATATCCTAAAACTCTCTCTCAAGATTATTAATATATTATTATCATCACATGTGAAATGAAATGAGAAAATGGTTGTCAATAATAAATAAAATGTTGATCGGGAAATCACTTTCAATGCTATTAAGAAAGAAAAATTGATCAAAGTTCACGAGTATGATGTAAATGACTCTAACAAGAAATATGAGGTTAGTAAAATGTTTGATAAATTCATGTCTTTATTTTATAGAAATTTGAAAATAAGAACACAAAAGTATAAAAGGAAAGTTACCTTTGAATTGTTTTTTTTACAGACCTTTTGATCATTTCACAAAAAGTTTCCAAGTCTAAAAGAAGATGAATATAATGATAAGGTGAATAGAAATTCATGAAAAATAAGACAAAAAAATAAAATCACTTTTCAAAAGAAAAATATAATAAATTATTTAAATATAAAAAGGAAAACTTTTTTTCAAAATTTAAGGAGGATAATGATAGTGAAGTAAAAGCTGAAAACTCATGTGATGATGCTACTAACAAATTTATTATTAAAAAATGAATGATATTAACTTTACTAGTGATGGATGAAGAAAATTTGAAAAAGAAGAAGAGGATACTTAGATGGAGTTTTTTATTAAAATTTATTATAATTAATTCCTCTTAAAGACTGTTAAACTTGAAAAATAAAACAAAAAGTTTATAAAAGGGGATATTTTTTAAAAAAAACCAAAATCAGTGCTAGAAGAAAAATCCTAGATATTAAAAAATATTTATGAAATTGAGAAGTCACTTGATGAAGAGAAAAATCTCAACATCATTCTTGAAGAAAAGGTTAAAGTGTATGAGAAATAATATGACCTTTTTCAAAAAAAAATTACTAATGCTAGGGAAGGAATCACAAACATACAAAAATCAGTTGAAGAACTTGATTAATGTTCTAAGAAGTGTGAATCTCAGTAGGATAAAAAAATATTCCATATATATTATAAATAAAATTGAAAATGTTAAAAAGAGTAAATAGGTTAATAAGATCATGTATATAGATAAAAATTATAGAGTCAAAGATGCTGAGATTTTAGAAAAATCGTTGTTTGAAGAATATAATTCTACAACTAAAGAATTTATTAAGTCTAAGAAGAAGCCTATGTTGAATAAAGATGATGTTCATAGAGATTTTATAAAAAAGATAAATAATTATTAAATTAAAATAGGTTATAGAAGAAAATATTATTTCTATTGATATTACTAGTACTTTGGAAGTTTCAAGTGTCCAGTAAAAATGTGTTGGTTCAATCATGAACAATACAATGAATCTAGGAGGTACTGGAGGTAGAGTTTGAGGGGGATTCATCTTACCCAATGAAGGAACATGAAAAATAAAGTGTGTAAATTGAAAATATATTTCAACTTAGGGAAACTATTTTTAAATGAAGTGATCAGCCCAAAAATCTAGCTAAAAGATGTATTGTTATGCATTCACCTCAATAATGTTTATATGAAAAATCTCAAAAGCGTCATGTGAAAGAATAAATAAGAATGGAAAAGGTTATATCTATTTAAACTAATATCAATGATAAAAAAGGAGAATAAATTTTGATATTTTCTTTCAGTTGTTCGATACATATGAATAGATATTTGAATTTTTTGAATACTGTAAAATATTACAATGAATGGATAGTGACCTTTGGAAGTGATGAGTCGCTGAAAATCAAAGGCATTGGGTCTTCTATCACTGTAAAAATAAAAATTGAAATCTATAAGTGCTTTTTTATTTATGTAAATAACCAAAACCATTTATGTGTCACATTGATTTATAATGGTGGAAACTAATTTGTTTTAAAAATAGATTTATTTTTTGTTAATAGGATTGAAGAAGATAAAGTTGTAAGAAGAGGAAAATGAACTAAGGGAAACTCATTTCAATTTAGAGATGCACATGGATATGTTATCTGAACAAGATAGAATAATATTGTTTTTGGAATCTGATTCTTTGGAATATGTTCCAATGTAATATAAGAAAGTTGATGAGTAGAGAAGGCATTCATGATATAACAAACATAGAAAAAAAGAGATTGGAGTTGTTTTAAATGTATAAAAGGGATGATTATAAATTTATCACACAAAGAAGTTAAGATAAGTTCACCTTATCCTCTAGAGTTTAATCATTCTAACAAATGTGGGTCCATGATAATGTAATCAACAAATGAATATAATCACTTTATTTCCTTTATTTATTATTTTACTTACATTACACATATTACATTTTTGAAACATAAATTAAAATCTTTAAAATTGATCAAAAGTTTCAAGATATGTATTGAAAAGAAATGTGTATATTTGATGTATATGATTAAAGAAAAGAATGGTATTGGATAAAAAAGTGGAAAGTTAAAAGATTATCTTGAATAATATGGAATTAATCATGAATTTAGTGCACCATACACACCACAATAGAATGGTTTCAATGAAAAAAGGAATAAATTTTTGGTGGAGATGGCTAGAACCATGATTATTAAACATTATAATTCTTGATTATTTTGGAGAAAGTTTATTGGAGTATCAAATCAAATTTGGAATCACTATTTCTATAGGAAAATATTTTACATGACTTCATATGAGATCTATTACAAAGAGACTCCATATTTAAATTAAATAAGGGTATTTGAAAGCCCCTTTATAATAAAATTCAAGGGATAAAATAATTAAAATTCTAATAAAAGAGGTTTTGATGGAATCTTTTTGGATACCCTCATGTTTTTAAAGTATAAAGGTTATAAAATGAATAAATAAGAATGATTTTTAACTATATATTTGGGAAATTTCTAGATCATTATAATAGAAAATCTTCACAATCAACTACAGATATGAGAAGAACTAAAGAGTAAGTGGTTTTAGTTAAACATAATGATAAATATTCTAATAGAAGAGATAATATAAAATAATCACATGAGGTGTATTTTGACTCATATATTTCTAGTGGTGAGGAAATATCATATTCATATCATCCAAGGCCAATGAATCAAGTGGATGTTGAAAATATAATTGGAGATTAGGGACAATAGGTTCAAACTAGAAGAACATCAAGGTCAGTTTCATATACTTCCTTGTTTTTATAGGTTGAGCCTTGATACATTGAAGAATATTTGGAGAATAAGTAGTGGATAAATTCTATAAATGAAAATTAGGATTACATTTACATTAATGATATATGTTAACTTTTACTCAAACTAGAAGATAATATTATTACTAGAACAAAATGGGTTTTTTGAAACAATTTGAATGATAAAGGTGAAGTGATAGGAAATAAGGAAAGATTGTTTTGTAAAGGAAACTCTCAAGTTTATGGAATTGATTTTGATGAAACATTTTCTCCAGTATCAATACTTAAAGCCACCAGAATCATTCTTTCTATTGCTACATAATGAAGATATAAGATATTCTATATGAATATCAAGTAGTATTTTTTTAATGAACAACCAGATTAATAGGTTTATATTTAGAAACCAGGTTGCTTCTTTCTTTTTCAAGTTGAATGCTATGTTTACAAGTTGAATAAGGATTTATTATGAATTAAAACAACCCTCGACATCATGGTATAGTAAATTTGATATTTTATGAATAAGTTAAACTTTAGAAAATAAAGAGTTGAAAACAACCTCTATATAAAATAAAATCATGAGGTTTCCCTCATCTTGATTGATTATGTTGATGAAATCATATGCATAGTTAATTATGAAGGAATATTTTATGAAATAGATTAAAATTTTATTTGAGATTCCCAAGATAGGTAAAATGAAACACTTTCTTGGATTGTACATATCTCAAAATAAAAGGTTCATTTTCTTATCTCAGGAGAATTATGCTTAGTAACTCTTGAAAATATTTCTCATAAAATATTAGTATATTTTTCATAAACCTATGTTAGTGGGAAAAATGTTATCAAAAGATATGAAAGTAATGGATGTTGGTCCTATAGAATTTAGGTAGTTGATTTTAATCCTTCTATATCTTTCAAATTCAAGGATATATATATTGTATTTTGTTACAATTTGTTACAAATATCAAAGTAATCTAAATATGTCTCATTTTGAGGATGGAAAAATAACTCTCTAATATATTAAAGGAACAATTTGTTTCAGGTTTAAATATTATAGCTCAAGAAATATTTACATGTTTGGCTTCACAGATGCTGATTAGCTAGGGTGTTTCGAAGAAATAAGATCCAAAAATAATGGACTGTTCTTTGTGGGAGAAATATGTTTGATATGGAATATAATGAAACAAATTTTAGTAACTCTCATCACAGCTAATGATAATTATATAAATATGACTCAAGATACAACACAATTGGTTTGTATAAAGACACAACTGGAAGATTTTTTGGTTGATTTGAAACTTCCCCATATCTTGTGTTTTGATAATTAAAGTTGTATATATCTTATTAAGAATATATTGTAACATTTTTAATCTAAGAAAATTGATATCGAACATCACTTCATAAAATATCATGTGTAAATAATAAAACTAAAGTTGGAGTTTGTTCCTATAACTAAGAAAGTAGATGATATATTTACTAAAAATATTTCCATAGGAAACAGTAAATAAACTCAGGTTGATGATGGGTGCGAAAACTCAATCTATTCAAGGATAAATCATGTGATATTTTCCCCCTTTATCACTTTGTCTTTGGATGTTGTTTCCAATGGGGGGGAAATATGTAACCTAAATCTGTCCATTTTCATGTTCTTTACCTTACAAGGAAGGTCATATATTTAGGGGGAGTTTTTAAATGGGATAATTGGTGATGTCAATATGGGTGAAATATTTTAATTATTTTTTTATGAGGATGTAGGGATTTTTTTGTATAGGTTGAATTCTATTTTTATGATGATTTCTAGAGTGGAAGAAGTCACTCAAAAAGTTTCTTAACCGCTACTTTATAGACATCATGATATTTTTGTTAAATGATTATTATTTCATACATCGAGTTCTATCATGTAGGCATAGAATAGTTGGATATTGATTAATTTCTTGAGTTTCAAAGTTTCACTAATTTACATACATTAGTAGACAACAAAATACAAAGGGGGAGATTGTTGAGACTAAGAAACATTAAGGTGGCATTGGTTTAAGAAGAAGATGGTTATGTTTAAAGAAGGATTGATATAAGTTATTTTTTTTACTCTCATAAATAACTTTAGTATGTGATCTTTCCTTATGAGGTTCTTAACATAGGTGTGGTTGAGATATAGAGTCCAATGGATTGATTACAATGGACCGAGTTCAACAGACCGAGGTTGACACTAAATGTTCTAACAATATCATCGAACTAATATGTTCCTACAAATAAAATTTGGTGATTCTTTTCTATTTTTTAGATTACCAAATATCATGGTCATTTTAGGGAATCAATGATCTTATCTATAGTTGGTAAAAGCAGGAAATTAGTAGAAATTGATGGAATTATGGTCCCTGAACAAAGAGAATGGATGTTGAACTTTTTGTGGATAAAAATACATATGAAGTGTATCATATGGACTTGTAAAAAGACCAATATGTGAAGTAAAAAAGTACCAAAAAAATATATATGAGAAAATTTATCTTATGGAGACTACTAGATTGACTTTTACAAAGTCATCTGATAGAGTACATTAGAGATTCTTTTACAAAGTCATCATATATATTCCAACATATTAACCTTTTTAAATTCATTGTAAATCAATGTTGTTATGAAATATCAATAGGAATGATATTTAAAAAGAATTCATTAGAAATAATTACTCAAAGAGCTCCCAGTAGAGGGAAAATGAAAAGATTATTGGATGGAAAAGTATAATGTTTACCAAATGTTGGAGTTTTCAGGATGTTTTAATGAATGGAGGTTTTTTAAAGTAACTTATTTTTTTTTGGAAAGACATTAAATGTGATAATGATGAGATAGATGTTAAACAATACCATAATAAAAAAAATAATGATCACAATTCAATACAAGATTTAACAGAAGTTTGATGAATATTTATACCAAACTTTAAGAAAGTCATTGTGAATATTCTTGACTCCCATTAACCTAAAGGATTGAATACATCAAACTAAAGAAATTTTGATATGGTTGTTAAATGTTTTAGTAGGAATAATAAACTTGAATTTTACACTAATCCCTATGTTTTTGGATAAAGTAAGACAATATAAATAGGATATAGTACATCAAGAAAAGGTTTTCCAATATAGTTGTTACTATGAGAACTGCTAAAAAGTGAAGTGCCATGTTATCGAACAATGTTTTCCAATCAATTGGAATCCGATGAAAAATGAAATGAAGTAATCATAAAAATAGATCTAATCAGATTAATAGAGACCAAATATACTAGACCAGGTACATAAAACTAAGGGTACTAGTTGGAGAAGTTATCATACAGATAGCTTCATACTAAGGTCTGGGAATAAGTTATTTCTAGTTGTTGTGTAAGAAAGTGTAGTGGAAGAAGAACTTGTAGGAAGGAAGGTGTACTGAAGGAATGATATTCACAACATAAAAATCATATTGGTAAAGGTTCCTTTATTTTTGAAAACATTATTCTGTCATATTTTCTATGTGATTAGTACATACACTATCTATTTACTATAGGTCTTTACAAGTGATGGATGTTCTTTACATGTTGTAACCACTAAAGTATTATTTTCTAGTGGATATGTGGTTTTTGATTATTTCAAAACCATGTCAAGGAATATCTACTATTATTTAATAGTAAACCTTGTAAATAATTGTGTTCCTATGGGTGTTCTTGTCTTTTTCTAGTGGTGGAAATTCTCACTAACAATAGGTAATAGATTTTCTTAAAGAAGGGAAAAATAAAAATAATTGATCACTAATTCACCCTCTCTCAGTGATTACATAGATCTTCATTGGTCCTTTAATATTCCACATTCTAATGTCATCGAATATGATTATTTTATGTCAACATTATTTTTAAATAATGATTTAGATTCTTATTCAATGGTATATGTCATCTTTTCATTATTCTCAATTTTTTGTCAAAATTTAAATGATATGTTTTATGAGGATGTTATAATTCCTAGATAGCACTTATTATGATTACATGATCTTCTTCAATTAATCATGATATTTTATTATGGTCATATCTCTCATTTTTTAATGATCTAGTGATTAATCCTACACAGATCAATGATAGTGTCTTACTAATTCACATTATATATGGATATGTTTATATTGGAATAATTTAAGTATATTTATTTAGGATTAATTGGATATCAAATTGGATGAGAATAAAAAATTTATTATAGTCTCCAATGTCAAAAAACAACTAATTTTTGGAGGTGTGCTTAAAATTGAGAATATATCTATAATAAGGTATAATGATGAATGTGGTTTTTAGTCATTTATGGTTGTGTGAGAGTATATGGGTAAAGTGTTTATTTTTAGCACCAAATCTAGATATTAAAGCCACGGGGGATTCATTTTGTATCAAATTTGGGATTAGTTATCTTTAGGGATATGATTAAGAATAAATGATGTATAAAACCTAATGAAATATAGTTTATCCAAAAATGAAATTGGGTAAACTAATAGATTTATAGTTTAATTAATAATGTTATAGTTTTTATCAAGGGTGAAATATGTTATGAAAAGTTAGTATTGTGTTTTTTATATGATTGATTACTTTTGTTTAATTACATATTATCACTTCTCTCAGTAATTACATTGGTTTTATTTAATGGATTGAAATAGTATAATTCAATAAAATAATTGAAGTGATGGTGAAATATATAGTTATCCTCATTATTAATGAAATAAAGATTTATATATCATGGGAATTATAATTAATCCTCTCACACAACTATCTTGGGTTATTAATAGTGACATAAATCATGTCATGATCCCAAACACACTGATGAAAAGGTTACATGATATCAAATCTTTCATGGAATGATGACTATCATCCATTAGTGGATCCTATAAACAATTAATTGTTTAAAAATGTTTCCACTAGAGAAGAAATAAATATTTTTTCTTCAAGAAAACAAAAAAAACTTGTTCATAAACCATTTTGAATGTGATGTTGATATATTATATAAAATGATCTAGATATGAGAATATTATATATTGTGTTATCATTGAAAACACCTTGTGATATGGTTATTATATCTAATGTATATAACTTCTCATTATTCGATATTTACTAGAATACATTTCCTAAAAATATGGGCATTATTATTTTATTATAGTTATAATGAAACTATTGGATTGTGTTGATCATTATTTTGTATACCCAATATATATTTTTATAGCGAAAATGATTTTAATATATTAAAAATTCATTAACAAAGGAAGTGAATGGAATAGATAAAATAAGATTCAATGTACTACCTTAACAAAATTGTAGTACATGTAATAATCCATGTTATGGTAATAGAATGTATGGAAGGATTATAAGAATTTATAACTAAATGTGGGAGAATATTCTAAATTTAAATACTGATAATAATGAAATTTAACCAATGAGTATGGAATATATTAAGGAAACATTTTTCTCATATTCTCTTTCATAAAACTATGAAAAAAAATATATTTTTTATAATAATTATGAAATATCTATAAATACCTATGGGGATAACATCAAAATACATTCAAGGTCCCTATATTAAATCCTGATTAAATATATGATTCTTATTACCTACTAATTAATTATACGGAGCATAAATACTATATAATAAAACAAACCTATCTTTACCCACATTATATGAAAACATTCATGATTCTAGCACTAATATTGAGTTCTTATTCAAACATGTATATAATTAAATCCCTATAATATTGATATCATCACCTATTTTCATTGGTTACATGAATAAAAATACAAGGTGTGAAATTTTTTTAGGCGAATGCAGTTGTTTAAATTTTTATATAAATTTTCAATCTCAAAAAATGAAATTTATTTTATTTCAAATATATTTAATATAATTTTGGAAAAAAATAAATCCCTCGAAGCACATAAGGAAATTTAAATTAATTTTTTTATATAATTAATGTTTTGAGTGATTGAATTTTGATATCCTTGTTTTGAAAAATCACCATACACACCATTAGTGTTTTGATTTTACTAGAGGATGGATGTTAGAGTTTTAATGTATGTAGACATAATGGTCAATTATACTTTCGGATAAATTAATGTAAACTATATACCTACTAGGACATAGTTCAACCCTATGATAGAATATGGAGATTTAACACATTTGATGATAAATACTAAACCTGCATCAATCAGATGAGGGAGAAATGCATCGGACGTGGCCAAAACTGAATGCCAATATCTCAAAATATGACTATTTTTATTTTTAATATAAAATATCATATTTATAGAACCCTTATTTTTTGTTTTCCTTAATATTTTGGGGATTGAGAAGGTTCCCAGATCCTTTTTCCTCTATAAATTTATAATCTTGATTATGCACTCTCTTTTGTGACTATTCAGTCATAAGTTTGTTTGTGAGGTCACTTGTCTTACCATATTTCTATAATTATATTGGTGAATTCATAAGTATGACAACAAAATTGATTTTTTATATGGTGGATACTTTATTTATGTGATCACTTTTTAGTTCTTTCAGTTGGTTTTTGTAGTTGCTTATTTTTTTGTAAAATTTAACCTTCCGTTTTTCCTTTGTTTGCTTCTTTGTGCAGTCAATCCATATGGTCTACAAACCTAGTCAATAAATTATTCATGAGTTCAATACATGTGGTGTATTTCATCTTCATAGTAACTTGGTTTTCCATGTGGTCAATTTTTTGATCCATGTGGTCAATCTATATAGTCTCTTCAGATGGTCAGTTTTCAGAGCCCACCATCGACATAAGTAGAAAATTCGATATTAACTGAGAATAAAGTAAAATGATATTTTCATAATAAATAAAGAAATAATAAGGTTAAATGGGAGATTTGAAACTAAGATCAATTAATATGGGTTATATCTATGACTTCCTTAATGTTATGATTTTTAAATGAAAAGTTTAGAGGTAATTAAATAGGAATTAAATCTAAACCGAATTATAGTTTAATTAAATAGGAATTTTTTTATACATAATAGGAAATACGAGAAAAAATCGTATCTATTTTCTTAAAATTGATACTTATTCCATTTTTCATTTTTCATGATTTATTTCATGTTTAGGTGAACTAACACCTTCACTATTGGAGTATTACGACCATTCTAAACTCATTTTATTAATTGAGTTTCAAGCATGCATGAAACCCCATATCTCCTTTATTCTTGGTGAATCAGGACTTGGATATCTTTAATGGTAGGGAATCTTATTCTTTTATTTTTACTTGTGAAATGTTTTATTAAATCATGATTTATTTTCTCTATATGGACAAATGCAATTAAATTTAATAAAAATAATAATCTATAAATCACATAGAAAATAATTATTAAATAATCTTTAAATTTGTAAAAGAAGAAGAAGATAATATTGTATTATACTGAATGAACATCGATAATAAATAAATATAAATAGAATAATACATATTTTTGCTTAATTTATTTATTAAAATTATTGTATATTATTTTGATGATATTCCTATCCTATAAATTTTTAAGAGAGAAAAAGAACAATGGATTGTAAAATGTTGGATTGTAATGCGGATGTGGGAAAATTAAAATAATGAATTAGTCATTAAATGATAAAGTATAATTTATGAATTTATTTTATGATATGAACTGATTTTATGATTATGGAAAATATATAATTTAAATAAGATAATTATCACATTTTATATATAATTAATATTTCATGATTTGGGGATTAATTAATGTTTTGTTTTTTTTATCACTTTATTTTTTATGATATTCTTGATGAATACTCTTTAATTTTATTAGATATTGTTATATATACTTTTTTAGTTCTGGTGTTCATTGTTTACTGAGGTTTAATTTTGATAAATAGATATACAATATAAAGCTAGTAATATTAAGTGAATAATCAATAAGGATTATAATTTATTTACCGATTTACTTGAGATTTCATGAACATGGAAATAATGTTTGATGCATGTTTTTGTGGATTTATAGATATTTATATACACTTCCAATAGTTTTCTTGATATAGAAAACCTACACATAATAAACTGGTTAATTCACGACTGGGATTAAAAATAATTTTTTTCTAAAGATAATTTCTTAAAGTTGAGTAAAGTCGCCATCAAATATTAAAGCGTGTAATGAATTTTTTTTATGGCCTTACATGACCCTTGGAATAGTGTAATGAAAATACCATTATTTCATTATATGTATGCTCTATAATATTAGAGTCTTGTTTTGAATTTTTTGATTTTGAACTTAGAATAGTTGGGATCATTGATAAGTAATGATCTGAGAGCCAAGGCCTGAAGTGATGGTTGATTCTGATGATTTTTGGATGGATTATGATACAAAAAATAAAGTCAAGGATTACACTAGGGTGGTTGGGATGATTTAAGTGTTGGTATTTCACATCAGTATACTCTTTCTTGATTCTTTTAAATGGTTGGTTGGATGAGTTATATATGATGGGTTTCCCACTTATTGACACATCATAATATTAATGCCAAGTGAATCACTATTTTTTGGTAATTTATGAAGATTCCAAGTATACCCAAATTTTATGAAATGTAAATGAATTAATAAATTAATAGGGATGGTTCATGGTGAGTATAGTTGATGATGGAATAATTGAGAATATAAGTAGGATAATTATGTTTCTAATGGTACTTTTTTTTAAAATAACTAATGTTTTAAGATTTGAAATAATTACATAATGATATTAATTATTTAATAGAAGATGAAGTAAATAATGAACCTTGATTATTGTGCATGTTTAACATTTGTATTGTAAAAGTGGTAGGTGGGTGTCTGGTGAGATAATAAAAGTTGATGAGTCTTAGGCTAGGTAGTTTCCCTTAGTGTGGTTGAGTCCGATATTGGTTGGGAAACCTACAAACAATGGTTTGGGGAGGGGTGTAGTTTTATAACTTCTAGGATAAAGGGGGAATTTATGGTTGAATTATCCCCCTCCCATTCTCTCCATTTAGCTGTAGATCATGTAAAGGCATAACCTAAGCTATAATGTCTTGTGAAATAGGGTGTTATTCTACACTACTAATGATTTCTCTCGATTTTATTAAACATTTATGCATGATTTATAATAAATTGATGTATAGAACATAAATGTATCTGATTTTTGTGTATAGGGATTCCCATGGGGGTACCTACAAGGGTTGTGCTAGATTGAAGTATACTGCATATGAACGGGCTATAATGGCTTCTGGACATACACTTTGTTACAAATTAGATGATGATGATTATGCTGTGTCAAGATTCCTAAGATGTATAATGGTTGTGATATTATTACACAAGATACATGATGACATATTGAAGGGTTGATAAAATGATGTTTTCTATATGGAATTATAGTGAAAAACTAGGTGGGAACTGGAAATAGGGTACCTTCATTTACATATATCCTTTTGATATAGAATAATTTATTTTTATGCTTACTTGGTTAGTGAGACATGGTGAGAATGAGAAAATAGCTTTATCTATTTTTGTTAAGTGTTATATTTACTCATCTATCCATTAGGATTTAGTATTCTTCTTTACTTATTTGTATGATAGGTTTGTCATAGGATCCTATGGAGTATAAAATTTATACCCACCCAACATATAAATATTTTTTTCAGGACCACTTTTTTTTTGGTGATTGATTTGGGAATTTTAAGATTTATTAGATGTTTTAGAGTTATTAGGGCTTTCTGTTCACAATCGAGGTTTATGTGGGGTATGTTTCAGTTGTTTCAGCTCTTTTATGACATTTTATGTATTAGTATTTCTTATTTATTTATTCATGGTGTGGGTTGATGGTTTCTATATTATCTCTTATTACATAAATTAAAATTGAGGGTTATGCCTCCCATTGAAGAGATTTATATTTCCTCAGTTCTAGTCTCTAACACATAGACTATTAAAGGCAGGTTTTAAGGTTCATTATCTCCCATTTTACACTACATGCCTAGAAGGGATACCATTGGAGGGAGGGGGTTTTTCTAGGTAAAACAAGAATCTATAAATTTAATTCCTTACTACAAGGGACAATAGTGATAATATAAGAAGTTACATTACATTGAGATCATTTTTATTCTTCTTAAAGTTTCATATTCCTGATTCTTAATTTATTTTTATGGTAATAGTTTTTCTTTCAACAAATTTCTGATGAGAACTTAATTTCATGATGATTTTACTATCAATATCTTAGTTATTATGCTTACAATTTTTTTTGTATGATCAATCTGGGTCAAATATATTTTAGTTTATGGAAGTATGATCAAAAATACCTCAATATTTGAGATAATATGTGTGTAAAGATATATCTTAAGATCCATTATGTTTGATGAAGTCCCGGTGTGGTCTTATCGTAGATCCATTGATAGAAGAGGACAATGGGGATAGAGTTTTATATTACTTTCGATGAGATTGTAGTCAAAAATAATATATGTTTTCAACTTATAAATTTTTAGAGGTATACCATGAAATAAAATTCATGTCATATGTACAAAAACTAGGATTACATCTATAAATATCTATGCTACTTTGGAAAATAGAGGATCCTACCTTTGAATTGATAGTATTTTAGTAATTAATATCCTCTTTATTTATTTAAGGATTTTCATCCTTCAATACATGAATATTTACAACATTTTTGTTATGGTATGATTGGTTTATTTTAATATTTGTTCTATAAGTATATAAATTAAATTTTCTTTATTGTTTTCCACTATAAAAACTCATTTAAATCAGATATGTGTTTAACATATAATTAATTTTTTTCAATAAACCAAAATTTTATTATAATATAATCTAATTTAATTATATTGTGTAACATATGATATACATAATGGTTAATTCATATGAAAATTAAATGTTATTATTTAACATTAATCCTCCCCTACATCTTGAAGTATATTTTCCTATCATATATTTTTATTTGGAACTAACACTATATATTAGAGCTAGTTACTTCATTTTTTCTGATACACATGACATTTGAGCCTAAATATATTTGTATATAGAGCTTATTTAAATTTTTTAACAATACCAACACATGTTTTTAGATCTAATATCTTGACCTATTTATCATTTATTTGTTTCATCTAAACTTATAACATTTTATTTACACAATAATTTATAAGAGTATGGATCGTTTTTATTGATACAACCTAACTTCCCATGTGGAAATTATAAAATTATAATATGAGATGTGCACCAATATTTTATGGTTCATACTATGAATACAAAAATAGATGTATGAATACTTTTTTATAAACATTTTTTTTAATCATTTTTTTATGATGATAAGAAATTATATAATTTCTTAGAAAGAATTATTTGTGTTTACTCATGATAAAAAAGTTGAGTATCAAGCAAACTATAAATTTTGGAATACCTTGATTTCATCAATGATGTTGAATATATACTTTAAACTTTCATCATCTAGGATAGATATTGAAATATGGAATAATCTATAGATTACTCACTTTAGAACTTTCAATGATTTTGTTACTTTAAGGGATATATTTAGAGTTCATTACTTAGTTTTCTATTTTATCCTAGAATAATCTATATCATGGATGCATTAATGAATTATGAAATTTATTAATGGAAACAATTTATTAGGTGAGGAGGAAACTATTTTTGAATATGTTGGGGAAAAAGTTATTGATATTATACCATTGGAATGGTAATCTATGAGGATTGGTATAGATGAAACTATTATTTTGAATAATCTAAGTCTTGATGATCTAGTGAAGACATTATTGTAATAAATGAATCAACTAGTGAGTAATAATGAAAAATATATTAAAAATCATATAATGAAATAAATTTCAAATTCTATTTTTTTAATATATTCCTATTATATTTTTAAAGTCCAGTACTATGATTAAATATACAAAACAAATAGACATTATCAATTTGTAAGATATTAATGGTGAATGTGATCAAATTTTGATGAGAATTGTAACATCCTATATTTTTGAATTGGATCTATGTCCTCTCCCATTTTGAATTTTTCAATTAGTGGATATTAATTTTTTTTTAATAAAAAAAACTCAATTATGAGAGTTCTATCAGCCTTTTATCATGTTTTTGGATTGGTTTAGAGGCATGGAGAGCACCTTGAGTGTTCAGGGTTTTAATGGAGTGTCAGAGGCCTAAAAAATCAAGTTTTTGTGTTTGAGGATAGGGTGCACGGTTTGGGGTGAAACTGTGTGGCCTCTTCCAGCTAACAGTTTGACCCCTTTTTTAACTGAGCACGGTTTGGGAGAAATCATGCAAGGGGGTGCACGGCTATGCAGCCTTGTCTGTTGTGGTTGTAGAGCGATTAACCAAGGTTTGCACATGGTTAGAGAAAACTGTGAGGCAAGACACGTGGGTAGTTTCATATGGGAAGTACCTATACATTTTATCCCACGTGGTTCGTGCATTATTTGGAAAACCATGCGAGCTAACCATGCAATTCCAATAAAGGTATAAAATTATAATTTCCCCCTTTTCTATTTTTCTTTCTCTCTACTCTTTTCCCCCATCTTCTCCCATGGGTCATGCAAAGCAAGAGGGAGATCCTCCTTTTCCATAGTCCCTTCATTTTGATCCTATATCTCCATTGGTGCTCTGAATTTAGATCTTTTGGGGGCATTGGAACCACCTCTGTAAAGATTACATCACCCTTTTCTTCTTTCTTCTTTGATTTCACCTCATGGAGCGCTAAATCCATTTAAACCATTTTCCCATAATTTCAAGGAATTTGATGAAATAATCTATTTCTTCTAATCTTCTTCATGTTAGAGGCTAATACTAGATGATCCTACGTACATGAGTCTAAGTTAGGTGGTGCATACCATTGTTCATGTGGTTTTGTAGATTTTGGGGGCATGAATGTTAGTTCACATTTGGGAATTTGAGAAAGACCCAGTTTCTTCATAACAAATTTATCATTTGACCTTAAGTGATTCCCTTAGGCATTCCCCAGCCTGATCAATACGTGTGAGACTGGGTTAGAGGCCATATACCACCTTGGGTATCTAGGCTAGGGTGTGTTTTTATTAAAATTTAAGTGTTTGTTTAAATTGAAGATGTTTAATTAAATTTCATTGAACTGGTTTACATTATAGAAGTGGAATATATATGTGGGGTTTGTTTTAATTGAACAATTCAATTTCATTCAATTTTTGTGTTTACTTAGGCTATATGATCTAATGGTATTAATTTTAATTGTTTATTAATGTGATTTGTTCTATATATATGTGATTTCTTATGATGAATTACATGTGATGAGACCCAAGGGATCATGACGGGCTTGGACCAAGGTTGGCATGGTGTTAGAAATATAGAATTGAGATGACGTGGTCCTCAGGTTGGGATTGGCCCAGATTATATATATACAGAGTGATGATGATCATATGATTGGGTGTCATGGATGTTGGTTTGAGGCGACAATGTACTCATATATTGGGCATGGCTTGTGATATTGGATATCAGGACCATCATACATGAGAGACACAGTCTCAAGGGAATGATGTGTTTATGTTGATGTGAATTAGGAACTATTTGGTGATTTCCACTCACCCGTGATGACCAAAGTTCCATTTTTAGTTTTATGAACACATTAGGACTCACTAATGAGGTGGGTTTGACCTTTCGGGAGGGTAGATGGCCCCGATAGTGCAGACTAGTAATTGTGATTGGGTGTGCTTACAATAGAAAGTCACGTGGGAGGCGAGGATCCTATGGATGATAGAGTTGAGGATATAGGTTAGTGGATGAGGCTCTTCATGCATGAGGCTATAGTCTTAGACTTATATTGGAGGAAAAACATTTCCTTTTCTTGGGACATCATTCTGTGAGATTATTGTTGTTTTTATTTGATGACACATATCATTGTGCCTCCAGATGTTAGGTTTTGATCTGACAAGTTCTTTCAAGAAGGGGTTTGAGGGACCAGATTGTTTTTCTTCAGTGTGACTTTGCTAAGTTGGTGGTTTTACTTGAGTCATGAGGTGTTAGGAGGAACATGGAGTTGGGTTGCTTATTTTAGGTGGAACATGAGGGTTCACTTGAGCTATTCTACTTCAGGGGATATTGTAACGACCAAAATTTTTATTAATGAATATTCTTATTAATATAATTAAATGTCTTATTTTTTAAAATGGTTAACTTACATGGATTTGGGTTTTTGGATTTTAGAATATCATTATGAATTGTCAACATTTTTAATATAGTCATTGAACGGTGATAACATGATTAGTATAAATATAGGGCTTTAAAAAATCCAGTTTACTCAGAAAAAGGAAGTGATGGCCTCATACAGTAGAATTTCTCCAACGAAGCCCATTTTTTAGAGCTCAAAAATGAGTTGGTGTAACTAGGATTTGATCTTGACCAATCCCAAGCTGAGGTTCAACACGTTAAGCTTAAATGGAACCACATGTGGGAGAAGTGGAAGATAATAGAGATTACCACCTGAGCGATGTTACCTGAGTCGCCCCAAGACTCTGTCACCATCGCACAACTTACCCTTAGGTCTTATGAGGGTTTTATAATGGGTTATGAATCAAGAGCCTATAAATATTATCATGTGCATTTTTTTGTATAAAGAATATACATTCATTTAATTGTTATTACATTGTAAATGGGTTTTAAAGCACTAATAGTATTTTTTTAGTTAATATTCAATTAAGAAATTTTTTTTTATAAATTAATGGAATTTTTTTGAATTAAATAATATTTTATTAAATATTATTATGAAGTTAATTTTTTATTAAATAAAAATTATTGTACTATTTTTATACAATTGTAATTTTTATTAAAGTTTGAAATCTGATTTGGTCAAAACTCATGAATTTTTTTATAAATGTCGGTTTTTATTTTAAAATTAAAAATTCACATATATAGAAAATTATTTAGATAAAATTAATATTATTTTTGGATTCATGACGTCGAAATTATCTAACAGTGAATTTTTCATAATTTGTTGAGGGTCAAATATTTGGGTTAAAATTAAATACCGTTTAAATATATAATGTGTTTTATGACATCATAATGACCCAATAGTAATGTAATAAAATACTATAAATGGGATATTTGGACAATATATGTTTTAAATTTAAAATAATTTTATTTTAAGTTTGTTTTATTAATTTTATGAATCCTTAGTGGACCCTCCAAGACTAACAAAATATTTTAACTTTTTAAAATGATTTCTTTGAGAGTTTCAGTCACCTCCACATAAGAAAACATAATATTTTAATAAGATATAACATTGAACATATAAAATAATGTTTTCCACTCTCCTTTGGAAAAACCCATGGGCAAAAACCATGGGTTGGTTTGTGGTTTTAAATATTTAATTATATAGATTCCAAAACCTATGTTTATGAAATAATAAAGAATTCCCCTCTATTTTCCTATATAAACCCACCCAAGATCCCACTTAGCTTCACTAAAAACCCTTAGAGAACTTCCCTAATCTTCCCTCATCTCTCTAAATCCTCCCAAGTCTCCCCAGTCTCTCAAGAATCGCCTCCTCAAGCTCTTGAAGTCACACACTCAAGTAAGGGATCCTCACTTTCCTTCCTTTCTTATTTATGTACAAGTTTTCTTATATTGTTATTCCCTTTTATTTTCATTTAAAAATATTTGGGTATTATTTAACACATCCCATATAATTTATTTCTTATTTCTGAATGATTATAGACCCATTTATCTCTCACTAATTCCTCTCATGTACACCTGTTACCATGCCGAAATTCTTTAAGGGAATTCTCTCTCCTCATTAACATTCAAGAAATTATTTTATATTATGCATCTAAATTACATTAAATATGTTGAAATAATATTTTACAAGACCCCATACTGTCCAAATCATGTATAAATGATGATATACTACTTTCTCTTTCATCAACCCATTTTACGATTTCTATTTGACGTTGGTATGCTGTCAAAGTTACACCAAAATTTCCCATGCCAAAATCATCATGTAAGTGAATACTATACCCATTTCTCTATCAAGGTTATTAACATTTATGAACATGTACTTGTTGATTGAGAAATTACATTTATGTATTCCACATCTATTATTCGTGGAATAAATTATTATTTTTAATGAATCCATGTTGTATGATCCATGTGACACATTTATGCATGAAATGAAATTGTTATAAAGGGTGCACCTTGATAGCGCTCCAATGCATTTGGTAAAGAATAGTATCATGATACATCATGTGAAATGGGTGGTGAATCATGTTAATTCATGTTCAATTCGGTTTTACTCATTCCAATTCAAGTTCAGTGAGGGTTTACTCATGCTCCATGTGCAATGAGACTTGGCTCATGCTAATGTCATGTTAAATTTTGTTGCCACATCTCCATGTTATGATAATCATGCTATATCATGCCTTTATGTTCATGTTTATCTTATAATCTATTGATATTCCTATTGGCTAACATGTATTTTATTCTTCATGTTATTTCTTTTGTACTCCCTTGCTGGGATTTATAGCTCACCCTTTTCTTATGTATGTTCACAAGTTATCCCATGCATTGATAAGTATGAAAGAATTTCAAGGTCATGTAAAAGAAGTTTTCAATAAAGAGGTTTTATTTTATTTCTTAAATTTTCATGTAATGTTTCTAATTTCTCAAGACATTAGACCTCTCAATCCTCATAGTTATCTTGAGTTAAATTTTATGTAACAAATCATGATTAAGTGTGTAATAAATAGAAGAGTTGTTATAGTTGGTATCAAAGGATAGGTTTAGTTATTTTTGGGGTTAGGATTAGGAAACCATAGTGAAATACTTAGGGAGAAGACTAAGTAAAATAAAAAAATCTCTAAATTTTGGTGAGTATATAGTAATTGTTTTATCAAGAAAACGCATCACTATTTGGATATTAACAAGTAGAGGTGGCTCTGGCACAGATGTATCTGGGGGTAAAACCCCAAAACACCACTTTGAGCAAGATTTGAACAGGAAATAGTGCATGAAAACAGGCCTCGATGCACCCTTGGTTATACACTCTCAAGGTATATGCTTTGTTTAATTCATAAGATTAGTATGATCCATTATTAAGGGAATAAAAAAAATTCCCCTAAGAATATATGTTGGAAAGTAGATGATGGATAAAATAGACTGAAACCTATAAATTCATAAATTAAGGAAATAAATGTAATTTATAAGTTATACCTTTTTGTATTTGGATTCCCCTTTATGTGTTACCCCTAACTTTCCTTTTATTCTAGCCAATGTTCGGAAATAGGAGGACTCAGGATAACAACCGATTCGAAGATCAATGTGATGATTGTTCTAATGAGATGCCCAATCTGATGGGAGTGGGAATCACAAACTTTGTCATGATACTCTTTCAGTTAACTCAATTTTTTAATAGAAACGTGGGTCAAGAGGAACCTCCACCCCCCCTAATAAATAACAAGTTGTAATTGAGAGATTCATGAGACAAAGGCCTCGTACCTTCAATGGATCATCTAATCCATCAATCACCTAAAAATTGATAAACTCCATTGAGAAGATATTCTCCATCCTTCAATGTTATGAAAAATAGAAGGTTTGTATGGATGATTATCATATGGAGGGTAAATCTGATCAATGGTAGAAATTGATCAAAAATATGAAGCCTGGGGAAGAGATCGAGGTGTTGGAATGGAAGGATTTCCTGAAAAAAATCGATAAATATTTTCCTTGCACCCTACAACTTTATATGGAAATGTACTTCATTTATCTCAAGAAAAAAGATTACAAATCTATTGAATAATATGAGGAAAACTACACAAGGCTTTCATGATACACCTCTGGCTTTTTCGTTACACCCAAATTCAAGGTATAATTCTTCTTTGGTGGGGTAAAACCTAGCCTATAGAAAGCCCTAGAGATTCGTTACTTCGATATCTATGAAGAAATTTTCCGATGTGCCCTCAAATTAGAAATGGAGATCGGAAAATCTCATTGGTATCATGGGGATAAGAAGCAGAAAATGGACTTTAATTACGGTGTTCTGATGGATAAATCCAATGGTACTAAGAAATTCTAGCACCCCACTTGTCAAAGATGTGGAAAGAAGCACCCTGGAAATTTCCTGAAGGGGATGAGGAAATTCTTTATGTGTGGAAGATAAGGGAACCTGGAAATTAATTTATGATAGGAAAAACCCACTACTATGAAAAAGGAAAGGAATGCTCTATTCGACCCTCATCACATTGTTCATTGCTTCAACTGCAAATAACTAGGGAACTTTCCAAACCATTTCCCTAATCCAAGGGTTTTCAGAGGCAGCCAACAACCTCCAAGGCAACAAGGGTGAGCTGTTTCCATCACTATTGCCAAAGAAAACCCAAACAATGAAGTGGTGACGGGTATGCTAGTTATTCATTCATGAATAGAAAGAGTTTTTTTATTCTGGTTCTACACATTATTTTATATCTCTAATGTTTAGTAGAAAAATCCTAACACCACCAAAAATCATGGAAGTAGAGATGTTGGTGAGAATGGAAAATGTGGAATCATTGCATCCTATGAATATAACTCCTCCCATGTCACAATTATTGGATTGAAATTCCCAGAAAATATCTTCATACTCCCTCTAGTGGAATTTGATGCAATTATTTTCATGGATTGTATTTCCCTATATAAAGCCAACATAAATTTATGTGATAGGAAAATCACTCTCCATATGGTGAATCTACCCCTGATTCTGTACAAGTGCAGAGAGAATGATGAATCTTCTTTAGCGTCATCATCTCAAGTTTGGATATTAATGCCCTATGAGAACACGTATCTTGATCAGATGATTGAGTCAAAGGAAGAAACCATCTTTGAATACATGTCTATTGTGAGGGAATTTGCTGAAGTGTTTCCTGAGAAATTGACTGGTATTCCTCCTAGAAGAGATGTTGAATTATCAATTGATCTTATACCTGGGGAGTTTCCAATATCCATGAATTTGTATAGAAAGGTTGTGGTGAAGCTTTAGGATATAAATAAATAACTATAGAAGAATATGGACAAAGGGTTTATACAACCAAGTGCTTCACCATGGGGTGAACCAATCCTCTTCGTCAAGAAGAAGGATGGGTCAATGTTCTTTTGCATTGATTATCGTGATCTCAACAAAATCACGATAAAGAATAAGTTTCCTCTGCCAAGGATTGATGACTTTTTCGATTAGCTACGTGGAGCACAATACTCATCCATGGTGGATCTTCAATCAGGATATGACCATGTAAGGTTGAGGAAGGAGGATATCCCCAAGAAAATTTTTGGTACAGGGTAAGGGCACTATAAATTCATAGTTATTCCTTTCAGACTCATTAATACTCTAGCAGTCTTTATGAACTTAAAGAATAGATTGTTTAGATATTACCTAGAAAAAATTTTCATAGTCTTTATAAGAGATATTATAATATACTCCAAAACAAAGAAAGAGAATGAGGAGAATCTAAGCACTATACTAGAGACCTTTCAAAAGGATAAGCTCTATGAAAATTACAACAAGTGTGAGTTCTGGTTAAAGGAATTCTAATTATTGGGTCATATCATCACAAGCAATGGGATATCAATGGATCCATCTAAGAAAAATGAAATTGAGTGTTGAATGAGGAAAAAATATGTGACAAATATCCATAGCTTCCTTGGTTTAGTGGGATATTATCAAAAAAATTTGAGAAATTTTTCATGATTTTCAAACCCTCTTACCAAGCTAACTCAGAATGGAGTCAAGTTTTCCTAGAGTGATGAATGAAAATATAGCTTCAAGGAGTTGAAAATGAGGCTTATCATTATTCCCATGCTCACAATACCCACAAGTGGATAACTTTTTGTGGTATTCAGTGATGCTTAAAAGAATGTCTTGGTTTTTTTATGATGAAAAATGACAAATCCATTGCCTATGCTTCACAGAAATTAAAATTTCATGAGAAAAACTACACAACACATGATCTGGAGTTGGTTTCAGTAATCTACTCTTTAAAAATTTTGCGACATTACCTCTTTAGGGAGATGTTTGAAATATATACGGATCAAAAAATCCTCAATTATATATTCACATAGAAAGAGTTGAATATGCTCCAATGAAGATGGTTATAGATGATCAAAGACTATGAATTCTCAATCCATTACCACCTAGGGAAAGAGAACAAGGTGGTGGATGATTTAAGTAGAAAGAACCCATCGATTCTATCATTTATAAGAATTAAAAAGGATCCAATCTTCTTAGATTTGATGAAGATGGACATGGGAATCATAAATAAGCAGACATCATCAATCATTTCATAAATGATTTCTCAACCATCTCTTTTGGAAAGGTTAAGGGATTCTCAAAAGGATGATGTGGGAATTCAGAAGATAGTGGAAACTATCGGAAAAGGGAAATCCTTGGAGTTCAATGTTAATGAACAAGTAATTGTGAGATTTCGGTCAAGACTATGTGTTCTATCAAATATAGAGTTAAAGAATGAACTTTTTGACGATGCACATAGTTCAAATTTATTTATTAACCCAGGAAACACAAAGATGCATCAAGATCTCTAAGTGAATTAATGGTGGGATAACATAAATAAGGATATCTCTAAGTATACATCAAAGTACCTAGTATATCAGCAAGTGAAGGATGAGAGGAATAAGTTTAAGGGGATGGTGCAAACATTACTTATACCAACATGGAAATTGGATAAAATCACCATGGAATTTCTCACTAGACTTCCGAAGACATCTAAAGGAAATAATGTTATCTGGGTTGTTTTGGATCATACTACAAAGACTGCACACTTCATTGCAATTTGGGAGGATTTCTCATTGGATCAACTGTCATGGATATACATCAGATAAGTGGTGAGGCTATATGGATTACCACTATCGATTATATTCTATCAAGAAACAAGATTCCCCTTTATGTTATGGAAGTGCCTCCAACATGCTCTTAATAATGATCTAAACTTCAGTACGGATTATCATCCTCAAACTGATGGCCAATATGAGTGAACTATCCAAAGAATTGAGGTCGTGTTGATAGCATGCTCGTTGGACATAAAAGGAGGATGGGGTCAACATATTCCTCCGGTGGAGTTCTATTACAATAACACTTTTCACTCAAGCATCCAAATGGATCCTTATGAATCCCTTTATGGGAAGAGGTGCATAACACTGGCATGTTGGAATGAAGTTGGGGGGAGAAAACTTCTAGGTCTAGAAATGGTTGAAGAAATGGTGGAGAAGGTTAAGACCATCCATCAGCACATTAAAGCTGCTCAGAGTCAATGAAAGAGCTATGATGATAATTATTGATAATACATAGAGTTTGATATTGGAGACATGGTATTCCTATGCATATCACTATGGAAGAGTGTTGTGAGGTTTGTGAATAAGGGAAAGCTTAGTCCAAGGATCATCAGCCCTTTTGATATCCTTGATCACATTGGAGTAGTGGCCTATAAACTAGCACTCCCACAGAACCTATCTCAAATACATAATGTATTCCATGTATCACTCTTGAGGAAATACATACCTGACCCATCACATGTACTCAATCCATAGGTGGTATAATTGAATAATGATCTCTCCAATAAAGAGAATCCGATGAAGATCTTAGATTGTAGGGAAAAAGTTCTACGAAATAAGACAATTCCCCTCATAAAAGTGTTGTGTAGAAACCAAAAGTTTGAAGAAGAAATGTGGGGATTAGATGAAGTGATAAATAATGGTTACCCTCATCTTTTTTAGTGTGGGAAAAGGAAATTTTGAGGGAGAAATTTATTAAGGTGGTAAGATTTTAATGACCCAAACTTTTATTAATGGAAATTAATCTTGGTCTAATTAAATGTATTATTATGTAAAATGGTTCACTTACTTGGTTTTAGGTTTTTTGGTTTTAATATACCGTTATGAATTATTACCACTGCTATTATATCTGTTGAACGGTGATCAAATGATTAGTATAAATATATGGCTTTAACAAATCAAATTTTCTCAAAGGAAGTGATGGCCTCATTCAATAGAATTTCTCCATTTGAAACCCATTTGTTGGAGCTCAAAAAAGAAGGTAGAGTCACTAAGTTTCACTCATTACTAAGACCAATCCGAGCTTCAATATGTTAAGCTTGAAAGAAACTATCTATGGGAGAAGTGGAATTTAATAGAGATTGCCACCCGAGTGATGTTATCTGAACCACTCTAAGAGTCTATTTCCATTGCACACCTCACCCTTAGGTCTTATGCGGGTGTTATAAGGGGTTATATATCAATACCCTATCACTATGATTATTTTAATTATTTATCTATAAATAATATACATTAATTTTATTATTGTTACTTTGAAAATAATTTTTAAAGAACAAATAGTATTTTTTTAGTTAACATTCAATTAAGAAATATATTTTTATGAATTAATGGACTTTTTTGAATTAAATAATATTTTAAAAATATATTATTAGTAAATTACTTTTTATTAAATATAAATTATCATACAATTTTTATACAATTATAATTTTAATTATGGTTTGAAAGCAGTTTTTGTCAAAAACTGATTAAATTTAGATAAATGTCAGTTTTTATTTTAAAAGAAAAAATTCACATATTTATAAAATTATTTAGATAAAATGAAGATTATTTTTTTATTTGGAATATTTAAATTATAAAACAGTGAATTTTTCAGGATTTTCTGAGACTGTCAAATTTTTGGGTAAAAATTAAATACTGTTTAAATATATAATGTGTTTTATGAAATAATAATGACCCAGTAGTGAAGTAATAAAATACTATAAAAGGTATATTCAGCCAATATATGTTTAAAATTTAAAATAATGTAATTTTGGGTTTGTTTGATTAATTTTATGTTTCTTTAGTGGACCCTCCAAGACTTATAAAATATTTCAACTTTTTAAAATGATTTCCTTGAGAGTGTGACTCACCTTCACAAAAGAAAGCCTAATATTTTAACAATTTCGGCCATTTACCTTTTGAAATAATTTTATCCACTCAACTTTGGGAAAAAACATGGCAAAAAACCATGGTTTGGTTTGTGTTTTTAAATATTTAATTATATAGATTCCAAAACCTATGTTTGTGAAATATTAAAGAATTCCCCTCTCTTTTTCTATATAAATCCACCTAGGATCATACTTATATTTACTCAAAAACCTTTTATCACATCAATAATTTGTAGTCCTCTCTTTTTAATCCTCCCAAGGTGCCCCAATATCTCAATAATCCCCTACTAAAGCACTTGAAGTCACACACTCATGTAAGGAATCCTCACTTTCCTTCTTTTTTTATGTCCAAGTTTCCTTATATTGTTATTCCCTTTTATTTTCAATAAAAAATTTTGGGGTATGATTTATAGCCTTCCATATACTTCCCTAATTATGTTTTAATTATTATATACCCTTTTCTCTCTCATTAATTCTTCTCGTGTACACTTGTTACCATACCAAAATACCATAAGAGATTTATCTCTCCTCATTTACATTCAAAAATTATTTTACATTATGCAACTAAATTACATTAAATATGTTGTGATATTATGTTACATTACCCCCATACTATCCATTTAATGTATAAATTATGATAGATCCCTTTCTATCTCATCAACTAATTTTACAATTTCTATTTGATGTCTTTATGCTACCGAATTTACAAAAAAAAAATCCATGAAAAAATCATTATGTAAGTGAATACTATACCCATTTCTCGATCAAGGGTATTCACCTTTATACACATGAACTTGTTGATTGAGGACTTGAATTTATGTATTCCACATATCTTATTCATGGAACAAATTATGATGTTTAAATAATCCATGTTGTATGATCCATGTGGCACACTTATGAGTGAAATGAAATGTTTATAAAGGGTGTGCCCTGATAGCGCACCAATGCATTGGGTAAAGAATAGTATCATGATATGTCATGTTCAATGGGTGTTTACTCAAGAGAATTCATGTGAAATGAAGGTTTACTAGTGCTAATTCAAGATCAATGAGGGTTTACTCATTCTCCATGTGCAATGAGCTTTATCTCATGCTAATAACATGTTAAATGTTGTGGCCACATCTCCATGTTATCATAATCATGTTATATCATGCCTTTATGTTCATATTTTTCTTATGCTCCATTGATATGCCTATTTCCTAAAATGTATTATATTATCCATTTTATGACTTGTATACTCCCTTACTGGGATTTATAGCTCACCCTTTTCTTATGTATGTCATCAGGTTATCCCATGAAATGCTAAGTATGAAGGAATTGTGTGGTTATGTAAATGAAGTTTTCAGTAAATATGTTGTCTTTTATGTCTTAAGTTATTATTTAATGTTCCTAATTTACTAATACACTAGACCTATTGATCCTCAGAGTTTTCTTAAGTGCAATTTTATGTAACAAATCATGTTTAAGTGTGTAATAAAGATCATGGTTGTTATAGATATGTTGGGTAATGGAATAAGGATACTCTCCTTTCAAGGATCATACATTGGATAAGAAAGGTGATGGCTTCATGGTGGTTGTTGAGAAATAGAGAAGTATGTGTTTACATTACACCCAATCTATATTACTTTTATTTAAATTTCACAACTGCTTGAACACTTGTATTGGGCATTCACACTTGGGTGGTATCCTACTAAGAAATGTTCTCATACTCAATACAAGGCCTTCATGACATGTTTATACTTTATGATTTTACATTCATGGATTCCCATAACTCATTTTGGACTTAGTGTGGGCATCCCCAAAATGAGTTATGGGAATCTGGGTAGATCGGGCATCCTGAGAGGTTTTGTTGGAGCCTTCTTAGACAGTCGATAATCTGGGACTGAAGAAACCTCAGGCTTCTGAGGTTGGTTTATGATTGATACCAGGTGAGGGTAGCTGAGCTTCAACTACATGCAGAGGTCGTGGAAGAGATAACAGGACCCTGTAGTGGGGTTAGTGTCTAGTGGATGGTGTAGAACTATATGGATGTTAGGCTTTAGGCAGTCAAGATTCAGGATAGGTACATCCCATAGAGCTTCTAGGGTTTGAGCAGGCTGGTTATATGCTGATGGTCAGAGGTACACTGTGGGAATAGCCATGTTTTGTTTTTATTTGGCATAGCCAATTGAGGCATGTCTATTTTGAGTGCAATAGGTGTACAAGATAATTATGGACTAACCAGATGATGGTTAGTAGGTTGGAACCATCTTAGGTTCATTATGATATATATATATATATGAGGTTTGTGGCACCATGTTCTTTTTTTAGCATTGTTGGATGTGGGATGACTCAGGTGTGTTGAAATTAGAAGCATAAAAAATATATGAGTTACATTAGGTGTGGGGAATCTGGGCACTATTGTGGGGAAGTACTCGATTGAGGTGTGAATCATCGGGTCTTGTTTGAGCATCTCTGGTGATGTGGGACCTTGTTAGTTCAATGTGTGACATGGGAAATAGGCGAGCACCGATGCAGTGCATGATTAAGATGAGTTTCAAATATGGAATGGGAGAACCAGATGAGGTACATAAGTTTTGATTTGTCATGATAGGAATTTTTAGTTCGGGAATGGTCATCAGACCATTTTAATGATTTTAGTTTTGGTCGGGATCGACTAGGGTAGGTCACTTATAAGGTGGGGAGCCCCCTTATGGTAGTTGAATTGTACCCTTTATGACCATGGTAGTATAGGCTATTTCTATTAATATGGGGATTTCTGGTACATTTTCTAGTATTTTTAAAGCTATGGGATGTGCTATGTTAAGGTGGGGATGTTTTAACATCCTATTTTTTTGAATCGGGTTGAAGACATCTCCCATTTTGAATTTTGGAATTAGTGGCTAATACATTTCCTTTTTCGATCATCGGTACTCAATTATGAGAGTATTTTTATCCTTATATCATTTTTTGGATGCTATTAGAGTCTTGGAGAGTTCCTTGAGTGTTTGGGGGGGCTAGCAGTGTTGGAGGCCACAAACTCAAGTTTTGGAGTTGCAGGTTAGGGCACATGGTTTTGGGGGAAAATCAGGCGGTCTCTTCTAACTGACCATACACCCCCTTTTTTAACTGAGCATAGTTTGGGAGAAACTATGTGAGTGGGGTTTCACGATCATGTGGTCTTGTTTTCTATGGTTATAGAGGTATTTTTCATGGTTTTTTCATAGTTGTAAGAAACTGTGTTTCAAGCCATATGGATAGTGCCATATGGGTAGTAACTATGCACTATAGCTCATACGGTTTGCGCACGGTTTGGGAAACATATAATCTAACCATGTAACCACATTAAAGGTGTAAAATTACCTTTTCTCCTTTTCTATTTTCCCTTTTCTCCTCTCTTTTCCTCTTTCTTCTCTCATGGTTCACCCACAGTAGGAGGGAGCTCCTCACATTTCATTCCTCCCTTCATTTTGATCATATCTCTTCATTAGTGCTCCAATTTCATATCCATCGGGTGCATTGGAACCATGTTAGTAAGGCTAACCTCACCCTTTCCTTCCTTCTTACATTCATTCTCTTCATGGAGTACTAAATCCAATTGATCATTTTTCCCTATTTTCAGAGCATTCGATAAAATCATGGATTCCTTATAATCTGCTTTGAGTTAGAGTCTAATATAGGTCTTGCCTGTGTCTACGAGTCTAATTTAAAGGGTACATACATTTCTTAGTGTTTTTTTAGAATTTTTGGGGGCAAAAATTTTAGCATTCATTTGGGTATTTTAGAAATACCTTATTTCTTCATACTAAATTGATTATTTGGCCTTATGGGATTTTCTTAGGTTCCCTAGACCGATTTATATGTGTGAGGTCAGGTTAGAGGTTATCGACCACCTTGGGTAGCTTGGTTGGGGTTTGTTTTGATTTAAATTGAAGTATTTGTTTAAATTAAAGATGATAAATTCAATTTCATTGAATTTTTTTACTAGATATAAGTGGATTATATATATGTGGTTTTTTGGAATTGAAAAATTGAATTTCATTGAATTGTTATATTTATTTAGATTATACAATTTGATCATATTAAAATTTATTATTTATTAATGTGAGTTGGTTTATATATATGTGATCTATTATGATTAATTTAATGTTATGAGACCCAAGGGGTCATGAAAATCATGTCTCGAGGTTGGGATATAGTAGACCATTCGAAATTGAGGTGATGTGGTCATCTCGTTGGGCTTATCCCAAATTGTATATATATCGAGTGATGATGATCACAAGATTGGGTGTCATGAATGTTGGTTTTAGGTGGTGAGGACATCATGTTTTGGGAATTCCCCATGATATTAGATGGAATGACCATCATACATGAGAAACATGGTCTCATGGGCACGAGTTACTAGTGTTGATGTGGTTTAAGAACTATTTGGTGATTTCTTCTCACCCATGATATCCAAAGCACAATTTGGAGTTGTGTGCATACAATAGGACTCAGTGATGAGGTGGTTTTGACCAACCATGTGGGTAGTGGATCTTGGTAGTGTGTATTATGAATTTTGATTGGGATTTATTACTGTTGAAATCCATGTGTGAGGTGAGGAGCCTTTGAATGGTAGCGTGAGGCTATCAGTTGGGGAATGAGGCTCACCGTGCGTGAGGCCATGAGCCTATCTTATATTGGAGGACATACATTTTCATTTATTGGGATTCATGTTGTGATCCAACGGTGGTTTTTATTTGGGTACATATATCACTATGCCTCTGGATTTCTGGCATTGAGATGATGAGTGCTTCCTAGAAAGGGTCTAAGGGATCAGATTGTTTTTCTTGGGAAAGACATATGGACGTGAGTGGTTTTACTTGTGACATGAGGTGTTAGGAGGCACATGGTTTCAAGTTACTTATTTGAGGTCTAACCTGAGGTTTTACTTGATATATTCTACTTTAGGGGATACCTAGGGTGATGGGCCAATGGACCTCTACTTTTAGGGATTTGACATTGGATGAGGAAGGTGATGCATTCCTGGTGGTTGTTTAGCACTAGGGAATTCTATGTTTACTTTACACCTGATCTATTTTACTTTTATTTATATTTCACAACTACTTCAACAATTATGTTTTGTATGCACACTTGGGTGGTATCATACTAAGACATGTTCTCACACCCCTCACAGGCCCTTCGGGATGCATGTATACTTTATGATATTACATTCAGGTAAGAGTTCAGCTTTAAGATATGGATCATAGTTTCTGATTAGAATGGGATGTTGGCATGGGATATTGAGGTCGGGCCCAGTTGGAGTTTCCTTTTAGTTTTCCTTTTCTATTTTAGCATGATTTTCTTGTATATGTATGTTCAAATTGTGTTTATCCATGGGAATAACCCTTTTTTGTATATTAATATTTATGACGTGTAATGGATTCATGACTTTTTTTAGTTTTAGTGTAACAATTTATATGTTTGTCTATTTAATTATTTTCACTACTTTATTTAAATTTTCTACTACTAATGTTTTATATTGAATGTGCTTCCACCAATGGAGGGTCTGGTTTGAGTTTGATGAGTCTTTTATTTATATTTCATGTAATATTATATACTCATAGCATTATTTTATTATCCCCTAATGGTATAACCTCCCCACTATACATCTTTACACCCTCACTACTAGTTGTAATCCTTTGGAGTTTAGGGATGTGCGCTTAAGGCCCAGTGACACCTGGCCCGATAGTACTGTTCGAGTGGTTAATCGGGTCAGGGACACTACAAGAATGAATAATATTTTTAGAAATAATAACTTCCATATTTATTATTTATATAATAGAAATGATATTTAATAAATAAAATTGTTTTCATAAACCATTTTTTATGAGTGGAAAAAATAAGGACATATCTGGCCCGAATATCCTCACTTTATGAAAATGAGTAAAGGTGGATAATCATTGAAGTGGAGAGAATGAAAGTCTTTCTAAGAAACTAATTATTCATGGTGTCTCAATGAGTATTCAACATCCAATAATAAAAATGATTCATAAGATGATGACAGTTTTATTATCATTTCATTTTTTTGAAAATGATCCTTGAAATGTTCTTTGCTTGATGGGGAATATAACTCCTAACAAACTCATTCAATTTTATTTTAATGATAATGTTTATTTTTCATCAGATAATAAAAATATTTCAAAATAAATGTAATATTATAGTTATATTCCTTTATTTTATGAAATTAATAGGTATATATTTTTCCATCAAATGAAAAAAAAATTGATGAATGTCTTAAATTTTTATAGGGTGGATATTTTTGATTTGAACGATTGGATTTTTAATATTTCTCTTGATGTTTTGAAACAATATTCAAAACTATATAATATAAATGTTATTATTTCTTATGTAATGAAGTGTAAATTTAAAAATATAAAAGATATAAGTAAAATTAAGATAGAAATTACTAATATGGACTCTAAATTAAATACTAAAATAGTTTCAATGATATCATGTGGTGAGAGGAATGAAAATGTTATTATGAAATCAAAAACTAAAAGTTTTAAGAGATTATTGAATAATTTTACAACTAGAAATAACTCATTTAAAAAATTTGTACAATTAACTAAAGTATAAAAAGTAAAATAGACAGACATGGATATAAAACCAATGAAATATTTATTTATTAAAATAACTATTTTGTACAATGTAATGGCACTTTTTATACAATGTGTTAGAGAAGAGGGAATTTGAGAAAATATTATTCATTTAAAAATGTTCAATATCTCAAAAAACATATGGATTATATTTATATAGATCTAATACATATACAATACATAAGGTTAGGATAGTTTTTGGTTTATAAATGTATATTTTTTAACATTAACATACCCTTGAAAAATTAATTAGAAACTCATAGTCTTAATATTTTAAAAAGATAGTATAAGTACCAAACACAAGAAGAAATCATAAAAGGAAATTGGTTGTTCTTGACACATAATTGGAGATATTTCCATCTTTTATAACTTATAAAATGTGATGGGTGGATAAGTTACACTTTCAAACCATGTTCAAGGAATTTTGTTTGGTATGAGTGATATTCTTTATCTAGGTAGGACTTTAATTTCAAATTTCCATTATTCTCTAGGACTTATGATCAACCTCAGTAGCATTATCTTACTACACAATGATGGTCAATCTATAAATTTCTAGAATAATAAAGGTACTATTAAAAGATCAGACATATTGTGAACTTTATCTACCAATATTCATAATAATGTGTACACAATTAACTTACAAGGCCTTAGTATTTATAATTAACCATGTCTTAGTGTTTTATAAGATTATTCATGTGTTTGGAATATAATATTTTCACATTATAATGTCCATAAATTAAATAAGATATTTAGGAAAGGGACATTCATGGTTTTAATTGAACATAAATTTAAAATTTCCAATTTTTGTGATCCTTTCCAATTTGGTAAGACATAAAAGTAATGTTTAATTCCATCAGTGAAATCCTAACATCTGTTTCCATATAATTAGTTCATATAGATCATTTTGGTCTTATAAATCCCACATATATTAGAAGAAAATTACATTATATATGTCCAATTTAAGGATCATGGTATATATATTTGGATATATATTATATGAAATAAATTATAAGAACTCTTAATTTTTAATATTTCAATTTATCATGTTAAATAAAATAAAATCTTACATAGAAAATTTATGGAGTGATCAATGTCTATAGTATGTAAAATCTAGTTTTGAAACTTCTATAGTGAAAAAATAATAACTTATAAATTATTAGTATCAAGAACATCACAACATAAAAAACTTGTTTAATGAAGGAGTCAAACCATTCAATAAATTACCCAAATAATAATATGTGCATATTAGTTATATATGTATTTATGGGTGGAAACCATTACTATAACCCATTACACTATAATTAATGTTTTATTTCATCCATTTAAATAAATAATTATAAATTGTGGAAAATAAGAAAACCTAAACTGAGTTACATCATATTTTTTTGATGAAATGTGTTCATTTAAAATACTAAATAAAATAATCATAAATTTGATCAAAAATACGATGAAGGAATTGTTCATGGTTATTCCATAAATTTTTTGGTATAACAACATTTCAATAAATAAAAACATACTATTGAGAAAATAATACATTTCATGTTTGATAAAATTAATCCTTATTATGACAATAAGAATCTAAATGTTACACATTAAGATTTTGTTATTGAATCCCCTCTTATCTAGTTATATGGTGATGAAAAAATATGTTGCATGTTTATATACTAGAAGAATGAATGAAAAATAAATAATTATAGAATTTAGAATAAAATAAGTTAATCCCAAAATAGATATTGATCAAAATTATTTTTTTACCTGGAAACCGAATGATCTTATGTAATCATATGTTTGAAAATATCATTGGTGGTGCATAGCAACTAATAAGAACTTGATGTTCCCTTCAAAATAGATGTGATCATAATTCCTTATTATGACAATTTAAATGTAATATAGTACTAGATATGTTATTATATGAAATTTGGATATTTATAATGTAAGAATAAATAATTATATTTGAATGGAATAAGGTTTGGATACTGGTTGATTGGGCACAAAATTTTCCAGTTATTGGAGAAAAATTGGTCTTCTTGAATAAATATGATGAAAGTTGTATTATTATTTAGAATAATGAAATACTACCTTATAAGGGTCATAACATGGATATGGGAAAATATTATGATGTGGGTGACATGTATCTTATGAAATCTACACAAAACCTTCACGTATGGACATCACATAGATGAGGTGTGATAGGGAAACTTTGACACAACCAAAATGCCTCGTTATTTCACCTTTATGGATCCTAAATATACACTGTGTGAATTCATCTATTATGGTGTGGCATAATCTCTAGTAAATACATTGAATAAAATATCACCTATACCTTCTAAAGCACATACATGAACATAATTCTTTATAAAATAAACAACTTGTATGCTCTAAGCTCCCCACTACTTCCTTTTAGTCACACCATTTTTAGCCACAATGGTTATTAAATGTGATTCAACATATCTTTATGTATGAAATGTTAGTGTGAACATGATCTATAATTTCCCCAGCACAGTGCTCCCTCCATGATGAATTTAGGTGGGTCATGTAACCACATGCACACCTTTCTATATTCTAGAGGTGGATGACTGGCATTGAGGGTGTAAGGAACATGGTGGGGAAACTATATGCTATGGTATAGAGTTTTAATTGAAATAGAAATAATGTAAATAATCATCAAGAAAACATATAATAATAAAGCCCAAACCAAATTATAAAAATGGTAATAAAACAATGTAATGACATATTGAAGGTATCTAAAAGGCATGATTAATTTCATAAAAATAAAAGGCTAACAGACTCAATGAAAGACTCTAAAACTGTGGTCCCAAACCCAATGTTAGTCTCATATCCAAGATCCAGCTCATAGAAAAATCAATCCACCAATGTAAGAGCCCTTGGAATTTTCCATACCTACACCCATGAAATCTTCCAAAGTACCAAATAGAATCCCAAAGAGGGTTTGAGTACAACTCAGTAGGCCACCACCAATAATGTCTAAACAAGATAAATATGAGCATATAATTCATGTAATATAGTGATAAAAATTGGTACTAATTTAATAAATTGATACTACTCATAAAAAACCCGATGACCCTAGATCTCCAGGATGGAACCTTGGGTCATCCAAACCTACTTAGGCTCTATATTGGATGTCTCTATAAAGAGGTGGATCCTCTTGCATCAGGATAGATTCCCCTAAACCACTGGTAGATTATCCTAATTTAAGATGAATTGCCAATATCATGCCTCAAGTAACCAAAAAGATCTTAGATTTACTATAAAAATTTAAATCCTCCCATGGAATGCATCACCAAGGGGAAAGTAACCTTCTCACTTGGACTATAATTGAAAAAAACCACTTATTTATTCCCATGGAATGAACCTCCAAGGGGAAATAGCCTTCTCAATGGGCCAAGACATTCTAGAATAAATTAGCACATGAGCCTCATCTTGGTTGGTGAGGACTCCTTAAGAGCATCCCGATAACCCAGGATCAAATCCAGGTGGAGGGATAATTTCTGGGGGGAACTGTAGAAGTATTGTAGTATATACTATTTGGAAATGTAGTAGTCGGGACTATTCCCCCATTTGGGCCTTCAGGCCACCAATTTTGTCCCCGAGTCCTTTAAGGCCTTTTATCCACCCAGCACTTTGGGTCCATAAGGCCTTCGGGCCACCTCAAGGCCTTTGGAACACCTTAAGGCCTTTGGGAAACCTTAAATGCAGATGAAAACTAGACAAGCTACAAGGAACAAGCTTTAGAAGGAGGATGAATAAAGTCCTTTTACCACAGAAAAAACTAAACGGATTGCAAGAATGAGAGCGTATTGAACCTTCCATCAGGACAAGACTTTCCATGCATGGTAAAGCCTAGACGAACATCCACGTGAAGGTGGAGAGCTGATTTCACAATGAAGATGCTGGGGAGGAGCATTTATAAGTAGTTAGTCTGGGTTTTATGTATTGTTTGAAGCCTAGAGGCAATGATTTCCCCTAAGGCCTATAGGACATGTAATAATTACACCTATGGGCCTTGTAAGGGTTCCACCTCACCCATTTAAAGGTGTATTATCAAAAAATAAATAAAAAAAGAAGGCCTTCGGGCCATTGGAGTAGAATAACTTACATCTTCCCATGGCATAAGCCATCAATGGGAATGTAACCATAACATATCAAATGGTAGTTTCTCTTATATTAGGAAGATTCAATGGGTGTACAGATAAGGATACATTGAATAAATCCCTTAGCCATCAAGGAAGTAGTCATCAAGTATATCAAGATAGATTCATATCGTAGCCCCAATTTGGATTCTCATATCTAGGAAAAATCACTAATAGTATACATCAATCTGTTCAAACATGTTATCATAAGATATACTATTGCATGCCACAAAAATAAACAAGAGAAGCTAAGATACAAGTATATCACACAAGAAAAACATATTTGTTGGGTCCTTAGAGATTTTATCGACTTTCTTTGGCTGCATACTATAAAGAATTTCAACCAACCACCTGACACATCCCCCTCGATGGGATTGTCTATAAACATGCATGACACATCCTCTGAAGGGATATCCCATGTACATGATGACTGAAATTTTTGATACATCCCCCTTGGGGGTATATTCCATATGGATACAAAAAAACCCTCAATATCATAAGATAGATGAATAACACATACAGTATATAGATATGGGATGAAAGATCAAACATCAAATAATGTCAAGAAATAGTCATAAACATCATAAATCATAATTTGAGTAAGTATAAAGAATAGGTATCAAGAGGATATAAACGCACACTACATGTGATTATACATCAAGAATAGTCTCATGAGGCTACAAAAACATGTCAAATAGTCATTCCATGAACCCATATAAACATGTTCTTATGATAAGTACCACCTACCTTAGGTGCAATGACACTTCATTGAAAAGGGTTGTTGTCCAAGTCCAATTACACCACTCTAAAAACTAGAACATCCCCAATCCACCATAATATAATTATAGGGTCATGTTTGAAGAGGAACCATACCTAAAAGGTAGGGAAAGATCACACAAACTTGAGAAGATCTTCTACCAACAAAGGTAGTGGTAAAAATGATGTGAAGATACCAAGACTCTAGTTCTGCATTATGATTCTATCAAAAAACAAATTCTCTTATTATACCATGAAATAACCCCTTTCTTTGATCAAGAAATCAGGAATATAATGGGATTGACCAATGAAAACAAGATATAATTGACCTAGATTAAGATATAACTTTCCTAATTGGGAACTGTGGGATGAAACTAATGTCCATGCATTGAAGGGAGGATAATGATAGAGATAAGAGTACCCAAAATCATCAGAAGAGGTATCCTAGGGTGATAGGGGATATGGGAGGACTGGGAGAGTAAGAAAAATGGATATGGGTTGGGTTTTTAAAAAGAAACATGATATAACATGGTGATATTACTAGGCTCTGAGTCGCACCACCGGCTAGATGGTGTCTCATTAGCAGATGCACTTGTGACTAAGAATCCCACTGGACAATTGGTAGAATCTCATTATCCAAAAAATGGGATCTGTAATCTTTCATTAGATCTTACTGACTTCACCAACTATTTGGTGGATATACTACAACTTTTTAAGATACAACACCATCCACTGGCTTGATCATTTTCGATTCCAACCTACCCAACACCTTTAATTTTCCTCAAAAACATCATAAATACTCAAAAAAATATTCACAAGATTAATTAACATATACCTTAAATATAGGGTGTCTAGCACAATAGGTTATTATACCAGCTAGGGTCTCTTATCAGACAAATGATTGTCCACAAAGGCCAACACATGTTCTTGCAATGTGCTTTTTCCCCACTCACACACTCCTTGGGAAACATCCAAGGAGGTTGCCCATCTTGATACTACTCCAGACTAAGCTCTCTTAACTATGTATTTATAATCATTTAAGCTCCTAAAATGAAAGATTCACCTTGTTGAAATGGGTAGTAATATTTAGTATTTTTTGTCTCACTTTTCAAGGGGTGTTATGGAAGTCCCTTATAATTTTTACCTTAGTGGAACACATCAAAAACATGATTCCTACTATCTAATGATCCACTAATAGTCTCTTTCATTAAATCCACCTTCCTATAACCTTAGGCTTCCCTTGGGTTCCCCTTATATATGAGGGCCTAATTCACCACCTCTTCAAGGATTAATAGAAGAAATTTTTTTCCTCTACTCATATATCATCCATGAGTTCATCCTCAAAACAGATATCCCTCATCACCTCATACCCTTCCAGTATTAAGAAAAAACACTGTAAATCAATAACATGAATGGCATAGTCCTTTACTAAAATTACTCCCTGCTTGAGGTGAATAAAATCCCCATGACTATTAGGCCTTAGGGTATCATGAATGAAATAGTCAATGAACCAATTCTAGAAATCCTTATAGGTTATCCATACATGTTAGTATACCAATACGAAGACACCCCACCATCGCTTCATCTATCCTCAAAGAATATATGTCCCAAACATGACCCTCATTTATAGGGGTGTCTCTACGACATCAAAAAATAATTCTTCAACTCCTCCCAATGATAATATAGGGGACCACACTCCCAAGAGAACAATGGATGATATAATAACCTATACTTTTCAGTATTATTATACATCATATGCATTTACTATGGATCCTCTCTTTCCATTTACTATATAACACAAAGAAATCTCTATCAAAGTTGAACATCCATTGCTAAACAACATGCTATAAAAGGATCTTCCCTAACCACCTCTGTAGCATACTCATCACTAACTACTTATGATAAATAGAAGGCTTTCATGGAGAAAATTTTCTACAATTTCAAACAAATGCCTCAAAACACATTACTACAATTTTTTATTGTTATCATGGTTTAATGAATTCGATAAAAGGAATAACACTCGTTTAACCTATACTTCTCATATCACACAATTATTATAACTTGAGCACTCTCACTAAACCATTTTACCCATATATAGGGTCATCAATGAATAAAAATAAGTTCCACATCATATATATAGTGTCCTTGTAATCTCACCTTTCTATTTTACCCAAACCGGAGACTTTACACTTGAGGCTTTGTTAAATAAAATTTTAATTACAAGATATAGTGAAAAATGGATTTTAAGTTATAATTTTCATTTTATTTCACTGTAGAATAATAAAGATAAATAATAATTTTATAAGTTTTCATCCACCTCATGTATCAGTTTACTAAGATTCCACCATAAATTTATATGGGAAAACACCATATAAATTGATGATGACATTTTATATAACAGACCCTATATTATAAGGAAATCAACCAATCAATAGAAGTCATGAAAATGAGATATGAATTTCATGTTCCTTGTATGATGCATAAAATCATTCCCTTTTATAATTATGAACAATATAAAAAAATATCATTAATAATATATTCAAAATCCAATATGTTATTCTTGGAGAAATTAGTCAATAGTAATAATGGAAACAATGACCATTATCCTATACCTAAAAATTTGGGATAACCTCATAGGTGGGTTAGTTACTCTATGGTATTTATTTTGTTCTAATTTATAACAATTCCTTATATATTATCTACCTTACACAATTAGTCAAATAAATTGATGAACTTTGACACAGCGTTTTAGTGTCTTTCGGCCCAATACCACTGATTGGTGTCTTAAATAGAGTCGATACATGAGCTCTGGATTATCATCCTATACACAAGAGGATACCAACCAGTAGAAAGGGTATATAGGGTTAAAATGATGATATAATACCAACATATCAAAATTAAATTACATTATAAATAATAAAAAAGCATGTACACCCAGATAAAGTCATAAACAGACTTCACATAAAATGCCATTAAATGAACATAACCCATGATATATCAAAATATTGGATATATAATGTTAGAAATTCATACATATAAAGAAGATCATATACACTAATATCATAAAAATAATAAATGGAAAAAATTATGAAACAACATAAAAAGTAGTCCCATGCCCAATTATAGCTCCCTTGCTACATTCTAACTATACCTCTTCATGCATCAGTCATAGAGTCCTTTCACATGTTCTATCCTGCAACCATGAAGTCTTCATGGGTACCAAACATTGGCCCAATCAGATGTGAGTATGACTCAGTCAGATATCACCAACAACATCTAAATCACATCTAGTCTAAGTATATAGTATATATTTATGTATACAATAAAATTAGGGATACAGAATAAAAACCCATAAAGATCCTAAGGTTCCTGGGTAATGCCCAGGATCAATCATGCATGCCTCGGATAGATATGGATGTCTCTCATTATAGTAACCCGTTGAGGAATGAATAAATCCAAGGACCATATATAGGGCATTAAATACTAATAATATAATTTCAAATCAATGTAGAGTGTTTAAGTAATCACCATCTAGGAGTTATCATTTAAATACAAGGAACCTATCCAAGGAAATCCAAGATAATATTCATCTATTGAATCTAAGGCATGTGACCAAGGAATTAAAAATTAATAGTCACAATATGAATCCAATGATTATTTATAATGAATTATAGACAAATAGTTATCCCATTTATCACCTCATTTAATTTATCAATTCATTGGAATCTATAATAAGCATGCAAACTAGATCGTAGAGTTTGTCTTAATAATCCCCTGCATAAACACAAGGTCATTTTCATAAGTCGAAGGCATCCATAAGTTCATCTATGAATTAAAATATAATTTAAAACTCCATGAAAACCCCATGAGATGAAAATTTCATTTTCCATACTCACTAGTAGACAACTTGAAGCTCATGGAGATGTTAAATTTTAAGAAATAGAGTTAAACTATAATTATTTAAAATATAGAAAAATCATGGGGTATGTTAAAATAACCATACATAGAACACATTATATATACAATGAGACATTAAGGGATATCTTCAATACCACCAACCATATAATCATATATATTAACTATTCCAATAACGCCTAAAAATTGACCCCATATGGTGTAAAATGATGAAGTTTAAGAACACCCAAAACAAGGATAAAATATACATAAACTACATGAGATATCTTTACAATAAAAAAACCAAGAATGATCAAAGGAAGATTGATAAACATTCCTTAATCTCTCAATAATAATTAACTATGATCAATTCTACCATGAATTGAGAGATATAAAACAACCAAGGTAGTAGAGGAATGAGATATCACATTGAGGAGGTTCAATGTCACTGGAAAAAGTGGAGAAAAAGGGTTAAAACAACCCAAATAGAGGGTGAAAAAATAGAAATATCACACTTTTAATATGGTTCAACATGCCTTACCATGCATCACCATGTCCACCTCCATGGTGTGGATCTCACCATGGACCATGAAAAAATTCACAAGGAACACCATCCTCAACATGGTTTTCCATAACCCAAGTGAAATGATAGATGAAATACCCTTATCGGTTATTTCACTGTCCTCATTTCTGATAGCTATAACTCATGGAAAAAATGACCAATGGATGGGTACCAAAGAGCATCCATTACATATTTCACTCCCTGATCCCCTATCACATAGTCCTCCACCATGCCTCTATAAACACTCATTAAGGGAGTTTTGGGTCTCCTGTTTTTCTTTCTTTAACCTCCTGAGCACCACCACCAAACAAAAACCCAGTATTTGAATTTTGGCCATTATAGCCTAAGCCAAATGGCTAGGTATTAACCATAAATAGCTAGAATATGGTGGAACCATGGCAAAGGACTCCCTATTTATTTCACATAAGTTCCATCCCATAGAATCATATGAAGATCCATAGTTCATATTTCCCTATGGTCATCCAAAAAACCCATTTGAGGTTAAAACATATTAGGGGAAAGCTTACTAAGATTTTATGTGATCCATGCCCCTCTCAAGCCTCCAAGACCACTTATTGAGCCACCTTTGACTACCAAAACACCTCAATAACTACTATATTTTCCCAAAACACACACCAAGAGAAGTAAACTAATGAAAAACACAAGGATTAAAATAAAATTAAATGGGTTCATACCATAAAATAAGTCATAGAATTTACAATAATGTATTATATAAAAACATTGTATGATTCTAATGATTAGAAATTTAAATGATTGTAAATTCTAAAGTTATTTTCCAAAAGGATTTCAATTCTTTGTAACTAGTATAAAAGGAGGAGTGATCAGTAAATGGAATGATCAATGAGGAAGAGTGGTTCATACTTCCAAGTTCAAAAAATCTATAAAGTCAAAGTGGAGTTATTGAATATTTTATTGTTGGTGAGTAAGAGCAATGATTATATAAGGATATTTAGTAGAGCTTATGGACATTATAGTATTGGATGTTTTTTTTCATAAAAAACTGAGAATGTGTTGATTCTAAAGGTTCTAATGTATTATTAATAAATCATGAATTTGGTGTTGAGTCATCCTATAATAAATGGATTGATCAAGTACGTTTTAGACTAGATTGATATACTACAATCATATTTCATGATAATAATATTCAGATATATAGATTTTTTAATGGAATATACCTTCAAAACATTTTTAAGTGTTTAATAAAGAATGAAACCTTCTCATTTTTTAGTCACATAATTATATTAGTGATAAAATTTGTGTCTTTGACTCATCACCAACAATATAAGAGCATGGTGAACCAGATTGGTTGTGAACTTTATAAAAATGTACAATTCCTAATACTCCTTTATAGTTTTATTTTATATGAGTTTTTTTAGATTAAAATATTGAGATGGTTTAGAAATTAACAAGTCATATTGGTTAATTTCAAGAAGAAAATTATAAAATAGTTATACTGATCCACCACCCCTTTATCAGTGTTACATCATATTATTAGGTACTTGACTAATAATCTCATTTATAATTACTTATTATATTTTTTATTATTATAAATATACAATATTATGATTTTTTAATATATTATTAATCATATATAACTAATTATATTTCATCATACACTTTTCAGGAGTTATTTCTATATCAATGTAAGAGTTCCAAATTATTCCATTTCAATTACTTTTTGATATTATTTTCATGTATTTTATGATTATATATCAATTTTATTTTGATCCTTTATATTTATTATAAATTATAGAATACCCACTTTTTATATCTTAACCTTTCCATAAGTTGTTATCAAACCAAATTAACGGCACCCAATTATATCATTACATTTATAATTTCAGATAATTTTGTTATGTTTTTTTTAGATTTTTTTCATATAATTCCATGATTGTATGTCAATTTTATTATCATTGATTTTTTATATTATGGATGTGATATTACCCATTCCCCACCATAAATAATTTTTAACAGGACCTATTAATGAATATGTATGTTTTTTCCATTCCATCCACTTCATTTATTATTTATAATTCATTTCTTATAAAAAAATCAAAACATTTTTTAAAAAAGGAGGGCCTTTGTTCAAATGACCAAAGCAAATATTATTTAAAAAAAGAGAAATTACAATAGTCTAAAAGAAGGGATCATATTATAGTCATTAACATAAAGAGGAAGCAAGGTGTCTGGTAGATCCTTGATCTAGGTTATGTCATGCATGACCCCTTTATTAGCGAGTCCATCTGCAACCATATTTGCCTCACGATAGGTGTGGGTTGAAATGTAGTTGATACCTTGGAGAGAACAGATACAATTCATCCATAATTTAGTAATTGTCCATGCAAGATAAACCACCCCATTCCAAATGTCCAATACTAAAGTAGTAGAATTTCATTCAATCCATAACTTGTTCCAACATTTATTCATGGAGAAAGAGATGACATGGATCACACCCAAAATTTCATCTTCCAGAGAGGTTGCAATGTCACAGCCTCTAAAAAATCACCCAATGATCTGACCAAGATGGTGTTTGAAGATGGATCCACATCATGTGGGACCCAGAATTCCTTTAGAGGGTCCATTCACATTGATTTTGGTCTATCTAGGGAGAGATGGTATCCAGAAAACCTCAAACGTGTTTGGTGTCTGACTAAAGATGGAATCAACCCGAAGAGGCCTCAGAATCATAAAATCAGCCATAGTATTGTTTCAACTCTCTCTTTGAATTAAATAATCTTCCCGAATAGTAACCAGAATTATCATTTTACCTGCATTAATGTTAACTGAGAAATTATTTTAAAGGATAGAGTTCCTATCATACTAGATTATGTGAAGAAGCTCTGAAACCCCTGCAAGAAATAAGTTCTTTATTTTTTGGGAGATATCCATATCAACACAACGTTTTATCTGGTCATTGAGAGAGTCAGAAATAATCCATCTTCAATAAAAGATGTTAAAAATATAGTTCCAAAGAGTAGTGGCAGTAGCACAAGAGAGAAATAAATGGTCAGCATCTTCTCTATGTTGATTACAAAGACAAAATTTAGAGAAAAGATAGATCCCAAAGATTTATAAGCAGGTATCAGTGGGTACCCTATTATAGGCAATGTGCCAAATAAGAGTGATTCTTGAGGGATTAATACAGAACTTATCAAAGCATTTGATCCATTTGAAATCATTCTCAGAGTTATGGATAGAGTGGTTATAGAAATTTTTTGAGTTGATCAAACCATTGTGTCCAGGCTCCCAAATCAAAAAAATCCCCTAAATTAGAAGAAGGGTAATTATCAATTATATGAACAACATTATTAGTAATAGTGTCAATATGATAATAAAGAACATTTCTAATATTGTTGTTGATATTTTCAAGAGATAATTCAGGAGGAAACAATGAGATTAGAGGAGCACTTATTCAGTTGTCCAATAAGAATCTGATAGATGAGTTTCTAGAAACCATCAATTTGGAGTCATCCATAATGATGTTATACATGTTTTTGATGGATGGCAAAATGGAAGAAGCCAGGAAATTATGGTTACCACTTTTCATTTTGTCAAAGAACCTATTCTTAATGAGCACAATCGATGAGGGTTCATTGTGAATCAGGTTCCCGGTTAATCTGTCTTGAAGGGCCTTATTAAAAAGTTTTAATATTTTTATACCAAGACCACCTTTTTCTAAAGGTTTACAATAAGTAGTCCAAGGAATGGTCACAAGATTCATGTCTAAGGTGCTTCCAGTCCAAAAAATTTTTTAATATAAACATTCATTTTTTTTATAAGACCAGCCATCCATTTGTAGACCATCATAGAATAGGCCAATTTGGAGACAATTAAAGACTTGACTAGACAAAATCTCCCTTCCATAGAAAGAGATTTTCCATTCCAAGTGGAGATCTAATTAACAATTTGATTAACAATAGTAGAGAATTATCAAGATTTTGGTCTACCCCAGAAGATGGGAACCGCAAGGTAAATGAATGGAATTACTCCTTATTTGATGCCAAGTTCATTAATGATACCATTTTTCCAACAAGATGGAAATTTTTTCCCAAAATAGATGAAGGATTTGTGCCAGCCAATGACCTGACCTGAAACTTCCTCATAATGAGTAAAAACAGTTTTTAGAGTTTTGATGTTCCTTTTATCCCCCTTTAAGAAAAGAATGATGTCATCAGCATATATGAAGTGAGTGGGAGCATTGACATTTCTATAATCCAGAATTGGTTTGATCTTATTTTGGTCAACCAGATAACTAAGTAAGAAACTCAAATAGTCCTCTACAATGGAAAAAAAGGATTGCAGATAGGGGGTCACCCTGTCTGACACCTTTGGTGAAATTGAAATAGCCTTTGGGAGATCCATTGATCAGGATAGAAATGTGTGCTGAGTTGAAAAAGGTTTTAATTCGAGTAATGAATATATTATTGAAACCAAATCTTTATAATACTTTGAAGATGAAATTTCAATCCATAGTGTCAAAGGCCTTCCTAACTTTAAGTTGGATGGAAACGTTTCCACCCCTATTATTATTGTTTAACAAGTTAGTGCATTATGAGGCATGGAAAATATAGTCTTGGATGGATCTTACTTTGAAAAAACCAAATTAATTCCATGAGATAATTTTATCAGTGATAGTGGAGAGTCTATTCACAATCAGTTTGGTGGTAATTTTGTAAATCGTGTTGATAAGAGTAATGGGTCGAAAGAGGTGAATTTTAGAGGAATTATCAATTTTAGTGATCTAGGTAAGGAATTGGGCATTCATCTCATGAGGAAGGATTCCACTAGAAAAGAAGGTTTTAACCAGATTATAGACATCCATTTGGATAATATCCTAATATTTTTTTATAGAACCCATTATTGAAACCATCAGGACCTAGGACACTATCAGGATTTATGCTGGAGACAGTGTCCCTAATTTCATGATCAAGAGGAACACCTGCGAGAACAGAGTTGCCAGCAACAGTGATAACAACTGGAATGATCCCCTGAATGATATCCTTATTCATAGAAGGGCCATTGAATAAAGATTTGAAGTAGGAGACCACATGATTAGCTATATCCTCTTCATTATATATGGATTTAAAAAATAACCTAGATAGAATAGATAAATTTTTTTAGAAATTCAGTTTTATTTGATAACCTTATTTTATTTATCTAGAGTTATCTTCTCATATCTTCATTTTAATTGTAATTTTGTAATCATCATTTAATATTTAACATAGTATTATACATTCTTTAAAAGTGATATTATAGTGGTATATAACCATATAAAACATAATAAATAGTCTTTACTAACTTAACTCGATTTATGTGAATAATATGAATATAATAAATTTATAAATAATTCTCACCTAGTAATATAAATTTTTTTATGAATTTTAAATATTTATAATAATTAATTTAATATTTGAATTATTTTTTTCATATACAATGTGGTTGATTTATAAATCTAAATACGCTTGTTTAGATTGTTATATAATGAGTTTCACATTAATATAATATTAGGATTTAATCACTATATTCATAAAAAATATAATTTTTAATATATATATAGTATTATTATCCTAAACGTACATTATATTTAGATATGGTATTTTTTATAATACTAAAATGGTCTTTGACAATGAAGTATTAAAATAGTATATCAAGTTCATTGCAAAAAATGTATCTTACTATTTTTTAAAATATAGGATTTTTCTAAATATAAGATTCACTTTTCAAAAATAGATTTTTTTAAGATAATATTTTCAAAATGATCATAGGCTCATTTTTTCATAAATTTCCTTAAAAGACAATTTTGTGGTGAGTAGTGGAAAATGCATAGTATAGTGTAATATATGTTTTAGGGATTTATCATGATATAAATATTTTTGAAAAAAATATAACACATTTTTCATCATATAAAATTTATTCAATTGCTTTAATAATCCATTTGAATAAAATATTGTTAATTATCAAATGTATAAATAAATTCTCAATATCGATGTCATATTATATATATATAACTATATTAGATTCATTACATAGTATATATATTATTTACAAGGTATCATTCCATTTTTAATGCCATAAAATTTTAAATAGACCTATATATGTTAATTTTATAAAAATAAATTTCATATTAATCTTCATTATTCACATTATTGATCCAAAATAATAAAATAATAAAACTGTTATTGAATATTACCCCACTAAATTATTAAACAAATACCCTCTATCATCACATCTAAAAGTTTTTCTTTATCTATATATATTTCGGTATCCTACTCTAAACACCCAGTGAAACATTCCTAAGGCCCTACTATAGAAAAAAAGAAACTTATTTGAAGGCAATAGATTCAATCTAATAGAGGTGACTAATAGAACATGGTATGGGTTTCAATATATCTCATTCTATTCTTATACTAGGTTCTTTTTATAGGAAATACATCGTACTCTTTTAAGTCTATGATGACTAAATATCCATTTTATTAACACACCTTTAACGCTTTATCAATTTGAAATTTACCCTTACCTCTCATCGAACAATTTTTCATAAGATATTACTATGTTAAAATATAGGTTAGAAAATCGATTCCTTTTCCATAAAGTTCACATCTTCCCTCTTTTTATAACATATTTATTTTTTAATAAGAACTTAAAAATAGAAGTATAATTATATTGTATTGATTTAATAAATTTAAAATATTTATTATTTTTCTATTCTTTTAAAATCTATTTATAAATATCATTCACATGTGGTATTTTTATACTACATGAACGAACGATGATATATTTTAACATAATATTTTCAGAGATATTCATTAAAATGAATATAATGATGGAATATGACATTAATAATAAAATAATATAATAATTTTCACACCCCGACCTTTATTTTCCATATTATTTTATTTATTTATTTTATGAAAATCTTATCTTCTAGTTTTGGGATGAACCTGATTGAAATTTGGAAAATTTAATAACTTTTTTCTAATATCATTGTTTGGGAATATGATTTTCGCAATGTTTACCAACTGTGTCATATACCCTTGTTTAGTTTCCCTCTTTTTCATGGTTTAGTGTGCATAATTTATCATAAAAAGAATTAATATCATTACATAGAATACTTTCTAGTTCATTTTTTATGTTTATGGTTAATGTGCACATGTAGTGCATGGTTGGAGGAAAACTATGTTGATCACTATCGAAACTATTCGGGTCATAGTGGAAACTATGCGAGTGTCCCTTACTTGTGAATTTTATAGTACTTTTCTTGGTAATAGTTATATAAAATAGTGCATTAATCCTATGAGGGCCTATATTATATAATTGAGGGGGTTATATAGTTGGTTCATAGTTTGGTAAACCATGTGGAAAAACTATACAGATTTACCATTACATAAAAATATTGACATTTAACTTTTATACCTATTAAAATTTAACCCATCAACCCTCTATTATTTCACCATTTGGATCACATAGCATATATATCTCTTCCCCTTTGATTTACCTCTCTTTTATTATTTTTTATTAATGTTTCATCAATAATTTGGCTTGAGTTCTCTTTATAATCACCTATAGTTCTCCTCTACTCATCTATTACTTATTTTATCTCTTTTATCATGCCATGGTGAGGTCATAGAATCTTAGGCCTTCCCATTACTCATTTTATTAAATTAGATATTTCATGATTTAATGGTGCGATTGGGTTCTTGGGGAGTTATTATTGACTTCTATGGATTGATTATTACCTCGCTTGGAGGAAGTCGTGTATTGAGGTACGCTACACCTTCCATTAGCCATTAAAATTTTAAATCGTGATTACTTTCAGGTTTAAATTCATGAATTTTATATAAAATGATAGTATTATATGTGTTAAAAATTATTTGGAAAGGAAATTACGTTTCTAACATAGTTTCCATTAAATACAAAAGTGTTTCCCTTTTTAATTTCTTATCATAAAACTCTTTTACTTGACCATGCACACCAGAAGTTTGATGAAATAACCAAATTGTCATTATTAATGAATTTTTATATTTATAGTTTTTTGGACATAAAATAAGTTTTTATATTCTTCTTTAAATCTCTTATGCTATCCATTATTATTTAAAAAGTGTCCATACAGTTTTCTTTTTTAATGAATGTGTCAAAGTTCTGGTTCTCACTTTAAAAGAGAAGTTTCTTAATGAAAATTCCCTTTGAATATAAACCTATATTTTTTATTTAAAAAATGGACGGAAATTCCCCTTGTATAAGATGCATTTATTGTATTGATGATTTTGTGAGTAAGATGTTATTCCTATGTGAAGTTATCAGGGGTGAGGCATGCCTATTATTTCTAAATGTTTTATTTAGAGGTTCATTTATATCCATATTTTGTTTGAAATATGTTTTTGTATCACCATAATTTTATACACCATGGGAAATCAAGAGTTGATGGTAGATCTTCTTATAACACATGTTGCACTAGTTTAGAATCATGCTCTTATAGGTGGACTATAGTATAGTGTTTGTCCTACTTTGGGAATATCCCCTCAGTTAGACTAGTTAGGGCATGACAGAGTATTAGAGTGTCACGACCCGTCCTCGGGGCCTGTTCCGTGACTACCCCAAGCCCGCCTTCCATAGACCAGGGGCTGGAGACTAGCACCAAAGGCGTAAAAAAATCCCGTTAACTGGGAAGGCGTTGACTTTATAAAAGAAAACAAGCACCACAGAGTACAAGAGGAAGCAAAACACTAAGTACAAAAGAAATGCTGAAAAGTAAATGGGCCAGAATACAAACCCAAAAGAAAGTACGAATACAACCGAACAAGGTACAACAGCAAAAAGACAAACAGCTGGAAGAAGGAAACAGCTCCTGGGTCATCCTCCTCGGATCCTACCTGAAGGGTAGGTACAGATAACGCAGCTCTTGGTCGTCCACCACGGATCCTACCTGAAGGGTAGGTACAGATAGCCTCCTCCACGCTCTCGTCCGTCAAACTCCTCTAAGTGCCGTCTCGTCGTGTAGTCCACCTCCGGGTACTGACTCGTCCTCGAACACTCGGCCTCCATCAGCACTGCCCGTCGTCTGCAACCAACACAACGAGGTGCGGGCATAGCCCGTGCAGGGGTGAGTATAACGATACTCAGTATGGACCCCGAGACCCTCAAGGTCTCACTAAAACCAACAAGGATAACCACAAAGAAGATCTCAACAGATAACCTCTACTTAGGTATATGCCCATATATATACCTAAGTTATCAAGTAACCCATCTCAATCCTGAGGAAACACAAGGATTGTGAATCAACGGAAAACCACTACCCAGGTATATGCCCATACATATACCTATGTTATCAAGTAACCCATCTCAATCATGAGGAAACACAAAGGTCATAGACTCAGCTCAAACCAGTATTTTCATTATCGAAACTGTAACTGCTGAAGCGCTCCGTCTCTGGAGTGTACAGTGGTCCTGTCACGACTCCGAGGTACTGCTCACTAACCTAAGACTGCTGAAGAACTCCACCCATCGAGTACTTTGGGCCAGCTGCTACAACCAAGTGCTCCCATGTGCCGCTACAACCAAGCGCACCTCTGTCGTGGGTCTGCCGCTACAACCAAGCGCTCCCATGTGCCGCTACAACCAAGCGCACCTCTGTCGTGGGTCTGCCGCTACAACCAAGCGCTCCCTTGTGCCACTACAACCAAGTGCACCTCTGTCGTGGGTCTGCCTCTACCACCAAGCGCTCTCATGTGCCGCTACAACCAAGCGCACCTCTGTAACACACCGAGTCGTTCGATCAGCAGTCGTCGGTTCTCAGCCAGCTACACGGTCTCCGTACTCCGCACGCTCGTCACTGGGAGGGTCCGCTCCACGAGCTACAGGTCGATACTGAAAGTATCTCAAAGTCCCACGAAGAAGTATCTCAAAGGACCGCCTCGTCATAGGGGTCCCAACGCAACAGACGACGCGTCAATCGGACGCCCGGTCTGTGAGTTACTAGCCTTTTCGTCCCAGGGGCCCGGTTGGTTTCGTGTGCGAACCAACCCGGCCGTATCTCAACTGCACCCCAAACTCTCATAGGGTATACTCATAGGGACCTTTTCTTAACGTTATCACCAACGCCGCTGACGGTTCGTCAAACGGACGTCCGGTCTAAAAGATATCAGCTTTTCCATTCCAGGGGCCCGGTTGGATTTCGGTGCGATCCATCCCGGCCACTATCCATCTGCATCCAAATCTCGGGTGGAGGATTCCAAAAGTTCCGTATCGTCAACCGGAACTCAACGCAACAGACGGCGCGTCAATCGGACGCCCGGTCTGAGAGTTATTGGCTTTTTTTTCCAGGGGCTCGGTTGGTTTTTGAGGCAAAACCAACCCGACCGTACTCCACCTGCGTCCAAACCTCGGGCGGAGTATGCCAAAAGATCCGTCTCACCAATAGGAACTCAACAAAGCTGACGGTACGTCGTTCGGACGTCCGTAGCTCAAGATATGAGTGTTTCCGCTCCGAGGGCCCGGTTGGTTTCGTGTACGAACCAACCTCGCCGAACTCAAAGTAATCTGAAACCTTGAGTACGATATACCGAAACGACCGTCTCGATCCAAGGATCATGTTTCCGCTGACGGCGAGTCGTTTGGAGGCTCGTAGCCCAAGTTACGGGCATTTGACCGAAAGTGGTCCGAAACTGGGGTATCGGGCCCGGACCGACCCTGCCCGAGACCCCCCCTGGGTCGACCCGGCGCCAGCTCAGCTCGGCCGTTTGGCCGAGCCGCGGGTCGAGGGAAACGGGGGGGGGGGGGCGCACAGCCCCCCCTCCGTGTTTATGAAAACAACGGCCCCCCACGTGGGGGGGGGGGGGGGGGGGCGCTCCAGCCAACCGGGGGTTCAACCCCCGGGTCTTCAGGGTAACGGTCGGCCATACGCCGGTCGTTCTTCAAACACGCGGGACCCAAAAGGGGTCCCGCGCTGACCACCGCGGTCGGCTTTGCGGGCCGCCTTGAAGGCCGCTGCGGCACTGCCGCAGCGGGTTTCTCCGGCGGCGCGCCGTCGCCGCCGGTCGCCGGCGCCACCGCACTGGGGTGGTGCACCGCCGTCGAGCTCTGCAGACCACCGGTGGTCCGTTTTGACCGTCGCATGCGCCAATTCTCTCCTCGGGTCGAGAACTTCGCTGCAGCGGTCTTCAATCACCACTGCGGCACAGTTTCATCATCGGCCGTCAATCCGCATGCCAAAACGAAAAACGACGTCTTTGTATTTTTTCAGCGCGACCCGATGGCGCCGCGCCCCTTCACCGCGGCCAGACTCCGACCGTGGTGCCTTCGATTTCCTTCGACGCGGCGCGACAGTGTCGCATTCTTGAATTTCATTCCACGGCATGGAACGACGACGTCGCGCAATATTTGCCGGGATTCCAGCGTGGTGCGACGGCACCACACCATCCCATTCCATTCGCAAAGAAAACAAACATGAACAAAGGAGGGGGGGTTCGGCCGTGTTTGTGCGGTCTGGCCCCCCTCTCGTCAACGATAACATTTAATCATTTATCCTCGAAGTTCGTCAAGCTAGAACCAAGAACGAGAATAATTAAATAAAACAACAACAATCCCCTACCTTGAAAAATGACGTCGCACGTCGGGTATCGCGGAGAATGGCATCGCGGCGTCGGACGTAGATTCTGTGGACGTCGGGGTGCGTCCGAGGAGGAAACGACGTCTCCTCACTTGTCGCTATGATGAATAAGGGAGGTATGTTGTCGTTGGTGATGATCACCACGGTCGGCGACTTCTCCCTTGTCGAGGAGGAAGATGAAGACGGAAGAATCCGGGACGCCGAGTCTTGTAGGTCGTGGGGTCGATGTTCTTCGTCGGAGAAGAACCATTCTTCACGTTCTTCGTCGAAGACGAAGAATATCTTCTAGTCTCTCAACGATTCTGCCAAACCACTCAAGAAACAAAGAAACTAACCAAAAATAAATTAAGCCCACACTTAGTTTATTAACACAACACCAACCTTTGAAATTCAAGAGTTTGAATTTCAAAAACTAAAATTAAACTCACTTATTAATTTCATAAGTTATAACTCAAGTTCACATCATTAATTGTGAGTTGGGGGGTTATAGGATATGAAGGGGTGGGGTTCGTGTGGGACCCACAACCTTCTTAACCTCCCAAGGGAAGTTGGGTAGTTACCCAACTTCCATCCAATGGATAAAAACACTTAAGGAAAAAAAATTGAAGTTAAATTTTTATTTTAACATTCACAATTTTTTTACAACTTCCCTCGTGTAAACGCAACTCCGAAATAGTTGTTCTTAAGCAAATACCGGCACTGTGGTTCCATCGGTGCCCTCGGAATTTGATTCCGGTCACCGGTTCAAAAGTTAGAAATTCTCGATCGTTCGTTCACTGAACGTACCCGAGCTAAACTTCAGAAATTGATTCCGGGCACACCGAACCTCGGAATCAGGCGTCATCAGAAACTGCGTTCTTGTAAAATTCCAAATAAAATTAAGGAAAAAATTTTCCTTGAAATTTACGGGTCTTTACATTACTCCCACCTCAGGGCTTTACGTCCCCGTAAAGCTTCAACACAAACCAGAGTCACAAAAGAGGTACAGAGTACGCACCTTGAGCCTTCCGCTCCCATGTGCTCACCTGGAAGTTTCTGTGTTGCCTACGGAAATGCACAAGAGGAATCGACCATCCTCGTAGGACCTACTCCGGTCGATCCTCAAACTCCACTGGAACCTCTGTGCATGATGCCCTATCATCGACGTCCAACTCCTTGAGGTTGATGATGTGTGAAGGATCAAGCATGTATCTCCTCAGTTGAGATACGAGGAAAACGTCGTGGACCTAGTGCAACTGAGGTGGATGGGTCAAGTGGTAAACCACCTCGCCTACCCAGCTGAGGACCTAGAAAGGTATGTTGAACCTCGAAGATAACTTTCCACCTTGGTCACATCTCCGTAAACATCGTCGAGGTGAGACCCGTATAAGGACGTGATCATCATCCTCGAACTCCAGAGGTTTCTAATTCCTGTTAGAACTGGAACTCAAATGACTGCTGCCACGAGGGTAAGGTTGGCCGACTCAAGAGTGATCGGTCGCACCCTCCCGTGCAAGAGTTAACTTGTGCAGCCCAGGGTTTCCTTTCCGCCAACCAAGGAAAACCCAACCCGACGCTTGCCTAATACCGTCAATTTGAGTATGAATAGTGATTTCCAAATCCATACTCAAACTAACGTCGTAAGGCCTCGATGCTGCCACCAAGAGGTCCCAACCGAGACTCTCACCTCAAGGGTCAGATCACACTGTCGGTATGAGTGTGATTATCGAGTCTCCTCCAAAGGTATCTCCAGACGTGAGGGTCAAGTCCACGGCTTACCGGAAACTCTAGGTCTAGGACTAGATCCATGGAAGGAAGGGATGATTCGTATCGATGTCTGTGGCTACGGAAGCTAGTAGAAGACAAAGTCCGCACTTCAAATCATCCTTAGAGCCCTTTTTGGTCGCACTCCATGACCGCAAGAAGCTAATCTCTTCCCCGAATCTCCAAATCCCTAAGTCTAGTGGGGACTACAAAGGCGGGTGATGGTAACATGTTGAAATGTACACCACCACAAGCTGCTCTCCTAGCTCTTCCTCCATGTCTGCTGCTCTACAGATTCATTTGTCCTTAACATTTCATCTTCTTGAAAAATTTTACACGCCCAAGTCCCCGAGACTGGCGCCAGTTTCCTCCTTTCCAAACTTTTATCATTCTCTGGTTGTATTTGTTCAGCAAAGAATTCTCAACCACAAAGGTTCCTTCTACCACCCTAGCCTAAATAGGAATGCATGGAGAAAAGGTGCTGGCTCAGAAGCCCTTAAACATTCCATGATCAGAGGTCTGATCTCTATTGCACTGATTGAAATGCATCCATCGAGTACCCGGTATGTTCGGTATGCCTCGATGAATTCTCAGCTATCAACACGTCGTTCTGCCGAAACTGTATAAGCTCTAGAAAACTCTCTGCCACCCCCTCAAGCCAGTCCTCAGCCGCCTGTGAGTCAGGTTCGCCTCGGAACTTGAGGGTATCTGATGTTATAACACGTATAAGGCAGTAATCCTACATGTGTCACCTACTGGTATTGCCGGTTGTAACTTCTGACCAACAGGTAGTGATGTATAGCTGACACACTACCCCAAGGTACTATCTCAGGTATCGGTCCACGTACCGAATCCTCATCACCAAACAGACCATCCTCATGGTCATTCACTGGAAAACATTAGTGGCCAAGTCCCACATCCACTCTACTGATGTCTCAGCTAGGCGGAAAACTCTAGCAATCGCCTCCAGCCACTGCTCTGCTGTCTGGGAATCTATCTCCCCTCGTAACCTCGGAGGCCGCTGCTGCTGGAACTCATGCAACGTGCTCTGCCAGCGTGCACGGTTTGCTAGTAAAGCTGTTGGCATCTTCTTCCCAACAAGTGGTGGTGCTGCTGGTACACCACCCGAGGGTGCCAACATAGCAAAAAGGTCCTGCACCAGAGCCTCGTCGCTCGGTGAGCCGTCATCGAGTACTCTCTCGGAACTCCAACTGACTGTCTGTGTGGAGATATCCTGAACAGATGTGACATGGTCAATGTTTATGCCTGGTGAGCTGACCTGGTTTGAGCTGACTTTAATACTTTGGAATCACACACGCAATCAGTGATTTCATGTACAAAGTTGGAAATCAGTAGTCAGGGTCCTGGTGTACAGATACGTCGGCCGCCGCACCAACGCTGGACTCCCTGAACTGAAGACCACACTCGGTACCCTTAACACTATTGCTTCACATAGAGAAAGATCAGAGTCCTGAGTTCTGCGGTAGAACTGAACTCCTCTGATACCAATTTGTCACGACCCGTCCTCGGGGCCTGTGCCATGACTACCCCAAGCCCGCCTTCCATAGGCCAGGGGCTGGCGACTAGCACCAAAGGCGTAAAAAATCCCATTAATTGGGAATTCATTGCATTTATAAAAGAAAACAAGCACCACAGAGTACAAGCGGAAGCAAACCACTAAGTACAAAAGAAATGATGAAAAGTAAATGGGCCATAATACAAACCCAAAAGAAAGTACGACTACAACCGAACATGGTACAACAGCAAAAAGAAAAACAGCTGGAAGAAGGAAACAACTCCTGGGTCGTCCTCCTCAGATCCTACCTGAAGGGTAGGTACAGATAACGCAGCTCCTGGTCATCCACCACGGATCCTACCTGAAGGGTAGGTACAGATAGCCTCCTCCATGCTCTCGTCCGTCAAACTCCTCTGAGTGTCGTCTCGTCGTGTAGTCCACCTCCGGGTACTGACTCGTCGTGTAGTCCACCTCCGGGTACTGACTCGTCCTCGAACACTCGGCCTCCGTCAGCACTGCCTGTCGTCTGCAACCAACACAACGAGGTGCGGGCATAGCCCGTGCAGGGGTGAGTATAACGATACTCAGTAGGGACCCCGAGACCCTCAAGGTCTCACTAAAACCAACAAGGATAACCACAAAGAAGATCTCAACAGATAACCTCTACTTAGGTATATGCCCATACATATACCTAAGTTATCAAGTAACCCATCTCAACCCTGAGAAAACACAAGGATTGTGAATCAACGAAAAACCACTACCCAGGTATATGCCCATACATATACCTAAGTTATCAAGTAACCCATCTCAATCATGAGGAAACACAAAGGTCATAGACTCAGCTCAAACCGGGATTTTCATTATCGAAACTGTAACTGCTGAAGAGCTCCATCTCTGGAGTGTACAGTGGTCCTGTCACGACTCCAAGGTACTGCTCACTAACCTAAGACTGCTGAAGAACTCCACCCATCGAGTACTGCGGGCCAGCTGCTACAACCAAGCGCTCCCATGTGCCGCTACAACCAATCGCACCTGTGTCATGGGTCTTCCGCTACAACCAAGCGCTCCCATGTGCCGCTACAACCAAGCGCACCTCTGTAACACACCGAGTCGTTCGATCAGCAGTCGTCGGTTCTCAGCCAGCTACACGGTCTTCGTACTCCGCACGCTCGTCACTGGGAGGGTCCGCTCCACGAGCTACAGGTCGATACTCCAAGTATCTCAAAGTCCCACGAAGAAGTATCTCAAAGGACCGCCTCGTCATAGGGGTCCCAACGCAATAGACGGCGCGTCAATCGAACGCCCGGTCTGTGAGTTACTAGCCTTTTCGTCCTAGGGGCCCGGTTGGTTTCGTGTGCGAACCAACCTTGCCGTATATCAATTGCACCCCAAACTCTCATAGGGTATACTCATAGGGACCCTTTCTTAACGTGATCACCAACGCCGCTGACGGTTCGTCAAACGGACGTCCGGTCTAAAAGATATCAGCTTTTCCGTTCCAGGGGCCCGGTTGGATTTCGGTGCGATCCAACCCGGCCACTATCCATCTGCATCCAAATCTCGGGCGGAGGATGCCAAAAGTTCCGTATCGTCAACCGGGACTCAACGCAACAGACGGCGCGTCAATCGGACGCCCGGTCTGAGAGTTATTGGCTTTTTCGTTCCAGGGGCTCGGTTGGTTTTTAAGGCAAAACCAACCCGACCGTACTCCACCTGCGTCCAAACCTCGGGCGGAGTATGCCAAAAGATCCGTCTCACCAAGAGGAACTCAACAAAGCTGACGGTACATCGTTCGGACGTCCGTAGCTCAAGATATGAGTGTTTCCGCTCCGAGGGCCCGGTTGGTTTCGTGTACGAACCAACCTAGCCAAAGTCAAAGTAATCTGGAACCTTGAGTGTGATATACCGAAACGACCGTCTCGATCCAAGGATCGTGTTTCCGCTGACGGCGAGTCGTTTGGAGGCCCGTATCCCAATTTATGTGCATTTGACCGAAAGTGGTCCGAAACTGGGGTTTCGGGCCCGGACCGACCCGGCCCGAGACCCCCCCTGGGTCGGCCCGAACCGGGTCGACCCGACCCGGCCCGGCGGCCCGGCGCCAGCTCAGCTCGTCCGTTTGGCTGAGCCGCGAGTCGAGGGAAACGGGGGGGGGGGGGCACAGCCACCCCTCTGTGTTTATGAAAACAACGGCCCGCCACGTGGGGGGGGGGGGGGGGGCGCTCCAGCCAACTGGGGGTTCAACCCCCGGGTCTTCAGGGTAATGGCCGGCCATACGCCATCCGTTCTTCAAACACGCGAGACCTAGAACGGGTCCCGCCCTGAGCACCACGGCCGGCTTTTCCGGCCGCCGCGGCACTGCCGAGGCTGGTTTCTTCGGCGGCCCGCCGCCGGTCGCCGGCGCCGCCGCGCCGGGGTGGTGCGCCGCCGTCGAGCTCTGCGGACCACCGGTCGCGCACCGATGGTCCGTTTTGACCGCCGCCTGCACCAATGCTCTCCTCGGGTCGAGAACTTCACTGCAGCGGCCTTCAATCGCCACTGCGGCATAGTTTGATCATCGGTCGTCAATCCTCATGCCAAAACAAAAAAGGACATATTTGTATTTTTCCAGCGTGACCCGATGGCACCGCGCCCCTTCGCCACGGCCCGACTCTAACCGCGGTGCCTTCGATTTCCTTCGACGCGGTGCGACGGCGTCGCGTTCTTAAATTTCATTCCACGGCGCGGCGCGATGGCGCCGCCCAATATTTGTCGTGATTCCCGCGTGGTGCGACGGCACCACGCCATCCCATTCCATTCGCAAAGAAAACAAACATGAACAAAGGACGGGGGGTTCGGCCGTGTTTGTGCGGTCCAGCCCCCCTCTCGTCAACGATAACATTTAATCGTTTATCCTAGAAGTTCATCAACCTAGAACCAAGAACGATAATAATTAAATAAAACAACAACAATCCCCTACCTTGAAAAATGACGTCGCATGTCGGGTGTCGTGGAGAATGGCATCGCGGCGTCGGACGTAGATTCTGTGGATGTCGGGGTGCGTCCGAGGAGGAAACGACGTCTCCTCACTTGTCTCTATGATGAATAAGGGAGGTACATTGTCGTTGGCGATGATCACCATGGTCGGCGACTTCTCCCTTGTCGAGGAGGAAGATGAAGACGGAAGAATCCGGGACGCCGAGTCTTGTAGGTCGTGGGGTCGATGTTCTTCGTCGGAGAAGAACCATTCTTCACGTTCTTCATCGAAGACGAAGAAGATCTTCAAGTCTCTCAACGATTCTCCCAAACCTCTCAAGAAACAAAGAAACTAGCCAAAAATAAATTAAGCCCACACTTAATTTATTAAGACAACACCAACCTTTGAAATTCAAGAGTTTGAATTTCAAAAACTCAAATTAAACTCACTTATAAATGTCATAAGTTATAACTCAAGTTCACATCATTAATTGTGAGTTGGGGGGTTAGAGGATATGAAGGGGTGGGGTTCGTGTGGGCCCCACCACCTTCTTAACCTCCCAAGGGAAGTTGGGTAGTTACCCAACTTCCATCCAATGGATAAAAACACTAAAGGAAAAAAAAATTGAAGTTAAATTTTTATTTTAACATCCACAATTTTTTTACAACTTCACTCGTGTAAACGCAACTCCGGAATAGGAGTTCTTAAGAAAATACCGGCGCTGCGGCTCCATCGGTGCCCTTGGAATTTGATTCCGGTCACCGGTTCAAAAGTTAGAAATTATCGCTTGTTCGTTCACTGAACGTACCCGAGCTAAACTTCAGAAATTGATTCCGGGCACACCGGGCCTCGGAATCAGGCGCCGTCAGAAACTGCGTTCTTGTAAAATTCGAAAGAAAATTAAGGAAAAAAATTTCCTTGAAATTTACGGGTCTTTAAATTACTCCCACCTCAGGGCTTTACGTCCCCATAAAGCTTCAACACAAACCAGAGTCACAAAAGCTGTACAGAGTACGCACCTTGAGCCTTCCGCTCCCATGTTCTCACCTGGAAGTTTCTGTGCTGCCTACGGAAATGCACAAGAGGAATCGACCGTCCTCATATGACCTACTCCAGTCGATCCTCAAACTCCACTGGAACCTCCGTTCATGATGCCCTGTCATCGACGTCCAACTCCTTGAGGTTGATGATGTGTGAAGGATCAAGCACGTATCTCCTCAGTTGAGATACGTGGAAAACGCCGTGCACCTAGTGCAACTGAGGTGGATGGGTCAAGTGGTAAACCACCTCGCCTACCCAGCTGAGGACCTAGAAAGGTCTGTTGAACCTCGAAGATAACTTGTTGCCTTGGTCACATCTCCGTAAACCTCATCGAGGTGAGACCCGTATAAGGACGTGATCGTCATCCTCGAACTCCAGAGGTTTCCAATTCCTGTTAGAACTGGAACTCAAATGACTGCTGCCACGAGGGTAAGGTTGGCCGACTCAAGAGTGATCGGTCGCACCCTCCCATGCAAGAGTTAACTTGTGCTGCCCAGGGTTTCCTTTCCGCAGACCAAGGAAAACCCAACCCGACGCTTGCCTAATACCGGCAATTTGAGTATGAACAGTGATTTCCAAATCCATACTCAAACTAACGTTGTAAGGCCTCGACGCTGCCACCAATAGGTCCCAACCGAGACTCTCGCCTCAAGGGTCAGATCACACTGTCAGCGTGAGTGTGATTATCGAGTCTCCTCCAAAGGTATCTCCAGACGTGAGGGTCAAGTCCACGGCTTACCGGAAACTCTAGGTCTAGGACTGGATCCATGGAAGGAAGGGATGATTCGTATCGATGTCTGTGGCTACGGAAGCTAATAGAAGACAAAGTCCGCACTTCAAATCATCCTTAGAGCCCTTTTTGGTGGCACTCCATGACCTCAAGAAGCTAATATCTTCCCCTGCTCTCCAACTCCCTGAGTCTAGTGGGGACTACAAAGGCGGGTGATGGTAACATGTTGAAATGTACACCACCACAAGATTCTCTCCTAGCTCTTCCTCCATGTCTGCTGCTCTGCAGATTCATCTGTCCTTAACATTTCCTCTTCTTGAAACATTTTACACACCCAAGTCCCTGAGACTGGCGCCAGTTTCCTACTTTCCAAACTTTTATCATTCTCTGGCTGTATTTGTTCAGCAAAGAATTCTCAACCACAAAGGTTCCTTCTACCACCCTAGCCTAAATAGGAATGCACAGAGAAAAGGTGCTGGCTCAAAAGCCCTTAAACATTCCATGCTCAGAGGTCCGATCTCTATTGCACTGATCGAAACGCATCCATCGAGTACCAGGTATGTTCGGTATGCCTCGATGAATTCTCAGCTATCAACACGTCGTTCCGCTGAAACTGTATAAGCCCTAGAAAACTCTCTGCCACCCCCTCAAGACAGTCCTCAGCCGCCTGTGAGTCAGGTTCACCTAGGAACTTGAGGGTATCTGATGTTAGAACACGTATAAGGCAGTAAGCCTACATGTGTCACCTACCGGTACCGCCGGTTGTAACTTCTGACCAACAGGTAGTGATGTATAGCTGACACACTACCCCAAGGTACTATCTCAGGCATCGGTCCACGTACCGAAGCCTCATCACCAAACAGACCATCCTCATGGTCATTCACTGGAAAACATTAGTGGCCAAGTCCACCATCCACTCTACTGATGTCTCAGCTAGGCGAAAAACTCTAGCAATCGCCTCCAGCCACTGCTTTGCTGTCTGGGAATCTATCTCGCCTTGTAACCTCGGAGGCCGCTGCTGCTGGAACTCGTGCAACATGCTCTGCCAGCGTGCACGGTTTTCTAGTAAAGCTGTTGGCATCTGCTGCCCAACAGGTGGTGGTGCTGCTGGTACACCACCCGAGGGTGCCAACATAGCAAAAAGGCCTTGCACCAGAGCCTCGTCGCTCGGTGAGACGTCATCGAGTACTCTCTCGGAACTCCAACTGACTGTCTGCATGGAGACATCCTGAACAGATGTGTCATTGTCAATGTTTATGCCTGGTGAGATGACCTGGTTTGAGCTGACTTTAATACTTTGGAATCACACACGCAATCAGTAGTTTCGTGTACAAAGTCGGAAATCAGTAGTCAGGGTCATGGGGTACGGATATGTCTGCCGCCGCACCAACACTGGACTCCCTGAACTGAAGACCACACTCGGTACCCTTAACACTATTGCATCACATAGAGAAAGATCAGAGTCCTGAGTTCTGCGGTAGAACCAAACTCCTCTGATACCAATTTTTCACGACCCGTCCTCGGGGCCTGTGTCGTGACTACCCCAAGCCCGCCTTCCATAGGCCAGGGGCTGGCGACTAGCACCAAAGGCATAAAAAATCCCGTTAACTGGGAAGGCATTTCCTTTATAATAGAAAACAAGCACCACAGAGTACAAGCGGAAGCAAAACACTAAGTACAAAAGAAATGTTGAAAAGTAAATGGGTCAGAATACAAACCCAAAAGAAAGTACGACTACAACCGAACAAGGTACAACACCAAAAAGATAAACAGCTGGAAGAAGGAAAAAGCTCCTGGGTCATCCTCCTCGGATCCTACCTGAAGGGTAGGTACAGATAACGCAGCTCCTGGTCGTCCACCACGGATCCTACCTGAAGGGTAGGTACAGATAGCTTCCTCCATGCTCTCATCCGTCAAACTCCTCTGAGTGTCGTCTCGTCGTGTAGTCCACCTCCGGGTACTGACCCGTCGTGTAGTCCACCTCCGGGTACTGACTCGTCCTCGAACACTCGGCCTCCGTCAGCACTGCCTGTCGTCTGCAACCAACACAACGAGGTGCGGGCATAGCCCGTGTAGGGGTGAGTATAACGATACTCAATAGGGACCCTGAGACCCTCAAGGTCTCACTAAAACCAACAAGGATAACCACAAATAAGATCTCAATAGATAACCTCTACTTAGGTATATGCCCATACATATACCTAAGTTATCAAGTAACCCATCTCAATCCTGAGGAAACACAAGGATTTTGAATCAACGGAAAACCACTACCCAGGTATATGCCCATACATATACCTAAGTCGTTCGATCAGATGGCGTGTCAATCGGACGCCCGGTCTGAGAGTTATTGGCTTTTTCGTTCAAGGGGCTCGGTTGGTTTTTAAGGCAAAACCAACCGGACCATACTCCACATGCGTCCAAACCTCGGGCGGAGTATGCCAAAAGATCCGTCTCACCAAGAGGAACTCAACAAAGCTGACGGTATGTCGTTCGGACGTCCGTAGCTCAAGATATGAGCGTTTCCGCTCCGAGGGCCTGGTTGGTTTCGTGTATGAACCAACCTAGCTGAACTCTAAGTAATTCTAAACCTTTAGTGCGATATACCGAAACGACCGTCTCGATCCAAGGAACGTGTTGCCGCTGACGGCGAGTCGTTTGGAGGCTCGTAGCCCATGTTACGGGCTTTTGACCGAAAGTGGTCCGAAACTGGGGTTTCGGGCCCGGACCGACCCGGCCCGAGACCCCCCCTGGGTCGGCCCGAACCGGGTCGACCCGACCCGGGTCCGGGTCGACCCGGCCCGGCGCCATCTCAGCTCGGCCGTTTGGCCAAGCCGCGAGTCGAGGGAAACCGGGGGGCACAGCCCCCCCTCCGTGTTTATGAAAACAACGGCCCCCCACGTGGGGGGGGGGGGGGGGGCGCTCCAGCCAACCGGGGGTTCAACCCCCGGGTCTTCAGGGTAACGGTCGGCCATACGCCGGCCGTTCATCAAACACGCGAGACCCAGAAGGGGTCCCGCCCTGACCACCGCGGCCGGCTTTGTCGGCCGCCTTGAAGGCCGCCGCGGCACTGCCGCTGCTGGTTTCTCCGGCGGCGCGCCGCCGCCGCCGGTCGCCGGCACCGCCGCGCTGGGGTGGTGCACCGCAGTCGAGCTCTGCGGACCACCGGTCGCGCACCGGTGGTCCGTTTTGACATCCGCCTGCGCCAATGCTCTCCTCGGGTCGAGAACTTCACTGCAGCGGCCTTCAATCGCCATTGCGGCACAGTTTGATCATCGGCCGTCAATCCGCATGCCAAAACGAAAAACGATGTCTTTGTATTTTTCCAGCGCGACCCGATGGCGCCGCGCCCCTTCGCCGCGGCCAGACTCCGACCGCGGTGCCTTCGATTTCCTTCGACACGGCGTGACGGCGCCGCGCAATATTTTCCATGATTCCTGCGTGGTGCGACGGCACCACGTCATCCCATTCCATTCGCAAAGAAAACAAACATGAACAAAGGAGGGGGGGTTCGGCCGTGTTTGTGCGGTCCGGCCCCCCTCTCGTCAACGATAGCATTTAATCGTTTATCCTTGAAGTTCGTCAAGCTAGAACCAAGAACGAGAATAATTAAATAAAACAACAACAATCCCCTACCTTGAAAAATGACGTCGCACGTCGGGTATCGCGGAGAATGGCGTCGCGGCGTCGGACGTAGATTCTGTGGACGTCGGGGTGCGTCTGAGGAGGAAACGACGTCTCCTCACTTGTCTCTATGATGAAGAAGGGAGGTACATTGTCGTTGGCGATGATCACCACGGTCGGCAGCTTCTCCCTTGTCGAGGAGGAAGATGAAGACGGAAGAATCCGGGACGCCGAGTCTTGTAGGTCGTGGGGTCAATGTTCTTCGTCGGAGAAGAACTGTTCTTCACGTTCTTCGTCGAAGACGAAGAAGATCTTCAAGTCTCTCAACGATTCTCCCAAACCTCTCAAGAAACAAATAAACTAACCAAAAATAAATTAAGCCCACACTTAATTTATTAACACAACACCAACCTTTGAAATTCAAGAGTTTGAATTTCAAAAACTCAAATTAAACTCACTTATTAATGTCATAAGTTATAACTCAAGTTCACATCATTAATTGTGAGTTGGGGGGTTAGAGGATATGAAGGGGTGGGGTTCGTGTGGGCCCCACCACCTTCTTAACCTCCCAAGGGAAGTTGGGTAGTTACCCAACTTCCATCCAATGGATAAAAACACTTAAGGAAAAAAAAATTGAAGTTAAATTTTTATTTTAACATTCACAATTTTTTTACAACTTCCCTCGTGTAAACGCAACTCCAGAATAGGCGTTATTAAGCAAATACCGGTGCTGCGGTTCCATCGGTGCCCTCGGAATTTGATTCCGGTCACCGGTTCAAAATTTAGAAATTCTCGCTCGTTCGTTCACTGAACGTACCCGAGCTAAACTTCAGAAATTGATTCCGGGCACACCGGGCCTCGGAATCAGGTGCTGTCAGAAACTGCGTTCTTGTAAAATTCCAAAGAAAATTAAGGAAAAAATTTTCCTTGAAATTTCTGGGTCTTTACATAGAGTCATTGGTTTTTTCAAACCATAATTATTTGGATGGATCATGTTATAGTATGATCTAGTTTTCCCCCCGAAATATGAGGTTTCTATAATCACTGATACATGACTATATTGTATTTGATATGTTTTCTTTATTACTATGATGATTGGATATCCATTTCTTTACATTTCCCATAATATGTTATTTCAATTATTATTATTTGTGATGATTTCTTCTGGATGACTATGTATTTATTTTGTAAAATGAAACTTATGACTTCATATTTTGAATATGGTTTGGAACATTTTTCTTTTCTTTTTATAAAATATTCAAAAGACTGTCTACTATAAAATGTTTTTACCTCCATATCTAGAATTCTATTATGTTAATGAAAAATGGAAACATATTATTATTGGATTTTAATCTAAAAAATAATCCTATATTTTATAAATTGTATTTCAAAATACCTTTAAATACAAATTTAATTTAAATTTAATGTGTGGGGTGCGGTTTCTTTTGGAATACCTAATGGGTTTTTTTGCTCAAGAATATAAATGTAAATATGTAAATATATATATATATATATTTCAGTTTTAGGATTAGAATCTAGTCACTCATGGAGTAGTTACAGTATAGAGACCCAAGCTTAACACACATGGATACAAAATCAATTTTTATGATTATTCATTGCATTACATACATACATTATTGAGGACTATAATAGTTTAGTGTATTTGGAAACATAGAACATAATATTTTAATCTTGTGAATTATTTTCAATTTTTTCCACAAAGATCTTTCTATTTAGTACTCGTCATGGGAATACACTACATAAAACTGTCCTTTGCAACTTGGGGAAAGGAAACATAAGAAATTGTGAGATCATATTCTTAGTAAGGGTAAATAAGGGAGATACTTAAGCATAACATGATCATAATGGTATGCGGACATGAGCATAATATTTGAAAATTATACCATACATATCAAAGATCATAATCATGATTCATGGAATAAAGATTGACATTTCATAAGATATGAATCATAATATAATCAAATAACATATTCCATGAGAGCATAACAATGTAATAAGTCGTATATTTGAGGAATATACATCGTCTTATAACATTTTGAACATGTATAAATAAAATCATGTTCACTCATTAAGTTAAGGACATGAAATCAGGCACTCACATAAACTTATGGACATGCAACTAGGTCCACACATAACATTATGGACATGAAGGAAAGGTCCACACATAACATTACGAATAGGTAGTCTGGTTCACAAAAAACAATATGAACAAGAATGACAAGACCATTCATAACATGGTGAACAGGTAATTAGGTTCACACATAACATTGTCCGCACATAATAAGGTTCATACATAAAATTTGGAACATCTAACAATGTTCATGCATAACATTATGAACACATAATAAGGTTCACACATAACATTGTGAACATGTAAATAGGTCCACGCATAATAGTGTAAATATGTAATCAGGTCTGTACATAACATTTTTACTCATGAGATATCAATCAGTACCCAATGCATTAAATGGATATATAGGTCCCACTCATCTCATAATGAAAATAATACACATTTGTTCCACAAGATTATAAAAATTAATTATATTATAAGCCATGAAATGAAATGGGCATCATAAACATTTCATTATTGAATAACCCATGAAAAGAAGAGGGTTTCATAAACATTTTATCTTTTTATAACCCATGGAAGTGAAATAGGTTTCATAAACATCATTCCATCAAAACATAAACCATTATAGAAAGAATAATAATGGTTTAATTGGATCATATCCCAAGTAAAACATAAATTATATCAAAGGATTCCATCTTAGATAGAGATGGATTTTTAAAGATCACTTGGAACATTTTTTAGTGAAAATAACCTTTCTCTTAATATCACTTTTATAAAATATTTTCAAAATCCTTTTCTTTGAAAATAAAATTTGAAACTTATAAAGAATGATTTTAAAATTCATTTAAAACTTTTCTTGACGAAAATATCTTTTCTTACTTGATTTTCTTTAAATTAGAAAAAATTAATACCTTTTTAATATAAAATATATTTGAAAACGTATAACTTAATCCTCAAAGAAATGATTTTTCTTGACATTGGAAAATTACCTTTCTTATCACACAAGTAAAAACAAATATTCCTTTCAGATTAATCATAAAATATAAATAGATATATTTAGAAAACAACATAAAGATTCCTTTTTTTGTAAAAATTAAAACATGTGTAAAAAATGACTCTTAAAAATTATAAGAGAGTAATAAAACATTTTGAAGACATTTTTAAAAAAAATGGTTTTGAAAGAAAATATATTTCTAACCGAAGAGGGAAATAATGTTGAATTTTCATAAAAACATTTTATTAATTATCTTAAGTAATAAAGAGTGAAAAAATGGTACCATTAGTTGAAGATGTAATTAATAACTAGAGGGGGATAAAATTCATGAGAATTATGGAGAGATATATAATAATATTTTATCATTATAAATTTAAAAATAAACAATCATGATAAATGGTGAGATTGTAACATAAGATCATTAGCTGTATGGTAACCTTGAATTATAAGACCCATGGAGAAAAAGTAAAAATGGAACTTAAAATATCTTGATCCTATATATATTAATTATATTACAATTAAAATCTATTTTATATACACCTCATGAAATAATATAGGTGTATATCATAACATACATATCCAAGAAGGAAAATTGAGATAAAAATCCATTACTGATTTGGTAACTTTTGAATTGTAAAACTCATAAAAGAGAGATAATAAAATGGATATTTAAATACCAAAAAATTTTAGAATAATAATAATAAAATACATTCATGTTTAGTATAAAAACAACATAAAATAAATAGGTTGTGAATATAGTGTTCCCCTCACAAAAGTAAAAAGTGAGATGAAAATATCTTACCATAAGTCTTGAATTTCACCGTACTCATTCAACCCTCCCATATAATAAATATAAGTTTATTATAAATATATTATAGTACCATATTGATAGATATCATATCATATATGATTTTATTATGACCTTTTAATACCTTATTATCAACAATTTCATGTTAAAGTTACATCTTGGGTAATAACCACTTTGTTTTTCGTATATGTTTTGATTTGTTACCTTTGGTCCAATTAATTTGTTCATGATTTAATAATATACAGAATTTAAACCATTATATAAATATCATATATATTTATTATATATGTATTTATATTAATCCATAAAATTTGGTGATAGGAAATGAATTGCACCGTTCATAGAGAAGGTAGGCCATACGTATGCATGAATGTTATTTCCATTTTCTTATCATATTAAAAGATAGAACCATAAATGATATATATATATATGTATATATTATAATTTAAATATATTTTTTATTTCATATATATCACATATTTTAACTAAAATCATCCCTAATACATTCCAAGTAAAAAATTAATGAATCACATCACTTCGTGAGGCGATGGTCAGCCGTACAGAGGAGCGATGTTGTCATATTCCACCAAAATGGAAAGCATGAATGTATGTGTGATATAAAAATTAAAAAAGAATAATAATATTATTAATATATTAAATATAATATATAAATTATATGCCCATCATTATGCCCAACATTGAGAGGTGGTAAGAGAAAAATTGACCGACATCGGTTTGCGAGGTGGTAGTCCTCTATACCCAAGAATAATGATTTCTTAACCTATTTGATAAATATGTGTCTGTGTTTTAGGTAATAATATTAAAATAGAAATATATAAGTATATTTAATACAATTATGTTATTATATAAGTAATGTATAAAAATATTTTAAGGGGTTTGATCAAGAAATAAAATAAAAATGTTCATTGATGAACATTACCTCTTCTTCGAGTATCTCCTTTTGGTTTTCACCAAAGGCATTCCATGGTTGTATTTACTCAAAAATTTAGGATTATAGGATGAGATGATGGAATTTTTTTTTAGTTATTTGGGTAGATATTGGTTGATATAAATGTCTTGAGATGTATGAACAATGGGGGAGAGTGAGTTCCCTTTTATAGTTGAGAGGAGTGACATTCTTGTAAATACTCAAAATTATTTACTATTGGGAGGTCTACCTTAACTCATATGGATCCAAAATTGAATAATAATGGATTTTAGGGTTAATATTGTTGATAAAAACCTCCACCACAAAAAATAAAGGCATTTCTATAATGTTCTTCCTCAACTTTTATGTTTTCCTATTTGTTACCATTGTGGTTTTTATTAAGGTAATTAATTTTCTAAATTAGGTGATTTATCCATTAAGAATAAATTAAAGGGATACTTATTATAAAATTTATAACCACTAATTATAAATATTATATCAATATTATAAAATAAAAATTTCATATGTGTTGGAAATTAATTTTAACAGAAGCACATATAATGCGCAAAAACACTACTTTAACCCTAACTGCACTAACAAAGTTTTTACTATTTATGGGTTGATATGTTCATTATAAAAAAAATGGCACATTTATGGACCATATATTATATTAATTAACATTTAAATATCACTTTTCATAATTTAATATTTTTAGTAATTTTAAATCATTTAATAATATATCATTTATTATAAAATAACATTAATGTCAATTTTGACATTATTTATTTAATTTGAATAAAAAAACCAAGATAATAATGGAATTTGAATATATTAAGTTAAAACCCATGTAACATTATATATTTATCTAAAAAATTAATGTAATACAATAATTCATTCAATTTACCTCACTTTTAATATTTTTAGTGCCATTTATTTTAGTTTATTATTAACTAAATAATTCATACATTGGCGTTTCTTAAGAATTTAAAGTATTTTTTTATCTCAAAAAACTAAAATAAATTATCATGATAAAAAAATTTATTTATATTTAAAAATAATATTTATAATAGAACATATGACATTTTTACCTATCTCAAAGCTTTATAAATATTAAAGGCAATGAAGGTTCCTTTTTTGTCATTTTCATTACCTAACTCATTATAGAGTTCATGTTCATGTAATAGTATCCCAATAACTCATAAAAATAGAGAATAATATGGTGATGGTCTAAATATTTCCATTAAATGGATGTTGGAAAATTTTGTAGGTCATTTTCACCTTATATTCTATGTTTAACCATTAAGTGAACTTGTTTTTACATTAATCACTATAATTAATTTTAATTATTTTCATGAATCACTTTGGTTAAAAATTAATTTTTTTCTTATCATAAATTATAAATTATTATGATTCAAAATATTGAATCCATTTTTCCCAATTCAATTCTCAAAAGTGGAAGAATTTAATTTAAAATGAATTCCACAGACGTAATGAGAAAGAAGGTTTTTATAGTGAAAATGTTCAAAGGGTTACAATGTATTTATATAAAAACTAAATATTAGAGTGTGTAAAATGACCTAAATTTGATTAATATATGTATAAATTAACAATTTTTAGTTTAAAACCAATTAAAAATATAGTTTAACACTATAAATTATTTAAAAAAAGGTAGTTTTCAATTAAAATTCAATATTTTTCATTATTCATAAAAAGAATGAAACTTCTCAAAAAAATACCAAAAAATAACCCTAAGAAAATTTTGATATTATTATTTTAAAAATAATTTTTATTATGTCAAATAATGTTTCTAAAAGTGGTGAAATATAATTTTAAATAATGTGTGTGAAGTACGATTGAATTATCTTTTAAAAAAGATGTTTTTTTTTCAAAAAACATTTCTTTTTTCCATTTAAATTATTATTATTCTATTTATAATAAATTTATAACTAATAAATATTTATAAACTATATATTTTCATATTTTATTTAGTCATATTAACTCCCACCATTCTAATAGATATGTGATAACTATTATATTAAATAATATTATTATTATAATATTATAGTTTGGTAAAACTCGGTATTGGGTATAACACAAGACAAACATAGTGTTGAATGTACCACAAGCTAAACTCAGTGTTGCATGTATTTTAATATTAACTTATTTTTGTGTATAAATTAAACTTAACATGGTGTATTGTGCAATTCAATCCATCAAATAATTTTAATTTATTCAAAAAAATCATATTAACTCAGGGTGTTACATTCTACCCCTCTTAAAATGGATTTCACCTTAGAAATTATTTATGGTCATAAAAGATTCAATAATTAAAATTTCCTTTAATCAAAATCCACATCATAAAAATGATTTCTAAAACATCCTTTAAAAATGAAGGTTGGAAACATAATGATTACCCTAAATAACTCATAACTAGGTTTCCACATAGGAGAACCTAGGTGAGAAGTAAATATTTGAACATGGAAGTAAAACATAAATAATTATAGAGAGTGATATAGATCACTGATCACATGAAATTTGGTGATCCATATAATGTTTAAATTCACAAAACCAGAAATCGGTGATGATCTAAGGGACCATTTGATTCCTTGGAAATGAAGTTAGTAGGATAACATTTTTGTTTGAAGATTATTTTCCTAAATTTTAATAATTTTCACAAGAAGAAACAATTACTTGATTTGATTCTATTTCATAAGGATAATATTGTCCTTGGAGTATTCCTTGGTCAATTTACACATCATCTGTTAATTTTAGAAATGAAGGTGGATTTGTTATGCCTGAAGCACAAACAGATCATAATATCCATAGATAGAATAATAGGTCAATTTTTCTATCTTTTGTTATCATCAAATAAAATTGGTTAGAACATGTTATCCAATATAAATAATTATTTATTTTAAGAAATAATAAATTAATCTCTAAAACCACATTAAAAGTTAAACATAAACCATTTCATATATGGTTATCCTTATGACCCATTCAAAAGATTAAAATATTAAACATGATAATGAAGGTGACCAAATTTCTCAAAATCAACTTAACATTAATCACCCATATATCATAAAGTGGTTCTTGGTTTCACATACCCAACATGTCATTACCTTCATCAAGTGTTATCTTCAAATATGGTAATAACTTGAATTACCATAAAAACTTAAACCAAAATTATTGAATATATTCCATAGATCTACTAATTTTGTAAATTCACTCAATGATATCATAAACAACCTTTTCAACAGGTCCTTTATCAGTTTTGAGGTCATAGATACTATCCAATTTACATTATCCATATCAATAATCTATTTATCCAGACTAAGCATCATTTTATCATCCCCAAGAACATGTTACGGGTTATCTACCCTTAATCATAAAATATTTTCCCACCATTAAATCACTTTTCAAGGTCATTAAGATCATTAGACATATTATTTCAAATCCTTGAATAGAAATTTATATTGAGAAGTCCTTATATATTTCATAATTTAGATAATACAATCTTTTAATTACAATATATAAATACATAATTCATTCCACTTCTTTCTCAAATCATTATCTAGGATTTATCATGTTATTCATTAATATGTCTTTCCTTTAACATATCATATGTGGTCTATTCATCATTAAAAATATAACCATTACTCATACAAACTTGCTAATTTTCTTCATGATATTTCCCTATAGGACCTCAATTTTCATATTTCCATAAAACACACATTTAAAATATTAAACCATTAATAATACCTTAGGGAAACCAATATTCCGAACCATTTCATTATCTGGACTCTTCATTTTTACTTTGAAGTTACTTGATTGTGTCCTTATTTTCCATAGTGAAAACGTCTTCATATACCTATGAGACATTAACTTGGGTGTTTCATTCCATATTATTGACATATTGGACACTGTATCTTCTATCCTTTATGGTTACCATCACCCGATCTATCAGTGAACTCTTTCCTTCTCTTCTTTAGTGATTCTTAGAATTTGGTAAGGTACACATTGTTAATCATGTTTTGTGAAAACTAATATGTCATAATCAAAATATCATTTACTCTAGTCAATATCAAATTTTATTTCTCATAGTCCCTGAATTTTCTATCAAATTCAATGCGAACTTGATTACTTATAGTTCCAGCCATTAAATAAAAACATAAAGCATGGTGTTAACAATGCTAACCATAATGGGAAACAAAATAATCATGAAAATAACTTATAAGATGTATAAATAATGACACATTCTTCAATCCATGACACCTTAGATTTATCCTAGTTCTTTTATAGTCATCATCTCTTTAGATCCTTCATGAGGGTTCATAATGATTTTTCAAATTTTCAAATAATATCCCCTAGGAGTGTCAAATAGGGTGTGTAGTAAGACCCAATGTCATGCACCAGTTCCCAATCAAGTCAAGCACAATACGGTGTTTTCAGGGCTGTAACCCCTAGGTGCATCTGTTCTAAAGACAAATCCACTTATAGTATCTATAAATGGATTAAATTTCTTTGAAACCACTCACTCAATCCTTTACCAAAATTCAAGGACATTTTCCTATACTTTAACTCGTCCTTTGAGTTATCCTTAGATACATCCATAGGCATATCCTTAGATATATCCCTATGTATATCACTATTGTTTTCTTATCCTTGTTTCTAAATTTTAACTAAACCTCCCTTTGATACAAACTATAATGACCCAACATACATTTATATTATATAATTTTTATGAATATTAACATCATTACATAAAAACATGCATTAGGAATGAAATAGTTTAATTTATTTGGAAATATAGAACACAATATTCTAATCTGGTGAATGATATTCAATTTCTCCCACAAATATCTTCCCATTTATTACTCTTTATGGACATTTCATCCATCCATCTAATGTTGAATTTTTATTTCATGAAGGTTGTAATGACCCGACCCCTCTATACAAGAGTCGGTGCATTACTAATTATATTGGCATGGTTAGAAGGAATGAAATCCTGAAAAAACTATTAGTTTAGTAGTCTTGAAGAAACTAGATACATATATGTAACTCAAATTTTATTAGGAAAGGTAACAATGTACAATACATAACAAAAACTAAAAAGTTACATCCACAAAAACCCAAAAATTGATATCCTATTCATAACCTACTAAAGGTAAAAAAATAAAAGGGGTGAGATCAAATGATCAGTAAGGGTTACAAATAGTAGAATCATGAATCAATAATTACTAAATCATAAACAACTTAGCATAGTCAAAATGGCATGGTGAATAAATGAAAAACACACGCCATTAATAAATAGAGAATGAAACTGCATCCATATATTTTTTCATAGTAAAAACCTCATGGATATTAATGAATAAAAATGAATAAATAGAATGATTATTAATTGGACATCATGTATATGGCACATTATACCATAATACTATTAAAATTGTTTAGTTTTGTGGGTAGAAACCCGTCTGATTTTGGAAAACAAACTTGAAGGGTTTGTCACCAAAATTATTATCTCATGAGACCTATCGATGCATAAAGGGGCTATAGAGGGCCCCACCCACCACTTAAAGTCCAAATAATTATTTATAAATTTATTTAATATAAGAGCAATATGCCATTTCAATATCTGCATAGAGTAGAGGATACAGATTCAACAACATTCCAAATAAACACCATATGTAAAATGGTATACAGTTTAGACAATAAACATATCAATGATATTAGAATATGGATATTTAATATAAATATAATTTCAAATGAAAATTGACCTCAAATGGGAAGTATGAACACCACAAAATTATTATTATGTGCACAATACAAAGTAAGTTGCAATGAAATGGAAGTTGAGACAAAGTCCCTTACCACAGTGTAATCAGTCGAATCATGTGACCAAAACTTAATAACCATAAAATGACTCATTAAATACCATGAATATAAAGTTAATAATGATATTATATGAAAATTTTCAGCACACATACACCACATACAAGAAATAAGTGTCGATCAATGGAAATCTCATGGAAATGAAAGTGAGATGAGAAAACCCGTTACAAACATTTCAGCATGGTAACAAGTGTTCTTGTGAAGGATTAATGAGAGGTAAAGGGGTATTGCATTATTTATATATCATAAGAGCAGTATGGGTGAGGTTTGAAAACATACCCCATCATTATGAATTAAAAATAAAAGGACACAATATAGGGGAAATTCTTGAATAAAAGTGAGAGAGAGGATCCCTTACCAAGAATGTATCATTAGATTGACGAAAAATAAACGACATAAATATTTTTATCAAACATAATCCCAAAAAATAAAAGTGAATATACATAATAAAACAATCCTAGGTCATTCACACATATTCTGAAAAAATAAAAAACCAATGACATTGATGTTTAACTCAATGAATGGAAATTGAGTTAAGATATCCATTACCTTAAGCTCGAAGGTGTTCTTGATTGTTCTTAATGACCTGAATAATAAAATTTAGCTTCATTAATGAATAATTCCAGAACCTCATAAACATGTAATTGATATGTTATAACTTTATTAGGTTCATTCATGACCTTTTTTATGGGTTTTAAGAGATTCAATTTTATTGTTTTGGAATCATTTTCTTCCTCGGTTTCCATGACCGTTTTACTTATGTTTGGGAATAGAAGTTAATTTGAAATGTTGTTAAACATACAAAATTGTAAATATATATTATTAGTGACATTATAAATGATATTATAATGATTATGGGTTATATAATTGAGGATTATTAATTAGTTTAATGTTATTGATAAATGCTTTTTTTAACTTTTCCCATTTTGTGCATAATGAACTTTTTTTGTATTGTTATTTTTTATTATAAGTTTTTAAGGATTCCAGAACATTTCATATAGTAAAATGAATATATTAAGATCTGGTTAAACCATTAAAAAGGTTAAATGACCAGTATTGATGATAGTAATGAAAATTGAAAACTCGTCTTCCTTGAGTGTGATAAATTAACACATCTCAGACGGTGTTTGCATTTATAGTATAAAAGGAGGGGAAAAGAGAGATGATGATGAAATATTACATTATAATAATGAAAATAAAATACATTTCAGGTAATATAATTATCATGTAATTTTGATTAGGTGAGGTGAGAAGAGATAAAAAAATAATAAAACTTGAAAAATAATTTGAAAGAAAGGAGAAGAGAGGTTCACCTCTTGAGTACTCCTCCTTGAGAAACTACATAAGACCATTGTTTTTGGCATTTTGGTGAGACCAGTAGGACTAGGATGTGGGGATAGGGATTAGAAAGATTATTTTTCAGAATTTAGAAAATTATTTAAGCTTTAATGGTGTGGGAGGAAGCGGGGGTGAGGGTGGTTTATATATTGGAGGGGAGGAGAAATTTTACATTATTTTAATTATTATTTTAATATTTTTGATCAAGACTATGAATAGTCTTGATTCATGTGATCCTAAATAGTAATAATGGAATTTTATTTCAAACCAAATGAGCTTACATTAGCCTTGAATCACCTATGATTCAGTAAATCAATTATTTATCATTTATCATAATTTATTGTATTTTACTATTCATCAAAAATTCAAGTATTTCAGAAAAATCTAAAAAATTCACCCTAACCATTTTTCGATGTGTAGAATTCAAAAATAAACTCCATTTTTGAGAAATAATTTACCAAATATGGTAAATTTAATTTTTAATTAAAATCATTATTTAATCGAAAAATATAAACACTTAAAATATTCATCTTCATTTTTAAGGTGCCTAAATTTATTTATACAATCATGGGTGTGGATACCATTCATAAGAGTCAAATTAATATTCATAAGTTTAATTTACTATTCATAAGGTTAGGTTACTATTCATATGGGTAGGTTACTATTCATTGAAAATTAAGTTCATTCTATAAGACTCTAAATATCAACCTAAACACAACTGTGTATGTCAGATTTTCAAAATTCAAATCACAGTACTGGAAAATTTAAGTTTAATGGATAGGTTATGACTATCTCCTATAAATAACAAAGTTTTGTTCCATAGAGTCTCAGTTCTTTATGAAATATATTCAATGAATATAATGTATTTAAGAGAAACATGCCATAAAATGTTTGGGGTGTTATAAAGGCATTTACCAAGACAAGACAAGAAAAAATTCATGGCGGTCTAAAATAATGCAGACCGGGACAATATAATTTAACAAAGCTACAAAAATCATGAGTAAGTCACCCCATCCTAGAAAATAATAAACACTGGTTTCTATTAGGCACCTGAGAAGTGAGGCAATCCACCCCTTTATAAATTGGGTAAATAAAACCTTTATTCATAACTTGGGGAAATGAAACATAATGAAGGGTGTTCTAAGATTCTAAATAAGGGTAAAAGGTAGATAATTAATCATAAAATGTTCATAAGAGAATGAGAAAATTATAATAACATTTTAAAAGCATACTATGCATATCAAAGATCCTAATCACGAGTCGTGGAATTAATATTGGATGTTAATAAGACATGAATCATAAGATAATCAAATAACAAGTTCCCTAAGATCATCAAACTGGAATAAGACATATATTTGTGGCATAAAAATCATCTTATAACATTATAAACATGTATAAATAGAAATAGGTTCACTAATTAAGTTAAGGACATGAAATTAGGCCCTATTGTAAACATTTGGACATGAAACCAGGTCCATGCAAAATATTATAGACATGAAAAAAAATTCCATGCATAACATTGTGAACATGTAATCTGGTTCATGAAAAACATTATGGACATGAAAGAAAATTCCACCAATAAAATTGTGAAAATGTAATCAAGTTCACGCATAACATTGTGAACACATAATAAGGTTTACACATAATATTTTGAACATGTAATGAGGTTCATGCATAACATTGTGAACACGTAATAAGGTTCACACATAACATTGTGAACATGTAATCAGGTTCATGCATAACATTTTGAACATGTAATTAGGTTCATTAAAAACATATTTACTCATGAGTTATCAATCATTAATCAGTGCATCAGAGGGAGATCTTGGTCCCACCCATTATATAATGAAAATAATGCACATGTGTTTTGCAATACCATAATCATTAATCATATAATAACCAAGGAAATGAAATGTGAATAATAAAAATTTCATTATATAAGAACCCCAAAAAAGAAAAAGGTTTTATAATAATTTTATCACTGTATAACCCATTGAAGTGAAACAGGTTTAATAAATATCATACCATCAAAACATAAACCATTTAGAGAAAGAATAAGAATGGTAGCCTTAGAACATATACCTAGAAAAACATAAATTATATCAAAGTATGTCATCATAGTAGAGGAAATATTTTGAGACATCACTTCAAAAATTTTTTAAGGAAAATAACATTTCTTTAAAAGTCACTTTCATAAAACATTTCCAAAATCCATTTCTTTGAAAAAAATTGTAAACTTATAAATAAATATTTGAAAATTATTTTAAAAAATTTCTTAAGGAAAATATCATTTCCTCTCTGAAAAAACTTTTTAGATCATAATTTTATTTTAAACATTTTATTTAAAAATAACTCTAAAAAAATATAAATTAATCTTAAAATAAATTATTGTTAATTTTTTAATAAAATTATGTTCATATCGTACATGTATGAACGAAGATTCCTTTCACATTTACGGTAAAATCCAAGGGGGTATGTTTAGAAAATGACATAAATATTATTTTCAAAACATTTTTGTAAAAAGTAAAACATGGGTACGAATATTAATTTAAAAATAATTAGATTAAAGTAAAACATTTTTGAAAATGTTTTTAGAAAACATGGTTTTGAAAGAAGAGAGATTTCTGATCGAAGAGGGAAATAAAGTCAAATTTCTGTAAATTGTTTTATTAATTAACCTAAGTAACAAAGAGTGAAAAAATGTTACCATTTTTTGAATATATCATTAATAAATATAGGGTATTAAAATTCATGAGTATTATTAAGATATATATAATAATATTTTACCATTTGAATCATAATCATATACAATCTCGATAAACGATGAGATTGTAACATAAAATAATTATGAGTTTGGTAACCTTGAATCGTACTCCCCATGAAATAATAACATAAAATGGAACTCAAAATATCATGAGTATATATAAATTCATTATATTACATTTCAAAGGTTCGGTATATATACCTCATGAAATAATATAGGTTCATATCATAACATGCGTCTCAAAAAAAGAAAATTGAGACAAAAATTGATTACCGATTTGGTAAATTTTGAAATGAAAACCACATGAAAGATAGATCCTAAAATGGATATGTAAATACCAATATATTTTACAAGAATCATCATAAATAAATTCATAGGTATTATATACACCACATGGAAGAAATAGGTGTTGAATATAACATGTGTCTTAAAAAAGTAAAAAGTGAAACAAAAAACCCTTACCTTAAGTCTTGAATTTCATTGTAATTGTTCAAAACTCATGTATAATAAATATAATTTTATTATAAATATATTAAAGATCCATATTAATATATATAATATTATATATCATTTTATTATGACCTTTTATTACCCACTTATTAACGATTTCATGTTAAAGGTACGTCTCGGGTAATAACTGCTCTATTTTTTGTATATATTTTGATCTGTTACTTTTGGTCCTCTTAATTTTATCATCATTTAATATTATAAAAAATGTAAAAAATTATATTAATATAATATATATTAATTATATATGTATTTATATTAATATATAAATTGTTCTGATAGGAAATGAAAAACATCATTCATCGAGACGGTGGGATGTACGTACGCATGAACGTTGTTTCCATTTTCTTATTGTATTGAAAGAAATAAAAATAAATGATATATATTATCATTAAATTATAAATTTTATGTCATTTAAATCATATATTTTTATTTAAATCATCTTTAATACATTCCATGTACATCCTTAATGAATGACATCGCTTCACGAGGAGATAGTCCCCCATACAAAATAATGACGTTATCGTATTCCCAAAAAATGGAAAACATAAAGGTTTGTGTGATATAAAAATTATAAAAGAATAAAAATATTATTAATATCATAAATATCATATATATACAAATTTTAATTGTTATTACCAACCTTTAGAGGTGGTAACAGAAAACGAATGTCATCGATTCGTGAGGTGGTAGTCCACCGTACACACAAATGATAATTTTGTTACCCATTTGATGGAAGCGTGTGTGGTTTTAGGTCATAAACTTAACATAACATCGTATAAATATATTTAAGATACTTAGGTTATTATATAATCATTATATGAAAATAAATTAAGGGGTTTGACAAATAAATAAAACAAAAACATTTATTGATGGATGTTACCTCTTATTCGGGTATCTCTTTCTAGTTTTCACCAAAGTACTTCATTGATTGGAATTATATCCAAAGTAATGATTCTAGGATGATAATAGGGAATTTTTTAAGTGATTTTAGAATATATTTATTGAGACAAATGTCTTGAGAGGTGTGAAGAATGGGGGAGAGTGAGTTCCCTTTTATAGTTGAGGTTGAGTGACATTCTTGTAAATACTCAAAAGTATTTATTATTGGGAGGTCCTCCTTACATCATGTGGTTCCAAAATGGAATAATAATGGACTTTATGGTTTATTTTTTTTCTAGAGACACCTTCAAAACACATAAATAAATTTATTTTTATAATTTTATTCCTTAACTAATAATTTTTTTCTATTTTTTACCATTTTGGATTTTATTAAGGTGACTAATTTTATAACCTAAGTAATTTATCCGTTAAGAATAAATTAAAGTGAGACTTATTATAAAATTTATAGCCACTAATTATAAATATTATTAAAAATTTATAAAATAAAAAATCTATATGTTTTTGAAATTAATTTTAATATAAGTGCACATAATTCATAGAAACGCTACTTCAACTCCAACCATGCTAAAAAAGTTTTTATTATTTAGGGGTCAATATGTTCATTATAAAATATAAACTATTTCATGAATGAACCATATATTATATTTATTAACATTTTAAAATAACTTTTTAAAAATGGTATTTTTATTAATTTTAAATAATTTAATAAAATATCATTTATTATAAAATAACATTAATATCAATTTGGACATTATTTATTTAATTGGATTTTAAAAAAAATAAATAAAATAATATAATTTGAATATATTAATTTAAAACCTTTTTAACATGACATATTAATCTAAAAAATTAATGTAATACAGTAATTCATTCAATTTACCTCACTTTTAATATTTTTAGTATAATTTATTTTAGTTAATTATTAACTAAATAATTCATGCATTGGTGTTTCTTAAGCATTTACAGAAATCATTTTATTTCAAAAAAATAAAAATAAAATATCATGATAAGAAAACTTATTTATATTTAAAAATGATATTTATAACTGAACATATGATGTTTTCTCCCTATCCCAAATCGTTATAAATATTAAAGGCAATGAAGGTTCCCTTTTTTGTCTTTTTCTTTACTTAGCTTATTATGTAGGTCATTTTCCTGTAATATTATCCCAATAACTCATAAAAATGGAGATTAAGGTGGTAAATTTTTAAATATTTCCATATAATGGGTGTTGGATAAGTTGGTAGGTCATTTTTCACCTTATATTGTAAGTTTAACTACCAAGTAAACTCATTTTAATATTAATCACCATAATTAATTTTAATTATTTTCATTAATCAATTTGGTTAAAAATTAAGTTGGAATTTTTATATATTATAAATTATTCTGATTCCAAATATGGAGTCCATTTTTCAAATTCAATTCATATAATTTTCAGAGTTTAATTTAAAATTAATCCCATATACGTGATGATAAAGTAGGTTTTCAAAGTGACGATGTTCAATGGTTTATAATGTTTTTATATCAAATTCAAGAAGAAAATGAGTCCAATGACACAATTAAGATAAATGGATGTATAATAGAACTATTTTTTTCTTTAAAACCAATGCAAAAAATATTTTTACACTATGAATTATATAAATGAAAAGGTAGTTTGCAATTAAAATTCTATATTTTTTCTATTCATTAAAAATGAAACATCTCAAAAAAAAAATCACCCCAAGATAATTTTCATATTCCTATTTAAAAAATTACCTTTATTTTTTAAAATAAATCTTTTAAAAGTGGTAAAATTAAATTTTAAATTATGTGTTCCAAGAACGATTAAACTGTCTTTCAGAAAATATATTGTTTTTTAAGAAACATTTATTTTTCTTTTAAATGATTCTTATTTTATTTCTAAATAATAGATAGATAATAAAATGTAAAGTATATATATTTTCAAAATTTAAATAACTTTATTCATTCCTTCCATTCCAATGGATAGGCGATATCTATTATATTAAATAATAATAATAACAGTATATTATAGTTTGGTAAAACTCAATATTGTGTGTAACACAAGCCAAACATAGTGTTGTGTGTGCCGCAAACTAAAATCAATGTTTCATATAGCCCAATATTAACTTATTGTTGCATATAAATTAATCTTAAATTTTTGTAGCATCCAATGTAATCCATCAAGGATTTTAATTTATTTTATAAAATATAATTCATAAAAACTCAGGGTGTTACATGCGGTACTGTGGTTGGATGGTAACTTGTCGAATTATGTAGAGAATGAGTTCAGTATTTTATTATATTCTTTATTATTTTATTTTATCACCAAATTTAGATAAACTTTAACAAAAGTAAACATTTATTTTTTGGTATCTCTTGGTATAGAGGATAATTCGTTTGTTATTCCATGTTTCATTTTTTCTTATTTCCAAACTATTTAGTTTATTTTACATGGATCTCTAACATATAGAGTGTTCATAAAGGATATATAGATGGAAGATCCATGTTAAATATTATTATTATAAAATAATTCATTCCCATTTATTATAATTTTAATCTGTGGTTTATGTCTCCATCCAAGTGGTATTAGGAACACCGCTTAGGAAAGTGAGACGCTAACTCGAGTGCCCAAATTAGGAATTTCATAGAGTTGGTTCGTGAAAAAATATTATCATAGAAGCCTTTTTATTTGGGTGTGTCTGGTAAACTGGATTTAAGACTATTAGAGATCAAATTTTAGGAGCTTCAGGAGTCCCACTAACTCTTACATGCAATGAAAGTCAACTCGACATGGTTTTTTTGTTGTATATATTGAATTTAAGAATTAATTATTTATTCTATGCTTGTTTTGTTCTAGGTTGGTGATAATTGAGATTTTAGTCAAGATATATAGCTTATTAAGTGGTTTCCATGTTTTTTAGGTGACAATGGTGGAAGAATTAGAGGTACACAATTACTTTAAATGGTCTGGAAATTCATCTTAAGACTATACAAATTGTCAGGTTTTTCTTATAATGGTAGTTACATGACCAAAATACGATCAACTAAATGGTGTGGTCAAAATGGGAAAATTCACTACCCCATCTGAAAAAATAGAATCCTTTCTATATTGTATTTGTTTAGGGTTATTTTTGGATGTTATTTTGTGATAATTAATGGGGGATCACAGATACAAAATTGATTTCAAAGGGAGTAAAGGGTATATTTTTTAAAATTTTATATTGTTTTTGGATAATTTATAAAAAAAATAGTGATTTGGTTTGTAATGAGTGAATCTAGTTTAAATCTAATGAGATTAATTTTTTAATGATATTGAGATGTTTCTTAATTGGAAATTATTGGTGTTTTATGATGTTATATATTTATGATAATAATTGAGAGGTTTTGAAATAGATAAAGAGAATTTAGGAAATGTTTTAAAACAAAGATTATGTTTTTAAATGTTAGTGGAATAAATAACAAAGGATTTTTAAAATTACACATTTATATTTTTTGTGAATTTTTTTAATTTATAACTGGGGTTGAAAAAAAGTAAAGGAATGAAATTATTTCAGAACTCCTAAGTGTTTAAATAAATTGTTTTCAAATTAAACCTTATGGTTCAAAACATGGGTGTGTAGTTTTGAAATTATTTAAAGGGAACATTGATTTTGATTGGTGCTAGTTACTTATTTATTATTTTTATTATTTTTATTCTGCAATAAAATTTTATTAGAAGATATTTGATGACTATAGATCTTTATTTGTCTAATTTTTATTTTGTTATTATAATCATGCCTCCTAGAATAGTTTAAATGGATTATAGAGACTCATAAACATATATAATCATTTAGAGTAATACCTCACAATAATCAAGTATAATTGTCCTAGTCATTGATTCTTCCTATACTCAGAGTGATGTGTTAAATCAAACACTTATTGTTCCTTTTCTCATATTAGTGGATGACATATCATTGGATGTTTTATTATTAAAATATGACTTTATACAAACCTTAATTTATGAGTATTCTCATCTAATATAGCTCCCTTGTTGATGTGGTTAGTGGGGAAATAGTGGTGAAATTTATTTATAGGGTCTATCCTTGGCTGGTTCATGACCCTAACAATTTCTTTCTTAGTAAAGGTACTTCATACTACAAGGAGAAACTCCTTGTATGTTATAGTGTAATCATATTTTTAAGATATGGGATGTTCCAATGATTTTAAACTATATCGGTTATCTTTATTTTAAATTTAGGTTTTTTTTGTGATTCAAGACTCAAGGATGTCCATATAATTTGAGACATAGCCTAAGAAGTAAGGTTTTATTTTTGTTCTAATTTTGGTTATTCCTCTTTGAATTCTAAATGCATTTTCATTTTTAATGATCCTCAATTGTGAGAGATGATAGAATTGCATTATCTATAATTTCCATTATAGAGATTATGAATATTTTATGGGAAAGTATGGGGTTCACCTACCATGTTGATGGTCTATCACATAGGGAAATGGCATTCCCAATTTGGTGATGTTCTTATATAGTTACCTTCATTTTATGTATTATTTTTTCTTTATTGTAATCTTGGGAGTAATTTATTTATTTGGGATAGTTCATGTTTTGGATGAATTCTGAAATATTGGGGAGACCGATATTGAAAATCCATTCATTATTGTGTGTAACTTGTTTCCTAATGACATGTGGTGTTTGTTTCTCATGCCTGAACCTTATTTTAATTAGGAATTTGTTTCATTGGTTATATATCTTTTTGTTAGCATGTTTTCATATCTTTCTTGATTTTACCTTATGTGAGGAGTTTCAAGCTTGTGATAAAATCAATATTTGTGATCGTGTTATAATTTTTGTTCTATAGATTAATTTTTAAGAGTTATTTAGGAAATGAATTGAGTTTTATAAATGAATGTGGCCCTTATTGGTTACTATCATGTATGTTGTCTAAATTGAGGTCATGGTGTTTAATGGTTTTTAAAATTTGTTTTTTGTTGGCGAGGTTGAACCTCATAGTCCCCTTTGTCCATCCTCTCTAGCTAGGACATTATGGGGTAAGAATATATTATGATGGGGAGAATTTTCACACTCAGACTTTTTTTACCCATTTTATTATATTAATTTATTTCCTATTAATATTTTTCTTGTATTTTGGGACAAACATTATTGAAATTTTGAATATTCATGAATTTTTCTCCCGACACATGGTTGGGGAGAATATTGACCACTAAATTTATCAAATTATGTTAATTAAACTTCTATAGGATTCCTTTGGAACTTGATTTATTTCACTTGTTTTAGCACAAACAATTATTTTACCCTTACGTAGGGGAGTTTCAAGTTCATTTTGAATGTTTACGGGTAGTACACAGTTTGGGGAAAACTAAATGGGTCTCAGTGGAAACTATGAAATTGATGATTATGATATATTTTTTGGAACATTTATTGTGTACAGTTAGAATAAACTATGTTGTAAAAGTGTGTGTGAATTCCTTTCATAATAGAGGTATTTTAAAAGCTAGTTCATGGTTTGGTAAGCCATACAGCTAAACTGTGAAAACTTCCCAAAACCAAAAAGGTTATAAGATACACATTTATCCCTCTTAAAATTAAATCCCTAAACCCTCCATTATTTCCACATTAGGATATAAAAACCCATGGATCTCCTCCATTTTTATTTCCATCCCTCTCATGGTGATTTCCTACATTTAATCAAGCATTTGGAATTATTTCTCAAGATAAGAACCACTAATTCTCTTCTTCCCATATTCTTATTATTGTTTCTCTTTAATATTTCCTTGTAGAGGTCATAGAAAACTAGGGAAGCCCTTGAATAAATTTTAAATTTGGTGTTCCTTATTTTTAGTGTACTTTATTGAATTTTCCTTTCTTTATAGTGATTTGTTATTTCCTCTATTTCTAGAAGCCACATATTGAGGTAGGATACCCCTTGTATTTGCCTTTAAATTTTATAACCTTGATTTATTTCTTGTTTAAATTTATTCTTCACATAAAAAATAATAGTATAAATTTTTTTGATGATTATTTGGGAAGAAAACTAGGTTTTTACTTAGTTTATATTTAATGTAAAGGTATTTCAATTTTTAAATTCTTATCTTAATACAATTTTACTTCACTATTCACACTATATGTTTGATAGAATTCCTAAATATCCTATATTAATGATTTTAATATTTCAAGAGGTGTGGCTTTAAAACTAGTTTCAAAGTGGTTAATTTAATATTTTAGTGTATGTTTGGTTCATTAAAAATAGAATTTAAAATATAAATTATATGAATTTTTTTAATCCTATATTGGAACTATTAAAAAATATTTTCTTGATGAAATCAACCTTGTAATATTACCTTGGACTTGTTTACTTAAAAAATTGACAAGAGTGTCCTTGGTATAGAATATATTTATTATATTGATGATTTTGAGAGAAAGGGATATTTTTAAGAGGGGTGATCTATAGTGAGTATTTCTTAAAGATTATATTTTATGTATTCAAACATATATTTATATACATATTTTTTTCATGGCACATTGGTTCACCCTAACTTTATAAATCATGGTAAATAGAGTGTAGTTAATAGAACTTCTAAGAAGACTTGTTTCACTAGTTTAACATCAGGATCTAAGTAATATCCTCTAGTATTGTGATCACCATACTTTTGGAATATACCCCATAGTTAGTCCAATTGGGGAATGATCAGAAATTAGGGTGGTTGGATTACATCACTAATGATAATAAAGATGGATCCTGTTTTAGTTTGTTCAAGTTTATTCATTGATATATTGGGTTCCCATGATCACCGGTACATGACTATATTATATTGGATATGTTTCCTTTATTAATATGATGATAAGTTGTCCTTTTATTTATTTATTCCATACATTTTTGTTGTTTTGTTGTTATTTTTGATTTTGGATGAAATGGTAATACTTTTGTAAAAATAAATGGGTGACTTCATGTTTTTAAAATAGTTTGGAACCATTTTTTTATTTTTTTGAATCTTCAAAAGATAGTCTCCTAAAATTAATTAACATCCATGTTTGGAATGGTATTATTTTAAAGAAAATAGGTAAATATAATGTTATTTTATTTAAATATGATCGATAAAAACCTATGTTTTATAAATTATATTTCCAAATAGCTTGAAATGAATCATTTATTTAAAGGGATTCATGAGGTGTGTTTTCTTTTAGTATGTCTACTAGGATGTTACTCTCATGCCTATGTATATATATCTATATTTTTTAGTTTTAGGATTAGAATCTGGCCTCTCATGAAGTGGTAATGGTATTATGGTTATATGGTGACATGTATAGTCACATAGAGACCATGTTGTGAATTGTTTTAGTTCTTCATTATTTTATTGTATCAACTAATTTATCTGCCCCTGTATCATATTTTTATTTTAGTTTTTTTTATTTATTGAGTTGGATAGTTATATATTTTGTATACTTTTTTGGTTTTTTATATTTGTAAAAAGGTTTACCTCATTATTCATGGATCTATGACATTCAGAGAGGTAATTTCAATCCTTCAGGTGGATGATCCTTGTTGAATATTATTCTTTTGGTTGAAATTTTTCCCTTGGTTATTCATTGAGGCCATGTTTCTTTCCACCCATGTGAGGGGATCCAGAATACCCCTTATGTATATCACAATCTGGCTAGGGTACCCTGATGAGGGACGGCCTAGATTTTTTTCATGAAAATACCTATAATTCATGAGTAATAAACTAGGCATGATAAAAATGATAATAATTGTAATAAATAATTTCTTATTTAATATTATGAAAAATGATTTAAAAATTTATAATTTAAAAATATTTTGAACTATTACACTACCTTACATCTATAATGATATGAATACTATACATTAAAACCACATAAGTTTATGGAAACATTGAATAGTTTCCATTAACCATTTCTATTTAATTAAGGAAGATTTCAAATCTTGAAACAAATGACTTCAAAACTTCTAAAACATGAAATAATAAACAAATAAATGAATAATACATTATTATAAATTAATTAAATTGAATAGTATATATTAAATAACATATATAAGTTTCATAAGGATGAAATTAAAAAACAAAAATTATTTATTCATGAGGTCAGTGAACATATGAAGTATATTCTTACAAATGAAAAGGGTTTCTTTTTGAATCCAAAATGATTTCAATTATTATTATATAATAATCTATACTCTCTTTTTTGTCTCATATATAGGATTTGAAATATATATATTATTTTTTCCATTAAATTTAGATGTATTTAATATCTCTTTTTAACCCTCACAAAATTGTTTTTTAAACATCAATTTTTCATAAGGAGTTTTTATTACTTTTTGGTTATTGTGGATATTTTCTCTACCACTATTCATCCCCATTTCATCCTTTCTTAAATATTCAAAACAAGATTCTATTATGTTATTTAAACTTCCATATTATACATTACTAAGGGGATAGACCTAAAAAATTCTACCTTAAATTTATTTCCATATGAAAAAACCTAAGAAGCTTATAGCATAATATTTTCCAATATCAACATTTCATTATATTATTCATCATTATTATCCTTTTTTTAATATTCAAATTATTGGATATTTAATTATTGAAATATTTTTTAAATGAATTTTTATTACCTTTTGATAATTATTTTTTAAAGTGACTTATTACACTACATTTATAATAATGTCACCCAAAGAAATGAAATATCTTTTAAATATTTGTCATTCATTTTCTACTCTATTCATACCAATATTCTTATTCAATGACATTATTTATATTACATATTCTATTCAATTTTTATTTTTTGAAATATCATTCTTTGTAAACTAAATCACACATTTTAGTTCGTACTCAAAAAATACATTTTATATATTTATCTCAATGTTGTATAAAAACTAAACAATTGTTTTCTTAAAAAATTATATAATTTCATATATTTCACTAAATAATTTTTTAGTTACACTGATACTATTTTATATTCAACTATTTTGATCTTTTATTACATTTTATTATTTCAATATATATATTTTTCTTTAGAGAATTCATTTCTAAAATAATTATTTGATATGTTATGCAATTTCCTTTATATATATAAGGGGTGTTCTAAAAAAATCTATAATTTCATGTTGATATGTTTTATGATTATTATATTTTTCAGCATGTCCATTTCTTTTGAATTCAATCTATTATTTATTTAAACATTCCATATTTTCCATGATCACATATCTCACTTTTTTATGATCTATTTTAATACCTATATGTCACATTAATAATGTTTTCCCACTTAATTTTAATTTAAGAAGACTCTTGTCATATGTTTTCATATTTCTCCATGTCTTACAAGTATATTTTGATCAAATTATAATCGATATATGATGAATAATTTATAAAAACAATTATATTTTGATGACAAAAAATGTATCTAGTTTCAAAAGAAATAAAACATTTTATTATAGGTTTTTAAGATTCATTTTATCTATAAAATGAATCTATATTTCACTCAATATTCATAAGTTTTGACCTAGGTAACTTTAGTTCGTATTAGTGAAGAGTTTGGTTATTTATGAAAATTGTGATGAAATAAAATTCAAGTATAAATCTTTAGATCAATAACCACTATTTATAGAGTACTATGAATAATACAACTTCTATTAATCTATAAGGAATAACATTTATCATACATATATGTATCTAAATATTAGGATATTATCATAGTTTTTATTTAAGATAACATTTGAGTTTTCGGTTATGGTTTCTAAAAATGTTAGAAATTGGGGATAAATGTTTACTGAAGAGTTAAAGTTTTGAAGAAGAAATTTCAATAAAGAGGTTATAATATAACATCCCAAATTTTTAATTAATTTATTTAATATAATTTATCCCTCAAATTTATACATATAAATAATAATTACATTTATTTTTTTAATTATATAACCCTATATTTTTATGCATAATTATTAAATAATAATTTGTAATTAAATTTATGAATTAATAAAAATTAATTATCGCTTATTCTAAAAGAATGATTTTTTGACTCTTCATGAAATTATTATTGTACTGATTAATAACCCAGTAATGAATAATAATAAGTTTAAATGTTAATTTATTTATAAAAATGATATAGTATGTATAACATCTTAAATGGTATAATGAAATAACTTTTGTAGAATTCATTATTAATTTTACTTATTAAGTATTATATGATAACTACATAACACTTATTTATTATTATATAATAATATGGTCATTATAAAAGTAACTTCTTAATAGTAATGTAACTGTTAACATATTATTATATGTTTAATTAGTTATATAATAGTATCATATAACCATAGAATATGACATACTAATTTTTAGTGATGTATGACAGTTAATGTGAGTTATAAGAAAACAATATGTGGCTAGATAATATTTTTAAGTGTAAAACCACATTTTTTGAGGAATTTTTAAATCACATAATATTTCAAATATAGTTGAAATTTTAATAAAATTATTATATGTACATTTTTTTATAATATAAATTTTTTCCTTTTAAAATTATATTTATTGGGTTTTACACAAAAATATTATGATAAAATATTGATTATTTTCATTTAAAATATTATTTATCATAGATAAATATTTTTACCATATTATCATAAAATAGACATTAAATTTTGATAAGGGTATCATTATAGAATTGAAATTATCATTTTCTTCGTGTTTAACCATAATATATAAAGTTCCCATCACAAAAACCATCATTGTAAATATTTATTGAAATTAAAAATTTATTCTAATTAAAATATGAATTTTATAAAAGATATATAATTTTTTAATTATTTTGTAAAAATTATCTTATGGTGAGTATTATGTTTTTATTTCAAAAAAAATATGGTTTAATAGTTAAAAATAATCCATTCCTATCTTTTTTTTAATTCTATGTCATCATCGTTACATAAATGTGAGAAAAAAAAATAATACGCCATTCTACAAAACATACAATTCAATTAGTGAATAACATAATTAATTTAAAAAATGTAATTAATATGAAAAACTTTATATCAATTTTCAAAACCTATGTTAAATTTTATTCAAAAAGAAAACTATATTTTATTATTTTCTAATTGATATTATTAATATTTTTAATATGTAAAATAAATATGGGTACATGGAAAAGAAGAATGTAGAATCATGGTGGGTGTAAGTGGTCAAGCCTAATAGAATCACCATAAATAAAATACTTATAGTCCTTTGGAAGATAGATAACACTCGAATAGATAATAAACTCTTACTCTTGTAAACCATTAGAGGGTAAGCAATCCATATGAAATTTTCCCTCTCACCAGATGGTAAGAATCAACACTCCTTACCATATTATGTACTTAAAGGATCTAATAGTGTAGTCTATAATCCAGTGGAAAGGAAGGAGACCAGATAAAAATTTAACCAATAGATCTAAGTACTCTTCAATTATAGATCAAAAATATTCTTTGAGGAGCACAGCGATAATCTAGAAAATAAGGCACGAGATTCAGTGATGAGAGAATTGCTATTTTCATCATGTGTTAAAAAATACGGAATCATAGAACCCCTAAAATCATGAATGAAACCACCTCCATGCATGAGGCCATAAATACTAGAGTCATCCAAGTCAAGCTTGATGCCTTGTGAAGGTGATTTCTAGTGCACCCAATATCTTAGTCGTTCCCTTGTTGTGGAAGTATTCGGGGATGTTGAGAGGGGGATCTAACTCTTGATGAATGAAGGGATGTCACTACTATTGGTAAGTGAAAAGAGATCTATAAATTTAGAAGAATATTTTTCTTTGATACAGTTTTAAGTTGTATTGGTACCATTGCGACGAGCATTGTTGCAAACCCCATATATCAACTGGTTGCTGGATATAAGAATATTCATATTATCATGAAAATATGAAGTCTCGCCTATATTTATCTAAAAATAAATAATAATGAAATGATCAAATTAATTTAAATGAACATTAGCCTTCATTTATCCTCTGATATTGCACCATATATATCTACCTCATTCCCCTTCATAAAAAAATTATAAAACGGATTCCATATTTTCATTTTCAAATCACATTCACATTGAAACAAGTGTGATAGGTTACTTCTTAACATAAGCATCCATAGGGAAATAAAGACTCTATTTATTCTAAATGATAAAATTCATAATACATGTATTGAGTTTACATCAAAATTGGGTGGCCTATGCATTATCATTGTTGTGCACATAAATGTGGTTTCAAAAAACATAAAGACTGAACAAACTCGAGCCATATAGGATGGAAAAACACACACTGGGTTTCTTAAAAAATACATTATAGAGTTTAAGATCCTCTGTTCTGAGTCCATCATGGCATCAGTGAAATTAAGATACAATCATGCTTCATAAAAGTAGTTTTTATGACTGGGAACCATTAAAAGAAGATGATTTTACTAATATAGTTGTCTTTCCATGAGATAATGTTACCCCTACCAATTACCTATCAATATTTATATTGAAATATAACAATTGAGTCATAATGGTTATTCCAAAGGTAATATTTTGATCAATCTAGTGAACCACAGAGGTTTCATACTTTCTCCTAAGAAATCATTCCCAAAGTTATGGTCCAGATAAATAATTTCATGTGAGTTTATCTTTCATGAACTGCATTGTCTCATAAATTTTTTAAGATTAATTACTCGCTCATTAAAGGGCTTATCCATCCTTGAAAAACTATCCCAATGATTTCTACCTTCCTATTAATCATCCTATGTGAAGCTACTGAGGATTGTTTTGATTATTATAATGAAAAACATAGAAGCCTGAATGACTAGTATAACATAAATAAGAATTGAAGAAAGAACACTATTTAATAGGGTGATCTTACCTTCAATAGAGATAAATATATTCTTCTAGTTGGTAATTATATATGTGATTTTTGTGACAATACCTTCAAATTCTATGATGCATACTATTTTATTCGACAAGAAAGACCCAAGTATTCAATATGTAATTGTCTTCTGAAAATACATATCCTATATTTGATGGATTTATCTTTCCTTCCTGATCATTTTTTTGGGAATATATACACTTATCTTGATTATATTAATGCATTGAACACCCCTACTAATGTACTCAGTAATAATATCTTTGAATCATTTCATTTAATTTCTTCTTCCATTTAGGAATAAGACCATATCATTTGTGATGAATAAGTAGAAGATTCCAATGAACCCATATCATACATTGAAAAGATTCACCCTTAAAATTTTAATTTCATAGATCATGTTCTTACTAATAACATCCTAATTAATGATATATAATATTTGAGAGAGATTTTATTATTTAATAAGACCTCATACTAACTTTTAAAACCCATGCATCCTCCCCAAAAGAGAGATAAAAACTATGGTGAATAAAACCAAAAAAAGAAGGTTGCAGATCCATTTTGAAAATCCACACTGCCTAAGAACTTTTAGGGTGAATTTTCATTTCATTTTATCATATTATTTCTGCATGATAATCTTTTCCATGGTATTAGATCCATCTAATTTCCTATCAATGTTTTATAACATTTCTTGAGTAAGAACAATCACCCCTAGATACTCCCACCCTTGAGAAACCCATAATGTTCATATAATATTTAAAGAGGTGGGATCTTAGATAGTCCCTTGTTGAGGATCATTTCAATAACCTTGTAGGAGAAATTACATTGTATTATTAGTGAAAATTTACCAAAGGTGCTAGGATGGTACACCTTGGGAATCAGAACAAGAACTGTGGAAGTGGTAAGACAAGGAATAAGATCTCCCTTGAAATAATTTTTAACCACCCCTATTAGGAATTTTTTAATGCGATCACAAGATGAAATATTTAAGGATACAAGGAATCTATTAGGTCCTGTTATTCTATATAGCTTATGTCTTTTAATAGAATTAAATATTTCATCCTTATTTAGGTTGTCTTTCAAGGAATCATTATTTTAGTCTTCCAATGTGTGGGGAATTTTATCAAAAAATTATTATCTTCTTCATTTAGTGTGTATACATCACTTACTCTATGACAAGGGTCATTTAAGATATCCTTTAAGTGGGAGGATCATAAGGAAAAATGGATTCAATTTCACCATAGAATGGGTCTTCTTAAAGTTGTATGAAAATCCAGACAATAAACTTCATTTCATGTATACATGCATAGAAATATATGGTGTTATTATGTCCTTTTAGCAAGCCATCATTCATCAAAGTTTATACATTTACAGGATAAATGTATGAAAATAACTACATCCCATTGATTATAAGGTTTTCCATTAAGCTGACTAGTATCAACCAGAATATCTTCTAATGATAACCCAGGATATGGTTCCCAATTTATCCATTCTAAAATGGTTTCTATCAGTATAACTAGTTTATTCTATAAGTCAACCCATTCATGCCCTTAGGATAGATCAATCCACATGTTTCATGAATGTTTCATCCTTCATCCATCCATTGAAGAAGTGGAAGTTATGAATAGGTGACAGAGAACCATGGATATGGAGCATCACTAGAGAATCGTCAGATAAGGATTGATCCAGGTGGGAGACAGTCATGTGTGATAAATCGGTTACTATATGCATGTTATCCAAGAACCTGTCAAGCTAGAACTATATTACACTACCTCATCTCTTGTTGTTACACCATGTAAAATGGTCACCATGGATTCCCAAATCCTTTAGATTACTAAAGATAAGAATCCTTAGAAATATTCTAATACTAACTCATGTAAACTCCAACTTTCATTTTATATTGATATGTTGTGGAAATGATGTGATTCACAACAAAAAAGGTTTGTAGATGAAGAAAAGACAGAAACAAAAAGAAAAATAATAATATAAACATGAAAATAATGATTTATATGGTATGATAATAATTTATACATCCATAGAGAGGTAGAATCACTTCACTATAATTCAGAATCACAATTATAGTGTGGTTTTAGAGTTTCACACAAACCAAAAACATAGCTCAAATGTGTTAATAAATAAGAATATGCACTATTTCACTAATTAAATAGTAAGTCCATTGTTCTATAGTGAATGATGGCTAGAATTATGCACTCCTATAGTGTTGTGGCCTCCAAAGTTCAAGCTATTATAGTGGTTGGTGGCTAAAAGTATGAGGAGCTACAGTACTGTTATTCCCAAAGTTTGAGATGATATAGGGGGAGGATCAGGCTTCAAGTGGGAAATTTTTGGATTATTGTATCCTGGTCTATTTTAATAATGTTTGGCCTAATTCTAGTTAACCATACTACACACCAGACCACAAATCTTTATAGTCAATCTTCATAGTGAGATCATTGGGAGTTGTAGGGGAAACAAACCCCTATTCTGAGGGCCAAAGGTCCCTATCCCAAATTATATGGAAATATAGAAAATCTGGCGAATTGTAGTAGAGTTGTCCAGGTGACACTAATAGGGCACTATAGTAGTATGGACTTTGACACAGTCACTATTGCATCTTAGACTTTGGAGACATTGGTATTATAGCTCCGCTGACTTCTAGTCATCGGCCACTATACCATCTTGGACTTTGGTTGTCATAGCACTATAGTGGTGTATACTTCCACCCACTATTCACTATATCACATCGAACTTACTATGTGTTTATTGGTTTAGTGTTTTAAGTTATTTAATAGCACATTCTATCTAGGGTTTTTGTGTGTGTGAAACTCTAAAACCTACGAGTAATTATGGTCCCAAATTATAGTGAATTTATTCTTCCTCTCCATGGATACAGTGATTATTTCCATACCACATAAATATTCATGTTCATGTTCATCATCATCATATTCTTATTTTTTATTTCTTTTATTTATGAGAAACCCTCCATGATTGTGACTCCCAATGTTTCCACAAAAAATGGTATCAAATTTTGAGTTCATAATTCTTGAATTAAACATTGGCTATGGAAGAATCAAAGGTGAAGATCGATCACTTTGATGGAACAGACTTTTGTTTCTGGATAATGAAGATATATGATTTTAGTTATCATAAAAAGATATAGTTACTACTTTTGGGTATAAAAACAACAGATATGGAGCAAACATAGTGGTGGATATTTGATTTATAGGTTATGGGTGTTGTTCAACTTATGTTGACCAAAAAAATGGTGTTCAATATCAAAGAGGTGAAGACGATAGTTAGGATGATGAAAACTCTTGTGAATATATACGAGAAGACTTTATTGTCAAAAAAATATACCTAAATAAATGATTGTTCAATCTGAAAATAATTGGAGGATTATTACAGATTACGTTAATAAATTTGATAATATTATAATTCAGTTACCATTGATAGGAATTATTCTTGATGATGAGGTATGGTCTAGTTTCATTGTCTTCATTACCTGACAGTTGGGATGTGACTGTAACAGCTGTGAGTAGTTCTTCAAGGAATACCAATATAGTTCTAAAGGATGTGAAGAACCAGATCTTTAGTGATGATATTTGAAGAATTTAATAGGGAATATTCTCTAGTTCTTCTTTGAATATGGATGGAAGAGGAAGATATGCACAATGAGATAATCTTAGAGGATGATAAAATTCAATAGGAAAGAGATGAGATAATAAAAATGGGGTCGGTCTTAGATTTTGGATTTTTAGTAAGAAAGAACATGTTAAAAAGGAGTTTAGAGAAAAAAAAGGCACTTAAAACTAATTTATCAAGTATAGTTAATGAAGAAATTGATGATGTTTTTCTACTGATCATGGATAGCCCTAGAGTCTTAGGTTTTAGACTCAGGGGAATCTTTCCATTCCACATTACCGTAGGGTTTGCTGAAAATTTATGTTTCTATAAATTTTGGCCAGGTGCATCTTACTGATGATTAAACAATGAATATTGTGTGGAAGGGTGATTTATGGTTCAATAAAAACAATGTTAGTCTACTGGTTCTAAAAAAAATTAGGTATATCCCTGGTTTAAGAAGAAATATTATTTCTTTCAGGCATCTTGATGATGAAGGTTTTATTACCATGTTTACTGGTGGTGCATTGAAGATCACTAATGGATATATTGTCGTAGTTCAGGGAGTAAAGAATGGTAGCCTATAAAATATGATATAAACATTCATGGACATGATTGAATAAATAAATTCTATTGAGGATTTACAACTTTAGCAGTACATGATAGGAAAATTGAGTGATAAGGGGATGAAGGCACTATAAACAAAAGGAATAATATCGAAGCTGAAGTTAGTGGATCATATCCTATTTGAAGATTGTATCTTTGAAAATAATAAGAAGGTATACATTGTAGAAGTATGTATAACACTAGATTATGGTAAGATATACCTGGTAAAAATTGATATTTGGGGGCATGCACCAGTACATTCCCTTAAAGGGTCACAAAATTATGTGATATTTATCAATGAATCAATAAGGAAGGTATGATTTTATGTTCCAAAAAGAATATCTGATGACTTTAAGGTGTTTTATAAGTGGAATTACATGGTGTAAAATGAGTTGGGATCTATGATAAAATGATTCAGGTATAAAAATGGTGGGGATTATGGATGTATCGAGTTCATAGAATTCTAATCTAATAATGGAATTCAGTGGGAGAAGTCTTTTTTAGGCACACCACAATAGAAAAGTGCAGCTGAAAGAATGAATAAGACACTGAATGAATGTTTCATGAGAATGAGGATAAACTCAGGATTATATAAAACATTTTGGGCTGAAGTAGTGAACATAGAATCATATCTTATCAATAGAAGTCTATCTATACTAATGGGATAATGTATACCCAAGGAGCTCTGATTTGGTAAGGAGGTAATACCCTCACATTTACGAGACTTTGGTTTTTTGGAATATGTACATATTGATGTTGATGTAAGGAAAAATATTGATTCTATGTCCATATCCATTTTTATTATTGTCTATGGTGATTATGAGTTTGTTTAATGCTTTTGGGATGATCAAAAAAAGATGATCATCAAAATTCAAAACCCAATATTTAATAAAGGTGTGAAATATAAATACCATCATTCATTTGAATTTGATAGTGGGAACGAAGAATAATACTTTCATGGGAAAGTGGAGCTAGAATGTTTACTTGAGAATGTTACAACATAACTAGTGGATCCTACCCATCAAATGGATTTGAGGACATCAACAAGGGTGAGAAGGCATGTGTAGAGGTATTCATCATCCCTACATTATTTGTTATTAACTAATAGTGGATAACCATAATTATTTGAAGAAGAAATGTATTTAAAGGGGTCAAGAAAGTGGGAGTTGGCTATGAAGGAAAATATGTATTCATTACATGACATCAATACCTGAGATTTTACACCTCTATCACAAGGAAAGAAAGAATTTCCAAATAGATGAGTATACCAGGTCAAGGAAGAACATGATGGAAAGAGGAGGTACAAGGAAAGTCTGGTGTTAAATAGTTTTCGACATAAGGAAGCTGTGGATTTCATTGAAATTTTCTCACCTGTAGTGAGGCTTTCCACAATCCGGGTGGTTATCCTTATTTTTGAATTAGAATAATATTCCTAGAGTAGCTTGATGTCAAGACTACTTTTCTTTATAGAGATATAGAGGATAAAATATTTATGTAGTAGCTAGAGGGATATGTTGAGTCAGGGAAGGAATACCTGGTGTGCAAACTCCAGAAGAGCTTATATGTGTTGAAGCAGGCACCCAAGTAGTGGAATAAAATGTTTGATTCATTTATGACAAAAAATGAATACAAACGGTGTGGTATTGATCAATTTTTATACACTAATCCTTTTGGTGATAAATATATTATACTACTTCTATATTTGGATGACATGATCATTGTAGGATCATGTATGTAGAGGATTGATGAGGTGAAAGGGATGCTAGCTAAGGAGTTCAATAGGAAAGATCATGGAGAAGATGTAAATATTTCAGGGATGAAGATCAAGAGAGATTGTGTAGCTAGAACCTTGATTTTATCAGAGGATAGCTACATTGGAATGGTGTTGAAATGATTCTGTATTCTAGAAGAAAAGTAAGAATCTACTCTTAGGGAGATCCATTTATAATTATCAAAGGAGAAATCACCAAAGATGGAAAAAGAGGTTGAGTACATAGCAAAGGTTCTATATACATCAGTTTTTAGAAGCCTGATGTATTTCATAGTATATACTCAACCTGAAATTTCTCATGTATTGGGAGTTTTGAGAAGGTACATGGATAACCCTAGAAAGAAACATTGGGAAGCTATGAAGTGGATAATGAGATACCTGAAGTGAAGAAATGAATTATCATTATGATTTGGGAAGGAAATTCATTATAGGGGTAGATTAAGATTCAAGTGGGAGATTATTGGATTGGTGTATACTGATCTATTTGGATGATGTTGGGAAGAATTCTAGCGGCCTATAAAGCACACTAGACTACATCTACCACTGCTCAAGATCCTCTATGAACTCGTTGGGGGCTGGATATGGAAACATTCCCATACTCTACGGGGGAAAATGCCCCCAACCCAATTTTTGGGAACTGTAGAGACTATTATTGACTACAATAGAGCTGACCAGAAGACACTGATAGGTAACTATATCAATATAGACTTTGGAGCAGTTACTATAGAATCTCATACATTAGAAAAACTAGTATTATAGCTCTTTGTAATTCTTTCCACTAGCTACTATAGAAACTTGGACTTAGGTGGCTACAATACTGTTGTAGTATAGACCTCCAGCCACCATTATCTATAGAATCATATACTTACTATGTGGTTTGTGGAATATTATATGATGGGTGATGTTTAGAAGACATATAATTGGTTGAAAGATCAGGACATGGGTGTGTGTGAAAAGTGGAAGCTCACATACATGTAGGCAGAGACGAGATTCCTTAGCATACTAGTGGAAGACTTCCCAGTAAAGGTCAACACTGTAGGATGGTTATGGTAGGAAAGGACAAGGCCATTCTTGGAAAGTTAGACATGGAGAGGTTGCACTAGATTATAATCTTCATGGAATCCTTCCTAGTAGGGGTATATTCCCAGGATGCGGTGGGGACCCAACTCTAGAATATCAAGTCCCTAGAGGTCATCAGAGTGGTAGAGGTAGACACAAAGAGGTTCATACAATCCTCACACCTCATGAAGTTAGTGGATGATGTGAAGGTCTCCAAGGCATATAGGAGGGTGTACAGTTCTCACTTGTGAAACTTGGTGTGTCCATTATTCAGAAAAGAGATGAAGGAGATAATCAGGGATGCAGAGGAGACATGTTACCCAAGAATAGTGGACATATAGAAGTTCTTTTGAGATTCATATCATTTGGACACAATAAGATACCTTAATGAATGCAGGGTTTTTAAGATGTGACATCCACCTGATGTCTCACTTAGGGTTCCATGATCAATAAGATGCTGTAAATTGATAATGAGAATGAAATGGACAAGTCGATCAAGCATGACATGAAGGAAGAGATCAAGTATTAGGACATGAGATCCTATATTAGAAAGAAGAAGGGTAGGTTTGAGCTTCATAAAATCCAAAAAAGACCCACATTCCACAATGATTATATGAATGGGAAATTTAATAGGGTTCCCAAATGTAAGGTTGAAAAGTACTATGCTAGTGAGGGAGACCAAGAGATGTCAGACAACTCACATTATGATGCCTCAAACTGGAAGTACTCTAGCATGCGTGCTGACACCATTATTGAGTTTGAGGAGAAGTCACACCTAGGCATAAAGAACAATATGATCATCAGGTTGGTGTTTGACAGCAAGTGCCCGATACCCGACTAGAAAACCTTGTTGAGAAAGCATGTGATCAACTTATTCATCATGCTAGAGGTCCATAAGAATCAAACTATAAGTATAATATCAGGTAACTTAGTGGGTAGGAAGATTCAGAGCATGATAGAGAAGGAGGTTGATCAAGTGGAGAGATATCACAACTCGTTCATGATCAGGCAGAAGATAGAAGAGAGGATATAAAAAGTATCCAAGTTTGTGGTATGGTCTAGGAAGGTTGTATTAGAGCTATACCCATAAATTATTCCCCAATTTTAACATCAACTTGGAAACCTTTTCAAGCCTCTTGTCCATATCCTGCCTAATCATGAATGAGATGTTATCCCTCACCATTGGATCCATTTCCCTTCTATATTCATATATAAGCACACCTTCCTACTAGGTTAGCTGAGAATATACCTCTAGTAGGATCTTTATGGACCTTTAGCTTGATGCAGAACTTGATCATGTGCTCGCTCGACAAGGTATGCCTAGTGGGCATCAGGAACTCACTTTCAAACACCAACCAAGTGATCATGTTGTTATTTGTACCTAGGTGCAACCTCTCCTCAAACTCAGGTATGGTGTTAGCACCCACACTAGAGTCCTTCCATTTTGAGCCATCATAAGGTGAGACTTCTAACATCATTATTCCATAATGGTACATGAGGAAAGGGTTTCTTTATAAATCCTAAATCATTTCAATTATTAATTCTTAATGACATATCGTACATTTTTTTTTTGAAATCCATGATCTAGATTATATTCATTATTGTTTTCCATTAATTTTTGACATATTTATGGTATCCTTTTAACCCTCATGGATTTATTTTATACGTCAGTTTTTCATAAATAGTTTTTACTGATTTTAGGTTCTTTTGGATATTTTCTCTATCACCCCTTATCCCCTTATCTTCCTTTTTTTAACTATTCACAACATGATTATATTATGTTATTTAAACTTTTATATTGTACATTACTAATGGGATAGTCCTATAAAAAATTCCTAACTTCAATTTGTTTCCTTATGATAAATCCTACGAAGTTTATAAGAGAATATTTTCCAATATCAATATTCCTCTATAAGATTCATCATCATTAACCATTTTTTATATATTTTACTATTATTGACATTTAATTATTTAAATATTTTTAAAATAATTTGTATTACCTTTTGATAATGATTTATAAAAGTGACTTATTACACTACTTTTATAATAATGTCACCTAATAAAATGAAATGTATTTTCAATATTTCTCATTAATTTTCAACTATATTAATACAAATATTATTCTTCAAAGGAATTATTTATATTATATGTTATATTTATTTATCATGTTTTAAAATATGATTAATTTTTAAATAAATCACACATTTTAGTTCTTAATCAAAACATATATATTATATATTTATCTCAATGTTGTTTAAAAACTAAAAAAAAGTTTTTTTAAATAGTTATGTAGTTTTATATATTTTACTAAAAAAAGTCAACAATATAAATACTATTTTATATTCCACCATTTTGATATTTTCTTACATTTTATTTTCTAAATTGATATATATTTTATCATAGAATACATTTCCAAAATAATCCTTTGATCTGTTATACAATATCTTATATATATGGGGTTTTTAAAAAAATTATATAATTTCATAATGTCATGTTTTACAATTATTATATTTTTCATCATGGTCATTTATTTGAATTCAATCTATTATTTAGTTAAACATTCCATCTTTTCCATGATCACACATCTCACTTGTTTATGATATATTTTAACACCTTTATGTCACATGGATAATGTTTTCCCACTTACTAAGAATTTAAGCACACTCTTATCATATGTTTCCATATTTCTCCTTGTTATCATAGTTTACAATGAGATTTTGATCAAATTATAAGGGTTATATGATGAATAATTTCAAAAATAAATTATAGTTTGCCGTTGTAAAATGTACCTAGTTATAAAAGAAATAAAACTTTTGATTATGGGTTTTTTAAGCTTCATGATATTTTTAAAATGAATTTATATATCACTCCAAATTCAGAAGTGTGGACCTTGGGAAATTTAATTCATATATATGTGGAGTTTGGTTATTTATATAAATTAGGATGAAATAAAATTCAAGTATAAATTTTTAGATTTATAACAATTATCTATAGAGTTATAAGTATAGTATAACTTGTATTAACCTATAAGAAATAAAATTTTCATACGTATATTTCTAGAAATATTATGATATTATCATAGTTTCTATTTAAGATAACATTTTTTGTTTTTTGTTATGGTTTCTAAAAATGTTACAAATCTTGGATACATGTTTTTCAAAGAGTTAAATTTGGGAAGAAGAAATTTCATTAAAGAGTTTATAATATAACATCCAAAATTTTCAATTAATTATTTTTATAAAATTTATCCCATAAATTTATAAATGTAAATAATAAGTTCATCTAGATTTTTAATGATATAAACTAATAATTTTAAAACATAATCATTAAATAAATATTTTGTAATTAAATTTATGAAATAATTAAAATTTATTATTCCATATCCTGAAAGGATGATTTCATGACACTTCAAGAAAATAATATTATACCCATTAATAACTCAATAATGAATAATAAAAAATAATGATAACTCATGTAGAAAAATGATATGGTATGTTTAAGATCTAGAATGGTATAATAAAATCACTTTTTTAGAAATCATTATTACTTCTACTTATTAAGTATTATTTGATCACTAAAAAACACATATTTATTGTTATCTATTAATATGGTCATTATAAATGTATGTTCTTAATAGTAATTTAATTGTTATTATATTAGTATACTTGTTTTATTAGTTATATAATAGGATCATATACAGATAGAATGTGTTGTAATATTTTTTACTGTTGTAAGACATTTAATGTGAGTTATAAGATAATAATATGTGCCTAGATAATTTTTTTAAGTGTAAAACAAAATTTTCTGAGGAATTTTTAAATCACAAAATATTTCAAATAATGTTTAAATTTTCATAATCATATTCTATTTAAAGGTTTTTATAATATAACGTTTTTCTTTTAAAACTTTATTTATGGGTTTTACACTAAAATATTGAGATGAAATATTTAATATTTTAATTTAAAATTTAATTTCACATATATAAATACATTTCCATGTTATCATAAAATGGACATTGAATTTGGATAAGGTAATCATTATAAACCTAAAATTATCATTGTCGTCACATTTTAACCATAATATATAATGTTCACATCACCAAAACCATCATTGTAAATGTTTATTGAAATTATAATTTTATTTTAATTAAAATATGAGTTTTATAAAAGATAAATAATTTTTGTAACTAGTTTTTAAAAATTATCTTAGGGTGACTATTATTATTTTTTAAATGAATTATAGTTGAATAGTTAAAAACAATACATTCCTTTATTTTGTTTATTTTATGTTATCATCATGATATAAATATGACATAAAAATAATAATCCATTATATAAAAATTAAAATTAAATTACTGACTAAAATAATTCATTTAAATAAATTTTAATTAATATTAAAACCTATATATCTATATTCAAATCCTATGATATATTTTATTCAAAAATAAAAATGTTTTTTATTCTTTCTGACTGATAATATGATTCATTTTATTATGAAAAAGAAATGTGGGTGCATGGAGAAGGAAACTTTAGCATCATGGGGGTGGAAGTGGTCAAGACCTAAATCATCACTACAAATAAAATACTTATAGCCCCTTGTAAGATTTAAAACACTCAAATACACAATCAACTCTTACTCTTGTAAACCATTAGAGGACAAACAATCCGTATCAATTTTTCCCTCCCAATAGATGTGAATAATCACCAAACCTTACTGTATCATGTCTCAGCATGCTCTAATAGTGTAGGATATACTCCTGTGGAAAGTAAAGATACCATATAGATATAGAACAAATAGATCTAATTCTTCTCCAATTTTAGACAATAAAATATTATTTGAGGATCATAGTGATAAGCCAAAAAGTAAGGCATGAGATTCAGTGATGAGAGAATTATTATTTTCATGGAATTTTGAGAAATATAGAATCCTAGAAGCCTTAAAATATTGATTGAAACACATCCACTCATGATTATATGAATACTATAGTCATCTGAGTTGAGCTGCATGCCTTGCGAAGGTGCTTTCTAGTGCACCCAATATCATAGTCTTTCCTTAGCCATGGAAGTATTTGGGTAAGTAAAGAGGGGGATCTAACTCTTGATGAATGAAGGGATTTCACTTCTAGTAGTAAGTGAAAATAGAGATATAACAGTTATAAAAAGATTTTTGATAATGTATTATGTTATCTTGGTCCCATTGGGATAAGTATCATTGTGAAGCTCCCATATCACCCGACATATAGTTATAAGAAGATTCATCTTAGCCTGAAAATATGAATTCTTACATGAATTTATCTAAAAATAAATAATAATGAAATGACCAAATGAATGTAAATGAACACCAAAATCCATTCATCCATCAATATTTCATTGTATATATCAAGATCATCCCCCTTCACAAAACAAGTGTAAAATGGATTCTATCTTTTCATGTTCACAGTACAAGAACATTGAAACAAGAGTGATAGGTTTATTATTCACATAATCATATATAGGTAAATAAATATTCCATTTATACCAAATGTAAAAATTCACTTCACTTGTGTTGAGTTTACATCAAAAGTGGGTGGCCTATGCACCATCACTCTTGTGTGCCTAAATGAGGTTGAATAAAACTAAGAGACTGAACAAGCCTGAGTTGGATGGTCTGGAAAAACAAACATCATATTCCTTAAAAATAAATTCTAGAGTGTAAGATTGTTTGGATTGATTCTATTATGGAATAAATGAACTTATGATGCAATCATACCTGATATAAGTAGTTGTTTAGAACTGGGAACCCTTGAAAGAAGAGGATATTACCAACCTAGTTGTCTTTCCATGAGATAATGTCACCCCTACCAATGACCTATGAATATTTATATTAAAAGATAACAATTGAGTCACAAATTCTATTCCAAAGGTGATATCCATTCATATTTTAGTCAATCCGGTGAATTACATAGGTCTCATACTTTCTAATTAAAAGTCATTCTAAATGATATGATCCAGAGAAAGAATCTAAATGATTTTATCTTGTATACACTGTATAGTATCATAAAATTTTTAAGATCAATTTGTCACTCTTTAAATGGATTATCTATCCTTGATGATCTGGTTCAATGATGTCTACCATCCCCTGAATCATCCCATGTGAAGCTATTGAGGATGGTTTTAATTATTCTATTGAAAAACATAGGATCCCAAATGACTAGTTGGATGTAAATTGGAATAGAATAAAGTATAATATTTAAGAGGGTGATCTTACCTCTAATAAAGAGGAATATACTCTTCTAAATGGTAATTCTATATGTGATATTGGAGAGGATACCTTTAAATTCATGGACAAAGACTATTTTATCCGACAACAGATATCCCATGTATACAAAACGTAATGGTCTTATGGAAATACCTATCCTATCTTTAGTGGATTTATCTTTCCTTGTTGATTATTTTTTTGGAATATAGAAACTTTTATAACTTATATTAATATATTTACCACTCTCAATACTTTACTCAATAATAATCTCTTTGAACCATTGCATTGAATTTCTTCTTCCATTGAGGAATAAGACCATGTCATTTTTTATAAATAAGTGAAAGATTCCAAGAAACCCATATCATCTAATGAAATGATTCACCATTATATTTGTAATTTCATAGATCATTTTCCTAGTAATAACATCCAAATTCATGATATATATAATATTGGGGAGAGAGTTTCTCCTTGGTAAAGACCACCGACTAACATGAAATACACAAACCTCCTCCCCAAATGAGAGATAAAAACTAGGGGGAAGAAAAGCAACAAAAAAGAAGTTTGAATACCCATTTATAAAATCCACACCACTTAAGAACTTTTAGGGTGAATTTTTATTCCATTATATCATAGTTTTTATCCATGATAATATTTTCCATGGAATTAGATCAAACCAATTTTTTATCAATGCCTACTAATATTTCTTGAGTGAGGCCAATCACCCCTAGATACTCATGTCCTTGAGAAAACCATGATGTTAATATAAGATTTGAGGATTTGGGAGCTCTGATATTCTCTTTTTGAGGATCATTTCAATAACCTTGTAGGAGAAATTACATAGGCAAATTATTGAAAATTCACCAAAGGTGTTGGGATGGTTCACCTTGGGAATCAGAACAAAAACTATGGAAGTGGTAACATGGGGAAGAAGACCTCCCTTGAGATAATTTTGAACCCTCCCTATTATGTATTCCTTATTGAAATACTAATATGAAATATATAAGGATCCAAGGCATTCATTAGGGAATAGTGTGTTATCTAGCCTAAGTCTTTTAATAGCAGTAAATATTTCATCCTCTTTTGGGTTGGATTTCAAGGAATAATTATTATAGTTTTCCAATGTGAGGATAATTTTATAAAAAATGCATATATTATTAATTTATATGGTGTAAATAACTTAATCATTTAATAGGGATGTATAAAATATACTTGCAGTAGGAGTCTCCTGAGGAAAAATGGATTCAATAAAACCACAGAATGAGTCTTCTTCAAGTTGTATGATAATCCTCACAAAGAACTTATTTTCATGTACGCATGCATGGAACTATATTGTGTTATGATATCCTTTTATAAATCCATGGTTCTTCAAATTATCTCCATTTATAGGATAAAAGTAATAAATTATATTTATCCCATTGATTTTGAAGTCTCTCATCATGCTGACTAATCTCAGCTGAAATATCTTTCAACGATAGTCTGGGAGCTGGTTGTCTATTTCTCCATTCCAAAATGGTTTTTGTCAATTTAGATGGTTTTTTCTTGAATTCAACCCATGCATACACTTTGTATAGATCATTACACATGTTTCATGAAAGTTTCATTATTCATCTGTTCATTGATTAATTGGAAGTTAAAAATGGGAGACTGAGAATGTTGGATCTAGAGCAGCACCAAAGAATGATCAGATTAGGACAGATCCATGTGGGAGACAATCATGTTTGAGAAATATATTATTATATGCATGTTATAAATGAACCTTTCAAGGAAAATCTATATCCTTATACCTCATATTTTGTTGTTACACCATGTAAAATGGTCACCATTTATTCCTAACTTGATTAGATTACTAAAGAGAAGAATCCCTTGAAATCTTTCACATATTTTCTTGAGTAGACAACCCTTTTATTTTTAGATTGATTTGTTGAGGAAATGATATGTTTCATATAGATAAAGGTTTTTAGATGAAGAAAAGACAAAAAAATAAAAATATGAATATGAATATAGAAACAAAACTTTACATGGTTAAGGAATAATTCCTATATCCACAAAGAGATAGAATCACTTCACTATAATTCGGGAACACAATTATAGTGAGGTTTTAGAGTTTCACACACACCAAAACACAATATCAAAGGAGAAAATAATGAATAAAAAGATTTTTGCCACCAAATATATAGTAAGTCCACTATGCTATAGTGAATAGTGGCTGGAATTCTACACTGCTACAGTGTTGCGGCCACCCAAGTCTAAGCTTCTATAGTGGTCGGTGGCTAAAAAGCAACGAAGCTACAATACCGGTGTCTCTAAACTTTGAGCTGATATGTGGGTAGAATCATGATTCAAGTGATATATTTGTTATATTGATGTATCGTGATTCATTTGGATGATGTTGGGAATAATTATAGCATCCCATACTACACACTAGACAACAACACTCACTAGTTGAGCATCGTAGTGAGCTCATTGGTGGTTGCAGGGGCCAACACACCACTGCTCTAGGGGTCGAAGGCCCCTAGCCCAAATTTTGGGGAACTATTGCAACTCTGAATAACTATTATAGATATGACCAGGTGACATTGATAGGGAATAGTATCGATGTATACATTGAAATGGTTACTATAGAATCTTGGAGTTTGGAGACAACAGTATTGTTGCTTCGCTGAATTTTAGCCACTAGCCACTATAGCAGTTTGGAATTTGGTGGCCACAACATTGTAGCGGTGTGGAATTTTAGTCATTGTTCATTGTAGCATAGTGGAATTACTATGTGTTTGGTGGTGTATTTATTCATGTTCTTTATTATCTCATTCGAGCAAGGGTTTTGGTGTGTGTGTAACTCTGAAACCTCCCAGCCATTATGCTCCTGAATTGCAGTGAAGTAATTATACCTCTTCATGGACATAGAGATTATTCCCAAACCATGTATATCATTATGTACATGTTTATATTTATCTTCTTCTATCATTTCTATCTTTTCATAATATGAAAAACATTGTCACTATGACTCCTAGCATTTCCACAATAGCTGGTATCAAAGGTTGATTTCAAAATTCTCAAATTAAACATTGTCTATGGAAGAAGGAAAGGTTAAGATTGATCACTTTGATGGAACAAAATTCGGTTACTAGAGGATGATGGTATAGTATTATCTTTATTATAGAAATATACACTTTCCACTTCTATGTGTGAAAACAATGGTTGTGGAGCAGATGTATTGGTGGATACTTGATTGATAGGTTTTAGGATTTTTACACCTCACATTGACCAAAAGCTTGAAATTAAATATCAGAGAGAAGAAGATGAAATTTGGGCTGATGATAGATCTCGTGAATATGTATGAGAATCCTTCAGCATCAAAGTGTACCCAATGTAATGATTTTTCAATCTGAAAATAATTGAAGAGGGGATTATTGAATATCATGTTAATGAATTCAACACCATCACTTATTAGTTGGAATCATTGGTAATTATGCTTGATGATGAGTTATATGCACTAGTTTTACTGTTTTTATTAACAGATAGTTGGGAAGTAACTATAATAGTTGTAATCAGTTCTTTGGGGAATACCAATATGGTTTTAAATGATGTGCGGGACTTGATCCTTAGTGATGATATTTGAAGAAGAGAATCATGAAGATTATCTAGTTTTTCTTTGAATGTGGAAGGAAGAGGAATATATGCATTGTGAAATAGTCACATAGGATGATCAAATTCAAGAATAAAATGACGAGACAATACAAAGGGGGTTGTCCTTACATGATGTATTTTTAGGAAGAAAGGACATGTCAAGAAGGAGTGTGGAGAAAAATAAAAGTCATCTAAAAATAATGCAGCAAACACAGTGACTGAAGGAACTGATGGTGTGCTGTTACTGAGCGTGGATAGCCCTAGAGTCTTGGATTTTGGACTCAAGAGTGTATTTCCATTCCACAACATAGAAGTTTTTCCTAAAAAATTATGTTTCTCTAAATTTTTTCAAGGTGCATCTTTCTAATGATGATCTCTTTCAGATTGTAGGGAATGGTGATGCATGGCTTAAGACCAATAGAGGGAGTTTACTGGTTCTATAAAATATGAGGTATATCACTAGTTTATGAAAAAATCATACTTATTTCACATAGTTTTATGATACATGTTTTAGTAACATGTTAAACAAAGGGATCTACAGTTATATCTTGGGGAGTAAATAATGGTACCCTATACAACATGATAGAAACATGCACGGACATACTTACATCAATAAATTCTGTTGAGGATTCAAAATTATTCCACTATAGGCTAGGACACATGGGTGAGAAGGGGATGAAGGTGCTATAAATAATGTAATTCTACCAGAGCTGAAGTTAGTGGATGTTGGAATCAATGAAGATTGTATATTCAAAAAGTATATGAAGGTATCTTTTACCAAAGTAGGTAGAACACTGAAGGCAGAGAAGCTAGATATAGTTCACAATGATGTTTTAGGCCCTACACCAGTACATTCCCTTATAGGGTCTCAAAATTATGTGAAATTGATGACTCGATAAGGAAGGTATGATTTTATTTTTTGAAAACAAAACATGATTTGTTCAAGGTGTTTTAGAAGTGGAAGTACATAGTGTAAAATGAGTCAGGAACTAAGATAAAATGTTTAAGGAATGAAAATGTTGGAAAATATTTCAGTAAGAACTTTATATAATTATGTTATAATAATGGAATTCAGTGGGATAAGACTATTTATGGTTCACCACAATGGAATGGTGTATTTAAAATGATAAATATGACACTGAATTAATGTTTCAATATCTTGAGGATGCACTTGGTATTACCCAAAAACTACTAGGTTGATGCAGTGAACATGGAAGCATATATCATCAATAGGATTCCATTTGTACTATTGGGAGAATGTATACCCAAGTATATATGATCTGGTATGGAGGTAATACTCTCATATTTATGAGACTTTGGTTGTTTGGAATACATACATATTGATTCTTATGGAAGGGAAAAGCTTCATGCTAAGTCCAAAACTTTTTTATTTATCGGCTATGGTGATGATGAGTTCATTTACTAATTTTGGGATGATTAGAACAAGATTATCATTAGAATCCAAAACATGATTTTTAATGAAGGTTTCATATACAAAGTCCATCATGCAGTTGAAGTTAATAGTGATAACAAGGAATCATATTTTCATGGGAAATTGGTTCTTGAAGGTGTAGCTGAGAAAGTGACACCAGAACCAGTGCATCCTACCCCTCAAATGGAGTTGATGAGATCAAAAAGGGTGAAAAGGTATTTTCATATGTATTTATCATCCTTTCATTGTTTTTTATTGAATAACGGTGGATAACCAAACTTCTTGTAAGAATTAATGCAGTTAAAAGTGTTGATCAAGTGGGAGTTGTCTATGAAGGAGGATATGTAATCATTAAATGACAACAATATTTTGGATTTGACACCTCTATCACAAGGAAAGAAAGGATTTTGGAACAAATGGGTATACCAAGTCAAGGAAGAACATGATGTAAAGAGGAGGTATAAGGAAAGACTGACAGTAAAAGATTTTCAATAGAAGGAAGGTGTGGATTTCACTAAATGTTTCTCACCTATAGTGAAGATTTCCACTATCTAGGTCGTTCTGAGTATTACTGCATCAAAACACTATACCTAGATTAACATTATGTCAATTATACTTTCCTTCATGGATTTATATAGGATTAAATCTATATGTAGTAACCAGAGGGATATGTTGAGTTGGGGAAGGAAGATCTGGTGTTAAAACTCCAAAAGCTCTTATATAGGTTGAAGTAATAACCCAAGTAGTGGATTAAAAATTTTAATTTATTATGACTTAAAATGAATACAAATGGTGTGACATGGATCAATGTTACTACACTATGTCATTTGGTGATGAATACATTATATGAATTCTATATGTAGTTGACATGCTCATTAAAGGATCGTGTGTGTGGAGGATTAATGAGCTAAAAGGGAAGCTGAATGATGAGTTCAAGATAAATGATCATAGAGAAGATGGCAAGATTTTGGAGATGAATATCAAGAGATACCACACAGGTAGAACCTTAATGTTATCACAAGATAGCTACATTGGAAAGGTTATGAAAATATTCATTATGTTGGAAGCAAATTCATCCTCTATTCCCTCAGAGATCCATTTCAAATTATCAAAGGAGAAATCCTAGAGGACGGAAGAAGATGTTGAGTACATGCCAAAGGTTCTATACACATAATCTATTAGAATCCTAATGTAAGTTATGTTTTGTACTCGACCTGACATTTCTAATGCCAAAGGTTCTATACACATCCGGAGTTGTGATAAGGTACATGGTCAACTCTAGAAAGCAACATTAGAAAGCTGTGAAGTGGATAATGATATACATGAATGGAATAAAGGAATTATGTATATGCTTTGGGAATGGAAATTCATTACATGGATGGATTTGGCTTCAAGTGGGTGATTGTTGTATTGGTGTAGCCCGATCTATCTGGATGACGTTGGGCTGAATTCTAGTGGCCTATACTGCACACTATACTATGAATATCACTTGTTGAGCACCACAGTGATCTCGTTGGAGGATATAGAGGGAAACACACACCTACTAAGGATGCAAAAATTCTTAAGGCCAAATTCTTGGGAACTATAGAAACTCTAACTAACTTTAGTATAGCTGACCTGGTGGCACCAATAACGAATCATAGCTATATGGAATTTGGAACGATTACTCTAGAATCTTAGAATTTGGATACAATGGTAATATAGCTCCAGAGGCTTCTAGCTATCATCCACTATATCATCTTGGACTTAGGTTGCTACATCACTGTAGTAGTATGGACATCAAACTACCATTCATTGTAGCACATTAGACTTACTATGGGATTGATGGCATAGTCTAGGACGAACGAAGTTTAGCAGACATCGAAGTGGTTGGAAGATAATGACATGGGTGTGTGTGAAAATTTGAGTCTCGTGGAAAGGTAGGAATAGAAAATGTTCCTTGGTGTATTAGTGGAAGAATTCATGGTCAGGGTGAGCACTTCACGATGGATATGATAGGAAAGGATAAGGTCATTCTTCGAAATTCGAGCATGGAGAGGTTGTATTAGATGTTAATGTTCATGGAGGGTAAATAGATCTAGAATAACAAGTCCATGGCAGCCATCATATTGGAAGAGGTGGATTTAGAGAGGGTCATCCAATCCTCACACCTCAAGAAGTTAGGGGATGATGTACTTTTATTAAAGGCATACAAGAGGGAGTACACTACTCACTTGGGAAACTTTGATGATCTATTGTGCCTCACAGAGAAAAAGGACTTAATCAGGGAGAAAGATGATTCATATGACCCAACGATATCAGATGTCAAGTGGTTCTTATGGGACGCATCATAGTTTAATGAAGTGAGATCCCTAAATGTGTGTAAGGAGTTCAAGATGTTCCCTAAACCTGATGTATCATTGAAGGTGCCACGATTTAAAATATATAGCAGATTGATAATGGGAATGAAATGGACAATTCAATTAGTTAGTAATTGAAGGATTATATCATATCTCAGGTCTTAAGAGCCGACATTATAAATAATAATGTTAAGTTTCAACTAAGGAATGTCCATGTAAAGACCATATAGAATAGTGATTACATTAAGGGGAACTTTAACATGGTTCCCATCCATGAGGCCAACAAGTACTATTCTAGGGAGGGTGATGTGGATATTTTAGATGTCTATCCTTATAATGCCTCCAATTTAAATGAATCTAACTTGCGTGTTGACACCATACTTCAGTCTAAGGAGAGGCCACACTTGGGAATAAAGAACAACGTGATCACCAGGTCGGTGTTCAACGACAGTAAGTTCCTAATGCCTGATAGGCAGACCTTATTGATCAATAATGTGATCAAGTTATTTATTAAGATAGAGGACATTAAGGATCTTATTAGAGGTATATTCTTAGTTAACCTAATGTTCAATCAGTCTCAGATCTGGATGGAGAGGGTGGTGGATCAGGTGGAAATGGAGCACAAATCATTAATTTCCAAACATTATATGGATGAGAGGCTAGAAAAGGTATCAATGTTGATGTTGAGGTTGGGAATGGCTATAGTAGAGTTGTATATAAAAGTCCTTCCCAAAACCTATTCAACTTGGAAACCTTTTCCAGCCTCCCATCCATCTCTTTCCTGATCATGAATGAGTTGTTCTCCCTCGCCACTTGATCCACCACACTCTACATCCATCTCTAAGCCTGACATTGTTAGCTGATAATATAACTATACCATGATCTTTATGGCCCTTTGGATCGAAGAACTTGATCACATGATCTCTTGATAAGTTATGTTTTTTGGGCATAGGGTACTCACTGTCAAACACCAACTTGGTGATCCTACTATTCCTCATGACCAAGTGTGACCTCTCCTTAGACTCGAGTATGGTGTCATTACTCATTCTAGAGTCCTTCTAATTTTAGGGACCATAAGGTGATATGTTTGACATCTCTGCATCTCCCTCCCAGTCATAGTACATGCTGATCTCATGGTTGGGCACCCTATTGAATTCCCCCTTCAAGTAATCATTGTGCCATATTTTCCTTACATGTTATTCCATGGCTGAAACCTTACCTCCCTCATATCCTTCATCATCACATCCTAAACACAGAACCTTCCTCATACCCTTCCATATACCCTTCCTCATACCCTTCCTCGTATAATATATCATATCCTTCCTCATACCCTTCCTCATATCCATCCTCATCACATTCTAAATGCATTTTACTTCCAATGATCTACCCATATTCATCTTTAAAATCCTCTATAGACATTTATATGGAACTAGTCTAGATAAATGACCATCCTATAAAGGCTATAACCTCAATCTAATAGTAGATACTAATTAAAAAAAGTATGGGAACATAAGTCGCTAATTACTTTATTTTTTGAAATCATTTTCTAAATAAAATCTTTTAAATATTCCTTTATTTTTATATAATGATTATATTTACATAATAAAAACCTCCCTCTAACCAATTATAAATGAGATATTTCAAATTCATCTCATTAAAAGCATTTTCATGTTTTTTATCTTATTGAAATATGAGTTTAAAAAAACAGCACTGTTTCTTGTAATTTCTCTCATTAACCCAATCAATAACATAATTATTCATTCAAAGTATCTTCAAAATAATAGTGTAATTCAATTGTAATATTTTTAATGAATATCAAATATTTATAAGTTTTTAAAATCTTCTAAACTATAATAAAAAAATATTTTGTTATAATAGTTTTATAAAACTTATGTGAATGATGATGTATTATTTTCAATTAATACTTTCAAACATAGTATCAAAATTGGATTCCATGATTGTATTTGAAATTTAATATAATGTAATATAATATCTATAAATATGGAATGATAATTTAGTCATTATTATAATAATATTAAATGTAAGTGATTAGAATGATTTTAACCATCTAAAACATTCATAGGAAAAAATATTTCTCAATTTAGAGCTATCATTTCGAATATATTGATGACTTCAACATCCTTAATTCTAAAATTACACGAACACTCTACTATGAAACTACTATAGAATTCAAAATAATTAGATTGTGACCATCAACTATTACCATTTAAATGTTTTAAATTTGGAATCACTAACCCCATAACCTAAATACATCTAATATAAGAGAAATTAAAATAATAAATAAGTAATAAATAAAAATAAAATAATTAAAAGGTATAAAGTTATTTAAATAAACAATATGAATGTTCTTAAACTAGAAATTAACAATTATAATATAATTATTTTATAGGATATAAAACATATAAGAGAAACTTCAGACTTGAGGAAAAGTTTTCTTTATAAATATTCATTAATTTCAAGTATTTTTCCTCTAGTTCTCATATTTTATTTCTATCTCATTTTAAAGGACCTGAATTTATACATTATCATACCTCCTGTATTTTTGACATATTTATGGTAGCTTTTCCTATCTTATAGATTTATAGATCATACCTTACTTATCAACAATGAGTCTTTCCAGCTATTTTTCATTTAGGTTGTTATATTCATTATCCTCAAATATCTATGTTAGCCCATCTAGGATAAATTCCATGAGAGGGGGTTGAATTAAGCAATGAAAGATTAAAATAACTACCCATTAAAACATGTTATCCCTCGTAGTTTAAATCCAATCATAATTTGAAATCTCACTTCTCTCTCAACTGAAATTTGTTCACTGCTCCTTCATAAGATTCTACTTTTGATTAATTGAATCAATATTGTTCACAACTCATTTTGTACATCATGAATCTCAAAGTTCATCCACTTGATGACTACCAATTTAACACAGAAACTCTGGGAAAATCTTTTCAAGTTCACACAACTTTAGCTTTCATGAAACCTTTGCACGAATTGCACAAAATTCTTCTAAGTTTCACACAACCATTATATTTTGTTATAAAAAATTACTTTTCTCTCAACTATAAAACTCATCATGAAATTATAAATTTCAATGAAACTTTTGGATTTTATTGGAACTCACTTGGTTTTATATAAGAAAGTCTTTTTTCTACGTGTAAATAATGTTTGAACTATTTCTTCATCTAAGAAATACCTTTATTCAAATATTATAGGATTTAGAGCCATGATATTCTCTAAGGGTTGACCTACTCAAATAAGGGGGATAACTGCATACTTATAGACACGACTGAACCTTCACTCAACTAATTTATACACCTTTGAATCTATGCACAACTTTCTTTATATTCTGACTTTGAATGATTCAACATCACCTTTTTCATGAAATTAACCACCTTCACGCGACTACATAAGTATTTTTTGGGCTCCTGCAACTATCCCTATGTCACACAACTATGACTTTCATATTGTTTCAATACTTGCATTAAACACTATCTTTTTTTTATATAGATGCAATGCCCATGAGTCTTCACATGCATACAGTCTTTAAAAATGACTTCACCCTTCCATGGAACTTTTAGATTTTTGCAAAAAAACCTATTTTTCCAAAAACACCTTTTTCCTTCCTCTAAATTCATGGACCCAAAAAAATTCCAAACACTGGGAAACGACTCCACCTTGTACATGAAATTTTCTTTAAAATTTGTAGAACTTTCATACCTTTGTCTTGAATTTTTTTCAACATACTTGGTCAACCATCATGCTATAACTCTATAACTAACCTTGTAAACATGATTTTTCAATAAACACAATCAACCCAAAAACATAGAAAAGTCACCTTGTGGGATTTTTTCCCAACAATCTCCCTCCATTCCTCCTCCACTATTTATAATAGGATTATTTATTGTCATTTATTATTCCTTCTACAACCTTTATAGAGGATATTCATGACTTATTGCTTATCTACATTATAGTTCATGAAGTTAAGACCAATGAAGTTAATAAGGGAATATTATTATGTAACATCTCGAGTTATAATATAAGAATTATTTATTTTATTTTTCAATTAGTATCTTTATTTAAATAGTAATTCAATATTAGAAATAATAATATTAATAAAAAATGGTAATTTATATTAAATTATCAATATAAAAAAAAGTAAAATGATTTAAAAATTATTTTATAATTATAAATACTTAAATAAAATAATTTTAACAATTAACTTCAGTAATTAGTTTTATAAAAAAAATTATATTAAATTGAAACAAAAATTTAATAATTATGATTATTAAGAAATATGCTAATTTTATGTTAATATATATATATATAACGTACATAAAAATTTTGATATATAGTTAATATGAAACATTAAGGTAATATATAAAATATTTTATTATTATAAAATAAAATTTGATTATTCATAATTATAAAAATTTATGTCAATATATTTTATTATAAAATGAAATTTTGATTATATTAATTTAAAGGATGAATATCAATAAATTTTTTATAAAAGATAGGAAGAGATGATTTATAATACATAAATTCATATAAATCAATTTAAAATTAAAATTATAAATTAAAGGAAATATATTTTGTAATAAAATTATAAATATATAAAAAAATATATTTATAATAAAATTATATATGAATATTATTCTATTAAAAATGATAAATAAATAAAAATACAAAAATGAGAATGAATGGATAAGAGGAATTCAGGGGGGGCAATCGGGTCTTCTCTGGAAGAACCGAGGGATTTGGGAGGTCGAGCACAGGAGGTTCTTGGGAGGGTTCTAACATGAGTTGGAATAATTATGGGGATCAAGACAGGATTAACTATTAAAGCATATGATATCTAAAGAATACTTGATGTATTGACTACCGGAAGCAGATCGATTTGTGAAAGGTTTCGAACACGGAAGAGGAAATTTGAGTGTGAGACGTTCTTCATTATCTTCCTCCTATAATCATGATTTACATGTATTTGAAACTTATTTCAAGGTTCGTTTTCAACTTGGAATTCTTATTATCACATTTTAATTCAATTTCCTCATTAATCAACATTTTTTATCTCTATTTTTCATCTTTTTTATGGGTTATTTGAATATTGATATCATATATTATGGATTTTCTTGTCAGATATGATTTCTATTAAGAAGGTTGTTGTTTTAAATACTTATATTAAATCGATTTTGTTTTTTTTTAAATCGGTTGGTTTCAGATCCTTTTAAATTCCTCTTAATTTTTTCCCACTTTGAATCGAACTTGTAAACATTGAAGAATATAAAAAGACAATATCTAGTTTCTTCGGCTTCATCAACAAGCCAGGGAATCCTCTTGTTTTGTTTAGTGAGAAGATTTTTTATTGTTGTATGTATACGATTGTTTTAAAATCACAATTGTTTTTTTATATGGAATCTTCACAATGAATTTATCATTTCTTCTAAAGATATACAGGTCAAAATTCATCTTAAATAAATCAACCAATAATTTAATATTATATAAATATAAACAGTGACATTGAGATTATAAATTGGGATTTTTTCCACTCTATTTTTCTATTATTGAGTGATTCACGCCCTTCTTGAGTGTTTCACACCATTATTTGAGTGTTCGAAACCCTGTATGAGTCAAATAAGGGAGAAATAGAGAGTGAGTCTTCTTTAAGAGGAAGACATAATTCTTCTTAGGTAAGGGACTTATTTATTTTCAGAAGCATCTATAAATATTTCTATTTTCAAATTACAATAAAAGAATTATTTTCTAAAGTATTATTATTATTATTATTATATTTTTAAATGATTATTCAAGGATTTTTAAGGGTGTTACATTATTTATAAATTTTTCTTCTCAAATGTAAACATGTTTTTAGTTTTAAAATGTATGTTTTCAAAATTCATACTTTTTAAATAAATTTTATTATCTTCTAATTATAATTGTTTTTATAAGTATTATTTTTAAAGTAATTTTTATATTTCATGTTATTAATGTATATTAAAACATATTTTTTCTTATTAAAATTATTATTTTATGTGAGTTAAAATTATGGATATTGTATATGCATATAGATATGTCCATGCATTATGAATATCATTAGCATTCCATGAATTTGAGTAAAACATTTGTTTTAATTATTAATTAAGGTATGTTCAAATTTTTCCATTGAATTTATTAAATTCATCTATTTCTCCAAACTCTAATGTTTTTTTGTAAAAAATTATCCTTTAAAAAATATTTAGGATATAAAATTATTATCTACTTTTAAAATAGTTCAAGTATATTTTGTAAAGGTTTATAATAGTTTATTTATGACAAAGAAGGATCTTAAAAAAAGTTTTCTTAAGATGAAATTTTGTGCTTGCATATCAATTGAGATAATGAGGAATGGGTAGTTTACCCACAACCTCAGCGAGACATAATCCCTCCAATGATACTGTTATGTGGCCACAATAATTTTATAATCTATATCAAGTATCATTTTAATTCATAAAAGTGTTATTATTTTAAAATTATTTACAAGGAGAAATCCAATTTTTTTTAAAGATTATTTTCGAAATGAATTTCCAAAATGGTAAGTATTTTTTAAAAGTATTATATTTATATCATATACTTATATTTGATATATTTTGTTAAGAGTTTTTAAATAAAAATATTTAAAATTATTCTTCTCTTATTTTAAAACCCCTTATTGGAAAATTTTATGCTCATCCCACATTTTAAAATAATTTTCATAGGTCTTTTTAGAAGTTATGAGACAGATGGATTCACTTAAAGAGTTAGCATATGCAAATTAAATTAGTGGTTTTAATTATTTTTTTTAAACCTTAATAATTTGTAAGGAAACTCCTAATTTTTCAGAACCTGACTGAAAATGGCCCTTGGATGTATAAAGTACTATGTATTTTTCAATTAATTTTAAATAAAAAAAATACACAACATGTTTTTTTTTTGAATTTGGAGGTGTGGGTTCGAGTTGTGACATTTGGTATTGGAGAAATGGTCTAGGAAACCTAGGATATTTGGTGTTTTCATTTAAAAAATATCTACACTAGAGAATTTTATTTGAAACTTATATATAATTAAGTTAACTTAGAAGTTTGAGATTTTATTAATTATGATGATGGAAAATCAGAATTTTCTTTAGTACGATGAATGAATTGCGAGGGAACAATTTATATAAAGGGGGATGTAACATCGTGAGTTTTAAATAAGAATTATTTATTTAATTTTTCTATGAGTATATTGATTTAAATAGTAATTCAATATTAGAAATAATAATATTAATAAAAACTGATAATGAATATTAAATTATCATTAAGAAAAAAATTAAAATTCTTTAAAATTTGTTTTATAATTATAAATACTTAAATTAATTAATTTTAGAAAGTTACTTTAGAAATTAGTTTTATGCAAGATTTATATTAATTTGTCACTAAAATTGTATAATTATGATTATTAAGGAAAATGATAAATCTATGTTAATATATATATATATAAGCAACATGCATACATATTTTGATATGTAACTAATATGAAACTTTAAGATAATATATGGACTATTTTATTATTACAAATTAAAATTTGAATATTCGTAATTATAAATATCTAAGTCAATATATTTTATTATAAAATTAAATTATACTGATATTATTTTGAAGGATGGATATTAAAAAAATCATTAAGAAAAAGTGATAGAATTTATTTATATTAGTTAAATTCATATAAGTTAATTTATATTTAAAATTATGAATTAAAGGTAATATATTTTAATACAATATTATAAATATATATGAAATTCTATTTATAAAAAAATTACATATGAATATTATGTTATTAAAATTTGGATGAATAAATAATAATAATAATAATAAGAGAATGAATGGATAAATGGAATCTGGGGGTGTTCAGGTCTTCTATGGATGATTCGATGGATTTGGGAGTCCGAGCACACGTGGTTCTCTGGTGGGTTCAAACCTGGTCTGGATCTCTCCCATGTGACCATAAAGGGTTGGTTATGAGACCTCAAGCGTGCCTCCCTGTATGCCCGAGGCTGCCAACTAGTATGGAGGGTGTGATAAATATAGTGGGGATACTATACCCCTTGGTTACAGAGTTACAACACATCGGAAAAAACATACTAATAATAAATAAATATCATACTGTGGAAAAAATTGAAACAATAAAATACAAAGGAAAACCAAAAATAGAAGCCAACTGTGTAAACCAATAAATAATAAAAGAATAATGTAATGGTGTGATAGAATATAACTAAATTTCATGATATATGTAATACAAATAAAATACTAGAAGACTCAATTAAAGTCTTAAATTATCTAGTATTAAACCCCATGTCGGTCACATCTCCAAAATCTATCACATCCAGCAAGCAAAAATCAACAACAATGTCATTTTCCCTTCTCCAATCCTACGTCCATGTAATATTCTCAAGTTCCAAATTGTGGACCGAATAAGGTGTTAGTATAACTTAGATGGTCGAAACCACCATGTCTATGAATAACCAATATGATAAAAATTGTTTGCAATAAATCAATAAAAAGTGTACTTATTGAATAAAAAATAAAATTAATACCACATCAACCGAATTCAACACCATGTTTGAATGTCTCTGAGCATGCATCCTGAACATGCCAACCATAACCATATAACCATGGAATAACATAACCTACCTCAACACCATGCTAGAATGTCTCTGAGAATGCCTTAGAACCATGCCAACCATAAACTTATAACAAATGTATAAATTTCACAAATATAAGTCAAAACCACTATATAATCATTTCAACATTTAATCAAGGTCAATCCCTTTATATAAGCATTTTCTCATGTGTCACTGGTCATAGCCCACTATATCTTCATTTCATCATGTGTCACTAGGCATATCCCACTATATCATCATTTCTACACGTGTCCTAGGGAATAGCTTACTATATAAGCATTTCATCATGTATCAATCAGAAAATCCCTCTATATAATAATTTCATTAGGTATCACTGGGAAAATATCTCTATATAATAATTTCAACATTTATCACTAGAAAAAGCTTTATATATATTCTTTTTAAGATATAAATCACAACACATGTATTGGAAATAAGGATATCACAGTATCACATATCAATCTTAATGGTTAATTATTAGAATTACAATTATATTTCAAATATATGTTTCCTTTATCCATTGGACATAAAATAATCACAATCCAATCATTTCAATAATTAGGCAAATCCAAAGTGAATCTATATTAAGAGAACACCTAAATCCCATGTTATACTAAACACACTTTAAGATATTTAAAAAATAATTAATATTCAAGGGTTCATTCACCCAAATGATATCCACAAGAGAGGTCAATAACCAATTAGAACTAATGGTACTCCAATGAATAATTCAATTCATTATTTTTAATTTATTCACTACCTGATATATTGGTGAAATTTCAATATTGAACATACATAAAAATTATCAAACCATAGGTTTATGGTTTTAACCCCCTACCTTTAACTTTCGATCAACCAATCCATCCATTAGGATAATACAACAAGAAAAAAAGAATAGATGATCACAAAAAGGTTCCTAGACCATAACTAATCATTATCAAAACCTATAACACACATTGTAAAAATACTCCAATGAAATGTTTGATGAATGATGGAAAAGAAGATAAAACCCAACCAAAACCACTTATCCAGGATTAGATGCATGATCAAGATGTCCAGAATCAAGATAGGTGCTCCAAAATTTCCACGAAAATTCTCTAGGTTCAAGAGGATAGATTTTCACATTAGGTGAATCAAAAATTAGCCGCACGACACCCCTTCAAAATTATGATCATGAAATTAAATGGTTTGTAATTTAGTTACACATCATGTATTTTTTTAAAGTATACAAAGAAAAACTAGTCACCTCGGTTGAATATTTAATTATCTTGAATATCACATGACATGTGATTAGTTCACAATGTTCAACCAATTCACATCATGAATCAGTTTATGACATGAGTCTGGTGGATTTTACATGTCGTGTAACCCATTTAAACAACATGTAAATTTCTTTCAGATAGTTTTCAGCCCAACTTCCATATAAAAACATGAACCCCCTTTAATGTATCTCAACTTACTAAGAACCCTTGGTAACACTTAACCTTTTTATACCCAAACTCAATTAATTCAAACAGAATCCCCAAACTGATCCTCACATGGATCCTATCTGGTTTTCTCAAGTTTCCTCACAACCTAAATATAAATTTATTAAAAAAATAGAAATTAATGACCTTTAATACCTTTTCCCCTACTAAGGATCTCTGTATCTGAACAAGACATGACCACCAAGGCACAAATGAAAAACTAAAAGAGGGATGTGCTTGGAAAAATATGGGATCTTACAACCTCCCCACCATATAATAGATCATCCCTGAGATTCTCCAAAAATCACTATGGGGTATTGGAAAAACAAGTTTGGACACTGCACAAACATATCATAATCCCTCTCCGAGGTCTCCTCCTGAACTCTCCAATGATTCCACTACACTCGAACCAAAGGAATCTCCCTACCTTAGAGAGACCTATCACTATAGTTCAAAATCCATATGAGATTCTCCTAAAAGGAAATATCAACACTAATACTGTTTTATTCTATGGATATCACATGACAAGGGTATGAATAATATCTTCTAAGTTGTGACATGTGAAACACATCATCCATGGAACTATAGCATTTTAGAAGGGGTAATCGGTATGCCACTAGACTGACCCTATCCCCTATATCAAATGGCCTAACAAACTTGGGTGCTAGCTTCCCCTATTTTCTAACATGGTTCTTCCCAAACCAATGTGACATCGGAATGAAAACAATATGACTAACCTAAAAGTACATATGTCATCTATAATTGAAATCATATGATTTCTTCCATCTCATTGTGGTCACCTACCACTATCTAATCAACTGAACCTTCTCATACTTTTCATGCATGAGACTGGGCCCAACAAGCACTAACTCACCTACCTCTAACCAAAAAATAGTATAATGGAATATAATTACATATGAAGACTATAAAGGTTATATCTTGATCAAAGTGTTAAATTTTAATTATATGAAAACTCCACAAGTTCTACATACTGCTCCCATGAACCACTAAAATCCAGAACCCATGCCCATGACATATCCACCAGAACCTGAATAGTCAGATTAGATTGAATGTCATTTTGAGGATGATAGGTAATAATCAAAAGAATATGAAATCTCAAATACTTTTTAATACCCTTCGGAAACCACAGTGTGAAATGAGGATCTGTTTTCTAAAATGATACTTCTCAAAACTACATGCATCTGAACTACCTCGCTCATGAAAAGAATACCCATATCATCAACTATAAAGGTATCCCTAATAGGAAATAAGTGGTATAAATTAATTATTCGATATATAATCACTCATAAAACATCATTCTTATGGGTTTTCCTATGTAATACTGTTATAAAATCCATAGTGATGTTGTCCCATTTCCACTCAGGAATGGGAAAGGGAAGAAAAAGCCAAGTTGGCCCCTGATTCTCAGCATTAACTTGTTGGAAAGAAAAACTTCTTACAAAAAATCATGCTACCTCCTTCTTCATTACAACTACTAATAATGTCTATGGATATCATGATACACCTTTTTCAAACCATGATTTACCTCACATCTAGTAGCATGAAACTCTCTCATCATCTCCTCACGCAAGCCCATAAGAACCCATACTCAGCCACGAAAAAGAATAGAATTACTAATACTAAGAGACCATCACGATGGTGTATCCCCACCATATAAGTTTTCCATCATAACTAAGACCTCTGGGTTAGATAATTACTTGGTCTTAATCCTATCCTAAATCACAGGTATAAAAGATGTCAAAGTCAGAGTTACTCAACCCTGAGACTCATGAACATCTAGATTCATGTCTGTAAAGAGGCTAATCACCCACCAATCATCACAAGACTCTCATACTTCCTATTATGTGTCTTTTTTCATAATTAATTTAAAACGAAATGTCCATTTACCAGTGTATAAGTCAACTCGAAGTCGAAATACATCATATACTCGACTCACCTCCACTGCCAAAGGTTCAGGTCCTGTTGATAAAAGTTTTACCTGAGGCTATTGTGGTCTGTGTACACCACAAACCTCTCACCTTGAGATAACTCATGTATCATATTAGGTAATATACAACTATTTATAACTCCAAATCATGTGTAGGTTAGTTCTTCTAATGCGGTCTCATCTGTCCGAAGCCATAAGCAACCACTCATTCCTCCTACATTAGAACTTCTCTGAACCCAACTCTATATGTGTCATAGTACATAGTATATACTTTACCCAGCATATGTAATGTGAGGATAGGTGTTTAATTAAACTTTCATTTCAACTCTTAAAAATATCTCTCACAAGAATCGGACCAAACAAACTTAACCCCCTTCTTGGTCAGCCTAGATATCGGTTCATCCAAATAGGAAAAGTCCAAGATAAAGTGATAATAATAACCTAATAAACCTTAAAAACTCTTAATATAAAAGATATTCTTGGAATTATTATAAGATACCATGAATGATAATTTTTATAGGTCCACTAAAACCCCTTCTAGTGAGATTACATGGACCAAGAAGTGTACTTTATCAATCCAAAAACAACATTTGGTTTGCTTAGCGTAAAGTCGATGCTCTCTCAATGTGATCAGGATGATGTTAAGATGTTCGGAATGATTGTATACTGACTAAGATTACACAAAGCTTTCATCAACAAAAACCACCAAAAACTGATCCAAAAAATTATGCGATATTTGATTCATCAATGCCATGAATACCACTAGGGCGTTAGTCAAACCAAACAGCATCACTATGAACACATACAAGCCATACTTGCTCGCAAAAGAAGTCTGAGTAATGTATGAGAGTATCTCCCTCAAATAATGGTATCCTGATCTCAAATTCATCTTATAGAATATCTGATCACCTCTTAGTTTATTGAAGATATGTTCAATTCACAGAAGAGGATACTGGTTCTTGACTGTCATCTAGTTCAATCCCTGATAATCCACACACAAATGCAAAGTCACATCAGCATTATTAGTGAATAGAACTAGAGAACCCCAATAATATTAACTAGTCCATATTAAAACCTTAATCTTTAGATCTTATAACTAAAATTTCAACTCAAAAATATCTATTGGACCCAATCTATAAGGTGGGAAATAAACTGACTCTTCTACCGACACCAACTTGATCGTAAACTCGATCTCTCTCATGGGTGTTAAGCCATAGAACTCATCAGGAAAGACATCCTAAAAATGGTATACTATTGGAGGAAAATAATCATGATTCATTCCACCATTATTTTGAGAAATAACAACTATTTGATCAATAATAAAATCAATTATACACTAAATTGGTCCTACATGAACATCATGAAGATCCTATTTACCCTGGTGAAAATAGCTGCCTCCTTTTGAATATATAAAATTAAATCTCCTTTAGTAATAGTAAATATGAGAATGTTATAGAACTTACCAATACATACCAATAATAAAATCAAATCCAATCATTTATAGCATGAACAGTTCCCAAGAGAAGTGGTAACCACCAATCTCTAGAGAACACGACTTACAACATTTGAAATTATCTGACCGCACTCCCAATGGTGTGTTGTTGGTAAAAACACCAACAAATATTTAAAAATACAATAAAAAACCATTCAAAAAAATAGAGGATAAAAAATAATGAAATACTATTTTATAAAACAAAACACTCAAGGGAAGATGATACAATAATCTTACCTCTGACAGTAGAAAGTCTTGCATCCACATTAGTTGGAGTAGTCTGCATAACATGCAGCTAGACATCCCCTTTTCCCTATGTTATGGACTGAATCCCATAATCTATACCCTCTTAGTAGTACCTATATTCTTAAAATGGGGTACCATATCCCATACCTTGACTAGAACACCCTATGAAGCTCTAGCTACCTATCTACTATGGATTAACTGAGTCGTTTCTCGACTTAAGTGCCTATCTTGATCCCCTATCACTGCTTTGTTTCAATATGCCCCTAAAAATCTCTATAGGTGACCCAATATTCCAAAATTAGGATACTTTAATCTAGGTTATAGTAAATGAAGATGTTTTTGAACCATATTTACACACTGATATCATGAAAACAGAACATGGTCCTCAGATGTCTACCCACTTCCCTGAATTCTTTATTCACTACTAATCTAGTGAAAAATATCATAGTGATGCTTCTTTCCATTGTAAGAAGAGTTCACAGCCTTCCCTGCTGAAACCACTTGGCCACTGGTCAATGCCTCTCTAAAATTACCTTCCAAGATTAGTTCTTTATTCATCGCATCTGTAATACTTCTCAGATGGAACATATTCACCTACTAACTGATCTAATAGAAAAGAACATCCTGAAAATGTATCACCCTAGATATAACATTAGCTGCCAAAGATGGTGAATTTCACTATATGTCGGTGAAATGTTTGGCATAGTCTACCAATGACATGCCCTCCCATTTTAAGTGCATTAATTCACATTCTTTCTCAACCCTCAACATTGCAGGATAGAAATGCCTCGGGAACTTTTTTTAAGTCCTTCCAAGATAACTCATCCTTATTTTCCAATTTCTCTGCAATGTATCACCAATTATTGGCTGGACCACGAAGCATATAATCTGTAATATTCACCCTCCTATCTGTGGGTGTTTACAGATGCTTAAAGATCATCTGGGTAGACTCGATCCATAACTCAGCTTCCTAGGGGCCTCTCTTCCCATTGAATGGAAGAAGATTCTACAAATGAAAATCTATTTTCAGTTCAGACATCAAAGTCATGGTGCGAACAGTCTCCCTTTACATGGATTTCATGAATCTCAGGATTCTTTTGAAAATATGAACATCCATATCAATCTAAGGATCTACAGGAATATTTGGTTCAACTCCATTAGAAGCATCCTTATTTCCATTCTCTTAGCACTCAACTTGAAGATGACAAGGAGGCATTTTCTCTACAAGACAAAAACACTCCATAAATCACTGTATATAACAAGGTCAGCCCCGACATGTGACAACAACAGAGAACCACTGAATCCTAGTCTCTCTAAAAAGGGATTACCAGTGTTTCAGCATGACATAATAGTTTTTTTATTTCATTTATCGGATATAAAAGGTATCTCATATCACAGTTCAATAGGAAAGGATATTTCACATGCAATAAATATGTCCATATCAGAAAAAATTCATGTTAATATATATCTCTATGTGTCAATCATGATAAATGCATAATCATCCCATGACATACTATTCGATGAGTATAAATTTCAAGAACCCATAACATCATGAAATAATAACCCAACATAGAATTTTAATCAATTTTGGTGAAATAAAATCAAATGTAACAGGAAAATAATATAAACAAGAATACACCCCTAAGCACTTGGATTTTTTTCTCATACATGGGTTAGCTACTCCCATGAACAAGATCATTACCAAGTCTTGAAACATCTTAGTATTCTTTTACCATTCCCAAATATTAAAAAAACCAAAATAAACTTATTTCTCTGATACCACTTTGTAACATCCCCCAATCTAACACTCTCTCATGTGGCTAGAAAGGGTTGGTTATGAGACCTCAAGCACAACTCCCTGTAGGCTAGAGGTTTCCGACATGTAGTGGGGGTGTGATAAGTATAGTGGAAAGACTATACCCCCTGGTTACAGAGTTAAAACACAGTGGAAATACACATATAATAATTATAAATAAATCTTTGAGTACGGAAATAATGGAAACAATACAATACAGCAGAAAACCAATAATAGAATCCAATTGTGTAAAACAATATAAAATAAAGTAATAATGTAATAATGTGCTGGAATGTAACTAAATGTCATGTTAAATTTAATACAAGTAAAAGAATAGTAGAATCAAAAAAAGACTCAAATTTTCGGGTCCTAAACCCCATGTTTGTTCCATATCCAAACTCTAGCCCATCCAGCAAGAAACAATCAACAACAACACACTAATGGAAAAGAAGGTTATACCAACGGTTATAAACCGTTGGTATAGGCTGGAAAATTGTTGGTATATCCTATACCAATGGTTTTCCAAACCGTTGGCTAGTAAGCCGTGAGGAAAGCCTTATACCAACGGTTTGATCCAAACTGTTGGTATATTGGTTATATAAATTTAACCCAATGTATACCAATGGTTATAAACCGTTGGTAATGCATTTTAGGAAGTATTATACAAACGGTTCTAAACCGTTGGTAATGTGATTTTCAAGAAAACTTATACCAACGGTTTACAACCGTTGGTATTGGTTTTCCAGCAACACCTATACCAACGGTTATAAACCGTTGGTATTGGTTTTCCAGAAATCTAGTCATCTATACCAACGGTTTTAAACCATTGGTATAGTGTTTTTCCAGAATTCCAGCACCCTTATACCAACGGTTTATAACCGTTGGTATTGAGTTTTTTCAGAACTGCAGCCCAGCAGCCCCCCTCCCTCCAGTAGCCCCTCCACTGTACACCTGCATAAATAAAATCACAAAAACCACATACAGACTTGAAACAGTATAAAAAACACCTGAAATAAAAAAAAACACATAAAATCATCAAACTCTTCCAACCATGTCATGTACAACAATTCCCTATTTCAATCTTCATAAGACAACAATCATCCAGTAGTAATTCACCTCACCCCTGCACAACCCCCCAACCAGCATAGCCCCCACCTCCCCATAAAATTATAATAGGCAGAATAGTATGATAAATACCTATTAGAGTTGAATAAGAGTTTGAAATTGTCTCATATCCCATTTTTTTTATGATCCTAGATTTGGGTATGTAATGATTTGTGATGAATTTTGCATTGAACTTGTATTGTTTATAATATATGGTGAAAAGGTATTTTCTTAGGAGTCTTGTCACTTATGAACCCATGAGTGAAACTACCCAACTCATGAAAAAGATTTTGCGACTATCATTGATAAGTGTAAATTTCAGTTGTATTCACTAAAAATGATGTCCTTTTCAAACACAAGAAAGACACTTTTAGTGGTATCGGCCACACCGGCCCCCGGATTGAGGTGGTGTTGACTCGTACATGTCACAAATGACACATGTATCGTTTTCCTAAAGTTTCAATAGAATCCGAATGCGTTTGGTCGGTTTTCCGTATGTCAGTAGTTGTTTTCACTTAAAATCTTGTCCATTTCAAATAAAAGTGAGATAGTTTGAGTGGTACCAGCCACACCGTACCTCAGATTGAGGTGAGGTTGACTTTTACACGACACAGATGACCATGGATACTTGTCCTAAAGTATCAACAGAATCCGAATGTGTTTGGTCTGTTTTCCGTATATCAGTTGTTGTTTTTACTTAAACAGTTGTCCATTTCAAAGAAAAGTGAGACACTTTGAGTGGTGTCAGCCACACCGCGCTTCGGATTGAGGCGGGATTGACTCATACACGTCAAAAATGACCCATGGATCATTTTACTAAAGTATAAACACAATCCGAATGTGTTTGGTCAGTTTTCCGTATGTCGTTTATTTTAATTAAAAGCGCATCCATTTTAAACAGAAGAAATACACTTTTAGTGGTACCGGCCACACCGACCCTCGGATTGAGGCAGGATTGACTCTTACAGGTCATAAATGACCCATGGATCTTTTTCCTAAATTTTTAACAGAATCCGAATGCGTTTGGTCGGTTTTCCTTATGCCGGTAGTTGTTTTCACTTAAAATCCTGTCCATTTCAAATAAAAGTGAGACAGTTTGAGTGGTACCGGCCACACCATACCTCATATTGAGTTGGGGTTGACTCTTACATGACAAAAATGACCCATGGATACTTTTCCTAAAGTATCAACAGAATCCAAATGCGTTTGGTCTGTTTCCCGTATGTCAGTTGTTGTTTTTACTTAAATTGTTGTCCATTTCAAAGAAAAGTGAGACACATTGAGTGGTTCCGGCCACACCGCGCCTCTAATTGAGGCGGGGTTGACTCATACACGTCAAAAATGACTCATGTATTGTTTTCATAAAGTATCAACACAATCTGAATGGGTTTGGTCAGTTTTCAGTATGTCGTTTATTTTAATTAAAAGTGCATCCATTTTAAACAAAAGAAATACACTTTTAGTGGTACCGGCCACACCGGCCTTCGGATTGAGGCGTGGTTGACTCGTAAATGTCACAAATGACTCATGGATCGTTTTCCTAAACTTTCAACAGAATCTGAATGCGTTTGGATGGTTTTCTGTATGTCGGTAGTTGTTTTCACTTAAAATCATGTCCATTTCAAATAAAAGTGAGACAGTTTGAGTGGTACCGGACACCCCGTGCCTCAGATTGAGGCGGGGTTGACTCGTACACGACAAAAATGACCCATGGATACTTTTCCTAAAGTATCAACAGAATCCTAATGCGTTTGGTCCGTTTCCCGTATGTCATTTGTTGTTTTTACTTAAACTGTTGTCCATTTCAAAGAAAAGTGAGACACTTTGAGTGGTGCCGGCCACACCGCGCCTCAGATTGAGGTGGGGTTGACTCCTACATGTCAAAAATGACCCATGGAGAGTTTTACAAAAGTTTTAACAGAATCCGGATGCATTTGGTTGGTTTTCCGTATGTCGGTAGTTGTTTTCACTTAAAATCCTGTCCATTTCAAAGAAAAGTGAGACAGTTTGAGTGGTACCGGCCACACTGTGACTCAGATTGAGGCGGGGTTAACTCGTACATGACACAAATTACCCATGGATACTTTTCCTAAAGTATCAATAGAATCTTAATTCGTTTGGTCTGTTTCCCGTATGTCAGTTGTTGTTTTTACTTAAACTGTTGTCCATTTCAAAGAAAAGTGAGACACTTTGAGTGGTTCCGGCCACACCGCGGCTCGGATTGAGGCGATGTTGACTCGTACCATCACAAATGACCCATGGATCGTTTTAATAAAGTATCAACACAATTTGAATGCGTTTGGTCAGTTTTCCGTATGTTGTTTATTTTAATTAAAAGCGCATCCATTTTAAACAAAAGAAAGACACTTTTAGTGGTACTGGCCACACTGGCCCTCGGATTGAGGCAAGGTTGACTCCTACACGTCACAAATGACCCATGGATCGTTTTAATAAAGTTTCAATAGAATCCGAATGCGTTTGGTCGGTTTTCCATATGCCGGTAGTTGTTTTCACTTAAAATCCTGTCCATTTCAAATAAAAGTGAGACAGTTTGAGTGGTACCGGCCACACCGTGCCTCAGATTGAGGCGGGGTTGACTCTTACATGACAAAAATGACCCATGGATACTTTTCCTAAAGTATCAATAAAATTCGAATGCGTTTGGTCCGTTTCCCGTATGTCAGTTGTTGTTTTTACTTAAACTGTTGTCCATTTCAAAGAAAAGTGAGACACTTTGAGTGGTTTTGGCCACACCCTGCCTCGGATTGAGGCAAGGTTGACTCGTACACGTCACAAATGACCCATGGATCGTTTTCATAAAGTATCAACACAATCCGAATGGTTTTGTTCGGTTTTCCGTATGTCATTTATTTTAATTAAAAGCGCATCCATTTTAAACACAAGAAAGACACTTTTAGTGGTACTGGCCACACCGGCCCTCGGATTGAGGTGGGGTTGACTCGTACACGTCAAAAATGACCCATGGATCGTTTTCCTAAAGTTTAAACAGAATCCAAATGCATTTGTTTGGTTTTCCGTATGTCGGTAGTTGTTTTCACTTAAAATCCTGTCCATTTCAAATAAAAGTGAGACAGTTTGAGTGGTACCGGCCACAATGTATCTCAGATTGAGGCGGGGTTGACTTGTACATGACAAAAATTACCCATGGATACTTTCCCTAAAGTATCAACAGAATCCGAATGCGTTTGGTCCGTTTCCCGTATGTCAGTTGTTGTTTTTACTTAAACTGTTGTCCATTTCAAAGAAAAATGAGACACTTTGAGTGGTTCCGATCACACCGCGCCTCAGATTGAGGCGTGGTTGACTCGTACACGTCACAAATGACCCATGGATAGTTTTCCTAAAGTTTAAACACAATCCAAATGCGTTTGGTCGGTTTTCCGTATGCCGGTAGTTGTTTTCACTTAAAATCCTGTCCATTTCAAATAAAAGTGAGGCAATTTGAGTGGTACCGGCCACACCGTGCCTCAGATTGAGGCGGGGTTGACTCTTACATGACACAAATGACCCATGGATCATTTTCCTAAAGTTTCAATATAATCCGAATCCATTTTTAGTGCACTCTAAGCCACTAACCATAAACTAAAAGTGCTGTCAATAATTGATATTAAGGGTGAAATATAAAATCTTCATATTTTTCATATTATATATGAAAAATTTGCACATAATAAAATATAAAAATTTATCAAAATTACTCAATTTAATACATATAAATATTATAAGTAATTGGATATTTTTTGTTTGTAAATTATATTCCCAATCAATGAAAATACATAAAATAGAGAATAAAAATGTTAAAAATAAATTTTTTAACCAAAGAAATTAACCAATATTTAATTATCATTAAAATCCATTTATCAAAATCAAAAAGACACGCACTTATTTATATTTTTTAACCAAGGGAATTCATCACCTAATAAATCATTTTCCACCTCAAAAACCCTCATTATATTATTTTTAAAATGAATCCCAAATATTACCCATGGATCTAAAACACATAATTTTTCATGTCATGTCCTTAGGCCCTAAATCTTACTTATGGATGACCATATGTCCTTAGGCCCTAGAACACCCATGAACCAACCCGACCCGACCTGGCCCATGGACACCCTTAATTTCGAGTGATTGTTTTTGAATATTAAGATGACCATATTAACTTATCAAACCAGATATCATACAGGGAATCACAGTACCATGGAATACTAAAGGTCTAGGTAGTATACTAATCATACAATAAGAATCAAGTGCAAAAAAGAGATCTGATAACAACATCCCTATGAAGCAGAGAAAAACCCCAGAGTGGAAAACCAGGTTCAAAAATAAAGAGTTATACAGAATTCAAAAATAAAATGGATCAATCTGCCCCTGATCACCATCACCATCACCATTATCATCATCGGCCTCATCCTCGCCGCCATCTCTGTCCTCTTCTTCATCCTCATCATCGTCCCCATGCTCATCGTCGGCCCCATCCTCGTCCTCAGCCCCATCCCCACCCTCGGCCCCATCCTCGCCCTCGACCCCATCCTCACCCTCGTCCTCATACTCATCCTTGCCCTCGTCCTCTTCAGCATCCTCGTCATCACCAGGAACTTCATGATCTCGATCTCCACTAGAGCTATCGCCTGGTGCATTGGATAATGCACCCATCAACGACATAAATGTCTAACAAGCCGCGCTAGCCTCTGGTGGAAGTGATGAAGATAAAGCTTTCATCAGTTTCATAAATTCTTTGTCCCTCGTTTGAACTTGTACTTCCAACTCTGTGACCCTTTTATCAGATTGTCTTTCTTGCTCCTTGACCTGTTCCAACTCAGTCGTACTAGAATGGATACCTGGAGAGGACCAATACCTCGTCGGAACTATATTCTTACCAGGTCGGCAGCGTACTCGACCAGAGTGCTCCTCTCCCAAAACCTGATATAAATGATCGTGTGGACAAAAATTGTCAGGCTCCTGGGCATCAAGATCCTCTAAAGAAGCCTATTAAAAATATAAATAGATTAATAAATTTCAAAATAGATATTAAACTTTGAAATAAACAAATTAAAACTTACAATCTTTTCTTGGGTTGATTCATTTACCGCAGTTCCATCTTTTTTTCTTCTACTCGAGCAAAAAAAAATTTCTCGAGGGATACGTCCTTAAATATTCAATTTGTGCTTCTATAATGACATTGAAACAATATAAAGTGCAAGTATAATCATATATTCAATATTCAATAAATCACATAATTTAAGTAGGAAATAATAAAAAGGGAAAGTCCTAAAGAAAAATTATAAACAACTATATCGTACCAGCTGCCTCTCATGATCTGACATAGTTGTGCGCCCCAAAGTGTGGAGGTATTACTTTGAATCAATGTTTTTTTAGAAGATTCCAAAATAATGTTTAATAATAAATAAGATTATATTAATGAAAAATATGAAAACTCTGATTTAAATACCTCAAATGAGATTAATACCTTAAATTTGGCAGTTGCCCAATGGGTAATAATTTGGAGATATTTCTCTATCGGGCAGTCATCCACGATAGGTAATGTCTCTAAATCTGTGCCCACCCTATCACACCAGCCAACATACAGGTCATGCTTATAAGCTATCCAAATCTCTCCCAACTCTTTTAAACGCGCTGGTCGTGCACCTTCGCCATCAGGGAAGTTAAACCGAAGCTAAAACCCAATAGATTAGTTCATATAAATACAAAAAAATAATACATTAAATCCAATAGATTTTTTACCCATATTTGTGCCCACGCATTATCTTTGACTTCGTGTGGAAGTTGTCTCCAAGAGAGAGGGCTGACCGGAATGATATCGGAGTATTTGGCTAGCGTCGCCAAAAAACCCCAACATTCCTGCCCATATTTCTCAATCATTTGTCCATCAACATTATATTCAACCGTCAACTGTGTCTGGCAGTTCCATATCGTACCCAAGCGAGTACGTCCCCTCCCCCACCTCCTATCTGTAGATTAATCTGTTATTAAAGAAAAATAATATCAGTACAAGTTATAATAAAATAAATTTTGGTATAAAAATTTGATAGATTCAGATATATATACTTGTGGTAATCGAATCAATAGGCGTCACTGGATGTGCAGAAGATGAAGGAATATCCTATATAGGTGGAGTGTCCATCAATGTGCACTCCTCATCCTCATACTGTGTCACATCAGGAGTCGAAGAAGGTGGAATATAATAGCTCGGAGATAATGAACCAGAAGCAAAAGATGATGGCATAGACGTCTGGCCAACTTGTAGTGTAAACATCGGAGGTCTAAATATTCTTTGTGTCCATGGAGACACACCAGGATCAAAATGGGGTAAAGAAGATACATCTATGGTGGTGGATCGTCTAACTCTCTCCCCATGAGCTCTCGTACCACCGGCCTCAGTACCGGGCACACTAGATGATCGTCCATCTCTGACACCACCCCCCTCCTACCACCAGCCACTCTACTGGGAGCAATATCAGGCTCCTCGTCAGATATCTCTCGTCTAGGGGGTCGATCCTGAAAAAAAAGTTTAAAACATAAGTAAACACATGATATTATAAGTTATTGAAATATTTATATTTGAAATAAAATACTCACAATAGGGATGAGTGGAAGAACACCCATCTGTATCATGCGACGATTATTATCTATCATCTTTTTCCGTCGCCTCTCTTCAATGGGTATCATTTCCTACAATGAAAAGAAATATGAAAGTAATTAAAAACAGATAACTAATGTGTAACCCAAAAAAAATATAGAAAAACCATTCTGATAAAAAACATAAAGTAAAATAAGATTTGTGGTGGTTTGAAGGTATGTACTAGGATACATAGTCTGAATGATGTAGGTGAAACATGTAGGTGAGAACACAACTGTATGATTCTATATATTTCCCACCACAACTTTAGGTTCACAATCAACTCTGATAATTGAGTTATTGGTGTCATCATAAGTAATAAACGGATTTCTTCCAATTACAGTAGGGATAGTGTCAACTTCATCATCACCATCATCAAAAACATGTCTGGGATTTACTTCAATAATTACACCGAATTTAGGATGATGATGATCTTTGACATAAAAAACTTGTTTCACCATTGATTCCAATACATATGGTTCATCAGTGGCAAGAGTGAGAGTAATGTCAATAACTCGAAATCCACAATCATCAATAAAGGTGCCTTGCCTCGTCATTGATTCAAACCATTGACATTTCATCATCGTGACTCGACCATGTGAGTAATAATCCAAAATTATTATTTTATCCACGACTCCATAATAAGAAACATTTTCAGAACGAGGTCTAGTATCCGATGAACTAGCATAACAGTCTGTTGTGGCAGTTAGCATAACACCATTATGTTGTGTTCTCATGTTTCTTGGTCGTTCAGTGATAATAAATTTGTATCCATTTATCACAAGTGATTTACAAGCATGAACCATGGTATTAGGACCAAAAGCCAAAGCTCTTGTTTCCTCAGAAACAGAGTCTGTAGGAAAACTCGATACCTGAAATATAAACAAATAGTAAAATTAATTAAATATTATTTTTATTTAGTTATTACAGAAATATTTTTACCTTCAATTTCAACCAAGCATAAAACCCTTTGCTATGAAAAGTCTCTTTCCTTCTCAAAGATAAAGAATGATTCTTTCTATATATCAATTCTTTATGTTCTCTGTAGATAAAAATAATAATAGTTTAAAAAATATTTAAAATTACAAGAGATAAGATAAGAGATACATGTACAATTTACTTACTTGATATACTCATCGAACAAATCACAATTGAACAACACTGTGCGATGTGTCATCTCTCGCTCTTCAAGTCTTAATGTCGTCAATGTATATGATCCCGGAATTCCTCTTGTCTGAGGAAGTGATGGAAAACTGGGTTCAATTTTCCCATACTATTCTTCTTCATTTCTCATTGGTCTGTTTACTCTCTTAGTAAGATAAGACAAATACATTGCGCAGAAATCCATACATTCTTGAGCCAAGTAACCGTTCACAATAGAACCTTCGGGATAATTTCTATTCCGAACATATTATTTTAATGTGCACATGTTTCTTTCAGTTGGATACATCCAACGGAAAGCAACAGGTCCTCCAAGAAGTATTTCTATCGAAATATGGACAGTCAGATGCAACATGCATGTAAAAAATGATGGAGGGAATATTTTCTCTAACTCACCCAAAATTAATGGTGTCTCTGCCAACAGTTTTTGAAAGAAGGATTTGGATAGCCTCTTTTCACAAAGATATCTAAACAAATAGCACAACCGAATAACTGAGACTCTAACATTATTGGACAAGAGATGACGGATTGCTATTGGAATCAACTCATGCAAAAGGATGTGATAATCATGAGTCTTTAAAGATTTCAACTTCAAATCTTTTCTTTTGACCCATTTTGATATATTTCTTGAATAGCCATCAATAACTTTAATAGTCTCTAGCACTTCCAGAAATTGATTTTTTTTCAGCAGGTGTCATCACATAAGAATCACATGAAACTTGCCATTTATTTTCACTGATACAGACAGGATGCAATTCTAGTCCGATCCCCCAATCTACCAAGTCACTCCGAGATCGTAAATCATCTTTTGTCTTCCCCTTGAAATTTAGAAGAATCAAAAGCAACATTTCACATATATTCTTTTCAATGTGCATTACATCTAAGCAATGACGTAACAAGTTGGTTGACCAATACGGAAACTCAAAGAATATACTTTTCTTCTTCCAATTGTAACAGGTATCATTGGAAACATTTTCCCTCTTTCTAGATTTCATTACACCCTTCCCAAATGAATAACTGAAATCTTTCAATTCATTAATCACATCAGTTCCAGACATACACTGAGGTGGAGCGTCATTCTCCATGGTATTGTCAAATCTTCGACGATTGTTTCTATATGGATGGTTCATTAGCAAGAATCATCGATGTCCCATAAAACTAAAACTACGATGATATTTCAGCCTTCTCGATCGAGTATTCTTCATACAAATAGGACATGAAAATTTTCCTTTAGTGCTCCATACAGACATCATTGCATAAGCAGGAAAATCATTGATCGTCCACATAAGCGCAGCACGCATCTGAAATATATATTTTGAACATGCATCATATGTGGGCACACCCACATCCCAAAGAAGTTTCAACTCTTTTATTAAAGGTTGCATGTATACATCTATATCATTGTCGGGATCAGAAGGGCCGGATATCAGTATACTCAAGAAATTGTAAGGCTTTTTCATACACAACCAAGGGGGAAGGTTATAAATGTGTATGAAAACTGGCCATGTGCTGTGCGAAGTAAGCATCTACCCAAATGGATTAAAACTGTCATATGAAAGACCCAGTCTCACATTACTCACGTTGGCTGCAAATTCAGGATATCAAGCATCAAATCTCTGCCATGCAAATCCATCTGCAGGGTGAACCAACTCTTCATTATTCTTTTTTCTCTCGGTGTCATGCCATCGCATTTTTACGGATATTTCATCAGACATGAAAAGGTTATGTAATATGGGTATCAATGGAAAGTGCCACATTACTTTTTTGTGGCATACGAGATGGTGATCCATCATCTTTTGGCTTCCATCAGGAGGTTCCACATTTGATACAATCATTTCTTTCAGCAGTTTCCTCCAAAAATAAGCTGCAATCATTCGAGCAAGCATGAATTTTTTTTTTGAGAATCCAAGTTTATCAACTAACTTCCATGCCATATAGTGGTTTGAGGTAAAATCTGCATCATCTGGAAGTAAGTCCTTCAAGAAGGTAATAATGTAATCAATTGTAGTATTTGAAATCCCATACATAGTTTTCCCATGAAACAATCGGATTAAAAATTCCAACTTTTTCATTTTACCACACTGTCGATATACTGGAGTCATCACAGCATCATTCAATTTTTTCACCCTATCAACATCATCATTTTCATTGGACGCATCATGTGTGCTTGTATAGAAATCTTGTTGGCTAGACATCCTTTCCTTCTCATGATGCCGAATAAATGGAAACTGATCATATATCAAACTCTCCAATTCAGTCTTATCATTTGGATCATCAACATTTTGAGATTCCATTTTATCTCCATTGTGATACCACACATAATAGTTTGTTTGGAAACCATATTTGGTTATATGATAGATAACTGTGTCATGACTCAACCAAGGTCTTCCAATAAAATTAAAACATGGGAAGTGTATGCGACCACTATCTGAAGCCTTATCAAATGCAAAATCTAGAAATCTGTTCAAATTATTTTGAAAATCGGTTGAAATCCGATCAGTTTCGTACATCCAACTTCTGTCCATTTTGTAAAAAAACTGCAATAATTCATTTCAAAGCAATTAAATAATATTGAAGTATAATCAAAAAAATATTTAGGTAAATGACAATTGTTTACTTTATATAAAAGCATAACTGACACATTACTCTATATGAGAATCATATTAAGAAATACAGCAAAATACAGTGTATATAAGAAAATAAGATACATAATTTCTAATTCCTATATTCAAGGATTGTCTAGTAAGATATTGGAAGTGGATCAAGGAATACATAATCCTTAAGGATCTTGTTGGGAGTACATGAGTTTTATACTTTAAATTCTTCAGGGAGATCAGAATGAGGAGTATGATAATGATCAGGGGAGTGGCGGGACTTTCCAAGGGGGGTGCGAGGTGTCCAGGGGGGTGCGGGGTGTCTAGGGGGGTGGGGTCGTCCGGGGGGTCGGAGGTGTCCAGGGGGTCGGGGTGTCTAGGGGGGTCGGGGTGTCCAGGTGGGCGGGCTGTCTGTGGGGGTGGTCAGGTTGTCCAATGGGGTAGGGGGAGTCCAGGGGGTGGGAGGGCTGTCCAAGGAGGTGAGCGGGGTGTCCAGGGGGTGGGTGGGGCTGTCCAAGGGGTACAGGGTGTCCAGGGGGTGGGCTGTCCAAGGAGGTGAGCGGGTTGTCCGGGGGGCAGGCTGTCCAAGGAGGTGAGCGGGCTGTCCGGGGGGGTACAGGGTGTCCAAGGGGGTACGGGGTGTCCAGGGGGTGGGAGGGATGTCCAAGGAGGTGAGAAGGGTGTCCAGGGGGTGGGTGGGGCTGTCCCGGGGGGGGGGGGTACAGGGTGTCATGGGGGTGGGCTGTCCAAGGAGGTGAGCGGACTGTCCGGGGGGGCGGGCTGTCCAAGGAGGTGAGCGGGTTGTCCGGGGGGTACAGGGTGTCCAAGGGGGGTGAGGGGTGTCCAGGGGGGTGGGAGGGTAGTCCAAGGAGGTGAGCGGGGTGTCCAGGGGGTGGGTAGGGCTGTCCGGGGGGGTACAGGGTGTCCAGGGGGTGGGCTGTCCAAGGAGGTGATCGGGCTGTCCGGGGGTGGGTGGGCTGTCCAAGGAGGTGAACGGGATTTCCGGGGGTGGTACAAGGTTTCCAAGGGGGGTTCGGGGTGTCTAGGGGGTGCAGGGTGTCTAGGGGGTGGTGGGGTCATCCGGGGGGTTGGAGGTGTCCAGGGGGTCGGGGGGTGTCTAGGGGGTCGGGGTGTCCAGGTGGGCAGGCTGTCCACAGGGGTGGTCAGGCTGTCCAATGGGGTAGGGGGAGTCCAGGGGGTGGGTGGGCTGTCCAAGGAGGTGAGCAGGGTGTCCATGGGGTGGGTGCGGCTGTCCGGGGGGTACAGGGTGTCCAAGGGATGGGCGGGCTGCCCATGGGGGGTACGGGGTGTCCAGGGGGTGGGCGGGCAGCCCATGTGGGTGGCGGGGCTATCCAGGGGGGTGGGCGGGCTGTCCAGGGGGGTGGGTGGGCTGTCCATGGGGGGTGATCAGGCTGTCCACGGGGGGTGGCGGTGCTGTCCAGTGGGGTTGAGGGTGTTAAGGGGGTGGGGGGCTTTCCAAGGGGTGGGGGGCTGTCCACGGGGGGTGGTCGGGCTGTCCACGGTTGGTTCATTTGATGACATAGTATAGGTATATTTATATGAAAAGAATACCCCCACAATAATCATGTAGCCCTGTCATTAGTCTAAACCCCTAGAACACATAAAAGAAGCTAGTATGGACATTTACTAAAATATTTAACACCATAATAAAAATACACTCTAAATATAGTTTGATAGTATATAATGGTGTGTGTGAAAAAAATGATATTAAATCAATTTAAATGAATATGGAACAAATGAGGGTTTACAATGCACTAAGAGTACCTCAAACAATCCAAATCCACTATAGCGCCACATTTTTAACTTCATGAAACAGGACCTGGAAATCTTACCTATGTCTTTACTGATGACCACCTAATTGGAACACTATTTATGGTTCTTGAACACAAGGAACAAACTATATTTGGTCTCTACCAACTCAATCACCCCCTTGTAGATCATAATCTTGTTTCCCCTTATACTAAAATGGTCTCACTGGAAGCTACTTCTAATGCTGGTCCTAAACCATTCATTCTCCACAAAACAATGATCAAAGAATCATTGGACACATCTTAATGACGATACAAGCTCATCACATAAACACATCAAAATAGAAACAAAAACATATAGGATGGGTCTAAATCAAAAACATAATTAGATAAATTTCAATAAAAAATAAGGTACCAATTAATAATATACCTTAAACACATCAAAATAAAAACAAAAACATAAACACATCAAAATCAAAAACACAGAAACAAAAACATATAGGATGGGTCAAAATCAAAAACATATAGGTTAAATCAAAACAAAAACAAAAACATAAACACATCAAAATCAAATATAAAAACTGAAATATTAGATACATTTCAATAAAAATAAGGTGTTGGTTAATAAAATACCTAATTTAGGATGGGTCTTATGAGATTCGGAAGTAGATTCAACACCTTGGATGGGATGGAAGAAGAGGAACCTGAAGGAGCTCGAAGATCCAAACTGGTCCGGCAGAAGGAGCTCCAAAATCTCATGTTGCTCCCATTTAGGGTTCTGTATCACGAATGGGGGAGAGGATGGGCCGCTGCCAATTTGGGGAAAAGTTGTGCCAACGGTTTTTAAAAACCGTTGGTATATACTTTCAGGGCACACCTATACCAACGGTTCTAAAGAACCATTGGTAAAAACCTCCATCGACCACACCTATACCAACGGTTCTTTAGAACCGTTGGGAAAAACCTCCCCCAACCACATTTTTACCAATGGTTCAATGAGAACCATTGGTAAAAATCCACTAAACACATCAATACCAATGGTTTACTAGAACCGTTGGTAAAACCTTCCCTAAACCATCCTTTACCAACGGTTCTATGAAATCATTGGTATGTAAGTTTGGGGAAAAACCCACATTCCAGTAGTTAACATCCTTTTCCCTTGTACAATTAGGTATCCGTATAATATTCTTGGTTACCAAATGGCATCCCGAATATGGTGAGAGTATAACTTAGTAGTTCTTCACCACCATGTCTAAGTTTAAATAGTCTGATAATAAGTGTATGGAATAATGAAATAAACAAGTGTATTGATTAATTAAACAATTAAATTAATACCAAATATACCTATTTCGACACCATTCCATAATTTCTCTAAGAATGTCTCATGGCCATGACAACCATAACTATATAACCATGAAATAACATAACCTTCCTCAGTTCCATGCCAAAAAGTCTCTAAGCATTTTTTACAACCATGGCAACCATAACCTTATAACCATGGTATAAATTACAATAATATAGTTAAAACCCACTATATAATCATTTCATCATTTAATCCGAGATAAGTTGGCTAATAATAATTTTTTCATGTGTCACCGGACATAGCCTACTATATCAACATTTTAGCTTTTTTTCTGGGAATAGCCCATTATATCATCATTTTAGCTTGTGTCACTAGGAATAGCCTACTATATAATAATTTTAGCATGTATCACTTGGAAAATAATTCTATATAATCATCTTAGCATGTATCAGTGGGAAAATATTTATATATAATCATTTCAATATGTATCACTAGGAAAATCCTACTATATAATAATTTCATCATAGTAATCACAACACATGTCATGGAAACAAGGATATCACAATATCACATCTCAGTATCAATGGTTAATTATGAAAATTACTATTATATTTAAAATATAGGTGTCATTTATCCTTTGTTCATACACCAATCACAAGACAATCATTTCAATAATCAATCTAAGACAAGGTGATATATATCAAACAAACATCCAAATCTCATGTCATGTTAATCACACTTTAATTTAGTAAACAATTCATTTGTATTCAAGGGTTCTCTTACCCAAATGGTAGCCACAAGTAATTTCAATAACTAATTGGATACAAAGAGACCCCAAGGAATAATTCACTTTGTTATTTTTAATTTATTCAGCACATGATAGGTTAGCATAATTTCAATATTTCACATACTTTATAATTATCAAACCATAGGTTTAAGGTTTATACCCCTACCTTTAACTGGAGATCAACTAAGGATTATAGAATGATTCTACAACAAGAACGAAGGTGAAGATGATCACAAAAATGTCTCTAGAGCATAATTGATCAAGATCAAACCCAATAACGTATAGAGTCAAAATATAACACCGTAATGAGAAGAGAACGATGTAAGAGAAGATAAAACCCAAACAAAACCACTTAGCAGGGATCATATGCATGATCAGGACATCTAGAATCAAGATAGATGCTCCAAAATCACTAAGAAAATTTCCTAGGTTTGAGAGGAGAGAACTACATGTGAGTTGAAAAAAAAATCAGATGCACGACTGTAAGAACCCGGACCTTCGTTCAGGTATGTTTTTCCGTTTTCTGGAGTTTTTAAGAAAAATGGTTTTTCTGGAAATTTTCAAAGTACACTCCGTGTACTTTCTGAGTACACATCGTGTACTCTGTTCCGGCTCGAAGCCGTGTGATGTCCATGTCCGGGCCACACACACGGTGTGTAAGGCTGAGGTGGAGGCCAGTTATTTCGGAGTACGGAAAATTCGAAGTACACGCCGTGTACTCTAAAAGTACACTCCGTTTACTTTCTTATTTTTTTCATTAAATGGACTGGGGGCACGCCTAACCCCCAAATACATCTTCTTCTCCAGTTTTCGACTGTCTGGGAGTGACCGTACGTCCGTATCTTCGACGGATTCCCGCCTCGCCGTCTGTTCTCTGATTCGAGCACGATCGATTGCATTGGAATCGCAGTGGTGAGTTCTTCCTTCTGCTTGAGCCTTGTTTCTTGATTCCTCCATGTTTTTAAGTTATCATGGGATGAACTTTTTGTGCGTTTTCTCAGATCTACATCGTTCTAAGGGGAATATATCGTCGAGGTTCACGTATATCGTTCTCCTAGGATCGAGGTAGGTGGTTTGTGCCTTTCTGTAGAATGTCTTTGATTATTTTGTGAAAATTCCACCAATACCCTTGAACGGGGTATTGTGTGTTTCCTGTTTTTCCCTTGTTTCTTGCTTGCTTTACTTGATTTCTTTATTAGAGGTTATTGCTTGTGATTAGAGTAATTTGTTTGTGCTCAGATTGCTTTGCCATGCTTGTTCTGCCTATTTGGTATTTTCTAGTTGCCATGCCTAGTCGTAGGATAGTGGAACTGATGTTTTATTTTACTGTTGAGCCTTATTTGTTAGCCAAGTAGTTCTTGAGGTTTACTTGGACGATACACACGTGTTGAGCATGTTTATTTACTTAGGAATATGATAACCTAGAGTAGCAGACCAAAGGGAGAATTGACGGCAGGGGTTCTCCAGAGTGTCTTTTAAATCACGATGCGAGACCAAGTGGAGAATTGACAGAAGGGCTTCTCCAGAGTGTCTTTTAATTACAACGCGGGCTATAGGGGGAATTGATGTTGAGTGCTTCCCCAGAGAGCCTTTATCACGATACGAGACTATATGGGGAATTGACGGTGAGTGCTTCCCCAGAGAGTCTGCTTAATTACGTAGCTAAAACAGAGGGGTGAAACTGTGTGTGCCTCCCAGAGGGTTGGTTGTACTTAGAGGTTGAACCATAGGGGCTAGACTGTGAGAGCTACCCAGAGGGTTACCTGTTTTCTTCTTGTTGTTGACTGTTATACTTGTTAGAACTGTGGATTGTAGCTGTTTGCGTTTTTCCGTTTACTGCTTCTTGTTTTATTATTGTCTTGTATTCATTGACTGTTAGGCATAAATCTTTGGGTGATTGCCTACTGGGATTGTATCTCAAACCCTGTTTGGGCCATGCTTTTGGGCCCAAGAAGACTATATTGTTGCAGGTATAGACAAGGGAAAGCGCCCTTCTACTTTAGGATCTTGACTGCACCAGGAGCTGGGGAGCATGGGACCGAGTCGTGGCTCGCGATGCTGTGGACCTTTCTTTGTTTTTCTTTTTCACTTGGTTTTAGTTGTATTCCAGCACGTTGTTGTGTTTGCTATTTTCCATAGATACTTGTACCTTCTGCATTATTATCATCATTGTTATATATCTTCATTGCTTCCGCTGTTTGGTTTCTGTTGTTATGCATGTTGTTTACTGCTTCCGCTGTTTATTGTTGTTTCTTACCTTGTATACCTTACCGAATGAGGGCATAGTTTCCCCACCTACTCACCAAGGCCCTCGTTGCTAGTCGGCAGCCTCTGGCGTTCGGGGAAATGCGCTTGAGGTCATGTGGCAAACCGGGTACGGGGCACCAGTGGAGGGTCTCCGGACTCGGGATGTTACAAAGTGGTATCAGAGGAATTCTTTTCTATTGATTTACTGTTTGGAGACCTTAGCCAGGGATAGGACAGATTTGGTACTTGGCATTAAGCTGTGCTCGGGAGTAGCTAACCCATGTACAGGTAAAAGCCATACTACCTCGTTAATTTTAGTTTTCTGGTTTTGAGATTTTATGGTTGGTATGTTTTCACCTAGAGTGATTCATATGACTTGTGCGGTTATTGTTTTGATATTTCAGTTCTATTTCTGTCGCAAACCAATGAGATGAGGTTATTCCATCTCATGCATCATATAGGCACTTGTAGAAATCACATGTCATGCATTCTTACCATGCCATCTAGGGTGCATTAGCGATTGCATGCTGTTGTGATAGACTTTGTGTATATTATGCATGCTGTTGTGATAGTTGTTTGATAGATTCTCTACTGTTGTGTTAGAAAATTGTTGCTTTGTTCCTTGATTTAAATGAACGCCGAATTTTGGTTCTTGAGGTGTTACGGGCCCTCACGGGTCAGAATTTGGAATCTTTTACCTTGTTTTAGTATTTCTGGAATTCTGCGTAGTTTCTGAGATACTGCCCAGAAAAACCCAGAATACACAACGTGTACTTTTTGGATACACGCCGTGTAGTTTTCAGGCCGTGTCACTGACCGTGTAAGAAGAACACGGTGTCGTGGGAGTAACTTTAGGAACACGCTGTGTACCATTGGTACACGTCGTGTGAGTTCAGAGCCGTGTACCCGGCCGTGTCACTAAAAACACGGGCCGGGGAAGCTCGGTTAGAACATGTCGTGTCCATAGGGAACATGTCGTGTAGTCCTGTCCAGGTGCCAGGCCGTGTCACGAACAACACGGGCCGGTGTGACCTTCTTTTCCACACGCCATGTTTGTTCGGAACACGCCGTGTAGTCTTGCTCAGGTACCCGGCCGTGTCACAAACAACACAGGACGGTGTCGCCTTCGCCTATGCACGTCGTTCTTGTTCGGAGCACGTCATGTAAGGTCCATCCGTGTAGACGGTCATGTATTCAGCAACACGGACCGCCGAAGCCTCGTCTAGTGCATGCCGTTTTTTATTCGAACACGCCGTGCAGTCTCGGGTTGAGTCGGATCGTGTGGGTTAGCCATGTAAGGAGACTCGGGAAGGGGAATAGTTTCTAGTACATGCCGTGTGTGGGGGTCAACACGCCATGTAGTTTTAAGTGTACATGACTCGTAGGGCAGGAGTACACTCCCATGTCAGTGGTTTAAGTAGACATACCGTGTAGTTTTATACACACCGTGTAGTCGTGTTTTGCAATCTTGTGTGTTTTTACCCTATTCCTGTTTTGTACTCTTGTGTTCTATGTCCTTGTTTTCCTGATCTAAGGTGTGCTTTTAATCTTTCAGAGCTATGCCTCCGAGCTGTCCTCTGGTCGTAAATTTGTGGTCAGGCGGTGATCAGACGCCAGACAGGGCTGAGCAGGGACTTCCTGTCGATCCCCCAGCCGAGCCAGCCTTTTCACCAGTTGTTGTACCAGTCGCAGGCACTGATGCGCAGTTCAGGGAAGGTTTCATGAGGATGATGCAGGCCTTCTAGGGAGCACCTCCTCCTGCCTCGTCTATGGCAGACTTGGCGCGGGTCTTTCAGCAGTAGAATCCTCCCACGTTCTCAGGGGAGGGAGGACCTCAAGCTGCAGAGTCATGGCTAGAAGCCATGCTGACTATATTCGAGCATCTAGAGACGCCTCCAGAGAGGCGGGTCAATCTCGCCACCTACATGTTCTGAGACTCCACTAAGAGGTGGTGGGACGTGATCTCACAGGCGGGTTAGCAGTAGGATATGACTTGGGAGGAGTTCCAGCGCGTGTTTTACGACTACTTTTACCTGGAGACCCTCAGGGCCGATCGAGCCCGAGAGTTCATGAACTTAGAGAAGGGTACTCTATCTGTCATGGAGTATTCCTCTCGTTTCACTGAACTGTAGCGTTTTACACCCCTTCGGGATGGGAGTGGGGTGTTCTTGGTGAGGAAGTTTGAGGATGGACTCAGGAGGGAGATTCACTCACAGGTGAACATCTTCCAGCTGACTTCCATTACTTCCATCGTCAACCAGGCACTGATTGCGGAGCGCAATCTGAGAGACTCTGGAGCTACGAGTCAGGGCGGTTCTGCTTCCAAAGTTATCTTTCCTTTAGATGATAGCAAGAAGCGTCGTAGGGATCCTACGCACGATGATTTGAGGAAGCGAGAAGCATCATCATGCAGTCAGGTGACATGCTACCAGTGTGGACGGACAGGGAACATGAGGTCGCAGTGCCAGAGAGACCCCGTGGAGTGCCGATCTTGCGGCAAGTTGGGTCACCTTCAGCGTTTCTACCAGGTTTTCCCACAAGCAGCAGGTAACCGGGGTTCTTCCATGACTCCTCATTCAGGAGAAGCCCCACCAGTCTCTCACCAGTCAGGGAACTAGAGTTCATCCGGCCGTTCGGGCCGAGGTGGAGGTCGAGGCCGTGGCGGTCAGCCACCAATCCCTCAGCACCAGCAGGGAGGTTCAGCTCAAAGTGGTCAGTCAGGGGCACATGGCCACGGTGCAGGCTAGTCTTTCACCGTGGAGCAGACTTATCATGAGCAGGATCTCGTCCCTTCTACTGTTCGAGGTACGATTTTAGTAGCCTCAGTTTTATCTTCATCCCTTTTCGATACTGGTGCTACGCATAGTCATTGTTGCCGTTGTGGAGAGCCTTGGACTTTTCATCTTTTCTTCTGCTGACTCGTTGACACTAGACACACCTTTGGGAATGAGGAAATCTAGTGTACGTCAGTGTAGAGAGCGCCCTCTCGAGGTTGCAGGGTATCGTTTTTTATGGGATATCTATGTCCTAGAGATGACAGGTTATGATGTCATCCTTGGCATGGACTGGTTGATTCCCTTCCGGGCATTCGTCGACTGCTATCGTTGCAGAGTCAGTTTCATCTCACCAGAAGGTGAATCTTTCCTTCATAGAGGCGAATGGGATGTTCGGGCGAGTCGGGAAGGACTCGAGCATCTTGGGCTAGGAGGGGTGACAACCCAGATTTCTAGTCTTTATATGGAAGACCAGGGGACTCCATGGTTGGACTTTCCTCCAGTGGTGGATTTCTTCAGGGATGTCTTTCCAGAGGACTTTTCAAGTTTGCCTCTGGAGCGTGAGGTGGAATTTTCTATTGAGATCGTGCCAAGAGCAGCACCGGTGTCCATTCCTCCCTATAGGATGTCCACATCTGAGTTGTAGGAGCTCAAGAAGCAGTTGGAGGAGCTACAGGCTAAGGGTTTCATCTGACCCAGTACTTCTCCTTGGGGTTCGCCTGTTCTGTTTGCAAAGAAGGCAGACGGTACCCTTCAGCTTTGTGTGGATTATCGGAAGCTGAACCAGTTGACGGTCAAGAACCGATATCCATTGCTACGGATTGATGACCTTTTCTATCAGCTTCGAGGAGCTCAGGTGTTCTCAAATATCGACTTGAGGTCCGGTTATCATCAGTTGTGCGTTAGACCATAAGATATACCTCTGACAGCCTTCAGGAGCAGGTACGGTCTTTACGAGTATATAGTCATGTCGTTTGGTCTCACAAACGCACCTGCAGTTTTCATGGTGCTGATGAACCGAGTGTTCCATCCTTACTTGTAATCCTTCGTTGTGGTTTTCGTGGACGATATCTTGGTGTACTCTCACACTCGACACGACCATACCACCCATCTTGAGATCGTTCTGAGTACACTGAGAGAGCATTGGATTTATGCTAAACTCTCGAAGTGCCACTTCTGGATGGATCAGATTCACTTCTTGGTTCATGTCATCTCAGAGACAGGAGTATCTGTGGACCTAGAGAAAGTGAGAGTTGTAGTTTCCTGGGAGCAGCCGAAGAACGTTTTTGAGGTACGAAGATTCTTAGGGATGGATGGATACTACAGACGCTTCATTCGGGACTTTTCCCATTTAGCAGCACCTTTGACAGGTCTAACCAAGAAGGGGTCGAAGTTCTTATGGTCAGATTCTTGTGAGTCAACCTTTCAGGAGCTGAAAGGGAGGTTGACGTCAGCACCGATACTAGTCTTCCTAGAGCCAGGCAAGAGATACATTGTTTACTGTGATGCTTCGGGTATCGGGCTGGGAGTTTTGCTTATGCAGGAAATGGAGTCATTGCGTATGGGTCTCAACAGCTGAGGCCACATGATAGAAACTACCCTACGCACGATCTAGAGCTGGCAGCTATTGTTCATGATTTGCGCTGTTGGAGACACTATCTTCTGGGAGAGCACTTTGTGGTCTTCACTGACTACAAGAGTCTCAAGTATATCTTCACTTAGTGTGATCTGAATCTGAGGCAGCGCAGGTGGGTTGAGTATCTACAGTCTTTTGACTTCGAGCTTTCCTATACGCCAGGAAAGGGTAATGCCATGGCAGATGCGTTGAGCCGGAGAACTCAGATTCAGGCAGTTCAGGAGGCCAGTAGTGAGTGGAAGCTGATGGATCTGTTCTCTGAGATGCATCTAGAGGTGCACGACCGATGGGGATAGACTTTTCTATCTTCTGTAATTGTTACCTCCACACTACTTGATCAGGTACAGATGAGGCAGCTATCAGACTCGGAAGGCTTAGTCCTGCGGGAGGGTGTGTCAGGAGGGGACCCTCTTCCTAGATGGACAGTGGGAGAGGATGAGATCTTTCATTTCCAAGGACGCGTATGGGTGCCAGCAAACATACGTGAGGAGATGATGCGGGATTTCTATTCCTCAGTTTGGGTAGTCAATCCTGGCGTCACCAAGATGTATTGGGATCTTCATCACCAGTACTGGTGGCCAGGTATGAAGAAGGATGTTGCTGTTTTTTCATGAGATGTTCTACTTGTCAGCAGGTGAAAGCAGAGCATCAGCGACCAGCAGGTCTCTTACAACAGTTACTCATTTCGGAGTGGAAGTGGAACGATGTTGTGATAGACTTCGTGACTGGGTTGTCGAGATCACCTCGAGGGAACGATGTTGTTTGGGTTTTCGTTGACAGTCTTACAAAGGTTGCTCACTTCTTGCCGATCAAGGAGACCTTTAGTGTCTATGATCTGGGGTGACTTTACATCAGGGAGATTGTGCGTCTGCATGGAGTTTCGCACTCTATTTTTTCAGACAGAGATGCGCGCTTTACCTCTCAGTTCTGGCAGGGACTTCAGAAGGCCTTGGGTACATAGGTACTTTTGAGTACAGCATACCATCCTCAGACTGATGGTCAGTCCGAGCGCACGATCCAGGTGCTTGAGGATATGCTCCGAGATTCCATCCTTGACTTTGGAGGTTCTTGGGAGAATCATATTCCTCTGGTGGAGTTTGCCTACAACAACAGTTTCCAGGCAACCATCCAGATGGCACCATACGAGGCTTTGTACGGTAGGCCATACCGATCTCCCTTATGCTGGCTGGAGGAAGGAGAGGCAGCTTTGCTGGGACCTCCTCTTGTCCAGGAGACTTCAGAGTAGATAGAGCTGATTCGGAAGAGGATGGCTACAGCGCAGTCTCGGTAGAAGTCTTATGCGGATCAGTGGAGACGACCTCTGGAGTTCGAGGTCGGTGATCGGGTTTTCCTATTTGTCGCACCTAGGTTGGGACACAAGAGGATTCGGAGACAGGGTAAGCTTTCGCCACGGTACGTCGGGCCGTTTGAGGTTTTGGAGAGAGTGGGGCCAGTCGCCTATCGGTTGCAGCTACCTCAGAGGTATTGGGCCATGCACAATGTCTTCCACGTCTCTTAGCTCCGACGTTACTTTTCAGACCTGTCTCACGTCTTTCATCCTGAGGAAGTCGAGCTTGAAGCAGATGCATCGTTCGAGGAGCATCCTATACGGATTGCCGATTGTAGTACAAAGGTTCTCTGTGGGCGGTCTGTTCCTCTAGTACGAGTGCTATGGCAGCACAGGCGAGTACAGGACGAGACCTGGGAGAGGGAGGTCGATGTACGATCGTAGTGGCCGTAGCTGTTCGGGGATCCTTCTTCTCCACCTCGTTAGGGAAATTCGGGGACGAATTTCTTTAAGGGGGGAAGTTTGTAAGAACCCGGACCTTCGTTCAGGTATGTTTTTCCGTTTTCTGGAGTTTTTAAGAAAAATGGTTTTTCTGGAAATTTTCAAAGTACACGCCGTGTGCTTTCTGAGTACACGCCGTGTACTCTGTTCCAGCTTGAAGCTGTGTGCTGGTCGTGTCCGGCTCACACACATGATGTGTAAGGATGAGGTGGAGGATGGTTATTTCGGAGTATGGAAAATTCGAAGTACACGCCGTGTACTTTCTTTTTTTTCATTAAACGGACTGGGGTCACACCTAACCCCCAAATACATCTTCTTCTCCAGTTTTCGACCGTCTGGGAGCGACCATACGGCCAGATCTTTGACAGATTCCTGCCTCGCCGTCCGTTCTCCGATATGAGCATGGTCGATTGCGTTGGAATCGCAGCGGTGAGTTCTTCCTTCTTCTTGAGCCTTGTTTCTTGATTCCTCCTTGTTTTCAAGTTATCGTGGGATGAATGTTTTGTTCATTTTCTCAAATCTACGTCGTTCTAAGGGGAATCTGTCATCGAGGTTCACGTATATCGATCTCCTAGGATCGAGGTAGGTGATTTGTGCCTTTTTGTAAAAAGTATTTGAGTATTTTGTGCAAATTCCACCAATACCCTTGAATGGGGTATTGCGTGTTACCTATTTTGCCCTTGTTTCTTGCCTGCTTTGCTTGATTGCTTTAGTAGAGGTTATTTCTTATGATTGGAGTAATTTATTTATGCTCATATTTCTTTGCCATGCTTGTTCTGCCTGTTTGGCGTTTTCCAGTTGCCATGCCTAGTCGTAGGATAGTGGAACTGATGATTTATTTTACTGTTGAGCCTTAGTTGATAGCCAAGTAGTTCTTGATGTTTACTTGGACGATACACACGCGTTGAGCATGTTTAGTTACTCAGGACTGTGAGAACCTAGAGTAGCAGACCAAAGGGAGAATTGACGGAAGGGATTCTCCAGAGTGTCTTTTAAATCACAATGCGAGACCAAGTGGAGAATTGACGGAAGGGATTCTCCAGAGTGTCTTTTAATTACGACATGGGCTATAGGGGGAATTGGTGTTGAGTGCTTCCCTAGAGATCCTTTAGCATGGTACGAGACTATAGGGGTAATTGACGGTGAGTGCTTCCCCAGAGACTCTTCTTAATTACGTAGCTGAACCAGAGGGGTGAGACTGTGTGTGCCTCCTAGAGGGTTGCTTGTACTTAGAGGTTGAACCATAGGGGATAGACTGTGAGAGATACCCAGAGGGTTACCTGTTTTCTTCTTGTTGTTGACTGCTATACTTGTTAGAACTGTGGATTGTAGTTGTTTGCGCTTTTCCGTTTACTGCTTCTTGTTTTATTACTCCCATGTATTCATTGACTGTTAGGCACAAATATTTGGGTGATTGCCTACTGGGATTGTATCTCACACCCTGTTTGGGCCATGATTTTGGGCCCAAGTAGACTATGTTTCTATAGGTATAGACAAGGGCAAGCACCCTTCTACTTCAGGATCTTGACTGCACCAGGAGCTGGGGGGCATGGGACTGAGCCGTGGCTCGCGATGCTGTGGAGCTTTCTTTGTTTTTATTTTGCACTTGGTTTTAGTTGTATTCCAGAACGTTGTTGTGTTTGCTGTTTTCCATAGATACTTGTACCTGCTGCATTATTTTCATCATTGTTATATATCTGCATTGCTTCCACTGTTTGGTTTCTGTTGTTATGCATGTTGTTTACTGCTTCTGCTGTTTATTGTTGTTTCTTACCTTGTATACCTTACCAAAAGAGGGCAAAGTTTCCCCACCGACTCACCAAGGCCCTCGCTGCTAGTCGGTAGCCTCTAGCGTTTGGGGAAACCCGCTTGAGGTCATGTGGCGAACCGGGTACGGGGCACCAGTGGAGGGGCTCCGGACTCGGGACGTTACAACGACAACCCTTTAAAATTATGTACGAGAAAGTATAGGGCATGTAACATAGTTACACATCATGTATTTATTTTTAAAAGGATACACTGAAATCTCCACCATCTCATCTAGATATTTAATTAGACCAAAAATAAGATGAAATGTAATTGGTTTATGACATGTAACCAATTCACATCATGAATCAGTTCATGACAGGGGTCGGTTAGCCTTTACACATCGTGTAACCCATTTACATGACATGTAAATGTCATGAAGACAATTTTTATCCAAGTTTCCTTATAAAAACCCAAACCCCCTTTAAGGATTCGCAACTTATGAAGAACCCTTGGTAACACTTGAACCATTTATATATAAACTCCATTAATTTCAATATAATCCCCAAACCACTCATTATGTGGATCCGCTTTGGTTTTCTCAAGTTTCCTCACAACCCTAGTCCATTTTTATTCAAAAAAGCATACATCCGTGAACTTTAAGTCATTTTCCCAGACCAAGGCTCTCCATATCCAAAAAATACATGAACACCGAGGCTCAAAAAAACCCAAAGATTGACATACCTTAAAAAATAAAAGATCTTAAAGTTTAATATTGTATAAATAAAATAGTGAAGTTGGGATTATAAATTGGGATTTTTCAGCCCTATTTTTCTATTACTGAGTGTTTCACACCCTACTTGAGTATGTTGTATCCCACATAGTAGGGGATAAAATTGAATGTGGATGGATCCTTCATAGATGGTATGATGAGTGAAGGTGGACTACTGAGAACAATTATGGGTTCAGTAATCATTGGGTTCAGTGATTTTTATGGTTTTGTTAACTCTATGGGTGAGGAGGTTAGAGCCTTTCTCCCTGGTATCTCTCTTTGCGAAAGGTTAAAATTTATGTTTGAGGAAATTGAATCAAACTATGAATCATTGGTTCAGATTCTTCAAGGGATAGTGGGCACTCCATGGGAGTGGGAGTACTATGTAAGGAAGTGAAAATTGTTTATCAGGAAACCATGCTCTATTATGCACGTGTGGAGAGGGAGAAATTTTGCGACAGATGGGTTAGCACGAGTAGGTAGAGCAGTTTAAGATCTTATTATTTATGAGATCTTTGGATCCCAACTAGTTGAATTCAATCATATTATTAAAGTATATGCTTTGGGACTTCATCTCTATAGGCCTCCATGACTTGTCTTCTTCTTGGTTTTTTTTTTTTGTGGAAACTTTTGTATGAATTTATTTCAAAAAAAAATTATTTTTTAGTAAGTGTATTCATATAAAAATGGTCATGAATTATGCATATAATTAAAATTCCTTTAATTTGAATAAAAAATTGTTTTAAATTTAATTATTAAGGTATATTCAAATTCTTCCATTGAATTTATTAAATTCCTAGATTTATCCAAACTCTAAAGTGTTTCATGAAAAATTATTTTTTTAAATAGCATTGAATATGTAAAATTGTTATATTATTTGAAAATAATTAACGTATATTTTGGAAAACTTTTAATGGGTTATTTATGAGAACAATGGATCTTTGGAAAACCTTTTTCTTAAAATGAAATTTGGCGCTTTCATATTAAATGAGATAATGAGGAATAGGGAGTTGACCCATGACCTAAACAGAGTTATATCCTACTAGAGATATTACTAAGTTTCCATAAGGGTTTTACAAGATCTATCAAGTATCATTTTAATCCATAAAATTATTATTAATTTCAAATTATTTTCAAGGATAAATCCAATTGTTTTTCAAATATTATTTTTGAAATGAATTCTCAAAATGATAAGTTTTCTTTGAAAATTATTGTATATATATCAAATGTTTATATTTTATATAAAATGCTTTAAGAGTTTTTAAATATGTGTGGATAATTTTTTTTATTTGGTTCTAAGAACCCTTACTGAGAAATTGTATGCTCATCCCACGTTTTCAAAAAAAATTCATTGGTATTTCTGAATTTATAAGACATATGGTTTTTCTAAAAAAGTTAGTGAACCCAAAGAAAATTATTTATTTTAATTATTTTTGTTAACTTTGATAATTTGTAAGGTTATGACTAATTTTTCATAACCAAGAATGGAAACAGTCCTCCGACATATAATTTACTTTGTATTTTTTAATTAATTTTAAATAAAAAAATAAGTAGCAAATTTTTATCACTGAATTTGGAAGTGTGGGTTCAGGCTATAACATATTACATATCTATCTTTCATTAAAATATGTGTGTACATTAATTAATTTTATTTTCAAGGATCATTTTTTATGAAATTTTATAAATAAAAAATTTCTTAAAATTTTTTTATCTCATTTTGAATATTATTTTTGAAGGTTATTTATTTCTATATTTTTACAACAATGTCACTAAAAGGTAAGAAAACTATTTTCAAGATTTCTCTTATTTTTTCCTCTCTGTTCTTATAAATATTAATTTTACTATTCATTAATTATATTATATTTATTTTTAATACTTTATTCTTAAAAATATCGCATTTTTCAGAAATAAAGAATACATTTACATTCTACCTTGAAAATAAAAATTTCCTTTTTTAATTATATATTAATTAAAAAACATGAATTTATTTAATTAAATATTATATAACTTTTTTTCTTGATCTTAAATTTTTTTCATATATGTCAATATTATTTTATATTCCACAAATGTGACTATTTATTATATTGTATTTTCTAAAATATCACGTGTTTAAATACAAAATACTATATCAAAATATCCTTCTCATTTGGTACCCTGGTTCTTATGTGTATACAATGTATTAGAACTTAAATCTATAAGAGATAAATGATTTACCACTTCCTTTTTTATGACTTATCATTATCTATTCTTGAATATATCCTTTTTTCAATGTATTTATTTAGTGAATGCAATGTACTTATATATTTTTTTATTGGAATTCATTAACAAAACCACAACATTTGAATGGCTGAAAAATTAATGGGTTGCATATATAAAAATTATTCCATACATAGTGAATAAAGAATAATTCATTGTCTTTATTTAAGAGTATTTACTTGTATAGCTACAATATTTTTATAGAAGCTTATTTTATTTCCACATATTTATCATGATATATTTTTGATGGATTTATCACAGATTATTTATTTATATAGGATACATATGTATGGATATGTCATTATGATAATGGGTGGGAAATTATTTATATAACTCTCACATGCATTAGGTAAATCGTTAAATCAGAAGAGATAAATATGTTTATGTGACTGGGGAGTAATACCAATCTACTATGCTTTTTAGAACAAGGAGTAAATTTAACACCCTGTTTTTTTAAATAATAATATGCTTGATAGATTTCTTAACACATAGCATCGTTTTTAATCAAAATGTGATATACTATAAAAATATAATTATTTTAATGTGGTTGTTATAACCTTGCCATTAAATTAGAAGGTATGAATAGTAAGAAAAAATTATGAATAATATGTATAATTTTTTTATATAATTAAAATAAATTAATTAATTCATAATAAATAAGTACCCAATTTTCGATAAATTCATTTTATGCTTCAAAAATATATTTTCTTCAAAAATGATTTTAATTGTTTTTTATTGAATATTATAATTAATTTATACCACTTTTAGAAATTTAATTTTTTTAAAATGGTTATAATTTTTAAAATCATAATTTAAAAATTATCTTAGGGTGAAATTTTTGATATTTTTCTAAAAGAATTAAATTTTTAGTAAATAGTGAAAAATACCGATTTTATAGAAATTTTTCTTTTCCATTGAAGTATTTACGAATAAAAAAAATAAATTGATTTAAAAATTTCATTAGTTACTAATAATAAAAATTTATCAAATTAATTTCATTTTAATTGAAATTATTCTTAATTTTTTTATAAAAACATTTTTATACTTAAAAATGCTTTTTCTACAAAAATGGTTTTTCATCGCATTTTTTGGTTTTATTTTAAAAGTAATTTATGCCACTTATAGATATTTATTTTAGTAAAATTAATTAAATATTTGGAATAATCATTTGAAAATTTTGAAAATAGATCAACTTTTAATTTTTTCATTATGAATAGTAACTTTGGTAAATATTTATCATCTTAGTAAGGGTAAATATGATAATTAAGTTTAAAAATAATATTATAAGGCTTTAAAAATTAATATATAACCTACCTTATTTCAATTTTATGAGTTTATTTTGACCATACTCATTAATTATTCAAATATATGGCAACTTGGTGCTATTTTTCTTTGATAATGACCTTAATATTATTTTAAGTAAATAATAAATCTCAAAATGTCACTCATTGTTTTAATAACTCTAATATTTTTCATAGGGATAAAATTATTTTATGTTTATTTATAAATGGTAATTTTAATTTTTAAATAATTTTTTGAATATGAAAATTTATTTTAAATTTTAGTGATGGAATAATTACCTCAAAGTTTTACCCAACTTCGATATAGTGTAGGTGAAAGTAGTAGAGCAATCAAGTAAATGATTTTAAAAAATTAAAAAAATATATTTTTTGGGTGATTTATAGTGTTTAAATTTATTTGGGATAAATATAATGTATTATTTATGTTCTAAAGTTTTATATTCAAATTATATTAAAGTTTTGATATTTTTTAAAATTCAAATTATGTAAATAGTCTCGAAAATGACTTTAAGGGTAATTAATTTTTAATAATATTTTATTAAATGATAAATATATAATATTTTTATAGTTGAAGGTGATATGGTCTAAAATTTTAACAATTGTTAACTTATGGGTCAATTTTCCTTTTTATTGTAGCTTTCTAGTCTCCTAAAGAGTAAACAACTTTGATATCGCGGTAATTGTCAAAAGGGTTATAACAGGGGGTTAAAACTAATATATAAAGGTTAAAACATCATCTAAAATTATCTGAATTTTATTGTATGAGTGTATTTCGACTTATATCTAACCTAGATTCTAAATATATTGTTTTATATCTACTTGAAAATGAAAATTAATTTATATTAATTTAATACTTCAATTGATTCCAAGGGTGTGCCTCTCCTCTCTTATATAAGGTCACCACATATCATATCTTCCTCACACTTCTTGAATAACTTAGCTTGACTAAATCCTAAAAAAACCTCTTATTAACTTCATTATATAAATTTTATGTCTTTATACTATTAAATTACCATCCTTAGGGTCCTTGAGGAGAGATCCAAAAGTGGTTCTTTTAAAAGAAAGTAATTGTCATAATCAAACAATTTCATTTTACTTATTCTTATACCAATTTTAATTTTATCATAACCATTTCAATATAATAAAATAAGTATCTACCTTGTAATTATATGTTATTATGCCAATGTAATAACTTTATTCATCTTCTTTTTCATCCTATGTGGATGAAAACATTATTCATGTGTATGTGCGGACTACCACCACCACAAAGCGATGTGTTTTTTTCCATCATCACCTCTCATGGATGTTTATAGGGATGTATTTAATGTGTTTGTATATATATATTATTAATTTAATAATTATAATTGTGTAAAGATAATATATCATCTTTTTTCAAACCCTTCCATCCCTTGGGAAATGGTAATGTCATTCGTGCATATGTGTGGATTACCACATCCACAAAGTTATGTGAATCATTTTTCATGTACACATTTGATGGATGGTTATAAAATTATATTTAATATAAAAAAATTATTATTATTCCATGATTATTATTTTGTATATTATGTAATCATGACATCTTTAATCATGTTTAACCCACTGAAGTCATTTTTCAATTACGAACAGAACTTCTTCAAAACACCCAACATGAACTTAACCAATTAATTAATTAAATATGTAATTGAAATAAATGAAATAAATGTTTTAATTATATGGTATTAAACCTATAAAAGGTTATCAGAATAATTAAATACTTAATACAAGTTTATTATATAGTAGTTAAAGGATATACATAAAAAGTATGGACTTGAGGTAAGGGTTTTCATAACGTAAATTACATTCATTGGGATATACTTATAATTTATTGACTATATTATGCCAATATTATGTGTGAAATGACATTTGATTTTAGTATTTCATATTTCCACATATTTTTTGGGTTTTACAATTTTTACAGATAATCAATTCATTGATAAAATTATAACTTCAATGATATAATCTTTGTAGGGATTATTTGTCTCAATATTGTTTCATTGAAACATGTCTTGTATTGTGCACCTAATTCCTTATATAAGTTTTATGTTCCACCTATTGAGATATTATATAATGAATTAATCTTTCATCATGATATTTAATATTCCTTTTTATTTTTATCTTTTTTTATATATTTGTTCAAATGATATAAAAGTTTCAAGGGTTTTAATGGTCTCAATTGTAATTCCTTGATACATAATTCATGTCATACACCATGATTTATTTTATATAGAGTATTTAATATCCTATGAATGTGTTTTAACTTATTATTTCCTAGAAATTATGGGTTTTATAGAATTATGTTATTTTCTATCATTTGATTGATTTTTTACTCAAGTATTATCAAAGTTACAATGGTTTCTAGTCTCAAACTTCCTTCTTTAAGACATGTTTTAATTGATGCACTTATATTAATTTATATGGTGTTGAATATCCCTGATGGATTTTTGGACTAGTTTTTTAAAGCCTGAATATCTAATGGTTCTTATTAATTTTGGGTTTTTGTATTTTTTAACAACCTTAACTAGGGAACTCATAAGTCTGATGGAACTTGATCAAGTTTGTATAGCATTACATATCATGGAAGGAAGTTTCATGATGAAATAAATTGTTTTTGAGAAAGTCTACAGTTTGGTTGAATTGGTTATGAGTGATATATGAGTGAATTATAGATCCACATAGCTGAATTTTTAATCACACAGCTAATTTGGTGATGTGAGATTCATGTATATGTTTTTTCTATATAGGTGATTCAAGTATCCATTTCTGATACGTAGGAAAATCACATAGCCAATTCATCCATGCAACTGAATGTGTCACATAACAAAATGATTGGAGTAGATAATTTTTTAATTCAAATATATATTTTTAATGGTATATATAAGTGTTTCAATTATCTGAATGGTCTATATAGATGAATTTCCAAATATGTGTTTCATGTAGTCGATTGCTATATAGGAATTTTAAGAAGAATTTAAGTAGAAAATTTTCTATGTAGATGATTTAGAATTCAAATATATCATTTTCTACATATTATATTGATAATCAAGTATCTAATTTTTTTTTATAGTCATTTGTTCTTTATTTAGTCGATTTAGAATATTCACTATACCCAAATTGATTTTCTATAGGTTTTCAGAATTAATGTTTTTAGAGGTGATTTTTTTATGATGTTGCATGGATGTTTTTGAATGCCTCCATAATCATATGATATAGTTTATAAATCCCTAATGGATATATGGTTTTTGACTATAGTTATAGATATCATGGGGATATTGTTATTAAGTGTCTCTTTCTTTGTCAGAGCGATTAATGCGGCGGAATCTTTTGATGAGGTAATATAAAAAGAAATAGGTTGAGAAAAGAGGATTCTAGAGATAATGATAAATATTCAATGATCAATATATAATGAAACTCATTTATTAAGATGATTGAATATATGGATAATAATATTTTTGAAGTGAACATCAAGATTTTACTTTGGTAAATTATTTCATTCATATTTTTGGAGGCTCGTGGAAGTGGATCTTCATCTTCTGTTGCTGAAGCAATCTAGTTTATTTGGTAATCTTATTAATTTTGGTATTCAGATTTAGTATTGAAACATGAATCTATGATGTTGAGTTTTACTCTTGACATGTGTGGTGTAATGACACATGAATGCTTGTAAGAGTATTTCACTTGGGGATATAGTGAAAGGAATCCATGGTTGGAGGTAATAACCAACCACGACACGGAGTAGGATTTCACATTAGATCAGAAAATTATAAGAACCATGTTCGTCTTTATATTTCATTTTCATTATAGTTGGTGTGAGGCTATGTTTTTTTTTTGAGTTTATTGTACTCTAAAATGTCCTAGAAGTTTATTTTGTTTAAAATAAATTGTAAAAATTATCATCCACTAATTCAACCCCCTTTCACTATGGAGGAAACATATCATACCAGGAACTTCAAGTGTATACACTACCTCTTAAAATATGATATCATGAATATTTCTACATACATGGTATTTTATATTCCTTCTTATGTTCTTTCATTCAACTGGGGATTTATTTAAAAATTCATAAAGGGTCTTTCTTTAAAAACATTATTTTAATGTTTTTATAGAATTTTAACCAAACTCATTCCCCATATTCTTTATCTTATTTCAAGTATGATTTTTATAAACACAAATTATTTCTAGTAGTTATTTTCAATGATCTTTGTCCATAATTTAAAGGGATTTAAAAGTAAATTTCTTAACATTTTTCACATGGATAACTTCCAACTATCTTTAAAAATGTTTTAAAAGAATGTTTTTTTTAATGTTTACAACATGAATAGATTTTCCTACTGTTATTTCAATTATTTTATTTTATAACTATTTTATAATTTTCTATGGTTATTTTGAAATAAAATAATTTTCCAAATATTATATAAATTTTTATAAAATATTATAAAAATAAAAGGATATTTTCCCCATTTTCAAAGAAATTTATTAAATGTTCTTTTAAATGTTTTTTTCATCAGTGGAAATATCCTTCATTTTTTCCCTAATGATTCAAAATAGATGAATAAAAAAACCAACCATAGTTTTTTATGGATGGATTATTATTTTTTAATGATATTTTCCTGAAACTCATTTCTTTTCAACAGGTTTATCAAGATAAAAAAGTAATGATAGCTATTTTCAAGGGTGGTACATTTAAAATGAAATATTTTAAATGTTTTTTTTTTGTATTCTATAGTACTATAAAATATGTATGGATGATTAATGGTTGGTTCTGTTATAAATCAAGGATGGATGGTTCTTACATATCCCTCCAATGCATTGAGTAATGCGACAGAGTAAACTATTATATGTTACTCTTATGTGATGACAGAGTTAATTATTGTAAGTTGCTGCTAAGAGATAATTTTTTCCCAATATGAGTAGCTCCTAAGAGAAAATGGAGTTAAATTCTGTAATTTAATCCTAATAGAATGTTGTAATTATCCAATTTATGTAATTATACAATGAATTTTTTATATCCCATGATACCTACATGGTTTTACAATGCATGGTGTCAGTTATAATGGATATTTTTCTCAAGGATTTATTTCACATGGTTCAATATCATTGACTTATATGACCCAGTACATGTGTTAAAGCTTCATTCCATGTCTCATGATTTATGATAAATGTTTTTATGGGTATTAATTATCTTATTTTATTCTCATGCACTTTAATTATGTCATTATACCCCTATGAACATATTATTTCCACCGATTATATCTAATTATTAATTTTTATGTTTACCCTTACCAAGCTTTTGAGATCACCCTTCTTATAATTTACATTTCCCCGTGACAAGAAAAATGAGGTAAAATGAATTATATCTTTAAAGGTTTTATGTGTGAATAATTTTATGGGAAATTTTGAAGACTTTTTTTAAATAATAAAAGTTGTGTATAGTATGAAAAATGATCACTTAAAGACATAGATATTTTTATATAAGAGTTTTTACTAATTCTCTAAAACTATAAACCTAAAGGTCCTTCGGTATGTAAGTGATCCAATATTTTTAGTTTTTTGTATTTTGTTTTGGATCACTAAAATCGAGACACATTTATTGATATCAAATCCATAAATGTAAAGATTATATTTTTAGCATCGAATATGAGAGTTTGGGTTTGGGAATAAAATAGTTGGTATCAGAGTAGGGTTTTGATAAATTTAAAGAATATGATTATTTTATGTGAGGTTAACCTAAGTGTTATGGATAATATTATGGGTTTATAAGTTTATGGTTCATCATATGTTTGATGGAGAAAATTATTTTATTAATTTAATATATGATTACACCTTAAGGTGATTTTATCATTTTACTGTGTTTTAAGAAGTATACTCTATTGAGATAATTATGGTATATTAGATATTGGATTAACCTCGATGGCTGAAAAATGATTTTGTTAAAATGTAATTTTTGGAGATATTTATGATAATGCTAAGGATAACTATTAAGGTTTTTATTTAAAGTTGATTCTTATTATTATGGTGAAGTTAACTGCATTATATGATTTCATGGATATTCAATTTATTTTGGGAAAAAGATATTTTGAGGAGTTTTATGGTTTAGCTTTTTATGGATTGATCTATGTCAAACTTTAGGTTTTATTATTCAAGTAATAGAGATTAATGCTTTAAATATTCATTTAAATATTTATTTGGTTATTATATTATCATGTTCTAACCATTTTAGTATTAGTAAAGATGGGAATAAAGTCTTTTCATCCTTTTATATACCTCATGGTCAATCGAAATTTATTTATAATGTTTTAGGAATTAAAAATTAATAATTATAATTTGGATTAAAATATGATATAAAGGTGGAAGATTATCAAAAAACACTACTAATGGATTAAATTTCATTTATAGATTTGATGAAAATCAAGTAAATATATTTCCTTATGTTCTTAATCTGGATGGTAAGGGAATTCCTTAACTCTAGGAAAAACATATTAAAATAAAAATCTTATCATATTACCTTTATATATAATGTATTAATGGTATTATTAATCCCTATTTATTTATGGTTTTGTGGTAATAAAATTTTTCATGATCATGTTCTCTATAACTCGCTATTATTCCATAGAAGTTATTGTTTCTCTTCTATACCCATATTTTCACTTCCCACCAATGTTATCATTATGTGGGAACTCTGTTATGTATTATTCCAAGTGACCATTATATTTCCCTTTTTTATTTTTTTTAAAGTTGTTTTATTATTCCTTTTATGATTTTGTTTTTAAATCATGTAATTTTTAAATATTAAAAATGTTTTTCCTAGCATGATCTTATATTTCATCACTCACTCCATATAATTGAGTTTGAAAAAAATTATTTTAAACCATTTTTATCAACAAAAAGATAAAATTGAGTTGAAAAAATTAATATAAGGGGAAATAATGCAACAACTTCAAAATTTAGTTTAAATTAATATTATGCTTGATGTATTTCTTAACACGCAACACCGAGCTTTAAGAAAATTACAATATACTGTAAAAATATTAATATATACATATGACTGCAATAACCTAGCCGTTAAATTGGAAGGTATGAATCATGAGTAACCATATTATAAAAAATATTTATAATGGTATTATATAAATAATTCTATTACTTAATTCAAAATAAATAAGTTCTCTCTTTTTCGTAAATCCATTTAATTCTTTAAGAATTGGTTTTCTTCAATAATGGTTTTTATTTCTCTTTGTGAGTGAATATTATAATTAACTTATGAAACATTTAGAAATTTATTTTTTTAAAATGATATAATTTTTTAAATAATCATTTAAAAATTAAAATATGGTTTAATTTTTGTATTTTCATGAAAATAATAAATTTCCATTGAATAGTAAAAAATACCGATTTTATAGAAAACCATTTTTCCATACAGTTATTTACAAAGTTCCATTTTGAATTAAATTTATTTTAAAAATTAACATATTAATTTTTATTAAACTTAATAATGTTTATGTAATTATAATCATAATTATGATTAATTTTTATATGAAAACATTTTTATACTTAAAAATACATTTTTCAAGAAAACTGGTTTCATCATGTTTTTCAGGTTTATTTTAAAAGTAATTTATTCCAATTATAGGTATTTATTTTTAAAAGAATAATTAAATATTTAGAAACAAATTTTATTAATTTTTGGAACATTTCAACTTTTTTTTTCATTATGAATAGTAACTATAGTTAATATTTTTCACCTCAGTGTGGGTAAATCAGGTAACTATGATTACAAATAATGTGATAAGGATTTAAAAATATATATGTATAACTTAACTTATTTATATTTTATGAGTTTATTTTGTCTATACTCATACAGTATTTGAATATATGGAAACTTGGTACCATTTTTCTTTGATAATGACCTAAATATTAGTATAAGTAAAGAATAAATCCAAAATATCACATCCTTTGTTTTAATAACTCTCATATTTTTTGATAGGGATAAAATTAGGATATGTTATGTTATAAATGTTTATATAAAATAATAAATATATATATATATATCTTGGTATTTTTTTATTTTTTTTTTGATATAATTATTAGCTTAAATGCTTACGAAATTCCGGCATAATATAGTGAAAGCAGTCGAAAAATCAAGTAAATGATTTCAAAAACATACAATGTAATATTTTTTTGGTTGATTTATAGTGTTACATGATTTTTTGTATAAATATAATGTATTATTTATGCTTAAAATTTTATATTCAAATTAAAATTACTATTTTGATATTTTTAAAATTCAAATTATGTGAATAGTATCGAAAATGACTATAATGGTGTTTCATGTTAAATAATATTTTATTAAATGATAATAATATTATCTTTATACAAGTGGATGGGATATGGTTTATAATTTTAACTACTTCACACTTATGTGTCACTTTTCCTTTTATATTAACATTCTTGACCCCTAAAGAGTAAAAAAACATTGATATCATGGTAATCGTAAAAGGGTTTAATGGGGGGTAAAACTAATAGATAAGGTTAACACATAACCTAAACATGTATAAATTTTATTATGTGAGATTATTTTAACATATATATATCCTATATTATAAATATATAATTTTAGATCAACTTTAACATTAAAATTAATTTATATTAATTTAATTCTTTACGTAATTCTAAGGGAGTCTCCTTCATCTCTTATATACGGGCACCACATATCCTATATTCCTCACACTTCTTTATCTACTTATCTCAAAAAAAACTATCGAAAACTATTATTAAATTCATTATCAACATTCTACAGTTTCTTTTCTTCTTAAAATACCACCCCTTGGGTCCTTCATGAGAGATCCAAATGAGGTTCTTCAAAGAGGTGGAAATCATCTTAACCAATCATTTTCATTTTACTTCTTAGTCTACCTCCTTATATTTTACCCAAACTATTCCAATATAATAAAATAAATATCTCTTATATAATTAGATTTTATTATGTTAATTTCATAAGCTTATTCACCTCATTTTCCATCCCTTGGGGAATGGAAACATCGTTCATGTGTACATGTGGACTACAACCTCCACGAAGCAACGTGCTTTTTTCATCACTGCATATCATGTATATTTATAATTATGGATTTATTGTGTATATATATATATATTATTAACAACATAATTATAATTATTTAAATTTAATCATAAATTGTCTTACCCTTCCATCTATTAGAAAATGGTAACATCATTTGTGTGTACATGTGGATTACCACCTCCATGAAGTGATGTGATTCAATTTTCATGTAATAAAATCATGGATGGTTATAAAATTTTATTTAATGTACAAAAATGAAAATTATTACATTATTATTATTCTATAGATGATAAAACTAGGACATATTTAACCATGTTCAACCTACCAAAGTCATTTTGTAATTACGAACTGAACGTCCTCAAAACACCCAATGTGAAATTAACCAATTATGTAATTAAATATATAATTAAAGTAAATGAAATAAATGGTTTAATCATATATTATTAATTATTTAAAAGGTTCTTAAACTATAAAATAATTAATAAATTTTTATTATATAGGTGTTAATTGAAATACATAGAAATTCTGAACTTGAGGTTAGGGGTTTCTTAACTCAATTTACATTAATTGGGTTATACTTATAGTTCATTAACTATGTTATGAAAATATTATGTGTAAAATGAACTTTAATTTTATAGTTTTGTATTTAATTATTTTTATTTTTATAATTGTTACACATAATAACATAATTGATTAATTTCTAACTTCATTGATACGATCTTTGTAAGGATTATTCATCTCAATGTTGTTTCTTTGAGACATGTATTGTATTGTGCACCTAAATCATTTTATAAGGTGTATATTCTGAATATTAAGATATTATATCATAAATTAATATTTTATTCTGATATTTAAAGTTCCTTTATAGTTCTATCTATCATGATATATTGATTTAAATGTTATAAAAGTTTTAAGTGTTTTCATGTTCTCAATTTCAATTCTTTGAGACATAATTCATGTTATACATCATGGTTTTTATATATGGAATAATTAATTACTATTTAATGTGTTTTAAAAAATATTTCATAGAAATTATGGTTTTTATATAATAATTTTATGTTTTTTCATTCAAAGAATTGTTTATTCAAGTATTTCCCAAGTTGTAAGTCTTTCTCCTCTTAAACTTCATTCTTTGAGAGATGTTTTGATTGATCAACCAATATTAAATTATATTTTGTATACAATTAATTTTGAAATATAATATCATGAATATTTTTATAATCATGATATTATATGTTACTTTTATTTTCATTCTTTCAAATGGTTTTTGATTTTAAAATTTCGTAAAGGGTTTTTCTTTAAAAATGTAGTTTTAAATTTTTTAAATACTTTTAACCAAACTCTTTCTCCACATTATTTATCTTATTTCAAGAAATTTATTATATAAACATAAAATATTTCAAAGATTTTTTTTTAAAATATCTTTAACCTTATTTTAAAAGGTTTCAAAATTAAATTTTTTAATGTGTTCTGCATGGATCACTTTTGACTCTCTTTACAGGATTTTGAAAAGAATGTTTATTTTAACATTTATGATATGAACCTATTGTCGCGGTATCCTGAAATTTATTTAATTTTAATCCTCTATAATTTTTCATGATTATTTTAAAATAAATTTTTTTCCCCATTATTATGGGAATTTTTAAAAAATATTATCAAAAGAAATGGATATTTTCTAATGTTTTCAAAGAAATGTTTAGATGTTATTTTAAATGTATTTTTCATGGAAATATCCTTTATTTATTTATTATAATTAAATTTAAATATGATCCAATTATTCCATTCTTATTATTTTTCTTTATGATTTGTGATTATATTAAATATATTTTCATGGAGACTATTTCTTGTCCACAGGTTAATCAACCAAAAAAGGAATGATTATTGTTTTCATGGGTTTAATATTGAAAATTGTAATATTTTAAAGGGGATTTTAATTATATGGTACTTGTAAATATGTATAAATTATTTAATGGTGGTTATGTTATAAACCAAGGATGTGTGGTTCCATTATAGTCATCCAATTCACTGGGTAAAGTGATAGAGTTAGCTTTTGTAAGTTACTACTATGAGAAAATAGAGTTTTCTATTATATGTTACTAACAAGAGATGATGAAGTTTATAGAATATAGTTTGATACTAAGATACTATGGAGTAAAATTTTTGTTTTACTCATAATATAATGTTGGAATTATCCTGTTTATGTGAATATATGATGAATTTTTGATGTTTCAAGATACCTGCATATTTTTTCAATGATTTATATGAGTTTTATTGGATCCTTTTCTTGAGGATTGTTTCCCCATGGATCATTATTATTGAATTATATGAATATTATCTTAAATATTTATTCCATGTATGATAATTTATTATCCTTGTTTTTATGGTTATGTATTCTCTTATATTATGCTCATGAACTTTGATTATGTCATCCTACCATTATTCTCATCTTATATCCACTGATTACATTCAATTGTGAATGCTTATGTTTAACCTTAATAAGTGTTCGAGATCACCCATATTATGTTTTCCATTTCCCTAGGTTAAAAATAATGATATTAAATGAATTATTTTTAAAAATGTTCTATGAGTGAATAATTTTATGGGATATTTGAAAGACTTATTGTGAAATAATAAAAGTCGTGTATAGTATAAAAAATGATCACATAAATACATGAGTATTGTTATGTAAGATATTTTTTTAATTCATTAAAACTATAAACCTAAAATGTCCTTGGGTATTTAAGTAATTAAATATTTTCATTTTATTTTTTATGTTTTTTATCGCTAAAATTGGGTCATGTTTATCAGTATTAGAGATAGAAATGTAAATATTATGTTTCTAACATCGAATATGGGAGTGATTTTTTGGGGGATATTATAGTAAACACAATCAATTATGTTTACAGAAAAAGTGGATTGGTATTAATCCCAAGTACCATAAACATATCTATCTATTGTAATATAATATGTTTATGGGATTGGGGAGTAAAAACTATAAAATATTTTATAATGATATTTTAATAGATCCTTGACATATAATTTAAGCTTCCATGAAAATGAATATGTTTTATTCATACACAATACCATATTTCAATGCAATACCACATTCCTATAAAATGGAACAATTTTATGTCCTGCCACATTTTTATTTTTCATAGTCATGTATTTTGTTATGATTTCAAAATCTTATTCTACGTTGTATTTTATGATTATATGAACATCCATTATGGATTAAATTCTAAAAACAACATTTTATTACTATGTAATATTTCATCATCATTATTTCTTAATATTTAATTATTTTATTTAGTTATTCATGATGGTTTTCCCTTGATCATGTATATTATTGGCATATAAACTATTGATAATTTCTATATGTTCCATTAAAATTTATTTACCCTAAATGAGATTTTAACTCACTCTATTTTTATGTTTCCCCATTTTCCTAAGTAGTTGAAGAAGTGATTTTGGTCATATTATAACAGATTTGAGAAGAACAATATCATTTTGTTTTATAGGTTTATGAATTAATATGTACCTATATCAAATAGATGCAAAACATTTTATTCTAGAAGCTAGTTGTATTTTATATTCGGTGTAATATTTATGTTTCTTTTGCAACAGATATGGAAGTCCGTGTTTTGGGTACTTCAACTCTCAATTTCATTGCAATATATAATATGATTTGTTATAGTATTTTTTCAAAAAACATTCCAATTTCTTCCAAGTTTATATTTCAATTTTATTATTGTCCCCATAGAATATTTTTTCAAGTATATATCCCATTTTTTCTCATCAAACTATTTTTAAATGATATTACTATGCGGAAGGAGGTATATCATATAACACCATATTCATTTATTAATATCTATTGATTTTTTATAAAAACATTTACTGTAAATTTTTATTTATTTCAATGTTTATATTTAATTTTTGTACAACACACAAATACATTATCCATGATAGATTACTCATACCACTTTTCATAAAACATAATCATATGAAAATAATCCAATGATTTATGCATCACTATATAAAATTCAATGTATGCAATGATTTATGGATATGAAATACATAAGTAAGAATTTATTATTCACATCCTTTGTCCTCACTTTTCATCAATTATTTATGATAACAAATTCTTTATCATTGCATCTTCTAATATTGTATCCATTAGTAAATTTCTTTCCATTTAAATACTCACATTACCTTATAGATGGTAGCAGAGGACATGTAGTTTCAAAGGGTAATTAATAGTATTTCGATGGTCACATGGACTCAATGATTTTCATTATAATTATAACATGGACACTTCATTATTCTATATTCCCGAATAGGACCTCATGTTTGGATTTCAGTGAAATTATAATATATTCTATTATTATATTGATTTTCCATATACTTGAAACTTTCCTAACATGATTAAATACTCAATTTTCACCTTGTGAATGATGTATAACATATTCCTCTAATTGGATTGTATTAACCTATAAAAATATATCATTAAATTGATTAGTTAAAACAATTTTTAATGACACGTATTCATTTCTACTATATAAGTAAATCCTTTAATGAAAATCACTCATTGTTTAGTCACGTGTTTCTATTGTTTGTATCATCTAATTTACATATCAGAATGAACCTTACACTTCATGATATTTTTATATTACCAATTAAATTCCATAGGTTAATTGAAATATTTTTTTGAATGATTCATGATAAAAAATTTACGTTCATATAGCACACATATGCATATATATATAATATTATAGGATAGGTGGAAACAAAATTTTATTCCCATCACATGAATTAGTCAAATCATGATATCACACAAGATGATTATGCCATAGAATAAGTGTATTTCAATTTTTCTATTTCCCAACGCACCATAAGTAGTTTTCCATTTCAATTATAAAATGGACAATATGTAACTAGACCACATGTAACTAGACTTTCCCAATATGTCATGGTCTAGAAATAGGCATCCCTTTACATTATGTTATGGATGAGATATGGTTAATTTTTTACAAAATATTGTGAAGGATTATCTGAATAATCATTATATATGATATTATTTAATTAAGTATAAGTAATATTCAAATGTCATGCAATATTTTCAATATATTCTGTTGAGACCAAGAAACATTAAGGTGTTTGTGAAGTAAAAACAAGTTGGTTATTAAGAAATAAGTATTTATATAAGTGTTTACTTTTGTTTTCTCTCATAAATCACTTTAGTATATTGATCTTTCCTAATGAAGTTTTGAACATAGATTTTTTTAAGATATGGAGTCCAACCGATCAAGTACAACAGACTGAGTCCAACAAACCAAGGATAACAAAAACAAATTTCACAATATCATCATGATAAGATGTTCCTTAAAATAAAACTAGGAGATTCTTTTCTATTCTTAATATTAGAAAATATCATGGTCTTTATAAGAAATTCATGATCCTATATAATGTTGTTAAAATAAAAAAGTTGGTAGAACATGGTGGAACTATTGTTCCTGAACAAAGATAAGTGTTTTTGAAGTTCTGTCAAATAAATACCTGTATAAAGTATGTCAGAAAAACTTATAAAAAGATAAATATGTGAAGTGATAATGTCTCAAAAATAGGTATTTGAGAAAATTCCTTAGATAGAGTTCACCAAATTAACTTTTAAAAATTCATCAAATTGAGTATATCAGGTGGACTTTTACAAATTCATCATAAAAAGTCGGACAAAAAAACTTTTGAAAAGTCATCAGATAGAGAAGTTGTTATAATTATAAGAAAAGAAAGTTGGAAGGAATTTATCATAAGAAGTTACTCAAATAGCCCTGAGAAGAGGGAACATGAAAATATTACCAGGAAAACAAGTATGAGTTTTACCGGATAAAGGAGTTCCTATGAATTTTTAATAGATTAATGTTTTTAAAATCATTTTACAAGGTTTTAATAATGAAATTAAATTTGATGATGATGAGATGGAAGTTCAACACTCCAATAATGATGATGTAAGGATCATAATTCTAGATGATATTTAAGAAAGGTTGTAATAATGTTGATGATGAGTTTTAAGGAAGTTGTTATAATGATTGTAGGATCCTATTAACTTGGAGGTTTTAATGTAGCCAACTGAACAAAGTTTGAGTAGTGTCTTCAATGTTTGAGAGGGAAATTTGAATTTTAAGTTTGCGCTACTCCCTACATCTTAGTAGAAATGATGCCTATAAAAAGGGGAGTTGGTGCATTGAGAAGAGGATGGAAAATATAGTTGTTCTTGGGTAGAGTGTTGAAGAAGTAAAGTGTTGTGTTACTAAAAGGAGTTTTCCAATCAATTGGAATTGGATGAACAATGTGACAAAGTGATTTTTTTAAAATAAAAGAGGTGATCAGATGAACATGGGATGAATATATTGGACCGAGTGAATCAGACCGAGGGCACCCAATGAAGAAGTGATCAGACAGAAATTTTTATATAAGATGATAATCGGAATCCAAAATGTGAGATTTAATGAATCTGTTACATATAAAGACCATCATGAAGTTGAAGGTGATAGTGGGAACAAAGAATCAAAATGTCATAAGAAAGTGAATCTTAAAGGTACACCTTAGCATATGACACTAGAACCAGGGGAGCCTACCCCTCAAATGGTGTTGAGGAGATCAACAAGGGTTAGAAATCTTGTGTAGAGGTATTCAACATCCTTATATTATTTGTTATTGATTGATGGTGGATAACCAGAATGCTTTAAAGAAGAAATGCAGTTGAAGGAGTCAAGAAAGTGGGAGTTGGCTATGAAGGAGGAGATGTCTTCAATACATGAAAACAATACTTGGGATTTGAAACCTCTCCCACAAGGAAAGAAAATATTGTAGAACAAATGAGTTTATTAGGTCAAGGAAGATCATGATAGAAAGAGGAGGTACAAGGCAAAGGTTGGTGGTAAAAGGACTTCAATAGAAGGAAGGTGTGGATTTCACTGAAATTTTCTCACCTATAGTGAATCTTACACTACGGAAAAAATGGGCCCTTGCGACGGCCTATTTGTGATGGGCCCATCACCTATCGCAAAAAGTCTATTGACAAGGACTATTTACGACGATATTCGTTTCTCATCATAAATAGTCATTTCTAAATAATTATCTGTGATGGGAAAAAATTCCCATCGAAAATACCATTGGTGCAGTTTATATGACAAACCACAAGAAATGTATTTATGATGGGATTATATTACCGTCGCAAATAAACTATCAATATAATGGTATTTACGATGGGACCCGTTGCAAATAATTTTTTTTACCACCGACGCGGTTATTTTTGGTGGGTACTATTTGTGACGGGTCCCATCACAAAAAAAATACTATTTGCGATGGGAGACCCATCACAAATAGTATCATCACAAATTATCTAACCTATATATACCACCCACTCGTATTATTTTCACTTTCTCCTCATTTTCCTCGAATCTCTTTTTCTCTTCTCCTCTTCTTGTCCTTAAATATTTAAAAAAAAATTCAATTTTATAGGGATGCAAATATTTGGCTTTGGATCTGATGAAAAAGTTTAGTTTTAAGGTATTTATTTAATGTTTTTATATATTGGTTAGTTTTTTTTATTTTATTTTAGTAATCATTGTTATTAATTATCCATATTTCTTTTATTATAATTACTTTTTTTTGTAGTAATTAGTTTTAACTATAAGTAATTATTTTTAATTAGAAGTATTTAGTATTAATCGCTAGTAATTATTCGTAATTAGAAGTAATTAGTTTAAATTAGTATAAATTGGTTTTAATTATTAGTATGTAATTAATAATAATTATTAATAATAATTAATAATTATTAATAATTATTAGTAATTAGTAATAATTAGTTGTTATTAATAATAATTAGTGGTAATTGTTAATAAATAGTGGTAATTAGCAATAATTAATACTAATTAGTAATAATTAGTAATAATTAGTGGTACTTAATAATAATTAGTAATAATTAGTGGTACTTAGTAATAATTATTAACAATTAGTAATAATTAGTGAAAATTAGTTTTAATTAGTAGTAAATATAAATAATTAGTGATAATTAGTAATAATTAGAGGTAATTAGTAATAATTAGTAACAATTAATAATAATTAGGGGTACTTAGTAATAATTTGTAATAATTAGTGATAATTAGTAATAATTAGTGGTATTTCATAATAATTAGTAGTAATTTGTAATAATTAGTAGTAAACAGTAATAATGAGTTGTAATTAGTAATAATTAGTAATAATTAGTTGCGCTTAATAATAATTAGTATTAATTAGTATTAATTAGTAGTAGTTAGTATTAATTAGTGGTAATTAGTGTTAATTAGTAATAATTATTGATAATTAGTGGTAATTAGTAATAATTAGTAATAATCATCAATAATTAGTGGTAATTAGTAATAATTAGCAACGATTAGTCATAATTAGTGGTAATTAGTAATAATTAGTGATAATTAGTAATAATTAGTGGTAATTAGTAATAATTAGTAATAATTAGTAATAATTAGTGGTAATTAGTAATAATTGGAAATAATTAGCTTTAATTTGTGATAAATAGAAAAATTAGTGATAATTAGAAACAATTAGAGATAATTAGTAATAATTAGAAACAATTAGCGATAATTACAAATAATTAGAAATAATGAGAAATAATTAGCTATAATGAGAAATAATTAGTAATAATTATTAATAATTAGTTAAGATTAGAAAAAAATAGTAAAACATAGTAACAATTAGTAAAACATAGTAATAATTACTAAAAAATAGTAAACATTAGTAAACATTAGTACAAATTAGTAAACATTAGTAAAAATTAATAATAACTAGTAATAATTAGTCATAATTAGTATTAATTAGTCATAATTAGTCATAATTAGTAAAAATTACTCATAATTAGTCATAATTAGTAAAAATTAGCCATAACTAGTAATAATTAGTAAAAATAAGTGGCACTTTGTAATAATTAGTAATAATTAGTGGTACATGGTAATGATTAGTAATAATTAGTGGTAAATAATAATATTTATTAATAATTAGTGGAAATTAGTGTTAATTATTAATAATTAGTAATAATTAGTAGTAATAAGTAATAATCATTAATAATTAGTAATAATTTGTAATAATTGGTAATAATTAGAAATAATTAGTAATAAATTATGGTAGTTGTCAATAATTAGTCATAATTAGTGGTAATTAGTAATAATTAGATATAATTTGTAATAATTTGTAATAATTAGTGGTAATTAGTAATAATAAGTAATAATTAGTAATAATTAGTGGTAATTACTAATAATTAGTAATAATTAAAATTAATTAGTGGCCATTAGTAATAATTAGTAATATTTAGTGGTAATTAGTTTTACTTAGTAATAATTAATGGTAATTAGTGGTATATAGTAATAATTAGTGGTACTTAGTAAATTTGTTTGAAATTATGTCTCTAATTAGTATAATTAAAAAAATAGAATAATTGTATACGAATTAATTTAAAATACTATATATTGTGTAAAATTTTTAAAATTAATATAGATTCGTGTAAATTTAATAAAAGTAGTTTAAATTAATAAAAAATCATATACATGAATAAAAATAGTTTAAATTTATTATAAATTATTACGAAATAATATAAATTATTCAAAATTATTGGAAAAGTGAAAATTAGATAGGTCGTTAATTTTTAGGTCATGAACAATGAAAAAATTGGACATGGTTGACCCAAATTGTTCATTTCTCATGAACTAAAGATTTCATATTCTATGATTTACACCTTTTATAATTTATAATATACTTGATTACTTTGTATTAAATTTTATTAATTTTTATTAATTTATAAAAATATGTCAATTTAAACTAATTAATAGTAAATTTAATCTAATTTATACTAAATTGTAAAAAATGGTAATTAATAAAAAATATATATATTAATAAGTTCAAATCACATATAGTTTAATTTAAATAATACATTATTAATTTTATATAATTAAAATACATAATATTTATAAATTTTTTGGATAATTATGGACCAAGGAAATAATTTTAATTTTTTTATTTTCTACTGTTTTTTAGAACTTCATTTTATTATATCAAATTAATCATACTTTTTATATTTTTTTATAGAAATATAGAACAAGGAAATATACAACAGTCTTTATTACATGATCAAGATTCGATAAATCATCACAGGTATCAAAACAATTCTAGTATAATTCATGTTTATATTCAGGGTGTTGAATCTTTTTTATCATTTTCACCATCAAAACCAAAAAAATCAGAAGGGACAATTAAGTGTCTATATAAGAAATGTGATCTGAGGAGGTTAGACACATTTGACAATGTTCGGGGCCATCTATTGAATTTTGGTTTTTGAAAATATATTTTTTTTTTATCAACATATTGAACATAGTTTCAGAGATAATATTATTAATTTGGTTCCCAATCCATCATGGTTTCAAACATTAGTACATGATGTTACTGATTAGTCTTTTCAACAAACTAAAACCTAGGATGTTATTGATTTCACTCCTGAGTTAGAACCATCTCAATTTTATGAGTTTTTGAATTCTACTAAGCATGATATATATCCTGGTTGTAAGATAAGATAATTTAAAGCTACTGAAAAATGTATGGATATTAAATATAATAATGGAACATCAAATAGTTGTTTTGATCATATAATCTATTTGGTTAAATCACTTTTACCTGAATTAAATGTGTTGGCTATAAATTTATATGAGAGGAAGAGGATGGTTCATAATTTACGTCTTAGTTATCAGAATATTTAAGCATGTTCAAATGATTTCATCTTATATTATGGTAAAAATGAGTTGTTAGTAAATTTTCCTATATGTGGACAATAGAGGTACAAATAGGATCAACTATGGAATTATGGATTTATTAATGTTAAACAGTTTAGGTATTTCCTACTTATACCCAAATTGTAGCATTTATTTATTTCTCAGAACACAATGTCATTGATTTCATGGAACACAAACAATATTTCAACCAATAAAAGATTAAATTATTAATATGATGGTGATTCATGGAATTATTTTGACCAAGTACATTCATATTTTGATTCAAAATCCCAAAATTTGTGATTGGGTCTTCCTACTGATGGTTTCTATTCATTTAGTTCGTACGATAGTTAATATTTTTGTTGGTCCATCTTTAAGACTATGTTGAACTTACCTCCTTAGGTGTTGATGAATGATCCATATATATTTTTCACCTTATTAATTAATGGACATCTAAAAATAATATCTATGTTTATTTAAAGCCATTTATTGATGAGTTAAATTTATTGTGGTGTAATGGTGTCAGTACATATGATGTTGTTGTGAAACAAAATTTTCTAATTAAAGATACATTAATGTGGAAAAGTAGTGACTTTCCAATATATGGAATATTTTCTGGATGGAGTAAACATGGTCCAAAATCATGCCCATACTGTATGAGTGAAATCAAATCATTTATGATCATCAATGGGAGAAAAGATTATTTTTCCAACTGTCATCGCAGATTTCATTCTACTGATCATCCTTTCCAAAGGAACAAAAATAATTTCAAAAAAGGTAAAATTAAAAGAGATGGAACTCCAGAAATTATCTTAGGTATTGATTTAAAATATATTGTCTCTTCATTACCTCCCATTACATTTGGACAGACTAGAAACCAAAAAAATAGATGGCTTTAGGAAATATCACAGTTGGATTAACAGAGTATTTTTGGGATCTTGCATATTGGTATGATTTGTTGGTCCATAACATGTTGAATTTCATACATATTGAGAAGAAATATTTTGATAATATATTTTATACAATCATGGACACACCTGTTAAGATCAAATATAATGTAAAGGCATGATTAGATCTTTCCAAAATTTACAGGCGACCAAAACACGAGTTTCTTGAGAATAACAGATCACTAATGTTAATGAAATCAAAAGCAGCTTATAAACATTCCAAAGAAAACCATTTTTTTAATGGATTGAAGATATGATACTATTATATGGTTATGTTTCCAATTTGGATAGATGTGTCAGAAATAATCATATTACCACATTAAAAAGTCATGATTGTGATGTTATGTTGGAAATACTTTTACCAATTAGTTTTATAGATTTTTTGAATTCTTTGATTTGAGATGAAATAATAGAAATATAATATATTTTCTGATTTATATGTGTGACGGAAATAGACTATGATTTACTTAGTAAACAATAAGAAGAATTTACTTTAATTTTATGTAAACTGGGAAAAAAATCTTTCGTATTTCTTTTATTCAATGGAACATTTGAGGTTACATTTGTCACATGAATAAAAATGTGGATGGGCAGTACCATTTTTATAGATGTATCCATATGACAGATGTATGTAGAAACTGAATAAAAAGGTATGTAATAAAGCAACAGTTAAAGAGTCAATTGTAGAATCTTATTTCTAGGAGAAAATTTTATTTTTCTGCTCCCATTATTTTCAACCTAAATATCCTTCAAGACATAATCAAATAGTTCGTAATGAGGGAAATGTTGAAAATGAACAGAACATTCAATTATTATATTTTAATCATCCTAAAATTTTCTTCGGTGGATTTTATAAATGGTGTCTTTTGGATGATGAACATCACAGGGATCATATATATGTTCTCCTCATCTCTGAAGAAATGACACATTATTTTCAGTGAGTTATACTACAACATATTATTTAATTTTTTAAAAAATAAATGAATTTAAACTATTATATTTGTAGATTATGTGATGATCATATTAATAAAAAATTTCCAAAAATTACAATAGCTGCTCATGAAGAACACTGACAACATATTTTTTCCTACTAGTTTCAAGCACTAGTACAATAAATTGTTTATGGATTGAAATATAAAATCAAATTTTTATTTTCTATATTGTTATTATTTTCAGTTTTGTAGGTATCAAAACAAACCAATAAAATTGATAATAGATTGCATGTATTGGGTAACCCACCATCTGAAATGGTTAAATCTTATAATACATATGTGTTGAATGGTTTTCGATTTCATACACATGCATAAGGTGGATAAAAACAACAGATTTTGGTGTCTATTTGATAGGATATCATAATATATAAAGTTATTTTTACTTTTATGACATGATGGATGAAATAATTGAGTTGTTTTATGTTGGAAAAAATTATGTAATGATGTTTAAATGTCCTGGGTTTGATACTGATAGAGGATTGTGTGTTCATCTTTGCCATGTAATAATTGATATTATATATAACAGACTTCTTGCAGTAAATGAAACATTTTTATTTACTCATTAAGAATACAAAATATATAATTCCAATTATTTTTCTTCTTCAAGAGAGTTAATTGATTGGTGGAGCATTATAAAAATTAAATCCTGTGAAAATCATTTTATGAAAAGTGAATTTGGTTCTATTGAAGTGCATGGAATATAAAATTTTCAAGAGAAAACTCCAAATACATATTTTTAATGAGGAGACACAAATATTAATGATGACACCCCATAGTTATGTGTCAATGGTGTTGATGTTTTTGATGATGTAACAAATGAATTTGAATTAACTAGTTATGATGAAGCTAAAACCGCTATAGAAATTAATGATACTGAGGAGGAAGATGAAGATACGAACACCATCATATACGAATATGAAAATGATGATGAATAATAAAACTATTAATTGTTAGTTATAGTCAAAATAAATAAATAAATATAATATAATATAATACTCATTTTTAGTTATTTTCTAACAACATTCTTTTCCTGTTTTAGATGGATGACAAGACTTATGATGATCTATACCATATCCTCTTGGAGAATGTACTTCTTGGTGATGAACCTGATTCTTTATCATTAGGCCCTTAGGTTTCTAGTGGTTTATCATCGACTCTGAGGGGTTAGGGACATGTGATATTGATGATTCCTGGCCCTATTTCCAAGCGATGTCCACATCTTGAGTTCAATTCACACACAGAGAGAGGTAAGTTCAGTTTTGTATTTCAATTAGTTTTCATTAATTTTCATTAATTTATTTATAGATAAATTTTTTATTATTTTTTCTATTTTTTTCATAGCTTTACACATATAGCTATTGGATGAGTTCGGTTTTGTGGAAATATTTTTTTTGAAGCATGGGTGATGTGGGATCTGATTCCCATTGAAGTCCGACATTACATGTATGATCATTGGATGATACATAAATGAATAATAGTTATTTTGAGATTTATTTAATTATTAAATTTCTATTATTAATTATATGTAGGGTTTATGGTATCTGTCGATGATAGAATGCAAACTTTTATTTGGGAGGCCTGGGAGGTCTTTATGCATGATAGTTGTTGTCAGGTTTTACACAATCTGAGGAGTAAAACCATGAAGAAAGCAAAAGTCATGGATTTTGATCAGTCTTGATTATCCCACCCACTAGATTACATATCATATCAGGTTTGTGATGGATTATGTTCATACTATATGGGAGATAGTTTCCATAGGAGGGAATCATTAGGCCAATAGAACCGGGGGAGGTAGGTGGTGACACATCAGGCTGGTAGTTGTACATTCAGTACACATCGATGACATATGGTAAGTAATTTTTTTTATAATTTATATAAAATTAATTATAAATTTTTTATTTTATATTCATATAGACATTTAAACATCCTAATATTATAGAGTTTGATATCTATAAGAGGATGTACAACAATTCCGTCACTCGAGATATTGCGGGTTTTCACTGGTGTCATATTTTGGTAAGTATATTTTTTCATGTTTTAAATTTTTTCAAAAATTAATATTAAAACTATTTGAATTTAGAATTAAAATTTATGGAGTTAAATGAGGCCATGAATTCTCAGACACAAGATGAGAGTTAGGCTGAGACCGAGAGTCAGGCTACCTGTGCAACAGGATTTGATGACGCAACATGGATGCATGTGACATAGTATTATTTTTAGAAGGGCCAAGTGGTTTGTATAAATTCTTGATTAATGCATACTAGTTATTATGGTATTGTTTCATGGTCAGTTTCCAGCTTAAGGGGAGCTCATAGATATTCGTCTACATCATCCTCACGGTATGAGGAGCAACATCAAGTACAAAGTGAGGTTATATAGGCCATGCATATAGAGTAGAAATAGTTCCATCAACAACATGAGTAGGATGAGGAGAAGATGTGATGACATCCCCAATAGTAGCATGATCAGATGATAATGTACATGAGATGACTGTGTCAGGGTGTTGGGATGGAGTTCCCTCCCCCCTCCTCTTCCAGACGACCCTCCCCTTCCCCCACCCCCTCCACGGTGATGTACACATTTATTATCTTAACATTTTAATGTAAATATTTTTTAATATTTTTATTATTTTATATTTTTATATTTTTATTTATTATATTTTTTAAACAAATTAATTTTTTTAATTTTTTTAATTTTTTTATATTTTTCTTTTTTAAATTTCTTTTAACTTATTTGTGATAGAACAACATATTGTCGCAAATACATTTTTGCAATGTTTCACTTGGTCCATCACGAAGACCTTTTTAAATAATTCGGTTAAAAAATATTTGCAAAGGGAGGGTGGCCCGTCATAAATAATTTTTTGTGACAGGTCACTTGGCCCATCAAAAATACTTTTATAAATAATCTGGTTAAAAAATATTCGTGGAGGGACTAAGTCTCATCACAAAATATAATTTTTTACCATGGTCCATGACAAAAAAATGTATTTTGCGACATTGTTTTCAGTGATGGGTAATTTTTCATGCTAACCCATTGCAAATTACCCACCAAAAATAATAAATTTTTCAGTTGTGTTACCGCCATACGGGTGGTTTTCAATACTATTACATCAGAAGACTTATACCTAGAGTAGCTTCAGACCAAGACTTATTTTCTTCATATAAGTATGGATGAGGACATCTATATGTAGAAACCATAGGGGTGTGTTGAGTCATGGAAGGAAGACCTCATGTGAAAACTCTAAAAGGGATTATATGGGTTGAAGCAGGAACTCAGACAGTGGAATAAATAGTTTGATTGATTTATGACTAAAAATAAATACAAACAGAGTATCATGGTTCAATGTAGCTACACCAAGTATCTTGGGGATGAATACATCATACTACTTCTATATGTGGATATCATGCTCATTATAGGATCATGTATACATAGGATTCATGAGATGAAAGGATAGATAAATATGGAGTTTGAGATTAAAGATCTTGGAGAAGCTAGAAATATTTTGGGGGTGAAGATCAAGTGAGATCGTACAGCTCAAACTTTGATGTTATCACATGCTGACTACATTGGAATGGTTCTAATAATACTTAGTATGCTGTAAGAAAATTCAATATCTATTACCCTATAGATCCATTTCAAATTATCAAAGGAGTAATCGTTAAAGATAGTAGAAGAGGTTGAGTACAATGAAAATGTTTCATATGCATCAGTTGTTGGAAGCCTAATGTATGACATGGTCTGTACTCGACATAACATTTCTAATGTAGTGGGAGTCATGAGTAGGTTCATGGATAAGCCTAGAAAGAATCATTGGGAAGATTTCAAGTGGATACTATGATACATGAAGGCAATTGAGTTAGTATCTCTATGCTTTGGTAAAGGAAATTCATTACAAGGGTGGATCAGGCTTCAAGTGGGAGATTGTAGGATTGTGTAGTCTGATGTGTTTGGATGATGTTGGACTAAATCCTAGTGGCCTATAAAACACACTAGACTACTAATATCACTGGTTGAGCTCCATGGTGATATCATTGAGGGTTATAGGGGAAATGTTTCCCTGCTCTGGGTGTCCATGGGATAAAGGCCCTCAACATAAATTTTGGAGAACTATAGAAACTCTAATCTATTGTAGTAGAGATAACTAGTGGACACCGATAAGGATCTGTAGAAGTGTGGACTTTGGCATAGTCACTATAGAATTTTGGAATTTGGAGACAATATTACTATAGCTTTGCAATCTTCTAGCCATAGGCCACTGTAACATCTTGGACTTGGGTGGCCGCAACACTATAGAAGTACAGACTTCCATCCATAGTTCACTATAGCATAGTGGAATTACTATATGGTTGGTGGAATAGTATTCTGTGTTCTTTATAATCTTATTCAAGGTGGGGTTTTGGTGTGTGTGAAACTCTGAAACCTCTATGTAATTGTGCTCTTAAATTATAGTGATGTTATCCCGCCTCTATGTGGATAGATCGATTATTTTTGAACCATGTATATTGTTTTGTTTGTATTCTTCTTCTTCTTCTTTTTATATATTTTCTTTATCTGAAAAACTCTATCACTATGAGTCTCGGTGTTTCCACAAAAATTGGTATGAAATGTTGAGTTCAGAATTATCAAATTAAAAATTTTCTATGGAAGAAGGAAGGGTGAAGATCGATCTCTTTGATGTAATTGACTTTAGTTACTACAGAATTTAGTTCAATTATTATATTTATCAGAAAATTTTCACTTGCCTCTTCTTGGTGTAAAACAAAAAGATATGAAGCATATAGAGTGGGAGCTACTCGATGGATAGGTTCTTGGAGTTTTAGACCCTATGTTGGAAAAAATGCGGCGTTTAGAATCAAAGAGGAGAAGATGATATTTGGGCTAATGATGAATCTCATGAATATGTACGAGAAGCCTTCAACGTAAAATAAGGTGTACCTGATGTGGTGATTTTTCAATATGAAAAATATTAAAGGTAGGATTTATTCATATCACTTTAATAAATTCAATACCATCACATGTCAGTTGATATCATTGGGAATTGTGATTGATGATGAGGTATGTGAACTAGTTTTACTATCTTCATTAGTTAATAGTTGAGAAGCAATTGTTACAGTTTTGAATAGCTCTTTGGGGGAATACTAAGACAGTTATGAAGGATATATGGGACCTAATCCTCAGTGATGATATTTAAAGAATATATTTGGTTTGATTCTCTCGTAATGATTTTAATGTGGAAGGAAGAGGAAGATACACACAGCTAGATAATCACATAGGATGATCAAATTCAAGAGGAAATATTTGAGACAATGAAAAGTGGGTTGGTCCTATCTACTAGATTTGTGGGAAGAAAGGACATGTCAGGAATGAGTGAAGAGAAAATGAAAGGAACCTGAAACTGATGTAGAAAAACACCACTACTAAAGGAACTGATGACATGCTAATGCTGATCATGGATATACCTATTGAGTATTAGATCCTATACTCAGGGAAGTATTTCTATTATACATTAGGGAAGGGTTCTTAAACAATTATGTCTTTGGAAATTTTGGAAAGGTGCATCTTGCTGATAATGAACCCTTACAGATCATGGGGAAGGGTGATGCATGATTAAAGATCAACAATGGGAGTTTTCTTATTTTGTAAAATGTGGGGTATATCTATGGTTTAGGAAGAAATATTATACCTATCAAGTAGATGGATGATACAGGTTTTAGTACCACATTCACGGGTAGTTCATGAAAGATCACTGATGGAGCTATGTCCATAGCTCAAGGATCATAGAATGATACCTTGTACAACATGAAAGAAACATGCATGTACATGATTATATCAATTAATTATATTGAGGATTAAAAAATGTGGCATTACACTCTAGGCTACATGAGTGAGAAGGGGATAAATATTTTAGAAACAAATGGAATGTTAACTGAGCTATAGTCAGTGGATATTGGTCTGTGTGAATATTGTATCTTCAGAAACATGAAGAAGGTATATATTGCGAAATGAGGAAGAACACCGAAGGATGGGAATCTTGACCTAGTGCACACTGATGGTTGGGGGTCTACATCAGTACATTCCATTGGAGGGTCACAATATTATGTGACATTTATCAATGAATCGATAAGGAAGGTATGGGTTTACTTTCTAAAAATAAAATATGATGTGTTTAAGGTGTTTCAGAAGTGTAAGTTCATGGTAGAAAATGAGTCACAAAATAAACCGAAATGTTTGAGGTCTAACTAAAATTGAGAGTATGGTAGTAAATAGTTCAAAAAGTTTTTTTCTAATAATGGAATTCGATGGGAGAAGAATATTCTAGGTACACCACAATAGAATGATGTAGCTGAAAGGATGAATATGACACTGAATGAATGTTCCAGGGGAATGATACTGCACTCGGGATTACCCAAAACCTTTTGGGACAATGTAGTGAACATGGAAGCATATCTCATCAATAGGAGTCCATTTGTACCAGTGATAGAATTCCTACCCTAGTATCTCTGGTCTGTTAAGGAGGTAATACTCTCACATTTAAGAGTCTTTGGTTGTTTGGAATAAGTACATATTGATGTTGATGCAAGGGAAAATCTTGATTCTAAGTCTAAATCCAATTTCTTTATTGGCTATGGTCCTGAGGAGTTTAGTCACCGCTTTTGGGATGATCAGAACAATATTATCATCAGAATCCATAATGTGATATTTAATGAAGGTGTCATGTATAAAGAATATCATGTAATTGAAGTTGATAATAGGAACAAATAATTTTACTACTATGAGCAAGTGGAGATTAAAGGTGTACCCAAGAATGTGACCCCACAACCAATGGAGCCTACCCCAAAAATGGAGTTGAGGAGATCAAAAGGGTGAGAAGGAATGTGCAAAGGTATTTTCTAACCTTACATTATTTTTTATTGATTAACTGTGGATATCTAGAATTCTTTGAAGAAGAAATTTAGTTCATGGAGTTAGGAAAGTAGGAGTTGGATATAAAGGATGAGATGTATACATTACATGAAATAAATACTTGGGAGTTTACATATATTCTACAAGGAAAGAAAGAATTGCAGAAAAAATGGGTATATTGGGTCAAGGAAGAACATGATGGAAAGAGCAGATATAATAGACCAACCCGATATAACCAGAGTAGTCACCCAAGTTAGCCCATTACAGGGTGAGATGTAATAAATATAACAAAATAAGTCTTTAATTTAAGAAATATAAGAAATAGAACTAAAGTGAAAAGTGGAAACAAATGGAGATATAATTAATTTAAAAGGGTTAAACTAGAAAGTATGAAAAGTCTAGAATAACAAGTCTTTATGTGACCAAATGCCACCTCCAAAAAGAGTCCCAAACTAAAACAAATATATAAAGAGAAGTCAATATGCTACAGAATGACCATCCCTTTACCTATGTCCTACAAAATAGGGTCTAAAACCGCCCAATGGAAAAAGTCAGGTGTGAGAAACATATGCAAATAGAATACCACCAAGGAATCTATACATGTTCTAATATCAAGAATGTTCATGTTCTAGCTTTAAAACAAAATAGTTTTACAATAATTTTAAAAAATTAAACTATTTGAAAACATTTCTCAAAAAATCATTATGTTCTCCAAAATTTCATATCATTTTTTCCATGCCCAGAAACATTTTGTCAAATAACAAAGCAGGAAAACATTATGAATATAAATATACATGTGATCCAACATCCATGAAATAATCTCTAATGTAATAAACAACCATAAAAAAATTATCCTTTTAGTGGGGCTCTATCCTATAAGCCCATATGTACTAGACACTCATGATCCTACAAAGGCATAAGGTTATATCCAACTAATATAAAGTCCTACCATAGTTCATCAATATAAAAGAGGTCACCTTCAAGTGGTGTCACACACACTAAGTTTACCTATGTATCTTTCTTGATGCACCTAAGGTTCCCACTGTGCGATGTTTGTTGATTTCTATTTTAAAATCCATGCTCAAATTTTTTTTATTAAACCTTTTCAAATCCCATCAAATCTGCTTCAGGGTTTGAAAATCCATTTTTATTGAAATCAATGCAAATCTGTTTTCAAATAAAAAAACCATTAAAACAAAAACCTACACCCTTTTTAATTTCAACCCATGAAATTACATTTCAAATCATAGGAGTTGATAAGAACAATAATAAATTCAATAAATTATAAATCTTGAATAGATCCACCTTCCTCAATGACATAGAAAACCTAACCACCTTTGAAGAAGGGGGTTGGAACTATAAGATATACCTTAGAGAGACAAGGAACACCAAGAAACTGAAAATGATCAATAGAAAACCCTATCTGATCACAAAACAGTAGCCAAACCACAGCCCCAACCAAAACTAAGGAATAACTAGTGGGAATGCCTACTTGGAGGGGAGAAATCCAACAAAAATGGTGACCAATCACTGAAAAAAACGATCCAAAAATAAAGGATCCACCCAAAATCACCTAGGGAGATCTCTAGATTGAGTGAAGAAGGATTCAGAGAGAATGAATGAGACATATCACTTGTACAACGGCCTAGAAATCAACACTGTGACATTGAAATGGCGTGCAAACCATTTAAACGTAGTGTAATCCTCAAGATCCATATATATAGAAAAACCCATCACATTTTCATTAAAATAATATTTTTATATATAAAAGCATGTATCTTTTACACATTGTGTAAACCATTCAAGCTATGTACCCAGTTCACGACTTTTTTCTAGCGGCCATTACCAAACGTGTACATCACATACACGGAGTGTTATTGACGAGTGAGTAATAGAAACTATAGGTTTTTATGTTGATAATTTCAACAAATCCCTGACTTCACCATTATAGTTATCCTCCCAAATTAATGTTCAACAATACTTTCACAAAAAAAGTGATAGCAAAAGAAAAGATTAGAACATACCTGACCGAAAGGTAACGAAGCGTTACAATATCCCGACCATAAAATACTTCTATCCCCAAAAAGTGCTCAAGATCCTAGATCTTCAAATAGGGAAGGTTATTGCTGCCTCATTAATGACTCCCACTCCCATGTCTCATGATGATCTGGTCTACACTACCACAATACTAGGACTAGGGGGATCATTTTTTCCACACAATACTTTATCCTGGAGATCCATAATTTGAACTAGCTACTCAACCAAAGTGGTATTGGGTTTAAGATCTACATCATACCACCTAATCACATGTGAAGGATTTATTATATACCTTCTAAGCTGGGAAACATTAAGCACATCGTGGATTGAATTCAAACCAGATGTAAATTCTAACCAGTAGGCCACCCTCCCCAGTTGCTCAACGGTCTCAAAGGGTCCAACAAACCTCGGTGTCAATTTACCATTCTTACCCAACTAATGGTGTCCTAAGAAAGGTGAATCATTGAGAAAAACTTGATTATAAAACCACAAACTTCAGTGGCCAAAAATGACAGTCCTCATAAGATTTCTTACAACTCTGTGAAACTATAAAATGCCTCTGAATCAACTACACCATCTCCGTTGTCTCCAGAACTAGACTCATCCCAACTAGGGACTACTCTCCCAATGCTACATAGCATAAGGGAGATCAACATGTCCACCCATACAAATCCTCAAAGGGGTCATCTTAATCAAATTCAAATAACTATTTTTATATTAAAAAAAACAAAGGAAATTTCTATCCCAAGATCCACTGAAATCATGCACACAAGCCCAAATCATATCCTTAAGAACCTGGATATCCCTCTATGTCTGTCCATCTATCTGTGGATGATAATTCATGCACAATTTCAACTGGTAAAAAATTTCCTCCTAAAAACATGTCCACCATCTAGATGCGAACCTTGATTCCTTGTCATAAACTAATATAGATGGAACCTCAATAAGTCTTAGCATCTCTCAGACATATAATTCCCCATGTTGTTCCACATTCATCTTTTCCTTTATTTGTATGAAATGTGCTAATTCAGTGAGACTGTGGATAATCACCCAAATTGACTCCTTCCCATTTGGATTCCATGGTAGACTAATGATACAATCCATGAAAATTTCATCCCAATTCCATACCAAAATAGGTAAATTATTCAACAAACATATAGGTCTCTGGTGTTCGACCTTAACTCTTTGACAAGTGAGACGCTGCAATACAAAATCCACAAATGATCACATCATCCCCGAACACCATTTCTAATATCTCAAATTATGGTACATCTTTGTAGACCCATGGTTCACGGACCAACGTGACCATTGTCCGCTATCTTATAACTCATGTCTTAGGGAAGAAAGAACAACCAACCTATAACAGAAGTTCAAAGCTCCACTACGAAACTGAGACTAATCACCCGAGGTATACCCACTATTTAGGATTTCCCCTAAGAATTGGCTCCCAGTGTATTCCATATTCCCAAGTCGAACTCTCTCATCAAAAGATGAGTCAGCCTTTATCGAAGCCAAGAAAACTTGTCCACCAACTTTCTTCACTCCCAATCTTATCAAGGAAAACAAACTCATCAGAGACTATTCTTCAATTGATTCCTTCACCGCTAGGATAAGTACTCTTCTTCTCAGCACATTGGAAACCACGTTTACTTTCCTAAAAATATATATGATATCAAAATCAAAGGTCTAAAGATACTCAACCCAGCATCTATGTCTCAAGTTCAGATCCCTCTGAGTGAAAACATACTTCAAGCTGTTGTGAATAGAATATATTATAAATAGTTCCCCAATAAGACAGTGACACCATGTCTAGTGCATGCATAACCACTTCCTACTCAATATCATGGGTAGGTTAGTTATTCTTATGAGGTTTTAATTTTCATGATCCATAATCCACCACTAATTTCCCTTAAATTAATACACATCTGAAACCCATACCTGATGTATCGCAGAAAACATTGTAACCTGAACTTAGTTCTGGGAGAATCAACACAAGTGTTGAATTCAAACTCAATTTTATCTCCTCAAAAGATCTCTGATATTTTTCATCCCACTCAATATCTACACCCTTACAGGTCAAAAATATCATCATAGATGTAGGCTTGGAGAATTCATGAAAAAACCACCTGTAATAACCTTCCAATCCCAAGAATATTTAGATCTAAAATTTGTTTCTAGGATTTTCCCAAGACATAACTGCCCACACATTTTCAAGATTCACTGATATACCTCTCTAATATATCACATGCCTCATAAACCTCACCAGTCAAATCCAAAAATCACACTAGAAAATTTTACTAGACAACCGATTTTCTTTCAATGTTCAAATAATAACATCCAAATGTTCCACATGTTCATCGAGTATAACAGGATATCATCTATAAACACAAAAAAAGGTTTCCAAGAACTAATTAAAGCTCTGATCCAATAAAGACATAAATACCATAGGAGTGTTAGTGAGTCTAAATGGCATAACCAAAAACTAAAAATGCCCATATCAACTCCAAAATAATGTCTTGGGTATGTTCTCCTCTCAGAATCTCAACTGATGGTACTCAGACCATAGGTAAATATTATAAAACCAATGATTCACTTTAAGTTAATCAATGATATCATCAATTCTTGGTAAGGGGTACTTGCTCTTAACAATCACCAGATTCAACTTTTTATAGTCAATACAAAGTATGATACTTCCACCTACCTTCTTAGCAAAGAATATAGGAGAATCCCATAGTGACATGTTATGAAAATTAAATCCTTTTCCCTCTAGCTCCTAAGATGGACCTTAAGTTCCACCAACTCATAAGGTGTCATTTAATAGGATGGCATAGAAATGGGCAATATTCCAAGGGGAAATTCAACAGTAAAATTGAACTCTATCGATGGAAAAAAGACCAAAAAATCATTCAAAAAGATGTCAGGGTATGCACACACAACAATAGGTAGCTGACCTCCCATGAATGGTTCAACTTCATCAAGAAACATTTCTGACAACAGGAATGAAATTGTACCAACATAAGGAACAACAGGAACCGCGCATCCTTATCTAGAGTCCCACTCACCCTTGAAAACATTAGTGACCCCATTAGTAAATAAGAAATTTAACTGATGGTGATAATAGTAAATATATACCTTCTGGTTGATCATCCAATCCATGTTTATAATCAAGTCAAATATGTTAAGATCAAGCACTAAGAAGTCGCAAACCTCCTCAATGTCGGCTATCACTACCCGACATCCATAGTAATTGAAACCTTATTTAGTCCTCTTTCCCAAAGGCATGGGAAGATCCAATAAAAATAGAATAATATCTAAATAAAAACCCAACACGTCAACCAACTTTGAAGATATAAAAGATTGAGTTTCGCCTATATCAAACAAGGCAAGCACCATAGAAGATGAAATAAACACCACACCACTGACAATAGTCGGCCCTTCTTGAGATTCCTTTTGTGCACACTCTCCAACATAATTTTGTCTAGACATAGCCACCTAGACATCCCCCTTGGCTTGATAATGAGACCCACCACCCTTGGTAAAAATAACGTGAACCTTCGATCCCTTGGTGAAAGTGGATCCCACCTTACTGCCTTGGGAAATCTTGTCACAAAAACGTTTTATATGGCTAGATAGCCCATAAAGATTACAAGTCCTCTAATGCTCTATAAAACGAGGCTAGGTATATCCATGACTCACATGGGTAGCATATAACCTTTTTTCCCTAAAGAATCCCCTAAAACTAGTGCAACATAAAGTTGGAAACTCTTTCACTTTCTTTTCTGACTAGAATAAGTACCTTGGCTAACCACTACACCAACTGATGCTCCGCCCAAACCTGTCCTTCCAGCTATGTTTTATTTATCCAATGCTTCTTTATCCACTAACTCCAAAAATTTTGGAAGGCACAAAAGAACTAGGATTGAACGAATATTGGCTCTGAACCCCATCTCAAACACCGAGCCTTTAGGTAGTCATTAGTGAAAAGCTATGGTTGGTGTAATAGTGGGTTCCCTAGAACCAACTATGCAGTACTTTTGATTATCATATCGTGTATACATTTAGATATACTTGATGTACTCTTACCATTATAGTGTAGAATTTTTTCTGTCCACTATTGAAATGGTAATGTTCGTAGATTAAATATCATATCAAAAGGTTATAGCAGATCCCATGTGATAATGAGAACCTAAAGATACTATGATATTACTCTTAATCATATGTCCAATGGTCTAGATACATCTAACTGACTAGACATAGTAAATTTCTGACTATCAGGGGTTGATGGATCATAAGCATTGAGACTTCTTCTCTTGAAGTTTTCATTTGGTGATCTCTAGTAGTGAGATCATGAGGATAGACCCACCAATAGGAACACCACATGTTTTGGGTTTCGTTGAATGTTTCTATCTATGGACATGTCTAATGGTCTCTTGACATGAGATCATTTCCAATGTGTTCCATTTTAGCATGTACTTTGATGCAAGTCGAAACCATTATAATGAAATTGTGGCGATGTAGCTTGTGTTGGGTGCGTCATTGGTGGTGTGACATTGGTTAAATGGTCATGAAAGGATTTGTCGCTTCCTTGTTAAGGAAGTAATATATCTTGGGCCTCATTGATCGGTATGGTAGTACCTTGATAAATCCATAGCCATGGTAGTCCAAGGTAAATCTATCCAGTTAGATCAACATATAATAAATCAAGAAACGGATGATGACACGTGTGTGCATCCTACTTTATGATATATTAAATACAAATACATTATATTACACAGTATGTGTTCATAGGCTGGTTGTCGTTTATATGACTATCCGTGTATCTTTAGTGGCCTTGATGAGTTGTTAGACTATGCTCTTGTTCTATGAATATTATTCACTACTATTAAAATAAGGGTCAAGAGGGTCACACATAATATCATATTAAAAAGTCTATCCGATTCTTGTGAATAAGAATTTTGGACATGGTGGGCCCCACCACTGAGGTCCGGGTTTTTTCCCAGGGATATACAATCGCCAATAGAGTAAATAAATTCATTATATTCAAGTTAAGCATAATTGTTATTGAATTTATTTATTATGAAATATATTATTTGAATCAATATTAGTTTAAAATATCTATGGTTCATTTAATATTTTCCGGAATGGCGAGTCGAGTAAACACTACTAGAAAAACAGGTATTTGCGACGAGTCATTTGCGACGGGATCCCGTCGCAAATGGCTTTTTGCGACGGGGGCCCGTCGCAAATGGCCCGTTGCTGAAAACGGTGTCGCAACAACAATTATTTGCGACGGGCCCGTCGCAAATAGTACTCCGTATATTTGTAAAAAACTTTTCAAATAGTAATGGCGACGGGCCCCGTCGCAAATACCTGTTGCGACGGGCCCGCCGCAAATAGTGTTTGCGACGGGACCCGTCGCAAAAACTATTTTTAAAAAAAAAATAAAAAACTATTAATAAATTATTTTTAATGCATATAATAATAAAACTATTTGCGACGGGCATAGTATCCCGTCGCAAATACTTAAAAAAAATAAAAAAAATAAATTATTAATAAATTATTTTAATTAATATAATAATAATCCAATTATAATTCAAAAATAAAAAATAATAAAATATTAATAAATGATTTTAATTAATATAATAATAGAATTATAATTCACAAATAAAAATAATAAATTATTAATAAATTATTTTAATTAATATAATAATAATAGAATTATAATTCAAAAATAAAAAATAATAGAATATTAATAAATGATTTAATTAATATAATAATATTAGAATTATAATTCATAAATAAAAAAAATATTAATAAGTTATTTTAATTAATATAAAAATAATAGAATTATTTTACATTCAAATATTAAAATAATTCAAGTATTACAAAAAAATATAATTAAATTATAATATTATAAAATTTTAATATATATATAAAATTTAATATTATAACATATAAATAATATTATTATTCATATTAATATTTTTATTTCAAAATATAATATTATTAATATTTTATAATGAGACAGAAACTACGAATAGAAAAAAAATCATATTTTGATTTCACAAATTTTATAACATAAAAAAAAACTCTAATCTGAAGGAGGGGAGGGATGGGGAGGGGGGGATCTGCAGATGGTGGTGGAGGAAACTCCATCCCTAAAGCATGAGTGAGTCGGCGCATGTACTCCATCTGCTCCTGATGCTGCTGCTGCCACCGACTCGTCTGCTCCTCGTACAGCTGTTGCTGGCGTCGACGCTCCTCCTCATGATGCTGACGCATCTGCTCCTGCTCCTGTCGGAGACTCTCTATCAGTGCAGTCTGAGATCGCAACTGATCCTCATACTGTGTAGCAGAAGAAGATGCACGAGCTCCTCTCGAGCTGGACGCCGACATCGCAGCACTGCCATAATAATCTCTGGGAGTCAGTTGAGAGCTGATACCAACTACCCGGCCCTTCTCGAAGGCATAATGGGTGGCCTGCATCCATGACGCCTCATCAAACTGACATCCAGTGGTCTGATCTAATGACTCGACCAGACTCTCAGGTCAGGCCTGTGACGCTGCGGCCTCATATGACTCATGTAGTTGCAATTTAAAATTAAAATTGTGAATATATTATATGCAGTTAATTTTTAAACTTGAAAACAAATAATACTGACCACGATGTGATGTTGACGATCACCTCTGAGCTCCCCAGTAGCAGGATCACTATACATCCTCCGATATACGTCGTACTCCGTAATATCGGGGTGCTCGACAGCCTATAAGAATAAAAAATAAACTGTTAATATTTATAGTTATATAAAATATTTATAAATAATGTACGTACCAGATGCTGTCTATGAGTACTGAAAGAACGACTCCCAGCTCGATGAGTCACCTCCTGTCTTCCCCGATTCTGCCTCCCCACCGATGATCTCCTCTGAAAGGCACCACTCAACCAGTGCGCACATAATCCATCCCATACATGGGGTGAAATGTACTCTGGTCGGTGTGCTCTACATGACTCGTCAAAATCTGACACTCATGCTTTCTTCATGGCAGCTTTTCTTAAATTGTGCAAAAACTGACGAAGGCGATCACGCATGGCCACCTCCCATGCCTCGTGGATGGCGTCACGCATGGTATCCTCGATCGGATACCATAAACCCTACAAATAAATCAAAATATCAAGTTAGAAATGAAATAATTTTAAAAATAAAAATTATTTATTTACGTACATACCAACCAATGGCCGAACATGGCCTGCTGCACATCAATGGGAATCTGCTCCCATGTGGTCCACGGCTGAGAGAAATAGTTGCGCAAAATAGCGTTGCCCTGTCCGACTGCTATATGCGGAAAACTGTAAAAATAATAAACATTTAATATGTGAATAGATTAATGAAATCTTAGTCAAATCCACAGGTTATCACACAGGTTATCGCACCTCTGTGTGCGTGGATCAAACCCAAGACGTGGACGTCACTCGGGGACGGGGTCAGGAATCATCAATCGTGCAAGACCGCACCCCCTCTGCATACTCCCTGGAGCGCCTGCAGGCTGAGGGTCATCTGCCAGCAACTCATCCGCATTGAAAGACAGGTCAATATCCACCAACTCACGAAATGTGGCGTCGTCCATCTGAAATAGAAAATGTTAATGTTGTTAGCAAATAATTGATAATTACTATTATATATACATATATACATATTATGATTGTATATAAATACCATGGAATTCTATCAGTGTTCATCTTCATCATCATCTTCATATATGTGAATGTCATCTTCATATTCCTCCTCAACATCATCGATATCCATTTGAGTTACAGTTGCTTCATCTCTTACCATTTCAAATTCATATGTGACATCAATAACATCATCGTCATCACCGACTCTTAAATGTGGGGTGTCTTTATCGATACTCATGTCTCTTTGTAAAAAAGATTGATTTTGAGTACTCTCTTGAAAAACTTCAATTCTTTGCACATCAGTGAAAGAACATTCACTTTGACTAAACTGATTGTCTCAAATTTTGATTTTTATTACACTCCATCAATCAGTCAAGTCTCTTGATGTAGCACAGTACTTTGCGTAATAAACTTGATGTGCCTGTTGAGCCAATAAGAAGGGTTCATTTACTGTGAGAACACTTTTACATTTAATATCGATGATTCCATGAGTCGGATGAACACGCACGCCTCTCTCTATATCCAACCACCGACATTTGAACATGGTTATGTAATGTTGTCCAAGATAACAGAGTTCAATGATTTCATCAAGTATGCCATAAAAGTCAACTTCATTTTCTCTATGATGAGATCCTCTCAAGCTAACTCCACTGTTCATTGTTTTTTTTGATTCCCCATATGCATGTGTGTGAAATTGAAATCCATTCACCACATATGCATTATAAGTTTTAACAAGTTTTGAAGGTGGGTTACTCAATACACACAGCCGTTTGTCAATTTTATCAGCATGTCGAGACACCTGAAAATTTATGAAATAATTATCAATATAGTAAACTATACATTGAATGAGTTGATAAAAGATAAAGAATTTATGTTACCAATTTTTGAAACCACTAAGAGAAATTTTTCAGTCGACGTTCTTCGAGAGCAGTTGCTGTAATTTGTGGAATTTGTTTCTTGATATGATTATCATACAACCTATAAAAACCAAAGTTATTTACTGTAACATAAATGATATAATAAGTGATATAAACACTTACAGTACAACTGATGTCATCTCTTCACAGTTGATCAGAACATACGTATGAGCTCTATGATGTTCATCATCTGAAAGCTAGTGTTCATAAACTCCGCCAAAACCAAGCTCTGGCTAGTTGAAAACAGATAATTGATTGTCGATTTCATCAATATTCCTCTCGTTCCGTCCCATTCGGTTGTGTTTTGAAGGATACTCAGATTCAAAATAATGGGAGCAGAAAAAAGATATTTCCTCTTGCAAATAAGCTTCTACAATAGATCCTTCAACAGATGCTTTGTTACGTACTTTTCTTTTCAATTTTTGCATGCATCTTTCAAATGGGTACATCCATCGAAACTGTACTGGACCTCCACATTTGGCTTCATATGGAAAATGTAACATCAAATGTTCCATTGAGTCGAAGAAAGACGGCGGAAATATTTTTTCCAGTTTACATATAATTACAACAACATCTTTTTCAAGTTTGCCTAGAGCATCATAATCTGCTGTAGCCACACAAATTTCCCAAAAAAAATGAGACATGTCTGTTATGGAATCCCAAATCACATAATTCAACAGACCTCTTAATCCAATGGGTAGAAGTCTTTCCATTATAACATGACAATCATGACTTTTTAATCCAGTAATATTACCATTCTTTACACATCTACCCAAATTGGAAGCACAGCCATCTGGAAGTCTCAAATCCGCAATCCACTGACAAAATAATAAACGGTTTTCTTTAGATAGTGTATAAGCTACTTTTGGTTTCAATAACCTTTCTGTTCTGACATTCTCAAACAGTTCCAATTCTGGACACCTACAAATTTGGACAAGATCTAAACGTGCATTTACATTGTCTTTGCTCTTTCCTGGCGTATCCAAAACTGTATGAAACAAATTATCAAAACAGTTCTTCTCAATATGCATGACATCTAACATGTGTCGGACCAACAAATCAGACCAATATGGCAAATCCCAAAATATGCTACGTTTAATCCAATTGTGTTCTTTCCCAAAACCAGAAATTTTCTATTGGTTTATTGTGGGACCAAAAGTGATGGGAGGTAATGAAAATACAACTGATTTTAACTCCGAACCTGATAGCATTTTTGGAGGTCCATCCCTTTCAACTGTTCCTTTTTTGAAATGAGATCTGTTTCTGCGAAAAGGATGATCAGCTGGAAGAAATCTGCGATGACAGTCAAAATAACAAGGTTTCTTTCCATGAATGAGCATAAATGCTTTGTTCTCTCCCATACAGTAAGGACATGATTTCTGACCATGTGTACTCCAGCCAGATAACATCCCATAAGCCGGGAAGTCACTAATTGTCCACATCAATGATGCTCTCAGTATGAAATTTTGTTTCTTTGCAACATCATATGTACTGACACCAGTACTCCACAATAAATTTAATTCATCAATCAATGGTTTCAAATAAACATCAATATTTTTCTTCGGATGTCCTGGAATTAGTAAAGTCAAAAATATATATGGATCCTTCATCAACATCCATGGAGGTAAATTGTACGGAGTTAAAAAAATAGGCCAACATGAATATTGACTACCATAAGATCCAAACGGATAGAAACTATCAGTAGAAAGGCCCAGTCGAACATTTCTAGCTTCTAAAGAAAAGGATGGATGCACTCTATCAAAATGTTTCCATGAATCACCATCGGTTGGATGATTCAAGCTTTTATCGGTTGAAATATTCTCTTTATGCCATGACATCATTGTCGCTGTATTCTTAGACATGAATTAACGCTGAAGTCTGGATGTAAGCGGAAAATATCTCAACTGTTTTACAGGAATCAAACCAGACTTTCTGTGTTGTCCTTCTTTATATCTCAGTTGCCCACATGTGGGACAACTATCCAACAACTCATTTTCCCCAGAATATAAAATACAGTCATTTGAACATGCATGAATCTTCTGACAAGTAAGTCCCAAATTTCGAACCAGCCTCTTACTCTCATAGTAATTTGCAGGAAAAACATTTCATTCGGGTAACAGTGTTTTAAGAAAAGAAAATATCTGGTCAAAACAGGTGTTTGACATTCTGTTATCTGATTTGATAGCCATAAATTTTGCAACTGCTTCTAATTTGCTCATCTTGCAGCCAGGATATAATTCATCCTCAGCAGACCTCAACAACTCATAAAATTCAGACGGTGCCAACTCAGGATTTGAAGCTATATCAGCCGGAGTTTCTGTATGTTGAACAGATGAACCTGCAACATCATGTACTAAATCTTGAAACCGGGATGGATCCGGAATCAAGTTGGTATCACCTGCTCTGGAACTACGTTCACTGTGTTGATACCAAAAAACATAATCTGGTTAAAAACCAAAATGCAAGAGATGTTCCCCCACTTTGTCAAACGTGTCAAACGTTCTCAATGCACATTTTCTGCAAGGACATTTTATTTTGCCTTCTGAAACAAATTCTGGATTTGATGCCGCAAATGATAAAAAAGTCTCCACACCCTCTATATATACTGGATTTAAACCAGAACCGTTTGGATTTCTACGTTGATTTATCCATATGCGGTCACCTAATAATGATTGTTGACGACCTCGTTGTTCCATATTTTTCTATAAAATATAAAAGCATTACTGGTTTTGAATAATTTGTTAGAAAAAACACTCAAGCTAGGATAATTATAGAGTTTACATCATACACGACTGACGCAAACTTTTTATTGAGATAGACCTAAAAATTGACCCTTTAAGAATTAAATATGTTGAGAATAAAGCAAAAACCTGTTACAAATATTGATAATTTTAATATTATATAAATTTTTTATTATTTTCATAGTACTAATATTATTGGTAATTATTACTAATTATTGGTAATTATTACTAATTATTCCTAATTATTACTAATTATTACTAATTAACGGTAATTATTGGTAATTATTGGTACTTATTCCTAATTATTGGTAATTATTACTAATTATTGTTAATTATTACTAATTATTGGTAATTATTACTAATTATTACTAATTATTGATAATTATTACTAATTATTGGTAATTATTACTAATTATTGGTAATTATTGGTAATTGTTACTAATTATTGGTAATTATTGGTAATTATTACTAATTATTGGTAATTATTCCTAATTATTGGTAATTATTTCTAATTATTGGTAATTATCGGTAATTATGGGAAATTATCAGTAATTATGGGTAATTATTGGTAATTATTACTAATTATTGGTAATTATTACTAATTATTGGTAATTATTACTAATTATTGTTAATTATTACTAATTATTGTTAATTATTACTAATTATTGTTAATTATTACTAATTATTACTAATTATTAATAATTATTACTAATTATTACTAATTATTGGTAATTATTACTAATGATTACTAATTATTACTAATTATTACTAATTATTGGTAATTATTGGTAATTATTACTAACGATTACTAATTATTACTAATTATTACTAATTATTGGTAATTATTGGTAATTATTACTAATTATTGGTAATTATTACTAATTATTGGTAATTATTGGTAATTATTACTAATTATTGGTAATTATTACTAATTATTGGTAATTAATACTAATTATTACTAATTATTACTAATTATTACTAATTATTACTAATTATTGATAATTATTGCTAATTATTGGTAATTATTACTAATTATTGGTAATTATTACTAATTATTACTATTTACCGGAAATTATTAGTAATTATTGGTAATTATTCCTAATTATTGGTAATTATTACTAATTATTGTTAATTATTACTAATTATTACTAATTATTACTAATTATTACTAATTATTACTAATTATTGTTAATTATTACTAATTATTACTAATTATTACTAATTATTACTAATTATTGGTAATTATTACTAATTATTGGTAATTATTACTAATTATTACTAATTATTGGCATTAATTACTAATTATTACTAATTATTGGTAATTATCGGTAATTATTGCTAATTATTGGTAATTATCGGTAATTATTGCAAATTATTGGTAATTATTACTAATTATTGGTAATTATTACTAATTATTGTTAATTATTACTAATTATTGGTAATTATTACTAATTAATGTTAATTATTACTAATTATTGGTAATTATTACTAATTATTGTTAATTATTACTAATTATTGGTAATTATTACTAATTATTACTAAATATTACTAATTATTATTAATTATTGGTAATTATTACTGATTATTACTAATTATTGGTAATTATTGGTAATTATTACTAATTATTACTAATTATTACTAATTATTGGTAATTATTGGTAATTATTACTAATTATTACTAATTATTACTAATTATTACTAATTATTGGTAATTATTACTAATTATTACTAATTATTACTAATTATTACTAATTATTACTAATTATTACTAATTATTACTAGTTATTGGTAATTATTCCTAATTATTACTAATTATTGGTAATTATTCCTAATTATTACTAATTATTACTATTTACCGGTAATTATTCATAATTATTGGTAATTATTACTAATTATTGTTAAGTATTACTAATTATTACTAATTATTGCTAATTATTACTAATTATTACTAATTATTACTAATTATTACTAATTATTACTAATTATTACTAATTATTACTAATTATTGGTAATTATTACTAATTATTACTAATTATTGGTAATTATTACTAATTATTGGTAATTATTACGAATTATTGGTAATTATTGGTAATAATTGGTAATTATTGGTAATTATTCCTAATTATTGGTAATTATTCCTAATTATTGGTAATTATTCCTAATTATTGGTAATTATTTCTAATTATGGGTAATTATTGGTAATTATTACAAATTATTCCTAATTATTACTAATTATTAGTAATTATCGGTAAATATCGGTAATTATTGGTAATTATTGGTAATTATTCCTAATTATTGGTAATTATTGGTAATTATTCCTAATTATTGGTAATTATTCCTAATTATTGGTAATTATTCCTAATTATGGGTAATTATCGGTAATTATGGGTAATTATTGGTAATTATTACTAATTATTGGTAATTATTACTAATTAGTGTTAATTATTACTAATTATTGTTAATTGTCGGTAATTATTACTAATTATCGGTAATTATTGATAATTATTACTAATTATTGATAATTATTACTAATTATTGGTAATTATTACTAATTATGGGTAATTATTACTAATTATTTGTAATTATTACTAATTATTACTAATTATTACTAATTATTGGTAATTATTACTAATTATTACTAATTATCGGTAATTGTTCCTAATTATTACTAATTATTACTAAATATCGGTAATTATTGGTAATTATTGGTAATTATTCTTAATTATTGGTAATTATTCCTAATTATTGGTAATTATTACTAATTATTGTTAATTATTACTAATTATTGGTAATTATTACTAATTATTGGTAATTATTACTAATTATTGGTAATTATTACTAATTATTGGTAATTATTACTAATTATTGGTAACTATTGGTAATTATTACTAATTATTGGTAATTATTACTAATTATTGGTAATTATTCCTAATTATTGGTAATTATTCCTAATTATTGGTAATTATTCCTAATTATTTGTAATTATCGGTAATTATTGATAATTATGGGTAATTATTACTAATTATTGGTAATTATTACTAATTATTCCTAATTATTACTAATTATTACTAATTATAACTAATTATTACTAATTATTACTAATTATTATTAATTATTACTAATTATTACTAATTATTGGTAATTATTCCTAATTATTACTAATTAGTGGTAATTATTAGTAATTATTACTATTTATTGGTAAGTATTATTAATTATTGGTAAGTATTACTAATTATTGGTAAGTATTACTAATTATGGGTAATTATTACTAATTATTGGTAATTATTACTAATTATTGGTAATTATTACTAATTATTGGTAATTATTACTAATTATTACTAATTATTCGTAATTATTCCTAATTATTAGTAATTATATGAATAATTACCAATAATTAGGAATAATTATCAATAATTAGGAATAATTACCAATATTTAGGAATGATAACATTATTAGTATATTTTATTATTAATATTAAAATAATATAATTTTCTATATTATATACAATTCTCCTTTCATCTGAGTGTTTTCTGTCTCCACATACAAATAATTCTTGTGGAGACAGAAAACACACAGATGAAAAGAGAATTGTATATATAATATAAAAAATTATATTGTTTTAATATTAATAATAAAATATACTAATAATGTAATAATGTTATTATTCCTAATTATTGGTATTTATTACTAATTATTAATATTTATTCTTAATTATTGAAAATTATTACTAATTATTCCTAATTACCATTAACTATGAACAATACTAATAATTTAAATTTATTAGTAACAAAACAATGTAAACATAATTAAATTACAACTAATTAAGAATAATTGAAACTAATAAAAAATTTAAAATAAATATTAAATTAAAATGAACATAAATACCTTGAAAATGGATCTGAGGTTGATCTCTGATCGTTCTTGAAAACTTCAATATCAACTCCGGAGAAAAAAATTAAACTTGAGAAATACTGAACTCTAGAAATAGAATTTTGAGAGAAGAAGAAGATGGAGTTTGAGAATGAATTGAAAAAAACGGATGGGGGTATTTATAGGTTAGATTATTTGCGACGGGTCCATTTGCGACGGGTAGCCCGTCGCAACTAATACTATTTGCGACGGTACCTGTCGCAAATACCTTAGCCATCATTTATTACGGTCAACGGTTAAATAGTTATTTGCGACGGGTCCCGTCGCAACTAATCACCTGCCGACATACTATTTGCGACGGGGGAATATTCCCGTCGCAAATACCTTTTACCGCCGCCGGTTATTTGCGACGGGCAATAACCGCCCGCCGCAAATATGTTTCCCGCGATTTGGCGCGAAAGCGCGCCAGTTCTTTTGCGACGGGGAAAGCAATCCCGTCGCAAAAGACTACTTATTTGCGACGGGTAAATACCCCCGTCGCAAATAAGTTTTTAACGGGGCTATTTGCGACGGGAATAAATCCCGTCGCAAATACCCATTTTTCCCGTAGTGAAATGGCTCGGGTTTTATCACGTTATATATTTATTATATTATACGAAAGTGAAAAAAATAAGAATGATATTTATGATTCAGTTTAATACTCATAATGTATCATTTACTTAGTGAGAAATAAATATTTCAGTATTGGATGTTTATTCCAGATAATTATCTCCTCCCTATAAATAAGAGAATGGAAGCTCTTTCCAAAAACAATTCATTGTTTGAATGGTGAAAGCATTTATCTCTAATATTTCTCTAGATTCTTAGAGAGAGACATTCTAATTCTAGGATTTGCATTGTAGTTCTTCTTCAAGGATCGATGGAACAGAGTAGTGGTGATCTTCGGGAAGCCGAAGTCGTCGTTGAAACTCCGCGCTAGCACTTGGATTCAGATGATTGATGTTCCCGCGGACTTTTGAATCTCGTGCAGATGATCTATATGGATTTGAATTCAGATCCTTCAAGCAACAATCGCCAATGATGATCAGAAATCGATCGTGAATTCAGATCGAACCAGTTACTTTATAGTTTATTTTTGTGTTTAAATTATACATGTGATGATCCAAAGGCTAATACTAGGAAGCAATTCACCGTCGACGTCATAATCATGTCAATCACTGATGGAAAAATTTGGAAAACCCATTTTTAGGGATTCTAATACCCGCTCAGTACCATCAATTGGTATTAGAATGAGTGCCTGAAAACAGATTACAAAGGAATGGATTCGCCCCAGGAATAAGCAACAGGGATGACAGAAATACAGGATTTCAATAACCCGCAAGAAGGGAATGAAATACTTACAACGCCGAGCGCAAATTGCTCGGCCGTCCTGTTCACTTGAAGATGTCGTCTGGATCTGGTTCGAGTGGCCTCTTGGCTGGCCGTCGGAACGCTGTTACCGAGCAGAAGCCATGACGGAGCTCCACCAGATGCGGTACACAGGCTGTGTGCCGCGGAGTCCGTTGCCGTTGAGGTAACCCTACACAGGTTCGAGCGCCAGGATCCGAAAATGTCGAAGGCAGTGATCTCCGGGAGGAAGCCAAGGTGATGTTCGAGATCAAAAATCCGTAGGTGAGTGAAAACCAAAGGCGATAAAACCCCCTGCAATCCACAGTTCGTCGAAAACCGTCTGCTCTCCGAGAGAGTGCCACGAAGCCAAACCGAAGCAACAATCCGCTGGATCAGTTCCATCTGTTCAGCCAGCGGAACCGGTGGACGGCCCAGGAAAAATGGGCGGCAAGGGAAATCAACGGCCATGATGCCAGGGCCGGTAGGCACTTGGATTGCCAGCGTGGCAAAGGATGGTGCGGGAGAATGAAACAAATGGCAGGAGAAAAGTTAAACAAGCAGAGTTTATAAAACATCATTTATAAAACGAATTTAATGAAAAACATAATAATGAATTAAAACTCATTAATTCACAAAACTCCACCATTTTTAATTAAATTCAGGGATGTTCTTGCACCTAGGGCTACGGAACAGAAACCAAGTTCAAACTATCTAGGCAATATTTGAACTTTGATAAAATGACAGCTTTAGTCAAACTATCAGCTGGATTTTTATCAGTGTGTATCTTATTGACACAGATGGTTCCTTGTTCTATCACATCTCTAATAAAGTGTAATCTAATGTCTATGTGTTTTGATTTACCATGGAAAACTAAATTTTTAGAAAGATGTAATGCAGATTGACTATCAGAGAAAACATTAATAGTTGAATCAAAGAGCTTGAGTTCAGAAGACAAGCCTTTAAGCCATAAGGCTTCCTTTACCGCCTCGGTGAGTGCTATGTACTCGGCCTCAGTGGTGGAGAGGGAAACAACAGACTGCATGTTGCACTTCCATGAGATAGCCCCACCGCAGGCAGTAAACACGTATCCAGTCAATGATTTTCTGGTGTCAATGTTACCTGCATAATCAGCATCTACAAAGCCTACCAAAATGTTAGAAGTATCAACATTTTTACCAAAACATAAAGACAAATTAGATGAACATGATAAATATCTGAGAAGCCATTTGAGAGCATGCCAATGGGGCTTCCCAGGAGCGGCCATAAATCTGCTGAGGGTGCAGATGGCAAAAGCAATGTCAGGCCTGGTGCAAATCATAGAGTACATTATACTACCAACAATGCTAGCATATGGAATTTTAGACATAAATTGCACATCATCATCAGCAGTGGGTGCTTGTGTCAAAGACAATTTGAAGTGTTGAGCAAGAGGTACATTCACAGGTTTGAGAGATTCAAACATGTACCTCTTCAAGATCTTTAAAATGTAAGCATGCTGAGATAAGTAGAGCAATTTATTAGGTCTATCTCTGATGATTTCAACACCTAAAATCTGGTTAGCTGCACCTAAGTCTTTCATTTCAAAGTTTCCTTTCAATTGGGATTTAATTGAAGTGATAAAACTCATATTCTTACATATGATAAGCATGTCATCTACGTAAAGCAGAAGGTAAATCATACAACCTTGAATAGACTTGAAGTAGACACAAGCATCATACTGGCTCCTGGTAAATTGGTTATTTAACATAAAGGAATCAAATTTCTTGTACCATTGTCTTGATGCCTGTTTTAAACCATACAGGGACTTATTCAAAAGACAAACTTGGTTGGAATTGAATTCCTTTGAATAACCATCAGGAGGTTTCATATAGAGTTTTTCATTCAAATCCCCATGCAAGAAGGCAGTTTTAACATCATGTTGCTCGATGTGCAGATCGAGATAGGCAGCGAAGGCTAATAAGAGCTGAATAGAAGAGTGTTTGACAACGGGGGAAAAAATCTCAGCATAGTCGATTCCCTCTCTCTGAAGAAATCCTTTGGCGACTAGCCTAGCTTTAAACCTCACTTTATTTCCCTCTGTGTTGTCTTCCTTTCTCTTATAAATCCACTTGGACCCAATCACTTTAGCATTCACAGGCTTGTGAACAACAGTCCAGGTGTGATTTTTCTTTAGAGATTGCATCTCTTCATTCATGGCTATGATCCAATGTTTTGAATCCTTATCTTTTAGAGCTTGCCTATACGATTGAGGATCATCATCGATGAGATCCTGGGCCACATGAAAAGCATATGATTCCATATCATACTGGCTAAACCGAGCAGGAGGTCTAGAGACTCTCCTTTGTCTATCTCGGGTTAACTGATAATCTTGATGATCGGTGGAAGGTCCAGAGTCTGAGTCTGAACCGGAACTCATCTCAGAGTCAGCCGCATCAGTGGGCTGAGGAGGAGCATGAATAGACTGTACATCAGTCTCAACATGAGTAGATGACTCATGTTCATCAGACTTATGAAAGTCTGGATCAGAATTGTCAGGTGTGTCAATCCTGGTCTTAGGAGCAGAGGACTCATGAAAAACAACATCTCTACTAATAATGCATCGTTGGTATCCCGACTTATCCACCCAGAGTTTATACCCTTTAACTCCATCGGGATAACCAACAAAGATGCACTTGAGGGCTCTTGGTTCAAGTTTGTCAGTCTTGATGTGGGCATAGGATGTACACCCGAAGACCCTTAAGTAGGAATATGAAGGGGGCTTGCCGGTCCAGAGTTCTTCCGGAGTAATGAATTGATTCGCAGAGGAGGGACACCTGTTAATCAGGTGCACAGCAGTGCTTGTGGCCTCGGCCCAAAAGGATTTAGGGAGGCCGGAATAAGCAAGCATGCTACGGACTCTTTCAAGGATAGTCCGATTCATCCTTTCTGCTAGGCCATTCTGTTGGGGAGTTTCCCTAACAGTTCTGTGCCTCTTGATACCTTCAGAATCACAGTATTGAATGAACTCGGTGGACAGGTACTCAAGCCCATTATCCGTCCTCAAGGTCTTAACTCTTTTCCCAGTTTGATTCTCGACGGTGGCTCTCCATGTTTTGAATGTTTGGAAAACATCAGATTTATTTTTGAGGATGTATACCCAAACTTTCCTGGAGTGATCGTCGATAAAAGTGACAAAATAGAAGCCTCCACCATGAGAGGAGGTCCTGGCCGGCCCCCACAAATCCGAATGGATATAATCAAGTGGGGCGGCCGCCTTGAAGGAGGATCTATTGAAGGTCACTCTTTTAGCCTTTCCCATCACACAATCTTCGCAAAATGGGAGATTCGCAGGTGTGATGTCATTCAGCAATCCTTGTTTGCTGAGTTCTTCAAGCCCTTTGGAGCTTACATGCCCCAGCCTTCTATGCCAGAGCATAATGTTGTCAGTGTTCGTGGTATAAACACTACCCAACTGTCTTGAATGAGTCATGCCATTCAAGACATATAGACCATTCACAAGGGATCCTTTAATATCGGTTCGCGATCCTTTTGATACTTTTATAGTACCAGATTCAGATCTAAAGGTATATCCCTTTTGATCTAGGACTCCTAGGGAGATCAAGTTTCGTTGCAAGATGGGGACCCACCTTACATCAAGTAAGGTGATGATGGAATGATCATCCAATTCTATCAGCACAGATCCTCTTCCCTCAACCTTGCATCTCTTGTTATTCCCTAATAGGACGTCCCCTTCCACTTTCTCGACCAGCTCTAAGAAGGACTCTCTGTGGGGACACATATGGAAGGAGCAGCCGGAGTCAAGGACCCACTCGCGGTCGAGTGTATGGCTGGACACATTTAGAACTTCGGCTGTGTCATAACCGGAGTCAACAATAAGAGACTGGTCAGTGGGATGCGCGCGTTCTTGCTCTCTCTTAAGCTTTCTACACTCGGGCTTAATGTGCCCAGGCTTCCCACAATGGAAGCAAGTAACTTTTCTGTCTTTGTTATCATTGTTCTTTGCCTTTCGATCATGCCTTGGTTCTTTGCTATTACTACTTTTGTCTCTGCTAAAATGTTTCTTTTTGTTTTTAACCTGAGGCCTTCCCCTAGTGAATAAACTCTCAGCCTCACCTTTCGCCTTAGGTTTTGAGTGAAGGTCCTTAGAAAGGAGGGCGGACTTGACTTCTTCTAGAGTCAAGGAGTCACGACCATACATCATGGTCTCGACCAGAGTACTATAACTATGGTCAAGAGATATCAGGAGAATAATAGCCTGATCCTCATCATCTACCATGACATCTATATTGGCTAAGTCTAGCATGATCTTATTGAACTCGTCAAGATGGGCTTTCAAGGAAGAGCCCGGTCTCATCCTAAAGGTAAACATGCGGTGCTTCTTATAGAGCCTACCAACAAGGGAGGCAGTCATATAAAGCTTCTCTAACTTGAGCCAGATGCCGGCAGCAGTGGACTCAAAGGCCACTTCCCTAAGGACTTTATCACCTAAGGACAGTAAAAGGGAACTATGGGCTTTAATTAGAGTGTCATTAGGGATCGGTTGATGTTCGGTTACCGTTTGACCAGCTTCATTAACAGTTGTTATGGGTTTAGTAGGCCCGGACAGGGCATCAATGAGACCTTGTTGGACTAATAATGCCCTCATTTTAATACGCCATAAATTGAAGTCATTATCTCCATCAAACTTTTCGATTTCATACCTCATTGTAGACATATTTATAAACAGCGAGTTTGATGCCAAGTAATTGGGGACAACGAGAGCGTACGCCCCCAAAAGACCGGCCAATACTCACTAGAAATAAATCTGTACAATGTGTAGTGAAAAACGAAAACAAATATTTGGTGAAGGCAATGATTTCGGTCCTTAAAAGAGATTTAAAGGACAGAAATATAAAATGGCAGAATTAAACATAAACAGTGCGGAATACAGAAAAAAAAACCCAATCTGTTAGCAGAACTAATGGCAGGCTGGACTATAAACCAGAAAACAGCAATCAACAATTGCAAGAAGGCTGAAACAGAACCGTGAATAGACAAATTGGTCAGATTTCTGGATTGTACAGGGGGCTACCAGAATATTGGCAGCTAATAACAAATGCAATAGCAAGAAACTGAATTCAAAACAAGTCTATAAACAGTAGTAAACACACGGACAGATTGTGAATTAACTGCAATAAGCGAATTATAACAGAATGCAAACATTGGCAGTCATACGGGCTGGTTGTGAACAAAATTCATTATGAAAAATAATCACAAGAAGCACCCATACTCTAAATGTGCAGAAAACATGTCACTGTTATTGCAAACCAAGATTGCAGGTATGTCGGAGCAACAAAGATAACAGAAGGCAAAGAAACAGTAGGTAGAATGAATCAAGACAGCAGCCGTTTGTGGCTCTGATACCAATTGTTACGCGGGATGGGTCGCAAACAGAGGACGCAAACATCCGGTGAACAACAAAAATGAGCGGATCGGTGCCGACGATTCAAGAACAAACAAAAGTGAAAAATTACAGAAACGAAAATGCAGAAATTAAAAGAGGAACACAAGAGATTTACGTGCTTCGGTCCCGTTTGGGACCTACTGCACGGCAAGAACACCCCCACGCACGCATCTTTATTAATCTCAAACAAAACAGATTACAAAGGAATGGATTCGCCCCAGGAATAAGCAACAGGGATGACAGAAATACATGATTTCAATAACCCGCAAGAAGGGAATGAAATACATACAACGCCGGGCGCAAATTGCCCGGCCGTCCTGTTCACTTGAAGATGTCGTCTGGATCTGGTTCGAGTGGCCTCTTGGCTGGCCGTCGGAACGCTGTTACCGAGCAGAAGCCGTGACGGAGCTCCACCAGATGCGGTACACAGGCTGTGTGCCGCGGAGTCCGTTGCCGTTGAGGTAACCCTACACAGGTTCGAGCGCCAGGATCCGAAAACGTCGAAGGCAGTGATCTCCGGGTGGAAGCCAAGGTGATGTTCGAGATCAAAAATCCGTAGGTGAGTGAAAACCAGAGGCGATAAAACCCCCTGCAATCCACAGTTCGTCGAAAACCGTCTGCTCTCCGAGAGAGTGCCACGAAGCCAAACCGAAGCAACAATCCGCTGGATCAGTTCAATCTGTTCAGCCAGTGGAACAGGTGGACGGCCCAGGAAAAATGGGCGGCAAGGGAAATCAACGGCCATGATGCAAGGGCCGGTAGGCACTTGGATTGCCAGCGTGGCAAAGGATGGTGCGGGAGAATGAAACAAATGGCAGGAGAAAAGCTAAACAAGCAGAGTTTATAAAACATCATTTATAAAACGAATTTAATGAAAAACATAATAATGAATTAAAACTCATTAATTCACAATTCAGTTGCCTAGAACCATGAAATCCAGGTGATGAAATGTTTTTCAATAAAATTTAAAAAATTAAGGAAAAGATGATTGACATGTCTGTTAAGTGGGTTAACAAAAACCAAAAAATAAATAAATATATATATATGTGGATTTTTTTGGGCAGCTGGGTGTTATCCGACAGTAATAGACACAAAAAAAGGGGAGGGGGCTTCCATTTTTGTTTTTCCAAACCTCATTGTAAACTTTTAATATATATAAAAAATTCTTCAATGTTGTAGTTCCCCATCGCCTCCTTGGCCTGGCCATCTCAAACAGTGGCGGATGGCTGCCCACCCCCTGGTGGTGAGGTACCACCCGCATCCTCCCTTCACCACACAGAACGACACAGCACCCGACGCCTTGGTCAGCCGGACCTGCTCTCTTCTGCGGGCCTCTCCGCCTTGAGCCGCACCTGGCAAGGCACCACCGCTGCGGCAACCATCCTTCATCGGCTACTATGTGCAACACCACCACGGCCCGCCTAAAGACCATCGTCTCGCACTACCCGAACCAGTCGGAGCTCACCTCCCTCATAAATGGCCGAACTCCATCTACGAGCGGCACACCACGGCCGACCTCCATCAACTCGTCTATCCTCTGCCGGATCAGCCTCCTCACGTCAGCTCAGCTGCAGTCCTGATCTTTTCCCGCGGTCCTTGAGCACCGTCGACTTAGCTCTCTCGTCCGACCAGCTCTGGCTGACCTCCATCGGGAGTACGCGCGGCACGCGCCGCCTGGCGTTCAAATTTTTTCGACCGTTGTGGCTTCCGCCGCCCGGTCTTCGCCGCATCCCTCGTGTCCGCTCCACTCTGATCCTGGATCTTGCTCTCTCAATCCTCCGGCGGTCACCTCGTCTTCTGGCGCGGGTCTCCGTTTCTCAGCAGTCCCTCTCAAGCCGAATCCTCCTCTTCCCCAGGTTGGTCCCGCCTCTCCCTCGGGGCCGTCCTCGCCTTCTGGCCCGACTCCACCTCGGGATCCGCCGCTGTCCTTCAGGGACGCTCTCTGCGGCGCGCCTCCGTCCCTCCTTCCAGCCTTTCCGGCCGTTCCGATGGTCCGGGCTCAGTCGTCTAGCGAGGGTAACCGGGTCTGCCTGGCTGTGCCCGCGGAGTCCTATGCGAGCGCTGCGGGTTGCCTGAAATGGACGCTGGTTGCGCGCTTCGGAGCCTCCATGCCGCCAATCACGGTCTTCCATCGCTTCGTGGATTCTTGGGGCCTCCGCTCTCCGGCCAAGATCTCCCCGATCCATCGGCTCTCTTTCTGCCTCGTCTTTGCTTCTGAGGACGACTTCATCCGGGCATGGTGTCTGGCCCCCGGTGCTGTTGATCGTTGGAGCTTCATGTTGGGGCGCAGCGGAGGTGCGTGGTACCTCAAACACACAAAAACGGAACAAGAACGAAGAAACACAAGATTTAACGTGGTTCGGCGAGTTGACTACGTCCACGGGAGAAACAGGGCCGCTTCTCTATTCCCTTCTCTCTGGATAATCACGGAGGATACAATCACAGGTTACACCACATTCTATTCCCTTAAAAACAATGAGATTTTCATCCCGTTTAAATAGAGGAAGGACAAAACAGGGTTTCTCCTGGTTGGTGGGGGTACCTCATCTACCCATGGAACTTCCTCCTACAGCCTGGTGTCCACTTTGACTACCTGCTGCTGTCGGCTGCCAACCCTGGAAGACATTTCCTGCAGCCGCCCGGTTAGTTGTCGTCCATGGACTTCTTCCCCTGCAAAAAACCATCCCATATTGGAAGTGGCCCCCACACTTCACCTTATCCAAATCCTTGGACGTCCACAAGGGGAAAGAATGTTCGGTTGCGGCGGTGGCTCGTATTTGCGTGGAATTGGATCTCAATCTTCCCGTTCCGGAGAAGATTGCGCTCAGGGTGCATGATTCCCTCCTCTAGGACCAGAACATCTCCTACCCGGTGTTCCCCGGATTCTGTTCTCACTGCCTGCTTCCGGGGCATTCGTTGCAGGTATGCCGTCGTAGCGGGCAAGGCGGGCGGAGGGGTATCACCCCTTGGACGGGGTCCGGTGCTTCTCGTCCCTCGCATCTCGGCAGGGTCTATTCTGGTTCATCGACGGTGGAGGCCCAGTCACTCGCTGTTGTTCATTTGCCCCCGGAGCCTTCATCAACCATAGGGCGGTCAGCTGATTCGGGGTCGGAGGACACCATGGATTTATCCTTTGATGATGATAGAATACTCCCTGCTCCTATTCGGCTTGCGGACTCGGGGTCGGAAGACAGCATGGTATCCTATCTGTGAATTTCCGTTTCACCATTTTTTTATTGTTAATTAAAATTGTATTTTCCGTTTTAATATGCATTTTTTTTGCTTCCGTTTTATGTTTGTTACACGATTGTCAATTGGGAACCGCCCGAACAATGGCCACCATCCACGCGTCAGGCCGTGACTCAACACCTGAGTTTCCAGCACGATCGAGGGAGAGGCCCGACAAAACCTTCTTCTTGATGCCGTGATGAGGGCTAGGCTGATGAGAGACTTCTTCCTCGCGGAGGAAGAGGGGGCGTCGACCTTCAAGCAGCTTGAGCAGGAAGAAGCGGCGACGAGGCAGTGCTTCCCGATCCTCTTCAGTGGTGGCTGTTTCAAGCGGCGGCGTGGGGTTCAGCAGGTCGATGGATCGGGTGGATTCCAACAGTGCGGCTCGAGAAGGGGATGCTTCAAGCGGCGACGTGGGGTTCAGCAGGTCGATGGTCTTGGGATTCATCACATTTATGATGAGAGTGAAAATTATTAATGGAGAGATTTTTCTCAACATTAATTGGAGATTTTCTCCCAGCATTATGAAGATTTAATTTTCATTATTAATGGATGGAATAACAGTTGTTGATCGCATGTGAGTGTTTCCAGATTTGAGATAAGATATGTTTTTTGGATATGACATATCTTTTAGATTTGGCTGCATGTGTATCTGCTAGGATGTGATACAAAAGATCTTGTGATATCTTTTTTCCTTGAGATATATTTTCAGATTTCCATTTCAATCAAGATATGCGGCATATGAGAGCCTATAAAATGGGAAGCAACTGGTGGAGAAAAAAGAGAGAGCTGCTCAAGATGTAGTCCACCGAGAACAAGAGGAAAGGGTCTATTGCGGTTGCGGTAGTCCGTGTGGGTCGTCATCCATGACGAACATGACATCGACGGTAGATCTACATTGTGACAGGATACCTTTTAGGGGTGTGCAGCTCTCCTCGCAATCTTCAGCGTAGTGCAGTTCGGATTTTACCCAGCGGTTTTAAGTTCTGCAACCTTCAGAACTACTCTGATTTGATCGGCTTTCATCTGCGGTGGTTTTTGATCCGATCTTGGTGTTTTTTCTTTTGCACCTTTTGTTCGGGCATCAATCTCCTGCTTTCACAATGAGGTCTATTTGGGTTTCTTTTACAGGCTGCGTTCTTTGTTTTAGGCTGGCTTCAGACTGCATCTGCTTTCTGACATTGATTTACTATTTTATTCTTGAGTATTACTTTTAAGATCCCTTTTATTTTTGGGGAGTCTCTACCGTGTACTTATCTATTTTAGTGGATCATCTTTTCTGGACTAGGTCCCGTGGTTTTTCCCTTTTTGGTTTTCCACGTTAAAAAAACCTGCGTGCTGATTTATTTATTCTACTCATATCGCTTCCATATTTCTATGGGTTTCTCACGACATTTTTGGCAAGAAATTTTCGGTCCAGAATCAAGATTCTCCCCAACAGATGGCTTGGGTGGATTCCAACAGTGCGGCTCGAGAAGGGATGCGAACAGCGGCGACGATTCTCTGTTTTTTTTTTCGGATCTGGGCTTTCGAGATTTCTTCGGCAGTCGTGGGTTGCAATGGCGGCTTTAATTTGGGGTCGATCATCTTTGATGGTGGTTCGCGATTTGTGACCACTGACCGGGGATTCAAGCCGCGAGGGGGAGGAGCTCTTCTGGTTTGCCCGAGTTGAAGAATATTGTTTCTTGGAGTTCGTCTGAAGCACAGGAGTTGCAGCGATTTTATGGTTTACATCAGATCTGCACGACGACATTGAATCTTCAACAGCAGCGGTGGCTCTGGTTCAAGATCTCGGACGACATCGACCCTGGACAGCCACAGCGTTCTTGGACAGCAACTGCGCACCTGGACAACCGCGGCGTTCTTGGACAACAGCAGCGCATCTGCACAGCAGTGTGGATCATGGATTACAGCAGCGCTTGTGGACGGGTGCGGACCTTGTGTTGCTGCTTCTTGGCCACACAGAGGCAAGAGGAGTCAAGTGAAGGTTATGGCTCTTGAATCTGGAAGATGAACCCAGAAGATCCGATGCCAGATTGTCTAAACATGACGGTTCTACTAAGGTGAGGCTGAGCCCTTGGTAAGGGGGGTCTCGGCCTAGATTAAATATTCCTTAGTTTTGCTTTTTTGAATACTGCTCAATGTTTTGTCTCGCTGCTTTGTTGCGCCCTGTACTCCATTATTATTGCATAGTAAAAAACTCATGGTGACTCTGCCCGGTGCACATAGGCCACTTGGCTGAAGAACGTAAATTTTGTGTCCTTTTACTGCTTTCCGCATTTATTTTGTCGACCTGGTTAATTGCTGAACTTTTGCCTGCTTATTGATTTAATTAGAAGCAGTTCTGACCATGCTGGTGTCGAATTTGCTGGCACTATTAAATCATTCCAATTCTGATTGTTGGAATTAATTGCGAATTAGTTTATGTTTATTGGTTTATTTGTTGTAAGACCAGAATAAAAAACATAGTTTTGTGATTCCGTATTTTGGGAGTCTGCGAACCTAATTTATACCCAATGGATCCTGGCTATTCGAAAAGGGGACTGCCTGGCGTAGCGCACCTCCCCCAACACTACCGGGAGATAGTACCGTTCGTGCCGCGGGGGGTGCCTGAGGCTCGCGTCGGTAATGGCCTACCTCTCATTTTCAATGTCTGTATTCCTCCCGGGACTCGAGGCATGACCTCTCATGTTCTTTCCCTTTTCCGACCCCGACAACCTCGTGGCGCTACCCCCTATCGACTCCATCCCCCCCCAAGGAGTTTCGGGGGGCGAGTCAGACTCCCTTATAGTGTTATCTTACCTTGAGGAAGAGGTTGTAAAGACCCATAAAATTCAAGGAAATTTTTTTCTTAATTTTCTTTGGGATCTTACAAGAACGCAGTTTCTGACGGCACTTGATTCCGAGGCCCAGTGTGCCCGGAATTTCTATCCGAAGTTTAGCTCGGGTACGTTCAGTGAACGAACGAGCGAGAATTCATATCTTTTGAACCGGTGCTCGGAATCTAATTCTGAGGGCACCGATGGAACCACAGCGCTGGTAATTGCTTAGGAACACCTGTTCCGGAGTTGTGTTTTCACGAGAGAAGATGATAAAAATTGTGGAAGTTTAATTTATAAGTTAACTACAATTTTTATTTTTCTTTAAGTGGTTTAAGGCTTTGGGTGGAAGTTGGGTAACCACCCAACTTCCCAAGGGAGGTTATGAGGGTGGTGGGGCCCACACGAACCCCACCCCTTCATATTCTTCAACCCCCCTCAACTCACCATTAACTTTTGATAACTTAAACATTAATAACTTATGTTATTAATTAAGTGAGTTAAGTGTGGATGTTTGAATTTCAAACTCTTGAAATTCAAAAGTTATGTTATGTTAACAAAATAAGAGGTGAGATTATTTTATTTGGGGTTGGAACCTTGTGGTGGAGTTTTTGGGAGAAAAGACTAAGGACTTGAGGAACTTCTTCGTCTTCGACGAAGAACGCGAAGAACACATCGGTCTCCGACGAAGAAAGCTGAGTTCTCAGAAACCGATTACGCGACGCCGTGTACCGCGACGCTGACGCAACTTCCTCCTTCCGCGACGTCTCTTTCCGCGATGGTTTTTCTGCGACGAATCCTCGTTCGACGAACCTCCGTTCAAGCTCACACGAGGTAGGGGTTTTATTTGAGAATAACACTTATTCCCATGGTTGTTTCCTTCTAAAACAAAGAACCCGGATCAAAGTTCAATTTTAATTTATTAAAATTGTGCCTCGTTATGTTTTCATGTGTTGATTATTTTTTATCCCAATTGTTATCACCTAACGCGGAGGCTGCGGGCCAAACAAACACGGCCCGACAACCCTCCATAGTTTTTCGTTGATGCGTGGATTATCGGTGTTTACGAAAAGGGATCGAAATGGCGATTGGAGGCCTTCGCAGCAAAGTTCGAATCCCGGGAGAGCCGTAGGTGCAAACCTCAGGTAAAACGGACCACCGGAGCGTGTCCGGTGGTCCGCGGAAGTTCCCGCCGGCTCGCCGCCGGGAAGACCCGCCGCGACTGAAGTTGCGGTGGCGAGGGCCGGTCCCGCGGCCGCGCGGGACCGCGGGGAAGGGACGCGGCCTTGCGCCGCGTCCGGTGACGCAGAGCGGCCCCCCACGCGGGGCCGCGACTCTCCTTCACGCGGGGGCAGCGCACCCCCGCGCCACTCGGCCGTAACCGGCCGAGCCGACCCCTGGCAGCCGGGCCGCGCCCGCGCCGGCCGGGCCGGGTCGCGCCGAGGCCGGGAAGAGCCACCCTGGCCGGGCCAGGCCGCGCCGGCCGGGTCGGACCCGGACCCGGACCCAGGTTGGGTCGACCCGGGGGGGGGGGGGGGGGGGGGGGGGGTTGGGCCAGGTCGGTCCGGGCCCCGACCCCCCGTTTTCGGACCTTTTCTGTATTCTACCAGTATCTTGAGCAACGTGCCTCCGATCGGCGCATCGTCAGCGGCGATGCGATCCTTGGATCGAGACGGTCATTTCAGTATATCTCAGTAAAGGTTTCGGAATACTTTGGGTTCGGCCGGGTTGGTTCGTACACAAAACCAACTGGGCCCTCGAAGCGGAAACACTTATATCTTGAGCCTCGAACGTCCGATTGACGTGCCTTCAATTTTGTTGGATTCCTCTAAGTGAGACGGATCTTTTGGATTACTCCACCCGAGATTTGGATGCAGGTGGAGTAGGGTCGGGTTGGTTTTGCCTTAAAAACCAACCGGGCCCCTAGGACGAAAAAGCTAATAACTCTCAGACCGGGCGTCCGATTGACGCGCCGTCTGCGACATTGAGTTCCAGTTGGAAATACGGAACTTTTGGATACATCAACTCCGGACTATGTGTCAGTTGATGTATCAGCCTCTCGGCTCGTGGAGCGGACCCTCCCGAACGAGTTTGCTGTGTGCGGGAACCCTAGAGCTGGCTGCGACTGACGATGAAGACAATCGTACTGGAATCCTATGTGGGGTCGACGATGAAGACTATCGTACTGGAATCCTATGTGGGTTCGATGATGATGACTATCGTACTGGAATCCTATGTGGGTTCGACGATGAAGACTATCGTAGTGGAATCCTATGTGGGTTCGACGATGAAGACTATCGTACTGGAATCCTATGTGGGTTCGACGATGAACACTATCGTACTGGAATCCTATGTGGGTTCGACGATAAAATCTATCGTACTGGAATCCTATGTGGGTTCGATGATGAACACTATCGTACTGGAATCCTATGTGGGTTCGATGATGAAGACTATCGTACTGGAATCTTATGTGGGTTCGACGATGAAGACTATCGTACTGGAATCCTATGTGGGTTCGACGATGAAGACATTTGTACCAGAATCCTCTGTGGGTTTGACGGCGATGACAACAATGCTTGTATCCTACATGGTCCCAGTAAGATGAATCAGTGACTACATCTGATCAGCTCTCTTACTTTACAAATGATGTGTACCTGTGTGAGCTGAATCCTGTTTTGCTTCCTTTTGTTGTACCTCTCGTACCCCTCGTGGTTTAATTTTCATGATCACAATCACTCTCTTCTTTATCTAATATTGTTTTAAGTGTTTTTGGATGATAGACATGATTTCAGGTGGCCAAGGAATTGGGCCAAGAAAGCAAGAAGGCAAAAGTGGGCTGATTTTCAGTCCACCGGCCAACCGGTCGAAGACCACCGGCCAGCCGATGGAGGCCTGGACAGAAGGCATCCCTCTGTCCAGACCACCGGCCAACCGGTGTCCCACCACCGGCCAGCCGGTGGAACCCAGACAAATAGTGTCAGCTACTGCCTCAGCACCGGCCAACCGGTGGCCTCCTCACCGGCCACCCGGTGGTGCCTGAGCCCGAGCCCTCTCCCTTTTTCAAAGCACCGGCCAACCGGTGGCCTAGCACCGGTCAGCCGGTGGAGCCAGTCAAACTATCTGTTGGGCTTTGACCAGGCTTGTCCACTTGACTCCCAACGGCTCCGAAGGCCTCTCCAACGGCTCCGAAGCCTCCCAAAGGCCATTTGAGGGTTCCCCCTCTATAAATAAAGGACTAGGAAGCCCCAGAAACTCAAGGAAGCCCACAGACACATTTTTGATCATTTGGCGAACCTCCGGCGCATTCCCTCAAGGAACCCTCACTTGCTCCAACCTTCTTCCACATCCAAGGAGCACCACCATAGAATCTTGGGAGCGCTCTTCATCAACTTCATCAATCCATTAGCGCCCAAGACTTCTCCCATTACGGTTTTTCTTGTTTTATCTATTTTGAGCATAAATTTGGGTTTGTGCCTACAAACCCCTCATTTCTCTCATCCTCTCTTCTTTGGGTTTTCACACCACCTTCAAGGTGTGAAGAGGTTAGTCAAGCCTTCCCTTTTAAAAGGCTTGAATCAAAGGTGAGCTAGCCTTCACCTGTAAGAAGGCTAGTGGGTTCTTTCTCAACCATTAAAAGCAAGTGGGTTCTTGGTCAACCAATAAAAGCAAGCTGTAATAGGTTCTAGACTAACCTTAAAGTCTAGTGGGTTTCTTGCTAAAACCATTAAAAAGCATGCGGTAGTAAATCTCTCAACGGTTGAGTTAGGAGCGGAGACGTAGGCTTGAGTTTAAGCCGAACTCTGTTATCATGTTGCGTGTCTTGCCTCTTTTATTTCCGCTGCACTTTTACTTTGATTTTAAATTGTTAATTATTTTTTAAAAGGAAATTCACCCCCCCTCTTGCCATCACTTCTCCACCCAACAATTGGTATCAGAGGAAAAATTTGAGTAATACCTTCACCGGTTTCAAATTCAAGATCCATTCTGATGGCTTCAACTTCTTTCTCCCCCGAAGGCTATTCTTTGGGTCGTGCTCCATTTTTTGATGGAACCGACTATAACTATTGGAAAACCCACATGACCACTTTTCTTAGAAGCATAGGTTATCCTATTTATAAAATTGTCATGCATGGTTACTCTCTCTCTTCTCCCGATGAATCCAAATGGACCCAAGCCGATATTAAAAATTTCGAGCTTGATGGCAAAGCCATGAACGCTCTACATTGCGCCCTTGATCGTAATGAATTCAATAGAGTTTCCACATGCACCTCATCACATGAAATCTGGAAACTATTGGAGGTTACCCATGAGGGGACCAACAAAGTTAAGGATACTCGATTGGACATGTACCGTCAAGATTTTGAGTCTTTCACCATGCATCCATCCGAATCTATTTCTGAAATGTTTACACGCTTTACTAACGTTTGCAATGGTAGAAAGTCTCTTGGTGATGATGTGTCTGCAGAAACGATGGTCAAGAAGATCCTTTGGATCTTACCAAGCACATGGGCACCGAAAGTCACGACAATTCAAGAAGCAAAAGACATCAAGAACATGCCGGTCGAAGATCTCATCGGATCCCTCATGACCTATGAGATCACCATGAGGAGGCAAGCTGAAAAGGAAGGCAAACCGATCAAAGTTCCAAAGAACATCGCCTTCAAAGTTCAACAAGAAGAAAGCTCCTCCTCCTCATCATCTTCCTCTTCATGCGGCGATTCCGAAATGGAGAATCTTGCCCGCAAAATGCACAAATTCATGAAGAAGAACAAAAAGAAGAAATCCCGCAAGGTTCAACCCAACGAAAAATCCGAGCCCGAGGTAACATGCTACGGGTGTGGCAAGAAAGGCCATTACAAGCCCGATTGCCCACTCAACAAGAAAAAGGCCAAGTAAAAGGAAAAGAAGAAGGTATTCAAGGCCACATGGAGTGATAGCTCCACATCCTCCTCCTCCTCCTCCTCAAGTGACAACGGTAAAAAATGCCTAATGGCATTTCATGAGGTAACCTCTTCCGACTCCTCTTCCTCTTGTTCTTCCAATTCATTTAATCATTTATCTTATGAGGATCTCCAATATTCTAGAGATCAATTGGAGGAAGGTTTTCACGAACTTTCTTCCAAATTTTTTGCTTTAAAAAAGAATTTCAAAAAACTTTCTTCCGAAAAGGAACAACTTCTCAAAGAAAAGGAGGAGTTGTCCCTCAAGGTCCAAAACCTTCCCGATGTTGAGTCTATGGAATCAACAATAAAAGATTTAAGTGAATATCTTGCCAAGTTCACCCAAGGTGAACAAAATTTGACCAAATTGCTAGGTTCCCAATGCGTATCTAGAAACACCCAAGGGCTTGGCTATTCCAATCAAGCTTCCTCTTCCCATGCTCCAACTATTTTTGTAAGGGGAAGCTCCCAATATAAATTTTGCAACTATTGTAAAAAACCCGGGCACTTAATTTATGAGTGCAATTGCAAAAATGCCCAGTATGGAAGGCCCAAAACTTTTTTCTTTAATGATGAATTTTATAGGAGAAGACCCGCCACTAGACAAGTGTGGATTGAAAAATCCCTTTTAGCGAGTCTCTCCGGGCCAAAATTTGTCTCGGTTTCAAAATCCTCTCCCCGGTGATTTGTTGTTTTTATTTAGGGGGAGTTAGGTTTATATAATCCTTTTTGCTTTCATTTCAAAACTTTCAATTCAAAACTTTCATTTCAAAACTTTAAATTCAAAACTTTCATTTCAAAACTTTCAGTTCAAAATTTTCATTCAAAATTTTCATTCAAAACTTTCAATTCAAATTTCAAAAATTTCAATTGGTTTAAAATCTCTATCTTGTTTTTCAACTCTTTCCCTCAATCATGTTTTATGCCCCGTGCTATTTTGATAATCACAAAGGGGGAGAAATTCTTGGTTGATTGGGGGAGAAATCTTTTTCTCATGCTTTGCTTTACTTTTCAATTTATCCTTTAAAGCATGCCTCTCATTTCAATCTTTTACATTGCTTGTTTTGGTGATTGTGATCATCAAAATAGGGGGAGATTGTTGTACCTCTCGTACCCCTCGTGGTTTAATTTTCATGATCACAATCACTCTCTTCTTTATCTAATATTGTTTTAAGTGTTTTTGGATGATAGGCATGATTTCAGGTGGCCAAGGAATTGAGCCAAGAAAGCAAGAAGGCAAAAGTGGACTGATTTTCAGTCCACCGGCCAACCGGTCGAAGACCACCGGCTAGCCGATGGAGGCCTGGACAGAAGGCATCCCTCTGTCCAGACCACCGGCCAACCGGTGTCCCACCACCGGCCAGCCGGTGGAACCCAGACAAATAGTGTCAGCTACTGCCTCAGCACCAGCCAACCGGTGGCCTCCTCACCGGCCAGCCGGTGGTGCCTGAGCCCGAGCCCTCTCCCTTTTTCAAAGCACCGGCCAACCGGTGGCCTAGCACCGGTCAGCCGGTGGAGCCAGTCAAACTAGCCGTTGGGCTTTGACCAGGCTTGTCCACTTGACTCCCAACGGCTCCGAAGGCCTCTCCAACGGCTCCGAAGCCTCCCAAAGGCCATTTTAGGGTTTCCCCTCTATAAATAAAGGACTAGGAAGCCCCAGAAACTCAAGGAAGCCCACGAACACATTTTTGATCATTTGGAGAACCTCCGGCGCATTCCCTCAAGGAACCCTCACTTGCTCCAACCTTCTTCCACATCCAAGGAGCACCACCATAGAATCTTGGGAGCGCTCTTCATCAACTTCATCAATCCATTGGCGCCCAAGACTTCTCCCATTACAGTTTTTCTTGTTTTATCTATTTTGAGCATAAATTTGGGTTTGTGCCTACAAACCCCTCATTTCTCTCATCCTCTCTTCTTTGGGTTTTCACACCACCTTCAAGGTGTGAAGAGGTTAGTCAAGCCTTCCCTTTTAAAAGTCTTGAATCAAAGGTGAGCTATCCTTCACCTGTAAGAAGGCTAGTGGGTTCTTGCTCAACCATTAAAAGCAAGTGGGTTCTTGCTCAACCAATAAAAGCAAGCTGTAATAGGTTCTAGACTAACCTTAAAGTCTAGTGGGTTTCTTGCTAAAACCATTAAAAAGAAAGCGGTAGTAAATCTCTCAACGGTTGAGTTGGGAGCGGAGACGTAGGCTTGGGTTTAAGCCGAACTCCGTTATCAAGTTGCGTGTCTTGCCTCTTTTATTTCCGCTGCACTTTTACTTTGATTTTAAATTGTTAATTATTTTTTAAAAGGCAATTCACCCCCCTCTTTCCATCACTTCTCCACCCAACACCTTTGTGGATTGTGTTGTGCTATCCTGTGTGGATCCTGTTTTTCTTTCCTTTGTGGATTGTGTTGTGCTATCCTGTGTGGATTACGTTTTGATTTCCTGTGTGGACTGGGTTGTACTTGAGCCCGAATGTTGGAGCCGAACGAGAATTGATGACTTAGGTATATGTATGGGCATATACCTAAGTAGTGTCGGATGTTATTTCGTGATTGCATCTTTCCTTTGTGGATTATCATTTGTGGATTTTGGGAAACCTTCGGGGGTCTCGGGGTCCCTACTGAGTAGCTTATACTCACCCCTGCACGGGCTATACCCGCACTACGTTGTGTTGGTTGCAGACGACGGATAGCGCTGATCGTGGTTGAGGCTTGCGGAGCAGGACGGTACCTGGAGGTGGACCACTGGCGGGACGTACTCGGAGTGGACGGTTGGACTCGAGGAGCTGAGGATGCTATATGTTCTCACCCTTCAGGTGGAAGTCCCAGTGGATGACTCGACGTTGCGGCTTACTCTTCAGTTGCTGTTTTCCCTTTCGAGTTGTACTTTATTTTCTGTTTGGGTTTGTATTCTGGCCCACTTACTTTTCCACACTTACTGTTGTACTTAGTATTTTACTTCTACTGCTTGCTTTCTCTATGGTGTTTGTTTACTATAAAAAGGCAATTCCTTCCCTTTTTACCGAGAATTACGCCTTGGTTCTAGTCGCCAGCCCCTGGCCTATGGAAGGCGGGCTTGGGGTAGTCACAGCACGGGCCCCGAGGACGGGTCGTGACAAATTGGTATCAGAGGAGTTCGGTTCTACCACAGAACTTGGGACTTTGATCTTTTTATATGTGAAGAAATAGTGTTAAGAGTATTGAGTGTGGTTATCAGTCCAGGGAGTCCAGTGTTGGTGCGGAGGCCGACGTATCCGTACACTAGGACCATGACTTCTGATTTCCGACTTAATGCATGAAAACATTGATTGCATGTGTGTTTCAAGTTTTCTTTGTGATTAATTTGTGTCAGCTCACCTGGTATACTATTCTGACCGTGGCACACCTGTCTCTTTTCAGGATGGCCCCACGACGGCAGCCAGCTAGGGTTCCGAGCATCGTGCATGGCGAGAGCCCACCGAGCGATGAGGACTCGGTACAGGGCCCTTTGACAGCTGAGGCACCGGCGGTACCTATACCCGCCGAGCCACCGATGCTACCAGCCCCAGCCGCTGACGATGCACGTCGCCTTAGTGAACTGCACGAGTTTCAGCGCCAGCGACCACCCAGGTTCCGTGGAGAGATGGACCCTCAGGCCGCCGAGGACTGGATGGAGGCAGTTGTACGGGTTTTTAGGTTAGTGAGGACACCAGCAGACCTCATGGCGATCCTCGCAGCGAGCCTCCTGCACGCGGTAGCAGGAAGATGGTGGAGCTTGATGCTCCAGGTGCATGATGAGGAATCTCTCCTCTGGATGGACTTTGAGAGAATCTTCCGCTCAGAGTTCGTCCCAGCCACCCTCCGTGCGGTGCACATCCAGGAGCTACTACAACTACGGCAGGGCAGCATGGTGGTTGCCCAGTACTCAGTGAGATTTACTGATCTCTCGCACTACTCCACCGATATGGTACGAGATCCGTTCTTCCGGGCCCGGAACTTCGATCAGGGACTGATGCATGAGATCAGGGCCTCAATGATCTCCCTCAACATTCCGACGCAGGAAGAGGTGTTTGAGAGAGCCCTTTTAGTGGAGAGTTTCCTCGCCGAGCAGGCACCAGCGGCAGGACCCTCCGCAGGACGACCCGTAGCGGAGTCTTCTGCAGCTGGCAGTCGACAGGTGACGCAGAGGTCCAAGCGGGCCAGACCTTCAGATGGGCAATCTCAGGGTGATGATTCGGTTTTATGGGGCGCACGAAGGAGAGCCAGCTACTCGAGGAGTAGGCAATGCCACGCATGTGGCGGGCAAGGTCACATGGCTTGAGACTGTCCGACTCGTCCCGCTGATGAACAACAGGCGGTAGAGGGACCTCCCAGGCAGAGGTTCGACCATGAAAGTCCGCAGGGAGCAGACGGGTGAGGCAGAGGAGCTGGCCGAGCAGCGGGTGGTGGACGACGCTTTGAGGCCTTACCACCACCACCACCACCACCTGGGAGACCACCCCGACCGCAGGGAATAAGTGGACAGGGAAGAGCTCAGCTTCAGGCAGCTGAGGCCTACGATCATGGAGCTCCGGGAGCAGATGGACATGAGTGGGACTAGCTCCAGACCTGGAGACTTTTGTTCATGTTGCTTCTAGCTCTGTTGATGTTTGTTTGATGTTGCTTTGTGTCTTTTTACTTTGAGCTGCAGTAATAAAAAGACACTTTTCTTGTGGCGTTTACCTTCCTGTCCTCTCTTTTAGTTGTTACTAAGAGGTTCCGGTTTAAAAACCGTTGACTTGACCCTCACTTTGAGATACCTACTGGAGGAGACCCAGTGACCACACACTGATGCCGACAGTGTGACTCAACCCTTGGAGGCGAGAGTAACGGTTGGATCTCTTGGTAGTAGCGTTGAGGTCTTACGACGTCATCCTTGGTATGGAATAGTATCATCCATGTCGAGATTGACTGTATTAGGTGAAGAACGTGGTTCATCTAGGGGATGAGACCAGATTTCTCTTATTGGCAAAGAAGAAATCACAGAAGCTCTTGTAGGACCAGAAAGGTCCAAGTCATCCAGGAGCGGAAGAGGACAGCTCAGAGCTGACAAAAGTCTTTTGCTGACAGGAGGCAGAGGCCACTAGAGTTCGAGGATGGCGACCACGTCTTCTTGCGGGTCTCACCTCTACGTGAGTTACGAAATTTTGGCCGAGGCGGCAAGTTGTCTCCGCACTTCATTGGACCCTTCTAGGTCCTCAACGGGGTAGGAGAGGTGGTTTACCGCTTGACACATCCACCTAAGTTGCACCAGGTGCACGATGTCTTCCACGTATCTCAGCTGAGGAAATACGTGCACGACCCGACGCATATCTTTGACCATGGGGAGCTAGACGTTGATGATGGGGCGACTTTTGTAGAGGTCCCGGTGGAGATCAAGGATTGACAGGAGCAGGTCCTACGTGGACGGTCGATTCCTCTTTTGCACATCAAATGGCAGCATAGGAACCTCCAGGAGAGCACTTGGGAGCGGGAGGCTCAGATGCGTGCTCAGTACCCACATTTGTTTCCCTAGCTTATGATTTATCTTTACGGGGACGTAAAGCCCTGAGGTGGGAGTAATGTAAAGACTCATAAAATTCAAGGAATTTTTTTTCTTAATTTTCTTTGGGATTTTACAAGAACGCAGTTTCTGACGGCACTTGATTCCGAGGCCCGGTGTGCCTGGAATTTCTATCCGAAGTTTAGCTCGGGTACATTCAGTGAACGAACGAGCGGGAATTCCTATCTTTTGAACCAGTGCTCAGAATCTAATTCTGAGGGCACCGATGGAACCGCAACGCCGATAATTGTTTAGGAACACCTGTTCTGGAGTTGCGTTTTCACGAGAGAAGATGATAAAAATTGTGGAAGTTTAATTTATAAGTTGACTACAATTTTTATTTTTATTTTAGTGGTTTATGGCTTTGAGTGGAAGTTGGGTAACCACCCAACTTCCCAAGGGAGGTTATGAGGGTGGTGGGGCCCACACGAACCCCACCCCTTCATATTCTTCAACCCCCCTCAACTCACCATTAACTTTTGATAACTTAAACATTAATAACTTTTGTTATTAATTAAGTGAGTTAAGTGTGGATGTTTGAATTTCAAACTCTTGAAATTCAAAAGTTATGTTATGTTAATAAAATAAGAGGTGAGCTTATTTTATTTGGGGTTGGAACCTTGTGGTGGAGTTTTTGGGAGAAAAGACTAAGGACTTGAGGAACTTCTTCGTCTTCAACGAAGAACGCGAAGAACACATCGGTCTCCGACAAAGAACGCCGAGTTCTCAGAAACCGATTACGCGACGCCGTGTACCGCGATGCCGACACGACTTCCTCCTTCCGCAACATCTCTTTCTGCGACGGTTTTTCCGCAACAAATCCTCATTCGACGAACCTCCGTTCAAGATCGCACGAGGTAGGGGTTTTATTTGAGAATAACACTTATTCCCATGGTTGTTTCCTTCTAAAACAAAGAACCCAGATCAAAGTTCAATTTTAATTTATTAAAATTGTGCCTCGTTATGTTTTCATGTGTTGATTATTTTTTTCCCAATTGTTATCACCTAACGCGGAGGGTGCGGGCCAAACAAACACGGCCCGACAACCCTTCGCAGTTTTTCGTTGATGCGTGGATTATCGGCGTTTACGAAAACGGATCGGAATGGAGATTGGAGGCCTTCGCAGCAAAGTTCAGATCTCGGGAGAGCCGTAGGCACAAACCGCAGGTAAAACAGACCACCAGAGCGCGTCCGGTGGTCCACAGAAGTTCCTGCCGGCACGCCAGGAAGCGGCGGCGCCCGGCGCGCCGCCGGGAAGCCGCGACTGAAGCCGCGGCGGCGAGGGCCGGTCCCGCGGCCGCGTGGAACCACGGGGAAGGGACGCGGCCTTGCGCCACGTCCGGTGACATAGAGCGGCTTCCCACGCATGGTCGCGGCTCTCCTTCACGCGGGGGCAGCGCACCCCCGTGCTGCTCGGCTGTAACCGGCCGAGCCGACCCCTGGTGGCCGGGCCGCGCCCGCGCCGACCGGGCCGGGTTGCGCCCAGGCCGGGCCGGGCCGCGCCGTCCGGGTCGGACCCGGACCCGGGTCGGGTCGACCCGGTTCGGGCGGACCCAGGGGGGGTTGGGCCGGGTCAGTCTGGGCCGAGACCCCCCGTTTTGGGACCTTTTCGGTATTTTTCCTGTATCTTGAGCTACGGGCATCTGATCGACGCGCCGTCAGCGGCGATGCGATCCTTGGATCAAGACGGTCGTTTCGGTATATTGCACTCAAGGTTTCGGAATACTTTGGGTTCGGACGGGTTGGTTCGTACACGAAACCAACCGGGCCCTCGGAGCGGAAACACTTATATCTTGAGCCCCGGACGTCCGATTGATGTGCCTTTGATTTTGTTGGATTCCTCTAAGTGAGACGGATCTTTTGGCTTACTCCAACCGAGGTTTGGATGCAGGTGGAGTACGGTCGGGTTGGTTTTTCCTTAAAAACCAACCGGGCCCCTGGGACGAAAAAGCCAATAACTCTCAGACCGGGCGTCCGATTGACGCGCCGTCTGCGACATTGAGTTCCTGTTGGTGATACAGAACTTTTGGATACATCAACTCCGGACTATGTGTCAGTTGACGTATCAGCCTCTCGGCTCGTGGAGCGGACCCTCCCGAATGAGCTTGCTGTGTGCGGGAACCCTAGAGCTGGCTGCGACTGACGATGAAGACAATCGTACTGGAATCCTATGTGGGTTCGACGATGAAGACTATCGTACTGGAATTCTATGTGGGTTCGACGATGAAGTCTATCGTACTGGAATCCTATGTGGGTTCGACGATGAAGACTATCGTACTGGAATCCTATGTGGGTTCGACGATGAAGACTATCGTACTGGAATCCTATGCGGGTTCGACGATGAACACTATCGTACTGGAATCCTATGTGGGTTCGACGATGAAAACTATCGTACTGGAATCCTATGTGGGTTCGACGATGAAGAATATCATACTGGAATTCTATGTGGGTTCGACGATGAAGACTATCGTACTGGAATCCTATGTGGGTTCGACGATGAAGACTATCGTACTGGAATCCTATGTGGGTTCGACGATGAAGAAATTTGTACCGAATCCTCTATGGGTTCGATGGCGATGACTACAGTGCTTGTATCCTACGTGGTCCCAGTAAGATGAATCAGTGACTACATCTAATCAGCTCTCTTACTTTACAAATGATGTGTACCTGTGTGAGCTGAATCCTGTTTTGCTTCCTTTGTGGATTGTGTTGTGCTATCCTGTGTGGATCCTGTTTTTCTTTCCTTTGTGAATTGTGTTGTGCTATCCTGTGTGGATTACGTTTTGCTTTCCTGTGTGGACTGGGTTGTACTTGAGCTCGAATGTTAGAGCCGAACGAGAATTGATGACTTAGGTATATGTATGGGCATATACCTAAGCAGTGTCGGATGTTATTTCGTGATTGCATCTTTCCTTTGTGGATTATCCTTTGTGGATTTTGGGAGACCTTCAGGGGTCTCGGGTTCCCTACTGAGTAGCTTATAATCACCCCTTCACGGGCTATGCCCGCACTACGTTGTGTTGGTTACAGACGACAGATAGCGCTGATCGTGGTTGAGGCTTGCGGAGTAGGACGGTACCTAGAGGTGGACCACTGGCGGGACGTACTCGGAGTGGACGGTTGGACCTGAGGAGCTGAGGAGGATATCTGTTCTCACCCTTCAGGTGGAAGTCCCAGTGGACGGCTCGACGTTGCGGCTTACTCTTCAGTTGCTGTTTTCCCTTTCGAGCTGTACTTTATTTTCTATTTGGGTTTGTATTCTTGCCCACTTACTTTTCCACACTTACTGTTGTACTCAGTTTTTACTTATTATTTTACTTCTACTGCTTGCTTTCTCTGTGATGTTTGTTTACTATACAAAGGCAATGCCTTCCCTTTTTACCGGGAATTACGCCTTGGTGCTAGTCGCCATCCCCTGGCCTATGGAAGGCGGGCTTGGGGTAGTCATGGCACGAGCCTCAAGGACGGGTCGTGACAGAGGTTCAGCGATCTCCTCCTACAGCAGGTCTTGGCCTTGGATCAGGACGGATATCGAAATCATCCCGGGGAAGGCGGAGCGGACGTCTCTGAGCGCACCTCCGTCTGAGGTCAAGGGTGCTTGCACAAGATCTAGATCAAGGGAGCAGAAGGTGAAGGCTTCATCCCATTTTAAGAAGGCGTTGAGTTCTGTAGCCAATCCTAGAAGAATTAGGTTTCAATGATCCTTATATTTATCTGGAATGCTCGCGGCTTGGGAGCACGGGTCAAAACGGACTTCGTCTCGTCGGAGGTAATCAAGCACATGATTGGTCTGGTTGGTATCCTTGAACACAAGAAGAACCAGGCAGGATTGGAGATTATGCCATGAAAATTAAATTGCATGATTTCATGCATGCAGCCCCGTGTAACTCTCATATATGGATCTTTTGTCACACTAGATTCAAGGTGGAACTAGTACAGGCGGGAGACCAGTTCATCACAGTGAAGGCTACTCGTGACTCCCTTACCTTCTACGCCTCCTTTATCTATGGAAGCTGTGACCCTAACCTGAGGGTGTGCCTGTGGAATGACCTCAACGCATTCGATCCTGGTGATGCACTGTGGTTTCTTGGGGGGGATTTTAATGTGATCGTGGATCCCGATGAGAGGAAGAGACGAGGGCCGTTCAATAAGAGAGTCAGCCTGGATTTTTCTCAATTTATGGCTGGTAAGGGACTCATGGACCTCAGATACATGGGGGACAGATTCACGTGGTGCAATAATCAACGGGGACATAGCCGGTCATGTAGCTGCCTGGACAGGTGCTTAGTGAATGGGCATGCTATCTCCAAGTATGGTGGCACCAAGGTTGTCCATATTGTGCGAGGAATTTCCAACCATTCTCCTTTACTGATCACGCTATCCTCCGACTACGATCTTACCGTGCGCTTCAGATACTATCATCTATGGGACAGCGTTCCATCTTTCCTGGCCACGGTTCGGGACAGCTGGGCGGCTCCTTCCTAGGGGTATACGTGGGTGGCCTTCCATAATAAGCTGAGACGGCTGAGATCAAGGCTTCAGGTGTGGTCGAGGGATCTTCTTCCACTGGGCAGGGATGTGTTGGCCAATTCACAAGTCGTCGACTGACTCGAACAGAGTCTGGAGGAAGGGTGGAACAAGCAGATTTTCTCGAACCTCGTTAAAGAGAAGGAGCTTCTAGTGGACATGTTGTTGAAGCATGAGCACATATCAATGGAGAATGCGAGAATCATGTGGCTGAAAGAGGGGGATAACAACTCATCTTTCTTCCACACATGCATTAAGGAGAGGAAAAGGCCGGAGAACTGGAACATCTTGTTAGAGGATGGGTCTTTTACGGATGACAGCGACATAGTAGGGGGGGGGGGGGGTTGGCCAATAAGTACTTAAGGGAACTCCTAGTGGGTCCTAACGTCAGTGGCCTACGGGGTATTCAGGCATCAACATAGATCTTTTTGATGCCATACCTCACGCGGTTATGGACCAGGATAATGAAGGTATGGGGGCCCTTCCTTTAGAAAATGATATTTTCTACGCCATGACGTAGCTCAATCTGGATAGCACGGCGGGCTCAGATGGCTTCCCCGCGTCCTTTTACAGAGCCTCATGGGAGGTGATCAAGTGTGATTTGATCACCACTGTTCAGGACTTATTCAGGGGAGGGCATGTGTCGAGGGTTTCCTGTGCCACTACGGTTGTGTTCATTCCCAAGGCAAAGAACCCATCCTCGATCCACCAGTTCCGACCTGTGAGCATGTGCAATGTTACGTATAAGATCCTCGCCAGCGCCATTAACTCCTGACTGGCAGCTTTACTTCCACAGTGGGTTGTACTGTAACAACACGGGTTTGTGAAGGGGAGATGCATCCAGGGAGCGATAGTGTTGGGCTAGTAGATGATTAGATATAATAACCACAAGTCCTGCGGGCTCAACTCAGTGATCAAACTTGACATGAGAAAGGCATTTGATCGGGTGGAATAAAGTTTCATCAACAAAGTGTTGGCATGTATGGGGCTCTCTGCTGGGAATATCGACATTCTATTTAACTGTTTCAGCTCATCGTGGTTGGCAATTTCTTTTTTGGGGAAGACATTCGGTTTCTCCAAGACAACCCGGGGCCTCCGTCAAGGGGATCCCATATCCCCGAGCATGTTTGTTTTGGCCCAGGATGTGCTCAACCGTCTTATTCACCGTAGCCTAGACAGTGGTCATATGTTTCCTTACCGCTGCAGATCGAATCTGCCCTCAGTGTCTCACATTATGTTTGAGGATGACACCATTATTTTTTCGAACACATCAAGTAGATCCTTGGGATATCTGAATAGGCTGTTAGAGGAGTATTTACTTTGGAGCAACCATAGCATTAACAGGGGTAAGAGTAACTTCTTCTTACCCTGAAAATATCTCCATAGTTGGGCTTCGACAATGGGTCACCTTCTTGAGATACAGAGGGGGGCCTTTCCCATGATCTACCTTGGGGCTCCACTGTTAGTTGGTCATACTCACATCTGCGACTTCAACTCCATCGTCAATAGGATCACGGATCGGGTTCTCAACTAGAAAAATAACCTTCTATCCTTTGGAGGTAGAATTACCCAGGTTAATAGAGTCTTGCTTTCCACCCCGGTTCATGCACTCTCGACATTAAATGTACCAAAGGGAGTTAACAATTGCATCGACCAGATTTTGGACATGTTTATTTGGGACCCCAAGGGCGAGGGGAAACTTCATTGGGCCTCTTGGAGTAGGATGACATGCACAACTTATGAGGGGAGGATCAATGTGCGTAACCTCAAGATTACCCTCTACGGCATGCACACAAAGCATGCATGGGAGGTTTTGGAACAACGTACATTGTGGGGGTGCACCATGCACGAGAATTCTATGGGGGAGTCGCTTTCCACTAATGGCCATGCTTCTCCCATCTGGACTGAGCTTGGACCCATCATGAATGATCTGAGGAGGCATGCGCACTGGATTGTTGGATGTGGCGACGTCCTGTTTTGGCATCACAACTGGAGCGGATCGACCATTGGTTTCTCGGGATGCCTAGTCACGAACATCTCCTTTTGTGAAGCCAGTTAGCACACAGAGTTCACCAGGACCGTTCTGAATAGGAATCAACAAGATTTATTCTCCATCATTGAGTTGTCATCTAACCCGGAGCAGTGTGTCTTAACCCCCTCATCCTCTGGAGTTTTTAATATTAAAGATTATCATAGGAATACAAGCTCACAGGGGCAAACCAATGCGTGGAATGAGGTCCTTTAGACCAATGGTTTTCGTACCAAATAAAAAATCCTCACTTGGAGGATTAGGAATAGGGCTCTCCCAACAGACGATAACATCAAGCGATGCAGTGTTGAATTAGCTACCAGATGCGTGTGCTTCCAGAGACATACGAAGGAGAGTTCTGGCCACATTTTTTTTTCCCGAAAGTGAATGGGTGCGCGAGGTGTGGGGACACTTCGGTGAATTCACAACTATCAATGTTTCGTCAATGGTAGATCAATAATTCTATGAGAACTGGTATTAGGGCTTAGGTAATGGAGGCATAGAGAGGTGGGATCATTCGGTGATATTGCATGCTGGATATTGGAGTATGTGGCAGGTGAGGAACAAGCAGATATTTGAAGGGGAGGCATCCTCGAGTCGGGAAATCATTGTGAGGACCACTAGCCTGATTATAGGATTTATTAGGGCACTGGGATGCTGGAGAGATGCCATGTCCCTTAGGCGGTTTTGCACAGGGACCTACCTACCTCAGGCGGGAGGTGGAACTTCTTTGGACAGATGGATTCGCTGGCACCCTCCATGGAGGGGATTGAAACTCAACACCGATGGATCATGTATATCCAGGGTTATGCAGGGAGGCGGGGTCATTCGTGATGGTGTAGGGTTAGTCTACTTGGCTTTCTCTATTCAGATGGGGCAGGGGACAACCCTTTAAGCGGAAACCTTGTCCATGCATGCAGGCCTCAATTTTTGTGACCAGAGGGGATTGCATATATCTGAGGTTGAAACAGACTCAATGGTGTTGCATAATGCTCTTTGTGGCTTGGGGGCGATCCCGTGGTCGGTCGCTTATGTGGTCAGGGTTTGTCATGGAATCTTAGGAGCCCATACGGGAGTGATTCATACTTGGTGGGAAGGAAACAAGGTTACAGATTACTTGGCTTTAATTAGATTCCATGGGTCGGGCCATTTTTATTTTCACAACCTGGATAGCCTGACACTGGTGGGGGTTAATATTATTCAAGGGGATTCCCTCAGGATCCATTTCTTTCATCCCCCTTAGTTGATGTGCCAGCTGACCCTGGTCTTCCCGGTGGGCCTTGTGGTTTTTTATTATACTTCTTTGAATAAAAAATTTACTCTTCAAGGTCAAGGTGTTTTCCACCACACCCGGTTGCAGCGACACTGTTTCCCTGAGTGGGTCTGCCACTACCCTTAGAACGGGCTCCCATGGATGACCTTTGTTGCCCCCCCAATTGGACTGGTAACCCCTACCCTAGTCCTATTCATCCTAAAATGGACCTTGGTGGGCCAGCCCAGCCTGGAACGGGCATGAGTGGGCCTCGACTCAGAACACCCCTGCATGGGGTTTGTACTGCACAAACATTGCTTGTGGTTTTCCGGGCCTGGTTATTTTTAATATAATCAAAAACCAATTAAACCAATTAATTTAATATCGGTTGTAAATTAATTAATTAAATTTTAATTTTTTGTTTAAAAGGTATTTTTATTACTTGTGGATTATTTTTTTTTTTGAAAAAGTGTTGAAATTAAATTAATGAATGAATTTATTTTTTTATTTTAAATTTAAATTAATTAATGAGACAGAATGACTAAAAATATTGAATTAAAATAAGAGTGAATTTTAATTCAAAAAAATTTCCCTCAGGGTTTTTAATGAAAGTTTAATTTTTATTTATTTATTTAATTTAAATACATGAGTTATAGCGTATTTGACTGGTCATGAGTGGTGGACTGACCAATTCTTGTTTGGTGCATTTTTATTTATTTAACTAATAATTGTATGGTTTGTAATTAGTGGTTTAATAAAAGGTGATTTGGGTGTCTTTACAATGAAATTATATGTATAAGGGTCAACATGTCCAATTCAGAGTTGTATTTTATACTCTCCAGTTCCTCTCACTGACAATAAAATATTGTTTTATAATGATGAGATAGGAAGTGATGCATTTCACACCATGTTATGGAAATGAACCAGAAAGGAGTTTGATGTATTGAATGGGAGGTGCTGCAAATCTAGTTACAAGGGATGTGACTCTAGGTATGTCCCCTCGGGTCTAAGTTGATCCTTTATTCAATCAATGGATCAACCATTATAATCGTCTCATGATTAGGTTGTCATTTTATTTTTGAATGGTTGATTATTTGTGTGTATGTGTAGTTAACGCGCGGACACATAGAATAACAAACAAGCATGCACAGATATAATGAATATGTGACGTGATGAATTTTTCTATTTATTACATAGTCAGTTGTGATTACAATCACATAAAACATGCTTAAAAAAATTATTTCTTTTATCACATTAAAATACAAACACCCTCAAATAAATATTAAGTTATTACCTCCATCCGTCATTCAAATTAGAACAAAACCAGGTGCTTGTGGTTCTCATCATGCCATAAATGAGGGTGACTCTTAATATCAGGAAGTTCTTATGAGAGTGGTGGGTCAAATTAACTAAATTGGCAGTAAGTATTATCCATAGATAACTTTCTATCATTTTTGAGGCAAGCGTTGAGTAAATCAAGTTATGATTTTAGAAGCTGGGAATTCACTCAACATGTCAAGGAACCGTGAGTAAATGTAGTTGGCCAACCAAATGCCTACCTTGAACCCTATAAGTAGTGGTGTAGCAAAAGATTGTATACTATGAAGGGAGGTTTAGGGATCCATACCACTAGAATACTCCAATGATAGAGTATTTTGATTCTAGTACAGTGGGTTCATAGAATTCGATAAAATAGTGGGATACATTTAATGATTTAATTATTTAATCAAAATTTATAAATTAGTAATCAATATAAATGTAATAATATGATATTATTTTATTTTTTGTATAAAATGTAAAGTTAGACCACAAGAATAGAATGTGATAAATAATGGAAAATGTAAATGTCCACACTAACATGAGTATCCAAGAGTAGTACAGGAGGTTGCACAAAATACTATGATATTGGAAATTCCAGATGTCAGTATCCCTTTACCTTTTACACCACCTCAGGAAGTGAGGGTGTAAAAATGCATACATGATTCTCATGTATATACTATATGATGGTTATTTCATAATGATATCATCAACATTTGATGCTAGTTGTGGTCACTACATCAGGACATGGGTGATATAACCTGAAGTCTTATCTCCGAGAAGGTTGCAAGGAGAAAGTGAAGCAAGATATGAATAAGGTGATGTTTACACTAGATAAGTGTAAATTGAAATATGGATCATGATATTTCAAAGGATCCCTTTCTCATATAATTTTAACCCATTTACACAAGTTTTGTTTTAGGCTACAAAACAAACAGTATTGAGTAAGTGCTTCATTACCCATTTAGGTAAGGTTCACCAAGAATATAGTTTAATCATTAATTCTTATAGAGAAAAAATTAAAAGAGAAGGTGAAAAGACCAATGGAAAGTGGAATTCAAAGGTAACATTCACAACATCCTTAAATGAAAGATTCATTAAAAGGAGGTTATTTTCATCACATATCATGAAATAAAATAATATAAGTTTAAATGTAATAAACTGAATTAACGAAGAATATGATCGCTTATTCTTCAGGTATATTCATCACATAAAAACAATGCTTCAATCCAAATTATTGGATATTTAATATATTATTACTATCACATATGTGTATTTAAATACAGAAACAAAGTGCACAAACACTACTATAAGTCAGGTGTATTCTATAAGCGACTGAGAAATGGTGATTCCTAAGTCAGCAGTGTGAAGTAAAAAACTTCTGTATTTCCATGTTAATGATTCATATAAAACTATAATTGAGTATAACCAAAAAATTTATATCACATTTCATTTGGACACAAGGAGATATTATTCCATGTCCAGGAATGGATTTTGTTTTTGGTATCTCATACTCAATCAACAGTTTAGTGATAATTGAATCACAGGAAATAAGTGATGAATATAAAAATTAATAATTTTATAACCAGTTGTTTCAATATAATTATTTGTCAAGTAAGACTAAAATCGGACGTCAATTATATACCTAGATTGTTATTTAGTCTTGGTAAGGCTAAACACCTTTAGTATTATTGACATATTTAGTTTGGACAATGAAACCTTTAGAGATAAAGGTATTCCAAAAAGCTTTTAGAATTAGTTAAGATAGAGAGAATACACTATTCCAAGAGTAATATAGAGGTATATATACTTCAAAATATTCCTTTAAGTTATTAAAGAGTGGTAAAGTGAAGTTTATGAATGGTGAGAAGATATAATTTTCTTCAGGCGGGCATGCCGAAGAATATTTTGACCAAGCATTCATCAATCAATGTAATGTAGCATGGAGTAATTCCTAAATGTACATTACCATATCCACATCACGACATTGATGTTAATGATGATGATATATTATGAAGTATTACATGTTAACATTGATCAACAAAATGTATCATGGAGAAATATCTAAACACACATTTTATACATTAGAGTTATGATGTATGTATTATCAATGTTGCAACTTACATAAACACCCATCAAATTTCATAGCATTATTTGAAAATAATGGTGAAGTCCCATAGCCACATGACAAATATTATGACTAATGGATATAATTTAAATCCATTATGTCATCAGGACAAGTTTTTGGATGTAAATAGTTTTTTTTGGATATAAACAAACCTGCATCAAGAAAAAAACATTGTGCATTTAAAGTAATAATCTTAAAAGTTTCTCAGGATATTACATAAATCCCTAAGATAGAAAAGTGGTCTTAAAGTAATAGAATACATTTCTATACAATGTTTCATATATCTATCAGAGATAGTGAGAGGTAGATTATCTTGGGTTTAGTTAATGGTTGAGATGCACATGTAGTTGGAATAGGAACTAGTTCCACAAGTGCATGTGGAATAGAAATGTTTTGAAGACACATACTGCGTAAGAAGGTTAAAACCATAATGATGGTTTTATATTTTCCGTGATCAGTGATTAACTACTCATTATGAATAATATTTCCTATAAGTAGGAACTATATGGAAATATGAAAAGACTGACAAGGTTTATAAAATTCAATAATGGATTCCATGTATCAAGGTACAAAGGGGATTATTATTAGGAATATTGTGGCGGGTATTCAAATGATATGATACATGGATGGTATAAGCATGGTACCGATAAGGATTTATTGGTTACACCAATTCATTATTCTAAAATCCATTACAATTTTACTTGTTATAGATAATTTCTAAGATCATTTAATTGTCCATTGGATTTAAAGATCAACATTTATGGAAAGTGTTTATACAATGAAACCAGGAAGGGATGGTGAAACCATAGGATTCTAATAAGGGATTCCAGTTACTGAAATCTAGTTTAGGATTAAAGTAAGAAAAAATATCTTAGAAAATTAATTTGGAATTAATTGATTCCATGTGTCTACCAGAGGTTAGTGGGAGAACTGTAGTTTTCCAAGTGAAATATGTTCGACAACATATGGAAAACGACTATTGGACTTACAGTTAGAGAAGACTAGAATGGATGAATCTATTCTCCATTTATTGACTTATAATAGAAACCTGAGTTCTAGGGAACAAGATCTAGTGGGGTAGATCTAACGGTTTCTTAGACCTAGTCAATCATTGTTTTGAAAAAAATATAAGTTGGAACAATTTGAGTTAGAATTATTGCTAGTGTCAAATGGAATAATCTCTCCAGGTTGACATATCTCGGACATGGGAGGAGATTAACATGGTGAGTTGAACTCCATACACTTAAGCAATGTATCAATCATATATTCCATTATTTTTATAGGAAATTATATTTCCAAGATATACTTTATAGTAGGAAAATATTAGCTCTATCCAGATGAACTGTAAGGGAAGCATTCAGAACTATCCATTTATACTTAGGAAATTACAAATTATATATACCTAATATGTGGAGAAGAATGGATACTAGTTTTTAGGGGATATAAACTAGTCTCCCATATATCCATGAGATATAGCATCGTAGTTAGGATAAGGTGTTAAGTGATACAAGCTCATATAATCCAGTGTTAGCCATACCTACAAAAACATTGATGAGTACGTTGAAGATTTCGAGGTAGATAAGAAGTAGTTAAATTAAAAGATTTTTTCTAGTTCTTGGAACCAAACCTAGTAAGTATCATATTATCATAATGTAAATTATGATACCCTCACTAGCAAAGTTGTCAAGTTACGACATTGAAAAAAAGGGATATACTCATGGATACAATCTCTTGAGAAGCTTTACTCAGGAAGATGATGTTGCGGTAGCAAAAATGTCATGCCTCAGAAATGTGGAAGACCCAAAATAAAAAGTCATGACTCAGTAGAAACACAATTTTAATCATGTGAGAGTCAAAAACTATGGTTAGAATTTTAACTCTAGTGCAACTGAGAGTGTTTTAATTGTGGCTTCCCAAAACCCAACTATGCAGTAACTTTGATTACCATATCATGTATACAGTTAGATGTACATGATGTACTCTTACCATTATAGTGTTGAATTTTCTACATTCAATATTGAAAAGGTAATTTCCATAGATTAATTTTCATATCAAAAGGTTATAGAAGATCCCATGCTAAAATGAGAACCTCAAGATACTATGGAATTAATCTTAAACATATTTCCTATGGTATAGATACATCTAACAGAATGAACATAGTAGATGTTAGACTATCTAGTGTTGGGGGATCTTAAGAATTGAGACTTCTTCATATAAAGTTCACACTTGGTGATCTCTAGTAGTGAGATCATGACGACAGACCCTCCAATAGGAACACCACATGTTTTGGGTGTCATTGGATGTTCTTATCTACACATATACGTAATGGTATCCTGAATTGAGATCATTTCCAATGTGTTCCATTAGACCACATACTTTAATTCAATTAAAAAACCATGATAATGAAATCGTGGTGAGGTAGCTTGTATTGGGTGTGTCTTTGGTGGTATGACATCAGTTGAATGGTCAAGAAAGGATTTGTCACTTCCAATTTAAGGAAGTAATATATCTTAGGCCCGGTTGATTAGGATGGTAGTACCTTGATAAATAAATGTCCATGGTAGTCGAAGGTAAATCCACGTAGTAAGATCAATAAATAATTAAGTAAAAAAAGGACAACGACCCAGGTGTGTGTCCTGATTTATGAGATATTAAAGTCGAAGAGATTATATTACGAAGTGTGTGTTCATAAGTTGGTTTTCATTTATATGACAATCCTTATCTCTTTAGGGGCCTTGAAAGGTTTCTATAATCTTCTCTTGGTCTTTGAATATTATTCACTTCTATTGAGATAAGGGCTTATATGGTCACACACAATAGCGTATTTGAATGTTTTCCCTATTCAGATGAATAGGAATTTCGGAAATGGTGGGCCCTACCACTGGGGTCTAGGTTTTTTTCTAGGGATATAAGATCACCAAAGGAATAAATAAATTCAAATTATTCAATTTTATAATAATTTGTATTTACTTTATTTATTATTCAGTATATCATTTGAATGAATATTAGTTTAAAATATTCAGAGTTCATATAATATTTACAGGAATGATGAGTCGAGTTAATGGCTTGGGTTTTATAACATAATCTATTTATTATATTAAAATAAAATGATAAAAATATAAATTATATTTATGATTTAGTTTAGTATTCATAATATATAATTTATTTAGTTAGAAATAAATATTCGGGTATCAGTTGCTTATACCAGATATTTATCACCTCCTTATAAATAAAAGAAATGAATCTCTCTCCAAAAATTATTCAGTGCTTGAATGGTGAGATATTCTCTCTCTACTCTCTCCCTTTATTTCTAGAGAGATACGTAGTGGTTATCGATGATCGTTCATAGTTATTATTCACAAATTGATGGAATAGAGAAGTTGTGTTTATGAGGACATTGAAGGTGTCATTGGAACTCTGTGCTAGTACCCAGATTTAGACAATCAACATTCCCATAGACTTTCAAGGCCCGTTTGGATGATCTAGATGGATTCTAATTTGGATCCTTTAAGAAACAATCACCGGTGATGAGAATATGTCATGCGTAGATTCAGATCCAACCAGGTACATCTATAGTTTATTTTTGTGATTAAATTATTCATGTGATGATCCACAGGACAATACCGGGAAGTGATTCACCATCGATGATGTAATCATGTCGATTATTGGTGGGAAAATTTTAAAAACCCATTCTTGTGGCTTCGTCTATGTGTCAGGTAGCTTCACTAGTACTAAATGCACTAACTCGGCAAAATGGGTGGAGTACTCCAAAATGGTATGCTCTGCTTGCTCTAAGGTCAAGAACTCCTGGGTTTTATCTACACGTAATGTCTCAGGATAAAACTGCAGATTAAATATTTTCTTGAAAGAAACCTAGGTAAGGCCCTCCTGAAACTTATCTTGCCTATATAGTCCCACCACCTTCTTCCTGTCCCCTTGAGCATATACATGGAAAAAACCACTTGAGAATATTCAGGATTCTTCAAAAGGTTGAAGGTCCTCTCAATTTTCTCAATCCACTCATCTGATTCATGATTTCCTTTATCACCACAGAAGACATGTGAATGATACTTAGTAAATTACAATCCATGATCCACTACTCATCCTAGGTTCATGGGGCCCACAAAACCCAGAGTCTGAATTGTACAAATAACCTCTTCAACCAAAGAAGTTCCCACTGGAGGATCCTCCTATGCAACCTTTCTCACAACTTCCCCTCTCGTATTTGGAAGAGATCTTATAAGAGTAATTTTTCGTTAAGCATAAGACAATAACTGATCAATCATGAGAAAAATCCAAAGCCATTGAATCAAATTATAGAATCCAGAATAATGCTTTAAAATGATATGAATTTAAATCAATTTTGAATTTTACCACAAAAGGAAACACACTTTGGAAGGAACAGGTCCATCTAAATAAACTTCCCACTTAGTTTTTCAAATGACCTTACATACACTAAGTCCCAAAACTTAGTAGATTGGTAAATTTAAATAGATTTCCCATAAAATTAATTCAAATGACCTTAAATACCAAGTTTTGGACTTAGTAATGATTTTACAACCATGTAAGAAAACTCAGATTCAATCATAAGAGTGATTTGACCAAAACCATTTTCCACACCTACTATCCAAATTTCAACGATCCTACTAATGTCTACCCAAGAAACAGAACCAACATAGGTCGTGATAACACACTTCAGGTTGAGTAACCCCTCTTATACCAAACTATAACATACCAACCAAGGAAAACCAGACCAGTCACCCATGTCAGCCCATTACGGGGTGAGGTATAAAAAATATAACAAAAAAGTCTTTAATATAAGAAAAAAAGAAATAAAACCAAAGTGAAAAGTGGAAATAAAGGGAGTTACAACTAAGAAAAAATGGATAATCTAATAAGTATAACAAGTATAGACTAACAATTCTCCATGTGACCAACCATCACCTCAAAAAATCATCCCAAACTAAAAAACTGACATTAAGAGAAGCTTGAATGCTATATAATTACCTTCCCTTTTCCTATGTTCTATAAAAAAGGTATAAAATTCCCCAAATGTAGATGTATGGTGTGAGAAAGAGAGCCCTGTATGAAACAACCAAGGAATCTATACATGTTCTAATACCAAGAATACATATGTTCTACCTTAAAAAATTGTTTTAAAAGAATTTCAATAAATTAATTTTTTTTGAAAAATTTATCATACAATCCTTGGGTTTACCAAAAATTTCATATCATGTTTTCCAAATACATTAACCTATCAATCAAAAAACAAAGCAGGTAAAAATATAGAATATAAATATACATGTGAGCCAACATCCATGAAATAATTTGTCATGCAATAAAGCACCAGAGAAAACAATGCACCTTTCAGTCGGGCTCTAGCCTATAGGACAATATGTACGGGACATTCATGAGCCTATAAAGAAATAAAGTTGGATCCAACTAATATCCAGTCCTACCACAATCCATTGATATACAAGAGGCTAACTCTTAGTGATGTCACACACACTAAGGCTACCTATGTTTATTTCTTGGGGCACCAAAGGTTCCCACTATGCAATTTTTTTCAATTTATTTTTTTTAAAAAAATACTCACATTTTTTATAAATCCTTTCAAAATATAAGCCAATTTTATTCGGGGTTTGAGAATCCATTTTTCTCCAAATCAGAGAAAATCCGTTTTTAATGAAAAAACCCATTTAAAACACAAACTCATGCCCTTTTTAATTTCAACACAAGAAATTACATTTTAAATATCAATGATTCAATAAGAAAAACATGTAATTAATGAAATTAGAATGTTTGAAAAGATCCAACTACCTCATGGACATATAAAACCTAATCACCTTTGACAATGGGGATTGGAAACCATGAGATTTTCCTTTGATAGGAAAGGAAAGTAAAGAAACTGAAAAGTATTGATAGAAAACCCAATTTGGTGACAAAACCACAGCTAAACCATAGTCACAACTAAAACCAAAGAAGAACTAAAAGGAACACTTACAAGGAGAGAAGAAATCTAACTACAACAACGATCAATCACTGAACGAATTGATCCGGATGGAAAGGATTCACCCAAAATCGCCTAGGGATCTCTCTAGGTCAGTTAAGGAAGACTTTATAGAGAGAGAATGAAACATATCACTCATAAAGTTATGAAAAAACAAACACCATGAAATTTACATGGTGTGTAAACCATTTACACATCATGTAATCTTTGGGGTCCATATATGCTGAAAAAACCATCACTATTTAATTAAAAACCTATTTTTATACATATAAAATGTTAATCTATCAAATGGTGCATAAACCATTCAATCCATGTACCGAGTTTATATATTGTTCCCAACAACCATTACATGGTGTGTATGTAACCAATGAGTAGCTAAAAACATAGGTTTTTATATTGAAAATTATAACAAATCCATGACTTCACCATCACAGGAATCCTAACAATTTCACAGTCGACAATACTCACCCAATAAAAAAGGAAAATAAAAGAAAATATTAGAAAATAACTGATAGAAATATAATAGTGCATTATAGGAGGAACAAGGAAAGGATGGTGGTAAAATATTTTCAATCGAAGGAAGTTGTGGATTCCACTGATATTTTCTCATTGGTAGTGAATTTTACCACTATCTCGGGGGTTCTTAGTATTGTTGCATCAAAAGACTTATTCTTAGAGTATCTTGATGGTAAGACATATTTACTTCATGGATATCTATAGTAGGAGATCTATATGTAGAATCTATAGTGATACATTGAGTCAGGGAAGGAAGACCTAGTGTGAAAACTGAAGAAGAGCTTATATGGGTCGAAGCATACACCTAGGAATTTGAATAACAAGTTTTATTCATTTATGAATAAAAATTAATAAAAATATTGTGGAATGGACTAATGTTTCTACATTAGTATTTTTGGTGATGAATACATTATATTGGTTCTATATGTGTATGACATACTCATTGAAGGATCATGTAGGTAGAGGATTTATGAGCTAAAAGGGAAGATGGATAAGGATTTTGAGATGAAAGGTATTGGAGAAGCCAACAAGATTTTAGGGATGAAGATCAAGAGAGACCACGTTGTTGGAACCTTAATGTTATTATAGGATGGCTATATTGGAAAGTTTCTAAGAATATTTGGTATACTGGAAGAAAATCTAGTCTTTATTCCCCTATAAATCCATTTAGAATAATCAATAGATAAATCATTTAAGATAAAAGAAGAGTTTGAGTACATTACAAAGGTTTCATATGCATCTGTTGTTGGAAGCCTGATGAATTCCATGGTATGTACTCAACATAACATTTCTCATGCAGTGGGAGGTGTGTGCGGGTACATGGCTAACACTTGAAATACACAATGGTAAGCTTTAAAGTGGATACTAAAATAACTGAAGAGAAGTAAGTATCTCTGTGCTTTAGGAATGGAAATTATTTACATGGTAGGATCAGGATTTAAGTGGGATATTATTGGATAGTTATATCTTGATCTGTTTGGATAATGTTGGGGTGAATGATAACAACATATACTACACACTCAACTACAACCCTCATTGGGTGTGATCTATGTTGAGGTCCTTGGGGGTTTCAGGGGAAATATGCCCCTTCCCTAGGGGTCTGGGGGCCAAAGGTACTTGGTCCAAATTTGGGGAATTGTATCAATTCTAACTGAGTGTAGTAGAGCTGATTAGGCGACACCGATAGTGAACTACAAAAGTGTGGAATTTTGTACGGTTACTGTAGAATCTCAAACTTTGTAGATAATAGTACTATAGCTCCATGGAATTCTAATCACCGACCACTATATAATCATGGACTTGGGCAGCCTAAAAATTATATCAGTGTGGAATTCCATACATCGTTCACTGTATCATAGTAGAATTACAATGTGGTTGGTGAAATAATGTTTCATATTCTTTATTATCTCATTCAAGTTAGGTTTTTTGTTTATATGAAACTATAAAACCTCCCTATAATTGTGATACTGAATTTTAGTGATGTGATTCTGCCTCTTTGTGGGCATAGGGATTATTCTTAAACCACGTAAATTATTGTGTGCATGTTCTTTCTACTTATTTTATTTCATTATTTTTTTTATCAAAAAACCTATATAAATGTTAATCTTGGAATTTCTGAAAAAATTGGTATCAATGTTTGAGTTCATAATAATCTAATTAAACCTCAATTGTGGAAGAAGTAAAGATAAAGATTGATCACCTCGATGGAATTGAATTCATTTACTAGAGGATGAAAATTTAGGATTATCTTTGTTAGAAAAAGATTCAATTTATGTATATGGGAGTAAAACCAATGGATATGAAGTAGAAAAAATGGGAGCTAATTTATTGATAGGTTCTAGGAGTTTTCACCCCATATTAGAAAAAACATGGCATTTAACATCAAAAATGATAAGACAACAACTGTGTTGATGAAAGATCTTGTGAATATGTATGAGAAGACTTAAACGTCAAACAATGTGTACCTGATGATTTTTTTTTCAATATGAAAATTATTTAATGGAGTATTTTTATAGATAACATCTATGAATTCGAAAATATCATAATTCAGTTGACATCGGTGGGAATTTCTCTTGACAATGGGGTATGTGCACTGGTTTTGATGTCTTCATTACCTAATTATTGAGAAGAAACTGTAATAGATTTGAGAAATTATTTAGTTAATACCAAACTGGTTCTAAAGGATGTGTGGGATATAATCCTCAGTGATGATATTCAAATAAGACAATCAAGTAAATTATTTGGTTTTTCTTTGAATGTGGAAGGAAGGGTAAGATATGCACAATGAGATAATCGCAGAGGATGATCAAAGTCAATAGGAAAGAGTTGAGATAAAAAAATGGGGGATGGTCCTACCTACTGGATTTTTGGTAAGAAAGGATATGTTATGAAGGATTGCAGAGAAAAATAAAAGGCACCTAAAACTGATACATAAAACACAACGACCAAAGGAATTGATAATGGGTGGCTACTAAACATGGATAGCCCTATAGAGTCTTGGATTTTAGACTCAGGGGTGTCTTTTCATTTTAGGTCAGAGAAGGTTTTCCTAAATAATTATGTTTATGGAACTTTTGTAAAGGTTTATCTTTCTTATGATGAACCCTTGAAAATCGTGGGGAAGGGTGATGCATGGTTTAAGAGAAATAGTGGGAGTTTTCTAGTTCTAGAAAACATGAGGTATAACCCTAGTTTAAGGAGAAATCTTATTTCCATCGAGAAGATTGATGATGCATGTTTTAGTAACATGTTCACTAGTGGTGCATGAAAGATCCCTAAAAGAGATATGATCATAGCTCTAGGTGTAAATAATGATACCCTATAAAGCATGAAAAAACATGCATAAACATGCTTGCATCCATAAATTCTGTCGAGGGTTGAAAACTGTGACACTACAAGATAGTCCAGATGACTGATAAAAGAATTAATGTATTAGAAACAAAATGAATGCTACTGGAGAAGATGGCAGTGGATGTTGGCCAATTTGAAGATTGTATATTCAAAAATAAGAAGACGATATCTTTTGTGAAAGGAGGCAGAAAACCAAAGAAGGGAGGCTAGACATGGAATAAACTGATGTTTTTGGGGCCTTCACCAATACATTCCATTAGAGGATCCTCATATTATGTGATATTTTTTAATGAATAAACAAGGAAGGTATAGGTTTACTTTTTGAAAAAAAATATGATGTGTTTAAAGTGTTTCATAAGTGGATGTCCATGGTGTAAAATGAGTTGGGAACTAGGCTGAAATGTTTGAGGTCTGACAGTAGTGGAGGGTATGGTAGTAAGAAGCTCATAGAATTTTGTTCAGATAATGGAATTTGGTGGGATAATACTATTCCATGTACACCACAATAGAACATTTTAGCTGAAAGGATGAATTGGATAGTGTATGGATGTTCTAGGAGCATGACACTACACTTAGGATTACCCAAAACCTTCTCAGTTGATGTAGTGAACATGAAAATGTATATAATCAATAAGAGTCCACATGTACCAATGGGATAATGTATAACTAAGGAGCCAATGAGCCCGTACCCGAGTGGTAAGGGCTCCTGCTTGGAATCCAAGAGACCCAGGTTCAAAACCAGGTGGAGGTGAATTTATAGGTTAATGTAGCAGTGCTGTAGCATCCATTGTAGCAGTTACTGTTCGGTACTGTAGCATCCAAAACTATTCATCAGATTTGGGCCTTCGAGCCACTGGTTTGGGCCTACGGGTCTCAAGGGACTTCAGGTCATCAAAGGACTTTGAGCCATAGGGCCTTCAGGCCACGTAGACCATAGAGTATCCCAGTTCACATAGAACTTGCCCTAGAAGAGGATCAAAGCATCAAGAGTATCATCCACCAGAAGAAGATCTAACCAGATTAGAAGAATGAGAGGGTATGGCAGCCGCCATCGGGACCAGGAACCATGCAGCTTTGTATGGGGAAATTCTAGCCGATTAGCAATGCAAGGTGGGAAGCTAGGTGATCAATGACACAGAAGCTGGGGAGGGGCAGTTCAAGTGGGCTGGGCGTATGGGTCATGTATTGGGCATGGTATGTCTCTAGGCCTTCAGGTCATGTATTGCGTGTCATTCGGGCCTTGTGCCTTGGGCCTATGGTTCATGTACGGGTTCCCCTTCAACCCTTAAAAGGGGTATTATCCATAATAAAATAAAAAAGAAGGACTTTGGGCCATTCAGAGTATAACTAAATAGATCTAGTCTGGTATGGAGGTGATACCCTCAGATTTATGAGACTTTGGCTATTTGGCAGATGTCGATGAAAGGGACAAGCTTGATGCTATGTCCAAATCATGTTTCTTTATTTGATATGGTGCTAAGAAGTATGGTTACCACTTTTGGTATGATCAGAATAATATGTTCATCATAAGCTAGAACATAATATTTAATGACAGTGTCATGTATAAATATCACCATGTAGTTGAAGTTAATAGTGGGAATAAAGAATCAGACTAGTATGAGAAAGTAGAGGTTGAAGGTGCACCTGATCATGTGACATCAGAACTAGTGTATCCTACCCATCAAATAGAAGTGATGTGATCAATAATGGTGATAATGATTTTTCAAAGGTATTCACCATAATTAAATTATTACTTATTGATTGATGGTGGGGAAATAGAATGTGTTGAATAAGCAATGCAGCTGGAGGATTCGAGAAGGTGGGAGTTGGATATGAAGGAGGAGATGTCTTCATTACATGATAATAATACATAGGATTTTGCACCAATGACACAAGGAAAGAAATAATTTTAGAAAAAATAGGTATACTGGGTCAAGGATTAACATGATGGAAATAGGAGGTACATGGAAAGATTGGTGGTAAAAGGGTTTCAACAGAAGGAAGGTGTGGATTTCATTGAAATTTTCTCACTTATAGTGAATCTTACCACTATCTGGGTTGTTCTTAGTATTGATACATCATAAGACTTATACCTAGTGTAACTTGATGTCAATACTTCTTTCCTTCATGGATATATGGTGGATGATATCTATATACAGTAGACAAAGGGATATGTTGTGTTAGGGAAGGAATACCTGGTGTGAAAAATGTTGAAGAGATTATATGGGTTGAAGTTGGAACCCAGGTAGTGGAACAAAAATGTCGATTCATAAATGACTTAAAATGAATAGAAACGATGTTTCATGGATCAATGTTTCTACACCAAGTCTTTTGGTGATGAATAAATTATACTTCTTATATATGTGGATGACATGCTCATTGGAGGATCATTTATGGAGAGGATTGATGAGATGAAAGATAATCTAGCTAAGGAGTTCAAGATGAATGATCTTATAGAAGTTGTCAATATTTTGGGTGCAATATAAGCCAATATTAGTGTTGTTTGTGCCACAAGATAAATTCCCTATTTAATATTTCACAATATTAACTTAGTGTTTTATATAAATAAATCTTAACTTGGTGTATCATGAAATGAAATCCATAAAATAATTTTAATTTATTCGAAAAATAATAATTCCTAAATACATAGGGTGTTACATGAAGTACTATGTTTGGATGGTAACTTATGGAGTTATGTAGAGAATGGGTTTAGTTTTGTTTTAGCTTCTTTTTTATTTTATTTTATCATCTAAGTGTTTTAACCTTGTAAAATATTATTTAATTAGTTTTGTGTATCACTTGATATAGAGGCTAATTAATTTGTTATTCCATGTTATGTTTATCTTATATATAAAACTTTTTATTTCATTTAACATGGATATCTGACATATAGAGTGTTAATGATGGGAATCTAGATGGAAGATTTATGTTAAATATTATTATTCTGAAATAAATCATTCCCATTGGTTATAATTTTAATCGTTGGTTTATGTCAACATCCAAATGGTATTTGGAACGCCACTTGGGAAAGTCACATCCCAACTAGAGTGCCCAAAATAAGGGTGTCACGGAGCTAGTTTTTTTTATAAAATAACCCTTTTTTATTTGAGTGTGTCTGGTAAATAAGAGTTAAGACTGTTATAGATCAACTTTTAGGAGCTTTAGGAGTCCAACTAACTCTTAATTGCAATGAAACTCAATCCGACATGGTATTTTGGGTTGTATATATTAAATTTCAATAATTTATTAATTATTCTAGGACTTTTGTATCTTAGTTTGCTGATATTTGTGATTTTATCCAAGTTATATTGGTGATTTAGAGGTTTTCCATGTTTTTTATATTGTAATGGTGGAAGAATTAAAGGCACATAGTTACCCCACATGGTCTGTAAAACCATCTGAAGACTATTAAAATAGTCAGTTTTTATTTCTAGTGGTAGTTTCATGATTGCAACGTGGTTGGGCCAAATGGTGTGGCCAATTTGGAAAAAACCACTACTCCCTTTGAAAAAATAGACTCCTTTCTATCTTGTATTGTTTGCATTATTAGTGGATGTTATTTGATGATAATTAATGGGGATTCACAAATAAATAATTTATTTGAAAGGGAGTAAAGGGAATAATTTTTTAAATTCTAGATTCTTTTTAGAAAATTTATAAACAAATAGTGATTTCATTTGGAATGAGAGTGTATAGTTTTAAATATAAAGAGATGAATTTTTTAATGATGTTGGGATGTTTATTAATTGTAAATTGTTAGTGTTTTATGATGTAATATAGTTATGATAATAAATGATAGGTTTTGAAATAGATAAATATGATTTATGAAATGTATTAGATCAAATATTATGTTTTGAAAGATTCAAAGAATAAGTAATAAAGGATTTGTAAAATGACACATTTATATTTTTATGTGTAGTTTTTGAATTTATAATAGGGGTTGAAAAAAATTTAAAATTATGAAATGATTTCATAAATCACAAGTGTTTAAATTAATAGTTTTAAAATGAAACCTTATGGTTTAGTACATGGGTGTGTATTTTCGAAATGATTTAATGGAGAACATTGATTTTTTTGCTAGTTACTTATTTATTAGAATTTTTAGTTTGAGTTGGCAATCATATTTTATTAGATGATATTTGATGTCTCTATATCTTGATTTATCTTATGTTAATTTTTTATTTGAATCATACTTCCTAGAATATTCTGAAAGGATCATAGTGACCCAAAACCTTAGATATTCTTTTTGATTCATACTTTATAGGACTCAGGTATAACCTTACAAGTTGTTGATTATCCCATTCTCAGAGTAGTGTGGTGAATCAAACACTTCTTATTACTTTTATCATGTTAGTGGTCGAAGAATCTTTGGATGTTTGATTCTTGAAATATGACTTTATCCAGACCTTACTCTATGAGTGTTCTCATCTAATCTATCTCCCTTGTGGATGTGAATAGTGGGAAAATTCTAGCGAAATTTATTTCTAGGGTCCATCCTAAGGGTGGGTCGTGACCCTAACTTTTTTTATCAATAAAATACCTCCATATTTTGTATATAAACTTATTGTATAGTCTAGTGTGATCAATTTTTTTTAATAATGGATGTTCCAATGATTTTAAATTCAAGTTGTTACCTTTTTAATTTTTAATTTTTGTGTTTTTGGGATTTGGGATAAAGGATGTCCCTAGAATTTGAGACATATACTAACATGTAATGTTTTATTTTAGCTATGATTTTGGGCATCTATCCTTGAGTTCTAAATCCATTCCCCTTTTAATGATCATTAGTTGTGAGAGATGATAGAATCTCATTGTGGATAATTTCTATTGTGGTGATTCTAAATATTTTATGGGTGAGTTTGGGGTTCACCTTCCATGTTGATGGTCTCTCATATGGGTAGATGAAAGGCCCCATTTGGCGATGTTCTTATCTCATCCCCTTCATTTGAAGAGTTATTTTTTCTTCATCAGAATCTTGGGAGTAATAGATTGGTTTGGGATAGTTTGTGTTTTGTATGAATTCTGAATATAGTGGGGAGACCACTATTGATGATCCATTCATTATTGGGTGTCACGTTTTCCCTTATGATGTGTAGTGTTTTATTCCTTTTCCCACAAATACTTTTAATTATACATTCATTTCATTGGTTATTTATATTTTTTAGCTTTTTTTAGGTCTTTCTTGATTTTCCCTTATGTGAGGAGTTTTTAGCTTATTATAAACTCAAAATTTGTGATTGTGTTATAATTCCTATTATATGGTTGTAATTTTCAAGAGTTATTTAAGAGATGAATTTAGTTTTAGAGATGAATGTGTCCCATCTTGGTTAGTGTCATGTACTTTGTCTCGATTGTGGCCATGGCGTTCCATAGTTTTTAAAATTGATTTTTTTGTTGAGGAGGTTGAACCTCATAGTTTCCTTTGATTATCCTCTATAGTTGGGGATTTTTGGGGGTAAATGTATTATTATGGGGAGAATTGTTATACCATAACCTTTGGTATCCTTATTAATATATTTATTTATTTTCTCTTAATATTCTTATTGTGTTTTGGGTCAAACATTATTGAAATTTAGAATATTCATGAATTTTTCACCTGACACACGGTTGGGGTGCATAGTGGCCATAAGATTTATCAAATTGTACTGATTAACCTTATTTACGATGCATTTGATCAAGATTTAATTATCATGGTTTAGCATAAACCATGTATGTACTCTTATGTAGAAGAGTTTCAAGTTCTTTTTGAATGTTCAGGGGAAGCACATGGTTTGGGAAAACTGCATTGGTATTAGTGGAAACTATGCAAGTGATGCTTATGAGGGATTTTTTTGGAACATTGATTCTGCATGGTTAGAAGAAAACATGTTGTAATAGTGTGAGAGACATCAATTCATAATAGATGGGTTTTCAAAATTGGTTCATTGTTTGGTAATCCATGCAACTGAACTATGCAAACTTCCTAAAACATAAATAGTTAGAAAACACACCTTTATACCTCTTTAAATTTAATCCCTCAACCCTACAATATTTATCATTTCAGCTCTCACAACCCATGGATCTACTCACTTTTTATTTCCCTTCCTCTCATGGTTATTTACTAACATTTCATCAAGCATTTGGCTCGATTTCTCAATATAAGCACCAAAAATTCTCTTCTCCTCATCCCTTCCTTATTGTTTCTCTTTTCTATTTCCTTGAATAGGTAATGTAAAACTAGGGAAACCCTTGAATAATTTTTTAAATTGTAGGCTCATTGGTTTTAGGGTTATTTTTGACTTGTTCATTCCTTATAGAGATTGGTTATTTTCTCCGTTGGTGGAAGAGGCATATTGAGGTAGGATTCCCCTTGAGTTTGCCTTTAAATTTTTGAATATTTATTTCTTTAATTTATAAATTCATTATTTTTATGTAAAATTATATTATTAAATTTTTGATGATTTATTGGGTTAAAAACAAGGTTTTTACTTAATTTACATTGAATATATTGGTGTTTCCCTATTTAATTACTTAGCTTAAAACTATTTTCCTTAACCATGCACACTAGATGTTTGATAAAATTACCAAATAGATTATATGACTGATTTTTTATAGTTCAAGAGGTGTGGCTTTAAAACTAGTTTTAAAATGGTTCATTAAAGAATTTAGAGTGTGCTTGTTTCATTAAAAATGGGTTTTATAGTGTGTTTTATTAATAAATTTTTAATCCCATATTGGCAATATTAAAGAGGTTTTTCTTAATTAAAATGACCTTGTAATATTACCTTGTCCTTGTTTATTTAAAAAATGGAAAAGAGTGTCCTTGGTATTGGATACATTTATTATATTTATGATTTTATGAGAAAGGGGAAATTTTTAAGAGGGGTGATCTAGAGAGAGGCTTGCATATGGTTTTTAATATATGTATTCAAACATATATTTATATACATATTTTGTTTTTCATGTCTTATTGGATCACCACCATGTTATAAATCATGTGAAACAAAGTTTAGTTAGTAGAAATTATTATAACACGTGTTGTAGTAGTTTAACATCGTGATTTGATTAATATCTTCTAGTATGGTGTTCATCATACTTTAGGAATTTAACCCACAATTAGGCCAATTGGGGAATGCTCATGAATTAGGATTCTTGTATTACATCAGTAATGACAACATCGATGGATCATGTTTTAGTATGTTCAAGTTTGTTCCCAAATCTTTTGGGTTCCCATGATCACTGGGACTTGAATATATGGTATTGGACCAGTTTCCTTTATTAATATGATGATAGGTTGTCCTTTTCTTTACATTTTCTAGTGTTGTTGTAAATATATCTTCTAGATGACATGGTAATCTATTTGTAAAAAAAATCTGGCGACTTCAGGTTTTAAAAATTGTTTGGAACCACTTTTTAATTTTTTTGAATCTTAAAAAGATAGTCTCCAAAAATATATTAACATCCAGGTTTGAAATGGTATTATTTTAAAATAAATAGAGTAACATTTTATTATTGTGTTTATATCTATGTGATAAAAACCTATGTTTTATAAATTATATTTCAAAATAGCATGAAATGGACCTTCGATTTAAATAGATGTATGTGGTGTGGTTTATTTTAGCATGTTTACTAGGCTTTTATTCTTATGCCTATGTATATATATCTATATTTTTTAGTTTCAGGTTTAGAATCTGGTCTCTCATAAAGCGTTTATGGTATTGTGGTTAGATGGTGACTTGTAGAGTCACGTTGAGACCATGTTGTGTATTGTTTTAGTTGTTTAGTATTTTATTATTTCAACCAAGTCAGCTACCCCTGTATCATATTATTCTTTTATTTTTATATATTTCTTGAGTTGAATTCTTTTATTTTTGATATGCCTTATATAGTTTTTTATATTTGTAAATTTTTTTACTTAATTATGAATGGCTCTATGACACAAAGAGTGGTCATTCCAAACCTCTAGGTAGAAGCTCCATGTTGAAAATTATTCTTTTGGGTGAATTTTTTCCATTGGTTATTCATTGGGTCCATATTTCTTATCACTAGTGTGAGGGGATCTAGAATACCCATTGTGTATATCATAAGCTGGCTTGGGTTCCCTGACCAGGGGTGGCCCAGAGTTTTTTCATAAACATATATATAATTCAAGAATAATAAAATATGCATGATAATAATCATAATAGATGTAATAAATAATTTCCAATTTAATAATCTAAAAAATGATTACAAAAAACTCTTTCTGATTGAAAAATATATTTTTTGAAATATTTTGAACTATTTTAATACCTTACATCTACAATGGTATGAATAATATACATTAAAACCTCAGGAGTTTTTGGAAACATTGAATGGTCCCCATCATCCATTTCCATTAATTAAGAAAGATTTTGAATCCTAAAATAAATGACTCAAAAACATAAAAAATAAGAAAGATTAATAAAATAAATGAATAATACATGACAATGAATTAATTAAATATAATATTAAAGGAGAAATAACATATATAATATTCCTAAGGATGAAATTAAAAAATACAATGTAATTATTTCTGAAGTTAGTTGACATATGAAGTAGACTAGTACATGAAAAAGGGTTTATTTCTAAATCCAAAATCATTTCAATCATCATTCCATAATATTATATCATCTATTTTCTCTCATATAAGTAATATAGAATATATTCATTATTGTTTTCCATTAATTTTTGATGTATTTATGGTCACCTTTTAACCCTCATGGATATGTTTTTTATACATCACTTTTTCAAAATGTTTTTTTGATACTTTTCGATTCCTGTGGATATTTTCTCTATCACTCTCCATCCCCCTATTTTCCTTTATTAACTATTGACAACATGATTATATTATATTATTTAAACTTTCATCTTGTACATTACTAAAGGTATATAACTACAAAAATTCCTACCTTCAATTTATTTCCTTATGATAAAACCGAAGAAGTTTATAACAGAATATTTCTCAATATCAATCATCTTCTATATGATTCACCATCATTAAACATTTTTTTTAAATTTCAAATTATATGAAATTTAATTATTAAAAAAAAATTATGACCTTTTGATAATGATTTTTGAAAGTGACTTATTGCACTAATTTTATAATAATGTAACCCAATTAAACGAAATGTATTTTCAATATTTCTCATTCATTTTCCACTCTATTCATGATAATATTCTTATTCAAAGACATTATTTATATTATATTTTCTATTCATTTTTCATTTTTTGAATTTTCATTCTTTATAAAATAAGTCACAAATTTTAATTCTTACTCAAAAAAGATAATTCATATATTTATCTCAATGTTGTATAAAAAATAAACAATTTTTTTCTTAAAAATTATATAATTTTTTATATTTCACTAAATAATTTTTCATCAACACTAATACTATTTTATATTCCATCATTTTTATCTTTTATTACATTTTATTTTCTAAATTGATATATTTTTTATAAGAGAACACATTGCCAAGATAATATTTTGATACATTATACAAGTTTACACATATATATATATATATGGGGTGTTTAAAAAATTCTATAATTTCATGATTCCATGTTTCATGATTATTATATTCTTCATCATTGGAATTTTGTTTGAATTCAATATATTATTCAGTTAAACATTCAATATTTTCCGTGATCACATATTTCGTTTGTTTATGATATATTTTAACACATATATGTCACATTGATAATGTTATTCCACTTACTGAGCATTTAAGAACACTCTTATATTATGTTTTTATATTTACTCATGCCATCATAGATTACAAAGATATTTTAATCAAAATTTAAGGGTTATATAATGAAAAATTTCAAAAAACATTTATATTTTGATGGTTTAAAATGTACCTAGTTCCAAAAGAAATAAAACTTTTGATTGTGGGTGTTTTTTAATCTTCATGTTATTTGTAAAATGAATCTATATTTCACTCTAGATTTAGATGTGTGGACATAGGGATCCTTAGTTAATATCAATACAAAGTTTGGTTGTTTATGGAAATTATGATGAATGAAAATTCAAGTATAAATCCTTAGATTGATAACCATTATCTAAAGAGTGATATGTAAAGTATAACTTGTATTAACCTATAAGGAATACAATTTTTCATAAATATATGTCTAGAAATATTGCGATATTATCATAGTTTCAATTTAAGATAAAATTTGGGTTTTCTGTTATGGTTTCTAAAAATGTTAAAAATTGTGGATAAGTGTTTATTGAAGAGTTAAATCTGAGAAGAAGAAATTTTATTAAAGATGTTATAATATAACATCTCAAAATTTCAATTAATTTTTTTATAAAATTTCTCCCTAAAATTTATACATATAAATAATAATTTAATTTAATTATTTACTGTTACAAACGAGTAAATTTTATATATAAATATTATATAATATTTTGTAATTAAATTTATGAAATAATAAATATTCATTATCACTTATCTTGAAATAATGATTTTATGCCTCTCCATGAAATTAACATTGCACCCATTAATAACCCAATAATTAATAATATAAAAATAAATGTTAATTTATGTATAAGACTGATATTGTATGTATAAAATCTAAAATAGTATAATAAAATCACTTTTGTGTAATTTATTATTACTTTTAATTTTTGAGTATTTTTCGATAACTATATAACACTTATTTATTTTTATATATTAATATGGTCAATATAAAAGTAACTTCTTAATAGTTATGTAATTGTTAACATATTATTATACTTGTTTTATTAGTTATATAATGGTATCATATAACCATAGAATGTGCCAATAATTTTTAGTGTTGTATGATATTTAATGTGCATTATAAGTAAATAATATATGGTTAGATAAAAATTTTAAGTATAAATCCACATTTATGAGGAAGTTTTAAATCACATAACATTTCAAATATGGTTTAAATTTTCATAATCATATTATATGTACACGTTTCTATAAAATATTTTTTTCCTTTTAAAATTGTATTTATTGGGTTTTATATTGAAATATTGTAATGATTTATTTTTTATGTTCATTTAAAATTTAATTTCTCATATATAAATATTTTCCCACATTATCATAAAATGGACATTAAATTTGGATAAGTTTATCATTAGATAATCTAAATTATCATCATTGTCACATTTTAACCATAATATATGAAGCTCAAATCACCAAAACCATCATTGTAAATATTTACTGAGATTATAAATTTATTCTTATAAAAAATTAATTTTATAAAATATAAATATTTTTAATTATTTTTTAAAGATTATTATAGGGTGAGAATTATGTTTTTTTTTCAAAAAAATGAATTATGGTTGAATAGTGAAAAATAATCCATTCATATATATTATTAATTTTATGTCATCATCACGATATAAATGTGGCATAAAAATAATAAACCATTTTACAAATCATAAAATTCAATTAGTTACTAACACAATTCATTTAAAAAATTTGATTACTATTAAAACCTATATATCAATTTTCAAATCCTATGTTATATTTTATTTAAAAATAAAATATTTTTTTATTCTTTTCTAACTGATAATATGAATCTTTTTATTATGAAAAATAGATGTGGGTACATGCAAAAGGAAAATGTAACATCATGGGGGATGGAAGTGGTCAAGCTTGAGAGTATCACCATAAATAAAATACTTATAGCTCCTTGTAAGGGAGAGAACACTCGATTAGGCAATCAAATCATACTCTTGTAAACCTTTAGAGGATAAGAAATATGAAGAAAATTTTTCCATATAAAAGATGTGAAGAATCACCACTCCTTACCATATCATGTCTCTGTAGGTGCTAATAGTGTAGGATATACTCTATTGGAAAGTAAGGAGACCCGACAGATACAAAACCAATATATGTAATTCCTCTTAAATTATAGATAATAAAATATTCTTTGAGGAGCATAGTGATAAGATAGAAAATAAGGCACGTGATTTAACGATGAGAGAATTGCTATTGTCATGATATTTTGAGAAGTCCAAAATCATAGAACCCCTAAAATATTGATTTAAACCACCTCCATGCATGATTCCATGAATAATATATTCATTTGAGTAGAGCTTGATGCCTTGTGAAGGTAATTTCTAGTGCACCCAATATCCCAGTCTGTCCCTGGTCATTGAAGTATCTTGGGAAGTAGAGAGGGGGTATAAATATTGATGGATAAAGGGATGTCACTTATATTGGTAAGTGAAAAGTGAGCTATAAAATTGGAAAATATGTTTCCTTGATACTGAATTATGTTGTCTTATTCCCATTGTGACAATCATTGTTGCGAAACTCCCATATCACCCAGTAGTCGGTTATAAGAAGATTCATCTTAGCCTAAAAAAATAAATGATCACCAAAATTTATCAAAAAATAATAATAATTAAATTATCAACTAAATTTAAATGAACATCAGTCTCTATTCATCCTCTGATATTGTACCATATATATCGATCTCATTCCCCTTCACAAAAAAGTTTAAAATGGATTCTATATTTTCATTTTCACAGCATAGGAACTTTGAAATAGAAGTGATAGGTTTATTATTCCCTTCGACATCCACATTGAAATAAAGATTATATTTATTAAAAATGAGAAAATTCAATTTACTTGTACTTATTTTACATCAAAAGAGGGTTTCCTATGCATCATCATTATTGTGAACCTAAATAAGGATTCAAAAAATACAGAGACTAAAAAAGACCAAGTCGGATGGGGTGAAAAAACACACATTAGGTTCCTTAAAAAATACATTCTGGAGATTAAGAACCTTTAGTACAAGTCCACCATGGCATCAATGAACTTAGGATGCAATTATTCCTGATAGAAGCAGTTGTATAGAACTAGTCACCCTTGAAAGAAGAGGATATTACCAGTCAAGTTTTATTTCCATGAGAAAATTTTACCCCTACAAATAACCTATATTTATTTATATTTAAATATAACAATAGACTCACAATGTCTATTCCAAAGGCAATATACCTTCATATTTTTATCAAGACAGTGAACCATGGAGGTTGCACAATTTATACTAAAAAATCATTCCCAGATATATGGTCCGGAGAAATAATATCATGTGAGTTTATCTTACGTGCAATGCATTGTCTAATTAATTTTTTAATATTAATTTCTCACCACTTAAAGGGATTATATATCCTTAAAGAACTAGACTAATGATGTCTACCTTTCTATGAATAATATCATGTGAATATGTTGAGGATTGTTTCGATTCTACTAATGAAAAACTTATGATCTCAAATGACTAGTAGGATATGAATAGGAATGGAAGAAAGGACATTATTGAAGAGGGTGATATTACTTACAATATAGAGGAATATACTCTTCTTATTGGTAATTATATATGTGTTTATGGTGAGGAACCCTTTAAAATCTTGGATACATACTGTTTTATTTTACAAGAGAGCACCCAAGTATTCAATATGAAATTTTCATATGGAAATACCTAACCTATATTTCATGGATTTATATTTTATTCCTAATAATTTTTTGGGAATATAGACACTTCCATTGTTGATATTTATTCATTTACCACTCTCTCTACTATACCCAATAATAATCATTTGAAACCATTACATTGGATTTCTTCTTCCATTGATGATGAAGACCATTTCGTTTTTGATTAATAAGTGAGAGATTCCAATGAACCCATATCATCCATTAAAAGGATACACCCTTACATTTGTAATTTCATAGATCTTTTTCCTACTAATAAAATCCTAATTCATGATATATAAGCTTAGGGAGAGAATGTCTCCTTAGTGAAGACCATATACTATCTTGAGAAATCTAAACCACCTCCCCAAAAGAGAGATAAAAAACTAGGGTGAATAAAAGTAGAAAAAAAGAAGTTTGCGGACCCATTTTGAAAATCCACAACACATATGATATTTTTGGGTGAAATTTTATTCCATTCTATCATAGTCTTTCTACATGATAATATTTTCCATGGAATTGGATCTAATCACTTTTCTATCAATGTCTAATAACATTTCATGACTAAGGCCAATCACCCTTGAATACTCCTGGTCATGAGAAACTCATGATGTTCGTATGAGATTTGAAGAGGTGGGATAGTTAATAGTATCTTATCAAGGATCATTTAAATAATGTTTTAGGAGAAATTACATAGGATAATTAGTGAAAATTCACCAAAGGTTCTAGGATGGTTCACCTTGGGAATTAGAACAAGAACTATGAAAGTGGTAACACAAGGAAGAAGACTGCCCTTGAAATAATTATGAATTACCCTATTAGGTCTTGCTTAATGTAATCCCAAGATGAAATATATAAGTATCCAAGGAATCAATTAGGTCATGGTGTGAAATCTAGCTCAATTTATTTAATACCAGCAAATATTTTATCCTCCTTTGGGTTGGATTTCAAGGAATCATTATTGAAGTCCTCCAATGTGATGGGAGTTTTATAAAAAAATGACTATATTATCAATTTAGTGGGAATAAAGTTAAAAATGGTTTCCATCAGTATACAAAATTTATTATATAAGTAAAACCATGCATACCCTCAGGATTGATAATTCCACATGTTTCATGATAGTTTCATACTTCATCCATCCATTGAATAATTGAAAGTTATGAATAGGAGACATATAACCTTAGATCTGAAGTAGCACCATAGAATGATCTGATAAGGACTAATCCATACAGGAGGGAGTTATGTGTGAGAAATATGTTACTATATTCATGTTAGTAAATCACCCTTCAAGTCATCTCTATATTCTACTACCCCATCTATTGTTCTTACACCATGTAAAATGGTGACCATTGATTCCCAAAACAATTATATTATCAAGGAGAATAATCCTCGAAAGTAATTAATATACTTTCTTGAGTAAAAACCCCTTTGTTATTAGATTTATCTATTGAAAAAATTTCACGAGTCACAACAAAAAATGTTTGCAGATGAATAAAATATAGAAATAAAAGAAGAAGATGATGATGAACAAGAACACACCAATTCATGTAGTTTGGTAATAATCCCTATATCCACATAAAAGAAAAATTACTTCAATATAATTCAAGATCACAATTATAATGAGTTTTTAGAGTTTCACACACAACAAAAAACCTAGATGAAATGATGTAATAAAAAAAGAATCACTATGTCACTAACCACATAGTAAGTTCACTATGCTAGAGTGAATGGTGGTTGGAAGTCTAAACTGTTACAGTGTTGTAGCCACCCAAGTTCAAGCTAATATAGTGTCCAATGGATAAAATTTTGTGGAGCTACATTACTATTGTCTTCAAAGTTTTATATAATACATGGGAATATCTGGCTTCAAATGGAAGATTTTTTGGATTGATGTTTCCTGATTTTTTTGGATGATGCTAGGCCTAATGCTAGAATCCCATAGTGCACACCAGACAACAAATCTCACTGGTTGAGCTCCACAGAGAGCTCATTAGGGGGGTGTATGGGAAACCCACCCTTTCTCTAACGGTTTAAGTTCTCTATCCCAAATTATGTGGAACTTTATAAATTATAAAAAATTGTAGAAGATCTGACTAGGAGACACTGAGAGGGCACTTTAACAGTGTAGACTTTTTCATGGTTACTATAGAATCATGGAATTTGGAGATAGAGTTATTTTAGATTTTCCGAATTCTAGCCACCGACCACTATATCATCTTGGACATGGGTGGCCATAGAACTATAGTTTTGTGGACTTCCATCCACCATACACTATAGCCCATTGGACTTACTATGTGGTTGGTGGAATAATGATTTGTGTTCTTTATTAGATCATTCGAGCTAGTGTTTTGGTGTGTGAAACTCTGAAACCTCCGTATAATTATGCTTTTAAATTATAGTGAGGTGATCCTACTTCTATGTGGATATAGGGATTATTTCCAAACCATTTCAATCATCATGTCATCATTCATCTTCTTTTTCTTGTTTTGTTTATATCTTTTCTTCATCTGCAAAGCTTTGTCACTGTGACTCTTAGTGTTTTGGAAAAAACTGGTATCAAATGTTGAGTTGAGAATTATTGAATTAAAAATTTTATATAGAAGAAGTATAGGTGAAGAATGATCACTTATATGGAACTAACTTTAGTTACTAGAGGATAAAGATAAAGGATTATCTTTATTAGAAAAAGATTTATTTTTTGCTACTAGGAGTAAAACCAACAAATATAGAGTAGATGGAGTGGGGGATAATTGATTAACCAATAACATGGAATTCAACTTCAGAGAGGAGAATACAACTTTTAAGATGATGAAAAATCTCATGAATATGTATGATAAGCCTTTAGCATCAAAAAAAGTATACACGATGTGATAACTTTTCCATCTAAAAATGATTAAAGGTAATATTATTATAGAACATTTCAAAGAATTCAACACCATCACAAGTCAGTTGAAATCAGTGGTAATTTTGCTTGATGATGAGGTATATACACTGGTTTTACTATCTTTATTACCTGATAGTTGATAAGTGACTGTAATAGCCATGAGGAGTTCTTTAGAAAAGACCAAGATAGTTATAAAGGATGTGTAGGACCTAATCCTCAGTGATGATATTCAATGAATATAATCAAGAAGATTCTATGGTTTTTATTTGAATGTGGAAGGAGGAGGAAGATATGCATAGTGATATAATCAGATAGGATGATTAAAGTCAAGATGAAATATCCAATATAAGACAATGTGGGTTGGTTATACCTGCTATATTTTTAGGAATAAAGGACATGTTAAGAAGGAGTGCATAGAAAAACAAAAGGCACCTGAAACTAATGCAGTCAACATGATTATTGAAGGAATTGATGGTATGCTTATACTGAGCATTGATAGCCCTATAGTATTATATTTTAAACTCAGGGGAATATTTCCATTCAACATCTGATAAGGGTTTTCTGAACAATTATATTTCTAGAAATTTTGGAAAGGTCCATCTTGATAATCTTGAACCCTTACAGATTATGGGGAAGTGCGATGCACTATTTAAGACCAATAGAGGGAGTTTTCTGGTTCTAGAAAATATGAGGTATATCCCTTATTTGAGAAGAAATATTATTTCTTTTGTTCATATTGATAATGATAGTTTTAGTACCATTTTCACTGGTTGTGCATTGAATATCACCGATGGAGATATGGTCATGGCATGGAGAGTAAATAATGCTACCCTTTACAACATGATTGAAACATTCATGGAAATGCTTGCATCAATAAATTCTATTGAGGATTCACAACTATGGCACTATAGACTAGGCTACATGAGTGATAAAGGGATGATGGTGTTAGCAATATAATGAATGCTACCGAAGATGATGTCAGTCGATGAATTCTTATGTGAAAATTGTATCTTCGGAAAGAAAAAGAATGCATTTTTTGAAAAGTAGGTATAACACTGAAGATTGGGAAGCTAAACATAGTTCACACTGATGGTTGGAGTACTGCACCAGTACATTAACTTGTAAGATCAAAACATTTTGTTATATTTTTCGTTAAATTAATAAGAAAGGTACGAGTTCACTTTCTAAAAAGAAAATCTAATGTCTTTATAGTGTTTTAGAAGTGGAAATCCATGGTGTAAAATGAGTGAAGAACTAAGATGAAATGTTTGATGTCTGACAACAGTGGATAGTATAACAGTAAAGAGTTTAGATAATTCTGTTTCAATAATGGAATTTGGTGGGAGAAGACTATTTTAGGTACACTACAACATAATAGTGTAGCTCAAAGGATGTATAGGACACTGAATGAACATGTTAAAAGAATGAGGATGTAATCAAGATTACCCAACAAATTATGAGCTAATGAAGTGACCATGGAAGCATATCTCATCAATATGATTCCATTTGTACTAATGGGAGAATGTATACATGAGGAGAACTGATATGGTAAGGATGTAAGAATCTCAAATTTATGATAGCTTGGATGTTTGGAATATATAAATATTGATGCTGATGCAAGGGACAAGTTTGGTTCTAAGTACAAATCTTGTTTCTTTATTTTCTATGGTGATGAGGAGTTCAATTATCACTTTTGGGATGATTAGAAAAATATGACAATTTGAAACTATAACCTGATATTTAATGAAAGTTTCATGTAAAAAGATCGTGATACAATTGATGTTGATAATGGGAATAATGAATTAGGTTGTTAGGGGAAAGTGGAGCTTGAAGGTGTACCTGAGCATGTGATACCAGAACCAGTGGAACCTACCCCTAAAATGGAGTGGAGGAGATCAAAAATGGAGAGAAAAAAATGTGCAGATGTATTCATCATCCTTGCATTTTTTTAATTGATGGTGGAGAACCACAATTATTTAAAGAGGCAATGTAGTTAAAGGAGTTGAGAAAGTGGAAGTTGGTTATGAAGGAAGAGATGTCTTCATTACATTGAAATAAAACTTTGGAGTTGAAAGCTATGTCAAAAGGAATGAAATAATTACGGAACAAATGTGTATACCAGTTCAAGAAAGAGCATGATGGAAAGAGTAGGTACAAGGAAATATTGGTGGTAAAATGTTTTCAATGGAAGGAATGTGTGGATTCCACTAAAATTTTCTCACATGTAGTGAAGCTTTCTATAATCAGGGTGGTTCTTAGTATTTTTGCATCAGAAGACTATACCTAGAGTATCTTGATGTCAATACTACTTTCCTTCATGTGGATCTAGAGAAGGACATATATATGTTTCATCCGGAGGGATACATTGAGTTGAGGTTGGAATACCTAGTGTGAAAACTCCAAAATAGATTATATGGATTGAAGTAGGAACCCAAGCAATGGAATAAAAATTTTGATTCTTTTATGACTAAAAATTAATACAAATGGTGTGGAATGGATCAATATTTCTACACTAAGACTTTTGGTGATGAATTCATTATATTTATTTTATATGTGGATGACATGATCATTGTAAGATCATGTATGTAGAGGATTGATGAGATAAAAGGGAGGCTATATGAGGAGTTTGATATGAAAGATCATATATAAGATTGGAATATTTTGAGGATGAAGAACAAGAGAGACCATGTAGTTGAAACCTTGATGTTATCACTAGATGGATACATTAGAAAGGTTCTAAAAAGATATCGTATGTCAGAAGCAATGCCATCCCTTATTCCCCTAGAGATCCATTTCAAATTATCAAAGGAGATATAACTGATGATAGAAGAATAGTTTGAGTACATGGAAAAGGTTCCATACACATCAGTTATTAGAAGCCTGATGTATGTCATAGTCTATACTCAACCAATAATTGCTCATGCAGTGGGAGTTGTGTGTAGGTACAAGGATAAAACTAGAATGAAAAATTAGAAAGATGTGAATTGGATTCTGATATTCCTAAAGGGATGTAAGGAAGTATATCTATGCTTTGGGAAATGAAATTCATTATAAGGGCAGACCATCCTTCAAGTGGGATATTGTTAGATTGGTGTATCCCGAGCTGTTTGGATGATGTTGGGCTGAATTCTAGTGGACTATACTAAACACTAGATTACAACTCTCGCTTTTTGAGCTCCTTTGTGATCTTGTTAGGGTTTGGAGAGGGAAACATGCCCTTAATATGGCGGCGAAAGGTACCCGAACCAATTTTTTGGGAACTGTAGCAACTCTAACTAACTGTAGTAGAGCTAACCAGGTGACAATGAGAGGGTACTACAGCTGTAACAACCCAAAATTTTATTAATTAATATTCCTCTTGATCTATTTAAATGCATTATTATGTAAAATGGTTATATAAAACATATGAAATTCCTTGGTTTTATGTTTTTGGATTTTAAACTACCATTAAGATTTTTTTTCCATTTCTAATATAGCTATTGAATAGTGATCACATAATTAGTATAAATATAGGGCTTTAACAAATCTAATTTCTTCAGAAAAAAGAAGTGATGACCTCATACTATAGAATTTCTTTATACGAAGACCATTTTTTAGAGCTAAAAAAGGAGGTTGCGTCACTGGGCTTTTCTCTTAACCAAGCCCAAGCTGAGCTTCAACACATTAAACTTGAACAGAACCACATACGGGAGAAGTGAAAGTTGATAGAGATTACCACCAAAGCGATGTTATCTTAGCCACCCCAAGAGTCTGTCACCATCACACACCTTACCCTTAGGTCTTATGCATATTTTATAAGGGGTTATGTAACAAGACCCTAGAACTATGATTATGTGCTTTAATTTCTGTATGTAGAATATACATTCATTTCATTATTGTTACTTTGTAAATGGGTTTTAAAGCACAGATAGTATTTTTAGTTAATATTAAATTAAGAAATCCATTTTTATGAATTAATGGATTTTTTTAATTAAATAAATATTTTAATAAAATATTATTATTACTAAATTACTTTTATTAAATATAAAAAATATTATAATTTTTATGAATACTATTGTAATTTTTATTATGGTTTGAATACTATTTTTGTCAAAACCCATGAATTTTCCATAAATGTCGGTTTTTATTTTAAAAGTAAAAATGCACATATTTAGAAAATTATTTATATAAAATGAATATTATTTTTGGAATCAACATGTTGAAATTATCCAACGGTGAATTTTTCATAATTTTCTGAGATAGTCAAATTTTTGGGTAAAAATTAAATATAGTTTAAATATATAATGTGTTTTATGACATCATAATGACCTAATAGTGATGTAATAAAATAATATAAAATATATTTTCGGCCAATATATTTTTTACCTTTAAAATAATGTGATTTTATATTTGTTTGATTAATTTTATGGGGCCTTAGTAGAGCCTCTAAGACTTATAAAACATTTTAGCTTTGGAAATAATTTCCTTGAGAGTGTGACCCACCTCCACATAAGCAAGACTAATATTTTAATAAGTTTGGACATTGAACTTATAAAATGATGTTTTATACTCCCCTTTGGCAAAAACCATGGGATTTTTATGGTTTTTATTAGTTTAATGTGTGGTGTCCAAAACCCAAATAATAAAGAATTACCTCTCTTTTCCTATATAAACCCACCCAAGATCCACCTTATATTCACTAAAAACCCTTGGATCACGTCCCTACTCTTACATACTCTCTATATAATCCTCTCAAGGCGCCCCAAGATCCCAATAAGCCTCTCTCAAGCCTCTCCTAAGCCTTTGGATCACACTTCCAAGTAAGAGATTTCTTCCTTTCTCGTTTTTTCCAAGTTTCATTATGTTATTATTACCTTTTATTTTCTATTAAAAATGTTTACGTATGATTTATAACCTCCCCCATACTTCCCTATTTATGTTTTAATGATGAGATACCTCCTAAACTCTCATTAATCCCTCACATGTACACCTGTTACCATACTGAAATTTCATAAGAGTTATTCCATTTCTCCTCTTTCTTCAAGTTTGTTTATTATGTCACACCTTCTATTTACAAATTACATATGTTGGTAAATGTACCTATATGAAACCTTACTATAAATTTCATGTAAATATGATGAGATAACCATTTATCTATCATCAACCATTTTTATTAATTTTTATGTCACACCGTTATGCTGCCGAAATTGCACTGTGATTTTCCAAACCAAAATCATTGTGTAGTGAATACCATACCCATGTATCTATCAAGGGTATTAAACTTTACACACATATAAATATTTTATGGAACTTACATGTATGTATTACACATTCCTTAATCATGTAATAATCTATGATGTTTAATGATTCCATGTTATATGATCCTTGTGGCACACTTATGCATGAAATGAAATGTTTATAAAGGGTGTGACCTCGTAGCGCTCCAATGCATTGGGTAAAGATTAGTATCATGATACATCAAGTGTAATGATGGTTTAATCATGATAATTCAAGTTCAATGTGGTTTTACTCATTCTCCATGTGCAATGATCCTTGGATCATGCTAATATCATGTTAAATGTTGATGCCACAATTCCATGTTATGATAATCATACTATATTGTCCCTTTATGTTCATGTTTCTCTTATGCTCCATTGATATTCCAATTTCCTATAATGTACTATATTTTTCATGTTATGATTTGTTTACTCCCTTACTGGGCTTTATATCTCACCCTTTTCTTAAGCATGTCCTCAGGTTATCCCATGCGATGCTAAGTAAGAAAGAATATGTGTGGTCAAGTAAAAGAAGTTTTCAATAAAGATGTGTATTTCATGTTTTAAGTTGTTATGTAAGGTTCCTAAGTCCCAAATACAGTATAACTCTCTATCTATTATGTTGTAACAAGTGAATATTTTATGTAATAAGATATGTTTAAGTGTGAAATAAAGATCAAGGTTGTTATAGTTGGTATTAGAGGATAGGTTTAGTTATTTTTGGGATTAGGATTAGAAAACCCTATTGAAAGACTTACGAATTAGAATAAGTATAATAAAAAAATACCTAAATTTTAGTGAGTATTGAGTTAGTGGTTTATCAAGAAAATACATCCCTGTCTGGATACGAGTAGGTAGAGGCGGCTCTAACACAAATGTATCTTAGGGTAAAACCCGAAAACACTAATTTTAGCTAGACTTGAATGAGAACTAGTGAAAAACAATGGGACTTGATGAACTCTTGGTTATGAAACTGCTAGGGGATATGCTTTGGTAAATTCATAAGCTTAGTACGAACCATTATTAAGGGAATAAAATAATGACCCTAAGTATATATATTGGGATGTAGATCATGGAATACATATATTTAATCCTATAAATTCATAAGTTAAGGAAATAAAAGTAATTTATAAGTCATCTGTTTTTGTCTTTGGATTACCCTTTATGGGTTACCCCTAACATTCCTTTTATTCCAGCCAATGGCTGGTAATAAGAGGACTTGAGATAACAACCGATGCAAAGATCAATGTGATGATTGTTCTAATGAGATGCCCAATATGATGGGAGTGGTAATCATAACATTTTTCACGATACAATATACATTTAATCATGTTTTGAATATAAACATGGGTTAAGAGGAATGTTCAACCCACCCTAAGAAAGAACAAGTCGAAATCTAGAACTTCATGAGACAAAGACCTCCTAATTTTAATGGATCATCCAATCCCTCAATTTCTAAACAATGGATCAACTCCAGTGAAAAGATCTTATCCATCCTTCAATGTTCTGAAAAAGAGAAGGCTATTCTGGATTCTTATCATATAGAGGTTGAAGATGATCAATTTTGTACATTGATAAAAAAATACAGAGCCTAAGGTGGAGATCGAGGTGTTGAAATTGAAGGATTTCTGAAAAATGTTTTTTGATAAATTTTTTTCTCACACTCTCCGACATAAGATGGAAAAGGAAATCCTTTCCCTTAAGAAAAAAGAAGATGAATCCATTGGAGCATACAAGGAAAAAATCACAAGGCTTGAACGATATGCCTCTAGCTTTTTCGTTACTCACAAATGAATGTTTTATCGCTTCTTTTGTGGGTTAATACCTAGCATACAAAAATCCCTAGAGATCCGTGACTTCAAGATCTATGAGGAAATTGTCTGATGTGCCCTCAAGATCAAAATATAGATCAGTTAATCTTAGGGGTATCATGGGGATATGAAGCCTAAGGTGGAATTTAATTCTTCTATTGTAATGGATAAATCCAACAATGCTAAGAAAATATAGCACTCCAATTTCCAAAGGTGTGGAAAGAAGCATCCCAGAAATTACATGAAGAGGACAAGGAAATTCTTTTGGTGTGAAAGAGAAGGGTACCTGGCCATTAACTACTGATAAGAAAAACCCGTAGTTGTGATAGAGGAGAGGAATGCTCCATTCGACCCTCAACATGTTGTTCATTGCTTCAACTGCAAGGAACCAAGGAAGGTTTCAAACCAGTTCCCTAAGCCAATGGAGATATGATCATAACTCAGGAAGAAAATAATGGTACCCTGTAGAACATGATAGAAACATGCATGATGGACATAATTGCATCAATAAATTCTATTTGGGGATTCATAACTATAGAACTACAGGCTAGGTCACACGAGTGAGAAAAGGATAAAGATGATGAAAACAAAAGGAATGTTACTGTATCTCAAGTCAGTGGATGTTGGCCTAGGTGAAGATTGTATATTTGGAAAGGTGATGAAGGAATATTTTTTGAAAGGAGAAAGAACACCAAAATCTGGGAAGATAGACCTGGGGAATACAAATGTTTGGGGGCCTACACTAGTACATTCCCTTGGAGGGTCACAATATTATTTGACATTTATCGATTACTCAACAAGAAAGGTATGATCCTACTTATTGAAAATAAATTATTATGTCTTTAAAGTGTTTTATAAGTGGATGTCCATGGTAAAAAATTAGTGGTAACTAAGATGAAATGTTTGAGGTCTGACAACGGTGGATAATATTATAGTAAAGAGTTCAAATAATTCTATTATAATAATGTAATTCGGTGAGAGACGACTATTTCAGGTACACCACAACATAATGGTGTAGTTGAATGGATGAATAAGACACTAAATGAATGTTTCAATACAATAAGGATGCACTCGATATTACCCAAAACCTTCTAGGATGATGAAATGAACATGAAATTATATCTCATCAACAAGAGTCCATATGTACTAATGGGAGAATGTCAAACTGAGAAGATCTGATCTGTTAATGAGGTAAGACTCTTACATTTATGCGACTTTGGTTGTTTGGAATATGAACATATTGATGATAATACAAGGAGACACACTCAATGCTAAGTCCAAATGCTGTTTCATTATTGTCTATGGTGTTGAGGAGTTCAGTTACCACTTTTGGAATGATCCAAACAATATGATCACTATAATACTTAATGTGATATTTAATGAAGGTGTCATGTACAATGACCATCATGAAGTCGAAGTTGATAATGGGAACGAACAATCAGACTACCATGAGAAAGTGGAGCTTGAAGGTGTACCTAAGCATGTAATAACAAAATCAGTGGAGTATACCCCTCAAATGGAGTTGAGGAGATAAAAAAGAATGAGAAGGTTTGTGGAAGGTTATTCACCATCCTTAAATTATTTTTTATTTACTGGTGGTGGAGAATCAAAATTATTTGAAGAATCAATGAAGTTAAAGAAGTTAAGCAGGTGAGATTGGATATGAAGGAGGAGATGACTTCATTACATGAAAAAAATACTTGGTAGTTGACACCAATATCACAGTGAAACAAATCATTTCAGAAAAAATGGGTATATCAGGTCAAGGATGAACATGATGGAAATAGGAGGTATAAGGAAAAGATAGAGGTAAAATGATTTCAATAGAAGGAGGGTGTAAATTTCACTGATATTTTCTCACCTTAAGTTTAGATTTCCACCATCCAAGTGGTTCTTTTTATTGTTGCATTAGAATAACTATAACTATAGTATCTTGATGTCAATACTACTTTCCTTCATAGAGGAAAATCTATATGTAGTATCCAAATTTATTCATTGAGTCAGGGAAGGAATACCTGGTGTGAAAACTCAATAAGAGATAATATGGGTTGAATAAGGCACCCAAGGAGTGGAATAAATTTTTTGATTCATTTATAACTAAAAATTAATACAAATGGTGTATCATAAATCAATTTTTCTACACCAATTCTTTTGGTGATGAATACATTGTACTGCCTCTATATGTGGATGATATGCTCATTGTAGAATCATGTATATAGAGGATTGATGAGATGAAAGGGTATCTGGCTAAGGAGTTCGAGATGAAAGATCTTAGAGAATCTGAAAAGATTTTGGTGATTAAGATCAAAAGATACCACACATTTGGAACCTTGATGTTATCATAGGCTATCTACATTGGAAAGGTTCTAAGAGGATTCATTATGCTGAATTAAATGTTAGTCACTATTACCCAAATGAGACATTTCAAATTATCAAAGGAGAAATCAACAAAGACTTTTGAAGAGGTAGAGTACATGGAAAGGTTCCATACACATCATAAATTGGAAGCTTGATGTATGTCATGGTCTGTACTCGACCTGACATTGATTAGGTAGTGGGATTTGTGAGAATGTACATGGATAACCAAAAAAAGAAAAATTGGGAAGCTGCAAAATGGATATTGAGATACCTGAAGGGAAGCAGGGAAGTATCTTCATGAATTGGAAAAGGAAATTCAATAAAGGGGTGGACCCGACTTCAAGTAGGATATTGTTGGATTAGTCTAGCCTGATCTATTTAGATGATGTTGGGATTAATAATAATAGTCTATATGGAACACTATATTGAAACTCTCATTGTTTAAGCTTTGCGATGAGCTCACTGGGGTTTGTAGTGGAAATTATCCCCTACTCTAGGGGCCAAAGGATGTCAGCTAAAATATTGGGGAACTGTAGAAACTATGACCAACTGTAGTATAGATGACTATGCGACACTGACAGGGCATTGTAGCAGTGTGGACTTTGGCACGATCAATATGAAATATTGTATTTTGAAAAATAAATCCAAGGGAAAGCATTACAACATTTTCATTTTGGATTTTTGAGACTTTTTGACATGTATGAATTATCTGTACCTCAATCCAACACACGGTGTGACCATTATGACTCTAAGTTCTTCATTTTATTTAAAATTTATTTTTTTTAAAAAGACAACTAACATACTCAAAACCAAGAAAAAAATTATATTGTTTTTATAATTTAAGAAAATGATATATAATTCATTTTTTATGTGTAAAAATCATCCTCACCTAAATCTTATTGACGATATACTTAGTATGACTCAAAGTGTCTATTATTAGCTTAAAAAAAATTTAATTCAAAAAGTGCCACTCACTAAAAATTGATAAAACAAGCTCGGATTGTCTTGATAATTTGTGAAAATTATTTATAATTCATTTATGATCTGTAGTAATTGGTCTCACATCAAACTAATACATGATGTGATTGATATGACTAAAAGTGTGTGTTTCATGTTTAAAATGAAATTTTTGTAAAAAAGAAATGTGACATACTCAAAACCTATAAAACACATTCATATTGTTTTTATACTTTTTTACAATGATTCACAGGTCATTTGGGATGTGTATTAATAAGCCACATATCAATATGACTCATGATGTGACCAATATGACTAAATGTACATATTTTTATTTAAAATTATCATCAATTTTAGTAAAAAAGACAACTAATGTACTCAAAATTGAGGAAAACAATTTATATTATTTTTATAATTTAGTAAAATGATCCATAAGTCATTTTTGATATGTAGGAATCAGCTTCACCTCAATTTTATACACTATGTGACTAGTATGACTCAAAGTGTCCATTACTAGTTTAAAATCAACATTTTAGTTGAAAAATGTGACACTCACTGAAAATAGAGAAAACACACTCATATTATCTTTATAATTAATAAAACTAATTCATATTGTTTTTATAATTAATTAAAATGACCCATAAGTCATTTTATATGTTTAGGAATCGGGTGCACCTCAATTTGATGCACAGTGTGACTGGTATGACTCAAAGTGCATTTTTTATTTAAAATTGAAATTCAATTTTAGTATAAAATACAAATGAACCACTCAAAACTGAGAAAAAACATTCATATTATTTTAATTCTTTAGTAAAATTATCCATAATCCATTTTTTGGCATGTAGGAATCAACCTCACCTCAATCCAATACACAATGTACCAGATACAACTCGAAGTGTTTGTTTTCAGTTTAAAATCAGCATTTCCATTCAAAACATGTCACTCAATAAAAACCAATAAAAAATGATCATATTGTGTAAATATTTTAGGAAATTGATTTAGAACTCATTTTATACATATAGGAATCATTCTCGCATCAAACCAATACACGATGTAACCGGTATATGTCAAAGTATGTGTTTTCAGTTTAAAATGACATTTTAGTAAAAAAAAAGGCAAGTGAAATACTAAAAACTAATAAAATGTATTCATATTGTTTTAATACTTTAGGAAATAAATCCATATGTTATTTGAAATATTTAGGAATCAGATAAACCTCATCCAACACATAGTGTGATCGGCATGACTCAAAGTGTGTCTTTTTATTTAAAATTGACATCAATTTTAGTAAAAAAGAAAACTAACCTACTGAAAACCAAGAAACCACATTAATATTGGTTTTATAATATATTAAAATGATCCATAAGTAATTTTTGAGATGTATGAATCAGTCACACCTCAATCTGATACATGATGTGCCCGGTATGACTCAAAGTGTCCGTTACCAGTTTAAAATTGACATTTTAGTTCAAAAAGTGTCACTCATTGAAACATGATTGTTTTAATACTTTTTTAAATTGGTCCATAAGTCTTTTTAGACATGTGATAATCAGAAACACCTCAATATTACACACGTTGTGACCAGTGTGACTCCAAGTACATATTTTTTTTTAAAATTCACATCAATTTTAGTAAAAAAAGAAAACATACCAATACAAAACTAAGAAAACGTATTCAGATCATTTGGATTATTTATGAAAACAATATATAAGTATGTTTTGATGTGTAGGAATCGTCTTTACTCCAATCTGATACATGATGTTCTAGGTATAACTCAATGTATCTGTTATCAGTTTAAAATCGACATTTTAGTTTAAAAAGTGCCACTCACTAAAAATGCATAATACACGCTATGATTTTCTTGGTAATATAGTAAAATAATTAATAACTCAATTTTTATGTATAGGAATAATTCCCATGTCAAAAAAATGCATGATGTGACTGGAATAAGTAAAAGTGAGTGTTTCCAGTTAAAAATGACATTTTAGTAAAAAAGAAAATTTACGCACTCAAAAAATGAGAAAATGCATTCATATTGTTTTGATACTTTATAAAAATGTCCAATAAGTCTTTTGAGACATGTAGGAATTATAATCACCTCAATATAGCACATACTGTGACAAGTATGACTCCATGTGCATATTTTAATTTAAAATTGACATAAATTTTAGTAAAAAAGACAACTGACCTACTCAAAACTAAGAAAATGCATTTTAATTGTTTCGATACTTTAGGAAAATGGTCCATAATTAATTTTTGAAATGTAGAAATAATCTAAACCTCAATACGATACATAATGTTCCCTGTATTACTCAAAATGTCTGTTGTCAGTTTAAAATCTACATTTTGGTTTAAAAAATTTCACTCACTAAAAATCAAGAAAATGAACTCGAGTTATCTTTATAAATAAGAGAAACCATTTATAACAAATTTTTGATGTATATGAATAGTTATCACATAAAACCAATACATGATGTGACCAGTATGATTCAAATTTTTTATTTCTAGTTTAAAATGATATTTTATTAAAAAAGAAAAGTGACATAATCAAAAATTGAGTAAACACATTCATATTATTTGGATACTTTAAGAAAATGAACCATAAGTCATTTTAGACATTTGGGAATCATATAAACCTCAATATGAAGAACATGACCAGTATGAATCCAAGTGCATCTTTTTTATTTAATTGACATCAATTTTAGTAAAAAAGACAACTTACCAACTCAAAACTGAGAAAATGCATTATAATTGTTTTTATACTTTAGTAAAATTAATAAAAAGTCATTTTTTATGTGTATGAATGAACCATACCTCAATATGATACACTATGTTCCTAGTATAGATCAAAGTGTCTGTTATCAGTTTAAAATTGAGATTTTAGTTCAAAAAGTGCTACTCACGAAAAACTGAGAAAATGCGCCAGTATTATATTGATAATTTATAAAAACAATTCATAATTGATTTGTGACATGTAGGAACCAATATCATGTCAAAATAACACAATATGTGATCGGTATGAATCAAAGTGCATGTTTTGTGTTTAAAATGACATTTTATTAAAAAGAAAAAGTGATGTTCAAATTGTTTTCATAATTTAGGAAAACTATATATAAGTCATTTGGGATGTGTAGGAATCATACACACCCCAATATGATGCCTTATGTGACCGATATGACCCAAAGTGTGTATTTTCTAATACACGAGTTTCATTTTAGTTTAAAAAATGCATCACATCACAAAGAAATGAGCAAATGATGCTAAACTATTTTCACATCATTATATCTATTCTTACTTTTAATTTACTTACCATTTTTATCTTATAATTATTGAATTAATTTTCACAGAGATAATTCTTGAATATGAAAAAGAATGGGTGTGACGTGCAAGAATCAACCACAACTCAATTTGATACACAATTTTGTTGGTATTACTCAAAGGTTAGTTTAAAATTAACACTTTCTGTTAATTTATTTCATTATATTATTACTAACATAATTTTTTTTCTCAAACATGTGTCTTCTTTTGCTCGAGTAGGGGTGGTTTTTTCATAATTAACATGAGTCAGGGTCAGGATCAAAAGATAAGTGAACATTGATGTTTTTGAATGTATGTAATAATTTTTACATATGTAATTATATAAACCAATGTTTGAAATGTCTATAATATAGTGTTTTTTCTTGTATTTGTGTGTAAATTTTATTTCATTTATGTTATTTATGGGTACATAATTTTGTTGATATATGGTAGTGTTTTTGGTGCTATAGTGTGTTGTTATAGCACACTACAATATTCTTATTTATCATCACTTTTACAAATGCTAATAAAGGCATCCTTTATCTACACAAAATAAAATAACTAATAAATGTTGTCCTTTATCAGCACTTTTTTAGAGTTGATAAAGGTACCCTTTATGAATTATTTTTTAGCATTGATAAAATCCTATGGATTTTAATCTCTATACAATAGTTAATGATTCTCTAGCACTGATAAAGGCCATTTTTAGCATTATAAAATGTTTATTTTTTAGTAGTGTTTGGGGTTATTATAGTAAACCCAATCCATTATGCATACAATAATAGTGTATTGGTATTACTCCAAAGTACCATAATAATAGTTATCTCTTATAATGTAACATATATATATGACTGGGGAGAACACTATTAAATATGTTATAATGATAATTGAAGTGATCCTAGACATATAATATAATTTTCAGTGAAAATTTATATGTTTTATTCCTACACAATACCACATTTCAATGAAATAAACAATTCCTATATCTAATAGACACAAAAAAATTGATTCTATAAGTTGTTTGTATTTTATGTTCAGTGTAATATTTATGTTTGTTTTGCATGAGATCCAGAAGACTATATTTTGGGAACTTCAACTCTCAATTTCATTGTTATATGTAATATCATTTGTTAGATTCTGTTTTCAAAATACATTTCAATTTTTCCATGTTTATATTTCAATTTTATTATTTTCCCCATGGATATTTTTCCTAGTACATTTCCCATTTCTCTCATCATACCCTTTTTATATGTTACAACTATTCAAAAGTAGTAATATCATATGACACCATACTAGTTTCTTAATTATTATTGATTTTTTTGTAAAAACTTTTCAAAGTACATTTTATTAATTTCAATGATTATATTTAATTTTTTTCCAACCCACTAATACATTATCCATGAAATATTACTCATACCCTTTTTCAAAATACATCATAATATGAAAATAATCCCAAGATTTATGAAAAATTATATAAAATCCAATGTATACAATGATTTATGGAAATGAAATCCTAAAGAAATAATTTATTAGTCATCTCCTCTATCTTCCCTTTTCATCAATTATCTGTGACAAAAAATTCTTTATCATTACATTTTCCAATATTATATCCCTTAGTAAAATCCTTTCTATTTAAATTTTCATTTCACCTTATAGATGGTAGTTTATGAAATGTATTTTCAAAGGGTAATTAATAGTATGTGGATGACCACATGTCCTCAATTATTTTCCTTACAATTATCACATTTCCACTTTATTCTTCCACATTCCCAAGTAAAACCTCATTTTTTTTATTTCACTGAAATTGTAATATATTGAGTTATTATATTGATTTCCCGTTTATTTTACACTTTCATAACACGATTAAGTACTCATTATACACCTTGTGAATGATATAAAACATATTTCATCTAATTAGAGTGTATTAACCTGAATAAATATTTACTTCAATTTATTATTGAAAACAATTTGTAAAGATGTATATTAATTTATATGATATTAGTAAATCATTTAATGAAAATAACTCACTATTTAGTCATGTGTTTCTATTATTGGTGTAATATAATTTTCATATCTGAATGAATTGTACACCTCATGAATTTTTGTATATAACTAATTAAATTCAATAGGTTAATTGTAATATGTTTTTTTAAGGATTCATGATTAATTATTTAGGTCATGTAATAGACATATGTATATATATAACATTATGGGATCAGTGAGAACATAATTATATATCCATCACATGAATTAGTTAAATCCTAAGATTACACAAGATTATAATGCCATATAATAGTTTTAGTTTTATTTTTCCATTTTCCTATAGACCAAAATTAGTTATCTATTTCAATTATGTTATGGAAAATATGTACCTAGACTTTCCCAATATGTCATAGTTCTGATATTGGTATCCATTTCCATTATGTTTTTTTATCAGAATTTGTTAAATTTTTTTTCAATTTTAATATGTTTTAGTTGAATAATCATTAAATATTATATTATCTAATTATGTATAAGTAATATTCAAATGTCATGCAATATTTTCTATATATTATGTTGAGACCAAGAAATATTGAGGTTTCTATAAAGTAAAAAGAAGCTATTTATGGGGAAATAAGGATTTATCTAAGTGTTTCCTTTTGTCATATCTCATAAATAACACTGCTATATTGATTTTTCTTTATAAATTTACACACATAGATGCATTTTAGATATGGATTCCAATAGATCATGTACAATAGACCGAGTCCAATAGATAGAGGATAACACCAAATGTTTTCACAATTTCATCAGAAAAAGATATTCCTAAAAATATAATCAGAATATGATTTTATTTTCTTTAGAGTAAAAAATATCATGATAATTCTAAGTAATTCATGATCCTAGACATTGTCGGTAAAATGAAGAAGTTGGTAGAAATTCGTGGAACAATGGTTCCCAAAGATATTTATGTATTGTTAAAGTTCTGTAAAATGAATAGATGTTTGAAGTCTATCAGAAAAAATTGTGAAAATATGAATATTTTTAGTGATAAAGTCTCAAACATAGATCTCCAAGAAAACTCATTGGATAAAATCTACTGGAAATATTTTTAGAAATTAATTAGATCGTGTATATCAGATGGAATTTTACAAAGTCATCAGACAAAGTCTAATGGATTATTTTGCAAAGTCATTGGATAATGTAGTTGTTATGAAAGATCATATGGAAAGAAATTTTAAAGGAATTCATCATAATATGTTATTTGAAAAGCCCCAAGTAGAGGAAACATGAAAAAATTATCGGGAAAAAATATGAAGTTTACTAGTTGGGGGGTTTCCTATGATGTTTTAATGGATGAATGCTTTTGAAATTATTATACAAATTTTTTATGAAGACATTAAATTTAATGATGATAATATGTATTTTCAACACTCCAATAATTATGAAGGAAGGATCATGATTCTAGTCAAGATTTAAGAAAAGTTTATATAACATTGATGTTCAGTTTTAAGGAAGTTTTTATGAAGAATATTTACTCCTATTAACTCATAGGTTTGAATATAGTTAGCCAAAGAAAGTTTGAGTGGGGTGATTAATGTTTGAGTATGATTTTTGAATTTGAAGTTCACACTAATCCCTACATATTAAAGGAAATTATGTCTATATAAATGAGAGATATTTCATTGAGAAAAGAATGGAAAATATAGTTTCTTCTGGGAAAAGTGTTGAATAAGTGAAGTGTTCTATAACCAGAAAGAGTTTTATAATAAATTGGCATTGGAAAAAAAATTTGACAAAGTTATTAGAAAAATAGGTGTGATATAATTAACATGGGATGAATATACTAGACAGAATGTATCAAATCGATGGTACTAAATGGAGAAGTGATCATATGAACAATTTCATATAAAAGACGAGGAAGATGTTCTTTCTCACAACCATTCAAGAAAGTGTTGTGGAAGAAGAAATTACATGAAATCATGTATTCATAAATAAGTACAGTGATAATATAACAAATAATTTTGGTGAAGGTTCTTTTTTTATAGAAAACATTGTTATATCATATTATCTATGTGAGTAGCACATGAACTATCTGTTGACTATGGTGCCTTGAAAGTGATGGATATTCCTTGCTTGTTGTAAACATTAAAGGATTGTTTTCTAGTATATGTGTAATATTGGATTATTTCCAAACTATTCCAAATACTAGATACTATTATTGAGTAGTGAACCTTATAAATACTTGTGTTTCTATGGGTGTGAGGGTTTGTTTTTTGGTGGATTCAATTATCACTAACCAAAGGATAAATTTTTTCATAAAAAAGGAAACCATAAAATGAATTGATCAATGATTCACCCCATCTCAGTGAATACATAGGTCCCGAATGATCTTTTCAATTGGTACCAGAGTACAGGTTTCCTTTATTAACTAAAGGTTGTATTAAAATTAAAGAAGAATAAAGTTTTAATGGATTTTTTGAACTCTATTAACATCAATGGGATTACAATCATTAATGGAAAGAAATATAATATTTTAATGTATATAATGTTACACTATCTTTTATTTATTATCTATAAAGTTTATGAGACTACTATAAATGGTCTCACTCCTCCTGCTAAGGGTGTTCCTTTAATAAAAACATATAAGAAGAACTTGAAAATTTATGTGTGATCTATAAATGCTATAATTTCCACACTCTTTGAAAGTGAATTTCAATGGCTGAAAGGAATCAGATGATCTAATGAAATCTGTGTCACACACCAACCTCTAAAATCACCATTATTTTTTTCTTTTATTCTTATTTATTATTTTCCTCAAGTTTTAGGTTGATCCCTGTAATTTTTTTTAAATTTTAGGGATTTATTACAAGGCACACGGTTAGCCCTCATGGTTTTTCTAACAATGCGACAACTATGAAATTCAGATCTATGAATTTTCATAGCTCTTTTTGACGCCTGTCACGTGGTTTGTCTAACCATGTGGCCCAACCACTTGGAATCTATTTTTTTCCAATGATGGGTGCATTATTGGTGCACAATTTGGTAAATTGTGATGCTAAATAGTGCGTTATTACCATTATTTCAGTTTTTTATCTCTTTAAAAAATTCCCTCTTAGGAATAAATACCCAAATGGGGTATTTTCCTCCCTATTCAACCATGGAATGTGAGGGATCTAAGATATATCCTATTTTCTTCCACCTAAAATTTTGAGGCTCTTCTCTTGAATTCTTGGTTTCATCATAATGGTATGGCCTCTAATCCTCTCCCCTTACCTCTTATTATGGTTTACTCCCCCTTCAGGCCCACAATTTATGTCTAATAAACTATATATAGGGATTTCAACATATTTTGCTTCAGTTCCAAACTCTAGGGTGTGAAAATCATGTCTTAGGTATTTATATTCCTATTTCATGAGGTTTTGCTCAATACACACATGATTTGAGGTAGGTGGTTCCATGATTTCCCATTTTCTTTATATACCATAGGTTCTTGAGATTTCAAAATGAATTTATTAAAAAAATTAGTTTTTATAATGGTGTATAATGGGTTATAAAAGTATTCACTAAAACATGAATCTTATTCATTTTTTTCAAATATTTTTGACATATTCTATATGTTTTTTGAAATGGATAAATGGGTTTAAATTGTGTTTTGAATATTTAAATTGATGAAATTGTATTTCAAATAATTCTATATTATTTTATTAGGGGATTTAATTATTGTTTAGTTAAGTTCGTTGATTCTTTTGAGTTATTATTAGATTACCATGTGAACCCCCTTGGTTGTGAAAAACAATTTTATTTACTATTCTTGATAGCTTTCTTTGATGCTTCCCATGAGTAAATATATATGTATATATATGTGTATATGTTTAATTTCATATATATATAGGTGCATGCATATATATATAGGTGTATGTATATATATCTGGGAGATCATGGAAAGGATCCTTTGGAAACATAGCTGTCAAAATGGTCATTGGTTCTTCAAGTGGTGTTGAAAAATGGATTTACAAAGGAGAGTTATGGAAATGGTTCTTAGAAATTTTGGTACCTTACAGAGTATTATTAAAATGAAAGTTGTTTTGAAACATGTTTCAAATGTTGTTTTTAAAAGATTGTTTTAATGTTCAGTTTGTGATTTTTGTAGAGGTTCTCTAATGGTTGCACTACAAATAGTTTTCAATAGGTTTTTGAGAAAAATGTTATTAATTTTAAATTTGGAGGCCCATTTGGAACCTTGAAATATTTCCTCTAAACTCTATTTCACCCTAATGGAATCCATATCATTGGAAGGGTGGTTTCATATAAACGATGCCAGGAGGTGGGCAGAGCATTCTAGTTAACTAGTGTTGATCCATGCTTGTGGAATTTTTTATTTATTTTCGACCTTAAATCCTAGTTATAATAACATCATAGGATCCTAGGTGTTTTCATGAGGGATGGTATATTCTTATATCAATTTACTGATTAGAAAAACTAAATCCCCATGACAAAGAAAGGCCATGGTGGGTTGTGTCATTTGTGTGGCTATTTGAGAGTAGTTGGGCTAGTTAATGACTTAAGAACATCATTGATAGTCTGAAATATGGTTCCCAACCAAGTACGTCTAGGGTCACATCATGGAATATTTAGGAATATCCCATGATTGTCCATCATTTTTTATTTCATACTAATAGTAATTGATTATGTCACTGCCTCTTAGTTTTATGGTTTCCCTGTGATGTATATTTCTCTAGGTGTTGTTTTATATTATGTTCCTAATTATTATTCATGACTATAATTGGATTTTATATGTTACTCCATTTCTTATGATATGTTATTTCCTTTATGGTATTCTGTTTATTTAAAGTTTTATGGTTCTTCTTGTGTGAGTTGGGTGTTGTTCTAAAAAGTGGTTTATGGAGTGAATTTTAAAATAGTTCACTTAAAAGGGTTTAAATGTTTTCTTAAAAACATGTTTTTGCTTTAAAGGTATTTCTAATGGATAATCTTATGATTGGTTTTCTTTAAAATAACAAAATGAAACATTTATATTGTATTTTAAAATAGAATTGATAGTATATTTTAGATAATGGAAATTCCTAAACTCTTAATGATTTTATATTGAGCACTATTATTCTAACACCCTAATTGTTCCACTTAACATCGGTAGACCTGAAGTTGTTTTTTGGGTTCAAGTATTTTTTTGGATTCTTTATTATAAAAAGTGGTCTTTGTGGATAGATAGTGTCTAAGAGGTCACTCAAAGATCATGTCAGGTTCCCATTTGGTTATAGTATTTATTTTGTATATTGTATATATATATTATTTTAATTTTTCTAGAGTAATTTATTTTAGATCAATTGGTTATGTTTTTTTATTGTTCATTATTATATATTTCTCATTTATATATCATGTTTTTTTGGGAAAATTATCCCCAATATTTGTCTTGTGATGCCCTAATGCTTGTCGTCAGCTGATGGGGATCGAGGATGCCCCTTGATTATTTCACAGGCTAGTTTAGGTGTCCATTCTAGGATAAAATAGGATGGGTCATGACTAAATGATATCAGAGCATCCCTAATAATTTGGGGATGTTTGGTAGTTTTGGAGATTAGGACTTTTTAAACTCGAGAGGTAGTAGCAAAAACAGTTCCACGATCTCTTACTCATCTATATCCTTATGTTACCATGGGTTTTTGGGTACTGAGTCTTGAATTTTGATTTTCTTATTTGGTTTTTGGTGTATATGGGCTTATTTTGATTGAGTTTGAGATTAAATTAAACATTTTTGACTGTTTCTAAGGCTTTACATGTTTTGGGGATAAATGAGAAGGGAAAATTAAAGGTTCATGGTTATGGAAAATATTCTAGAAAATTGTGTTGACACCGTGTGTATATCTTTGTTTCTTTCCAATGGTGGTCACATTATTGTTGCATAGTCTCCCAAATTGTGTGGCCAAACTATGTACAACCATTAGACTCCCATTAATTTTTTATTGATATTTTTATGACAAATTTTCTTCTTCATTTATTTTTGGATGTTATTGCATTTATTTAGAAGATATGTCTAGGGTTTATTGATGTATAATTGATTTGATTTTAAAAGTATTTTGAAATTGACACTTGATTTTAAAGAGATGGTCTTGGTTTTGAAATTTGAATGGGGGTGTTCTTGAAATGAAGTGATATAATTTTAAGGATGAAGATCTATATATTCTTAAAAGAAAAATAATGTGGGATTTAAAATTTATTTCAATGGGATATTGAAAATTTAAATTGGATTTTGTAATTTAAAGTTATTTAAATTTGAAAGTGAGATTTTAAAATTTTGATATTTAAAAAGTCGTGTTTTTAATTAAAAATTTATGTTGAATTTTTAATTTATTTTTCATGAATTTAATTGGTTCTTTAAAGTTTAAATTTAATTATATATATCTATGTTTCAAATTGGGGGTAATTATTGATTTGGTTTTGTGTTTCTTTTTCTATTTATAGTATTCCTCCTAGAATATTTTCCAAGGTTCATAAAGGTTTGGGTGTTTCTTGGTCAGCCGATGACACCCCCTAGACTCATGATAAAGTTATGAGGACAGTTTCATTATGTGATTTCCTATTTTTCATGATGATCTAGGTTTTATATGGGCATAAAAGTGACTTGGATAGTTGGTGGAGTCTTGTAAACCTTAAGAACTTCTGGCACTGTGAGGGTAAAAGCTATTCTAGATCTATTTGATGGGTCGATTTTGGATTAGTGGAAGATCATCCTCCCATATAAATTATAATCTATGATGTCATGGGAGTTATTTAAGACCATGTTTTCTCAATGGTTTATACCCGGGGAGTTTAATTTAGGGAATTTAGAAAAGATTATGGGTATCTAGCAGGGTTAACTAAAGGGAAAATGGTATGTAAAATATTTTTTATCAGCTGATTCCATTTTCTATGAAGGTTGTGTCATGAAATTACTTGACGGATCATCAGTTTTTGAAGGTACTTCCCCCAAATATCAGTTCTTTATTCCTTTTATCTAGGCATGTCCTATATGAGGAGTTGGTGAATTAGTCCTTTCTAGCTGAGTTGGATTTTGAAGTGCCCCCTTTGGTGAGCAGTGGATCTATTCTTTTCGAAGTTGGTTAAGTATCCCTGTCTAATGTTGAGTGAAGACTGGAGGATCCAGCCTTCAGGGAACCTTATATAACAACTGATCCTTTAGATAGTAATCCTTCACTTATATGCTTTTAGTGTAGTTGGTTCATGCATTCTAATCCCTCTTACTACGATATTCCAAAGACCCATAATCATTATGGTTGTTTGGGACACCTAAAAATGTTATACAATCAAAATCATCTTTTATGGAAGAGATCCAATTCATTTTCATGGTATTGATAATGGTTCAAGAATCTTTTGATGTATTCACCCTTTTATTTTTCTAGCTTATCTGGTTTTATCATTTTTTATTCGTGGAACTTGGTGTGTTTTGTGGTTTGATCAGTTTTAAGTGATCATTTTTATAGTGAGTGGTTATATTTGAGAAATTTATGGACGTACTTTCTTTTAGTTTCTCTATTGAAGTCTCTTGGGATAGAACATCAAGTATTAGACCTTTGAGTTTTGTTTTACTTTGGTTAATCCATCATAAATAGTAAATTCTTAAACAGTGTGAGATCCACTATAGATCTCCATATATTGACCTCTTGGATTGTTTGATTAGGTTCCAATGTTTTGGAGATTAATTTGGATGGTTTTTACTTCTTTTAGTCTATTCCCTTGGCTCATTTTTTTTCTTTTGGAACTCAATGACTTTTTGGGGGGAAATTGGGTTATGGTGGGGATAATTTGCACACCTAGACCTCTTCTATTCTCATAATTTTTTTCTTTTATTCTTATTGGGCCTTTTCCTAATATTTCTAGTCAATCCGTTGAAGTTTTTTATGTTTTGAGAATTGTTTTCGAGGTACACGGTTATCCCGCATAGTTTGTCGAGGAGTGTGACAATCATGCTGTTTTAGTTAGTAACTTGTTAGAATTGTTTTTCATAGTTGGCACACAATTTACCTAACATTGAGACCCAACTATATGGATACCAATTTCTCTGTATTTATAGAATGATAGTTAAGAAATAGTTTGGTAAATCGTGTGGGAAAACTATGTGTTGTTCCTATATTTTTTTTATTTTTTTGTTTTCCAAAAATACCCTCTTGGGCTTAAAAACCTAAATGAAGTATTTCCCCCAATTAATCCATGGTGTGTGATGGATCCTATAGATCTCCTCCGTGATTCCACCTTAATTTTTGAGGTTCTTATCTTCAATTCATGGTGTTTTCTTCACGGTACGACCTCTAATCCTCTCATCATTCCCTATTATTCTTGTGTACTCCTCCTTCTTGCCCTAGTTTCATGTTGTCTTTAATCCAGGGAGGTATTTTGACCTATTATTATTTGTTTCTGGATCTTAGGGTGTCCAGATCATGTCTTGGGTATTTCAATTACCATTTTAGAAGGTTTCATTAAATATGCACCCAATTTTAGGTAGGTGGTTTTTTGATTTCTTTTTCTATTCACATACCATAAGTTCTTGAGCTTTACAAATAGATTTACCCTAATTTATTAGTTTTGGTAATGGTATAGAAAGTGATAAAAATATATTTCCAAAAGAACGTGACTTCATCATTTGTTTTCCTAATGTTTGGCACATTCAATGTGTTCGATGAAATGATTAAATGGGTATAAATTGTGTTTTTATTATTTAAATTTATGAAATCGGATTTCTAATGATTTATTATTATTATATTATGGGATTAAAGTATTTTTTAGGTGGGTTAAATAATTATTATATATTATTATCTTTTTACCATGTGAATACCCTTGGTCTTGATAAATAGTATTATTTGTTTTTCTTGATTATTTTTATTGGTGATTCTCATAAAGACATATACATATTTATTCATGAAGTTAAGAACCTATATATTTATGAACATGCATACATATATGTGTGTGTGTGTATATTTGTGTGTATGTGATCTCATGGGAAGAATCATTTGGATGATTGGATCTCAAAATTTTCCTTGATTATTCAAAGTGTCTTTGAAAAATAGTTATCCAAAATAGATTTATTGAAATGGTTCTTAGGACCATTTAGAACTTTCCAAGGGATTATAAAAATGAATATTGATTTATAAATTAGTTTAAAAGGTTGTTTTTAAAATTTTGGTTAAAAGGATAGTTTGTAATTTTCATATATGTTCTCTAATGGTTTGAATGCAAATGGTTGTCAATAGGCTTTTGAGAATGATTCTCCTAGTTTTAAATAAGGAGGCCCGGTTGGAACCTTGAAATGTTCCTCTAAATTTGGGGCGCCCTCATGGAATCCCTCCCATTGGAAAGGTGGTTTCACATGGATGGTGTTGGGTGGTGGGAATATCATTCTATTTAACTTTTATTAATCCATACTTGGGGTATTTTGTATTTATTTACAACATCACCTCCCAGTTATATTAACATCATGGTATTCTAGGTCTTTAAGAGAGGGATAAGAGAATCATATATCTAATCTAGATTAGATTAACTAGATCCCCATGGAATAGAAAAGACATGGGTCTTTTTACACTGATTAGGATATTTGAGAGGATATAGTTTGGTTATTATCTTAGGAACTTTATCAATAGTTCAAAATATAGTTCCAAACCAAGAAAATCTAGGGTCACCTCATGGAATGTTTAGGAATTTATGATGATTATCTACCCTTTACTATTTCCTACTTATGGTACTTTATTATTCCACTACCTCTCAATTTGATGGTTTCCCTATGATTTATATTTTCCTGGTTCTAGTTTTATATTATGTATCTACTTCTTGTTTATGATTCTATTGTGATTTTCTGTGAAGTCACATTCTTATATTATGTTATTAAATTTATGGGTTTCTGTTTATTACTAATTTTAGGGTTCCTCTAGTGTGATTTGGGTGTTTTAAAAAAAAGGGTTTATAGAGTTATTTTTTTAATAACATACTTAAATGGGTTTAAATGATCTCTTTAAAACATGTTTAGGTTTAAAATATATTTATGATTAAGAATATTTTGATTGGTTTTATTTAAGGAACCAAATGAATCTTTTACTATGTATTTAAAAATAGAATTGATGGTCTCTTTTATAAAAAGAAAATTCTTATATTCTTGTTGATTACATACTTAGCCTTGTTATACTCAAACCCTAGTTGTTCCACTTAGAGTTAGTAGAATCATGGTTGTCTTGCAGGTTCATGTATCATTTTTGAGTTGCTCTTGGAGAAAGTGTTCTATGTGGATGGAGGATGACCAAGTGGTCACAAAGAGATCCCGTCATATTCTAGTTTGGTTTTATTATTTATTTTTTATCTTTTACATGGATCTTGTTTTAGTTCTACTAGATTTATATATTTTAGGTCAGTTGTTTATGTTTAATAGTTGTGTTGTGTGGTCTATTTATCATTTTTTTTATCTTGTTTATTGGTATAAATCATCCACAATTATTGTCTTGTGATTCCCTGATGCTTATCATTAGATGATATGGATCAAGGATTCCCCTTGTGTCTATTGCGGTCTAGTTTAGGTTTCCATTTTGGGGAATACCTAGGATTTTTCATGAATAAATAGCATCAGATTATCCTTTTTTATTTGGGGATATTTGGTACTTTAGAGATTAGGACTATCATAACGTGATAGTTAGGAGAAGGAAGGGTATCTCAAGATCTTACTTTTCCCAAACCTTGATTTACCATGGGTTTTTGGGTGTCGAATCCTGAATTTTGGTTAACTTATTTTCTATTGGGTGTATCTTGGATTATGTTGATGGTGTTTGAGATTGAATTAATTTTTTTTGAGTGTTTTTGAGGCTTTCAATGTTTTGGGGGTGAAGAAGAAGGAAAAATTAGGGGTGAGTAGTTATTCTACATAGTTTATCAAACAATATGGCCATCTCTATTTCTTTCTACTTGTGATCACATAGTTGGCACATAGTCCACTAAACAATGTGTCCAAACCGTTCACTGCCACTAAATTCCATTTAAATTTTATGTTGAACACCATGGTACCTAGTTTCATATAAAGTTACTTTCAGATGTTATTTCATTTATTTAAAATAGATATATAAGGGGTTTTATGGAAAATTGATTTGTTTTTAAAACTATTTTGAAATTAAGACTCAGTTTTTAAGAGATGGGCTTGGTTTTGAAATTTTAATGGGGGTGTTCCTGAAATGAAGTGGGGGAATTTTAAGGTAAGGGAATTATAATGGTTTAAAAGGAAAATAATGTGGGATTTTAAATTGATTTCAACTTGAGATTGAAATTTTAAATTTAGTTTAGGAATTTTAAATGGTTTAAATTTGAATGTGAGATTTCAAAATTTTGAAATTTAAAATATCATTTTTTCAAAAAAAATTCAAACTGAATTCTCATATGTTTTTAGTGAATATAATTGGTTCTTCAAAGTTTTGATTTAACTCTCTCTAACTATGTTTGAAATTGGGTTCACTGTTTATTTGATTTTATATCTATTTTTTCTATTTATAGTATGCGTCTCAAAAGAGTTCTAGTTGTTCATAAGGGTTTAGGTGTTTCTTGGTCAGCCGATGACACCTACCAGACTCATGATAGAGTTGTGGGGCCAATTTTAGTTTTGAGTTTTCCTATTGTTCATGGAGATATGGTATCTAGAGATGTATTAGACTGGATTGAGGTAGTTTAGGGAGTATTACAATCCCTAAGAACTTTTGATATTATGAGGGTAAAAAATATTCTAGGGCTGTTTGATGGGATGAGTTTGGATCAGTGGAATATCATACTCCCATCTCAGTTGTAAGCTAGGATTTCTTGGAAATTCTTTAATACCATGTTTTCTCAATGGGTCCTTCATGATGAATTTAATTTATAGATTGTGGTGAATATTATACATCTCCATCAAGTTCAACAGATGGTTAAAGGGTATGTCGACTATTTTTAGGAGAAGATTCCCATTTATCTGGAGGTTGTGTTAAGTCATTCCTTGAAGGATCATCAGGTCATGAAGGGTATTCACCCAAATATTAGTGATTGAGTTATTTTAGTTGGCAATTTACTATTTTATGAGTTGGTGAACAAGGAACATCGAGTTGAGTTTGATTTTCTACAGTAAATTTTGGTGAGTAGTGGATATATTTCTTTCGGTGTTATTGAAGGATCCCTATACAATGTGGAGTCTAGTCTGGAGGACCCTATCATTGGTGAGACTTATACAACTAACTATCCTTTAGAGAGTAATATTTCACTTATATGTATCTAGTGTAGTAGGTTCATGCATTCCCTGGCCTCTAACACATATGTTCCAAATACCATTATTCATTTTGGTCTGTTGGGACACCTCCATAAGTTATATAACTGGAGCATATTTTATGGACGAGACCCTCTTCAGTTTTGAGGTACTGATAATGGTATGATAATATTTTGACATATTCTCCCTTTTTCCATTTTATCTTGTTCTATCATTTTTTATTTTTAGACCTTGGTGGGTTCGATGGAATGTTAAGTTTTATATTATCATTTGGAGAGTGAATAGTTGTTTTGATAAATTTATGTATGTGATTTAATTTGGTTTCATTGTTGAAGTCTATTGGGTTAGAAATTATAGTAGTGGATCTTCTAGGTTTTCTACTTTGTTTGAGCCATCATAATTAGTAAATTATTAAATAGTGGGGAGATCCACTATGGATCTCCATATCTTGACCTCTTGGTTGGTTCAATTAGGCGTGAGTGTTTTAGATATTTAGTTAGAGGTGTTTCTCCTTCTTTCAATTGGATTCCTTGGGATTATTTTTGTTTCTTTCTAAACTTAACAGATTAATAAAGGAAAAAGTGGTTATGGTGGGGATAATTTTCATAACCCGTCCTCTCCCATCCCCATTATTTTCTCTTTCATTTATATTTTGTCTTTTCCTCTAGGTTTAGGTAAATCCATTTATTTTTTAAGGATTTTTATAAGTCTCACAGTTAGATCATATAGTTTATCTAATAGTGAAGAAACCATGCTATTTTGGTATAGTTGGCACATGATTTATCCTACTATGTGGTCCAAACATGTGATGAAAAATTGGTCTCCAGTGATAGGAAAATATTTGGTGCATAATTTGGTAAATAGTGCGACCAAACTATGAATTGTGCCCATATTTTTTTTGTGTTTTCCAAAAATTCCCTCTCGAATATAAAAATCCAAATGGGGTATTTTTTCCCCATTTTTCCATAGCTTGTGATGTAGCTTAGGGATATATTCCTTGATTTCACCTTAATATTTGATGTTATTCTCTTCAATTATTGTTTCAGTCTTCAAGGTATAGCCTCTAATACTCTTCTCATTCCCTCTTCTTATTTCTTCCCTTATCTTTCTATAGTTTCATGTTGGATGAACTCTATAGAGGGATTTCAACATAATATGATTTAGTTCATGAGTTTAGGGTGTGAAAATCATGTCTTCGGTTTTTTCTTCCCATTTTATAAGGATTTATTAAATACCCACCTGATTCGAGGTTGGTGGTTCCATGATTTAACATTCTCTTCACATACCATAAGTTCTTGAGATTTAAAAATGCATTTCAATTAAATTATTAGATGTGATAATTCTATATAAAGGGTTAAAAAAATTATTTCCTAAATAATGTGACTTAAAAATTTGTTTTAAAATAATTTTTGGTGCATTTTATGTGTTCTATTAAATTCCTAAATAAGATTAAATTGTATTTTGATTATTTAAATTCATGAAATTGGATTTATAATACTTATGTATTATTTTTTTATGGTCTTAAATCATTTTTTAGTTAGATTCCTTAATTCTTGTAGATTCTAATCACTTTTCCATTTGAACACCCGTGGTTGTGATAAATAGTTTTATTTTTTATTCTTGATTATTTTCATTAGTGCTTCTCATGAATACATAAACACATACACACACAAATATATATATATATATTAATGTAGTAAAAAACCTATACATAAATTTAAATACATAAATATACGGGTATATATATATATATGTGTGTGTGTGTGTGTGAGAGAGCTCATGGGAATTCTCTTTCGGAAACACTGATCTCAAAATGGTCATAGGATCTTTAATGTGGTTTAGAAAAAAATCATGGAAAAAGTTATTTCTTGAAATGGGTTTTAGGAAGGTTTGGAAAATTATAATGGATTATTAAAATAAAAATTGATTTATAAATTGGTTTTAAAGGTTCTTTTTCAAAATTTTGATTTAAAGGCCCATTTGGAATTTTCATTGAGGTTCTCTAATGGTTTGAATAAAAATGGTTTTCAAGATGTTTTTAAGAAAGATGCTCCAAGTTTTAAATATGGTCCCCTGGATGGAACCTTGAAATATGTCATCTACACCTTAGTGTTACCTCATGGAATCCCTCTCATTGGAAGTGTGGTTTTTTCATGAACATTGCTGAGAGGTGGGCTACACATTCTAGTTGAATCATGTCAATCCATTCTTAGGGTGTTTTATATTTATTTTATACCTCACCTCTTAGTTATATTAACATCATGGGATCTTAGGTGTTTTAGTGGGGGATGAGGGAAACTTATATTCATGTACAAATTATATGAACTAGATTCCCATTGTATGTAAAGGGCATGGTGGGTTGTGCTACTGGTGAGGCTATTTGAAATAATCCAGGTTGATTATTGACTTAGGAACTTCATATATTGTCCAAAAGATGGTTCTAAATCATGTATGTCTAGGGTCACCTCCCAAAATGTTTATGTACTTCCCATGATTATCTATCCTTTATTGTTTTCTACATATGGTACATGATTGCATCACCACTTATATGTTTTATGGTTTACCTAGGACGTATATTTCTATGGTTTTAGTTTTATATTATGTACATATTTCTTGTTTATGATTACTTTGTTATTTTTAATCTTAGTAACTTTATTATGTAATATTCATGCCTTTATGTGTTTTTGTTTATTACTACTTTTATGGTTCCTTAAGTGTGAGTAAGGTGTTGTTTTAAAAGGGTTTTATATAGTTTATTTTTTAATTAGATCACTTAAAAGGGGTTTAATATTTTCTTTAAAACATTTTTGGGTTTTAAAGATATTTCCATGTGAGAATATTATGATTGTATTTCTATAAAATAACAAAATTTATCTTTTACTATGAATTTCAAAATAGAATTGATGAATTATTTTAGAAAAAGTAAATACATGGAATCTCTAGTGATTTCCTAGTTAGCACTATTATTCTCACACCCTACTTATGCCACTAGTGTTAGTAGACCCAAGGTTTTATTACATGATGATGTATAATTTTGGAATCACCCATAGAGTGAGTGGTCTTTCTGGATGGATGGGGGCCAATAGGTCACCCATAGATTATTTTGGGTTCTAAATTGGTTTTAGTTTTTATTTTTTATCTTGTACCAATACAACTACATATGCATTTAATAGCGCTAAAAATGTCCTTTATTAGCGTTAGAGAAGTGTTGACTACTAAAGAGAGATTAAAATCCATAGTTTTTTATTATCACTTGTATAAGCACTGATAAAGGGGTTATTTATCATCTATTTTAGAATAATTGATCAAATAACCCTTTATCCATGCTTTTAAAAGCAACAATAAAGGTTACCTTTATTAGGGATTACAAAAGTGTTGATAAAGGGGCATGTTACAATGTGGTGTAACAACACACCACAACAAAAAAACACTATTTTTTTTGAAAAATCATGAACCAATAAATAATTTAAATGAAATAAAATTTACAGTAGAAATATAAGAAAAAATTTCTATATTATATACATTTCAAACATTGGTTTATATAATTACATGAGTATAAATTATTACATACATTGAAAAAACTCAGTTTTCCTTTGTCTTTTTATCTTAAACCCTGCTTGAGAAAAAACAAAACAGTATAAGAAAATAATTGTTATGTTAGTAATAATATAAATAAATAAATTACCAAAAAGTTTTAAATTTAAACTAAACAGTGAGTCATTCCAAGAACACTGTGTATCATATTGAGTTGTGATTGATTATTACACGTCACGCCATTTATTTTTCCTCTTCAAGAATTATCTCTGTAAAAATTAACTAATTAATTATAATATAAAAAAGATAAAGAAATTAATTAATTAATAGAATATATAATGATAATAAAACAATATAGGCTTGTTTGGTCAGTTTTGGTGATGTGATGAACGTTTTAAAATAAAATGACACTTATATATTGAAAATATGAATTTGGAATTATAATGGTCACAAAATTTAGTAAAATGATGTGAGGATGATTCCAAAATATATAAAATTTCTTACAGATTTTTTTCCTAACATATAAAAACAATCCGAATGTGTTTTCTCAGTTTTGAGTATAACAATTGTCTTTTTTACTAAAATGTAATTTTAAACTAGAAGCACAAACTTTGACTTATACTACTCACATCGTGTGTCTTTTTGATGGGATACTGATTCATACATGAAAAAAATTACTTATGAATCATTTTAATAAATTATAAATACAATCTGATAACTTTTTCTATATTTTCAGTGAGTGTCACTTTTTGAACTAAAATGTCAATTTTAAACTGATAACAGACATGACGAGTTATACCAAGCACATCGTGTATCAAATTTAGGTGTGGTTGATTCCTACAATTCAATAATGACTGATGCACTATTTTCCTTATGTGTAAACACAATATAAATGTTTTTTTCTCAATTTTTAGTAGGTCAGTTGTCCTTTTTACTAAAATTGATGTCAATTTTAAATAAAAATTGCACTTGGAGGCATAACGGTCACACTATTCATCAGATTGAGGTTCAGATGATTCATAATTTTCTTAAATGACATATGGATAATTTTACTAACATTTCAAAACAATATGAAAGAATTTACTCAATTTCGAGTATTTCACTTCTCTTTTTTACTAAAATGTCATTTTAAACTCGAAACATGCACTTTGACTCATATTGATGAGATAATGTATCTGTTTAATGTGAAACAAATTCCTAAAAATAAAAATGACTTATGAATCTATGTCCTAAATTATCAAGAAAATATGAGCACGTTTTCTCGATTTCAAGTGAGTGACACTTTTTGAACTAAACTATAGATTTTAAACTATTAACGGACATATTGGTTCATACTGGGCACATTGTGTATTGTATTGAGATGAGGTTAATTTATACATGTAAAAAAATTACCTAGGGATAATTTATATAATGTATCAAAAAATTTGGTATGTGTTTGATCGGTTTTGAGTAGGAAATTGTCCTTTATACTAAAATTGAAGTCAATTTTAAATAAAAGGATGCACTTGGAGTCATATTAGTCAAATTGTGCATCATATCGAGGTGAAAATAATCCCTAAACATTCCAAATTACTTATGGATCATTTTAATAAAGTATCAAACCAAAAAATAATATTTTTTCTTAGTTTTGAGTATATCAGTTGTCCTTTTTACTAAAATTAATGTCAATTTTAAATAAAAAGAAACACTTTTGAGTCATATCGGTCACACTGTGTGTTATATTAAGGTGTAGCTGATTCTTACACATCCCAAATAGATTATGGATCATTTTCTAAAAGTATAAAAATAATAAAAATATTTTTGTTCAGTTTTGAGTACCTCACTCTTATCATTTTAAATGGGAAAACCCACTTTGACTCATACCAATCACATCGTGTATCGGTTTGAAGTAATAATAATTTCTAAAAATAAAAAATGATTTATTCATAGATGTAATAAATTATCATGAACATCCAAGAGTGTTTTATAGGTTTTAAATGAGTGACACCTTTTGAACTAAAGTGTTGATTTTAAACACATAAAAAACACTTTGATTCATGTTGGGCACATCATCTATCAAATTAATGTGCAGGTTATTACTACATGTAAAAAATGTCTTATAAATAAATTTATTAAAGTATTAGAACAATTGGTACAATAGGGGACTGTCCCGGGTGGTAAAGGATCACCATAATCCTACATCAGACCTAGGTTCAAATCCAGGTGGGAGAAAATTTCTGCCAGTAGACAGTGTTGCTTGCATGATGTAGGCCTAATGAGAAAAGTGGTATGATGAAGGCATGACACTACACTAAGAATTTGGGCTAGTACATGGTCCGTTTTTTTCATGTAATGGGCTTCATGGCCACTGGGAATTTGGGCCATGTTCTTAATAAACAAGGCTTGATGGGTAGTCTATCCCTTGGGGGAGGAGGCTATGGATTTCCATTTCATCCATTGTGTGTGGTGTGAGTGTTTTTAATGTAATTTTACCCTCAAGAAATATATATTTATTAAACCAATTGGAATATTTTTTCTCATCTTTGAGTATTCCATTTTCCTTTTTTACTAAAATTAATGTCAATTAAAAAAAATAAAAACCATACCTGTCACAACATATATCAGATTAAGGTGTGGAAGCTTCCTACACTCCCAAAGTCACAAAAAATCCTAACTTCTTATGTTACCATGATTTCCATTTCCTTTATTTTTCATACTTCCTAGTATGCATATTGATTTGATGTTCTTAGCCAAAAAATGAATCACGTTGTTGAAAGCTAGAAGATTAGAGGAAGACCATGAGCCCTCTACTCTTCAAGATTTCAATAACGAGAAAGGTTTTTTAGATAACCACATCAAAACAATATGTAGTTTGGGTATTTTTATAATGAAATAAAATGGAAAGGGAAACCATGGTAACATTGGGGGAAAGAAACATTTTATCTCTTTTGTGGCTTGTTGTAGATATTTGAAAGAAAAATATGATTTCTTAAATGATCTATGAAAAAATTAATAATTATTAGAAAAAATGATAAGGAAATTAAATTACAAATAATAGATAAAATGATGAAAATTTTAATTAAATTAGAATGAATTATCCTTTTCATGATGGTTGTATGCATTTTTTATGCGTTTTTTGTTTTCATTATATCAGTTGCATGCTCGAAGTCCAATCTCTCTTGAGAATGAATAGATTTGAAAAACCACCCCAAATCAAAAAAATATTACACCTATATAAGAAAACAATTATTATATGAGTAATACAATAAATAAATAAATAAAACATAAATATGAAACAATACATTAATTTTTGAAAAAATGATTGTATTTTGAAAACATCAAAATTACCTCTATGATTGAGTAGTGGGCGGAACTTTAAGGAAATTGATAAATTACAACACTATAGGGGTGAAAAGGTTTTGAGGGATACAAATTTTATGGATGTTTTTGTGTAGAAAGGCATAAAATATGGACATAAATCTTTTAAAATAGATGAACTTTTCACGAAATAATGAAAATTAAATCAATATTTCATTATATAATTTTCCAGTAAAATAGATAATGTATATCGTAACATTACCTTTACATATTCTCAAAGGGTTTCCTCCATTATAGTTTGTTCTTCCAAGGGATTAGTAACATCATCATGTGTAGATAAAATTGTATGTACGAGTGGTCAAAATTTAATTTAGATTATGTTAATGCAGTAAAGAATATATACTATGATGATGAAAAACATAGTATATTAAAAAACACTTTTACCTTCTCATTGAAATATCATTATTTTTTTAAAGGTTTTAGGGATTTGGTTCCTCTATTGAGAATCCAAATCACCTCTTTATGGTCCCCTATAACGTACAAGACATTGTCTACTGTGGGGATGACATGAACTGATTGTGATGTCCCAATGAAAGTGTCATCCTATAAACTACTGATTATATATATTTGATATCCATCCTCATCTGCTCATCTACCAAAAATTTATCATTTTAATTTTTTTATGATACACATCCTCTATATCTTGTGGAAATGCACCTATGTTGATTAAAATACTCTAATATGTAGTCATCCATGGGATGAATAATGCTCAGAGTAGTACATGATACATAAAAGAGATCTGGGATGAGTCTCAAGGAAACAAAATTAAATAATAACTATTTGAGAGAAGATGATTAAGATAACAATTGTACTACATTATGTTCTCTAAAAGGGTAAATTTCTCCCATTTGTGATAATTACACAATTGGCACTAGTTATTTACTTTTGGCATATTGAAGGTGAGATTTGGGGGGCATAAACATTATTGAATGTGATTCAAGGGTTCTTGGCTAGGAAATGTTATGATACATGAATCTTTAGGGACTATAAATTCTATATTTATAAGAGAAATATTACTTTTAATACTTTCAATACTCTATGACTAGTCATCCCTCTATTAAAATGATATATAAAGTCTTTCTTAAATCCCCTAAACAATTGAAAATATAATATAGGAAATTAAGGAGTAATAAGAAATCCAAATATGATAAATAATAATAAAAAACTATAATTTTATCAACTAGAATATATAAAAATGTTTTCATAATTTTTTTTAATAAATATAAAGTTATTTTATATAAATGGATGGTAATCAGAGATTCCTAGGGGTGGAACTAATACATGTTGACCTAAAATAATGAATACTTAAAAATAATTTCTAATAATTATTCCAACATATATAGAATTTGATAACCTCAATTCTATTTTTTTGGAGCAAGTGATGTAACAACTTAAGGAATTGTTACATTTAATATTAATAGTATATCAAATATTTGAAAACATCTCAAAATTATAATTTAAATTAAAAAAATAAGGAATAGAAAAAATAATTTTTGGAAAAGAATATACCTAATAAAGATAAATGTTTAAAATATATCAAAATTATTTTTTGATAAATCGATTCATGAATTATGTCTAGACATGTTGAAAACAAGAATTATTTTTAAGAAAATAAAGAGTAGGATTTATAATAAATTTTTATTCTCAGGGCCATTAAGGGTTCTATGGTGATTTTGGGAACATTGTATAAACTTTTAGTCATAGAAAAATAAATAATAGTAATTATGGAAGATATAGAGGTTTTAAGTTAAATGGGAGATTACCAACTCTAACAAAAAATTATTTCTAAGTGAGACAGATCTTCATAAGTAAACTTGGATGATGAATTTTTACCATTGAATGAACTCTATTGAAATATATTTGTATAATATATTTGTATAATATATTTTTATAATATATTTGTAAACTATATTTAAAAAAAGTATATAATATATATTTTAATATATATTTGTGTGTTGTTTAATATATATATATTGTATTTTTATTTTTGTAATATATATCATTATTTGTATAATATATATTTTAGAGTATAATTATATAATATATTTATATAGTATATTTGTATAATATATTTGTATAACATATTTGAATAATATATATTTTTAAAATGTAATATATATTTCTATTTTTATAATATATATTTACATAATGTATTTGTATAATACATATCTATTATATATATATATTGGTATTTTTATGATATACATGTGTGTGTGTCTATATATAATAAATCTTTTATTTTTAACCTCTCTCAAGAACCCTAAAATCCTTATTAATTTTCCACTTTTCATTCGTGAACCATGATCCAAATCCAACTTCATCCAACTGACCAATATAAATTATATTCATCCATAAAATTAGTATGTGTTTATCTTTTTCTAAGTTCAAGTAACATTCATATGAAATATCATCTTTGTCAATACTCTTCCCCATAAATTGATGATGAAGGACCCCGGGACACCCTGAGAGGGGAGGGCTGAATCAGGGTGACAAATTTTTCTTTTAATGTGATGGATCTTGTTCCCACGTTGGTAGGAACATGTTGAACCTGTATGATGAATATGATTAGAAAGAAAACATTCACATGCACAGAGAAGACACAACACTTTTTACTTGGTTCACCAATAAGGGCTATGTCCAAGGAGCATATGCCGACAAGTTGTTGGTCGTACCCAATTCCACTAATCTTCACTAGTTGTGGATTACAAAGGTTTGGGCACAGACACTCTATCCCAGGATCACTGCCTTTACAAAGGTTCAGGGATAGCTCACTGCTTCCCTCGGGTCACTCCCGTTGACTCCCCCTGGCTCACTGCCCTTGGTGAAGTCCCACTCAGTTTATAGACGTGAATGTATTTTCAATAGATTTGCATTGAAGTCTTTGCCTCTGCTCAGCACGAGACTCTGCTTGCATCGAAGTCTGGAATAGATGCACTAGAATGCACAGAACCACTGAACCGGATAACCAGAACATGCCGACAAACTTCACTGACAATTGCGCGCAACACCAAACCATTGCGCGCAAAACCTTCCTATTGCACGCAAACTTTACTTTTTGCGCGGAAAAATATTTTTTGCACAAACCCCCTTTTTCGTGCAACTGAATATTCTATGGGAGAACACAATTTTTACGCGCAAATCTTCATTTTTCGCGCATCCTGAAATTTTACGCACAATACCGAATATTTCGCGCAAGCCCCTTTACGCGATCCTTTTTCGCGCATCAGACCTCGAATCTTCTCTAAGTCTTCAACCATTTGGAATGAAGGGGGTCACCTCATATTTATAGGTGACTGAGACCCCCGCGCGCAAAATCCCCTTCGGCGTGGAAAACCTCTCATCTGGAGCGTAATATTTCGCGCAGGTATCATTTTTCACGCACCTCTCCAGATATTTCAGGCAACCCATGCCTTTGCCATTTTTCGACATTGTGATTCCGAAACACTATTTGCGCGAAAAACTTCACTCCAATATTTCGCGCACCACGCTGTTTTTTGCGCCCAGCTCAAGTATTTCGCACACAACCCTTATTTTACACGCAACCCATGCCTTTTCCATTTTTCACCAATCTGACTTCGAAACACTATTTGCGCGAAAAACCTCGATCCACTATTTCTCGCATCCCACTCTTTTCCTCACCCAACTTAAGTATTTCGCGCAAGTCTCTTATTTTTCGCGCACCAATTCATTTTTGTGCGAACCTCCTTTTGTAGACAATCCATGTCTTCATTTTCTGATTTTGAGGCCCAAAAAATTGGCAAACACTGGGAAACATCGCCACCTTCAATACTGTTGTCTGCTTGAACTGTATGATCACTTTGATGGAACACATTTGGAACTTCCACTGAGGATTGAAAACAAACACAAACCAAACTCCAATTCCTGCATAGAACAACCATGGTTCCAACAATCTCCCCCTTTGGGTTTGTTGGCAATCACCAAATAAATTCAAAAAGATCCCCATCCCCAATCAATCCAAAAATTCAAGGATCAAATCATCCAACACAGTCTACGTGAGCAATGCTCGGTGTAGAAAACATGAGAGGAAGCTTGAATTGGGTTCCCGTGTTTTGGAATGCTCAAAGACACTCAATAAATTTTCTTACACTGAATTCTCATCGTGTCACAGAAGCAGTACATGTCCAAAGACAATCCTGAATTCCTGAATTTATTCCTTTCCTTTCTCCCCCATTGACAATAAACCCAAAGGCCGGTAAATTAATCAATGTTCAGCTCAACCCATACTCCCCCTGGATAGTATCTCCCCCATAAACCTGCATCACAGCCATAAACACATAGAAAGAATTACCATAATTGGGGAGAGTGGAATTTTGGAACCTCCTTATGCAGTAGGAGGTGGTTAAACACCGAGGTTCAACCGATGCCTTTCAAACATAGCTGCTGACAGTGGTTTCGTCAAGATATCAGCTACTTGCTCATTAGTTCCCACATGGTCCATTCTAATCACGCCTTGTTCAACCTTTTCTTTGATAAAATGATACCGTATTTCAATATGTTTTGTACAAGAATGCTGAACCGGATTCTTCATAAGATCAATTGCGCTTTTGTTATCACATTAAATCACCATTGGTTGCTGCACCTTATCACCAATATCTGTTAGTTGCTGCTTCATCCAAAGTAGTTGAGTGCATGCCTTTGTGGCAGAGATATACTCAGCTTCAGCAGTACTGAGAGAAGTACTTTCTTGTTTCTTGCTCAACCAGCCAACACATTTCTGCCCAATATAGAAGGCTCCAACACTAGTGGACTTTCTGTCTACTACATCACCAGACCAGTCAGCATCAGAAAACGCTGATAATTCACTGTCCCTGCCTGCAGTAAAAAAAACCCAAATTTATGTGTACCTTGAATGTACCTCATGATTCTTTTTACTGCCGCCATATGTTCCTCCATTGGATTACTCTAAAAGAGGTATGCTAGGCATGTGGAAAAGAAAATATATGGTCGTGTCGCTGTCAGGTATAGTAGGCTCCCAATGATCCTCCTGTACATGGTGGGATCAATAGAGTCCCCATCCTCATGCTTTCCAAGTTTAGTTCCAACTGCAATCAGAGTTGACATTGGTTTGTAATCTTGCATATTAAACTTCTTCAGAAGCTCTCTTGCATATTTTTCCTGAGAAATAAAAGTTTATTCCTTTTTTTGAATCACTTGGAGCCCCAAGAAATATGTGACCTCCCCAATCATAGACATTTCAAATTCTGATTTTATGTGGTTGGAAAATTCATCCACTGATTTCTGCCTGCTGCCACTAAATATGATATCATCAACGTAGACTAGAACCATGAATTGATCTTTTGGAGAATTCTTCACATAGAGATTGTGATAAACTCCTCCTCTTTTGAATTCCAACTTCTTGAGATATGAATCCAGCCGTGAGTACCACGCCCGTGGTGCCTGCTTCAAACCATATAGAGCTTTCTTCAGTTTGCAGACCTTTGTTTCATCAGTACCCAAAACAAATCCCACTGGTTGTTCAATATAGACTTCTTCTTCGAGTACACCATTCAAGAATGTTGTCTTGACATCCATTTGATATACTTTATATCCTCTTTGGAGTGCCATGGAAAGGAAGATCCTGATTGACTCCAGTCTAGCCACTGGAGCAAAGGTTTCATCAACATCAATGCCTTCAATCTGGGAGTATCCTTTACATACCAGTCGTGCCTTGTTTCTGATGACACTTCCATGCTCATCAAACTTATTTTTGAAGATCCATTTGGTACCAATCACATTGTGACCTTCGGGTCTCGGGACAAGATCCCATGTCTGATTCTTGTCAATCTGATCTAATTCATCATTCATGGCTTTCACCCAAGAATCATCATTTGCAGCTTTTTCGAATGAGGATGGCTCTACAACTGATAGAAATGCAGATTGCGTGTTATTTTTCATCCTTCTTGTTTGAGTGGGTGCACTCCTGTCCCCAATTATATTGGATGGATCAATCTCAGCTCTTCGATTTCTCCTGCGAGGTTCAGTAGCATTCTCTTCAGCCATAGTTTCTTCTTTAGATTCTTCTTCTGAGTAAACATCATGATGTGACTACTGAGTGTTTTGAACAACTTCCTATATTTCTGCATTTGTATTTCCTTCACGTTCACTTTATTCCCGACTTTCTATCACATCATCATATGACGTCCTTGAAGCATTTGTGATTTTATCTTCAATTATCTTAACATCACTGCTTTCCAAAATCCTTCCTAAATGCTTGTTGAAACATTTGTAGCCTTTACTGTTCATTGAGTAACCGAGGAAAATTCCTTCATCTGCATTGTCGCCATATTTCCCTTGATTTCCTTCTTTGTTCCTGATGAAGCATTTACTTCCAAAGACATGAAAGTATTTTAAAGAAGGCTTCCATCCATACCACAATTCATATGGTGTCTTCGTCTCACCCATATAAAGTCTTGTTCGATTATGAATGTACACTACAGCCTGAACAACCTCTTTCCAGTAATGTCGTGGAATACGACTCTCAATCAGAATAGTTCGTGCCATGTTGTTCACCTATCGATTCCTACGTTCAACAACTCCATTTTGTTGTGGAGTTCTCACAACAGCTAACTCATGCTGCATCCCATTCTTCTCCAGATAATTTTCAAATTCAATGGATGTGTATTCTCCTCCATTGTCAGATCACAACACTTTGATTGTCCGTCCAGTATCATTATCGGCAATTCGCCGATATGTTTTCATGCAGTCAAGGACTTGTCATTTCTTGTGAATGACCATCACACATGCCATTTTACTATAATCATCTATGAAAAGGAAATATTACCTTTATCCATGAGTTCTGACAACATTTATCAGCCCACATACATCTGTATGAATCAGATCAAGAAGGTGAGATGCCCTTTTCTTCTTTGGACGATATGAATTGCAGACCAGCTTCCCACGAATGCAAGCATCACAAGATTTTTCATGTTCACGCTTCAGGTTTGGAATTTCCATGACAATTATCAATTTTGATATTTTCTCCATGTCTTGTTGATTGATGTGTCCCAGTCTCCGATGCCACAAATTGTTTTCTTCTTCAACAGTCATGTAACAGACATTTTCTTCACTATAAACCTGATACAAGTTGCCTTCTGTTCTGAATCCCTTTATAAGTGAATTGCTTGTCTTTCCCTTGATAGTGCAACCATTCTGATTAAAAGTAACTATAAGTCCCAAGTCACAGAGTTGACTCACGCTGAGGATATTATGACGTAGGCCATCTACGTAAATAACTTCAGTCTTCTTTAGTTCTCCATTAGCTAATTCTATACTTCCACTCCCTTTGATTTTTAGATCTCTATCATTACCAAATCGTATTGTACCATCAACCTTCCTTTTGATATCCGTTAACAGGCCGACATTACGTGTCATATGAGATGAACAACCACTATCTAGAATCTAGGTACTATTGTTCTTTTTATCTTTGAGGGCCACCTCTGTAAGGTTGGATTTCTCAATCTTCTTCCTTTCCTTCCATGAGACATTGGATTGAGTATATAGTACTGATGGCCTTTCAATTATCTATTCCACATACCCTGGTTCATCATAGTCGAAATCTTCTTTGAGAGGAGAGAACCTGTTTGAGAGAGAAACACTGTCTTGCTGTCGAGACTTGACTTGTCTTGAACTTCGGTATGAGGTGTCCATGTCCCTTCTCTGCCTGCAATTAGCATCCTTATGACCAAATTTAGAACAACGAAAACAATATCCATATAAATTGTTTCTTATATAAGAATTAGGATATGAATTTGTTCTCCTTTGTTGAACTTCTATATCTTCTCCATTTAGATAGCTTCTTTCCTCTTCGCAATAAGACATGGTATGACCCAGATAGCCACAGAACTGACACTTCATGAGTGGAAATGTATTCTCACTTGGATTTATCCTCATACATTCTTCCTTGGGAGAATAGTTAGACTGTCTGTCACTTCTGAATGTTTGAGGATAATTTTCAGTTCTCCTTTTAGTTTGGATTGAGGGTTCCTTTTTTGTAACTTTAGGCAATATTTCAAAATGTTCAACTTTAATCTTATCTTTCTTTTGGATCTTTTCACTTCCAGTAGTCGATGTCTCAGCTTCACAGCCAATTCCACTCCTTCTCATGCAAGCAGGTCTTTGATCACTTAAGATTTTTTCAACCCCATATGAACCACACTTGTCTCTTGCTAGTAATTCTGCATATGAGAATCTTCTAAACTATATTTTCTTCCTTGATTCTTCTGGAATTGATTTAGTCTCCAGTTTACTCCTTAGAGTAACAACTTCCTCCTCAAGACCCTCAGCAGTCTTGGATTTTTCATCTAGTCTAGAGGTGAGGTCATTGATGACCTTTTCCTGCTCTTCAATTATCAGCTTCAGATCCACTACATCATCATTGCTTTCAATTATTTTAGACTGTACCTTCACAAATTCTTCCAGTCATTCAATTTCAGCTTCCAGTTGATCAATACATTCATTTTATTCTTATACAATTTATTTCTACTTATTGCAACTCTTAGAGTTAGTCTTAAACTTATTAACCACATCCTTAAGTTTCATCTCGGGATCTACACAAATTATTAGTTGTTTTTCTCCACAATTATCTTCTGAATTTTCAGCAGTATCCATCATGGAAGCATGGTTCTCAGTTTTGAATTCTGGTTCTTCTTCATCAAAGAATTCATTATCATCTTCTTCCTCTTCACAGACAAAACTCTTCCTTTACATTTTCTTTCCAGATTTGAAGTTTGCCTTTTTGAAGAACCTTCTCTGAGGCTTCTCAAAGCTTTCATCTTCACTATCATCATCATTGATCTTTCTTGTGCACTGAGAGGCAATGTACCCAACTTTTCCACAACAAAAACATGCGAGAGGTAACTTCCCTTTGAATTTTCCCTTTTCCCTTCTGGAACTTCTTTGTAATGAGAGAAAGAATTTATTTTTCTTCGTCATCTTCACCACTTATATCTTTTGAGATTTTCAGTTTATCCATGACCTTGAATGCCATTTCCTTGCTCACATGAGTCCTAGAATCTTTTGGTTTGACTCTCATTTCATATGCTACCAAGCTGCTCAGTAGATCATCCAGAGAAATTTTGGAAAGATCTCTTTCTTCAAGAGATGACACATTTGCATTGTACAGAGGTGGAAGTCTTCTTAATATTTTCTTTACAATATCAATGTCTTTGATTTCTTCTCCTAGACCCCGAATTGCTCCAACCACTTTAGTAATTCGATTGAAGAATGAGTCTGCATTCTCATCTGGATGCATCTTCAGATCATCAAACCAATTGTGTAGAACTTGTACCTTCGCCTCCTTCACTTTGATATCTCCTTCATAAATATTCTCGAGTTTATCCCACATGGATTTTTCTGAGGTGCAATTCATCACCTTTAGGTAGATCTGACCAGAAAGGGCTGCAGTGAGTGCATTTTGTGCTTTAGCATCTGCATCCAGAATTTTCCTGTCTGTTTCAGTCATAGCCAGGCATGTTGGATCAGTGACTTGTATTCCTCGCACAGTAGAAAAAAGAACTTCCATTCCAAGAGATCTTAGAGGAGATCTCATTCTGTTCTTCCAGATCTGGAAATTACTTCCATCGAAGTGAGGGACTCCCCTAACATTGACTGCATTTTCCATGACGATAATGGACAGATTCAACACTAGCAACCTCACTCTGATACCACTTGAAGGACCCCGGGAAACCCTGAGAGGGGAGGGGTGAATCAGGGTGACAAATTTTTCTTTTAATGTGATGGATCTTGTTCCCACGTTGGTAGGAACATGTTGAACCTGTATGATGAATATGATTAGAAAGAAAACATTCACATGCACAGAGAAGACACAACACTTTTTACTTGGTTCACCACTAAGGGCTACGTCCAAGGAGCATACACCGACAAGTTTTCGGTCGTACCCAATTCCACTAATCTTCACTAGTTGTGGATTACAAAGGTTTGGGCACAGACACTCTATCCCAGGCTCACTACCTTTACAAAGATTCAGGGATAGCTCACTGCTTCCCTTGGGTCACTCCCGTTGACTCCCCCTGGCTCACTGCCCTTGGTGAAGTCCCACTCAGTTTATAGACGTGAAGGTCTTTTCAATATATTTGCATTGAAGTATTTTCCTCTGCTCAGCACGAGACTCTGCTTGTATCGAAGTCCGGAATAGATGCACTAGAACGCACAGAACCACTGAACCGGATAACCAGAACGTGCCGAAAAACTTCACTGACAATTGCTCGCAACACCAAACCTTTGCGCTCTAAACCCTCCTATTGCGCGCAAACTTTACTTTTTGCTCGGAAAAATATTTTGCACACAAACCCCTTTTTTCGCGCAACTGAATCTTTTATGGGTGAACACAATTTTTACGCGCAACTCTTCATTTTTCGTGCATCCTGAAATTTTCCGCGCAATACGGAATATTTCGCGCAAGCCCCTTTACGCGATCCTTTTTCGCGCATCAGACCTCAGATCTTCTCTAAGTCTTCAACCATTTGGAATGAAGGGGGTCACCTCATATTTATAGGCGACTGAGACCCCCGCGCACAAAATCTCCTTTGGCACGGAAAACCTCTCATCTGACGCATAATATTTCGCGCTGGTATCGTTTTCCACACACCTCTCCGGATATTTCGCACAACCCATGCCTTTGCCATTTTTTGACGTTGTGATTCCGAAACACTATTTGTGTGAAAAAATTCGCTCCTCTATTTCGCGCACCACGCTGTTTTTCGCGCCTAGCTTAAGTATTTTGCGCACAACCCTTATTTTCCACGCAGCCCATGCCTTTTCCATTTTTCACCAATCTGATTTCGAAACACTATTTGCGCGAAAAACCTCGATCCACTATTTCGCGCATCCCGCTGTTTTCCACACCCAACTTAAGTATTTCGCGCAAGTCTCTTATTTTTCGCGCACCACTTCCTTTTTGTGCGAACCTCCTTTTACAGACAATCCATGTTTTCATTTTCCGATTTTGAGGCCCAAAAAATTGGCAACACTGGGAAACAGCGCCACCTTCAATACTGTTGTCTGCTTGAACTGTATGATCACTTTGCTGGCACACATTCGGAACTTCCACTGAGGATTGACAACAAAAACAAACCAAACTCCAATTCCTGCATAGAACAGCCATGGTTCCAACAGATGATTGTTACCATCGACTAAATGGACATTGCTGAAAAAATGAGATACATAATAATCCATGCATACCTTCTTGGTTATAGAGTGGAATGAAGTATCTTAATTAACAATCCATGATTCCAATTGAATTTTTAGACTCAACAATAAATAGTTACTTCCTTCAGTGGCGTTGTGCGGGTTGTATAGAATCGACAAGGGGTGAGGGTGGGGGAGTGCATGGAAGGATAACCCTATCTTTTTTAAAGTAAACCTGTCCAATAAAATATTTTTTCCATAGGGATATGCCGCTGGTAAAGTAGGAATGGTGATAAAAAAACAAATAGATCTCACCAAAAAAGCAATCAATTAGTGAGGAGGATTGGGAGAAAAGAAGAGACATTAGATAGAAGATTTGAATCAACCAAGAGAAAGTAGATATATCAAAAACCTAGAAAATGTTCTATCCATGGATTCATTCGACCCTTAAATCATTCAAGACTTGGATTTGTGCCTTGAAATTATTCGATCCATGGATTTGAGCCTTGATTCGAGCTTCGATTCATCGAGGAGGAGCACCGACACAAGGTGGCTTCTAGAGAAAGCTTTGTTATCGTGACATTTTCACGACTGGTTAGAGTTATTTAAATAGACCAAGACACTTTTATCTGTGTTTTTTTTGGAAATGATATAGATAGAGATTTATTAACACTTTTTACAGGTTGATAAATATGGATTTTATCAACACTAATTAATTAAACACTGATAAAGGAATTAAAATTAAAATTATAAATAAAGTATTTTGTAAATATATTTATATAATTATATATATATTTTAAATAAATAAATACAAATATAAATATAGTAAATATATTCTTTATTTAAATATATTTATTATAATTTTATAATTATTTATTTATAATTATATAAATACTTTTAAAAAAAATAATGTTTATATCAATATTTATATATATATAATTATATATAAATTTATTTAATTAATATATATAAATATAAACATATTAAATCTATTCATTATTTAAATAAATTTATTATTATTTTATAATTATTTAAATATAAATAATTGTTTATTTATAATTATATAAATACTTTTAAAAATAAAAATATTTATTTATTTATAATTACAAATATAGAAATGTATAAAAATAGTAAATATACATTTATAAATATTTTTATTTATAAATATTTTTTTAAAAAATATATATTTAACACTATTACTGAATATTTAATATAAAGTGCATGCATGTTAAAAACGAGTGAAATTGAATAATTAAAAATGATTACACTTTAACAATATTGAAAGAATGGATAATTTAATATAAATTATTAAAAAATAGATATATATTGAAATAAAGAGGAATACATATTGAAAATATTAAAAAAGTAAATAAATAAATATAAAATAAATAATAGAAATTGATTAAATTCCCAAAAAATATTTATATGTGTGCATGCATTTTATATAAAAATACATTAATTATGTGAAATAAATATATCAAACATTATATATATATATATGTTAAATTGAAAAATCAAACAACAATAAATTATGTTCATAACTCGAGGCAACTAGTCAGTATTTTTAATTCTTTTTAATTTTTAATTATAAACCATTATTCACTAAATATATAAAGCATAAATATATTTTGTTATATAAATCATATTTATATACTTTAATATATATCTATATATTTATTATATACTATTTGTTAAGACTATCAATAATTATTTAATTAATCAAATGTTTAATATTTTTCTCAATTTACTTATTTTTAATTTTTAATTTTTTAATATTCATTTCACATATACCTATATATTTATATTATATTAGGTTCTTGTGGGTACAATAACATTCAAACAAACACACACACACTGCACACACATAGGCTTGAAAGGTATGTCATAGCCCACTAAGGTAAAACCCACCCAACCAGTTGCTTTATTAAATTATATATTTATGGCCAAAGGGACCATCACTGTAAAATGTCTTTTTTATAGTAGTGTATCAGGATATTGTTTTGGTCCCTCTATAGTTATTTATTTTATGTCAGTTGTTTATGTTTTCTAGTTGTGTTGTGTGATCTGTTTATCATTTTTATATCATGATGATTGTGATAAATCATCCTAAACTACTTTCTCAAGATGCATTGATTCTTTTCATTAGCTAATGGGGATCAAGGATGCCGCTCAAGTATGTGAAGGGGTGATTTAGGTGTTATATTTAGGGATGACCTTGGCTGGTTCATGAAAATTTGGTACAAGTAGAAGAATATTTATAAAGGAAATGAAAAATTAAAGAAATCCTTGTTACAAATTAGAAGACTAAAGTATAGATCCTAAAATGGGAGGTGAATGAATTTTTTGGTGACTTATTTACCTGGTTTAATGAAATTATAAGCACTATAAGATGTTTTTTGAGAAGATGGAAGACTCTTCTATTGTTAAAAATATATTAAGAAATCTTCCTAAAAAATTTTATTCTAATGTATCATCCTTATAAGATAGAGATACTAAAACAATATATCTATATGATTTATATAGTATTATCAAGACATATGAAATAAAAAGAGAAAATGGTTTCAAGAATAAATAAAAGGTTGATTGGGAAATTTCATTCAAATATGTTAAGAAAGGGTAGTTAAATAAGGTTCCTAAGGAAGAAGTAAATGACTCTAAAACTAAATATGAGGTTAGTAAAAATCTTAATGAATTCATGTATTTATTTTCTGTAAATGTGAAAAGAGGCATAATGAAGTATTAAGGAAAGTTACCTTTGGTGTTTTTTAGTTATGGATCCATTGAAAATTTTGCAGTAAGATTCGCAAGTCTAAAGTAAGATGAAGAGATTGATAAGGAAGAAAAAAAGTCATAAAAACAAGAAAAAAAATCAAATACCTTTTCAAATAGAATGGATAAGAGGTTATCTAAATATTTAAAAAAAATTCAAATTTTTTTGGAGGATAATGATAGTGAATTTAAAGACAAAAACTCCAGTGATGATGCTGATGACAAATTTCTTATTAAAAAGTGAGTGATGTGAAATTTAACAATGATGGAAGTAATGAATTTAAATAATAAAAGGGTGATAATTAGATGAATTTTTTTCTTAAAATAAAATCAAAATAATGTCTCCCAAATATTGTTAAACTTTAAATAGAAAACAATAAGTTGAGAAAATAATATATACCAAAAAACTAATCCAAAATCAATGTTTGAAGAAAAATCCAGTTTTTCAAAAGAGAATTATGAACTTGAGAGGTTACCTGATGAAGATAAAAATCTCAACATCAAGCTTGAAGTAAAGATAAAAGTAAAGTATAAATAATTTGACCTTGTTCAACAGAAACTTATTAAATCTGAGAAAGTAATCATAAACATACAAAAATAAATTATATATGTTGATTAATATTTTAAGAAGTGTGGACCTTAGAAGGATAATAAAATCATCCATAGAGATTATCAATAAAATTTAAATGTTTATAAGAAAAAGTAGGTTAATAAGACCATGTATATAGCTGAAACTTATAGAGTAAAAGATACTAAAATTTTAGAAAAATAAATGTTTAAAGAAAATAACAATACAACTAAAGACTCTGTTAAGGCTAAGAAGAAGCCAAAGTTGAACAAAGATGATCATTATAAAGATGATAAAAATATGGTACACGGTTCTAAATAGAGTACATGTTATAGAGGAAAATCTGATTTCTATAGATATTATAGGTACTGTGGAGGTTTTTAGTATCCAGATAAAATGCGATGGTTCAATCATCAACACTATAATGAATCTAAGAGGTAATAAAGATAGAGTAAGAAGGGGAGTCATCCCACTAAATAAAGGAAACCTAAAAAATCATTTCTGAAAATTGAAAATAGATTTAAACTCAAGGAAACTATTTTTGAAAGATATTACCAACCTAAACATATAACAAAAAGATATAATGTAAAGCTTACATCTCAACAATGTTTGTATGAAAAATCTAAAAATCTTCATGTAAAGGATGAATAGGGAAAATAAAAGGTCTTAGTTATTGAAAATACTCTCAAAGCTACAAAAGGAAAATGAATTTGGATATTAGATATCATATGTTCTTTATTAATGAATAGATATTTGATATATTTAAAGAATTTAAAAGATTTTAAATAATTGATAGTGCCTTTTGGAAATAACGATTCACTCAAAATCATTAGAACTGGATCTACAATCACTAGAAAAAATTGAAATGTAGAAGTTATTTTTTTGTATATGTACTAAAAGACAACCATTTTTGTGTATTACAAATTTTTGATGAAGTAAAATGAGATTTTTTTAGAAGATATGTCTTTTTTGTTAAGAGGATTGATTATATATAAGTTATTAGAAGAGGAAAATTAACCATGGGAAACTTGTTTCAAGTTAGAGATGCATGGGGATATGTTATTTGATCAAGATAGAAGAAAATTGTTTATGAAATAAAAGAATTTATCATATATTCCAAGGTAATATAAGAAAGATGATATGGATAGAAAGTATTTACGATATTAAAAACATGAAAAGAATAAGTGATTGGTGTTTTTTGATATTTTTGAAAGGGAAGATTATAAATTTAGAAAACCAAAAATTTAGGATACATTCATCTCATCCCCTAGAGATTATTCATTATGACATATGTGGGCCCATGATAAAGAAATATAAAAATAGAGTTAAGTCCTTTATTTCCTTAATTTATTATTTTACTTATATTACATGTATTATGTTTTTGAAACATAAATTAGAGTCTCTAAAAATGTAATAATGTTTCAAGAGATGTATTAAAATGTAATGTGTATATTTGATGAAGAAGATTTGAAAAAACAATGGTATTGGGAACATAACTTTTATGTTCAAATACTATCTTGAATAACATGGAATTAATCATGAATTTAGTGCACCATATACACCACAACCGAATGGTGTCACTGAAAGAAGAAATAAATATTTAGTGGAGATGGCTAGAACCATACTGATTGAACATGATGCTTCTTTATTCTCTTGGATAAATTCTACCAAAGCATCAATTAACATTCAAAATCACTATTTATATAGGAAAAACATTAACATGAATCTATAAGAGATTTATTACAAAGATAACCCATGTTTAAAATACCTAATGATATTTGGTATCCCTTGTATAATCAAATTCAATGGTTAAAATCTTTAGAATTTTAATCAAATAGGGTTCTATGGTATATTTATTGGATACCATCATATTATTAAAGGATAAAGATTCTAAAATCAAGAAACATTAAATATTGTAAACTTTATGTGAATGTTCTAGATCATTCTCATAGAAAAGCTTCAAAATCAATAGCAGATATGAGAGGAAGTGAAGAGGAAGTGGTTGTAGTTAAAAATAATGAAAAATTTCTTGATAGTAGCGATTATATAGAATATGTAGATGAGTAATATTCTTACTCATCATTTTCAAGTGGTGAGTAATAATCACATTCATCTAATCTAATGACGAGGAATCAAGTGGAGGTGTAAAATATTATTGGATATTAGGGCCAATGTGATCAAGATAGAAGAACATCAAGTTTAATTTCACATACTTCATTTTTTTAATAGGTTGATCCTAGAGATGTTAAATAAGAATTGAGAATTAAGAGTGGAAAGATTCCATGAATAATGAATTGGATTAGATTGACAAGAATGATACATGTGAACTTATACTCAAACTATAAGATAACATTGTCATTGAAAAAATGATTTTTTGAAACAAGTTGAATGAAAATGGTGATGTGATGAGAAACAAGAAAATATTGGTTTGTAAATGAAACTATCAAGTTGAAGGAATTTATTTTGATGAAACCTTTTCTCTAGTTGAAATAATTGAAACCACTATAATATTTCTGACTATGTCTACATAATGAAGATATACGATATTCTAAATGGTTATCAAGTATGATTTTCTCAATAGAGAGATGGATGAAGAGGTTTATATTGAGAAACCAAGTGATTTATTTATTGGTCAAGATAAAAGTTATGTTAATAAGTGTAAAAAGGTTTTTTATGAATTTAAGAAAGCCCTAATAGAATGGTATTATAATTTGGATACTTTTATGAAGAAGTTAAACATCAGAAAATAAAGCTTTGAAAAAAACCAATACATAATAGAAAATCAAGATGGGTCCCTCATTGTGATTTTTGATGTTTATGACATCATATAACTTGGTAATTATGAAAGAACATGTAATAATTTTCAGAAATAGATGAATAATTTATTTTATATGTCCAAGATAGGATAAATGAAATACTTTATGGAATTAAAAATATATCAAATAAAAAGGTACTTTTTTTATATCAAGATAATTATGCTATGGAACCCTTGAAAATATTTTTTATAAAATATTAAAATCCTATTTCCACACCTATGTTTGTGGTAATGATGTTATCAAAATATGCTAAAGTAAATTATGTTGGTCCTATAGAATTTAGGTAGTTTATTGAAAGCCTTATATATCTAATATATTGAAGGATAGATCTAGTGTAATATTTTACACTTTTGATAGGTATAAAATTAATATAAATGGGCCTCATTTTTTGGATGTAAAAAATAATAATCCAATATATTAAAGGCTAATTTGTTTTAGGTTGAAATATTATAGCTCAAGAAATATTGATTTTTTTTCTAAATAGATGTTGATTGGACAGGTTGTGTCAAAGAACGAAGATCCACATATGGTGGAGTATTAATATTGGGAGAAATATGTGTGAGTTGGAATAGAAGGAAATGAAATTTAGTGACTCTCAACACTACTGAAACAAAGTATATAGCTAGAAATCAACATGAAACACAATTAATTTGGATAAGAAAACAACTTGAATATTTGTTGGTTGATTTGAAGTTTCCCCATCTCTTGGGTTGTGATAATCAAAGATGTATAAATATTTATAATAATATAGAGAAATATTATTAATCTAATAAAATTGATATTAAATATAAGTTCATCAATGAGAATTTGTAATTAAATAAAATATAGCCGGGGTTTGTTCCTACTATAGAGAAAATAGGTGATATCTTTACTAAAAAAAATTAAATTGGAAAAATTTAAGAAACCGAGGCTTATTATGGGTGTACAAACTCACTCTATTGAAAAATAATGTATGTGATATATGTCCCCTTTCTTACCTTTTATTTGGATTTTGTTTCCAAAGTGGGATAAGATATGAAACATAAATCTACCATTTTTATTTTCTTTACCTTACAAGGGAATATATTTGGGAGGAATTTTTAAAAGGGGTAAGTTGTGAGGTCAGTGTGTGTGAAATATTTTAAATGTTTTTTGATGTGGATGCAAGGAGTTTTTATGTATTGGTTTAATTAGAATTTGCTGATTAATTATAGAGTAAAATAATTCATTTAGAAAGTTTCTTAATCACTGATTTATAGAAATCATGATATTGTTGTTCAATGATTCATATTTCCTACACTAAGTTATCTCATGTAGGATTAAAAATTTTGGATAGTGATCCATTTTTTTATTTTCTATGTTTAAATAATTTATATTCCTTGGTTGAAAGAAATATGATAGAATAAGTATAATGGAGATATAGAGTCTAGGAGATAGATTACAGTAGATCGAGTCCAACAGACCAAGGATTAAACCAAACGTTCTACCAATATTATTGAACTGATATATTCTGGAAAATATAATCAGGTAATGATTTGATATTTTTTAGAGTACAAAATATCATGATAATTATAAGTAATTAATTATTCATATAAATTTCTTCAAAGTATTAATTTAATATAAGTTTGAGGAACTACTGTCCCTGGACAAAGAGAAGGATTGTTGGAGTTTTTTTAAATGAAGAGACATATGAAGTATATTATATAGACTTTTAAAAAGATCAATATGTGAAGTGAATAAGTAGAAAACACAAACACACACACACACACACACAAACATATATATATATATATAAATTCATCAAATAGATACCACCATATTTACTTTTTCAAATGTTTCTGATATATTACATCATAGAAACTTTTAAAAAGTTAACAAAGAGATTCCCATAGAAGAACTTTTGTAATGTCATCAGACATAATAGTTGTTATAAAATATCAATAAGAAATATATTTCAAAGGAATTCATTAAATGGGGTTATAACTTTGAGTAGAGGGACCATGAAAATATTACTATATGGAAAATTATGAAGTTTATCAAATAGAAGAGTTTTCATTATGTTTTAACTAATGAAGGTTTTTGAAAGTAATTTAATTTTTTTTCAAAGACATTATATTTTATGATGCTGAGATGGATGTTCAAAACTATAATAATAATAAATTAAGGATCATGATTGTATCCAAGATTTAATGAAATTTTTAATAATATTGATTCTAAACTTTTAGTAAGTCTTTATTAATATTTTTAACTCCCATTAACCCAGAGGTTTGAATACAATAGACTAAATGATGTTTGAGCAGGGTGTTTAATGTTTGAGTGGGAACCTTGAACATGAATTTCACATTAATCCCAAAGTTTTTTGAGAAAGTATGATTATATAAAGTGGATATAGTTCCTCAAGAAAAGTATATCCAATATATTTTCTTCTAGAAGAACTACTGAAGAAGTGAAATTCTATGTTACCCGATAGAGTTTTCTAATAAATTGGAATGATATGAACAATGAGATAAAGAGATCAAACAAAAATAGGTTATAATATGAATAGGGAAAAAATATACTAGACCAATTTTATAAAACCAAGGGTACCATATAGAGAAGTGATCATACATACAACTTCATAAAAAAGTCCTGGAATAAGTTCTTGCTTGTTATTGTGTAAGAAATTGTAGGAGAAGAAGAACTTTTAGGAAGGAAGGTGTGTAGAAAACATCCTAGTGAAAAAACAACAAATACTATTGGTATTTATTTTTTCAAACATTATTCTATCATATTATATATATGAGTAGCACATTCACTTTAGACTGACTATAGTTCTTTTCAAGTGATGGATATTCCCTACATGATGTAACCACTAATGGATTGTTTTCTAGTGGATATGTGGTTTTTTATTATTTAAAAGACATGTAAAGGAATAAATAATATTATTTAGTAGTGAACCGTGTAAATACTTGTATTATTAGGGGTGTTCATGTGTTTTTATAGTGGAGTCAATTCTCCCTAACTGTAGGTGAAGGTTGTTCTTAAAGAAGGGAAACAAAAAAATAATTGATCACTAATTCACCCCTACTAGTGATCACATAGATCCTAATTATCCCTTTAATATTCCACATTTTAATGTCATGGAATATGATTATTTTATATCACAATGGTTTTTGAATAATTATTTAGATTCTTATTTGATGTTATTTGTTATATTTTCATTTTCATAAATTTTTATCAGCATTTTAATGATTTGTTCTATGATTATGTTATCATGCCTAATTATAACTTATTATGATTTCATGATACTATTTAATTAATCATGATATTTTCTCACGATCATATCTCTCACTTTTTAATGATCTAGTGATTAATTCTATATAAATCATTGATAATATATTACTAATTTATATTATATAGGGATATGTTTAGATTGGATTAATTTATGTATATTTTTTAGGATGAATTTTATTTCAAAATGGGTGATAAGAAAAAAATTATTATTGTATCCAATGTAAATAAACAATTGAGTTTGGAGGTGTGATTGAAGAAGGAGAATATATCTATAATAATGTATACTGATGAATGTTTTTTTGTCATCTATGTCTGTGTGATAGTATATGGGTAAAGTGTTTATTTTTAGCACAAAATCAAGATATTGAAGACAAGGGGGGATTCATTTGGTATCATATTAGGGATCATTTTTTTAGGGATATTATTAACAAGAAAAGATTTATAAAACCTAATGAAATATAGGTTGAGCCAGAAATGAAATTTGGTAAACTAATAGTTTCATAGTTGAATTAATAGTGTTTTAGGTTTGATTGAGGGTGACATAGGTTATGAAAAGTTATAATTATATTTTCCATATGATTGATTACTTTTGTTTAATTATATATTTTCGATTCTCTCAATAATCATATTGGTTTTATTTAATGGATGGAAATAGTATAATTTGAGAAAATAAATAATGTGATGGTGAAATATTTAGTTATCCTTATTATCTGTGGAATAAATATTGATATATTGTGGAAATTATAATTACTCTACTTACACAACTATCTCAGATTATTAATTGTGACATAAATAATGTCATTATCCAAAAAACACCAATGAAAAATTACAATGATATAAAATACTTCATGGAATTAGAACCACCATCTATTAGTGGATCCTCCAATAAATAAATTCTTTAAAATTTTTTGCACTAGATATAAAAGAATTTTTTTTGCTTCAAGAATAAAAAATTAAACATCGTCATCTACCATTTTGAATGTTATGTTTATATATTATGTAAATTTATATAGAAATAAAAATATTATATAATATGTTATCATTTAAAAAACCATGTGATATTGTTATCACATCTATTGAATGTAACTCCTCACAATTTGATATTTATGAGAAGAAATTTCCTATAAACATAGTCATTCTACTTTTGGTATAGTTATATGAAACTATTGGATTTTTTTGATTATATCATCATATATCCAATAAATATTTTTAATGAAAAAGAATAAAATATATTAAAAATTCATTGATAAAGGAAGGTGATAGAAAATATAAAAGAAGATTTAAAGTCCTACCTTAAAAAAATGATAGCACATGTAATAATCCATGTTATGGTCGAGGATGTAAAGAAATATTATAATAATGTATAATTAAATTTGGGAGAATATTCTACATTTCAATACTGATAATGATGAAATTGAGACAATGAGTAAGGAATATTTTTAGGAAACATTTTTCACATACTCTATCCTAAAACCGTGAAAAAAAAATATTTTTATGGTAAAAATTATGAAATGTCTATAAATCCATATGGGGTGAACATAAATATACATTCATGGTTCCTATATAGAAAACTAATTAAATTTATTATTCTTATTACATACTAATTAATCATACATGGAATAAATATAAAAAAATAACACAACCCTCTCTTTATGCACATTATATAAAAAAAATCATGATTCTTGGACTAATATTGAGTTTCTAGTGAAATATATATATAATAAAATACCTATATTATTTACATCATCACCTATTTTAATTGGTAAGAAGAATTAAAATATCATGAATAAAATTCTTTTTAGGGGGAATGTAAAAATATAAATTTTTATATAAATTCTCTATCTTAATTAATGAAATTGATTTTATTTCAATTATATTTAATAAAACAATGGTGAAAAATAAATTTCTTTAAGCACATAAGGAAATTTACATTAAACTATTTATAAAAAATAATACTTTATAAATAGTGGATTGATACATACTATAAGTTTAATAAAACTGTAGTTTCATAATAAACACATGTTAATAAAATGATTTCATGAATGAAATATTATTCCTTATGGTATCCCAATATATTCATGGAATCATCTTAAACGATTGAAATAATGAAACAACTATGAAACGTGTTACTATTTTTGAATAGGTGAATATAATTAATGTATTGAGTGAGTGACTTTTGGTATCCATGTTTTGAAAAATCCGAAAACATACCATTAATGTTTTGACTTAACATGAAGATGGATGTTTTAGTTCTTTTTTTTATGTAGAAATAATGTTCAATTATATGTTCAGATTAATTAATTTTAACTATATACCAACTAGAACATAGTTCAACCCTATGATGGCATGTAGTGATTTAACTCATTAGATGAAAAATAGTAAACCTTCATTCATCAGATGAGGGAGAAATGCATCTGATGTAGCTATAACTGAATGAAAAGATCACACAATCTTATTATTTTTTATTTTTAATGTAAGATATCATATTTCTAAAACCCTTATTTTGTGTTTTACTAAAGATTTTATGGATTGAGAAGATGCTCAAATACTTTTTTTCCATTATAAATTTATAAGCTTGTTCATGTGTTCTCTTTTCTAACTGTGTGGTCATAAGTATGTTTCTGAGATCACTTGTATCACCATGTGGTTGTAATTATGTTCATGAGGTCACATATATCCCCATAAACCACTTCTTTTTTTATGTGGTGGATCCTTTATTCATGTGATAACTTATTAGTTATTTAAGTTGATTGATACAATTTCCTATTTTTTTGTACAATTATTCCTTCTTTTGTTCTTGTTATTTATTTTTTGTGCATTTAGTCTATATGGTCTACTATCATAGTCAATAGATTATTCATATATTCAATCCTTTTGGTGTGTTTGATCCTCATAGTCACTTGTTTATTCATGTGGTCAATTTTTTATTCCTTTAGATAATCTATATTGTCTCTTTAGATGGTCAATTTTCATGGTCTACGATCAACATAAGTAAAGAAATCAAGATGAACCTAGAATAAAGTAAAATGGGATTTTAAAAATAAATAAATAAATAATAAAGGGAAATGGGATATTTAAAACCTAGATAAATTAAGATGGTTTATATCCCTGTCTTCATTAATGTTAATATTTTTAAATGAGGTGTGTGGATGGAATTAAATGGGAAATAAATCTAAACTAAATTACAGGTGAAATAAATAGGAATATTTTTTCTGTGTTTTTGAAAATACCAAGGATATTCATGTCTATTTTCATAAAAATGATAGTACTTTCCCCGTTTTTATTTTTATTTTTTATCTCATGTTTGGGAGATCTAACCCCTATACTAATAGAGTCTTATAACCATTCAAAACTCATTTGGGTTATTTATATGAGTTTTGGGCATGCATGAAACCTCCCCTCTCTTTTGTTATTGGGGAAGTGGGACATGGACCATTTTAAAGCAAGGTGATCTGATTCATTTATATTGACATGTGAAATGTGTGAATTAATCATGATTCATTTTCTTTAGATGGACATATGAGATTATCATTAATAAAAATAATAATCTATAAATCACTTGGAAAATAATTATTGAATAACCTTAAAATTATAAAAGAAGAAATAGATAATATTTCATGTTTATTAATGAAAATTGATAAAAAAATAAATAGAAATAGATTATTTCTTGGTTATGTTTAAGTTATTAGTTAAATCTAATGCATATTATTTTTATGATATCCCTATTCTAGAAATTTTCTTAAAATATAAAATAAATAATGGAATATAAATTTTTAGATAGTAATGCAGATGAAGAAAAATTAAAATAATGAATGAGTCATTGCATAATAAAGTATCATTTATGAATTTATATTATTATATGAATTGTTTTTATGATTATGGAAATTAGATAATTTAAATAAGAGAATTATCACATGTTATAGATAATTATTTTTTCATGAGTTAGGGGTTAAACAATGTTTTGGGTTTTTTTATTGCATTAGTTTTTATGATATTATTGATGATGCCTCTTGAAATTTATTAAATAGTGTGATATCTACTTGTTTGTGTCTTATGGTAACTGTTTTATGAGGTTTAATTATGATAAATTAATGTAAAACATAAATCTATCAATATTAAGTGATTAATCATTGAGGTCTATAATTTGTTCATCGATTTCATTTAGATTTTATGAACATGGAAATAATGATTGATGAATGTTTATGTTGATTTATAGCTATTTTTATCCACTTCTAATAGGTTTATTGATAAATAAAACTGATTCATAATTAACTGGTTAATTCAAGATGATAAATAAAAAGTTTTTTTTCTAAAGATAATTTCTTGGGGTTAAGGAACGCCATCATCAAATATTAAATCTTGGAATGAATTTTGTTTTCTATGTACTTATATTCCCCTTAGAATAGAGTGTTGAAAATAGATTTATTTCATTGTGTTTATGATCTATAATATTAGAGACTTATTTTTAATTTTTTTATTATGGACTTAGAATAGTTGGGATCATTGATAAACAATGGGTTGGGATCTCATGGATGCAATGATAGTTGGTTCTGATGATTATGGGATGGATTATGATATTTAGAATAGAGTCAGGGATTACACTTGGGTGGTTGGGATGAGTTAAGTGTTGGTATTTCTAATTGATATACTCTTACTTTATGATTTTAAATGGTTTGTTAGATGAGTTATATATAATGTGTTTCCAACTTCTTGACACGTCATAACTATATGAATGCCAAGTGTATCACTATTTTGGTAGTTTATGATGAGTCCTAGAGTACCCATAATTTATGAAATGTAAATGAATTAATAAATGAATGGGGATGGTTCATGGTGAGTATAGTTGATGATGACATACTAGATAATATAAGAAGGATAATTAGGTTTCTAATAATACTTTATTTAAAATAAATAATGGTTTATTCTTGTAAATAATAACATATTTATATTAACTAATTAATGGAATATTAATTGTAAATTATTAACTTTGATTCTTGTGCATGTTTAAAATCTAGACTGTAAAAGTAGCTGGTGGGTTTCTAATGTGACAATAGTAGCTGGTGTGTCTAAGGATAGGTAGCTTCCCTTAGTGTGGTTGAGTCCAATGTCAGTTAAGAATCTGATACCCAATGGTTTGAGGGTGGTGGTTGTAGTTTTCTAACATCTAAGATGGAGGGGGAATAAATGGTTGAGTTATCCCTTCCTCTACTCTCTATTTGGCAATAGATTATGTGCAGGCATATCCTTGGATATAACAACTTATGGTATAGGGTGTGTTCCTACCATGATAATGATGTATCTTAGTTTTATTTTACATTTATGTGTGGGATATAATGAGTTGAGGTATAGAAGATACATGTATGTAGTTTTTGTGGCTATGGATTACCATGGGTGTATCTATATGGGTCGTGCTGGATTGAAGTATAATGAATATGCATGGGTTGTAGTGGATTCAAGAAGTACACTTGGTTACAAATTAGATGATGATGATTAGGTTGTTTCAGGAAACAAAGAAAGATTAATTGTTGTGATATGCATTTGATATAGAATAATTTATTTTTATGCATACTTGGTGAGTGGTATATGGTGATAATGAGAAAATATATTTATCTGTTTATGGGAAGAGATAGATTTACTTGTTTATCTACCAGGATTTAGTAGTATTCTTTTATTATTTGCATGATAGGTTTCTTAGAGGATCCTATATAGTATACATGTTATTCACACCATATAAGTCATTAATTTTTTTCCATGTCTAGTTATGTTTGTTGGTAATGTAATTGGGTATTACAAGTTTGATTATTTTTTAAGGATATTGTGTGGCTTGATGGTCATTATCAAGGTTTATTTTTGGTATATTTTAGTTGTTTCACTTCTTGTATAACATTACACGTTTTGGGATTTATTATTTATTTATTATTGGGTCTAGTTGATGGTTTCTATATTATCTCTTATTCTATAAATTAATATTTAGGGTAATTCCTACAATGTTAGAGATTTATATGTCCTCAATGATTATCTCTAACCTGTGGCATATTATAAGAAGGTTTCAAGGTTTATTATCTCCCATTATTCACTACCATCCCAATAAGGGTACATTTTTGGGGAGGGGGCTTTGCTAGGTAAAATAAACATTTATAAATTTAATCAATGAATATAAGGAACAATAGTGATAATATAAGAAGTTACATTATAATGATATGAATTTTATATATCTTGATGTTGTATTTTCTTGATTATTGAGTGCATTTAATGGTAATAATTTTTATTTTAAGAAAATTCAGCTAAGAAATTCATTTCTTGAGGTTTTTATTATAAATATCATAGACATTTTTCTTTATTTTTTATTTGATCCATCTTGATTGAATATATTTTAAGTTGTGTAATTATGATCATAAAATCCTAAAATATTGAATATAATATGTTTTAAAAGATATATCTTCATAATTCTTATATTTGAAGAAGTATTGGTGTTGTCAATTATAGATCCCTTGATCAAAGAGGACCACAGGGATAGTGTTTTCTATTACTTCTGATGAGATTGCAGTAAAAAATGATTTAGGTTTTCAACTTATACATTTTTTGAGGTCTACCATGAAGGAACATTCTTGTTATATGTAAAAAACTTGGATTACATCTATAAATCCCTAGGATACTTTGGATAATATAGGATGGAACTTTTTAATTGAAATCACTTTGGTAATTAAAATCTTCTTCATTTTTTATGGTTTTTCATCCTTCACTACATGAATATTTACAACATTTGGGTTACTGTATGATTGGTTTATTTTAATTTATTTTCTATAAATATATATATATATATATATATATATTTATATAATTTTTTTTTCATTATTTTCCATAACTAATTCTACTTTAAATCAAATATGGGTTTAAAATCTGATTAATTTTTTTCAATAAATTAACATTTTAATATAATATACATTGATCTGATCTGATTGTGTAACATTAGATTAACATAACAGTTATGTCATATGAATATTAAATGTTATGATTTACTATCAATCCACCCCACCATCTTGAAGTATATTTACATTCCATACATCCTTGTTTGGAACCAACACTTTATGCTAGAGTTTGTCACTTCATTTTATTTGATACACATGACATTAGAGACTAACTATATTTGGATTTGTAGCTTATTTATATTTTTTTATAATAATGAAAAATGGTTTTAGATCTAATATCTTCATCTATTTATCATTTATTTTTTCATGTGAACTTATAGAATTTCCTTTACGCTATTATTTATAAGAGGATGGATTATTTTTATTGATACACCCTAACATCCCATGTGGAAATTATAAAATTATAATATGAGATAACCACCAATCTTTTATGGTTCATACTATAAATACTGGGATGGATGTGTGAATAATTTTTTTAATAAACTCGATTTTTGATCATTTTATTGTGATGATAAGAACAAATATAATTTCATAGAAAGAACTATCTGTATTTACTCATAATAAAAAACTAGAGTATCAATCAAACTATAAATAGTGAAATACCTTTATTTCATCAATGATGTTCTATATATACATTAAAATTTCATAATTTGGGATTGATATTGAAAAATTGAATAATATATAGATTACTAACATTATAACTTTCAATGTTTTTGATACTTGAAGGATTTTATATAGATTTTATTACCTAGTTTTTATTTTTTTTCTAGAAGAATTAGTATCGTGGATGCATAAATGAATTATGAAAATTATTAATGGAAACCATTCATTAAGTGATGAGGAAACTATTGATGAACATGTCGTGGTATTTTTTTGATATTATACAAATTGAATATCAATCTATGAGGATAGATATAGATGACACTATTATTTTTAAGAATCCAAGTTGTGACTATATAGTGAATACATTAATGCAATAAATGAACAAACTAGTGAGTGATACTGAGAAGTAGATTATAAAGAATACAATGGAATATATTTTAACTTCTATTTTTTTAATATATTATTATTATATTTTAAATCCCACTTCTATGAATAAATCAAATAAAATTAGAGATTATCAATTTAGAACATAGTAATGGTGAAAATGATCAACTTGTGAGAAAGGTGAATAATATTTTTATAAATAATAACTTCTATAATGATTATTTAGAGAATATAAATGATATTTAATAAATAAAATATTCTTCATACAACATTTTTTATGAGTAAAAAAATAAGGACATATTAGGCATGAATGTTCTCAATTAATGAAAATGAGTAATAGTGGAAAATCATTAAAGTGGATAGAATGAAAGGATTTCTAAGAAACCAATTATTCATGGTTTCTAAATGAGGGTCCATCATCCAATAATAGTAACTATTTAGATGATGATTATAGTTTTATGATCATTTAATTTTTTTTTCAAAAGTCTCCTTAAAATGATATTTTCTTGATGGGGAATTTAACTCCTAACAAGATCATTAAATTTTATTTTAATTCTAATGTTTATTTTTTATCAGATAATAAAAATAGTTCCACATCAATGGTTGTAAGGATGATATTCCATCAGTTAATGAAATGAATATGTATATATCTTTCCATCAAATGAAAAAAAATTGATGAATTATTTTAATTTTTTTAATGAGAATACTGGTGAAATTAATAGTTATATTTTTAATATTTCTATTGATGTTTTAAAAATTATTCAAAATTAGAAAATATAAATGTTAAAATATATATTTTAATGAAGGGTAAATGCAAACATATTAATGATATAAGTGAAATTAATAGAGAAATAAATAATAAACAATCCAAATTAAATACTAAAATCGTTTCAATGATATCATATAGTGAGAGGAATGGAAATGTTATGATTAAATCAAAAACTAGAATTTTTAAAATATTATTGAATAATTTTACAAATAGAAATAATTCAATTAATACAATCAAAATAATCATAAAAGTAAAACATACAAACATGGATATAAAACCACTAAAATAATTATTTATTACAATAACTATTTGGTACAATGTAATGAAACACCCTATACAATGTGTTAGAGATGAGGACATTAGAGAAAATATTGTTCACTAAAAAAGGTTTAATCTCTCTAAAAACATTGGGTTTATATTTATATATATCTCATATCTATACATCATAGAAGGTCTGGATGGATGTTGGTTCCAAAATTTATATTTTGTAACATTAAAATACCCTTGAAAAATTGATTACAAAACTGACAATCTTAATTTTTCAAGAAGATAAGATAAGTACCAAACACTAGAATATATCATAAAATGGAATTGGTTCTTCTCAACACATAATGGGCGATAATTCCATCATTTAGAACTTATAAAAAGTGAATGGGGGATAAGTCACACATTTAAACCATGTTCAAAGAAAAATTTATGGTGTGAGTGATATTCTTTATTTAGGTAGGACTTAAATTTAAAATTTCTATTATGTTCTATGAATTATGTACAACCTCATTAGAATTATATAACTACACAATAAAGTTTACTCTATAAATTTCTAGAATAACAAATATACTATTAAAATATCATATAGAGTTCACACATTATCTACCAATATTCATGATAATTTTTATATAATTAAATTACATGATATTTTTATTTTTAATTAACCATGTCTTAGTGTTATACATGATTCTTCATGTGTTTAGATTCTGATATTTTCTCATTGTAATTTCCATACCTTAACTAAGATATCTATGAAAGGGATAGTGAGGGTTTTTCTAGAATATAAATATAAATTATCCAATTTGTTTATCCTTTCCAATTTGGTAAGAAAAACAAGTCATTGTTAATTCCATCAGTGAAGTCTGAACATTTTTTTCCTTATAGTTAGTTCACATAGATCATTTTGGTTCTATAAAAACCACATGTATTAGAGGAACACACAATATATATGTCATAGTTGATTATTACAATATATATATTTGGATCTATATTATATTATATAAATGAACAACACTCTCTATTTTAAATAGTTTAATTTCACATGATAAATATAATAAAATATTACCAAGTAAATTTATGGAGTGATCAATATAGATATTTTGTAAACTTTGGTTTTGATAATTATGTAATAAAAATAATAATAAATTCTAAATTCTTAGTATCAAGAACTCCAAAACAATAAAAAGTAGTTGAATAAAGGAATCAAACCCTTAAATAAATTACCCAAATAATAATTTCTTCATATATGTTAAAAATTTATTTATGGGTGGAAGCCATGCCTATAACCCATTACACTATAATTAATGTTTTTTTTCATAATTTTATTAAAAAATCAATTTTGAATTATGGACAAGAAGAAAAACTAAACTCAGTCCCATCATTTTTTATTAAAATTATCCATTTTAATTCTAATGAAAATATTCATAAATTTTATCAAAAATATAATGATGGAATATTTCATGGTTATTCCAACCTTTTTTTCTGCATAAAAACATTTCAAAAAATAAATACATACTATTGAAAATAATAATACATTCCATGTTTTATGAAGCAAATACTTATTATAAAATAATTAATCTAAATATTACAAATAAATATATTTTTTTGAATCCCATCTTGTCTATTCACATGATGATGAAAAAAATATGATAAATGTTCACATATGATAAGAATGAATAATAAAGAAAAGAATTATAGAAGTTAAAATAAAACGAGTTAATCCCCAAATAGATATTGACCAACTTTACTTTTTTTTACCTAGAAACTAGATGATCCTAGGTAATCATCCATTTGATAACATCATTGGTGGTGAAGAACAACCAATAAGAACTTGATGTTCCCTTAGAAAAAAATTTGAATAGTATTCCCTCTTTTCCTAATTTAAACCTAACATGGTTTTGGATACTTTAGGATATGAGAGTTGGATATTTATAATTCAAGAAGAAGTCAATATATTTAGATGGAATAATGGTTGAAAACTAATTGAGTGTGCACATAATTTTCTGGTTATAGGAGTAAAATAGGTCTTCCAAAATATATATGATGATAATCTTATTATTCTTCATAATAATGAAATACTATTTTGTAAGGTTCATTACATGAATAAGAGACTAGATTTTTATTTGGGATGAAATAGATCTACTCAAATAAACTCAAAACCTTCATGTATGACCATCACATAGATGAGGTGTAATAAGGAAACATTGGAATTACCTAAATTACTCATTATTTTCACTTCATGGATCATACATATAAACTATGTGAATACACCTATTATGGCGTGGAATAATCTCTAGTAAATACATTGAATAAAATATCACCTCTACCTTCCACAACACATCCATGAACATAATTATTTGTGGAAAAAACAACTTATATGATCTGGGATCCCACCACTTCATCTAAGTCACGCTATTTTTATCCACAATTCTTCTTAAATGTGACTCAACATATACCCATGTATGAAATATTATAGTGAACATGCTTTGTAATTTCCTTAGCCCAACGATACCTTGTATGAAAAAGTTGGGTGGGTTACGTGACCTCAGGCATGCCTACCTATATTCTAGTGGTAGACGACTAGCAGCGAGGGTGTAAGAAAAGTAGTGGGGAAATTAAACTCTCTGGTAGAGAGTTTTAATCATAATAAAAATAATGAAAATAATCATTAGGAAAAAAACATAAGAATAAAGAAAAAAATAAAAAATCTAAATGATAATAAAAACATTTTAATGAAATACTGAAGGTATCTAAATGATATGCTGAATTTCAAAGAAATAAAATACTAGAAGACTCGGTGAAAGACTCCAAAAACCCAGTCTCAAACCCCATGTCGATCCCATCTCCAAGGTCAAACCCATCCAAAAATCAATCAACCAATATAGGGCCCCTTTCACTTTTCCATTACTGCATCAATGAAATATTCCTTAGTACTAAAAAACGTCTTGAATAGGGTTTGAGTACAACTCAACATGATACCACCAATGATGACTAAAAATGTTTAGTATGAACATATAGTGCATGTAATAAAGTGATAAAATGGGTATTAATTTAATAAATTGACACTAATCATAAAATAAACATGTTGACCCTCAGGATCAAGGATGGTACCCATGGTCATCCAAACCTGCTTCAGCTCTATACTGATTTTTTCTTTAGAGAGGTGGATTCTTCTGCATAAGGAATGTTTTCCCTAAACCACTAGAATATTATCTTGATTTAGGATGAATTAACAATATCATGACTCATGTAACCCAACTAGGACTTGAATTTATATAACCACTTACTTCTTCTTATGGCGTGCACCACCAATGGGAAAGTAACCTTCTCACTGGGACTAGACATTCTAAAACCACTTATATATCCCCATGGTATACACCTCTAAGGGGAAAAAAATATTCTCACTAGGACTATACTTTCTAGAACAACTTAAATATTGCCATGGCATGCATCACAATGGGGAATTTAACCATGTCATATCAAATAATGGATTCTCATATAGTAAGAATAATCATTGGGGGAACATATAAGGATAGATTAATGTAATCCCTTAGTCCTCATGTTAGTAGTCATCAAGTATGTAAATCTATATTTATATCATAGATCAATGTTGGATTCTCATATCTCGAACAAATCACCAATAATATATGTCAATCATTTCAAACCTATTATCATAAGATATATTGGTTCATTCCATGAAAATAAATAAGAACAAATAAGTAACAAATATATCACATAATAACAACATATATTTTAGGTCCTTATATTCTGGCTCTACTTTCTTCAGCTGCATTCTAGAAGGAATGTCGACTAGCTACATGATATATCCCCCTAGATGGGATAGTTCGTAAACATGTCTAAAACATACCCTGAAGGGATAGACCATGAACATGATGACTGGATCTTCTAAAATATCCACCTTGGGGGGATAGTCCATATCGATCAACCTATTCCATCAATTATAGAAGATAGAGGAATATGACATGCAGTACATAGATATGGGATGACCGATCAAACATCACATCATTTCAAGAAAGATTCGTAAACATCCCAAATCCATATGTGAGTAAAATTCAAGAATAGATATCATGAGGTTACACATGCACACTAAATGTGATAAAAAAAATAAATCATAGGTATCATGTGGCTACACTCACATGCCAAAAAATCATTCCAAGAACCCATATAAACATGTGGTAATGATAAGGACCACCTACCTTAGGTGTAACGATGATTTGGTAAAAAGGGTCATTATCTGAGTCTAATTACACCACTATGAAACCTATAACCATACCCAATCAACCATAATATAATTTTTGGGTCAATGTTAAAGAGGAACCACACCCAAAATATAGGGCAATACCACCCATAATTGAGAATATCTTCTTCCAGTAAAGGTATAGGTCTAAATTATGTGAAAATTCCAAGACTCAGGTTATGGTTGTAGATTATATCAATGACAAAAAATTATCTTATTAGACCCTAAAAAACCCTTTAATTTGATCAATAAATCAATAATCTTATGTTATTTACCAATGAAAAGAAGATATAATTGATCTAGATCAAGGTAGAATTCACCAGATTGGGAACCGTGGGATCAAACCAATGTATAAGAATTAAAGGGAGGAGAAGGAAGGATAAAAGAGAACCCAAAATCATCAAAAGAGATATCCTAGGGTTTAGGGGTTGAGGGAGGCCTGAGAGAGTAAAAAAAATGGATATGTGATGTGTTTTTAGAAAGAAACACAATATAACATGGTGGAATTACTAGGACCTGAGTTGCACCATCAACTGGATGATTTCCCCTTGGAAGAAGAACATGTGCCCAAGAATCCCACCAGCATGCTGGTGGATTCACATTGACTAGAAAATGAGATCTTATATCCTTCTATAGATCCTATAGATTCCACCAACTAGTCGGTGGAACTACTGCAACTTTTTAAGCTACAACACCATCCATATACTTTGACTTTTCCAATTTCAACCTCTCAAAAACCATTAATATTCCTCAAAACACTTCAAAAGAAAATAAAAAATATATGTATAAAATTACATGAGGCCTAGCTTAAATAAAAGACGTCTCAAACGATTGGTAATTATAACCACTGTGGTCACTTATTGGAATAATGATTTTTCACATAGGCCAACAAAAGTTCTTTTAGTTCAATTTTTCCTCACTCACACAGTCCTTGGGAAACAACTAAAGAGGTCACCCATCCTGACACTACACCAGAATAAGCTCACTTAACTATGGAAATATAATTAGGTTATATCTCAAAGTGAAAGGTTCACATTGTTTACATGGGTATAAACATTTATTATTTTATGTCACACTTATAAAGGGGTGTTATATATGTCCCTTATCATTGTTATCTTAGTGGGAAACATCAAAACAATTATTCTTACTATCTGACAACCCACTAAAAATATTTTTGATTGAATCTTCCTTCCTAGAACCATAGGCTTCCCTTAGTTTCCCATTATATATGATGTCCTAATTCACCACCTATTCATTGATTGGTAGAATAAATTTTTTTCCTTCATTCATATATAATACATGATTTCATCCTCAAAATAAATATCCATCGTCACCTCATCCCCCTCTAGTATTAGGGGAAACCAATGTAAATCAATATCATGAGTGGCATATTCCTTTACTCACATTCCTCTCAAGTTGAGGTGCATAAAATTACCGTGCCTATTATCCCTCAATGCTTGAGAAAGAAATAGTCAATGAACCAATTCTGTGTAACACCCCAAGCATCCACAATACGCTTCTCTTTCAATAATGCAATAGCTTTCATTGTACGCAAGTTCGAGATTCAAACACACCGCGACCAATCAAAGTAGCAGTTATGAATAGTAATACCCACTTTTTAAAATTATATATATTTTATATTTCAAAATGGACTTCATTTATGGATTCAGAATATCAAAATTAGCCTATGTTGAATTTTTGGTATTTTTCTGAGAACTTCCAATTTTTTTATGAATAGTGAAAAATACTTAAAAACAACCTTTTTAATCAAAATAATTTAGAGTGATAAATTATAATATTGAGTGGTTTTAAAGTATAATTAGAATATATTTTTACCATTTTATCCAATGGTGTTCATTAGAATTAATTTCACTTTGAAATTGGACATAAACAGTTGTCAATCTTTTGATATATATTGTTTCTTAAAAACACGCTATTTGTTGTGACAGCGGGAATTAATTATAAAATTAATTAATGAAACTTATATGTTTGGAATTTTGTAAAATAGACATAATTTTTGAATTCGGAATATCAATTATAGCTTAGGGTGAAATTTTGGCATTGTTCTGAAAAACTTCAATTTTTTATGAATAGTGAAACCACTAAGTGGTAGTTAAAAAACTGATTTTTCGTTTAAATGAAACATTACCACTTCTGTGATTTTAATTTCAAAAATCCGACATACATGGTTTTCATTAGGAAGTAAAATGTGGTTCAATGAGATTAAAATAATTTTTTGGTGAATAGTAACTTTTAAGTTTAATTAATCGCGATTAAAGGTAATTAGTGAAATTTAAGGTAAAAATGATATTATAAAAATATGAAAATACCTTTACACTTGTCCTAACCCTATTGTATGTGTCATTTCCGACCAAGAAAATCCATGGGTCAACTTGGGGACCCCATGGAGCCACTTTGGTAGGAAAATGACATAAATAACTTTTATTTAAAGTTAAAATAAAAATGTCACAAACATAAGTTGTTTTACTAAAACAATTTTTAAATAGTGTTATACAAGTCATATTTTTGACTATAAATATTCATTAGAAATCGAAAAAGATTTCCTACATCATGATATTTTTTTATAATTTTTAGACATTAAATAAATTAAATTATTTATGACACCATGATGATGCAGTGATTACCTCATTAATTAATGAATTAAATAAAATGAAAAGATAATGTAAAATCTAAGACTTAAACTTGTCAAAAACCTATTGGATGAGTATATTTAGAACCCTTATCACCTTAGCCTCGAAATATATAAGTGTGGGACCTTTAGAATCCGAAAAAGCATTTCATAATAAAGTAACATTTCAATCTTTCCAAGAGTGCCCCTTCTCTCCTCTTATAAAAGGCCCCCACCACTACCACCTTATTCACACTTTAAAGCCATTTAGCTCGGCAAAATTCTGCCCAAATACTCTCCCAACTTCCCTCTCTTACTCCTAGAAGCCTCACTTTGGTCAGAAGTCTTCCCAAGGAAGCCTTTGGCTCAAATAAAAAAGAGTTACCCGATTTTAAGGTAATGTCTTCTCTAATGTTGCTTTGTTATATTTTTCTTCTCCAACCCCTTAAACTCTTTTTATTCATTTATTTTATAAAAAAACCAGTATATAAAATATAATAGGATTTTTTTATGATAAGGATTTGGTTTACACTTACACACACCTTCGTCTAATGGTTAAAGAACATACTGTTTCTGTGGGTGGCGAAATACTGCCTCACGAAACGATGATTGTTCAATATTATTTTAACACCTCTAATGGTGGCCATTTTGATGGAACTATTTTCATATATGATATATATATTATGTTTATGTTTTCCTTATGCTTCTTTATTTCTCATTTGTGTCATACTTTATGATTTCCGTTATGGGTAAATGCGATAATTTCATTTTAGGAAGTGCGGACTACCGCCCCCTCAAAGTGATTTGAATCGTTAATGCCATATGTGGGATGTGTAAAGGATGGAGTAAATGTTATTATACATTATATTATACCTTTATATAATTATAACTTCATTCCATTAAATACGAAATAGAAATGAAAGTAGCGTTCATGCGTACGTACGACTTACCGTCTCCATGAACAATGCATTTCATTTCTTACCGCTAAATGTTATGTAATATTATAAATGAATTTATATACTAGATATATATGATGTATATGATATATACATAATGAATATAATTATGGATATAATGGATATATTACCACATGAACAAAGTGTAATTATAAGAAGTTTATTTTTGACTCAAGTACCTAAGATCTTCGAAACGACCGTTATTAACATAAATAATTACATAATGTTCATAACATGGTAATAAGTGATATAAAATGAATAATAAAATTGAAAAAGGTTTTTAAGAAATTATAAATTAACTCTAGTTTATTATTCAGGAGATCAAAGAACGACCGAGTGAATTCGGACACGAGGTAAGGGAACTTCTTAACCCAATTTCTATTCTTTGGGTTAATCTCCTACTTTCAAATTATGTCATGATATTATTATGTCCTATCTTGTATTTGTACTTTATTTATGTGTAATTATAGTGAATACACATAATAGATCTACTTTATTTAAAAAAAATGATCTTTGTAAGGGTCTTCGTCTCAATCTCCTTTCATTGAGGCATATTTTGTTTTATACACAACTTTCTTTTATATGGTGTATAAAACCCTTTGACTTTGAGTTTTATTCAAAAAGGAATCTTTTTTTACAATGAGTTTTACTAAATGAAAAAAGTAATGTTTTTGTCTTACGTATGCGGTGACAACGACTTCCTTGCCGCCGTGACCATTATTTGTGTTTCAGCTTCCTCTACAAGCTATAAATTTTTTTTAAATGAAAAGTAAATACAAAGTTTTAATTTTATTTTGGTATTGAAAATGGTTTTGATAATGTTTTTATTATATCAATGTGTTGTATTGATATCTTGTGATTGAAATGTGGAAATTTTATATTTCCTTTATGCATGTTTTATGTGATATGATTATGTTATGGTTTATGATATGTTTAAACCTGTTCATATGAGGAATGCATTGGACTTAATAAGTGACGGGTGGAGCCCACTATAGCTCCTCGATGCATCGGTAGGTATCATGAGACAAACTAGTGTCTTGGCATGAGGCCTTGACAAAATCTTATTTGTGGTCTTGGCACGAGGCCTTGGCTATGTGGTTATGATAGTCTGGCATTATGCATTCCATCATTATGAAAGTGGTTATTGATATTGCATGTGATTATTCGACTAGTAGAATATCCATGTGAGTAAGTAAATGACATTATTTAATTTTATTTTTTCCATATTATGTTGAAGTTCAAGTTTAAAAAGGCTTTTGTTTTAGTTATACATTGCCTTAAATGTTAATGTTTATTTATGAAAGCTTCCAAAATATTGTTATCCTTACTGATCATCTGAGCTCACCCCTTTCAATGTTTTAATATTTTCCAGGATGTGAAGAAGTATTTTATGAATGACCTGCAGGGATAGTTAGAAGAGGATATGAGTGTGGACTATGGAGACTTTGTTATTGTAGTTTTTCACTTTATGATGTAATGTAACATTTATGAATGTATCTAGTGTTTCCAAGGCTACTAAACTAATCGGGTTTTCAAGACTTGATCTTTTGTGATCATGACAATGTTACGCAATAATGCACCAACTCTCGGTAACTGGGGTCGGGGCATTACAGTTGGTATCAGAGGCAGTTTAGTACTAACCTTGGAAGCTAGATTTAGATAAACTCTGATTATAGCACATATCCCTAAGATAGACTTTGAGGATTAGTATAGAATAACTTCCTAGAATTTTGTTGTTGTAGAGATTTTGTGAGTTTTCTGAGCAATACATCCCTGTCTGGATACGAGTAGGTAGAGGCAGCTCTAGAACAGATGTACCTAGGCTTAAAACCCAAAAACACGGCTTTGAGCTAGACTCGAACGAGAACTGGTGTACGACAACGGGCCTTGCTGCACTCTTGGTTACGACACTCCCGAGGGATATGCTTAGGATAATTCTCATTTTATTTACAAACCACTATGAAGGGTTATGAGTATATACTTCCTCAAAGAAAATATTTTTATGATTATGAATTATATCCATAAATAGTTCAATTTATGTTAAGTATTTTACAAGTATGGAATTATGTTTTTTGATTCATAAACTAATCTAGTTTATGCCATTGTTTAGAAATGGCGCCTAGTGGAAGAATGGAAACCGTATCAATGCACGCACTCCATGTAGGGATTTCCCTCCTACTCAAGATAATTATTGTAGATCTGGAGATACAACTGGTGCTGATCAATTTATTACCATACTGGGACAACTCACTCAGGTTATGAATAATAACCTTACTCGTATGGAGCACCCTGATCCGCAAAATGTAGGATCAATGTTAGACCGCTTCATGATGCAACAACCACCAATGTTTAATGGGAGTATAAATCCATTAGTAGATGAGAAATGGATAAACTCCTTAGAGAAAATATTCCACACCTTGGGGAGTAGTGAAAGGGAGAAGGTTGTCATGGCAGTCTACTACCTCACTGGAGATGCCGATCAATGGTGGTCGCTGATTACAAATACAAAGGAAGATGAAGAAGTATCAAGTATGGAATGGATAGAGTTAAAAGATCTTTTCATAGAAAAATAATTTCCTCATGACCATCGAGCAGATATGGAAAGGCAATTTATGAGTCTGAGACAAAATGAGGATGAGAATGTCGCAAAGTATGAGGCCAACTTTACAAGGTTAGCGAGGTATGCTGCAGATTATATACGTAACCCAAGGAGTAAGATTGATCGTTTCTTTTATGGGTTAAAACCATTTATCCATCGAGATTTAGTATCACAATCCTTCTCATCGTACGAAGATATTGTCTCGTGTGCTATCAAGACAGAAAAGGAATTATCTAAGTCTTATGACAAAAAAGTAAAGCAAGAGAAGAAGAGAACGGTGGAACAAGAGATGGATAAAGGGAAAAAGGGAAAGAAGGATTTTCCATTATGTGATAATTGTGGGAATAATCACCCCGGTGCTTGCCTAAAAGGAATGGGAGTTTGTTATAAATGTGGAGAAAAATGTCACCAGGCTCGTGATTGCAAGGGAAAGAAAGAGGCTATCAATGTTGAATGCTACAATTGTAGGGAAATGGGGCATTATGCAAATGAATGTCCTAAGAGTCAGGGAAACTTACTTCAGAAAAGGCCAAGGGATCAAGGACAATCTTATGCTGTTACTACAATTGAAGTAGAATAATTAATGTATTGGTGCTTTTGGACTCAAGGATTATATTCTGGTTACAAGAATAATGTGATATATATAAGGATTTTACTGTAGTACTTGTTCTTTTCATTATGGTCTTAATATGATGAAGGTAATCATATTTTTAGTATGTGACAATAAGAGAAACTTTACTTTGTTTGGGGAATCTGATAAATTGATTTTGGAATTAAGAGTCCTTTTAGAGAAAGTCTGGACTGAGGTATTTTGGAAAACTGTAAAGGTTGGGATGGATTAAGTTGAACTTTGTATAGTATTGTTTAAGGTTAAAACATTTCTGAAGATTATTTTTGGAATATTATAATACTATATTTTTAGGAAAAGGACAACCTGCAGGGTGGGGCATAACCCGCCGTGTCGGACAAAGCTGCAGGAATCGAACCCACAACCATAGTGCTACAGGTCTTTACTACCTACCACTAGCCTACAGTAAGTCCCTAGGTATTACAAAAAGTTTTCCTAATCTAAATGGTATGTGTTAATATTTGGAACCTTATACAATTATGATAAATAGAATATTTTCGAGTTCTATTACCTTTTAGAGTGAAATATGGGTTTTTGGTAAAAATTTATTAAAGAATGAAAGTCTACATGACCAGTATGTATATTCCCTTACATTCTTAGTAAATCCCCTAAATAAATTCCTCAACTTTATAAAAGGTAACTTAAAACAAAAACGTTGCCGGTTAACTTTTCCAACTGGGGATTCAATGACCATTTAACCAATCACAAGTTTGTGATTTTCTTATGGTTAACTTCCTCCTAATCCAGTTTTCTACAACTCTCCATCAAACCTTGATGGTTTGTTTTTCTTCCATATCCATATTTTCATAGAATCCTAGTATGGGCTATCTGGGGTGACCTTTGTACTTATCTTTTTTCTTTTAAAGTTATATTTTTGTTAACCTTATTTCCGGTGTGGGTTTTCCACAAAGGTATTTTCTATTTTCAACCTTTTATTTTCAAAGAAAAATTTCAAATTGCGAGGACGCAATTTATTGAAGGAGGGGATAATGTAACACCCCGAGCTTCCATGATACACTTCTCTTTCAATAATGCAATAGCTTGCATTGTACGCAAGTTCGAGATTCTAACACACCGCGACCAATCAAAGTAGCAGTTATGAATAGTAATACCAACTTTTTAAAATTATATATATTTTATATTTCAAAATGGACTTCATTTATGGATTCAGAATATCGAAATTATCCTATGTTGAATTTTTGGTATTTTTCTAAGAACTTCCAATTTTTTATGAATAGTGAAAAATACTTAAAAACAACCTTTTTAATCAAAATAATTTAAAGTGATAAATTATAATATTGAGTGGTTTTAAAGTATAATTAGAATATATTTTTACCATTTTATCCAATGGTGGTCATTAGAATTAATTTCACTTTGAAATTGGACATAAACAATTGTCAATCTTTTGATATATATTATTTCTTAAAAACACGCTATTTGTTGTGACAGCGGGAATTAATTATAAAATTAATTAATGAAACTTATATGTTTTGAATTTTGTAAAATAGTCATAATTTTTGAATTCAGAATATCAATTATAGCTTAGGGTGAAATTTTGGCATTGTTCTGTAAAACTTCAATTTTTTATGAATAGTGAAACCACTAAGTGGTAGTTAAAAAACTGATTTTTCATTTAAATGAAACATTACCACTTCTGTGATTGGAATTTCAAAAATCCGACATACGTGGTTGTCATTAGAAAGTAAAATTTGGTTCAATGGGATTAAAATAATTTTTTGGTGAATAGTAACTTTTAAGTTTAATTAATCGCGATTAAAGGTAATTAGTGAAATTTAAGGTAAAAATGATATTATAAAAATATGAAAATACCTTTAAACTTGTCCTACCCCTATTGTATGTGTCATGGCCGACCAATAAAATCCATGGGTAAACTTGGGGACCCCATGGAGCCATTTTGGTAGGAAAATTACATAAATAACTTTTATTTAAAGTTACAATAAAAATGTCACAAACATAAGTTGTTTTACTAAAACAATTTTTAAATGGGGTTATAGAAGTCATATTTTTGACTATAAATATTCATTAGAAAGATAAAAAGATTTCCTACATCATGATATTTTTTGTATAATTTTTAGACATTATATAAATTAAATTATTGATGACACCATGATGATGCACCGATAACCTCATTAATTAACGAATTAAATAAAATGAAAAGATAATGTAAAATATAAGACTTACACTTGTCAAAAACCTGTTGGATGAGTATATGTCGAACCCTTATCACCTTATCCTAGAAATATATAAGTGTGGTACCTTTTAAATCGGAAAAATCATTTCATAATAAAGTAACATTTCAATCTTTCCAAGAGTGCCCCTTCTCTCCTCTTATAAAAGGCCCCCACCACTACCACATTATTCACACTTTCAAGCCATTTGTCTCGGCCAAACTCTGCCCAAATAATCTCCCAACTTCCCTCTCTTACTCATAGAAGCCTCACTTTGAGCATAATTCTTCCCAAGTAAGCCTTTGGCTCAAATCAAAAAGAGTTACCCGATTTTAAGGTAATGTCTTCTCTAATGTTGCTTTGTTTTATTTTGCTTCTCCAACCCATTAAACTCTTTTTATTCCTTTATTTTGTAAAAAAAACAGTATCTACAATATACTAAGATGTGTTTATGATAAGGATTTGGTTTACACTTACACACACCTTCGTCTAATGGTTAAAGAACATACTCTTTCTGTGGGTGGAGAAATACTGCCTCACGAAACGATGATGATCAATATTCTTTTAACACCTCTAATGGTGGCCATTTTGATGAAACTAATTTCATATATGATATATATATTATGTTTATGTTTTCCTTATTCTTCTTTATTTCTCATTTGTGGCATACTTTATGATTTCCATTATGGGTAAACGCGATAATTTCATTTTAGGAAGTGCGGACTACCGCCCCTCAAAGTGATTTGAATCGTTAATGCCATATGTGGGATTTATAAAGGATGGAGTAAATGGTATTATAAATTATATTATACTGGAATTATATTATACCTTTATATAATTATAACTTTATTCCATTAAATACGAAATAGAAATGAAAGTAGCGTTCATGCGTACGTATGGCTTACCGTCTCCATGAACGGTGCATTTAATTTCTTACCTCTAAATGTTATGTAATATTATAAATGAATGTATATACTAGATATATATGATGTATATGATATATACATCATGAATATAATTATGGATATAATGGATATATTACCACATGAACAAAGTGTAATTATAAGAAGTTTATTTTTGACTCAAGTACCTAAGATCGTCAAAACGACCGTTATTAACATAAATAATTACATAATGTTCATATCATGGTAATAAGTGATATAAAATGAATAATAAACTTGAAAAATGTTCTTAAGAAATTATAAATTAACTCTAGTTTATTATTCAGGAGATCAAAGAATGGTCGAGTGAATTCGGACAGGAGGTAAGGGAACTTCTTAACCCAATTTCTATTCTTTGGGTTAATCTCCTACTTTCAAATTATGTCATGATATTATTATGTTATATCTTGTATTTGTACTTTATTTATGTGTAATTATAGTGAATACACATAATAGATCTACTTTATTTAAAAAAATGATCTTTTTAAGGGTCTTCATCTCAATCTCCTTTCATTGAGGCATATTTTGTTTTATACACAACTTTCTTTTATACGGTGTATAAACCCCTTTGACTTTGACTTTTATTCAAAAAGGAATCTTTTTTACAAAGAGTTTTACTAAACGACAAAAGGAATGTTTTTATCTCACGTATACGACGACAATGGCTTCTCCGCCGCCATGACCGTTATTTGTGTTTTGGCTTCCTCTACAAGCTATAACTTTTTTTAAATGAAAAGTAAATACAAAGTTTTAATTTTATTTTGGTATTGAAAATGGTTTTGATAATGTTTTTATTATATCAATGTGTTGTATTGATATCTTGTGATTGAAATGTGGAAATGTTATGTTTCCTTTATGCATGTTTTATGTGATATGATTATGCTATGGTTTATGATATGTTTAAACCTGTTCATATGAGAAATGCATTGGACTTAATAAGTGACGGGTGGAGCCCTCTATAGCTCCTCGATGCATTGGTAGGTCTCATGAGACAAAAACTAGTGTCTTGGCACGAGTCCTTGACAAAATCTTATTTGTGGTCTTGGCACGAGGCCTTGGCTACGTGGTTTTGATAGTCTGGAATTATGCATTCCATCATTATGAAAGTGGTTATTGATATTGCATGTGATTATTCGACTAGTAGAAAATCCATGTGAGTAAGTAAATGGAATTATTTAATTTTATTTTTACCATATTATGCTGAAGTTCAAGTTTAAAAAGGATTTTGTTTTAGTTATACATTGCCTTAAATGTTAATGTTTATTTATTAAAGCTTCTAAAATATTGTTATCCTTACTGAGCATCTGAGCTCACCCCTTTCAATGTTTTAATATTTTATAGGATGTGAAGAAGTATTTTATGAATGACCTGAAGGGATAGTCAGAAGAGGTTATGAGTGTGGACTATGGAGACTTTGTTATTGTAGTTTTTCACTTTATGATGTAATGTAACGTTTATGAATGTATCTAGTGTTTCCAAGGCTACTAAACTAATCGGACTTTCAAGACTTGATCTTTTGTGATCATCCCAATGTTATGCAATAATGCACCGACTCTGGGTAATTAGGGTCGGGGCGTTACATTCTGGACATAATTCTAGGTTATCCATACATGTTAGTCTACATAGACCAAGAAACCCCACCATCTCTTCATCTTTCCTCTAAGAATATAGACTACAAGATTTACCCTCCCTTCTAGGGGTGTCTCTAGAACATTAAAAATTTACTACATAGAATCTACCTAATAATAAGATACCAGAAGACCACCCTCCCAAAATAATAATTCAAGATTAATTAACCTAAACTCCAGAGTATTATTTGTCATCATAGGAATGGACCATGGATAATATAACTCCATTGACTATATAACTCAATGAAATATATCTGGAAGCTAAACATCCATTGCTAATCTTGGTGCTGTAAGAGGATCCAGCCTAACCACCTCTACAACATACTCATCACCACCCTCTTATGATCAATAAAAGGCTTTTAGGGAGAAATATTTCTAAAATTACAAACACACACCTCAAAACACATTACTACAATAGTTTTTGATATTATAGTTTAAAGAAATTGATAAAAGACATAACACCCTTTTAATATCTACATCTCATGTCACATGATTCTTGTAACTCAATCACTCTCACCAAACACATCTACACATATATTATATCATCAATTTATATACATAATGTCCACATCATATATATAGAATCCTTGTAATATTGTAAGAACTCGAGTTTTTAGAATGGGTCAAAATCCCGACCCTGTTTGAACTTTTGACTTGTTTCTAAGAAAACTGGGAAAATCTGGGAAGTTCTGGAAATTTTCAGACTATACGCCATGTACTCTAAAGTAAACGCCATGTATAATTTATGCGTGTTCCAGATGTGTGCTCTTCGAGTTCATGCCATGTGATGACCATGTAAGAATTTCCTACTATAGGGCATTTATTGTTACTCAACACGCTGTGTATACTCCTTCCATTATTGATCCTTTGCTTCACACGTCACAGTTTCAATCTGAGTAGAATTCCTGGGATTTGACAGAAACATATATATACAAAGATCAACTTCTAATTTGAGCTCGATATCAGATGTTCCTATGTTTAAGAGTCTCAGGTAGGTGGTGCATACCACTTTTTCTGTTTTTGCAGACTTTTTGGGTGGCACAACGTTTGGCGCATTTTTGGGTATTTGGATCATGAACCTGGTATAACTTTTATTGCCTTTTTAATTTTTATTTTACCTATGGTATGCTTTTGGGTATTCCCTATTATCTTTATTTCTAGAGCGGGGTCGGGCGAGTGGTCATTTCTCATCGGGGAATTTTGGCTGGGGGATGAAAAAATGGTTATAATTGAATTGTATTGGTCCAAACTATTGAGTTTAGTTTATTAATCCTTTATGTAACTTGTTGGAGACTTTAAAGACCTCAGTGTTGGTATGGAACAACACTTGGTTAGTGAATTTCAACTGTTTAGTTTATTTTTCCTATTTAAATGTGATTCTTTTGATTTTATATGTAATTGCTGAATTTCATATGTTGGAACCCTTGCAGTTGTGTCAGGTGTGGCCCAGATATTCTTGAGTGATGCTGATCATAGGTTGGGATTGGCCCAGGTAACATTGGGTGGTTCTGACCATGGGATTGTGCGCCATGGACATCAGCTTGAGGCGAGGTGACTGTCAGGTTGGGCATGGCCCAAGTTACTTGGATAGAAAGACCATCATACTTGAGAGACATGGTCACAAAAATATGAGGTGTTAGAGACATTGTGTCTTGGGTACTATTTTGGTGACTATCACTCCCCCGAAACATCGAGTAATGTGCACACAGAGAGACTCTATGATGAGGTGGTTTTGACCACCCATGTGGGTAGAGGCCCCCGTTAATTGCGGTTTAGGAACTATTGGTTTGGGGGTGCTTGCCGTAGGAAGCCACATTGAAGGTGATGAGCCTTTAAGGGATAGCATTGAGGCTATCAGGTTGGGGGCATAAGCTCATCATTATTTGAGGGCAGACATCGCTGTCCCTCCAGTTACTTTATTTGAGGGCAGACATCACAGTCCCTCCGGTTACTTATTGAGGGCAGACATCACTATTCCTCCAGGTTACTATTTCATGGGCATGCCTTCAGGACATCAGTACTTAAGACACATGATGTCATGGGGGAACATGGTTCTGGGTTACATGACAGAGATACCGAAGTTGGACGAAGAAGGTGACACTCCATGATGGCTGCTGAGCACCAGTGGAGTTTGTGTTTGGTTGTGTGCATTGTACTGTTTACTTCTTTCCTTATAAATGAATTCCTACTTAAACACTTATATTAGGTATGTACTGTTGGGTGTTATCCTATTGATATTCATGTCAAACCCTGCATGGGCCCTACAGTATGAGTGAATACTTTATGTATTTACGTGCAGGAAAGAGGTAAGTGTCAGGAGTTGGACTGTTTTAGTTTTCGCATAATGATTGTAGGGACCATGAGGTCTTGAATAGCTATAGTTTACTTGGTTTTTCATTCATTCCTGTATCATCATGCTTACATGTTTTGTAGCTATAGTTGGTTATCCATTGGAGCCTTTATATATGGATATAGATGACCTGCTTTGGATGCATGATTTCTGTTAAGTAGTAGTTACAAGTGATTGACATGCTATTGTGTTTACATTCCGCTGATGTTGTTCATATTTATTACTTCCGCTATTTGTCGATATTGAATGTACTTCCACTCTGCGGGTCTGGTTTTAGTCTAATAAGTCATTTATTTTGCTGCATATTTATTATTAAACTCGGATCAGTACCAATATTATCCTCTGAGGGGGTATAGACGCCCCAAAATACCTATAGGACCCTCACTGCTAGTCGGAAGCCTTTGGCATTTGGGGAGGTGAAACTAAGGTAGTAAAACCTGACCCATTTAGCACTGTTCAGGTGGATCTTCAGGTCTAGGTCGTTACAAAGTGGTATTAGAGGAGTTCTTGATGGGGATTTAGTAGGAGTGTTTTTTGGATAATAATGAGATTGATACTTCTCTTTTTATTTCTACTAGTTTTACTATTTGGGATATGGTAGACTGGATATAGGTTGTTAATGGAACTGGGCTTCTAGCTTGTGCTTGGGTGCCAACAACCCTAGGTACGAGTGATTGAACAAGTTTCCATGGGTGAGAATTTCTATTTTCTTGTGATCAGATTACAGTTTATATGATTTCAAACTCGGTGGCTCACATGGTCTATGATGTTATTGATTGTGATATGTAACCCTTGACCTGATTCGGTAAGGGAGAATTGGACCTTGGCCCGATATGGAAAGGTGTGGTTCTTTGGATTTTGATAGGCAAATTTTTTAGGCTATTTCAATTTCATAATTGCACGTATTCCTTGTGAAGTGATAATACCATGTGAATAATATCAATTTCCATGATTTTTATTCTTTTGAAATGTGAATCGGTGAAATTCCTGATAAAATTGCTTATTGATTACAATGTGTTATGCCTTGTTTTATATATTTGTAGAATTTCTTGTGACATGGTATTTGGGCCTGGCTCTTGCATGAGTAGGCAGGTACTAGGTTGAGGTGATTTTGATCTCCAGGATTGGGCGACTCGGTCATTGGTTTGAGGCAACATAGGATGTCATGACGGGCATGGCCCATAGTACTTTTGATACTTAGCTCTGTTGAGGGTGGGTAAGGAGGCCATGAGGCCAGGATTCCATGGTCATGGGTTGTGATAGGGGAGAGTAAGGGTAGTTGTTTTATACTTCCTCTTTACTGATTTCCTTATTTTTGTTGAATATATATTGCTGCATATATATATATATGGGTTGTCTGACCATTTATAGTATTCAACGAGATCCCTTTTAGCCGACTCAGATGAAGCATTATGCGGGAGATGGTATATTGCCATAGGAGCGAGATCAGGTTCTGGATCTGGTGTAGGAAGAGCATGAGCCGCAGATACAAGCTTAGGGATAAGAACAGGTCCAGGATCCAATGCAGGAAGGACAACAGTTTGGTTTGGAAGCGTTCAGACCATGGTTCGACGAGCAGCTCTATACAAGCCCGATACATGTCTTGGAGGGGATCGACAGAGGTGCACAGGGTACAGAGCCATCTATGGAATATATGATGCAGGAGTTCCAGTCGCAGCACCCACCACTATTTTAGGGTGAGGGTGGTCCGTAGGCGGCAGAGAACATGATAGAGAGCATGAAGATGATCTTCGAGCAGCTTGAGATGCCTCTAGGGTGGAGGGTTAAGCTGGCGACGTACATGATGCGACGACCGGAAAAGCGAAGGTGGGATGTGTGGGTTCAGGCTCACAGGCATAACAGACTAGAATGGAAAGACTTCAAGGACAGGTTTTTCGAGCACTTTTACCCAGAGACATTGAGAGTAGAGAGATCTCGAGAGTTCTTGAGTCTTCAGCAGGGACACATGTCCATCATGTACTATGCAACTACTTTTACTAAGTTGTCTATCTTTTCAACTGGTATGGTAAGCGATGATGTGACACTGGTGAGGCCCTTCGAGTATCGATTACGACACACCATTCAGATCTAGGTGAATATCTTTAGGCTGGGTTCATTCTCAGAGGTGGTGAATCAGGCACTCATAGTGGAGGGTAACCAGAGGGATAGACCCTAGGTTGGCTAGGAGACAGCTTCAGGTGATGGTTCAGACACCAGGAAGCGAGGACGGGAAGAGTTCCAGTAAGGAAGTCTAGCCAAAGACTCAACTATACCACCTCGTAGCAGTTCAATAGTGGTGTTCATTCAGTGTGGGAATCCAGGAAATGTTTGGACTCAGTGTGATAGGCCTCCAAAGGAGTTCAAGTCATGTGTAAAAGTCGGGCATCTGGAGAGGTTCTGCAGGAAGCCTTCTCAGATAGATAGAAGATAGGGATTAGTATTGACTGTGGTATTTGGAGTTGGTTCAGGTTTGGTATTAGGAGAGGGTAACCGAGTTTTAGTTACACATGGAGGAAGTGACAGAGGCAGAGGGACACAGCTGATGGGTTAGTGTCCGGTGACTGGAGCAACACCATAGGGAGGTCAGGCCTCAGGCAGTCATACCTATGGCTAGGTGCACACCGTGGAGCTGCAAGGGGATAAGCAGGCTGGTGATCCAATGATGGTTAGAGGTACACCGTGAGTGAGGCCGTGACTTTTTCATTCTCTTTTGGCATGAACTATTGAGGCATATCCGTTTTGAGTGCACAAGGTGCACAAGATTCATGTGGACTGACTAGATGCTGGTTGGTGGGATTGTCACCATATCAGGTGTGTTATATATATTTATATATATGTATGATATGCGTGGAATCAGGGGCATCGAGTATGTGGGTTACTTGAGGTGTCGTGGGAATCAAGGCATCGAGGATGCAGGTTACTTGTGGTGCCTTTGGCATCAGGGCATCAATGACGTGGGTTACTTGAGATGCATGGAATCAGGTTTTATGTTGAGCATCCCTGGGATGCAGGACCTCACGGAGGCAGACACCGATACAGTTCAGGTTACATTTGGGTGTCAGAAATGACATGGGAGCAGGAATGAGGTGTAGGGGTGACTATGTGTCGTGAGAGGACCATGCGTCTGGAAACTGGTTAGTGAACGCTTTCCCTGTTTAGTTTTTTCAGGTTCAGACCATGTTAGGAAATTTCTAAGGTGGGGATCCCCTTGAGGAATTTAGATAGAAACTTAAAGACCAGGGGAGTTCGAGTTACTTTAATCATGGTAGTATGCTCGGTTCCATCTCCGTGTTTTTTTGATAGCTCGGGGAAGAGCTATGTTAAAGTGGGGAGATTGTAAGAACTTGAGTTTTTAGAACGGATCAAAATCCCAACCCTTTTTTAATTTTTTACTTGTTTCTGAGAAAACTAGGAAAATCTTGGAAGTTATGGAAATTTCCAGACTACACGCCATGTACTATAAAGTACATGTCGTGTATGGGTTAGGCGCGTTCCGGGTGTGTGCTCACCGAGAACATGCCGTGTGATGACCATGTAGGAATTTTCTACTACATGGCGTATAATGTTGCTCCACACACCTTGTATCCTCCTTCCCACATACCGGCTGATTTCAATATATGTGTTGACCCATGTGGTGCATCCCAACCATCTGGCTACCACTTCTTAAGTCGGAGTACGGACAAGGAAACTAAACGACATGCAGTCCTTTATACACGCCGTTTATTTTTATTTTTATTTGCTTAAATGAAAGAGCGTCACATCTTATTTTGGAAAACATATTTTTCTTCCCCAACTTCGGAATAGTTTTTCTATGAAAACCTGAAGAACATATCTTTCCATAGAATCTCCATCCAAAATCCATTCTTCAATCCATAGGTGGTTGCGATATCTCAACAGCGAGGCTAAACCCGCACACCCTGTTCCGTTCTTGATCCTTTGCCTCACAAGTCGCAGTTTCAATCTGAGTGGAATTTCTGAGATTTGAAAAAAACATTGATCTACAAAGATCATCTTCGAATTGGAGCTCAATATCAGATGTTCCTACATCTATGATTCTCAGTTAGGTGGCTCATACCACTTTTTGTGTTTTTTCATACTTTCGGGTGGCACAAACGTTGATGTGTTTTCAGGTATTTGGAGTGTGACCATGTTTTACCTGTTATTTTCTATTTAATTGTTATTTGACCTGTGGGATGCCTTTGGGTATGCCCTGTTACCTTTTTTTCTTAATTGGGGTTGGGGGATTGGTTTTTTTTCCATTGGAGCATTTTGGTCGGGGGATGCCAAAATGGTTATAATTGAATTGTATTTGTGTAAACTATTGAGTTTAGTTTATTAAACCTTGATGTGAATTGTTGGAGACTTTAAAGACCTCGGTGATGGTATGGAACAACACTTGGTTAGTGCATTTCAGTTGTTTAGTTTGTTTTGCCTATTTGAAAGTGATTCGTTTGATTTTATATGTAAATTTTGAATTTCATTTGCTAGAACTGTTACAGTTGCGTTGGGCGTGGGCCATATATTCTTGAGTGATGCTGATCACAGCTTGGGCTTGGCCCGGGTTACTTTGGGTTTTTCTGACCACTGGATTGTGCATCATGAACATCGGCTTGAGGCAGTGTGACTGTCAGGTTGGGCATGGCCCGAACTACTTGGATGGCGAGACTGTTAGACTTGAGGGACATGGTCACAGAGATATGAGGTGTCAGAGACGTTGTGGCTTGGGTACTATTTTGGTGATTACCACTCACCCAGAACTTTGAGTAGTGTGCACACATATAGAATCTATGATGAGGTGGTTTTGACCACTCATGTGGTTAGAGGCTTCAATTAGTTGTGGTTTAGGTACTATTGGTTTGGGGGTGCTTGCCGTAGGAAGTCACATGGAAGGTGAGGAGCCTTCAGGGGATAGCGTTGAGGCTATCGGGTTGGGGGAAGAGGCTCGCCATTATTTGAGGGCAGACATCGCTATACCAGCAATTACTTTATTTGAGGGCAGAAATTGTTGTTCCTCCAGTTACTTATTGAGGATAAGCATCACTATTCCTCCGGTATACTATTTCTTGGGTGCACCTTCGGGACGTCGGTACTTGATACACGCAGTGTCAGGGGGAACATGATGTCGGGTTACATAACAGAGATTCGGGTATTGGTCGAAGCAGGTGGCACTCCACGGTGGCTGTTGAGCACCAGTGGAGTTTGTGTTAGGTTGTGTTTATTGTAATGTTTCCTACTTTCATTATAAATGCATGTCTTCTTAAACAATTATATTAGGTACGCACCGTTGGGTGGTATCTTACTGAGTTTCGTCTCACGCCCAAAATGGGACCTTTAGGACACGTGTAGAATTTATGGATTTTTGTGCAGGAAAGAGGTCAGCTTCAAGAGTTGGACTGTTTTAGCTCTCGTATAGAGATGGTAGGGACCTTGAGGTCCGGCCTTGCTAGAGTTTACATTGTTTTTATTTCTTTCCTATATCTTCATGCTTACATATTTTGTAGCTACAGTTGGTTATCCATTAGTTCCTTTACATATAGATATGTATGAACTACTTTGGATTCATGTTTTCTATTCAGTAGTAGTTACAAGTTATTGGCATGCTATTGTGTTTACTTTCCATTGTAGTTGTTCATATTTATTACTTCCGCTGTTTTTAAATATTGAATGTGCTTCTGCTCAGCGGGTCTCGTTTGAGTCCGCTGAGTTGTTTATTCTGCTACATATATTTTATTACACTAAGATCAGTACCATTATTATCTTCCGAGAGAGTATAGCCTCCCCACTATACCTATAAGACCCTCATTTCTAGTCGTTAGCCTTTGGCGTTCGGGGAGGTGTGCCTATGGTAGTAACACACGACCCATTTAGTACTGTTTAGGTGGTTGTTCGGGTCCAATTCGTTACAAATATCACCTATCCATTTTTCCCAAAACAAATTCTTCACACTTGAGGCTCGGTTAAATGAAATTTCAATTATAAGATATAGTTAAAAATGAATTTTAAGTTCCAATTTTCATTTTATTTAACAAAATACTTGTTAAGTAAGATTGCACCATAAATTTATAAGTTAAAACTCTATATAAATTGTTTATGGAATTTTATATAACCAAGCCTATGTTATAAGGGAGGTAACCTATCAATGGAAATCCTAAAAATGATATACTAATCACATATTCCTTGTATGATGCATGAAATAATTCCCCCTTATCATTTCATCCTAGATACAAAAATCTCATAAATAATATATTCAAAATACAATATTTCATTCTATGACAAATAGATGTATAGTAATAATGGAAACAAAAAACCATTATCCCATCTCTAGAAATGTGAACTTTCTTAATACATGGGTTAGTTACACTATGGAACATATTCCGTACCAAGTTCTAAAAATTTCTCATCTCTTCTCTATCTTACCCAATTAATTAGATACATTAATGAACTTTGAGACAACTTTGTAATGTACCTCTACCATAAACCACTGATCGATGCCTCAGATAGAGTTGCTACATGAACTCCAGATTATCTTCCTATACATCAAAGGATACCAACTTGAAATTAGGGTTTTTGGGGTTAAAATGAGGAGAAAATACCATCATATAAATATTCAATAACATTATAAATACTAAAATATCATATACATCTAGATAAATTAGTACATAAATTTAACAAAAAATTCCCATAAATGAACATAACCCATGATATATAAAAATTGTGGATATATAATATTTGGTGGTCATACTTATAAATAAGATCATATACACCAATATGAGAAAAATAATAAATTGCAAAAAATGGTCAACAAAACCAAAAATAGTCTCTTGTCCTAGTTTGATGCCAACTCCGTTGCAACATATTAAATGTCCCTCTTTAATTATTAGCCATAGAGTGAATTACCATGTCCTATCCTAAAACCATGAATTCATGTTGGGTAAAAAATGGTTTCCCAATCAGGGTGTGAGTACAAATCAGTAGGTGATCACCAACAACAGGTAAATTGCATCTCGTTTGAGTACATAGTGTATATTTAATTCTATAATATAATAAAGATATAAAATAAAAATCCATATAGATACTTAGGTTTTATGGTAATACCCTGGTTTAATCATGCCTACATTATATAGTTCGGAATGTCTCTCATAATAATATCTCATAGAGGAATAAATAATTTCAAGGATCATATCTAAGGCATTAAAAACTACAAATATAATTTCACATCAATGTATAATGTCCAGGGAATTATGATCCAATAGTCATCATCTAAATACAAGGATCCTATAAAAGGAATTCCAAAATGATATTAATTATCCGAATCCAAGGAGTGAGACAAAGACATCACAAACAAATAGTTATAATACCAATACAAGGAGTATTAATAATGAATTAAAAGCTAATAGTTAAACCCTTTATCACCTCATTTAATTTATTTATTAATGTAATTATATAACAATCATGTACACCAAATCATAGAGTATGTATTTAGTATCCCTTACATAAACAAAAAGGTCAGTTTATTTTGTCCAAGTCATCCTTAGGTCATCTATAAATTCTCATTTAATTTACAAGGTCATGAATAACCGATGTGATGAAAATTTCCTAGTCCATAATCACCAAAAGGCTACTCATGTCTCATGGAGATGTTCAATTTTAAGAAATATGGTTAAAATTTATTTATTTACAATATAGGAAAAGCATGGGTATGTTCGCATGACCACACATAGGACACATTATATATATAATGAGACATTAAGGGATTTATTCAAGACCACCTACCATATACTCACAGATGTAAACTCCTCCAATACAAGCCATTAATTTGAGAAAAAAATGGTGGAAAATGATGAAGTTGAAGAACACACAAAACTAAGGGAAAATATACATAAACTGCACGAGATATATTTCTAGTTAAAGAAACCATGAATGATCAAATGAAGACCGATAAAACATCCTTAATCTCTCAATATCAATGAACAATGAAAAATTATCCCATGAATTGAGAGAGATAAAACAAACAAGCTATTTAAGGTATGAGAACCCTCATTGAGTAGGTCTATGTCACTGAGAAAATTGGCACAAGAGGGTTAAAACAACCCAAATTGAGTGTAAAAAAATAGAATATGACACTTTTAATAAAGTTCACCATGACTCACTATAGTCACCTACATGGTGTGGATCTCACTATGGTCCATGCCAAAATTTTAAAGGAACACCAATCTCAACCTGGATTTCCATCCCCTATGTTAAATTCCCTTGTTGGAAATTTCACCCTCCTCATTTCGCATGGCTAGAACTCCTAGCCAAAACATTTAATGGATGAGTAACATAGAGCATCCCTTCGATACTTCACTCCCTAGCCCCTATCACATAGGCCTCTACTATGCCTCTATAAACACCCATTAAGCGAGTTTTGTGTAACTTGTTTTGCACTAGTGAACCTCCTATGCACCACTACAAACTAAACAATTAGTATGGGAATTTTTGTTCACCATAACCTATGATAAATGGTTAGGTCTTAATAAAAACACATAGTATAAGGTGGAACCATGGTGTGGGACTACCTCTTTATTTCACACAGGTTCCATCCCATGGAACCATGGGAATCTTGATAGTGTGGAGTTCCCTATGGTATATTTAAAAAACCATTAGAGGATTCAACAACTTAGGGGAAACCTTAGTGAGATTCTATGTGATGAAGTGACCTCTCAAGACTCCATAACCACTTATTGAATAACCATAAACTCTGTAAACACCTCAAGAACCACTCTATTTTCCCAAAATAAACACCAAGACAAGTAAAATAAATAAAAACAAAAGGATTGAAATAAACTTTAATGGGTTCATACCTCAAAATAATTCATCATTTTTATAATAAATTATTATATAAAAACATTTTATGATTCTAATGATTGGAAATTTAAATGATTGTAAATTATATAGTTATTTTTCTCAAAGGTTTTAGTTCTTTATAATTTTTATAAGAGGAGTGATCAGTCATTGTAATGATCGATGAGGAAGATAGGTTTGTACTTCCAGGTTATATAATTCCAATAAGTCAAAGTAAAGCTATTGCAATATCAAAATATTGTAATGTTGATTAGGAAGAGAAATTATTCTATAAGAATATTTAGTAGAGGTTATAGACATTGTAGTCTCGAATGTTTTGTTGAATAAAAAAATTGATAATTTTTCAATTATAAATGTTCTAATTGATTTGTAAGAAATCATACATTTACTGTTGATTCATCTTGGACTGAATAGACCATTCTCATTTCATGATCAAGTATGTTTTATACTGGAGAGATATATATATTGGTTAATGTAAAATAAATTCCAAACATTTGTAAGTTTCCTATAAAAAATGAAACCTTTTCATGTCTTTTAGTCACATCATTATATTAGTGATAAAATCTATATGTTAGACTCATCCCCAACAACAAAAGGATATGGTTAACCACAATGGTCATGAAATTTATAAAAATACAATGTTACCTATATTACATTGTATTTATATTTTAAATGATTTTTTAGATTAAAATATTGATAGTATATATAAATTAATATTTCATAGAGGTTAATTTCAAGAAGGAAATTATAAAAGAGTTACACTGATCCAACCACCCCTTTATTAGTGTCACATCATATTCTTAGGTATTTGAATAATAATATAATTTAAAATTACATATTATATATTTTTATTCTCATAAATATATGGTATTATGATTATTTAATATATTATTTGTCATATATTACTCATTCTCTTTCATCACACACTTTTCTGGAGCTCTTACAATATCATTGTAAGAGTTCCAAATTATAAAATTTCAATTACTATTTAATATTATTTTCAGGTACTTTATGATCATATATCCATTTAATTTTGTTCCTTTATATTTATTGTAGATCATAAAATAACTATTATTTTCTATGTTACCCTTTCCACAAGTCGTTATCATACAAATGTAATGGTTCCCAATTCTAGCATTATATTTCTAATTTCAGATTATTTGGTTATATTTTCTTTTTAGTTTTGGTTTCATATAATTTCATTATTTTAAATAAATTTTGTTTTCATGGATTTTTTATATTATGGATGTGAGATTTCCCCTTCCCCACCATCAATCCATTTTAATAGGGCCTTTTAATTCTTATGTAAGTGTTTCCCATTCCATCTACTTCATTTATTATTTATATTTAATTTCTTATAAAAAATATAAACATCATATTTATTTAATTTAATTGTTAAATTTACAACTATTTTTCTTTAAATCATTATATAATTAATTATATATTACTTATTCCCTCTCATTTGTTATTTATTATAAGACATTTGGTTTCTAAAGTAGTGAATTTCAAACAACTTATAGTATCCATGACATACTATTAATATAATTTTATCAAATTAATTTATTAATATCATTTATTTCAATTCAAAATGAATTTATTTTAATTTAAAGATATCAAAATAGAATATATATTCACAATTATTAAACGAGATGGTGCATTAGATGTTTATAAAATTATAATAAATTCATTATATCATATTAAAAAAGGAATAAATTTTGAATTATATTGAAATTATTATTGAATCCATTTATATAATTATATTGAAGAATATTAAATATATATTTTTAATTTTTGTATCATAAATGTATTTCTTTGAATAATAATTATTATTGATTTATAAAATAACTTCGGTAGAATACAATTTTTTTTATAAATTCAATTTTATTTGATAACATTTTTAATGTTATCTAGAGTTCTCTTTACATATCACCACTCTAATAGTAATTTTGTAATTATATTTTATTATCTGATATATTTTGATACATGTTTTAAAAGAGTTATTATTGTTGCATACAACCATATAAAGTAACAAAATAATTTTTTCAAGCTTAAATCATTTTATGTGTATCGTTTGAATCTAATAAATTGATAAATAATATTTTCCCAATAATATAATATTTTATTTGTAATTTTAAATATATATGATCATTCAATTAATATTTGAATAATTTCATTCATATACTATGTGGTTGATTTAGAACTCTAAAAATTCTTGTTTAGATTCTTATGTAATGAGTTACATATTAATATAATATTATGATTTGTTTAATATATTCATAAAAAAATTTCATTTCTAATATATATATAGTATTATTATCTTAAATGTACAATATATTTAGAAATAAAATTCATTATAAAACTAAAATGGTCATTGATAATGAATTATTAAAATAATATATCCAATTCATTTTAAAAAATTTATCTCATTATTTTTTTAAAAAAATATAGGATTTTCCAAAATTTTAGAATATTTTTTCAAAATATATTTCATTTTTGGAATATTCTTTTCAAAATTATAAAAGCCTCATTCTATCATATATTTCATTAAAATATGATTTTTGTGGTGAATAGTGGAAAATACAGATTTTGGTATAATGTATGTTTTATGAAATTATCATGATATATATATTGTTCAAAATAATAATAATGATTTTTTCATTATATAAAATTTATTCATTGGGTTTAATAATCCATTTAAATAAAATATACTTAATTATCAAATGCATAAATAAATTCTCAACATCGATGTTATATTATATATATATATATATATATTTGATTCATTACATTGTATATATTTTATTTACAATGTATCATTTATTTTTGATGTTGTAAAATTTCAAATAGACCTAAATATGTTGATCATATAATAATAAATTTCATATAGATAAACAATATTCCTAGTATTTATACTAAAAAATAAAATAAGAAATATATTATTCAATGTTATCCTGCTAAATTCAAAAAAATATACCCTCCCTCCTCTACCTCACCACATCTAAAACAATTTATTTATCTATATATATTCTCGTAACCAACACTAAACACCCCATGAAACATTAATAAAGACCTACTTTAGATAAAAGACCCTCCTATGATGGCTATACCTTCAATCTTATGGAGGTGATAGAAATAACATGGTAAGTGTTTAAATGTATCTCTTTCCATTCTTATACTACGAGATTTTTACAAGAATATATTCCGACTCTTATTAGTTTATGATGACTAAATATCCATGTAATTAACATAACTTTAATTATTTATTGATTTTAATTTTACCCTTACCTATCATCAAAACCATTTTTCATAGTATATTAATATGTCAAAATACGGGTTTCAAAATCGATTCCTTTTCCATATAGTTCCCCTATTCCCCTATTGATAAAATATTTATTTTTTAATAATAAATTTAAAATAGAAGTATAATTATATTTTAATGATTTAACAAATCCCAAATATTTATTAGTTTTATATTATTTAAAAATCTATTTATAAATATCATTCACATGTGGTAGTTTTATATTACATAAGTAAACGATGTTATAGTTTCACATAATATTTTCAATTATATTCCTTAAAATGAATATAATGATGGAATAAGAAATTAATAATAAAATAATATAATATTTTTAATTCCCTTGAATTTTTTTATTTTTATTTTATCTATTTATTTTCTCATAATCTTTTCTTCTAGTTTTGGTATGAACATGATTGAAAATTCTAAAATTTAAGATGTTTTCTCTTTTCGCATGGTTTGAGCTTTCAATTTCTGCATGGTTTACTAAACTGTTACATAGATCCTTATTTAGTTTCACTTTTTTGAATGTTTTGGTTTAAAACATTTAGCATTAAAATAAGAAATAACATTACATGGAATACTTTCTAATTCATTTTTTATGTAAATGGTTAATTTGCACAGGTAGTGCATGGTTTAAGGATTTTATATGGGTCACAGTGGGAACTGTTTGAGTGGCCCTTACTTATAAATTTTATAATGCCCATATTAATAATATTTAGATGAAACTGTGTGATAATCCTATGAGGGTCTATAGTTTAAAATATATGGGATTATATAGTTGGCACATAGTTTGGTAAATGGTGCGGAAAAACTATGTAGTTTTACCAAAACATAAGAAGATTGAAATTTCTCTTATAAAACACTTAAAATAAAATCCATAAACCCTATATTATTTTCTCATTTGGATCACATGGCCTATTTCTCTCATCCCATTTAATTTACCTCTCTTTTATTGGAATTTATTAGCGTTTCATCTTGAATTTGGCTTGATTTCTCAGGGTAATAACCTATAGTTCTATTCTCTATATCTCTTCCTTCTTGTTTCTCTTTTATCATGCCATGGTTAGCATAATGTCTTACACTTTTATAAGTATATTTTAAATATAAATTTTTGAATATTTATTACAAAACATAAAAATACTATGTCAGAACCGTATAGTTTTAGTGTCCTTGAAAACTTGGAAACATAAAAAAATGGTTCATAAAACATATACGTTGTATCCCACTAATTGCTTCATAACTAGAACCCTTTTTGATATATCATACTTAATAACTTTCTTCATAACCTAGTGAAAAGAAACATATAAAAAGGGTGGGCTTAGATAATCAGTAGGGGTAATCAAGGGAGATATTATAACTTATTCATAAATGCCTAAAAAACATAAAAAAACATTTGAAAATTTTATAATTCATATAAAATATCATGATATTGTTTCATTGAAATAAATATAGATGATCATAAGACATGATTCATAAAATAATCAAAGAACATATTCCATGAGAGAATAAAATAATTCATAAAATTGTGTCATTAACATAAGATTAGGAAATCATTTCCATATTATACAAGTCTTATTTCCAAGACCATAATAGTGTCCAAATTCCTTTATTGAACCGGGTTCATCCCCATTCTAGCCCTATATTACTTAACCGAGTCCACTCCTCCTTCCGGTAATGTCTATCTCATGAGATATAAATCTTTACCCAATAAAATATAGTGATGTATAGGTCACACCCATCACATAATGAAAACCATAAATATGTGTAACACATTAATATAACTCATTCATAATATCATAACACTTGAAAATAAATGGGTTTCATAAACATCTCATCATTTCATAACCCATAGAAAAGTAGCAGAATTCATAAACATCATATCATAATAAATAAAAAACATCCAAATAAATAATAAGTATGGTATCCATGGATCATATCCATAACAAATCATAAGTAACATCAAATAATATTTTCTTATATGTAAAATGGGTTTTAATGATCACTTGATGTTAATATTGAGGAAAATATCTTTTCCATTTTGAAAAAAAGTTAGTCATAAAATTACAAAGTAAAACATTTTCTTTTCAAATAAAATTTTAAAAATATAAATGAATCATCAAGTCATTAATGATCTATGAAAGATAAAAATTCTGTCATGATTTATAAGTTAAAAAACATCCTTTTCATATTTTTGTTGGAAAAGTCACAAAGTACCTCATTTGGAAAATGAAAAAAAGATTCCTTTCAAAACGTATAGTAAAAATTTACAAAAAGGTAAAAAAGAATTTAAACAATTGTGGAAGAAAAATAAAAATATATTTTTTGAATTTTTTTATAAAACATGGAAATGGAAGAAAAATATTCCATAACAAATCTTAAATATAAAAATTCCTAGATAATAATGAGATTGTAAAATTAACCCTTACCTTATGTTAGATTTCCTTCATACATATCTAAACCTCTAGTATAATGGTTTAAATTTTTTATTAATTTATTCTAGAACCATATTTATATTTATTATATCACATATGATACTATTATATCATCTTATCACATGTTTGTTAATAATATTCTGTTATTACCCTTCTTTCAGGTGTTAACTACATTTTCTTATACATGTTTTATCGTACAAGTCTCGGTTATTGTCCATAGGATATAATTATGTATTATCTAGAATTATATTAAGGTAATAGATATCATATTTATTTATTATATACATTTATATAATCATTCTTTAATGGTGATAAAAGAAAATTAATCACATTGCATCCTGGAGACGGTAGTCCGTACATACACATGAACGATGATATCATTACCTTAATGGATAATAGGGAAGAAAGTGGATGATACATTATTTTTTTATAGAATAAATATCATGTTAAAATTATCATATATATATCTATTAGTTCCATCATTATACCCATCCAAGTAAAGAGGTGATGAAGAACAGATTAAACCATGATGTATAGATGGTAATCCATATGTACACATGCACGGTGCATTGATTTTTTATAGGATGAATAAAAGGTAGAATATGGTTTTCCCATAATCATAATAACATATAAGAATATATATGATATTGAACTTATTTAATTTTAAATTGAAACAACTTATGAACAAGAATTATATGAATAAATATACTTGAAAATGTTGGTAAAGACGATTACATATTCTTCGGTGAACTTCCTTTAAATATACTCTTAGGGACACTAGGATTGGTGTTTTGAGAATAACATCATCTCTAGAATGTGTCTAGCTAAGTTTAAAAGAGATATTTTTAGGGTATGGTCAGGCTTGAAGGAGAAAAATTACGTAAATAAGTGAGGGATGATGTGTCCATTTATAATTGAGGTGAGGGATAATTTTGGAATTTCTAAAAAGATTAAATTATAATAAATATATTTTATATAAAAATACCACCAAATGGACATGTATTAGAAGATAATATAAGATAAATTTGTTATACCATTAACCAATAAATTTTAGACATTTTTTGGTATTATTTTAAACCTAATAATTTTTATTAAGAGTTAGTTAACTTATTTTAATTTTAACTATGGTAGTAACTTATTTAATATTAAAAGGTTCTATTTTTTTATTATGTGATGAAAATTAGACCATAAACTAATAAGATAAGAAATTTTAGATAATATTATAATTATCTTGTATTTTTAAATATTTTTTATGATTTTTAAATAATTTAATATAGTATTATTTTTATAAAATATCATTAGTGTCAATTTTGACACTATTCATCACTTAGACTTTTAAAAATATAAAGACAAAAAGTTAATTTCGAAACAAAAAATTACTATATCCTTAATAGGTCATAGTAATATATAATATTATTTGATCATATTAATTATTTAAAATTATATTTATTTTATTATTTTTATTAATATTTATTTTATATTTCCATAAATAAAATAATTAATGCATCAACATTGTGTCAGAATTTAAAGAAATTATTTATTCAATAAAAATTAGAAATAAATTACTATGATGTAGATAAATATTTTATCTTTCCAAAACTATTTATTATTGAAGATATATGATAGAGATAATAATTCCAATATTTTTCAAATCTAATTTAAGGATTTAAACCCCACCAATTTAACATTTTTAGGTGAATTTCATTGTTTTTATTATTCAAGGATTTTTTGAACTTAAAATATAAAATTGAAAAATTATTTACTTTTAACTATTTTAATTGTCTTAGGTATTCTAGGATTTCATGTAAAGGACACTTCACGTAGATTCGCTTCGATCGTGGTGCGACACCATATTTTTGAGAAAATAATCAAATTTTTAAAATTGGAGTAGCATAGTTACACGTCATGTAATGCCATTACATGATGTGAATGTTTGAAAATGAAATTGATGTTCTAGACAAGTCATGATGACGGTACAAGTCATGAAAGAAAGTTACACGATGTGAGTCCCTGTTTTACATTGTGACTCATGTTAAAATTCCAAATGAGAATCATGTGATATTCACGCACGTGGAGGAAAACTCGGAGGTAGTACATGACGTGAAACCCCAGTTCACATCCTAAAAATGTTAACATGCTAAAAAATAAAAATGATGTGGCCATGGGTTTTGATGGATTTTTCCTATAAATACCTCCCTCATCCACCGTTTTAAAGTAGTTTGAGACCAATAGGATAAGCGCAACATCACAAGACTATCTGCCACCATCTTCTTCAGTGTGGTGGTGATTGAGATCTCGATCATGTTGCTAACCATCTATGTCATAAAAAAGATAATAGAGGATGCCCAAGTGATGAAAGGCTAAAACCCAAGTGGTTGCAGATGATGATGCCCGAAGAACACCCTCTTTTGAGTTGCAAACTCGTTGTATAATTTCTTTTTGAATTTATCTAAAACTTGTATTTCTCTTATTAATGCATTTTTTTATTTCATAAAATATTTTTTCAATGAATTTTTCTGGATGGTTATTCATCCTAAAATGTAGAATAATTGACTTCACCATTTGAACTTCTTTAGAGATGTCTTCAATTGTTCCTAGTTGTTCCAATTAGGTTTGATTTCTTAGAGGTCTTCAAGTAGTTGAATCACTTAATTTGGCAGGACAACAATCATATTAAGGTCTTAATATGATATATATATAAATTTGAGTGTCCAAGATGTTCAACCTTGTCCACGACCACTGTTTTAATTATGATTTCAAACTTGTTTCAATTTATTTTAATTTTTCAATCTTTCTATTTAATTTCCTTTCACTTTAGATTACATTTAAATTATGTTTTGGAACTTTAAATCAATTATTCCATGATATCTCTTTTTACAAAAAAAATAAAAAGTGACAATTTTGGAACTCAATGTGAAACCTCGTTGAGATACAAACTTGTGGTCACTACTATACTGCATTATAAGTGTAAAAATATTGATTGAGATTTTCTTGAAAACAGTCCTCACATCAACTAGCACCGTTTCTAGGGAGACTACTTGAGTTGAATTTTTAGAAATTGATTATTATTATTATTATTCAAGACCTAAAATTCTGAGCCAAACTTGTTACCTTCATATCCTGAAATTGATAGAACATTTCACTCTAGGGTTAGAGCTACCAAAAATCACCCTATTCCAAGTTGTGACACTTCCACTATAAATCCTATAAGAAATGTATCTAAAAATGAAATCCCAATGGATGAAAAAAGAACCTTGAAGGAATTGGCTTTGTCCTATGATGAAAATCATGAAAATTTTGTGGAATATCCGGACACACCTTTTGGATTTGAAATCAAATCTGGTTTCATCCAAAAACTTCCAAAATTCAATGGGTTTCCAAGTGAAGATCCTAAAAAACACCTTTAAGAATTCATTTATATTTTTTTCAACATGAATCCTCATGGAGTTAATGCAAATCAAATGAAGTTGAGGCCATTTCCTTTTTCTTTAGAAGGAGTTGATAAAAAATGGTTCTTCTATTCACATTGAGCTTTTATTATATATTGGAATTAATTAAAGAAAATTTTCCTCAAAATTTTTTCCCTACATCAAGAACTGCTTCAATTAGATTGTAGATTTTTGGAATTAAGAAAACTCAAGTTGGAACATTTCATGAGTACTGGTAAAGATTCAAAAGATTTTGTTTCAGCATCCCCTACTATTATATTAGTGAAAAAATTTTAATTCAATTTTTTTACAAGGGGTTGTGTCTTACTGATAAAATCATGATTGACACTGCTATGGGAGGAGATTTATATGACAAAAAACTAGCTACTTCTAGGTTACTAATTTCAAATATGGCCTACAATTCTCAAAATATTGGAACAAAAGGCCTTCTTCATGTTAAATCTACCCAAGAAGTACCCGCTACTAGTCCTGAAAAAAAACATGATTGTGAGTCAAATTTATGATATTACCACCATGATGAGGTCGATGATGTTGTACAACAACTCACCAACACCACCCAAACCTGAAGAAACATTTCAAATGAATTTACACTGTGGAATTATTTCTTACCATCACCACTTTAGTGATCAATTCCCCCTATGAAAGAGCCTTCTAAGAACTAAAATGCTATTTTTCCTAGAAAACCTTTTCAATCAAACCAATAAAGGAAATTTCAAACAAACCAAAATTCCAATCAGGGATGGAATAATAATGAAACATTTTGGAATCCTGAACAACCTACAGACTTCTTCTAAGGATAATCATGTAATTACCAACCAAGATATTTCAATGGGAAATCCAATGCTCATTTTGGAAGGAACTTTAAGCATGATACTCCCACTAAAAATTTAGAAAGAAACCTTAAAAATGTAATGAGGAAACAATGAGACACATAAAAATAATAACAATACCTCTTTAATACCTTGATGAAACAAATGGGTAAACTTTAATTTGATGTAAGTTTCCTAAAAAATCTAAAGAGTGGAGGTTTACCCTCACAGCCCCAAGTGAATCTGAGAGATAATGGGAAAGAGAATGCGAGTGAAATAGAACATAGGAGTGTAATGAGATTTAATAACCCTAAAATAGAGAAAATCTATCCTACTACTAGCACTTTTAAGGAGAATCCCACCACAAATAAAAATGAGGGAAATTGTGCAGTTGATTTGAATGGAAACACAATGTCAAGAAAATAAATTTTGTTTGAAATAATAAATAATGATTAGAAGAGAGTGATTGGTCCTTATTTTTCCCCAAAATATACTTAGATTACCCCATAAAGATTCAACACACAACTTCCTTATCTAAGGAGTGAACCAATAGTGAAGTAAAGTGCTGAAAAGAATTTGATAAGGATTTTTTTGGAAACTTTTAAGAAAGTTTAAGTCAAAATACCTTTACTCGATGCTAGGAAACAAATTCCAAGGTATGATAAGTTTCTAAAAGACATTTGAACCCACAAGAGGAAATTAAAAGGAGCAGAATACGTCAGATTAGGGAGGAATGTCTCATCCATGATTTAAAATGATTTTCCTATCAAGTATAAAGACCCATGAACCTTTATCAATCCCTGCACCATTGGGAAATGTGAATTAAAGGATACCATGCTTGATTTAGGAGCCTCCATAAATGTTATTCCACATTATGTTTACTATTCCCTTAAAGTTGGAGAATTGAAACCATATATAATTATCATTCAACATGCCAAATGAAGTAATACCAAGCCTCTTAAAGTGATAAAGGATGTTATCGTTCAGGTGATAGAAATGATTTTTCTTATAGATTTCTCTATCTTTGATATGGAAGATGATCAATTTAGAACCCATGCACCTCTCATTCTTGGGAGGACGTTTCTAAAAACATTAAAAGAAATCATCAATGTCTAAAAATGAACCCTTTCACTAGAATTTTGTGGATATGTTGTTCATTTCAAAAAAAATTATTCCATGAAACACCTAGTTGTGGATCATTCATCCCCCAAAGTAAACATTATTGATTGGTTTTCCACTGAGATATTCCTTGATTATACCTTTTATGAAATACAAAATAATTATTTAAAAGAGGGAGATTTTATTCCTACAAAATCTAATCAATAATAGGATTAAAAGGAATACTGTGATGAGTCTTGGTATTTTAAGAATGCTGATCTCATCTTTGATAAAGAATAAATTATTGATACCATTGAAACTACTAACAATCACCCCGTAGAAGTTTCCAAATTTTCACATGAAACAATTCTTGAGAACATGAAAAGTGTTTTTCACGATGAATTTCCTTTAAAATATTGAGCTTCACCGAGCAACCATCCCTCTGAGCTTTGTTCGTTGATTAATGAAAACCCCCCACCTGAGTTAGAGCTAAAATCACTTCCTAAGAACATCAAATATGATTTATTATGTGAGAAGAAAAAATTACCTATCTTAATTTCAAAATATTTATTAAGGGACCATGAGAACTAACTATTATAAGTCCTCAAGTCCCACAAGAATTCCATATGATGGACTATTTCTTATTTTACTGGAATAAGTCCCTCAGTGTGCATGCATAGAATTTTGTTGGAGGAAAATTCTAAGAGAGTGAGAAAATTTTAAAATAAATTGAACCCAAAACATCTATAGGTTGTAAAGAAAGAAGTCACCACCCTACTAGTTGTTGGAATTATTTTTCCCATATCTGATAGTCAATGTGTATGTCTAGTCCACGTGGTTCCCAAAAAATTTGGATTGAAAATTTCAAGAAATAAATTTAGTGAGATTGTTCCTGTTAAGATTCCAAATAAATGGAGAATGTGCATTGATTATAGGAAGCTCAATTCAGTTAAAAGGAAAGACCACTTACCATTTCCATTCCTTGATCAAGTACTTGAAAGACTAACTGGGAAAACACACTATTATTTTTTTGATGGATTCTCGGGATATTTACGAATTCACATTTCACCAGAGGATCAAGAGAAATCCACACTCACATGAACCTTTGGAACAATTTCTTATCGAAGGATGCCTTTTGGATTTTGTAATGCTCGAGGAACTTTTCAAACGTGTATGAGGATCATTTTCTAATAATTTATAGATACAGGCATGGAAGTTTTTATAGATGAATTCACTCATTATGGATCATCATTTGAAAGTTTTTTGAAAAGTTTATCACATGTTTTTAAAACATGAATTGATAAGAACCTTATTTTAAATTATGAAAAAATCCATTTTATGGTTGGTAAGGGGATTTTACTCGTCCATGTTGTGTCCCTTGCTGGAATTTAGGTAGATCAATAAAAAGTTGAGGTTATTTCTTTATTTCCATACTCAAAAATTGTGAGAGATGTGAGATCATTCCTTATCCATATAGATTTTATAGGAGAGTCATAAAATATTTTAGAAGGGTTTCTCTTCTTCTATCCAGATTTCTCTAAAAAGATGCCCCATTTTTCTTTGATGAGAATTTTAAAAAGGACTGTCTTGAGTTAAAACAAAAACTGATAACCCCTTGTATTGTTCAACCACCCAAATGGGACTTGACATTTGAAATCATGATAGATGAATCTGACATTTATTTTGGGGAAATTTTAAGTCAAAGGTTAGAAAATAAATCTCATGTGATCTAATATGCCTCAAGAAATTTAGATCAGGTCCAATCAAACTAAAAAACAACTAAGAAGGTAATTTTATCTATTATATTTTCTTTATACAAATTAAATTCTATCTTCTTGGTTATAAGGTGATTTTTTTCACATATCATTATGTAATCATATATTTTATGAAGAATCATGATGAAAAACCAAGAATTTTGAGATGGATCTTAATATTACAAGAGTTTCATGTTGAAATAAATGATAAAAATGGAAGTGGTAACCTTGTTTATGATCATTTGAGTATTATACCATCAGTTTAAAATGGAAAACACCAAAAATGGCCACCAATTAAATAAAACCTTCCAAATAAGGAGTTTTTTGGTTTTCAAATTGAAAGACTATGATTTTATAATCTTGTAAATTGTTTGTCTTCTGAGGAATTTCCCCACTGGTCAACCCAGAAAAATATTTATAAACTTATGAGTGATTCAAATAATTACATTTGGGATGATGCATACTTGTGGAACATTGGTTGTGATCAAATTATTTGGTGATTCATTCCATATTGTTAATTTCATTAAATCCTATATTTTTCCACACTTTGAACCGTGGATGACACTTTGAGACACAAATAACTATAAGGAATGATCTTGATTATGGTTTGTATTGACCCACCATTTTTAAATATGTTTTTGATTTTTTTCAAACCTATAAAAATTTTCAATTCCAAGGACACATTTCCAAAAGGAATGAAATTCCAAAAAACCACTTTTTTAGATATATTTGATGTATGGGGAATGGATTTTGGGAGTAATTTTACTAATTATTTTAGATATATTTACATATTTATTTTGGTTGACTATTTCTCCAAGTGGTTAGAGTCTATTCCCATGATAACTGATGATGCCAAAAATTATGTCCAAATTTGTGAAGGGAAATTTGTTTTCATGGTTTGGATTTCCAAAGGATCTGATTACGAATCAAGGTAACCATTTTTGTAATAAGAAATTGGAATATTTTTTGAATAAATATGTAGTTTATAATATGGTCTCTAGACCCTATCATCCTCAAACAAATGTAATGGTCGAGTTGTACAATAGATAAATCCAACAAATTTTAGAAAAAAACTATGAACCTAAATAGAAAAGATTGAATTTTTAGACTTGATGATGATCTCTGGGCCCATCAGACTACATTAAAAACACCAATTGACATTTAGACATTTAGTGTGTTTTATGGGAAGTCTTTTCACCTACCAATTAAGCTGGAACAAAAATATTTTTGGGTTGTCAAGACATGTAACATGAATCTGTTTTCTGCTGGGAAGGATAGAAACTTTTTTTTGCAGGATTAAGTAAAGATTAGAAATAATGCATGTGAAAGCTCTGAGTTATAAAAATAATGAACCAAATCCTTTAATTATGGGATGATTCTCAATAAAAACTTAAACCAGGGATACAAATTTCTACTATTTGATGCTGAATTGAAGCTTCTCCTAGGTAAATTTCATTCGAAATGATCCGGACCATTCATTATTACTCATGTTTTTCCTTTTTTTCTTATAAAAATAAAAGAACCAGAGAAAGGAAAACCATTCACAGTCAATGGGAACTAGTTTAATATTTTTAGAGAGAATTTTATATATCCTTTAGGGGAGGATATTTATCTTCAAGATGAAAAATATAGTTGATTCCATGTTGTTTATTTCCTTTAACTTATTTTTGAAATGTATTTAGTTTCATGAATTTCATTATCAAATAAATGTATTTTAAAATGAGTAAATTTAAAAAATTAAGTGTGGGGGATGCACATGCGGGGTAGATTAAGATTTTGTGTGCCTTTCTGTTTTTAAATTTTCCTTCCATTTTTTATTATTAGTGTGTTTATTTTCATTTTTTTCAAATTTTGTGCAAATTTTGTTTAAAAAACGGTTTTTTTGAAATTCATTTAAATTTTTTGAAAATCATGATAAGGATTGAACCAATTTATCATTTGAAATAGAATATAAATGAATTATGAAAATGACATTGTTTCATGTTAAAAAATATGGAAATTTCTTGAAATGACCTCTGATTTTTGAATCTCATGCCACATATAACTATATTTTTCATTGAAATTCCCATTCCTGTGAGTCTTATCAACCCATTTTGACATATTATTCCCATTCAAATATTTTATTCAGAGAAAAAAATCTATTATTGGTTAAACCAAAACTTGATTTATTTATCTAAAAAATTGAGGGATGGGATACTTGTGATTAAAATGATTGAGGATTTTTTTTGGATTTTGAATCCCCATTTTCCATGATTATCCTTTTTATTTTGGCCTTCCTTGCACATTTAACCATCGTGATCCCTTATTATCCATGTACAGTCTATTAGGTTAGCGACATTAAAAGACATTTTTTCTTTTCCAACCTACTCTAGAAGTTTAAATACATTATCAAGTTGAACTTTAGTGTGGGGGGAGATGAATTATGTTTTGGTGACTCTTTTGGTGTTTCTTTGGGAGGAAATTAAAACTATTAAGTGATAATTTTGATCTTGTAAATTGTTCTACTGAGATTTGTGCCTATATAGAGATCTCAAATGAAAAGGAGTTGTGCCTTTTTGGAGCTCTCAATGGAAGAATGTTGTTCCCTATCTGGAGATTTCTAGAAAAATAAAAAAGAAAAATGTCATATTTTCTACTGAAATATTGATGGAATTGGATGGAAAAGAGATAATCAGAGTTTATTTTCTTCATAGTAGAGTAATAAGGAGACCATACATGAATGAAAATTATAATAATTCATTTTTCCATATAAAAGAAACAAACCCTCCTTATTCAACCATATATTTTTTAACATTTGAAACCCTCCATCTTTAACCCACAGAACAAAATTTTAATGTACTCATGATAATAAAATTTTCTTAGCTCACATTGGGTAGTGATATATAAATTTATCAAGAATATGGTGATTCTTACAAGAGTTGGTAAGAGAAAATAATAGTTTAAAATCCATTTTTTTGTGTCGAGATAAAATTAATGCAATGTGAGTATTTTGTATGCATGGGAGGAGGAAAGAAGTGAGAATGGATTGAATGATCTAAATTAAGAACTTGACATATATATTTTTAAATAATAATGATATCTTTTGAATCTTGGTGATAAATTAGAGAACCTCATTGGTATGTGTTTTGAATTTTCCATTTTTCCAAATGTCCAAATGCTAAGTGTGGGGGAATTAATAGAGCTAATTTTTCCACTTTTTATATATTTAATTTATGGTTTTAAACACCACCAATTTAATATTTTCAGGTGAATTGCATTGTTTTTTTTGAATCAAGGATGTTTTTATCTTGAAATATAAAATTTCACAATTATATAATTTTAACTATTTTAATTGTCTTATGAATTCCAAGATTTCATGTAGAGGACACTTTACGCTACTTCGCTTCGGTCATGGCGTGACACCCAATTATGTAGAAAAGAATCAAATATGGAAAACTGGAGTAGAACAATTACACATTATGTAATTCCACTACATGATGTGAATTTTTGAAAATGGAATTTCTACACTGAACAATTCCTGATGACGATACAATCCGTGAAAGGAAGTTACATGATGTGAGTCTTTGCTTCACATCGTGATTGATGTCAAATTTCCAAACGATAATCGTGCGAGATTCACGCATGCAGATGAAAACATGGAGGTAGTATATGATGTGAAACCCCAGTTCACATCGTGATGATGATGATGTGCAAAAAAATAAAGATGTTACGGTCGCAAGTGTCTACATATTTTTCCTAAAAATACCACCCAAATCTTTCCTTTGAAAGTAGTATGAGACCACCAGAAGCATCTCCACACCACAAGACTATCCATCAATATCTTCTTTGTCATGGTGGAGATTGAGATCTAGATAAATATATCGACCATCGATGACATAACAGAGAAGATATAGGCTTTCCTGTGATGTACGGCTAAGCCCCTTGTGGTTGCAGATGATGATGACCAACATACACTCTCTTTCGAGTTTCAAACTCACTGATTAATTTCTATTTTAATTTCTCTTGAACTAATATTTCTTAATTGAATGTGGTTTCTTTATTTATTAAAATTTATGTTCAACTAATTTTTTCAGTTGTTTGTTCAATATATGAAGTAGAATAATTTAATTCACTATTTAAAAATCGTTGATGAGGTCTTTCCATTGAGCATAGTGGTTCCAAGTAGGTTTTATTTATTGGAGGTCTTAAAGTAGTTGCGTTACTTCAACAGGTGGTACAAAAATCATATTAGGGTATTAATATGATATATATAAAAATTTGAGTGTCAGAGAGGTTCAATCTTGTCCATGACCACTGTTTTAATTGTGAATTCAAACACATTTTTATTTATATTATTTTTCTATACTTTCATTCAATTTCCTTTCACTTTAGTTTATACTTAAATTATATTTTTTAACTTTAAATCAAATCCCCTAAAATTTATCTTCTTGAAAAAAGTAACAAAATCCAAAGTGATAGTTTTACAACTAAAAGTGAAACCTCCTAGATAGAAAACCTCACGATCACCATTATATTGCATTATATGAGGAAAAATATTAATTGTGATTTTCACAAAAAAATGTCTAATGTAAATATCTCGCGGTTAATCATATATTAAAAATATTATAATTATTAAAATAATAGTGTGACATTTTGTCACTTTATTTTATTTTAATAATATCTATGTCATTTTAATGGAAAAGTTTACATTAAATGATTAAATTTAGAAGATTAGGTATTAAAGGTGTAATTTAATTCATCCAAGGATATTTTATAAAGTTTTATGGTCATTTTATAGTACTTATAATTTTATTTTTAATCTAAATTACCCAAATTTCCCTTAATCTTAGTAACAAAATCTACCGATGATACTATTTATATTAGTAAATAATAAAAGGGGCCTAATTACTAAATTTGGAACTTCTAAATACAAAATTTTAATTAATTTTTTAAAATTAAAAAATCATAAATTTAAGAATTTAATTTAAAATAAAATAGTTACAATTTCGTCAGTTGTTTCAGAAAAATTCCCTTTTTAAACATAAAACATTTTTATAATAAATTAATATATAAAATCATTTTCAAAAACCATAATTATATTATTAAAAATGAATTAATGGAAATTTAAAACTAATCCAAAACAAAATTTTAACTTTTAAATACATTAAAAAAATATAGTTTTCAATGAAAATCTGTTTTTTTAACATTCCTTGAAAAAACATTTTTGGAAAATTATGTAAAATCATTTAAATATAATCTATCATGATGAATTAAAAAATGAAATTATTTTTTTATAATATTTTATAGAACTTCTATAAATTAATATTCAACCATAAAAATAAGTAAAAACTATTTTTGAGGAAAACATATTTTTGAAGAATAAAGGGACTACTAAAAATTGTGTGATTATTTTATAAGAAAATACCAATAAATTCATACTGAATAGGACCTTTATATTTATTTCATAGATTATTTATTCACATTTATTCCCACTAATTTAAAATATAGGTTATAATGAACATTTTAAACTAATAATACCTTTATGAGTGTATCATGGTTCATTTAAACTTGGTGTTGTATGCAATTCAAGATATTGAAGAAGTAAAGTTATTTAAAGAGAAATATTTCATAACAATATTTGGGTTTTACATAATACCACCCTTAAATTGAATTTATAGTTAAAAATTCATCACTCTAATACAAACATATGAGGGTACCTCTACCTCATCACATTATCAGGTTCCCACATAGCCTCATCAAATTGATGGTTTCGCCATAAAAATTTAACCAATCGACTGGTCTTACTTCACAAAACGTTTTCTCTATGATCCATAATATCTATTAGTTTTTCTTTGTAAGAAATATCTTTCTCCCTTGGTATGCCTTCAAAGTTTAGTACATGTGAAGAATTAGGTATGTAATTTCTCAGGAGAGATACATAGAACATATCATGAACTTGAGAGAGATTCGGTTGAAGATCTAATCTATAAGCTACCTTCCCAACAAGATCCAAAATTTCAAAAGGACCAATATACCTAGGGATTAGGTTTCCCTTCTTTATGAATATCATCACTCTCTTCCAGGAAGACATTCATAGAAAAACCTTGTCACCCACTTCAAATTTTAGGTCTTTTCATCGATTGTCACCGTAACGTTTTTGTTGACTCTGAGATGCTCTTATTTGTTGTTGAATAAATATAAACTTCTATACCATTTACTAAAATAGATCCAGTATTAATAGATTTATTTCCAAAACATCATTCTATCATGTTGGAGTTATACAATTATTACCATAGAGGGATTCATAAGGATCTATCGAAGTCCTGGAGTGAAAGCTATTATTGTAAGAGAATTCGGCCAAATAGAGGTGTTGATCCCAATCAACTTTGAAATCCATAGATTAAGATCTCAACATGTATTATATGGTTTGAATGGTCCTATCAAACTGACCATCTATATGAGGATGATAATAAATTCTAAAACATAACACAATATCCATATCTTACTGAATAATTCTCTAGAACTTTGAGGTAAATCTCAGATCCCAATCAAATACAATGGAAAGTGGCACTACATGAAATATTAAAAATTCCATAATATATATTATGGAAATCTGGTCAAGATATAAATATTATATGAAATCATTGAAGTATGACCACTTCGTATAGAAATTAACTATAACCCACAAAGCATTAAGGCCTTTATATGTTTTGGTATGTCCGATGAAAAAATCAATGGTGACATTTTCCTATTTCCATTTAGGTATGGGTAATGGTTGTAACATACCCTTGTATATATATATATAAGCCTTAACTTATTAACAAACCATGAACCAAGAAATATACTCTACAATATATATCTTCATTCCATCCCACCATAAATACTCTTGTAGGATTCTATACATCATGGTGATTCTAGGATTAAAAGAGAATGATGAATAACGAGCCTTATTAAATATCTAATTATTTAAAACTAATATTAGAGGGATAGAAATAGATTTATTGAACCTTATTATTCTATCATAATCAAAGTTTATCTTATAAACATTTCTAACCATCTTTTTTAGATCTACATCTTCCTTCTACACCTCCTTAATCTTCACTGGTATAGATAGTTGAACATTAATTTGAAGAAGATAATATTTATCACTTTCCTTTAGGATTTACAGATCCATCCTTTGAAAATCCATAATTATTATATATTTTTTTATCCTCATAATAGATAGGATAGCATGGTATTTTCGAATCAAAGCATGTGACACCTTGTCCACTTTCCCAAGGTGGTAATTTATTGAGTTGTCATAATCTTTAACCAACACCAAGGATATTATTTGGTGAATATTCATATCCTTTTGAGTTAAAATATACTTTATAATTCTATGATCAGTATATATGGCACACATTTCTCCATATAGATAATGCCTCCATATTTTTAATGAAACAATTACCGCAACAAACTCTAAATCATGAGTTGGGTAATTTTTCTCATGTATCATCAATTTTCATGTGGAATAAGCTATCACTATATCATTTTTCATGAGAACACATCCCATTCCATTATTTGATGTATCTATATAGATCAAAAACCTTTATCCACTATAGGGTAGTATGATCACAGGTGCATTAACTAATATTCTTTTCATCTCCTTGAAATTATCTTCACATTCCCCTATCCATATGAACTTAACTCCTTTCTAAGTCAACATGGTGAGTGTATTAGACAGTCATGATAAATATTTCACAAAAATTCAATAATATCCATCCAAACCAAAAAATTATTGGATCTCAGTTACCTTTGTTGGTCTAGGACAACATTACATAGATTATATCTTTGATGGATCCACAAATATACCCTCGCTTGAAATTATGTGATCCAAAATTTAATCTTTATGAAGCCCAAATCCAATGTTGGTAAATTTTTCATAAATCTTATACCTTCTCAAGGTCTTCAGTTAAACCTTGAAGTGATCTTCATGGTATTCATTTATATTTGAATATAGAAGAATATTGTATATAAAGAATACCACAAACCGATCAAGATAGTCTTTAAATGCTCTATTCATTAAATCCATGAAGATAATAGGTTCATTAGTAAGACCAAAATAAATCACTATAAATTTGTAGTGTCCATACCTTGTATATAATTAATTATTAGGTATATTAACTTTCTTGACCCTCAAATTATGATATCCATAATGAAGAAAAATCATTGAAAAATATTTATCTCCATATATTTTATCAAAAAATCATCAATATGGGGGAGAAAACATTTTTTCTCGATAGTGATCTTGTTATGTTCTAGATTATCAATATAAAGTCTCATTGATCCATATTTCTTCTTAAAAAAATAGAAAAGGTGAACCCCAAGGTGATTCAGTATGGAATATTAATACTTTATCAAGATTCTATTAGTGTTTCTTCTTTGATTATTACAACTCAATTGAGGACATCCTATAGGTATTATTTGAAATAATAATAGAATCAGGAATGAGTTCTATTGAAAACTCAACTTCACAATTCATTGGAATACCAAGAAAATATTCTATAAAGACATTGAAAAACTCTCTTACAATAGATACATCATTAATGGTGAGTTTATCTCCAACCATTTGAGACATATATCATTCATTTATAGGAATTAGGACCCATAAGATGGAAGTAATTTCCATTGGAAGTTCATATTTATCCTTGCATAAGTACATGATCATAGAATATTTGGGAATATGAAATGTGACTCCCCTTCCTCGACAATTAATATGGGATCCATATAGAGAAATCCAATCTATCCAAATAATCTCATAGAATTCAACTATAGGGATTGTATTGATTTTTTTAGGAATCACTTTCCCACAAACTTCAACTAGATAAGAATTATGAACTTGTGACGCGATCATTGTGCCATGAATAGTTTTCACAGATAACTCAACATCTAGTTATTTAGGAGATATGGTGATTTCCTTAGAAAGTTATTTATAAATAAAAGATTGGGTGTATTTATAATCAAATAAAACATTAACTACTTTAGAGTAGATGGTAAGTGTACCTTTCACCACTTCATTGTCATACTAAACATCACTAATAGTGATCTCATGTAGTTTTACTTTATATTTTCCCTTAAGAGGTTGTTGAAATCAATCATTCTTGATAGCAATTTAATTTTGGTATTGGTTAGCATAATTCCCATTTTCCTTTCACTTTAAGTATTGATGTTTTGTAGGTGCATTATGTGATGATTTTTCTCAATTCACATCACTATTTAACCACTTACTATCACTTTTGTAATCAATTCCTGATGAACTTACCTTCCAAACTTAAAACATCTACTAGTTAACTTAATATATATTCCTCTATGTTTATTTCCACCCCTTTAGAATAAATGAAATATCATATTATTTTCACCATGGTTTTTATATTTTCTCTCGAATTCCATTATTTTATTATTATCAAACCCATAAAATTAATGAGTGACACCAATATCAATATCATACTTGAGAGAAAATTAAATGATTTATTAGTAGTTACCGAATTCCCTTATGGATAGTTACATTAAGAGACTTGGTTTTGAGCCACTGAACAATTAATCAACCTCACTTTCAGGTTGGATGATAATTTCAGAAGCGTACCTTACAAGTATTGTAAAAGTTTCTTCGTAGGTACCAATAGATTCATCATCCTTTTTCATAATCTTAAGGAACTAGAAGAGGTGATGGATGAATTGACATAATCATCATAATTTTTTATTTATAAAATAGAAGAGTACAGAGTGGAGGAAAAGGAAAAAAGGATAGTGGAAAGAGAGAAGAAAGGAAGAAAAAAGGTGGTCCCTTAAGGTGGCTGATGGTGGTGAAGCCCTAAGGAATCACCTCTAACAAGATTCACTCCCTAAGGAGGAAAATACATCTTTTATGGATACAGAGTAAGGGAATATGAATATGTGGATATGGAGGTAAGAAAATTCAGCTACGTTGTTGCCTTCGTGCCAGGTGTGAGAGATCTTGGTAGTGCTTCCTATAAGGCTCCTGCACCTTTTGCAATGTACACTGTAGACCAGGGTGCATTATGAGTATTCTTCAAGAAGTTGAAAATAATTAAGGATCCCATATCCACTATACAAAGGTTCACATTTCATCATCTATATAATTTCATCTATGTTAAAATCACCATTGCCTCTACTTTGAGTGAGTGAAAACATCTAAAAAAATATGAGAATGAGAAAATGACGATGGCAATGGAGTCATGAACCACTCCTCCTACTTTCATGAGACCCAATGTGTAAGATCCATCAGTGTTTAGTTTATTTATATATCCAAGGGGAATCTAGAAAACCTAGATACCTGGGAAGGTGTTGCTAACCAGATGAGAAATAGAAATACCTACCTGAAGGGTCCTGAGGGTGGGAGAATCTATCCAATTCTTCAAAATTCATATCATGTACAATAAGATGAATTTAGTTCCGATCACCAAGATCTTACTTGAGTAGTCTCCCACTTCAAATTGACTCTTATTCCTATATTTATACAAACACCAATAGCTAGAAATTAGGACCACTAATCACACTTTTCATTCAGGCACGACCTTCTCCACTCCTTGGAACCAATAACTAAGGAAAGTGGTAACCATGATATAATATCCATTAAAACCTATGAAATCACCAAAGATTTTACAGATCATTTGTTCCCACTCACATTAGAAAAATAAATTCTCAATACTGTCCTCTTTCATGTTCTTATACTAGGAACACCTAGAGACTACATTGATGTTATTATTACTGATTTTATCATCGGTGGGTAAAGAGATATTTTAAATTCCCCATAGAAGGAAATTATATTTATAGGGAACCTCTTTACACTAAAGAAAATCATCCCAATGATACCGATGATTCAAAGAAGAGATCATTTAGTGATAGTCCTTAAATGAGAAGCAACCTAAGGATGAATTCATAAACACAAACCTGTTTGGATTTTCATTGACATCAATGAGATTGGAGGTTATATGTTGATTAGATTTCAGGAACACATTGATGAAAGTTGAATGATCTCTCTCTTTCTATAATTTAATATTTATTTCTATGAAGCCTATAAATCCAAGAACCTATATTTACCAATTATGATGCCACATATAGATCTCCCCAATCCCCATTATCCATTAATCATGTTCTTTGAGTGTCAAGAAATGGGATTAAATAAATTTACATTGGGATCTACTAGAATCATCCATCTCCCTTCTACTATAGACTCCCATCACATTCCCCTAGAGTCAGTTTCCTTCAATAACTTCCTAGGAAAATTTTATGTGCAATCCTTGTAGTGTGTCTGATATGTTTTTGACATTGATTCCTTCTTCCTGTGTGGGTTTATCCATTATGATCCATGAAGACCAATGGTATTTACCTTCACATTATAATCCAAGATGAATGTGTCTATAATTTTATCAATATTACTAAGGACCACCTTTGTAAATATGATTTATAAAATAGCATGGATAGGGATGGCTGTGAGAACACTATTAACTAGAGAAATTATCCCATCTAAGGAGAGTTAACTATTCTTTCAATTTGTTACACGACTCATGATCATCTCCACAATTGAGTCAAAACACTGTATTCGCAATTTTCCCTAAGAAATGGGGTCCACTAGGTAGACCACAGGGAAAGTCATCCATTGAATACCGATGACATTATTAATCAATATGAGTCTCCTGTCTAAACAATGTAGAGAGATGAAGATGATGCACTTTGAATAGTTGATTATCAGGATTCTCCAATTACAGTAGTCATCAAGAATCCTAGTCATTACTTACAGGAATCTCCTGGTAGGAAACAAGAAATTGAGGGTATTATTTGCAAACATGACATGAGATATGTTGGTGGAATGAGCCCTACAATGGTATAGAAGAATGATAACATTGTATACATTATTGTTTAGTTTTTTTCATAACACATCCAGTAATAAAATGAAGATGGTAGGGGATAATAGATCACATTTTCTAAGACCCCACATTTATTTAATGAAACCATATGAATTGACAAGGAAGGGAATTTCCAACCAAGATGAGACTAAGCATCTAAATATGAGGTTAGTATCCTAATTAGATAAATCCATCTTCATGATAAACTTAATATTGAAATTTTATTCCATACAGTCATAGGCCTTATCCATGTCAAGATTTACAATCTTGTTTGGGCTGTATACCTTATTGTTGATGTTATTAACTGGCTACTGAGTCATATTAATATCCCCCAGAATAATTTGTCCTTTAACAAACCCGTGATAATCTAGAGAAAGCCAACCAGTATGGTGGTCCAAGAGCCTTCAGTTGATAATACTATCAAGAACATTATACGTGAATTTACACATGCTAATGAGCCTATGGTGATTAAGAGAGGTGTGGTTTTTGATCTTTGGGGTGAGGATAATGTAAGTATCATAAGAAATGTGTGGTAAATATACACCCTTTAAAAAATCTTGGATTTTATTAACCATGATATTCATAACCACAACCCAAGAAGATCTATAAAAAGAACCCGATAAACCATTAGGTCCTAAATCACTCTACGGATTGAGACCATTGACATCCTTTCTTATCTCTTCCATATCTGAAACTGCTTCAACTATAACATTGAATTTACTAGGAATCACCTTGGAAACCTCTTTGAGAATATCCAAGAATAACCTTGGGAATCCCTCTCTCATATAAGGGTTGGATTCCACTAGAAGGGAAATAAAATGAGAAACTACCATATTCCCAACAACATCACATTCATCAAAGTTAGAGGCAGGATCCAAAATAATATTAAGTTGGTGGAGTCTACGCTTATTCTTGATGAATGAGTGGAAGAAATATGAGTTTTTTCTCCTTCGTGATGCCACTTAATTCAGGATTTCTATTTATCCAGTCACTCGGACCTCAATATCATGTCATCCAAAATGATCTTCTTATGAGAAAATCACTGATTAACGCTTCACTCATGTTGTCTTAATGACTAATTTCATGTTGTTGAATCTCATTCTTGGCCTCATCTATATCATGGAATCGAGGAGGTTTGTTACTGATCCAATAAGAGAGGTCATTTTTTAGATGGTGATGGTTTTTGTGAAGAACAATCCATGAATTACCATAGGAAGGCCTATTCCAAGACTCATTAACCACTTAGTGAAAACTTGGGATGTCATTACGGTGTTGAAAAAAGATTAAGTGACCACCTCTTGAATGCCTCAAAAATAGGGGAAAAAGGAGATGAGAGTAATCATAGAGTCTTCAGATCATGTGGGTTAAATTTTCATGAGGAAAGGTCTCAATACCATGTAAATTAGCTAAAAACCTATCAAGACGACACGGATAATGGAGGGAACGTCCTTAGTTGTTTCATTTGGTGAACTTGTCCCCAGAGAATCCAAAATTAGAAAGGTTGAAACAATACAAATAGTGCATAAACTCCTCTCTAGCCTTATTGAGAAAGACGATACTTCATTTTTTCCTCCAGATCAACTACAATATTGAAATCCCTACAAATGAAGCAAGGTAAAGGATCTGGATCAAAGGACTCAAGCTTCTTCCACAAGGACTTCCTAATAAAAGAGTCACAATTTATATAAAAAAGGAGGCATAAAGGGAATGACACCCAACTAGTATTATAATCATAACCAATTTATCATATGCACTAACAAGGTCCACAACAATCGAACGATTCCAAAAGAGATGTGCATGTTACTCGGGTTGGCATGCGTGGAAGCTTACAATTTGACCCCCCTAGAAAACATTGAGATTTTTTTAATGTTTTTATTTGACTTGAGAGTAACAAAAAGAGATATAGAATGATTTTGAATTTTGGTAGAGAAGAAAATAAATTTTTTCCCAAGATCGCAAACCATAGGCATTCCAAAAGAGGTAAGAAATCATTTAAAACCGAGTTTCCTGGCGTTGACCTCATGAAAAGGCCCCATTTTCCTGATAACGAGATCGAACATGACTTCTCATTGACTAAGATATAGTGAAAATTACATTGTATCCTAGAGAGAAGAGAGTTAGAATGGGGGGGTGTACTTTAGGCGAAGACTGTATCTCCTAGAAACCTTTGGAAGACCAACCTTGTATGGAACTGGAGAGACAGAAATAGGGGATGGCGAATGGTAGGAACCTATTGCTTCCTGAACATGAGAGAGATCAAGTTGGGTGAAATACTTGGAATAAGGTAGCACTCATAAGAAATTGAAGTTGTCCTGAGACACTTGTTGTAGTGGGTAAATCCCATGAAGATGAAAGGCTAAGAGGGTATACCTAAACCGAAGGACCCAACTATTGAAATGGATCAAGAGAAAGAAGAGAACATGAAACTTTATTTCCATAAAGAAAGAAGAAGGAAATAAATTATATGGTTGGGGGGAGACAGAATTTTGGTGGCCTCGAAGCTACAAATGGCATAAGAGAAAGGTAGCATCCGAAGGAGGGTTGGGTGACATAGGAACCACTGGGGAAGCCTGAACTGAAGCATCCATAACTGATGAAACCAATACAACATATTGACCCCCTTACCTAGGAAGGAAAACATTTTCTTGAAGGAAAGAGACATGATGAAGAGGGTCCTTGATTGACCTTAATCCATGATGACAACCTGAACTTCCTAAATTTTTTTTAAGGAGTTCTTTTGGAGGTGACATTAGGAGTATTATCTAGGTAGAAAAGAATAGACCAAAGCATTATTCCATTCAAAGGATTCTTGAACATGGATGCAGATCTGCTCTAGAAGGGCGAGTGAGAGGTACAGTTCAACATAGATTCAATATTGTGAGGCTTCCTCAAGATGAATATATTTCTCATTCATGAAACAAAATATTCCAATAGAATCTCCAATGGCTTGTAAGAAGCTCTTATTATGGAAGGGGAGAGGGATGCCCAAAAGAGAGATCCAAACCACTGCTCATAGATAATTCCTACCAAAATGATAATCCATGTCCCAATAGGATAGAGAGATAAGTGCCAAATCCGCATAGATCTATGTGATTTTCAGCAAGCCTTTACAAAATATTCATGAAAGAGTAAGACCACACAAAAGTCCTTCCTATTCAAAATAGAGACATGATCTGGAGAATCCAAACCCCACAAGTCCACAAAAGCATGAAATAGAAGGAGGGGGTTTATCATCCCTGAACCTAGAAACGAGACCCATCTTAATGAATATATAGCCTCCTTATGTGTTGATAGAGGGACATCGAAAACCAAGCAGTTACCTTTATCCATGGTAGGATGGATCAGATATGTCACCATAGGGGGGACCTAAGGGGAAACACCATATGTGGATCCAAAAATATAAGCCTTGTAAGAAACCCCTTGGATCAAAACCAAACCTAGAAATACCAAAATGGGGAAAAAGTATCCCTAGGTGGCTGATTATAGGTCGCAACCAGCAGATCAACGGGAACCACGACAATAGGGGATGGCGATGTGGAAGCAGTGGTCGCAAGGGTTTGAAAATTCCATCCTATGATAAGAGAATTATATGAGAGGAGAGCCAAATTGGTGCACTCAAGGTGATGTATGAATAGAAGTTTTAAGATCAAGGGAATCCTTCTCCATATTTGTAAAAACAATATGAGGAAATTAATTATTGAAAAGTAAGTTCATGAACTCATCCCATTCTATGGGGTCAATTTCATCTCGTCACCTCATATTCTTGATAAGATTACACCATTGATATGCTTCACCTTCCAAATGATAAACATAGAAAATGAAATTCTCATGTTCTGAACATTGGGGAACTAGAAATATCTTTTTAGTGGTATTGATCCATTTCTCAGCCAATAGAGGATTAGAAGAACCACTAAAATAAGGTCGACGTTGCCTCGTAAAGGGCTCAACAGAATGTTATTCCATATTTTTATCATTTGGAAGTCTAGAATGATTCATATCTTGAGAAAGTTGTGTGACCATGGAAAAAATATTTTCCATTCCATATCTCAAAACATTTGGTTTCTTAGGAGGACAATCATTGCACTTCCCATCGCATTCAACATAAATGTGGTTCCATTAGGTTCCAACCATTGTAAAAAAAACAAAAAGTATAGTGTGAGCATCACTAATAATAATATAAGGAAATTGTTTATAGAATTTAAATTTATGAAGCCTTAGGTTTAAGCCTAGGTTAATCATGATCTTTACCAAAACTCTATAATTTTATCATATACTTAGACTTATCCTTATGTTTTGCACTAAGATTTTTTCATCCTAGTTTTCAATGTTTAACTAATCCATTATCTGATATCAGCTATAACGGCCCACACTTTTACATGTTGATATTACATCAAAGTGGATTAATATTAATTACATAACATAAAAAAACCACACTAGAACTTTATAGGTTTATTGTCTTTGGAAAATTGGAAACCTAAAAAACTGGTTCATAAAACATCTACTCTTTCTCTATCTTATTCTTCCATAACTAGAACCGTTTTTGATATATCATACGTAATACCTATATTCATATCTTGGGGAAAAGAAACATATGAAAAGGGTGATATAATATTCTCAATAAGGAAAAGAAAGGGATATATTATAACATACTCATAAAGATATAAAAACATAAACAAAACATTTAAAAATTATATCTACTATATCAAAGATCATGATATTGTTTCATAGAAATAAACATAGATGTTTATAATAGATGAATCATAAAATAATGAAATAACATATTCCATGAGAGCATAAAATAATCCATGAAATTTTGTAATACACATACACATATGAAATGATTTACATATTTGTGAAGACTTATTTCCAGGACCATTATAGTGGAAAAATACCTCTACAGAACTGGGTTCACTCCCTCTTCCAACCATATATTACTAAAATGAGTTCACTCCTCATTCTAGTCATGCCTATATCATTAGATCTAAATACTTACCAAATGTATTAAAGGGACATAGATTTACCACCTATCATGTAATTAAAACCATACATATGTGTTCCACATTAATAGAAATAATTAATTATATCATAACCCATGAAAATAAATAGGTTTTATAAACATTTCAATATTTCATAACCCATGGAAAAGTAGATAAATTCATAAAAATTATTCCATAATAAAAATAAACCATCCAAATAAATAATAAGGATGGTATCCTTGGATAATATACCCAATAAATCATAAGTGACGTCCAATAATATTAAATTATATGTAAAATGGTTTTGAATGATCACTTGAAATAATTATTGAGGAATACATCCTTTCCAATTTTAAAACATTTTTCATACCCCTATAATTAAAAAGAAATAAATTTTATTTTAAAGGAACTTTATAAACTTTAAAATAAAACTTCAATTCATTAAGGATTTATGAAAGAGAATTTTTCTTTCATTCGGTATAAGTTAAAAAATATTCTTTTTCATATTTTTGTTATAAAATCCATGTAGTGACTCATTTAGAAAATGAAAACAATATTCCTTTCAAACTTTTTAGTAATAATTTATACATGGGTAAAAATAAATTTAAAAAATTATAGAAGAATAGTAAAGATATTTTTTGGTTGGGTTGAAAAATAAAGAGGGGGGTGAATTGATTTCCTACTTAAAATTTCTGTTAAAAACTTTATGATACAAATCCCCCAATTTGAAACAGCCTATTTAATTAAAGGAGTAGAGATATAAATGTTTAATTGGTCAATATTTTTCTCAAAGGGTGATTAGTCTTCACTTGAATTAGTGTAAAACACTTATCCAACTTTTGAAAAATGTTTACTGAATTAAACACATATACACACTAACCAAAACTAACTATCAGAGTTAATGTAATTTTTTTTTTGAAATTATGAGCAGTAGAAAATAGAAAAACATAGTATTACAAAATATAGTACACAACAGAATTGAACAAGAGGTTCAGTATTAAGTCAAGACTTAATCCTCTCCACTTGGTGATCAACTACCCCCAAGAAATTTATATTAACAATAAACATGATACATAACCTGTATTGGGATTTACAACAGTTTTCAAAAACTGTCCAGGTCTCACAAACTCTAACATAGTTATTCATGGAAAAAATACACAACCAAGCCACACACGGCCTCTTCCACAGTTACACGTGGGAAACAAAAATACATGGAATTTTTGGTGTGAGGATTTTCAGTATCCTTCAGTTTAAGAATAGGAGACATTATGTATATAAAAAAAAAACACACACAAATTATAAATGTAAAATAAAGAAAAAACTAGAGATAATGTTATAAATATTGAGTTTAGAAGGCTCTATGTGTTTTCATTTAAGCTCTTGAGTCCTTGAAGTGAAGAAATTTATGTTCGAGTCCTTCTCTAGAAGTAGTCTCCAAAACAGAGTTTTATAACTCCAAGTTCTAGCTTCCAAGTACTTAAGTATTCTGCTTCTTGGTTTGAAACAGATTCAAGGAAGCACGAAATGTAGTCTTGAATTTTTCCTACCAAATGATATTTATGAATCTCTTGGGTTCACAATGTAATTTCTGGTGGGTTCATCTTGTTTTTAAGACCTAGCATGTAATATTCCTCACTCATATATGTCTCCTATAGCTCAGTCTTCTATTTTATATTTGAGGTCTGAAAATAGGAATGAAAAATCATGTGCGGTCTTCCTCTTACCTTGTACTCTCTCCAGATACGGTCTCTAGATATATCTACAATTAGAATTAATTAATTTCATAAGCATTAAATTTACCAAAAATGACCATTAGAATAATCTCCAAAAAAATGAAAAAGTATAGAGTAGAAGGGTATAGTTATCGGTAGACTGGTAGCGGTAGCCTTGTCAACAGAAGGCTTCATGGGTAGGCTTCATCAGTAAGCTTCATCAGTAAGATTCATCGGTAGGCTTCATAAATAAGCTTCATTGTTAGGCTTCATCGGTAGGCTTCCCATCTATAAACTTATAGAAGTTACCTCTAGCGGTAACTCTACAACAATAGACTTTGAGTGGTAGACTCATATTTATAACTTATTAGTATGGTTTCTCAGAAGTAAACTATAATGGTAAAATTCTTGCAGTAACCTCTAGCAGTAACCTCTAGCAGTAACCTTCCAGTGGTAACCTCAGAAGTAACCACTAGAGGTAACCTCAAGTGGTAACCTCTAGTGGTAACCTTCCAGCGGTGATCTCTAACCCTAACCTCTAGCGGTAACCTTCCAGCGGTGACCTCTAGCGGTAACCCCTACTTAGATAAAAGTTTCACTGTATACTTAAGAAAGAGAATAATGGTAGTGAAAATAAATAATTTTTATATGATATGAACTAATGAAGCATAATTATCATATAAATGAAACATGATTTGAGATTATCAAAAAACGTGAGTCCAATAATCTCTCCCTTTTTGATAATCGCAAATTATGTCTGTGAAATTTAAATTTAAGTATCATTAAATTAGGGTTAAGAAAATTTTCTAATCTATTAAGTGGTGTCAATATATAGATATTATGTATTAGAATATACAGTTATAGAAATGTCATATATTTAAGGGCTCCAATCTAAAAAATTCTACCCTTTGTGATTAGAAAAAAGAAAATAAGACAAAATGAGATAGAAGTAGATTATTGTATTAATTAGGAAAGAGTACAATATAAAATAATATTACAATAATATCTATCAAATATGATAGCCCACATTCAATCCACATAAAATATTTCCAAGTGATCTTTGCCTTTGGGAGCTGAGGAGGCAACGTCAGAAGATGAAGGGATATACTGAGGTATAACAGTATGCAAGGTAAGAGGAGATGCTACAGAAGCATCAGTAGACCGATAATGAGTAAATCAATGGGGAATTATAAGAGTCAAGATTCTGATGGCCTATGAAAGAGTCATGAAAGGGGAAACACTAGTATATCCTGATGCAGTTGAGTAAGAAGGAAAGGTTGAAGGGACAATAATGGGAGTACAATCCACATGGAGAAATGAAAAAAATAAGATTCCTGAAATCCATAATGATGCTTCCTCCTCTTTTCATAGCTAATATGAAATCATCCATATTATCCATGATATTTTCCAATGTAGGAGTCAACTATCTAAGAATGAAAACTTGATCCTTAAAATCCTGAGAGACAGGTGTGATCATCAAGTTCTCCAAAAGTAGCTTGAAGTGGCCATCCATCTGATGCTTAGTGTAAAACCATTTATAATAGAAGTAAACCAGCTCATTGATGGCCTTATGGTATTGGGAATCCTTCATCAAGTAATATCCTAAAATCTTATGAATGTATCTAGTAGTGGAAATGACTTGAGTTAAAGACTAAGGTACTGAGGTACTTAGACCATAGAGATTCTCCATTTCTTCTATAACAACTGACCTAAAGGCTTCTAGATCAACAAGAGGAGAGGCTGAGGAGGAAGCAGATGCACATAGATGTGGCATGGTCAAAGCTACTGTCTACTTAAAAGACTTGGTCAATTAACTGATCAGACTCTTCTCATCATCATCCTGACCAGTCACATGTGCCTCTATAGACTTCTTAAATTCCCAAAAAACATTGACCATATGGTGAACAACACTATTAACACACTTAATTTATTTTTCCACTTGATATCACTAAGCCATATATGAGTCTAAACTCACAATCAAATATTTCACAGACTCCACAAATTCTAGAAAGGTTTTGAAGTGATTATGGAATTCCTTTACTTCATGTAGAAAGTTGGAGTGAAAGATAGATATTATTATTTTTAAAGAAGATGTGAAAAGATATTGATTTAGAGACACTATTCTCTCTATCCCAATAGATATCTCATCAAAGTGTCTCTTTAAAAATGATTTTAATGACTCTAATTCATCCTTATTCACATAATCCTAAGGCAGAAGAACCACTAGTTTCACTATAGTGGTCTTTGAAATAGAAATAATTGGAGGGATTCTGTTAGGTTTTTCATCTTCAGAATCTTTATAGTCTAAGTCCAAAAAAATGAATCCCAATTTTTCTGACCAATCTTCTATCTCATGAAAAATAGAAATAAACCTGTGGAAACAGGTTCATACCACTCACATGGAGCATCCTCCTAGACCATTGAATTATCCTCTTCCAGTCTCCCTTTATCAACTAAACTAGCAGGAGAGTGTACTGCTACTTCTTCTACAGAATCTTAAACTACTGCCATATGAATTCTAGATCCAACCAATTCGACACCTTCTAATTCTTCAATCACGGCCATTACTGCATGTAATATCAAAGGACTAATACTTAGGCATTATTATTTACTTTCATCAACAGCTGTCTCAAAATACTCATGATCAAATTCAGCTTCATCCACCTCCTCTAAGGTATCTCCAATAGTAATGTATCTTAAGACATTCTATTCTCCTTATTCTTTAGTGGTTTCCTCATCATCACTATCCCTTAGGAAAATCTCTCTTCTGGGAAATCTCCTTGGTGGACTAATCTCTCCAAAAAATAAAGTACCAACATGAGGACTTAATGGAAGATCGGGATCACTCCTATCATTCAAAGAAGAATCCTCTCTTTCTTACACACCAGAAACCTCCTCTTCTACATCAGAATATACTAGCTCCACTTCATTAGGTTTTTAACCTAGATCTCTTTTGTCCTCTATCCTAGTAGGATGGTCAATAGGGTTTAATTCCTCATATATCTTAGCCTCATCATCCACCCATTCTCTTTTTCGAGGATTCTAGTTTATCTTTATATACATGCAGATTATTTTGGTAATACAGAAGTTGTCCCTTATAACTATGGTTTCATCCTTATTTTGAGAAACACCTTTTACATTCAACATAGAAGATATCAAATTGGTATAAAATAAAGAATTTGACTTGGAATCAGGCCTAGTCATATCCTCTAACTGAACCATAAACATCATGCAAATATTTATCCTTTGTCTATGCTTCAAAAGATACAACAAAAATATGTCATCATACTTCAAAGTAGAAAAGTCCCCTCTCCTGGGACTCAATAAATGTGGGAAAAATTTAAATAGTAATATGTTTTCCCTATCCATCTCAGTAGAAATTACATTCATAGGGATTCCATTCCCTATTAGTTAGACCAGATCCTCTTCATAGAAGAAATACTCACTGGTGGGAGGAAACACTCCTGAGTAGTAGTCGAATATGAATTCATGTGGGAATCTTAAGCATTCATCCCATTCAACAGAAGAAAATCTCAAACTTACTCCATTTAACTTAGAAATCATTCAATTCTCATCCTCAGACTGTTCAAACTTCAAAAACTCATAAAACTATTTTACTAGATTTGGGTAACATGGTCTATTATTTTTTGAAAAACATTATACCCAATCCTAAGCTTCGAGTGCCTTCAGCACTAGAGACATGCTCGACAATATCCATTCCAAAATTAATTCCTTTTCAACCATAATTTCTCTCTTCAAAAAATTTGGATTGATCGGCGTTTCCAGAACATTTCTTCCACCGATAGACTCAGCTCGAGGTCTCTTGGGGTTTGGTGCATCTCCTTCATCCCCAACCATCCATCTCTTTACTCTTGAGATTGTGATCTGATGTGGTTCATGGGTTTTAGCAGAATGTTAGGTTCAAATATTTGGGATAAAAAGGTTCGGGAGATGACTGAAGTGGATTGAAATGTGGCTTTGACTTTGTTTTTATCATTTAGGGATCGAAAAACAAATCGAGTAAATGAAATAAATAAAATTACAATGTTTCTGATTCCGAAAGAAAAACACTAAGTCTAGGACCTATCAATAATGTCGAATAACAGTAAGGTTTCAACAGTTCGATCTATCGATGAGGTCCAACGGTGAGGTTCAATGGCGAGGTGTCTTAAAGGTGAGGTCCAACAATGAGGTTCAACGGTGAGGTGTCCTAACGGTGATGTGTCCTAATGGTGAGATTCAACGGCGATGATCCCTAATAGTGAGGTTCAATGATGAGGTGTCCTTAACTAAAATTTTTTATACTTAACTCATGTTTGATGTAATTTATCGTATCAGAATTTAGAGGATTTGTGAATATATCATCTAATTGATGTTCAGTGCCAATAAATTAAAGATTGATATCACCTATTTGATAATGATCTCTCAAAAAGTGATGTCTCACATCAATGTGATTTGACAAAGAATGAGATACTGAAATTTTAGAGATTTTAATAGCACTTTTTTATCACAATTTATAGAGACATGTTTGAATTGATATACATAGTCTAGTAAAGTGTGTTTTATCCATATAATTTGAGCATAACAACTACCAGCAGCTATATATTCAGCATTATTAGTGGATAATGAAACCGAATTTTATATATTATTAAAACGATAAAACGTTCCTAAATAAGTAAATACTTGATATAAGTTTATTATATAGGATTTAAATGGAATACATATCATGTTTGGACTCTAGGTAAGGGTTTTGTTAACTTAATTTTCATTCATTGGGATATACTTCTACTTCATTGACAATGTTATACCAAAATTATGTGTGAAATAAAATTTGGTTGTTTAATATTGTATATCCACTTTTTTTGGTTTTATAATTTTTACACATGATCCCTTAATTGATTAAATTTTATCTTTAATGACAGGTTATTTATAAGTATTATTTGTCTCAATATTGTTTTTTTGAGACAGATCTTGTATTCTGATTCTAATTAATATTATAAGGTATATATTCCACATATTGAGATATTATATTTTGAATTTCTCTTTCATAATGATATTTAATGTTCCTTTTAAGTTACCAATTTCATGATATATTTATTCAAATTTTATAAAAATTACAATGGTTTTCATGGTCTCAATTATAATTCATTGAGACATAATTCATATTATGCACCATGATTTATTTTATATAGAGTACTTACTATGATACAAATGAGTTTTACCATATAATTTCATGGAAATTATGGGTTTTATATAATCATGTTATGTTCTATCATTTGATGAATTTTTTATTTAAGTATTATCCAAGTGGAAAGTGTTTCTATTCTAAAACGTCCTTCTTTGATACAAGTTTTGATTGATGCACTTATATTCATTTATATGGTGTTGAAGAATCCCAGGTATTTCAAGCATGGTTTAAGAAATATTGAAGATCCAATAATTCTTAATGAGTTGGGTTATTATAATTGTTGAAAACCTTACTTGAGGAACTCATAAGTCTAATTTCACTTGATCTTGTTTTTATGAAGTTACATATCATGGAAGGAAGTTTCATGATGCAAGTATGTGTTTTTTGAGAAGGGGAAGAGGTTGGTTAAATAATTTTTGTTTGTGTTATGAGTTAATTATAGATATACATAGTCATATTTCAGAATAGTTGATCCACATAATTGATTTAGTGATGCATATTTCACGTAACCATTTTTTCTATGTAGGTGATTCACTTAGCCATTTTTGAAACCTAGAAAAATCACATTTTTGATTCAACCATGAAACTAAATGTGTCACATAGAAAAATGATTAATGTTTCTAATTTTAGAATTCACATAACCTTTTTCAGTGATATATCCAAGTGTTTCAATTAGATGAATGCCCTATATAACCAAATTCCCATAGTTGAGTTTCACATATTCGATTAATATATAGAATATTTTAAAATAATTTATGTAGCTGATTTGAAATATTGTCAATTGATAAATCATGTAGTTGATTTTCTACATAGCTGATTGAGAATCATGTAGCCAATTTTTTATGTATTCCTTTATTATTCATGAATCAAATTTTGAGTTTTCTCTATATCCGAATTGATTTTCTGTAGGTTTTTAGAATTAAACATTTAGAGGTGATTTCATTATGATGTTTCATGGAAAATTTTGAATGAATTTTTAATAACATGATTTAGTTTTTTAATTCCATAATGGATATGTGGTTGTTGACTACAGTTATAGAGATTGTGGTGCTATTATGATTATGTGTCCCTCTCTTTGCTGGAGCAATTAATGCAATGGAATATTTGGATCAGGTAACATGAAAATAAAGAGGTTTTGAAAAAAGGAGTCTAGATCTAGGTTTGAACCTTAAATGATCAAAATATGATGAAACTCATGTATTCATATGATCAAATATGAGTGTATGAATATTTTTATAGAACATTTCAAGACTACATTGTGAGATATTTTCTTGTGTATTTTTTGAGGATCATGGTAGTGGATCATCATCTTCTATTTCTATTGTGACTTGGTTTATTTGGTGATATTTTTTTATTTTTTTTGTTTTCCTATACAATACCACATTTCAATGAAATACCACATTCATATAAAATTCCACATTTTTATGTTATGTAACATTCCCAATTTAAATAACCATAGATTTTATTATGATTTCAAAATATTATTCCATGTTTTATTTTATGGTTTCATGAACATATGCTATCGATTAAATTCTAAACACAACATTTTATTACTATCAAATATTTCCTCATCATTATTTCTTAAGATTTCATGATTAAATTCAGTTATTCACGATCTTTTTCCCATAATCATGTATATTATTGGCATATAGACTACTGATAGTTTCTATATGTTCCATTAATAATTTTTCACCCTAAATTATATTTTAACACACTATATTTTTATGTTTTTCCATTTTAATAGGTCATTATAGGTGATGATCTGAATTTGGTCAGATTATAATGGATTTTTGAATAATGATGTCATTTTAATTTATAGATTCATGATTTAGTATATTCCTTATATCAAACATTCACAAAACATTTAATTCTAGAATTTGGTGGCATTTTATGTTTAGTGTAATATTTATGTTTTTTATATGATATCTGAAAGTCTATGTTTTGGGTAATTAAACTCACAATTTCATTTTATATATAATTTCATTTGTTATAGTTTGTTTTCAAATAAATTTTAATTTCTTCCATGTTTATATTTAAATTTTACCATTTTCTAAGAGGATATTTTTCCTAATACATTTCCCCTTTTTCTCATCACACCCATTTTATATTCTATTACTATGTAAAAGTAGGTATAACATTTGGAAAAATATTAATTTCTTAATTTTGATTTATTTTTTATAGAAACTTTTAAATATACATTTTATTTATTTCAATGATTTTATTTTATTTTTTTCTAACCAATTAATCAATTATCCATGATAGATTACTCGTACCATTTTTCATAATAAAAAATATAATGAAAATAATCCCAATATTTATGTATAATTACATAAAATCAAATGTATAATATGATTTATAGGAATGAAATCTCGAATAAATATTTTATCAGTCAACTCCTTTGTCTTCCCTTTTCATCAATTATTTATGAAAAAAACTATCTATCATTGAATTTTCTAATATTGTATCCAATATTAAATTCCATCCCATTTAAACATTCATGTCACCTTATATATGGTATTTGAGGAAATGTAGTTTCAAAGGGTAATTAATTGTATGTGGATGGTCACATGGACTCAATTATTTTTCCTTGGAATTATCACATGTCCACTTCATTCTTCCACATTCCCTAATACTACCTCATTTTTTATTTCCCTATAATTTTAATATATTCGATTATTATATTGAGATTATATCTACTTTGAACTTTCTTGATATGATTAAATAGACACTCTACACATTGTGAATGATATATAACATATTATCTCTAATTTGAGTGTATTCACCTGTATAAATATGTCATTCAATTGATTAGTTAAAACAATTTGTAATGTTTTATATTCATTTTTAATACATCAGTAAATATTTTAATGAAAATCACTCACTTTTTAGTCATGTTTTTCGATTATTAGTATCATCAAATTTTCATATTAGAATGAATTTTATACCACATGAATTTTTTATATAACTAATTAAATTAAATAGGTAAATTGTGATACGGTTTTGAAGGATTATTAATTAATTTTGTAGGCCATATAGAAAACATATGTATATATATATAACATTATTTAATAGGTTGGGACAAAATTATATGTCTATCACATTAATTACTCAAATTAGAAAATCACAAAAAACTATTATGACATATAATAGTTGTATTTTGAATTTTCCATTTTCCCATAGACCAAAATTAGTTATCAATTTCAATTATTTTATAAAAAATATGTAACTACCATTTCCCAATATGTCATGGTCTAGATATAGGTATCCCTTTCCATTATAACGTGGATGAGAAATGGTTAATTTTTATGAACTTTTATGAAGGTTTAGTTTAATAATAATTACATGTGATATTATATAATTATGTATAAGTAATATTCAAATAGCATGTAATATTTTCTACATGTTCTGTTGAGACCAAGAAATATTAAGGGGTTCGAGAAGTAAAAAATAGTTGGGTATGAAGAAATAATGATTTCTATAAGTGTTTCATTTTATCATCTATCATAAATCACATTATTATATTAATATTTTGTCATTAAGTTCCAAACATAGATGTGTTTGAGATATAGAGTCCAACAGATCGTGTACAACAGACTGAGTCCAATAGACTGATGATAACACCAACTCTTTTCACAATTTCATTAGACTATGATATTTTTGAAAGTAAAATTATGATATGGTTTTCTATTCTTTAGAGTACTAAATATGATAATCATTCTATGAAATTCATGATCCTAGATAAATTTGGTCAAATGAAGAAGTTGGTATAACTTGGTGGAACTGTGGTTCCTAAACAAGGATAAGTGTGGTTGAAGTTGTTTAAAATGAAGAGATATATGAAGTATACCAGAAAAATAGGCAAAAAGATTAATATTTGAAGTGATAATGTCTCAAACATACATCTCCAAGAATATTAATAGGATATATTACACTGGATACACTTTTAAAAAGTCATTAGATTTAGTATATCAGATGGAATTTTACAAAGTCATCAGGAAAATTCAAATGTAATTTTTTTGATAGTCATCCAATAGAGAAGTTTTTATGGAATCTCAGATGCAAAGGGAGTATAAAATATTTTATCAAAAGAAGTTACTCAAAGATACCAAATTAGTGGGAACAAGAAAATATTACCGAGTGAAAATTTTTTAAGTTTACTAGATGGAGGAGTTCCTATAAATTTTTAATGGATGATAGTTTTTTAAAGTCATTTAAAATGTTTTAAAAAATGTAATAAATTTTTTGATGATGAGATAGATTTTCAAAACTTCAATAATGATGAAGTAAGGATCATGATTCTATTCAAGATATATGAAAAGTGTAAATAACATTGATCCTACGTTTTAAGGATTTTTTTATGAATATTGTCAACTCCTATTAACTCAATGGCTTCAATATAGTCAGTTGAAGAAAGTATGAATAGGGTGTTCAAAGAATGAGTGAGAACATTTAATTTGAATTTAACTCTACTCTCTACCACTTAGGGTAAATGATGTCTATATAAATGGGAGAGGCTGCAAGGATAAAAGGATGGACAATATTTTTTTTGGGAGAAGTGTTGAATAAGGGAAGTGTTGATTTACCCAAAAAAGTTTTCTAATAAATTGGAATTGTATGAATAATATTAAAAAAGTTATTAGAAAAAAAGTGGTGATTATATTAATAGGTGATTAATATACTAGACCGAGTTCATCATACCAATGGTATTGAATAGAAAAATGATAATACATAAAGTATCATAAAAAATTACAAGAAGAAGTTCTTACTCACTAATGTGTAAGAAAGTATTGTAGAAGAATAACCTATAGGAATTCAAGTGTGTATAAATAATTATAGTCAAAATATAAGAAATCATGTTGGTGGAGGTTCTATTATTATTGAAAAAAAATTCTATCATATTATCTATGTGAGTGACACAGGCAATATCTATTTACAATTGTTCTTTTAAAGTGATGGATATTTCCTACTTATTGTAACCACAAAAGGTTTGTTTTATAGTATATGTGTGGTATTGTATTATTTTCAAATTATGCCAAATAATAGATACTATTATTGATTAGTAAACTTTGTAAATAGTTTTATTCCTATTTGTGTGATGGTTTTTTTACAGTGGAGTCAATTATCCCTAAACAGAGGAAAATGTTGTTCTCAAATAAAGAAACAATAAAATGAATTGATAAATGATTCAACCCCCTATCATTGAACACACAGGTCATAAAAAATCCTTTAAATTAGTATTAGAGAAAATGTTACCTATATTGACTCAAGGATGTCTGAATATTAAAGAATAAGAATGTTTCAAGGGGTTGTACGAACTCTATTAACAACAAGGGGATTCTTATTATTTAAAAATAGAACTATCATATTTCAATGATAGAATGCTACCAGATTTGTTTTCTATTTTCTATGATGTTCTTTAGGCTATTATAGATTGTTTCACTCATCCTAGTGAGGGTGTTCCTTTAATAGTCATAGATAAGAAGAACTTGAAGATTTATGGGTGTGCTAGAAATTCTATACCTTTTTCACTCTCTAAAAGTTTATTTCAAAGGAAAAAAGGAATTATAAGAGATAATGAAGTCTGTGTTACACATTGACCTATAAAATCCTTATTATTTGGTTCTTTTTTTTTCATATTTGGTTTTTCCTTCAATTTTTTGGTTGATTTGTGATTTTTTTTTCATTTTGGAGATTTTATACAAGGTTCATGATTAGCCCACATAGTTTGTCTAACTATATAAAAACCATGTAGTTTGGATATATGACTTTTTTGAACCATTTTATAAGATTATCACGTGATTTTTCTAACCATGAGTCCCAAACATTTGGATCCCAATTTTTTCCAGTGAGGGGTGCATGATTGTTGAACTATTTGGTTAACTGTGCATCTAAATAGTGAGACGTGACCATAATTTTAATTGTTTTATGTTTTCCAAAAATTAACTCTTAGGCATAAAACCCCAAATGAGTTATTTTCCTCCCCATTAAACCATGGCATCTGATGGAGCCTAGGGATATCCTCTACTTTTCTTCCACCTAATTTTTTTAGGTTGTTCTTTCGATTTCTTAGTGTTGTCATAAAAGTATGGACTCCAATCCTGTTCACCTTCCCTCTTCTTATTCTTTCCTCCTTATTCAATCCCTAGATTCATGATTAATAAACTCCTAGGAGGTATTTCAACCAAATGTGTTTTAGTTCTTAATGTTATGGTGTGAAGATCATGTATTGGGTCTTTATCTCTCTCTTTCTTGAGGTTTCATTCAATACACACCCATTTTGAAGTAGGTGGTTCAGTGATTTCCCTTTTTCATTATAAAAAATACTTTATTGAGCTTTAAAAACTCATTTAACCAAAATTATTAGTTTTTATAATGGTGTATAAAGTGTTAGAAAATCATTTCAAAAAGTGGGTGGCTTTTTAATAGGTTTTGAAAGATGTTTGGTGCATTACATATGTGTCATGAAATGTTTAAATGGGTTTAAATTATTTTTTGATTATTTAAATTGATGAAATTGGATTTCTAATGATTTATTATAATTTTATTTTGTGATTGAAGTATTGTTTGGTTGAGTTACTTGATTATTATGAATTATTATTGGTTTACCATGTGAACCCCCTTAGTTGTGATAAATTTTTTTATTTATTCTTCTTGACTACTTTCTTTGGTGCTTCCCATGAACACATTTACAAATATATTCATGTGGTTAAGCACAAATATATTTATTTTCATTCATATATATATATAGGTGTATTTATATATATCTGGTAGTTCATAGGAAGTTTCCTTTGAAAACATGGATCTAAAATTGGTTCTTGGTTTTAAATGTGACATAAATGACTTATTTTAATGTTAAATTTCATTTAATTTCCATTCATTCTTTTTTTGAGGGTTTCCCAAGATTTTATGGAGGAAAGGGTGAGTTCTCATAAATTTGGCCAAACAGTGAGCCCAATTCCAGATTTAAAAAAAAAATTATTCCTTTATAACTCCTTCATTTTTCAACATTTTTCATCCATTATAATTCCTAATTATCATTACTTTACCTATTAACACAACCATATTAATTTGGACCATTTAGGAATCCATAATAATGTTGGATATGGGTTTTTATTTAAGGGATTGGGCCTGCCCGAAAGCCCATTTCCTGCATTAAAATTATTTTCTAAATATTAAATATATCCTTAAATATTTACATTTTTTTAGTTATTCCAACTATTCCCCTAGACCATATACTCATGGAACGTCCCCATGCTATTCTGACCCTTTTTGGGGCTCGGTTTCATCGAGAATATGGATGAAACTTCTCTAAATATATCATATCTCCCAGATTTGAAGAGGTAAATTGATTATTTCATAACTATTTCATTTATCACTATTTTCCGCCATACAAGTTCCTAAATTATATATAAAACCTTTTAGAATCTCACTTGAATGTTTTTCTATTTTCAAATATAGATACTAGTGTATTTGGGGTGATTTCTTCAATATTTTTCAAGGTAAGTGATTCCTTCTATGTTTCTTCCTTTTCCCTTAGGGTTTCCTCCCTCTTTCATTATGTTCTAAAATGTCCAGAAGTTAGGGTTCGAACCTAGGGTTTGATTTGGTATCTTTTTGGTCAAATATTTTGTTCTAGTGCTGGATTTATCTTCCTTGTGGTGCGGCGGTGGTGTGGTTGATGTTTTACACCAAGTTTTGAGGGATTCGACACTTTTTGTAGGTGGTTCCATGTGTGAACAATTATTGATGAGTTATCTTGATGTATTTACTCATTATTCATATTCATAATATGTTTTATATGGTTTAAAAACTATTCATGATTGATTTTGTAAAGATTTTAATTCTATTGTTGTATTTTAGCTTGAAATTGGGTGTTTTTCATGTGTAACACTTGGGGATTTTTTGGGTGTATTTTAGAACATATGAAACTGGTTTACTAAGTTTTTTTTGGGATACCAATTCTTCTTTGGTAGGGTCTTGGTGTGACAATGGGTTTGAAATAAGTTTTTTGGAATAGGTTTGTTGTGTAAAACTTTGTTATTCATCTTGAGAATATTTTATGGAAATGGGTGTATTCATTTGTACATTTCATGGTATTATCCACGGTGATTTTATAACACTTGAAAGTCGTTTTAAAAATGTCTATAGGGATTCCAATTCTACTTTGGTAGTGTTTTGGTGTGGTTTTGTCCTTGAAATTTGGTTTTGAAGTGTGTTTTATGAGCAAATATTGGGTATACTCTTTGGAATTGTTTTATGAAAGATTTGAAAGATTTAATGATTTATGTAAGTGGTGAAATTTTTTTGGAAAACTGTTTTGGAGTGTGTATATTTTGAAATGGTATATTTTAAATGTGAAAGGGGATATTTTGTGTTGTGTTCCATAATGTAAATGTTTTATAATTTTTTTGAAGGATTTACTAAAGTTTGTAAGAGATGTGAAAGTGATGTGGGATGTTTTGTGTGAGTGTAATGTGAAAAATGGATTTTGTTTATGAAAAGGGTATTATGTAACATGTTAGTGGACTGTTATGTGAGTTGGAATATCTTGGATTGGTTTTATAAATTTTTTTAATGGATTTCTGGAAGTGTAAAAGAAATGTGAAAAGTGTTGTGGGATATTTTGGTGCGAGTCAGATTTCAAAATTAATTTGAATGAAAAGTAGAATTTTGTGACTTTTTTAGTATAGATGTGGGACTTTTTGGTGAATTTGTGATGTGGAAATGATATTTTCATATGAAAATTATATTTATTGACTTGTTGAACTTGTTTGAGCACAAGGGGAAAACTTGGGTGTCTAGGTTGGTGGACGTGTACTAGTATGGTAGTGAATCCATGGGGTTTGGCCTCAATTTCACTTAGCAAGATTGATGCTTACTAGTATAACTAAACTATGATGATGATGATTGGGGAACACTAGGTTATGGGTATGTTCCCTGTTATTGGATCGTGCATGAGAATGGATATTTGTGATGGTTACTCTCACCGAGATACGAAGTACCTGAGACCCACAACGAGCAAGTGCCTAGGGGTTATTTCCTATTGCTTGTGCTCATTAGATCCTTTGTACTTACCATAGGCATATAATATATTTGGATGGAAAATTCAGTATCTTTGGCATTTATTTTAAAAATATTGATTCTTTAAATTATCCCACTTAAGAACTGAGTTTTAAGCTGCATCTTTTAGAAATTGTAACTAGAAATTACATGTTTTTGAAAACTTGCATGCTTTTCATCTTTGAATGTTTATCGCATGGAATCTCTTAGTGGTGGTATCTTAATAGGAATTGTCTCACACCCTACTTACACCCTTGGTTGTAAGTAGACTTTTTTATTTTTTTTGTCGTCGGTTGGGTACAGTTTTTAGTTCTAGTGGTTCTGGTTTCTAGTAGGTCATTGGTGGTGAAGTCTTTTGGAGATGGCATGAGGGAGGTGCCCCTTTATAGGAGGGTTCTTGGGATATTTTTATTTTGGTTTTGTACCTTGGTTATAGTCTTGTTGAGTTATAAAATATGCAATTCAGTTCTGATTTTTTTAAAAGATTGTTTGGTTTGAAAAATCCAGATTCGTTTTTATTGTATTCTTTTGTTGTTTTAAGTTAATAAACTCATGTAAATCGTTCCAAATTATCGTTTTATGATACCCAGACACTTGTTCTAGCTTGTGGGGATCTCAAATGCCCTTCGGTCCATGTCACGGGCTAGGTTTGGTGCCGGTTTCGGTGGAAACCAGATCTGGTTCGTGAAAAAATGCTATCAGAGGAGATTCTCTCTCTTTGGGTCATGTTATTTGGGGAATAGTCGGGATAGTTTGGAGTTAGGATTACTAGGCCTTTTTTTGGGCCGAGTTGGGTGCCAGTTTTGATGGTGACCAGATTCAGTTATATGGGATGATGGATGGTTAATGACATGACTGGATGAGTGCTGGGATAAATATGAGGAGGGTCCCTAGTGTGGCACAGGAACATGCATGTGTGGGGCCCATGGGGTACCATTGGGGGATAATCTAACCACTGAACCGTTTGTTTTCAAAGATATGTTTTAAAAAGGAAAAAATGATGTCTTGATGAGTGGTTTGTGATGGTGTGTATTATGTGTTTTTGAAAATTTTGATGTTGTGGAATATTTTGAGTCCAAGAACCGCTCTTATTTGAACAATGTTTTGGTTTTGTGTTTGGTCTGTAAGTTGGGTTGAAGGGATGATTAGTGGTCTCCTCAAAGAATATTTTGGGAAGACTTTATGGTGTTTCCCCTCATCTGTTTTGATCTGGTTGAGGTATGTCTTGACCAATGGACCAGGTTGGTTGGGTCCTTGGGTTTAATTGTAGGATAAGGTACACCCCATTAAGGGTTAGAGCACAACTGAAGTACAGCCCAAGTTGTTTAACCATTGGAAGATCTTCTAGTTGATCAATGTAAGGAATCTTTTTCTTGAGATTTTAGTTTGAGTCTACACACTTTTTTTCTAGTTTTTGTGTATCCTCTTGTAGTAGAAGAATGATCATGGAAGGTGGAAAGAGACCTTAGCCTCTTCAGTTTCCTGAATTTCCAAAGGTGTAAGTGGTCTAGGGTTGTTAGCATGGATGGGTATCTGGATGGTGTCTAAGAGGTCATTTCGGTCCTTCATAGTCTCCACAAAAAAGGAGTTCACGTTAAACTACCAGTGTGGGAAATCTGGTCACGAGAGGATATTGTGGACACTTTCTAAAATTGTGTGTTGTTTGTGGATGTTGTATAAGGCCCCTCTCCATGCATTATTTATATCAGTCTTAATGGTCATGTTCGGTGACGCCTTGTGATGTCATGCACTTGATTGACTATAAAGGTGTAAGTCATGCAATCCTCTGAGAGTCTCTATTATGTTGGGAGAATGTATCCCTTAGAAAAACATAAAAATCTTCTATTTTAGAGGAAGGTGAGTATATGTGTTCTTTACATCTATTGTTTCTCACTCGATGAAACAAGGTGTGATGTGTGCAAATATTCTAATCCCTTGTTTCAGTGAAATATTGAGTTAGGGTAAAGTAAGTTTGAAATGTGTTATGTATTGGAAATCTTATCTGGTATTGCAGTGTAGTTGTTGGTGGAACCGAATGAAGAATTCTTGTTTAGGGGGTTTCCAAAGCCTAACTACAAGGTCTAAAATGATTCAATCATTTGAACTCTAGCCATAGGTCTCAGAGAGAAGTTGGATCATAGTCAGGGGAAATCCCAGGGTCGTTTAAACCCTTGTATAAATATCCTATCCTAAGTATAAAATATAGGAAGAGTTTAAACCTATGGTGTCAACATATTTCTTCTATTGTTCTCGTTCAGTGGAAATTGGTGGAGGACCTTGTACCCATGTCATCACCTAATGTCATTACCTCCCCCTTTGGTTTCCATTGACTCATTATAGAATGGTTAGAAATTTGGATAGACATGTTGAGGACACAATTTGTGCACAATTAGTAATGACTATGTGCCAGGAAGCCGTGAGGAAAGAATGATCTGCATAATTAGTGCATGGTTTCCCAAACTATGCAGACTAACCCTACGCCCTTCCCAAATCTTTAATTTGTTTTGGTTCTTTCTATGTTGTCCCATGCTGGTCTATTAGGATGGTTGGTTCATATGCTGGGGAGACATAATATGATTCTCATGTATGATCCTTCATAAACTTTGAATGGAATTATACCCTTTTTAATGGGGAGTTCATTCAGGCCTCCCCCGGTTAGTGTCCTGATTCTATCTCAGAAAAATATAGGTTTTCTCTTATGGTGGGGTTCCTATTTGTGTCCCCTGATACCAATAGATCATATTTATCCATGGTCTTGGCATGGTGGTAAAATGGACTTCCAAAAGATATTTCTTGAAACTATTCTTAAGACCATTGAAGCATTCCAAGGGATTATTAAAATGAAAATTAATTTAAAAATTAGTTTGAAATATCGTTTTTGAAATTTTATTTTAAATTTTAGTTTGTAATTTTCATAGAGGTTCTATAATGGTTTAACTCTAAATGGTTTTAAATAGGGTTTTGAGAAAGTTGCTATTACTTTTAATTTATAAGGCCCATTTGGAACCTTGTAATATTTCTTCTAAACCTTCTTACACCCTCATGGAATCCCTTTCATTATAAGGGTGGTTTCACATATACAATTATTGGATGTGGGATGTGTATTCTATTTAACTCATGTCCATCCATGATTAGGGCATTGTTTATTTATTTTCTACCTCACCTACCTGTTATATTAACATCATTGGATCCTAGGTGTTTTAGTACGGAGTGTGAGATTCTATTTTCTATGTATTGATTAGATATACTTGATCCACATGTTATGGAAAGGCCTTAGTGGGTTGTGCCACTAGTGTGGCTATTTGTGAGTATTTATGTTGGTTATTGAATTAGGAACTTCAGAGATAGTCTAAAATATGGTTCCCAACCAATTATATAAAGGTTTTTCTCATTTAATGTTTAATAATTTTCCATTATTATCTATCCTTTACTATTTATTACTAATGTTACTTGATTTCTTCACTACCTTTTGATTTTATGGTTTCTCTATGATGTATATTTCCCTAGTTTTTGTTTTATATTATGTACCTATATCTTTTCTTATGATTCTATTGTGATTTTATAAATCTTTAACATCCATATGTTATGTTCTTACATTTATGGGTTTTTTATTTCTTCATTTACAGTTCTTATTATGTGAGTTGAGTTTTTTTTAAATGGGGTTTATAGAGTTAATTTTTAAAGAGTTCACTTAAAAGGGTTTAAATTTTTTCTTCAATGTTTTTTTTTTGTGTTTTAAGGATATTTTTGATTGAGAATCTGATTAGGGTTTCCTTTAAAATAAAAAATGTATCTTTTATGATGTATTTAAAAATAGAATATATGGAATATTTTAGAAAAATAAAATGATAGAACTCTATGTGATTACCTACTGAGAACTGTTATTCTCACACCCTACTTGTTCCACTTTACATTGGTAGACCTGAGGTTTTTTGTAGGTTCAAGTATCATTTTGGAGTTACTATTAGAGAGTGTGGCATTTGTGGATGGATAGTGACCAAGAGGTCACATAGATATAATGTTGAGTTCCCATTTGGTTTTAGTCTTTATTTTTTATATTGCATCAAGATCCTATTTTAGTTCTAAAAGAGTTATTTATTTTATGTCAGTTTTTTATGTTTTTGGTTGTGTTTCATAATCTATTTATCATTTTTATATATTGTTTATTGGGATAAATTATTCCCAATGATTTTATCGTGATTCTATAATAATTTTAGTTATCCAATTGGGATTAGGGATTCCCCTTGAGTATTTTATGGGCTGGTTTGGGTGCCCAGTTTGGGGATGACCTATACTACTACATGAATAAATGGTATTAGAGAATCCCTTATTATTTGGGGATGTTTAGTAGTTTGGAGATTATGAAATTTAAAACTCAATTGGTTGGAGGGGGAAATGTGTCATGATATCTTACTGATCCATTGCCTCAAGTTACCAAGGGTTTCTAGGTGTTGAGTCTTGAATTTTGATTTTCTTATTTGGTTTCTGGTGTAACTTGGTTTATGTTAATATTGGTTGAGAATACATTAAAAAAATTTAGGTGTTTTTGAGCTTTTCCATGTTTTAGGGATGAACGAGAAGGTTGAAATATAGGCATGTGTTTTTTCCACATATTCTAGAAAAATGTGTATATACCGTGTGGTTATCTCTTTTTCTTTCTAGTGGTGGTCACACAATTGGCGCATAGTCTTCATAACTGTACGGAAAAACTATGTACTACCATTATCCTCCCATTAAGTTTTGTGTTCAAATCCTTATGGAAAATTTTCTTATGGAGTTATTTTTTGAAGTTATTACCTTGATTTAAAATAAATTCCTAGGGTGTGTTAATGGAAAATTTATTTGATTTTAAAAGTATTTTGAAATTGAGACTTGATTTTAAAGAGATGGGCTTGGTTTTGAAATTTGAATGTGGTTGTTCTTGAAATGAAGTGGGAGATTATTAAGGTTGAGAACTTAAAAATGTTTAAAATGAAAATAATTTGTTATTTTAAATTGATTTCAATGGGATATTTAAATTTTAAATTAGGTTTATGAATTTAATGTAGTTTAAATTTGAATGTGATATTTCAATATTTTGAGATTTAAAATGTAAATTTTTTAAAGGAAATTTATTTTTTAAAATTTAAATTGATTTTAATGGATTTAATTGGTTTTTTCAAGTTGAGATTTAATTCTCTATGCCTATGTTTTAAATTGGGTTAATTAATAATTTTTTGTATTTATTTTTTTATTTACAGTATGCATACCAGAAGAGTTTCCATGGTTCATAAAGTTTTGGTTGTTTCATGGTCATCTGATGACACCCCCAGACTCATTACAGAGTTGTGGGGCTAGTTTCCTTCTGGGGTTTGCTTGTTTTTCATGGTTATTTGGTATCCGAGTAGCTTGAGGTAGTTAAAGGAGTCTTAAAATAGTTAATAAATCCTGAAACCATGTGTGTAAAATCTCTTCTGGGTTTATTTTATGGGATGAGTTTGGATGGGTGTAGGATCATCCTACCATCTTAGTAAAAATCTAGGATGACATGGGATTTCATTAAGACCATGTTTTCTAATTGGTTTATTACAAAATTGTTTAATTTAGAGAAGGTGGAAAAGCTCATGAGTCTCTAGAAAAGTGAACCAAAGGTGAAAGGGTATGTTAAATATTTTTATGATTGGATTAACTTTTATCTAGAGGTTTTGTCAATAAATTCTTTCAAGGATCATCAATTCGTGAAGCGAATTCACCCAAATATAGATTGTTGAGTCCTTTTAGTTGGTAATTTCTTATTTGAGGAGTTGCTAAATTAGGTCATTCCAAATGAGTTAGACATTATTGTGTAACCTTTGGGGAGTAGTGGATCTATTCATTTTTGATTTGGTAAAGGTTCCAAATCCAATTTTGAGTATAGACTAGAGGAGTTTGTCTTGGGTGAACCTTCTACAACAACTTCTCCTTCAGAAAGGAAGTCTTCTCTAATATACATCTAGTACAGTCAGTTTATCCATTCCAAGCCTTCTTTCACGTATATTCTAAAGACCTATCATCATTATGGTTGTATGGGAAACCTATAGAAGGCCTATAATAGAAATCATATTTTATGGAAGAGATCCACTTTAGTGTAGAGGTGTTGATAATGGTTCAAGAATATTTTAATTAATTCCTCCATTTTCCTTTTCCAAATTATCTTATTTTATTGTTTGTTATTTTTAGACCATGGTGTGTTCTGTGGTGTCATAAATTTTCTATACTCATTTGGAGTGTGAGTGTTTATTTTGAGAAATTTATTGATGTGATTTCATTTAGTTTCAATATTGATGTATCTTGGGTTATAAATTCTAGTATTGGACATTTGGGTCTTGTTTTACATTGGTTGAGCGATCATAATTAGTAAATTTCTAAATGGTGTGGATATGCACTCTAGATCTCCATATCTTTCCCTCTTGGTTGGTCTGGTTAGGCGTGAGTGTTTTGGAGATCCAGTTTGAGGTTTCTATCCTTCTTTTAGTTGGACCACTAGGCTCTTTTTCTTTTTATTTTGAACTCAATAGATTTATTTGGGTAAATGGGTTATGGTGGGAAGAATTGTCATGAACCAACCTCTCTCATCCTCATTTTTTATTCATATTTGGAATTTTCCTCAAATTTTGAGTCAATTCATTTATTTTTTGAAGTTTTGGGGACCTTTTAAAATGTTCATGGATAACCCACACCATTTTTCTAATAGTGAAATAACCATGTTGTTTTGGTCTTTAACTTTTTAGATACATTTTTCAGAGTTGTCACACAATTTATCCAACTTTTCAGTCCAACCATGTAGTGCCTAGTTTCTCTCTAGTGATATAATAACATTTTCACATATTTTGCTAAACCATGTGGCCAAAATATGTGTTGTGCCAAGAATTTTATATTTTTTCATTTTATAAAAATATCCCCTCATGTTTAAAACCCTAAATGGGGTTTTTTACTCCCCATTTTCAATAGTGTTTGAGGGAGACTAGGGCTCTCCTCGATGATTCCACCTCAATTTTTCATGTTCTTCACTTCAATTCTTGGTGTTGTCTTCATGGTATGGCCTTTAATCCTCTTATCTTTGCCTATTTTTATTATTTATTCCTACGTATTTACATAGTTTCATGTTGATCAAACTCTAGGGATGTATTTTGACAAAATTTTATTTGGTTCCTGATGTTGGGGTGTGGATATCATATCTTGGGTATTTCTATTCCCATTTAGGTGGTTTCATTAAATCCACACTGAATTTTAGGTAGGTGGTTCCATGATTTCACATTATTTTGGAATAACAAATGTGATTGATATTATCAAAAAAAAATTCCTATAAATTATTAGTTCTATTCATGGTGTTGAAAGTGTTAAAAAATTATTTCCTAAAGTGTGTGAATTCCCCTTTTATTTTCATAAAATTTGGCACATTCCATGTGTTCGATGAAATGCCTAAATGGGTTTTAATTGAGTTTTTATTATTTAATTTGATTAAATTATATTTATAATTATTTGATATTATTTTATTATGGGATTATATTATTGTTTAGTTGGGTTCTTTGAATATTGTAGAATCTTATCAGTTTACCATGTAAACACCCTTAGTCATCCGAAATAGTTATATTTGTTCTCCTTGATTTATTTATTTATTTATTCTAATGAACACATATGCATATATATTCATGCAGTTAAGAACCTATATATTTATGCACACATATAAATAAATGGGTGTATATGTATATATAGGATCTCATGGTAAGGTTCCCTTGGAAATTTGGATCTCAAAATTTTCTTTGATTCTTCAACATGGTTTCGAAAAATGGCTATCCAAAATTGATTTCTTGAAATGGTTCTTATGTACATTTTGAAATTTCTAGGGCTTTGAAAATAAAATTTGATTTATAAATTGTTTCAAAGTTTTTTTTAAATATTTTAATTTAAATTATAGTTTTGAATATTAATATAGGTTCACTAATGGTTTGACTATAAATGATTTTCAGTTGGTCTTTGAGAAATATGCTCTTAGTTTTAAATAAGAAGGGATGATTACCGCCATTAAATGTTTCCTCTAAAATTTGGTGCACCCACATGGAATCCCACTCATTTGAAGGGTGGTTTCACATGGATGGTGCTGGGAGGTGGGTAGAGTATTCTAGTTTACTCGTTTCAATCCATGCTTTGGGTAATATTTATTTATTTTCTACCTCACCTTCCAGATATATTAACATCATGGTATACTAGGGGTTTTTATTGAGGGATGAGTATTGATTATATCTATATCCCAATTAGATGAACTATATACCCATGGTATGGAAAGGCCATGGTGTTCTTTTCCACTGATGATGCTATTTGAGAGTAGTCGTTTTGGTTATTGACTTCAGAACTTTATCGATAATCTGAAAGATGGTTCCAAACTAAGAACATCTATTCCTGCCTCTTGGATTTTTATAAAATTTCCCATGATTATATATCCTTTACTATTTTCTACTTATGGTACTTGATTTCATCACTGCCACCCAATTCTATGGTTTCCCTATGATTTATATTTACATGGTTCTAGTTGTATATTATGTACATGCTTATTATTTATGAGTCTATTTTGATTTGATGAGTTAGTCCCTTTTTAGGTTATGTTATTTACTTTATGGGGTTTTTTATTAACAATTTTTTGGTTCTTCTAGTGTGAGTAAGGTTTTGTTTAAAAAATTAGTTCATAGAGTGAATTTTTAAAAATATCACTTAAAAGGGTTTAAATTATCTCTTTAAAAATTGTTTGGGTTTTATAATATTTCTTATTGAGAAGGTTTTGATTGATCTTATTTAAAGTAAAAAATGTATCTTTCATTATGTATTTGAAAATAGCATTTATGATCTATTTTGTAAAAAATATATTCGTGGACACTTAGTTATTGCTTATGGAGCTCTATTATGCTATCACCCTACTTATGCCACTCAATGTTGGTAGAACCGAGGTTGTCTTCTAGGTTCAATTATCATTTTGGAGTCTCTCCTGGATAACATGGTCTTTAGGGATATATGGTGACCAAGTGGTTACACATAGATCGTTTCGGGCTCCAGTTTGGTTTTAGTCATTATTTTTTATCTTATATATGGATGTTGTTATAGTTATCATAGATTCATTTATTTTATGTCATATTTTTATGTTGTCAAGTTGTGCTGCATGCTCTATTTATCATGTTTGAATATTTTTTATTAGGATAAATAATCCCAAATGATTGTCACATGATGTTGTGATGCTTGCTATCCTCTAATGGGGATCAGGGACATCCCTTAGGTCTATCATGGAATAGTTTGGGTGTCAAATTGAGGGATGAATTAGTCTAGTTCATGAATAAATGGTATCAAAGTAGCCCTTTTTATTTGGGGATATTTGTTAGTTTGGAGATTATGATTTTCATAACTTTATAGGTAGGATAAGGAAGAGTGTAAAAATATCTTACTCATCTCAAGCCTTGATTTACCATGGGTTTCTAGGTTTTGAGTCATGAATTTTGATTAACTTAATTTGTTTTGTGTGTATATTTGATTATGTTTATCTTGTTTGAGATTTAATTAATGTTTTCTGAGTGTTTTTTTGGGTTTCCATATTTTTGGGGTGAACAAGAAATATTAATTAGAGGTGTTTGGTTATTTCACATAGCATATCAAGAATTATGGATATCTCCATTTCTTTCCATTTGTGGTCAAATAGTTGGCACACATTCCACTAAAATGTGAATCCAAACTGTGCACTTTCAGTAATTATAATGGTTGGAGAATATTTTGAGTTGTTATCCCTTTTCTATTTCCTACCTTTCTTGTTCCATAATTTCATATTTATATCCCTTGGTGTGTTCTGTCGGGTGTTCTATTATCTGTTATCATTTGGATAGTGAGTAGTTTTTTAAGAAATTTATTGATGTGCTTTCATTTGGTTTCACTATCGAAGTCTCCTGGGTTGGAACTTATTCTATTGGACCTTCGTTTTTTTACTTTGGTTGAGCCATCATAATTAGTAAATTTATAAATAGTGGGGAGATACACTTTGGATCTCTATCTATTGACATCTTGGTTGGTTCAGTCAAGAGTGAGTGTTTTGGATATTTGGTTTGAGGTTTTCTCCTCTTTTAAATTGGATCCCTTGGATCATTTTTATTTCATTTGGAACATAATGCATTTATGGAGGGGAAAAAGGGATATGGTGGGGGTAATTATCACATCATGACCTATCCCATTCCAATTATTTTTTATTTGATACATATTTTTTATTTTCTTCAATTTTCACGACAATAAATTGAATTTTTATTATGTTTTAGGGGTTCTCTTCAAGGCTCATAGTTAGCTTTCACAGTTTGTCTAACAGCAAGAAAACCATGCGGTTTTGGTCCATGAATTTTGAGATCCATGTTACACAGTAGGAACATTATTTATCCTAATGTGTTCCCCAACTATGAAGTGCCTAGTTGGTCTTCATTGAGAGGAAAATAGTTGGTGCAATGTTTGGTAAACTATGTTGCCAAACTATTTGTTTTTCCCATAATTTTAATTTTTTTCTTTTACAAAAAATCCCTCTTATGCTTAAAACCCCAAATGGGGTATTTTATCCTCCATTAGTATGTTGAGTATGAGGGATCCTAGGGATATAATCCTTTTTTACTCCTCAATATTTTTTGTTCTTCTCTTCAATTCTGGGTGACATCTTTAAGGTATGGCCTCTAAACTTCTTATATTTCCATATTCTTCTTGTTTCCTCCACCTTCTTTACCTAGTTTCACATTGGATGAACTCTATAGAGGGATTTCGACCTAATGTGATGTGTTTCTTAATGATAGGGTGTTTATATCATGTCTTGCATCATTATATTCCAATTTCAGAAGGTTTCATTCAATCTACAACCAATTTGGGGTAGGAGGTTCCATGATTTCACTTTCTCTTAACATACTATAAATTATTTTGCAATCCAAATTCATTTCCCCTAAATTATTAGTTTCTATAATTATATATAAATGGTTAAAAAAGTATTTTCTAATTCACGTGACTTCATTACTTTTTTACAAGATGTTTTAATCATTTTGTGTGTTCTACGAAATTCCTAAATGGGTTTAAATTGTGTTTTGACTATTTAAATTGATTTTATTTGATTTATAAAGCTTATATATTTTTATATTATGGGTTTGAGTTATTTTTTTTCATATTAGTTTATTATTATAGATTCATATTATTTTACCATTCGAAAACCCTTGGTTGTAATAAATATTTTTATTTGTTCTTCTTGATTGTATTTTTAGTGATTCTCATGAAAACATATAGATACATACATACATACATACATACATACATAAATAAATACATACATACATACATATATATATATATATTCATAAATTTGATAAACTATATATCTATGAACATGAATAAATATATGGGTGTGTATATATATAGGATCTCATGAGAAATATCCTTTAAAAACCCATCTCTCAAAATGATACTTAGTTTTTCATTGTCATTTCTAAAAATATATTTTTAAATGAGATTTATTGAAATGGTTTTCAAGACAATTTGGATAATTATGTTGGTTTATTAAAATTAAAAATAATTTATAAATCGGTATCAAAGGTTTTTTTAGAAAAATTTTATAAATAACCATTTGTAATTTTCCATGACATTATCTAAATTTTTCACTAAAAATGGGTTTCAAGAGTTTTTAGAGAAATATACTCCTAATTTTAAATAAGATTCCTTGGTTTTCACCATGAAATTTTTCCTTAGAAATTTGGAATACCCTCATGTAATCCATCTCATTGTAAAGTTATTTTTTTCATAAAATGTGGTGAGATGTGGGCTATGAATTCTAGTTGACACATGTCAATCCATGCTTAGGGTGTTGTTTATTTATTTTCTATCTCACATCCCAATTATATTAACATCATGGAATATTAAGTGTTTTATTTGGGGATGAGATTCACTTATATAAAAGTCTAGAGAATATTAACTAGATTCCTATGGCATGTAAAGGTAATGGTGGTTATGCCTTTGATGAGGCTTGTTGAGAGAATCCAGGTTGGTTATTTACTTAGGAACTTCATCAATAGTCCTACAGATGGTTCTGAATTTAGTATTTCCAGGGTTATCTCATATAATGTTTAAGAATTTACTATGATTATATATCCTTTACTGTTTCTTGCTTATGGTACTTTATTACATCACAACATATCTATTTTTTGGTTTCCCTATGATGTATATTTTTCTAGTCACAGTTTTATATTATGTACATATTTCTTGTTTATGATTCGATTGTGATTTATCATGTCATCCATTTCTTATCTTATGGTCTTTCCATTATTTGTTTCTATTTATTATTTATTTTATGGTTCATTTGGTTTAAGTTTACTGTTTCTTAAAAAGGGTTTATAGAGTGTATTTTTGAAGATTTCAATTAAAATATAATAAATATTTTCTTAAAAAAATTGGCTTTTAAAGATATTTACAAGTGAGGATATTATGATTCGTTTTTTGTAAAGGGAAAGAATGTATCTATTACTATGAATTTAAAAATTTCATTTATGGCTTGTTTTTTGAAAAAGTAAATACATGGACTCTCTGTTGATTTCATAATAAGCACTGTTATTCTCACTCTCAACTTGTTTCATTGGCGTCAGAAGACCCACAGTTGTATTACATGTTCATGTATCATTTCGAAGTCACTCATGGAGTGAGTGTTCTTTGTGGATAGATGGTGACCAAGAGTTCACATAGAGATCATATCGAGTTATGGTTTTATTTTATTCTTTATATTTTATCTTGTATCTAGATCTTTTTTTAGTCCTGTAACTATTATTTATTTTATGTTAGTTGTTTTTTTCTTATTATAATTCATGAAATGTTTATCATTTTTGTATCTTTTTTATTTGAAAAAATCACCCTCGGTTATTGTCTCATGATTCACTGATGATTTTCATTATCTCATGGGTATTGGGGATGCCACTCGAGTATGTCATGTTTAGGTTCGTCTGGTAAAATCAAGGACGACCCAGGATGGATAATAAATATATAGAATAAGTTGAAGACTATTTATTATTGAAATGAGAAATTAAATAAATTTATGTCACAAATTTGGAGAAAAAAGTATGAAGATCATAAAATTGGAGATGATGAATCTCTTGGTGACTTCATTCCAAGGGTTAATGAAATTATAATCACTATAAGATGTTTTTTTGAGAAGTTAGAAGACTCTAATATTGTTGAAAATTTCTTAAGAATTATTCTTGATAATTTTGATGTTGAGTATCATCCTTAGAATATAGTGATTCTGAAATTCTCCCTCTCTAGATGATTTATATAGTATTATCATCACATATGAAATGAAGAGATAAAATTTTGTCAAGAATAAAGAAAATGTTGATCAAGAAATATCCTTAAAATTTGTTCAGTAAGGAAAGTCGAAGAGGGTTCCTAAGAAATAAGTTAATGACTTAGACACTGAATATGAGGTTAGTAAAAAATTTGATGAATTATTTTATTTATTTTCTAGAAAGTTGAAAAGACACACAATATAAGGACCGAACCTTATTACATAAATAATCTTGAATTTAGTCAAGAAAAAACTTCCTTTTTCATTGAGTATATTTTCAAGTTTAGAGCTTTAGATAATTGGGACATAATATATTCATAACATTACACATTATTACAGAGTGGATACCAAAAAAACAATTTCCATTTTTTTTCAAAATATAAAACATTAAATCATAAAACAAGACTCCTTGACAATTCTTAAACATTTAACATGGATTACTTCTTGGTCTTACACATCCATTAACCTATGGAAATCATTTAAAAACATGTGATGATCACAAAATCTCAGTAAGGGATGAAAAAGGAATGAAATAACACATTAGTCCAAGAATACTCGTAATGTATGAAAACATTTTCAGAAGACATGCTTGTCACTCATATATACATAATTTTTGTAACATGATATTTACACAAGATCCAAAAAAAACATTAAAACATAAATATATTCATAGAGGTATCTTGGGGAATTACTTACATAATCTTTTAACTATTTTGGCTACCTTATAATCTGTAACCCCCACGACTACCATACTTTGTGTAACCATCGCAATTACACTTGGAGTAACCATACGGTCGACCTCCAACTTAATCAAACCCAATGAATTGGAGGGAAATATATGTCTCACACTTCATCATAAATAATTCCCAATAACCAAAACATAACCATACAATATTAAAAATAGCATAAATACATTACTTTTGAATTTTGTAAAATAGAACTTAAAAAGAGGATTCTTTTTAGAAAATCCCCTTCTAAATATCATAAAATTGAAGAGAGATGTAATAGAGTGGAAAGAGTATGTATATATTCTGTAAATACACATAATAGAACATAATATATACAGAACACATTACACAAAAAATTTAAATAGCACATAAATAATGAAGTAGAAGGTTAACCCAAAGAATGGAAATGAGGTTAAGAATTCCCTTACCTCGGGTTTGTCTTACGTCAAACTTGTTTAAAACTCCTTTATAATGGTTAAAAGAGTGTTATTAATATTTTAAAGAAACATTTTCATGTTTATAACATCTTATATGATCATTTCATAACATCATTTCACCCTTAATTGTTAGTATTTTCCCCTTGCACTGTTTTTGGGTGAATTCTTTACATGAATTATATGATTGGTTCATGGTGGACATTCTTGTCGATTGGAAATGAAACTCCATAATTGGAATTGAGTAGTATTTAAATATATCCAATAACATAAATTATTCCATTTATCATTTTGAATTCTTACATGAGGATGACTCATAAGTTAGAACATTAATGATGTTCATTTAGATCATTTTAGTGGTTCTTTGAAAATAACAACCTCATTTTGTCTTATAAATTAGAACCATGAGTACAAAATAATTATATATCCATGGGTGAGTCATAAAACATATATTATAACCTGGTTCAATCATAAAAATGGTTTTATGACCAGAATTTAAGGAATTAATGCAAATTTAAATCACATTGTCCACGATACCGGTAATTCGACACATCACAGACAATATTTTAATTCCTTGAATAAGTGGGGGAGGAGAAAAATAATAATGATTAATTTTACATGAACATGAGAGCATCCAAAATATACAATATTCTGGATATTTCATGTCTCTTGGTTAAGAGGAGGTGAGTAAATAAAAAAAAAAGAAATGAATCTTAAAAAAAAATAAAACTTGACAAATTTCTCATGAAAATTCGGAAGCCTAACGACGTCGCTTAAAATTTCATAAAAATAGTTTTAAGAGAGGAAGGTGATATATCATAATTCATAAATAATATATCCAGTAAGGGGGATATTTAATTAAATATCCATTCTTAATCCAAATGGAATGGAATAGAATAACATAAAATGAAAGAAAAGAAAGAAAATAAAAGAGGATGTTTACCTCTTGATCTCTTCTCATTGAGATCCTTCTTAAGAGATTTGGTTTTGGTGTCTTGTTGAGACCAGAAGATCTAGGACGTGGGGAAGAATATTTGGGAGGGAATTTTTCAGAAATTAGACAATTCTCAAGGCTTGAGAGGTGTGGGAGGAAGAGGGGAGTGAGGGTGGTATTTATAGTGGAGGAGAGGGGGTATTTTTCATTATTTTAATCATTATTATAATATTTTTCTCAATACTATGAATAATCTTAATTCATGTGACCCAAAATAGTAAAATTTTAATGTGAGTTTGAACCAAGTGGGCTTACATCATCCTTGAATCACCTATGATGTAGTAAATCAAGTATTTAGCATTTATCGTATTTTACTATTCATCAAAATTTCTTGAATTTCAAAAAAATCCCAAAAATTTACCCTAACCATTTTTCGACGTGTAGAATTAAAAAATAAAGTCCATTTTTGAAAAACAAATTTCTAAATATTATTAATTTAATTTTTAAATAAAACCATACTTAATTCAAAAATTGGCAGTTTTAATTCTACAACTACTTCTTTATCACAATGAAAAATTAACCTAGATGCTATTATCTTAAAGCCTTAATAAAATAAAATAATAAAAAAATTTACTATTCATTAGGGTCATATCACTATTCATATTACTATTCATAAGGGTATGTTACTATTTACCAAAAAACAAGTTGGTTCCAATAGACTCCAAATAACATACTGAACACAATTGTAGATGATAGTTTCATGGAATTCAGAACATAGAAGTAGAAAAGTTATGTTTTTAAAGGCTAATAAAAAATATATACTTAAAACAAAGTTCCATGCATTTATATTTATTTTTAGAAAAACTTGGGGTGTTACACAGAAGGAAGTATAAAGGAAAGTTACCTTTGAATTGTTTTAGTTAATGAACCATTGAACAATTCAAAAATATATTTTCAAGGATAATGGAAGATAAAGAGAGTGATAAGGAAGATATATATATTCATAAATAAGAATACAAAAAAATAAAATCCCCTTTCAAAATGAAAGGATAAGAAGTTATCTAAATAAATAAATAATTTTTTTCCCAAAATTTGAGGAGGATAATTATAGTGAAGTGGAAGCTAAAAACTCTAGTGATGATACTGTTGGAAATTTTATTATTAAAAAATGAATAATGTGAACTTTTCCAGCGATGGATGCATAAGATATGATGAATAAGAGGAAACTAATATGGATTTTTTTTCTTGATAGGGAATCTAAATCATGTCTCTCAAATATTGTTAATCTTGAAAAATAAAACAAGAAGTTGAGAAAAGAATATATATCAGAAAACAATTCAGAATCAATTCTTGAAGAAAAATAAATTTTGTTAAAATATATTGATGAACTTGAGAAGTTACTTGATGGAGAGAAAACTATCAAAATCAATCTTGAAGAAAAGAAAAAATTAAAGGAGAAATAATTTGACCTTGTTTAATAGAAACATGTTAAATCTGATAAAAGAATAAAAAATATCCAAAAATAAACTACAAAAGTTGATTAAAGTTATAATAAGTGTAAACCTCATAAGGATCAAACAAATATTCCACATATATTATAAAAAAAATTAAAAATGTTATGAAGAAGAAGTAGGTTAATAAGACCCTGCAAATAGTTAAAACTCATAGAGTCCAATATTTTGAAATTTTAGAAAAATCTTTGTATAATGAAAATAATGATACAACTGAAGGCTCTATTAATTATAAGAAGAATCATAAGTAGAATAATGATGATGGTCATAAAAATGATATAAATTAGGTACATTTTTATAAACAACATAAATTTTATAGATGAAAATATAATTTCTATGGATATTATTGGTACTGTGGAGGTTTTGGGTTTTTAGAAAAAATTTAGTGGTCAAATCATCAAAACTATTTTGAATCTAGGAGGTACTAAAGGTATAGTTCAAGGGGGGAGTCACCCCACTCAATGAAGGTAACCTGATAAATCAAATGTGAAAATTGAAAATATATTTCAAACATTGGTGACTATTTTTGAAAGATGTGATCAGCCCAAATATCTTACTAAATTTGTATTTTAATGATTCCATCTTAAGAATACTTGTATTGAAAATATCAAAATCTACATGTGAAGGAAGAAAATGTCAAGGAAAATGGCCTAGATGTTGAAACATCTATAAAAGATACAAAAGTAGAATGAAATGGATATTGGATAGTAGGGGTTGTTTATGTATGATACAATATTTTGAATTATTGAAGAATGTAAACGAATAAAAATAATGGATAGTGACTTTTTGAAATGATGTGTCAATCAAAATCAAAGGTATTGGATTTTTTATCATTGGAAAAAGAAAAATTGTAATCCAGAATTTTTTTTATGATGGACTGAAACACAATCATTCTAGTGTCTTGTTGATTTATAATGAAGGAAACTATATTTTTTTAGAAGAGATGGATTTTCTGTTAAGAGTATTAAATATGGGAAAGTTGTAATAAGAGGAAAAAGAACCAAGGGAAACTTGTTTCAAGATAGAGATGCATATGTATATGTTATCTAAGCAAGATGGAAGAAAACCAATTATAGAATAAAAGGATTGGGAATATGTTCTAAAGGAATATATGCATGTTTAAAAGGTGATAAAGCAGTCATGATATTACAAATATGAAAAGAAGAAGATATTATTATTTTTTGATATATATGAAAGGGGAGATTATAAGTTAATCATAAAAAAGAGTTAAGATACATTCAAATCATCTACTAGATCTTATTCATTATGATATATGTGGTCCCATGATAAAGAAATAAAAAATCAGAGATACTTAATTTATTTTATTTCTTTATAATTTTAATAAATTACATGTATTATGTTTTTTAAACATTAATTAGAGTCTCTAAAAATGATCAATTTTTCAAGAGATATATTGAAAATTAATGTGTATATTCTATAAATTATATTTGAATAGGAAATAGTTCTAGATACAAAAACTAGGAATTTCAAAAACAATCTTGAAGAGCATGGAATTCATCATGAATTTAGTGCACTATACACACCACAAAAAATGGTTTCACTGATATAAGAAATAAATGTTTGGTGGAGATTTCTTGAACTGTCCTGACATAACATTATTATTCTTGATTACTTTTTTCAGAAAGGATATTGGAGTATAAATTCACATTTTGAAACACTATTTATATAGTAAAAACTTTTACATGACTCTGAATGAGATGTATTAAAAAGAGGACCTGTGTTTAATATATTTAATGGTATTTAGAATCCCCTGTATAATAAAATTCAAAGGTTAAAATCATTATAATTTTGATCAAATAGGTTTTGATGGTATCTTTCTTGGAAAAACTTATATTGGTAAAGGATAATGATTATAAAATATATAAATAATAAATATTATTAACTCTATAGATGTGAAAGTGATAGATTATTCTAAAAGGAAATATTCACAATCAACTACAGATAAGAGAGGAAGTGGAGTGGATGTGGGTGCAACTAAACATAATGTCAATATTCTTAATAGAATAGATAATATAGAAGATTCACATGAGGAATATTCTAAACCATCTATTTCAAGTGGTATGGAACAAATAAATTTATCTCATCCAAGGTTTAGGTATCAAGTTGAAGTCCAAAATATTATTATAGATTGTGGATAATTTTTTCAAACTAGAAGAATAACAAGTTCAGTTTCACATTCTTACTTTTTTTTCATTGGTTGAGCCTAGATATGTTGAAGAATATTTAGATAATCAGGAGTGAATAAATTCCATGAATGAAGAATTGGATCATATTGACAATAATGAGACACGTGAAATTGTACTCAAACTAGAAGATTATATTGTTATTGGAACAAAATGGGTTTTCAAAACATGTTAAATGAAAATGGTTACATGATAAGAAATAGAGAAATATTGGTTTGTAAAGTAAACTCTCATGTTGAAGGCATTGATTTTGATGAATCTTTTTCTCCAGTATCAAGACTTGAAACCACTAGAATCTTTCATTCTATTACTGCATAATGAATATATAATATATTCTAGATGTATATAAAGTAGTATTTTATTAATGGGGAGATATATGAAGAAGTTGTTATTGTGAATACATCTGTATTAATTCTTCTTCAAGATTAAATCTATGTATACAACTTAAATAAGGATTTGTACAAAATGAAACAAACCCCAAGAGCACATTGTTATAAATTGTGTAATTTTTTTAATAAGTTCAAAAATAGAAAATGAAGATTTGAAAACAACCTATACGTAGAAGAAAATAAAGAGGGGTCCCTCATTATAATTTTTTATGTCTATGACATCATATACATAGGGAATTATTATGGAACATGTGAAAACTTTATGACATAGATGGATAATTAATTTGAGATGTATAGACAAGGTTAAATGAAATACTTTCGTCGATTATAAATATTTAAAAAGAAAAGGTACATTTTAATATCTCAAGAGAAGTATTTTAAGGAACTCTTAAAAGTTTTTTTCATAGAATATTAAAATCATTTTTACACACCTATGTTAGTGGGAAAAAGTTATTAAATAATGGGAAATTAAACGATGTTGATCCTATAGAATTTAGGTATTTGATCAGAAGCCTTCAATATCTAAAAAATTCAAGGATAGATCTAGTGTATGTTGTCACACTTTGTGAAAGGTATAAAATTATTCTAAAAGCGTATTATTTTTTGGATGGAAAATTAATTATATGGTATATTAAAGGCATAATTTCTTTTGAGTGTAAATATGACTACTGAAGATAGATTGACTTGTTTGTCTACATATATTTTGATTGGCCAGGTTGTGTCGAATAATGAAGATACAAAAATAGTGAAGTATTATTTATGAGAGAAATATATGTGACTTTTCATACAAAGAAACAACTATTACTGACTATCAACACTTATAAAGTTGATTATAGAGATACGATTCAAGATGAAGCATAATTAGTTTGGATAATGACACAACTTGAAGATTTGTTAGTTAATATGAACTTGTCCCATATCGTGAATAGTGATAATAAAATTTGTATACATCATAATAATACTCTATTGAAACATTATTAACCTATGAAATTCTATGTTAAACATCACATCATCAAATATAATGTGAAATGAAATGAACTGGAGATGGATTTTGTTCCTATAATGAAGCAAATGGCTGATATCTTTACTAAAAACATTCCACAAGAAACATTTAATAAATTGAGGTGGATGATGGGTGTACAACCTCCCTCTCTGAAAGGGTAAAGTATGTAATATATTTCCTCTTTATCACCTTGTCCTTGAATGTTTTTTCCAAAGCGGGATAAAATATGTAACATAAATCTATCCATTTGTATGCGATTTACCTTATAATGAAGGGAATATATTTATGGGGTTTTAAAAGAGGTAATTTGTGATGCCATCATGTGTGAAATATTTAATAGTTTGTTGATGTGAAAGTAGGCAGTTGTTATATACAGGTTTATATCTATAGTGAAATATATCATACAAAAAGTCTCTTATTTACTTTTTTATAGATATCATGATATTGTTGTTTAATGATTTTTGTTTCGTACACCGATTTATCTCATATACGCTTAGAATTTTTGGATAGTGATTTATTTCTTGAGTTTTAGAGTTTCACTAAATTATATTCCTTGGTTTAAAAAAATAAAAAGGCAGAGATTGTTGAGACTAGGAAACTTTGAGGTGTTGTTGATGAAAGAAGAATCTATTTATGTTGAAAGAAGGATTAATTTATGTGATATCATTTGTGGACTCCCATAAATCACTTTATCAAGTTGATATTTCACTATGATGTTGAAAACAATCGTGTGGTTGAGATATGGAGTCCAACAGACTAAGTATAATGGACTGATTCCAATGAACGAGGGATGACACCAAATGTTCTAACAATATCAATGATATATGATGTTTCTATAAATTAAATCAAGTAATTCTTTTCTATTTTTTAGTGTACCAAATATCATGATCATTCAAATGAATTTCCGATCCTAGATAATGTTTTTTAAAGGATGGACTTAGTCAACCTTTCTAGAACTATTTTCCCCAGACAAGTAGAAGGGTTTTTGATGTTTTTTTGGATGAAGAGACATACAAAGCGTATCAAACAAACATGTAAAAAAATAAATATGTTAAGTAAAGAAGTGTCAAATATAGATCCTTGAGTAATTTAATCATATAGAGAGCATTCGATATACTTTTATAATGTCATCTGATATAGTATATCAAAGATAATTTTAAAAAGTTATCATGTAGAGTCCAATAGATGAACATTTGAAAATTAATTAGACATTGAAGTTTTTATGAAAGCTCAAGTGGAATGAGTGTTCAGAGGAATTCATTATAAGGAGTTACTCAAAGAGGATTGAGTATAAGGAAAAAATGAAGGATTACTGGATAGAAAATTATGTAGTTTACCTAATGGAGGAGTTTTCATGATGTTTTAAAAAATTAAGGGTTTTTAAAGTCATTTATTTTTTGTCAAAGACATTAAATGTGATGATGCTAAGATTCTTTTTCAATAATCCAGTAATCACAAAGGAAGGATCATGATTCTAGATATGATTTATGGAATTTTTAAGAACATTGATGAATAAATTTAAGGAAGTCATTATGAATATTTTTGACTCATTTTAACCTAGATGATTGAATATAGAAAAGTAATGAAAGTTTCATAGGATTGTTCAAATTTTGAGTGGGAACATTAAAATTGAACTTCACACTAATCCCTAAATTTTAGATAAATGATAACTATATAAAGGGGATATATTTAATCAATAAAAGGTTGGAAAATGTAGTTTTTTCTAATAGAAATGATAAATAAGTGAATTCCATGTTTCCAGACAATATTTTTTTGTCAAATTCTATGAGATGAACAATGCGATGAAGTGATTAGATAAAAAAAGGTTATAAAATAAACATGAACCAAATATACTAGAACAAGTACATCAAACCAAGGGTATCAGATAGAAATGTGATCATATAGTCAGTTTCTTACTAAAGTATTTGATGAAGTTCTTGCTCATTGTAATGTAATAATGTGTAGTGGAAGAAGAACTTATAGAAAGTAAGGTGTGGATAAAGAATCATGGTGACAACATAACAAATCCTATTGATAATGGTTACTTTATTATTGTAATAATTATTCTATCATATTATCTATGAGAGTAGCATATGAAATATCTAATGACAATAGTTCTTTGAATGTTATGGATATTACCTACATATTATAACCACTAAAGGCTTTTTTCTAGTAGATATGTGGTTTTTTATTATTGCAAAACCTTGTCAAGGACTAGCTACTATTATTTAGTAGTAAAACTTGTAAATACTTGTGTTTCTATGGGTGTGCTTGTTTTTTTTCTAGTGGAGTGAATTCTCACTAACTATAGGTGAAGTTTCTTCTTATATAAGGAAAACATAAAATTAATTAATCAATAATTCACCCCCTCTCAGTGATCACACATATCATTACTGTACCTTCAAAGTACACACTATAATGTCTTGTAATCTGATTATTTTATGTCACCATGGTATTTGAATAATGATTTATATTTTTATTTTATTTTATATATAATTTTTTCAATATCATCAAATTTTTATCAACATTTAAATGATATGTTAGATGATTATGTTATCATAACTAATTTTCACTTCTTTTTATTTCATGATCTTATTTAATTAATCATGATATTTTTTCATAATAGTATCTCTCAATTTTTAATTATTTAGTGATTAATACTATATATATCATTGAGAGTTTTTAACTACATCATATTATATTGGAATATGTTAAGATTGGAATAATTTGTCCAGATTTCTTAGGATGAATTGTATGTCAAATTGGGAGATAAGATAAAAAATTATTATATTCTCTAATGTCAAAAAACAATTATGTTTTGGAGGTGTTATGAAAAATTGAGAATATATCTATAATAGGGTATAATTATGAATGTTGTTTTTAGTCATATATTCTTGTGTGAGAGTATATGGGTAAAGTGTGTATTTTTATCACAAAATCTAGATTAGGGATTAGTTGGTATCATATTAGGGATTAGTTATTTTTAGGGATAATAGTAAGAATAAACCATGAATAAAACCTAATAAAATATAGGCTGATCAAAAAATGAAATTGGATAAACTAATAGTTTCATCATTTAATTATTAGTGTTATAGGTTTTGTCATGGGTGACATGGGTTATGAAAAGATAGTATTTTGTTTTTCATATGATTGATTAATTTTGTTTAATTATATATTATCACTTATCCCAATAATCACATTGGTTTTGTTTAATTTATGTAAATAATATAATTTTAGAAAATAACTAATGTGATGGTGAAATATATATTTATCGTTATTATAAATGTAATAAAGGTTAATATATTGTGGAAATTATAATTACTATGCTTACACAACTGTCTTGGGTTATTAATAGCGACATAAATCATGTCATTATCCTAAACAAACCAATGGAAAGGTAACATGATATAAAATTATTCATGTAATGAGAACCACCATCCATTAGTGGATCCTACAATCAATTAATTGTTAAAAAATATTTCTAATTGAGAGAAAAGAAATATTTTTTTCTTCAAGAAAAAAATCAACTTGGTCATCTACCATTTTTAATGTTTGGTTGATATATTTTGTAAACTAATTTATATATGAAAATAGTAGATATTAACTTATAATTGAAAACACATTGTGATATATTTATTATATCTAATGTATGTAACTCCTCACAATTTTATATTTACTAGAAGAAATTTCCTATATATATGGTCATTCTCCTCTTAGTATAGTTATATGAAACTATTGGATTGTGTTGATTATATCATTGAATATCCAATATATATTTTTAATGAAAATTATTTAAATAGATTATAAATTCATGAATAAAGGAAGGAAATGGAAAAGATAAAATAAGATTCAATTTATTACCTTAACAAAATGATAGTACATGTAATAATCCATGTTATGATAATGGATATAAAGATGGATTTTAAGAATCCATAACTAAATGTGGGATAATATTCAAAAATTTAATACTGATAATGATGAAATGTATTCAATAAGTAAAGAATATTTTGAGGAAACGTTTTTCTCATGTTCCATATTTTAAAAATATGAAAAAAATTATTTATATTTTAATAATTATGAAATTTTTATAAATACCTATAGGTAGAGCATAAAAATACATTCCTGGTTATTAAAGGAAAATCTATTTAAATGTATGATTCTTATTACCTACAAATTAATCATACATGGAATAAATATAAAATAATACCAAAAACCTCTCTTTATATATATTATATGAAAGAAAATCATGATTGTTAGACTAATATTGAGTTCCTTGTTAAATAAGTATATAATGAAGTCCTTATATTAATGATATCATCACCTATTTTCATTTCTAAGAGGAATAAAAATATCAGGTATGAAAATATTTTTAGGGGGAATGTAAGTGTACAAATTTTTATATAAATTTTCAATATCAATTAATGAAATAGATTTTATTTCAATTTTATTTAATATAAATATGGTAAAAATAAATTACTTGATGTACCTAAATTTTTTTATAACAAATTGTTTATAAGAAATCATACTTTATAAAGAGTGGATTGATACCTAATATAAGATTAATAAAACTATAGTTTCATAACAAACCCATGTAAATAAAATTATTTAATGAATGAAATATTATTCCTTATGGTCTCACAATAGATTCATATTATCATTTAAAACTATTTAAACAATGATGAAACTATGAAACATGTTACTATTTTTCAATAGGGTAATATAATTAATGTACTGAGTGAGTGAATTTTGGTATCCTTGTTTGGAAAATCACTACACACAACATTGATGTTTTGATTTAACATGAAGATGGATGTTTGAGTTCTGATGTATGTAGACATAATGTTTGATTATATGTTAATATTAATTGAATTGAACTATATACCTAGTAGAACATAGTTCAAACCTATTATGTATTATAGATAATTAACTCAACATATGATAAATAATTAACCTACATCCTACAGATGAGGGTGTAATGAAAATGATGTAGCTATAACTAAATATAAATATCTCAAAAAATGACTGTTTCATATTGTTAATGTAAGATCTCATATTTCTAAAAACCTTCCTTTGTGTTTTAATGAATATTTGATGAATTGATAAGGTGATCATAGAACATTACCTTAATAAATTTATAACATTTTTTTTGTATTATATGTTATGACTTTGTGTAATATGTTTTTTTATGGGATCACTTGTCTTACCATTCAGGCCCCAGACACACTACAAAAAGGATCAGCCCCAGAAGAGGATTCAGAGCACGTGCACTCACCAGAGCAGAGCCAAATGGATTTTAATAATGAGAGGGTATGACTATGCAATCAGTAACAGCCTATGCTTGCACAAGAAGCCTAGCCAGACGGTCATGCAAAGGTGGAGAGCTACTATCAGGATGTAGATGCTGGGGAGGGGCAGTTCCTTGTAGATAGTCTGGTTGAATTCTCTAAGACTATTGGGTTATGTAATCTCCTAAGCCTACTGTCCATGTAATCTCTGATCCTACGAGCCTTGTAAGGGTTCCCTCTCATCCCTTAAAAAAGGGGTTATCAAAAATCAATAAAAATGAAGGCCTTAGGGCCATTCAGGCCAAATATTATAACAAAATTCACATCATTTATTATTCAATAATTTAATTTTTATCACTGTTATTATGGGCTATTTCAATTTTTTTTATTTTTATTGTAGGTGTAGGTGATTTGTAGGCCTCAAAGATGATCTAGATGGAAAATGGGTCAAACTGCATGGAATCCCAAGGACACATGTCCACTATTTTGTAAATTACATGAAATATGTGCCTACAAATGTGATTAATTTTTATTGGAAAATCCAAAAATCGATGGTATACAACTCATATCAATACACCCAATCTAAATTCTCCCATATGGGGGCCCATCCGAATAGATATATCTAGGTGAATGAATTTGCACGAATTCCAAAGTTAGGTTCTATATTTTGACAATATCTCCAAATACCTATGGCCAATGACCACCAAATATTAAATTTATATATTCAAGATGTTTTCCAATAACTATAATCTTTTTTCCAAGTCATGATATGTTTTTTTAATAGTCAAAAACCTATATACAATTCGTATAACCCAAAAATGGGTTCCCAAAACCACTTCCCATTTTGGATATAAAAGGGAACCATGGGAACCTCATTTGTAAGTTAGAACAAGGAGTGAGTGCTAAAATTTTATATTTATATAGGGTTCCTCCCATCCCCTTGCAGGTTTTGTAGATCCTCTTCCTCATAGGGAGAGATGAAATGAGAGGGAGATCCACTTGACTTTGCTCCTTCTTTCGATGTTAGGCTAAACATTGGGTGTTCATTGTAAGGGAGCTACAGATATTGTAAAGGGAGTTAAAAAAATTGTAATGATACTATTTTGATTTATTTTATGTTTTAAAACATTATATTAAAAATTATATTACTCTGATTCATGTTTTAATTCTTTGTTTGATTAAACCAAATGGATTTCTCTTTACCTTTAACTGATCAATGTGAAGTTTTTGAGTGCATGGATTGTGTTATTATAATTGGGAAACAAAAGAATGCTTTCCATAAAAAATTATTTGTGATTTAAATTTGTTTTTTATTTTATTATATCATTCATAAGATATTTACCTTATCTATATGATTTTTATATTAGGGTTTGGTTCAATATGCCTTGATATAAAATCATGGAAAGTAATTGAGATTCTGATTAATTTCAACCATAAACATACTCCAAAACTGAATTAAACTTTAAGAGAGGTGAAATTTATATGTATATAGTAAACTTAAAAGGAACCCTTTATTTCATATTTTCTAAAATACACTGGAATTTTCAACTATTAAACTCTTTAAATTAAGCTATTTTTTAAACTGTTTTCAAAACCACCCCACTCTTTTAGTACTTTTTATTTAAAAATACACACTCTAATCTTATAAATGATCCTTGAGAGATGACATATTGTATAACCTATTATAAAAAATCATCATTAAAGCATATTCAATTTGATATGTCGTGACAATGCATTCAAATTTTAGTGCCATTTCTGGGGAGTTCATTGGTTTTTAGTGCGTATTTTTTATATGATTTTTGTAAAATTTGTGGATATTTATTTGTTTTATCTTATACCTTTACATATATTTTTGTGTTATAATATTTTTTTGTAGGTTCTGTGCCTGATTTGTTCTACTCTGAGAGATTTTCCACCTTTTAGAACTCTATTATGAGAGGATCATACTTTAGCAACATCGAGACACACAAGAAAACACCTTGAAGGAGGACACACCACAACTAGAGACTTTTCTAAACCCATCTTCTTCTGTAACCAAATTAGAAACTGAAATTAAAATGTATAACATGGATTCAAACAATCAATAAAAAAATAACTAACCTCGCTTGATGTTGATATCTAACCCACTTATTATCAAATTCAAAGAGAGGAACCCAATTTGGAACTTAAATATTGTTTAATTCATTTATTATGAATATTCCACGGACTTGTGGGAGAAGATCCACAAAATAATTTAAAATAATTTCATACTGGGTTTTCAAAATTAAACATGCTATTATGGATCATGAATAAGTAAAGATTAGGTAATTTCCATTTTCATTAGAAGACACCATGAAATATTGGTTGTATTATGTTAATTCACCAATTAGTGGTTGAGAAGACATGATATAGATTCTCCTTGAGAAATATTTCACAGCCTCTAGAACTCCAACAATAAGGAAAAAATTTGTACAATAATACAATACCAAGGGGAAACACTTCATGAATACTTGGAAATACTGAAAAGTATTTTTTCATGTTTCCCATACAACCAAATTAGTGATAAAATTTTAATACAGATTTTTTATAAAGTTTTAATTGCTATTGATTGGAATAAGATTGATGGTGCTACAACTAGTGTTCTAGTTGAAAAACCCCAATTTTTGCATGAAACCTAATTAAGAACATGGAGTAGAACACTCAATAATTTGGTTCAAGGTTTATTGTACCCATTCGAGATGTCCATGAGGTGTAAAGTATAGAATTTGAGAAGAAGGTGGACATGAAGTTTAAAGAGGTAAGTACCCTTCTTCAACAACTTTTCCTTTCCCATTGGAAATCCCAATATCCTCCTCCCATCCATTGTGGTATCTATTATTCTAACACCCACTATTATAACCAATTCCATCAATTGAGAGAGAATTTAGAGAGTTTTGAGGCCATATTTCTAGGATTCACCTATAACCAACCCTTTAGGAAAGAACCTTACAATCAAACTGACCTTGGGTAGAATGAAAACCAAGAATATAAGAAAGGGGGTATTCAAACTAACCATAACTACAAGGGAATCAACTAAGGAAAAGTAGTCATCCACCACCACCAAGAAATTCTCAGCCAACCCAAAGGCCTTTCCAACAACACCTTCCAAAACACATTCTGAGCCAAGAATACATGATGAAACAAATGGATTACAATAATCTCTAATTCCAACAAATCACACAAGCTTCCATACAAGATTTAAAACCTAAATTAGAATAACTCACCAACTTGGTGGGGTAAATCAAAATTCATGGGTCACGTAAACTGACCTATCAACCAGTAGTAAACACTAGGGATAATGGAAATGTTAGTATCATCACCCTTAGAAGTGGAACTAAACATAAAATTCAAATGAAACCTCCAATAGAGTCATCCCCTCTTGAGGAAACTTCCATTCCAACCATCTCAAATGATTGAAATTAGAAAAATCATTTTCCTGAGAAAAAACCCCACTAATCGAAAGAGTGTAACTGTTAACGAGTTCCCTAGACTAACCATTCATCTTCTATTTCCCCAAAGCACCATCCAACCATGAAAACAAAAACAAACTAAACATGATAAAGAAATCATAGAAACTTTCAGAAAAGTGTAGGTTAACATCCCATGGATTGATGTTGTGAAGAAAATTCCATGATATGCCTTGTTTTTCAAGGATATGTGTACACATCAAAGGTGACTTTGTGATGATGAGAAGGTGAGCTTGGGGAGTAATGGATCAGAATTAATATATCCATCACCTCCTACCAAATGTAATGATTCAGGAACATTCTCAATTCCATACACCATAGGTGATTATTCTTTTTCTAATGCTATGCCTGATTTAGGGGCATCTATAAATGTGATTCATCACTCTATTTACACTTAATTATAGGTTGGGGAATAGAATCCCAATATAATTGTTGTGAAAATATAAAACTAGAGTATACCACACCCCGCTATTGTGTTAGAGTATGTTCTTGTAAGGGTGATTTTTTTCCTTTTTGGTTTATTTTTTTCTGCTAAAAATATAATATGATCGAATGAATGGATATTCCCCAATTATATTTAGGAGAACATTTTATAAAAATACCAAAACTATAATTAATGTCCACAATGGTAAATTATCTATGGAGTTTGGTGGTGACATTTTATTCTTCAACATCCTTGATTCAATGAATCCCCCCTCAAAATAATATTCATCTCTATTAATTTAATTAATATACTAACTTCCTCTATAGAAACTTTTTTTCTCTACCTTAATCCCCTTTCTGAGTTTTCATAATTGATTTAAATTCTTGGAAATGAATCATGCATATAATGTTGTACTGGTGTAGAAAAATTTAATTCATGTTTTTTAATTAATAAGTTCTTGAACATTGAGGATCCCATGACCATCGATGATACTGCTAATCTTGTAAAACTTCATTCCTCATCCAAGGATGTTACCATTGAGTAGTTAAATTATATCAGTGAACTCTCACTTTAACATTTACTCCCATGAATCCAATTTATACTTGAATTGGAACTGAAAAAACTGCCTCAATATTTAATATATTCCTATATTGAGAATGGAAAAAAGCTATCTATCATCATTTCTAGTTCACTCCCTCAATAGTATAAATTTTAACCACTTAAAATTTTGAGGGAGTATGAAAAAACATTGGGATGGAAACTTTCATACATTCTTGGTATTAACCCATCAATTTTTACACATCATATATTTTTAAAAGATGAGGCTAAACTAGTGAGGTATGCACATCATAGACTAAACCCAAATCTCCTATATGTTGTAAAAAAATTAGGTAATAAAATTATTGGCTGCTGGAATCACTTACCCCATATATGATAGATAATGAGTCATTATAGTTCAATTAGTTCTTAAAAAACCATTCTTACGATAAATAAAGAATAAAATAATGAATTGGTTACAATTAATGTGTGGAATAGTTGGTGTGTGTATATAGACTATCTCAGATTAAAAAAAACACTAGGAAGGACCATTTCCCATTTTTGTTCCCTGACCAGATGCTATAGAGGCTTGCAGAGATATCCCATTACTATTTTCTTGATGGGTGTTTTGGATAGTTTTAGATCTATATTTCCCCCAACGATCAGGGAAAGACGACCTTCACTTTCCCCTATGGAAAATTTTCCTATAGAAGGATGGAATTTGGTCTATACAATGCTCCTGGTACATTCTAGTGATCCATAGTTAGTATTAATTTTTATTACATGGAGAATTTCATAGAATACCTAGATAATTTCATAGATGTTTTCATAGATGGTTTAACTATTTATAGATCCATTGTTGATGAATGTTTGATGTGTGTTGGCTCTATCCTATATATTTGTATTGAAAATAGTCTAATATCAAATTATGAGAAATTCTATTTCATGGTGAAAAAGGTATAGTACTTGATAAATTCGTTTCTGGAGATGGTATCCAAGTAGATCAAACAAAATTTGATGTCATTTCTTCCTTACCATTCCCAGAAAATGTAAGGGATGTGTAGTCTTTCCTAGTTCATGATGGATTTTACCATTGTTTAATTTGTGAAATTAGTAATATTTCACCCCATATTAATTACACTAAGTCAAATACCCTGAGGGGGAGTGGAGGGTTAATTGGGGTATGATAGAGTAAAACTCATCTACCTTTGGATCTTGTTTTTTTGTCAAACAAAACACACTTCTCTATTTATCCCTTAGAAATATATGAACAGTAATGAAATAAGGTACATGACATAGTGATTTTACTTTTTTCACCCTCACTAGGTTATGAAAAAGAAGAATAAAATGAAAATGTCTTTATGTACCAAACCCACTAAATATAATTTCCAATAATAAGGTTTGAGTTAGATCTTCTATGCCTAGGATCACTTCATTTACAATGTTTAAGATCTTTTTAATGCATTCCCAAGGGTCACTCTATATGTCTCTTCCTCTAGATCACTACCAGTGGGAAGGATCACTGTCTTCCTCTTCCTTTTCTCAATTCCATTGTAAGGTATCCACACACAGTTTATAGACTTGTAGTTCCTTTAATTTTCATGAATACAAGCATCCTCAACTGTAGGTAGATTCTCGGTTAAGGTCTATTTTTCACCCATAGATGAATTCCACCTTCTCACATACTATTAGGTTAGAGGAAATTTGTTTTAAAAACTATTTTTTAGATTTTGAAAGATTCCATGAGGGCTCTATGAACCACAAATATTCCTCCGTGCACCACCTTGCCTTCCCACATACTGAGTAACGGGTATGCTATGAGGATGTCCTCCTCCGTGTACTGCCTCCGCTTCCACAAACCGCTTCTCCTCTTCTTCTGCATGCTGCCTCCATGTACTATACTAGATTATGACTACCTCCTTTTCATTCGTGTATTTCCAATAGAGTTCCTTCTCCCATGAACCACTTCTTCCTTTGTGGGCTTCAGTGCCTCACAAAATCCTTTCACTAAATTTCTTCCCTGAACTCCTTCACCCTTCACAAAATCCTTCCTCACAAATAACCTTCGAACTTAGCCAAATTCCCAGAGCAAAGATGTTTTCTTATGAAAATTGTTATCATTTAATGATGGGTTATTTCTCCTTATATAAGAAAATTTATCCTCAAAATGAACTGATTTGAGATTTACCAAATCTTCAATGTGGTACCGCCTTCACCCCATACCACTTCACCATTAAACTATTCTTATATATGTAGTCTATGTACTATCATTACTCCTTCGTGGCATCCCAAATCATCGCTAGGTTTCCACGAATGATTCACTTCATGGTTTCTAAAATCACCACGTTATTTCTGTGAATTAAAAACCATCGTACATACTACAAGCCTCTCACATACCACATGCCTATCCATGAACCGTTTTCTCCCCACAAACTATTCCCATATGAGTTCTTCATCTCGAGCTTCATGGTTCCATTCCTTTTCTAATTTCCTCCTATGTTTCACGTAGCACATTTTTAATTGATGAACTGGGATTCGTGGACTGCGTATTGTGTACCCCTATGCTGAAATCATATTTTCCCCAAAACCACACTATAGATTTTGAGGTCAAAAAATTTGGCAAACACTGGGAAACTGCACTACATTAAACACCTACTTTCAACAAGACCAAACATACACATTCACGATCATATATATTTTTCAAAAAACAAAATCACACCCAAAACATATCGATAGGACACCTTGAGAGATTTTTTCTCAACAATATCCCTCTTTGGGTTTGTTGAAAACATTTTTATAATTTGATATCTCATTAAATCTTCGTTCAACTTCTACCAGCATTCACTTATTGTGATTAAGATAGAGATCAAGGATTTACTCAACACAAACTACAACCCCACATGAGCCATGATCAGTGTGATAAACAAGGATATAATAAAAATTTCATCAATGAATCACTTCATTCCATTCCAACACCACTATTCTGATTTCATCACGAACTTAAATTGTCTAGATATGTATCCTCCGATCGATCACATCTACCATCGTCAGATTTAATACCCCCCCATTCCAATGCTCCTCCAGAAATATTTATCTCATCTTCAACTCCTCATATCTCATTGCTTTACCTCTCGACTTATCAATGTGTCTTGACTAGTACATTTTATACCGTTGAATAGCCACAATTTCTCCCCCATTTTCATTGAACCCAAAGGTCATTCCTTTGAGGTTTGAAATAGGGTAAAGAACATATATTAGCACATTAGGAAAACAATAAACCTTAACTTGGGGATAGGGGGCCCCATATCAATACTTGTTCAAGTGTAGGGAGTAAAATGGACTCCCATAGCTATTTTATTCTTTTCAAATGCTTCTTTGGGTACGACCTTTTTAAAATGTGTGGAACATGTTGTTCTATAGAAACATACTCCAACTTCACAAGTCTTTTCTCATACTTCTCCTAGATAAAATGAATTTTGATATCAATGTGATTTGTCCTTGAGGGATGGACTAGATTTTTGCTAAGATTTATTGAAGATGAATTATTACAATTGGTTCCAATCGGAAACTTCACTTCAACAACCATATCATCAAGTTACTGCTTTATCCACAATAGTTGTGTATAGGATTGAGTTTCCACAATATACTCAGCTTCCATGGAGATCAATGAAATTCAATATTGTTTCATTATTATACAAGAAATAAACAACCCACCAATATAGAAAGAACCTCCTGACGTATATTTCCTATCATATGCTGATCCATCCCAATCTTCATCTGTATATCCCAATAACTCTTTCTAAGATTTTTCACTATACAACAAACCAAAATCCACAGTTCCCTTAACATACATAAGTATTCTTCTCACTACAAGCATATGGATTTCCTTGGGATTACTTTGATATTGTGCTTCTTGACATGTGGAAAAAATAATATCAAATCTCGTTAATATCAAGTACAGTATACTACCAATTATTTTCCAGTATTCTGTAACATTAACTATATTGCCTTCATCATCCATTGACAGGTTCATCCAGGTAGTCACCAGAGTCATCATCTCCTTGTAATTATCCATTACAAATATTCTCAAAACCTCCTTGGCATATTTATATTGATAAATTAATGTTCCATTCTTTCCTTGTTTTACATGTAAACTGAAGAAAAGTTTATGTTCACAAATCATTATCATTTCAAAATCACTTTTTAGGAATTTGTATAACCGTCTGTATTTTTCATCATTTGATCCTCCAAAGATTATGTCATCAACATATAACAACACCATCATCCTTTGATTACTTTCATTGTTGACATATAGATTGTAATCTATTTCACCATGATGAAAATCAAGATTTTTTATATATTGATCTAGCCTTAAAAACCATGCTACTGGTGCTTGCTTCAAACCATATAAATCCTTCTTAAGACGAAAAAATCTGTTCTTATTATCATGAATGAGAAAAACATCTGGATACTCAATATAAACTTATTCTTCTAGAACCCCTTTTAGAAATACAGACTTGATATCTATCTGGAAATCTTTGAACCTTCTTTGCATTACTAAGGCTAAAAATATTCTAATTGTCTCTAGCCTTGTAATAGGTGAAAATATCTCATCAATATTGATAACCTCTATCTAGGAGTATCTTTTCACACTAGCCATGATTTGTCTTGAATCACAACATCATCTTAATTCTTTTTTTTTGTGAGAGACACATTTTTTCCCGATGACATTTTTACATGTTGGAATTGAAATAATCTTTCATGTCTGATTCTTCTTAGTTTGGTCAAGCTCATCATTCGTTGCCTGAACCCAATTATCATCACCAACTACTTCACTAAAACATTTTATCTACTAATGATAAGTATGATCTTTTCTGTATAGTCATCATCCTTTTTATCTTCATTGGAACTATCTAATCACTAATTATGTTTTGTTTATAAATTTCGGCTATTCTCCTCTATATTTGTGTAGATGCTAATTTATCCTCATCCTTCTCATAATCTAATTATTCTTCTCAATTATCCTCTTGAACTAGTGCATCCCCAGATCTAATTATTTCTTCACCACTATCCTCTTGATATTGATCATGTATTTGTAGAAGATTCTCCTCATTTTTCAATATGGTTACACCTTGGATTTCAACAATATTTCTTATCCTCTTGTTGAAACATTAATATGCTTTTCTTTTCTTTGAGTAGTCATGAAATATACCTTCATCTTTATAGTATTAAAACTCTAAGTGTTTCTCCTTGTCGAGAATAAAAAACTTAATTCTAAAGATTTTAAAGTACATAAATGATGGATTCATTCAATACCATAGCTCATATGGAGTATTTTCTTCTTTCAGACATCATAATGTTATATTTGATGTGTACACTACCATCATCACTGATTTTTTCCAAAATTTATCTGTAAGGTCTTTCTCAATGAGCATTGTTCGGGCCATGTTGTTGACAATATGATTTCTTCTCTCAAATACTCCATTATACTGTGGAGTTCTCACCATTGAAACTTGATTCCTTATCCCATGCTACTCAAGATAACCCTACACTTGGCTATTTTTTAACTTTGATCCATTTCTTTTTTGGATCTTTTGGATTTTATGACTTGGAATCTTTTCAAATTCCCATCAATATCTTGTAATGAAACTAAACACCTCCAACTTATGGGTAATGATTGATACCCATTCCATTATTTTATAATCATTAATGACTAGAACATATTATCTTTTCCCATTAAGATCCCTTTTTGAAATTATTCCACCCACATCAATATGAACCAACTCAAGAAAGATTTTTGACCTTTTCTATTTTTCTTTATATGTATTTTGAATAACATTCCCTTATTAGCAAGAATCACATGTCTATGTATGATCATGTGATAATCTTGGGAGATGTCGAGAAATATCAAATTTCACTAGATTTTCTAAGGACGTTTGGCTCATGTGGCGAAGACGTTAATGCCATAACTTATTTTCTTCTTCCTTGGATAGAAATCACATATATTCTTATCCACTCATGAGGTAGATATTCCATTTTTTATTCTTTCCCTACAACACAAAACACCATCGTTTTCCTTGGTGACACATAATTTCTTAGAAAAGATAATGTAATATCTTGAGTCACACAATTGACATACACTTAACAAGTTGTGACTAAGACATTCAACATCCAATATATCTATACGTATCATGTATTTTTCCCCAAACATTGCTTTACTAGATCCAATAAATTTCAACCCTTCATCATTGACAAAAATTATGATACCTTATTTATCATACCTAATTCTTGTCACCAGATTATTATTTCCTATCATATGTGAGGTGAATCCAATATCAATAATCCAAATCCCAATGCAGTCTTATTCTTTTAATGAAATTTCTACAACCACTACCTACTCAAATATTTTATTTTTGATCCATGTTATTAAATTCATACCCAGTATGGATTGATACTCTTTATATTCCTTGAAATATGAAGGACCAACTTTATCTTGTAGAGGTGAAATTGATTTTTCATTTTCAGCTCATATGATTATACATTTTTCTACTGATTATAACCATCCTCAGTCTTTTTTGGCGCATTATTATGTATTGTTGATGATAAATATCTTTCCATGTGTCTGTATCATCCACACCTGAAATAGTGACCATCAACTAATGACCTAGAAAATTGAGCTTTGTATGACTTCCTCTATTGGTCTGTTCCCTTCGGTATTTCTTTTCCATGGAACAGACATTTTATGCATGTCACATCTTACCATAATAATAGTATTTTATGTAGGGTACATTCATTCATGGAAATACTACACCACTAGTTATACCTTGGGTTATCTAAATATTCTAATTTTTCTCCATACCCAAATCAATCTTCAATATTGGAGTGGGTACTTATGTTCTGACTTCAACTGTTACTAATTTCTATTTTTGATCAGGCCCCATTCCAACCTTACCATTTTAATTTGACTACTGCTTCTATTCTACTAGACCACTATGGTCAACTTTTATCATCTCTATTGTATGTATGATCTTCTTTTCCAATGTTATACCTAGAGTCAACAATTTTTATTGATATTTAACACTTATTCATAGACTGAAGACTTTATATTCAATTTCTTTGATATGTTTGATTTGATATTTTCTAGTTTATTCAAACTATTGATCTCTATTGGATATTATTTGATTTTGAGATTTTACTTCACCAAATTTTTTGAGATTTTTGGCATTGAAGACATCAATTTTTCAATTTCTTCATTCATATTAGACTTCTCCTCTTCCTTATACTACATATAGAGTTTAACATCATGAACCAATTTGTTATCTTTCTTTGTTTTGGATCTCCAAACATCTATTTCTTAAAGAGAATCTACAACTATTACTTCAAATTATCCTTCATCATTATTTATTTTTTCTTTTGGTACTAAATTTATGGAAACTCCCACCAAATCATCTACCTCATGATCCTTGTAGTCATCCAACTCTTCTGCCACATATTCTTATGAACTTTTATCTTCTATTGAAAGAAAATTATTCTTTTTGAAGACCTTTCTCTTATCACATCTACTACCTTTCACATTTAATGAATACTTGTTTTGTGGAATTTCATCATTGTCTTCATTATAATCTTTGAGATTCTTATGAAACTTTATTGAAAAATTTCCATTCTTTCCACATTGAAAGCATACATGTGGAAGTTTACCTTTTTTTTACATTCCACTTTCTCTTTGCATATTTGAATAGATAAATGACATGAAATCATCCCAATCAACTTATTCATAAATTTATTCAATAGAGAGCTTGTTCATGGCCTTAAATTCAACAAATTTGGACTTCCCCTTTTCTACAACATCATTATCATCATTTCTCATTTCATATGCATCAAGGGTACTATGAAAGTTATCCAATTTCATATTCTTTTGATATTTATATTCCAATACTGATATATTAGGATTAAACTAAGCTGTAAGTTTCCTAAATATATGCTTCATAATCTTTATATCTTCAATTAATTCTCCAAGACCATGAATGTATTCCACTGCAACCTTTACCCTATCAAATAATGCATCAATTGATTCATTTGCATTCATTATCAGATCTTCATAGTTTTTCCACAAATCCTACATCTTTTCCTCTATAACCTTTTAATATCCTTCATATATATTCAACATATTTTCCACATATCTTATGATCTTTTACACGATATAAAATTCTTATAAATTTCATTTTATAGGGATTCCACTAAAGCATTGATCCCTTTAGCATCGACATCCAATTATCTTATTTTATATTATGATAAAGTACCACTATTGATATCATCTGATATTCCATAAATAGATGATATAAATACAACAATTAATAATGATTTATTGTAATGCTACATCTGATTATTCTATAGTTGAAAATGGCTTCTATCGAAGACTATAATTACTTTGTGATTGAACACCTCCATTTCTTCTATTTAGAGAGAACTAATGAATTTTAACCTTTTTCTCTAATAAAAATTGTTAGGTAAACCTATTAAAATACCCTTAGAGGGGGGTGGGGTGGGGGGGGGGGTGAATCAAGGTGTGAAATAGTAATACACCTTCCCCTTCAAATCATGTTTTTTATTAAAAAAACACTTTTATATTTCTCTCATAGAAATAGATGAACAGAAATGAAATCATCCATAGGACACAATGATTTTAGTTGGTTTACCCCCACTAAGCTATGTAGAAGGAGTATAAAATGAAGATGTGGTGATATACCAAATCCACTAATGTTTAATGAAAAATACAATGTTTAGGCTAGATCTTATATGCCCAAGAACACTTCCTTTACAATGTTTATGTACTTCTCAATTCATTCCCAAGGGTCACTCCATATATCTCGTCTTATGGTTCACTACCTATGGGAATGATAATAGTCTTCCTCATCCTTTTATCACTGATCTTGGAAAGGATTCACACATAGATTATGGAATTTTAGGTCCCTTAATTTTCATGAATTAATTCATTCTCAACTGCATGTTGATTCTCTGTTAAAGTTCCTTTTTCACCCATAGATGAATTCCACTTTTCCATGAACTGTTATGTTAGCATAAATTGCTTTCACAAATATTTTTTGATATTTTTCATGCTTCCTTGAGTCCTCCATGAACCACCTAGATTTCTCTGCATACCACCTTTCTTCCTTGCATATTGAGTAGCGAGTATCCTATGCAGATCGCCTCTTCCACATTTTTCCTATGCTTTTGCAAACCGAACTCCTTTGCGGACCGCTTCTCCTCTAATTCCATGTACCGCCTTCGTGTATTGTACCAACTTCCATGTACCACCTTTAGTTCCATGTTCGGCCTTTAGAGTTATTTTTTCCATAAACCAATTCTTCCTTTGTGGGATTCACTACCTCAAAAAATCCTTTCACATAATTTCTTCTGTGAAATGCTTCACCCTTCGAAGAATCCTTCCTCATGAACCACCTTCGACGTTAGATGAATTCTCAAATAAAATATTTTATATTATGGAAATCGATCTTTCCTAATGATGAGATTATCACTCATTATATAGATAAATAGATCCACAAAATCTGATAATCCAATATTTACTAAATCTTTAATGTGGTGCTGCCTTCACTACGTACCTCTTCACTCGCGAACCATTCTACCTCACTGGGTCTATATACTTACGTTCATACTCCACGAAGTCCCAAATCTCCATCAAATTTTTGAGAGGGACTCCCTTCACGGGTTTTCAAATCATTGCCTCATTTTTGTGAATGAAAATCCGTCATGCGTACTACAAGCCTCCGACATACCACATGCCTATGTCGTGAACCGTTTTCCCCATGAACCGTTCTCATATGCGATCTTGCAACTTGCACTTCACAGTTTTTTACTTTTCTTATTTCATTATAAATTACACATACTAAGTTTACAATCCACAAACAATTCTTCTTATATTGCGTATACTGTACCCCTATGAAAAAATCGTCCTTTTCAAAAAACCAAACTCAAAATTTTGAGGCCCAAAAATTTGGAAAATGATGGGAAACTATGCCACATTAAACACTTAGTTTCGTAAAACACCAACCATAATCATTTGCGATCATCTAACTTTGTTAACAAACAAAATCACACCCAAAACATACTGAGAGGAAACCAAGATTGATTTTTTTTCTCAAAACTCCCCCTCTCATGATTTCTCCAAAAAGAAAAAAAATTGTTTTTGATAAATAATCTGAGGAATATTTTAATAATTTGAAATGGAGTCTCGCATAACCCCAAGTGATCCAACCGTTTTAGTGGGATTTAATATTTAAGATCATGTGTGATGCCTCTAACTATGCAATTGGGTAGTCTTATCACAAAGGGTCAATCGAGTTCCACATGTCATTGCCTGTGACTCACACACACTGGACCCTACCCAATAAAAGTACACCATAACTGAAAAATAATTTCTTTCCATAGTGTTTTCCTCGAAAAAATTAAGTTCATACCATTTAGGGTGAAAATACATTGTGTTCTCTGAATCTTCAACCCTCTTGTATCTTCTTAAGAAACTAGATACCAAACCATGTCTCATTCACTGGATTCTCCTACTTCAAGAATTTAATCTATAAATTAGGGATAAAAAAGTAGAAGAAAATGTAGTTGGTGACTATATTAGTAGGATCCACCCATACTCAGACAACGACTCATCCTCCTATATTACCATAAATGAAAATTTCCTATATAATCAATTGTACTGAAGGTAATATGTTATTGTTTGTTATGCAAGAAATTTTAAATTATTTTGCAGAATCTTGCATTCCTTACTTATTTCAAAAAAAAAATAGGAAGACTGTCTAAAATGTAAGTCTTATTGGTACATTTGGGATGAGACCTACCTTTTTTTTTCATGTGTATTGATAATGTAATCATACGTTGTGTTCTCGATATCATGTTTAATTCAATACTTATGTTTTGGCACACCCTTTCTTATGGGGTCCACTTTTTTCCCCAATAGAGTCCTCGTAGGGTCCATGATTATGGTGTATTTGGTTAACAAGTTTTTAGTATGCCCATGAATTCTGTAAATATTATCCACACTTTCAAATAATAGGGAATGTATCTAAAAGAAATGAAATTCCACAAAAAACCTTTCTCTTTCATGAAATTTTTGATGTTTGGGGAATGGAATTTATGGGGCCATTTTCCAATTCCTTTTGTAACTTGTACATTATTTTGGCCGTTTATTAAATGTAAAAATGGGTAGAGGCATGATCCACGAGGACAGATGAATACAATAGAGTTGTGGAATTTTTGAGAACCAAATTTTTTTGTAGGTTTGGATTACCCAGGTTTATCATCAATGACAGGGGTTATCATTTCTGTAACTAAAAAATCTAATCAATATTACATTAGTATGGGTTATGGAATAGAGTGTCTATCACATATCACCCAAAAACCAATGGTTAAGTCAAGGTGTGAAATAATGAGGTAAAACAAATTCTTGAAAAATTGTTTCATCCCAATTGAAAATATTAGAGTCTTAAACTTCAGGTTTCATTATGGGCCTATTGTGTAGTTTTTAAAACTCCCATTAGAATGTCACCTTATATAATTATTTTAAAAAAGAAATTTACCTCCCTATTGAGATAGAGAACCAGGCCTACTTGGCCATAAAACAATGCAATTCAATCATTTCTGGTGTAGGTGATCAAAGGAAGCTACAGATTCAGGTGTTGGAGGAAATGAAAATAAATTATTATGATAATTCTCATATTTATAAGGAGAAACCCAAGGCTTACCATGACTATCTCGTTATTCATAATCAATTAAATATTGGGTATAAGGTCCTCCTTTACAATGAAAGGATGTAGTTGCATCTAGGTATGATTTGTTCTCGTTGGTTTCTACCATACACTATTACTAATGTTTATCTATTTGGTGTTTTTCAATTTCAAAATGAAAAAACAAAACAAAACTTCACTATCAATCAGTAGTGGCTGAATAACTTTCAAGAATCCATTCCAGTTCCCCAATAGAGGAACTCCATGTTCAATAATAAACCTTTTAATGACATCCACCATGTTTTATCCTTACATACCACACTCACTTTTATAATAGTGAAAACATTGTATTATCTGGGTGTGGGGGGATGGGTACATTAATAAGTTAGTTATAAATTCTCATTACCTTTATTATTTTTACTATTTTTTGGATTCCTTGATAGTATTGTCACTTTTCCCCTATTTCCCCCCTAACTTTTGTGTCAGAATGTTAATTTTTGGTGCTCACTTTATCATGGTAAATTATGCCCACTTAATCATGGATGATATTGAAAATAAATTAGTAATTTCTCTATTTCATGTTGTTTTAACATTTAAAAAAAATCAATGATGAAATGTGTTTTTTAGAATTAATATAAGATTTAGGTGTAACATTTTTTTTTGAAAATTAGTTGTTTTTTGATGATATGAATGGTTGTATCACTTTTAAACCTTTAAAAATAATGGTATCATTTTTTGTTAGTTGTTTATGTAAAAAATGTTCCACTTAATTTCTCCACATATTTTTGCACAAAATCATGAATTTTGAATATTTATTACTTAATAGAAGGTAAATATAAGTTAGGAAAATATTTATATACCTTCCAAAATGATTTTTCCATATGTTAAATATTTATCTGATGTTTTTCATTATTATATCATATTAACCTATACATATGTAACTGTTATCAGAATTTTGTACACTCTAAAAAAACAAAAAAAAACATAAAAATATTGGTTTGATCTTGGGAAGATCAAAAACCACCCTTAATCAACCTTTGATTTTTTTATGGTAATATAATTTGTGTCATGTGGAGATCAAAAAAGGTTTGGAAGAAGAATGTGAGATTTATTCCAAGCAAAAATTTGGAAAAAATACCTTAATAATAAATGAGGGGAGTGATAAAATGTATAAAATATGGGGATTTATTAGTCGGGATATTATGTTTTGAATTCCTAGAATGCTTAAGTAAGTGGGTCTTGAAATTTGATTGCAAAGGTTGCAGGTCGGGTTCGATGGATAGACTGATTTAAGTATATATTTTTTTAAAATAACTTATAATTACATTACCGAAAGTGTAAAGAATATCATGTAATGGTTGTCACAAAAACAAGTATAGAATTATTAACATGGATATGTTATGAATTTCTCACTCATATTGGTATCATGTACCTCTTATAATTTCTTTCTAATACAATTAATGAGACATATTTTTCCATGATCACTAAGAATAACTCTTTGATGTGATTTTTTCTTTGATCAATTATCTAACATTGATTAAATTTTTATTCAATGTTAAATATTAATTAAGTTGGGAATATATACATTAATACTTTTTGTAAATGTGACTTTTCCCCGAAGTGAAAAGTTTTAGGTGTGGGGGTGTGATCGCACCATGATTCACTGTTCAATGTCACCCTTACACCACTGTAATAAATTGATTTTGTTTGTAAATTCAAAATATTATAACAAATTTAAATTCATTTATCATTTAATAATTTAATTTTTATCACTTTTTTAAGTGATATTTCACTTTTTTGTTATTTTCATTGTCAGTGTCGGTGGTGGTGGTTTAGAGGACCCAGACATGATCCAGAAGAAAAATGGGCCAAACTACATGGAAGCCCAAGGACACCTATACACTATTTTGCACATTACATGAAATAAATACCTCTAAATGGGAAGAAATTTTTTGGGCCAATCCAAAACACTATGGGATACAACCCATATCAATTCATCCAAGAATAATTATCCAATTTGTGCTCTCATATGAACTGATCTGTCCAGGGGACCAAATCTCCATAATTTCAAAAGTTAAGTTCGGAATTTGGAAATTCATCCCAATAAAGATGTAAATGGATTCCATATTTGACATGGATATATTCAAGAGTCCTACCAAAAACAATAATATTTTGTCTGAGTCATTATATGGTCATTTACTAGTCCAAAACAGAGATAAAAGTGGTATAACAAAAACTGGGTTCCCAAAACCACTTCCCATTTTAATTATAAAAGGAAACCATGTGAAACTCATTTAAAAGTTATAAAAATGAGTGAATTGATACCATTTTTAAGTTCCATAATATTTATCTCATCCCCATGGAGGTTCTAGAGCTCCCTATCTTCATAAGTATATCTGAAATGAATATGGAGATCCACCCAAATTTCCTCCTCCTCTTGATGTTGGGCTAACTAGTGGGATTTCATTGTGAGGGAGCTATACATATTGTAAAGGGGGTTGCATGGAATGTAATTCTAATGGTATGAAATATTTTGGTTTTGAAAAAAAATTCATTCATAATTATCTTACTTTTATTCATGTTTGAATTCTTTGTTTGATTAAACTGAATGGAATGCTCTTTTCTTTTAATTGATCGGTGAGAAGTTTTGAGTGTGTGGGTTGTCTTATTCTGATTGGACAACATAAGAATAATTTTATTTCCCAATTATTTTATATTTAATTTTTTTGGAAGTTATTATACCATTAATAAGATCTTTACATTGTCTATACGATTGTTATGTCAAGGTTTGGTTCAACATGCACTGATATAAAAGCTTGGAACATCATCTGGATTCTAATTAATTTCAACCAAAGACGTACTTCAAACCTGAATTAAACTCTTAAAGTGATGAATTTATATGTGTGTAGTAAACTCAAAATGAAACCTTTATATAATATTTTTCAAAATCGACTTGGATTTTTAACTATTTGACTGTTTAAATTAAGATATTTTCTTAAAACTATTTTCAAAACCACCCTAATTTTTGAGTATATTCTATTAAAAAGTACAAAATCTAGACCTATTAATGATCCTTGAGATAAGACCTAGGGTCTAAAATATGTTAAAAAATCATTATCAAATATTATTCAATTTGACATGTCACGACAATGCATTCAAAAATCGCCTAGTTTTTCATGCGGTGGATCATTTGTTCATGTGATAACTTTTTACATCATTCAGTTGATTGATGTTGTTGCTTGTTTTTTGTATAGTTAATCCTTATTTTGTTCATATGTTTGATTTTTTGTTTAGTTAATACATATGGTATATTAGACCAATCAATATATTATTCATAGGTTCAACCCATGTGGTGCGTTTTATATTTATAATAACTTGGTTTTCCATGTTGTCTATTTTCTGATTCATGTGGTCAATCTATACAGTCTCTTAAAATGGTCAGTTTTCATGGTTGACCATATATGTAAGAAAAAAAATCATGATTATCCAATAATGAAGTAAAATAAGTTATTAACAATAGATAAATAAATAATAAAGGGAAATTAGAGATTTAAAACCCAGATCAATTAAGACGGGTTATATCTATGACTCTCTTAATGTTAGGATTTTTAAATTAGTATAGAGGGAATAAAATGGGAATTATATCTAAACCAAATTATAGGTGAATTAAATATAAATTTGTTAATTAATTTTTGGAAATACTAGAGATATTCGTTTCTATTTTATTAAAATTTATTGGGTTTTACGCTTTTTTATTTTTATTATTTATCTTGTGTTCAGGAGAACTAACACCTTCACTATTGGAGACTTACAACCATTATAAACTCATTTGAGTTAATTATATGAGTTTCGAGCATGAATGAAACCCTCTCTATCCTTTGTTCTTGGTGTAGTAGAACTTGGACTTCTTTAAAAGTAGGTTATCAGATTCTTTTTATTTTTCTTGTGAAGTGCATGATTTAATCATGATTTAGTTTCTCAATAGGGAAGTATGAAATTAACTTTAATAAAAGAATAATCTATAAATAAAGTGTGTATGGACCCAGAATTCTATCAACGAGATTTTCCTTCCTAAGTTAATTTAATATAGTATATATCACATAAAATTAGTAATATAATACAACACAAACTTTATAAATGAACAATTAATCAAATAAGTGGTAAATCTAGAAGTTAAGGAACCTATACCGATGAAACAATAACTTGACCTTATAAATAGTAATATGACCCTCAACAATATTAAACTGGCCAATATAATATTAATCTCACCAATGAAAGTATAAATAAAGGTCATCCATCCTATAAATTAAGATATCATATAATTATATCATAGTATAAGTAAATGAATATAGTAAAAATTATTAATTAAGTGTTGGTATTTTTTATGACATAAATATATAATTTAAAAATTATAATTAATAAAATTATTTAAAATAAAAATTATTTTCATAATTTTTTTTCAAAAATTAACAATTAGTTGTTTTTTTTATTTTAGGACAATTTTATGAGGCATCAGTTAATTTTCATTGTGTTATAAAATCAGTTATAAATTTAAATCTTGTGATTTTGGAGTAAATGATAGGTTTAATAAAAAAATTAAATTTAAAATATTTAAAAAATAATTTTCTTAAAATATATTTCATTTATTAATTCTACACATCAAAAAATGGTTAGGGAAGATTTTTGGGTTTTTTATAAAATACTGGAATTTTTTGTGAGTAGTGAAATATGAAAATTTATGATAAATACTAAATAAATGAATTATTAAGTCATAGATGATTTATAGATGATGTAAGCCCATAATATCTAATAATCCTTTATTATTTTAAGATATATTAAGATAATTCTCAAACTATTAAAACTATTGATCCAAAATAAAAAACAAATGAATAAAATATTCAAAAAACACCCATCTTGTCCACTATAAATACCACCGCTTATCCTCACACCTTCCAAAATTTGTGCCGTATAAAATGTATACAAAATAATCTTCCCAATACCCTACCAAAAATATATTATCTCTTGGTCTCATCGAAACACCGAAACCTTTTCCCTATGGATGTTCTCGAGGAGGATAATATAAGATGTAAAATCCACTTCATTTTCCTTTTAATTTATTTTCATGTTTTGTTATTTATTATTCAATAATCACCTCCCCTAATCCAAGTATAATTATAACTCTATTACCTTACATATACTGTAATTTTATTATTTTAATGTAATAATACTCCATCAATCCCCTTCTCGTCTCCCTTTTATTCTAAAAATGGAAACGTCGTCTTTGAGGTGTTGTTTCATCACCTACAAGGACGAAAAGTCTTCATTTTACTTCAACATATTCAAGGATATTCATGAAACCATTTTAATGGTTGAAATATATTTAAAAATTAATATTTAAACCCTTTTTATTTTTTGTATGAAATATATTTACATAATACTAAATGATAAAAAATGTGTTCGTTGTGATCTAAAACCACTTAAATTAATATAAACAAATATCATTAACATGTTATGTAATTATTAATCCTTATATCTGGAAAAATCAATATATAAAACAAATTAAACTTCTTTATGTTAATTAATAACTTATAATTTCAATTCTGGAGAATTATACCCATTTTACATGGACTCTATTACTTATAAACAGGCGAACTAATCAGAAAAACCAAGAAAATGAATGCCCCCAGGACATTAATGGATTTAATTTGATTATCCAGGACATTAAGGTCAAATGCCGAACATATTCAGACATAAGGTAAGAGTTTTCTTCTCGAACCTTCATTTTCATTCTGGTTACACTTTCTTCCTATACAAACATATGTAAGTATTAATTTATATTATATAATTATTATAAATTATGATTATAGGTTCTATAATCTTGTATTCTTATCATTTCATCTTTCCTTTGTGGAAAAATACATGTTTTACAAGGTTTCCTTCTCAATTATTCTCGATACACAAGCTTGATTAAAGAGAACGTCTTGATTTATTACCCATTTTCATGTAACATATATAATATGTTTTAAGAAACCATTATTTTATAAAATCACTAAATTTTTCATGAAATAATATATTTATTTATTTCTAGTTTTATAGGAACAATTATGAAAAATATAAATTATTTTTCCCAAAGAACTCTTCTTTGTAAATTAAAAGGGGTATTTCTCACAAGAATATCTCAATGTTTTTGTTATAGTGTTTTCATTTATTTAAAATAATATATTAAATTTTATTATATATTGATATTGAAATATTTTTTTTATAATAAAACATATTTTATTAAAAGATTTATGATAAGTTTGACTATGGATGTACTATCTTGATTCCATTCACCATACTACTCAGAATGTTTAGTGATTATGTTTAAAGATTGGAAAATGTTATTTAAATTTCATATGTGTTTGTTTTTTATATTTATCCCCATTAATATAATGAATGAATTAGACATTGTACATGTAGGGACCACTATATCAACTCGTGGTGTCCGTAGGCCTCATGAGACAAACTAGACTGGGTTTTTACTCATTATGTTTGGTGTCTTGAACAAGGCCTTGAAGATATGTTTATGATGTCTGGAATAATGGATTATTTCATTATGAAAATATTAATTTATAGTCCATGTGATTATATTACTAGTATAATATCCATGTTCATGTTTTATTATGGAATTATCTAATCATCTTTTATTCCTGCCATTTTATGCTCAAGATTATGTTTTACTGACCAATGTTTTTAGATGTTCACCATGATTTATTGATTATGTTTATGATTTATTACACTATATTTTCATAACCTTACTAAGATTCTGATATCACCCATTTATTATGTTTTATTTTTCCCCAGGATGCAAAGATGAATATTATGAATGAATTATAGGGATAATCTAGGAGTTAGGGATATTTTCAATGCAATTTATATATTTTATTTCCTTTAAAAGTTGTAATGTAAAACATATGTTATATCTAGTTTTGAAAACTATAATATGGTTTGGTCCTTTTGTATATGACTTCCTTATTTATTATGCTAATGCAATTAAGTTAGGCACCGACTCCAAGAAATTAGTGGCTGGGTCTCTATAGTTGGTATTAAATAAAGTTTAATAGAAACCTTCAAAAGTATATTTAAAAAAAATAGATTGGGGAACATAACCCTAAGACAAACTTTGAGGGTAATAATAGAATAAAATACATGAATTTTTGTAGGGTAGATATTATTTATATATTCTTAGAAATAAATCCCTATCTGGATACTACAAGTTGATGTGATTCTGGAATAAATGTACCTAGGGGTAACAAAACTGACAAGGTAACCCGAGCCCGAATCGGGGAAACCTGGTAAATGAAAATGGGATTTACTCTATACCATATTTGACACTCCCATATGATATGATTATGATAAGTCATATTTTATTAATAAACCATTATTAATGATTTAAAATTAAATATGGTCCCAAAGAAACTATGTTTATGATTATGAGAACAAAAATGCATAGTATTCCAATTTATGTTAATTATTTTTCTAGTTCGAGATTATATATTATGATTCATAACATAATCTATTGTAAACCATTATTTGTAAATTGTACCTAGTGTAAGGAATAAAAACTATATCATTGAATATATTCCTTGTAGAGGTTTACCGCTTATGCAGATTAATGATGTTAGTATTGGAGTTTCTACTAGTGTTGAGAAAATAATAAATATACATGGACATCAGACCCAGGTTATGAACAATAACTTTACCGGAATGAAGAATCCTGGTCCAAAATATAGAGGATAAATTTTGGATCACTTTGTGGGAAAACAACCTCCATCATTTAATGTTACTAAAACCCATTTGTATAAGATTAGTGGATATGTTCCTTAGAGAAAATATTTCTTGTTTTGGGAAGTAACAAAATGGAGAAGCCTTTCTTGGAGATTTATCGTCTATTGGGAGATATGGATCAATGGTGGTCAGTAATTCAAAACACAAAGGTGGGGGAAAAAATTATAGATATGTAATGGAGGGATTTTAAGGAAATTTTCCTATAAAAATATTTCCCCTTTAAACAGTGATCATGTATAGAGATACAATTCCTAAGTCTAACACATAAAGAGGATGAAAATGTTACGAAGTATAAATACAAATTTACAAGGATAGAAACTCATGTTTTGGATTACATATGTAATCTAAGTAGAAATATTTATTGATTATTTGATAGTTTAAAACCATTCCTATAAAGGGAACTACTCTCACAAAATTTCACATCATATTAAAATATAGTCTCATGTGATATCAAGAAAAAAAAAAATTCTATAAGACGTATGAATTTGAAGGAAATCAAGAGAAGATGAGGGATCCTAAACACTCTGGAAAAGAAAATAAATAAAATGGGAAGGGAAGGGTTGATTTTCTATCCTGTGATAATTGTGGGAAGAAACACCCATGTAATTTCCTGAAGGGTATGTGTGTTTGTTATAAGTTGGAGAAAAATGACATCAAGCTCGTGATTGAAAGAGAAATAAAGATGCTACCAGTATTCAATACTAAAATTTCAAAGAGACGAGACATTATGAAAATTATTGTACTAAACTTCAAGAAAAATTTTCCCAAATAAGGTCAAGGGAGAAAGGCCAATCATATGCAGTAACAACAGTGGAGATTGAAGTTCTTAATGATGTGGTGGTAGGTACTTTAATCATTTACTCATACATAGCTAATGATTTATTTCATTCTATATCATCACATTCTTTTATACCATCAACGTTTTCCATGAAAATTAGACATTTATCATTTGATTTAATAAGGGAGTTTTTAGTCTAAACTCTTAAGGGATGTATCATTTCAATAAACATGAGCCAGTTAGTCACCTTCATGAAAAATAAATGATATTTAGTTACTAACGTTTTCATTATACCTATGATAGAATTTAATAGAATCATTGGTATGGGATGGATTTCAAAATATGATACAAAAATCTATTGCAAAAAGAAGGAAATTATGATTGTTAAGGATGATATGGAATCCCTTATATTTAGAGTAGAAAACACATCATCTGATTCTTATCTAGATCCACCCCCAATATCTGTAATGAATGCAATTATTTTAGAGGAAGATAAAACATCACCTATGGATGAGGAATGATATCTTCAAATTGAAAATGTACTAGTTTTGGAAGAATATATTGATTTATTTCCATAGGATTTACCTGGAAATCCTCTTGAGTGGGAAACAGAGTTCTATATTGATTTAATTCTTGGTGAAAGACCAATATCAAATACTCTTTATAGAATAACCACTGTATAATTAGTAGAACTGAAGAAACAACTAAAGTAATTGAGTGGTAAATGATTTATTCACTATAGTGTTTCCCCATGGGGATCTCGTGTTCTCATTATCAAGAATAAATATGGATCCTAGAGGCTATGCATTTATTTTAGAGAAATCAATGATATTAAAATAATGAACAAGTTTCCCCTACCTTATATTGATGATTTATTTGATGAAATTCATGGAGTTCAATTATTTTCAAATATTGGCCTTTGATCTGGATATCATCAGTTGCATGTGAGATAGGAAGATATTCCAAATATTGAATTTTTCAACCATGTATGGACATTATGAGTTTAAAGTGATTTCATTTGGACTGACTAATGTACCCTATGTCTTTACGGATCTAATAAAATTAGTGTTCAAGGAATATATTGAAGAATTTTTTTGTGGTATTTACTAATGTTATCTTGATAAATTCCAAAATTTATGAAGACCAAGAAAACCACTTACGAGATGTTCTTGAGACTATTAAAATAAAATAGTTATATGGTAATATTAGAAATTGTGATTTTTGGCTTCGAACAATTTATTTTATTGGACATATTATCTCTAAGGATGAAATCTTAGTTGATTCCAACGAATAAAAAGGTTGATCAATAATTTCTTATACCAATGAACATAACCAAGGTACATAGTTTTATTGGTTTAGAAGGTTATTATCAGAATTTCATTTAGAACTTCACATGATTAGATAACCTGTTAACCAACCTTACTACTAAAGGGGTTAAGTTCATATAGAAAAAATAATGAGATGAATTTTTTAATGACTTTAAGAGGATACTGGATAATACTCTGATCCTGAATCTACCACTAGGAAATTGTGGATTTGATATTTATAGTGATTCATCAAAGAAAGGACTCAGGTGTATCAATATAAAGAATGATAGAGTTATTTACTATGTATCAAAGAAGTTAAAATTATTGAATAGAACTATCCAAATCATGATCTTGAGTTAGAAGCTGTAATATTTTCTTTAAAGATATGGAGACACTATCTATACTGTGAAAGATTTGATATATTTACAGATCAAAAGATCTTGAAATATATATTCTCATATAAATAACTCAACCTAAGAAAAAGGAAATGGATCGAACTACTCAAGGATTATGATTGTTCAATAAACTACCACCTAGGTAAGGTAAATAAAGTAGTAGATGCATTGACCAGGAAGGATCATGGAGTTCAGAATAAAATGAAGATTGATAAGGACCCTATGTATATGGATATATCAAAGATGGATATGGGAATTATCAAGGAAGGAGAAAAATAATTAATTTTTTAATTTGTTTCCCAAAAATCATTATTTGAATGGATTAAAAGTTCTAATTATAATTATAAGAATATTCAAAATAAAATTAAAGTTGCGAATGATGGGGAGTTCCCAGACAACATGTGTGAGGATGGAATTATGAAACTTTGGAAGAGGTTTTGTGTTCCCTCTATACCTGAGATAAAAAGTGAGTTATTTTATGATTCCTATAGTTAGAATTAATCTATACATCCAGGTAGCACTAATATATATAGATATTTGAAGAAACATTTCTGGTGGGATAACCTGATGTGAGAAATTGTTGAATATGTATCAAGATGTTTATTCTATCAACAAGTGATGGTTGAAATACAACAAAATAGAGAAGTTATGAAACCTATTCCCATTCTTACATAGAAATGGGATGATATCACCATGGATTTTATAACTGGATTACCAAAAACACCAAGAAATAATGATGCATTATGGGTGATTGTTGATTGACTGACCAAATCTGCACATTTTCTTGATATAAGTTAGGATTTTACACTAGATCATTTTGAAAGACTCCATATTAATGATGTTTTTAAGATTTATGGATCAAATACATAAATTTTTTCTGATTGTGATACACGATTTACATCAAAATTTTGGAAAATTCTCTAGAAATCTTTGGATACTGAGCCTTATTTGAGTACTACTTATCACCCTAAAACTAACAAGAAGTTAGAAAGGATAATCCAAACTTTATAAGAAATGTTGAGATCATGTTCACTTGAAATTCAAGGTATGTGTGATCAATATTTACCTTTGGTGGATTTTTCTGATAATAATAGTTTTCTATTGAGTATTAAAATGTAACTATATGAAAAATTTTATGGAAAGAGATGTCATACACCAACTTATTGGGATGAATTTGGTGAAAGAGATCTTTTGGGCCTAAAGATTGTGAAGAAAAAAAAACAAATGTAAAGAATATTCAAACCCATATAAGTACCTCGATGTAGAAAAAAGACATATAATGATAATCGAATAAAGTATTTGGAATTTCAAGTGGGAGATCATGTTTTATTGAATGTATATCTATGGAAGGGTGTTATAAGATTTGGGAAGAAATTGAAAATGAGCGCCAGATACATTAGACCTTTGGAAATTCTATAAATAATTTCAGTTGTGGATTATTTTTAGGAAATATATCCTATCCTATCTAAGGTACACAATGTTTCCCTCATCTCCTTATTAAGGAAGTACACATCGGACCTAACACATGTTCTCACTTCTGATGGAATAAAATTAGAACCAGATTTATCTTATTGTGAAGAGACTATCCGAATTCAAGACACTGAATAACAGGTGTTGAGGAGTCAGAAAACTAAATTGATATATTTACTTTTAAAAAAACAATAAAATTGAATAGGTGACATGGGATCCTTAAGAAATTATGATGAATAACTACCCAAATATTTTTATGAGGTGACATTCTGAAAATTTTGAGGATGAAATTTTTGTAGGAGGGGAGAATATAATGACCCATAATTCAATCAATGATATTTAGCTTTCTATGTTTATTTCATATAGTATATATCACATAAAATCACATATAGAACACAATACAAACATTAAAAAATAATAATGGATAATATAAGAGGTATTTCTAGATGTTAAGGAACATATACTGATGAAATAGTAACTTGGCCTTAGGAATAGTAATATAAATCTTATGAATAGTAAACCATCCTATGGAATACTAAACATACCAATTAAAGTATAAATAAAATTTATCCATATAGTAATTGAAAATATCATATAATTATATCATAGTATAAGAAAATGAATATTTTAAAAATTATTAATTAAGTGTTGGTATTTTTGTAAGTCATAAATATTTAATTACAATTTTATAATTAATAAAATGATTTAAATGGAAATTTATTTTTATAAATTTTATTCCTAAATTAATATTTTGCTGTCTTATGATTTTAGGATAATTTTATGAGACCTTAGTTAATTTTTTATAGTGTTATAAAATCAGTTATAATTTAAAATCTCTGTTTTTCAAGTAAATAACGATTTGAATTAAAAATTAATTTTCTCAAATTTATAAAATTATTTTCATAAAATGGAGTTCATGTCTGAGTTATAAACATATAAAAATGGTTAGGGTGTTGTTTTGAGATTTTTCTAAAATACTTGAATTTTTAGTGAATAGGAAAATACAAAAATTTATAAAAAATGATAAATACAAAAATTATTAAGTAATAGAATATTTAAGGATGTTTTAAGCCCATAATCAAGAAATCTAATTCATTATTTTAATATATTTTATGGTAATTCTCAGACTATTCATAGTCTTGATCCAAAATAATAAAAAAGAATAAAATATTCAAAAAATACCCATCTCCTCCACTATATATTTCACCCCTCACCAGTCATTCTCATCAAAACTTCTATTATTTTATCATTATAAAAATTAAAACCATTCATCTTCCCAAGCCCCTACCCTATGTATAGGAGCTCTGGGTCTCATCAAATGACCAAAACCTTTTCTCTAATGAGGTTCTCAACCAGTGCAATTTATGAGGTAAAATCCTCTTCATTTTCCTTTTAATTTGTTTTCAAATCTTTTCTTTATTATTATCTAATAACCTCTCCCCATAAAAATAGAATGATAACTTCAGTACATTACATATAATGTAATTTTATTATTATAATTTAATAATCCATCATCAATCCCCTTCTCCTCTCCCTTTAATTGTAAAAATGGAAACGTTATTTGTGAGGTGTTGTTTCATCGACTTCAAGGATGATAAGTTTTCATTTTCATTCACCATATTGAAGGATGTTCATGAAACCATTTTATTGGTTGATAAAGATTTTAAAATATTTATTACAACCCTTTTTATGTTCTGGATGTAACATATTTACGTAATACCAAATGATAAAACAAAACGTGTTCATTGTGACCTAAAACTGCTTAAAATAATCTAAATGAATATCATTAACATATTTTCCAATAATTAATCCTAATATATAGTAAAAAAATATATAAAAAAATTACTCATATTTATGTTAATTAATAACATATAATTCCAATAGTTTATAATTTTACCCATTTTATATGGACTCCATTACTTATAAACAAGTGAACCAATCATGAAAACATGGAAAATCAATGCACCCAAAGAATGAAATTAAACTATATAACTCCTCAATAAGGACCTAAATGACCTTAATAAAACCTTAATGAATCAAATACATATACATAAGGTTAGTAATTAATTAATTAATGATTTAATTTTATTATCAAAGACATTAAAGTCATCTGCCGAACACATTCAAACATAAGGTAAGGGTATTCTTCCCGAACCTCCATTTTAATTCGGGTTATGTTTTCCTCCTCTATACACCAATTTAATTATTCATTTATTTTATATAATTATTATAAATTAGGATTATATGTTCCAAAATAATTTATTCTGATCATTTCGTCTTTCCTTTGTGGGGAAATACATGTTTTAGAAGGTTCCTTTCTCAATTATTCTCGATACACAAGCCCGATTAAAGGCAACGTCTCAATTTATTACCTATTTTCAAGTACAATAAATAATTTGTTTTAAGTCCTGATTATTTTTCTAAAATCAATAATTTTTTCATTAAAAACTATATTTGTTCATTTCTGGTTTTATATGAACAATTATGACAAATATAAATTGTTTTTCCAAAAGAACTCTTCTTTTCAAAGTAGAAGTGGTATTTCTCTCAAGAATTTCTTGATGATTTTGTTATAGTAGTTTCATTTATTTTAACTCCCCTATTGATTTTTTTATTTAGATTAATATATTATGTTTATCATCCACCATATTCTATTAAATTTTTTATGATATGTTTGTCGGTGGATGTTCCATCTTGATACAATTCACTATACTACTCAGAATGGTTTGTGATTGTATTTAAAGATTGGTGAAAGTTGTTTACATTTCATATGTATATTTTGTTTATGTTTATATATATTCATATTAGTTATTAATTGAACTTAGTATGTGATTTGTGGTGACCTCTATATCCCCTTGATGCATCATTATCTCTCATTAAAAAAACTAGACTGGGTTTTACCTATAATGTTTGGTGTCTTGGACAATGTCATGATGGTATGTTTATGATATACTGTATTATTCATTCTATCATTATGAAACTAGTAATTTATTTTCCATGTGATTATTAAACAAGTATAATATCCATTTTTATATTTTATTACGGAATTATCTAATCACATTTTATTCATTCCATTTTATCATCATGATTATTTTTTATTCACCTATGTTTTTAGTAGTTCACCATGACTTATTGTTTATGTTTTTGATAGCTTTTGCTGTATTTTCTTACCCTTACTATGAATTTAAGATAACCCCTTTATTATATTTTATTTCTCACTAGGATGTGGAGATTAATATTATGAATGAATTTCAAGGATAATTTAGGAGATATGGATGTTCCCAATGGAATATCTATACTGTATTTCCTTTCAAAGTTGTAATGTAAAACTTTTGTTTCTATATAGTTTTTTTAAAACAACTAAACTATTAGGTCCTTTGTGATATTAATTCCTTGTTTATTATTCTTATTTAATGAAGTAAGGCACCAACTCCGAGAAAAATGGGTTGGGGTATCTAGAAAGTGGAAAATAATTATTGAATAATCTTAAAAATTGTAAAAGAAGATATATATAATATCATATGATTCTCAATGAACATTGATAAAAAATGGAAATATATTATTTCATATTGATATTTGATATATTTTTTAAATTTAATTCATATTTTTTGATGATAATCTCGTTTTAGAAGTTTTCATAAAATAAAAAAATAATAATGGCATATAAAATGTTGGATAGTAATACAGATGAAGAAATGATAAAAAATGAATGAGTCATTGCATGATGAAGTGTCATTTCTGAATTTATTTTATAATTTTAATTTTTTATGATTATTGAAGTAATATAATTTAAATAAGATAATTATATCATGTTATAGATAATTAATATTTCATGATTCGGGGATTAAACAATGTTTTGGGTTTTTTGATCACTTGATTTTTTAAGACATTCTTGATGATGCATCTTGAAATTTATTATATAGTGTTATATCAACTTGGTTATTCCTTGTGGTAAATTTTTAGTGTTTTTTAATTGTGAAAAACTCATATATAACATAAATCTAGTAATATCAAGTGATTATTCAACGAGGCTTATAATTTATTTACTAATTTCCTTAAGATTTCATGAATATGGAAATAAATATTGAAGTATGGTTATGTTTATTTATAGATATTTTAGATTCTTCCAATAGGTATCTTGATACAAAAAATGTATTCATAATAAACTGGTTATCTCATGATGAGAATTAGAAAGGTTTATTTTCTAAATATGATTTCTTAGGGTTGGGAAAGTCATCATTAAAATTTAAAGCATAGAATTCCTTTTTTTATCATTAGATTATTCTTGGAATAGTATGCTGAAAATACCTTTATTTCATTGTGTAAGTGCTCTAGAATATTAGATACTTATTTTTAATGTTTATTTGTTATTAACATAAAATATTTTGGATCATTGATAAGAAATGGGCTTGGAGCCCTAAGCTATAATGATGGATGATTCTAATGATTGTGGGATTGATTATGATATGCAGAATAGAGTCGGGGATTATACTAGGGTGGTTGGGATGGTTTAACTGTTGGTATTTCTCATCGGTATACTCTTCCTTGATGATTTTAAATGGGTAGTTGGATGAGTTATATATGATGGGTTTTAATCTTCTTGACACAACACAACTAAATAAAATCCAAGTGAATAACTATTTTGGTAATTTACTATGGGTCCCAGAGTAACAAAAATTTATGAAATTTAAATGAATAAATAAATTAATGTGGATGGTTCATGGTGAGTATAGTTCATTATGAAATAATTTGAAATATAATAAGGATAATTATGTTTTTAATGGTACTATATTTAAAAAAAAAAAAAATTAATCATGAAAGTAAATACATATTCATATTAATTAATTAATGGTTGATGAATAGTAAATGATAAGATTTAATGCTTGTGCATGTTTGAAATACAAATTCTAAAAGTGGTATGTGGGTGTCTAGTGAGACAATAATAGTAGATGAGTTAACACTAGGTATCACCCCTTAGTCTGGTAGAGTCCAATGTTAGTTGGGAAAATGTGACACAATGGTTTGGAGGTGGGGGTGTTCTTTTTTAGCATCTAAGATGCATGTAGAACATATAGTTGACTTATCCCCTCTCTTTCTCTCCATTTTGATTTATATTATTTTTAAGAATATCCCAGGATATAATTTATTATGGTATAGAATGTGTTCATATCCTGATAATGATGTCTCTCAATTTTATTGTACATTTATGTTCATGCTATAATGAATTTATGAATATAACATACATGTATCTTATTGTTGTGGATATTTATTCCCATGTGTGTACCTATATGGGATATTTTGTCTTGATGTATAATGCATATGCCCAGGCTGTAGTGGATTTTGGACATACACTTGGTAATAATTGAGATGATGATGATGATTAGGTTGTGTCGGGATAAACAATAATCAGAATGGTTCTGATATGATTACAAAAGATACAAAATATCTTATTAAAGGGTTGAGAACATAACACTATCAAATATATAATTAGAGTGACAAACTAGGTGGGATGTGTATGTGCGGTACCTGCATTTATATGTATTATTTTGATATAGAATAATCAATTTTTATGTATTACTTGGTGAGTGGGCCATCATGAAAATGAGAAAATAGATCTATCTATTTATGTAAAGAGTTATATTTACTCGTTTATCCACTAGGCTTTAGTATTCTTCTTTCACTATTTCTATTATGGGTTTCTCAGAGGATCTTATGGAGTATAAAATTTATTCTAACCCTACATATCAATATTTATTTCTAGGCCCACATGTGTTGGCTGTTTGAAGAGCTGGTCATTAATAGCTTGAGTAGTTGGTTAGGAGTTTTTGGGGATTCATGGTCATTTTCAATGTTTATTTTTGGTATATTTGAGTTTTTTTAGTTCTTACATGTCATTACATGCATTGAGATTTATTCTTTATTTATACATGGTGTGCCTTTATGGTTTCTATTTATCTCTTATTCCATAAATTAATATTGAGGGCAATTCCTATCATGTGAGTGATTTATATGCCCTTGATGCTAGTCTCTAACCTACAACCTATTAGAGGTAGTTTTTCAAGGTTCATTATATCACATTATTTAGTACTGGTCTAGTAGGGGTACCTTTGGAGGGAGGGGGTCTTTCTAGGTAAAACAAAAATATATAAATTTAGTCCTTGGAAACAAGGAACAATTGTGATAATATAATATGTTACATTACAATGAGATGATTTTTATTCATATTGAAGTTTCATTCCCTTGATTATTGAGTACTTTTATTGTAATATTTTTCCTTTTAAGAAATTTCATCTAAGAACTTCATTTTATGATATTTTTATTATAAATATCTAAAACATTCTACTTGTAATTTTATTTTCTGATCCATGTTGATTGAAGTGATTTTAGGTTATGGAGTTTTAATCAAAAAATAATTTTATATTAGGGATAATATGTGTGAAAATATATATCTTTATAACCCTTATGTTTGATGAAGTCCTGGTGCAGTCTTATTGTAGATCCATTGATCTAAAAGGACTACGGGGAAAGAGTTTTTTGTTACTTCGGATGAGATTGCAATCCAAAATGATTTATCATTTCAACTTATGCATTTTTTGAGGTCTACTATGAAGTAACATTCATGTCATATGTACAAAAGCTATGATTATATCTATAAATCCCCATGATACATTGGATAATAGAGGATTCTACCTTTGAATTGAAAGTATTTTGGTAATTAATATCCTCTCTTTTTTAAGGATTTTCACCCTTCACTAAATTAATATTTACCATATTTGGGTTATTTTCTAATTGTTTTATTTTTATTTCCTTTCTATAAGTATATATATTACATTTTTTGTGTTGTTTTCCATTATTAATACTCCTTTAAATCATATATATGCTTAAAATTTTATTTATTTTTTCAATAATTTAAAATTTTAATATTATACAATATGATCTAATAAAATTTTGTAACAAACAATAAACATAATGGTTAAGTCATATTAATATTAAATTATATGATTTAACATTAATACACCCCTCCATGTTGAAGTATATTTACCATACATGCATTTTTTTGGAACAAACAGTTGATATTAGAGATTGTAAACTCATTTTGTTTTATACACATGACATTAGAGACTAACTATATTTGGATATGGTTGTTATTTATAGTATTATAATATTGTAATGTGGTTATAGAGATAATATCTTGACCTATTTATAATTGTTTTCTTTCATATGAACTTATACCATTTTCTTTTCACAATAATTTCTAAGAGGATGGGTTGTTTTTATTGATACAACCTAACATCACATGCGGTAATTATAAAATTATAAAATGATATGGACACCTATATTTTATGATTTATACTATGAATATTGGCATGTATGGATGAATAATTTATTATTAACAAGATTTTTGATCATTTTCTTATGATGATACTAAATTATAGAATTTCATAGAAAGAATAATCTATATTTACTTGGAATAAAAAATTTGATTATAAAGCAAACTATAAATATTGGAACAGTTTTATTTCATTAATAATGCAGAATATATACATTAATAATTCATAATGTGGGATATATGCTCAAATATTGAATTATCTAAAAATTACTCAGTTTATAATGTTCAATTCTTTTTCGACTTAAATGGCTATATGTATAGTTCATTAACTAGTTTTTTATTTTATTCTAGAAGTATTAGTACCATGGTTTCATTAATGAATTGTGAAAATTTTTAATGGAAACCATTCATTAAGTGAGGAGGAAACTATTGATGGAAATATTGTGGAAAAATTTATTGATATTAAACCAATTAAATGGTAATATATGAAGATGGATATATATGAAACTTTTTTTAATAAGGTAATTATTTATGATCTAGTGAAGTTATTAATGAAATAAATGAATCTACTAGTGAGTGATTCCAAGAAGAAGATAAGAAATCATAAAATAGAATACATTTAAAATTCTATTTTTTAATATCTTCTTATTATATATTAAATTCCACTTCTATGAATAAATCAAAATAATAATTAGATGTTATCAATTTGGAAGATAGTAATAGTGAACATGCTCAACTGTGGTGGTGAAGGGATAATATTTTTAAAAATAATAACTTCCACAATGATTATTTTGATAATAGAAATGACATGTAATAAATAAAATAGACTTAATACACCATTTTTATGAGTGAAAAAATAAGGACATATCTGGACTGAATGTCCTTAGTTTATGAAAATGAGTATTGGTAGAAAATCATCGAAGTGGATGGAAAGAAAGAATTTCTAAGAAACTAATGATTCATGATTAACAAGGATCCATCATCCCATAATAGTAATGATTAATATGATGATGATAGTTTTATGACCATTTTATTTTTTAAATACTCCTTGAAATGTTCTTTTCTTGATGGGTAATGTAACTCCTAACAAGCTCATACAACTTCATTTTAATGATAATTTTTCTTTTTCCATAGATAATAAAAATAGTTCCATATCAATGGAAGATGAGGCTGATATTACTTTAGTTGATGAAATGAATAGGTATATAGCTTTACATTAAATGAAAAAAATGCTTAGGAATTACCTTAATTTTTATAAGGTGAGTATTTTTAAACTAAACTGTTGGATTTTTAATATTTTATATAATTTGTAAAAATATTTTAAAAAACTAGATAATATAAGTGTTAAAATTTCTAATGTAATTAAGGGTAAATGAGAACATATTAATGAGATAACTGAAATTAATATAAAAATTACTAAGCTATATTCCAAATTAAATACTAAAATAGTTTCAATGATATCATATGGTGAGAGGAATGAAAATTCTATGATGAAATAGAAAACTAAAAGATTTAATAAATTATTTAATAATTTTACAAATACAAATAATTCATTTAGAAAATCATATGATCAACTAAAATCTAAAAGGAAAACATCCAAACATTGATATGAAACTACTGTAAGAACCTGTGATATTGTATTAGGTACAGATCCCTTGTTTTTTAGTTTGAATTATAAAATACGGCCTTATGTGAGTTCCCAACTTAATCACATGTGTTTTGGAGGTTTCAAAGGATTGCTTAGAGCCCGTAACCATGTTTTGGACTAAATGTAACCAAGAGAATGGTAAGTAATAACCATGCGGGAAAGCCACACGATTTGACTAAATCATGCGAGGCTAGGTAGAGGCATGTTATAGGATGACCAGTTTGAGGAAACCATGCGAGTGGAGTAGTACGGTTTTCCAACCATGTCAATTGTTTTTTTATAACACGATAGATCCATTCGCACGGTTTACACACAGTTTGTAAACAGTGTGGGTAAACCTTGAAAGTTCCTCTTGTCCTATAAAAAACATGCATGTAAATCTTGGAACCTGTATATTTTTAGGACTTAAAAAAATTAAATTTTTTAAAAATATTTTTAAAACTAAAACCCTTTTATTTTTTACACAGTAGAGGGTGGGGTTTGGGGAGCTCTCAAAGGATCCTAATCTAGTATTTGAGCTAAAATCTCCATCTGGCATCTGATTAGAGCGTGGTTTGTCTCATATAATCTGAATTGGTAATACCTATGTTTCATTTTATCCTTTTTAAATTATTTTGTATATCATTTATGCCATTTGAGTTTAGGATCGTATGACCTAATTTCTTGTTCATCATCCATTCTTCAAGTTTCTCCTAAACCAGGATGAATCAGGGCTCGATACTTGATGGTCAGTCCACTACCAGGCTGAGTTAGGTGGTCTATACTTTTATTTCAGATTTTGGTGATTTTTATAGCTATCATACATTACACCATCCGCAGAAATTTCCGATGCGGCCTCGATTTTGAAAAGGTTTCCTTCAATAGATGTGATCAGAACTATTAGGGATTCCCTTAGGATCCATTGTGATGTGTTGGTACCCATTGATGGACCAAGGTCACCCTTTAGTGCACCTTATTGAAATACCTTAATTATTCCACGTTAAACAACCCAAAGGGTGTATTTTGGGCCTACCTTGTTATAAGAATCCAATTAAAAAATGAATTGGTTATATGAGTGGGTAGACTCATATGGAAATTGAATTGTTAAATGGTATGAATGAATGATTGTTTTTTATAGATGCCATGGATGAATCTCCATGGATATGGAACACAGTAGTGGATTCCTTGGATAAAGTATGATAGGGTCTTGACTCCATGGGATGCCCCATGACTTACTAACCCTTAGACCCTACTTACTGGAACTCACATATGACATGTTGGTATACATGATCCTTGGACTCCGACCAGTTCCTATACAAAGTTTCCATCGAGATTCACCTAGGACTCGATGAGGATGCCTTATTTTTCGACACCATGGATCTGGTTCTTCATGGTCTACACTTCATTATACGGCATGTTCATGGGATATGTGAAAATATTGGTTATATGGAAAGACCATGGGTTTGATATGTTATCTTTATATGCAAAGGTCATGTGGGTTGGAGATGGCTGGATGTATGTCGCTGATATATTATTTATTTAAATTTATTATAGAAACCTTTTTAGGAGATAACACATGTTTCAGGGAGCCTAGAGGGGTTGTTTGGTTTTACATGTAGTTGTAGACATATTCCATAAGAATTCACACTTACATTACTACTTACTTATACTTGTTTAGTATACTGCTTTGTGCTTCTTAGAACTGTATAGACTTCTGGGTGGTTACCTACTAAGATGTATATCTCACACCATGTTTGGGACTCCTTGGGGACCCAATATGATTATTTGGTTATAAGAGATAATAGGGGAAAGCACCCTAGCACCGTTTTTTGATCATTGCTTTGTAGTAGGAGAGCATGGTACCAAGCTAAGGCTTGCGATGCTATGAGCTCTTTTTGGGGTTTTTGTCATTTTTTATACTTGTATTGTATTGAATTTCCATGTACCTATTCTAGATGTTTTCAAGATACATGTAACAACTACATAATTGAATATGTGACATTTCTAGGCTTCTTATATATTTCATATCTTGATTTTCTATTTTATATAATGTCTACTTATTGTATCTGCTTTTGTTATTATATGTATTTGACTTTCGCTATGATATGCCATGTTAATGAGGGTATATTCTCCCCAATGACACACCTAATAAATCACATCTAGTCTGAAACCTCTGGTGTTTGGGGAGATATGCTTGAGGCCATGTGGTCAAGAAGGATTCGAGCATTGTTGAGTGGAATTTGGGTCCAGGATGTTACAAGGTAGTATCATAGGATGTTCTTTTCTGGTTTGATTTACTGTTTGGTGACAATAGAAAATGATAGGAAGGAAATGAAATTTGGTAATAATATATGCTTAGGAGTAGCAACCCCATGTATAGGAAAAAGCCAAATTACCTTGAATTTCATTTTTATTTTCAGGAGTTTTTTCATTATAGTTGATTTGATTTCATTATTGGGTGACTAACTTTATTTAAGTTGTTACTATTGATATGATTTTGGTTTTACTATTTTTGAAACCCGTTGAGATGAGGGTATGCAATATCATGCACCATATAATAAATTTCTTGAAATCACATTCCATGCATTATGCCATTCCAATTAAGGAGTATTACTTTACACATGCTATTGTGATAGGTGTTGTGAGAGATGTGCCAACTATTGTGATAGATCTTTTGCAGTGGACTAAAAAGTGATGTCAAATTTAAATTCATAAGGTGTATGTGATCTTATGGATTGGAAAATGATGCAACTTTTAGATTCAGTTTTTTAGAATAATTTGATATGTATGGATTATATGGGTATCAAACTTTGGTTCATGAGGTGTTATGTGGCCTCATGGATCAGAACTCGGTGGAAAATATACTAAATTATTTGAACAAATAATTGTTAATGAAAACATAATAGAATGGAAAATATAGGCTTAACCTAGACTTAGAATTTTAGGGGGAAAGAGGCAAAGTTTGTAGTGATTTTTGTGGTTGTTCTTTATACAATCCAAGATTTAGGAGTAGACAGTGGGTTATGACTTGATTTTTGGAGGGTTTTGACCTATCCCATGCTTTTGAGTTTCATATTTGATATCATTATTTTCTTAGGCATATGTTTTGCATTGTAGAGACATGCCCCGAGCAGCTGTGGTGTAAAGAGCTCCCCTCGAAGCTGAACTTTCTATTTTGGCGTGCTAGATACCAGGCCTTGCCGACGGATGACAACATCTAGAAAAAATTCATTTATTTGGCCTCCAGGTCTGTATGTTCCAGCAGCCCCAAAAGGGAATCGGTTTTGCATCTCTTTTTCAGAAGTGAATGGGCAGGCCTGCTATGGAGCAGTTCTGATAGAAGGACATATTTCAAGGTCTACTATAATTTAGTACATGAATTTCTGGAAAGATTGTTCATGGGAGCCGATCCTAATGGAACTAAGTCCAAGTTATGGTGTTTCATTTTTACCTGATTTTCGGGACAATCTAGGAGGCGCGGAACAAAACAAGATGGGAGTCCATCCCCTCGCCTTCTCTTCTGCTAATGCATTTGAAGGGACTGCTACATGAGATAATGTCTTTATTGAAGAGGGGCATGACTTGCTCTCGTGGATATGCTCCTATGCAGGTTTCAGTGGGCCGTCCGAAGTTTCAGGGGGGTTGGGTGAGATGGCATGCCCCTATCATCGACCTTAAATTGAATATCGATGGATCGTTCATGAATGGAGCTATGCACAGAGGGGGTCTGGTTAGGGACAACCATAGATCGGTTCTAATGGAATTTAGCAGCTTCCACGGTCCGAGGAACTTGATGGGGGTGGAGGTATGGGCGTTACATACTGGTGTTATGCTATGAAAAAGGCTCTTGCTGATGATCATGGAAGTAGAATCGGACTCAGAAGTGCTGGTTCGGGCTCTACAAGGTAGATGTGATATTCCTTGGTGTTGGACTTATTTGTCTCATGCATGAGGATTATATATTTCCAATTATTGTGGTATCCGTCATATCCCTAGAGAGGCCAACTTTGCCACAGATGCTCTTTCTCATGGCGGTAGTCTTGACAACCCTTTGGTAATTTTCTCTACTCTGGGATCTCTACCGCAGGAATGTTTAAACTTTGTGGTTGGGGATGATTTGGGTATCCATCATTTTAGACCTCCGTGATCTTGTAATGTATTGTTCCTCTATTTGAAATAAAAAATCAAATTTCAGTCAGTAGAGACATGCCACCATGATAACCTCTAGTGGTCTGCGAGGGAGGCGATGACCATAATCTATAGGCGGTAGGCTATGGGATACCAGTTGATACTCATTTAGTTCCATACATGAAACCAGAGGATATTTAAAACACAGTTTCCAAGGAATAGTTCCGTGAGTGGTTCTTTGGATATATTCATAATTTTTAGGGAACACCATAGCCTACCTTGATTATGGTTGAGATGACGTGGGTGTTCCAGAAACATCATCCTCCCATGTTTTCAAGGTATGGTGGTCCACATGCTGATAATATGCGTCTTGAGACCATGATGTCTAGTTTATAGCATCTAGAGATGCCTCTTGAGATTAGGTTCATGCCAGTAGCTCATATGCTATGTGGGGAAGCAAAGTGTTGGAGGGATGTTCTGAACCAGGATGATGGGCTATGAAATATGGGTTGTATTGATTTCCAGACCTGCTTATATGACTAATTTTACCTTGAGACTCTATGGGAATAATGGGCTAGTGATTTCATGAGTTTGGATCAGGTCACAATTATGATTATTGAGTAATCATCACACTTTACTGGGTTGCAGTGTTTTGTGCCAATGTACCTTGCTGATGCGCTATCTAGAGAGAGACTCTTCGAGGAAGGTCTCAAACATGCCATAAGATCAAAATTAAATGTGTTTGGATTGACCACTATCACTGATATTGTGAATCAGGCACTTATTGTAGAGTAGAACTTGAGGGAATTCGGGAGAACAGAGAAAGGTAGTGCTACTTCTCGACCCACTGATTCTACGTCTTCAGGTAGGAGATATTGTTTTGAGGATTTATGTGATATGAGTGTTAGTTAGTTTGTGAGTTTTGGTAGCTCTGTGTTTTCTCACTAGTGTGGTAGTCAAGGCCATATACAGAGTCAATATAACTGCAACCAAATCAACTTTCATGCTTGCGGAAGGATGCGCCATGTGCAATGGGTTTGTAGGACGTTTCCACTATCTGTGAGTGGTAGGGTGTCAGATCCAAAACAAGGTTTATTAGAAATTTCCCAATCTCTGTGTTAGGTAGGGAACAAGAGCAACGTAGGACGATCAGGCCAAGGTAGGGGTGGTCTTGGTATAGGTATCTAGACAACAGTTACATTGATACATTAGAGTAGGCCTAATTCTAGCAGTGAGGTTGTGTCATAGGTTTGTGGTACATGACAGATCTATTTTGTACAACCTACCTTCGAGGAGCAGGGTGGAAGACCATCTATGGTTAGAGGTATGATCCTAGTACCCTCTACTATTTCATCTTCTATTTTTGATACAACTGCATCATATAGTTTTATATCTGCACCTATGATGAAAATCCTTGGGCTTTTTTTTGCCTTATGAGGGTGTTTTGATGCTAGAAGCACCATTAGGATACAAAAAGGATGATGTGTAAATTGAAGGGAGTTCCCTATTAAGGTTGGTGGGTGTTACATTATCTTGGATCTTTATGTCCTAAAGATGAAAGTTTTCAACATCATTCCTGGGATGGACTGACTACTTTCTTAGCAGGCTTACATTGAATTATATTACTTGAGGGAGACCTTCACATCCCCATAGGGTAATGTGTTTACTCACCAAGGTGAATGGGATTTCTAGGAAATATGAGATGGACCATAGCATTGTGGGTTGGGTGGGATGATAAACCATTTTTCTAGTTTCTTTTTATGATTAGGGAGTGAGTCGGTTGGACATTTCTCCAGTGGTTGAGCACTTTAGAGAAGTATTTCCCGAAGAAATTTCTAGTTTACCTCATGGGAGAGAGTTTGAGTTCCCCATTGAGCTAGTGCTAGGAGCAATATAGATATCCATTCCTCCTAACAAGATGGATACAATAGAGTTGCAGAAGCTCAAGAGGCAACAATAAGATTTGGAAGTGAAGGGGATTATTCAACCCCACAATTATTTATGGGGTTCACTAGACCTTTTTGTGAAAAAGGAGGAAAAAATCTTAGTCTATGTGTAAATTATCAGAAATTGAACCAGATGACGGTTAAAAACCAATATTCCTTTCCACGGATAGATGAACTATTTGATCATCTTCGAGGAGAATGAGTGTTCCCAAAAATTATTTTGAGGTAGGGATATCACCAAGTGTGTGTTCAACCTATAGAAATACATTTTATAATTTTTTTGTAGGTATAGATTATATGAATATCTAGTAATTTCGTTTGTTCTAACAAATGTGCCAGCAATTTTCATGGCACTGATGAACCAAGTGTTCTATCCTTACTTGGACTCATTTTTGGTTGTTTTTGTGGATGACATCTTTGTGTATTCTCATAATCGATATGAACATTCCAAAAATCTTTAGATCATTTTGAATACACTGATATAGCATTAGTTATATGATAAGATCACAAAGTTTCATTTTTTATGGAACAGATTTACTTCCTAGGTCACTTCATCTCATATATAAGAGTGTTAGTGGACACAGAGAAGGTGAGATCTGTAGTTTTATGGGAACATCTCAATAGTTTTTTTAAATATAGAGTTTCTTTGGGATAACTGGTTACTAAAGACAATTCATACCAGACTTATCACACTTAGAAGCACCGTTGATGGGATTAACTATGAAGGGGTGATGTTTTTTTGTGGTTAGATTCTTGCGAGAGAGCCTTTAAGGAGATGAAAGGAATGTTGAGAATAGTACCAGTCCTAATATTACCAGAGTAGGGAAGGATCTACACTATGTATTATGATGCATCAGGTATTAGGCCGGGAGTAGTACTAATGTAGGGAGATAGATTTGTGGTGTACGAGTCTCAAAATATGAGGCCAAATGAGAAGAATTAACCTGCACATGATATTGAGTTAGGAAAGGTTATTCATGCATTATGATGTTGGAGATAATATTTACTAGGAGAGAATTTTGTGGTGTACATGGACCACAAGATCCTCAAGAATATTTTTTCACAGTGTGATCTATATTTGAGGAAGCAATGGTGGGTGGAGTAGCTATATTCCTTTGAATTCAACATTACCTACTCTTCTGGTAAAGGAAATGTAGTGTCCAATGCACTAAGCAGGAGAACTCAGGTACATGTAGTGCATCATGCTAGTAGTGGGTGGTAGAAATTGGATTTTTTCTCTAAGATGCAACTAGAAGAGAATAATGGTTAGGGGAAAACTTATCTATCATCCTTAGTTATGACCTCTACCCTATTGGATGGAGTTAGGATAGGGAAGCTATCATATTTGGAGGGAATAATTCTACATGAGAGTGTAGAAGGAGAAGATCCACTTCTTGGTTAAACAATAGGTGAGGTTGAGATCTTGTGTATCCATAGACTTGTTTGGGTTCCAATGGAAATATGTGAGAAGCTGAGGTAGGAGTTCCATGCTTCATCCTGGGAAATGCATCCTAGGGTCACCAAGATATACTGTGACTTGCGTCATTAGTACTGGTGGAAAATTATGAAAAGAGAAGTAACTGTTTTGGTGATGAGGTGTTCCACCTGTTAGAAGGTGAAGACAGAACATTAGCGACCAACTGAGCTTTTACTATAGTTACATATTTCAGAGTGGAAATGAGATGATGTCATGAGGGATTTCATTACTAGTTTACCAAGGTCACATCGAGGTAACGATGTTGTGTGGTTTTCTATTGATAGGATCACAATGGTTTCTAATATATTTCTAACCGCCACAGAAGACCACTAGAATCAAGGTTAGGGATTTTGTTTTCTTGTGTGTTTCAAAAATGTTGGTACATAGGAAGATCAAGAGATAGGGTAAGCTTTCACCGCGATATTTCCGGATGTTTGAGATCTTAGAGAGAGTCGGGTCGGTGGCCTATTTTTTATAGTTACCTCAGAGGTACCAAGCCTTGCCCAAAATATTATAAATATATCAGCTTCACCACAATAATTCAGACTCATCTTTCACTTTTCATCCTGAGGAGGTTGAGTTATAGGTTGATGCATCCTTTCAGGAGCATCCAATTTGTATCTTTAATAGTATAAGAAAGGTTCTATGAGGCCGATCAGTATTTCTAGTATTGTTTTTGTGGAAGAATATTCGTTTAAAAGATGAGAAATGGGATCAAGAGGCTAACATATATGCTCAGGGTCCTGATTTGTTCTTAGAAGAATATTAAACACCCTTCAGAGAGAAATTTTTGGATGAATTACTAAATGGGGTAAGATTGTAAGAACTCAGGTTGTGTATGAGGTACATATCCCTTTTTTGCTTCAATGCTTAAATATGGCCTTCTGTGAGTGAAACATTTTATCGTTGGCTTGTTGGTGGTGTCCAGGGATTGTTCGGAGCCTGGAACTCGGTTTTGAGCTAAATTTTTCTCGACACATGGGTAGTAAAAACCATTTTGGGATGGCTTCATGGATTGAATAAATGGATTGAGGTTGGCCAGAAGCCTGTTACAGGTCATACGGTTTGAGGAACCTGTGTGAATGGAGCCACACAACCATGTAGCCATGTCTGCAATTTTTTTTGCAGAACATGACAAAGTCCATTAACATAGTTTACACATGGGTTGTAAACCGTGCTAGTGACCCATGGACTATAGGAAAATGTGCACAATGTTCATAAAGTTTGAAAAACCATATGGGTAAACCATGAAGCCCATGTATTTTGATAATTTAAATAAATTTTAAATTAAAATAAAAAAATTTTAAACCTAAAACACTTTTATTATACACACAGTTTGGGGGAGGGTTTCGGAAGACACCAAAGGATCCTAAGCTATGATTTCAGCTAAACTCTCCATCCAATATGCAATTCAATCACAATTTGTCTCATTATAATTTCATTGGTAATACCTACATGCCTTTTGAGCATTTGTTGAATCTTTTGGATATCGTTTGCGCAATTTGATTTTAGGATCATATTCCCTAATATCTTGTTCTTCATCCTTTATTCATATTTATCCTAAATCAGGATGAATCATGGCTTGTTGTTAGATGAGAACTCCACTATCGAGCCGAGGTAGGTTGTCTATACTTTTATTTTGGATTTTTGTGATTTTGTGAGATATCTTCCATTACACCACACATCTGACTTTCCATTACAACCCTTATTTTGAATGGGTTACTTAAAATACATGTTCTCAGACCTATTATGGATACCCTTAGTATCAGTTGTGATGATTTAGTACCTATTTTTGGACCGACGTCACCCAAGGGGTGTACCTTATGTAAATACAATATTTATTCCATGTTAAATAACCCAAAGGGTGTATTTTGGTATTTCTTTGTTACATGAATGCAATTAAAAATAAAATTGGTTATATGAGTATATAGACACATATGGAAATTGAAATGGTAAATGGTAAGAATAAATGTATGTTTTTTATAGAGGGTATTGATGGATCTCCCTGGATATGGAACTCAGTAGTGGATGACTTGGAAAGAATTTTCTCATAGGGTCTTGATTCCATGGGGTTCCTCAGGCCTTGCTAACCCTTGGATCTAGATTTCTTGGAATTGCATAGGACATGTTGGTACACATGCTCCTAGGACTCCAACCAGTGCCTATACAAAGTTTCCATTGATATACTCCACAGACTTGAGGAGGATTCCTTGGTCTTTGACACCTTGGATATGGACCTTTGTGGTCTACATTTAATTATACTACATGGTCGTGGGATATATGGCATGCTTTTTTATATGTAAAGGTTATGTGTTTGATATGTTTTCTTTATACGGGAAGTCCATTTGGGTTGGATATGGATGGATGTAAAGAGTTTGTGTTACTTGTTTACATTTCATACAACATCCTTATTAGTAGCTAACACTTGTTGTAGGGAGCCTTGAGAAGATTTTTGATTTTAGTTATTTTAGTATATATATTCCATGGGAATTTACAATTACATTACTGCTTACTTATACTTGATTAGTATACTTCTTTGTGCTGCTTAGAACTGTATCGACTTATGGGTGGTTACCTACTGGGATGCTTATCTCACACCCTATCTGAGCATACTTGGGGAAAAAAGATTATATGGTAGTAGGTGATAGCATGGGAAAACACCCTAACACTAGTTCTTGATCATTGATTTGGAGTAGTAGAGCATGTGACAAAGAAGAGGCTTGCAATCCTATGAGCAATTTTTGGTTTTCTGGACATTTTGTATCTATATATTGTATTGTATATCCATGTACTTGTTCTGTCTATTTTCTAGATACATGTAACATCTGCATAATTGAATATGTGACATTTTTGGTCGTGTTATATATTTCCTAAAATGTATTTTCTTTTTTATCTACTATCTATTTATTTCATATACTCCCTCTATTAAATGTATTTGAATTCCACTATGATATACCCTAGTTATGAGGGTATAATCTCCCCAATAAAATAGATAGCCCCTCCCTGCTAGTCGGAAGCCTTAGGTATTTAGGGATATGCATTTGAGGCCATGTGGACAACTAGGATTAGGGCACTGTTGTGTGGCATCTTGGTCCAGGACATTAAAACTTCTAAAATATTTATTTATTACAATAACTATTTTGTATAATGTAATGAATCATTCTATATAGTGTATTAGAGTGGGGAAAATTGGAGAAAATATTTTTCATTGAAAAAAGATCAATATCTCAAATAAAATAAGGATTATATTTATATTTATCTCGTAGTTATACACCACAAATTCTTTGGATAGTTGTTGGTTCCTAAATATATATTTTGTAACATTAAAATACTATTGAAAAACTGTGTAAAAATTTTAAAGTCTTAATATTTCAAGATGATAGGATAAGTACCAAACAATGGAGGATATCATAAAAGGACATCCGTTGTTATGGACATATAATTGGAGATAATAAAATCATTTAGAACTTATAAAAAGTGAAGGGTGGATAAGTCACACTTTTAAACCATGTTTCTTTATTTATGAAGGAATTAATTTAAAAAAAATATTTTATAGAATTTATTCACAACCTCATTAGAATTATCTTACTAAAAAATGAAGGTTACCCTATATATTTATGGAAAAATAAATTTACTATTAAAATATCAGATAGAGTATGAACATTATCTACCAATATTCATGATAATGTTTACATAATTAACTTAAAAAACCATAGTATTCCGAATAAAAAATGTATTAGTGTTGTATAAGATTATTCACATGTTTGTAATATGAGATTTCAACATTTTAATGTTCATATATTAACTAAGGTATCTAGGAAACATCTATTCAAAGTTTTACTAGAACATAAATTTAAGTTTTCCAATTTTTGTGATCCTTTCAAATTTTTTGAGAAGCACAAGTCATGTTTAATTCCATCAGTGAAGTATCAACATATGTTTTCATATAGTTAGTTCACATATATCATTTTGGTCCATTAAAAACCACATGTATTATAGGAAAACACAATATGTATGTCATAGTTGATTATTACAGTAGATATATTTTGATCTATATTATATGAAATTAATTAAAATCACTCTTTATTTTTAGTAGTATAATTTTCAATATTAATTACAAGAGAATATTACATAGTATATTTTTAGAATGATCAATAAAGATAGTTTTTAAACTCTAGTTTTGAATCTTCTGTAGTAAAAAAATAATATCTTCTAAATTCATAGTATTAAGAACTCCACCACAGAAAGTATTCAGATGAATAAATCAAACCCTTCAATCAATTACCAATTGTTTGACATGTATTATGGGTGGAAACCATGACTATAACCCATTACACAATAATTAATGTTTTATTTTATCAATTGTTTTAAAAAATAAATTATAAATTGTGGACAAGAAGAAAAACTAATCTCAGTTACATCATTTTTTATAAAAAATATTTTTTTTAAATAATAGATAAAATAGTCATAAATTTGATCAAAAATTTATGAAGGATTATTTCATGGTTATTCTATAACTTTTCTTTATAACAACCTTTTAAAACATAAAAACATACTATTGAAAAAATCATACATGCCATGTTTGATGAAACTGATCCATGTTATGACATAAAGAATATGAATTTTACACATAAATATTTTGTTTTTGGATCCCCTACTATATATTTATATGATAATGAAACAAATATATTGGATTTTTACCTAATAGAAGAATGAATAAACAAATAAATAATTCTAGAAGTTAGAATAAAATAAGTAATCCCGAAATAGATATTGATAAAAAATTATTTTTAACCTAAAAACCAGATGATCTTAATTAATCATGTACTTGATAACATTATTGGTGGTAAATAAAGACCAATACGAACTTGATGTTACCTTAGAAATAAATGTGAACATAATTCCTTCATATCCCAATTTAAACCTAATATGGTAGTGGATAAATTATGAGATTAGGGTTGGATATTTATAATTAAAGAAGAAATCAATATATTAGATCGAATAAGGGTGGGGTATTGGTTGACTATCCACATATTTTTCTAGTTATTGGAGTAAAAACGGTATTCTAGAAAAAATATGATCAACATTATATTATTCTTATTAATAATGAATGACTACATTATATGGGTCATAATACGGATGTGGGACTAGATTATGATGTGGGATGACATGTATCTCCTTAAATATACTCAGAACCTTCACATATGACCATCAAATATATGATGTGTGATAAGAAAAATTTGGAACAACCAAAATCCCACATTATTTTCACTTCATGGATCCTATATATACACAATGTTAATCCTGGTATTACAGTGTGGCATAATCTCTAGTAAATGCATTGAATAAAATATCATCTATACCTTCCACAACACATCCAAGAACATAATTCATTACGACACAAATAACATATAAGTTATGATCTCCCCACTGCTTCTTCTCAGTAACAACATTTTTATCAATAATGATTCTTAAATGTGTCTCAACATATATACATTTATGAAATATTATAGTGAACATGATCTGTAATTTCCCCTTCCATGTTGTCCCTCATGTGATGAAGTCAGGTGGGTTATGTGACCACAAGCATGACTCTATATATACTAGAGGTGGTTTAATAAAAATTAGGGTTTAAAAAACATAGTGGAGAAACTATACCATATGGTATATATTTTTAAACATATATAAACTAATTTAAATAATCATTAGTAAAACATATCATAATAAAGGCCAAACCAACAAATCCAAATAATAATAAAAAATATGATGATATGCTGAAGGTATCTAAAAGATATACTGAATTTCATATAAATAATGGAAAAATAGAATTGATTAGAGACTCCAAATCCCTGATCATAAACCCCATCTTGGTCCCATCTCCAAGATCTAACCCCTCAAAAAATCAATCCACCAATGTATTTTCTCTTTCCTTTGTTCAAACCTAAATCCAAAAAATATTCCAAAGTACCAAACGGTGGCCTAAAAAAGTTTTGAATACAACTCATTGTGAAACCACCAATGATGTCTAAACAAGTTCAGTATAAGAATATAGTTCTGGAAATAAAGTGATAAAATGGTATTAATTTAATAAATTGATACTACTTATAAATTAATTTTTTTGACCCTTGGGATCCAGGATGGAACACCTGGTTATCCAAACCTACTTCAGATCCATACAAGATGTGTCTATAAAGAGGTATATCCTTTTGTATTAGGGATAATTTACCTAGACCATTGGCATATTATACTAATTCAAGACTAACTTCTAATATCATTCCTTAAGTAACCAATCTAGGAATAGACTTTATATACAACTTATATATTCCAATGGAATTCATTATTGAGGGGACAGTAACCTTATCTATGTGCCTAGACTTGATAAAACCACATACTTCTTCCCATGGTGTGCACCTCCAAGGGGAAAATAACCTTCTCATTGGGCCTATACTTGATAAAAAACTTACATCTTCCCATGGAATGCACCACCAAAAGGAATGTAACCATATCATATCAAATGAAGGATTCTCCTACAATAGGATGAATTACTGGGGGAATGTCTAGAGAGACATTGAAGCAAGTCCTGAGCCTCAAGTCAGTAGTCATCAAGTATGTCAAGATAGATGCATATCATAGACTAGTGATGGATTATCCTATCTATGATGAATCACTGATAGTATACATCAATTAGGCCAAAAATGTCACCATTAGATATACTTGTGCATGCCATGAAAATAAACAAGAATAATTAAGAAACAAGTATATAACATAGTAATAACATATATGATGTTTACTTGGAGATTATCTCTACTTGTTTTTTCTATATGTGATATGAAATATCATTCTACTACATGACACATCCCCCCTTGATGGGATAGTCCCTAAACACGTGTTACACATCCCCTGAAGGGATTTACCATATACATGACGATTGAATCACTTAACACACCCCCTATGGGGAAGTCTATATGCATCAACCTAATCCCTCAACTATAGAAGATAGAGGAATAACACATTAAATACATAGATATGGGATGACATATCAAAAATCACATCTAGTAAAGAATGATTCACAGACATAAAAAATCTAAATGTGAGTAAAAATCAAGAATATGTCTTATGGGGATATACATTCATGCAAAAAAATCATTCCAAGAAATTATAAAAATATACGGTAATGATTAGGACCGCATAGCCTAGGTTCAGCGAAACTTCAATGACAATGGTCATTGTCCAAGTCCAATTACACCACTCTAAAAACTAGAACCATCCCTGGTCCACTGTAACATAATTTAAAGGGAAATGTTGAAGAGGAAACACACCCCAAAAAGTAGGGAAAGATTACACATACTCGAGAATATCCTCTACTGACAAATTTCTAGGTCTAAATGATGTGATGATGAAAAGACTCTGGTTCTGGGTGGGGATTCTTTCAATGACAATCTATTCTATTGTTAGAACTTGACAAAAACCCATTGATTTAATAAAAAATCAAGAATATAATGGTATTGAACAATAAAAATAAGATTAAATTGATCTAGATCAAGATAAAACTCACCAAATTGGGAACCAAGGGATCATACCAATATCCAAGCATCGAATGTAAGATAAAGAAAGAGACGAGAGAACCCAAAATCATTGAAATAGATGTTAGAGAGTGTAGGGGGTTTATTAAGGCATGATAGAGTAATGAAAATGGATATCATTTAGATTTTTAAAAAGAAACATGATATAACATTGTGGGATTACTAGGCCCTGAGTGGAACCACCGACTAGATAGGGCCCCCTTGCAAAATCACTTGTTCCTGATAATACCATAGGTAGGTTTGTGGCTACCCATTAGATCTAAAATGGGATCTAAAATCCAACTGAAGATACTACTGACTCCCCCAACTAGCTAGTGGAGCTACTATGGATTTTGAAGCTACAACACCATCCACAATTTTTCCCTTTCTGATTCCATCCTCTAGAACACATTTAATCTTCCTAAAAATACTTTAAAACATACTAAAAAAGGTATGAAAAAACATAAATGAGACACACATTAAATATATGGTTCCTCACACCATAAGTGATTATACCCACTAGGGTCACTTATCAGACTAATTATTGTCCACATAGTCCAACACATGTTCTTTCAGTGAACTTTTCCCCCACTCACACACTCCCTAGGAAACATCCAAAGAGGTCACCCATTATGAACTAATCCATACAAATCTATCTTAACTATATATTTATAATTGGGTAGGCTCCCAAAATGAAAGCTTCAACTTTTTTTAATGGGTAGTGCCATATATTCTTTTTTGTATCGCTTTTTATTGGGTCTTACAAATGATTGTTTTCATTTTTACCGTGGTGGGGCACATCAAAACTTTGCATCTTACTATCTGATGTTCCACCACTGATATTTATTATTCAATCCAACTTCCTAAAACCTTAGGCTTCCCTTAGGTTCCCCTATGACATGAGGCATGATTCACCACCTCTTCCAGGATTAGAAAAAGAAAAACATTTTAATACATTTATATAGCATACATGAGTTCATCCTCAAAACACATATCACTTATCAACTCATCCCCTTAGAGTATTAAATAAAAAAACTATAAATCAATAACATGAGTGGTGTATTCCTTTACGACCATTCTTCTAGGCATGATGGGTATAAAATCCCCATGAATATTATCCCTCAGTGTCTCATGAATGAAATAGTTAATGAACCAATTCTAGACATCCTTCTTGGTTATATATACATGTTAGTATACCTAGACCAAGAAACCCCATCATCTCTTCCTTTTTCCTCAAAGAATATATGTCACAAGCTTTACCCTCCTTTTTAGGGGTGTTTCTAAAACATTAAAAAATTACATTAACTTTACCCAATGACAAGATAATATGGGACCATACCCCCCTAATAAAAATGGAGGATGCATTAACTTAAACTCCATAGTATGATTAGAAATTATTGGCATGGACCATGGAGCCTCTATCTCCATTTATTATATAACTCAATGAAATATCTCTCGAAGCTGAAAATCTATTGATAAACCTAGTGTTATAAGAGGATCTTGTCTAAACACCTCTACATCATACTAATCAGCATCCTCTTAATCTCAATAAAATTATTTCATGGAGAACTTTTTCTACTATTCCAAACACAAACTTCAAAACACATTACTAGATTTATTTTTTATATCAATGTTTATGGAAGTAGATAAAATTAATAACACCCTTTTAATCTCTACATATCATATCACATGATTATTATAACTCCAGTAGTCTCACTAAACCCATATACCCATATATAGGGCCATCAATATATACACATAAGGTCCACCTCATATATATAGTATCCTTATAATTTGACCTTTCCATTTTATGCAAGCCAGAGTCTTCATACTCGAGGGTTTGTTAAATAAATTTATATTAAAAGATATAGTGGAAAATTCCTTTTAGGTTGTAATTTCCATTTTATTTAACATAATCCTTATAATAATAAATATAAATAATAATTTTATAAGTGTTTATCCACATCATATTTTAGTAACTAATATTCCACCATAAATTTACATGAAAAAATGCCACATAAATTGTTGATGTAATTTTATATAATTGACCCCATGTTATAAGGAAAGTGTCTAATCAATGGAAATAATGAAAATTATATATGAATCAAATTTCTATTGTATGGTGCATTAAATAATTCCTCCTTATTATTCTATCCAAGATATAAAAATATGATAAATTATATATTCAAAACCCAATACATCATTCTTAGACAAATTGGTCAACAATAATAACAGAAACAAAAAACATTATCCCATCCCAAGAAACATGGACTTTCTTCATATATTGGTTAGTTACTCTATGTCATGTATTATTTACCAAGTTCTAAAAATTAATTATCTCTTATCTACCTTACCCAATTATTCAGATGAATTAATAAATGTTGATACAACCTTTTAATGTCCCTCGTCTTGAAACCACTAATTGGTGTCTCTGGTGGAGTGGCTACATGACCTCTGGGTTATCATCCTATAAATTAGAGGATATAAAATAGTAGCCGTGGTATATGTGGTTAAAATTAAGAAACAAGACCATCATATAAAAATGAAATAACATTAGAAATAATAAAAATAATAATATAGATACAGATAAAGGAGTACACAAACTCCATAAAAATGAAAATAAATGGACATAAGACATGATATATCAAAATAGTGGGTATATAAAGTCAAGTGTTAATACTTATAAATAAGATCATATAAAAAATATCCTAAAAATAATAAATGAAACATTTTTTTTGGAAACAACACAAAAATAATTCTCATTTCCTATAATGATACCAAATCCCTTGATACATCCTAATTATCCCTCTTTAAGCATCGATCATATAGTGCATTCCCATTTACTATCCTAAAACCACGATGTATTCTTGGGTACCAAATGGTGTCCTAATTAAAGTGTGAGTAAAAATCAGTGGGCAATCAAAAACAACATCTAAATCACTTCTATTTTGAGTATATATTATATATTTATGTCTATAATAAAATAAAGGATACAAAAAAACCTTTATAGATCCTCAGGTTTCATGGTAATACCCAGGATCCATCATGCCTACCTCATCTAGTTCTAGATGTCTCTTATTACAGTAACCCATAGAGGAATAAATAAATTCAAGGAGCATATCCATGGATTTAAAAAATAATAATATAATTTCAAATCAAATTAGAGTGTCCAAGGAATCCCAATCCAGTAGTCATCAACTAAATCCAAGGAACCAATTCAAGGCATTCCAAACTAATATAAATCAGTTGAATCCAAGGCGTGTGGCCAAGGAATTACAAAACAATAGTCATAATATAAATCTATGGATTATTTCTAATGAAATAAAATCTAATAGTTAACCATTTTATCACCTCATGTAATTTAGTTATTCATGGGATTCTATAATAAGATTGTACACCAAATCCAATAATACATCTTGACAATACCCGACACAAAGAAAATTCAATTTACTTTAGTCCAAGGAATCCCTAGGGTCATATATGAATTCCAATTTAATTTATAAGGTCATGAACAACCCATGGGATGAAAATACCTCTTCCATACTTGCCAACAAAATACTTTTGGCTCATAGAGATGTAAAATTTCAGGAAATAGGGTTAAAATATAATTATTTACAATATAGGAAAAGCATAGAGTATGTTCACATGACCACACAATGAACACATTATATATAAAATGATACATTTAGGGATATATTCAAAAACACCAACCATATACTCATAGATGTTAATGTTTCCAATATCATTCACAAATTTGAGCCCAAATGGTGGAAAATGGTGAAGTTGATGACCACCCAAAACTAGAGGGTAATATAGATAAATTACATGAGATCTATATCTAGTAAAGGAATCCAAGAATGGTTAAAGGAAGATTGATAACCATTCATTTGTCTCTCAGTCTCAACAAACTATGACCAATTATTTCATGAATTGAGAGAGAAAAAAACAAGCTAGTAGAGGAATGATAGATCACATTGTGGAGATTCAATGTCATCAGAAAAAGTGGTGAAATAGGGTTAAAACCCCCAAATTGAGTGGGGAAAAAATAGAATATCACACTTTTAATGAGGTTCCCCATACCTCACTAGGGCCACAACCATGGTGTGGATCTTAACATGGTCCGTGCTAATATTTCTAAGGAACACTAGCCTCAACATGGTTTTCCATGCCCCAAGTTAAATGAACAATTAAATTACCTTATTGGGTATTTTACCGTCAACATTTCCCATAGCTGGAACTCCTAGATAAAAAATCCAAGGATAGGTACCATAGAGAAACCATTCCATATTCCACCCTTTGTTACCCAATCCCATAGGCCTACAACACACCTATATGAACACTTAGTAAGGGAGTTTTTGGTCACTCATTTTTCACTTGTGAAACTCTTGAGCACCACCGATAACCAAACATGAAGTATGAAAATATGGTCATCATAGACTATGAAAAATGGCCTTGTCATAACCAAAACAACTATCATGAGGTGGTACAATAGTGTGTTACTCCCTGTTTATTTCATATAGGTTATATCCCATGGAACCATTGGAAGATTCATAGTGTGGAGTTATGTATGTTTATCCAAAAAAAAATTGTGGATACAACATATTATGGGAAGCCTTAGTGAGATTCTATGTGATCCGGGTACCTCACAATCCTCCAAAACACTTCCTAAGATAATTTCAATTCTGGAAACACCTCAAGAATAACTCTATTTTCAAAAAACAAACACCAAGACAAGTAAACTAAAGAGAAAAACAATTATTGGAATAAAATTAAATGGGTTCATACCTTAAAATAAGTCGCCATTTATATAAAAAAGAATTATATGAAAACATTATCGGATTCCACTGATTAGAAATTTAAATGATTTTAAATTCTATAATTATTTTTCTCAATGATTTCAGTTCTCTAAAATTTGTATAAAATGAGTAGTCATCACTCAATGGAATGATTTATGAGTAATAAAGGTTCATGCTTCCTGGTTCTCAAATTTCAATAAATCAAAGTGAATATATTTTAATATCAAAATATTTTAATGTTGATTAAGAAGATAAATGATTATAAATGCTATTAAGTGTAGGTTATGGACATTTCAGTCTTGAATTTTTTTTGTACAAAAAAAATAATAATGTATTGGTTCTAAATATTCTAATGGATTAGTAACAAACCATACATTTGTTGTTAAGTCATCCTGGACTGATTGGATCATTCTCATTTCATACCTTTATATTTATATTTTATATGAGTTTTTTTAGATTAAAATATTGAGAGGATATAGAAATTAACATGTCATAGAGGTTAACTTCAAGAAGGTAATTATAAAAGAGTAACACTGATCCAGCCACACCTTTATCAGTGTTACATCATATTCTGAGGTACTTGAATATTAATATCAAATAAAATTAGTTATTATATATTTTACTCATATGAATATATGGTATTTGTAATTTTTTAATATATTATTAATAATATATTACTTATTATCGTTCATCATACACTTTTAGGGAGCTATTTCTTTATCAATATAAGAGTTCCAAATTCTTCCATCTCAATTACTATTTGATATTATTTCCAGGTAGTTTGTGATCACATATCCATTTTATTTTGATCATTTAGATTTATTTTATATTATAGAATACCCATTCTTTTCTATCCTATCGTTTCCATATTTAATTATCATATGAACTTATGGGTTCCAAATTCTATCATTACATTTCAAATTTCAAATTATTTGGTTATTTTTTCATTTTAGATTTTATTTCATAAAATTAAATGATTTTATATCATTTTTATTATCATGTATTTTTGATATTATAGATTTGATATCACTCATTCCCCACCATCAATCCATTTTAACCGGCTCTTATAATGCCTATGTAAGTGTTTCCCATTCCATCCACTTCATTTTCTATTTATAATTAATTTCTTACAAAAATATTTAAACATCATTTTCATATAATTTCATTATTAGGTTTAAAACTATTTTTCATTAAATTAATATATAATTATTTATATATTAGTTATTCCCTATTGTTTTTATTTTCTCATAAGACATTTTGTTTTTAAAGTAGTGATTCTCAACCAACTTGTAATATCCATGATAGTAAGGACCTGAGCCCAGTTTCATAGAGAAAATGCCTTATTTAATAACATTGGCATATAAAAAATGAATATGAATACTAAAGGATCTAGTAGTTTAGTAGTATTGGAAACAAGATACATACATAATTACATCATTATAACCTGAAACAAAAAACAACATATAAATTTCTTCGACAACATCTATAACTCTTAGGTAATTTTAGCATTTAATTCATAAAAAAGATTCTTTATTTAATAAGAAAATGAAACATAAGAATGTGGTGAGATAAAATGATTAGTATGTTTAATAAAAATAGAAGAATATATCATAACATAAACATTAGGAATGTTTAATAACTAAAAACATATGCCTTTAACAAAATCATGAGCACATTATGGTAGGAATAAGAGTTGAATAAATAATGCAATAATCATGGTTATTCTACTAGTAGAATAAAATCATGAACCATAAATAATAATTTCATAAAGAGGGAATGAATAATGAGGTACATCATATCCATACCGTCCAGGCCTTGTTCCAAGACCATAAATAATCATTGTGTCAAGGCCATGTGCCAAGACTGTAGTTTGTCTCATGAGACCTATCGATGCGCCGAGGGGATATATTGGGCCCCAACTGAAAAATAATATTTTAAATTCATTCATAATATGTATGGGTATAAAAATAAACAAAATATACATTCATATTTAAACTAATATATGAAATGTAAATAACTTTCCCCAAACATTAACCATAAACACTAACCATTCAGAGTAAATCGATGAATGGTTTTAAGATAGAACATCCACAGAAAAAATAATAATAAACCATTAAATTAAATATGGTATATGATACCATGATATATTAATCCCAATAATATATAATAATCAACAAAAATGTCGAAATAGATGAAGATACTCTTATAAAACCTTCGAGTAATTCTTGGGATAAATACTCTTTTACTTTGAAAACAAGAGTTATTTTGGAAAAATATTTTCATAAAAACCAAAGTGAAGTAAGATATTATTTTCATAATAAATTTATTTATTTTATAAAGAAAATTGTTTCCAAAAATATATTATATATATCCTTTTAAAATAGGTAAGAATTTGAGAAATTCTCTTGAATCAGGCTTGTATTTCAAAAACAATTTTGGAAGTTCATTTTAAAATGTGTAACTATCCATAAAATAAGGAAGTATTATGGATGGTGAACATATATAGAACACAAAAAAATAATTTATGAGGATTACATAATAATTTCACTAAGGTAATTAGACAATGAAAGTAACCCGAATGAAAATGGAGGTTCGGGTGGAAAACCCTTACCATAAGTCTGAATGTGTTCCGCTCTTGAACTTAAGGTCCTGTGATATGAAATTAGTATTATTAATAACTTATAAAAAAACTTATTAGACCTTTATTTAGTTTATCATAATTTTTTAGTTCATTAATTTCAATATTTATATGTTATAGTATTGAATTTTGTCGTTCCATAGTGTTTTTTTTCTTGATTTTCATAATCGGTTCACTTGTTTTTAAGTAATGATGTTCATGTGGAATGGATGTAAATCTCCAGAATTTAATTTAAATATTATTTATGAACATAAATTGGTTTTAATGGTAATTTATATCATTTTATTACATACATATGATGATGAATAATTAGATGAAATATCAATGAGAATCACTTAGATTATTTTGGCTGTATTTTGATTATTAAGAAATAGTTTGATCATATGATTTAATATTATATACATATACTGGTTCATGAATATTAAGTAGGTTATAATAAATATATTAAAGTATATTTCAACCATAAAAATGGTTTCATGACCGCTAATTAAGGATAATTTGAAGAATGAAACTCCGTCATCCATGAAGGTTGTAAATTGGAACCTCACAGAAGACGAATTCATTTACAAAATAAAAGAGAGAGAGAGAGAGTAAGGATATTGATGATGGTTCTTCCATTAACAAAATATAATTACAGTATATATATAATACTATAGTAATAATTTTCATTTGGATAGAAGGGGTTAGGATAGATAAAGAAAAGAAGATAAATTGAAAATAAACTAAGTGAAAAAGAAAGATGATTTACCTCTTATAATAACCTCATTGAAAACCTCCTTAAGGGAAGGGGATTTGGTATTTTTGGAAAGAAAAAAGATATCATGGACATGGGGAGTGTCTAAGGAAGGGTATTTACACATATAATAGATAAGGCATAAGTCTTTAGAAAAGTGAAGAGAAGAGGAAGTGAAGTAGGGTTTTATAGTGGAGGAGAGGAGTGAATTTTGAATATTTTATTCATTGTTTTATTAATTCCCTCAAGACAACCAAAAGTGTTGTTTTATGTGACCCATAATAGTAATAATTTCATTTTAGTTATATCCTAGTGGTCTTATATCATCCTTACTTCACTTATGACCCAATAAATCATGTATTTTTCATTTATCGTAAATTATTGTATTTTACTATTCACCCAAAATTCATGTATTTTAGAAAATCCAATAAATTCACCCTAACCATTTTTCAATGTGAATAATTGAAAAATTAAATCAATTTTTGGCAAATAATTTTTTTATATTTTTAATTTATTTTTTAAATAAAATCATAATTTTATTCAAAAAAACAAGTTTAAAATTATAACTCGTTTTATAACACCTTGAGAAATAAATCAAGGTCCCATAAAATTATCTTATAACCATAATACAATAAAGTAAAAATTTATGATTTAATTTTATGAAAATAAATTTCCATTTTAAATTATTAAATTAAACCGAAAATTGAAAATTAAATATTTATGACATAAAAAAATACCAATACTTGTACGATGATCGTTTTTCCACTTTTAAGATGTCTAAATTGTATTTATACATTCATGGGTGAAGTTTCTATTTTTTTGTATGATCAACTATTCATTACTATTCACATGGTTATGTTACTATTCATAAGGGTATGTTACTATTCACCAAAAATTATGTTTGTCTTATTAGACTTTAAATATCTTACTGAATACAACTCTAGATGGACATTTTTCAAAATTCAAAACATAAACTAAGAAAAGTTGTGTTTAAAGACTAGATTATAAAATGTGTTCTTTTGTACGAAATCATTGTTTCATGCATTAAATATTTATTTTCAAAACCTTGGGGTGTTATAATCTACCCTCCTTACAAAAATTTCATCCTAAGAATTCATAGAATGTTACCTCACAAAAAGATTTGGGTAGGTCTTCATCATAAACTCCTTAGGCTCCCATGTTGCTCTTTGATTTTATGATTCTTCCAAAGTATCTTTACCAAAATAGTCATATGATTCTTTAATACTTGTTCTTTAGTGTCCAGAATCTAGATAGGCTCTTTACAGTAAGATAGGTCAAGTTTCAACTCTATACCTTCATAAGTGAGGACATGTGTTTGGTCTGGCATGTACTTTCTCAGAAATGAGACATGGAACATATTGTTTACTTTGGACAGGCTAAGTGTCACAACCAAACAAAATGAAACAACTCCAATTCTATCGAAAATTTCAATGGGACCAACGTACCTAGGGATCGGTTTCCCTTTCTTCTGAAATCTTATAACAACCTTCCAGAGAGATACTTTTAAGAAAACATGATCACCAAATTGAAATTAAAGATCCTTCCTTCAATTATAGGCATAACTGTTTTGTATTCTTTGAGCTATTTTGATATGACCATGAATAGTATTTACCTTCCCTGTTGTTTCCTCCATAAGCTCTGTACACACATGCTTCCTTTCTCTAACTTCTTCCCAACAAAAAGGTGAACAATATCTCTTTTTGTACAATGATTCATAAGGTTCCAATTTAATACTTGAATGAAAAATATTATTATAGTAAAACTACACTAAAGGAAATTATTAATCCCACATACCTTGAAAGTCTAGTGAACATGATCTCAACATGTTCACTAAGGTTTGTATTATCCTTTCTTATTTCCCATCAGTTTGAGGGTGATAAGAAGTTCTCAATCGAAGCTTAGTATCTAAATATTTCTGAATAATTTTTCATGAATTTTGATGTAAACTGTGGTTCGCAATCAGACACAATTGAGAGAGGTTCCCCATGAAGTGTCACAAATTCATTAATATATAGTCGTGTTAAGCTCTTTAGTGGAAACTCATCCCTTATAGCGATGAAATGTGAATATTTTGTATATCGATCCACAATTACCCATATCATATCATTATTCCTTGGAGTTTTGGGTAATCCATTGACAAAATCCTTGGTGATGTCATCCCTTTTCTACATAGAAATAGTTAGAGATTTCACGACTCCTTTTGGATGTTTCCATTTGGCCTTCACTTGTTGAAAGACTAAATATCTTGATACATAATCCAAAATTTACCTCTTTATTTTATCCTACCAGAAATATTCCTTCCCATCTCTATACATATTAGTGATACCCAGATGTATAGTGAAATTAGAACTACAAGCATCATCCAATAACTCCCTTTTTAGCCCGGTTATAGCAGGAACAGAAATCCTCTTCCCAAATTTCAGAATTCCATCTTCACATACGAAATCATCCAAATCCCCCTCATTCACAACATTAATTTTCATTTGTAGGTTCTCATCATAAGGCTGAGAATGTTTAATATTTTATACTAAAGATGGTTGGGCAACCAAATTAAAAAGTAGTGATGTTTCACTTTCTTTGATAACTCCCTTATCCATCCTCACTAGATCCATGTACAAAGAATCCTTATCAATCCTCATTTTGTGGAGAACTCCCTGATCCTTCCCGCTCAATGTATCACCTACATTTTTTGTCTTTCTTTGGTGGTAGTGTATAGTAGAATCATAATCCTTGAGTAGTTAGAGCCATTTTCATTTCCTCATGTTGAGTTCTTTCTGTGAGAAGATATACTTCAAGCTCTTATGATCTATATATATATATATAACATTTTTCACCATAGAGATAATGTATCCATATATTTAGAGAAAATATTACCACTACTAACTGAATATTATGAGTGGGATAGTTTTTTAATGAATTTTTAATTGCCTTGATGCATAAGAAATAAATATATTATTCTTCTAAGGATAGAACCAAGTCATTTCTTTTATGCATAACTATAGATCACAAACTCATCATTCCCTGACGGTAGAGTTAGGATTGGAGAATTCACTAATATCCTATTCAATTATTCAAAATAGTCTTCACATTCTTTTTTCCACACAAACTTAACCCCTTTATGTGTAATCTTGGTCATTGGGATGGCTAAATGAGAAAAGTTTTAAACGAAATTCTGATAATAACCTTTTAAACCCCTAAAAATATATACCACAGTTATGTTCTTTGGAGTAGGCCATTCATGCACAACCTTTTTCTTCATAGGATCAACAAATATTCTATCATTATATACAATGTAGTACAGAGGGTAATCTGATTGAAGCTAAAATTCACACTTTCTAATCTTCCCACATATTTCATTTCTTCTAAGAGTCATCAAAATAGTGCGCAAGTGACTTTCATGATCTTCATAGATTTTAGAGTATAACAAGATATCATCAATAAATACCATAACAATGTCATCAATATATTCCTTCAAAACATTATTCATTAGATCCATGAAAATAGAGGCTGTATTAGTCAGTTCAAAAGGCATTACTGTAAACTCATAATGCATATACCGGGTTCGAAATACTATTTTTGGAATGTATTCTTTCATCACAAGAAACTGATGATATCTGAATCGAAGGTCATTTAACGAAAAATATTGAGCTCTATGAAGTTTATAAAATAAATATTCAATGATGGGTAAGGGATACTTTTTCTTTATTGTTATTGATTTGATCACCCTATAATCATTGCACAACCTCATAAATCCATCTTTCTTCTTAACGAAAAGAATAGGGGCTACCCATGGAGAAACACCAGGGTGAATAAATCCTTTATCACTCAATTATTATATATATTTATTTAGTTTGACTAATTATATAGTGACCATTATATAAGGGGACTTTGATATGGGCCTCTAATGAGGAATTATGTCAATGGAAAACTCAATTTACTGCTCTAAATGATGTCCAGGTAAATCGTCTAGAAAGACGTCAAAATAGTCTTGCACAATAGGTACATACTCTATTTGAACATTATTTTCCTCACCCATAGTTATGGAATTCCCTTCCTCCCCAATAATTGAATTTAGTAGGGCTAATGGGGGTGGATCTAGATGAGAATCAGATGGTGATGTTTCCGCCCTAAAGATAAGGGATTCCAAATCATCCTAAAAAATTGTATCCTACTTCTTCTTCCAAAAAAATTTCACATCATGGTTTTAAATCCAATCCATACCGAGGACTATATCAAAGAAAATCATGGGTATGACAATAAAATCAACAGATAAAGAAGATTTATTTTCTATAATGGGGACTTTCTGACACAACTTTGTTTTAACGATACATTCATTAAGAATTTTAATTGACAACTCCCTTATTAAGTAAAATTGGAAGTAACAAATTTTCATGTCAAAGTGGGAAGATATAAAATAATGGGATGATCCATAATCAAATAAAGAATTTGCTATGTTTGAGGAAACAATTAAAGTACCTGACACCACTTTGTTAGGAACTTCAACCTCCGCAGTTGTGACCACATAAGCTTGGACTTGATCCCCTGGCCTTATTTGGGGAATTTATCCCTAATGATTAGGACATTCAATGCTATAATGTCCCATCTCCAAAAATTGTATCATTGAACATTCATAGCTTCTTTATTCCCCTTAAAATCCCTATATAGATGGATTTTTTCTACGCATTTTTAATAGACTCCCATTACCTTTAGGAATGTTCTAGGGTGTTTCTTCCCACAATTACTGTAGGGTGGAAGGTAAACTCTTCCCTTCTACCCTATATCCTTATTTCTGTTTCTAGAGTTTTCAGTAGTCCTCTTCTTTTATTGTTTTCCATTAAAGTCATAAGACTTAGAAAATTCATTTTATGTCTTCATAACAATTAAAACTATATATTCATATGATGAGAAACATTGGGAGACTAGTGCCCTTTGGAGGAATTGTTTTAAACCATCAAATAATAAATCATTTTTCTCCTTGGAATATGTATGAAGTCCATAGCATGATTTGACAACCTTGTAATGTTGGCTTCGTACTTTTCAATATTCACATCATCTTTTTATCTTAGATTCAGAAGCTTCCATTACATATCTTCTCATTCTTCATGACGAAAATATTTTTCTAGAAATATTTCCTTAAAATCCCTCCATTCCATCTCTTTTATTTTTTATTCTTCCTTTGTGTTTTTGATTAATGATCACCAATGATCCGCATCTCCCAATAGATAATAAACTTCTATGACAACCTTTTCCCTTTAATTACATCCCAAAGAGAGAAATATATTCTCTAGGGAACATATCCATTGCATGACTACAAATGGTTTTGTAGTCCCATTTAATGATGGAACCTGTTGTCGCATAAAGAGATCTAACATATCTCCCCCACGTTATTGATCCAGATTCTCTATATGGGTAATCTTATTATTCATAACCTGAGTCAGCTGTCCCAGTGTAGTTATAAGTTTCTCAACACTAGTCACAACACCAGAGCTAACATCATTATCTTGGATTAGAGGAAAATCGCTACATAGGAAACATGCATTCATGTGGTTTCCATTCACTCCACTAGGTGCCATTTTTAAATAATGGTGTACACTATATTAGGGTATGAATCATATTTTATAGTCTCAATATAGAAAAATAATTAGCATAAATTAAAATTATATACTTATATAACATCTTAATTATAAAAATGGTTTCTTTGAGGAAAAATTTACATTTAAATCCTTCATAATGGACTGTAAAGAAAATGTGAATTATCCTAAGCATATCCCCCAGGGGTGTAAAGCCTGGGGCACAACATGGTCTGTTTTCGTGTACTAGGATACCCCGAGTCACGTTTGAAACTCCTGGTTATATTTTTCACTCCTATGAACATATGTTCCAGAACTATGTCCTCTTGTAGTATACAAAAATGGATGTATTTTCTAGAAAGATCCTCACAATATATTCCTCACCAAAATACTAGGAATTTCTTGCATGTTCATCCTCAAAGACTATCTCATGGATTTTTACCCTAATCTACTTTTTCTAAATCCAGTTTCCATGTTTTCTACTAATCTTCCTTTGATACCAACTGTAAGGACCCAACCCCAGTTTCCCGGATCTAGTGGCTTATTTAATAACACTAGTATATAAACATGGAATATGAATCTTGAAGGACCAGATAGTTTAGTAGTATTAAGAACAATATACATACATAAGTACATCATTACAACATGAAATGAAAAACAACATTTAAATTTCTTCGAAAACATCCATAACTTCTATGTTATTTCAACAAGTCATTCATAAAAAAATTAATCAGTTAATAATAAAATGAAACATAAGAATGGGGTGAGATCAACAGATTATTAAGGGTAATAAAAATAGTGGAATATATCATAACATAAACATTAGTAATGTTGAATAACTAAAAACATATTCCTTTAACAAAAACATGAACACATTAGGGAAGGGATAAGTGCTGAATATATAATTTCATAATCATGGGTATTATACTAGTTGAATAACCACATGAACCATCAATACTATTTTCATACTTAGGATATTAATGATGTGGGACATCATAACCATACCATCTAGGCCTCGTACCAAGACCATAAATAATCATTTTTTCAAGGTTCCGTGACAAGACCGTAGTTTCTCTCATGAGACCTACCGATGCACAGAGGGGAAATAGTAGGCCCCAACCGACACTATGTCTAATTAATTCCTTATATGAATGGTAATACACATAAACAACATATAAATTAATATTGAAACTAATATATGAAATGTAAATAACTTTCCTCGAACATTAAGCCTAAACACTAAATATTCAGAGTAAATTGGTGAATGGTTTTAAGATAGCACATCCACTGAAAAAATAATCCTAAAACATTAAATTAAATATGGTTGATGATACCATGAAATATTAATACCAATAATATGTCATAATCAGAAATAGTTTTGAAATAGATGAAGATACTCTTATAAAACCTTCGAGTAATTCTTGAGATAAAAACTCTTTTACTTTGAAAAGAAGAGTTCTTTTCGAAAAATCATTGTATAAAACCATAATTGAAGTAAGATAGTATTTTAATAATAAAATGATTGATTTTATAAAGATAATTGTTTCCAATAACATATTATAGTGTTCCCTTGAAAATAGGTAAGAATTTGAGAACTTCCCTTGCATCGAGCTTGTATTTCAGAAACAATTTTAAATGTCCCTTTTAAAATGTGTAAATATCCATAAAATAAGGAAGGATTCTGGTCTATGAACATATATAGAACACTCAAACAGATTTTATGATGATTAAATAACAATAAATACTAATTTTATGGAGGTAATTGTACAATTAAAGTAACCCTAATGAAAATGGAGGTTCGGGTGGAAAACCCTTACCTCAAGTCCGAATGTGTTCCGCTCCTGAACATAAGGACCCAAAATATGAAATTAGACTTATTAATAAATTATTTCAGAACATATTATACATTTATATAGTGTATCATGAAAAATATTAGTTCATTTAATTCATTATTGATAAGATATAATATTGAATTTCGTTATTCCGGAGTGTTTGTTTTCTTGATTTTCATAATCGGTTCACTTGTTTTTAAGTAATGATGTTCATGTGGACTGAATGTAAATCTCTAGAATTGAATTTACAAATTATTTATGAAATAAATTGGTTTCAATGGGAATTTATATCATTTGGTTACAAATAATGAGGATGAATCAATGGATGAAATATTAATTACAATCACATAGATTATTTTGGTGGTATTTTGATTATTAAAAACTAGTTTGGTCATATGATTTAATATTTTTTACAAATAATGGTGCCTGAATATTAAGTAGGTTATAATAAAAATATTATTGTATGGTTCAAACATAAAAATGGTTTCATGGCCAGTAATTAAGGATAAATTGAACAATGAAACTTCTTCATCCACAAAGGTTGTAAATTGGAAGCTCACAGACGTCGATTTCATTTATAAAATAAGAGAGAGAGAGTAAGGATATTGATGATGGTTCTTTCATTAACATGATAAGATTCTAGTATATAGATGATAATTGAGTAATCATGGTAATTTTTAGAAAGGAGGTTAGGATTGAATAATAAAAGAAGATAAATTGAAAATAAACTAAATGAAAAAAGAAAGATGATTTAGGTCTTGTAATAACCTCATTGAGAACTTTCTTCAAGGAAGGGGTTTTATTCTATTTGTAAATACCATGATCACTTGGACAAAAGGAATTACTAAGGAATGGTATTTGGTAAGATCTTATATATTTCACAAGGCTTTAGAGGAGTGAAGGGAAGAGGAAGTGAAGGGGGTTTTATAGTGGACGAGAGGAGTAAATTTCGAATATTTTATTCATTATTTTATTAATTCCCTCAGGAAAACCAATTATGTTGTTTTTTGTGAGCTCTAATAGTAATAGGTTCATGTGAGTTATAAAATAGTGATATTAAATCATCTTTATTTCACTTATGACCCAATAAAACATGTATTTAAAATTTATCATAAATTATCATATTTTACTATTCACCCAAAATTCTTGTATTTTAGAAAAATCCCCAAAATTCAACCTAACCATTTTTCAACTAGTATAATTGAAAAATTATATCAATTTTTGGAAAATAATTTAGTATATATTTTTAATTTAATTTATAACTAAAATTGTAATTTATTCAATAAAACAACTTTAAAATTATAACTCATTTTATAACTCATTGAGAAATTAATCAAGGTACCATAAAATTATCTTCTAACCAGAAGAAAATAATGTAAAAATTTATGATTACATTTTATTAAAATATATTTTCATATTAAATTATTAAATAAATTATAAAATTGTTATTAAAATATTTATGACATAAAAAATACCAATACTTCTACTATGATCAATTTTCTACTTTTAAGATGTCTAAATTGTATTTATACATCCATGGGTGAAGTTTCTATTTTTTTGTATGACTTACTATTCATTACTATTCATAAGGGTATGTTACTATTCAGAAAAAATTAAGTTTTTCTTATTAGACTCTAAATATTTTACTGAACACAACTCTAGATGACCATTTTTCAAAATTCAAAACATAGTAGAGATAAAGTTGTGTTTAACGGCTATATTATAAAATGTGTTGTTTTGTAGGGACTCAATGTTTCATGCATTCAATATTTATTTTCAAAACCTTGGGGGTGTTATAATTACTTTCAATTAATATAATTTTATAAAATTAATTGATTATTTTTATTTATTTAAATTGAAAATTAATTTAGTTTATGTTGATGATATCAACATCGAATATATATTCATAATTATTAAACTAGAAGTAGCATTAGATGTTTATGGAATTATTATAAATTCATTACCTCTTATTCAAAGTGCTTGAAATTATAAATTATATTGAAATTTTTATTGAATCCATTAGTATTATTATATTGAATAATGTAAAATTAATATTTTTAATTCATTTATCATAATCGTATTTTTTGAATAATAATTGAAATTGATTTATAAAATAGCCTGGATAGTATACATAATTATTTTAAGAAATTTAGTTTTATTTGATAACCATATTATAGTTATCTAGAGTTATCTTTTCATATCATCATTTTAATAGAAATATATTAATTATATTTTAAATATGTAACATAGTATTATACATTCTTTAAAATTGATAATGTTGTGGCATATAACTATATATATATAAAAATATTTACTAACTTAACTTATTTTTGTGTATCATTTAAATATAATAATGTGATAAATAATATTTTACCAATAATATAATATTTTATGAGTAATTTTAGATATATATAATAATACATTTAATAATTGAATCTTTTTTTCATATACTATGTGGTTGATTTAGAACTCTAAAAAGTCTTGTTTAGATTATTTTGTAATGAGTTTCACTTTAATATAATATTATCAATTATTAACTATATTAATTAAAAATTTTCTTTTATAATATATATATATATATATCCTTATTATCCTAAATGTATATTATATTTGGATATGGTAGTCTTTATAAAACTAAAATGGTCATTGATAATGAATTATGAAAAAATATATATCGAGTTCATTGCAACAAATGTATCTTACTAAATATTTTCTTAAAATATAGTTTTTCCCAAAATATAAGATTAAATTATCAAAACATATTTCTTTTGATTATAATATTTTCAAAATGATCATAGGATCATTTTTTTGTATATCTAATTAAAAGATGATTTTCTAGTGAATAGTGGAAAATGTATATTTTAGTATAATTTATGTTTTATGACATTATCATTATATACATATTTTTCAAAATATTATAACACATCTTTCATGATAATAAATTCATTTATTGGGTTTAATAGTCCAACTAAATAAAATATAATTAATTATCAAATGTATAAAATAAATTCTCAAGATCAACATAATATTATATATATATATATTGGATTCATTATATAGTATATATATTATTTACAAGGTTTTATTCTATTTTTGATGTCTTAAAATTTCAAATATAACTATATATGTTAATCATGTAATAATAAATTTCATATTAATCATCATTATTTATAGTTTTGATCCTAAATAATAAAACAATAAATACGTTATTCAATTTTATCCCACTAAATTCTTAAAAAAATACCCTCCCTCCGCCCCTACCTAATCACATATAAAAATATTTCTTTATCTATATATATTCTAGTATCCTATTCTAAAAACCCCCATAAAGCATTCTTAAGGCCCTACTCTAGCAAAAATAGCCACCTATGAAGGATATAGACTCATGTTTTTTGAGGTAACTGAAAGAACATGGTAAGGGTTTCAATGAATCTCATTCCATTCTTATAATAGGATATTTGTATATGATACACTTCCCACTCTTGTTAGTCAATGATAACTAAATATCCATGTTATCAACAAACCATTAATTCTTTATCAATTTGAAATTTCCAATTACCTCTCATCAAACCCTTTTTCATAAGATATTACTATGTTGAAATATGGGGTTCAAAATCGATTCCTTTTCCATAAAGTTCCCCTCTTCCCCCCTTTTGATAACATATTTATTTTTTAATAATAACTTCAAAATAGTACTAAAATTATATTGTAACTATTTAATAAATCACAAATATTTATTAGTTTTCAATTATTTTAAAATCTATTTATTGATATCATAAACTTTTGGAAGTTTTATACTACATAAGTGAAATATTCTATAAATTCACATAATATTTTTCAGAGATATTCATTAAAGTTAATATAATGATGGAATATGAAATTAATAATAAAATGATATATTTTTTTCTCCCCTAGACCTTTACATTATGTATTGTTTTATTCACTTATTTTATAAAAAAAGTTTCTTTTTTTTGGAAAAAACCTGATTGAAATTTGTTAAATTTAAAATGTTTTCCCTTACGCATGTTTTAGGGATATGATTACCATATGGTTAACCAAACTATTTCAGATACCCTTCTTTAGTGTAACTTTTGGGAATTGTTTATTTTGAAACATATTGCATAAAAATCTTTAATTCCATTACATAGAATAATTTATATTTAATTTTTTATGTGAACGATTAATTTGCACACATTGTGCACAGTTTTGGGAAAACTGTGTGGGTCAGAGTGGAAACTATGCGGGTCATAGTGGAAACTGTGTGAGTGGCCCTTGTAAATTATCTAGTTACCATATTTGTAATAGTTATAAGAAATTGTGTGATAGTTCTATGAGGGCCTACAATTTGTAACAACTATAACTATATAATTAGTTCATAGTTTGGTAAAATGTGTGGCAAAAAGATTCAGATTTACTAGAATATAAAATGTTTGAAATTTAGATTAAAAAATATTTAAATTAAATCTCTAAAACCTATATTATTTCCACATTTGGATCCAATGGCTTATATATCTCATCAAATTCGATTTCCCTCTCTTTTATTTTGATTTATTAGTGTTTCATCAAGAATTTGTCTCAATTTTTAATGGTAATCACCTCTAGTTCTCTTATTTTCATATCTTCTTTCTTGTTTCTATTTTATCATTACATGGTGAGGTCATAGAAACATATTTCATCCAATTAATCAATTTATTAAATTGGAGGTGTAATTGGTGTATTTTTGTACACTGCCCCTTCCATTAGCCAATAAAATTTTGAATCATGATTACTTGTATGTTTAAATTCATGATTTAGATATAAAATGATGGTATTAAATGTGTTGAATATTATTTGGAAAGGAAACTAGATTTTATATTTTTTTACATTTAATAAAAAGGTGTCTAACTTTTTAATAGATTTTTTTAAAACACTTTATTTGACGATGAAAACCAGAAGTTTGAAAAAATTCCCAAATGTTCATTATAAATTAATTTTTATACTTCAAGATTTTTGATCATAAAACAGTTTTTATATTCTTCATTTAATCCTTTATGGTGTCCATTATTAAATAAAAAGTTTCTATACAATTTTATTTTTTAATGAATTTTGTAATGTTCTGGTTTTCATTTTAAAAGAGAATTTTCTTAATAAAAATTATCTTGGAATATACACCTAGATTTTTTTTATTTAAAAATTTATTAGGGTTCCCCTTGTATAAGAATAATTTATTATATTGATGATCTTTGAGTAAGTAGTTATTACTAAGTTATTTTATCGAGGTTGAGGCATGCATATAGTTTCTTAATTGTTTATTTAATGTTATATTTATATACATATTTTTTTTAAATGAGTTATTGGCTCAAATTAGTTTTATATATCATGGGAAATAAATATTTGCCGGTAGATGTTATTAGAACACATGTTATACTTGTTTAGGATCATTATCTTACTAGTGGAATCTAGAATAGTGTTTATCCTACTTTGGGAGTATCCCCTCAGCTAGTCCATTTAGGGTATGAATGAGTGTTAGGGTTGTTAGATTGAGCAAGTCATATTGATTTGGATGCATCATGTTATAGTATGATGTTGTTTTTTATCATAAATATATGGTTTCTCTAATCACTAGTACATGAATAAATTGTATTTGATATGTTTTCATTATTACTACGATAATTATATATCCATTTATTTACATTAACCATAATATATTGTTTCTATTATTATTATTTTTGATTATTTCTTATAGATAACTTTTTATTTCTTTTTTAAAATGAAAACGTTTACATCATATTTTGAATATGTTTTGGAAAATTTTTATTTTATTTTCTATCAAATATTCAAAACATTATCTTTTATAAAATGTTTTTACCTACATATCTGAAATTTTATTATGTTAATGAGAAGTGAAAATATAGTGTTATGGGATTTTGATCAAATGTCTTTTTTTGAAATGATAGTGGAAGAAAAAATAAAGGATTTGTAAAATTATACATTGATATTTTTATGTGAAGTCTTGGAATTCATAATGGGGGTTGAAAAAAAAATAAAAGAATGAAATGATTTCAAAATTCATATGTATTTAAATGAAGATTTTTTAAATGAATACTTATGGTTCAGAATATGGGTGTGTAGTTTTAAAAGGATTTAAAGGGGAACATTGATTTTGTTTGGTGACAGTTACTTATTTCTAAGAGTTTGTTAGTTTGATTTTGAAATAATATTTTATTATATGATATTTGATGTTTATAGATCTTTATTAGTCTTATGTTTATTTTTTATTTGAATTATGCTTCCTAGGATAGTCTGAAGGGGTCATAGAGACCTAAAACCTTAGTGATTCCTTTAGATTCATACCTCCCAGAACTCAAGTATAACCCTCATAGTTGTTGATTCTTACCAAACCCTGAGTGGTTTAGTGAATTAACTATTTGTTATTCATTTTCTCATGTAATTGGTTAATGAATTGTTGGATTTATGATTCTTAAAAGTTGAATTTGTCTAAACATTACTCTATGGGTGTTCTTGTCTAATCTTTCTACCTCATGGATTTAATCAATGCTTAAATGGTGGTGCAATTTATTTCTAAGGTCCAACTTAGGGGGTCATGACCCTACCATTTACTTATCAGTGAAGTTCCTCTATCCTATGGGGATAAACTCATTTAATAGTGTAGTGTGATTGTATTTTTAAGATAAGGTATGTTCCAACAATTAAAAATTACAGTTGTTACATATTTTATTTTAAATTTTGGTGTTTTTTTATTTTGGACTAAATATTGTCCATAGAATTTGAGACATAACCTAAGAGGACATGATTTATTTTAGGTTTGATTATGAGTATATCTCCTTAAGTTCTAAATCCATTCTTGTTTTTAATTATCATCAGTTGTGAGAGCTGATAGAATCACAATGTGGATAATTTACATTATGGAGATTCTAAATATTTGATGGGAGGGTCTAAGGTTCACCTCCCTTATTTATGGTCTCTCACATGGGGATATTACATTCCCAATTTGGTGATGTTATTATATTGTTCCTATCATTTTATGAGTTAATTATTCCTCGTTGGAATCTTGGTAGTTATTGATTGGTTTGAGAGGGTTCTTGTTTTTGATAAGTTCTCAATATAGTGGGGAGACCACTATTGATGATCAATTCATTATTGGGTGTCATTTTGTTACTTATAATGTGTAGTTCTTGATTCATAACATGGCCCATATTTTAATAGGACATTGATTTCATTAGTTATTTATCTTTTTATTAGTCTGTTTTCATGTCTTTCTTGATTTTCCCTTATGCGAGGAGTTTTGTGCTTATGATGAACTCAACATTTGTGATCATGTTATAATTTGTGTTCGATGGTTTTAATTTTCAAGTGTTATTTAAGAGATTAATTGATTTATATAGATGATTGTGGCTTACCATGGCTATTCTCATGTACTTCGTCTCGAATGTGGTTGTGGTGTTCCTTGGTTTTTAAAATTGATTTTTGTTGAGTAAGTTAAACCTCATAGTGTTATTTTTTAATCATCCTTATATGGGACTTTCATGGGGTAGAATGTGTTATGATGGGGAGAATTTTCACACCGTAACATTTCTTATCTATATATTATATTTTTTTTATTTTCTCTTAATATTTTCTTGCGTTTTGGGACAAACCTGATTGAGATTTTGAATATTTGTGAAGTGTTTTCCTATCACATGGTTGGGGTTCATAGTGACCAAGAGATTTATAAAATTATGCTAATTAAACTTATATAGTATAAATTTTTTACATGATTTAGTTCAAATAGTTCAGTATAAACCATGACCTCGCCCTTATGAAGAGTATTTTTAAGTTCATTTTTAATGTGCTTGGGTAGCACACTATTTGGGAAAAACTGCAAGGGTGTTAGTAGAAACTATGCAAGTGGGAATTATGAGAGATTTATTCTAGCACATTGATTGTGCTATGTTAGAATATAACATGTTATAATAGTTTCAGGGAGTTCAGTTCATAATATAGGGGTTTGCACAATTGGTGCAAGTTTTGGTAAGTTGTGCTGTTGAACTGTGCAACCATCCCAAAACGTAAAAAGTTTGAAAATAATCCTTTATACCTATTAAAATGAAATCCCTAAACCATAAATTATTTCCCTATTATGTTCACACAATCCATTTATCTCCTCCCTTTTGATTTACCTCCCTCTCATGGTGATTTACAGACATATCATCAAGTATTTTCCTTGATTTATCAAGATGAGAACAACTAATTCTCTTCTCTTAATCTCTTCTTTATAGTTTCTATTTTCTCATTCCAATTATAAGTTAGGAAAAACTAGGCAATCCATTGAATACTTTCTTAAATTAATGGTTCCTTGGTTCATGTTTATTTTTGAGTTGTTATTTCTTTCCAGTGATTGATTATTTCATATATTGTTGGAACCGATGTATTGAGGTAGGATGCCCCTTGAATATGCTATTAAATTTTACAGTCTTTATTACTTTAATTTTTAAATTCATTATTTTGATATTAATTTATAGTATTAAATTTTTTGTGATTTTTTGTGAATAAAACATGGTCTTTATATAGTTTATAAGGAATTTAATGGTTTTCCCCTTCTTAATTTTTTGGATTAAAACTATTTTACTTGACCGTACACACCAGATGTTTGAAAAAATAACCAAATAGTCTATATTAATGAGTTTTTATATTTCAAGAGGTGTGGATTTAAAACTAGTTTAAAAATGGTTCATTGAATATTTAAGGGTGTTCTTGGTTTATTGAAAATGACTCTTATAGTATGTTTTTTAATAAATTTTAAGTCCTTATTGTCCCTTTTGAAGAGAAATATCATGATGAAAATGAGCTTTGAATATTTACATGGCCTTGTTTTTTTCAAAAATGGACATAGTGTCCTTGGTATTTGATTTATTTATTATATTGATTATTTTGGGAGAAATGGGCTATTTTTAAGAGGAGTTATCTAGAGTGAGGCTTGCATATTATTTCTACTTTATGTATTAAAACAAATATTTATATCTTTATTTTCATGTCTTACTGGATCACCCTCACTTTATAAATCATGGGAAACAGAGTGTAGTTTGTGGAACTTCTGAGAACACATGGTGCACTATTTAACATGATGCTCTAACTAATGTCCTCTAGTATGGTTTTCTCCGTAATTTTGAAATTTACCCCACAGGTAGTTCAATTAGGGAATGATTAGGAATTTGGGTGGTTTTATTACATTAAGAATTCCAATATGGATGGATACTGTTTTAGTATGTTCATGTTTTCCCCTGATCTTCTAGGTTCCCTTGGTCACTCGTACTTGACTATATTTTATTGGATATGTTTCTTTTAATACTATGATTGTAGGATATTGTTTTCTTTGTGTTTTACATACATTTTGTTTTTTATTATGATTACTTCTAGATGACATGGTCATCACTTTTTAAAAAGAAACATGTGACTTATTTTTTTTTAAAAATGGGTTGAAACCACTTTTTTACATGGTTAAATCTTCAAAAGATAGTCTCTTAAAAGATATTAACCTATATGTTTGAAATGGTATTGTTTTAAAGGAAATAGAGAAATGTATTGTTATTATCATTATATATGAGTGAGAAAAAACCATTGTTTTATTAATTATATTTCAAAATATCTTGAAATTTATCTTTTATTTAAGGTGATTCATGAGTTGTGGTTTATTTTGGAATGTCTACGTGAATGTTTCTCTCACAACTATATATATATATATATCTTTATATTTTAGTTTTATGTTTAGAATATGGTCTCTCATGAAGAGGTTATAGTATTTTAGTTAGATGGTGAATTTTAGAGTCACATAAAGACCACATTGTGTATTTTTTAGTTTGTTACTATTTTATTGAATCAACAAAGTCAGCTACCCCTGTATCATATTTTTCTTTGGGTTTTGTGTATTTATTGAGTTGGATGATTTTTAATTTGATATACGTTGTTTTTTTTATATTTTTAAAATGGTTTAATTAATTATGAACTGGTCTCTAACATACAGGGTCTTCATTCCAAAACTCCACGTGGAATCCCTGTTTTGAATATTATTCTTTTAGGTGAAATTATTCCCATTGTTTATTCTTTGAGTTCGTGTTTCTTGTTGCTAGTGTGAGAGGATCTGCAATACCCCTTTGTGTATATCACAATCCATCATGAGTTCCCTGATCAGTGGTGGCTCAATGTTTTTTTCATTAACATCTCTATAATTCAATAATAATACAATACATATGATAATAATCATAATAAATGCAATAAATAAATTCTAATTTAATAATCTGAAACATGCTTTCAAAAAACACTTTCTAATTTTTTTAAAAAAATTGTTTAATGTTTTAAACTATTTCACTACCTTATATCAATAATTATATAAATTTTATATATTAAAACCTCGGGAGTTTTTGGAGACATTTAACAGTCCCCATAAACCATTACTATTTAATTAATGAGGATTTTGAATCCTGAAATAAATAACATCAAAACATTAGAAACATGAAATATTAAAAAAATAAATGAATAATAAATGATAAAAATTTTATGAAATAAAATAATAGAGTTTAAATAATTATATATATGGTTACTAATGATGAAATTAAAAAATATAATTTAATTACTCGTGAGGTTAGTGGATATATGAAGCAGACTGGTACATGAGGTAACTGTTTCTTTCTAAGTCAAAACCATTTCAATTATTATTCCTTAATATCCTATCCACTATTTTTTACTCATATCCAGGATCTATAATATATTACTTATTATTTTCCATTAATATTTTATGTATTTACAATCTCATTTTAGTCCTAATAGATTTTTATTTTATACATCAATTTTTCATAAGGAATTTTTAAAAAATTTCAGTTCTTGTAGATATTTTCTCTACCACCCTTCACCCCATTATATTTCTTTTTCAACTATTAATATCATGATTCTACTATATTTTTTAAACTTTCATCATATACATTACTAAGGGGATAGTCCTACTAAAATGATTTCCTTAAATTTATTTCCTTATGATAAAAACTAAGAAGTTTATAACATGTTGTTTTCAAATATTAATCTTCCTCAATATGATTCATCAGTATTACCCTTTTTTTTGAAATTTTCTAATTATAGGACATTTAATTATTTAAAAAATATTATAAAATGATTTGTATTACCTTTTGAAGATGATTTCTAAATGTGACTTATTAAACTACTTTTATAATAATGTCACCCAATGAATGGAAATGTCTTTAATATTTCTTATTTATTTTCCACTATATTAATAGAAATATTCTTCTTCAAAGTCATTATTTATATTATATATTCAATTATTTTTTAATTTTTTTGAAATATCATTCATTTAAAAATAAATCATACATTGAGTTCTTAATAAAAATATGAAATTTCATATATTTATCTCAATGTTGTATAAAAACTATACAATTGTTTCCTTAAAAATTATATAATTCCAAATATTTCACTGAATAAATTTTCAACTACACTAATACTATTTTATATTACACCATTTTTATCTTTTTTTTATATTTTATTTTATTAATTGACATATTTTTTATCAGAGAATACATTTCCAAAATAATACTATGATCCATTATTCAATTTAATATATATATATGGGTGTTTAAAAAACTCTAGAATAACATGACGTCGTGTTTTATGATTATTATATTCTTCATAGTGGTAATTTCTTTTAAATTAAATCTATTATTCAGTTAAACATTCCATCTTTTCCATGATCACATATCTCACTTTTTATGATTTATTTTAATATTTGTGTGTCACATTGATAATGTTATTCCACTTACTAATATTTTAAGCACACTCTTATCAATTGTTTCTATATTTCCCCATGTTATTGTGGTTGAAAAATGATATTTTGATAAAATTATAAGGGGTATATGATGAATTATTGCAAAAAACATTATAGTTGGATGATGTAAAATGCACCTAGTTCCAAAAGAAATAAAATTTTTGATTATGAATATTTTTTAATCTACATGTTATTTTCAAAATAAATATATATTTCATTCCATATTCAGAAGTTTTGACCTAGCTAATGTTAGTTTGTATCGATGCAGATTTTGGTTATTTATAGAAAATGTGGTGAAAGAAAATTCAAGTATAAATCTTTAGATTAAAAACCATTATCTATAGAGTACTACATATAGTATAACTTTTATTAACCTATAAGGAATAAAATTTTACATAAATATATCTCAAGTCATTTTATGATATTATCATAGTTTCCATTTTAGATATCATTCGTGTTTTGTGTCATGGTTTTTAAAAAAGTTAGAGAGCATGGATAAATGTTTATTAAAGAGTTAAATTTTTGAAGAAGAAATTTCATAAAAGATGTTATAATATAACATCCCATATTTTTAGTTAATTTTTTTTATAGAATTTTCCCTCAAATTTATACATGTAAATAATAAGTTCATTTTTTTAATTATATAAACCTGTAATTTTTATAAATAATTATTAAATAATATTTTTTAAGTAAATTTTTGAAATAATAAAACTTTATTATCACGTATCCTGAAATAATTATTTTATGACTGTTCATGAAATTAATATTGTAACTATTAATCACCAAATAATGAACAATTTAAAAATAAACATTTTAATTGATGTATAAAAATGATATATTATGTATGACATCTAAAATGGCATAATAAAATCACTTTTGCAGAATTAATTATTAATTTAACTTATTAAGAATTTTTAGATAACCACATAACACCTATTTATTGTTATATATTAATACATGCATTATAAAATTAAATTTTTAATGGTAACATAATTGTCAGAATATAATTATACTTGTTTTATTAGTTATATAATAGTTTCAACTAACCATAGAATGTGACATAATAATTGTTTGTGTTGAATTACATTTAATGTAAGTTATAAGAAAATAATATGTGGTTAGATAATATTTTTAAGTATAAAACCACATTTATTAATGAATTTTTAAATCACAAAAAATTTCAAATAAGGATTAATTTTTATAATCATATTCTATATACATGTTTTTATTATACAATTTATTTCTTTTAAAATTATATGTATTGGGTTTTACAATGAAATATTATGACGAAATATTTATTATTTTTGTTTAAAATTTAATATCTCATATATAAATATTTTTCCATATTATATTAAACTGGACACTATATTTTCATAATGGTATTTTTAGAGAACTGAAATTATCATTTTTGTCACATTTTAACCATAACATATAATGTTCACATCACCAAAACCATCATTGTAAATATTTATTCAAAATATAAATTTATTCTCATAAAAATATTAATTTTATAAATGAAAAATAATTTTTTAATTATTTTGTAAAAATTCACTTAGGTTGAGTATTATGTTTGTTTTCAAAAAAATGAATTATGGTTCAATAGTTAAGAATGATCCATTCTTCTATATGGCCAATTTTATTTCACCATCATGAAATGATTGTGACATAAAAATAGTAAACCATTCTAAAAAACATACAATTCAATTAGTGGATAATATAATTCATTTAAAAATAGGGTAGTTAATATTAAAACCTATATATAAATTTTGAAATCCTATGTTGTATTTTATTCAAATAGAAAACTGTATTTTATTATCTTATGACTAATAATATTAATCTTTTTATTATTAAAATGAAATGTGGGTGCATGGAAAAGGAAAATGTAACATCCTGGGGGGGGGGCATGGAAGTGGTCAATATTGAGAGCATCACCACAAATAAAATACTTATAGTACCTTGTAAGAGAGCAAACACTCAAATATACAATCAACTCTTTCTCTTGTAAACCTTTAGAGTATAATTAATTTGTAACACAATTTCCTTGAGACTAGATGCACAGATCCACCACTCCTTATCGTATCATGTCTCTATAGGATCTAATAGTGTAGTATAAACTCTAGTGGAAAGTAGGGAGACTTGATAAATATAGAACAAATAGATCTAAGTCATATTCCCTTATAGACAATAAAATATTCTTTGAGGAGCATAGTGATTAGCCAGAAAATAAGGCACAAGCTTTAGAGATGATATAATTACTCTTTTCATGGTATGTTAATAAATAAAAAATCATAGAACCCCAAATAGAATGAATTAAAAAACCTCCACACAAGATTACATGAATACTAGAGTCATCCAAGTTGAGCTCGATGCCTTGAATAGGTGATTTCTAGTTCACCCAATATCCTTGTCTTTCCCTGGTCATTGATATATTTGGGGAAGTAGAGAGGGGAATCTAAATCATAATTAATGATGGTATGTCCCTATTATTGGTAAGTGAAAATGGATCTATACATGTAGAAAAATATTTTTCTTTGATACTGCTTTATATTAGCTTTGACCCATAATGATGATCATCATTGTAAATCTCCCATATCACTAAGTAGCTATCTATAAGAAAATTAATCTTATCCTAAACATCATCCTCCATTTATCCTTTAAGATTGAACCATACATATCGGGCTCATTCCCATTCACAAAATAGCTTAAAACTAGATTTCATTTTTTCATTTTCACAACACAAGCAGTTTGGAAAAAGGGTGGTAGGTTTCTTCCTCACTTTAGCATCCATAGGGAAAGAAATATTCTATTTATTCCAAATGAGAAAAATTCAATTTACATTTCTTTATTTTTCATCTAAAGAGGGGGCCTTATGCATCGTCACTGTTGTTCAACTAAATGAGTTTGTAAAAAACTGAGAGATTGAACAATACTGAGTCATTAGGGGTGGAAAAACAAAAATAATGATCCTTAGAAAATGAAATATAGAGTGTAATATCCTTTGGCCCAAGTCAATCATATAATAAACAATCATAGGATGCAATCTTTCTTGATATTAGTGGTTGTTTATAATTGTAATACCTTGAAAGAAGAGTATATTATTAGTCCAATTGTCTTTACTTTAGATAATGTCACCCCTATTAATCACCTATCAATATTTATATTTAAATATAACAATAGAGTCACAAAGAATATTCCAAAGGTGAGATCCATTCATATTTTGATCATGCCAACAAACCAAAAAGGTGTTGTACTTTATTCTAAAAATCATTCCCAAAGATATGGACCATAGAAAGAATCCCATGTGATTTTCTCATGCATGCACTCCATAGTATCATCAATTTTTTTATATTAATTTATCCCACATTAAAGGGAACATCCACCCTTGATTAATTGGGTCAATGATCTCTACCATCTTGTAAATAATCCCATGTGAAGTTTTTTAGGACTGTTTCAATTATTCTAATGAAAACATAGGAGCTTTAATCACTAGTTGGATATGAATAGGAATAGAGGAAACAAAACTACTGAAGAGGGTGATATTACCTCCAATGGAGAGGAATATAATCTTCCATTTGGTAGTTATATAAGTGATTCGGGTGATGATACCTTCAAATTATTTGATGTAGACTATTTTATTCGACAAGAGAGATCCAAAGTATTCAATAGGTAATTTTCTTTTGGAAATATTTATCCCATATTTGATGGATTAATCTTTCATTCCTGAGTATTTGTTTGGAATTTAGACACTTCTCTTAATGATATTAATGCATTAACCATTCCTGCTACTTTACTCAGTAAGAATCACTTTAAACCATTATATTGAATTTATTATTCCATTGATGAAGAAGAAAATATCATTTTAAACTAATTAGTGGGGGAATCCAATGATCCCAAAACAACTATTGAAAAGATACATACTTTCATTTGTAATTTCATAGATAATTTTCCTACTAAGAACATCATGAATCATGATATATAAGCTTAGGGAGAGAGGGTATCCTTGGAAAAGACCTCAAACTCACATGAAAAACCCCAAACCTCCTCCCAAAAAGATAGATCGAAAACTAGGGTAAAGATAAGTTGAGAAAAAGAATATTGTGGGCCCATTTTTAAAATCCACACCACCTAATAAATTTTAGGTTGAGTTTTCATTTCATTCTATCATATAATTTCTCTATGAAAATATTTTCCATGGAATAATACTTTACCACTTTTCTATTAACATCTGCTAACATTTCTTGAGTGAGGACAATATCTATTGGATACTCTAGGCCTTGAGAAACCCATGAAGTTCATATGATATTTTATAAGGTAGTATATTTGATAGTCTCTTATTGAGGAACATTTTTTTAACCTTTTAGGATAAATTTAAAATTACTATTGGTGAAAATTCACCAAAGGTTCTAGGATGCTTCACCTTGAGAATTATAACAATAACTCTGGAAGTTGTAACACGAGGAATAAGACCACCCTTGAGATAATTTTGAACTTCCTTTATTATGAAATACCTAATGAGATCCCAATATATAATATATAACAATACAATGGATTCATTAGGGCCTATAGAGCTATCTGTCTTAGGTATTTTAATTGAAAAAAATATTTCATCCTCATTTGGATTGGATTTCAAGGAATGATTATTGTATTCATCCAATGTTACGGTAATTTTATCAAAAAATTTATTATATTCTTTATTTATTGGGTATATATCACTTAATATATTATGAGAGCCATCTTTAAAATCTTTGAAGTGGGAGGATCCTAAGGAAAAAATCAATTCAATATTGCTACTAAATGAGTCTTCTTCAAGTTGTATGATAATCCACACAAAGAACTTATTTTCCTGTATGCATGCATGGAAATATGTTGTGCTACAATCTCTCTTCACAAATCCATCATTCTCAAAAGTTTTAAAATTTATAGGTTTAAATTAAGAAAATATTTTATCCCATTGATTTTAAAGTCTTCCATTTAGCTGATTGATCTCATCTTGAATATCATTCATCGACAGTCTGGGATCTGGTTCTGTAATTCTCCATTCTAAAATGGCTTCCATCATTATAGATAGTTTTTTCTATATGTAAACCCATGAATACCCTTGGGATATAGTATTACACATGTTCAATTAAATTTTCATCCATCATCCATCCATTGAATAAGTGGAAGTTACAAATAGGAGACAGAGAACCTTGGATATTGAGTAGCATCAGAGAATGATCGGATAATGATCGGTCCAAGTGGGAGGTAGCCATGTGTCTGAAATCCATTACTATATGCAACTTAGCCAAGAACCTTTCAGGAAAACTCTATATTCTGCTACCTCATCTCTTACTATTACACTATGTTAAATAGTCACCATTGATGCCTATATACATTAGATTACTAAAGATAAGAATCCTCAAAAATATTTCATATCCTTCATTGAGTAAAAAACCATTATATTTTTAGATTGATCTATTGAAAAAATTCTAATAGTCACATTGATGAAGTTTTTTAGATGAATAAAATAAATAAACAAATGAATAAGAAGAATATGAACACATACACATTGATTTTTGTGGTTCGGTAATAATCCGTACATATAGAGAGAGGTAGAATCACTTCACTATAATTCGAGAACATAACTATAGTGAGGTTTTAGAGTTTCACACACAAGAAATCCCAACTCTAATGAGATAATAAAGAAGATGAAGCACTATTCCACTAATAACATAGTAAGTCAACTTTCCTACAGTGAATGGTGGTTGGAAGTCTGCACTACTACAATGTTGCTGCCACTAAAATCCAAGATGCTATAATGGTCAGTGGATAAAATTATAGAGATCTATAATTGCACTCTCTTAAATGTTAGAGATGAAATAGGGGAGGATCAGGATTCAAGTGGGATATTTTTTGGATTAGTGTAATATGATCAATTTGGATGATGTTGGGATTAATTCTATCCAACCAAACTGTACACCAGACAACAACTATCCCTGGTCGAGCTCCACAGTGAGGTCGTGGGGGGTTTCAGGGTGCGACGTGCCCCTGCTCCTAGGTCTTACCATAATACGCCCAAATTATGAGTAACTATAGAAACATTTACAAATTATAATAGAAATGACCACGAAGCCCCGATAGGTCACTGTAGCGGTGTAGACATTGACATCGTTACTATAGTATCTTGGACATTAGAGACAAAAGTACTATAGCTCTACGGACTTCTAGCCATTGGCCACTATAGCATATTGGACTTGGGTGATTGCAACACTGTAGCAGTATGGACATTAAACCATTTTCTGTTGAAGCATAGTGGTATTACTATGCAGTTGGTGGAATAATGATTCATCTTCTTTATTAGCTCATTCGAGCTAGGTTTTTAGTTTATGTGAAACTCTAAAACCTCCCTGTAATTATTCTGTTGAATTATTTTAAAGTGATTCTTCCTCTCCATGGACATAAGTAATATTCCCAAAACATGTAAATACTTGTGTCCATGTTCATCTTCATATTTTTATTTTGTTTCTATATTTTATTCATATGAAAACCTATGTGGTTGTGACTCCAAGTGTTTCCGCAATAACTTTTATCAAAGCGCGAGTTTATAATTATTGAATTATAAATTTTTTATGGAAGAAGGAAAGGTGAAGATCAGCCACTTCAATGGAACATACTTCAGTTACTGGAGGATGAAGATCAAGTATTATCTTTATCATTAAAAGATGCACATGTTTTTTCTGGGTGTATAACCAATGGATATAGAGTAGACAGAGTGGGGGACACTTGATCGAAAGGTTTTGGAATTTTTGCACCTTACGTTGGACAAAAATGTGTCATTATACATTAGAGAGAAGAAGAATATCGTTGGGATGATGAAAACTCTCACAAATATATACGATAAGACTTTTACACGAAACAAAGTATACTTGATCTAATTATTGTTCAATATAAAAATGATTGAAGTGAGAATTTTTTTATATCACATCAACGAATTCAACACCATCACAAGTTAGTTGAAACTGGTGGGAATTGTGCTAGATGAAGAGGTATGTGCACTAGTTTTACTATCTTCAGTACCCAATAATTGGGAATTGACTCTAATAGTAGTGAACAGTTCCTCAGAGACTACCATGCTAGTTTTCAAGGATGGACTGGACCTGATCATCAGTGATGATATTTGCAGAAGAGAATCAAGAAAATTCTCTCATTATACTTTTAATTTGGAAGGAAGAAGAAGTTATGCACATTGAGATAATCGTAGAGGATGATCAAAGTCAATAGGAAAGATACGAGACAGAAAAAAGGTGGTTGGTCCTACCTACAAGATTTATAGGAAGAAAGGACGAGTCAAAGAGTCTAAAGAAAAACAAAAGTCTCCTAAAGCTAATGTATCAAACATGGAGATTGAAGGAAATTATGATTTACTAATTATAAGCATGGATATCTCTATAGGGTCATTGATTTTAGACTCATAAGCATCTTTCCATTCCACATCAGAGTAGGGTTTCTTCAGAAAATTATGCTTCTAGAAATTTTGGCAAGGTGCATCTTACTAAAGATGAACCCTTACAGATTTTGGGGAAGGGTAATGCACAATTTAAGACCAATAGTGGGAGTTTTATCATTCTATAAAACATGAAGTATGTCAATGGTTTAAAAATAAATCTTATTTTTTTGGGTAACATGATGATGTAGGTTTTAGTACCATGTTCATTGATGGTGCATGAAAGATCACAAAGGGAGATATAGTGATAGCTCAGGGAGAAAATAATGGTGTAATATACATCATGATAGAAACATTAATTGAAATTATAACATCAATAAATTATGTTATGGATTCAAAACTATGCCAATACAACCTAGGACATATGAGTGAAAAGGGGATAAAGTTATTGGTAAAAAAGGAATTCTATCGGATCTGAATTCAGTGGATGTTTCCCTATGTGAATATTGTATCTTTGGAAATAAGAAGAAGGTATATTCTATGAAATGAAGATGGGAAGCTAGGCCTAGTTCACACTGATGTTTGGGGACCTACATGAGTACATTCCCATGGAGGGTCACATTATTTTGTGAGATTTATCGATGAATCAATAATAAAGGTGCGAGTTTACTTTTTGAAAAGAAAATATGATGTATTTAAGGTGTTTTAGAAGTGGATGTTGATAGTGGAAAATGATTTGGGAAATAAGATGAAATGTTTGGGGTATGAAAATGGTGGGGAGTATGGCAGTAAGAAGTTCAGAGAATTTTTTTCTAATAATGGAATTTGATTGGAGAAGACTATTTCAGGTACCCCACTAAAGAATTGTGTAGCTATATGAATGAATAAGACACTGAATGAATGTGTGAGAAACATGAGTTTACACTCAGGATTACCTAAACCATTATTGGTTGATGGAATAAACATGGTAACACATCTCATCAACATTAGTCTATCTGTACCAATGGGAGAATTTATACCCAAGGAGCTCTTGTCTAGTAAGTAGGCAAGACAATAAAATTTATGATACTTTAGTTGTTTTTCATAAGTATATATTGATGTTGATGCAAGGGAAAAGTCTAATTCTAAGTCCAAATCCTATTTATTTATTGAATATAGTGTTGAGGACTATGGTTATTACTTTTAGGATGATCAGAAAAAGTTGATCATCATAATAAAAAATGTTATAATTAATGAAGGTGTCACATACAAAGAATGATATACAGTTAAATTTGATACTGGGAACAAAGAATTAGACTACCAAGAGCAAGTAGAACTTGAATGGGTACTTAAGCGTGTGACACCAGAACTAGTGGAGTCTTCCTCTCAAATAGAGTTGAGGAGTTCAAAAGGGGTGAGCAGTTCTGTGAAGAGGTATTCACCATCCTTATATTATTTTTTATTGTCTGACATTGGAGAACAAGAATTCTTTCAAGAAGAAATGCAGTTGAAGGAGTTGAACAAATGGGAGTTGGACATGAAAAAGGATATGGCTTCATTACCTGAAAATAATAATTTGAAGTTGACACATCTATAATAGGGAAATAAATAATTACATAATAATTGGGTATACTGGGTCAAGGAAGAATGTGATGGAAAGAGGAGGTAAAAGGAAAGGCTGGTAGTAAAAGGTTCTCAATAGAAGGAAGTTGTGGATTTCACTAGAATATTCTCACCTATAGAGAATATTTCCACTATCAAGGTGGTTCTCAGTATTGTGGAATCATAAGACTTATACCTAGAGTAGATTGATGTCAATACTGGTATCTTTTATATAGATCTAGAGGAGGAAATATATATGAAATTGTCACAGGGATACATAATTCACGGAAGGATGACCAAGCATGAAAATTTAAAAAGAGATTTTATTGGTTAAAGTAGGCACTCAAATGGTGTTTCATGGATCAATGTTTCTAGAAAAAGTCTTCGGGTGATGAATAAAGTATACTATTTATATATGTGTATGCCATGATCATTATAAGATCATGTATGTAGAGGATTGATGAGATCAAATAGAATATGGATAAGGTGTTTGAGATGAATGATCTAAGAGAAGGTGGAATGATTTTGGGAATAAAGATCAAGATAGACCGTACAAATGGATACCTTATATTATCATAGAATGCCTACATTAGAAAGGTTCTGGGAAGATTTAGTATGATCGATGAAAAGTAAACCTCTATTCCCCTTGTGAGCCATTTTAAAAATACCAAATAAAAAACCTCAAAGATGGAAGAAGAGGTTGAGTTCTTGGAAAAGGATCCATACACATCAGCTGTTGGAATCTTAATGTATGGTATGTTCTATACTCAACATGACATATATCATGTGGTGGGAGTTGTGAGATGGTACATGGATAACACTATAAAGCAACATTAGGAAGTTGTTAAGTGGATACTAAGATGCCTGAAGGGAAGTTAGTAAGTATATATTTACTTTGGTATAGGTAATTCAATGCAAGGGGAACATGATTCAAGTGGGTGATTATTGGATAGGTGTAGCCTGGTCTATTTGGTTTATTTGGGGTTGAATTCAAGAATCCCATACTATACACAAGATTGCAACTCTCACTGGTCGAACTCCGTAGTGAGCTCATTGGGTGTTGTAGAGGGCAACATGCCCCTACTCCGTGGGCCAAATCCCCCCAGACCAAATTTAGCGGAACCATAGAAATTCTGACCGACTATAGTATGGATGACTGGGTGACACCTACAAGAAACTATAGTAGTATATAATTCGGCACAACTACTATAGCATCTCAGACTTTGTAGACATTGGTAATATAGCACCGTGAGCTTCTAGACTCCAGCCATTATACCATCATGGACATAGGTGGCCACAACACTATATTAGTGCAGAATTCCATCCCCTATTAATTTTAGCATAGTATAATTACTATGTGGTTGTTGTCAAAATATGGAACAGATGATGTTTATCAGACACAGAAGTGGTTGGAAGATTACGACATGGGCGTATGTAACTAGTGGATGATCACTAGAAAGTTGGAAAATATAAGGTTCCTCAGTATCCTAATGGAATAATATAGGACCATACAATACCCCAAGAGGGTAGGGGTGAATCAGGATGTTAATTTTTTATTTTAAAGAAGTAGATATTGTCCCAACATTGGTAGGAACTTCTAAAACATGTCTGATGGAATCACGTAGTTATGAAACATTCAAATGCAAAGAGACAAAACAATGGTTTAACTTGATCCACCACTAAGGTATAGTAAAATTTCATATTCAAATAGTGTGTCAGTCACACCTAAATCCACTAAGCTTTACTAGTTATTATGGAGTACAGAAGATCTGACATAATCACTTTGTGTCAGGAACACTACCTTCACAAGAATTAAGGATAGCACACTGCCTCCTTCAAAACACTTCCATTAACTCCCCCTAGCTCACTACCTTGGGAGAAGTCTTACTTGGTTTAATGATTTTATATTCGCTTCAGTATATTAGGAAATTTGGGACTTTGTACATGATTAACACGAGACAATTCAGGCATCGTAGTCCTGTGTTGATGCACTTGAAATCACTGTTCACTAAAACCATATGTTTCACACAAATATACATGAATCTCCCAACCTTTGGAAAACACCTTTTATGTATCAAATAAATAGAATCATTTTTGAACCCACACCCTTTTATGAATATCCGTACCTTCATGAAGCTCACAGCCTTCACAAAACACTAATCTTCATGAAACTCCTCGTATTCACAAAACATCTATTTCTAATATTCTTTGGAACCAATTAGTTCATATCCATTAATTTTGTGGTGTTAAAGAGTGTAAATGATTATTGATTCGAAAATATTTCTTAATTAGGTAGAACTTCACAAAATCAGAGTGATCCAACCTTTCCACCAATTTTCTCTATGTTTTCAAATGAGAGGTGGCTCCCAATTTATAGAATTATCCTTTAGTGAAGCTCTCAAGATCCTAAGAGCCTCTTCAAAAATATCTTATGTAACACCCCCAACCTGGAAGCCGCTAAACCAATGCTCTGATTTCGGTCGACACATGTCCTCAAGCATGCCTCTCCACATTCCAGAGGTTGTCGACTATCAGTAGGGGTCTAATAGATCACATAGGGAGACTCTACCCTCTATATCAGAGTACACCATAGAAAATAACATAGGAAATAAAGGAAACAATAAACAAAAAACTATAATCATGAATTATTATGCATTTCCTAGACATGGTACAAAACACAATCAATGGTAAATATTCCATGTCAAGCTAACAATTTCAAAAGGGAAGGAAACACAAAAATAAAGAAAAATAGATGATTCCACAAAACAATTTTCACTCCAAGTCTAGATCCTCATATATGCACATGACAAGCCCAACTCAAATCCCTTTCATAGGGACTTTTCCCCTATCTTGAACTCCAACCATGAAATCTGTTCGATTACCCAATGGAGGTCCGAGCAGGTTGTGAGTAAAACTTAGTAGGCCACCATAAACGGTTTCAAAAATATAACTAGTTTAAATAGAAATATTAAAAAGTAATAAATTAATTAAAATATAAACAAAAGGAAACTCATGTTCCATTATTTAACAATTTTCACTTTAACCATTTTTATCATTTGTTCCATGGGTTAAGAATTTACATCATTTACACTAAAACCTCATCCATTCAATTACCATGAATAAAGAAATAAGTCAATTACCCTATGTCACTAGGGTTATACAATTCATAAAAAATTACATCACACTTTCCTTGTAGCCTTAGTCCAGGTAGTCTCATCAAATGCATCTATTAGGGGCCTAGAGCCTCAGTCTGACTCCCTAACCCATGCATTCTTGGGGTGGGGTTTAGAGAGTAAGTCGAAATCGACCTATAGAAGGAGCCTCAGTCCATTATCCCACACCACCAAACCATGTGAACATGCTTATTTATCCACCTACCACATATATCATATCACAAACCATTCACAACCAATACACATAGTATTTACAATTCACATTTCATACTCCATGCAAATTATTATCAAGACTTATCTCATTAGCATGTTTAATATTTACTTATCATAACCCATTTAACCCATTTTATTTTCTATACCTTAACCAATTTATCATATTCAAAATTTTCTATATGTTATATCATTTAATAAAATTCATCAATTCATGTTCCTTATCCCATTTACGAAATTCAATTATAAAGTCATAAGTCATTTGAAACATTCACTTTATCCCCATTAACACTTTTTCACATTTTTATAAAATATATCTTATTCCATTGCCAACGAAAATACAAAAATAACATTAGAGACTATTTTTAATTCAAACTAACATGCCAGCATATTTATCATGGGCTCTAGTTTAACAAAAATCATGTATATTCTTAACATTATATTTTTTTTTGTGTTTGGGAATGTTGGGGAAGCCCATGGGTAGCCCTAAATCGGTATAAGCAATCTCAATGATTCACACACAGATCATAAGGGGTATTAATCAACAAATAGCCAACCATTTTACAAAATATCAGTAAAGTAATAAAATACACAACAAGAGGGAAGAAATATCGCAACCACACATGCACAAATGAACAATAAGACTATGTCAAATAACTTTTAGACCACTTAACTCATATCCATAGATAAAATATAACTTAACATAATCATTATATCTGGATTCAATCACCCTTTGAATCCCAGACACAATATGCACTAGAAAAAGAGGTTTTTAGGGATTCAGAATGAGAATAACGAAACCAAAAGCATTAATCTGGAAAACAGAAGCAAGAGGAACGTTATAGTTACCAAGAGATTCAATCCACACCCAATGGAATTCCAAATGGATCATAATCAAATTAGATCATACCTTGGGAATATTTGGGGGTTTAGGATCTTCACTAGGGTTGTAGGGAGAAGAATGGAGAAGAATATTAGGTGAAAAACTTATAATACTAATGAAAAAATGGTAATTTAGTGTTTTTTAATGGGGCTCATGGTATAGCCACACAGTTTTCTAAACCTTGATCCAACCATGTTCCAAAAACTCTCTAAAAGGGGATAAGTTACACTGTCACCTGGGGATCCTACAAGTTTTGATAAATAGTGCACCAACTCTGTGAAATTTCTCTGTCCAAGGTTGCACAGTTTGCCTCCCCCCTCGCACGATTTGCACTAACCATGCACCAATCCTACAACATGCATAGTATGGCCCGATTACCCTTTATTTTATTTCATGAACCCCAAAACAGCCATGAGGTTCCTCATACACTAATTAAAAATTTATTTATCCAAATTTAATGGATTCAAACCAAAATTTAAATGAGAATGATCTGACACAAGGTTATAGATATTAAAACCTCCCCACCCTATAACGACTCATCCTCAAGATTCTATTCCCAAGAATAATTGAGCCTCTAAGGTAAAGAAATTGGGCCATTGGGCAAGTATATCAATCTACCTATCCTAAGTTTCTTACTTAATATTAAAATTCTTCCAAAAAAATATAACTAAAGGAATATTCTATCACTGTAAAACTTTATATCTATGATCCACAATAAAAACATGATGCTTCTAATTGGATTCATCAACCTCAAGCTCAACATCCTAAAAAAATCACATGAGATGGGTTTGGGTGATACTTACAAAGTTTTGACACTTGAAAAACTTTGTGCATACCACTATATCACTTTTGGAGATCTATTTGGTACCCCACCAGACTGATCCTATCCACAATCTCATACAACCCCACATATTTGCGTGCCGACTTACCCTATTTCGGAATATAGTGGTTACCCAACCTTTGCAACCCACAAAGAAACACATGATCACCCACCCTAAACTCAAGAGGTAAAGAACACCAATCTTCTTATGACTCGATCCTACTCTGAACTATATCCATGTGTTTATGAATAAATTAGATCTTCTCTGACGTCTCTTGTATAAGACTCAGCCCTAAAAACTCTTATTCCCCAGCCTCCATCCAACATAATAAAGATCCACACATTCTACTATATATATAATTATATAGTTCCATGTGAATCATGGACTATTAACTATTATTGTAGTTCAAACCAATAAGTTCCAAATGATTTTCCCATAATCCAACAAAATCAGGGACACAATTTTTCAACATGTCCTCCAGTACCTGAATAGTACTCTCTGACATCCCATCCATTTTCATGTGAAAAAAATACTCAAAAACACCTGTGTTCAAAGCTCACTATGTAATTCCTTATCTAAGAGTGATGTGAAACAAATATTATGATCCAAAACTATAGTTAGTGGTACTCCAAGAAACCATGCTATCTCATGAAAGTATAAATCAACCAACTGCTCAATGGTGAAAGTATCTCAAATTGGAAATAAATTAACCACCTTATTCAACCGATAAACAAATACTCAGACACATCACTCTTTTGAAGTGTCCTTGTAAGACGTACCATAAAATCCATCATCATGTCATCCCATTTCAATTCTAAAATGGGTAGTGGTTGCAACAAACAACCCAGCTACCAATTCTCATCCTACTCCTACTGTAAGTTCAAGCATCGTTCCACCAAACCTGCAACCTCCTTCTTCATCCCTGGCCACCCATATTTCATACGAAGATCACGATGCATTTTGGTTAAACTAGGATGTAATTCCCACTTTGATTCATGAAAATCGCACATAAAATATTTTATCATACACTTTGGAACAACAATAGGACCCCACAGACAAAAAAATCTCATCACCTCTAATGGTCCAACCATAAGGTGACTCCCCACATTCATGATTTCCCCTCAAAGACAAACATTCTGGATTATTGCACTGTATTTCCTTGATTTGACTCAAAAGTTTGGACATAACCTCCAAGGATTCAAGGGTTATCTTCCCATTCCCATATTGTACATCTAGATGCATCTCAGCAAACAAAACCATCATTATCCACTTGGAACTAGATTTTTAAACCACCTGATTCTATGTTTTTTGATTCAATGCATCTATAACACTGTTCCCCTTTCATAGAATGTAAACCAAATCAAAATCAAAATACTGCATGTATTCAACCCATATTTACTGTCAAAGATTCAATTAACGCTGGGAGAAGATATACTTAAGGATTTTATGATCAGTATACATGGAAAACCATTATACCAACAAGTAGTGTCGCCAACAATTCTAGGAATAAACCAATGTGTCCTACTCAACATCATGATTAGAGTAATTTCCTTCATAGGGCCTAAATTATTGCAATCCCTATGCAACCACCCAAAAATCCTAAATCAATACCACCAAAAGCCGAACACCAAAAGAATCTCAAAATAAGTTATACCTCTTACAAGGATTGAGTAAGATCAGAATCAGTGCGATATTTAACTGCTTCTTTAACTCCTAGAAATCTTTCTCACATGGCTCAGAACATTCAAACCTGACACCCTTCTTTTTCAAGACTGAGAGTGGTGCTTCTATACAAGAAAAATATTTGATGAACCTTCACTAATAGCCAACCAAACCTAGAAAAATTTGGAATCAAAAATATTCTTAAGTTACTTCTAAGATAAAATTGCCTAAAAATTCTATAGGTCCACTGACACACCTTCCTCCCAGGTAATGTGACCCAATAAATACACATTATTGATCAATAAATGAAACTTTTATAACTTAGGGTATATCCTATTATCTCTTAGTGTACTCAGGATGATGTAAATATATTTAGAATAATGGTCCTGATCTTTATAGTACACCAATATGTCATCGATAATGAAAATTACAAAATGATCTAGATATGGGTGAAATATTTGATTCATTAGGGCCATAAACAGTATCATTGCATTGGTCAACCTGAAATAAAACCTAAAAAACTCATTCAACTCATACCTACTCCTGAAGGCAGTATGTGGTACATCATAAGATCTCACCCATAGCTGATGGTACCTTAATCTCCAATATATCTTAGAGAAAATTGTATCTTCTCTTAGTTAGTCAAAGAAATCATCAATTTGAGGAAGAGGGTATTTATTATTAACCATAATATGATTTATCTTCCTATAATTGACACACAACCACACCAATCCATCATCCTTCTTGGAAAACATCACTAGAGATCATGAAGGTGACATGCTAGGAGGAATAAAAACTTTATTTTATAATTCCTCCAACTGAGTTTTATGTTCCTGGAGTTCTATTAGTTCCATTCTATATGGAGGAATGGAAACTTGTTATACTCTCAGCTGCAACTCTATTGTGAATTCCACATCCCTCTTAGGTGGAATCCCTGAAAATTCCTTTGGAAACACATCACAAAACTAAATCACCATAGGATGAAAGACAATTTTATCTACTCCCTCATCATTAAGCATGATACAAGCCATGCAAGCTGTGAGTTCACCCAACTACTGAAAAACTATCCATGCACGCCCTTCCTAGACATCCCATTCACTATGATGGACAAAAGTGTCTCCACCGAAGAAATTTGAACATTACCCTGGTAATAGTTAATATGGGCCTAGTATAATACAATCTAATATATTATCAAAATAAGATTAAAACCCGACATCACAAAAACAAGCTAGTCCAAAATAAAATGGTACCTACCAACCTCAATAGCACACACTTAACACCGTGGGATATGTTTTTGCTCGCAACTCTAATGGTGTGTCTATAGACATAACCCCACACACATGTTCCACTACTATGCCAAATACACTCACAAACTGAGAAGATATAAAATAATTCAAAGAACCTATATCAAATAAATCACTAACAAATGTGGAAACTATAAAAATCACACATCGAACAATTGATGGTCCAGCCTCACCACCTCTAGGTGTAGACTGAACTACATGAAGCTAACCCATCCATTTTACCTGGTCTATGATTTATGTTCTTGGTGCTACACTACCCTGATATTATGGATTCTCTCACTTAGGTGTACCACTTCCACCACCTCGATCGATACAGATAGTATAGCTACAATTGCCTTTCAAATATGGTGTAACCACCCCTACCTACACTGGACATCAGTCTCATTCCTCCATTTATGCCCAGCTATCAAGGGTTTCTGCAGAACCTCTACAAATGTCCCATCCTATCACGCACTTGTCACTCAACTGATTGTCAGGGACACTATCTGAGCATATTCCATGTTTGGGTGCATTGATAGAAGAAAAATTGACCACTACCCTAAGAGGCTGGATCCATTTCTTCAGTACTATTCCCACCACTTCCTTAGTGTAAAATCTCAAAGTGGAATTTCCTACCTTAAGAAGTGATTCCACGGGGTCGCCTAACTTGAGTTGTATGTCCACCACTACTAGATTCCTTGAGAATTACTTCTCAAATAATGGACTAATCCAACATGTCATTAAACTTATTTAAATAAAAAATATTCACCTGGGACGTAATATCATGTCTATGTCCTTCCTGGAAACATATCACCATAGTTGTCTCATCCCCTACCAAAGCCAAAACGAAGCATTGTAAGTTATTGAAGTGGCCAACATACTCCATTACGGACATAGACCCCTAAGTTGACCTCCTAAAATCGGAATCCTTCTTATACCTCATGTTATATGGATAGAAATGATCCAAAAATTTCCCCTGTAAGCCTTTCCATGAAATATTTTCATCTTGCTTAGTCTAGACCAAAAAACCTACCAATACTTTGCCAGATCCCACAACATGTAATCTTCCAGCTTAACTCTCTCCTCAAGAGGAGTCTCTAAGTGATCAAGGATCATATGAATGGACACTATCCAAAATTCAACTACATCAAGTCCACCCCAGTATATAAAAAGTCAGATATTTTTGTGACTGAAACTCCCAACTCATCTCAAAAAAACTTGGAACAACCCACACTGTGTCCCATTCCATCATCTGCATAAAATGATAAAATTTCTCAAGAAACTGCTCTTCCCCCCAATTACATTGTTTTACTAAGTTCCCTTTCTACATTTCTAGAGGATCATTCTCAGCGACATCCTCTTTTCTCCCAATTGGTACCCAACGTCATGGAGGCTTCTTCCCACAGTACCAAACATGCATCTCAGAACACATAACACAAATCATTCATAGTTGATATAAAACAAGGCTCTCCACAAGGAATAAATAACCCATTTCACATACACTATCCCAACATTTATCTGCATACCTAGAACACCGCCCTAAACCATCCCTACCATAGATCCTGGCCAAAAAAGGGTAAACAAACTTACATAGTCACACGTCTTTCATTATAAATATTTTTAAAACCATTTACAAACTCATAATGTAAATCTTTCATCTTAGGATAATTTCAAATTTCACAACATATTATATAAAACATTTTAACTCATTTACAACACTTAATTATGCACAATTTTTTAAATATTCTTTAACATTATTTTTTACCATTTGAATCATGATTATTAGACACCATTTTCTTCAAATTTTTCAAGAAAATCATATTCATTCCTCCCTTAATGCCCCCCACACACATTATGTGTGTGCATATCATGATTGATTCCACCGATATCCCTAGGTTTCTATAATGATGCATGAATGTACAATCTCATGTCATTCCGACCATGAGAAAAATATCATAAAATAGTCACATCACATAACAATTGCATCACCCAATGGTGAAATATCATTCAACTATAACAACACAAATCATTAACAGCACTTCCCACCCTATGAACTGGGTTTCCCCTCATACATGGGTAAGTTACTCCCATGCACAAGCTCATTTACAAGGCTCTACACATCCTAATTTCCCTTCTACCATCCCAAATAATAAAACCACAAAAATAACCACTCTTATACCAATTTGTGACATCTCTAACCTTCCACTAAACTGGTGCTCTGATTCAGGATGTCACATGGCCTTAAGCGTGCCTCCCTATATGCCAGAGGTTGCCGACTAGTGGCAAGGCTCTAATGGATCATGTGGGGATACTGTACCCTCTCTAATAGAGTATCTCACAGGAGATAACATATAAAATAATGGAAATAATAAAAAATAAACTAGAAACATTCAGTACTAACTATTTCCCAGATATGGTACAAAACACAATCAATGGTAAGTATTTAATTTCAAGCTAACAAAGTCAAAAGGGAAGGAAACCCAATAATATAGAAAAATAGTCGAGTCCCAAAAATAGTCCTCACTCCAAGTCTCGGTCATTATCTATGAACATCCCAAACCCAAATCAACACCCTATCTTAGGTTCTTTTTCCTTATCCTGACCTGCAACCATGAATTCTGCTCGGGTAGCCAATGGTGGCCCGATCAGGGTTGAGTGTAACTCAATATAAAACCACCAATGGTGTCTAAAGAATTTCCTTTATTAAATATAATTTTCATGCATGTATGAAATAAATAACAGGATAAAAAAAATATCACTTGGTTTCCATTAGTTAACAATTTTCATTAATTTTTCTATGGGTTAAGGATTTACATCATTTACATAATGTCCTCAGCTAGTCAATTATAGTGTATAAGGAAATAAGTAAAGTCAAAAATCTCACTAGTATAAAATAATTCGTAAAAAATTACATCACACTTACCTTGGAGCCTCAGTATATGTAGTATTATAAAATGCGTGTTTTAGGGTCCTAGATCCTCAGTCCAAATCCCTAATCCATGCATTCTAGGGGTGTGTTTTAGAGCCTCTGTCCAACCCAATCTATTGGAGGATTATCAGTCCATTATTCCACACCAAAAATCCACGTGAAAATTATTATTTATGCACTTACCAAATATTTAATATCACAACCATTAACAACCATTACACATAATATTTACAAATCACATTTCATTCAACATATAAATCATCAACAAACATTAACCCATTGGCATGTTTACCGTGTACATAATGTATTCCATTCAACCCACTTACCTTTTTATGCCTTAACCCATATATCATATTCAACAATTTACATATATTAACTCATTTCATACAATTCATTAATACATGTTTCTTATCCCATTTACTCAATTCAATTATAAACTCATAAGTAATTTGAAGCATTCAGTTTATCCCCTATAACCTTTTTTAAATTTTTTCCAAACAATCCATTATGACATTGACAATGACTAGATAAAACTAATATTAGTTCCTATACTTAATTCAATATAACATGTAAACATATTTATTATAGGCTCTAGTTCAAAAAAATAATAATTCTATGCTTAACATTACAGTTTTCCATGTTTGGGAATGTTGGCACACCACATGGGTGGAGCTAAATCGATATAATAAATCTCAATGAATCCCATGGGGATCATGGGGGTCCAAATCAACAATTAGCCAAAAATTATACCAAATATCATCAAATTCATCAAATTCACATCAAGATGGAAGAAATACCACAACTACACATGCAATAATTGACAATAAGAATATATGATATAACATTTAGACCATCTACCTCAAATCTGTAGATGAAAACTCAGATAACTTTAACATTAGATCATAATTCAAGCACCATTTAAATCCAAAAACTATAATCCACTAGAAAATAGGGTTTTAGGGACTCAATAGAAGAAGAACGAAACCATAATCACTAATCTATAAAAGTAAAGAAAGTGGAGTGTTAGACTTACCTAGAGATTTATCTGCACCCAACAAAACTCCAAATGGCATAGAATCAAGGGAGATCAACCCTTCGGAATATTTGGGGTTTTAGGATCATCACTATGCATTTTTTTAGATGAATGGTGAAGAAAATTGGATGAAACACTTAAAATCCTGAGGGGGGAATGGAAATTTTGTACTTTTTAATGGGGCACACAGTTTTTCAAACTCTACACCAACTGTGTGCTAGCCACTATCCAAAAGGGGAAAAGTCACATAGTTACCTGGGGATCCCACACTATTTGAAAACCCATGTACCAACCCTGAAAAATGACTTTGTCCAAGGTTTCACCCCCCCACCCAACACAATTTGAACTAATCATGCACCAATCAAGAAACATGCACAAAATGGACCAATTTTCATTTCTTTAATATATTGAACCCCTAGAACAATCACTAGCTTCATCATACACTTGTTAAACATTTATTTAGCCAAATTTAATGGATTTAATCAAAAAAATTAAATGATAATTTACCCTTATATGGTTCGGGATCTTACATCTTCAGTCATGCTCACGAAGCTCCCTTATCCATGATGCCCCATTGAAATTTTACCCATTCATGAACATTATCATAGTCGTGTACATTCCACATAATTTTATCATACATTCATGAAAATTTAAACTTTCATGAACTCATATGTATTCACAATGATCTATACCTTTACAAAACTCCATCCTTCACGAAACCTATCCTTTGTAAAACTCATCCCTTTACCATATTTATGAATAGTAAATCCTGTAAATCAACCTTTCATAAACTTTTATCCTTCCTCCTGATGTTTTATCTCCAAAAATTTGGCAACCAATTAGAAATGACACCACCTTCAACACTGAATCCATATACACCATAAGATCTTCTGTCTTGCAACCTCCCTGATCAAGCCTAGTGTGGATAGAAAAAAACACAAAATACACTTTGTTTCTAGGTATGAAATTATTTAGTTCCAACAATATCACCCTTTGGGTTTATTGGAAATATATAGACAAATTGGATACAATTTTATCCCTAACCAAACACCCAATTGACGTGAGACAACTCATCCATCAATCTAAGTCTACAGGAGCAAATATCAATGTATAAAAAAAGAGTGGTAAAAGAGAATTTCATGCCTTGATAGACCATTGTCCAACCCTACAAGCTTACATATCATTGAATTTTAAATATCTATCCCTTTGTTAATAAACCTAAAGATCCAATATGTGATATTTTAGCGCTCAAAATAAACTCCCCTAGATCGTATCTCCCCCATAAACTTGCATCACTTCCACAAATAGATTAACATAGTTAACATGAATGGGGATAGGGGACCAATCATAACCTCCTCATGTAATGGGAGGGGGCATGACACCGGGTTCAACCGATGCTTATCGAATGTATGTGATGCCAAGGGATTTGTTAGAATTTCAATAACATGGTCTTCAGCTCTAACATGCTCTATTTTAATCACAACTTGTTCAACTTTTTCTTTGATTAATTGATATCTGATCTCAATATGTTTGGTACGAGAGTGATGAACTAGATTCTTCATAATATTGATCACACTCTTATTGTCAATGTGAATCACCATCAGTTTTTTCACCTCATCACCAATATCAGTCACTTGTTGCTTCATCCCCAGTAGTTGAGTGCATGCCTTTGTAGAAAACATATATTCTCCTTCAGTCATACTATGAGAAGTAATTTATTGTTTCTTGATCAACCAGTCCCCACATTTGTTTTTAATAAATAATTCTACAATAATTTTGGAATTTATATCCACCACATCTCTAGCCTAGTCAACATAAAAAAATTCATTATTTATTCATGATGCAAAGTATAAGCCAAAATTGAGAATACCTTGAATGAACCTCTTGATTCTTTTAACATCTGCTAAATTATCATCATTCGAATTACTTTGGAAGTGAGCCACTAAGAATTTTATAAAGACAACATCTATCTATGTTGTAATTAAGTATAATAATATTCCAATGATCCTCTTTTTAAAGGTGGGATCCATAGATTCCCCATCCTTGTGTTTTTTATTTTTTTCACGATTGAAATTGGAGTTGAAATTTGTTTGGAGTCATGCATATTGAATTTATTTAGAAGATATCATGCCTATTTTTCCTGATAAATGAAGGTATAATCCTTCTTTTAAACCACCTAAAACCTGAAAATTTATTTTATTTCACTAATCATAGACATTTTAAATTCATATTTCATGTTATTATAAAATTATTCCATTGATATATTCCTTCTTCTACCAGAAATAATATTATACACATATACATGTAGCATAAATTGATCTTTCTAAGAAGTCTTCACATAGAGATAATGGTTGATACCTCCTCTTATAAATTCAATCTTCTTCAAATAAGCATTCATTTGAGAATACCACACTTGTGGCACCTTCTTTAGACTATAGAGAGCCTAATTTAATTTAAAAATCATTATCTCATCATTTTCAATCAAGAATCATACTAGTTGTTTGATGTAAACTTATTATTCAAGAACACCATTTAGGAATTCCATTTTCACATCCATATAATAAAATTTGTACCCTATTTGAACTTCCATGGCAAGAAAGAGCCTAATTAACTCAAGTGTAGCTACTGGAGAAAGTTTTTCTTCAACAACAATTCCTTTAATCTATGCATACCCTTTACGCACCAAGAATGACTTGTTTTTAATCATATTTTCATGCTCGTAGAATTTTTTTGAAGATCCTCTTTATTACAATCACATTGTGTTGTTCAGGTCTCTTAACAAGATCTCATGTTTAGTATTTGTCAATCTGATGTAGTTCTTCATTCATGGCCTAAACCCATGATTCATAATTTGCTGCTTCTTCAAATGAGTTTGGTTCCACAATTGATAAGAATGAACAATATTCAACATTCCTTATTCTCCTTTTATGTGAAAGTTCATTCCAATTACTTAATGATGTTGGATTGATCAATTTCGGCTATTTTATTTCTCTTGTGATGTTCTGATGAAGTTTCATAAACAATGGTTTACCCTTATGATTCCTCTTCTAAATCATGATTACTTTTTGAGTCATGAATTTTTTAAAATCATTCCACTATTTATATATTTGAATCTGTCTCTTGTCCATTTTATTCATTGTCACTAATAAAATCAATATATGATATTCTTAGGGTATTTATGCTTTTTTCCTAAATGATCTTAACATAATTTCTTTCCACAATCATTATAAGGAAATTATTATAACATTTTAGGCTTTACTGTTTGTTAAATATCCAAAAATATTCCCTAATCTATAGCATCACCATACTTTCCTTGATTGACTTTGTTTCAGATGAAACATTTAATTCCAAAAATATGAAAATACTTCAGATAAGGCCTCCTTCCATACCATATCACATATGATGTCCTATTTTCTCCTATAAAATGACATGTATAGTTTTGAGTGTACACTGATACATAAATATCCTCTTTTTAGTAATGATGAGAAACATGACTCTCAGTCATAATGGTTCTATCCACATTGTTCACCTATTGATTTCTACATTAAATGACCCCATTTTTTGAGGGGTTCTCACAAACAACCCCTAATTATTTATCCCATGTTTTTCGAGGTAATTTTAAAATTCCATGATTTGTATTTTCTTCCATTTTCAGATCACATAATCTTGATTGGGCTTCCAATTTTATTCTTAGATCTTTGATGATAACTCTTCACACAATCAATCGCTTTTTTTCCATCTGCATAAACATTAGACAATATATTATACAATAAGAATCAATAGAAATAATTAAGTACCTCTATCCATATGTTCTAACCACATTAATTGGACCATGTATTTCTGTGTGGATGACATCCAGCAGATTTGATGTCCTTTTGTTTTTTGGCCGATATGAACTCCCCACCATCGTTCCTCTCTTGCATCCATCACATGTATTTTCTCAATCATGCTTCAGATTGGTAATTTTGAAAACTATATTAATCTTAGATATATGTTCCATACTATATTGATTAATTTTACCCAACCTCAGATTCCACAAGATGTTTTCTTCTTCAACTATTAAGTAAAAAGTGTTCTATTTACTGTCGAACTGGTATAAGTTGTCATCTATTCTACATCCTTTCACGATGGAGTTACCTATATTTCCTTTGATAGTGAACCCTTCTAATAAAATTTCACTGTCAGTCCTAATTCATTGTGTTGATTCACAGTTTGGAGATTGTGATGAAAACCGTCAACCTAGAGAGCTTCTTTTTTTTACTTATCTCATCATTTTCCAATTCTATATCTCCACAAACTTTGATCTATAAATAACCATCATTACTAAATATCACTATTCCATAAATAATATTCTTAACATTATTCAAAAAATCTGCATTTCCAGTCATATGAGATGAGCATCCATTATCAAGAATCCAGGTTCTACTATTCATTGTATCTTTGAGAGTTATTTCCACAAGAGTGGCTTTCACAGTTTTTTTTCCTTCTATGAGATTCCTGATTGAGTAGTGAGAAAATATTCTATTTACAATCTATTTTCAGTTTTCATGGGTTCTCCATACTCATATTCTTCTTCTAGAGTAAAATACGTATTTTCAAGGGTATTTTTACTTGGTTGATCGGTATTGAATTGCCTCAGAGTTATGTAGTTATTGTTCTCATCTTTAATATGTCTACAATGAATAGATTTATTGACATAGTTAGAATAGTGAAAAAATAATAATAGAAAATATTTATTATATATGATGAAGTATATGGTCTCATTTCTCATTGTTGACTTCCAGATGCTTTCCCATCTAGATATCTCCTTTTCTTATCATAGTAAGACAAGGTATGGCCTAGAAATCCATGGACTTGACACTTCATACAGAGAAAAAGCTTCCCACTACCATTACTCCACATATATGATTATTTTTTAAAGGTATTTTATAGGTGATACTCTTCATACTCATGATTATTATTTTTTTGGTCTATTTTCTATTTGGTTAAAAATTCACTTTTTTTGGACACCAGGTGCCTTTGTGACGTGATCAACTTTTTTCTTTATTTTGTCTCATCTCATTTCCAACTATTGATGTATTTACATCTGTACCAATTAAACTTTTTCCCATAAATGTAGATCTATGATCATTCAAGGCCTTATGTACTCCTTCAGAACCACATTTATCTCTTTCTAACAGCTCTACATCTAAAAATTTTCCAAACTAGAATTTCTTCTTTATTTCCTTTGAGTTTGATCCAGTTTCCAGTTTACTATTTAAATTAACAACTTATTCTTCAGGTCCCTCCACTTTCTTATCCTTTTACTCTATCATTAATATAATTTCATGCAAATAATTTTTTCTTCTCTTCAATCTTGAGTTTAAATTCCATAACCAATTCTGAGCATTCAAGAGTTGTTAAATGTTATTATACTTATCCTTCTTGTCTATCAATTTCTGCATCAAGTCGATCAACATACTCTGATGAAACTATTAGTATAGATATTATATTTTTGTTTCTCTTTTGTTGATTTTCAATATCAACAAGATAATCCTCAAGTTCCACCTTGAGATCAAAAATACTAATTAACTAATTATCTTCATATTTTGTAGGTTCTACCTTTTCAATAGTATCCATCGTGGATTCTTTAGGTTCAAATTTAAACTCTAGTTCTACCTTCTCTAATAATTCATTGTCGTCTTGTTATTATTTTCTAACTAAATACATTCTATAAAATTTATTTCCTAATTTGAGGTCTCCTATTTTATAGAACCTTTTATGAGGCTCCTGAATGATTTCTATTTTACTCTATACTTCAAAAAATTTCATTGGGCATTGAGAGGCAATGTGCCCCACATTACCACATCAAAAACTATCCAATAAAAGATTTACATCAAATATATGTTTTCCTATCTTAAATTTCTTATCAAATTGAGAAATATATTATTCTAACACATCATCATTACCTCTAGAAATCTCAAGTTCTTCAATGAATTTGAATTCCATTTTCTTTATTACTCAAGTGGATGCATCTTTTTGTTTGACTCTCATTTTATAAGCCACTAGGCTTCTCAAAAGATCATCAAGGGAAGATTTATATAGATCTATTTCCTCAAGGGATGACACTTTTTGGTTTTATAATGGTTGGTATGCACCTGCACATGTCGTTTAATTTGTACGAGCTATGTTCAGATTAGATTATTATTCCCAAACTACACTTTCCACTAATGTGTAATATAGTGATAGTATGAGGTCGATCACACATTGATTGAATTTGATGAAAGGAACCAATAATATGAACCATATATGTATGAGTCATCAAAAATTGGCTTATTTTGAGAGTATACTAATGGTATGGAATATTGGACTAAGATTAGAGAGAGAAAATGGATCAAGATCAATTTCATGGTTCATGTAGAAAGATAATATCAGTCTTAACTAGGAATAGTCCTAAGGTTTAGGTTGAGAAGTAAGAAAAGGATAGTAGTTGACTGTTGTCAAATCAACTAGATCTATCTAAGAGGAATATATTCCTTGCTCTGAAGATATATAACATCCTAGATTCATTAAGTCTAGCTTCTAAGGAACAAAGTATCATAGGCTATTGGTCATAACCTATTCCACTCTAATTAGGTTATGGTCATTCATTCAAACGTTCCATGGTTTGTTTTTCCTAAAATAATTGGACAAATAATTATTTTATTACAAGATTACTAACCTTAGGATTACCAAGTTATGAATTAAATATTCAATATGTTTAGACACCCCTACCCTTTGTCATTTATCCACTCATGGTAGAATTGATTCAGAGTGGGTAAATAATTGAAAAATTATTTAACATACCAATAATAATTGAGATCAAGAAGTTACGTGTCATTAATTATATACTAATAAGTTTATAAGTCAATTCAATCACAACATTAACCAAACACTGACTTGAAACAAAGAACATGAAAGAACACAGAAAGGGTTCATCATCGAACAATGATTTAAATGGAAAACACCTATAAAACAATATTGGAGATGTAAAAGGACATATAAAACATTCAATTTGATCAATTATTATTTAATATACATAAAAACATAAGAGTAATTTATTAAATTTGAGTTGATATAGAAGGGAGAATAGAGAACAAGAGAGAAAATAACGAAAATCGAAGAGTCTACCGAATTATTTCATTGTTTTTCTTGAATGATATGTAAATAATCAGGGTATTACATGATGTCTAAACATGTCACACCATTTAATTATGATACAAGATTTTCTCTGTGATATTTGGATCTAGCGATAATTTCATCCAAAATATTTGAGATTTTGATGTTTGTTTCTTATCATGATGTGTAACTGGTCTTCACGACGCAATTATTCCTTATGGTGGATCATTAAAATGGGAATTAAATTTCAAACATTACATGACTTGTATTTTAGATTCATGTCATATAACCAATTCTAGTATTGTAATTTCTTCATGAATTTCTTCATGACTTTTCATATGTTGTAAAATATTACTACACTTCGTGTAATCCAATTTCAGGATGTGTAATGATCATTTTTCCCTTTTATTAACTTTTTCCTTTAAAACCTTGGAAGAATATTCTCTGAAATAATCAACACATACCTGGTGAATTATTGAATAAAACGTGAATAATCATTAATTAAATGACTATGAGATTTCTATACTGTTTCATCTTATCAAATTCACCCACACATAAATATTTTTTTTGTCCTCAATCCAAAAGTAACTCAACATAATGGCCAATGTTAATAAATTTTTATTACATGAATCATCCATTATAACCAAGAAAATGAAACTAAGTGTAAGTAGAAAAAGTTTTTATCTAGAATCAATCCTTCATAGAAAATCAGTCATACCTCATGATTTAGTTTTTTATACAAATTCTTCTACATTTAGTTATAATTTTGTAGCGGTTCCTTAAATACTATACCAATATTGAAATTTATCTCACAATGAATTTTATCTCATTAATTGGGGGAAAATGTAATTTTATTTATTCTTTTACTTTGAGTACATGTTCCAAACTGTAGGCTTTCATTGGCTCTACCATCTTTACTTCATAAAAAAAATACAAAATTAATCCGGAGGGCTTCAGTAAAAAGGGTTCAAATGACTTTGAGGCTAAGGAAAAGTGGGTAAGAACTAAAAAAAATTCTCAAAAGTAAGGTATTATCATAATTTTAATGAATAATAAGAAAAAATAGAGCATTGATGCGGTTTCTTCAAGATAAAACCATGTCTATGCTCTAAATAGCTCAAATTGGTTCCATAAGTGTAGCAAGTATGTGTTGAAAATATACCTTGTTCCTTTATTTTTCTTTTTACTTCAATTAATTTTTTTAATTCCATGTTCATGCTAGATCTCACATTCATACACTAACCATATACGATCATTCAATGGATTCATCAGTATAAAAATAGTGATTTTTGACCTTTAAAAAACACAGCCCAAAATATTTTTCTTTTGTATTTTCTAATAGAAAAGGGATATGAATATAATGAAACAATTACACATGGATCATAAAAAACAAGTCTACTAAACCCCACAATACATCTCCTAAATCAAAACATCCCATTTCCACTAGCTGAAATACTCCCCCACACTTGTTCAAAGTATAATCATCCATAAAACAAAGAGCAGGGTAGGAACAGAAAATTAGCTTGGAATAGTTGTATCCTAAATTGGTCGTTCATGGAAACTATGGGAAAAATGAAGGAAAAATGAAAGGTGGGTCTCAAGAAAAATTGGATCAATAATTATTTCCTCAATCATATTAAAATTTTATTTTTTCATCCATAGAATCAATAAGATATCAAAGCAAGTTTTGATAGATTTACTTGTCTCAGGTTTCACTCAAGAAAGATGCTCAGAAAAGAATATGCAATCATAGGATCATAATACTCTCAGGAATGGATGTAAATGGAAAAAATGGAAATCAATTAGGGTATAAAATCAAGTAATAATTCAATCAAGAGAAATTTTAAAAATGTTTAATTGGAGTTAAATTACTAAAATCATCAATCATTATAAAAATCTAAGCAGGAGAAAAATATGGATTTGCAAAAAATTAAAAACATAACTTTGTCTTTTATCTAAATGGGTTCAATGAGTTTTCAAGTTTAAAGAATGATTCCAATACAAAATGTCTCCTGGATAGTTTAAAAAAATTAATAATTCAAGTGTATCGATATTGAAACTCAAGAAAGACTCCCCCACACATAGAATGAGACAGTGTCTGCAGTATCCATGAATATACCATGGGAGAGGTATGACAGATAAAGTGTGGAGAATTGAAATTAAAATTTTGAAAGGTGATTCTAAGAAACTGATAACTCCCTATAAATAGCGTCATACTATGGCAGAACATGGTTAATCTTGATTTTGGAATTGAGATACCTTTATAATTGTTTAGAAAGAAAAATCATGCACTGGATAACACATTATTCCATACAGATTAAATATTTTGAAATTAGTATGATGGGGAGGTGCACACAGTGAATATAAAATAATGAAATCTTATATAAATGTGTATATTTATTGTATAGTAATCTTCAAATTTTCCTATGACAAAAATTTGAAATCTAATAATGGAAAACTGAAAAATCATAAGTACAAATAATGAGTAATAAAATGAAATATGGGTTGCCTCTCATCAAGATCTAACAATGACGTCATCATCCAGATGGATGGAAAAAAAATATGTAAAAATTCATTCCATCTAATCAAAAGTCCTCTACCTCTTACGAGAGTTGGTTATTATATCATCGAGTTCTCTTGGACGCTTGGAGGGATTAACCACCTTAGGAGCATACCGATCATGAATATGATCCGGAAGGAAAGGTATTTGTGCTCATTGAGGTGATGATGGATATTAGAAATGTATCCCTAGTGATAGCTCCTCAAAACGGAGCTCAACATTAGCCATATGTTGATTCATCCTTAGAACACTAGAAGATAGTGACGAAATAGGCACATCAATGACCATAGAATAGAGAGAAGAGATAGAAACGACTACTATAACAGTTTAATGAATTGAAAATTAAACTTGGTAAAATATTGAAAAATTAGTATCCCATAAATATAATAGGTGCAATGATGCACTAATGAAAGGTAATACATATAGTACAAAAATTAACAATAATGCAGCATAGAAAAATGGGTGAGTGGACTGGGTTATACTAAGTGTAATAAATACCATGAAGTAACTCATATACGGTCCTCTTTTGAATAGAGAGTGGATGTAGCTGACTCACTTGGTCAATAGCTACAACGGAAGAATGGTATGGCGGATCACCTACTAAAGGTAGTGTTGGGTGCTTGTAGCTATCTCAGTGAAGGGTAGTGGTGAGGTGCTGACCTGGATTGTGTTCATGGATTTGGAAGTTGAATCAATGAATGGAACCTCAGTGGATGGGGTGACTGTTGGTCCTTGGCCCCTCTAGGCCTTCATTTCAAGAAACTCTTGTTGGTAAGTAGGTTCTATCATCTCAAATGGATTGTCGGCTGAGGTGGTGGATAGGGTCAGAGTGGTGGACAATGAAGGACTGCCAGAGGCCAATGGAGGTTGAGAGTCTGTGGATGATGATGGTGGTTGTGTTATAATGGAATGAGAGAGCTCTACATATAATATATGTTGATGATATGAAATATGATGGAGATTATCTAGTATGAAAAGGTGCATATCATACTTATCTATTGGATATGATGTGGTGGTTTGAGCATTAGGGTAGGTGGTTGTGGTAGAAGAAGTAATATGGGTGGGGTCAACGGTGGTTATGGAAGCTGTAGGGGCTGGTCTAGAGGTGGTGACAAGAGATGATGTAAGGCCAGCTACATGATCTATAGGTGCCTCGTCATCATCCTCAAAGACTCCTAACACCCACCAATAGATGTCACTATCCTAGCTCTGCAGCTACATCTTGTGCATCAAAAGGATGTCGATGGACTTCATAGGATAGAGGGAGGTGAGTGGAAGGGCGGTGTCAAAATCACTAAGATAATGGGATAAATGGGTGATGATGGATCCATTCGTAAGAATACCTCAAGTTCATTGTGCATGTACTCTATAGTATAAGGTGAACTACGATTACATGATGATGATAGGGACTCCCATGGAAGTAGTAAGGATGAGGATGTCCATCTGGAAAACATTATCATGAGACTAATCTCAAGAAAAGCAGGCATGTGTCAATTCCCTATGAAGAATGTGGAGTGCTGCACCTCAGGGTTGTGTGGCCTTTGTAATCTATGGATCTTTCTTAGTGTGAGTATCCTGAGAAATCATCCTCTAGAGCTTTTCTAAATCTTACTTGGATGGATCAAGATTCAAGGTGGGGAATACCTATGATATCATGAAGTTATCAGTATAAATCCCACGCCTTATGCCAAACTCCAAAAAAGATATCTTGTAAGGTAATCCCACTAATCAAAAGTGGATTCTATTGATAGTGACCTCAATAGTGGAAAGTAACTCAAGGAATAACTCCAAGTAGGTATCCTTACACACATCGATAATAAAGAAGATGTGTAGGTGGATGGGGATTTGGAGGAACTCTTGGATGATGTGAAAGTGTGTGATGATAACCAATTCTACTTGGTCCTCATTAGTTTTTCCTACAGATGGTTGAGTTCAACATAGTGCTGGGGGTCTGAAAAAAGTAGGATAGGGTGTAGGTGGGGGAGAGAATCCTTATATGACCAACTAGAGTTTGACTAAGAATCCTCAAGTATAGCTAGTTCTACATAGACCAAAGAAAAGGTGGAGTATGAAGATGAACAAGGTATTGGAGGTGTGGTACCTCTTTAGCACTTGACTAGTGGGGGATCATATTTCTCAGGAGAGGGATTGTTAAGAGGAGTTTGCACTATCTTTGTCCATGAAATATTAGGTGCAGGGTTAGTTGTGGAGTGTTTTGGACGAAGGAATGGGGAAAGAGAAATACATGTACAAATGTGGTAAAGCGAGGGTTGGGGTCAGGTGTGAGAAATGGTAGAGGGCTAAGAGGGTGGGAGGGTTGTGCATTAGGAACCCTAGGTTTGTGACCAAAATAGATCATGAAATTACATGATGTGTAATCAGATAAACAAAGTGTAATTTAGTAATTAAATAATTTCATGTAGTGAAAATTACATGTTGTGTATTTGATTACATGATGTGTAATTGGTTCTTTTTTTCAAATTGCAACAAGATTCTTGTCCTCCACTCCTGGAATGCCCCAAGAAATCCTAAAGCTTATTATAACCTAATCTATTCTTAGGTGACCTAACATGGGTTTCCACCAAGTCAGTACTTCATTTTACATCAAGATGTTAACTCTTTAGTTCTCATACGAATTTTAGGGTGACGACACACCCCTCATAGAAGGGTTTCTAAAAAAATTTCAACCTTCTACCACTAACTTTGAATGGTGGTTTGTATTCTTTTTTATTTTAAATGGTCCCATAAAGGAATACTTGAATGAAATTGAAGGGTCTATACCATCTATATTTTAGATTTTAGGGAATAATTTAAATCTTCAGTTGAACAATAAGACCTTATTAATTGGTATGAAAAGGATCATCGTGATGCATTGATCATGTTATTTTGTGGGTTTCTCTTTATAGATCTTGGAATTTTTATAAGAATAATTTTGTATCTCATACAATTAATCCAACTATATCTACCTAGCTTATCTAGATTTTTGATAATCCAGATTGAGTTTCTTAATTTCCCAATACGAGTAATGATCTAGTTCTACAGTAAAATGGAAAGGATCTTTGTAAACTAATCAGAAGGGTGTGGTACCAAAATATGTTTTTTACATAGTGTGGCATTCCCATAATGCATCTTCGAACAAAAGAATCCAATCTTTTCGATTTGTGTTTACGGTCTTTTGAAGGATTTTTTTAATTTACCTATTTGAAAAGTCAATTTTCCTTCTTTTTTGTTGTTGGTAGGGAGTGCATATGTTATATTGGATTACATATCTCTCGAGCAGTCCTTTAATATCTTGGCTGAAAAAATGTGTTTTCCAATCACTAATTTGTAATCTTGGAAATTAGAATCTTTAAAATACATTTTTCTTTAATAATTTTTTGACCACCTTTTTCATGTCATGAGCTATAGCTTCAGATTATAGCCATTTGGAAATGAAGTCAACCCCAACAAGGATATAGAACATACCATGTGAATTAAGAAATAGTCCCATGAAATCTATTCCACATATGTCGAAGATTTCAACTTCCATTATTGGTTTCTGGGGTATTTCATTTATTTTTATAATGGTGCCAGTTCATTTTCACCGATCACATCTTTGACAATAATATCATGCGTCTTTGTAAAGTGTGGGAAAATAGTCCACTTTGCTGGATCTTTTCTTTTGTGAGTTATAGTCTATGATTCCCTCTAGTCGGTGACATGTGACACATGTCTAACACACTTTGGATCTATTCCTCTTGGATTCAAAATAACAAAAATTCATCAACATAGCACTCATAAAGGAGCAGTTCATCCCAGTAGTAGTTTGAGACTTTGACTAAAAATCTCATATATTGTTGATATGTGAGTTCTGGTAAGAGGGATCCCATAGAGAGATAATTTTCAATGTCTGAAAACCACATGCATTCCTTCAAATTTATAATGAAGATAGTTTCATTAAGGAAGTCAAATTTTATGTCTATATCATCAATTTCCTTTATAAGGCGTAGTGGAAGACATGCTATATGGTCAACTACAACATTTTCTATTTATTTTGTATCCTTGATGATGATTTAAAATTATTGATGTAATAGGATTCCTTATATTAGTATTGGTTTTGTATACTTTTTATTAATCAAATATCATAGGGAGGCATGGTCACTGTACACAATTACTATTTTACAAAACTAGATAGGAGCGAAGTTTATTGAATGAAAAGAAAACTGGTTATAAATTCTTCTATGTAGTTGTATAGTTCATCTAAACTTCATTCAGTGTCTGGATGATATTGTAGATGGGGAAGAATTTTTGACTGAATAATTTTCCTAAAATAGCACCAACAATTAATTTTTTGGTGTTGTACATCAACTCAAACTCTTTTTCCCAATATGGTGAAATGAATATAGGAGTGACTACCAAGATTTTCTTTAAATTTTTGAATGTTCACCAACATTATTTATTGAATTCAACTAGATGTTAATTTGATAAAAGGTGTGTTATAGTGTGGTATACTTTCAAAAAATCCTTCATGTATTGATTATAAAGTATGAAATGACCTAGAAAGATTCTTCTGCCTTTGATTATTGAGGGCTCAGGTAAATCTTTGATCACCTTGATCTTAGAGGGTTCTGCTTCCATGTATCCCTTATATATATTTTGTCTATGTAATATGACCATTTGGACCATAAGTGGTATATTTCCTAATTTAAAACCAATCCCTTCTCTTCAAATAATTTCATGACTATCTCAAGATTGATTAGAAAGACCTCAAACAATCTTCTATAAACTAAAAAATTCATCCATGAAAATATCTAGGAATTCAACCACCATATCAAAGAATATATGTTTCATGCACCTTTAAAAGGTTTCTGGTGTATTACACATACCAAATGACATGTGTATGTTCGTTAAGGTACCAAATGGATATGTGAATGTTGTTTTAGAGTAATCATTTGGGTTTACTACAATCTGATTATATGTCGAATATTCATTAATGAAATTGTAGAATTTAGGTCATGTGAGTCCCTCTAGAATTTGATCCATGAAGGTCCAAGAGAAATGATCTTTCTAGGTTGTTTCATTTAAATTTTTTTACTCTACACACGCTCTCCATACAATTATGGTGCGATACGAGATCATTTCATCTTCACCATCTTTTTTAACTGTGAGCCCACCTTTCGTTGGACCAACCTATAGTTTGCTCACCCACTGACTATCAGAGATTGATAAAATTAATCCATCATCCATATGTTTCAATACTTCTTTATTAAATTCCTCTTTCATTGGTGGGGGTGTGTGACGTCTAGGGTTGGTGTTTGGGTTTTTTACCTTCTTCTAATAAAATATTATGGGTGAACAAAGTGGGATTGATCCTTTTGATGTCAGCCAGCCCCATGGAAATTGAATTCTTATGTCTTTCTAGAACTATGATCAATTTTATCTCTTGGGACTCTGTAATTTTTGAGTTAATGATGAATTATTATACAGTAGTAGTCTCTAGAAAAGAATATTTGAGTTTATTTGGGAGGGGTTTCAGTTCTATTTTTGGTTTTTGAATGACTGCGGTTATTAATGGTGAGATACTGCCCCTTGTAACAGGTTTTATGTAGTTTAATTCCTCAAAGTCATATACCTCATCCTCAGAAGGGGGAATCTCATCGCTGTCATCTTCCATGATCAATTAGTTTTTTTATTTCATATTTGAGAAATATATCTTGGTAGTCAAAAGAATCATCTATTTGTTATGTAGTTTTTGTCCAGTCTAACACAACTTGTTTGTTACCCACTTAGAATATGAGTCTCCCTTGATTCGCATCAATCAGTGCCTTACCAGTAGTTAGGAATGGATATCCTCGTAATATTGGAAATTATCATTCCAATTCCATGTCCCAAATGATGAATTTCTCAGAAAAAATGAACTTGAAGACTTTGACTAAGACATCCCCAAGAAGTCCTCAAGGATACTTTACTGATCGATCAGCTAATTAGAGTGTTGCTCTTATCGTCTTGAGTTACTTGAGTCCCAATTTTTATAATACACTCATTGTCATAAGGTTATTTTTGTCTCCTAAATCACACAAGGCTCTTCCAAAGTTACATTTTTATATGGTACATGGGATTGAGAAACTCCCAGGGTCTCTCATTTTTTGCTAAATTTTCTGCTAAACAATCACAGAGAATTCCTCATTTAGTGGGGTGACTCCAAGGTCTTCCATTTTTCTTTTATTGGATAGATGTTACTTGAGAAATTTGGCAAAGGAATGCATTTGTGAGATTTCCACAACAAATGTAATATTGTTGTAAAATTGTTTTATATTCTCCTAAAACATCTTGTATTTCTCTTGAATCCAAGCTTCATTCTTTCTGAAAAATAGAGAGGTGGTTTATAAGTTAATATAATAATATAGATGTATTCATTTTATTTCTATTTTGATATGGATTTTTTATTAGGCGGTGCTTCTTGGAGTACCTATTGAGTAGTTTCATTTGATTTTTGATTTTCTTCTTCTTCAACGACTATTGTACGCCTTTTAGGATTCTCATCTTCTTTTTCTTCCCCACCTCATGGTTACTAAAAGTCCAACAGTTTCCCAATCCTTAGAACCAATCCATTTTCCTCTTCCCTTGGGTATGTATTTATATTACCAAGTAGAGTACCTAGTAATCTCTATGAATATTTCTTTGAGATCTGACCCATTTTATGCTTGAGGTTAAGAAGAGATTCCATTTGATTCTTCATTTCTATCCCTTGGGTGGTCATCCTATAATTTTCCTTTTGAATGAAGGTTGAGAGTAAATTTTCCAATTTTTTTTGAAGGGTAATGTCTAGTTGTGGAGGTTTTTGTGGAACAAGTTGAAATTTTTGTTATGATCTTGGAGGTAAGGTTTGTTGTGTTACTTGTTGCAGTGGTTTAGGTACATGATTGATTGGTGGATATCTCAGTGGTCATGGGTTTATGAATGGTTCTCACCACTTCTTTTTTAGATAGTACCCTTGATTATATTTTATTGTCTATTGTCCTGGACTCTATTGGTAATATAGTTTCGATTGCCAAAATTTTTATTTCTATTGATTGTAATTAATGTAATTACTATATTGGATTTTTTTAACACCTACCATTCAGTCTTGATATAGGTGTGTTCCACCACACATTTCATTGGATTGAATCTAAATTATAAGAGTATGAGGGGGTTGTGTAGTATGTATCTTAAAGGGTTCCATATTCTTAGTTAAGTCCTTTACTCGTGTAGCTAGTCAAGTATTTTATTCAACATGGTGGATTCCACATTGGGGCGGTCCATGATCACTTTTCCATAGACTAGAATTATGAGGGACTCCATCCACAATTTCTTAGCTAGCATCAGGTGTTTTGAACATCATCCCTACATCAATAGCTGAATAAAAAATTGTGTGAGCAGTTGGTTGGATGCCTTGATAAAATGTTTGGATTTGTTCCCACATGTCAAGCCCATGATGTGGGCACTTCCAGGTGTGTTATTTGAGGCGGTCTCATGCTTACCATACCAACTCTCTATTAGTATGGGAGAAATTATGGATTTCTTTCCAGAGTTTCCAATTTGGATAGTCGATAAGTACAAGTCCAAGAATTTCCTAGATAAATCATCCCATGCCGTGGTGGACTCAAGAGATTGACTTTTGATTCAATCCTTGGCTTGGTCGCATAAGGAGAAGGGAAGAGTCTTAGTCTTATAGCATCCAAAGATACTAACTAGTTGAAAAAGGTATCACATACATCCATAAAATTAGAGAAATGATCATTGGGATATTCACTTTGAAGCTCACTAAACTAACCCATATTATAGATCATATGAATGAGTCTAGGATTAACCTTGAATGCGTGAAATTTAACATGAGGGCGTACAATACTAGGTGTATAACCATTGATTGATGGTTAGTTTTAATCCATAAAGTTGTGTTCTTATTGCACTGGTTGTTCTCTAGGTATTGTTGGTTGCATATTTTGAATGTTGGATTGATCAAGACTAGTTGCATTATTGTGGTCAACCGTATTTTAATGAAGGTGTTATATTAGGTACCTTTCGATTTCAGGCTTGAGGGAAATTATATCATGAGTGTAGAGTTTCCTTGAACTAGTCAAGGGGCCCTGACGCATGAACTGTGTCGAAATGGGGAACAAGTGAGGTAATCTCTCTTTCTTGTCATAGGTTTTCACGTCGTATAATAGTTTTTAATCACTGTTAATGGCGCCGAAATTTGATGCACCCACCCACGTCATTTAATTCGTATAGGTTGTGGTAAGATTATATTATTATTCCTAAACTACAGTTGTTACTAAGGTGTAGTGTAGTGATAGGGTGGGGTTGATCCCATGAGGATTGAAATGGAAGACATGAACCAAGTATTTGAAAACTTTGTTTAGGACTCCTCACAAATTGGTCGATTGAGGGAGAAAAATGATGTTATGGAATTTGAGATTAATATCATAGAGACAAAAGGAATTAGGATCAATTTAAGGGTTTAGAGAGAAATATAATCTCATTCATAACTAAGAAAAGTAATGAAGTTTAGTCTAGGAAGAAAGAAAAGGTCACTGGTTGACAATGGTCAGAATAACTAGATCTATCTAAGAGGTAGTTATCCCTTAGTCTAGAGATACCTAACAGTTTATATGTATTACGTTTAGATTTTATAAAATAAATTATCATAGGCTACTAGTCATACCTTCTTCCACTCCAATCAAGTCAGGGTCATTCATTCAAACTTCTCATGGTTAGGGTTTCTTGAAGTAATTAGATATTTTTTTTGAAGAACATGATTACTAAAGTTTGGATTACCAAGTTGACAATTAAAGATTCATTATGTTTCAGATACCCCTACTCTTGACCCCTGCCTTAAGCGGTTTATCCAATCATAGTAGAATTGATTAAGAGGAGGTAAAGAATTGAAAAAATTTCTAACATACCAATAATAATTGAGATCAATCATCTCAGGATCATGCATTCAAGAAAAATTAGTTTATAAATATATTCAACCACAACTTCAACCAAACACTTACTTGAAACAAGGAACATGAAAGAACACAACTAGGGTTCATCGTCGAACAATGATTGAAATGAAAAAAAACCAATAAAATGATATTGGTGGTGTAAAAGGAAGTAGAACACTTGAAATATGTTCAAAAGTAATTTAATAGATGTATCAAAATAAAAGGAATTGATGAATGTTGTGTATAGAAAGAAGGGAGAAGAGAGAAAGGGAGAAAAATAATGAAAATTAAAGAGTCTGTCGAATTCTTTCACTGTTGTGCGTGGATGATATGTGAATACTCATGGTATTACAAAAAGGGTAAAAATGTCACATAATGTAATTCCAATCCAATATTTTCTCAACGATATTTTGATCTAGCATGAATCTCATCCAAAATCTCTGTGATTTGGATGTTCGACTCTTTTCACGACGTGTAACTGGTCTTCGGGACATGTTTCTTCCTTAGACATTATCATTAAAGTGGGAATTGAATTTAAAACATTACACAATGTCTATTTTATATTCACATCATGTAACCAATTCATGGATTTTAATTCCTTCACAAATTTCCTCACAACTTTTCATTCATACTGAAAGATGACTACATGTTGTGTAAACGATTTTCATGATGTGTAATGATCATTTTTTCCATTTTCTTCAAATTTTCCTTTGAAGCCTTGGAATCCTATTATCTACAATAACCAAAACATACCTGATGCATTATTGAATAAAACTACAATAATCATTAATTAAATGATTGAAAAATGTTTATACTATTTCATATTATTAGGTGGAATTCTTCTTAATATTTTCTTCACAATGTTAATATCTTTAAATTATTAACCAAGTCCTTGAATTGATCCAAATACTTCATTTATTTAGTTAAAAACTCTATTTTCATTTTCATCAGGATGTATTTTTAGATCGTCAAACATATTGTGTAAAACTTAAAGTGTGGACTCCTTCACTTTTTTAGCACCTTTGTATATATTTCCCTGTTTCTCCCACATGTACTTGAAAAAAGTGCATCTCATAACCTTCAAATACATTTGATCAGATAGTGCTTTTGTAAGAGCATTTTGATCTTTGACATCTGCATCAAGCATCTTCCTATATGATTAAGTCATAGAAAGACATGTTGTATTAGTGACCTGAATCCATTAAGTTGTAGAAAATAGAACTTCTATCCCAAGGGATCTCAGATAAGATATCATCATATTCTTTCAAATTTTGAAGTTGGTTCCATCAAAGAGGTGGACTCCTTTGACATAAACTTAACTCTTAATGAAAAAAAGAGGAAATATATTACACCAGTAACCTTGATCTAATACCATTTGTAGGAACCTATAACACCTTGAGAGGGGAGGGGTGAATCAAGGTGTCAACCTTTTCTTTTAAAAAGATGGATATTGTCCCCACATTGGTAGGAACTTTTAAAAATTGTCTAATGGAATTTAGCAGTTATGAAACATTGAAATGTAGAGAGCAACATAATAATTTTATTTTGTTCACCACTAAGGTCCAGTCCAATGAGCATACGCCGACATTGTTTCTGTCATACCTAAATCCACTAGGCTTCACTAGTTATTGTGCAGTGCATAAGATAAGACAGAGTCACTTTGAGCTTTACACACAACCTTCAAAAGAATCAGGGACATCATGTTTCCTCCCCCGGAACACTTTCATCGAATCCCCCTAACTCACTAAATTTGTAGATGTTTTACTTACTTTGATGACTTGATGGTTTCTCCTGTAGACTGACATTTTTATCATTATCACTGATTAGCACAAGACTCTGTTTTCATCATAGTCCTGATTTGATGCAATTAAAAGCATTGTTCATATAAAATAGATGTTGAACACTACTGTTTGTGAACCTATCAACCTTCATGAAACTCCCTTTATGTACTAATGAAATACCAATGTTCGCGAAACCACACACTTTCACGAAGCTACCTACCATCATGAAGATCTTTCACAAAGCTCCTAGCCTTTGCAGAACACCAAGCCTTCATGAAACTCCTCGTATTCATGAAGATTACTTTTTTTTGATATGTCTTAGCATCAATTAGTTTATATCCATTCCTTTTTTGATTCTTAATCTCTCAAAAGATTTCTAATTAGGTGGTCCATCATGAATTTAGAGTGATTCGCCATTTCCACCAATTATCTCTATGTTTTCAAATATGGGGTGGCTACCTATTTATATAATTTTTATTTTGTAAATATCTCAATCTCCCTACAAAAAAATAGAAAACCTCTTCAGTTATACTCATGAATATCCCTTATTTTATATGCTCTAGTGAGATTTTACCCATTCACAAACCTTTTCACAGTCACATAGATTCACTATAATTTTATTTCATATTCGAGAATATTTAAAACTTAGCAAACCTGTATATATTCACAAAGATCCATACCTTCTTGAAACTTCATCCTTTTAGAAACTCAACCTTTATGAAACTAATCCAATATAAAAATCATGACTTTACCATATTTATGAATATTCAATCTTATAAATCCTCCTTTCAATAAGATTTCTCAATCCTCATGATTTTTTTGTGGCATAAATTTGGAAAACACAGGGAAATTGTCACGACCCATCCTAGGGGTCCGTGCCGTGACTACCCCAAGCCCGCCTTCCATAGGCCAGGGGCTGGAGACTAGCACCAGGGCATAAATCCAGGTAAAAAGGGAAGTCATTGCCTTTGTAAAGTAAACAAACACCACAGAGCAAGCAAGCAGTAGAATTAAACACTAAGTAAAAACTGAGTACAACAGTAAGTGTGGAAAAGTAAGTGGGCCAGTATACAAACCCAAACTGAAAGTAAAGTACAACTGGAAGGGAAAAAAACAACTGAAATGTAAAGCTGCAACGTCGAGCTGTCCACTGGAAATACCACCTGAAGGGTGAGTACAGATAGGCTCCACATCTCCTCGGGTCCAGCCGTCCGCTCCGAGAACGTCCCGCCCAGTGGTCCACCTCCAGGTACCGTCCTGTTTCGCAAGCCTCAACCACGATCAGCGCTGTCCGTTGTCTACAACCAACACAAAGTAGTACGGGCATAGCCCGTGCAGGGGTGAGTATAAGCTACTCAGTAGGGACCCTGAGACCCCTGAAGGTCTCCTAGAATCCAAGATGGATAATCCACAACGGAAATATACAATCACGAAGTAATATTCGACCCTGCTTAGGTATATGCCCATACATATACCTAAGTCATCAATTCTCATTCGGCTCCAAAATTCGAGCCCAAGTACAACCCAGTACACACAGGAAGGAAAAATGTAAATCCACACAGGATAGCACAACACAATCCATATAGGAAAGCAAAACCAGATTTCAGCTCACACAGGTATACTTCTTCGTATGACGATAGAGATGATCAGATATAGCCACTGATTCGTCTAAGCCATCAGAACCACAAAGGATCAATAGGTACTAACCCCCTCAATGACCCAAAAAGGATCTGACCCACAAAGTATCGATAGGTAACTAACCCCCACAATGACCCACAAAGGATCTGACCCACACAGGATCGATAGGTAACTAACCCCAGCAAAGACCCACACAAGATCAGACCCACACAGGATCTGTAGGCGCTGGCCCACACAGGACCGCTGAGCACTGACCTACACAGGATCGGACCCACACAGGATCGGTAGCACTGATCCACATAGGATCGCTGAGTGCTGTAGTCGTCACCGTTGAATCCACTGAGGATCTCTATACAGTCGTCGTCGTAGTAGTCGTAGCCAGCTCTAGGGTTCCCGCACACAGCAAGCTCGTTCAGGAGGGTCCGCTCCACGAGCCGAGAGGCTGATACATCAACTGACACATAGTCCAGAGTTAATGTATCCAAAAGTTCCGTTTCGTCAACAGGAACTCAATGTCGTAGACGGCACGTCAATCGGACGCCCGGTCTGAGAGTTATTGGCTTTTTCGTTCCAGGGGCCCAGTTGTTTTTTAAGGCAAAACCTACTCGACCGTACTCCACCTACGTCCAGACCTAGGGCATAGTAAGCTAAAAGATTCGTCTCACTTAGAGTAATCCAAAAAAGTCTACGACACATCAATCGGACTTCCGGAGCTCAAGTTATAAGCGTTTCCGCTCCGAGGGCCCGGCTGGTTTCGTGTACGAACAAAACCGGACGAACCCAAAGTACTCCGAAACTTTGAGTGTAATAAGTTGAAACAGACATCTCGATCCAAGGATCACATTTCCGCTGATGCTGCATCGATCGGAGGTCCGCAGCCCAAGATATGGGAAAAAACAGAAGAGGTCTGAAAACAGGGGGTTTGGGCCCGGACCGACCCGACCCAACCCCCCCTGGGTCGACCCGACTCAGTTCTGGGGCCGACCCGGATGGCGCGACCCGGCTGGCGCTGGTCAGGTGGCTAGCGGATCGGCTCGGCCATTACGGCCGAGCGAAGCGGGGGCGTGCTGCCCCCGCGTGAAGGAGTCGCTGCCCCGCGAGGGGCTGCCCTTGCCAGCGGACGCGGCCGACTGCCGCGTCCCGTCCCCCTCCAGTCCCGCGTGGTCGCGGGACCGCGCCCTGCCGCCGCGGCTTCAGCCGCGGCGGCTCCTTTCGGCTGCGCGCACGGCACCGCCGCCACCTACCGCCGGCGAGGCGCGTCGGCGGGTTGCTCTGCGGACCACCGGACGAGTTCTGGTGGTCGGAATTGCGTGTTGTCTTCGCCAAAGGTCCTCCCGGGGTCCGTCCTTCACTGCGAGGTCCTCACACCACCCGTGCGGCTTACTTTTTCATCGCCCGCCAATCCGCAGACCAAGAACGAAAGGACGGTGGGTTTAGACTTGTTTTTTGGTCCGCACCCACCGCATTAGTGGTTTTAAAAGTCTCACAACAAATTTTTAAACAACCGCGGATATAATCACATAGATTAAAATGAACAAAACACCTACCTCAACGTTGTCGTCGAACATGACTTTGTCACGGAATTGACCGTCATGGAAGAAGAGGATCGTCGCATCACGGAAGGGGCGTCGCTGTCGTCGCGGTACACGGCGTCACATCGTCTAACTCAATCGGTTGTTGATCGGAGATTGTCGCGGGGAAGGAAAGTCGTGGAAGAAATGTCGCGGAAGGAGGATCGTCGGTGTTGCGGTACACGGCATCGCATCATCGATCTCTGAGGGTTCGGCGTTCTTCGTCACCCTTCATCGAAGGCCAGCATTCTTCATCGGCGACGATGCGTTCTTCGCGTTCTTCGCGCTCTTCAACGAAGGAGGATGAAGATCTTCAAGCTTTAGAGTTTCTCCAAAACCTCTCAACAAGAAACCCCTCAACAAAACTAGTGTTGATCTTATTTTATTCCCATGCCAACAATTAGAAAAACAATGTTAAGAAATGAACAATTAATTCGATGAATTAATTGTTACGACTTAACTTCCCAATTAAAAGGGGCATTTGGAATTTAAGAAAACGCACCAGTTGACTTTCATTAAAAAGGAGGTTTTCAATGGTGCGTTACTTAGGGGGGAAGAAACGGAGGGGCTCATGCGGGCCCCACCTCAAAAATATCCTACCAAGTGGGTAGGATATTTTGGGTTCCACCCTATCCTCTTAACTTAGCTTAAGTGGCTTTAAGTGTCTTTAAGTGAAATAAAATAAAGTTGTTGCACCACTTTATTTTATTTATTAACTTAACCCAAAAAATTAAAAACCACACCCGAGCAAACGCAACTCCAGAAAAGGAGTTTATAAGAAAATACCGGCATTGTGATTCCATCGGTGCCCTCGGAATTCGATTCCGAGCACCGGTTCAAAAGTTAGAAAAACCCGCCTGTTCGTTCACTGAACGTACCCAAGCCAAACTTCGGAAAATGATTCCGGGCACACCGGGCCTCGGAATCAGGTACCGTCAGAAACTGCGTTCTTGTAAAATTCCCAAGAAAATTAAGAAAAAAATTTCCTTCAATTTTACGGATCTTTACATCACTACCACCTCAAGGATTTACGTCCCCGTAAAGATACTTCATAAACTAGGGAAACAAAAGTGTGTGCTGAAAACGCATCTGAGCCTCCCGCTCCCAAGTGCTCTCTTGGAGGTTCCCGTGCTGCCATATGATGCACACTAGAGGAATCGACCGTCCACGTAGGATCTGATCCTGTCGATCCTCGATCTCCACTGGGACCTCTTCAAAATTTTACCCATCATCAATGTCCAACTCCCCATGGTCAATGATATGCATCGGGTCGTGCACGTATCTCCTCATCTAGGATACATGGAAGACGTTGTGCACCCGGTGCAACTGAGGTGGTAGAGCCAGGCGATAAGCCACCTCACCAATCCTGCTGAGGACCTGGAATGGTCCGATGAAGCGTGGATACAACTTTCCACCTCGGCCAAATCTTCGTAATCCACGTCGAGGTGAGACACGCAAGAAGACGTGGTCGCCATCCTCGAACTCTAGTGGCCTCCGCCTCCTGTCAGCATAAGAATTCTGCCGGCTCTGATCTATCTTCATCCGCTCCTGGATGACCTAGACCTTCTCTGTCATGGCCTAGACCATCTTTAGTCCCATGAGTGCTAACTCCCCAGGGTCTGTCCAGCACAAAGGAGATCTACAAGTTCGGCCGTACAACGCCTCGTATGGTGCCATCCTAATGGTGGAGTGGTAGCTATTGTTGTATGCAAACTCCGCCAAGGGTAGGTGGTCGTCCCAGCTGCGACCAAAGTCGAGGACACATGCGCGGAGAATGTCCTCAAGAGTCTGTATGGTCCTCTCCGTCTGCCCATCCGTTTGAGGGTGAAAGGAGGTGCTCAGACGTAGCTGTGTCCCGAACGCCTCCTGAAACCCCTTCCAAAGCTGGGAAGTAAACCGAGATTCTTGATTGGAGACGATAGAGGATGGAACACCGTGAATTCATACAATCTCTTGAATGTAGAGACGTCCCATGCTCTCTACTGAGCCCTACTCTTTGATGGGTAAGAAGTGAGCCGACTTGGTGAGTCAGTCGACAATCACCCAAATGGAGTCGTGACCTCTGGAAGTGCGTGGAAGTCCAGTCAAGAAGTCCATAGATATCCCGTCCCACTTCCACTCCGGGACCTCCATGGGTTGTACCAAGCCTGCTGGTACCTGATGCTCTGCCTTCACCTGCTGGCAGGTGAGGCATCGAGAAACGAACTCTGCCACAACCTTCTTCATGCCCGGCCACCAGTGCTGTCGTCTGAGATCCTGGTACATCTTCGCCACTCCAGGATGTACCAGCAAGGGAGAAGTGTGAAACTCTCTCAGGACCTCCTCCCGTAAAACAACTGGTACCAAGGTACGTCCTCTGAAAAGGACTTCGTGCTTTGCTCCAAAGGAGAAACCATCAGGTTCCTGTCCTGAGGATATCTGCGCACGCCGCGTCTCATAGTCAGCGTCCCCACGCTGTGCCTCTCTGACCCGCTGCAGTAGTGCAGGGGTGACTGTGAGAGACTAAAGGAAGGCTGCCCCATCTCTATCCACAAAGGATATTTGCAAAGCGGCTAGTTGCTCTATCGCCTCCTCAAGTAGCTGAATGCCCGTCCTCCTGCCGAGAGCATCGGCTACTACGTTCCCCTTCCCTGGAGTATAGACTATCTCAAAGTCATAGTCCTGGAGGAACTCGAGCCATCGCCACTGTCTCAGGTTCAGTTCCTTCTGAGAAAAGATGTACCTGAGACTCTGATGGTCAGAAAAGACTGTAAAGCGCTCACCCATCAGGTAGTGCCGCCATGTCTTTAGAGAGAATACCATTGCTGCTAACTACAGGTCATGGGTAGCATAGTTCTACTCATGCGGCCTCAAATGACGTGATCCATAGGCGATCACTTCCCGATCCTGCATCATGACACATCCGAGTCCGGTCCCTGATGCATCGCAGTAGACTACGTACCCTACTCCCTCCTCCAGCAACCTCAAGATAGGGGTGCTGGTCAATCTCTGTCTCAGCTCCTGGAAGCTCTGCTGACATCTTTCTGACCACACAAATGGTTTCCCCTTCTTCGTCAAAGCTGAGATTGGTGCCGCAACACTGGAGAAGTCTGGCACAAATCTCCGATAGTATCCAGCTAGTCCCAAGAAACTCCGCACCTCAGTCATGCTCCTGGGTGGCTCCCAAGCTAGCACTGCCTCGATCTTCGCAGGATCCACAGCAACTCCCGCCTCAGAGATGACGCGTCCCAAGAAGTGGACCTCACATATCCAGAACTGACACTTCGAGAGCTTTCCATAAAGCTAGTGCTTTCGGAGTGTGTCTAGTACAACCTGCAAGTGGTAGGCGTGCTCCTCCTCAGTCGTCGAGTAAATCAAAATGTCGTCGATGAAGACCACGACAAATCGATCGAGGTATGGCTAAAAGATCCTGTTCATGAGGCCCATGAACACCGCTGGATCATTAGTTACGCCGAATGGCATAACCAAGAACTCATAGTGGCTATACCGACATCTAAAGTCCGTCTTCTACACGTCCTCGTCCCGAACTCTGATCTGATGATAGCCTGACCCGAGGTCTATCTTAGAGAACCACTGTGCTCCCTTGAGCTGATCGAAGAGGTCATCAATCCTCGGTAGTGGATACTTGTTCCTCACTATCACCTGGTTCAGGCGACGATAGTCGACACAAAGTCACAGGCTCCCATTTTCCTTCTTGGCGAACAATATCGGGGAAGCCCAGGGTGAAACACTAGGTCGGATGATTCCCTTGCCCTGTAAGTCCTCCAACTGTACCCGTAGCTCTCGAAGCTCTGCGGGAGCCATCCGATATGTTGGGGTGGATATCGGGGTTATACCGGGGTACAGATCAATATAAAAGTCTACCTATCTGCGAGGAGGTAGTCCTAGAACGTCATCGGGGAAAACATCTGCATACTGATCCACCACTGTAGGAAAACTAGGACTCTGCACATAAACTACTCATAGGATGAGGCTAGCCAACTGGTGAGTGATGGGTTGTCCTCTCCTCTGCGGAAGTCCATCTTGTGCTGTGAAGGCTCCCTTCTCGCCGATGAAGGTGAACCTGCTCCCGTCGGTGCGTACACATCGCACCTTGCGCCTAATACAATCAATCTGTGCATGGACTGTAGATAACCAATCCATGACCAAGATGACATCGTAAGGTCTCGACGCTGCTACAAGAAGATCCCAGTCGAAGCTCTCGCCTCCTAGAGTAAGGTCACACTACCGGCACCCATGTGTAATCGTCGAGTCTGCTCCCGTATGAGTCTCTAGCCGTAAGGATCGAGCTAACGACTCTGTCGGAATCTCCGAGCTCCGAACAACGACAACGGCTATGAAAGAGTGACTCGCTCCTGTGTCTATAAGAACTGCAGCAAGGGTGGAATAGACACAGATAGTACCTCGAATCATCTCGGGTGCATCGTGGTCGTAGGCCTCCGCTGCCAGGAGTTGTGCCTGTCTCTGCCCACTAGCTCCCAGTGGTCGGGGTGGACCTCCTGGTGGTGGTGGTGGTGGTAGAGCCTCAAAGCGTCTCCCACCACCTGCCGCTCGGCCAGCTCCTCTGCCTCGTCCACCTAATCCCTGCGGACCGCCACGGTCGACCCTCTGCCTCTACCTGGGTGGCCCCTCAATCGTCTGCTGCTGCTCGGCACGGTGGGTCAGGCAGTCACGAGCCATGTGGCCCTACCCGCCGCATGTGTAGCACTGCCTGCCTCTCAAAATACTGGCTCCGCGCTGTGTGCCCCGCATTGCTAAGCCAATGTCCTGAGGTCGTATACCTGAGGGTCTAGTCTGCCTGGACCCATGAGTCATCCGTCAACTGCCTGCTGCAGAAGACTCTGATACGTACCGCCCCGCGGTAGGTCTCGCTGCTGAAGAAGGCTCAGCAAGAAAGCTCTCAATCAAAAGGTCTCGCTCCAGTACTCCTGCCTGGGTCGGAATGCTGAGGGAGATCAGCGATGCCCTGATCTCATGCCTCAATCCCTGTTCAAAGGTCCAGGCCCGGAATAATGGGTCCCATACCATGTCTGTCGAGTAGCGTGAGAGATCGGTAAATCTCACCGAGTACTGGGCAACAGTCAAGCTGCCCTGCCGCAGCTGAAGAAGCTCCTGGATGTGCACCGCACAGAGGGTGGCTGGGACGAACTCTGAGCGGAAGAGGATCTCAAAGTCTGTCCAGAGAAGAGATGCCTCATCGTGCACCTGGAGCATCAAGATCCACCATCGGCCCGCTGCCGCGTGCAGTAGGCACACTGCGAGGATCACCATGAGGTCTGCTGGTATCCTCACTAACCTGAAAACTCGTACCACTACCTCCATCCAATCCTCGGATACCTGGGGGTCCGTCTCCCCACGGAACCTAGGCGATCGCTGGTGCTGGAACTCGTGCAGTGCACTAAGGCGACATGCATCATCAGCGGCTGGGGCTGGAAGCATCGGTGGCTCGGCGGGTAAAGGTACCGCCGGTGCCTCAGCTGTCAAAGGGCCCTGTACCGAGGCCTCGTCGCTCGGTGGGCTGTCGTCACGCACAACTCTCAGAACCCTAGCTGGCTGCCATCGTGGGGCCATCCTGAAAAGAAACAGGTGCGCCACGATCAAACAGTATACCTGGTGAGCTCACATAAAGTAATCACAAAGAAAACTTGAACACGCATGCAATCAATGTTTTCGTGCATTAAGTCGGAAATCAGAAGTCAGGGTCCTGGTGTACGGATACGTCGGCCGCCGCACCAACACTGGACTCCCTGGACTGATAACCACACTCTATATTCTTAACACTATTGCTTCACTTAGAAAAAAGATCTGAGTCCAAAGTTCTGCGGTAGAACCGAACTACTTTCATACCAATTTGTCACGACCCGTCCTCGGGGCCCGTGCCGTGACTACCCCAAGCCCACCTTCCATAGGCCAGGGGATGGAAACTAGCACCAAGGCATAAATCCCGGTAAAAAGGGAAGGCATTGCCTTTGTAAAGTAAACAAACACCATAGAGAAAGCAAGAAGTAGAAGTAAACACTAAGTAAAAACTGAGTACAACAGTAAGTACAGAAAAGTAAGTGGGCCAGTATACAAACCCAAACTGAAAGTAAAGTACAACTGGAAGGGAAAACAGCAACTGAAAAGTAAAGCCGCAATGTCGAGCTGTCCACTCGAAATCTCACCTGAAGTGTGAGTACAGATATCCTCCAAAGCTCCTCGGGTCCAGCCGTCTGCTCCCAGAACGTCCCGCCCAGTGGTCCACCTCTAGGTACTGTCCTATTCTGCAAGCCTCAAACACGATCAGCGCTGTCCGTCGTCTGCAACCAACACAACGTAGTGCGGGCATAGCCCGTGCAGGGGTGAGTATAAGCTACTTAGTAGGGACTCTGAGACCCCCGAAGGTCTCCCAGAATCCACGAAGGATAATCCACAATGGAAAGATACAATCACGAAGTAATATTCGACACTGCTTAGGTATATGCCCATACATATACCTAAGTCATCAATTCTCATTCGGCTCCAACATTCGAGCCCAAGTACAACTCAATCCACATAGAAAGCCAAAACGAAAATTCACACAGGATATCACAACACAATCCACATAGGAAAGGAAACCAAGATTTCAGCTCACACAGGTATACTTCTTCATATGACGATAGAGATGATCAGATATAGCCACTGATTCATCTAAACCATCAGACCCACAAAGGATCGATATGTACAAACCCCCGCAATGACCCACAAAGGATATGACCCACAAAGGATTGATAGGTAACTAACCCCCGCAATGGCCCACAAAGGATTTGACCCACACAAGATCGATAGGTAACTAACCCCCGCAAAGACCCACACAGGATCGGACCCACACAGGATCTGTAGGCGCTGGCCCACACAGGACCGCTGAACGCTGACCCACATAGGATCAGACCCACACAGGATCGGCAACACTGATCCACATAGGATCGATGAGTGTTGTAGTCGTAGTCGAATCCACTGAGGATCTCTGTACAGTCGTCGTCGTAGTAGTCACAGCCAGCTCTAGGGTTCCCGCACACGGAAAGCTCGTTCAAGAGGGTCCGGTCCACGAGCCAAGAAGCTGATAGATCAACTGACAAATAGTCCGGAGTTGATGTATCCAAAAGTTCCGTTTCATCAAAAGGAACTCAACGTCGCAGACGGCGCGTCAATCGGACGCCCGGTCTGAGAGTTATTGGCTTTTTCGTTCCAGGGGCCCGGTTGTTTTTTAAGGCAAAACCAACTCGACTGTACTCCACCTACGTCCAAACCTCGGGCAGAGTAAGCTAAAAGATTCGTCTCACTTAGAGTAATCCAAAAAAGTCTACGACACATCTATCGGACGTCCGGAGCTCAAGTTATAAGCGTTTCCGCTCCGAGGGCCCGATTGGTTTCATGTACGAACCAACCCGGCTGAACCCAAAGTACTCCGAAACTTTGAGTGTAATATGTTGAAACGACCGTTTCAATCCAAGGATCACATTTCCACTGATGGTGCGTCAATCGGAGGTCCGCATCTCAAGATATGGGCAAAAGACCAAAGAGGTCCGAAAACGGGGGGTCTGGGCCCGGACTGACCCGGCCCAACCCCTCCTAGGTCGGCCAGAACCCGGTCGACCCGAACCGGGTCCGGGCCCGACCCGGGTCTGGGTCCGACTTGGATGGCACGACCCGGCCCGGCCGACGCGGCCCGGCCCGGTCTGGGCGCGACCCGGCTGGCGCTGGCCAGGTGGCCAGCGGATCGGCTCGGCTGTTACGGCCGAGCGAAGCGGGGGCGCGCTGCCCCCATGTGAAGGAGCCACGGCCCCGCGTGAGGCCGCCCTTGCCAGCGGCTACAGCCGGCTGCCGTGTCCCGTCCCCCTCCGGTCCCGCGTGGTCGCAGGACCGCGCCCTGCTGTCGCGACTTTAGTCACGGCGGCTCCTTCCGGCTGCGCGTCGGGCGCCACCGCCACGTGTCGCCGTGCCGGCGAGGCACGCCGGCGGGTTGCTCTACCGACCACCAGACGAGTTCCGGTGGTCAGAATTGCATTCCGTCTTCTCCAAAGGTCCTCCTGGGGTCCGTCCTTCACTGCGAGGACCTCACATCGCCCGTGCAGCTTACTTTGTCATCGCCCTCCAATCTGCACACCAAGAACGAAAGGGCGGTGGGTTCGGACTTGTTTGTTGGTCCGCACCCACCATGTTAGTGGTTTTAAAAGTCTCACAACAAATTTTTAAACAACCGCGGATATAATCACATAAATTAAAATGAACAAAACCCCTACCTCAACGTTGTTGTCGAACGTGAGTTCGTCGTGGAATTGACCGTCATGGAAGAAGAGGATCGTTGCGTCACGGAAGGGGCGTCACTGTCGTCGCGGTACACGATGTCGCGCCGTCAAACTCAATCGGTTGTTGATAGGAGATTGTCACGGGGAAGGAAAGTCATGGAAGAAACGTCGCGGAAGGAGGATCGTCGACGTCGTGGTACACGACGTCGCGTCGTCGATATTCGAGGGTTCAGCGTTCTTCGTCGCCCTTCGTCGAAGGCCGGCGTTCTTCGTCGGCGACGATGCGTTCTTCGCGTTCTTCAACGAAGGAGGATGAAGATCTTCAAGCTTTAGAGTTTCTCCAAAACCTCTCAACAAGCAACCCCTCAAGAAACCTAGTGTTGTTTTTATTTTATTCCCATGCCAACAATTAGAAAAACAATGTTAAGAAACGAACAATTAATTCGATGAATTAACTGTAACGACTTAACTGCCCAATTAAAAGGGGCGTTTAGAATTTAAGAAAACGCACCAGTTGACTTTCATTAAAAAGGAGGTTTTCACGGGTGCGTTACTTAGGGGGGAAGAAATGGTGGGGCTCATGTGGGCCCCACCTCACAAATATCCTACCAAGTGGGTAGGATATTTTGGGTTCCACCCTATCCTCTTAACTTAGCTTAAGTGGCTGTAAGTGAAATAAAATAAAGTTGTCGCACCACTTTATTTTATTTCTTAACTTAACCCCAAAAATTAAAAACCACACCCGAGCAAACGCAACTCTGGAAAAGGTGTTTCTAAGAAAATACCGGCACTGCGATTCCATCGGTGCCCTCGAAATTCAATTTCGAGCACCGATTCAAAAGTTAGACAAACCTGCTCGTTCGTTCATTGAACGTACCCGAGCCAAACTTCAGAAAATGATTCTGGGACACCGGTCCTCGGAATCAGGTTCCGTCAAAAAATGCGTTCTTGTAAAATTCCCAAGAAAATTAAGAAAAAAATTTCCTTGAATTTTACGAGTCTTTACAGAAATGATGCCACATTCAACACTTAATTCATTTGCACTATAATATCTCTTGTCTTGAAACCTCACTAATCAACCCTATTGTGTATTTAAGTCTAACACAAATTACACTCCACTTCTAGATATGGAAAGCCTTATTTATAACACTCACTTCCTGGTCAGGGTCAACATTGCATGGTGGTTATGTTAGGAAAAGGCAAGGTTGTGTTTGGAAATCTTTACATAGAAAGGTTTCACTAGATATTAATGTCTATGGTCTCTGGCTTGGTAGGGGTCTACACCTAGACTGTGGTGGGGAAAATTATCTAGAATACCAAGTCCCTAAAGTCCATCAATGTGGAAAAGGTGAACATAGAGGGGGTTTTCCAATCATCACTCCTTAAGAATCTATGGGATGAAATACTAGTATATAAGGTGTACAAGAGGGAATACACCACTTACTTGGAAAACTAGGCAGTCCTTTGTGTAGCGAAGAGACGAAGGAGCTAATCAGTGAGGTAGAGAAGACATGCAACCAGTACATATTGTATGTAAAGTATTTCTTGTGGGATGAATCACAGTAGGATGAAACAACATCTCTAAACATGTATAAGGTGTTCAAGATGTGTCCTTCACCTAATGCCTCACCCAGGGTTCCATGATTGAAATGATATTCCATATTGATAATGGGAATGAAATGGACCAGTCGATCATGCATGGATTGAAGGATGATATCATGTCTCAAGTCTTGAGAGCTTACACTAGTAAGAAGGGTAGGTTGCAGCTAAGGAACATCCAGTTAAGGCCCATATGGAATAATGATTACATGAATGGATACGATGAAAGGGTTCCTAGCCACGAAATTGACACATAATATGTTAGGGATGAAAATGCAGAGATGTCAGATGTCCCACCTTATGATGCCTCCAAATTCAAGGAATCTGGCCTAGGTACTGACACCATACATGAGTTTTAGGGGAGGTCACACTTGGTCATGAAGAACAACATTATCACCATATTTATGTTCTACAGTGGGTTCTTGATTCTTGACAACCACACCCTATTGACTCAGCATGTGATCAAGTTCATAATCAAACCAATGGGTCATAAGGATCCTAGTAAAGGTATATTCTCAACTAACCTAGTGACAAATCTAGCTTAGAGCTAGATGGAGAGGGTGGTGGATGTAGTGTTGAGGGAGCATAACTCCTTCATGATCGGAAAAGAGATGGATGAGTGATTGTAAAAGGATTCCAAGATGATGTAAAAGTCGAGGAAGGTTATAATAGAGATTGACCCAGAAATTCTTCCCCAGCCTCGACGTCATCTTGGATACCTTTTCTAGCCTCTCATCCATCTCATGTACGATCATGAATGAGTTATGATCCCTCACAACCTAATTCACTACCATCTCCATCCTGCTCTGAGTCATCCTGCCCACTAGGTTAGCTAATAATATACATGTATCATGATCTTTATGGATTACTGTCTTGATTAAAAAGTTGATCACATGATCACTCAACAAGGTCTACTTGTTGAGCCTAAGGAACTCATTGCTAAACACTAACCTAGTGATCATGTTGTTCTTCATGTCCAGGTGCGACCTCTCCCCAGACTCAGGTATTGTGTCAACACCCTGTCCAAAGTAATTTTAGTTTGAGGTGTCATAAGGTGAGAATTATAACATCTTTTCATCACCCCATTCATAGTACTTGTCAATATTTTGGTTGGACATGCAATCGAAGTTCCAATTCATGTAATCATTTTTCCATATTGGCGTTACATGGTTGTTCTTTAGTTGAAACCCACCATTATTCTTTCCAATGTAGGCTCTCATGACCTAATAAGTGATATAATCCTTCATGTCCTACTTGATAGAATCATCAATTTCATTCTCATTTTCAATATGCAGTATATTGTCGATCATGGAACCCCCAAGTGAGACATTAGGTATGGGTCACATTTTGAACACCTCGCACGTGTTTAGGGATCTCGTTGAATCAAACTATGATGGAACCCATAAGAACCCCTTGACATGAACTATTCTCGGGTCACATATCTCCTCTAACTCTCCGGCTATCTCCTGTATCTCTTCGTTGCACAAAAGGCTATCCATGTTTCCAAGGTGAGCCATGTACACTCTCTTATATACCCTGAAGACCAGCACTTATTCCCCTATCTTCATGAGGTGTGAGGATTGGATGAACCTCCCTATGTTCTCCTATGAATATCTAATGGATTCTAGGGACTTGGTATTTTGATGTTGTGTCCCCACTGTAGCATGTGTACAGAACCCTACATGGTAGGACACTATGGACATTAACATATGGTGTAGCTTATCAATGCCCAACTTTCCATGTGCGACCCTGTCCTTACAACCCCATCATTTCCTACCATAACTATCCCATAGTTTTGGAAAACCCTAACTAGGATATCTGCCACTAGGGTGTTGAGGAACCTTGTCTCCTCTTAACTATCCATGAGCCAACACTGGTCGCACACACGCCAATGTCTTGGTATTCCAACCACTTCGTCCATTACATTAGTGAGGATGAAATGTAGCACTTTATATTTCAAAAAAATAATATGAGAAATAATTCCATGACACCATATTTCCTAAAAGTTTTATCTATTGAATGTTAAATAAAAAAGATAGTAGTGGGGGTGATCGTGAAATTCACTCAAGATCTATAATCCATCACAAGAACAAGGGAATTTACAACACAAATGAGGGGGTTGAAATAATGATCCTCTATACCAGACAATGAAGGGAAAATGAATGAATAACACTAACATTTGGATGAATCCTTTATACCCATTTTTGGGTGTTTTTGATCCTAATATGATGTTGAGGATGTCTCTAATGGATCATATAAAGAAACTACCCTGAATCAATGAAATATATTTTTTGAGCCGCCAAATAGAGAGGTTATTAAAGTCCCATCATATTTAGCAAGAATTCCATTCTATCTTGGGAGAGTATGGGGAAACTATCTCTTAAAGGGGCACTAATATCCTCAGATTCATATGATCGTGGATTCGATTAACTCTCCTACTCTCTAAGAATGAATGTCCTTGAAGATGATATGTGCAGTCATGGGACCATCCAAATAACAAAACCATCCATTGCTAATAGGATCAAAATTCCTTCATCCAAGCTCTTATGAAGTCTATATACGGAAAGGGATGGATGAATAAAGTTTTTTGGTTTAAAATAGAGATATAATTAGGGATGGATAGGTTCCGAGATCTACTAAACAATTCAATGATTGGAAGAGATTGGTAATCTAGGACAAACATGGATATATGAACCATTTGTGGTATTATTTTGTAGATCCAATCTTTTCTAGAGAGTCAAATAGTGCTAGATATCCATAAAGATTCTCTCATTGTTTTGGAGACAACAAAATTAGCGGTATTGGGTGATGAATGGCACTTAGAGAAGATGGGGATCTGCCAAGTAGGGATGATTTGAATGCCCTGCTGACTAGTAGAGGCTAATATTTCCATGGATATGAAGAAGAAGAAGCCATCCCTGACAGATTTGAGGGGACCTCATCCCCTGAAATGGGCACGTAAATAGGTGATGGATCCATGCATGGTCACTGGAATGATAATTTAGTCATTATTATATTCATATTAACTGTATGTAATTATAATGATTTTAATCATATAAAACCTTTATAAGAAAAAATATTTCTCAATTTGGAGATATCATTTCAAATATATTGATGAACTCAATGACCTTAATTCTAAAATTACATGAACACTATAATATGAAACTTCTAGGGAATTCGAAATCATTAGATAGTGACCATCTTGTTTCCATTTTACTATTTTAAATTTGGTATCATCAACCCCATAAGCTCAACAAATCAAACATAAGAAAAATTTAAACGATAAATGAGTAATAAATGAAAATAAAATAATTAAAAGGTATAAATATATTTAAATTGAAAAGGTGAATATTCTTAAACCATTAACAATTATTATATAATTATTTTATAGGATATTAAACATATAGTGAAACACCGGACTTGAGGTAATTTTTTTTCTATATATCCATTCATTTCATGTATTTTTCCTCTAGTTTTCATATTCTATTTATTTTTCATTTTAAGGGAATTAAATGTATACATTATAGTCCCTCCAACATTTTTGAAATATTTATGGACTCTTTTATTATCTTATAGATTTATAGATCATACCTTACATATCCATAAGGAGTCTCTCCAACTCTTTTTAATTTAGGTAGTTATATTCCATATCCCCTAATATCTATACTTGAAAAACTATGTTAAATAAACTATGGGGGTGAATCAGGGTATCACATATTAAAATAACCTCTCCTTCAGATCTTGTTTTTTCATAAAAAAAACTCATCTATAGTGACCCTAGCCTTTTACATATAACATTACATGATTTTATGCATAATTATACATCAGAGTAAGATCCAAGGATCCTGAAGTCTAGTGTCTTGGAAGACTGGTCACATAAAACAGAAAACATGGAACTAAACAAAACATTTCATTACTTAGTCATTATAAAGAGCCCTTAACTTTAATTGTGCTCATAAATCTTCATATGATAACTTGGGGATAATAAAAACAAAGAGATGAGCTAAAATCCAAATAATAGAATAAAGATAAGAATAAATCCATAGCACATGGGTTAGGAACATGACATAATGAAATAAAAATGAATGTAACATAAGGGATCATAACTTATAAACATGGATTCATATAAACATATAATCATAGAATTGTGGTTGAAACATAAAACATGACTTTAGTATGTGTTAAGGCTATCCTCCAAGATTGTCTCCCATAGTAGCACATGCCAAGGCTAACCGCCAAGACCGCCGCACAAAACATCTCATGAGACTTAACTTTACCCAATACATTGGAGTGCTATCTGGGAACACCCATCTTAACATGTTCACGAATATGCTTTCTACATTAATAATCATAGACAATTCCATCATACATAAATGTAAGGGAATCTGTAGAGAGAAATGGCTATCACATTCATGACATAAAGCATAATGAATGGCGTATGAGAAAAGTGTCCATGATAAGAAGTAATTAAAACATACATGGAAATTAATAAGGTAAAATAGGCATATATACTGGTAAGTGATATAAAATATAATTGAAAACACATAAGAAGTGTATTTAGGAAATTCTTATCATTAAAACCATAAAATGTGATTTTATGGAAAACACTAAAGAGATTTTAAAATAGAAAAGGTAATAATCTTTTAAATAAGACCAGAATTGAACCAATAAGGTTTTCATAATAAAAATAAAAATTTTATAAAGACAATTTTTTCTTAAAATAGAGTATATAGTGCACTTGAAATTGAGTAAAAATTTGGTAAGTTACCTTAAAACGGGTTTGCTTAGTGGGAAGTATCGAGGCGGGAATCACTTAAAACATGTATATCCCCAAAATAGAATGAGGGATGGATTGTGAAACATGATTTTGGATCATATAAAAATGATGTATAAGTTTTATATAAAATTAAATGACAAATTCATTTGGGTAAAAATAAAGATAGAGAAACCTGAAGGAATAAAGGTGGTTTAGGTAGAATTCCTTACAGATTATCAGCATGATATTAGGTGTACTTAAAAGAGATTAATGAGAAATAAAGGGATTTATCAACTTTTATAAATCATGATGAATGTATATGTGAGGTTCTTAATCATACCCCATCATTATTAATTATACATAAAAGGGCATAACATAGAAGACAATCTCGAATAAAAGTGAAATGGAGAGGATCCCTTACCTTAAGTCCAGCAGTGTTGTCTACATGTATTAATGACCTGAATAAACAAACTATGTTTTTTAATTAATAATTACAGAACCTAAAATATATTTAATTTATTTATTATAACCCTTTTTAGTTCATTTATTACCTTTTTTATTGGTTATAAGGTTCAATTTCATTGTCCTTGTCTGTTTTCTTGCTTAGTTTTTAATGATCAGTTCATGTTCGGATAAACACTTATAATGAAAGTGGTTGTCCAGAATTTAAGTTGTATTTTATTATTGAAAATACAAGATATTACATGGTTATAATAATGAATTTGGTTATTTGGAGTGAATCTGAATTATTATATAAAACTGTAGTGATAATCATTTTGATTAATCAGTGGGTTTTTATTTTAACAAACATGTTTTTATAACATAATACCATTTGTAAAAAAGGATTAAAGAACCTTAAATAGGATGTTTTACAAATATAATAATCTTTTTTAACTATAACACATATGGTTTCATTACTAGAATTAATTATTATAATATAAATTGACAAATTTTTAACCTTGAATGTGCTGAATGAACACATCTCAAACAATGTTTTCATTTCTTTCAAATAAAAGATGGGTAAAGGGGTGGAGATAATGAATTATCCCATTATTATAATAGAATTAATGTACATGTATGTTTCTGGAGTTATTGTACCATTTGGGTGAAGTTAGTCGAGGAAAGAAAAAAGAAAATAAAAGAACATAAAAAATAAAATAATTGGAAAGAGGAATTTACCTCTTGAGTTTAACTCCTTTGAGAAAATCTTAAGTGGAGAAGATTTGGTATTTTGAACAGACTAGGGGATGTTGGATGTGGTTAAGGAGATTGGGAGGATATTTTGGTAGAATATTGGAAAGGCACAAGGCTTGAGGGGAGTGGAGAGAAGAGGGAGTGAATGGGGTTTTATAGTGGAGGAGTGGAGGGTTTTTATAATTTTTTAATCATTAGTTTATTAATTTCCTTCTAGACCAGAAAAAGTGATTATTCCATGATCAAAAAGAGTAATATGGGCATGTGAGTTTGAACCAATTTCCATTTACATAATCTATTACTCAATCATGATGTATAAATTGAGGTTTTAGCATTTATTGTGAATTATTGGATTTTACTATTCATAAAAATTCAAGTATTTTAGAAAAATCCCAAAAGTTCACCCAAAACATTTCTAAACATGTATAATCCACAAATGAAGTCCATTTTTTGAAAATAATTTTTTATATATTAGGAATTTAATAATTAATTAAAATCATAATTTACTTGAAAAATATAAATTTTAAAACGTTTATTTTCTTAATCCTGTATATAGGTATATCGTACTTCCACTTGAATATTATTTATATAATATCATAGGTAATGTTACTATTCATTAGGGTATGTCACTATTCATAATGGTAATATTACTATTTCATAAGCATATGTTACTATTCACCAAAAATTAAATTTTTCTTATTGGTCTCCAAATAACTTACTGATCACAACCGTGTATGTCAGATTTTTGAAATTAAAATTATAGAAGAGACAAACTTATGTTTAAAGGTCACATAACACTTATTAATTCATTATGTTGTGATTTAATGTGATTATGACATATTTATAAAAAATAAATTTCCATTGAAAAACATTGTGTCGTTATATTCTTCCCCCCTTAAGAAATTTCTCCCTTGAAATTTCATTTTACATTCTAGGCTATAAATAGGTGTAGGTAATTTTCCTTCATTACCTCCTCCAGTTACCATGTCGACACTCCGTAATTATGGTTCCGCCATAGTACCTTGACCAGGTGAGTAGTCTTGTTATGTATAAGTTTATCTCTATGATCTAAGATCTTCACTGGATTCTCCTCATAAGAAAGATTATTCTCCTAATAAACCACCTCTGAAGAGAGTACATGTGAAAGATACGATATGTACTTTCTTAAGATGGATACATGGAATACATCATGTACTTTGGACATAGTAGGTGGAAGTTCCAGTCGATAGGCCACAACTCTAACTCGATCAAGGATCTCAAAGGGTCCAATGTACTTGGGACATAACTTCCCTTTATTTCCAAACCTCATGAGATTCTTCCATAGAGATATGTGTAGAAATACCATGTCTCCAACTTTGAACTCCAGGTCTCGTTGATGATTGTCTGCATAACTATTCTATTGACTTTAGGTTGCCTTCATATGTTACTAGAATGGTTTTAACCTTCTCTACAATTTCTTTAACCATTTCAGGTCCTATAAACTTACGCTCACTGACTTCATCTAAACATGTCGGTGTTCTACCCCTTTTATAATAAAGGGCTTCATATGGTTCCATTTAGATTCTTGAGTGGAAACTATTTTTGTAGGATAATTCAACCAATGTAAGATGTTCATCGCATCCTATTTTTAGTGCTATAGAATATGAATTCAACATGTCTTCTAGTGTCTGAATCCTCCACTAAGATTGGCCATCAGTTTGAGGATGATAGGCCGTACTGAAGTTCAGTTCAGTGCTTAGAGAATGTTGGATACTTTTCTAGAACATCAATGTGCATCTAGGATCATGATTGCATACAATAGATAGTGGTACTCCATGAATCCTTACCACTTCATTGATGTAAATCCATGCAAATTGATCCAATGAGAAGTCATCTAGAATTCTGATAAAGTGAGATGTCTTTGTAATATGGTCTACAATGATCCATATAATGTTGTTTACTTTGGATTTCCTTGTATGTAGAGTAATGAATTCCATGTCAATGTTATCCCACTTCGATGTTGGTATGGGTAGTGGTTTTATCATCCCCTTAGACTTTTTCCTATTAGACTTCACTTACTGACATACCCGTCACCTTAATGTATATTTATCAATACCCCTTTTCATATTTCCCACCAAAGGTTTTCTCGATGATCTCAATACATCATTGTGCTCCCTGGGTGGATAGAGAAGGTCGAACTATGTGCATCATTCAAAATCTCCTTTTTTATCTCTGGATCGGATGGTGCACATAATCATGACCCAAATCTTACAACTCCTTCCTCATCAATCATGAACTCAGAGGATTTCCCACTTTTGATAGATCACATCTTTACTTTGAGAATCCTTTTTTTATTCATGAGGAATGGTTGATAAATCATTTGAGAAAGTATTGATGATGTTCCTACCTTAATAGTTCTCATGTCCATCCTCTGAAAATCTAAGAAGATCAGATCCTTTTAAATTCTAATCATTGATAAAGATTCAAGATCCTTTCTACTTAGAGCATCTGCCACATTATTTTCCTTATCGAGATGGTAGTGGATTGAGCATTCATAATACTTTATAATCTCTATCAATCTTTTCTGGTGCATATTATACTCTTTTTGTGTGAATATATATTTTATACTCTTGTGGTAAGTATATATATCACACTTTTCTCCATATAGAAAATGCCACGAGATTTTCAATGCAAATATCACAACCACCAACTCCAGATCATGTGTGAGATAGTTTTTCTCATTTATTTTCATCTGCCTTGATGAGTATGCTATCACATTATCATTTTTCATTGGCACATATCCTAAAACCTTATTTAAAGCATCACTGTACACCACAAAGATTTCTCCACTTGTTGGGAGTTTGAGTACTAGTGTAGTGATTGGCCTCTTTTTTAACTCTATAAAATAGTCTTCACATTCCTGAGTCCAGAAAACATTACTCCCTTCCATGTCATCTTGTTCATTTGGTTTTATCATCGTGAATAGTTTTTCACAAATCATCGATAATAGCTAGCTAGACCCAAAAATATGTGGATCTACATTGTATATGTTGCCATGGACCACTCTTTAATTGCCTTTTTCTTACAAGGGCCCACATATATCTCCTTGCTGGTGATAACATTCCCCAAAAATGATACTTCCTCCATCATGAAATCTCATTTATTTTTCTTTGCATACAAATTATCCCTTTAGAAAGTCATTAACATAATATTCAAATGCTCCTCATGTTCTTCCGTGATCATGGAGTATATCAGAATATCATCAAAATAGACAACCTAAAATTTGTCAAGGTAATCTCTAAAGATTAAATTCATTAAATCCATGAATATTGTTGGAGAATTATTGAGTATGAAGGAAATAACTATGAACTTTTAATGTCCATACCACATTCGAAAGGAAGTCTTGGGAATATCTTCTTTCCTTACCTTTAATTAGTGGTATAATGATCGAAGGTCCACCTTAGAGAAATAACTGGCCCCATGAAGCTGATCGAACAAGTCATCTATCCATGGAAGGAGATGCATGTTCTTTTTAATGATTTTATTGACATCAAAATAATGAATGTATATGCACATTGATCCATCCTTCATCTTGACAAAGAGGACAGGCGCACACCATGGTGAATCACTTAGGCATATAAAACCCTTCTCCATATTCTCTAGTAACTGCCTCTTCAGCTCTTCTATCTCTATGGTGGCCATTCTATAAGGTGTCTTTGATATAGGTAGAGATCTAGGAATAAGATAAATTGATATCTGAACCTCTCAATCAGGAGGAAGACCAGTAAAATATTTAGGGAAAACATCAGTGTAATCCCTCAAGAAGGTCATGTCTTCAAGCATGATTCTTTCCTTTGTCTCAATAATTTGAGCCAGATAAGCTTGCTCACAAGGTATCAATATCCACACATGAGATGATGACTATAAATGAGATTCATCTTCATCCTTACACTTTTAAATAATTTTAGGATGCTTCAGGATGTGAAGAGTGATCTCCCTTTCCAGACAGTTGATGTTGGATTTGTATAAAGATAACCTATCCATTCCCAAAATAACATCATACTTCACTAAAGGAAGTATGACAAGATTTTATGGGACGTTCAGTCCACAAACATTAACAAGGAGGAGTTATAAATCATGGATGCAATAATTTCCCCATTTAATATTCTCACAGATAACTTTTCCTCTAAATTTTGAGGTGGTGTTTCAATAGATCTACTAAACATGCAAGATATGAAAGAATGTGTAGAACTAGAATCAAATAGTACGTTCGCTATTCTTGAATGAATAACTAGCATACCAATCCACACATCGTTGTCTGGATCCACCTCAAAAGAAGTGATAGCATAAGCCCTTATTTATTTCCTTATAGGTTGTTGTTGATTTCCTCTGACAACCCTCAGCTTAGGGAAATTGTTCTCATAATGCCCATGCTCTTTGAAGTTGTAACATTGCACCAATGGCTGAGCGTTGATCTAAACCTTCCTTTCTTCTTCCACATTAGCAGGACTTTTCATATCCCTTTGGAAGTTCTTGGATAGTTGTCCCAACTTTCCACATTTGAAGCAATTCTGGGTTCTCTTTAGACAGTTCTCGAGATTTTTCTTCCCACAACTTTTACATATAGGATATTCGGGCTTCTTTCCACCATGGAATTTGATTGTTGAACCACCCATGTTGTTCTCCAGTTTTCTCTTCTTATCACTGGGCCCATGAGACCAGTGAGATTCTCCAATATCTATTTCAAACTTGAGGGAATAATGGAAAATATCTTCATAACTGTCAAAGTCTCAGATTTCCAACACCTTCTGAAGACTCGGCTTTAGCCTGATAAAGAAGAGATCAACCTTTCTTTCTGTGTTAATGACAAATCCAGAGGCATACCTTGCAAGTCTTGTGCGGTTTTCTTCATATGCCCTGATGGACTCATCTTCTTTCTGCTTCAGACAGAGAAACTCTCTTTCCATCTTGATATGGAGGGTTTGAGGAAAATATTTATTAGAAAACATCCTCTTTAATTCCTCCTAATAAATGGTATAAATTTCTTCTTGGGGATTCATATTCTTGGTCAATGTCCACCACTGATCATCTTCCCCATAAAAACGATAAACTGACAGTACAACATTCTCTTCTTCTAAGCACAGGAGGATGGAGAATATAATTTCAATTTATTTAATCCACTTTTCTATAAGGAGGGGATCAGAAGGTCTTTTAAACATGGGAGGCCGTTTCCTCATAAAGGATTATATGACAACATTTTTTTTCCTTGGAGGAGGAGGGAGTTCCACATGATTCAAGTTATTATTCATAAACTGAGCCAGCTGAGCAAGTACTGTCACGTAGTTTTGAGCACATGTTCCCACCATATCAGGCATATCATTAGGGAAATCTTAACATTTCCTATCACATTGGTTGTTGGAATGTGTTATTCTATTTCCTGACATTAACTAAGAAAAATAGTGTACAATTAGAGGGCTTGAATACTTTACTATTGATCATAAAAAATAATTCCTTGAACATAAGAGGATAAACCTGTAAAGGATAACTATATCCTATTATTGCAATTTTGTAGGTTTAAATCTAGGTTATCCCTAATATATTTCTTATCTTATATTATAATGGGATTTTTTTATTCCCCTAATATTGGTTTTTACAAAGCCAATGAATTTACTAAATCATATCCCTTGGGAGTTTCAATACCAAGAGTGCAGAAAGGCCAGTTGTTGTGTACTAGGATACCCCACGTCAAGCCCGAAACTCCTTACTGAAGATTTCACTCTTAGGTACATTTTTTCCAAAGCCGCCTCTGCCTATTTATATCCAGAAAGGAATGTATTTCCCTGATAATCCATTTACTCTATACTTAACAAAATTTAGGGATGTTTTCTTATACTTTGTCTCATCCATAAGGTTCTTAATAAATTTATCTATTCCTAATATCTAAAAATAACTAAACCATCCCCTGATACCTACTATAGAGACCATAGCCTTTTCATATAACAATAAATGATTTTAAGCATAATTATACATCAGAGTACAAGCCAAGGATCGTGATGTTTAGTGTCTTGGGAGACCAGGCACATAAAACTGAAAAAAATAGAACTAAATAAAACATTTCTTTATTTAGTCTTCATAAAGAGCCCCTAAATTTCATTTTTCTCATACATATTCATAGGATAACCTGGGGATAATAGGAAAAAAGGGATGAGCTAAAATCCTAGTAAGGGAATAATAATAAGAATAAATCCATAGAACATGGGTTAGGAACATGAAATAAAGAAATAAAAAGGGATGTAACATAAGGGATCATAAAATATAAACATGGATTCATATAAACATTGATAAATAGAAATGTGTTAGAAAATTAAAACATGACTTTATTATGAGTCAAGACTAACTTCCAAGATTGTTTCCCATTGTAGCATAAGCCAAGGCTAACCGCCAAGACCTTCACACATAACATCTCATGAGACTTAACTTTATCCAATGTATTATAGAAATATCTGGGGGCACCCATATTAAAATTTTCATGAATATTCTTTCCACATAAATAATAATACACAATTCAATCATACATAAATGTAACATAACCCATGGAGAGAAATGGGTATCACATTCATGACATAAAGCATAATGAATGGGTGTATCATAAAAGTGTCCATGATAGAAAGGAATTAAAAAAACATGGACATTAATAAGGTAAAATATTAATATAGAATGTTAAATGATGTAAAATAGAAGTGACAACATTTAAGAAGAGTATTTAGGAAATTCTTAGCATTAAAACCTTTTAGTGCGGTTTTAAGGAAAACACTAAAGAGATTTTAAAATAGAAAAGGGAAAAATATTTTATATAAATACAAAAGTTAACCAATAAGGTTTTAATAATAAAAAGACCTATTTTATAAAGAAAATGGTGGCTTAAAAAATAGTATATATTTCATTTCAAATTGGGTAAAAATTTGGGAAGTTCCCTTAACACGAGTTCACTTACTGGGAAGTATCGATGAGAGAATCACTTAACATCATTATATACCCAAAATAGAATGAGGGATGGATCTTGAAACCTTATTTTGGATAATATAAACATAATTTATAATTTTTAAATAAAAATAAAATACGACTTCATTTGGGTGAAAAGATAGATAGAGAAACTTGAAGGAATAAAGGCGGTTTTGGTAGAATTCCTTACGGATTATCGGCATGATATCAGGTGTACTTAAGAGGGATTAATGAGAGAGAAATGGTTTTATAATCTCTTATAAATAATTAGGATAGTATGGTGGAGGTGCATAATCATACCCCATCACTAGTAATTACACATAAAAGGGCATAACATAGAGGACAATCTTGAATAAAAGTAAAATAGAGAGGATCCATTACCATAAGTCTGGCGGTGTTCTCCACTTGTTATTAACGACATGAATAAAATAATAGGTTTATTAATTAATAATTAAAGAACCTCTTATATTTAATTTATTTAGTATAAACTTTTTTATTCCATTCAAGACCTTTTTGATTGGTTATAAGGTTCAATTTCATTGTTCGGGTCTGTTTTCTTTCTTGGTTTTTAACGATCGGTTCATGTTTGGATAAATGCGTATAATGAAAGTGTTTTTCCAAAATTTTAGTTGTATGTTATTAGTTAAAATACAGGAGATTAAATGGTTATAATAATTCATTTTCTTATTGGGAGTGAAGATGAATTATTATGTAAAACCATAGTGATACTCGTTTTGGTTAATAGGTTGGTTTTGATTACAACGAACTTGTTTTGATTTATAACATAATACCATTTGTAAAAAAGGATTAAATAACCTTAAATAGGATATATTACATTTATAATACTTAGTTTCAACCATAATAAAAAAAATTCATGACCATAATTAATTATGATAATAGAAATTGATAAAATGTTTTCCATTAATGTGCTAATTTAAAACATCTCAAATGGTGCTTTCATTTCTTTCAAATAAATAATGGGGAAAGAAGAGAAGATAATGAAATATCCCATTAATATAGTATAATTAAATTACATGTATTTTAATGGAGTTATCATACCATTTGGTTTATGGGAGGTGAGGAAAAAAACAAGAAAAGAAAAGAACTTAAAAGAAATAATAGTTTTGGAAAGAGGAATTTACCTCTTAAGTTTAACTTACTTGAGAGCCTCTTAAGAAGAAATGATTTGGTATTTTGAAGAGAAAGGGGATGGTGTACGTGGGGAAGGATCTTTGGAGGATATTTGGGAAGAATATTGTTAAGGAACAAGCCTTGATAGGAGTGGAGAGAAGAGGGAGTGAGGGGGTTTTATAGTGGAGAAGAGGAGGGTTTTCATAATTTTTTAATCATTACTTTATTAATTTCCCTAAAGACAAGAAATACTGATTATTACATGACCAAAAACAGTAATAAATGAAAGTTATTTCTAAAAAATATCCATTTACATCATCCATGACTCAACCATGATGCAAAAATTCAGGTTTTATCATTTATTGTGAATTATCAGATTTTACTATTCATCAAAAAATCTAGTATTTTAGAAAAATCCCAAAATGTCACCATACCCATTTTTCTATGTTCAGAATACAAAAATTAATTCAATTCTTCAAATGCAATTTTTTTTATGATTAATTTAATATTTAATTAAAATCATAATTTACTTGAAAAATAATGATTCTAAAACGTTTATTTTCTTATTCCCACATATTGGTATATCGTACATCCACTTGAATATTATTTATATAATATCATAGGTAAGATTACTATTCATTAGGGGATGTAAATATTAATAATGGAAAAATTACTATTAATTAGGGTATGTTAATATTAAACGAATATTTTTTTTTCTTATTAGACTCAAAATAACTTACTGATCACAACCGTGTATGTCAGATTTTCGAAATTCAAGTTACAGAAGTGAAAACATTAGGTTTAAAGGACACATAGAAATTATTAGTTCATTATGTTTTGATTTCATGTGATTATGAAATATTTAGAAGAAGGAAATTTCTATTGAAAAACATTGGGTCGTTGCATCATCTCTCTCTTTCCTATAACAATGTATGAATAGAAATGAAAGCCTGCACTAGAAAAAAAATTACATAATTCACCCACATTGAACTAAATTCATGGTGCATTAGTCTATACTCAAGATTAACATAAACCTTATGGACTGATACAATAAACCTAGAATCATATTTCATCAACAAGAGTTCATCTGTAATAATGGGAGAATGTCTACCCGAGCAACTCTACTCTGGTAGGGAGGTATGACTCTCCCATTTACGAGTCTTTCGATATTTGGAATATGCACATATAGATGTCGATGCAAGGGAAATGCCTTTTTCTAAATCCAAATTCTGTTTTTTTATTGGCTATGGTGTTGGGGAGTTCAGTTTCTACTTTTGGGATGATCAGAACAAGATGATCATCAGAATCCAAAACATGATATTTGATGAAGGAGTCACGAACAATGACCGTCATGCATTTGAATTTGATGGTAGGAACCAAGAATCGTACTATCATGAAAAAGTGGATCTTAAAGGTGTACCCAATCATGTGACACCCAAACTAATGGAGCCAACCCCTCTATTGGAGTTGAGGATATCAACAAGTGTGACAAGGCATATGCAGAGGTATTCAACATCCTTACATTATTTTTTATTGACTAACAGTGGATGTAGAGATCCAACCCCATAAGGCCTAGAGATAGTGTTTTCTACTAATTAAATTGGCACGATTATAAGTAATCATGCCCCAATGGACCACTTAATTTAGTAGTCCTTGTAAACTAGATACATAAATGAGTCTTATATTATAAAATCATACACTAATTAAAACATGTTTTTTTCTTCTTTATAATTAAATAACTTTAAGGATAACTCTAAAACATCTATTAAATCCCTCAATATCTTTCATAGTATTCTTATTGTATTCCTAGGTAAGGAAACCTAGTAAGGGTGAGTTTGAATGACTTTTAAGGGAAAAGTATAGCTGAAGCAATAATGAATCAATGAGATTAATAATAATTGAATGGTAAATAGTATAACACAAATATGATATAATCTAAAAACTAAGAAGGAAGTGCATAAACAATATGAAAAGGTAATAAATGCAACCACATGAAATTAAAATAACTATATAAAGAAAAATAAATATGGAAATGAAAGAAACTAAAACACATTCAATTTAATCAATAAACTGAAAATAAAATGTATCCAAATATATTTCGGTAAAAAAAATCATGGATAAATAATAACTGAAACAAAATGAGGGGGATGCTTAATTATTGGACATCATGTTTCTCAAGAACATGATACCTTTACTATCAAGAGATTTCTTAAAAATTTCCAATTTGAGAGAGTAATTTGTACCATGAGACTATCGATGCAATGAGGGGATTTCATTAACTGGTCTCCAACTCGTAGAGCTTTCATTAACTGGACTCTAACCCATAAGACATGCATTAACCAGTACCCAACCCGTATAGTGAGTGTCCAAATCATTTAAACAAACAATGTTTTTGATAAAATATTTTCATTGAATAAACGATACATATTTATCAATATTTCCCTAAATAATCAAATAACTTTCAATGTAAATACCATATGGAAAATGTATTATGTTTTATGCAATAATCATATCAATGAAAACTGATGTGGACATTTAGTTCAAATTCAATGTCAAATGATCATAGAAAATTTAATATTTAGAGGGGACTAAAATAAATCACGTAACTGAATGTGAATACTATCCCTGGAGAAATAAATCATAATCCATCCATAAGAAGATTAAGGATGGTATCAACACCACATACCACAAGTGGAGTAAAATAAAGGGTTGCTATCATTAATGAATGGAAACAAGATAAAAAGATCTTTTAATAACATTTTTTGGAAAATATCCTTTTATTTTGAAAAAAAATTCATCAAAAATCACTTCTGAATATATTTTATTTAAAAATTAACCTTTTAGAAATGAAAATTAATATTCAATGAAATGATTCCAGGTTGATCTATAAAAGTCATATGAGGTAAAAAGAACATTTATTTTGCACGATTAAAGGTTAAAAAGATGCCTTGTTTTGAAATTGTAAAAAATATTCCTTTGAAAACATTGGTAAAAGACAAAATGGGTAAAAATTTCTTTACTAAATCATTTTAAAAAAATTCTTGAAATCATTTTAATAAAACATGGTTTTTAAAAGAAAAAAAAATATCTCTCAGTAAATAGAGAAACAAAGTCGAGTTTTTTTAAAAACATTCTCTAAAAAACTTTGAGTACCAAAGAGTAGAAAATGGTACTAATACATGAAAATAGAAATGAATAACCATATGAGAGAAACATAAAGGTTTTATTGTGAAATGTTCATATAATATATTTCTATGTTGTATACAACTACTTAAATAATTAAGTTTACATCAGGTGTTTTGATCAAAATAGGTTTATGGGTCAAAAAAAACATTGGTAGGTCAACTATGGTCTAAGGGGTCATTATATAATATATATAAAATAATAATCCTAAAATAATTATCATATTTATAAATAAGTTATACTTTAACAAACATCATTGAATATGGTTATGAAAAATGAATCAACATTACAACCATAGAGATAATAAGCCATACATATGCATGAGCAATGTTCTCATTTTTCTATGATCATTATGGATAGAAGATAAGTAATAATATTTATTTCAATAATGGTTGGTATATCATAAATACCATTTTATTTAATCATATATAATTTTTTTTGTTTTTCTTGTTATGTAAATGTAATCACATCATGTTGAGTAGGTGGTAGTCCACATGTCCACAAACAACGTTATCACTTTTTAAGTGAGTGAAAGGGTAATAATGAAAATGATATATATATAGTATTTTTATAGAAATTTAATAATGTAATGAATTTAATATATAGATATTTATGTCAATTATGTTTAATTGTAACCATCCTTTATACATCCCATGCTTAGTGTGAATAAATCACATTACTTTAAGGGGTAGTTGTCCACACTTCCTCAAACAATCTTATCGTGTTAACATAAATTGAAAATTATTAGTGGTATGTGCAATAAAAGGATTGAATTAAATATAAATAAATAATAAATATCATATATATCATATATATAATCATATTTTCCATTATAATGACCACCATGAGAGGTGGTAAAGGAAAAATTAACAGTCATCATTTCGTGTAGTTGTAGTTCACCATACACCGAAATAGTATGTTTATTAACCATTAGATGGATGTGTGTGTATGTTTATGTAGAAAACTTAGCATAAAAAATACTAGTATATTGAGGATAGTAGTGTTCTTATACAATAATCGAATAATAATTACTGAGGGTCTGTAGAATGGAAATAAAACTAAAAATCTCAAGAATGTTTGTTACCTCTTAATGGGGTAACTCCTTTTGGTTTGATCCAAAAGCTTCCTTATGTTGATTTATTCCCAAGGTTAGGCTTCTAGGATTAGGTTAGGGATTTTAAGGAGTTATTTGTGTAGACCATGGTAGATCCAAAGTGTCTTGAGAGTTGTAAAGAAGTGGGAGGAGAGGAGTTTCTTTTATAGTGGAGGAGGAGTGTCACGCTTGTAATATTTTGACAAGGGACTTCCATTCACATTTTTAATGTTAAAAGTGTCTCCAATAATGGCCCAAATTATAAAACATGGAGTATAGGGTCGAAATTTCATTAGAAAATATCTCTTGTAAAATTTTATAGGTCATTTTGGGCCTTAAAGATATGTTTTAGTTCTTTATTAGGTTTAAATTAACCATAATTGTTGAACTTAATTTTAATCACTTTCACTAATATTTCTAGTAAAAAATAGAGATGGTATTACTAGAAATTATAAATTATTCTAATTAAAAATATGGAATTCACTTTTTAAATTACAATCATATAAATGGCAGAAAATAATTTAAAATTATTCCCACTGGCGGGACAACAATGCATGTTTTTAAAGTAAAAACGTCTGAATGTTTTCTACGTTTTATAATAAATTTAAAACCGAAATTTAATACAAAGACATAAATTGTATTAATTGATAAAAATATTATCTAATTAAACTTAAAAAACAATTAATAGTGTAATTTATTCTTATAAATAAATTATATTAAAAATAAAATTTTAACTAAAAGTTAGTATTTTAACTATTCATTAAAAAATGGAATGTTTTAGAAAAATATTAAAAAATTACAGAAAAATAATCCTTGTGTTTATATTTAAAATATAAAATTTAATTTTTTTTATATTTAATCATTTAAATTAATAAATTCATATATAAAATTTGTTCTCAATTAAAAGGCAGTAAAATTGCCTTTATAAAAATATTGGTTTTTATGTGTAAAATAGAGTTTGTTCTTAAGTTATATCTATAAAACCTAATAGATTTATATCTTAAATATTTTATTGATTATATAACATATATATATATTTTAAATCATTAACTAATTTTAATTAAGTATTTTTATTAAGAAAAATTCATTTTGAAGCATAAATATAATATTATTATTTTTATATCCAATTGGTTCTTATTTTCAATTCTCATGAATTGATTTTATATTTATATAAACTATAAATTTTCATATGTTAGTTAATACTATTCATAATCACTAAAAAAGTCTAGGTTATTTCATATTATATTAAATAATAATATTTTAATAATACATTGTTCATTGGTGAAACTCGGTCTTGCGTGTAACACTAGCTATCGAGGATGATCACTCTTGTGTGTAACACAAGATATTGGGGAATGTCTCTATTTAATGAAATGTAAGATAACTTAGTGTTGTGTTCATTACATGATATATCATGTATTGAAAATATTTGAAATAGTAAATATATTATAAGTATCATGATATTATATTACCTTACACGCTTGGTGTCACATGTGATACACACTATCGAATACAATTCCGTATTTTATAAATTTGGGGTGTTATAGTAGAGAACAAAAATTAAAACAAGAGGGAGTTCGCTATGAAGGAGGAGATGTCTTTATTATGTGAAAAAAATACTTGGGAGTTGACACCTCTACCACAAAGAACGAAAGTATTATGGAACAAATGAGTATATTTGGTCAAGGAAAGATCTGATAGAAATTTGAGGTATAAGGAAAGGATGGTGACAAAAGGTTTTCAACAGAAGGAAGGTACATATTTCACTAAATATTTCTAAACTATAATGAATATTACCACCATCAGAGTGGTACAAAATATTGTTGAATCTAAAAACTTATATCTAGAGCATCCTGATGTCAATACTACTTTCCTTTATAGTGATCTAATAGAGGAAATCTATATGCATCATATAGAGGGATACATTTAATCAAGGGAAGTAAGTCCTAATGTGAAAAATACGAAAGTGATTATATTGGTTGAACTAGTCACCTAGAGATTGGAATAAATTTTTTGATTCATTTATGACTAAAACTTAATATAGGGTGAAATGAATAAATGTTACTATACTATGTATTTTGGTGATGAATACATTATAATACTTTTATATGCGGATGAAATTATCATTATAGGATAATGTATGATGAGGATTGACGAGAGGAAAGGGAATCTCACTAAGGAGTTCGAGATGATAGATCTTGGAAAGATGTCAAAAAATTGGGGATAAATATCAAGAGGGACCATGCTACTAAAACCTTAATGCTATCACTGACTGGCTACATTAGGAAGGTTCTGAGAAAATTCAGTATGTTGGAAGAAAAACTAGTGTGTATTACCATGGAAATCCATTTCAAATTATCAAATGAGAAATCACCGAAGACTATATAATAGGTTGAGTACATGAAAAATGTTCCTCACGCATCAACCATTGGAATCCTGATGTATGTCGTGGTCTATACTGGAACCGACATTTCTAATGCAGAAGGAGTTGTGAGAAGGTACAGGAATTACCATGGAAAGTAACATTGGGAATTTGGGGAGTGGATAATGAGATACCTAAAGAGAATCAAAGAATTATCTCTATACTTTGGGAAATAAAATTCATTATAGGGGTGGATCAGACTTTAAGTGGGATATTTTTCGATTAGTATAAGCCAGTTTATTTTGATGATATCAAGTCAAATCCTAGCATCCCATACTATATACCAAATTGAAAATATCACTGGTCAAGCTTCATGATCTACTCATTGAGGGTTTCAGATGGTAATATGCCACTACTCCAGAATTCTTGGGGTTAGAAGTCCCCTAACCCCAATTTTGGGGAACTATAACAACTCTGAACAACTTTAGCATAGCTGACAGAAGACACTGACAAGGCACTGTACCGGTGCAGTCTTTGGAACAATTACTGTAAAATCTCAGACTTTGGAGACAATATTACTTTACCTCCATGTACTTTAGATACAATAATACTTTACCTCTATGTAATTTTTGGAAGTCGTCGATTGATCAAACTGAGAAGAAACCCCTAATCCATGCAATACATTTTTTATCCACTAACTAGAGGGGTTATTCATGTCTCATTATCTTTATCAAGAATACTATCATCTTTTGGGAAAGGATAGAGATCCCATCTATTAAAGGGGGAAATATGATCCTAAAAATCCATTGAGAGTGAATTCGATTGAATCTTACTCTTGCACTCAGAGAAAAAATATACTTGAATATGATAGTTTGAGAAAGATCTATTCATAATGTAATTATAAAATTATTTGTAGCAAGAAATGTATGGTCCACCAAGGAGAAAGATAGTGTGAACCAAGGAGGACAAGTCCACATAAAATTAGGGTTATATTGGTTCTAGGATCTAACAAACCATTCAATGATCGTAATAGAAAATTTATCCTTGCCAAACATGGCTATTATAGACCATTTGTGAATTCAGAGAGCAATGGTTTGAGATAAACCTAAAGAGTTTCCCATTTTTTTCAACAAAATTAGCAGCATCGAGGGAATAAAGGCCTTGATAGGAGATGGTTATCTTCTAGGTAGGGCCAATTTGAACTCTCTGTCGATCTGTGGAGGTTGATATTGACATGGGGATGAGGAAGGAGAAGCCTTCATTGAGAGATTTCAGGAGGCCTTATCCCCCAAATTGGGTATATAAACCGGGGATGAGGGAATGGTGACTAAAAGTATAGTAAAAAATGAAGTCGTAAAGAGATCTAGTATCACACAAAAATCTAAGTAAGGCCATTCAAAAAATTCATCTCAGAATTCACCTCCATTAAAGGATCTACAGAGGGAATCTATCTAACAACCGATAAATTTAAAAAATATGGAGGTGCGTAAGGAACGTATAATGGGGAACATACACACTAATCAACAATATTCCTTATATTTAGTGAATATAATATTACAAATGGTCATGTAAGGTTGATTAAAAAGATACAATGAAACCCATGTTCATACACATGTAGTAAGTCGAAGAGATTCAAACCCGAGACCTAAACACTTATTAAACACATCCTAAACACATTCTACTTCCACTGATATTCACATATTCATCTCTAAAATCCCCTATAGATGTTTATATGGCACTTGTATAGATAAATGACCATCCTTTAAAGGATATACTCTCAGTCAAATATAGGTAATTTATTGAAAAATGTACTGGTACTCATGTCTATAATTCCGTTATTATCTGAAATCATTTTATAAATAAACTATTATAAATCATATCTTATTATTCTATAATGATTATATTTACATATTATAAACATCCCTATAATGACCTATTCATGAGATATTTCAAATTAATCTCATTAAAAAAATCCATATTTGGTTATTTTATTGAAATAAGAGTTTAAAAAATCTAAGTCATTTGTTGTAAATTCTAGTCAATAACATAATTATTCATTTCAATTATTTAATTAAAAAACCTATGAATCTAATAATGGAATATTATTTCCTATGTATCTTGAATTAAAATCCTCATGTACATTAACTCTGATTATTTTCAAAGATCATTTATAATGAAAAATTTTAAAGATAATATTTTTTAAAATTATTTTTATCTCATTTTTAATATTTTTTTTGAATGTGGTTTATTTCTATATTTTTACAAAAATGTCACAAAAAGGTAAGAAAACTATTTTCAAAATTTCTCTTCTTTTTTCCCTCTCTATTCTAATAATGATATATTTTTCTAGTCATTAACTATATTATATTTAATTTTCATATTTTATTTTAAAAAATATCACCTTTTTCTGAAATAAAGCATACAATTACAATATAACTTGAAATAAAAATTTCCTTATTTAATTCTATAGTTATAAAAAAATATGCATTTATATCTTTAAATATTATAAAAAATTATCTTGCTCTAATTTTTTTCATATATATTAGTATTATTTTATATTCCACAAATTTGACTATTTATTATGTTTTATTTTCTCAAATATCACATGTTTAAATTAAAAATAATATATCCAAATAATAGTATGATTTATTATCCTAGTTCTTATATTTATAAAATGTATTGGAACTAAAATCTATATGACATAAATGATTTACCACTTCCTTTTTTGTGAATTTTTATTTTCTATTCTTGAATATATCCTTTTTAAAACATTTATTTAGTGAATACAATGTAGTTTTATCTTTTGGTTGATTGAAATTAACTATGAAAACCACATCATTCAACTAACTAGAAAATTAAAAGCTCATATATATAGAAATTATTCTATACATTGTGAATAGACAATACTTGTTTATCTTTATTTAAGATAATTTACCTTTATAACTACCTTATTTTCCTAGACGCTTATCTTATTTAAAAATATTTATCATGATAGGTTTTTGATGTATTTATCAAATCCTATTTATTTTAATGGGACCCTTATTGTATGGATAATTTATTATTATGATGTTTGGGATATGAGTTATATAGCTCATGTGTGCATTAGTTAAACTATTAAATCAAAAGAGTTGAATATGTTTATGTGCATAGAGAGTAATACCAATCCAATATGTTTTTTTAAACTTGGAGTAATTTTTACACCCTAAAAATTTAATTTAAAAGAATAATATTCTGGATATCTTTCTTAGCACACAAAATTGTGTTTAAAGTGAATTGTGATACACTAATAATAGAATTACTTAAATGTCTTCAATATAAGAGAGCCCTTAAATTAGAAGGTATTAATAGTAATAAAACAATTTATACTAATGTTATATATGTTTTATATAAATAAAATTTATTAAAAAATACATAAATAAATATATATAATTTTTAGTAAAATCATTTTGTGGTTCAAAAATATATTTTCTTCAAAAATGGTTTTTATTAATTTTTTTGTGGGTGAATATTAGAACAAATTTATATTAATTTTAGAAATTGATTTTTTAAAATGGATATAATTTTTTAATTCATGATTTAAAAAAATATTAGGGTGTAATTTTTATATTTTTCTGAAATAATTTCTTTTTTAGTGAATAGTGAAAATACCGATTTAATAGAAAATTATCATCTCCATTCAAATATTTACAACGTAACATTTTGTTTTAAATTGATTTAAAAATTTTATTAGTAACATTTAATTAAAAATAATCAAATTAATATCATTTAAATCTAATTTATGCTTAATTTTTACATAAAAACATTTATATACTTAAAAATGCATTTTTTTGGAAAACTATTTTTCCGTGCGTTTTATAGGATTATTTTAAAATTATTTTATACCAATTATAAGTAAGTATTTTCATAAAAAGAATTAAATATTTGGAATCTTCATATTCAATTTTGTAAATAGATCCACTTTATTTTTTTCATTATGAATAGTGACCGTGATAAATATTTATCGCAAAAGTAAGGGTAAATTGGGTAATTATGGTTAAAAATAAAGTGATGAGAATTTAAAAATCGATATGACACCTACCATATTTTTTATCGGATGAGTTAGTTAAAATATCAACATCTAATATTCATATATATGGAAACTTGGTGCCATTTTTCTTTGATAATAACCTTAATATTATTTTATGTAATGAATAAATCCAAAAATGCCACTCTCTTTATTTTAATAACGATAATTATTTTTTCATAGGTATAAAAGGAGGTTATATTTGGTTATAAATTTTTATTATAAATTTTAAATAGTTTTATAATTACATTAATTTCATTTAATTTTTAATTGATAGAATAATTATCTTAAATGCTTATGCAACTTTGACACATTATAGGTGAAAGTAGTGGAGAAATCAAGTACATGATTGTAAAACATAAAAAATAATATTTTTTAGGTGAATAATGGTGTTCCAACAAAAATTTCAGATAAATATAATTTCTTATTTATTTTTAAAAAAATTATACACAAATTACAATTATGTTTTGATATTTTTTAAAGTCAAATTATGTAAACAATATCGAAAATGACTTTAATTGTATTTTATGTCAAATAATATTTTTTTAAAAGATAAAAATACTATATTTGGGAATTGTAATGGGATATGGTATATAATTTTAACCATTTTAACTTATGGTTTACTTTTCCTTTTATAGTATCTTTTTTGTCCCCTAATGAGTAAAAAACATTTATATCACGGTAGTCGTCAAATGGGTTAACGAGGGGTTAAAACTAGGAGATAAGGGTTAAAACATAATTTAAACTTGTCTAAAAAATATTTTATTGGTTTATTTAGACTTTTATATGTTCTAGAATCTAAATATATCATTTCATATTCACTTGAACATGAAAATAAATTTCTATTCATTTAATACTTTAACTAATTCCCAGGGTGCCCCTCTCCTCTCATATATAAGGACACCACCTCTCCTTTCTTACTCACACTTCCTGAGCCACTTAGATTGAAAAATCCCTACCAAAACATCTTAATAACTTAATTATCTAAATTATATAGTTTTTTATAATCTTAATATACCATCCCTAAGGTCCTTGGAGAGATATCCCAAGGAGGTTCTTCAAGAGAAGGTAACCGCCTTAATCGGACATTTTCATTTCACTTATTCATCCAACTCATTCAATTCTGTTATAAACATTCCAATATAATATCATTATTATATCCCTTATATTGAGATTTTATTTTCTTAATTTAATATCTTTATTCGTCTCCTTTTCCATACTTTGGGGGAAAACATTGTTTATGTGTACGTGTGGACTACAACCACCATAAAGCTATGTTTTTTCATCACCCCCTCTCATGGATGTTTATAAGATTGAATTATATATATATATATATATATATATATTAATAACATAATTATAATTATAAAAATATAATATATCATCTATTTTTATACCATTCCATCCGTTGGAAAATAGTAATATCGTTCGTGCATAAGTATGGATTACCACCACCACAAAGCGTTGTGTTTTATTTTTCACATATGCATTTAATGGATGGTTATAAAATTTTATTTAATATATAAAAATTATAATTATTCCATAATTATTATTCTTGATATGATGTAATCATGACATCTTTAACCATGTCCAACCCTTTAAAGTCCTTTTGAAATTATGAGCTGAACTTCTTCAAAACATCGAATGTGAACTTAATCGATTCAGTAATTAAAAATGTCATTGAAATAATTGAAAGTAATGGTTTAATGATATGGTATTAAATCTGAATTTTTTTTACACCGATATATTTTTAATATAAGTTTATTAAATATGAGTTAATGGATATACATAGTATGTCTGGACTTGGGGTAATGAATTTATAAAGTTAATCTTCATTCATTAGGATATATTTCTACTTCATTGATGATGTTATACCAAGATTATGTGTGAAATGAAATTTTATTTTATTATGTTTTATATCCACTAAGTTTTTTTTCAATTTTTACAAATAATAACTTGATTGATTAGATTTTAACTTCAATGATACGATATTTGTAAGGATTATTTGTCTTAATATTGTTTTTTGAGACATGTCTTGTACTATACACCTAATTACTTTTTATAAGTTGTATATTCCACCTATTGAGATATTATATCATGAATTACTCTTTCATAAAGATATTTAAAGTTATTTTTAATTTCTCTCTTTCATGATATATTGATTCAAATTCTATAAAATTTGTAAGGGTTTTTATGGTTTTAATTGAAATTTCTTAAGAAATAATTCATGTTATACACCATGATTTATTTTATATAGAGTATTTATTGTCCATTGAATGTGTTTTAACATATTATTTCATGGAAATTACAGGTTTTATATAATCATGGTATGTTACTCCATTAAATGGATTTATGATTCATGTATTATCCAAGCTATAAGGGTTTATAATATCAAACTTATTTTATTGAAACATGTTTTTATTGATTCACATAAATTAATTTATTTGGTGTCGAAAAACCCAATGTACTTTTATCTTGGTTTTAGAAATTATGATGATACACTGGTTCTTAATGAGTTTGAGTTGTATTTTTATATAACATTATGTAACGACCAGAATCCGGAGCCCCTCCCCTAGTGCCCCATACCCGGTTCGCCACATGACCTCAAGAGCGTTTCCCCAAATTCTAGATGTTGCCGACTAGCAGTGAGGGACTTGGTGAGTCGGTGGGGAAACTATGCCCTCATTAGGTAAAGTATACATCGGAAGAATAACCAGTCATAATAACGGAAACAATAAAAAGCATACAACAACTGAACTAAACAGAGGAAATAATGTATAAAATAATAATGATGCAACATGGTACATATGTCTATGGAAAGCAGTAAACAAACCAACGTGCTGAAGTAACACTGAATAAAAAAGTGCGAAAGAAAACAAAATAAACTCTACAGCATCGCAAGACACGGCTCGATCCCATGCTCTCCAACTCCAGTGCAATCAAGAACCTGATGTAGAAGGGCGCTTGCCCTTATCTATACCTGCAACAACATAGTCTGCTTGGTCCCCAAAGCATGACCCAAACAGGGTGTGAGATACAATCCCAGTAGGCAATCACCCAAAGATCTGTTCCTAACATTAAATGAATACAAGGCAAGTAAATGTGAAGAAAGCAGTAACCAGAAAAACACACAGAAGCTAAAATCTACAACACTATCATATAAGTACACAAGTAAACAACCAACAAAAAGTAGAAAACAGGTAACCCTCTTGGTAGCTCTCACAGCCTAACACCTATGGTTTAACCTACAAGTACTAGCACCCTCTAGGAGGCACACACAGTCTCACCCCTCTAGTTCAGCTAAGAATAGACTTTTTGAGGAAGCACTCACTGTCAATTCCCCCTATAGTCTCGTGACGTGATAAAGGCTCTCTGGGGAAGCACTCAACATCTCATTACCCCTATGTCCTGCGTCGAGAAACTACAGACTCTCTAAGGAAGCACTCATCATCAATTCCCCCTGTGGTCTTGCATCGTATTAAAAGACACTTTGGAGAAGCCCTTACGTCTATTCTCCCTATGGTCTACTACACTAGGTTCTCACAGTCCTGTGTGAAACTAACATGCTCAGCGCACATATAACATCCAAGTATACCTCAAACCTACCTGACTATCATTCTAAGGCCCAACAACATAACAATCAACAGTCCCGCTATCCTACAACTAGGCATGGAAACTGAAAAAACACCAAACAAGCAAAATGAGCATGGAAAACATCCAAAGTACAGTAAAAACTACCATATACATAGACGAATACAGCTACTCAAGCAATCAAGAAAAGCAGGAAAACAACATGGCAAAACAGAAAACACGCAATACCCCGTTCTAGGGTATTGGTGGAATTTGCACAAAATAATCAAAGACTATCTACAGAAAGGCACAAACCACCTACCTCGATCCTAGGATATTGATATGTATGAACAGCGACAACCGATTCTCCTTACAACATCGTAGATCTGAAAAAACATCCGAAACACATAAACCAAGATATCATGAAAAGGAGGAGTAATTGGAAAATAAGGCTCAAGCAGAAGGAAGAACTCACCGCTGCGCTTCCAACACAATCGACAGAGCTCGAATCGGAAAACGGACGGAGAGGCAGGGGTCTCGGGGAAGATCCTGTCGTACGGGTCGCTCTCGGATGAAGAACCTGGAGGAGGGGTGTGTTCTGTCCGTTAGGCGTGACCCCAGTGAGTTTAGTGAAAAAAAGGAAAAGTACACAGTGTGTTCTTTTAGAGTACACGGCGTGTACTATATTTTTTCATACTCTTCCAAAATCGGCCTCTATGTCACCCCTACACACCGTGTGTGTGGCCCGAGCATGAATAACACATGACTTCGAGCCAGAGAAGAGTAAACAACGTGTACTCAGAACGTTCACGGTGTGTACTTCAAAAATTCCCAGAAAGTTTATTTTTCTCAAAAACTCCAAAAAAAAGAAAGGCGTACCAGAAATGAAGATCCGGGTTTTTACAAACATCCCCACTTAATGAAATTCGTCCCCAAATTTCCCTAGAAAGACGTAGAAGAAGAAACCCCGAACAGCTCCGGCCACTGTGATTGTACATCGGCCTCCCTCTCCCAGGTCTCATCCTGTACCCACCCAGGCTACCATAGCACCCGTACAAGAGGGACATACCACCCACGGAGAACCTTCGTACTGCGATCAACAATCCGGATGGGATGATCCTCAAAATGATTCATCCTCTTCGAGCTCAACTTCCTCAAGATGAAAGACATGAGACGGGTCTGAAAATTAACGTCAAAGCTGAGAGATGCGGAAGACGTCGTGCATGAACCAGTACCTCTGGGGTAGCTGCAACCGATAGGCAACCAACCCAAATCTCTCCAATACCTCAAACAGTCCAACGTACCGTGGTAAAAGCTTACCCTGTCTCCAAATCCTCTTGTGTACCAACCTCGGTGCGACACGCAGGAAAACCTGATCCCTGACCTCGAACTCCAGAGGTCGTCTCCGCTGATCATCATAAGACTTCTGCCAAGACTGTGTCATAGCCATCCTCTTCCAAATCATATCTATCTGCTCTGAAGTCTCTTGAATGAGATGAGGTCCCAGTAAAACTGCCTCTCCTGCCTCCAGCCAGCATAAGGGTGATCGGAATGGCCTACCATACAGAGCCTCATATGGTTCCATTTGAATAGTCGCCTGAAAATTGTTTTTGTAGGAGAACTCCACCAGAGGGATATGCTTTTCCCAAGAATTTCCAAAGTACAAGATGCAAGATCTGAGCATATCCTCTAGAACCTGGATCGTGCGCTCGGATTGGCCATCAGTCTGGGGATGGTATGTCATACTCAAAAGTACATGTGTACCCAAGGCCTTCTGAAGTACCTGCCAGAACTGAGAAGTAAAGCGTGCATCCCTATCTGAAACAATAGAGTGTGGAAGTCCATGCAGACGTACAACCTCTCTGATGTAAAGTCGTCCCAGATCATCAACACTGAAGGTATCCTTGATCGAAAAGAAGTGAGAAACCTTCATGAGCCTCTCGACGATAACCCAAACAACATCGTTCCCTCGAGGTGACCTCGGAAACCCGGTCACGAAGTCCATCACAACATCATTCCACTTCCAATCCAGAATGGGTAACTGCTATAAAAGGCCTACTGGTTGTTGGTGCTCTGCCTTCACCTGCTGACAAGTAGAACACTGCATGATGAAACCAACAACATTCTTCTTCATACCAGGACACCCGTACTGGAAATGAAGATCCCGATACATCTTTGTGACACCAGGATGAACTACCCATACTGAGGAATGAAAATCCCACATTATCTCCTTGCGTATGTCTGATGTAACCCATACGCATCCCTGGAAATGCAAGGTCTCATCCTCGCCCACTATCCATCCAATTAGAGGGTCCTCTCCTGACACACTCTCCCGTAGGACTAAGCCTTCTGAGTCTGATAGCTACCTTATCTGTACCTGATCAAGTAGTGTAGAAGTAACAGCTACAGAAGATAGGAAGGTCTGTCTCTGTTTGTCGTGCACCTCTAGATGCATCTCAGAGAACAGAGCCATAAGCTGCCACTCACTGCTGGCCTCCTGAACTGCCTGAATCTGAGTTCTCCTGCTCAACGCATCTGCCACCACGTTTCCCTTTCCCGGCGTATAGGCAAGCTCAAAATCAAAAGACTGAAGATACTTGACCCACATGCGCTGTCTCAGATTCAGATCACGCTGAGTGAAGATATACTTGAGACTCTTGTGTTCAGTGAAGACCACAAAGAGATCTCCTAGAAGATAGTTTCTCCAACTCTGTAAGGCATGGACAACAGCTTCCAAATCTAGATCGTGCGTATGGTAGTTTCTCTCATATGGCCTCAACTACTGAGACCCGTACGCGATGACTCCATCTCCTTGCATAAGCACAACGCCTAGTCCGATACCTGAAGCATCATAATAGACAGTATAGCTCTTGCGTCACTACAAGAAAACGGCCATTTAGCGGCGGTTTTTTCACGGCGGTTTTTGAAACCGCCGCTAAATGCGTTTCGGGCCGCCATTTTGCGGCGGTTTTTAAACCACCGCGAAAAAACCGCCGCGAAATGCCAAAAAAAATTATTTATTTTTTATTATTTTTTATTTTTTTTAACTTTATTCGAGGATTAGCGGTGGTTTTTTAAAAAACCGCCGCGAAATAGCGGCAGTTTCGGTAAAACCGCCGCGAAATGAAATGAAAAAATAAAAAAAACACGGGAAACCCCGAAATCACTAAAACAACTATAACTTTTGATCCGGGTGTCCGCTGAAGCGGCACGACCAGTCAAATCGAAGCTAATGAAGAGATCTAGAGGCACATATAATCAAAACCGTGAGACGGTATAAGGTGCGAAAGATATTAGAGTTATAAGAAAGTTGAAAAAAAGTTCTCCAACTTCAAACAGCCATAACTTTCGCTCCGGGTGTCCGTTTGGGCTCTACCACATATCAAATTGAATCCATCAAAGAGAGATACACACTAAATTAATATAAGAAAGCTTCTATTGTGTTTTTCGACCCCAAAACCCCTCCAAAGGCCTCCAAAACCCCGTTTCCTTCACCGGTGTCCCGTCGAACTTGTCTTGAAACAGACCTAACTTTCGATTCATGTGTCAGTTCGGCCTCCTGCACCTGCCAGATCATATCTCGTTCCATGAGCTTCAGTTTGACTGGTCGCGGCACCCACATGCACTATTGGATCATATGTTATGGTCTTTTTAGTGGGTATCGGGTTTGTTATGTTTTTCAATGCCTCATTTCTAGCACCCATTCCCTATCAGCTTTTTTTTAAATGGTCGTAACATCTGATCCGCCTGTCCATTCGGACTCTTTCACCTTTCAGGTCGAAGATCGTTTTAGGATCTTTGATTTGACAGGTCGCAGATCTAAAACGAACTCTCGAATCATAAGTTATCTCCATTAATGTGAGTCTAATGTTTTTGTCTCTTTATGACCGTTTTGACGGGTTTTAACAGTTGCTCCATTTATTACTGTTTATTTGGGTTTCCATGACTTGTTATCTTTATCAATGGTTTTTTGTGGGTTATTATGATGATTATGTTGAATTATTAAAGAGTTTTCTAGAGTTGTCATGAGTTTTCATGCGTTCTCATTCTTTCTAATGCCTCATTCTTCATATGCTTCTCCATCCTTTTTCATGTGTTTTCATGATTTTTAATCCCTTATCATGTCTTTTCATACTTTTTCATGTGTTTCCTTTATTATTTATTATTTATTATTTATTATTTAGAATATACTTTAATTTATTTATTATCTATTATTTGTAACTGGTTATTTATTATTTATTATTTATTTTTTATTAATTATTAATTATTATTTATATTTATTTATTATTTATTATTTATTATTTATTATTTATTATTTATATTTACTTATTATTTATTATTTATTATTTATTATTTATTATTTATTATAAATATTTATTATAAATATTTATTATTTATATTTATTATTTATTTATTATTTATTATTTATTATTTATATTTATTTATTATTTATTATTTATTATTTATTATTTATTATTACTAATAATAAAATATTATTTATAATAATAATATTTGTTACTGGTTATTTATTATTTATTATTTAGAATTTATTATTTATTATTTATTATTTATTATTTATTATTTATTATTTATTTATTATTATTTATTTATATTTATTATTTATAATTACTTATTACTTATTATTTATATTTATTATTTATATTTATATATTATATATTATTTATATTTATTTATTATTTATTATTTATATTTATTATTTATATTTATTATTTATATTTATTATTTATTTTTATTATTTAGTATTTACTATTTATTATTTATTATTTATTATTTATTATTTATTATTTAATTATTATTTATATTTAATTATTATTTATTATTTATATTTATTTATTATTTAATATTTAAATTTATTTATTATTTATTATTTATATTTATTTATTATTTATTATTTATTATTTATTATTTATATTTATTTATTATTTATATTTATTTATTATTTATTTATTATTTATATTTATTTATTATTTATAATTTTTTTTTATTTATTTTTTATTTATTATTTATTATTTATTATTTATTATTTATTATTTATTATTTCTATTTATTTATTTATTATGTATTATTTATTATTTATTATTTAATATTTATTATTCATTATTCATTATTTATTATTTATTATTTATTATTTATTATTTATTATTTATTATTTATTATTTATATCTATTATTTATTTATTATTTATTATTTATTATTTATTATTTATATCTATTATTTATTTATTATTTATTATTTATTATTTATTATTTATTATTTATAATTATCTATTATTTATATTTATTTATTATTTATATTTATTTATTATTTATTTTATTTATTATTTATAATTTATAATTTATATTTATTTATTATTTATTATTTATATTTATTTATTATTTACTATTTATTATTTATTATTTATATTTATTTATTATATATTATATATTATATATTATATATTATTTATTATTTATTTATTATTTATTATTTATTATTTATTATTTATTTATTTCTTATTTATTATTTATTATTTCTTATTTATTATTTATTATTTATTATTCATTATTTATTATTTATTATTCATTATTTATTATTTATTATTTATTATTTATATCTATTATTTGTTATTTATTATTTATTATTTATATCTATTATGTATTTATGTATTTATTATTTATTATTTATTATTTATTATTTATTATTTATTATTTATTATTTATATTTATTATTTATTATCTATATTTATTAATTATTTATGTTTATTTATTATTTATTATTTATTATTTATTATTTATTATTTAAATTTATTATTATTTATTATTTATTATTTATTATTTATTATTTATATTTATTTATTATTTATATTTATTTATTATTTATTATTTATATTTTATTTATTATTTATATTTATTATTTATTATTTATTTATATTTAATTATTATTTGTTATTTATATTTATTTATTATTTATTATTTAATATTCATTATTTATTATTTATTATTTATTATTTATTATTTATTATTTATTATTTATTATTTATTATTTATTATTTATTATTTGTTATTATTGAGTTTATATCTATTATTTATGTATTATTTGTTTTTTCAATTAATATATATAAATATATTAAATTCTGTTTATTAACCACATGACGAGTTTGCTGGAGTGGTAAAGTCTTCGGAAAATATGCAAGGGGTTAGGGGTTCAAATCTCACCAAACGCAAAAAAAATTTATATCGCATGGGCATGCATGTGCATGTGCATGTGCATGTGCATGTGCATGTGCATGTGCATGTGCATGTGCATGTGCGTGTGCATGGGATGTGCATGCATGGATAAATAAAGTAAATAAAATAATATGAAATAAATAAATATATAAAATAAATACGAAATAAAATAACTAAAAAATAAATATAAAATAAAATAAAAAAAATAAAAAAAATAAAAAAAATAAAAAAATTGTCGCTAAATCATTTAGAAGCGGTTTAAACCGCCGCGAAACGTTCTGCGGCGGTTTTTCAAAACCGCCGCCAATCGATTTAGCGGCGGTTTAAACCGCCGCGAAATGAAAAAAAAACAGCCGCTAAATGCCTTTTTTTCAATAGTGCTGGCTCTGGCAAGAATAGTATCAGTGCCGATGTCAACCGTCCCTTCAGCTCCTCAAAGGCTGACTCACAAGAATCTGACCATAAGAACTTCGCCCCCTTCTTGGTTAGTCCTGTCAAAGGTTCTGCTAGGCGTGAGAAGTCCTGAATGAAGCGTCTGTAGTATCCAGCCAGCCCTAGGCAACTCCATACCTCAAAAACTTTCTTCAGCTACTCCCAGGAAACTACAGCTCTCACTTTCTATGGGTCCACAGATACTCATGCCTTTGAGATGATGTGACCCAAAAAGTGAATTTGATCCATCCAGAAGTGGCACTTCGAGATTTTAGCATAAAGATGATGCTCTCTTAGTGTACTCAGAACGATCTGAAGATGTGTGGCGTGGTCGTGTCGAGTGTAAGAGTACACCAAGATATCTTCCATGAAGGCCACGACGAAGGAGTCCAAGTAAGGATGGAACACTCGGTTCATTAGTTCCATGAAAACTGTAGGCACGTTCGTGAGACCGAACAACATGATTGTATACTCTTATAGACCGTACCAGCTCCTGAAGGCTGTCAGAGGTATATTTGATGGTCTAACGCGCAACTGATGATAACCGGACCACAAGTTGATCTTTGAGAACACCTGGGCTCCTCGAAGCTGATCAAAGAGGTCATCGATCCTCGACAAGGGATATCGGTTCTTGACTTTCAATTGGTTCAGCTTCCGATAATCCACGCAAAGACGAAGGGTACTGTCTTCCTTCTTCTCAAACAAGACAGGCAAACTGTAAGGAGAATTACTGGGTTGGATGAAACCCTTTGCCTGCAACTCCTCCAAATGCTTCTTGAGCTCCTGTAACTCAGGTGTGGCCATCCTATAAGGAGGAATGGACACCGGTGCTGCTCCTAGCACAAGCTCAAAAGAAACGTCTACCTCACGCTTTGGAGGAAAACCCAAAAAGACCTCTGGAAAGACATCCCGAAAATGATCTACCACTGGAGGAAAGTCCAACTGTGAAGTCCCTTAATCATCCAGATAAAGACTAGCAATTTGGACTATCACCCTTTTTAGTCCGTGATGCTCGAGCCCTGCTCGACTTGCCTGAACATCCCATTCACCCCTATGAAGAAAAGACTCACCCTCTTGTGAAACAAAACTCACTCTGCGGTGATAATAGTCGACGACAGCCTGGAAGGGAACCAAACAGTCCATCCCAAGGATGACATCATATCCTATCATCTCTAGGACATAGAGATCCCATATGAAACGATACCCTGCAAACTTGAGAGGGAACTCTCTACACTGGCGTACACTAGATGTCCTCATCCCCAAACGTGTGTCTAGTGTCAACAAGTCGGCAGAAGAAAAGACACAGAGCCCAACGCTCTCCACAGCAGCAACAGAGATAAAACTATGCGTAGCACCAGTATTGAAAAGATCTGAAGATAAAACTCAGGCTATAAAATCATACCTCGAACTGTAGAAGGGACTAAATCCTTCTCCTGATAGGTTTGCTCCATGGAGATTGCCTGGCCTACACTGTGGCCCTGTGCCCCTAGCTGACCACTCTGAGCTGATCCACCTTGCTGGTGCTGAGGGACTAGTGGCTGACTACCACGGCCTTGACCTCCACCTCGGCCCGAACAGCCGAAAGAACTCTAGTTCCCTGACTGGTGAGAAACTGGTGGGGCTTCTCCTAAATGTGGAGTCATGGAAGAACCCCAGTCACCAGCTACTGGTGAGAAGACCTGGAAAAAACGCTGAAGGTGACCCATCTTGCCACAAGATCGGCACTCCACAGGGTCTCTTTGGCATTGCGGCCTTGTGTTCTCTGACCGACCTCACTGGTAGCATACCACCTGGCTGCCTGACGATGCATCTCGCTTCCTCAGATCACCGCGCGTAGACTCCCTATGACACTTCTTGCTGTCATCTAGAGGAAAAATAGATTTGGAAGCAGAACTGCCCTGGTTCGCAGTGCCAGATTCTCTCAGATTGTGCTTCGCAATCAGCGCCTTTTTGATGATGGAAGTGATGTACGTCAACTGGAAGATATTGACCTGCGAGAAAATCTCCCACCTGAGACCATCCTCAAACTTCCTTGCCAAGAACACCCCACTCCCATCCCGGAGGGGTGTGAAATGCTGCAGCTCGGTGAAACGAGATGAATACTCCATGACAGAAAGAGTACCCTGCTCTAAGCTCATGAACTCCTGGGCTCGGTCGGCCCTCAGGGTCTCCGGGTAGAAGTAGTCATAAAAGACGCGCTGAAAGTCCTCCCAAGCCATAACCTACTGGTGACCCGCCTGTGAGAACACGTCCCACCACCTCTTGGCGGAGTCTCAGAGCATGTAGGTATCGAGCTCGACCCACCTCTCTGGAGGCGTCTCCAGATGCTGAAAGATGGTCCACATGGCTTCCATCCATGACTCTGCAGCTTGAGGTTCTCCTTCCCCCGAGAACGTGGGAGGATGATGTTACTGGAAAACTCGCATCAAGTCTACCATAGTCAACGTAGGAGGTGGTGCTCCTTGGAAGGTCTGCATCATCCTCATAAAACCTTCCCTAAACTGCACATCAGCGCCTTTAACTGGTATGACAGCCGGTGCCAAAGATGCCCCGATTGGAGGATCGGCAGTGTAATGGCCTGGACCTCTCCGACCCATTCCTTTTTCAAAAAGAGGGTCTTGAAGGGTTCTAGAGGGTAAAATGGACTTTTCCCACACTTTTTAGAATTTTTTAAGTACATGCTGTGTATTGTGAGTACACGCCGTGTACCCCCCTCACCGGGTATACCCCATGTTGAAGGTCGTGTCCTTGCCGTGTGAAATGAATGGGTATACATCGTGTACCCAATACTACACGCCGGGTAGTCCCTCCCCACGTACGTGTTACCCTTAAACCGTGTGTTGACCAGTCAACGGCCGTGTGCCATGTTGGACCCATGTCCTTTCCGTGTGAAATAAATGAGTACACTCCGTGTAGCCAATACTACTCATCGTCTAGCCCCTCCCCGCATACGTGTTACCCTCAAACCATGTGTTGACCAGTCAATGGCCTCATACCACATTGAAGGCCGTGTTGGAAGCCGCATGGTGGCCGCGTGAAATGGCCAAGTACACGACGTGTACCATAAAGTACACGCCATGTACTTTTGTTTTTCATTCCTATAAAAGGAGGGGTCCCCTCCTCCTTTCAACACACCCCTCTCCTCCCCTTTCCTCTGAGCAGAGCTCTCCCAAGAGACTCTAAGGCTCCTTTTCCTTCCATAAATTCTTCATCTGAGCTTTGATTTACGATCCATCAGCGGCCACGGGATCGTAACGACGAGGCAGAACTTCTGAGCTTGGATCCATTGTGCTTTCCTTCCCAACTTCCACCCAAGGATGTTTTCCAGGTTTTTCCAGAAGCGAAGGATGCCGATGGACATCTTCTAAAGTTGATACGAGGGAGAGTTGTGATCAGAACCTATTATGGTAGGGATCTTACCTTCATCTCTCTTAATTATGCATCATGCGGGGTGGGTATCCTCTTGTTTTCATGAGAAATGTTTGAACCATTAAATGAAGATAATAATTGTTAAAAGAACAGGGATGGGGAAGTTGTTATGTTTATCTTTATATCCTGTGTTATTATGTTGAGAATTGAATAGGATAATTCCTACTGAAAATCAAGATCGTTGGTGGTCTTTGCTTGCGTAATTAAATGCTTCCCTATCTTTCTAGACCGTTCTGTGAATGGAACTTCATGAAATATGGAAATTGGTTAATCACGTAAAGTTGGCTGATTAAATGAAAATCTAGAACCCTTGTGTGATCACCCAAGTTGGAATAATTTGGAATAATAAACATGTGGGTGCTGTTGGGGTTAATTTATGTGAAGGGGTTTTTTTTTGTGGGTTGTTGTGGATCAAGTGAGTAACGGGGCTGTGGTTGGCTTGGTTGTGCATTAGTGTGAATGCTATGTTAGTGATGGGAAGCGGGGCTATGATGAATGGTATCAAGGGATGATGATGTATGGTGTGGTTGTGGTTATGGTGGTTGGAAGCGGGGCTGCAGGGTAGGTTTGAACATGATCAAACTATGGGTTGTGATTAATAAATGAAAGTAGAAGAGTTAATGAATGGCGGGGCTTGCTAACAGAACGCGAATAATAATAAATGGGGCTGGTTTGTTAATAAGAAGGTAATTTTTTGTGTTGCTTGTGTTTTCCTAACTTGATTTGTGGATGGCAGGGATATGTTTTATGAATGATCGATGTGGTTAGTTGTGGATAGTTTCCCAGTAGTTAAAGAACTAATAAGCTTATTCTATTGAAACATGAAAACATAAATGGGGTTGGGGTTGTTTTTTATATGCATGCTTCGTAGTAGCAGTGCCGAGGCAGGTGCTCAGTTCTTTGATTAGAAGCCATAGGTTGGGATGAGTGTTTGGTATATATATATATATATATATATATATATATATGTATATATATATATGTATCTTTGTGTTTTATCGCACCCCACCCATGTTGAGCACTTAGTGCCGAACACTCCCATTTCATGGGAGAGGGTGTTTTCCCCTTAGTTACTAGCTCCTTCCTGCCCCTTCTTCCCTAGGATGTGATGGCTTGAGGCGACCTTACACCCAAGACTCTTTGAGCAGGTTTCGATTGGGGTGGTTTAGCCCAAGACTCTTCGGGCAGGTTTTACTATTTCCCAAGAACCTTCGGGATGAGGCCTAGGTGTGTATGAGTGAGATACGTGGTTGTGAGGCCTAGGTGTGTGCGGGTGGGAAGAGTGTGGTAGCGTCAGGACGTTCGCCGTTAGGAAGAGCAGCTAGCTAGTGGGTGAAAAAGGTGTGGGGTACCCAATACTCTTGTTCTTACATACTACTACCTATTGTGATTGTGTTTTTGGTGAGTGTGGCTGGTGAGGTTGGGTGGATAGAATTCCTTGCTAGGTACTTTTGTTGTTCTCACAGGACATTAGGATGTCTCCTTTCTTGTGCACAAGATCTTTAAGTTTCCCTACTGAGTATAATTGTATGCTCACCCTACGTTTACTCTCAGGTTTCCAGGAGGACTACTAAGGCCGTGCGGGACCCTACTAGTCGGACAGTTGGAGTTGATGTAGTTTCCTGTTCTTTTTTCATTTGGTATTGTAATTTTTGAGCTTCCTTATACTTATACCTTGTTTCAGAACTATTTAAGAATGCATGTGGGATTGGGTTGGGTTTATTTCTATACACTCGTTCTTTTTTTTCTTTTTGGTGGTTGACTCGTCCTGTTTCCCGATCTTAAATAATAAAAAGGGTAATTCCTCCCATTTTTGTGAAAACTCATACCCTTGGTGCTAGTCGCCACCCCGGGGCCTACTGGAGGCGGGACTCGGGGGGTCATTATATCTCTTTCACCATTGCCAGCTCAGGAGGGGCATCTTTGGTGGGAGGGGGTCGTGACAGGCAGGAAGTCCCTAATCAGCCATATCTGGCATCTAATCACTGCCTGATGACAGACGTACAACCAGAGGACGTCTCGGAGGCATAGCTTTGAAAGACCAAAAGCAGACCTTAGATCAGAATTAACAAAGACGGAAAACATAGGAGTACAAAACGGGAACAGGGGAAGGAAAACACACAAGTTTACAAAACACGACTACACGACGTGTATAAAAACTACACAGTGTGTCTTCTTATTCCACTGACATGGGTGTGTACCCCTGCCCTACAGGTCTTGTAACACCTCAAACTACACGGCATGATGACCTAATACACGGTGTGTACTCGAAAACTATTCCCCTTCCCGAGTCTCCTTACACGGCTAACCCACATGGTCTGACTTAACCCGATGCTACACAACGTGTTCTGGACCAAGCTTCGGCGGCCCGTGTTGTTAAACACATGACCGTCTACATAGCTGAACCTTACACGGCATGTTCCGAACAAACACAGAGTGTATAGGTGAAGGTGACACCTTCCCGTGTTGTTCGTGACACGACGGGGTACCTGAACAAGACTACACGGCGTGTGATGAAAACACACGGCATGTCTAAGAGAAGGTAAGGCCGACCCGTGTTGTTCGTGACACGGACAGGTACCTGGACAGGACTACACAATGTTTTACTTTATAACACGGTGTGTTCTACTCGAGCTTCCCCGACCCATGTTGTTTGAGACACGGCCGGGTACACGGCTCTGAACTACACGATGTGTACCTACCATACACGGTATGTTCCTAAAGTTATTCTCACGACACTGTGGTTCTGCTCAAATGGTTAGTGACATGGCCTGAAAACTACATGGCGTGTATCCGAAATGTAATGCCGTGTATTCTGGGTTTTTCAGGGTAGTAGCTCAGAAACTGCACAGAAGCCCTAAAACACTGAAAACAAGGAAAAGAGGTGCCAAATTCCGATCCGTGAGGGCCCATACTTCCCACGAATCAAAACATGGCATTAATTTAAATAAGGTAGGAAACAAACAATCCTCTGAAAAGGAAGCGTAGATTATATCAAGCATCTATCACAATAGCATGCATAATCTACACAAAGTCTATCACAACAACATGCAATCGCTAATGCACCCTAGATGGCATGGAAAGAATGCATGGCATGTGATTTATACAAGTTCCTATATGATGTATGAGATGAAACAAAATCATCTCCTTGGGTTGCGACAGAAATAGAACTTCAATCATCAAGAAAATAACAACACAAAACATGTGAATCACTCTAGGTGAAATCATATCAACTGTAAAATCTCAAAACCATCAAACTGCAATTAACGAGGTAGTATGGCTTTTCCCTATACACGGGTTTGCTACTCCCGAGAATAGATTAATACCAAGTACCGAATCCTTCCTATACCTGGATAAAGTCTCTAACTAGTAAAGCAGGAGAAAAGAACTCCTCTGATACCACTTTGTAATGAACCGAATCCAGAGCCCCTCCCCTAGTGCCCCGTACCCGGTTCGCCACATGACCTCAAGCGTGTTTCCCCAAACTCCAGAGGTTGCCGACTAGCAGCGAGGGCCTTGGTGAGTTGTTGGGGAAACTATGCCCTCATTAGGTAAAGTATACAGCAGAAGAACAACCAGTCACAATAACTAAAACAATAAACATCATACAACAACTGAACTGAACATCGGAAATAATGTATAAAATAATAATGATGTAACATGGTACATATGTCTATGGAAAGCAGTAAACAAACCAACGTTCTGAAGTAAAACTGAATAAAAAAGTGCAAAAGAAAACAAATTAAACTCCTCAGCATCGCAAGCCATGGCTCGGTCCCATGCTCTCCAACTCCAGTGCAATCAAGAACCTAAAGTAGAAGGGCGCTTTCCCTTATCTATACCTGCAACAACATAGTCTGCTTGGGCCCAAAATCATGGCCCAAATAGGGTGTGAGATACAATCCCTGTAGGCAATCACCCAAAGATCTATGCCTAAGATTCAATTAATACAAGGAAAGTAAAAGTGCGGAAAGGAGTAACGAGAAAAACACACAGCAGCTAAAATCCACAGTACTAGCATATAAGTACACAATTAAACAACCAACAAAAAGTAGAAAATAGGTAACCCTCTGGGTATCTCTCACAGCCTAACCGCTATGGTTCAACCTATAAGTACTAGCAACCCTCTAGGAGGCACACACAGTCTCACCCCTCTGGTTCAGCTAAGAATAGACTTTCTGAGGAAGCACTCACCGTCAATTCCCCCTATAGTCTCGTGTCTTGATAAAAGCTCTCTGGGGCAGCACTCAATGTCTCATTCCCCCTGTGGCCCACATCGTGGAACTACAGACTCTCTGAGGAAGCACTCATCTTCAATTCCCCCTGTGGTCTCGCATCATATTAAAAGACACTCTGGAGAATCCCTTACGTCTATTCTCCATGTGGTCTACTACACTAGGTTATCACAGTACTATGTGAAACTAACATGCTCAGCGCATGTATAACGTCCAAGTAAACCTCCAAGCTACTTGGCTATCATTCTAAGGCCCAAAAGCATAACAAGCAACAGTTCTACTATCCTACAACTAGGCATGGAAACTGGAAAAAATCCAAACAAGAAAAACGAGCATGATAAACATCCAGAGTATAGTAAAAACTACTATATACACAGACGAATACATCTACTCAATCAATCAAGAAAATCAAGAAAACAATAGGGAAAACAGGAAACACGCAATACCCCGTTCAAGGGTATTGGTGGAATTTGAAAAAAATATTCAAAGACTTTCTACAAAAAGGCACAAACCACCTACCTTGATCCTAAGAGATCTATATACCTAAACATCAATGACAGAATCTCCTTAGAACGTCGTAGATCTGAGAAAACATCTGAAATACATAAACCACGATATCTTGAAAAGGAGGAGGAATTGGAAAACAAGGATCAAGCAGAAGGAAGAACTCACCGCTGTTCTTCCAACGCAATCGACAGAGCTCGAATCGGAGAACAGACGGAGAGGCGGGGGCTTAAGGAAGATCTGGTCGTACAGGTCGCTCTCGGACGAAGAACCTGGAGAAAGGGTGTGTTCTGTCCATCAGGCGCGACCCTAGTTTGTTCAGTGAAAAAAAAGAAAAGTACACAGTGTGTACTTTTAGAGTACATGGCGTGTACTAGGTTTTTCCGTACTCCGCCAAAATCGGCCTCCACATCACCCCTACACACCGTGTGTGTGGCCCAGGCACATCCAGCACATGGATTCGAGCTGGAGAAGAGTACATGGCGTGTACTTCAAAAATTTCCATAAAGATTATTTTTCTCACAAACTCCAGAAAAAAGAAAGGCATACCTGAAACAAATATCCGAGTTCTTAAACATTACATGAGGTACTTATAAGTCTGATGGTGCTTGATCTTGTTTGTATAGAGTTATATATCATGGAATAAAATTTTCATGATGCAAGAAAGTGTTTTTGAGAAGGGATGGATTTTGGTTGAATCAGTTATGTTTGATCTATGAATGAAATTGGGATACACATATCCAAATTTTTAAAGGTTTGATCAACATATCCGATTTGGTGAAGTGAGATTCACATAGACATTTTTCATATGTAGGTGATTCACATAGCCATTTATGCTTCGTAGGAAAATCTCATACCTGATTAAATCATGTAACTAAAGGAGTCAAATATTCAAATGGTCTATTTAGCCTGTTTTTGAATTCATATATCCATTTTTAGTGATTTGGATGAGTGTTTTAATTATATTAATAGTCTACATAACCTAATTTCCACAGATGAGTTTAACAAATATTTTACACATTAATTTTAAAAATAATTTGTGTATATGATTTTCTATATAGCCAATTGAGAATTCATTTAGATGATTTTATATATAACCAATTGATTATCACATATCCAATTTTTTATGTATCGATTTGTTCTTAATGTAGCTAATTCAAAGTGTTCACTACATCCAGATTGATTTTTAATAGTTTTTTATAATTAAAGTATTTAGAGGTGATTTTATTATGATGTTGCATGGAAGATTCTTAATGCCTCCATAATCATAGGATTTTTTTAAAGATATAATGGATTCGTGGATATTTAATATATCTATAGTTATTTTGGGGCTATTATTATTATGTGTATCTTTCTTAGTTGAAATGATTTATGTAGTGGAATATTTTGATGAGGTAATATAAAAAAGAAATAGGTTGAGAAAAGTGGAGTCTAGAGCTAAGGTTGAATCATTAACAATAAAAATGTGATGGAAATAATGTATTTAAATGACCAAATATGAGTCTAAGAATATTTGTGAAGTTCATTTAATGACTGTAATGTGGTAAATTATTTCCCACATATTTTTGGAGACTCGTGTTAGTGGATATTCATCTTCTATTTTCAAAGCAACCTGGATATTTGGTGTTCTTATTAATTTTTGAAATCATATTTTGTATTGCAGTATGAAGCTGTGATGTTGGGTATGACTCCTAAAATATGTGGTGATATTCAACATTAATAATTATAAGATTATTTCACCTGGGGATATAGTGAAAAGAATCCATGGTTGGGGAATAACCAGCCATGATAAGAAGCAAGATTCCACATTAGATTTAGACATTGTAAAAACTATGTATCCATTTATCTTTTATTTTCTGCATGATATAAATGAGGATATTTTTTTACATTTGAGTTTATCAAACTCTAAAAAATCATATAGGTTATGTTTTTTAAAACAAGTTATAAAAACACCCCTCCACTAATTCAACCCCCTCTCTCATTGGAGACAACTAATCCTACTAGGAACTTTAGGTGTATACACTGACTCTTTACATATGATATCATGAAAACTTTTATAATCATGGTATTTTTTTTTCTTTTTTGTATTCTTACAAGAAAATCGATTTTGGTTTTAAAAAACCATAAAGGGGTTATCTTTAAAAACATTTTTTTATGTTTTTAAATATTTTAAGCAAACCCTTTCTCTGCATTCATTATATTATTTCATGATTTTTGTTGTAAGAATTAATGATTTACTAAAGTTATTTTCCATGATATATGACCTTATTTTAAATGATTTTAAAGTAAAATTATTAATATTTTCCACATGGGTAAGTTCTCACTCTATTTACAAAAGTTTGAAAAGGTTTTTTATTTTTAACATTTACAAAATGAATAGATATTCCCACAATTAATACCATTAATTTATTTTATGATTATTTTAAAATTTTCCGTGGCTATTTTAAAAGAAAATATTTTACCAATATTATTGAATTTTTTATAAAATATTATCAAAATAAAAGGATTTTTTCCGATTTTTAAATAAATTTATTAAATGTCCATTTAAATTTATTTTCCATTTAGGGGAATATCAATTATTTTTTTCTTTTTCTTCCAAAGTGTTATGCACCAAATACCATCTTAAATATTTTATGGAGGGATTATTATTGTTTTAATGGGATTTTTAGGGAACTCATTTATTTTTCCTAGTTTAATCATGTAAAAAAGGAATGATAGATGATTTCAAGGGTGTTATATTTAAAAGTGAATGATTTTAAATATTGTGTTCTTTCTATAGTTCTTGGACATATGTATGGAAGACTAATGGTGATTTTTTTATAAATCAAAGATGGGTGGGTCCTTCATATCCCTCTAATTAATTGAGTAAAGTGATAAGGTAAACTATTGTAAGTTGCTTCTAAGAGACTATAGAGTTAACTATTGTATGATACTCTTAAGAGGAGATTTTTTTTCTAAATATTAGTAGATCCTAATAGATGATAGATTTAAGTAATATAAATTACTCCTAAGAGTATGTTGTAATTATCTTTTTTAGGTTATTATATTATGAATGTTTGATGATCTAAGATATCTATATAGTTTTTTAATACATGCTATGAGTTATAATAGATCCTTTGATCAAGTATTACTTTCACATGGATCTCTATCATTGAATTATATTACTATTATCTTATGTTAAAGCTTCATTACATCAAATGTTTTATTGGGTATGAATTATCTTATGTTATAATAATTCACTTTTATTATTTCATTATACCCTTATGCTCATCTTATACCCATTTATTATATTCAATTATTAATTAATATATTTATAATTACAAAGATTTTGACCCCACCCTTATTATCTTTTAAATATACCCATGTTAATAATAATGATGTTATATGAATTATGTCTGAAAAGGTTTGTGGGTGAAGAATTTTATGGTAGATGTTGAGGAATTATTATGAAATAAGAAAAGTTGGGTATAGAAAAAAAGTGACCACATAAAGACATGGGTATTTTTATGTAATATTTTTTTCATAATTCTCTAAATCTCTAAAAATAAAATATCCTTAGGTATCATAGTGATAAAATATTTTTGTTTCATGTTGCTTATTTTGGATGAATGAAATTGGGTCATGTTTATCAACATCAAATCAAGAAATGTGAAGATTGTGTTTTGAGAACTGGATCTTGGATTCCAGGTATGGGGATATTATAGTTGGTATCATGGTAGGTTTTTGATAATTTTGGAGAATATGATGTTTTCATTTGAGGTTAACATAAGAGTTATAGAATATATCATGGTTTTATATGTTTATGATTTATCATATGTTCATTAGATAAAATTCCTTTTTTAATTTCATATGTGATTAGACCTTATGGTGATTTTAATATATTACTTGGTTTTAGGAAGGATACACTATTGAGGTAATTGTGATATATTACACATTGGGATAACCTTGATGATTAAAAATGTATTTGGTTACAAGGTACTTTTTTATTGTATAAACCAAGTCACCTACCCCAATATGATATTTTTCTTTTAGTTTTGTGTATTTATTCAGTTGGATTATTTTTTATTTGATGTGACTTGATTGTTTTATTATATTTTTAAAATGGTTTAATTCATTATGCATGGATTTCTAACATACATAGTGGTCATGTCAAATATTTAGGTGGAAGTTCCCTAATGAAAATTATTCTTTTTGGTAAAATTGTTCCCATTGGTTATTCTTAAGGCCATGTTGCTTGTCACTAGTGTGAGGGGATCAAGAAGACTATTTGTGTATACAAAAGCCAACTTGGATGCCATAATCAGAGGTGGACCAGAGTTTTTTCAATATCATATCAATAATTAAAGAATAATTTAATTGGTATTATAAAAATCACAATAAATGAATTAAATAATTTCCAATTTAGTAGTCTAAAACTTGATTAAAAAAAAATTACAATTTTAATTTTTTTTTGGGGAATATTTTGAACTATTTCACTAGATTAAATATATAATGATATGAATAATAGACATTAAATCCATAGTATTTGATGGAAACAATGAACATTTCCCATCAACCATTATCATTTAATTAAGGAAGAATCGAATCATGAAATAAATGACTTCAATACATTAGAAACATGAAAGATTAAACAAATAAATGAATAAAAAAGACAATAAATTAATTAAAAAGAATAGTAAAGATTAAGAAAACTTATGTAAGGTTAATAATGGTGAAATTAATAAATATAATTTAATTATTCCTTAGGTTAGAGGACATACAAAGCAGAATGGTACATGAGGTAAGGTTTTCTTTCTAAATAAAAAATCATTTCAATTATTCTCAATTAATATTCCATAATCTATTTTTTGTCGCATATCAAGGTTATATAATGTATTACTTATTATTTTACATTAATTATTGATTTATTTATGGTCTCCTTTTGTCCCTCATGGATTTTTTTATATATCTTTTTCATAAAGTGTTTTTCCAACATTTCAATTCATGTTGATATTTTATCTATCACCATTCATAACAATATCTTACAATTTTAACTAATAATAACATGATTATATTATGTTATTTAAACATTAATATTTTACATTAAGAGTTGGATAGTCTGAAAAATATTCCTCCCATCAATTTATTTTCATACGATAAATTATAAGAAGTTTATATAATAATATTTTTCAATATCAATATTCCTCTACCTAATTCATCAACATTAAACTTTTTTTTGATGTTTTAAAATTATTGGTCATTCAATTATTTAAAAAATGTTTTAAATGAATTTTTATTAACTTTTGATAATGATTTATGGAAGTGACTTATTGTACTACTTTTATAATAATTTCACCCAAATAAATGAAATGTCTTTTCAATATTTCTCATTCATTTTCCACAGAATCCATACCATGATTCTTCTTAAAATATATTATTTATATTATATGTTCTATTAATTTTTAATTTTTTGAAATATAATTATTTGTAAAATAAATCACATATTTTATGGAAATTATGAAGAAATAAAATTCAAGTATAAATACTTAGATTGATAGCCATTATCTATAGAGTACTACGTTCAATATAACATGTCTTAACCTATAAAGAATTCCATTTTTTATACATATATGTAAAAACATATTATGATATTTTCATAGTTTCCATTTAAAATAACATTTCAGTTTTATGTAATCGTTTTTGAAAATGTTATAAAGGGAGGATAAATGTTTATCAAAAAGTTGAATTTGTGAAGAAGAAATTTCATCAAGGAGGTTATAATATAAATTCTCAAATTTTCAATAATTTATTTTATAAAATTTATCCCTAAAATTTATACATTTAAATTCTAAGTTCATTATTTTTTTAATGATATAAACCTATAATTTTCATACATAATTATTAAATAATATTTTGTAACTAAATTTATGAAATAATAAAAATTTATTATCTCTTATCCTAAAATAATGACTTTATAACTCTTCATGAAATTAATATGTTACCCATTAATAGACCTATAATGAATAAAAAATGTTAATTCATTTATAAAAATTAAATAGTATATATAACATCTAAAATTGTGTAATAAAATCACTTCTTTAGAATTAATTATCACTTTTACTTATTAGGTATTATTTTATAACTTCATAACACTTATTTATTGTTATATATTAATATAGTAATTATAAAATTAACTTTTTAAGGAAAATTTAATTGTAAACATATTTTTGTACTTGTTTTATTAATTAAATAATAGTGTGTTAGGACCAATAGGGGCCTATATACCCTGATAGGGGGGTGAATCTGGGTATGGATATTCTTTTTCAAAGTTCTTCCTGCCCCACTGGATCTTGACCTCTTTATTACAAGGGTCACTTTGTTTGTACTTGTGTGCTTATTATGATCACTTATTTTTTTCTTTATCTGATGATGATGATTTAAATGCCGTGCAGGGAAGTAAGCTGGCAGACAAATAGATTTTTACTTGGTTCACCCTCACTGGGCTACGTTCAAGGAGCATACGCCAGCAAGTTGCCAGTCATACCAAATTCCACTATTCTTCACTAGATGTGGATACAAATTTCAGGCATAGTCACTTTATCCCAGGATCACTACCTTTAAAAGTTTTAGCTTCAGCTCATTGCTTTCCCAAGGGTCACTCCCTATTTTTCTCTCATTGGCTCACTACCGGTGGGGAGGATCACCTTCTTCCTCTTCCTTTTCTCACTGCTCTGGAAAGGATCCACTCACAGTTTATAGACGTGTAGGTCTCTTTATTTGCATGAAGGAATGAATATTCCTCTGTATGTAGATGCTATGTTGAAGTCCAACTTTCACCCTTAGATGAATCTATCGTTGCACTGAAGGTATCGGGCAATCTTTCAGCCTTCATGTAGCCCTGAATAACCGCCGTGAATCAACCTTATTTGGCGCACATGTCTAATATGGCATGCAAGTATCGGCATGCAGGTCACAACTGGTGTTAAAGACACTTAAAACACTTGCACGACACAATCTTCTGCAACTCCAAACCTGCGCGACTCAACCCCTTTTACGCCCAAACCAATATTGGCAAGCAACAACCAACCACATCGCACCATCAAACACTAGCGCGCAAGTCCACCCACGTGGCCAAACACCACTTGTGTGACCACCACACCAGCGTGACAGGAGCTCTGATTTTTCTAAGTGTTGAACTCTGTTGAAAATGATGAGGGGTTGTCCTGTATTTATAGGCATTTGGTCAACCTACGCGGCGACGCACAAGTCTCCCCGCGGCGAGCAAGTCTCGGCACGCAGGTTTCTTCCCCTACAAGACACCCGCGTGACCCTATTTCCTTTGTCATATTTCAAAGATCTGATCTTGAAAAACATATTGTGCACAACTTTCCAACCCACCTAGGCACTGGCGTGCAGGTCCTTTCTCGGCGCGCAAGTCACATGCGCGACAACACCAATACCTACGTGACCCTATTTCATTTGCCAAATTTTGACCTTCTGATCTTGAAAAAGATTAGGTGCGCAAGTTTCCTATCCTTCAAGTATATGGCGCGCAAGTCCCTTTTCCAAAAACCACTTTTCTTTATTTGTTGATTTTCTGGCCCAAAAATTTGGCAAACATTGGAAGATGGTGCCACCTTGTATATGTTCTTTTTATACGGCCTCCAGATCATCCATTCCTTTGTCGATGTTCTTGAATCAAACATGGATCGTTGACCACAACTATTGAACTTGACATTCCACCATGAAATCACCTTTGTCAAAAAATTTGTATGTCATGGTTTTCTTTGTCAATAATCACATCAAAGTTGTCCATATTGTCAACAAACACAATCACCTCAAAAATGCTTCAATGATACCTTGAGGTATTTTTTCCCAACATAGTATCATATAACCCTAGAAGGTGACATAATTATGTTTAGTGTTGTATGAAATTTAATGTTCATTATAAGAAAATATATTGTGTTTTGATAATATTTTTAACTATAAAAATATTATGAGTAATTTTAAATCACATAATATTTCAAAAAGTTTCAAATTTTTATTATCGTATTCTATGCACTTTTTTTGAAATTTAAAATTTTCTATTTCAAATTTTATGTATTGGGTTTTACACAAAAATAATGTGGTGAGATATTTATTATTTTAATATAAAATTTAATTTCTCATATATAAATATTTTTCTATATTATTATATAATTGGAATTAAATTTGGATAAAGTTATAATTAGACAATTTAAATTACCATTATAGTCAAATTTTAACCATAATATATAATTTTTATGTCATGAAAACCATCATTGTAAATATTTATTAAAATTATTAATTTATTATAATTAAAAAATTAATTTTATAAAAGATAAATAGATTTTATAATCAATTTGTAAAAATTATATTAGGGTGATTATTATGTTTGTTTCAAAAAAATTATTTATAGTTAAATAGTTAAAAATAATCCATTCTTGTATATTTTCAATTATATGTTTCCATCATGATATAAATGTGACATAAAAATAATAAACCATTCTAAAAAACATAAAATTTAATTAGAGACTAACATAATTCATTTAAAATAATGTAATTAATATGAAAACCAATAGATCAAGTTTCAAATTTTATGGTATATTTTATTCAAATAGAAAACTATATTTTATTCCTTTAAAATTGATAATATGAATCTTTTTATTATGAAAAATAAATATGTGTACATGGATAAGGAAAATATAGCATCATGGGGGATGAAAGTGGTCAAGCCTGAGAGAATCACAAAAAATAAAATACTTTCAATTCCTTATAAGAGATACAACACTCGAATAGATAATCAAATATTACTATGGTTAACCATTAAAGGTTAGGTAATCCATAAAAAATTTTCCCTCACACTAGATGTGACAAATCCCCACTCTATATTCTATCATGTCTCTACAGGCTCAAATAGTTTAGTCTATACTCTAGTGAAAGGGAATGAGACCTAAAGATAAATAACCAATAGAGATAAGTCCACTTTGATTATAGATAATAAAATATTCTTTCAATATTATAGTGATAATCTAGGAAATAATTCACGAGCATTAGAAATGAGAGAATTACTATTTTCATCGTATGTTGAGAAATCTAGAATCATAGAACCCCTAAAATCCTGAATTAAACCACATCCACACATGATCCCATGAATACCAAAGTCATCTGAGTTCATCTTGATTCCTTTTGAATGTTATAAATAGTTCACCAAATGTATTACTATTTCCATGGTTTTGGAAGTATTTGGGTAAGTAAATAGGGGGCTATAACTCTTGATGAATGAAGGTATGTCCCTGATATTGGTATGTGAAAAGAGATCTATAAAAGAAGACGAATATTTTCTTTGATGGTGCATTATATTGTCTTGGACTCATTTAATAGGGTTATATTAACTATAATAGAGAGGAATATACTCTTCTACTTGGTAATTATATTTGTGATTTTATTGAGGATACCTTCAATGTTTTTGATACAGACTATTTGATTCAACAAGATAGGTCCCAAGTATACAATAGAAAATTGTTTTCTGAAAATACCTAGTCTATCATCAATGGATTTTTCATTCATTCTTGAGATTTTTTTTTGGAATATAGTCACTAATATTGCTGATATTATTGCATTTAACACTCTTTCTACTATACTTAGTAAGATTCAATTTTAACCATTTCATTTAATTTCTTAATTTATTAATAAAGAAGACCATATCATTCCTGATAAATAAGTAGGAGATTCCAACGAACCCATACCATCCATTGAAAGGATGAACCCTTATATTTTTAATTTCATAGATCATGTTACATCTAAGAACATACTGATTCGTGACATATAATCTTGGAGAGAGAGGGTCTCCTTGGTGTATACCTCTTACTAACTTGAGAACCTGAAACCTCCTCTCCAAAAAGAGAGATAAAAAACTAGGGTGAATAGAATCATAAAAAAAGAAGTTTGTAGACCCATTTTAGAATTAGAAACAACCAAGGAACTTTTAGGGTGAGTTTACATTCCATTCTATTGTAGTCTTTCTCCATGAAAATCTTGACCATGTTATTGGATCCAACCACTTTCCTTTCAATTTTAGTTAATAATTATTGACTGATGCCAATCGCCCTTGGATACTCCTTCCCTTGAGAAACCCATGATGTTAATATGAGATTTGATGAGGTAGGATATCTAATAGTCTCTTGTTTAGGATCATTTCAATAAACTTTTAGGATAAATTACACAAGCTTATGGGTGAAAATTCACTGATGCTGTTGGGATGGGTCACCTTGGTAATCAGAACAATAACTGTGGAAGCGGTAACACAGGGAAGAAGACCACCCTTGAAATAATTATGAACATCCTAAATTAAGAATTTCTTGGTGAAATTCCAATATGATATATATAAGGATCTAAGGAATCCATTATGTCATGGTGTTTATATTGATTAGGCATTTTAACAACATCAAACATTTCATCCTCATTTCGGTTGGTTTTCAAGGAATCATTATTACAGTTCTCCAATGTGAGGGGAATTTTATTAAAAAAATGATTATCTTATTGATTTAGTGGGTATACATCATTTACTCTATGAGAAGGTTTGGATAAAATATCCTTTAATTGGGAGTCTCCTTGAAGAAAAATGGATTCAATGTCACCATATAATGAGTGTTCCTCAATTTTTATGAAAGGCCTCACAAAAGAAACTTTTTTTCTTGTATTCATCCCTAGAAATATGTTGCGTTATGATCTTTTTTCATTAAGAAAAATTTATGAAACAATATACACATTTATAAGATTAACGTACTAAAATATATTCACCCCATTTATTTTGACTTCTTCCATTATGTTGACTGATAATAGCCTAAATATCTTCCAACAACGGTCCAAGAGATGGTTGTCTATTTCTCCACTATAAAGTGGTTTCCATTAGTATACATATTTTTTTATAGAATTCAACCCATGAAAAACCTTAGTATGGATAATTCCACATGTTTCATGAAAGTTTCATCCTTCATCCATCCATTGAAGAAGTTAAAGTTTTGAATAGGAGATAGAGAACCTTAGATCTAGACATACACTGGATAATGATTAGAGAAAGATTGATCTAAGAGGGACACGGTTGTGTGTGAGAAATGTGTTACTATATGAATTTTAGAAAAGAACCTATAAAACCAAATATATATTATGATAACTCATCTGTTTTTGTTACAAAATGTAAAATAGTTTCCATTGATGGCCAAATCCATTAGATTACTAAAGATAAGAATCCTCAGAAATCTTTTATATCCTTTCTTGAGTAAACTCCCCATTTTCTAGATTGATTTGTTTCAGAAATTCTTGGAGTCACAATGACAGAGATTTTTAGATGAATAAAAGGTATAAAAAATAACAAGAAGATGAAGAATACAGAAAAAGTGATTTACGTGGTCCAGGAATAATCCTTATGTCTATAAAGAGGCAAAATCACATCACTATAATTCTGGAGCACAATTACTAAGAGGTTTTAGAGTTTCACATGCATGAAAACCCTAACACTGATGAGATAATAAAGAATAATAAGCAGTGTGACACCAACTTCACAGTAAGTCCAATGTACTATAGTGAACAGTGGCTGGATGTTCACACTACTATAGTGTTGTAACCACCAAAGTCCAATATGCTATAGTAGCCAGCAGCTATAAGTTCGTGGATCTATAGTAATGTTGTCTCCAAATATTGAGATTCTACAAGGGGTGGATCATTATTCAAGGGGTATATTGTTGGATTGATGTAGAACATTACATTTAGATGATGTTGGGATGAATGCAAGGGTCTCATACAGCACATCAGACCACAACCATTATATATCGAACTCTATGGTGATCTCATTAGTTCTTTCAGGGGAAATGGGAACCTGCTCTTTGGGTCCAGGGGTTTAAGGTCCCCAACCCAATTCTTAGAGAACTTTAGCAACTCAAACCAATTGTAGTAGATCTAACAATATTACACTGATATGACACTATAATAGTGCATACTTTAGCATGATTACTGTAGAATCTCGAAATTTTTAGACAAAAATACTACAGTTTTTTGGATTTATAAGTACTATCTATTATAGAGGCTTGGAATCAGGTGGACATAATACTATATCTATGTGGAATTTGTCTCACCATTAATTTTAGCACTGTGGACTTGTTGTGTATTTGTTGGAACATCTCTTCATCTTCTTTGTTAGATCATTCAAGATATGGTTTTGTTGTGTGAGAAACTTTGAAAGATCCCTTTATTTATGCTCCCAAATTATAGTGAAGAGATTATTCCCCTCTAGGGACAAAAGGATTATTCAAGAACCATGTAAATTTATGTTTCTATGTTCATATTAATTTTCTTTTTTTGTTTCTATATTTTCTTCAACCGCATACCTTTATCATTGTGACAACTGACATTTCTGCTAAAAATGGAATCAAAGGTTGAGGTTGGAATTTTTGAATTAATCATTGGATATTGAATAAGGAAATATAAATATTGATAAATTTGATGGAAATGACTCTAGTTACTAGAGGATGTAGTTTGAGGATTTTCATTACAGGAAAAATATGTGCATGCCGCTTCTGGGTGTAAAACCAATGGATATGGAGAAAACAGTGTAAGAGCTACTTGATTGATATGTTTGGGAGGTTTTTCACCTTATATTGGTAAATAATGTGTCATTAAATATCATAGAGTAGAATATGATGACTAGGATGATGATATATCTTGTGAATATATACGAGAAGCCTTCAACATCAAAAAAAGTGTGTCTGATGCAATGATCGTTCAAATTGAAAAAAATTGAATGGTGGATTGTTGCAAATCAAGTCAATGAATTCAACATTATTACATGTCAGTTAAAATCAGTGGGAATTGTGATTGATGATGATGTATTTGAACTGGTTTTTGTGTCTTCATTACCCAAATGTTGGGAAGTGACTTTAACAGCTATGATCAATACTTTAGGGAATACCAAGCAAGTTATAATGGATGGGTAGGACGTCATCCCCAGTGATGATATTCAAAGAAGATAACCAGGAAGACTCCATGATTTTTCTTTGAATGTGGAAGGAAGAGGAAGATATGCACAATGAGATAATAATAGAGGATGATCAAAGTAAAGAGTAAAGAACTAAGACAAGGAGAATGTGGCTAGTCCAACCTACTGGGTTTGTAGGAAGAAAGGTCATGTCGGGGAGTTTATAGAAAAATGTAATGAATCTGAAGGAACTGATGGTGAACTATTTCTAAGCATGGATATCCCTATGAATTCTTGGATTTTAGACACACGAGCATATTTCCATTCCATGTCTGAGAATGGTTTCATAAACACTTATACTTATAGAAATTTTAGAAAATGGTGCTTCTTGTGGATGATGAACCCTTCTAGATCATGTGGAAGGGTGATGAACGGTTTAAGACCAACAATTGGAGTTTACTTATTTTTGAAAATGTGAGGCATATTCATGCTTTAAGAAGAAATATTTTTTTTAGGTAGCGTCATGATGTAGGTTTTAGTACCACATTCACTAGTGGTGTATCTAAGATAACCAAGGGATCCATGGTCATAGCTTGAAGAAAAAAAATGATAACCTATAAAACATGATATAAAAATGAATGTACATTCTTGAATCAATAAATTCTATTGGGGATTCAAAACCATGAAACTATAGGTTATAGGACATGAGTGTGAAGGTGATAAAAATGCTATAAACCAAAGGAATTCTACCAGAGGTGAAGTCAATGTAATTTCTATGTGAAGATTCTATCCTTAGAAATTATAAGAAGGCGTCTTTTGCGTAATTAGGAAGAACATTGAAGGCTAGAAATATAGACCTAATACACAATGATTTTCAAGGTTCTACACCAATAAATTCCCTTATAAGGTCACAATATTAAGTGAAATTTAATGTTGATTGAAGAAGAAAGGCACGAGTTTACTTTCTAAAAAGAAAATTAATTATGATTAAGGTGTTTCAGAAGTGGAAGTCATTGGTGGAAATGAGTAAGGAACTAAGATGAAATTTTTGAGGTCTAACAATAGTGGAGAGTGTGTAAGTAAGGAGTTTAGAGAATTATATTCTAATAAAGGGATTTTTTGGGAGAATAATCTTCCGGATACAAAACAAAATGTGTAGCTAAAAAGATAAATAATAAACTAAATGAATGTTCCAAGCGGATGAGGCTGCACTTAGGATTTCCCAAAACCTTCTGGGACGATGTAGTGAACATGATATCATATCTCAACAACATGATTATATCTTTACCACCGGGATAATGTATACTCGGGGATATAAGGTTTGGTAAGTAGTTAATACTCTCAAATTTATGAGTATTTGGTTTTTTGACATATGCACATATCGATGTTGATGCAAGGGTAAAATCTTGATGCTATATCCAAATCAGGTTTCTTTATTGGATATGGTGTTGAGAAGTTTGGTCAATGCTTTTGGGATGATCAGAACAAGATGATTATTAGAAGATAGAACATGATATTTAATGAATATGTCACATAGAAAGACCATCATGCATTTGATGTTAATAGTTTGAAAAAATAATCAGACTAACATGATCAAGTGAAGATTGAAGCTGTACCTGAGCATGTGACACCATAACATGTGAATCCTTCCCTCAAATGGAGTTTAGGTGATTATGAAGGGTGATAATGTGTATTCATAGGTATTCACCATCCTTATATTATTTTTTATTGAATGATGGTGGAGAATAAGAAAGAATTGAAGAAGTAATGCTGTTGATGGAATCGATCAAGTTAGAGTTGGCTATGAATGAGGATATGTCTTCAATACATGAAAACAATACTTGGGAGTTGACAACTCTTCCATATGGAAAGAATGAATTGTAAAAAAATTGGTATACCGAGTCATGGAAGAACATAATGGAAAGAAAATGTATAAGGAAATTTTGGTGGTAAAAGGTTTTCAATAGAAGGGAGGTGTAGATTTCATTGAAATTTTCTCACCTATAGTTAATATTACCATCATCTGGGTGGTTTTTAGTATTTTTGCATCAGAATAATTATACCTAGAGTAACTTGATGTCAAGAATATTTTACTTCATGGATATCTAGAGGAGTATAAATATTTTTAGTATCTATAGGGATATGTTGATTCATGGAATAAATATCTTGTGTTACAACTCCATCACAACATATATAAATTGAAGTAGGCACTCAGGAAATTAAATAAAAAGTTTGTTTCATTTATGATAAAAAATAAAAAAATGGTGTGGAATCAGTAAATTTCACTACACCAAGTCTTTATGTGAAGAATACATTATACTACTTCTTTATGAGGATGACATGATCATTGTAGGATCATGTATGAATAGGATTGATGAGCTGAAAGGAAAATTGGATGATAAGTTCAAGATGAAATATCATGGAGAATATGAAAATATTTTGGGGATGAAGATCAAGAGAGGTTTCACAACTATAACCTTGATGTTATCACATGATAACTATATTATAATAGTTTTGAGAAGATTTTGTATTTCAAAAAAAACTAGTCTCTATTCCCCTGGCGAGCCATTTAAATTTATTAAAGAAGCAATCAATGGAGATGAAAAAAGAGGTTGAGTACATAAAAAGGTTCCATTCACATTAGATGTTAGAAGACTGATGTATTTCATGGTCTTTACTTAACATGACATTGGTCATATAGTGGGAGTTGTGAGAAGGTACCTAGAAAACCTGGAAAAGTAACATTGGGAAGATCTAACATGGAAACTGAGAAACTTGAAGAGGAGAAAGGAAGTATCTCTGTACTTTGGGAATTTAAATCCATTATAGGGGAAGATCAGGATTCAAGTGGGAGATTGTTTGATTGGTGTAGCCTAATCTATTTGAATGATGTTGAGTCGAATGGTAGCTGCCTATACTACACACTAGACTGCAACTCTCACTGGTCGAGCTCTCTAGTGAGCTCGTTGGGGTCGTAGGGGAAACATTCTCTTTGATTCAGGTGATTAATTTATTCAGTCCAAATTTTAGGTAACTATAGAAAATATAATTGATTTTAATGGAGCAAACCAAGTGACATTGACATAGAACTATATGAGTGAAAACATTGGCACGATTATTGTAGCATATCGGACTTTAGATACAATAGTACTGTAGGTCTACGAACATCTAACTACCAACCACAATAGTATCATGGAATTATTTGGTCACATAACTATTGTAGTTTGGACATTAAACTACTATTTATTTTGTTAAAATAGACTTACAGTGTGGTTGGTGGAACATTATAGGATGGATGACATCTGGTCTAAACAAAATTATTTTGAAGATCATGATATGGGTGTGTGGGACAAGTGGAGACTCACAGACAGGTTGGTGGAGATGATGTGAATTAGAATCCTAGTTTAAGACATCCGGGTTAGTTTGAGACAACACCATAGGGTGGTTATGGTAGGAAAGTACATGGTCATGCAAGGAAAGTCAGACATAGAGAGGTTTTGCCATATGTTATTGTCTGTGGTGTCCTGTCTGGTAGAGGTCTGTGCCCAGACTATGATGGGGACACAACTCTAGAAGACCAAGTCCTTGGTGGCAATCATAGTGGAAGAGGTGGACATATAAAGGGTCTTACAATACTCACACCTCATGAACCTAGGGGACTAGGTGCTAGTCTTAAAGTTGTATATGAGGGTGTACACCACTCACTTGGGAAACTTGGCAGATCATTTGTGTAACAAAGAGAATAAAGAGTCAATCACGTTGGAAGAGGAGACTTACAATCCAGGCATAGTGGACATCAATGGGTTCTTGTGGGATGTTTCGCAATTGTATGCAACGATATCCCTAAAAACATACAAGGTGGTCAATATGTTACCAATTCCTAATGTATCTCATGTATGTTCCATGATCGACAGGATACTGTATATTGGGAATGAAATGGATGAGTCGATTGAGTGTGAATTTAAGAATGAGAACACGTATCTAATATTGAGATCCTAAATTATAAATAATAAATGCAGGTTTCATCTAAGGAACAACAAAATAAGGCTCATATGATGCAATGATAATATGAATGGTAAATTTGATAGGGTACCCAGCCACAATATTGAAAAGTATTATTCTTGTGAGGGTGATACAAATACGATGGGTGACATCCCTTATGACACCTCCAACTGGAAGGACATTTTCCTAGGTGATGACCCTATACCTGAGTCTAAGGAGAGGCTTCACCTATGCATAAAAAAAACATGATCGATAGTTTTTAGTTTGGTAGTGAGTGTTTAGTGCCTAGTAGGCCAACCAAGTCAAGGTACCACGTGATCAATTTTTTCGTCAAACCATAGGGCCAGAAGGATCTTGTTAGAGGTATATTCCTAGCTAACTGAGTGGGAATGCGGTCCCATAGATCGATGGAGAGGGCGATGGATTGTGTGGAAAGGGAGTAGAACTAATTCATGATCATGCATGAGATGGATGAGGGGATGGAAAGGGTTTTTCTGACCTCATGTTCAACATGTACACCGTTTCCAACCTATCATACATATCCTACCATAAAAGAGTTTCTAGTTGTTTTGTAGATAACAAAATCAGTGGTATTTTGGCAAACCAGGTCCCTTAGAGTAGATGGGTATCTACCAAGTTGGGCCAATTTGAACACCCTGATGAATAGTGTAGGCTAATATCGACATGGATCCGAGGAAGGAGGAGCCTTCCCTGGTAGATATGAGGGGGCCTCATCCCCTGGAACGGGGATGTAAACTGGTGGGGAGTTCTCTAATGATTATATTTTCATATTATATTCACATTAAATGTAAGTAATTAGAATGATTTTAACCATCCAAAATGTTCATAAGGAAAATATTTCTCATCTTGAAGCTATCATATTGAATATATTGATGACATCAACACCCTTAATTCTAAAATTGTATGAACACTATACTATGAAACTACTAGATAATTTCAAATCATTAGATAGTTACCATAAAATATTGTTATTTAATTATTTTAAATTTGGAATCATTAACCCTATTACATCATGACATCTAACATAAGAAAAAAATTATATCATAAATGAGTAATAAATGAAAATAAAATAACTAAAATTTTTAAATATGATTAAATAAATAAGATGAGTCTTCTTAAACCAGTAATTAAAAATTATTATATAATTATTTTAAGGGATGTAAAAAATATGATCATACTCAGGACTTGAGGTAATGTTTTCCTTATAAATATCCATTAATTTAGTGTATTTGTCCTCTAGTTTTCATCTTCTATTTCTATCTCGTTTTAAAGGAGTAGAATGTATAAATGATAGCCCCTACTATATTTTTTACAAACTTATGGTCACTTTTCCTATATTATAGATTTATAGATCACACCCAACTTATCCATAAGGTATATTTTGATCTCTTTTTAATTTTGATAGTTATATTATATATACCACAATATTTATGTTATCCTAACATGGTAAAATACCCTAAGACAGGGGTTGAATCATGTTATTAAAGATTAAAACAATTTCCCCTTTGGATCTTGTTTCATTATTTAACAAAACATTCTTCTCTCCCTTTACCAGAGCAATATATGAGTATAAATTAAAGCTTTCAAAAGGCACGCCAATTTTACTTGGTTCACCTTCTATAGGCCACATCCAAATAGAATACACATACAATGTGCCTATGTACCAAATACACTAAAGTGAACTATTTTTACAAACTTCAGAATGAACTCAATATACCTCCAAGTATACAAAAAATCATAATTTGAAATCTCATTTCTCTCTAAAATAAAATGTGATAACTTCTACATTAGACGATTCTACTTTTTATCACTTGAATAAATATAGATTACACCTCATTCTGTGCATCATGAAGATCAAAATTTATCCACTTGATGACTTCCACATTACCACAAAAACTCTAGGAAAGCCCTTGAAAGTTCACGAAACTTTATCTTTCGTGCAATATTTGTACTAATTTCATGAAACTATACCAACTTCCATGCAACTATTTTGTTTTTTCATAAAAATTTAACTTTCACTGAAACTATACATCTCATCATGAAACTCTAAATTTTCACGCAATGTTTGGGATTTCATGGAACTTATTTGGTCTTATAGAAACAAGTCCCTTTCCTATGAACAACTAATGTCAAGAAATATCTTTATGAAAATATTATATGATTCAAATCCCAAATATTTTCTAAGGGTTGAGCTACTCAAATGAGTTATCTAACCACTGATTTATAGATGCGGCCGACCCTTAACGCAACTACATTGCACACCATTGAATTTGTGAACAATTTTCATTATATACTTAATTTCAACAATTTAACGTCACCTTTAGAATGAAATTCACCACATTTATGCAACTACATCTCTATTTTTTGGGATCACACAACTATACATGTTTCACGCAACTCTAACTTTCACGAAGTTTCAAAACTTGTAGAAAACACTAGCCTTTACCATATTTTGATGCAACAATCTAGAATCTTCACTTTTTTTTCAATTTTATGAAACACCTTCACTCATCCATGTGACTTTTACATTTATGAAAAATCCTTCCTTTTCCAAAAACACATTTTTCTTCCTCTAAATTATTAGACCCAAAAAATTGGAAAACACTTGGAAATGATGCCATTGTGTGCATGAAATTTTCTATACCACTTCTAGAAATTTCATACATTTTCATTAAATATGTGTGAACATACATAGTAAATAATTACACTAGATATCCATAACTGACCTTGTCGACATGCTTTTTCAATAAACACAATTAACCCAAAAAGACTACAAAGTCACCTTGTGGGACTTTTCCCAACAATCTCCATCTCTTCATCCTGCACTATTTATTAAGGGTTATTTATGTTATATATTATTAGTTATACTTACTTTATAGAGAATATTCATGACTAATTACTTCTCATCATTTTAATCCCTAAAGTTTAAACTTACTATGTTAATAAGGGAATCTTATTATATAACATCTTGTGTTTTAAATAAGAATTATTTATTTTATTTTTTATATTAGTATATTGATTTCAATAGTAATTCAATATTATAAAAAATAATATTAATAAAAAATGGTAATTAATATTTAATTATCATTATGAAAATAAGATAAATGCTTCAAATTTTGTTTTATAATTATAAATACTTAAATATATTAATTTTACCAAGTATCTTTATAAATTAGTTTTATACAAGATTTATATTAATTATTAACTATAATTCTATAGTTATGATTATTAAAAAAATTATTAAGTTAAGTTAATATATATATACATATATAAAGAATATACTTACATATTTTGATATGTAGCTAATATAAACCTTTAATAAAACATATAAAATATTTTATTATTGTAAAATAAAATTTTAATATTCATAGTTATGAATATTTAAGTCAATTTATTATATAATAAATTGAAATTACGATGATGTTATTTTAAAGGAATAATATTAATAAAATTTCCTTAAAAAAGAGATAAATAAAAATTATTTATAATACTTAAATTCATATAAATTAATTTATATTCAAAATTATGAATTAAAGATAATATATTTTGTAATAAAATTATAAATATAAACGAAATTATATTTATAAAAATTCATATATCAATATTATGTTATTAAAAAATTATGAATAAAAAATTTAGAATGAATGGAAAAGAGGAATCTGAGGGGGGATTGGGTCTTCTTCAGAGGATCTGAGGGATTCAGGAGGCTGTGTGTAGGATGTTATTAGAAGGGTTCAAACATGAGTTGGAACACTAGAAGGGATCAAGTATGAATTGGTTGTTGAAGTAGATGAGATCTCAAGTGTGAATGAAGGATCGAATGCTAGATGTAGTTTGATTTGTTGAAAGGCTTCAAACACTGAACAGAAATATCGAGTGTGGGTCATTCTACATTTTAGTTCACCAATAATATTGATTTATATGTATTCAAATATTATTTCATGTTTCATTTCCACTTGTCATTGTTATCATCACCTTATTATTATTATTTTATCTTCAATTGAAATCGTCTATCCATATTTGTTATCTTCCTTTTTAGGGTTATTTGAATACCAATATCATATTTTATGTATTTTCTTGTCAAATATGATTTCTATTAGAACAATGGTTGTTTTAAATTATTTTATTAAATTTAATTCATTTTAGCCAAGAAATTTGGTTGGTTTCATATCATTTTAAATTATTCTTCTTCATTTTCCACATTGAATCGAACTTTTAAACATTGAAGAATAGAAATATATATTAAACAGTTTTCAATTAAAACCAAAATAACTAGTTTCTATGGACTCCTCATCAAGGCATGGAATCCTCTTATTTTATTTGGGGAGAATAATTTTAATCACTTTATGTATAAAATGGTTTCATAATCACAACTATTTTGGTTATATGTCATATTCACAATGAATTTAGTGTGTCTTCTAAAGATATACAAGTCATATTCAACTAAAATAAATCGACCCATCGTTTAATATTATAAAATATAAGAAATTATGTTGATATTATTAATTGGGTGTTTTCACTATATTTTTCTATTATTGAGTGCTTCACTCCATGCTTGAGTGTGGGACACAATGATTGTGGGCTACAAATCCTACTTGAGTATTGCACACCCTATATAAGACAAATAATAGAGAAAGAGAGAGTTAATGTTCTTCAAGAAGAAGAATAAGAACTTCTATATAGGTAATGGAGTAATTTATTTCCAGAACCATCTATAAATATTTCTATTTTAATATTCCAAGAAAATAAAGTTTTTCAAAATTATTATTATTATTATTATTATTATTAGCTTCTTTAAAATATGATTCAAGGATTTTTTCAGGTGTTTCATGTTTTCTAAATTTCTGTTTTCAACAGAAAACATTATTTTATGTTATAAAATGTTTGATTTAAAAATTCATATTTATGTAAATTAATTTTATTCTCTAATAATTATTTTTTTATGTATAAGTATTATTTTTAAAGTAATTTTTATAATTCATGTTAGCAAATTATATTAGAGAATATTTTATATTATTAAAAGTATGAATTTATGTGAGTTGAAGTTATGTATGTTTTATATTCATATTGAAATGGTCATTAGTTATGCATATCATTAACATTAAATCAATTTCTAGAAAACATCTATATTTAATTCAATCGATATGGCATGTTGAAAATTTTCCACTAAATATATTAAATTCATGGATTTATCCAAAAACTAATGTGTTTTATGTAAAATTTTCTTTTGGAATAATATTGATGATGTAAAATTACTATCTACATTGAAAATAATTCACGTATATTTTGTACAGTTTTTTAATTAGTTATTTATGAGAAATATGAATCTGGAAAAAAATGTTTTCTTAAAATGAAATTTTGTTCTTTTATATCAGATGAGATAATGAGGAATAAAGAGTGAGCCCACAACCTCAACAAGATGTTATCCTACCGGTGATACATATAAGTGGCCACAAGGGTTTTATAATATCAATCGAGAATCATTTTAATCCATAAAACTATTATTATTTTCAAATGATTTTCAATGATAAATATTATTGTTTTTCAAATATTATTTTTGAAATGAATTTTCAAAATGATAATTATTTTCGAAAATTATTGAATAAATACCAAATATTTATATTTGATATAATTTTTTTAAGAGTTTTTAAATAAGTATGTATATTATTATTTTACCTTAGTTTTAAAACCCCTTATCAGAAAATATTATGTTCATACCATATTTTAAAATAATTTTCACATGTCTTTTTAGAAGATCTGATGTAATGCCTCGACCACAGAAGCCTGAATCCGGTGCATTATTTAAATACATTAGCATGATTACAGGGAATCAAGTCCCAAAATACTGATCAGTTTAACAGTCTTGTAATATATATTACATAAATTAACGTTACATTACACATTAGAAAATAAAACACGACATAAATTATCCTTTGAGAACTCCATTAATCCCCTAGATTAACCCTACATATCAATCATAATACACTTCTTGGAGTCTAGGGAAAAAAATAAGAAAGGGGTGATCTCATATCCTGATTAAGAGTAATATATTCAGCGAAAGATAACATAAACATTAAGCATGGTGAATAATTGAAAACACATGCCTTAACGAATAATGAACACGAGCACTTTATGGCAGGAATATGAGCTGAGTAAATAATTCCATAATAAAACATAGTCATGGGTTTTCTAATAGTCGAATAAACTTATGAAATATGAATAGATAATCTTACAATGAAGGAATACCTAATTCTGGACATTCTGAAACATTTTGTCAAGGCCTCGACGAAGACGTCTAAAAATGATTAAGGCCTTGGCCAAAACCATTTATAAAAAAAATGGAAAAGGCCTCAGCCAATTCCAAATCTAATTGTCTCCTGAGACCAACTAATGCACTGAGGAGCTATAGCGGGCTCCACCCATCACATACTAAGTCAAATTAATTCTTCATAGGAAAATGATTAAAAATAACATAAGAATCATATTAAAACTAGCATACGAAATGTCAATATTTTAACCACAAACCTTGAATGGTATAAAAAATAGCACATATAAAGTCAAAAATAACTCATTAAATACAATATCGAATATTTTATTATAATATATTAACCTCAATTGATAATAATGAAGGAAATTTTCATAGATTAAAATAATCATCAAAACTATTAGAGAGAAATATCCCCCTTTTTCTTGAAGACATTTAAAAGTCTCACTATTTATCAAGAATCCGTTTAAAATAGATTTTTGAATGAAATTTTCCCATACAACTTTGAAACTTTTAAAAGTAATTTTTATTTTAAAACATTAATGTTTATATAAATAAATCCTTAAAACTATTTTTAAAACATGGACATTGATGAGAAAGATTTAGAATAATAAATCTTTAATACATTTAAAATGGTAGTTTGGTCAGTGTTCTTAACCAAATGAGAGACACTTGAATACATATAATTGAGGTAATAAAAAAATTTATAATATCATTAGAATAAATTATTTCATGATATACTATGTCAAAGGAGAGTATATACACCATATAAAAGTGAATTGGTGCATAACAACAAAGAAGTCTCAATGGAATGTAAATTGAGATAAAGTCCCTTATGAAGACTGTATCATTAGGTTAAGGATAAATCAATGACATAATTATCTCTAAAAAATATAAATACACTAAATATGATAGGATATTCAGTGTAAATGAATCAGAGTACATTCACACATGTTCTTGTAAAAACAACACCAATGACTTGGATGTTTAACTCAATGAATGGAAATTGAGTTAATATTACTCTTATCTAGTTCATATCAATGACTTGAGAAATTATAAATGAAGTGATTATGTGTATCAAAAGTATATCTTCACAAAAGGGAGTGTAAATTACTACATAAAAATAAACAGTGATTCCACACATAATCTTGGATTAAAATAATCAATGAAGTATGCATAAAGCCGAATGAGTGGAAATTGAAATTTGAAATTCCCTTACCGATTTGGTAACTTATGAAACATAAAAACCATGAAATAAGAATAATTAAATGAAGTTGTAAATACCCATAAATTAAATTATATTATAGAAATATTACAATCATGGGTAGTACATACACCACACAAAAGGAAATATAGGCAAATATAGCATGAATCTCACGGGAATAAAAAGTGAGATGGAAAACCCTTACCACACTGTAATTAATTGAGTCGTATGAACAAAAGATAATAACCACAAAATGAATAACAAAATAACATTAATATAAATATAATCATGATAATATATATCAAATGGTATTACACAATACACCACATGCAATAAATAAGTGGCGAACAATGGAAATCTCATGGAATTAAAAGTGAGATAAGAAACCCCTTACCTTGTGTCTGATTTGACTCGTTCATTCTTTAATCTCATGAATAATAAACTAAAGTTAATTTATAATTTATTAGGAACCTTTTAATATTTTATTATTACCTTTTATATTACTTATTACCATTTTATAAACAATATGTAATCATATAATTTAATAATGGTCATTTTGTCGATATTTGATACTTAAGTCAAAAAATGAACTTGTTATAATTACAAATTTTCCATGTGGTCAAAATTAAATTATCTGCCAAAATATATACATGATTTAGATATCATATATATATTATATATACAGTATATATTTTTATTTACAATAGTACATAACATTTGAAGATAAGAAATCAAATGCACCGTTTATGGCGACAGTAAGTCGTACGTACGCATGAATTCCACTTTCATTTCTATTTTGTATTTTAATGGAATTAAAACATAATTATACATAGGTATATTATAATTCCAGTATAATATCATATATAATTTCATCAACTCAATCCTTTATACAACACACATAAGGCATTAATGAGTCATATCACTTTGAGGGGGCGGTAATCGCACTTCCTCAAATGAAATTATCGTGTTCACACATATTGGAAAGAATAAAGGTGTGTTTGTAAATTAAAATAAAAAAATTATAGAGAAAACATAAACATGATATATATCATATATAAATACCATTTCATCTTAACAGCCACCATGGGAGGCGGTAGGAGATAATTGAACAATTATCGTTTCGTGAGGCGTTAGTTTTCCATCCACAGAAACAGTATGTTCTTTACCCATTAGATGGAGGTGTGTGTAATTGTTATTCAAATAATTCTCATAAAAACATACTAGTATATTGAGGATACTGTTTTTGTTATAAAATAATGGAATAAAAAGAGTTTATGGGCTGAATAAGTAAAATAAAATAAAAGAAGTTAAGAGAAACCATTACATTTAATTTGGGTAACTCCCTTTGGTTTGAACCAAATGGACTTCTTAAAGTGACTTATGCCTAAGTTAAGGATTCTAGGTGGAAGAGAGGGATATTGAGAGATAATTTGGCCAGGGGTTGGATGATCCAAGGGGCTTAAGATGTGTGAGTAATGGGTTATAATTGGTGTCCTTTTATAAGGGAGAGGAGGGGCTCTTTAAGAATATTTGAAAATGCTATTTTATTATAAACTCTTATTTGGTTTAAAAAGGTCAAAAACTTGTTAAAGTATAATATAAGATGAATGATGTTAAAAATAAAATCATCCAATTATAATTGGATAGGTTTTGGATATTTTTTTAATATTAATAATCTTATTTATTTGAATCATTTATTAAAGAGGTAAATACTGCATTATTATTGTGTTATAAATAATTTACTTTATATGATGTCTAAAAATTATAAAAACAATACCATAATGTAGGAAATAGTTTTATATTTATAATGAATATTTATAGTTTAAAATATGACTTATATAACCCCATGTAAAAATAGATATACTAAAGGATATTTGTTAATGTCATTTTTGTCTTTACTTTAAGTAAATTAAAATAAAGTGTCATTATCACTCTTAAGTGGATCCATGGGGTCCCAAAATCTACCCAAGGATGACCATGGTCGGACATGTCTCGTCCAATAAGTTTATGACAAGTGTTAAGGTAATTTTTTATTATTATAATATTCTTTTTACCTTGAATTACCCTATTTACCTTTAACCACGGTAAATAAAAGTCAAAAGTTACTATCACCAAAAATTATTTTCATATTATTGAACAAAATTTTACTTACTAATAACAACCATGTATGTATTATTTTTGAAATTAAATTCACATAATCATTAAAATTTCATTTAAATGAAATTGTCGGATTTTTAACTACTACTTAGTGGTTTCACTATTCATCAAAAATTGAAGCTTTTTAGAAAAATACCAAAAATTCAGCCTAAGATATATTTGATATTATGAATTCAAAAATGATGTCTATTTGAAAAAATTTAAAACATAGAAGTTAAATTAATTAATTTAAAATTAATTCCCATTGTCAAAACAAATAGCGTGTTTTTAAGAAATAATAACTATCAAAATATTGCCACATGTTTATGTATAATTTCAAAGTGAAATTAATTACAATGAAAAAAATTGGATTAAATGGTGAAAATATAATCTAATTACACTTAAAAACCAATTTAAAATATAATCTAATCATATAATTAAATTAGATTAGTAAGCAGTTTTGAATTAAAATACAGTGTTTGTCAATATTCAAAAAAAATTAATATTATTAGAAAAATACCAAAATTCCATCCAATGTTAATTTTGATTTCCCGATTGTAAAGAAGAATTTTATTTTGTCAAATTGAATATGTAAAAGTGTCAAATATTGGATTTAAAAAGGGTTCGTCATTAAAAGGTGGTAAAATTTCATTTTTTTGAAAAATACATTTTTTAATCTGAAAAATTGGATTTGTTCTAATAATCTGTCTAAGAAACACATAATACATAAGTGAAAATTATATGGAGTATATAAAATTAAAAATCCAGTTATTACTATTCATATGAATTTTTTTAATAGCTAGTTTGGTAAGTCATCGTGCGCTCAAAATCGGCATTGTGTGAGGTGCAAGTTATTGAATTAATTTGAAGAAATAACGTATTATGAAATATTATGGTGTTAAATTCTCCCCTCATTCAATAAATTGTGTCCTCTAAATTTGAAATTGTTCTTCTAAAATAAAAGGTTAAAAATAGAAAAATACCTTTGTGGAACACCCACATCGGAAAATGGGTTAATAAAATTTAGTCTTAATAAGAGGGAAAGGGGAATGAAAAAGTCACCACCAAAATATGATCTTAATTAGGAGAACATTGGTCGAAATTAGAGAAACATAATTGGAGGAAAGATGTAAATATTTATAGGGAGTGATTGATGTCATCAATCACAAACAAGTGTAAAATTGACGGCCTCAAATCCATTAATCTATGAAGATATAAAAAATCATTAGTTCAACAAAACATAAAGAATTTAGAGAACACATTTTTTTTAAGATCCCTTCCCTAATGTTTAATAATTAATTAATTTATATAATAAGAAAGAAAAAAAATATACTTGACAAGTAGAGTTTCATCCTTCATCTAATTCTTACCACAAACTCATCTTTCACTCTAAACGATGAGTATTGAGGATGACTTGGTCACACCTGAAGTGCTAGAATAAACTTATAGATAATCACATAATCCTAAAAGTATGAACTATATATTACCATTTTATTTGGAGATTAACCAAAACCAATATGGTTAGTAAAAGATCAGATGATCCTTAAAAAGGATAATACTTTAGAGAAAGAAATACTAATAAAAAATGTCTAAAATTAAACCAACAATACCCAAAGTTCAATAAATACCACTCAATAAACAATTGTCCATAAAATATTCCAATATAATCTACACTAATATTTAAACCCAAAACTCAGAAGAATTTTCTTACTTAGTCTTCCACGTTAAATTTTATCTCAAAATAACATCGACTACTCTTAAAGTCACATACTTAAAAGTAATTAACCCAATCACATGTTCTCTATGATAGGTTAATCATTATCATAAATAACTCACATATAGATAAATACACAATAAAAACATAGGTAAAAACTCACCATTACTCCTCAAATGAAATCCCATAGTATTCTATTTTCCTTAGGCACATAGTGTTACCAAAAGAGAGAATATCTTACAAAATAACATTTATCACTTAACAACAAATAATTTTCCTATAATAAGGATAAATCATAATTTCCAAAAATCAAAATATTCTTGATCCATAAAATCATTTAACTAAAAATAATTATTCATACTAACTACGGACTTCACGTAGTCCAGTGGCAGGTAATAAATCGTCGCACTTTGGTTGTGGGTTTGATTCCCGTAGCTCTGTCCGACGTGACGGGTTGTCATGTGATATGCATGTTTTACTTTTTCAAAAACTATATAATTTATAGTATTCCCAAAAATGAGATAGATTCCTCAAAAATAACCCTAACATATTTTAACCATAAATGTTATCTCATACCTTGTATTTTCATCATAAAAAGTAATAACCTATAATTGAATGGCTAGTTTGACTAAAACCAGAAAGCATAGTGTGAGTTATAAAATCATTTAGAAAATATCATAACACCTTATTTTAAATCTGGAACACCTTAGGATTAACCAAGGTCATTGTTTCTCATCTTATATTAAAATCCTTCAATTTGGTTTGTAAAGAAAATGTGAATTATCCTAAGCATATCCCCCGGGAGTGTCGTAACCAAGAGTGAAACAAGGACCATTGTCGTGTACTAGGATACCCATGGTCAAGCTTGAAACTCCATGTCAGAGTTTTCACTCCTAGGCACATTTGTGATAGAGCCTCCCTTACATGCTTGTATCCAGACAGGGATGTATTGCTTGGAAAATACAAAAAATTTCTACGTTACCAAAATTCTAGGAAGTTCTTCTATACTAATCCTCAAAGTCTATCTTATGGTAATGTGATCTAATAAGAGTTTATCCAAATCTAGTTTCCAAGGTTTGTACTACACTTCCTCTAATACCAAATGTAACGCCCCAAACCAAGAAGCTTGAAGCCAATTCATTATTTTAATACATTGGCATGATTATAAGGAATCAAGTCCCGAATGACTGATCAGTTTAGCAGTCTTGTAAAATAGGTTACATTTTGATTTGAGGAAAGAAAGATTTTATTAATGGAGAATATCAGTAGTCTTACATAAGCAGAGCCAAGAATGGAAATTTTCCAGCCATAGTTGGTTGACATCAAAGGGTGCTGAGGCTGCCAGCTGATAGTCCACATTGTTTCCTTCCCTTTTGGTATAGGAGAAGGTGCAGTAAGAGAAGCCTTGGCGCAGCGAGCGGATCCTTCTGATGTTAAAGCCAAAGTCCTGGAGTCCAGCGTCATCATCGTTAATAGCATAGATAACCAAAAGGAAGTCCGACTCGATGATGATATTAGCCCATCCACAGTCCACAACGAGCATCATTCCTGCCAGAATGGCATAGGCCTCAGCAACCGTAGGTTCCCAGAAAGCACGATGTGGTTCATATTTTGCTGCAATGATCTGCCCTATATGACTTTGAGCAAGGAGGCTGAGGGGAACATGCCCATCCTTGGGGAGAGAAGCATCCATATTAATCTTAAGACTCCCTTCCTTTGGGAGTGGCAAGTGTGGGGAACAAGAGGGGGAAACGCTTAGCATAAAGTGTCTTTTGCGGTACTTCTAGCCCTCAATCCATGAAGTGGCTCGTTCAATCCAGAACTCGGGAGGCTGATGAACATGGTGGAAAACCGAATCGTTACACCGAACCCAAATGATCCGGGCCAGAGTGCAATGGGAGATTGAATCAGATGATGAAAGAGAGGAACACCAGCGCATCAGAAGATCGGGGAGGTTAGAAGCAATGTCCCTTGAAGCATCTGAAGTCGAGTCCCATTCATTCCAAATTTACTTGGCTCCCAGGCAGTGAAAGATGGAGTGCTAAGGGGTTTTTGGAATATTCTGGCAAAAGGGCAGGATTCAACACTAGCCATGTGTTGGTAAACAAGGAGGATCATTTTAGAGAGGGTTCCCGTTCACACCTTCCAGCAAAACTGGCGATTTTTTGGGGGATGTTGAGCTTACAAAGAGCTTTCCATGGTCCCTCATCTCGGTCACGAGAGTGAATGCCAAGAGCTAGTCTGTACCCAGTTCTCACCGTGAACTCGCCTAAAGAATCATTGGTCCAAAAAAGATGGTCGGGGATGGAATAGGGGACCCAGGGGATGCTCAAAATAATTCTTTGGTCTCTTTCATTAAACCATTCCTGGATCTTTTCCACACACCATCCCGGGCCTTGTTCTGAAAAGATGCAGTTGACAGTGGCGTCTTTAAGACCTGGTTGAGCGGGGGATGTGGCCCTTACACCATCCTTATCGAAAAGCCAGGGATCAGTCCAGATGTTGACAGATTATCCATTTTCAATCCTCTAGCCCAGTCCTTTTTCCAGAAGATTTCAGGCCCCCCAAATACTTCTCTAGTGGAAGCTAGGGCGGGGGCCAAGAAAGGAGCTCCATAAGTCCGTGTGGGGAAAGTACATGGAACGTAGTACCCATGCACATAAAGATGATTGATGGTTAATAAGTCACCATCCTTTCTTGGACAATAGTTAGTTATTGAACAGTAGAAGATTCTGGAATCCCATCCCTTCCTCTGACTTGGGTTTGCAGAGTTTCTCCCATGCCAACCAGTGGGGTCGATTTCTGCCATCATTTTTCAACCACCAGAAGGTGGCAGTATGTGAATGGATCAGGTTGACGATGGATTCTGGGAGATTAAACATTGACATAAAGTAGTTGGGGATAGAATGAATGACAGCTTTAATGAGGGTTCCTTTTCCAGCTTTGGAGATGCTTTTTGGGGTCCAACCTTGAATTTTTTTCTCAATCCTGTCCACCAGAGCTGCAAATATTTCTTTTTTGGACCAGCCAATCACCGTAGGGAGTCCAATATACTTCAGGTTTTTATCGAAAAACTGGATGCCTGTAGATGCACAAAGCTCAACTCTCTTGGGAGAGGGAACCCCTGTGCTGAATGAGATTTCTCATTTTCCATGGTTAACAGACTTTCCAGATGCTTGCTCATATTGCTGGATTGCTTGGCTGATCACCCAACATTCATTAACAGTGGCTATGGAGAAAAGGAGGCAGTCGTCAGTGAAGAAGAGATGTGACACTTGTGGGCTCTCACAGAAGACCTTTTCACCATGAATATACTTAGAGGATGCAACCCTAGAAATAAGGTTAGAGAAAACATCAGCCACCAAAATGAAGAGAAAAGGGGAGAGAGGGTCTCTCTGGCGTAGGCCTCAAGTTGGGGTGAATCCTCTGATGTGCTCCCCATTGACCTTGATTCTGAAAGAGACGGTGGAGATGTAGTGCATGACAATTTCTGTACATTAATGCAGAAGCCCATTCTCTGTATCATAGCTCTACGGAACTGCCATTCCACTTTATCATAGGCTTTGGTCATATCCATTTTCTAGGCCATGGTTTTTATTTTCGTAGTGGCATGTGTTTTAATAGAGTGGAACACTTCATGGGCCACAATTTCATTATCAGTAATCAGCCGCTTGGCCACGAATGTTGTCTGGTTTTCGGTGATAATATTAGAAAGCCAAGGACGTAGTCGATTGACAATGATTTTTGAGAAGATATTATAATAAACCTTGCAGAGGCTAATAGGTCTAAAACCAGGGATCTCCTGAGGTTTCTTGATTTTGGGGATGAGGACGAGGACTATTTCGTTAATGGAGAAAATGATTGTATTCCCCGCCCAGATGTTTTTTTTTTGCAGATATCGGGACCGATGATGTGACTGTGTTATTTTAAAAATAGGGCGTGAAAACCATCCGGTCCCGGGGCTTTAGTGGGGTGGATATGCTTCAATGCCAGGTGTATCTCATCATTCGTCACAACTTTTGTAAGCTGATGGTTAATCTCCTCAGTGATCACATGTTTGATGAATTCTTCCACTTCAGCAGACATGAAAGGAGTCCCCATGGAGAAGAGGTTCTGGAAATAGCCTACCAATGCTTCGTGAATGCCACAGGTGTCAGAAACATTGCTTCCATCAGGTTGTGAAAAGATTCTGATAGAGTTTTTTTGGTGCCTAGCAGACGCTTTCAGGTAAAAATACCTTGTATTAGCATCTCCCTCTTTAATATGGGTGTCACGTGCCCGCATAGACCAAAAGCTTTCCTTAACACGAAAGCCCCCTTATATCACTCTTTGAGTGGCACCAATCCTAGAAATGTTTCCACTGGAAGGGGGTTGCTTGAGTATGTTGTGAAACTACTTTTCAAGGACATCACAATGCCTATCAGGTTGGTGGAATTTCTTAGTGCTCCAATATCTTAGGCCGGAAGCAACCTGTTGGAGATTGAGGCCAACATCTTCCTGGGAACCCGTCCAACTTGATCTGACCACCTCTTCACATTCCTGGTCTTTTACCCAGAAGCTCTCAAATTGGAAGGGTCTGCTGGGTTGTCGATTTCATTTGCCTTGAAAACAGTCAATGAGAATTGGGAAGTGATCCGAATAGTTAAGGGTCATGTGGCCAAAATGAAACATATTAAACAGATTGATCCAATCATTAGAACCCAGAAATCTATCAAGACGCTCAGTGATGTGAGTACCATCAGTATTGTCACGGAACTATGTAAAAGGATTACATGTGAAACCCAAATCAACCAGGTTCGCCTTAGTGACTGCATCCTTGAAGTTAGACATCGAGGCTGGGTGTCGAAAACTTCCACCTCTTTTTTCCTTATGGAACATGATCTCATTGAAATCACCTCCAAAGAGAATAAGGCTAGGTAGATCATGTCGCAACTTGCATAGAAGGTCCCATGACTTCCCCTTATCAGAATGGGATGGCCAGCCATAGAATCCCACAAAGGTCCAAGGTGGGTGAAAGTTAGATTGAATAGTCGCAGCCACATGGTGCATGGAGAAAGACAAAATTTTAACGTCAATATTATCCTTCCAGAGAAGACAAAGGCCCCCAGAATGGCCTTGTCGAGGCACTGGAAAACAGCCTTGGAAGCCACACTTCTGGGAAATACCATTGATTTCCTTGTTTTCCAGTATGGTTTGGGATAGGAAAACCATATTGGGGCGACTTTGAGTGTAATTACGCTAAAGAATTCGAACTATTTGTGGGTTTCCAAGACCACGCCAGTTCCAGCATAACACAATCATTTCTCTAGGCGGGGCTGGGTCTCGCCCGCCGCCTCCTTTGGATCCTCCAGACTCAATTCACCCCATGTCATTTTCCATCTTTTGGTGGGATTCCTCCCCGATTGGTATGTTTCAGTTTGTCGTTTCCTGACCCCAAGGTTAGGGTCTTCCGCGTGACAATCAATTCCTCCATATTGCACCCTTTTCCACGTGCGATGGGTGATTGGGCCCAGCATTGGGGTTCCCATCAGTCCATGGGCCCCCATTGGTGTCTTATCAATTATGGACGATTGTGGATCTGGATCCAGATCTGGTGGCTCAAAGTGCATCTGCATTGGCATTGAGCATTGCCTTAGTGGTTCTTTTTGCCTCGTCACCGACCTTTTGGATGGTTTAATTTTTTCCTTCAAATGGTTAGGATGAACTCCAGCTCCTCTCTAATTGGGATAGTCATCGTTGGAGAAATTCGGAGGTCCTAGCATAATGGCTTGTCCAAGTGGAGGTTCCACCTGACTGGTATGTGCCAACGTGAGACAATCACGGTCCTTTTGTTTTTCCGTCTCAAGGATGAAAGCATACTTATTCATTTTTGCACAGAGCTGAAATGCACGGCCGATTGTCGCCTATCGACCTGTCAAAGTTCCGGTGCTCTGCTAATGTGTATAGAAACACTCAGGTCGAATCCTCGGCGATGATACTTTGAAATAGTCGTTTTTTTAGTTGATTGTATTCTGATTGGGTGTTTGTTTGCAGAGCTTATGAAATAATTTATGGATGATGTTTGATTTAACAAATTGATAAATATTGGGGTGAGTTCATTATTAGGGAGTTAAGCTTGTGATATCCTTGAGCTTTTCTTTATATTTCATTTAAATTAACACCCACTTCACAAGTTGACATCGATTAGAATTCCTAAGTGTTAAAGCCTTAATCCAAGCCTTAACTTAATTAGGATTTTAATCCCAATCAGTACATGTTTATGGTAGTGTATTTTTAGTTCCAATAATCCATGGAAACCACATGCTAAACAAAATATGTCATTAATCCGTGACAAATTAAGTCCAACATACACAATGTTAAATTAACGAATACTCATCGAGAAAATACTCTCAATCACTTAACATACATAAATTATAACTCACCCCAATGAGATATTTACTCATCCATTTGGGTGTTCAATATTCTGGTTATAATAATAATGATGATAAATTAATAATAGAAGAAAAATAAAGGTATTAGAGAAGAGTGGTACGTCGAACACACACACGAAAGATTTTGAGAATCAAAATGGAATTTAAATTGAATGAGGAAGAAAAATAAGGGACTGTAATTTAAATTGATTCAAACTAATCTAAGGCTATTATTATTATACTACAGAATTTGGAGAAGAATAAGAGGTATTCAAGAAGAAACAAGCACTAAAATTTGATTGAAATGAAAACAAAGTTACACAATTACAATTGAACACAAACATAAACAAACGTGAAAGAGAAGTGGAGGAGAGGTCTCTCTTGTTGAAACAAGATCAAAGAATATCCTCCCAGAACCTTGTCAAGGCTCTAGTAATGCCAAACCTCCTCCTTAAGTGCTGAAGTTCCAACCCTTTTGAAAGGAGAGGAGGGGATGTATTTATAGCCCAAGGTGGTGGACTGTTTACATTCCTAAAATAAACCTCAACTTGGATCGCCGATATGTATATACAGACAGCCGAATCGTGAGAAATCTCCTTCTTTAAAGTTGTAGATAAATATGTTTTATGTCTACTGTGAAAATTTGGTGGCCATTGGAGTTATTGAGCCAAAGTTAGTGCGGTTTTAGTAAACAATTATGATCTGTCCATTTCAATACAGAATTTTTCAAAGTCCATAATGTGAATGGGGTTTTGAATGGGAATATGCCCTCAAATAAATATCATTTCTTCTAAAAATTTGGCCACCCTAATCTCCTCTTTCACACTGCAATATATCACCTCAAATGGATTTCTACATCAGGAGACATTTCAAAGGTAGTGTTATGTTTTTAATTCCCGGCCAGAATGGTGGTCTGGACTTCAATGCATCAGTTTGGCCCATTGTATTTGTGATTGAGTTCTGAAATTTTTATCATGGACTCCTTTAAACGTCCTCCGAACATGGGAGGATAATTAAGGTATTTAGACTTCTGGATTGAGCCCAGTAATTCAACCTTCATATATGGTCCAGTTTCTTCACAGTTTCCTTGGGCCTTCTTGTGGGGTCCATATGACCCTCTAAATGGACGAATTTTCCAAATGTGACTTCTAATGAAATGTTTTAAGTGGAATTTTGAACCCTACAAAACAAGAATAATGCAATTTGGATAAGTAGGGTGATAGTTATTGTTAAAACATTAAACATACTTGAATTTGGATAAATCCAAATAGTGCTCAAAAATTATATTTAATATTTAAACATTAATATTTCACAAAAATTATGCACATTTCATATAAAATCAGTAAAAGGAGTATGTAAAAAGATATGAAAATATTAATAACATCAAGATCCAAGGGCCATATTGGAGGGTGATGTCACCTGATCTACTCTTGGGTTTTGTGGAACAAGTTATTTTCCGGTGTCCAAGACAGCCATAAAAAAGCAGAAGAGTGGGAGTTTCTCAAATTCAAAGGATATCCAAGTGTTGGCATCTTCGATTTTCAGGAACATTCCCCTCGTCAGGGGCTCTGATACCTTGATTTCCTCCTTGATCCGAACCTTGAGGCCCCATTGTATAGGGTCTGAGCCGTCCCATTCAAGAAAGTGGCCTATACTTTCCCAAATATCCATCAATATGTGTTCTGTTCTAGCATGGATGGGGATTACTTTAACTCGTATCCAGAAGGGGGAGTGGGTTAGATTCACTCACTGGATATCATCTCCCCCTTTTAATTCCTCCATGAGGAGTAGTTGATTATCAATGGACCACGGTCTTCCATTCAAGATTTTGTCTCTATTGCTCTCGTTAAAAAACTCGAAGACAATGCGATTAGTCCCCGCCTTCCGAATAGCCACACCTGCATCAAGTTTCTAGATGTACTGGAGAGTGTTTTTGAGAGCCCCCTGATTAACCAAAATGTTTTCAACGAACTTTCCAACAATGAGAAGAGACATGCTTTTTTCCAAGAGTGGGTCTTCATTTCTCCGTGCTTCGATTGCTGCTTTTTCTTTGTCAGTTAGGGACAACCCCTTCCAATGCTTAAGTAAATCAGATTTCATAGTGCAATTCAAGGGATGAGTGCACAATTATCCTAAGGGGCCGACACACTTGTGGATCACAAACCACCCTCACTTCAAAGGACCTCGTCCAACAAAAGGGTCTTTTGACTAGAGCATTTTCCCCGGCCCCTTACACAGTCCACCCACCTCATACCACCTCCCTAGACTTTGAAATCCGAACAACCAAAAAACTGGTCACGTCTGAGACCCGCGTCATGCCCCCCCCCCATCTTCACAGAACAACTCCCCAAGGGAGGCCTTTGTGGCTTCACCACTTCTCGGTCCTTCGCGGGTAAGCTACCTCAGAGCCTCTCGGTAAGAACATCATGGACCAGCCACCGTGCGAACACGCGACTCCTCCGGCCTTCGCGAAAGATGTTTCATGAACTGGCCTCTTCGGGACCTCGCTTCGTGAACCAAAAACCGAGTGCCACCGCCGTTTGTAGCAGGTGATTCATAGAGAAAACACAATGCGAGCACACAAACGCCTCAAAACAACGTGGCTGGTGCTTCGCGACTCAAGTTCTTCGCAAATCGACCCCTTTGCGGAAGGTGCTTCATGAATCCTCCCCTTCGCGAGCACTCAAAATAAGGAAACCAATGTGGAGTGTGCTTCACGGATAAAACCCCAAACAGTGAAAACTTCGCACTAGCGTGGAATTGGAACCAACCCCCAATTCGTCCCCTGTCTTCGTGAATCTGGAACGAAGGCCAAAAAGGAGAGGGAAGAGACGAACAAATCTGGCCCGATGGGGATGACAGCGTCGGGAAAGATTACTAGGTTCCTTGGAGGGCCGGATCTATGTCGGGAGGCGAGAGCGAACAAAGAGAGCAGTCCGACTCCCTTTGATCCCTAGGGATGGCTCCAGAAACTGGCAGAGAATCCCGGAGGCAGACGGAGCAGTAACTTCGCCGCGGGGGATGAGGCGCGGCGTAGAAGAAGCGTAACAAAAATGAGCCGCCAAAAATGCCACAGATCCACCGCACCAGCGTGAGCACAGACGAGAAAATAATTGAAAACACATGACTTAATGAATAATGAACATGAGCACTTTATGGAAGGAATATGAGCTGAGTAAATAATGCCATAATAAAACATAGTCATGGGTATTCTACTAGTCAAATAACCTCATGAAATATAAATATCTAATCTTACAATGAATGAATCCATAATGACAGACATTCTGAATCATTTTGTCAAGGCCTCAACAAAGATGTCTAAAAATGATTAAGGCCTTGGCCAAAACCATATATTAAAAAATTGGAAAAGGCCTCGGCCAATTCCACTTATAATTGTCTCATGAGACCTACCGATGCACCGAGGAGCTATAGCGGGCTCCACCCATCACTTACTAAGTCTAATGAATTCTTCATAGGAAAAGGATGAAAAATAACATGACAATCGTATTAAAACTAGCATACGAAATGTCAATATTTTAACCACAACCCTTGAATGGTATAAAAAATAGCACATCGATAGTTGAACATAACTCATTCAATACAATATGGAATATTTTATTAAAATATATTAACCTCAATTGAGAATAATTAAGGAAATTTTCATAGATGAAAATAATCATCAATACTATTTGAGGGAAATATCCCCATTTTTCTTAAAGACATTTAAAAGTCTCACTATTTATCAAGAATCCGTTTAAAATAGATTTTTGAATGAAAGTGTCTCATAAAAATTTAAAACTTTTAAAATTAATTTTTATTTTAAAACAATAATGTCCATATAAATAAATCCTTAAAACCATTTTTAAAACATGGACATTAATGAGAAATATTTAGAATAATAAATCTTTAATACATTTAAAATGATATTTTAGTCAGTGTTCCTAACCAAATGATAGACACTTAGATACATATAATTGAGGTAATGAAAAACATTATAATATCACGAGAATAAATGATTTCATGATATACTATATCGAAGGACAGTATATACACCATATAAAAGTGAATCAGTGCATAACAACAAAGAAGTCTCAATGGAATGTAAATTGAGATAAAGTCCCTTATGAAGACTGTATCATTAGGTTAAGGATAAATCAATGACATAATTATGTCTAAAAAATATAAATACACTAAATATGATAGGATATTTAGTGTAAATTAATCAGAGTACATTCACACATGTTCTTGTAGAAACAACACCAATGACTTGGATGTTTAACTCAATGAATAGAAATTGAGTTAAGATTACTCTTATCTAGTTCATATCAATGACTTGAAAAATTATCAATGAAGTGATCATGTTTATCAAAAGTATATCTAAAAAAAAGGGAGTGTAAATTACTACATAAAAAATAAATAGTTATTCCACACATAATCTTCGAGTAAAATAATCAGTGAAGTATGCGTAAAGCCAATTGAGTAGAAATTGAAATTTGAAATTCCCTTACCGATTTGGTAACTTACAAAACAAAAATACCATGAAAGAAGGACCATAAAATGAAGGTGTAAATACCCATTAATTAAAGTATATTACACAAATATTACAATCATGGGTAGTACATACACCACACAAAAGGAAATAGTGGCAAATATAGAATGAATCTCACGGGGATAAAAAGTGAGATGAAAAACCCTTACCACGTTGTAATCAATCGAGTCGTATGAACAAAAGATAATAACCACAAATGAATCACAAAATAACATGAATATAAATACAATAATGATAATATATATCATATTAAAGTACAATATACACCACATGAAATAAATAAGTGGCGAACAATGGAAATATCACATAATTAAAAGTGAGATAAGGAACCTCTTATCTCATGTTTGACTTGAATCGTTCGTTATTTAATATCATAAATAATAAAATAAATTTAATTTATACATGCTTAAGAACCTATTTAATGTTTATTATTACTTTTATATCACTTATAAAAATGTTATAAACATTATGTAATCATTTAAGTTAATTATGGTCACTTTGTCGATATTTGGTGCTTGAGTCAAAAAATGAACATGTTATAATTAAAAATTGTCCATGTGGTCAAACTTCCATTATATCTGTAATGATATTCATGATTTAGATATCATATATATATATATATATATTATATATCCAGTATATATATTTGTATATAACAGTACATAACATTTGGAGATAAGAAATTAAATGCACCGTTCATGGTGACGGTAAACCGTACGTATGCATGAATGCTACTTTAATTTCTATTTTGTATTTTAATGTAATTAAAACATAATGATAGATAAGTATATTATAATTACAATATAATATCATATATAATATAAAAAAATCAATCCTTTATACATCCCACATAAGGCATTAACGAGTTATATCACTTTGAGGGGGCGGTAGTCTGCATTTCCTCAAATGAAATTATCGTGTTCACTCATATTGGAAAGCATAAAGGTGTTTTTTTAAATGAAAATTACAGAAGCATAGAGAAAAAATAAAAATAATATATATCATATATATATAATGTTTCATCTTAATAGACATCATGATAGGTAGTAGAAGATAATTGAACAATCATCGTTTCGTGAGGCGTTAGTTTGCCATCCACAGAAACAAAATGTTCATTAACCATTAGATGGAGGTGTGTGTAAGTGTAGTTAAAATAATTCTCATAACAACTTCCTAGTATATTGATGATACTTTTTTCTATAAAATAATGTAATAAAAAGACTTTAGGGGTTGGAGAAGTAAAAAAAAGAAAATAATTTAAGAGAAACCATTACCTTTAATTTGGGTAAGTCCCTTTGGTTTGAACCAAAAGGACTTATTGAAGTGACTTCTGCCTAAGGTAAGGATTCTATGTGGAATAAAGTGATCTTAAGAGCTTATTTGGGTAGGGTTTTGATGATACAATGGGATTAATAGGAGCGATGAATGGGTTAGAAGTGGTGTTCTTTTATAAGGGAGAAGAGGGGCTCATTAAAAATGTTTGAAAATATTATTTTATTATAAACTTATCATCAGTTTCAAAAGGTCCAAAACTCATTAAAGTTGAAGATAAGATAACTCATTTTCGAAATAAAATCATAAAATAATAATTGGAAAGGTTTTTGATATTTTTTTTAATATTAATAATCTTATTTATTTAAATCATTTATTAATGAGGTAAATATTGCATCATTATTGTGTCATAAATAATTTAATTTATTTGATGTCTAAAAATTATAAAAAAATACCATAATATAGAAAATATCTTTATCTTTCCGATTAATATTTATAGTAGAAAATATGACTTATATAACCCCATGTAAAAATATATATACAAAAGGATATTTGTTAAAGTCATTTTTGTCTTTAGTTTAAGTTAATTAAAATAAAGTGTCATTATCACTCTTAAGTGGATCAATCGGTCCCACAATCAACCCAATGATTTCCATGGTCGGCCATGACTCATACAATAAGGTTAAAACAAGTTTTAAGGTAATTTGTTATTATAATAATATTCATTTTACCTGGAATTATCCTATTTACCTTTAACCGTGATAAATAAAAGTCAAAAGTTACTATTCACAAAAAATATTTATCTTATTGAAACACATTTTACTTACTAATACCAACCTTGTATATCGGATTTTGGAAATTCAATTCATAGAAGTGGTAAAATTTCATTTAAATGAAACAGTTGGTATTTTAACTACAACTTATGGTTTCATTATTCAATTAAAATTGATGTTTTTTAGAAAAATACCAAAAATTCATCCTAAGATATATTTTATATTTAGAATTCAAAAATGATTTTTATTTTACCAAATTCAAAACATAGAAGTTGGATTAATTAATTTAAAAGTAATTCCCATTGTCAAAACAAATAGCGTACTTTTAAGAAACAATAACTATCAAAATATTGACACTTGTTTATGTATAATTTCAAAGTGAAATTAATTCGAATGACCAACATTGGATTAAATGGTAAAAATATAATATAATTACACTTAAAAACCAATTTAAAATATAATATAACCATATAAGTAAATTATATTAAAAGGCGGTTTTGAATTAAAATACAATATTTCTCACTATTCCTAAAAAATTAGTATTATTAGAAAAATAAAAAAATTTCATCCAAAGTAAATTTTTATGTCCGGATTCTAAAGAAAAAATTTATTTTTTCAACTTGAATATGTAAAAGTGTCAAATATTTGATTTAAAAAGGGTTCACCATTAAGAGGTGGCAAAATTTCATTTTGAAAAAAATGAATTTTTATCTGAAAAATTGAATTTGTTCTTATAATATGCCTAAGGAACACATAATACATAATTTAAAATTATATGGAGTATATAAAATTGAAAATATAGTTAATACTGTTCATAATTGTTTCTTTTAACAACTAGTTTGGTAAGGCCTCGTGCGCACGAACTCGGTATTGTGTGAGGTGCAAGTTATTGAATTACATTAAAGAAATTGTATATTATGAAATCTTGGGGTGTTACATCTGAGATAGATGGTTTCATATAAGGAGTAAGATTACATGAAGTGCATTAGTAATTTTAATTATTTTTTTTAAAATCTGTTAATTTTTAAGGCTATGCCTAATTTTCCATAACCTAGTCCAAAATGGTCTTCAGATGTATTAAGTACTATGTATTTTCAATTACTTTTAAATAAAAATAATACAAATCATGTTTTTTTTCATCGAATCTAGAAGTGTGGGTTCGACCTGTGATAGTTGGTATCAGAGGAATGGTCTAGAAAACTTTGGAGATTTGTCGTTTTATTTAAAAAATATACATGATATAACTTTATTTGAATCTTCTTGATAATGATGTTCCCTAAAGAGTTCTAACTTTTATTAATTTTGAAGATTGAAATTCATAATTTTTTTTGTATGATGAACAAATTGTGAGAGAGTATTCATCTGGGGGAGAAAATATAACATCCTGAGTTTAAATAAGAATGATTTATTTTATTTTTTTATTTGTATTTTTATGTAAAAGGTAATTCAATACGAGTAATTAAAATATTAATAATAAATGTTAATAATTATTAAATTATCTTTAAGAAAATAAGCAAATCCATTTAAAACTTGTTTTATAATTAAAATTTATTTAATAAAATAATTTTAGTAGGTAAATTGGGCAACTAGTTTTACAAAAAATCATATTAATTTTTAAATAAAATTTTATAATTATGATTATTAATAAAAATGATAATGATTTGTTAAAAAAATATATAAATATAAATAATATACATAAATATTTTCATATATAGCTAATATAAATATTTAAGATAATATATAAACTATTTTATTATTATCAAATAATATTTGAATATTCATAATTATGAATATTTAAGCCAATATATTTTCTTATAAAATGATATTATTAATGTATTATTTAAAAGGATGAATATTAAAAGAAATTAATTTAAAAAAAATAGAGTGAAATGATTTATAATACTTAAATTAATATAACTTAATGTATATTTAAAATTATGAATTAAAGATAATGTATATTATAATAAAATTATAAATATATACAAAATTCTATTTATAAAAAAAGGAATATGAATATTACATTATTAAAAAATGATGAATATATAATAAGAAAAAACAAGAATGAGTCGATAAGAGGAATCTGAGGAGGGAGGATCGTGTCTTCTTTAGAGGAGCCAAGGTATTCGGGAGGCCAAGATTAGGAGGTTCTCAAGTATGTTCAAATGCGAGTTGGAACGCTGAAGGGGATCAATTAAGGATCAGCTGTCAAAGTAGATTAGATCTCCAGAAAGAATGAAGGATTGATTTCCAGAAGAAAATTGATATGATGAATGGTTTTCAACATGGAAGAGGAAAATTTAGTGAGATCCATTATTAATTTTTGACCTCCAATAATAATGATTTATAGGTATTTGAATCTTATTTCAAGGTTAATATTTGTCTTGGTTGTGTTACGCTTGCCTTTTTCTTAAACTTCCTCCTCGATCGACATCAGATATCCCTATTTTTAATCTTCATTTTATGGGTTATTTGTATACCAATATCATATTTTATGGATTTTCTGATCAAATATGATTTCTATTAACAGAATGGTTGTTTTAAATGACTGTATTAAATCGAATTCATTTTTTTCAATAGATTCAGTTGGTTTCAACTCATTTTAAATTCCTCTTCATCATTTTTCTATTTGAATCATACCTTTAAACATTGACAAATATAAATATATATATCGATCAATTTTCATTTAAAACCATAGTGTACGGTTTCTTTGACTTCCTTTGTAATCCATGGAATCCTTTTATTTTTCTGGTGATAATATTTCTCTTCACTGTATATATACAATAGTTTGAAAATCACATCTGTTCTGGTTATTTGTCATGTTCACAATAAATTTATTGGTAATTTTTAAGATATAATGGTCATAAATCATCTTAAATAAATCAACCCATAATTTATGTAATGTCCCATGATCTGACACTCTCTCATGTGGCCATAAAGGGTTGGTTATGAGACTTAAAGCATGACTCCCCGTATGCCAAAGGTTTCCGACTAGCAGTGGGGGAGTGATCGGTATAGTGGGGATACTATACCCCTGGTTATAGAGTTACAAAATAGTGTAAATATAATAATAATAATAAATAAATAAATATTAGAGTGTAGAATAATGGAAACAGTACAATACAGAAAAAACTAATAATAGAAGACAATTGAGTAAACCAATAAATAATAAAGACATAACGTAATGAGATATTGGAATATAACTAAATGTCATGATAGATGAAATACAAATAAAATACTAGAAGATCAAATAAAGACTCAAAGTCCCTGATCCCAAACCCAATGTCCGTCCCATATCCAAACTCCATCCAATCCAACAAGAAATGATAAACAACAAGGTCATTTTCCCTTGTCCAATACTGCATCCATGTAATCTACATGGATACCAAACAACAACTCGAATAGGGTGTGAGTATAACTTGGTATCTTGACACAATCCTGTCTAAGAATATCCAGTCTCATAATAAGTGTATGCAATAATGCAATAAATTAGTTCACTACTTAATTAAAAATTTAAATTAATACCACATAAACCAACTTGGAACCATGTCAGAATGTCTCTAAGAATGTCTCGCGAGCATGCCAACCCCAACCATATAACCATAGAATAACATAACCTACCTCGATGCCATTCCAAAATGTCTCTGAGCATGAATTAAAACCATACCAACCATAACGTTATAACCAAGGTATAAATTACAACAATCTAGGTCAAACCCACTATATAATAATTTCAACATTTAATCAGGTTCGAGCCTGTTATATAAGCATTTCAACATGTTTCACTAAGTATAAACTGCTATATTAGTATTTCAGCATGTATCACTAGGAATAGCCCACTATATCATCATTTCAGCACATGTCATTGGGAATAGCCTTCTACATAATCATTTAATCATGTATCACTCAGAAAATCAATCTATATAAGCATTTCATCATGTACCATTGGGAAAAGCCCACTATATTATAATCTCAACATGTATCACTTGGAAAAGCCTTATATATAAGCATTTCAACATATAAATCACACTATATGTCATAGAAAAAAGGATAGCACATTATCGCATCACAGGAATAATGGTTAATTATGAAAATTACCATTAACTTTCAAATATATGTTTCATTTATCCTTTGGTCATACACCAATCACAAGACAATCATTTCAATAATTCGGCCAAGCCAAAGAGAATCTATATCAAATAAACACCTCAATCGCAATTCATGTTAAACACACATTAATACATTAAAAAATTCATATATATTCATGGGTTTCCTCACCCAAACGATATCCACAAGACATGTCAATAACTAATTGGATACAAAGGTACTCCAAAGAATAATTCAATTCATTATTTCTAATTTATTTTGTGCATGATATGTGGGAACAATTTCAATATTGCACATACTTGACAATTATAAAACCATAGGGTTATGGTTTAGACCCCATACCTTTAACTGAAAGTCAACCAATTCTTTCATCGGGATTCTCCAACAAGAATGAAGTCACATATGATCAGAAAAAGGTTCCAAGATCATAACTAATCATTATCAAAACTAACCAAACAAACAGTCAAAATATTGCACCGCAACAATCGGAGAAAGATTATAGTGACCCTGCATTTCTTACATTACTATTACATCATTATAAAGATAAAAAAATAATACTATTACCCCATGAGGATACAAAGGTTTAGTGTCTTGGGAAAACTAGGACCAAACATTACATTAACAACAAGAAACATAAAAAATTATTCAATTCATTCTTCTCCAACTTCTAATTGTCCCTTAGAAACTCCTTAGTACACATAATCACCTGTGGATATACATAAAATTGGGGTGAGATAAAATCCTAGTAATAGGATAGATAAGAACAATATAGCATGAAGTGAGCATAATAATAACATAGGAAAAGGATTATGAACATGAGAGGAATCATTAATAAAAGACTTGAAATGGGGAAATGCATAAAAAAAGAAACATCATTTCTAAGTGGTTAACTACCAAAAATACTTGTGAAAAAATATAGCATATTTTTCACACACCATTTCACATTAACTCATGAGATTAATCACTTTACCCTATTCATTGGATCACTGTGTAATTATGGGAACACCCATCAAATTCAAACATTCATATTGCAGTATATAATTCCGGGCACACCCGTCACATCATAACATTATCATTATAATGCATGCCACATAGAACATATATAAAAAATGAACATAACTAACCCATGGAAATGAATGGGTTTCATCCCATAAGAACACATTCATAATCTTTGGGTTCTCAAAAGTAAGTGGGAATAACATACTTGATACAATAACCATCAACCTTGACTGAGAAATAAAAGGTGTGTCTTTTGAAAGATGGGTCATTTTGGAAAACATTTGTTTGAAATAAACTCTAGTGGAAAAAATTATAACCCAGAAAAGGTAAGATAATTATGAACAAATTATTTTTATGGAGTGACCATACCAAAAATGGAGTGAAATAGGGAAAACCAGAAGAAGGAAAGTTGGGTTTGAGAATTTCCCCTTACCTTGTATCTGAACTCTTTCTTCACATTAATGTCCTATATGATGACATTATATTCATTAATTAGAAATTTATGAACCTTTTATATATGAATATTATTTACTATGGTTTCATTAAGTTATTTTATGGGCCTTTGGATGAGTTATATAATTTAAATCCATTGCCTGAGAATGTTCGTTTTTATGGTTTTCTTGAAAGAATCACTTGTATTCATGGATGAAAGTTCATATAAAACATGGATAAACATCCAGAACTGATATTAAATTATATTTCTATTATTACAGGATTCTTTATGATCTTATATTTAATTATGGTATATACCATGTGGATAAATCATTACTTAAAATTTAATGATGATAGTTTGGGTAAATTCGGGCGATTTTTTGACAACAAAAAACTTGTTTTTTTAATAATTTAGTAATATGTACATATGTTAGTTACATAACATCAAATAGAATATAATAAATATAATATAATATGGTTCAACAATAAAAATTGTTTCATGACCATATATAAAGTAATTAAAGCAAATTGAAATCACATCGTCCACGGTGTCGGTAAATCGACACATCACAGACGGAGTTTTAATTACGTGAATAAGTGGGAGGGGAGAAGGAATATAATAGATAATCATCCATAAACACGATGAAATATATAATATGTAAGATATTGGATCATTCATTCCTCTTGGATAAATGGATATGAGGAAAGAAGAAGAAAATAAAGGAACTTGAAGAAAAGTTGAGAAATTCCATAGGAAAATTCGGCAGCCTAAAGACTGTGAATCATGGTTTTCAAAGACACTAAAAATAAAAGGGAAAAGGGTCACCCATACAAAAATTAGTAATAAAAAATTATACATAAATTATATAATGGAAATAAGAACATTGTATGGACACATGAAAGTTATACCACATAAAAAAGAACTTGAAAGGAAAAAAGAAAGAAGTTGAGAATTCTATTACCTTGTAGAGAAACTCCTAGGACATTAAGGTTGGGACCATGGGGGCCTGAAGACACTATTTTAGGACTAGTATAGAGGTAATAATTACATATGTTCTTTGAGAAGGAATTTTCAATGAAAGTAATGAAGGAATGGGTTGGTATTTATAGAAAAATTGAGGGAATGTTTAAATAATTTCCAAGGGATACCTCATTAGTGGTATTTAAAAAGAATGTGTTTTTCCATGGTATTTGAAAATGTTTTTATCCACTTGGGGAAACTAAAATATTATTTTACTGTAAAAAAGTTGACCATAATTATTACATCATTAATGATGTCATTAAACACACCAAAACTCAAATCTGTATTTTTACTATTAACCAAAAATTTAACTGTTTCAGAAAAATATAAAAAATTCACCCTAACCATTTTTCGACATGTATAATTCAAAAATTAACTCCATTTTTTGAAAATAATTTTCTAAATATTATTAATCAACTTTTAAATAAAATTACACTTAATTAAAAAAATAAAAATCATAAAACTAGAACTGTTTTTATATTACATTGAAAAATTAATCAAGATGTCATTATATTAAAGACTTAGGAAAATAAAATAATAATACAATTTACTATTCTTTAGTGTCATCTTACTATTCATAAGTTTATGTTAATATCCACCAAAAAACATGTTGGTTCCATCAGACTCTGAATAACTTACTAAATACAAATGTAGATGACTGCTTTTTGAAATTCAAACCATAGAAGTGGAAAAAATATGTTTAGTGATCAGATAGTATTTAGTATCATGATATTTTATTTCTTACTAATGTTATTATACTATAAAATATAATCATAATAAGGTATTTCCATTGATAAAACATTGGGTTGTGACATTCTTCCCCCTTAAGGAAATTTTTCCGTCGAAATTTCATTTTATACAAACAGGTGTGGGTACTTCTCCTTCATAGCCTCCTTCAGTTCCCAAGTTGATTCTTTAAACTTATGGTTCCTCCACAACACATTGAAAATATTGGTTTTCTTGTTTCTTATAACCTTATATATTAGATTCATAATATATACTAGCTACTTCTCATAAGAGAGATAATATACCAGTTTTACCACCTCTGAGTTCAGTACATGTGAGGGACCTGGTATGCACTTCCTCAGGAGTGATATGTGAAACACATCATGAACCTGAGCCACATTCAGTGAAAGTGAAAGTATATATTACACATCTCTTGTCCAGTCAAGGATCTCAAAGAGGCCAATGAACCTTGTGCTTAACTTCCCTTTCTTTCCAAACCGCATGACTCTCTTCCATGGTGATATTAAAAGGAAGACATTACCTCTAACATAAAATTACAAGTCTCTTCAAAGGTTTTTAGAATATCTATTTTACCTAATTTAAGAATAATTGATGTGTTTTTGGATGACTTTAACCTTCTCTATCGTCTCTTGTACAATATCGGGTCCAAGTAGCTTTCTTTCTCCAACTTCATCCCAACAGGTTGGAGTTATACATTTATTTACAAATAGAGATTCATATGGATCCATATGAATACTAGAGTGGAAGCTATTTTTGTATGAGAACTCAAACAATGAGAGATTATAATCCCATCCACCTTGGAATTCTACAGATCATACTTTTAGAATATCTTCAAGCGTCTAAATAGTTCTTTTAGATTGGCCATCAGTTTGGGGGTAATAGGTCATACTGAAATTTAATTCAGTACTCAAAGCATGTTGAAGACTCCTATAGAATTTAGATGTTAACCTTGGATCACAATTAGAGATAATCTAGAGTGGAACTCCATGTAGTCTCACCACTTCCTTCACATATATATTTGAAATTTTTTTAAGCTAGAGGTCATCCCGAATAGCGATAAAATGGGAATTCTTGGCGAGTTGGTCAACCACAACCCATATCGCGTTATTTCCCTTTGACATCTTTAGGAGACCCATGATAAAATATATAATAACATTTTCTCATTTCCACATGGGTATTGTAAATGGTTGCATCATCCCTTTGGACTTTTGTCTCTCTACTTTAACTTGCTGACATACCAAGCACCTTGATATATATTATGTAATCTCCTTCTTCATGTTATCCCACTAGAAGTGTTCTCAGATATCACGATACATCTTGGTACTCCCTGGATGGATAGAGAATGTTGAGCATTGTTCATTGTCCAATAGATACTTATTTATCACGGTTTATGAAGTCACACAAAGACGTGTTCCAAACCAAATCACACCATCATCGTTGATACGAAACTCTTAGAGCATTCCTTTATTTACTGCATTCACCTTCTTTAGTAACTCCACATAATCCCTTTATGCTTCCTTAATATTCTCTTGGATGGATGGTTTCACAATAATTTGGGAAAGGTAGGATGTATCCCCTACCCTTATGATTTCTAAATCCATCGTTTGCATATCCAATAAGATAGGGTCTTTCTCAATCCATAACATGGGTAGAGTAGCGTGTTCTTTTCTGCTTAGAGCAGCAGCTACCTTGTCTGCCTTTCCAGGATGATAGTGAATAGATAAATCATAATCCTTGATTAGATCAAACCATATCCTTTGACACACGTTGAGCTCCATTTGTGTGAATATATACTTTAGCCTTTTGTGTTCAGTGTATATGTCACACTTCTCACCATAAAGGTAGTGTCGCCATATTTCCAAGGAGAAAAACATAACTGATAGCTCTAAATCATGTGTCATGTAGTTTTTATCAGGTATCTTCAACTGTCGTCAGGCATACGATATCACATTATCATTTTTTATGAGTACACAACCCAATCCTTTCTTTAATGAATCATTGTATATCAAAAAACTTTCTTCAGTTTTTGGTTGTGTGAGTACAGGTGCAGTGATCATCTTTCTCTTTAGATCCTTGAATAGTATCTCACATTCTTCAATCCAGATATAATTTTACCCTTTCTGTATTAACTTAGTTAGTGGGATTTCCAATCATGATAAATTTCCCACAAAACATCATTAGTACCCAGCTAATCCAAGAAGACTACGGATTTTTGTGACCCTATAGGTCCTGGGCCGTTCCACAATAGCCTTTGTTTTTGAAGGGTCTATAGAAATTCCTTCACTTGTGATCACATGTCCCAAGAATGTAACTTTCTTCATCCAAAAGTCACACTTGTTGAACATGTCATACAACTTCTCCTTTCTCAATTTTTCTAACACTAGTCTTTTATGTTATTCATTTTCCTCCTTGTTATTAGAGTATATGAGAATATCATCGATAAAAACTACCCCAAATGTTTCTAGGTAATGTATAAAGACTTTATTCATCAAATCCATGATGATTGAAGAGACATTAGTATGTCTAATGGGAATCACCATAAACTCATAGTTCTCATACCTTGTAAAGAAGGAAGTCTTTGTAATATCTTCCTTCTTCACCTTTAACTGATGGTGTCCAGAATGAAGATCCACCTTTAAGAAGTATTGAGCTCTTCTTCACTGATAGAACATGTCATCAATACTTTTAAGAGGATACATTATCTTTATGGTGATCTTGTTGAGTTCTCGATAATCAATACACAGCCGCATTGTTCCACCCTTCTTCTTCACAAAGCGCACCAGCGCACACCAAGGTGATGCACTAGGGCGTATGAACCCTTTGTACAGATGCTCTTGCAGCAACTTCTTTAACTCCTCCAGTTTGATAAGAGCCATCTTATAGGGACACTTTGAGATAGGAGTAGCTCTGGATATGATTTTTATTGAGAACTCTAACTCCCGATCTGTGGTAATTCTGGGTAACTATTTGGTAAATGCATCACCATATCCCATCAAGATGGTCATTTTATAAGGTTGGCACTTTCCTTTGACTCAAACATTTCTGAGAGCTACGATTCTTCGTAAAGAATCAACACCCACACCATTGAATGATTTCTCAAAGGAAATTCATGATCATCCTTGCATATGTAGAGGATCTTGTGATGGTTCGGAATATAAAAAGATATTTCCTTTTCCCGATAGTTGATATGTTCTCTATATAACGAGAGACAATCCATTCCCATTATAGCGTAGAATTTTACCAAGGAATGTATTACGAGATTTTCTAAAAGAATCCTCCCACATATCCCAATATAAGAAGATTCAAACACTTGGCTTACAATTATTTCACCACTTGGTGTTTTTACAGATATATCTACTTCAAGGTTTCAGGGCTTCAATTCTATAGTTCTAGAAAACATTCAAGATATAAAAGAATGAGTAGAACTATAATAAGATAATAATTTTTCCATTCTTGAGTGAATAAGAAGTGTACCTTGTATCACTTCATTATAATGCTCCACTTCTGTAGTAGTGAAGACATAATCCTTCCCTTTTTCCCATAGGATTTGGTGGCTGCTAACGCTAATTACCCTTGAGAACTCGAGGTTTAGTGCACTAGCTTGCATAGTGCCCTTTCTCCCTACAATTGTAGCATTGAACCATGGGTGGTTCTCTTCTTTCTTCCACCACATTCTCCTTCATTTTCATGTATTTTTGAAAATATTTAACATGGTGTCCTTATTTCCCACAATTTAATAACATCCTCATCTCTTTGAGGCAGTTCCCATGGTACAAAATCCCACATTTTAGCATGTGGGTCGTTGAGTTTTCTTCCCAACTTTGTCATTAGATCCACCAGCTTGAAACTCCATATTTCTTTTCTTATCTCCTTACCCATGGGGACATTTTCCAAACTTCATATCCATGTTGATAGAACATTGAACAACTTCTTCATAACACTCAAAGTATCGAATTTCAACATCCTTCTGAAAGTGTGGTTTTAATCTACTAAAGAATCTATGAATTTTTATATCATTTTTGATAAAAAAACATGAATCATACCTTGAAATCCTTGTGAAAATTTGTTCATAGGTTGTGATAGATTATTGTTACTTTTTCTTGAGCTCTATTAATTCTCTCTCCATCTTCGTACAAATAGTTCATGGGAAATACTTGTTAAGAAACATGATCTTACTATCTTCCCATTAAATATCTTCAATTTAGTCACTTGGCTTGGTGTTCCTAATAAAATCCCACCATTGATCGACCACTCTATCTAGATGATAAATGGATAGTGTCACCTTCTCCGTCTCATAACACTGAAGCACTGAAAATATCTTCTCCATGGAGTTGACCCACTATTCCACAACTAGTGGATCGGAAGATCCACTAAACGTTGGTGTTAGTTGCCGCATAAATCATTTGATAGCCAATTTCTCCCTATTTAGTGATGGAGGATGGTTATTGTTCATTACATGAGATAGTTGGGTAAGAATAACCATGAAGTTTTTAACTCCACCTCCCAAATCATTGGGGATGTCATTTGTGTAATCATTGCATTAGCTCTTGCATGAGTTGTTGGCCTGGTTTCTCCTAGTTCCCACCATTTTATAAAATAGAAAAGGTTATAACAAAACATAAGTAAAAAATTCCTGAAAAAATTATTCATTTTAATGATTTATACAAAAATCATAACATATCGGATCCCTATGTAAAGATTCTTGTGTTCATATTTGTACATAGTCTCATGTTAGAGGTTTTTTCTAGGGTTCACTAATCCTAATTCCCAAATTATCTAAACCTTGCCTATGGTACCAACTATAGAGACCCAGCCTTTCTTACATTACTATTAAATCATTATAAATATAAACAACATAATAGTATTACATCACAAAGATCCAGATGTTTAGTGTCTTGGAAAAACTAGGACCAAACATTACATTTACAACATTGAACATATACATTTATTTAATTAATTCTTCTCCAGATTCTTATATTCCCTTTAAAACTCCACAGTATACACAATCACCTAAGGATATACATCAAAATGGGGTGAACTAAAATGACAATAATAAGATAGAAAATAACAATGTATCATGGGTTGAGAATAAACATAAAATAGGCAAAGGATCATGAACATGGGTGGAATCATTAATAAAATACTTGAAATGTGGCAATGCATAAAAAATGATGCATCAGGTCTTAGTTGTTAACTACCACACATACTTGTGAAAAAAGCTAGAATATTTTTCACACATCATTTAAATTTAACTCAGGAGATTCATCACTTTACCCAATTCATTAGAGCACTGTAAAATTTTGGGCGCACCCGCCACATTCAAACATTCATATTGCGCTATATAATTCCGGGTGCACCCATCACATCATAAAATTCTCATTATCATGCATGAAAAATAAAACATATATGAAAAATTAACATTACTAACCCATGGAAAGGAATGGGTTTCATCTCATAAGAACACATTCATAAACATTGGGATCCCAGAAGAAAGTGGGAATAACATACTTGATACAGTAACCATAAACCATGAGTGAGAAAGAAAAGGTGTGTTTTTAAAAGAAGAGTCTTTTTGTAAAACATTTGTTTGACATAAACTCTATTGGAAAACATATATATCCCATAAAGGTTATGATAATGAATAAAAAATGATTTTTAAGGAGTGACCATATCAAAAATTGAGTGAAACAGGGAGAACCCGAAGATGGAAAGTTGGGTTTGAGAATTTCCCCTTACCTTGTATCCAAACACTTTCATCGATTTACTATCCTGTATAATGACATTATATTAATTAATTATAAATTCCAGAACATTTTTTACATGAATATATTTTATTGTGGTTTCATTATGTTCTTTTATGGGCCTTTGGAAGAGTAATTGAATTTAATTCCATTGATTGGGAATGTTCGTTTTTATGGTTTTCTTGAACAATTCACTTATATTCATGGGTGGAAGTTCATATAGAACATGGATAAACATAAAAAACTGATATCAAATGTTATTAATTATATTCCAGGAGTTTAAATGATTTTATATTTAATTATTGTATATACCATTTGGAGGAATCATTAATTAAAAATTAATGATGATCATTTGGGTAAATTATGGAGATTTTTTTACCCCAATGAACTTGTTTTGTTTAATCATTTAGTAATATGTACATAAGTTAGTTAAAGAAAATTAAATATTATAAAATACATTTAATATAATACTTTTCAACCATAAAAATGGATTCATGTCCATATTTCAAGTAATTAAAGAAAATTGAAATCTCATCGTCCATGATGTCTGTAAATCAACACATCACAGACGATGTTTTAATTGGTTGAATAAGTGGAAGAGGAGAAGGAATATAATGGTGAATCTTCCATAAACATGAAGAAATAAAGAATATGTAAGATATTGGATCATTCATGCTTCTTGGATAAAGGGATATGATGAAATAAGAAGAAAATAAAGGAACTTGAAGAAAAGTTGAGAAATTCCTTACGAAAATTTGGCAGCCTAACGACTATGCATCATGGTTTTAGAAAACATTAAAAAGAGAGGGGAAAGGGTCACCCATCCAGAAATTAATCACAATAAAGTATATATGAAGGATAAAATGGAAATAATAACATTGTATGGAAACATGAATGTTATACCAAATAAAAGGAAACATGAATGGAAAAAAGAAAGAAATTGAGAATTCTCTTACACTGTAGAGTAACTCCTAAGACTAGAAGATTGGGACCTTTGGGGATTGAGGAAAATTTAGGAATAATAAGTAGGTAACAAGGCCAGATATTTTGTAGGAGGAATTTGGAATGAATGGAATGAAATAATGGATTGGTATTTACAGCAAAATTGAGGGAATATTTTAATAATTTCTAAGGGACACATCATTAGTGGTATTTAAAAAACCATGGGCTTGCCCATGATATTAGACACTTGGGACACCATACATATTATTTTACTGTATAGAAGTCATACAGATTTATTACATCATTATTACATCATTAATGATGTTATTAAACACACGGAAACTCAAAACTGTATTTTTAATATTCACCGAAAATCCAACTGTTTGAGAAAAATCCCAAAAATTTACCCAGAGCATTTTTTGATGTGTAGAATTAAAAAATGAACTCAATTTTTTGAGAAATAATTTCTAAATATTATTAATTTAATTTTAAAATAAAATCATACATAATTCAAAAATTAACAATCTTTAAACTAGAACTACTTTTATATTACATTGAAAAATTAATCATGATGTCATTATATTAAATATTTAAGAAAATAAAATAATAATACAAGTTACTATACATTAAGTTAATATTACTATTCCTATTACTATTCAAAAGGGTATGTAACTATTCACAAAAAAACAAGATGCTGCCATCAGACTCCAAATAACTTACTGAACTCAAATTTAGATGACTGCTTTTCGAAATTAAAAACATATACGTGGAAAAAATATGTTTAGTGATCACATAGTATTTAGTATATTGATATGTTATTTCATACTAATGTGATTATACTTTAAGTCATAATTATAAGAAGGGATTTTCATTGATAAAACATTGGGTCGTTACAATGATGAAATAGAAGAGATAACCCAAACAAGACCACTTACTAGGGTTCAAATACTTGATTGGGACATCCAGAATCCTGAGAGGCACTCCAAAATCACCAGGAAAATGACCTTGGTTAGAGAGGAGATAGATTCACATGAGGTGAATAAAAAATCAGTAGTATGACACCCCTTTAAAATTATACTCGGGAAATTACATTGTGTGTAGTATAGTTACAAGTAATGTAATTCTTTTTAGAAGGATACACCAAAAAAACCATCACATGAGAAGAATATTTAATTATCTGAAACATCACATGACATGTAATTGGTTCATGATGTGTAACCACTTCACATCATGAATCAGATTAAGATATTATTCTAGTTGATTTTACATGTCGTGTAACCAATTTTCATAAAATATAAATGTCATGCAGATAATATTTAGCCCAATTTCATTATAAAAAACCAAACCCCTTTAAGTATCCTCAACATAACAAGAACCCCTGGTAAAATATGAACCATTTATACCTAGACTCTATGAATTTAAACATAATCCTTGAACCACTCCTTGTATGGATCCTCTCTGGTTTTATCAAGTTTCCTCACAACAGAAAACTATGTTTATTAAAAAAACAATCATCCTGGAACATTAAGTATTTGTCCTCAACCTCCCCACCATATAATAGCTCATCCCCAAGATACTCCAAGAATCACTATGGGATCTTGAAAAACAAGTCTAAACACTATTCTTACATATCAAACTCCCTCTCCCAGGTCTCCTCCTGAACTCACCCATGATTCCACTACACGCAAACCAATGGAATTTCCCCACCCCAGATATATTATAAATACGGTCCACAGTTCATATCAGATTCCTCTCAAAGGACATATCAGCACTAAGATTGAATTATTCTATTTCTATCGTGTGATAAGGGTAGGAATAATATCTTTAGAGCTATAACATGTGAAACATTCCATGGATGACACTGTATCACTATAGAAGGGATAATTAGTATACCACTGGACTAATGCTATCAACTATCTCAAACGGCCTGGAAAATCTAGGTGCCAACTTCCCCTATTTCTTGACACGACATTTCCCCAACCTATGAGACACCTGAAGGAAAAAAGATGCCCACCATCAAACTCTAGAGGTCACATCTGATGGCCAACATATGATTTCTACTAGCTCTGTGTGGTCACCAACTATTGTCTGATCAACTAAACCATCTCATACATCTCTTTAATGAGACTAGGTGAAATAAGATCCAACTCAAATGTCTCTAACCAAAAAAATAGGTGAATAGAATAGATTTAAATACAAATCCTTAAAATATTCCATCTGGATTGAAGTTTGTAAGCCGTTTTTATTTGAAACCTCCATGAGTTCCATATGTTTCTCCCATGAACCACTAAAATCCAGAACACAGGCCCGTAACATGTCCTCCAGAACCCAAATAATTAATTGATATTGACCACCAGTTTAAGGATAACAGGTTGTACTAAAGGAAAACTTCAATCCAAGAGACTTTTGAAGAACTTATCAGAATAGTGACATTAAATGAGGATCATTACTTAAAATGGTACTCCTCATAACACTGTGCATCCAAACTGCCTTGCGAATGTAAAGACTACCCAGATCATCTACTGTAAAGGTCTACCTAATAGTTTATAACTATTATAAATTCATCATTAGATCCAAAATCACCCATAAAACATCATTCTTATGGGGTTTCTTGGGAAATAATATCACAAAATCCATAGTAAAATCATCCGATTTTCCACTCAGTAATGAAAAAAGACTGAAAAATCCCATATTTCCTTTGATTCTCAGCTTTCACATACCAAAAAGTGAAATATCTCACCAAAAATCCAACAAAATCGTTATAGATTCCATAACACCAATACTATTTATGTCCATCATGGTACATATTTGTTAAACCAGGATGTACCACCCATTTAGATTCATGAAAATCTCTCATCATCTCCTCGTGTAAGCCCATAGGAACCCATACTCGACCATGAAAAATAAGATAATTGAAAAATCAAATAGAATATCCTGATGGTGTCTCCCAACCATATAATTTGTCCCTCAGAACTAAGCCCTCCATATATGATAACTTCTTGGTCTTAACCTAGTTCAAAAGCACAGTTATAACAGATATCGAAGTCAGATGTACTCATCCCTAAGACTTATGAACATGTAGATGCATATTTACAAAGATATACATCACTTATAACTCATCGCAATAATCCCATACTACCACATCATACATATTTAAGATCATTTAATTTCTAAAAACATTTCTCTTGCCTTGTGTATAATCCAAATCTAAGTCAAAAGACTATAAATACTTAACCCAACTTCTCTAGTGAAGGTACACATCCCATTGAAAAAATATGCACCTGAGGATCTTATGGTCCATTTACACCACAATCCTCTCACCCTTGAGAAAATTCCCAAAATATCCCAAGGAATGTACCACTTTTTCTATCTCCAAATCACGAGTAGGGTAATTCTCCTCATGCAGTCTTAGATGTCTAGATCCATAAGAAATCACTTGATCCTATAACATCATAACTTCTCTAAATCTAACTATGAACGTGTCATAGAACATAGTATATGCATTACCCATCATAGGTAAAACGAGGATAGGTGATGAGTTCAATCTGCCTTTTAGATACTGAAAATTTATCTTGCAAACATTAGACAAAAGAAACTTCACCCCCTTCTTGGTCAGCCTAGAAATCAGTGCTACCAAATAGGATAAGTCCTTAATAAAGTGCCTAAAATAACCTAATAAACATAGAATCTTCATAATCTCAAATATATTCTTGGTATTTACCAAGATAACAAGACTAAAATTTCCTATGGGTCCAATGACCCCCCTTCCATGGAGAAGATATGCCCCCAAGAAGTTTACATTAACAATACAGAAACTGCATTTGGTTAGATAAGCATAAATCCAATTCACTCTCAATATATTGAGGATGATTTCAATATATTTTGAATGATCATTTTTTAACTGGGAGTACACTAAGATTTCATCGAAAATACCACCACTAATTAATCAGGAATAGGATGAAATATATGATTAATCAAGGCCATGAATACCACCAGTGCATTAGTCAAACAAAACGACATCACTATGAACCCATACAAGACATACCTGCTCCTAAAAGAAGTCCTAGGTATGTCTGATAGTCTCACTCTCAAATAATGGTATCCTGATTGTAACACCCAAGACTTTTATGTTATATAAATCATCAAAGGAATATTTTTCTACACAACACTTGCTTGGCTTGCTTTACACGCAATCGCGACCTTCCTCGATAGCTTGCGTTGTACGCAATACCGAGTTTCACTAAACAACAATATGCTATTAAAACTAGCCGTTATGAATAGTAATAACCACTTTTTGAAATTTTATAAATTTTATTTTTCAAAATGGACTTCATTTTTGGACTCAGAATATCGAAATTAGCCTAGGGTGAAATTTTGGTATTTTTCTGAAAACTTTCAATTTTTGATGAATAGTGAAACCACTAAGTGGTAGGTTAAAAACTGAATTTTGCATAAAACATAATTTTACCGCTTCTGTGAATGGAATTTCAAAAATCCGACAGACACGGTTGATATCAGTAAGTAAAATGTGGTTCAATGAGATAAAAATAATTTTTTGGTGAATAGTAACTTTTTACTTTTTTTTACCGCGGTTAATAGTAAATAGGGTAACTAAGGGTAAATATGATATTACTATTACCCTAACACATGTCCTAATTCTATTGGACAAGTGTAATTCGACCAAAAACAAACTTAGGAATAAAATATGACCATTTAGGCCCACTTGGATTAGATTAGGACATTTATTATTAATTTATTTAAAGAAAGGTTAAAATAGTTAAAATCAAAGTTTAATAAGTAAATCATTTTTAATATGGGGTTATACATATGATAAATTAGATTGTAAATATTCATTAGAAAGATAAAAAGATTTCCTAAATGATGGTATTTTATTTGTAATTTTTATACATAAAATAATTTAATTTATTTATGACACAACGATGATGCAGTAATTATCTTATTAATGAAATATTGACATAATTGAGGTTATAAACACCAAAATAAATGTAATTTGAGATTTTTTATGAATTACATTAATTTTCTAGGTTACTATGATATATTAATGTTGATTTAATCAACTTGGTTCGAACATATAATTCTGTTATGACTTTCACAAAAATCATATATCAAATAGTGTCAAAATTGACACAAAATAGTTTTTAAATCAAATATTATATTATTAATTGTTATTTTATTCTTAAAAATCTGAGGTTCGGCCAAATGACTTAGATAAGGATATATATATTAATAATAAACAATTTGGGGTTCGTTTGGCATGTTATAGTAAGTGTATTAACCATATAGTGAAAGAAAACAAAAAGACATGGTAAAAGTTAAATTATTTAACTTAGTGTTAAATCTAATTGATAAGGTTAAAATAATATCCTAAACTTGTCTAAATTCTATTGGTTGATAGGATTTCGACCCATCCCCACATTATCTTCGAAATAAGACCCTTTGGAACCATTATAAACCGATTTTGACCTTAATATAAAATAATATTTTGAGATATTCCTAAGGTGCCCCTCTCCTCCCTTATAAAAGGGCACCTCCTCCCCCTCCTCCTCACACCAAATTGAGCACTCAAGCTCGGCCAACCCCTGCCCTTTTCTTCCCTAGAATAGTCCTAGAGGTCCTGGCCTTCTCCAAAGACCACTCTTAGTTCCTTAAGTGGAGGATTCAAAGAGGCGTTCCAAAGAAGAGGTAATATCCATTACCGATCTTTTCAATTTCTTTCTTATTCAACTTCTTCTTCTTTAGTTGTTTCATGATGAAGTAATAACATCAGTATTACTTACATACTGATATGTTATTATAAATATGAAACAACCCTAATTCACCTTCTATCCATCCTACGGAAAAATGAAATCACCGCGCGTGCGTACGTACGGAATACCGTCTCCACGCCGTGGTGTAATCTATATTCCACCATCACTTTACAAGGATGGGTATAATGGTGTAATGAGTAACTATTTATGATTATTATGAAGTAATATTGATACTGAAATAATATATATATACTCCAATACAATTCCACGATCATAGGAACGATATCATCACTCGTGCGTACGTACGGAATACCGCCTCCACGATGTGATGCGACTCGTTCTACATGATCTTCATTTCATAATGATTATATAAATGAATTGAATGAATGAATATGGTATATAATACACTAATACCATTCTGGAAATGAAGTATCTATAACCTAAAGATAAGAATAAGAATTTATTCGACAAAACACGCATAAGAACAAAAAGTTATAAAGACCCGAGTAACAAGTAACAATGAAATATTATTAACAAGAAGCTAATAATATGACCATATATGATATCATATCAATATGTATGATTCTGGAATAAGTCAATAACATTATTTAAACCATTATACAGGAGCTTCGGACACATACAAGGCAAATTGGACCTAAGGTAAGGGAAATATCACAATCTCATTTTTATCCGAGATTTTTTATTCATAAGTATTTACTGGGGTGTATTTTATCATCCACATCCATGTTCCCTCAATATGTAATATTGTTTCCATCCACTTGAAATAGTTTAAATCCAATTTTACCCTTAGGTGAGTTTTTAGTAAAGAATATGAAAGGAATCTTTTGTCATTTTTCCGTACGAGGTACTTTTTGACTTTTCCGACAAAAGTACGAAGAATGTTTTTTTTAACTTATACGGCATGAATGGATTTTTAAAACATTACTTCAAAGGAGCTTACTTTAAAAGTTTTCAGGTTTATTTTTAATCAACTTCTTTTATTTTAAAGTTGTATGACATGTTATGAAAGGAAAAATGTTTTTGAAGAAGAAAGGATATTTTCCTCAAGAATTCAATTCAAGTGTTTTATCAAAATTATTTTCCATCTAAGATAATAAAGGGTTCTGTTTCTATCCATATTTTTACATTGGTTTGACTATGTTGTGATGGAATTATGTTTATGAATTTCTTTATCATATATGAATTGATTTATGATGTCATGATGTTTCAAGAATCCCATTTTGGTTATATGTGTTATGCGATGATGTATGTTTTATGATTATGTGGCACACATAAGAAAGGATTCATTATAAGATGGGTGGGACCTATATCTCCCTCCAATGAATTGGGTAATGATTTTATATCTCATGAGATAGACATGGCTGGAACGGAAGGTTATTTCGGTTCAGTGATACAGGACTGAAACGAGGAGTGAACTTGGTTCAGAAAGGGACTTTGTCCACTAAGATAGTCTTGGCAATGAGTCATGACTAACAAGAAATGATTTTCCATGATTATGTGTGCATGCCACAAAGATTCAAGTTTTATGTTATGATTATGGGGATCTCATTTTCACTTCTATGATTTATTCCATGTTAAGATATTATGATCTCTTTTGCAGGTTTTAATTTTCAAAAAGATATGATATGATTTTTATTTCCTTTATTTGCCCTTGCTGAGCATTTGAGCTCACCCTTTTATGTTTTCTTTTCCCCAGGTCAGGAAGATGGATATTAAGTAGAATATGCTAAAAAGGGACCCTAGATATGATGAAATAAATGGGAGACACTGTAGAAGATTTATGAACCAGTTGTTTATGTTTCCCCAGTTTCTAAAGACACTATACCTATACGATCCTTTGTGGTTTTGTCATATGTTGTAATAAGTGTGCTTCAATTTTGAAGTATTAACAATGTATGTAAAGTATGGGTCGTTACAGTTGGTATCAGAGGAAAGGTATAGTCAACCTTTGGAAACTAGGATGTGAAAGCCTTAGTAAGAACCCTAAGGATAAGTCTAAGTATAGAACACAATCTTAGAAATGGCCATGAATAACCTAGGATAAGACCTTAAGCATGAAAATTTTATTCTTGAATTATGTGGTTTCCTATTATAATTAGTGTTGCTCACACTATTCTTCTTGGTTTTAGTCAATGGCTGGAACCCGAAGGAACCGTGTTAATGCGGAATGCGATGGGCAATGCAATGATTGTCCCCCTGAGCAACCAAACGATATGGGAGCTGGAATGCAAAATCTTGTAGCCATGCTCACACAACTTTCTCAAGCTATGAATCATGCAGGATTTCCAAACGAGCAAAGGAGGGAGCAACATTCTGTTGAATCCTTCATGAGGCAGTGTCCACCTTCTTTCAGCGGGTCTACTGATCCATTAGTTGCTGAACAATGAATTAGTACTACTGAAAAGATATTTTCAGTTCCTCAATGTTCTGAACATGATAAAGTCATCCTAGCAGTGTATCGTTTGGAAGGAGATGCTGATCAATGGTGGAATCTTGTTAAGAATACGAGGCAAAGGGATGAAATTGAGTCTATGGAATGGGACGAGTTCAAGAACTTATTTTTCAATAAGTACTTCCCTCGTATTCTCCGAACAAAGATGGAGAAAGAGTTTCTTGAACTGAAGCAAAGGGATGATGAATCTGTTGGTACCTATGAAGCAAATTTTACAAGACTTGCAAGGTACGCTTCTGGTATTATTATCCAACCCGAGAGTAAGATCGATCGATTCTTTAGTGGCTTAAAACCAAGTCTTCGAAGGGCGTTAGCCATAAGGGACTTCAATAGCTACGAGGAAATCGTTCGATGTGCTCTCAAAGTCGAGATGGAGATTGGAGTAACCCATCAGTCACATGGGTTTGATAAGAAGAGGAAGATGGAATTCAAAGAAAAATCTAAAGAGCACACGGAAAAGAAGATGAACTTTCCCTTATGCTCAAAGTGTGGAAAGAAACATGGAGGGAGTTGTCTTAAAGGGACAAGTAAATGTTTTAAATGTGGAAAGGAAGGTCATCGGGCATTTGAATGCCGTGATAATGGGAAGAAGATGTCTAATGATTCAAACAAAGGAAGGGATACACAGAATGATTCTACTACACTTCAATGTTTCAAGTGCAAGGAGATGGGGCATTATTCCAATCAATGCCCAAATCCAAGGGTTGATGATGATGGTCGACGTCAACAAAATCTTAAGGCGAAAGACAAAGGAAAGTCACATGCAATTTCTATCAGCGATGTGGAGTACGATAACGATGTGGTGAAAGGTACACTTACCGTCCACTCTAAAGTAGCAAATGTTTTATTTGATTCTGGATCCACCCACTCTTTTATTTCTAAAGAATTTTCTAAGGGTATCACCGTATTACCTCAACAATTAGATGTTGAGTTAGCTGTGACAACACCTAATGGCACATCAATCGCATCAAAAGTTTATAATTCTTCTCCGATCGAAGTTTGTGGGAAAGTGCTTCCGGAAAATCTTGTGATCCTTCCTTTAGTGGAATTTGATGTGATTCTTGGCATGGATTGGCTTTCTCTACATGGAGCTCATATCAATTGCCAAAGAAGGGAAGTCACATTTCATATTCCAGATCAATCTACGATCGTCTATCAATGCAAGGATGAACATAACCTTCCAGTGGAAATTCCTTCCATCTTATGGGTCATGATTCCACTAAATGAAGGATATTTATCTCAAATGGTTGGAGAGAAACTTACGATTAAGAATATGCCCATTGTACGGGAGTTTGATGATGTCTTTCCGGAGGAATTACCGGGTCTTCCACCGAATCGTGAAGTTGAGTTTTCAATAGAACTCGTACCGGGTGCTTTGCCTATTTCAAAGACACCTTATAGAATGGCCCCAATTGAGTTGCAGGAATTGAAGAAGCAACTCCAAGAGAATCTTGATAAGGGATTCATACGCCCTAGTGCGTCACCTTGGGGAGCACCTGTTCTATTTGTTAAGAAGAAAGATGGATCAATGAGACTCTGCATTGATTATCGAGAACTTAACAAGATCACTATCAAGAACAAATATCCTCTCCCACGCATTGATGACTTATTTGACCAACTACGCGGAGCTCAATACTTTTCCAAGATTGATCTTCGTTCAGGGTATCATCAATTAAGGGTCAAAAGGGAGGATATACCAAAGACGGCTTTCCGTACAAGGTATGGACACTATGAATTTATAGTGATGCCATTTGGTCTTACTAATGCCCCTGCTATCTTCATGGATCTAATGAATAGAGTCTTTAGAGACTATCTTGATCAATTTGTGGTAGTCTTTATAGACGATATTCTTGTCTATTCAAAGGGCAAGGAAGAGCATGAAGATCACTTGAGAATTATATTGAAGACCCTGAGAAAAGAGAAGCTTTATGCCAAATTTACCAAGTGTGAATTTTGGCTTCAAAAAGTTGCATTTTTGGGTCATATAATCTCAAAAGAGGGGATATCTGTGGATCCAGCAAAAACAGAGGTTATCGAAAGATGGTCAAGACCAACAACAGTAACTGAGATCCGAAGTTTTCTTGGTTTGGCTGGATATTATCGACGTTTTGTAAAAGATTTTTCACGATTATCTAATCCACTCACCAAGTTGACTCGGAAAGGAGTTAAGTTTGTCTGGACAGAGGAATGTGAAGAGAATTTCAAGGAGTTGAAAAGAAGGTTATCCAGTGCACCTGTGCTTACACTGCCTTGTAGTGGAGAAAGGTTTGTGATCTACAGTGATGCATCCAAGAAGGGATTGGGGTGTGTTCTTATGCAAAATGATATGGTGATAGCTTATGCCTCACGACAGTTGAAAATCCATGAGCAAAATTACCCAACACATGATTTGGAGTTGGCTGCGGTAATCTTTGCATTAAAGATTTGGAGGCATTACCTTTATGGTGAAAGGTGTGATATTTATACTGATCATAAAAGTTTAAAGTATATTTTCACACAAAAGGAGCTGAATATGCATCAAAGAAGATGGTTGGAGCTGATTAAGGATTATGACTGCTCAATCCATTACCACCCTGGGAAAGCAAACAAGGTGGCAGATGCATTAAGTCGACAAGACCATGCTAGTTTATCCATGATGAGGATCACAAAAGATCCAATATTTATGGATTTACAAAGGATGGATCTTGGAATTATAATGGAAGGGGAAAAATCTTATCTTTCTCAAATGAATGTTCAACCATCTATACATACGAAGATTAAGGAGGCACAGAAAGAAGATGTCGAGTTACAAAAGAAGGTGAGAAATGTTCCTGAATTCAACCTTGATTGTGATGGGATAATAAAGTTCAGGAATCGGGTTTGTGTTCCTCCCATCCCTGAATTAAAGAAGGAGCTGCTGGATGAGGCTCATAGTTCTTCATTCTCTATTCATCCTGGAAGCACGAAGATGTATAGGGACCTGAAAGAGTACTTCTGGTGGGATGGCATGAAAAGAGATGTTGCTGAATATGTCTCTCGATGCTTGGTTTGTCAACAAGTTAAAGCTGAGAGACAGAAGTCTAAGGGGATGTTACAACCATTACCCATACCCGAATGGAAATGGGAAAACATCACTATGGACTTTGTCACCGGACTTCCTAAAACATCCAAAGGCAATAATGCTATTTGGGTCATAGTTGATCGTCTTACAAAGTCTGCACACTTCATTGCTATTAGAGAGGATTTCTCTCTAGATCAGCTTGCCAGGATATATGTAAAGGAAGTGGTAAGATTGCATGGAGTACCACTTTCTATTATATCTGATCGGGATCCGAGATTTACCTCGAAGTTCTGGCGAAGTCTTCAGCATACTCTGGATACAGAGTTGAGTTTCAGCACTGCTTATCATCCCCAGACAGACGGTCAGTCTGAGAGAACAATTCAAACCCTAGAAGATATGTTGAGAGCTTGCTCTATGGATTTCAAAGGAGGTTGGGATCAACACCTACCTTTGGTGGAATTTTCTTATAATAATAGCTTTCACTCCAGTATTCAGATGGCTCCTTATGAAGCTCTCTATGGAAAGAAATGCAGGACTCCAACTTGCTGGGATGAAGTTGGGGAAAGAAAGCTATTAGGACCTGATCTCGTTGATGAAATGGCAGAAAAGGTCAGATCTATTCAACAACACATAAGAGCAGCTCAGAGTCGACAGAAAAGTTATGCCGACAACCGAAGAAAAGACCTAGAGTTTGAAGTGGGTGATAAAGTGTTCTTACGAATATCTCCCTGGAAGAGGGTTATGAGATTTGGAAAGAAGGGGAAGTTGAGCCCTAGATATATCGGTCCTTTTGAAATAATGGATCGTGTTGGGAAGGTAGATTACCGATTGGCGCTTCCACCGAATCTCTCTCAAGTTCACGATGTGTTCCATGTATCTCTCCTGAGAAAGTACATACCAGATCCTTCACATGTACTCAGCTCAGAAGTTGTACTGCTGGAGCAAGATCTTTCTTATGAAGAACAGCCGATAGAGATTCTGGATCATAGCGAAAAAGTCCTACGAAACAAGACCACTCGATTGGTGAAGGTTTTATGGAGGAACCACCAACTTGAAGAAGCTACATGGGAGCTTGAGGATTTGATGAGGGAGAAGTATCCTCATCTGTTTGTTACAAAGTGACGAATTTCGAGGACGAAATTCTTTTTAAGGGGGGTAGAATGTAACACCCGAGACTTTTATGTTATATAAATCATCAAAGGAATATTTTTCTACACAACACTTGCTTGGCTTGCTTTACACGCAATCGCGACCTTCCTCGATAGCTTGCGTCGTACGCAATACCGAGTTTCACTAAACAATAATATGCTATTAAAACTAGCCGTTATGAATAGTAATAACCACTTTTTGAAATTTTATAAATTTTATTTTTCAAAATGGACTTCATTTTTGGACTCAGAATATCGAAATTAGCCTAGGGTGAAATTTTGGTATTTTTCTGAAAACTTTCAATTTTTGATGAATAGTGAAACCACTAAGTGGTAGGTTAAAAACTGAATTCTGCATAAAACTTAATTTTACCTCTTCTGTGAATGGAATTTCAAAAATCCGACAGACACGGTTGATATCAGTAAGTAAAATGTGGTTCAATGAGATAAAAATAATTTTTTGGTGAATAGTAACTTTTTACTTTTTTTTACCGCGGTTAATAGTAAATAGGGTAACTAAGGGTAAATATGATATTACTATTACCCTAACACATGTCCTAATTCTATTGGACAAGTGTAATTCGACCAAAAACAAACTTAGGAATAAAATATGACCATTTAGGCCCACTTGGATTAGATTAGGACATTTATTATTAATTTATTTAAAGAAAGGTTAAAATAGTTAAAATCAAAGTTTAATAAGTAAATCATTTTTAATATGGGGTTATACATATGATAAATTAGATTGTAAATATTCATTAGAAAGATAAACAGATTTCCTAAATGATGGTATTTTATTTGTAATTTTTATACATAAAATAATTTAATTTATTTATGACACAACGATGATGCAGTAATTATCTTATTAATGAAATATTGACATAATTGAGGTTATAAACACCAAAATAAATGTAATTTGAGATTTTTTATGAATTACATTAATTTTCTAGGTTACTATGATATATTAATGTTGATTTAATCAACTTGGTTCGAACATATAATTCTGTTATGACTTTCACAAAAATCATATATCAAATAGTGTCAAAATTGACACAAAATAGTTTTTAAATCAAATATTATATTATTAATTGTTATTTTATTCTTAAAAATCTGAGGTTCGGCCAAATGACTTAGATAAGGATATATATATTAATAATAAACAATTTGGGGTTCGTTTGGCATGTTATAGTAAGTGTATTAACCATATAGTGAAAGAAAACAAAAAGACATGGTAAAAGTTAAATTATTTAACTTAGTGTTAAATCTAATTGATAAGGTTAAAATAATATCCTAAACTTGTCTAAATTCTATTGGTTGATAGGATTTCGACCCATCCCCACTTTATCTTCGAAATAAGACCCTTTGGAACCATTATAAACCGATTTTGACCTTAATATAAAATAATATTTTGAGATATTCCTAAGGTGCCCCTCTCCTCCCTTATAAAAGGGCACCTCCTCCCCCTCCTCCTCACACCAAATTGAGCACTCAAGCTCGGCCAACCCCTGCCCTTTTCTTCCCTAGAATAGTCCTAGAGGTCCTGGACTTCTCCAAAGACCACTCTTAGTTCCTTAAGTGGAGGATTCAAAGAGGCGTTCCAAAGAAGAGGTAATATCCATTACCGATCTTTTCAATTTCTTTCTTATTCAACTTCTTCTTCTTTAGTTGTTTCATGATGAAGTAATAACATCAGTATTACTTACATACTGATATGTTATTATAAATATGAAACAACCCTAATTCACCTTCTATCCATCCTACGGAAAAATGAAATCACCGCGCGTGCGTACGTACGGAATACCGTCTCCACGCCGTGGTGTAATCTATATTCCACCATCACTTTACAAGGATGGGTATAATGGTGTAATGAGTAACTATTTATGATTATTATGAAGTAATATTGATACTGAAATAATATATATATACTCCAATACAATTCCACGATCATAGGAACGATATCATCACTCGTGCGTACGTACGGAATACCGCCTCCACGATGTGATGCGACTCGTTCTACATGATCTTCATTTCATAATGATTATATAAATGAATTGAATGAATGAATATGGTATATAATACACTAATACCATTCTGGAAATGAAGTATCTATAACCTAAAGATAAGAATAAGAATTTATTCGACAAAACACGCATAAGAACAAAAAGTTATAAAGACCCGAGTAACAAGTAACAATGAAATATTACTAACAAGAAGCTAATAATATGACCATATATGATATCATATCAATATGTATGATTCTGGAATAAGTCAATAACATTATTTAAACCATTATACAGGAGCTTCGGACACATACAAGGCAAATTGGACCTAAGGTAAGGGAAATATCACAATCTCATTTTTATCCGAGATTTTTTATTCATAAGTATTTACTGGGGTGTATTTTATCATCCACATCCATGTTCCCTCAATATGTAATATTGTTTCCATCCACTTGAAATAGTTTAAATCCAATTTTACCCTTAGGTGAGTTTTTAGTAAAGAATATGAAAGGAATCTTTTGTCATTTTTCCGTACGAGGTACTTTTTGACTTTTCCGACAAAAGTACGAAGAATGTTTTTTTTAACTTATACGGCATGAATGGATTTTTAAAACATTACTTCAAAGGAGATTACTTTAAAAGTTTTCAGGTTTATTTTTAATCAACTTCTTTTATTTTAAAGTTGTATGACATGTTATGAAAGGAAAAATGTTTTTGAAGAAGAAAGGATATTTTCCTCAAGAATTCAATTCAAGTGTTTTATCAAAATTATTTTCCATCTAAGATAATAAAGGGTTCTGTTTCTATCCATATTTTTACATTGGTTTGACTATGTTGTGATGGAATTATGTTTATGAATTCCTTTATCATATATGAATTGATTTATGATGTCATGATGTTTCAAGAATCCCATTTTGGTTATATGTGTTATGCGATGATGTATGTTTTATGATTATGTGGCACACATAAGAAAGGATTCATTATAAGATGGGTGGGACCTATATCTCCCTCCAATGAATTGGGTAATGATTTTATATCTCATGAGATAGACATGGCTGGAACGGAAGGTTATTTCGGTTCAGTGATACAGGACTGAAACGAGGAGTGAACTTGGTTCAGAAAGGGACTTTGTCCACTAAGATAGTCTTGGCAATGAGTCATGACTAACAAGAAATGATTTTCCATGATTATGTGTGCATGCCACAAAGATTCAAGTTTTATGTTATGATTATGGGGATCTCATTTTCACTTCTATGATTTATTCCATGTTAAGATATTATGATCTCTTTTGCAGGTTTTAATTTTCAAAAAGATATGATATGATTTTTATTTCCTTTATTTGCCCTTGCTGAGCATTTGAGCTCACCCTTTTATGTTTTCTTTTCCCCAGGTCAGGAAGATGGATATTAAGTAGAATATGCTAAAAAGGGACCCTAGATATGATGAAATAAATGGGAGACACTGTAGAAGATTTATGAACCAGTTGTTTATGTTTCCCCAGTTTCTAAAGACACTATACCTATACGATCCTTTGTGGTTTTGTCATATGTTGTAATAAGTGTGCTTCAATTTTGAAGTATTAACAATGTATGTAAAGTATGGGTCGTTACACTGATCTCAAATTTATCTTTAAGAAGAACTTATGACCTCTCAAAATATCGAAGAGATCATCAATATGTGGAAGAGAATACCAGTTCTTGACCATCATCTAGTCCAATATATGATAATCCACACAAAATCACAAAGTCCCACCATCATTCTTGGTGTAGAGAACAAGAGAACCCCAAGGAGATGTACTAGGCCATAAGAAACCCCTAGTTTCTAGATTTTCCAGCTAAACATTCAACTCTTTAAGCACTATTGGTTTCATTCTATAAAGTGGGAAAGAAACCATCTCTAATCCTAGCACCAACTCGATTGTAAACTCAATCACTCTCTTGAGTGGTAAGCCATAGAACTCATCAGGAAAGATATCCTGAAAATGGTCCACCACCAGAGGAAAAGAATAATGTTGAATTCCACCATTATCTAAAGAAATGCTGACTATCTGAGTCATGAGACATTCCAATCTATACTGAATGTATATGTTATAGTCCCTTCTATATTTTTTAATTATTTATAGTCTATTTTCCTATATTATAGAGTAATAGACCATACCTTACTTATCCATAATGATTCATGAAAACTATTTTTCATTTATGTAGTTATATATTATAACCCCCAATACCTCCCTCTATTCCTCCTCCACTATTTATAATAGGATTATTTTGTGTAATATATTATTCATTTTACTTACATTATAAGGGATATGCATGACTTATTACTTATCCTCATTTTAGTTCTTGAAGTTAAAACCAATGAATTTAATAATGGAATATTATTACATATTATTCTTGCATTACAATCTTCAAGTACATTAACTCAGTATATTTTCAAAGATCAATTATTATGAAATTTTTATAAATAAAATATTTTTTAAATCATTTTATAAAATTTTGAATATTATTTTTAAGGTGAATTATTTATATATTTTTACAACAATGTCACCAAAAGTTAAGAACTCTATTTTCATGATTTCTCTTCTTTTTCATCAATATTATTATAATGATTAATTTCACTAGTAATTAATTATATTATATTTCATCTTCATAATTTATTTTTAAAAATATTATATTTTCTTCAAATAAATCATACATTTACATTCTATCATGAAAATAACAAATTCTTTATTTAATTCTATAGTAACTAAAAATTTGCATTTATTTAATTAAATATTATATAAATACTTATCTTTCCCATAATTTTTTTTCATATATGTTAATATTATTTTATATTCCATAAATGTGACTATTTATTATGTTGTATTTTCTCAAATCCCACATATTTAAATAAAAAACACCATATCAAAATAACAGTTTTATTCAGTATCCCATTTACTATGTTTATAAAATGTATTGGAACTAAAATCTCCATGAGAGATATAATTTACCACTTCCTTTTTTCAGGAATTATCATTATCTATTATTGAATATATCCTTTTTTCCATTCATTTCTTTAGTGAATAAAATGTACTTATATCTTTTCATTGATTAGAATTCCCCCAGAAACCTACATCATTGGAATGACTATAAAATTATTGGATTTAATATATAAAAATTATTCTATACATATTGAGTAAATAATTCACCATTATCTTGATTTAAGAGTATTAACCAACAAAACTATCTTAATTTTTTAGAAACTTATTTTATTTATACATTTTTATCATGATATGTTTTTCATGGATTTATCAAAAATTATTTATTCAGATGGTACACATATGTATAGATATTTCATGATGATAATGGGTGGGATATGAGTTATATAGATCCCATGTGAATTAGGTATAGCGTTAAATCAAAATAGATAAATATGTTTATGTACTGGGGAGTAATCCCAATCCACCATAATTTTTAGAACTGGGTGTAAACGTAACACCCAAAAAATTTATTTCAAAATAATAATATTTCTGATATCTTTCTTAATAAACAACAGCAAGTTTTAAGTGAATTATGATATACTGTAAACATATAACTATTTAAATGTTTTAATTATAACCTAGTTATCAAATTAAAAGAGATGAATAGTAATAAACACATTATGAATAATATTTATAAAGTTTTTGAATAATTAAAATTTATTAATTACTTCATAATAAATAAGTATTCAATTTTCACTAAAATCATTTTATTCTTCAAAAATATATTTACTTCAAAAATGGATTTTTTGGGTGAGTATTATGATTAATTTATACGTATTTCAAACATTTAAATTCATAAACTGGATATAAATTTTTTAATCATAATGTAAAAATTATCTTAGGTTGAAATTTTGAGATTTTTCTAAAAGGATTAATTTTTCAATAAATAGTGAAAAATACCGATTTTATAGAAAATTGTCTTTTCCATTAAAATATTTAAAAAGTAGAAATTTTTTTTAATTGATTTAAAAGTATCATTATTTTATTATAATTAAAAATAATAAAATTAATTTCATTTCAATTGAAATTATGTATAATTTCTATATATATTTTTATACTTTGAAATGCAATTTCCATGAAAAAAGTGTTTTCGTCATGTTTTGTGGGTTTATTTTAAAATTATTTTATGAAACTTGTTGGGATTTATTTTCATAAAATTTATTCAATATTTGAAATTATCATGTTCAAATGTGGTAAATATTTCAATGTTATTTTTTATTATTATAAATAGTAACCGTGATAAATATTTATCTCAATGGTATGGGTAAATCAGGTAATTTAGGTTAAAAATAGGGTTACAAGGCATTAAAAATTCCTATATAACATACCAATTTTTTATTTGATGAGTTTAGTTCTTTTATCCAAATCCAAATTTCAATAATATGGAAACTTGGTGCCATTTTTTTTGATAATGACCATAATATTATTTGAATTATAGAATAAATCCAAAAAATATCACTCTATTTATTTCAATAACTATAATATTTTTTCAAAGGGATAAAGTGAGATTATGTTTGGTCATAAATGCTTATTTTAATGTTTAAATAATTTTTTTATTATGGTAATTTATTTTTTACATTTTAGTGATGAAATAATTGCCTTAATGTTTTACGCAACCTCAACACACTATAGGTGTAAACTGTTGAAAAATCAAGTAAATGATTTTAAAAACATAAAAATTAATATTTTTTAGGTGATTTATGGTTTTCCAAAAAAAAATGGATAAATATAATTCATTATTTATTTGTTAAAATTTTATATTAAAATTACATTAATTTTCAGATGTTTTTTAAAGTCAAATTATGTAAATAGTTCTGAAAATGACTTTAATGGTATTTTATGTTAAATAAAATTTTATTTAATGATAAAAATATTATATTTTGTTAATGGACTGGTATATGGTCTATAATTTTAACTAATGCACACTTATTGGTCAATTTTCCTTTTATAATAACTTTCCTCTCCCCTGAATAATAAAAAAAACTTGATATCACGATAATCATCAAAGGGTTAACTGAAGGTTAAAACTAAGAGATAAGGGTTAAAACATCTGCTAAAATTATTTTAATTTTTTTGAGGAGTGTATTTAGATCCAAATCCATCCTATATTCTAAATATATCATTTAACATACTTTTTAATATGAAAATTAACTTATATAATTTAATACATTAACTAATTCCAAGGGTGCCCCTCTCCCCTCTTATATATGTACACCACCTATCCACTCTTTGTCAGACTTCTTGATCCACTTAAGATGAAAAAACCCAACCAAAACAAATTATTAACTTAATTATTTAAATTATATAGTTTATGATACTCATAAAGGACCATCCCTAGGTTCCATGAGGAGATATCCAAAGAAGATTCTTCAAGGAGAAGGTAATCTTCTTAAGCAATCATTTTCATTTTACTTATTATCCCATATCCTTTAATTCTGCACTAAAATTTCCAATATAATAACATAATTATCTCCAATATACCAATATTTTATTATTTTAATGTATTTACCTTATTCATATCCTTTTCCATCCAATGTGGGATGAAAACATTGGTAGTTGGTACATGTGGGCTACCACCTTCACAAAGCGATGTGTTTTTTTTCATCACCGCCTCACATGGATGTTTATAAGTATGTATTTAATATATATATATATATATATATATATATATATTAATGACATAATTATTATTATGTAATGATAATATATCATATTTTTTCATACCATTTTATCTATTTGAGAATGGTAACATTATTCATACTCATGTGAAATTACCACCACTACAAAGTGACGTGATTCATTTTTCATGTAAACCATTAATGTATGGTTCTAATATTTCATTTAATGTCAAAAATTATAATTATTCCAAGATAATTATTTAAGATATGATGTAACTATGACATCTTTAACCATGGTCAACCTACCAAAGTAAATTTACAATTATGAACAATGTGAACATAACCGATTTAATAATTAAATATTTTGTTAAAATAAATAAAATAATTGGTTTAAGGATATGGTATTTTTTAGGAGAAATTTTTGTTTTGATTTTATTTGTTTTCAATAGATCGATACGAGGAATATTTTTTCAGGAAAAAAATCACCTTATTTATTATGTTTTGGTGATTAGTCAAAAAGAATGGAAGGTTTCAACATAATTAGAAATAAAAATTCAATTTTTATAAGAAAATATCCCTAGTTTCAGTTTTTCATTCTGAACTTGTTTTTGACTTTCAAAATCACCATCATAATAATAATATTAGACACAAAATTCTTAAAAAATTATTGTGGCATGTGAAGAAGTTATCTATGAGAAAAGGCTAATCGGACTCACCTTGGTTCCCAAATGAAAGTTCCGATCATAATGAGAAAGTGTATCGCAATCTGAACAGATCTGATGAAAATATGATAATGATTTTTTGATCATGGAGTTTTCATAAATCAGAAGTTGTCAGTAAAACATTTTATGCAAGCCTTATGAAAGAAAGGGGTATAATAGGTGATGCCAATTGGATTGTGATTCATATTTGGAAAAGAAGAAAGTCCTATAATTTGGACAATGCAAAAACCAAAACTAAAGTTCTCTAAATGATAAAGAATTCATTATTCAAGAAAATGTTTGTAGAATAAGAAAGAAGAAGTTTTAACCTTTCTGGTCCTAGTTCATCTGTGTCTGATCACTGGATTTTGATTTTTTAAAAGGATGTGAATTTTTTTTCAAAAAAATGAGAAGATGAAGATTTTGGTTTCCAATCAGAACTATGTGCCAAAATATAAAAATATTCAGAGAAAGAATTTGGATTCCACTGAAGTTACATCACCTGACATTAGTACATTAGACGCGGTGTCTCACTGATCATCAGAGTGGTCCTGACACTGATTCATCAGTCGCAATAATTCTTACAAAGTGGAATCATATGTAGAATAGTGTGTTGGGACTAAAGAGAAAGGATGAGTTTTCTGATTGATTCATGGAACAATGTTAGATATTGATCAAAAATATAGTGAACAATTTCATCAGGTTAAAGGTTTTTGTCTCTTTATATTTTAATTGGTTCAATAATTAAAGAATAACTCTAATTTTTTTGAAGAGTTTTTATCAAATGGGTCAAGAGTAATCAAAGTGAAATTGAAACTGATTGACAGAGTGAGACAAAGACTAATCCTTCCAGTGGGGCTTGAAACCTATTAATGTCATTAGACTCTAGAAATTATCAGATGCATGATCATCGGTTTGAGGGAAATAATTAAATGATAATTTTTAATACAATTACAAATGTGTTATCAAGGGGGATCCTAAAAGTATGTTTAATTGTTTAGCATAAGTGTTTGATTGAAGAAGTTTTGAAGCTAGTTATGAATGATGTCGAGGAGTGTTGAAATTTTAATAAATTCAAAATATGTTTATTGTAGAATTATTCAAGGTTTATGTTCATGATTTCATATAAATTATTAGAATGAACATATTTTTTTAGTATGTTATGATCATCATAATTAGAGGAAATATATGTTTCATATGTTTTAATTAGTGTCAAGAAATGTAATTATGAATCTGTTGTGGCATATATGTCTTCATCTTAATGAAAAAATATGAATAGGACTGAAGAATGATTAGAAATTTAGAAGCGAGCTAATGTTTTGAGAATATTTGGGAAGGTTTGAGAAAATTTAGAAGAGTTGATAAGTGTGAAAGAATCCAAATATTTATCCAAAATGTAAATAAAATTAATGTTTAGGGAAATTTGGTTGAGCAGGAAAACATTTCAGATTACCACCTAAACCAATTTTTTCTCACCTGTAAATAGTAGGAAGTACATTTTATTTCTAATTGAAGTATTTTTTATAGGTGAATAAATATAGTGGAGTGCTAAACTTTTCTAATGAGAAGAAGATTCAGGGTTGAGAATTCTCAAGGAAGTTTTCTAGAATGAAGAAGAAAAAGAAAGATCATATTCATAGGTTTTTGGATTATACTGAGAAATCTGACTATGAATTATGGACTGGGGAAGAAGCAGTTCAAAATTGTTTCTACGGTATACTGGAACTGTTATACTATCAAACATAGAAATCAAACAGGTAAATCATACCGAGTTATCAAAATGAACATCATTACGATGTCCCAGAAATTTTATAACTTCTAAAATGTACAATGTAAATATTTTTTAACAATATTTTATTTTTAAAAATTGAAAAGGTAGTATAATACCATGTTTTGAATCAGCTGGTGAAATTACCGTAACTTGTTGCACAAATTTTATTACATCATTTCATGATACTTGAATCACATTAACTATATTTTTAAACACAATGCTACACGAGTTTAAGGGAATATCCTACTTGTTGTATCCACATAAAAGGATTTTTCTAGTGGATATCATGGTATGAATTGTTCAAAAACCGTTACAAGAATATATCTACTCTTTTTGAGTAGTGAAACTTTTAAATACTAGTGTTCCTGTAGATGTGTGAATTTTTTTTAGAAAAGTGATAATTCTTCAATAGTATGAAAATGTTGTTTCATAAGAAAGGAAACTTAAAGAAAAATTATCACTAATTCACCCCTATCAATGATACATTGATCATAGCTGGGAACTTACAAGTGGTATTAGATCCTTGGTTACCTTTGTTTTTCCCTTTTCTATAGTGTTTAAAGAATAAGTTGTATGGAATATCTAATTTGTGTTAATAGTAAAGAGATTCTGATCTTGAATGATAAGAATTATCTTATCTGTAAATATAAAATGATGCCATATCTTATGTCTATTGGTTATGATGTTTCTAAATCTACTATAGATGTTGTCCCACCTCGTATTTAGAATTCTCCTCTTACAACCACCGATAAGGAAAAACATGAGAATGATGGAAGGGAAAAAGATATTTTACACTCCTAAATATATGAAATTGATTTTCATATAGAGAAGGGAGTTACAACTTATGAACGTATATTAGGTTAAGCTTAAGAATATTTATGAAGGAAATAAAAAAGTAAAAAATGAAAAGTTACATATTTAGAGATTTATGTATGAAGATCTCAATATAAATGAGTATAAATTAGTTGAAGAATTATTTAAAAATTCGAATGACATTGTTATAAATATTAAATTTCTTGGTGAAATTTCTGAAGATTATAATATTGTTGAATAGATCTTCAGAATTATTCCTGATAGGTTTGATGCCAAAGATTTCTGGTTGGAATATAGATATCCTAAAACTTTGTCTCTAGATGATTTTCATAGTACTCTAGTTACTTATAAAATAATAAGGGAGAAATTTATGAAAGGAAAAAACAAAAGTTGAGAGAGAAATATCTTTTAAGGATTCAAAACCAGAAAGTCTAATAATATTCTTCAATAATAATAATAATAAGTTAGTGATTCAAATTATTAAAATTATGTACATAAAAATTTTGATGAAATTTTATCCTTGTTTTCTAAAAATTTGAAAAGAGGGACAATTAAATATAAAGGTAAACTTCCCTTGATTTTTTTTCGGTATGGAGTTATTGTGCACTTTGTTTCTGATTATCTTTGAATTGGTAATTAAGAATAAAGTTATGAAGAATAATGTGATGAAGAAAAAATAATTTCAAGAATATCTTGGAAGAAACATGTTGAAAATACTACTTTAATGGAAAGGATAATAAGTTATTAAAATCCCAATGGATAATATTTTTGTCTAAATATGATGACAGTGAAGTTGCAGAAGAAGACACATTTATTTAAAAAGTGAAGGAGGAATTATTTTGTAGTGATGAAATTAGTTTTTCAGAAGAAGAAAAAACGGAGTTAGAATATCATCTAAAATGGTAATTTAAAGAATGTTTATGGAGAATCATGAGATTACAATAAGAAATCAAGAAGTTTAAGGAGTATAGTTCTATAATAAGCATTCAGTAATGTAATCCTGAAAATAAAGTCAAGTTACTTGAAGAGGATGATTGTTTGAAGAAGTCTCTTAAAAAATAAAAGAATTATAATGAACATCTTTAAGTAAAGTTAAAGTAAAGGTAAGAAGATTTGTAATTTGTTCAAAAAAAAACAATATAATTTTGAGAAAGGAAGTAACTAATTCAAGGAATTTATATCTGATGTTAGTGAATGTTTTGGAAAGGGTAAACATGAGAAGGATACTGAAAAGTTACCATCAATGGATGAAAATAAATTTAAATGTTTTCATAAGAAAAAGATAGCTGGGAAATTCATGTATGATGAAATAATAAACAAACTAGAATATTCATAAGCTTCTAAAATTTTTAGGTGTAAAAAAAGGTCCTACTACTACTAATTCTGATAAGGTTGACAATAAAATTGAATTAAATAAGAAGACTCTAACCAATGATAGAATATTCTGGGGTAAAAATGTTTTGATAACAAAGATAAGAAGTTTGCTGATAAACATGATCAGAACTCCAGACAGTATGGAATTTACAAAAGTAAATATTATTTTTATAGATACTACTTGTATTGTGTTGGATTCAAGAATAGGTAAAATATGTATTGGTTTAATAAAAAACATTACTACTTTTACACAACTTCCAAAAGGAAAAGTTTGAGGGGGAGTGAGTTCTCTAAAAAAAGAAATTTGAGAAGGATGTTTTGAATGTTGAGGAAAAAAACAAGATGAGTCTGAAAATAAAGAGTGTTTGGTCATCCGGCCAGAACAAGTTGACATGAATATAAATTTAGAAGAAGAAAACAATTAGTGGAAGAAAATTAAATTAATTTTTTTTCTAAATATGAGAAAAAAGATGAAAAAAATATGTCAACTACTGATGATATGAAGACTTAGAAATGGTGATATAGATTTGAGTAAGAAGGGAATGATTCTAAAAGTTGTTTTGCTATTTTTTTACAGAACAAAATGATGGAATGGACAAGTTGTTACAAACTTACTGTAACAAAAATGTTACTAAAGTTGAAGGGAAATAGATATCCTTATCAAAAGAATCAATAGATGAATAAAAGTTATATCACAAAATTTGAGGAGTAATAGAAAGACGAAAAAAATCCAATGAAAAATAAAAGAAAAAGAAAAAAATGTCAATACTAAGAGAGGACTCTTTATCTGATTCATACCTCAAAAGAATAACTAAGGTTACTCCTTATTTCCAAATTTTTTGGATACTTTTACTAACTTGTAGTCAATTGAAGGAGTTTAAATAAATAATATTATGTTGTTTAGTATATAACTTTTTTACAAAATAAAGTAACGAGGTTATGAATGATAAGTTTTTGGGAAAGAGGTATTTTTACATTGGAACTTTTCTGATTTTTTTGTTGATATGGGTGAAAGTTAATTTTATATTAAATGGATTTTGTTAGATTTCCCAAGACATAAGAATAATGAAAGGATCATGAAAAGGTATTAAATAAAAGTCATGTTATATAAAACATTGATAACCTTTATTATACACACTTTTTTCCTACAACAGGTTAATCCATGTAGACATAGAGTTTTATAATTTATGGTTATTTATTAATAAACTCATGTGATACATATATTCTTCAAGATAACAGTTTTCAGATTTTTAAAATAAGGAAAATTATCATGATTATCCCCTTTGGATTCGATTTTCAATAAGGGGAGAATAAATTTGGGCGGAGAAGTCATTAAAATAAGGGAAGCATGAGAAAGTTTCTTCATGTGAGTATTGTTTTTAATGGGTATTAACAAAAAACATAATAGGGGAGATTGTTGGGACAAATTTGTGTTTTGGTTTTGATTTTTGTCAATATATCAATATGAGGAATATATTTTTATGAAAATAAATCACCTTACATTGTATGTTTTGGTGATTGGACAAAAATAATTATAGGTTACAATGTAAAATGAAAACTGGATACACTTTTTGTAATAAATTTTCCATAGTTTTATTTTCTTCTCTAAAAATGTTTTTGACTTTTGGAATCATCATCATAATCATGATATTGGAGGAAAATGATTAATAAAGTACATTGTTGTGTGAATATGTTTTTTGGGTGAAAAGCATCATTAGATTAACCTTGGGTCTGGAAATAATGTTTTGATCATAATGAGGATGTGTATTAGAGTCTGAAGGTATCTGATAAAAATATAACAATTATTTTTTGATCTTGGAGTTCTCATAAATCATATGTTTTATAGAAAAATTGTGATGCAATTCTTATGGATTAAAGGGGGAGAACAGGTGCTGCGAATCGGATTGTGGTTCTAGTTGGGAAAAGATGAATGTTTTGAAAGTTAGATGATACTGAAACTGAACCAAAAGTTCTGTAAATCACCATGAAGTCATGATAAAAGATAAATTTTGTGCCCAGACCTGATTATCCACCTGAACAGCTCTTTTGGGATGTATTGTACTATAATTAGGTGCACCTCCCTACACGCCAAAGGCTACCAACTTGCAACTATAGTGTGAAAGAGTAATAGTGGGGAGACTATACCCTCAACTGATTTTATAATAAGGGTACAAGTATATAAGTATAACATGAAATGGAAAGTAAAAAATAGATAGATGATGGACCAATAACGCACCCATTAGGGTAACACAACAATAATATACAATAGTGAAGGCATAACTAAAAAAAAGCTACAAAAAATAAATAGGCTATCCCAACATACCATTTGTGGCTACAAAAACTGATTATGAATACCAAAATAGGTCATACATATCAATAAGAGAAATGGTTTCACATTGCTGACCATATTTATATACATACATATAATCATGTTGAAACATAAATGAAAAATTAAAAGGTAACTCCAGATGAGGAAAGAACCCATGGACCTTTCCTTCCATACCATGAAAATATCCACTAAGATCCAACTCCAAAACGTGGGCCTCTACCTTAACAAAAAAAACATAAAGTCTAAATATGTTACAAAGGTCCCTTGTAAGTCGTGAGAATGAGTCTTAGTAGGGAACCACCAATGAGTTCCTAAACTACATTTTGGATTTAGGAAGTCTGTACTAAAATTAATAAAGAAGGTAGTGCATGAATTTAATAATCATGGGCTTCCTTGGTGCTCAACAGCCACCTGGAAGCCATCACATTCTCCATCTAATTCCAAAATAATGGATTATCTGAGTATCCTTAGCTGATATCTCAATTCATCCTCTGATGACATATAGCCCAAGGTGAACCCTCCGATTCCACCTCCATATTTCACCCAACACCTCATTCCATCAACCAAGTAACTGATGTCCCATAGGAATTCCCAAATAAGTAATTCATTCCCTCGGACCCCTATATTAAAGCTACCATCAGCTCAAATTTGGATACCTAGTGGTACAATGATACCTGTCCTGATATGGTAACTATAATCATCTCAACAACTAACATCCTAAGGAATTATGATACCCATCCTTTAAAATGATCTCGGCCCAACAACCTCATGAAGGGTGATCCTCAACCCCCAATGATGCCCCTGATAGATCCTCTCCATACCCATAACATTCTATGGCATGACCCCCCAACCTTCCTCCTATGCTGAAACTACCTAGGGACTCTTCATACATGGGTGGTAAAAACTATCACGTCACCGAGTCAACCTATGTGAACATAAATCCAAATGGAACGTTGGCCTACATGGTTCAAATAAAATCCAAAAATAGAACCTAAGACATGCCAAAATCTGTAACCTCATTCTCATGTGACAATTTCTATCAATGTGATGAACACACTATCCCAAATATCACACGAGCCTTGCCCATAACCTGATGGCCTCTCTTCTTCAATTCAATCACCAAGTCACCCAACATGTGATCATCATCATCCAAAGTATATATATATATATATCAGTCCATGCCCAGAATGATGATCACACCACTTCAAATCTGATATCCAACACTATCTCAATACCCAATTCAAGACTTTCACATTCCATTGGAACTCAGTAGAACATCACAAGTAATTTAAATTTATATTACCATTCAATATGATTAATTTTACATTCTCAATTTCAAATAAACAATTTAATTTAAAACAAATGATTAAATTTAATATAAAAGAAACACCCCTACCTTACTACCCAACATCCAAAGCCTCTCACATGTCTCAAAAAATTTGTAGTCTCATGAATTAATTCTCATTGGAATCTCACAAGGATCAATTTAATTAATTAAAATCATTAATTAAATTATTAGGGTTATGGTCGGTCAACACAATGGAGTGATAAAATCCAATCCCCACAAAAACTAATGAAATCACATAGAAAAGTATGAAACAACTACCTTGTACTCATAGACGTAGGCTCATACAATCTTATACCACAAATTAGGATGATTTGGAAGAAATCAACATTTTAGATGAACACCCTAAAAATAGAGAAAAATGACTCACACAGATTTGGTAGTCCATGAGGCAAGAGAAAATAATAATTGAACCAAGAGGATGAAGAGTCTTACCAAGATATATCCAACATCATAACGTCGTGAAGAATGGAGGTCAGTTGAAAAAGTTTGATCAGAACTAAGTGGAGGAGGAAAAGGGAGGAGAGCATCCTGTTGTGCGCAACCCACAGAGGAGAAGAGGGGAAATCCTCCAAACTGTGCGGCTTGCTCACATTTTTTTCTAATCAGGTGAAATCTGTGGGAAATCCCTCTCCTAAAAACTACAGATGTCTCATATAGCTATTTGACTCATCTCACATGGTTTTCCAAACCATGCTCAATGAAAAATGAGGGTTCACTATTTTGACAAGAGGCTAGACGGTTAAATCTAACGGTGCGCCTCAGACTGCATTATTCCAAAATAGGGATTTTTGGCCTCCGGTGTACAGGAAACCCATCTGATCACCCATGACACTTCTCAATCGTTAAATTGTGACTAAGAACAAGGTATTGGTTCAAATAAAAATAAGTAATTAGTTCCACTAAATGAGAAAAGAGTTGTCATACCCACCAAAATATGAAAATTCAAAATGGGAGAGTGTTTCAACCTGCTCCAAAAAAACCTAGGCTATTAAAATCTCCCCAACTTAACATAGATTTTCCCCAAGATACATAATATAAAAATGAGATAGTAATGAACATACCCATATCTTTAAAATCATCCTAGAAAACCCTGGTAGAAATAGAAAATGTCAACTACCTAACGTGGATCCTTACCTTAAGAGTTTCATACCCTGGTCGTATCCAAACCCAAAAATCAAGCCAATATGATGGTCCATTGACCATACTAGGACCCAAAAGTACTCACATGATGCATTAAACCTTTTAAATCTCCTCAGGTTATCTCATCTCATACTCAACACCCATACAAATCCCATATTGCATCGATGCCCACCTAAAGTCCATGTCGTAGATGGAACTAATGGGATTCCGCATCTCAACAGACGCCTAATGTCAAATGTTATGCCTTTCACCTCAAAAAATTCCTATATCAAATTGATTCCTAGATTCCTACATACCTCAAGTAATCTACATCTCCTCGATGCTCTGGTTCCCATTCACCTAAAACTAGTCTCACATCATGTTAATGCCCAGATACCTACACACCTTAAGTAATATCGCTGCCTAACGCATCATATTTATATATATGTAATTCACCTGAGCTGGTTCAAACCTACTAACCAGTATCTAGTCAGTCCATTAATACATCTCTTGCACCTCATTCACCAAAAATAGAGATTAATCTAAATACCAATCCAAAAAACAACAAACAAAAAGGACCCTATTAACACCCATGGAGTACCTATGACTATTTTTGGATCACCGTCTCGCTCACCATGTAGAAAATACATTTCATGAACCTAGACTAAAGTGAAACCACCTAAAGCCTAACCTCCCTGTGGTGATACACTAGACACCGGCCACTGACCCCACTACCAGCTCCCGCTTTCTCTTCTGTGACCTCCATGAGCAGCTAAAACTCAGCTACCATCACTTGGTATTTATCTTGGTCTGATCTCATAAACATGAGTTTACCATGGTCCCTAACTATCTTCTATATGAGAATTATTCCTACAGAACCTTTCGAGATACCCCACATGTCCATATTCTTAACACTCCTTTGGGGGACGCTCTCACTAAGCCCATTCATGTCATGGCTTCCTATACTAGAAACAAACCATAGATGAACCACTCTAAAGAGGTATGCTGGATTCCTTGGCCTGACTGGATTGTTAAAACACCTCTGGATCTCACTTCCTATTATATGAATCGTTGATAAAGAAATCACCTAATCCCATCACTCTTCTCGAGTAAGATTGGTTCGTCAAATTTCCCTCAACTATGAGCACCTGATTCACCACCTCTGATAATGAGGCGGACCTAATGATGTTTACCTATACCCGAATGGTGTTTCATAAACCATCTTTGAAACCCCTGAATCACAATGTGTTATCTCTACCCATATCAGGTGAAAGGTGTTGAAATTTAGTGAGTTTCATTATATAGTCCATGTCGAACATATCACCCTACTGAAGAATCAATAAATCCATAACTCTCTCTATCCTCAGCATCTCTGAGGATAAGTTCTCCAAGAACCTGACCCCAATTTTCTTCCAGGATAGGACCTCATATAAACTTTCTTGAACCTACACATCAGACCAATTATTATCCAGTCCTCCAAGAATGTACATTTCTAGCTTCTCCCTCTGCCCTAGAGGTATCTATAGATGCTCGGAGATCATCTATAAGGAATCAATCTAGTTCTCAGCAACCCATGGACCACCCAAACCTTGAAACAGTAGTGGGTAGTGTGACTGAAACTCCTGAGTCATTTATTCAAGTTAAGTTTATTCACCCTAATTTACCCTATTGATCTATTGGATAACATGTACCAGGCTTAATCCGAGCTTCTCTTCAAGAAACAACCCAAAGTATGTCAAATTAGGCAGTTTCCCCACCTACACTAGAGCCTTTACTTGAGCCTGTACTTGTAAATCATGATCCACCTGAACCTTAGGGTTCTTAACCGAAATTTTCTCCAATGACACCATATCACCACCAACCTGCCTCTCCATCTAAATTTATCCAAATGGAATCCTTCTGAATATCATTACATGGTCAGACAACCCAAATAACATAAATACATAATACAGATAGAGAAAGCAGTAACAATAAGTACAACCTCACTACCATTACTCTCCCACATCGAAACCATTCCACATGGTATCCTGACCTTATGCCTTCTTACCTACCCAACTTAGAGTCAAGTATCAAATATACCCCAGTCCATGCCTCTCCTGATGAATCACAACACCAAAAAATGATGAAATCATCACCCAACCTGGTGATCAACATCACCCCATACCATCATACCCACCTGCTCCTATATGATCCAAGCACATGTGTGTGTGTGTATATATATATATCACACATCACAAAAATATTCTATCGGGTCCACTTTCATGGGATGGTTATGTAAGATGCCACAAAAGATATTCTTGGTAGGAAAATGATTCTTAACTTCATTTTTTGAAACATTATACAACCCAACCCATCTTAGAATAATCCAGGTCCTCAATGAAAATCACAGGAATTTTATATCACAGGTACACATGCTTATAAATTTAAAACAACCAATATTACTAATCAAAATCATAAACATGAATAAAAAACATAACAAAAATCCTTTTCTATACTGGTCTAAATGTCCATAACACTTTCTTTACAGTACCATGCTAATTATAAAATATCAAATCAGGTAAAATTGACATCAAAGTGTACCACTTGATGTCAAAATGAGATCAAATATAAAATGAGTAAAGTATAAAAACAATTCCCAACACTGGTAACTTGGTACATCCCCCATGCATGGGGCTGTAGGCACCCCTGAACGAGCTCTAAACCCATTTATGAAGACATTATAATATCCAGTCTACCACAATCCAAACAATAAGACCATCATAGAATAAAACATTTTGGTACTGTTAGTAGATAGTCATACACTTCTATTAATTCCTAGTCATGAACTACTCTAATACCACTTATAACATCCATACCTATAACATCCCAAGTAAATAATGAATAATATATATTCTATCCATTCCTATTTATTAATTAGATAGTGTTTTAGAGGCTTAAAATGAGAATAAATCCAATCTTAAGCATGTAATACACTAATATTTTTAAAAGATTGTTTTACTGCCTTTTAATGGAGAACCATTTTAAATATATATTTTGACAATTTTATAAGATCTATTTGTCAAAATAAACTTATTCTTTATTATTGAGACATTGAAATTTACTTTGGATAATTTTTTGGTATTTTTCTGACAATGTTCATTTTTTAATGAATAGTGAAAAACACTGCATTTTACATCAAAACTGCATTTTTATCTAATTTAATTATATGGTTAGATTATCTTTTTAATTGGGTTTAAAGTTTAATTAGAATATATTTTTTACCATTTAATCCAATGGTGGTCATTGGGATTAATTTCACTTTGTAATTGGGCATAAACAAGTGCCAAACGTTTCATAGATATTGTTTCAAAAAACCCGCTATTTGTTTTGAGAACAGGAATTATTTTTAAATTACCTATTGAAATTTCTATGTTTGGAATTTGGGAAAATGGATTCCATATTTTGAATCATAAGGTACAAATTATGTAATTAATACTCTTTTGTTTTTGGACATTATGAATAGTAACGACGGTAATTATCTTTAATTATCGTGATTAATTAGTAATCGGGTAGTTAATGATAATAAAATAATATCATAATAATAAAAAATGACCACAAAATGTGTCCTAATACTACTGTTTTTTTCATGTCCGACCATGGGATTCCTTGTTCCAAACTTAGGGACCCAATGGAATCACTTTTGTGTGATAATGACTTTTTATTTTTTTATTTTTTAAAGAAAGTAAATATAACAAAGAATGTATCACCCGTGTAAAACATTTTTAATTTTGTATACATAAATGATCTCTTGTACTATAAATATTAATTGGAGAGATAATAATATTTCTAACATTATAGTATTTGTTTTATAATTTTTATACATTAAATAAATTAAATTATTTATGACATCATGATGATGCAACGATTATCTCATTAATGAACGATTTAAATAAAATGAAAAGATAATGTAAATCTAAGACTTACACTTGTAAAAAACCTATTGTGTGAGTATATTTCGAACCCTTATCACCTTATATTCGAATTATATCAATATGGGACCTTTTAAATCCAAAACTCATTTCAATATAAAGTAACATTTTATAACATTCCAAGAGTGACCCTCCTCTCCTCTTATAAAAGGCCCCCACCTCTACCTCCTTACCCACACTTCTCAAGCCATTGGCTCGGCCAATATCTTCTCATATTATCTCTCCACATCCCTCTCTTAATCCTAGAAGCCTTACCTTAGGCAGAAATCTCTTCAAGAAACCTTTTTGGTTAAAACCAAGAGGAGTTACCTAATATAAAGGTGAAGACTTCTCTAATGTTCTTTTGTTTTATTTTGCTTCTCCAACCCCCTAAACTCCTTTTGTTCATTTATTTTGTAACAACACCAGTATCTTAAATATAATAGGATTTTTTTATAAGATGTATTAGATCTACACTTAAACACACGAACATCCAATGGTTAAAGATCATACAGTTTCCGTGGATGGCGAATTTCTGCCTCATGAAATGATGATTGTTCAATATTTTTCTAACACCTTAAAAGGTGGCCATTAAGATGTAACTATATTTATATATGATATATAATATGTTTCTTTTTTCCTTAAGATTCTGTATTTTTAATTTATGTCATACCTTTATGGTTTCTGTTATGGGTAAACGCGATATCTTCATTTTAGGAAGTGCGGACTACCGCCCCCTCAAAGTGATTTGATTCGTTAATTCCATATGTGGGACATATAAAGGGTGGAGTTAATGATATTATATATGATACTATACTGGAACTATAATATACCTATATATCATTATGATTCCATTCCATAAAATATGAAATAGAAATGAAAGTAGCGCTCATGCGTACGTACGGTTTACCGTCTCCATGAACGATGCATTTCATTTCTTACCTCTAAATGTTATGCAATATTATAAATGCATGTATATACTGGATATATATTATATATATGATATCTAAATCATGAATATAATTCTGGATATAATGGATATTTTCCCACATGAACAACTTGTAATTATAAAGAGTTTATTTTTGACTCAAGTACCAATGATCGACAAAACGACCATTATTAACTTAAATAGTTACATAGTGTTCATAACATGGTAATAAGTTATATAAAAGGTATAATGAACTTGAAAAATGTTCTTAAGAAAGTATAAATTAACTCAAGTTTATTATTCAGGATGTTAAAGAATGATCGAGTCAAGTCGAACCCGAGGTAAGAGACTTCGTCTCAATCTCTTTTCATTGAGGCATATTTTGTTTTATTCTCAACTTTCTTTTATACGGTGTATAAATCCCTTTGAATTTTACATTTACTCAAAAGGAATATTTTTTATATGAAGCGTTTACTTAATCACAAAAGGGAATGTTTTTTTGTCATACATATGCGACGACAATGACTTCTCCACCGTCGTGACCATTATTTGAGTTTCGGCTTCCTCTACAATCCATAAATTTTTTTTAAAATGAAAAATAAATACCATGTTTTACTTTTCTTTTATTTTGGTATTTAAAATGGTTTTGATAATGTTTTTATTATATCAATGTGTTATTGATATCTTGTGATTGAAATGTGGAAATATTATGTTTCCTTTATGCATGTTTTATGTGATACGATTATGTTATGGTTCTTGGGAATTGTTATGAAGATAGGTGGTTCCCTGATAAACTTAAGGGCGGGTGAGCTCGATATAGCTCTCCAATGCATTGGGTAATGCAAAGGGGTTAAACGTTAAGTTTTCTCCAAAGAGATTTAGGGAATATACTGTGATGGGTTTTCCAAACGTAACCATGAGGGTTACTGCCTACGTAAGAATGTTATGAATGCCTCAAGTTACATTTATGTCTTATGAGTTCTATGATTTATTCAAGATTTCATTAGGTATGTTAAAATGATTATGTTTTACGAGTAATGAATGATTTCATACATGGACCAATGTTTTCATTTCGTACTTTTATATCCCTTACTGAGATTTTTATGCTCATCCCATTTTTTTGAAATGTTTTTCATAGGTCAAGGGAAAGGTTCATGATGTGATGATAGTGTCAAGGAAGTTTCAAGAAAGAATCCATTTTTTATTTTAAATATGTTTCTATTGATAGGAAAATGAGTACTATCTTTTATGTGACCTCTTTGTTTAAATGTGGAGTGTAATTCATGATTTATGATCTAATTCTCTAAAACTCTAAACCTGAAAAGATCCTCAGCCTGTATTCTTGAAATAACTCAACATTAAGTAATGTTTAAGGCTGGGGCCTTATAATACCCAACTAGATACATGAACAGTGCTTTTAGGCTGAGTGCCACTGGCCTTAGATGTGCCTCCCTATACACCAAAGGTCGTATACTAGTAGAAAGGGTGTGAAAGAGTAAGAGATGGGAGACTATACACTCATGTGATTTTTTAATAATGGTCCAAGTATATGTGTATAACATGCAACAAAAGAGAAAAACATAAAGTTATTGGACTAGTAACCCGCCCATCGATGAAACACAACAATAACATACAATACCTGAAGCATAAGTAAACAAAAATAGTGGAAATAAATAATAAATCCAAACATACCAGTTGTAGCTACTAAAATAGATGATACATAGTAAAACAGGTCATACATAACAATATGAAAAAAGGACGCTCATGGCTGACCATCTGTAAACACATACAAATAATAATGATGAAATAGGAAGGAAAACTCAAAAGGTATCCCTAGCTGAGGAAAGAACCCATGGTCCATTCCCATAAATCCCAAATAATAGCAAAAAATATCCAACTTCTTAACAAAAGCCTTTACCTAAACACAGAAGTATAAAGTCTATATGTATCCTGAAGGTACTTTGTAGGGTGTGAGAATGAGTCTTAGTAGGGAACCACCAACATGTTCCTACCCTACATTTTTTATTTAACAAGTGTATTAAAATAAATAAAGAGTCAAATTAATGCATTTAATAATCACAATCTTCTCTCGTTCTCAATATCCACTAGGAAGCTATCACATGCTTCAACCAACACTAAAATAACGAAGGAGGATAGGATCCTTATCTAATAGCTCAAGGAAACCTATGATGTCAAATAGCCCCAGGTGAACCCTCTATTTCCACCTCCAAATTTCACCTGACACCTTTTTCTATCAACGAAGTAACTAATATTATGAACGAACACCCAACAAGGAATCATATACCACAGACCCCTACTCGAAATCACCTATCAGCTCAAATCCCAATTCCTAGAGGTAGAACAATACATGTACTCAAATATTAACTACCATCATCTTAACAATCGACGTCTGGAGGAATGAAGTTACCCATCCCCCAAAATGATCCTAGAATAATGGCCTCAGGGCCTGATGATCATTATCCCCCCAACTAAAAGCCACAATGCTACACTCTGATGGATCCTTGCTATCATGGAGGCTTTATATGGTAAACATCGACAAAAGTTTACCTGATCTATAACTACCAGAGACCTCTACCCACTCGAGTGGTCAAAAACACATCATCACTGAGTTAACCTATGTAAACATGATTTCAAATGGCTATTTGGTGTTGACAGGTGAGCCACGATCACAAAATATAACCTAAGACACACCAAAATATGGAACATCATGCCCCTGCGACCATGTCGATCAATTTTATATCCAAATCATACCAAATATCACACGATCCTTGCATATAACTTGACAACCTCTCCACCTCAATCTGGTAACTAAGACACCCAACCTGTGATCAAAATCACCCAAAGTATAAATATATCGGTCCATGCCTAGCATGATGATCACATCAACTTAAATTATATAGCCAATGTTATCTCTATCCATGGGCCAAGATATTCAAATTACATGAGAACTCAGTAGTATATCAAATAAATTACATTTATATAACAATTAAACATGATTGAATTGACTAACTCAAATTCAAATAAAAATTAATTTTAAAAAAATGATTCAATTTAATATAAAGGACACACCCCCAACCCAACTTCCCAATGTATGAAGCCTCTCACAAGGATCAAACCACATTTTTTCTTATGAAATAATTCACATTGGAATCTCACAAGTTCCAACTTAATTAATTAAAAGAAACCATTAAATTATCACGGTCTCACTCAGTCAACCCAATGACATGCTAAAAGTCCCACCCCCTAAACACTCATTAAATCAAAAAGAAAAGTATGGACCACCTACATTGTAGTCAAAGACATAGGCACATCTAATATTAGACTCTAAATCTAATATATTTGGAATAAATTTCCATTTTAGACGAACACATTCAAAATAGGAAAAAACAACTTACATGAATTTAGTGGTACATGAGGTGAGAGGAATAAATAATTAAAGTAAGGGGATGATGAGTCTTACCGAGATGGATCCAATACTACAAACATCTTTAAGAACAAAGGTTGGATAAAGGAGTTGGATCGAAACAAAGAGTAGGTAGAAAAGGGAGGATATCTCTCTACTATGTGTGACCCAAAGAGGAGGAGAGAGAAAGAATTTAGATATATTAGAGGAAGGTCAATTTTGTAATTGCACAATTTTAATGATCTGTATGGTTAGCTTACACAGTTTACGAAACCGTGTGTAAATTGCATGACTCCTACTACTTATGAACCTTATATCACATGGTTAGATCACAAAGTTGTGCCTAATTGTGCACTAAACATGCACGCTATAGAAAAAGGGTACTTACCAAATGACACTAATAGTGCATCTTACACATGATTTTCCCTAACCATGACAAATGCCTCTGCTAAAAACTACATAGGTCAAACAGAACTATGTGCGTCATCTTTCATGGTTTTCCAAACCACTATTAGTGAAAAATTAGGGCACATATTTTTCACTAAGAAGATGAAGGGTTAAATCGAACCATGTGCCTCAACCTAAACTTTTAAAAAATAGGATTTTTTATCCCTTGTCACACCCAAAACTCATCCAAATACCCACGACACTTGTAAATCATTAAAACATGCATAAAAATAAGTTATTGGGTCAAATAAAAACTCAGAATTAGTTTTTTAAATGAGTAAATAGTTGGAATACCAAATAAACTCTAAAAATTCAAAATGGGTGACTATTTTGACCCACTTAAAAAAACCCTGGGACGTTATACCAATGTTTTTATAAGAAGAAAAAATAAATTCAAAGGTTTTCGGTCTCAGTTCATTGGATTTAGATCATCTGATGTATATTTTTTAAAAGGTTATGTAGTTTTTTTTAGAATTTGTGAAGATAAAGATGCTGGTTTTTAATCAGACCAATGATCTAAAAGATAAAAAAACTTCAGATAACAAAGTCAGATGTTGCTGAGTTTGAATATGTTGAAAATAATAAATCAGTCACAGTGTCCCACCAATAACAAAAGTTATCCAAACACCAATTCATCAATCGTAGTTATGGTTTAAAAGGGGTATCATAGGAATAAATTATGGTTGGTATTGCTGAGAAAGAAGGGTTTTTTTGGGACTAATTCAAGGAAGAAACATAGAGACCGATCAACAATGTTTTCAACCATTTCATGAGAATGAATGACTTTTTATATTTTAATTTCAATTTGGTCATGAATGAAATAATATATATGATTTTTTACAATATTATTTATCAAATGGTTCAAGATTCATCGAACTGAAGATGACACTGATTGACGGAGTGAGACAACGACCAATCCGTCAAGTGGGCCTGACATTAATAAAAGTCATTGGATGTTGTACTTCATCGGATGTCGGATCATCAGTCTGAGGAAAAGAAGAATATGATATTTTTTAAATAAATTACAAATGTGTTGTTAAGGGGGATCCTAAAATGATGTTTTAAAATTTTAGAATAAGTGTTTGCTTGAAATTTTGTTAAAGCAAGTGTTAAAGTGTTATCTAGGAGTGTTGAAATATTTAGAAGATGTGCCTATGTTTATAGAAGAATGATTTCATGTTTTATATTCATTAGTTGATACAAATCATTTGAATGAGTTGATTTTTTTCAGTAGGTTCTAATCATCGTAATGAGAGATCATCTATTTTTTATATGTCTTAATTGGTGTAGAGCAATGTTATAAAGAATAATTTCTGCCAAATATTTCTTCATAATAATGAAAAATCATAATGGGTATCAGAATTAAATAGAAGAATAATTAGAATGTATGAAGTGAGATGAAGTTTTGAGAAGATTCAATAGGGTTTAATAAGTATTGATAAGAGTTGAAAAGCAAGGAAGAAGTCAAAGACATATCGAAAATTTTAGGAATATTTTTATTTTGGGAAATTTGGTTGAGTGGGAAAACCTTTCATTATTCTGTCTAAAACATTTTTTTATCACCTATAAATAATTGTAAGTACATTATATTTTTTATGTAATTATTATTCATGGGTGAATTGATAATCTAGAGTGCTGAATGTTTTTAGAGAGAAGAAGTTTCCAGATGGAGAATTTTTAATAAATTCTTCTAGACTAGAGAAGATGAAAGAATACCATGTTCAAAGGTTTTCTAATTGGGCCAAGAAATCAGTCTGGGATTTCTAGACTGATGTAGGAGCAGTTCATAATTTTTTAATCATTATTATAGAAGAGTAATATTATTTTACTAAGAAAATAGAATAGGGAATAAGATTGGGTTATCGGAATGAGAAACATTTCAAAGTCAATATATGTTCTTACCTACTTCTAGGTAGGAAAGTGAATATTTTATTTTAATATTATACTTTTGAAAGACGATAAGGAAACACAATAACACATTTTTATGAAATTAGTGAATGTTTCTTAACATGTTACATAAATTGTATTATATAATTTTGTGCTGATTGAAGAACATGCACTGTTATTTTGAACATAGTGCTACACAAGTGTAAGGGAATATCATAATTGTTATATCCACACAAATGATTGTTTTCTAGTTGATTTTGTGGTATTATATTGTTTTTAAACATACCAAGGACATAGATACTCTTGTTGAGTAGTGAAACTTTTAAATATATATGTTCCCATAGATATGTGTATGATTTTTTTAGAAAAGTGATAAATATTTATCAGGAGGAAAAGGTTGTTTAAAATAATAGAAACATAAAATAAAATGTATAAATAATTCACCCCTATTAATGAGACATTCATCCTGGATGATAACTTACTATATTAAGCCTATAAAATGTTATTAAATAAATAAACTCTTAATATAAGTTTATTATACATGTGTCAAAGGACATACATAGAATGTTTGGACTTGAGGTAAGGGGTTTCTTAACTTAATTTCCATTCATTAGGATATACTTCTACATTATTGACTATGTTATGCTATTATTATGTTTAAAATGACCTTTGATTGTATTATGTTGTATATCCACTTTTTTTGGTTTTATTATTATTATACATAATAACTCTATTGATTAAAATTTAAATCCAATGATACAATATTTGTAGGGATTATTCATCTCAATATTGTTTCTTTCAAACATGCCTTGTATTGGGAACTTAATTCCTTTTATAAGGTGTATATTCCTACAATTGAGATATCATATCCATAATTACTATTTGATCATGATATTTAAAGTTCTTTTGATGTTCTCCTTTTCATGAGATATAGATTCAAATGTTAAAAATGCTTCAAGAGTCTTCGTGGACTCAATTGTAATTCTTTGAGACACAATTCAAGTTATGCAACATGATTTATTTTATATGGAGTAGTAATATCACATGAATGTGATTTACCATACTATTTCATAGAAATTATGGGTTTTATAAAATCATGTTACATTACTTCATTCAATGTATTTTTTATTCAAGTATTATCTAAGTTTCAAGTGTTTCTAGTCTCAAACTTCCTTCTTTGAGACAAGTTTTGATTGATGCACTTATATTCATTTATATGGTGTCGAAAACCTAGTTCATTTGTGGTTTTTTTTGAGACACCTTTAATATCCAATGGTTCTTGGTTAGTTTTGGGTTTTTTATTTTTTGAAAAACTTACAAAAATAAATCATAAGTTTTATGGCACTTTATCTTATTTCTATGTCATTATATATCATGGAAGGAAATTTCATGATGTAATAAAGTGTTTTTAAGAAGGGATGGAGGTCAATTGAATCATTTATCTTTATATTATGAGTGATTATTGGATCTACATAGTCAAATTTAAAAATGGTGGATCTACATTGTTGATTTAGTGAAGCGATGTTCTTGTATCCATTTTTTCTATGTTTGTGATCTACATAGATGTTTATTCCACATAAATAATTACATAGATGGTTCAAACAAGAAAATGAATATGGCATGTATCCAAATGATTGATGTAGCTAATTTTGGAATTCACATAACTATTTCCAATGATGTGGCCAAGTGTTTCAATTACTCTAATAGTTTATATAGGTGAATTCCCAAAGAAGATTTTTACACAACTGATTTCTACTTTGGTATTTTAATAAGAATTAATGTAGAGTATTTTTGATATTGCTGATTGAGAATTCTTTTGTTTGCTTTTCTGTGCATCTAATTGAGACTCATGTAGCCAGTTTTGTATATAGTAACTTGTTCTTCAAGAAACCAATTCAGAGTCTTCGCCACATCCAAATTGATTTTATGTAGGCTTTTGGATTTAGAGTATTCATAGGTGATTTTATTATGATGTTGTATGGAAAGTTTTTAATGAATCTATAATCATAGGCTTTAGTTTTCCAAATCCATAATTCATATGTGGTTGTAAAATAAAGTTATGGGGATCATGGGGCTACTATGATTTTGGGTTTCTTTCTTCACCAGAGTGATTAATGAAGTGTAATCTTTTGATGAGGTAATATGAAAACAAATATGTTGAGAAAATAGGAGTCCGTACCTGATATTGAATCTTGAGAGATCAAAATAAGATGAATATCATGTATTTAGATGAAAAAAATCTGAGTCTATGAATATTTTTTCAGTTCATTTCAAGACTGCACTATGGAAAATTCATTCCTATATATTTATGAAGGCACAAGGATGTGGGTCTCTATCTTTTGTTAATGAATCATCATAGTTTATTTAGAGATCTTATTCATTTTTGTAATCATATTTTGTACTAAAGAGTGAATTTGTGATGTTGGTTGAAACTCCTAACATGTGTAGTGGGATGCCACGTGAATTATTATTAGGGGAATTTACTTGGATATATAGTGAAAATAATCCATGGTTTAGGGGAATAACAATCTACGATAAAGAGTAGGATTTCACATTGGATCTAAACCTTGTAAAAACTGCATGTTCCTCGCTCTTTCATTTTTTGCATTATCATAGTGAGGATATGTTTTTTGTTTGATTGGATCGTACTCTATTAGGTCATAGAGGTTTATTTTCGTAAAATAAATTTTAAAAAATTCCATCCACTGATTCAACCCTGCTTCTTAGTGGAGAAATATGATTCTACCAGATACATAAGGTGTGTACACTGACTCTTAACATATGATATCAAGACTCTTTTTATATTCAAGTTATTTTATGTCCCTTATTATGTTATTTCATTCAAATGGTTCTTGGTTTTAAAAATTAATTAGGGGTTTTCTTAAAAAAAACATTATTTTAATTTTTTTAAGGACTTTTAACCAAACTATTCACCACATTAATTATATTATTACAAGAATGTTTTTATCTAAACATAAATGATTTCCTAAAGTTATTTTCAATGATATTTGAACATCTTTTAAAATGATTTCAAAGGAAGCCTCTTAAAATATTCCACATGGGTAACTTCTAAATCTCTTTACAAAATATGAAAAGAATACTTATTTTTAATGATTATAACATGAACGGATTTTCTTACCATCATGACAGTTATTTTCATTTATGATTATTTTAAAATTTTCTATTTTTATTTTTAACGAAAACATTTTCCCAAATATTCGGGGATTTTTTAAAAAACAATATAAAAAAATGGATATTTTCCCCCATTTTCAAAGAAATTTATTAATGTTGTTTTAAATTTACTTTTTATCTGTGGTAATATCTTTTATTTCTTTCTTATGCTTAAATAGATATATGTTCCAAATACCATCCTTATTATTTTTTTGTATGGATTATTATTTTTTAATGAGATTTTAATGTAAATAATTCCTTTTCCACTACTTAATCAAGATAAAAAAAGGAATGATGGCTATTTTAAAGGGTTTTATATTAAAAAGTGAAAGATTCTAAATGTTTTGTTCATTCTATGGTACTTGGACATATGTATGAATGATTTATGGGAGGCTATATTATAAATCAAGGATGGTTGAGTCCATTATATCCCTCCAATTCATTTAGTAAAGTGACAGATTGAATTATAGAAAGTTACTCCTAAGTGATGATGAAGGTATCTATTGTAAATTACTTCTAATATATGATTTTTCTTCTAAAAATGAGTATCACATAAAATAAAAAAAAGTTACTTATTGTTAGTTACTCCCAAAATAATGTTGGAAATATCTTATTTAGGAGATTCTATGATAAATTTTTAATGTTTCATGATACCAACACAATGTTTCAATTCATGCTATGAGTTATAATGAATTATTTTCTCAAGGATTGTTTTACCATGTCTCTTTGTCTATGACTTATATTGCTCTCTACTTATGTTAAATATTTATTCTATGTGTCATGTATCATGATCAATGTTTTGATATGAATGAATTATCATATATTGTTCTCATGCACTTTGATTATGTAATTACACCCTTATGCTCATATTATGTCCACTGACTACATTCAATTATTAATTCTTTTATTGACCATTACCGAGCTTTTGATCTCACCCTTATTATTTTTTCCTTTTCACCATGTTAATAACAATGATGTCAAATGAATTATGTCTAGAAATTTTTTATGTGTGAATAATTTTAGGCAAGATATTGAAAACTTTTTGTGAAATAAGAAAAGATTGGTACATTAAAAATAATGACCACTTAAATACATTAGTATTTTATGTAAGAGTTTTTACTAATTATTGTAAACTCTAAACCTAAAAGGACATTTTTTATATAAGTGGTCCAATATTTATGTTTTAGATGACTATAATTGGGTAATTTTTATCAATATCAAATCAAAAAAATTATATATTATGTTTCAAGAACCAAATCATGGAGTTTAGGTTTTGGGTCATTATAGTTTGTATTAAAGCATGGTTTTAATAAATTTAGAGAATACAATTTTTCACATGAGGTTAACTTAAGAGTTTTGGATATTATAATAGGTTTATAAGTTTATTATTGATCATATGATCAAGGAAGAAGATTCTTTTTTTAAGTTCATATGTGATCACACCTTAAGTTGATTTGAATATCTTATTGGATTTTAGGAAGGATAATACATTGAGGTAATTATGGTCAACTGGATTTTGGGTTAACCTTGATGGATGAAAAGTGATATTTCTACAAGGTAATATTTTTGGAGATATTGATAATTAGGATAAGGATAAACATTAAGGTTAGTATATAAGGTTGATTCTTGTAAATTTGGTGAAGTTCACTATATTATATGATTCTATTGTGATTCAGGTTTTTTTGGAAAAGTATATTTTTTAGAAGTTTTATGTATTATCTTTTTATTAATTGATCTAAGTAAAGACATTGGTGTTATTATTGAAGTACTAGAAATTAATGTTTTACATATTCATTTAAAGGTATATTTGGGTATTATATTATCATTTTCTAACCATTTTTGTTTTAGTAAAGATAAGAATAATGAATTTTCATCCTTTTATATACCTTATGGTCAATCAGAAGTTGATTATAATACTTTAGACATTAAATATTCATACTTATCATTTGGAATAAAAGAATATATAAAGGTGAAGTTTATTGATATACCGAACCAGATGATGAAATTTCATTTATATATTTTAAGAAAATCATTTAAGTATATTTCCTTATGTTCTTAGTCTTAATGGTAATGTAATTCCTCAACTCTAGTAAAAAGATCTCAAAATTGAAAACATACCCTGTAAGGACCCGCATTTTGAACTGGGTTAAAAAGCGAAGGATTTTGAACTTTTCAATTACTAGACCGGTTGAATTTCATATCGGGCTTCGGAATGAGATTTAGAAGGTTTGGATCCTTATTTTTGGTGTTTTTGGACAAGGGCGAATGGCCGTTAAGTGTCATGAGTGGCTCGAGGTGTTCGAGTGCGTCATACCCGAAGGAGGCTGGTTTTTAAAGAGCAGCCGAAGGCGCACGGTTGGCGCACTGTTTCCCAAACCGTGCGGCCTAAACCAGGCGGCCTAAAATAGGGAGGCAGAGGAGTCCGCACGGCCTACACATGGTTTCCCCAAACCGTGCGGCCAGCCTGTGCGTGGTGTCTTGGGTGTCCAGTGGGGGACGCACGCTTGGTGCACGGTTTTCCAAGACGTGCGGCCCAAGATGTGCGCCGTGCCCAGTTTTGGGTTTTTAAGATATTTTAAAATAAAATTAAAACAAAAACCTAAAATCTAAATGATCTCTCCCCTCTCCTCTCGGCCAGACCCGCACGAACCCCCTCCCATGGCTCTTCGGCCTTGCACGATCCATCCCTCAGCCGAACCTCCTCTCCTTTGTTTTTATTGGAGATTCATCCTTCGATTCTCACTAGTAAGCTCCTACCTCCTTCTTCCTCCCTACATGGTCGATTCTAGGGCTTCTCCTTGCCCTATTTTTCGTTTGGACGAACTCTAGGGTTGGGATGGGTTTTTGTTTTTTCATTCTTCTTTGTTTATCTTGTTCTAGGTCAATGCGAAGGGTTTGTTGGGACTACTTTGGGTGATATTCAGTGTCTGATGCCAAATGCGAGGCAGTTTGTGGTGATTTCGATCCGCCGGGTTAGTTCCAAGTGCTTTGGAGTTTGGTTGTGTTTTGAGTTACCGAAGTTTAAGCGGCTCTTAGTTAGAAAGCGCCAAGGGCCAGAGTGGACGTATGGATCCACCTTGAGGTTGGGTCCCTCTTCTTTCCCTTAATTTTAAAAGTGATGTATGAATGAGTTATTTCTGCACTACTTTAATATGTTAATTGTGAAAGTTTAGTTTCAATTAAAGGCTCATGTGCAAAGAGTGTGAATTTCAGGGACAAGATTAAAGTGGTTTCTTGGTCACTAAAATCACAGCTAATAATAAAACCCCTCAGTCAGAGGTGTGATATCTTCAAGATAAAAGTAGGAAGTAGATCCTTATGCTTTCCTGCTAAATTCCTGTTGTGCTTTCGTGATAATTGATGATGTCATTTTTCCTCTGAGTTGTACCAAATGGTTAAAGCAAGACAATTTTGATCTCTTGAATGAAATGGATTAGGGTGGTAAGGCCATGCCTTAGGATAATGGAATAATAATGGCTTATGATAATTAAATGGGTCTAGTGAATGGGGCTTACCTAGGAGGGGTAGTCCATAGCACCTCCATATATTTTGTAAATCCTTACATGCCTTTGAAATGATATAAAATGAATGGGGAATGAATTGGGGGTTAGCCAAAAACATACATGAGTGGGTATCCTCATGTAACTTATATAAATGTGATGAATATGATAAATGATGTGATAATGATACTTGAGATGGTTTTCCTTAAGTATAATTGTATGAATGGGATTATAACCTTTTACGTGGTTATGGGCTATATGATTGATTGTGAATGTGGAATGACTAAATGCATAAGAGGTAATACCTTATGCATTCTAATGTAGTCATGATAATGAATATGAATGGTATTTGAAATTGTATTGGGTATGGGATGGAGTTCTTCCCCTTGAACCTTGTATGAAAATTCTTGAATTGCTAGCCCACGCGAGTTAAATGCTTTTGAACTGCTTCAAATGTTAAAAAAGTCATGGGTGAACCATGGATCCCATGTGAGATACCATGGATGGACTCCAAAGGGCATGATATGTCATGGGTGATACCCAGATCTTATTTATAGGATTCTGGGGACGGGCTCAGATGACAGACTCATATGAGACTTGTTAATGAATTGCCGAGTGAATCATGGATCCTATGTGAGATGCCATAGACGGACTCAACAGTGCATGATATGTCATGGGCGATACCCGGATCTTATTTATAGGATTCTGGGTACGGGCTCATATGACGGACTATACCACACCTAGAGTGAGGCCAGGTACCTAGGAGGTTCCCCGGAAGGGCTTGTAGGGTGTTGGTGGATTTTATCCCTGAACGATGCCTGGTCTCTGATTTGAGTATTCCAGGAATGGGTTCAGGGAATGGGTTGAACACTTGAATGAAGTGATTAATGAATGGAATGGGTTGAACACTTGAATGAAGTGATTAATGAATGGAATGGGTTGAACACTTGAATGAAGTGATTAATGAATGGAATTGGTTCTTAAAGCGATGCCAAGCTAAAGAACAAGCTTGGGTCGGTCTTGCTAGTTTCCTTGTTTACTAGTTTACCTGTTTACTGTTTAATTAAATACACACTATCTGGATTGGGTTAGACACTGGTGGGTCCGACCTACTGAGATTATTATCTCACACCCTACTCGGGACGCCATTGCACTAGGGTACCCGAGTAGACCTTATTGCTTGCAGGACTTAGGTTGCATGTTGTTCTATTTGTACCTGAGGATTTAGGAGAAGAGGACCAAGAGAGAGCTTGGGATGCTCAAGAGATCGCTATTGGACTTTGCTGTATTTTCTTATTTAATTTATATTGTATTGAAAGCATGTTGTATTGTTTACTGATTTCCATATCTGTATTATCATCCCTGTATTGTGACAACTGGCTTGGCCACCTTTTATAAAAATGATCACTATTTTCCTTCTGCTGTTGTTGTTCATTGTTATCTATTACGGCTTCTTCTTTTGAATGTTATTTAATTTGAGATACCACTATGAAACTTTGATAAGAGGGCATAGTCTCCCCACTATCACCTCCTGAGACCCTCGCTACTAGTCGGCAGCCTCTGTCATATGGGGAGACGTGCCTGAGGCCATATGTCAATCAGTCCGGCCACCGGTTTGATGGTGAGCTGGGCCGGGATGTTACAAAGTGGTATCAGAGGAGTTTCCTTCTTTTCTGATTTTTTTTACTATTTGGTGACATTAGAAAGGGATAGGAAGGAAATGGAATTTGGGAATGAGCTGTGTTCGGGAGTAGCTAACCCATGTACAAGTAAAATCCAAATTTCCTCGAATGGAATTATTGTTTTAATGATTTTGATTATTACAGTTGATCTGATTTCACCGTTGGGTGATGCACATGATTTATCCTGATACTGTTGATGCAATTGTGGGTTCCATTTTTGTTGCAACCTGATGAGACGAGGGTATGACCTCTCATGCATCATATAGGCACATTTTTAGAAATCACATGTCATGCATTGTTCCATGCCATCTAGGATGCATAAGTTGATGCCTACTGTGGTGATAGATGTTGTAATAGCTATTTCATGCTGCTTGTTGCTTTAGCATTCCTGCTCTATTGTGTACCATGATTTTGTGATATAGCATGTTATGTGTTACTGCTTACGATAACAAGATGTTTTGATTAAAATTAAATTGGTTGATTTTGCTAGATTAAGTGATTGCGATTGTGATAGGAGGCAATTTTCAGTTATAAGGTGTATGGGTGTCTTATGGCTGGGAAAGGGGTAGCGTGTGTAATTGAATCACCATAAAAAGGGCTGATAAAGTTTGATTGTAAAATAAACGGAGTTGGTTTTGAATGAAGGGAGCCAAATGCCAAATTGTTAAGTGTATGGGCGCTTTACAGATTGGTAGGTGGCCACCCTTATGACTAGTTGATTGTTTTGAGCTTGTTAAAATCTGAAATGTGTTATGTTTTATCTATGGGGATCCAATTTTCAACCCATGGTGTGTATGGGAACTTCATGAGTTGGGAACTGGAAACCCATAATGGATGTGATGGCATGATGTTCTGTGAAATTCTTATATATGTAAAAGCTTCATGTTTTGTTTAAAAGGATGTTTGTTGAAACTTTATTTTTTTTCTTGCGCTGTTTGTTAAAAATGATCATGTGCCTAGTGACTTTTAGTTTTGAAAGGTTAATTGAAGTTTTGAACTGAATATTTTAAATTGATTAAAAGAATAAATGTGGTCAGAGATGAAGGGCTTGGAAAAGGAACCTGTAGTGGAGTCCTCTATTTGAAACCTCGTGTGAGGGTATGTTAAGTCTTTCTTGCGAGTGCCTTGAGACGGAACCGTAGGTGTTTTCCATGGGTGTTCATTTTCTTTTGGAAAATGACTTGAATGTTATGATTGAGCCCAATGACTTTTGTTGGGCGTGACCAAATGCTTGGGTCTGTTCTTGTTCTTCGTGAGGGGATAGCCCGTGGTAGGTAGTTACCTTAAAGCTTTTATGCCATGCTTGTGCGGTGAGTTTCATGAAGTTGGGTACTGTTCGGGCACCATTGTCCCTCATAGGACTTTTGGTTTCAAATGACACCCTTGTGAGGATGGGTGGTCATGTTTCTTTTCACCTCGTTGTTGACTTGATCATCGGGTAATGCTCTGTATCAGCTGGTTAGACATGCCTCGGGCATGGTTGGATGTGTGTTGGTTGTTTGACTCCTTAAGTAATGGACGATTGGTAAGTCGTCATCCATGTGATCGGTCGTATAAGGTGATATGGAATTCGATTAAATCTCTTGTGCTGTTGTGTATGGTCTTGGGTCATCTCCATGGTAGAGTGACCTGAGCGTTTGAGAATCAAGTTATCCCAATGCTCGGGAAGATTTTCAGGAGACTTGGATGGGTGACACGCCGGTCTTGTTGCATTGGGTTCCTCGTACGTATCAGCGTGGTGATTGTGGCTTGGAAGAGAGACATACGTCTGTTTAGTTTTTGATGAAATAGTTCGTTTATGGGAAGCTGGTCTTTTTTTCTTTTTGTGACACCGACGCTTCTAAGGTGGGAAGCGCTGTGTCGGTGTAGTGAAGTTTATTCTTTCGGGTAGAAGGAACATGTAAATAAGGACTTTGATCTGGTTGGCGGTGTGTGCAACCCCTTTTAAGAAACACTATTGGTCGTGGATGACTTCGGTGGTAAATCATGAACAATCACAGAATTCCTTGTGCATGGGAAAGGAATTGTGATCGGTTTATAAATCTCAATGTGTCGGCAGGTGAAGCCTAGTTTCTTCTTTAGAGTCGACCAGGGGTGGTTCGACTATTCTCCTTTCCAGTTTTTGGGGTATGAATAACTGGAATCCTTTTTAAATCCTCTTAGTGTACTCTATTATGTGACGAGCATGTCCCTTATCTTGACTTCGTCCCGGATGCACTAAGAGAGCATCAGTCTTACGCCGCGCTAATGTTTAAAAGTTGTTGAGCTCTTTTGGTTGTTCTATTTCGGCATTGCACATGGGATGCATGGTTTCTCTCGTGGTTTGATCTTGGAGATGTCCCCGAGAGTCGGGTATGAGCTTCGGTGAACATTCTCGTGGTAAGTGTGAGATGCCTTGGGAGAAGGCATCGTTGTTCAAGTTGTTAAGCATCGTCTGCCTAAGCCGGGCGTCTTTTTGAATAGTCATCTGGAGTTGCTTGGATCTTTTTAAATTGGGTTTTGGGTCGATGGGGAATCTACCATTTGACCGTTTCAAAATCATTCTAGGTGCGTTCTCGGAACGCTTAGAGCGTGCTTTTGAAAGACAGTTCCAAAGGTGGTGAAGCTGTGGTTTGAGTTTTGAACTTTTAGCATTGAAAATCAAAGGTGGGAAGTACCTTTGTTTGTTTCTTGATGAGACGACAATGCATTTGTGTCCCGGGTATGACGAGCTTGGGTAAGAGTCGTATGGGTGTTTTGGTTGGAAAACAAGCATTGGATTGGGAGTTGATGGCTTAAGTGGCGTGTCCTTAAGTGGATGTTCGTTGGTGAGTGGGATGATAGGGATTGTAACACGATCGTTTGAACGAAGCTTCATGACCCTTGTAGGTCAGGTGAGGTGTGTGTTTTTTCCGATGGATTCTCAGGGACGATAAGTTCTAAGGTGGGAAGGTTGTAAGGACCTGCATTTTGAACCATGTTAAAAAGCGATGGATTTTGAACTTTTCAATTACTGGACTAGTCGAATATAAGATAGGGCTTCAGAATGAGATTTAGAAGGTTTGGATCCTTCTTTTTGATGTTTTTTTACATGGTCGAATGCCCGTTAAGTGTCCCGAGTGGCTCGAGGTGTTCGGGTGCGTCATACCCAAAAGAGGATGGTTTTTAAAGAGCACCATAAGGCGCACGGTTGGCGTATGGTTTCCCAAACCATGCGGCCTAAACCGTGCATCCTAAAATAGGAAAGTAGAGGAGTTCGCATGGCCTGCGCATGGTTTCCCCAAACTGTTCGGCCAGCCCGTGCGGGGTGTCTTGGGTGTCCAGTGGGGGACGCACGCTTAGCGCACGGTTTTCCAAACCGTGCAGCCCAAGCTGTGCGCCATGCCCAGTTTTGGGTTTCTAAGATATTTTAGAATAAAATTATAATAAAAACCTAAAATCTAAATGATCTTTCCCCTATCCTCTCGGCCAGACCCGCACGAACCCCCTCCCATGGCTCTTCAGCCTCGCACAATCCCTCCCTCGGCCGGACCTCCTCTCCTTTGTTTTTCTTGGCGATTCCTCCTTTGAATCTCCATGGTAAGCTCCTCCCTCCTTCCTCCTCCCTACTTGGCCGATTCTAGGGCTTCCCCTTGCCCTATTTTTCGTTCGGCCGAACTATAGGGTTAGGATGAGTTTTTTTTTGTGTTATTCATTGTTTCTCTTGTTCTAGGTCAATGCGAAGTGTTCTTTGGGACTCCTTTTGGTGAGATTCGGTGTCTGCCGCCAAAGGCGAGGCGGTTTGTGGTGATTTTGGTCTGTCGGGTTGGTTCTGAGTGCTTTGGAGTTTGGTTGTGTTTCGAGTTTCTGGAGTTTAAGCAGATCTTAGTTAGAAAGCGTCAAGGGACGGATTGGATGGTTGGATCCACCTTGAGGTAGGGTCCCTCTCTTTGCCCTTAATTTTAAAAGTGAAGTATAATTGAGTTATTTCTGCACTGCTTTAATATGTTAATCGTGCAAGTTTAGTTTCAATTAAAGGCTCCTGTGCAAAGAGTTTGAATTGTAGGGACAAGATTAAAATGGTTGTTTGGTCACTAAACACATGTTTAATAATAAAACCCCTCGGTCAGAGGTGTGTTGTCTTCAAGATAATAGTAGGAAGTAGATCCTTATGCTTTCCTGCTAAATTCCTGTTGTGCTTTCATGATAATTGATGATGTCATGTTTCCTCTGAGTTGAACCAAATGGTTAAAGCATGAAAATTGGGATCTCTTGAATGAAATGGATTATGGTGGTAAGGTCATGCCTTAGGATAATGGAATAAGCATGGCTTATGCTAATGAAATGGGTCTAGTGAATGGGACTTGCCTAGGAGGGGTAGTCCATAGCACCTCCATATGTTTTTTAAATCCTTACATACCTTTGAAATGATATAACAGGAATGGGGAATGAATTGGGGGTTAGCCAAAACCGTACATGAGTGGGTAGCCTCACGTACCTTATATAAATGTGATGAATATGATAAATGATGTGATAATGATACTTGAGATGGATTGCCTTAAGTATAATTGTACGAATGAGATTATAACCTTTTACGTGGTTATGGGCTACATGATTGACTGTGAATGTGGAATGACTAAATGCATAAGAGGTATTGCCTTATGAATTCTAATGTAATCGTGATAATGAATATGAATGGTATTTGAAATGGTTTTGGGTATGTGATGGAGTTTTTACCCTTAACCCTTGTATGCAAATTCTTGAATTGCTAGCCCACGTGAGTTAAATTCTTTTGAAATGCTTCAAATGTGAAACAAGTCATGGGTGAAACATGGATCCCATGTGAGATGCCATGGACAGACTCAATAGGGCATGATATGTCATGGGCGATACCCAGATATTATTTATAGGATTCCGGGGACGAGCTCATATGAAGGACTCATACGATACTTGTTACTGAAATGCCGAGTGAATCATGGATCCCATGTGAGACGCCATGGACGGACTCAACAGGGAATGATATGTCATGGGTGATACTTGGATCTTATTTATAGGATTCCGAGGATGGGCTCAGATGATAGACTATACCCCACCTAGAGTGAGGCCGGGTACCTAGGAGGTTCCCCAGAATGAGCATGTAGGGTGTTGGAGGATTTTATCCCTGAATGATGCCTGGTCTCCAATTTGAGTATTCCAGGAACGGGTTCAGGGAATGGGTTGAACACTTGAATGAAGTGATTAATGAATGGAATGGGTTGAACACTTGAATGAAGTGATTAATAAAAGGAATTGGTGCTTAAAGCGATGCCAAGATAAAGAACAAGCTTGGGTCGGTCTTGCTAGTTTCCTTATTTACTTCTTTACCTGTTTACTATTTAATTAAATACACACTGTCTGGATTGGGTTAGACACCGGTGGTGTCGGCCTACTGATATTAGTATCTCACACCCTACTCGGGTTTCCATTGCACTGGGGTACCGGAGTAGACCTTATTGCTTTCAAGACTTAGGTTGCATGTTGTACTATTTGTACCAGAGTATTTAAGAGCAGAGGACGAAGCAGGAGCTTGGGATGCTCAGGAGATCGCCGTTGGACTTTGCTGTATTTTCTTATTTAATTTGTATTGTATTGAAAGCATGATGTACTATTTACTATTTTCCATATATGTATCATCATCCATGTACTATGACAACTGGCTTGGCCACCTTTTATAAAAATGATCACTATTTTTCTTCCGCTGTTGTTGTTCATTGTTATCTATTACAGCTTCTGCTATTGAATTTTATTTACTCTGAGATACCATCATGCAACTCTGATAAGAGGGAATAGTCTCTCCACTATCACCTCCCGAGACCTTCACTGCTAGTCGAAAGCCTATAGCATACAGGGAGACACGCTTGAGTCCATGTGGCGACCGGTCCGGCCATCGGTTTGATGGTGAGTTGGGATGGTACATTACATACCCTATTACCATTATTTATAATGAATTGATGGTATTGTTAATAAAATATTTATTTATGGTTTTTTTCATCAAATTTCTTACGATCATGTTCTTTATAACTCTATTATTCCTTAGATGTTATACTTTCTCCTTTATATCATTATTTTCACTTCCCAACAATGTTATTATGTGGGAACTATATTATATGTTATTTTATGTGACCATTTTATTTCCATTTTCTATTTCCATGATTTTTTATTATCCCTTTTATGATGTTGGTTTTCAATAAATGAATTTTTAAATATTGAAATGTGTTTTTGTTTCCTGATCGTATATTTTGTCTCCCACTCCCTAGAATTCATTTCAAAACATATATTTTAAACCCTTTCTATCAAGAAAAATGTAAAATTGAGTAGATAACATTATATTAAGGTGGTGTAATGTAACAACCTTAAAATTTAGATTAAAATAACACTATTCTTGATAAATTTATTAAGACACAATTCTGAGATTTAAGCGAGTTGCAATATAATAGAAAAATATTATTATTTAAATGTGACCGTTATAACCTAGCCACTAAATTGGAAGGTATTAATCATAAATAACAAAATTTTGAAAATTGTTTTTAAAGGTTTTATATAATTAAATTATATTACTTAATTCATAATTAATAAATACTCTTATTTAGTAAATCCATTTTTGGCTTTTGGAATATATTTTCTTTCAAAATGGGTTTTTTTTATTTTTATGATGGAATATTATAACTAATGTATTAAAATTTTATAAAATTTATTTTATAGGAATGATACCATTTTTAAAGTCATCCTGTCAAAAATATATTAGGTATAAATTAGTGTAATTTTCTAAAAAGATTAATTTTTCAGTGAATAGTGAAAATACCGATTTTATAGGAAACTGTCTATTTCATTCAAGTATTTACAGAGAACCATATTGTTTTAAATTTATTTTAAATTTTAATTAATTAATTTTTATGAAAAATAATAAAAATAATTTCATTTTAATCAACATTATGATATATTTTGGTATTAAAACATTTTTTTATTTAAAAAATACATTTTTCAAGAAAACTATTTTTCTTCTTGTTTTGTGAGTTTATATTAAAAGAAATTTCTTCCACTAATATGGATTTATTTTTAAAAAATTGATTTTATATTTTGAATCTAAATTTAAAAATTTTATGAATAGCCCACCTTTTTTTATCATTATGAATAGTAACCGTTGTAAATATCTGTCACCTCGGTATGAATAAATCGAGTGATTATAATTAAAAATAATACGATAAGGATTTTAAAATATATATAAAACCTAGATTAGTAATATTTTATGATTTTATTTTTTACATCATCGTCCAATATTCTAGTATATGGAAACATGGTACCATTTTTCAATGATAATGACCTTACTGTTTTTTAGGTAAAGAATAAATAAAAAAGGTCTTACCTTTTATTTTAATAACTCTAATAAATTTTAATAGGGATAAAAGGAGGTTAAGTTTGGTTATAAATGGTTTTCTTAAATACTAAATAATTTTTTATATCATGTTTTTTTTTGATTTTTTAGTGATAGAATAATTACTGTAAATGCTTAATCAATCTGACACAGTTTATGTGAAAGCAGTAGAAAAATATAGAATTATTTCAAAAACATAAAATGTAATATTTTTTTGAGTTATTGTGTTAAAATAATTTTTTGGATAAATATAATGTATTATTGATGTGTTAAAAGTTTATATTCAAATTAAATTACTATTTTTATATTTTATAAAGCCAAATTTTGTGAATAGTATCTAAAATGACTTTAATGGTATTTTATGATAAATAATATTTTATGAAATGATAAAAAAATTATCTTTAGAAAAGTGAATGAGATATTGATTATAATTTTGAAAAAATATACTATTATGGGTCACTTTTCATTTTATTATAACATTTTTTACTTCTAAAGAGTAAAAACACTTTGATATTACGATAATTGTTAAAAGAGTTAACGGGGGTAAAACCAATAAATAATGGTTAAAATCTCACCTAAACATGAAAAATTTTATTATATGAGATTTTTTAGACTTATATACATCCTAGATTATAAATATAAAATTTTAGTTCCATTATATCAGGAAAAAAATTTATATTAATTTAATATTTTATGTAATTCCAAGGTTTCCACTCTCCTTTATTATATAAGGAAACCACATATCCTCTATTCCTCACACTTATTGATCCTATAATCTAAAAAAATACATAAAACTATTATTAAATTCTTTATATTCATTATATATGTTTTTTATTCTTAAAAGACCATCCCTAGGGTCCTTGATGAGAGATCCAAAGTATATTCCTCAAAGGGGAGGTAATCATCTTATCCGAGCATTTAAATTTTACTTATTCAACCTACATAAACTATATAAAAACCATTAAAATATAATAAAATAAGTATATACTAGATACTGATATGTAGTTATGTTAATTACATAGCCTTATTCATCCCCTTTTCCATCCCATGGAGAATGAAAACATCGTTCTTGTGTACGAGTGGACTACCACCTCCATGAAGAAATATGTTTTGTTTTCCATCACCCCCTCTCATGGATATTTATAATTATGTTTATAATGTATATATATTATATTAATTACATAATTATAATTATTTAAATATACTATATCATATATTTTCTTACCCTTCCGTATGTATTAAAATAGTAACATCATTCGTATGTACGTGGGTATTACCACCTCCATGAAGTGATTTGATTCATTTTTCTTGTATAAAAATAATAGATTATTATAAAATTGTATTTAATGTATGAAAATTATAATTATTTCATAATTTTTATTTTGGATATTCCCATGAAAACTTTAACCACAGTCAACCTACTGAATTCATTTTGTAATTATGAAGTGAACATTATCAAAACAACCAATGTGAACTTAACCGATTAAGTAATTTAATTTATCATTAAAATCAATGAAACAAATGGTTTAATGATATGGTATTAAACATGTAAAAATTTCTTAAAAAATAAATAATGAATATAATTTTATTTTACATGTTTTAATGGAAATACATAGAAAGCCTAGACTTGATGTAAGGGGTTTCTTTAGTTAATTTACATTCATTAGGTTATAAATATACTTGATTAACTATGTTATTCCAAGACTTTGTATGAAATTAAATTTTATTTTATTATGTTTTATTTCCAAATTTTTTGTGGTTTTACAATTATTACACATAATCATATTTTTTATTAAAATATAACTTTTTTGATACGTTATTTGTAAGCATTATTAATCTCAACTTTTTTTATTTGACAAAAGTATTTTATTGTGCACCTACTTCCTTTTATAAGGTGTATATACAACCTATTAATATATTATATCTTTAATTGATATTTTATCATGATATTTAAATTATATTTATAGTTTTATCTTTAAATATATATTGACCAAATCTTATAAAATTCTCAAGTGTTTTCATGTTCTCAATTTCAATTAATTGTGACATAATTCATGTTATGCACCATAATTTATTTCATATGGAATACTTACTTCCATATTATATTTTTATAAAAAAATATTTATTGGAAATTATGGGTTTTATATGATCATTTTATGTTCCTTTATTCAATGAATTTTTTATTCATGTATTACCAAATTTAGAAGGATTTCTCAGCTCAAACTTTATTCATTGAGACATGTTTCGACTGATGAACCTATGTTAAATTATATTTGGTATAAATTGAATCTCAAAATATAATATCATGAATATTTTTATACTCATTGTACTATATTTTCCTACTAATTTTCTTTGTTTGAAATGGTTTTTGGTTTGAAAATTTCATAAAGGGGTTTTCTTTGAATTTTTTTAAATATTTTTATATAATTTTAATTAAACTATTTATCCACATTATTTATCTTTTTTAAAGAAAGTTATTTTCTAAAACATATGATTTCACAAATTTATTTTCCCTGAACTTTTACCTTCTTTTAAAAAGTTTTAAAAGTAAACTTTTTATCATTTTTTGTATGGATCAATTTTGACATTTACAAAAGTTTGAAAATAATGTTTACGACATGAATGGATTTTACATGCATCATGAAATTTATTTATTTTAAATATTACTTTATATTTTTTCAATATTATTTTCAAATAAAATATTTTTCCATATATTCTATAAATTTTAAAAAAATATTACCAAAAGAAAAGAATATTTTCCATAATTTTAAAAAGAAATGTCCAAAATGTTCATTTAAATGTATTTTTCATCGTAACATCTTTTATAGTTTTGTTATACATAAATGAAGATGTATTCCATTGATACTATCCTTATACATTCTATTTATGTATTATAATTTTATTAAATATATTTTCATGTAACCCATTACTTTTCTACAGGTCAATCATGATAAAAAGGAATGATGTTTGTTTTCAATGGTGTTTTATTCAAAAGTACAAGATTCTGAAGGGTTTTTTCACTCTATAGTACTTGTATATATGTATGGATTACTAAAAAGTGGTTTTGTTATAAACCAAGTATAGGTGGGTCCATTATATCCCTCTAATTAATTTGGTAAGGTTATAGAGTTAACTCTTGTAAGTTACCCCTAAGAGATGATAAAGTTAACTGTTATATGTTACTCCTAAGAGAAAAATATTGTTTATTGAATATGAGTAGAGCCTAAGAGATGATAGATTAAACTGACATATGTTACCCCTAATATAATATTATAATTATCCTATTCAAGTGATTCTATAATGAATGTTTGGTGTTCCAAGATACCTATATAGTTTTTCAATATTTCATATGATTTCTAATAGACCCATTTTTCAAGGATTGTTTTCAAATGGCTCATGATTATTGAATTATATAAATCTTATATTATAATAAATATTTAAGCCATGTATAGTTATTTATGATCCATGTTTTTTGGGTATTAATTCTCTTATGTTATTCTCATCCACTTCGATTATGTTATCATACCCTTATACTAATAGTATTTTCAATGAACACATCTAATTATAAATTATTATGTTTATCCTTACTGAGTGTTTTAGATCACACATATTATTTTTTCCACTTCCCTAGTTTAATAATAATTATGCTAAATTAATTATGTATAAAAAGGTTTTATGTCTTAATAATTTTATGGTATATTTTGAAGAATTATTTTTAAATAATACAAGCTGGGTATAATAGGAAAAATGACCACTTAAAACATTGAGTATTTTTATATAAGAGTTTTTAATAATTATTTAAAACTCTAAGCCTAAAATAATCTTAGGTATGCAAGTAATAAAATATTTCCATTTTAATTTTTATGTTTTAATGGATAAAATTGGGTTATGTTTATCCATATCAATAATTGAAATTAAATGATTATGTTTCTAGCATTTAATTTGAGAGTGCTGGTTTGGGAATATTATAGTAAACTCGATCCATTATGCTTATAAGTCTAGTGGATTGGTATTACACCCAATTACCATAAAAAAGTAATCTTTTATAATTTAATATATTTATGGGACTTAGTATTAGACACTTTCAACTATGTTATTATGATATTTTAAGATATTTTTGATGTATAATATAAATTTTCATGAATATGTATTTGTTGATTCCTATAAAATACAAAATTCCTATAAAATGAAACATTTTTATTTTATGCCCATTTTCCAATTTACATAACCAGGGATTTAGTTATGATTTAAAAATCTTATTCCATGTTGTATTTTATGGTTTTATGAACATACAATATGTATTAAATTCTAAATATAACATTTTATTATGATGAAATATTTCCTCATCATTATTTCATTGGATTTTCTGATTTGATTTATTTATTCATGATTTTTCCCACGATCATGTATATTATAAGAATATGATCTATTGATAATTTCTTTATGTTATATTAAAAAAATTTACCCTAAATGAGCTTTCAACTCACTCAATTTTCATGTTTGTCCATTTTCCTAGGTCATTATAGGTGATGATGTAATTTTGATCAGATTATAATGTATTTGAGAAGAGTAATATCATGTTGTTTTAAATTTCATGATTTAGTATATACATATATCAAATAAATATATAAATTTTTATTCTAAAATTTGGTTATATTTTATATTCAGTGTAATATTTATGTTTGTTTTTCATGGGATCATGAAGTCTGTGTTTTGGGCAATTCAACTCTCAATTTTATTGTTATATATAATATCGTTTGTTATTTTATCTTTTCAAAATAAATTTCAATTTATTCCATTTTTATATTTCAATTTTATTATTTTCCACATGGGATATTTTTCCTAGTATATTTCACATTGTTTTTCTCATCATACCATTTTTATATGCTATTACTATATAGAAGTAGGTATATCATATGAAACCATATTAATTTCTTAATTTTTATTGATTTTTTAAATAAACATTTAAATTTTTATTTTGGTTATTTCAATGACTATGTTTAATTATTTCCAACACACTAATCCATTATCCATGATATATTACTCATACCATTTTTTATAATACTTAATCATTTAAATTTAATCCCAAGATTTATGAATAATTATATAAAATCTAATATATAAAATGCTTTATAGAAATGAAATCCCGGTGGAAGAATTTTTTAATAATCTCCCTTTTCTTCCTTTTTCATCAATTATCTATGAAAAAAATTCTCTATAATTTATTTTTCATATATTATATCCACAATTAAATTAATTTCCATTTAAATATTCATGTCACCTTATATATGGTAGTTTTGGAAATTTAGTTTAAACGGGTCATTAATAGTATGTGGATGGCCACATGGCCTTATTGATTATCCATGGAATTATCACTTGTCCACATCATTCTTCCACATTCCCTAATAACACCATGTTTTTTTATTTCAATGTAATTATAATATATTTGATTATTATATTGATGTTCAACCTACTTTACACTTTCTTGATATGATTAAATACTCAATATACACATTCTGAATGATATATAATATATTTCCTCTAATTTTACTTTATTCACCTATACAAATAGGTCATTTAATTTAATAGTGAAATCAATTTTTAAAGTTGTATATTCATTTATAGTATATCAGTAAATACATTATTGAAAATACCTCACTATATAGTCATTTGTTTCTATTATTTTTATCATATAGTTTACATACTTGAATGAATTTTACACCTCGTGATTTTTCTTATAACCAATTAAATTCCACAGGTAAATTGTGATATGATTTTAAAGGATTCATGGTTAATATTTTAGGTCATGTAGCACACATATGTATATATATAACATTTTGGGATAGGTGTAACTATAATTATATATCCATGATATGAATTAATTAAATTAGGAGATCAGACTATATGATTATACCGTAGAATAGGTGTAGTTTTATTTTTCCATTTTTATATAAATCAAAATTAGTTATCCATTTTAATTATGTTATGGAAAAGATATAACTAGTCTTCCCCAATATATCATAGTCTAGATATAGAACTCACTTTCTATAATGTTGTGGATGGTACATGGTTACTTATTGAAGAAATTTTATTAATTTTTAAATAAAAAATAATTACATATGATATTTTTTAATTATGTATAATTAATATTCAAATGTCATGCAATATTTTCTATATACACTATTTAGACCATGAAACATTAATATTTTCATGAAGTGAAAAGAAGATGGTTATGAATAAATATGGATTTCTCTAACTATTTCCTTTTCTCATCTCTCATAAATCACTTTATTATATTGATATTTACTTATGAAGTTATACACATAGATGAGTTTGATATATGGAGTCCAACAGATCATGTACAACGGACTAAGGATAACAAAAAAAATTCACAATGTCATCAGACTAAGATGTTCCTAAAAATAAAATCAGAAGATGATTTTCTATTCTATAGATTACCAAATATCATGATATGTTCCTAGATAATGTTGTTCAAATAAATAAGTCGGTAGAATGTGGTGGAACTATGGTTCCCAAACAAAGATAAGTGTCATTTAAGTAGTGTGAAATAAAGATCGGTTTTAATCCTATAAAAAACATGAAAAAAGATAAATATCAAATAGAGTTATCTAAGTCAATTAATCAAATTTATTCCACCAAACATACTTTTACAAAGTCAATATATCGAGTATATCAGATGGAATTTTACAAACTCATCAGATAAAGTCTAATGGATTTTTTTGAAGTAATTGGATATAGAAGTTTTAATTAAATCTCAAAAGGAAATATATTTTAAAGGAATTCATTAGAATAAGTTACTGAAAGAGCCCCAAGCATAGGACACATGAAAATATTACCAGGAAAACAAGTTTTAATTTTACTAGATGGATGAGTTCTTATGAAGTTTTAATGTATGATGGATTTTGAAAGTATTTTTCAATGTTTTTATAAATAAATTAAATGTGATTATGATGAAACCATCCAATAATGATTAAAGAAGGATCGCGATTCAACTTGAGATTTAAGAAAAGTATAAAGAACATTAATGTTGAGTTTTAAGGAAGTTTTTATGAAGTTTATTGGCTCATATTAACTCAAAGGGTTGAAAATAGTTAGATGAATAATATATGAGAGGTGTTTTCAAAGTTCTAGAGGGATATTTTAATTTTAATTTCGTGCTACTCCCTACATATTAGGATAAATTATTTCTATATAAATGGGAGCTGGTTCATTAAGAAAATGACGGTCAATATAGTTTCTTCGGGGTAAAGTGTTGAATAAGTGATGTGTTGTGTTACAAAAAAGAGTTTTCTAATTATTTGGAATTATATGAACAATGTGAAAAAATAATTAGATAGATATAGTTGATTAGAATGAAAGGGGAGGAATATACTAACCCTAGTGTTGTAAACCAAGGGTACCATATGGAGAAGTTATCAGGAAAAAAATTATAAAAAGTCTAAAAATAATTTATTTGTTAATGTTGTGTAAGAAAGTTTTGTGGAAGAAGAACTTAAAGGAATTCAAGTGGGTAGAAATAAGTATAGTGACAATATAAAAAATCATGTTTTAAAAAGGTTATTTTATTATTGAAAACATTATTCTATCATATTATCTATGTGAGTAGAAAATGAATATTCTATTTACTATTATTATTCGAAAGTGATGGATATTTTCAACATGTTGTAACCACTAAAGGATTGTTTTCTAGTATATGTGTAGTTTTAGATTATTTAAAAACTATGCCAAAGGATAGCTGCTATTATTGAGTAGTGAAATTTTTTAATATTTGTGTTCTTATGGGTGTGTTGGTTTTTTTTCAACTGATTCAATTCTCACTAATTGGAGGATAAGGTTGTTTTTAATGAAGGAAACCATAAACTGATTTTATCAATGTTTCACCCCACCTCTCAGTGAACAAACTTGTCCTGAATAGTCCATTCAATTTGTATCATTGAATAGGTTTCCTTTATTGACTCATTTCTATCTAAATATTGATTAATAATAAAGCTATCATGGATTTCTATAACTCAATGAAAAGCAATGGTATTCCTATCATTGATAGAAATAACTATCTTATTTAAAATTATAGAATGTTAACTTATCTATTGTCTATTGGATATGATTTTCTTTTTGATATTATATATGGTTTTACACCTCCATATGAGGGTGTTCCATTAATATACACAAATAATAAGAACATTAAGATCTATTGGTGAGCAAAAAACTCTTAAATTTCTCCACTCTCTCAAACTAAATTTCAAATGGAGAAATTAATTACAAGAGGTAATTGAATATGTGTCACACAGTGACATCTAAAATCATCATTATTTTTTTATTTAATTCATATTTTATCTTTTCCTAAAGTTTCAGGTTAAGCCATGAATATTTTTTTACATTTTGTTGATTTTTTACAAGGCACACAATTATCCCTCATGGGTTTTCTAACCGTTCGACAATCATGCAGTTTGGATCTGTGACTTTTCATAGCTCTATTGCATAGTTTTCAAATTATATTTCCATCCATGTGGCCTAAACAATTTAACCTAATTTTTCTCCATTGAGGGGTGCATGATTGGTGGAATATTTTGTAGAATGTGCAGCCAAATAGTCTGTTGTTCCCGTAATTTTTATGTTTCATGTTTTCAAAAACACCCCTACCATGAATAAAACCCCAAATGAGTTATTTTCCTCCCCACTAAACCATGTAATGTAAGGGAGCCTAGTTCTCTCCCCCTCCTTTATTCCACCACAATTTTTTGGCTTTTATCTTTAATTCTTGGTTTTATCATAAAGGTATGGCCTCTAATCCTCTCCACATTCCCTCTTCTTCTTGTTTACTCCTCCTTCTACCCTAGTTTCATGTTTTCTGAACTCTAGAGAGGTAATTTAACCTAATTAGATTCGGTTCCTAATGTTAGGGTGTGAAAATCATGTCTTGGGTCTTTCACTTCATGTTTCTAGAGGTTTCATTCAATACTCACCCAGTTTGAGGAAGGTGGTTCCATGATTTACCTTTTTCTTCATATACCATAGTTTATTGATTTTTAAAAATTAATTTAATCAAAATTATTAGTTCTAATGGTGTATAAAGGTTTAGAAAAGTATTTCCTAAAGCGTGTGACTTCATCATTTTTTTCAAATTTGTTTGGCACATGAAATATGCTTGATGAAATTCATAAATGGGTTTAAATTATGTTATGATTATTTAAATCGATGACATTCGATTTATAATTATTTCATATTATTTTATTATGGTATTGATGTATTTTTTTTAGTCGAGTTCCTTAATTCTTATAAATTCTTATTGATTTACCATGTGAACCCCCTTGCTTGTGATAAATAGATTTATTTATTCTTTTTGATTGATTTATTTAGTTCATCCCATGAAAACATATAAATATATATGTATGTGGTTAACCACCTATATATGTATGTGAATATATAAATATTTAAGTATACACATATATATATACAGGAGCTCATGAGAAGGATCCTTCAGAATCGTTTCTCACAAAATGGTCCATAGTTCATCAAAGTAGTGTAAAAAATAGCTTTCCAAATGATATTTATTGTAATCGTTCTTAGGACCATTATAACATTCCAAGGGATTGTTAATATAAAATTGGATTTATAAATTGGTTTCAAAGGATGTTTTTAAATGTTTGGTTTAAAGGTTCGGTTGGAATTTTCATATAGGTTCTATAATGGTTTGACTACAAATCGTTTTTGATATCCTTTTAACAAAGATGATATTAGTTTTAAAATTAGAGGCCCAGTTGGAACCTTGAAATATTTCCTATGAAATCTGTTTCACCCTCATGAAATCCCTCTCACTATAAGGGTGGTTTCACATAGATGGTTATGGGAGGTGGGTAGAGATTATAGTTAACTCATTTTAATCCATGCTTAGGGAATTATTTATTTATTTTCCACCTCACCTCATAATAAAATTAACATCATGGAATCCTTGGTGTTTTAGTGGGGGAAAATAGATACTTCTATCTATGTCCTAATTATATCGAATAAATCCTCATGGTATGGAAAGACCATGATGTTTTTTCCATTAGTGTGGATATTTGAGAGCATTTGGGTTCCCTATTGACTTAGGAAATTTATTTATAGTTTAAAATATGTTTCCAAACTGAGTACATCTAGAATCACCTCATGTAATGTCTATGAATTTCCCATGATTATCTATCCTTTACTATTTTTTTACTTATGGTACTTGATTACATCACTGCCTTTTAGTTTTATGGTTTCCCTATTATGTATATTTTCCTTGTTCTAGTTTTATTTTATGTAAAAACTTTTCTATTATTATTATACTATAATTTTCTACATCATTCCCTTTATTATGTTATGTTTTTATTTTTATGATTTACTATTGATTTTAGTATTTATGGTTCTTTGGGTGTGAGTTGGGTGTTGTTCTATAAAAGGTTTTATAGAGTGATTTTTAAAATAGTTAACTTAAAAGGGTTTAAATGTTTTCTTTAAAACATGATTGGGTTTTAAAGACATTTATGATCAAGAATGTTATGATTTTTTTCTTTAAAGGAACAAAATGTTTCTTTTACAGTGTATTTTAAAATAAAATTTATGGTATATTTTATAAAAATGAAATTTTTTAAAACTTAGTTATTTCTTACTAAGCACTATTATTATCACACCCTACTTATTACACTTGATGTCGGTAGACCTGAGGTTGTTTTGTAGGTCCAGGTATCATTTTGGAGTCTCTCTTCAAGAGAGTGGTATTTGTGGATGGTTGGTGACCAATAGGCCACATAAAGGCCATGTTAGGTTCCCATTTGTTTTTAAGATTTATTTTGTATATTTTATATGGATCTTATTTTAGTTCATCTAGAGTTATGAATTTTAGGTCAGTTTTTTAGGATTTTTAGTTGTGATTCTTGGTCTATTTATCATTTTTATATATTTTTTATTGGTCAAAATAATACCCAATGATTTTATTGTGATTCCTTGACACTTGTCGCCACCTGATGGGGATCGAGGACACCACTTGAGTATATCGCAGGTTAGTTCAGGTGTCTAGTTCAATGATAACCTTGGATAGTTCAGGACTAAATCTTATTAGAGAAACCCTTATTTTTTTGGTATTTTTGGTAGTTTGGGGATTATGAATTTCAAAACTAAAGAGGTAGGAGTGGTAATAGTGTTACAATATCTTACTCATCTATAGCCTCGAGTCACCATGGGTGGTTTGGTGTTGAGTCTTAAATTTTGATTTTTCTTATTTGACTTCTGATGTATCTTGGCCTATGTTGATGGTGTTTGAAATTGAATTAATCTTGTTTGAGTGTTTTTGTGGATTTAAATGTTTTGGGTGTGGAAAAAAAGTATGAATTAAAGGCACATGGTCCAGACACATATTCTATAAAATCATTTAGAGAGTGTGGAACTAGCTCTTTTTTTGTGGAAGACACATGATTGGTGCATAAGAAACCAAACTGTGTGGCTAAATTATGTAGTTCCATTGTCCTCCAATCATTTTTTTTGTTGAACTAATTATGACCAATTTTCTTATTGAATTGTTTTTTGATGTTATTTAATTGATTTAAAAGAGATATCTATGGTGGGTTGATGGGAAACTAATTTGACTTTAAAAGGATATTTAAATTGAAACATGATTCTAAAGAGATGGTCTTTGTTTTTAAATTTTAATGGGGATAGATTGAAATAAAGTGGGATAATTTTATGGTTGACAAACTACAAATGTTTAAAGGAAAATAATTTGTAATTTTATATTTATTTCAATGGGAGATTGAAATTTGAAATTGGGGTTTGGAACTCAAAGTGGTAGAAATTTAAAATCAGGATTTTTAAATTTTTGATTTAAAATTTCATTTTTTTGAAGTAAATTTAATGTTGAATTATCAAAAAAAATAGTAGATATAAAAGGTTCTTTCAAGTTGATATTTACTACCCTCTATATATATTTGAAATTTTTGTAGTCATTGATTTGGTTTTGTGTTTCTTTTTCTATTTATAGTATGCCTCCTAGAATAGTTTCAAAGGTTCATAATAGTTTGGGTGTTTATTGGTCAACTAATGACACCACCCAGACTCATGATTGAGTGATGGGTCTAGTTTCCTTCTAGATTATGGTGATATAGGTTTTAGAGAGGCATTGGAGTGGATTTATGTAGTTTATGGAGTCTTCTAATCCTTAAGAACTCCTGACATTGTGAGGGTAAAAAATATTCTTGGGAAATTTGATGGGCCAGGTTTGGATAAGTGGAAGATCATCCTCTCATATCAGTTTCAAGTTTTTGATGTCATGGTAAATCCTTAAGACCATTTTTTCTCAGTGTTTCATTCTTGAGGATTTTAAAGTAGAGAAGTAGGAAAATATTTTGTGTCTCTAGAATGTTCAACTGAAGATGAAAGTGTATTTCAACTATTTTTATGAGCCGATTCCCTTTTCTATGGATGTTATATTAAGAAATAATTTGAGGGATCATCAGTTAATGAAGGTAATTCACCCAAATTTAATTTCCCAATTCCTTTTAGTTAGGAATACAATATCTGATTAGTTGGTTTATTTTTTATTTCTAACAGATTTTGGTTTTCTGGAGTAACCTTTGGTGAGTATTGGATCTATTCCTTTTGATGTGGGTGAAGGATACCCATCCAATGTGGAATGCATACTAGAGGGGCCTTTCTTTGGTGAACCTGATACAACAACTACTCCTTTATAGAGGAAACCTTATCTTATATGCTTCAAGTGTTGTTGGTTCATGCATTCCAAGCCCTCTTGCTCAGATATTCTAAAGAACCGTCATAATTTTGGTTGGTTGGGATACCTCCAGAAGTAATATAATTGAAAGAATATTTTATGGAAGTGATCCACATCAGTTTTGAGGTATTGATAATGGTATAAGAATATTTTGATGTATTCACCCTTTTTGTTCTCATTCTTTACTTATTTTATTGTCTTTTATTTGTAGACCCTATTGCATTATGTAGTGTATCTCATTTTTAATGAACATTTGGAGATTCAGTGTTTATTTTTAGAACTTTTTTGATTTTATTTCATTTAGTTTCAGTGATAAAGTCTCATGGTTTATAACATCTAGTATTTAACCTTTAATTTTTGTTTTGCTTTGACTGACCCATCATAATTAGAAAATTCCAAAATGGAAGTGGGATACACTATATATCTCTAAAATTTTGACCACTTGGTTGGTTTAGTTAGGTGTGAGTGTTTTAGAGATTTGGTTGGAGGGGTTTCTTCTTCTTTTAGTTGGAGTCCTTGGCTAAATTTCTTTTAATTTGGAAATCAATAGATTTTTTGGGGGAAAGGGGTTATGGTGGGTAGAATTGTAACACCATAATCTATCCCATCCTCATTAGTTTTTTTATTTTATTCATATTTGGTCATGTACTCAAGTATCATGTCAATTAATTATTATTTTTTTGGATTTTTTAAAAGCTTAATGGTTATCCCCAATAGTTTTTTAATAGTGCGACAACCATGCTATTTTAGTTTTTGACTTGATAGAGACATTTTTCACATTTGGTACACATTTTATCCTACTGTTCAACCCAACAATGTGCTGTCTAGTTTCTATCTTGTGATAGACAAATTTTTAGCACACAGTTTGGTACCCCATGTGGTCAAACTATATGTTGTTCCTATAATTTTATATATTTTTTGTCTTCTAAAAATTCCCTCTCAAGCTTAAAACCCTAAATGGGATATTTTGATCCCCATTTGACCATGGTGTGTGATGGATCCTAGTTCTCTATTATATGCTTCCACCTCAATTTTTGTTGTTATTTTCATCAATTATTGGTGTAAACTTCAATGTATGGCCTCTAATCCTACTCTCCTTACCTTTTCTTCTTATTTCATCCTCATTATTTGCCTAGTTTCGTGTTTTCTGAACTCTAGGGTGGTATTTTGACCTAATTTTCATCAGTTCTTGATGTCAGGCTATGCATATAGTGTCTTTTCTCTTTCTCTTCCCATTTGAGGTGGTTCCATTCAATCCATTGAAATGTTGTGGTAGGTGGTTCCATTATTTTACTTTCTCTCCACATACCATAAGTTCTTGATATTTCTAAATGTATTTTCCCTAAATTATTAGTTTTGGTAATGGTTATTGAATTAGAAACTTTATCAAAAATTTGAAAAATGTTTCTGAACTGAGTATATCTAGGTTTGCCTCATGAAATTTTTAGGAATTCCCCATGATTATGTATCTTTCATTATTTCATAACTATAGTACTCGATTACATCACTAGCTCTCAATTTTTTGGTTTCCCTATGATTTATATTTCCCTGGTTATAGTTTTATATCATGTACCTATATATTTTTTATGATTCTATTATAATTTTCTATATTATTTCCTTTCTTATTTCGGGTTCTTTCTTTTATGTTTTTTTATATATTACCTATTTTATGGTTCCTCTAGTGTAATTTGGGTGTTATTTTAAAAAATGGTATATATAGTGATTTTTAAATAGATCGCTTAAAAGCACATAAATACTCTATTTAAAACATTTTTGGGTTTTAATGATATTTTCGATTGAGAATATTTTGATTGGGTTTATTTAGTGGAACAAAATGTATATTTTATTATGTATTTAAAAATGGAATTGATGGTCTATTTAATAAAAAGGAAATTCTTGTACTCTTGGTGATTACCTAGTAAGCCTTTTTATGCTCACACCCTACTTCTTACACTCACTATTGGTTGAACCAAGGTTATCTTCCAGGTTTAGGTATCGTTTTAGAGTCTCTCTTGGAGAGAGTGGTATTTTTGGATGGATAGTGACCAGGTGGTCACACAAAAATCATGTCAGGTTCTAGTTTGGTTTTAGTCTTTATTTTTTATCTTGTATATGGATATTGTTTTAGTTCTAATAGAGTTATATATTTTATGTTAGTGGTTTTTTGTTTTTTGGTTGTGTTGACTTCTTTATTTATCATTTTTTATCTTTTTTATTAGGCTAAATCATCCCCAATGATTGTCTCTTGATTCCTTGATGATTTTCATCATCTGATAAGAATCAAGGATACCCCTAGGCTCTATTGTGGAATGGTTTGGGTGTCCAGTTTGGGGATTACCTAGGATTATTCATGAATAAATGGTATTAAATAATCCCTTGTTATTTGGGTATCTTTGGTAGTTTGGAGATTTTTACTATTGGAACTTATGATGTAGGAGAAGGAAGAGTTTTGTAAGATATTACACATCATGATCCTTGAGTTACCATTGTTTTTTGGGTGACGAGTCTTGAATTTGGATTAACATATTCAATTTAGGGTATGACTTGGCTTATGTTGATTGTTTTTTAGATTAAATTATGGTTGTTTGAGTGTTTGTGTGGCTTTCCATGTTTTGGGGATAAACAAAAAGGATGAGTAATAGGTTAGGGGTTAAGCCACATGGTTTAATAAAAATATGGATATCCCTATTTCATTCTAGTGGTGGTGACACAATTGAAACATGGTCTACTAAACCATGGGGCCAAACCCTACACTTCCACTAACCTCCCTTAAAATCTTGTATTGAAATCCATAATACTTATTTTATTCTTGTGTTATTTTACAATATAATTAAATAATTTAAAATATATATTTGGGGTATTTTTAGTTTAAATTTATTTTATTTATATAATATTTTTAAATTTAGACTTAGTTTTAAGGATATGGGCTTGGTTTTTTAATTTCAATGGGGTTATTCTCAAAATGAAGTGCAAGAATTTTAAGGTCCAGGAACTATAAATGATTAAAAGTAATAGAATGTGGGGTTTTAAATTGATCTCAATTGGATACTAATATTTTAAATTGGTGTTAGGACTTTAATGTGGTGTAAATTTTAAAGCGATATTTAAAACTTTTGATATTTAGAATATCATTTTTTCAAAAAAAAATAATGTACAACTTTTAAATGATTTTGGTCGATCTAATTGGTTCTTTAGAGTTGAGATATAATTATCTCTTCAGGTGTTTTAAATTTGGGTCATTATTTATTTGGTTTTATGTTTGTTTTTATATTTATAGTATCCCTCCTCGAAGAGTTATGGAGGTTCATAAAGGTTTGGGTGTCCCTTGGTCTACCGACGACACCACCCAGTCTCAGGATAGAGTGGTTGGTCCAATCTCATTTTAGGGTTTTCCTGTTTTTCATGGTGATTTGGGTTTTATATAGATAGTGGAGTGGATCTAGGTATTTTATGGAGTCCTCTAATCCATAATAACTTTTGATACTTTGAGGGAAAAATATCATCTGTAAATTTTTTATGGGATGAGTTTGGATTAGGGGAAGATCATACTCCCATCCCAGTTTCAATCAAGGATCTAATGGGAATTATTTAAGAAAATTTATTCTCAGTGGTTTCTTCCTATGTGATTTAAGATAGAGAGTGCATAAATTCTTATGGGTCTCTATCAAGGTCAATATAAGGTGAAATGGTATATTGGAAATTTTTATGAGGTGAATCCATTTTCTCTAGAGGTTGTGTCAAGTGATTCCTTGAGGGGTCATTATTTCATAGAGGGTCATCACCTAAATTTCAGTGTTTGAGTATTTTTAGATGGGTTTGTCATATTTTTTGAGTTGGTGAATGAGACCTATCTAATTGAGTTGTATTTTTTGGAGTAATTTTTAGTGAGTAGTGGATATATTCCTTTCATTGTTGGTGATGGATCTCTATCAGATGTGGAGTGCAGACCAGAGGAGCCTATCTTGTTTAAACCATCTACAACTACTGCTCCATAATAGAGGAAGCCTTCTCTTTTGTGTTTCCACTATAGTTGGTTCACGCATTCCAAGCCCTCTTGCATGGATGTTCCAAAGGCCTTTCATAACTTTTTTTGGGACACCTATATAAGATACATAATTTGAATCATGTTTTTTATAAGATATCATTTTCAATTTTTAGGTATTAATAATGGTCTGAGAATCGATGGAGATATCCCATTGTTTATTTCTCTTGATTATCTTGTACTATAATTTTTTATTTGTGGCGCATAGTCTGTTCTGTGGGGATTTCATTTTTCTATGTTCATTTAAAGACCGATTGGTTATTTTGATAAATTTATGGATATGATTAATTTGGTTTCATTGTTGATGAATCTTGGATTACAACTTCTAGTAGTTTACCTTTAGTTTTTTTTTCTTTGGTTGATCCATCATAGTTATTAAATTTTTAAATATTGGGGAGATCCACTCTGGATATCCATATATTGAAATGTTGGTTGGTTTATCCATGTGTGAGTGTTTTGGAGATTTGGTTATAGGTTTTCCTTCTTATTTCAGTAGGATCCCATAGATCATTTTCTTTTCATTCAGAAATCAATGGATTTATGAAGGGAAAAATGGGTTATGGTGGGGAGAATTGTCACACCCTAACCTATCCCATCCCCATTATTTTTATTTATTTTATTCATATTTGATTTTTTCCTCATGTTTTGGGTCAATACATTTATTTTTTAATGTTTTGGGGATTTTTTTCAATCCACACGATTGGCATATACTGTTTAACTATTAGTGTGAAAACCATGTTTTTTGGGCCATGAATTAATAAAGCCATTTTTCACAGATGGCACATGATTTATCCTACTATGTGTCCCAAACATGGGGTGACTAGTGGGTCTCTAGTGAGAGGTTAATAGTTGGCACATAGCTAGGTAAATCAAGTCTCCAAACTATGCATTGTGCCCATAATATTAAATTCTTTTATTTTCTAAAAATTTCCTCTCGATCTTAAAACCCAAAAGTTGATATTTTCTTCCCCATTATGACATGGAATGTGAGGGATACAAGATATATTCTCCTTGCTTCCACATTAATATTTATGGTTCTTCTCTTCAATTCTTAGTGTCATTTTCAAGGTATGGCCTCTAATCCTCTACTCATTCCCTCTTCTTATTGTTTCCTTCTCCTTCTTACCCTAGTTTCAGGTTGGATGGACTCTATATTGGAAATTTGACCTAATTTTATTCATTTCTTTTTTTAGGGTTTTTAGATCATGTCTTGGGAATTTCTCTTCCCATTTTAGAAGGTTTCATTCAATACACAGCTGATTTGAGGTAGGTAGTTCCATGATTTCGCTTTCTCTTCACATACTATAAGTTCTTAATCTTTCCAAATGAATTTCACCAAAATTACTAGTTGTGATAATTGTATATAAAGGGTTAAAAATTTATTTCTTAAATAATGTGACTTCCTAATTTGTTTTCAAATATTTTTGGGCCATTTCATGTGTTCGATAAAATACCTCAAAGGGTTTAAATTGTGTATTTATTGTTTAGATTAATGAATTTGGATTTATAATTCTTCTGTATTATTTTTTTATGGGAATAAAGTATTGTTTAGTTGAATTCCTTGATTCTTATAGATTCTTATCAGTTTACCATTTGATCCCCCTTAGTTATGATAAATAGTTTTATTTGTTTTTCTTGATTGTTTTATTTGGGGCTTCTCATGAACACATATACACACACAGATATATATATATATATATATATATATATATATATATTTAAGAACCTATATATATATATATATATATTCACATGCATACATATATGGGTATATATATATATATTTATATTTGGGAGATCATAGGAATTTTCTTTTGGAAATATGACCCTCAAAATATTGCTTGGTTCTTCAATGGGGTTTTAGAAAATGGATTTCCAAAAGAGATTTTTGGAAATGGTTTTTAGGCCCATTTGGAAATTTTTAACAGATTATTAAAATCAAAGTTTATTTATAAATTGGTTTAAAATTTTATTTTCAAAATTTTTGTTTAAATTTACTTATTAGAATTTCCACAGAGGTTCTATAATGGTTTGACTGCAAATGGGTTTCAAGAGGTTTTTGAGAAAGAAGATCCGAGTTTTAAATGAGGTGCTCTAGTTGGAACCTTGAAATGTTTCCTCTGAAATTTGGTGTTCCCTCATTGACTCCCCCTCATTAGAAGGTTGGTTTTGCGTGGATGATCATGTAAGTGGGATAAAAAAATTTATTTGAGTCGTTTTAATCCATAGGTGCGGTTTTGTCTATTTATTTTCTATCTCACCTCCTAGTTATATTAATATCATGTATACTAGGTATTTTAGGGGTAAATGAAAGACACTTACATCCATGTACAAATTATATGAACTAGATTCCAATGTTATGGAAAGGCCATGGTGGGTTGTGCTACTAATGAGGCTAGTTGATAGCATCCATGTTGGTTATTGAATTAGGAACATCACCGCTAGTCGAACATATGGTTTTAAATTGAGTATTTCTAGGGTAACCTCACACAATGTTTAGAAATTTCCCATGATTTTATATCATTATCTATTTTTTTCTTACAATACTTGATTGCATCAATACTTATATCTTTTATGGTTTCCCTATGATGTACATTTCACTGGTTCTTGTTTTATATCATGTACCTCTTTCTTATTTATGATTCTATTGTGATTTCTCATATTATCCCCTCTATTGGGTTATTATTCAAACCTTTATGTGTTAATATTTGTAAATTAATTTGTGGTTCCTTTTGTGTGAGTTATGTGTTTTTTAAATGGGTTTATAGAGTTTATTTTTAAAGAATTCACTTAATAATTTTTAAATATTTTCTTTATAACATTATTGGGTTTTAAATATAATTCCAAGTGAGAAGATTATGATTGGTTTTATGTAAAGGAAAAATGTATCATTTGCTATGAATATTAAAATATCATTTATGTATTGTTTTAGAAAATTTAAATACATGTTATCTCTAGTGATTTACTACCAAGCACTGTTATTCTCATACCCTAATTAGGCCACCAGTGTCACTAAACCTGAGGTTGTATTAAATTTTAATTTATAATTTTGGATTCACTCTTGGACCAAGTGGTCTTTGTGGATGGATAGCGACCAAGAGGTCACACAGATATCATATTGGGTTCCTTTTTGGTTTTTGTCTTTATTTGTCATCTTGTATATGTGTCTTATTTTGGTCTCGGTACAATTATTTATTTTATGCCAGTTGTTTATATTTTTTAGTTGTTTTGAATTATTTTTTATCATTTGTGTATATTTTTTATTGGATTAAATAATTCCCAAAAATTGTCTCATGATTCCTTAATGATTTTCATTAGATCTTGGGTATTAGGGGAACCTCTCAGATATGTCAAGGGCCAATTTAGGTGTTTGGTTTGGGGATGTCCTAGGCTGGTTCGTGAAAATCTAGGATAAGTTAAAGAAAATTTATGAAGGAAATGAGAAATTAAAAAATATATTTTATAAATATACAGAATAAAGTATGAATACCATAAAATGGTAGATGATGAATCAATTGGTAAATTATTTACAAGGCTTAATGAAATTATATACACAATAAGATGTTTTGGTGATAGGTTGGAAGACTCTACTATTATTGAAAAGATATTAAGAGTTATTCATGAGAAATATGTTGTTGTGGAATCATTATTAGAAGATAGAGAGCCTAAAACTCTCTCTATATGATTTAGATATTATTCACATCACATAAGAAATTATAAGAGAAAAGGTTTTCAATAATAAAGAGAAAGTTTATCGAGAAATATCTTTCAAAGATTTTATCTGAGGAAAGTAGAAGAAAAATCTTGAGGAAGAAGTCAATGAATCTGAAACTAAATACAATGTTAGTAATAATTATAAGGAATTCATATCATTGTTTTCTTTAATGGTGAAAATATGCATAAGGAAATATAAAAGGAATGTTTACATCGAAGCATTTTAGTTACAGAGCCATTGAAAATCTTGTAGCAATCATTCCAAGGCTAAAGGAAAATGAATGTAGTGATAAGGAAGGTAGAAATTAATGAAAAAAAATCAAATCCCTTTTCAAAATGAAATTATAATAAGTTATTAAAATATAAATAGAAAAAACCTTTGGCCAAAAGTTTTGGAGGATAATGATAGTGAAGTAAAATTTAAAATCTTGTGTGATGGTGCTGATGAAAAATTTCTTATTTAAAAGTGAATGGTGTCAAATTTATTAGTGATAGATTTAGAGTCTATAAAGAATAATAGGTGGAGTATAAGTTGAAATTTTTTCTTAAAATAGAATCGATAGAATGTCTATAAATGATTTTTAAACTAGAAAATGATAATAAAAAATTAGCAAAGAAGACATATCATAAAAAAATCCAGAATTGGTGGTTAAAGAATGTTTCGTAAAATAGATTGTTGAACTCGATAAGATACTTGTTGAAGATAAAAATATCAACAACAATATTGAAGAAAAGACAAAATTGAAGGATAAATAATTTGACCTTATTCAATAGAAACTTATTAAAGGTGAGCAAGGAATAATGATCATCCAAAACTTATTTATAGAAATTGATTAATGTTTTAAGAAGTCTAAACATCATAAAGATTAGAAAACAATATTCCTCGTATGTTATCAATAAAATTGAAAATGTTTTTAAGAAGAAGTTGGTTAATAAGACATTATATATAGCTAAAACTTATAGTCAATGATGCTGAAATTTCATAAAAATATATGTTTGAAGAAAATAATTATACAAATGGAGAATCTATTAAGGATTTGAAGAAACCTATGTTGAATAAATATAATGATTTGAAATATGATATAAATTAGGTGCACAGTTCTGAAAAACATATAGATTATTGAGATAAATATTATTTCTATAGATATTACTAATACTGTGGAGGTTTTGGGTATCCAATAAAAATGTTCTTGTTCAATCATAAACACTATAATGAATATAAGAGGTACTTGAGGAATATTTCAAGGGGGATTCATCCCTCTAAATGAATTAAAACTAAAAAATAAATTGTAAATATTGAAAAAATATTTCAACCATTAGAAACATTTTTTAGAAAAATAAGATCAGCCCAAAATTCTAGCTAAAAATGTCTGGTAAGGATTCCATCTGAACAATGTTTGTATGAAAAATCCCAAAAGCCTCATGTAAAGGAGAAAAGGGTAAGGAAATGGTCCAATATGTTGAAAATAATTTTAAATATACTAATGAAGAACAAATTTGGATATTGTATACCATGTTTTCTTCACATATGATAAGAGATTTGTAATTTTTGAAGAATATAAAATATTAAAAACAAGGAAAAATGAATTTTGGAAATTAAGAGTCACTAAAAATAAAAATAATTGGATATTGATATAGGAACATGGATCTTATTTTCAGGTACGGATCATTATTTTGGGTTGTTTTTTAGTAAAAAGGAGGTTTTGGAAATTTACTAAGTACACGTTGTGTACTCCTGAGTACACGCTGTGTATATGGTTGTTGTGGGTAGCCGTGTATTGGTCATTTAAAGGCCAGTACATGACCATGTAAGAGATAGTACATCGTCATGTGGGTGACCTGGTAGACCTCCTAATGTGGGGGGTAGTTGAGGATAGTATACGACATGTACATTAAATGAACACGCAATGTAGTTTTATTTTTTATTTGATTAATCGGACTACGGTCACATCTCATCTCCAAAATGGACTTCTTCTTCCTATGTCTCAAACAGGAGAGTGACGTATGGTTGAATATCTTGGAACTCTTTCTGTTCCCCTGTACGAGCTTTGATTGAGATGCCATTGGGTGTGTTGGATTCCCACCAGTGAGTTCTCTCTTTCCCAAGAGCCTCTCTTCCTAATTTCTCCTCTCTATTGAGTTATCAAAGGGTGATTTTTTTTACCTTTTTATAGATCTACGATGTTATAGGATGATTCAAGGGTGTATGTTCGATAGTGTTCATTGTAAAACATCAAGGTAGGTGGTCGTTTTCTTTCTTTGATCATATTTATATTATATAATCTTAAAGTGTTGAATACCCATGTTTTGGTTGTTGCGGGTTTTGGAATTTGACCCTATGTAGTGCCTACTATGGTTTTATTTGTTGATTAAGGGTTTTTACCTATGCATACGTTGTATAACCTTATTAATGGGGCACCCCATGGGTGTGTTACCTTGTTTGAATGTTATTATCCATTGGCCAATGTTTCCTATGAGGCATACCGTATTTTCCATGCCCTGAGTTGTTTAGGATAGAGTTTTGGGGTTATTGTGATGTTTTCTTATGATTTTATTAAATTTGATCCATATAATATTTTGGGCTGAATGTAGAGCCTTTTATGATTGTTGTATGTGCACCGATCTTCCTTGGATCGTGATATACTTGGACCAGGAAAACCGTGGGGGTTTCCATGTTTATCTACACAAGACTGTGCGATCCTTGGTGTAGACTTTGACCCAGGGGTATTGACTGTGAGAGCTACATGGAGGTCATTTATGATTCATGTTGATTCCATGTGAACCTAGGGGTATTGACCATGAGAGCTTCCTATGTGGTCATTTTATTTTGATTAGTGATATGTAAAATCAAAGGGGTTTGACTATGAGATCTTTCCCAGATGGTTGTTATGAATAATTTAATGATGGTGATGAGTCTTCCAAGACAAATCACAAGCTTGGACTAGGTTTTACTTGTTTGTTGAAATGGTCTTCTAAGACATCTATTGATACTATTTCATAGAGGGATATAGAGATTAGGCTAGATCTTAGGATTCATTATTCAATGGTTTGAATAATTAATAAATGTAAATTAATGTAATTGGAAACTGTAGGATTGTTTACTTTTGAGTACTTCCATGTTTATTACTTAATTTCTACATATTATCTGCTATCTATATTCACTAACAGTTAGGCATAGATCTTTTGGTGGTTTCCTTCTAGAATTCGTATCACACCCAATTTGGGTCACGCTTTTGTTTCAAATAGATTATATTTTTGTATGTATAGATAAGGTAAAGCACCCTTCTTCATCAAGTCCTTTAGTTTTGTTGGTGCCGGAGAAAATGGGACCAAGCTGAGGCTTTCGATGCTGTTGAATTTTACTGTTTTCTATAATTTGGTTTAAGTATAGTATTTCCATAATTGTGACATGTTTTGGATGATTTCCTAGATACTTTTGACATGCATAATTATATATATATATATCTTGCAGTTGTTTATACTATCAGTCTTATGTTGTTTACTTCATTGTGAGCTATTACTATTTCCGCTGCTATTTACTATTTTTTCAGTTGTGTCACTATGACTATGAGGGAATATTATCTCTACTATCGTACCCGAGTCCCTTGCTTCTAGTCGGCAGCCTCTGACATTTGGGAAAATATGCTTGAGATCATGTGACCAACTAGGTACGAGGCACCTTTAGGCGACACTGAGAACCGTTATATTACAAAGTGGTATCAAAGGTGGTTTCTTTTCTTATTTGTTTCAATATTTGGATCCTATAGATAGGGATACAAAGAAATAGGTATTTGGTAATAAGTTTCTCCTGATAGTAGCTAACCCATGTATAGGGAAAATCCGATTTACCTTGAATATTTCAATTTTACTAGTTTTAAATTTGTTACAATTGAATTGATTTTACTATTGGGTGATACACATGTTTTGTGCTGTTATGATGTATATCATTATGGTTCTATTTCTACTGAAATCCGATTTTATGAGGGTATTCCATCTCATGCATCATATAAGCACTTGATAGAGATCACATGTCATACATTCTTATCATGACATTTAGGGTGCATTACTGATTGCATGTTGTTGTGATAGATGTTGAGCTAGTTGTGCATGTTGTTGTGATAGATTCCATGATAGAATACCCGCTATTTTGATAGGGTATTGGAAATTGTAAATTTTCATTAGGATGGATGATAATATTTGTTATCTGAGGTGTTATGGCCCCTCTTGGATTGAAATTTTGTGGATCATGTTTGAACTTTAATTGAATTTTATCAACTTGTGATGTGAAAAAGGATTCAAAAATTTGATTCTCAAGAGTATGGCCTCTCACGGGTCATAATGTGTCATTCCTTGGATAAGATTTTATGTTTTTAAGGGTTTTAGAGAAGCTTAAAAGGATTACTATCTGGAAACCCAGACAACACGGTGTGTGGTGTTATGAACACACACCATGTGTTCTTCTGTTCTGGAAGAAACAACTTTTCTTAAGTACACACCATGTACTATACGTACACACCATGTATTCATTAACCATGTTACTGAATGTGTGAGTAGAGACATGGGGTTGGGAAACATTGGTAGAACACACCGTGTACTTGGAGTACATTTTGTGTTATATGAACTATGTGCCTGGTCATGTGAATAATGAAATGGGTGGATGAGATTTAGTCTATACACATCGTGTCCCGTTCTTGAAATCCGTATACAGTCGATTGTGTCTCTGACTATGTGACCAACAACATGGTCCGATGGGACTTAACCAGTACACGTCATGTCTAGGGTGAACACATTGTGTAGTGTTTCACTAGAAGACACCATGTTGCTTAGTTGTGTAGAAGTACTTGGGTAGGAGATACAATTCAAGTACATGTCGTGTCTCAGGAGGAACACATATTGTTCAAGGGTGTTACACGACCAGGTTAAGTAGAGGTACATTCCATGTTAAAGTCTTAAATGGAACACATCTTGTGATAGTAATACACTCTATGTAGCCATGTTTTTTAAATCATGAATGTTTTTTTCTCTTATTTCATTCTTGCACATCTATGTTTTAGTCCTTGATAAATGAGAACTGAGGTAGGCACTTGACCTTGAAGATTCATGCCACTAAGAAGTCCTTAGGTTGTATTCCAAATATAGGGCAATGATAAGACTCCAAAAATGGTAGATCAGGGACTACCAGAAGATCCTACCATTATGCCCATCTTGGAACCAACTGTTATACCGGATGTAGGTACTGATGCACAGTTTTGTGAAGGCATTTTGAGTATGTTACAAACTCTCCACAGAGCACCTCATCCTTCCCTATCTTTGGAAGAGCTAACGTGGGAGTTCTAGAAGCAGCATTCTCCAACCTTTTTAGGGGATCAAGGAATACAGGATGAAGAGTCGGGGTTGGATTCCATTCTTTCTATCATTGAGCATTTATAAATTCCTTTAGATATGTGGGTTAACCATTAGAATTAAATGTTTCATGATTCTACCAAGAGGTGGTGGGATGTTATCACATAGGAAGGACGTCATCGGAATATGTCTTGGGAAGAGTTTCAGAGGACCTTATACGACTACTTCTATACTAAGACACTGAGGTCCAATCGATCCCGGGAGTTCATGCATTTGGAGAAGGGACCTCTTTTAGTGATGAAATATTCTTCTTGCTTTACAGAGCTTCAGTGCTTCACACTTGTTCTTAGAAGTGATGATTTATCACTTAATAGGTGGTTTGAGGATGGTATTAGGTATGACATCTGATCACAAATGAATTTCTTCAGGATGACTTCAGTGATGGCTATAGTGAACCAGGTTCTAATTACTGAGCAAAATCTGATGGATTTGGGAGCTGTGAGCCAGGGTGGTTCATCATCCAAGTCTAGTAATCCTTCGTTAGATATGAGGAAGCGTCGAAGGGAGACTTCACGAGGTGATTACAATAGCAGGGATGTATCTACAGCTAGCTAGGTGAGGTGATACTAGTGATGAAAGTGCCATAACATGATACCTCAATGCTCGAGATACCCAGTTGAGTGATGATATTGCGGCAAGATGGGTAATATTCATCATTTTTGTCAGTTTTATCACATGAATTTAATGATAGGGGATCCGTTATGATTCCACGTTCAAGAGAAGGACCACCAGTTTCCCCTCAGTCAAGAAACTGATGTTTTTTAGGCCTTTTAGGCTCAGGTGGTGGTTGTGATCAAGGTAGTTCGGCTTCAGGTTTTCAGTAACAAAAGTGTGGATCAACTTACGGTAGTTAATCAAGGTTACAGGGCTGAAATACAGGTTAGAATTTTGAAGTAGAGTAGACCCAGAAGAATCAGGATCCCATACCCTCTATAGTTATAGGTACGATTCTAGTTTCCTTAGTTTTAGCTTCTGCTATTTTTGATACATGAACTTCCCATAATTTTCTATTTGTTGTTGTGGTAGAGATCCTTGGGCTCTGTATCTTTACTTTTGAGGGTTTTATGAAGCTATAATGTTCATTGAGGATTAGGGTGGATAGTGTAAATCAGTGCAAGGAGTTACCTCTTGAGATTGGTGGGTGTAACTTTTTATGGGACCCCTATGTCTTAGAGATGACATTATTTGATGTTATTATCAAAATGGACTAGTTAGTCTATTTCCAGGACTTTTTTTCGTTGTAATGACCCGAAATTTTGAATAAATCTTGTTTCCTAATTTTGTGTGTTATTTTATTTTTTATACTCAACAAAACTATTTCATTTGATAAAAATAGTATAATTAAAATGAGACCATTGGGTTTTGACTATTATATGACCATTGGTCAATATGACCACTAAAAACTAAATGTTTCGATTATTGTCTCTAAATACAAATAATCTTGGTTAATTAATATATAAAGAAGATTTGATGCCCTCACTCAATAGTCTTGGACCGATCGAAGCCCATCTAACAGAACTTGGGAGGGAGGTAGCACCACTGGGCTTTGCTCTAGACCAAACCCAAGCCAAACTTCATTTTGTGAAGCTAGAATGGAATTGCCTTCACGATAAGTTCAAACTGATAGAAATTAATACTCGTGCGATGTTGGCCGAGCCTCCCTCAGATTCTCTCACCTTAGCACACCTTACACTTAGGTCTTATACTGGTGTGATAAGGGGCAATGTAAGGAGACTGTAACTGCCTTGTGTAATCCTTTGTATTAAATAAAAATTGGGATTTCTTTTTATGATGAAGTTTATGAATTTTCAAATATCTGGATAAATATAGTATGCGTATTTTTGCTGAATTTTAGAAAAAGAAAATTTTAAAAATGATTTATGTAAACCTTAAATAATTAAAAATGTTTAATGATTTTCAAAAAATGGTCTTCTACAATTATGTTCAGTACGAAATTTAGAGTCTAATAAGATTAGCTTGATTTTTGATGAATAATAAATTATGAATAGTGATTTTATGCATAGGATTAGTAATGTGACCTAATGGATTAGTAATCTCACTTATAGAAATTAATAATATAATCTAGGCACCTTGATTAAGTAATATGATTCAATAAAATGGTTAAATAATGATTTCATAAATTATTAGTCAAGTATTAGTTTTTTCGAGTGAATAGTGTTTTTTAGTTAAAAATTAAATTAAAAATATTTAGAAAATTATTTTTATAAAATGGATTTCATTTTTGAACTCAGAGCATCGATGTTATGTTAAGGTAATTTTTGGGGATTTTTCTGAAAAAAATGAATTTTCGTGAATAGTGTATTTATTTAAAAATTAAATTAAAAATATTTAGAAAATTATTTTTACAAATGGTGTTCATTTTTTAAATTATAGCATCTATATTTGGTTAAGGTGAAATTTTTATATTTTTCTGAGAAAGTTGATTTTTTGATGAATAGTGAAAATACAGTTTTTATGTTACGGGTGTTTATGACATCATGACTGCATCATGATGATTTCATGAGATATTTTAATGGATGGTAGACTAAAGGTGATGAATTTTTGTATGAGGTGTCCCAAGTGGCCAATACCATGGGCAAATTTCAGGGGCAAGCCCATGGTTTTTCCGAATCCACCCATGAGGTGTCCCTTGGCCATTAATGCCTTGTCCCCTCACTTTCCCTATAAATACCAAGCCATCATCTCATCCATTCGACTCCAAAATCATTCTCAACAAAGTTATGGTCTCCTTACCTCTTAAGGTGTCCTCCCAAGGTGCCCCCAAGCCCTCAATGTCCCAACCTTTGAGTTTTAAGAGTTACGTTTAAGGTATGGGATCTGACCTCTCTCTTTCTTTTCAAGTAATATCTTTTATGTCATTTCTTTTATTCTCCATGTTATTTTGTTATAGGATGTTCTTTTATATTCATATTACTTCCCTTTTCATGTTCACATTATGAGATACCCCCTCTTGCTCTCATCAATTCGTTTTAAGAAACTTTAAGTGACGCCGTTAGGCTGCCGAATTTTTAAGGGATTCTTTCACCCTTCTCATTTTTCAAAGTTCAAATTTAATGTCAAGTCTTTCAAGTTGCTTTTTTATGTTGGGTTATGATCTATATATCTATCATACTGAACTTTTATGTTCATATGATTAGAGAACCTATTTTATCTCGTCAATTCATTTTTTTTGAAGTTTAAGTGACGCTGTTAGGATGCCGAATTTTTAAGGGATTCTTTCACCCTTCTCATTTTTCAAAGTTCTCATTTCATGTCAAGTATTTCAAGTTCCTTTTTATTATGTAGGGATATTATATCTATATATATAATAATGAACTTTTATGTTCATATGATGATATACCCTATTTTATCTCGTCAATTCATTTTTGTTGAAGTTTAAGTGATGCCGTTAGGCTGTCGAATTTTTAAGGGATTCTTTCACCCTTCTCATTTTTCAAATTTCTACTTTCATGTCAAGTCTTTCAAGTTAATTTTTATTATGTTGGGGTATGATATATATATATATAATACTGAACTTTTGTTTTCATATTATGAGAGACCCTATTTGATCTCGTCAATTCATTTTTGTTGAAGTTTAAGTGACGTTGTTAGGCTGCCAAATTTTTATAAGAGAAATATAAATTTTGTCTTCCTTCCATGTTTTTTTATTTCAAATGGTATGTCCTTAAATTTTCATTACCATGTTTAGATATCCTTCATATTCTTCCCCTATACTGTTTTATGGGTCATTTATGAATGTTTGACCCATGTCCCCTCTCTTTTCAATGTTTTCTATAACCCCGAAACATAGCCATTATGCTGCAAAATTTCCATCTGAAAATGTCTCTCTATTTTTATAATGTTCTTTTATTTTATTAAGTGAATACTCAATGATCTCTATTATATAGGGGTATTAACATATATACCAAGTTGTTATATTTTAAATTCTAGGATTTACATACATGAGACCTGTTTTCCCTTTCCGTGGGTTTAAAGTGACAGAAAGATCATATCTTTAAAGCAGTTTTAAAACGTTATGATTATGAAATGAAACCCATTTATTTTATGCGATATAGGTTTTTATGAAATGATTGATAATTATATATGTGGCTCACATGATAATAAAGACATGTCAAGGGTGCTCCCTAATAGCGCTCCAATGAATTGGGTAAAGACTTAATCTCTATAGAAGACTATTTTTAACGACGCCTTGGTGAATATCCTTGGTAATTTTTAATGACACCTTGGGGATGGACCTTGGTGAAACAGAAATTATTGTCAATATTAAATGTTGTAGCCACATATTCAAGTTATGAAAAACGTTATTTTTATTATGATATGCCTCATGATTTCTTTTTAATGCCTTAATGTTCGTTTTCATGACATTGTTGATGTATCTCAAGTTCACATGTTAAATGTTTCCCCTTGTTTCCCTTACTGGGCCTTTTGCTCACCCCTTCTTTCGATGTATGTCCCCAGGTTATGAGATGCAGTAATGAACCTAGGATGAACATAAGGAGAATCCTTTAAAGTGTTTAAGAATAATTTTTTCATGTTTTCATGTTTTATGTTCCTGGTTTCCAAGACACTAAACCTTAAACATCCTCAGTTTTGTAAAATGTAATGAAAGTTTATGTGATAAAAAGGCGGGATGTTATAGTTGTTATCAAAGGATGGTTTAGTTATTTTTGGAAATTAGGATATTAAAACATTAGGAATAACTCTATAGAAATGTTTAAATATAGGAAATCTTCCTGGTATTTTGGTGAGTATTGAGTAAGGGGTTGCCAAGCAAATACATCCTTGTCTGGATACGAGCAGGTAGAGGTGGCTCTGGAACAGATGTACATAGGGGTAAAACCCAAAAACACCGCTTTGAGCTATACTCTAACGGGAACTGGTACACGACAATGGGCCTTACTGCAGTCTTGGTTATGACACTTATGGGGGATATTCTTTGGTAAATTCATAAGCTTAGTATGAACCATTATTAAAGGAACAAAGATAAAATAAAATAAAGATTCACATAAGAATATATGATCATGGATAACCTAGGTTGAAACCTAGGGGATCACAAGTTAGGGTATAATTTTCTTCTACAAGTTATCCTTATATGCTTTAAATTCCTTTTCATGATTATTCTCTAAGTATTTAAGCCCCTAATTATACTTTCTCTTCTTAGTTAATGGTGGTAAATGGAAGAACATGTCCCAACAACCAATGTGATAGTAAATGCGATGATTACCGTATTAATATGACAGAGATGATTAGGGGATTAAAAGATGATTATTATTTTGGAATACGTTCAATATTTTGGGGACCCTATATGATCGAGGTAAATAGATTACTATGGTATTTTCATTAAGGAGTAAGGTTGACTTATATTTTGAAGAATCGATGAATTTAAGGTGGAATTATATTAATTTAGGTTACTTTTGGAAATGATTAACCTATATGGGGTAAAATATGTTTAGGTTAGCTACTTTTGTTATAAGATGTTTGGAGTGGTTGATTTTGTTTGGAGATGAACAATGATGTTTATTTTGGAAGACTATGTTATCAAATCCTTCTTGAATTTGGGTTTCAACATTAGTTTGGTTTATTTTAAGGAATTTTAAGGATCGTTATTTATGGAATGGTCTATGATGAACTTTGGGTAGTACCATGGAACTTTGAAGATTTAAAATTAGTTTCCATTCCTAGGGGATTCTTTCTTTTTGAATAGTTTTTTACCTTACCCTTTCTGTTTTTGGGATAATGTTTAAGGATATAAGAAATAGATAGTAAATCTTTTGTGGATTATGTGATTCTCTAGAAGATGATTCTTGTGCTTTTGATGAGACCAAGTGTTTTTTAATTCTCATCGTTTGGAGAAAAGATTAGTTTTGGTTGAGACTTTTTAAAGGATGAAACTCTACTTGAGGGTAGGTATATTTCCTTATGTTTTTGTTCTATGTAGTAAATTAATTCCTCAAAATTATGAAAAGGAACGTAAAACAAAAACATTGTTGGTTTACGTTTCCTACTGGTTAATCGAAGATCATTTACACACATCATAAGTTTGTGATTTTATCATGGTTAAAATTCTCCTAATCATATTTCCTATCACTCTCACTCAGAACTTGACCCTTTGTTTTTTCTTCCATATCTATGTTTTCCTACATGGAATCCTAATATGGGTAAACTCGGGTGACCTTTGTACTTACCTTTCATTCTTTTAAAGTAATAGTTTTACTGACTCATTTTCTAATGTGGGAATTTCAATGAAATTTCAAAACCCAATTTTAAAAATTGCGAGGACGAAATTTCTTAAGGGGGGAAGATTGTAACGACTTGAAATTTTGAATAAATCTTATTTCCTAATTTTGTGTGTTATTTTATTTTTTATACTCAACAAAACTGTTTCATTTGATAACATGAGTATAATTAAAATGAGACCGTTGGGTTTTTACTATTATATGACCATTGGTCAATATGACCGCTGGAAACTAAACGTTTCGATTATTGTCTCTAAATACAAGTAATCTTGGTTAATTAATATAGAAAGAAGATTTGATGGCCTCACCTAGTAGTCTTGGACCGATCAAAGCCCATCTAACAGAACTTGGGAGGGAGGTAGCACCACTGGTCTTTGCTCTGGACCAAACCCAAGCCGAACATCATCGTGTGAAGCTAGAACAGAATCTCCTTCACAAGAAGTTCAAACTGATAGAAATTACTACACGTTCGATGTTGGACGAGCCTCCATCGGATTCTCTCACGTTAGCACACCTTACACTTAGGTCCTATGTTGGTATGATAAGGGGGTATATAAGGAGACCGTAACTGCCTTTTGTAATCCTTTGTTTTAAATAAAAATTGGGATTTCTTCTTTTGATGAAGTTTATGAATTTTCAAATATCCGGATAAATATAGTATGCATATATTTGGTGAATTTTAGAAAAAGGATATTTTAAAAATGTTTTATGTAAACCTTAAATAATTAAAAATGTGTAATGATTTTCAAAAAATGGTCTTCTATAATTATGTTCAGTATGAAATTTAGAGTATAATAAGATCAGCTTGATTTTTGATGAATAGTAAATTATGAATAGTGATTTTATGCTTAGGATTAATAATGTGACCAAATGGATTAGTAATCTCACTTAAAGAAATTATTAATATAATCTAGGCACCTTGATTAAGTAATGTGATTCAATAAAATGGTTAAATAACGGTTTCATAAATTATTAGTCAAGTATTAGTTTTTTCGAGTGAAGAGTGTTTTTTAAATAAAAATTAAATTAAAAATATTTAGAAAATTATTTTTATAAAATGGATTTCATTTTTGAACTCGGAGCATCGATATTATGTTAACGTAATTTTTGGGGAATTTTCTGAAAAAAATGAATTTCGGTGAATAGTGTATTTATTTAAAAATTAAATTAAAAATATTTTTAAAAATATTTTTATAAAATGGAGTTCATTTTTGAAATAAGAGCATCTATATTTGGATAAGGTGAAATTTTGAGATTTTTCTGAGAAAGTTGAATTTTCGATGAATAGTGAAAATACAGTCTTTAAGTTACATGTGTTTAATGACATCATGATAGCATCATGATGATGTCATGAGATATTTTAATGGATGGTTGACTAAAGGGGATGAATTATTGTATGACTTCTCCCAAGTGTCCAATACAATGGGCAAATACCATGGGCAAGCCCATGGTTTTGCCAAAACCACCCACGAGGTGTCCCTTGGCCATTAATGCCTTGTCCCCTCACTTTCCCTATAAATACTCAGCCATCCTCTCATCCATTCGACTCCAAAATCATCCTCAACTAAGTTCTGGTCTCCTTACCTCCCAAGGAGTCATTCTAAGGTTCCCCCAAGCCCTCAAGGTCCCAACCTTTGAGTTTTAAGAGTTACGTTTAAGGTAAGGGATCCGACAACTCTCTTTCTTTTCAAGTAATCTCTTTTGTGTCATTTATTTTATGCTCCATGTTATTATGTTGGAGGATGTTATTTTATATTCATATTACTTCCATTTTCATGTTCACATGATTATATACCCCCTCTTTCTCTCATCAGTTCATTTTAATAAAGTTTAAGTGACGTCGTTAGGCTGCCAAATTTTTAAGGGATTCTTTCACCCTTCTCATTTTTCAAAGTTCAATTTTCATGTCAAGTCTTTAAAGTTCATTTTTTTATGTCGGGGTATGATCTCTATATCTATCATACTTAACTTTTATGTTCATATGATGAGAGACCATATTTGATCTCATCAATTCATTTTTCTTGATGTTTAAGTGACGCCGTTAGGCTGCCGAATTTTTAAGGGATTCTTTCACCCTTCTCATTTTTCAAAGTTCTAATTTCATGTCAAGTATTTCAAGTTCCTTTTTATTATGTTGGGCTATGATCCCTATATCTATCATACTGAACTTTTATTTTCATATGATGAGAGACCCTATTTGATCTCGTCAATTCATTTTTGTTGATGTTTAAGTGATGCCGTTAGGCTGCCGAATTTTTAAGGGATTCTTTCACCCTTCTCATTTTTCAAAGTTCTACATTCATTTCAAGTCTTTCAAGTTCCTTTTTATTATGTTGGGGTATTATATCTATATCTATCATACTGAACTTTTATGTTCATATGATGAGAGACCCTATTTGATCTCATCAATTCATTTTTTTTTTGAAGTTTAAGTGACGTCGTTAGGCTACTGAATTTTCATAAGAGAAATATAATTTTTTTCTCCCTTCCATGTTTTTAATTTAAAATGGTATGTCCTTAAAATTTCATTATCATGTTCATTCATCCTTCATATTCGGTCCCTCTACTGTTTTATGGGTCATTTATGAATGTTTGACCCATGTCCCCTCTCTTTTCAATGTTTTCTAAAACCCCGAAACATAGCCATTATGCTGCAGAATTTCCGTCTCAAAATGACTCTTTCTTTTTCTAAAGTTGTTTTATTTTATTAAGTGAATACTCAAAGTACATTATTCTATAGGGTTATTCACATATATACCAAGTTTTTCTATTTTAAATTCTGGGATTTACATACATGAGAACTGCTTTCCCTTTCTGTGGGTTTAAAGTGACATAAAGATCATATCATTAAAGCAGTTTTAAAAAGTTATGATTATGAAATGAAAGCCATTTCTTTTATGCTATATGGGTTTTTTATGAAATTATTGATGATGATATATGTGGCTCAAATGATAATAAATACATGTCAAGGTTGTGCCCCGATAGTGCTCCAATGCATTGGGTAAAGACTTAATCTCTAGAGATTACTATTTTTAACGGCGCCTTGGTGAATAACCTTGGAAATTTTTAATGACACATTGGGGTTGGACCTTGGTGAAACAGAAATGATTGTCAATATTATATGTTGTATCCACATCTTCAAGTTATGAAAAACGTTATTTTTATTATTATATGCCTCATGATTTCTTTCTTATGACTTAATGTTCTTTTTCATGACATTGTTGATGTTTCTCAAGTTCACATGTTAAATGTTTCCCCTTGTTTCCCTTACTGGACCTTTTTCTCAACCTTTCTTTTGATGTATGTTCCCAGGTTATGAGATGCAGTAATGAACCTAGGATGAACATAATGAGAATACTTTCAAGTGTTTAAGAACAATGTTTTATGTTTTCATGTTTTAAGTTCCTGTTTTCCAAGACACTAAACCTTAAAGATCCTCAGTTTTGTATAATGTAATGAAAGTTTATGTGATAAAATGACAGGATGCTGTATTTTTGCTACCATCATAGGGTGAGTTTCACATCACGAGAGGGAAGGTCTTTTCTACATAAGGGATAATGGGATGTTCATTCGAGCAGAGCTGGACCTATGCATCATGGGTTGGGAGGAATTACAGCCCAGATTTCTAGTTTATATCTGGACGAATAGGGGACTTCACAGATGGACTTTCCTCCATTGGTGGATTGTTTCAGATATTTCTTTATAGACAAATTTTCAGGTTTACCTCTAGAACGTGAGGTAGATTTATCTATTGATATTATGCTAGGAGCGGCACCGGTGTCCATTCCTCCTTATAGGATGGATAGACCAAGGTTATAGGAGCTCAAGAAGCAGTTAGAGGATTTGTAGGAAAAGGGTTTCATCCGACCTAATACTTCTCCTTGGGTTCGCCTATCCTTTTCGAAAAGAATGAGGATGGTACCCATAGTCATTGTGTGGATTATTTGAAGATGAACCAATTCATGGTCAAGAACCAATATCCATTGATGAAGATTGATGGTCTCTATGATTGGCTTAGAGGATCCCAGATGTTCTCAAATATTGACTTGAGATCCAGTTATCATCATTTGTGTGTTATCCCATCAGATATACCTCTTACATCCTTCTAGAGTAGGTATGGTCTACAAGAGTATGTGGTTATGTCATTCAGTCTCACAAATGCACCAGATGTTTTTATGGTACTAATGAATATAGTTTTCCATCCTTAATTGGATTCATTTATGGTAGTCTTCATGGATGATATCTTGGTGTACTCTCACACTCAACACAAACATTCTACCCATATTGAGATCATTTTGAGTACACTGAGAGAGAATTAGTTATATTACAAGCTCTCAAAATGCCACTTTTGGGTGGATTAGATTCACTTCTTGGGTCATTTTATCTCAGAGACAATAGTATCATTATACCTAGAGAAAGTGAGATTATTAGTTTCCTATGATCATCCGAGGAACATATTTGAGTTATGGAGTTTTTTGGGAATGGATGGTTACTACAGGAATTTTATACAACACTTTTCATGCTTAGAAGCACCCATAACAGGCCTGACTAAGAAGGATGTGAAGTACTTGTGGACATATTTCTACAATTCGGCCTTCCAGGAGAGGAAAGGGAGATTGAATTTAGCACCGATAATGATTTTTCTAGAGTCTTCCAAGAGTTACACCATATAATGTGATGCGTCTGGTATCAAGCTAGTATTAATTCTTATATAGGAGTAAGGAGTTATTGTTTATGGGTCTCAGCAGTTGAGGCCACAAGAGAGGAATTACCCGACACACTATCTATATTTGCCTGTAGTTTTACATGCTTTATTCTATTAGAGACATTATCTTTTGGGATAACATTTCATGGTATTCACTGACCAAAAATTATAAAATATATCATTAATCAGTGTGATCTGAATTTGGGACAGTGAAGGTGGGTTGAGTATCTTCAGTCTTTTGAATTTGAGCTTGCCTACAAGCGTGAGAAAGGAAACGCATTGGATGATGCATTGAGTAGGAGGACTCAAGTACATAAATTTCATGAGGAAAATAGTGAGTGGTAGCTTATGGCTATGTTCTCTGAGATGCATTTATAGGTTCACAGAAGATAGGAGCAAACGTTCTATTCTTATGTAGCAGTTACCTCTACTCTACTACATCAAGTGAGAATGAGACTTCTATGAGATTCTGAAGGTCTAGTACTACGGGAGAGTTTGTCAAGAGAGTACCATACTCCTTGGTGGACTATAGGAGACTATGATATCATTCCTTTACATGGGTGTGTATAGGTTTCATAAGACATACACGAGGATTTGATGCAAGATTTTCATTCCTCAGTTTGGTTAGTTCATCCTGGTGTCACCAAGATGTATAGAGATCTACACCTTCAGTATTGGTGGTCAGGTATGATGTGGAATGTTTCTTGTTTTGTTATGATATGTTCTACCTATCAGTAGGTGAAGGTAGAGCATCAACGACTTGTAGGTATATTATAGTATTTACCCATTCCCGAGTGGAAATGGAATGATGTTGTGATTGATTTTGTGATGGGTTTATTGAGGCCACCTGAAGAAAATGATGTGGTTTGGGTTTTGTTTCACAGACTCATGAAGGTTTCAAGTTTCTTTCTGATCAATGAAACCATCAATTTTTATGAGTTTGGAAGGTTTTACATCCAAGAGATTGTACATTTTCTGGGGGGGTTCCACACTCTATCATTTCAGACAGGGATTCCCGGTTTAATTCTTGTGGCTAGAGAGGACAACAGAGGGCTTTGGTTACATAGGTACTTTTCGGTAGAACTCACCATCCCCAGATAGATGGATAGTCCGAGTGCACAATATTGGTTTTGGAGGACATGATCCGAGCATGTGTACAAGATTTTGATGGATCTTGGGAGAGACATATACCCCTTATGGATTTTTCCTACAATAATAGTTTTCAAGAAATGATTCAGATGGAAATATATGAGGCTTTGTATGGTAGGCCATACTGATCACCCCTACGTTGGCTTAAGGTAGGAGAAGTAGCTATGATGGACCTTATATTGTTCAGGAGGCCACTGAGTAGGTGGAGTTGATTTGGAGGAGGATGGATAGTGTAATGCATCTCCATAAATCTTATATTGATCGACAGATATAACCTATAGAGTTCAAGGTCCGAGATCAGGTTTTCTTACATGTCACATCGAGGTTGGGACACAAGAGGATTAAAACATAAGGAAATCATTCACATTGCTATGTCGGGCCATTTTTGGTTTTGGAGAGAGTCAGACTAGTTTCCTATCAGTCACAATTACCTCAGAGGTACCAGGATATGCACGATATCTTCCACGCTTCTCAGCTACGATGTTACTTTTTAGACTCGTGTCATGTTTTTTAACCCGAGCATGTTGAGCTATAATTGGATGCATCCTTTGAGGAGCACCCTATTCAGATTGTGGATCATAGTATAAAGGTTCTCTGTCACTAGTCTATCCCTTTGGTATGGGTGTTATGGCATCACAGGCGAGTATATGGTGAGACCTAAGAGAGGGTGGCCAATGTACGATCAGAAAGTCCAGAGTTGTTTGAAGTTTCTTCTTCTCCACCCTTAGAAAGGAAATTTGGGGACAAATTTCTTTAATGGGGGTAGTATGTAAGAACCCAGATCTTATTTTCAAGCATTGATATATATTTTGGGTTGTTTCTTAGTAAAAAAAGGTTTCAGAAATTTACTAAGTACACGTCGTGTACTCTTGAGTACATGAATTAAATATGGTTGTCAATGGTAGCTATGTACTAGCCCTGTAACAACCAGTACATGGCCATGTGGGTACCTATAAGACTACCTAAAGTGGGTGCCATTTGATGCTAGTAGATGGTGTGTACATTAAAGGAACACATCATGTACTTTTCTTTTTTATTTTATTAATTAGGCCAGGGTTGTGTCTCATCTCTAGAATGGACTTCTTCTTTCTATGTCTCGTACAAGATAGTGACGTATGGCTGGAGATCTTCATGCTCTTCCCATTCCCCTATCTGAGCTCCAATTGAGATGTCGCCAGGTGCATTGGATTCCCACTGGTGAGTTATCTCTTTCCCTAAAGCCTCTCTTCTTGATTTTTCCTCTCTTTTGAGATATCAAAGGTTGATTGATTTTGACATTTTGTAGATCTATGACATTCTAGGATGATTCAAGGGCCGATTTTAGAGAGTGTTCATCATACAACATCTAGGTAGGTGGTTTGTGCCTTCTGTTGATTGTCTATAAATTATATAAGCTTAAAGTGTCGAATACCCATGTTTGGGGTGTTACAGGTTTAGGAATTTGACCCTATGTAGTGACAACTATGGTTTTATTGGTTGATTAATGGTTTTTTCCTATGCATACATTTTATAACCTTATTTATGGGACACCCCATGGGTGTGTTCCTTTGTTTGACTGTTATTGTCCATTAGCCTAGGTCTCCTATGAGGCATATGGTATTCTCCATTCCTTGAGTTATTTAGGATGGAGTTGCTGGGTTATTATGATGCATATTTTATCCTTTGATTAACGTTGAACCATGTAATAGTTGGGATTTCATGTAGATCCTTGGATGATTTTTGTATGTGCACTAATATTTCTTGGATCGTGAGATACTTGGACCAGGAAAACTGTGTGGGTTTTCATATTTATCGACACAGGACCGCGAGAGCCTTGGTGTAGAATTTTACCCAGGGGTATTGACCGTGAGAGCTACCCAGAGGTCATTTAGGATTTTTTATTGATTACATATGGGCCCAGAGGTATTGACCATAAGAGCTACCAAGGTGGTTGTTTTCTTTTTATTAGTGCTATGTTAAACCAAAGGGGTCAGACTGTGATACATCTGTTGATACTATTGCATGGAGGGATATAGATCTTAGGATAGATATCAGGATTAATTATTAAACTATTTGAATAATTAATAAATGTAAATGAATGTAATTGTAAAATGTAGGATTGTTTACTTTTGAGTACTTCCTTGATTATTACTTCATTTATTCATATTATCTGCTATATATATTCACTAAGAGTTAGGCACATTTCTTTTGGTGGTTACCAACAGGGATTCATCTCACACCCTATTTGGGTCATGCTATTAGACCCAAACAGATTATATGGTTGTAGGTATAGATAAGGTCAAGATCCCTTCTTTATTAGGTCCTTGAGTGCTATTGGAGATGAAGATCATGGGACCAAGCTAAGGCTTGCGATGCTGTTGGAGTTTACTGGTTTTTGTACTTTGGTTTTAGTATTGTATTTCTAGCATTGTGACTTTTTTGGACTCTTTCCTAGATACTTGTAACATGAATCATTATTTATATATTTATGTTGCACTTGTTTATAAAATCATTATTCCGGTGTTTACTTTGTTATATGGTATTACTATTTCTGATATTGATTACTATTTGTTTCAGTTGTGTTACTCTGTCCATGAGGGCATAGTTTCCCCACTATCACACCCAAGGCCCTCGCTGCTAGTCGGAAGCCTTTGGCATTCAGGGAAATTCTCTTGGGGCCATGTGACCAACTGGGTACGGGGAACCTGTGGGAGGCACCCGAAACTGGAACATTACAATGCTATCATTGGAAAAAAGAAAAAGTGAAATCCAGAAGTTGTTTGTTTATTAATGGACTAAAAACCCATTTAATTGTCTCATATATTTCTGATTAAGTAAACTGAGTTTTTTCAGAAGAGTTGTATTTTCTGTTAAGAAGATTGAAGATGAAAAAGTTATAACAAGAGGAAAATGAACCAAGGTAAACTTGTTTCATGTTAGAGATGCATAGGGATATGATATCTAATAAATATGTAAGAAAATTGGTTAAGGAATAAAAGTATTGGTAATATCTCCTAAAGGAATAAAAGTAATCAAATAAAGAGATAACCATCCCTGGTATCACAAAAATAAATAATAAGAAGATATTAGCATTTTCTGATTTTTCTGAAAGGGAAGATTATAAATTTATCACACAAAAAAATTAAGATATATTCAAATAATCCTATAGAGCTTATTCATTATGAAATATTTGGGCACATGATAAAGAAATAAAAAATGGATATAAGTAATTCATTTCATTAATTGATGATTTTACTTAAATTACATGTATTAGGTTTTTGAAATATAAATTATAGTGTCTAAAAATGTTAAAAAGTTTCAACAGATGTATTGAAGGGGAATGTTTATGTTTCATGAATAAAATTCAAACAGAAACTAGTGATGGATACACAAATGGGAAGTTCAAATACTATCTTGAAGAACATTAATTTTATCAAAAATTTAGTGTACCATACTCACAATAATAGAATACTTTCTCTAAAAGAAGAAATAAATTGTTAGTGGAGATGGCTAGAACTATGCTGACTGAACATGATACTTCATTATTATTTGAGAGAAATTCTATTTCTATAGAAATTCACATTCAAAACAACTATATATAAAGAAAAAAATTTCAATTACTCCATATGATATTTGTTACAAATATTCCCCTTGTTTAAATCCCTAGGGGTATTTGGAATCCCCTATATAAACAAATTCAAAAGTGATAATAATTAGAAGTTTTATCAAAGAGCTGTTGATGGTATATTTCTTAGATAACGTCATACTGGTAAAAAATAATAGTCCTATAATAAATGAAAAATAAATATTTTTAATACTATAAATGAGAATGGGAAAGATAATTCTACTTTAAAATCTTCATAATCAGTTGTAAATATGGTAGGAAGTTAAGAGGAAGTGGTTTCTGTTAAATATAATTGAAATTTTTTTAATAGAATGAATAATATAGAATATACACAAAAAGAATATTCTAACTCATATATTTTAATTGGTGAGGAAAAATCACATTACTCTCATCCAAGGACTATGAATCAAGTAGAGGATTAAAATATCATTAGAGATTAGGGATAATGGGTTCAAACTAAAAGAACATAAAGGCCAATTTCACAAACTTTCTTATTTTCATTGGTTGAACCCAAGTATACTGAAATAGCTGTGGTGAACCAAGAGTGGATAGATTCCATAAATTAATAATTGAATTAGATTTACAAGAATGATACATGTGAACTTGTTTAAAAACTAGAATATAATATGGTTACTGGAACAAAATGAGGGTTTTGAATCAAGTTGACTGAAAATCGTGAAGTGATAAAAAATAATGAAACACTGGTTTGTAAAGGAAACTCTCCAGTTAAAGTCATTGATTTTGATGAAACTTTTTCTCCAGTATAAAGAATTGAAACCACCATAATCTTTCTTACTATTTCTTCATAATAAAGATATAAGATATTATAGATGGATTTCAAGTAATTTTTTCTTATTGGACAGCTAGTTGAAGATGTTTATATTGAGAAACCATGTGTATTTTTTCTTGGTAAATATGATATCTATGATTACAAGATGAATAAGGTTTTTTATAATTTCAAATAGGCCTTGAGAGCATGGTATTCTAAATTGCGTACCTTTATAAATAAGTTCAACTTAAGAAAATGAATAGTTCACAATAATATCTTCATTAAAGAAAATCAATAGGGATCCCTAATTTTGATTGTTTATGTTGATGGCATCATGTCAATAGGAAATTATAAAGGAATGTGTGAAAAGTTTAGGAAACAAATAAATAATTTTTTGGAGATGTCTAAGCTTGGATAAATGAAATACCTTCTTTGATTATAAATCTATTAAAAGAAAAGGTATGTTTTCCCATATCAAGAAAATTATGATAATGAAATCTTGAAAATATTTTTCATAGAAGATTAATATCTTCTTTACAAACATATGTTAGTGGGAAAACGTTATCAAAAGATGGGAAAGTAAAGGATGTTGATCCTATATAATCTAGTCATTTAATTGGAAGCCTTCTGTATCTAACAGATTAAAGGATATATCTATTTCATGTTGTTACACATTGATCATGGTATCAAAGTAATCTAAAGTAGTCTCATTTTTTGGATATAAAAATAATTTTTTGATATATTAAAGGCACAATTTGTCTTAGGTTGAAATGTGAAATCTCATGAAATATTGATTTATTTTCCTACATTGATGCTAATTTTCCAGGATGCGTCAAAGAAATAAGATCCACATATAGTGTATTATTATTTATGGGTAAAAGAAATTTGAGTTGGAATAAAAATAAACAAATTTTATTGACTCTCAACATTACTTAAGCTGAGTATATGACTATGGCTCAAACCGAAACACATTAGTTTGGATAATGACACAACTATAAGATTTGTTGGTTGATGTGAAGTTTCCCCATCTCTTAGGTTTTGAAAATAAATGTTGTATAAATATTTGTTAAAATATAGTGAAATATTCTTAATCTAAGAACATTTATATTAAATATCACTTAATCATTGAGTATGTGGAAGGAAATGAACAAAACATGGATTTTGTTCCTACAATGGATCAGATGGCTGGTCTCTTTATTAAAACAAATTCACATGAAACATTTAAGAAAATGATGTGGATGATGGGTGTACAAACTCTCTCTATTAAAGACTAAATTATGGGGTTTATGTCACCTTTATCACTTTGTCTTTGGATGTTGTGTCCATAGCGGTAGAAAATATTTAATATAAATCTATCCATTTGGATGTGATATACCTTCTATGGAAGGGGATATTTTTAGGTGATTTTTTAAAACTAGAAATTTGTGATGTCAAAATGTGGGAAATAGTTTAATAGTTTGTTGATGTGGATTCAAAGAATTGGTCTGTATAGGTTGATTCCTATTTTGATGATGAATTATAGAGTGAAATAAGTCATTCAAAAAGTTTCTTAGTCACTATTTTATAGACATCATGATAATGTTGTTCAATGATTCCTATTTCCAACATTTAGTTATATCATATAGGATTAGAATTGTTGGATAGTGATGCATTGATTGAGTTTTAATGTTTTACTAATTTACATTCCTTGGTGGATAAAAAAATCCATAGGGGGGATGTTGAGACCAAGAATCATTGAGGTGTTCTTGATGTAAGAACTAGATGTTTATGTATAAAGAAGGATGGCTTTAAGTGATATAATTTTTTGAATCTCATAAATCACATTACTATGTTAAGATTTATTTATGAAGTTATGAATAGAGTTGTGTTTGTGACATGGAGTCCAACAGACTAAGTATAATGGACCGATTCTAAATGATTGAGGATTACAAGAAATGTTCTGACAATATCATTAAACTGATATGTTCCTACAAATAAAATTTGGATATTATTATTTTATATTTTAGAGTACAAGATATCATGATAATTATAAGTAATTCATGATCCTAGATAATGTTAGCCAAAAAAATAAATTAGTAGAACTAGGTGGAACAATGGTCCCCAAACAAAGAGAAGGGTTGTTGAAGTATTTTTAGAATAAGAGGCATACAAATTGTATCATATGGACTTATACAATGATCAAGATGTGAAGTGAAGAAGTATAAAACATATATCACAGAGAAAATCATCAGATATAGACCACTAGATGGATTTTTACAATGTCATATGACATAGTACATGAAAGAGAATATTACAAAGTAAACAGACATAGGACAACAAATTAACTTCTTTAAATTCATCAGACATAGAAGTTGTTATAAAAGATTAAGGATATTGGGAGTTCAAAGGAATCCATTATATGAAGGTACTCAAAGAGATCCTAGAAGAGGAAACCTGAAAATATTAATTGATGGAAAATTATGAGTTTAATTAATGAAGGATTCTTCATAAAGTATTAATGAATAAAGGGTTTTTAAAGTCATTTAATTTTTCAGGAAAAGACATTAAATGTGAATATGTTGAGATACATGTTTAACACTCGAATAATAACAAAGAATTTTGATTATTTCTTAGATTTACTGAAAGTTTGGAGAACATTGATTCAAAAATTTAAGGAAGTCTTTATGAATATTATTGACTCCCATTAACCCAATGGTTTGAATACAGAAAACCAAATAATGTTTGAGTGGTGGGTTCAGTGTTTGAGTTGTAACATTAAAATTGACGTTCACACTACTCCTTATGTTTTTTTTGAGAAAGTATGGACATATAAAGGGTAGATAGTGTATCAAGAAAAGGTTGGAAAATATAGTTTATTCTCATAGAAATAGTTAAGAAGTGATGTTCCACGTTATCAGTTAGAGTTTCCCAAACATTTTGCATCAAATGAACAATGAGATGAATTTATCAGACAAACAGAGGTGATCAGATGAAAATGGTCCAAATATAATATACCAAGTACATAAAACCAAGGGTACCAGATGGATAAGTGATTGTAAACAAATAGTCCTAAAAAATTCATGGAATAAGTTCTTTCTCACTGTTACTTAAGTGTAGTGTAATAAGAACTTATAGGAAGAATGGTGGAAGAAATCATTATAGTAATAACATAACACATCCTATGGGTAAAGGTTCCTTTATTTTGAAAAATTTATTCTATCATATTATCTATGAGAGTATCACATGCACTATATAATAACTATATTTCTTTGCAAGTTATGGATATCCCCTACTTTTTGTAACCAATAAAAAAAAATTTCTATTGGATATTTGTTTTTTTATTATTTTATAACCATGTCAAGGACTAGATACTATTATTGAGTAGTGAAACTTATAAATATTTTTGTTCTTTTGGGTGTGATTGTTTTTTTAGTGGAGTTGATTATCAATAACCATAGGTGAAGGTAGTTATTGAAGAAGGAAAATATAAAAATATTTGATCACTAATTCACCCCCTCTACGTTATCATATCGATCCTGACTGACCTTTTCATATTCCACATTCTAATTTCATGTAATATGATTATTTTATGTCACAATGGTTTTTGAATAATGATTTTGATTCTTATTATATGTTATATATTATATTTTCATTGTCATCTATTTTGAATAAAATTTCAATGATATGTTCTATGATTATGTTATCATGCATAATTATCACTTTTATGACTTCATGGTCTTATTTAATTAATCAAGATATTTTATCATGACCTTTTCACTCATTTTTAATAATATTGTGTTTAATAATATATATACATATATATATCACTGATAAATTTTTACTAATTAATGTTATATAGAGATATTTTTAGATTGGAATAATTTATGTAGATTTTTTAGGATGAATTGGATGTAAAATTGGGTGATAAATTTTTTTTATACTCTCCAATGTCAACCAACAATTGAGTTCTGGAGGTGTGTTTCAAAATTAAGAATATATCTATAATAAGTTATAACGATGAATGTTTTTAGTCATTTATTATTGTGTGAGAGTATATGGGTAAAGTATTTATTTTTAGAACAAAAACTATATATTCAAGCTATTGGGGGATTTAGTTAGTATTAGATTGGGGATTGGTTATTTTTAGTGTTAAAATTAAGAAGAAACATTGTACATAAACAAATGAAATATAAGTTAAAAAAATGAAATTTTGAAAACTAATAGTTTTATAGTTGAATTAATAGTGTTATATGTTTTATCAAGGGTGAAATAGGTTTTGAAAAGTCAGTATTATGTTTTTCATATGATTTATTGGTTTTTTTAATAAGATATTATCACATTACTCAATAATCACATTGGTTTTATTTAATGGATGGAAATAGTATAATTTAAGAGAATGAATAATGTGATGGTGAAATATATTGTTATCCTTATTATCAATGAAATGAATATTGTTATATTGTGGAGATTATAATTAATATTCTTACACAACAATATTTGGTTATTAATAGTGACATAAATCATGTCATGATACCAAAAACACCAATGAAAAAGTAACATGATATAAAATCCATTATATAATGATAACCACCATCCATTATTGGATCCTCAAATTAATTAATTGTTTAAAAATCTTTCCACTAGTGAGAAAATAAATATTTTTTACTTCAAGCATTGAAAAATCAACTATGTCCTCTACCATTCTGAATGTGACGTTGATATATTATGAAAACTAATCTAGACATGAAAATATTATATATTGAATTATCATTGAAAACACCTTGTGATATAGTTATTATATCTAATGTATGGAACTCTTAAAAATATACTGGAATAAATTTTGTATAAATATGGTCATTCCCCTTATAGCATAGTAATACGAAGCTACTGAATTGTGTTAATTATATCATCATATATCCAATATATATTTTTAATAAAAATTATTTAAATAGATTAAAAATTCATTATAATGGAAGGTCATGGAAAAGATAAAAGAACACCCAATTTCCCACCTTAACAAAATGATAACACATGTAATAATCCATGTTATGATCATGGATGTAAATAAGAATTATAATAATTTATAATTAACTGTGGGAGAATATTCTATATTTCAATACTAATAATGATGAAATTTATCCAATGAGTATAGAATATTTTAAGGAAACATGTTTCTCATAAAATATATCTTAAAACTGTAAAAATTGATTTTTATGTCAATAATAATGAAAGGTCCAGAAATCCAAATGGGGAGAACATAAAAATAGATTCATGGTTACTATATGAAATCCTAATTAAATATATGATTAATTTTATCTAATGATTAATCATACATGGAATAAATATCATATAATAACACAAATGTAACATCCTTAGATCCTTCACTCTCTCACATGGACAAAAAGGGTTGGTTATGAGACATCTAGAGCACCTCCCCATACACCATAAGCTACCGACTAGCATAGGGGTGTAAAATGTATAGTAGAGAGACTATACCTCACAGTATAAAGTGTCATAGCAGTATAAAATAAAACATATAGATGAGAGAAATAAAATTATATACATAGAAAAAAACAAAAATAAGAGTAAACTGAATAATCCAATGAATAATAAAGGAATAATGCAATGATGTGTTGGAATGTTATTAAATGTCATGATAGAAACACTACAAGTAAAATACTATCAGACACAAATAAAGACTCAAAAGTCCCCAGTCTAAAATGCTAGGTCAGTCCCATATTTAAACTCCATACTATACAGTAAGAAATAATAAAAATAAATGTCCTTTCCATTTTCCAAACATGCATCCATGTAATTTTCTCTCATACTAAAAAATGGCCCGAATAGGGTGTTAGTATAACTCAGTAGGTTGACACCACCGTTTCTAAACTGACTAGTCAGATAATAATTGTATGAAATAAAGAAATAAAAATGTGTATTAATTATTTTAGTAAGTAATAAAATACAACAAAAACCTTCTTCAACTCCATGCTGGAGTATCTCTGAGTATATCTTACAACCATTCCAACCACAACCATATAACCATGGTAAATTGACCTATTTCGATGTCATTATGGAATATCATAGATAATTTCTTTTGACCATGACAACCACCACTATATAACCTTGGTATAGTCAAAAAAATATGAGTCAAAACCCTATAAGAATTACAACATCTTGGTCAAAGCCATATAAGCATGACAATGTGGGATTGGGAAAACCACGCTCTCTATGAGCATTACAGTATGGGAATGGGCCCAAACCTCTCAATATTATCACTAAAACATATAATTGTGTGAGTAAAGGGCCAATCCTAATACATAATAATTTAATCCTAGAACACAAGTCTTGTCATACAGCATGGATATCACAATATCACATCACAAATCTCAATGGATAATTATGTGAATTATCATTTATCTTTCACATACCACATTCGACTAAATAAGAATTAATTAGAATTTATAAAAATACGAAAATAAGACAAAACTTATGGATTATATTTCAAATGATGACTTAAGGTATCATATCTTTTTAAACACACTTTAATCCATTAGACAATTCAATTATTTTCACGATTTTCCCACCCAATGGGTAGCCATAATCCAGATCAAAATCCAATTGAAACCAAGCGAAATAAAAGATCCAATTCACTATTTAAATGATTTTTTGTGTATTATAAATTGGTGCAATCACAATATTTCATAAAAAAGAAAATTATCAAACCAAAGGCTATGATTTAGACCCCCTACCTTTATTGGATGATTTGACAATGATTCCTATGGAAAATTCCTATGAGGAAGAAGGTGCATAGGATATCCGAGAGAATCCTATATCAAAACAGATCAAGATAAAGACCAATAACACACGTGGTCAAAGGATGTCACTGTAATGGTTAGAGAACCAGTGAAGATAAGGGAGAAACTAGACCAAAACCAGATACCAAGGATTGAAGGAATTATCAAGACATTCAGAAGAGAGGTTAGCACTCAAAATTTTCCTGGAAGTTGCCCTAAGGTTGAGAGTAGAAGGATGTAATGAATTTAAATAAAAAATCAAGCACATGATATGCATTAAAACAATGGGTTGATTAATTACAGGATGTGTAATGTAGTTACACATCATTTAATTATTTTTAATGGGATACACCAAAAAACCCATCACCTCATATTTATTGTACCAAAATACCTGAATATTACAAGATGTGTAATCCCTTTACAAAGAGTGTAAATCTTATGCATATGGGTTTTCCTCCCATTTTCCCTTTAAACAACATGAACCCCTTTTAATTCTTCTTAACATACCAAGAACCCATGAAACACTTAACCAATTTATACCCAGACTCCATTAATTCATATAAACATACTTCAATTGAATTTAGGTCATTTTCCCCAAAAAATATCTCCATGTGGATCAAATTATATTTTTACAAAATTTGGGTTAAGACACATGAAAATTTACCTAAAATAAAATTCAATGTAAAACTCATAGAGAGACATACCTAGAAAAAGATGGGATCTTACAACCTCCCCACCATATAACATCTCGTCCCTGATCTACTCCCAAAGTCACTGTGAGATCTCAACAAAAAATTATATTCACTATGTTTACATATCAGACTCCCTATCCATGATCTCCTACCAAAATCTCCCATGTTGCCACTTCACTCAAACCAATGGTATATCCTTAACCCAAAGATATTTCTCACTATGATTCACAACCTGTATAAGATGCTCCTCGAAGGATTCATTAACACAATGCTTGACGCCTTCTACATGTATCACATGGTAACAGTCTGGATGATATTTATATTTTTAAGACATTGTAAAACAACATGCATGAAACTATAGAAGTGTGGAAGGGATACATGGTACACCACTGGACCAACCCTTGCCACTATTTTAAATGGCCTGGAAAACTTGGGCACTAGATTTCCCTGTTTCCTAATACAAAATTTTCCCAACATGGGCAACAACTGAAGTAAAATATGATGAAAAACTTCATATTCCAGAGGCCATCTATTACGGTTACATATGATTTTTTCTTTATCTATGTTTTCTCCAACCACTTTCAAATCAACTAAACTTGCTTAGATGTCTCATTCATGAGACTAGGCCCATGTGCTAACTCACCTACTTCGAGCCAACAATGAGAAAAATGACATGTCCTATCATAAAATGATTTAAAAGGTTTCATTTGGATTTATTCCTAGAAGCTATTATTATATGAAAACCCCATGAGGGCCATATGATTTTCCCATGAAACACAAAAATCCAAAACAAAGGCTCATAACATATCCTCTAAAATATAAATAGTCTACTCAGATTGACCACTAGTTTATGGAAGATAGAACATGCTTAAAATAACCCATGATCCCAAAGACTCTTGATGACCCTAACACATAAGAAATTTCAAATAAGAATCTTTTTCTGAAACAATACTACTCGAAACATCATGCAACCAAACCACCTCATGCTTATAGAGACTTCCAAGATCATCAATCATTAATTTTTCTCTGATAGTTATGAAATGGTCTACTTTAGTCAGTAAATCCACAATAACTCATACAACGTCATTATTATGGGTTTTCTTTGGTAATCCTATAACAATATCCATTGTAACATAATACCATTTTTACTCGGGTATGGGAAAAGGCAACAGAATCCCAACTGGCCTCTCATACTTGGATTTCACCTACTGAAAAGTGAATCAACTATCCATGAAGCTTTTTACATCCTTATTTATTCTTGAACACCAATACTACATACATAAATCAAGAGAAAAATTTGTTAAACCAGGATTCACCACCCATCTTGAAGCATGAAAATCCCTCATCATCTCCTTGTGTAAGCCCGTAAGAACCCATATTAATCCACACAAAAAAAGATAATTTCCATTTTTGAGAGATGATCCTAATAGTATCTCCCCACCATATAAATTTTATCTCATAAATATCCCTCCGGATTAGACAACTTCTCAGTATTATACCGGTCCAAAAATATTGGTATAACCAATGCCAAAGTCAGAGCTACCTATCCTTAAGACTTTTAAACATTGACATGCATGTCTACAAAGAGGGTTGTTATCTGCCACTCATAACAAGACTATCGTACTACCTTTGTCTTTTTGTTTTGTCTCAAGGTATCAGTAATGATGTTTCCATTTATATATGTATAATCTAATTCAAATTAAAAAGTCTATAAATAATCTACCCACCTCCTCTATCAAAGGTTCAGGTCTCACTGAGAAAAGATGTACCTGAGTCTCTTGTGGTCGGTGTATACCACAAACGTCTCACCCATGAGATAGTGTTTCCAACATATTAGGGCATGTACCACTATTGATAACTCTATGTCATGAGTAGGGTAATTCCTCTCATGTTGTCTTAGTTTCCTATAGTGATAACAAACCTCTCAATCCTCTTATATTAGAACTACACTGACTCCAACTCCAAAAGTGTCATAGTACATGGTATATACTTTACCTAGAACAGGTAATGTGTGGATAGATTTTGAGGTTAGACTATCATTTAGCTCATGAAAATCTCTTTCATAAGTATAATACCAAACAAAATTCAAACCTTTCATCGTTATCTTGTACATGGGTGATACTAAATGGGAGAAATATTGGATAAAGTGATGATAATAACCTAATAAACCAAGAAAACTCAAAATATCAAAGAAATTATTAGGTTTTTCAAATATGTGATGTCTGTGACTTTCTCTAGGTCCATTGAAAATCCTTCCTTTGAGATTTCATGGACTAATAAGTGCACTTTATTAATATAGAAACTTCATTTGGTTATCTTGGTGTAAATTAGATGCTATATTAATGTAGTAAGTATGATGTCAAGATGTATGGAATGATCATCTACTATCTATAATTATACAAAGATATAATTGAAAAAAACCACTACAAACTGATGCATAAAATGATGGAAGATCCTATTCATTAAGTTCATCAATATAGTCAGTGCGTTCATCAACCCAAAAAAGATTTCTACTAATTCATAAAAGTTGTATATACTCTGAAAAGTACTTCAAGGTATGTTCTATGGTATCACTCAAAATTTATGATACCCTAATATCAATTCAATCTTGGATAAGATCATAACACCTCTCAACTAATCAAAAATTTCATCAATGCATGGAAGAGGAAATTGGTTCTTAACTATCAAATTATTCAACCTCTGATAATATAGACATAAGCATGAAGACCCATAAGAATTTTTGGCCAAGATAATTAGAGAAATCTACATAGATTTACTAGGCCATATGAAGCATTTAGATTCTAGATATTCAAAATAAACTTTTAACTCTAAAAGCTCTATTAGGGCCATTATGTATGATGGGATAGAAACTAGCTCTCCTCCCAACACCAAATCGGTCATGAAATCAATCTCTCACTCTGGTGGTAATCCGTATAACTCATTAGCAAAGAGACCATGAAAATGGTCAACTAATGGAGGAAAAGAATCATGTTGAATTCACACATCATCTAGAGAGATAATGACTATCAGATCCATGAGGAAATCCAACATACAATGAATTGATTATGCATGACCAGCCTAATGATCCCACCCATATTGGTAACAAAAACTTCCGCCTTAAAGAGATAAAAAGATAACTCTACTCCTATAACTATCGATATGATCCCGATATAGAACAAACCAATCCATACCAAGAATAACATTGGATCCTATTAATTCCCACAAGAACGGCCCCCAAAAGAGACGATAAACACCAATATCTAGAGAAAATACCTTGTAATGTTTGAGATTCTCTGATCGAACTACCAATGGTGTGCTGATGGCCAAAGCACCATCCATGATTTCCATACACAAGACCAAAAAATTTGAAAAAAATAGAAGATAGAGAAGAATTAAATGATCTTGAATCATGAAAAACACAGGATAAGGTAGATGATATAATAATCACACCTCTAATGTTATACGGACCTGTATCCATGATAGCCAGAGTAGTCTGTATAACATGCAACTGACTTTTCCATATACCCTGGGATTCCTTATGACTGCCCTGAGATATTTCCCATGCCTAATACTACTGCTCACACTTTGGGGTACCACATCCACTGCCTCATCTAGAAAGGCCAGTGGAACTCTAGCTACCAACCAGCTAAGGGGTAGCTGAACCCCTTCCCGACTCAAGTTCCTATCCTAATACCATACCACTGGTCTACTATGGAAAGGTCTGTATAGAACATTTGAAGATAACCTATCGTTCTAAAGATATCAAACTCAACTGCAGGGCAAGGTCACTATGGGAGTTTGTGGCTAAACTTTCCTCAAGGATATCACTATAACAGAACACAATCCTAAGATTTTTTTCCACTACGCTGATGGTTTTACCATTACTTCCTTGGTCAAAAATATCATAGTGACAAATATTTCCACTTGAAGAAGAGATCCCAATTTTCCCTATAGAAATAGTCTGACCGCTGCTCTGGGCCTCTCTCAAATTCCCTTTCATGATGAGTGCCTAGTTAGTCACATCCTCAAACCTACTAATGAAAAAAACAATTACCTACAACCTAATCTCGTATTTAAGAATGTCTTAAAAATTTCTATCCATAGAGATCTCATTAGCTAGAAAATATTTTTCAAAGCATTTTATGTTGTTGAAATATCTTTCATAGTCCATCACTGATAACCCTCCTATTTCAGATGCATGAACTCATGATCTTTTTCATCCCTGAACATCTTGTTATATAAATGGATCGATAAATTCATCTTGAAGTCCTTCTAAGATAGCTCATCTGATTTACCATCTTCCTCAATCATATCCCACCAATTCATGGTAGGATTATGGAGGATATATGTAGTAATCATAAACTTCCTATTCGCAGGTGTATTGAGATTATTTAAGACTGTATGGACTGAATTGATCCAGAACTCGATTTCCTAGGGTCCTCTTCTCCATTAAACATTGTAAGATGCTGAAACTGAAACTCTTTTTTAGATCACACATCAAATGAACGGTATGAATAGAATCATTTTCCATATATCACATGATCCTGAGGATGCTTTTGCAAAGCTGAACACCTACCTTCTCCTTAAGAACTATAGAAATATTCAATTTTGTAAAGTTTGGAGTGTACTAATTTCCACTCTCCGGATGCTCCGGTCCAAGATGTAGAGGATGCATTCTTCTATAAAAGAAAAATAAACACCTTATAGAACTAGATAATAATAAGTTAAACCCCAATAGGTGACTAAAATAGAGAACCAATGACACATAGTCTCCCTAAACATGGATTAAAAGTGTTTCATAAAGACACATCAACTCATTTCATTTATCCAGTGAAATATATATCTCATATCATAGTTTAAAATGGAACTATATGTCCCATTAAATAATAGATATTCCCCTATAATGAAAATTTCATGTCAATATATCCCTATGTTCCTATCCTAATGCATTTTTTATCTTCTTGATACATACTAGTCCTTGAGTACAAACCTCAAGAAATAGTAACATCCTTTAACAATAACCTCACACAACATGTGAATCACCCAAGGTGAAATATCATCAACTATAATAACAACACATTATAACAACAGTAACATCCATGGGAACTCAAAGTTTCTCCCCTGAATGTGTTAGCTACTCCCATACATAATCTCATTACCATGTCTCGACACATAATAATATCATTTGTACCTTTCCCCAAAATTAATGTAGATGAAAAGAAAACCTTTTAGATTGATACCATTTTGTAACATCCCCCAATCCAGCACTCTCTCACATGGACAAAAGAGGGTTGGTTATGTGACCTCAAGAATGCATCCCCATACATCAAAGGCTTCCAACTAGTAGTGAATGTGTGAAATGTATAGAGGGGATACTATAACCCCTAGTATGAATTGTTATAGTATTATAAAATAAACCATATAGAAAAAATAAATTAAAGTATATACATAGATAATAACAAAAATAAGCACAAACAGAATAATCCAATGAATAATAAAGAAATAAAATGATGAAATACTAGAATATAACCAAATTTCATGCTAGAAACAATACAATTAAAAGACTAGAAGACACAAATAAAGACTCAAAATTACCTGATCTGAAACCCCATGTCAGTCTCACCTCCAAACTCCAGCCCATATGTCAAGAAATAATCGACACCAAGGTCCTTTTACCTTGTCCAAACTTACATCCACATAATCTGATCAGGTACCAAATGGAAACCCAAATAGTGTGTGAGTATAACATAGTAGGTCACCACCACTATGCCTAAAATAACCAATCTGATTAGAAGTGTATGTAATAAAGTGAAAAACAAGTGTATTAACTAATTCAATAATTAATAATATTAAAAGGCAACATACTTTTTATCCATTCCAAAATATCTTTGATCATGTCGTACAATAATTCCAAACACAACCATATAACCATATTAAATTAACCTACTTTGGTACCATTCTGGAAAATCTCAGAGCATGTCTTACACACATGTCAACCACAACCATATAACCATGGAAAAGTCACCACAATCCAGGTCAAAGTTCTATAATAATTACAACATTTGGGTCAAAGCCCTATAAGAATTATAATAAGGGAATAGGAAAATCCTACTCCCTATAAGCATTACATTATGAGACTGGGTCGAGGTCGCTCAATATCAGCATTTCAACATATAAGTGTGAATGTTCCTAGGACAAACCTAATATATAATCATTTGAGCATGGAACACAAGTTCCATCATACATTATGGATATCACAATATCACATCATAAATCTCAAAGGTTAATTATGTTAATTACCATTTCTCTTTCATATACCACTTTAAATTAAATCACAATTGATTAATAGTCATAATAATAATAATAAATCCTCAGATTAGGGATTATATATTAATTAATCACTTAAGGTTTCATGTCATTATAAATACAGATTAATCAATTAGATAATTCAATTATGTTCATGGTTTTATCATCCAAAAGGTATCCATCTTCCAGGTTAGAATCCAATTGAAACCAAGGGACTTCAAGGAATGATCCTATTCACAATTTAATTGATTTTTGGAACACACTACCTTCATTTAATGATCCAACAATTCTTCCAATTGAAAACTCCCAGGAGGAATAATGTTCAAATGATATCCAAGAGAAAACTAGATCAAAACTGATCAAGATCAAGACCAACAATTCACACAGTTAAAGGACTTTACTACAGATGTTGGAGAATAAAGTAAGAGAAGGGAGATACTAGACCAAAACCTCTAACTAGAGACCAATGGTGTTATCGATATGTAAATAAGAGAGGTTGGCATTCCAAATTCTCTTGGATGATTCTCTATGGTCAAGGGTAGAATGCTATAGTGAGTTGAAATGAAAAATCAACCACACGGCATACTTTAAAATAGACGGTCGAGGAATTACAAGGCATGTAATGTAGTTACAAATTGTGAAATTATTTTTAAAGGGATACACCAAAAAACCCATCACCTTAGATTTATTTATTAAAAATCTTAAACATTGTATGAAGTTTAATCCATTTACATGGAGTGTAAATGTTCTAAATGTGTGTTTTCAGACCATTTCCCCTTTAAATAACCCAACCACCCTTTACAGATTCTCAACTTACCAAGAACCCATGAAAAAATTTACCAATTTATACCCATACTCCATTAATTTAGATAAACATACTTTTATAGGAATTAGGTCATTTTCCCCAATAAATATCTCCACACGGATCCTCTTTGGTTTTCCCCAAGTCCGGCTTAAAGACAAGGCAAAACATACCTAAATGAAAAGTTAATGAAAAAATCAAAGAGATACATAACTAGAAAAATAATGGATCTTACACAAAACTCTCTTTATGCACATTAAAGGGAAGAAATCATGATTCTTGTAATAATATTGAGTTCTTAGTGATATATATAATGAAATACCTATATTATGGATATCATCACATATTTTCAATGTAAGAGGAATGAAAATATTTTGTATGAAATTCTATTTAGGGGGAATGTAATAGTATAAATGTTTACATAAATTTTCAACATTAATAAATGAAATTGATTTTATATTAAATATATTTTATATAAATTTGTTAAAAAAAATCATTGAAGCACACAAGTAAATGTGCATTAAATTATTTATTAAAAAAAATCATACTTCAAAAATAGTGTTCTGATACATACTATAATATTAATAAAACTATATTTTCATAATAAACACATGTTAATAAAATAATTTCATGAATAAAATATTATTCCTTATAGTCTCACAAAATATTCATATGACCATGTTATATTATTGAAACAATGAAAACACTGTGAAACATGTTAATATTTATGAATATGGGAATATAATGAATATGTTGTGTGAGTGAATTTTGGTGTCATTATTTTGAAAAATAACCATACATGAATTTAATGTTTTTATTTAACATAAAAATGGATGTTTGAGTTTAGATCTTTGTAGACATAATATTTGATTATATGATTAGACTAATTAATTTAAACTATATACCTACTAGAAAATAGTTTAACCTTGTGATGGAATGTGAATATTTAAATCATTAGATGATAAATAATAAAACTACATCCATTAGAAGAGGGAGAAATGCATCTGATGTTGCTGTAACTGAATTTAATGATCTCAAAATCTAACTATTTTTTATTTTTAATGTAAGATATCATATTTAAAAAACCTTTATGTTGTGTTTTCCCAAATATTTGAGGGATTGAGAATGTGGTCAAAGCCTTTTTTACTTTATAAATTTATAATCTTGTTCACATGTTCCCTTTTCTGACTATATGGTCATAAGTTTGTTTGTGAGATCACTTGTATAACCACATGGCTGTAAGTTTGTTCATTAAGTCATATACTTGACTATAAAACCAATTATTTTTTCATGGGGTGGATCATTTGTTCATGTAATCACTTTTTAGTTCTTTCTGTTGATTGATGTTGTTAATTTTTTCATACGGTTGATACTCCATTTTTTCCTAGGGTTGATTGTTATTGTTGTCATTCCATATAGTCTACTGGACCAGTCAATAGATAATTAATATGTTTGATCCATGTGGTTTGTTTGATCCTTACAGTCTCTTGGTTATTCATGTTGTAAATTTTCCAATTTGTGTTGTCAATCTATACAGTCTCTTTAGATGGTCAGTTTTCATAGTCGACCATCTATGTAAGAAAAAAATTCAAGGTTAACCCAAAATGAAGTAAAATAGGTTTTTAATAATAAATAAATAAATAATAAATTTAAATGGGATATTTGGAACCCATATCAATTAATATGGGTTACATTCACTACTTCCTTAATGTTAGTATGTTTAAATGGGTAGTTTTGAGGGAATAAATGGTAATTAAATCTAAACAAAACTATAGGTGAATTAAATAGGAATTTTTACTACAATTTTTTAAATACTAGATATATTAAAATCTATTCTCTTAAAAATTATATTTCTTTACCCTTTATAATTTTTAATGATTTATCTCATGTTCAGGTGAACCAACAATTTTACTATTGGAGTCTTACGACCATTCTAAACTCATTTGAGTTATTTATTTGATTTTTGAGCATGCATGCAACCCCCTCTCTACTTTTTTCTTGGTGTAACACAACTTGAACATCATTAAAGGTAGGGGATTTGATTCATTTATTTTGACTTGTGAAATTTGTGATTTAATCATGATTTAGTTTCTCTATATGGACATATTCAATTAAATTTAAGAAAAATTATAATTTATAAATTACATGGAAAATAATAGTTGAATTATCCTAAAATTGGTTATAGAAGAAGTAGATTATATTTTATGTTTCTAAATTAACATTGGTAATAAAGATATAGAAATAGAATATTACACGTTTTTTTAATTTATTTCTCAAAATTAATGCGTATTTTTATATGACAATCATGTTCTACAAATAATTAAAAAGAGAAAAATAATAATGTCATGTAAAATTTTGGTTAGTAATACTTATGAATACTAATTAAAATAATTAATGATGCATCGCAAGTTAAAGGATCACTTGTGAATTTATTTTCTGATATGAATTTTTTTCTGGTTATAGAAATTAGATAATTAAAATAATAGAATTATCACATGTTACAGATAATTAATATTTCATGATTTTGGGATTAAACAATGTTTTCAGTTTTTTTATCACTTGAGTTTTTTTGATATTCTTAAGGATGAATCTTGAAATTTAATAGATAGTTTGATATCTACTTGGTTTTTTATGGTGGTCATTGTTTAGTGAGGTTTAATTGTGTGAAATTGATATACAACACAAATATAGTAATATGAATTGATTAATCAATGAAGATTATAATTTATTTATTGATTTCTTTGAGATTCCAATAACATGGAAATAATTATTGAAGCATGTTTGTGTTCATTTATAGATATTTATAGAAACTTCCATAGGTAGATTGATACAAAAAATATATGCATAATAAATTTTTTTTTATTCAAGATGATAATTGAAAAGGTTTTTTTATAAAGAATATTCCTTGGGGTTGAAAAAAGTTGTCATCAAATATTAAAGCTTAAAATTCCTTTTTTGTGCCCATATATTCCCCTAGGAATAATGTGTTGAAAATATCTTTATCTCTTTATGTGCATGCTCTATAATATTTGATACTTATTTTGAATTATTTTATTGTGAACTTAGAATAGTTGTGATCATTGATAATCAATGGGATAGAAACCCAGGGCTGCATTGATGGTTGATTCTGATGATTATTGGATGGATTATGGTACGTAGAATAGTGTTTGGGATTACACCAGGGTGGTTAGTAGGAGTTAAGTGTTAGGATTTCTCATTAATATACTCTTCCTTGATTCCTTTAAATAGTTGGTTAGATGAGTTATAAATGATGATTTTCCAACTTCTTGACACATCATAACAATATGAATTCTAAGTGCATCATTATTTTGTTAGTTTATGATGATTCTAAGAGTAACTAGAATTTATAAAATTTAAATGAATTAATAAATGAGTGGGGAAGGTTCATGGTTAGTATAGTTGATGATGAAATACTCAAGAAAATTAGTAGGACAATTATGTATTTAATGACACTTTTTTAAAATAAATAATGTTTTAATATTGGAAATAAATATATATTGATATTAATTAATTAATGGAATATGAATAGTAAATGATGAACCTTGAATTTTATTCATGTTTTAAATCAAGATTTTAAAAGTGGATGGTAGGTGTCCAGTGAGACAATATTAGTTTATGAGTCTAAGTCTAGTTTTCTACCCTTAGTGTGGTTGAGTTCGAGATCCATTAGGAAACTGACGCCCAATGGTTTGGGGTGTAGTGGTGTAGTTTAAAAAAAATATAAGATGGTGTGTGAATAGATGGTTGACTTATCCCCCTCCCATGCTCTCCATTTGGCTGTAGATTATGTATAAAAATATCACATGATATAATTGATTACATTTTTACCCTGATAATGATGTTGTGCATTAATGTGCAAACTATAATGAATAGAAGAATAGAACATACATGTATCTAGTTTTTGTGGTTATGGATTACCATTGGTGTACCATAATGGGATTTTATGGATTGAAGTATAATGAATATGAATGAGCTGTAGTGGCTTTTGGACATACACTTGGTTAAAAATGAGATGATGATGATGATTAGGCTATGTTTGGATTCACAGGAAGTAGAATGGTTGTGACATGATTACACAAGATACATGATGACTTATTCAAGTTTTGATCACATAATTTTAGCCACCATGGAATTATGGTAAAAAACTAGGTGGGAAGTGGAAGAGGGGTACCCACATTTATATATTTTATTTTGATATAAAATAATTTATTTTTCTGCATACTTGGTGAGTGGGCCATGGTGAGAATGAGAAAATAACTTTATATATTTATTAGAAGAGTTATATTTTCTCATTTATCCCCTGGTATTTAGTATCATTTTTACGCAATTTATTTCATAGGTTTCTCAGAGGATCCTATAGAGTATACATGTTATTATCACCCTCCATATCAATAATTTTTTCTCATCTACTTCTATGGGTCGGTGATGGAGTTTGAAATTACTAGCTTGAGTATTAATTTATGAGTTATTGGGGATTCATGGTCACTGTCAAGATTTATTTTGGGTATATTTTAGTTGTTTAGTTCTTTTATTACATTACATGTATTGGGATTTCTTCTTTATTTATGATTTCCACTGGTGGATGGTTACCATATTATCTGTTATTCGATAAATTAATATTGAGGGTAATTACTTCCATGTGAGTGATTTATATTTCCTCAAGTATAGTCTCAAACCCTTGGCCTATTATAGGTAGGATTCAAGGTTCATTATCTCCCATTCATGATTTATTTTGAGGGTAATATTTTTTATTTCAATAAATTTTAGCGGAGAACATCATTTCATGTGGAGTTTATTATAAATATCTTAGAGATTCCACATTCATTTTTTCTTTGTCTGATCCATCTTGATCGAATAGATTTTAGGTTTTGGAAGTATTATCATAAATTCCTTTAATATATTATGGAATAGTTTTGAAAAGATATATCTTCAAAACCCTTATGGCTGATGAATTCCTGGTGTGGTATTATTATAGATGTATTGATCGATGAGGACCAAGGGGCTAGATTTTTCTATTACTTCTTTTGTGATTATAGTAAAAAAGTATTTAGTTATTCATTATATATTTTGTAGAGGCCTACCATGAAGGAACATTCATGTCATGTGTACAAATAAAATGATTACATCTATAAATCCTCATTCTACTTTAGATAATAGAGGATGTTATCTTTAAATTGAATGAATTTTGGTAATTAATGTCATATTTATATGTTTAAGTATTTTCATCCTTCACTACATTAATAGTTACCCCATTTTGGTTATTTTTTTGGTTTATTTTAATTGTTTTTCTATAAGTATATATATATATATATATATGTCATTATTTTACACTATGACTACTATTTTAAATCATCTATGTGTTTAACATCTGGAAAATTTTGTTCAACAAATTAATTTTTTTTATAATATAATCTGATCTCATCTGATTGTATAACATTTTATCAATGTAATGGTTAATCCCTATTAATATTAAATGTTATGATTTAGCATTAATTAACTCCAATATATTGATGTATATTTACCTACCATACATTCTTTTTTGGAACCATCACTAGATAATCGAGTTGGTCACTTTATTTTTTTGATACACATGACATTATATCCTGACTATATTTGGAAATAGATCTTATTTCTATTTTTTTATAATATCGACACATTGTTTTAGAGATAATTTCTTGGCATATATATCATTAATTTGTTTCATCTTAATTGATATCATTTTCTTCACACAATCATTTATAAGAGGATGGAACATTTTTATTGATAGAACCTAACTTCCAATATGGACATTATAAAATTATAATATGATATGTTCACCAACAATTTATGCTTCAATATATAAATACTGGAATTTATGTATGAATACTTCTTTTATAAACATGAGTGTGGATCATTTTATTATGATGAAATGAAATTATTGAATTTCATAGAAATAATTATCTGCATTTACTCATTATGAAAAATGAAGCCTTAATAATAATATAAATATTGTAATAACTTGATTTTATCAATTATTTTGAATATATACATTAACATTTAAACTTTTGTGATAGATTCTAAAATATGGAATAGTCTAGAGATTACTCACTTTATAACTTTCAATGTTTTTTAGACTTAAAGGGATATATTTATAGTTAATTACCTAGTTTTTTATTTTATATTGAATAATAAGTATCATGGATGTATTAATTAATTATTAAAATTATTAATTGATAACATTAATTAGGAGAGGATGAAATTATTAATGATCATGTTGTGGAAAAAGTTATTTATATTATACCAATGGAATAATAATCTATGAGGATAGATATAGATAATAACATTATTTTGAAGAAGCTAAGTCTTGATGATATAGTAATAAATTTAGTGAAATAAATGAATCAACAAGTGATTGATAATGAGAAGAAGATTATAAAGAATAAAATTGAATACATTTCAACTTTTATTTTTTAATATATGGTTATTTTATTTTTAATTCCACTACTATGAATAAATTTATATATAATTAGACATTATCAATTTGGAAGATAGTAATGGTAAACATGATCCAATTTTGGGGAGGATGAATAAAATTTTTAGAAATAATAACTTCCATAATGATTATTTAGATAATATAAATGGTATTTAATTAATAAAATTGTCTTCATACGCTATTTTTTATGAGTGAATAAATAAGCATAGATCAGGCCTGAATTTCTTTAGTTTACGAAAATGAGTAATGGTGGTAAATCATTGTAATCGATATAATTAAATCCTTTCTAAGAAAATATTGATCCATGGTGTCTCAATGAGGATCCATCATCCAATAAAAATAATTATTCAAAGGATGATGATAGTTTTATGATTATTTATTTTTTTTTGAAAATGATCCTTGAAATATTCTTTTCTTGATGGGGAATGTAACTCCTTAAAAGCCCTTTCAATTTTATTTTAATGATAATTTATATTTTTCAACAGATAATAAAAATAGTACCACATCAATGGAAGATGAGGATGATATTACTTTAGTTAATGAAATGAATATGTATATATATTTCCATCAAATGAAAAAATGTTAGTGAATGACATTAATTTTTAATAGGAAAATATTTGTGAACTGAACGATTAGATTTTTAATATTTATTCTAATATTTCAAAACATTATTCCAGACTAGATAATATAAAAGTTAAAATTTATTATGTAATTAAGGGTAAATATTAAAATATAAATGAGATAAGTGAAATTGATATATAAATTTGTAAGCTGGATTCCAAATTAAATACAGAAATAGTTTCAATGATATCACACGGTTAGATGAATGAAAATATTATTATGAAATCTAAAACTAATAGTTTTAAAAGATTATTTAATAATTTTACGACTAGAAATAATTCATTTAATAAAGTGTAAAATCAAATGAATCCTCAAAGGAAAACATCCAAACATGTATATAAAACCACTGAAATATTTATTTATTATAATAACTATTTTTTACACATTAATGATACTTTCTATACAATGTGTTTGAGAGGAGGAAATTGGAGAAAATATTGTTGATTGAAAATATTTCAATCTCTCTAACATCATAAGGCTTATATTTATATATATATCATAGCTATACAACACCGAAAGTATGGATAGATGTTGGGTTATAAATTTATATTTTGTATCATCAAAATAAACTTGAAAAATGTAGTACAAAACTCAAAGACTTGCTTTTTCAAGAAGATAGGATAAGTACAAAACAATAGGATATATCATAAAAGGACATCAGTTGTTATCAACACATAATGAGAGATAAGTATGATATTTAGAACTTATAAAAAGTGAAGGGTGGATAATTCACAATTTAAAACCATTTTTTAGGACAAATTTATGGTATGATTGATATTATTTATCTATTTAGGACTTAAATTTTAAATTGAATTTATTTTTTATGACTTATTCACAACCTCATTAGTGTTATATTACTACACAATGAATGTTACTCAAAATTTCTAGAATAATAAATGCAATATTAAAAGATCAGATAGACCACACACTTTATCTAACAATATGCATTATAATGTTTAAATAATTAACATAAAATACCTTAGAATTTAGAATTAACCATGTATTAGTGTTTTATAAGATTTTTAATGTGTTTTTAATATTATATTTTCATATTTTAACGTCCATACATTGACTAAGCTATCTAGAAACGTGATATTCAGGGTTTTACTATAACATAAATTTAAAATTTCCATTTTTTGTGATCCTTTCTAATTTGTTAAGAATCACAAGTCATGTTTAATTCCATCGGTGATGTCTCAACATCCAATTTCTTATAGTTATTTCACATAGACCATTTTTTCCTATACAAACCAAATTTATTATAGTAAAACACATTATTCATGGCCTAGTTGATTATTACAGTAGGTATTTTTTTATCTATATTATATGAAATAAATTAGAAGCATTCTATATTTTTAACAGTTTAATTTGTCATGTTAATTACAAGAAAATATTACATAGTAAATTTCAAGAGTGATCAATGCAGATTTTTTGTAAACTCTCTTTTTGATACTTCTATAGTGAAAAAGAATAACTTATAAATTCTTAGTATCAAGAACTCAAAAATACAATAAAGTAGTTCAATAAAGGAAAACAAACCTTCAATAAATTACCCAAACAATACAATGTGAATATTTGAAAGATATGCATTTATGGGTGGATACCAAGATAATAACCCATTGAAATATAAATACTATTTTATTCGATTCATTTTTTAAAAAAAATTAAGAAATGTGCACAAGAGTAAATCCAAAACATAGTTACATAATATTTTTTTGACAAAATTTTTTAATTAAAAATACAAAATAAAATAATCATAAATTTGATAAAAAATATGATAAAGGAGTATTTCATGGTTATTTCATCACTTCTTTTTCAAAATAAAATTTCAAAAAATAAAAACATATTACTAAAAAATCATACATTCCTTGATTAATTTAATTGATCATTGTTATGATATAAATAATATGAATGTTACACATGAAGATTATATTTTATAATCCCCTATTTTCTAGTAATATAGTGATAAAAAAATCTCTTGGATGTTTACATACTAAAAGAGTGAATAATAAAAGAAAAAATTCTATATGTTTGAATAAAATAAGTTAATATGAAAATAGATATTGATCAACATTAATTTTTACCTTGAAACTTTATGATCTAAAGTAATAATCTATTTTATAACATCATTAGTGGTAGAGAAAAACCAATAATAGCTTGTTTTTCCATTATAAATAAATATTAGAAACATTCCTTCTTATCCTAATTTAAACCTAATATGGCAGTGGATAATTTAGGAGATGAGAGTCAGATATTTATAATGAAAGAATAAATAAATATATTTGAATGGAATAAAAATTGGATACAGTTTGAGTGTGAACATAATTTTTAAGTTACAGGAGTGAAATTGGTCGTATAGAATAAATATGATTAAATTTGTTTTATTCTTTAGAATAATGAAAGATAACATTATAATGGTCATAACAGAGATATAGAACTATATTATGATGTGGGATGACATGTATATTCTGAAATCTTCTATAAACCTTCACATATGACCATCACATAGATGAGGTGTGTTTGGGAAACTTTTGTACAACTTAAATACCTCATTATTTTCTCTTCGTAGCTCCTAAATATACACTATGTGAATCCACCTATTATGGTATCACATAATATCTAGTAAATCCATTGAATAAAGTATCACCTTTACCTTCCAAAACACATATTTGAACATAATTATTTACAATATAAACTACTTTAATGCTCTGAGATCCCCACCAATTCTTCTTAGTCACACCATTTTTATCCACAATACTTCTTAAATACACCTCAACATATCTCCATGTATGAAATATTATAGTCATCGTGATTTTTAATTTCCCTAGACCTCTACTCCCTCATGATAAACTAATTTTGGTTACTTGAACTTAGGTATGCCTCCGTATATTTTAGAGGTGTCCAACAATCAGCAATGGTGTAAGGAACATAGTTGGGAAACTAAACCCTCTGGTATAGAGTTTTAATCACAATGTAAATAGTGTAAATCATCATCACGAAAACATGGTAGAAAAAAGGACAAACCAAAAAATACAAATGATAATAAAAACAATGTAATGAAAATTTGAAGGTATCTAAAATATATTCTTAATTTCATACAAATAAATCACTAAAAGACTTGATGAAAGACTCAAAAACCCTTGTCCTAAACCCCATATTAGTCCAATCTACAAAGCCCTAAACCCATCCAAAAATAATTCCACTACTACGTGGCCCCATTCCCTCATCCATTACTATATCCAGGAAATATTCCAAAGTACAAAATGGTGTCCCATATAGGGTTTGAGTACAAATCAGTAGGCCACCAAAAATAATTTCTAAACAAGTTCAGTATATTCTTTTACTGTGTGCGAAAAAGTGATAAATTGGGGTATTAATTTAATAAATTGATACTACTCATAAAATAAACTCACTGACCCTCTAGATCTAGGATGGAACCCAGGGTCATCCAAACATACATAGGACCAATTTAAAATGTTTCTATAGAGAGGTGGATCCTCTTGCATAAGGAAGGATTTCCCAAAACCATTGGAATATTATCCTGATTCAGGATGAGTTTCTAATATCTTTCCAAAAGTAACTAAACTAGGCCTAGGCTTTCTATAACCACTTAAATATTCCCATTGAGTGAACCACCATGGTGAATGTAACATTTTCCATGGGTCTAGAATTTCTAAAACCACTTATGTCTTCACATGGTGTTGACATTTATGTGGGAAAACAACCTTCTCACGCGGCTTAGACTTTCTAGGACAACTTATGTATTCCCATGGTATGCATCACCAAGGGGAATGTATCCATATCATATAAAATGATGGATTCTCATACATTAGGATGAATCATAGGGGGGATATCTAATGATACATCAAAGCAAGACCTTAGGACCCAGGTCGGTAGTCATCAAGTATGTGAAGCTAGGTGAATATCATAGATTAGTTTTGGATTCTCCAATATAGGATAAATCATTGATAGTATACATCAATCAAGATAAACATGTTATCATAACATATACTGGTATATTACATGAAAATAAATAAGTGTATATAAGAAAAAATTATATCATCGGAGAATAACATATATGTCACGTCCTCAATGATTGGATCTACTTGCTTCGGCTTCATTCTATAAGGAATTTTAACCAGCCACCTAACACATATTCCCTTTATGGGATAGTCTATAAACACATATGACACATCCCCTAAAGTAGTAGCCCATGAAAATGATTATTGAATAATCTAACACATGCCCTTTGGGTGGGGATAGTCCATATGGATCAACCTAATCCCTCAAATACAGAATATAGAGGAATAAAACATGTTGTGCATAGATATGGGATAGAATATAAAACATTACACAATGTCAATAAATAGTAATAAAAGTCACAAATCCACATATAATAAACATTGAGAATATGTCTCATGATGATACACACGTACACAACATGTGATCAAACATAAATCATAGGTCTCATGTGGATACACACACATGCCAAAAGATAATGGAATAGGCCCATATAAACATGTGCTCATGATAATGACCACCGTCCATAAGTGGAATGCCGCTTCAGTGATAAGGGTGACTATTTGAGTCCAATTACACCACTCTAAAACCTAGAACCATCCCTGATACACCATAACAGAATTATAGGTCCTAGGTTAAATAGAAAACACACCCAAAAGGTAGGGAAATATCACACATAATTGAAAAGAGCTTCCACTAACAATGTTCAAAGTCCAAATGATTTATAGATACCCATAATCTGGTTCTATGTGAAAATTCTATCAACGGAAAACAATTATCCTGTTAGACCATGAAAAAAACCTTTGATTTTATGAATAAATCAAGAATATAATGGTATTGAAAAAATTAAATAAGATATAATTGATCCAATTCAAGATATAACTCACTGGATTAAGAACTCTGGGATCAAACCGATGTCCAGGAATTTAATGGAGGATAAGGAAGGAGTATAGAGAACCCAATATTAATGGAATTGATATCATAGGGTGATGGTATTAATGGATTCCTAATGGAGTAATAAAAGTGTAAATGGGTTGGGTTTTAAAAAAATAAACCTGATATAACATGGTGGGATTACTAGGACTTGAGTGGTGCCACTGGCTGGATGGTGTCTCCTTAGCAAAAGCACTCATGTCCAAGAATCCCACTAGTATGGTGGTGGATTTCTATTGGATGGATAATGGGATATGAAATCTTTATATAGATACTACAAGCTCCAGAAACTACCCGATGGAGCCTTTTTATCTTTTTAAGGTACAACACCATCCACCAACTTATCCCTTTCTGATTCCAACATATCAAACACTCTTAATCTACTTTAAAATACTTCAAAACATACTCAAAAAGATATGAACAAGATTAAATGGGACATACCATAAATATAATGTGTCTCACATTATATGTTAATACCCACTAGGGTCACTTATCAGACTAATGATTGTCCACATAGGCTAACACATGGTCTTTCAGTGCACCTTTTCCCAAGTCACACACTCCTTGGAGAACTTACACGGAGGTGACCTAAATGAATTTTCATGAAATATATATTTTATTATGATTTTAAATTTGATTTATATTATAGGTAAGACCCTGGGTCGTCTCTCAAGGAGTTCTGATAGGTTTAGAGTGTGTATTTTTAATAAAAATCACTAAAAGTGGTGGTGGTTTTGAAAATAGTTTTAAGAAAATAATTTAATTTAAAGAGATTTATATTTTATAAATTAATGTGGTCTTTTACGAATTAAGAGAGAAGGATTTCATTTTATGATCCTGAAAAATGTTGTTTAGTTAATTGTTAAGAAAATTACACATGTTACTCCACCTCTTCAATATCACCTGGAATCATTTTGAGGCCTAATTTTTGAGATAAATACAAAATACATAACAACACTTTTGACTTTGTGAAAATTCTAATCACCAGAAATATCAGTTAGGATAGACCCCTTAATGGATGAATTGGGATTTGGTTTCATTAAAACAGTTTTATCCCAATAAATTTATATTAGATCACAAAATCTCACCCAAATTAGATGCATGGTTTAGTTTCAGTGTCCATTTGAGTGCACTGATGCACTTGGAATCATGCACAGTTTGGTCCATTTTTCATCAACTTCATTCTAAGACCTCAAAATAACCTCCAACTTCAACAAAAACCATCCAAACATGTGAAATTTACATTTTTAATGGTTATTAAAACAAATTAATTGAATCAAACATGAAGTTAAATTTTTGATTAAATTTTAAATTTGTGAAATAAAATTGACTTAACACAGTGGTGTAAGGGTGAAAATGAATAGTGAGTTCCAACATGATCACAACCCCACACCTAAAGAATTTCACTCCCAGGAAAAGTCACATTTCCAAAAATTATGCATGGAGATATTCGCAAATTAATTATTATTTTACATTGAAATAATATTTTATATGTGATTTCAATGTAATCAAAGAAAAAATCACACTGATGAGTTATTCTCAATGATCATGTGAAAAATGTGTCCTATAAATTGTATCAGAAATAAATTCAAGAAGATGAATTATAAAATTTAAGGATATAATTCAAAATTAAATCAAATAAGTAATTCTCCATGCGTTTTTGTGACAACTATTCCATTCTATTCTTTCCACTTTCTCTCTAGTAATTATATGTTATTTTAAAAAAAAAATCTGCTTAAATGATCATGTCCATAGAACCTATCCTATATCATTTGGAATAAAATTTCAAGACCCACTCACATAAGAATTACTATAAGTCAAACCATAATTTCATGGCCTAGATATCCCCATATGTTTCACATTTCATCACTCCCCTCATTTATTATTTTTTTCCTTTTTTTGAAAATATAAACAAGGAGAAAATATGAAACTAATCCATCAAACCTTGTTTGATATCCTCATGATAGTAATTTTAATAGTTATAATAAGATCAATGGTCAAGGAAGTTTTTTTACCTTTCCAAGATAGAACCCATATTTTTGGGTTAGTTTTTTGTTATTGTTTTAATTTTTTTGGAGTGTGTATAATGATAGTATAATAGGTACACATGAATAGTTCAATCTGGTACTATAATGAAAAAGTCTGAATAATGAAAGAATGTATGGATAAATAATTTTAATAAGATGATAAATTTTAAAACAACGTATATGTATCTTTTATTGAGTTAGAAAAAATCACACATCATGGTTTGATGTAAAAAAGGTGTGGAGAAATTAAGAGAAACAATTTTCCTAAAAACTACTCACACAATGGGCACCATTGTTTGCAAGGTTTTCATAGTGATACTATTATTTATATCATATAAAAACCAATCTATAATAAAAGTCACACCTTAATGTTAAATTCATTATAAAACAAACATTTCATAACTGAAACAATTTTATTAAATGGTTTAACAACTGGAAATAAGGAAATTCCGTATCCATGTTCAATAATTTCCTTCATTAAATGGGAATAATTTTATAAGATTAGGAGGGAATCATTTTACATGATTAAGTGGGAATAATAAATGAATATTCCAGTACAAAAATGAGGTAGAAAACAAGGGGAGGGGTAGGAAAGCTAAAAATACTGTTCAATAGGAAGAAATGAGATAAAAAAAGAATGATGATGAAAATTTCCAACTAACCAGGGAATGTACCTGTCCCCCCACACCTACAGTATCACATGACCTCACTATAATAAAATTTAGTGTGGTAATAAGGGATAAAACATGGTGGGTTTCATTCTTAGGTTACTTAATGGGCATGTAGTTCCTCTTTCAGGGATTATGGAATGGCTTTGTGAAAGTGCTTCAGCTGCTGCCCATTAACAGTGAAGTTTTGTTTTGTTTCTCCATTCTAAACCTAAAAAACAGAAAATGTATAAACGTTAATAATAATTTTTGGTAAAAACCAATAGAAATGAAGCTTACCTAGATGTAACTTCATCCTTTCCTTATAAAGGAGGATCTTATTCCCAATTTGTAAATGACGATGAAGGATGAGATGGTCCTCGGAAGCCTTAGTTCTATCCTTATAAATATGAGAGTTCACATAAGAGTCTATTCTCATTTCCACTAGTTCCTAAATCTATAACTTCCATTAATCACAGATGCCAAAAATATTAGAATTTAATTTTATTGATGGCCTAGTAGGCTCAATGATGTTTTTCAATAGGGAGGTGAAAAATCGTTCCCAAAACTAACTGATATGGAGAGATTCCAATAGGTGTTTTGAAGGCAGTATGGTAAGCCCATAACGAATCATGGAGTCTATGACTCAAATATTTTCTGTTAGTTTGAACTTTTTTTCAATAATTATTTATAGATCTCTATTTGACACTTATACATGAACATTTTTTGAGGGTGATATGCAGTAGACACTCGATACCTAACCCCATAACAATGGAAAAGTGATTACATTGTTTAGCTACAAAAATGATAACTCTAGTCCCTAATGAGGATCCTAGGAAATCCAAACCTATAGAATATATTGTTTCTAAAAAATCCATAATTTTCTTGGAATCATATTTACTTGTGGCTCGTGTCTCCACCCAGTTCGACATGTAATCAAATATGAGAATAATGTAAAAGTTGCCAAAGTAACTAGGAAATTGCCTCATAAATTAAATGACTCAAACATAAAAAATGTTATGGAAGTAAAAGGGTTGTTATGGAATATCATTTCTTTTAGAGAAATTCCCTATTATTTGATAGTGAGAAAAATATTTATAGAAAACATGGGTATACCAAAATTGTGTTGGAAAAAAGAGGCCATAATTAAGGACCTTTCCAGCAGTTCATTGAGAACCAATTTAGACCCCACAATAAAGAGTGTGGAAGAACCTTAGGACAAACTGAAACTCACTATTTAAAATTAAATGCATGGAGACATAATCACTAAATGTGCTCCAAAGTTACGGGTCATCCCAAATATACCAACGAGACTCATTTTTAGGAGGATAGCTTGGTTCTTGTTAAAATTAGTAGTAATGCAAGATGCAACCAACTAATTTACTATTTTAACATACCAAGTAATATCAACTTGAACTTGGTAGAATTTATCATCAAGAAACATTTTATTTATGTAAATACATGGGGATATTCAATGCATGAGGATGAGGGGATCCTACTGATATGGTCTGAAACCACATTCTATGACCCTTTTTATCTCTAATTTCAAGATTAAATTCATGAAGAATAAGAATCCAATGAAGAAGACATGGTTTGGATTCTAGTTTCTTATTGAGATACTAGAGGGTGTCATGGTCTGAGAATGCAATGACTTTGGACCCTAAAAGGTATGAACTCAATTTATCCCAGGAAAACACAATTATAATGAATTATTTTTCAGTTGTGGTGTATTTTTCTTGGGAAGGGACCAGTGTATGTGAGGCATAGGCAATGACATATGGATCTCAATCGACCTTTTATGATAATACCTCCCCAACTGCATATTTATAGGCATCATACATGAGCTTAAATGGTAAATCCCACTAAGGTGGTTAGATTATCAGGGGTGACATGAGACTCTATATAAATTTTTTAAAATCAACCTCATGTTATTAATTAAAAAATTCTTTTTATTTTCAGAGAAATAGGGATAGGGGGAGTGTGATATTACTAAAATCATGAATGAAACAATGTTAAAATACATCATGACTTAATAAAGACCACACAACCCATAAAATTTTGGGAATCGTAAGGAAGAAATGACTTCTAATTTTAATTTATCTACTTCTATAACATCCCTAGAAAATATATTCCCAAGTACTATACTTTGTCGTACCCTGATATGAAATTTCTTATAATTTAATATGATATTTGTTTTCAATACAGTGACATAGGAAATAACCAAGACAACTAAAACAAAGATCAAAAGAAGAACCATATATATTAAAATCTTCCATGAAAAATTCCATGCAATTACCTAGGTAATTTGAAAAAATACAAACCATGCATCGTTGGAAAGTACCTGAAGCATTTCACAGACCAAAAATAATCCTTCTATAGGAAAATGTTCCAAAGGGGAAAATGAAGGTTGTCTTTTCCTGATCCTTGGGGGAAATATGGATATGAAAATATCGAGAATACAAATCAAGGAAATAGTATTGCAACTTCCCCACTAGCCTCTCTAGCATCTGTTTAGTGGAGGATAATGGGAAATGGTCTATCCTAGTGTGTTGGTTTATTTGGAGAAATCTATATAGACACACCACCAATTCTTCACACAGGTTGGAACTAATTCATTATTTTCATTTTTAATTATAGGAAAACCAATTTTTTAGGAACTTATTGCACTGGACAGACCCATTGGCTATCATATACGGGGTAAATGATTCCAACATCCAATAATTTAGTTACCTACATTTTAGAAATATCTAGGTGGTTTGGGTTCAGTCGAAATTGTGCCTACCTCACTAGTTGAGCCTCATTATTTTAAAATATATTATGTGTGAAAATTGATGGGATAATACTATAAATATTAACAAGTTTCCATCGAAAATCCTATTTATACTCCCTAAAAAGATCAAGTAGTCAAAATTCATGCTCTGGAGGGAATGAAATAGTAATGATAACAGGTATCTTATTTTCATTATCAAGATATGAATAATTTAAATCTTAAGGCAATTGATTAAGTTCTAATTGAGGTGTAATTTTGATTGACAAGAGTGAATTTGAATATTTGAGGTCAATGATACCTTTTAATTTCTCAATGGTAACATCATCAGATGAGGAATAAGATTTCAAAAGATTAGCAGTATCATTATGGGTCATGAGATCCTTTGTTCTCAAGAAATCGTCAATTAATAAATATGCATGAATTTTTTATAAATCGGTAAAACCTTCAATGAATAAATAATTACCTAAAATTTCAATCAAAAATAAAATTTCATAAAGGGTTTAGGGGAAATAAAATAAGTTTTTTCACAGGATGAGAGTACGTCAATAGAACTAACTGAATGTGAGGAATGTTCTTTTGAGGGGTTCCTCATGGCATGAAGGATGTTGAAGTGGTAAATGTCACCACCAATATCTATGTATAATGTACCATTGCATAAATTAATTATGGTTTTTGTGGTTTTCAAGAAAGGATAGACCAATATAATTTGGGAACATTCATTCATATTATCATCTTCCATTTTAACCACATAAAATTCAGCTACAAAAATTAAAACTTTCACCCGCATAAAAAATACTCTAACATGCCTGTGGGAAATATTGAACTCTATTTTGTGAGTTGAACAAAAATTCCCATGGGATTCATTTCTCCAACTATCAATGAATATTAAATGTAGTGAGGTGTCACATTTATTGAGGCACCCAAATCAAGCATAACATTGAAAAAGTAATACTCCCATATGGTGCACAGAATAGAGAATGTTCCAAGATCATTGCACTTGGTAGGAAATGATGGCTCTAACAATGCTGAGACATTCCTCCCCAATATAACATTTTCATCACCTCTAATTATACTTCAGTTTATACACATATCCTTGAGAAAATTTTTATATCATGTATTTTTTGTTTATGACATCAATATAGGGGGTGTTAACCTGCAATTTTATGAATGCTTCCAAGATTTATTTATCATGATCAGTTTCATTTTGTTTGCGTGTCCATTTGGGTAAATAGAATAGTAATGGTTGGGCTTTGTGGTTCATAAATTAAACTCTCTTTTATTTGGTAGGGGTTTTTGTAATAAATGGTTTTTCCTCATTTAGATCATTCTCATGGGTTGGGATTGAAGTTTTATTAGGAATGGATTTATCTATTTGAGGGGACATTTGGATTTTGTGTTGACTTCCACTCTGAAGGGTGATGTAACTAACATTTCCTTAATCCCTAGGGTTAACTAGTTGTTGAGAGGGTAGTTTACCCAACCACTGACATTGAATTTCCCCCATCAAGTTGGCGAGTTTTCATAATTGGGTTTTTAGGTTTTGTATGGATACATGGGTGGTTTTTTTGGAATTGGAGATTATTTACAACCATTTTCTTCATCATGTATTCTAGGCTTTTCTTATATTTTTAAGGGGTTTTTTGGAAAGACCTTTGCGGTAGTTGAGGATTTATGGGTGGTGGTGGTTGACTTATCTACCTCAGTGGGTTCCATGGTTGTTGAGGTTAGTTTGAATACCCCCTTTCATATAGGATTTGTTTTCTTTCTAGATATGGTAGGATGGATAGTATGGTTATATCCTAATGGGTTTGTTATAGGGGCATCCTAGAAAGATTGTCTCACAACTCTTATAAGTTTCTCTCAATTGAGGGTATTGGATAGAATAATGGGTGTTAGTGGAACAGATACCACAACGGATGAAAGGAGGATATTCAGTTTTTCCATGGGAAAGATAATGTTTTTGATGAAGGATACTTTACTCTTCAAGCATCATGTCCACCTTCTTCTCTAACTTAGAACTTTTCACCTCATGGAAACCTAGTATGGGTACACTAGACATTCAACCAATTTATTGAGTGTTCTACACCATGTTCTCAATGAGTTTCCCTGTAGAGATTGGGATTTTTTTAGCTAGTGTACCACCTGTAGTAGCATCAATCATATTTCAATAAATATGAATTAAACCATACTAAAAATATTGTATTAAAAGTTGATCACTTATTTGGTGGTCTGGGAAACTTGAAAAAATACCTTTAAAACTTTCCCAGTATTCATGAATTTCTTCCCCTTGGGATTTAATTATATAATATATTTTTTTCATACAGTTCTAGTTCAAGGGGATATGAAATATTTTTCAAGGAAAAGGTGTTTCCAGTCCACCCAACCTCTTATTGGAGAATTCACATAATACAACCAATCTCTTGTAGTGTCTTCTAATGAAAAATATAATGCCCTAAGGATTACTTATTATTCATCCACATTAGTAGGTTTTAATTTTGAAGACACCATATGTAATTCTTTTAAATTCTTATGTGGGTCTTCACCAGCCATTCCATAGAATCTTCGTAAAAAGTGAATTAAACTGTATTTTAGTTCAAAATTGGGTGCCTCAACTTATATTTGAATATAAGTGGGTTGGATATCAACATTAGGTGGGGTCATTTATTTTATTGTTATATTGTCTTCATCCATTTAATATAAGTTATGTTTAGTTTTAATATGGTTTCCATAAGAAGAAGAAGGATCGTTAAGAGTTTCCGTGTTTTGGGTGACCTCCTTCAAAGGGTACTCATGTGTGTCTCGATGTCATTGACATAAGATCATCTCTGGTTCGAGTTTGAAGGGTGGGAAATTTCCCAAATTATAACACATCATGCACAAAACCTACACAAGAAATAAATCATAACACAAAAATATATGTAATTTTAGAAGATAAAAAAATATATTTTCACAAAATTTATAAATATCATAAAAAAACATGACCTAAAAACTGAAGTGCTCCATAGAAATGGTGCCAAAATTTGAATAATTTTTCATAAAACATTGAATTTATTATGATTTTAAAGTTCATTTATAGTATAGGGAATAACCTATGTTGTACCTCAAGGATATTTGATAGGTTTAGAGTGTGTATTATTTTAAAAAAGTACTAAAATGTGGGATGGTTTTGAAAATAGTTTTCAGAAAACAAGTTAATTTAAAGAGTTTAATAGTTGATGAATGAAGGTGGTGTTTTAAGAATTATGGGAGAAGGAGGTTATTTTAAGTTCACTACACATCTTATATAGTTTATTTTTATGAAAATTATACATGGTATAATGGAATCCTTCGGTTCCAGGTAAAAAATATCTCAATTCCCCTCATTCCCTTTAAAACGATGCGCAAAGAACCAATCCTTAACACAAAAATCATGTTTTCAAAGTTTAGATCTCATGAAAGTAATAATAAGTACCAGATAATAATGAAATATTATTTATGTTTGAGATAAATTTGATGTTTTTGTTATCCAATCGAAAAAACCCAAGATTCCCACTTAAATCTCAACCCAATTAGTATTGAAATAAAAAACGTTGCACAAAAGTGTACTAAAGAAATGAATTAAAAGGAATCTAAAGTTAATATAAAACATAATTTAAATATTAAAAAATCAAATTAAACCAAACCATCATAAGAAAAAGTAATAAAAATCCATCTCAAGTATATTTAGATCCCTCGAAATGATCATCCATCGTTTAGCTCTCCATCGAGAGGAAGAGGCTCGGGTGGTATTTTGTCTTCATCCTTGAACCCATATGAGTATAGGGGCCTCTAGAACTTCTAGGATGAGGATAAGAGTCTTTTATAACTACAAAACATCATAAATTCACTACTTGGTCAAACATTAAAATGGGGTTCCCTAGATATTATTTTATAGGAAAAGTGGAAGGTGGTTTTGTGCCCCCAGATTTTAAGAAACAACTTAGATAATGGTATTTGGTGGTTATATAGCAATATATATATTTAGAAAAAACTAAATGAAATTTAACCGACCTACTTAAATTCACTGACGAATATTTTTCAACATTTAGGGTCCTACAACTTGAGATATGGACACAATATAGAACACTGCTTTTGACTTTATGTATATTCGATTCCTTTGATAGATCAGTTAGAATGGCCCCATTAATGGATAATTGGGATTTAGTTTATTCATAAGAGTTGTAGACTAGTAAATTTTAGATCATACCTCCAATATCATCCAAATTGGATTCAATTTTTAGTTTCATATTTAATTTGAGTCCAGTGCTATGTTTATAATCATGCATAGTTTGGTCCATTTTTATTCAACTTCATCATGGGCCCTCTAAATCACCTCCTCCTTCAATGAAACCATCCAAACAAATGAAATTATCCTTTTTAACAGTTATTAACACAAAATAATTGAATCAAAAATGAATTGAAATTTTTTATTAAAATTTTAATTTGTGATAAAAAATTAGTTTAACACAATGGTATAAGGGTGAAAATGAATAGTGAATCACAATGCAATCATCACCCTTCCAGGCACTACTCCTAGATAATCTCGCATAACTATGGATTTATAATCAGGTAAGATCCTAAAATGAAATTTGAACCATGTTTATATGAATATTAACATTTATTATCTTATGTATTACTTTTAAAGGGGTGTTACAGATGTCACTTCCCATTGTTACCTTAGTGGGACACATCAAAATCGTTCTTATTACTATCTGATGAACCACTACCGGTCTCTGTCATTAAATACACCTTCCTAGAATCTTAGTCTTCTCTTAGTTTTGTAGTTTATATAAGGTCCAGATTCAAAATCTTTACAAGGATCAATGGAATAACAACATTTTCCATAACTAATATAGTATACATGAGTTCATCATCAAAACACATATCCCTTATCACATCATCCAATTCTAGTGTCAGGGAAACCATTATAAATCAATAACATGACTGGAATTATCATTTACTAGCATTACTCCATACATGAGGTGTATAAAATCCCCAGGACTATTATCCTATAAGGTATGAGGAATTAAATATTCAAATAACAAATTCTAAAATCCTTCTTGGTTATCCATGCATGTTAGTCTACCTTGACCAGGACACCCCATCATTGCTTCATATATCCTCAAAGCATATACATCGCAATATTTACCCTCCTTTATAGGGGTATATTTAGAACATTAAAAAATTTCTATGTCAACTCTACCCAATGATATTCTATTAGGGTACCAACCCACCATGATAACAATATAGGATTAATTAAACTAAACTCCATAGTATGATTAGACATCATTGGATTATACCATGTAGCATGTCTATCCATTGAATATTTAACACAATGAAATCTATTTCACATCGGAAAATCCATTGCTAAAACTAGTGTTGTAAGATGACCTAGCTTAACCACCTCTAGAACATACTTATCACTACTACATTATGCATAATATAAGGATTTCATGGAGAAAATTTTCTATATGCCAAACACATGCCACAAAACACATTACTACAATAGTTTTTTATATCATAATTTAAAAAATTCATAAAAGTCACAACATCCTTTTAATCTATACATCTCATATCGCATGATTCTTGTAACTCAAGAACTCTCAGTAAACCCATATACCATATATAGGGTAATCAATGTATAAAAATAAGTCCCACATCATATATATAGTATCCTTCAAATATCACCTTTAAATTTTACCCAAACCAAATTCTTCACACTTAAGGCTTTGTTAAATGAGATTTTAATTACAAGATACAATGAATCATTAGGTGAACACCAAAAACATTTAAATCACATTTATTCTGAGTATGAATCATTAGGCGGCCACCAAAAACATTTAAATCACATATAGTCTGAGTTTGAATCATTAGGCGACCACCAACAACATTTAAATCACATTTAGTTTGAGTATATACTATATATTGATGTCTATAATAAAATAAAGGATGCAAAATAAAAACCCATATATATACTCAGGTTCTATGGTAATACTCAGGATCAATATTACCTACCTTAGAAATCTATTTATGTCTCTCAGTATAGTAACCCATAGAGGAATAAATAAATCCAAGAAGTGTATCCAAGGATTTAAAAACATATAATATAATTCCAAATCATAGTAGAGTGTCAAATTAATCCTAATCTAGTAGTCATAATCTAAATCCATGGAATATAAAAGGCATAAAAAATAATATTCATTATCTGAATCCATGGTGTGTGACCCAGGAATTTCAAACCAATAGTCATAATATGAATCTAATGAGTATTTCTAATGAATTCCAAACTGATAATTAACCCATTTATCATCTTATTAGATTTATCTATTATTAGGATGTACACCATATCCTATAGTACATATTGAGTATCCATTTCACCAAAAAAGGTTATTTACTTAATTCCAAGACATCCCTAGGGTCATCTATGAATTCCCATTCAATTTACAAGGTCATGAACAACACATTAGATGAAAATTTCCAAGTCCATACTCACCAAAAACTACTCATGGCTCATAGAGATGTTCAATTTAAGGAAATAGTGTTAAATTACAATTATTTGAAATATATGATAGCATGGGGGATGTTCACATGACCACACATATAACACATTATATATAAAATGATACATTGAGGGATATACTCAAAACCACCAACCATATACTCATATATGAAAAATCTACAAATAAGAGACACAAATTTGAACCCAAATGATGTAAAATGATGATGTTTATAAGAACCCAAAACTAATGGAAAATATAAATAAACTCCTTAAGATAACTTTTTAGTAAAATATACCAAGAATGAACAAAAGAAGATTGATAAAATTTCCATGTTCTATCAATTGAAATGAACTATAATAGATTTATCCATTAAATAAGAGAGAGAAAACAACCAAGAGAGTATAGGAATGTGATCTCTCATTGAGGAGGTTCAATGTCATTGAAAAAAGTTTTTCAAGGGGTTAAAACTACCAAAATTCAGTGAAAAAATAGAAAACAACACATTTAATAAGGTTCACCATGCCGAACCATGGCCACCTCCATAGTGTGGATCTTACTATGGCCCATGTAAAAATGTATGAGGAACACCGACATAAACATGGTTTTCTATTACCTAGGTGAAATTACTATTGAAACACCCATGTTGGAACTTTAATTGTCTCCATTTCCCACAGCTTGAAATCTCGGCCAAAACATCCAATAGATTGGTACCATTGATCATCCATTCCATATTTCACTCCATATTCCCAAAACACATTGGCCTCCACCATGCCTCAATAAACACCAAATAATGGTGTTTTTGGTCACTTGTTTTTTACTGGGGAACCTCCTGGGAACCAACTTAACCAATCACCTATTATGGGAATTTTGTTCATAATAGCCTAAGCCAAGTGGCTAGGTCCTAACCAAAATAGTGAGCATGATGTGTCACCATGGTGAGGAAATGCCTTTTTATTTTTGATAGGTGACATACCATGGAACAATGATAAGATTAATAGTGTGGATTTACCTATGGTTAGCCAAAAATACGCATTCTAGGACACAACATCTCAGGGGAATCCTTTGTGAGATTTTATGTGATCCAGGCATCTCTCAAGCCTTTATAACCACTCCCTAAGAAACCTTCAACTATCATAAAAACTCAAAAACCACTCTATTTTCCAAAAGCAAACACCAAGAGAAGTAAACTAGAGAAAAAAATAAGGATTAGGATAAACAAAAATGGGTTCATACCTTAAAATAAGGCAACATTTTTACAATAAAGTATTATATGAAAAAAATTCTAATTTTAATGATTGGAAATATAAATGATTGTAAATTATAATGTTATTTTTCTCAAAGTATTCAATTATATATAATTGGTGTAAAATAATTGGTGATTAGTCAATTTAATGGTTGATTAGGAAGATATTTTAACACTTCTAGGTTCTAAAACTCAAATAAGTCAAAGTGGAACAATTGTAATATCAAAATGTATTAATGTTGATGAGGAAGATAAATTATTATATAAGTATATTTAGTAGAGGTTGTAAATATTGTATTCTTGAATGTTTTGTTTCATAAAAAATTGATAATGTGTTGATTCTAGATGTTATAATGGATTAGTAATAAATCATATGTTTGTTGTTGAGTCATCCTGAACTGAATGGATTATTCTCATTTAATGATCTAGTATGTTTTATACTAGAGTAATATAATACAATCAAATTTCATGATAATTATATACAAATATATATATTGGTTAATGGAATATACCTAAAAAACATTTGTAAGTATCCAATAAATGATGAAACCATCTCATGTTTTTTAGTCACATCATTATGTTAGTGATAAAATTATTATCCCATGATCATCCTTAACAATATAAGGATTTGGTCAACCACATTGGATATTAAATTTATAAAAATATATTTTTCCCTATATTACTTTATATTTTTATTTTATATGAGTTTATTGAGATTAAAATATTGAGGGGATATAGAAATTGACATGTAATAGAGATTAATTTCAAGAATGAAATTATAATAGTTACATTGATCCAACCAACCCTATTTCAGTGTTATGTCATATTCATAGGAACTTGACTAATAATATCATTTAGAATTACTTATTATATTTTTTATTCTTAAAAATATACGGCATTATGATTTTTGATATATTATTGATCATTTATTACTCATTCTCTTTCATCATAAAATTTCCAGTAGTAGTTACTATATCAATGTAAGAGGACCAAATTATTCCATTTCAATTACTATTTGATATTATTATCATGTATTTTATGATAATAGATCCATTCTATTTTTATTATTTAGATTTATTTTATATTATAGAATACTCAGTCCTTTTTATCTTCCCCTTTCCATAATTTGTTATCATTCCAAATTAATGGTTCCCAATTCTAGCATTACATTTCTAATTTTAGATTATTTGGTTATGTTTTATTTTTAGATTTTGTTTAATATAAATCCATGATTGTATAACAATTTTATTTTCATGAATTTTTCATATTATGGGTGTGAGATTAACCATTTCCCGCCATCAACCCATTTTAACAGGCCCTTGTAATGTATATGTAAGTGTTTCCTATTACATCCACATTATTTAATATTTATAATTCATTTCTTATAAAAAATTATAACCATCATTTTTATATAATTTTATAATTATATTTATAATTATTTCCCATTAAATAAATATATAATTAATTATATGTTACTTATTCTCTGTCATTTTTCCTCTCTTATAAGACATTGGATTTTTAATGTTGTGATTCTCAATCAACTTGTACTATCCATGAATTTAAATTAATATAAATTTGAAACATTACATGATTAATATTATTTATTTAAGTGAAAAATTAATTTAGTTTAATTTAATCCTATTATAATGGAATATATATTTATAATTATTAAACTAGAAAGATCATTACACGTTCATGAAATTATAATAAATTCATTATATCTTATTAAAAAAGAATGAAATATTGATATTATTATTAAATCCATTTGTATTATTATATTGAATAATGGTAAATATATATATGTAATTCATGTATAATAATGGCCTTTTTGAATAATAATTATAAAGGATATAAAAAATAACCTTAATATAATACTTAATTATTTTTAGAAATTTAGTTTTATTTGATAACCTTATTATTGTTATCTAGAGTTCTCTTTTCATATCATCATTTTTATAGTAATTTTGTATTTATATTTTTATATTTTACATAGTATTATAAATTCTTTAAAATTGATATTATTGTGGCATATAACCATATAAAATAATAAAATAATTGTTACTAACTTAACTCTATTTATGCATATAATTAGAATCTAATAAATTGATAAATAATATTTTAACAATAATGTAACATTTTATTAGGATTTTAAAATATATATAATAATTAATATAATTTTTGGATAATTTTTTTCATATACAATTTGGCTAATTCAGAACTCTAAAAAACTGGTTTATATTGTAATGTAATGAGTTTCATACTAATATAATATTATGGTTTATTCATTAAATTTAACGAAAAATTACATTTCAAATATATATGTAGTATTATTTTACTATATGTACATTATATTTAGATATGGTAGCCATTATAATTATAAAACGTTGAATAGTATAAAATGAATATTTTAGTATAATGTATGTTTCATGACATATCACGATATAAATATTTTTCAAAAAATTATAATATTTTTTTAGGATATACAATTTATTCAATGGGTTTAATAATCCATTTAAATACAATATACTTAATTATCAAATGTATAATTAAATTTTCAGTGTCGATGTTATATTATATTTATATATATATAAATATATTTGATTCATTACATTGTATATATATTATTTTCAATGTATCATTCTATTTTGGTTTTCATAAATTTTAAAATAGACCTATATATGTTAATAATAAAATAAGAAATTTCATATTATTCAGCATTAATCATTGTATTGATCCAAAATAATAAAATAAGAAATATATTATTTAATGTTACCCAACTAACTACTAAAACAAAAACCTTCCCTCATCCCCTCCCTCATCACATCTAAAACTCTTAATTTATCTATATGTATATTTTATTATCCTACTCTAAACACACCATTAAAAATTATTAAGGCCCTACTCTAGATAAAAGATCCACATTTGAAGGCTATAGACTAATTATGATGGAGGTGACTGAATGAACATTGTAAGGGTTCCAATGTATTTGTTTCCATTCTTATACTATGGCCTTTTTAAACGAAACACTTCCCACTCTTATTAGTATATGATGACTAAATATCCATGTTTTTAACATACCTTTAACAATTTATTGATTTTACATTTCCCATAACCTCTCCTCAAACCATTTTTTATAAGATATTACTATGACGAAATACAGGTTTCCAAATAGATTCTTTTTCCACATCGTTTACCACTTCCCCTTTTGAAGAAATATTTATTTTTAAATAAAAACATAAAAATAAAAAAAATATCCTGTAAAGATTTCATAAATCAATATATTTTTATTATTTTTCTATTTTTTTTAAATCTATTTATAAATAACATTAACAAATAGAAGTATTATACTACCTAAGTGAACGATGCTATAGTTTCACATTTTCGTTTATAGATACTAACTAAAATGAATATAATGATAAAATATGACATGAATAATAAAATAATATTATATTTGTCACACCCCAGCCACTAATTTCTTTATTTTTTTATTTATTTATTTTCTCACAATTTTTTCTTCCAATTTTGGGATGAACCAGATTAAAATTTTAAAATTTAATATGTTTTCTCTCATCATATAGTGTGGGCATTCAATTGCAACATGTTTTACAAAAACATGGTAGAAAACCTTATTTATATTTCATTTTGTGTATGGTTTAGTGAAGAAAATTTTTCTTAAAAATAATTAATACCATTACATATAATACATTCAAGTTCATTTTTTTTGTGAACGGTTAATGTTCATAGGTAGTGCATGGTTTTGGAAAAACTATACAGATCATAGTGGAAACTATGAAAGTGGATCTTACTTGTGAAATTTATATTTCCCATTTCTGCAATAGTTATAATAAACTATGTGATAATACTATAAGGTTCTAATGTTTATAATAGATTGACTATATAGTTAGTGTATAGTTTGGTAAATCATGCGGCAAAAACATACAGTTTTACCAAAACATATTTTTTTTAAAATTTATCTTATACATATCTTCAAACTAAATCCCTCAACCCTATATTATCTCCTTATTCATCTCACATGGAATATTTCTCTCTTTACCTTTGATTCCACTCTCTTTATTAGTGATTCTTTAGCATTTCATCAAGAATTTGGGTCGATTTCTCATGGTAATCACATCTAGTTATTTTCTCCTCATTTATTCCTCCTTGTTTATCTTTTATCATTCCATGGCAAGCTTATAGTAACCTAGGTCCTCATATTAATCAATTTATTAAATTAGTTGTTTTATGATTTAATGATTTTTCTTGGTTCTTAGTGAGTTATTATTACCTTCTATGGATTGATTATTACCTCTCTCAATGGAAGTTGTGTATTGGGGTACACTTCCAATTCCATTAACCATTAAATTTCTCAATCATGATTAGTTTAATGTTTAAATTCATGAATTGGATATAAAGTGTAACAACCCGAGATTTTATGAGATATATTATTTTTAATTTCTGTGATGTGTTCTATTATACACTACACTAAGATTATCTTGTGCTATACACCGTATTAGCTTGCAGTATACGCAACACTATTCTTGGATCGTGTTACACAAAATTTCAAGTTCGTTTGATAGAAGTCATTCTACGCAACATTGAGTGTATATATATATATATATTCAATGTATAAATGAAATATGGTTGGATTCTGTTATACAAAACAAAAATGGAGTCTTTCACAACACGTAATTCTAACTTGGCTTGATTTACACGCAATCACGACCTTCCTTGATATCTTGCGTTGTACACAATACTGAGTTTCACTAAACAACGATATGATATTAAAATATTACTAAAAATTATCCGTTATGAATAGTAATAACCACTTTTTGAAATTTTATAAATTTTATTTTATAAAATGGATTTCATTTTTGGATTCGGAATATTGTAATTATCCTAGGGTGAAATTTTGGTATTTTTCTGAAAACTTTCAATTTTTGATGAATAGTGAAAACACTACGTTACTATTTAAAAACCGATTTGTTATTTAAATAATTATTTATTTTATTTAAATTTATTTTAGGTCAAAATTGATACATAATACCTATATATGTTCAATTTAATTCATTGGATTCATTTTATATTAATTTTAGATATATAAAAATTTTATTGAACTTTTCACGGTCTTTTACCCACCTCCTAGGAGAATTTGCAAATTTACATAAAACATAATTTTACCACTTATGTGAGTGAAATTTCGAAAATACGAGAGACATGGTTGATGACAGTAAGTAAAATTTGGTTCAATGAGATGAAAATAATTTTTGGTGAATAGTAATGTTTTACTTTTATTTACCATGGTTAAAAGTAAATAGGGTAATTAAGGGTTAAAATGATATTATTATTACCCTAACACATGTATTAATTCTGTTGGATAAGTGTAATTCGACAAAAAACAACATTAGGGATAAAATATTACCATTTAGATCCACTTGGATTAGATTAGGATATTTAATATTATTTTATTTAAAGAATAGTTAAAATAGATAAAATCAATGTTTAATAACTAAAAAAAATTTAATATAGGGTTGTATGTAACACCCCAGGTAAATAAAGAGTATGATATTTTCACATTTATCCATATTTGTGAATAAAATATTAATATAACTTTAAAGGGGATGTTATGCTCGATGGCGTACCCAACACGCAACAATGAGTTTCTTGGGAATCTTACATTGCACTCTAATAATAAAATAATATTATTTTAAATGGTAGTTAACACCTAGCTGTTGTGATGGTGGGAATTAATAGAACTAACTAAAAAATGATTATATATGTTTTTCAAATATTCTTACTTTTTACAATAAATGATAGAGGATTAAAAAAGTGAATGAATCCAATTTTAAGTGTAAACATTCTAATATTCGTTAAAAGGTCGATTAACCGCCTTTTGATGGAGAAGCTCTTTTAAATCCACTTTTTGACAATTTTATGTGTTATATTTGACAATATTAAATTCTTCTTTATAATCAGAAAATCAAAATTTACTTTGCATAAATTTTTTTTATTTTTTCCGAAAAAGTTCAATTTTTAATGAATAGTGACAAATGTTGTATTTTAATCTAAAACCACTTTTTAATATAATTTATTTATATTATTAGGTTATATTTTTAATTGGTTTTAAAGTGAAATTAGAATATATTTTTACCATTTAATCAAATAGTGGTCATTGGAATTAATTTTACTTTAAAATTTGACTTACACTAGTGTTAATCTTTTGATATATATTGTTTCTTAAAAACACGCTATTTGTTCTCACTGCAGGAATTAATTATTAAATTAATTAATGCAACTTATATGTTATGAATTTTGTAAAATAGACATAATTTATGAATTTGGAATATCAAATATATCTTAGGATGAATTTTTGGTAATTTTCTGAAAAACTTTAGTTTTTAATGAACAGTGAAACCACTAAGTGGTACTTATAAGTACTGATTTTCTGTTTAAATAAAATTTTGCCACCTTTGTGTTTTGAATTTAAAAAATCCGACATACATGGTTATCATTAAGAAGTAAAATGTGGTTCAATGGGATTAAAATATTTTTTTGGTGAATAGTAACTTATTAAGTTTTAATCGCGATTAGAGGTAATTAGTGTAGTTTAAGGTAAAAATAATGTTTTAATAATATGAAATGACCTAGACACATGTCCTAACCTCATTTAATGAGTCATGTCCAACCAAGAAAATCCATGGGTCAACTTGGGGACCCCATGGAGCCACTTTGGTTGGAAAATGACATAAATACCTTTTTATTTAATGTTAAAATTAAAATGACACAAACATGAGTTGTTTTACTAAAACAATTTTTAAATGGGGTTATACAAGTCATACTTTTTACTATAAATATCCATTGGAAAGATAAAAAGATTTCCTACTTCATAGTATTTTTTTTAATTTTTATACATTAAATAAATTAAATTATTTATGACATCATGATGATGCAGCGATGACCTCATTATTTAACGATTTAAATAAAATGGGAAGATAATGTAAAATATAATACCTACACTAGTAAAAAACATATTGGATGGGTGTATTTAGAACCCTTATCACCTTATCCTCGAAACACATCAATCTAGTACCATTAAAATCCGAAACGCATTCTAAAATAAAGTAACATTTTTTTACTTTCCAAGAGTTCCCCTCCTCTCCTCTTATAAAAGGCCCCTAACTCTACCTCCTTACCCACACTTCCAATGCCTTTGTCTCGGCTAACCCCTGCCAATTTTGTCTCTCCACTTCCCTATCTTACTCCTTGAAGCCTCACTTTGGGCAGAAGTCTTCCCAAGGAAGCCTTTGAGCTCAAACCAAAGGGAGTTACCCGATTTTAAGGTAATGTCTTCACTTGTGTTCTTTTGTGTTATTTTGCTTCTCCAACCCCCTAAAATCTTTTTATTCCTTTATTTTGTAACAACACCAGTATCTTCCATATACTAGGATGTTTTTATAATAATTATTCGAGCTACACTTACACACACCTACATCTAATGGTTAAATAACATACGGTTTCCATGGATGGCGAATTTCTGCCTCCTGAAATGATGATTGTTCAACATTCTTTTAACACCTTCAAAGGTGGCCATTAAGATGAAACTATATTTATATATGATATATAATATGTTTATGTTTTCCTTAAGATTCTGTATTTTTCATTTTGGGCATGCCTTTATGGTTTCCATTATGGGTAAACGCGATATCTTCATTTAAGGAAGTGCGGACTACCGCCCCCTCAAAGTGATTTGATTCGTTAATAACATATGTGGGATGTATAAAGGATGGAGTTATTATATTATATATGATATTAAAATGGAATTATAATATACCTTTATATCATTATGATTCCATTTCCTAAAATACAAAATAGAAATGGAAGCAGCGTTCATGCGTACGTACGCCTTACCGTCTCCATTAACGGTGCATTTCATTTCTTACCTCTAAATGTTGTGTAATATTATAAATTCATGCATGTACTGGGTATATATTATATATATGATATATATGATATCTAAATCATGAATAAAATTCTGTATATAATGGATACATGAACAACTTGTAATTATAAAGGGTTTATTTTTGACTCAAGTACCAATGATCGTTAAAACGACCATTATTAACTTAAATAATTACATAGTGTTCATGACATGGAAATAAGTGATATAAAAGGAATAATGAACTTGAAAAAGGTTCTTAAACAAGTAGAAATTACCCCAAGTTTATTATTCAAGATATTAAAGAACGATCGAGTCAAGTCGGACCCGAGGTAAGGGATCCAACCTCTCTCTTTCTTTTTAAGTACTCTCCTTTATGTCACTTCTTTTAAGCTCCTCTTTGTTATGAAGGGGGGTGTTATTTTATATTAATATTGATGTAAATTTTATTGTAATATTATTAGAGACCCTATTTGATCTCATCAATCCATTTTTGGAAGTTTTAAGTGGCGTCGTTAGGCTGCCGAGTCTTTGTAAGGGATTTTTCATCTCACTTTTAGTCCCGTGAGATTTATGCTACATTTGCCACCATTTCCTTTGAGTGGTGTATGTACTTCCCATTATTATACTCTTTTTATAATATAATTTAATTTATGGGTATTTACATATTCATTGTATGAACCTTCTTCAATGGGGTGTATGTTTCGAAAGTTACCCAAGTCGGTAAGGGAACCTTTCACCCTCCTCTTTTAAAAGACTTCCTTTGTTATGTCTTTTAATTCACATACTATTATGTTGGGATATGTTATTATATATCCTTATTTATGTAAATTTTATGTCCAAGTTATGAGGTACCCTTTTTTCTCTCATCAAATCTTTTTCTGAATTTTTAAGTGACGCTGTTAGGCTGTCGAATTTTTGGAAGGGAACTTCTTAACCCAATTTTGATTCTTTGGGATAAACTTCTACTCCTTGAATATGTCATTCTGTGAATATGTGTGAATGTCCTCTAATTGTTTTGAAATTAATATCCACTTATATTTGGTGTATTAGTTTGTCACACATAATTATGTAATTGATTTATCCTTAATCCAAGGATACCGTCTTTATATGGGACTTTGTCTCAATCTCCTTTCATTCAGGCAGATTTTGTTTTATACACAACCTTCTTTTATACGGTGTATAAACCCCTTTGACTTTTACGTTTATTCAAAAGTAATATTTTTTATATTAAGCATTTAATAAATGACAAAAGGGAATGTTTTTGTCGTACGTATGCGGCGACAATGACTTCTTTGCCGCCGTGACCATTATTTGAGTTTCAGCTTCCTCTACAAGCTATACCTTTTTTTTAAAAGAAAAATAAATACCATGTTTTACTTTTATTTTATTTTGGTATTGAAAATGGTTTTCATAATGTTTTTATATCAATGTGTTGTATTGATATCTTGTGATTGAAAGGTGGAAATGTTATGTTTCCTGTATGCATGTTTTATGTGATACGATTATATTGAGGTTCTTGAGCATTATTATGAAGATGGGTGGTTCCGTGATAAACTAAGGGCGGGTGAGACCGATATAGCTCTCCAATGCATTGGGTAATGCGAAGGAGTGAAACATTAAGGTTTCTACGAAGATATTTAGGGAATATACTATGGTGGGTATTCCAAACATAACCAAGAGGGTTACTCCCTACGTAAGAATGTTGTGAATGCCTCAAGTTACCTTTTATGTCTTATGATTTCTATGATTTATTCATGATTTTATGAGGTATGTTAAAGTTATTATGATTTATGGGTAAAGTATGATTTCATTATTTTGTATATATCTACTCATGTTTCCTTTCCATACTTTTTATAACCCTTACTGAGATTTTTATGCTCATCCTAAGTTTTTGAAATTTTTTCACAGGTCAAGGGAAAGGTACATGATGTGATGATAGTGTCAAGGAAGAGTCAAGAAAGAATCCATGTTTTATTTTAAATATGTTTCCATTTATTGGAAAAATGAATACTGTCTTTTATGTAACAACTTTGTTTAAATTTGGAATGTAATGCAAGTTTCATGATCTAATTCTCTAAAACTCTAAACCTAAAAAGATCCTCAATGTGTAATCTTGTAATAACTCAAGATTAAGTAAGGATTAAGGCTGGGGCCTTATATTGTACATAAGATACATTCTACTATAAATATTCATTAAAAAGATAAAAATATTTCCTACATAATGGTATTTTATTTGCAATTTTTAGAATTTAAATAATTTAATTTATTAATGACACAATGATGATGCAGTAATTATATTATTAATGAAATATTGACATAATTTATGTTATAAATACCCAAATAAATGTAATTTGATAATTTTTATGAATTAAAATAATTTTATATATTAATATGACATGTTATTATTGATTTAATTAAATATTTTTGAACTAATCTTTCTGTTATGAGTTTTACAAAAATCAATTACCAAATAGTGTCAAAATTGACATAAAATAGTTTTTTAAAAAAATATTATATTATTAATTGTTATTTTATTCCTAAAAATCTAAGGATCGGCCAAATAAATTAGATAAAGTTATATATATTAATAATAAACAACTTGGGGTTCGTTTGGCTTGTTATAGTAAGTTTATTAAACTTATAGTGTAAGAAAACAAGAAGACATGGTAAAAGTTAAATTATCTAACTTAAAGTTAAATCTAAATGATAAGGTTAAAATAGAACCCTAAACTTGTCTAAATTCTATTGGATGAGAGTATTTATACCCATACCCACATTAGATTCGAAATAAATCAAATTGGAGCTATGAAAAACCGAATATGACTTTATAATAAAATAATATTTTTAGTTTTTCCTAAGGTGCCCCTCTCCTCCCTTATAAAAGGGCACCTCCTCCCTCTAATCCTCACACCTCTTTGAGCCTTCACACTCAGCCAAACCCTGAACAATTCTCTTCTCCACTTCCCTAGAAACATCCAAGAGGTCCTGGGTTTCTTCAATGACCAATTTTAGTTCCCTAAAAGGAGGTCTCAAAGAGGCGCTTCAAAGAAGAGGTAATGCCCGTTACCAATTCTTTCAACTTTATTTCTTCTTCCACTTATTATTCTTCTTTAGTTGTTTCATTATGAAGTAATAACATCAGAATCAATAATATACTGATATGTTATTATAAGTATGAAACAACCCTATTTCCCCATCTATCCATCCTACGGAAAACGAAATCACCACGCGTGCGTACGTACGGATTACCGTCTCCACGCCGTGGTGTAATCTATTTTCCCACCACCACCTTACTTGGATGGGTATAATGGTGAAAATAAATAATGATATATGATTATTGTAAAGTGGTATTGATTCTGAAATAGTATACATATACTCCAATAAAATTCCACGATCATGGGAATGATATCATCGCTCGTGCGTACGTACAGAATACCGTCTCCACGAACGCGATGAGATTCATTTTCCATGATTAACCATTAAAGAATGATTATAAAGTATATATAATGAATAATAATTAAATATATGACATAATGAAGTTACTGGATTTATGTATACATATATATATATATATATATATATATATTTCATCTACTTACTTCCATTCAATTCAATAAGGAAACGAAAACAGCGTTCATGTGTACGTACGACCTACCGTCTCCATGAACGGTGTATTTCATTCCTTTTATCGATCAATTATATATATGAATATGATGAATATATATTATATATAAATAATTTTTTACAATCTGGAATTATGTAAATCAGGATATAAGTAATAATATCAAGAATGATAAGTCAAAACACATACGATAAATGAAACGATTTTACCCAAAATGCTACTTTAACATGGAATTTACAAAAGAACAGGTAATATAAAGTCATAAGTGAAACATATATGATATCATAACAATTAATATGATTATGTAATAATTCAATGAAATTATTTAAATCATTATACAAGAGGTTCGGATCCATACGAAGCATATCGGACCTAAGGTAAGGGATAACTTTTCCAATCTCGTTCTTATCCGAGATTGTTTATTCGTAAGTATTTACTGGGGTTATTGTTCTCATCCATGTCCATGTTTCCTAAAAATAGTTTCATGTTTGTTTAAGGTCCTTTTTACCCATTTTTGACTTTTACTACATGGTATGTATGGAATATTTCTTTTACGAGGTACTTTTTGACTTTTCCGGCAAAAGTACAAGAAGAATGTTTTTTTAACTTATACGGCATGAAAGGATTTTTACGGTTTTATAAAGCCTTATTTTCATGAAGCTTCCTCCAAAATATTCCATGACTATTTTAAACAAAATATTTTTCTTTTAAAATTTCATGACGTTTTGTGAAAAGAAATTGATTTCGAAGAAGAAAGGATATTTTCCTCAAGAATTCATGTCAAGTGTTTTATCAAAACCATTTTCCATCTAAAATGACATTATTTCATATGTGTATTTTTCAAGTATCATGTATCTATGATTTACATGGTTTCACTTTTCTTATTATGAAATGATATCCATTTATTTTATATGGATTATGTGGTGATGGGATGATGTTTATGAAAACCATTTTATTTGTTGGGTTATTATGAAGAATGTATGTTTATTTTGTGTCACAAGTAAGAATGATTTCATTATGAGATGGGTGGGACCTATATCTGCCTCCAATTCATTGGGTAAAGATTTATATCTCATGATATAGAAATTTCTATAATGACAAGTTAAACCGGTTCAGTAATACAGTACTAGAACGAGGAGTGAACTCGATTCAGAAAGGGACTTTGTCCACTAAGATGGTCTTGGTAGCAATGCCTTGAAAACTATGGAAATCATAATATGTGCTTAATGGTTTCCACAATTACATGTTTTACTCCAATTCTATTTTATCATGCTTAATGTTTCTTTATGATCTACGCCTCACGTACTTCCATGTTTTATGTCATTTCTCAAGCTTTTGATGTTTAAACATTATGTTCATGTTTTTAAGTTCAAATGTATTTGATTTGTTTTATTTTATCCATGATTACCCTTACTGAGCATTTTAGCTCACCCTTTATATGTTTTCTTTTCCCCAGGATATAAAGAAAGTTTTTAGGTAAGAAAACAAAAGGGGAAGATCGATAAGGGAGATGTTGAAGATCTATCAACAAGATTAGATGTTTATATTCCGAGTTTCCAAAGACTCTAAACTATTATGGTCCTTGTGTGTCTATTTTTGTTATGTATTAAGTATTCTGAAAAAGTAATGTAGTGACCATGTACGTCAAGTTTCAGGTCTCTACATAAAGTGATATTATTAAATTTATTGAAGATTATATAGAAAGAAAACTACGTTTTTACTCAGTTTAAACTGAATAAAAATGTTTTTCCCTTTTAAATTGATTAGCTTAAAACTGAATTTCTTTACAATGCACACAAGAAGTTTGATAAAATTCATAAATGGTCATTATTGATGAATTTTTATATTTCATGTTTTGTAGTATTCAAAAAAAATTTACATTTTTCTTTGAATCTTGTATGGTTTCCATTATTCTTTAAAAATTTTCCACATTGTTTTATTTTTTAATTAATTTTTGAAAGGAATGGTCCACACTTGTTTATTAAATAAGATGAACAATGAATATGAAGCTTTATTTTTTTTAATAAAATAGAGGACATTTCCCTTGGCATAAGACACATTTATTATATAGATGATTTTATGACTAAGAATTTATTCCTAAGTGAGATTATCAAGAGAGAGGCATGTGTATGGTTTCTAAGTTGTGTATTTAGAGATGTATTTATATCAATATTTGTTTTTAAATGTGTTATTGTCTCACCCTAATTTTATACATCATGGTAAATCAAGAGTTTCTTATAGATATTATTATAACACATGTTGTAACAATTTAGGAACATGATCTTACTAGTGGAATATAGTATATTGTTCATCCTACTTTTGTTATATCCCCTAAGTTAGGCCATCTTGGGAAGGACTAAGTGTCAGGGTTGTTAGATTTAACCATTCCTACTGATTTGGATAGATCATATTATAGTGTGATATTTTCTTTCCCTAAACCTCTGAGTTTTCTATGATCAGTGGTACATTACTATATTCTATTTAATACATTTAAATTATTACTATGATAATTGGATATCAATTTTTTTACTTTTACCATAATATTTTGTTTTATTATTATTATTTTGTTAATTTATTCTGGTAGAATTGGTATTTATTTTGTAAAAATAAACTGATGGATTCATATTTTGTATATGATTTGGAACATTTCTCTTTCCTTTTTATCCAATATTCAAAATAATATCACTTTATAAATTGTTAAAACCTCTATATTTGAAATGGTATTGTTTTAATGAAAAAGGAAAACATAATGTTATTATATTTTCATTTAAATATATAATCCTATATTTTGTAAATTTTATTTCATACTAGCTTCAAATAGATCTTTAATTTAAATTCATGGTGTTAGGTGTGGTTTATTTTGGAATAAATACATGGTTTTTTATCATGAATACATATATATATATATGTTAAGTTTAGAATATAGTCACTCATGAAGTACTTACAGTACTATAGTTGGATGGTAAGTTGTGGAGTTATGTGGATACTAGGTTTAGTATTGTATTGGCTTCTTCAGTTTTTTTATCCTCCATGTTGGATAACCTTTTATAAAATTCATCATTTATTTTTGTGTATCTCATAATATAAGGGCTAATTCATTTTTTATTCCACGTTTAGTTTTTCTTATTTCTAAAATTGATTATTTCATTTCACACGAATCTATGATGTATAAAGTGTTCATGCATGACATCTAGATGGAAGCTCCACATTAAATATTATTCTTCCACAATAAATCATTCCCATTGGTTATAATTTTAATCCATGGTGCATGTCAATAGTGAAGGGGTATTGTTAATGCCACTTGGGAAAGTCACTGGCTAATTCGAGTGCCTGTATTAGGGGTGTCACAAAGATGGTTCATGAAAAGGTGTTATCAGATTACCCTTTTTTATTTGTGTGTGTTTGGTAAACTAGTGTTAAGACTGTTAGAGTTCAACTGGTAGTAGATTCAATAGTCCAACTAACTCTTACTCTCAATTAACCATGAGATGACATAGTATTTCAGGTTTTATGTATTTAATTTTAATCATTCCTTATTTATTATGGATTTTTTTCTCTAGGATGGGGATATTTTGGATTTTATCCAAGTTATATAGGCGATTCATATTTTCCATGTTTTTGAGGTAAAAAGGGAGGAAGAATTAGAGGCACACAATTACCCCCACATGGTATGGAATTCCATCTAAGGACTATGAAAATAGTCTGGTTTTCCTTCTAGATTTAGTTTCTTGATTAGTACATGGTTAACAAAATGGTGTTTCCAAATTGGGCATAGCTACTACCCCCTCTAAAATAATCATACTCATTTATATATTTTTTAGGGTTATTTTTTGATGTTATTTATTGATAATTAATGGGGATTTATAAATAAAATAAATATTTCAAATGGAGTAAAGGGAATATTTTTTAAAATTCTAGAGTCATTTTAAGAAGTTTTTAAACAAATAGTTATTTTTTGGAATGATAGAAGCTAGTTTTACAACAAAAGAGACGAATTTTTTAATGATATTTGTATTTTCCTAAGTGTAAATTCTTAGAGTTTTATGATGTGATAAAGTTATGATAATAAATGTGAGGTTTTGAAATTTATTAAGATGATTTATGAAATGTTTTAAAACAAATATTTTGTTCTAAAATGTTACAAGAAGAAATAATATAATTTTTTTAAAATTACACATTGATGTTTTTATGTGTAATTATGGAATTTATAATGGGGATGGAATAAAAATTATAAGAATGAAATGATTTTAGAACAACTAAGTGTTTAAATGATGCGTTTTGAAATGAAACCTTATGGTTTATAACATGGTTGTGTAGTTTTGAAATGATTTAAAGTGTAATATTGATTTTGTTTGGTGATAGTAACTTATTTCTTAGATTTGTTAGTGTGAGTTAGAAATCATATTTCATTAGATGATATTATATGTTTATAGATCATTCAAAGTATTATATTTATTTTTTTATTTGAATAATGCTTCTAAAAAGTTCTGAAGGGATCATCGAACCCCAAAAACCTTTGATATTCCTTTAGATTCATACATCATAGGACTCAAGTATAACCTTATTAGTAATTGATTCATCCCATACTCTAAGTGGTGTGGTGAATAAAACACTTATTATTACTTTATCATGTTAGTGGTTGATGTATCATTTTATATTTTATTATAAAAATATGAATTTATCCATACCTTACTATGTGAGTGTTCCCATCTAATCTAGCTCCCTTGTTGATGTTATCAGTGGTGGAATGTTGGTGAACTTTATTTCTAGGGGTTAACCTTGGGTGGGTCATACCCCTACCAATTTTTTTCTTAGTGAAGTTACACTATTATATGGGGAGAAACTTTTTTATAGTCTATTGTGATAATATTTGTAAGATAATGAATGTTCCAAAGATGGGAAATTCTAGATGTTAACTTTTTCATTTGAAATTTAGTAATTTTTTTTTTATTCAAGACTAAAGGATTTCTGTATAATTTGAGACATACACCGAACAATCATGTATTATTTTATTTATAATGTTGAGTATCTCAATTTGAATTATAAATACTTTCTAATTTGTAATGATCATCCTTTGTGAGATATGATAGAGTCGCATTTTGAAAGATTTCCAATTTCATGATTCTAGATTTTTTATGGATGGGTCTGGGGTTTATCTTCCATGTTTATTGTTTCTCCTGTGGGGAGATAACAGGTTCCATCTGGTGATGTTCTTATCAATTTACCTTTATTTTATTAGTTATTTTTTCTTCAATTGAATCTTGGGAATAATTTATTGGTTTGGGATAGTTCATGTTTTGGATCAATTCTGAATATAGTAGGAAGACCACTATTTATGATGCATTCATTATTGAGATTTAATTGTTTCATTATGATGTGTAGTGCTTGATTCCCTAACCTGGACCTTATTTTAATATGACATTAATTTAATTGGTTACTTATCTTTTTATTATCCTTTTTAGGTATTTATTTATTTTCCATTATGAGAGGATTTTGGAGATTGTGATAAACTCACATTTATGATGATGATAAAATTAATATTATATACTTGTTATTTCAAGAGTTAATATAAGATGAATTGAGTTTTATAGAAAAATGTGTACCATTTTAGTTAGTATCATATACTTTTTCTCGATTATGGTAATGGTGTTCCACAACTTTTAAAATTGATTTCTCATTAAGGAGGTTAAGCCTCATAGTTCCCTTTGTTCATCCTATCTTTCTGGGACTTTTTGCATGTATAATGTGTTATGATTGGGATAATTTTCACACCCCGACCTTTTTATTGTTATTTTATATTTATTTATTTTATCTTAATTTTTTTCTTGGGTTTTGGGCATAAACTGAATGAAATTTTCAATATTCATGATGTTTTCTCCCGTCGTGTTGTTGAGGTGTATAGTTAACATATGATTTACCAAACTATACTAACTAAACTTCTATAGGATGAATTTAGAACATTATTTAGTTTACATGGTTTATAACAAACCATGACCATAACCTTTTGTAGAACACTTTCAAATTCATTTTTAATGTGCATGGGTAGAACATGGTTTGTGTAATACTACATGGTTCTTAATAGAAACATTGATAGTGACAATTATGAGAGATTTTTTTGGAAAATTGATTATTAACAGTTTGAAGAAACCATTTTGTAAAAGTGTGAGGGAATTTATTTCATAATAGAGGGGTTTTAAAATTTGGTGCACAATTTGGTAAGTTATGCAGCTAAACTATGAAACACTCCCAGAGCCAAAAAAAATCGAAAATGATTTTATATCTCCTCAAATTAAATCCCCTAACCCTTAATTATTTCCCCATTTGGCTTATAAACACATGGCCCTCCTTTCTTTTTTATTTCCCTCATTCTCATGGTTTTTTCCAAAATTTTCATTAATCATTTGGATCGATTTCTCACGATAAGCACTAGTAGTTATCTTCTCTTTATCTCTTCATTATTTTTTATCTTTTCTCTTTCCTTGTAGTGGCAATGAAAAACTTGGGAAACCATTGATTTGTTTTTTAAATAGTGATTTCCATGGTTTTAGTGTCATTTTTGAGTTTTATTTTCCTTTTGGGGATTTATTATTTTCTCTATTGTTAGAAACAATGTGTTGAGGTAGGTTTGAATTATCCTTCAAATTTTAGAACCTTGATTGATTTCATGTTAAAATTTATTCTATGGATATAAAATTATAGTATTAATTTTTTTATGATTATTTGGGATGAAAACTTTGTTTTTAGTTAGTTTAGATTGAATGAAAAGGTGTTTACCTTATTAATTTATTACCTTAGAACTATTTTACTTTACCATGTACACAAAATTCTTGAAAAAATGTTCAAATAGCTTATATAATTGATTTTTGATATTTCAAGAGATTTGGATTTCAAAAAATTTCCAAAATGGTTTATTGAATCTTTTAGGGTGTTCCTATTTTATTAAAAATTTGCATTATAGAATGTTTCTTTAAATAAAATTGTTAAGTCCCTTTTGGAATTTTAAATAGGAGTTTCTAGATGAAATTTACCTTGTAATATTCCATTTTCCTTATTTATTTAAGGAAATGGATAAGAGTATCCTTGGTATTAGATACATTTATTATATTAGTGATTTTGTGAGAAAGGGACTATTTTTAAGAAGGTTGATCTAGATTGTGGCCTTCATATTATTTCTACTTTATATAACAAACATATATTTATATCCATATTTTGTTTTTCTGGGATTATTGGATCACCCCCACTTTATTAATAATGGTAAACAGAGTGTAGTTAGTGGAACTTATGAAAACACATGTTACACTAGTTTAACATCATGTTATGACTAATGTCCTCTAGAATTGTGTTTTCCCTACTTTGGGAATTTACACCACGTTTTTAGAAAATGGGGGAATAATTGAGAATTGGCATGGTTGAATTACATCAGGAATTCCAACTTCGATGGATCATGTTTTAGTATATTTAGATTTTTCATCTGATCTCCATTGTTTCCCAAATCACTGGTACATGACTAGATTGAATTTGATATGTTTAATTTATTATTGTGATGATAAGATATCCTTATTTATGTTTTCAATACATTTTTTTTATTATTGTTATGATTTCCTCAAGATGACATGGTAATACTTTTTTAAAAAGAAATGGGTGAATTCATGTTTCTGGAATGGGTTGGATCATCTTTTTTTATAAAACCATCAAAAGACAATTTCCTACAATATATTAACCTCCATGTTTGAGATTGATTTTTTTTAGAGAAAATAGAGAAACATATTGTTATTTAATTTTTATATGATTGAGAAAAACCTATGTTTTATAAATTATATTTCAAAAATAACTTGAAATGGATGTTCAATTTAAAGGGATTCCTGAAGTGTGGTTTCTTTTTGGATGTATGCTATGATTTTATGCTCACACACACATATATATAATTGTTTTAGGTTTAGAATCTGGTCTCACATGAAGTCGTTTTGTTATTGTAGTTAGATGGTAACTTATAGATTCATGTAGAGACCATGTTGTGTATTGTATTATTTCTTAAGTATTTGATTTTATCAACGAATTCAGCTACCCCAGTATCATATTTTTATTTTAGGGTTGTGTATTAATTGAGTTGGATGATTTTTTATTTTATATTCCTTTTTTGAATTTTTATATTTCTAAAAAGGTTTATTTCAATATTTATAGATCTCTAACATATAGAGTCTTCCTTACAAACTTCCAGTGGAAGGATCTGTGTTGAATAATAGTATTTTGGGTGAAATTATCCCCATTATTTATTCTTTGAGACCATATTTCTTATCATTGGTTTTAGGGGACCTCTAATACCCCTTCTATACATCACAGTCCATCTCGTGTGCCTTGATTAATAGTGGCATATAATTTTTTCATGAACATATGTATAATTAAATAATAATAAAATAGGTATGATAAAAATCATAATAAATATAATAAATAATTCCCATTTTAATAATATAAAACATTCTTACAAAAAATCTCTCTAATTTAAAAATATTTTTGGGAATATTTTGAAATATTTCACTACCTTGTATCTATAATGATATGAAAAATATACCTTAAAACCTCCACTTTTTATTGAAACATTGAATAATCCCCCATTAACCATTGCCATTGAATTAATGCAGATTTCGAATCGTGAAAGAAATTACTTCAAAACATCATAAAAATCGAAGATTAAACAAATAAATTTATAATAATTCATAATAAAATAATTAAATAGAATAGTATATATGAAATAAAATATACACAGTTCCCAAGGATGAAATTAAAAAAAAATATAATTTTAGTATCTATGAGGTTAGTGGACATATAAAGCAGACTGGTATATGAGGTAAGTGTTTCTTTTAAAATCCAAATCCATTTCAAATTATTATTCCCTAATATCCAATCTTCTCTATTTGTTTCTCATATCTGAGATCAAGAATATATTAATTATTATTTTCCTTTAATTTTTGATCAATTTACTTTCTCTTTTTAACAATCATGGATTTGTTTTTTATACATCACTTTTTTATAAAGAGGTTTTCCTACTTTTCAATTATTGTGGATATTTTCCCTATCACTCTTAACCCCCTACCGTCAATTTTAATTATTGACTTAATTATTCCATTATGTTTTTAAAAATTTTATCTTTTACATTACTAATGGTATAACCAAAAGTAATTTCTACCTTTAATTTATTTCTTTATGATAAAACATAATAAGTTTATAATAGAATATTTTATGATAGAATTATTCCTCTATATGATTCTTCATAATTTATACTCTTTTTAAATTTTATGATTATTTGACATTTAATTATTTTTTTAAAAAGCTACTGTGTATTATTTTTTGATAATTATTTCTAAAATTAACTTATTACGTAAACATAATAATAATGTCACCTAATGAAATGAAATGTCTTTTCAATAATTCTCATTCATTTTAAACTCTATTAATATCAAGATTCTTCTTTAAATTCATTATTTTTATTATATGTTCTATTCATTTTTCATTTTTTGAAATATTATTCTTTTAAAAATAATTCAAAATTTATTATTCATACTCAAAAATGAAATTTTATGTATTTATATCAACGTTTTATAAAAACTAAACAATTGTTTTCTTAAAAATTCTATAATTTTATATATTTCACAAGATAATTTTCCAGATAATTTTATATTCCACCATCTTACAACATTCTTGAATTTTATTATCTCAATTGATATATTTTTTATCAGAAAATGCATTCCCAAAATAATCCTTTGATTTATTATACAAGTTCCAATATATATGGGTTGTTTAAAAAAATTATAATTTCATGATGTTTTGTTTTATGATTATTATATTTCTCATCAGGGTAATTTCCTTTGAATTCAATTTATAATTCAGTTAGACATTCCAACCTTTCCATGATCACATATCACACTTATTTATGATCTAATTTAATACTTATTTGTCACATTGATAATTTTTTCCCACATAAACATCATTTAAGAAAACTCTTATCATATTTTCCAAAATTTCCCCATGCCATCATAGTTTATAAAGAGATTTTTATTGAATTATAAGGGTTCTATGAAGATAATTTCAAAAAACATTTAGATTTTGATGATGTAAAATGTACCTAGTTCCAAAAGAAATAAAACTTTTGATTATGGGTTTTTTAAGATTCATTTTATTTTTAAGGTGTATCTATATTTCTATAATAACCCACCTATTTATTTCACAATTAAACATAATTTATTCAATAAAATATTAACTTGAGTGGAAACTATTATTGTAAGAGAACTCAACAAGAGGAAGATGTTTATCCCATCATTTTTTGAAGTCCATCGAGAATGATCTCAACATTCCCTCAAGTGTTTGGATAGTCCGCTCAGATTGTCCATCTGTTTGAAGATGATAAGTTATACTGAAGTTCAGCTCAGTATTTAGAGCATGTCGAACACTGTTTTAGAACATAGATGTGAATCTTGGATCTCAATCACATAAAATAAAAAGGGGTACTCCATACAGCCTTACCAATTCTCTGGTAAATATGTATATATATATATATATATATATATATATCTGTGTGTGTGTGTGTCTATGTGTGTGCCAGTTGATCCAATGAGAAATCCTCTCGAATTGCAATGAAGTGTCTAGTCTTTGTAAGATGATCCACAACAACCCAGATAGCATTATTTCCTTTGGATGTCTTTGGAATTCTGGTGACAAAGTCCATAGTGATGTTCTCTCATTTCCTTGCTGGTATGGGCAATTGTTGCATCATCCCCTTAGGCTTCTGCCTCTCAACCTTCACTTGATGACATACCAGGCACTTTGATGTATACTCATCAATATCCTTCTTCATGTTATCCCACCAATAATTCTCTCAGATATCTTGATACATCATTGTGCTTGCTAATAGCATAGAGAAATTCTAACTATGTGCATCATCTAAAACTTCATTATTTAACTAAAGATTTTATGGAAAACATAGTCTTGACCCAAAAATCCCAATTCTCTCTTCATTAACATTTAACTCCAAGGGTTTTCCTTTTCTGATAGTTTCCACTTTCTTCTGAAATCCCACATCATCCTTTTTTAGCATCCTTTAACCTTTACAAAAGAGACAGTTGAGAAATCATTTTTTAAAGGATTGATTATGTTCCCTTCTTTATGATTCCCATGTCCACATTCATAAAATCTGATAATATTGGATCCTTTTCAATTATCATCAATGATAGAATCACTAGGTCATTTCTACTTAGAGAATATTCAACCTTGTTTTATTTCCCAGGGTGGTAATGGATTGAGAAGTCATAGTCTTTGATCAGATCTAACAATATTCATTAGATCATGTTCAACTATTTCCGTGTGAATATATAATTCATGATTTTTTGGTTTATATATATTTCACACTTCTCCCCAAAGATTTAATGTCACCAAACTTTCAAAGAAAATATTACTGAAGCCAACATTATATCATGTGTTGGATAATTTTTATCATGAACATTCAATTTACTTGATGCATATAAAATGACTCTATCATTTTACATAAACACCCAGCCCATGACCTTCTTCTAAGCATCACTGAATTCCACAAAAAGATCTCCACATGTGGATAATGTGAGAACAAGTGTAGTGATAAGCCTCCTTTTCAACTCCTTGAAGTTATATTCACATTTATCACTCCATGAAAACTTTACTCCCTTGTTAGTTATCTTAGTAACAGGGTTGTACAATCATTATAAATTTCTCACAAATCAGCGATAATATCCAACTAACCCCATGAAGCTAATGATATCTGTCACCGATGTTGTCTTTGGACATCCCTGAATTGTTGTTGTCTTAGAGGGATCCACATATATCACATTTCTTATGATGATATGAACCAAGAATGATACCTCCTTCAACTAGAACTCACACTTGTTTTACTTTACATAGAGCTTCTCCTTTTTCAAGGTCTCTAGTACAGTACTTAGATTCTCCTCATGCTCCTCCTTGGTTCTGGAGTAGTTTAGAATATCATCTATAAATACTACCAAAAATTGTTCAAGGTGATCTCTAAATACTCTATTAATTAAGTCCATGAAGATTGATGGAGGATTAGTGAGTCTGAAAGTCGTTACTATGAATTCAAAGTGTCTGTATCTTATACAAAAAGCAATCTTGGGGATATCCTCCTTCATCACCCTTACATGGTAATATCTCAACCACAAATACACCTTGGAGAAGTATTTTTTGTCATGTAGTTGATCGAACAAGTCATGAATTCATGTTAGATAATACTTCTTCTTTATCACAATTTTTTTGAGCTCATGATAATCTATGTGAATATGCATTGACCCATCCTTCTTGGAGAAGAGGACTGGTGCACCCTAGGGTGAAACACTTGGCTATATAAACCCTTTATCTAGATTCTCCTATACGTACTTCTTCATATCCTTAATCACTATAATATCCACTATATATAGAGTCTTGTATATTCTCAACACATCAGGTATAATATCAATTGAGAATTCAACATTTCTTCTAGGAGGAAGACCTGGCAATTCCTTGGGAAACACATTAGTGAAGTCCCCTGCAATATGAATCTCTGAAAGGAGGTTTCTTCCTTAGAATGAATCATATGTCCTAGATATGCATTCTCATAGGGTAGTAATATCCACGCTTGAGATGATGGTTCTAAATAAATTTCATCCTCCTCCTTGCACTTGTATAGAATTAGTGGTCGATTCGCTATATAGAGAGTGATTTCCCTCTTACGGTAATTTTTGTTTCCTCTATATAAGGAAATCCAATACATGCCAAGAATTGTACCAAATTCCACCAAAGGGAGTATGATGAGGTTCATTGGGAAGTTTAACACACAAATTATGATAGGGCAGTAGTTATATTCATGGGATGAAATGAGTTCCCCATTTTTCGTTCTCACTAACATCTTTACTTCTATGATTTGTAGTGGTGTTGAAATTGTTCTACTAAACTTTTGGGTTATAAAAGAATGTGTAGAACCAGAATAAAAAATTATGTTCACTGTTCTTGAATGAGTAACTAGAATATCTGTCAATACTTCCCTGTCGGGGTTCACTTCAGTGGTAGTGTTGGAAAAATCTCCCCCTTACTACCTTGGATGTTGTTGGTTGCCTCTGAAAACCCTTGGATTAGAGAACTAGTTAGAAAAGTGCCTTATTTCTTTGTAGTTGATGCAATGAACTACACATTGTGGGTAGAATGGAGTGTTCCTATCCTATATTGCAGTAGTGGGTTTTTCTCATTGGTATTAAATGGCCAGGTTCCCTTATATTTCACACCTAAAGTATTTCCTCATCCCCTTCAAGAAATTTCCAGGGTGCTTCTTTCTACACCTATGGCAAGTGGGGTGCTGGATTTTCTTAGAACCATTGGATTTATCCATCGGACCACTATAATTGAATTCCACCTTAAACTTCTTATCCCCATGAAACCCCTAATATTTTCCTATGTCCATTTAGATGTTGAGGGCACATAGTACAATTTAATCATATCTCTCAAAGTCACGGATCACAAAGGATTTCTATAGGATTGGTTTTAGCCTACCAAAGAAGCGGTCAACCTTGCATTTGAGAGTAATGAAAAATCTGGAGGCATATCATGCAAGCCTTTTGAAGTTTTCCTCATATACTCCGATGGATTAGTCGTCTTTTTTTCTTCATGTAAAGGCAGTCCCTTTCCATCTTAAGTCGGAGAGTGTGAGTAAAATATTTATCGACAAAATATTTTTCAAAAATCCTTCCATTCCAATGCCTCAATATCATCCTCAGGCATAATATTTTTTATCAATGTCCACCATTTATCAACTTCAACCTCCATACGATAAGCAACCAGAATAACCTTCTCTTGTTCGGAATATTGAAGGATGGATAAAATATTTTAAATGGAGTAGATCCATTATTCAGCAATTGAGGGATTGGATGATCCATTAAAATTAGAAGGCCTTTGTCTCATGAAGATATTTATTGTGAATTATTCTTTCCTATGGGGGGTTAAAAATTCATATTGACCCATGTTTCTATTCAAAACTTGAGTTAACTAAGAGAGTATCATGAAAAAGTTCGTGATTCCCACTCCCATCGGATTGGGCATCTCATTAGAACAGTCACCACATTGATCTTTGCATCAGTTGTTAGCCTGAGTCCTCCTATTATTGGCCATTGGCTAGATTAAAAGGATAGTTTGGGGTAACACATAAAGGGTAATCCAAATAAAAAATGGATGACTTATAAATTACTTTTATTTCCTTAACTTATGAATTTATAGGCTTCAAACTATGTTATCCATGATCTACTTCCCAGCATATATTTTTTGGGGAATTTTTTTTTTCCCTTAATAATGGTTTGTACTAAGATTATGAATTTATGAAAGCATACCCCCCAAGAGTGTCATAATCAAGAGTGCAGAGAGGCCCATTTTCATGCCCCAGTTCTCGTTCGAGTCTAGATCAATGTAGTATTTTCATGTTTTATCCCTAGATACATATGTGCCAGAGCTGCCTCTACCTGCTAATATCCAGAGAGGGATATATTTTCTTGATAAACCACTTACTTAATACCCACAAAAAATTGGGGATGTTTTATTGTACTTAGTCTTATCACTAAGGCTTTCACTAGGGATTTCTAATCCTAATCCCAAAAATAACTAAACCTATCCTCAGATTCCAACTATAATAACCCTACTCTTTATTTGACACTTAAACATAATTTATTACATAAAATATTCACTTTATATAAGATAGAATATTGAGAGGTCTAGTGTATTTGGGGATTAGGAACATTACATAGAAACTTATAAAATAAAACACAACATCTTTATTGAAAACTTCTTGTTGACTTCACCTGTTTTGATAATCCCAATCTTGTATTCATATGTTTTGACAATCCCAATATTGTATTCATATGTTTTGATAATCCCAATCTTGTATTCATATGTTTTGACAATCCCAATTATGTGTTCATATATTATGATATTCACAATTACTGTTGATCTACACTTTAATTCTTTCCAATCGATGATCAAGTTAATAATAATGTTAAAATAATTTCTGGTTTATGTTAATCTTGATTATCCATGTTTATATAAGTTTTGAAATGATTCTAAGTGAATTAGATGTGTTTTGCATAAGACAGTCAAGTGTAAGTATCACTGACCTGAACAGAGAGCTACCGATATGCATAATAGCCAGAGCTACTGATGCACAGAGCTACCGACAGCTATAGCTACTGATACACATAGCTACCGATAGCAAGAGCTACCGATAGACAGAGAGCTACCGATATGCATAATAGCCAGAGCTACCAATACACATAGCTACCGACAGCAAGATCTACTGATAGACAGAGATCTACCGATACATAGAGCTACCGACAGCCAAGAGCAACTGATGGAACTAAGTTCATCGAGCTACCGATAAGAGCTACCGATAAGAGCTACCGATAAGAGCTACTGATAAACTGATAAGAGTTTGAAGAGCTACCGATGGAAGATCCTACACAGAGTCAACTGTACACATCTACAAACAAATAGCTACCTATAATTAACTACGGAGTCAAATCCTATATCCTCGACACTATTTGTTTATTACACTAACAGCTACATTTGTTACTTTTGATGCATTTAATGTTATTAAATGATTTCTGTTGCCATTTCAGGAAACCGTACCAAGTACAATTAAAAAAGGATAATCATTCCTAACCAAGAACAACGTGTATGTATCAGTGAATCAAGACAAGAGACTTGAAGAGATTGAGCACACGGGAACACACTTGCGATCAAGCTCAAAACGTGCCAAGAACAACTGGAGAACTTTCACTCACAAGACTACTACTACCAGACTCCAGAACACAGAGCATACATTGAGCAATCTATGCTAATGAAGAACTACACAGAACACTTCATTTTCTGAGCCGATAACCAAGCTGAACCTGGAATCACTGAAAGAAGAAACGATACTTTGTTTTTCATTCAAATACCAGAGAAGGGCTCAGAACCATTTCTGATCAAATCCAAAGGAGTCCATAGCTGCACTGCAATCACTAGAGCCATTCTAAACTCTATATCTTGCTCTAAGTGATTTAGTATTTGCATTACGAGAAGTGTGTGTAGCCTGTTAATTATTACACACACACTGTCTCCTAAACCTTAATTGAAGGATTTGTAAATCCTCACTCACTATCTTTACATTCTTTTTTTTCCACTGTGGATAGTGGTAGAGGTCAAGTGTGACCTGGACAGCTTTGAGCTGTTGTTTGTTATCCCACTTATAACTGTGGTAGAGGTCTCTTGACCTGAATAGTGTGATCACTGTTGTTAACCCAGATCCAGGGTGTGGATCACTTTATATAAATTTTGAGAGGACTAAGTCTCGGCTTGAGACTGAACCTTTTGGTTAACTCTTGTGTTTTTAGTTAAAACCTATATCCATACTATATACATTTATTTCATATTCTGCTGCTATTACTTTGAAATATAATTTATTTTAAAAGATAATTTGATAGTTAAACTTTCAAGTGTTTATATTTATTATAAACCAATAAGTTAGTTTCAAAAGTTAATTTAATCATAAGATTAAGTTAACTGAGAATTAATCAATCTTTGAGAAACTAATTGAACCTTTATAATCTGTATAAATTCACTACAGTTTAATTTGTTTTTGAAATTAGGGGATTTAAATAGAAATTGTTTTTAGCAGAAATTTTAATTGGAACTCAATTCACCCCACTCTTGAGTGTCCACTCCGACCAACATTTGGTATCAGAGGTTGTGTGTTTTGCAAAAAAAATTATTTACTCTCTGCTTTTCAACTGTGATTTTAGTTGTATTTTAAAGTTCTTAAAATTTTTGTTATTTCTAAATTTTTATCTCTTTAAATTTTGTTTATAATGGATAATATACTTGAGTGTGCTGCTACTAACCGGCCACCTTTCTTTAATGGAAATAACTATGCTCAGTGGAAACTTAAAATGAAAATTCATCTAGAAAGCATGAGTTTTGATATTTGGACTGCTATTGAATCTGAATAAAAAATTCCCACTACTAATAGATCTACTTGGGATGAACCTACAAAGACTGATTACAATAATAATTGTAAAGCTATGAATGCTCTGTATTGTGCTCTAGGAGATGAAGAATTCAACAGAATTTCTGCATGCAAAATTGCTTTTGAAATTTGGGATACCTTGGCTGTTTTTCATGAAGGAACAAATAATGTTAAAGAAATGATATTGAACACTTATACTATTAAGTATAATAATTTTAAAATGAAATCTAATGAACCTATTTATGACATGTATCTCAGGTTTAATGAGATATTCAACACGATGAATTCACTCGGAAAAGCTATTCCAGCAAAGGAACAAATTATGAGAATCTTGAGATGTCTACCAGACCGATGGAGAGGCACATCTGTCTCAATCAGAGAATCATGTGACATTGCTGCTCTACCTGTCAAAGAACTTATTGGAAAATTGATGATTTATGAAGAAGATCTCAAGGTAAACAAAGAGGAAGATGATGAACCGAAAAGAAAATCTATAGCTTTCAAGTCTACTGCTTTGAAGAGTAAGGAGATGGAGAAAATACAAATGGAGGATGAGAGTTCAACAAGTGAAAACTCAGAGTGTGAAAGTGATGCAGAAATGGCTCAAATATCCAGGAGATTCAAGAAGTTTTATAGGAAGAAGAAATTCTTTAGGAAAACAAATTATAAAGGAAAGTATGATCAACAAGGAAAATGGAAAACGGATTGGAAGAAAGCTGACAGGACTGATGAAGTTGTCTGCTACGAATGCAAGCGAAAAGGACATATCAAAGTAGACTTTCCAAAGTTAAAATTCAAAAAGAAATATGATTACAAAGACAAGAAGTACAAGAAAGCCATGAAGGCTACCTGGAGTGCTTCAGAAGACATCACAAGTGAAGCCGAATCTTCGGGCTCTGAAAGGAATCGAGCCAACATGTGTTTCATGAAAAATACTTCTGAGGTAACATCTGACACTCCTGTTTTAAATTCATATTATTTTGGAGATGATTCTGATTCGGAAAACATGTCAAAATCTGAACTATTTGAATACTGTGATATGTTAGAAGAAACCTGTAATGAACTTAAAGAAAAATACAATGGTTTAAAGAAACAGTATGCTTTATGTGTTAAGAATAAATCTGATCTTGATATAGAAAAGGAAAAGAATGCTCAACTATTAAAGGAAAATACAGAACCGAAACTGTCAAATGAGCAACTCAGAAAGGACTTAGAAAGATTCACAAATGGAAAGGACACTCTAACTCAAATGCTAGGAAAGCAAGTTGCACCTAGATATGCTACTGGTTTAGGATACCAACCTGGACAAAGACAGTTCACCAGAACCCGATTTATTCCTAAGTCTGAAAAAAATATTTCTAGTTCCAGTTTTGGAAATTCATATGCTTCAATAGGATATTCATATGGTTATAGACCAAATAAAGTTTATCTTTCAAAATCTGTTACTTCTGTTAATTGTATGAAACCAATAAAAAAAATCTGGGTACCTAAAGCCATGATTTCTAACCTATCTGGACCTAAGAAAATCTGGGTACCAAAGTCATTTCCTGTTTAAATCTGTTTTATAGGAGACCTTCTTGAAGAGCTGTCACAAGAAGATATGGTATTTAGACAGTGGGTGCTCAAGACACATGACTGGAGATTATTCTTACTTCAAGAGCTTAATAAAGGTTGATGGAGGTCATGTCACCTTTGGTGACAACTCTAAAGGAAAAATCATCGGCCTAGGCCAGATTGGTAACACTGACTCAGTATTAATTTCTAATGTTTTATTCGTTGATGGAATTAAATATAACTTGCTTAGTATATCTCAATTATGTGATGATGGTTTCAATGTCAAGTTTGAAAATGATTCTTGTGATGTTTTTAACTCGAAAAATGCTTTAGTATTTTCTGCTCTAAGGAATGAAAATGTTTATGCTGTTGATTTAAATTCTTTATCTAAACAAAATATTCCTTGTTTGAATGCTTTTCATAAATAATCTTGGCTATGGCACAGAAGATTAGGACACTGCAATATTCACTCATTTAGAAAACTGGCTAAGAAAAACTTAGTTAGAGACTTACCTAATTTAGAATTCCCAAATGACAAAGTGTGTAATCCCTGTCAAAAGGGAAAACAACACAAAGTTTCTTTTAAATCAAAGAAAGAAGTCTCAACTTCTTAACCACTTGAGTTGGTTCACATGGATTTGTTTGGACCATCAAGAGTTTCTAGTTTAAATGGGAAGCACTATGTCTATGTTCTAGTAGATGACTTCTTTAGATATACTTGGGTATATTTCTTAGCTTATAAAAGTGAAGATTATTCTTCCTTTGTTAAATAATCCCTTTGTTAAATACTCCAAGTCTGTAGAAAATCTTAGTGGACTTAAAATTAAGACCCTAAGAAGTGATCATGGTCGTGAGTTTGAAAATCAAGACTTTGAATCTTATTTCTTACACAATGGCTACACTCATAACTTTTCAGCTCCTAGGACACCTCAGCAGAATGGCGTAGTAGAAAGGAGAAACCAAACCCTTCAAAAAATAGCTAGAACCATGCTCAATGAATATGAACTGCCTATTTACTTTTGGGCTGAAGCTGTAAATACAGCTTGTTATGTTATCAATAGAGTCTTGATCAGACCTATTCTTAAGAAAACCCAATATGAGTTGTGGAACAATAGGAATCCTAAGGTTAATTACTTCAGAGTTTTGGGTTGCAAAGTCTTTATTCTTAACACAAAGGATAATCTGGACAAGTTTGCTTCTAAAAGTGATGAAGGAATTTTTCTGGGTTACTCTACTTCAAGTAAAGCTTATAGAGTGTTCAATAAGAAATCCAAATGTGTGGAAGAATCTGTTCACATCAAATTCGATGAAACTGATCCACATGAGCCTAAAACCTCTCTTGAGAATCTTGAAGAAGATTTTTCTATTCTGGGCCTTAATGATAAATCCAAAGAACTTGTTATAAAAACTTCCAGTTCTGGACTTTTTCCAGAATCTATTTCGGTTGAACCCGAACCTACTGATGAACCTGAAGTGTCTAGTCCTACCTTTACTAGATCAACAAGAATTCTAAAGAATCATCCTTTGTATGCTATTGTTGGTAATCTTCATAGAGGAACACAGACTATAGCTTCTCTAAGAAATCAGGTTGAACATCAAGCTTTTCTCTCCCAGCTAGAACCCAAAAATATTAATGATGCTATCGTTGATGAATTCTGGGTAATGGCTATGCAAGAAGATTAAATCAATTTGAAAGAAACAAAGTCTGGGAATTAGTTGACAGACCTAAGGACACACTAACAATAGGCACTAAATGGGTTTTTAGAAATAAAGTTGATGAATCAGGAAACATAGTTAGAAACAAAGCTAGGCTAGTTGCACAAGGATATAGTCAAGAAGAAGGCACAGACTATGAGGAGACCTTTGCACCTGTAGCTAGACTAGAATCCATTAGGATTTTAATTGCATATGCTGCACATCTAAATTTCAAGTTATATCAAATGGATGTCAAAAGTGAATTTCTAAATGGTTTTATAATTGAAGATGTTTTTGTAGAACAACCTCCTGGATTTACAAACCCCCATTTTCCAAATCAAGTTTTTAAACTTTCTAAAGCTTTATATAGATTAAAACAAGCTCCAAGAGCTTGGTATGATAGACTCAGCAACTTTCTTATTTCAAAAAGTTTTACTAAAGGGATTGCTGATCCAACTCTTTTTATTAAAATAATTTCTAAATATGTTTTAGTTGTACAAATCTATGTTGATGATATTATTTTTGGATCGTCTAAACATTCTTTATGTACTAATTTTTCAAAAAGTATGCAAAATTAATTTGAAATGAGTTTAATGGGAGAACTTAAATACTTTCTTGGATTTCAAGTATTTCAAAATGAAAATGGTATTATTTTGAATCAAAGTAAATATACAAAGGATCTTTTAAAACATTTTGGTTTGGATAGTATTAAGGATATTGAAACTCCTATGAGTACAATCTGTAAATTGGATACAGATGAAACTGGGAAACTAGTGGATCAAACCAATTATAGGGGTATGATTGGTAGTTTACTTTATCTTACTGCTAGTCGACCAGATATTATGTTCAGTGTATGTATGTGTGCAAGATTTCAAGTTAACCCGAAAGAATCTCATTTGCTTGCTGTTAAAAGAATTTTCAAGTATCTCAAACATACTGTTAACCTTGGTTTATTTTATCCAAAAGGACAATCCTTTGAGTTAATGAGTTATTTAGATGCTGACTTTGATGGTTGAAAATTAGATAGAAAAAGAACTTCAGGAACATGTCATTTATTAGGAAAATCCTTAGTATCTTGGTGTAGTAAAAAGCAAAATTTTGTAGCTCTATCCACTGCCGAAGCAGAGTATATAGCTGCTGGTAGTTGTTGTGCACAAATTCTGTGGATGAAACACACTCTCTTGGACTATGGATATTATTTTAAGCATGTTTCGATTAACTGTGACAACACTAGTGCAATAAAAATCTCGAAGAACCCTGTATCTCACTCAAGAACCAAACACATTGATGTAAGGCATCATTTTCTGAGATATCATTATCAAAATGGTGATATTTCTCTTGAATTTATCGGCATTGAACATCAATTGGCCGACATTTTCACAAAACCCTTAAGTGTGGATAGGTTATGTTACATTAGGCACGAGCTGGGGATGTTTAATCTTCACCGATAGAAATCCTCACTGATAAAAATCATCACCGATAAAGCCCTGTTTTAAATCTTTTTGTCTGCCGCCAAGAATCTGAACCACTTTTTTTATTTTATTTTTATTCATTTAACTTATGATTCCTAAATGATAAAACTAAGTCTAAGCCTCTTCTCACTCCACCGAACCCAAAAAAATTTACCTTCGAACCTTAGAACCCGAACCCTCGGTGAACCTGAGATCCCTCAAACCAGCGATGGCAAAAACCAAAACTCATGTCATCTGAGATGACTGTGTTGAGCCTGAAGCAAAAAGGCAGAAGTCCGAGCCAGAAGCGAGTAGTGCTATTAGAACTAGGTCAGGAAGGAGACCAGTAAATCCTCTTCTACAAAATAGAGCTATTGTGATCGAAAAAGAGCTGTGTGTAGACTGGTTGCTGCCCAGCAAGTCCTTGGTGCTCGAAGTTCTGGAAGCTCAGAGATGGGTAGACTGCTTTTCAAATAACAACGGACCCTACTACCCAAAGTTGGTAAAATAGTTTTACGAGTTCGTAAGCTTCAAGAAGTTAGAGAATGAGAACTGAGTATCTTCGTGTGTAAATGGTAAAGTGATATCATTTTCATCAGTGGAATGGGATGATTTCTTAAAAGTTCCACATGAAGGTATGTCTGGATATGTATCAAGAGCAATGCCACCTACCAGTGACATTTTTTATCATGAGACCGCGTTGATAGAACTGACTGGTGATGGAACTCCAAGGCAAGTGGTTGCTGTAGAAATGGATGGAGAGAACAGATTACTGTTCAAGTTTGTTCAACATGTGTTGATACCAAGGAGAGGAGACTTTTCTAATTTGAGATATCGGGATATCTATGTCCTACATCTTTTGAGACATGATGTCAAAGTCAATTTGTGCAGATTGGTGATGAGTCAAATGGAAGATATGACGAGGCCGAAATCAAAGACTAACGCCATATTCTTTGCTATGCTGATTTCTGTAATGATCAAAGTAAAAGGGATAGGTGAGTCTCAAGATGAGGCAGTTGTAGTGAAGAGTAACTTTTGTATCACTACTACAGTTTGCAAATATATAAAGATTAATTGGAATCCGTGGAGAGGAGAATGGGTCAATGATGACCAAAAGGTATATAATAAATTTAATCCTGTGGATTATACTTCAAGGCCAAAGGATAAAAGAGATCCAGGTCTAGGACCTGATGAAGAGGAACCTGAGTACAGTGATGAGTCAGAAGAAGAAGAAGAAGAAGAAGAAGAAGAGTAAGAAACTCCTATGGATGATGGAGGAGATCCTGACTTGCCTCCAAGCCCTGTTGCTGAAATTATGTCTTTAGAAAAGGAAGTGCTAGCAGAAGTGGAGACACCTGCTAATGAGAATGACCAGTCGGTCTCTAAGCATGTAGAGGAAGAAAAGAATGTCTCTGAATCATCTGATTCTGCTGAATTGAGTCTGAGTCCTGTTATTGGAAGCTCAGTTGTACCTTCCGTGGATGAAGAAAGAGAAAGAGGAGAAGTTGTACCTATTCCAGAAAATCATCTTGCTGCTGCAGAGATAGAAGTTGTTGTGGAAGATTCTGATGAAGAAAGACCATCATAGAATGTAGTTGCTATATATGAGAATGCACCCATTGAGGGGGACCATCACACCAATTTTGGAAATGTTACAGTGACTATCGAGTCTGAAGACTGGGTAGAAGACCCAGGTTTTATAGTCTTTGGTTTGGATTATCCTGATTCAGATAATGAAGTATCTTTGAATAGACCAAAGATCAGCTATGTCATCAATCCTGAGTTATTACCTGCTGATGTGGTCTGAGTACATGATTTAGATGTGCTGAAAGAAAATCTCAAAGTCAGTTTTGTAGAAGAAGTAAAGACAATGGAATATTTTTTTAGTATCCTCGATTCAATCAGTCATGGCTGACTCTGTAGTCAGTTTAGCTTCTGAAAGAGTATCTACTACAGTTGCTCCTACTGATTTTGTTACAAATTCTGACCTCAAATCCCTAAATCATGAGCTGAAGCAATCCTTCAGTGCCTCTGTTGCTGAGATGAAGCACTGTTTTGGTGAAGAAATGAAGATGTTAGAATGGTCTTTTGAGCTTTCTCTTGGTTGCAATCTGTCAACTTTTGTGGGTGAGCTAATGGAAGAAGTCAAGGAGTTCCAGACTCAAACTTCTAGGATAGAAGTAGATCTTGAAGCTCTACGGATATCTGTTATTGCCTTAGACTCTTTCATGAGTTCAAAATCTCAAGCTGACAAGGATTTAGCCTATGTGAAGAGTGTTGTAAGTCAGCTGGTCTCGGTGTTTGAAGCTTTCAAAACATCTATGAAGGATCATGTCAAAAATCAGGACTCTCAAATTCAAAATCTGATTAGTGGGTTGACCAAAAGCTTCAAAGAAACTGTATCCTTCTCTGTTGGTCCTCTAGTTCCAATACCTGCAATTGATCTGAATCAATTTCATGCTCTGATGAAGGAGGAGCTTGGTTCTATTTCAACCAGTGGCTCTCTAGACTCATCAGATTTAAGTCGAGTTGTGCTTTCTACCAGGGATTCATCCAGAGAAATAATGAAATCATCCAGGACTACATGAGAGAGGCCTCTGCTTCTCAAGAGGCAATCAAGAATAAGGCGGATACTTATTTTGAAAAGGTTTATACCAAGAAACAACTGACCAACCATTTCAAACTTGTGCTTGAGAATCTAAAGTTACCTCAAGTGTCTCAGGCCTTCAGAAAGCAGGTTAGTAAGCTCAGGGAGCTACCTCCTGCTTTGGATAAATTCATTGAAAATAGAGATGATTTTGTGTCTGCAATGGAGAGAGGAGGAAGCATTATAATGGATTTCAGAAACCTGTTGCTACCCTTCCTGCATGTAGATACCAGACCGGTCATTGTACCTCCTGCTTTGCCAGCCTCTGCCTCTACTGCATCTCCAGTTTAGATGACTCCTGCTCAAGCCATAAGAAGTCTCACACCTATGATCACTCAAAGGACTTCCCACTACAGGCCCGACACTGTATCAGTTGCTCAGCCTCCTCTGATCATTTCTGGAATTCCAAAGTCCTCCCCAGTATCCTCAACACCTGAATTCTCTTCTGATCCCAAGGGAAAATCTCACGTTGATGATGTGGATTGATAAAGTGGAAAGGATGTTTGATAGGAATCATTTTTTTTCTATTCTGTTTATGTAATTTTTGTCTGATCTAATACAAATGCCTTTCTTTCCAATGTCTCAGTTTATCAGTTTTCTATCTTTGGTTTCCCACTTTTTGATTATCACAAAGGGGGAGAAATATGCTCAAAAGGGGATAAAAGGGGAGAAATATAAAAGGGGAGAAATATGATCAAAGGGGGAAAAATATGCTCAAAAGGGGAGAAAAGGGGAGAAATATGATCAAAGGAGGAGCCTTTGATACTATTTCCTACATTTCCTTCTTTGGTACCAATTCTTTCAAACCTTATCTCTGATATTATTGTATTTAATTCTATCTATGATAATTTTTGATCTATATCTTTATATTACTATTTCCTATTTCCTCTGATACTGTTTTCTTTGAGAAATTTGAATATTAATTTTATACTATCTAATACTATATTCTCACTATTTTAAAATGGCCATATTCTAAGTTGTGATTATCAAAAAGGGGGAGATTGTTGACTTCACCTGTTTTGATAATCCCAATCTTGTATTCATATGTTTTGACAATCCCAATCTTGTATTCATATGTTTTGATAATCCCAATCTTGTATTCATATGTTATGACAATCCCAATTATGTGTTCATATATTATGATATTCACAATTACTGTTGATCTACACTTTAATTCTTTCCAATCGATGATCAAGTTAATAATAATGTTAAGACAATTTCTGATTTATGTTAATCTCGATTATCCATGTTTATATAAGTTTTGAAATGATTCTAAGTGAATTAGATATGTTTTGCATAAGACAGTCAAGTGTAAGTATCACAGACCTGAACAGAGAGCTACCGATATGCATAATAGCCAGAGCTACCGATGCACAGAGCTACCGACAGCTAGAGCTACCGATACACATAGCTACCGACAGCAAGAGATACCGATAGACAGAGAGCTACCGATATGCATAATATCTAGAGCTACCGATACACATAGCTACCGACAGCAAGAGCTATCGATAGACAGAGAGCTACCGTTTCATAGAGCTACCGACAACCAAGAGCAACCGATGGAACTAAGTTCATCGAGCTACCGATAAGAGCTACCGATAAGATCTACCGATAAACCGATAGGAGTTTGAAGAGCTACCAATGGAAGATCCTACACAGAGTCAACCGTACACGTCTACAAACAAACGGCTACCTATAATTAACTACGGAGTCAAATCCTATATCCTCGACACTATTTGTTTATTACACTAACAGCTACATTTGTTACTTTTGATGCATTTAATGTTATTAAATGATTTCTGTTGCCATTTCAGGAAACCGTACCAAGTATGATTAAAAAAGAATAATCATTCCTAACCAAGAACAATGTGTATGTATCAGTGAATCAAGACAAGAGACTTGAAGAGATTGAGCACACGGGAACACACTTTAGATCAAGCTCAAAACGTGCCAAGAACAACTGGAGAACTTGCACTCACAAGACTACTACTACCAGACACCAGAACACAGAGCATACATCGAGCAATCTATGATAAAGAAGAACTACACAGAACACTTCGTTTTGTGAGCCGATAACCAAGCTGAACCTGAAAGTACTGAAAGAAGAAACGATACTCTATTTTTCAGTCAAATACCAGAGAATGACTCAGAACCATTTCTGATCAAATCCAAAGGAGTCCATATCTACACTGAAATCACTAGATCCATTCTAAACTCTATATCTTGCTCTAAGTGATTTAGTATTTGCATTACGAGCAGTGTGTGTAGCCTGTTAATTATTACACACACACTATCTCCTGAACCTTAACTAGAGGATTTGTAAATCCTCACTCACTATCTTTACATTCTTTTTTTCCCACTGTGGATAGAGGTAGAGGTCGAGTGTGACCTGGGTAGCTTTGAGCTATTGTTTGTTATCCCGTGTATAAATATGGTAGAGGTATCTTGACCTGAACAGTGTGATCACTGTTGTTAACCCAGATCCAGGGTGTGGATCACTTTATATAAATTTTGAGAGGACTAAGTCTCGTCTTGAGACTGAACCTCTTGGTTAACTCTTGTGTTTTTAGTTAAAACCTGTATCCATACTATATACATTTATTTCATATTCTGCTGCTATTACTTTGAAATATAATTTATTTTCAAAGCTACTTTGATAGTAAAACTCGCAAGTGTTTATATTTATTATAAACCAGTAAGTTAGTTTCAAAAGTTAATTTAATCATAAGATTAAGTTAACTGAGAATTAATCAATATTTGAGAAACTAATTGAACCTTTATAATCTGTATAAATTCACTACAGTTTAATTTGTTTTTGAAATTAGGGGATTTTAATAGAAATTGTTTGTAAATCCTCACTCACTATCTTTACATTCTTTTTTCCCACTGTGGATAGTGGTAGAGGTCGAGTGTGACCTGGACATCTTTGAGCTGTTGTTTGTTATCCCACGTATAACTGTGGTAGAGGTATCTTGACCTGAACAATGTGATCACTGTTTTTAACCCAGATCCAGGGTGTGGATCACTTTATATAAATTTTGAGAGGACTAAGTCTCGGCTTGAGACTGAACCTCTTGGTTAACACTTGTGTTTTTAGTTAAAACCTATATCCATACTATATACATTTATTTCATATTCCGCTTCTATTACTTTGAAATATAATTTATTTTCAAAGCTACTTTGATAGTTAAACTCGCAAGTGTTTATATTTATTATAAACCAGTAAGTTAGTTTCAAAAGTTAATTTAATCATAAGATTAAGTTAACTGAGAATTAATCAATCTTTGAGAAACTAATTAAACCTTCATAATCTGTATAAATTCACTACAGTTTAATTTGTTTTTGAAATTAGGGGATTTTAATAGAAATTGTTTTTAGCAGAAATTTTAATTGGAACTCAATTCACCCCCCTCTTGAGTGTCCACTCTGACCAACACTTCTTGTACATGATCATACACATTCCTTCATACTTAGATTTGCATGGGATAACTTGAGGACATGCATAAAAAATGGGTGAGATATAAATCACATTAAGGGATTAAATAAGGAATAACATGAAGTATAAATTACATGTTATGAAATACACATATCAATGGAACAAAAGAAAAATATGAACATAAAGGAATAGTATATCATGATTATCATATCATGGAAATGTGGCAACAACAATTAACATGATATTAGCATGATCCAAGGTTCATTGCACATAGAGAAAGAGTAAACCCTCATTGAACTTGAATTACCATGATTAAACCCTAATTTCAATTTAATTATCAAGATTAAACCCTCATTTCACTTTACGTATCATGATACTAATATTTACCCAATGCATTGGAGCGTTATCAGGGTGCACCCTTCTTAATCATTTCATTTCATGAATAAGTGTGCCACATGGATCATATAACATGGATTCATTAAACATAATAATTTATTATCAAATAAAGGAATTTTTAATTCATACATTAAACACTATAATCAATATGTAAATGTTTATAAAGTTTAATACCCTTGATAGAGAAATGGGTATAGCATTCACTACACAATGACTTTGCCTTGGAAAATCATGGTGCAATTTTGGCACCATAACGGTGTGACATAATAATTCATAAAAATGGTTTATGATAGGGAAATGGGTGTCTAATCATATTTATACTAAATGGAAATTAAGGGGGTAATATAGATACATTTCCCAACACATGTAATGTAATTTAGATTCATATTAAAAATGATTAATTGAATGTAAATGAGGAGAGAGAAATTCCTTACGGAATTTCGGTATGGTAATAGGTGTACATTGGAGAAATTAATGAGAGATAAATGGGTCTATAATCATTGAAAATAAGGATGGAAGGCTTTTGGAGGTGAAAAATAATACCCCAACATTTTCAAATAAAAATAAAAGTGTATAACAACATAAAGAAATTTGGACAAAATGAGAAAGGAAGATATCCTCACTTGGAAGTGTGATACCAAAGGCTTGGGAGGGGATTGAGAGAGGCTTCTTGGTAGATTCAGGAACATTTGGAGGATTAGATATAGATAAGGGCATAGGTTAGTGGATCTCCAAAGGTTTTTAGTGAAGTGTAAGTGGGATCTTGGGTGGGTTTATATAGGAAAATAGAGAGAATTATTTATTATTTAGGTTTTGGACACCACGCATTAAACTAATCCAAATAACAAAAAAACAAATGGTTTTTGCTAACGGTTTTTTCCAAAGGTTATTAGAAAAAAATATTTTATAAGACCAATTCCCTAAATTATTAAAATATTATGTTTGCTTATGTGGAGGGGAGTCACACTCTCAAGGAAATCAATTTAAAAAGTTAAAATGTTTTATAAGTCTTGCAGGGTCCACTAAGGCACCATAAAATTAATCAAACAAATATAAAATCACATTATTTTAAATATAAAACATAAATTTTCTGAAAATATCATTTATAGTATTTTATTACATCACTATTGGGTCATTATGATGTCATAAAACACATTATATATTAAAACGGTATTTAATGTTTACCCAAAAAAACCACTATCTCAGAAAATTGTGAAAAATTAACCGTCGGATAATTTAAACCTCATTATTAAAAAAAATATTATTCATTTTATCTATATAATTTTAAAAATAGTTGAATTTTTAATTTTAAAATAAAAACCGATATTTATTAAAAATTTATGGGTTTTGTCAAAAACAGCTTTCAAACCTTAATAAAAATTACAATTGTATTCATAAAAATTATAAAATCATTTATATTTAATAAAAATTAATTTAGTAATAATAATATTTTTTTAAAATTTCATTTAATTCAAAAAATCCATTAATTTATTAAAATATATTTCTTAATTGAATATTAACTAAAAATACTATTTGTTCTTTAAAAACCATTTACAAAGTAACAAAAATGAAATGAATGTACATTCTTCATACAAAAACTAAATCACATAATCATAGTTCTAGTGTCTTATTACACAACCCCTTATAACACCCACATAAGACATACGGGTACGGTGTGCGATGGTGACAAACTCTTGGGGTGGCTCAGAAAACATCGCTCAGCTGGTAATCTCATGTAACTTCTACTTATCATGTAGGCGACTCCGTTAATGATTAATGTGTTGAAGCTCACCTTGGTCTTGGTCAATAGAGAACCCAGTGACACCACCTCATTTATGATCTCTGACAAATGGACTTTTATGGAGAAATTCTACTAGATGAGGCCATCACATCCTTTTTCTGGGTAAATTTGATTTGTTAAATCCCTATATTTATACTAATCATGTGATCATTGTTTAAAAACTATATTATAAACGGAAAAACTTCTTAACGGTATTTTAAAATCCAAAAATATAAAACCAAAGAAGTGTGTATGTTTTATATAACCATTTTACATAATAATACATTTAAGTAGACCAAGAGGACTTTCAAATAATAAAAATTTGGGTCATTACAATTTCAATATAAATTCATAAGTGTAATCCTAGGTAAATTTAATTGATATCAGTGCAAAGTTTCATTATTTATGGAAATTATTATGAAAGAAAATTAAATTATTAATCCATAGATTGATAACCATTATCTATAGAGTATTAAATACCATATAACTTGTATTAACATATAAGGAATAACATTTTACATACATATATATCGATACATATTATGATATTATCATAGTTTTCATTTGATATGACATTTGGGGTTTGTTCCATTTTTTCTAAAAACTTTAGAAAGCCTTGATAAATTTTCATTGAAGAGTTAAATTAGGGAAGAATAAATTTCATTAAATAGATTATAATATAACATCCCAAATTTTCAATTCAGTTTTTATTATAACATTTCTCCATCAAATTTATACATGAAAATACAATGTTTATTTATTTATTTATTTATATAAATGAATAATTTTTAAACAAAATTATTAAATAATGTTTTATAATTAAATTTATGAAATAATAAAAATTCATTATCACTTATCCTGAAAGAAATATTTTATGACTCGTCGTGAAATTAATATTGTACCCATTTAAAACCCAATAATTGTTAACATGTTATTATATTTGTTTTATTAGTTATATCCGGAAAGTCAGCAAGAGACAAGGTCTCCGACCATTTATTAAAATAAAGGAAAAGTACAACCATAACACCAAAAGAAACATCACAAACCATAAAAACAATTACAAGTCATAGCAGTCATACCCATCTCCATAATCATGATCCATTACTTCATCCGCAGTAGCCAACTCCCACTCCAAGCTGTCAACTTGCGTCAGAATCTTGGAATATTTCCTTATGAGGTTTAACTTTTCCAAATACAGAAGCTTTTATAAGATTTCAAGTCAGAGGACCTAGTAGTCATCGGCTTAGGCATAGAGGAGTAATCTTTCCTCCACCATCTCCTTGGAGGATCAGTCACAACTTTCTCAATTCCGGACGCATTCCTCGTTCCACCCTGAAAAATATCAATATAAGATATTTGAGTCCAACTACCATCGTTCTCTTTGTCACTATCGGAGAGATCACCCCATTTTCTAGAGGCGTGCACCTTCTGATAACCATCATTCCACCCCCGTTCTTTCTCAACTTGATTGTTCAAGTCTACCATGGCTAAACATTGTGCATGTTCCCCATGTTGAGGATTACTAGGATCAACAAAAAACTCCCTACCCTTGGCCTCCTCCACAACTTCCCCATTGCTGGCAACAACCTACAGATCAGCATCTTGGATTCCCTGGATACCTTCCATCAATGGCATCTCCTCATTCTCCAAACACTCAAAGTAGTTGCAGGTCACCACTCCACTAGAGCTGTGGGTATTCAGTTTCATAGCTTCAAAGATTCCATCCGAATTCTCCAAGGGAACCTTAGTGAGAGGATCCAACTGTAGATAGAATATCCTCTCCTCCTCAGTCTGAGGCCCTACTCCAAGATCATCCCTCAACCTATCAAAAACTTGCAACACTGTTGGATTAATCGGCACCTGTACTGTCTTCATAAGTCAAGCATGGTCTGGAATAGTAGCAAGGGGCCCTGCCCCACCTCCCCCTCCACAAGACCATCAGGTTTCTCTTCCACTAGTGCAATAGCAGTGCAAGGGTCTTCCATCCGAACACCCTACCCAGAAGACTCTCCGCTAGTGGTACACACAGAAGGTTCCACTGAAGAGCACAGACCCCCATTCATCTTCCAAGAATTTGACAAGGCCACTCAAAGGCTATCCTCTATCACTACTGGACTTCTGGAATTACCAGCATCATAGCCATTACTGTAATGGCACTCAACCACACGTGAGGAACTACTCAGTCTTCCACTACGAAAAACGGCCTCCAGATGCCTGAACCTTCATCGCCCCTCACATAACTGCATCCATGATTCAAAAACAACTTCTTGCATCAATCAGAACTCTTTCCCATCAGTGATCCAGACACATTGCACAGGAGGCTTTTCCACATCAACCTCGACACAATTGCATGGGCAAATCGGGTGTGCCACAGACTCTGTCCGTTGATCCGAGCATAAATATCATCCGATCAAATTACCAACAGCACAGAGAATAGAGGTATTTTGAAACGAAAGTGGAAGACTAGGAAGACATACCCATATTGCATTCAATGGAGGGTCACGCCACATATGAAATTCAAAGCTCAAACAAAACAAATAAAATGAAGATCCACCACACCTCCACAAATTCCTGTACCATGAAGAAATCATGCCTTCCTCCAAGACGAATCAGACCATTATGTGTCTCTGGTCAAGAAACCCTACAACCGTCCACTCACAAAGATTCCAGGAATCAGAGATGAACTGATTAAAGAATTATACAGAAGGTCGATGAGGACAAAATTGAGCCACCAAGGTATATTTGCATAGGTTCATAGCACTGTTAAGCTCCGATGTAAGTAGAGATAACTGGGGTGCCTCCCGAAAAAGATCTTAATCTTTCAGGGAAATGGAAATCTGAGGGAAGGATGGAGGAAGGATTGGGCATGAAGAAGGGTCAACTCTATTAGGTGAACACAAAACTCCCCCCTCCAATTGGGAGGGGGGAGTAGGCTTCATCGCCATAGATCTAGGGCATCGGTGCGGGAGAGCACGATGAGAGATCCAGGAAACCTTTTCTCATGGAAGGCATTTTATTAGTTATATAATAGTATCATATGACCACAGAATGTGACATAATAATTTTTAGTGTCATATGACATTTAAGTTTTATTATGAGAAAATAATATGTGGTTAGATAACATTTTTAATTGTAAACCCACATTTTTTAGAATTTTAAAATCACAAAATATTTCAAATAAGGTTTAATTTTCATAATCATATCATATGTACATGTTTTCATAATATAAATTTTTTCCTTTTAAAATTTTATGTAATTGGTTTTAAACTGAAATATTGTGATGAAATATTTTTTAATTTCATTTAAATTTAATTTCTCATATATAAAAAATTTTCTATGTTATCAAAAAATGGGCATTAAATTTGGATAAGGGTGTCATTAGATAACTGAAATTATCATTTTCATTACATTTTAGCCATAATATATAAATATCATGTCATCAAAACCATTATTTTAGATAATTATTAAAATTATGAGTTTATTCTAGTTAAAATATGAATTTTTTGAAAGGCACATTATTTTTGTAGTCATTTTAAAAAAAATATTAGGTTGAGTATTAATTTTTTTCAAAAATAAGAATTATGGTTGAATTGTTAAAAGTAATACATTCCTTTATATGGCCAATTTTATGTCATCATCATGATATAAATGTGATATAAAAATAATAAACCATTATACAAAACATATAATTAATTTAGTGATTAAAATAATTAATTTAAAAATAATGTAAATAATATGAAAACCTATATATCGATTTTCAAATCCCATGTTATATTTTATTCAAGTAGAAGACTGTATTTTATTGTTTTTTAACTGATAATATAAATCTTTTTATTATGAAAAATAAATATATAGTTACATGGAAAATGAATATTTAGAATCATGGGGGATGGAATTGGTCAATCCCAAGAGCATCACTGCAAATAAAATACTTAATGTACCTTGGAAGAGAGAGAACACTCTAATATACAATCAACTCTTACTCTTTTAAACATTTGGAGGATAAGAAATCCATATCAAATTTTCCCTCACACTAGCTGTAAATAATTAACAATCCTTACTACATCATGTATCTTCATGTTCTACTTGTGTGTGTCATACTCTAGTGGAAATAAAGGAGACCCGACATATACAGAACCAATAGATCTAATTTATCTTCAATTATAAATAATAAAATATTCTTTTCGGAGAATATTGATCAGCCAAAAAATAATGCATGAGATTCAATGATGAGAGATTTATATTTTCACAGTATGTCAAGAAATATAGAATCATATATCCCCTAAAATCATGAATAAAACCACCTCCATTCTTGATTCCACGAATACTAGAGTCATCTGAGGTGAGCTGGATAGATTATGAAGGTGATTTCTAGTGCGCCCAATGTCCTAGTCTTCCCCTGGCCATGGAAGTATTTGGGGAAGTAGAGAGGGGGGTCTAACTCTTTATGAATGAAGGGATTTCACTGCTATTGGTAAGTTAAATGGGAGCTATAAAATTATAAAAACATTTTTTACACAAAATTATGTTTCCTTTGTCACATTACGACAAACATCATTGTGAATATCTCATATCACCAAGCAATTGGCTATAAGAAAATTCATCTTAGCTTGAAAATATAAAGGCTCTCATACATTTATATAAAAATAAATAATAAAGAAATCATAAATTGATTTTAAATGAATATCGGCCTCTATTTATCCTTAGATATTGCACCATATATATCAATCTCAATCCCCTTTATAAAACATGTGTAAGATAGATTCCATATTTTCATTTTCAAAATACAAGCACTTTGAATCAAGGTTGATAGGTTTATTATTCACTTCTATATCTATAAGGAAATAAATAATCCATTTATTCCAAATGAGAAAATTCAATTTACTTTTATTGAGTTTACATCAAATGTGGGTGTTATATACATCATCAGAGATGTGAACCTAATTGAGGCTATAGGAAAATGAGAGACTAAACAAGCCTATGTTGAATGGGGTAAAAAAAATCAGGTTCCTTAAAAAATACACACTAGAGTGTAATATCCTTTTGTCCAATTCTATCATTGCATCAATGAACTTAAGATGTAATCATTCCTGATAAAAGAAGTTTTTTATAACTAGGAGCCCTTAAAAAAAGTTGATATTTCTACTCCAGCTTTCTTTCCATGAGAAAATGTCACCCCTACCAATGACTTGCCTATATTTATATTAAATGATAAAAATGGAGTCTCAAAGGATATTTCAAAGTTTATATCCCTTTATATTTTGATCAAGATAGGGAACCACGGAGGTTTTATAGTTTCTGTTAAAAAGTCATTCCCTAAGATATGTCATGCTTAAATAATTTCATGTGAGTATATATTTCATGTACTATACCATCTCATCAATTTTTAAGATTAATTTACCCCTCCTTAAAGGGCTTATACATCATTAAAAAACTAGTCCAATGATGTCTATCATATTGTGAATCAACCCATGTGAAGCTATTGAGGATTTTTTTGATTCCTCTAATGAAAAACATAGGAGCTTGATTAACTACTAGGATATGAATGGGAATTGAAGAAAGGAAACTATTGATGAGGGTGTTCTGACCTCCAATAGAGAGAAATATACTCTTCTAGTCGGTAATTATATATTGATTCTGGTGGGGATAACTTCAAATTCATGGATACATACTATTTTATTCAACAAGTGGGATCCCAGGTATTTAATAGTAAATTGTCTTTTGGAAATACTTATACAATCTTCGATTGATTTATTTTTCCTTCCTAGTCATTTTATGGGAATATAGACACTACTCTTACAGATATTAATTCATTTAACTCTATTACTATAGTACTCAATAAGAATATATTTGAACCATTTCAAGGAATTTATTCATCCATTGATGAATAATACCATATCAATTGTGATGAATAAATGAAAGATTCCATTGAACCCATTCAAGCCATTAAAAGGATGCACCATTACATTTTAAATTTCATATATCATTTTTCTATGAATAACATCCTTATTCATGATATATAATCTTGGGGATAGAGGATCCCCTTAGAAAAGACCATAGCCTAACTTAAAAACCCAAAAACTCTTCCCCAACAGAGGTATAAAAAATTAGGGTGAAGAGAAGGAGAAAAAAAGAAGGTTACAGACCCATTTTGAAAATACACACCACCTAATAACTTTTAGCATAAATGTTCATTATATTAGGTTATAGTATTTATCCATGAAAATATTTTCCACGGTATTGGTTGGACCACTTTCCTATCAATTTCCACTAACATTTCTTGAGTGAGGCCAATTGCCCGATAATACTCCTAACCTTGAGAAACCCATGATGTTCATAAAATATTTGATGTGGTAGAAGATTTGAAAGTATCTTCTTGAGGATTGTTTCAATTACCTTTTAATAGAAATTAAACATAATTATTAGTAAAAATTCATCAAAGGTGTTGGGATGGTTCATCATGGGAATTAGAATAAAAAAATATTTAAGTGATAACACAATGAATAATAGCTACCTTGAAATAATTTTGAACTAACCATATTATGTCTTTCTTGATGGATTCCCAATATCAAATATATAAGGATCCTAGTAAGCCATTATGTTGTAGTGTGCTATCTTGCTCAAGTATTTTTAATTGTATACAATATTTCATCCTCCTTCAGGTTTGATTTCAATGAATCATTATTACAATCCTCCAATATGAGGGGAATCTTAGAAAAAAATATCTTCTCACTCATTTAGTGAGTATACATCACTTAACCTATGAAGAGGGTCATAAAAATTATCCTTGTAGTGAGAGGATCCTAAGGAAAGATGGATTCAAAGTCACCATAGAATGAGTCTTCTTCATGTTGTATAACAAGACTCGAAATAATTTCTTCACTATATGCATGCATGGAAATATGTTGTGTTATGATATCATTTCAGAAAACAATCATTCTTTAAATTGTCTACATTTATAAGATAAATTTAAGAAAATATCTTCAACCCATGGATTATGATGTCTTCCATTAAGATAACAAATCTCAACCCAAATATCTTCCTATGACAGTTCGGGAGATGGTTGTCTATTTCTCTATTCTAAAATGGATTCTGTCAGTATACCCAGTTTGTTATAAAATTCAACCCATGAATACCCTTGGGATAGATCATACCATGTTTTCCATGAAATTTTCACCTTTAATTCATCCATTGAATAATTGGAAGTTATTAATAAAATACAGAGAACCTTGTACCTGGAGCTGCACTAAAGAATGATTGGAGAAGGACATATCCAAGTGGGAAAGAGTAATGTTTGAGAAATACATAACTATATGCATGTTAGCTAATAACCTCTCAATCCATATTTATATTCTTTTTCATTGTATCTTTCTATCACACCATGTAAAATTTTCCTCGTTGATGCCAAAATCTATTAGATTACTACAGTGAAAAATCATTAGAAATCATCTATATCCTAGATCATGTAAACAACCACTTTCTATTTAGATTGATCTATTGTGAAAACTCTAGAGGTCATATTGAAAAAGTTTTGTAGGTGATGAAATTATAGAAACAAAATAATAATAATATGAATATAAAAAATAAAACAATGAATTATGTGGTTTGGTAATAGTCCATGCATCCATAGAGAGGCTCAACCACTTCACTACAATTAGGTAGCACAATTATAGTGATGTTTTACAGTTTCACACTCACCAAAATCCAAGCTTGAATGAGATAATAAATAAGAAAAAGCTTTATTCCCCCAAATGCATAGTAAGTCCACTATACTATAGTTAATGGTAGAAGAAAGGCCACACTACTATAGTGTTGCAGCCACCCATGTCTATGATTCTACAGTGGTTGGTGTCTAAATGTCTATAGAGAAATAGTAACATTGTCTTAAAAGTTTGAGATTATACAGGGGTGGATTAGGATTCAAATGGGAGATTTTGTTGTATTGGTGTGTCTCCATTAGTTTGGATGATGTTGGGCCTAATTCTAGTATAAAATACTATACACTATACCATAACTATCACTAGTTGAGCTTGACAGTTAGCTCATTAGGGGTTTCAAGAACAAATATTCCTCTGATTCAATTATAGAAGGTCCATGGCCCCAATTATGGGGAACTATAGAAACCTCGATTTGATTAAATATAGATGACAATGCGACACCAACATGTCACTGTAGTAATGAATAAATTAGAATAGTTATTTTAGTATATTGTAACTTGGAGATAGTAGCATTATAGCTCTCCGGAATTCTAGCCATGGGCCACTATAGCATCTTGGACTTGGGTGACTGCAGCACCGTAGAAGTGTAGAATTCCATCCATCATTCATTATAGCTTTGTAGACTTACTATATATTTGGTGGTATAATGCTTCATCTTCATTATTTTCTCATTTGAGCTAGGTTTTTGGTGTGTGAAACTCTGAAACCTCCCTATCATTATAATCCTGAATAATAGTAAAGTGATTCTACGTCTATGTGGATATAAGAATTATTCTCAAACCATGAAAATAATTGTGTCTATGTTCATCTTATTCTTCTTATTCTTATTTTGTTTCCAACTTTTCTTCATCCGTAAACCTTTATCTATGTGACTCCTTAAATTTTCACAACCACTACAATCAATGGTTGAGTTCAGAATCCTCAAATTAAACATTGTCTATAGAATAAGGAAAGGTGAAGATCAATCTATTTGATGGATCTGACATCAGTTTTTTCAGTATATAGATTGAGTATTATGTTTATCGAAAAATGATTCACTTTCTGCTTCTAGTTGTAAAACCAAATTATATGGAGAATATGGAGTGGTTACTACTTGATCAATGGGTTATAGGAGTTGTGAACCTTATTTTGGAAAAAATCATGGAGTTAAAAATCATAGAGGAGAAGTTGACTGTTATGCTGATGATAGCTCTCACGAATTTTTATGAGAAGCCTTTAATGTTAAACGAAGTGTACCTGATGTGATGATTGTTCAATCTAAAAATTATTTAAATGGGGTTTTATAGATCATGAAAATTAATTCAACACCATCACAAGTCAGTTGACATCAGTGGGAATTTCACTTGAAGATATGGTATATTCAATGGTTTTATTGTCTTTATTACTTGACAGTGGGTAAGTGACTATAACAGATGTGAGTAATTCTTCTAGGAATCCCAAACTAGTTTTGAAGGATTTATAAAACCTAACTCTCATTGATGATATTCAAAGAAGAGAATCATGTAGATTCTTTGGATTTTCTTTTAATGTGAAAGGAAGAGGAAGATATTCAAAATGAGATAATCGTAGAGGATAATAAAAGTCAATAGGAAAGATTTGAGACATGGAAAAGGGGGTAGTCCATACTTTCTGGATTTTTAGGAATAAAGGACATGTCAAAAAGGAGTGCATAAGAAAACCAAAAGTAATATGAAACTAATGAAGTAAAAAGGGTGGATGAAGGAACTGGTGATGTGTTTCTTTTGATCATGTATATCACTATAGTTAATTATATTTTAGACTCAGGGATGTATTTCCATTCCATATTAGAGAAGGAATTTCTAAACAATTATGTTTCCAAAAATTTTGGCAAGGTCTATCTTGCCGATGATGAAGCCTTGCTTATTGTGGGGAAGGTCGATTCACAGTTTAAGACCAATAGTCAAATCTTGTGGGTTCTAGAAACCATGAGGTATATCCCTAGTTTATGAAGAAATATTATTTCTATCAGGCAGCTTGATGATGCCAATTTTAGTACCATGTTCACTGGTGGTGCATGGAAGATCACTATGTGAGATATGGTCATGGATCAAGGAGCAATAAATGGTACCCAGTACAACATGATAGAAACATACATGGACATTATTGTATCAATAAATTCAAGTGGTGATTAACAATTGTCACACTATATGATAGTCTGCATCAATGATAAGGGGATGAAGGTGATTTCAACAAAATTAATTCTACCAGAGTTGAAATTAGTGGATATTGTCCTATGTGAAAATTCTATCTTTGGAATGTAGATGAATTTTTCATTTTCTAAAGGAGGTAGAACATTGAGTGTTGGTAAGCGAGACTCGGTGCATACAAATTTATGGGGGGATGTACTATTACATTCCCTTGGGAGGGTCGCTATATTATGTTACATTTATTTATTAATCAATATGGAATGTATGGATTTACTTTCTAAAAATAAAATCTGATGTATTAAAGGTGTTTTAAAAATAAAATTCTATGGTGTAAAATGAGTCAGGAATGATGATAAATTGTTTGAGGTCAGACAACGGTGGAGCGTATGGCAGTAAGGAGTTCATAGAATTTTGTTCTAATAATGGAATTCAATAGGATAATAATACTTTAGGTACCCCACAATATAATGGTGTATATAAAAGGATGAATAGAATAATGACTGAAAATTTTATGAGCATGAGGTTACACTCAGGATTACCCAAATCATTTTGAGATGATGCAGTAAATATGGAAGAATATCTTATCAAAAGGAACCCATGTGTACCAATGGGATAATTTCTACCCAATAAGATATATTCTTTAAAATAGGTAAATATCTCATATTTATGAGACTTTGTAAATTTGGTATATGTACCTATTTATGAAGATAAAAGAGAAAAATTTGATGCTAAGTCCAAATCCTATTTATTTATTGGTTATAGTGATGAGGAGTTCAATTACCACTTTTGGGATGATCAAAACAAGATGGCCATCAGAATCCATAACATGATATTTAATGAAGGTTTCTTGTAAAAAGATCATCATACAGTTGAAGTTGATAGTGGGAACAAAGAATCAAACATTCATGGGAAAGTGGATCTTAAAGGTGTACTTGAGCATGTGACACCAGAAATGGTGGAGCCTACCCCGAAAATGGAGTTTGGGAGATTATCATGTATGAAATGGCATATGTATAGGTATTCACCATACTTATATTATTTAATAATGAATGATAGTGGATAACTAGAATTATTTGGAGAAGTAATGTAGCTGAAGGTGCTGAGCAAGTGAGAGTTTGATTTTAAGAGTATATGTCTTTATTACCTAACAAAAATAGTTTTTATTTGACACCTCTATCATAAGGAAAGAAAATATTACAGAGAAATTGGGTATACTGAGTCAAGAAAGATCATGATGGAAAAAGGAGGTACATGGAAAGGCAGGTTGTAAAAGTTTTTCAACCGAAGGAAGTTGTGAATTTCACTAAAATTTTATCACTTGTAGTAAATATTTCCACTATCCTGGTGTTTCTCAGTATTTTTTCATCAAAATAATTATACAGGAAGTAGATTTTTGTCAAGACTATCTTCTTTCATTGAGATCTGTAGTAGGAAACCTATATGTATCATCCAGATGGATACATTGATTCAGGGAAGGAATACCTCGTGTGAAAACTCTGGAAGAGCTTATATGGGATGAATCAGGCACACAAGTAGTTGAATAACATGTTTGATTAATTTAAGACTAAAAATTAATACAAATGGTGTAGCATGGATCAATGTTTCTACACCAAGTATTTTGTGATGAATACATTATAATACTTCTATATGTGGATGGCATGATCATTCTCAGATCATGTATGTAGAGGATTTATTAGATGAATGGGAAGCTGTTTCAGGAGTTTTAGATGGAATATCTTAGAGAATTTGTCATGATTTTGGGGATTAAGATCAAGAGTGAATGTATAGTTAGAACCTTGATGTCATTAGAGGCTAGCTGTATTGGAAAGGTTCTAATAATATTCAATATGATGGAAGAAAATTCTATCACTATTCCTCTAGAGATCCGTTTCAAAATATCAAAATATAAATCTCTAAATATGGTAAAAGATGTTTATTACATTGAAAAGGTTCCATATGATACAGCAGTTGGATGCCTGATGTATTTCTTAGTCTATATTCGACCTAACATTTCACATGTAGTGTGAGTTCTGGGTAGGTACATTGATAACCTAGGAAAGAAACATTAGGAAGTTTTGAAGTGGATACTAAGATACCTAATTGAAATTAAAGAAGTATCTATGTGATTTGGGAAAGTAAATTCATTATAGGGTAGATTCAAGCTTCATGTGTGTGATTATTGGATTTGTGTTTCCTGATGTATCTGGTTATGTTGGTTAAAATGATAGTGGTCTATAGTTTACACTAGACTATAACTCCCACTCGTTGAGCTCTACGGTGAGCTCATTGGGGTTTAGGGAGGGAAACATTCCCTTGATCTGGAGGCCAAATCCCCTATTCCAAATTTTATAGAACTATAGAAAATTTGAACAACTATACCATAGGTGACTCGGAAACACTGATAGGTAAATATAATAGTATGAACTTTAGAAAAGTTTATGTAGCATATCAAACAATGTAGATAGCAGTAAAATTTCTCTGTGGGGTTCTATACATTGGCCACTATAGTATCTTTAACATAGGTGGTTGCAGCATTGTAGCAGTGTGAACTTCCTACTAGTGTTAACTATAGAACAGTATACTTACTATGTAGTTGGTGGCACAGTGAAAGATGGATAGAATTTAGTAGACACAAAACTAGTTGGAAGATCACAACATGGTTGTGTGTGACAAGTGGAGGCTCACCGACAGGTAAGAGGAGTCAAGGTTCCTTAGCATCCTAATGGAAGACTTCCTAGTCAGGGTCAGCACTGTGGGATGGTTATGGTAGGCAATATTAGGGTCACTCCTAGAAAGTTAGACATGGATTTTCTACATAGGAGGTTAATTTCCATGGCATCCTTCCTTGTAGTGGTCTGAATCCATGTTGTGGTGGGGACATAGATCAAGAAAACCAAGCCCCTGGAGGCTATCAAGGTGGAAGAGAAGAACCTAAAGAGAATCATCTAATCCTCTCACCTCATGAATCTAGGGGAAGACGTACTAGTTTTCAAGGTGTATATAAGGTCATACACCACTCACTTGGGAAGATTATACATTAAGGGGTTCTTGTGGGATGCATCACATATGGAAGCAATGAGCTCCATAAATGAGTTAAAGGTGTTCAATATATTACCTTCACCTTATGTCTCACCTGGGGTGCCATGATTGATAGGATATAGCTGATTGGGAATGGGAATGAAATGGATAAGTCATTTGAGAAGGAATTGAAGTATGAGATCATGTCTTTGGTCTTGAGAGTCTACATTAGAAAGAATAAGGGTAGGTTTCAACTAAGGAAAATCTAGGTAAGTCCCATATGAAACAACTATTACATGAAGCATGATTTTTATGGGGTTATCATCCATGATATCGATAAGCACTATGCTAATAAGGGTGATGCAGAGATGTTGGACATCTCGCCTTATGATGCCTTCAACTGGAAGGAATATTTCCTAGGTGTTGAAAACATACCTGAGTTTGAGGATTGGTCAGACATAGTAATGATGAACAACATGATAACCCAGTTTGTGTTCGATAGTGATTCCCCAATACTCAATAGGCATACCTTGTTGAGAGAGAACTTGATCATGTTCTTCATCAATCCAGAGGGTCGTAAGGATCCTTCAATAGGTATATTCTCAACTAACCTAGTGGTAAAGTAGGATTTGATTTTGATGGATATGGTAGTGAATCAGGTGTGAGAGAGCACAACTCCTTCATGATTATCTAGTAGATGGAAGAGAGACTAGAAAAGGTGGCCAAATTATCATTGAAGCCAGGGAAGGAAATATTAGATTTGGACCTAGAAAGGCTTCAATGTAATTTCTACCACTTATATGTATTTATTTTTATAAAATTAATTCAATATTTGGAATCATAATGTTCAAATTTTTTAAATAGGTCAACTTTATTTTTTTATTATGAATAGTAATCGTGATAAATATTTATCGCCTTAGTAAAGGTAAATTAGGTAACTAAGGTTAAAAATAATGTGATAGGGCTTTAAAAATTGATATAGAACCTACCTTATTTCTATTGGAAGAGTCTAGTTTGAATATCCACATCCAATATTAAATGGTATGGAAACTTGATTCCATTTTTCTTTGATAATGACCTGAATTTATTTTAAGGAATTAATTCAAAAAATTTACTCTCTCTATTTTAATAACTCTAAATATTTGTTTCACAGGGAAAAAGTTGGTTATGTTTAGTTATAAATGGTTATTTTAAAATTTAGATAATTTTTTTTATGGAAATTAATTTTTAATTTTTAGTGATGGAATAATTGCCTTAAATACTTACACAACGTTGACATAGTGGAGGTTCAATTAGTAGATAAATCAATTAAACGATTTTAAGAATATAAAATTTAAATTTTTTTGGTGATTTATGGCGTTCCATTGTCTTTTTGGATAAATATAATTTTTTATTAATGCTTTAAAAGTTTATATTCAAATTACATTAATTTTTTTATGTTTTCATAAATTCGAATATTGTAAATAGTATCGAAAATTACTTTAATGGTTTTTTATGTCAAGTAATATTTTATTTAATGATAAAATTGTAATATATGGATAAGGTAATGGGATATGTTCTAAAATATTAACCATTATGAACTTATGGGTCAATTTTTCTTTTAGAGTAACTTTCTTGTCCCTGAAGAGTAAAAAACTTTGATATCACAATAATCATCAAAATGGTTAATCAGAGGATAAAACAAGATACGAGGGATAAAACATCAACTAAACATCTATAAATTTATTATATTAGTGTATTAAACTTATATTAATTATAGATTCTATTTATATCATTTAATAACCACTTGAACATGAAAATTAATTTAAATTAATTTAATACTTTATGGTGCGGGAGAGCACGATGAGAGAGCCAGGAAACCTTTTCTCATGGAAGGCATTTTATTAGTTATATAATAGTATCATATGACCACAGAATGTGACATAATAATTTTTAGTGTCATATGACATTTAAGTTTTATTATGAGAAAATAATATGTGGTTAGATAACATTTTTAATTGTAAACCCACATTTTTTAGAATTTTAAAATCACAAAATATTTCAAATAAGGTTTAATTTTCATAATCATATCATATGTACATGTTTTCATAATATAAATTTTTTCCTTTTAAAATTTTATGTAATTGGTTTTAAACTGAAATATTGTGATGAAATATTTTTTAATTTCATTTAAATTTAATTTCTCATATATAAAAAATTTTCTATGTTATCAAAAAATGGGCATTAAATTTGGATAAGGGTGTCATTAGATAACTGAAATTATCATTTTCATTACATTTTAGCCATAATATATAAATATCATGTCATCAAAACCATTATTTTAGATAATTATTAAAATTATGAGTTTATTCTAGTTAAAATATGAATTTTTTGAAAGGCACATTATTCTTGTAGTCATTTTAAAAAAAAATATTAGGTTGAGTATTAATTTTTTTCAAAAATAAGAATTATGGTTGAATTGTTAAAAGTAATACATTCCTTTATATGGCCAATTTTATGTCATCATCATGATATAAATGTGATATAAAAATAATAAACCATTATACAAAACATATAATTAATTTAGTGATTAAAATAATTAATTTAAAAATAATGTAAATAATATGAAAACCTATATATCGATTTCCAAATCCCATGTTATATTTTATTCAAGTAGAAGACTGTATTTTATTGTTTTTTAACTGATAATATAAATCTTTTTATTATGAAAAATAAATATATAGTTACATGGAAAATGAATATTTAGAATCCTGGGGGATGGAATTGGTCAATCCCAAGAGCATCACTGCAAATAAAATACTTAATGTACCTTGGAAGAGAGAGAACACTCTAATATACAATCAACTCTTACTCTTTTAAACATTTGGAGGATAAGAAATCCATATCAAATTTTCCCTCACACTAGCTGTAAATAATTAACAATCCTTACTACATCATGTATCTTCATGTTCTACTTGTGTGTGTCATACTCTAGTGGAAATAAAGGAGACCCGACATATACAGAACCAATAGATCTAATTTATCTTCAATTATAAATAATAAAATATTCTTTTCGGAGAATATTGATCAGCCAAAAAATAATGCATGAGATTCAATGATGAGAGATTTATATTTTCACAGTATGTCAAGAAATATAGAATCATATATCCCCTAAAATCATGAATAAAACCACCTCCATTCTTGATTCCACGAATACTAGAGTCATCTGAGGTGAGCTGGATAGATTATGAAGGTGATTTCTAGTGCGCCCAATGTCCTAGTCTTCCCCTGGCCATGGAAGTATTTGGGGAAGTAGAGAGGGGGGGTCTAACTCTTTATGAATGAAGGGATTTCACTGCTATTGGTAAGTTAAATGGGAGCTATAAAATTATAAAAACATTTTTTACACAAAATTATGTTTCCTTTGTCACATTACGACAAACATCATTGTGAATATCTCATATCACCAAGCAATTGGCTATAAGAAAATTCATCTTAGCTTGAAAATATAAAGGCTCTCATACATTTATATAAAAATAAATAATAAAGAAATCATAAATTGATTTTAAATGAATATCGGCCTCTATTTATCCTTAGATATTGCACCATATATATCAATCTCAATCCCCTTTATAAAACATGTGTAAGATAGATTCCATATTTTCATTTTCAAAATACAAGCACTTTGAAACAAGGTTGATAGGTTTATTATTCACTTCTATATCTATAAGGAAATAAATAATCCATTTATTCCAAATGAGAAAATTCAATTTACTTTTATTGAGTTTACATCAAATGTGGGTGTTATATACATCATCAGAGATGTGAACCTAATTGAGGCTATAGGAAAATGAGAGACTAAACAAGCCTATGTTGAATGGGGTAAAAAAAATTAGGTTCCTTAAAAAATACACACTAGAGTGTAATATCCTTTTGTCCAATTCTATCATTTCATCAATGAACTTAAGATGTAATCATTCCTGATAAAAGAAGTTTTTTAGAACTAGGAGCCCTTAAAAAAAGTTGATATTTCTACTCCAGCTTTCTTTCCATGAGAAAATGTCACCCCTACCAATGACTTGCCTATATTTATATTAAATGATAAAAATGGAGTCTCAAAGGATATTTCAAAGTTTATATCCCTTTATATTTTGATCAAGATAGGGAACCACGGAGGTTTTATAGTTTCTGTTAAAAAGTCATTCCCTAAGATATGTCATGCTTAAATAATTTCATGTGAGTATATATTTCATGTACTATACCATCTCATCAATTTTTAAGATTAATTTACCCCTCCTTAAAGGGCTTATACATCATTAAAAAACTAGTCCAATGATGTCTATCATATTGTGAATCAACCCATGTGAAGCTATTGAGGATTTTTTTGATTCCTCTAATGAAAAACATAGGAGCTTGATTAACTACTAGGATATGAATGGGAATTGAAGAAAGGAAACTATTTATGAGGGTGTTCTGACCTCCAATAGAGAGAAATATACTCTTCTAGTCGGTAATTATATATTGATTCTGGTGGGGATAACTTCAAATTCATGGATACATACTATTTTATTCAACAAGTGGGATCCCAGGTATTTAATAGTAAATTGTCTTTTGGAAATACTTATACAATCTTCGATTGATTTATTTTTCCTTCCTAGTCATTTTATGGGAATATAGACACTACTCTTACAGATATTAATTCATTTAACTCTATTACTATAGTACTCAATAAGAATATATTTGAACCATTTCAAGGAATTTATTCATCCATTGATGAATAATACCATATCAATTGTGATGAATAAATGAAAGATTCCATTGAACCCATTCAAGCCATTAAAAGGATGCACCATTACATTTTAAATTTCATATATCATTTTTCTATGAATAACATCCTTATTCATGATATATAATCTTGGGGATAGAGGATCCCCTTAGAAAAGACCATAGCCTAACTTAAAAACCCAAAAACTCTTCCCCAACAGAGGTATAAAAAATTAGGGTGAAGAGAAGGAGAAAAAAAGAAGGTTACAGACCCATTTTGAAAATACACACCACCTAATAACTTTTAGCATAAATGTTCATTATATTAGGTTATAGTATTTATCCATGAAAATATTTTCCACGGTATTGGTTGGACCACTTTCCTATCAATTTCCACTAACATTTCTTGAGTGAGGCCAATTGCCCGATAATACTCCTAACCTTGAGAAACCCATGATGTTCATAAAAGATTTGATGTGGTAGAAGATTTGAAAGTATCTTCTTGAGGATTGTTTCAATTACCTTTTAATAGAAATTAAACATAATTATTAGTAAAAATTCATCAAAGGTGTTGGGATGGTTCATCATGGGAATTAGAATAAAAAAATATTTAAGTGATAACACAATGAATAATAGCTACCTTGAAATAATTTTGAACTAACCATATTATGTCTTTCTTGATGGATTCCCAATATCAAATATATAAGGATCCTAGTAAGCCATTATGTTGTAGTGTGCTATCTTGCTCAAGTATTTTTAATTGTATACAATATTTCATCCTCCTTCAGGTTTGATTTCAATGAATCATTATTACAATCCTCCAATATGAGGGGAATCTTAGAAAAAAATATCTTCTCACTCATTTAGTGAGTATACATCACTTAACCTATGAAGAGGGTCATAAAAATTATCCTTGTAGTGAGAGGATCCTAAGGAAAGATGGATTCAAAGTCACCATAGAATGAGTCTTCTTCATGTTGTATAACAAGACTCGAAATAATTTCTTCACTATATGCATGCATGGAAATATGTTGTGTTATGATATCATTTCAGAAAACAATCATTCTTTAAATTGTCTACATTTATAAGATAAATTTAAGAAAATATCTTCAACCCATGGATTATGATGTCTTCCATTAAGATAACAAATCTCAACCCAAATATCTTCCTATGACAGTTCGGGAGATGGTTGTCTATTTCTCTATTCTAAAAGGGATTCTGTCAGTATGCCCAGTTTGTTATAAAATTCAACCCATGAATACCCTTGGGATAGATCATACCATGTTTTCCATGAAATTTTCACCTTTAATTCATCCATTGAATAATTGGAAGTTATTAATAAAATACAGAGAACCTTGTACCTGGAGCTGCACTAAAAAATGATTGGAGAAGGACATATCCAAGTGGGAAAGAGTAATGTTTGAGAAATACATAACTATATGCATGTTAGCTAATAACCTCTCAATCCATATTTATATTCTTTTTCATTGTATCTTTCTATCACACCATGTAAAATTTTCCACGTTGATGCCAAAATCTATTAGATTACTACAGTGAAAAATCATTAGAAATCATATATATCCTAGATCATGTAAACAACCACTTTCTATTTAGATTGATCTATTGTGAAAACTCTAGAGGCCATATTGAAAAAGTTTTGTAGGTGATGAAATTATAGAAACAAAATAAGAATAAGATGAATATAAAAAATAAAACAATGAATTATGTGGTTTGGTAATAGTCCCTGCATCCATAGAGAGGCTCAACCACTTCACTACAATTAGGTAGCACAATTATAGTGATGTTTTACAGTTTCACACTCACCAAAATCCAAGCTTGAATGAGATAATAAATAAGAAAAAGCTTTATTCCCCCAAATGCATAGTAAGTCCACTATACTATAGTTAATGGTAGAAGAAAGGCCACACTACTATAGTGTTGCAGCCACCCATGTCTATGATTCTACAGTGGTTGGTGTCTAAATGTCTATAGAGAAATAGTAACATTGTCTTAAAAGTTTGAGATTATACAGGGGTGGATTAGGATTCAAATGGGAGATTTTGTTGTATTGGTGTGTCTCCATTAGTTTGGATGATGTTGGGCCTAATTCTAGTATAAAATACTATACACTATACCATAACTATCACTAGTTGAGCTTGACAGTTAGCTCATTAGGGGTTTCAAGAACAAATATTCCTCTGATTCAATTATAGAAGGTCCATGGCCCCAATTATGGGGAACTATAGAAACCTCGATTTGATTAAATATAGATGACAATGCGACACCAACATGTCACTGTAGTAATGAATAAATTAGAATAGTTATTTTAGTATATTGTAACTTGGAGATAGTAGCATTATAGCTCTCCGGAATTCTAGCCATGGGCCACTATAGCATCTTGGACTTGGGTGACTGCAGCACCGTAGAAGTGTAGAATTCCATCCATCATTCATTATAGCTTTGTAGACTTACTATATATTTGGTGGTATAATGCTTCATCTTCATTATTTTCTCATTTGAGCTAGGTTTTTGGTGTGTGAAACTCTGAAACCTCCCTATCATTATAATCCTGAATAATAGTAAAGTGATTCTACGTCTATGTGGATATAAGAATTATTCTCAAACCATGAAAATAATTGTGTCTATGTTCATCTTATTCTTCTTATTCTTATTTTGTTTCCAACTTTTCTTCATCCGTAAACCTTTATCTATGTGACTCCTTAAATTTTCACAACCACTACAATCAATGGTTGAGTTCAGAATCCTCAAATTAAACATTGTCTATAGAATAAGGAAAGGTGAAGATCAATCTATTTGATGGATCTGACATCAGTTTTTTCAGTATATAGATTGAGTATTATGTTTATCGAAAAATGATTCACTTTCTGCTTCTAGTTGTAAAACCAAATTATATGGAGAATATGGAGTGGTTACTACTTGATCAATGGGTTATAGGAGTTGTGAACCTTATTTTGGAAAAAATCATGGAGTTAAAAATCATAGAGGAGAAGTTGACTGTTATGCTGATGATAGCTCTCACGAATTTTTATGAGAAGCCTTTAATGTTAAACGAAGTGTACCTGATGTGATGATTGTTCAATCTAAAAATTATTTAAATAGGGTTTTATAGATCATGAAAATTAATTCAACACCATCACAAGTCAGTTGACATCAGTGGGAATTTCACTTGAAGATATGGTATATTCAATGGTTTTATTGTCTTTATTACTTGACAGTGGGTAAGTGACTATAACAGATGTGAGTAATTCTTCTAGGAATCCCAAACTAGTTTTGAAGGATTTATAAAACCTAACTCTCATTGATGATATTCAAAGAAGAGAATCATGTAGATTCTTTGGATTTTCTTTTAATGTGAAAGGAAGAGGAAGATATTCAAAATGAGATAATCGTAGAGGATAATAAAAGTCAATAGGAAAGATTTGAGACATGGAAAAGGGGGTAGTCCATACTTTCTGGATTTTTAGGAATAAAGGACATGTCAAAATGGAGTGCATAAGAAAACCAAAAGTAATATGAAACTAATGAAGTAAAAAGGGTGGATGAAGGAACTGGTGATGTGTTTCTTTTGATCATGTATATCACTATAGTTAATTATATTTTAGACTCAGGGATGTATTTCCATTCCATATTAGAGAAGGAATTTCTAAACAATTATGTTTCCAAAAATTTTGGCAAGGTCTATCTTGCCGATGATGAAGCCTTGCTTATTGTGGGGAAGGTCGATTCACAGTTTAAGACCAATAGTCAAATCTTGTGGGTTCTAGAAACCATGAGGTATATCCCTAGTTTATGAAGAAATATTATTTCTATCAGGCAGCTTGATGATGCCAATTTTAGTACCATGTTCACTGGTGGTGCATGGAAGATCACTATGTGAGATATGGTCATGGATCAAGGAGCAATAAATGGTACCCAGTACAACATGATAGAAACATACATGGACATTATTGTATCAATAAATTCAAGTGGTGATTAACAATTGTCACACTATATGATAGTCTGCATCAATGATAAGGGGATGAAGGTGATTTCAACAAAATTAATTCTACCAGAGTTGAAATTAGTGGATATTGTCCTATGTGAAAATTCTATCTTTGGAATGTAGATGAATTTTTCATTTTCTAAAGGAGGTAGAACATTGAGTGTTGGTAAGCGAGACTCGGTGCATACAAATTTATGGGGGGATGTACTATTACATTCCCTTGGGAGGGTCGCTATATTATGTTACATTTATTTATTAATCAATATGGAATGTATGGATTTACTTTCTAAAAATAAAATCTGATGTATTAAAGGTGTTTTAAAAATAAAATTCTATGGTGTAAAATGAGTCAGGAATGATGATAAATTGTTTGAGGTCAGACAACGGTGGAGCGTATGGCAGTAAGGAGTTCATAGAATTTTGTTCTAATAATGGAATTCAATAGGATAATAATACTTTAGGTACCCCACAATATAATGGTGTATATAAAAGGATGAATAGAATAATGACTGAAAATTTTATGAGCATGAGGTTACACTCAGGATTACCCAAATCATTTTGAGATGATGCAGTAAATATGGAAGAATATCTTATCAAAAGGAACCCATGTGTACCAATGGGATAATTTCTACCCAATAAGATATATTCTTTAAAATAGGTAAATCTCTCATATTTATGAGACTTTGTAAATTTGGTATATGTACCTATTTATGAAGATAAAAGAGAAAAATTTGATGCTAAGTCCAAATCCTATTTATTTATTGGTTATAGTGATGAGGAGTTCAATTACCACTTTTGGGATGATCAAAACAAGATGGCCATCAGAATCCATAACATGATATTTAATGAAGGTTTCTTGTAAAAAGATCATCATACAGTTGAAGTTGATAGTGGGAACAAAGAATCAAACATTCATGGGAAAGTGGATCTTAAAGGTGTACTTGAGCATGTGACACCAGAAATGGTGGAGCCTACCCCGAAAATGGAGTTTGGGAGATTATCATGTATGAAATGGCATATGTATAGGTATTCACCATACTTATATTATTTAATAATGAATGATAGTGGATAACTAGAATTATTTGGAGAAGTAATGTAGCTGAAGGTGCTGAGCAAGTGAGAGTTTGATTTTAAGAGTATATGTCTTTATTACCTAACAAAAATAGTTTTTATTTGACACCTCTATCATAAGGAAAGAAAATATTACAGAGAAATTGGGTATACTGAGTCAAGAAAGATCATGATGGAAAAAGGAGGTACATGGAAAGGCAAGTTGTAAAAGTTTTTCAACCGAAGGAAGTTGTGAATTTCACTAAAATTTTATCACTTGTAGTAAATATTTCCACTATCCTGGTGTTTCTCAGTATTTTTTCATCAAAATAATTATACAGGAAGTAGATTTTTGTCAAGACTATCTTCTTTCATTGAGATCTGTAGTAGGAAACCTATATGTATCATCCAGATGGATACATTGATTCAGGGAAGGAATACCTCGTGTGAAAACTCTGGAAGAGCTTATATGGGATGAATCAGGCACACAAGTAGTTGAATAACATGTTTGATTAATTTAAGACTAAAAATTAATACAAATGGTGTAGCATGGATCAATGTTTCTACACCAAGTATTTTGTGATGAATACATTATAATACTTCTATATGTGGATGGAATGATCATTCTCAGATCATGTATGTAGAGGATTTATTAGATGAATGGGAAGCTGTTTCAGGAGTTTTAGATGGAATATCTTAGAGAATTTGTCATGATTTTGGGGATGAAGATCAAGAGTGAATGTATAGTTAGAACCTTGATGTCATTAGAGGCTAGCTGTATTGGAAAGGTTCTAATAATATTCAATATGATGGAAGAAAATTCAATCACTATTCCTCTAGAGATCTGTTTCAAAATATCAAAATATAAATCTCTAAATATGGTAAAAGATGTTTATTACATTGAAAAGGTTCCATATGATACAGCATTTGGATGCCTGATGTATTTCTTAGTCTATATTCGACCTAACATTTCACATGTAGTGTGAGTTCTGGGTAGGTACATTGATAACCTAGGAAAGAAACATTAGGAAGTTTTGAAGTGGATACTAAGATACCTAATTGAAATTAAAGAAGTATCTATGTGATTTGGGAAAGTAAATTCATTATAGGGTAGATTCAAGCTTCATGTGTGTGATTATTGGATTTGTGTTTCCTGATGTATCTGGTTATGTTGGTTAAAATGATAGTGGTCTATAGTTTACACTAGACTATAACTCCCACTCGTTGAGCTCTACGGTGAGCTCATTGGGGTTTAGGGAGGGAAACATTCCCTTGATCTGGAGGCCAAATCCCCTATTCCAAATTTTATAGAACTATAGAAAATTTGAACAACTATACCATAGGTGACTCGGAAACACTGATAGGTAAATATAATAGTATGAACTTTAGAAAAGTTTATGTAGCATATCAAACAATGTAGATAGCAGTAAAATTTCTCTGTGGGGTTCTATACATTGGCCACTATAGTATCTTTAACATAGGTGGTTGCAGCATTGTAGCAGTGTGAACTTCCTACTAGTGTTAACTATAGAACAGTATACTTACTATGTAGTTGGTGGCACAGTGAAAGATGGATTGAATTTAGTAGACACAAAACTAGTTGGAAGATCACAACATGGTTGTGTGTGACAAGTGGAGGCTCACCGACAGGTAAGAGGAGTCAAGGTTCCTTAGCATCCTAATGGAAGACTTCCTAGTCAGGGTCAGCACTGTGGGATGGTTATGGTAGGCAATATTAGGGTCACTCCTAGAAAGTTAGACATGGATTTTCTACATAGGAGGTTAATTTCCATGGCATCCTTCCTTGTAGTGGTCTGAATCCATGTTGTGGTGGGGACATAGATCAAGAAAACCAAGCCCCTGGAGGCTATCAAGGTGGAAGAGAAGAACCTAAAGAGAATCATCTAATCCTCTCACCTCATGAATCTAGGGGAAGACGTACTAGTTTTCAAGGTGTATATAAGGTCATACACCACTCACTTGGGAAGATTATACATTAAGGGGTTCTTGTGGGATGCATCACATATGGAAGCAATGAGCTCCATAAATGAGTTAAAGGTGTTCAATATATTACCTTCACCTTATGTCTCACCTGGGGTGCCATGATTGATAGGATATAGCTGATTGGGAATGGGAATGAAATGGATAAGTCATTTGAGAAGGAATTGAAGTATGAGATCATGTCTTTGGTCTTGAGAGTCTACATTAGAAAGAATAAGGGTAGGTTTCAACTAAGGAAAATCTAGGTAAGTCCCATATGAAACAACTATTACATGAAGCATGATTTTTATGGGGTTATCATCCATGATATCGATAAGCACTATGCTAATAAGGGTGATGCAGAGATGTTGGACATCTCGCCTTATGATGCCTTCAACTGGAAGGAATATTTCCTAGGTGTTGAAAACATACCTGAGTTTGAGGATTGGTCAGACATAGTAATGATGAACAACATGATAACCCAGTTTTTGTTCGATAGTGATTCCCCAATACTCAATAGGCATACCTTGTTGAGAGAGAACTTGATCATGTTCTTCATCAATCCAGAGGGTCGTAAGGATCCTTCAATAGGTATATTCTCAACTAACCTAGTGGTAAAGTAGGATTTGATTTTGATGGATATGGTAGTGAATCAGGTGTGAGAGAGCACAACTCCTTCATGATTATCTAGTAGATGGAAGAGAGACTAGAAAAGGTGGCCAAATTATCATTGAAGCCAGGGAAGGAAATATTAGATTTGGACCTAGAAAGGCTTCAATGTAATTTCTACCACTTATATGTATTTATTTTTATAAAATTAATTCAATATTTGGAATCATAATGTTCAAATTTTTTAAATAGGTCAACTTTATTTTTTTATTATGAATAGTAATCGTGATAAATATTTATCGCCTTAGTAAAGGTAAATTAGGTAACTAAGGTTAAAAATAATGTGATAGGGCTTTAAAAATTGATATAGAACCTACCTTATTTCTATTGGAAGAGTCTAGTTTGAATATCCACATCCAATATTAAATGGTATGGAAACTTGATTCCATTTTTCTTTGATAATGACCTGAATTTATTTTAAGGAATTAATTCAAAAAATTTACTCTCTCTATTTTAATAACTCTAAATATTTGTTTCACAGGGAAAAAGTTGGTTATGTTTAGTTATAAATGGTTATTTTAAAATTTAGATAATTTTTTTTATGGAAATTAATTTTTAATTTTTAGTGATGGAATAATTGCCTTAAATACTTACACAACGTTGACATAGTGGAGGTTCAATTAGTAGATAAATCAATTAAACGATTTTAAGAATATAAAATTTAAATTTTTTTGGTGATTTATGGCGTTCCATTGTCTTTTTGGATAAATATAATTTTTTATTAATGCTTTAAAAGTTTATATTCAAATTACATTAATTTTTTTATGTTTTCATAAATTCGAATATTGTAAATAGTATCGAAAATTACTTTAATGGTTTTTTATGTCAAGTAATATTTTATTTAATGATAAAATTGTAATATATGGATAAGGTAATGGGATATGTTCTAAAATATTAACCATTATGAACTTATGGGTCAATTTTTCTTTTAGAGTAACTTTCTTGTCCCTGAAGAGTAAAAAACTTTGATATCACAATAATCATCAAAATGGTTAATCAGAGGATAAAACAAGATACGAGGGATAAAACATCAACTAAACATCTATAAATTTATTATATTAGTGTATTAAACTTATATTAATTATAGATTCTATTTATATCATTTAATAACCACTTGAACATGAAAATTAATTTAAATTAATTTAATACTTTAACTAATGCCAAGGGTTCCCCTCTCATCCCTTGTATAAGGACACACCTCTCCTCTCTTCCTCACACTTCTTGAGACACTTGTCTTGATAAATCCCAACCAAAACCCCTTATTAAATTAATTATCTGATTATAGAGGTTCTAATAATCTTAAAATACCATCCCTAGGGTCCTTGGGAAGATATCCAAAGGCGGTTCTTCAAAGAGAATTTAATCATATTAATCAAGCATTTTCATTTTACGTATTATTCTCCCTCCTTCAATTTTTTAATAAAACTTACAATATAAAAACATTAGTATCTCATATATGCTGATACATTATTATGTTAATGTAATAACCTTATTTATATCCTTATCCATCCTATGTGGAATGAAAACATCATTCATTGGTACATGTGGACTACCACCTTTATTAAGAGATGTGTTTTTCTCATCAGTGCCTCTCATGGATGTTTATAAGGATCTATTTCATATATATATATATATATAATGACATGATTATAATTATTTAAAGGTAATATATCATCTATTTTCCATCTATTTTAAAATGGTAACATCATTCACATATATTTTTGGATTACCATCTCCACAAAATGATATGATTCATTTTTCATGTACACCTTTAGTGGATGATTTTAAAATTTTACGTAATATATAAAAATGATAATTATTTAATGACTATTATTTAGGATATTATGTAACCCTAAAATATTTCTCAATAGTCATCCTACAAAATTAATTTTTCAATAATGAACAATGTGACCATAACCAATTTAGTAACTAAATATTTCATTGAAATAATAAAAAATAAATGGTTTAATTATATGGTATTAAAACTATAAAAAAAATATTAAATAATTAAATACTTAACATAAGTTTAATATAAAGGAGATAAAGGATATACATTACAACTCTTTACTTGAGGTTAGGTGTTTATTAACTTAATTTCCATTCATTGGGTTATACCACTACTTCATTTACTATATTATGATAAGATTATGCCTAAAATGGACTTTTATTGTATTATGTTTTATATCAACTTAATTTTTTTGCTTTTATAATTTTAAAACATAATCACTTTATTGGTTAAATTTTAGCTTCAATGATATGTTATATTTAAGGATAATTTATCTCAATATTCTTTATTTGAGACATGTTTTATACTGTAAACCTAATTCCTTTTATAAGGTGTATTTTCCACCAGTTGAGATATTATATCATGAATTAATCTTTGATATTAATATTTAAATTTAATTTGAAGTTATCTATTTCATAATATATTAGCTCAAATGTTATAAAATATTCAAGGGTTATCATGGTCACAATTGTAATTCCTTGAGACATAATTCATGTTATGAACCATGATTTATTTTACATGAACTACTTACTATCACATGAATGTGTTTACTATATAATTTTAAGGAAATTTTGGGTTTTAAAGAATCATGTTATGTTTCTTCATTCAATATATTTTTTATTCAAGTATTATCCATATTAAAAGGGTTTATAGTCTCAAACATCCTTCTTTGAGACATGTTTTGATTGATTCACTTATATTCATCTATACAGTGTTGAACAACCCCATGTATTTGTGGATTTTTTAAAATTATCAAATATTCAATTGATCTTAGTGAGTTTGGTTTGTTTTATTTTTTTTAAAATATTACGTGATGAACTCATAAGCTTTATGGAACTCAATCTAATTTTTATGGTGTTAAATAACTTTGAAGGATGTTTCATGATTCAAGAAAATGTTTTTTAGAAGGTGTGTATATTGGTTGAAATAATTTTGTTTGTGTTATGAGTAAATCATGGATCTATGCAGACGAATTTGAAAAGGTTTTTTTACACACAAAAGATTTAGTGAAGAGAGCTTCAAGTATCCATTTTTTCTATGTAGACGATTTATTTAATTGATTCTACTACATAAGAAAATAATATAGACAATTCAACCATGAAACTGAATGTTTTGTGTAGCCAAATGATTGATGTATCTGAATTTGGAATTCATGTAGATATTTTCATGTATATATAAAATTGATTCAATTATCCAAATGTTATACCTAACCAAATTACCACAAATGAGTTTCACATAGACAATTGCAACATATGAATTTTAGGAAGAATTCATGTAGCTATTTTTCTACATATCCAATTGTGAATCACAAAACCAATTTTTTATGTATATTTTTGTTATTTGTGAAGGTAATTCAGATTCTATAATACATTTGGATTGATTTTCTGTAGTTTTTTAGAGTTAATGTATTGATAGGTTATTTTATTATGATTTTACATGGATAGTTTTAAATGACTCTAAAATTGAAGGATTTGGTTTTCTAAATCCATAATGGATATGTGGTTGTTGACTTTAACTATGGAGATCTTGGGGATATTATGATTAAGTGTCTCTCTCTTAACCAGGGTGATTAATTTAATGGAATATTTTGATGGGGTTACATGAGAATAAAGAGGTTGAGAAAAGAAGAGTCTAGAGCTAAGGATGAATCTTTAAGGATTAATATACGATGATACTCATGTATTCAAATGAACGAATCTGAGTATAAGAATATTTTTGGAGCTCATTCCAAGATCGCACTATGAGAAATTATTTTTGTGCATATTTTCAGAGCCTCGTGGAAGTGGATATTCAACTTATGTAACTAAATAAACCTAGTTTGTTTGGTTATCTTATTCATAATTGTAATATTATTTTGTACTAAAATGTGAATCTATGATATTTAGTTTGACTCATGACATGTGTGGTGGGATTCCAAATGAATTATTTGTAAGAGAATTTTACTTGGGGATATTGTGAAAGTAATCTATAGCTGAAGGGAATAACCCTCCATAGAAAGGAGTTAGATTCCATATTGGATTTGAAAATTTTAAAAAATTTGTGATCATTTCTCTTTTATTTTCTGAAAGTACGATGTGAGGATACATTTTTTGGTTTGATTGGATCATAAACTAACATGTAATATGAGTTTTTTTTGTGTAAAATAAATTTTAAATAATTACCACCACTAATTAAACCCCCTTATTAGTGAACTAAACTGATACAACCATGAACTTCAGGTGTGTACAATAACTCTAGGATTATGATTTCATGGTTCATTTTATATTCATGCAATTTTACGTTCCTTAATTTAAATGGTTTTTGGTTTCAAAAATTCATAAAGTTTTTTCTTTAAAAACCTTATTTTAATGTTTTTAAAGACTTTTAACTAAACTATTTCACAAAATTCTTGATATTACTTCAAGAATTATTTTTTCTTAACACAAATGATTTCTTAAAGTTATTTTCAATGATATTTGGTATTAATTTAAAAGGTTTTTGAAGGAAACATCATAATGTCTTCTACATGGGTAACTTCTAACTATCTTTACAAAAGTTTTAATAGAATGATTATTTTTAACATTTATAACATGAACGGATTTTCCCACCATCATGAACATTATTTTCTTTTTTGATTCATTTATAATTTTCCATGTTTATTTTAAAAGAAAATATTTTTCCCAATATTCTTGTAATTTTTATAGAATATTGTCAAAATAAAAGGATATTTTTTCAAGATTTCAAAGAAATGTATTAAATGTTATTTTATTTTATTTTTCATCTGTGTAAATATCCTTTATTGTTTTTTATGATTAAATAGTGATATGTTCCAAATAATATCCTTATTCTTTTTCTGGAAGGCTTATGATTGTTTTTAAAGAGTCTTTCATGGAAATCATTTCTTTTACATTGTTTAATCAAGAAAAAAAGGAATGATGACTGTTTTTAGGGGTGTTATATTAAAAAGTGCATGATTTTAAATGTCTTTTTAATACTATGGTACTTAGAAATATGTATGGATTATTTATGGGTAGTTTTATTAAAAATAAAAGTTGGGTAGGTCTTCTATATCCCTCCAATGCATTGAGTAAACTTATAGAGTAAATTGATGAAAGTTACTCCTAAGAGATGATGAAGTTAACTATCATAAGTTCCTCCTAATAGATGGAAATATTTTCTTCTAAATATAAGTAGAACCTAAAAGATGACAGAGTTAACTGTAATAAGATACTCCTAATAGAATTCTAGAATTATCCTACTTAAGTGATTCTATAATAAATGTTTTATTTTTTAATACACCTATGTAGTTTTTCAATTCATGGTATGATTTCTAATGGATCTATTTCTGTAGTATTTTTTTCACATGGATCTTTATCCTTGAATTAAATGAAACTTGTTTTATGATAAATCTTTATTCCATATATCATAGTTTATGATCAATTTTTTTTATGTATGAATTCTATTATTTTATTATCCTGAAATTTTATTATGTCATTATACCCTTAGACTCATATTATACCCACTGATTATATTAAATTATTAATGCTTATGTTTACCCATACTGGAATTTTGATCTCACCCTTCTTTTTTTTCAATTTACCCATGTTAAGAATAATGATGTTAAATAAATTATGTTTAGAGACGTTTTATGAGTGAATAATTTTGTGGGATATGTTGAAGAATTATTTTGAAATATGAAAAGTTGGCTATAGTAAGAAAAATGATCACTTAATTACATGGGTATTTTTATGTAATAATTTTTCTTAATTCTCTAAAACACTAAACCTAGAAGGTCTTTATGTATGTAAGTGATAAAATATTTTTGTTTGATGTTTTATGTTTTAGATTACTTAAATTGGGTTATGCTTATCTATATAAAATCTAAAAATGTAAATATTATGTTTCTAGCACCGGATCTGGGAGTTTTGTTTTGGGGCTACTATAGTTGGTATTAGAGAAGGATTTTGATAATATTGGAGAATAGGATGTTTTCATGTGAGGTAAAATTAAGAGTTATGGATACTATTATGGTCTTATAAGTTTATGGTTGATCATATTTTCAAGGGTGAACATTCTTTTTTAAGTTCATTTGTGTTTACAACTTAAGGTGATTTAAAAATATTATTGGGTTTTAAGAAGGATACTCCATTGAGGTAATTATGGGAAATTAGATATTAGGTTAACCTTGATGGATAAAAAGTGATATTGTTACAAGGTAATTTTTTTCGAGATATTTATTATCAAGATAAGGATAACCTTTAACGTTATTATCTAAAGTAGATTCTTGTTATTTTGGAGAAGTTTTCTACATTATATGATTTTGTAGTGATTTAACTTATCTTGGGAAAAAAATATTCTGTGAAGTTTTAGGGTTTAGATTTTTATGGATTAATTTAAGTCAAAACCTAGGTGTTATTATTGAATTATTGGATACTAATGTTTTAAATATTCATTTAAAGGTTTATTTGGGTATTATATTATCATTTTCTAACTATTTTATTTTTATTAAATATGGGAAGAATAGATTTTCATCCTTTTAAAACCCTCATGGTCAATTATATGTTTATTATAATGAATTATGAATTCAATATTCTATCTTATCATTTGGAGTAAAATATGATATAAAGGTGGAAGCTGATTAAAACACCCAACCAAAGGACAAAATTTCACTTATTTAATTAAATAAAACCATGAAATATATATCCTTATTTTCTTAGTCTATATGGTGAATGAATTACTCAAATCTTGGAAAGGATCTTAAAATAAAAAATTTATCATGTTATCGTCCTTTATAATGAATTAATGGTCTTATTAATACCTTATTGATCTGTGGGTTTTTCATTAACTTTATCATGATCAGGTTCTCTATAACTCTCAATTATTTCTTAGACATTTTCCTTTCTCCTCCATATCCATATTTTCACTTCCCAAGAATTTTCTCCTTATGTGGTAACTCAATTATTTGTTATTATAGGTGAACATTATATTTCCCTTTTCCATTTTTTACAAATTGTTTTTTGTTATTCCTTTTATGATGTGTTTTTTAACAGTCATTTTTAATTATTAAAAAGGTTTTTCCTTTCATGATCATATATTTTTTCTCCCAATCCCCAGAATTGATTTTAAAAAAAATATTTTAAACCATTTTTATCAAGAAAAAGATAAAATTGAGTGGATAAAATTTACTTAAGGTGGTTTAATGTAACAACCTAAAAAGTTATTTTAAAATTATATTATTTATAATATCTTTCTTAACACAAAACAACAAACTTTATTAAAATCGAAATATATACTATAAAAATATTTTTATTTAAATGTGACCGTTATAACTTACCCACTAAATTAGAAGGTATAAATCATAAATAACCAAATTATGAAAAATATGTATAATCTTTTTATATAATTCAAGTATATTTCTTAATTCATAACAAATAAGTACTCCATTTTTAGTAAACACATTTTATACTTTTAGAATATGTTTTCTTCAAAAATGTTTTTTATTTATTTTTGAGAGATAATATTATAATTAATTTACGATAATTTTTGAAATTTTATTTCATAAAAATCATATTATTCTTAATATCATCATTTAAAAAATATATTATGGTTAAATTTTGGTATTTTTCTGAAAATATTAATTTTTCAGTGAATAGTGAAAAATATCAATTTTATAGAAAATCGCCTTTTCCATTCACGTATTTAAAAAGTACCTTTTTTGTTTTAAATTGATTTTAAAATTTAATTTTTTAATTTTTATTGAAATAACCAAATTAATTTCATTTTAATTTCCATTATGATTAATTTTTATATAATTTTTTTAAAAAACTTAAAAAATATATTTTTCAGGAAAACTAGTTTTCATCGCGTTTTGCGGGTTTATTTTCAAATTATTTTATTAAAATTATACGGATTTATTTTGATAAAATTAATTCCATATTTTGAATCAAAATATCCAAATTTTATAAATTGGTTGTCTTTATTTTTTGTCATTAGGAATAGTGTTTGTGGAAAGTATTTTTCACCTCAGTATGAGTAAATTTGTAAATTATGATTAAAAAAGTGTGATAAGACATTAAAAATAAATATAATCCTACTTTATTTATATTGGATGAGTTTATTTTTTACATTTTCATTAAATATTCTAATATATGGGAACTTGGAAACATTTTTCTTTGATAATGACCGTAATATTATTTTAAGTAAAGAATAAATCCAAAATGCCACACCCTTTATTTTAATAACTCTTATGTATTACATTGGATAAAAAGAGGTTATTTTGGGTTATAAATGGTTATCTGAAACACTAAATAATTACCTTAAATGATTATGCAATATCAACACATTGTATGTCAAAACAAAAGAAAAATGAAGTAAATGATTTCAAAAACATAAAATGTAATATTTTTTGGGTGATTTATAGTGTTATAAGATATTTTTGGATAAATTTAATGTATTTGTGATGTTTTAAAATTTTGTATTAAAATTAAATTACTATTTTTATATTTCAAATTTTTTGAATAGTCAAAAAAATGACTTAAATTTTATTTTATGTTAAATAATATTTTATTAAATGATAAAAATATTATATTTATCAAAGTTAACGGTATGTTGTTTAAAATTCCAAACATTTTCCCCTTATGGGTCACCTGTACTTTTATTATTACATTTTTGACCCCTGAAGAGTAAAAACACTTTGATATCACGGTAATCTTTAAAAGGGTTGATGGGGGTAAAAATAATATATAAGGGTTATAAAATCACCAAAACATGTCTAAATTTTATTATATGATATGATTTATACTTATCCAGATCCTATATTCTAAATATAAAATTTAATACCCAATTTAAAATGAAAATTAATTTATATTAATTTAGTACCTTATGTAATTCTAAGGGTTCCCCTCTTCTCTCTTATAGAAGCGCACCACATCTCCTCTCTTACTTACAATTATTGATCCACCCAGATCAACCAAAACCCAAAAAAACTACTTATTAAATTTCTTATATACATTCTATAGGTTATTGTATTCTTACAAGACCACCCATAGGGTCCATGATGAGAGATCCAAAGTAGGTTCTTCAAAGAGGAGGTAATTTTCTGAACTGAGTGTTTTCATTTTACTTCTTATTATACCTCCTTAAATTATATAAAAAACATTAAAATATATTAAAAAAATTATATACCATATACTAAGATGTTATTAATTTAATTATATAACCGTATTCATCCCTTTTCCATCCCATGGAGAATGAAAACATCATTTGTGCATACAAGTGGACTACCACCTCCACGAAGTGATGTGTTTTGTAGTACATCACCACATCTCATGAATATTTATAATTAAGGATTAAATTTATAGATATTATATTAATTAAATAATTATAATTATTTAAATATAATATATAATATATTTCTTACCCTTCCATTCTATGAAAAATGGTAGCATCAGTCGTGTGTACTAGTGGATTACCACATCCTTGAACTGATGTGATCCATTTCTCATATACACAAATCAATGATGGTTCTGAAATTGTATTTAAAGTATAAAAATTATAATTATGTCATTATTATTATTCTGGAGATGCTGGTACCATGTAATATTTAACCACGATCAACCTACTGAAGTCATTTTGTAATTATAAACTGAACATCTTCAAGACACCCCATGTAAACTTAACCTATTAAGTAATTAAATATACCATTAAAATAAATGAATTAAATGAAATAGTATTAAACATGGAAAATTTTATTAAATAATTAATATAATTTTATTGTACATGTGTTAATGGAAATACATAATAAGTCTGGACTTAAGGTAAGGGGTTCGGTAACTAAATTTTCTTTCAGTGGGTTATATATCTACTTCGATAACTATATTATAAAAATTTTATTTTTGAAATGAAATTTTATTGTATTTTGTTGTGTTTAAACTTTTTTTTTCTTTATAATTATTACACATAATTACATTATTGATTAAATTATTACTTCAATGATAGGATCATTGTAAGGATTGTTCATATAATTTTGTTTCTTTGAGACATATCTTGTATTGTGAACCAACATCCTTTTATAAGGTGTATATGCTACGTATTAAGATATTATATCATGACTGAATATTTTATCATGATATTTAATGTTCATTTATAGTTTTATATTTCAATATATATTGATTCAAATGTTATAAAAGTTTCATGTGTTTTTATTTTCTCAATTTCAATTCATTAAGACATAATTCATGTTATACACCATGATTTACTTTATATGGAATAATTACAATCTAATTAATGTTTTAAAAAAATTATTTCATAAAAATTATTGGTTTTATTGAATCATGTTATGTTTCTTAATTAAATTAATTTTTTATTCAAGTGGTTCCTAAGTTTCAAGGATTTCTCATCTCAAACATCATTATTTGAGGCATATTTTGATTGATGAACCTATATTAAATTACATGGTGTATACGCTGAAAATTTAAATATAATATCATGAATAATTTTATCTTTATGTTATTATATTTTCCTGAATATGTTTTTCTTTAAAAAGTTTTTAGGCTTTAAAAGGTCATAAAGGGTTTTTATTTAAAAATATTTTGAAAAAATTAAATAAATTTAACCAAACTAATTCTATAAGTTCTTTATCTTATTTAAAGAAATTTATTTTATAAGAATACATCATTTTCTAAATTTATTTCTATTGATATTTTACCAGATTTTAAAAGTTTTTATAGGAAATGTCTTATCATTTTCCAAATGGATCACGTTTGACTCTGTTTACAAATGTTTGAAAAGAATATTTATTTTTAATGTTTACAACATGAACGAATTTTCCCAGAAGCATGACCTTTATTTAATTTTTACGTTCCTTTATAATATATAAGTATTATTTTAAAAAAAATATTTTCCAAATATTCGAGAAGTTTTTTATAAAATATTATCAAAAGAAAAGAATATTTTCCATGATTTTCAAAGAAATGCCTTAAATGTTCTTTAAAATGTACTTTTCATGGTAATATCCTTTATTGTTTTATTATAATTAAATGGATATATGTTCCAATGAAATAATCATTATTAATTCAATTTATAGCTTCTGATTATTTTAAATAGATTTTCAAGGAACCTATTTCTTTAATATGGGTTAATCAAGTTAAAAAGAAATGATGATTACTTTTAGGGGTGTTAAATTGAAAAGTAGAAGATTATAAAGGTTTTTTTCATTCTCCGATATTTTTACATATGTATGGATGATTAATGAGTGGTTATATTATAAACCAATGATGGGTGGATCTATTATATCCCTCCCATGTATTGGGTAAAGTTATAGAGTTAAATATTGTAAGTTACTCCTAATAGATTATGATGTTAACTATTATATGTTACTAGTAAGAGATGATGAATTTTATTTAATATGAGTAGAACCTAAGACATGATGGAGAAAACTGTTGTATTCTTATCCTATGATAATGTTAGAATTATCCTGTTTAGGTGATTATATGATAAAATTTTGATGTTCCAAGATATCTACATATTTCTTCAACGCTTTCTGTGATTTCTAATGGATTCTTTGCTTAAGGATTGTTTTGACATGGATACTTAGAGTTTTGAAAGGGATCATTATTATTGAATTATATGAATATTATCCTATGTTAAATATTTAATCAAGGTATAATGATTTATGATCCAAATTTTTTTTTTTATAAATTTTCTTATGTTCTTATCATGCACTTTTATTATGTCATCATACACTTATGATCATATTATGCCCACTCATGAAATTAAATTATTAATTATTATGTTTACCCTTATTGAGTGTTTGATATAACCCATATTATGTTTTCCATTTCCCATTATTACTAAGAATTTTGTGAAATGAATTATGTATAAAAATGTTTTATGTGTGAATAATTTAATGGGAGATGTTGAAGACTTATTGTGAAATAAGACAAGATGGGTATAGTAGAAAAAATGACCACTTAACAGAATGGGTATTGTTATGTAAGATATTTTATTAATTAATTAAAACTCTAAACCTAAAAGGTTATTGGGTATGTTAAGTAATAAAATATATTTTTTACATGTTTTATGTTTTGGGTGGAAAAAATGGGGTTATGTTTATTGATCTAAATGAAAACAATGTAAAGATTATATATCTACTATCAAATCTGAGAGTACTAGTTTGGGGCTATTATAGTAATCACAATCCATTATTTTTATTGGAAATGTGGATTGGTATTACTCCCAAGTAGCATAAACATAGTTATCTCTTATAATGTAATATTTTTATGGGACTGGGGAGTAAACACTATCAACTATGTTATAATGATATTTGAAGAGATCGTTGACTTATAATATAATTTTTCATGAAAATGTATATGTTTTATTCCTATAAAATACCATATTTCAATTAAATACAACATTCCAATAAAGTGACACAATTTTATGTCATGAGTAACAACACCAAATTCAGTAATTAGTGGTGGTTTAAAAAACATTGCTAAAAATTGTCAAAATATAACATCGATTTTTAAAAAACAACCGCTAAAACTTTTTTTTACCCATGAAACTTCTCCCCCCCCTCCACCAAACCCGAAACCCTACAACCTCTTATCCTAACCCCATAGAACCCTATCCCCCTCACAGCTGGCCCTCTACTCTCCGTTTCCACTGGCCTCTTCTCCATCATCTTCGATCCCTTTCACACCATAATCCGATGAATCCCTGACCTTGTTGTCGGACCACTTCTCCCACGACCTCCCTAAGCCTAAGCTCGAGATTCTAGCCCCTCTCTCCCCTGAAACATCACTACTGATACTCCCTATTCAAGTTAAGGGTGTGGTATTCCACTACCGATGCTCCATATAAATTTTTTTCATCCAGGTGGAAACAATTTAAATAGATATTTTTCAACTAATTTTATTTAAAAATTGTTTTACAATGTTTGTAAGTTGTTTTACCTACCATGGTTTTGCTTATCATGTTGAGAGACTATACTAAAAAGCTGTTTACTTTTTATTTGATTGATTATTTTCATTGAATGTTAAATATGTTATTAATTTTGATAAAAATTTAATTTATGTATTCTTTATTTTATGACAAAACCCTCCATGATTTGGAATAATTTTCAGGTTATAAAATGTGTTATGATTTTTCCTGTTGCTTTCCTCACATGCTCTAAATTGTAATACAAGTTATACATGTTGTTAAATTTGATATCAGTATATTCTGAAGCATGATATAAAGGGATACTATATGAATATATAGTAAAGGTTTCTCAGGTACACCCAATATCGATGGGTAGGTTGATGGTATGTTATGGGGTCGTTATGCCTTGACACTAGTATACCCCTTCCCTTATTCCTGAATGGATGGGATAAAAAATGCACCTAACACTAATATATATTATTTATTTTACCTTGAATGTGATTAGTGTTTCACATTAGTTAATTTATATTAGCTATATTAGATCTTGAGTTAGTCCTGAAGTAGTTATATAAAGTATTGATCCTCTCGATATGGTGGGTTTGTCATTATTATTGAAATCTATGATAAATGACTTTCGTAAAGTATATTGTTTTTCATATTTATTGTTACTCTATATTTTTATTATTGTTTCATACAATATTTATTATGAAAGGATATTTGGTATGGGGAGGTGAATACCTGGGGAGTGTGTTATGTTTACACCTTACATGTGTCTCTCTTTGGATGCATGTAAAACTTCTTGTATGTGATCCAGGTAATGGAAATGAATCAAATAAAAATGTTTACTTTCATTTGGAATCTTGAAAATTAGTTGGATAAAATTTAACATTTAATTTATGAGTGGATAAAACATGCAGGGGTTGTCCACAAGTTTTAATTCAAGATATCCCACTCATTAAACTCTTATTTTTGGTACTAAGTATGTGTTTGATTTTCCAAACTTTGTATAAGTTTTATTTCCCAACATTATTGAAAATTATATAATTTAATGATATTTTGTATTGTGATAATGTGAAATTTCATGTTCATTTAGTTATTTTCATTTATTATCATCCAAGTGTCCCTAATTGGCATATACCCTTTATAACAACTACGTTATGTGTGTGAGTAATTCCATATTTTGATGAGTTCATGCTGAACTTTTTTCATAAACCTATAATATTTTAGTAAACAATAAAAAGTGGAAATAAATCTCTTATAGATTTATTTCAAAATCCCTTGTATTTACCCCATCATTTGGAAATATGAAGTTACCCCTCATGTGTTATGGAGATTTAGTCTTAGTATTATTCAATTATTTAGTTCACGGTAATTATATATGTGGGGGTTGTTAAATAATTATAAGGAATTTAGCTAAAAATATCACTTGATAGTTTAGGTAGTTATTCTTTAAAAGAATAATCCACTATAGTTAAGGATATGTTTTTGTTGTTACACGTATATTAGAAGCATTTACACTACTTTCCAGGAATGTCTTCTTAATTCCATCCTATAACTTGTTCATTTTCCCTCAAAATACCAATCATATTTTATTATTTATTAAGATAAAATCTTCTTCAAATTATCATTGGTGTATTTTTTCTCTCTATTAGAAATACATATGATAAATTATTAATAAAGGGTTTTAATTATTGATCTAGAGGTTGTACTAAATATAAAATAAATTTGGGTTACTTAACTCAATGGTTTAATCTTTTTATAAAATAGATGAAGTATCAAACACTTTTTCCTTGAATAAATAGTAAAATCCAACAAATAAATATAAATTTTTTTCATATTCAGGTGGCTGTATAGAATATTTATTTTTTCCAATTGTATTTGATAAAATTTTTAGATCTTGATTTCTTTCCCAATTGAAATATTTATTATATCAAACAAATTTATTAACATGTAATATAATCTTGTGATAATTTAAAAAATTGTGTTCTCTTATTATGGGCACATGATGGAATCAAAAATATGAAAGTGGAAAAAACAATTAATCATACACCATTATTATAGTAACTTAATGTACATTTATGATTGCATTTAATATATCTAGGAAAGGTTTATCCAAGATTATAGGTGACTAAAAAGAGGTCATATTCTCTTCTATTATTAAAACATAATAACTAGAAGCGAAGATGAAATTATTCACTCCAAATAAAACATCTTCATATACTATTGCTTAAAATGTAGTTGATCTGTTAGGTAATTTTAAAACAAATCTAGTTGGTTTGAGATGTACCATATAAAAATAATGAAAAATATAATGTGACATACATAAATAGAATCTCTTAGATCCCTATTATAAATGATAGTGAATCATTATGTGACACCCCCTCTATCTAGAGATGTGTTATAACTCTAATTCCATTACTACAGTGATAGAGAATTACTAATTTCACATAAACTTAGTGACCTTATGGTGTTTCTCCCACAATTACTATTTTAAATTAATGAATTTATTGTTTTTATTTTTCTTCTATTTTACATAATAATATCCATGATTGATTTCCTTTTTTTACTTTGAATTTTTTAGTACTTATATAACTCTTCTTATAACTATATGGGTTGTGTTTTTTTCACTTCCCTTTATCTCTTTTCAAACTTATTAACACTTATGTGTTTTAATTTGTTTTTAAAAATTGAATGAACATTGTGATATAGATAAAATATAGATAACATTATAGAGGAATACACCTCAGTATGCTAAGTATTTGGATGAGTTTTTAGATTTTTTAATTCTCAATTGATCCGTTGATGGGAGAATAAGATGTTTATGTCCTAAATGTAAATTTAGAAGATAGTTGAAGAGAGAATAACTTTATGAACATTTGATATTGAATAAATTCCCGGCTAAATATTTGTGTTGGATTTTCCACATAGAATAGAAAGTCACAGAAAGTTTGAGCACTGTTGTCAATCAATAGAATGATCTCTTGACTTCATCGATAATGGAAAATGAAATGAAAAAACCTTATAAATGATGCATTTGACATTTCAAGACACAAACATCAACATCAAAACATATCATAACAACCAGTTGAGTGTGCTATAAAAACCTTAAAAAGTGATGTTTTTTAGACTATATGACAACCAGATCAAGATTGTAACATATCATTGGATCCTCTTCTTGATTATGTGGATAATAATGTAAGAGAAAGATTCTCTAAGAAGAAAAATGTGTTTCATGGTTTAGTTAATGATGTAAATAATGTATTTTATAGTAGATCTTTGAAATATTCAAAACATTATTTCCTACTAAAGTTGTAAAATATCAAATGCCTATGTGGAATTATAAATAAGGTGATTTCTAGTATATTTGAATTGATGCATGGTACATTTCCTTAAGAAAATATCACTAAGTATTTTTTATGATATGAAGAAAGTTGTTAACAATCCTGGTCTGAATTATACAAAAATACATACATTCCCATTTGATTGTATTATTTATTGGGGAGAGTATTCAAGTAAAAAAGATTGTAAAAAATGTTCATCTTCTATATGGAAATCAATGGGTGATGTTGGAAGCCTGAATCAACTTACTACTATGAATAAGAACAAAAGGAACGTAGAAACAAATTTTTTTCATTACTTTCCATTGAATCCTTGATTGCAAAGATTATTCATGTCATCAAAAACCACCAAACAAATGAAGTGGAATTATATAGATAATAAAAATCATGGGTTAATGCGACATAAAAGGGATTCACAATCATGGAAAAAAATTGATTAATTAAATCCACATTTCTCATCTGATCTAAGGAATGTTTGATTGGGATTGGTTGTCAATGGATTCAACCCATTTCGGACTTTGAGAACCAGTTATAACATTTGTCCGGTTGATTTTATCCCTTAAAATCTACCTATGTGGATAGGTATGAAACAAACATCTTTTATCATTTTGATTATTATTCCTTCAAACAAATTCCAGGAAATGATATTTTTCTATACTTGAAGCCTCTAATTTAAGAATTATTGGATTTTTGGAGAAATTATGTTGAGACAACAATGCATCTTCAAGACCAATGTTCAAAATGCATGTTTCTATAATCTATTCTATTCAATAATTCTCTAGACATGGTAATTTAAATGGTTTGAAGACTTACATGGGTTGATATTGTCCTTTTTATAACATTGATTTTGAACCTAATGGATAACCTAATAGTAAACTAATGGTTCTTCTTGTGTCATCGAATATTTATCAACGCATCTCATATATTTTGGTTGAACAAGTCAAAATTCAATGGTTTTATTGATCGTATACCACCTCTAAATTTTTTAATAGGTTCTGAAATATTGGCACAACTTGGAAATGTTGAATCCAAATTTGGTAAGGTACATAATTTGAATGATAGTGGGAAATGAGTTCAAATATCATCATCAATTGTAATCAGAATTCAACAATGGAAGAAATAAAATTATACTCTTCAAACATTCATATTGGGAATTTAATTTTTCATAGAATAATCTTGATGTTATGCATATTGAGAATAATTTTTGTGAAAATTTAATCTTCAAATTGATTAATGAGCATGAAAAATAAAAGGTCCATCTTAATGATTGAAAATAATTATAAATAATGACCTTAAAATGTGATATCTTTCCAGATGAGAATGGAAAGTATTCTCCAAAAAATTTTGCAATGAAAAATATTGATAAAGATATTGAAGTGATCAGATCGGTGTGAATCACTGAGAGAGGGAGGGGGTGAATCAGTGATCCCTTTAAATATTTTTACAAATTGATTCTTTTCAATTAAACCTATATGGATGGTTAAAGCCTTCATCCACTCTTCTTTTGTCTCTCAACCTTACCTTGAATGATTCTGTAAATGTAAATCCACTGAACACAAGGATTTACAAGTTTTGGTTCAAATACCTACTCCACGTTGTGTTGGTTATTCTCCCCAACATATATTATCTACTATAATCTTATTATCAATTAAAATGGTCGATAAAGAGTCCCAATGTATCTCTCCTGAGTCCCACATGAGGTTCTTTATACTATTTCTCACAGTGTTAAAAAAGTCCCATTGTCCTGCTTCAGATTCCCACTAAATACTTCTTCTTATCCCTGAATCTCACATGGTTCTTCTTGCTCTCGAGTCACACTAGCGGCTTCCATATTTAAGTTCACTTGATTCACTGTAGATTGATCTTATGATCTTCTCACACAGGCTTGTTGAATCACACTTTCCTAAGTATATCTTCGTGAATATTCCACAGCCTTTAGTAAGGTATGATGTCCTTGATTAATGATACTGGTCACTTGTGTTGATTAGTTTCCTCAGCGAAATAATGCTTGAGAAATTATTTATTCTTATGATAAAGTCTTAGGCTCACTTATGTGTGTGAAAATGGTGCACACTACCTCTCAAAAATATACAAGAAAGATATTGCACAATATCAGCATTGCCTCTCTTCTTGAATCCTCAAATATTGTCAACTCAGATACAATATCTTCTTTTAATTCTGTCTATATTTAATTTCAGTACTTATTCACTTAATGCATTTATTTCATGGCGTCCAAAACATATTGTGTTTATATCTCAATTACTTGTCACACATTCATGTTTTTATTCAAGATTGCATGTATATATAATATGTTTCCTTTAAAATCAAGCACACACTATTCTTTTATCAATAGTTTAGGTTCAATGAGTGTGTGTCATGTATGTTTACACATGCACTGTTCACTCAATTCTTTTTTTACATATTAACTTTTTTCTATTGATCTTTTTCACACACACTCTTGTTCCTTTTATTTGGGTTCAATGTGTAAGTGTTTTATGTATGTTCATGTATTCCCTTCTTGGTGGAACTCACATTCCACTTTTTATTTCTCAATTCACACAAATTCTGCCTCTTATTTGTTTTATTCTCTCTCTTTCTTTTTCTTTGCACTTGGTTCATGTGACTTTAAGTTTTATGTGTGTTCTTATTAAACCCGAATTGGTGTATGCCGTTGAATACATTCTCCTTCTTCACGTGTAGACACACAATGCTTCAACCTTATTTTTATTCTGGATCACACACCCCAAATGGATATAACATGAGTGTGTGTGGGTTTCTCTTCTCAAAAGGTTTCACGTAAAACCCAAATGGGTATGTTATACACTTTGGTTATTATTATTCTATATAGAGGTATCTCACATGAACCAGATACAGCCCTGGATCCTTATTTACCAAAACTCAAACCTGAGTCTTCTTATTTGTGAAAAAATGAAGCGCCTGGTTCTTCTTCTTCATGACTGTCTCATGACTTTCTCAAGAAAACAAATGAACTAGGATGGTTTCATGGTTTTGGATGCTTTTTACCAATATATAAGGTGAAATTCGCTGTTCTTGTAAGTCTATGAGAACCAGATACATCATGAAGAAGTTTACGAGTGAAAAGAACTTGTTGAGTGCTCATGTAAGCCTTCTCCTTGGTGAGGAGGTCTTCATTATTTGTACAATCTGGGGATGCTCATAATTATTCTACACGGTGCTCTGTTCTTTTGGGAATGAGAGCTTTCTCAAATTTTCCAACAACAAACCCGCAGTTGAAAAACCTTTATTTATAGGTGAGGATCACAGGGTAGCTATCCATTCAAATTACTCATGTTCATCTTTAACGCCTTTGAAGTAGCCAAGATCTCCAGGATTTGAATATTTCAAATGTGGATGAGATATCCCGCATATCTCTCAATTATTTTCTCTTCAATGTGTGCTTCATCATATCTCAGTGTGATCATCACGTGCATGCTAAGAGTAACACATGAAACATTCAGTCACATAAACCTAAGGTCTATGACATGGCCTCACAATGGTGTATGCTTCGTTCTATGCGTTTTCTTCACTTTATTAGCATGCATGTTGATATCATTTCATTCATGTGTTCATTAAGTCCATATAATCCTACTGCACAAGTTTTGATCATCAATGATGGCTGTATTTGATCACAGAGGTGCAACTTCATCACTGGTGAACTACAGCTTTGTGAGGTTTGAAGGTTGAAGATGACGTGGTTCGTGATCATCGTATGGTCTAGGTTCAAACAGATGTGGCGTGTACGGATGTACGAACCTAATTATATAACATGACGCAGGATGAAGCATGGAACTGCAATATCACACAATATCATATGGAAAATGGTTATTGTTTCTGTCGGTTAAAAATCTATCCCACATAGAAATGAACATGCTAGTTTCTCTCAGTTTAAATATCACGTCGCAACAGCACATGCTCAAAATTATCCCTCCACATCCATAGTATTGCTACATATTGTGTTCACCGTGCGGGCACGCTCTACTCCTAACCTATTCCCCCTTGTGGGTGTGCTCTGTGCCCACTCTATATGCATAATTTTCCCCATGCGCTTCAGTGGATTACAACATCCCTCATGTGGGATATTCCCAACACATTCCACCTTTGGGATTCCAATGTTGGTTCCCTCAGCATGATTGACCTTCAGTCCCACATGTGCTGGGGTCGATCTAGCTAGGCTAACTTGAAGGTTGGTCCATGTTTTTTAATAAAGGATCATTAAAACAAATAATTTCCAACCAAAGTATAATGCCCTTCAAAGAAATGCAAAAACTGATAACCCAATTATTTTTATTCTTTTTGGAATAAGAATTCCAATTATCTATATCCTCAACCAACATCCTTCTTCATCTTCTACTCTCTTTGGAACACCTCTTAAGAATTTAAGATCATCTCGACCTTTTCAAATACTTCTTCCAAATAGAAACTAGTGGGTGGATCTCTTCTTAACTCTTTATGCATTGAAACACAATGCATGGAAACATTTTAGTAAAAAAAATCTCTTTACCACATGTATTATTCCTTGAAGATCATCACAAGAAGTTATCTGATTATGTTCACCAACTTCATACAATTAGATGCTATTGGATGGATCTTCCTAATTTATCATGAAATAAAGTATTTCATGGCATTCTTAAAATGTTGTAACAAAGTGTAATTCATTTACACATGTCATGGAACTTAGGTTCAGTTCATCATATGTCATTTCATATTGATTCTTAAAGTGACATAAGCTTGGGAACAACTTTCCCTCTTCAATCATCATCACCACTTCATCTCTACCTTTCCATACATATGTTGACACCTTATTGACAAAAACTTCCACAATATGCTCTACAATATATCCCTTTGTATTTTGTTGTCAATATCATCTAAGCACACTTTTTATGGGTCAATATGTGTGTCAATATTTTCTCCCCATTATTGGGAACCAAATACAAAGGTTAAGTGGGGTCTGTTAAAAACATGTTCTCCTCCCTTTAAAGAATAACTTCATGAATATTTCTGAGTGATGGATGATGTCACATAGTTCACTTAGAAAAAATCCTTTATTAAGTCAAATCTAAGTCTACTTGGGCTAACCCATTGTAGAAAAAAAGAGAGATATGACCAAGGTTATTAATGTTTTCCAAATACAACCATGCATGTGAAATCATGCTCAGGGTGTATCACTTCATTACCAAGGGATTGGAGATAGTCATATTTATCAATGAAATGCTAAATCCTGCACATAATTCACCAAACATATTAAAATTTTCAAGTGAAAAGATAAATCTCCCTCTTTCATCCCATCTTGTCATCAATCAAGAACTCCCCCTTAATTGACATGATAAATACAATTAAGAACAAGGGATGAAAGTGTGATTGGAATACCTTAGGTTTCAACTTCTTAAGATGATATGAGTTTCAAGATGTGTCATGAAATAATAAATGATATCATATCCTTCATAGTTTCTCCCCCTAAAAGGGTGAAATCCCTTTGATTCATCATGGTGGAAAATGTCATCACATAATCTTCAAGATATTCATTTTGATAATCTTCCACTGTGGAACACTTCAAGTAATTATCAAATCATGAATAATGAGTCCAACTTTTTATTATCCACTTTTTTCATTCAATTATCATCTTGAGAATGATATTCACCTTCAATTACCTACAATGTAATCACACATATACAAAAAATATATAAGGTAATAATACGGAACTCATGTGATTTTCTTAATAGGAGAAATAGGGCTAAGGATTTCCTCTCAACACTAGAACTCTTTTCCCTATATATATAATGTGTATGGTACTCTTCATGTTGGTGTATCCTCTCTATTTAACATTTTTAACAATTATAGTCAACATGGACCCTTTATTTAAATTCACCTTCAACTTGTGTGGATTATTTGTCTTTACTTCTTCTAGTAAGGAATTAGATTCCAATGGTGCATGTTTTTCAAATTTCAAAATCTTCATTTGGCCTGGTAAAATAGCTATACATTTATTTGCATGATTTTCATATTTCTAGAACCTTACACGCAATAGTTTTGAGACACTTGGGTTGTCATGTTCTGACAACCTCTAATGAAATTCTATTTTTCCTTCATGTGTAATGACATGTTTCCCCTTTTCATTTTCTTTAGCTAGTACTTCATCATCAGATATTTGTAGTTCTCTAGTAATTTTCAATTGATTGGATAGATAATTAAACAATACTTCTTAACATTTTATGATTTGAATATTCTACATGTATTATTCATTGTCTTCAAGTTACCTTTCTTAGCAAACTTATTAAGATATTTTCAGTAATGTCTTTAGTCAATCCTATCTTCTTCTAGGATGATTCTCATTTTAGATTCAAATTGATTCCATTCATTTCCATGGATTTTTTATATTGATCCATAGTATTTCCTTTCATTTCACAATAGAATCATCCTTTCTTGGTTGAGATGACATTCTTGGAAATTTTCCGGAACTCCTTGGGAATAGTTTATTTCACTGTTTTCTTGACTTCAGTGTTTTGCATATTCCCAATGGAAGACTTTTCAACTATTTTTCATTTCTCCTACTTTTGTTGTGGTCTATGTTTCTTATAAAAATATGCATGAGTCATGGTAGTACTAAACCATCACTCATCATCACTATAACCACTTGTTTGCAATTATTACAGAATATTTCATGATATTCAAATCTATTCTTGATAGACAGATTCTTCTTCATCTGTGTTCTCAGCCTTTGCTTTGCAGGATGCTTCATTTCTTCAAATCTAATTTACCTGAATATAGTCCTTCCCTAATTTGTATATTCTGAGATATTATTCCATAAATGATTGTCCTAATGCCCAATCTTCTAGAAACACCAACAATATCCAATTAATATCATTCTTTTTCTTGTAGTATCGGTATGGATACATTTATTGCTTTGTTGTTTCTGGAATTATCCTTATTTATTTAGAGAATCTATTTTGAAGTTGTTCTTATTCATCACCCTAGTATCTATCCCTGAAGTTTTGATGGATATATTAACATATTTGTCAATCCATATCATCCTAGATTTTAGCTTTGAACCTGTACTTTCTGATGCCACTACATTAGTAGAAACAGAAATAACTGGGTTGTGGGATACTTTCTTCTTAGAGGATTTTGCCATTGGATTAGAATATTATCTAATACTCCTTTTGAAATAATAGTTCTTAATTCAAACATGAGTGGAAAATATCTTCATTAAACTATTTGGGAAGTTCCTACTTGGATTGATTGTTGATTCTTCAATATCACCTCCATCTCTAAACACTTCATGTTGAGGGAGTTCTTCTTATCCTCAACTAATATCAGCTTAATTTCCTATTTCTCATTCATCCCTTTTATTTTTTCTTCATGTACATTTCTTTATTCATGAAAATACGTGTCAATCTCATTTACCTTGTTAGCTTTGTCTTCCAGTTGAGAAACTTTGATAACCATAGAAACTTTGTGCAACTTTTCAAATTCATGGAAAGCTTCTAAAAATACAATCTCAAAGAATTATTTCTCACAAAAACTTCATTTCAACTATTCAGTAAATTGAGAATGTCTTTCATTGAAAAGAGAACTTGATTCTTCCTTTTCCTTCACTATTTTTGTGAGAGTGTTATATATGTCAACCCTTTTAGACAATGCTTCTTCCATGGCATTAGCTTCTTCTTACAGCTTTATTTTTTCATATTTAAGAGCACTAATGCTTGTAGCAATATTTATTTCCACTTCTCTATGGATTTTATTCAGATGGTCTTTGAGTTAATAATGAAAATCACTAATTGATCTATCATCATAACATCTTGAACATGATTCATCAAAAGAAGAATAATAATAAAAGGAATTATCACATGTTGTACCTTTCATATTATCTTCAGTAGATGGTGTCTCCCCATTAGTAGTAATATTATTATTAATCTTCCTTGAATGTTTCCTATTTCTATTCTTTTGAGTCATGAAAGATATCTCCATTTAAGTTTTCTCACTCATTTCCTCAAATATGAACTTCATAAATACTCCCTTGGATTATTTAGAGGTAACATGGCTCTAATACCAATTAATGTTCATGAATAAATGTGAATCACTAAGAGGGGATGGGGTGAATCGGTGATCCCTTTATATATTTTTAGTAATTGATTTTTTCAATTACACCATTATAGATGGTTAAAGCCTCAATACACTTATCTTGTGTCTCTCAGACTTACCTCGGATGGTGATATAAATTTAAATCCATTGAACACAAGGATTTACAAGGTTCAGTTCAAAGACCTACTCCTTGTTGTGTTAGTTATTCTCCCCAACACAGATTCTCCACTAAAATCTTATTATCAATTTCAATGGTCGATACAGAGTCTCGATGTATCTCTCCTAATTCTCATAGGAAGTTATCTATACTGCTTCCCATAGTGTGACCAGAGTCCCACTAGTATACTTTAGAGTCCCACTAAAGACTTCTTCTTGTCCCTGAATATCATAGGGTCCTTCTAGCTCTCAACTCACACGAGTAGCTTCCTTATTTAATTTCACTTGATTCATTGTAGATTGATCTTATGCTCTTTCCACATAGGATTTTTGAATCACACATTCCTGTTTATATCTTCAAGAATATTCAATATCCTTTGGTAAATCCTATTAGACATACTTAATGATTTTGATCACTTGTGTTGATCAGTTTCCTCAGTGCAACAATGCTCGGGAAATCCTTTCTTCTTCTGATAAAGACCCAGGCTCACTTATGTGTGTGAGAATGGTGCACACTAACTCTTTAAGAATATTCAAGAATGATCTTGCAAAATATCAACATTGTCTCTCTTCGTGAATCCTCTAATACTATCAACTCAAATACAAAGTCTTCTTTTAATTATGTCTACCTTCAGTCTCAGTACATATTCACTTCATGCATGGATTGCATGGAATCCAAAACTTCTTATTTTTATATCTCAATGACATCTCAATACATGTGTTTATGAACTATTGCATTCATATAAAATATATTTCTTGTAAACTCAAACACACACTATTCTTGTATCAATAGTTTAGGTTCAATGAGTGTGTACCATGTATGTTTACACATGCACTATTCACTTAATTCTTTTTTCACACATTCACTTATTTTCTATTGATATTTTTCAGACACACACATGATCCTTTTATTTTTTTTCAATTTATAAATTATTTATCCCTGTGCATGTATTCCCTTCCTATTGTGACTCACTTTCCACTTTGTATTTCTCAATGCACACAAAAACTGCAACTTCTTTATTTTCTTCTCTCTCTTTCTATGCTCTTCACTTGGTTCGGGTGACTTTAAGTTTTATGTGTGTTATTCTTAAACTTGAGTGGTTGTATGACTTTGAATATGTTCTCCTTCTTCATTTGTGCACACACAATGCTTCATCCTCTTTCTTATTGTTTCTCACACAACATGAATGGGTATAACATTGGTGTGTATGGGTTCCTCTTCTCAAAAGTCTGCACGTAAAACCCCAATGGGTATGTTCTACACTAGGGTTTTTCTTCTTCTACCTCCATGTATCTCACATGAACCAGATATAGCCTCGGCTCCTTATTCACAAAAATGCAAACATGAGTCTTATTCTCTATGAAAACCTGAGGAGAATAGTTCTTCTTCTTCATGACTTTCTCATGAATTTCTCAAGAAAACACAAAAACAATGATGGTTTTGTTGTTCTGGATGATTTTCACCAATAGGGAACGTGAAATACACTATTCCCATATGGATACTTGAACCAGATACTTCAAGAATCGTATCAAGAGTTTAAATCACTTGTTGAATTCTCATTAAAGCCTTCTCCTTTGTGAGGAGGTCTTATTTATTCGCGCAAGCAAGGGTTTCACAAAATTCTTCTATACAGTGCTATGTTCTTTCAGGAATGAGATATTTCTCAATTTTTCCAAAAACAAACTCTCAGTAGAGGGACCTTTATTTATAGGCGAGGATCATAGGGTAGTTACACATTCAAATTCTTCATGTTTCCCTTCAACGCCTTTGAATCATCAATGATCTTCAGAATTTGAATATTTCAAATGTGAAGGAGTTATCTTGCATATCTCTCTGTTTGTTTCTCTTCAGCATGGGCTTCGTCATATCTTGGTGTGATCATCATGTGCATTCTAAGAGGACCACATGCAGCATTCAATGATGTACACCTGAGGTCCATGGAATGGCCTCACAACTGCATATGCTTTGGCCTACGTGTTTTCTTTATTTCATTTGCATGCATGAAGATATCATTTCATCCATGTGTTCATTAAGTTGAGATGATACTACTGCACAAGTTTTGATTGTCAACGATTGTTGGAATCTGATCAAGGAGGCACAACTTCATCTCTGGTGAACTACGTGGTCAGGAGGTTTGAAGGTTGAAGACAATGTGGTTCGTGATCATCAGATAGTCCAGGTTAAAACAGACATGGCACAGATAGATGGAGGACCCTAATTATATCAAGGGACTTGGGATGAATCCTGCTGCCACGATATCATGCGAGATCAGATGGATGGTGTGGATTGCTTCTTCAGGTTAAAACTTTATCCTGTAAAGAAATGAACATGTGGGTTTCTCGCAGTTTTAATATCAAGTCATGACAACACATGCTCATAATTCTCCCTCTCCCTCCACAGTACTGCCTCATTCCGTGTTAACCCCAGGGTGCACTCTGCACCCAACCTATGATCCTTTATGGGAACAATCTGTGCTCAAGCTTTGCATGTGATTTTCCCCATGCTCTTCAACGGCTTACACATGCCCCTCATGTGCGTTATGCCAAACCCATGCCACCTTCAGGCTGCTCGAGATGGTTCCCTCAGCATGTTTGACCTTAAGTCCCACATGTGTTGGGGTTGATTTGGCTCATCTATATTGAAGGATGGCCTATCTTTTTTAATAAAGGATCATTAAAACAAATACTTCCCATCCAAAGTATAATGTCCTTCAAAGAAATGCCAAAACCAAAATCCATCATTTTATTATTCTTTTTAGAATAATAATTCCTTTTTGGAAAAAATAATTCCAATTATATATATCATCAACCAACATCCTTCTTCTTCTTCTAATCTCTTTGGCACACCTCTTAAGCATTTAAGATCAACTCACTATTTTCAAACACTTCGTCCAAATAGAAACTAGTGGATGGATCTCTTCTTCAACTCCTCATGCATTCAAACACAATGCATGGAAATATTATAGTAAACAATTCATTATCCTTAACATAGGTCTTGGTCCTTGAATATTATCATAGTCAATCATCTGATTCTATTCACCAACTTCATCCAATTATAATATATTGGATCGATCTTCCTAATTCATAATGGAATAAAGTATTTCATGGCCTTCTTCAAATGTTTTAACAAAGTTTTATTCATTGAAACATGTCTTGGAACTTATGATCATTTCATCCGATGTCATTTCATATTGATTCGCCAAGTGACATAAGCTTTGGAACAACTTTCCCTCTTAAATAATCATCACCACTTCATCACCACCTTTCTATACACATATTGACACCTTATTGAAAAAAAATGAAACAATATGCTCTACAGATACATTACTTCTAATTTTAAAACCTGTGAAGGTGTATGATGGGTATTAAAGAGAAATATCAAGTGGTTTTGTCTTAAATCATTGTAGGTTACATGGATTTAAATTTGATGATTCACATATTTTGTTACAGTAGTTACTACCATTTTCATTGCATACATTATTACCTGAAAAGTTTACTACTATTGTACAAAATTTTATTACATTCTTCAGACAACTATGTGAGAAAAATCTACAACCATTTGATATTTAAAAACCTTCCTGAGACATTTTTATTTAATCATTGTGTAATATAAATGATCTTTCCTCCATCGTTTTTTACTATCATGATGCATTTAATTGTGCATTTGGTTGAGGAATCTAAATTAGGAGGCCCGATGCATTATCGATGGATGTATCCAAATGAGAGGTAATTTATTTATATGTTTTTAATTTATGTGAAAAATTCCTGGCCCTTAATTATATAAATTTTTTTCATTTTTCATTCAAATATATCTTGGTCATTTAAAATCATACATGAAAAATATAGCTCAACCTGAAGGCTCTATTTTTTAAGGCTATTTGGCAGAGGTGTGGTTTTACATTATCTAGATACATGGATGATATTGAGATAAGATTCAATCAATTTGGATGTGTTGAAAACACATCAACTCAATCTCAAATATATGGGAAATGAAAAATATTTCCTACTATTTGTTGGTCAGTTGAGAGAAGCTCAAATGTTACACTAACAAAAACAGAATTATTATAGGCACATAGATATGTGCTGCTGAATAGTGAAATTTCAAATTCATTTATTGAAGAATTGAGGTTACAAACAAAGAGATTAATGAGAGGCCAAATACGAAATGAGAAATATAAAAAAAATGTTAATAAATAGCTTATAGAATGGTTTTCACAATGTGTAAGTTAAAAAATATTTCATTAAATATGAATATTATGCTGACACATATATTGGTTAAATATAATAATGTATATTACTTTTTGTAGATATCGATTATTAATACTCAAGCTAAGTTGTCAGAATATTTAAAGTTTCTTGCTCGGGGTCCTCTAAAATAGGCTAAAAAGTTCGAAGATTATAATGTGAATGGATTTAAATCTCGTACAGTCGATCGAGAAGAGGGTTTGAAAACAAAGAACATTGGTATATTTATATTTTCTGAAGTGAGATACTATAGAAATTTGACTAATAATATTTAATTAAACTACCATGGGAATTTTTTAGTTGTTTTATTCAAATGAATTTGTGTCGATATTATCAAGGGTATTAAAATAGATTCCTTTCAATTTACTTCTGTGAACTTCTCTCACTTGATGGATATTGGTGAATATGAATTACATGATTTGTATATCTTATCATCACAAGATAAAATGCTATATTTTTTGGAATATTTTGTGGATGAAGGTTGGTGTGTAGTTGCTCACCTAAAATAGAGAGACTTATATGATATGGATGATGAAATGGAATATTTGACCTATGAAATTAAACCCCATCAATAGTAAGAAGTGAACATATTTTTCCATTATGATATTGAAAATATTAGTCTTTCAAGTGTGGATGAATTACATGAAGTAATGATAGAGTAGGAAAAACATTATTGAAGGGGAAAATGATTGTATGTGAAGTCATCTATTTATTTATCAATAACTTATATCATTTGTGCAGTCATTCATTATCAAACTAATGTATATTTAGTTTGTTAGTACTGTTCATCGGATATCATTTCTAAAAAAATCTGCATTAATTTTTTGAATTATATGTTCTAAAGTTAAGTTTTATTTGATTAATTAATAATAATGATAATGAGGAATCATTATACTAATGCTAGTAAACATTCCCTCAACCATACTAGCTTATATCGATCCATCAGTATCCCTCCCTAAAATATTTGAGACATCATTTTCTTTCCCCTTATACAGTCTCTCACACCCTCCATAAATATCCCATCAGCAACTCACTGACACCTCCCCATTCAAAAGCCTCAGCAATGAGGGAGAAGGTCACCACTCTTGGTTATTCATGGGAATATTGTAGGGGGATGGTTATAGGTACAATTTTTAATATGAATAAAGTAATTTCAATTATTATATTCAACTAACTATTTTTTCATAAAATATGAAAACAATATTACTACAGAGAAGAATATAAAAAGTTTAGATGTATGAAATTTGAATGGAATAAAGATATTTCTCTAATTTGACTATTATGGGGTCCCTACGGATGATGTCGTGGGATTATTTGGCTAGGTACTATTTCATTTGGTGGTGAAGCCAGTAACCCTTCTGATTACGTATTCTGATTGGAAGCATATGCCTTCATCTTGGAAAAATTAAGTTTTTGATTCATATATAAAGGTAATTTTAATATATTATGGTGTAATTTAATGTCATTATGTTATTATATTATAAATTTTTCAAATTGGATCTCTTTGTAAAAGTTTTTTTCACTTTCCCAATGCCAATATTATTGAATGAAAGTGGATATTGAAAATTTTGGGTAAGAAATGGAAATATTTTAAATGGAGATTATGGGAATAATTCAACGATACTTCATTGAGCACCCACCAACTAAATGAAAAGGTACCCAATAGGGTACCTACAGAGAAATGGATTTTTTTTGTTGATATTCATCTTGATGAGAAGAAAATGATATTTAAAAATATATTATTATATTAATCTCATTTTACATTTATACATGTATATGAAAAGGATATGACATTACATACATTACTATTAAATTACATGTTATTTATTTTGGGATGTTTCAAGTAAGAATGCATTAAATCAAGCTAATAAAATCATGCCTCACACTACGGGGTCAAAGAGTTCTTCCATAAAATGATCGACTCTGGTAATATTTTCATTAGTTTAAATATATATATGAAAAAATTATTTATTCCATATATTAAATTTTTTATTTAAATTTATTTAATGCAGTCACTGAATTTAGGGAACCATGTCTCTTGAACATAAATATGGTTGGATGTTCATAAAATATATAATGGGAGTTATGTTAATTATCCTTCAAAAGAATTTGGGGGTATAAATTCATTTTTCATTACAATAACTTATTATCAATTTTCACTATGTTAATATATATTTCTTCAAATAGGACTGATAATTTATTTATAGGTAAAAATTAAAGAACTATGTGATGCCAATCCCATGCATTCTTTCTCAATCTCCGAGAATGATCAAGTTGGTAAAGTCTTTACGAAGGAGCATCCTATTCAAGTGTACAGGTTGTGTTTGGGACCATTACCATCTGAGGTCTTTAGATGGAAATCTGATATTGCAGTTACATTTAATCATTGTTTTAGTCACTCTTTACCTTGATATTCTCAGAGAGAGTTCATTTCTATTCAAATCATAATTCAAGAATAGGGGGATCAAATTTCCACTTTTCATAAAGAGTTTTTTGATTTATATCAGAAGACAGTTGGATCTATCCTTGGTGATGTTACAACGATGATTGGTGGTGAGCAGGTAAATAAAAAAACTTCAAAATCATTCAGTTCAAAAACTTTTTTTGGTTTAGATTATTAATAGATATATACAACACTGTTTAAATTTACATATAATTTACTTATAGGTTCCAGTAGCAGGATGTGGACACAAATATTAAGGGGGTGATGAGAATAGTTCATCATCGAGCTGTGATTAGTGGTTTCTTTTATCTCTTGGACTAATATGGAAAGAGAGGTTTTGTTAATGTATCATTTATGTCATAGAGTATTCACGTGAAATTTTCATGATTTCCCATGTTTGAGGCGGCTGAAACAATTTCTATCATGTTTTTCGGTATAACTATATGGTGGAATGTTATGGGTGTGTAAGTTAATAGTATTGTTTATATATGATTACTTTCCTTTATTCATGTTTCATGGGACTGTTAGTTGAATATGGTCTAATAAAACTATAGAGAAATATACAGGATTTTTTGGGCCTCTTAAGCTCTAAATAAGTTCTCTTTAGCACAATAGGTAATTAGAATTGTCTAGTGAACATGTCACATGGTTAAAGGGTACTGCATAAGTTGAAAAGCGATTTCGGGTGGTATCTAGATATTAGACTTAGAGTGGGTATCCTTGGTTGGTTTCCCTATGACTAGTAAGATATGTATGAGATGATTAAGACCCTTGAAAAAATGGGTAAGATGACTATATGGATCAGTATTCATGAGAAACAACCTCATAAGTGTGGGTTGAGGCTTAATGAGCACTATAAGTGGGATGAGTCCTTTAGGATGAGATGATGTGTGATAGAGAAGGGTTATAACCTGGTGGATTTCCCTCTTTGTGGTTTTATAAGTGGTGTAAGTTCGTTTACAAATAGTAAGGGGTTTTATTTTTAAAATGTGTTTTTAATATAGGGTTTTACATAAATGAAATTTCAACATAATGTGATAATTTAATAAATTGGTTATGAAATGGTATTTTAAAATTAAAGTGAGGGTTTTCTAAAGAATTGTTTTTTTTACAATTTAAAATAAGGGAATAGCATGAATAAAATAGAGAATGTAGTTATTTTAATGAATAATTTTTAAAAAGGAATTGATTGGTTTTTAAAGGAAATCTATGGATAATGGATGATTTTTTTAGTTCATTTACATTATGGGTGCTGCCTTGTTTAATAAATCCTAAGTGGATTTTTATGTTCCTCTTTCCATGATTTCTTTATTTATTGCCTTATTTATTATTATTTTTTTAATTTTGATTTTTCTTCATGATGTTAGTTGGTATAAATGTGGATATTTATTCTAGATGTATGTTATAGAACCCATAGAGGGTTCATATGGGTATTGGGATGAGTTGAAGCATGGGGATATGTCTCAAGTGACTACCAGCCATGATGCGAGTTAGTGAGTTGTGAGACTAGTTTCATGACTTATATGTTGTTTGCTACATGTTTCTAGAAACATACTTGTGATTAGAAATGAATGTCCATGTGTGATAGAGGTCATGTGTCCTAGCTCATCCACGAGTGAGATGGTTCTAGAAGGGACACCATAATAAATATGGTATCCTAGTTTTTTGTGATGTCTAGGACAATATTAAGAGATAGGGTATGGCATGACCCTCATAAATTATTTTAGTGGGTATGGTGACCCCATGATTATGTTAGTCCCTCTCCATTAGTGGCCATATTATAATCAATAGGGAGGTTTTCTTGAGGTCACGTTGAATCTGACATGGTTTTTGTTTCTTACATGATTCAAGGGGATTGTTTGATTGATTATTGATTGTTCAGACAATAAAGGGATATGATTTTTATGATTGTAGGCTTTTGATAAAAAAATTATTTTATGATAAACACAAAATTTTTGATTGAAAACATTTTCAGTGTCATGAGTTATGTGTAAAATGGTATTATAAGATGATGTTACTATATAGTGGAATGTTTTGGTTTGTGAAATGTTTTTTCAAGTTTGTTTTGGGGTTTCATATTCTACAAATAGATTTTTTTACATAATCATATAGTGGCGGTTTAAACTGAAATTAACTATGGAATTTTTTTGTGGCAGTTTAAATCGCTACTATATGATAATGTTTCTTATTAGACGGTGGTTAAAACTACCTCTAAATATTCCACACTATGATTTAGTAGTGGTTAAAACCGTCACTAAATCCTTGTCATTTTTTGTAAAGAAAATTTCCTTCAAATGAATAAAACCGCCTCTAAATATATGTTTTGAGGCACTTACCGAACACTAACATTATATGGAAGGAACCATCATGTGTTGGATGTCGAAACCAACTATAGTGGCAGTTTTTTTTTGAACTATCACAGAACCATGTGGCGATGGTTTAAACTTCTTCCAAATCAAAAAATAAACACCATTATATGGATATTTTCTTGTAGTTCCCCTTTCCCAATTTACATAACCATGGATTTATTTATGACATCATAATCTTATTCTATGTTGTATTTTTTTGGTTTCATAAACTTCCAATTTGGATTAAATTCTAAACACAACATTTTATTACTATAAAATATTTCCTTATCATTATTTCTTATGATTTCATGATTATGTTCAGTTATTCATGATTTTTTCCCTGGATTATGTATATTTTTTGTCAATGATGTATTGATAATTTCTATAAGTTACATTAATACCTTTTCACCCTAAATGAGCTTTATAATCCCTTGGTTTTTATGTTTCCCCATTTTCCTAGGTAATATGGGAAATTAAGTGATTTTGGTCAGATTATAATAGATTTGAGAAGAACAATATCATTTTGTTTTATAGGTTTGTGATTTATTATATGCCTATATCAAACAGACACAAAACATTTGATTCAAGAAGTTTGTTGTATTTTATGTTTAGTATAATATTTATCTTTTTTATTATGAGATATGGAAGTCTATGTTTTGGGTACTTCAACTCTAAATTTCATTGTTATGTATAATATAATTTCTTATAGTCTATTTCCAAAATACATTTCAATTTATTTCATGTTTATATTTCAATTTTATTATTGTCCCAATGGGATATTTTTTCCTAGTATATATCCAATTTTTCTCATCATACCCTTTTTATATGCAATTACTATACAAAATTAGGTATATCATATGAAACAATTTTAATTTTTTATTTTTTATTTATTTTTATAGAAAGTTTTAAATGTATTTTTTCTTTATTTCAATGATTATATTTAATTTTTTTCCAACCCACTAATACATTGTCTATGATAGATTATGAATAACCTTTTTCATAATACATAATCATGTGAAAATAATCCTAATATTTATGCATAATTATATAAATTCCAATGAATATCGATATTTATATAAATGATATCCCAAATAAAAAATTATTACTCATCTCTCTTGTCATATCTTTTCATTAATTACCTATGACAACAAAAATTATATCATTGAATTTTATAATATTGTATCCATTGGTAAGTTCCATTCAATTTAAATATTCATGTCACTTTATAGATCGTAGTAACGGAAATGTAGTTTCAAAGGGTATTTAATATTATGTGGAGGTTCACATGGACTCAATTATTTCCCTACTAATTATCACATGTCAACTACATTATTCCACATTCTCTAATAGGACCATGTTTTTGGATTTCACTAGAATTAAAATACATTAAATTATTATATTCATTTTCTATCTATTTTACACTTTTTTAACATGATTAAATACTCACTCTACCCCTTTTGAATGATATATAACATATTTCCCCTAATTGGGGTGTTTTCATATGTAGAAACATGTCATTAAATTGATTAGTGAAAATCGTTTGTTAATTTGTATATTCATTTCTACAATATCAATAAATCCTTTAATGAAAATTACTCATTGATTAGTCTTGTTTTTATATTATTTGTATCATCTAATTTCCATATTTGAAGGAATTTTACACCACATGAGTTTACTTATATAACCGATTAAATTCCATATGTTAATTGTGATATTTTTTGAAGGACTCATCATTAATTTTTTAGATCATGTAGAACACACACACACACACACATGTATATATATATATATCATTATGGGATAGATGGGTCTATAATTATATTTAAATCACATGGATTAGTCCAATAATGAGATCACCCAAGATTTTTATACCATAAAATAGTTATAGTTTGATTTTTCAATTTTCCAATAGAGAAAAATTAGTTATTCATTTCCATTATTTTATGGACAAGATGTAACTATCCATTCCCATTATGTAATGGTCTCGATATAGGTATCCCTTTATATTGTGTTGTGGATGAGAAATGGTTAAATTTTCAAAACAAATGAGGTTTTAGTTTAATAATAATTACATATGATATTATCTAATTATGTATATGTTATATTCAAATTTCATGCAATATTTTCTATATATTCCATTGATACCATGAAACATTGAGGTGTTTGTGAAGTAATAAGAATTTAGTTATGAAGAAAGAGGGATTGATCTAAGTTTTTCCTTTCTTCATATCTCATAAATCACTTTAGTATATTGATCTTTCCTCAAAAAGTTCCAAACATAGATGTGTTTGAGATATGGATTCCAAGAGATCATGTACAAAGGGCTGAGTCCAATAGACCGAGGATAGCACCAAATGTTTTCACAATGGAATTTGACTAATATGTTTCTACAAATACAACTAGGGGATTATTTTATATTCCTTAGAGTACAAAATATCATGATCATTATAATGAATTCAGGATCCAAGATAAAGTTGGTCAAATGAATTTGTTGGTAGAACTTGGTAGAACTATGGTTTCCAAACAAAGATAAGTGTTGTTGATGTTGTGTGAAATGAATATTTTTATGAAGTATATTATAAAAACTAGTATAAAGATTAATATGTGAAGTGATAAAGACTCAAACAGAGGTCTTCAAGAAAATTCATCTGATAGATTCCACTGGATAGACTTTTACAAAGTCATCAGTTTGATTTTATTAGATAGACTTTTAAAAATTATCCATACAAAGTATAATGGGAAAACTTTTTCAAATTCATATGAAATAGAATTTAGTTTGAAATATCATAATGAAATATATCTTAAAGGAACCCATCAGAATATGTTACCCAAATATCCCTGAGGATAGGTAACTTGAAAATATTTTCATTAAAACATGTAAGAAGTTTACCAGATGAAGTATTTCATATGATGTGTTAATGGATGAATGTTTTTAAAAGTATTTTACAATGTTTTTATAAAGAAATTAAATTTGTATGATGATGAAATAGATTTTTAAAACTATATTAATGATTATGGAAGGATCTGGATTCTAGTCTATATTTAAGAAAAAATTTAAATAACATTTATGTTTTGTTTTAAAGAAATATTGTGAAGATTGTTTACTCATATTAACTAAGAGTTTTGAATATAGTCAGCTAAAGAAATTTTGAGTGGAGTGTTAAAATTTTGAGTGGTAACTTTGAATTTGAAGTTTAGTATACTCCATATGTCTTATGAGAAATTATGTTTATATAAAAGGAGATAATGAATTGAGAAAAGGATGTCCAATATAGTGGTTTCAAGATGATGTGTTGAAGAATTGAAGTGTTGTGTTACCATAAAGAGTTTTATAATCAATTGGAATTAAATGAAAAATGTGACAGAGTTAATAGACAAATAGAGGTGATCATATTATTAGGGGATTAATATACTTGACCAAGTGAATCATACTAAGGGAAACATATAGAGAATTTCTTAGATGAACAGTTTTATAAAAAATTATAATAATATGTTCTTGTTCATTGTTTTATAAGAAATTTTTTTGGGAGAAGAATTTTTAGGAAGTAATGTGTGTAGAAATAGGTATGGTGACAATATAAAATACCATGTTAGTGATGGGTTTCTTATTATTACAAACAATTTTCTATCATATTATATGTGTGATTAGCACGTGACCTATATATTGAATATTGTTTTTTTCAAGTTATGGATTTTACCTAGTTGTTGTGACCACTAAAAATTTGTTTTCTAGAATATGTGCAGCCTTGGATTGTATACAAACAATGCTAAATACTAAATACTATTATTGAGTAGTGTAACTTGTAAATACTTGGGTTCATATGGGTGTGTTGGTTTGTTTTTTAGGGGATCCAATTCTCACTAACTTTGTAAGAAGGTTGTTATTAAATAATGAAATCATAAAATGAATTGATCAATGATTCACCCCCTCTCAGTGAACACATATGTCCTCCTTGGTTCTTTAAATTGGTATTAGTTCATAGGTCCACTTTATTGACTCATATATTTATAAATATTGATGAAGAAGAATGTTTTCATGGATATTTATAACTCTATTAATAGTAAGGGTATTCATATATTTTATAGAATGAACTATAATATTTTAAATGATAGTGTGTTACCATATATATTGTATATTGGCTATAAAGTTCTTAAGGATACTATAGATGGTTTCAATCCTCTAGCTGAGGTTCTTATTTTAATAGCTTTAGATAATAAGAACTTAAATATTGATGGGAGAGATATAAATGCTATAATTTCCTCCCTCTATGATATTGAATTTTAAATAGGAAAAGGAATTATGAGAGCTAATAAAATATTTTTCACACACCAAACTCCAACAGCCTCATTATTTTTTCCCTTTTATTTATATTTGTTCTTTTCTTCAAGTTTATGGTTGCACCGTGCAATTTTTTTCAATTTGGGGAATTTTAACAAGGTGTATGAATATCATTCACAGTTTTTTAACCATGAAAAAACCATGAAGTTTGGATCTATAAATTTTCAGGGCTCTTTTGTATGGTTATCACCAGATTTTTTCAACAATGTGGTCCAACTATTTGGTACCCAATTTTCTATTGTGAGGGGTGCATGATTGGTGAATTACTTGGTAAAATGTGCATCCAAATAGGGCATTGTGCCAATAATTTTAATTTTTTATGTTTTCCAAAAATTCCCTCTTAGGAATAAAATGTAAAATGCTTTATTTTACTTTCCATTCAACCATGGTATGTGAGGGATCCTAGGTATCTCATCCTCCTTTCTTCCACCTCAATTTTTGAGGAACTTCTCTTAGATTATTGGTGTCATCATAATGGTATAGCCTCTAATCATATCTGACATCCCTCTTATTCTTGTTCCATACTCCTTTAGACCCAACTTTCATGTTGAATGAACTAATGCGATGTATTTCAACCTAATATGATTTTTTCTATAATGTTAGGGTGTGAAGGTCACATCTTCGGTCCTTTTATTCATATTTCATGAGGTTTTGTTCAATACGAACCCTTTTTGAGGTAGGTGGTTCCATTATTTCCCTTTTTCTTCATATACCATAGGTTATTGATCTTTCAAAAATTTATTTATGCAAAATTACTAGTATTTATAATGGTTTAGAAAGGGTTATAAAAGTATTTCTTAATGTGTGTGACTTTTTCATTTGTTCTCAAATATGTTTGGCACATTCCATATGTTTGATAAAATGTATAAATGGGTTGAAATTGTGTTTTTATTGTTTAAATTGATGAAATTATATTTTTAATGACCCTTTATTATTTGATTATGGGCTTGAAGTATTGTTTAGTAGAGTTCCTTAATTCCTATGAATTCTTATTAGTTTACCATGTGAACCACCTTGGTTGTGAAAAGCAGTTTTATTTATTCTTCTTATTTGCTTTCTTTGGTTCTTCCCATGAACACATATACATGTATATATATATATTCATGTGTTTGTGTTCCTATTTATACATCTTCATTCATACATATATATTTTTATGTATATATATGTGGGAGCTCATGGTAAGGCTCATTTGGAAACATGGTTCTCAAAATGATCTTTGGTTCTTCAAATTGGTGTTGAAAATTGATTTCCTTTTAGAAGTGGAGTTGGAAATGGATTTCCAAAAAAAATTTATTGAAATTTTTCTTAGGACTATTTTCACCTTCCAAGGGATTCTTAAAATGAATATTGATTTATAAATTAGTTTCAAAGTTTTTATTAATGTTTGGTTTAATGGTTAGTTTGGAATTTTTATACCAGTTCTCTAATGGTTTGACTACAAATGTATTTAAATAGGGTTTTGAGAAAGATTCTATTAGTTTTAAATTAGGAGGCCCAGTTGAAACCATGAAATATTTCCTTTGAATTTTTTTTCACCTTCATGGAATCCCTCTCATTATAAGGGTGGTTTCACAAAAATGGTATTGTGAGGTGGCATGAGCATTATAATTAATGTGTGTTGATCCATTATTGGGGAATTATTGATTTATTTTTTACCTCACATCCCAGTTATATTAACATCATGGTATCCCAGGTGTTTTAGTGAGGGATGGTAGATGGTAATTTCTATGTCCATGTTAAATGGACTGAATCCCCATGTTATAGAAAGTCTATGGTGGTTTGTGCCACTACTGTGGCTATTTGAGAGAATTTTGGTTGGTTTTTGACATATTAACTTCATTAATTTCTAAAATATGGTTTCTATAAAGTCCTGAGTTTTTGAACTGGGTTAAAATATGAAGGTTTTCAAAAAAAAAATTAGTTTATCGACAGGTCAGTTTTTTTTAAACCGAGATCTGGAATATTATTTCGAGTGTTGTGCCACCTAAAGGTGTCATTTTTGGACTTGCGTAATTACCTGATAATTTTATCTGGTTTCCCAAAGATTTTCAGGAGCATCAGATCTGGAGAAGTCCATTTTAATGGATCTTCACAGGCAGCGCATGGTTGCGGTCCAACCCGTGCAGTTTACCTTGTTTAATAAATTATTTATTTTAAATAAATAAGATTTTATGAGTGATTATGATTAATAAAAATAATGTTTTAATAGTAATAATTTTATTATTATTTTTGTTGTGGTTGTTTTATTAAATGAATGTTAAATGCTTAATTAAATGACAGTTCAAGAAATTAAAGATAGTTATTGGGGTTCACTAGATATGTTTAATTAATTTAGGAGATTCAATGCTAATGATGAAACATTATTATTATTAATTTGAGGTTATGGGTTGGAGTTATTATCATTAATATCATATTAATTATATTTTAATAAAGTGGGGGTTTTGTGTTTAAATAAAATAAAGTGTTAATAATAATAATAATAATGTTATTATTATAATTTTGGAAATTTTTAAATTATTTGAATGCTAAAAGATTTTAATTGCATGATTAATGATGTGTAATAGTTTTGTGAAATTAAAGAAGCTTTTGGGTATCTCAATGAAATGTTTAATTAAATGAGTAGTTTTATATTTAATGAAGAAACGTTATATTAATTGAAGATTTTGGATTTATTAAATAAACATTTAAATGAAAAAAATAATAATATTATTATTATTATTATCACTAATATGATAGATATTTTAGACTATTTTTTTAATACAATTTAATTATGTTCATTTATTATTATTATTATTATTATTAAAGATAATAATAATGGTTTTGGGGGTTTTAGTTTGAATGGAGTAAATGAAGGTGTGTAATGATAATAATGTCATGACTTTTCTTATTCCTTATAACAATGAATTATAATCACAAATTCTATTAAAGAAATTTAAATCGAAATAAATTTTGAGTTTTTAATTAGTTTTTAGGATAGATTTTATTTTAATAAGAGAAGGGGGAAAATACACCCTTCTTTCTCCCTAGTGAGGTGCGGTGCAGTAGGGTAGCGCACCATCTCCCACAACCTCTTCCACGTAGCTCCTCCTCCATGGAACGCCTCCTCCGCGATTCTCCCTTGTCCGAACGACCTCTCTGTAGTGCGACTCAAAGGCATGCGACCCTCGGTTAGACCTCCTACAGCAGCCCGACACCCATCCGGGCAGAACCCTAGCATACCTGTTGTAGGTCCTTCATTGTGAAAATATTTCCTCTAATTTTTTCCTTTGTTTTTGTCTAATTTTAATAGGGTTGTGCAATGAGGTTCTCAGGATTCATTGGTCTGTGTTCTGGTAATTGCTGCCGAAGGCGAGGCGATTCGGACCGATTCAGTTCTTCGATGTTGTTCAGAGGGCCCAAAAACATCAAAATATATATTTTGATATATATATATATATATACATGTAGATATATATATACACACACATATATATATATAAAGGTGGTGTGTGTGCAATTGTGGTCTATTTGCATCTAATTGTTGCTAAGTACATTAAAGTGTTGCGTAATTAAAATGATGTCACCCCGAGGTAGGGTCCCAAATCCCTATCAATCTATTTAATAATTATAGCTTCTTTAAATAAATTGAGATTGTGAGTTTCCTTGATTATGATATGTCGATTGATGACACTTTTGATGTTATTAAATGATGTCGCCCACATGAGATAAATAAGGACTTGAACATGTGTTTATTTTAAGAATGTTTTGATAATTTGGTTAAAGTGATATGAGTATATATTTAAATGATTTTAATGGGAAGAATGGGTAAGAGGGTAATTTATTGTAGGATTAATTATCAAGTCAAGAGTTGGAATAAAAATTGTTGCTTTTACTGATTATTAAGAATATTGAATATTTGACATATTCGGAATGTAAATTGAAAACTAGTAATAATTAATGGATGGATTAATTATTACATGTTAAATGGTAAATGATTAACTAATTGATTATTGGTTAAAGAGATAAAATTTAATAAATTAATTGATGAATTAATTAATTTTCATGCATTAAATTAAGATTGTGAATTGATGTTTAGTTACGAATTTTGGCCTTAGGGTACCTTTCAATGCTTATTAGTTTTCCATGACATAAGTTTTCTTGGATGGATAGGTTTTAAAATATGATATGATGTGTGAGATGGTTTCTTAATATATGTCCTTTGTTCATCATGTTTTGAGATGATTATGACGTGCATGTAAATTGTTAATGTTGTAGACGAATAACTGTTTGAGTCGACGGGTTCAGACTTGTTAAATAATTTAGATAATAAAATGTTTAGATTATTGTTTAGTTGGATTGATAATAATAAATAACTTTTAATTAACTATTTAATATTGATATGTTGAATGTTTAATTAATTGTTGACTTATCTTACAGGGAATTTATTTTGTTAATTAGTTGTTGAATTAATTAATGGATTTGATTAATTAATTTATGAATTGGTTTATAGATGATTTGGGGATGTTATATATGGATTTATACAGCAGTAATAATTATATATGTATGATTGATAAACAGGTTGTGAGATAGGGACTGATGCTCCAAATACTCATGGGGTGCTAGACATGGTGTTCTATACCCATCTTGGATGAAAATATTCTTTTATGGGATAGGGACTGGTGCTCCAAATATCCAGGGGTTGTGAATCAAGGATTGACGCTCCAAATACTCACAAGGTTACAAGACATGATGTTCTACACCCATTAATTGACATTAGAATATGGGTCCAATTGGTCATATATGAAATAAATTTATTGGTTAATGAAAACTATTGTGACATTTTTATTTGTGAATTGAATATGATAAAGGGTTCATACTTATTAATGAATTGGGTGAATCACTATTGGTGGACAGACCCATAAGGGAATCACTATTTTTAGTGGACGGGCTTGGATATAGAATATGAATGATTAAATTGAATATCTTATGATGTGTTATCCAAGCCAAATCACAAGATTGGATTTAGTCTTTACATGGATTACTTATATGGTCATTAGAGACATTTGTGGTGAGTGACGTATACAGGGGATGTCGGGCTTAGGCTAGATCATGAGAATTTTGTAGTTTAATGATTGTGTAATAACTATTTTTTATGCACAATGAATGTATAATACTGGTTCAGACACTAGCTTAGAGGTGAATCAAGTACATGGGTATATAGTTACATTGTACTGCTTACTTTATTTATGCACAGTTTCTCATAGTTTAAATTATTTATTAAATGTCTGGATTTGTGGTAGACACCGGAGGTCCCGTCCTACTAAGATTTATATCTCACACCCTACTTGGGAAGCCATTACACTGGGGTACCTAGGTAGATTCTATTTGGTTTCAGGATTGTGTTGTTTTCATTTACTTGGGAGATATGAGGAGAGGACCAAGCGAAAGCTCAGTATGCTCGAGAAGATCACCCTTGGGCTTTGAGTCGTTATTTATTTATTTCAGTAATGGAATGTAAAGCATGTCGTTTTTTCACTATTTTCCTTTTTTGTATCATTATAATTTCATTCATGAATCTGTTATATAATTGGTGTTTTCCACTTTTGTAAAATGAGTATTATTTGTCTTCCAATACATTATAATTTATTAGACTTCTTCCACTATTTATTTCCATTATCTATTATTTAACTCTAAAGTGATGGTATAGTCTCCCCACTAACTATCCATAGACCCTCGCACCTAGTCGACAACCTCTGGAATACAGGGAGATGAATTTGAGGTCATGTGGCGACCACTCCGGCCATTAGTGGTGAGCTGGACCGGTCTCCACATGACCTCAAGCACGTCTCCCTATATGCCAGAGGCTACCAACTAGCAGCGAGGGTCTATGGATAGTCAGTGGGGAGGTTATACCCTCATATCAGAGTTCAATAATAGATAATGGAAATAAATAGCAGAAGCAACATAATAAATGGTAAAGTAGTGGAAGACAAATAGTACGCATTTTATAAAAGTGGCCAACACCAATTATACAATAGATTCATGCATGACATACTAATGATACAAAAAATGAAAATAGTGAGCAAAACAACATGCTTTAAATTCCATTATAAAAATAAATAAACAACAAATCAAATCCCTAAGGGCAGTCTCCTTGAGAATCTCGAGCTTCTGCTCGGTCCTATGATCCTATCTCCCAAGTAAATGCAAACAGCATAATCCTAAAACAAAAGAGAATCTACTCGGGTACCTTAGTACAATGGCGGCCCGAGTAGGGTGTAAGATATAAATATCAGTAGGCCGGGACCACCGGTGTTTACCCAAAATCCAAACATTTAATAAATAATTTATACTTTGTGAAAGTATGCCTAAATAAAGTAAGCAGTACAATGTAACTATATACTCATGTACCTGCTTCAGCTCTAAGCTGGTGTCTGAACCTGTATTATACATTCATTGTGCATAAAAAATAGTCGTTAAAAAATCATTAAACTACATAATTCTCGTGATCTAGCCTAAGACCGACATCCCCTATATAAGTCACTCACCACATATGTCTCTAAAGACCATCTAAGTAATAAAGTAAATATTGAATCCAAGCTTGTGATTTGGCTTGGATAACACATCATAGGATATTCAATTTAATCATTCATATAATATATCCAATCCCATCCACTAAAAAAAGTGATTCGCTCATGGTTTCATCCACTAATAGAGATTAACCCAATTCATTGATAAGTTTGAACCCTTTCTCATATTCAATCCACAAATCATAATGTCACAACAGTTTTCATTAACCAATAAATTCATTTCATGTATGACCAATTGGACCTACAGTCCAATGTCAATTAATGGGTATAGAACATCATGTATTTCACCCTCGTGAGTATTTAGAGTATAAGTCCTTTTCTCACAACCCATTGATATTTAGAGCATCTGCCCTTGTCTCATAAAAGAATGTTTTCATGCAATCTTGGTTTAGAAAGCCAAGTCTATCACCCCATGAGTAGTTGGAGCATCAGTCCCTGTCTCACAACCCGTTTAGAAATCATACAAATATATTTATCACTGGTGTAGAATACCATATCTAACACCCCACAACCATCCATTAATTAATTCATAAATTAATTAATCCAATCCCTTATTTAATTCAACAACTAATTAACAACATAAATCGCCTATCAAATAAGTCAACAATAAATTAACTATTCAACATCTCAATATTAAATAATTAATTAACAATTAATTATTCCTTGAAATAAAACTAAATAATTAACTCAATATTTAATTATCCAAATTCTTTAACAAGTCTGAACCCATTCACTCAAACAAAGATTTTCCTAGGACTTTAATAATTTACATGCACGTCATAATCATCACAAAACATGATAAAAAAAGACTAAATATTTAGAAACCATCTCACACAGCATATCATATCTTAAAACAAATCCATCCAAGACAAATTAAGGCATGGAAAACTAATACGCATCGAAAGGTACCCTTGGCCAGCTGTTGTAACAAACAATCAATTCACAATCTTAATTTAATGGATGAAAATTAATTAATTCGAAAATTAATTAATTAAATATTATATCTTTGAATAATAATAAATTAATTAACCATTTACCATTTAATATGTAATAATTAATCCATCAATTAATTATTACTAGTTTCTAATTTATATTCTGAACATGTCAAATATTCAATATTCTCATTAATCAGTAAAATCCGCAATTTGTTTTCCAACTCATGACTTGATAATTAATCCTACAATTAATAAACCAATTACCCATTCTTCCCATTCAAATCATTTAAATATTTAATCATATCAATTTAACCAAATTAGAAAAACATACTTAAAATCAATGCATGTTCAAGTCCTCATTTATCTCATGTGGGAGACATCATTTAATAACATCAAAAGTGTCATGTGTGAACATATAATAATCAAGGAAACTCACATTCTCAATTTATTTAAAGAATCTATAATTCATAAATAAATTTATTGGGATTTGGGACCCTACCTCAGGGTGACTTCATTTTAATTACGCAGCACTTTAATGTACTTGGCAGCAATTAGATGCAAATGGCACAGAGTCAGACACACACCAAATTTATATATATATAGACACACACACACACAGACACACACACACACACATATATATATATAAATATTTATATATTTGTATATACATCTACATATATATATATATATATTCATGTAAGTGCACCCTCCAAACAACATCGACGAACCGAATCATCCCGAACCGCCTCGCCTTCAGTGGCAGTTACCAGAAGGCAGACCAATGAATTCTAATATCCTTATTACCAAACGCTCTTCAAATTGGACCAAAATGAAGGAAAAAATTATTGTAAATCTTTCCGCAAATAAGGACTTGAAACAGGGGGTCACGTGCTAGGTTTCTACCCATATGGGTGTTGGGCTGCTGCAGGAGGTCTGTCCGAGGGTCGCGTGCTTCCATATCGCACTACAGGGAGGTTGTTCTTCCAAGGTAGAAGCACAGAGGAGGACTTAAATGGAGAAGGAGCTTCATATAAGAGGGGGTCATGGGATCTGGTGCACTACCCTACTGCATCATACCTCGACGGGGAGGAAGAAGAGGGAATTTCTCCATTTTCTTATTAAAATAAAATCTAACCTAAAAACTAATTAAAACCACTTAATTTTTTTAGATTTAAATTTATTCAAAATCATTTATGATAATAATTCATAGTTATAATGAATAAGAATATTCATTACATTATTATTATTACACCCTTTCATTTACTCCTTTCAAACTAAAACAGAAAAAACCGTTATTTTTACTTTTAATAATAATAATAATAAATGAACATAATTAAATTGTATTAAAAAATTAGTCAAAAATATCTATCATTTTAATTATAATAATAATAATTATATTATTATTATTATTTATATTTAAATGTTTATTTAATAATTCCAAAATCTTTAATTAATAAAAATATTCTTCATTCCATATAAAAATACTCATTTAATTAAATGTTTCTTTGAGATACCCAAAAGCCTAATTAATTTCACACAACTATTACACCTCATTAATTATGAAATTAAAATATTTTAACATTCAAATAATTTTAAAAAGCCAAAATAATAATAATAACATTATTATTATTATTAACACTTTGTTTTATTTAAACACAAATCCCCCACTTTATTACAATATCTTTAATATGATATTAATGATAATAACTCCAACCCTTAACCTCCAATTAATAATAATAATGTTTCATCATTAACATTGCATCTCCCCAATTAATTAAATGTTTTTGGTGAACCCCAATAACTATATTTAATTTATTCAACCTTAATTTAATTAATTATTTATCATTCGTTTAATAAAACAACCACAACAATAATAATAATAACATTATCATTATTATTAAAACTTTATTTTAATTAATCTCAATATTTCATATAATCTCATTTAATTAAAATAAATAATTTATTAAACAAGGTAAACTGTATGGGTTGGACCGTAACTGTGCGCTTCCTGTGTGGATCCATTAAAATGGGATTTTCTAGATCTGAGGCTCCCGAGAATCATCGGGACACCAGCTAAAATTATCAGGAAATTATGCAAGTCCAAAAATGAAACATTTATGTGTTTCAACACTCAAAATAAAATTTAGGAGCTCAGTTTAAAAAACAACAACAAGTCGATAAACTGGAAAAAAATTCAAAAATCTTCATATTTACACCAGGTTCAAAAACTCAAGACTTTACAATCTACCCACCTTAAAAACATCTCATTGCTGAGAAGCCACTGGGAACCACTACTAAAACAACCAACCAACTAAGGTCATTTAATCTCGTTAGAACTGACATGTTCCATTCCCAACTCAAAACTCACCTTTAACCCTTCACAAGCCTACCGGATAATCCTTTAAAACTATATCCAAATATCACTTTATATCTTAAAAATAGAAATAGAGATTATATCTTAGGACATTACAGGGACCTCAACAGCAAAAATGGTTGAATCTCAATTAACCAATAGAACAGGTTGCGCATGATTCCCTCGAAAGACTTCATAGACCCAAAATCCACTTTTCCATTTATCAGACGATATGCCTTTTAATCTAACCCAAAACCATCTTCATGTATAACGGAGTCCATAACCAACCTCTATTGAAGTTCCCAAGTCAAGGAATTAAAAGGCTATTTAAAAAAACAAGTGTTCCCCAAAACGAATAAAGGAGTAACCTATAGAAACAATGCATCCCGCGTACTACCCAGATAACAACCACTCATCAAGCCCGAAAACATTTAAACTATAGTGTAGTGTAAGACCAGCGCTATCTTAGTGTCTCCATGACGAGGTCAATATAGGGAACATGCTTATCATATTAAGATGATTGAACTAAGGGAAAACCAATTTCATTAAGAAGATCGATCGAACTACTACTGGATAACTCTATTCTAAAAGCATGGCATCTCCTACGGACATGAATACCGAAAACGATGTGACACTACCCACCTTAGGATTGTCCATGATGTTGTAAGAAAAGAGTAGTCGTTCACCAACGCGTTATTTTAGAACACATTAACTCATACATGCGACGTTCCTCAAACCACGATCACCACGTCAAATAGTGATTATAAAATTCTTAACAAAAACATATCGGCATGCCATAACAACCGAGTCCCAAGAAATCCCCCCAAGTATTGGGACGAACTTACTTTGACGTCCTAGTTTTTTCTAGGGGTACTACCTACCATGGGTTAGCCCCTTATGAAACATAAACATCAAGACTCTCTCTTGGTCACACAAAATCTAAATCACAAGATTAAAAATCCCCTTTTTCTTTTTATCCGTTTTAATTAATTCATTTAATCCTTTCAACATTTGAATGAATTTCAAAAAACACACAAGTACATTTTCACAACAAGTCACATGGTTTTAAATCAATGCCCCATAGAAAAAAATAAGCATGCTATAACAAAAATAATCTTTTAACATTTCACATATAGTGTTATTCAAATATAAATAGGCAATTTAGCATCCAAATTCCTTTTACCAAAAAGGAAACCTCCGAGGGTCCCATTTATTTAATCAGAGTTCTTCAAAATGAAACCCAACAATAGTTCATTTCAATAAAAACTCAGATGTTTTATATTTATATCTATTTTCAAACATAATATGGTTATAAAAGGTTCAAACACATTGGTGGACATCTACCGATCGATAAGGTTCCCATACAACTTATCGCTAGAATTTGGATCCCATTTATAACAATCAACATTCATTTAACATTAAAACTTTCGTATCCCTTTCACACATAAAAAAATCTCTAGAATTTTATCATAAGATGTACCACAACATCATGAAATAACACTGAAGCATGGTACAACAACAAAACATGCTAATAATTGAGGTAGTATGGCATATAATCACTCAATCATGTTAAATATTTTACAAGAACATGTTATCAACAGAGGCATGCTAAAGTAGATCAAATCATGGCATTGCACCCAAGGCACACAATCCAAATTAGCAGGCATCTTACTAATGCAACTACATGGAATATTATATGCATCACATGTAAATCTCTAAGTGCATAATATGGTGCATGTAATACAACTTCCTTTCCATATTAGGTGAAGGTAATTTTTTCAAAATTTTCATAATCAACAAGCAGTGGAAAATGCACCAATCACTCAAGGTGAAATCATATCAATTGTAACATCGAACATAATGAACAGTCATCCAAAATTCATCCACTGGGTCATTTCCCATACATAGGGTTATCAGTCCCAAGCATGTCTATTAACCCAAATTCCAAATCATTCATAGTCTCATATCTACCAACCCCCAAAAAAGTAAGGCAATGGAAAATAAACCATTTGATACCACTTTGTAACATACCGTCCTGGCTCACCATTAAATCGGTGGCCAAACCAGTCGCCACATAACCTCAAACGCATCTCCTCATATGACAAAGGCTTCCGACTAGCAGTGAGGGTCTATGGATAGTTAGTGGGGATACTATACCCTCATATTAGATTTCAATACTATATAATAGAAATAAATAGCGTAAGTGGTCTAATAAATGATAAAATAGTGGAAGACAAATAGTACTCATTTTATAAAAGTGGACAACACTAATTATACAATAGATGCATGCATGACATGCTAATGATTCAAAAAAAGGAAAATAGTGACAAAAATATCATGATTTAAATTCTATTACATAAATAAATAAACAATGACTCAAAGCCCTGAGGGAGGTCTCCTCGAGCATCACGAGCTTCCACTCATTCCTCTGCTCCTATCTCCCAAGTAAATGAAAACAACACAATCCTACAACCAAATAGAATCTACTTGGTTACCCCAGTAAAATTTCAGCCTGAGTAGGGTGTGAGATATAAATCTCAGTAGGCTAGGACCACAGGTGCATACCCAAAATACAGACATTTAATAAATAATTTAAACTATAGAAAATCATGCATAAATAAAGTAAGCAATATAATGTAACTATATACCCAAGTACCTGATTCAGCTCTAATCTGATTTCTGAGCCTGTATTATACATTTTTCATGCATACACAATAGTCATTACACCATCATTAAACTATATAATTCTCATGATCCGGCCTAAGACCGACATCCCATGTATAAGTCACTCACCATAGATGTCTTTAAAGATTATCTATGTAATCAAAGTAAAGACCAGATCCAAGCATGTGCTTTGTCTTGGATAACACATCATAATATATTCAATTTAATAATTCATATACTATATCTGAGCCCGTCCACTAAAAATAGTGATTCACTCCTTGGTCTGTCAACTAATAGTGATTCACCCAATTCATTGATAAGTATAAACCCTTTCTAATATTAAATTCAAAAATCATAATGTCACAACAGTTTTCATTAATAAATAAATTCATTTCATGTAAAACCAATTGTACCCACAGTCCAATGTCAATTAATGGGTGTAGAACATCATGTCTAGCACCCTCATGAGTATTTGGAGTGTTAGTCCTTGTCTCACAACCCATGGGTATTTAGAGCATCAGTCCATATCCCATAAAAGAATATTTTCATGCAACATGGGCGTAGAACGCCATGTCTAGCACCCCATTAGTATTTAGAGCATCATTCCCTACCTCACAACCTGTTTACCAATCATACATATATATTTATCCCTAGTGTATAATTAAATGTCTAACTCCACAAAACCATCCATTAATTAATTCATAAATTAATTAATCCAATTTGTTAATTAATTCAACAACTAATTAACAACATAAATTGCTTGTCAAATAAGTAAAAAATTAATTAAACATTCAACATCTCAATAGTAAATAATTAATTACCAATTAATTATTCTTATCAAGCTAACTAAATAATTAACTCAACATTTAATTATCTAAATTCTTTAACAAGTCTGAACTCTTCCACTCAAATAGTGATTCTTCCAGAACTTTAACAATTTCTTTAGTTATAGTTTTATATTATGCACCTAATTCTTGTTGATGATTCTTCTATGATTTTCTATTCTAGTACCTTTCTTATATTATGTTATTAAGTTTATGGGTTCTTGTTTATTTATTCTTTCATTGTTTTTCTTGTGTGAGTTTAGTGTTGTTTCAAAAAGGTGATTATAGAGTGGATTTTTAAAGAGTTCACTAAGAAGGGTTTAAATGTTTTCTTTAAAACATGTTTGGGTTTTAAATATATTTTTTTATTTAGAATATTATGATTGGTTTTCATTAAAGTGAGAAAAATTATCTTTTAAGATTTATTTCAAAATAGCATTAATGATCTACTTTAGAAAAAATAAATGCTTGAACTCTTAGTGATTTTCTACTGAGAACTATTATTCTCATACCCTACTTGAAACACTCGATGTCTATAGGATTTAGGTTTTTTTAAGGTTTATGTATCATTTTAGAGTCTCTATTAAATGGAGTGGTATTTGGGGAATGATGGTTATAAGATGTCACATAGAGACTTTTTTGGGTTCACAGTTGGTTTTAGTCTTTATTTTTTATATCATATTGGGGTCTTAGTTTAGTTATTCTAGATTTATTTATTTTACATCAGTTTTTTATGTTTTATGGTTATGCTTCACACTCTATTTATCATTTTTATATCTATTTTATTGGGATAAATTACCCCCAATGATTGTCTCATGATACCTTGATTCTTTTCATCAGCTGATGGGGATCGGGGGCACCCCATGATTATGTCCTGGGATAGTTAGGGAGTCTAGTTTAGGGATGGACTAGGCTAGTACATTACTAAATTGTATAATAGATACTCTTATCATTTGGGTATGTTTGTTATTTTGTATATTACGAATTTAAAAACATGAAAGGTATTTGCGAGAAGAGTGTTGTGAGCTCTAACATGTACATAGCCTCGAGTTACCATGGGTCATAGTGTTTTGAGACTTGAATTTTGATTTTATTAATTGGATTCTAGTGTATCTTGGATTATTTTGATGGTGTTTGAGATTACATTAAACTTTTTCAAGTGTTTTTTAGGCTTTCAATGTTCCAAGGTGAATGGTAAGGAAGAATTAGAGGTAGGTGGTTTTCCACATATTCTAGAAAATCATGTTGAGACAGCGCTGCTAGCTTAATTTATTTCTAGTTGTGGTCCCACAATGGGTGCATAGTCAGCCAAACCATGTGGCAAAATTATATAATTCCATTATACTCCCATTAAATTTTGTGTTAAACTCCATATGACCAATTTTTATCTTAAGTTATTTTTGGATGTTATTTCCCTCATTTAAAAGTGATCTATGGGTGTGTTGATAGAAAATTGGTTTTTTAAAGGATATTGATATTGAGACTTGATTATCATGAGATGGTCTTGGTTTTTAAGTTTTAAAGGGTGTGATCTTGAAATGAAGTGGGATAATTTTAAGGTTTTTGACTTAAAATGTTTTAAAGGAAAAGAATATGGTATTTTTAATTGATTTCAATGGGAGATTGAAATTTTAAATTGGGGTTAGGAATTTATTAAGGTTTAAATTTGAAAGTGAGATTATAATATTTTTAGATTTTAAATGTCATGTTGTTAAATAAAATATAATATTAAATTTTAAATATGTTTTTAGTGGATTAAATTGGTTATTTAATGTTTTGATTTAATTATATCTGCCAATGTTTTAAATTGGGGTAATTATTAATTTAGTTTTGTGTTTTTTTTCTATTTATATTAGGACTACCTGAATTGTTTCAAAGTTTTATAAAGGATTGGTTGTTTATTGGCATACCGATTAAACCACCCTAACTCATGATAAAGTTGTGGGGATAGGTTCCTTCTAGGGTTTTCCTATTTTTCATGATGATCTAGGTTTTATAGATTCATCAGAGTGGCTTGAGGTAGTTGATGGAGTCTTCCAATCCTTAAGAACTCCGGACACTATCAGGTTAAAAGATCTTCTCGGGATATTTGATAGGCCTATATTGGATCAATGGAATATCATCTTCCTATGTCAGTTAGAGGCTAGGATTTGGTGGGATTTTATTTGGACCATGTTTTCTAAATGATTTTTTCTTTAGCTGTTTAATGTAGACAAGGTGAAATATCTTATGGGTCTTTAAAAAGGTCAACCAAAGGTGAATGTGTATGATGAATAATTTTATGAGTTGATTCCCTTTTATATAGAGGCCATGTCATTCAATTCCTTGAAGGATCATTAGTTTGTGAAGGGAATTTTCCCAAATCTCAAAGATTGATTCATTTTAGCTGGGCATATCCTATATGAGGAGTTGGTAAATTAGGCCTTTCTAGCCAAGTTGGGTTTTTTGGGGTAACCATTAGTGAGTAGTGGATATATTCATTTAAGAGTTGGTGAAGGATCCCTACCCAATTTTGAATACATACTAGAGGACATTTTATGAGGTGAAACCTCTACAACCGTTGCTTCATAAAAGTGGAATCCATCTTCTATATGATTCTAGTGCAGTTAGTTCATGAATTCCAAGCCCTTTCCAATATATTCTAAAGAAATATAACTGTTGTGTATGGTTGGGACACCTATAAAAGTTATATTATAGAAATAATATTTTATGGAATATATCCACTTCAGTTTTAGGGTATTGATAATGGTTCAATAATATTTTGATGTATTTCCCATTTTCTCTTACCTTCATGTCTTGTTTTATCTTTTTTATCTGTAGAGATTGATGTGTTTTGCAGTGTGTTTAGTTTTCTATTCTCATTTGGAGAGTGAGTGGTTATTTTGATAAATATATATATTTGATTTCATTTTGTTTCATTATTTAAGTATTATGTGTTAAAACATATAGTATTGAACCTTTTGGTTTGGTTTTACTTTAGTTGATCCATCATAATTAGTAAATTCCTAAATGGTGGGGAGATCCACTCTAGATATTCATCTCTTGAACTCTTGGTTTTATTGTAGTTGTGAGTGTTTTAAATATTTTTTTAGGGTTTTCTCATTATTTTAGTTTGATCCCTTGGATTATTTTCTTTTCATTTATAAATCAATGGATATCTAGGGTAAATGGGTTATGGTGGAGACAATTATCCCACCCCAACCTCTAAAATCCTTATTAATATTTTTATTATATTCATATTTATTCTTTTCCCCAATTTTTGGGTTAATTATTTGAAATTAATTAATGTTTGGGGTATTTTTTGCAAGGTTACAGTTAGCCAACAAAGTTTTTCTAATAGTGAGACAATTGTGTTTTTCTGGTTTGTGAATTTTTAGAGACATTTTGCACAATTGGAACACAATTTAACAAACTATGTGGCACAACCATGAGTTAATTGGTTTCTCTCCAGTGATAGATGAATAATTAGTACACAATTTGGTAAACTATGTGTCCAAACAATGTGTTGTTCCTAGAATTTTATATTTTTGTGTTTTCCAAAAATTACCTCTTGGGAATAAAACCCTGAATGGGGTATTTTCTTACCCATTTTTATGTGGTTTATGAGTGATCCTAAGGATATCATCCACGCTTCCACCTAAATTTTTTAGGTTCTTTCCTTAAATTCTTGGTGTCTACTTCAAGGTATAGCATCTAATTCTCTTTCCCTTCCCACTTCTTATTATTTCCTCCTCCTCCTTACCCTAATTTCATATTGGATGAACTATAGGGAGGTTTTTCGACTGAATGTTCATTGTTTCTCATTTTTAGGTGGTTCATATAATGTCTTGGGTATTTCTTTTCACATTCTAGGAGGTTTCATTCAATTCGAACATGATTTGAGGTATGTGGTTCCATGATTTTTCTTTCTCTTCACATACCATAAGTCGATGAGATTTATAAATTCATTTCACAAAAATTATTAGTTGTGTTAATGGTGTATAACGTGTTGAAAAAGTATTTCTTAAAGCATGTGACTTCATCGTTTGTTTTCAGAATTTTTTTTCACATTCTGTATGTTCTATGATATTCCTAAATGGGATTAAATTGTTTTTTAATTGTTTAAATTAATAAAATTGGATTTATAATACTTCCTTATTATTTAATCATGGACTTAAATTATGGTTTAGTTGGGTTCCTTGATTATTATATATTCTTATCTGTTTACCATGTAAACCCCCTTGGTTGTGATAAATAGTTTTATTTGTTCATCTTGCCTTTTTTACTACTTCTCATGAACACATACACATTTATATTTATACAATTAGGAACCTATATATCTATGTACATGCATACATATGTGGGTGTATATATATATGGTATATCATGGGAAGGATCCTTTAAAAAAATGGATCTCAAAATTTTCTTTGACTATTCAAAGTGGTTTCCAATAATGGATTTCCAAAATAGATTTATTTTAATTGTACTTATTCCCACTTGGAACATTCCATCGGATTCTGAAAATGAAATTTGATTTAGGAATTGGTTTCAAATGTTGTGTTTAGAAGTTTTATTTAAAGTATAATTTGTAATTTTTAAGTAGGTTATATAATGGAATGATTATAAATGGTTTTTAATAGGTTTTTGAGAGATATGATCATAGTTCTAAATAGAGAGGCCCGGTTGGAACCTTGAAATGTTTCCTTTTAACTTTGGTGCACCCTTATAGAACACATCTCAGTGGAAGGGTGGTTTCACATGGGCAGTGTTGGGAGGTGGGAAAAACAATCTAATTGACTTGTTTCAATCTATGATTGGGGTATTTTTTATTTATTTGTTGCCTCACCTCCCAGGTATATTAAAATCATGGTATCCTAGGTGATTTATTGAGGGATGGTATATGATTCTATTTATATACTAATTAGATGAACTGGATCCAAATTTTGTGGAAATTATATTGTGGGTTGTTCCATCTATGAGGCTATTTGAGAGTATCTGGTTTGGTTATTGACTTAAGAACTTTATTAATAGAAAAAAAGATAGTTTAGAACCGATTACATCTAGGGTCTCCTCAGGTATTTCTTTAGGAATTTAACATGCTTATCTATCCTTTTCAATTTCATACTTATGGTACTTTATTACATCACTACTTCTCATTGTTATGGTTTCCCTATGATATATATTTTCTCGGTTATATTTTTTTATTATGCACCTAATTCTTATTTTTTATACTATTGTGATTTTCTATGTTAGTCCCTTTATTATTTTATTTTCGTAAATTTATGGGTTTCTATTTATTATCACATTTATTTTTCCTCTAGTGTGATTTGGATATAGTTTTAAAAGGGTGTTTATAGAGTGAAATTTTTAATGGATCACTTAAAAGGGTTAATATTATCTCTTTAAAAAATGTTTGGGTTTTAATGATATTAATGATTGAGATGATTTTTATTGGTTTTATTTAGATGGAAAAAATGTATCTTTTAGTATATATTTAAAAATATCAGTGATGGTCTGTTTTTTTAAAATTAAATTCTTGGAATGATGGTGATTGCCTATTGAGCCTTGTTATGACCACACCCTACTTGTATCACTCAGTGTTGATATAACTGAGGTTTTCCTATAGGTTCATATATTATTTTGGATTCTCTCTTGGAGTGATTGGTATTTTTTGGATGGATAGTAACAAAATGGTGACACAAAGATCATGTCAAGTTCCATTTTGGTTTTACTCTTTATTTTTTATCTTGTTTTAATTCTACTAGAGTTAATTATTTCTCCACAGTTCTTTATGTTTTTGGTTGTGTTGCATGCAATATTTATCATTTTATTTATCTTTCTCATAGGTATAAATCATCACAAATGGTTGTATCATGATTCCTTAATTATTATCAGCAACCGATGAGGGTTGGGGATGACCCTCGGGTCTATCATGGGCCGGTTTGGGTATTCATTTTGGGAAATCCCTATGTTGGTTCATGAATACATGGTATTACAGAAGCCCTTCTTATTTTAGTATATCTTGTAGTTTGAAGATTACGACTATTGGAACATGATAGGAAGGAGAGGGAAGAGTGTCACAAGATATCACTCGTCCATACGATTCGAGTTACCAAGGGTCACTAGTAGCAGAGTCTTGAATCCAGATTAACTTATTTGGTTTTGGGGTTATCTTGGCTTGTCTTCATGGTGTTTTAGATTGAATTGATTTTTTTGAGAGTTTTTTAGGATTTCCATGTTTTCCGGGTGAACAATAAGGACCAATTATAGGTGATTATTTATTCCACATGATCTATCAAACAATGTGGAAATCTCTATTTCTTTATAGTGTTGGTCACATAGTTTGCTCACAGTCTTCTAAATCATGTCTCCAATCCGTGCAAAGCCACTAACCTCCATTTAAAAATTGTGTTGAGATCCATAGTACCTAGTTTCTTATTAAGTTATTTTTTGATTCTATTTCCTAATTTAAAATATATCTCTAGGTTTTTTAATTTAAATTAGGTTTTATTTTAATATAATTTTGAAATTTATGCTTAGTTTTAAAGAGATGGGCTTTGTTTTAAAATTTGAATGGGGGTGCTCCAAAAATGAAGTGGAATAATTTTAAGGTTGAGGACCTCTAAATGTCAAAAATGAAAAGAATGTGGGTTTTTAAATATATTTAATTGTGATATTAAAATTTTAAATTGGGTTTAAGAATTTAAAGTGGTTTAAATTTAAAGGTGATATTTCAAAAAAATTATATTTAAAATGTCATGATTTTTTAAATAAAGCTGATTTTAAAATTATTTTTATTGGATTTAATTGGTTCTTTAGAATTAATATATAATTCTATCTATTGGAATTTAAAATTAGGTTCATTATTGATTTGTTTTTATAGTTATTTTATAGTTTTTATTATGGATCCCATAAGAATTCTGACAGTTCATAACGGTTCGGGTGTTGCTTGGCCAGCCGATGACACCACCCAGACTCATAATAGATTGGTGGGGCCACATTAACTTTAGGGTTTTCTTATTTTTCCTGGTAATATATGTTTTATAGAGTTATTTGAGTGTATTTTGGTTATTTTTGGAGTCTTTCAATCCTTATTATATTTTAAGATGGTGAGGGTAAAAGATCTTATGGGGATGTTTAATGGGACAAGTTTTGATCAATGGAAGATCATCTCCCTATATCAATTTCAATCTAGGATGTCCTAGGAATTATTTAACACCATGTTTTCTTAGTGGTCAATTCCTAAGGAATTTTAGGTACAGAAGGTGGTGAAGCTTATGCATCCTAAGTAAGGTCAACAGAAGGTGAAAGGGTTTGTCAAAAAAATTATGAGATGATTCCCTTTTATCTGGAGGTTTTTCAAGTGATTCCTTGAAAGATCATCTATTTGTGAATGGTATTCTTCAAAATCTTAGTGATTGAGTCCTTTTAGATGGGTATTTCCTATTTTAGGAGTTCGTGAACATGTACTATCTAACTAATTTTGATTTTATATAGTAATTTTGGGTGATTAGTGGATATATTCCCATTGTTGTTGGTGAAGGATATATATTGGAACTGCAGTGAATACTATATCTCCATCTATTAACCACTTTGTTGGTTTAATAATTTGTGAGTGTTTTGTAAATTTGGTCAAATGTTTTTCTACTTCTTTCAGTTAGATCCCTTGGATTATTTTTTGTTTCATTAGGAACTCAATGGATTTCTAGAGGAAAAAGGGGGTTATGGTGAGGATAATTGTCAAACCCTAAGCTCTCCCATCCCCATTATTTTTTTCTGTTAATATTTGCTCTTGTACTCATGTTTTGGTTCAATTAGTTATTTTCTTTTGAGCTTTGGGGCTTTTGTTACAGGCTCATGGTTAGCTCGCACAATTTCTCTAGTGAGGCAATAATCACTACGGGAAAAATGGGTATTTGCGATGGGTTATTTGCGACGGGGATAAATCCCATCGCAAATAGTCCTGTTAGAAAATTATTTGCGACGGGGAAATTTTCCTGTCAAAAATAACTACTTATTTGCGATGGGGAAAGCTAACCCGTCGCAAAAGGTCTGGCGCGCAATGCGCGCCAAATCGCGGGAAAGTTATTTGTGACGGGGGGTTACCACCCGTCACAAATAACCGGCGGCGGTAAAAAATATTTGCGATGGGGAAAGCACACCCGTCGCAAAAGGTTATTTGCGGGAAAGTTATTTTCGACGGGGGGTTACCACCCGTCGTAAATAACCGGTGGCGGTAAAAAAAATTTGCGACAGGAATATACCCCTGTCGCAAATAGTATGTCGGCAGGTTATTATTTGCGACGGGTCCCATTGCAAATAACTATTTTACCGTTGACCGTGATAAATGTGGGTTAAAGTATTTGCGATGGGTACCGTCGCAAATAAGTTAACCTATAAATACCCCCATCCGTTTTTTTTCATTCAGTCTCAAACTCTGTCTTCTACTTCTCTCGAAACTCTATTTTTAGAGTTCAGAGTTTCTTAAGTTTAATTTTTATTTCCGGAGTTGATATTGAAGTCTTCAACAACGATCAGAGATCAACCTCAAATAAATTTTAAAGGTATTTTTGTTTATTTTAATTTAATATTTATTTTAAATTTTTTATTAGTTTTAATTATTCTTAATTATTTGTAATTTAATTATGTTTAGATTGTTTTGTTACTTAATAAATTTTAATTATTAGTATTCATTGTTCATAGTTAATGGTAATTAGGAATAATTATTAATAATTAGTCATAATTAAGAATAATTAGTAATAATTTGTAATAAATACTAATAATTAGGAATAAATAGTAATAATTAGTAATAATTAGTAATAATTTAGAATAATTAAGAATAATTAGGAAATAATTAGGAACAATTATGAAAAATAAGAAAAAATACGAATAATTACAAATAATTACTAATAATTACTAATAATTATTAATAAACCTCCCCCATGTGCGCATTAACCTTTACAACTAAGCCATATCATTTTTTTATACATTTAATGATCTATCTATATATATATAAATATATTAATTCATATATTAATATAGATTTATATTGATATAAATATATTTGGTTATATGAATAAATATATATATATTTATTCATATATTAATATGTATATTTATTCGTATATTAATATATATTTATATCTATTTATATATATATATATATGTTGTTATAAATTTTTATTCATATATTTATTTGTATATTAAAATATATTTATAAACTTAGTTTTAAATAAAATTAAAAATTTGTTTTTTTTATGTGTATTTATAAATAAATAAATACATACATACATACATATACACAATACACACACACACACACATATGTATATATATATATGTATATATATATTTGTATAGTTGTGAATGAATACATAGAAATGAGGGGGTAAAAATCCATCAAGAATGTTAAAATGGCTATAACTTTTAATCCGTAAGTCCATTTCAACTCCACAAATAGTAAAATCGAATAACATGAAATGATCTTCGATATGATATGTGGTACAGGCCAAACGGACATCCGGATCGGAAGTTATAGCCATTTGAATGTTAAAATGACCATAACTTCTAATCCAGGAGTCCGTTTCAGCTTTACAATTAGTCAAATCGAAGAATATGAAACAATATTTGATATGATATATGGTATAGGTTTATCGGATATCGGTATCAGAAGTTATAGCTTTTTGAAAGGTAAAAAACTGGGGTACCCCGACTAAAAAATCAGTTTTAGAGGTCTTCTGGGACTTTTTTGGCCTTGAAAAAACCTTGGACGGGTTCTACCTATCCATAAGGCTGTAGAACTTGTCGCAGGCTTCGATTTGATATGTTGTATAGCTCAAATGGAGTCCCAGATCAAAAGTTATGGACGTTTGAAGTTTGGGTTTCATTTTCAACTTATTTTTTATCTTTCATTAATTTTTTTATTTTTTTTATATTCAAAAGGTTATTAAATGGATATTAATTGATAAAAATTACATAATTACTAACTAAAAATATTTTTTTATTTATTTTATAATCCTCTTTTATTAAATATCTTATAAATTAATATTATATTTCCATAGATCCTTTCAAAAACATATTTATAAAATAAATATTATATTTATATCAATATAAATTGAATAATATATTTAAATATTAATTTTTAATTTTTTAATTTTTTTTAATTTTTTTTTAATTTTATTATTATTATTTGCGACGGGACCCGTCGCAACAAACCCTTCGAAGAGACTATTTGCGACGGGAAAAGGGCCCGTCGCAAATACTTTGTTGTGACGAGCCCGTCGCAATTTGTTTTTTTTTACCAGAAATCTATTTGCGACGGGCCCATTTTCTGTCGCAACTAAATTTTTTTGTGACGGGCCCGTCGCAAAAAAAAATTAGTTGCGACGCCGTTTTCTGCAACGGGTCATTTGAGATGGGGCCCCGTCGCAAAAGGCCATTTGCGATAGGATCCCGTCGCAAATGACCCGTCGCAAATACCTGTATTTCTAGTAGTGAATTTTGTTTTGATCCATGACATTTCAGATCCATTTTTCAGAGTTTGAACATGATTTATCTTATTATGTAGACCAACTAGGTAGTGCCCAGTTGGCCTCTATTGAAAGGTGAATAGTTGGCATATAGTTTGGTAAACTGTGTGGCTAAACAATGTGTTGTGCCTATAATTTTTTTTATTTTTTTTTAAAAGTCCCTCTTTAGCATAAAACCCCAAATGGGGTATTTTATTCCCCATTATGTCATGGAATGAGAGGGATCCTAGGAATATCTTCCTTTCCTCCACATCAATATTTGAGGTTCTAATCATTAATTCTTGGTGTCGCCTTTAAGGTATAGACTATAATCGTCTTCTCATTTCTTATTCTTCTTATTTCCTCCTCATTATTTCCCTTGTTTCATGGTGGACAACTCTATGGATTGATTTCAACCTAATTTCACTTGGTTCATGATGTTAGGGTGTGACAATCATGTATTGGGTCCTTCTCTTCCCATTTCATAAGTTTTCATTCAATCTACACCAGATTTGACGTAGGTGGTTCCCTTATTTTACTTTCTCTTCACATAGAATTGTTCTTGATATTTATAAATTAATTTACCATAAATTATTATTTTTGATCATAATTTATAAAAGGTTAAAAAGGTATTTCCTAAATCATGTTACTTCATCATTTTTTTCAAATATTTTTTTCACATTTCATGTGTTTGATGAAATGCGTAAATGAGTTTAAATTGTGTTTTGATTGTGTAAATTGATGATATTGGATTTATAATGATACTATATTATTTTATTATGGGATATAAATATTTTTTAGTCAAATTCTTTGATTCTGGTATATTCTTATCAGTTTAGCATTTGAAACCCCTTGGTGGTGATAAATAGTTTTATTTGTTCTTCTTAGTTATTTTTTTGGTGATTCTCATGAACAAAAATACATATGTATATATATATATTTATTTAGTTAAGAACATATATATATATGTACATTCATACATGTATGGGTGTGTGTGTATATATATATATATATGGGAGCTCATTGGAATGTCCTTTGGAAACTCAGATCTCAAAATGGTCCATGGTTCTTCAATGTGGTTTAGAAAAACAACTTTACAAAAGAGATTTATTTAAATAATTTGACCTTATACAACACAATATTATTAAATCTAAATAAGGAATCAATAAAATCAAAAATAAAATACATAGGTTGATAAAAGTTCAAAGAAGTGTGAATCTTAAAATTATAAAAATTATTCCTTATAGATTATCAATAAAATTAAAAATGTTCATAAGAATAAATAGGTTAATATGACCATGTATATAGATAAAAATTGTAGTGTTAAATATATTGAGATTTTAGAAAATTATATGTTTGAATAGAATAATTCTATAACTGAAGACTCTGTTAAGGCTAAGAAGAATCCTTAGTTGAAGAGAGATGATGGTGAGATAGTTGTTAGAAAAAAGGTACATAATTCTGAATAAAATATATTTTATAAAGGAAAATATGATTTATATGGATATTAGTAGTACTTTGGAGGTTTTGGGTATCCTATGAAAATGTTCTGGTTTAACAAGAAACACTACAATGAATCCAGGAGGTACTAGAGCTAATGTTCGTGGGGGAGTCTTCCCACAAAATAAAGGCTACCTAAAAAATAAGGTGTGGAAAATGAAAATAGATTTCAAAATCTAGAAAATATTTATGAAAGTTGTGATCAAACCAAACATCTAGCTAGCGGATGTATTGTAATTATTCTATCTCAACAATGTTTGTATGATAAATCTCAGAAGCCTCTTATGAAGGAATAAAAGGGAAATGAAGAGGTAATAGTGTTTGAAAATAATCTCAAATCTACAAAAGGAGAATGAATTTAAATATTGGATAAAAGGTTTTATTTATATATGAATAGATATTTTAAATTTCTGATGAATGAAAAATATTAAGAAAAAGGGATAGTAACTTTTGAAAATTAGGAGTCACTCAAAATCAAAGGCATTGGATCTTATGTCATTGGAAAAAGAAAAATTGGAATCTAGAAGTTGTTTGTTTTTCATGGACTGAACCACAAATAAATAATTGTCACATATTCTTTGAATTAAGGAAACAATGTTGTTTTTAGAAGATATGGATTTTTCATTAATAGCATTGAATATGGGGAAGTTGTAAGAAGTTGAAAATGAACCAAGGGAAACTTTTTTCATGTAGTGATGCACATGGATGTGTTATCTGAACAAGATGAAATAAAATTGGTTATAAAATCTGAGTCTTGGTAATGTTTTCCAAAGGAATATAAGAAATATGATATGGATAGAAATAATTCATGATATTACAGACATGAAAAAAAATAAGATATTAGTTTTGTTCGATATGTCTAAAAGGGATTATAATAAATTTATTACAAAAAAAGTTAAGATACATTCAACTTATACCCTGGTGATTATTTATTTTAACATATGTGGGACCATGATAAAGTAATAAAAAATTGGATATAATCACTTTATTTCCTTTATTTATGATTTTACTTACATTACATGTATTATGTTTTTGAAACATAAATTAGAGTCTTTAAAAATTATCAAAAGTTTCAAGAGATATATTGAAATGAATTGTGTATATTCTATATTGATGATTCAAATAGAAAATGGTGTTGGATACACAAATGGGAAGTTCAAATATTATCTTGAAGAACATGTAATTAATCACGAATTTAGTGCACAATACACACCACAATAGAATAGTTTCACTGAAAAATGGAAAAAATGTTTGGTGAAGATGGCTAGAACCATGTTGATTGAACATGATACATATTGATTCATTTGGAAAAATTTCATTAGAGAAGAAATTCACATTAAAAATAACTATTTCTATAGAAAAAAAATTGATTTGAATCAATATGTGATGTATTACAATGAGACTCTAGGTTTAAAATGCCTAAGGGTATTTCGAATCCCATTTATAATAAAATTCAAAGGATAAAATCATTAAATGTTTGATCCAAGAGGTTATGATGGTATCTTTCTTGGATAACCTCATATTGGTAAAGGATAACGACTATACAATAATGAAATGGTAATGATTATTAACTCTACATATGTGAATGTTCTAGATCATTATAATAAAAAATCTTCACAATCAAATGCTGATATGAAAGGAAGTGAAGAGGAAGTGGTTGTAGTTAAACATAATGACAAAATTCTTAACATAAGAGATAATATAAAAGAATAACATGATGAATATTCTGACTCATATATTTCAAGTGGTGAGGATAAATCACAATAATCTCATCCAAGTCCAAGGAATCAAGTGGAGGTATAGAATATCATTTGTGATTAGGGAAAAAAGGTTAAAACTAGAAGAACATTGAGGTCAGTTTCACATACTTCCTTGTTTTCATAGGTTGATCCTGAAGATGGAGAAAAATATTTGATGAATCATGAGTGTATAGATTATATGAATTAAGTTTTTTATTATATTGACAAGAATGATATATGTTAAGTTGTACTCAAACTAGAAGATGGTATTATCACTGGAACAAAATGGGTTTTTTGAAACATGTTAAAAGAAAATGGTGAAGTGATAAAAAGTAAGGAAATATAGTTTGGTAAAAGATACTCTCCATTTGAAGGCATTTATTTTGATGAAACTTTTTCTCTAATAAGAATACTTAAAACTACCATAATCATTCTTTCTATTATTTCATAATAAATATATAAGATATTCTAGATGGAACTCAAATAGGCTTCTCTTAATAGATATCTGGATGAATAGGTTTATGTTGAGAAACCATGTGGCTTATTTCAAAGTTAAGATGAAAGCAATGTTTACATGTTGAATAATTATTTTTTATGAAATGTAACAATCCTGAAAATCATTGTATACTAAATTGAACATTTCATGAATAAGTTCATCTTCAAAAAATGAAGAGTTTATAACAACCTATATATAAAATAAAATCAAGTGGGGTACCTCACTATGATTTTTGATGTTGATGAAATCATATACATATGTAATTGTGAAGGAATGTGTGAAAAGTTTATGAAATAGATGAATATTTGATTTGATATTTCTAGGATAGGTTAAATAAAATAATTTCTTGGATTATAAATCTCTAAAAAGGAAAGGAAAATTTTCCTATCTCGAGATAAGTTTGTTAAGAGACTCATGAAAATATTTATAATAGAATATTTATAGCCTATTTACAGACCTATGTTAGTGGGAAAAAATTTATCAAAATATAAGAAATTAAAGGATAGTTTTCATATAGAATTTAGGTAATTTATTGGAAGAATTCTATATCTAACTCATTCAATAACAGATATAGTTTATATTGTTACAATTTGTTCTAGGTATAAAAGTTCTCTAAAGGAGTCTCATTTTGTGGATAGAAAAATAACACTCTGATATATTAAAGGAAAAATGTTTTTGATTTGAAATATGAAAGATCAAGAAATATTGATTTTTTTTGTCTACATAGATATTGATTATTCAGGTTGTGTCAATGAAAAAAGATCTGTAGTTTTTGGAGTATATTTGTGGGAGAAATTTTTATGAGTTATAATATAAAGAATCAAATTTTATTGACTCTAAACACTACTGAAGTTGAGTATATATCTACAAATTAAGCTACAACACAATTAGTTTGGGTAAAGTCGCAATTGGATGATTTTTGGTTGATGTGAAGCCACCATGTCTCTTAGGTTTTGATAATAAAAGTTGAATAAATCTAATTAATAATATAGTTAAAAATTATTAATATAATCACATTGATATTAAACATCACTTTCTCAAATATAATGTGGAAATAAATGAACTAAAGTTGTAGTTTAATCCTCCAACTGAGAAAGTAGATGATATAATTACTAAAAAAATACTCAAAAAACATTTAATAAATTGAAGTTGATTATGGGTGTGAAACCTCACTCTATTCAAGGATAAATTATGTGATATTTTTCCCCTTTATCACATTTTATTTGGTAGTTGTTTCCAAATGGGGGAAATATCTAACATAAATTTATCATTATGTATTTGATTACCCTTATACAGAAGGGAATATATTTATAGGGTGTTTTTAAAAGGCATAATTTGTGATGTAAACATGTGTGAAATATTTTAATAGTTTTTTGATGTGGACGTAGGGAGTTGTTTTTTATAGGTTGGAGTCTATTTTATGATGAAGTCTAGAATTAAAAAATTCATTCAAGAATGTTCTTAATCGTGGATTTATAGGCATTATGATATTTTTGTTCAATTATTATTGTTTCCTCTATCGCGTTCTCTCATGTAGGCTTAGAATAGTTGGATATTGATTCATGTAATGAGTTTAAAAGTTTCACTAATTTATATTTCTTGGTTGAAAATGAAATCCAAAGGGGGAGATTTTTTATACCAAAAAACTTTGATATTTTTTATGTAAGACGAATATGGTTATGTTTAAAGAAGAATTTTTTTAAGTTCTATCTTCTTTTGACACTAATAAATCACATTAGAATGTTCATATTTCCTTATAAAGTTATGAATAGTGTTTTGGTTGAGATATGGAGCCCAACAGATTCAGTACAATGGACTGATTCCAAAAGATTAAGGATGAAACCAAATTCTCTAACAATATCATTGAACTAATATGTTCTTATAAATAAAATTTGATGATGATTTTATCTTTTTTAGAGTAACAAATATCATGATAATTCTAGGGAATTAATGATCCAAGGTTAAGTTTTTTGAAGTAAGAACTTACAATAAAATAGTGGAACTATGTTCCCCAAACAAAGAGAAGGGTTATTGAAGTTTTTTAGGATGAAGAGATGTATGCAGTGTATCTTACGGATTTTTACAGAGATCAAGATGTGAAGTAAAGAAGTACTGGACATAGATCTATAAGAAAAGTAATCATATAGAGACCAGTGGATGGAATTTTACAAATGCATCTGATAGAGTGTATTAGAGTGAGTTTTAAAAATTCATCATACCGAGTCCAACAGATTAACTTTTTCATAGTCATCAGAAATATAAGTTGTTATGAAATTTCAAGAGAAATGAGATTTCAAATTAATTCATTAGATAGAGTTATAAAAAGATCTTAGATCAGAGGGAACATGCAAAGATTATCATATGGAAAGTTATAAAGTTTACCAAATGGTGGATATTTCATGACATTTTAAATAATAAATTATTTTGAAAGTAAATTTAATTGTTTTGAAAATATGTTAAATGTGATGTTGTTGAGGTAGATGTAAAAAAATACAATAATAAAAAAATAAGGATCATGATTCTAGCCAATATTTAAGGAAATTTTTAATAACATTGATTCCAAAAATTAAGAAAGTCATTTTTGAATATTTTTGACTCTCATTAACCTGTTGGTTTGAACACAAAATAATAAAGAAAATTTAAGCTAGGTGTTCATTGTTTGATTGGGAACATTTAACATGATGTTCAAAACTTATTTCTATGTTTTTCCAAAAAGGATAACTACATAAAGGGAAGATAGTGCATCAAGAAAATGTTTTAAAGTTATATTTTATACTAAGATAATAGCTAAAGAAGTGAAGATCCAAGTTACCAGACATATTTTCCCAATAAATTAGAATTTGATGAACAATGTGATGAAGTGATCAGAAAAATAGAGGTGATCAAATGAATTGGGAAAATTTTTACTAAACTGACTATATAAAATAGAGGGTACTATATGAAGAATTGATCAAATATATAGTTTCATACAAAGGCCTTAGATGAAGTTCTTTCTCTTTTTTGTGTAAAAAAGTGTAGTGGAAGAAGAACTTGTAGGGAGGAAGGTGTGTAGAAATCATCACAGTCACAACATAACAAATCCTTTTGGTAAATGTTCCTTTATTGTTGTAAAAATTATTTTATCATATTATATATGTGATCAGCACATAAACTATCTATTGAATATAGTTATTTACATGTGATGGATATTCCCTATGTGTTGTAACCACTAAAGGATTGTTCTCTAGTGGATATGTGGTTTTTTATTATTTAAAAACCATGTCAGGGACTAGACTATTATTTAGTACTAAACCTTGTAAATATTTGTTTTCCTTTTGGTGTTATTGTTTTTTATATTGGAGTCAGTTCTCACTAACAATAGATGATGGTTATTCTTAAATAAAGAAAACATAAAAAGAATTGACCACTAATTCAACCCTCTCAATGATCACATAGATCCTAACCGGTCTTTTAATATTCCACATTCTAATGTTGTGTCATATGATTATTTCATGGACCATGGTTTTTTAATAATGATTTAGATTATTATTATATGGTATATATTATCTTTTCATTATAATCAATTTTTTGTCCACATTTAAATGATATGTTCTATGATTATGTTACCATGCCTAAATATCACTTATTATGATTACATGATCTTTCATAATTAATCATGATATTTTATAATGATCATATATTTGACTTTTTTATTATCTAGTGATTAATACTATATATATATTATTGATAATGTTTTAATACTTCAAATTATATAGGTGTTTGTTTAGATTGGGATAATTTATGAATATTTTTTAAGGATGAATTAGATGTCAAATTGGGTGATAAGAAAAAATTTGTTATAGTGTACAATGTCAATAAAAAATTGGGTTTTTGAGGTGTGATTCAAAATTGATAATATATTTATAATAATGTATAATGGTGAATTTTTTTTTATTCATCTATGTTTGTGTGAGAGTATATGGGTAAAGTGTTTATTTTTATCACCAAATCCATATATTCTAGCCATGGGCGTATTCATTTGGTATCTAATTTGGGATTAGTTACTTTTAAGGATATGATTAATAATAAATGATCTATAAAACCTAATGAAATATAGGTTGATAAAAAATAAAAAAATTTAAACTAATAGTATCATGGTTGAATTAATAATTTTATAGATTTTATTAAGGGTGACATCGGTTATGAAAAGTTAGTATTATATATGATTGGTTATTATTTTTTAATTAGATATTATAAATTCTCTCAATAATCACATTGGTTTTATTTAATGGATTATATACTATAATTCGATAAAATAACTAATGTGATGGTGAAATATATAGTAATCCTTATTATCTATGGAATAAAGATTTATCCATTGTGTAAATTATAATTACACTTCTTACACAACTATATTGAGTTATTAATAGTGACATAAATGATGTCATGATCCCAAAAACACCAATAAAAACGTGACATGATAGAAAATCCTTCATGTAATGAGAACTACTATCCATTAGTGGATCCTCTAATCAATTAATTATTTAAAAATGTTTCCACTAGAGAGAAAATAAATATTTTTTCCTTCAAGAAAATAAATTTTAACTTATTCAACCAAAATTTTTAATGTGATGTTGATATATTGTGTCAACTGATATAAATAGGAGAATATTATAAATTATGTTATCATTGAAAAGATCTTGTGACATAGTTATTATATCTAATGTATGAAAGTTATCAGAATTTGATATTTACTAGAAGAAATTTCCTATAAATGTGGTCATTCCTCTTTTGGTATAGTTATATGAAACTATTGTATTATGTTGATTATATCATCATATATCCAATATATATTTTTATAATGAAAATGATATTAATAGATTAAAAATTCATTAATAAAGGAAGGGAATGGAAAAGATAAAAGAAGATTCAAGTTCGACCTTAGCAAAATTATAGTACATGTAATAATCTTTGTTACGGTCATGGATGTAAGGGAGGATTATAAGAATTTAAAACTAAATGTTGGAGAATATTCTAAATATCAATACTGATAATGATGAAATTTATCCAATAAGTAAGGAATATTTTAAAGTAACATTTTTCTCATATTCATTATCTTAAAATTGTGAAAAAACTTATTTTTATTATAATAATTATAAAAAATATATAATATCATATGGGGAGAACATAAAAATAAATTATTGATTCCTATATGAAAACCTAATTAAATAATTGATTCTAATTACCTATTAATTAATTATATAGGTCATGGATTTCCAATAATAAATCAAACCACTTGTTACGCACATTATATGAAAGAAAATCATGATTCTTGGAATAATATTAAGTTTTTATTCATGCCTGTATATAATATAATCCCTATATTAGTGATATCATCACTGATTTTCATTGGTAAGAGGAATAAAAATATCAGGTATGAAATAATTTTTAGTGGGAATGTAATAGTATAAATTTTCATATAAAGTTTAAATCTCAAAAAATAAAATTGATTTTATTTCAATTATATTTAATATAAATGTGGTAAAAAATAAATTCCTTGAAGCACATAAGGAAATGTACGTTAAATTATTTATAAAAAACATACTTTATAAATAGTGTATTTAAACATACTATAAGACTAATAAAACTATAGTTTCATAATAAACATATATTAATAAAATGATTTCATGAATGAAATATTATCCTTTTGGTATCCCAACAGATTCGTATTATCATGTTAAACTATTGAAACAATGAAAAAACTATGAAATATGTTACTATTTTTGAATAGGGTAATATAATTAATGTTTTGAGTGAGTTAAATTTGGTATTCTTATATTGAGAAATCACCATACAAGTCATTATTTTGTTTATTTAACATAAAGATGGATGCTTGGGTTATGATTTATGTAGACATAATATTCGATTATATGTTCGAATTAATTAATTGGAAATATATACCTACTAGAACATGTTTCAACCATGTGATTGAATTTTTTGATTTAACTCATTAGATGATAAATAATAAACCTACATCCATCATATGAGGGGGAAATGCATCTGATGTGGCTGAAACTGAATGTAAATATCCCAAAATATGACTATTTTTATTATTAATGTAATATCTCATAAATCTAAAAACCATCCTTTTTGTTTCCCATATATTGTAGGTATTGTGAAGGTTCTCAAATAATTTTTTCCTTTAAAAATTTATAATCTTGTTTATGCATTATCTTTTTGGACTGTATAGTCATAAGTTTTTCTCTGAGATCACTTGTCTAACCATCTAGTCATAAGTTTGTTCAAGCGATTATATGTATGACCATAAAATTGATTATTATTTTCATACAGTGGATCCTTTGTTCATGTGGTGACTTTTTAGAGCTTTCTATTGATTTTTGTAGTTGCTTATTTTTTTCATATTGTTGGACCATTCTTTGTTCCGGTGGTTTCTTGTTTGTACAGTCAATCTATATGGTCTACTAACCCATTCAATACATTATTCATTTGTTCAATACATGTGGTGTGTTTGATCCACATAGTCACTTGGTTATCCATGTGGCCAATTTTATAATTCATGTGGTTAATATATATACAGTCTCTTTATATGGTTAGTTTTCATGGTTGATCATATACATAAGCCTAAAATTCAAGATTAACCCAGAATAAAGTAAAATGGGGTTTTAATAATAAATAAATAAATAATAATGAGAAATTGGATATTTGAAACCAAGATCAATTAATATGGGTTGTATCCATTACATCCTTAATGTTATGATTTTTAATTGAGTAGTGTGGAGTGAATTAAATGGTAATTAAATCTAAACCAAATTACAGGTGAATTAAATAGGAATGTTTTCTACAATTTTTGAAATACTAGATAGATTCATATCCATTTTATTAAAAATGAGATTTATTTCCCATTCTTCATTTTTCATGATTTATCTCTTGTTTAGGAGAACTAACACCTTCACTATCGGAGTCTTAAGACCATTATAAACTCATTTGATTTATTTATATGAGTTTCGAGCATGCATAAAACCCCCTCCCTCCATTTTTCTTGGTACAAAGGGACATATAATTCTTAAATGTAGGTAATCTAATTATTTTATTTTGACTTGTGAAATGTGTGATTTAATCATGATTTAGTTTCTCTAGATGGACATAAGAAATTATATTTAAGAATAATAATAATATATAAATCACATGGAAAATAATTATTGAGTAATCTTAAAATTTGTAAAATAAGAAGTATATAATATTGTACATTTATGAATGAAAATTAATAAAAAAATTAAATAGAAATTTATTACTACGTATTTATATTTTATTTATTTATTAAAATTAATTAATTTTTTATGATATTCATGTTATAAAAATTTTATTAAAAGAGAAAAAGAATAATGGAATGTAAAATGGTGGATAGTAAAACAGATTTAGTAAAATTAAAAGAATGAATGAGTCATCATAGAGCCTCTGATCGGCGGGACTCTCCCCTTCTTCAGCATGTCTAGGGTTTCTTCACAAGAGTAGTCTCCTCCCCTCCTCCAGCATGGATTTGTGGTTCGGTATCAGCCTAATATGGATCTCGTCTCGAAGGTGGTGTGGCTCGGTGACAGTGTCTTCTGGATCTTGTCTCTAAGGTAGCGTATCAGTGACGGCTTCAGCGTGGTTCTAGTGTTGCACGGGTTGTCAGTGCCTCTCTCCGCTTGGCGATGGAGTCTTCTCGATCTTATCTCTGAGGCGGAAAATCAGTGACTTCTTCGGCATGGTTCCAGTGTGGCTTCGGCTGTCTCTATATCTCTCGTCTTGGCGACAGCGCGATTCAGCAACGGATCTGGTGGTTTGGATCTCGGCTTGGCGCCGGCATGAATCGGTGGGCTCCGGTGGTCTGGATCTCGGTGTTAGCTTCCGGTCTCTGGCTCTCGTCTTGGCATCAGTGTTGCATATCTTTCTGGCCAAGGTATCAGCTTGGCTTCAGTGGATGCCATCATGGATTGGTGAGGGCATCCAGACTCGAGTTCTGGTCTTGGATGCCTTTCGGCATTGGGTGCGTTCTAGTGTGGCTAGAACGCAGAGTGGCGTTCTTATGTTGGTGTCTTCGCCGAAGGGGCCCCTGTCCCCCACTGGTCCCTTTTACCTCCTGCGGTTTGGCTGATTTGGAAGCTGGAGTGGGATCTTCTGTGGCATCTATCTGATCGGATCAAACCCAGAGTGGCGTTTCTAGCTCAGACCTACTCGACTCTCCTCAATGAAAATGCTTCATCAACATGTTGTTGGATCTTTCAGTCCTGGGTGATGAATATTTGACTTCTTACTCCTTGGTTTGTCCATCTTTTCGGGTTGCTATGGATGTGTTCGAAGGGTGCCTTGTTGTCGTGATGAGGTTATTTTGGTTTTGGTTCGAGCAGGGATTTCTACGAGATATTTCATCACGGCCCTACCCATTTTTTTGTCTTTCAAGATACTGTTTTTGATTTGTCTCTCTTGTGGTTGAATTGTCAAGGATTTTTATTTGTTCGGTGGAAGTTGTTTTGTTTGTTTGTTTCAATCCTGGAGGTGGGAAGATAGTGCAGCGGGACTCGGTCACATGGAACAGGCGTAAAGGAGGATTCAGAGCTTGTGGTTCATCACTGTAGTTCTTTTAGGATTCGGTTGTCAGAGAGGGTACGGCGTCATCCATCAAATCATGAATGTGCTTTGACACAAACACTTTCTTGCTGATTATCCTTGCAATCTTGGAGTGCTTCATCTTGTTTTTATGCTAGGAATGGGATTCTCTTGTTTTGAATCTGGTTTTCACTCCTTTTGTCCTTCAAGTGTAATTTTCCGAAGTCTTGGGTTTCCCCCTTCTTTAATTAAAAGGGGGATTTGTCAATAAAAAAATATTTGAAGGCCTTTGGGTTGTTCAATGGAATGAGTCATCGCATGCTGAAGTATCATTTATGAATATATTTTATGAAATTAATTGTTTTTATGTTTATAGAAATCAGATAATTGAAATAATTTAATTATCATATTTTATATATAATTAATATTTCATGATTTGGGGATTAAAAAAAATTGGTTTTTTTGATCACTTTATTTTTTATGATATTCTTGATGATGCCTCTTGAAATTTTGTAGATAGTGTGGCATATACTTGTTCACTCCTTGAGGTCATTTTTTAGTGAGGTTTAATGGTGAGAAACCGATATACAACCTAAATCTAGTAATATTAAGTAATTAATGAATGAGTATTATAATTTATTTACTGATTTCCTTGATATTTCATGAACACAGAAATAATTCTTGAATCATCTTTATGTTGATTTATAGATATTTTTAGCCACTTACAATAAGTAGCTTATTACAGAAAACATGTGCATAATAAAATGTTCTATTCAATATGTGAATTGAAAATATTTTTTTTCTAAATATATTTTTTTAGGTTTGAGAAAATTCATCATCAGATAATAAATCTTGGAATGACTTTTTTCTATGGCCTTAGATGCCCCTTTGGAATAGTCTGTTTAAAATACCATAATTTCATTGTGTGTATGCTCTAGGATATTAGAGAATTATTTTTGAATTATTTTATTATGAACGTATAATAGTTGGGATCACTGATAAGAAATCTTCTGGGAGCCTAGGGATGTAGTTATTGTTGATTCTGAGGATTTTTCGATGGATTATGATAATAAAAATAGAGTTAGGGATTACACTAAGGAAGTTGGGATGAGTTAAGTGTTGAGATTTCTCATAAATATACTCAATATTTATTCTTTTAAATTGTTGTTTGGATGAGCTATATATGATGGGTTTCCAACTTATTTACACATCATAACTATATGAGTTCCAAGTGCATCACTATTTTTGGAAATTTATGATGATTCCTAGAGTACTCAGAATTTATGAAATGTAAATGAATTAATAAATGAAAAGGGATGGTTCAAGGTGAGTATAATTGATGATGGAGTACTTGAGAATATAAGAAGGATAATTATGTTTCTATTGAAACTTTGTTTAAAATAACAAAAAATAATAATCTTGAAAATAAATACATATTTATATTAATTAATTAATGGCACATGAATAGAAAATTATGAACCTTTATTCTTATGTATGTTTGAAATCTGGATTGTAAAAGTGGTAGGTGGGTGTCTAGTGAGAGTATTTTAGTTGATGAGTCTAAGGCTTGGTATTTTCCCTTAGTATGGTTGAGTCTGACATCAGTTAGGAAATTGACACCAAATGGTTTGGGGTGGGGGTGTAGTTTTCCAACATCTAGGATGGAGGGGGAACATATGGTCGACTTATCCTCATCCCTTTCTCTCCATTTGGATTTAGATCGTGTGCAGGAATATCCCAATCTATAATTTCTTATGTTATAGGGTGGGATCCAACCATTCTAATGATTTCTCTCGGTTTGATTATACATTTATGTGTGATCTATAATGAATTGATGTATAGAACATACATGTATCTGATTGTTGTGGGTAGGGATTTCCATTAGTGTACCTAGATGAGTTGTGCTAGATTGATCTATAATTCATATGAATGGGTTGTAATGGATTCTATAAATACACTTGGTTACAAATGATATGATGATGACTTCGTTGTGTTGGGATACATAGGAAGCAGAATTGTTGTTATATGATTACACAAGATACATGATGACTTATTTAAGGGTTGATCATAGAACGCTTTCCACAATGGAATTAGAGAGAAAAACTAGGTGGGAAGTGGATGTAAGGTACCTAAATTTACATATATTCATTTTTATATAGAATAATTTATTTTTATGATTTACTTGGTTAGTGGTCCATGGTGAAAATGAGAAAATATATTTATGTATTTATAGAAAGAGTTTTATTTACTCATTTAACCATTAGGATTTAGTATTCTTCTTTCATTATTTGTATGATAGGTTTCCTAGAGTATAAAATTGTCGATAACCCTACATATAAATAATTTTTTTCAGGTCCACCTGTGTTGATTGGTGATATAGTTGGGAATTACTAGCTTTATTAGATATTTAAGAGTTTTTAAGGCTTTATGGTCACTATTAAGGTTTATTTTGGGTATATTTCAGTTGTTTCAGTTCTTGTATAACATTATATGTATTGGGATTTATTCTTTATTTATGTTTGGTGTGGTTTTATGGTTTCTATATTATTTATTATTCCATAAATTAATATTGAGGGTAATTCCTCCCATGTGAGTGGTTAATATGTCCCCATTTCTAGTCTCCAACCCACAACCTAATAGAGGTAGGTTTCAAGGTTTATTATCTCCCATTATTCACTACCGGCCTAGTAGGGGTACCCTTGGAGGGATGGGGTTGTGCTAGGTAAAACAAGAATCTATAAATTTAATCCATTACTATAGGGAAAATAGTGATAATATAAGAAGTTATATTACACTGAGATTATTTTTATTCCTCTTAAAGTTTAATCTTATTGATTCTTGATTTCTTTTGATGGTAATATTTTTTTTCATGAACTTTCAGCTGAGAACTTAATTTCATGATGTTTTTACTATAAATATCTTAGTCGTTGTGATTACAATTTTTCTTTTTATGATTGATCTTGATCAAAGATATTTTAGGTTATGAATTTATAATAATAAAATACCTCAATATTAGAGAGAATATGTCTACAAAGACATATCTTCATAACACTTATATATGATGAAGTCTTGGTGTGGTCATATTGTAGATCCATTGATCTAAGGTAACCATAGGGATAGAGTTTTATGTTACTTATGATGATATTGCAGTCAAAATTATTTTGGTATTCATCTTATACATTTTTAGAGGTCTACTATGAAGGAACATTCATTTTAGATGTACAAAACCTAGGATTACATCAATAAATCCCTAGGATACTTTTTATAATAAAGGAAGATTCCTTTGAGTCGAAAGTATTTTGGTAATTAATATCCTACTTATTTATTTAAGTATTTCCATCTTTCCCTACATGAATATTTATAGCATATTGGTTATTGTCTGATTGGTTTATTTTAATTTTCTTTTTATATGAATATATATTAATTTTTTTTGTGTTATTTTCCACTATAAAGACTCATTTAAATAATCTATGTGTTTAACATCTAATTATTGTTTTTTTCAATAAATCAAAATTTTAATAAAATATACTCTAATTAGATCAGATTGGGTAACATCTGATCAACATAATGGTTCTGTCATATGAAAATTAAATGTTTTAATTTAACATTAATCCACCCCTCCATCTTGAAGTATATTTACATGTCATATATAATTATTTGAAACCAACACTTGATATTAGAGATTGTAACTTAATTTTTTTATACACATGACATTTGAGCCAAACTATATTTGGATATAGATCTTATTTATATAATTTATAATATCCACACATGGTTTTAGATCTAATCTATTGACCTATTTATCATTGATTTGTTTAATCTGAAATTGTAGAATTTTCTTTGCACTATCATTGATAAGAGGATGGATTGTTTTTATTGATACAACCTAACTTCCCTTATAGACATTATAATATTATAATATGAGATGTACACCAATTTTTTATGGTTTATACTATGAATAATGTCACATATGGATGAATATTTTTTACGAACATCCATGTTGATGATTTTCTTGTGGTGATAACAAATTATAGAATTTCATAGAAATAATTATCCGTGCTTACTCATGATAAAAAATTTGAGTATCAAGAAAACTATATATATTATAATACCTTTATTTTATTAATGATGTTGAATATATACATTAAAATTTCATCATGTTGGATACATACTGAAATATGGAATAATATAGAGATTACTCACTTTAGAACTTTCAATTTTTTAATAAATGAAGGGATATATTTAAAGTTGATTACCCACTATTGAATTTTCTTGTAGAAGAATTAGTATCATGGATGGATTAATGAATTATGAAAATTATTAATCGACACCATTCATTAGGTGATGAGGAAACTGTGGATGAACATTTTGGGGAAAACATTCATGATATTATACCAATGGAATGGTAATCTATGAGGATGGATATAGATGAAAATATTCTTTTGAATAATCTAATTCTCGATAATCTAGTGAAGACATTAAAAAAATAAATGAATCAACTAGTGTGTGATAATGATAAAGAGATTATAAATCATTCAATGAAATATATTTCAACTTATATTTTTTAATATCTTCTAATTAGGTTTTACAGTACAATTCAATAAATAAATATACCCAAAAATTAGACATTATCAATTTATACAAAAGTAATGGTGAACATTACCAACCTATGATGAGGATTTTAATTTCTCGAGTTTTTTAATGGGGTCAAAGACCTCTCCCATTTTTAATTTTTGAATTAGTTGTTATTCTATTTTATTTTTTTCTCATCGGAACACAATTATGATAGTTACTTCAACCTTATATCATGTTTTTGGATGGGCTTATAGGATTGGAGGCTTGGGGAGTACATTGAGTGTTTGGAGGTTTTTGAGAGTGTCAGAGGCCCGAAACTCAAGTTTTGGAGTTGCAGGTCAGGGCACACTATTATCATGTGGCCTCTTCCAGCTAACAGTGTGTCCCCTTTTTGAACTGAGCACAGTTTGGGAGAAACTGTGAGAGGGCGGCGCATGATAATATGGACATGTATTCTATGGTTATAGAGGGATTCTTCATGGTTTGTTCATAATTAGAGAAAACTGTGTGGCAATCCACACATGTAGTGCCATATGGGCAGTACATATGCATTGTAGCTCACATGGTTTTCACATTGTTTGGTAAATTGTTCGAGTTAACCATGAAACCCCATTAACGGTGTAAAATTTCCTTTTTACCATTCCAATTTTACTTTTTCTCCTCTATTTTCTTCCATATTATCCTATGGGTCATTCACAGAAGGAGGGACTGCCTCCCTATTCATTCCTCCCTTCATTTTGATCACATATCTCCATCGATTCTCTGATTTCAGATATGTTAGGTACATTGGAACCTCCTCAGTAAGGATAACCTCACCCTTTCCTTCCTTCTTCTTTTCTTTCTCCTTATATATTGCTGAGACTATTTGATCCACTTTTCCCATTTTTAGGGAATTTGATAAAATCATTGATTTCTTCTAATCTGCTTCGAGTTAGATGTTAATACCAGCCGAGCCTATTTATACGAGTCTAAGTTAGGTGGTGTGTAAGATTCTAGATTCATTATTAAGGTATCTTATTATTTAAACATTGGTTTGGGTCTCTAATTTGGATTAAAAAAGTGTTCCCCAAGTCCACGAGAAGGCTTAGAGGTGTTCTAAATGTTCGGGTAATGGTGCACTATTTGCACATGGTAAGTGAAAACCATGCGGAGCATTCTAGGTAACCGTACAACCTTGGACATAGGACTACACGTGGTTGGCACACTGTTAAGAAAATAATTTGGAATTTCTAGGTAACCATGTGAACCAACTATCCTTGGAAAGTATCATGTGCATGGTTTTCCAATAGTTTGAAAAACTGTGTGGGTAAACCATGTGGCCTAGTAAAGTTGAGAAATTTATATAATTTCCATTAAAGGATTTCAAACCCAAAATCAAGATACTCCTCCATTTCACCCCTACAACCCTAGTGAAGAGCTTGGATGACCCAAGCTTCCCAAGGGTGGTTCTCCATTGATTCATGGCCATTTTGAGCTACATTGGTTTCCGATTGAAACCTTAGGTAATTCTAACACTCCTCATGCATCTCTTTTCCATATTAGACTTTTTAGTTTCTTTCATCTCCTTTCGAAGCCCTAAAAACCTATTTTTTTGTGAAACCTAGTTTGGGGATTTATGGGGTACTTGAATCCAGATCCAAGGTAATGATTAATAGTGTGTTCATAATCTAATTCGAGGTAGGTGGTCTAAAAGTATTATCCCATAATTTTTATTTTATATTTGTGTATGGAAGCTTGTGTTTTTTGTTTTTCCCTAATTGCGTTCTTGGTTCTATTAAAAGTTTTGTTAAGAGAGTGTCTAAGTGACCAATATAATCCTTCATGATTTTTGGGGGATGTGTATAGGATGATCTGGCCATTTTAGGGCCACCCATGGGGTGTGTTGGTCGTCCTTAACCTAGAGATTTGTAGAGTTAAGTGAAGGGTCACTGGGTGATAATGTGAATCCCATGAAGAACATGTGTAATGGTTTATTGAGTTGAAAACAGAACAGTGAGAGTTTCACCTAAGTTTATAAGGTCATAAGGGATTATTTTTCATGACACGAAAATAGACAAAGTGGGTTATTTGAGATTATTTTGAATGCTAAATAAATTTTATATGAAATTCCTAAGAGGGTTGGTGTATATGAAATGGTGAACTTGTAATAGGGTGATGGAATGGGAAAATGGGGAAATCTATTAAATGAGATGTAATAAGGTAATATAAGAATATGTTGAATGGGTAAATATAAGGGAACTATGGGGTATACATGAAGGGTTGAATGTAATTAAGTGGTTGAGATATGGGAGACAATAATTGTAATTGAAAAGAATAATTGGGTAAATACTTATGAAATGGTAAATGTATTACTAAGTTATGTCATGGTATTAATTCCCATGTTAATTTTTGTGTATTTTTATTACCATTGATATTGGTTATGTTTTTTTTGTGTTGTGATTGTTATATGTATTTTTTGTTGGTTTTGATATGGTTTGTGTGGTAAATGGATGGATAAGAACGTGCACATGGCTTGAGGTGTGGGATAAATGACTGAGGCTCCTCCCACAGGTTGAGTTAGACTAATTCTATTACTCCGTCTGAAATGTATGAGTTAGGGAAGGAGATGGAGATCTATTCCCCAAATGATTGAATTCCACCCAAACCGAGGCATTGATGTGAGGGTAACATGTGATGTGAGGTGTTTATCCCTAGTGAGATAGGGACTTAAATTATTCATTTATGCATAATGATAAATTCCATGAATCTTTGTGTGAATGAGGTAAATGCCAAACCCATGGATTTTATGTTTTTGATGAACTATGTAATGCAGAATATGTGGAAATTTTTTTGGCACTATATTTAGTAATAGTTAAGTAAAGGTTATTAAATAGTAAGCTTAAACTATATTTTATTTGTTATTTATTTATTTATTACTTGCATGAACTATCTGTTTAGACTGAATATCTAATAGACCTCATTGGTGGTGGCCTACAGAGTTGTACTCACACCCTGCTCGGGCCACCATTGGGTACCCGAGTAGATTTCATGGTTGCAGGTCAAGATACAGGCAATGATCCTATTCTTGGGAGTTGAGTTGGTCTTGGGAAGTACATGGATGAGGTTATGGACTTAGATCTAGGATCATTTGTGGATTCTCATTGTTTTCTATGTTTTGGGTTTCCTACACTTGAGACACTATGTTTATGACATGGCATGGTAATATTTGATTTGTGGTTTGTACTCTGTTCGGGGGATTCTTGTTATGCATATTTATTGGTTATTACATATTGTATCCATTACTTATATTTTGTTCAATTTTGGATTACTCTGGTAAATATTGTATAGTCTCCCCATGTTACATGACTGAAAATTCATTTTTTATTATCAAATATCTTTTAAGGAAAAAGTGAGAAACCACCACATCTAGCATTACAACAAAAAAATATTAATAGCAACTACCCCAAGAAAATACAAGTTCTTCCTCTCCCTATTAATTGCATCGTGTCATCAGGCCCTCACCAATGCATGAACACTTAGCTAGTAGTCCCATAAAAACATGCACGGGCACAGAACCAATGGCATAGACATACCCTCTCAATCATCCTTCCAACTGGAATGTAGAAGTGAAATTCACATGCTCTGAAACTCATCTGATGCAGAACCAAGTATAATTTTGGGAACCCAAACTTCACCTCAAAATATGCAAAAATAAGGTCCAAAATAAAAATCCATTTAAACGAGAGAGACTCTCAATCCAGCTAACAAAAAACTACAATGTTAGCAAAGTACATTGAAAAGTAAACAAATATTACCTCAAATTGGCTCCCTAAAGAACTTCCATGAAATAGATGTTACCTTGATTGGAGACATCATCATTATATTATCAATCTCCCAGGATAGTTGGTCCCAAGACTATATGTACTCCTCACTGCTAATATTCCCTCTGTTGAAGCCCCTGACTATAATAATGTCTTCTTTATCAACCCAAGTGTATTGCTCCTCATTAAGGGTTTCTCTTAAGGGTATCCCCATCATTTTAGTTGCCTCCTCCTCAGATGCATTAAGAACCAATACCTACTCTGCTGCTTCTTCCTCAGAGAATAACAAGAGCTTCAAGCATTGATCACCCTGATCCCCTAGACTTTGAAGACTCACATCCTTGAAGAATTCCTTTTTGGTGTTATCCTTCTTATCCGGTTGGCTCCCCAAAGAAGGCAGTAAAACAATTAGTCTTTCCTACCCTTCCTCCTTCTATTACTCCTACTATTCATCAGACTTGAATCTTCACTAGCTGAGAGGATATGTTTATCTTTGTTGCAATCATTCATGCACCCCCCCCCCCCCAACTGCATCAGAGGAGATATTAGGAACAAAGGTCAGACCAACCTCTGCAAGTCCCTAAATTTTTTTGCTGAAATGGATTAAAGACCAGCTCCCTACATCAGACCTCATGGATTTCTAGCACTGATTGGTAAGGATTCCTCTAGAACAGGCCCCTGCATCCCTTACCACAAGTTATACCTACCTAAGATAGTCTCTTATCTATTTTCTATCTGTACCATGGTTGTTTTACTCCAAGTCACATTGTTCCCCACAAGAGACTTATCCTGCTAGATCCAGCCTTCCTCCCTCACTCCATCATTTCAAGAAGAGGGACCATCCAAATGCTTCCCCAACCTACTAAAAACACTTGAAACTATTGGATTGTCTTGAGAGACAAAGACCAACTTCACCGACAATTGAACTCATGTGTCCTGGCCCAGTTCTTCCTCAATTGGCACATCGTATACCCCTTGAGTTATTACTAATCACCTATCCTCCATTAGTAGACTTCCATATTGCCCACCCCTTCTCAAATCGTTGGTCAAACCAAGAGGCCTCTTCTTTAGAATACCTACCTCATCAAGTACCACATCCTCACTGCCACAACCATAGCCCCACCTCAAGGCATTCAAATGAGACTCCCTACGATAGTAGGCCCATGAATTCCATAGGTTTTTTCACCGAGAACATAAATTCATCCATGTTTCGAAAATCACTCATTGTTTTGAAACGATAATCTTCACCCACCATAATCCACACATATTCGAACGGGACCCTTGAGACATCCATTTAGACACATATAAATAGATTAATAGGATAGTAAAGGGTTATAGTGCGGCTATCAAAACACATGTATCTACCAATAAGGTTCCCTAGAATATGCAGAACCATAGGATTTTGAAACAGAAGGGAAATATTTGGAAAGCTAACCCAAGACTCCATTGAGGGAAGATCATGCTTCATGTGCAAATCAAAGGACCAATGAAACAGGTAGAATCAGAAACCGTTGAATCTGCAAGGTGCGCTTGACCAGGCCTGGATGAGATCATCTTCTGAGGCAAAATGAATTATAATTTGGCGAATATACAAAAGGCCCATAGTTTCCCTATCTTGAAAACTCCAACCTCTGAATATGTGTCTATCGAACGAGTCAACTGAATGGCGTCACTGATAAAACCTAGCCACCAAGGTGTGATTTTAGGAAATCTGAGGATTCCAAGAACTCTGGAATTAACAATGAAAGATTAGGGATAACCTTAAGTAAATTAGAGACTTTCGGACCGAGAAAGATTTGAGGAAAAGTGGGGGGATTTCGGGGTTTGAAAAGGTTGTTAAAGAAGAGGCATCTCCATTGTTTTATGATGAGGGTCTCTCCCTTGGTGGTGGGGGAGGGACTGGCATAGTGGCTTCCCTCATCATTGAGGAGAGGGCGCCCCTCAATGTTTCTTCACAGAGAACGCTCTCAAAACCCCATGCTCCCCACATTACCTATTATACCCTCACTACTATTCGGGAACCTCTAGTGTATGGGGAGGAACGCTTGAGTTCATGTGATGACCCGAATTGGGGATCTGATTTAGTGGCTCCCATATCAGGAACGTTACATGGTGCATAGATTTCTCTATGTTTTTGTAGACATTTTAGGGGCATGGATTTTAGCACACATTTGTGTATTTTAGTGAGACCCTATTTCTTCATACTAAATTGTTTTTTTACCTTAAGGGATTACCTTCAACATTCCCTATACTGATTAGTACATGTGAGGATGTGTTGGAGGCCATTGATAACTTTGGGTAGATAGGATGGGGTGAATTTTGAATTAAATTGAAGTTTTTTTTTAAAAACATTAATCAGTTAAATTCAATTTCATTGAATTGTTTACTTGATCGAATTGTATTATATATATGTGGTATTTTGTAATTGAACAATTCAATTTCATTGAATTGTTATTTTTAATTAGATTATACAATTTAATCATATTAAATTGAATTGTTTATTAAAGGGATTTGTTTTAAATATATGTTCTTGCTCATGTTGAATTGAATGTGATGAGATGATAGCATTGGGCATTCAGAATTGAGGCGATTTGGTCATTTGGTTTGGATTGGGCCAATATATATATATATATATATATATATATCGAGTGATAATGATCAAAGGATTGGGTGTCATGGATGTCGTTTTGAGGTGGCGATGTCATCTGGTGATGGGCATAGCCCATGATATTGGATGGAATGGCCATCACACTTAAGAAACATGGTTGTAGGGGCACGAGGTGCCAGTGTTGATATTGAATAGGAACTATTTTGTGATTTCCATTCACCTGTGATGACCAAAAAACCATTTTCTGTCATGTAAACACAATAAGGCTCAGTGATGAGGTAGTTTTAACAACTAATGTGGGTAGAGGCCCCAGTAGTGATAATTAGGAATTTTTATTGAGGGTTCTTGTCATATAAATCCATGTGAGAGGTTTGGAGAATATTTTTGATAGCATTGAGGTTATCGGTTAGTGGTTAAGGCTCACTGTGTGTGAGGCCATGGGCCTAGACTTATATTGCAGGACAAACATAACTATTTCTTGGGATATCATGATATGAGCTGACAGTTGTTTTTCTTTGAGTATATATATCACTATGTGTTTAGATGTCAGTCTTTGAGAAGATGAGTTCTTTCAAGTAGGGGTCTAAGGGACCTGATTTTTTTGCTTCGGAATTCCTTTAGAAAGTCGATGGTTTTACTTAAGACATGAGGTTTCAGGAGGCACATAGTGCCATGTTACTTATTTTTTGTGGAACGTGAGGGCTCAATTAATCTATTATACTTAATTATATAATTTGGTCTATGGTACAAGGATTCTATCCTTTCAAGGATCTAGCATTGGTTGAGGAATTTGATAGCTTCTTAGTGGATGTTGAGAAACAGGGAAGTCTATGTTTACCTTACACTTGAGCTTTTTTACTTTTATTTATATTTCATAACTGCTTGAACACTTACATTGGGTATTCACACATGGGTGGTATCCTACAAAGACATTTTCTCACATCAAAAATAGGACCTTAGGTATATGTTGAGACATTATGATTTCACATTTAGATAACGGTTTGGATTTAAGAGATATATTGTAGTATATGATTAGCATGGGATGTTGGAATGGGACCTTGGGGAATTTCTTAGTTGGAGTTTCCTTTTAGTTTTCTTTTTATCTTTCATCATTATTTTCATGTATTTTTATGTAGCTAGTGTGATCAGAAATAGGAAAACCCTTTTCTATATATTGATCTATATGACTTTTAACAGATTCATTCCATGTTTTAGTTTTAGCGCTACAAGTGGTATGTTTAGCTATTTAATTATTTTCACTAATTTATTTAATTTTTCTTCCACTGTTATATTATATTGAATTTGATTCCACTAATGTTGGGTCTGGTTGGAGTCTTATGAGTGTTTTATTTCTGTTTCATGTAATATTATATACTCAAAGAATTATTATATTATCCTATTAGGATATAACCTCACCACTATACCTCTTTACACCCTCACCGCTAATCGGTAGCCTTTGGAATTCGGGGAGGTGCACTTAAGGCCTAGTGGTTCCTAACCCGATAGCACTGTTTGGGTGGGTAATCGGGTTGGGGACACCACAAGTAGTATCAAATCCGTTCTTGACTAAGATTTTGTAGTGGTGTTTGGCTGGATACTAATCAGATTGAGAATTCATTTTCTTTTCTACTAGTATTACTATTTATTTTATGATTGACAAGATATTCAGATGTTTTCAAAACTATGTTTATAACTTTTTCTTGGGTGCCTACAGCCCCATGTATGAGGGACATACCAAGTTACCATGGGTGGGACTTGTTGTTTCTTTTTTTCCTATTTTACAATTGGTTTGATTTAAACCTAGGGTGGATGATTTGAAATATGAATTGTTAATTTCTATGATATGTGACCTTGGCCTGGTATGGCAAGGGATGATACCTTGGACTCTTGGCCTAGTATGGAAAGGGTTGTATACTTGTTATGCATGTCTATGCTTAAATTAGGCACATATTATGATGTTTTAAATTTTGAATATGCATGTGTGTCTGAAATATGAAATTCCATTTCATATAAATTTATTTTTATATGTGAAATTCTTTTTAAATGTGATATTCCATGTAATATATATATATATATATATATATATATATATATATTTCATGTGATATGAAAAATGTTTCTAGATCTTATAAGAGTAAGCATGCATGAATTGGGGTGATTTTGATCACTAGATTGGTCGATGTGGTTGTCAGTTTGAGGCGACATAGTTTGTCAGGGCGAGCATGGCCCGAGGTACTTTTGATAGTTGTATTTTTTTAGGGAAGGCATAGAGTCCATGAGGACGAGATGCCATGTTTCATGGTTGTGATAAAAAAAGGGTAAGGGTAGTGAGGATCCACTTCCTATTACTTCATTCCCTATATAAATGTTATATATATGTGTTATTGGGTTATATGACCGTGTTGGTGATATTTAGTAGGTTTCTTCCTACATGGGTCAGATATAGCATTATGTGGGTGATGGTATAGTGTTATAGGTGTATGCATTGTTGGAGACCCTTGAGGGTTAGGCAAGTCATGAGCATCAGGCCCAGGCTCATGTTCTAGTGTAGGTGGGGTAGCCACTAGACTTGAAAACTTTTCAGTGGTGACTTGATGGTCATATCAGAGTTGGCCTAGTTCAAGTAATCTAGATAATCAATAGGGGTTCTTAGGGAGAATATCCATCTAAGTAGTATCTTACATAAGAGTTTCAGTCGTAGCACCGGCCAATTTTCTAGGGTGAGGGTGGTCTGCAAGTGGCTAAGAACTAGATCGAGAGTATACAGATAATATTAGAGTAGCTCAAGATTCCTCCTGGGTATAGAGTGAATATGGGAACCTATACGACCAGAGGACAAAAAAGTTTATTTGGGACATGCAAGTGTAGGAAGGCATACACGAGAGGTTGTCCTATAAGGATTGTGATGCTAGGATCTTTAAGTATTTCTTCCCAAATATGTTGAGGGAAGAGAGGGTTCAGGAGTTCTTAAACATTTATTAGGCAGACATGTACGTCATGCACTATTCAGTGGCATTCACTTAATTATATTTTTTTCACCTAAAATTGTGAACGATGACACCTTGAGAGTGATATGCTTCATGGATAGTTTACAAAATGTCATTTAGGTGCAGGTAAACATCTTTAAATTGGACTCATTATCTAAGGTGGTGAACTGGGTTCTCATAGCTCAGGGAAACCTGATAGATAGGTATTACTTGAACTATTCAGTGGCTAAAGGTGATTTTTGTAGTGATGCTTCATATGGTAGGAGGTGATGACGAGATGATTTTTAGCAGGTCAGTCAAGCCAAGGACCTGAGAATTCCTATTTCGAGTTGGACATAGATGTTTTTCTTTCAGTGTGGGTAGCCAAGACATGTCCATACTTAGTGTGAGTGGCCTCCAGATGATTTTTGGTCATGTGGGTTGGTAGAGAATCATTATAGGTTTTTTAGGAAGCCTTATTGGAAAACTGATTGTCTGGGACTGGGGAAAACTCAGGCTCCTGAGGTCGGTTCAAGATTGGTACTAGGTGAGGGTGGCCAAGATTCAGCTGTACATAGAGGTAATGGTAGAAATAACAAGACCTAATAGTGGGAAAATTTTCTATTTGATGGTTTAGAAATATATTTAGGTTAGGCTTCAGGTATTCAAGATTCAGGATAGGTGAATTCCCTGGAGCTACCAGGACCTGAGAAGGTTGGTGGGGTAATAATGGTTAGGGGTCTCTTGTGGGTACAACAATGTTTTTTTCATTGTCATGGCCTTTTGAGGCTTTTCTTTTTTGAGTGAACAAAGTGTACATGATATTTATGGAATAACCATATGATGGTTAGTAGGTTGGAACCAGCTCACGTGCATTATAATGTATATATATATATATATATATATATATGAGGTGTGTGCCACCATGCTCTTTTTTAGCATCATTGGATGTGGGATGATTGAGGTGTGTTGGCATTAGGATCATCGAGGAGATATGGGTTCCATGAGGTTTGAGGCATCTAGGAACCATTGTGGTGCAGTAATTTATTGATGTGTTAGGAACTGGGGCTTGTTTGAGCATCCATGGTGATATGGGACCTTGTTAGTTCAATGTGTGACATGGGAACGAGGCGTGCATTGATGCGGTGTGGGATTATGATGAGTGACAGAGATAAAATGGGAGTTCCTGATGAGTTCTATGACTAATGATGCATCATAGGAGAAATTTTAAGTTCAGTAATGATAATTGGACTCGTTATATGATTTTTGTTTTGGTTGGGATAGACTAGTGTAGTTCACTCCTAAGTTGGGAATCCACCTTGCGGCAGTTTACCTATACCCTTTATGAAAGGGGTAGTCTGGGTTATTTCTACCAAGATGGGTATGTTCAGTACTATCTATGGGTTTATTTTACATCTCAAGGATGAGCTATGTTAAGGTGGGGATATGATTACATCCTGATTTTTTGAATCAGGTTAAAGACGTCTCTCATTTTGTTGTTTTGAATTAGTGGCTATGCGATTTTATTTTTCAATCTTTGGAACTCAATTATAAGTGTTCCATCATCCTTATATAATTTTTTGGATGGTTTTAGAGTCTTGGATATTTCCTAAATTGTTTTAGGGGTTTCATGAGTGTTGGATGACCTAAACTCAAGTTTTGGAGATGTAGGTTAGGGTGAATGGTTTGGGGGAAAACCATGTGGCCTCTTCCAGCTAATTGTGGGAACCATTTTTGAACTGAGAATGGTTTGGGAGAAACTATGAAAGGTGGGTTCATGGCCATGTGATCCTATTTTATGTGGTTACATATATATTCTGTAAGTTTTGCGCACAATTAGAACAAAATGTGTGGCAATCTGCATGGGTAGTTCCATATGGGCAGTACATATGCATTGTAGCCCACATGGTTTATAGACGGTTTGGAAAAATGTGTGAGATAAACATGTTATCCCATTAAAGTTGTAGAATTAACTTTTTTACCTATTTCTATTTTCCTTTTTATCCTCTAATTTTCTTTTTATTCTCAAATGTGTCATGAAGAGTAGGAGGGAGGTCCTCCCTTTTCCTTCGTCCATTCATTTTGATCTCATCTCTCCATCGGTGCTCTAATTTCATATCTATCAGGAGCATTGGAACTGCCTCTGTAAGGCCACCCTCACACTCTCCTTCCTTCTCCTTTTCTTTTTCCTCATAGAGCAATAAGTCTGTTTGATCCATTTTACACTATTTTTAGAAAATTTTATAGAACCATTGATTTCTTCCAATACACATCGAGTTAGAGGATACTACTATCCGAGTCTATGTCTATGATCCTAAGTTAGGTGGTTCATACATTTCTTAGTATTTTTTCAAACATTTTGGGGGCACGACTTTTAGCTTTCATTTTGGTATTTGAGAGAGACCATATTAATTCATACTAAATTGATCATTTTATCTTATGGGATACCCTTAAGCATGCCCTAGCTCAATTCATATGTGTGATGTTGGGTTGGAGGTCGTTGACCACCTTGGGTAGTTAGGTTCGGGTGTGTTTTGATTTAAATTGAAGTTCTTGATAAAATTGAAGATGATCAATTCAATTTCATTAAATTTGTTTACTTGATCGAAGTGGATTATATACATGTGGTTTTCTGAAATTAAAAAAGTTCATTTTCATTGAATTTTTATGTTTATTTAGACTATACAATTAAATAGTATTAAATTTAATTGTTTATTAAAGTGATTTGTTATATATATATATATATATATATATATATATTTGTTATTGATTATGATGAATTACATGTGATGAGACCCAAGGGGACATGATGGGATTGGGCTGAGGTTGGTATGGGGTTGTCTGTTCAGAATTGAGGTGACATGGTCATCTGGTTGGGCTTTTCCTGGATTATATATATATATTTAATGATTATGATAATGGGATTGGGCATCATGGACATTGGTTTGAGGCAGCGATTTTCTTAGGTGTTGGTCATGTCTTGTGATATTGGATGAATTGGCCATCGAGCTTGACTGACATGGTCATAGGGATGGTCCCAGTGTTGATGTAGATTAGGAACTATTTGGTGATTTCTTCTCACACATGATGGAAAAATCACTATTTTGAGTATTTCGAACATAATAGGACTCACTGATGAGGTGGTTTTGACCGCTCGTGTGGGTAGAGGTCCTCGATAGTGAGGATTAGAAATTTTGAGTGGGGGTTCTTGCATAGAAATCTGTGTGGGAGATGAAGATCCTTTAGATGATACCATGAGGCTATTAGATGGGGGCTGAGACTCACCGTGCATGAGGCCATGGGCTTGGACTTATATAAGAGGATGGAAATTTCTATTTCTTGGTATGTCATGTTGTGAGTCAAAAATGGTTATTATTTGTGGCTATATATCATTGTTCCGCTAGATGTCAGGATTTGAGGCAATGAGTTCTTTCAACCAGGGATTCAAGGGACCATATTGTTTTTCAAGGGCATGACTTTGGGATGTTGGTGGTTTTACTTGTTACATGAGTTTTTAGGAGGCACATGGTTATGAGTTACTTATTTGAGATGGAACCTAAGTGTTAAAATAATCTATTCTACTTATTAGGATACCTTGGGAAATAGAACAAGGATCATATCCTTTTAGGGATCTAGAATTAGATGAGGTAGGTGATGGCTTCATGGTGTCTGTTGATCACTAGGTAAGTCTGTGTTTACATTACACATAATATATTTACTTTTATTTATATTTCCAAACTTCTTCAACAGTTACGTTGGGTTTTCACACTTGGGTGGTATCTTACTAAGACATGTTGTCACACCCTACATGGGCCCTTTGAATGCGTGTATAATTTATGATTTTACATTCAGGTAAGGGTTCATCTTTAGGATTTGAATCATTGTAGCTGATTAGCATGGGATTTTGGTATGGGACATTGAGGTTGTTCCTAGTTGGAGTTTCCTTTTTAGTTTTATCTTTCTCATTAAGCGTGATTTTCTTGTATTTATATGTAGATACTATGGTCATACATAGGCAACCCCCTTTATATATATTAATCTTTATAACTTTTAATGGTTTAATTCCTTATTTTATTTTAAGTGTTACAAGTTTTATGTTAGGATGTTTAATTATTTTCACTACTTTATTTTATTTTTCTTCTGCTATTATATTATATTTAATGTTCTTCCGCCAATGGTGGAACTGGTTCGAGTTTAATGAATCTTTTATTTCCATTTCATATTAAATTACATACCTAGAGCATTATTATATTATCCCATGAGGGTATACCCTCCCCACTATACCTCTTTACACCCTCACTTCTAGTCAGAAGCCTTTGGCATTCGGGGAGGTGCGCCTAAGGCACAGTGGCACCCAACCCAATAGCACTGAGGGTCAGGGATGCTACAAAGATGAATAATATTTTTAGAAATAATAACTTCCATATTTTTTATTTGGAGAATATCAATTATATTTAATAAATAACATAGTCTTCAAACACTATTTTTTATGAGTGAAAAAAACAAGGATATATATGGCCCGAATGTCATTGATTTATGAAAATGAAGAATGGAGGAAAATTATTGAAGTGGAGAGAATGAAAGGCTTTATAAGAATCTAATGATTCATGAAATCTCAATAAGGATCCAAAATCCAATAATAATAATTAATCATAGGATGATGATAGTTTTATTATCATTGCATTTTTTTGATAATACTCCTTGAAACATTTTTTATTTTATGGGGAATTTAACTCCTAAAAAACTCATTCAATTTTATTTTAATGATAATGTTTATTTTTTATCATATAATATAAATAATTCCAAATAAATGGAATATGGGGATGATATTCCATTTTTTGATGAAATACATAGGTATATATATTTCTATCAAATGAAAAAAAATTGTTGATTAATGCCCTTAATTTTTATAAGGTGGATATTTTTGAACTGAACTTTTTTATTTTTAATATTTCTTCTGATGTTTCAAAATGATAATCAAAACTAGATAATATAAATGTTAATATTTCTAATACAATTAAGGGTAAAATTAAACATAATAATAAGATAAGTGGAATTAAGATATAAATTACTAATGTGGATTCCAAATTAAATACTAAAGTAGTTTCACTGATATCATGTGGTGAGAGGAATGAAAATGTGATGATGAAATTCAAAACATAAACTTTTAAGATATTATTAAATAATTTAACAACTACAAAGAAATCATTTAAAAAATTTACAATCAACTGAAGCCTAAAATGAAAACATCTAAACATGGATATAAAATCGCTGAATGATTTATTTATTACAATAACTATTTTTTATAATGTAATGAAACTTCCTATAAAATGTGTTAGAGAGTAAGACATTGCAGAAAATATTTTTCATTGAGAATAGTTCAATCTCTCAAACAGCATAAGAATTATATTTATATATATCTCATAATTTTATATTTTGTAACATTAATATACCCTTAAAAATTTGAGTATGAAACTCAGAGTATTGATCTTTCATAAAGATAGTATAAGTACCAAACACTGGAAGATATCATAAAAGGACACCAGTTGTTATTGACACATAATGGGAGATAGGTCCATCATTTAGAACTTATAAAATGTGAAGGGTGGATAAGTCAAACTTTAAAACCATGTTGAAGGATAAATTTTTTATATGAGTGATATTATTTATCTAGGTTGGACTTTAATTCTAAATTTTATTTATGTTCAAAGACTTATGATCAACCTCATTAGAATTATATAACTAAAAAAAGATATTTACTCTATAAATTTCTAGAAAAATAAATTTACTCATAAAATATCAGATAGAGTGCTCACTTTATCTACTAATATGCATGATAATGTTTACACAATTAACTTACAAGGCCTTAGTATTTAGAATTAACCATGTATTAGTATTGAATAATATTATTCATGAGTTTCGAATATGATATTTTCACATTGTAATGTCCATACATTAACTAAGATACCTAGGATAGGGATAGTTAGGGTTTTACTATATCAAAAATTTAAATTCTCCAATTCTTGTGATCCATTCTTATTTGGTAAGAAACACAAGTCATGTTTAATTCCATCAGTGAAGTCTCAACAACTTTTTCCTTACACTTAGTTCATATAGATCATTCTGGTCATATACAAACCACATATATTAGAGTAAAACACATTATATATGTCCAATTTTATGATTATATTAGATATATTTTGATCTATATTATATAAAATAAATTAGAAGAAGTCTCTATTTTTAACCGTTCAATTTATCATGTTAAATATAATAAAACCATACATAGAAATGTTTTTGGAGTGATAAATGTAGATAGTTTGTCAACTATAATTTCAAAACTTATATAGACAAAAGGAATAACTTCTAAATTATTAGTATTAATAACTCCACAATATAATAAACTATTTTAATTAAGGATTCAAACCATTTAATAACTTACCCAAATAATACTATGTGTGTATTTTTAAGATATGTATTTAGGGGTTGAAACCATGAGTATAACCCATTACACTATAATTAATGTTTTATTTCATCCATTGTTTAAAAAATAATTTATGAATTGTGGAAAATAAGAATACCGAGACATATATACAACATATTTTTTTGATGAAAAGTGCTCATTTTAATTACTAAAGAAAATAATCATAAATCTGATCAAAAAGTAAATGAAGGAATATTTTGTGGTTATTCCATAAATTTTTTGGCATAAAAACATTTCAAAAAATAAAGAAATACTATTGAGAAAACAATACATGTCATATATTATGGAACTAGTCTTTATTATGACATAAAGAATATTAATGTTACACATCAAGATTTTGTTTTTGAATCCCCTCTTGTTTAGTCATGTGATGATGAAAAAATATGTTGGATGTTGACATACCAGAATAATTAATAACAAAAGAAATAATAATAGAAGTTAGAATAAAAGAAGTTAATACTAAAATATATATTTATCAAGATTAATTTTTTACCTAGAAACCAGATAATATTAATTAATCATCTGTTTGATAACATCATTGAAGGTGGAGAACAACCAATAATAACTCGATGTTCCCTTCAAAATAAATGGGAACATCATTCCTTAATATCCCAATTTTAAACCTAATGTAGTAGTGGATACTTTAGGATATGAGAGTATGATACTTATAATTCAATAAGAAATTAATATATTTGAACAGAATAAGGGTTGGATACTAGTTAATTGTGAACTAAATTTTCCTATTATAGGAGAAAATTTGGTTTTACATAATAAATATGATGAAAATGGTATTATTCTTTAGAATAATTAAATACTACCTTCTATGGTTCATAACAAATATGTGGGACTAGATTATGATGTGGTATAACATGTATCTCCTAACATCTACTTGAGACCATCACGTATGACCATCACATAGATGAGGTGTGATAGGGAAACTTTGGCACAACCTAAATCCCGCATTATTTTCTATTCATGGATCCTACATATACAATGTGTGAATCCAACTATTAAAATGTGGCATAATCTCTAGTAAATCCATTTAATAAAATATCACCTCTACCTTCCAAAAATCATCCATGAACATAATTATTTTTAACACAAACAACTAGTATACTCTGAGCTCCCCACTGCTTCTTCTCAGTCACACCATTTTTAGCCACAATACTTCTTAAATGTGACTCAACATATCTCCATATATGAAATATTATAGTGAGCATGCTCTGTAATGTCCCCGTATTAGTGCTCACTCATGTGATTAATTTAGGTGGGTTATGTGGCCTCAATAACGCCTTCAAATATGATAGAGGTGGCCGACTAGCAGTGAGGATATAAGAAACATTGTAGGGAAACTATACCCTCTAGTATAGAGTTTTGATCATAGTATTAATAATGTAAATAATCCTTAAGAAAAAATAGAATAATAAAGTCCAAACTAAACAATACAAATGATAATAAAACAATGTAATGACATGATGAAGATATATAAAATCCATTATGAATTTTATACAAATAAAAGAATAAAAGAAGTCATGAATGACCCCAAAATAGCAGTCCCAGACCCCATATTAGTCTCATCTCCAAACTCCAACCCATGCATAAATAAATCCACAAATATAGGGTCACATTCCCTTGTCTATAGCTGCATCCATGGAATCTTCCCAAGTACCAAATGGAAGCCCGAATAGGGATTGAGTAAAACTTAGTAGGCCACCACCAGTGATGTATAAACAAGATCAATATGAGCATATAGTGCATATAATAAAGTGATAAAAAAGGGATGTTAATTTAATAAATTGATACTAATCATAAAAAACATGATGACCCTAGGGCTCTGGAATATAACCCAAATTCATTCAAACCTATATAAGATATATACCAATTGTCTCTGTAGAATGGCAGATCCTCCTGCATCAGGACAAATTCCCCAAAACCGCTGGTAGATTTTCCTGATTCATGATGAATTTTCAATATCATGCCTCGTGTAACAAAACTAGGCCCAGACATACTATTACCACATACATCTTCCCATGGCATGAATTTCCAAGGTTAAATTAACATTCTCACTAGGACTATACTTTCTAAAACCACTTTTTCCTTCCCATTCCATGTGCCTCCAAGGGGAAAATAACCTTCTCACTGGGCCTAGACTTTCTATAATAACATGCATCTTCCCGTGGAATATGAAACTAAGTGGAATGTAACCATCTCATATCAAAGGGTGGATTATCCTATATTAGGATGAATCTCTATGGGAATATATAATGAAAAAATGAAGCCATCCCTCAAGAATCAAGCCATTATTAATCATGTGTGTCCAACTAGATACATATCATAGACCGCTGTTCGATTCTCCTATATAGTAAGAATCAATGATAGTATACATCAATTAGGTCAAACATGTTATTATAAGATATATTAGAGCATCTCATGAAAATAAACAAGATTAGATAAGAAACATATATATCATAATAGTACAAATTATATTTTAGGACCTTAGATATTGGATCTACATTCTTTGGCTTCATGACAGTAAGAAAATAAACTAGCCAAATGATACATCCCCCTTGAATGGATAGTCTATAAACACTACTGACACATCCCCTGAAGGGATTTCCCATTTACATGGAGACTAAATTGTATGATACATCCCCCTCAGGGGGGATAGTCTATATTGATCAACAAAATCCCTCAACATTATAATAAATAGGAATAACACATATATTACAAAGATAAAGGATGACAGATCAAACATCACATAATGTCATGAAAGAGTCATAAAAATCATAAATCCACATATGAGTAAACATAAAGCATATGTCTCATGAGGCTGCACATAAAAAATGCATATGATAATACATCAATAATATTCTCATGAGGCTATGAATTCATTCCAATTAATCATTCCAAGAACCCTTATAAACATGCGCTAATGATAAGGACTTCCATCCTTAGGTGCAATGACACTTCAGTGATAAGGGTCACTATCCAAGTCCAATTACACCACTCTGAAACCTATAACCATCCCCGATACACCATAACATAATTATATGGTCAAGGTTTAAGAGAAAAAATAACCAAAAGGTAGGAAAATATCACAAAAACATGAGAAGATACACTACTGAAAAAGGTATAGGTCCAAATTATTTGAAGATTCCAAGACTCTAGTTTTGGGTGATGATTCTATCAACAAAAAAATAATTATCTTATTAGAACATGAAAAGAAAACTTTTATTTTATTATGAAATAAATAACCTAATGGGATTGACCAATGAAACCGATATAGAATTTATCTATATCAAGATAGAACTTTCCATATTGGGAACCATTGGATCAAACTAATGTCCATGCATTTAATGGGAGAGAATGAGGGAGATAAGAGAACCCAAAATTATAAAAATAAATATACTAGGGTGTTAGGGGTTGAGGGAGGCTTGACAGAGTAATAAAAATGGATATGGATTGGCTTTTTAAAAAGAAACATGATATAACATGGTGGGCTTAATAGGTTCTGAGTGGAGCCATTGGTTGGATGGTGTCTCCTTAGTAGAAGAACTTGTGACCAAGAATCCCACTAGCAGGCCAATGGATTATCATTAGCTAGAAAATGGAATATTTAATATTTCTATAGATATTACCGACTCCACCAACTGTCTGGTGGATCTAATACAAATATTTAAGCTACAACACAATCCACCAGCTTGTCCCTTTCCAATTCTAACCTCCAGAACACCTTTAATATTCCTAAAAACACTTCAAACATACTCAAAAAGATATGCACAAACATAAATGAGACATACCTTAAATATAGGGTGTCTCACACAATAGGTTATTTTACCCACTAGGACTGCTTATCAGAAAAATGATTGTACATAAAGGATAACACGTGTCCTTTCGTTGCACTTTTTCCCCACTCACACACTCCCTTAGAAAATTCCAAGGAGGTCACCCATATTCACACTACTCTAGACTAATATTTCTTAAATCTGGATTTCTAATCATTTAATCTCCAAAAATTAAAGGTTCACCTTGTTGAAATGGGTAGTAACGTTTATTCTTTTATATATCAATTTTCAAGGGGTGTTACAGAAGTCACTTCTCATTTTTACATTAGTGGGATTCATCAAAACCATGATTCTGACTGTCTAATGATCCACTACCAATATCTTTCATTAAACTCCCTACCTAGGACCTTAGTATTCCCTTAGGTTCCCCTTAGATATGAGGGTCTGATTCACCACCTCTATAAGGATTACCACAAGAAAAATATTTTCCTATACCCATATATCATACATGATTTCATCCTCAAAACACATATCCCTCATCACCTCATCCCCTTCCAGGATTAATGAAAACCATAATAGATCAATAACATGAGTGGAGGAGTCCTTTATTGAAATTACTCCCTACTTGAGGTGCATAAACTCCCCATGACTATTATCCCTCAGGGTATCATCAATGAAATAGTCAATGAACCAATTATAGAAATACTTATAGTTTGTCCACAAATTTTATTATACATATACCAAGATTCCCCACTATCACTTCATCTATAATTAGAGCATATATATCACAATATTTACATTCCTTTCTATGGGTGTCTCTAGAACATCAAAAAAATTCATCAACTCTACCCAATGATAAGCTACCAGGGGACCGCCCTCCCCAAAAAAAATAGAGGATATTGTAACTTAAACTCCTCAGTATGATTAGACATCATAGAAATAGACCATGGATCCTCTCTCTTCATTTAATATATAAATTAAAGAAGTATATCTCAAAGTTGAACATCCATCACTAAACATCATATTGTAAGAGGATCTAGTCTAAAAACCTCTATAGTATACTCATAACCAACCTATTATGATTAATAGAAGGAATTAATGGAGGAATTTTTAATACAATTCCAAACACATACCACAAAACACATTACTACAACATTTTTTGATATCACAATTTAACAAAATCGATAAAATTAATACCACCTTTTTAACCTCTACATATCATAACACACGATTCTTGTAACTCGAGAACTCTCACTAAACCTGTGTACCCATATATAGGGTTATAAATGTGTACACATAAGGTCCACATAATATATATTGTATTATTGTAATATTGCCTTTCCATTTTACTCAAACCAAAGTCTTCACACTTGATTCTTGCTAAAATTAAATTTTAATTACAATATATAGTGAAAAATGGAAATTAATTGTTAATATTAGTTTTATTTAACTAAAGCCTTATAATAATCAAGATAAATAATCATTTTATAAATTTTCATCCACCTCATGTATCAGTTAACTATGAATCCACAATAAATTTATATGAGAAAAAACCATATAAATTTCTGATGGAATTTGAGATAATTGAACCTGTGTTAAAAGGAAAGAAACCAATCAATGGAAATCTTGAAAATGATATATGAATTTCATGTCCCTTATATGATTCATAAAAAATGACCCTTTATAATTCCAAATGAGATAAAAAAAAATCATTAATAATATTTTCAAAATCTAATACATCATTCTCAGAGAAATAGGTTAATAGTTATAATGGAAACAAAAACCATTATCCCATTTGTAGAAATTTGGGCTTTACTCATACATGGGTCAGTTACTCTATGGAACATATTTCATACCAATTTACAAAAATTACTTATATTTTATCTACCTTACCCACTTAAACTGAGAAATTAATGAACTTTGATACAACTTTGCAATGTCTATCGGCCCAAAACCACTTGTCGATGTCTCAGATAGAGTCGCTACATGAACACTGGATTATCATCCTATTCATCAGAGGTTACCAACTAGATGAAAGGGTATATGGGGTTAAAATGAAGATATATTATCATCATATCAAACTGAAATAACAATATAAATAATAAAAATCATATACACTTAGATAAATCAATACACATACTTCATAGAAAATGACAATAAATGAACATAACCCATGCTATATCAAAATAGTGGATATATAATGTTCGACATTGATACTAATAAAGAACATCATATACACTAATATATTAAAAAAAATTGAAAAAATTTGTAAAAAACACAAAAAAATATTCACATTCCTTATCTTGACTCCAACTCCCTTGCTATATCCTAACTATCCATGTTTAGGCATCATTCATAGAGTGCTTTCACATTTCCAATCCTACAACCATGAAGTCTTCTTGGGTAACAAACGGAAGCCCAATTAAGTGTGAGTATGACTTGGTAAGAGATCACCAATAATGACTAAATTATTTATAGTCTAAGTATATAGTGTGTATTGATGTCAACAATAAAATAAAGGATACAAAATAAAAACCAATAAAGATCCTCAAGTTCGATGGTAATACCAAGGATCAATCATGCATGCCTCAACTTGTTATGGATGTATCTTATTACAGTAACCCATAGAGTAATAAATAAATCCAAGGATAAAATCCAATGAATTGAAAAATAATAATATAATTTCAAATCAATATAGAGTTTATAAGGAATTCTAATTCTGTAGTCACCATCTAAATCCAAGGAATATGTCCAAGGCAATCCAAGCTAATATTCATTAGCTAAATCCAAGGCATGCGACCAAGGTATTACAAAAATAGTCATAATCTGAATCCATGAGTATTTATAATTAATTACAAATGAATACTTAACCCATTTATTGCCTAATTTAATTTAGCAATTCATGGGATTCTATAATAAGCATGTACACTAGATCCTATATTATGTCTTCAGAATCCCCTACACAAACACAAGGTAATTTATTTAAGTCTAAAGAATACCTTGGATTATCTATGAATTACCATTTAATTTAAAAGGCCATGAATAACCATGAGTTGAAAATTTCCTAGTATATAATCACCAATAAAAAACTCAAGGCTTAGGGAGATGTTAAATTTTAGTAAATATGGTTAAACTATAATTATTTACAATATAGGAAAATTATGGGGTACGTACACATAACCACACATAGAACACATTATACATATAATGAGACATTGAGGGATATCTTCAATATCACCATCCATAAACTCATAGACACTAACTCTTTCAATAACAACCACAAATTGTATCCCAAATGGTGGAAAATGATGAAGTTAAAGATCACCCAAAACATAGAGAAAATATATATACAAACTGCATGAGATCTCTTTCTAGTAAAAACCCATAATGATCAAAGTAAGATTGATAACCTTTCCATAATCTCTCAATCTCAATTAATTATGATAGATTATTCCATAAATTGATATATAGAAAACTAGAAAGGTAGTAGAGTAATGGTATCTCTCATTGAGGAGGTTCAATGTCATTGAAAAAAGTTGTTAAAGAGGGTTAAAATAACCCAAATCGAGTGGGGAAGAATAGAACATCACACTTTTAATAAGGTTCACCATTCCTCACCATGCCATACCATAGAAACCTCCATGATGTAGATATAACCATGGTCTATTCCAAAATTCCTGATGAACACCATCCCCAACATGGTTTTACATACCCCAAGGTAAATGTTCGATGAAACATGCTTATTGGTTATTTCATCATCCCTATTTCCCAAAGTTATAACTCTTGGACAAAACAAACAATGGATGGGTACCAAAGATCATCCATTCTAAATTTCAATCCACGGTCCCCTATCATACAGGCCTCCACCATGCCCCTATAAACAACTTATAAGGGAGTTTGGGGTCTCCTGTTTTTCATTGGTGAACCTCCTGAGCACCACCACCAACCAAAAAGCCAGTATGAGAATTTTTGTCATCATATCCTAATGAAAATGGCTACGTATTAACCATAAACTACCAAAATGATTTGGAACCATGTGAGGGACTCCCACTTTATTTCACACAGGTGTCATCCCATGGAAACATGGGAAGCTTCATAGTGGAGAGTTCCCTATGGTCATCAAAAACTACGTATTTGAGGATACAACATCTTAGGGGAAGACTTATTAAGATTATATGTTATCCATGTACATATCAAGCCACCAAAACCACTTCTCAAGACACCATTGACTGCAAAAATACCTCAAGACCCACTCTATTTCTCCAAAACAAAGACCTACAGAAGTAAACTAAATAAAAAACACAAGGATTGGAATAAAATTAAATGGGTTTATAACTTAAAATAGGATGGTGTTTTTACAATAGAGTATTCTATAAAAAAAATTGTCTAATTCCAATGATTGAAAATTTAAATGATTTTAAATTCTATAGTTATTTTCCTCATATATTTCAATTATATATAATTTGTATAAAATGAGGAGTGATTAGTAAATGGAATGATCGATGAGGAAGAGAGGTGCATACTTCTATGTTTATAAATTCTGACAAGTCAAAGTGGAGTTATTGAAATATAAAAAAAATTAATGTTGATGAGGAAGATCAATAATTATATAAGGATATTTAATATAGGTTATGAAAATTGTAGTCTCAAATGTTTTTCTTAATAAGAAAAATTTTAATGTGTGGATTATAAATGTTCTAACGGGTTAGTAAGAAATCATGCATTTTGTGTTGAGTCATCCATGAGTGAATGTATCGATCAAGTATGTTTCAAACTGGAGTTATATAATATAATAAAATTTCATGATAAGAATATCTAGAGATATAGATTGGTTAATGGAATATACCTTTCAAAAAAATTTAAGTGTTCAGTAAATGATGTAACCTTCTCATGTTTTTTAGACACATCATTATATTAATGATAAAATAAGTGTTTTTCACCCTTCACCAACAATATAAGGACATGGTCAACCACATTGGTTATAAAATTTAAGAAAATCTAGAGTGCCCTATTTCACTTTATATTTTTTATATGAGTTTTTTTGTGATTAAAATATTGATAGGGTATAGAAATTAAAATTTCATAAAGGTTAATTTCAAGAAGGAAATTATAATATTTATACTACTCCAACCACCCATTTATGAGTGTTACATCATATTAAAAGGTAACTGAATAATAATCTCATTTAAAATTACTTATTATATTTTTTTAATCTTATAAATATATGCTTTATGATTTTTGAAATATATTATTAATCATATATTACTCATTTTCTTTCATCATACTCTTTTCAGAAGCTTTTACTATATCAATGTAAGAGTTCAAAATTATTCCATTTCAATTGATTTTTTATATTATTTTTTTTAGTTTATGATCATATATCTATTTTTGATCATTTATATTTATTATATGTTATAGAATATCCATTCCTTTCTATATTACCCTTTACATAAGTTGTTATCAAACCAATGTAATAGTTCCTAATTCTGGCATTATGTTTCTAATTTTAGATTATTTGGTTATGTATTCTTTTCATATTTTGTTTCGGATAATTCTATGATTTTATATCAATTTTATTTTCCTATAGTTTTCATATTATGGATGTGAGATTACCTATTCCCCATCAGTAATCTATTTTAATATTCCCTTGTAATTCATATGTATGTTTTTTCCATTTCATCCACTTCATTTTTTATTTATAATTAATTTCTTATAAAAATTCTAGACATCATTTTAATATAATTTATTTATTATATTTCCAACTATTTTCCATTTAATTAATATATAATTAATTATATAATACTTATTCTCTCTTGTAATTTCTTTTCTCATAAGACATTGGGTTTTTAATTTAGTGATTCTCAGTCAATATGTAACATTTGTGACCATAAATTAATACAATATTGACAAATTACTTCATTAATATTATTTATTTAAATTTTAAAACCATTTAGTTTCATTTGATGATATCGACGTAGAATATATATTCATAATTATTAAAATAGAAGGGGTATTATATGTTTAATATATTATAATAAATTCACTATTTCTTATTCAAAGAGTATGAAATTATGAATTATATTGAAATTATTATTGAATTAATTTTTATTATTATAATTAATAATGCTAAATACATATTTGTAATTAATTTTTCATAATGGTCTTTTTTGAAAAATAATTATAATGTATTTATAAAATAACTTTGATAGAATACATAATTATTTTAAGAAATTTAGTTATATTTGATAACCATATGATAATTATCTAGAGTTATCTTCTCATATCATCATTTTAATAGTAATTTTGTAATTATATTTTAATATTTAACATAGTATTATAAATTCTTTAAAAGTAATATAATTATGGAATATAAGCATATAAAATAAAATAAAATAATATTTACAAACATAAATCATTTTATGTGTATCATTGGAATCTAATAAATTGAAAAATAATATTTTCCCAAAAATATAATATTTTATTATGAATTGTTAATATATATAATAATTCATTTAATATTTGAATCATTTTTTCATATACAATGTGGTTGATTTAGAACTCTAAAAACTCTCATTTAGATTGTTATGTAATGAGTCTAATGCTAATATAATATTATAATTTACTCACTATATTCATCAAAAAATATCATTTCTAACATATATATATATATTCATATTATCTTAAATTTACATTATATTTAGATATGGTAGTTTTTATAAAAATAAAATGGTCATTGACAATGAATTATGAAAAAAATATATCAATTTCATTGAAAAAAATGTATCCTACTAAATATTTTTTAAAAAATATAGGCTTTTCAAAAATTATAAATAACTTTTCAAAGTAGATTTAATTTTAATAATTGTCTTTTCAAAATGATCATTGGATCATTTTTTCATAGATTTCATTAGAAGAATATTTTTTGGTGAATAGTGAAAAATGAATTTTTTAGTATAATGTATGTTTTATGACATTATCATGATATAAATATTTATCAAAAAAATATATAACACATTTTTTATAATATATAATTTTTTCATTTGGGTTAATAATACCTTAAAATAACATATAATTAATTAAAGAATGTATAGATAAATTATCAATATCGATGTTAAATTATATATATAATTATATTCAATTAATTAAATAGTAAATATATTATTTACATGGTATCATTCTATTTTTGATGTCATAAAATTTCAAATAGATCTATATATGTTAATAATATAATAATAAATTTCATATTAATCAACATTATTCAAAGTATTGATCCGAAATAATAAAATAATAAATATATTATTGAATTTTACCCCACAAAATTCATAAACAAATACCCTCCCTCGTCACATCTAAAACTCTTTCTGTATCTATCTATGTTCTGGTATCCTACTTTAAACACCCAATGAAACATTCTTAAGGACTTACTCTAAAAAAAATACACCTCCCCTAAGGATATAGACTCAATCTTATGGAGGTGACTAAAATAACATGGTAAGGGTTTCAATTTATCTCATTCTATTCTTATACTAAGTGGTTTTTATAGGAAACACTTCCACTCTTATTAACCAACAATGACAAAATATCCATTCTATTAACATGCCTTTAACAATTTATCAACTAGAAATTTCCTATTAACTCTCATCTAACCCATTTTCATAATATATTACTATGTAAAAATTTATTTTTGAAAATATATTCATTTTCCATATAGTTCCCATATTCCCCCTTTTGATATCATATTTATTTTTTTATTAAGAACATAAAAATAGAATTATAATTCTATTATAAAGATTTAATAAATCTCAAATATTTTTTATTTTTCTATACCTTTAAAATATTTTTATAAATATCATTCACATGTGGTAGTTTTATACTACATGAATGAAAAAGTTTATATTTTTACATATTATTTCCATAGATATTCATTAAAATGAATATAATGATAGAATATGACATTGATAATAAAATAATATATTCTTTGTCACACCTCAAACTTTATTTTCCATATTATTTTATTTATTAATTTTCTTCCAATCTTTTCTTCTATTCTTGGGATAAACCTGATTGAAATTTGGAAATTTTAATATGTTTTCTCTTGTCTCGTGGTTTTTTCATACGATTGTCACATGGTTTATGAAACTATTTCAGAGAACCTTATTTAGTTTTCCTTTTGAACATGATTTAGTGTCCAGATTTTTTTTGTGAAATAATAAATAACATTCCATATAAGACATTATATTTTATTTTTTTTATGTTATAGGTTAATGTGCATAGGTAGTGCACAGTTTTGGGAAAACTATGCAGGTCACTATGGAAACAGTGCAGTTCATAGTGGAAACTGTGTGAATGGACCTTACTTTTTAATTTTCTAGTGCCCATATTGGTAATATTTAGATTTAATTGTGTGATAATAATATTAGGTCCTATAGTTTATAATATAGGGAATTATATAGCTGGTGAATAGTGTGGTAAACCATGAGGTAAAACCATGCGGATCTACCATAACATAAAAAATTTGAAATTTATCTTGTAAACTTCTTCAAATTAAATCCATCAACCCTATTTTATTTTCTTAATTGGATCACATGGCCTATGGATCTCTTCCCCTTTGATTTACCTCTATTTTATTATTATTTCTTAGCATTTCATCAAAAATTTGGCTTGAGTTCTAATTATAATAACGTCTAGTTCTCTTATCCTCATCTCTTCCTTATTTTTTCTCTTTTATCATACCATGGTGAGGTCATAGAAACCTAAGCCATCTCATTTCTCATTTTATTAAAATGGATGTTTCCTAATTTAATGGTTTAATTTTGTTCTTGTGGAGTTATTATTGACTTTTATGGATTGATTATTACCTCTCTTAGTAGAAGTAGTTTATTGAGGTTCACTACCCCTTCCATTAGCAATTAAATTTTTCAATCATGATTACATGCATGTTTAAATTCATGAATTTGATATAAAATTCTAGTATTAAATATGTTGAAGATTATTTGTAAAGGAAACTACTTTTTTAATTAGTTTCCACTCAATATAGTAGTGTTAACCTTTTTAATTTATTAGTTTAAAACTATTTTACTTGACTATACACACCATAATTTTGATAAAATGACCAAATGGTCATTATTAATGAATTTTTATATTTTAGATTTAGCGGCCTTCAAACATGTTTTTATATTCTTATTTAAATATTTTATGGGTTTCTTTATTCTTTAATAAATTTCCATACATTTTTTTAATGAATGATTGAATGTTCTGGTTCGCACTTTAAAAGAGAATTTTCCTAATGAAAATTCTCGTCGAATATGTAACTAGATTTTTTTGTTTAAAAATGGATGAGAGTGCAACTTGTATAAGATAAATTAATTATATTGATTATTTTCTGAGTAATAATTTATTTATATGTGAAGTTATCAGCGGCGGGTCATGCCTATGGTTTCTAAATTATGCATTCAGAGATGTATTATATCTATATTTTGTTTGAAATAAGTATTGGAATCACCCTAATATTATACATGATTTGAAATCAATAGTAGATGGTAGATCATATTAGAACACATGTTGCACTAGTTAAGAATAATTCTCTTACTGGTGGACTCTAGTATAGTGTTAATCCTAGTTTGGGAATATCCCATTAGTTAGGCTAGTTAGGGAATTGCAGAGTATTAGGGTCATCAGATTGTACCAGTTGTACCGATTTGGATGGATTATGTTATAGTATGATCTATTTTTTCCCCATAAAAATGTGTTTTCTATGATCATTGGTATATGAATATATTGTCTTTGATATGTTTCCTTTACTAATACAATGTTTGGTGATTCACTCTCAAATTTACCAAAGAAAATAAGGTAGAATGGTACTTGTAGTCTAGCTTGGGTTGTCGAATCCGTAGAGACCTAAGAAGTAAAATACAGACATGTACATTCTATGGATTTTTTTTGGCTATTAAGTGGAAAAATTGGGTTGATTTAAGATGGTTTTAAATTAAATCTAATAGACTTAAGTTAATTCAATTTAAAATAATGATTTGATCCTAGTTTATCACTTGGAGAGGATTGGACGTATTCCCTTTTAAATTATTTTAATTTCTTATATTTGAGATGAGTTAATTTAAAGATATCAAATAACTTCATCACTTATTGATTTTATACCAACACAACATAATACTATTCACATATTCACTTGGAGGAGAATATTTATGAGAACTCTAAGGTAATGGTTTGTATTATCACTTGAAGTATGTGGCCTTAAAATTCAACAAGGATGAAGAAGTATTAAAATCATCAAATAAAAATCTCAATTAAAAGATGTGATTATACATTAATGGGGTGATAAATAACAACCAATCCAGCCCCTTTATACTCCCTTGGATCAACCCATGTGTGTTTTATCCCTCCATTGATGTTTTGGTTTCAATGGAAGCGGGAAGTAGACTCATGAGGTAAGAATTGAAGAAGTGAGGAAAACAATAAAAAGAAAACGATCACTCAACCGTTGTGTGAATAATTTCACAAGGTTTGGTGTGAATAAATTCACACCTTGAGTCAACGGTATCAATTTAAGATGAATAAGAACATAATAATATTAGAATAAGAACTTTTATTAAGAAACTAGGATGAATTAAAAAAACTTACATGTGAAAGACCAACTTGAGACAACAAAATCGTAGCATAACATTACAATGAAAGAAAGCTCAAAATATGAAAAAATATTCCACAAAAACTTCCTTAAATAGGAATTTCAAGAGGCTTGAGTTGAGCTTCCAACAGTGAAAAGGATCTCACTTGAGTATGGTAGGCCTAGGGTGGTGGAAAGTAAGGGAGAGGAGACTTTTCCACCCTTGACCTGAAGTTGCCGCCAGCTTGCTTCCACCTAACAGAGGCGCCTGTAAATCCTTATAGATGGACGAATTGGAGTGGTAAATAGGTGAAAAAATGAATATCCTGATTTCTTGTAGATCTTCATAAAATGTCAACCTAAATGAATATGTGTTTTTCTATATATGATTAAATTGGTGCGCTGCTTTTATGGGCCTCAGAATCTGGCCCAGAATTTCATATCCAAATTGGTCTTCCTTAATAACCACTATGGAGGCCTAATTATCACTATCCCATGAATAATTATTTGTTCCTATATATGTCTTCTAGAATCCCACGAAATTTAGGCTTCATTGGTCTTGTATATTGGCCCCCACATTCTCATCAGTGGGCTGGTGTCCAATCTGCCTTCTCCAAAATTGTTTGCATGAAATCCCATTTTGGTGGTCTTCAAATGTGAATATTCCAACACTACACAAGTATGAATTGTTTCCAATATAATTATAAACCATAAAATTAAATATTAAAATAAAATCAATATTATTGGGTACCTTCAATGATGTTAAAAAATGTACCACATAATAGTTCATTTGAAGAAGGAATTACAATCATAATGTGATATGATGGTCAAAGTGTAAAATGAACTAAAATGGTGTTTATGAATAATAAATTACATGAAAATTATATATATTAACAATGAATATTATCCTCACTTTTTGGCTAATCACACCCCCCAACTTGAGTTTTTCAAGTCCCGAGCAAAATATATCTCAAAAATATTGAATTCAAATTCGCTTTTCCAAAAACATTTTAATACACAATGATCACCGAATATCCTTATACCAAACTATCATGAAACCCATAAAAATATTTTAATACATGATAGATTCATAAGAAGATCTAAATCCCAAGCCCATTCTTTTGTTCAAATTCATTTTCATATTACATCCAATATCAATTAAGAATGATGTTGTGTTGTGCATCGCATTAGACACGGGGGTTCATCTTTATTAAAGAGGGAAATGATGGAAGCTCTAGGTGGAATCACATTTCAATATTAAGATGAGTATTCAAAAAAAATATTTTATTTTATTTTATTTTATTTTTCAATTCTTCCATGGTAATTGAAATTGCACTCAAAAGAGTCAACCCCTGTAGCGAGACTTTGCTGATGAATCCTGGGCTCAAAGACCTTAGGGCACCAAGTGAAGCCCACATACTCGGGAATCATCTCGACTTAACTCAGTCAAAAAAAAATTCAAATTACCAAAAATAGAGACAAAATTATTAATTATGGGCCATACAACTATGGAGTCACGATCCCCAAGTGCTGAAATCCATGCATTAAATCATTTCATTGCTCTACGATCAAATTTATTGTTTTTTTTATTTTTTTTATTAAATACTCATATTAAAACTAAAATGATCACCAAACCTATGCTATTTATTTCGGGGACCCCATGAACTCAGAATAATACACCACTATCCAAAGGACGTGCATTGTAATTCTTTAATTATTTGGATGAAAATATAAACAATGAAATATCACATTATGCAGCCACACTTTCCAAAATCTATGATCACGAAATATACATGGATTAAAATAAGAATCAGGGAATTCTAAATTATTTGATATTCAGTTTCAAAGTGTACAATGTCTATTATCATGTTCAGGGTTAATGAAATTTTTCCTTCCATTAAGGCACACTTTTTTTCAAATCATTCATTTTTTTACACAAAAGCAATTTTTTATTTTGGCTCCCCCCCCCCCAAATTAAAATAATATTGTCCCCAGTGTTTAATGAAAAGAAAATTTAGAAGGGGGAAGAGGTATAGAATGAGAGCTCAAAAGGGGAATTGAAAATGAGGATCATGGAATGAAGTCACCTGGTGGTTGAAGTTGAAATTCTTACTGCTCCCTTTTAATCTCTTGATCTCAATGTCACTCTAAGAATTACCTATTGGAAAAAAAGAAAAAAAACAGAAAAACTATATGTATATATATATAATAAAGAAAGTAAAATATAATTATATATATAAAAATTATAGAATAAGGAAGCACAATAAGCCATAGGTCAGTTGTAAGCGCACACCCCTATCTCCCTTAGGTCCCGAGTTTAAGTCCCCACAACTTTTCCGGTTGTGACAGGGTTTTCCCCACGACCTGTGATGTGGCCTTTTAATTTTTTTTATTATTATATTTTTTTATTTTAAACTACAAACACATAAAAATAAAATTAACTGATAATAATTTTTCTTCTTTTAAAGTTATTAGGTAAGGTATTACTCAAGGATCACACCACATGACACGAATGAATGTGGGGATCCTCTTTCATACCCATCAATACTCAAAATAAAATAACAGGTCCACAGTCTATTTAATAATATTTTTAAATATCAAAAGTATTCATTAATACTATTTAAAATATAAAGTTTATTAAAACAAAAAAAATGATTGGAAACTTGAAAACCATGGGTTTCCTCCCATGCAGCACTTTGTTTAACGTCGTTAGCCTGACATAGATCCTAAATCTATCAATTTCTTCCTGTTTCATAGGTTGGCTCAGTTAACTCAACCTCTGTTTCTTGTTTATTGAATGATTCAGTGAATGGTTTTAAACATTGACCATTGACCTTGAAAATGTAACCACTTTTGGGATCTTGAACCTCTACTGACCCATGGGGGTACACATGATGCACTATAAAATGACCTGACCATATAGACCTTAACTTTCCTGGGTGTAAATGAAGTTTTGAACTATACAAGAGTGATGGTTCTGGGCGCATTGGAAGCACGTGGGTGAAAGTGCCCACATGGATTTTTGTCATTAACAATGATCAATCCGGGGTCAATACAATGATAAATGTCAGTCTCCACGGATCGAATCATAGAAATGAACAAAGAAAAGAAATGTCCCGGAACCACAAAGTAGGATCGTTACAGGTTGATTATAATTAATTTAATCAATTGAAAATAAATTCATTTTGGGTGTTCTTTCTTTATTGATGTTCTTGATCACATTCTGGTGTGATTTGTTGTAGCATCATTGAAGCCAAGTGTAGACTTCCTCTAGCGGTGATCCACATGTGTACCTCGTGTCTCGAGACTTCGCTAAAGGATTCTTTGGGTGCTAGCACGGAGAAACCTTTGCTTTCTTAGTCCTCCTTAGATTGTCTTGATCCGATGGAAAAGGATCTCTCTCGGTCTTGAGAGTGTTCTTGGATGAAGATGTTCTTTCGACCTTGAAAGAATTCTCTAGAGTTGTTGTGCACAATGATTCTCTTATGTGTTGGAAAAGATTTGGGGTTGTGAGGATATTTATAATTGGGTTTGAGTTTGTAGAGTTATGATAATAAATAAACACATTATGCGTTTTATTTATTTCACTGACTCTTATTTAAAACCCCATGTCGAATAATTAATTCCTTGATGTGCACCCATGCTAATTATAATAAATATGATTTAAAACACTATTATATCCTCAAAATCCCGACTGGAAAAACTACATGGCGTGTATTAATAAATACACGACATGTACTTGTTTTTCATTGAAAACTACACGGCGTGAATATTCAATGTACACGGAGTGTATATCCTGTTTTCATTTATTCATTTCATTTCCATAAAGAAAACTACACGGCATGTAATTATTAATACACAGTGTGTACTTGTTTTCCATGAAAAACTACACGGTGTGTAATCTTTAATACACGACGTGTATATCTTGTTTTTCATTTCCTTCTTCCTCCATCATTAAAAAGATTTAGGATTCCTTGAATAATTATTAAACTACGTACGGAAATAATCTTTATTCTACTTGAGATACTTGAATACACTTAGTGTGTGACCCTGTAGGCCTCTATCTCGTTGTCATTAGGCGAGCTTTCCTAAAGTCCAATATTTCTTTCTAGAAACTGGTCAAGGCACCCAAGAAAAGAAGTTGACGCCGCATTGATGTATCACCTCATACGAACGCTTACTGTGTAATTTAATCTCTTTGTCTCGATATCTCATCAAGCAGGTTTCATGGTAGTGTCATAAACCTATATGTTTGATCCGTCGTTCTTTGACTTCTTGAAATAAACTTGTCGTTTACACCATGTCCATGGAATTTAATGCGACAGTTCTATGTCAATCAAAGCTCCGAGATATCAACTTCTATAAATGGAAGGGACAAATCCTTCCTCGACTTATCCATTAACAACATGTCACTCGTGATGCACCCAACATACCCTACTTCCCACCAACTGTCTGCATGAAGTTTTTCATCAGTAAATCTATTTGTGTGATTCATGACATGAGTTAATGATAATGTTCCAGTCTAAGGACCATTACACACGCTCATGGATAGCAATGTCTGATGACACCAAGACATGCGGAATTGCTACTGGCGGGTCTATTCTCAAAATCTCCCATCTTAGAGATTACCAAGTGCGAACTCCATGAGAGAGAGTCTTGTATTCTTACGAGTACTCGCACATGACAGTATGTATACTATGTGTCCTATCATAGTATGTAATCCAACCGTAGAACTTTATTTAAGAATATTGTTATAGCATTTCAATTTTCTCATTATAGCGGGGATCTACCATGACCTTATCAATGCAACAAATATTCCAGGACATTATTATATTATATTCATGAAGAACAATGAACAATATATAATAAGTAAAAATTCATGTAATCAAATTACAAAACAGTTGGTTCTTAGGACACCAACCCTTACAAACTCCCACTTGGACTATAGCCAACTACCTACGACTTTTAGTCTGCTAGACCGCACTTGATGATCACGTTTCCGTTGAGTCAAGGCTTTAGTCAAGGGGTCCGCCACATTTTCTTCCATAGAAATACCGCTCACTGCATCTTCACCTCTTTGAGAAAAATCCCTTAAGAGATGATACTTCTGAAGTATGTACTTTGTCCACTGATGTGACCTTGGCTCTTTTGCAAGTGTCACCGCTGCAGTATTATCACAATAGAGTGTGATAGGATCTTTACTGCTCAGTACTACATCCAGCTCTTGGATGAAGCTTTGCATCCATACTGCTTCTTTATCTGCCTCAAAAGCTGCGATATACTCGGCCTCCACTGTAGAATCTTCCACCACACTTTTCTTTGAGCTCTTCCAGCTCACTGCACCTCCATTCAAACTGAAGATGTATCCAGTCTGTGAATTCATGTCATCTCGATCAGTCTGGAAACTAGCATCTACATGTCCTTTGATGATTAGTTCCTCATATCCTCCATAAACCAGTAACATATCCTTAGTATGGATCAGATACTTAAGGATAGTCTTGACTGTCATCCAATGGTGGTATCCTGGATCAGCTTGATATCTGCCTACCGCACTTAATGTGTAAGCAACATCTAGCCTCGTACATAGCATAGCATACATGACTGACCCAATCGCGGATGTGTAAGGGATCCTTGCCATTCTCTTTCTTTCCTTATGTGTCTGAGGACACATTTTCTTGGAAGATGAATGCCATATGACACTAGAAACAATCCCCTCTTGGATTGTTCCATAATGAATCTCTTCAGTATCTTATCAATGTATGTACTTTGACTCAGGCCCAGCATTCTCTTGGATCTATCATGATGGATCTTGATCCCAAGAATATATGTTGCCTCTCCCAAGTCTTTCATGGAGAAACATTTATGCAACCATTACTTAACTGACTGTAAGACAGGTACTTCATTTCCAATTAGTAATATGTCATCAACATATACTATTAAGAAAATGACTGCACTTACACTAAAACTCTTGTAGACACACGGCTCGTATTCATTCTTAACAAAGACAAATTCCATTACAGCTTCATAAAAATGAATGTTCCATGACCTTGATGCTTTATTTAATCCATAAATGGATTTCTGTAACTTGCATACCTTGTTGGAATCCTTTAGAGTCACAAAACCTTCTAGTTGTGTCATGTAGACATCTTCCTGGACGTTCCCATTAAGGAATGCTATTTTGAAATCCATTTTCCAAATTTTAAAGTCATGGTAAGCAGCAATGGACAATAGGATTCTGATGGATTTCATCATCGAAACCGGTGAAAAAGCTTTATCATAGTCAATTCCTTGACGCTGTCTAAAACCTTTTGCAACCAGTCGTGCCTTATAGGTGCTGACTTGCCCCTCCATGTCCAGTTTCTTCTTGAATACACATTTATTACCAATACGCTTTACATCAACTAGAGGATCTACCAAAATCTAGACTTGGTTTTGGTGCATGGAATCCATTTCAAAATTCATGGCTTCTTGCCACTTGGAAATGTATGTGCCTTCAACTGCTTCTTTGTAGGTAAGAGGATCATCATTGTCAACCAATAATGAGTCACCATCCTCGGTGACAAGAAAACCATATCTTTTAGGTTCCCTCACCTCTCTCATGCTCCTACACAGTTCTTGTGTCTCTGGAATAGATTGTTCTTCCATGGGGTTTTGTGGAATCTGTTCTTGTACCAACTCTTGTGTATCTTGAGCCTCGACTTCATCGAAGTCTATCTCACTCCCACTATCTATTTTGGAGATGTGCTCCCTCTCTAGGAATATGGCGTGTCTTGACACTGTAACCTTTTTGTCTGAGGGGTTGTATAGGTAATATCCCCTTGTTTCCTTGGGATATTATATAAAGATACACTTTGTGCCTTGGGGTGCATGTTTGTTACCTGAAGAGGCCTTAACAAATGCTTCGCTACCCCACACATGTAAATTCGATAACATGGCTTTGTGTCCACTCCATAACTCGTATGTAATACCATTTATCGATTTAGTTAGTACTTGGTTTAGTATGTGTGTTGCTGTTTGTAATGCATATCCCCAAAAGGATATTGGAAGACTCACATGACTCATCATTGATCTCACCATGTACAACAGTGTGTGGTTCCTCCTTTCACTTAAACCATTCCACTGAGGTGTATAAGGAGGAGTGAGTTGAGATAGAATCCCAAACTCCTGTAATAAATCAATGAAGTCCCGATTAAGATATTCTCCTCCTCTTTCTGAGTGGAGTTTCTTAATCTTCTTACCAATCTGGTTCTCAACTTCATTCTTGTATTCTTTGAACCGATCTAAAGAATCTTACTTATACCTCATTAAGTAAATATATCCATATCTACTAAAATCATCAGTGAAAGTTATGAAGTACGAGAACCCACCCCTTGCTTCAACTGGAAATGGTCCACACACATCTGTGTGAACTAATTCTAGAATCTATTTATCCCTTTAACCTTTCCCACTAGATGGGGATTTGGACATTTTTCCTTGTAGACATGCATGACATACACCAAGTGGTTTTAGTTCGAAAGAATATAAATACCCATATTGATGTAATTTTGTCAAATGTTTCTCACTGACATGACCTAGCCATTGATTCCAAAGTTGGGTGTGGTATGAGTCATGTGAATTGACTTTGTCATCGATTTCCATTACTTGGTTTGTGTAGTCTAACACATAAAGGCCTTTATATAAATGTTCCCTACCAAAACAAAAGCTATCTTTATAAATGAAGGAATATTCATTTCCAAACTTGAACATGAATCCATCAGTATCTAATCTGAATACTAAAATAATGTTTTTAGTAACAGAAGGAACATAATAACAACCCTTTAACACCAAGATCATTCTAGTTGGAAATTTGAGGTGGTAGTCCCCGATAGCTATAGCAGAAAGTCTCGCTCTGTTGGCTGCTCGTATATCTACCTCCCATCAATCAATCTTCCTGAATATACGTGGTTCCTATATTTGGATACAGATGTGATCACCACAAGCAGTATCTAATACCCAATTAGTAGAAACAGATAGGTTGTATTCGATAACAAACGAACCTGAAGCTTCCCCTTGCTTCCTTGGTTGGGTGCAGTTTTTCTTCCAGTCTCCCTTCTTGCCACATGAGAAACAAACAGCATCATGTTCCCTTGCCTCCCGTTTGATCTTCCTTTTCTTATAAGTCCTTGAAGATGCTTTGGGCTTAAATCTCTTCGCCTTCCCTTTCCTTTTATTCACCATGAGGACAGAAGGTTTTTCACGATTCATGTCATTATCCACTTGGTGAATAAGGATAAGAAGATCAGATAGAGACTTCTCAATGTTGTTCATGTTGAAGTTCACAAAAAATATTGAGAAGCTCTGGGGGAGTGATGTGAGAATGATATCGGTACCCAGTTATTCGGGGAGTTTAAACCCTAGAACCTCTAAGTGCTCAATTTAGCCAATGATCTTGACTACATGAGGCCCAGTTGGGGCACCCTCTCCAAGCTTGCTCTGGAATAGAGCCTTGGAGATCTCAAACCTTTCCTATATTGATCTCTCCTGGTATAGACCAAGGAGGTGATCGAGCATGTTGTAGGAATCCATGTCTTCATGAGACTTCATGATCTCAATAAACATTGATGGCAGTATCAAACATTGAACGTTGAGTACATCGCTCAAATATTGATCATAGACTAGAAAATCTTCATCACTCACCCCTTGGGCAGGCAGATCAGGAAGTGAGGACTCCAGCACGTAAAACTTTCATTCATGTTGTAGGATAACTCGAAGGTGCCTAATCCATTCCTGAAAGTTACTGCCAGTGAGGATATTGTCTTTATCCAGAATTGATCACAGAGAAAATGTGGTTGAAGAGTTTTTCATTTTGACTCTACAAATTAAAAGAGCAGATTTATCAGTAATTTCTTGATTACATTTTATGAGAAATAATAAATTTTTTATTAAGTCTTCCACTAGTTTATCAAGTCCCAATGGACCTCACCATTGAACTCAGAATATTCAGTTTCTTTGACATTCTAGTGGCAAGGATCCATATTCCCCTTCGTATAACCCCGACAAGGGTTGGTCAAGATATTTGAAGGTATTTAGGTAGGAAGGTCTTTGCCAACTGTGAGCTTACAGTTCCTTGATCTATTGAGTGGACTCCCCCTTTCCTGAAATCCTGACTTGGATTTCCTCAACTCTTGCCTCCAATATTACACCAAGTCTAGAAAGGGCCACTCTTCTTGATGTAATATGGTTAAGTCTACCTGAAACCTTTCATAAGGTCTTTCTTTATAAAATTAAGTGTCCCAACAAGGGTTGGTCAAAGACATAGTTTTATTGAGTCTTTCCCTTAATCAAGTAACGGAAGGCTTGGTCTGACTTCATATGGTATTGAGGGATTTTAATTTTTAATTTTTATGCGTAGTTTCATATTATCACATGCTTGTTAATATTAATTGATTCTTTCTTAAGTGATTAATCATGTTCTGATAATGTTTACGCATAGTCCAGTTTTTATTTTATTCCATCTTTGCATGCTTGTTTATTTATTTAATTATGTGACCACGACAACACATACATAATAAATAAACCATGCAATCAGACAGAAATAGAATAAGATGTTATGATCATGAGCTTATATTGGTCAGCTTATCTAGCGGTTTTGATAAGCTAACCCTAACCTAGGGAAAAATACCTTGAACCGACGGTTCGTGTTTTGCAGCTCCCACCTGTCCATATTTGTATCTTCTTGGGTTGTTTTCACCTCATATTCATGTTTTTAACTGTCTCCTCTGGTTTGGGAGATCCTCTATTACATGGGTTTACATTAAAGAAAGCATGGGTATGCAGGCCCTACATTTTATTAGAAGAAGGCTCATAGACCAACAAATTTAAATAAATTTAAAGAAACCATACGCACATACAAAGGGTCTTTTGTCTAGCTCATGATCATCCATAGCATTCAATGAAATTTACGCATATTTAGAATTAAAATTCTTTTAATAATTATATTTATTCAATATAAGTCGCGCTTGAATTCAATTAATTATGATCTTATAATTAATCAATTCTTTATCTTAAATTCCTTTCTGAATTTCCTTGATATTCTTCTCATCCGTATTCCTTGTATAGGTCTTTTTAATTTTGGAGGAAACCTGGTGAAATTTCTGGAAATTACACGGTGTGTATTTTATATTTATTTGGCGTGTAGTTTATATTTACATGGCGTGTATTTATTTTCACCTTTTATCCAAAGTACACGCCGGGGGATTTGGCGTGTTCTCTGTACTTTGGAAATTTTGGAGTACATGGCATGTAGATAAATCATACACGGTGTGTACTTCCTTATTACGTAGTAATCGGCCTGGCGATCCTACGTGGTACACGGCTTCTCCTTTGTACATGGATTCACTTGGGCCGGATCAAACTACACGGCGTGTTGCTCCAACATACACGTCGTGTATCCCAGTTCCCACGCGCTGTTTAATTTTGGTCAACACGGGGTGTTAAATACTTAGGTGTAATCAATTCAGACGACGTGGTTTGGTGGACCAGTACCGGTTCACTGAACCTAAGTACACGGCGTGTAGTTTTCATTACACGCTGTGTATTCCCGTGTTGTACAGATAGAAAGAACGTCTCCTTCGGATGAGATCCTCATTTTTATTTTCATAAAAATTAAAATTAAAAAGGCCATTTATGTGATATTAATCGAGAAATGAAGGAGGAAGAACAGATCTCGTTTATTCAAATTTATAGAACAATTTATTCTGAATTGAATCAAATATAAATGCGTAAATTATCAACAAAAATTAAATAACTATAATCAACATTGTAACCTCACTCTGATACCATTTGATGGTTCTGGGCACAGCGGAAGCACGTGGGTGAATGTGCCCACTAGGCTTTTTGTCATTAACAATGATCAATCTGGGATCAATACGATGATAAACGCCAGCCTCCACGGATCGAATCATAGAAATGAAAAAAGAAAAGAAAAGTCTCGGAACTACAAAGTAGGATCATTAGAGGTTGATTATAATTAATTTAATCAATTTAAAAGAAATGCCTTTTGGGTGTTCTTTCTTTATTGAAGTTCTTGATCACGTTCTGATTTGATTCTTTGTTGCGTCGCAGAAGCCAAGTGTCGACTTCCTCTAGCGGTGATCCACACGTGTAACTCGTATCTCGAGACATCTCCAAAGGAGTCTCTGGGTGATTGCGTAGAGAAACCTTTTCTTGCATTGTCCTCCTTAGATCTCCTTGATCCGATGGAAGAGGATCTCTCTCGGTCTTGAGAGTGTTCTTGAAGTAAGAGGTTCTTTCAGCCTTGAAAGAATTCTACAGAGTTGTTGTGCACAACGATTCTCTTGTGTGTTGGAAATATAGCGACCCGGCCTTTTCTTACATTACTATTACATCATTTCAAACATAAACAACATAATAGTATTACACATGGAGGATCCAGAGGTTTAGTGTCTTGGGAAAACTAGGACTACACATAACAAGTACAACATCAAGCATAAAAAATTCATTTAATCTCTTCTTCTATAGCTTCTTAGTATCACTTGTCCTCTCCTTAGTACATGTAGCCACCTGAGGATATACATCAAAAGGGGTGAGATAAAATCCCAGTAAGAGGATAGATAAGAACAATATAGCATGGGGTGGGCATAATCATGACATAGAAAGAAGATCTTGAACATGAGAGGAGCATAAACAATAAACTTGAAATGTGGCAAAGCATAAAAATGAAACACCATGTCTTAGTGGTTAACTACCACACATACTTGTGAACAAAGCTAGCATCATGTTCACGCATAATTTCACATTTAATCATGAGATTCATCACTTTACCCAATGCATTGGAGCGCTATATAATTCCGGGCGCACCCGTCACATTTAAACATTCATATTGCGCTATATAATTCCGGGCGCACCCATCACATCATAATATTATCATTATCATGCTTGCCACATAGAACACATATCAAACATGTACATAAATAACCCATGGAAAGTAATGGGTTTCATCTCATAATAACACATTCATAAGCTTTGGGTTCCCAAAAGAAAGAGAGAACAACATACTTGATATAAGAACCATCAACCTTGAATGAGAGGCAAAAGGTGAGATCTTGAAAGAAGAGTTCTTTTGGAAAACATTTTGATGGACATAAAAACCAGTGACAAACATGTATATCCCAGAAAAGTAAATTAAATGATGAAAAAATAATCTTTGAGGGGTAACCATATCAAAAATGGAGTGAAAGAGGGAGAACCCGAAGGAAGAAAGTTGGGTTCGAGATTTCCCCTTACCTTGTACTCGAATGCCTCCTTCTCTTTAATGTCCTGTATAATGACATTATATTCATTAATTAGAAATTCCAGAACCTTTTATACATTAATAGGGTTCATTCTGGTTTTATTATTTCATATTATGTTCCTTTGGATGACTTATAGAGTTTAAAAACATTGATCGGGGATGTTCGTTTTTATGGTTTTCTTGAGCGGTCCACTTGTATTCTTAATTTTATGTTTGGGTAGATCATGGGTAAACATACAGAACTGATATTATATGTAATTAATGATATTACAGAAGCTTTAATGATTTTATAATGAGTTATATTAGATCCATGTGGCCGAATTATTAGATAAGAATTAAATGAAGATTATTTGGGCTAATTTGAGCGGTTTTTGGATCACAACCAACTCATTTTAACTTTTCACTTAGTAGTATGGACATAGGTTATTTCCAGAACTTAAAATAGAACATAATACATATAAAACATTCTGGTTCAACCATAAAAATGGTTTCATGACCAGATTTAAGGTATAAATGGAAGAAGAGAGCATGTTGTTTTTGAAGGTGATAAATTATCACCACATGAACAACGTTCTCTTTAATAAAATAAAAGGAAGGGGGAAAGGGTGTGGGGTGATATAATATAACATTAGAATCATAATATTACAGTATATATATAATACTGGATTTACAGAACACTTTGGATGAAGATAGATAGAGAGAGATCAAGAAGGAACTTGAACTTGAAAGGAAATTAAAGGAGAAGAGAGAGAGAAATTACCTTTAGAATCCTCCTCTTGAGAACCTCCTTAAAGAAGTTAGGATTGGTCTTTTGATGAGACCAGAAGCTTTTGGACGTGGGGGATGAGCTAGGGAAGGTGTTTGGGAAGAATTTAGAGAAGGCTTGGAGCTTGAGAGGTGTGAGGAAAAGAGGGAGTGAAGGGTGGCTTTTATAGTGGAGGGGAGAGGGGTTTCCTTAATATAAAATTGACTAGTTTATTAATTTCACCAAAGACAAGGAATAGTGAGTCTTGGATGACCAATAATAGTAATTTTATAATGTAATCCCGAACCAAGTGGGCTTACATCAGCAGAACATCAGCAATGACTCAATTAATGCCTTATTTAGCTTTTATTGTGAATTATCGGATTCCACTATTCATCAAAAATTCAAGTATCTTAGAAAAACCCCAAAATTTTACCCCAACCATTTTTCGACGTGTAGAATCCAAAAATGAAGTCCATTTTTCAAAAATAATTTTCTAAATATTATTAATTTAATATTTAATTAAAATCATAATTTACTTAAAAAAAACAGTTTTTAAAATTAAAACTGATTTTGCAGTTCTTTCAAAAATTAATTAGTGTCTTATAAAATTATCTAAAAACTATTATACATTGATTAAACAATTTATGAATATATTTCAGGAAAATAAATATTCTTTTAAATTAATTAATTAATTATAATTATTTATTTAGGACTTATAAAATACCAAAAACGTTTACTAAGGTCAAATTATCACTTTCTATGATGTCTAAATTTTATTTTATTATTCATAGGTAATGTTACTCTTATTTACTATTCATAAGGTTCATATTACTATTCATAAGGGTAGGTTACTATTCACCAAAAATTATTTTTATTTCATTGGACTCCAAAAACTATCTTGAACACAACCGTGAATGTTGGATTTTTTAAAATTCCAAACATAGGGGTGGCAAAATTATGTTTAAAGGTCACTTATCACTTAGTAGTTCATTATTTTGTGTTTTTATGACATAGATATAAGAAGGAAATTTTCCATTGAAAAACGTTGGGTCGTTACATTCTTCCCCCCTTAAGAAATTTCGCCCTCGAAATTTCACTTTACACAAACAGGTGAGGGTACTTCTCCTTCATTGCCTCTTCTGGTTCCCAAGTTGCTTCCTCAAACTTTTGGTTCCTCCACAACACTTTGACAAGTCGGGTTTTCTTGTTGCGTAGAACCTTATCACTTCGGTCCAGAATTTTTACCGGCTGCTCCTCATATGAGAGATCATCTTCCAACTGTACCACCTCTGAGTTTAGTACATGTGAGGGGTCTGGAATGTACTTCCTCAGTAGTGATACGTGAAACACATCATGAACTTGAGCCATATTCGGTGGAAGTTCCAGACGATAGGCCATGGCTCCTATACGATCAAGGATCTCAAAGGGGCCAATGTACCTTGGGCTTAGCTTCCCTTTCTTCCCGAATCGCATGACTCTCTTCCATGGAGATATTCGAAGGAAGACTTTATCTCCAACGTCGAACTCCAAGTCCCTTCGACGATTGTCAGCATAGCTCTTTTGCCGACTTTTAGCAGATTTGATATTTTTCTGGATGACTTGAACCTTCTCTGTCATCTCTTGAACAAGATTGGGACCAAGTAGTTTTCGTTCTCCAACTTCATCCCAACAGGTTGGAGTTCTACATTGCTTCCCATAAAGAGCTTCATATGGAGCCATCTGAATACTCGAGTGGAAGCTATTGTTGTATGAGAACTCAACCAATGGAAGGTGCTGATCCCATCCACCTTTGAATTCAAGAGAGCATGATCTTATCATATCTTCAAGTGTCTGAATAGTCCTTTCAGACTGGCCATCAGTTTGGGGGTGATAGGCCGTGCTGAAATTTAATTCAGTACTCAAATCATGTTGAAGGCTCCTCCAGAATTTAGAAGTGAACCTTGGATCATGGTCAGAGACAATCGAGAGTGGAACACCATGCAACCTCACTACTTCCTTCACATATATCCTTGCAAGTTGTTCAAGTGAGAGGTCTTCCCGAATAGCGATAAAATGGGAAGTCTTGGTGAGTCGGTCAACCACAACCCATATCGCATTATTTCCTCTTGACGTTTTCGGGAGACCCATGACAAAGTCCATAGTGACATTTTCCCATTTCCACATGGGTATAGGCAATGGCTGCATCATACCTTTGGACTTTTGCCGCTCAGCTTTAACTTGCTGACACACCAAGCACCTTGATATATATTCTGCAATCTCCTTCTTCATGTTATCCCACCAGAAGTGTTCTCGTAGATCACGATACATCTTGGTACTTCCAGGATGAATAGAGAAAGTTGAGCTATGTGCATTATCCAATAGCTCCTTCTTTATTCCGGGTGATGAAGGCACACAAAACCGCGTTCCAAACCGAATCACACCATCATCGCCGATATGTAACTCTTGCAGCTTCCCTTCCTTTACTGCATTCACCCTCTTTTGTATCTCCACATCATCCCTTTGTGCTTCCTTAATCTTCTGTTGGATGGATGGTTGCGCAATCATTTGGGCAAGGTAGGATGTATCCCCTTCCCTTACGATTCCCAAATCCATCCTTTGCATATCCAAGAAGATAGGGTCTTTCTCAATCCTCAACAAGGATAGAGTAGCAGGTTCTTTCCTTCTTAGAGCATCAACTACCTTGTTCGCCTTTCCAGGATGATAGTGAATAGAGCAATCGTAATCCTTGATTATCTCTAACCATCTCCTTTAAGGCATGTTGAGCTCCTTTTGTGTGAATATATACTTTAGGCTCTTGTGGTCGGTGTATATGTCACACTTCTCACCATAAAGGTAGTGCCGCCAGATTTTCAAGGCAAAAATCATGGCTTCCAGCTCTAGATCATGCGTCGGGTAGTTCTGCTCATGGATCTTCAACTGTCGTGAGGCGTAGGCTATCACATTATCATTTTGCATGAGTACACAACCCAAGCCTTTCTTTGAAGCATCACTGTATATCACAAAACTTTCTCCACTTTTCGGTAGTGTGAGTACAGGTGCAGTGATTAGCCTTCTCTTTAGCTCCTTGAAGCTTCCCTCACATTCATCCGTCCAGACATACTTTACCCCTTTCCTTGTTAACTTAGTTAGCGGGCTTGACAATCGTGAGAAGTTTCTCACAAAACGTCGGTAGTACCCAGCTAATCCAAGAAAACTACGGATTTCTGTGACACTAGAGGGCCTAGGCCATTCTTCAATCGCCTTTGTCTTTGAAGGGTCCACAGAAATTCCCTCTCTTGTGATCACATGTCCCAAGAATGTGACTTGATTCATCCAAAATTCACACTTTCTAAACTTGGCGTACAACTTCTCCTTTCTCAATGTCGCCAACACATGTCTTAGATGTTCTTCATGTTCCTCCTTACTCTTGGAGTAAATGAAAATATCATCAATAAACACTACCACAAATTTGTCGAGGTAATTTCTAAAGACTCTATTCATCAAATCCATGAAGATTGCAGGGGCATTAGTAAGTCCGAAGGGCATCACCAAAAACTCATAGTGCCCATACCTTGTACGGAAGGCAGTCTTCTGAATATCTTCCTTCTTCACCTTTACTTGATGATATCCAGAATGAAGATCCACCTTTGAGAAGTATTGAGCTCCTCTTAACTGATTGAACAAGTCATCAATCCTTGGGAGAGGATACTTGTTCTTTATGGTGATCTTGTTGAGTTTCCGATAATCGATACACAGCCGCATGGTTCCATCCTTCTTCTTCACAAAGAGCATTGGCGCACCCCAAGGTGATGCACTAGGGCGTATGAACCCTTTGTCCAGATGCTCTTGCAGCTTCTTCTTTAACTCCTCCAGTTCGATAGGAGCCATCCTATAGGGGCACTTTGAGATAGGAGTAGCTCCGGGTATGAGTTCAATTGAGAACTCTACCTCACGATCCGGGGGAATTCTGGGTAACTCTTCGGGAAATACATCGCCGTATTCCCTTACAATTGGCATTTCCTCAAGGTTGGAACTTTCCTTTGACTTAATCATTTGGGAGAGGTATGCTTCTTCATAGGGAATCATCACCCACACCATTGAAGGATTTCTCAAAGGAGATTCATGATCTTCCTTGCATTTGTAGAGGAGCATGGGATGGTTCGGAATATGAAAATATATTTCCTTTTCCTGACAGTTGATATGTGCTCTATATAACGAGAGCCAATCCATTCCCATTATAGCGTCGAATTCCACCAAGGGAAGTATTACGAGATTTGCCGGAAGAATCTTCCCACATATGTCAATAGGAGAAGAATCAAACACTTGGGTTGCAATGATTGCACCACTTGGTGTTTTTACAGATATCTCTACTTCAAGGTTTCGGGGCTTCGATTCTATAGTTCTAGCAAACTTGCAAGATATAAAGGAATGCGTAGAACCAGAATCAAATAAGACTTTTGCCATTCTTGAGTGAATAGGAAGTGTACCTTGTATGACTTCATTATCATGTTCCACCTCCGCAGTAGTGATGGCATAAGCCTTCCCTTGTTCCTTTGGCTTTGGTGGTTGTTGGCGCTGATTACCCTCGAAAGCTCGAGGTTTAGTGCACTGGTTTGAATAGTGCCCTAGCTCCTAACAGTTGTAGCATTGAACCACAAGTGGTTCTCTCCTTTAATCGGCTACATTATCCTTCCTTTTCATGTCTCTTCGACACTCATGAGCTAGGTGTCCTTCTTTCCCACACTTGAAGCATTTCCCCGTCCCTTTGAGGCAGTTCCCATTGTGCAACTTCCCACATTTTTGGCAAGTGGGTCGTTGTGTTTTCTTCCCATCTTTATCACTAGATCCCCCAGCTTGAAACTCCATCTTTCTTTTCTTATCACCATAGCCATGGGACCATTCTCCAAACTCCATCTCCACTTTGAGAGCACACCAAACAACTTCTTCATAACTCCCAAAGTCTCGAATTGCAAGAGCTTTTCGAAGATGTGGTTTTAATCCACTAAAGAATCTATCAATTTTGCTATCATTGTTGATAAAAAAACCCGAAGCATACCTTGAGAGCCTTGTGAAATTTGCTTCATAGGTTGTGACATGTTCTCCTTCTTTTTGCTTGAGCTCTATGAATTCTCTCTCCATCTTCGTGTGAAGAGTTCTTGGGAAGTACTTATTAAGAAACATTATCTTAAAGTCTTCCCATTCCATCTCTTCAATTTCCTCCCTTGGCTTGGTGTTCTTAATCAAAGCCCACCATTGATCAGCTTCTCCATCTAGACGATAAACGGCTAGAGTCACCTTCTCCGTCTCGGAACAGTGAAGAACAGAAAAGATCTTCTCCATGGAGTTGACCCACTGTTCCGCAACTAGTGGATCGGAAGATCCACAAAACGTCGGTGGTCGTTGTCGCATAAAACATTCGATAGCTAGCTGCTCCCTCTTTGGTGAAGGAGGACGTTCCCCATTATTATGGTTATTATTCATAACCCGGGATAATTGGGTAAGCATCGCCATGAAGTTTTGAACTCCACCTCCAAAATCATTGGGGATGTCGTTCGGGCAATTGTTGCATTGGTCTTCGCAAGAGTTGTTGGCCTGATTTCTCCTGGTTCCCACCATTTTCTAAAATAGAAAAGGTTAGAACAAAACATAAGTAAACAAGTCATGAATAACTTATCCTTTTAAACAATTATACCAAAAACATAACATATGGGATCCCTAGGTAAATATCCTTGTGTGCATATTTGTACTTAGTCTCATGCTAGAGGTTTTCATTAGGGTTCACTAATCCTAATTCCCAAATTAACTAAACCTTTCCTCTGATACCAACTATAGCGACCCGGCCTTTTCTTACATTACTATTACATCATTTCAAACATAAAAAACATAATAGTATTACACATGGAGGATCCAGAGGTTTAGTGTCTTGGGAAAACTAGGACTACACATAACAAGTACAACATCAAGCATAAAAAATTCATTTAATCTCTTCTTCTATAGCTTCTTAGTATCACTTGTCCTCTCCTTAGTACATGTAGCCACCTGAGGATATACATCAAAAGGGGTGAGCTAAAAGCCCAGTAAGAGGATAGATAAGAACAATATAGCATGGGGTGAGCATAATCATGACATAGAAAGAAGATCTTGAACATGAGAGGAGCATAAACAATAAACTTGAAATGTGGCAAAGCATAAAAATGAAACATCATGTCTTAGTGGTTAACTACCACACATACTTGTGAACAAAGCTAGCATCATTTTCACGCATAATTTCACATTTACTCATGAGATTCATCACTTTACCCAATGCATTGGAGCGCTATATAATTCCGGGCGCACCCGTCACATTTAAACATTCATATTGCGCTATATAATTCCGGGTGCACCCGTCACATCATAATATTATCATTATCATGCCTGCCACATAGAACACATATCAAACATGTACATAAATAACCCATGGAAAGGAATGGGTTTCATCTCATAATAACACATTCATAAGCTTTGGGTTCCCAAAAGAAAGAGAGAACAACATACTTGATATAAGAACCATCAACCATGAATGAGAGGCAAAAGGTGAGATCTTGAAAGAAGAGTTATTTTGGAAAACATTTTGATGGACATAAAAACCAGTGACAAACATGTATATCCCAGAAAAGTAAAGTAAATGATGAAAAAATAATCTTTGAGGGGTAACCATATCAAAAATTGAGTGAAAGAGGGAGAACCCGAAGGAAGAAAGTTGGGTTCGAGATTTCCCCTTACCTTGTACTCGAATGCCTCCTTCTCTTTAATGTCCTGTATAATGACATTATATTCATTAATTAGAAATTCCAGAACCTTTTATACATTAATAGGGTTCATTCTGGTTTTATTATTTCATATTATGTTCCTTTGGATGACTTATAGAGTTTAAAAACATTGATCGGGGATGTTCGTTTTTATGGTTTTCTTGAGCGGTCCACTTGTATTCTTAATTTTATGTTTGGGTAGATCATGGGTAAACATACAGAACTGATATTACATGTAATTAATGATATTACAGAAGCTTGAATGATTTTAGAATGAGTTATATTAGATCCATGTGGCCGAATTATTAGATAAGAATTAAATGAAGATTATTTGGGCTAATTTGAGCGGTTTTTGGATCACAACCAACTCATTTTAACTTTTCACTTAGTAGTATGGACATAGGTTATTTCCAGAACATAAAATAGAACATAATACATATAAAACATTCTGGTTCAACCATAAAAATGGTTTCATTACCAAATTTAAGGTATAAATGGAAGAAGAGAGCATGTTGTTTTTGAAGGTGATAAATTATCACCACATGAACAACGTTCTCTTTAATAAAATAAAAGGAAGGGGGAAAGGGTGTGGGGTGATATAATATAACATTAGAATCATAATATTACAGTATATATATAATACTGGATTTAAAGAACACTTTGGATGAAGATAGATAGAGAGAGATCAAGAAGGAACTTGAACTTGAAAGGAAATTAAAGGAGAAGAGAGAGAGAAATTACCTTTAGAATCCTCCTCTTGAGAACCTCCTTAAAGAAGTTAGGATTGGTCTTTTGATGAGACCAGAAGCTTTTGGACGTGGGGGATGAGCTAGGGAAGGTGTTTGAGGAGAATTTAGAGAAGTCTTAGAGCTTGAGAGGTGTGAGGAAAAGAGGGAGTGAAGGGTGGCTTTTATAGTGGAGGGGAGAGGGGTTTCCTTAATATAAAATTGATTAGTTTATTAATTTCACCAAAGACAAGGAATAGTGAGTCTTGGATGACCAATAATAGTAATTTTATAATGTAATCCCGAAACAAGTGGGCTTACATCAGCAGAACATCAGCAATGACTCAATTAATGCATTATTTAGCTTTTATTGTGAATTATCGGATTCCGCTATTCATCAAAAATTCAAGTATCTTAGAAAAACCCCAAAATTTTACCCCAACCATTTTTCGACGTGTAGAATCCAAAAATGAAGTCCATTTTTCAAAAATAATTTTCTAAATATTATTAATTTAATATTTAATTAAAATCATAATTTACTTAAAAAAACAGTTTTTAAAATTAAAACTGATTTTGCAGTTCTTTCAAAAATTAATTAGTGTCTTATAAAATTATCTAAAAACTATTATACATTGATTCAACAATTTATGAATATATTTCAGGAAAATAAATATTCTTTTAAATTAATTAATTAATTATAATTATTTATTTAGGACTTATAAAATACCAAAAACGTTTACTAAGGTCAAATTATCACTTTCTATGATGTCTAAATTTTATTTTATTATTCATAGGTAATGTTACTCTTATTTACTATTCATAAGGTTCATATTACTATTCATAAGGGTAGGTTACTATTCATAAGGGTAGGTTACTATTCACCAAAAATTATTTTTATTTCATTAGACTCCAAAAACTATCTTGAACACAACCGTGAATGTTGGATTTTTTTAAAATTCCAAACATAGGGGTGACAAAATTATGTTTAAAGGTCACTTATAACTTAGTAGTTCATTATTTTGTGTTTTTATGACATAGATATAAGAAGGAAATTTTCCATTGAAAAACGTTGGGTCGTTACAGGAAAAGATTTGGGGATATAAGGATATTTACAATCAGGTTTGAGGTTGTAGAGTTATGATAATAAATAAACGCGTTACGAGTTTTATTTATTTCATTGACTCTTATTTAAAACCCCATGTCAAATAATTAATTCCTTGACATGCACCCACGCTGATTATAAAAAATATCATTTAAAACAATATTATATCCTCAAAATCCCGACTGGAAAATCTACACTGTATGTTTTAATAAATACATGGTGTGTACTTGTTTTTCATTGAAAACTACACGGCATGTACATTCAATGTACACGGCGTGTATATCTTGTTTTCATTTATTCATTTCCTTTTCATAAAGAAAACTACATGACGTGTAATTATTAATACACAGCATGTACTTGTTTTCTATGAAAAACTACACAGCGTGTAATCTTTAATACACTGCGTGTATATCTTGTTTTTCATTTCCTTCTTCCTCCATCATTAAAATGATTTAGGCTTCCCTGAATAATTATTAAACCACGTACGGGAATAATCTTTATTCTACTTGAGATACTTGAATACACTTAGTGTGTGACACTCTAGGCCTCTTTCTCATTGGAATTAGGTGATCTTTCCCAAATTCCATGATTACTGTCTAGCAACGGGTCAAGGAACCAAAGAGAAAGAAGTTGAAGCTGCATTGACATATCACCTCATACGAACACTTACTCTATAATTTAATCCCTTTGTCTCGATATCTCATCAAGTAGGCTTCATGGCAGTGTCATAAACCTATATGCTTGATCCGTCGTTCTTTGACTTCCTGAAATAAACTCATCATTTACACCATGGACATGGAATTTAATGTGACATTTATATTTCAATCAAAGGTTCGAGATATCAACTTCCATAAATGGAAGGGACAAATCCTTCCTCGACTTATCCATTAACAACATGTCACTCGCGATGCACCCAATATACCCTACTTCCCGCCAACTGTCTGCATGATGGTTTTTGTCAGTAAATCTAAGTGTGTGAGTCATGACATGAGTTAATGATAATCTTCTAGTCTAAGGACCATTACAAATGCTCGTAGATAGAAATGTATGATGACACTAAGACATACAGAATTGCTACTGGCGGGTATGTTCTCATAATCTCCCATCTTGGAGATTACCAAGTGCGAACTCAGTGAGAGAGAGTCTCATCTTCTTAAGAGTACTCGCACATGACGGTCTGTATATTATCTGTCCTCTCATAGTATTTCATCCAACTGTATAACTTTATTTAAGAATATTGTTATAGAATTTCAAGTTTCTCATCATATCGGGGATCTTCCATGACCTTATCAATGCAATAAATATTCCAGGACATTATTATATTATAGTCATGCAGAAAAATGAACAATATATAATAAGTAAACATTCATGTAATCAAAGTATAGAACAGTTGGTTCTCAGGACACCAATCCTTACAAAGAGCACAAATTTTCCTAGATCAAAATGATTAACTTTTATATTCCAAGATTGTTAGGCTTGAACTCTAGATTTACTGATCCTTGAATTTTCATAAACCTCCATCCTTAGTTCCTCAAGTTCATTGAGATCTAATTTCCATTTTGTTCTGGCCAATGAGAGGTCATAATTTATTTTCTTAATTTCCCAAAAAGCCATATGCTCAATTTCAATAGGTAAATGGCATGATTTTCCATAAACCAGCCTATATGGTGACATTCCTAGGATGGTTTTGTATGTTGTACAATGTGACCAAAGAGCATCCAAGAGTTTCTCGAACTAATCTTTCCTAGAAGTATTGACAATTTTTTTCAAGAATATTCTTAATCACTCTGTTTTATAACTTAGCTTGACCATTGGTTTGAGGATGGTATGTAGTGGAAACTTTATAAGAAATCCCATACTTAGACATGAGTGAAGAGAATGGACGGTTGCAGAAATGGTTTCTTCAATCACTGATTATAGCCCTAGGAATTCCAAATCGAGAAAATATGTGCTCTTTCAGAAATCAGATCACAACATGATGGTCATTAGACTTGGTGTAAATGGCTTCAGCCAATTTTGAGACATAATCAATAGCTAAGAGGATGTATAGGTATCCCCTAGAGTTTGGGAAGGGACCCATGAAATCGATTCGCCATCAGTCAAATATTTCAATAACTAAGATGGGAGTGAGTGGAATTTTATTCCTTTTTGTTATTGACCCTACTTGATAACACTTAAGAAAGCTTTGAAAAAATGTGTAGGAGTTCCTTAATAGGGTGGGCTAGAAGAGACAACACTAAAGAATCTTAGAAGATGTTTTCTTAGAGGAAAAGTGACCTCCACATGCATCGTTATGAAATAATTTAAGGATGGACTCTTGTTCATATTCTGGGACACACCTCCTAATGACTTGGTCAGGGCAGAAGTTATAAGGGTTTGGATCATCAAACACATAGTGTCTAACATCATAAAGGAATTTCCTTCGATCTTGAGTCCCTGAGAATTTTGGAATGACTCCTATAAATAAGAAATTGTCTATGTCAACATACCAAGGGAAGTCAGTCATAGAGTATAGGTGTTCATCAGGAAATGAATCAGACACGGGAAGATGATTTGAGTTGTCTTTCAATTCCATCCTAGAGAGGTGATCTGCTAAAACATTTTCTACACCCTTTTTATCCTTGATTGTGAGGTCAAATTCTTGTAAGAGAAGGACAAACCTAATCAGTCTAGCCTCAGCATCTGGTTTTTGGAAGAGGTATTTTAGTACAGAATGGTTAGTGAACACAGTGATAGGGGATCCTAAGAGGTAAGACCTAAACTTCTCTAGGAAACACAATAGAAAGTAACTCCTTTTCAGTGGTGGTGTAGTTGATTTGGGAATCATTTAAGAATTTTCTTACATAAGAAATGACATAAGGAGTTTTATCACAACGTTTTCCTAACACATATCCTACAGAAAAGTCACTGGAATCACACATAAGTTTGAAAGGAAGGTTCCAATTTTTAGATTTCATAATGGGAGGAGAGGTGAGAGAGGATTTGAGAGTTGAGAATGAACCCTCATAGACTTTTGTCCAAACAAATGGAGCATCATTTACTAGGATATCACAAAGGGGATGGAGGATTGAACTAAAGTCCTTGATGAATCTTTTATAAAAACCAGTATGTCCTAAGAAAGACCTCACTTCCTTAACAGTTTCAGGTTATGGAAGTTGACAAATGATGTCAACTTTGGCTTTATTAACTTCAATCCCCCTACCTGAGACCATATGGCCTAGATCTAGTCCCTCTTTAACCCTAAAATGGCATTTTTCACAGTTTAGGAACAGATTATTTTCTTCACATCTTGACAAGACTCTCTCCACATTCCTCATGCATCCCTCAAATGTATCCCCAAACACAGAGAAGTCATCCATGAAGACCTCAAGAAAATCCCCTACGATGTCTGAGAAGATTCCCATCATGCACTGCTGAATGGTTTCAGGGGAATTGCATAACCCGAAGGGCATGTATTTGAAGGAAAAGGTGCTGAATGGACGGGTGAATGTAGTCATCCCTTGATCTTCTAGGGATACCTCAATTAGACTGTACCTCGATTACCCATCTAAGAAATAGTATAAGGCAGTACCTACCACTCTCTCAAGGACTTGGTCAATGAATGGTAAGGGGAAATGGTCCTTCTTGGTAAATGAGTTTAGCTTCCTATAGTCAATGCAGACTCTCCAGCCACTACTCACCATAGTTGGAAGAATCTCTCCATCCTTATTGGTTACCATTGTGACTCCTGCCTTCTTGGGAACCACTTGGATTGGGCGGACCCACTCAATATTATCTATGAGATATATGATACCAGCTTTTAACAATTTCAGAAGTTCCTTCCTTAATACCTCCATGAGATTAGGATTGATTCATCGTTGAGTTTGATGACATGGATTTTAATTAGATTCCAGAACAATCCTATGAGTCCTGATAAGTGGGCTAATCTCAGGAATATCATACAGGGTCCAACCAATGGATTTCTTATATTTTCTAAGGACATCTAGAAGCATCCTCTCATTATTGGCTTCAAGGTAAGAATATATGACAATAAAAAGTGCTTGATTGTCCCCTAAGAAGGCATACTTGTGTGCAGTAGTAAGTTCCTTCAATTCAATATCAGGTTGATTCAGAATTTCAACAGAGGATTGGGACATTGGAGCAAGATCAATTTTGTTTCCTAGAGTTTTAAATTGGACTGATTCCCTGCATGTAGATGTTCCAGCTACTAGATTGTCTTGATTAGTTTTAGGGAAGGAAGTTAGAGTGGTCTCAATGAAAGTGGTTTCTTGAAAGGTTTCACTAATTGTTGGACCTAAGACTTCATCATAAGAGAAATTTTAAAATGATTCAAGCCATGGATATAAACTTCCTTCATGTGAATAAAGGAAATAAATCTCATCCTGACTTAAAAATTCATCAAATATTCCTTTATGTTCTATAGATTAATTATCAATGCTTCCTATCATGTTTACTTCATGAATGTCCTCTTCATCCCCTATTTGTGATCTTGTATTATAGATGTTCAAGTCTAGACTCATGTTTCCAAAGGTGATGGCCATGTTCCTATTTTGAACTCGAATAACAGAGTTGATTTTTTCAAGGAATGGATGACCAAGGATGATTGGGGTTTGTTCCTTATTTCCTAAGTTTTGATGGTCGTCAAGGACAATGAAGTTAGCAGGGTAGATGAAGTTTTCAACATTTACCAGAACATCCTTTAAAATCACCTTTGGAACCCTAATGCTATGATCAGTAAGTTAAAGTGTGACAGATGTGGGTTGTAGCTCTTCTAGGCCTAACTGACAGTAAACATCATAGCGAATGATATTGACACTAGCAGCTAGGTCAAAGAAGGCCTTGAAAACTTTTCTCTCTCCTAGTTCAACATTGATGAAAGGGAAACCCGAGTCTTTCAACATAGGAGGAATGGTCCCTTGAATGGTGGTACTCACATTAGTATCCAAAATCATTTGGTTTATATGTTAAAATTTTCATTTAAAAGTGCACAGGTCATTAAGGTACTTTGAGGAGGAAAGTATGGTTTGGATTGCATCAAGAATAGGAATGTTCAAATTGACATGTGATAATATTTCCCTTAATGTTTCACTCAATTCTGGCTTGCTTTTCCCCCTCATGTGTTGAGGAAATGGTGCAGGTTGTGGGGTTGTTTTTTGAAGAGTTGTTTATTTGACAATGTTATCATGTTTTTCAGTTTGATCATTTGGTTCATTTGAATTTTAATCCAAGTATGAATCTTCAGATGGGTTCTGAATAAGTTTTTCATGTTTTTCAATTGATTTCCCACTTCATAAAATAGTCACAACCTTTAGTTGTTCATGATTTGTTCGAGTACAGCTTGACTCTCCCCTTAAATTTGAAGATGGTACCGCCTGAGTAGGCATGGGTTCCTTTCCAATTTTTATGGATTGATGTTCTTGTTTAAGGGAAGATACATCTGAGTTCATCCTTTCCATTTTTTTTTCATAGTTGTTCTAGTAGGATTTGTGGAATAGTTTGGGTTGGTTCTTGAGAAGATAGGTTTATCCCAAGGGATATTTTAGAGGTGTGATGGTTTATTGAAAATGGACCAATGGTTGTTGGTATTGGATAGGTTGGGTTTCAAACTTGTTATGGGTTTGATAGATCTGATGGGGTTAAGGATTTTGTCTTTGTGGTTGGCTAGGTTGTTGGTTATCTTTCTAGCGGAAGCCTGGGTGGTCATTATACCTTGGGTTGAAGTTGTTTTGGTATTGAGGCTTTTGAAAGTTAAAATAATTTACTTCCAATAGGGGTACTCCAAAAATAACATCCTTGATAGATGTAATGGTTGGGTAGTTGTCTATCTTATGGTCATATTTTTCACAAATTGTGAAAATAGGTTCTACAGTTTGGATTTCATGGACATTCCTAAAGTCTATCTCTTCAACATTCCTAGAGAGTTCTGTGAGTTTAGAACTAAGGATTTCCTCTTCTCTAAGTGTATTAATTCCATTAGTTCTTTGTGGATTTTCAGAATAAGGTGAAGTTCCCCATGTTTCGTTTTTTTCAGAAAGGATTTCCAGATACTCGTAAGCATCATTTGGGGCTTTTTTTAAAGGTTTCATTACACATCATGTCAATGAAGTGTTTGTTCCTCGAACCCAAACCTTCATAGAAAATTATCACTTGTTCTGGAATAGAAAAACCATAGTGTAGAACCATGTTTAGAGTGTCTTTGAATCTCTCCCATGTTTCATAGAATGACTCTCCCTTTTTTCAAATAAAGTTTTGGATACTCTCTTTAAGTGAAATTGTTTTGTGGTGGGGAAAGTATTTTTTGTAGAATTATCTTTATAGTTGGTCCCAATAGTTGATAGATGATGGTATCAAATTGTTTAGTCAATTTTTATCTCAATAATTTAAAGAAAAGGTAAATATCCTCAACTTATCTGATTCTAGTTGATGTTGGGGACACATGGTTTCTACAATGTCCTTGAACTCCTTAACGTAAAGGTAGGGCATCTCGAACTCCATTCCATGGAATGTGGGAAGGTGTTTTAGGACATGGGGTTTAAATATATAATTGTAATATCCTAGGTAATTGTGTCTAATGCCTGAGGGGGCATTGGTCCTGGCATAGGTAGTCATTCATGGTTTGATCGACCACATTCCCCAAGTTTGGGGCTGCCTCATTTGGATTCCCATTTTGGTTTCCACCCGGGTTTATGAGTTGGTTTATTTGAAGACCTTCCATTGAAATGGGATCAATTTTGGACTCTATAATATCAATAAGATTAAGATATAATGGAAATAATACCCTAGGTTCACTTGACTCCCCAGCCCTAGGACATTCCACCCTAACTAGACTGTTTGATTGATTGAGGGTGTAGGCAGACATGCACCAAATAAAAAACAACGAGAAAGGGACAAGATAAGATATTTTGGGTGAGAATATAATAAATGTGGAATAATGTAATGGGTGTTGATATTAATTACTTGGGTCCCTTGAAATGGTGCCAAAATTTGATTCACGCTCAAATTTACCCAGAGAAGAAGGTAGAACGGTCCTTGTAGTCTAGCTTGGGTTGTCGAATCCTCAGATACCTAAGAAGTAACCTACAAAAACGTACATTATATGGACTGTTTTTTTCTATGAATTGGCCAAATTGGGTTCATTTAATATAGTTTTAAACTAACTCTAAGATACTTAAGTGAATTTAATTTAAAAGAATGAGTCGGTCCTAGGTTATCACTTGGGGTGGGTTGGACATATACCCTTTTCAATTATTTTAATTTCTTATATTTGAGATGAGTTCATTTAAAGAGATCAAAAAACTTCATCACTTACTAATTTTATACCAACACACCATAATACTAATCACCTATACAGTTGGATGATCAAATTTATTATCACTCCAAGTTAAAGGTTTGTATTAGCACTTGAGGTATGTGGCCTTAAAATTCAACAAGGACGAAGAAGTTTTAAAATCATCAAATAAATATCTCAATTAAAAGAAGTGATTATACATTAATGGGGTGATAAATAACATCCAATACACCCCCTTTCTACTCCCTTGGATCAACCCATAAGTGGGTTATCCCTCCATTGATGCTATGGTCTCAATGTAAGCGGGACGTAGACTCATAAGGGAGGAATTGAAGAATTAAAGAAAACAATAAAAAGAAAATGATCACTCCACTGTTGTGTAAATAATTTCACAAGGTTTGGTGTAAATAAATTCACACCTTGAGGAAACGGTATCAAATTAAGATGAATAATAATAGAATAATAGTATAATAAGAACTTTTATTAAGTAATTTGGATGAATTAAAACAACTTACATGTGAAAGACAAACTTGAGACAACAAAATCACAGCATAACATTACAATAAAAGAAAGATCAAAATATGGTAAACTCCTCCACCAAAACTGCCTTAAATAGGAATTTAAATATTCTTGGGTCGAGCTCCCAAAATTACAAAGGATCCCACTTGAGTATGGTAGGCCTAGGGTGGTGGAAAGTAAGGGAGAGGATACTTTTCCACCCTAGACCCGAAGTTGCAGCCAGCTTGCTTCCACCAAAAAGAGGCACCTGTAAGGCTTTTTAGATGGCAGAATTGGAGTGTTATATAGAAGAAAAAAATGTATCTCTAGATATCCCATATCTCTCTGTAAAATTTCACCCCAAATTAATATGTAGTTTTCTAGATATGTTTAAATTAGTGGGCTTCTTTTATGGGACTCAGAATCTGGCCCAGAATTTTATCTCAAAATTGGGCTACCTTAATAGCCACCATGGAAGCCGAACTATCACTATATCCTAAAGAATTATTTGTTACTATATATGTTTTCTATAAACCCACAAAATTTGGGTTTCATTGGGCCAGTATGTTGGGCCCCACATTCTCATCATTGGGCTGGTGTCCAATCTGCCTTCTCTATAATTGTTTGCATGAAATCCTATTTTGGTGGTCTTATAATGTGAATCTTCCAACACTCAACAAGTATGAATTGTTCCCAATATAATTAGAAACCTGAAAATTAAATATGAAAATAAAATAAAGATCATTGGGTACTTTAAATGATTTTCAAAAATGTACCACATAATAGTGTATTTTAAGAAGGAATTTCAATCATAATGTGAAATGATGTTCAAATTGTAAAATGCACTAAAATGGTATTTATGAATAATAAATCACATTAATATTATATATATTAACAATGAATAATAGCCTCATTTAGTGGATAATCATTTGGATATCCATTTCTTTACATTTCCTATAAAATTTTGTTTCTATTGTTATTTTTTTCTGTTTTTATTTTTTCCAGATGACTTGGGATTTATTTTTTAAAAAGAAAATAATAAGTTCATATTTTTAATATGGTTTGGAACATTTTTATTTTCTCTTTTTATAAGATCTTTTAAATTTTTTCTCAAATAAAAAAAATTACCACCATATTTGAAATTGTATTATGTTAATGATAAAGGGCAAAATACTATTATTGGATTTTAAACTAAAAAATAATCCTATATTATCTAAATTTCATTTTAAACTATCATTAAATAAAAATTTAATTTAAAGTCAATGTGTGGGGTGTGGTTTATTTGGGAATACATACTGGGTTTTTTGTTCATGATTATAAATATATATATATATATATATATCTTTTAGTTTTAGATTTACAATCTAGTCACTCATGGAGTAGTTATGGTATAACAACCATGTATTAACATATATTTATATTACATAATTTTTTTATGAATTTTAATTACATTATATAAACACATTCTTGATGACCGTAATAGTTTAGTGCCTTTTGAAAATTATAAATCAATCTTTTAATTTGGTTAATAATCTTTAATGTTTCCCACTAACATATTCCCATTTAGTACTCCTCATGGGAATACCCAATATAAAACCATACTTTATAACTTTGGGAAAGTAAATATAAGATATGGAAAGTTTAAATGCTCAATAAGGGTAAGAAATGGAGATACTTAAGAATAACATGATCATAAGGGTATGATAACATGATCATAACATTTGAAAAGTATACCCTAAATATCAAATATCATAATCATGAGCATAAAATGATTGGTATTTAATAAGACATGAATAATAATATAATCAAATAACATGTTCCATGAGAGCATAATATGGGCATAAGAAATAGATTTGTGGAGTACACATCCTCTTATAATAGTGTGAACGTATATAAATAGAAATATGTTCACTCATTTAGTTAAGTACATGAAATTAGACACTCGTATAATCTTATGGACATGAAAACAGGTCTATGCATAACATTATCGACATGAAGGTTAGGTTGACACATAAAATTTTGAACATATAATCAGTTTTATGCATAACATTTTGGACATGAAAGACAGGTCCATTCATAAAATTATGAACATGTAATCTGGTTTACACATAAGATTTTGAAAGCATAATAAGGTTCACACATAACATTTTGAACATTTAATTACGTTTATGAATAAAATTATGAACATGTAATAAGGTTCACACATAACACTATGAACATGTAATCAAGTTCACACATAACATCGTTAACATTTAATTAGGTTCATGCATAACATATTTACTCATGAGTTATCAATTGTTACACAATGCATTAGAGGGAGATATAGGTCCCACCCATAACATAATTAAAATAATACAAATTTGTTCCACAAGATCATAAAAATTCATCATATCATGACCCATTAAATGAAATGGGCATAATAAACATTTAATTTTATAATAACCCGTGAAAAGAAGCGGGTTACATAAGCATTTTATCATGGTATAAGCCATGGAAGTGAAACGAGTTTCAAAGAATCATTTCATAAAAACAAAAAAAATCAGATAAATAATAATAGTAGTTTCCTTAGATCATATCCCTATTAAAACATAAATTATATCAAAGGATATCATCTTAGATAGAGACTGATTTTTGAAAGATCACTTGGAACGTTTTTTAAGGAAAATAACTTTTCTTTTAAAATAAATTTCATAAAACATCTTAAAAATCCTTTTATTTGAAAATAAAATTGGAAACTTATAAATAAATCATTAAAAATTCATTTAAAACATTTCTTGAGGAAAATATCATTTCCTCTTTGAAAACACTTTTATAAACATAAAATATTTTTAAAATATTTTTATTTGATTTGTCTAAAAAAACAATAAATTAATCCTTAAATAAATGGTTGGTAATGATGTTGGAAAATTCTATTCATGTTGTACATGAAAAAAACAAATATTCCTTTCATATTTACGATAAAATCCAAACATGAATTTTTTATAATAAAAAATGAAGATTCTATTAAACTATTTTTGGTAAAAAGTAAAACATGGATAAAAATTCATTTTAAAAATAATAAGTTAGTAATAAAATATTTTTGAAATCATTTTTTGAAAACATTTTTTGAAAACATGGTTTAAAAAAACAGATTTCCAGCCGAAGAGGGAAATAAAGTTGGATTTTCATAAAAAAAATTCTTAATTATATTATGTGAAAAAGAGTAAAAAAAATTAAACCATTAATTAAATATATCATGAATAACCATAGGGGAATAAATTTCATGTTAATTATGGAGTGATATATTATAAGTTTTTATCATTTGAAACATAATCATAAATAATCCTGATAAATGATTAGATTTTAACATAATATCATTACCAATTTGGTAACCTTGAATCGAAATACCCCGGAATAAATAGTATAAAATGGAACTTTAAATATCATGAGGATATATAAATTCATGATATTAAATTTCAAATGGGTTTTATATACTCCTCAAGAAATAATATAGGTGTATATAATAAAAAACATCTCAAAGAAGAAAAATTGAGACAAAAGTCCATTACTGATTTGGTAACTTTTAAACCATAAACCCCATGGAATAGAGATACTAAAATTTATATTTAAAACCAAATAAATTTTAGGATAATAATCATAAAATACATTAATGGGTAGTATAAACACCACATATATGAAATAGTTGGTGAATATGGCATGTGTCTCATAAAAGTAATAAGTTAGACGAAAATAGCGTACCTTAAGTCATAACATCTATCATACTCATTCAACCCACTTGTATAATAAATATAAGTTTATTATACATATATTACAGAACCATATAAATAGATATCATATCATATATTATTTTCTTATTAACTTTTATTACCCACTTATTAACGATTTCTTGTTAAAGTTATATCTAGGGTAATAACATATTTTCTTTCCATATCTATTTTGATTCGTTACTTTAGGTCCTATTACTTTATTCGTGATTTAATAATCTCTAGAATTTAAACCATTATATAAATATCAAATATATTTCATATATATTTTTCATAACTCGACTCGGGTTATCCCTTAACCCGTCACCTGAGCCGGTCTGCAGAAAAATGGTATCAAAGAAGGTTCTTTTTATTTGGGGTTTATAGTAGAAGGAGATTAGGACTATCAGGGATTAGGAGTTAGGTTATGGGTCTATTCTTAATCCCCACCTCTCATGAAGAGACCTGATTTACCATGGGTAGTACGGGTTTTCAGTCTTTATCTTGGGTTATTTGGATTGAAAAATGATAATGGAGGTGATCTGGGGTCACATTGTGACCCCACATCGAGTAGTGACCCATGTGTATCCCAAGTGCCTGGTAAAAGCTCCTCCTTGTTATTGATTCCTACTTGGGGCATGGATCACTACCATGTCACTAGGTTAAGAGTTATTGCTAGTTCCTCTTTTTAGTCATTCGGTGTATGTTGTGCTCAGTCCTGGTTTTTGTGGTGTAGGCGGTTTTGAAAATGAAAATGGTTTTGAAAATGAAAGTTATTTTCATAAAATGGTTTTAAATAAATGAAGTGAGTTTTAAAGGAAAAATGTTTGAATTGAAAATTTGGAAAATGTTAGGGCTTTTATGGGCAAAAAAATGATGTAACCTTTTTTCATTATTAAATAATGTCAAATGTGTGTGGGTATGTACGAAAAGTGAATGGGGGAACTTATTCATGGATAATGTAAGTGGAAGTGGATAGATGAACATGTGGAAGTTCATGAGATGTCATGGGTGGTTGATTGAAATTAGAGGCTTGGCCATATTTTTCCAAAGTGAATTCAAAAGTGATAAATTATTTTAGAAATTAGTTTTTCTTGAAAATTGTGATTTTGAAAAAGATTATTTTTGTTATGTTGGTATTTTTTTGGCTTCTGGGGTGGTTGTCTCAACTCGGGGTGTGCTTTTCGAATTATATTTTGGCTTGATACTAGTTTTGGATTATGTTATTTTTGTTGTTAGGAGTATGCCACCTAGAAAGGTTCCTAATGTTTCTAATGATTCATGCTCAGTTTCTAGTTATTCTTAGGTTTCTATTGTCCTTTTAGGTTTTTGAGGTATGTTAGAGGTATTGGAGTGGTTTGATGTAAATATAGTGTGATTTCAGGTTGTTGGGAACTCTTGTGGTTGTTAAAGTTTATTTCGTCTTGGGTTTTTTGAGGGTCCAGTTTTGGGCCAGTGGAGATTGGTTGTCTCTTTTTCATTGGGGTTTTGGGTGAGTTTAATGGAAGAGGGTTCCCCTTATGGCGAGCAGGGTGTGCTAGAGGAATCTTTTTCTGAAGAATATCGTGTGTTGGTGTTGGATTACAGTTTGTCAGACTGTTCTCTTTCGTGCCACTAGTATGGTCGGTTCGGGTATTCCAAGTCATCTTGTTTCATCCCTCTAGAGTCTTATCGTCATTGTGGCCATTCGGTTCATTGGGGTAGGTCATGTAAGAAGCATCATTCGAGGAAGTAGTTATCATCGGGTGAAGCTAGTGCTTCACAATGAAGCATAAGATGCATTATCTATCAAATCTCTAGCCCCAGGTCTCGGGGTGAAGATCATGCAAAGTCAAGAGTTACTGGGGGTGTGTTGAACATTGTCTTAGTTATATTTTCCATAATGGGATGGGAATGTTTAAGTTTTATCATTATTATCTTTCATCCATCATAGTTTCTTAAATCGTTCGTTTTTTCTTAAGGTGAGTTTAGCTCTTGTGTGGGTTGTTTTAGTGGTTATCATTTTGGGATGTTTGGGCTCTATGATGTGGGTGGATAGTTTTTTGGGTCCACCATCTTAAATGATTTCTTCTTGGGAATTTCCTACTAGTGTTGTGGGTTTTGGCTGGTGTGGAGAATTTTTTGTTCCGGTGGTGATGTGTCCACCCTTGTGTGGATGGCCATTGGTTCTCCCATGAAGTTTTCTCATCCCATTGTCCTGGAATTCCATATTGTTTCATAGTAGGTTTACTTCTTCAATGTTTTTTGAGGAATATTTTTTCTTGGGCTAAAGAAGTTTTGAAATTTCGGGTTGGGAGTTCCTAAGTTGGCCCCCCTGGGGGTAGTGTGTTTGGGGTTTTTAGGTTTTCAAGATAGTTGAGTTCCTTTGGTGGAGAGAACCCTTTTGTGTTCTCTATAAATGTTGGGCTTTAGTTTCTTTATGAATTGGTTACGTGTGACCTATGGAGAGTTTGTTCCTAAGATTCTTGTTTTTTCTCAGTCCTTGTTGGGCACAGACTTGAGTTTTGGTTACCGTTTGACTTGGTAAAATTCTAGGGGAAGAAAGTGTCTATAGTGGGGATAATTGTCACACCCCTACCTCATATACTCATTTATTTTATCCTTTTATTAGTCTTGGATTGTTTAGATGAGGTTTGGGTTTGAGTCCTAGTCGAAATTTTGAGTTTTCTAAGTATTTGGGATGTTTTCCAAGGGAGCATGGTTACCGCACTGTTAGTTATAACCATGTTTCTTCGACATGAATCTGATGCACTCATATAGAACCAACTACAAGTCTTTCGTACAACCACAAGGTAGGTTACAGGTAACTGTGTGAGTGTGTTACCATAGGCAGAGAGGCCCGCATAGTTACCGCATGGTTTGGTAAACCATGTGGCCAAACCGTGTGGACTTTCCAGGTCATTAAAAATTCCTTTTCTTATTTCCCTCTCTAAATTTTTTTACTCTAACTTAGGATCCTACTCCGCCCTCACATTTTGGTGCACTAGGGGGTCCTCTCAAACCCTCTTTCCTTTCTTCTAATCCTCTATGGTTTCTCCTCCTTCATATTTTAGGTAAAATTTTAGGGTTTTTTTCTATTTTCTCCCTCTTTCTACCATCCTCCCCTTTTTACCTTGGTTTCTTTGGGTTTTTATCCTTTTGGACAAACCCTGGTGTTTAGGGATTTGGTGTGGGTGATGTTTCTTTTTATTTATTTCATGCAAATCATCCATGGGGTCTTATTATCCTTATCCATGATGTTTCGTTCCATACACACATGATTTGAGGTAAGCATTTCCAACATTTTCCTTTATAGAAAATTCCATGAGAATGTTCATGTTTATAATTAATTTATAGATGTTATTCTAACCTCTATTATAACTATGTATTTATTCAATTAGTGTTTTCATGTTGTTAAAATTTACAAAAAATAGGTTTTCAAATATATTCATGTGAAATACCTAGGTTTTTGGAACCTTGGGTGTTTATTTTAAATGGTAGTTTTCTTATAAAGTGAATTAGGGGGTTTATGAAATTTGTTTCTTTTTTTTTGTTTTCATGTTATGGGTTTTTTGTATGTTTGGTTTGTTATGTATATTTTGGGTGATTTTGTAGTGTGAATTTTGAATTAAAATGTTTGGAAGGTGTTTTGTGGTTTCAATAAGAGAAATTGGGTTCTTTAAACCATGTGGTTTATGGGATATGGTTTTAAATAAAATGGTGTTTTATGGAAATAGTTCTTTGAGTGTTTCTTGGTTGTTTTTTATGCCATTAGATGTGTCCTCAAATGAACATGGTGCTATAAATTTGTGTTTTCTTGAAAAAATCGGTTTATTAAATGGCTCGTGTGTTCTAAATTAGGTTGATTTCATTGGGTTGTTTCTAAAAATCATTATAAATGTGTTTCCCAAGGTTTGTCATGTCTGTAATTTAAGGATGATTTGGTGTGAGTTTGGAACTCAGGGGCCTGTTAGGCATTGTAAATTTGTTGCGGGGGGTTTGTATGATGTATTGGTAAGTATATTTGGTTTTATCAAGTTAAGAGACCATTTTTAACTTCCAACTCAAAAGTGATGTTTGTGTTGACTTTTAAAAAGTATTGTGTTTTGGAAAACATGTGTTCTCTATCAGCAAATTGAAATTGTTTGTGAAATGATTTAAACATCTATATGGTATAGTGGCCCAATTGGAACCTTTGAATGACATGAAATGTTTATGTATATATATATATGGGGAACCTTTTTAGGATGGATTTCTCATCATGGATTATCATATATTGGTGTCTGTTTTTGGGATAGGTAAGTTAAGTGATGAAATATTAGTTGAGCCATGTGTGTGTTATACTCCTACTTACACACCATTATTACTGCCAATATGGGTTATTGGGCATCTTATAGTTGATTGAGTGGTGGTTTCTTCCTATCCTCCTTTATATGGGTTAGTACCCTCTTGGATTTGTAGACAGGTCCATAGGGATGTGCCACTAGTGAGGTCGGGTTAATGAAGATAGTTGGTTATTGACTTAGGGGCTTCACCATACACTGTAATGTGGTTTATAACCAAGTACATCCAGGGGGCTTCTAGGTATCTTTAGGATCTCCCATGGTTATTATTGTATTTCTTTTTTATTTTCTATTATACTTGTATTTAGCCTATTCGATTTATATATTTCTTTTCAACACAGCCTTGGTACCACTTGTCTTGGTTTTATGTTATAAATTTTCAATTGGTTTTGGAAATGATATGTAGCGTGTACTGGATTTTTAAAATGGTAAAATAATGTTTTTTATTTAAGATGTGAAAACACTACTTTCATTACTATATTTCAAACTTGTGTAAATGGTTTGTTTTAGGAAAATAGATTCTTGGATTAAGTGGTTTATCTTGTCTTTCCTACTGATAATTTCAGTGGTCAGTCATATTATACCTTTTCATATGCATGTTACTTATTTCTTGGGTTATCCTAGTTTGCTGATTAGTCTTAGAGAATCTTTATTCTTGTGGTTGGAGGCGACCAAGGGGTTGCATGCAGATCTTATGGTTGTGGTTTGGTATTTCTTATTGCATTTTTTCGATCTATTTATTTGTATCTTTTGACTAAAAAATTATGTTATTTTTGTGTGGTTTAGTTGTTTAGTCATGCTACGTCATCAGTTTTTTCGGTTTATTTATCTGTTCTGTGTTTTTTTTGGGCTGAAATCATTCCCTCTTGTGTTGTATTTGATGCCTAGCACTTGTTTCCTGCCCGTGGGGATCAGGAACGCCCATTGGTCCATGTCGTGGACCAACTCAGGTGACCATTTCAGGGTTGAACTAGGTTGGTTCATGATAATATTTATTTATAGTAACCCATAAAATTTGGTAATGAAAAATTAAATACACCATTAATGGAGACGGTAGGTTGTACGTATGCATGAATGATGTTTCCATATTCATATCATATTGAATGAAAGAGATGTAAATGATACATATATATAAATATATAAATATATATATATATTATAATTAAATTATTATTTTTATGTCATATATATCACATTTGTTAATTAAACTCTTCCCTAGTACATTTCATGTAAATCATTAATGAATCACATCGCTTCAGGAGGCTCTGGTCCGCCGTACACATAGGTGATGTTGTCGTATTCCAATAAAATGAAAATCATGAATTAATGTATGATATAAAAATTAAAAAATAATGATAATATTATTAATATCATCAATATCATAGTTAAACATTATTTCAACCATTATTCCCAACCTTGAGAGGTGGTAACGGAAAAATCAAACAACATTGGTTCGCGAGGCGGCAGTCTGTCGTACACACGAACAATGATTTTATAACCCATTTTGTGGGAGTGTGTTTAGATTTAGGTAATACCATAAAAACAACAACATATAAGTTTAAATAATATAATGAGGTTATTATATAATCACTATATAAAAATAATTGAAGGGGGTTGATCAAAAAATAAAACAAAAATGTTTGTTGCTGAACGTTAACTATTATTCGAGTATCTTCTTTTTTCACAAAATTCCTTATATTATTGTATTTAATACCAAATTATGTTTTATAGGGTGATATTAGAAAAGTTTAAAAGTCATTTGTGTATAAATTTGGTAATCTAAATGGATTGAGAGTTGGTGATAATAGGGGATAGTGGGTTCCCTTTTATAGCTAAGGAGGAGTGGAATTCTTGTAAATATTCAAAATTATTTACTATTGGGAGGTATAACTTACCTCATGTGGCACCAAAATTGAGTAATAATGGAGGGTAGGGTTATATTGGTTTATAAACTCCCCCAAAATAAAAAAAATAAATGCATTTTTAAAATTTTATTCCTTAATATCTATGTTTTTCTATTTTTTACCATTTTTGGTTTTATTAAGGTAACTAATTTTCTTACCTAGGTGATTCATCTATTAGAACTAAATTAAAATGAGACTTATTAGAAACATTATACCCATTTCTTATAAATATGATATCTATTATATAAAATAAAAATATCATATGTGTTGTAAATTAATTTTAACAGAAGCGCACGTAATGCGCAAAAAACTGCTTTAACCCTAACTACACTATCAATGTTTTTACTATTAATGGTTTAATATGTTCATTATAAAAGATAAATTGGCACATTTAAAGACCATAGATTATATTTATTAACATTTCAAAATAACCTATCAGAAGAAATTATTTTTAGTAATTTTAATCCATTTAATAAGATATCAGTTATTATAAAATAACATTAATGTCAATTTTGACATTATTTATTTAATTTAAATTTGTTAAAAAATAAATAAAATGATTGAATTTAAATATATTAAGTTAAAACCTATGTTACCTGATATATTCATCTAAAAAATTAATATAATACAATAATTTATTTAATTTAGCTCACTTTTAATATTTTTAGTATCATTTATTTTAGTTAATTTTTAAAAAAATATTTCATGTGTTGGTGTTTCGTAATCATTTAAATTAATTATTTTATCTCCAAAAACTAAAATAAATTATCATGATGAAAAAATTATGTATATTTAAAAATAATATTCATAATTGAACATATGATGTTTTCTCTAGCCCAAAGCTCTATAAAAATTAAAGGTAATGAATGTTACTTTTTTGTCTTTTTCTTTAATAAACTTATTATATAGTTAAATTTCATGTAATAGTATCTGCATAACTCATAAAAATAGATCCTAAGGTGGTAAGGGTCAAAATATATCCTCTAAATGGGTTTTGAAAAATTTGGTAGGTAATTTTACACCTTATATTCTATGTTTAACCACTAAGTACACTCGTTTGTTCATTAATCATTAAAATTAATTTTATTTATTTTCACTAATAACTTTGTTTAAAAAATAATTTTTAATTGTTAGACCTTATAAATTATTATTATTATTTAAAATATGGAAGGAATTTTTTGAAATTCAATCCACGTATTTGGAAGAATGTAATTTAAAATGAATCTCATAGACATGATGAGTAAAGTGAAAATGGTCAATGGTTTACAATTTTTTTATATCAAAATCAAATATTAAAATGACTCCAACTAAATACATTGTATTAATATATTTATAATTGGAATATTTTGACATTAAAACCAATTCAAAATATAGTGTAACCCTATAATATATTTAAATGAAAAGGAAATTTTAAAATAAAATTCAATATTTTAAACTATTCATCAAAATAATGAAACTTCTCAAAAAAATACAAACATTTCACCCTAATATAATTTTGATATTATTATTTAAAAATTAATTTTATTATGTAAAATAAATTTTCTTAAATTGGTAAACTCCAATTTTAAATAATGCGCATCATGTATGATTAAATTGTCTTTTTGAAAAGATATTTTTTATAGAAAAAATTTATTTTTTCTTTTAAATGATTCTAATTTTATTTTTAATCAATAGATAACTAATAAACATGTGAGAACTATATATTTTCATAATTTATTTGATCCTATTAACTCACACCATTCTAATGTATAGGTGAAACTATTATATTAAATAATAATATTAATAGTATATTATATTTTCTTAAACCTCTATATTGTGTGTAACACAACACAAACTTCATGTTTCATGTATAGAAAGCTAAACTCAGTGTAACATTTAGTTAAATATTAAGTTGGTGTTTTGTATAAATGAATCTTAACTTCGTGTAGTTTTCAAAGAAATACCATAAAATAATTTTAATTTATTCAAATAATAATAATTCATAAAAACTTGGGGTGTTACATTCCACCACCATTGAAATGGATTTCTCCATCAAAATTCTTCTGGGTCATCAAAGAGTTAATAATTGAAATTTCCTTTCATCAAAACCTACATCATAAAAATTAATACTAAAACTTCCTTTAAAATGTGAAGGTTGGAAGAAAAAAATAATTACCCAAAGTAACTCACAACTAGGTTTCCATATAGGAGAACATATGTGGGAATTTAATATTTGGACATGGAAGAAAATCATAAATAATTATAGAGAGTGATAGAGATCACTAATCACATGAAATTTGGTGATCTAGAGAAAGTTAATAACCACAAAACCATAAATTGGTGATGATCTAAGGAACTATTTGATTCATCATAAATGAAGGTTCTAGGATATCATTTTTGTTTCAAGATCCATTTCCTAAAGTTGAATAATTTTCACTACAATATATACTTACTTAATTTCGTTCTATTTCATTATTACAATCTCACCCTTGGTTTGTGACTTGATCAATTTACACTTCATCTCTTACTCTGAGAAAGAAAGGTAGATTTTTTATGCTGAAAGAAAAATCAGATCATAAGATCCATAGATAGAATGATAGGTCATTATATCTATATTTTATTATCATAAAAGAAAAATGGTTAGAATAGGTTATATAATATGAATAATTCTTTATATGGTGAAATAATAAATTAATATCTAAACCCGCATTCAAATTTCAACATTAACCATTTCATAATTGGTTACCCTTATGATCCTTTAAATATATTAAAATCCAAAACATGAGAAAGAAGGTGACTAAATTTATCAAAATCAACTTAACATTAATCCCCCATATACCATAAAGTGTCTCTTGATTATCACATACACAATATTTTAATACCTTCATCATGCATTCTCTTTAAGCATGGTAATAACCTAAATCACCATAGAACCTTAATTAAAATAATAAATGTTTCTCATTATTTTTTTAAAAACCTTAAATTATTGAATATATTCCATATATCTGCTATTTTTATAAACTCCATCAATGATTTCATAAACTACTTTTTCAAAAAATCCTTCATCAGTTCAAAGGTAATCTATACTATCCAATTTACATTATCCATATCAATAATCTCTTTATCTGTACTAAACATCATTTTTTCATCCTTAGGAACCTTTTAAGGGTTATATTCCCTTAAACATAAAATATATCCCCTCCATTAAATCAACTTTCAAGGTCATAAGTACTATTAAAAATATTTTTTCAACTATTTGATGGAAAATTTATACTGAAAATTCCTTATATATTTAATAATTAAGATAACACAATATTTGAATTCCAATACATAAATAATTCATTCATTCAACTTCCTTCTCAAATCATTAGCTAGGCTTCATCATGTTATTCATTAATACCTATTTCCTTTCACATGTCATCTGTTGTCTCTTCATCATCATCAATATAACCATTACTCATATAACCTTGCTAATTTTCTTCATGATATTTCCCCATAGGACATTGATTTTCATAATTCCCTTACATTATACATTTAAGATATTCATCCATTGATAATACCTTAGGGAGACCAATATTCTCATCCATTACATTATTTGAACTCTTCATTTTTACTTTTAAGTTACTTTATTTGTGTCCTTATTTTACACATTGAAAATATCTTCCCTTTACTCTAAGACATTCACTTGGGTGATTATTTCAACATTCATGACATATAGGAGATTAGATCTTATTTCCTCCAAGGTTACCATCACCCAATTTCCCAATGAATTATTTCCTTCTCTTCTTTATTGTGTTTGAATGTTTTTAAGGTACATGTTGTTAATCATGTTCTGTAAAAACTATTTAAGAATGATTAAAAAACCCTTTACCCATGTCATCATCCAATTTGGTTTCTCATTGTCACTAAATTTTCCATAAAATTCAATGTGAACATGATTTTTTCTGGTTCCAACCATTAACTAAAACCATAAATCATTTTGTGAACAATGAGAATCATAATGGGAAACTAAATAATCATGAAAATAACTTATAGGATATCTTATTCATGACACCTTATTCATTAATCCATCACACCATAGGTTTATCCTAGTTCATTTATAGTCACCATCTCTTTATATCCTTCATGATGGTTTATAAAGAGTTTATGAATTTCAAAATCATATCCCCTAGGAGTGTCAAATTGGGTGAGTAGTCAGGCCCATTTTCGTTCACCAGTTCTCAGCCAATTCAAGTTCAATATAGTGTTTTAGGTATGTTACCCATAGGTATATTTGTTCCAGAGACACATCCACTTGTATTATCTATAAAGGGATGTAATTTCTTGGAAGCCTCTCAATATATCCTTTACCAAAATTCCTAAACATTTTCTTATAATTAACTCATCTATAGACTTGTCCTTAGTAAAATACTTAGACATATCCTAAGAGATATCCCTATGGATCTCACTAAGGTTTTTTCATCCTTTTTTCCAATTCTTAACTAAAATTTCATTTGATACCAACTATAATGACCCAGGCTTAACATACATGGATATTACATAATTTTTTATAAATATTCACTGCATTGTGTAAAAACATGCTTAAGGACCATAATAGTTTGGTTTCTTTGGAAACATGGAACACAATATTATAATATGGTGAATGATATTCAATGTTTCCCACAATGATATTCCTATTTATTACTCCTCATGTACATGCCATCCATTCAGCCAATGATGAATTTTTATTGCAAGCAGTCATATCCCAAGACAAAAAAAAAGTCATGTTAGTCGAAAATAATGTAGACCAAGAGAATCTAATTTAAAAAAAAATCTTAAACACTCATGAGGAAGTGAACCCAGGATAGAAAATAGTAAACACTAGTTTCTATTATCCACTGGAGAAGTGAGAAAATATGCCACTTTATAACCTATAGAAATGAAACATTTCTTCATAACTTAGTGAAATGAAACATAATAAAGGGTGAGATCAGATGCTCAGTAAGGGTAAAAAAGGGAGATACTTAATCATAACATGACCATAAGGGCATCTAAACATGATCATAGAATTTTAAAATTATACCATTCATATCAAATATCATAATCATGAGTCCTGTCATAAGGAATGGAAGTTCATAAGAGTTTAATCATATGATAATCAAATAACATGTGCTATGAGAGCAAAAAATTGGCATAGAACATAGATTTGTGGCATAAAAATCATATTATAACATTGTGAACATTTATAAATGAAAATAGAGTCAACCAGTAAGTTAAGGACATTAAATTAAGCCCTCTCATTAATATTTGTACATGTAACCTGGTCCATTCATAACATTATGGACATCAAAGACAGGTCCACGCATATCATTGTGAATATGTAATTAGGTTCATTAATAACATTATAGACATGAAAGACACATCCATGAATAATATTGTGAATATTTAACCAGGTTCACACATAATATTGTGAACACATAATTAGGTTCAAAAATAATATTGTGAACTTGTAATCAGGTTCACACATAATATTGTGAACATGTAATAATGTTCACACATAACATTGTGAACATGTAATAAGGTTCGTGCATAACATTTTTAATCATGAGTTATCCTTTATTACCCAATGTATTAGAGAGAGATATAGGTCTCACCCATCACATAATGAAAATAATACACATTTTTGCCACAACATCATAAACATTCATCATATAACAACCCATGAAATGAAATTTTAATCATAAACATTTCATTATAGAATGACCCAAGAAAATAAGCTGGTTTAATAAGAATCTTATCATGGTATAACCCATGGAAGTGAAATGGGTTTCATAAAAATAATTCCATCAAAACATAAACCATTCATAGAAATAATAAGAATACTATACTTAGGTCATATCCCTAATAGAACATAAATTATATCGAAGGATGTCATCATAGATGGAGAAATATTTTAAAACATCACTTGGAACATTTTTAAAGTAAAATAGCCTTTCTTTAAAAATCAATTTCATAAAATTTTTTCAAAATCCTTATCTTTGAAAATAAAATTGGAAACTTATAATGAAATCTTTGAAAATTCCTTTAAATCATTTTTTTGAGAAAAATATTATTTCCACTTTCAAAAACACTTTTTAAATCATAAAAAAATTAATAACTTTTTAGTTGAAAATAAATTTAAATATTATAAAGTAAGAATCAAATAAATTATTCATCATGATGTCATAAAATTCTATCCTTGTCACACATGTAAGAATAAAGATTCCCTTCACATTTACGTTAAAAGCCCGCGGTCATTATTTAGAAAATGACAAGAGGATTCTTTAAAAAAATAGTAAAAATTAAAACATAGATAAAAATATTTCATTTAAATATAATTATATCATAATTAATTTTTTTTTTAAGTTTTCTTTAGAAAACATGTTTTTTAAAGAATACATTTTTTCAATCAATGAGGGGAATAAAATTAGAATTCCATAAAAAAATCCTAATTATATTAAGTAAAAAAGAGTGGAAAATGGTACCATTAATTTAAGATATCATGAATTACCATATGAGATTAAAATTCATGATAATCATTGAGATATATATCGTAATATTTTCTCATTGGAATCATAATAATAAATAATCCTGATAAATGATGAGATTGCATCATAAAATCATTACCAGTTTGGTAACCTTGAATCATAAGTCCCATGAAGGAATAACATAAAATGGAATGTAAAATATCATGAGGATAGATAAATTCATGATATTAAATTTAAAATTTTCTATATATATAATTCATTAAATAATATAGGTTCATATCATAACATACATCTCAAAGAAGGGAAATTTTGACAAAAATCCATTACCAATTTGGTAACTTTTTATTCGTAAGACCCATGAAAGAGAGATCCTTAAATGAATATGTAAATACCAATAAATTTAATTATAATAATAATAAAATACATTCATGGGTATTATATACATCACATTGAATAAAGATTTTGTGAGTATATCATGTGTCACATAAAAGTAAAAAGTGAAACTGAAATCCCTTTCCTTAAGTCTTGACATTCTTCATACCAGTTCAAAACTCCTGTATAATAAAAATAACTTTATTATAAATATATTAAAGATTCATATTTTTAGATATAATATCATATATTATTTTATTATTACCTTTTATTACCCTCTTATTGATTATTTCATGTTAAAGTTACGTCATGGGTAATAACTGTTCTATTTTTCGTATATGTTTTGATTTGTTACTTTTGGTCCTATTAATTTGATCATTATTTAATAATATAAGAAATTGAAAACATTATTTAAATATAATATGTATTAATTATATATTTATTTATAGTAATATATAAAATTTAGTGATAGGAAATGAAATAAACCATTCATGGAGACGTTGAGTCGTAGGTATACGTGAACGTTGTTTCCATTTTATTGTCATATTGAATGAAATAAAAGTAAATGATATATATATATATATATTATCATTAAATTATAATTTTTATTTCATATATATCATATATTTTTATTAAACTCTTCCTTAATACATTCAATATAAAGTGTGAATGAATCACGTAACTTCGTGAGGTGGTAGTTTGTCGTATAAAAGTGCAGTGTTATCGTATTCACAAAAAATGGAAATCATGAATTTATGTGTGATATAATAATTAAATTATAATAAAAATATTTTTAATAAAATAAATTTCATATATATATATATATATATATAATATTTCCATCATTATTCCTAACCTTTAGAGGTGGTAATAGAAAAAAAACGACATCGGTTCTTGAGGCGGTAGTCTATCGTACACACAAACGATGGTTTTGTAACCCATTTGATGGAAGTGTGTGTGGTTTAAGTCACAAACATAACATAAAAACATATAATTATATGTAATATAATTATTTTTTAATATAATAATTATATAAAAAATTAAGGGGTTGGACAAGGAAATAAAATAAAAACATTTGTTGATGGATATTACCTCTTCTTTAGGTATCTATTTTTGGTTTACACCAAAGGCCTTCCTTGGTTGTAATTAATCCTAATTAAATTCTTCAACTATGATAATATTTTAGTTATGAAGTGATTTAGGTGGATGTTTATTGATAAAAACGGCTTGATAGGTGTGAAGAATGGGGGAGAGTGAGTACCCTTTTATAGTTGAGGAGGATTGGCATTCTTGAAAATATTCAAATATATTTACTCTTGGGAGGTATGAATTAAATAATTTGGAACAAAAATTTAATAATAATGTAGGGGAGGATTTAATTGGTCCATAAACACCTCCACAAAACAAAAATAAATACGTTTTAATAATGTTCTTCCTTAACTTCTGTGTTTCCCAATTTTTATCCATTTTGAATTTTATTAAGGTAACTCATTTTATAACCTATTTGATTTATCCATTATGAATAAATTAAAGTGAAAATTATTATAAAATTTAGACCCACTATTTTTAAATATTATATCTAATTTTTAAAATTAAAAAAACCATATTTTTTGGAAATTAATTTTAACAGAAGTGCACATAATGCGCAAAAACACTACTTTAAACATTACCGTGCTAATAAATTTTTTACTATTTATGGGTCTATATGTTCATTATAGAAGATAAATTGGTCTATGAATGGAAAATAGATTATATTTATTAAAATTTAAAAATATCCTTTTTCTAATATTGGTTTTTTAGTAATTTTAAATCATAAAATAAAATATTATTTATTATAAAATTACATTAATGTCAATTTTGAAATTATTTATTTAATTTGAATTTAAAAAAATAAAGAAAATAATGGAATTTTAATATATTAATTTAACAAATTTTTAACATGATATATTTAATTAAAAATTTAATGTAAGAAAATAATCTATTCAATTTACCTCACTTTTAGTATTTTTAGTATAATTCATTTTAGTTAATTATTAACTAAATAATTCATGTTTAGCGTTTCCAAGCATTTAAATTAATAATTTTATCTCAAAAAATTAAAATAAATTATCCTAATAAAAAAATATTTTTATATTTCAAAATAGTATGTATTACCAAACATATTATGTTTTTCCTTATCCCAAATCTTTATAAATATTAAAGGTAATGAATGTTCATTTTTGGCCTTTTTCTTTATAGAGCTTATTATATAGGTCACTTTCAATTAATAGTATCCCAAAAACACATAAAATAGATCCTAAGGTGGTAAATATTGAAATATTTACATAAAATTGTTTTTGGATAAGTTGGTAGGTCATTTTACAACTTATATTATAAGTTTAACCACTAAGTAAACTCGTTTTTTATTAATTACTCTAATTTATTTTAATTGTTTTCACTAATCACATTGGTCAAAAATTATGTTGGAAATACAAGATATTATAAATTTTTCTAATTCCAAATATATAATCTATTTTTCTAAACTCAATTCATATAAACTTTAGAATATAATTTAAAATTACTCCTGCATACATAATGAGAAATCTGGTTTTTAATGTGAAAATGTTCACAGATTTCTAATATTTTTATATCAAATTCAATATTAAAATGATTCCAATGAAATAAATTGGATTAATGGATGTATAATTGATATATTTTTTACTTTAAAACTAATTAAAAATATTTTTTAACACTATAAATTATATAAACGAAAATATATATTTCAATTAAAATTTAGTATTTTTCATTATTCCTCAAAAAAATGAATCTTCTAAGAAAAATACCAATATTTCACCCAAATATAATTTTAATATTTCTATTTAAAAAAATAGTTTAATTTTTAAAAATAAATCTTTTGGATGTAGTAAAATTCAATTTTAAATTCTTTTCCCCAAACTTGATTAAACCAAATTTTAGAAAAGATGCTATTTTTTAGGAAAAATTTATTTTTATTTTAAATGATTTTTAATTTATTTCTAATCAATAGATAAATAATAAACATGTGAATTATATATATTTTCATAATATTTTTAATCCTATTCATTCTTTCCATTCCAATTTCAACGTGATGACTATTATATTAAATAATAATATTAATAGTATATTATAGTTTAGTAAAACTCTGTATTGTGTGTAACATAAGACAAACATAGTGTTGTTTGTGTTGCAAGATAAACATATGGTTACATGTAGCCCAATATTAACATAGTTTTTCTCATAAATCAATATTAACTTTTTTTATCACGTAATAAAATCCATTAAATAATATTAATTTATTCCAAAAATAATAATTCATAAAAACTCGAGGTGTTACTTGTGGTACCATGGTTGGATGGTAAATTATGGAGTTTTGTGGAGACTGGGTAAAATATTGTATTATATTCTTACAGTGTTTTATTTTATCATCCAAGTTGGATGACCATATATAAAATTCAATATTTATATTTGTGTATCACTTAAGATAGAGGATAATTCATTTGTTTTTCCATGTTTAGTTTTTCTTATTTCTAAATCTATTTATTTCATTTCACATGGATCTATAACATATGGAGTGTTGAAGAAGGACATATAGATGGAATCTCCTTGTTAAATATTATTTTTTTGAAATAAATCATTTCCATTGGTTATAATTTCAATCTCTGGTTTAAGTCACCATCCATGTGGTATTTGTAACACCACTTGAGAAATCCACAAGCCAACTCGAGTTCCCAGATCAGGGGTATCAAAGAGTTGGTTTGTGAAAAAATATTAACAGAGCACATTTTTCTATTTGGATGTGTCTGGTAAACTAGAGTTAAGAATATTAGATATCAACTTGTAGGAGCTTCAAGAGTCCAACTAAATCTTACTTGCAATGAAACTCAACATAACATGGTATTTTATGTTGTATATATTGAATTTTAATCATTAATTATTTATTCTATGATTGTTTTTTCTTGGTTGGTGACATTTTTGATTTTATCCAAGTCATATAGGTGATTCAGAATTTTTGAATGTTTTTTAGGAGATAAGGATGGTATAATTAGAGGCACATAATTTCTCCACATGGTCTGGAAAACCATATGAAGACTACAATAATAGTTTGGTTTTCTTTCTAGTGGTAGTTTCATGATTGGAACATGGTAGACAAAATGGTGTGGCCAAATTGTTAAAATCCACTAACCCCTCAGAAAAAATATACTCCTTTATAAATTGTATTGTTTAGGGTTATTGGTGGATGTTATTTGGTGATAATTAATGGTAAATCACATATAAAACATTGATTTTAAAGGGTATAGAGGGTATAATTTTAAAAACATTTTTCTTTTTATAAAATTTATAATAAAATATTGACTTTTTTTGTAATGAGAGAATCTGTTTTTAAAAATAAAGATTTTACTTTTTTTATGATGTTAGGGTTTTTCTTAAGTGGTAATTATTGGTGTTTTGGGATATAATATAGTAATGATAATAAATAAGGGGTTTGGAAATATATTAATAGGACTTGTGAAATGTTTTAGAACAAATATGTTGTTTTTAAATGTTAGAGGAATCAATAATATAGGATTTGTAAAATTACACATTCATATTTTTATGTGTAGTTTTGTAATTTATAATGGGGGTTGAAAAAAATTAAAATAAAGAAATGATTTCAAAACTCCTAAGTGTTTAAATGAAGAGTTTTCAAATGAAACCTTAAGACTCAAAACATGGGGGTGTGGTTTTGAAAATTTTTAAAGAGAATATTGATTTTTATTGGTTTTAGTTACTTATTTATTAGAGTTGTTAGTTTCAGTTGGAAATCATATTTGATAAGATGATATTTTATGTCTATAAATATTTATTTGACTTATGTTTATTTTTTTATAATAATCATGCCTCCTAGAATAGTTTTAACGAGTTATAGATACCCAAAACCATATATATTCCTTTAGAGCCATACCTCCTAGGATTGAAGTATAAACATCCCAGTCATTGATTCTTCCCATAATCAGAGTGATGTGGGGAATAAAATAGTTTTTATTAATTTTATCATGTTATTAGTTGATGACTCATTAGATATTTGATTTTTAAAAGATGAAATTATCCAGACCTTAATTTATGAGTGTTCTCATCTAATTTAGCTCCCTTGTGGATGTGATCAGTGGGGAAACCATTGAGAGGTTTATTTATAGGGTTCATCCTAGGGTGGGTCATAACCCTACCAGTTTGTTTCTCAACAAACGTCCTCTATTATACAGGGATATACTACTTTTATGGTCTAGTGTGATCATATTTTTAACATAAGTTATGTTCCAATGATCTTAAATTCTAGATTTTACCTTTTTCGTTTTATGTTTAGGTGTTTTATGATTTGGTACCTAAGGATATCCATATAATTTGAGACATAGACTAACTAGGAATGTTTTGTTTTATTTATGATTTTGTATATCTCTCTTTGTGTTCAAAATTCATTCTCATTTTTAATGATTCATGGTTGTGAGAGTTGATGGAATCGCATTGTGGATAATTTCCATTGTGGTTATTATGAATATTCGATGGATGAGTTTGGGGTTCGCCTACCATGTTGATGGTCACTCACATGGGGAGATGAAAATCCATATTTAGTTATGTTCTTATATCATTCTGTTCATTTGATGAGTTATTTGTTCTTAATTGTAATGTTGGGATTAATTTATTGGTTTGGAAGAGTTCATTTTTTAGATAAATTCTGATTATAGTGGGGAGACCACTATTGATAATCCATTCATTATTGGGTGTCACCTTTTTCCTTTTGATGGTGGTGTTTGATTCCCTATCATGATCCTTCTTTTCATTAGACATTCATTTCATTGGTACTTTATATTTTTGTTATCATGTTTCCAAATCATTCTTGATTTTCCCTTATGTGAGGAGTTTGGAGCTTTTGATAAACTCAAAAATTTTGATCGTGTTATAATTCCTATTTTATAGATTTAACTTTCAAGAGTTATTTAATAGATTAATTGAGTTTTTTATATGGATGTGGACCATATTGGTTACTGTCATGTAATTTGCCTCAATTGTGGTTAGGGTGTTCTATGGTATTTTAAATTTATTTTTTGTTGAGGAGGTTGAACCTCACATTTCCTTTTGTTCATTATCTCTAGTTAGGACTTTATAGGAGTCGAATGTGTTCTGATTGGGAGAATTGTCACACTCATACATTTTTTATCCTTATTATTATATTCATTTATTACCTATTAATATTTTTCTTGTGTTTTAGGGAAAACGTGATTGAAATTTTGAATATTTAGGAAGTTTTATCCTAACGCATGGTTGGGGTGCACATTGACCACAAGATTGATCAAACTATGCTAATTAAAATTATATAGGATGACATTGTCACATAATTTAGTTCACATGGTTTAGAATAAACAATGATTGTACTCTTATGTAGAAGAGTTTCAAGTTCATTTTGAATGTGCATGGGGAGCACATGGTTTAGGGAAAACAACAAGGGTATCAGTGGAAATTAGGCAATTGATTCTTATGAGAGATTTTTTTAGAATGTTTATTTAACGTAGTTCTAAGAAAACTTGTCGTAAGAGTGTGAGGGAATTTAGTTCATAATAGACGGGTTTTTATAGTTGGTTCATTTTTTGGTAATTCATATAGCTAACCTTTGCATACATCCCAAAACCTAAAAAAGTTGTAAAATACACTTTTATCCCTCTTCAAATTAAATCCATCAACCCTCCATTATTTCCCCATTTGGATATAAAAACCCATGTATCTCCCCCCATTTTATTTCCCTCACCCTCATGGTGATTTCCTGACATTTAATTAAGCATTTGAATCAATTTCTCAAGATAAGAACCACTAATTATCTTCTCCTCATCTCTTCCTTATTACTTATCTTTAGTCTTTTCTTTTAGAGGTTATAGAAAAATAGGGTATCCATTGGACCATTTTTAAAATTTGGGGTTCGTTGCTTTTAGGGGTTTTTTTGACATTTTCTTTCCTTATAGGGATTAATTATTTTTTCTATTGGTGGAAGCGATGTATTGAGGTAGGATGCCCCTTGAATTTTCCTTTAAATTTTATAACTTTTATGTATTTCATGTTTAATTTCATTAGTTACATATAAAATTATAGTGTTAAATTTTTATGATTATTTGGGGATAAAACTAGGTTTTTTCTTAGTTTACATTTAATGAAAAGGTGTTTACCATTTTAATTTCTTAGCTTAAAACTATTTTACTTCATCATGCACACTAAATGATTGAAATAATTCCCAAATAGACTATATTAATTATTTTTATAGTTCAATAGGTGCATATTTCTAACTCATTTCAAAATGGTTCATTGAATATTTTAGGGTGTTCTTGGTTAATTAAAAATGGGTTTTATAATATATATTTTTAATAATTTTTTAATAACTTGTTGGAACTATTAAAGTTGATTTTATTGATTAAAATGACCTTGGAATATTATATTGGCCTTTTCTATTTAAAAAATGGATAAGAGTTCCCTTGGTATTGGATAAATTTATTATATTGATGATTTTGTGTGAAATGGGCTATTTTTAATAGGGGTGATCTAGAGTGTGTCTTGCATATGGTTTTTAAATTATGTAATCAAACACATATATATATATATACATATCTTTTTTTATGGCTTATTAGATCACCCAAACATTATAAGTCATGGGAAAGAGAGTCTAGTTAATAGAACTTATGAGCACACATGTTTCACTATTTTAATATCATGCTCTAAGTAATGTCCTCTAGTACAATGTTCACCAAAATTTGTAAATTTACTCAATAGTTAGGCCAATTAGGGAATAATTATGAATTATGGTGGTTGGATTACATTATTAATTCCAACTTGGATGGATCATATTTTAGTTTGTTCAAGTTTTTCCCCTAATCACCTATGATCCCATGATCACTGGTATATGAATATATTGTATTGGATATGTTTCCTTTATTACTCTGATGATAGGTTGTCCTTTTCTTTATATTTTCCATACATTCTTTTTGTTTATGTTTTTATGATTACTTATATATGACATGGTAATCATTTTGTAAAAAGAAATAGGTAAATTCATGTTTTAAAAATGGTTTTGAATCACTTTTTTATTTTTTTAATCATCAAAACGCAGTCTCCTAAAATATATTAATCTCCATGTTTGAAATGGTATTATTTTAATGGAAATATAGAAACATATTGTTATTGTATTTAAATTAGAATAAGAAAACCACTATTTTTTATAAATTATATTTTAAAATATCTTAAAATGGATATTTAATTTAAAGGGATGCAAGAGGTGTGGCTTCTTTTGGATTGTCTACAGGGATTTTATACTCATACCTATGTATATATATCAATATTTTTTAGTTTCAGGTTTATAATAGGATCTCTCATGAAGTGGTTATGATATTGTGGTTATATGGTGATATGCAGAGTCACGTAGAGAATGTGTTGTGTATTTTTTTAGTTCTTCGGTATTTTATTGTATCAACCAAGTCAGCTACCCATGTATTATATTTTTTTAGTTTTTTTATTTCTTGAGTTGGATTATTATATATTTTATATGCCTTGTTTGGTTTTTTATATTTGTAAAAAAGTTTACTTCATTATGCATGGATCTATAACATATATAGTGGTTATTCCAATCCTCCATTTGGAGGATACATGTTCAATATTATTCATTTTGTTGAAAATTTTCCCATTAGTTATTCATTGAGGCCATGTTTCTTGTCACCAGTGTGAGGGGATCCAAAATACCCCTTATGTATATCACAAGATGGCTCAGGTGACCTGATTAGGGGTGGCCCAAAGTTTATTCATGAAAATCTCTAGAATTCAAGAATAATAAAATAGGCATGATAATAATCATAATAAATTTAACATATAATTTCCAATTTAATAATCTTAAAAATGCTTACAAAAAAAATTTCTAATTTAAAAATATTTTGTGGAAAATTTTGAACTATTACACTACCATACATCTATAATAATATGAATACTATACATTAAAACCACATGAGTTTATGGAAACATTGAATAGTTCTCATCCACCATTTCCATTTTATTAAGGAATATTCCGAATCTTGAAAGAAATGACTTAAATACATCAGAAACATGAAATATTAAACAAATAAATGTATAATGTATGATAATAGATATAATAAATTGTAAATTAAATATTAAATAACATATATAATTTTCCTACAGATGAAATCAAAAAAATATAATTTAATTATTCATGAGGTTTTTAGACATATGAAGTAGACTGGTATATGAGGAAAGGGTTTCTTTCTAAATCCAAAATCATTTCAATCATTATTCCTTAACATATTTTCCTCTCTTTTTTTCTCATATACAGGATCTAGAATATATTAATTGTCTTTTAGATTAATTTTTGATGTATTTACTATCTCTTTTTAACCCTCATGGTTTTTTTATACACACATTTTCATAAGGTGTTTTTACTGTTTTTCAGTTCGTGTTGATATTTTCTCTATCACTCTTCGCAGCTATATTATTTTTTTATCTATTAACAAAATGATTATTTTATGTTATCTAAACATTCATATTTTACATTACTAATGGGATAGTCCTACAAAAATACCCACCTTAAAATTATTTCCTTATGATAAAACCGAAGAAGTTTATAACAAAATATTTTACAATATCAATATTTCTCTATATGATTCTTCATCATTTACACTTTTCTTGAAATTTTCTAATTATTGAAAATTTAATTATTTAAAATATATTAAAATAATTTTTATCATATTTTTATAATGATTTTTGATAGTGACTTGTTCCACTACTTTTATAATAATTTCACCCAATGAAATGAAATGTCTTTTCAATATTTCTCATTCATTTTCCACACTATCCAAACCAATATTATCCTAAAAAGACATTGATTATATTATATGTTCTATTCATTTTCATTTGTTGAAACATAATTCTTTGTAAAATAAACCATAAATTTTAGTTATTAATCAATAAAATAAATATTTTATATTTATCTCAACGTTGTATAAATACTAAACAATTGTTTTCCTAAAAAAATCTATAATTTCATATCTTTCACTAAATAATTTTTTAGCTGCACTGATACTATTTTATATTCCACGATCTTGATATTTTATTACATTTTATTTTCTCAATTGATATATTTTTCAATAGATACTACTTTTCCAAAATAATCCTTTGAGTTTTTATATAGGTTTCTATATATATATGGTGTTTAAAAAATTATATAATTTCATGATGTCATGTTTTATGATTTTTATATTTTTCATCATGTCTGTTTCATTGGAAACCAATATATTATTTAGTTAAGCATTCCATATTTTCCATGATGACATGTATCACTTTTTTATGATCTATTTTAATACATATATGCCACATTGATAATGTTTTCCACTTAATGAGAACTTAAGAACACTCTTATCATATTCTTTCATATTTCCCCATGTCATCATAGTTTAAAATTATATTTTGATCTAATAATAAGTGTTATATAATAATTTCAAAAAACATTTATAGTTTAATGATGTTAAATGTACCTAGTTCCAAAAGAAATCAAACTTTTGATTATGGGTTTTTTTAGGCTTCATGTTATTGGTAAAATTCTTCTATATTTCACTCTATATTTATAATTCTGGACCTAGGGAACTTTAGTTTGTATTAGTGAAAACTTTGGTTATTTATGAAAATTATAATGAAAGAAAATTAAATTATAAATCATTATATTGGTAACCATTATTTATAGAGTACTATGTAGAGTATAACTTGTATTGACATATAAGGAATAACATTTTTCATACTTATATTTCTAGAAATGTTATGATATTATCAAAGTTTCCATTTAAGATAACATTTTGGTTTAATTTTATGGTTTTTAAAAATGTTAGAAAGTGTGAATAAATGTTTATTGAAGATTTAAATTTGTGAGGATGAAATTTCAATAAAGAGGTTATAATATAACATCAAAAAATTTCAATTAATTTTATTTATAAAATTTCTCCCCCAAATTTATACATATAAATAATAATTTCATTTAGTTTTTTAATGATATAACCATATATATTTTATAGATAATTACTAAATAATATTTTGTAATTAAATTTAAGAAATAATAAAAAAATCATTATCACTTATAATGAAATAACGATTTTATGACACTTCATTAAATTAATATTGTACCCATTAATAACCTAATATTGAGTAACAATAAAAATTAATGTTAATTCATGTATAAAAACAATATAGTTTATATTAAATCAAAAATGTTATAATAAAATAACTTTTATATAATTCATTACTACTTTTACTTGTTAAGTATTATTCAATAACTACATAACACTTATTTATTTTTATATATTAATACGGTCATTATAAAATTAAATTCTTAATGTTAATATAATTTTTAACATAATATTATATTTTCATTATTATTTATATAGTAGTATCATATAACCATAAAATTTGACATACTAATTTTTAGTGTTGTATGCCATTTAATGTGTGTTGTAAGAAACTAATATGTGGTTAGATAATATTTTTAATTGTAAAACCGTATTTTTTTGAGAATTTTTAAATCACAAAATATTTAAAATAAGGTTTTAATTTTATTAATCATATTTTATGTATAAGTTTTTATAATATATATTTTCCATTTTATAATTGTATTTATTGGGTTTCACACTAAAATATTATGATGAAATATTTATTATTTTCCTTGAAAATATAATTTCTCATATATAAATATTTTTCTATATTATTCTAAAATAGACATTAAATTTTGATAAGCGTATCATTAGAGAATTGTAATTTTCATCTTCTTTACATTTCAACCATAATATATAAATCTCACATCATCAAACCATCATTGTAAATATTTATTGAAATTAAAAATTTATTATAATTAAAATATGAATTTTATAAATGATAAATTATTTTTTTATTAGTTTGTAAAAATTATCCTAGGTTGATTATTATGTTTTGTTAAATTAATTATTGTTTAATAGTAAAAAATAATCCATTCCTCTATATTGTCAATTTTATGTCATCATCATGATATAAATGTGACAAAAAAATTATACACCATTTTTCAAAACATATAATTCAATTAGTGACTAACATAATTAATTTAAAAATAATTTAATTAATATGAAAACTTGCATATCAATTTTAAAATTCTATGTTAAATTTTCTTCAAAAAGAAAATTTTATTTTATTCTTTTTTGACTGATAATATGAATCTTTCTAATATGTAAAAGAAATGTGGTAACATGGAAAAGTAGAATTTAGAATAATGTGGGCTGGAAATGGTCATGCGTGATAATAACACCAACAATAAAATACTTATAATCCATTGGAAAAGATTGAAAACTCGAATATACAATCAACTCTTGCTCTTGTAAACCATTAGAGGATAAGCAATTTGTAGGAAATGTTCCCTCACACCAGATGTGAAGAATCACTAATCCTTACCGTATCATGTCTCTACAAGCTCTAATATCATAGGAAATACTCTATTGGAAATTAAAGAGACTCGATAGATACATAATTAATATATCTAAGTCCTCTTAAATTATATATTATAAAATATTCTTTGAGGAGAATAGTGATAAGTTAGAAAATAAGGCACAAGCTTAAATGATGAGAGAATTACTATTGTCATGGTATGTTGAGAAATATAAGATCATATAACCCTTAAAATCATGAATTAAAACACCTTCATGCATGACTCCATGAATACTAAAGTCATATGATTTGAGCTTGATTTCTTGTAAAGGTAATTTCTAGTGCACCCAATATCTTAGTCTTTCCTTGATCCTGGAAATACATGGGGAAGTATAGAGGGGAGAATAAATATTGATGAAATAAGGGAGTAAATACTATTGGTAAGTTGAAAGGGAGCTATAAATATAGAAAAATATTTTTCTTTGAAACTTATTTAAGTTTTATTGGTCCCATTGTGATGAGCATCGTTGTGAAGATACCATATCACTCAGTATCCAGATATAAGAAGATTCATGTTAGCCTAAAATTATGAAGTCTCACATGTATTTATCTAAAAATAAATAATAATTAAATGATCTAATGAATTTAAATGACTATCATCCTCCATTCATCCTCAGATACTACACCGCATATATCGATATAATTTCCCTTTCCAAAAAAGTGTAAAATGGGTATTATATTTTTATTTTCACAACACTTTCACTTTGAAACAAGAGTAATAAGTTTCATATTTACTTCAAAATGCATAGGAAAATAAATATTCCATCTATTCTAAATTATAAAATTCGCTTTACTTGTATTGAGTTTACATCAAGAGTGGGTGGTTTATGCATCGTCACTATTTTTCACCTAAATGAGGTTTCAAAAAACATTGAGACTAAAAAAACCAATTTAGATATTGTGTAAAAACACACACCATATTCCTTAAAAATACATTCTAGAGTGTAAGAGCCTTTGGTCCAAGTCCATCATGGAATTGATGAACTTATGATGCAATCATGCCTAATTGAAGTAGTTTTTTATGACTAGGAACCCTTTAAAGAAGAGTATATTACTAGTATATTTGACTTTCCATGAGATAATGTTACCCCTACCTATAAACTATCAATATTTATATTGAAATATAACAATGGAGTCGTAAAGTTTATTCCAAAAGTGAGATCTGTTCATATTTTGATCCAATCCAACAAACCACATAGGTTCCATACTTTCTGCTAAAAAATAAATACCAAAGATATGGTCGAGATAAATAATCTCATGTGAGTTTAACTTAAATGAAGTGCGCGGGCATGGTACCACTAGACCGACCCCACCCCAGTAGATAATCCTACAGAAAATTCTCACTAATTTATGACCTTTTAGTAAACAGTCCCGTATAGAAGTGCACGGGCACGGTACCGATGTCAAAGCCATACACTCTCAGCATCCCACTCCAAAAGGCCTGCATCGGTGAAGGCTTCATGCTCTAGTCCCCCTCTAGAATAGGTCCAAGTAGCAAGATGGAAAAAACACCAAAGAACCAAACAAAGACACACAACCAGAGCCCAAAGGTTGCACCTCAACCAACCCTCTCGAAAACCTGTCCAAATCCACCCTTAACCAGGATCATTAAAGAGGAACTTAATATTACATGAATCTCTCTCCCTGAAAAGTTTCCAGGATAAGGATGGAACATGTATATCAGCCACCTCCAAAATAATTTTCTCTGACATAGAAGAAAGTTTACCCCATGTCTAAATGTACTCTTCAACACTGATTATCCCTCTGTTGAAACCCCCAACCAGAATGGAGTACTGTCTGTCAATCCATGTATATTATTCTTCATTAAGGTGTCTCTTAATGAAGAACAATATACATGGATTGACATACATGACTCCATTCTGGTTGGGGGTTTCAACAGAGGGATAATCAGCATTGAAGAGTATATTCATACATGGGGTCAACTTGCTTCTATGTTAGAGAAAATGATTTTGGAGGTGGCTGATCTATATGTTCCATCCCTATCCTGGAAACTTTTTAGGGAGATAGATTCAGGTAATATTAAGTTCCACTTTAATGATCCTGGTTAAGGGTGGATTTGGACAGGTTTTTGAGAGGGTTGGTTGAGGTGCAACCCTTGGGCTCTGGTTTTGTGTCTTTGTTTGGTTCTTTGGTGTTTTTTCCAGCTTGCTACTTGGACCTGCACCAGAGGGGGACCAGAGCATGAAGCCTTCACTGATGCAGGCCTTTTGGAGTGGGATGCTGAGAGGGTATGGTTTTTCCATCGGTATCGTTCCCGTGCACTTCTGCACGGTACTGTTTGCTGAAAGGTCATACATTGGTGAGGTTTTTCTACAGGATTATCTGCTGGGGTGGGGTAGGTCTGGTGGTTTGCCTTGGTTTTTTTTTATCCAGTGTACACCTCTTCTTTTTTCAAACTGTCTCTGTGGTTTCTCACTTTTTGCCTCAAAAGTGTTTTGATAATAAAAAAAGTAACTTTCAGTAAGTCATCTATTTTTTAAGATTAATTTCTCACTCTTTAATGGGATTATCCATCCTTGATTAACTGGCCTAATGATATCTACTATCTTTTGAATCATACCATGTGAAGCTATTGAGGATTATTTTGATTCATCTAATGAAAAACTTAGGATCCCAAATGACCGGTAGGATATGAATAGGAATATAATAAAGGACACTATTTAAGAGGTTTATCTTACCTCAAATAGAGAAAAATCTAATCTTCCAGTTGGTAATTCTATATGTGATTATGGTCAGTATACCTTCAAATAATAGGACAAAAACTATTTTATTCAAAAATATAGAACCTAAGTATTCAATATGTAATTTTATTTTAGAAATACATATCCTATATTTTATAGATTTATCTTTCCTTACTGATCATTTTTTTGGGAATATATACACTTATCTTGTTGATATTAATGCATTGAACACTCCCACCATTATACTCAATAAGAATATCTTTGAACCTTTTCATTGAATTTCTTCTTCTATTTATGAAAAATATCCTATAATTTTTTATGAATAATTGTAAGATTACAATGAACCCATATCATCCATTTAAAATAATTTCGCTTACATTTTTAATTTCATATATCATTTTCCTACTAAAAACATCCTAATTTATGGTATATAATCTTGGGGAGAGAGGGTATCCATGGAGAATACCTTAGACTAACTTGAAAAAACCCAAACCTCCTCCCCAAAATAGAGATAAAAAATAGTGTTAATAAAACCAACAAAAATAAGTTCGGGAACCCATTTTGAAAATGCACACTACCTAAGGACTTTTAGGGTAAATTTTTATTACATTTTATCATAGTATTTCTCCATGATAATCTTGGCCATGGCATTGGATCCAATCACTTTCCTATCAGTGTGCACTAACATTTATTGAGTGAGGCTAATCTCCCCTAGATACTCCTTCCCTTGATAAACCCATGATGTTCATATAAGATTTGAATAGGTATGAGATTTGATAGCCTCTTTTGAGGATCATTTCAATAACCTTATAAGAGAAATTACATAGTATTATTAGTGAAAATTTACCAAATGTGATGGGATGTTTCACCTTAGGAATCAAAAACAATAACTGTGGAAGTGGTAACACAGTGAAGAAGACCACCCTTGAAATAATTTTAAACCAATCCTATTAGGTCATGTTTGATGAAATCCCAATATTTAATATATAAGGATCCAAGAAATCTATTAGGTCTTTGTGTACTATTTATCTCAAGTCTTTTAATAGTAGTAAATATTTTTACCCATTCAGGTTTTCTTTCAAGGAATCATTATTGAAGTCCTCCAATATGAGGGTAATTGTATCAAAAAATGATTATATTCTTCATTTAGTGGATATACATCGATTAATCTATGGAAAGGTTCATCTAAAAGATCCTTTAAGAGGGAGGATCCTAAGGAAAAAATGGATTCAATGCCACTATAGAATAGGTCTTCTTAAAATTTTATGATAAACCTCACAAAGAAATTCTTTTCTTATATGCACGCAAGGAAATATATTGTGTTATGATATCCTTTTAGCAAGACATAATTCTTCAAAGTGTTTATATTTACAGGATAAAAGTAATAAAATAAATTCATTGCATTGACTATAAAGTCTTATATTGAGCTGAATAGTCTCAATGATAATATATTCCAATGATAGCCCAGGATATAGTTGTCAATTTCCCCATTATAAAATGATTTCGGTCAGTTTATATGGTTTATTCTAGAATTCAACCCATTCATTACCTTGAGATATATCATTACACATGTTTCATGAATTTTTTATCCTTCATCCACTCATTGAAAAAGTGTAAGTTAATATTAAGTGATAGATAACCGTGTATATTGATCATCACTAGAGGATGATTGGATAACAACTAATCCATGTGGGAGACAGTCATGTGTGAGAAATCTGTTACAATATGCATGTTATCCAAGAAACCTTAAAGAAACCTCTATATTCTTCTACCTCATCTCTTGTTATTACACCACATAAAATGTAAACCATTTATTCCCAAATCCATTGGATTACTAAAGTGAATAATCCTAATAAATCTTCCATATACATGCTTGAGTAAACACCACCTCTTTTTTTAGATTGATATGTTGTGGAAACACTAAGATTCATAGTAAAAAATGTTTTCATTTGAAGAAAATATATAAACAAAAGAACAATAACAATACAAAAATGAAAAACAATTATTTTCATGGTTTAGTAATAATCCTTACATCCATAGAGAGGCATAATCGCTTCACGATAATTCAAGATTACAATTATAGTGAGATTTTAGAGTTTCACACACACACAAAAAAACCTATATAAAATGTGTTAATAAAGAAGAAGAAGAATTATTCCATAAACCATAATATATGTCCACTATGATATAGTGAATGGTGGCTAGAATTATTAACTACTACAGTGTTTTGGCTACCCAAGTCTAAGCTGTTATAGTGGCCAGTGGCTAAAATTCAATGGAGAAACATTACTGATATCCCCAAAGTTTAACATTCTGCAGGGGTAGATCAGGCTTCAAGTTGGATATTTTTTGGATTTATATATCTTGATCCATTTAGAAGATGTTGGTCCAAATGATAGGGGCCCATACTACACACCAGACCACAACTTTCACTGGTCAAGATCTACAGTGAGCTCGTTGGGAGTTACATGGGGGAAACATGCCCCCGATCCAAGGGCCAATAGTCCCTAGACAAAATTATGTGGAACTATAGATACTCTAATCAACTGTAGTAGATCTGACCATATGAAACCGACAAGGCACTGTAGCAGTGAAAAAATTGACAAGGTTACTATAGCATCCTGGTCGTTGGAGACATCGGTTCTATAGCTCTGCCAACTTATTTTCACCAACCACTATAGCATATTTGACTTGGGTGGTCATAGAATTGTATCAGTGCAGACTTCCAGAAACCTTTTACTATAGCACAATGGACTTACTGTGTGGTTAGTGTTAATGTGGTTCATGTTCTTTATTATCTCATTCCGTCTAGGGTTTTGGTGTGTGTGAAACTCTAAAACCTCCTTGTAATTATGCTCCTGAATTATAGTGAAGTGATTATTCCTCTTTATGGATATATAGATTATTCCTAAACCATTAAAATAATCATGTACATGTTCATCATAATAATATTCTTCTTCTTTTTCTATATTTTATTTATCTTCAAACCACAATTTTTGTGACTCCTAGTGTTTTCACAAAAATAGGTATCAAAGGTTGAGTTCTGAATTATCGATTTAAACATTGTATATGGAATAAGAAAATGTGAAGATAGGTTGCCTATATATAACTGGATTCATTTAAGGGTGGATGTAGATAGGGTCTTTTATTTATCATAGAAATATATACTTACCACTTCTAGGTGTAAACCAACATATTTGGATCAGACGGATTGGTAGATATTCTATTGATAGGTTCTCGGAGTTTTTCACCTTATTTTGACAAAAAAACATGGATTTTAACATCTGAGAGGTTAAGATAACAGCAGGAATAATGAAAATTCTCATGAATATATATTATAATTCATCAGAATCAAACAAAGTGTACCTGATGCGATGATTTTTTAGTCTAAAAAATATTTACTGGAGGATTATTATAGATCACGTCAATAAATTTAACACCATTATAAGTTAGTTGACATCGGTGGGAATTGTTCTTGAGGATGAGGTATGTGCATTGGTTTTACTTCCTTCCTTACCTGACAGTTTGGAAGTGACTGTATCGGTAGTGAGTGGTTCTTTAGGGAATACCAAGCTAGTTCTAAAGGATGTGATCATCCTGATTGTTAGTGATGATATTCATATAATTTAATAAACAAGATTCTATGGTTCTTCTTTAAACATGGATGAAATAAGAAGATATGAATAATAAGACAATCATAGAGGATGGTCAAATTCAAGAGGAAAGAGATGAGACAATAAAAAGGCAGTTGGTCCTAGATTCTAGTTTTTTTAGAAGAAAGGAAATGTCAAGAAGATGTGTAGAGAAAAAAGGCACATGAAACTATTCCAAAAAACATGGTTACTAAAGGAACTGATGATGTGCTATTACTAATCATGGATAGCCCTAGAGTCTTGGATTTTAGACTTAGGGGAATCATTATATTCCACATTGGATAAGGGTTTGTTGAACAATTATGTTTCTGGAAATTTTGGAAAGGTGTATCTTGCTGCTGATGAACACTTTCAGATTATAAGGAAGGTTAATTCACGGTTCAATACCAACAGTGGAAGTCTTCTAGTTATAAAAAATGATTTATATCACTAGTTTAGGATGAAATATTATTTCTTTCAAGAATCATGATGATGCAGGTTTTAGTACCATGTTCACTAGTGGTTTATTGAAGATCACCAAGGGAGATATGGTCATAGTTTGGGGATTAAGGAATGGAACTCTATAAAATATGATATAAACATTCATGGACATGATTTAATCAATAAATTTCCTAGAGGATTCACAACTATGGTACTACAGGATAAGCCACTTCAGTGATAAGGGGATGAATGTGCTATAAGAAAGTGGAATGATATTGGAGATGAAGTCAATGGATACTGGCCTATGTGAAGATTTTTTCTTCAGAAAGAATAATAAGGTATCCTTTATGAAAGGATGAATAACACCAAAGGATGGGAAACTAGAATTAGTGCATACTAATATTTTGGGGCATGCACCAGTACATTCCCATGGAGGGTCACAACATTATGTGATATTTATAAATGACTCAACCAATAAGGTATGATTTTACCTTTTAAACAGAATATATGATGTTTTTAAGGTGTTTTATAATTAGAATTATATGGTGGAAATGGTTTTGGAAATAAGATAAAATGTTTGACGTCTGAGAATGATGGAGGGTATGGATGTAAGGATTTTAGATAATTGTGTTCTAATAAAGGAATTTGGTGGGAGAAGATTATTTATAGTAAACCAAAATAGAAAAGTATAGATGAAATTACTAATATGAAACTAAATGAACGTGTTAAGATCATGAGGCTGCACTTAGGATTACCTAAAAACATCTAGGTTGATGCAGTAAATATAGAAGTATATCTCATTAATAGGATTCCATCTGTACTAAAGGGAGAATTTCTACCCAAGGATCTGTGATCTGGTAAGAATGTAAGTCTCTCACATCTTCAAGACATTGGTTGTTTGTAATGTGTACATATTGATGCTGATTCAAGAGAAAATATTGATGCTAAATCCTAATCCTATTTCATTATTGGCTACATTGATTAGGATTTTGGTTACCACTTTGAGGATGATCAGAAAAGGATGATCATCAGAATCTAGAACCCAATATTTAATAAAGTTTCCACATATAAATATCATCATGCAGATGAAGTTGATAGTGGGAATAAAGAATCATACTCTCATGGGAAAGTGTATCTTGAAGGTGTACCTGAGTACGTGACACTAGAACCAGTGGATCCTATCCCTCAAATGGATTGAAGGAGATCAACAAGGGTGAGAAGGCATGTGTAGAGTTATTCATCATCCTGATATTATTTGTTATTAACTAATAGTGGAGAACCATAATTCTTTGAATAAGAAATTTATTTAAAGGAGTCAAGAAAGTGGGAGTTGGATATGGAGGAATATATTTCTTCATTACATGAAAAAAATACTTGGGAGTTGAAACCTCTATCACAAGTAAAGAAATAATTATAGAAAATATTATTATATTGGGTCAAGGAAGAACATGATATAAAGATGAGGTACAAGGAAAGGCTAGTGTTAAAAAGGTTTTAATCATAAGTAAGGTGTGGATTTCCCTGAAAATTTTTCACATGTGGTGAGGATTTCCACTATCTAGGTGGTTCATAGTATTTTTGAATCAGAAGAATATATCTAGAGTATCTTAATGTAAAGACTATTATCCTTTGTAGAGATATGGAGGAGGACATATATATATTGCATCTATAGGGATATATTTATTCAATAAAGGAAGTACTAGTGTGAAAACTCTAGAAGATATTATATGATTTGAAGAAGACACCTGAGTAGTGGAATAAAAACATTGATTCATTAATGACTGAAAATGAATAAAAATGGTGTGGAATTGATCAACATTACTATACCAAGTATTTTGGTGATGAATACATTATATTTATTCTATATGTGGATGACATGATCAATGTAGGATCTTGTATATATAGGAATGAAGAGCTGAAAGGGTATATATATAAGGATTTTGAGATGAAATATCATGGAGAAGCTGGAAATATTTTTGGGATAAAGATCAAGAGATATCTATTAGCTATACCTTTGATATTAGCATAAGATTTCTACACTATAAAATTTATAAAAATATTCAGTATTCTAGAAGAAAATTCATCCTCTATTCCCCCCACGATCCATTTCAATTATTAAAGGAGAAACCCCCCAAGACAGAAGAAGAGTTTGAGTACATGGAAAAGGTTCTATACACATCAGATATTAGAAAACTAATGTATTTAATAGTATATACTCAGTTTTACATTTCTCATGTAGTGAGATTTGTGAGAAGTTACATAGATAACCCTATAAAGAAACATTATAAAGTTGTGAAGTGGAAATTAAGATACTTGAATGGAAGAAATGAAGTGTTTATGTGCTTCATGAAAGGAAATTAATTATCAGGTTGGATTAGGATTCAAGTGGGAGATTATTGGATTGGTGTATCCCAATCTATTTGGATGATGTTAGAATGAATGCTAGCATCTTATACTGCACAGTAGACTACATATCCCACTTCTTGAGATCTTCTATAAGATCTTTGGGGGTTGGAGAGGGCAACACGCCCCTAATCTAGGGGCGAAAGGTCCCATACCAAATTTTGTGGAACTGTAGAAACTCTGATCGACTGTAAAAGATCTAACCAGGAAACACCTATAGGGAACTATATCAATATGGACTTTAGATCAATTACTATAGCATCTCAAACTTTGGAGATAGTGGTACTATATCTCTGTGGGATTTTTTCTACTAGCTAGTATAGAAACTTGGACTTAAGTGGTAGCAACACTGTAGCAGTGTGGAATTATAGCCAAAATTTACTATAGAATAGTAGACTTACTGTGTGGTTGGTAGAAAAGTCTAGGAAGGGTGATTTTTATAAGACATATAAATAGTTGGAATATCAGGACATTGGTGTGTGTGAAATGTAGAAACTAGAAGATAAGTGGATAGAGATGAGGTTCCTTAGCATCCTAGTAGAATACTTCCTGGTTAGGGCTAGCACTACAAGATTGTTATGGTAGGAAAGGATATGATTGTTCTTAGAAATTGGGACATGGATAGGTTTCACTAGATGTTAATGTCTTTGGAATCCTTGCTAGTAGGGATCTGGGCCCAGACCTTGATGGGGACATTGATCTAGAATACCAAGTCCCTAGGGGCCATCAGAGTGGTTGAGGTGGACACAAAGAGGGTCATCCAATCCTAATGCCTCATGATGTTAGAGGATGATGTGTAGGTCTGCAAGGTTTATAGGAGGGAATACACCACACACGTGGGAAACTTGGCAGGTCTATTTTGTAGTGAACATATAAAGGAGATAATTAGGGAGGTAGAGGATACATTTTACCCAAGCATTGTGGAAATCAAGGGGTTCTTGTGGTATGCATCATAGTCAGACACAAATAGATCCATTAACGAATGAAATGTGTTCAAGATGTTCCCTCCACATAATGTATCTCTTAGGGTTCCATGGTTAACATGATACTATGGATAGATAATGGGAATGAAATGGAAAAGTTGATCGCTAAGGACTTGAAGGATGATATCAAGTCTCAGGACATGAGAGCCAACATTAGAATGAAGAAGGGTAGTTTGAAGCTAAGTAATGTCCAAGAAAGGACCATATATAACAATGATTACATGAAGGGAAATTTGATAGGTTTCCCATCCACAAAGTCAAAAATTACTATGCCAGGGAGGGTGATGTAAAGGTGTCAGACGTTTCACCTTATGACACCTCCAATGGGAATAACTCTAGCCAGGATGTTGACACCAAACTTGATTCTAAGGAGAGGTCACACATGGGAATGAAGAACAACATGATTACTATATTGGAGTTTGAAATCAAGTGTCCAATTCCTGATAGGAATACCTTGTCAAGAAATAATGTGATAAACTTCTTCACTAGTCCATAGGTCTATAAGGATCTTACTATAGGTATATAATTAACTAACCTAGTGGGAATTTTGGCTCATAGCTGGATAGAGGGGGCAGTGGATCAAGTGGAGAGGGATCAAAAATCATTCATGATGAGGAAGAATATGGATGACACGCTAGAAAAAGGTAGCCAAGTTGATATCAAGGCTGGGAAAGGATGTATTCGATCTAGACCCTAAAAGTCTTCCCCGACCTTGATGTCAACTTGGCCACCTTTTCAATCCTCTCATCCATCTCCTTTCCAATCATAAATGAGTCGTACTCTCTTACCACCTAATCCAAACACCTCTACATCCATATTTAATCATGAATTCCTTCTAGGCTAGCTGAGAATATACCTATAATAATAACTTTATGGACCGCTAGCTTGATCAATAACTTGATCACGTGATAACTCAATAAGGTATACCTTCCGAGAATCAAGCACTCACTGTCAAAAACCAACCTAGTGATTATGTTTTTCTTTATTCTCATGGGATTCCACTACTCATACTTGGGTTTTGTGTTAGCAACCAAGCCAAAGTCCTTATAGTTTGAGGCTTCATAATGCGAGACTTCTGACATCTCTATGTCAGACTGGTACATGAGGAAAGGGTTTCTTTCTCAATCTGAAATCATTTCAACTATTATTACCTAATAACATACCCTCTCCTTTTTGTCTCATATATAAGATCTAGAATATATTCATTATTGTTTTCCAATTTTTTATGTATTTATGGTATTTTTTTAACCCTCATGGATTTGTTTTTTATACATCACTTTTTCATAAAGATTTTTTTACTGCTTTTGAGATCTTATGGATATTTTCTCTATCACCCTTCATCCCCCTATCTTCTTTTTTTAACTATTCCCAACAAAATTATATTGTGTTATTTAAACTTTTATCATGTACATTACTAAGGGGATAGTCCTATAAAAAATTCCTAACTTCAATTTATTTCCTTATGACAAAACCTAAGATGTTTATAATAGAATATCTTACAATATCAAAATTCCTATATATGATTCATCGTCATTAACCTTTTTTTGAAATTTTCCAATTATTCACATTTAATTATTTAAAAAAAATTAAAATAATTTTTATTACCCTTTAATAATTATTTCTGAAAGGGAATCATTATACTACTTTTATAGTAATGTCACCAAATGAAATAAAATTTCTTTTCAATATTTCTAATTCATAATCCACTCTATTCGTATCAATATTCTTATTCAAGGACATTATTTATATTATATGTTCTATTCATTTTTTATTTTTTAAAATATCATTATTTTTTAAATAAATCAATCATTTTAGTTCTTACTCAAAAAATAAATTTTATATATTTATCTCAAAGTCATATAAAAACTAAAAATTATTTTCTTAAAATATTGTGTAATTTCATATATTTATCTAAATAATTTTTCAACAACACTCATACTATTTTATATTTCACCATTTTTATCTTTTATTACATTTTACTTTCTCAATTTATATATTTATTATCATAGAATACATTGCCAAAATAATCATTTTATTTTTTATAAAATATTCAATATATATATATGGTCTTAAAAAATCTATAATTTCATGATGCCATGTTTTATGGTTATTATATTTTTCATCATTGTCAATTCATTAGAATTCAATCTATTATTCAGTTGAACTTTCTATCTTTTTGATGACCACATATCTCACTTTTTTATAATCTATATTAACACATATATGTCACATTGATAATTTTTTCCCACTTACTGATCATTTAAGTGCACTCTAATCATATGTTTCCATATTTCTCTATGTCATCGTAGTTTACAAAGATATTTTGATCAAATTATAATTGGTATATGACGAATAATTTCAAAAAAAATATAGTTTGATTATGTAAAATGTACCTAGTTCCAAAAGAAATAAAAATTTTGATTATGTGTGATTTGTAAGATTCATAATATTTGTAAAATGCATATATATTTCACTCTAGATTCGTGTTAATGCAGAGTTTGGTTATTTAGAAAAATTATAATGAAATAAAATTCATGTATAAATCCTTAGATTGATAACCATTATCTATAGAGTATTATGTATAATATAACTTGTATTAACCTATAAGTAATAATATTTTTAATACATATATGTGTAAACATATTATGATATTATCATAGTTTAAATTAAGATAACATTTGGGTTTTCTGTTATGGTTTCTAAAAAAGTTAAAAGAGTGGATAAATTTTTATTGAACAGTTAAATTTGTAAAGAATAAATTTTATTAAATAGGTTATAATATAACATCCCAAATTTTAAATTAATTCTTTTTTTAAAATTGCTCTCTTAAATTTATACATTTAAATAATTAGTTCATTTCTTTTTTTAATGATATAAACATATAATTTTAATACATAACTGTTAAATAATATTTTGTAATTAATGTTATGAAATAATAGAAATTCTTTATCCATTATCCTGAAAGAATGACTTTATGACACTATGAAATTAATATTATACCCATTAATAACCTAATAATGAATAATAAAAATAAAGTTAAAGTTAATTCATGTATAAAAATGATAGAATATGTATAATATCTAGAATTATATAATAAAATAACATTTATAGAATTCATAAATTACTTTTACTTATAAAGTATTATTCGATAACTACACAACACTTATTTATTATTATATAATAATATGGTCATTATAAAAGTAACTTCTTAATGGTAATATAATTTTTAACATATTAGTATACTTTTTTAATAGGTATATAATATTATCATATACCCATAGAATGTTACATAATAATTTTTAGTGTTATATTATATTTAATGTGCATTTTAAGAAAATAATATGTGGCTAGATAATATTTTTATGTGTAAAACCACATTTTCTAATGAATTTTTAAATCACAAAATATTTCAAATAATTCTTAAATTTTCATAATCATATTCTACGTACATATTTTTATAATATAAAGTTTTCCTTTTAAAATTGAATTTATTAGGGTTTACACTAAAATTTTGTGATGGAATATTTAATATTTTCATTTAAAATTTAATTTATCAAATATAAATATTGTTCAATATTATTATAAAATGGACATTAAATGTGGATAAGGGTATCATTATAGAACTAAAATTATCATTATCATTTCATTTAAACCATTATATATAACGTTCACATCACCAACACCATCATTGTAAATATTTATTGAAATTATAAATTTATTCTAATTAAAATATATATTTTGTAAAACCTAAATAATTTTTGTAATTAGTGTCAAAAAATTATATTTGGGTGAGTATTATGTTTTTATTTAAAAAATGAATTTTGTTTGAATAGTTAAAAATAATCCATTCCTGTACATTGTAAATTTTATGTAATCATCATCATATAAATTTGACATAAAAATAATAAAACATTCTAAAAAATTATAATTAAATTAGAAAAAAACATAATTCCTTTAAAAATTTTAATTAATATGAATACCTATATATCTATTTTCAAATACTATGTTACATTTAATTCATAAAATAAAATAGCATTTTATTCTTTTCTGACTAATAATATGAATCTTTTTTCATGAAAAATAAATGTTGTTATATGGAAAAGGAAATTTTATCATCATGGGGGATTAAAGTATTCAATCTCAAGAACATAACCACAAATAAATACTTGTATTCTCTTGGAAGAGTGTGAACAATCAAATAGAAAATCAAATCATACTCTTGTAAACCTATAGAAGATAATAAAACCACAGAAACATTTCCCTCACCCCAGATGTGAAGAATCACCACTCCTTATGTATTATGACTCTATAAGAACTAATAGTGAAGGATATACTCCTGTGAAAAGGATAGATGCCTAAAATATAAAAAACCAATAAATCTAAGTCATCTTCAATTCTAGATAGTAAAATTTTCTTTGAGGATCATATTGATAAGCCAAAAATTAATTCATGAGCTTCAGTGATGAGATAATTACTATTTTCATGGTATGTCAATAAATCTATAATCCTATAATCCCTAAAATATTAAAATAAATAGCTCCACGCATGATTCCATGAATACTATATTCATCTGAGTAGATATTGATGCCTTTATAAGGTGCTTTCTATTGAACCCAATATCCTAGTCTTTCCCTTATTGTGGAAGTATTTAGAGATGTAGGGAGGGGATCTAACTCTCAATGAGAGAAGGAATTTCACTACTATTGGTATGTGAAAATAGATCTATTAGAGAAGAAAAATATTTTTCTTTGATAATTCTGTATGTTGTCTTGGTCCCACTGTGACTAGCATCATTATGAAGCTCCCATATCATCCAGAAGCAGGATATAAGAATATTTATCTTAGCCTAAAAATATGAAGGCTCACATGCATTTATCTAAAAATAAATAATAATGAAATGATTGACTATATGTAAATAAACATCATCCTCTGATATTGCAATATATATATCGAGCTAATTCTCATTCAAAAAATAAGAGTAAAATGGATTCTATCATTTCATTTTAAAATCACATTCAATTTGAAACAAGAGTGATAGGTTTATTCTTCACTTTGAAATTTATAGGGAAATAAGTAATCCATTTATTCCAAATGACAAAATTCAATTTACTTGTATTTATTTTACATCAAAAGTTAGTGGCTTATGCATCATCACTCTTGTGCACCTAAATGAGGTTGAAAAAAATAGAGATACTAGAAAAGACTAATTTTGATGGGATGGAAAAACACCAATCATGTTTCTTAAAAAATACATGCTAGATTTTAAGAGCCTTTGGTCTTATTATATCATAGAATAAATGAACTTAGGATGAAATAATTCCTGATATAAGGATTTTTCTAGAACTAGGAACTCTTGAAAGAAGAGGATATTACCAATCCAGCTGTCTTTCTATGAGATAATTTCACACCTACTAATTAATTATCAATATTTATAGTGAAATAAAACAAATCAATCGCAATTTTTATTCCAAAAGTGAGATCCCTTCATATTTTTTCAAGACAAAGAAACACGGAGGTTACATACTTTCTTCTAAAAAATAATTCCCAAATATATGGTCCAGAGAAAGAATCTCATGTGAATTTATCTTTCATACACTTCATAGTATCATCAAATTTTTAAGATTAATTTATCACTCCTTATAGGGATTAGATAGCCTTGAAAAATTGTTTCAATGATGTATATTGTCCTATTAATCATCCCATGTGAATCTTTTTAGGATTATTTCTATTCTTCTAATTAAAAACATGGGATCCCAAATGACCAGTACGATATGAATAGGAATGGAGAAAATGACACTATTGAAGTGGTTGATCATAACGCCAATAGAGAAGAATCTACAATTAATGTTGGTAAATATATTTTTTATTTAGTTAAGGATACATTTTATGTATTGGATATAAAATATTTTATTCAACTAGAGAGATCCCAAATACTCAATGGGTAATGGTATTCTAGAAATACATGTCTTATCATTAATGGATTTATCTTTCCTTATAAATTTTTGGGAATATAGAAATTTATATTACTAATATTAATTAATTTACCACTCTCTATACTTTACTCAATAAGAATCTATTTGAACCATTGTATTGAATTTCTTCTTCCATTGTTGAAGAAGACCATATCATTTGTGTTGAATAAGTGACAGATTCCAACGAACCCATATCATCCATTGAAATGATTAACCATTACATTTTTAATTTCATATATCATTTTCCTAGTAATCACATATTGATTCGTGATATATATTATTGGGGAGATAGGTACTCCTTGGTGAATACCTTAGACTAACTTGAAATAACCAAACCTCCTCCCCAAATGAGAGATCAAAAACTAGGGTGAAGAGAAGAAGAAATAAAAGAAGTTTACAAACCCATTTTTAAAATACACATCACCTAATGAATTTTATTCTATCAAATTCTTTCTTCATGATAATATTTTCCATGGAATTGGATCCAACCACCTTCTTATCAATGTCTGCTAAAATTTATTTAGTGAGTCTAATCACCCTCAGATACTCCATCCATTGAGAAAACCACTGTGTTCATATAAGTTTTGAATAGGTAGGAGCTTTGATAGTATCTTGTTGAATATCATTTAAATAACCATATAGGAGAAATTACATAGTCTAATTATTGAAAATTCAGCAAAGGTGTTGGGATGGTTCACCTTCGGAACTAGAAAAAAAACTATGGAAGTGGTGACATGGGGAAGAATGCTACCCTTGAAATAATTTTGAACCCTCCCTAATAGTTCTTACATTTTTCAATCCCAAGATGAAATATATAAGGATCCATTTCATCTATTAGGTCCTAGTTCTCTATCCATCTCAATTCCTTTAATAGTATCAAATATTTCATCTTCCTTCAGGTTGGATTTCAAGGAATCATTATTGAAGCAATCCAATGTGAGGGTAATTTTATCAAAAAGATGATTATATTATTAATTTAGTGGGTATACATCACTTAATCAATGAAGAGGACTGGCTAAAATATCCTTGAATTTTGAGCCTCTTGGGGATAAATGGATTCAATACCACCATAGAATGAGTCTTCTTTAAGTGGTATGATAAGCCTCACAAAGAAGTCATTTTCCTATATTCATGCATGGATATGTGTTGTGTTATGATCTCCATTTAGAAATCCATAATTATTCAAAGTATCAACATTTATAGGATAAAATTAAGAAAAGATATTTATCCCATTTATTAGGAATTCTTCCATTAATCTAACTAATCTTAGCTGGAATATCTTCCATTGACAGTCTGGGAGCTGGTTGTCTATTTCTCCATTCCAAAATGGTTTTTCTCATCATACATAGTTTGTTATAGAATTAATACCATTAATACAATTTGGATATATCATCAAAATTTTTCTTGAAAGTTTCATCCTTCATCCATTAATTGAATAAGTGTAAGTTAAAAATAAGAGACAGAGAACCTTAGTTTTCGAGAAGCACTAGAGAGTGATCAGATAAAGACCGATCTAGGTGGGAGACAATCATGTGTGTGAAATTTATTACTATATTCATGTTATAAAATATCCTACCAATACATATCTATATCATTATAGCTCATCTCTTATTGTTACACCATGTAAAATGGTCACCATTGATTCCCAAATCCATTAGATTACTAAAGAGAAGAATCCTCTGAAATCTTCCACGTACTTGATCGAGTAAAGAACATTTTTCTTTTTAGATTGATCTATTGAGGAAATGCAAGGATTAATAATAATAAAGGTTTGCAGATAAATAAAATATATAAAATAATAATAAAAATAATATGAACATGGACACAATGATTTACATGGTTCGGGAATAATTCCTACATCCATAGAGAGACAGAATCACTTCACTGTAATTCAGGATCATAATTATAGTGAGGTTTTAGAGTTTCAAGCAAACCAAAACTCGAGATCAAATGATCAAATAAAGAAGAATAGGTACTATGACATCAACCATATTGTAATTTCACTATGCTATAGAGAATTATGGTTTGAATTCTTCACTGCTACAGTATATCATTCACCCAAGTCAATGCGGCCATAGTGTCATGTGGATAGAAGTCAATGAAGCTAAAATATCGTTTTCTATAAATTTTGAGATGTTATAGGGGGAGAATCAGGATTCAAGTCAGAGATTTGTTAGATTTATGTAGATTAGTCCATTTGGATGATGTTAGGAGTAATTCTAGTAGACCATGTTGTACCCCAGGCCACAACTCTCATTGGTCAGGATCTGTATTGAGATCATTGGGGGGGAATGAACCCATGATCCTGGGGATGAAGGTCCCTAGCCTTAAATATGAGGACTGTAGAAACTATGACTGATTGTAGTACAGTTTTCAAGGATACACTAATAGGGCATAGTAGCAATGTATAATTTGGAAAGGTTACTATAGCATATTGGACTTTAGAGAAATAAATATTTTAGATTATCCGAATTGTAGCCACTGAACACTATAGCATTTTGGACTTGGGAGGTAGCAGTATTGTAGTGGTGTGTACTTCCATCCACCTTTCATTATAGCACAAAAGATTTACTGTGAGGTTGGTGGTATAGTGCTTCATTTTATTTATTATCTCATTTGAGCTAGGGTTTTGGTATGTGTGAAACTCTAAAACCTCGCAGAAATTATGCTCCCGAATTATAGGGAAATTATTACACCCCTTCTTGGACATATGAATTATTCCTAAATCAAAAAAAATCATTATTTCCATTTTTATATTAATCTCCATGCTTTGTTTCTATCTTTTATTCATCTTTAAACCATTATACCTATGACTCCAAGCATTTCCACAACAACTGGTATCAAAGGTTGAGTTCATAATTCTCAAAGTAAACATTAAGTATTGAAGAAGGAAAGGTGAAGATAATCACATATATAGAACTAACTTCAATTACTATAGGATGATTATTGAGGATTATATTTATTAGAAAAATATAAACTTTCCAATTCTAGGTGTAAAACCAATGGATATGGAGCAGAAGGAGTGGTGGATAATTGATTGATAGTTTCTAGGATTTATGCACCTTAAATTGACCAAAAACATGGTGTTCAACACCATAGAAGAGAAGACAAAAGTTGGGATAATGATACTCTAAATGGCCCGAAGGCCTTCTTTTTTATTTTTATTATGGATAATCCCTCTTTTAAGGGTTGAAGGCGAACCCGTACATGACCCATAGGCCCAAGGCATAGGGCCCGACATGACTTGAAATACATGACCTGAAGGCCCAAAGGCATACCATGCACAATACATGACCTGTAGGTCCAACCCACTAGAACTACCCCTCCCCAACTTCTGTATCATTGATTGCCTAGCCCGCAACCTTTCATTGCTAATCAGCTAGAATTTCCCCATACAAAGATGCACAGTGCCTGGTCCCGATGGTGGTTGACATACCCTCTAACTCTTCTAATCTGGTTGGCTCTACTTCTGGTGACTGCTATTCTTATAGCTCTGATCCTCTTCAAGGAATAATATGTTGGTTCTAAAGAATGTGCAAGACCTCGTCCTCAGTGATGATATTTGAAGAATATAATCTGGAATATTCTCTGATTCTTATTTAAATGTGGAAGAAAGAGGAAGATATAGATAGTGAGATAATCGCAGAGTATTATATATTCAAGAGGAAAGAGCTTAGACAATATAAAGGGGGTTGGTCCTACTTACTAGATTTATAGGAAGAAAGGAGATGTTAATAAGGAGTGAATTGAAAAACTAAATCCACCTGAAACTAATGAATCAAACACTGTGATTGAAGGAAATGATGATGTTCTTCTACTGAGCATGGATAGCCCTAGAGTATTGGATTTTGGACTCAGGGTGTCTTTCCATTCCACACTAGAGAAGGGTTTACTAAACAATTATGTTTTTGTAAATTTTGGAAAGGTGCATCTTTATAATTATGATCCCTTGTAGATTATGGGAAATGGTGATGGATGTTTTAATACCAACAGTGAGAGTTTTTTAGTTTTGGAAAATATGAGGTATATCAATGTTTTTAAAAAATAATATTTCTTTTGGGTAGCTTGATGATGAAAGTTTTATTACCACATTCACTAGTGGTTCATGGATGATCACCAAGGGAGATATAGTCATAGAATGGGTATTAAATAATGGTACCCTATACAATATGATATAAACATGAATGGACATGATCAAATCAATAAATTCTATAGAGGATTCACAAATGTGGTACTACAGGCTAGGACACATGAGTGATAAATGGATGAAGGTGTTGAAAATAAAGGAACTCTACCGAATTTGAAGTCAGTAGATGTTTTCCTATGTGAATAATCTATATTCAAAAATTCAAAGAACTTGTATTTCACAAAAGTAGGTAGAACACTGAAGGATGAGAAAATATACCTAATTCACACTGATGTTTTAGGACCTACACCAGTACATTCTCTTAGAGGGTCACAACATTATGTGACATTTATCGATGACTCAAAAATAAAGGTATGATTTTATTTTTTGAAAATAAAATATGACATATTTAAGGTGTTTTATAATTGGAATTCCATGGTGAAAAATGATTTGGGAACTAAGAAGAAATGTTTGTGGTATGACAACGGTGGAGGGTATTCCAGTTAGAATCTTATAGAATTCTCTTCTAATAATGGAATATAGTGGGAGAATACTATTTAATTTACACCACAACAGAATGGTGTAGCTGAAAGGAAGAATATGACACTAAATCAACATGTCAGGAGCCTGAGGCTGCACTTGGGATTACCCAAAACCTTCTAGTATAATGTATTGAAAATGAAATCATGTCTCATCAACAAGAGTCCATTTGTACCAATGGGTGAATGTATACCCAATGAGCTCTGATCTGGTATGGAGGTAATACTATCATATTTTCGAGAATTTGGTTGTTTGGAATATGTTCATATTGATGATGAATCAAGGGAAAAGCTTGATGCTAAGTCAAAATATTGTTTCTCTATTGGATATGGTGATTAGGAGTTTGGTTACTACATTTGGGAATATCTAAACAAGATTATAATCAGAATCCATAATGTTGTATTTTATGAAGGTTTCATGTACAAATACCATCAAGTAGTTGAATTTGATAGTGATAATATAGAATCAGAATGTCATGAGAAGTGGATCTTGAAGGTGTACCTGATCATGTGACACCAGAACCAGTGGAGCCTACCCCTCAAATAGAGTTGAGTAGATCAAAAAGGGTTATAAGTCATGTGTATGTGTATTCATCATCCATACATTATTTTTTATTGAGTTATGGTGGATAACTACATTTCTTAGAAGAATTAATGCAGTTAAAGGAGTTGAGCAAGTGGGAGTTAGATAAGAATGAGGATATGTATTTATTAAATGACAACAATACATGGGAGTCGACACCTCTTTCATAAGGAAAGAAATAATTTAGGAACAAAAGAGTATAATAGGTTAAGGAAGAACATGATGGACAGAGGAGGTAAAAGTAAAGGCTGGTGTTAAAGTTTTTCAATATAAGGAAGGTGTATATTTCATGGAAATTTTCTCACCTATAGTAAAGATTTCCACCTTTCAGGTGGTTCTCAGTATTTATGCATCAGAACACTATACCTATATTATCTTGATGTCAAAACTAATTTCCTTCAATGAATTATGGAGGGGGAAATATATATGCAGTAGCAAGATGGATATGTTTAGTTTGGGAAGTAATACCTGGGGTGAAAACTCCAAAAGAGGTTATATAGGTTGAAGCAGGAACCCAAGTAATGGAATAAAATGTTGTATTCATTATTACTAAAAATTAATACAAATGGTGTGAAATGGATCAATGTGTCTACACCAAGTCTTTTGGTGATGAATACATTATATTTATTCTATATGTGGATGACATGATCATTGAAGGATCATCTATTTAAAGGATTTATGAGCTAAAAGGGTATCTTGATGAAGAGTTCAAGATGAAAGGTCATAGAGAAGATGGAAATATTTTGGTGATGAAGATCAACAGAGACCATGTAGATAGAGCCTTGATGTTGACACAATCTACCTACATTGGAGATATTCTCAAAGGATTCATTATTTTAGAAAAAAAAAATTAATCTTATATTCCATTGGTGATCCATTTAAAATTATTAAATGTGTAATTAATGAAAATGGAAAAATATTTTGATTACATGCCAAATGTTCTATATGCATCAACTATTAGAAGCTTGATGTATGTCATGGTCTATACTCAACCTGAAATTTCTAATGTAGTGGCAGTTGTTAGCAGGTACATAGATAACATGGAAAGAAACATTAGGAATCTTTAAAGTGGATATTGAGATACCTAAAGTCAAGAAAGTAAGTATCTCTATTCTTTGGTAAATGAAATTCATTACAAGGATGGATTAGTTTTCAAGTGGGAGATTGTTGGATTGGTTTAACCCAATATATTTAGATGGTTCTGGGTTGAATGATCGTAGCCTATATTGTATTGTAGACTATAAATCTCACTATTTGAACTCCATCATGAGCTCGTTGGGGGTTAGAGAGGGAAATACACCCCTACTCTGAAGGTGGAAGGCCCCCAGAACAATTTTTGGGGATCTATAGAAACTATGACCAACTATAGTAGAGCTGAATAGAACACACTGATAGGGAACTATAGTAGTACAAACATTGGAATGGTTACTGTAGAATATCATACTTTGGAGATAGTGGTACAACAGCTCCATGGGATTCTATCCACTGGCCACTATATTAACTTGGAATTAGGTGATTGCAACACTATAGCAGTGTAGACTTATATCCACCATTCACTATAGAACAGTAGAACTACTATGTAGTTTGTGGAATTTTACAGAATGGATGACATTTAGTTGACATTGAACTGGTTGGAAGATCATAAAATGGGTGTTCATAATAAGTGGAGGCTCATAGAATGGTAGGAAGAGATGAGGTTCCTAAACATCCTATTTTAATACTTCTTGGTTAGGGTGATTTAATGACTCAGACCCCTCTGGGACATTCCTTTGTGAAAATGCAGTGTTTGGGGTGATCTGGGAGGTAATAGTGGCTTAATTGGAGAGTTTGCCAAAAATCTAGTTTTTTCAAAGGTGACTCACAATGATGATTCAAGAATAGTTACTGGATAATTTTTCCTCACACCGATGAGTCACTTATCAGTGATTCGTTCAATGGTAAGTCAAATAATTATGGCCCACTGAATGATGACACCAAACGGTGACACCAAATGGTGGCTCACTAAACAGTGGCTCACCAAATGGTGGCTCACCAAATGGTGACTCACCAAATGGTGGCTCACCAAATGGTGACTCACTAAATGGTGGCTCACAGAACAGTGACTCTGAATGGTGGATCACTGAATAGTGACACTGAAAAGTGGCTCACTAAATAGTGGCTCACCAAACAGTATCTCACTAAACGATGGCTTGCCGAACAGTTGCTCACTGAACTATGGCTCACCGAACGGGACACCAAACTGTGGCTCAGTGAGTGGTGTCTCACCGAATGATGACACTTGTGACTCACCTAATGGTGAGTCACTTCCAACAATTTTCCAAATTTCTTGTTTTCCCCAATTTCTCCCAGTTTTTCTAGTTTCAATCCTTTTACATTTTATTTGATGTGCATCAAGTTTAAAGTCGTGTTTGGGTGATTTTAAAGGCTTTTCAAAGGATATTAATTATATCTTAATATCCTAACACTTCATGGGATTTTAAATAATATAACCACATGGTATTGACCATGATCTAGATTTAATGTCCTTGAAACAATTTTATGCTCTGTTGATATAGGATCTAGATTTTTCTAAGGTCGAGGTCCTCTCTTCTTTTTTATAATGGTGTGTGGTAAACATTTCTTCCCAGATGATCTATGAGCCTATGTTCTGGCCCCCCTATCCAGTTTACTTGGAGTTTTCCTTCTACTCTCACCCCCTATTTTGGAACAAGGAAGAATCATTGGTTTTATGTTGTTCAAGTAGGTATTTTCCTTAATCTCTATTTTAATTGTGTATCATGCAGGGTGGGTATAATGATTCCTCCTTGTGAGAACGGCTGAATCCAAATTTAAAAAAGATAATGAGAAGTAATAAATGAGGGATGGGGGAGATGTTGATGTTGATCACCTGTTTTATTTTTTATTTTTGTTTGATGATGTGATTTGTTGTGGCCGTGTGTTTTCTGAAAATCATGGTTGTTGGTGGTCTTTGCCTGTTCATAGGTGATGATTTATAAATTTTTTTGTTTAATTTTGAATAATTACTGTAAATATCAATATTATTAATCACTTATACCTGTGTAAATGGAATTTAATCCCTAGGATAAAAACCCTTATGTGATCACCCCAGCTAATCAAAGTGAAATTTAAAGAACTGTTGGCCAAATATGAATTCACCCTATTTAATAGGGGTGACTATGTGTATGGGATGTTACTAGAGGTGTGGTGGTTTCGAATTTTGAGAGATTGATTGATTGTGGAATGGATGGAATTTATATTTAGTGTTAATTCTTCTAGGCAGTGGTTGGGAAGCGGGGCTATAGGTTTGGGTTGTGTCATGATTTTGTGCTTACGTGTGTGTTGAGTGTGGTGTTTTTGTGCGGAGAGGCTTCCGAGTTTGGTTATGACGGGATGAATTAGGTGGGTTAACTTTGAGGAATGATGTTTTTAATGTTCAAATAATAATGGATGTTAAATGGGGTGGAATAACTAAGTGGGTTTTTTTCTATATGTTTTATTATGGGGAGTGTTTAGTGGATTTTAACATTCTAAGAATGGTTGTAGATGTTGTGCTTGTTAGTTTACTGGGTAGGGATGGAATAAATAAATGAATTATTTGATAATATAGAATGATAATTAGTTAAATTAATTAGCTGGGGGTATGTTTTCTGGGTAGTGACTGTCATTCAGGGCAGTACGTGCATATAGCGGTAGTAGAAAAGGTGGTTTTGAGGGGATTGGTTGTATGTTTGTAATTCCATAGGATGGGCTGATTCTTTGTTACCTATATATAGAAACTTATTTTTACTTATTTTTTCTATACTCACCCCACCCATGTTGAGAACTATTTTCCAAACACCCCCATAGTTACGGGGGAGGGTGTCTTTCCCAACATCCTGGTGGGAGGATGGATGGATGGTTACTGACTTTACCCTACTCCCTCTTCTAGGAATTTATTTCCCATGATTCTTAGGATAGGCTATAATTTCTTATGGATTAATACCAGATCTATGGTATTGTCTATGTGAGAGGTGGTTTATTTCCTTAGTGTCTTTGGGATGAGGCCCAATTGTTTTCGAGCAAGACGTGTGGTGGTTCTGGACTAGGTGTCTATGGGTAATATGTGATGTGGTTGTGGCCTAGGTGTGTGCAAGAAGGTTGTGAGAGTGGGGCTTGTGGAAGAGTGTGGTAGTGTCAGGATGTTCTCCATTAGGGATGATTAGTTAACCAGTGGGAAGTGGTGTGGGGTACCCAAATATTGATGTGCTTATTAGTATGCTTCTCCCACTTGTGCATGACTAACTTTTGTTTTTCCCTACTGAGTATAATTGTATGCTCACACTAAATACATAAAATTGTTTTTAATTTTTCAGGGATATTACACAGAATGTGCTGCACCATACTAGCTTAGACGATGGCGATGGTTTTTTTGTTGATGCTTAGTATTATTTTTGTACTTATGTTGGTTTTTTCTTTGTATTTTTAACAGTTTTACTTTAAGCATGCATGTGGTATGGATTTTGGTTTCTTTGTATATATCTACCTCGGGGTTGTTTGAGGTTGTTACATCTTATCTAATGATCTTGGTTACTATGAAAAGGGTAATACCTCCCATTTTTATGATATTTCTATACCCTTGGTGTTGGTCTCCACCCCGGGGCCTATTGGAGGTGGGACTTAGGGGTCATTATCTCTCCTTCATCTTGAGGATGGAAGGCCTTGGAATATTGTTATTCATTCCCTCATCTTAAAGAAGGTGGTCCATGATATAATGGTATCATAGTTTATGGTTGAGAGATAGGATGGAGTTTGTAGTTAGGTATAGTGAGGATTTCATGGGTTGTTAGGGAAACAGTGTTAGGTGATCTTGGTACGTGACATAGTCCAGGGAAGACCGGCTAGGAAACAGGATTTTAAGGCCCCCCATGATCTGATTCAAGGACTTTAAGCTTACCAAATGACAATGTGAGGCTACACTGATTATGGGTTAGAGACCATAGGAAAGTTATATGCATCATGATGACTTGTGTTCTTGTTTTTCTTGGGTGTTTCTAGGAAATTAAAAAATCAATGAGTTAAAATGAACCCGAAATAAATTCCATACTACTCGGGCATAAGAGTTCTTTATTTACCTTTTATCTACGGTACACGGTCGTCATCCACAAGAGGCTTAGGTAGTGGAGGAACAACAGGCCAATCCGACCGATCGGCAGAGGGTTGATCTAGCAAAAGAAGATGAACAATGGTAGAAGACAATGCGTTCCTTCTAGAGGCAGACTCACGGAAAGTACACGGGATTCATCATGGACATGGAGATGGATAGCTGGATCGAGGAGCTGGTGATATCTTTCAGCTTGATCAGGGCTCTGATAGAGTACTAGGTTCATCTAGTGGTGATTCATATGGTGATAGTAGTGCATCAGTGGTGGAAGATTTACCTTTGTAAGAGGAAGGAGACTGATGTTTTGTGGATTGACATTGAGAAGGAGTTTTAGGAAGAATTCCTTTCTCCCATGATGAAGGACAAGAAGAGGAAGGATATAATCTTCCTACAATAGGGGAGTATGTTGTTGAGGGAATTGGGGATCAATTTCAAGGATCTCCTACATTTTTATCCAAATCTATTTCTAGATGAGGATTTTCGGGTGAGGCACTTAGAGTAGGGACTCTAGCCTTCCCTTGAGTATTTGGTTACTCCCTTCACCCAAATGATATACATAGATGTTCAGAAGAAGGTTGTGGTAGTGGAAAGTATGCACTTACAAGGAGGTCTACCATGAGAGGGAATTCAGCCTTGTTCTTCAAAGGGGATGGCTATCAGTAGGAAGTCTTTGGCGTTGCGGCCAGTGGGGAACCGACCCCAGATGTTTCAGTTCCGACCTTCTGGTACTCACCCTTTTCCCATAGGCCTAGGTCCAAGGTATTTTTCATACGGAGTTTGTGGGAACCTATAGGTATAGTTACCGACTCAAGATCAGTGTGGTGGTGGTGGGAATGTTTAGTGCCCACCTCAGTAGAAGTTTCCAGCCATGCCTTTCCAGTAGTAGGGATAGCAGGCCCCTACTCTACTAAGGGTGGACGGTGCAAGAGGAGGTTGACCACGGGGTGCTTCTCAGGGACCTAGAACAATGAATGGTCAGAGAGAAGTTTGATAGCAGAGGGGTATAAGATCTGGGGGTGGTCAATTACACGTTATTTAGGTAGCAGTTCCAGTATGTCCATAGATCATTTGAGGTATGATAAGTTTCTTCATAACTTTTTCTTGTGCTTTATTTGATTTAGGAGCTTCATACTTTTTCATTTAACCCTCTCTATCCCACACCTTGGTACAAGACATTGAGATAATTTCTACTCCTCTGATGTTGAGTACATGAGTCAGAGGTTAACCTAGCTTGATCGATAATTTTTGGGGGTGTAGACTGATGTTGGGGCTGCATCAGTCTAATGGGGATCTCTTCCTATTACATATGAAGTCGTATGATTTCATATTTAACATTGAATGGTTGTTTTTAGTGCATGATATTATCAAATACTTCCTAAAAAATTTCATGTTTTCAACTGTGAAAGGCCAGCGTGTAACTTTCATTGGCGAGTGAAGCTATCAGACGGTAAGTCGGTGCATGAAGCCTATTCTTTCCTTGCTAGCCGAGATGTCAGTGGGATCAATAGAAATAGAGATGGTGGGGGATCCTAGGGTCATTTGGTAGTTCTTGTATGTTTTTATGAGGAGGTTTTGACTCTACCCCCTCAACATGACGTTGATTTTGGGATAGACTTACAGCCTGATGCTTCTCTGATTTTGATGGATCCTTATTGGATGCCACCTTATGAGCTACGGGAGTTGTAGATCCTGATTAACGATCTAACGAGGAAGGTATTTATCCGGCCCAATGTGTCATTGTGGGGTTCTCTAGTCTTGTTTTCAAATAAAGTGGATGGTTTTTTGAGGCTCTGTATAGACTACTGGAGGTTGAATTAAGTAACGGTAAAGAACTATTACCCTCTCCCAAGGATAGATGATCTTTTAGACTAGTTGAGGGGAGTGATTTGTTTCTTCAAGGTCAATCTCTGGTTTAGATATCACCAGTTGAGGGTGAAGGAGGGTGACATAGTGAAGACTACTATCAGGTGCAGGTATGGGCACTTTGAGTTCGTAGTTATGTCATTCGGTGTTACAAACACTCCAACCATGTTCATGGGGCTCATGAACTCTTTCTTTTGTGATTTCTTAGACTAGTTTTTTCATCATATTCATCGATGTCATTCTAATTAACTCAAGGTCAGAGGAAGAGCATACCAGGCATCTCAGGATTGTCTTAGAGATCCTTAGGCACCATTAGCTCTATGGAAAGTTGTCCAAGTTCATGTTTTGGATATGGGAGGTCCACTTCATTGGGCATGTGGTGTCTCGACAGGGCGTAGCATTTAACCCATCGAAGTTTGAGGTATTTTTTTATTATTGATCATCCAATAATGTGGTAGTGGTTCGCAGTTTTCATGGTATGGAAGGATAATATTGGATATTCATACCTGATTTCTCTCGAGTAGCAGCCCTGTTAATGGATCTGACCAAGAAGGGACATGCCTTTGTGTGGACTGAGCAGTGTGGAATAGATTTCATCTATCTGAAGGAAATGTTGGTGAGTACACCAATGCCTAGGTTTCTAGAGGAAGGGGTGATGTTCGAGGTGGTCTATGACGCTTCCTGTTTGGGATTGGGTTACATGCTGATGCAGCAACAGGTAGTGATCTCTTATGGGTCTAGGCAGTTACATCCTCATGAACATAACTATGATTCTCATAATCTAAAACATGCACCAGTAATGTTTGTGCTGAAGTTGTGGTGGAATTACCTCATCAGGGATCACTTTGTGGTCTTTACAGATCACAAGATATTGAAGTATATCTTTTCCCAATGAGATCTGAATTTGTGATAGCAGAGTTGGATGATGTTTCTCTGGGATTGGGATTTTTAGATCTCCTACACCTCAGGAAAGTGGAATTTTTTGGATGATGAATTGAGTAGGAATTCACAGAAGGAATTCTTTCAGGAATATGTTGATGCTTGGAGAGAAATGGAGGAGTTGTCTACTTTGCACTTATATGAAATAATGGACAGTGGTAGAGGTTGTATGTTTCAGATGACGGTGTTGTCACCTATGAGGTAGTAGGTAGAGGAGTCTCAATGGGGATACTCATAGGAAGAAGTTATAAAAGATCGCACTGACCAGGGAAATGCTCTGTAGGGATGGTCGGAGGATTGTCAGAATCAGATGTTGTTTTGTGGGATGTTTTTCATCTGAGTGGTGATGCATGAGGGAGTTCTCCATGATTTCCATAGCTCACCCATATAGGTACACCCATGAGTCTTCATGATGTATCAGGGCTTAAGTGAACAGTTTTGGTGGCCTGAGATAAAGGGGGTAGTGATAGAGTTTGTGGAAAAGTACTTGGTATGACATCAAGTAAAGGTCAAGTACCGTGTTCCCGGTGGTCTGTTATAGACCTTAGATGTCCCTAAGAGGAATTGGGGTGAAATATTAATGGATTTAATCATAGGATTACCTATGGATCAGGGAGGATGTGATGAAATCTGGGTAATAGTGGATCAGTTGACGAAGTCGTCTCACTTCTTAGCGATTAAGGAGTCGAGCACAGTGGATGCCTTAGCGCAGAGGTATGTAGAGGATGTGGTGTATCTGCATGGAGTTTTGATATCTATTTTCATAGATTGAGATACAAATTTTATTTCTCAAGTATTGATGGGATTGCAACATTCCTTTTTCACTCAGTTACGCCTCAGCACTGCTTTTCACCCTTAGACGAATGGTCAAATAGAGAGGACCATCCAGACATTAGAGGACATGTTGTAGGCAAGTGTTCTAGACCTTAGTGGGTCTTGGGTGAAAAATTATCCCTTGACAGAGCTCACTTAAAATAATATATATCACTCTTCTATTGACATTCCTCCATTCGAAGATTTATACAGAAGACTGTGTCATTCACCCTTGTGCTGGACAGAAGTTGGGGAGGCAGTTGTTCTTGGTCCAGATGTGGTGCAGAGTACGATAGAGAAGGTGCATCTTGTACATGATAGAATAAGGGAAGAACATGAATATAGAAGTCGTATACCAATCGCAGGATAAGTACCCTCGAGTTTGAGGTTGGGCACCATGTATTCTTGAAGGTTTCCCCTCAAAGTAGGAAGCGGTTGTTTGGAAGAGGGATTAAGATTTCTCCCAGGTTCATTAGACCTTTAAAGGTGTTGGGACTACTGGGTGAGGTGGAATATCATCCAGCATTGACACCATAGTTGAGGAGGATCCACAACCTCTTTCATGTCTCCCAGCTTCGTCGGTATCTTCATGATGACTTCCATGTCCTTGATTGGGGAGAATGGGATATCGATGAAGATGAAGCATTCATTGAGTGGATAGTAGAGATCTAGGTTCATCGGGAGAAGGTGTTTCATGGATGGACCATTCCCTTGGTTTGTGTGTTGTGGAGGCATGGTAGCCTCGAGGAGAGTACTTGGGAGCAAGAGGTGCAGATGCATGCCCAATACCCAGAATTGTTTTGAGTTTTTATTATGTTCCTTGTTTTGATGTGATACTTGACCTTGTTTTCTATGAGATGATTTTTTTCCTTATTCTCTAATGTTTGAAGAGTACCAACACATGGGAAAAGGAGGACCAGATCCCTAATTGGGATGCGTTAATACGGATGCGATTAAACCCATGTGAGTGAGTCAGTGCCGCCCAAAGTGGATAGTATATTGGCATGGAGGAAGGAATTCTCTAATCCATGTGTCTAGACAATGTGACTTTTGGGTGTTGTGTGGTTGTTTGTGGAATTAGATGTTGGGGAGGTGTTCATGGATGTCAAGGTTTTCACTATAGCTTTCGAACAATGCAATATGGTTTAACCTTAAGAGGTATCATATGGGGTGGTTGTTCAAACCCCTCCCCCTTCTGGGATTAATTTTAGATTCTCAAGGATGAGAATAGTTTGAGAGGTATCTAATTTAATAACCCAGACCCCTCTGTGCCATTCCATTGTAAAAATCCATTATTTTGGGTGTTCTGGGAGGTAATGATGTCTTAATTTGGGAGTTGTCCAAAAATCCTATTTTCCAACAGTGACTCAAAACAGCGAGTTAGGACCAGTGACTTGCTAATGGTGCCTCACATCAATGAGTCTCCTTGCGGTGATTCATTTGATGGTAAGTCACTGATCGATGACACTAAATGGTGTCTTACTGAATGGTGACACTGAACAGTGACACTGAACAGTTACACCGAACGATGTCTCACCAAACAGTAGCTCCCCAAACTACAGATCACAGAATGGTGACACCAAATGGTGACATGGAATGGTGACACTAGATGGTGACACCGAACAATGGATCATCGAATAGTGGTCACTGAATGGTGGCTCACCAAGTGGTGTCTCACCAAATGGTGACACTCGTGACTCACCCAATGGTGAGTCACTTCCAAAAGTTTTCCAAATTTCTAGTTTCTCCCTGTATTTTTTATTGTTTCTCCTTTTATGTTTTATTTTACATGAAACAATTTTAAATACTTATTTGGGAGTTTCAAAAGGCATTTCAAATGATATTAATTATATCTTAATATCCTGACACTCCAAGGGATTTGAAATAATCCAACCGTGTGGTCTTGGCCATGATCCAACTTTAATTTCCTTAAAACATTTTCTATTCCGTTGATAAAGCATCAAGATTTTTCTAAAGTCAAGGTTCTTTATTCTCTTTTCTCTTGGTGTGTGGAGAAATTTTCTTCCTAGAAAAGTTGTGTTCCAGTTATGTTGCCCCCTATCCAGTTTTCCTTGGAGTTTTCCTACTACTCACACCCCCTGTTTGGAACAAGGAAGAATCATTGGTCACATATTGTTCTAGGTAAATATTTTCCTTTGTCTCTCTTTTAATTGTGTATCTGGAGGAGTGGGTATAATGATCCCTAGTTTTGAGAATGAATGAATCCAAATGTAACAAATTTAATTAGAAGTAATAAATGGGGGATAGGGTATGTGTTTATTTTGTTTTCCTATTTTATTTGTTATATTTGGTTGATTATTTGATTTTTTGGGGCCATGTGGTTTTTGAAAATATGGTTATTGGTGGTGTTTTCTTGTGCATTGGTGATGCTTTATAAATGTGGTTTATTCCTTGTGAATAATTACTTTAAATATCAATCTAATTAATCACATATACTTGGTTAAATGGAATGGATTCCCTAGGATGAAAACCCTTGTGTGATCACCTATACTTATCAATGTGAAATTTAAAGAATAGTTGTCCAAATATGAATTCAGCCAATTTGATATGTGTGACTATGTGTATGGGGTGGTACTTGTAGTGTGTTGTTATCTCAATTTGATTAATTTATTTAATGTGTAATGGATGGACTTGTTCTGCAGTGGGACTACTTCTAGGAAATGGTTTGGAAGTGGGGCTACAGGTTTGGTATGTGTCGTGATTTTTTTTATGGGTGTGCTGAGAGAGGTGTTTTTGTGCAGTAGGGCTACCGGGTTTGGTTTTGAGGGGATGAATTAGGTAGAATAACATTGAATAATGATGTTTGTAATGTCAATATATGAATAGGTGTTAAATGGGAAGGAAGAACGAAGTGGGTTGTTTGTTGTGTGTTTTGTTACGGGGAGTATTTAGTGGATTTTAGCCTTAAGAGAATGGTTCCATATGTTTTGTTTGTTAGTTTCCCAAGTAGGAATGGAATAAATAAATTAATGATTTTATAATTCATAATGATAATTGGTTAAATGAATCAGTTGGTGGTATGTTTCAAATCAGGTATTCTAGTGAATAGGCATTCAAGTGACTGTTGTTTGTGGCAGTATGTGCATGTAGGAGTAGCAGCAAGGGTGGTTTTGAGAGTATTGGTTGTATTTTTGTAATTTCATAGGATGGCCTGAGTTTTTATTACCCATATATAAAAACTTTTAGTTCCTTATGTTTTATATACGCACCCCACCCGTGTTGAGTACTATGTGTTGAACACCCCCATCGTTATGGGGGAGGGTGTATTTCCCAACATCCTGGTGGGAGGATGGATATATGGTTACTGAATTTACCCTACTCCCTCTTCTAGGAATTTATCACCCAATATTATCCAGTAGGGCTATAATTTCTTGAGGTTTAATAACATATTTATGGTATTGGCTATGTGAGAGGTGGTTTATTTTCCAAGTGTCTTCGGGATGAGGCCTAGGTATTTTCAGGCGAGATGTGTGGTGTTGGTTTCCCAGGTGTCTGTGGGTAGGATGTGATGTGGATGTGGCTCAGGTGTGTGTGAGCAGGTTATGACAGTGGTTGTGGCTCAAGTATGTGTTGATAGGTTGTGACAGTGGCGCTTGTGTAAGATCATGGTAGCATCAGGATTTTCTCCATTAGGGATGAGAAGTTAACCAGTGGGAAGTGGTGTAGGGTACCCAAATATCTATGTTATTATTATATTACATTACTTGACTTGTGTTATTTGGTGAGAGTGCCTTGGTGAGGTTGGGGTGGGTAGTATACTTTGTTAGGTGCTTTTTAGTATCTTTTTTTTCTCATAGGTTCATTAGTATGCTTCTCCCACTTGTGCACGAGTGACTTTGGTTTTTCCCTACTGAGTATACTTGTATTATAACCCTACATACATAAACCTATTTTTAGGTTCCCTGGGAGATTATGTGGACCATGTTGGACCTTACTAGCATAGACATTGGGGATGATTGTTGTATTGCTGGTTAGTTTTATTTTGGTACTTACCTTGGAGTTCTTTGTATTTTTAGTAGTTTTACTTTAAGCATTAATGTTGGATGGATTTTATTTTCATTATATATATCTCTATCACAGAGTTGTTTGAGGTTGGTAAATCTTATATCTAAATATTGGTTACTATAGAAAGGGTAATTCCTCCCATTTTTTGCAAGATTTCTATACCCTTGGTGTTGGTCACCACCCTAAGGCCTATTGGAGGCGGGACTCAGGGGTCATTATCTCACCTTCATCTTGAGGAAGGAAGGCCTCGGCATATTGTTATCCCTTCCCACATCTTAAAGATGGTGGTTCAAGTCATATAGGAGGGATTACACTGATCACTTGGGAAACATGACTGGTCCAATGTGTGTCATAGAGAAAAGGAGATAATAATAGAGACAAAGGAGTCATGTGACCCGGGCATAGTAGACGTTTAGGGGTTCTTGTGGGACACATCAAAGTATGATGCAATGGTCTCTCTAAATGCATGGAAGGTGTTCAAGATGTTCCCTGCACCTGATGTCTCACCTGGGGTTCCATTATTGACAGGATACTATAGATTGATAATGGTAATGAAAGGGAAAATTTTATCAAGCAGGAATTGAAAGATGATATCACATCTCAGGTATTGAGAGAATACATTAGAAATAAGAAGGGTAATTTGTAGCTAAGGAAAATCTTAGTATGGACCATATAGAACAATGATTACAAGAATGGGAACTTTGACTGGGTTCTTGGATATGAGGTCAACATGTACTATTCTAGGGAGGGTGATGTAGAGATGTCAGATGCCTCACCTTATAATGCCTCTAACTAGAAGGACTCTGGATTGGGTGTTGACACCAAACCTGAGTTTGAGGATAGGTAACACCTATAAATGAAGTACAACATGATCAGTAGGTTGGTGTTCGATAGTGGGTGCCAGATTCCTGATAGGAAGACCTTATTGAGCAATCATGTGATCAATGTATTCATTAAGCCATAGGGACATAAGGATCCTACTAGAAGTATATTCTCAGTTAACCTAGTGGGAAGGTGGGATCATAGATTGATGGAGAGGGTGGTGGATCAGGTTAAAAGGGAGAACAACTCGTTCATGATTGAGTGGGATATGGACAATGGAAAGAAAAGGAATCCAAGTTTATGCTAAGGTTGGGGAAGTATATAGTAGAGCTAGAACTAGAAAGGCTTCCCGACCTCAACGTTAACTTGGAAACCTTTTCCATCTTATAATCCATCTCCTTCACGATCGTGAACCAGTTGTGACCCCTTTCCACTTGATCCACCATCCTCTACACCCATATCTGAACCTACCTGACCACTAGGTTAGGAGAGAATACACCTCTGTCGTGATCTTTATAGCCCTATGGTTTGAGGAAGGACTTGATCGCATGCTCATAGAACTACTTCTGTCTGTTGGGCATTGGGCACTCAATGTCCAACAATAACCATGTGATCTTGTTGTTATTCATTCCCAGGTGTGAACACTCCTCAAAATCAGGTATAGTGTCAGTACTCGGGCAAGAGTCCTTCAAATTTCATGCATCATAAGGCAAGATGTCTGATATTACTATGTCTCCATCCTAGGAATAGTACTTTTGGATCTCGTGGATGGGAACCCTGTTGAAGTCCCCCATAATGTAGTCATTGTTCTATATTGTTCTTACCTAGGAATTCCTTAGCTGCACCTACCCTTCCTCATATCCGTCCTCATCACATCTTAAACACATATCCTTCCTCATACCCTTTCACATATCCTTCCTCTTACCCTTCCTTGTATCCTTCCTCATCACATCCATCTACTTCTATTGATCTACCCATATTCATCTCTAAAATACTCTATAGACATTTATATGGAACTGGTCTACATAAATGACCATCCTTTAAAGGCTCTACACTCATTCTAATAGAGGTGAGTTATTGAAAATTTTATGGGTACTTAATTCTCTAATTCCTTTCTTATCTGAAATAATTTTCTAAATAAATTCTTTTAAATATTACCTTATTTTTATATAATGATTATATTTCCATATTATAAACCTCCCACTACCCACTTATCGATGATTTATGTCTAATTCCTCTCATTAAAAATATTTTCATATTTTTTTATTTTTATTGAAATATGAGTTTAAAACCCACATTATTTCTTGTAAATTCTCTCATTAACCCAATAAATAACATAATTATTCATTTAATATATCTTCAAAATAATAGTGTAATTCAAATGTAATTTTTTAATGAATCTCAAATATTTATTTTTGTTTTAACATCATCTAGACTATCTTAAAATCATTATTTTCATATGATAGTTTTATACAACATAATTTAATGATGATGTATTATTTGAAATTAATCCTTTTAAGTATATTGTAAAAACGGGATGCCTTGATTGTATATGAAATTTCATATCAAGTAATATCATATCTATAAATCTAGAATGATAATTTATTCATTATTATAATCATATTAAATGTATGTAATTAGAACTATTTTAACCATATAAAACATTCAAAAAAATATTTCTAAGTTTGGATCTATCATTTTGAAAATATTGAGGACTTGAACACCCTTAATTCTAAAATTAATTGAAAACTATACTATGAAACTACTAGAGAGTTTGAAATCTTTATATAGATCCCATAGACTATAACCATTGTACTAAATTTGGAATCATTAACCCCATAATCTAAAGACATCTAACATAAGAAAAATTAAAATAATAAATTAGTAATAAATGAAAATATAATAATTGAAAGGTATAAATATGTTTAAACAAATAAGCTGAATGTTCTTAAACTAGTAATTAACAATTATAATGTAATCATTTTATAGGATATAAAATATATAAAGAAACTCTAGAGTTGAGGTAAATTTTTCTTTCTAAATATCAATTCATTTCATGTATTTACCCTCTAGTTTTCATATTCTATTCCAATATCATTTTAATGGACCTGAATGTATACATTATAGTCCCTCCTATATTTTTGATATATTTATGGTCTCTTTTATTATCTTATATATTTATATATCATACCTTGCTGATCCAAAATGAGTCTTTCAAGCTCTCCTTCATTTTGGTAGTTATATTCTATATCCCCCAATATCTCTATTAGCCTAACTAGGTTAAATAAACTGAGAGGGGACGAATTATGGAATGATAGATTAAAACAACTTCCCCTTAAAATATTACTCCATGGTTAAAAAAAATCTTCTCTTCCTTTATTGTGGTAATGTATGAGTATAAATGAAATCATGCACAAGATAGAACAATTTTACTTGGTTCACCTACACTAGGCTATGTCAAAGGACCATACACAAAAAATGTTCCTATGTACCAAATCCACTAAAGCACACTTTTGTTACATAGCTTGGAAGAAACTAACTATCCCTCATAGTTTATAACCAATCATAATTTGAACACTCTCTACTCTCTCAATTAAAATGTGCTCACTTTTCTTTTAGAAGATTCTACTTTTGATCACCTGAATAAATATTTTTTACACCTCATTTGGTGCATCATGAAGCTCAATGTTCATTCACATGATGAATACCACTTTACCACATAAACATTGGTAAAATACTTGTAGGTTAACACAACTTTAGAATTTTTACAACCTTTTCTTGAATTATGCGCAATTCTACCAACTTTCACACAAAATTTATGTTTTGTCGTGAAAAAATAACTTCTTCTCAACAATACAAATCATCACAAAACTCTCCATTTTCATGCAACTTTTGGATTGTTACAGAACTCACATTTTATTATAGACACAAATCTTATTTATGCACACAACAGATGTTTGAGTTTTTGCTTCACACAAGAAATATCTTCATGCAACTATTATATGATTCAGAGTCTTGATATTTTCTAAAGGCTGAGCTACTCAAATGAGGGGAGTAACCACCTACTTATAGATAGAGAAGAACCTTAATGAAACTACTTTGCATGCCTTAAAATATGTACAAAACCTTCCTTATGTAGTAAATTTAAATGATTTAACATTGCTTTCAGTGTGAAATTCACCACCTTCATGCAACTATATCTCTATTTTCTAGGCTCATGCAACTATCATTTTGTTGCACAACTATGACTTTCAAAATCATTCAGTACATGCGTGAAACACTATCCTTTTCTGTATCTGGGTGCAATGACCCTAAGTCTTAACTTGAACAAAAAATTTCAAAACACCTTCTCCCTTCTATAGAACTTTTACATTTATGCAAAAATCATTCCTTTTCCAAAAAAACATTTTCCTTCCTCTAAATTCTTGGACCCAAAAATTCAGAAAAAACTGGGAAATGATGCCACTTTATACACTCAATTTTATGTACCAATTACAGAACTTTAATAACTTTTTCTTGAAACTTTGTCAACATAATTGGTCAACAATCACACTGGAACTCCACAACTGACCTTGTCAACATTGTTTGTCAACAAACACAATCAACCTAAAAACACTACGAAGTCACCTTATGGGATTTTTGCCCAGAAATATTCCTATATTCCTAATCCACTATTGATAATAGGATTATTTTATGTTATTTATTATTCATTTTACTTCCTTTATAGTGGATATGCATGAATTATTTCTTCTCCTCATTTTGGTTCTTCAAGTTAAGACCTATGAAGTAAATAAGGGAATATTATTATGTAACATCCCAAGTATAAAATAAGAATTATTTATTTTATTTTTCAATTAGTATCTTGATTTAAAAAGTAATTTAACATTAGAAATAATAATATTAATAAAAATGGTAATTAATATTAAATTATCATTATAAAAATAAGTTAAAGGCTTTAAAAATTGTTTTATAATTATAAGTACTGGAATAAATTAATTTAACCATGTAACTTTAGAAATTAGTTTTATACAAAATATATATTAAATTATAACTAAAATTTTATAATTATTATTATTAAGAAATATAATAATATTATGTTAATATATATATATAAATAATATGCTTATATATTTTTATATGTATATAATATGAAACTTTAAGATAATATATAAAATATTTTATTATTATAAAATAAAATTTGAGTATTCATAATTACGAATATTTAACTCAATATATTTTCTTATAAAATGAAATTATGATGATATTATTTTAAAGGATGAATATTAATAAAATTTCTTTAAAACAGGGAAAGAGAGAGAAATGATTTATAATACTTAAATTTGTATAAATTATTTTATATTCAAAATTTTGAATTAAAGGTAATATATTTTGTAATAAAATTATAAATATATACAGAATTATATTTATAAAAAATGATGTATGAATATTATGTTATTAAAAAAATTATGAAGAAATAAAAATAAAATATTTGAATGAATGGATAAGAAGAATTCTAGGGGGTGATCAGGTCTTCTCTGAAGGAGCTGAGGGTTTTGGGAGTCTGAGTGCATGAGGTTCTCAGGAGGGTTCAAATGTGAGTTTGAACACCGAAGGGGGTCAAGTTGGGATTGGTTTTTGAAGAAGATGGGATATCAAGCATGCATGAATGACTGACTTCCATAAGTAGATTGATTTGTGAAAGGTTTCAAATGTGAAAGAAGAAAATCGAGTGTGAGCCTTTATTAATTTTCACCCTCCTGTAATCATGATTTACAAGCATTCAAATCTTATTTCAAGGTTTGTTTTTTTACTTGGAAGTGTTATGCTCTCATTTTTCTTCAATTTCCGCCTCGATCAAAAGTGGCTATCCCTATTTTTCATCTTCGTTTTAGGGGTTATTTGAATACTGATATCATTTTTTATGGATTTTCTTATTAGATATGATTACTATTAAAAAAATTGTTTTAAATGATTTTATTAAATCAATTTAATTTTTTCAACTAATTCGGTTGGTTTTGGTTCCTTTTAAATTATTCTTCATCATTTTACACTTTGAATCGAACCTATAAACATTAAAGAATATAAAACAACAATATATGGTTTCTTTGTCTTCCTTAGCAAGCCATGGAATCCTCCTATTTTGTTTGGTGAGAAGATTTGTCATCATTGTATGTATACAATGGTTTAAAAATCACAATTGTTTTGGTTATATGTTATCTTCAAAATGAACTAATCATATTTTCTAAAGATATATAGGTAAAAATTCATCTTAAATAAATCATCCCACCCATTAATATTATATAAATATAAATAGTGAAGTTGAGATTATAAATTGGGAATTTCACCACCTTATTTTTCTATTATTGAGTGCTTCTTTCCCTGATTGAGTGTTTCATTCCTTTCTTGAGTGTTGAACAATCTGTGTGAGACAAATAAGAGAGAAATAGGGAGTGAGTATTCTTCAAGAGGAATAAGGGCTTCTTCTTAGGTAAGGGAGTAATTTATTTTTAGAAGCATCTATAAATATTTCTGTTTTAAAATTCTAATCAAATAATGCTTTTCAAAAATATTTTTATTATTATTATTATTTTATTTAAAAGATGATTCAAGGATTTTAAGGTTGTTAAATATTTTCAAAATATATATTCTCAAAAGGAAACATGATTTTCAGTTTCAAAATGTATATTTTTAAAATTAATATTTATTTAAAGGAAATTTATTATCTTATAATTATAATTTTATGTATAAGTATTATTTTCAAAAAAAATTATATATTTCATGTTAGCGAAGTATATTAAAACATATTTTATTTTATTTAAATTATTATTTTATGTGAGTTGAAGTAATGGATGTTGTATATACACATATAAATGGCCATTCATTATGAATATCATTAACAATCCATGTATTTGAATAAAACATTTGTTTTTAATTGAATTATTAAAGTATGTTCAAATTATTCCATTAAATTTTTTAAATTCATGTATTTCTAAAAACTCTAAAGTTTTTTATGAAAAAATATTTTTTAACAAAAAAATGAGGATATAAAAATTTTATCTTATTTTAAAATAATTCATGTATATTTTGGAAAGGTTCTTAATGGGTACTTTATGAGAAATATGGATCTTACGAATTTTTTTTCTTAAAATGGAATTTTGTTCTTGTATATAAATTGATATAATGAGGAATGGGGAGTGTACCCAAGACCTCAATGGGATATATTCCTACAAGTGATACTACTAAGTGGAAATAAAGGTTTTATAAGATCTATCCAGTATCATTTTAATCTCAAAATGTGGTATTATTTTCAAATGATTTACAAGGAGAAATCCATTTCTTTAAATATTATTTTAAAAATTAATTATCAAAATGATTCTTATTTTTAAAAAGTATTTTATACGTATCAAATATTTTTATTTGATAGAAATTTTTTATGATTTTTTAAAATAATTATGAATAAGATTATTTTTACCTTGTTTTAAAACCCCTTATTTGGAAATTTTATGCTCATCCCACATTTTAAAACATTTTCATAGGTTTTTTTAGAAGTTCTGAGATGGATGGTTCCACATAAGTAGTTATCACATGCAAATAGAATTAGTTATTTTAATTATTTTTTAAAAACTCTGATAATTTTAAAGGTTTTTCCTAATTCTCTAGAACCTAGACTAGAAATGGTACTCCGATGTATAATGTAATGTGCATTTTTCAATTAATTTTAAATAAAAAATATACACATCATGTTTTTTATCTAATATGGAAGTGTAGGTTTGAGCTCTGATAGTTGGTATCAAAGTAATGGTCTACGAAAATTTGAAGATTTAGTGTTATCTTTTAAAAAACTAAAATATATAATTTTCTTTAAAACTTATAGATAATTATGTTCACTTTGAAGTTATGAATTTTTTTAATTCTGAACATAGAAATTTAGAATTTTATTTTTTATGATGAATGAATTGCGAGGGCACAATCCATCTAGTGGGGGAATATAACATCCTAAGTTTTGAATAACTGTTATTTATTTTATTTTTCTATTATTATCTATATTTAAATAGTAATTCAATATTAGAAACAATAATATTAATGAAAATGGTAATAAAAATTACATTATCATTAAGAAAATAAGTTAAATGATTTAAAAATTGTTTCATAATTATATATACTTATATAAATTAAATTTAGCAAGAAATTTTACCAATTAGTTTTATACAAAATTTATATTAATTTGTAAATAAAATTTTATAATTATGATTATTATGAAAAATGATAAAGCTATGTTATATATATATATATGATATACATATATATTTTGATGTGTAACTAATGTGAAACTTTAAGATAATATATAAACTATTTTATTATTATAAAATAAAATTTTAATATTCATAATTATGAATATTTAAGTCAACATATTTTTTTAGAAAATGAAATTATGATGATATTATTTTAAAGTATGGAATTAATAAATTTTCTTTAAGAAAAAGAGAGAAAAATGATTTATAATACTTAAATTCATATAAGTTAATTTCTATTTAAAATTATGAATTAAAGGTAATATATTTTATAATAATATAATAAATATATATGAAATTCAATTTATAAAAAATGATATGTGAATATTATGTTACTTAAAAATTAATAAATAAATTATAAGTAAAAAAGAGATTGAATGGGTAAGAAGAATCCATGGGTGATCGGGTCTTATCTAGAGGATAAAAGGGATTCAGAAGGCTGAGTGTAGGTGGTTCTCGGGGGGGGGGGTCAAACCCAATCCATCACTCTCTCACGTGGCTTGAAAGGGTTGTTTATAAGACTTAAAGCTTTCCTCCCTGTACGTCAGAGGCTTCTGACTAGCAGTGGGGGTCTGATCAATATAGTGGGGAGACTATACCCCTTGTTACAAAGTTAAAACATAGTGGAAATAAACATATAATAATAATAAATAAATATCAGAGTATGGAAATAATTAAAACAATACAATACAAAAGAAAACCAATAATTAAATTTAATTGAGTAAACCACTAAATAATAAAGGAATAATGTGATGACATGATGGAATGTAACTAAATGTCATGATATGTGTAATAAAAATAAAATACAAGCAAACTCAACTAAAGGATCAAATTCCCCAATCCCAAACCCTATGTCGGTCATATCTCCAAAATCCATCCCATCCAGTAAGAAACAATCAACAAAAAGGTCCTTTTCCCTTGTCTATTCTTTCATCCATATAATCTGGTCAGGTACCAAATGGTGGCCCGAATAAGGTTTCAGTATAAATCAATAGGTAGAAACCATCATGACTAATAATAACCAATCTAATAAAAAGTGTATGAAATAATGAAATAAACAAGTGTACTAATTATTTAAATAATTAAATTAATACCACATTGACCTGCTTCAACACCATGTCGGAATGACTCTAAGAATATCTCACAACAATGCCAACCATAACCATATAACCATGGAATAACATAACCTACCTCGATTTCAGGCTATAATATCTATAAGAATTTATTAAAACTATTCCAACCATAACCTCATAAAAATGTCAAAATTACACAAATCCGATTCAAAACCATTATATAATCATTTTCACATTTAATCGGGGCCAAGCTCTCTATATAGTCATTTCATCATGTGTCACTAGGAATAAACTTCTATATCAGTATTTTAACATGTGTCATTGAGAATATCCTACTATATCAACATGTGTCCTAAGGACTATCCTGCTATATGAGCATTTTAGCATGTATCATTGGGAAAATCCCTCTATATAAGCATTTCAACATGTATTATTGGGAAAATCCCACTATATAAGCATTTCAACATGTATCATTGGGAAAATCCTACTATATAATAATTTTAGCATAGAAATCACAACACATGTCATAACAACAAGGAAATCACAATATCAAATCTCAAGCTTAATGGTTAATTATTTAAATTTCCATTATCATTAAAATATACATTTCATTTATCCTTTGGTCATAAAACAATCACAATCTGATCATTTCAATAATTATGCCAAGACCGAGTGAATATATATCAAGAAAAAACCTAAATCCCATGTCATGCTAAACACACATTAATCCATTAAAAAATTAATTTATATTCATGGTTTCTCTCACCCAAATGATATCAATAAGGACGGTAAATTACAAATTGAATCCAAATGTACTATAATGAATAATTCAATTTAGTATTTTTAAAATATTCATTGTATGATATGTAGGTTAAATTACAATATGGAACATACTTGAAAATTATCAAACCATAGGGTTAAGGTATAAACATACTAACTTTAACTGAAAATTAATCAATACTGCTATTAGGATTCTCCAATAAGAACAAAAGCATAGATGATCGCAAAAAGGTTCATAGATCATAACAGATTAAGATCAAAACCAAAAACACGAATGGTCAAAATACTACATTTCAAAGATCATAGAATGATGTAAGAGAAGATATAACACAACCAACTCCACTTACTATGGATCAGATGCATGATCATGGTATCTGAAATCAAGAGATGTGCTCCAAAATTTCCAGGAATACTCCCTAGGTTTAAGAAAAGATATTTTCAAATTATGTTAATTAAAAATCACCCATATGAAACCCATTTAAAATTGTGATCAGAAAATTACATGGTGTATAATATAGTTACAGATCATGTATTTATTTTTATAATGATAAACCAAAAAAACCCATTACCTTGGCGGAATATTTAATTATCCCAAACAACACACGGTGTGTAATTGGTTCACAATGTGTAACTACTTCACACCATGAATCAATTTATGACATGATTATGGTGGCCTTTACATGTCATGTAACCCATTTACATGACTTTTAAATGTCAAGCAGATAGTTTTCAGCCCAGTTTCCTTATAAAAATATGATCCCCTTTTAATGGTTCTCAACTAAGTAATAGCCCTTGGAAACACTTGATCCATTTATACCCGGACTCCATTAATTCAAAAAAAATCCCCAAACTTCTCCCTGAAAGGATCCTATCTGGTTTTCTCTTGCATCCCAAGTCTGCATTTATTCAAACAAATAGATATCCATAGACTCTAAGACCTTTTTCATATCCAAGGATCTCCATCTTTGAAAAATACATGACCACAAAGTCTTAAATGAAAAACTCCAAGAAGAATGCGCCTGAAAGAAGATAGGATCTTACAATCACCCCTGAAAATAATAGCTCATCCCTGAGCTTCTGCAATAATCATTGTGGGGTATCAAAAAACAAGTTTGGACACTGTGCTAGCATATCAGACTCCCTCTTCCATGACTCCTATTGAACTCTCCCATGCTACCACTACAAATGAACCAAAGGAATCACCCTACCTCAGAGATACTTCGCACTATGGTTCATAATCTATATCAGATGCTCCTAAAATGATGTATGAGCACTAAGGATGATTTATGATATGTATATCACATTATAATGGTCTGAATAATATCTTCAAAGTTCTGAAATGTGTAACATATCATGCATGGAGTTACAGAATTGTGGAAGGGATAATCAATATGTCACTAGACGGGCCTTATACACTATCTCAAACAGCCCTAAAAACCTAGGTTCTAGCTTCCCCTAATTCCTAATATGGAATTCCCCCAACATAGGTGACACCTAGAGGAAAATGATATGACTAACCTAAAAATACATAGGTCATCTTTGATGGTCAGCATATGATTTCTTCTTGCTCTGTGTGCTCACAAATTGTTGTATGGTCAACTAAACATGCTTAGAATTATCCTACATGATATTGGGCCCAACAAGAACTGACTCACCTATCTCCATCTAAAAAATAAAATAACATTGAATAACATATAAAGACTCAAAATTTTCCATTTGGATCGAAGAATGATAATTTTTTAATATATGAAAGCTCCATGAGTGCCATATATTTTTCCCATAAACCACTGAAATCAAGAACACGTGACCATGACATATCCTCCATAACCTGAATAGTCTACTCAGATTGACCATCAATTTGAGGATGATATTTGATTCTAAAAATAACCTGAAATCCCTAATACTTTTTAATACCCTTCCATAACCATGATGTGAAATGAGAATCTTTTTCTGAAACAATCCACCTTGAATTAGTGTGTAGTCAAACTACCTCCTGCATGTAAACACTACCTAGATCATCAACTATAAAGGTCTCTTTGATATGAAAGAATTGGTTTAACTTCATCATTCAATCCACAATAACCCATACAACAACATTCTTATGATATTTCCTAGGTAATCCTATCACAAAATCCATAGTGATTCTGTCCCATTTCCACTCAAGATTGGGAAAAGGCTTCAAAATACTAGCTAGCCTTTGATGTTTAGATTTAACCTGTTGGAAAGTGAAACATCTCACCGCAAATTCGGCTACCTCATTCTTCATTCTATACCACTAGTACTATTTATGGAAATCATGATACATATTTTTTAAACCAACATGTACCTCGCATCTAGAATCATGAAACTCTCTCATCATCTCATCATTCAAGCTCGTAGGATCTCATACAAGGCCATGAAAAAGAATAGAATTACTCCTATTGAGATAGCATCGGGATGGTGTCTCCACACTATATAAGTTTTCCCTTAGAACTAAGAGCTATGGATCAGATAACTGATTGGTTTTAATCCTGTCCAAAATCACAGGTATAAAAGATGTCAAAGTCAAAGCTACTCATCCCTTAGACTCCTGACTATCTAGATGCATGTATAAAAATAGGATTGTCACCTACAACTCATCAAAAGAATCTTTTACTACATCTTCCTTCATATTTTGGCTCAATTCATCAACAAATACATTTCCCTTTTCTGATGTATAAGCCAACTCGAAGTAAAAATACTGTATATACTTGACTGACCTCCTCTACTGAAGGTTTAGGTCCTGATGAGAAAACTTGTACCAGAGGCTCTTGTGGTATGTGTACAAAACAAACCTCTCACTCATGAGATAATTTCTAAATAATATAAGGATATATATCACTACTTATAACTCCAAATCATGATTAGGGTAATTCTTATCATGCGGTCTCAGCTATTCGAAGCCATATGCAACCACTCGATCCTCCTACATCAGAACTACTCTATGTTTAACTTCGGATGTTTCGTAGTATGTAGTAAATGATTTAACTGACATAGGTAATGTTAGGATTGGTTTTGACTTCATATTTCCTTTTAGATCCTAAAAATATCTCTCACAAGCATCATACTAAACAAGATTAACCCCCTTCTTGGTCATCCCAGACATTGGTGCATCCAAATGGGATATGTCCAACAAAAAGCTCTAATAATAACCCACTAAACCCAGAAAACTATGAATCTCAAAGATATTATTGGGATGATCCCAAGATACTATGTATGTGAATTTATTTGGTTCAATTGACACCACTTCCATTTATATTACATGTCCCAATAAGTGTAATTTATCAATTGAGAAACTATATTTGGTTAGCTTTGTGTAAATCCGATGATCTCTCAATATACTCAAGATGATGTTAAGATGTTTAGAATGATCATCTTTGAATGGGAGTACACTAATATTTCATCAACAAAAAACACCAAAAACTAATCTATAAAAGGATGAAAGATCTAATTCATCAAGGCCATGAATGCCACCGGTGCATTAGTCAAACCAAACAATATCACGGTGAACTCATATAAGCCATACCTACTCCTAAATATAGATATAAGTATGTCTAATAGTCTCACCCTCAACTGATGGTATCTGGATCTCAAATATATCTTAGATAATATCTTATCACCACTCAATTAATCAAATATATCATCAATGCATGGAAGAGTATACCGGTTCTTGATCGTCATCTAGTTCAATCTCCGATAATCCACATAAAAACACAAATTACAATTAGCCTTCTTGGAGAATATATTTAGAGAACCCCAATATATGTACTAGGCCATATGAAACCCTTAGCTTCTGAATCTTCCAACTGAAATTTCAACTCTTGATGATCTCTTGACTTCATTCTATAAGGTGGGAAATAAACTGGCTCTTTTCCTAGCACCAACTCGATTGTAAATTTGATCTCTCACTCAGGCAATAAGTCATAGAACACATCAAGAAAGTGTAGGATCGAAATGATACTGATTGTAGAATCAGTATAATTATGTAGATGCTCAATATACAAGAGGGGGTGAATTTTATACTCTAAAAAAATTCCTTTGTAACTTTTAAAGATGATAATGTTTAACAAGGTTAAACAAGGTAAATTCAAAAAACCTCTTAGTTCTAAAAACTTGCTTGATTCCAGAAATATGGTTCTAGAAATGAAACTTAAGAAAAGTTTACAAAGATAAATATTCTACCTTAAATCATATAGAATCTCTCTAATCATAGTACAAGTATAAGAAAGTATAAAATAGTTATACTTTCCTCAACAACCAAAATGCAGCGGAAAACTTGAAACAATACAAGTAACAAGTAGTAAATCTTTTAACTCAAAGAGAAGGGTATCCAACAGCCTTGGATAAAGGTCCCTTGATTTATACTTTCAAGAAAGTCTGTCTTACCAAAACCAGGCTAAGCCCTCGATACGAATATCGGAATCTATCTTGTTATCCCCGGAAGCCCTCGAACTTCAAGGTAGTCGGCACCTCTGTCTTTTTATCCCTATAATCCCTCGAATGTACTCAGAAACATTCGGATTCACACGAAGCAATTCTGAACAAGATGTTCAATATGAATAGATCATGAGAGTCTCTCTCTAGAAATCACTTCAACAGCATGTAATCTCTAGAGTTGTAGAACAATATTGAGCATGTTCAAATGACCTCCTATTTATAGGCACATCTTCAAAGGTCTTATCCCTCCTCCAATGGTTATATTTTTCCTTGAATTTCAGTGGGACCTATAAACGTGTCACTCAAACAATGGTTGGTTAGTAACTGAATTCATGAAATCATTTTATAACTCAAACAAGTGTAAGAAAAAATATGGTTACTTAACCAAATTCATTTTTCAAAATGTAAGGAAATAAAAGTTCAAAGTCTAACCAAAAACCATTCGGTGTCTATAATACATGTATATTCATATTCTATTTTAATGAAGAATCCCGAACCTGAATTCTATAGAATTCTGAAGTCTGAATTTCAAGAAAATTCGGAGCTTAAATTCATAAGAATTCAAGGTTTTAACTTAGGAAGTTTGGAGTATGAATTCATAAGAATTCAGAGTCTGAACATAGAAATTTTGGAGTCTGAATTCAAAATAATTTAGAGTCTGAACATCGAATGTTTGGAGTCTTAATTCAAAAGAATTCAGAGTTTGAACTTAGAAAGTTTGGAGTCTGAATTCATAAGAATTCAGAGTATGAACATAGAAATTTTGGAGTCTAAATTCATAAGAATTAGGAGTCTGAACTTAGAAAGTTCAGAGTCTGAATTCATAAGAATTCAGAGTTTAAACTTAGAAAGTTCAGAGTCTAAATTCAAAAGAATTTGGAGTCTGAATTCAGAGAGTTCATAACTTGAATTAGGATCCTGAAAATAGAATTCTCTATATATAAGTATTTATAGGATTCCGAGGTTTTAGATACAAATCCTAATGTTATACTTAGGCATAATATAAACAATGAAAACATGGTAAGGATAAATTTTCCTTGGGGAAGGGAAATTTTCTTTATCAAGTAATACATAGGGTAAATGAAATTTTCCTTAAGATAAGGTGTTTGTGATTTTCAAAACAAGAAGGAATGGAAAAGTCATAAGGAAACCTTATTGAATCAACAATCTCCCCATTTTTGGAAAGCGCAAACATCCTTATGAAAAATAATATAAGGACTTAGAAAAATATTTTTATGGACTTTGAAATTAGAACTTAACTCCCTTAACACATGGGACAAGATGAATATGACTAACTCCCCCTTAGTCTTTGTACACACTAAGAATCATATTCTATATTTCCGGATTGAGACTTAGCATTTTATTTCATGCAAAAATCTTCTTACATAAGAACTCCCCCATAGATGAACTCCCCCTTACTTAGGGAAATTTCTTCTTTACTTAGTATTATTTTTTCCTTTCTAACCCTTTTTGATTTCTAAAAAGGATTAAAGGTAATGGAAAATAAAATTTGGTATCCGAAATATTAGTACTAGACAACCAAAAATATAAAGAGCAACCAAAAATTTCATTAGTATTGGAAAAAAATTATACAAGGAAGGAATACAAAAAAAGATTGGAATTGAACAAGATTATCCTTCCTTCTCCTTAAACATCACCTTTTTTACTATTGTTTTGAGCTTCTTGAGTTCTTTGTGATCTTCCTATGCTCATATGAGAAGCAGATCCTGATCTTCGGTCTTCCTTTCTAAGGATTTTATTCTTTCTACCCAAGTTTAAGAACCTTTGCCTAAGCCTTCAAGGCTTCTTTATGTTTAGAAATCTTTTGTTCTGTCTCAATCCTGAGATCCCTTTATATTTTCCTACTTTTAGAAACTGAATAAAAATTTCCATTCAGATCTTTCACTTTTTTAATCTAAGAATTTTGTTCCAGATTTATATTTTCCTCAAAACTATTTGTGAGATCCTTGATCTTCACATCTTCGGTGTCGAATGCATCCTTGACACTTTCTTGAAACTCATCAATAATTCGCATATATTCTATAGTTTTCCTTGACCAACTGGTTATTTTCTTGCAAGATCTTTTGTGAGCTTCATAGTTTATAAAAAAGTTTTTGAAATCTGCCTCAATTTAATACACTTATCCATCACCATGGATACTGAATCTGATTTCTGATTGAAGGTGTGTTGAAACATTTGGAATCTGAAGTATATACTGTGAAATATCGGGATAGTGCCAACAATCTTCTTCAAGGACTAGACTACGAAATCATGTCCCATAGAGGATGATTCTGAATCAGAAATTTTGTTTAGTGAGGATTCTTTTTCTATCTCAGCAGTTTTCCTCTTTGAAGAACCAGCATCATCTTTCTTCTTAATCATAGCTTTGGTAGGTGTACCAACAATCACTTCTTTTCCCTTATTAACCTTCATAATGGGTTCCTCTTGGTTAGGAGATTCGTGCTCACTATCAGAAAGCTGAACAATTTTGTCTTAATCTATCTATTCCTTTTATGCTCTTGCCTCAGCATCCTCTGGATGAATGAAATCTCTATTGATGCTTTCTTCTTCAAATGGTTGGTCAACTTCATCTTCACCCTTCTCTTCATTATTCCCAGGAGTAACAAGCTTTTAAGATTCATCTTCATAGGTTCATAATGATAATTTTTCTTAAGGGATTTCCTTCTCATGAAAATCCTCAAATTTCTTTATCGTATATTTAGTATCAGCACTGGATTCTTCTTCTTCTTCTACTACTTCTTCTACTTGTTCTACTATTTTTTCATGGACTTCTTTCTCTTGGACTTTTTCCGGAGTCACATATTTCTTTCCTGGTGTCTCTGGTAAAGCTTCTACTAAGAAGGATTGTGTTACCGAAATATTTTTGGAGGCTCTCTCATCAGCCTTCAGAAGAGATTGCAGAATCTCTGCTTTAGTCATCTTCTTCTTTTGTTTCTTTTCTTTTGCTTGATTTTCAAGCTCATCAGCAGTCTTTTCTTTTAAGGATTTTGCTTTAGCAGGATCCAAACCAAATCTAGGCTCCCCTGATTTCTTTTTCTCCATGTCTTCTCTCCATTTTTCTACTACCTCATCCGGATATTCTTTTTTCTTCTTTGGATTCGGGGGTGATGAATGAAATTCCTTGGCCACATGGGTTTTTTCCTTTTCTTCGACTTCCTTCACCTTCCCCTTTCTTCCACCCTTTTTAAAAGGTTCAGCAACCTCATGTTCCTTTAATATGGCTTCTACCTCTTCTTCTGCCAAGTCATTGAATTCTTTGGACTCTATAGAAAATCCAACTTTCATTCTTCTAAGAGTGTCATCACTCAACAACATGACCTTACAATTTTTTGACTATGATTTGCAAGGGATCTTTGAAAGATTCTAAACACCAAACAATCATCTTTGAGAGAATGGTTGGATACATGATGATATGAACCCTCAGATTTCCATTCATTATATTCTCAATTGTAATCAAAATATGCTTAACCAGGTTAATATTTCTTATATTCACCAAGAAATCCAAGATATACATGTCACTTTTCTTCAAAGTATCCTTGTCCTCTTTTCTCGGAATGATAAATCCTTGAACCCACAGTTCAAGAATCCAATAATTTTTAGATAGGTGAAAAATATCTAGAGTCTTTACATCTGAAAGACCAAGTCAAGCCATGGCCTTCACTTTAACAAAGCTTCCTTGAACATCCAGCAGCTTATGAGAACAAAACTCAGCTTCTCCTTCATATGGATTTCCAATCAAACTTGTAGCCTTGGTATATGAAAGTGAATAAGTCTTCCCATATCACTTAAAAGAAAAAATGTCTATACCCTCTTCCTTGAAGAAGGTTACTAAGTCATAGAATTCTATTAACAATTTCGGATATACCAAATCCTGAGCTCCGGGTTTTGATACGCAGACACTCTCCCATCCATTCAGTTTGATGTTCTTTGAGATGATAGAATCATACTTAGCAAAGAAATTTTGATGTACCAACCTTTCCTTGTAAATATTCCATTCAGAAATCAGATTGACAGTTGACATGTCTTTCTGGGAAGATACTTCGACAGACATTCAGAGTTGAGACAGATCTGAGAAGTTTGGAACGAGCTTATGTAGGAGGGCATAGCTTCAGCACACGAAGGCTTGAGTTTCGATGTGGGAAAACTATCGGGGGTCCTTTATATAGGAAAGAGAGGAAACGGTTCATCTTTCGTATTCAATCTAATGTTTGAAAAGTTTTCTGATCAGATATGATGGTTGAGATGATATCTAGAAGAAAATTTTGATCGAATCTGATCTTTTGAGGTTTTTTAAGAAAAACATTCGGATTTTAAGAAAAAGTGAATATGAAAATTTAAAAACAGATGAAAATACCAACATGTAAAAGATGATTACGAAAATTTAAGAAAGGAAACATACCTTTCAGATTGCTAAGAATATTATTCGTATTGAGGAAAATTCTTCTTGAAGAACTTTAGATTCTGAAAATTTTGATTTCGAAAACATTGACTATGAAAAAAAATTTAAAGCTATGAAAATTTCAGAAATCCTTCATTATAAAAATTTTTAAAAACTTCATTACGATAATTTAGAAAATCTTCATTACGAAAATTTAGAAAATCTTCATTATGAAAATTTTGAAAATCTTCATTATGAAAATTTTGAAAATATTCATTATGAAAATTTTGAAAATCTTCATTACGAAAATTTAGAAAATTTTCATTACGAAAATTTAGAAAATCTTCCTTAAAAAATTTAAAAATAAATTTTACTACAAAAGCAATTTTAGAAAATGAAAACAAAAATTAGACTACGAAAAAATTTTAGAAAATGAAAATTTTAGAAATTTAACAAACAAATGTACTCCCCCTATGAAAATAAGTTTGTTACTGTAAGAAGATAGGTTTCAATAAGAAGTTAATAAGGATGATTACCTTATGGTTATCATTCCTAACTTCTGTTTAATGTATTCAAATCTATCGGATGGTAATAATTCTGTAAAAATATCATCATGTTGATCTTGTTTTCTAATAAATTAAAGAATGATATCTCTCTTTTTTTGTGATCCCTAAGAAAGTGATGCTAGATATCTATGTGTTTTGCATGAGAGTGATGTGCAGGGTTTTTTCTTTAGGTAATGGAACTATTATTATCAAAATTCGTGTTTTGGGAAAACTCATACCATAGTCTGTGAGTGTGTGTTGCATCCACAACACCTGATCACAACAACTTCCAGTTGCTACATATTCAGCTTTATTAGTGGAAAGTGCTACTGAGTGTTTCTTTTTGCATTGCCAAGAAACTAATGAATCTCTTAAGAAATGATAAGTTCTGAATGTACTTTTCCTATCCATTCTACATCCACCAAAATCAGCATCTGAAAAACTTTTTAAAACAAAATCATTTCCAGAAGTATAAAAGAGTCCTAGATCCATGGTTCCCCTTAATTAGCTAAAAATCCTTTTCACTGCATTTAAATGAGATTCCTTAAGATTAGATTGATATCTTTCACATAAGTATACTGAAAACATTAATTTTGGACAAATAGCTATCAAGTAAAGTATACTTCGTATCATACCTCTAAAAGATGTTTGATCTACTGGTTTCCCAGCTTCATCAAGATCAAGTGAATTTGAGGTACCAATGGGATTACTTATACTCTTAGTGTTTTCCTATCCAAACTTTTTAAGAAGATATTTAATATACTTATGTTGGGATATATATATTCCTTCTGGTTTTTGAGAAATTTGAAAACCAAGGAAAAATGTTAACTCACCCATCATACTCATTTCAAACTCAGTTTTCATTAGATCTGCAAAGGAATCGGTTAAAGATTGCTGAGTTGAACCAAATATAATGTCATCAACATAAATTTTAACAATCAAAACATTTTTCTTATCTTTCTTTATAAAAAGGGTTGAATAAGAATTTCCCTTAACATAATTATTTTGAAGCAAAAAAACCTATAAGTCTATCATACCAAGATCTAGGGTCTTGCTTAAGTCCATACAAATCTTTGGTAAGTTTATAAATATGTTCAGATTGTTTTGTATCTTTAAAACCAAGAGGTTGTTCAACAAAAGCTTCCTATTGAAAAAAACCATTAAGGAAAGAACATTTAACATCCATTTGAAAAAGTTTGAAATTGAAGAATGCTGCAAAGGAAAGTAGAATACAAATAGATTCAAGTCTAGCTACTGGAGCATAGGTTTGTTCATAGTCTATTCATTCTTGTTGACTATAGCCTTTAGCAACCAATATAGCTTTATTTATTACTATGATTCCATTTTCATCACACTTATTTTTGAAGACTCATTTTACTTCAATAACAGAAGTTTCCTTAGGTCTTTCAACCAAGGTCCAGATTTTATTCCTTTCAAATTCATTTAGCTCATCTTGCATAGATTGTATCCAATCATTATCACCTAAAGCTTCATCAGTGCCTTTTGGTTCTAATTGGGAATGGAATTATAGATGTTCTACTTCATTTATTAAGGAACTTATAGTACTTATAGGTTGATTTACACACAAATGATACTATCACTGGGATAATTCTTTAGAAACAACTGATTTGGGTTTTGTAAAACCTGTTCATCAACATAGGGTAGGATGTCTTCTAGGGTAAATGTTTCAGAAATATCTTCTTGGACATTTTACTTATCAGAAGGATCTTCTATCAAGGGTTGACAATTAGTTTTTTAAAACACATCCGAAGATGTAGGTTAGGTTATTTAAAAACAAAAGGATCAGTTTCATCAAATTTGGTATGTACTGTTTCTTCAACAATACAAGTATTTTAATTGAAAACTCTATAAGCCTTAGAAGTTGTGGAGTAACCTAAGAAAATTACTTCATAATATTTTGGTGTGAATTTGTGTAGATTATTTTTAGTATTAAAAATGAATACCTTGAAACCAAAAACCTTGAAGTAGGAAAGTCTGGGTTTTTTACCATTCCATAACTCATAAATATTTTTATTAAAAAAATGTCTAATAAAAACTCAATTTATAGTAAAACTAGTAGTAATTAAAACTTTAGCCCAAAAATATTTTTCTAACGAATACTCGCTCAACATGGTTCTTGTTATCTCTTGAAGAATTCTATTTCTTCTTTCAACAACACCATTATGTTGAGGTTTTCTGGGTGATGAGAAGTTATGAGTAATGCCTTTTCTACTACAAAATGTTTCAAAATAAGAATTTTGAAATTCTTCTCCATGATCACTACAAATAGTTATCAAAGTAAGGCTTTTCTCATTTTTAACTTGGGCTCTAAAAGTTTTGAAATAAAAAAAAAGCTTCAGATTTTTTTGTTATAAAATAGACCCACATAAATCTAGTGTAGTCATCAACTAAGACAAATACACAATATTTTCCTCCAATGCTTCTTGTTTGTGTTGGACCAAAAAGATCTATATGCACTAACTATAATGCATTAGTGGTTGATACTTCACCGACTAATTTAAAACATTATTTATGTTTCTTTCCATATTGACAAGGATTGCAAACTTTTGAAGAATCAAATCTAAGCTCTGGTAGATCCTTAACTAGTATTTTCTTAGATAGTTTTCATAGTTTCCTAAGGTTACAGTGTCCTGGCCTTCTATGCCATAACCAAGAATTATCTTTCATTACACTAAGGCAAGGTAGGTCTTGGTTCCTAAGGTCTTCTAAGTTTAGTGTGTATACATTCTCTTGCCTATGGATAGAAAGAATAAACTCTTCCTTGGAATTGTGTACTAAGAACTTGTCATTCCTAAAATTCACAAGGTAACCTTCATTATATAATTGTCTTATGATAATGAGGTTGTTCTTAAGACCCTTAACAAATAAAACATTTGAAATCAAAGTTTTTTCAAGAAGAACAATGTTACCTATACCAATAATTTCCCCCGTTGAATTATCTCCGAAACTTACCTTTCCTCCTTTCGTCATGATAATCTTTTCAAAGAATTTTATGTTACCAGTCATATGTTGGGAACATACACTGTCCATGTACCATGTATTTCTTTTTGTACTATCTTTACTTTCATGAAAATAAGAGTGTTAGACTTTCATAACCCAAACTTTCTTGGATCCGGAAACTTCAGAAAGAAAAATTTTAAGTATACACATTTTCTTTGAAAAATAAGCTTGATGAAAACCTAAAGACTGCATTTTGTTTAAAGAAATTTTTTTTCCCAATACCCACCACACTGACACTTAGTTCATAAAGGATCACTTTGAGAAAAAAAATTGTTACTAAAAATCAATTTTGAACAACTATAAACAAAACCAAAATTATTCTTTAAATGTCGGATTTGTGAATACATCTTATCAAAATTCTACTCACCTAAGGTAAAGTTTTACAAACACTTCCTCAAGGAAAATATTTTTGACTTTAGTCTAATAAATAAGTTCTTATCTTCAAAAATATTTGTTTTAGAATTAGAGTTAGGCTCAAAAACATTTTTCTTAGAAATTACTTTTTCTAGATCCTTAGAAGGTTTATTCTTCTCATAATTAACTTCCTCAAGGTTTTTTGAAATACTTTCAAAATCATAAATTTTATTTTCAAGATCTTTAGAAATATCAGATATTTCCTTAGTAAGAATATAAATCCTAGAATTTTCCATATCAATATTTTTCTTGACTTTAGAATTTTCATTCTCAAGAAGCTTAGCAGACCTAGAAACTTCTTAATAGGTAGGTAAAGTATTATCTTTATCGGAAGTAGATTATCCATCCAAGGATTCATAGAATTTACTATCACTGTAATTTTCATTTAAGGATACATTAGTTATGGATTCAACATTGTGTACCTTTTCCATTAAATAATTATTTTCAATAGGTAGTCTAACAAGAAAACCATGATTCTTCCTTCCAGAAGATTCGTAATCTGAGGATTCATCAAAAGACTCTCCACCACTGGTACTCCAGGTGTCATTATCTTTCAAAACTTTATTAGATTTAGATTTGTTGTACTTCTTTCTATTCCTCTCAGAATGCTTTTCCTTTCTATCTTTTCTATTAAGAATAGGAAAATTAGGTCTTATATGTCCATATATTTTACATTCATAACAAGTGACTTCATAGTCTTTCTTATCCTTTATTTATTTCTTCTTGTATCGATACTAAAAGTATTTCTTCCCAACTATCTTGTTTATCTTTTGAGAAAGATTAGCTAGTTCATTCTCAGAATGCTCACTTTCACTATATTCGGATTGTATAACAGCCTTATTAGATTTAGATCTAGTAACTCTCTTAGGAGTCTTGGATTTCATATGATTTGAAGTAGTTATAAAAGTAGCACTGCCATTTCCATTCTTCTTCTTAACATTGTCAGCATCTCTCTTCATTCTAGTCTCATGTTGAAGAAGTGTTCCAAAAAGTTCATCAAGAGTGATCTGTGTAACTTTCCTATTCTCATCTATAGTTGTTCTCTTGGATTCCCACTCATTAGGCAGGATTTCTATAATCTTGTCAATAAGTGTCGCGTCATCCAAACCTTTTTCACCCATAGATTGTAGGTTGTTTAAAATAGTCATAAATCTATGTTGTACCTTACATATAGGTTCTCCATAAGGAAAGAAAAAACCATGGTACTCAGCTCTAAGTATAGCTCTTCTAGTTTCAATAACTTTGGAAGTACCAAAATGTGTAACTACAAGCTTCTTCCAAATACAATTTGCAGCTTAACAAGATGAAATCTGGATATATATATTTCTAGTCATGGAACACAGCAATGTATTGCGTACCTTATAGTTCAGTTGATATTCTGACTTTTATTTATTAGTAAAAGTTCTGACTTCCTTATCCGGAATCTTGTAATCTCTAGTAATCATAACAAAGTTGTCCACTCTGGTGTTAATAACAAAAAGTATTCATATGATCTCTCTAATATTCATATTCATTCCCATTAAAAATAGGAGGTCTAATAGGATTAATATTATCTATTGAACCAATATTCATTCCTTCCATCTTAAGGAAAACTTTCTACAATAAACATGTTAGTAATAAAATTTTATAAACAAGAATAAGAATATCCTAAACAAGGAAAATATAGAACAATGAAAAACTTGAGCAGGAAAACTTATATGTGAATATAAGTATTTCAGAAACCTCCTCTGATACCAATTGTAGGATCGAAATAATACAGATTGTAGTATCAGTATAATGATGTAGATTCTTAATATACAAGAGGGGGTGAATTGTATACTCTAAAAAAAATTATTTCAGAAATTTTAAAGATGATAATGTTAGATAAAGTTAAACAGGGTAAATTCACAAAGCCTCTTAGTTCTACAAACTTGCTTGATTCCGGAAATATGGTTCCGGAAATGAAACTTAATAAAAGTTTACAATGATAAAGGTTCTACCTTAAAGTGTATAGAATTTATCTATTCAAAGTACAAGTATAAGAAAGTATAAAATAGTTATACTTTCCTCAATAACCAAAATGCAGTGGAAAACATGAAACAATACAAGTAACAAGTATTAAATCTCTTAACCCAAAGAGAAGGGTATCCAACAACCTTGGATAAAGGTCCCTTGATTTATACATTCAAGAAAGTCTGTCTTACTAACACCAGGGTAAGCCCTCGATACGAATATCGGAATATGTATTGCTATCCCCACAAGCCCCCAGACTTTAAGGTAGTCGGCACCTCTGTCTTCCTATCCTCGGAAGCCCTAGAATGTACTCAGCAACATTTGGAGTCGCATGAAGCAATTCTGAACAAGATGTTCGATATGCACAAAGCATGAGAGTATCTCTCTAGAAATCACTTCAGTGGAATGTAATCTCTAGATTCGTAGAATAGTATTGAGCGCATTCAAATGAGCTCCTATTTATAGGCACATCTTCAATGATTGGCTCCCTCCTCCAATGGTCATATTTTTCCTTGAATTTTAGAGGGACCTGTACACGTGTCACTCAAAAAATGGTTGGTTAGTAACTGAATGCACGTCATCATTTTATAACACAAACAAGAGTAATCAAAAATATGGTTACTTAACCAAATTCATTTTTTCCTAATGTAAGGAAATAAAAGTTCAAGAGTCTAACCGAAAACCATTCAGTGTCTATAATACATGTATATTTGGATTCTGTTTTCTTGAAGAATTCGAAACCTGAATTCTATATAATTCTGGAGTCTGAATTTCAAGGAAATTCAGAGTCTGAATTCATGGGAATTCTGAGTCTGAACTTAGAAATTTTAGAGTTTGAATTCATAAGAATTCGGAGTCTGAACTTAGAAAGTTCGAAGTCTGAATTCAAAATAATTCAGAGTCTGGACTTCGAAATTTTGGAGTCTGAATTTAGAATAATTCAGAGTATGAACTTAGAAAGTTCAGAGTCTGAATTAATAATAATTCGGAGTCTGAACTTAGAATGTTTGGAGTCTGAATACATAAGAATTCGGAGTTTGAACTTAGAAAATTCAGAGTCTGAATTCATAAGAATTCAGAGTCTGAACTTAGAAAGTTCGGAGTCTGAATTCAGAAGAATTAGGAGTCTGAATTTAGAGAGTTCAGAACCTGAATTCGGATCCTGAAAATAGAATTCTATATATCTAAGTATTTATAAGATTCTGAGGTTTTAGATACAAATCTGAATTTTATACTTAGACATAATATGAACAATGAAAAACATGGTAAGGATAAATTTTCTTTGGGGAAGTAAAATATTATTTATCAAGTAAAACATAGGGTAAATGAAATTTGCCTTAAGATAAGGTGTTTGTGATTTTTAAAACAAGAAGGAATGGAAAAGTCGTAAGGAAACCTTATTGACTCAGAAGAAAGACATCAATAAATGATATACCACTGGAGGAAAATAATCATTCTACATTCCACCATTATCTAGAGAAATAACAGCTATATAATCAATGAAACAATCAAATCTATAATGAATTGGTCCTGAATGACCATCCTGAAAATCCCACTCACCCTAGTGAGAATAGCATAATCCTTTTGTATATAGAAAGGTAACTCTCTTTTAGTAATAGTCAATATGAGTCTAGTATAGAACTAACCAAATCCATACTAAGAATAAAATAAAATCACATCATTTCAAGTATAAATAGTTCCCAAAAGAAATGATAACCACCAATCTCTAGAGAACACGCCTTGAAACGTTTGATATTCTTTGACCATACTCCCAAATGTGTGTTGATGGTCAAAACACCATCCAATATTTACACATCAAAGCCCAAAACATTCAATAAAATGGAGGGAAAAAAATGAATTTTATGCTCTTGTATCAAATAAAACACAAGAAAGGGAAGATGATACAAGAATCTTACCTCTGATAGTAGACGGTCCTACATCCACACTAGTCGGAGTAGTCTGTATAACATGAAATTGACCAGCCCCTCTGCCCTGGGATCTAGACGGAATCCCCTAAGTTATATCCTCTTCCTGGTACTATTGTTCTTGGATTGGGGTACCACCTCCCCTAACTCAAATAGAACATCCTTTGGAGCTCTAGGTACCTATCTGTTGAGGATTAGCTGAGTCCTTCCAAGACTCTGGTTCCTATCATGAGCCCCTTCTACTACTCTATTGTCATATTCCCCTACAAAAACTCTATAGGTGAACCAATCTTCTACAATCATTACACTCAAATGTGGGTTATATACACTAAGTTCTTTTTTGACCCACATTACAAAATGATAGTACTATAACAAAACATGGTCTTGAGATGTCTAACCACTTCCCTGACTATTATGGCCATTTCTGATGCAATGAAAACTATCTTAGTGTTGCTTATTTAAAATAGAAGAAAAGTTAAAAGCTTTCCCTACTAAAACAGATTGGCCAATATTAAGGGACTCTCTCAAATTCCCTTCCATGACGAGTTCCTAATTCATAATGTCTGCAAAACTGCTCAAATAGAACATTTTAACCTATGAACTGATCTCATAGTGAAGAACATCCTGAAAATTTCTCACCCTGGAGATCCCATTAGCTTCCAAAGATGATGTAATTCATTGTAGTTTGGTGAAACATTCATAATAGTCTACCACTGACTTTCCCTCCCGTGTCAGGTGCATGAAATCACAGGCCTTCTTATCCCTCAATTTCTGGAGATAGAAATGGCTCAAGAACTTTTTCTTGAATTCCTTCAAAGATAAATCATCTTTATTCCCTACTTTCTCAAGAATGTCCCACCAATTCTCGAATGGTCTATGAAGCATATAAGCTGTGAGATTCAGCCTCTTATATGTGGGTGTTTACAGATTCTTTAAGATAATCTATACTAAATATATATAGAACTAGAATTCCTAGGGGCCTCCTTCTCCATTTAACGAAATTAGATGCTATAGATGAAACTCTCTCATCATCTAAGACATCGAAGGCATGGTGAAAACAGTCTCTCTTTCCATGGATCACATGACCCTTAGAAATATTTTTCAAAGATAACCATCTATCTCATCCTTAGAAACTACAGGAAGATTTGGAACATTTATGTTAGGGGCATGTTGATATCAACTATCCTGATGCTCAACTCGAATATGAAAAGGAGGAATTTTATCTATAATAAAAACACACTACTTAGAGCACTGGTTATAGCAAGTTCAACCTCAACAGGTTACAATAATAGATATCCACTGACTCCTGGTCTCTATAAACATGGATTACAAGCATTTCAACATGACATAAGAGTTTATTTATTTCATTTATCATATATAATAGGTATCTCATATCATAGTTCAATAGGAAAGGATATATCACATGCAATAAATATGTCCATATCATGAAAAATACATGTCAATATATATACCTATGTGCCTATCTTAATGAATGAATACTCATTCCTTTCCATACCGAGTCACGAGTATAAATCTCAAGAACCCATAAGATCATAAAATAATAACCTCACACAACATGTGAATCACAAAGGGTGAAATAACACAAACTGTAACTATAAAATAGTATAAACAGCAATCCACCCCTAGGAACTCAATTTTCCCCCATACATGGGTTAGCTACTCTCATGAACAATCTCATTAAAAAGTCCTAACACATCCTAGTCTATTTTTTATCATTCCAAAATAGTAATGAAATATAAAATAAACCAGTTTCTTTCATACCACTTTGTGACATCCTCTGATCTGGAACTCTCTCATATGGCCATAAAGGGTTGGTTTTGAGACCTCGAGTGCACCTCCCCGTATACCAGAGGCTTTCGAATAGTAGTAGGGGTTTGATCAGTTTAGTGGAGATAATATACCCCCTAATTCAATAGTTAAAACATAGATAAATAAATATATAACAATAATAAATAAATATCAAAGTACAGAAATAATGGAAACAATACAATAGAGTGGAAAACCAGTAATAGAATTCAATAGAGTAAACCAATAAATAATAAAGGAATAATTTAATGACGTGCTGGAAGGAAACTAAATGTAATTATAGATGTAATACAAATAAAATAATAGTAGACTCAAATAAAGACTCAAAGTCCCCGGTCCTGAACCCCATATCGGTCCAATCTCTAAAATCTAGCCCATCCAGCAATAAAAAATCAACAACAACATCATTTGCCCATGTCCAATCATTTATCCATGTAATCTACTCAAGTACCAAACAGAAGACTGAATAGGGTGTGAGTATAACTCAGTAGGTGGACACCACCATGTCTAATAATAACAAGTATGATAATAATTGTATGAAATAATGAAATAAACAAGTGTATTTATTAATTAAACAATTAGATTAATACCACATCAATATGTTCCAACACTATGCTAGAATTTCTATAATCATGTCTCATGACCATGCCAACCATAACCATATAACCATGAAATAACATAACCTACGTCGGTTCCATGTCGGAATGTATCTATTCATTTCCTACAACCATTCCAACCACAACCTTATAACCAAGGAATAAATTACACAAATCTGGCTCAAACCCGCTATATAATCATTTCAATATTTCATCAGGGCCAAGCCTGTTATATAAGAATTTCAGCATAGGTCACTAGGAATAACCCACTATATCAGTATTTTAGTATTTATCACTAGTTTAGCACACTATATCCTCATTTTGGCATGTTTCATTAGGAATATCCTACAATATAAGAATTTTAGCATGTATTAGTGGGAAAGTCTCACTATATAATAATTTCAACATGTATCACTAGGAAAAGCCTACTATATAATAATTTCATCATAGAAATCACAACAAATTTCATGGAAACAAGGATATCATAATATCACATCTCATTATCAATGGTTAATTATTAAAATTACCATTATCTTCCAAATATAGGTTTTATTTATCCATTAGTCATAAACTAATCAAAAGCTAATCATTTCAATAATTATGTCAATCCAAGGTGAATCTATATCAAGAAAAAACCTAAATCCCATGTCATGAAAAACACAATTTAATCCATTAAATAATTCATTTATATCTAAGGGTTCTCTCGCCCAAATGGTAGCCATAATCTAGGTCAATAATCAATTGGAACAAAATGGACTCTAAGTAATAATTAAATCCATTATTTTTAATTTTTTGTTTCATGATATGTTAGTGTAATTTCAATATTTCTCGTACTTGAAAATTATTAAATAATAGGCTTAAGGTTTAGAACCCCTAAATTTAATTGATGATCAATAAATTCATCCAGTAGGATTTTCCAATAATAATGAATGTGTAAATTATCTCAAAAATGTTCCAAGATAATTATCATTCAAATTCAAAACCAACAATGAGAATTTTTAAAATATTACACTGCAATGATCGGATAACAATGGTAGAGAAGATAAAACCCAACCAAAACCAATTACCAGTGATCGTATTCCTGATTAAGATGTCCAAAATCAAGATAGATGCTTCAAAATCACCAGGAAAATTCCCTTGGGTCTAGAGGAGAGAACTTCACCTGAGGTGAATCAAAAATCAACTACACAACGCCCCTTTAAAATTCTTCTCAAGAATGTGTAATATAGTTACAGATCATGTTTTTTTTAATGATATTATGAAAAACCCATCACCTCAAATAAATATTTAATTATCCCAAGAATTAAATGACGTGTAATTAGTTCATGATGTGTAACAACTTCATGTCATAAATTATCTCACAACTTGATTTTGGTGGTTTTTACACATCGTGTAACCCATTTACAAGACATGTAAATTTCCTGCATACAATTTTCAGCCCAGTTTTCTTATAAAAACACAAACCCCATTTAAGGATTCTCAACTTAAAAAGAACACTTGGTAACACTTGAACCATTTATCCTTAGACTCCATTAATTCAAATAGAATCCCCAAACCACTCACAACATGGATCCTCTTCTGTTTTCTCATGTTTCCTCACAACCCAAGTCTGTGTTTACTCAAACAAACAGACATCCATGAACTTTAATTAATTTTCCCAAATTAAGGATCTCCATCTCTGAACAAGACATATATATCAAGGCTCAAATGAAAAACTCAAATAGGGATTGTTTCATGCCTTTCTTGAGGGATGAACACCCTACATGAGTGTTATACACCAGGATTAAGACAAATAAGAGAGAAATATAAAAAAATAGACTTCTACAAGAGGAGTAATAATGACTTCTATTTAGGTAAGGGAGTAAATTTATTTTAGAATAATCAATAAATATTTCTGTTTTAAAATTCCAAGAAAATAATTCTTTTCAAAAATATTAATATTATTATTATTATTAGATTCCTTAAAAGATAATTTAATAATTTTTAAGGGTGTTAACAATTTTCTAAATTTATGTTTTCAAAACAAAAAATGATTTTCAATTTTTAAATTTATGTTTTAAAAATTCATATTAATGTAAATTAATTTTAGTATATTCTAATTATAATTTTATATATAATTATTTTTTTCAAAGGAATTTCTATATTTCATGTTGGAAAAGTATATAAAAAAATATTTTATATTATTAAAATTATTATTTTATGTGAGTTTAAATTATGGATGTTGTACATGCCTATAGAAATGATCATGAATTATGCATATCATTAATATTACTTGCATTTGAATAAAACATTTTCTTTTAATTTAATTATTAATGCATGTTCAAATTCTTCCATTGAATTTTTTAAATTCATGGATTTATTCAAACTCTAAAGTTTTTTTTTGAAAACTTATTTTTTTTAAGTAATGAGGATGTAAAATTATTATCTACTTTGAAAATAATTCAAGTATATTTTGGAAAGGTTTTTAATGGATTATTTATGAGAATGGAGGATCTTCATAAAATGTTTTTCTTATAATGAAATTTGGCGCTTTTATATTAAATGAGATAATGAGGAATAGATAGTTGACCCATAACCTCAATGGGATGTTTTCCTACCAGTGATATTAATAAGTGTCAATAATGTTTTTATAAGATCGTTCAAGTATCATTTTAATCCATAGATGAATTATTATTTTTAAATTATTTTCAAGGAGAAATACAATTTTTTTCAAATATTTTTTTTGAAATGAATTCTCAAAATGATAAATATTTATTAAAAGTAATATATATATAATATTTATATTTGATATTAAAAAAATTATTTTTTTTAAATAATTGTGTATAAAATTATTTTTCTTTATTTTTAAAAGAACTTATTGGGAAATTTTATACTCATCCAATATTTTAAAATATTTTTCACGGGTCATTTTAGAAGTTATAAGATGGATGGATTTTCATAAGGAGTTAGTGAAAGTGAATAAAATTTTTTATTTTAATTATTTTTGTTAACACTAACAAAATTTAAAGCTATGCCTAATTTTCCAGAACCTATAATGAAAAAGGTCCTCAAATGTATACAGTATTGTGTGTTTTTCAATTAATTTAAAAAATATATGCAGCATGTTTTTATCACTGAATCCAAAATTGTGGGGTCGGGATGTGACATATTACATATCTCTATTTGATTAAAATACGTGTGTACATTAACTCAGTTTATTTTCAAAGATCATTTATTATGAAATTTTATAAATAAAATATTTTTTAAAAATCTATTTTATCTCATTTTGAATATTATTTTTGAGGGTGACTTAATTTTATATTTTTACAAAAATGTCACCAAAAGGAAAGAAAACTATTTTCAGGATCTCTCTTCCATTCTCGATCTATTCTTATAAAGATTCATTTTACTAGTCATTAATTATATTATATTTCATTTTCATACTTTATTTTTAAAAATATCACATTTTCTTGAAATAAATCGTACATTTATATTCTACCCTAAAAATAAAAAATTTATTTTTAAATTATATAGTAATTAAAAAATCTATAGTTATTTAATTAAATGTTATATAAATTTTTATCTTTATCTAAATGTTTTTTCATATATGGCAATATTATTTTATATTATACAAATATGATTGTTTATTATGTTGTATTTTCTAAAATCTCATGTGTTTAAATAAAAAATACTACATAAAAATAACCATTTGATTCAGTATCCTAGTTGATATGTGGATACAATGTATAAGAATTAAAGTCTAAATGATAGAAATTATTTACCAATTATTTTTTCACAACTTATCATTATCCATTATTGAATATATCATTTTATTCAATGTCTTTCTTTAGTGAATGCAAAGTACTTATATCTTTTGTTTGATTGTAAGTCACCAATCAAACCACATCATTTGAATGACTGAAAAGTTACTGGATTTCATAAATAAAAATTATTCCATACATATTGAATGAACAATACTCCATTATGTTTATTTAAGAGTATTTACATATATTGATACCTTATTTTTATATACTCTTGTTTTATTTCCACGTATTCATCATCATATATTTTCTATAGATTTTTCATTGTTAGGAACCAAATTTGACCGCCATCAAAATCGGCACCAAACCTAGCTTGTGACAAGACCTGAAGGGCGTTACCGATCCCCATGAACTGGAACAAGTGCTCGGGTATCATAAACTAAAAATTGGGAATGATTTACCCAATTTTATAAACATTAAACAACAAAAAAATTCAATATGACAAATATGGATTTTTTGAAACAAACCATCTTTTAAAAAAACCAGTATTGAATTACATAGTTTAAAATAACTCACATAGACTATAAAAAAGATACAAAATCAAAAAGAAACATCCCAAGAACCCTTATAGAAAGAGGCACCACGCTCAAGCCATCTCCACAAGACAGCACCACGAAGGACCTGCTAGAAACCCAAACCACTAGAACTAAAAACTGTACCCAAACCTGTCACAAAAATAACCAAGTCTACTTACACCCAAAGGTGTAAGTAGGGTGTGATCCAAATCCTATTAGGATAACACCACTAATAGATTCCATGTGGTAAACATTTTAAGACAAAAATCATTTCATGTTTTGTAAATAAGAGAAGCTAGTGATAGTTTCTAAAAGATGAAACATTAAAACTAAGAAGTTTTGAGGTGGGATATTTTAAAGAAATTAAGATATTAAATGAAAGAAACATTCTACTGAATTTTCTATCCAATCATACTATATTCCAATGGTAAGTGAAAACTATCAAGTGAGCACAAGCAATGATAAATAACCCCTAGGCACTAGCTCGTTGTGGGTCTGAGGTACCTTGTATCTCAGTGAAAGTAACCATCATAATATCTATTCTCATGCACAAGACACTAGTAGGGAACATAACCATACCTATTTTCCCCCAATAATCATCATCATCATAGTGTAGTTAGTGTTTTAAGTACCAATTATACTATGTGAAAATGAGGCCAACCCCCACAGGATCACTAGAATACTAGTACACATCCTCCCACCTAGATACCTGAGTTTCCCTCTTGTGCTCAAACAAGTTAAACATGAAAAGAAATATATTTTTCACTTGAAAATATCACTTAAATAACACAAATTCTCAAAAAAGCCCACATGTACATCACACAAGTCACAAAACCCAATTTTCATTCAAATTCATTTCGAAGTCATACTCACACCCAAAATGGCCCACAACACTTTTCACATTTATTTAACACTTCCAAAAATCCTTTAAAAAATTATAAAACCATTAAAAAATATTCCAAATCACATAACATCCCACTCACATATTACATAATACTTATTTCATCAACAAAATTCATTTTTCACAACACACTCACACAAAACAGACCACAACCATGTTTTGAACCTCTCTTTCCATTTTATAAAACATTTCAGCACTTTATAAAACATTTTAAAAGTTTTTGACATCTTAAATCACCACCTCACCTTTAAAAACCCCATATTAGGTCAACACACTCACCAAAAAGTAAAAATACACCATTTTTTCCACTTTGTTTAACCAAATAAAACATTCACAATTTTCATAAAAAACCCAAGAGGTATAACCACGGTTTGCACACAAAACCCATTTCAAAATCCTCATTCAATAACAAAAATTATACCAATACCAATCCAAAATAGAATTGGAAGCCCTAAATAAATTTATTAAACCACACCCAAGTGTTATAAAAATACCTCAAATAATACCACAAATGGCACAAATGAAAAACACACGTTTTCATAAATCACTTTCAAGAAGTACAACATGGTTTTACACCTTAAACCCATTCAAAAAACCCCATTAAAGTCCCACATGACACTAAGGAATTAACAAACCAGAATTGTAATCCCCTTTCAATACTAATAAGTTACTTTCATGTATTATAAAATAAACCCAAACATTACCCCAGGAGTAACACATGAAAAGCACCAAATTTCAAGATAAATTGAAACTATAAAATTAAACTCTTAACCAAATCCATCAAAAACCGTTTTATCACCACAAAAAACAGATTTTAATCATGCTAAATTAATAAACCAAATAATATAACTCATCATGAAATGGTTACACATGGAATCATCTCCCTCATATCTTGGTGTGAAACCTCAACCGCACTGCCGCCACACCACAAGGGAGATAAAAGAAACCTAAAACCTAAAGATTTATCCCAAAAGACAAGAAGTTAAACCCTAGGTACGAACCCTAGTTTCTGTAAAATTTTAACTCAATAAAGGGTTAATGAAACCCTAAGGAAAGGGAATAAATCAAAGAGATGATGGTTTACTTACATGATTTTGAATTTTTGCCCATCAAATCTCCCTTCAAAATGGAGTACCAAGGGAGGGGGAGAGGGATTGGAGGATGTACATGGAGGTAGATCATGAAATGTAAAATAGAGGGGCGGATTTGGTTTATTTATGGAAGGGAATAAGGGTCAAAGAACATCAAATTTTAATGTGATGGACATCGTTGCATGGTTTGGCTGCACGGTTTGGAACAGTGCGGCTAAACCGTGCGGCATGTTATAGCCACTAAAAACCCATCCAATATCTTCCAATTTAAGGGGTATAAGGAAGTAACCAAGATGGAAATATAGTCCAAGAATAGGGGAAAATAATACCCAAAATAAAACAACCATTTCACCCTAAGAATCTTCAAACTCATGGGTACAAACCACCTCAACAACTTACCCCACAAGTGGTGCCACTAGAAGTGTCACAAAACCAACTCCAAAACACCAAAAACTAATACCATCCTTTTGAAAAAATAGGAGGTCAATTACCACACAAGTCCCCCAATAATAATTTCATAGATCCATAACACAAGAGGAACCAAAAATTCAAACCCGAAACATCTAAAGACCAAGACAAAGCCAAGAATCGAAAGAAGATTTGAACCAAAGCATAGAATTGAAAATCCAGGTGTGACAATTCTCCCCACTATAAAGCTTTCCACACCTAGAAATCCACAACAAGTCCAAAGAAAAAACCAACCCCATATTTGAAACAATGATGTACTCCCTTGCCAGGTTTCACCCCCAAAGGCCAAAACACCTCTAGTGATCAATTAAGGAAGGAATATTCTCACAACCCAAAACTTACATCACTTTCCTGAAACGATCAATAACAATCAGATTTTATCCCAAAAGAAAACTCTTCAAAATATTTCCGAACGAGGATCAAGAAATTTACCCAAATGAACAACAACATCGAACAAGGTTACACTTACCTTGCTTTAACCAAACTGTTGGGCACTCTTCAATCCCAACGTTTACCCAAGGAAGATGTAGGTAGTTAGGTAGTTATGAAAAATACTACCTACCTACAAGCCAAGACCAAGGAAAAATATTAGTTACTATTATGGGGAGACTCAAATGGGACCCCCTCCATCAGAGACAACTCAAATTTTTCCCGAGATGGGATCGAGACACCAATAGGGGGAGGCCCGAATGGAATCCCCTGTACAAGGGGTAGACTTCCATTCAAAATTTCCAAAGGAACATACATGAGAATCATAGTGGGTCTCCCCACCATAAAAACCATCCATATTAACTGACCATCATGGGCCGACATAGGAAGAACCCAAATTTAAAAGGTTAGGATGGTCGCACGGTGCATCCAAACAGTTTGAGAAACTGTGCACTGAGGGTTTGGATCATTTTGTCTGCATGTATTCCTAGCACACAGTCACTACTAATCGTGCACAAACCATGTGCTCAACCATGATGAGACCAGAGGTTTAAAATATTACCATCTTTCATACTGAGGATAGGACTTTGTACAAGGGTTTAAATGACCCTGGGATTTCCCCTGACTACGTTCCAGTTTCACTCCGGGGCCTATGGCTAGAGCCCAAAAGATTGAAGCATCTTTGGCCTTGCAGTTAGGCTTTGGAAACCCTTGTATAGAACTTATTCTTTTGGTGCCACAAACAACAAAACCACAATCCCAAACATTTTTACAAATACATAACACACTCCAAACTAATCTTTCCTTAACCTGAAATTTAATTAAAATAAGTTCTTAGAAGATGCACACACATCACACCTTGTTTCTTCGAGTGAGAGCCATCAGGAGGAAAAGACACATATAAACACCTTCCTCTAAAACAGAGGATCTGAAGTATTTTCAAGGAAAACATACTCCCAACATAATAGAGACTCTCAGATGATTGCATGACTTTCACCTTTGTAGTCAAGTAAGCACATCACATCACAAGGCATCACTGAACATGACCATTGTGACTGATAGAAACAATATGTGGAAAGGGACCTTATGCCAAGTCCCTAAACAACACACAAGTCCATAAAGTGGACACAATAGCCTCTCATGACTAGATTCTCAACCCTGGTGGTTTAATGTGAACTCATACTTCAAAGAAACTATGAAGGACCCAGAGGCCCTCGTAGACAGATCCAACACTGACAACTTCGTACTACTGTCACCTTCGATGAATCAGGTAACTTAAGAAGCTAAGGTCTCTTTCAACCTTCCACGAGCACTATTCTGTTATAATAGGATTTGAAAAACCAAGAAATGAAAAGGTGTAGACTCATTCTACAAATCTCGATAAAAATATTCCTTATATTGATCAACTTGAGGGTCTTCAAATGTAGAAACAATTCGGGTTACACTTCAGTTGTGCACTAACCCTTAATGGGGGTATACCTTATCCAACAAGATAACCCAAGGACCCAACCAAGCTGGTCCATTAGTCAATATATACCAAAAACCAGATCCAAACACATTAGGGGGACTACTGTAAAGGCTTCCCAAACCATTTCTCAGAAGAGACCACTAATCAGCCCTTCAACCCAGCTTACAGACCAAACACAAACCCAAAACACGGTTCAAACAAGAGGGGTTCTTGGACTCAAAACATCCCAAAACATCAAAATTTCCCCAAAAACTCATAATACACACTATACCAAACTAGTCATAAAGACATCATGTTTTCCTTTAAAATCATTATTTTAAAAAAAATGGTTCAGCGGTTAGCGTATCCACCAATGGTACCCCATGGGCCTCACACATGCATGTTTCTGTGCCACACAGGATACCCTACTCATATCTATCCTAGAACTCATCCACTCTTTACATTAACCATCCATCCTATCATATAACCCCATGAATGTGGTCTCTCATGGAAATACCAAAGGTTAGAACAAAAAAATCCCCTTTTCAAAACCAAAACAATCAACCAACTCTCCTTTTTCTCAAGACTGTTAACCATGAAATCAAAATCCCAATTTACATCTTACAAAACTTTTATAAGGATAAAATCATTTAAATAAATACTCACTTTCAATTCATTCACCTAAATTTCAAAAAATATCATCCCATTAAGACACATTTCAATAGTTTAGAATCCTCAATTGGGAATACTTTTTAAAACCAATGTTGACATGATTTACTGATTTCAAAAGAGGTGTAAGCACACAATTTTCCATTTCAAAATAATTCTGAAAATTCAATTCCACATTTAAAAAATTTAACCATTTCATATTTATTATAAAATAATTTCACAAAAACTTTACACTTCATAAAACCATGTCATCATTTTTTTTAACCTAACTTCCAAGATTTCAAAACAAAAGAAAACAAGACAATGTGAGAGGAAACTAGTTTCGGTGGGTGACTTGAACATATGGTTGGCAGCCATATTCGAATAAATTCACCATCACAAAGAGTTTTCTAGGGAATATCATTGGATATACATGGCTTCCTAGGCCCTTTGAGTTCACTAATACTATTAACCCAACTCTCTTTTCATTTCCCTTAATTGTCATCAAACCAAGAAAATCAAAATAATTAGATAAGTTCTAACTTCCCCTACCAACTTGAATCTCGTAATGAGGTGTGGTGATCATTCACACTACCTATAACTAGAATACCAAGTCCTAAAAATCCTAACTCCAGGCTATCTAGTCTGTTCCACAAATAAAGTGACCCAAAGAGTTAACATGAACCTCCTCTGATACCATTTTTTCATGAACCAAATCTACCCTCCATTGAAACCAGCCCCAAACCTGGCCCGTGACAAGGCCCAAAGGGTGTTTCCAATCCCCATTGGATAGCACAAGTGCCTGGGTATCATAAACTGAAAATTGGGAATGATTTACCCGAATTTATAAACATTAAACAACAAACAAATTCAATATGACAAATCTAGATTTTGTGAAACAAACCACATTTTACAAAAAAAATCAGGATTTAATTACATAGTTTAAAAAAACTCACAAATACTATAAAAAGGTACAAACCCAAAAAAGAAACATCCCAAGAACCCTCATGTCAATAGTCACCACCCTCAATCCATCTTCACAAGACAACACCATGATGGACCTGCTAGAAACCCGAACCACTGGAACTAAAAACTGTACCAAAACCTGTGACAAAAATAACCAAGTCTACTTACACCTAAAGGTGTAAGTAGGGTGTAAGAAAAAGCCCAGTAGGATACCACCACTAATATATTCCATGTGATAAACAATTTAAGACAAAAATCATTTCAAGTTTCATAAATAAGAAATTCTAGTGATAGTTTCTAAAAGATGCAACATTAAAACTAAACAATTTTTGAGGTGGTCTATTTAAAGAAAACTTTTAAATAAAACCAAAATGCTGCTGAATTTTCCATCCAATCATACTATATGCCGATGCTAATAACAAACTATCAAGTAATCACAAGAAATGGGAAATAACCCCTAGGCACTTGCTCATTGTGGGTCCCAGGTACCACATATCTCGGTGAAAGTAAACATCACAATATTTGTTTGCATGCATGAGGTACTAGTAAGGAACATAACCATAACCTAATGGTCCCCAATCATCATCTTAATTATATATTATTTAGTTTTTTAAGCATCAATCTTTCTATGTGAAACTTAGGCCAAACCCAACGGGATCACTAGCATACTACTACATATCCACCCACCTAGATACCTGGATTTTCCTCTTGTGATCAAAAAATTTCAACATGATAAGAAATATAATTTGAAAATGAAAATATCACTTACACATCACACATTTACCAAACATCCCCCATGTACATCACAAAAGTCAAAAAACCCACTTTTCATTCAAATGCATTTTGAAATCATACTCACGCCAAAAATGGACCACAACACTTTTCACATTTCTTTAACACTTCCACAAATACTTTAAACAATTTTATAAAACCATTCCAAAATATTAAAAATCACATAACATCCCACTCACATATCAAATAATACTTATTTATTCAACAAAATTCATTTTTCACAACACACTCACACAAAACAGCCCACAACCATGTTTCGCACCTCTCTTTCCATTTGATAAAACATTTCAGTAGTTTATAAAACATTCTAAAAATGTTTTGCATCTTAAATAGCCACCTCACCTTTAAAAAACCCATATTAGGTGAACAAACTCACCAAAAAGTACATATACACCCTTTTTCCACTTTTTTTAACCAAATAAAACATTCACAATTTTCCTAAAACAAACCCCAAAGGTATAACCATGGTTTTCACACAAACCCCATTTCAAAATCCTCATTCAAGACCAAAAATTATACCAATACCAATCCAAAACAGAATTGGAAGCCCTAATATAATTTATTAAACCACCCTCAAGTGTTATAAAAATAACTCAAATAATACCACGAAAGACACACATGAAAAACACACATTTTCATAAATCACTTTCAAGAAGTACAACCTAGTTTTACACCTTAAACCCATTAAAAACCCCCATTCAAGGCCCACATGACACTAAGGCATTAACAAACCAAAATTGGAATCCTCTTTTAACACTAATAAGTCCCTTTCATGTGTTATAAAATACACCCAAACATTAACCCAAGAGTCACACATGAAAAGCAGCCAATTTCAAGCTAAAATGCAGCTATAAAATTAAACGCTTAACCAAATCCATCAAAAACTATTTTTTCACCACACAAAATAGATTAGAAACATGATAAATTAATAAAACAAGCAAGCTAACTCTTCATAAAATGGTTACACATGGAATCACCTACCTTTTGAGTCAAAACCCTCAAATCTTTATGAGAAACCTCAACTGCACCTCCACCACACCACAAGGAAGATAAAATCAACCAAAAACCTTAATATTTTGCCCAAAATACAAGAAGTAAAACCCTAGGTACGAACCCTAGTTGATGGAAAATTTGGAACTCATGAAAGGGTGAAAGAAACCCTAAAGAAAGGGAAGAAATCAAAGAGAGAATGGTTTACTTACATGATTTTGAAGTTTCCCCCATCAAATATCCCTTCAAAATGGAGTCCCAAGGGAAGAGGAGGGAATTGGAGGCTGTCATTTTAGGTAGAACACGAAATAGAGAATATAAGGGCAGATTTTGTTTATTTTTGGAAGCGAAAAAGGGTCAAATCACATCAAATTTTAATGTGTTGGACACCCTTGCACGGTTTAGTTACACGGTTTGGAACTGTGCGGCCAAACCGTGTGGTCTATTCTGGCCACTCAAAACACATCCATTATATTCCAATTTAATAGGGTTTAAAGGTGTAAACCAAGGGGAAAATCTAGGAAAATCTTATGTGTAAATAATACACAAAATAAAACAACCCTTTCACCCCAAGAATCATCCAACTCATGGGTACAAACCACCTCAACAACTTACCCCACAAGTGGTGCCACTAGGAGTGTCACAAAACCAAATACAAAACACCACAACCTAATACAATCCTTTTGACAAAATATGAGGTCAAGTAACACACAAGACCCCCACAAATAAGTTCACATATCAATAACACAAGAGAAACCAAAAATTCAAACCTGGAACACCAGGAAACCAAGACAAATCCAAGAACTGAAAGAAGATTTGAACCAAAGCATAGAATTGAAAATACGGGTGTGAAAATCATAGATTATTTATTTATATGGGGCACATATGTATGGATATTTCATTATGATTATGGGTGGGATATTATTTATATATCTCTCACATGAATTAGTTAAATCATTAAATCAAAATAGATAAATATGTTTATGTGATAGGGGAGTAACCCAAATCCACTCTTATTTTTAGAAATATGATTAAATGTAACACACTAAAAATTTATTTTAAAATAATAATATGCTCGATATATTTCTTAACATGAAACATCGAGTTTTAATCAAATTGTGATATACTATAAAAATATAATTATTTAAATGTGGTTGTTATAACCTGTAAATTAAATTGGAGGGTATGAATAGTAAAAAAACATCATGAATAATATTTATAAGTTTTTTATATAATTTAGTTTCTTTAATTAATTCATAATAAATAATTACTCAATTTTCAATAAAATCATTTTATGCTTCAAAAATATATTTTCTTAAAAAATGGTTTTTATTTGTTTTTGTGATTGAATATTATAATTAATTTCTACCACTTTTAGGAATTAAATTCTATAAAATGGATATCATTTTTGAAATCATAATGTAATAATTATCTTTGGGTGAGTTTTTTAGATTTTTATGAAAGGATCAATTTTTTAGTGAATAGTGAAAATATCGATTTTATAGAAAATTGTCTTTTCCATTCGAGTATTTACAAATTACCATATTGTTTTAAATTGATTTGAAAATTTCATTAGTTACATATAATTAAAAATAATCAAATTAATGTCATTTTAATTTAAAGTATTCTTAATTTTTATATAAAAACATTTTTTACTTAAAAATGCATTTTTGAAGAAAAATATTTTTCATCGCATTTTGTGGGTTTATTTTAAAAGTAATTTATGAAACATATATGTATTTATTTTCATAAAATTAATTAAATATTTGAAATCATCATTTTCAAATTTATTAAATAGATGAAATTTAATTTTGGTCACTTTGAATTGTGACAATGGTAAATATTTATCATCTCAAAAAGGGAAAATCTAATAATTAAGGTTAAAAATAATGTGATAAGGCTTTAAACTTGATATAGGACCTACCTTATTTCAATTTTATGAGTTTATTTTGATCTTACACATTAATTATTCAAATATATGGAAACATGGTTCCATTTTTCTTTGATAACGAACTTAATATTATTTTAAGTAAAGAATAAATCTCAAAACGTCACTCTCTTTGTTTTAATAACTCTAATATTTTTTCATAGGTATAAAAAGTGGATATTTTTTATTATAAATGTTTATTTGAAAATTTAAATAATTTTTTTTAATATGATAATTTATTTTTAATTTTTAGTGATGGAATAATTACCTTAAATTTTTACACAACTTCGACACATTTTAGGAGAAAACAGTAGATAAATAAAGTAAATGATTTTAATAAATTATGAAATAAATTTTTTTGGGTAAATTATGGTGTTTGAATTTTTTTGGATAAATATAATTTATTATTTATTTGTGAAAATATTATATTCAAATTACATTCATGTTTTGATATTTTTTAAAAGTGAAATTATGTAAATAGTCTTGAGAATGACTTTAAGGTAAATTTATGTTCAATAATAATTTACTAAATGATAAAAATATTATATTTTTCTAAGTTAAGGGGGTATGATCTAAAATTTTAACCATTTTTCACTTACGGGTCAATTTTTCTTTTATAGTAACTTTATTTTCTCCTGAAGTGTAAAAAACATTGATATCACGGTAATCGTCAAAATGGTTAACCGGGGGTTAAAACTAAGATATAAAGGTTAAAAAATAAGGTAAACATATATAAATTTTATTTTATGAGTATATTTAGACTTATTTCCATCCTGGATTATAAATGTATCATTTTATATCCACTTGAACATGAAAATTAACTTATATTAATTTAATACTTTAACTGATTCCAATGGTGCCCCTCTACTCTCTTATATAAGGACACCACCTCTCCTATCTTCCTCAGACTTATTGAACACACCATCTTGAAAAAACCTACAAAAAAACTTATTAACATATTTATCTAAATTCTAGTGGTTTTTATACTTTATTCATCTCTTTTTTCATCCTATGTGGAACGAAAACATCGTTCATGTGTACATGTGGACTACCATCTCCACAAAGCGATGTGTTTTTTTCATCATCACCTCTCATGGATGTTTATAGGGATGTATTTAATGTGTGTGTATATATATACATATTATTAATTAAATAATTATCATTTTTTAAAGATAATATATCATCTATTTTTAAATCCTTCCATCCGTTGGAAAATGGTAATGTCATTCGTGCATATGTATAGATTTCCACCTCCACAAAGTGATGTGATTAATTTTTCATGTACACCTTTAATGGATAGTTATAAAATTATATTTAAAGTATAAAAATGATAATTATTCCATTATTATTATTCTTTATATGATGTAACAATGACATATTTAACCATGGTCACCCACTGATGTCATTTTCCAAAAATAAACTGAACTCCCTCAAAACACCCAACATGAACTTAACTGATTAAGTAATTAACTATTTAATTTTGATAAATGAAATAAATTTTTTAATTATATTGTATTAAAACTATAATATTCTCTCTAAATAAGTAAATACTTAATATAAGTTTATTATATAGGAGTTAAAGGACATACATAGGAGGCTTGGACTCGAGGTAAGGGTTTTCTAAACATAAATTCCATTCATTGGGCTATACTTCTACTTCATCGACTATATTATTCCAAGATTATGATTGAAATGTCCTTTAATTTTATTATGTTTTATATCCAATTATTTTTTTTATTTTAAAATTGTTACACATAATCACTTCATTGATTAAATTATAACTTCAATGATGTGATCTTTATAGGGATTATTGTCTCAATATTGTTTCTTTGATACATGTCTTATATTGTGCACCTAATTACTTTTATAAGGTGTTTATTTCACCTTTTTAGATATTATATCATGAATTAATCTTTCATCATGATATTTAATGTTCCATTTATGTTTTTTATTTTATGGTATATGGATTCAAATGTTCTAAAAGTTGCAAGGGTTTCTGTGGTCTCAATTGTAATTCCTTGAGACATTATTCATGCCACGCACCATGATTTATTTTATATACATTATTTAATATACCATGAATTTTTTTTAACTTATTATTTCATGTAAATTAAGGTTTTTATAGAATCATGTTATATTACATCATTCAGTGGAATTTTTATTCAAGTATTATCCAAGTTTCAAGGGTTTCTAGTCTCAAAATTCCTTCTTTGAGACATGTTTTGATAGATGCACTTATATTAATTTATATGGTGTTAAAGAACCCCATGGATTTTTGCCTTGGTTTTTGAAGCTTTAATATATAATTATTGTTGGTGATTTTGGGTTTTTTTATTTTTTTACAACCTTAACTGATGAACTCATAAGTCTGATGGAACTTGATCTAGTTTTAATAGTGATACATATCATGGAAGGAAGTTTCGTGATGCAAAAAAGTGTTTTTGAGAAGTATGGAGGTTGGTTGAATTTGTTCTATTTTCCTTATGAGTGAATTTTGGATCCAGATATTCGAATTTGTGATGTGTTGATCCATAGAGATGATTTGGTGAAGTGATATTCAAGTAAATATTTTTTTGTGTAGGCAGTTCATGTAGTCGTTTCTACTATATATGAAAATCACATAGCTAATTCAGCAATGTAATAGAATGTGTCACATGGCCAAATGATTGATGTAGCTAATTTTGGAATTCACATATCCATTTTTAGGGATATATTTCAGTGTTTAAATTACCCAAATGGTCTATATAGATGAATTTCTATAGATGAGTTTCATATATCTGATTGTTATGTAGGAATTTTAAGAAGAATTCAAGTAGAAAATTTTCTATGTAGTCGATTTAGAATTCACATAGCTGATTTTATACATAGTTGATTAAGAATCATATAGACAATTTTTTATGTAGTTTTTTGTTCTTTATGTATCCAATTTAGAGTCTTCACTACACCTAGATTGACTTTCTGTAGGTTTTCAGAATTAATGTATTCTGAGTTGATTTTATTATGATGTTGCATAGACGGTTCTGAATTCCTCAATAATCATAGGCTCTAGTTTATAAATCCATAATGTATATATGGTTGTTGGATATAGTTATAGAGATCCTAGGGCTATTATGATTATGTTTCTCTTTCTTTTTTAGAGCAATTAATGTGGTGGAATAGTTTTATGATGTAATATGAAAAGAAAGAGGTTGAGAAAATAGAATTTTGGAGCCAAGGTAGAATCTTGAATGATAAACATATGATGAAAGTCATTTATTCTGATGATCAAATCTATGGATAAGAATATTTTTGAAGTGAATTCCAATATTTTACTTTGGTAAATTATTTGTTTCTTATTTTTGGAGGCTCGTGGAAGTGGATCTTCATCTTCTATTGTTGAAAAAACCTGGTGCATTCAGTGATCTTCTCTACTTTTGTATTCATATTTTAAATTACAACATAAAGCTATGATTTTTTGTGTGACTCCTGACATGTGTAGTGGGTTGACACCTGAATTCTTGTAAAAGGACTTCACCTGGGAATATAGTGAAAGGAATCAATGTTTGGAGGTAATAATCATCCATGACAAGGAGTATGATTCCACATTAGATCTGAAACTTATAAAAACTATGTTTCCCTTTCTATTTCATTTTTGTCATGATCGGTGTGAGGATATATTTTTTTTGTTTGATTATATTGTACTCTAACAAGTCATAGAGGTATATTTTGTTCAAAAGAAATTGTAAAAATTACCCTCCACTGATTCAACCCCCTTTCTCATTGGAGGAAACATATCCTACCAGAAACTTTGGGTGTATACACCGACTCTTAACATATGATATCATGAATATTTTTATATTCATGTTATCTTATATTCCATATTATGTTCTCTCATTCAACTAGTTTTTGGTTTTGAAAAGTTGTAAAGGGTTTGTCTTTAAAAACATTTTTTTAATGTTTTTAAAGACTTTTAACCAAACCCTTTCTCGACATTCTTTATATTCTATCAAGAATATTTTTTTCTAAACATAAATTTTTTCCTAAATTTATTTTCAATGATCTTGGAACTTATTTTAAATGGTTTTAAAAGGAAATTTCTTAAAATTTCCACATGGTTAACTTCCTACTCTCTTTACAAAAGTTTTAAGAGAATGTTTATTTTTAACGTTTATAACATGAATTAATTTTCCCACCATTATTAACATTATTTTCTTTTATGATTGTTATATAGTTTTACATGGTTATTTCCTAAGAAAATAATTTTCCTAATATTATATAAATTTTTATAAAATATTATCAAAATAAATTTATATTTTCACCCATATTAAAATAAATTTATTAAACGTTCTTTAAATATATTATTCATTAGTGGAAATATCCTTTATTTTTTTATTATTTTTCAATATAGATATTCTCCAAATACCATCCTTATTTTTTTATGGATATATTATGATTTTTTTAATTATATTTTCATGGAAATCATTTATTTTACACGGGTTAATCAAGAAAAAAAAAGGAATTATGGTTGTTTTCAAGGGTGTTACATTAAAACTGAATTCTTTTAAATGTTTTTTTCTTTATATAGTACACAGACATATGTATGGATTATTTATGGGTGATTATATTATAAATAATGTATGGTTGGGTCTTCCATATACCTATAATGAATTGAGTAAATTTATGGAGTGAACTATTGAAATTTTCTCCTAAGTGATGATAGATTTAACTATTGTAAGTTACTCTTAAGAGACAATAAATATTTACTAATATGAGTATCTCTAAAGTGAAAATGGAGTTAATTTTTGTAAGTTAATCCTAATATAATGTCGTAATTATCCTATTTAGATTATTATAAAATGAATTTTTGATATCCCAAGAGACCTACATAGTTTTACAATGAATGTTGTGAGTTTTAATGGACCCTTTACTCAAGGATTTATTTCACATGGATCATTATCGTTGACTTATATGACTCATGCCTTGAGTTAAAGTTTCATTCAATGTATCATGATTTATTATCAATGTTTTTATGGGTATAGATTATTTTTTTTATTCTCATGAGCTTTGATTATGTCATTATACCCTTATACACATCTTATTGCCACTGATTACATTCAATTATTAATGCTTATGTTTTCACTTACTGAGATTTTAATCTCACCCTTCTTATATTTTCCATTTCCCCATGTCAAGAAGAATGATGTTAAATTAATTATGTCTAGAAATGTTTTATGTGTGAATAATTTTATGGTAAGTGCTGAAGTCTTAATGTGAAATAATAAAAGTTGGGTATAGTAGGAAAAATGATCACTTAAAGACATGGAAATTTTTATATAAGAGTTTTTCCTAATTCTCTAAAAATCTAAACCTAAAAGTTCTTGAGGCATGTATGTGAATAAATATTTCCATTTAATTTTTTTCTGTTTTGGATCACTAAAATTGAGTCACATTTATTTATGTCAAATCCATAAAGGTAAATATTATGTTTCTATCATTAGATATAGGATTTTGGGTTTGAGGATCAAATAGTTGGAATCAGAGCAGGGTTATGATAAATTTGGAGAATATGATTCTTTAATGTGAGGATAACTTAAGAGTTGTGGATAATATTATGGGTTTATAATATTATGGTTGATCATATGTTCAATGAAGAAAATTATTTTTTCAATTTCATATGTGATTATACCCTAAGGTGATTTTAAAATTACATTGGGTATCAGGAAGTATGCTACATTGAGGTAATTATGTTTTATTGGATATTGGGTTAACATTGCTAGATGAAATGTGATTTTGTTATAAGGTAATTTTTTAGATATATTTATTATCAAGATAAGTATAACCATTAAGGTTGGTATCTAAATTTGATTCACATTATTTTGTTGAAGTTCACTATATTATTTGATTTTGTAGTAATTAATTTATTTTGGGAAAAGCATATTTTGAGGGGTTTTGTGGTTTATCTTTTTATAGATTTTTTTAAGTCAAAACAAAGGTGTTATTATTGATTTAATAGATATTAATTCATTACATATTAATTTCATGGTTGTTTTGGGTATTCTCTTATCATGTTATAACCATTTTATTTTTAGTAAATATTGGAAGAATGTCTTTTCATCCTTCTATATACCTCATGGTTAATCAAAATATGTTTATAATGCTTTAGGAATTAAAAATTCATAATTATCATTTTGAATAGAAGATGATATAAAGGTCTAAGATGATTGAAACACCCAACCAAAGGATAAATATTTATTTATATATTTTAAGATAATCAAGTAAGTATATTTTCTTATGTTCTTAGTCTAGATGATAAAGGAATTATTTAACTCAAGTAAAAATATCTTAAAATAAAAATCTTATCCTATTACCTTTATTTATAATGGATTTATGGTATTATTAATAACTTATTGTTTTATGGTTTTGTGGTTATTAAATTTCTCATGATCATATTCTTTATCACTCTCTATTATTCCTTAGATGTTAGTATTTCTCCTCCATATCCATATTTTCACTTCCCACCAATGTTCTCCTTATATGGGAACTTTATTATGTGTTTTTTTTATTATCCCGTTAATTATTTTGGTATTCAAAAAATTCATTTTAAAATATTAAAAATGTTCTTCCTTGAATAATATTATATTCTATCTATCACTCCTTGGAATTTATTTAAAATAATAATAATTGCAACCCTTTTATCATGAAAAATATAAAATTGAGTGGATACAATTAAATTAAGGGGAATGAATGTAAAAAAGTTTAAAATTTATTTTAAAATAATACTACGCTTGATAACTTTCTTAACATGCATCACTGAGCTTTAAGCAAATTTTAAATATACTACAAAAATATTATTATTTAAATGTGACTGTTACAACTTAGCCACTAAATTTGCAGGCATGAATCTTATATAACCACATTTTGAAAAATATTTATAAAAATTTTACATAATGAAATTATATTACTTAATTAAACATAAATAAGTACTCACTTTAGAGTAAATCCATTTTATGCTTTAAGAATTTGTTTTCTTAAACAATGGTTTTTTATTTCTCTTTTTGTGAGAATATTATAAGTAATTTATGACACTTTTAGAAATTTTATTTTATAAAAATTATATCATTTTTTAAATAATCATTTCAAAATTAAAATAGGGTTAAATTTTTTTATTTTTCTGAAAATATTATTTTTTCAGTGAATATTAAAAAATACTCATTTTATAGAAAATTATCTTTTCCATTCAAGTATTTACAATTTTCCATTTTGTTTTAAATTTATTTTAAAATTTAATTAATTGTTTTTAATTAAATATAATAATATTAATTTTATTGGAATCAGCACTATTATTAATTTCGATATAAAAACATTTTTATAATTAAAAATACATTTTCCATGAAAACCGGTTTCGTCACGTTTTGTGGGTTTATTTTAAATTTAATTTCTTACACTTATAGGTATTGATTTTGATAAGAATAATTAAATATTTATAATCAAAACATTCTAATTTTATGAATATTTCATTTTTAGTTTTTGTCATTATGAATAGTAATAGTAGTCGATATTTTTCACCTCGGTATGGGTGAATCAGGTAACTATGATTAAAAATATTGTCAAAAGGATTTAAAAATATTCATAAAACATACCTTATTTATATTTTATGATTTTATTTTTTATATCCTCATAAAATATTTGAATATATTAAAGCTTGGTACCATTTTTCTTTGATAATTACATTAATATTATTTTTAAGTAAAGAATAAATCCAAAATGTCACACCCTTTAATTTAATAACTCTAATATTTATTTATAGGGATAAATTTAGGTTATTAATGTTATAAATGGATATCTAAAATAATAATAAAAATCTAACATGGAATTTTTTTTAAAAAAATTAGTGATGTAATAATTACCTAAAATGCTTACGCAATACTGACATAATGTATGTGAAGGCAACTGGAAGATCATGTAAATGATTTCAAAAACATAAAATGTAATATTTTTTGGGTGATTAATATTGTTAAAATATTTTTTTTGTATAAATATAATTTATTAGTGATGTTTTAGAAGTTTTTATTCAAATTAAATTAGTATTTTGATATTTTTAAAATTCAAATTATGTGAATAGTTCTGAAAATTACTTTAATGGTATTTTATGTTAAATAATATTATATTAAATGAGAAAAATACCATATTTATACAATTTAATGGGATATGTATTATAATTTAAACAATTTCACACTTATGGGTCACTTTTCCTTTTATATTAACATTTTTTTACCCCAAAAGAGTGAAAATACTTTGATATCATGGTAATCGTGAAAGGGGTTAATGGGGTGGGTAAAACTAAGAGATAAGGGTTAAAACATAACCTAAATATGTATAAATTTTATTATGTGATATTATTTTGAATTATATAAATCCTATATTATAAATATATAATTTTATATCCACTTTAAAATTAAAATTAATTTATATTAATTTATTCCTTTACGTAATTCTAAGGACGTCCCTCTCCTCTCTTATATAAGGAAACCACATATCCTTTCTTCCCCGTGCTTCATAATCCAATTAGCTCAAAAAAATTACCAAAAACTATTATTAAATTAATTATCTAAATTCTATATTTTCTGGACTTCTTAAAAGATCACCCCTAGGGTCCTTCATGGGAGATCCAAAGGAGGATCTTCAACGAGGTGGCAATCGTCTTAACTAGGCATTTTTGTTTTAATTCTTATTATACCTGCTTAAATTATATCCAAATCATTAAAATATAATAAAATAAATATATCCCATCTATTGATATTTTATTATGCTAATGGAATAATCTTATTCGCCTTATTTTCCATCCCATGGGGAATCGAAACATCATTCATGTGTACGTGGGGACTACCACCACCACGAAGTGGCATGTTTTTTTTCCATTACCGCCTATCATGGATATTTATAATTTTTTATTTAATGTATAAATATGTATATATATATATATATATATGATATTAATAACATAATTATCATTTTTTAAATATAATATATCATATATTTTCTAACCCTACCTTCTGTTTGAAAATGGTAAGGTTTTTCGTGTGTACTTGTGGATTACCGCCTCCATAAAATTTTGTGATTAATTTTTCATGTAAAAAATAATGGATGGTTATAAAATTGTATTTAATGTATAAAAATTATAATTATTTCATTATTGTTATTCTAGATATAATGGAACCAGGACATATTTTACTATGTTCAACATACCAAAGTCATTTTGTAATATGAACCAAACGTCATCAAAACATCCAATGTGAACTTAACTTATTAAGTAATTAACTATATCATTAAAAAATGTTTTAATGATATAGAAATTAACATTTAAAATTGTCTTAAACAATTAAATAATTAAAAAGATTCTATTGTATAGCTGTTAATGGAAATACATAAGAATTATGAACTTAAGTTAAGGGGTTTTTTAACTCAGTTTATATTCATTGGGTAATACATATACTTCATTAACTATGATATGAAAATATTATGTGTAAAATTACCTTTAATTTTATTATGATTTATTTCCACTTTTTTTGTTTTACAATTATTACACATAATCAAATCATTGATTAAATTCTAACTTCAATGACATGAACTTTGTAAAAATTATTCATCTTAATGCTACTTCATTGAGACATGTCTTGTATTATGCACCTAATTCATTTTATAAGGTGTATATGCTAAATATTAAGATATTATATCATTAATTAATATTTTATCATGAAATTTAAGGTTCCTTTATATTTATATCTTTCATGATTTATTGATTTAAATGTTATAAAAGTTTCAAGTGTTTTAACGTTCTCAATTTCAATTCTTTTAGATAAAATTCATGATATAAATTATGATTTAGTTTATATGTAATACTTAATTCCCCTTTAATTTGTTTTAAAAAATTATTTCATGTACATTATGGGTTTTATATAATCATTTTTTCCTTCATTCAATGAATTTTTTGTTCAAGTATTTCCCAAGTTGTAAGTATTTCTCGTCCCAAACATCATTCTTTGAGACATGTTTTGATTGATGAACCTATATTAAATTATATGTTGTATAAAATGAATTTATAAATATAATATCATGTATATTTTTATAATCATGGTCTTATATGTTCCTTCTTATTTTTATTCTTTCAAATGGCTTTTTTTTAAATGATTGTAAATGGTTTTTCTTTAAAAATTTGTTTTAAATTTTTTAAATACTTTTAACCAAGATCTTTCTCCACATTATTTATCTTATTTAAATAAAGTTATTTTATAAAAATAAATTAATTCCTATATTTATTTTCCATGATATTTAACTTTATTTTAAAATGTTTTTAAAGGAAATTTATTAACGTTTTTAGTATAGATCACTTTTGAATCTCTTTACAAGATTTTGAAAAGAATTTTTATTTTTAACATTTATAAAATGAACATATTGTCCAAGTATAATAAAAATTCTTTACTTTTAAGCCTAATTTATAAATTTTCATTATTATTTTCAAATAAAAGTTTTTCCCAATATTCTGAAAACATTTATAGAATTTTATCAATAGAAATGGATATTTTCCTAGGTTTTCAAAGAAATGTGTCAAATGTTCTTTTAAATGTATTTTTCATAGAAAGATACTTTATTTCATTATTATACTTAAATGTAAATATTTTCCAATGATAAAAACCATATTATTTCTCTTTATGAGTCATTATTATTTTAAATTTTTTTCATGGAGCCCATTTCTTTTCCAGAGGTTAATCAACCTAAAAAGGAATGATGGTTGTTTTCATGGGTGTAATGTTGAAAAATGTAATATTTTAAATCTTTTTTTCATTCTATGGTACATGGAAATATGTATGAATGGTTTAAGAGTTGTTATGTTATAAAACATGGATGGGTGGGTCTATTATAGCCCTTTAATGCATTGGTTAAAGTGATAGTGTTAAATTTTTTAAGTTACTACTAAGAGAAAATGGAGTTAACTATTGTATGTTACTAACAATATATGATGGTGTTTACTAAATATGAGTAGATCCCAAGAGAGGATGGTGTAAAATTTTTATGTTACTCCTAATATAATGTTTCAGTTATCCTATTTAGGTGATTCTATGATTAATTTTTGGTGTTCCAAGATACCTACATTGTTTTTCAATGCTTTCTATTAATTCTAATGGATCATTTTATCAAGGATTGTTTTCACATGGATCATTATTGTTGACTTATATGACTCTTATCTTATATTAAATCTTTATTCCATGTGTAATAATTTATGAACCACATTTTAGAGGGTATGAATTATCTTATGCTATACTCATGTACTTTGATTATGTCATCTTATCATTATGCTCATCTTATATCCACTAATGAAATTCAATTATTAATTCCTTTGTTTACCCTTACTAAGTGTTTGAGCTCACCCATATTAAGTATTCTATTTTCCCAAGTTAATAAGAATGATGTTCAATGAATTATTCCTAAAAAGGTTTTATGTGTGAAAAAATTTATAGGAGATGGTGTAGACTTATTTTGAAATAATAAAATATGGGTATGGTAGAAAAAATGATCACATAAAGCATGAGTATTATTATGTAAGAGATTTACCAGATTCTTTAAAACTATAAACCTAAATGGTCCTTCAGTATATAACTAATTCAATATTTCAATTTGATATAGTATGTTTTTTATGGATAAAATTGGGTCATTTTTTAGTTTTAGTGATAGAAATGTGAAGATTATGTTTCTAGCATCGAATATGGGAGTGCGGGTTTGAGGCTATTATAGTAAAACAAATCCATTATTCTTACAAGACAAGTGGATTGGTATTACTCCCAATTACCATAAACATAGTTATCTCTTGTAATATAATATTTTTATGGGATTAGAGAGTAAACACTATCAACTATGTTATAATTATATTTGTAGATATCCTTAACATATAATATAATATTCCATGTAAATTTATATGTTTTATTCCTATAAAATACCAAATTTCAATGAAAAACCACATTCCTATAAAATGGAACATTTTTATGTCATTCCACATTCCTAGTTTACATAGCCATAGATTTCGTTATGATTTCAAAATCTTATTCCATGTTGTATTTTATGGTTTCATGAACATCTAGTATGGATTAAATTATAAACACAACATTTTATTACTACATAATATTTACCCATCATTATTTATTAAGATTTAATTATTTGATTTAGTTATTAATTATGGTTTTCCCTTGATCATGTATACTATTGGCATATACACTATTGAGAATTTATATATGTTCTGTTAATAATTTTTTACCCTACATGAAATTTTAACTCATTTAATTTTTATGTTTCCCTATATTCCTAGGTAGGTGATGAAGAGATTTTTGTCATATTATAATACATTTTAGAAGAAAAATATCATTTTTTATTGGTTTATGATTGAATATGTACTTATATCAAAAAGGTGAAAAATATTTTATTCTAGAATTTAGTTTTATTTTAGTTCAGTATAATATTTATGTTTATTTTTCAAAAGATATGTATGTTTGTGTTTTTGGTACTTCAACTCTCAATTTCATTGCTATGTATAATATCATTTGTTATAGTCTGTTTTCAAAATACATTTCAGTTTCTTCCATGTTTATATTTAAATTTTATTACTGTACCTATGAGAAATGTTTCCTAGTAGATATCCCTTTTTTTCTCATCACACCCTTTATATATGATATTACTATGTATAATTAGGTATATTATATGACAATGTATTCATTTATTAATTTTTATTAACCTTTTATAAAAACTTTTTAATGTAAGTTTTTATTTATTTCAATGTTTATATTTAAATTTTTTTTCAACCCCCTAATCCATTATATGTGATAGATTACTCATACCATTTTGTATAATACATAATCACATGAAAATAATCCCAATATTTATGCATCATTATATAAAATCCAATGTATACAATGATTTATGGATATGAAATCCTGATGAATGAATTTATTATTCATATCCTTTGTCTTCTACTTTCATAAATTATCTATGATAAAAAAATTAGTTATCATTTCATTTTCTAATACTTTATCCATTAGTAAATTACTTTACTTTTACATATACATGTCACCTTATATATGCTAGTATAGGACATATAGATTAAAAGGGTAATTAATAGTATGTCTATGGTCACATGGTATCAATGATTTTCCATAGAATTATCACATGACTAATTCATTATTCCATATTCCCTAATAGGACCTCATGTTTGGAATTTAGTGTGATTATAATATATTTGATTATTATAATGATTTTTCATATATATGACACTTTACTAACATGATTAAATACTCAATTTGAACCTTATTAATGATATATAACATATTTTCTTTAATTGGAGTGTATTCACCTATATAAATATGTCATTCAATTGATTTGAAAAACTATTTGTAAAGTTTTATGTTCATTTATACTATATCAGTAAATCCTTTAATGAAAATCACTTACTGTTTAGTCATGTGTTTCTATTATTCTTATCATCTAATTTACATATCAGAATGAATTTTATACCTCATGATTTTTTATATAACCAATTAAATTACATAGGTTAATTGAAATATGTTTTTCAAGGATTAATGACAAATTTTTTAGGTTCATATATCACAAATATATATATATTTATAAGATTATAGGATATTTGGGACAAAAATTATATATCCATCACAGGAATTAGTCAAATCATGATATCAGACAAAATGATTATGCCCTAGAATAGGTACAGTTTGATTTTTCCATTTTCCTATAGACCAGCAGTAGTTATCCATTAAAATTATGTTATGGACAATATGTTACTAGACCTTCCCAATATGTCATGGTCTAGATATAGGTATCCCTTTCCATTATGTTATGGGTGATATATGGTTAAATTTTTACACAATTTTATGAAGTTTTATCATAATAATCATTACATATGATATTATATAATTAAGTATAAGTAATATTCAAATATCATGAAATATTTTCTATATATTATATTGTTACCAAGAAACATTGAGGTGCTCGTGAAGTAAGAAGAAGCTAGTTATTAAGAAATAAGGATTTCTCTAAGTGTTTCATTTTTTTTGTCTCTCATAAATCACTTTAGTATGTTGATATTTCCTCATGAATTTTTGGACATAGATGTGTTTGAGATATGTAGTCCAACGTATCTAATACAATGAACTGAGTCCAAAAAAAGGAGGATAACACCAAATTTTTTCACAATATCATCATGATAAGGTGTTACTAAAAATAAAACTATCAGATGATTTTATATTCTTCAGTGTACCAAATATCATGATCATTATAAGGAATTAATGATCCTAGATAAAGTTTTTCAAAAAAAGATGTTGATAGAACATGGTGGAACTATTGTTCCTGAACAAATATAAGTGTTGTTGAAGTTCTATCAAAAAAATTGTTGTATGAAGTATATCGAACCAACTTATAATAAGATCAATATGTGAATTAATAATGTCTCAAAAAGAGGTCTTTGAGAAAATTCATTGGATAGAGTCCACCGGATGAACTTTTACATAGTCATCAGATTGATTATGTTAGATGGAATTTTACAAAGTCTTCAGAAAAAGACTAATAGAAAAAAAAATTCAAAGTCATTGGATAGAGAAGTTTTTATAAAAGATTAAAAGGAAATAGAGTTTGACGGGAGTCATCAGAAGAAGTTACCGAAAGAGCCATGAGCAGAGGTAACATGAAATGATTATCAAGTGAACAAGTATGAAGTTTACCAGATAGAGGATTTCCCATGAATTTTTAATGGATGAAATTTTTTGAAAGTCTTTTACAAAGTTTTAATAAATAAATTAAATTTGATGATGATGATATGGAAGTTCAACACTCTAGTAAATATGAAGGAATGATTATGATTCTAGATGAGATTTGAGAAAAATTTAAAGAATGTTAAAGCTATGTTTTAAGAAATTTTTTATAAAAATTATTGAATCTTATTAACTCAAAGGTTTGAATGCAGTCAACTAAAGAAATTTTTAATGGGGTGTTCAAAGTTTGAGTGGGAAATTTGAATTTGAAGTTTGTGTTACTCCCTACATATTAGGATAAATGATTCATATAAAAAGGGGATCTCGTGCATCGAGAAAAGGATGTCCAATATATTTGTTCATGGGTGAAGTATTGAAGAATTAAAGTTTTGAGTTACTAGAAAGAGTTTTCCAATCAATTGTAATTGGAAGAACAAAGTGAAAAAGTCATTTGAAAAATAGAGGTGATTAGATAAATAGGGGATGAATATACTGGACTGAGTGCGTCAAACTGAGGGTACTGAATGGGGAAGTGAAAAGATGGACATTTTCATATAAGTTGATCATAAGAAGCCAGAACCTAATATTTAATGAAGTTTTCATGTATAAAGACCATCATGAAATTGAAGGTGATGGTGGGAACAAAGAATCAGACTGACAAGAGAAAGTGAAGCTTAAAGGTATACCTTATCTTGTAACACCATAACCAGGGGAGCCTACCCCTCAAATGGAGATGAGGGGATCAACAAGGGTGAGAAGGCTTGTGCAGAGGTATTCACCATCCTTACATTATTTGTTATTGATTGATGGTGGATATCCAGAATTCTTTAATGAAGAAATGCAGTTGAAGGAGTTAAGAAAGTGGGTGTTGGCTATAAAGGAGGACATGTCTTCATTACAAGACAACAATACTTGGGAGTTGAAACCTCTACCACAAGGAAAGAAAGAATTGTAGAACAATTGAGTTTACCGTGTCAAGGAAGAACATGATGCAAAGAAGAGGTACAAGGCAAGGTTGGTGGTAAAAGGTTTTCAATAGAAGGAAGGTGTGGATTTCACTAAAGTTTTGTCACCTATAGTGAATCTTACACTACGAGAAAAATGGGAATTTTCGATGGGCTATTTGTGATGGGCCTATCACCTGTCGTGAATAGTCATCACTAAATAACTAATAGCGATGGGAAAAAATTACTATCGGACCTTTGGCGCGGTTTATGCACCAAACCGTGAAAAAGGTATTTATGATGGGATTATATTCATGTGACAAATAAACTGTCAGCATAAGGTTATTTGTGATGGGTCCTATCACAAATAACTTTTTTTACCTTCGACATGGTTTTTTATGGTCGGTACTATTTGTTATGGGTTCCATCACAAAAAATACTATTTGCGATGAGGGATCCATCACAAATTGTCCCGTCACAAATTATCTAACCTATATATACCCCCACCTGAATTATTTTCACTTTCTCCTCCTCTTCCTCTTCTCTCTTTTCCTCCTCTCCTCTTCTTCTCCTTAAATATTTAAAATTTTTAAATTTTATAGGGAAGAAAATATTTGGCTTTGGATCCGACAAAAAGTTCTATTTTAAAGAATTCATTTAATTTTTTTAATTTTGGTTGTTTTTTTATTTTATGTTAGTAATTATTATTATTAATTATCCATAATTAATTTAAATTAGAATTACTTTTATTTTGTAGTAATTAGTTTTAAGTAGGAGTAATTATATTTAATTAGAAGTATTTAGTTTTAATTATTAGTAATTATTTCTTATTAGAAGTAATTAGTTTTAATTCGTAGAAATTAGTTTTAATTATTAGCATGTAATTAGAAATAATTAGTAATAATTATTAATAATTAGTGGTAATTATTAATAATTAGTTATTGTTAATAATTATTTATAATTATTAATAAATAATGGTAATTAGAAATAACTAGTACTAATTAGTAAAAATTATTAAAAAATTAGTGGTAATTAGTAATAATTAGTAATAATTAGTAATAATTAGTGGTAATTAGTAATAATTAGTAATAATTTGTAATAATTAGGGGTAATTAGTAATAATTTATAATAATTTGTAATGATTAGTTATAATTAGTGCTACATAGTAATAATTAGTAATAATTTGTAATAATTATTAGTAATTAGTAATAATTAGTGGTAATAAGTAATAATTAGTAATAATTAGTAATAATTAATGACACCTATTAATAATTAGTGGCACTTAATAATAATTAGTGTTAATTAGTAGTAATCAGTATTAATTAGTAGTAGTTAATATTAATTAGGGGTACTTGGTGGTTATTAGTAATAATTAGTGGTAATTAGTAATAATTAGTAATAATCACCAATAATTAGTGGAAAATAGTAATAATTAGTAATGATTAGTCATAATTAGTGGTCATTGGTAATAATTAGTGGTAATTAGGAATAATTAGTAATAATTGGAAATGATTGGTAATAATTATTAATAATTAGTGTTAATTAGTAATAATTTGCAATAATTAGCGGTAATTAGTGGTAATTAGCAACAATTATTGATAATTAGTAGTAATTAGCAATGATTAGTTTTAATTAGAAATAATTAGTGATAATTAGAAATAATTATAAATAATTAGAAATAATTAGAAATAATTGGGAATAATTAGTAAAAACTAGAAAAAATAGAAAAAAATAGTAAAAACTAGTAATAATTAGTTAAATTAATAATAATTATTAATAATTATTAATAATTAGTAAAAATTATTAATAATTAGTAAAAATTATTAAAATTGGTAATAGTTAGTAATAATTAGCAATAAATAGTCATAAATAGTAATAATCAGTCATAATTAGTAATATTTAGTCATAGTTAGTAAAAATCAGTCATAATTAGTAAAAATTAATAAAAATTATTGGTACTTAGTAATAATTAGTAAAATTTGGTGGTACTTAGTAATAACTAGTAATAATTAGTGGTAATTATTAATATTTGTTAATAATTAGTGGTAATTAGTGGTAATTAGTAATAATTAGTAATGATTAGTAATAATTGGTAGTAAGTAGTAGTAATTATAAATCATTACTAATAATTGATAATAATTATTAATAATTAGTAATAAATAGTGGTAATTATCAATAATTAATCATAATTAGTGGTAATTAGTAATAATTAGTGGCAATTAGTAATCATTACTAGTAGTAATAATAAGTAATAATTAGTAATAATTAGTGGTAATTAGTAATAATTATTAATAATTAAAAATAATTAGTTGTAATTAGTAATAATTAGTTATAATTAATAATAATTAGTAATAATTAGTAATAATTGGTAATAATTAGTAATAATTAGTGGTAATTCGTGGTACTTAATAAAAAAATTTAGAAGTCAGCCTCTAATTAGTATAATTATGTTAAGACCCGAAATTTCCATATAAATGTTTTTTAAAATTATTTGGGATTATTACGAGTCTGTGAAAATTGATGGCACATAATTATGAGGCCTGCAGAGCCTGGAACAGAATTTTGAACTTTTTTAATGTACGTTCAATAAATGTGCGATCAGCGATTTCTATCTTTTGAACTGGTGCTCGGAATAAAAATATGAGGGTACTGTTGAATTCGCAACGCTGGGATTGGTTTAATGGAAGCTTAACTTTGTTCAGAAAAAGTCGGATAAAAAGGTTAATTTTTTTATTTTACAAAAATAATGATAAAATAACTCCAAAGTTATTTTATTATTTCCTTGTAACTATTGAGAAATGGTGGTGGGACCGCAGTGCAATGTCAGACTTTTAATGAGAGACTTTTAATGTCTTAAACCTATCATTTATTTGGTTTTATAACAACAACACTTATGTGTTTAATTGACACATTAATTACGATTAATTAATGAATCATAATGTTAAACACAATGTGAGAGATTAATCTCTATTTAAACAAAGATTGGGAATGGGTTTGGGTCACTCAGAAGAGGAAACTCTGAAGAAGTGTCGATGACGTCTTCCATAACCATAGAACGGAGATTCGACGATCGTTGGAGGATTTGAACCAGACAATGGCAGGCGATGACGAGCACCAAAGAACGTGGGTTCTTCTCCCACATTTGCATCTTCTTCCACTGTTTCTAGGTATGGTTTCGTCTTGATTTATTTATAAGAGTTTTATGAATTCGTCTTCACTTGATGATGTTTTAACTCCCTCCTTATTATAATGCTAACATGGAGGGTGAATGCTGAACTGAATAAGGCCCAGACCCTCTGCCAATGTTGCTTTGATTTCATTCTTTGTGGATGACTGAGAAATAAGGTGGAAAGACTAAACCAAGGGGCCACTCAGTGATGGCATCACCTTGGGAGGCAGATTGGCATAGTCAGAAAAGAAAATGGACCTCCGGAGCTTCACCGGAGGTCCGTGGAAGCCCCGCTAGCGCGGTGGCACCAGCAACCGGAGGAGGCGGCGGATGGCTCCTGCCAGCCGCGAGGGGATGGTGGTGCTCGAAGGCACCGCAACATGGTGTCACGGAGGAGGACCGTAGCTTCAAGCCATAGCAGATGAAGGAGGGATGGAAGGCCATCCCTGTAACATCCCAAGTAAGTAATGAATAATAGATATTTTTATCCATGTCTATTAATGATTAAGATAGTGTTTTAGAGGCTTAAAATGAAAATAAATACAATCTTATGGATGGAATAAACTAATATTCTTAAAAGATTGTTTTACTGCCTTTTGATGGCAAACCATTTTTGAATCTATCTTTTGACAATTTTATAAACTATGTTTGTCAAAATAAACTTATTCTTTATAATTGGGACATCAAAATTTACCTTGTGTGAATTTTTGGTATTTTTCTGACAATGTTCATTTTTTAATAAATAGTGAAAAATACTGTATTTTACATCAAAACTGCTTTTTAATCTAATTTATTTATATGATTAGATTATTTTTTGAATTGGTTTTGAAGTGAAATTAGAATATATTTTTACCATTTTATCCAATGGTGGTCATTGGAATCAATTTCACTTTTAAATTAGACTTAAACTGGTGTCAATCTTTTGATACTTATTGTTTTGTAAAAACACGCTATTTGCTCTGGCAGCGGGAATTAATTATTAAATTAATTAATGTGAATTATATGATTTGAATTTTGTAAAATAGACTTCATTTTTGAATTCGTAATATCAAATATAGCTTAGGGTGAATTTTTGGTAATTTTCTGGAAAACTTCAATTTTTGATGAATAGTGAAACCACTAAGTGGTAATCAAGCAAACTGATTTTTCAGTTAAATGAAAGTTTACCACTAATGTGTATTGAATTTTGAAAATCCGACATACATGGTTGTCATTAAGAAGTAAAATGTGGTTCAATGAGATTAAAATAATTTTTTGGTGAATAGTAACTTATTAAGTTTTTAATCGCGATTAGTGGTAATTAGTGTAGTTTAAGGTATAAATAATGCTTTAATAATATGAAATGACCTAGACACATGTCCCAACCTTATTGGTTGTGTCATGGCCGACCAAGAAAAGCCATGGGTCAACTTGGGGACCCCATGGAGACATTTTGGTTGGGAAATGACATAAATAACTTTTTATTAAATGTTAAAGTAAAAATGACACAAACATAATACATTTTACGAAAACAATTTTCACATGGGGTTATAAAGATCAGATATTTGATTATAAATAGTCATTGGAAAGCTAAAAATATTTCCTACATCATAGTATTTTTTTATGATTTTTAGACATTAAATAAATTAAATTATTTATGACATCATGATGATGCAGCGATGACCTCATTATTTAACGATTTAAATAAAATGGAAAGATAATGAAAAATCTAAAACCTACACATGGCCAAAACCAATTGGATGAGTGGATTTAGAACCCTTATCACCTTATCCACGAATTATATCAATGTGGGACCTTTTAAAACCGAAACACATTTTCAAATAAAGTAATATTTATTTACTTTCCAAAAGTGCCCCTCCTCTCCTCTTATAAAAGGCCCCCACCTCTACCTCATTTCACACACTCCTCAAGCCTTTGGCTCGGCCAACCCCTGCCCATTTACTCTCTCCAAATCCCTCTCCTCATCCTAGAGGATTCCCTTTGGGCAGAATCCTTTAAAAGGAAGCCTTTAGGCTCAAATCAAAAGGAGTTACACTTTTAAAGGTAATTCATTCTCTCATGTTCATTTGTTTTATTTTGCTTCTCCAACCCCCTAAACTCTTTTTATTTACTTATTTTGTAACAACACCAGTATCTTAAATATACAAGGATGTTGTTATAATATTTATTTGAGCTACACTCTCACACAACTACATCAAATGGTTAAAGAACATACGGTTTCCGTGGATGGCGAAATTCTGCCTCCCGAAACGATGATTGTTCAATACTCATTTAACACCTTCAAAGGTGGCCATTATGATGTCACTATTTTTATATATGATATATAATATGTTTATGTTTTCCTTAAGCTTCTGTTTTTTTTTCATTTTGGGCATATCTTTATGGTTCCCATTATGGGTAAACACGATATCTTCATTTTAGGAAGTGCGGACTACCGCCCCCTGAAAGTGATTTGATTCGTTAATACCATATGTGGGATGTGTAAAGGATAAAGTTAATGATATTATATATGTTATTATACTGGAATTATAATATACTCTTATATCATTATGATTCCATTCCAGAAAATATGAAATAGAAATGGAAGTAGCGTTCATGCGTACGTACGGCTTACCGTCTCCATGAACGGTGCATTTCATTTCTTACCTCTAAATGTGATGTAATATTATAAATACATGTATATGATGAATATATATGATATATATGTTATCCAAATCATTAATATCATTCTGGATATAACGAACCTATGACCAAATTAACAACATGTAAGTGTAAGAAGTCTATTTTTGACTTAAGAACCAAATACCGACAAAATGAACATTATTAACTTAACTGATTACATGATGTTCATAACATGGTATAAAAGGAATAATGAACTTGAAAAAGATTCATAAGAAAGTAGAGATTAACTCAAGTTTATTATTCAGGACATTAAAGAACGATCGAGTCAAGTCGGACCCGAGGTATGGGACTTCGTCTCAATCTCCTTTCATTGAGGCATATTTTATTTTATACACAACTTTCTTTTATATGGTGTATAAACCCCTTTGACTTTTCCGTTTATTCAAAAGGAATCTTTTTTATACGAAGCATTTACTAAACGACAAAAGGGAATGTTTTTTTCGTACGTATGTGGCGACAACGACTTCTCCGCCGTCGTGACCGTTATTTGAGTTTCAGCTTCCTCTACAAGCCATACCTTCTTTTTAAAAGAAAAATAAATACCATGTTTTAATTTTCTTTTATTTTGGTATTGAAAATGGTTTTCACAATGTTTTTGTGTTGTATTGATATCTTGTGATTGAAATGTGGAAATGTTATGTTTCCTTTATGCATGTTTTATGTGATACGATTATGTTATGGTTCTTGGGCATTATTATGAAGACGGGTGGTTCCGTGATAAACTAAGGGCGGGTGAGCTCGATATAGCTCTCCAATGCATTGGGTAACGCGAAGGAGTGAAACGTTAAGGTTTATCCAAAGAGATTTTAGGTAATATACTGTGATGGGTATTCCAAACGTAACCAAGAGGGTTACTCCCTACGTAAGAATGTTATGAATGCCTCAAGTTACCTTTATGTCTTATGATTTCTATGATTTATTCATGATTTTATGAGGTATGTTAAAGTGCCTATGTTTTATGGGTAAAGTATGATTTCATTCTTATGTATATATGAACTCATGTTTCCTTTCCATGTTTTTATAACCCATACTGATCTTTTTTATGCTCATCCCAAGTTTTTTTGAAATGTTTTTCACAGGTCAAGGTAAAGGTACATGATATGATGATAGTGTCAAGGAAGTGTCAAGAAATAATCCATGTTTTATTTCAAATGTGTTTCCATTGATGGGAATGAAGAATACTATCTTTATTTCACCACTTTGTTTATATGTAGAATGTAATGCAAGTTTTATGATCTAATTCTCTAAAAGTCTAAACCCGAAAAGATCCTCAATGTGTAATCTTGTAATAACTCAAGATTAAGTAAGGTTTAAGGGTGGGGCCTTATAGTTGGTATCAGAGGTCGGTTTAGACAACATTAGGAGTTAGAAAAGTGTTAAATTATAATATAATTGAAATGATATAGCATTTACAGATTACCATGTTGCTTCGCCTAAGATATTTCTGTGTTCAGAATGGTTTTCCGCAGAGGAAACAAAGAAACTATGTTGGGACGACATCAGGACGAAGACAACCTTCCAAATCAGCATCCTGAGATGGTCATAATTGGAACTGAACAGTTTGTTGCAGTAATGGCGCAGTTGACTCAGGCTATAAATGGTGGTGGTATCCATACACGAGATCAGCCAGACCAACCGCAGAGGAACATGTCAGTGGTGGAACATTTCATGAGGCAACATCCACCATCATTCAGAGGATCATCTGACCCTGTGCTAGCTGAAGGGTGGATTAAATCACTGGAGAAGATTTTTGATGTCATGGGGTGTTCAGACAATCAAAAGGTTAGTCTTGCTATTTACCGTTTGGAGGGTGAAGCAGATCAGTGGTGGTCTATGGTTAAAAATATCAGGGATGCCGATGAGATTGATGCTCTTGACTGGGATGAATTCAAAGGTATGTTTCTTGAGAAGTATTTTCCTAAGGCTGTTCGACTTAGGATGGAAAATCAATTCTTGGAATTGAGGCAAGAGGAAGACTCAGTGGCTGCCTATGAAGAAAGGTTCACTCGATTGGCAAGGTATGCTCCAAATTTTATCCGGGACCTTGATAGTAAAATCAATCGTTTTTACTCAGGATTAAAGCCAAAATATCGAAGGGCATTAGCTTCTCGTGAGTTTAAAAGTTATGAAAAGCTTTTTCGATGTGCTGAGAAGGTGGAAATGGAGTTTGCCGATGACCAAGTTTTCTATAACAACCAGCAGAAGAAGAGACCAAGGTGGTAGGAGAAAGGTAATAATTCTTCAAAAAAGTCTGATGGTAAGAGAACTAAGTTTCCAGTTTGTGATAAATGTGGCAAAAGGCATGCTGGGGAATGTCTTCTGAATTCTGGGAAGTGCTACCGATGTGGTAAGATGGGACATAAGGCTCGTGATTTCACTGAAAAGGATCAATGTGAAGGTAAGAAAAAATTTGATTTACAGTTAGTGAAATGTTATAAGTGCAATGAGATGGGTCACTATTCAAACGAGTGTCCGACAAGGAGCTTGAGTGATGGGAAGCAGTTAGACTACAAGCAGAAAGGGGTGGTGAAATCCTTTGCAACTACTTCAGCAGATGTCGGGCCATCAAATGAAGTTGTATCAGGTACTTTGTTTGTTTTTTCAGATTATGCCAGTGTGTTGTTTGATTCGGGGTCTACACATTCTTTCATCTCTAAAACCTTTTCTAGTAAAATGGGAATACCATCTCAAGAAATAACTCCTGAACTTTTGGTAAAAACACCTGGGGGAAATTTCGAGGCAAAAAGAATTTATAAGAATCTTCCTATCCTTATCTGTGGAAAGAACCTACTTGCAAACCTTATTGTTCTACCTTTAGTAGAGTTTGATGTTATCCTGGGTATGGATTGGATCTCTATTTACCATGCTAAGATTGACTGTAGAGATAAAGAGGTTTCTTTTCAGAAAGACTTTCAGTTTGTTTACAAGAATGAACCCTTACTTTTGATAACATATCAAGAGGCCGAGAAACTTATAAAAGATGGAAATGAATGTTACCTTGCACACGTCGTTGAAAATAAAGGAACTATTCAGATTAATGATGTGCCAGTGGTAAATGAGTATCCTGATGTTTTTCCTGATGAGTTTCCTGGAATAATACCAGATCGGGAAGTTGAGTTTACTGTTGACTTAGTTCCTGATGCTAAGCCAATTTCAAAACCCCCTTATCGAATGGCACAAATTGAACTTTTAGAGTTGAAGGAGAAATTGCAAGATTTATTAGAGAAAGGTTTCTTTAGACCTAGCACATCACCATGGGGTGATCCTGTTTTATTTTTTAAAAAGAAAGATGGTTCTATGAGACTTTGCATTGATTATAGAGCCTTGAATAATATCACTGTTAAGAACAAATATCCTTTGCCTCATATCGATGATTTATTTGATCAGCTCTAGGGAGCTCAGTTTTTTTCAAAGATTGACTTGAGATCGGGGTACCATCAGCTGAAGGTAATGGAGGCAGATATTCCGAAGACCGCGTTCCGTACGAGATATGGCCATTATGAATTTTTAGTAATGCCTTTTGGGCTAACCAATGCACCTGCTGTATTCATGGACTTAATGAATAGAATTTTCCATGAGTTCTTGGATAAGTTTGTGGTGGTTTTCATTGATGATATTTTGGTGTTTTCTAAAAGTAAATAGGAGCATGAAAAACATTTAAGGGTTATCTTGCAAACCTTAAAAGAAAAGAAACTGTATGGGAAATTCAGCAAGTGTGAGTTTTGGTTGCAACAAATTTCTTTCCTTGGTCACATTGTTTCTAAAGATGGAATAACTGTTGATCCTGCAAAAACAAAAGTTGTGGAAGAATGGCCATGACCCACAAATGTAACCGAGATTCGTAGCTTCCTTGGTTTGGCGGGCTATTACCGAAGGTTTGTTAGAAATTTTTCACGGTTATCTAGTCCAATGACTAAGCTAACTCGGAAGGGTGTTAAGTTTATCTGGACAAAAGAATGTGATGATTGTTTTCAGGAATTGAAAAGAAGATTGGTGAATGCTCCAGTTTTGGCACTACCTTCCAGGAATGGTGAGTTTGTTATATACATTGATGCTTCATTGAAAGGACTTGGTTGCGTCCTAATGCAGAATGATCAGGTAATTGCTTATGCTTCACGACAGTTGAAAACTCATGAGGTAAATTACCCTACACATGATTTGGAATTAGCTGCTGTTGTTTTTGCTTTAAAAATTTGGAGGCATCATTTGTATGGAGTAAAGTGTGAAATATATACCGATCACAAAAGTTTAAAGTATATATTCACTTAGAAAGAGTTAAACATGAGACAAAGGAGATGGGTGGAATTAATCAAGGATTATGATTATACAATTCATTACCATCCGGGAAAATAAAATAAAGTGGCTGATGCTTTGAGTCGAAAAAGTAATGCTTCATTAACAATGTTGCGGTTGGAACGTGATCCTTTGGTTAACGATTTGATGAACTTTGGCATAGAAGTTGTTGGTGCAGGAAGTCCTTCTGTTTTGTTTCAGGTATCAGTGAGATCTTCTCTATCAGATAGAATCAAGAAAGCACAGAAGCAAGATAGTGAGTTGCAGAAAAAGGTAGAGCTGGTTCAGAAAGGTAAGTTGCCTGAATTCAACATTGATAATGATTGTATTTTGAGATTTGGGAAGAGATTGTGTGTGCCTTGTGATTCACAGTTGAAGAGAGAGTTGTTATGTGAAGCTCATAGTTCTCTGTTTTCAGTTCATCCGGGCAGTACTAAGATGTATAGAGATCTGCGGGAGTATTACTGGTGGGATGGAATGAAAAGAGATATTGCTGATTTTACTGTGAAGTGTTTGACTTGTCAGCAGGTTAAAGCAGAGTGGCAGTTACCGAAAGGGATGCTTCAGCCTTTACCAGTGCCAGAGTGGAAATGGGAGAATATATCCATGGACTTTGTTGTTGGATTACCGAAGACATCTCGAGGTAATAATGCAATCTGGGTTATTGTTGATCGCTTGACCAAATCTGCTCATTTCCTTGCTATACGAGATACTTTCTCTCTTGATCAACTTTCCCGTTTGTATCTTAAAGAGATAGTCAGGTTACATGGAGTTCCTCTCTCCATTGTATCGGATCGTGATCCCAGGTTTACTTCTAACTTTTGGAAAGGCCTTCAGAAGTCGTTGGGTACTGAATTAAATTTTAGTACAGCTTTTCATCCTCAATCAGATGGGCAGTCAGAACGAACAATTCAGACATTGGAGGATATGCTACGAGCTTGTTCTATGGATTATCAGGGAAGTTGGGACCAACATCTTTCTTTGGTTGAGTTTTCATATAATAACTGTTTTCATTCCAGTATACAGATGGCACCATTTCAGGCATTATATGGGAAGCGGTGTCGAACTCCAGCTTTCTGGGATGAAGTGGGTGAAAGGAAGTTGATGGGACCAGAATTGGTAGAAGAGATGGAAGAAAAAGTTCAGCTGATTCAGAAACACATGAGAACAGCTCAGAGCAGGCAGAAGAGTTATGCGGATAACCGGAGGAAGGATCTATCTTTCGAGGTAGGTGATCATGTTTTTCTCAAGGTTTCTCCTTGGAAAAGTGTGATGAGATTTGGTAAGAAAGGAAAGTTGAGTCCAAGGTTCATTGGACCATACGAAATTCTGGAGAGAGTTGGATCAGTTGCATACTGAGTGGCTTTACCTCCGAGTTTATCTCAGGTACACAATGTTTTTCACATTTCGATGTTGAGAAAGTATATGCCAGATCCATCTCATGTTTTGAGTCCAGAGGTAGTTCAGCTGGAAGAGAACCTATCTTATGAGGAACAACCGGTCCAGATTCTTGACCACAGGGAGCAAGTGTTACGGAATAAGGTGATTAAGTAGGTAAAGGTTTTGTGGAAAAACCACATGATTGAAGAGGCAACATGGGAATCTGAAAATGCAATGAGGGATAAGTACCCCCATTTATTCGATAAGTAAATAAATTGCGGGGACGCAATTTTCTAAAGGGGGGAAGGATGTAACATCCCAAGTAAGTAATGAATAATAGATATTTTTATCCATGTCTATTAATGATTAAGATAATGTTTTAGAGGCTTAAAATGAAAATAAATACAATCTTATGCATGGAATAAACTAATATTCTTAAAAGATTGTTTTACTGCCTTTTGATGGCAAACCATTTTTGAATCTATCTTTTGACAATTTTATAAACTATGTTTGTCAAAATAAACTTATTCTTTGTGATTGGGACATCAAAATTTACCTTGTGTGAATTTTTGGTATTTTTCTGACAATGTTCATTTTTTAATGAATAGTGAAAAATACTGCATTTTACATCAAAACTTCTTTTTAATCTAATTTATTTATATGATTAGATTATGTTTTGAATTGGTTTTTAAGTGAAATTAGAATATATTTTTACCATTTTATCCAATGGTCGTCATTGGAATCAATTTCACTTTGAAATTAGACTTAAACTGGTGTCAATCTTTTGATACTTATTGTTTTGTAAAAACACGCTATTTGCTCTGGCAGCGGGAATTAATTATTAAATTAATTAATGTGACTTATATGATTTGAATTTTTTAAAATAGACTTCATTTTTGAATTCGGAATATCAAATATAGCTTAGGGTGAATTTTTGGCAATTTTCTGGAAAACTTCAATTTTTGATGAATAGTGAAACCACTAAGTGGTAATCAAGCAAACTGATTTTTCAGTTAAATGAAAGTTTACCACTAATGTGTATTGAATTTTGAAAATCCGACATACATGGTTGTCATTAAGAAGTAAAATGTGGTTCAATGAGATTAAAATAATTTTTTGGTGAATAGTAACTTATTAAGTTTTTAATCGCGATTAGTGGTAATTAGTGTAGTTTAAGGTATAAATAATGCTTTAATAATATGAAATGACCTAGACACATGTCCCAACCTTATTGGTTGTGTCATGGCTGACCAAGACAAGCCATGGGTCAACTTGGGGACCCCATGGAGACATTTTGGTTGGGAAATGACATAAATAACTTTTTATTAAATGTTAAAGTAAAAATGACACAAACATAATACGTTTTACGAAAACAATTTTCACATGGGGTTATAAAGATCAGATATTTGATTATAAATAGTCATTGGAAAGCTAAAAATATTTCCTACATCATAGTATTTGTTTTATGATTTTTAGACATTAAATAAATTAAATTATTTATGACATCATGATGATGCAGCGATGACCTCATTATTTAACGATTTAAATAAAATGGAAAGATAATGAAAAATCTAAAACCTACACTTGGCCAAAACCAATTGGATGAGTGGATTTAGAACCCTTATCACCTTATCCACGAATTATATCAATGTGGAACCTTTTAAAACCGAAACACATTTTCAAATAAAGTAATATTTATTTACTTTCCAAAAGTGCCCCTCCTCTCCTCTTATAAAAGGCCCCCACCTCTACCTCATTTCACACACTCCTCAAGCCTTTGGCTCGGCCAACCCCTGCCCATTTACTCTCTCCACATCCCTCTCCTCATCCTAGAGGATTCCCTTTGGGCAGAATCCTTTCAAAGGAAGCCTTTAGGCTCAAATCAAAAGGAGTTACACTTTTAAAGGTAATTCATTCTCTCATGTTCATTTGTTTTATTTTGCTTCTCCAACCCCCTAAACTCTTTTTATTTACTTATTTTGTAACAAAACCAGTATCTTCAATATACAAGGATGTTGTTATAATATTTATTTGAGCTACACTCTCACACAACTACATCAAATGGTTAAAGAACATACGGTTTCCGTGGATGGCGAAATTCTGCCTCCCGAAACGATGATTGTTCAATACTCATTTAACACCTTCAAAGGTGGCCATTATGATGTCACTATTTTTATATATGATATATAATATGTTTATGTTTTCCTTAAGCTTCTGTTTTTTTTTTATTTTGGGCATACCTTTATGGTTCCCATTATGGGTAAACACGATATCTTCATTTTAGGAAGTGCGGACTACCGCCCCCTGAAAGTGATTTGATTCGTTAATACCATATGTGGGATGTGTAAAGGATAAAGTTAATGATATTATATATGTTATTATACTGGAATTATAATATACTCTTATATAATTATGATTCCATTCCAGAAAATATGAAATAGAAATGGAAGTAGCGTTCATGCGTACGTACGGCTTACCGTCTCCATGAACGGTGCATTTCATTTCTTACCTCTAAATGTGATGTAATATTATAAATACATGTATATGATGAATATATATGATATATATGTTATCCAAATCATTAATATCATTCTGGATATAATGAACCTATGACCAAATTAACAACATGTAAGTGTAAGAAGTCTATTTTTGACTTAAGAACCAAATACCGACAAAATGAACATTATTAACTTAACTGATTACATGATGTTCATAACATGGTATAAAAGGAATAATGAACTTGAAAAAGATTCATAAGAAAGTAGATATTAACTCAAGTTTATTATTCAGGACATTAAAGAACGATCGAGTCAAGTCGGACCCGAGGTATGGGACTTCGTCTCAATCTCCTTTCATTGAGGCATATTTTATTTTATACACAACTTTCTTTTATACAGTGTATAAACCCCTTTGACTTTTCCGTTTATTCAAAAGGAATCTTTTTTATACGAAGCATTTACTAAACGACAAAAGGGAATGTTTTTGTCGTACGTATGCGGCGACAACGACTTCTCTGCCGTCGTGACCGTTATTTGAGTTTCGGCTTCCTCTACAAGCCATACCTTCTTTTTAAAAGAAAAATAAATACCATGTTTTACTTTTCTTTTATTTTGGTATTGAAAATGGTTTTCACAATGTTTTTGTGTTGTATTGATATCTTGTGATTGAAATGTGTAAATGTTATGTTTCCTTTATGCATGTTTTATGTGATACGATTATGTTATGGTTCTTGGGCATTATTATGAAGATGGGTGGTTCCGTGATAAACTAAGGGCGGGTGAGCCCGATATAGCTCTCCAATGCATTGGGTAACGCGAAGGAGTGAAACGTTAAGGTTTCTCCGAAGAGATTTTAGGGAATATACTGTGATGGGTATTCCAAACGTAACCAAGAGGGTTACTCCCTACGTAAGAATGTTATGAATGCCTCAAGTTACCTTTATGTCTTATGATTTCTATGATTTATTCATGATTTTATGAGGTATGTTAAAGTGTCTATGTTTTATGGGTAAAGTATGATTTCATTATTATGTATATATGAACTCATGTTTCCTTTCCATGTTTTTATAACCCATACTGAGCTTTTTTATGCTCATCCCAAGTTTTTTTGAAATGTTTTTCACAGGTCAAGGGAAAGGTACATGATATGATGATAGTGTCAAGGAAGTGTCAAGAAATAATCCATGTTTTATTTCAAATGTGTTTCCATTGATGGGAATGAAGAATACTATCTTTATGTAACCACTTTGTTTATATGTAGAATGTAATGCAAGTTTTATGATCTAATTCTCTAAAACTCTAAACCCGAAAAGATCCTCAATGTGTAATCTTGTAATAACTCAAGATTAAGTAAGGTTTAAGGCTGGGGCCTTATAATCCCTGACTGCATGGAAGTCAGGCGGCACACCACGGAAGTGCACTGTAGAGGAAGTATCACAGCGGAGGTCGAAGGGTGGACCCACACCCGTGGGTCCCACCATTGACCGGTTAGGTGTAGTGGCTCCTCGCTGGTGCCACTGGTTGGAAAGCCAAATGAACTATGGTCCATTCCGAAGGGGAGCCGACCCCCACACCCTGCTGGCAGGCCGCGCCTAGCTAGCGGGTCGGGTTGGTCCAGCGGCCCGGCGGGCCACGACCAGTCGGGTGGGTCGGGCTGAGCCCAAAGCCCAGCCCCTTCGGTCCAGGCTGATCCAAACCAGGCCAAGCCCATCCCCTATGGTCAAGGGCGGGTTGGAACAGACCGAGACCCACTTACGTCCCAGTTTCACTTAAAGCGCTCCATCTCCTAAACCAGACGTCCATTTGACAACTCTTCTATAGTGTTGGAACCCTAAAGATGAGGCGGTCCTTTTGAGATACTCCACTTGGGTTTTGGATAAATTTTTAGTATATATGGGTTGGATCAGACTCGAATCCAACCGGGCCCCCAATACTAAAATGCCTATAACTTACAGACTGGGCGTCTGATCGATGCGCCGTCAGTTTCATTGAAACCCTTGTGACATGGTGGTTCATTGAGTTAATTCTTCATGGAACTTCCTGGTGGTTGAAATATGGCCGATGAATTATGGATCGGATCCTATGGAATCAAGCGTACTAAGTGTGGGAATCCAGTGGCCAGCTGTGACGTGAAAAAAGAATAGTGATCATCTATGTGTCATCATCTATCAATCCTCTATGGGTGAGCACCTAGAGATCCTCCATGGTTTAGCACCTATCTATCCTCTATGGGTTAGCACCTAGTGATATTCTGTGGGTTAGCACATAGCGATCCTCTGTGGGTCAGCACCTACAAATCCTCTGTGGGTTAACACCTAGCGATCCTTTGTGGGTCAGCACCTAGCGACCTTGTGTGGTCTAACAGAAAAATCCTCTCAACAGAATAAGCTGATCTAGATTTATGACTAATCATCTTTATTCTGGTTATGTAAGTTATATACCTGGTTTGAGCTGAGTCTTTCCTTGTGATTTGTGATTGAGATCATGCTTTGTGGTTTTTCTTTTGTGGCATTCTAAGAGACCTTCAGGGGTCTCATGGTCCCTACTCAGTATTTTTATACTCACCCTTGCACGGGCTTTGCTCGTACCTTGTTGTGTCTTGTGCAGATGATAGACAGCTTAGACCGAGGTTTGGGAGCTAGGACCAGATGGTGCACGAAGGTGACCGGTTGATGCGTAGAGTCGCCGTGATGAGTTGTGCCTACCCTTCTAGTAGGATCCTTAGAAGATGATCTCAGGAGCTATTTTCTTTGTCTATTGTATTATCTCTTTTATTTGGGCCTGTATACTAGACCCTTAATTTCAGTTCACACTTTTACTTCATCAGTTTTACTACGTGGTTTACTTTTGTTGTGTAACTAGTCTGTGTGTGTATAGGTTTAAAGGAAATTCATTCCCATTTTATAGATATGCCTTTCCAATGCTAGTCACCAACCCCTGGCCTATGGAAGTGGGGCTTGGGGAAGTCAAAACATGGGCCTCAGGGGAGGGTTCGTGACAAAGTGATATCAGAGGAGTCGGTTCTACCAAATAACTAATACTTTAATCTTTTCAATGGGGTAATAGTATTAAGTGTTTTGAATACTGTTTTCATTTTGGAAAGTACAGTGTTGGTGTGGCGGCTGACGTATCCATACACTGGGACCATGAGTTCTAATTTCTAACTCAATACATGAAAACACTGATTGCATATGTTTTTCAAATGTTTTTCTTTTGATCCATTTTGAGTCAGCTCACTTGGTATAACTCATTGAACATGGCACACCTGTTTCTTTATAGGATGTCGTTGCATGGAAAGCCAGCCAGGATTCCAGTGAGAGATCACGATGATGTCCCACCAAGCGATTAGGTTTCAGTGCAAGGCCCTCTTACGGCGATATCACCTTTGGGTGGGGTATCAACAGTACCACTACCCGTAGGGAAGAATATTCCACCATCCCCACTAGAAGAATGTGCATGCTGACTGAATGCATTTCACGAGTTCCGGATATGGAGGCCTTGAAGGATTCTAGGTGAGATAGACCCGCAGGAAGCTAAGTACTGGCTAGAGGTTGTGGCACGGGTTTTTCATTTGGTCAGGACACCAGCAGACCAGATGGAGATCCTATCTGCTAGCCTCTTTCAAGGCACAACAGGGAGATGATGGAGCCTGATGCTCCAGACAAATGAGGAAGATAAACTCTCCTGTTTGGACTTTGAGGGCCTCTTTAGGGTAGATTTTGTACCAGAGACACTACACTTTGTTCGTATTTAGGAGCTACTAGACTTACAGTAGGGCAACCTGACATTAGCCCATACTCGGAAAGATTCACTGACCTCTCTTACTAATCCACCGACATCATACGGGACCCTTTATTCAGGGACCAGACCTTTGATCAGGGTCACTGACGGGAGATCAAATAATATATGATATCACTCAATATCCCGACACAGGATGGAGTGCTTGAGAAAGAGTTATTGGTATAGAGCTTCCTAGTTGAGTAGGCACTGATAGTGAGGTCCACCACCGGACGGCAGGTAGCCGAGTCATCTATAGTAGGTAGTAGGCAGATGAAACAGAGGTCCAAGTGGGATAGACCTTCTGGAGGACGACCCCAGGACACAGGGTCAAAGGTAAGAATCTCGCAAGGAAGAGTAGGTCATCTGAGGACTAGAGTTTGTTTCTCTCGCAGTGGAAAGAGACACATGGATCACGACTATTTGACTCGCCAAATGGACAATCAGAAGATGGTCGAGGGACCTTCGAGATAGCAATAGATGTACGAGCGAGGAGGTCCACAGGGCAGAGGAAATGGAAGAGGAGCTTGTATAGTAGCAGGCAGTGGGTGGCTATTTGAGGTTCAACTACCACCAACTCTAGGAGTTCATCCCCGACCTTAGGGAGTAGGTGGACAGGGACAATCTCAGCTTCAGGAAGATGAGTCCTGCGATCACGATTCTCTAGAGATGATTTGAGATGTGGTATGTGTCTATTTTACCCTAGTTGCAGTACTTATAGACACAGGTTCAAGTCACTCTTTCATTTCCATAGCTCTCGTTCTGAGCTCGAAGATTTTGGTATAGCCATTGGATCGATCCTTACAATTAGAGATGCTTATAGGAGATGATTCTATGATTATGAATTGGTTTTGGTAGTGTGAGCTTACTCTAGGAGGTGAGAGATTCAGCTGGGATCTCCTAGTAGCAGTGTTTAGGCCTTACGATGTCATCTGAGGTATAGACTGGTTATCCATAGTCCATGCTCAGATCAACTATTTTAGGCTCAAAGTGTTGTGTGACCGTGAGGATGGGACCAGGTTTTCCTTCACCAATGATAAGGGAACCTTTGCAGCTCGGGATTGACTTTCTCAAAGGAGAGTGTAGCTTAGCACTCATTAGTTGGTTATCCTTACCCACAGAGTAGTTGATGAGATGAGTCTGAGATATCCTATAGTGGTGGACGATTACGATGATGTATTTCCTGATGATTTTTTAGGATTACCTCTTCGTAGAGAGGTAGAATTCTACATCGACCTGTACCCCATGAAGGAACTGATATCTACACCAGCATATTATATGGCTCTCATGGAGCTTCATGAGTTAAGGGTAAAGCTGGAGGACTTCTAGGTTAAGGGGTTCATAAGGTCCAGTGTTTCTCCATGGGTAGCCCCAATTTTGTTCACCAAGAAGGCAGATGGGAGTTTGAAGTTTTGAATGGACTATCGGCTCCTGAACCAAGTGACCGTGAAGAACAAGTATCCACTCCCAAGGATTGATGATCTCTTTGATCATTTGAAGGGATCTCAGTGGTTTTCAAAGATAGACCTCAAATCAGGCTATCATCAGCTCAGGGTATGAGATGAGGATATACCGAAGACAACCTTCAAATTATGGTATGAACACTATGAGTTATTGGTGATGCCTTTCGGCGTGACCAAAGCCCCGGCAGTGTTCATGGGGCTCATGAACGGGATCTTCCATCCTTACCTCAACTGCTTCGTGGTGGTTTTCATTGATGACATCTTGATATACTCGGCGTCAGAGGAGGATCACGCTACTCATCTACAAATAGTTCTAGATACATTCCGTGATAACCAGCTTTATGGTAAGCTCTCGAAGTTCCAGTTCTGGATACGGGAAGTCCACTTTTTGGACATGTTATCTTGGAGGCTGGAGTTTCAGTGGATCCAGTAAAGATAGAGGCAGTTCTTTCTTGGGAGCCACCCTGGAGTGTGATTGAGGTGTGGAGTTTCCAAGGAATGGCTGGGTACTGCCAGAGATTAGTACCTGACTTTTCCAGAGTACCAGAACCCTTGTTAGCTTTGACAAAGAAGGGGTAGTCTTTCTTGTGGATAGAGATATTCCAGAAGAGTTTCCAAAAGCTGAGGCAGAGATTGAAGAGTGCCCCCATCTTGAGGATACCAGAAGAGGGAATTGGGTATGTAGACTACTGTGATGCATCAGGGACCGGAATGGGATGTGTCCTAACGTAGGAGCGAGCGGTGATCACCTATGGCTCATGAAATCTAAAGTATCATGAGCATAACTATGATACCCATGACCTGGAGTTAGTAGTAGTTGTCTTTTCCTTGAATATGTGGCGGCACTACTTGATGAGTGAATAGTTTACCATCTACTTCCATCACAAGAGTATCAGGTATATCTTCTCATAGAAGGACCTGAACTTGAGACAGTTTCAATGGATAGAGTTCCTCTAGGATTATGACTTTGAGATATTATACACTCTGAGGAAGGGGAATGTAGTAGCAGACGCACTCAACAGAAGTTCTAGTTTATAGTTACTCAGTGAGGTGATAGAGTAGCTAGTCGCATTGCAGTTATCCATTGTGGATATTGATGGAGCAGCTTACCTCCAGTCTATGATAGTTACTCACTCACTCCTTCAGCGAGTCATGGAGGCGCAGCTTAAGGATGTTGACTATGAGGCCCGATATGCTCAGATGTCCTCAAGACGGGCTCCTGAACGATTTTTTGAAGGTGGGGAGTAAGTCTTCCCTTTCAAAGGATGCACCGTGGTACCAATGACACTACGAGAGTAGGTTTTGAGGGAGTTCCTCACATCCCCTTTGGTGGTACATCCTGGTGTGAAGAAGAAATACCAGGACCTCTAGTGTCAGTACTGGTGGCCATGGATGAAGAAAGTAGTGGCGAAGTTTGTTTTGTGATGCCTCACTTGTCAGCAAGTGAAGGTTGAGCATTAGGTTTCAGTAGGCTAGACTCATCCACTTGAGGTGTGAGAGTGGAACTGTGATGGAATCTATATGGACTTCATGACTGGGATACCATGTACGTCCAGGGGCCATGATTCCATCTAGGTGATCATTTACTGACTCACCATGTTGGCCCACTTACTACCCATCAAAGAGAATAGATCAGTAGAAGGCTTGGGATGCCTCTACATACAGAAGATTTTACGGCTTTGTGGGGTTCCATCGATGATCATTTCAGATCATGATGATTGTTTTACATCTCAGTTTTGTATGGTAATGTAGGATGTGTTCAGGACCTAGTTATTCTTGAGCACCACCTTTCAACCTCAGATAGATAGTCAAATAGAGCAGAGCATATAGACGCTTGAGTACATGCTTCGTGCTTGCATCCTCGATTTTGGAAACAGTTGGGAGGACCACCTGCCATTGGTGGAGTATATATACAACAAAAGTTATCACTACATCATCAGCATGGCACCATGTGAGGCCTTGTACGGGGGACCTTTTAAATCACCTCTATACTGGACAGACTCAGGGGAGTCAACACTTATGGGTCTATAGTTGGTACAGGCTACCACTGAGAAGGTACAGATCATCTAGGAGAAAATGAGGACTACACAGAGACGACATAATTCTTATTCCGATAAGAGATGGATACCCTTGGAGTTCAAGAAGGGAGAACATGTATTCCTATGGGTCTCACCCTGACAAGGATTACAGAGATTTGGACAAGGCATCAAACAATATCCAACGTTCATCAGACCTTTCCAGATCTTCACCAGAGTTGACAAAGTGGGGTACCGTCTAGATCTTCCCCCACAGATGCACTAGGTGCATAATGTTTTCCATGTGTCACAGCTCAGGAGGTACGTGCATGATCCATCGCACGTAATTGACTGGGGTGAGCTGAACAATGATGATGGGTGACATTCGTGGAGTTCTCGGTGGAGATAGAGGATCGACAGAATCAGGTCCTTCATGGGTGGTTGATTACTCTAATGTGAGTTCGTTGGTAGCATAGGAACCTCCAGGAGAGCACATGGGATCAGGAGGCTTAGATTTATTCTCAATACCTCTATTTATTTCCCTAGTTTTGTTGTAGCTTTCAGGGACAAAAATCCATAAGGTGGGGAGAATGTAAAGACCCTTAATTTCCATATAAATTTTTCTTAAAATTATTTGGGATTATTACAAGTCTTTGAAAATTGACGGCACATGATTATGAGGCCCAAAGAGCTCGAAATGTAATTTTGAACTTTTTTAAGGTATGTTTAGTAAACGTGCGAGTGGTGATTTCTATCTTTTGAATTGGTGCTCAGAATAAAAATATGAGGGTGCCGTTGAATTCACAATGTCGGGATTCACTTAAGGGAAGATTAACTTTTTTGGGAAAAATTTGGACGAAAAGGTTAATTTTTGGACTTTATAAAAATAATAATAAAATAACTCCAAAGTTATTTTATTCTTTCCTTGTAACCATTGAGCGATGGTGGTGGGACCGCAGTTCAACATCAGACTTTTAATGAGATACCTTTAATGTCTTAAACCTCTCGTTTCTTTGGTTTTGTAATGATAACACTTATGTGTTTAATTAACTCATTAATTATGGTTAATTAATGAATCATAATGTTAAACACAATGTGAGGAGATTAATCTCTATTTAAACAAATCATGGGCATGGGTTTGGGTCACTCGCGAGAGGAACCTCTGACGAATTTTTGGTGACGTCTTCCACCAACGTAGAACAGATCTTCGATGATCGTTGGAATATTCAAACCAGACAACGATGGGCGAAGACGAGCACCAAAGAATGCGGATTCTTCTCCCACATCTGCATTGTCTTCCACCATTTCTAGGTAGGGGTTTGTCTTGATTTATTTCTAAGATTTTTATGAATTCATCTTCACTTGATGATGTTTGAACTCCCCCTTATTATAACGCTAACACAGTGGGCATGGGCTGAACTGAACAAGGCCCAAACCCTACGCCAATGTTACTTTGATTGTGTTCTTCGTGGACGACCGACCAATATAGAGGCAAGATGAAATCAGGGGACACACAGTGATAGCAGTGCCCAGGGAGGCCCGTTGGCATAGTCGGAAAAGAAAATAGACCTTCGGATCTTCACTGGAGGCCCACGGAAGCCCCGCCAGTGTGGCGGCACCGGCAGTTGGAGGAGGCAGTGGCCGACTCCCACTAACTATGAGGGTATAGTGGCACCTGAAGGCATCACGGAAGTGCACCACGGAGGAGGGACGCGGCTCCAAGCCGTGGACGAGGGCCGTGGTTCCGAACCATGGCAGACAAAGGGGGGGCATCGCCAACCACGTGGAAGTCGGGCAGCGTGCCACGGTAACACACTGCAGAGGATGTACCGTAGCTCCGAGCAGCGACGGAGGGTGAAGAGCCGACCCGAACATGTGGTTCCCGCCATTGACCGGTCTGCGTGGATCAATTAGGTGGAGTGGCACCTCGCTGGTGCCGCTGGTTGGAAAGTAGAATAGACTATGGTCTGTTCAGAAGGGGATCTGACCCCTACACCTAGCTGGTGGGCCGTACCCAGCTAGTGGTCCGGGTTGGTCCTGCGGCCTGGCGGGCTGCACCCACCCAGGTGGGTTGGGCCGAGCCTACGGACCAGCGATCCCATCCCACGGTCCAACCCCTTCAGGCTAGGCCCAGCTGAACCGGGCCAAGCCCATCCCCTACGGGTCGGGTCGGGTCTCTCCAACTAGGTCAGACCGGACCTAGACCCACTTACGTCCCAGTTTTTCTTAAGGGGCTCTATCACCTAAATCGAACGTCTATTTGATGAACCATCTATAGTGGTAGAACCCTTAGAACGAGCTGGTCCTTTTGAGATACCCCACTTGAGTTTTAGAGAAAGTTGGAGTACGGCTGGGTTGGATCGGACTCGAATCCAACAGGGCCCCCGGCACTAAAATGCATATAACTTACAGACCAGGCATCTGATTTACACATTTTCAGTTGAGTTGGAACCCTTATGACATGGTGGTTCATCGGATTACTTCTTTGTGGGACTTTGTGATGGTTGAAATGTTCCCGATGGCTTGTGGAGCAGATTCTCTAGAATCAAGCGTACTAAGTGTGGGAATCTGGTGGTTGATTGTGACGTGAAAAAAGAATTTTGATCATATGTTGGTCAGTAGCTAGCAATCCTATATGGGTCAACACCTAGAGATCCTCCATGGTTCAACACCTAGAGATCCTTTGTGGGTCAGCACCTCAAAATCCTCTGTGTGTTAGCATGTAGCGATCCTCTGTGGGTCAGCACGTAGCAATCCTTTGTGGGTCAGCACCTAGTGATCCTCTATGGGTCAGCACCTAACAATCTTCTATGGGTCAGCACCTAGCAATCCTCTGTAAGTCAGCACATAGCAATCCTTTGTAAGTCAGCACCTAGCGATCCTCTGTAGTTTAGCACCTATAGACCTTGTGTGGTCTAGTATAAAAAGCCTCTCAAGAGAATAAGTTGATCTATCTTTATGACTAATCATCTTTATTCCTATTCTATAAGTTATATACCTGGTTTGAGCTGATTCATTCCTTGTGCTTTGTGATTGAGATCATGCTTTGTGGTTTTTATTTTATGGAATTATGAGAGACCTTCAGGGGTATCGGGGTCCCTACTGGGTATTGTTATACTCACCCATGCATGTGCTTTTCCCACACCTTATTGTGTCTTGTACAGACAATGGACAAATTTGACCGAGGTTTGGGAGCTAGGACCAGACAGTGCACAGAGGTGACCAATTGACATAGAGATCCATAGTGACGAGGTATACCTGTTGTACCTCTCGTACCCCTCGTGGTTTAATTTTCATTATCACAATCACTCTCTTATTTATCTAATCTTGTTTTAAGTGTTTGTGTTGATAGGCAAAAGGTTTCCAAGGAATTGGGCCAAGAAGGACTGAAAGTGGACTGATTTCAGTCCACCGGCCAACCGGTGGATGACCACCGGCCAGCCGATGGAGCCTGGACAGAAGGCATCCCCTCTGTCCAGACCACCGGCCAACCGGTGTCCCACCACCGGCCAGCCGGTGGAACCCAGACAGGCCGGACAGCTACTGTCTCAGCACCGGCCAACCGGTGGCCTCCTCACCGGCCAGCCGGTGGTGCCTGGGCAGAAGGTCTCTCCCTTTTCCAAAGCACCGGTCAACCGGTGGCCAAGCACCGGTCAGCCGGTGGAGCCAGTCAAACTAGCCGTTGGGCTTTGACCAGACTTGTCCACTTGACCCCCAACGGCTCCGAAGGCCTCTCCAACGGCTCCGAAGACCCCCAAAGGCCATTTGAGGGTTCCCCCTCTATAAATAAAGGACTAGGAAGCCCTGGAAACACATGGTAGCCCACGGGAACATTGTTCGATCATTTGGCGAACCTCCGGCGCATTCCTTCAAGGATCCCCATTTGCTCCAACTCATTTCCACATCCAAGGAGCATCACCATAGAAGCTTCGGAGCTCTCTTCATCAACTCCAATCAATCCATTGGCGCCCAAGACTTCTCCACATTACGGTTTTTATCGTTTTATCATTTTGAGCTTTATTTTGGGTTTGTGCCTACAAACCCCCACTTCTTTTATCCTCTCTTTGTTTGGGTTTTCACACCACCTTCAAGGTGTGAAGAGGTTAGTCAAGCCTTCCCTTTAAAAGGCTTGAGACATAGGTGAGCTAGCATTCACCTGTAAGAAGGCTAGTGGGTTCTTGCTCAACCATTAAAAGCAAGTGGGTTCTTGCTCAACCATTAAAAGCAAGCTGTAATAGGTTCTAGACTACCTTAAAGTCTAGTGGGTTTCTTGCTAAAACCATTAAAAAGTAAGCGGTATTAAATCTCTCAACGGTTGAGTTGGGAGCGGAGACGTAGGCTTTGGTTTAAGCCGAACTCCGTTATCAAGTTTTGTGTCTTGCCTCTTTTATTTCCGCTGCACTTTTTACTTTGATTTTAAATTGTTAATTTTTTTTAAAAGGCAATTCACCCCCCCCCCTATTTCCATCACTCTTCTCCGCCCAACAATTGGTATCAGAGGCAAAATTTGAGTAATACCCTAACAGGTTTCAAATTCAAGATCCTTTGTGATGGCTTCAACTTCTTTCACCCCCGAAGGCTATTCTTTGGGTCGTGCTCCATTCTTTGATGGAACCGACTACACTTATTGAAAAACCTGCATGACCACTTTTCTTAGAAGTATAGGTTATCCTATTTATAAAATTGTCATGCATGGTTATTCTCTTTCTTCTCCCGATGAATCCAAATGGACTCAAGCCGATATTAAAAATTTCGAGCTTGATGGCAAAGCCATGAACGCTCTTCATTGCGGCCTTGATCGTAATGAATTCAATCGAGTTTCCACATGCACCTCATCTCATGAAATCTAGAAACTTTTGGAGGTTACCCATGAGGGGACCAACAAAGTTAAGGATACTCGATTGGATATGTATCGCCAAGATTTTGAAAGTTTCACCATGCACCCACACGAATCAATAACTGAAATGTTTACACGTTTTACTGATGTTTGCAATGGGAGAAAGTCCCTTGGTGATGATGTGTCTGCAGAAACGATGGTCAAGAAGATCCTTTGGATCTTACCAAGCTCATGGGCTCCAAAGGTGACGGCAATCCAAGAAGCAAAAGACATCAAGAACATGCTGGTCGAAGAGCTCATCGGATCCCTCATGACCTACGAGATCACCATGAGGAGGCAAGCTGAAAAGGAAGGCAAACCGATCAAAGTTCCAAAGAACATCGCCTTCAAAGTTCAAAAAGAAGAAAGCTCCTCCTCCTCATCGTCTTCCTCTTCAAGCGGTGATTCAGAAATGGAGAATCTTGCCCGCAAGATGCAAAAATTCATGAAGAAGCACAAGAAGAAGAAATCCCGCAAGGCTCAACCCAACGAAAAATCCGAGCCCGAGGTAACATGTTACGGGTGTGGCAAGAAAGGCCATTACAAGCCCGATTGTCCACTCAACAAGAAAAAGGCCAAGCAAAAGGAAAAGAAGAAGGCATTCAAGGCCACTTGGAGTGATAGCTCCACATCCTCCTCCTCCTCCTTCTCAAATGACAATGGTAAAAAATGCCTAATGGCATTTCATGAGGTAACCTCTTCCGACTCCTCATCCTCTAGTTCTTCAAATTCTTTCAATCATTTATCTTATGAGGATCTCCAACATGCTAGAGATAAATTGGAGGAAGGTTTTCACGAAATTTCTTCCAAATTTATTGCTTTAAAAAATAATTTCAAAAAACTTTCTTCCGAAAAAGATCAACTTCTCAAAGAGAAGGAAGAGTTGTCCCTCAAGGTCCAAAACCTTCCTGATGTTGATTCTATGGAATCAACAATCAAGGATTTAAAGGAATCCCTTGCCAAATTCACCCAAGGTGAACAAAATTTAACCAAATTACTTGGTTCCCAATGCATATCTAGAACCACCCAAGGGCTTGGCTACTCCAAGAAAGCTTCCTCTTCCCATGCTCCAACTATTTTTGTAAGGGGGAGCTCCCAATATAAATTTTTCAACTATTGCAAAAAGATCGGGCACCTAATTTATGAGTGCAATTGCAAAAATGCCCGGTATGGAAGGCCCAAAACTATTTTCTTTAATGATGAATTTCATAGGAGAAGACCCGCCACTAGACAAGTATGGATTGAAAAATCCCTTTTAGCGAGTCTCTCCGGGCCAAAATTTGTCTCGGTTTCAAAATCCTCTCCCCGGTGATTTGTTGTTTTTATTTAGGGGGAGTTAGGATCGTTTAAGCCTTTTTGCTTTATATTCAAAACTTTAAATTCACAACCTTCAATTCAAAACTTTCAATTCAAAACTTTCAATTCAAATTTCAAAAATTTCAATTGGTTTAAAATCTCTATCTTGTTTTTTCAATCCTTTCCCTCAATCAAGTTTTATGCCCCGTGCTATTTTGATAATCACAAAGGGGGAGAAATTCTTGATTGATTGGGGGACAAATCTTTCTTTGCTTTACTTTTCAATTTATCCTTAAAGCATGCCTTTCATTTCAGTCTTTTACATTGTTTGTTTTGGTGATTGTGATCATCAAAATAGGGGGAGATTGTTGTACCTCTCGTACCCCTCGTGGTTTAATTTTCATGATCACAATCACTCTCTTATTTATCTAATCTTGTTTTAAGTGTTTGTGTTGATAGGCAAAAGGTTTCCAAGGAATTGGGCCAAGAAGGACTGAAAGTGGACTGATTTCAGTCCACCGGCCAACCGGTGGATGACCACCGGCCAACCGGTGGATGACCACCGGCCAGCCGATGGAGCCTGGACCGAAGGCATCCCCTCTGTCCAGACCACCGGCCAACCGGTGTCCCACCACCGGCCAGCCGGTGGAACCCAGACAGGCCGGACAGCTACTGTCTCAGCACCGGCCAACCGGTGGCCTCCTCACCGGCCAGCCGGTGGTGCCTGGGCAGAAGGTCTCTCCCTTTTCCAAAGCATCGGCCAACCGGTGGCCAAGCACCGGTCAGCCGGTGGAGCCAGTCAAACTAGCCGTTGGGCTTTGACCAGACTTGTCCACTTGACCCCCAACGGCTCCGAAGGCCTCTCCAACGGCTCCGAAGACCCCCAAAGGCCATTTTAGGGTTCCCTCTCTATAAATAAAGGACTAGGAAGCCCTGGAAACACACGGTAGCCCACGGGAACATTGTTCGATCATTTGGCGAACCTCCGGCGCATTCCTTCAAGGATCCCTATTTGCTCCAACTCATTTCCACATCCAAGGAGCATCACCATAGAAGCTTGGGAGTGCTCTTCATCAACTCCAATCAATCCATTGGCGCCCAAGACTTCTCCACATTACGGTTTTTATCGTTTTATCATTTTGATCTTTATTTTGGGTTTGTTCCTACAAACCCACACTTCTTTTATCCTCTATTTGTTTGGGTTTTCACACCACCTTCAAGGTGTGAAGAGGTTAGTCAAGCCTTCCCTTTTAAAGGCTTGAGACATAGGTGAGCTAGCCTTCACCTGTAAGAAGGCTAGTGGGTTCTTTCTCAACCATTAAAAGAAGGTGGGTTCTTGCTCAACCATTAAAAGAAAGCTGTAATAGGTTCTAGACTACCTTAAAGTCTAGTGGGTTTCTTGCTAAAACCATTAAAAAGCAAGCGGTAGTAAATCTCTCAACGGTTGAGTTGGGAGAGGAGACGTAGGCTTTGGTTTAAGCCGAACTCCGTTATCAAGTTTTGTGTCTTGCCTCTTTTATTTCCGCTGCACTTTTTACTTTGATTTTAAATTGTTAATTTTTTTTTAAAAGGCAATTCACCCCCCCCCCCTCTTGCCATCACTCTTCTCCGCCCAACAATACCTACCCTTTTGGTAGGATCCTTGGTGGATAATCTCAGGAGATGCTTTCATTTTCTATTGTATTATATCTTTCAGTTGGGCTTGTATACTCACCCCTTACTTTCAATTCACACTTTTACTTCAGTAGTTTTACTATGTGGTTTACTTTTGTTGTGTACCTAGTCTTTATGTGTACAGTTTTAAAGTCAATGCCTTCCCGTTTTAGAGATACACCTTTCTAATGTTAGTCGCTAACCCCTGGCCTATGGAAGGTGGGCTTGGGTTAGTCACAGCACGGGCCCCGGGGGACAGGTTGTGACAAATTTATAAAAAAATGAATAATTGAGTAAAAATTTATTTAAAATACAATATATTATTTAAATATTTTAAAATTAAAAAACATTTGAATAAATTTTATTAAATTATTTTAAAATAATATGAATTAATATAAATTAATAAAAAATGTTTACATTTATTATAAATTACTATGAAATAATATAAATTATTATAAATTACTAGAAAAGTGAAAATTAAATAGGTCATCAATTTTTAGGTCATGAGCGATGACAAATTTGGACGTGGTTGAAAAAAAATGGTCATTTCTCATGACCTGAAGTTTTGAAATTCTATGATTTACCCCTTTTATTAATTTATAATATATGTTATTAATTTGTGTTAAATTATAATAATTTTTATTAATTTATAAAAAATATGTTAATTTACACTAATTAATGGTGAATTTAAACTAAGTTATACTAAATTACAAAAGATAATTATAAATACATAAAAAATTACACTAATAAGCTCAAATACCAAATATTTCAATTAAAATAATAAATTTTTAATTTTTATATAATTTAAATAATTAATATTTGTAAATTTTTGGGGTAATTATGGACTGAGGAAATAATTATAATTTTTTAATTTTCTACACTTTTTTAGATTGTCTTTTTCTTATATCAAATTAATCATAAACAATTTTTTTATTTTTTATTTTTTATGTAAATATAGAACAATGAAGTTGATAACAGTATTTTTTACATGACCACGATTGGATAAATCATTATAGGCATCCAAGTAATTCTAGTGTAAATCCTGTATATATTCAGGGTGATGAATCTTTTTTATCATTTTCATTGTCAAAACCAGAATTTGTTTCAGAAGGGACAATTAGGTGTCCATGTATGAAATGTTATCTAAGGAGGTTTGACACATTTGACAACATTGGCAGTCATCTATTGCACTTTTATTTTCAAAAATATTATTTTTTTGTATCAACATGGTGAACATAGTTCAAGAGAAAATATTATTAATTTGATTCTAGATCCATCATGGTTTCAAACTTTTGTACATGATGTTGTCAGACCATCTTTTCAACAAACTGAAACCTATGATGATATTGATTTCACTCCTGAGTTAGAACCATCTCAATTTTATGAGTTGCTGAATTTTTTTTAGGATGATTTATATCCTAGTTGTAAGATAAGAAAATTTGAATCCATTTCAAAATTTATGTCTATTAAATCTAATAATGAAATTTCAAATAGCTGCTTTGATGAGATATTCTCTTTGGTTTAAGCATTGTTACCTGGACAAATTGTTTTTTCTACAAATTTCTATAAAAGCAAGAGGCTGGTTCATAATTTGGTTCTTAGTTATCAGAATTTTCGTGCATCTTTAAATTATTTCACCTTATATTATTGTGAAAATGATTCTTTAGTTAGTTTTCATACATGTGGAGGTACAAAGAGGCTCAACTATGGAAGTCTGGATTGATTCATATTAAATATTTAAGGTATTTATTGCTTACACCCAGATTTCATTGTTTATTTATGTCTCAAAACACAATGTCATTGATGTTATGGAACAAAACTAATATTTCAACCAATAAAAGCTTAAATTTTCCTTTTTATTGTGATTTGGGGAAACATTTTGACCAGGTAGATCTATCATTTTCTTTAAAAGCCTAAAATGTGTGATTGGGTATTTCTATTGATAGTTTCTATCCATTTGGTTCTTACAGTAGTCAATATTCTTGTTGTCCTATCTTTATAACTTCGTACAACTTACCTCCTTGGGTGTTGATGAATGTCGTATATATCTTTGTGGCCTTATTAATTCTAGGACATCCAAAAAATAATGTCGATGTTTATTTGAATCCATTGATTTATGGGTGAAATTTATTGTGGAGTAATGGTGTCAATAAATATGATGTTGTTGCGAAAAAAAATTTTCTAATGAAAGTTGCATTAATGTGAACAATTAGTGACTTCCTAGCTTATGGAATGTAATCTGGCTGGAGTACACATAGTCCAAAATCATTTTCATACTATATGAGTGAAAGAAAATCATTTATGCTCATCAATGGGAGAAAACCTGGTTTTTTACTGTCATATCATATTTAATCCTATTGATATTATTTTCCAAAGGAATAGAAATCATTTCAAAAAATGTATAATTAAAAGAGATGGAACTCTATAAATTTTCTCAGGTGTTGATTTAAAATCTATTCTCTTCATTACCTCCCATTACCTTTGTACTTACTATAAACTAACAAAAAATAGATGGCTTTAGGAAAGATCACAATTGGATTAATGGAGTATTTTTTGGGATCTTCAATATTGGTCTGATTTTTTAGTCCATCACATGTTGGATTTCATTCATATTGAGAAAAACTATTTTGATAATAAATTTTATATAGTATTAGACACACCTGGTAAGAAAAAATATAATGTAAATGCATGATTATATCTTACCCAAATTTGTAAGCAACTAGAACTTGAGTTGTTTGAAAATGAAATATCATAGAAGATAATGAATCCAAAAGTGGCATATACACTTTCCAAAGAAAACTATTTATTACTTTTTTAATGGATTGAAGATATGAGACTACCAGATGGTTATGTTTCCAATTTGGATAGATGTGTCAGCAACAATCATATTACAACATTAAAAATTCATGATTGTCATGTTGTATTGGAAAGAATTATATCAATTGGATTTAGTTGTTTTTTTAATTATTCAATTTAGGATGAAATAATAGAAATATCATATTTTTCTAAGACATCTATGTGGCGAAAAATTACTATGATTCACTTAGTAAACTGCAAGAAGATATTGTTTTAATTTTATATAAACTATATAAAAAACATTCGGTCAGATTTAATTGATTCAATGGAACGTTTGGAATTACACTTTCCGCATGAATCAAAATATGGAGGACCTCTATAGTTTGGATGGATGTATCCATATGAGAGATGTATATAGAAACTGAAGAAAAAGGTACTTAACAAATAATCGATTAAAGGGTCAATTGTATAAGCTTATTTCCAGGAGGTAATTTCCTTTTTCTTCTCCCATTATTTTTAACTTGAATATACTTAAAGAAATAATAAAATGGGTCATAATAAGGGAAATTTTAATAATGAAATGAACATTTAATTATCAATTTTTAATTAACTTGAACATGGATTTAATGGAGTTCATGAACGGTGGATTTTGTATGATTAACATCACAGGGCTCATACATAGGTTTTTCTCAACTCTGAAAAAAATATAAGATTTTTATAGTGAGTTCTACAATAACATATTATTTCATTTTTTTTAAATAAATTAATTAATATTATTTTATTTTTAGATTAGGTAATGATCATGTCAAGAAACAATTTTCCCAAATTATAGCAGCTTCTCTTGAAGAAATTTGACAACATTTTTTTCCTTACTGTTTTTAATGAATGGTATGATACATTGTTTACAGTCTGACATATGAAATCAATTTTTTATTTTATATATTTTTAATTGTTTTTAAATTTTCTAGGTATCATAACTTGCCGATAAAATTGATAATCAATTGTGTGTATTGAGTAACCCACCATCTGAAAAGGCTAAATCTTATAATGAATATGTGATGAATGGTTTTCGATTTCATACACGTGCATATGGTGAATGAAAAAATAATTAATAGTGGTGTTTTCTTGTGAGGATCTCACCATAGAGAAAGTGATGTTGAGTTTAATGATATACTAGATGAAATAATTTAGCTATGTTATTTGGGATAGAATTATACAGTGATGTTTAAATGTAATTGGGTTGATACTGATAGAGGCTTGTGTGTTCATCTATGACATGGAATCGTTGATATTAAACATAAAATTCTTCTTGTAGTAAATGAACCATTTTTATTGGCTCATCATGAACACCAAATATATTTTTCTAATTATTTTTTCTTCTTCAAGAGAGTTAATAGATTGGTGGATCAATAGAAAAATGAGATCCTATGAAAATCACTTTATGAAAGGTGAATGTGGTTCTATTGAATTGAATTGAATTGAAATTTTTTCCGAGAAAACTCCAAATACATCTTTTCAATGAAGAGACATGTATATCGATGATGATAACCCATCATTATAGGTTGATGGTGGTGATGTTGTTGATGGTGTGACAAATGAATTTGAATTAATAAGTGATGATGAAGCTAAAACCATAGTTGAAATTGATGATATTGTAAAGGAACATGAAGATATTGACACCTTTATATATGAAGTTGTGGTTGAAGATGAATAATAAAACAATTACTTGTTAGTTATTGTCAATATATATATAATAATCATTTTCAATTATTTGTTGACAACATTATTTTCATGTTTCAGATGGATAATGAGACTTATAATGATATCTATCGTATCCTCTATGAGGATGTACTGCCTGGTGATGAGCCTGATGCTTTATCGTCTGACCCTTAGGTTCCTAGCGGTTCATCATCGACTCAGAGGGGTTGAAGGCTTACATGATTGATTATACTTGACCATATTCCTAAGCAATGTCCATGTCTTAAGTTTGATCAACACATACTGAGAGGTTTGTTCATTTGTGTATTTTAGTTAGTTTTCATTAATTTTAATTAATTTATTTACGTACTAATTATTTTATTATTTTTTCTTTTTTTCTAGATCTTTACACATATAGATGTTGGACAGGGAAGTGCTATTTTAAGGAACTATTTTTTTGGAAAATGGGTGATGTGGGGTTAGATTATCATTGATGTTCAACACCAAATTTTTCATCAATTAATGGTACATAAATAAATAATAGTTATTTTAAAATTTATTTAATTATTAACTTTAAATTAATAATTATTTTTAGGGTTTATAGCATCCCTTCGATTACATCTCATCTCGGGTTTGGGATGGATTATGTTCATACTATATGGGAGATAGTTTTCATAGGAGGGAATCCTTAGGTCAGAGGAAATGGGGGAGGTAAGAGGTGCTACATCAAGCTGGTAGTTGTACATTTCGTATGCATCGATGACATATGGTAAGTACATTTTTTAATAATTTATATAACTCTTAATGTAAACTGTTTATTTTATACTCATATAGGTAGTTGAACATCCCAATATCATGGATTTTGGAATCTATAAGAGGATGTACAATGATCCTATCACTAGAGAGATTTCAGGTGGTCACCAATGTTATATTGCGGTAAGTATAATTTTTTTAGTTTCAAAATTTACTAAAAATAATATTTAAACTATTTTAATTTCAAATTGTAATTAAAGGATTCAAATGAGGTTGCAACTTCTCAGACATAGGATGAGAGTCAGTCTGAGACCAAGAGTCAGGCCACTGAGGAAGTAGGTTTTTTTGATGCGGTATAGATTCAGGCGACACAATATACTTTTGAGAAGGGATGAGTTTTTGGTATTGAATATCATTGATGAATGACAGTTATTATGGTATTTTTGCATGGTTGGTGTCCATCTTGAGGGGAACTTTTGGAGAGTTGGAATCATCAGCCTCATAGTATGAGGAGCAACTGTGAGTATAGAGTGAGGTTATAGAGTCCATATATAGGGAGAAGGAAGAGTTCCATTGACAGTATGAGTAGGATGAGGAGGAGATGTGATGAAAACACCACCAGTAGAATGATCAGATAATTAAGTACATGCGACAGCTAGCTTCAGGTTTTGAGATGGAGTTCACTCCACCTCCTCTTCCAAATGATCCTCCCCCTCCCCCGCCCCCTCCATGGTGATTTAACATTTATTATGTTAATATTTGAATGTAAATATTTTTGAAATATTTTTATTATTTTAGATTTTTACAGTTTTATTTATAAAATTTTTTGAAATTTTTTAATTTTTTATATTTTTAATATATTTTTATATATTTCATTTTTTAATTTTTTTTAACTTATTTTTATCAGGACTACATCCCATCACAAATTCATTTTTTCAATGGGTCACTTGGACCATCACAAAAAACTTTTTAAATAATCCAGTTAAAAAGTATTTGTGATGGGAGGGTGGCATGTCACAAATACTTTTTTGTGATGGGTCACTTGGCCCATCATAAATACTTTTTTAAATAATCCATTTATAAACTATTTTCTGGTGTAGGTAGTCTTGTTACAATAGATAGTTTTTTATAATGGTTCATCACAAAAAATTTCTTTTGAGATGCCATTTTCAGTAATGGGGAATTTGCAATGAGACCCCGTCACAAATATCATGTCACAAATAATCCATTTTTCAGTTGTGTTACCACCATCCGAGTAGTTATCAATATTGTTACATCGAAATGATTATACCTATAGTTTATTGATGTTAATTCCTCTTTCCTTCATATATATCTAAAGGAGGACATATATATGCATCAACCAGAGGGATATGTTGATTCAGGGAAGGAAGACCTGGTGTGAAACTCCAGATGATCTTATATGGGTTGAATTAAGAACCCGAGCAGTGGAATAAAATTTTTAATTCATTTATGACTAAAAATAAACACAAAAGGTGTGTTAGGGTTCAATTTTTCTAATCCAAGTCTCTTGGTGATGAATACAACATACTACTTTTATATGTGGGTGATATTCTCATTGTAGGATCGTATATTCATAGTATTGATGAGATGAATGGGTAGGTGGTTGATGAGTTCAATATGAAATATCTTGGAGAAACTGGAAATATTTTGGAGATGAAGTTAAAGAGAGACCACACTGCTAGAACCTTGATGTTATCATAGGATCACTACATTGGAAATGATATAAGAAGACTCAAAATGCTGAAAGAAAAGTCAATATGAATTACCCTAGAGATTCATTTAAAATTATCAAAGGAGTAATTATCAAAGATAGAAGAAGAGGTTGAGTAAAAGTAAAATGTTTCATATGCATCAGTTATTGGCAGCCTAATGTATTCAATGGTCTGTACTCGACCTGACATTGCTCATGTAGTGGGAGTCATGAGAATGTATATGGATAACCCTAGAAATCAACATTGGGAAGTTTTGAAGTTGATAATGAGATACCTGAAGGTAATCATGGAAGTATCTCTGTGATTTGGGAAAGAAAATTCATTATAGGGGTTGATTAGGCTTCAAGGGAGATATTTTTGTATCGGTACAACCCGATCTGTTTGGATGATGTTGGATCAAATCCTATCGGTCTATACTACACACTAGACTTCAAATCTCACTGGTCAAGATCCATAGTGACATTTTTTGGGTTGAAATGAGAAATTTATCCCTAGTCCAAGGGTTTAGGGGCAAAGGCCCTAAGCTTAAACATTGGGGAACTCTAGAATCTCTAACTAACTGTAGCAGAGATGACCAGGGGACACCGACAGGGAACTGTATCAGTACAGACTTTGGCACGACTACTATATCATTTTGGACTTTGGAGACAATGGAACTATATCTTTGCAGAATTCTAGCCACAAGACACTATAGCATCTTGGACATGGGTGGTCGCATCACTATAGCAGTGCAGACTTCCAGCCATCATTCACTGTAGCATAGTGGAATTACTATATGGTTGGTGGCATAATTTTTCATCTTATTTATTATCTCATTTGAGGTAGGGTTTTAGTGTGTGTGAAACTACAAAACCTCCCTGTAATTATGCTCTTGAATTATAGTGAAGTGATTATACCACTCCATGGATAGAGAGATTATTCCTGAACAAACGTAAATCGTTTTTTGTGTGTTCTTATTCTTCTTATTTTTTCTGTCTTTTATTCATCTGCAAAACTCTATCATTGTGACTCCCAAAATTTTTGCAACAACTAGTATCGAAGGTTTAGTTTAGAATTCTCAAAATAAAAACTGTATATAGAATAAGGAAAGTTTAAGATTTATCTCTTTGATGGAACTGACTTCAGTTACTCAAGGATGTAGATCAATTATTTTTTTATCAGAAAAACATTCACTTGTTTCTTATGGTTGTAAAACAAATAGATATGGAGAAGATGGAGTGTGAGATAATTGATCGATAGGTTATCGGAGTTGTGGGCCTTACATTGGAAAAAAATTGGAATTTAACATCAGATAGGATAAGAAGACAGCTGGGATATGTACGAGAAGCCTTTAGAATCAAATAATGTGTACCAAAAGCGATGATTTTTCAATCTGAAAAATATTGTGGGGAGAATTGTTTCAGATCAAATCAATGAATTCAACACCATCACATATTAGTTGACATCTATGGTAATTGTGTTTGACGATGAGGTATGTGAACTGGTTTTACTATCTTCATTACCTAATATTCGAGAAGTGATTTCAATAGGTGTGAATAGTTCTTTTAGAGAATAATAAGATAGTTATGAAGGATGTGTGGGACATGATCCTTAGTGATGATATTCAAAGAAACAATTTTGGTAGATTCTCTATTTAATATTTGAATGTGGATGTAATAAGAAGATATGAACAGCTAGATAATCTTATAGGATGATCAAAGTCAAGAGGAAATATTCAAAACAAGGAAAAGGGGATGGTCATATCTACTAGATTTGTGGGAAGAAAGGACATGTCATGAAGAAGTTAAGAGAAAAACAAAAGGCACCTAAATATGATGTAGAAAACACAACTGCTAAAAAAACTAATGATGTGCTACTATTGAGCATGGATAGCCCTATGGAGTCTTGGATCTTAAACTCAGGGGAGTCTTTCTATTCCACGTTAGAGAAGGGTTCCTGAACAATTATGTCTCTGGAAATTTTTTCATGGTGAATCTTGCTGGTAATGAACCCTTTCAAAATGTGGGGAAGGGTGATGCACGATTTAAGTCCAACAATGGGAGTTTATTAGTTTTTAAAAATTTGAGGTTTATCCATGGATTATGGAGAAATATTATATCTATCGGGTAGATTGATGATTCAGTTTTTAGTACCACATTCACTGTTGGTGCATGAAAGATCACTAAGAGAGCTATGGTCATAGCTCGGGGATCATAGAATGATACCCTGGACAACATGAAATAAACATGCATGGACATGCTTGTATAAATAAATTCAGTTGGGGATTCACAACTGTGGAATTAAGGTATTAGCCACATGAGTGAGAAGGGGATGAATGGGTTGGAAACAAAAGGAATTCTACCTGAGATAAAGTTAGTGGATATTGGACGGTGTCAAGAATGTATCTTTAGAAATCTAAAGAAGGTATCTTTTGTGAAAGGTGGAAGAACACCAAAGAATAAGAAGCTTGACTTGGTGCACACTAATGTTTCGAGGCCTACACTAGTATATTCCATTGGAGGGTCATAATATTATGTGAAATTTATTGATAACTCTACAAGGAAGTTATGGGTTTACTTTCTAAAAATAAAATATGATTTGTTTAAGGTGTTTCAAAATTAAAAGACCATGTAGAAAATGAGTCATGAACTAAGCTTAAATGTTTTAGGTCTGAAACTATGGAGAAAATGGAAATAATGAGTTCAAAGAGTTATATTCTAATATTGTAATTCAGTGGGAGAAATCTATTCTAGGCACACAAAAACAGAACGGTGTAGTTAAAAAGATGAATGGGATCATGAATGAATGTGTCAGGAGCTGAGGATGCACTCAGGATTACCCAAAACCTTTTGGGATGATGCAGTGAACATGGAAGCATATCTTATCAACAGAATTATATATATATCGATGGGAGAATGTCTACCCTAGGATATCTAGTTTGGATAGGAGGTAAGACCCTCACATTTAAGAGTCTTTGTTTGTTTGGAATATATACATATTGATTTTGATTTAACGAAAAAGCTTGATGCTAAGTCCAAATACTATTTAATTATTGGTTATGGTTTTTAGAAGTTTGGTTACTGATTTTGGGATGATCAGAACAAGATGATCATCAGAATACATAATGTGATATTTAATATAGGTTCCATGTATAAATATTATCATGTGGTTGAAGTTGATAGTGGGAATAAATAATCAGACTATGATGAGAAAGTGGATCTTGAAGTTATACCTAATCATGTGACCCTAGAACTAGTGGATCCTACCCCTAAAATTGAGTTGAGGAAATAAAAAAGGGTGATAACGACTATATAGAGGTATTCACCAACCTTACATTATTTTTTATTAATTAATTATGGAGATCTTGAATTCTTTGAAGAAGAAACGTAGTTGAACGAACTAAGCAAGTGGGAGTTGGATATGAAAGAAGAGATGTCTAAAACCGCCCAAATGTAGAAGTAGGGTGTGAGAAATAGAGGCTAGTATGAAAATGCCAAGGATTATATACAAGTTCTAATATCAAGAATTAACATGTTCTAGCTTTAAAACAAACTAGTTTTTCCATAATTTTTATAAATTAAACTATTTTGAAAACATTTCTCAAACAATCCTTAGGTTTTCCACATATTTTATATCATGTTTTCCAAATATAGAAACATTCCAGTCATAAAACAAAGAATGTAAACATAACAAATATAAATATACATGTGATCCAACATATATGAAATAATATATCATGCAATAAACTACCATAAACAATAATTCACCTTCTAGTGGGACTCTAGATTATTTGACAATACGTACTAGACACTCGTGAGCTTACAAAGTCATAAGGTTATATCCAACTAATATTGAATCCCACCACAGTCCATCGATATACAAGAGGTTACCTCTTAGTGGGGTTACACACACTACGAATACTCGTGCCTCTTTCTTAATGCACCCAAGGTTCCCTCTATGCAATGTTTGTCTATTTATGTTTTTAAAAAAATCTCACAATTTTTTATAAAACATTTTCAAATTCTATTTAATATTCTTCAAGGTTTCAAAATCCATTTTTCTTCAAATCAAGGAAATTACATTTTAAAAAAACCCCCTTTAAAACATGAACCTATTCCCTTTTTAATTTCAAGACATGAAATTACATTTCCAATCTCAAGGATTCAATAAAAACAATAATCGATTCAAGAAATTAGAATGCTTAAATAGATCCACCTACGTCATGGATGTAGAATACCTAATCACCTTTGATAATGGGGATTCAACACTACAAGATCTACCTTTGATAGAAAAGACACACCAAGAAACTGAAAATTATTGATATAGAACCCTATCCAATCACAAAACCATATCCAAACAACAGCCCCAACCAAAACCAAAGAAGAACCAGAGGGAACGCTTATCAGGAGGGGAGAAATCCAAACACAATGGCGATCAATCACTAAACGAATCTATCCAGAAAGAAAGGAGTCACCAAAAATCCCCTAGGGATCTCTCAATGTTGAGAGATAGAGGCTATATAGATAAATAATGAAACATATCACTCGTATGGTGGCCTAAAAAACCAACACCACGACATTTACGTGGCGTGTAACCCATTTACACATCGCACAATCCTCGATATTCATATACGATGAAAAACTCATCACCTTTTAATTAAAAATAGTATTTTTATACATAAATAGAATGTACCTGTTACACAACATGTAAATCATTCATGACATGTACTCACTTCATGGCTTCTACCTTGAATCCATTTCAAAAAATGTACTTCACTTACACGGCATGTAAGTTCCCAACGAGTAGAATAAACTAAAGGTTTTTATGTTTAAAATTCCAAAAAAATCCATGAATTCACAATTACAGGTGTCCTATTAAATTAATGGTCAACAATACATGACCAATGAAAAAGGAAATCAAAAGAAAATATTAGAACATACCTATGAGAAAGGTAACAGGGTGTTACAATCTCCCCCTCAAAAAATATTTTTGGCCCCAAAAAGTGATCAATATCCTGGATCTGCAAAAATATAAGGTCACTACTACCTCATCAACGAATCACACTCCCATATATCAGGGTGATCCTATCTTCATTTCCATATTACTCGAACTAGGGGGATCATTTTGCTGCACAGTACCTTATCTTGGTGATCCATAATCTGAACTAGTTGCTCAACCAAAGTGGCATCGATTTTAAGATCTAAATCATCCCACTTAATCACATGTGAAGGATTTTTTATATACCTCCTAAATTGGGAAACATGATGCACATCATAGATAGAAGTCAAACTAGATATAAATTCCAACTGGTAGGCCACCCTCCCCAATAACACAATGATATCAGAGGAGCCAACAAACCTCAGTGCCAATTTACTCTGCTTAACCAAATGATGATTTCCTAATCGAGGTGAAAGTTTGAGAAAACCAGATACCAAAAACACAAACTCCAGCGGATAACAATTACAGTCTTCATAAGATCTCTGATGACTCTCTTCCATGATCACATGCCTTTGGATCAAGTACACCATCTTCATTGTCTCCTAAACCAGACTCAACCTAACCAAGTACTACTCTCCCAACTTTACCTAGCACAATAGAGATCGACATAGATGCCCATAAAAATCCTCAAAGGGGTATATCTTGGTCATTTCCTGATAACTATTGTTATAGTAAAACTCAACCAAAGGAAAATTCATATCCCAAGATCCACCAAAATCAAGCACACAAGCCCGAAGCATATCCTTACAAACCTGGATAACCCTCTTTGTCTGACCATCCATATATGGATGATAATTTGTGTAAAATTTTATCTAAGATCAAATTTCCTCCTACAAAACATTCCACAATCTGGATGTGAACCTCAATTCCTTATTATAAACAATTTCATAGGGAAACTCATGAAGTCTCACAATCTCCCAAACATATAAGTCCCCATACTATTCCACTTTCATTATTTTAATTATTGGTATGAAATGCACTAATTTAGTGATTCTATCAATAATCATCCAAATTGAATCCTTCCCACCAGGATTCCATGGTATACTAATGAATAAATCCATGGAAATTTCATCCCAATTCCATACTAGAATAGGTAAAGTCTACTAAAAACCTGTAGGTCTCTAGAGTTCCACCTTAACTCTTTGACAAGTGAGACATCGCGGTACAAAATATACAACTGAATGCCTCATCCTCGACCACCATTATTGAAATCTCAAATTTTGGTACATCATTGTAGTCCCAGAGTTCACAGACCAACATTAATGGAATCCACTGTCTAAAAAATCTTATCTTAGGGAAGAAATAAAAAACAACCAACTACAGAAGCACAAATCTCTACTAGGAGAGCGAGACCACTCGATTGAGGTCTAACAACTATCTAGGATTTCTCCTAAGAATCATCTCTTAGTGTATGTCGTCTTCTCAAGTCAAAATCACTCATTAAAAGATGAGTTATCCTTTATCAAATCCAACAACACTTATCCACAAACCTCTTTCACATCCAAGATTTTCTAGGCAGACAAACTCATTAGAGACCACTCTTCAATTGATTCAATCACCACTTGGATCGGTACTCTTCTTCTAAGCATGTCAGCAACCATGTTTCCTTCCATAGGAATATATATGATTTCAAAATCAATTTTCTAATGATATTCAACTTTTGATGGTCAATACAAAGCCTGAGACTTCCACCTGCCTTCTTATCAAAGAGAATATGTGAATCCCATGGTGACACGCTAAGAAGAATAAATCCTTTCGCCTCCAATTCCTCAAGTTGTACCTTATGTTCCACCAACTCTATAGGTACCATTCAATAATTTGGCATATAAATGGGCATTATTCCAGGGGGAAGGTCAATAGTAAAATTGACCTCTCTCTATGGTGAAAAACTAGAAAAATCATCAAAAAAGACATCAGGGTATGCACACACAACACCAGGTAGTTGAGCGCCCAAGAAAGGGTAACCTTCATCAAGAAACATTTCTGAAAATTGGCATGATATTTTACCAACATAAGGAACAACAAGACCTACCCTTTCTGATGTAGAGTCCCACTCACCCTGGAAAACATGAGTGACCCCATCAGTGGATAATAACTATACCTGATGATGATAAAATTATATATGTCCCTTCATGTTTATCATCCTATCCATGCAAATAATCAAGTCGAAGATGTCAAGATCAAGCACTATGAAGTCCCAAACCTACTCAACATCGGTTATCACCACTCAACATACAGGGTACTCGAAACCTTGTTTAGACCACTTTCCTAAAGGCATGGAAAGATCAATAATGAAATGATATCTGAACTCAAACCCAACACATCAACCAAATTTGAAGATATAAAATAATTATTGGAACCTTTATCAAACAAAGATAGTGTCATAGAGGATGAAATAATCATCGTACCTCTAATAGTAGATAGCCCTTCTTTAGATTCCTTTGGCGCGCACTCTACTGCATAAATTTGTCTAGACTTAGCCACCTGGACATCCCCCTTGGCCTAAGAATGATACCCACCACCCTTGGAAGCATCAATGTGAACATGTGATCCTTTGGTGAAAGTGGATCACACCTTACTGACTTGGTTACATATTGTCATAGAAATGTTTTAGATGGCCATATCACCCATAAAGATGAAAATTCCTATGAGCCTCCATACAATGAGGCCTGGTATAACCATGCCTCTCACACTAGTAGTAGATAACCTATTGTTTCACTCAAGAAGCCCTTAAAACTGGTCCTAAAAAAATTTGACCATTCTTTCACTTCATTTTTTATCCAAAAGAAGTACCACGGCTAACCAGTGCACCAACTAAAGCTTTGTCCAAACCTCTCCTTCCAACTATGTATGCCTCATCCAAAGTTGATATCCACCAACGCCACAAAGTTAAGAAGGCACGAAATAACTAGGATTGATTAAATATTGTCTCTCAACCCCATATCAAACCCCCGAGCCTTCAAGTAATCATTAGTGACAAGATCTAGTTGTTGTAATAGTGGGTTCCCTATACCTAACTACATAGTACTTTTGATTACCATATCATGTATATAGTTAGATATACTTGATGTAATCTTACCATTAAAGAGTAGACTTTTCTATGTCTTGTATTGAAATAGTAATGTCTATAGATTAATTGTCGTATCAAAAGGTTACAGCGGATCCCAGGCAATAATGAGAATCACGAGATACTATGAAATTAATCTTAAACATATGTCATATGGTTTAGATAAATCTTACAAACTAGACACAATAGATGTTTGACTATCAGGTGTTGGGGGATCATAAGCATAGAGAACTATTCTCATTAAGTATTTACTTAGTGATATCTAGTAGTGAGATCATGAAAATAGACCCACCAATAGGAATACCACATGTTTTGGGTGTCATTGGATGTTCCTATCAACGAACATGTGTAATGATCTCTTGAATTGTGTTCATTTCCAATGTGTTCCATTTGATCACGTACTTTGATTTCAGTAAAAGACCATGATAATGAAATCATGGAGAGGTAACTTGTGTTGGGTGAGTCACTGGTGGTATGACATTGGTTGAATGGTCGTGAAATAATTTTTCACTTCCAAGTTAAGGAAGTAATATATCTCAGGCATGGTTGATCGGGATGGTAGTACCTTGATAAATCCATGGTCATGGTAGTCCAAGGTAAATCCGCCTAGTTAGATCAACAAATAATAAATAAATAAAAGTACAATTACATGGGAGTGCGTCCTGCATTATGAGATATTAAAGACGGAGATTATATTACACAGTGTGTGTTCATAGGTTGGTTTTCATTTCTATAAATATATTTATCTCGTTAGGGGACTTGATTGGTCGCTAGACTCCGCTTTTGGTCTGTGAATATAATTCACTACTATTGAGAAAAGTGTCTAGAGGATCAAACACAATAGCATATTCGAAAGTCAGCACTATTCTGGTGAATAGAAATTTTAGACATGGTGGGCCACACCCCCAGGGTCATGTTTTTGTCTAGGGATATAGGACCACCAAAGGCATAAATAAATTCATATTATTCAAGTTTAGAATAATTGATATTGAATTTATTTATTATGAAATATATTATGTTAATGAATATTAGTTTAAAATATTCAAGGATCATTTAATATTTGTGAGAATGATGAGTCAATTTAATGGTGCATGTTTTATCACGTAATATAATTATTATACTAAAAGAAAGTGATAAAAATATAAATTATAATTATGATCCAGTTTAGTAGTCATAATATCTTATTTATTTAGTGAGAAATAAATATTCAGGTATCAGTTATTTATACTAGATACTTATCTCTTCCCTATAAATAACAGAAAGGAAGCTCTCTTTAAAAACTGTTTGTTGATTGAATGGTGAGAGATTCTCTCTCTACTCTCTCTCTTGATTCCTAAAGAGTGACGCTCTAGTTCCAGGCACTCGATCACAGTTCTTCTTCACAGATCGATGGAACAGAGCAGTGGTGATGGTCGGGATGTTGAAGGCATTGTTGGAAGTCTGCGATGGCACCCAAATTTAGAATATCAATGTTCCTATAGACTTTTGAAGTGTGCGCAGATGATCTAGAGGGATTCGACTTTAGATCCTTCAAGCCACGATCGCCGATGACGAGTGGACATCAAGTGCGGCTTCAGATCGAACTAGGTACTTCTATAGTTTATTTTTGTGCTTAAATTATCCATGCGATGATCCACTGCCTAATATCAGGAAGTGATTCAGTGTCAATAACATAATAATGTCGATCGTCGGTGTCAAATTTTTAAGAAACGATTTTTGGAGCTTCCACTGCATTCTCGGTACGTTCAATTGGTATCAGAGCGAGCACGTGAAAAGTTTAAATCAATAAAAAAATTAAATTTGCATTAAACTGTGAAGAGGGTGTCGTTACGGTCCCAATGTCGCCGACGGTTTTTCAATCCGACTTTAGATGGATAGTCTACGCCCATCCGGAGTTTTCAATTCTGATTGAATCGTGTTTTTGACGGGTTTTAATTCAAAGAACATATATATATAAATTTTAAATATATGTTCATATACCCGTAAACAACCGGTAGTAACATTTTACGTTAACTTTGGACATCGTACATAATTTTGTTGCCCAGAATAGTGAAATCCAGATGATGAAATGTTTTTCAATAAAATTTAAAAATATAAGGAAAAGATTATTTATCTTTGTGTTAAGTGGGTCAACAAAAATCCAAAAAAAATATGTGGACGTTTTTTTGTGGCTGAGTGTTGTTTTCCGGGTCAATAATAGACACAAAAAAAGGAGGGTTCCCCATTTTTTGTTTTTCCAAACCTCATTGGAGGCTTTTAATATATAAAAAAACTTGTTAACGTTGTGGACCCCTTGCCTCCTTGCCTGGCCCTTTCGCACGGCGACGGCTGGCTACCCACCCCTGGTGAGGCGCCACCCACTGACTCCCTTCACTGCAGCAGCCCAGTACATCACCTGATGCCTCACTCTACCACACCTCCTCTCTTACATGGGACTCTCCGCCGTGGGCCGCACCTGGAGAGGCACCATTGCTGCGGAAACCCTCCTTCGCTGGCCGCCCTATGTGGCACCACTGTGGCTCGCCTGAAGACTACCATCTGGCGCTACATGAACCAGCTCTAGCTGACGCCCCTTGCGCGGCTCAGCCCATCCACCGCAGTCCAGAAGCGCTGGCCACCGCATCGGGTTGCAACGGCACTGTTTCCCCTAGTAGGCCCGCCACTGCCCTGGGAACATGCATCCACCGGCTAACTTTGTTTCCCCCAATTGGACCGGTAACCCCTACCCAGGTCCCATTCATCCCGAAACGGCTCAGGTGGGTCGGCCCAGCCGGACTCGCCCTGGGTGGGCTTTCTCAGCCCATAACAATCCTGCATGGAGTTTGCACCGTCTGGAGTGGGACTGCAATGGTTCGGTCTGACCAGCAGAGACCTTCCTGTGATTTTCAGGCCCGATTAATTTTAATATAATCAAAAATTAATTAAATGAATTAATTTAATTTCCGATGTGTCTCTCCTCCGTATCTCCACGTCGCTCCACCCCATAGGATCTCATTTTTTCTATGCCTCCCTCTCCGGCTCCTGCTGAGATTATTGCGGGTCTTGACCTAGAGTATTGTCGAACGCCCTCCTCTGTCGTCCTCCCTCTCCCAGTCTACCAGCCGTCTGTAGCCCTCTATCTCCAACCTCCTTCTTCTCCTGATTTTCACTATAGTCTCTGCATTTTTCCTTTTCCCGGTCGCGGTGGGGATTGAGCTCTTTGCGACCTAGGGTTCCTGCAAACTCTCCACGTCGGCGTCATCCTCCTCCCGGCTTTCTTGTACTTTGTCGTGCTTGCAGATCGTCTTCCTCCTTCTCCCGGTTTCAGCATACCTCTCCATCATGTTCAATCCCGCCCTTGGATTTCTGTTCATAGTTTCTTTGTCACTCGTGTTCTACCTCTGCCGCTCGCATTTTCACCTCCCTCCACTGCCACATGTAATTTCCTCAGAATCGTCGTTGCCTCACGTGAACCCATAAGGTCCAACAAAATCTCTGATCCCTGCCTTGAATCCCCTATCATATGAACTGTCGTCTCTGTCCTCGAAACCCTAGCTCAGTGGGTTAATGAAATTCCAATAGCAAACCAATCCTCTCGCTACGAAAACTTGTCATATCGTGGCACCCAAGATCAACCATAGACTCATCCATCTCCCGACTAAGGTAATTTTCTCTTCTAATCATCTTTGCAACATTAATCTCAGCCTTTCACTCTTTCATCTCAGTATATTCATACAAAATTTCCATACTGTATTAAAATATCTACATTCCCAAATCTGGAATTAAGGATCCACTTCCTTCAGTTTCTATCAGCAATATGGGAATCTAATGCATTTCATGGTCGCGTATTTGTTTACCTCTATGTGCCTTCACCGACCCTAAATTTCTATTGTGCTGCATAAGGTGTGTTATACGTACCCCCTGATAGAATTTTCTCTCTGCTTTCCAATATTCAATATTTAGGTTCTCTTATGATTTTTTCGTAAGTTCTTACAATACATTTTCTATTATGATTCAAAAAAAATTATTTGTGTATATGCATACTCCAAATCTAGAATAACAATTGTTCTTTTCAAATTCTATGTGTATTATATTCTCCATTCCATGTAGTGTTCTTTTCAATTTCAGTAATTTTTTCTCTTTATTTGGAATTTTTTTCACAATCTGCACTATTGAATTTTATAACTTATATATTCCATTATATCTCAATTTTTTTCTATATGCATTAAATTTTTGGTTTCTTTAATACTCTATCTTTGGGCGTTATGTTTACTAAATATCTCTCACCAGCTTCCCTCATCCATATCTTGTAGATTCATTAAAGATATTCCTTCCTTGTGGGTGCATTCCACTACACTTATTCTTAACTTTCCCTCAACTGGTTAGAATGCATACTATTCCAATTAGGGGACCAGGAATATTTGGAATTTTGATTCTTCTATGTTTCTTCTTCCTTTTTAACATTGTTTCTTCACCTTCTGTTAAGATTCTACTGCTTGAAAAGAAGTTGCAGGGTTAGTTTCAGACCCTACAGGCTTTGGAAAAATTACTTGGTTGCATGTCTATTACTTTTCACTATAGTTTCTTCATTCCTTCGGTTAAAAAAATAATGTAATTCCTTTTATTAACCTTGTAAACAGGACAATTGGTTTTCAATATTAACAAGAAGTGTATGGACTCTCTTTATATTGTAATTAGTAGCCCTTTATTTGTAATTTTTTCAGATCTTGAATGGTATTATTTACTACTTATTAATGTACAAAATGAAATGTATAACATGTTATTATGTACTGGTCCCATAACATTATTTTTAGAATGCAAGAGCTTCAATATATGTTTTCCTAATTGATTTGAATTCTGCAAAAAAATCATCTCCATCGAGCAATTGGAGTATTTCATAAAACCAGTCTTCTGTATTTCTTCTTCCTTTTAAAAATTAATTTTTCTCCATCTGTTTAGATTAATTTTCCTAAAAAGAAGTCGTGAGGGAAGTTTGATCCCCAACATGATTTTCAGCAAGCACCTGGTTGTAGGTTAGTTGCTCCTCACTATAGTTTCTTCATTCTTTTGGTTCAAAGTGAATTTTATACTTGTCACCAGGAAGGATACCAAGATATTAGCCAAATCAATGAGAGTAGGAACCACTTAATAGATCACAGTTAAATGAGTTTCATGAGGGTTTCATAGAGAATCCTGAGTACCCATGCATTATTACTTACTTAATAACCAGTATCACATAATGTTTTCATAATATATTCACTGTTATTCAGCTTATTTCACCAATATCTACTTACATTCACTATTTTTATATCATCTTCACTGTTAGTTTGTTGTAATCACTATATGTGTTTCCTGTTTCTATGATTTTGGTTCCATCATTAATTTTTGGTTTATAGTGTTTCATGGTTTTATTTAGTTATTCTATTATAATATTACTTATATGGGTCAAATTATCATTTAATGTTTTTTGTTAGGTAGATAATAGATTTGTTTATATCTCATTAAACTATGTTGATGTTTGAAATCCCTGTTTAAGTGGTCTAAACGTTCCTCTGATTTCTCTTCAACTGTTTAGGAAATATTGAATTCCAGAAATATATATATTTTTTCCTGATAACTCTCATGATATGATTCATAATAATAGGCTGTTTGTTGCATAAAAAATCTAACACTATTATCTATATTTCATTAAACTACTTGAAAGGCTGAAATTTCTATTTTGATACCTTATAAAATGGATGGTGTTCTTAAACATTTCAGTTATTTTCTTATATGGGTTTAGTATATATATTTCACTATTTTTTTTATGATATCTAGTGATATTGAATACATATGAATGTTTTATTTATTCAATTATAAATCTCTTGATTTTATATACATTTAAGAAAAATTGGAAATTTGATGTTTCTATTGTTTATAAGGGGTAAAAAATCACCAAAATATATGATGTGAAGGGTTTTTATACCTATAGTGAACCTTATTTAAGGTGATTGTAACTTCAATGTACCTAATGTGATGTTTATTATCTGAACCAAGGTGGTCACATTATCATTTTATATTTAATGAATTATTGTTTTTAGTTACTAGGAGTTATGTCACTTCATGAAGTGAGAACAAGTTGTTTTTAAATTATGTCTTACAATTTTCAACTTAAAAAATCCATATATTTTGATTTTTACACCATGTTTAACTCTATGGACTATAAAATAAATTCTTGAAAAATATTATAATACTTTTTATTTATTTATAAAATCAGTTATGTAAAAAATAGATTCTAAAAAGTGAATTTTAACGCTGGTAACAAAAAAACCAATGTAAAAAATAAATTCTTATAATGTTCAACTTCCAACATCCATAAAATTTGATATGTATTTCTGTTTTAGGTCAACGACCTATCAAATAAAATCTTTAAGACCTTGTATTTTATAATTAATTTTATTTATGTGAAAAATCAATCCCAAATGGAGCTTTTAACTTCATTTACTGAAAAACTAACGTTTAAACTAATGTCTTCTAAAGTCCATCTTCGTACATCTATAACATTTGACTAAAAGTCCATATTAGATACACAACCTAAAAAAATGATGATTGAGAAATTATCTATAACATTAATTTAATTTTTAACATTGTTTATCAAAAAAGTGATTCTATTAAGTGACTTTTATCATCGGTCTTGAACAACTGACATTAAAATGAAAACATTAGAGAAAAGTTTCCTTTTATTGGCTGCACCTGCAACCATTTATGTAGCATGAGCTCTCCCCTTCCATGGATTCACCTTCTGAGATCTTGAAAAAAATATGAAGCTTACATGAAATAGGATTTGTATCCTCTCATACTACACACCAATATATAATATTTCACATATATTATGCATTCTAATATATTTCAATCAGTTTCCCTTTTTTTAGATTGTTATGCTACTCATGTTTATTCATGTGAAACCAAATGTACATGCAATGGTTGAAGATTCAATGGAGAATCAAGGTATGTAGAGTTACTATATGATGATATTTTCTACTGAACATTCATTCAAGGTCAGTATACCCACTCAATGTTAAATCAAGTGTATACAAGTTATGTCCACCTCATGGTCAATATAGTTACCACATAATATGATTTTTTATAAGGTAATTATCATTTTATAGTTATTGAATTATTTTTTTTAAGTTACCAGGAGTTATTCTACTTAATGAAGTGAGCACAAGTTTTTTTTAAACCTAATGCATGTTGTTTTTATATTCTGCTACTTGCAGTGAGTGGAGCCCTTCACTGAACATGATATTGGATACACCTTCAACCATTTATGTAGCATGACTTCTCCCCTCCCATGGATTCACCTGATTAGATCTTGAAAACCCTTTGAAGATTACATCAAATAGGATTAGTATCCTCTCATATTGTACACTAATATAATAGATTTCACATATATTATGATTTCCAAAATATTTCAATAAGTTTCCCTTTTTTTAGATTGTTATGTGCCTCATGTTTATTCATGAAAAACCAAATGTGCATGAAATGGTTGAAGATTCAATGTAGAATCAAGGTATCCAGAGTTACTATATGATGATATTTTCTACTAACCATGCATTCATGATTTTTCTTAGTGTTTTAGTGCTCCTACAATTAGAAATTCTTTGGTTAGCTTTAAGATTTGGTAGGTTATGTTCGAAAAGAGCCTGATTGAAAATAGGGTAACATTCAAATGGCAGAATGGTTTGGTTTGTTTAATTTTCAAGACTATTTTTTCTACCTCTATTCGCATGGTGGTGTGATTTTTCAAGCATAACAGAGGCTGAAAGTGGTGATATTGTGTATGTCTGATATCTAAAAATGTTTTCTGCATTTGTAACATGTTTTTATTTTTCCAAATGTGATGTTTCGATTGGTGTTCTATTTTCATGTGGGTTCTCTTGTAATGGTTACCACATCACCGTGAGGTAAATTTAATTAGAGAATACATAAAATGGATTATGAGTAAAACATGACTTAAAGAAACTATAACAAATTATATTCTGGACTGACCACACTACAAATGAGTCTGACGGAGGACAAACTGAATTTGGTTGTTGAATTGGAGTCAGATTCTCCATTGCCATTGGGTTGATTCACGAGACGTAATTTAAGGCCTTTAGAAATTTTTCAAATCATTTCCCTCTTCATTAGTATACTTTTAATGATTATACAAATGATATCATTTTTAAATTTGAGATCAGGATTCTACATTAATCATATTTCATTCATATTTTATAAGTTAATCATGTATGGTATGACACAGAGGGAAAATAATATTTTATTGTTTTGTTTTACATTTTATTCACCACATTTACAATTTATTATCCATCTCATGCTATGTTACTCATAAATTTGTGTTGGGAATCAGTGGTGGCTGGGTTGAACTGACCTATTGGATCACACTACTTTAATCATAAATGAAAAAAAGGTGTAGGTGGGAATGAGGCATCGAAGCAAAACAAGAGTGAGAATATGATTCACAAGGCAGTGCTTAAGTTATGATGGGGATGAAACCTGTCTCAGGTGTTGGCAGGGTTTCCATAAAGAGAAAAAAATTTGAGTTTTTCCCTGATTTCTTTGTTTACTCTCTGATGGATCCTTCAGTAATGATTTTTGTGTTGCTGGTACATATTCTATTTTTCATCTCCAAGTCGGATATTTTCTAATTCCAGATATTTGGGGAGGAAAGGATCAAGGATCTGAGCTCTCAGCTATAGACCAAGGCTGCCCAACAGTTCATGACCCCTAACACAAGATTCATGATATCAAAACCAGACAATGTTGTTTCTATCATGGAGACCGAAGCATGATCCTCATAGAAAGAAGCATAGGTTTATGAGAGTTGGGCGGAGGTGAAGAGCACTGATTTGGTGATGAAGAAGGCAGGTGTGTCAAGGAGAAAAGTCCTGAAGGTGCTCAATGAAAAAAATGGAGATGTTTTGATTGCCATAATGGTAACACGTAAATGTTGCGTCATAGTGGTAGTAAAAAATTTCTCATTCTTTTGATTTCATCTTTTGGGAAGAGTATCTTTTTATATATCTTAAGACCTCCATCAGTTGTTTTATACATTGAGTTGTACTGAATTATGAAGCGTAACTTTAAGAATCAAATTCATAGTACTTGTATTTCTAAAACATCCACAAAATCCCACAAAATAGTAATGCGGATACAGTTGGTTTTTACTTAAATATCTTTACAACACACAAAAGATGCACAACCTAACGGTAAGGCGTCTGTATCCATATCCATGGTTTTACATAAACGGTCATGAACATATACCATTAGTTGTGCCCCTGAACATCATCCTTTCATCCAAAGGTTCTATTATGGGGAAGGTGGTTTTGGAAAGGTGTTCCAACAACTCTATTCTGCATTGACCACACTACAGATGGGTCTGGCGGAGGACAAGCTGAATTTGGTTGTTGAATTGGAGTCAGATTCTCCATTACCATTGAGTTGATTCACAAGAAGTAATTTCAGGCCTTTAGAAAGTTTCAAATCATTTCCATTTTTAGTAGTAGACTTGTAATTATTACACAACTAATATAATTTTTAAATTTGAGATTAGGATTATGCATTGATCATGTTTAATTCATATTTCATATGTTAATCATGTTTGGTATGAGACAGGGGGAAAATAATATTTTAGTGTTTTGTTCTACATTGTATCCATCACATTTACAATTAATTATTTTTTACATCACATTATTGTTGTATAGTTGGATATTGTCCATATTTGGGTAGACAAGCATTGTTTTTCAACAATCATGAAAATAATATAAAAGAAGCATTGACCAGATTTGGAAAAATTCCTATAAAAATAAAAACAATGACTATAGTCATTTTTTGAAGTGTTCTAAAATTTTTGTTTACTTTGAATGTTGTTTTCTAGAAAGAAAATTACAGAATAACTTTATTTTTAGTTACATGACTTTCATTCTAACTTTAAATATTATAATGATCATAATTTGAATTGTCCAATTTCATCATTTTTTCATTCATGTAATTGATTTAGCTATCATGAATGCACAATATAAATTTTAATTCTTTATTAATTCAATTAAATATTTTCTACTATTTTTATGATTTCTTAACAATTTCTCTAACATATATAGTTGTATAGAATGATTTCATCTACATCTGAAGAATCCTCTATCAATTTGTTTATCTTGACTTTGTCATTATTTTGATCTCGGATGATGGATCCAAGAGTGCTGTAATTAATTCATGGGGTGGGAATATACTTTGCATTAGTGAGAAGAACTGGAGGGGTTGCATTTGTTTTTGCAGGAACAACATAACTTCTTGAGGTCCTATTTTTGAGATGATAGGAGGGAAACAAAGGTGAGGCCTCTTTGAAATGCTATGGATATGCTGAAGATACTCTAAATTCTAGCACAAAATCGTCCACCGTGGCCTCTCACTCCATCTAAAAGTAATTAGTTTTAGTGATTCTAGAAGACTCAACAGATAGTCCTTATCCTATTTGACATTGAAACTTTATGTAAATATAAAATTTCATATTTACATATTATTATCCAACTGTTTTCCTCTAATAGTTTTTATATTGTAGGCATGCATTTTATAAATTCTTGTAATTACACTATGAAATGCACTTCAGTGGCTGCATATACAGTTGTATGGATATTTTTTAAGTTGCATGATTAAATTTTAGGTAATGAATTTATATTTATGAGAGACCGACTCTTTCATATTAATTACTTTATGAATAAGACTTCACTTTAGAGTATGTACTTTAGAGTATGCAATATGTAGGTGTTTCAATATTCTTTAATTTACATATTTTTATAGTATACAACAATATTTGTTATGAACAAATATTATGCTAAGTGAATTAATTTATAAAAGGCATGTTTATTCATATTATATGATAAAAATTTGTATGTATACAATCACATTGTTTCATTAATTTTTGATGACATTTATATATATATTATGTATTCTATAGTCATGCATGTGTATATATTCTTTGAAATTACATTCAAAATACATATAATACATCTAGAATTATTACCATTTCTTTATTAATATTATGTATTCACATACCTATATTAACAATATATAGGATGTTGTTTTCTCAATTTATTCAGACAAAGAATCATTAATTAACTTTTATGATTAACTAGGTTAAATAAATTTACTTTCATCTGCATTACCTGTTTTCACTTATATAGAAACTTTCATATGCATTATCAATTTTCACTTACATAAAAAATAAGTGTGACATGACTACTATATGCGATCATGTAATCAATGTTTTTTCCATTATGAATTACCATTATGAACTTATATAGAATATAAGTTCATTCCTATATGCATTTATTTTCCAAAAAATCATATCGAAAAAAATCCAAATTATGTGTAAGTGAATGTGTAATTAAATGATCATGTTATTAAAATGCACGTGTTGGGTACTAAATATAGATATACAACCCAGGACTGTTGACATTTAGTGAAGAAACAACCAGATTCAATTTTCTTTATCTATTTTTTGATTCAATTTCATGTTGTTTAGTATTATGAAGTGTCTATCGACTCTCTGTCTTCATCTATTTATTTTATTCAATTGCATCTTCTGTATCATCTTTGTCTCTGATCTCTACGTCCCTCATTCCATATTGTTCCATATACATGATGAATAGTTTCACTCCATTTTCTTTTTTCTCGAACAACCCACTCATTCAATTTATTATTATTTCATTTATTGTCAGATTTCTCATTTTTATTATTACAACCATTGTGTAATCATTGGTTTATCATTCACTTTTTATTTCACTACCCGCATTACAGTTATTGTGATCGAAATTGAAAATGAATTCAAATATTCTTCCTCAAAATTTAAAAATTCATGTACTTTTACTCTATCATTTTTCTTTGTCAACTATTTGAATGGTGTATTTATATTCTATACACTCCTATTCCATTATCATACACCATTACATTCTAATTAAAATCTATTCAACATTACTATTTATTCTCAACTTTTATAAATATTAATCTCTTATTAAAAGAAAAAACATTAATCGAATACGTCGTGTGATGTGGAAAGAAGTCATCACGGACCTCAAAATTACATTTAATAACCTACACTAGCACAGTGGTGCAGGGTCGATCCACAGAGAAGGAAGATGAGTGAATTCTAAGGTTTTAAACAAATAAACTCCACTATTGTCAGCAGTGAAGGGAGTGAGCGTCTTCTTACTTTTAATATTTTTTTTAATTATGTATTGCAACAAGATGAGGTAACAAGTTTTTTACAAAGTGACTAAATATTAAACGAAAAAGTTGAAGAGCTAAAGAAATACAACAGGCTAACATTAAACAACAACAACAATGGAGCTAAGATCAACAGTTTTCTCAGAAATTCCAAACTTGATGGTTAAAAGGATAACTCTCCACTAAATTTAATTAAATCACACCTTAGAAATTGATTGAGATATCTTCCTTTCCAGAAGACACATCAAACAGAAGTATGACTTTTAGAGTTTTCCACTCTAAAGATCATCGTCTGTTAAAATTTTGAAAAAGAATACAGTTGAAGTTAAACTCGCCATAAAACTCCAACTATAATGACATTAACACATCAACAAAATGATGATCAAGTTCAATCTCGCCAATTGAACTTGAAACTATGAATGTTTTTATAGAAAGGTGTGAAAAATTTATCTTAACATCAGAGTTGATCTCACCGATTAATTCTAATGTCAATCAAAGAGTAAGGGAAACATTTAACAGATAAACCAACAAATTTTAAAGCTCCCAAGATAGTAATCAGATTATGTTCATAATGAAATCTAGCATTGAAAATGACCGAAAACAGAGTACAAAGATTAAATAAAGGAGGAGGAACTCCCAAAGTGATGCTCTACCTTCGGGCTCCTTAGTCTCCAGCTTGACTCTAATCCTGCTCCTCGGAGGCTGCTCTCGAATAGATGTGATTGTGGAATAAGAATTAGCCTCCGAATGAGAGTGGTGTGTTTGTCGAATGAATGAGAGTCCCCTTAATTCTCGCTGCTACTCTGCTTTTAATATCATCCGTTATCTACAACATGTCACCGCTCGCTTCCACCAACTCGAAAAATTCCTTCACTAAAGCAATACACGCGTGCGTTTTTTCGCGACAGGCACGTCGCACTAATTTTTCTCACGTAACTAACTCCCACGAAGTTAGTTAAGTGAATCTGGATGGGATCTCACTTCTCATATGAACCTGAAATAAAAAAATAATTATAAATACAAATAAAATAAATAATATATTATATTTATTTTATAAATTAAAGTTAAATTAAAAAGTTATTTCATGTTAATTTAAAGATACTTAAATTGATAATTATTATTACCATAATAACTATTAAATTTATAGTTATTAATTTATTATTAAATCTTTAATACAATTATTAAGTATTTCATTTATTATTATTAATTAAATTATATAATTAGTGTTAGTATTATTAACATTTAGTTAGTATAATTTAATAGAATTCTTAAATAAGATTAATATTAATTACTTAATAAATTTAATTATTTTATTTATTTGGTTGAAATTGAATTAAAATTAAACTGTTAAAAATATTTATATTAATTAATTAATAATTTTATTTATAAATTATTATTGTTTAGGATAAAATTTAATAAATTCTTATTAGTTATCTTATATTTTAATTTATAACTTATCTATTTATTAATATTATAATTGTTTTAAATTATTACTTTTATGAATTATATTATATTTATTTGGTTAATTTATTATTTTCTTTATCTTTTCTTTTTGTTTTATATTATTTTTTTATATCTTCACCCCCCAGTTTCGGCGCAAAGCAGGGGGAGGTTTCTTCTTCCTCTCGAAGGTTGCGGCGGCCTCCCACCCTACTTCCTTGGTGGTGCGGCAACTGCAGCAGCAGTGAGCTCCCATTACCGGCGACGCAACTCTTTAGAAAGGCAGCACGACATCCTGGCTCTCCAGATCCATTGCAAAAAAGGGTTCTGCGGTTCCTCCTACTCCTCCACAGCGGCTCGGTTCAACCAGGTGCGGCAACATGATCCTTCTCAGATCTTTTCCAGCAAAGCAGTTCCATGGCATCAATGGATCGGCAGCATATCTCCTGCAGCTCACCTTCCACCCTAGGTGACCTTTACTCTAGAGATGGCGAGATCGAGTCCAGCGGGTGGTGCAATGCGGACTCCTCCACAGTGTGGCGATGGTTTCTCCTGATACACGGTAGACATTCCCTCCCTCTACCAGTTCGGATCCAACTCTCTGTGACGACGTCGATTCACCCTCACAAATGAAAAAAAATGTTGTTCTGGTTTCCATCTGAGTTGATTATAGGTTTTAGATTTGAGTTTGAATATTTGTTTCCTCGTTTGGTTTTGTGGTGATTGTGAACCGATGGGAAGAATAACTGGTGGAAGAAGTGGTATGCGGTGCGTGAGGTTATGGTGAGAAGAGGAACAAGAGAGAACCAGTGGCAGGGGGTTGGAAATGATGTGAGCAAATCAGTGAGACAACAAGTTTGGATATGGTGGTAAAATTTATGGTGAGACCATGTCAAGAGGTTATGGTGCCACCGTAAACCTGCAAGATAAACAGAGAAAAATAAATTGAAACTCAAATAAAAAACTGAAGAAGATAATGAATTAAATCTAAATATAAATTAAAAAAAACAAAAATTTATGTACATCATAAACTTTAAATAAATTTATGAAACCCATTTAACTCGTGTTAAATTATTATTAACTTTAAAATATTAAACTAAAATTGGAACTATACTTAAAATTAAATTAAGAAATAAATAAATTATTAAAAGTTAGTATAAAATTTAAACATTTAAATAACAAAGTTAAATTTTTTAAAATAGTTATTGTATCAAATTAAATTAATTTAAGGTAGACAGATAATTATTATATTATTAAACCATTATGTTAATTAATGAAATTAAATTAAATAATTGCATTGAGTTTATAAAATCAAATTAATAAAAATTGAATTGTTTAAAAGACAACTAAAATTTAGATTAGGTTATATTAAATTAATTAATATTTAATACATTCAATGTTATATTAAGAATACATTAATCATGTACAATGGTCAAATTAGTTAATTAGTGTTATATTATTAATTTAGTAGACAAAAACAACTAGCTAAATAAAAAATGTTTAGACTATAAAATAAAGTATAACTTAAATTAAAAAAATTAATTCTTAAAATACACGATTAATTATAAAAATTGATTAATTGATAAATTTGTTTATAAAAATACAAAAGTGTTAATATTTAGTATAAAGTTCAAAAATAACCAATCCTCCTCCAATGGCCCGAAGGCCTTCATTTTTTATTGATTTTTTGATAATCCACCTTTCAAGGGGTGAGGTGGAACCCTTACAAGTCTTGTAGGCATAAGAATTTCATGGCCCATAGGACTTAGAGGAATTCATTGCCCGTAGACTTCAAACATTACATACAACCCAGACTAACTACTTGGAACTGCTCCTCCCCAACATCTTCATCGTGAAATATGCTCTCCACCTTCGCATGGCTATTTGGCTAGGCTTTCCCGTGCATGCACAGGCTTGTCCCGATGTGGAGAAACATGTGTTTTTAAGGTCACATACAATTCCCCCACAGTTAAGCATTGTTTGTCCTCAAATAATCTCATGTTTTATTATCTTTTAAAACAGATGTATGTTAATGATTTTTGTTCAAAATGTAACATGTCCAACAAATTGAAACAAAGTGCAGGAACATGTCAATAGGATTTTAGAAAATAAATTTCTCATATGAATCTTACTTAGAAAAAATACTCAAAGGTAGTCTGGAAAACTATGAATCATCAAGTAATGAAGATGTCATGCCTCTTATGTGATACTGCTTAGTGACTAACTTTAATCCAGACTTAAGTCAAAACTCCGAGGGTGACAAGAGGTAAAATATCAATGGAATTAAGACCTTAGCTGGGAAACTTTGTACTTTGATAGAATCCTAGGTTCCAAAAAATAAATATTTTTTTGTGAATCACCTTAATGAAACAACCTAAATGACTCCCATATAAACCAATCGACCCCTAGTTCATTTGGAATTCATCATTCTCCTCACCTTAATGAACTCATTTTTGACCCCAAAAACTTTATTTTATTTTTCCCAAGCCATGTATCATTGTGCTGAGCACTGTGAAATGAACTTATTCAAAGTTTATAGAGGGTTTATAGTAAACAGAAATGCACCCAGCATCTAGGGTCTCAGAGACTGACAGAGGGATCTCAGATTCCCAAATTACTCCAGTATCAAAAGTTTTATATAAAAACCATTTGCATTGGCTTATTAAGACGATTAATTTAAATAAATAACAAAGAAAAATTAATCCCCTAGGATCAAGACCAAACTTCCAGTTCCAAGGGATATGATCACAATTCCATTAAAAGGGTACCCATATTACTCTCAAAATTAGACTCTAAACCGGATTTCCACTAAATCACTAAGCAAGACCACTCAGAAATCATTCAACTGCATTAATTTCATATTCAAAACAAATATTAACTACCAAAAAGGTACTTATCCTAAGGCAAGACCCAATTGAGAACAGATTAAAGCCTAAAATTAAGAATGAATTTTGAAAACATTTACCCATTTTTTACAAAAATAATTAAGTTTCAGTGGGACTTGATGGGCTTTCAATTAAGAATAGTTTAGCACAGTCAATAATTGACCCCTCCCCCACACTTAAAACCCATATTTGTCCCCAAAGTTGAATTCTAAAGTGGAGAAGAATAATTTGATAGTTAAAGTTCAAAACAGACTTTCAATTAAGTAGATTTATGACATGTATAAAGGTCGCATTAAAGTTCAAATTTTTTTTTGCCACAATGAATAACATAACAGTAGGTTCATTATAAATTACACACATTAACATTTAAGTATAGTGACAAAGATTTTCAATATATCTCAAAAGAAGCATATAAGGTGTGGGTGCACAATTAATTGGGGTGAAAGAAAGTTAAGCAGAATTTATTCAATTAGATATTTAATAAAGCAGACAAAGTTCATGCTAAACACCCAACCCAAAGAAAATTCAATAAAAAATATTCCCAGCCTACATGTACCCCCCCACACTTAGTTTCATACAGTGAGAAGATTTTAATAACAATGAAATTCAGTTTCCAATAGTGAAGTACATGCAGATTTTTTATTTACACAGTGAAATATAGCAGAATTCCATTCCAATTCAAGTATAATTTTAAACATATGAAGAATTTGTATTTCAGTAGCAATGCAAGAAGCAGAATTTTATAGTTCAAGCATAATTTTAAATAGATGAAGAATTTTTTAAATCAGTAACAAGTAGAGAATAATTTTTCATGCAACACATGCAATAGATTTTTTAAAAGTAATAAGGAGAAGATTATGAAATAGAAATTTAAAAGTAAGATACTTCCCTGACTAGATTTTCCATTACTCCTTCAACAAGAGAATTAAACTCCTTAAATGAAATAGCAGCATCATCCTAGAAACATAGAGCATGTAAACCTGAAGCAAAAATCTAGCAGAGATAGAGAATATGGAGGACAACAACGCAACACTTTATTCAACACTAAACAGTACAAAAATGAAAACAATAAGGAGCATGGGTTGACTTCCATGAAGCACTGAATTTAAAGTCTATAGTTAGACTTTATTTAATCACAATTTTTTTTATTTATTAACACAACAAAGACCATGGGTTTCCTCCCATGCAGCCGCTAGATTTAGAGTCCCCATCCAGACTCACCTAGCAACTAACCGCAGTCACTAGGTGGATGTGGTTTCCTCAGTAAGAACCACCACATGTGTTTGGCCTAAATATTTTTAACAAAAAGATGAGATTTGTGGGAAACAAGACTCAACACATTAATAACTAAATTCTCATAGCCTAAAATAACCCCTAAGTGGCACCCATTAACAGTTGTGGGAATAGTGTTGTCCACTTCCCGAATAAGTTCATACATTTCAAGATTTTAATACACATGAAGGGACAACATAGAACTAGGTGTTACAAATGTTGTGGTCCCTGGCTAGGATTGTTAGCCCGCTGCCCGACTGAACCAATCCCACATCGGTTGTGGAAGGAGATTGGTGGGTGTTTAAAATCCCGTGCCTACCTTCCCCTCATCGACGCGTTTTAAAGCCGTGAGGCCCAAGGGAGAAACTGGGCCGGAGCGGACAATATCGATGGGCCAGGATTAACCGATCCCACAGTTGGTATCAAAGGGTGGTTTCGGGACCGCTGTGGGCTTGGGGGGGGGGGATTGTTGTGTGGAAGGATATTGGTGGGTGTTTAAAATCCCGTGCCTACCTTCCCCTCATCGACGCGTTTTAAAGCCGTGAGGCCCAGGGGAGAAACTGGGACGGAGCGGACAATATCGATGGGCCGGGATTAACCGATCCCACAGTGGGTGCATGGGAGGAGGAAGCTTGGTTGGTGTATCCTAGCCCTTGGGTGGTTCTTGAAATTCGTTGGGAACCAAGCAATTTTGAAAGGTTTTGTTCTCCGTTGGTGAATTTAGCAAGAGATTCCCTTAGATCTTTGATTGTTGATTCCAAGGAATCAACATTGGGAATGTTTTGTAATTTGAGGGACAACTCCTCCTTCTCTTTGAGAAGTTGTTCCTTTTCGGAAGAGAGTTTTTTGAAATTCTTTTTCAAAGCAACGAATTTTGAAGAAAGTTCGTGAAAACCATTTTCTAATTGGTCTCGCACATGTTGGAGTTCTTCGTATGACAAATGATTGAAAGAATTTGAAGATGAGGACGAGGATGAGGAATCGGAAGAAGTTACCTCGTGAAATGCCATTAGGCATTTTGTACCTTGGTCGCTCGAGGAGGAGGAGGAGGAGGATGATGAGGAGGTGTCACTCCATGTCGCCTTGAGGACCTTTTTCTTTCCTTTTTCCTTAGCCCGTTTCTTGTTGAGTGGGCAATCGGGCTTGTAATGCCCTTTTTGGCCACACCCGTAGCATTTCACCTTGGGCTCGGATTTTTCGGTGGGTTCTTGCTTTCGGTGCTTGCGGGATTTCTTCTTCTTGTGCTTCTTCATAAACTTGTGCATTTGGCGGGCGAGATTCTCCATTTCCGAGTCGCCGCTTGATGATGAAGAAGATGAAGATGATGATGAGGAGGAGGAGCTTACTTCTTTTTGTACCTTGAGGGCGATGTTCTTTGGTGTATTGATTGGTGTGCCCTCCTTTTGAGCTTGCCTCCTCATCGTGATCTCATAAGTCATGAGAGATCCGATGAGCTCCTCTACCGGCATATTTTTGACGTCCTTAGCTTCTTGGATCGCCGTCACCTTTGGTTCCCATGAGCTCGGAAGGACCCATAAGATCTTCTTGACCATCGTCTCGGCTGAAACATCATCACCAAGAGATTTCCTTCCATTGCAAATGTCAGTGAAGCGTGTAAACATATCGGTAATAGATTCGGAAGGATGCATAGTAAAGCTTTCAAAATCTTGTCTATACATGTCTAACCGAGTATCCTTAACTTTGTTAGTGCCCTCATGAGTTACTTCTAAAAGCTTCCAAATTTCATGTGAAGTGGTGCAAGTGGATACACGATTAAATTCATTCCTATCTAACCCGCAATGAAGAGCATTCATGGCTTTGCCATCAAGCTCAAAATTCTTAATATCGGCGGGGGTCCATTTGGATTCGTCGGGGGAAGACAAAGAATAACCTTGCATGACAATTTTGTAAATAGGATATCCTATGCTTCTTAAAAAAGTGGTCATGCGGGTTTTCCAATAATTATAGTCGGTCCCATCAAAAAATGGAGCCCGACCCAATGAGTAGCCCTCGGGGGCGAAAGAGGTTGAAGCGGTAGAAGCCATCAAACAGAAGGATCTTTAATTTGAAACCGTTTTAGGGAATTATTCAAACACGTCCTTTGATACCAATTGTTGGTCGGAAGAAGCAGGGAAGTGATGGCAAGAGGGGGGTGAATTGCCTTTTAAAAAAAGATAAACAAATTAAAATCAAAGTGAAAGTGCAGCGGAAAAAAAAGAGGCAAGACACACAAAATTGATAACGGAGTTCGGCCAAAACCCGGCCTACGTCTCCGCTCCTAACTCAACCATTGAGAGATTCCTACCGCTTGCTTTTCAATGGTTTTAGCAAGAAACCCACTAGGCTTTGAGGTAGCACTAGGACCTATTACAGCTTGCTTTTGGTGGTTAAGCAAGAACCCACTTGCTTTTAATGGTTTAGCAAGAACCCACTATCCTTCTTACAGGTGAAGGATAGCTCACCTATGTCACAAGCCTTTTAAAAGGAAAGGCTTGAAGAAACCTCTTCACACCTTAGTGGTGATGTGAAACCCAAAAGAAAGAGGGATGGGGAAGAGTTTGGGGTTTGTAGGCACAAACCCAATTTTAAAGCTTAATAAAAAATAAAACAATAAAAACCGTATGTGAGGAAGACTTGGGCGCCAAGGTATGATGGAGTTGATGTAGCGTGCTCTCCCAAGCTTCTTGAGGTGCTCCTTGGATTGGAAATTGGCTGGAGCACTTGAGGATCCTTGAAGGTGGAGCGCCGGAGGTTCGCCAAATGTTCAACAATATGTCCGAGCGCTTGGTATATGATCCGGTGGGTGTCAGGGGCTTCCTTGGCCTTTATTTATAGGCATGGAACCCTTGGGGAGTCTTCGGAGCCGTTGGAGAGGTCTTCGGAGCCGTTGGAGGCCAAAAGAAGGTTGACTGGTCAAAGCCAACGGCTAGTTTGACTGGGCTACCGGCTGGCCGGTGCAGGGCCACCGGCTGGCCGGTGCCTTGGCAGAGGAGAAGAATTCTTTTCCAGGCACCACCGGCTGACCGGTGCCAGAGCCACCGGCTGGCCGGTGGGCAGACAGTAGCTGTCACTATTCAGTCTGGGTGCCACCGGCTGGCCGGTGACAGAGCCACCGGCTGACCGGTGGAACCTGGCAGTGTGCAATGCCTCTGCCAGGTCCACCGGCTGGCCGGTGCTATCACACCGGTTGGCCGGTGGACTGAATTTCAGTCCACTTGATGTGATTCATGGCCCATTTCCTTGGCAATCTTTTGCCTATAAAACAAAAACACTTAAAACAATGTTAGACACATATGAAAGTGATTGTGATCATGAAAATCAAAGAGTGTGGGGTACAACAATCTCCCCCTATTTTGATGATCACAATCACTTATCTAAGCAATGTAAAAACTTAAATGAAAGGCATGCTTTAAATGATAAATTGAAAATAAATACTAAGCATGAGAGAAAAGATTCTCCCCCAATCAATCAAGAAATTTCTCCCCCTTTGTGATTATCAAAATAGGATACACCAACCAAGCTTCCTCCTCCCATGCACCCACTGTGGGATCGGTTAATCCCGGCCCATCGATATTGTCCGCTCCGGCCCAGTTTCTCCCTTGGGCCTCACGGCTTTAAAACGCGTCGATGAGGGGAAGGTAGGCACGGGATTTTAAACACCCACCAATCTCCTTCCACAACCGATGTGGGATTGGTTCAGTCGGGCAGCGGGCTAACAATCCTAGCCAGGGACCACAACAATCCCCCCCCCCAAGCCCACAGCGGTCCCGAAACCACCCTTTGATACCAACTGTGGGATCGGTTAATCCCGGCCCATCGATATTGTCCGCTCCGGCCCAGTTTCTCCCCTGGGCCTCACGGCTTTAAAACGCGTCGATGAGGGGAAGGTAGGCACGGGATTTTAAACACCCACCAATCTCCTTCCACAACCGATGTGGGATTGGTTCAGTCGGGCAGCGGGCTAACAATCCTAGCCAGGGACCACAACAATCCCCCCCCCAAGCCCACAGCGGTCCCGAAACCACCCTCTGATACCAACTGTGGGATCGGTTAATCCCGGCCCATCGATATTGTCCGCTCCGGCCCAGTTTCTCCCCTGGGCCTCACGGCTTTAAAACGCGTCGATGAGGGGAAGGTAGGCACGGGATTTTAAACACCCACCAATCTCCTTCCACAACCGATGTGGGATTGGTTCAGTCGGGCAGCGGGCTAACAATCCTAGCCAGGGACCACAACAATCCCCCCCCCCCCAAGCCCACAGCGGTCCCGAAACCACCCTTTGATACCAACTGTGGGATCGGTTAATCCCGGCCCATCGATATTGTCCGCTCCGGCCCAGTTTCTCCCCTGGGCCTCACGGCTTTAAAACGCGTCGATGAGGGGAAGGTAGGCACGGGATTTTAAACACCCACCAATCTCCTTCCACAACCGATGTGGGATTGGTTCAGTCGGGCAGTGGGCTAACAATCCTAGCCAGGGACCACAACAATCCCCCCCCCAAGCCCACAGCGGTCCCGAAACCACCCTTTGATACCAACTGTGGGATCGGTTAATCCCGGCCCATCGATATTGTCCGCTCCGGCCCAGTTTCTCCCCTGGGCCTCACGGCTTTAAAACGTGTCGATGAGGGGAAGGTAGGCACGGGATTTTAAACACCCACCAATCTCCTTCCACAACCGATGTGGGATTGGTTCAGTCGGGCAGCGGGCTAACAATCCTAGCCAGGGACCACAACAATCCCCCCCCCAAGCCCACAGCGGTCCTGAAACCACCCTTTGATACCAACTGTGGGATCGGTTAATCCCGGCCCATCGATATTGTCCGCTCCGGCCCAGTTTCTCCCCTGGGCCTCACGGCTTTAAAACGCGTCGATGAGGGGAAGGTAGGCACGGGATTTTAAACACCCACCAATCTCCTTCCACAACCGATGTGGGATTGGTTCAGTCGGGCAGCGGGCTAACAATCCTAGCCAGGGACCACAACAATCCCCCCCCCCAAGCCCACAGCGGTCCCGAAACCACCCTTTGATACCAACTGTGGGATCGGTTAATCCCGGCCCATCGATATTGTCCGCTCCGGCCCAGTTTCTCCCCTGGGCCTCACGGCTTTAAAACGCGTCGATGAGGGGAAGGTAGGCACGGGATTTTAAACACCCACCAATCTCCTTCCACAACCGATGTGGGCTTGGGGGGGGGATTGTTGTGGTCCCTGGCTAGGATTGTTAGCCCGCTGCCCGACTGAACCAATCCCACATCGGTTGTGGAAGGAGATTGGTGGGTGTTTAAAATCCCGTGCCTACCTTCCCCTCATCGACGCGTTTTAAAGCCGTGAGGCCCAGGGGAGAAACTGGGCCGGAGCGGACAATATCGATGGGCCGGGATTAACCGATCCCACAGTTGGTATCAAAGGGTGGTTTCGGGACCGCTGTGGGCTTGGGGGGGGGATTGTTGTGGTCCCTGGCTAGGATTGTTAGCCCGCTGCCCGACTGAACCAATCCCACATCGGTTGTGGAAGGAGATTGGTGGGTGTTTAAAATCCCGTTCCTACCTTCCCCTCATCGACGCGTTTTAAAGCCGTGAGGCCCAGGGGAGAAACTGGGCCGGAGCGGACAATATCGATGGGCCGGGATTAACCGATCCCACAACAAAGGGTGTGTCATTATTCTCATGGACATCTCTTCAGCTTCATCATTAATGTATTCAACTTCAAAGGTGCTCATGGGTGAGTTCTGATTAGCAGGCTCAAGAGGGAATTCAATTAAGTGCTGAACTGAATCATGGAAAATGGAACAAAAGTGTGATTCCCCCTCTGTACTACTATCAGTATCATGAAAAGGATCATCACCCTTCACATTTGAGTATTTAAGTGACAGATAGGGAAGAGAATTTATTTTATCACAAACAGATTCAGGTCTAACAATGTTGTAAATCTCTTCCAAAAGATCCTCATCTGTTAACTCACATTGAACATCTACTGCATCTATCAAATCAATTCTACAACCATCATCTAGTGTGTGTTCAACCTCTCTTTAAAGTTCAATTTCAAAAGGCTCACTTTCTAAAACCATGTCATTTGAGTGTTGCAATTCAATTTCAGGAGAAGAATTGTACAATTCAGTTTCAGAAAATTCAGTTTCCAGAATGTTCAAAATAAGACAATTCTCCTCAAGTTGGTTAGCACTACTTTCCATTTCATTGCACAACGTTTCAGAAAAGTGATTACAATGAGAATAGGGAAATAAGAATTCATCAGTTATCTGTTCTTCAAATATTATTCCATTTTTCTCATCATCCAACAATATTTCAGAAATTATTAGGTTTACAGGTTCAAAACATGGAAGATTGGTTATCATCTTAGGTTCAAAAATTTCAGATTCTTTAACTTCCAGTTTAAGGTTCTCTTCTAAACTGTTCCCAATATTTTGTTTAGAATAATTGTTCACAAATTCAGAAAAGTTGGGTGAAGAGTTTTTAACATTAAAATTTTCATTCTCAAATATCTCTTCTACCCGAATGACTTCCTTTTAAAAACTCATAAAACAGTTATTTTTCTCTAAAGAAGGGATGATGAAAAAAACTGGGTAATATTTTTCAATCTGTTTTAATTCATCTTCCGAATTATCCAATTCAACACCATTAAATCTCTTTTTGAGATTTTCAATGTTATTGTCTTGACCCAGTGAGTTGGTTATTTCCAGATTTAGTTCAACAGAATCATATTTTTCAAACAGAATGGTTTCTTGTATATTTTCACTATCACTTTCCTCTTCGATTTGATTTTCAAATCTTTTATAAACATTTTATTTTTCATTTTCTTCATATTCTTCTTGTTCTTTAACCATTTTTTGTAAATCCAATAGCATGTTTTTTTAATCTTTTCATTCTTTGATCTCGCTCTTGAGAATCTCTAAGTTGAATTTCATGGGTTTTAGTTAACCAATTTTTAATTAGTTTCACCCTAGCGTCCAATTTAGAATCAATTAGGTCAATTTTAGATAGGGTGTTAGGACAAGATTCAATGTTTTCATTTTATTCAATGTAATCATTTTTTTTTGTTGGTTATAGACACACTGTCAGGTAGTGTGCCCATAACAGCCACAACACACACAATAAGGCCCTAGTTGATCCCAGGTTTCATTAAATTCCATTTTTGAACTAAACCAGGTGAGGTTAAACACACAACAGTTCAAAGTGAAGCAGATTTTTCAAAATCAACACAAACAATAGGTTCAGTTCAAAGCAGAATTTTTTAAATCAGATTTTATATGATTTTTTAATGATTTTTTTACTTTTTTTTAGAATTTCTAAAACATAGAACACTCAATGTGTGCCTTCCACGGTAATGACGCAAAATTTTTATATGGTCGGAGGTCATCACGGCCCTCAAAATTACATTTAATAACCTACACTAGCACAGTGGTTCAAGGTTGATCCAAAGAGAATGCAGATGAGTGAATTCTAAGGTTTTAAACAAATAAACTCCGCTGTTGTCAGCAATGGAGGGAGTGAACATCGTTTTACTTTTCATATTTTATTTTTTATTTTTTTAATGATGTAGTGCAACAAGATGAGGTAACAAGTTTTTTACAAAGTAACTAAATCTTAAACTACAAAGCTGAAAAGCTAAAGAAATACAGCAGACTAACATTAAACAACAACAAAAAAGGAGCTATGATCAACAGTTTTCTCGTAAATTCCAAACTTTATGGTTAAAATGATATCTCTCCACTAAATTTAATTGAATCACACATTAGAAATTGATTGATATATCTTCCTCAACATAAGACACATCAAACATAAGTATGATTTTTAGAGTTCTCCACTCTAAAGATCATCGTCTGTTAAATTTTTGAAAAACAATACAGTTTAAGTTAAAAACGCCATAAAACTCCAACTGTAATGACATTAACGCATCAAAAAAATGATGATCAAGTTCAATATCACCAATTGAACTTGAAACTATGAAATTTTTTACAGAAAGGTGTGAACAATTTATCTTAACATTAGAGTTGATCTCAACGATTAATTCTGATGTCAATCGAAGAGTAAGGGAAAAACTTAACATATAAACCAACAAAGTTTAAAGCTCCCAAGATAGCAATCAGCTTATGTTCATAATGAAATCTAGCATTGAAAACAACCAAAAACAGAGTACAAAGATTATTGAAAGGAGGAAGAAGAACTCCCTAAGTGATGATCTCCCTTCAGGCTCCTTTGTCTCCAACTTGACTCCAGTCCTGCTCCTCAGAGTCCGCTCTTGAATATATGTGATCGTGTAATCAGAATCAGCCGCCGAATGAGAGTGGTGTGTTCATTGAATGAATGATAGTCCCCTTAATTATCGCTTCTACTCTGCTTTTAATATCATCCATCATCTACTGCATGTCATCGCTCGCTTACACTGACTCCAAAAAGTCCTTCACTAAAGCACTACACGCATGTGTTTTTTCACGACAGGCACGCCACTAATTTTTCTGACGTAACTAACTCCCGCTGAGTTAGTTAAGTGGATCTGGATGAGATCTCACTTCCCGTATGAACCTACAATAAAAAATAATAATAAACACAAAGAAAATAAATAATATATTATAGTTATCTTATAAATTAAAGTTAAATTAAAAAGTTAATTCAAGTTAATTTAAAGATACTTAAATTGATAATTATTATTACCATAAAAACTATTAAAATTGTAGTTATTAATTTATTATTAAATATTTAATAAAATTATTAATTATTTAATTTATTATTATTAATTAAATTATACAATTAGTATTAGTATTATTAACATTTAGTTAATATAATTTAATAGAATTCTTAAATTAGATTAATATTAATTACTTAATAAATTTAATTATTTTATTTATTTGGTTGAAATTTAATTAAAATTAAATTGTTAAAAAATATTTATATTAATTAATTAATAATTTTATTTATAATTTATTATTGTTTAGGATAAAATTTAATAAATTCGTATTAGTTATATTATATTTTAATTTACAACTTATCTATTTATAAATATTATAATTGTTTTAAATTATAACTTTTATAAATTATATTATATTCATTTGGTTATTTTATTATTTTCGTTATATTTTCTTTTTGTTTTATATTATTTTTTTATATCTTCATCCCCCCAGTTTTGGCGCAAAGCAGGGGGGAGGTTTCTTCTTCCTCCCGAAGGTTACAACAGCCTCCTCCCCTACTTCCTCGGCGGCGTGGAAACTCCAGCAGCGGCGAGCTCCCATTACCAGCGACGCAACTCTTTAGAAAGGCGGAACGACATCCTGGATCTTCAAATCCATCACGACAATGGGTTACGCGGTTCCTCCTACTCCTCCACGGTGGCTCGGTTCAACCAGGTGCGGCGACATGATCCTTCTCGGATCCTCTCTAGCAAAGCAGTTCCATGGCATCAACGGATTGGCAGTGGATCTCCTGTGGTTCACCTTCCACCTTAGGTGACCTTTACTCCAGCGATGACGAGCTCGAGTCTAGTGGGTGGTGCAAAGCGGACTCCTCCACAGCGCAGCGACGGTTTCTCCTGATACACGGCGGGCGTTCCCTCCCTCTACCGGCTCGGCTCCAACTCTCTATGACGACGTCGGTTCACCCTCACAAATGAAAAAAATGTTGTTCTAGTTTCCATCTGAGTTGATTATAGGTTTTATATTTGAGATTGAAGATTTGTTTCCTCGTTTGGGCTTGTGGTGATTCTGAACTGATGGGAAGAAGAACTGGTGGTAGAAGTGGTATGCGGTGCATGAGGTTATAGTGAGAAGAGCAACAAGAGAGAACTGGTGGCGGGGGATGGAAACGGTGTGAGAAAAGCGGTGAGACAACAAGTTGGGATATGGTGGTAAAATTTACGGTGAGACCGTGTCAAGTGGTTACGGTGCCACTGTAAACCTGCAAGATAAACAGAGAAAAATAAATGGAAACTCAAATAAAAAACTGAACAAGTAAAGAATTAAAACTAAATATAAATTAAAAGAAACAAAAATTTAAGTACAACATAAACTTTAAATAAATTTATGAAACCCATTAAACTCAAGTTAAATTAGTAGTAACTTGAAAATATTAAACTAAAATTGGAACTATACAAAAAATTAAATTAAGAAACTATTAAATTATTAAAATTTAGAATAAAATTTAAACATTTAAATAACAAAGTTAAATTGTTTAAAATAGTTAATGTATCAAATTAAATTAATCTAAGGTAGAAAGATAATTATTATATTATTAAACCATTATGTTGATTAATGAAATTAAATTAAATAATTACAGTGAGTTTATAAACTCAAATTTATAAAAATTGAATTTTTTAAAAGACAACTAAAATTTAGATTATGTTATATTAAATTAATTAATATTTAATACATGCAATGTTAGATTAAGAATACATTAATCATGTACAAAGGTCAAATTAATTAAGTAGTGCTATACTATTAAATTAGCACACAAAAACAACTAGCTAAATAAAAAACTTTTAGACTATAAGATAAAGTAGAAGTTAAATTAACAAATTTAATGCTTGAAATACATGGTTAATTATAAAAATTGATAAATTGATAAATTTTTTTTATAAAAATAAAAAAGTGTTAATATTTAGTATAAAGTACAAAAATACCCAATTAAATCATTAAAAGTTAATTAAAATGATGTGGAAAAACATGTGTTTTTAAGGCCACATCACCGTGCAATAGCATGGGTGAGTACTAGTTTTTATTAATTACGGCTTAAATTAATTTAATTAAGTGTTAAAACTAAATTAATTATTTGATTTGATTTTTTATTTTAAAATTAAATTAATTAATTATATCGAATGAATAAAAATATTGAATTAAAATAACAGTGGATTTTAATTCAATAAAAATTACCTCTATTATTTTAATTCAAGTTTAAATTTTATTTATGCATTTAACTTAAATACGCGAGTTATAGCATATTTGACTGGTTATAAGTCGTGGACCGAACAATGATTTTTTGGTGTGTTTTTATTTATTTATTTAATTATTGCATGGTTTGTAATAAGTAGTTAAATAAAAGGTGATGTGTGTGTCGTTGTAGTGTCATTGTATTTGTAAGGGTTTGAGTGTCCAATTCAAAGTTATATTTTATACTCCACGGTTCCCCTCGCCTGCAATGAGTATTGTTGTATAATGATAAGATAGGTAGTGACACATTTTTCTCTAAGTTATGGTGACACACCACACATGAGCTTGATGTATTAGATGGGAGGTGTTCCAACTCGAGTCACAAGTGACATGAATCAAGGTATATCCTCTAGGGCTTAGGTTGATCCAGTATTCACTCAATGGATTGATCATTATAATTGAATCATGATCAAGTTTTCATTTTATTTTTTTATGGTTTATTATTTTTGTGTATGTGTAGTTAATGTGTGAACATATATAATAATAAAAAAGTATTCATAGATAAACTGAACATGTGACACGATGAATTTTTCTATTTATTTCATAGTGAGTTATGAGTAAAATCACATAAAACATGCTTAAAAAATAAAAAATGATTTATTTATTCATATTAAAATACAAAACCCCTCAAAGAAATATTAATTCATTGCTTCCTTCCATCATTCAAATATAAAAAAACCAAATGTTTGAGGTTCTCTTTATGCCATAGCTGAAGGTTCCTCTTATTACCGGGAAGTTCTTATGAGAGTGTTAGTCAACTTAACTAAAGTGGTAGTGAGAATTATCCATAGCTAACTTGATATTATTTTAGAGGCAAGTGTTGAGTAAATCAAATTATGATTTTAGAAGTGGGAACTTCACTCAACAAATTAAGGAACCTCAAGTAAATGTGGTTGTCTAACCAAATGCTTACCTTTAAACCTCTAATTAGTGGCATAGCCAAATCTTGTAGATTATGAGGGGAGTTTTAGGGAACCTTGTCACTAGAATGATCTAGTGACAGAATATTCTAATTCTTGTAGAGAGGGTTCCTATAATTTGATAAAATATTGGGAGACATTTAATGATTTAATTATTTAATCAAAATGTCTAAATCAAAAATCAAGATAAAAGTACTAATTTTCTATAATTTATTTTTTGTAGAAAAAGAAAAGTTATACCACAATAAAATACTGTGATAAATAATGGAAAAAGTAAATGTCCACACTGTCATGAGTATCCAATAGTAGTACAGGCTTTTGTGAAAAATACTACGATATTGAAAATTCAAGATGTCAGTGTCACTTTACCTCTTAAGCCACCTCAGGAAGAGAGGGTGTAAAAATGATTATAAGAGACTGATGTATGTATCATATGATGGTTATTTTATAATGATATCATCAATATTTGATTCTATTTGTGGATGTTACATCAAGACAGGGATGTTATGACATTAAGTCTTATCTCTGATAAGTTTCTGAGGATAAAGTGAAGAAATATATGAATAAGGTGATGTTTACACTGGACATATGTAAATTGAAGTATGGATCATTATATTTCAATGGATATCATTCTCACATAATTTCCACCCATTTACTCATGTTTCGTTTTAGGTTATAAAAGAAGAGTATTAAGTAAGCACTTCATTATCAATTTAGGTAAGGTTCAACAAGAATAAAATTTAATCTTTAATTCTTATGGAGAACAAATTGAAAGACTATGTGAAAAGGACAATGGAAATTGGCACTACAAGGGAGCATTCACAACGTCATTCAATGAAATAGGTATTAACATGAGGTTATTTTAATTGAATATCGTGAAATAAAACAATGGAAGTTTAAATGAATCAAACTAAATTAACAAAGAAAGTAGTCACTTCTTCTTCAGGTATATTCATCACATAAAAACAATGTTTCAATCATAATTCTTGGGTATTTAATATAATATTCCTATCACATATTTTTATTGAAATATAGTAACCAAGTTTAGAAACATTTCTAGAAGTCATGTTTATTCTCCAAGCAGCCGAGAAAGGGTGATTCCTAAGTCAGCAGTAAGAAGCACATAACTTATATATTGCAAAGTTAATGATTCTTCTAAAACTATAATTGAGTATAACCAAAAAAAATTCTCATGTGTCATTCAGACACATGGAGAAATTATTTTATGTTTAGGAATGAATTTTGTTTGTATTATCACATACTCAATCCATAGTTCAGTGATACTTGAATCATGGGCAATAAGTGATGAATATAAAAATTAACACTTTTATACCCAGTTGTGGAAATATAATTCTTTTTATAAAGAAAGACTAAAAGTGGACATCAAGTATATACCCAGTTTGGTATTTAGGCTTGGTAAGGCTAAACACCATTTGTATTATCGATGTCTTTATTTTGGATGAAAAAACCTTTAGAGATAAAGGTATGCCACCAAGATTCCATAATTAGTTCATCTATAGAGTGTGAACTATTCCAAGAGTAAGCTAGAGGTATATATAATTCATAATATTCCTTTATTTAATTAAGGAATGATAAAGTAAATTATATGCATGGTCAGAAGATATAAGTTTCCTTGGGTCGGGATGCTAAAGAATATTTTGACCAAGCTTTCATCGATCAATATAATGTAGCGTGGAATAATTTCTAAACATACATTACCATATCTATATCACGACATTGATGTTAATGAGGAGGATCAATGATGAAGTCTTACATGTTAACATTTATCGACAAAATATAGCATAGAGAAATTCATAAACACACATTTTATACATCAGAGTTATGATGTAAGTAGTGTCAATGTTGCAACTTGCAAAAACATCCATCATATTTAATAACATGATTTTCAAATAACAGCGATGTCCCATAATAATATTCCAACTATTATGAATAATGGATATCATCAAAATCCATTATGTCATCAGGACATGTGTTAGGATGCAAAAAGTTTGTTTTGATATAAAAAAAATCGCATCAAGAAAAACACATTGTGCATTGATGTGGCCTTAAAATTGATGATTTTTCCACATCTTTTATTTAAGTTTTTAATGATTTAATTTTTATTTTTTTGATTTCTTACTAATTAATTTTATTTTCTTAATTTAATAATTAAATTCTTTAATTAATAAATTTTATCATTAATTTTTCATTTTTAGCCTTTAAAATTATTAATTTAATCTCTCTTTATTTTTCTTTTTATTTCTTAAGTCGTGTTTTGAAATGTTAACTTTATTTTTAATAATTAATCAATTGACCAACCCATCTTTATTTAATGAAACTTTAATTAAATTTTTAATCTTTTAAATGTGTTTTATTGAAATAAATTAACTTTAATAATTAATTTTCATTCATTAATTTATTTATTTCTGAATAAATTTTAATGTTATAATTCAATTTTTAATTCTTAAGTCTAAAATCTAAATTGCTCTGCATAATAGTTTAAGAAGTTTGTTAAATTAATTTTAGTTTTTCATTTATTAATTAATTCATTTTACTTTTATTAATTCTATTTTTTATTTTTTTAGATTTATTTATTAAATTAATTTGAATAAGTTTTTAATTTTTTATTTTCTTTAAGCTTTTATTGTTATAAATTTTATGTGTTAAATGTTCATTTTTTTTGTTTTTGTTTGAGTCGCCGACACCATGCCAGTGTCATGGCCTACAGATGCAGTCACTTACCGACACCTTCCATCGCGACTTACCAACACACCCACTCCCCCTAATGGATTACAAAAAAATGATTCACTGACGTCTTGAGTTACTAATATCCTTATAGATACCACCTACCGATGCAGTTTGACCTCACCTATCGATGCCATGTCTGTCTCACCGACACCCTTACACCTTTGTCTCACTGCAGTTCGATTTCCATTTCTTCACCTACTAACATCCCTTCCTCAACCTACCGATTCATCCTCCCCTACCAATATAAAGACACTCCATTATCTATCAATGGAATTCCTTTATCCATCACAACACCAGTCTCACTGTTGCTGAGCCTCACCAGCAACCCACCATTCTACACGTCGGTAAATCACACACACCAGTGCCACAACTTCTTACTAATGTTGAGTCCACATTTCCTGCCACTATCAACCAAAACACAGCTACCCTCATCATGATCCACCCAACCCACCTTGAATTGAACCCTCACAATAAAACATTTCCACACTGACACACCGCCACGGTTGGAGGACTCGTCGCCGTCGGTCAAGCGGCTTCTTAGAGAACCCTTAGAAACCTCCCCTCCCCCCTATGCAGGGTAGGAAGAAGAAAGGGGGTGGAAATGAAATAAAAATAATATTTTAAATAATAAAAAAAGATAAAAATTAAATTATAATTAAATAAATAATTAATAAAAAAAATATAAAATGATTTAATTTAATAAAATATACAAAACTAAAATATTAATAATAATTTATAAATAAAATTGATTATTAAAATTAACTAATTATATCCAATAAATTTAAAATAGTAAATATTTTAAAAATTATAATAATAATAAACTTATTAAAATTATTAATTAAAATAAACATTAATAATATTATTAAATAAAATAAACTGACCAACTAAATAATAAATTATAATCTTCATATAATAATTATCTTTAACAATGTTAGTTAAATAAATATTATAATTATTAATAATTGTTCTAAATAAAATTAAATAAATAAATTAATTAAAATATTTATAAACTATAAACAATATTAAATAGTAATATAACATTAATTTATAAATAATAATAATAATTAATTATATAAGTAAATTGATCTCATTTTCATGTTTTTAACTGTTTTAGTTGTTTTCTATTTGAAGATTTTTCCAAGGCCCAAAATCCATCCAAATTCATTTCAACCAACTGGTTGGGAGTTAGTTACAAGAGTTCTGATATTATGAAAAGCTTGTCAGACAAAAATGCTTGTGTGTGGTTACTTTGAGAAGGACAACTTAATGTCGGTGGACAATATGGGTGACCAACCAGGAAGTGATAGATGATTTAAATTCACAATAGTAGTTCAAGCAGAGGGGATAATCATTCATTTTCAATTCATGACACTTTCACATAGACCACCTTAAGTTGTAGAAACACTTTTCGTGGAGAATACAGAGAGGCAAGACCTAGAGACACTGGGAGGAGTAGAATAGAGCAGCAACTCAGAAGATTTACAAGGGGAATTCTTATCCTTTTATTTCCTTTCGATTTCCTGTAATTGAAATTGTTAATTATTAATTTCTACGAAGAATTCTGAGTAAATGTTCATGCTTGGGGGAACTATAATTTGTTGGTTCATACTTTCCTGCTTCTTTACAAATTTTCATCATCATGATTTGGAATTAATCAGCGAGATCAGTTCCCAATCTAAATTTTTATTGTTTTTGTACCTCTTTCATTTAATTTCATAACTCCATGATCTCTTGGAGAGAAAGATCATGGATGAATCTCTAAAATATTATTTTTAAAACTGTTTAAATCGATCAAAAACATTAATTCAAACAACATTATTTTCAAATTACTTTACAGTTTGGTGTTTCTAGTTGTGGTGAATTTATAGAATCACTATCTATGTGATTATTCTTTCGGTGAGGGAGAGTGATCCAATCTTTTTAGAGGTTGTGAACTCAATATAATTTTAACAAAGAAGTTATCTTTTTAACCAGTGGTTTTAGTTTTTCCCAGAGCAGTTGTCAAGAATCTTGTTCCTATGTCTCTGCCTTTGTTGTTTTCCTATCATTCCCCCTATATCAATTTAGTTATATTTTGTTTAAAATTAGCATTTTCATTACGTTCTTTACATCAAAATTCAAAAAAATTGTTTAAAACATATATATTTCTACCCACTGCTGACAATAGTGGGGTTGATTTTTTTTAAAAAAATAAACCCCTAAAACATCATCTTTTTCCTTGTGGTTTGACCCTTCACTATTGTACTAGTGTTTGTTTTCAAATTTAAATTTGAGGGTTGTGACGACCTCCAACCCTATCATGCATCTAAAGTAATAATACTAAACGTTTATTAGGATATTACATAAATACCTAAGATATAAAATTGGTAGTCAAGTAATAGAATACATTTCCATATAAAGGTAAACATATCTATTATAGATAGTGGGATCTAGATTGACTTGGGTTTAGTTAATGATTGAGATGCACATATATTTGGCATAAGAACTAGTTCCACAAGTGCATGTGGAACGGGAATGTTCTAGAGACACATATTATGTAGGAAGGTTAAAACCATAGTGATTGTTTTTTATTAATCATTCTTAGTGATTAATTATTAATTATGAATAATATTTCCTATAAGTAGAAAGTATATGGAAATCAGCTAATATTGACAAGGTTAATAAAATTTAATAATGGATTTCATGTATCAATTTGAAAAGGGGCTTATTATTTTGAATACTATGGTGGGTATTCAAATGAGATGATACATGGATGGTACAATCATTGTAACAATGAGTATCAATTGGTTACACTAAGTCATTGTGCCTAAATCCAATAGAATTTTACTAGTCATAGCTAATTTTTAATATCATTTAATTGGACATTGGATTTCAAGATCAAATTATGTGGACGATGTCTATACGATGCAACCAGAAAGGGACGGTGACCCCATAGGAAGCCAATAAGGGTTTCTAATTACCAAAATCTAGTTCATGATTAAAGTAAGAAACAAGATATTAGAACAACCATTTGGAATGAATTGATACCATGTGTCTACCATAGGTTAGTGGGAGCACCATTTTTTTTCAAGTGAAACACATTCGGAAACATATGGAAAATCACTATTAAAATTACAATTAGTTAAGACCAAAATGAAGGAATCAATTCTCTAGTGATTCACTTAAAGTAGCAACCTAAGTTCTAGGGAACACGATCTACTAAGACAGATATAAATGTTTCTTGGACCTAGTAAATTGTACATATAGTGGCATGGTGTTGAAAAATACCTGTTCAAAAAAATTCAAGTTAGAATTGTTTCTAGTGTCAGATGGAATAATCTCTATAGGTTTACATGTCTTGAACATGGGAGGTGATAAATGTGGTGAGTTGAAATCAATACGATTAAGCGATGGATCAATCACGTATGACATGATATGTACAAGAAATTATATTTATGAGATATACTTCATAGTAGTAAAATATCAGTTGTATCTAGAAGTACTATAAGGTATGCAGTCAGAACTATCCCTTTGTACTTCAGAAAGTACAAAAGATATGTATCTGGTATGTGGAGAAGAAAGGATCCTAGTTTTCATGGGACAAAAACTAGTCTTCCTTAGATACATATGATATAGTATCATATTTAGGGTAAAGAGTTAAGTGATACAAGATCATATGAGATAGTGGTAGCCATACCTACAAATACTGAGTATGTTGTAGCTTTTAAGGCAGCTAAGCAGCAGTTAAATGCATCGATTTTTTCCAGTTCTTGGAATCACACCAAGTAAGTAAAGGATTATAATAATTCAAATTATGATACTCTTACTAGCCAATATGTCAAGTTATGATCGTAGAAAAAATGTTATACTCAGGGATACCATCTCTTGAGATATTATACTCAAGGAGATGAGGTCGATATAGCATAAATTCCACATGTTGAAAACATGGAAAACCCATAAGAAAATGTTGTGTCTCAATAGAAACTTGATTTTAATCATGTGATAGTTAATAAGTATGTTTAGAAAGTTGGCTCTAGTGAAAGTGGGAGTGTCATAATAGTGGGTTCCCTAGACCCAAATATGTAGTACTTTTGATTACCATATCATGTATATAGTTAGATATGCATGATGTACCCTTACCATTATTGTGTAGACTTTGTTTCCTCTACTATTGAAATGGTAATGTCTATAGATTAATTTTCATATCAAAAGGTTATAGTAGATCTCAGGCTATAATGAGAACCTTGAGATACTATGACATTAATCCTAAACATATGTCATATGGTCTAGATAGATCTTACTAAATGGACATAGTAGATATATGACTATCATTTGTTTGGAGATCATAAGAGTTGATACTTCTTCTCATCATGTTTTCACTTGGTGATCTCCAGTACTGACATTATGAGCACATGCCCGCAAATAGGAACACCACATGTTTTTGAGTTTCATTGGATGTTCCTATTTATGGACATGTGTAATGGTCTCCTGAATAGAGATCATTTTCAATGTGGTCCATTTGATTGTGTACTTTGATCCAAGGCAAAAACCATGATAATGAAATTGTAGTGACGTAGCTTGTGTTGGGTGCGTCATTAGTGGTATGACATTGGTTGAATGGTCAAGAAAAAATTTGTCACTTCCAAGATAAGGAAGTAATATATCTTAGTCCTGATTGACCATGATGGTAGTACCTTGATAAATCCATTTCCTTGGTAGTCCAAGGTAAATCCTTTTAGTTAGATCAACATATAATATATTAAGTAAAGGACAATGACACGGGTGTGAATCTGGATTTATGAGATATTAAAGAAAGAGATATTATATTACATAGTGAATGTTTGTAGGTTGGTTTTCATTGATATGAATATTATTATATCTTTAGGGACCTTTATGGGTTTCTATAATCATCTCTTGGTCTATGAATATTATTCACTACTATTGAGATAAGGGCCTAGAGGGTCACATGCAATAGTATATTCGAAAGTCTTCCCTATTATGGTAGATAGGAATTTTGTAAATGGTAGACCCACCACTATGGTTTGGGATATTGTTCAGGGATATACGGTCACCAAAGGAATAAATGAATTCATATTATTGAAGTTATTAATAATTGGTATTTAATTTATTTATTATGAAATACATTATTTAAATTAATAATAGTTTAACATATTCAAAGTTCATTTAATATTTGTGAGAAAGAAGAGTTGAGTTAATGGATTGTGTTTTATCACGTAATATATTTATTATATTAAAATAAAGTGATAAAAATATAAATGATATTTATGATTCAGTTTAGTAGTCATGAAATATCATTTATTTAATGAAAAATAAATTTTTGGGTATCATATGTTTATACTGAATACTTATCTCCTCCCTATAAATAAGGAAAAGGAATATCTCTCCAAAACTATTCACTCCATAAATGGTGAGACCCTCTCTCTTTACTCTCTCTTGATTCCTAGAGAGAGAATATATGTTTCTAGGTGATCGATCACAATTATTCTTATTAGATCTATGAGACAGAGAAGTGGTGATAATCAGGATGTCGAAGGCATTGTCAGAACTCTATGCTAGCGCCCAGATTCAGATGATCGACGTTCCTGTAGACTTTTAAAGCATGTGTGGAAGATCTAGAGGGATTCGACTTTAGATCCTTCAAGAAAAAATCACTAGTGATAAGTAGACGTCAAGAACATCTTCATATCAAACCAGGCACTTCTATTTTTTATTTTTGTGTTTAAATTATTCATGTGATAATCGACATGATAATACTAGGTAGAGATTCATCATATATGACATAATAATGTTGATCGTTGGTGTAAAAATTTTAAAAACACATTTTTGGGGATTCTGTTTCATTCCCAATACCTTCACTGGTTCTAGATACACCAACTCAAAAAATAGGTGGAGTACTCTAGAATGGTATGCTCTCCTTTCTCCAAGGTTGGAAACTCTTGGGTCTTATCCATGCGTAAAGTCTTAGGACAAAACTGAAGATTAAATATTTTCTTGAAAGAAACCTAGGTAAGACCCTCATTCAAATTATCTTTCACTATATAGTCCTACCGTCTTCTTCATGGTCCCTTGAGAATATATGTGTGAAAACCCATATGAGAATCATCAGGAGTCTTTAAAAAGTTGAATATCCTCTCAATTTTATCAATCCACTCCTCTAATTCTTGGGTTCCTTTATCACCATGGAATAAAGGTAGAAGCTACATGGTAAATTCTGATCCATGATCCACTACTCACCCCAAGTTCATGGTTCCCAATGAACCTAGAGTCTCAATGGTATGGATAACCGCTTCAACCAGAGAAGGGTCCACTGTAGGATCCTCCTACAGAACCTACCTCGTGGTTTCCTCTATCATATTTGGAAGAGCTCTTCAAGGAGGAACTATCTATTAAACACAATATAATAACCGACCAGTCATGAGAAAACTTTGAAACAATTGAATGAACTTCTATAATCCAAGAAATGATTTAAAGTGAAAATAATTTAAATTAATTATGAATTATTCTACAAAAGGAAACACCCTTTGAAAGGAAAAAGTCCATATAAATAAACTCCCACATAGTTTATTCAAATGACCTTACACACACCAAGTCCCCAAACTTAGTAGATAGGTAAATTTAAATAAACTTCTAATACAATTCATTCAAATGATCCTAAATACTAGGTCTTGGACTTAGTAAAGATTTTATGACCACCCATGAGAACTTGAATTCAGTCATAAGAGTGAGTTGAACATGCCCCTTTTCAAAACACACCATCCAAATTCCAAAGATCCTACTCCTATTTACCCAAGAAGAAAAACCAACTCAGGTAGTAGTGACACACTTCGGGCTAAGTAACCCCTCTGATACTGAATTGTAACAGACCAACCTGGGACATCCAAAAAAATCACCCAAGTCATCCCATTATAGGGTGAGGTATAAAAAATATAACAAAAGAATTTTTGAATATAAGAAAAACAATAAACACAACTATAGTGAAAAGTAGAGAAAATGGAGATATAACTAATCCAAATAGGCTAATCTAGTAAGTATGACAGGTATAGACTAACAAGTATCCATTTGAAAAATCCTAAAATAATCTTAAAACGAAAAGTCACATAAAGAGAAGCCAACATGCTACAGAATAACCTTCCTTTAACCAGTGTACTACCAAACATGGTCTAGAAGTGCCCAAATTCATAAGTATGGTGTGATAAAAAGATACAAGTATGAAACAACCAAATAATCTATACAAGTTCTAATATCAAGAATTCATAAGTTCTAGCTTCATAACAAAATATTTTTAAATGAATTTTTATAAATTAAAAAAAATTTAAAATATTTCTCATACAATCCTTGGGTTTTCCACAAATTGCATATCATGTTTTCCAAATATAGAAACATGCCAGTCATAAAACAAAGAAGGTAAACATACCGAATATAAATATACATGTGATCCAACATACAAGAAATAATCTATCATGCAATAAATAACAAGAAACAAAATGCACCTTCCAGTTGGTCTCTAGCCTATGGGACAATACGTACTAGATACTCATGAGTATACAAAGGAATAAGGTTGGATCAGATTAATATCGAGTCCTTCCACAGTCCATCGATACACATGAGGCTACCTCCTAGTGGTGTCACAAACACTAAGGATATCTCTATCTCTTTCTCGATGCACCAAAGGTTCCCACTATGAAATGTTTTTCAATTTATATTTTAAAAACCATACTCAAATTTTTTATAAATCCATTTTAAAGATAATATAATCTACTTCAGGGTTTGAAAATCTATTTTTCTCCAAATCAAGGCAATTCTATTTTCAAAGAAAATACCCCTCTAAAACACAAACTTATTCCCTTTATAATTTCAAAACATGCAATTCCATTTCAAATATCGTGGATTTAATAAGAACAACAAGAAATTAAAGAAATTATAATGATTGAATATATCTAACTACCTCAATGACGTAGAAAACCTAATCACCATTGGAAATTGGGATTTAAAACCACAAGATCTACCTTTGATATAAAAGGCACACCAATAAACTAGAAGGGATTGATAGAAACTGCAATCTGATCACAAAACCACAACCAAACCATAACCACAACCAAAAACAAAGAAGAACTAGCACTAATATAATTTCAAGTATTTGCAATGGGACATTTGAAAATTACAAATTTCTCATCGCAAATAGTCTGCGAACATCACCTATTTGCGATGGAGGTAAAATTTCTTAAAAAATAGTAACTATTTTCAACAAATTTATAAATCCATCGAAAAAAATCTTGGCGAGAATTTTCACCACCTAGCATGAAAATCATTCTTGATGGGTATTTGTGACAGATTAATCAATATGTTGAAAATTCCCTTCAAGTCAACAATATTTGTGATGGGAATTGAATTTTTTCACAAATAATTTTCAATAAAAACATTATTTGCGATGTAATTAATTCTATTGCAAATATACCCTCACAAAAAGTATCGGGATTTAGCAGGTCGTGCCACTCCTTTCTTCTTCCTCCTATTTTCTTCTTCCTTCCTTCCCTCTCCCAAAGGTAGTGAAACACTACCGACCCCCCCGCTCCGTGAAACTCTATAAATCCCCATTTCTTATGATTTTTGACTGATTTTCCACCAAAACTCCAAGGAATGGACTCTGCTTCTGTAATTCATCAGTTTTTTTCATTTTTTCATTAGATTGATAAATTGAAAAAACCTAGGTTTAAAATTTTACCCTATTTTGATGATTTATTTGACATGTAGGTTTAGTCTAAATTTATTATTGCATATTTGAGTATTTTAATTACACAAAAAATGGTTTAATTTTATTTACAGTATTTTTCACAATTTTTTATCTTTAAACTGTATAGATTTTTTTGGGTGTTTAGGGTTGTTTAAACATTATTATTTTATATTATTTGAAATATGATTATTATTAAAATATGTTGGAATTTTGTATTTGTTTACAAATATAATTGTTTCTTCAACACTTAGATTTATTTTGATTTTCTTTATGTTTTAGGGTTACTGTAAATTAATTATAATTTTATCTATTCTTTGTTGTGTATTGTTTTATTGGTTTTATTATTCATTTCACTTGTTTTTGGGTTCCAATTTTTTTATTGTGCATGTGTGTATGAATGTATAAATATTTGTAATGTTTTTTTTGTGTGTGTGCATAATAATAATATTTACGTGCACATAATGTTTTTTTATAATTATATTTTCACACACATAATATTTGTTTACAGTAATATTTATCTATAATAATATTTTTTTATAATACTTTTTTTAGCGCACATGCATGCATGTATGTATGTCTAAATATTTTTATGTCTAAATATAATTGATTGATTTTTAATAAAGGTGCTAAAATTAATTTAAAGAAAACATTTTAATAAAACATTATTTATAAGATTTTTTTATTAAAAAAAGTCAATAAATTATATAATTGAAAAATAATGAAAATTTAAAATTTGTAATATTTTGTTAAAACCTATTTTATAATAACTAGGATATTTTTTGTAATATTTTGTAAAAAAATACAACAAATATAAAGATTTATTATAAATTTGTAAAAAAATTTAATTATTAAAAATGTAGTATTAATTTAAATATTAGAAAAAATAATAAATAATTTATAATATGTAATAATTATTGATTCTTTATTATTAATAAATTGTAAATATTAGTGGTAATTATAAAATTATAATAATTTGTATAAAAATTATAATAAAATATAACAATGTTTATAAATTCATAATAATTCGTATAAAATGTTGTATTAATTAAAATAATTAGTATTAATATGTCATATAAATGGTGTAAATACACTTGACTCAAAAAAATATAAAAATACATCTAGAGTAAAAATTATTAACTCAAAAATTATTAATTATAAATAATTATGAATTCAAATTAATTATTAATTAAAAAATATGAATTCAATTTTATTTATAAATTATTTATATAAATTATAAATTCAAGTTAATAAAAATATATATATATATATATATTTATATAGATGTGATAATTTTATAATTGTTTAAAAACCAGTTATAATATATTTGATGTATTTATATTAATTAAGAAATTGTGATATATATATAGTAATTGTTGACGGGAGATTGGACTCTGAGCGGCGGGGGTCTTTGAGCGAATTTCTTCTAGGATTTTCTTTGTGGGGGCCCTTCTCCCCCCCCTCCTCTGGCGTTTCTAGATGGCTCAGCATCGGCTTATCCTAGATCCTGCTTTGGAGGTAGTGTGGCTCAGGTTTCTTGCGTGCCATGATGGTGGATTCAGGGTGGCTCAGCGGCGTCGGAGGATTCGGCGTAGATCGTTGACCTCGGCCTTCTGTGTTGCTCGGGTTGCCTCCGGCGTGTCTAGACGGCGTGGATCCAGTGTGGCTCGACGTGGTTCGACGGTCTCAGTGCGCTTCAAGTGCGGATCGGGTGGGGTGACAGCTCGAACCAGTGATGGCTCCATCATGGTCTTCTGAGGTGGCTTGTCATTGGCTTCCAAGTGGTTCGGAGGGGGGAGGGTTCTTTTACCTCCAGTTTCTATGCATCTCTTGCAGGTTTGTTGGTTGTTTTTATGAATTGGTGATGAATCTAGCAGTTTTTTGGATGTGTTTTGCAGCGTCACATGCTGGTATCTCTCCCTGCTGGCCGAACGTGGCAGGGCTTGGTGGTATCTCTGGTGGAGGCGCAGAGGTTTCTGAATGATTTGAAGGTTTGATGATTTATGGTGATGAATTTATGTCTTCTTCAAATGGTTTTTCCGTGGTGTTTTTTTTCAGTCCTGCGGTTTGTGGTTTTAGGCGCTTTGCAACCTGTTCATTTACTTGGGACTGCTCCAGATGAGGTTCAGAGCTAGAGTTTCATTTGGTCATTTCTATATGGATTTGGACATTCGAGAGGGTATGAATCTGTCATTGGTACCGGACCCGTGCATTTTTTCATGGGACAACTTCCCATGCAGTGATGGGTTGGTGGAACTGGTCTTCATGTTTTTGATGCTGGGTAGGAGATTTTCTCTGTAGTCTTGAATGGTTTGTTTGTATTTGAATTTTGTATGTGGAGACATGATTGTTGGTATTGCCTTTGATGTCATTTTGGGTTCCCCTACCCCTTAAAAGGGGATTATGATAATAAAAAAGTAATTTTCAGTCATATAGTAATTGTTAAAATTTTAATAATAATTTAAAATAATAATAATAATCATTACATTATTTATAATAATTTAGATAATTTATCAAATTGTAATAATAGTAATCATTACATAATAAAATTGTAATAATAAAATTGCAATAATAATTTATGAAATTATGATATATATATAATCATTACATAATTTATAATAATTTAAATAATGAATAATAATCATTACATAATAATAATTACATAATTTGTAATAATTAATAATAATCATTACATAATTAATAATATTCATTACATAATTTATAATTAACTGTGATATATATATAGTAATTATTAATTAATTAATAATCATTTCATATAAATGTTTAATTAATTAAAATAATCCATATTAATATTTTAATATATATTTATATATACAAATAAATAATTATATAAATAATATTAATAAAAGATTAAAAATGAGACCCCCATGTCTAATGTAACGAAACAGTCGACGCTAACGAATGTTACATCATGCCTAGGGTAAACCCCATATCCCAGACCCAATGGTGATCTTTAATTTATCATAAAATACATAGTCTGAAAGATATATTGAATTTTTATAATAATTTATAATGAAAATATTAAATGAATTACCCTTGCCTGCAATATAACTACCCAACGCTCACAAATCTAGTTTCGTGTCTTGGATAAACCCCACATTCCAGACCCAACGATGATCTCCAATTTTTCATATGTGACATCGTTCAAGAGATATTCAATTATTTTCAAAAAATAGCATGTGTCTTATATAATATATTTAATATCTTTATTTTTATCTACACCGAGCCTCTACGGGTTCCGTAAACAAGTGCTAACCCAGTGCCTCACTCTGCACATATTTCATAGAATATTTCAAGATGGAAAAATATAATAAAAATTTGCAACTAGTAAAAATGATCATAAATAATTATTCTTATTCTTGTTTTTTAGATAACTATGGACTCAGGAAGTAGACAACATTATCTATTATGTAATCGTGTATGTTCAAATGACTAAATCTTATATTATGGTGAATATGAATATTTTTTTAATTATCCAACATGTGGAGAATCGAGGTATAAAGAGGCACAATAAGGAAAGTCCAGAGTTCCTGTGAAACAATTGACATATTTTCCAATTACACCTCGTTTACAACATTTTTTATGTCTCGCAGCACAACTGAATTTATGAAATGGAATAAATCAAATAATTCCATCACAAAATGCTTAAATCATCCATGTGATGGTGAATCATGGAAGAATTTTGATTAGACACATTATTATTTTACTTCAGAACCTCATAACATATGGTTGGGCCTTTCTACTAATGGTTTTTGTCTATTTGGTACTTATGGTAGTCTTGTTGGACTATTTTAATTGCTCCTTACAACTTGCCTCCTTGGATGTGGATGAAAGAACCATATATATATTTGAAACTGTTAATTCTAGGACATCCAAAGAAAAATATTGATGTTTATTTGAGACCTCTAATTTATGAGTTAATGTCATTATGGAAAAATAGTGTGACTACATTTGATATAACAACATATCCAAATTTTATATTGAATGTTACATTAATATAGACGATCAGTGACTTTCCAGCATATGGTATGTTATCTAGATGGATCACACATGGTCTAAAATCATGTTCATACTACATGAATGAGAACAAATCATTTATTCTTTGTAATGGGAGAAAGGTTAGTTATTTTTATTATCATTAGATATTTATTCTTACAGATCACCCTTTTTGAAGAAACAGAATTAATTTTACAAAAGGTTGAATTGAAACAGATGCACCTCTAACATTGTTGTAAGGTAATTATGTAAAATCTATTATCTCTACATTACCTCATGTTACTTTTGGTCTGACCATAAATGAGAAAAAGATAAATGGTTTTGGGAGAGATCTTAATTGGATAAAGTAAAGTATTTTTTGGGACCTTTCATATTGGTATAATTTTTTGGTTTGTCACACATTAGATGTAATTAATATCAAGAAAAACATTTTTATAACATGTTTTATACCTTGTTGGACACACCTAGTAAGACCCAAGATAATGTAAAGGAACAGTTAGATCTTTTACAAATTTGTAGATGTCCTGAACATAAATTATTTGAAGATGAAATATCATGCAAATTAATGAATCTAAAAACAAATTACTCACTTAGTAAAGAAAATAGTTTATTATACCATCAATGGATTATATATTTAAGTTTACTTGATGTTTATTCTTCAATTTTTTCTCATTGTATCAGAAATGGGCATATTACTGGGTTAAAAAGTCATGATTGTCATGTCATAATTGAAAGATTGATGCATGTTGGTCTTAGAGGACTGTTGAATTCTTCAATTTGGGATGTGTTGATTGAAATATCATTTTTTAGAGATTTTTTTTGTGGAAAAAATGGACTATAGTGCCTTAAATTCCCTATAAAAATATGCTGTTTTAATTTTATGTAAATTAGAGAAACTATTCCCACTGAGATTCTTTGATTACTTAGAACATTTAATATTTAATTTTCCATATGAAGCTAAATGTGGAGAGTTGATACAATTATGGTGGATATATCCGTTTGAGAGATGTATGCAAAAATTAAATAAAAAAGTTCATAACAAAACATCAGTTGAACGGTCGATTTTCGAAGCATACTTGCAGGAGAAAATTTCAAATTTTTACTCTTATAATTTTTAGTCGGAATATTATTTAAAGCATAATTGGATGGGTTGTAATGAAAAAAAAAAATTTAAGATGTCACAGACCATCATTTTTCAGTTTTTAATTAGCCCGAGCTTGGTTTCGGTGGTTTTCATGAGCAATAGCTTACACATGAAGAACTGTATAGAGTTCATACTTATGTTCTACTGAATTGTGAAAAAATGAATCAATTTGTGCAGTAAGTAATAATTTTTTATTATTTCATTGTATATTTATAAAATATCTCTTTATTTACGTTAAATTTTTTGTAGGCTATATGATGATCATATCAAAAATAAATTTCTACAAATTACATTAACTACTCTTGAGGAACATCGACAACAAAATTTTGCATATTTTTTTCAAAGACTGGTAAGTAAAGTTTTTTGTCGATATAATAATAAATCTAATTTTCAATGATATCTATTATTAATAATTTTTATTATTTATAGGTAACACAACATGAAAATAAAATTTACAGTCGATTATGTGTGCTCAAAAACCCTCCATCAAAATTGGAAAAATCTTATAATGGGTATGTGGTTAATGAATTTTGATTCCATACATGCATATATGGAGACTCAAAGAAATCAATGAATAGTGGTGTTCTTTTGAAAGGATACCATCATAAGGAATGTGAAGTTGACTTTTATGGTATGCTAGATGAAATAATTGAGTTATGTTATCTGGGACCAAATTATGTTACAACGTTTAATTTTCATTGGTTTGATACTGATTGGGGGTTGCTAGTTCATCCACGACATGGATTAGTTGGCATTAAATATAACAATCTTCTTTCATCAAATGAACTATTTATGTTAGCACATCAAGCACATCAAGTTTACTATGAAAATTACTGTGATGTTTCAAGGGATTTGAAGGACTGGTGGAGTGTGATAAAAATGAAATCATGTGACAATTAGTTTATTGAAAATGAAAATGGTTCTATAGAAGTGAAACATATTGAAATTTTTCAAGAAAAATCCCAAAATATATCTCTTACCCGACGAGATATAAATATTGATGATGAAACCCCTTATTTAAGGGACTATGATATAGATAATGTTGATGAAGTAATAAGGGGTGATGAAACTAAAATTCATATGGATGTTGACAATGGTGAAGATAAGGATGAAAACATTGATGTCGATGAAAATGGTGATGAAGATGACAATTGATATATCATATTCAGGTCTGTAGTTATAGGAAATTATCATAATCTGATATTTATTAGTTTTTTAAATTTCATATTTGTATTAACAATCTGTTATAGGTAACATTATTTTATTCTAAAATTAATTAGTTTTTCATATTTCATATCAATTTTAAATTTGTTACAGAAAATTATCATATTTTTAAATTTATTAGTTTTTAAAATTTCATATTTTTATTAACAATCTCTTATGGGTAACATTATTTTATTCTGAAATTCATTAGTTTTTTATATTTCATATATATTTTAACAATATCTTAGTGGTGAGAATATTTTTTCACATGGTTAGAGATGATCCTTGTGATGATTTATTATGTTCTTTAACTGATGCCAGACTTCCTCATGATGATACTGATTCAGCTCCTCCTCCTTAGGCTGGTGCGCCTACTAGAAGGGGGCCTGATCTTACTCGATTACTAATTCCGGATCCTATTCTAGAGAGATGACCATCTATTTACTTTGATCTGTGTTTATAGAGGTATGTTTAATTGTTTAATAACAAATTTATTATATATTAACTAAGGGTATTAATTTTGATAATAATTTTATGATTATATATTTTTTTCAATTTTCATAGTTTTTCGCATTTATTTATTGGCCAGGCTGTTGTGATTCTGAGAAATTATTTTTTTGAGCCATGGGTGTCATGGGACCTAGTACCCATCATCATTCATGACCATATGTTCAACCACTGGATTGTACATTATTAAATAATATATACTTTTTTAAAATTTATTTAATTAATAACATATTTTTTTAATTTTCTTGCAAAATTTATTTTCTCTGATTTCTGCTAGTCAGATTGGTCGTATCCCAAAGGCATGGGATACTTGTATACATGATATCTTTCTTCAGTTTCTACACAACAACATAAAGTGAGTTGTGGATAAATCTTGTGCTACCATCTTCGATCAGTCTTGTGTCTCCCATCATCTTGAATATATATCAGCTCAGGTTTGGGATGGGTTGTGCTCATTATGGATAGGAGAGACTTTTAGAAGGATATCAATAGATTGAAATCAGATCCAGGGGAGGAAATAGGTCACCCATAGGGTCAGGAGTCATACATTTGGAATACATCGATAACATACGATATGTGATATTATTTATTAATGTGTATTTATTTTAATATTAACATGTTTTTTATATTATACAGGACGCTACTGACCCATATATTGTGAAGTTTTAAGTTTATAAGAAGATGTATTCTTATCCACATATAAGAGAATTTGTATGCAAATGATAGTTCTGTATTGTGGTTAGTGATTTTTTTGAATAATGTAATCAATATTAATTTTATTGTTATTCAAATTTTTCATTATATTTAAAGGAAACATATGAGGATGCAACTTTTCATTCATGGGAGAGTCAAGCTGAGGCCGAACAAGATGTCACTACCGATTCGAAGTTTGATGAGGGGGATTGGATACAGAAAACTTCGTAGGATGTCGAGAAAGGTTTAGGGATTGGTATTGGTTCCCAATTGACACCTACGAGTTATTATGGTACTTCTATGATGGAATCAGTGAGCGTGAAGGGAGCTAAGGGAGAGTCATCATCAACGTTGTCTGAACATTTTTTAGAGTGGTTGAGATCTCATGATGAGATGATACATCAGATACAGAAGCAGAGGGAGGAAGATCTTGAGAAGCATCGTCTGAGAGATAAGGAGATGATGAAGTATATACGGCAACTTGCGCATGGTGTTGGTATGGAGTTTCCTCTCCCTGGTCCATAGATTGATCCTCCTCCACCTGATTCCAGTTGATGATTTCTAAATATTTTCATGACTTTTTTTGTAATTTGTTATGATATACATATTATATTTGAAATAATGTATTACTTTTATGTGTGTTTTAATTTTTTTTAAATGTTTTTTAATGTATTTAAATATTTGTAATTTTATTTATTTATGAGTAATTTAATTATTTATTTTATTAAGAAGGTTATTTTCAACGGATAAGTAATCCATCACAAAAGGTTTTTTTGCGGCATACCGTCGCAAAAGGGTTATAAATAATATTTTGGGGTTTTTTTGTAACAGACTGTACATCTGTTGCAAAAAAGGTTTTCTAAGACAGACCATTGAAAATAGTTATATTTGTGACACCTTCATCTGCAATGGGATATTTACAACAGACACCCATCAGAAAAAGTCATTTTCGACATGAATCTACTGAAAATGCACCATCGCAATTATAAGAAATTACTATTGTGTAGAAGGAAAGCTTACCCGGAGAAGAGAAATCCAAACACAATGGCAATAAATCACTAAACGAATCGATCCAAATGGAAATTATTCACCAAAAATCTCCTAGGTATCTCTATAGGTCGAGTGAGGAAGAGTTCATAGAAAAAGAATTAAACAGATCACTCATACAACAGCCTAAAAAACAAACACTATGACATTTACATGGTGTGTAACCCATTTACTTGTCGTGCAATCCTTAGGGTCTATATATGCTAAAACCCATCACTATTTAATTAAAAATTGGGTTTTTATACACACACAATGAATATATATTACATGGTGTGTAAACCATTCACTCAATGTACCTAGTTCATGGTTTCTTCCCAGAATCCATTACACGGTGTGTAATTACCCAATGAGAAGAAGAAACTATTAGTTTTTATGATGAAAATTCCAAAAAATCCATGACTTCACCATCACAGGTATCCTCCTAGCTTCACGGTCAACAATACTCTCCCAAATAAAAAGGAAACCAAAAGCAATGATTAGAACATACCTAATAGAAAGGTAACTGGGCATTACAGAAGGTACAAGAAAAGGTTGGTGGTAAAAGGTTTTCAATAGAAGAAAGGTGTGGATTCCATTTAAATTTTCTCACTGGTAGTGAATTTTACAACCATACTGGTGGTTCTCAGTATTGGTTCACCAAAATACTTATACCTAGAGTAGCTTGATATCGAGACTTATTTATTTCATGGATATCTGAAGAAGGAAATCTATATGAAAGATCGAAAGTGATACATTGAGTAAGTGAAGTAATACCTGTTGTGAAAACTCCAAAAGAACTTATATGGGTTAAAGTAGACACCTAGGAAGAGGAATAATTTTTTTTATTCATTTAGGACTAAAAATTAATACAAAACATGTGGCATGGTTCAATGTTGATACATCAAGTCTTATGGTGAGGAATGCATTATAATGATTCTATATGTGGAATACATTCTCATTGTAGGATCATGTATGTAGAGGATGGATGAGTTGAAATGGAAGCTGACTGAGAAGTTCAAGATAAAAGATATTGGAGAAGCTGCCATGATTTTGGGGATAAATATCAAGAGAGGCCGTACAACTAGAACCTTAATGTTATCATAGGATTACTACATTGGAATGTATTTAAGAAGATTCAACATTCAATAATTAAATCCTGTATTTATTCCCTTAGTGGTCCACTTAAAATTATCAATAGAGAAATCGCCTAAGACAACAGAAGAGGTTGAGTGCATGAAAAAGTTTTCATACACATCAACTGTGGGAATCCTGATGTATTTTGTGGTCTGTACTCAACCTGACATTTTCCATGCAGTGGGAGTTGTGAGCATGTACATGGATAACCCTAGAAATCAACATTGGGAGGAATTGAAGTGGATACTGAGATACCATAAGGGAAGCAAGGAAGTATCTCTGTGCTTTGGGAAAGGAAATTCCTTTCAAGGGAAGACCAGGATTCAAGTGGGATATTATTGGATTGATATATTCTGATCTATTTGGATAATTTTGGGTCAAATACTAGAAGCCTATACTACACACTAGACTATAACTCTCACTGGTCGAGCTCCACGGTGAGCTCGTTGGGGGGCTGCAGGGGGAAACATGCCCCTCTTTGGGGGTCTGAGGCCAAAGGTGCTTGGCCCAAATTTGGGGAACTGTATCAACTCTGGATAACTGTAGAAGAGATGATTAGGCAACACTATCAAGGTATTGTAGCATTGGAGATATTATCACGGTTACTACAGCATCTAAAACTTTAGAGACAGAAGTACTATAGCTCTGTGGACTTCTAGCCACTGACCACTATAACATCTTGGACTTAGGCGGTCTCAACTCTATAACAGTATGGACTTATATCCACTTTTCACTATATAACATTGAACATACTATGTGGTTGGTGACATAATGTTTTATCTTCTTTATTAGATCATTTGAGATAGGGTTTTGGTGTGTGTGAAACTCTAAAACCTCCTTGTAATTTTGCTCCTAAATTATAGTGAAGTGATTTTACCTATCTGTGAGAATAGGAATTATTACCAAAAAATATAAATCATTGTGTGAACATTCTTTCTAATTCTTTTATTTTTATATTTTCTTCATCAACAACCCTCTATCACTGTTACTCCTATAATTTCTGTAACAACTAGTATCAATAGTTGAGTTTAGAATTCTCGAATTAAATATTGCCTATGGAAGAAGGAAAGGTAAATATTTTCCAACTTGATGGAATTGACTTCAGTTACTGGAGGATGAAAATAGATTATTATCTTTATCCAAAAAATACCCACTTTCCACTTCTAGGTGTAAAACCATTGGATACAGTGTAGAAAAATTGGGAGATAATTGGTCGACATGTTTTTCTGATTTGCACACCCTAAATTGGAAAAAAAGTTGTCATTTAACATCAAAAGGAAAAATGATAGCTGGGATAATAACAACTCCCAAAAATATGTACAATAATCCTTCAACATCAAACAACATGCACCTGATGCGATGGATTTTCAATCTGAAAATGATTGAATGGGTATTGTTGCAGATCACATCAATGAATTCAACACCATCAAAATTCAGTTTACATCAGTGGAAATTATTCTTAAAGATGGGTTATGTGCATTGGTTTTTCTATCTTCATTACCTAATAGTTGGGAAGAAACTCTAATAGCCTTGATTAGTTCTTCATGGAATACCAAGATGGTTCTGAATGATATGTGGGACTTGATCCTTAGTGATAATATTCAAATAAGATAATTGGGAAGATTCTCTCGTTCTTCTTTGAACATGGATGGAAAAGGAATATATGCATAGTGAGATAACCACAAAGGATTTTCAAATTAAAAAAGAAATATTTGAGATAAGGCAATAGGGGATGGTCATACTCAATATATTTTTAAGAAGAAAGGATATGTTAAGAAGGAGTGTAGAGAAAAATGAAATGCACATGAAACTGATACATCAAACACGATGACTAAAGGAATTGATGGTGTGTGGATACTAAGCATGGATATCCCTATGGAGTATTAGATATTTAAACTCAGGGGTGTATTTTCATTCATGCTAGAGAAGGGTTTCCTAAAAAATTATATTTATGGAAATTTTTGGAAGGTGCATCTTGTTGATGATGAACGATTGAAAATCACGGGGAAGGGTGATGAATGATTTAAGACCAAAAATAAAAGTTTTCTAGTTTTGTAAAACATGAGATATATCCATTGTTTCAGAATAAATATTATTTTTATTAGGAATCATGATGATGCATGTTTTAGTACCGCATTCACTAGTGGTGTATGGAAGATCCCCAAGAGATCTATGGTTATAGCTTGAGGTGTAAATAACGGTACCCTATACAACATGATAAAAACATGAATGGACATGCTTCCATCAATAAATTCTGTCGAGGTTTGAAAATTGTGTCACTATAGGATAGTTTGCATGATTGATAAGGGGTTGAAGGTGTTGGAAACAAAAGGAATGATACCGGATCTGAAGGCAGTGGATGTTGACCTATGTGAAAATTGTATCTTAAGAAAGCATAAGAAGGTATATTTTTCAAAAGGAGGTAGAACACTGAAAGATGGGAGGCTATACATGGAACACACTAATGTTTAGGGGCCTTCACCAGTACATTCCCATTCAGGATCATGATATTATGTGACTTTTATTGATGAATTGACAAGGAAGGTATAGGTTTACTTTCTAGAAAGAAAATATGATGTGTTTAAATCATTTCAAAAGTGCAAGTCCATGGTGGAAAATGATTTGTGAACTAATATGAAATGTTTGAGGCCTAAAACTGTGGAGAGTATGGTAGTAAGGAGTTCATATAATTTGTTTTAATAATGTAATTTGGTAAGAGAATACTATTCCAGGTACACCATAACAGAACAGTGTATCTAAAAGGATGAATAGGATAGTGAATGAATGTTCTAGGAGCATGATGTGACACTTAAGATTACCTAAAACATTCTGGAATGATGTACTAAACATGATAGTATATATCATCAACAAGAATTCATCTTTACCAATGGGAGAATGTATAACTAAGGATATCTGATCTAGTAAGGAGGTAATACCATCCCATTTATGAGTCTTTGGATATTTTTCATATGTATATATTGATTCTGATGCAAGGGGAGAGCTTGATACTATGTCCAAATTCTATTTCTTTATTGGATATGGTGCTGAGGAGTTCGGTTACCACTTTTGGGATGATTATACCAAGATGATCATCAGAATATAAAACTTGATATTTAATGTGGGGTTCATGTATATAGATTGTCATGTAGTTGAAATTAGCAATGGGAATAAAGAATCATGTTGTTATGGGAAAGTGGAGCTTAAAGGTGTACCTAAGCATGTGACATTAGAAACAGTGGATCATACCCCTCAAATGAAGTTGATTAGATAAAAAAGGGTGATAAGTAATGTTAAAAGGTATTCAGCATCCTTATATTATTCATTATTGACTGACAGTGGAGAACCAGAATGCTTTGGAGAAGTAATGAAGTTAAGGGAGTCAAGCAGGTGGGATTTGGCTATGAAGGAGAAGATAGAGAAAGATTTTGAAACATAACTTGAAACATTTTTTAAGTAAAATAAGCATTATTTGAAAATCAATTTCATAAAACATTCTCAAAATCCTTTTCTTTGAAAATAAATTTGTAAACATATAATGAAAGCTTTGAAAATTCCTTTAAAACGTTTCTTGAGGAAAATATTTTGTCCACTTTGAAAAAAGCTTTTTAAATCATAAAAAAAATTAATTTTTTTTAAAATAAATTTAAATATTATAAATGAATCATCCAATAAATGTTTTTTTATGATGTTAGAAAATTCCATCCATGTATTACATTTAATAATGAATATTCCCTTCATATTTACAGTAAAAGCCAAGCAGACATTATTCAGAAAGTGACAAGAAGATTCTTTTCAAAACATTTTTGTAAAAAGTAAAACATGGGTAAAAATATTTCTTTTAAAAATCATTAGAGGGTTATAAGAAAAATTGAAAAAGTTTATATAAAACATGGTTTTTAAAGAAGACATATTTCCGATCAAAGAGGGAAATAAGGTCATGTTTCTTTAAAAAAATTCCTAATTATATTAAGTAAAAAAGAGTAAAAAAGAGTAAAAAATGATACCATTAATTTAAGATAACATTATTAACCATATGGGATTAAAATATATGATAATAATTGAGATATATATCATAATATTTTATCATTGGAAGCATAATGATAAACAATCTTGATAAATGATGAGATCGTAACATAAAATCGTTACCAATATGGTAACCTTGAATCGTAAGTCCCATGAAGGAATAACATAAAATGGAACTTAAAATATCACGAGGATAGATAAATTCATGATATTACATGTCAAAGAGGATTTATATATACCTCAAGAAATAATATAGGTTCATATCATAACATACATCTCAATGAAGACAAATTGAGACAAAAATCCATTACCGATTTGGTAACTTTTGAACCATAAGCACCATGAAAGAGAGATTCTTAAATGGATATGTAAATACCAATAAATTTTAGTATAATAATCAAAAAATACATTCATGGGTATTATATACACCACATAGAATAAATATTTGGTGAATATAGCATGTGTCACATAAAAGTAAAAAGTGAGACAGAAATCCCTTACATCAAGTCTTGACATTCATCATACTTGTTCAAACCTCTTATATAATAAATATAAGTTTATTATAAATATATCATAGATCTATATTAATATATTTCATGTCATATATAATTTTATTATTACCTTTTATTACCCACTTATTAAAGATTTCAAGTTAAAGTTACATCTTAGGTAATAACTGCTCTGTTTTTCACATATGTTTTAATTCATTACTTTTGGTCCAATTAATTTGATCATTATTTAATCATATACACAATTTAAAACATTATATAAATATAACATATATTCAATATATATTTATTAATATTAATCTATAAAATTTGGTGATAGTAAATGAAATACACTGTTCATGGAGATCGTGAGCCGTACATATGAATGAACATTGTTTCCATTTTCTTGTCATATTGAAAGAAAAAAAAGTAAATGATATATATATATATATATTATAATTAAATTAGAATTTTTATGTCATGTATATCATATATTTTTATTAAACACATCCTTAATACATTCTATGTAAAGTGTTAATGAATCACATTGCTTTGCGAGGGGGTAGTTGGTTGTACAAAAGAGTGATGTTACCATATTCCCATAAAATGGAAAGCATGAATGTATGTGTGATATAACAATTAAAATAGAATAAATATATCATAAATATCATATATAAATATTCAATATTTCCATTATCATTCCCAACCTTTAGAGGTGGTAATGGAAAAACGAACGACATCGGTTCGCGAGGCGGTAGTCCGCCGTACAAAAAAACAATGATTTTGTAACCCATTTGATGGATGTGTGTGTGTTTTTAGGTCAGAACCTTAACATAAAAACATAAAAACATATCAATATATTTAATATACTTATTTTATTATATAATCAAGATATGGAAATAAATTAATGGTTTTGACGAAGAAATAAAACAAAAACATTCATCGGTGGATGTTACCTCTTCTTTAGGTATCTCATTTTAGTTTACACCAAAGGTCTTCCTTGGTAGGAATTATTACAAAATTAAGGCTTATAAGATGATAATAGTATATTTATAAAGTTATTTTGGTAAATATTTATCGATCCAAATGGATTGATAGGTGTGAAGAATGGGTGAGAGAGAGTTCCCTTTTATAGTTGAGGAGGAGTGACATTCTTGTAAATATTCAAACGTATTTACTCTTAGGAGGTATCCCTTAACTAATGTGGAACCAAAACTGAATAATAACACATGGGAGTGTTTATTTGTTCCATAAACACCTCCACCACACAAAGACAAATACATTTTTATAATTTTCTTCCATAACTTCTATGTTTCCTTATTTTTTACCATTTTTGGATTTTATTAAGGTAACTCATTTTATAACCTAGGTGATTTATCCATTAAGAATAAATTAAAGTGAGACTTATTAGAAAATTTATACCCACTAATTAAAAATATTATATATAATTTATAAAATAAAAAACCCATATTTTTTGAAATTAATTTTAACAGAAGCGCACTTAATGAGCAAAAACACTACTTTAACCCTAACCGTGCTAACAAAGTTTTTACTATTTAGGGGTCAATATGTTAATTATAAAAGATAAATTGGTCCATTAATGAAACATAGATTATATTTATTAAAATTTAAAAATAACTTGTCATAATATGGGTTTTTTCATAATTTTAAATCATTTAATAAAATATCATTTATTATAAAAACACATTAATGTAAATTTTGACATTATTTATTTAATTTTAATTTTAAAAATTCAAATACAATAATGGAATTTGAATATATTAATTTAACACATTTTTAACATGATAAATTCATCTAAAAAATTAATGTAAGACAATAATGCATTAACTTTACCTCACTTTTAATATTTTGAGTATAATTCATTTTAGTTAATTATTAACTAAATAATTCCTACATTGGAATTTCATAAGCATTTAAATTAATTATTTTATCTAAAAAAATTTCAAATAAATTATCATGATAAAAAAATATTTATCTTTCAAAATAATATTTATATCCGGATATATTATGTTTTTTCTTATCTCAAATATTTATAAATAATAAAGGCATGGAACATTCATTTTGTTTGTCTTTTTCTTTATAGATCTTATTATATAGGTAACTTTCATGTAATAGTATCCCAATAACAAATAAAATAGATCATAAGGTGGTAAAGGTTGAAATATTTCCATCCAATGTGTGTTGGATAAGTTGGTAGTTCATTTTACACATTATATTTTTAGTTTAACCACTAAGTAAACTCGTTTTTATATTAACCACTGTAATTAATTTTAACTGTTTTCACTAATCAATTTGGTCAAAAACTAAGTTATACTTATTATATATTATAAATTATTTTGATTCCAAATATTTAATCCATTTTTATAAATTCAATTCATAGAAATTTTAGAGTATAATTTAAAATTAATCATGCATACGTGACAAGAAATCGAGGTTTTAAAGTGAAAATGTTCAAAGTTTTATAATGTTTTTATATCAAATTCAATATAAAAATGATTTCAATGAAATAAATCATATTAATACATGTATAATTGAACTATTTTTTACTTTAAAACTAATTAAAAATATTTTTTACACTATAAATTTAATAAAAGAAACGGTAGATTTCAATTAAAATTCAGTATTTTCACTATTCATCAAAAAATGATACTTCTTAGAAAAATACCAAAATTTAACCCAAATATAATTTTCATATTAATAATTAAAAACTTAATTTTATTTTTTAAAATAAATTTTATTAATGTGGTAAAATTCAATTTCAAATTATGTGTGCCAACCATGATCAAACCATCTTTTAGAAAAGATATAGTTTTAGGAAACGTTTCTTTTTATTTTAAATGATTCTTAATTTATATATAATCAATAGATAACTAATAAAAATTTGAATTATATATATTTTTATAATTTAGTTAATCCTATTCATTTCTTCCATTCCAATGTCTAGGTGATAACTATTATATTAAATAATAATATTAATAGTATATTGTAGTTTGGTAAAACTTGGTATTGTGTGTAACACAAGAAAAATTTATTATTGTGTGTGTCATAAGATAAACTCAATGTTACATTTAGCTCAATATTAAATTAGTATTTCAAATAAATAAATCTTAACTTTTTGTATCATGCAATACAATCCATTAAAAAAATTTAATTCATTCAAAAAATAATAATTCAAAAAAAATCGGGGTGTTACATGCGGTACTATGGTTAGATGGTAAATTATAGAGTTTTGTGGATACTGGGTTCAGTATTGTATTAGATTCTTCCAGTATTTTATTTTATCTTCCAATTTGGATAACCTTATTTAAATTTCAACATTTATTTTTGTGTATCACTTGAGATAGAGGATAATTCATTTTTTATGCCATGTTTAGTTTTTTCTTATTTCTAAAACTATTTATTTCATTTCACATGGATCTCTAATGTATGGAGTGTTCACAAAGGACATCTGGATGGAATATCCTTGTTAAATATTATTATTTTTAAATAAATCATTCACATTGGTTTTAATTTCAATCCATGGTTTATGTCACCATCCATGTGGTATTGGGAATGCCACTTAAGAAAGTCACAGACCAATTGGAGTGCCAAGATCAGGGGTGTCATAGAGTTGGTTCATGAAAAAATATTATTAGAGAACCTTTTTTTATTTGGGTGTGTCTGGTAAACTGGAGTTAAGACTGTCAGAGATCAACTTGTAGGAGCTGCAAGAGTCCAACTAACTCTTACTTGTAATGAAAATCGACCTTACATGGTATTTTATGTTGTATATATTGAATTTTAATAATTCCATATTTATTCTAGGACTATTTTTTCTAGGTTGGTGATATTTGTGATTTTATCCAAGTTATATATGTGATTCAGAGGTTTTCCATGTTTTTTAAGTGACAATGGTGGATGAATTAGAGGCACACAATTACCCCCACATGGTCTGGAAAACCATATGAATACTATGAAAATATTCTTGTTTACCTTATAGTGGTAGTTTCATGATTGGAACACGGCCAACCAAATGGTGTGTCCAAATTGGTAAAATCTACTAAACCCTTTGAAAAAATAGACTCCTTTCTACCTTTCATTGTTTAGGGTTATTGGTTGATGTTATTTGGTGATAAATAATGGGGAATCATAGATAAAACATTGATTTCAAAGGGCATAAAGGGTATATTTAAAAAATATATTTTAGTTAGAAAATTTATAAGTAAATAGAGACTTGTTTTGGAATGAGAGAAGCTAATTCTAAAACAAAAGAGATTAATTTTTTAATGGTGTTGGGTTGTTTTTCAAGTGATAATCATTGGTGTTTTATGATATAATATATTAATGATAATAAATGATGGGTTTTAAAATAAATAAAGAGGATTTGTGAAATGTTTTAGAACAAATATTATGTTTTTAAATGTTAGAGGAATCAATAATAAATAATTTTTAAAATTACACATTTATATTTTTATGTGCAGTTTTGTAATTTATAAAAGGGGGTGAAAAAAATTAAAAGAATTAAATGATTTTAGAACTCTTAAGTGTTTAAATGAATAGTTTTCAAATTAAAATTTATCTTTCAAAACATGGGTGTGTATTTTTGAAATGATTTAAAGGGAATGTTGATTTTTCTTGGTTCCAGTTACTTATTTATTAAATTTTTTAGTTTAAGTAGGAAATCATATTTTATTAGATAATATTTGAGGTCTATAAATATTTATTTGACTTATTTTTCTTTTGTTATTTGAATCATGCCTCCTAGAATAGTTTTAAGGGGTGATAGAGAATCATAACCTTATATATTACTTTAGAGTCATACCTCATAAGACTCAAGTATAACTATCCTATTCATTGATTCTTCCAATACTTGGAGTAATGTGGTGAATAAAATAGTTCTTATTACTTTACTCATGTTAGTGTTTGATGACTCATTGGATATTTGATTCTTCAAAGATGAAATTATCCAGACCTTAATTTATGAGTTTTCTCATCTAATCTAGCTCCCTTTTGGATGTGATTAGTGGGGAAATAGTGGTGAAATTTATTTCTAGGGTAAAACCTAGGGTGGGTCATGACCCTACAAATTTGATTCCCATTAAAGGTCTTCTATTATATGGTGATAAACTCCTTCTATGGTCTGTTGTGATCATATTTTTAAGATAAGGGATGTGCCAATGATTTTAAATTCTATTCGTTACCTTTTTCATTTGAAATTTAGTTTTTTTGTTATTTGGGACTCAAGGATGTCTATAGAATTTTAGACATAACCTAACTAGTAATGTTCTATTTTAGTTCTGATTTTGGCTCTCTCTTTGCATTCAAAATCCATTCACATTATTAAGGATTCTTGGTTGTGAGAGCTGATAGAATCACATTGGGGATAATTTCTATTTTGTTGATTATGAATATTTGATGGGTGGTCTCGGGTTATCCTTCCATATTGATGGTCTCTCACATGGAAAGATGAAATTACCTATCCGGTGATGTTATTATATCATTCCCTTCATTTGATGAGTTATTTTTACTTTATTGTAATCTTGAGAGTAATTTATTTGTTTGTAAGGGTTCATGTTTTGGATGAATTATGAATATAGTGGGGATACCAAAATCGATGATCTATTATTAATTGGGTGTCACATGTTTCCTTATAATGGTAGTGTTTGATTCCATGGCATGAACCTTATTTTAATTTGACATTAATTTCATTAGTACTTTATATTTTTGTTAGTCTATTTTTAGATCTTTCTTAATTTTCCCTTATGTGTGGAGTTTGGAGCTTGTGATAAACTCAAAATTTGTGAACGTGTTATAATTAATATTATATATTTGTAATTTTCATGAGTTATTTAGGAGATTAATTGAGTTTTAGAGATGAATGTGGCCTATATTGGTTAGTGTAATGTACCTTTTCTCAATTGTAGTCATGGTGTCCTTTTAAATTCATTTTTTTGAGGAGGTTGAACCTCACATTTCCCTTTGTTTATCCTATCTATTTGGGAATTTATGGGGGTAGAATATGTTATGATGTTGAGAATTGTGACACTGAGACATTTTTTATCCTTATTATTATATTCATTTATTTCCTATTAATATTTTTCTTTTTTTTTGGTCCAAAAATGATTGAAATTTAGAATATTCATGAAGTTTTATCCCGACGCATGGTTGGGGTGCGTATTGACAAAAATATTGATCAAACCATGCTAATTAAAATTATAAATTATACCTTTGTCACATAATTTAGTTCACATGGTTTAGAATAAACAATGATTGTACCCTTATGTAGAGGAGTTTTAAGTTCATTTTGAATGTGCATTGGAAGCACATGGTTTAGGGGAAACAACATGGGTGTTAGTGGAAATTATGCAAGTGATTCTTATGAGAGATTTTTTTGGAACATTTATTGAGCATAGTTAGAAGAAACCATGTTGTAACAGTGTGAGGGAATTCAGTTCATAATAGAGGGGTTTTCACAGTTGGTTCATGATTTGGTAAAACATATAGATAAACTATTCCAACATCCCAAAACCTAAAAAGTTTTAATATACACTTTTATCCCTCTTCAAATTAAATCCATAAAATATCTATTATTTCCCCATTTAGCTAGAAAAACCCATGTATCTCATCCCATTTTGCTTCCCTCCCTCTCATGGTGATTTCCTAACATTTCATCAAGCATTTGGATCGATTTCTCAAGATAAGCACCACAAATTATATTCTCCTCATCTCTTCCTTATTGATTCTCTTTATTCTTTCCTTGTAGAGGTTATAGAAAACTAGAGAATACCTTAAGTAATTTTTAAAATTGGGGGTTCCTTGGTTTTAGGGTTTTTTTTGACATTTTTTTCTTTCTAGGGATTTATAATTTCTTCTATTGGTGGAAGCAATGTATTGGGGTAGGCTACCCCTTGGATTTTCCTTTAAATTTAAGAACCTTGGTATCATTCATGTTTAAATTCATTATTTTCATATAAAATTATTATATTAAATTTTGTATGATTATTTGGTAAGAAAAATAGGTTTTTTCTTAGTTTATATTTAATGAAAAGGTGTTTAAATATTTAATTTATTAGTTTAAAACTATTTTACTTGACCATGCACACTAGATGTTTGATAGAATTTTTGAATAGCCTATATTAATGATTTTGATAATTTAAGAGGTGTGTATTTAAAACTAGTTTAAAAATGGTTCATTTAATATTTTAGTGTGTTCTTGGTTCATTAAAAATTTGTTTTATAGTATATTTTCTTAAGAATGTTTTTAATCCCTTCTTAGAACTATTAAAGAGGATTTTCTAGATTAAAATGACCTTGGAATATTCACTTGGCCTTGTTTATTTAAAAAATGGATAAGAGTGTCCTTGGTATTGTATAAATTTATTAGATGGATGATTTTTTGAGAAAGGGGATAATTTTAAGAAGGGTGATCTAGAGTGAGGCTTGAATATGGTTTCTACTTTATGTATTCAAACATATATATATATATCCATATCTTGTTTTTTATGTATTATTGTCTCACCCACACTTTATAAGTCATGATAAATAGAGTGTTGTTAATGGAAATTTTGAAAACACATGTTTCACTAGTTTAACATCATGCTTTAAGTAATGTACTCTAGTATAGTGTTCACCACACTTTGGAAATTTACCCGAAAGTTAGGTTAATTGGGTAATTATCGGGAATTAGGGTGGTTTGATTAGATCAGGAATGCCAACTTAGATGGATCATATTTTAGTTTGTTCAGGTTTTTTCCCTAATCTCCTAGGATCCCATGATCACTGGTAATTGAATATATTGTCTTGGATATTTTTTTTATTACTGTGATGATAGGTTGTCCTTTTCTTTATGTCTTACATACATTTTTGTTGTTTTTGTTTATGTTGTTATGATTACTTATAGCTAACATGGTAATACTTTTGTAAAAAGAAATGGGTGACATCATGTTTTAAAAATAGTTTTGAATCACTTTTTTATTTTTTTGAATCTTCAAAAGATAGTATCCTAAAATATATTAACCTCCATGTTTGAAATGATATTATTTTAATGGAAATATATCCACATATTGTTATTGTATTTAAATTGGAGTGAGAGAAACCTTTTTTTATAAATTATATTTCAAAATAGATTGAAATAGATCTTTTATTTAAAGGGATGCCATATGTGTGGTTTATTTTGTCTTGTCTACTAGGATTTCACGCTCATGTCTATGTATATATATCAATATTTTTTAGTTACTGGTTTAAAATATGGTCTCTCATGAAGTGGTTATAGTATTTTGGTTATATGGTGGCATGTAGAGTCACGTAGAGACCATGTTGTGTATTGTTTTAGTTATTTAGTATTTTATTGTATCAACCAAGTCAGTGACCCCTATATCATATTTGTTTTTAGTTTTTTTATTGCTTGATTTGAATTCTTGTATATTTTATATGCCTTGTTTGGTTTTTTATATTTTTAAAAAAATTTACTTCATTATGCATTGATATATAACATATAGAGTGGTCATGCAAAACTTCCAGGTTGTGGATTCAAGTTGAATATTATTCATTTGGTTGAAAATTTTCCCATTGGTTATTCATTATTTCCATGGTTCTTGTTACCAGTGTTAGGGGATCTAGAATACCCATTGTGTATATCACAAGATGGATGGGGTGAACTTCTCATGGGTTTCCCAGATTTTCTCTTGAACATCTCTACACTTCAAGAATAATAAAATAGGAATTATAATAATCATAATAAATGTAATAAATAATTTCCAATTTAATAATCGTAAAAATGCTTACAAAAAACACTTTCAAATTTAAAAAATATTTTGTGGAGTATTTTAAACTATTAAACTGCCTTACATCTATAATGATATAAATACTGTACATTAAAACCTCAAGATTTTATGGAAACATTTAATAGTTCTCATTAACCATTTACATTTAATTAAGGAAGATTTTGAATCATGAAAGAAATGACTAGAAAACATTAGAAACATGAAATATTAAACAAATAAATGTATAATGTATGGTAATAATTTAATTAAATTGAAAATTAACTATTAAATAACAAATATAAGTTTCTTAAATATGAAATTAAAAAATATAATTTAATTATTCATGAAGTCAGTAGACATACAAAGAAAACTGGTACTTGATGAAAGGGTTTCTTTCTAAATAAAAAATCATTTCAATTATTATTCCTTAATATCTTTTCTTATCTTTTTTGTCTCATATACAGGATCTAGAATATATTCATTATTTTTTCTATTAATTTTTTATGTATTTACTATCTCTTTTTAACCCTCACGGTTTTTTATACACACTTTTTCATAAGGAGTTTTTACAACTTTTTGGTTCTTGGGGATATTTTCTCTATCACTCTTCACCCCAATATTCCTTTTTTAACTCTTCACAAAATGATTCTATTATGTTATTTAAACTTTAATATTATACATTACTAATGGTATAGTCTTACAAATATACCTACCTTAAATTTATTTCCTTATGATAAAACATAAGAATTTTATAATATAATATTTTACAATATCAATATTCCTTTATACGATTCTTCATCATTAACCCTTTTTTTGAAAATTTAAAATTATTATATATTTAATTATTTGAAAAATGTTTTAAAATAATTTTTATTATATTTTTATAATGAATTTTGAAAGTGACTTATTACACTACTTTTATAATAATGTCACCCAATGAAATGTAATGTCTTTTAAATATTTCTTTTTCATTTTCCACTCTATTCAAACCAATATTATCCTAAAAAGACATTATTTATATTATATGTTCTATTAATTTTTATTTTTTAATATAATTCTTTTTAAAATAAATCATACATTTTAGTTCGTAATAAAATAAATAATTTTTTTTATATTTATCTCAATGTCGTATAAAAACTAAACAATTGTTTTCTTAAAAAAAATATAATTTCATATATTTCACTAAATAATTTTTCAAAAGCACTGCTACTATTTTATATTCCACCATTTTGATCTTTTCTTACATTTTATTTTCTCAATTTATATATTTTTCATCAGAGACTACATTTCCAAAGTAATCCTTTTATTTCTTTATACAAGTTTCTATATATATGGGGTGTTAGAAAAAATCTATAATTTCATGATGTCATGTTTTATGATTTGTATATTTTTCATCATTTCCATTTCATTGGAATTCAATCTATTAGTTTGTTAAACATTCCATGTTTTCCATGATGACATATCTCACTTTTTTATGATCTATTTTAATACCTATATATCACATTGATAATGTTTTCCCACTTACAAATAATTTAAGTGCACTCTTATCATATGTTTCTGTATTTCCCCATGTAATCATAGTTTAAAATGATATTATGATATAATTATAAGGGTTATATAATGAATAATTTCTTGAAATATTTATAGTTTGATGATGTAAAATATAACTAGTTCTAAAATAAATCAAACTTTTGATTATGGGTTTTATAAGCTTCATGTTATTTGTAAAATACTTCTATATTTTACTCCAGATTCAGAAGTGTGGAGTTATGGAGCTTTAGTTTGTATCAGTGAAGATTTTGGTTGTTTATGGAAATTATAATGAAAGAAGATTCAACTATAAATCATTATATAGGTAACCATTATCTATAGAGTACTATGTATTGTATAACTTATATTGACCTATAAGGAATAACATTTTTCATACTTATGTGTCTAGAAATATTATGATATTATCATAGTTTTCATATAAGATAACATTTGGGTTTTATTTTATGGTTTCTAAAAATTATAGAAAGTGTGGATAAATTTTTATCTAATATTTAAATTTGTGAAGAATAAAATTCATTAAAGAGTTTATAATATAACATCCCAAATTTTCAATTAATTTTTTTCATAAAATTTTCCCCCCAAATTTATACATATAAATAATAATTTCATTTAGTTTTTAATGATATAACCCAATAAATTTTAAACATAATTATTAAATAATATTTTTTAATTAAATTTATGAAATAATAAAAATTCATTATCACTTATCCTAAAAGAATGATTTTATGACACTTCATGAAATTAATATTGTACCCATTAATAACCCAATAATGAATAATAATAAAAATTAAGGTTAATTCATGTATAAAAATGATATAGTATGGATAAAATCTAAAATGGTATAATAAAATCACTTTTGTAGAATTAATTATTACTTATACTTATTAAGTATTATTCAATAACTACATAATAATTATTTACTGTTATATATTAATATAATAATTATAAAAGTAACTTCTTAATGTTAATGTAATTTTTAACACATCATTAGATTTTTATAATTATTTATATAATATTATCATATAACCATAGAATGTGACATACTAATTTTTAGTGTTTTGTGACATTTAATGTGTTTTATAAGAAAATAATATGTGGTTAGATAATATTTTTAAGTGTAAAACCATATTTTTTGGGGAATTTTTAAATCACACAATATTTCAAATAAGGTTTAAATTTTAATAATCATGTTATTTGTACAAGTTTTTATAAAATAAATTTTCCCTTTTAAAATTGTTTTTATTGGGTTTTACACTGAAATATTATGATGAAATATTTATTATTTTCATTTAAAATATAATTTCTCATATATAAATATTTTTACATATTATGATAAAATGGATATCATATTTGGATAAGGGTATCATTAGATAATTGTAATTAGCATATTTTCCAGATTTTAACCATAATATATGAAGTTCACATCACCAAAACCATCATTATAAATATTTATTGAAATAAAAAATTTATTCTAATTAAAATATAAACTTTATAAAAGATAAATAATTTTTTAAATTAGTATGTAAAAATTATTTTAGGTTGAGTATTATGTTTTTTTCAAAATAAATGAATTATGGTTGAATAGTAATAAATAATCCATTCCAATATATTGTCAATTTTATGTCACCATCCAAATATAAATGTGATAAAAATAATAATACACCATTCAGCAAAACTTACAATTCAATTAGTGAATGACATAATTCATTTAAAACTAATTTAATTAATATAAAAACTAATATATCAATTTTCAAATCCTTTGTTAAATTTTATTCAAAAAGAAAAATATATTTTATTATTTTATGAGTGATAATATGAATCTTTCTAATATGTAAAAGAAATGTGGGTAGATGGAAAAAAGAATGTAAAATCATGGGGGTAGAAGTGGTTAAGCCTGATAACATCACCAAAAATAAAATACTTATAATCCCTTGGAAGAGAGTCAACACTTGAAGAGATAATAAATTCTTACTCTTATAAACCATCAGAGGATAAGTAATCTACAGGAAAATTTCCCTCACACCAGATTTGAAGAATCAACACTCCTTACCGTATCATATCTCTACATCCTCTAATTTAATAGGCTATACTCTAGTGGAAATGAAGGATACTTGACATATATAGAACTAATAGATCTAATTATTCTTCAATTATAAATAATAAAATATTTTTTGAGGAGCATAGAGATATGCTAGAAAGTAAGGCCCGAGATTCAGTGATAAGAGAATTAATATTGTCATAGTATATTGAGAAATCCATAATCATATAACCCCTAAAATCATGAATCAAACCACCTCCATTCATGACACCATGAATATTAGAGTCATACGAGTTGGGCTTGATGTCGTGCGAAGGTACTTTCTAGTGCACTAAATATCTTAGTCTTTCCTTGATCATGGAAATATTTAGGAAAGTAGAGAGGGGGATCTAACTCTTGAGGAATTAAGTGATTTCACTACTATTGGTAAGTTTAAAGAGAGCTATAAAATTAGAAAAATATTTTGCTTTGATACTACTTGATTTTTTCATAGTCCCATTGTAACGATCATAATTGTGAATCTCACATATCACCTAGTATACAGATTTAAGAAGATTCATCTTAGCATAAAATTATTAAGGATCACCTATATTTATCTAAAAATAAATAGTAATGAAATTATCTACTGAATTTAAATGAACATCATCTCCATTCATCCTCAGATATTGCACCATATATATTGACATCACTCCCCTTCACAAAACAAGTGTAAAATGGATTTTATCTTTTCACTTTTGCAACACTTTCACTTTGAAACAAGTGTGATAGGTTTCATCTTTGATTCATTATTCATAGGTAAATATATATTCCATTTATTCCAAATGATAAAATTCGATTTACTTGTATTGATTTTACATCAAAAGAGGGTGAAATGTGCATCATCACTTTTCTGCACCTAAAGGAGGTTTCAAATAACATATAGACTGAACAAACTCGAGTCATTTTGGGTGAAAAATACACACTGGATTCCTTAAAAAATACATGCTATAATGTAAGAGCCTTTGGTCCAAGTACATCATGGAATAAATTAACTTAAGATGCAATCATGCTTGATAGAAGTAGTTGTTTATGACTCAAAACCCTTGAAAGAAGAGGATATTACCAGTCTAATTGTATTTCCTTGAGAGAATGTAACCCATACCAATGAACTATCAATATTTATAATGAAAGATAAAAAATGGATTCACAAATGTTATTCCAAAGGTGAGATCCCTTCATATTTTGATCAAGACAGAAAACTAAAGAGGTTTCATACTTTATGCTAAAAATTAATTCCAAAAGATATGGTCAAGATAAATAATATCATCTGAGTTTAACTTGCATCCACTGCATAGTCTCATCATTTTCTTAAGATTAATTTCTCACTTCATAAAGGGCTTAACCATCCTTGGTGGACTGGCCCAATGATTTCTTCCATCTTGTGAATCATCCCATGTGAAGCTATTGATGATTATTTTGATTCTTTAAATGAAAAAATTCAGAGCCTGAATGATTGGTAGGATATGAATATGAATGTAGAAATGGAAACTATTTAATAGGGTGATATTATCTCTACTAGAGAGTAATCTACTCTTCTATTTGGTAATTCTATATGTGATTATGGTGAGTATACCTTCAATATTTAGTATATATACTATTTTATTCAAAAATAGATAACCCAAGTATTCAATATTTAATTGTCTTCTGGAAATGCATATCCTATCTTTGATGGATTTATCTTTCATTACTAATCATTTTTTGAGAATATAAACACTTCTCTTGCTGATATTAATACATTGAACACTCCTAATATTGTACTCAATAAGAATCTATTTGAACATTTTCATTGAATTTATTCTTCCATTTATGAATAATACCATATCATTTGTGATGAATAAGTGGAAGATTTCAATGAATCCATATCATCCATTGAAAGGATTCACCCTTAAATTTTTAATTTCATAGATCAGGTTCCAACTAAGAACATCATAATTCATGATATATAAGATTGTGGAGAGAGGGTCTCCTTGGAAAAGACCTCAGACTAACTTGAAAAACCCAAACCACCTCCCCAAAAGAGAGATAAAAAATAGAGTGAAGAAAACCAACAAAAATAAGGTTGTGGAACCATTTTGAAAATCCACACTACCTAAGAACTTTTATGGTGAATTTTCATTTCATTTTATCATAGTCTCTCTCTGTGATAATTTGTGCCATGTCATTGGATCCGACCACATTCCTATCAGTGTTTGCTAACATTTCTTGAGTGAGGCTAATCACCCCTGGATACTCCTGCCCTTGAAAAACCCATAATGTTCATATAAGATTTTAAGAGGTAGGAATTTTGATAGTCTCTTGTTGAGGATCATTTCAATAACCTTATAAGAGAAATTACATAGTCTTATTAGAGAAAATTTACTAAAGGTGCTGGGATGGTTCTCCTTGGGAATCATAAAAAGAACTGTGGAAGTGGTAACACAGGGAAGAAGACCGCCCTTGAAATAATTTTGAACTGATCCTATTAGTTCATTCTTGATTCAATCCCAATATTCAATAAATAACTATACAAGGAATCCATTAGGACCTGCTGCACAATCTATATCATGTCTTTTAATAGCAGTAAATATTTTATCCTCATTCAGGTTTTCTTTCAAGAAATCATTATTTAATTCATATAATGTGAGGGTAATTTTATCAAAAACAATTATTAAATTATTCATTTAGGGGGTATACATCGCTTAATCTATGGTAAGGGTCACCTAAAAGATCCTTTAAGTGGTATTCTCCTAAAGAAAAGTGGATTCAATGCTACCACAGAATGGTGCTTCTTCAAGATGTATGATAAGCCTCACAAAGAACTTCTTTTCCTATATCTATCCATGTAAATATATTTTGTTAAGATATTCTTTTTTCAAGACATAATTCTTTAAATTTTATACATTTATAGGAAAAAATTAATAAAATAACTTCATCCCATTGATTCTAAATTCTTCCATTAATCTAACTAGACTCAACGAGAATTGCTTCCAAAGACAGTCAGGGAGATAATTGTCGATTTCTCCATTCCAAAAGGGTTTTTGTCAGTATAAATAGTTTATTCGATAATTCACCCATTCATTGCATTGATATTGATCATTCCACATGTTTAATGAATGTTTCATTCTTCATCCATCCATTGAAGAAGTGTAAGTTATGAATAGGTGATAGAGAACCATGGATATTGAGCATCACTAGAGGATGATAGGATAAGGACCGATCCAGGCGGGAGACAGTCATGTGTGAGAAATCTATTACTATATTCATTTTATCCAAGAACCCATCAAGACACCTATATACTCTTCTACCTTATATCTTGTTATTACACTATGTAAAATGGTCACTATTTATGCCCAAATCTGTTAGATTACCAAAGAGAAGAATCCTCAGAAATCTTCCATATAATTTCTTGAGTAAACACCCCCTTTCTTTTTAGATTGATCTATTTAGAAAATTATGAGAGACACAATGAAAAAGGTTTTCATCTGAAGAAAATACAGAAACAAAATAACAAGATTAATATGAACATGAAAACAATGATTTACAAAGTTCGGTAATAATCCCTACATCCATAGAGAGGAAGAATCACTTCACTACAATTCAGGGTCGTAGTTATAATGAGGTTTTAGAGTTTCACACAAACTAAAACCCTATCAAAAATGAGTTAATAAAGAATAAGAAGCATTATTACACCAACCACACTGTAAGTCCACTATGATATAGTGAATGGTGGCTAGAAGTCTGCAGTGCTATAGTGTTGTGCCATACAAGTCTAAGCTATTATAGTGGATAGTGGATAAAAGTTATTGGGGCTACATTACTGCTATCTCCAAAGTTTGAGATGCTATAGAGGTGGATCAGGATTCAAGTGGGATATTTTTTGGATTAGTATAGACTGGTCCATTTGGAAGACGTTGGGCCTAATGCTAGGGGCCCATACTAAACACCAGACCACAACTCTCATTGGTCAAGCCTCGAGTGAGATCGCTGGGAGTTACATGGGGGGAAAACACCCCTGATCCAAGGGATAAAGGTACATGACCCAAATTATGTGGAACTATAGAAACTCTGACCAACTGTATTAGATCTAACCAAACAACCCTGACAAGGAACTGTATTAGTGAAAAATTTGGCATGGTTACTATAGCATCTTGGACTTTCGAGACATCGGTACTATAACTTCACCAAATTATTTCCACTAATCACTAAAACATCTTGGACTTGGATGGCTGCAGCATTATAGCAGTGCAGACTTCCATCCACCATTTACTATAGCACAATGGACTTACTATGTGGTTATTGGTAAAGTGGTTCATGTTCTTTATTAGCTCATTCGAGCTAGGGTTTTGTTGAGTGTGAAACTCTGAAACCTCCCTATAACTATGATCCCAAATTATAGTGAAGGGATTCTTCCTCTCCGTGGATATAGGGATTATTCCTAAACCATTTAAATCATCATGTATATGTTCATCATCATCATCTTATTCTTATTTTTATATATTTTATTTTTCTACAAACCTCTATCATTGTAACTCTCGGTATTTCCACAATAACTGGTATCAGAGGTTGAGTTCCGAATTCTCAAATTAAATATTTTCTTTGGAATAAGGAAAGTTGAATATCAATATATTCTATGGAACTAAATTCATTTTTTAGAGTATGCATATCAAGGATTGTATTCATCATAAAAAGATATACTTACCTTTTCTAGGTGTAAATCAATTGAATTGGAGAAGACGGGGTGGTGGATATTTTATTGATAGGTTTTAGGATTTTTTTCACCTTATGTTAAAAAAAACATGGAATTTAATATCTGAGAGGTGAAGATGACAACTAGGCTGATGAAAAATATCATGAATATGCATGAGAAGCCATCAACATCAAACAAAATGTAACTGATGCGATGATTGGTCAATCATAAAATGATTGAGTGTAGGATTATTACAGATCACATCAATAAATTTAACACCATTACCAGTTAGTTGACATTGGTGGGAATTTTTCTTGATGATGAGGTATGTTCACTATTTTTACTACCTTCCTTACCTGATAGTTGGGAATGGACTGTAACAGTTGTGAGTGGTTCTTTGGGGAATACCAAGATAGTTCTAAAGGATGTGAACAACCTGATCCCCAGTGATGATATTAAAATAAGTTAATAAATAATATTCTATGGTTATTCTTTGAATGTGGATAGAAGAGGAATATATGCATAATAAGATAATCTTAGAGGATAAACAAATCCAAGAGGAAAGATGTGAGAAAATAAAAAGTGGGGTGGTCCTAGCTTCTGTATTTTTAGGAATAAAGGAAATATCAAGAAGGAATTTAGAGAAAAAGGGCACCTAGAACTAATGCATCACACATGGTGACCAAAAGAACTGATTATGTGCTATTGATGATCATAGATAGCCCTAGAGTCTTGGATTTTAGACTCAATAGAATCTTTCCATTCCATATCGGAGAAGGGTTTTCTAAACAATTATGTTTCTAGAAATTTTGGAAAGGTGTATCTTGCTGATGATAAACCCTTAAAGATTGTGAGGAAGGGTGATTTGTGGCTCAATACCAATAGGGTAAGTATTTTAGTTCTAAAAAATGTGGGGTATATCCCTAGTTTAAGAATAAATGTTATTTCTTTCAGACATCTTGATTATGCAGGTTTTAGTACCATGTTCACTAGTGGTGCATTAAAGATCACCAAGGGATATATGGTTATAGTTTGGGGAGTAAAAAATGGTACCCTATACAATATGACAGAAACATGCATGGACATGATTTAATAAATAAATTCCATATAGGATTCATAGCTATGTAACTATGGGATAATCCACTTGAGTGATAATGGGATGAATGTGCTATATATAAATGGAATGACATCAGAGATGAAGTCAATGGATACTAGACTATGTGAATATTATATATTTTGAATGAATAAGAAGGTATCCTTTACAAAAGTAGTTAGAACACCAAAGGCTGGGAAGCTAGACCCAGTGCACACTAATATTTGGGGGCCTGCACCAGTAAATTCCTTGGAGGGTCACAACATTATGTGATATTTATCGATGAATCAACTAGGAAGGTATGATTTTACCTTATAAAAAGAATATATGAAGTTTTTAAGGTGTTTTATAAGTGTAAGTACATGGTGGAAATGATTCTGGAACTAAGATAAAATGTTTGAGGTCTGACAATGGTGGAGAGTATAGATGTAAAGAGTTTAGATAATTATGTTTTGATAATGGAATTCTATGGGAGAAGATTATTTATGGTACATGGAAATAGAAAGGTTTAGATGAAAGGATTAATATGACACTAAATTAATGTGTAAAGATAATGAGGTTGCACTTAGGATTACCTAAAACCTTCTAGGTAGATACAGTGAACATATAAGTATATCTCATTAACAGAATTCCATCTGTACCAATGGGAGAATTTCTACCCAAGGATCTATGATCTGATAAGGATGTACGACTCTCACATTTACGAGGCTTTGGTTGTTTTGAATATGTATATATTCATGATAATTCAAGGGAAAATCTTGATGTTAAGTCTCAATCCTATTTCATTATTGGCTATGGTGATTCAGAGTCTGGTTTTTACTTTTGGGATGATCAGAAAAAGATGATCATCAGAAGATAGAACCCAATATTTAATTAAGGTTCCATGTATAAATATCATAATGCGGTTGAAGTTTATAGTGGGAATAAGGAATCATACTCTCATGGGAAAGAGGATCTTAAAGTTGTACCTGAGTATGTGACACTAGAACCAGTGGATCCTACCCATCAAATGGATTTAAGGAGATCAATAAGGGTGAGAAGGCATGTGTAGAGTTATTCATTATCCTTATATTATTTTTTATCAACTAATGGTGGAGAACCATAATTATTTGAAGAAGAAATGTAGTTAAAGAAGTCAAGCAAGTGGGTGTTTGATATAGAGGAATATATGTCTTCATTACATGAAAACAATACTTGGGAGTTGACACCTCTATTATAAGGAAAGAAAGAATTGCAGAACAAATGAGTATAATAGGTCAAGGAATAACATGATAGAAAGAGGAGGTATAAGTAAAGGTTGGTGTTAAATGGTTTTCAACATAAGGAAGGTGTGGATTTCGCTAAAAATTTACCACATGTAGTGAGGATTGACATTATTCGATTGGTTCTTAGTATTTTTGAATCAGAAGAATATACCTAGAGTAGATTGATTTCAAGACTAATATCCTTCATAGAGATATGGAGGAGAACATATATATGTAGAATCCAGAGGGATGCATTGATTCAAGGAAGTAAGACCTAGTATGGAAACTCCATAAGAGCTTATATGGGTTGAAGTAGGCACCCAAGTAATAGAATAAAAAGTTTGATTCATTAATGAATAAAAATGAATACAAATAGTGCGGCATTGATAAATATTGATGCAACAACTCTTTTGGTGATAAATACATTGTCTTGATTCTATATGTGGATGATATGATCAATTTAGGATCATTTATTTATAGGACTGTTGAGTTGAAAGGGTGTATGGATGAGGAGTTCAAGATGATAGATCATGGAGAAGCTGACAAGATTTTGGGGATAAATTTCAATAGAGATTGCTTGGCTAGAAACTTGATGTTATTATAGGATTACTACATTAAAAAAATTCTAAAAATATTAAATATTTTGGAAGAAAAGTCATCCTATATTTCCTCGGAGATCCATTTCAAATTATCAAAGGAATAATCATCAAATATAGAATAAGAGTTTGAGTAAATGGAAAAGGTTCCATATGCAACATTTGTTAGAAGACTGATGTACGTAATAGTTTATACTCAACCTGACATTGCTCATGTAGTGGGAGTTGTGAGAAGGTACATGTATAACCCTAGAAATAAATATTAGGAAGTTTTGAAGTGGATACTAAGATACTTTAATGGATTAAAGGAAGTGTATTTGTGCTTTGTGAAAGGAAATTCATTATAGTGTTGGATTAGGGTTCATGTGGGAGATTTTTGGATTGGTGTATCCCAATCTATTTGGGTAATGTTGGGTTGAATTCTAGTGTCTTATACTGTACACTAGACTACATAACCCATTTCTCAAGAGCCTATATCAGATCTTTGGGGGTTGGAGAGGGAAAAACGCCCCTAATATGGGGGTGAAAGGCCCTCGTTCCAATTTTTTTGGAAGTGTAGAAACTATGAAAGATTGTATAAGATCTAAACATGAGACACCAATAGGGAACTACATCAATATAGACTTTAGATTAGTTACTGTAGCATTTCATAATTTGGAGAAAATGGTACTATATTTAGTGGGATTCTTTCCACTACCTACTACAACTTCTTGAACTTAGGTGGTAGAAACACTGTAGTAGTGTGGACTTCCAACCACCATTCTCTATAGAATAGTAGACTTACTCTATGGTTGGTGGCATAGTCTATGAAGGGTGAAGTTTATAAGAAAAAGAAGTGGTTGGAAGATCATGAAATGGGTGTGTGTGACAAGTTGATACTAACATACAAGTAGTTATAGATGGGGTTCCTCTACATCTTAGTGTAAAACTTCCTGGTTAGGGTCATCACTCCAAGATGGTTATGGTTGGAAAGGATAGGGTTGTACTTGGAAATTTGGACATGGAGAGGCTATACTAACTTTTAATTTCTATGGAATCCTATCTAGTAGGGGTCTGTGCCTAGGCCATGATGGGGACATATCTCTATAATACCAAGTCCCTAGAGTCCATCAGAGTGGTAGAGGAAGACATAGATAGGGTCATCCAATCCTCATGCCTTATGAAGTTAGGGGACGATGTGCAGGTCTGCAAGGCATAAATAAGGGTGTGCACTTCTAACATGGGAAACATGAAGGTCTATTTTGTAGTGAAGAGACAAATTAGATAATTAGGGAGGTAGAAGAGACATTTTTCATAAGTATAGTGTACATAAAGGGGATCTTGTGGGATGCATCGTAGTTTGACACATTGAGCTCCCTAAATGAATGCTAGGTGTTCAGTATATTCCCTCCACCTAATGTCTCACTTAGGGTTCCATGGTCGACAGGATACTGTATATTGATAATGGGAATGAAATGAAAAAGTTGATAAAGAAATACTTGAAGGATGATATCAAGTATCAGGACTTTAGAGCCTACATTATAATGAATAAGGGTAGTTTGCAGCTAAGGAACATCCAATAAAGGCCCATATTACACAATGATTACATTAAGGGGAACTTTTAAAAGGTTCCCATCCATATGGTCAAAAAGTAATATGCCAGGGAGGGTGATTTATAGATGTCATACATATCACCTTATGAAACCTCCAACTGGAAGGACTCTAGCCTGGGTTCTAACACCATACCTGAGTCTAAGGAGAGGTCACACCTGGGAATGAAGAATAATATGATCAAAAGGTTGGTTTTCAACAGTAAGTGTCCAATTCTCGATAGGAATACCTTGTCATGTGAGAATGTGATAGGCTTTTTCATAATTCTAGAGGGCCATAAGGATCTTACTATAGGTATATTCTCATATAACCTAGTGGGAATGTCAGATCAAATCTGGATAGAGAGGGCGGTGGATCTGGTGGAGAGGGATAAAAAATAGTTCATGATCGGGAATGAGATGGATGAGAGGTAGAAAAAGGAAGTGAAGTTGATATGAAGGTTGGGTAATGATGTAGTAGTGCTAGACCTAGAAAGGCTTCCCCGACTTCGATGTCAACTTGGCCTCATTTTCTAGCCTCTTATCCATCTCTTACCCAATCATGAATGAGTTTTCTCTCCCTGGACACTTGATCCACTAGCCTCTACATCCATATCTAATTCCACCTTCCTACTATGTTAGCTGAGAATATACCTATATAAAGATCTTTATGTCCCTCTAGCTTGATGAATACCTTTATCATGTGAACACTCGATAAGGTATGCCTACCGGGCATCGGACACTCACTATCTAACACCAACCTAGGGATCATTTTTTTCTTTTTTCCTAGGTGAGACCACCACTCAAACTCAGGTATGGTGTTAGCACCCATGCCAAAGTCCATCTAGTTTGAGTCATCATAATGTGATAATTTAAACATCTCTATGTTATACTTGTACATGAGTAAAGGGTTACTTTCTAAATCCAAAATCATTTCAATTATTACTCCTTAATAACCTACCCTCTCTTTTTTGTCTCATATAAAAGATCTAGAATATATTCATTATTTTATTACATTAATTTTTTATGTATTTATGGTCTACTTTTAACCCTCATGTATTTATTTTTTATACATCACTTTTTTAGAATGATTTTTAACTACTTTTTGGCTCTTGTAGATATTTTCTCTATCACCGTTAATCCCCCTATATTATTATTTTTAACTATCCACAACATGATTATATTATGTTATTTAAACTTTAATCTTGTAAATTATTTAGGGGATAATCCTATAAAAAATCCTAACTTCAATTTATTTCCTTATGATAAAACCTAAGAATTTTATAACAAAATATTTTTCAATATCCATATTCTGCTATATGATTCATCATCATTAACCTTTTTTTGAAATTTTCCAATTATTAAAAATTAATTATTTTAAAAAAAATATTTTTTATTACCCTTTGAAAATTATTTTGGAAATCAAATGTTGCACTACTTTTATAATAATATCACCTAATGAAATGAAATGTATTTTCAATATTTCTAATTCATTTTCCTCTCTATTCATACTAATAATATTCTTCAAGGAAATTATTTATATTATATGTTCTATTCATTTTTCATTTTTTGAAATATCATTATTTTTTAAATAAATCACACATTTTAGTTCTTACTCAAAACAGAAATTTTATATATTTATCTCAATGTCGTTTAAAAAATAAAAAATTATTGTCTTTAAAAATTGTATAATTTCATATATTTTTCTAAATAAATTTTCAACTAAACTCATACTATTATATATTCCACCATTTTTATCTTTTATTAATTTTTATTTTCTAAATTTATATATTTTTTATCAAAGAATACATTTCCAAAATAATCCTTTGATTTGTTATACAAGCTCATATATATATATATATGGGATTTTGGAAAAAAAATCTATAATTTCATAATTCCATATTTAATGTTTATTATATTTTTCATCATGGTCATTTCATTTGAATTCAATATATTATTTATTTAAAAATTCTATCTTTTCCATGATCACATATCTCACTTGTTTATGATCTATTTTAAAACCTATATGTCAGTCACATTGATAATTTTTTCCCACTTACTGAGTATTTAAGAACACACTTATCATATGCTTATATATTTCTCTATGTCATTATAGTTTACAATGAGATTTTGATCAAATTATAAGGGGTATATGATGAATAATTTCAAAAAACATTTATAGTTTGATTCTATAAAATGTACCTAGTTCCAAAAGAAATCAAAATTTTGATTATGGGTGATTTTTAATCTTCATGTTATTTCTAAAATGCATCTATATTTCACTCTAGATTTAGAAGTGTAGACCTAGGGAACTTTAATTTCTATTAGTGCAAAGTTTTATTATTTATATAAATTATGATGAAAGAAAATTCAATTGTAAATCTTTAGATTGATAAACATTATATATAAAGTATTATGTATAATATTAATTGTATTAACCTATAAAGAATAACATTTCTCACACATATATATATATACATAATATGATATTATCATAGTTTATATTTAAGATAAAATTTGGGTTTTCTATTATGTTTTCTAAAAAATTTAAAAGTGTAGATAAATGTTTATTGAAGAGTTAAATTTGTGAAGAAGAAATTTCATTAAAGAGGTTATAATATAACATCCCAAATTTTCAATTAATTATTTTTATAAAATTTCTACCTTAAATTTATACATGTAAATAATAATTTCATTTAGTTTTTTAATAATATGAACCTATAATTTTAATACATAATTATTAAATAATATTTTTTATTTATATTTATGAAATAATAAAAATTCTTTATCCCTTATCCTGAAAGAATGATTTTAGGACACTTTATGAAATTAATAGTGTACCCATTAATAACCCAATAATGAATAATAATAATAAAATTAATGTTAATTCGTGTATAAAATGATATATTATATATAAAATCTATAATTGTATAATAAAATAAATTTTATATAATTCACTATTACTTTTACTTATTCAGTGTTATTCGATAACTACACAACACTTATTTATTGTTATATAATAATATGGTCATTATAAAAGTAAATTCTTAATGGTAATATAATTATTAACATGTTAGTATACTTTTTTATTAGTTATATAATAGTATCATATACCCATATAATGTGACACAATAATTTTTAGTGTTATATTATATTTAATGTGTGTTATAAGAAAATAATATGTCTCTAGATGATATTTTTATGTGTAAAACCACATTTTATGAGGAATTTTTAAATCACAAAATATTTCAAATAAGGTTTAAATTTACATAATCATATTCTATTTAAATATTTTTATAACATAAAGTTTTCTTTTTAAAATTGTATTTATTTGAGATTATAGTAAAATATTATAATGAAATATTTAATATTTTCATTTAAAATTTAAATTATCAGATATAGATATTTTTCCATATTATTATAAAATGGGCATTAAATTTTGATAAGGGTATCATTAGAGAACTAAAATTATCATCATTGTCGCATTTTAACCGTAATATATAATTTTCACATCACTGAAACCATCATTGTAAATATTTATTGAAATTATAAATTTATTCTAATTAAAATATAAATTTTTTTAAAGATAAATAATTATTGTAATTAGTTTCAAAAAATTATCTTAGGGTGGTTCTTATTTTGTTTTAAAAAAAGAATTAAGGTTGAATAGTTAAAAAATAATCAATTCCTATACATAGTAAATTTTATGTCATCATCTTGATATAAATATGAAATAAAAATTATAAACCATTCTACAAAACTTAAAATTCGATTAGCGACTAACATAATTCATTTAAATAAAATTTAATTAATATGAAAACCAATATATCTATTTTCAAATCCTATGTTACTTTTTATTCAGAAATAAAACTTTATTTAATTCTTTTCTGACTCATAATATGAAACTTTTTGTTATGAAAAATAAATATGGGTATATAGAAAATGAAAATTTAGGATCATGGGGGATGAAATTGGTTAATTTCAAGAACATCACCACAAATAAAATACATACAATCTCTTGGAAGAGTGTGGACAATCAAATAGATAATGAACTATTACTCTTGTAAACCTATAAAAGATAAACAATCCATAGCAAATTTTCCCTCACACCAGATGTGAAGAATCACCACTCCTTATGTATCATGTCTCTATAGGCTCTAATAGTGTAGGATATACTCAAATGGAAAAAAAGGAGAGCCAAAAATATAAAAAACTAATAGATCTAAGTCCCCTTCAATTATAGATAATAAAATATTCTTTCAAGATCATAGTGATAAGACAAAGATTAAGGAACGAGCTTCAGTGATGAGAGAATTACTATTTTCAATGTATGTTGATAAATCTAGAATCTTAGAATCCCTAAAATATTGAACGAAACAGCTCCACTCATGATTCCAAGAACAGTAGAGTAATTTGATATGAGCTTGATGCCTTGCAAAGGTTATTCTTAGTGTACACAATATCCTATTCTTTCCTTGGTTGTGGAAGTATTTAGGGAAGTAGAGAGGGGATCTAACTCTTGAGGAATTAAGGGATTTCACTACTATTGTTATGTTAAAATAGCTCTATAAAAAAAGAAAAATATTTTTCTCCAATAATTCCTTATCTTTTCTTGGTCCCATTATGAAGAGCATCATTTCAAATCTCCCATATCACCCAGAATCCACCTATAAGAATGTTTACCTTAGCTTAAAAATATGAAGGCTCGCATGCATTTACCTAAAAATAAATAATAATGAAATTATTGACTGAATGTAAATAAATATCATCCTCTATTCATCCTCTGATATTGAAACATATATATCAATCTAATACCCCTTCAAAAAACATGTTTATAATGGATTCTATCATTTTTTTCACAACACAGGCACTTTGAAACAAGAGTTATAGGTTACTTCTTCACTTAGAAATATACAAGGAAACACATATTCCATTTATTACATATAAGAAAATTCACTTTGCTTTTATTGACTTTACATCAAAAGTGGGTGACTTATGCATCATCACTCTTGTTCTCCTAAATGAGTTTGAAAAAAATGGATAGACTGAACAAGACAAAGTTGGCTGGGGTGGAAAAACACACATCGTGTTCTTTAAAAAACACATTCTAGATTGTAAGAGCCTTTGGTCTGAGTATATCATGGATTAAATTACCTCAGTATGCAATAATTTCTGATAGAACTAGTTTTTTTAAACTGGGAACCCTTAAAATAAGAGGATATTACTTTTCCATTTGTCTTTATATGAGAGAGTGTCACCCCTACCAATGAACTATCGATATTTATATTGAAAGAAAAAAATTCATTCACAAAGTATATTCAAAATGTGAGATCCATTCATATTCTATTCAAGCCAATGAATCACATAGGTTTCATACTTTCTAATAAAAAATCATTCCCAAATATATGGTCTAGAGAAATAATCTCATGTGAGTTTATCTTGCATGCACTGTATAGTATCATCAAATTTTTAAGATTAATTTATCACTCCTTATAGGGATTATCTAGCCTTGAAAAACTATTCCAATGATTTCTATTGTCCTATGAGTCATCCCATGTGAAGCTTTTTAAGATTATTTCAATTCTTCTAATGAAAAAAATGGGATCCCGAAAGACTGGTATTATTTGAATAGGAATGGAGGAAATGACACTATTGAAGTGGTTGATCTTAACGCCAATAGAGAGAAATATACACTTCCAGTTGATAAATCTATATGTTATTATGGTAAGGATACATTTGATGTCTTGGATATATAATATTTTATTTAACAAGGGAGATCCCAATTACTCAATAGGTAATGGTATTCAAGAAATACTTATCCTATCTTCAATGGATTTATCTTTCCTTCCTTATAAATTTTTGGGAATATAGAAATTTATATTAATAATATTAATTCATTGAACACTCTCTCTACTTTACTCAATAATAATCTATTTGAACCACTATATTTAATTTCATCTTCAATTGGCATTTGTGATGAATAAGTGATAGATTCCAAAGAACCCATATCATCCAATGAAATTATTCACCATTATATTTGTAATTTCATATATAATGTTCCTACTAATCACATATTTATTCATGATATATATTATTGGGAAGAGGGGCCTCCTTAGGTGATATTAATGCCAATATAGAGGAATCTAATCTTCCACTTAGTAATTCTATATGTTATTCTGGTAATTATACCTTTAATGTCTCGGATACAAATTGTTTTATTCGACAAGTGAGATCCCAAGTATTCGATAGGTAATGGTATTTTGAAAATACCTATCTTATCTTCAATGGATTTATCTTTCCTTCCTGATAATTTTTTGGGAATATAAAAATTTACATTACTAATATTAATGCATTGGCCACTCACTCTACTTACTCAATAATAATCACTTTGAAACATTTCATTGAATTTCTTCTTCCATTAATGAATAAGACAATATCATTTGCAATGAATAAGTGAGAGATTAAAATGAACTCATATCATCCATTGAAATGATTCACCCTAACATTTTTAATTTCATATATCATGTTCCTACTAAGCACATCCTAATTCATGATATATATTCTTGGGGAGAAACGGTCTCCTTGGTGAAGACATTAGACTAACTTTAAATTCACAAACCTCCTCCCCAAAAGAGAGATAAAAAACCAGGGTGAAGAGAAGCAGAAAAAAAGAATTTCATAGAGACATTTTTAAAATAAAAACCACCTAAGAACTTTTAGGGTGAATTTTCATTCCATTCTATAAATTTCTTTCTTCATGATAATCTTGTCCATTGAATTGGATCCCACCACTTTCCTATTAATGTCTGCTAAAATTTATTGAGTGAGGCCAATCACCCACAGATATTCCATCCCTTGAGAAACCCATGATATTCATCTAAGATTTAAAGAGTTAAGATTTTTGATAGTATTTTGTTGAGGATCATTTCAATAACCATATATGAGAAATTACATAGGCTAATTAGTGAAAAGTCAGCAATGGTGTTGGGATGGTTCACCATGGGAACCAGAAAAAAACTATGGAAGTGGTAACACAGGGAAGAAGACCACACATGAAATAATTTTGAATCCTACCTATTAGGTCTTACTTTTTTCAATCACGAGATGAAATATATAATTATCCAAGTAATATATTAGGACCTAGTGCGCTATCCATCTCAAGTCTTTTAATTGTAGTAAATATTTCATCTTCCTTCAGGATGGATTTCAAGGAATCATTATTGTAGTCCTCCAATGTGAGGGGAATTTTATCAAAAAAATGATTATCTTTTTAATTTAGTGGGTATACATCACATACTCAATGGTGAGGAGTGGATAAAAAATCCTTTAATTTGGAGGCTCCTGAGTAAAAATGGATTCAACACCACCATATAATGAGTCTTCTTTATATTGTATGATAAGCCTCACAAAGAACTTCTTTTCCAATATGCATGCATGGAAATATGTTGTGTTACGATCTTCTTTCTGAAAGTGATCATTCTTAAAAGTATCTACATTTACATGATAAAATTAAGGAAATATATTTATCCCATTGATTCTAAAGTCTTTCATTGAGCTGACAAATATCAACTGGAATATCTTCCAATGACATACTTGAAGCTGGTTGTCTATTTATCCATTCCAAAATGGTTTCTATCAGTATAAAAAGTTTTTTATATAATAAAACCCATTTATACCCTTGTAATATATCATTCCAAATGTTTCAAGAATGTTTCATCCTTTATTAATTCATTGAAGAAGTGGAAGTTACAAATAGGAGATAAAGAACCTTGGATTTGGAGAACCACTAGAGAATAATCAGATAAGGATTGATCTAGGAGGGAGACAGTCATGTGTGAGAAATTTGTTAATATATGCATGTTATCCAATAACCTATAAATCCATCTCTATATCCAGATACCTCATCTCTTGTTATTAAACCATGTATAATTCTCACCATTGATGCTCAAATCCATTAGATTACTAGAGAAAGAATCCTATGAAATCTTCCACATACTTGATCGAGTGAAGAACATTTTTTTAGATTGATTTATTGATGAAATTATAGGAGTCATAGAAACAAAGGTTTGCGGATCAAGAAAATATATAGAAGAAGAAGAAAAATAAGATGAACATGAACGTAATGATTTACACGGTTCAAGAATAATTCTTACATCCATATAGAGATAAAATCACTACACTATAATTCAGGAGCACAATTATAGTGAGGTTTTAGAGTTTCACACAAACCAAAACCTAATATTGAATGATAAAATAAATAAGAAGAACCACTATGACGCCAGCTATTCAGTAAGTCCATTGTGCTATAGTGAATTGTGGATAGAAGTATACACTGCTACAGTGTTGTGGCCACCCAAGTCCATGCGGCTATAGTGTCCAGTGGCTAAAAGTCAATGAAGCTACAATATCATTTTCTCAAAATTTAGAGATGCTACAATGATAGAATCAGGCTTCAAGTGAGTGATTTTTTAGATTGATGTAGACCGATCCATTTGGATGATGTTGGGACTAATTCTAGCGGCTCATATTGTACACCAGACCACAACAATCATTGGTCAATCTCTATAGCGAGCTCATTGGAGGGGGGCAATGAACCCCTCATCTAGGGGACGATGGTCCCTATCCCCAAATATGAGGACTGTAGCAACTATGACTGACTGTAGTAGAGCTGACAAGGCGATGCCGATAGGGAATATTAGTAATGTGAAATTTGTAAAGGTTATTGTATCATATTGGACTTTGGAGAAATAAATATGGTAGATTTTCCAACTTCTAGACACTAACTACTATATCATTTTGGACTTGGGTGTCCGTAGTACTATAGTGGTGTGTACTTTCATCCACCTTTCACTTTAGCATAATTGAATTACTGTGAGGTTGGTGGTATAGTGATTCATGTTATTTATTATCTCATTCGAGCTAGGGTTTTGGTGTGTGTTAAACTCTGAAACCTCCCAATAATTATGCTCCCAAATTATAGTGAAGTAATTATACCTCTTATTAGAATTAATGATTATTCCCAAACCACATAAATCATTATTTTCATGTTCAGATTTATCTTCTTATTTTGTTTCTATCTTTTCATTATCTTCAAAACACTATCCATGTGACTCTTGAAATTTACACAACAACTGGTATCAAAGGTTGAGTTCAAAATTCTCAAATTAAGTATTATTTATGGAAGAAGAAAATTTGATGATCAATCACTTAGATGAAACTGACTTCTATTACTAGAGGATGATGATCGATAATTATTTTTGTTATAAAAAGAAACGCATGCCACTTCTAGGTGTAAAAGCAATGGATATAGAGCAGAATGAGTGGGGGATACTTGATTGATAGGTTATAGGATTTTTTCACCTTACGCTAACAAAAAACATAATATGTATGAGAAGCCTTTAGCATCAATCAAAGTGTACCTGATGCAATGATTTTTCAATATAAAAATGACCGAATGTGAGATTATTAAAGATCACATTAATGAATTCAACACCATCACATGTTAGTTTTAATCTATGGGAATTATGCTCGATGACAAGTTAGGTGCACTAGTTTTACTATCTTCATTACCTAATAGTTAGGAAGAAACTATAATAGTTGTGATCAATTATTTTGAGGAATAATAAGCTGGTTCTAAAGGATGTGAAAGACATGATCCCTAGTGCTGTTATTCGAAGTAGAGAATCAAGAATATTCTCTAGTTCTTCTTTGAACGTGGAAGGAATAAGAAGATATTCATAGTGAGATAATCGTAGTGGGTGATATAGTCAAGAGGAAAGAGCTAAAACAATATAATGGTGGTTGGTCCTACCTACTAGATTTGAAATAAGAAAGGAGACATCAAGAAGGAGTGAAGATAAAAATGAAAGGCACCTGAAACTAATGTAGAAAACGCAGTGGTTGAAGGAACTAATGATGTGCTGCTACTGAACATGGATAGCCCCAGAGTATTGGATTTTGGAATCAGGGCATCTTTCCATTCCACACCATAGAAGGGTTTCTTGAACAATTATGTTTATTTAAATTTTGTAAAGGTGAATATTTATAATTATGATCCCTTAAATATTGTGGGTAAGAGTGATTCATGGTTTAATACCAATAGAGATAGTTTTATGGTTCTAGAAAACATGACATATATCTCTATTTTATGAAAAAATTATATTTCTTTCCCATAGATTAATGATATAAGTTTTAGTACCACATTCATTGGTTGTGCATGGAAAATCACTAAGGGTGATATAGTCATAGATCAGGGAGTAAATAATAGTACCATATACAACATGACATAAACATGCATATACATGATCAAATCAAAAAATTCTGTCAAGGATTCACAAATGTTGTACTACAAGCTAGGCCACATGAGTGATAAGGGGATGAAGGTGTTGGAAATAATGGAATGCTACCAGATATGATGTTATTGGATGTTGTCCTATGTGAATATTCTATATTCAAAAATTAAAATAAGGTGTATTTCATGAAATGAGGTGGAACACCGATGGTTGAGAAGCTAAACATAGTTCACATTAATGTTTTAGGGCTTGCACTAGTACATTACCTTAAACGGTCACAAAATTATGTGAAATTTATTGATGAATCAATAAGGAAGGTATGATTTTATTTTTTGAAAAGAAAATTTGACATCTTTAAGGTGGTTTATAAGTTTAATTCCATGATGTAAAATTAGTTTGAAACTAAGATGAACTGTTTGAGGTCTGAAAACGGTATAGAGTATACCAATTAGAACTTTATACAATTATCTTCTAATAATGTAATTCAGTGGGAGAATACTATTTCATGTACACCACAAAAAATGGTGTAGCTAAAAGGATGAATAGGACACTGAATGAATGTGTCAGGAGCATGAGGCTACACTTGGGATTACCCAAAAAATTCTAGTCTGATGTAGTGAACATGACATCATATCTTGTCAATAAGAGTCCATTTGTACCAATGGGAGAATGTATACCCAAGGGGATCTGATCTGGTATGGAGTTAAGACTCCCATATTTATGATACTTTGGTTGTTTGGCATATGTACATATTGATGATGAAGCAAGATACAAGCTTGATTCTATGTCAAAATATTATTTATTTATTGGTTATGGTGATGAGGAGTTTGGTTATCACAATTGGGATGATTAGAACAAGATGATAATCAAAATCTTGAACATTATATTTAATGAAGATTTCATATACAAAGACCATCAAGTGGTTTAAGTTGATAGTGAGAACAAATAATCATAATGTCATGATAAAGTGGATATTGAAGGTGTACCTGAGCATGTGACTCTAGAACGAGTGGAGCCTACCCTTCAAATAGAGTTAAGGATATCAAAAAGGTTTAGAAGGAATGTGGATAGATATTAATCATCCATGCATTATTTTTTATTGACTAATGGTGGAGAACTAGATTTCTTATAAAAAGTAATGCCGTTAAAGGAGTTGAGGAAGTGGGAGTTAAATATGATAAAGGAGATGTATTCATTAAATGACAATGATACTTGGGAGTTGAAACCTATTTCACAAGTAAAGATATAATTTTGGAACAAATGGGTATACTGGGTCAAGGAAGAACATAATGGAAATAAAAGGTACAAATAAAGGCTGGTGGTTAAAGGATTTCTACAGAAGGAAGGTTTATATTTCACTAAAATTTTCTTACCTGTAGTGAAGCTTTCCGCCATCCAGGTGGTTCTCAGTATTTCTGCATCATAACACTATGCCTAGAGTATCTTGATGTCAAAACTACTTTCCTTCATGGAATTAATGAGTAAATATATATACAATAGCTAGAGGGATATGTTGTGTTAGGGAAGGAAGACCTGTTGTGAAAACTCTAGAAGAGATTATATGGGTTGAAGCAGGAACCTAAGAAATGGAATAAAAAGTTCGATTCATTATGACTAAAAATGAATACAAATAGTGTGACATAGATCAATGTTTCTACACCAAGTCTCTTGGTGATGAATAAATTATACTGATTCTACATGTGGATGACATAATCATTGAAGGATCATGTATTTATAGGATTAATGGGATAAAAGGCTAGCAGGATGAGGAGTTCAAGATGAAAGATCATAGAGAAGATGGAAATATTTTGTAGATTTCGATCAAGAGAGACCATGTAGTTGGATCCTTGATGTTATCAAAAGCTAGCTACATTATAATGTTTCTGAAAAGATTTAGTATTTTAGAAAAAAAGTCAGTCTCTATTCTCTTGGAGATCCATTTCAAATTATCAAAGGAGTAGTCACTGAAGATGGAAGATTATTGTATTTTTATAGGTCAATCTATTTGGATGATGTTGGGCCGAATGCTAGTGGCCTATACTGTGAATTAGACCATAACACTCACTATTTGAACTCCACAGTGAGTTTGTTGGGGGGTTAGAGAGGGAAATGATCCCCTACTCCGGAGGTGAATGGCCCCCAGACCAAATTTTAGGGAACAATAAAAACTAAGACTGACTGTAGTAGAGCTGACTAGGTGACACTGATAGTTGACACTGACAGGGAATAATAGCAGTATATACATTGGAATGAATATTGTATAATCTAATGCTTTGGAGTCAGTGGTACAATAGCTCCATGGGCTTATATCCACCGACCACTATATTATTTAGGACTTAGGTCGTCGCAACACTATATTAGTGTAAACTTTCACCCACCGTTCACTATAGCACAATAGAATTACTATGTGGTTGGTGGAATTGTCCAGGACAAATGAAATTTATCAAAAATGGAATTGGTTGGAAGATCATGACATGGGTGTGTGCGATAAGTGGAGGCTCACAGAAAGGTAGGTAGAGAAGAGGTTCCTCAACATCATAGTGGCAGACTTCCTAGTCAGGGTGAGAAATGTAGGATGATTGTAGTAGGAATGGACAAGGTCATTCTTGGAAAGTTAGATATGGAGAGGCTATATTAGATATTAATTTTCATGGAATCCATCTGGGTAGGGGTTCGTTCCCAGGATGCGAAGGGGACATAGATTCAGAAGACCAATTCCCTAGCAGTTATCATAGTGGAAGAGGAAAATATAGAGAGGGTCATCCAATCCTCATGCCTTAAGAAGTTAGGGGATGAAGTTTTGTTCTTCAAGGAATATAGGAGGGATTACATTGGTCACTTGGGAAACTTGGCTTGTCCATTGTGCATCACATAGTAGAATGAGATAATCATGGAGACAAAGGAGTCATGTGACTAGGTCATAGTGTACGTCAAGGGGTTCTTGTGGGATGCATTATAGTTCAACATAATGATCTTCATAAATGCATGAAAGGTGTTTAAGATGTTCCCTTTACCTGATATCTCACTCAGGGTTTCATGATTGATAGGATCTTACAGATTGATAATGGGAATGAAAAGGATAAGTCTATCAAGTAGGAATTGAAGGATGATATCATGTCTCAAGTCTTGAGAGACTATATTAGAAATAATAAGGGCAAGTTGCCGATAAGGAACATCCAAGTAAGTCTCATATGGTAAAATGATTGCATGAATGGGAACATTGATATGGTTTCATTCCATGAGGTTAAAAAGTACTGTACCAGGAAGGGAGATGGAGAGATGTTAGATGCCTCACCCTATGACGCCTCTAACTGGACGGGCTCCAGCTTGGGTGTTGACACCATACCTAAGTATGATGATAGGTCACACCTAGGCATGAAGAACAACATGATCACTAGGTTTGTGTTCGAAAATGGGTGTATGATTCCCAAAAGGAAGACCTTATCGAGCATGCATGTGATCAAGTTCTTCATCAAGCCATAGGACCATAAGGATTATTCTAGAAGTATATTCTCAGTTAACCTAGTTGGTAGGCGGTCACATATCTAGATAGAGAGGGCGGTGGATCAGGTGGTAAAGGAGAACATCTCGTTCATGATTGAGTAGGAGACGGATGAGAGGTAGGAAAAGGTAGCCAAGTTTATGCCGAGGTCAGATAAGGATATAGTAGAGCCAAACCCAGAAAGGATTCCCGACCTTAATGTTAACTTTAAAACTTTTCCAGCTTCTAATCCATCTTATGCATAGTCATGAATGAGTTGTGATCCATTTCCACTTGATCCAATACCCTCTACATCCATCTATGAACCTACCTGACCACTAGGTTAGCGAAGAATAATCCTCTATCATGATCTTTATGGCCCTCTAGTTTGATGAAGAACTTGATCACGTGATCTCTCAATAAGTCATGTCTACCGGGCATCGAGTACTCACTCTCAAACACCAACCTAGTGATCTTGTTGTTATTCATGCTCAAGTGTGACCTCTCCTCAGAATTAGGTATGGTGTCAGTACCCAGGCTATATTCCTTCCAATTTCAAGCGTCATAAGGAAATATGTTTGATATCTCTATGTCACCATCCCAGGCATAGTACTTTCTAATCCCGTGGATGGGCACCCAGTAGAAGTCCCCCTTTATGTAGTTACTATTCCATATTGTACTTACCTAGATATTTTTTATATGAAACCTACATGTACTCATATCCTTCCCCATCACATCCTAAACACATATCCTACCTCATACCCTTCCGCATATCCTTCCTCATACCCCTCCTTATATCCTTCCTCATCAAATCCTTATACTTCTAATGATATACCCATATTCATCTCTAAAATAAACTTTAGAAAATTATATGGCACTGGTCTAGATAAATGACTACCCTCTAAAGGCTATACTCTCAATCTAATATAGGTGACTTATTGAAAAATGTATGGGTACTTAAGTATCTAATTCCTTTATTATCTAAAATCATTTTCTAAATAAACTCTTAAATATTCCCTTATTTTTCTATAATGATTATATTTCCATATTATAAACCTTCTTCTAACCACTTATCGATGAGGTATTTCCAATTACTCTCATTAAAAATATTTTTATATTTTGTTATTTTATTGAAATATGAGTTTAGAAAACCTCATCGATTCTTGTAAATTCTCTCATTAACCCAGTCAATAACATAATTATTAATTTAAAGTATCTTCAAAATAATGGTGTAATTAAAATCTAAATTTTAAATGAATATCACATATTTATTTTTGTTTTCACGTCTTTTAAACTCTTTTAAAAACATTATTTTATTATGATAGTTTTATACAACTTAATTGAATGATGATGTATAATTTTCAATTCATCATTTCAAGAATACAGCCAAAACTGGATGCCATGATTGTATATGAAATTCCATATCATGTAATATCATATCTATAAATCTAGAATGATAATTTAGTCATTATTATAATCACATTAAATTAAAGTAATTAAAATTATTTTAACCATCTAAAACATTCATAAGAAAAAATATTTCTAAATTTGGATCTATCATTTCAAAAATATTGATGAATTCAACACCCTTAATTCTAAAATTAATCGAATAGTATACTATGAAACTACTAGAGAATTCAAAATCCATAGATAGTGCCCATCGATTGTTACCATTTTTTTAAATTTGGAATCATTAAACCCATAACCTATAGGCATATAACATAAGAAAAATTAAAATAATAAATGAGTAATAAATGAAAATAAAATAATTAAAAGGTGTAAAGATTTTTAAAGAAATAAGATGAATGTTATTAAACTAGTAATTAACAATTATAATATAAAAATTTTATAAGATATAAAACATGTAAATAAACTCCAAACTTGAGGTAAAATTTTATTTCTAAATATCCATTCATTTCATGTATTTGTCTTATAGTTTTCATCTAAGATTTCTATCTCATTTTAAAGGACTTGAATGTATACATTATATTACCTCCAATGTTTTTAATATATTTATGGTATCTTTTTATAGCTTATATATTTATAGATCATACATTACATATACACAATTAGTCTTTATAGATCTTTTTCATTTTGGTAGTTATATTCTATACACTCCAATATCTCTGTTAGCCCAAGTAAGTTAAATAACCTGAGAGGGGATGAATTAGGGTATTACAAATTAAAAAAAAACCCTTCAGATCCTACTTCATATTTAAAATACATTATTCTCTCCCTTTGTCATGGTAATGTATGAGTAGAAATGAAATCATGTACAAGATAGAATAATTTTACTTAGTTCACCTGCATTGGGCTATGTCCAAGGAGTATACAAAAACAATGTGCATATGTACCAAATCCACCAAAGTATAATTTTGTTACATAGTTTGGAACAAAATCACTATCCATAATAGTTAACAACCAATCATAATTTGAAATCTCACTTCTCTTTCAACTGAAATGTGCTCACTACTCCCTTAGAATATTCTACTTTTGATCACTTGAATCAATATTTTTTACACCTCATTTGGTGCATCATGAAGCTCAATGTTCATCCACTTCATGACTAGCACTTTACCACAGAAACTTTAATAAAATCATTATAGGTTCACAAAACTTTAGATTTTGTGCAACCTTTGCATGAATTATGTTCAATTCTACCAATTTTCACACAAATTTTATTTTTTGTCGTGAAAAGTTAACTTTTGATAAACTATACAACTCATTACAAAACTCTCTATTTTCAAGAAAATTTTGGGTTATTGTAGAACTCACTTGGTCTTATAGACACAAGTCACTTTTCTAAGCACAATTAATGTTTGAGTTGTTGCTTCGTGTAATAAACAGATTCATGAAACTATTATGAAATTCAGAGTCCTGATATTCTCCAAAGGTTGATCTACTCAAATGAGGGGAGTAACCACCTACTTATAGACACAGACAACCATTAATGAAACTACTTTACATGCATTTTAATATGTAAAAAACTTTCCTTATGCTCTAAATTTTAATGATTTAACATCACCTTTAGCATGAAATTAACCACTTTAACATAACTACATCTCTATTTTGTGGGCTCGCACAACTATCCTTTTATCACACAACTCTAAATTTCACAATGTTTCAAGACTTGCATGAAACAATAGTTGTTTCCGTATTTGGGTGCAACGACCCCGAGTCCTTACTTTCATGCAATTTTTCAAAACACCTTCACTCTACCATGGAACTTTTACATTTACATGAAAATAATTTACCAAAAACAACTTTTTCATTCCTCTAAATTCTTGAACACAAATATTTGGAAAAAACTGGGAAATGATACCACCTTATACACACAATTTTCGGTACCACTTACAGAAAATTCATACCATTTTCTTGAATCTTTGTCAACATACCTGGTTAACAATCTCACTAGAACTCCATAACGGACCTTTTCAATATGCTTTGTCAACAAACAAAATCAACCCCAAAACACTGTGAAGTTACCTTGTGGGATTTTTTTCCCAACAGTCTCCCTCCATTCCTACTTCACTATTTATAATAGGATTATTTTATGTTATTTATTATTCCTTCTACTTATTTTATAGTGCATATGCATGAATTATTTCTTTTCCTCATTTTGGTTCTTAAAGTTAAGACCTATGAAGTTAATAAGGTAATCTTATTACATAACATCCTGAGTTTTAAAAAAGAATTATTTATTTTATATTTCAATTAGTATCACAACTTAAAAAGTAATTCAGTATTAGAAATAATAATATTAATAAAAAATGGTAATGAATATTAAATTATCATTATGAAAATAAGTTAAACACTTTAAAAACTGTTTTGTAATTATAAATACCTAAATAAATTAATTTTATTATGTAACTTTAGAAATAAGTTTTATACAAAATTTAAATTATTTTTTCACTAAAATTATATAATTATGATTATAAATAAATATAATAATATTATGTTAATATATATATATATATAATATACTTATATATTTTTATATGTATCTTATATAAAACATTAAGATAATATATAAAATATTTTATTATTATAAAGTAAAAATTGAGTATTCAAAATAATGAATATTTAAGTAAATATATTTTTATATAAAATAAAATTATGATGATATTATTTTAAAGGATGAATATTAGTAAAATTTATGCGAGAGAGAGAGAGAAATGATTTATAATACTTAAATTCATAAAAATTAATTTATATTTAAAATTATGAATTAAAGGTAATATATTTTGTAATAAAAATATAAATATATATGAAATTATATTTGTAAACAATGATATATGAATATTATTTTATTAAAAAAATTATGAGAAAAGAAAAAGGAAAAATGATAATGAATGGATAAGAGGAATCCTGAGTGGTGATCGGGTCTTCTTCGGAGGAGCCGAGGGCTTTGTGAGGCCGAGTGCATGAGGTTCTTAGGAGGGTTTGAATGTGAGTTGAAACACTAAAGAGGGTAATGTTATGATTAAATGTTGAAAGAAATGAGATTTCAAGCATGCATGAAGGATTGAATTCTAGAATTAGATTTATTTTTGAAAGGTTTCGAATGCAGAAGAAGAAAATCGAGTGTGAGTCATTATTCATTGTCGTTCTGTTGTAATTGTGATTTATAGGTATTAAAATCTTATTTCAAGGTTTTTTTTTACTTGGAAGTGTTATGATCTCCTTTTTCTTTGACTTCCACCTTGATCAACACCAGTTTTCCCTATTTGTCATCTTGGTTTTATGGGTTATTTGAATACCGATATCATATTTATGGATTTTATTATCAGATATAATTGCTATTAAGACAATGTTTGTTTTAAATGATTGTATTAAATCAAATTCATTTTTTCAACAAATTCAGTTGGTTCAGCCTTCTTTTAAATCATTCTTTCTTATTTTCATCTTTGAATTGAACCTATAAACATCAAAGAATATAAAACCACAATATTTAGTTTCTTTTTCTTCCTCAACAAGCCATAGAATCCTTCTATTTTGTTTGGTGAGAAGATTTTTAATCACTTTATGCATACAATGGTTTTAAAATCACAACTGTTTTGGTTATATGTAATCTTCACAATGAACTTGTCATTTCTTCTAAAGATATATAGTTTAAAATTTATCTTAAATAAATCAACCCATCGTTTAATATTATATTAATAGAAACTGTGAAGTTGTGATTATAAATTGGGAATTTCGCCACCCTATTTTTCTATTATTGAGTGCTTCATGCCCTTCTTGAGTGTTTCACACCTTTTTTGAGTGTTTCACACCCTGTGTGAGAAAAATAATATTGAAATAGTGAGTGAGTCTTCTTCAAGAGGAATAAGGGCTTCTTATTTAGTAAGGGATTAATTTATTTTTAGAAGCATCTATAAATATTTCGGTTTTAAAATTCAAACCAAAGAGTTATTTTCTAAAATATAATTATTATTATTATTATATGATTCTTTAAAAAGTGATTCAAGGATTTTTAAGGGCGTTACATAATTTCAAAATATATCTTCTCAAAATAAAGCATGTTTTTAAATTTTAAAATGTATGTTTTCAAAATTCATTTTTATTTATTATAATTTTATTATCTTCTAATTGTATAAGTATTATTTTCAAAGTAATTTGTATATTTTATGTTAGTGAAGTATATTAAAACATATTTTATATTATTAAAAATATTATTTTATGTGAGTTGAAATAATGGATGTTTTATATCTATATAGAAATGGCCATTCATTATGCATATCATTAACATTCCATGCAATTAAATAAAATATTTATTTTTAATTGAATTATTATGGTTTGTTGAAATTATTCCATTTAATTTATTAAATACATGGATTTCTCCAAACTCTAAAGTCTTTTATGAAAAATTATATTTTCAAAAAATACTAAGTATGTAAAATTATTATCTACTTTTAAAATAATTCAAGTATATTTTGGAAAGGTTCTTAATCAGTAATTTATTAGAAAAAAGGATCTTTAGAAATTTTCTTTCTTAAAATTAAATTTTGTGCTTGCATATAAAATGAGATAATGAGGAATGAGGAGTGTACCCATGAACTCAATGGGATATATTCCTACTTGTGATACTACTATGTGGACACAAGGGTTGTATAATATCTCTCATGTATCATTTTAATCCATAATTGTGGTATTATTTTCAAATAATTTAAAAGGAAAAATCTATTTGTTTTTCAAATATTATTTTGAAAATGAATTATCAAAATGATAATTATTTTTGAAAATTATTGTATATATATATCAAATATTTATATTTGATAAAAAATTAGGATTTTTTAAATAAGTATGTATAAAATTATTTTTACCTAGCTTTAAAACCCCTTATTGGGAAATTTTATGATCATCCCACATTTTAAAATATTTTCACAGGAATTTTTAGAAGTTCTAAGATGTATGGAATCACTTACAGAGTTAGAACATGCAAAGAGAATTAGTTATTTTAATTATTATTTGTAAAATTTAATTATTTGTAAAGTTATGCCTAATTCTATAGAACCTAGACCAAAAATGGTACTCTGATGTATAATGTACTGTGTATTTTTCAATTACTATTAAATAAAAATGCACATTATGTTTTTTTCACTGAATTTGGAAGTGTGGGTTTGGGCTGTGATAGTTTGTTTCAGAGGGATGGTCTAGACAAATTTGAATATTTAGTGTTGTCTTTTAAAAAAATACACGATATAATTTTCTTTGAAACTTCTAGATAATTAAGTCCACTTAGAAGTTCTATCATTTTTTAATTCTAAAGTTGAAAATTTAGAATTTTCTTTAGTATGATGAATGAATTGTGAGGGAACAATTCATCAGGGGGGAATGTAACATCCCAATTTTTGGATAAGAGTTATTTATTTTATTTTTCCAATAGTATCGTTGTTTAAATAATAATTCAATAATAGAAACAATAATATTATTAAAAATTGTAATAAATATTAAATTATTATTAAGAAAATAAGTTAAACACTTTAAATATTGTTTTATAATTATAAATAATTAAATTAATTAATTTTATCAAGTAACTTTACCAGTTAGTTTTGTACAAAATTTATATTAATTTGTAACTAAAATTTTATAATTAGGATTATTATGAAAAATTATAAAGCTATGTTATATATATATAAATATAATATACTTATATATTTTGATGTGTAGCTAATGTGAACCTTTAAGATAATATATATACTATTTTATTATTATAAAATAAAATTTGAATATTCATAATTATGAATATTTAAGTCAACATATTTTATTATTAAATGAAATTTCTATTATATTATTTTAAAGGATGGAATTAATGAAATTTCTTTAAGAAGAAAAGATAAAAATTATTTATAATACTTAAATTAATATAAGTAAATTTAAATTTTAAATTATGAATTAAAGGTAATATATTTTATAATAGTATTATAAATATATATGAAATTCTATTTATAAAAAAATGATATATGAATACTATGTTATTAAAAAATGATGAATAAATAATAAGAAGAAAAAATAGAATGAATGGATAAGAGGAATCCAGGGGTGATTGGGTCTTCTCTGAAGGAGACGAGGGATTCAGGAGGCCGAGCGGTGGAGGTTCTTGAGGGGTTCAAACCTAATTAGACACTCTCTCACATGGCTAGAAAGGGTTTGTTATGAGACCTTAAGCATGCCGCCTCGTATGTTAGAGGCTACCGACTACCAGTGGGGGTGTTATCAATATAGTGGGGAGACTATACCCATGGTTACATAGTTAAAACATAGCAGAAATAAACATATAATAATAATAAATAAATATCAGAGTATGAAAATAATTGAAACAATATAATATATAGGAAAACCAATAATAAAATCTAACCGAGTAAACTAATAAATAATAAAGGAATAATGTTATGACATGATGGAATATAACTAAATTTCATGATATATGTAATGCAAATAAAAGGCTAGAAAAGTCAAATAAAGGCTCAAAGTTTCTAGTCCCAAACCCCATGTCGGACACATCTCCAAAGTCAATCCCATCCAGCAAGAAACAATCAACAGTAAGGTCCTTTTCCCTTATCCAATCCTGCATCCATTTAATCTATTCGAGTACCAAATAGTGGCCCGAATAAGGTTTTAGTATAACTCAATAGGTTAACACCATCATGTATAAGTATATCCAATATGATAAAATGTGTATGCAATAATGAAATAAACAAGTTTACAAATTAATTAATCAACTAAATTAATACCACATCAACCTGCTTCGACACCATGTCAGAATGACTCTGAGAATGTCTCATGACCATGCCAACCATAACCATATAACCATGGAATAACATAACCTACCTTGAGGCCATTCCAAAATTTCTCTAAGAATTTATTACAACCATTCCAACCATAACCTTATAAAAAAGTTATAAATTACACAAATCCAAGTCAAAATCGTTATATAATCATTTTAACATTTAATCAGGTTCAAGATCACTATATAATAATTTCAGCATGGGTCACTGGGCATAGACCACTATATCAGCATTTCAGAATTTTTCATTGGTCATAGCCTACTATATCATCATTTCAGCATGTGTCCTAAGAAATAGCCTGCTATATAAGCATTTTAGCATGTATCACTAGGAAAATCTTTCTATATAAGCATTTTAGCATGTATCATTGGGAAAATCCCACTATATAATCATTTCAACGTGTATCACCAGGATATTCCTACTATATAATCATTTCAACATAGAAATCACAACACATTTCATAGAAATAAGGATATCACAATATCACATCTTGAGATTAATGGTTAATTATAGAAATTACCATTATCTTTCAAATATACATTTCATTTATCCTTTAGTCATAAAACAATCACAATCCAATTATTTCAATAATTAGGCCAAGATAAAGTGAATATATATCAAGAAGACACCTAAATCCCATGTCATTCTCAACAAAATTTAATACATTAAACAATTCATTTCTATTCAAGGGTTATCTCGCCCAAATGATAGCCATAGGCCAGGTCAATAACAAATTGGATCCAAAGGTACTGTAATGAATAATTCAATTCAGTATTTTTAATATATTAAGTGCGCGATATGTTGGCTCAATTTCATTATAGAACATACTTGAAAATTATCAAACCATAGGGTTAAGGTTTAAACCTCATACCTTTAACTAAAAATCAATCAATTCTTCCATTACTATTCTCCTACAAGAAAAAAAAGCACAGATGATCGCAAAAAGGTTTCTAGATCATAACCGATCAAGATCAAAACCAAAAACACACATGGTCAAAATACCACACTGCAACGATCAGACAATTATGTAAGAGAAGATATAAAACAACTGAAATCACTTACTGGGGATCAGATGCATGATCAGGATGTTTAGAATCAGGATAGGTGCTCCAAAATTGCCAGGAATACTCCCTAGATTTGAGAGGAGAAAGTTTCACATTAGGTGAATCAAAAATCACCCGCATGACACCCATTTAAAATTCTGATTGGGAAATTACATGGTGTGTAATATATTTACACATCGTGTATTTATTTTTAGAAGGATAAACCAAAAAAAACCCATCACCTCGGCTGAATATTTAATTATCCTGAACATCACATGGCTTGTAATTGGTTCAAAATGTGTAACCACTTCATGTTATGAATCAATTTACTACATGAGTCTAGTGAATTTTACATGTCATGTAACACATTTACACAACATATAAATGTCATGGAGATAGTTTTCATCCTAGTTTCCTTATAAAAACCTAAACCCCCTTTAAAGATTATCAACTTATTAAGAACCCTTGGTAATACTTGATCCATTTATACCTAGACTCCATTAATTAAAAGAAATCCCAGAACTTATCCCAATATGGATCCTATATGGTTTTATAAAGTTTACTTGCAACCCAAGTCTAAATTAATTCAAAAAAATAGACATCCATAGACTCTTATTCCTTTTCATCAACCAAGTATATCCATCTCTGAACTAGACATGACCATCAAGACTCAAATGAAAAACTCAAAGAGGGATGTTCCTGGAAAAATATGGGATCTTACAACCTCCCCAACATATAAAATCTCATCCCTGATCTTCTCTAAGAATCATCGTGGTGTCTTAGAAAACAAGTTTGGACAATGTTCTAGTATAACAAACTCCATCTCCCAGGTCTCCTCTTGAACTCTCCCATGATACTATTGCACTTGAACTAAAGGAATCACCCTACCTTATAGATACTTATCACTACGGTTCACAAAATGTATCAGATTCTCCTTAAATGATGTATCAACACTAAGGTTGACTTATTATATGTATATCAAATTATAAGGGTCTGAATTATATCTTTAAAGTTACGACATGTGAAACACATCATGAATGGAACTGTAGCATTTTGGAAGGGATGATTAGAATTCCACTGGACTGACCCTATCCACTATCTCAAAAGGACAGACAAACCTAATTTCTAGCTTCCCCTACTACCTAATATGGAATTTCCCCAACATGGGTGAAACCTAAAGGAAAATGAGATGACTAACCTCAAAATTGAGAGGTCATCTTTGATAGTCCACATATGATTTCTTTTTGCTCTGTGTGGTCACCAACCACTGTATGATCTACTAAAAATTCTTAGACTTCTCCTTCACAAGCCTAGGCCTAACAAAAACTGACTCACCTACCTCCAACTAAAAATAGAATAATGACATTGAATTCTATATAGAGCCTCATAAGGTTCCTTCTAGATCGAAGAATGATATTTTTTATTATATGAAAACTCCATGACTTCCATATATTAATCCCACGAACCACCGAAATCTAGAACACATACCCGCGAAATGTCCTTTAGAACCTGAATAGTCTACTCAGATTGACTATCAGTTTGAGGATGATAGGTCATACTCAAAATAACCTAAAATCCCTAAGTCTTTTGAAGACCCTTCCCAAACTATGACATGAAATGATGATATTTTTCTAAAACGATACTCTTTAGAATAATTTCTAGTTAAACTACCTCACACATATAAAGAAAACCTAGATCATCAACTGTAAAGGTCTCCCTAATAGGAAATAATCATTCTAACCACATCAGTCAATCAATAATCACCCATACAATATCATTATTATGGGTTTTACTAGGTAATATTATCATAAAATCCCTAGTCATGTCATCCCATTTTCACTCAATAATGGGAAAAGGTTTCAAAAGACTATATACCCTCTGATGTTTATCTTTAAGCTCCTGGAAAGTAAAACATCTCACCACAAATCATACTACCTCATTCTTCATTCTAGGTTACCAGTACTATCTACAGAGATCATGATATACCTTTTTCAAGCCAGGATGTACCTCAAATCTAGAATCATGAAAATCTATCATCATCTCTTCATGAAAGCCTGTAGGAACTCATACTCATCCATGAAAAATAAAAGAATTACTACTATTAAGATACCATTAGGATGGTGTCTCCCCACCATATAAGTTTTCCCTCATAACTAATAACTATGGATCAGATAATTGATTGTTCTTATTCCTACCCAAAATCATGGGGATAACAGATGTCGAAGTCATAGCAACTCATCCCTTTGAATCCTGACCATCTAGATACATGTCTGCAAATAGGGTTATCACCTAAAAATCATTACAAGACTCTTGTACTGCCTCTTCCTATATCTTTTGGCTCAACGTATCAACAACTAATTTTCTATTTTCTGGTGTATAATCCAACTCAAATTCAAAATACTACATATAGTTTACCAATATACTCTGCTAAAGGTTTAGGCCCTGATGAGAAAAGTTATACCTAAGGCTCTTGTGGTATGTATACACCACAAATCTCTCACCCATGAGATAATTTATGCAGCATATCAGGGTATATACTACTACTGATAACTCCAAATCATGAGTATGGTAATTCTTATTATGCAGTCTCAGCTTTCTGGAGCCATAAGAAACAACTCGATCATCCTACATTAGAACTACTCTGAATTTAACTCTAGATGTTTTATAGTACATAGTAAATGATTTACCCAACATAGGTAATGTGAGGATAGGTGTTGAGTTCAACCTTCCTTTCATCTTATAAAAATATCTCTCATAAGCATCAGACTAAACAAGCCTCACCCCCTTCTTGGTTAGCCCAAACATCGATGCGACCAAACGAGATATGTCCTAGATAAAGCTCTAATAATAACCCGTTAAACCCAGAAAACTCTAAATCTCAAAGATATTCTTGTGATTCTCCCAAGATACCGTAGATGAAACTTTCTCTAGTTTCATTGATACCCCTTCCACTAATATTAAATTTCCTAATAAGTGTACTTTATCAATTAAGAAACTGTATTTGGTTAGCTTGGTGTAAATTCGATGTTTTCTTAATGTACTCAAGATGATGTTAAGATGTTTAGAATTATCATTTATTGAATGGGAGTAAACTAAGATTTAATCGAAAAAAACACCACAAACTGATCCAGAAAAGCTTTAAAGATCTGATTCATCAAGTCCATGAATAACATTGGTGCATTAGTCAAACCAAAATTCATCACTATGAACTCATACAAGCCATACCTACTCCAAAAAGTAGTCATAATTATGTCTGATAGTCTCACCCTAAATTGATGGTATCCTGATCTCAAATAAATCTTATATAGTATCTTACGACCACTAATTTGATCGAAGAGATCATCAATACATAGAATAGTATATCGGTTCTTGACCGTCATCTGGTTCAATCTATGACAATCCACGCAAAAATGCAAGGTCCCATTTGACTACTTGGCCAAGAGAACTAGAAAACCCCAAAAAGATGTACTATATTGTATGAAACCCATACTTTCCAAATATTCCAACTGAACTTTCAACTCTTGAATCTCTACTGGTTTCATTCTATAAGGTGGTAAATAAACAGGCTCTCCTCCTAACACCAACTCGATCGTAAACTTGATCTCTCACTTAGGTGGTAAGTCATACAAATCATCAGGAAAGACATCCTTATAATTGTATACCACTGTAGGAAAAGAATCATGCATCAATCCACTATTACTTAGATAAATATAAGATATTTTTTCATGAGACAATCAAATCTACAATAAACTAGTCCTATATGACCATCCTGAAAATCCCACTCACCCTAGTGAGAATAACTCCCACCTTTTGGAGATAAAAAGGTAACTCTCCTCCACTAATATTCAATATGATCCTGGTATAGAACGAACCAATCCATACTAATAATAAAATCAAATCCTGTCATTTCCAACATAAACAGTTCCCAAAAGAAATGGTAACCACCAATCTCTAGAGAACGCAACTTGAAATGTTTGATATTATTTATCTGTACTCCCATCGGTGTGTTTATGGTCAAAACACCATACAATATTTCCACATACAATCCCAAACAATTCAATAAAATTTAGGATAAAAAAGAATTTTAGGCTCTTGTATCAAATAAAACACAAGAAAGGGAAGATGATACGAGAATATTACCTATGAGAGTAGACGGTCCTACATCCCCACTAGCCAGAGTAGCCTGCATAACATGTAGCTGACCAGCCTCTCTGCCCTAGGTTCTAGCATGACTCCTCTAATCTATACCCTCTTCCTAGTACTGTTGTTCCTGGATTTGGGTACCATATACCCTACCTCAAATAGAACTTCCCATGGAGCTCTAGCTTCCTGTCTACTGAGGATTAAATGAGTCCTTCTCAAACTTCAGTGCCTATCTTGATCCCCTTCCACTGCTCTACTACCATATTCCCCTACAAATCCTCTACAGGTGACCCAATATTCTTCAATCATGACACTCCAAAGTGGTGTACATACACTGATGCCATTTGTGACACACTTTCCACAATGATATCACTATAATAGAACATGGTCTTGAGATGTCTATGCACTTCCCTCACTGCTCTGGCCATTGATGATGTTACAAAAACTATAATAGTGTTTCCTCTTTGAACTAAAAGAAATGTTAACATTTTTACCTATTAAAATTGCTTGACCACTGCTAAGGGACTCTCAAATTCCATTCCATGATAAGTGTCTAATTCATCGTGTTTTCAAAAATGATCTAACAGAACACATTCACTTATGAACTGATCTCATAGTGAATAAAATTCTGAAAATGACTCACCTTGGAGATCCTATTAGCTTCCAAAGATGGTGCAATTCACTGTAGTTTAGTGAAACATTCGTAATAGTACACCACTCACATGCCCTCCTATTTTAGGTGAATTAACTCATAGGCCTTCTAATCCCTCAACATCTAGAGATAAAAATGTCTTAGGAACTTTTTCTTGAAGTCCTTCCAAGATAACTCATCCTTCTTCTCTACTTTCTCTAGAATGTACCACCAATGATTGCATGGTCCAAAAACCATATAATCTACAAGATTTACCCTCCTATATGTGGGTGTCTAAATATTATTAAATATCATCTAGACTAACTCAATCTAGAACTCGACTTCCTAGGGGCCTCCATCCCCATTGAACGGAATTAGATGCTACAGATGAAACTCTCTCGTCATATCAGACATCAAAGGAATGGTGAAAACAATATCTCTTTCCAAGGATCACATGACCCTTAGGAAGATTTTACAAAGATGAACACGCATCTCATCCTTAGGATCTACAAGAAGACTCAATTCATCTGTGTTAGGAGCATGCCAATTTTCATTATCCTAACACTCATCTTGAAGATAACAAGGATTCATTTTGTCTAAAATACAAACACACTCCATAGATAAGTGTCTATAACAAGTTTAACCTCAACAGGCTACAACAATAGAGAACCAATGACTCCTGATATCTCTAAACATGGATTAAAAGTGTTTCAACATGACATAAAATTTTATTTATTTCATTTATCAGATATAATAGGCATCTCATATCATATTTCAATAGGAAAGGATATATCACATGTAATAAATATGTCAATATCATGAATAATGCATGTCAATATATATCCCTATGTGCATATATTGATGAATGAATACTCATCCCTTTTCATACTGGACCATGAGTATAAATCTCAAGAACCCATAACATCATGAAATAATAACCTCACACAACATGTGAATCACTCATGGTGAAATAACATAAATTGTAACAAGAAAATAGTATAAATAGGAATCCACCCCTAGGAACTCGGTTTTCCCTCATATATGGGTTAGCTACTCCCATGATCAATTTTATTACCAAGTCCTGACACATATTATTCTCTTTTATATCATTCCCAAATAGTAATGAAATATAAAAGAAACCAATTTCTCTGATACCACTTTGTAAAATCCCCTAATCTGGCACTCTCTCACGTGGTTAGAAAGGGTTGGTTATGAGACCTCAAGCTCACCTCCCCATATTCCAGAGGCTTCCAACTAGTATAAGGGGTGTGATCAGTATAGTGGAGAGATTATACCCCCTAACTTCAGAGTTAAAATACAGAGAAATAAATAAATATCAAAGTACAAATGTAATGGAAACAATACAATACAGTGTAAAACCAACAATAGAATATAATAGAGTAAACCAATAAATAATAAAGGAATGATGTCATGACATGATGGAATGAAACTAAATTTCATTATATATGTAATAAAAATTCATTATTTTTAATTTATAAGGTGCATGATATGTTAGCACAATTACAATATGGATCATAATTGAAAATTATCAAATCATAGGGTTAAGGTTTAGAACCCATGCCTTTAACTAATGATCAACTAACACTTCCAGTAGGATTTTCCAATAAGAATGAATGTGTAGATGATTGAAAAAAGGTTCCTAGATCATAACCGATCAAGATTATAACAAACAACACACATTTTCAAAATATTACACTACAATGATCGGGGAACAATGAAAGAGAAGAGAAAACCCAACCAAAACCAATTACCAATGATCAAATGTGTGATCAGGATGTCCAAAATCAAGATAGATGATTCAAAATCACAAAGAAAATACCCTAGGTACAGGAGGAGAGAACTGCACGTGAGGTGAATCAAAAATTAGTTGCACAACACCCATTTAAAATTATTCTCAAGAAATTACATGGTGTGTAATACAGTTACACATCATGTATTTCTTTTTAAAAAGGTATTATGAAAAAACCATCACCTCAACTGAATATTTGTCTTGAACATTAAATTATGTGTAATTGGTTTACGAAATGTAACCAATTCATGTCATAAATTAGTTTACAACATGAATCTGGTGGTTTTTACACAACATGTAACCCATTTATAGGACATTTAAATGTCCTACATATAGTTTTCAGCCCAGTTTCTTTATAAAACCCCAAAACACCCTTTAAGTCTTCTCAACTTACAAAGAACACTTGGTAACACTTGAACCATTTATACCTTTACTCTATTAATTCAAATAGAATCCCTAAACCACTCACATCGTGGATCCCCTTTAGTTTTCTCAGGTTTCCTCACAACCAAAGTCTGTGTTTATTCAAAAAACAGACATCCAGGAACTTTAAGTCATTTTACCAAATCAAGGCTCTCCATATCTGAAAAAGACACAAACACCAAGGTTTAAATGAAAACTCAAAGATAAAAATACCTAAAAAAAGATGGTATCTTACAGTTTAATATTATATAAATATAAATAGTGAATTTGAGATTATAAATTGAGATTTTTCCACCCTATTTTTCTATTATTGAGTGTTTCATGCCCTACATGAGTGTTTCATGCCTTTCTTGAGTGATTCACACCCTGCATGAGTTATTTACACCATGCTTGAGACAAATAAGAGAGAAAGAGAGAGAGAGAGAGAGAGACTTCTTCAAGATGAGTAAGAATGACTTCTATTTAGGTAAGGGAGTAATTTTTTCTGAAGATTCTATAAATATTTCTATTTTAAAATTACAAGAAAATAATTCTTTTCAAAAATATTATTATTGTTATTATTAGATTCTTTAAAATATTATTCAATGATTTTTAAGGGTGTTTCATATTTTCTAAATTTATGTTTTTGAAAGAAAACGTGATTTTAATTTTTGAAATTTATGTTTTCAAAATTCATATTTATGTAAATTACTTTTAGTATCTTCTAATTATAATTTTATGTATAAGTAATGTTTTCAAAGTAATTTCTATATTTTATGTTAGAAAAGTATATTAAATAATATTTTATATCATTAAAATTATTATTTTATGTGAGTTGAAATTATGGATGTTTTATGTGTATATATAAATGATCATGCATTATGTGTATCATTAACATTCCATGAATTTCAATAAAACATTTTATTTAAATTTAATTATTAAGGTATTTTCAAATTCTCTTATTGAATTTATTAAATTCATGGATTTATCCAAACTTTAATGTGATTTTTGAAAAATTATTTTTTGAAAAAGTATTAAGGATGTAAAATTATTATATTCTTTGAAAATAATTTAGGTATATTTTGTAAAGGTTTTTAATGGATTATTTATGAGAATGAAGGCTTCAGAAAAAAATTCTTAAAAATAAATTTTTTTCTTTCATATTAAATGAGATAATGAGGAATAGAGAGTTTTCCCACAACCTCAATGGTATCATATCTTACCAGTTATATTACTAAGTGTCCATAAGGGTTTTATAATAACTGTTAAGTATCATTTTAATCCATAAAATAAATATTATTTTAAAATTATTTTCAAAGAGAAATATAATTGTTTCTCAAATATTATTTTTAAATGAATTCTCAATATGATAAGTATTTATTAAAAGTACTATGTATATATCAAATATTTATATTTGATATAAAATGTTTTTATATTTTTTAAATAAGTGTGTGTAAAATTATTTTTCTTCAGTTTTAAAATCCCTTACTGGGAAATTTTATACTCATCCAATATTTTAAAATATTTTTCATAGATTTTTTTGGAAGTTATAAGACGGATGTATTTTCATAATCACTTAGTGAATGCGAATAAAATTAGTTATTTTAATTATTTTTGTTAACTCTGATAATTTGTAAGGTTATGCCTAATTTTCCATAACCTAGAATAAAAAGGGTCTTAAAATGTATAAAGTAATGTGTATTTTTCAATTAATTTTAAATAAAAAAATATGTAGCATGTTTTTATCACTGAATCTAGAAGTGTGGGTTCAGGTGATGACATATTACATCTCTCTTGTATTAAAATATACATGTACATTAACTCAGTTTATTTTCAAAGATCATTTATTATAAAATTTTATAAATAAAATATTTTATAAAAATCCATTTTATCCCATTTTGAATATTATTTTTGAAGGTGATTTATTTATATATTTTTACAACAATGTCACCAAAAGGTAAGAAAACTATTTTCAGGATCTCTCTTCCTTTCCCTCTCTGTTCTTATAAAGATTCATTTTACTGGTCATTAATTATTTTATATTTCATTTTTTACTTTATTTTTAAAAATATCATGTTTTCATGAAATAAAGTATACATTTACATTCTTCCATGAAAATAAAAATTTCCTTTTTTAATTATTTAGTAATTAAAAAATATGCATTTATTTCATTAAATATTATATAACTTTTTATCTTTCTCTTTGTTTTTTTTCATATATGACAATATTATTTTATATTCAACAAATGTGATTGTTTTTTATGTTGTATTTTCTAAAATATCATGTGTTTAAATAAAAAATACTATATTAAAATAACCATTTGATTCAGTATCCTAGTTCCTATGTGTATACAATGTATTAGAACTGAAATCTAAATGAGAGAAATGATTTACCACTTCCTTTTTCACAACTTATCATGATCCATTCTTGAATATATCCTTTTATAAAATTCCTTTCTTTAGTGAATTCAATGTACTTATATCTTTTGTTTGATTGTAATTCACCAAGAAAACCACATCAATAGAATGACTGAAAAAATACCGGCTTTTATATATATAAATCATTCCATATATAGTGAATGAACAATACTTCATTATGATTATTTAAGAGTATTTACCTATATAGCTAACTTATTTTTATAGATGCTTGTTTTATTTCCACATATTTATCATGATATATTTTATATGGATTTATAATAGATTCTTTATTTGTATGGGACACATATGTATGAATATGTCATTATGATGATGGGTGGGATATGATTTATACAGCTATCACATGCATTAGATAAATCATTAAATCAAAAGATATGAATATGCTTATGTGAATGGGGAGTAAACCTATTCCACTATGATTTTTAGAAATATGATTAAATGTAACACACTAAAAATTTAGTTTAAAAGAAAAATATGTCTGATAGCTTTCTTAACACGCAACATCGAGTTTTAATCAAATTGTGATATACTATAAAAATATAATTATATTAGTGTGGTCATTATAACCTAGCCATTAAATGGGAAGGTATGAATAGTAATAAAAACATCATGAATAATATTTATAAATTTTTATATAATTAAAATTAATTAATTAATTCATAATAAATAAGTACATAATTTTCAATAAAATCGTTTTATGATTCAAAAATATATTTTCTTCAGAAATAGATTTTATTTCTTTTTGTGAGTGAATATTGTAATAAATTTCTATTAATTTTCAGAATTAAATTTTATAAAATGGATATAATTTTTGAAATTATCATGTAAAAAATAGCTTATGGTGAAATTTTGAGATTTTTATGAAAGGATTAATTTTTATTAAATAGTGAAAAATATCGATTTTGTAGAAAATTATCTTTTTCGTTCAAGTATTTACAAATTACCATTTTGTTTTAAATTTATTTAAAAATTTAATTAGTTAATTATAATTAAAAATAATTTAATTAATTTAATTATAATTGGAATTATTCTTAATTTTTATATAAATACACTTTTTTCTTAAAAATGTATTTTCAAGGAAAACTATTTTTCATCATATTTTGCGGGTTTATTTTGAAAGTAATTTATTCCACATATAGGTATTTATTTTCATAAAATTAATTAAATATTTTGGAATCATAATTTTCAGTTTTTTTAAATAGATCAAATTTATTTTTTTCATTTTGAATTATGAATGTGGTAAATATTTATCATCTCAATAAGGGTAAATATGATAATTAAGGTTAAAAATAATGTGATAAGGCTTTAAAATTGATATAGGACCTAACTTATTTCAATTTTATGATGTTAGTTTGAACATACACATTCAATATTCGAATATATGGAAACTCAGTGCCATTTTTCTTTGATAACAACCTTAATATTATTTTAAGTAAAGAATAAATCTCAAAATGTCACACTCTTTGTTTTGATAACTCTAATGTTTTTTTATCAGGATAAAATGAGGTTATGTTTGGTTATAAATGGTTATTTTAAATTTTAAATAATTTTTTAATATGAAAATATAATTTTAATTTTTAGTGATGGAATAATTACTTTAAATGTTTACAAAACTTCAACACATTGTAGGAGCAAGCACTGGAGAAATAAAGTACATGAATTTAAAGAATTATGAAATAATATTTTCTAGGTGTTCTATGGTATTTGAATTTTTTTTGGATAAATATAAAGTATTATTGATGTGTGAAAATTTTATATTCAAATTACATTAATTTTTTGATATTTTTTAAAAGTCAAATTATGTAAATAGTCTTGAAAATGACTTTAAGGGTAATTTATGTTAAATAATATTTTATTAAATGGTTAAAATATTTTATTTTTATAAGGTAAGGGATTATGGTCTATAATTAAACTATTTTTCACTTATGGGTTAATTTTATATTTATGGTAACTTTATTTTTTCTTGAAGAGTAAACAACATTAATATCACAGTAATCGTCAAAATGGTTAACAGGGGGTTAAAACTAAGATATAAAGGTTAAAACATCTGATAAACTTATATAAATTTTATTGGATGGATATATTTAGACATAAATCCATCCTAGATTATAAATATATCATTTTTATCCACTTTAACATGAAAATTAATTTATATTAATTTAATACTTTAATAGATTCCAAGGGTGCCCCTCTACTCTCTTATATAAGGACAACACATCTCCTATCTTCCACACACTTATTGAACAAACTATCTTGAAAAAACCCTACAAAAACCCTTTATTAACATCATTATATATATTCTAGTGGTTTTTATACTTTATTCATCTTCTTTTATATCCTATGTGTAATGAAAACATCATTCATGTGTACTTGTGGACTATCACCTCCACAAAGCAATGTGTTTTTTTCATCATCACCTCTCATGGATGTTTATATAGATATATTTAATGTGTATATATATAAATTATTAATTACATAATTATAATTTTTTTATGATAATATATAATCTATTTTCAAACCCTTCCATCAGTTGGAAAATGGTAATGTCATTCGTGCATATGTGTAAATTACCACCTCCACAAAGTGATGTGATTCATTTTTCATATATACCTTTAATGGATGGTTATAAAATTATATTTAATTTATAAAAATTATAATTATTCCATTATTATTATTCTTTTAACCATGACCTCTTTAACCATGGTCAACCCACTAAAGTCATTTTGCAATTATGAACCGGACTCCCTCAAAACACCCAACATGAACTTAACAGATTAAGTAATTAAAATTTTCATTGATATAAATGAAATAAATGTTTTAATTATATGTTATAAAACATATAAAATTTTCTAAAAACAAGTAAATAATTGATATAAGTTTATTATATAGGATTTAAAGGATATACATAGCAAGCTTGGACTCAAGGAAAGGGGTTTCTGAACTTAAATTCCATTCATTGGGCTATACTTCTACTTCATTGACTATATTATTACAATATTATATGTGAAATAACCTTTAACTTTATTATGTTATATATCCAATAATTATTTTTATTTTACAATTGTTACACATAATCCCATCATTGATTAAATTATAACTTCAATGATACGATCTTTGTAGGGATTTTTGTTTAAATATTGTTTCTTTGATACATGTCTTATATTGTGAACCTAATTCCTTTTATAAGGTGTATATTTTACCTATTAAGATATTATATCATGAATTAATATTTTATCATGATATTTAATGTTCCATTTATGTTCTAACTTCTATGGTATATTGATTCAAATGTTATAAAAGTTGAAAGGGTTTTCATGGTCTCAATTGTAATTCCTTGAGACCTAATTAATGTTATATACCATGATTTATTTTATATAGATTATTTAATATCACATTAATGTGTTTTAACTTATTATTTAATGTAAATTATGGGTTTTATAGAATCATTTTATGTTCCTTCATTGATTTTACTTTTTATTCAATTATTATCTAAGTTGCAAGGGTTTCTAGTCTCAAACCTCTTTCTTTGAGGCATGTTTTGACTGATGCACTTATATTCATTTATATGGTTTCTAAGAACACCATTTATTTTTGTATTGGTTTTTTTATATCTTTAAGATATAATTATTCTTGGTGATTTTGGGTTTTTTTATTTTTTTTACAACCTTAATTGATGAACTCATAAGTCTGATAGAACTTGATCTAGTTTTTATAGTGTTACATATCATGCAAAGAAGTTTCATGATACAAGAAAGTGTTTTTGAGAAGGTATAAAGGTTGGTTGAATTGGTTATATTTGAATTGTGAGGGAATTTTGGATCCACATATATGAATTTTCAATGGGTTGATCCACATAGATAATTTCATGATGTGAGATTCGGGTAGATATTTTTGTTGTGTAGGCGATTCACGTAGTCATTTCTACTACATAGGAAAATCACATAGTTGATTCAACCATGTAATCGAATGCATAACATAGTAAAATGATTGATATAGCTAATTTTGGAATTAATATATCCATTTTTAGTGATATATGTGAGTGTTTCAATTATCTAAATGGTCTATATAGCTGAGTTTCCATTGATAAGTTTCACATAGCCGATTTCTACATAAGAATTTTAAGAAGAATTGAAGTATCTAATTTTCTATGTAGATGATTAATAATTCACATAGATGATTTTCTACATAGCCTATTGATAATTATAGTGCCATTTTTTTACGTAGTTGTTTGTTCTTTATGTAGACGATTTAGAGTCCTCACTACACCAAGATTGATTTTCTCTAGGTTATCAGAATTAATGTATTCAAAGGTGATTTTATTATGATGTTGCATGGATGGTTTTGAATTCCTTCATAATCATAGTATTTAGTTTATAAATCCATAATTTATATATGGTTATTGACTATAGTTTTAGAGAATATGGGTCTATTATGATTATGTGTCTCTTTCTTTTTCGGATCAATTCATGCGGTGGAATATTTTGATGAGGTAATATGAAAATAAAGAGGTTGATAAAAGAGAATTTTGGGGCAAAGGTTGAATCTTCAATGATAAAAATATGATGAAACTTGTGCCTTTATATGATTGAATATATGGATAAAAATATTTTTTAATCATGTTCCAAGAATATACTTTGGTAAATTATTTGTTTCATATTTTTAGAGGCTCATGGAAGTGGATCTTCAACTTCTGTTGCTGAAGAAATCTGGTGCATTTAGTGATCTTCTTTATTTTTGTATTCATCTTTTGTATTACAACATGAATCTATGATGTTTGGTGTGACTCATGACATTTCTGGTGGTATGACACATAAATTATTGTAAGAGTATTTCACCTGGGGATATAGTGAAAGGAATCCATGGTTGGAGGTAACAACCAACCATGACAAGGAGTAGGATTCCACATTGGATCTGAAACTTATAAAAATAGTATGTCCCTTTCTCTTTCATTTTCTTCATGAGCAGTGTGAGGATATATATATTTTTGATTATATCATACTCTAACAATTCATATATGTGTATTTTGTTTAAAAGAAATTGTAAAAATTACCCTCCACTGATTCAACCCCTTTCTCAGTGGAGGAAACAGATCCTACTAGGAACTTTGGGTGTATGCAATGACTCTTAAAAAATGATATCATGAATCCTTTTACATTCATGTTATTTTATATTCCTTTCTATTTTATTTCATTAAACTAGTTTTTAGTTTTAAAAATTCATAAAGGGTTTTTCTTTAAAAACATGTTTTTAATGTTTTTAAAGACTTATAACCAAAATCTTTCTCTGCATTTTTATATTATTTCTAGAATATTTTTTCTAAACAAAAATTATATCCTGAAGTTGTTTTCAATGGTATTTGACCTTATCTTAAAAGGTTTTAAAAAGAAATTTCTTAACCTTTTTCCACATGGGTAACTTCTAACTCTCTTTAATTTTTTTGAAGATAATGTTTATTTTTAACGTTTAAAGCATGAACGAATTTTCCCTCTTTTATTACCACTCTTTTATTTTATTTTATTTTTAGAATTTTACATGGTTATTTCAGAAGAAAATAATTTTATGAATATTCTATAAATTTTTATAAAATATTATCAAAATAGAATGATATTTTCCCTCATTTTCAAAGAAATGTCTTAAAAAAAATTTAAATGTATTTTTTATTAGTGGAAATATCCTTTATTTTTTCTTATGATTGAATATAGATATTCTCCAATTACCATCCTTGTTTTTTATGGATGGGTTATTATTTTTTAATGATGTTTTCATGGAAATTTTTTATTTTATATAGGATAATCAAGATAAAAAAAGAATGATGGCTATTTTCAAGGGTGTTACATTAAAACTTAAATCTTTTAAATGTATTTTTCATTCTATGGTACATAGACAAATGTATGGATGATTAAAGAGTGATTATATTATAAATCAAGTATGGATGGGTCTTATATATCCCTAAAATTCATTGAGTAAAGTGATGGAGTGAACTATTGTAATTTTCTCCTAAGTGATGACAATGTTAACTATTATAAGTTACTTCTAAGAGACAATAAATGTTTCTAAATATGAGTAGTTACTAAGAGGAAATGAAGTTAAATGATATAATTTACTCTTAATATAATGTTGTAATTATCCTATTTAGGTTATTTTACAATTAATTTTTGATGTCCCAAGAGATGTACATAGTTTTACAATGCATATTGTGTGTTCTAACAGACCCTTTTCTCAAGGATTTATTTCACATGGTTCATTATTGTTGACTTATATGACTCATGACTTATGTTAAAGATTCATTACATGTCTCCTAATTTATGATAAATTTTTTGATGGGTATGCATTCTTTTTCTTATGCTCATTCACTTTGATTATGTCATTATACCATTATTGTTGGACTCCTCATGTAAAAATCATGTTTTAATTGTCACAAATCCTATTCAACCTGGTTAAATCCTGTAAATTATATCAAATCACGAGTTTTATTGTTTAAGTATTCTCATGATTTAAGAAGATCCATTCAAGATCTTAATTTCTCTACATTCAGTTTAATTACTTTATACTATCCTTGATTTACTTTTATAATACCTTCTTTGACAAATGATTAAGTCTAGTCCACTCTATGATCATCATTGCCTAAGTCTGAATACAGTTATTTTGAAAAGCCTGAGACACCGTGGTTCTGCCAGTTATGTATTTCTTGAAAAGTAAATTAGACACCGTGAAGGATCAGACACCGTGAAGGATCAGACACCGTGAAAATCAGACACCCTGACAATCAGACACCGTGATAATCAGACACTGTGAAAATTAGACACCGTGACAATTAGACACCATGACAATCACACACCGTGAAAATCAGACACCGTGACAATTAGACACTGTGACAATCAGACACCATGAAGGATCAGACACCGTGAACAAGCAGACACTGTGAACATTAGACACTGTGAACAAGACACTGTGACATCCAGACACTATGGCCATGAGATGCCGTGAACAATACACCATGACATACAGACACTGGGACCATGAGACACCATGAACAAGACACCGTGACATCTAGACACTATGACCATGAGACATATGAACAAGAAACCGTGAAATCCAAGAACTATGACCATGGGATACCATGAACAAGACACCATGACATCCAGAAACCGTGACCATGAGACAGCGTGAACAATACACCATGACAAATCTAGACACCGTGTGAAGGAGACACCATTTCCAAGACATACTGTGACAAAGTTTCCTAATATATTTTTTCATCTTTCAATTTAATCTCTAACGTTCATATTTGAAGATTTTAATGCACTAACATAATTAATGTTTCTTTGTAGACATATCATCAAAAAATACGAGGTATGAGGTGCATAATACATGCATCATGTCGGCACCAACACATGCACTCCAAGATAAAAAAGATTAGTGCGGCCCAGAAGCAAAGTGAGAAAAGCTTGTAGGAAAAACATGATAAAAAAGAACAAGCTGGTGGGTGTGAGTGTTATAACAGAATACATTTTTCGAATTGGCTCATGCAACCTGATTCTGCTTAAGAACAAACGAAGCATACTTGAATCCCAAGAACATCTTCGCACTATAAAACACCATGAAAAACACAATCTGAATATGTCTAACTTGCAACACTCTGTTTTCCATATGTAGACTTGATTTCTACATCTGCCTCATTTCAGAAGTCCAGAGATGCAAAGATCAACACTCAGAGCATTTCTAAACCTATCTCAACATTACTGCTCTGTTGTGTATCATTTTATTTTTTTCGAGCATAGTGTGTATCTGTATAGAAACACACTCTATCTCCTGAATTAAACTAAAGGATACAAGATATCATTACTCAAACAATCATTTACTCTTATGTATACCCACAGATAAGTGTGGAAGAGGTCCCCATGTGGCATGGTAGTTTTTACCCACGAAGAACTGTGTAAGAGGTCCTTGTGCGACCTGTACAGTCTTGTGTACTATTGTTTAACCTCGATCCAAGGAGTGGATCAAGTTTATTTATATAAACTTCTTGGTGGAAGGTGATCACCAAGAGGATTGGATTGGGTCTCATCTTGAGACTGAACCAATTGTTGTATATCTGATGTGCTTCTTACCTTAGTTTTCTTTGTTTTACTACTCTACTCTATAATTTAGAAATCACTAAACTTAATTTGATAGTTAATCTTGGAAACAAGTTATAATTGCTTTGTCTTAGTAAAATAGTTTCAAAAGTAATATTAATAACTATTATTATTATTGAGAAATAATCAATATTCTAAGAAGTTATTTAAATATTCAAACCTTTATAACTGTATTACTTTGATTAACTAGACTGTATTTTACTTGAAGGGAAAATCCTTTTAAGAAAAACTTTTTAAACAAATTTTTTTATAGATACTCAATTCACCCCCCTCTTGAGTATTCTTCTCCGACCAACATTAGGCATCAGAGGTTCTTTTATTGATACTTTTTTTAATCTCATGCAACAATGGTTGTAGTTTTACTCTAAAGATCTTTAAATTTCTTTCAATTCTAAATTTCTAGCTCTTTACACCTATTATTTTATGATGGATAATATATTGGAAGGTGATACAACCAATAGACCACAATTTTTTAATGGAACCAACTATGCTCAATGGAAAATGAAAATGAAAATTTACTTAGAGGGTATGGGCTTTGATATTTTCTCATCTATTATAGATGAATACAATATTCCTTCTACTAATTGAATTACATGGGATGAACCTATCAAAATTTCCTACAATAAAAATTGAAAATCTATGAATGCTTTATACTGCTTCTTAGGAGATGATGAATTCAATAGAATTTATACTTGTAAAACTACCCATGAAATTTGGGATACCCTATCTATTTCACATGAAGGAACATCTAGTATAAAATAAATGAGACTTAATACTTATACTATTAAATATGATAACTTTAAAATGAAACCTGATGAACCTATCTCTGACATGTATCTTAGGTTCAATAATATTTTCAACACAATGATTTCTCTTGGAAGGGAAGTCATTGCCAAGGAACAAATAATGAGAATTCTCATATGTCCACCTGATAGATAGAGGGGAACCTCTATCTCTATTAGATAATCATGCAAAATCAGCAAGCTTCTTGTAAAAGAACTCATTGGGAAACTGATGATGTATGAAGAAGATCTGAAAGTCAACAGGGAGGAGGAGGATGAACAAAAAAGGAAATCTGTTACATTCAAGACCACCACCTCTAAACAAAAAGACAAAGGAAAATTGGAAGCTTCTGTAGATAGTTCTAGTAGTAAACAATCATCACCCGATAGTGATGAGGAGATGGCTCAACTAAATAGAATATTCAAAAGATTTTACAATAAGAATAACTTTTTCAAAAATCCTAACTTCAAGGGAAAATATGACCACAAAGGAAGTTGGAAGAAGGACTGGAAAAGGAGTGAAAAGACTAATGAGATTGTCTACTATGAATGTAAGTGCAAGGGATATATCAAGGCTGATTGTACAAAGCTCAAGTACAAAAAGAGATATGAGGACAAGGACAGGAAGTATAAAAAGAAAATTAAAGCAACCTAGAGTGCCTTTAAGGACAGTTCAAGCGACTCAGAAACATTACATGATAAACAGACTAACAAATCCAATATGTGTTTTATGAAAAACACATATGAGGTAACACTGGACTCTCATGTACATAATTCATACTATTCTGAAAATGATTGTGACTCTGAAAAAATTACTAATGAAGAAATGTTTGAATATTGTAACTTTCTTAAAGAAGCATGAAATAAACTAAAAGGCAATTATAAATCATTGAAGAAACAACATTCTCTTAATGTGACTATTAAATCTGAACTCACAACTAAAAATGATAAAAATTCCAAACTACTCAAAGAAAATAATGAATTAAAAATGTCTAATGAGAAATTAAAGAATGGCCTGGAAAAGTTTACCAATGTGAAAAATACCCTTACCTAAATGCTAGGAAAACAAATTGCCCCTAAATACAACACTGGCATTGGTTATGAACCAGGAAAAAGAAACCTCGGCAGAAAAAAGTTTGTTTCTAAATCTAGGACATACAGTTTTACTTCCAATTCTGGACACAAATCATCCAATTCAAGTTATGACACACTGTCTACTGTTTCAAGTTTTTCCAGACCAAATAGATTTTATTTTTCAAATACTTTACTTAATTCTTATAGGAAACCTATGAGACAGATATTGGTTTCTAAATCACTTATTACTAATATTAATGGACCCAAACAAGTATGGGTACCAAAATCTATTTTTTCTTAATCATTTTGTAGGAAATCTTCTTAAAGAGTTTCTATAAAAGTCTATGGTACTTGGACAATAGATGTTCAAGGCACAAGATAGGAGACTACTCATTCTTCAAAAACCTAATCAATATATATGGAGGACATGTCACATTTGGTGACAATGAAAAAGGAAAGATTATTGGCCTCGGCCAAATCGGTAACTCTAATTCTGTATTGATTTCTAAAGTATTATTTTTTGATGGATTAAAATACAATCTACTCAGTATCTCACAGTTATGTGATGATGGATTTCATGTTATATTTGAATATTATGCTTTCAATGTCTTTAATTCTAAATAAGAATTAGTATTTTCTGCATTAAGAAATGAAAATGTTTACTCTGTTAACTTAGATTCCTTAGCTTCTCAAAATGATTCATGTTTAAGTGTATTTCATAAAGAGTCTTGGCTCTAGCATAGGAGAATAGGACACTGTAATGTTCACTCCCTTAGAAAGATAACTAGAAAGAGGATAGTTAAAGACTTACCCAAACTTGAGTTTCTAAATGACAAAGTATATAATCCCTATCAAAGGAGAAAACAACATAAAGTTTCCTTCAAACCAAAGAAAGAAGTATCAACTTCTCAACCTCTCGAACTAGTTCACATGGATTTGTTTGGACCATCTAGAGTCTCTAGTTTAAATGGGAAGCACTATGTTTATGTTCTTGTAGATGACTTTTATAGATATAATTGGACCTTATTTAAGGCTCACCAGAGTGAAGTCTGCTCTTATTTTACTAAATATGCCAAGTATGTGGAAAATCTTAGTGGACTTAAAATTAAATCCTTAAGAAGTGATCATGGATGTGAGTTTGAAAATCAAGAGTTTGAATACTTTTTCTCACAAAATGGTTATAATCACAATTTCTCTGCCCCTAGAACACCTCAACAAAATGGAGTTGTAGAGAGAAGAAATATAACCCTGTAGGAGATTTTTAGAACAATGCTCAGTAAATATGACCTACCTATTTATTTTTGGGCTAAAGATGTCAATACAGCATGCTAAATAATCAATATAGTGTTGATCAGACCTATTCTTAAAAGGAATCCTTATGAGTTATGGAACAATCAAAAACCCAAGGTTAACTACTTAAAAGTTTTTGGTTGCAAAGTCTATATCCCTAATACTAAGGAAAACCTTGATAAATTTTCATCCAAAAGTGATGAAGGTATATTTTTAGGATATTCCATGTATAGTAAAGCATATAGAGTGTTCAATAAAAGAACTAAATGTGTGGAAGAATCTGTCCATGTCAAATTTGATGAAATAGATCAACATGAGCTTAAAACCATTGTAGAGAACCTGAAGGATGATCTATTGAATCTGAACATTAATCCAAAATCCTCAAACCATTCTGTGAAAGAATCTGTGAAAACTTCCAATTCTGTAAATTCCTTAGACTCAGTCCATAATGAACCTAAAACTGTTCATGAACCTGAAATCATTAGTCCCTCCTTTATTAGAGTTGTTAGAACTCTTAAAAACCATCCCTTAGATGCTGTTGTAGGAGACCTAGACAAAGGAACTCAAACTAGAGCTTGTCTTAGAAATCAGGTTGAACATCAAGTCTTCTTATCACAACTTGAACCTAAAAACATTAATGTTTCTATAAATGATGAATTTTGGGAGATGACTATGTAAGAAGAACTTAATTAGTTTGAAAGGAACAAAGTTTGGGAACTTATTGAAAAACCTAAGGACACATTCACTATAGGCACTAAATGGGTGTTTATAAATAAGGTAGATGAATATTGTAACATAGTTATAAATAAGGCTAGATTGGTTTCACAAGGCTATAGTCAAGATGAAGGAATTGACTATGAGGAGACCTTTTCACCAGTAGCTAAACTTGAAGCCATCATAATCTTGCTTGCTTATACTGCACATCTAAATTTAAAACTATATCAAATGGATGTTAAGAGTGCATTCTTAAATGGGTATATAGCTGAGGATGTATTTGTAGAACAACCCCCTGGTTTTACAAACCCCCATTTTCCAAATCAAAATTTTAAATTATCAAAATCTTTATATGGTTTAAAACAAGCTCCAAGAGCCCGGTATGATAGATTAAGTACTTTTCTTATTTCCAAAGGGTTTACAAAAGGAATAGTTGATCCTACCCTTTTTAAAGAATTTATAATGATGTTTTAGTTGTTCAAATCTGTGTAGATGACATTATCTTTGGATCCTCAAGAAATTATTTATGTGTTGATTTTCCTAAAATGATGCAAAATGAATTTTAAATGAGTTTAATGGGTGAACTAAAATTATTTCTTGGATTTCAAATCTTTCAAAATAATGATGGTATTATTTTAACTCAAAATAAATATACTAGAGATCTTCTAAAACATTTTGGATTGGATAGAACTAAAATTAGTAATAATCCCATGTGTACCACTTGTAAGTTGGATCTTGATGAAGATGGAAAATTTGTTGATCTGACCACTTATAGAGGAATGATTGGAATTTTACTCTACTTAACTACTAGTCAACCTGACATTATGTTTAGTGTGTGTATGTGTTCTCATTTTCAAGAAAATCCTAAGGAATCTCATTTAAATGTTGTAAAGTGAATTTTCAAATACCTCAAGCATACACCTAATCTAGTATTTTTCTATCTTATAGGACAACCATTTGAATTAGTTAGTTATTCTGATGCTGAATTCAGTGGTTGTAAGTTAGAAAGAAAAAGAACCTCTAGAACATGTCACTTTTTAGGCAAGTCACTAGTGTCATGGTGTAGTAAGAAACAAAATTTTGTTGCATTGTCTACTGTAGAAGCTAAATACATAGCTGTTAGCAGTTGTTGTGCACAAATCTTGTGGATGAAACACACATTACTAGATTATGGAAATCAATTCAGGCATTTACCTATAAATTGTGACAACACAAGTGCTATTAAAATCTCAAAAAATAATGTTTCGCATTCTAGGACAAAGCATATTGATGTAAGACATCACTTTTTGAGAGAGCATTATCAAAAGGGAGATATCGCTTTGGAATTCATTTGTACTGAGTATCATCTTGCTGATATATTTACCAAACCAACAAATTCTGAAAGAATAAACTACATCATACATGAATTATGCATGATAAATCTTAAGTAAATGTCTTACTGTTGTATATCTTACTATTTCATGATTACGGTCTCATAGTTAGTGCTTCATGACTATTTTCTAACAGTTAATGTCTCACCAATTACTATCTCAGCATAATGCTCAGTTACTGTCTCAATGTATTACTGTCTCACTGTATTATTGTCTCACTGTAATGCTTAGTTACTATCTCAATGTAACATTCATTATCTGCCTCACCGTAAAGACCCGATATGGTCTCACCATAAATCTTTTCTTTAATGTTTAGTTATGAATTAAAAAACGGTATCACAGTAATTATTCATTTCACCTTTTTGTTTTCCCATGTTTTTAATTTTGGGATGTTTGGTATTCCTAAATAATAAAATAAAGAAAGTATCACTTGATTCTTCACTCGGGATTTCTTCTATTCACTCATTTAGAATCCTTTTTCAACCCTGCAACCCTTTTCTCTCCCTCGAACCTTCGGTAGATGCCTAAGATAAAACACCCTTCATCATTGACTCATGAGAAGTGTAGCTCAAATAAAAAGAAGATTGCACCTAAGTCAGCACCCGAAGTACCTATAAATCCAAATCTAGTAAACCGAGTTGTAGTACCTGAGAAAGAGGTTTTCCCCAAGTGGATTCTATCTAGTAAGTCTCTGGTTTTGAAATATTTAGAACATCAAGGCTAGTTAGAGTGGTTTTCGAAGGAATATAGACCTATCTACCCTAAGTTAGTGGCTCAGTTTTATCACTATGTACAGTTCTCTTTTGATTATGGTGATAGTTATGTTGTGGGAAGATGGATAAATGGCCATAAATGCTCATTCTCTTCGAGGTTATGGGTTGTATGCCTTAGGATACCTCATGAAGGCATCTGTGAGGATTATCAGAGAGGACCTCCACCATCAACCGAATTATTTGATCTGGAGGATGCTTTGAAAGACTTAACTGGAAATAGCACCAAGAGGAGAGCCATTACTACTGAACTAGATGAAGAATCAAGGATTTTGTTCAAGTTTATTCAGAATCTGGTTAGCTCCAAAAATGGTGATTTTGCTGTACAGAAATTTCAGGATGTGTTTCTTTCATCTTATGAAAAAATGGTCATAAGATCAACTTTTGTAAGTATATCATTCATCACATGTGTGAACTGATCAAAGACACATCCAAGTCAACCTCCTTGTTTTACTCTCATCTTATCTCACCCATGCTTCTTTCCAAAGGTATGGTTGGACCTAATGAGAAGTTATAAAGGATTATGAGTACTGCATTTCAAAATTCACTATCAAGAGGATGGAGATAAATTGGAATCCTTGGAAAAAGTCATGGGTGGAAGACAATGATAGAATTTATGAAAAATTAAATCTTGTGGAACATCCCTTGAGACCAAGATATATTTCTGATCCTAGTTTGGAACTAGATGAGGTTGTTGAATATTCTGATGAATAGGAAGAAGAGCCTATTGTGTCCCCCCAGGGAAACTATTTCTATTGAGGAAAACAATACTCCTATTCCTCTTGTGGTAAGTGAAAAAGAAGTCTCTACACCTATAGAAGTTGTTACTCTGGAAGCTCAACCCAAGGCTGAAACAATATCTATTATCCAAGAAACTGAGAAGAATGTTGTGGAAGAACTTACAGAGGAAGAATTACCTACTATGCAAGGAGCTAACCTTGAGGAACTTCCAGTGGACCAATCTATTCCTGAAGTCATTCCTTCATCTGAGGAAAGGATGGAGCTGGATTTTCAGCTGGCTATGAAGGAAATGAGAGAATAACTAAGAGATGAGTTTGTGGAATTAGATCAAGACCCTAAGCCTCTCAGTCCTCAGAAGGATGCAACTGTTGAGGGGGGTCAACCTCCAAATCTGGAATCTACTGAAGTACCAAACCCGATTGTTTCATGACATGTAGACACTCAGTATAAGTTTCCCAGTTTCTATGATGTGGATGACTCTCAAAAAGTTTCAGTAAAAGGCCTTGACCTTTCTACTATGTTTCAACTGAAATATGTCTATAATATTTATCTTGAGAAGGAACCTGATCATGTATCAGTCCCTATTTCTGAACCTTCATCAGAACAAAAATCCTTTGTGAGTAAGGATGATCTAAATAAATTTGGTGATACCCTTTTGTCTGGTGTTGAAAAAGTTCTGAATTCACAACCTCCTCTTGTGACACATCTAAGTGAGAAAGATGCCTCATTATTGTTGGATAAATTTATTTGGAAAATACAACCCAAAATTCTTCATGAGATTCAGGAAGTAATAGTTGAGAATATACTTTTTAGTGATGAAGTGAAGACCCTAAGAGGTATGATAGAAGACATGAAAAAAGAGATGCATTCGAGATCAGAGCTTATTTCTCATCCTGTGGAACCTGTTGTTCCTCAAACCCCACATAATGTTGTCTCTAAGATTCAGCCACATTTATCTTCCTTAGCTGAAAAGGTCACTGAAAGGAACAAAAGGATTGTGAAATAAATGTGTGAGATTGTGTTTAATATAAACAAACTCACTGATGAGTATACGGAGTGTCTTCAGAAAGTGATGAATCAATTGAAATCTCTCACCACTGTTTTCAATGCTTAAAGACTCTGGTCAATCCTCTCAACCCTCTTTAGATAGTGATCTGATCAGAACAATTGTCAAAGAAGAGCTTCAGACTGTGCTTAGTGGCTTCAATAAAGATTCTCTCTCTATAGTTATCAATAATAATGAAATAGTTCTTAACCTTGTCCAAATCCATTCTAAAATTGCTAATGATTCTCAGCAAGAGATTTCCAAGAAAGTGGATTTATACTTCAATATAATCTTCTCCAAGACTGACATGAATAATCATTTCAAGTATCTTGTGAAAAATTTGAGGATTCCTCATGTTACTCAAGCTTTCAAGACCCAAGTTTAAAATCTCACAGAGTTCACTCGTCTGTTGGATAAGTTTATGGAAAACAAGGATGATTTTGAGAAATCCATGCAGTATGGTGGAGAGATCATTGCAGATTTCATTAAGCTTATGAGGCCTTACCTTCATGTATAGAGTACAACCATTGTTGCTCCTGCAGTTTCACCTCTAAGAACTGGATTGCCTACCTTCACCTCTGCCCTAGCCTCCACTACTATGTCTATCATCCAAGCTCTAAGTCAGATCAGGCATGTGATCCTTGATCAAAACTTACCTCGATCTTCTACTACTCATACTCTAGCTCCATCGGTCTTTGAAGGCCTTTCTTTACCTTCTCTATCAACCACCTCACTCCCTTCTTCTACCTCAACCTCTACTCCTATGGCTTCCTCTTCTACTACTGTTGTTAAAGTCAAAGAGAAGGCTAGCCCCTGAAGAAGAACAGTGATTACTCTTTTTTATAGGAATGGTGTTGCTTTTGTTTTTCTCTTTTCTATTTGTACTGGATCTTATTTTATTTAATGAAATGTGCACTTTTCATAACTTATCTTATTCCATCTTTTTTATAATCCCAAAAGGGAGAGAAATCTCTATATGTTTGACATTTATCTCTATATCTATAGTTGAATCAAATATACTCTTTCAATCTACATGATTTGTGATCATAAAAAAGGGGGAGATTATTGGACTCCTCATGTACTAATCATGTTTTACTTTTATAATACTTTCTTTGACAAATGATTAAGTCTAATCCACTCTATGATCATCATTGCTTAAGTCTGAATACAGATATTTTGAAAAGTCCGAGACACCGTGAGAGTTCCATTTATGTCTTTCTGGAAAAGTAAACCAGACACCGTGAAGGATCAAACACCGTGAATGATTAGACACCGTGAAAATCAGACATCGTGAAAATCAGACACCGTGACAATCAAACACCGTGACAATCAGACACCGTGAACAAGCAGACACCATGGCCATGAGACACACCGTGAACAAGACACTGTGACATCCAAACACCATGACCATAAGACACCGTGAACAAGACACTATGAAATCCAAACACCATGACCATGAGACACCGTGAACAAGAAACCATGGAATCCAGAAACCGTGACCATGAGACACCATGAACAAGACACCGTGACCATGAGACACCGTGAACAAGACACCGTGACCAATCCAGAAAATGTGTGAAGGAGACACCGTTTCCATGACATATTGTGACGCTGTTTCCTAATATATTTTGTCATCTTTCAATTTAATCTATAACGGTCATATTTGAAGATTTTAATGCAATGACATAATTAATGTCTCTTTGTAGACATATCACTGGACGGTACAAGGTAAGAGGTGTAGAATACATGCAACCTGTCGGCTCCAGTACATGTACTCCAAGATAAAAAGAGTAGTGCGTCCTAGAAACAAAGTGAAAAAAGATTGTAGGAAAAACACGATAAAAAAGAACAATATAGTGGGCATGAGCATTATAAAAGAATACATTTTTTCAAATTGGCTTATGCAACCCGATTCTTCTAAAGAACACACAAAGCATATTAGAATCCTGAGAACATCTTCACACTATAAAACACCATGAAGAACACAAGAAGAATATGTCTAACTTGCGACACTCTGTTTTCCATATGATAACTTGAGTTCTGCATCTACCTCATTTTAGAAGTCCAGAGCTGCAAAGATCAACACTCAGAGCATTTCTAAACCCATCTCAACATCACTGCACTATTGTGTATCATTTTATTAATTTTCAAGAAGAGTGTGTATTTGTATAGTAACACACTCTGTATCCTTCATTAAACTAAAGGATGCAAGATATCCTTACTCAAACACTCATTTACTCTTGTGTATACCCACAGATAAGTGTGGAAGAGGTCCCTGTGTTTCCTGGTAGTTTATACCCATAAAGAACTATGGAAAAGGTCCTTATGCGACCTGGAAAGTCCTGTGTACTGTTGTTTAACCTCGATCCAGGGTGTGGATCAAGTTTATTTATATAAACTTCTTGTTGGCAGGTGATCACCAAGTGGAGTGGATTAGGTCTCGACTTGAGACTGAACCACTTTTTGTATATCTGTTGTGCTACTTACTTTAGTTTTCTTTTTTTACTGACCAACTATATAATTCAGAAATTACTAAACATACTTTGATGGTTAATCTTGGAAAGAAGTTATAATTGTTTTGTCTTAGTAAAATAATTTCAAAAGTAATATTAATAACTATTATTATTACTGAGAAATAATAAATCTTCTAAGAAGTTATTTAAACAGTCAAACCTCTATAACCGTATTACTTTGATTAACTGGGTTGTATTTAACTTGAAGGGGAAATCCTTTTAAGAACACCTTTTTAAACATAAATTTTTATAGATACTCAATTCACCCCCCTCTTGAGTATTCTACTCTGACCAACAATTATGCTCATCTTATTTCAATTGATTACATTCAATTATTAATGCTTATGTTTACCCTTACTGAGCTTTTGAGCTCACCCTTCTTATGTTTTCCATTTCCCTATGTTAAGAAGAATGATGTTAAATTAATTGTGTCTAGAAATTTTTTATGTGTGAATAATTTTGTGGGAAATGCTGAAGACTTATTTTGAAATATGAAAAAGTTGGGTATAGGAGGAAAAATGATCACGTAAAGATAAGGAAATTTCTATGTAATAGTTTTTCCTAATTCTCTAAAACTCTAAACCTAAATGGTCCTGAGGTATGTAAGTGATCCAATATTTTCGTTTAATGTTGTTTGTTTTGGATCACTAAAATTGAGTCACATTTATCGATATCAAATCCATAAATGTAAAGATTGTGTTTCTAGCATCAAATATGGGATTTTGGGTTTGGGGATAAAATAGTTGGAATCAGAACATGGTTTTGATAACTTTGGAGAATGTGATTCTTTCATGTGAGGCTAACTTAAGAGTTATGGATAAAATTATGGGTTTATAATTTTATGGTTGATCGTATGTTCAATGAATAAAATTATTTTTTTAATTTCATATGTGATTACACCTTAAAGTGATTTTAACATTATATTGGGTTTTAGGAAGTATACTCTACTGAGGCAATTATGGTCTATTAGATATTGGGTTAACCTTGATGGATGAAAAGTGATTTTATTACAAGGTAATTTTTAGAGATATTTATGATCAAGATAAGGATAACCATTAAGGTTTCTATCCAAAGTTGATTTATTTTATTTTGGTGAAGGTCACTACATTATATGATTTTGCAGCGATTAAAGTTATTTAGGGAAAATCATATTTTGAGGAGTTTTATGGTTTAGCTTTTTTTATTGATCTAAGTCAAACCATAGGCGTTATTATTGAATTATTGGAGATTAATTCTATACATATTCATTCAATGGTTTATTTGGGTATTCTCTTATCATGTTCTAACCAATTTAGTTTTAGTAAAGATTGGAAGAATGTATTTTCATCCTTTTATATACCTCATGGTCAATCAGAAGCTGTTTATAATGCTTCAAAAATTAAAAATTCATAATTATTATTTTGAGTAAAAGATGATATAAAGGTGGGAGCTGATTGAAACACACAACCAAAGGATGAAATTTTATTTATAGATTTTAAGAGAATCAAGTAAGTATATTTTCTTATGTTCTTAGTCTAGATGATAAAGTAATTCTTTAACTATTGGAAAAAGATCTTAAAATAAAAACCTTCTCATATTACCATCATTTCTAATGGAATGATGGTATTATTAATCCCTTATTTATTTATGGTTTTGTGGTCATTAACTTTCTCATGATCATGTTCTCTATCACTCTCTATTATTTCTTTGAAATTATTTTTTCTCCTCCATATCCATATTTTCACTTCCCACCATTGTTCTTATATGTGAACTCTATTATGTGTTATTCCAAGTGACCATTATATTTCCCTTTTCCATTTTTTTCAAAAGTTTTTTTTACTATCCCTTTCATTATTTTGGTTTTTAATAAATTCATTTTTATATATTAAAAATGTTTTTCCTTGCATGATCTTATATTTTATCTCTCACTCCCTAGAATTGATTTAAAATAATAATAATTTCAACCCTTTAATCAAGAACAAGATAAAATTGAGTGGATAAAATAAATTTAAGGGTAATTAATGTAACAACTATAAAATTTAGTTTAAAATAATACTATGCTTGGTAACTTTCTTAACACGCAGCACCGAGCTTTAAGCGAATTTTCAATATATTATAAAAATATTATTATTTAAATGTGACCACTATAAGAAAAATGGATATTTGCGATGGGTCAGTTACCCCGTCGAAAATAACCATTATTTGTGATGGGCTCTTATCACCCGTCGCAAAAGGTTTGGCGCGAAATGCGCGCCAAACCGCGGGTAAGGCTATTTGCAACGGGGAATAGGAACCCATCGCAAATAGTCGGCGATGAATTTTAGTATTTACAACGGGGTAATTGCCCCGTCGCAAATACGTTGTCGGCAGGTCATATTTGCGATGGGGCCCATCGCAAATAGCTTGTTAATGACCCCGACATTTAATGTGGGCAGAGGTATTTGCGACGGGGTCCGTCGCAAATACCCCCGTCACAATTAATTTAACCTATATATACCCTCATCCGTTTTTCCTCTTATTTCACTCTTTACTGAACTTCCCTCTTTATCTCTACTGAAAAATATTCTTCTAAAATTTTTCTTAGTTTAAACTTTCAAATTAGCGTATTATTTGCGACTTTCATACTCCAAAAGCCTCAGTTTCAAGGTATTTATCAATATCTTTTATTTTTTAGTAAATTTATTTAATTTTAAATTATTTATAATTTTTGTTAATTAGATGTAAATTAATTAAATTAGAATTAGATATTTGTTTTTTAGTATTTATTTTTATGAATAGTTATATCTATGTGTTAGCAATAAATTGTAACAATTAGTAATACTTTTAAATAATTTGTAATAAATTGTAATAAATAGAAATAATTAGTAATAATTAGTAATAATTAGTAATAAATAGAAATAAATAGAAATAAATAGTAATAATTGGTGATAATTAGTAAAAATTAGTAAAAATTTGGATTGATTAGTAATAATTAGGATTAATTAGTAATAATTAGTATTAATTAGTAATAATTAGGATTAATTGGCAATAATTTGGATTATTTAGTATTAATTAGAAATAAATTAGTAATCATTAGTAATAATTAGTAATAAATAGTAATAACTAGTAATAATTAGTAATAATTAGTAATAATTATTAATAATTAGTAATAAATAGTAATAAATAGAAATAATTTGTAATAAATAGAAATAATTGGTAATAAATAGAAATAAATAGAAATAATTATTAATAATTCGTAATAATTAGTAATAACAAGTAATAAATAGTAATAAATAGTAATAAATAGTAATAAATAGTAATAAATAGTAATAAATAGTAATAAATAGTAATAATTAGTAATAATTAGTAATAATTAGTAATAAATAGTAATAATTAGTAGTAATTTGTAATAATTTGTAGTAATTAGTAATAATTAATAATAATTTGTAATAATTAGTAATAATTAGGATTAAATCAGTAATAATTAGGAATAATTCGTAATAATTAGGAATAATTAGTAATAAATAGTAATAAATTGTAATAAATTGTAATAAATTGTCATAAATTGTAATAAATTGTAATAATTAGCAATAAATTGTAATAATTAGTAATAAATTGTAATAAATAGTAATCAATAGTAATAATTAGAAATAATTCGTAATAATTAGTAACAATTAGTACTAATTAGTAATAATTAGTAGTAATTAGTAATAATTAGTAATAATTAGTAATAATTAGTAATAATTAGCAATAATTAGTAATAAATATTAATAAATAATAATAAATAGTAATAAAAATTAATAAATAGTAATAAACAGTAATAAACAGTAATAAATAGTAATAAAGAGTGATATATAGTAATAAATAGTAATAAATAGTGACAAATAGTAATAATTAGTAATAATTAGTAATAATTAGTGATATATATTAATAATTAGTGATAAATAGTAATAAATTGTAATAAATTGTAATAAATGGTAATAAATAGTAATAAATAGTAATAAATATAAATAATAAGAAATAATTAGCAATAATTAGTTATAAATAGTAATAATAGTAATGAATAGAGATAAATAGTAATAAATAGTAATAATTTGGATTAATTGATAATAATTTGGATTAATTAGTAATAATTAGGATTAGTTGGTAATAATTAGGAATAATTAGAAATAAATTTTAATAATTAATTTGTAATAATTAGTAATAATTAGTAATAATTAGTAATAAATTGTAATAAATTGTAATAACTTATAATAAATAGTAATAAATAGTAATAAATTATAATATATAGTAATAAATAGAAATAATTAGTAATAAATACAAATAATTAGTAATAATTAGTAATAATTAGTTATAATTAGTAATAATTAGTAATAATTAGTAATAAATAGTAATAATTTGTAATAATTAGTAACAATTAGTAACAATTAGTAATAATTAGTAATAATTAGTAATAATTAGTAATAAATAGAAATAAATAGAAATAATTGGTGATTATTAGTAATAATTAGTAATAATTTGGATTAATTAGTAAAAAATAGTAATAATTAGTAATAATTATGAATAATTAGTAATAATTAGTAATAATTAGTAATAATTAGTATTAAATTGTAATAAATAGAAATAAATAGTAATAAATAAGATTAATTAGGAATAAATTGGAATAAATTGGATTAATTAGGAATAAATAGGATTAATTAATAATAAGTAGGATTAATTAGAAATAAATTGAAATAATTATGAATAATTAGGAATAATTAGGAATAATTTGGAGTAATTTGGAATAATTAGGATTAATTAAGATTAATTAGGATTAATTAGAATTAATTGGGATTAAATAGTATTAAATAGAATTAAATCATAATAAATTCGAGTACATTGATAAACTGGCACAATTTCTAGTGGATTGGCGGCTTCCTTTTTATCAACGCCTCAGCTCCTTGTAACTTTCATCCACTGAAATCAATATGAAATATCGGGTTGGATATATGTCTGAGTAGATTTTTCATAGTGATTTAAGTCGGAAAAAGTTGCAAGGAGCAGATCCGTCAAACAAAAGAGGCTCTTTTACCGGACAACTCATCCCCTTGAAACTTTTTACAGCTAAAAGCACTATGAAAATTCTACTCCGATGTAAAAATATTCATTTTCATATACATGAGATCATGGATAGAAGCGTGGTGAAGCCTCCCTACTCTCCATCCTTATGCATAAAAAAATGGATATTCGTATGTCAGAGAAAATTTTTCATAGTGCTTATAGTCACAGAAAGGTTCAAGGGGGTGATTCGTCGAGAAAAATAGTTACCACCAATCTGTTGGAAATTGTGCTGCCAGTAGTTAATAATAATTAGTACAAAATACTTAAAATTAATAATAATTAGTGGTAATCAGTATAAATTTTTATAAATGAGTGTTGATTAGTATAAAAGCTTAAAATAGTATAAATAACTATAAATTAATAGAAATTATTATAAATTTATAGAAAAGATAATTTAATTGTCTTCTATTTTTTGGATAGTGTTTATCTTATAACTAATTTTACAAATTAACTAATTATTTCATATTTTTTTAGAAAAATATGGAATGATAAAGTCAAAAATAGTCATTATTAAATGATCATGCTTGGATAACTCAGCAAAGGAATCCAAACGGTTCTAGTTTAAATCTTGTATATATTGAAGGTGTTCAAGTTTTCTTATCATTTTCATCGTCAAAACCAAAATTTGTTTCAGAAGGGACAATTAAGTGTTTTTGTAAAAAATGTGCTCTGAGGATGTATGATACATTCGACAATGTTGGAATCCATTTATTGCGTTTTGGTTTTCAACCAGATTATGTTATTTGGTATCAAAATGGTGAATGATGTTTCAGAGAAGATATTAATAATTTAGTTCCAGATCCAGCACGGTTTCAAAATTTAGTACATGATGTGGAAGGTCCATCTGTTCAGCAAACTGAAACTTAGGATGATATTGATTTAACTCCTGAGTTGGAGCTATCTCATTTATATGAGTTGTTGAGGTCCGCTAAGGAAGCCTTATATCCTGGTTGGAAGATAAGAAATTTTGAATCAGTTGCTAAATTGATGGCCATTAAATCAGATAATGGAATGTTAAATAGTTTTTTTCATCAGATATTCTCTTTGTTAAAAACACTGTTACCTGAAGGAAATGTTTTGCCTTCAAATTTCTATGAGAGAAAGAGAATAGTTCATAATATGGGTCTTGGTTATTATAAGATTTATGTATGTTCAAATGAATGCATCTTATATTATGGTGAAAATAAGTTGTTGGATAGTTGTCGTACATGTGGAAAATCAAGGTATAAAGAAGCTCAACCAGGGAAGTTTGGATTTGTTCCTATAAAACAATTGAGATATTTCCTACTCACACCTAGATTGCATAGTTTATTTATGTCTCAAAACACAACATCATTGATGTCATGGCATAAAACCAACATTTCAACCCGTAAAATCTTAAATCATCCCTCTAATGGTAATTCATGGAAACATTTTGACCAAGTGAATCTGTCATTTTATTTAGAGGCCAGAAGTGTGTGATTGAGTCTTTCTACTGATGGTTTCTGTCCATTTGGTTCTTATGGTAGTTAGTATTCATGTTGTCATGTCTTTATAACTCTGTATAATTTACCTCCATGGATGTTGATAAAGGATCCATATAACTTTTTGACCTTATTAATTCCAAGTCATCCAAAAAATAATATCAATGTTTGTTTGAAACTATTGATTGATGAGTTAAATTCATTTTTGAGTAATGGTATTTGTACATATGATGTTGTTACAAAACAAAACTTCCTACTGAAATATGCATTGATGTGGACAATTAGTGACTTCCCAGCATATGGCATGTTATCTTTATGGAGTACACATGGTCCAAAATCATGCTCGTACTTTATGAGAGTCATCAAAGCATTTATGCTCTTTAATTGTAAAAAATATTTTTTTTGACTGTCATCACAGATTTCTTCCAGCCCATCATCCTTTTCAAAGATACAAATTTCATTTCAGAAAAGCAACAGTTGAAAAAATGGTCCTCCAACAATGATATCAGGTACAAAGTTAAAATCAATTGTCTCTTCATTACCTTTAATCATATTTGGACTAACAATAAACTAACAGAAAATTGATGGGTTTAGAAAAGAGAATAATTGGATAAAAAGGATCATTTTTTGGGATTTTCCATATTGGTCTGATTTGTTGGTTCATCACATGTTGGATGTGATGCCTATTGAGAATAACTATTTTGATAATTTATTTTATACAGTTTTGGATACACCAGGTAAGACCAAAGACAATGTGAAGGCACGATTAGATCTTTCCCAAATTTGAAAGTGACCAGAACTTAAACTATTTGAAAATGTTAGATTACAAAAGTTAATGAAGCCATAAATTAGCTTATATAATGTCCAAAAAGAGTCATTTATTATTTTTTTATTGGATTGCAGAATTGATACTTCCATATGGTTATGCTTCCAATTTGGGAAGATGTGTCAGAAATGGTTATATTAGCAGATTGAAAAGTCGTGATTGTCATGTTTTAATGGAAAGACTTTTGCTAATTAAATTAAGAGGTTTGTTAAATCCAATTATTTGGGATGTTCTAAAAGACATATCATATTTTTTTAAGAAATTTGTGAATCGATAATTGACTATGATTCCATAAAAAAATTGAAAGAAGACGTCATTTTAATTTTATATAAACTGGAAAAAATATTTCCACTAGGTTTTTTTATTCAATGGAACATTTGATATTACATTTATCGTATGAAAAAAAATGTTGAGGTCTGGTGCAGTTCCAATGGATATACCCATTTGAGAGAAGCATGTAGAAATTCAAAAAAAAAGTACGTAACAAAGCATCATTTGAAGGCTCAATTGCAGAAGATTATTTGTAAGAGGAAATTTCTTTTTTCTGCTCTCATTACTTTCAATCTGAATATCCCTAAAAACACAACCACATGAGTTATAATGAGGGAAATGTTGATGATTACATGAGCAATCAATTATTAGTTCTCAATCAGCCAAAACTTATCTTTGGTGGAGTTCATGAATGATGGCTTTCGAATGATGAGCATCACAAAGATCATACATATATTCTTCTGAACTATGAAGAAATGACACTATTTGTACTATGAGTGATCTTATCACTTATTATATAATTTTTATAACAATACATTAATCTTATTTTATTTTTAGGTTATATGATAATCATATCAAGAAATAGTTTTCAACAAATTACAGTGTTAGAACTTGAAAAACATCATCAAAAAAAGTTTTCCTACTGGTTTCAAAAACTGGTAACATAAATTATTTTTTATTTCACATAAAAAATCAGTTTAATAATTGTTATGGTGATAATTGTTTTAAAACTTTTCAGGTATTTCCACATGTTGATAAAATTGATAATCAGTTGTCTGTATTGAGTAACCCACTATCCAAAATGGTTAAACCTTATAATGAATATGTGGTGAATGGTTATAGATTTCATACACATGCATATGGGGAATAAAAAAATGAATAATGGTGTTTTCTTGAGAGGATCTCATCATAGAGAAATTTAATTTGAATTTTACAGCATGCTGAAAGAAATCATTGATGTGTTTTATCTAGGACAACATTATGTAATGATGTTTAAATGTCAATGGTTGGATACTGAGAGTGGCGTACATGTTCATCTGATCCATATAATAATTGATATTAAATATAAAATTATTCTTACAGTAAATGAACTATTTTTATTGGATCATCAGGCACATTAGATATATTATGAAAATTACTATGCTACTTTAAGGGAGTTGGGTGATTGGTGGAGCATAATAAAAATTAGATCTTGAGAGAATCAGTTTACTAAAAGTGAATGTGGTTCCAATGAAGTGAAAGTAATTGAAAAAATTTAACAGACTACTCTAAATACATATTTTATATGAAGAGACACGAATATCATTGATGATACTCCACAGTTAAGGGTTGATGGTGATAATGATGTTAATGATGTTACAACTAAATTTGAAATGACAATAGATGATGGAACTGAAACTAATATGGAAATTGATTATGTTGAGGGGGAAGATGAAGACATTGACATCCACTATTATTAAGATGAGGATGAAGATGAACATTAACAAAGTTAAATGCTAGTTATAATCATATATAATAGTTATCTATATATAATAGTTATTTTTAATTGTTTTCTAACAATAGTGATTTCATGTTTTAGATGGACAATGATATGTTTCGTATGTTGTAGGAGGGCGATCTACCTTTGGAAAAGGATGAGGTCGGATCAGCCGACCCTCATACTGTTGGTAGTTCAGGGGGCACTCTGGGGGGGTATGATCTTGACTGACTAATGATTCCCAACCCTATACGAGAGCGACATCCACATCTTGGGTTAGATCTACGCACACAGAGGTATGTATACCTGTGAATTTTAGTTAGTTTTCATTAATTTATTTATATTATAATTGTTTTAATAATTATTATTATTTTCCACAGCTTTACGCATATAGTTGTTGGAAAGGGAAGTGATATATTGTGAAATTATTTTCGTAATTCATGGGTGTCATGGGATCATATTCTCATTGATGTTCAGTAGCGCATGTTCGAGTATTGGCTGGTATGTAAATAAATAATATTTATTTTGAAATTAATTTAATTAATAACTTGATATAATAAATTATTTGTAGGATTTATGGAATCCCATTGAGGAGAGAATGTATGAGGCTATTTGGAAGGCCTAGAATGGAGTTATGCATACGTGTTGCACTCAGTTTTTGCACAATTTGAAAAGGAAAGTAATAGATAAAGTAAGAGTGCATGATTTTGATGAGACATGTCATGTCCACTGACTTGATTATATTTCATCTCAGGTTTGGGATGGATTATATACACACTGGTTTAGTAGGTGGTTTCAGAGTAGATCATCAGTAGGTCGGAAAAATCAGGGGATACATGAGGTGACACATCGAGATAGTAGTCATATATTCAGTACACATAGAAATCATATGGTAAGTACATTTTTTTAAATATTGTATATATCTGTAAATGTAAATGGTGTTTTTTATATTCATATAGACAGTTGCACAACCCAATATTATGAAGTATGACGTTTATAGGAGATGTACAGTGATCCAGCCACTATAAAGATTAGAGGTGGTCACCAATGTCAGATTGTGGTCAGTATAAGTTTTTTTGAGTTTTAAATTTAACTAAAAATAATGTTTTAACTATTTTAATTTTAAATTTCAATTGAAGGAGTCATATGAGGTTGCGAATTCTTAGAAAGATATGTATAGTAAGGCCGAGACCGATGGTCAGACTAGTGCCCCCTAATTTGATGAGGCAACATAGATGCAGGCGACCCAGTATGGCTTCGATAAAGGCCGAGTTATTGGTATCAGCTCTCAAGTGACCCCTAGGTTTTTTATAGAACCTTTGCAATGTCAGTATCCAGTTAGAGAGGAGATCTCATAGAGTCATCATCATCTCATGCACATTATCAGGAGAAGCTGCGATCTCAGAGTGAGCTTATAGAGACTATGCGTATAGAGTAAGAGGAGATGCGTCAGTGGCAGCAGCAGTAGCAGATGCAGGATGAGATGCGTTGATGGCGGTAGGAGAAGGAGTAGGATATGGAGTATATGCAATGTTTGACGTGCATTTTAGGGATAGAGTTCCCTCCACCAGCTCCTCTAGACGACCCTCCCCCTCAATGATATGTTTTTTTATTTTATGATGAAACATTTGAATGTATTTTTTTTAATATTAACTATTTAAAGTTTTAAATAGTGTGAGTTTTATATTGTCTAAAAAATTATAGTTTTTTATTATTTATTTAATTTTTTATTATATTTTTTATTTTATTAATTAATTATTTTATAGTTAATTTTATTCCATTTATATTAATATTATTATTTTATTTATATTATTATTATTATTATTTCATTTATATTATATTTATTATTTTATAAATAATTTTATTCTATTTATATTAATATTTGGATTTTATTTATATTAATATTATTTTGTTATTAATATTATTTTATTTTTTAATTTATTTTTTAAAATGTTTTAACTATTTACGATGGGCCATCACAAATACTAATTACGAAGATCCATCGCAAAATGGTTTATTTTTTTTAAATATTTTGATGACTAATTGTGACAGTCCATTTCAAAAGAGTAAAAATAGGGATGATTTTGTGCGATTGGTCGCTGACCCGTCGCAAATATTTCCTAAAAGATACTAAATCATTTTTACGATGGGTGTATTGTTCGTCGGAAATAATAAGTTTTTGTGATTGTCTATCACAAAAAGTAATATTTTTGATGTTGTTTTCCACGAGGGGTCATTTTTTATGCGACCATGTCGTAATTAGTCTTATGTGATGGGGTCCCGTCGCAAATGACCTATTGCAATAATCCATTTTTTCAGTAATGGACTGTTATAACCTAGCCATTAAATTGGAAGGAATGAATCTTAAATTACCACATTATTAAAAATATGTAGAAATTTTTTACATAATGAAAGTATATTACTTAATTCAAAATAAATAAGTACTCGCTTTCCAGTAAATCCATTTTATGTTTTAAGAATATGTTTTCTTCAACAATGATTTTTATTTCTCTCTGTGGGTGAATATTATAATTAATTTATGACACTTTTATAAATTTTATTTTATAATTATTATATTATTTTTTAAATAATCATGTCAAAATTATCATAGGGTAATTTTTTTTTGATTTTTCTGAAAAGATTAATTTTTAATGAATAGTAAAAAATAATGATTTTATAGAAAACTATCTTTTCCATTCAAGTATTTACAACTTCCATTTTGTTTTAAATTTATTTTAAAATTTAATTAATTAATTTTGATTAAAAATAATAATATTAATATCATTTTAATCAATATTATGATTAATTTTGACATAAAAACATTTTTTACTTAAAAATACATTTTTCAAGAAAACTGGTTTTATCACGTTTTGCGGGTTTATTTTAAAAGTAATTTCTTCCACTTATAGGTATTTATTTTGATAAGAATAATTCTATATTTTGAATGAATATTTCTTAATTTTATAAATATTTCAACTTTATTTTTGGTCATTATGAATAATAACCGTAGTTAATATTTATCACCTCAGTATGGGTAAATCAGGTAACTATGATTAAAAATACTGTGATAAGGATTTAAAAATATTTATAAAACTTTCCTTATTTATATTGGATGAGTTTATATTTTCTATCCTCATAAAATATTTTAATATTTGGAAACTTAATACCATTTTTCTTTGATAATGACCTTAATATTATTTTAAGTAAAGAATAAATCCAAAATGTCACACCCTTTGTTTTAATAACTCTAATATTTTTTCATGGGGATAAAATTAGGTTGTTTTATGTTATAAAATATTATGTAAAATAATAATAAAAATCTATAATGTATTTTTTTTAAATTTTTAGTGATGGAATAATTATCCTAAATTCTTATGCAACGCTAACACGGTGTATGTGAAAGCAATATGAAGATCAAGTAAATGATTTTAAAAACTTACATTGTAATATTTTTTGGGTGATTAATAGTGTGAAAATATTTTTTATGGATAAATATAAGGTATTATTTATGTGTTAAAAGTTTTTATTCAAATTAAATTACTGTATTGATATTTTTAAAATTCAAATTATGTGAATAGTTCCAAAAATGACTTTAATGGTATTTTTTGTTAAATAATATTTTATTAAACGATAGAAATATTATATTTATTGAATTTAATGGGATATATAAATTCAAAAAATTTACACTTATGGGTCACTTTTCCTTTTATATTAAAATTTTTGACCCCAAAAGAGTAAAAAAGCTTTAATGTCATGGTAATCATGAAAGGGGTTAATGGTGGGTAAAACTAAGAGATAAGGGTTAAAATGTAACCTAAACATGTATAAATTTTATTATGTGAGATTATTTTGAATTATCTAAACCTTATATTATAAATATATAATTTTAGATTCACTTTAACATGAAAATTAATTTATATTAATTTAATTCTTTACGTAATTCTAAGAACATCCCTCTCCTCTCTTATATAAGGGAACCACATATCCTTTCTTCCTCACAATCAATGACCCACTTAGCTAAAAAAACATACCAGAACCTATTATTAAATTAATTATCTAAATTCTATATTTTTTGGTCTTCTTAAAAGACCATCCCTAGGGTCCTTCATGAGAGATCCAAATGAGGTTCTTCAAAGATGTGGCAATCGTCTTAACCGAGAATTTTTATTTAACTTCTTATTATACCACCTTAAATTATATACAAAACATTCCAATATAATAAAATAAATATATCCCATATACTTATATTTTATTATGTTAATGTAATAATCTTATTCACCTCATTTTCTATCCCATGGGGAACAGAAACATCGTTCATGTGTACGTGTAGACTACCACCTCCAGGAAGCGATGTATTTTGTTTTCCATCATAGCCTGTCATGGTTATTTATAAAGATGGATTTAATGTGCATATATAAATATATTATATTAATAACATAATTCTCATTATTTAAATATAATATATCACATATTTTCTTACTCTTCAATCTGTTGGAAAATGGTACCGTCGTTCGTGTGTACATGTGGATTACCACCTATATGAAGTGTTATGATTCATTTTTTATGTAAAAAAATAATGGATGGTTATAAAATTTTATTTAATGTTTAAAAATTAAAATTATGTCATTATTATTATTCTAGAGATGATGGAACCATGACATATTTAATTATGGTCAACATACCAAAGTCATTTTGTAATTATAAACCAAACATCCTCAAAACTTCTAATGTGAACTTAACTGATTAAGTTGTTAAATATATCATTAAAATAAATTAAATAAATGGTTTAATGATATGTATTTATACATTTAAAGGGGTTAAAACAATTAAATAATTAATAATATCTTATTATATAGTTGTTAATGGAAATACATAGAAATTCTAAACTTGAGGTAAAGGGTTTCTTAACTCAATTTCCATTCATTGGGTAATACTTTTACTTCATTAACTATGGTATGAAAATATTATGTGTAAAATGAACTTTAATTTTATTATTTTGTATTTCCACTTTTTTTACAATTTTTACACATAATCACATCACTGATTAAATTCTAACTTCAATGATACGATCATTGTAAGGATTATTCATCTCGATGTTGTTTCTTTGAGACATGTCTTGTATTGTGCACCTACTTCATTTTATAAGGTGTATATGATGAATATTAATATATTAGATCATGAATGAATCTTTTATCATGAAATTTAATGTTCCTTTATAGTTATATATTTCAGGAGATATTGATTTAAATGTTATAAAAGTTTCAAGTGTTTTCAGGTTCTCAATTTCAATTCTTTTAGAAATAATTCATGTTATGCATCATGATTTATTTTATATGTAATACTTAATTCTCCTTTAATGTTTTTTAAAAAATTATTTCATGGAAATTATTGGTTTTATATAATCATTTTGTGTTCCTTCATTCAATGAATTTTTTATTCATGTATTTCCAATGTTGTAAGTCTTTCTCATCTCAAACTTAATTCTTTGACACATGTTTTGATTGATGAACCAATATTAAATTATATAGTGTATACAATGAATATTTAAATATAATACCATGTATATTTTTTTAATCCTAGTATTACATGTTTCTGTATATTTTCATTCTTTCAAATGGTTTTTCCTTTTAAAAGGTCGTAAAAGGTTTTCCTTTAAAATTTTATTTTAAGTTTTTTAAATAATTTTAACCAAAAACTTTCTCCACATTATTTATATTATTTCAAGAAAGTTATTTTATAAACATAAATGAATTCCTAAATTTATTTTACATGATATTTAACCTTATTTTAAAAGGTTTTAAAAGGAAATTTCTTAACGTTTTCTACATGGATCACTTTTGATTCTCTATACAAGATTTTGAAAAGAATGTTTATTTTTAAAATTTATAACATGAATATATATTTTCCTAGTATCATGAAATTTATTTACTTTTAATCCTAAATTATAATTTTTCATTACTATTTTAAAATAAATTTTTTTTCCCAATATTCTGAATTTTTTTATAAAATATTATCAAAATAAATGGATATTTTCTCAGGTTTTCAAATAAATGTTTTAAATTTTCTTTTAAATGTATTTTTCATAAAAATATCCTTTATTTCATTATTATACTTAAATGTAAATATTTTCCAATTATATCATCCTTATGATTTTTCTTTATGAGTCATTATTATTTCAATGGCATTTTCATGGAGCCCATTTCTTTTCCACAGGTTAATTAACCTAAAAAGGAATGATGGTTGTTTTCTTTGGTGTGATTTTGAAAAATGTAATATTTTAAAGGTTTTGTTCATTATATGGTACTTGGACATATGTATGAATGGTTTAAGGTTAGTTATGTTATTAACAAAGTATGGGTGGGTCCGTTATATCCCTCTAATGCATTGGGTAAAGTGATAGAGTTAACTATTGTAAGTTACTACTAAGAGAAAATATATTTAACTATTGTATGTTACTACCAAGAGACGATGGACTTTACTGAATATGATTTGATACTAAGAGATGATGGAGTAAAAGTTTTATGTTACTCCTAATATAATGTGTCAGTTATTCTATTTAGGTTATTCTATGATTAAGTTTTTTTGTTCTAAGATACCTACATAGTTTTTAATGCTTTCTATGAGTTCTAATAGATCCTTTTCTCAAGGATTGTTTTCACAAGGATCATTTTTCTTGACTTATATGACTCTTATATTATATTAAATATTTATTCCATGTGTTATAATTTATGATCCACGTTTTTAAGGGTATTAATCCTCTTATGTTATGCTCATGCACTTTGATTATGTCATCGTACCCTTATTCTCATATTATATCTGCTGATGAAATTAAATTTTTAATGCTTATGTTTACCCTTCCTAAGTGTTTGAGCTCACCCATATTATGTTTTATATTTCCCCAAGTTAATAATAATGATGTTAAATGAGTTATGTCTAAAAAGGATTTATGTGTGAATAATTTTATAAGAGATGTTGAAGACCTATTATGAAATAAGAAAAGATGGGTATAGTAGAAAAATGATCACATAAAGCATGAGTATTATTATATAAGAGATTTTGATAATTCTTTAAAGCTCTAAACCTAAAAGGTCCTTAGGTATGTAAGTAATTCAATATTTTAATTTGATGTAGTATGTTTTGTATGGATAAAATCGGGTCATGTTTATCAGTATTAGAGATAGAAATGTAAATATTATGTTTCTAGTGTCAAATATGGGAGTGCGAGTTCAAGGCTATTATAGTAAACCTAATCCATTATGATTATAGTACAAGTGGATTGGTATTACTCTCAAGTAACATAAATATAGATATCTATTGTAATATAATATTTTTATGGGATTGGGGAGTAAACACTATCAACTATTTTATAATTCTATTTGAAGAGAACCTTGACATATAATATAATTTTTCATGAAAATGTATATGTTGTATTTCTATACAATACCAAATTTAAATGAAAAACCACATTCCTATAAAATGGAACATTTTTATGCCATTCCACATTCCTAGTTTACATAGCAATGGATTTCTTTATGATTTCAAAATCTTATTCCATGCTATATTTTATGGTTTCATAAAAATACAGTATGGATTAAATTCAAAACACAACATTTTATTACTATATAATATTTCCTCATCATTATTTATTAAGATATAATTATTTAGTCAATTTGTTCATGATGGTTTTTCCTTGATCATATATATTATTGGCGTATAAACTATTGAAAATTTATATATGTTCCATTAATAAATTTTTAGCCTAAATTAAATTCTAAAACATTCCATTTCTATGTTTCCTCATCTTCCTAGGTAGGTGATAAAGATATTTTGGTCAGATTATAATATATTTGATAAGAACAAAAATCATTTTTTATAGGTTTTTGATTTAATATGTACCTATATCAAACAGGTGAAAAATATTTTATTCTAGAAGTTAGTATTATTTTTTATTCAATGTAATATTTATGTTTGTTTTTCACAAGATCTTTACATCCTTATATTGGGTACTTAAAATCTCAATTTTTTTACTATGTATAATATCATTTGTTGTAGTCTGTTGTCAAAATACATTTCAGTTTCTTCCATTTTTATATTTCAATTTTATTATTGTCTTCATGGAATATTTTTCCTAGTATACATCCCCTTTTTTCTCATAATACTCTTTCTATATAATATTACTATTAATAATTAGGTATATCATATGACAATATATTCATTTATTAATTTTATTGATTTTCTATAAAAACCATTTAATGTACATTTTTATTTATTTCAATTTTTATATTTAAATTTTTTTTCAATCCACTAATCCATTATCCATGATAGATTACTCATACCATTTTGCTTAATATATAATCATATGAAAATAATCCCAATATTTATGCATTATTATATAAAATCCAATGTATATAATGATTTAGGGATGTGAAATCCTGAAGAAAGAATTTATTATTTATATCCTTTGTCTTCCATTTTTAGAAATTGTCTATGATAAAAAATTCTTTACCATTGCATTTTCTAATACTGTATCCATTAGTAAATTCCCTTTCATTTAAATATTCAGGTCACCTTATAGATGGTAGTAGAGGAAATATAGTTTCAAAGGGTAATTAATAGTATGCTAATAGTCACACAGCCTCAATGATTTCCCTTAGAATTATCACATACCTACTTCATTATTTCATATTCTTTAATAGGACATCGTGTTTGGATTTTAGTGCAATTGTAATCTATTTGATTATTGTATTGATTTTATATCTACATGACACTTTCCTAACATGATTAAATACTCAATCTACACCTTTTGAATGATATATAACATATTTAATCTAATTGGATTGTATTCACCTATATAAATATGCAATTAAATATATTAGAAATAACAATTTGTAAAGTTTTATATTCATTTCTACTATATCAGTAAATCCTTTAATGAAAATCACTCAGTGTTTAGTCATGTGTTTCTATTATTTGTATCATCTAATTTACATATCAGAATGAATTTTACACCTCATGATTTTTTTATATAACCAATTAAATTAAATAGTTTAATTAAAATAATTTTTTAAAAGATTCATGACAAATTTTGTAGGCTCATATAGCACAAATATGTATATATTTATAAGATTATAGAATAGGTGGGACCAAAATTATATGACCATCACATGAAATAGTCAAATCATGATATCACAAAAGATGATTATACTATAGAATAGGTGTAGTTTGATTTTTCACTTTACCTACAGACTAGAAGTAGTTATCCATTACAATTATGTTATGGAAAATATGTAACTAGAATTTCCCAATATGTCGTGGTCTAGATATATGTATCCCTTTCCATTATGGTATGGATGAGATATGGTTAATTTTTTACACAATTTTATGAAGTTTTATCTAAATAATCATTACATATGATATTATCTAATTAAGTATAAGTAATATTCAAATATCATGCAATATTTTATATATATTCTATTCAGACCAAGAAACATTAAGGTGTTCGCAAAGTAAAAAGAAGTTGGTTATTAATAAAGAAAGATTTATCTAAGTGTTTCGTTTTTTTCTCTCATAAATAACTTTTGTATACTGATATTTCCTCATGTTGTTTGGAACATAGATGTGTTTGAGATATGGAGTCCAACATATCTAGTACAACGGAATGAGTCCAAAAAAATAAGGATAACACCAAATGTTTTCACAATATCATCATGATAAGGTGTTCCTAAAAATAAAACAAGGAGATGCTTTTATGTTCTTGAGAGTTCCAAATATCATGATAATTATAAAGAATTCATGATCCTATATAAAGTTTATAAAATGAAGATATTGATAGAGCTTGGTGGAACAATTGTTCCTGAACAAATATAAGTGTTATTGAAGTTCTATCAAGAAAAGAGAAGTATAAAGTATATCAAAAAAACTTATAAAAAGATCAAGATGCGAAGTGATAATGTATCAAAAATACATCTCTGATAAAATTCATTGGATAGAGTCCACCAGATGAACTTTTACAAAGTCATCAGATCAAGTACATCAGATGGAATTTCACAAAGTCATCAGACAAAGTCTAACATGGAAAAAAAATCAAAGTCATTAGATAAAGAAGTTGTTATAATAGATTAGAAGGAAATGGAGTTTGAAGGGATTCATCAGAAGAAGTTACTCAAAGAGACCTGAGTAGAGGGAACATGAAAAGATTATTAGGTGAACAAGTCTGAAGTTTACCAGATAGACAAGTTCCCATGAATTTTTAATGGATGAAAGTTTTTGAATGTTTTTTTCAAAGTTTTAATAAAGACATTAAATTTGATAATGTTGATATGGAAGTTCGACACTTCAATAATGATGAAAGAATGATCATGATTCTAGCTGATATTTAAGAAAAATTTAAAGAATGTTGATGCTAAGTTTTAAGGACTTTTTTATAAAGATTGTTGAATCCTATTAACTCTGAGGTTCGAATATAGTCAACTGAAGAAAGTTTGAGTGGGGTGTTCAAAGTTTGAGCAGGATATTTGAATTTGAAGTTTTCACTACTCCTAACATCTTAGGAGAAATGATTCCTATAGAAAGGGGAGATGGTGAATCCAGAAAAGGATTCCAAATATAGTTGTTCCAGGGTGAATTATTGAAGAAGTGAAATGTTGAGTTACTAGAAAGAGTTTTCCAATCAATTGTAATTGGACGAACAATGTGAAAAAGTTATTTGAAAAGTATAGGTGATCAGATGAACAGGGGATGAATATACTAGACAGAGTGCATCAAACCGAGGGTACCTAATGGAGAAGTGAGAATATTGACATTTTTGTACAAGTTGATCATCAGAATCCATAACCTGATATTTAATGAAGTTTTCGTGTATAAAGACCATCATGAAATTGAAGGTGATGGTGGGAACAAAGAATCATATTGTCATGAGAAAGTGGAGATTAAAGGTATACCTTATCATGTGACACCCGAAACAGTGGATCCTACCCCTCAAATGGAGCTGAGGAGATCAAAATGGGTGATATGGTCTGTGCGGAGGTATTCTTCATCCTAACATTATTTGTTATTGATTGATAGTGCATAACCAGAATGATTTAAATAAGCATTGTATTTGAAGGAGTCTAGCAAGTGGGTGTTGGCTAGGAGGGAGGATATGTCTTCATTACAAGACAATAATACTTGGGAGTTGAAACCTCTTCCACAAAGAAAGAAATCATTACAAAACAGTTGAGTTTACCAGGTCAAGGAAGAACATTATGGAAAGAGGAGGTATAAGGAAAGGTTGGTGGTAAAAGGTTTTCAATAGAAGGAAGGTGTGGATTTCATTGAAATTTTATCACCTATAGTGAAGCTTACACTATGGGAAAAATGGTCATTTGCGATTGGATATTTGTGATGGGCTTATCACCCATCATGAATAGTCGTTGCTAAATAATTAATTGTGATGTGAAAAAATTCTGGTCAAAAATACCTTTGGCGCGGTTTATACACCAAACCGCAGGAAAGGTATTTACGACGATATTATATTCTCGTCACAAATAAGCTGCCGACATAAGGGTATTCACGATGGTACCCATTGAAAATAACTTCTTTTACCATTGACATGGTTATTTATGGTGGGTACTATTTGTGACGGGTCCCATCGTGAAAAAGACTATTTGCGATGAGGGATCCGTCGCAAATTGTCTCGTCGCAAATTATCTAACTTACATATACACCCGCCCGAATTATTTCCACTTTCTCATCCTCTTCCTCTGCTCTCTTTTCCTCTCCTCTTCTTCTCCTTAAATATTTAAAAGTTTTAAATTTTATAAGGAATCAAATATTTGGCTTTGGATTCGAAAAAAATTTCAGTTTTAAGGTCTTTATTCACTGTTTTTAATTTTTGGTTATTTTTTTTATTTTATGTTAGTAATTATTATTATTAATTAGCCATAATTAGTTTTAATTAGAATTAATTTTATTTTTCAATAATTAGTTTTAAGTAGGAGTAATTATTTTTACTTATAAGTATTTAGTTTTAATTGTTAGTAATTATTTGTAATTTGAAGTAATTAGTTTTAATTAGTAGAAATTAGTTTCAATTATTAGCTTGTAATTAGTAATAATTAGTAATAATTATTAATAATTAGTGGTAATTAGAAATAATTAGTTATTATTTATAATTAGTGGTAATTATTAATAAATAGTGGTAATTAGAAATAACAAATACTAATTAGTAAAAATTAGTGGCACTTAGTAATAATTAGAAATAATTAGTAATAATTAGTAATAATTTGTAATAATTAGTGGTAATTTGTGGTAATTAGTAATAATTAATAATAGTTAGTGGTAATTAGTAATAATCTGTAATAATTAGTAATAATTAGTAATAACTAGGGGTACTTCGTAATAATTTGTAATGATTAGTGATAATTAGTGGTACTTAGTAATAATTAGTAGTAATTTGTAATAATTAGAAGTAATTAGTAATAATTAGTAATAAGTAGTAGTAATTAGTAATAATTAGTAATAATTAGTAATAATTAGTAATAATTAGTGGTACTTAGTAATAATTAGTGGCACTTAGTAATAATTACTAGTAATTAGAAGTAAATAGTACTAATTAGCAGTAGTTAGTATTAATTAGTGGAAATTAGTGGTAATTAGTAATAATTAGTAATAATTAGTGGTAAATAGTAATAATTAGTAATAATCAGCAATAATTAGCAGTAATTAGTAATAATTAGTAATGATTAGTCGTAATTAGTGGTAATTGATTATAATTAGTGGTAATTAGTAATAATTAGTAATAATTAATAATAATTACTAATAATTACTAATATTTAGTGTTAATTAGTAATAATTTGCGATAATTAGCGGTAATTAGTGGCAATTAGCAATAATAGAGATAATTAGTAACAATTAGAAATAATTAGTAATAATTAGCAATAATTAGTGATAATTTGTAATAATTTGAACCAATTAGAAATAATTAGGAATAATTGGGAATAATTACTAAAATTCAGAAAATTAGAAAAAATTAGTAACAACTAGTAATAATTAGTAAAAATTAGTAAAAAATAGTAAAATTTAGTAAAAATTAGTAAAAAAATATTTAAAATTAGTAAACATTAGTAAATATTAGTAATAATTAGTAATATTTAGTAATATTTAGTCATAATTAGTAATAATTAGTCGTAATTAGTAAAAATCAGCCATAATTTGTAAAAAATAGTAAAAATTATTGGTAGTTAGTAATAATTAGTAATAATTAGTGGTACTTAGTAATAATTGGTAATAATTAGTGTTAGTTAGCAATATTTATTAATAATTAGTGGTAATTAGTGGTAATTAGTAATAATTAGTAATAATTTGTAATAATTACTAATAATTAGTAATAATTGGTGATAATTAGTAATAAATAGTGGTAATTATCAATAATTAGTCATATTTAGTGGTAATTAGTAATAATTAGTAATAATTAGTGGTAATTAGTAATAATTATTGGTAGCTATAATAAGTAATAATTAGTAATAATTAGTGATAATTAGTAGTAATTATTAATAATTATACATTATTTGTAGTAATTAGTAATAATTAGTAATAATTAGTAATAATTAGTAATAATTAGTAATAATAAGTAATAATTTGTAATAATTAGTGGTAATTAGTGGTACTTAGTAATAATTAGTGGTAATTAGTGGAACTTAATAGAAATTTGTAAAAGTATGTCTTTAATTAGTATAGTTAATAAAAAATGAATAATTGAGTATAAATTAATTTAAAATACTATATATTATTTAAAATTTGTAAAATTAATAAAAAACTGAATAAAAATAATAAAAATAGTTTAAATTAATATAAATTAATAAGAAATATTTTAAATTTATTATAAATTACTATGAAATAATATAAATCTATATATATACTAAAGAAAGCTTTCTTCCACTTACGTGTCTTCTTCATAGCCCTCCACGACACCCCATTTCCTCCACCAACCCTCCATACCCCAAAAAAAAGACCGCACAACCTACCCCATCGGGATTTTCCTCCCCAAGATCTCGTAGCCACCCTCAAAAACCCTCACGGCGTCACGCACATCGTACCCCCGTCGGGATTTCCCTCCACAGCAACTCGCAGCCGCCCTCAAAAACCCTCACTACATCCGATCTCCGAACTCAAGGTTTCCACATCCCTCCTCGATTCCCCTCTACCGCTCTGCTACCTCAATCCCTTCTCCAGCTGTGAGTCCGGTTCCAGGTTATCCACCTTCAGCTCATCCGCCATCGTCTCCACTGCCTACGCCTTCTCACGAAACGGCGACTTAGGATTCGGCTCCTCCGCCTACGCGTTCTCCCCAACCACCGATTCCTCCTAAGGCTATTCCATGTCTCAGTCCTCCGCTACACCAAGGGTTCCCACGCCTTCGACCTTCCAGTGCCTCCTGGTAATTAGATTTGCATCCAACATGCTACTCCACGCCCTTCCTGGTCTTTCGGTTTACTCATATTCTTTGATTGTGCTATTATATTTCATATCTGAATTTTCCTGCTTGTGAATACCATTTATGTTTAACGATTTGAATTTCATCCAGATTTTAAGTGGGTTTAGTTTGGAATTGGAGCCATAAATTCAGTTGATTGTGCTATTATATTTCATAATTTACTTTTCCTGCTTGTGAATACCATTTATGTTTGATGCTTTGAATTTAGTCCAGATTTTATGTGGGTTTCATATGGAATTGGATCGATAAATTCTGTTGCATCTTCATTGTGTTTTTCTGATCTGATTCACCGAACATTTAATGGACACAGAAGGGGTTTGCCACACTCTACATCCCATTCCTATGCCGACCCATTGATTTGAAGTATCAGGAATTTGCTGCTATTTTTATAATTGAGGAAACATACTGCTGAATTTATTCCTTCTTGCTTTACTTCTAGCAGGAAGAGATATCTTTCTTACAAGTCATCAATAGGACGATTCAACCAAAATAATAAATCCACTTCCATCGTGATTTACCTGCAGTGCTCCAGCATCGGTAAAACCCTCGACATCCACCTTCTTCATCCAACTGTGCGTTCCTTACCTGCATGTTCACTGCAGTCGACATCTTTCATAAAATGCAATTACAAAATTTTCCATCCAAATCTTGACATCGTGTCTCCTTGTAGACATCTTCTTCTCACCTGCATAATTTTCTGCTATCGTTCCTGAAATATTCCCATTCACAGGCTTTGATTTCTCCAGCATTACGGATTCATCATCGGCAACATCCAACAATAGGATACTTCTTGGAAATCAACATCCAGCACTTCTTTGCAACACACCAACTGCATCTCTACAGAAATCCACAAACTAGGTATTAAGAACCTACTACAGTCAGTTCTAGATCTCTTGGGTCTCAATAATATCTTGCTCGGTTACCAGACAACAGTTGTAAGCTTCTGAAACAGGTATGTCTGCATACTCTGCTGTCATACCTACAGCTTTAGTTAATGTTCACATTAATTCCGCATTCACATAGACTAATGCAATTTCATAATACTATATCCTAATTCAATAATGATAGCTTTATGTGTCTTTTCCATGTAAGTAACTTTCAAATGTACTGATTGGACATACAACCCTTAGAATGTGACTACATCCACATTATATGGCACAATTGTGTTTAGAATATATATTGTCTATCAGCTGATCACAATGTTGCATTTTCCTGTTTTTATGGTTATGTTCTATTCCCTTACAATCAAATAAAAAATATACAATATAAAAACATGAAATCCTCGTCGAGATTCAAAGATGCACGTCTACAAAGAAGACTACTACGACAACAACAACAATCAGGTTCCCTTCTTTTTACCCATCATTCCAGATAGTGTTTTGTTATTTACCAACCAACAAATTCTAACTTTTTGATAATTGAAATGGCGTAGATAGATTGTCTATTGAAAACAATGATGCAAGTCAACGTACAACACCAACAACAATCATGCAAAGAGGTGTCTAGTTGCCTCTTACACCAACAACTAGTAATTGTCAGTTTAATTTACCAACTCCATTACTTTTTTAGTGAACATATTTCAAATGAAAGTATTATACCTCTTTCCTATAATATATTGCTTTCTGACAATATATATACCAACATTACTGTGAATATTACGATAAAACTAACTGCGGGACATTGTTTTATAGCCGAAGTTTTCACACTAGCTAATAACACAGTACTACGTCAATGCATTCCATTCTCACCTATATGCAGCAACGGTAATTTTGGTTTACTCTCTACAGTTTAAATACCTCGATTTCATATTGCAAAATACGTAAACATAGGTTGTTAAACCATTTCATATTCCTATTTCACAGTCCCTCATAACTTTTCGGATCTGTCAACATTATATGATGAATCAAACAAAAAAAATCAACGACCAAATACCATGATACAGCACAGTCTTTCATTCTGTAAGAATTTTTTCAATGACCTTTGTTTCAATAAATGGACAATATGTTGCATTTCTATTAAGCATATTCATTACTCATTATTACTCTTACAAGGTACGAATACAAATGGACGTACTATTATAGAGCCATCTGATGCCTCATCGTCACTGTACGTATAAATCAATTGACTATATGATTTAGTCTCTACCAGTGCAACATTGAATTATACACATGTGCCTTCAATAATGAACAGTACTACTTATACTAATATCGGGAACAACATTCCTTTATCAACCACATCTGTTTACTGCTGTCCTACTACCATTATAGGTTTTTCATCTCTATCTATCTATATATTTACAATATATACTTTTTAGTAACAATGTAACGAATAGTGTCATTGTAACGACACAACCATGCAGGTACTACACATCATACCAATGAACTTCAAACGAATAATCAGACGATCGGAGAAACTACTGCATCAACAAACTATGGCATGGCTCCTGTTATAAACTATGGAGGTATTTCAAATTTGACATTATATTTTATCTAGAAATCAGTTTCATTTAATGTTCTCTATTATTAATTACACATTAATAACGAATCACTACAAGTCGTATGTTGCAAAAATATCACTTCACGTACAAAGTCCTGAATAAATAGGATAATTACATTAACGTAATACCCATTTTATAAAATTTAATAACATTGTAACTAATGGTGTTATTCTAATATCGGGGGCATGCAGGTACTACACATCTGCCTGAGGAACTGGAAGCGATGAATCAAATAACCATAGAAACTACTCCTTCAACAAACATAGAAAGAGGTTCTTCTATTAACTTTAGATGTCTGTCGTACTTTACGAGATATTTTCAACAGAAAAACTATTTCATTTAATGTTTTCTATTTTTATTTTGACATTAATAATGACTAACTTCATCTCGTATGTAGTAGATACATCATTGCAACATCAAAGTCCTGAACAAACAGGTTATTTACATTTAAGTAGTACTCAAATTACTACCATGTATTTGAATACGATAAAATTAAAAAACTATTTCCATCCCCATTATTTTAAACTATATTACATTTTCCTCCTACAAAATATTCATATTGTGGAGACCCTACTAACATTTGTGAGTATTGCAGTTCAACCTTTTGGTATGAAGAGAGGAGTAAAAGATATAGCCACCGACATATCCCGCAGTTTTCTTTATGTTGCTCGCTGGGAAAAATTGCATTACAACAGTTGCTTGAATGTCCAGAATACCTTCAATCGTTAATTTTCAATTCAACCTCCAGTATTTCAAAAACATTCCAAGACCACATGCACATTTACTATTCACTGTTTGCATTCACATCATTGGGCAGAAAAGTAGACAAATCTGTGAACTGTGGAGGGTCTCCAAATATTTTTAGATTAAGTGGACAGAACTACCATCATATTGGAAGTTTATGTTGTCCTGATGGAAAACCACCAAAGTTTGCTCAGCTATATGTATATGACATAGAAAATGAGGCTCACAACAGACTTCGGGCCATCAGGTGAATACTACATTAAGTAGTAAGATTTCAATTTTTGGTATTCTGGTTTTAACTACTTAACTATTTCATATGCAGCTTTGACGACAGCACTGAAAACTCTGTTATACAATTAATTGTTGTTCAGAAACTACAGGAAATGCTCCATGAAATTAATGCTTTATCACGACAATTCAGAACAGCTAGGGATGTTATTGAAAGTAATGGCACTACAAATTTTAAGCTAAGACTACTTAGAAGACGAGTAAGTGATGCACAGACATACAACTTACCAACTACATCTGAGACCACAATGTTGATTGTTAACGACATTGAAGATCTGAATCATGAGAGAGATACCATCATTCAAATAAAAAGTGGCGAATTTCAGTGCATAGATGAGCTTCACCCACTCTACCTACCTCTAAAATATCCATTGGTTTTCACATGAGGAGAGGATGGATATGTTGATAACATATTCCATCGTGCAACTACCTTCAATCCAAGTGTAAAACTAAGAAAAGTTACCATGAGAGAATATTTCTCCTTTCACCTTCAGTTCCATTACAATGATTCATCATGTCTACTTTATTCAAGGAGGCTTTTGCAACAGTTTATCGTGGACGCATATACAATGACTGATTCTCAAAGTCTATCTTTTATTCGCTTCAATCAAAAACTTTTGAGGGCAGAACTTTACAACGGTTTGCAAGATGCTTTCTTTAGAGGTGATTGAGATGGGTCTTCATGTGGGAAGCATATCATTTTACCTTCTTCATTTACGGGCGGCCCGAGATATATGATTCAGAATTACCAAGATGCAATGTCAATCTGTAATTGGGTGGGGTATCTAGATCTTCTTTTATATTTACATGTAATCTAATGTGGCATGAAGTTTCGAGATTTGTTAAGGAAAAAAATATGCGCCCATCAGACTGTCCTCATATACTTTCAAGAATATTTAATATTAAGTTGGGGAAACTAATGAAATATTTAGGAAAAGTTTGTTTTTTCGGAAATACCCGAGCAGGTACCAAGCTTCTTCACTAATAAAACCTACTACTTTATTGTTTTCTTTTAACAGCATATTACAAATTTCTTCTACATGCTTTCTCATATATCTTTTGTCTTCCAATGTAGTTGTTCGTACTGTAGAGTTTCAGAAAAGAGGACTACCACATGTGCACATTCTATTATTTCTTATCCATGAAGACAAAGTTGTTACTCAAATAGACATTAACAAAATTGTTACGGCTGAAATTCCAAATAAAGGTAACTTTCCAAAACTTCATGAAGCAGTAGAAAATTTTATGATCCATGGGCCTTATGGTGATGTGAATCATCTCTCACCTTGTATGCGGAATGGAAAATGCTTAAAATATTATCCAAATTTTTTTTTTGAGCATACAACAATGGATGATGATGGTTATGTTGTCTATTAGAGAAGGAATTCTGGATGTATAGTTGTCAAAAATGGATTTTCATTAGACAATCATTTTGTTATGCCATACAATCCAGTTCTTCTTATAAAATATAAAGCTCATCTGAATATTGAGATTTTCAATCAATCCTCCTCTATCAAGTACCTTTTCAAATATATAAGCAAAGGCCATGATCGTGTCACTGCAGCACTTTATGACAACAACAACTGGGCAACTAATAACAGCGTTAATGAGATCAAAATGTACTACGACTTTCGGTACATCTCACCCAGTGAGGATTCCTGGAGGATCTTTTCATACGATATCCATTTCAGATATCCTCCTGTTGATAGACTGCAGTTTCATTTACCTGGATAGAACAGCGTGACGTATGCAGAACGTGACACTATTGAAGACATCTTAAATAGTAGCACCATTTCTAATACCATGTTCACCTCTTGGTTTGAAGCAAATTTGTTGTACCCAGAGGGCAGAACTCTAACATATGCAGAATTCCCAACAAGATTTGTCTACCTGTATCGTGAAAAAAAATGGTACCCGTGCAAACAGGGATTCAGTATTGGCAGACTATACTATGTGCCACCATCTTCTGGAGAACTATATTACTTGCGAATTCTACTTACAAAGGTCAGAGGTGTGACTTCATACGATTCTATTAGAACAGTGAACAACATTACTCATAGTACATTCAGACAAACATGTTCAGCAATGGGACTATTAGCTGATGATAATGAGTTCATTCAAGCACTAAAAGATGTCTCCCAATGGGGAATGGGACACTCCTTATGAAGACTCTTTTCCAGAATGTTGTTCTCAAATACCATTTCCCGACCTAACATTGTTTGGCTTGAAACTTGGAAGATTCTAACCGAAGATATTGTATATTCCCAACAACAACTCATGAAAATACAAGGTACAAACAACTTAATGTCTTTTTCAATACATATCTATGATATTAAATTGGTCTCTAATACTATTTCCCTATCATATAGACCTGACAATGAAAAATCATCAAAAACAAATGTTAGGTTTGATTGAAATAGACAACATTCTGTGCAGCAATGGTAAATCACTGCATTTTTATCCTCCAATGCCCATTCCTGATTATTCAGTAGCTGCTCAACGGAATCGATTAATTGCAGAAGAGATCAATTACAATAGAGAAGAACTTCATACTGAGTACTCATCATTGTAGAATATGCTTACCACTGAACAAAAACATGTTATTGGGAGAATTATGTCTGTGTTATGTTCTGATGCTGGGGGCTTTTTTCGTGCATGGATTTGGGGGGATGGATAAGATTTTTATCTGGAGAGTCTTAACATGTTTACTAAGGTCAGAAGGTAAAATTGTACTTGTAGTTGCTTCTAGTGGAATAGCATCTTTACTCCTTCCAGGTGGGAGGACAGCCCATTCTAAATTTCTTATTCCCATATCTACAAATGCTCACTCAGTCTGCAATATTCAGCAAGGGAGTGATGTTGCAGAACTACTACAGTCAACAAAATTGATTATCTGGGATGAGGTTCCAATTCTTCATAAAAAATGTTTCGAAGCTCTTGATCGTACATTAAGTGATATACTTTCAGTGAAGAATGAAAATTCATCTAATTTAACATTCGGCGGTCTAACGGTTGTCCTTGGTGGATATTTCAGACAAATTCTTCCAGTTATCTTTATTGGTGATAGAAATGATATTGTATTTGCAAGAATAAGTTCATCATATCTATGGAAACATTGTCAGGTTTTAACATTGACCAAAAACATGAGATTGCAATATACAGATTCAAATGATGGTTTGGTTGAGGTGCAACAATTTTCTAAGTGTATTTTGGATATTGGTGAGGGACGTGTTGCTGAGCTCAACAATGAGGATTACTGTATTCAAATCCCATCAACATACCTCCTGAGAACAAATAAACCACCTCTGGAAGCAGCTGTTGATTTTGCATACCCAGATTTCAAAATTAACTATGGATCTGTTTCATATCTACAAGGTCATGCTATATTAGCACCAACTCGTGACATTGTTCAGGAAGTTAATGACTAAATGTTAAATCTAACTTCATCAGGAGGAAAGGAATACTTCAGTTTTGATTCTGTATGCAATGCCAGTTTTGATACTCATCGTCCTGAGAAAATATATACAATAAACATTTTAAATGGTATCAATGTCTCTGGACTTCCTACACACAAAATTACTTTGAAGGTCAGCATACCAATTATGTTTCTTAGAAATGTAAATCAATCAGTGGGGTTATGAAATGGTATTATTCTTATTGTTATACACTTGGGTGACCATGTAATCGGAGTTGAAATTTTAACTGGTAGTAATTTCGGGTATCAGGCATTCATCACAAGAATTAATATGACACACAATGATGATAGATGGCCTTTCAAACTACAAATAAGACAATATCCTTTGACTATTTCTTATGAAATGACTATTAATAAGAGTCAAGGTCAATCTATGTCTTCAGTTTGTTTATATCTACGCAAGCCTGTGTTTTGTCATGGACAACTTTATGTTGCCGTATCTAGAGTTACATCGCCAAGGGGTTTGAAAATTGTTCTTGATGATAGAGATAATCCAACATCTGACTGTACACAAAACATTGTGTATAAAGAAATTTTTGATAGCCTTTCTTAGGTAACAATTCATTAAATATATATTCATTTGCATTATTTTATCAATTACATATACATATAATATAATTACTTATATTGCTGCTTACTATGTAATGTCTGTATACTAATTGAAATCATACAAAAACCAAAACATGTCACGAAGAATGTGTCTTTTGAATGAGATTACTATTGATTCTGATAAAACATTAAAGATACAAGTTCGTGTATTGAATTTGTGGTGTAATTCATCACCCAAATCCGAAGTTGCTTTTATCGATCTGATTTTCTGTGATGCTCAAGTGAGTTTATCCTCTCCATAAATTAGATTTTTTGTACTGTTTTCATACTGCTAATACTTTGTACTTTTATTGCAGGAAATTATTTCCTGTAAATGATATGTGTCATGTGATTTTTAAAGGTTTTCTTTGTAAATAAATTGTGCAGGAGACCAAAATTTGGTGCACAATCAGTAACCACCAGCTAATCAGCAAGTACAAACCACTACTGCAAGAAGTCCTGTGCTACGTTATACAAAACTTCCAAATTTCTCATAATCAAGGAAGCTACTTGGGGACAAGACATGCTTGCCGAATTTTCTTTACAACAAAAACATATGTTCGAGCTACTGATGCCCAACTTCCACTGTTCAGCTTTGAGTTCACTTCTTTTGCTGACATTATTAACAAAGTTGTTCCAGAACCACATTTAATAGGTAAATTTCATTACAACTCTATATGTCGTAATAACCTAAAATTTCAAATGCATATTTGCAAAATGTTTTCAAAAAATATAGTCCATAAATACAGAAATGGCATGGTATACTATTTAGATTTCTCAATAGCTATGTTATTCACACACTGATTCGTGGGATACCCTTCTTGCAAAAAATATTAGTTTGACAACAGTTTTATCTAGTATAGAGACTATTGGACATCTGTGACAATCATATCTTATACAGTCTATTGGTACTTCCAACCAAAAGATTCAAATTGTTTTAGAGGATGACAGGTATGCATCATTAACTTCTCACAATAATTACCATAGGATATTGCTATTACCAACACAAACTTTATGATTTCTTGCAGAGGTTTGCGACTAAACTGTAGATTGTGGGGGAAGTGTAACACCCAAGACTTTTATGTTATATAAATCATCAAAGGAATCTTTTTCTACACAACACTTGCTTGGCTTGCTTTACACGCAATCACGACCTTCCTCGATAGCTTGCGTCGTACGCAATACCGAGTTTCACTAAACAACAATATGCTATTAAAACTAGCCGTTATGAATAGTAATAACCACTTTTTGAAATTTTATAAATTTTATTTTTCAAAATGGACTTCATTTTTGGACTCAGAATATCGAAATTAGCCTAGGGTGAAATTTTGGTATTTTTCTGAAAACTTTCAATTTTTGATGAATAGTGAAACCACTAAGTGGTAGGTTAAAAACTGAATTTTGCATAAAACTTAATTTTACCGCTTCTGTGAATGGAATTTCAAAAATCCGAGAGACACGGTTAATATCAAGGACTAAAATGTGGTTCAATGAGATGAAAATATTTTTTGGTGAATAGTAACTTTTTACTTTTTTTTACCGCGATTAATAGTAAATAGGGTAACTAAGGGTAAATATGATATTAATATTACCCTAAAACATGTCCTAATTCTATTGGACAAGTGTAATTCGACCAAAAAACAAACTTAGGAATAAAATATGACCATTTAGGCCCACTTGGATTAGATTAGGACATTTATTATTAATTTATTTAAAGAAGGGTTAAAATAGTTAAAATCAAAGATTAATAAGTAAATCATTTATAATATGGGGTTATACATAAGATAAATTCGATTGTAAATATTCATTAGAAAGCTAAAAAGATTTCCTACATGATGGTATTTTATTTGTAATTTTTAGACATCAAATAATTTAATTTATTTATGACACAAAGATGATGCAGTAATTATCTTGTTAATGAAATATTGACATAATTGATATTATAAACACCAAAATAAATATAATTTGAGACTTTTTATGAATTACACTAATTTTATAGGTTACTATGATATATTAGTGTTGATTTAATCAACTTGGTTAGAACATATAATTCTGTTATGACTTTTACAAAAATCATATATCAAATAGTGTCAAAATTGAAACAAAATAGTTTTTAAATCAAATATTATATTATTAATTGTTATTTTATTCCTAAAAATCTAAGGTTCGGCCAAATGACTTAGATAAGGATATATATTTTAATAATAAACAATTTGGGGTTCGTTTGGCATGTTATAGTAAGTGTATTAACCATATAGTGAAAGAAAACAAAAAGACACGGTAAAAGTTAAATTATTTAACTTAGAGTTAAATCTAATTGATAAGGTTAAAATAATACCCTAAACTTGTCTAAATCATATTGGTTGATAGTATTTAGACCCTTCCCCACTTTATCTTCGAAATAAGACCCTTTGGAACCATTATAAACCGATTTTGACTTTAATATAAAATAATATTTTGAGATATTCCTAAGGTGCCCCTCTCCTCCCTTATAAAAGGGCACCTCCTCCCCCTCCTCCTCACACCAATTTGAGCACTCAAGCTCGGCCAACCCCTGCCATTTTCTTCTCTCCACTTCCCTAGAATAATCCTAGAGGTCCTGGTCTTCTCCAAAGACCAATCTTAGTTCCTTAAGTGGAGGATTCAAAAAAGCGTTCCAAAGAAGAGGTAATATTCATTACCGATCTTTTCAATTTCTTTCTTCTTCAACTTCTTCTTCTTTAGTTGTTTCATGATAAAGTAATAACATCAGTATTACTTACATACTTATATGTTATTATAAATATGAAACAACCCTAATTCACCTTCTATCCATCCTACGGAAAAATGAAATCACCGCGCGTGCGTACGTACGGAATACCGTCTCCACGCCGTGGTGTAATCTATTTTCCACCATCACTTTACAAGGATGGGTATAATGGTGTAATGAGTAACTATTTATGATTATTATAAATTAATATTGATACTGAAATAATATATATATACTCCAATACAATTCCACGATCATAGGAACGATATCATCACTCGTGCGTACGTACGGAATACCGTCTCCACGATGTGATGCGACTCGTTCTACATGATCTTCATTTCATAATGATTATATAAATGAATTGAATGAATGAATATGGTATATAATACACTAATATCATTCTGTAAATGAATTATCTATAACCTAAAGATAAAAATAAGAATTTATTCGACAAAACACGCATAAGAACAAAAAGTTATAAAGACCCGAGTAACAAGTAACAATGAAATATTACTAACAAGAAGCTAATAATATGACCATATATGATCTCATATCAATATGTATGATTCTGGAATAAGTCAATAACATTATTTAAACCATTATACAGGAGCTTCGGACACGAACAAAGCAAATCGGACCTAAGGTAAGGGAAATATCACAATCTCATTTTTATCCGAGATTGTTTATTCGTAAGTATTTACTGGGGTGTATTTTATCATCCACATCCATGTTCCCTCAATATGTAATATTGTTTCCATCCACTTACAATAGTTTAAATCCAATTTTACCCTTCGGTGAGTTTTTATTAAAGAATATGAAAGGAATCTTTTGTCGTTTTTTTTTCGTACGAGGTACTTTTTGACTTTTCCGACAAAAGTACGAAGAATGTTTTTTTAACTTATACGGCATGAATGGATTTTTAACATTACTTCAAAGAAGCTTCCTTTACAAGATTTAAAGTTTATTTTTAATCAACTTCTTTTATTTTAAAGTTGTATGACATGTTATGAAAGGAAAAATGTTTTTGAAGAAGAAAGGATATTTTCCTCAAGAATGGAGTTCAAGTGATTTTCAAAATTATTTTCCATCTAAGATAATAAAGGGTTCTGTTTTTATCCCTATTATTACATTGATTTGATCATGATGTGATGGAATTATTTTAATGAATTCCTTTATCATATATGAATTGATTTATGATGTCATGATGTTTCAAGAATCCCATTTTTGTTACATGTGTTATGCGATGATGTATGTTTTATGATTATGTGGCACACATAAGAAAGGATTCATTATAAGATGGGTGGGACCTATATCTCCCTCCAATGCATTGGGTAAAGACTTTATATCTCATGAGATAGACATGGCTGGAACGGAAGGTTATTTCGGTTTAGTGATACAGGACTGAAACGAGGAGTGAACTCGGTTCAGAAAGGGACTTTGTCCACTAAGATAGTCTTGGCAATGAGTCATGACTAACAAGAAATGATTTTCCATGATTATGTGTGCATGTCACAAAGTTTCAAGTTTTATGTTATGATTATGGGGATCTCATTTTCACTATGATTTATTCCATGTTAAGATATTATGATCTCTTTTGCAGGTTTTGATTTTCAAAAAGATATGATATGATTTTTATTTCCTTTATTTGCCCTTGCTGAGCATTTGAGCTCACCCTTTGATGTTTTCTTTTCCCCAGGTCAGGAAGATGGATATTAAGTAGAATATGCTAAAAGGGACCCTAGATATGATGAAATAAATGGGAGACACTGTAGAAGAATTATGAACCAGTTGTTTATGTTTCCCAGTTTCTAAAGACACTATGCCTATACGGTCCTTTGTGGTTTTGTCATATGTTGTAATAAGTGTGCTTCAATTTTGAAGTATTAACAATGTATGTAAAGTGTGGGTCGTTATAGTTGGTATCAGAGGGAGGTTATAGTCAACCTTTGGAAACTAGGATGTGAAAGCCTTAGTAAGAACCCTAAGGATAAGTCTAAGCATAGAAAACAATCTTAGTGTTTTAGAAATGGCCATGAATACCCTAGGATAAGACCATAAGCATGAAAATTTTATTCTTGAATTATGTGGTTTCCTATTATAATTAGTGTTGCTCACACTATTCTTCTTGGTTTTAGTCAATGGCTGGAACCCGAAGGAACCATGTTAATGCGGAATGCGATGGGCAATGCAATGATTGTCCCCCTGAGCAACCAAACGATATGGGAGCTGGAATACAAAATCTTGTAGCCATGCTCACACAACTTTCTCAAGCTATGAATCATGCAGGATTTCCAAACGAGCAAAGGAGGGAGCAACATTCTGTTGAATCCTTTATGAGGCAGCGTCCACCTTCTTTCAGTGGGTCTACTGATCCATTAGTTGCTGAACAATGGATTAGTACTAATGAAAAGATATTTTCAGTTCTTCAATGTTCTGAACATGATAAAGTCATCCTAGCAGTGTATCGTTTGGAAGGAGATGCTGATCAATGGTGGAATCTTGTTAAGAATACGAGGCAAAGGGATGAAATTGAGTTTATGGAATGGGACGAGTTCAAGAACTTATTTTTCAATAAATACTTCCCTCGTATTCTCCGAACAAAGATGGAGAAAGAGTTCCTTGAACTGAAGCAAAGGGATGATGAATCTGTTGGTACCTATGAAGTAAATTTTACAAGACTTGCAAGGTACGCTTCTGGTATTATTATCCAACCTGAGAGTAAGATCGATCGATTCTTTAGTGGCTTAAAACCAAGTCTTCGAAGGGCGTTAGCCATAAGAGACTTCAATAGCTACGAGGAAATCGTTCGATGTGCTCTCAAAGTCGAGATGGAGATTGGAGTAACCCATCAGTCATATGGGTTTGATAAGAAGAGGAAGATGGAATTCAAAGAAAAATCTAAAGAGCACACGGAAAAGAAGATGAGCTTTTCCTTATGCTCAAAGTGTGGAAAGAAACATGGAGGGAGTTGTCTTAAAGGGACAATTATATGTTTTAAATGTGGAAAGGAAGGTCATCGGGCATTTGAATGCCGTGATAATGGGAAGAAGATGTCTAATGATGAAAACAAAGGAAGGGATACACAGAATGAACCTACTACACTTCAATGTTTCAAGTGCAAGGAGATGGGGCATTATGCCAATCAATGCCCAAATCCAAGGTTTGATGATGATGGTCGACGTCAACAAAATCTTAAGGCTAAAGACAAAGGAAAGTCACATGCAATTTCTATCAGCGATGTGGAGTACGATAACGAAGTGGTGAAAGGTACACTTACCATCCACTCTAAAGTAGCAAATGTTTTATTTGATTCTGGATCCACCCACTCTTTTATTTCTAAAAAATTTTCTAAGGGTATCACCGTATTACCTCAACAATTAGATGTTGAGTTAGCTGTGACAACACCTAATGGCACAACAGTCGCATCAGAAGTTTATAATTCTTCTCCGATCGAAGTTTGTGGGAAAGTGCTTCCTGCAAATCTTGTGATCCTTCCTTTAGTGGAATTTGATGTGATTCTTGGCATGGATTGGCTTTCTCTACATGGAGCTCATATCAATTGCCAAAGAAGGGAAGTCACATTTCATATTCCAGATCAATCTACGATCGTATATCAATGCAAGGATGAACATAACCTTCCAGTGGAAATTTCTTCCATCTTATGGGTATTGATTCCACTAAATGAAGGTTATTTATCTCAAATGGTTGGTGAGAAACTCATGATTAAGAATATGCCCATCGTACGGGAGTTTGATGATGTCTTTCCGGAGGAATTACCGGGTCTTCCACCAAATCGTGAAGTTGAGTTTTCAATAGAACTCGTACCGGGTGCTTTGCCTATTTCAAAGACACCTTATAGAATGGCCCCAATTGAGTTGCAGGAATTGAAGAAGCAACTCCAAGAGAATCTTGATAAGGGATTCATACGCCCTAGTGCGTCACCTTGGGGAGCACCTGTTCTATTTGTTAAGAATAAAGATGGATCAATGAGACTCTTCATTGATTATCGAGAACTTAACAAGATCACTATCAAGAAAAAATATCCTCTCCCACGCATTGATGACTTATTTGACCAACTACGCGGAGCTCAATACTTTTCCAAGATTGATCTTCGTTCAGGGTATCATCAATTAAGGGTCAAAAGGGAGGATATACCAAAGACGGCTTTCCGTACAAGGTATGGACACTATGAATTTATAGTGATGCCATTTGGTCTTACTAATGCCCCTGCTATCTTCATGGATCTAATGAATAGAGTCTTTAGAGACTATCTTGATCAATTTTTGGTAGTCTTTATAGACGATATTCTTGTCTATTCAAAGAACAAGGAAGAGCATGAAGATCACTTGAGAATTATATTGAAGACCCTGAGAAAGGAGAAGCTTTATGCCAAATTTACTAAGTGTGAATTTTGGCTTCAAAAAGTTGCATTTTTGGGTCACATAATCTCAAAAGAGGGGATATCTGTGGATCCAGCAAAAACAGAGGTTATCGAAAGATGGTCGAGACCAACAACAGTAACTGAGATCCGAAGTTTTCTTGGTTTGGCTGGATATTATCGACGTTTTGTAAAAGATTTTTCACGATTATCTAATCCACTCACCAAGTTGACTCGGAAAGGAGTTAAGTTTGTTTGGACAGAGGAATGTGAAGAGAATTTCAAGGAGTTGAAAAGAAGGTTATCCAGTGCACCTGTGCTCACACTGCCTTGTAGTGGAGAAAGGTTTGTGATCTACAGTGATGCATCCAAGAAGGGATTGGGGTGTGTTCTTATGCAAAATGATATGGTGATAGCTTATGCCTCACGACAGTTGAAAATTCATGAGCAAAATTACCCAACACATGATTTGGAGTTGGCTGCGGTAATCTTTGCATTAAATATTTGGAGACATTACCTTTATGGTGAAAGGTGTGATATTTATACTGATCATAAAAGTTTAAAGTATATTTTCACACAAAAGGAGTTGAATATGCGTCAAAGAAGATAGTTGGAGCTGATTAAGGATTATGACTGCTCAATCCATTACCACCCTGGGAAAGCAAACAAGGTGGCAGATGCATTAAGTCGACAAGACCATGCTAGTTTATCCATGATGAGGATCACAAAAGATCCAATATTTATGGATTTACAAAGGATGGATCTTGGAATTATATTGGAAGGGGAAAAATCTTATCTTTCTCAAATGAATGTTCAACCATCTATACATGTGAAGATTAAAGAGGCACAGAAAGAAGATGTCGAGTTACAAAAGAAGGTGAGAAATGTTCCTGAATTCAACCTTGATTGTGATGGGATAATAAAGTTCAGGAATCGGGTTTGCGTTCCTCCCATCCCCGAATTAAAGAATGAGCTGCTGGATGAGGCTCATACTTCATCATTCTCTATTCATCCTGGAAGCACGAAGATGTATAGGGACCTAAAAGAGTACTTCTGGTGGGATGGCATGAAAAGAGATGTTGCTGAATATGTCTCTCGATGCTTGGTTTGTCAACAAGTTAAAGCTGAGAGACAGAAGTCTAAGGGGATGTTACAACCATTACCCATACCCGAATGGAAATGGGAAAACATCACTATGGACTTTGTCACAGGACTTCCTAAAACATCCAAAGGCAATAATGCTATCTGGGTCATAGTGGATCGTCTTACAAAGTCCGCACACTTCATTGCTATTAGAGAGGATTTCTCTCTAGATCATCTTGCCAGGATATATGTAAAGGAAGTGGTAAGATTGCATGGAGTACCACTTTCTATTATATCTGATCGGGATCCGAGATTTACCTCGAAGTTCTGGCGAAGTCTTCAGCATACTCTGGATACAGAGTTGAGTTTCAGCACTGCTTATCATCCCCAGACAGACGGTCAGTCTGAGAGAACCATTCAAACCCTAGAAGATATGTTGAGAGCTTGCTCTATGGATTTCAAAGGAGGTTGGGATCAACACCTACCTTTGGTGGAATTTTCTTATAATAATAGCTTTCACTCCAGTATTCAGATGGCTCCTTATGAAGCTCTCTATGGAAAGAAATGCAGGACTCCAACTTGCTGGGATGAAGTTGGGGAAAGAAATCTGTTAGGACCTGATCTCGTTGATGAAATGGCAGAAAAGGTCAGATCTATTCAACAACACATAAGAGCAGCTCAGAGTCGACAGAAAAGTTATGCCGACAACCGAAGAAAAGACCTAGAGTTTGAAGTGGGTGATAAAGTGTTCTTACGAATATCTCCCTGGAAGAGGGTTATGAGATTTGGAAAGAAGGGGAAGTTGAGCCCTAGATATATCGGTCCTTTCGAAATACTGGATCGTGTTGGGAAGGTAGCTTACCGATTGGCGCTTCCACCGAATCTCTCTCAAGTTCACGATGTGTTCCATGTATCTCTCCTGAGAAAGTACATACCAGATCCTTCACATGTACTCAGCTCAGAAGTTGTACCGCTGGAGCAAGATCTTTCTTATGAAGAACAGCCGATAGAGATTCTGGATCGTAGCGAAAAAGTTCTACGAAACAAGACCACTCGATTGGTGAAAGTTTTATGGAGGAACTACCAACTTGAAGAAGCTACATGGGAGCTTGAGGATATGATGAGGGAAAAGTATCCTCATCTGTTTGTTACAAAGTGACGAATTTTGAGGGCGAAATTCTTTTTAAGGGGGGTAGAATGTAACACCCGAGACTTTTATGTTATATAAATCATCAAAGGAATATTTTTCTACACAACACTTGCTTGGCTTGCTTTACACGCAATCACGACCTTCCTCGATAGCTTGCGTCGTACGCAATACCGAGTTTCACTAAACAACAATATGCTATTAAAACTAGCCATTATGAATAGTAATAACCACTTTTTGAAATTTTATAAATTTTATTTTTCAAAATGGACTTCATTTTTGGACTCAGAATATCGAAATTAGCCTAGGGTGAAATTTTGGTATTTTTCTGAAAACTTTCAATTTTTGATGAATAGTGAAACCACTAAGTGGTAGGTTAAAAACTGAATTTTGCATAAAACTTAATTTTACCGCTTCTGTGAATGGAATTTCAAAAATCCGAGAGACACGGTTAATATCAAGGACTAAAATGTGGTTCAATGAGATGAAAATAATTTTTGGTGAATAGTAACTTTTTACTTTTTTTTACCGCGGTTAATAGTAAATAGGGTAACTAAGGGTAAATATGATATTAATATTACCCTAACACATGTCCTAATTCTATTGGACAAGTGTAATTCGAACAAAAAACAAACTTAGGAATAAAATATGACCATTTAGGCCCACTTGGATTAGATTAGGACATTTATTATTAATTTATTTAAAGAAGGGTTAAAATAGTTAAAATCAAAGATTAATAAGTAAATCATTTCTAATATGGGGTTATACATAAGATAAATTCGATTGTAAATATTCATTAGAAAGATAAAAATATTTCCTACATGATGGTATTTTATTTGTAATTTTTAGACATCAAATAATTTAATTTATTTATGACACAAAGATGATGCAGTAATTATCTTGTTAATGAAATATTGACATAATTGATATTATAAACACCAAAATAAATATAATTTGAGACTTTTTATGAATTCCACTAATTTTCTAGGTTACTATGATATATTAGTGTTGATTTAATCAACTTGGTTAGAACATATAATTCTGTTATGACTTTTACAAAAATCATATATCAAATAGTGTCAAAATTGACACAAAATAGTTTTTAAATCAAATATTATATTATTAATTGTTATTTTATTCCTAAAAATCTAAGGTTCGGCCAAATGACTTAGATAAGGATATATATTTTAATAATAAACAATTTGGGGTTCGTTTGGCATGTTATAGTAAGTGTATTAACCATATAGTGAAAGAAAACAAAAAGACACGGTAAAAGTTAAATTATTTAACTTAGAGTTAAATCTAATTGATAAGGTTAAAATAATACCCTAAACTTGTCTAAATCTTATTGGTTGATAGGATTTAGACCCTTCCCCACTTTATCTTCGAAATAAGACCCTTTGTAACCATTATAAACCGATTTTGACTTTAATATAAAATAATATTTTGAGATATTCCTAAGGTGCCCCTCTCCTCCCTTATAAAAGGGCACCTCCTCCCCCTCCTCCTCACACCAATTTGAGCACTCAAGCTCGGCCAACCCCTGCCATTTTCTCCTCTCCACTTCCCTAGAATAATCCTAGAGGTCCTGGTCTTCTCCAAAGACCAATCTTAGTTCCTTAAGTGGAGGATTCAAAGAAGCGTTCCAAAGAAGAGGTAATATTCATTACCGATCTTTTCAATTTCTTTCTTCTTCAACTTCTTCTTATTTAGTTGTTTCATGATAAAGTAATAACATCAGTATTACTTACATAATTATATGTTATTATAAATATTAAACAACCCTAATTCACCTTCTATCCATCCTACGGAAAAATGAAATCACCGCGCGTGCGTACGTACGGAATACCGTCTCCACGCCGTGGTGTAATCTATTTTCCACCATCACTTTACAAGGATGGGTATAATGGTGTAATGAGTAACTATTTATGATTATTATAAAGTAATATTGATACTGAAATAATATATATATACTCCAATACAATTCCACGATCATAGAAACGATATCATCACTCATGCGTACGTACGGAATACCGTCTCCACGATGTGATGCGACTCGTTCTACATGATCTTCATTTCATAATGATTATATAAATGAATTGAATGAATGAATATGGTATATAATACACTAATACCATTCTGGAAATGAATTATCTATAACCTAAAGATAAAAATAAGAATTTATTCGACAAAACACGCATAAGAACAAAAAGTTATAAAGACCCGAGTAACAAGTAACAATGAAATATTACTAACAAGAAGCTAATAATATGACCATATATGATCTCATATCAATATGTATGATTCTGGAATAAGTCAATAACATTATTTAAACCATTATACAGGAGCTTCGGACACGAACAAAGCAAATCGGACCTAAGGTAAGGGAAATATCACAATCTCATTTTTATCCGAGATTGTTTATTCGTAAGTATTTACTGGGGTGTATTTTATCATCCACATCCATGTTCCCTCAATATGTAATATTTTTTCCATCCACTTACAATAGTTTAAATCCAATTTTACCCTTCGGTGAGTTTTTATTAAAGAATATGAAAGGAATCTTTTGTCGTTTTTTTTTCGTACGAGGTACTTTTTGACTTTTCCGACAAAAGTACGAAGAATGTTTTTTTTAACTTATACGGCATGAATGGATTTTTAACATTACTTCAAAGAAGCTTCCTTTACAAGATTTCAAGTTTATTTTTAATCAACTTCTTTTATTTTAAAGTTGTATGACATGTTATGAAAGGAAAAATGTTTTTGAAGAAGAAAGGATATTTTCCTCAAAAATGGAGTTCAAGTGATTTTCAAAATTATTTTCCATCTAAGATAATAAAGGGTTCTGTTTTTATCCCTATTATTACATTGATTTGATCATGATGTGATGGAATTATTTTAATGAATTCCTTTATCATATATGAATTTATTTATGATGTCATGATGTTTCAAGAATCCCATTTTTGTTACATGTGTTATGCGATGATGTATGTTTTATGATTATGTGGCACACATAAGAAAGGATTCATTATAAGATGGGTGGGACCTATATCTCCCTCCAATGCATTGGGTAAAGACTTTATATCTCATGAGATAGACATGGCTGGAACGGAAGGTTATTTCAGTTCAGTGATACAGGACTGAAACGAGGAGTGAACTCGGTTCAGAAAGGGACTTTGTCCACTAAGATAGTCTTGGCAATGAGTCATGACTAACAAGAAATGATTTTCCATGATTATGTGTGCATGTCACAAAGTTTCAAGTTTTATGTTATGATTATGGGGATCTCATTTTCACTATGATTTATTCCATGTTAAGATATTATGATCTCTTTTGCAGGTTTTGATTTTCAAAAAGATATGATATGATTTTTATTTCCTTTATTTGCCCTTGCTGAGCATTTGAGCTCACCCATTGATGTTTTCTTTTCCCCAGGTCAGGAAGATGGATATTAAGTAGAATATGCTAAAAGGGACCCTAGATATGATGAAATAAATGGGAGACACTGTAGAAGAATTATGAACCAGTTGTTTATGTTTCCCAGTTTCTAAAGACACTATGCCTATATGGTCCTTTGTGGTTTTGTCATATGTTGTAATAAGTGTGCTTCAATTTTGAAGTATTAACAATGTATGTAAAGTGTGGGTCATTATAGGAAGTTTGCCAATATAATGGATGAGTACTTGGAAAACACCAACGACTCCTCTAAAATACTGATCTTTCAAATGGTCAGGGCAAAACGACTAAGCTGTAAGAAATATAACTAAAAATTATGAAATCTTCCATACTGCAAACTATAATGTTCAGTAGGTCACTTCAGAATTGGCTTATGAGTTTAAGCATGATAAATCTTATTGGATTAATAGTAATTTAATTTTTAATATATACAAGAAAACATATACTATAAGCAAACTAAAGATATCCAGCTTCTATTTTTTTCCGAACAATTGAATTTTGTTAATGGAAACATAAGTGTTTAATGTTGTACCAGGTAATGTGTTCCAATATTATGTTATGCCTTACTGAAAAATACAAATTCCTAACATCAGTAATGCCTAACTACAAATTAAATAACTTTTTATCAATAATAATTCTGCTCTAGACAATATTCCACACACATTGACCATTTTGCTTTAAATAATACAATTCTAAATATGAACTGTTGATCTTGAACATGTTCCAGCATATGTTATTATCACCACTTCAATAAATGATTCAAAAATACTACTGAACTTGGCCATCCCAGTAGTCTAGAACTTCAGAAGCAGGTAAATTTAGGAATTTATTATTTCTCCAGCAATCGTATCTACAAATACCAACAGCATGATTGACAACTGCTTAAAATGTTCTCTTCAATGCTGCATCTTTTTCCTTTAATAGATCCGGGGTAATCCTTCACTCAAATTTTCTTAGTCCTCCATCAACAAATTCAAACACTTTAGTTACAACATTGCCTTATTGGAATAACAAAAAAAACTATTGCTGATGTAAAAAAACTACTGGAGGTTCATTTTCCTGTTTTATTTATTTCTCTGTGATGTCTACAAAACTATTTCATGTAAGACCTAATTTCATGAATATATATTCATATTAACATTTGTAACGTAGCTGACAAGATGTTTTATTTATTCTACAATAGTTAAACTTAAAAGTACTTATAACTGGTATTTTGAATCATGCAACTATTGCATGAAAAAAGTTGAATCTGAGGATGAAAATATCTGGTGCCAGAATTGTAAAAAACAACTATGATGCACTACTCAAAGGTATTCATTTAATGTGTTCCTTAATTGATAAATAGTACTTGGGGCTAGGTTTACTATACGAATTTCATTTCACTGATATGACCTCATTAATTATAACAACTATAAATTCAACAGGTTTAGAGTTCAACTACTGGTGAGAGATGAAATAGACTCGTTGTCTGTCATTCTCTTCAACAAGCACGTCATGAAATTCATAAATAAAACTGCTACTTAGTTGAGAGATTCTTTGATACAGGTAATGTTCTTGAACTATTATTTCTTCTTTGTGTATCTAATGTTATTTTTTAACTCACACTTCTATTTCATTACATAATAGGATGAGGATGAGTTTGGTTTCCCCCCAAAGCTAAACGTTTTCAAAACAAAAAAAATATTGCTGGCACTAGATGTCACAAATTACAACATTCAGAATAAAAAAAGGTCTTCATAACTGAACACTTACACATTTCTCTTCATCAGTGATAATGAATAGAATATCATCACCTATCATAAAAGTTTTTCATACAGTCAGGTAAATAGAGTAATTACTCCCCATTTATTTACTTCCAACTTTTACAAATTTCTAATTACAAAATGGTCAGTAATTTTTTTATGACATTTTATTTTTTTATAACTTATTTAATATCCCTTTTACTTGAAAACCAATCACCATATACCTATGATATTTATTTCACCCATCTAGTTTAGGAACATCAACGTGTTGGATCTTCAGTAGTAAGCTGCAATAGTGGTGCTGGATTCGATACAATAAGTACAAGTATATCTTCAACTCAGTTATAGGTTATCTATCTTCATTTATTGTTACTTTAAGTGTGTAAGTTTTGTAAACAATACTTCTTTTTTCCTTGATGTTTTTTTTCAGTTCATTACAAATGCATTACATTTGTGTTTCTGATATGAAAACATCTTGAATATTGTATTGTTGCTTCATTGTTGTGTCTTATAACTGCTGACTACTACTCCATTACAATGAAATATTCATGTAGAAAAACCTACTGACTGACTTAAATGTTAAATATGTAGTCGAACGCAATGACTCAAAGTCTATAGACTTTGCTCCAACTGATTCCAATGAACTACATCACCATATAATGGAGAGCAGAAATAAAAAGGCTGACAAACTGGACTGACTGTATGCCATGCATTTCCAAGGTAATGGAGGCCTGTTGGAAAATCATTCAGTTTTAACTATCAATTTTCATATTTGAAAATGTACACATATTGTGTCATGTCTCTTCATTGTGAATCGGTTGCGTTTTGGAAGTAGGTGTGAATTAAAGACCTTGCTATGATAGTCTCTTTTTATTTGAAACAAATATCTGATGTTTAGTAAAGTTTGTACTGTTTAATGAACTTACTTACTTCCAAAATCCTAGCTCTGTGATGTATCAGATTGTTTACGGTCTTCATTTTACTTTGTTTCTTAACTACATAACATTATCAACTGGCACATGCTTTTTTCCTGCTATAAAACATTAGAGTAATGTGAATATAACATTCATGTTTGGGCTGCAAATCATCACACGGTTACATTTATGCATGTCAACTATACTTTAATCATACTAATATGTTTTACTTACTCACACTAAAGTAGAATTACCTGTTTCAGGGATCAATATAACTGTCTACAAACTGGGTGAACTGCTGCTGCTTTGCATCGACGAATAATGGCTGTATTAGGAGGATATTTAGTTTTTCTTATTCATATTACATAACTTTAACCAGAACTGTAGTTTTACTACTATGTCACTTCGGATATGTGATTCTAAAAAATGGTTCAAGTACTCTGTTTTAGCAATTTACTTAGTTTTTAATTTGACCAGTGACTTTTTTTCAGATCATCGTGAAATTTTTTATATGTGGTCATTGGATATCTGTAGCACAGAACACACATTATTTCTATACTATTATTATTATCTATTTCCATTTCTTCCCCACTCAACAGAGTTGGATTTATTCTACTGCATTTGGTTATACTTCCAATGTAATCTCAGCCAAGGTTAATTATATTTTCCCTTATATATTATCATACATATAACAATTATAGATGTCTCTAATATGTCGCACCATATGGACCATTTTATTCAAATGATATGAACTGAGACAAGGTACATTATTCATGAAACGCTGAATTATTCATGTTTATTCCATATTATTGGGTTCTTATTTATCATTTTTCTGATATGGAAAATTTTCCCAGCCACATAACACCAGAAAGACCAAGAAATATCAAGTACATAAGGATTCAACAATCTGCACTAGCTGGGATGCATGTACTAACCTCCAGGAATCTGCATTCTATGGTGTACTACTCAACTGTGGTCTCTCCTAAGTTAGTATGGCTTCCAATTTACATCCAGCCAAGTTTAACCAATGAATACTTGATCCTTTGTTTCCATTAAAAGAAAATGGGTGATTTTTTACTGCAGTCTATAGTTGTAAATTAGTATATTTATTTTCAGTTAGTCTGTTTTTTTTAGCATCACTCTATTGTCTATTTTCTTTGAAATTAATACTATTAAGAAGGGGGATATTATTTGGGAAGATTCATTAAGCTAGAGAGGCAATCAGGTCTAGATATTCATCTTAGAAATGGGCCTTTTGTCTCTGCCCAACAACATTAGGGGTAATTTCAAGGGTTTTTAGTATGTACAATATATTAATGAGTTTTCATTCAAAACATTGATAGTTTTTTATTTCTTTACAAAGTGCAGGGGTTTCCATATTTGGATGAAATTCTCTTATGCATATCTCAAATTTGAAAAAATGTGTTGTAGTGTGTAATTGTTATTAAAAGGTAACAACTTATAAATTGTTATGTACTTTGTGCTACATTTAATTAATGCACATTTATTTATGAGCCTGTAGGACTGCTACCACTTAGCGAGGCCTTACGAATTTGATTTGGGTCTGTTTTCTACTCTGTTTCAGTTTAATTCATTTGGTGAGTCTGTGTTTTGTTTTGTTTTGTTTCAGTACAGTTCCCAAGTTGGGTGCATTATTTGTTATGTTTCAGTTCAATATAAGATTCTCTATTTAAATCCAGCATTTTATTCTGCTCATAATGTTCTGTTAAAATTCTTCTTGGGGAAGATGTTGTCCAGGGAGAGGGGGAGGTGGGGAGGGGTGGGGAGGATGAGGGGAGGGTTGGGGATAATGAGGACAGGGGGGAGGACGCTGGGCAGTCTGGAGGGGAGGGGAGGGGGGGAATGCTTTGGGAATAGTTTTTTCAGAGGGGAGGGGAGGTTAAAATGCTGCTGGGGATAATGGGGGGGGCAGTCTGGAGGGGAGGGGGGCTGCTTGGGGAACAGGTTTGCTAGGGGGAGGGGAGGGGAGGGGAGGGGAGGGGACTGCTTGGGTAAGATGTTATCCAGGGGGAGGGGGGAGGATTAGGGGAGGCCTGGGGATAATGAGGGTGGGGGGGCTGGGTAGCTTGGAGGGGAGGGGAGGGGAGGGGAGGATGAGGGCGGGGGGGGGGGGGGGGGGGCAGGTTCGAGGGGAGGGGAGGGAGGAGGGGGATAATGTGTAAATAGGTTGGGTAGAGGGTGGAGTGGTTGGGGGAGGGGGAGGGGCAGAGGGGGGCCTGATGTGGTATAGCCTATTTTAAATTAGATTTTAAAAATTTTAGTGACACAGGTTCCTACATGACTTCATGTTCAATTGTTATGTTTTACCTCTTTTGATTTGTACATTTTTTCTACATTAAGGGTACTCCATTGTAACTATTCACTTAGAGAGGCCTTACGGATTTGATTTGGGTCCGTTTTTTGCTCTGTTTCAGTTTAATTCATGTGGTGAGTCTATGTTTTTTTCTGTTTCAGTACAGTTCCAAAGTTGGGTGCATTATTTGTTATGTTTTAGTTCAATATAAGATTCTCTATTTAAATCCAGTATTTTATTCTGCTCATAATGTTCTGTTAAAATGCTGCTTGGGGAAGATGTTGGCCAGGGGGAGGGGAGGGGAGGGGAGGGATGGGGAGGATGAGGGGAGGGCTGGAGATAATGAGGACAGGGGGAGGACGCAGGGTAGTCTGGAGGGGAGGGGAGGGGGGACTTCTTGGGGAACTGGTTTTCCAGAGGGGAGGGGAGGTTAAAATGCTTCTAGGGATAATGAGGGTAGGGGTTGTGCAGTCTAGGGGGGCTGCTTGGGGAACAGGTTTTCCAGGGGGAGGGGGGGGGAGGGGACTGCTTGGGTAAGATGTTGCCCAGGGGGGAGGGGAGGTGAGGGGAGGATGAGGGGAGGCCTAGGGATAATGGGGGTAGGGGGGCTGGGCAGCTTGGAGGGGAGGGGAGGGGAGGGGAGGATGAGGTAAGGGGGCCTGGGCAGGTTTGAGGGGAGGGGAGGGAGGAAGGGGCTAATGTGGAAATAGGTTGGGCATAGGGTGGAGTGGTTGGGGGAGGGTACTGGGCAGAGGGGGGCCTGATGTGGTATAGCCTATTTTTAATTTGATTTTAAAATTTTCAGTGACACAGGTTCCTCCATGCCTTAATGTTCAATTTGTATGTTTTACCTCTTTTGATTTGTACATTGTTTCTGCATTAAGGTTACTCCATTGCAATTGTTCAGATTTTTAAAATTTCAAATGATAATAAAAATAATGACTATACTTATTTTTTGGAAGTGTTGTAAACATTTTGTTTATTTTGAATAATATTTTGCTGTAGGAAAAATACTGAGATCAACTTTAGGGAATTAAAAAAATGATTAGGGCATTCATAATGGTGTTGATGAAGGAAGGTTTACCATTCCAGCTTCAAATTTAGGGCATGAAAAATAAATAGATCAACTTTTGATGTGGGAGGAAGGTATACCATTCCAGCTTCAAGCAGAAGGTGAGTGTATGAGGGCATTCATAACACCCAAAATAAGTGAATGGGAGAAGGTGGAGCCACTTTGTGAGTTATAATGGTGTTCATGGACGTTCCAACGTGGTTCAATGTCATGGGAAGTTGGGAATGGACATCGATACTCACAACTGAAGGGTTACCGAAACCAGATTGCTTATACAGTGGAGCCCAGCTACTGCGAACACTCATGCAGGGAAATCATTGGGCAGGTATTATTATATAATTTTAAAAACTACATCTATAGAGGTCAGTTCATCTAAAATATTTCTTGGGGAACAGGTTTTCTAGAGGGGAGTGGAGGTTAAAATGCTACTGGGGATAATGACGGCAGGGGGGGCTGGGCAGTCTGGAGGGGGGGATGCTTGGGGAACAGGTTTGACAGGGTAGGAGGGGAGGGGAGGGGACAACTTGGGTAAGATGTTGCCCAGGGGGGAGGGGAGGGGAGGGGAGGATGAGGGGATGCCTGGGGATAATGAGGGAAGGGGGGCTGGGTAGGGGAGGCCTGGGGATAATGTGTTTATTCATAAAAAAAAGATAATCCCATTATATGAAGCCAGGATAAATTTATTTATAGTTTTACATAGTCTAAAATATTTTAATCATCAAAAGCTTTAATGTTATTAATTTTGTTCCATGAATCATATTATTCTAGAATTTAGGTTAGTGAATACTCATAGGAGATGCAGTGATCAGCTCATATATAATTATCAAGGGACCGAGGCTGAGAAGTGATGTTTTCATTTGAAGTAGGATATTTTTACAATTTGACATAATTTCTCAGTGACATTAAGGCTTAGTGACATTAATACTTATGTTGTATGTTTTGAAATTCAAATTTCCATTTGAATGTTCTTTTCATTCATGTCCATTGGAATATTATGTTGTTTATACTAATGTTGTATAATAATTCTTTCATGTTCTTTTCATAATATCTCAGTGACATTAATATTTATGTTATTTCATTCATGTTCACTTTAAATGTACTTTTCTAATTACTGTCAATTTTTTCTTTTTATTCATGTATTTGAAGTTGGATACTTATGTTGTTTTCTACATCGTGACCTATTTTCTTTTTCTAATTCTTTTATGTTTTCATTCACATTCATTTAAATTTTTTTTAAATGTTCCTTTTCTTTTCAATTGAATGTTTATTCACTATATTCAATTGTCAATTTTAATGTATGTTTTCTTTTCCTTATATATTCTTCTATATGTTTTCTATGTTTTCAAATAATTTAATTTTCCGTCTATATTCTTCTATATGATTTCCTTAAATTCTCCATCATGCAGTTGTATGGTTTATTTTGTACAATGATGGTATACTTATTTTTTCTATATATATTCTCATATATTCTCCAATATGTTTTCAATGTTCTCCTACATATTCTCCTATGTTATTTTCTTCTTATTTTACAATGTTTTCAATTATCTATATTTTTTCCAATTATAGTTCAATATTAAGTATCACTATTTTTATCAATATATTCAATATTCATGTTCTTTATTAACTTTTAAATATATTTTTGCCATCTTTAAAATAAATGTTGAACGTATTGTCGTGTGAATGCATGGGTAAGTACTAGTTATTATAAATTACTATAAAAGTGAAAATGAAATAGGTTGTCAATTTTTAGGTCATGAGAAATGAAAAATTTGGACATGGTTAACAAAAATTGGTCATTTCTCATGACCTAAGGATTGGAAATTCTATGATTTACCCCTTTAGTGATTTATAATATATTTTATTTATTTTTGTTAAATTATACTAATTTTTATTAATTTAAAAAAATATATTTTAATTTAAGCTAATTAATGGTGAATTTAAACTAAGTTACACTATATTATAAAAGAGAATTATAAATACATAACAAATTACACTAATAATCTCAAATACCAAATATTTTAATTAAAATAATAACTTTTTAATTTTTATATAATTTAAATACTTAATATTTATAAATTCTTTTCATCACTATGGACTGAAGAAATAATTATAATTTTTTAATTTTCTACTATTTTTTAGATCGTCTTTTTCTTATATCAAATTAATCATAAATTTTTTTTATTTTATATTTTTTATAGAAATATGGAACAATGAAGTCGACAAGAGTCTTTATTATAAGATCATGATTAGATAAATCATCACATGAATCCAAATGATTCTAGTAAAATCCTATATATATTCATGGTGCTGAATCTTTTTTATCATTTGTATAATCAGAACCAGAATTTGTTTCATCAGGGACAATTAAGTGTTCATGTAAGAAATGTTATCTAAGAAGGTTTGACACATTTGACAATGTTGGGGGTCATATATTGCATTTTGGTTTTCAGAAATATTTTTTTGGTATCAACATGGTGAACATAGTTCCAAAGAAAGTATTATTAATTTGGTTCTAGATCCATCAAGGTTTCAAACTTTAGTACATGATGTTGTTGGTCCTTGTTTTCAACAAACTAAAATCTATAATGATATTGATTTCATTCTTGAGTTAAAACCATCTCAATTTTATGAGTTACTGAAGTCTGTTGAGGATTCTTTATATCTTGGTTGTAAGATAAGAAAATTGGAAGCAGTTTCAAAATTTATGTCTATTAAATCTAATAATGAAATGTCAAATAGCTGCTTTAAAGATATATTTTCTTTGGTTAAAGAATTGTTACCAGAATAAAATGTATTTCCTATAAATTTCTATGAAAGAAATAGGATGGTTTGTAATTTGGGTTCTGGTTATCAGAATATTCATGGATGTTCAAATAATTTCATCTTATATTATGGTGAAAATGATTCTTTGGTTAGTTTTTCTACATGTGGACAATTGAGGTACAAATAGGCTCAACTAGGGAAGTTTGGATTGATTCCTGTTAAACAGTTGAGGTATTTCCTTCTTACACCCACATTGCAGTGTTTATTTATGTCTCAAAACACATTGTCATTGATGTCATGGCACAAAACCAATATTTCAACCAATAAAAGTTTAAATGATCCTTATAATGGTGATTCATGGAAACATTTTGACCAGGTACATCTTTCTTTTTATTTAAAATATTTAATTATGTGATTAGGTCTTTCTACTGATGATTTTTATCCATTTGGTTCTTAAAGTAGTCAATATTCTTATTGGACTATCTTTATAAATTTGTACAACTTACCTTTTTGGGTGTTGATGAATGACCCATATATATTTGTGGCCTTATTACTTCTAGGACATCCAAAAAATAATACCGATGTTTATTTGAATCTCCTAATTGATGAGTTAAATTTATTGTGGAGTAATGGTGTTAGTAAATACGATGTTGTTTCAAAACCAAATTTCTTAATGAAAACTGCATTAATGTGAACAATTATGACTTCCTAGTATATGGAAGGTCATCTGGATGGAGTACACGTAGTACAAAATCATTTACATACTGTATGAGTGAAATCAAGGCATTTATGTTCATCAATAGGATAAAATCTTGTTTTTTCGACTGCCATCTCAAATTTATTCCTATTAATCATCCTTTTTGAAGGAACAGAAATCATTTCATAAAAGGTACAATTAAAAGAGATGGAACTCCAAAAATTATCTCAGGTATTGATTTAAAATCTATCATCTCTTTATTACCTCCCATTACCTTTGGACTGACTATAAACCAACAAAAATAGATATATTTAGGAAAGATAACAATTGGATTAATGGAGTACTTTTTGGGATCATTAATATTGGTCTAATTTTTTGGTCCATCACATGTTGGATGTCATGCATATTGAGAAGAAATATTTTGATAATCTATTTTATAGAGTCTTGGACACACCTGGTATGAACAAATATAATGTAAAGGCATGATTAGATCTTGTCCAAATTTGTAGGAAACCACAAATTGAGTTGTTCAAAAATGAAACATCACAGAAGTTAATGAATCCAAAAGTGGATTATAAACTTTCCAAAGAAAACCATTTATTACTTTTTTTAGGGGATTTGAAATATAATACTCCCAAATGGTTATGTTTCCAATTTGAATAGATGTGTCAACAACAATCATATTACTACATTAAAAAGTCTTGATTGTCATGTTATATTATAAAGAATTATACTAATTGGGTTTAAGGTTTTTTTAATTATCCAATTTCGTATGCAATAACAAAAATATTATATTTTTTCTAGAGACATATTTTTGGTGAAAAAAAACTATGATTCACTTAGTAAACTGCAAGAAAATGTTGTTTTAATTATAGGTAAACTGGAAAAAAACATTTTTTCAGATTTCTTTAATTCAATGGAAAATTTAATGTTACATTTTCCTCATTAAGAAAAATATGGAGGACCGGTACAGTTCTGATGGATGTATCCATATAAGATATGTATACAAAAACTGAAGAAAAAGGTATGTTATAAATCATTAGATAAATGGTCAATTTTATAAGCTTATTTCCAAGATTAATTTTATTTTTTCTTCTCCCATTATTTCCAACTTGATTATCCTTCAAGAAATAATCAAATGGTTTTTAATGAGAGAAATTTTAATGATGGAATATAAATTCAATTATTAATTCTTTATCATCATAAACATGGATTTAATGGAGTTCATGAATGGTGTATTTTAGATGATGAACATCACAGGGCTCATACATAGGTTTTTCTCAATTATGAAGAAATGATGTAATTTGTATAGTGAGTTCTACAACCATGCATTCTTTCATTTTTTTAAAAATAAATAAATAAATATTATTTTATTTGTATATTATGTGATGATCATATCAAGAAAAAATTTCCACAAATTATAGCAGCTGCTCTTGAAGATCTTCGACAACATTTTTCCCTTCTTGTTTTAAAGAATGGTACAGTAAATTTTTTATGGTCAGACATATGAAATCAATCTTTCATTTTTTTTGTTAATTGTTTTTAAATTTTATGTTTATCATAACATGCCAATAAAATTGAAAATTGATTGTTTGTATTGAGTAACCCACCATATGAAATGGATAAATCTTATAAGTCATATGTGATGAATGGTTTTGGATTTCATACACGTACATATGGTTAATAAAAAAAATAATGATTAGTGGTGTTTTCTTGAGAGTATATCATCATAAAGAAAGTTATGTTGACTTTTATGACATACTGGATGAAATAATTGAGTTGTGTTATCTTGGAAAAAATTATGTAATGATGTTTAAGTGTTATTCGTTTGATACTGATAGAGTCTTGTGTGTTCATCTGTGTCATGTAATTGTTGATATTAAATATAAAATCCTTCTTGCAGTAAATTAACCATTTTTATTGGCTCATCGTGTGCACCAAATATATTATTCTAATTACTGTGATTCTTTAAGAGAGTTAATTGATTGGTGGAGCAATAGAAAAAGGAAATCCTGTGAAAATCAGTTTATACAAAGTGATTTTGGTTCTATTTAAGTGCAAATAATTGAAATTTTTCAGAGATAACTCCAAATAAATCTTTTTAATGAAGAGACATGAATATCGATGATGATTCCCCATAATTATGGGTTGATGGTGGTGATGTTGTTGATGATGTGAAAAATAAATTTGAATTAATAAGTGATGATGAAGTTGAAAACATAGTGGAAATTGATGATATTAAGGAGGAAGATGAAGATATTGACACCGTTATATATGAATATGAGTATTAAGATGAAGAATAAAAAAATTACTTGTTAGTTATAGTCAAAATAAATATATATATAATACTCATTTTCAATTATTTATTGACAATATTATTTTCAGGTTTCAAATGGATAATGAGACTTATGATGATATCTATCATAGTCTTGAGGAGGATATACTACATGGTGATGAGCCTGATGCTTTATCATCTGACCCTTAGGTTCTTAGAAGTTTATCATTGACTCGGAGGGGTCAGAGGCTTACGTGATTGATTATTCCCAACCCTATTACTGAGTGATGTCTATGTCTTAAGCTCGATCCACACACACATAGAGGTATGTTTAGTTGTGTATTTTAGTTATTTTCCATTAATTTTTATTAATTAATTTATGTAATAATTATTTGATTATTTTTTCTATTTTTTTCAGATCTTTACACATATAGATGTTGGATAGGGGAGTGCTATTTTGTGAAACTATTTTTTTGGAGCATGGGTGATGTGGGAATAGATTCCCATTGATGTTCAACACCACATTTTTTATCATTGGATGATACATAAATAAATAATAGTTATTTATAAATTTATTTAAGTATTAACTTTCAATTATTAATTATTTGTAAGGTTTATGGAATCTCGTCGATGATAGCATGCCGAAGTCTATCTAGGAGGTCTGGGAGGTCTTTATGCGTGATCTTTGTTGTTGATTTTTATACAATCGTAGGAGGACATCTATGAAGAAAGCAATATTCATGGATTTTGACTAGTATTGCTTCGTCCACCAACTGGATTATATATCATCATAGGTTTTGGATGTATTATGTTCATACTAGATAGAAGATAGTTTTCATAGGAGGAAATCATTAGGTCAGAAGAATTGGGGGATGCAGGAGGTGACACATCAAGCTGGTAGTTGTACATTTAGTACGTATCGATAAAATATGGTAAGTATATTTTTTAATAATTTATATAACTCTTAATATAAATTGTTTATTTTATACTCATATAGGTAGTTGAACGTCCCTATATTATGGAGTCTGGCATCTATAAGAGGATGTATAATGATCCTATCACTAGAGAGATTGTGGGTGGTCACCAACAATACATTGTGGTAAGTATAATTTTTTTTTTAGTTTTAAAATTTACTAAAAATAATTTTTAAACTATTTTAATTTTAAATTGAAATTGAAGGAGTCAAATGAGGATGAAACTTCTTAGACATAGGATGAGATTCAAGGTGATACTGAGATTCAGGCCACAGGTATAGTAGGATTTGATGACACAACATAGATACATGTGACATAGTATGCTTTTGAGAAGGGATGAGTGGTTGGTATCAATTCTTGTTAATGAATGATAGTTATTATGGTATTGATACATGGTCGGTGTCCATCTTGGGGGGAGATCGTAGAGAGTTGACATCATTAGCCTCATAGTATGAGGAGAAATTGAGAGTATATAGTGAGGTTATAGAGGCCATCCATAGGGATTAGGAAGAGTTTTTTCGACTGTGTGAGCAAGATGAGGAGGAGATTTGATGACAAAACCAATAGAAGAATGATTAGATAATTAAGTGCATGTGATGACTAGCTTAGGGTTTGGGGATGGAGTTCCCTCTCCCTACTCTTCCATATGACCCTCCCCTCCCCCACCCCCTCTATGGTGATGTAAAAAATAATTATGTTAATATTTGAATGTAAATATTTGGTTAATATTTTTATTATTTTATATTACTACAAATTTATTTATTACATTTTTTAATTTTTAATTATTTTATATTTTTAATATTATTTTATATTTCATTTATTAAAAACAATTAACTTATTTCTATCAGGACTACATCCCGTCACAAATTTATTTTTTTAATGGGTCACTTGGACCATTACAAATAAATTTTTAAATAATCCAGTTAAAAAGTATTTGTGATGGGAGGGAAGCATGTCACAAATACTTTTTTGTGATGGGTCACTTGGCCCATCGCAAATACTTTTTAAAAAAATCCATTTAAACACTATTTTCTGGTGTAGTGAGGCTCATTTAAAAAGATATTTTCTATGATGGTTCATCACAAAAAATATCTTTTGCAACACCATTTTCAGAGATGGGGCATTTGTGATGAGACCCCGTCACAAATTCCCTGTCCCAACTAATCCATTTTTTAGTTGTGTTACCACCTTCTAGGTGTTTCTCAGTATTGTTACATAAAAATACTTATTCCTAGAGTAGATTGATGTCAAAACCTCTTTCCTTTATATATATCTAAAGGAGGTCATCTATATACAGAAACCAGAGGGATATGTTGATTCAGGGAAGGAAGAACTAGTGTGCAAACTCTATAAGAGATTATATGGGTTGAAGTAGGAACCCAGTCAGTGGAATAAAAAGTATGATTCATCTATGACTAAAAATAAATACAAAAGGTGTGTTAGGTTTCAATGTTTCTAAACCAAGTCTCTTGGTGATGAATAAAACTTACTACTTCTATATGTGGATGAAATTCTCATTGTAGGATCATGTATGCAGAGGATTTATGAGATTAATGGTTAGATGGATAAGGAGTTCAGGATGAAATATCTTGGAGAAACTAGAAATATTTTGGGTATGAAGTTCAATAGAGACCACATTGTTGGAACCTTGATGTTACCATAGGCTCACTACATTGGAAAGGTTCTAAGAAGACTCAGTATGATGGAAGAAAATTCAATATCAATTCCCCTAGAGATCCATTTAAAATTATAAAAGGAGTAATAATTAATGATAGAATAGGTTGCGTACAAGGAAAATGTTACATATGCCTCAACTATTGGAAGCCTAATGTATTCCATGGTCTCTAATCGACCTGACATTGCTTATGTAGTGGGAGTCATGAGCAGGTACATGGATAACCCTAGAAAAGAACATTGGGAAGCTGTGAAGTGGATAATTCTATACCTAAAGGTAATCAAGGAAGTATCTATATGATTTGGGAGAGAAAATTAATTACAGGGGTGGATTAATATTCAAGTGAAATATTGTTGGATTGTTGTTGGCCTATATGTTTGGATGATGTTGGCTTGAATCCTAGCAATCTATATTACACACTAGACTCAAAATCTCACTGGTTGAGCTCCATAGTGAGATGATTGGGGTTGCATGGGGAATTGTGTCCCTACTCTAAGGTTATAGAGTACAAAGGACCTCAGCCTAAATTTTGGGGAACTATAGAAACTCTGTTCAACTGTAGCAGAGCTAACCAAGGGACACCGATAGGGAACTATATCATTGCAGACTTTGGCACGATTACTATAGCATTTTGGACATTGGATACAGTGGTACTATAGCTTTGTGGACCTCTAGACATTGGCCATTATAGCAGCTTGGACTTGGGTGGCCACAACACTATAGCAGTGTAGAATTCCAGCCACTGTTCACTATATCATAGTGGAATTACTATGCGGTTTGTGGCATAACTGGTATCAAATGTTGAGTTTGGAGTTCTCAAATTAAAATCTGTATATAGAATAGGGAAAGGTGAAGATTGATCTCTGCGATGGAACTAACTTTAGTTATTAGTGGATGTAGATCAATTATTATATTTATCATAAAAATATTCACTTGTTTCTTCTAGGTGTAAAACCAATGTATATAGAGTAGATGTAGTGGGAGATACTTTATCAATAGGTTCTTAGATTTTTGGGCCTTACATTGGAAGAAATGTGGCATTTAATATCATATAGAAGAATACAACAGCTGGGTTAATGATAACTCTCATGAATATGTACACGAAGCCTTCAATGTCAAATAAAGTGTACATGATGCGATGATTTTTTAATTTGAAAAATATTTAAGGGAGGATTGTTTGGGATCACATCAATGAATTCAAATCCATCACAAGTTAGTTGACATTAGTGGTAATTATGCTTAACAATGAGGTATGTGCACTGGTTTTACTGTCTTTATTACCTAATAGTCGATAAGTGATTATAACAGCTTTGAACAGTTCTTTAAGGGAATACTAAGCCAGTTATGAAGGATTTGTAGGACATGATCCGTAATGATGATATTAAAAGAATCTATTTGGGTAGATTATTTGGTTATGATTTTAATGTGGAAGGAAGAGGGAGATATGAACAGCTATATAATCTCATAAGATGATCAATGTCAAGAGGAAAGATTAGAAATAAGGAAAAGGGGGTTGGTCCTATCTACTAGATTTGTGGGAAGAAAGGACATGTCATGAAGGAGTGAAGAGAAAAAAAGGCTCCTAATGATGATTCAGAAAAAAAATTGCTAAAGGAACTGATGATGTGATACTATTGAGAATGGATATCCCTATGAATTATTGGATCTTAGAATTATGGGAGTCTTTATATTCCACATCATATAAGGGTTCCTAAAAATTTATGTTTTCATAAATTTTTGAAAGGTGCATCTTACTGATAATGAACAATTACAGATCGTGGGGAAGGGTGATGTACAATTTAAGACCAATAGTGGAAGTTTATTGGTTTTGGAAAATATGAGGTATATCCATGGTTTAGGGAGAAATATTATATCTATTGGGTATATTAATGATGTGGGTTTTAGTACCACATTCACTGGTGGTGCATTAAAGATCACCAAGGGAGCTATGGTCATAGCTTGGGGATCATAGAATGATACCCTGTACAACATCAAAGAAACATGCATGGAAATTCTTGCATTAATAAATTCTATTGGGGATTCAAAACTGTGGAATTACAGTCTTTCCCACATGAGTGAGAAGGGGATGAATGGGTTGGAAACAAAAGGAATGCTACCTGAGCTAAAGTCAATGGATATTGGCCTGTGTGAAGAATGTATCTTTAGAAATCTGAAGAAGGTATCTTTTGCAAGAGGAGGAAGAACACCGAAGGATGGGAAGCTTGTCTTGGTGCACACTGATGTTTCAGGGCCTACACCAATATATTCCCTTTGAGGGTCACAATATTATGTGACATTTATTGATGAATTGATAAGGAAGGTATGGGTTTACTTTATGAAAATAAAATATGATTTTTTAAGGTATCTCAGAAGTGGAATCCCATAGTATAAAATGAGTCACGAACTAAGCTGAACTTTTTGAGGTCTAACAACTATGATGAGTATGGTAGTAAGGAGTTCAGATAGTTCTATTCTAATAATGGAATTCCGTGGGAGAAAACAATTCTAGGTACACAAAAATAGAACAGTGTAACTGAGAGGATGAATAGGAAACTGAATGAACATTTCAGAAGCTAAGGATGCACTCAGGATTACCCAAAACCTTTTGGGATGCTGTAGTGAACATAGAAGCATATCTCATCAATATTATTTTATCTATATCAGTGGGAGAATGTCTACCCTAGGATCTCTAGTATATTTAGGAGGTAAGAATCTCACCTTTAATACTCTTTGGTTGTTTATAATATGTACATATTGATGTTGATGTAAGGGAAAATCTTGATACGAAGTCCAAATACTATTTCATTATTGTCTATGGTGCTTATGAGTTTAGTTACTACTTTTGGGATGATCAAAACAAGATGATCATCATAATCCATAATGTGATATTTATTGTAGGTGCCACGTATAAAGATTGTCATGTGGTTGAAGTTGATAGTGGGAATAAATAATCAGAATTCCATGAGAAAGTGGAGCTTGAAGGTGTACCCGAGCATGTGACCTTAGAACAAGTGGAGCCTACCCCTCAAATGGAGTTGAGAAAATCAAAAAGGGTGAGAAGGCCTGTATATAGGTATTCACCAACCTTAAATTATTTTTTATTGATTGATTGTGAAGATCTAGAATTATTCGAAGAAGAAATGCAGTCAAAGGAATTTAGAAAGTTGGAGTTGTATATAAAAGAAGAGATGTCTACAACCACCCAAAGGTAGAATTAGGGTGTGAGCAATAGTGGATAGTACGAAACCAACAAGGAGTATATACAAGTTATAATATCAAGAATTCAAAAGTTATGGATTAAAAAAACAATTTTATAAGAATTTTTATAAATTAAACTATTTGCAAGCATTTCTCAAACAATCCTTAAGTTTTCCACAAATTTCATATCATATTTTCTAAATCTAGAAACATGTCAGTCATAAAACAAAGAAGGTAAACATACTAAATATAAGTATACATGTAATCCAGCATCCATGAAATAATTTACCATGTAATATAAACTACCAAAAAAAATAATGAACCTTCTAGTGGGGCTCTATATTATGGGATAATACGTACTAGACACCGAAGAGCCTACAAAATCATAAGGTTATATCCCACTAGTATCGAGACCTACCACATTCCATTGATATACAAGAGGTTACCTCCTAGTGGTGTTATACACACTAACGATACCTGTGTCTCTTTATCAATGCACCCAAGGTTCCTGCTATGCAATGTTTTTTGATTTCTATTTAAAAAAAATCTCACGTTATTTTATAAAACATTTTTAAATTCCATCCAATATTTTTTGGGGTTTGAAAATCCATTTTTCTCTAAATCAAGGAAATTACATTTTAAAATCCAAAACCCCTTTAAAAAATGAAACTATTCCCTTTTTAATTTCAACACATGAAATTACATTTCAAATATCAAGGATTCAATATGAACAACAAGAAATTCAAGAAATTAGAATGCCTGAATAGATCCACCTACATCAAGGATGTTGAAAACCTAACCACCTTTGACAATGGGGATTGGGAACTACAAGATCTCCCTTTGATAAAAAAGGAACACCAAGAAATTGAAAATTATTGATAGAAAACCCTATCCGATCACAAAACCATAGCCAAACCACAACCCCAACCAAAACCAAAGAAGAACTAGAGGGAACACTTACTGGGAGGAGAGATATCCAACCATAATGGTGATCAATCATTGACAAAATCAGTCCAAAAAAATAAAGGATTCACCCAAAATCCCCTATGGAGTTCTCAAGGTTAAGGGAGGAAGGTTTCATAGAGAAATAATGAAACATATCATGCGTATGGAGGCCTAAAAAACCAACACCATGACATTTACATGGCGTGTGACCAATTTACACATTGTATAATCCTTGATATTCATATACAATAAAAATCCATCACCTTTTAATTAAAAATTTCATTTTTATACATAAATTGAATGTACCTATTACACGACATGTAATGTCATGACCCGACCTCGAGGCTCATGTCGTGACTACCCCAAGCCCGCCTTCCATAGGCCAGGGGCTGGTGACTAGCACCAAGGCGTAATTCCTGATAAAATAAGGGAAGGCATTGCCTTTGTAAAGTAAAAAAACACCATAGAGTAAGAAAGCAGAAGAAAACACTAAGTAAAACTGGGTACAAAAGTAAGTGTGGAAAATTAAGTGGGCCAGAATACAAACCCAAACTGAAAGTAAAATACAATTGAAAGTAAAGTCGCAACGTCGTGCCGTCCACAGGAAGTCCCACCTGAAGGGTGGGTACAGATATCCTCCTCATCTCCATGGGTCCAGCCGTCCGCTCCGTGTACGTCCCACCCAGCGGTCCACCTCCAGGTACCGACTTTCTCCACAAGCCTCCACCACGATCAGCGTTGTCCGTCGTCTACATACAACACAACGTAGTGCGGGCATAGCCCATGCAGGGGTGAGTATAAGTTACTCAGTAGGGGCCCCGAGACCCCCGAAGGTCTCCCAGAATCCACAAAGGATAATCCAAAAAGGAAAGATACAATCACGAAGTAACATCCAACACTACTTAGGTATATGCCCATACATATACCTAAGTCATCAATTCCAGTTCGCCTCCAGCATCCGAGCCCAAGTTCAAACACGTCCACACAGGATAGCACAATACAATCCACATAGGAAAGCAAGTCAATCATATCGAAGATAATGATTGAAAGTCAAGACTTAGCTCACATAAGTATACTTCTTCGTAAGATGATAAAGATGATCAGATATAGCCACTGATTCATCTAAGCCGTCGGACCCACAAAGGATCGATAGGTACTAACCCCCGCAATGACCCACAAAGGATCGATAGGTACTAACCCCTGCAATGACCCACACAGGATCTGGCCCACACAGGATCGGTATGCGCTGGCCCACACAGGACCGTTGAGCGCTGACCAACACATGATCTGATCCATATAGGATCAGTAGGCACTGACCCACATAGGATCACTGAGTGTTGTAGTCATCGCTGTCGAACCCACGGAGGATTCCCATACAGTCTTCATTGTCGTCGTAGTCGCAGCCAGCTCTAGGGTTCCCGCACACAGCAAGCTCATTTCGGGAGGGTCCGCTCCACGAGCCGAAGGGTTAATACATCAACTGACACAAAGTCTAGAGTTTATGTATCCCAGAGTTTCGTATCGTCAACAGGAACTCAACGTGAAAAACGGTGCATCAATCAGACGCCCGGTCTGAGAGTTATTGGCTTTTTCGTCCCAGGGGCCCGGTTGGTTTTTAAGTAAAAACCAACTCGGCCGTACTCCAAATGCATCCAAACCTCGAGAAGAGTAATCCAAAAGGTCTGTCTCACTAAGAGGAAATCCATCAAAGTCGACGGCATGTCAATCGGACGTCCGGAGCTCAAGTTATAAGTGTTTTCGCTCCGAGGGCCCGGTTGGTTTCGTGTACGAACCAACCCGGAAAAACCCAAAGTTCTCCGAAACCTTGAGTGTAATATACAGAAACGATCGTCTCGATCCAAGTATCGCATCGCAGCTGACGGTGCGTCGATCGGAGGTCCACAACCCATGCTATGGGCACAAGACCGAAAGAGGTCCGGAATAGGGGGTTAGGGCCCGGTCCGACCCGGCCCGATACACCCTAGGTCGGCCCGAACCGGGTCGACCCGACCCGGGTCCAGGTCCAGACCAATAGGGCACGGACCGGCCCGATGGGCGCGGCCCGACCTTGCCATCGCAGCCTTGCCTGGCGGCCCGTCCTGGCGCACTCGGCCTGGCCCGTGTGGCCAGGCGGCTCGGCCGTAACGGCCGAACGGAAAGTGGGGGGGGCGCTGCCCCCCTGTTTGGAAAACCGCGGCCCCCATGTGGGGGGCCGCTCCTTTGGCTGGCCGGGGGTTACGACCCCCAGTTCCTCGTTCGGCAAGCCCGGCTGGCCGGCCGTGCTGCTGCCGCAGGACCCCGCAGTCCCGCCCTCCTGCTCCGACGCCGGCGGCCGGTAGCCGGCCGCTGCTCCCTGCTCCGCCGCAGCCTTGGTCCGACCGGCGCGGCACGACGGCACCGCGCCCCTCCGGCGCGGCACGACGGCACCGCGCCCCTCCGGCGCGGCCCCGCTCTGGTCGCGGTGTCTTCGTGGTTCCCCGGTGCGGCGCGACGGTGCCACGCTCCTTTGTCGCGTTTCTCTCGTTTCTGTGCGGTGCGATGGCACCACGCCATCTCCGTCCCAATCCACAACGAAGGACATCAATAATAAGGGAGGGGTTCGGCCGTGTTTGTGCGGTCTGGACCCCTCCCCTTAATCGATAGCATGCGGCTAAAAGTTAACCGATGAACGCCCATAATTATTCAAGACATAAAACCAAACCCCTACCTCAAAGAAAAAGTTGAACGAAGGTTCGTCACGGAATTGAACGTCGCGGAAGAAGGCGTCACGGAAGGAGGATCGTCGGTGTCGTGGAGAAAAGATTCGTCGGCGTCGCGTCATCGATCTCCGAGGATGGAGTCTCTCACCGGCTTTGGAGAGGGAAGAAGACGGTACGATGAACTCCCCTTTGCGGTGACGGAGTTCTTCGTCAAAGGCTCAGCGTTCTTCACGTTCTTCGTCGTGGAAGAAGAACTTCAAGACTTAGAGAAAATCCTCTCCAAAATCCTCTCGCACAACCAAAAAAACACTAATAAAATAAGTGTTGCCTTATTTTATTACTCACGCCAAATGTTTTGAAATTCAAAAATGGAATCATTCAATTAATTGAATTAATTGAAAAGTTTAAATTGTCCAATTAAATAGGTGTTTAACATTTAGTTAAACGCAAGATTTGACTTTATTTAATGGGGGTGCGGGTGCGTTACCTAATTAAAGGAGGGGGTTTGAGGAAGTTGAAAAGGTGGGGCTCGTGTAGGCCCCACCCCACAAATATTCTACCTAGTGGAGTAGGATATAGTGGGTCCCATCCAATCACTTAGCTTAGGTTAAAATAAAATAAAATTGGTTGCACCATTTTATTTTTTATTCCTTTACTTAACCCAAATATTTAAAACCACACCCGAGAAAACACAACTCCGGAAAAGGTGTTCCTAAGAAATTACCGGTGCTGCGATTCCATCGGTGTCCTCAGATTTTGATTCCGAGAACCGGTTCAAAAGTTAGGAAAACCCGCTCGTTCGTTCACTGAACGTACCCGAGATAAACTTCAGAAAATGATTCCGGGCACACCGGGCCTCGGAATTAGGTGCCGTCAGAAACTGCATTCTTGTAAAATCCAAAAGAAAATTAAGAAAAAATTTCCCTTGAATTTTACAAGTCTATAAATTACTCCCACCTCAGGGATTTACGTCCCTGTAAAGATACATCATAAACTAGGGAAACAAATGTGGGTACTGAGCACGCATCTGATTCTCCCTCTCTCAAGTGCTCTCCTGGAGGTTCTCGTGTTGCCATCTGATCCACACTAGAGGAATCGACCATCCATGTAGGACCCACTCTTGTCGATCCTCAATTTCCATCGAGACCTCTTCAAAAGTCTCCCCATTATCAATGTCCAGCTCCCCATGGTCAATGATATGCGTCGGGTCGTGCACGTATCTCCTCAGCTGAGATACGTGGAAGACGTCGTGCACCCGGTGCAACTGAGGTGGTAGAGCCCGACGATAATCCACCTCGCCTATCCTACTGAGGACCTGGAATGGTCTGATGAAGCACAGAGATAACTTTCCTTCTCGGCCAAATCTCTGTAATCCACGTCGAGGTGAGACCCTCAAGAAGACGTGGTCACCATCCTCGAACTCCAGTGGCCTCCGCCTCCTGTCATCATAAGACTTCTTCCAGCTTTGAGTTGTCCCCATCCGCTCCTGGATGACCTGGACCTTCTCTGTCGTGGCCTAGACCATCTCTGGTCCCACAAGTGCTGACTCCCCAGGGTCCGTCCAGTACAGTGGTGATCTGCAAGGTCGTTCGTACAATGCCTCGTATGGTGCCATCCCGATGGTGGAGTGGTAACTGTTGTTGTACGTGAAATCCACCAAGGGTAGGTGATCCTCCCAACTGCGACCAAAGTTGAGGACACATGCACGGAGCATGTCCTCGAGAGTCTGAATGGTCCTCTCCGTCTGACCATCCGTCTAAGGGTGAAAGGCGGTGCTCAGACATAGTTGTGTCCCGAATTCCTCCTGCAACCCCTTCCAAAGATAGGAAGTAAAGCGATCATCTTGATCGGAGACGAGAGATGATGACACACCATGAATCCGTACAATCTCTCAAACGTAGAGACGTCCCAAGCTCTCCACTGAGCCCTTCTCTCTGATGGGTAAGAAGTGAACCGACTTGGTGAGTCGGTCGACAATCACCCAAATGGAGTCGTGACCTCTGGAAGTGCGTGGAAGTCCAGTCACGAAGTCCATAGATATCTCGTCCCACTTCCACTCCGGGACCTCCAAAGGTTGTACCAAGTCGGCTGGTACCTGGTGCTCTGCCTTCACCTACTGACAGGTGAGGCATCGAGAAATGAACTTTTCCACAACCTTCTTCATACCCGACCACCAGTGCTATCGTCTGAGGTCCTGGTACATCTTCACCACTCCTGGATGTACCATTAAAGGGGAAGTGTGAAACTCCCTCAGCACCTCCTCCTGTAAAGAAGCCGGTACCATGGTACGTCCTCTGAAAAGGATGATGTGCTCTCCTCCCATAGAGAATCCATCAGGTGCCTGCCCTGAGGATATCTGTGCACGCCACGTCTCACAGTCATCATCCCCACGCTGTGCCTCTATGACCTGTTGTAGAAGTGGAGGAGTGACTGTGAGTGACTACAGAAAGTCTTCCCCATCACTATCCATGAAGGATATCTGTAAAGCGGATAGCTGCTCTATCGCCTCCCCAAGTAGTTGAATGCCCATCCTCCTATTGAGAGCATCGGCTACTACGTTACCCTTTCCAAGAGTATAGACTATCTCAAAGTCATAGTCCTGTAAGAACTCGAGCCATCACTTATGTCTCAAGTTTAGGTCCTTTTACGAGAAGTTGTACCTGAGACTCTAGTGGTCAGAGTAGACTATAAAGCGCTCGCCCATCAGATAGTGTCGCCACATCTTCAGAGCGAAGACCACTACTGCTAACTCCAGGTCATGGGTAGAGTAGTTCTGCTCATTCCGCCTCAACTGACATGATCCGTAGGCGATCACAGCCCGTTCCTACATTAGGACACATTCGAGTCCGGTTCCTGATGCATCGCAGTAGACTACATACCCTACTCCTTCCTCTGGTAGCCTCAAGATAGGCGCATTGGTCAATCTCTGTCTCAGCTCCTGGAAGCTCTGCTGACATCTGTCTGACCATACAAAGGGTTTACCCTTCTTCGTCAAAGCTGAGAGTGGTGCCGCAACACTGGAAAAGTCTGGCACAAATCTTCGGTAGTACCCAGCTAGCCCCAAGAAACTCCTCACCTCCGTTACGCTCCTGGGTGGATCCCAAGCTAGCATTGCCTCGATCTTCGCAAGATCCACCGCAACTCCCGCCTCAGAGATGACGTGTCCCAAGAAGTGGACCTCACGTATCTAGAACTGACACTTAGAGAGCTTTCCATAAAGCTGGTTCTCTCGGAGTGTGTCTAGTATAACCCGTAAGTGGTAGGCATGCTCCTCCTCAGTGGTCGAGTATATCAAAATGTCATCAATGAAGACCACGAAAAATCGATCGAGGTATGGCTGAAAGATCCTGTTCATGAGGCCCATGAACTCTACTGGAGCATTGGTTACGCCGAATGGCATAACCAAGAACTCATAGTGTCCATACCGACATCTGAAGGCCGTCTTTTGCACGTCCTCGTCCCGAACTCTGAGCTGATGATAGCCTGACCTGAGGTCTATCTTCGAGAACCACTGTGCTACCTTGAGCTGATCGAAGAGGCCGTCAATCCTCGGTAGCGGATACTTGTTCCTCACGGTCACCTGGTTCAAGCGATGATAGTCGATACACAGTCGCAGGCTCCCGTCCGCCTTCTTGGCAAACAATATCGGGGAAGCCTAAGGAGAAACACTGGGTCGGATGAATCCCTTGCCCTGCAAGTCCTCCAGCTATACCTGTAGCTCTCGAAGCTCGGCGGGAGCCATCCAATATGCTGGGGTGGACATCGGGGCTGTCCTGGGGTACAAGTCAATATAAAAGTCTACCTATCTGTGAGGAGGTAGTCCTGGAACGCCATCGGGAAAAACATCTGCATACTGATCCACCACTGCAGGTAATCTCGGACTCCGCACGTCAACTGCTCCTAGGATGAGGCTAGCCAACTGATGAGTGATGGGTTGTCCCGTCCTCTACTTGAGTCCATCCTGCGCTGCAAAGGCACCCTTCTCGCCGGTGAAGGTGAACCTACTCCCATCGGTGCGAACACATCGCACCTTGTGCCTAATGCAGTCAATCTGAGCATGGACTGTAGATAACCAATCCATGCCCAAGATGACATCATAAGGCCTCGACGTCGCTACAAGAAGATCCCAGCTGAAGCTATCACCTCCTAGAGTAATCTCACACTGCCGTCACCAGTGCGTAATCTTTGAGTCTACTTCTGTAGGATTCTCTAGCCGTAAGGATCGAGCCAACGACTCCGTCGAAATCTCTGTGCTCCGAACAAGGGCAGCGGAAATGAAAGAATGAATCGCTCTTGTGTCTATAAGAACTGCAGCAAGGGTGGAATAGACATAGATAGTACCTCGAATCATCTCAGGCACACCGTGGTCGTAGGCCTCCGCTGCCTGAAGCTGTGCCTGTCTTTGCCCGCCTGCTCCCTATGGTCGGGGTGGACCTCCTGGTGGTGGTGGTGGTAGAGCCTCAAAGCGTCGCCCACCACCTGCTGCTCGGCCAGCTTCTCTGCCTCGTCCGCCTGCTCCCTGCGGACCGCCACGGTCGACCCTCTACCTTTGCCTGGGTGGTCCCTCAACCGTCTGCTGCTCCTCCGCACGGCGGGTCGGGAAGTCACGAGCCATGTGGCCCTACCCGTCGCATGCGTAGCACTGTCTGCCTCTCGAAAGACTGGCTCAGCGCTGTGTGCCCCGCACCTCTGAGCCAGTGTCCTGAGGTCATCCGCCTGAGGGTCTAGTCCGCCTGGACCCATGTTTCATCTATCGACTGCCAGCTGCAGAAGACTCTGCTACGTGCCGCCCTGCGGTAGGTCTCGCTGTTGATGTAGGCTCAGCAAGAAAGCTCTCGATGAGAAGGGCTCTCTCCAGTACCCCTGCTTGTGTCAGAATGCTGAGGGAGATCAGCGATGCCTTGATATCATGCCTCAATCCCTGCTCGAATGTCCAGGCCCAGAAGAATGGGTCACGTACCATGTCCGTCGAATAGCGCGAGAGATCGGTAAATCTCGTCGAGTACTGGGCGACCGACAAGCTGCCCTGCTGCAGTTGTAGTAGCTCCTGGATGTGCACCGCACAGAGGGTGGATGGGACGAACTCTGAGCGTAAGAGGCTCTCAAAGTCCGTCCAGAGGAGAGATGCCTCGTCGTGCACCTAGAGCATCAAGCTCCACCATCTGCCTGCTTCCACGTGTAGGAGACTCGCTGCAAGGATCACCACGAGGTCTGGTGGTGTTTCTACCAATCGGAAAAATCGTACAACTGCCTCCAGCCAATCCTCGGCTGCCTGGGGGTCCGTCTCCCCGCGGAACCTGGGCGGTCTCTGACGCTGAAACTCGTGCAGTGCACTAAGGCGACGTGCACTATCAGCGGCTGGGGCTGGTAGCATCGGTGGCTCGGCGGGTAGAGGTACTGCCGGTGCCTCTTCTATCAAAGGGCCCTGTACCGAGGCCTCATCGCTCGGTGGGCTGTCGTCACGTACAAAACTCGGAACCCTAGCTAGATGTCGTCGTGGGGCCATCCTGAAAAGAGACAGGTGCACCACGGTCAAACATTATACCTGGTAAGCTGACACAAAGTAATCACAAAGAAAACTTGAAACACACATGCAATCAATGTTTTCGTGCATTGAGTCGGAAATCAGAATTCAGGGTCCTGGTATACAGATACGTTGGCCACCGCACCAACACTAGACTCCCTGGACTGATAACCACACTCAATACCCTTAACACTATTGCTTCACATAGAATAAAAAAAATTAGAGTCTAGAGTTATATGGTAGAACCGAACTCCTTTGATACCAATTTGTCATGACACGACCTCAGGGCTCGTGCCGTGACTACCCAAAGCCCACCTTCTATAGGCCAGGGGCTGGCGACTATCACCAAGGCGTAATTCCCGATAAAATAAGGGAAGGCATTGCCTTTATAAAGTAAACAAACACCATAGAGTAAGCAAGCAGAAGAAAACACTAAGTAAAATTGGGTACAAAAGTAAGTGCGGAAAAGTATGTGGGCCAGAATACAAACCCAAACTGAAAGTAAAGTACAACTGAAAGTAAATCTGCAACGTCGTGTCGTCCACAGGAAGTCCCACCTGAAGGGTGGGTACAGATAGCCTCCTCAGCTCCACGGGTCCAGTCGTCCGCTCCGTGTACGTCCCGCCCAGCGGTCCACCTCCAGGTACCGACTTGCTCCACAAGCCTCCACCACGATCAGCGTTGTCCGTCGTCTGCATCCAACACAATGTAGTGCGGGCATAGCCCATGCAGGGGTGATTATAAGCTACTCAGTAGGGACCCCGAGACCTCCTAAGGTCTCCTAGAATCCAAAAAGGATAATCCAAAAAGGAAAGATACAATCACGAAGTAACATCCAACACTACTTAGGTATATGCCCATACATATACCTAAGTCATCAATTTCAGTTTGGCTCTAGCATCCGAGCCCAAGTTCAAACATGTCCACACATGATAGCACAACACAATCCACATAGGAAAGAAAGTCAATCATATCGAAGATAATGATTGAAAGTCAAGACTCATCTCACATAAGTATACTTCTTCGTAAGACGATAAAGATGGTCAGATATAGCCACTGATTCATCTAAGCCGTCGGACCCACAAAGGATTGATAGGTACTAATCCCCGCAATGACCCACAAAGGATCGATAGGTACTAACCCCCGCAATGACCCACACAGGATCTGACCCACACAGGATCGGTATGCGATGGACCACATAGGACCGCTGAGCACTGACCCACACAGGATCTGATCCACACAGGATCGGTAGGCACTGACCCACAGAGGATCGCTGAGTGCTGTAGTCATCGCTGTCGAACCCACGGAGGATTCCCGTACAGTCTTCATCGTCGTCGTAGTCGCAGCCAGCTCTAGGGTTCCCGCACACAGCAAGCTCGTTTCGGGAGGGTCTGCTCCACGAGCCGAGGGGCTGATACATCAACTGACAAAAGTCCGGAGGTGATGTATCCCAAAGTTCTGTATCGTCAACAGGAACTCAACGTGACAAACGGCGTGTCAATCGGACGCCCAGACTGAGAGTTATTGGCTTTTTCGTCCCAGGGGCCCGGTTGGTTTTTAAGTCAAAACCAACCTGGCCGTACTCCAACTACATCCAAACCTCAAGCATAGTAATCCAAAAGGTTTGTCTCACTAAGAGTAAATCCATCAAATTCAACGGCACGTCAATCGGACGCCCGGAGCTCAAGTTATAAGCGGTTTCGCTCCGAGGGCCCGATTGGTTTCGTGTACGAACCAACCCGGACGAACCCAAACTTCTTTGAAACCCTGTGTGTAATATATTGAAACGACCGTCTTGATCCAAGGATTTCATCGCAGCTGACGGTGCATTGATCGGAGGTCTGTAGCCCAAGTTATGGGAAAAAGACCAAAAGAGGTCCGGAATAGGGGGTTCGGGCCCGGTCCGACCTGGACCGATACCCCCGGGTCGGCCCGAACCGGGTCGAACTGACCCTGGTCCGGGTCCGGCCCGGTGGGCGCGGCCCGGCGTGCTCGGCCTGGCCGGCGTGGTCAGGCGGCTCGACCGTAACTACCGAGCGGAAGGGGGGGCGCTGCCCCCTGTTTGGAAAACTGTGGCCCCCATGTGGGGGGCCGCTTCTTCGCCGGCCGGGGGTTACGACCCCCGGTTCCTCGTTCGGCCGGCCCGGCTGGCCGGCTGTGCTGATGCCGCGGGACCCCGCGGTCTTTCCCTCCTGCTCCGGCGCCGGCGGCCGGTAGCCGGTTGCCGCTCCCTACTCCGCTGCGGCCAAAGGTCACAGCCTTGGTCTGACCGGCGCGACGTGACGGCGCCGCGCCCCTCCGCCACATCCCTGCACCGGCCGCGGTGTCTTCGTGGTTTCCCGGCACGGCGCAATGGTACCGCGCTCCTTTTCCGTGGTTCTCTCATTTTCACGCGGTGCGACGGCCGCCATCTCCGTCCCAATCCACAACGAAGGACATCAATAACAAGGGAGGGGGGTCGTCCGTGTTTGTGCGGTCCGGCCCCCTCCCGTTAATCGATAGCATGTGGCTAAAATTTAACCGATGAACACCCATAATTATTCACAACATAAAACCAAACCCCTACCTCGAAGAAAAAGTTGAACGAAGGTTCGTCGCGGAAGAAGGCGTCGCGGAAGGAGGATCGTCGGTGTCGCGGAGAAAAGATTCGTCGGTGTCGCGTCATCGATCTCCGAGGATGGCATCTCTCACCAGCTACGGAGAGGGAAGAAGACGATACGATGAACTCCCCTTTACGGTGACGGAGTTCTTCGTCGAAGGCTCGGTGTTCTTCTTCATGGAAGAAGAACTTCAAGACTTAGAGAAAATCCTCTCCAAAATCCTCTCGCACAACCAAAAAAACACTAATAAAATAAGTGTTGCCTTATTTTATTACTCACGCCAAATGTTTTGAAATTCAGAAATTGAATCATTCAATTAATTGAATTAATTGAAAAGTTTAAACCGCCCAATTAAAGAGGCGTTTAACATTTAGTTAAATGCAAGAGTTGGCTTTATTTAATGGGGGTGCGGGTGCGTTACCTGATTAAAGGATGGGGTTTGAGGAAGTTGAAAAGGAGGGGATCGTGTGGGCCCCACCCCACAAATATTCTACCTAGTGGAGTAGGATATAGTGGGTCCCACTCCAACCACTTAGCTTAGGTTAAAATAAAATAAAATTTGTTGCACCATTTTATTTTTTATTCCTTTACTTAACCCAAAAATTTAAAACCACACCCGAGAAAATGCAACTCTGGAAAAGGTGTTCCTAAGAAATTACCAGTGCTGCAATTCCATCGGTGTCCTCAGATTTCGATTCCGAGCACCAGTTCAAAATTTAGGAAAACCCGCTCATTTGTTCACTGAATGTACCCGAGCTAAACTTCAAAAAACGATTCCGGGCACACCGGGCCTCGGAATCAGGTGCCGTCAGAAACTACGTTCTTGTAAAATCCAAAAGAAAATTAAGAAAAAATTTCCCTTCAATTTTACGGGTCTTTATAGGTAAATCATTCACAACATGTGCCCAGTATATGGCTTCTACCTAGTAGTCATTTCAAAGTGTGTACATCAATTACACAAAGAGTAAGTGCCTAGAGAGCAGAAAAAACTATAGGGTTTTATGTTGAAAATTACAAAAAATCCATGACTTCACAATTATAGGTATCCTTTTAAATTAATGATCTACAATACTTTTCAAATGAAAAATGAAACCAAAATAAAATATTAGAACATACATGTCATAAAGGTAACAGGGTGTTACAATCTCTCCACCATAAAATATTTTTTCCCAAAAAAGTACTCAATATCCTAGATCTAAAAATAGATAAGGTCACTAATATATCATCAACGACTCCCACTCCCATGTCTCAAGGAAATCCTGTATTTATTTCCATAGTACTCGGACCAGGGGGGATCGTTTTTCTACACAGTACCTTATCCTAGAGATCCATAATATAAATTGGTTGCTCAACCAAAGTGGCATCAGTTTTAAGATTTACATTCTCCCACTTAATCACATGTAAAGGATTTCGTATATACCTCCTCAATAAGGAAACATGAAGCACATCATTGATAGAAGTTAAAGTAGATTGAAATTCTAACTGGTAGGACACCCTCCCTTGTAGATAAGCAATCTCAGAGGAGACAACAAGCCTAAGTTCCAATTTACCCTGCTTAACCAAACCATGATGTCCTAAGCAAGGTGAAACTTTTACAAAAACCTGATACCCTAGACACAAACTCCAGTGGCCAACAACAATTGTCCTAATAAGATCTTTGACAACTATATTCCATGATCACATGACTTTGAATCAACTGCACCATCTTTGTTGTTTCCTCAACTAGACATAGCCCAACCAAGGACCACTCTCCCAACCCTACCCAACATAAGAGATATCGACATATCCTCCCATACAAATCCACAAAGGGATCCATCCTGGTCAAAGCCTGATAACTATTATTATAGTAAAACCCAACCAAAGAAATCTTACTGTCCCAAGATCCACCAAAATCAAGCACACAATCTCGAAGTATTTCCTCAAGAACATGGATAACCATCTATGTCTGTCCATCCATCTGTGGATGCTAATTTGTAAAAAAATTCAAATGGGAACATATTTCCTCCTGCAAACCATTCCATAATCTAGATGTGAAACTTGATTCCTTATTAGAAATAATTGTGGAGGGAACCTCATGAAGTCTCACAATCTCTCAAACATATAATCCCCCAAGATATTCCACTTTCATTATTTTCTTTATTGGTATTAAATTATCTAATTTAGTGATTCTATCAATAATCACTCAAATTGCATCCTTCCCACTAGGATTCCATGGTATACTAATGAATAAATACATGGAAATTTCATCCCATTTCCATATCAGAATAGGTAAAGGCTACAACAAACATGTAGGTATGTAGAGTTCCAACTTAAAACTTTTGACAAGTGAGACACCACAATACAAAATCTATAATTGATCGACTCATCCTTGGCCACCATTACTGACGTCTCAAATTGTGGTACATCTTTGTGGTCCTTGGGTGCACATACCAATATGAATGGCATCCACCATCTAACAACTCCTATCTTAGGGAATAAAGAAAAACCAACCTACTATAGAAGCACAAATATCCACCGGGAGACTGAGACCACTTGCTTGAGGTCTACCCACTATTTAATATTTATCCTAAGAATCATCTCTCAGTTTATATCATATTATCAAGTAAAAATAAATCAATAAACGATGAGTTATCCATTATCAAATCCAAGAACCATTGTCTACAAACCCCCCTCACTCCTAATATTTTCTAGGAAAACAAACTCATTAGAGACCACTCTTCAATTGATTCCATCACCACTTGGATCTGAACTCTTCTACTAAGCACATTAGCAACCATGTTTCCATTCCTAGGGATATATATGATATCAAAATGAAAATTCTAATGATACTCAACCAAGAATCTCTGTTTAAAGTTTAGATCCCTCTGAATGAAAACATACTTCAAGGTTTTGTTATCAGAATACATTGTAAATCTCTCCACAACAAGATAGTGACACTACATCTTGAGTTCATGTATAACCATTGCCAACTCAAGATCATGGTTAGGGTAGTTCTTCTCATGAGGGTGTAATATCCATGAGACACAAGCCACCACAAGTTTCCCTTACATTAAGTCACATCCCAAACCTGTACTAAAGGCATCACATAAAACATCATAACTAGAACCTATTTATGGGAGAATCAACACTGGTGTTGAATTCAACCTCACTTTCAACTCCTCAAAATATCTCTGACATTTGTCTTCCCACTCAATATTTACACCCTTACAAGTCAAATATGTCTTCGGAGATGCAAGCTTGGAGAAGTCTCAAAAAAACTGCCTCTAATAACCATCCAACCCCAAGAAGATTTAGATCTCAAACACATTTCTAGGATTTTACTAGGAAATAACTGCCCACACCTTTTTAGGATCCATTGAGACACCCCTCTCAGATATCACATGCCTTAGTAACCTCACCTCTTAGATCCAAAACTCACACTATGAAAGTTTTCTAGAGAGATGATTTCCTTTCAAGGTTCAAATAATGGCATCCAAATGGTCCACATGTTCATCCTATGACTTGGAGTATATCAAGATATAATATATTAACATGAAAACAAGATTCCAAGAACTGATGGAATATATTTTTCATCAAATCCACAAATGTCGTAGGAGAGTTAGTGATTCAGAATGGCATAACCAAGAACTCTAAATGCCCATATCGAACCTAAATTGATGTCTTGGGTATGTCCTCATATCAGAATCTCAATTGATGGTACCCTGACCGCACGTCAATCATAGAAAACCAACAATCCCATCTAATCTGATCAAAGAGATCATCAATTCTTGGTAAAGGATACTTATTCTTAACAGTCACCCGATTCAACTTTTTATAGTCAATACAAAGCCCGAGACCTCTACCTTCCTTCTTATAAAAGAGAATAAGTGAAGCTCATGGTGACACTTCAGGAAGAATAAGTCATTTCTCCTCCAATTCATCAAGTTGTAACTTAAGTTCCACCAACTTAGCAGGTTCCATTCAATAATGTGGCATAGAAATGGGCATCATTCCAGTGGCTAGGTCAATAGTAAACTTGACCTCTCTCTATAGAGTAAAACTAGAAAAATCATCAGAAAAGACATCTGGGTATGCACACACAACATATGGTAGTTGACCACCCAATAAATGATAACCTCCATCAAGAAACATTTCTGAATGGAATGAGATTGTACCAACATAAGGAACAACAAGACCTTCCCTTTATGATGTAGAGTCCCACTCACTTGGAAAACTTTAGTGACCCCATCAGTAGATAAGAACTATACCCGATGGTGATAATAGTATACTTTTCCTTTCATGTTGATCATCCAATGCATGTCAATAATCAAGTCGTAGATATCAAGATCAATCACTAAGAAGTCTCAAACCTCCTCAATGTCGCCGATCACCACCCAACATATGGGGTACTTGAAACCTTGTTGAGAAAGATTTCCTAAAGCCATGGAAAGATCAATAATGGCATGATCTCCAAACTCAAACCCAACACATCAACCAACTTTGAAGATATAAAATAATGAGTGGCACATGTATCAAACAAAGCTAGCATCATAAAAGATAAAATAAACATCGTGCCTCTAACAGTAGATGGCCCTTCTTTAGATTCCTCTGGTGCACACCCTGTCGCATAAATTTGTCTAGAATTATCCACCTGAATATCCCCCTTTCCCTAATAATGATACCCACCACCCTTGGGAACATCAATTTGAACCTGCAGTCTTTTGGTGAAAGTGGATTCAGCCTTACTGCCTTGGGGAATCTTGTCACAGAAATGTTTTAGATGGCCAAATCACCCATAAAGATGAAAAGTCCTATGAGTCTTCGTACAATGAGGCATGGTATAACCATTACTCTCACACTTGTAGTAGATAACCTATTGTTTCACTCAAGAATCCCCTAAAACTAGTCCTACAAAAATTTGACCATTCTTTCACTTCCTTTTCTGACTAGAAGAAGTACCTTGGCTAACCCGTGCTCCAACTGAAGCTCCGCCCAAACATGTCCTTCCAGCTATGTATACCTCATCCAAAGTTTCTTTATCCACTAACTCCAAAAATTTTGGAAGGCACAAAATAACTAATATTGATCGAATATTGTCTCTCAACCCCATCTCGAACCCTCAAGCCTTTAAGTAATCATTAGTGACAATCTGTAGTCGCTGTAATAGTGGGTTCCCTAGACCCAACTACACAGTACATTTGATTACAATATCATGTATATAGTTATATATACTTGATGTAATCTTATCATTATCGATTAGACTTTTTTATGTCCACTATTGAAATTGTAATGTCCATAGATTAATTTTCATATCAAAAGGTTACAGTAAATCCCATGCTATAATGAGAATATTGAGATACTATGAAATTAATCTTAAACATATGTCATATGGTATAGATACATATTACAAACTGGAAACAATAGATGTATGACTATTAGGTGTTAGGGGATCATAATCACATAGACTTATTCTCATGAAGTTTTCACTTGGTGATCTCTAACAGTGAGATCATGAGGATAGACCCACCAATAGGAACTCCACATGTTTTGGGTGTCATTGAATATTCCTATCTACGGACATGTGTAATGGCCTCCTGAATTGTGTTCATTTCCAATATGTTTCATTTGATCATGTACTTTGATGCCAAGCAATAACCATGATAATGAAATCATGGAGAGGTAACTTATGTTGGGTGAGTCATTGGTGGTATGACATTGGTTGAATGGTCAAGAAAGGATGTGTCACTTCCAATTTAAGGAAGTAATATATCGTGTGCCTGGTTGATTAGGATGGTGCACCTTGATATATCCATGGTCATGGTAGTCCAAGGTAAATCCATCTAGTTAGATCAACAAATAATAAAGAAATAAAAGTACAATGATATGGGAGTGCATCCTACTTTATGAGATATTAAAGACAAAAAGATTATATTACACAGTGTGTGTTCATAAGTTGGTTTTCATTTCTATGAATATCATTATCTATTTAGGGGCCTTGATTGGTTTCTAGACTCTGTTCTTGGTCTGTGAGTATTATTCACTACTATTGAGAAAAGGGCCTAGAGGATCACACACAATAGCATATTCGAAAGTCTTCTCTATTCTGGTGAATATGAATTTTGGACCTGGTGTGCCACGCCCCTGGGGTCCAGGTTTTTGTCAGAGATATACGATCCCCAAATGAATAAATAAATTCACATTATTCAAGTTAATAATAATTGGTATTTAATTTATTTATTATGCAATGTATTATTTTAATGAATATTAGTTTAAAATATTCAAGAATCATTTAATATTTGTGGGAATGATGAGTCGATTTAATGGTTCGGGTTTTATCACGTAATATAATTATTATATTACAAGAAAGTGATAAAAATGTAAATGATATTTATGATTCAGTTTAGTAGTCATAATATATTATTTATTTAGTGAGAAATAAATATTTAGGTATCGGTTGTTTATACGCGATATTTATCTCCCCCTATAAATAAGAGAAAGGAAGCACTCTCTAAAAACTATTTGTTGTTTGAATGGTGAGAGATTCTCTCTATACTCTCCCTCTCTATTGATTCCTAAAGAGAGACACTCTAGTTCCAAGCACTCGATCATAGTTCTTCTTTATGGATCGATGGAACAGAGAAGTGGTGATGGTCGAGATGTTGAAGGTGTCGTTGGAACTCTATGCTAGCACCTAGATTCAGATGATCAACGTTCCTGTAGACTTTCGAAGTGCGTGCAGATGATCTAGAGGGATTTGACTTTGGATCCTTCAAGCCACGATCACCAATGACGAGCAGATGTCGAGCACGGCTTCAGATTGAACTAGGTACTTCTATAGTTTATTTTTGTACTTAAATTATTCATGTGATGATCCACTGGCTAATATCTAGAAGCGATTCACCATCAACAACATAATCATGTCGATTGTTGATGTCAAATTTTAAAAAACCCATTTTTGGAGCTTCCATTGCATTCTCGGTACCTCTTCAATTGATATCAGAGCAAGCACGTGAAAAGTTAATTCAATTGAAAAATTAAATTTGCATTGAATTGTGAAGAGGGTGTCATTACAGTCCCAATTGCGCGGACGGTTTTTCAATCCATCCTTGTATAGCTAGTTTGCGGCCATCCAAAGTTTTCAGTTCGGATTGAATCATGTTTTTGACGGGTTTTAATTCAAATAACACACACACACACACACACACACATATATATATATATATTAAATATATGTTCATATACCCATAAACAACTGGTAGAAATATTTTATGTTAACTCCAGACATCGTACATAATTATGTTGCCCAAAATAGAGAAATCGAGGTGATAAAATTTTCTTCAATAAAATTTAAAAAATTTAAGGAAAAGATGATTAATCTATTTGTTAAGTGGTTCAATAAAAACCCAGAAAAAAAATATGCGGAAGTTTTTGGGTGGCTGGGTGTTGTTTTCTAATTTTATCGTCTCCAATACCTCTATTTACAGGATGGTTCGGTGATATGGGGGGATGTTGACACGTGTTCTTTTTACAGGTGGCAGCATCCGGTCTGTTTGGGGCGATGGAGGGCAGTTTCATCTCAAAGATGAATGGGGGTGCGTGCAAAATTTCCCGGGCTCCGCGCCAGGTATTTGGCCATTTGGGCAGGGCGAGACGAGGTCGAGGTTCCGATAGGGTGAGAGTTATGGAGTAGGGCAGCGTTGCGTCTCTCTGGTGCATTTTCGTTCGGGTTCGAGCAGGGCGAGACTCGTTTGGGGTTCAGGCATGGAGAGAGTTGTGGAGTGGGTCGGCATTGCGGTGCACTAGTGCATTTTCATTCGCGTTTCGGGTAAGGCGAGACACTCGTTTGAGATTTCAAAGTTCTCCTTATAATGGATAGTGATGAAGGTATTGTGGGTGAGTTTATTTGATGTAATTTTTTGTTGATTTTGTTGTAAATCTATCGAACGATGTTTTGGTGCTCTGGTTCATTTTCGTTAAAAGTAATATATAGTTTTATTGCATTGCGGCCCTTCCAGTGGTGGTTTTTGCCCTGGATTTTGCAGTGAAACATCCACTTCATGTCTAAGTTCCTCTCGATGTCAAATGGAGGTTCTACTGAAAGTTCCCATGATATATAGTTTTGTTGCATTGTGGCGCTCCCAATGGTGGTTTTTGTCTGGGTTTTTGAAGTGAAACTTCCACTTGATATCCAAGTTCATCTCAATGTTTACTGGAGGTTCCACTACAAGTTCCACTAGAAGTTCCACTGCAAGTTCCATTGGATGTTCCATAGGATGTTGCACTGGATATTCCACTGGATGTTCCACTAGATGTTCCACTGCAAGTTCTTGTGCTCTATAGTGTTGTTGAATTGCGGCACTTTCAATTGTTTTTTCCATGGTTTTTGCAGTGAAACTTCCACTTGATGTTCAATTTCGTCTCCACGTCCACTCTAAGTTCCATTGGAAGTTCCACTGGAAGTTCCACTGGAAGTCCCACTGGAAGTCCCACTGAAAGTTCCACTAGAAGTCCCACTGGAAGTCCCACCCGAACTTCCACCCAAACTTTCATTCAAACTTCTACTGGATAATATATTTTATTTATATATATTTGTAACTTCCAGTGGAACTTCCACTAGGACTTCCACCTGAATTTCCACGGGAAGTTCAACCTGTAGTTCCACCTGAAGTTCCACCGAAATTTCCATAGGATGTTCCACTAGAACTTCCAGTAGAAATTCTAGTGGAAAATATATTTTATAATTTTTTAAATGGATTAAATCCTATTATAAAGTTAATGTACATTTTCAAATGGATTAAATCCTATATTTTATACATTTTCAAATGGATTAAATCCTATTATAAAGTTAATTTAATTTTCTTGAACTATTATTTTTTGTTGCAGGGTGTTGAAATGTTGTTTATGGTGATGTGGATGTTGTAGCGGCTTCTACTAAACCAGTTGTAGGGATGAAGTTCAAGTCACTTGATGAAGCACAATGTTTTTATGTCATAGATGGGGGAGTAAATGGCTTCAGTGTATGCCAAAAATACTCTAATAAAAGGAGAAAGGATAAATCAATTGTCACATAAATCCTTTATGCATGTAGCAAAGAAGGTCATAGGAAGATTGAAAAACGTGATAGCATGGTGAAATTTCCTTGGGATGAGATACGTACAGGTTACCTGGCTAGAATGGGGGTTAGTTTATTATCTTCTGGGAAATATGCATGTACTATATTTGTTGAAGAGCATAATCATCCCTTGCATAGGCCCGAATCAATTTATATGTTGATGTCCCAATGAAAAATAACAGAAGCACAAGCAGCTGAGTTAGATGTGAATGCTTCTTCGGGTATTAAACCAAATGATGCTTTCTCGTTGGCGACAGCTATTGTAGGGGGAGAGATGTTATTAGGTACATGCGTGTTGATCATTTGAATTTTTTAATGTCTAAACAGGAAAGAGATTTTCTTCATGGTGATGCATGTTGCATGTTAGAGTACCTGGAAAGACAAAGTCAAGATAATCCATCATTTGTTTATACGATGCAGTTTGACATGAATGGTAAAATTAGTAATATTTTCTGGGTTGATCCAAAAATGAGAACAGATTATGAGTTTTTTGGAGATTTTTTTGTGTTTGACACCACTTTTAGCACTAATAAAGAGTACATGCCATTAGGTGTTTTTGTGGGGTTCAATCATCATCGGGAGATTGTTGTTTTGGGGGAAGCTTTGTTATATGATGAAACAGTGACTTCATTTTCTTGTTTGTTTCGGAAATTTTTATAAGTGCATCACATAAAGTGTCTTCAAACTATTTTTACAGATCAAGATGCGTCAATGGGAAAATCCATTTCTGTAGTTTTAGTGGGAACTCGACATTGCCTTTGTTCATGGCATTTGATGCAAAATGTCATTAAGCATTTAGGTAATTGAATGAAAGATGGATCTATTTCTCTAACTAGATTTTAAAAGTGTATGTTTGAATACCATAGTTCAATTTAGTTTGATAAGGAGTGGTCTTCCCTTATAGCAGAATATGGGGATGGGAAATCGCAGTGGCTAGATGATGTTTTTGTATTGTGAGAAAAGTGGGTGCATTGCTATTTGAAAGATGCTTAAACATTGGGTATTTGCAGCACTCAATTAAGTGAAAGTTTTAATGGATTTCTTAAAGATTATGTTCATCAAAAGTTAAGTGTTGTTGATTTCTTTAAGCAGTTTGAGCACTTGTTGGAAAAAAATCGGTATCGTGAAACAAAGGCAGAATTTGAGATGCGGGAGAAGTTGCCTCGTAATCTTTACCCTTACCATGCTTTGATGTGATAGGTTTCTACTAGATATACACCTAAATTATTTGATTTATTTCAGCATTAATATCAATTGGTTGGTGCTTTTTTTTTGATATCTTGTATTGAAATTGGAGTTCAATTCAGTTATGTTATTGGAATGGTTCATTGTGAAGATTAATTCCATGTATCATATGAAGCTTCAAATGAAGTTGTTGAATGTTCTTGTCGAAAGTTAGAGTCTGTTGGGTATCTTTGTTCTCATGTTTTAAATTATTTTGATCGGCTTGATGTGAGAGAAATACCTAAAAAATATATTTTTGGGGGATGGACCCGATTGGCTAGAAATATTTTGATGTTCAAAGGATCTTCTGTTGAGGTAAATGCTGATAGAAAATCAGTTGTAGCAAAACATTACAAAGATTTATCATGAATGGGAATGAAGTTAATTATTGTAGCTTGTGAGACAGATTCGGGTTATGACGTTGCCTTCTCAAATTTCAGTAATTTTTCAAAAGAGTTATCTATCATAAATACATCAGCGGATAAAGTTAATGGTTGTGCTAGTTCAGACAAAATTTTTAGAAATGATTCTTTTAAAAAGAATCCAAACAGGAAAGGGGGAGATAGATTGAAAAGATTTTTAGACAATGGCTGCCGAAAGGGGAAACAGTTGAATAAAAAAAATAAGCCTACTGCTATGATGACTGTATGAATTCATATTATGATGCATTTCATTTATAAGAGAAGTTATTTATTGTTAATATGTTTTCTAATATCATTATTGTTTGCACACAGGGAGTCAAGGAGCAATCAAGATCCGAATTTTTTGTTCGAGCTAGAAAAACAGTTTCACATGTAATTTTTTTATGAGCATTTTTTCCCATAACCGTTTGTAATTCTGAACTTCTTATGTTACAGGAAGACTTGTCCACCAATTTGGAACTTCATCTTGGGAGGTAGATTGCTGGGATAACATTGGAAGAGGCCGATTAGTGTAGACAACATTGGATGGGAGTAGTTTTTTAAATTCTAATGACTGAATTGAAAAAGATATAGCCTGTATCCAGTTTCGGTTGTAATGGATTGGTAGTGGGATTGAGATACTTCATGAAATTGTAATTGTGTTGTATTCATTTGTTCTATCTGGAACTATAAAGATGTGATAAATCCAGGTTCTACAATTCTGGATGCATTTTTTCTATGAGGATGTGGTAGTATTTGACAATCCACTTTTGGTTGTAATGGATTGGGATTGGGATACTTCACGAAATTATAAATGTGATGTTTTCATGTGTTCTATATGGAACTATAAAGATGTCATAAATCCAGGTTGTACAATTCTGCATGCATTTGTTTCTTGAGGATGTGGTAGTATTTGACAGTCCACTTTTCATTGTAATGGATTGGCAGTGGGATTGAGATACTTTACGAAATTGTAAATGTGTTGTATGCATGTGTTCTATATGGAACTATAAAGATGAGATAAATCCAAGTTCTACAATTCTGTATGCATTTGTTCTTTGAGGATGTGATAAATCTAGGTTATTGAATTTTTTATGAAGAAATCCAGATCTTGGACAAACATAACACTTACAAACAGTAAATACAATATCCTTAAAGTGTGAATCATCCACTTACCAGTAGAAAATATGATCATTAAATCTAAAAACAAAACCAAATATAATCCAGGAAAAAAATGGTTCCCCTCATAAGGACATAATATTTCCAGCGTAGTGAAAATGCTAACAGAACTATTCATCCATTGTCCCCAACTATTTTACTTGTTCTTCATTCTGGTTGTATTGTTTCCACAAGATAGCTCCTGCTTCTATACGATGTCTCATTCCAACTGTATGCAGGGTCTGTAAGGAAACAGTGCGCCATATACAGGCGCATGTCATCAAATTCTTCTTGTGATAGGGTCTTGTTATACCCTTGATCCTTCGCCATCTTCTCAATTAGATAACAAACAATTACCCCATAATCTAATGTTGCATCCCCCTGTTGGGGACTATCTTCCACTATAAATGGAAGTGCTGCAATAGTCATCTCTAGGTATTCAGGATTCCATTGTCTGATGACTTGTTCAATAAATATTTTCTGTAAGTGGTCTATAAATTGTATTGAGTAAGTTGGTGTATATAAAAATGCATTAGATGTCGAAGAGGATAGAATTTACCATTTGGAGAGAATCTTGTTGGTAAAAATCAACTGCAGCAGGACCCATGCGAGGCTGCATGGAGTTATAGTAGCTGAAATGTTTTTTTTTCAACATCAAAGACAAGTAAAGTCCAATGAAGATTTTCTGTGTTGATGGGGATAAAGACTTTTCCATTCAACTTCATTGATTCTTTTATTGGATTCTCAACCAAACATTCTTTCAAATTGTTGTTCTTCCCATATATAATGCTCTGTAAAAATGAGTATAGTGAGACAAAATATTAATTAATATCTTTAAAACATCAACAACATAGATAATATTAGACTTAACAATGCGACACTAGTAATCATTGTTGATTTATTATCAAAAATTTCAGTCGTCTTCTCTATTTGACACTTGTTTTTGATAATCTGAGTATATGTATATATAACCTGATATCAATAAAAAACAATGGTGGATGTGAGACTAATTGAATATTACTTTACAGTAAGTTTGTTTAAATTAGACTCACCCGGCTACTTGTCATGCCTTTTGTGAAAAGTTGGATAATGTCATCTATTCTAACTGAATATAAGCCGTTTTCAGCTTCCCATTCATATTGACTACATTATAAACACAATAATGTATAAGAAAAAAAATAAATTTCAGGGGAATTGAATTTAAATCCTTGAAATGAAGGGCAGACATACCAGTCTAGTTCCATCTGGAGAATCTTTTGCAACTGCTCATAGTCTTTTTTCTACAGTTGTCTACTCTGCCTGATCCATTTAGGTATTCCTGATAGACCTATAACAACCTTTTTTGGTTCTGTTTTCATTGAAACACTGCCTACCTCAATTGGTTTTTTCAGCTGACTTGGTTGTTCTACTGACTTTTTTTCGCCTATTGTTATTCTTCTTCTTGTGTATCGGGTTTGATACTGAAAAGAGGAATCCAATTTCTTCTGCTTCCTCACTCTAGACTTCACATTTCTAATCATTGATCTTGTTTGGAGACTCTCAGTTTCTGTCTGTCCAGTTTGGCTGCTTTGATGTACATGTGTGGTTTGTTCAGCATCTTCTTGCAGTTGATCTACAGGCTCATCAACCCCAGTTTCCTTGGCTCCTAGTTGCTGGTTTTCCTTCTGCTGTTCTACTTCGAGGGGAGATGTGGGTTTTTCAGAAGGATCTTGCTTCATTTCAGGTTCAATTGTAATCTCTGTCCGGGTTTCCACCTTGATTGAAGGACTCTTTTCAGCACTACCTTCTCTTATTCTTTTCTCTATGCTAGTATTCTCACTTAATAACTTATTCAGTCTTTTAATTTTTTTGGTCTGCTTTTTAAAAATTGCTTCCATTTTATGAAGTTTTCATTTCAGGGCCAAATTTTCTTTTGTAAGAACTTTTATTCTGTCATCCTCTGGTTCCCCCTTTTCCTGGTGTCCAACAGAATCTTCCATAACCATTGCTGGTTCATTTATTTCTACTTTTATTCTGTCCTTCTTTAGATTATCCTTTTTCTGTCATCCAATAGAAGCTTCCATAACCATTGATGGCTCCTCTACAGTTGGAACTTGATGAATCTTCAGTTTCTTTAAAGCAGCATCAAAATCAGAGAGACTCCACTTTGTGAAAGGTGTATTGGCTGCTTGTTCATTCCCTTTCACTAGTCCACTTTCTTCACAATACCAATACTACAATAACAAGAAGCATATGAAGAGTATATTATACATTGAATTGAAAATAAATATTAATCCTTACTAATAAAGTGATAATTTCCCCCGTAATCCTTGCATGGTGCATGTGAAATTCTTTAATTGATCTCATCAATTGTTGGTGTATTGCACGAGACCACTTTAGTGTTCTCATGTCTCTTGAAGTATTCACAAAATTGATAAAACCCCAACTTAGTTAAGAACCTGTAGTAGGGAAAAAACAGTTGCACATGTGTATAAACATAGAAGTGCTGCTGTGTCAAGATGATCGGGTTCTTCATCTCCCTTTATTACTTCCAAAAGGGATGCTTTTATTGCCTTTTGTGTCAACAACTTGACACCAGTTTGAAATCTCCTTAAATATAATGATGTCTTCGTTGGTTTGAACGAGTAGGAGTCCTCCATTTCTATTTCACCTTTGGTTATTGCAAAGATCCTTTGGATATCAGCTTCAGAGAAATGTCTTTCCCCTCCACCGAATCGGAAAGCAGTTGTTGAAGGATTGTAGTTATCCAATACATACATAACAAAAATATCAGATTTTTTGCAATCTGATGTTGTTACTATATTGTATATGAACGCTTGAAACATATTCCAAAATGGTGTAGTGCGCAAAGCATTTCTATGACCATCTTTCAGTTGATCTTTTATTTCTTGTAAAAGTCTTTGTAAGGAGGTCAAATTTGACCTAAAATGCACACCTGAAAATAGAAATTAAGGAAGTATTGGGGTCATCCACAAAATTATAGTATATAAGGTAGGAAAAGTCTAAGTTATATTAGGACTTCAGGGGAAGTTCCGCTGGAACTTCAAGAGGAAGTCCCCCTGGAAGTGCCACAAGTAGTGCCACTGGCAGTCCGATAGGGACTGCCACTGGAAGTCACACTAGAACTTCCACTGGAAGTCCCGCTTGAAGTCACACTAGAACTTCCACAGGAAGTCCCACTTGACGTCCCACTGGAAATTCCACTTGAAGTCCCATGTGGCACTTCATGTGGAACAATAAAAGAAATACTAATTCCAACACACATTTATTGTAAAAATGATTGAATTTATCATTTGAAAATTCCACTAGAAGTTCCACTGGGAGGGCCACTAGAAGTCCCACGGCCACCGGAAGTTCCAGTAGTCCCACAGGAAGTGCCACTGGAAGTTCCAGTGGAAGTTCCAGTGGCACCTCCAGTGGCACCTCCAGTGGCACCTCCAGTGGCACCACCAGTGTCACCTCCAGTGGCACCTCCAGTGGCACCTCCAGTGGCACCTCCCGTGGCACCTCCAGTGGCACCTCCAGTGGCACTTCCTGTGGAAATTTAAAATAAATACGTTGTGACAAATTTATTGTAAAAATGATTTAATTTATTATTTGAAAATTCCATTGTAAGTCCCACTGGAAGTCGCACCGGAATTCCCACTGGAAGTCGCACTAGAAGCCGCACTGAAAGTCACACTTGAAGTCCCACATCCACTGGAAGTTCTACTAGTGCCACAGGAAGTGCCACTGGAATTGACAGTGGAACTTCCACTGGAAGTTCCAGTGGCACTTCCTGTGGCACTTGCTGTGGAAATTTAAAAGAAATACGCATTGAAATTGTGAGACATATTTATTGTAAAAATGATTGAATTTATTATTTGAAAATTCCACTGAAAGTCCCACTGGAAGTTGCACTATAAGTCCCACGTGAAGTCTCACAGCCACCGGAAGTGCCACTGGAACTGCCACTGGAAGTCCCACTGGAAGTTCCAGTGGAAGTTGCAATGCCACTTCCAGTGGAAAATTAAAATAAATACTCATTGCAATTGTGACACATATTTATTGTAAAAATGATTGAATGTATCTTTGAAAATTACAGTGAAAGTCCCACTAGACGTCTCACTTGAAGTCCCACTGGAAGTCCACCTGAAACTTTCAGTGGAAGCCCAGTGGAACTTCGAGTGGCGCACTTCCAGTAGGACTTCCACTGGGAGTTCCACTGGGAGTTCTAGTCGAAGTACAATCGGAAGTTCCAGACTACAAAATGATTTCAAGTGGAACCTGCATTGAAACTTAGTACATGTTAAAGTGGAACCTACAGAAACCTCCAGGGGACATTGCATTGGAACCTCCAATGAGAAACGATACACCAGCAAGAAATAGAATTCTAAATTAATTGAGACAGAGAACATTTACAGAAAACAGCTCATAACACAAAAGTTCTAAATAATAAATCATAACAACAGAAATGAAATACATATACATATTTAGGCAACTGTAATTATGTTATGTGACCTTCATCAGACATTGCTGTTGTTTTGTACAAAAAATTCTATCGGACAGTGAGATGAAACCACGCCGGAGTGAAGCAGTTGTCGTTGACAAAAACCATGCCTTTGTGGTCGCCGTGGTGCCGGATTTTAGGGCAGTATTTCAAGATTTCGTCGCCGTCGTCGCACCCGAGCTGCTGTAGTCTTTGGGCAATGTTGTTCCCCTAGTCGTTCAAGTCGTGGTGGTCACTGTACTGCCGGATTTTAGGGCGGGATCTCACGGTTTCGTCGCCGTCGTCGCAGCCGAGGAGTAGCCAACCCTAAATCGCAAGAGGCAAGGGCAAATCCGTCTAGATAATCGATTCAAATGAATCGTCATGAAGAGCGATCCAACGGCTCAAAACATAACCGGACACGTGTTCAGATCCGAAGGGTGTACTGAATATTCCAGTTAAAAATATAACCGGAGACTGATTCGGGTCTGTTGTTTTCCGGGTCAATAATAGACACAAAAAGAGCGGTCCGCCATTTTTGTTTTTCCAAACCTCATTGCAGGCTTTTAATATATATAAAAAAATTGTCAATGTTGTGGCCCTCTGTCGCCTCTCTTGCCTGGCCCTCTCGCGCGGCCGCAGCTAGCTACCAACCCCCTGGTGAGGCGCCACCCGCTACCTCCCTTCACCGCACCCGACCACTACATCACCCGATGCCTCGCTCTGCCGGACTTCCTCTCTTCCACGGGCCTCTCCACCGTGAGCCGCACCTGGAGAGGCACCACCGCTGCGGCAGCCCTCCTTCGCCGGCCGCCCTATGTGGCACTACCGTGGCCTGCCTGAAGACTGCCGTCTGGCGCTACATGAATAACCTGGATCTCACCTCCCTCAGAAACGGACGACCTTCATCTACAAGCGGCACACCGCGGCCGGCCCTCCCTCAGCGGGTCTCTCCTCTGCCGGATTGGCCTCCTCATGTCAGATTGGCCACGGACCCAGTCTTCTCCCACCGGCCTTAAGCACCGTCGACTCAGCTCTCCTGTCAGACCAGCTCTGGCTGACGCCCCTTGCGCGGCTCGGCCCATCCACCGCAGTCCAGAAGTACTGGCCGTCGCACCCGGTTTGCAGCGGCACTGTTTCCCCTAGCAGGCCCGCCACTGCCCTGGGAACAGGCATCCGCCAGCTACCTCTGTTTCCCCCAATTGGACCGGTAACCCCTACCCAGGTCCCATTCATCCCCAAATGGGTTCAGGCGAGTCGGCCCACCTGGAATGGATCTCGGTGGGTTTTCTCAGCCCATAACACTCATGTATGAGGTTTGCACCGCTCAGAGTGGGCCTGCATAGGTTCAGCCCAACCGGCATACCCCTGTCGGTGGTTTCCGGGGCCCGTTATTTTTCATATAATAAAAATTATTTAAATTAATTAATTTAATTTCAGTTGTAAATTAAATTAATTGAATATTATTTTTTGGTTTAAAATGTATTTTTATTAATTGCAGATTAAATTAATTTAATTAAGTGTTAAAATTAAATTAATTATTTAATTTATTTTTTGGTTTTAAAATTAAATTAATTAATGAAACCGAACGACTAAAAATATTGAATTAAAATAATAGTGGATTTTAATTCAATAAAAATGACCTCTAGTTTTTTAATGCAAGTTTAAATTATATTTCAGCATTTAATTTAAATACGTGAGTTATAGCGTATTTGACTGGTCATGAGTCGTGGACCAACCAATGCTCGTTTGACGTGTTTTTATTTATTTATTTAATTATTGCATGGTTTGTAATAAGTAGATAAATAAAAGGTGACGTGTCTTTCGTCGTAGTGTCATTGTATGTATAGGGGTTCGCATGTCCAATTCAGAGTTGTATTTTATACTCCCCAGTTCCCCGCCTGCAAATGAGTATTGTTGTATAATGATGAGACAGACAATGATACATTTCGTGCCAAGTTATGGCGACGCACCATACATGAGCTTGATGCATTGGATGAGAGGTGTTGCAACTCGAGTCGCAAGCGACACGACTCAAGGTATATCACCTAGGGCTTAGGTTGATCCATTATTCACTCAATGAATCAACCATTATAATCGAACCATGATCATACTGTCATTTTATTTTTTTTATGGTTTATTGTTTTTGTGTATGTGTAGTTAATGCGCGAACCCATAGAATAATAAACAAGTATGCATAGATAAAATGAACACGAGACAAGATGAATTTTTCTATTTATTACATAGTCATTTGTGAGTACGATCACATAGAACATGCTTAAAAAAATAAAAAATGATTTATTTCGTCATATTAAAATACAAAAACCCGCAAAGAAATATTAATTCATTACCGCCTTCCATCATTCAAATTTGAACAAAACCAAGTGTTTGGGGTGCTCGTCATGCCATAACAGAATGTGTCTTTTACTACTGGAGAGTTCTTAATTATGAGAGTGTTGGGTCAACTTAACTAAAGTGGTAGTGAGGATTATCCATAGCTAACTTGCTATTATTTTAGAGGCAAGCGTTGAGTAAATCAAGTTATGATTTTAGAAGCTAGGACTTCACTCAATAAATCATGGAACTGCGAGTAAATGTGGTTGGCCAACCAAACGTCTACCTTTAACCCTCCATGTAGTGACATAACCAAAGCTTGTAGACTATGATGGGAGGTTCATAGATCCTTATTACTAGAATGCTCTAGCAACAAAATATTTTGATTCTTGTAGAGAGGATTCCTAAAATTCGATAAAATATTGGGAGACATTTAATGATTTAATTATTCAATCAAAATGTCTAAATCGATAATCAAGATAAAAGTACTAATCTGCTATAATTTTATTATTTTGTAGAAAATGAAAAGTTATACCACAAGAAAATACTGCGATAAATAATGGACAAAGTAAATGTCCACACTGACATGAGTATCCAATAGTAGTACATGCGTTTGTTCAAAATACTATGATATTGAAAATTCAAGATGTCAGTGTCACTTTACCTCTTAAGACACCGCATGAAGTGAGGGTGTAAAAATGATTATAGGAGACTGATGTATATAGCATATGATGGTTATTTTATAATGTTGTCATCAACATCTGATGCTAGTTGTGGATGCTACATCAAGACATTGATGTTATGACATGAAGTCTTATCTCTGAGAAGTTTGTGAGGAGAAAGTGAAGAAAGATATGAATAAGGTGATGTTTACACTGGACATGTGTAAATTGAAATGTGGATCACGATATTTCAATGGATCCATTTCTCATATCATTTTCACCCATTTACTCTTGTTTCGTTTTAGGTTACAAAAGAAGAGTATTAAGTAAGCACTTCATTAACAATTTAGGTAAGGTTCAACAAGAATGCAGTTTAATCATTAATTCTTTTGGAGAACAAATTGAAAGACAAGGTGAAAAGGTCAATGGAAAGTGGCAAGCCAAGGGAACATTCACAACATCATTCAATGAAATAGGTATTAACATGAGGTTATTTGCATCACACATCATAAAATAAAACAATAGAAGATTAAATGAAACAAACTAAATTAATGAAGCAAGTAGTCACTTCTTCAGGTATATTAATCACATAAAAACAATGATTCAATCCTACTTCTTGGGTATTTAATATGGTATTCCTATCACAAATTTTTATTGAAATATCATAACTAAGTTTTGAAACATTGCCAGAAGTTAGGTTTATTCTCCAAGCGGCTGAGAAAGGGTGATTCCTAAGTCAGCGGTGAGAAGTACACAAGTTATGTATTGCCAAGTTAATGATTCCTATAAAACTATAATTGAGTATAACCAAAACATTTTTATCATATGTCATTTAGACACAAGGAGACATTATTCCATGTTTAGGAATGAATGTTGTTTGTAGTATCTCATACTCAATCAATAGTTCAGTGATACTTGAATCACAGGCAATAAGCGATGAATATAAAAATTAATATTTTTATACCCAGTTGTGGAAAGATAATTATTTTTCAAGTAAGACTAAAAGTGGACATCAAGTATATACCCAGCTTGGTATTTAGGCTCGGTAAGGCTAAACACCATTGGTATTATCGACATCTTTATTTTGGACAAAGAAACCTTTAGAGATAAAGGTATGCCACAAAGATTTCATAATTAGTTCAACTAGAGAGTGTGAAATATTCCAAGAGTAAGCTAGAGGTATATACAATTCATAATATTCCTCTAAGTAATTAAAGAATGCTAAAGTGACGTATATGCATGGTCAGATGATATAAGTTGCTTCAGGCCGGCATGCAGAAGAATATCTTGACCACGCATTCATCGATCAATATAATGTAGCATGGAATAATTCCTAAACATGCATTACCTTATCTATATCACGAAATTGATGTTAATGAGGAAGATCTATGATGAAGTCTTACATGTTAACATTGTTCGACAAAATGTAGCATAGAGAAATTCCTAAACACACATTTTATACTTCAGAGTTATGATGTAATTAGTGTCAATGTTGCAACTTTCAAAAACATCCATCATATTTAATATCATGATTTTCAAATAACAGTGATGTACCATAACCATATTCCAACTATTATGACTAATGGATATCATCGAAATCCATTATGTCATCAGGAAATGTGCTTAGATGTAAAGAGTTTGTTTTCGTATAAAAAACTTGCATCAAGAAAAATACATTGTGCATTGATGTGGCCTTAAAATTGATGTTTTTTGCCACATATTTTATTTATGTTTTTAATGATATAATTAAATATTTTCTCATTTTTTTACTAATTAATTTCATTATTTAATTTAATAATTAAATTAATTAATTAATAAATTTTATCATTAATTTATCAGTTTTTAGCCTTTAAAATTATTAATTTAACCTTTCTTTATTTTTATTTTTTATTTCTTAAATATTGTTTTGAAATATTAACTTCATTTTTAATAATTAATCAATTAACCAACCCATCTTTATTTACTGGAACTTTAATTAAACATTTAATCTTTTAATTGTGTTTTATTAAAATAAATTAACTTTAATAATTAATTTTCATTAATTAATTAATTTATTTCTTTATAAATTTTAATGTTATAATTCAATTTTTAATACTTAAGTCTAAAATATAAATTGCTCTTCTTAATAGTTTACGATGGTTGTTAAATTAATTTTAGTTTTTCATTTATTAGGTAATTCATTTTACTTTTATTAATTCTATTTTTTATTTTTTAGCTTTATTTATTAAATTAATTTGAATAAGTTTTTTTTTTCTTTAACCTTTTAATGTTATAAATTTTATGTGTTAAATGTTCACTTTTTTGTTTATGTTTTTGAGTCACCGACGCTGTGACAGCGCCACAACCTACTAATACACTCACATACCGACACCTTCCATCGCGACTTACCAACACACCCACTCCCCTCATGAATTACTGACACATGAGTCACTGATGTCTTGAGTTACTAATATCCCTATAGATACCACCTACCGATGCAGTTCCACCTCACCTACTGACACCCTATCTGTCTCACCGACACCCATACACCTTTGTCTCACCAATGCTCGGTTTCCATTTCTCAGCTACCAACATTCCTTCCTCAACCTACCAACACATCCTCCCCTTCCAATCTAATGACACTCCATTATCTATCGATGGAATTCCTTCATCCATCGCAACACACGGATACATCCCACTGTCTCATTGTTGCTGAGCCTCAGCTGTACATTGGTAACTCACACACACCAGTGCCACAACTTGTTCCCGACGGTGAGTCCACCTTTCCTACCAATGTCAACCACAACATAGCTGCACTCATCTGGATCCAGCCAACCCACCTCAAATCGAACCCTCACAACAAAACCTTTCCATATCCAATTCAAGAAAATACACAGATTTAAATAAAAACTCCAAATCTTTCCAGATCTGAACCATCTGAGTTGTTGCGAGCCGACCTTGAACCTAACCCACCACTATGTCACTATTGAAGGAGATAGGTGTCGCCGGGAGCTACATGTTGGGGTTCCCTGACCACTAATAGAGATGAATAGAGGGAGATACCAGCCTTTATTTCACCGGGAACAAAGATTTACAAAAAAACTCCCTCACTACACCTCTATTCTCACACATGGAGCTCTCCTAGCTTTATCAAGGATGGAAGAGCTCTCTTGGATCTCTAATCTACTGATGGAAGCTCACAAGGATTCCTTATATAGGCATGGTGGGAGGTGTCAAGTTTGACACAACTCCCACCAACCCCCCCACCCACCATGGACTTCTCCCATGGCTGCCACCTACCATGGTGGGTGGAGTTGATGCACCATCCACCTACCAAGGTAGCTGGAAAAGAACACATTCCAACAATTATCCCCCTCCAGCTGCAACCTGCTGGAGAATCTCCAAAGGTCTTTATTCCCCCAAGAAACCACCTTTGTCAACATATTTGTCGGGTTCTCCATCGTGTGGATCTTCATAAGTTGCAGCAGCTGTTGATCCATCACTTCACGTATCCAATGATAGAGAATGCCGATATGCTTCTTGATACCCTTATAGATTCCCCTCATCAGTCAGCAACAGGTAATATGACTCTGCATATTTTTTTGATGGAATCATTCCTCGTGAAGATCTTCGAACCTTTGAAATGTTAGGTTTGGGAGGCACAACATCACCAAGCTCTATGATGGTTCTGCAACTTCTTATGGATAGGATTGAGTCTCCCCCTGCTCAATATCCTCCTCCACTGACTCCTGGTCTGCTGTTGACGAGTCTTCTTGCACCTCCTCCTCTTCAATTATAGGTGGTGCTGGTATAGGTGTTGGATCATGAATTGAGTCCTCAAAACTTTCCTTTCAAGACATTCTAGGATTTTGAATGTCCTCAATCATATGGTTCTCATGGAACACAAAATCTCTACTTCTGATCACCTTATTCTCCTTCAGGTCCCAAAGCTTGTATCTGAACTCCTCATCTCCATAGCCGATGAAGATGCATGGAGTAGATCTCCCGTATAACTTCTGCCTGAGCTCCTTGGATACATGTACAAATTCTAAACATCCAAATACTTGTAAATGAGAGTAAGAGGGATGTTTACCAGACTATCTATTCTGTAGAATCTCAAAATTCAGTGGGACTAATGGTGATCGGTTGATGAGGTAGCATGAAACCTGAACAACTTCTCCCCAGAATGGATTAGGTAGCTTAGCCCAACTCATCATGCTTCTGGCCTTCTCCATGATGGTTCTGTTCATCCTTTATACAACTCCATTGTGTTTTGGGGTGTGAGGGACCATCCTCTCATGTGAGATTCCCTGAATCCTATAGTAGGAATCAAATTCTTTGGATGTGTACTTTCCTCCATTGTCTGAACGAAGACACTTCAACTTCCTTTCAGTTTCACGCTCCACCATGGCATGTAACATCTTGAAGTAGTCCAGTACTTGGTAGTTCATACATAAGAAGAACACCCACACCCTTCGAGATGCATCATCAATAAAGGATAGGAAATATTTGTAACCTCAGAGTGAATCCACCTCCATGGGTCCGCATACATCAGAGTGCACCAGATCCTGCAACTCTGGTCTCCGTGATAAAGTAGTATTGAATGAGACTCTATGCTGATTCCCATACAAAAAGTATTTACAAGGATCAAGTGATTAATCATTGCCAATACTGATGTATTTCTTCTTCATTAGGGTAGATAACCCTCTTTCACTCATGTGGCCGAGTCTCCTATGCCACATATTGGATGACATCTCTCTTTCCACCGTGTTGAGGCTATCTTCACATATCATCACATGATTTTTGTACAACGTACCACATATGTGTCCTCGGGCGATGATGATGGCTCCTTTTGTCATATTCTATGTTCCATTGCTGAAGATGTTGTCATAGCCTTGTCGATCAAAGACTATACTTGATAATAGGTTGAGCTGAAGGCTTAGAACATTCAAAACATCCTTCAGGGTGATTGTGTATCCAACGTTCATCTTGACTTGGATATCACCCATGTCAACAATCTCCACCGAACTAGTATTCTCCAGTTTGACTGCACCAAAGTTACCAGCTTGATAAGTCAAGAAATACTCACGATGCGGCGTGATGTGGTGCGATGATGCAGTATCGACCACCCATTTTGTGTCTTGTCCTGATGTATGAAAGCATGTATCTTCTTCATCTTTGGAGAAAATCACAACTTCTCTGGTGACGGTAACATGCACATCTTCATTTCATATTCATTTATTGCTACTTTGACCATTCTCTTGTAGAAACTTTTGACAGTTCTTCTTCATGTGTCCCTCCATTCCACAATGATAGCATGTGTATGTTGGCCTCATACCATTTGTGGATCTTTCTCTATTATTTCTTCGACCTCTGGTTCCTACCCCACAACCTCCTCCTTGTTGTCTCCCTCTCTTCTCCAGAATGAGAGCTTGTGTTTGGTTGTAACTTGCATCCCTCCTTCGGGCTTCCTCATTGAACAATGCATCTTTTACCATCACCATGGTAAGTTTTCCTCCAGGGGAAGAGTTGCTGAGTGAGATGAAAAACATATCCCAGTTATTGGGAAGTGTGTAGAGTAAGTGGTTTACCTGATCTTCATCATTTAAAGTCTTACCAGCAACCACCAACTGGTTCACCAGGCTTTGGAACTCACTGGTGTGTTCGGATATATAGTTCACACTCTATAGTCTAAGATTCATCAACCACTTCAACAAGAGGATCTTGTTTCGAGTGGTCTTTGACTATTATGTATTTTCTAATTTTTTCCAAAGTTCATACGCACCAGTCTCTTGAGAAACATGGTGGTAAACGCTGTGACTGATCCATTGGTGAATTTGGCTGATCGTTTTCTTGTTCAGCTTCTTCCACTCCACTTCCTTGGTGGCATCGGGTTTGACTTCCTCATTATCAATGGGGTAAAAAAGATCCTTAACATTGAAGAGATCTTTCATTTGAGAATTCCAAATGGATTAGTTTGAAGAAGTCAACATGATCATCCCTGTCGTGGATGATCCCTCCATCGGATTTCAATTCAGTTAAAATTGGTGCAGAATCTGGAAAAATTGATCTCACCGTTATGTTCGGAATGGTCAAAAATGGTGTAATCGACTCCTGGATCGTCAAAATCGGATACCGATTGATCAAGTTATGATCAAAAAAATATCAACGACCGAGATCATCCGATGACGTGGTGATGACGTGTCGATGACCTGGCATGCTAGAGCAGCGGTCGAAAACTCGCCAGAAAAGTCACCAACACCATAACAATACCTTCTTCTCTGGTAAGTGGGTATTGTAGCACCCAAAGTTTGACCAAACTTTGACCGGGCCTAAGAAGCTCGTTTTAGCTCTGTTTTTGATGCCGGTTGTGCCGTTGGAATCATCTCGACATAGGCTTTTGGAATCTTCCTTAAAAATATGATTTTGGGCCACTTGAATTTTTCAATCATCGGAAAATTTCCACCACCAGTCGCCATTTCACAAGAACCGCCTCTGATACCACTTGTTGTGGCTTGATAACCACTAATAGAGATGAACAGAGGGAGAAACCAGCCTTTATTTCACTGGGAACAAAGATTTACAAAAAAAACTCCCTCACTACACCTCTATTCTCACACATGGAGCTCTTCTGGCTCTCTCAAGGATGGAAGAGCTCTCTTGGATCTCTAATCTACTGATGGAAGCTTCCAAGGCTTCCTTATATAGGCATGGTGGGAGGTGTCAAGTTTGATGCAACTCCCACCAATCCCCCGACCCACCATGGACTTCTCCCATGGCTGCCACCTACCATGATGGGTGGAGTTGATGCACCAACCACCTACCAAGGTAGATGGAAAAGAACACATTCCAACACTGCATACCACTGAGGACTGAGAAGCAAGCCACACTGAGGAGAATCTGTCGCAAGCTGCACCCGGTTTCCACACTGACACGCCATCACGGCTGGAGGATGCATTGTCATGGGTCGATAGGCTTCTTGGAGAACCCTTCGAAACCTTCCCCCTGCAGGATAGGAAGAAGGGGGAGGGGTGAAATAAAAAAATAATTAAATAATAATAATAATAAAAACATAAAAATTAAAATATAATTAATTAATTAAATAAAAATAATAAAATAAAATATAAAATAAATTAATTTAATAAAATATAACAAACTAAAATATTAATAATAATTTATAAATAAAATTAATTATTAAAATTAACTAATTAAATCTAATAAATTTAAAATAGTAAATACTTTAATAATTATTATAATAATAAACTTATTAAATTTATTAATTAAAATAAAATTTAATAATATTATTAAATAAAATAAACTGACTAACTAAATAATAACTTCTAATCTTCAAATAATAATTATCTTTAACAATATTAGTTAAATAAATTTTATAATTATTAATAACGGTTCAAAATAAAATTAAATAAATAAATTAATTAAAATAGTTATAAACTATAAAAAAATATTAATTTGTAATATAACATTAATTTAATAATAATAATAATAATAATAATTAATTATATAAGTAAATTGATCTTTTTATCATGTTTTTAACTGTTTTAGTTGTTTTCTATTTTCAGATTCTTTCCAAGGCCTGAATTCTATCCAAATTTATTTCAACCAACTGGTTGAGAGTTAGTTATAAGGGTTCTGATATTATGAAAAGCTTGTCAGACAAAAATGTACATGTGTGATGACTTTGAGAAGAAAAACTTAATGTCGGTGGAAAACATGGGTGATCAACCAGGAGATGGATGGTGATTTAAATTCACAACAATAGTGCGAGCATAGGGGACAATCATTTACTCTCAATTCATGACACTTTCACATAGACCACCTTAAGCTGTAGTAACACTTTTCATGGAGCAGATAGAGAGGCGAGACCTGGAGACACCAGGAGGAGTAGAAGAGAGCATCAACTCAAAAGGTTTAGATGGGGAATTCTTCTCCTTTTATTTCCTTTCAATTTCATGTAATTCAAATGGTTAATTCTTAATTTCTGCGATTAATTCTGAGTAAATGTTCATTCTTGAGGGAACTATAATTTGTTGGTTCATAATTTCCTAATTATTTACAAATTTTCATCTTCAAGATTTGGAATTAATCAACGAGATCAGTTCCAAATCTAAATTTTAATTATTTTTGTACCTCTTGCGTTTAGTTTCATAACTCCATGATCTCTCGACGTGAAAAATCATGGATGCATCTCTAAAATCTTAATTTCAAAACTATTGAAATTGATCAGTGAGATTAATTCCAACAACATTATTTTCAAATTAATTTATAGTTTGGTGTTTCTAGTTGTGGAGAATTTCCAGAATCACTATCTGTGTGATTATTCTCCTGGAGAGGGAGAGTGCTCCAATATTTTTTGAGGTTGTGAAATCAATAGCATTTTTACAAATAAGTTATAATTTTAACTAGTAGTGTTAGTTTTTTCCTGGGCAGTTGTCTAGAATCTTGTTCCTCTATATCTGCCTTTGTTATTTTCCTAGCATTCCCCTTGTATCAATTTAGTTCTCTTTTGTTTAAAATTTATCTTTTTTATTATGATCTTTTCATCAAAATAAAAAAAATTAATAGTTTTAAAAAAATATTTCTACCCACTACTGAAAACAATTGGGTTGATTTTTTAAAAAATAAACCCCTAAAACATCATATGCCTTCCTTGTGGTTTGACCTTTCACTACTGTACTAGTGTAGGTTTTCAAATTTAATTTTGAGGGTCGTGGCGACCTCTGGCCCTATCATAAATCTAAAGTAATAATCCTAAATTTTTCTTAGGATATTACATGAATCCCTATGATATAAAATTGGTATTCATATAATAGAATACATTTGTATATAAGGGTGCACATCTCTATTAGAGATAGTGGGAGCTAGATTGACTTGGGTTTAGTTAATACTTGAGATGCACAGTAGTTGGCATAAGAACTAGTTCCAGAAGTGCATGTGGAATGGGAATGTTCTAGAGACACATACTACATAGAAAGGTTAAAACCATAGTGATAGTTTTATATTAATCACGGTCAGTGATTGATTATTCATTGTGAATAATATTTCCTATAAATAGGCAATATATGGAAATCATCTAATATTGATAAAGTTAAAAAGAGTTCAAAAATGTATTCCATGTATCAATGTGAAAAGGGGATTATTATTTTGAATACTGTGGTGGTTATTCAAATGAGATGATAAATGAATAGTACAAGCATTGTACAAGTAATTATCGATTTGTTACACCAAGCCATTATGCCTAAATCCATTAGAATTTTACTAGTCGTAGATAATTGCTAAGATCATTTAATGGGCCATTATATTTCAAGATCAAATTCCATGGAAGGTGTCTATACAATGCAACCAGAAAGGGATAGTGACACTATAGGATGCCAATAAGGGTTTCCAGTTACCGAAATCCAGTTCATGATTAAAGTAAGAAACAAGATCTTATAATAATCATTTAGAATGAATCGATTACACGTGTCTACCAATGGTTAGTGGGAGCGCCATTTTTTCTAGGTGAAATATGTTCAGAAACATATAGAAAACAACTATTGGACTTACAATTAATTAAGACCAGAATTAAAGAATCTATTCTCCAGTGATTGACTTAAAGTAGCAACCTAATTTCTAGGGAACAGAATCTACTAAGGTATATATAAAGGTTTCTTGGACCTAATAAATTGTACATATAGTGACATGGTATTGAAAAATACCTGTTGGAACAATTCAAGTTAGAATGTTTTCTAGTATCACATGGCATAATCTCTATAGGTTGACATTTCTCGGACATGGGATGTGATAAATGCGATGATTTTAAATCCATATGATTAAGCAATGGGTCAATCACGTATGACCTGATATGTATAATAAATGATTTTTCCAAGATATACTTCATAGTAGGAAAATATCAGTTGTATCCAGAAGTACTATTAGTCAAGTAGTCATAACTATCCATGTGTACTTTAGAAAGTAAAAAAGATATGTATCTGGTATGCGAAGAAGAAATGATACTAGTTTTCAAGGGACACAAACTAGTCTTCCTTATATCCATGTGATCTAGTATCGTATTTAGGATATGGTGTTGAGTGAGGCAAGCTCATATGAGATAGTGGTAACCATACCTACAAATACTGAGTATGTTGCGACTTCTGAGATAGCTAAACAACAGTTAAATGCAACAATTTGTTCCAGTTCTTAGAATCACACCTAGTAAGTAAAGTATTTTCATAATGTAAATTATGATACTCTTACTAGAAAATATGTCAAGTTATGATAGTGGAAAAAAGGGAATACTTAGGGATACCATCTCTTGAGATATTTTACTCAAGGATATGAGGTTAATATAGTGAAAATTCCACATGGTGGAAACATGGAACACCCAGAAACAAGTGTCGTGGCTCAGTAGAAACATGATTTTAATCATGTGAGAGTTAATAAGTATGTTTATAAAGTTAGATCTAGTGAAAGTGGGAGTGTTGTAATAGTGGGTTACCTAAACCCAACTATGCAGTAATTTTGATTACCATATCATGTATATACTTAGATATACATGATGAAATTTTACCATTATAGTGAAGAACTTACTTGCATCCACTATTGAAATGGTAATGTACATAGATTAATTTTCATATCAAACGGTTATACTAGATCTCATGATATAATGATAACCTCAAGACACTATGATATTAATCATAAACATATCTCCTATAGTCTAGATACATCTTACTAACTAGAATTAGTAGATCTATGACTATCAAGTGATGGGGGCACATAAGTTTTGATACTTCTTCTCATGAAGTTTTCACATGGTGATCTCTAGTAGTGACATTATGAGAAAAGACCCCCAAATAGGAACACCACATGTTTTTGGGTTTCATTGGATGTTATTATCTATGGAAATATGTAATGATCTCCTGAATGGAGATCATTTTTAATGTGTTCCATTTGATCACGTACTTTTATGCAAGATAGAAACCATGATAATGGAATTGTAGTGAGGTAGCTTGGGTTGGGTGCATCATTGGTGGTATGAAATTGGTTGAATGGTCAAGAAAGTATTTTCCACTTCCAAGTTAAGGAAGTAAAATATCTTAGGCCTGGTTAATATGGATGGTAGTACCTTGATAAATCCAAGTCCATGGTATTCCAAGGTAAATTTGTCCAGTTAGATCAACAAATAATAAAGTAAGAAAGGGACAATGACATGGGTGTGCATCCAGCTTTATGAGATATTAAAGATAGAGAGATTATATCACATAATGTGTGTTTGTAGGTTGGTTTTCATTTATATGAATCTTCTTTTCCCTTTAGGGGCTTTATGGGTTACTATAATCTTCTATTGGTCTATGAATATTATTCACTACTATTGAGATAAGGGATTAGAGGGTCACCCACAATAGTGTATTCAGAAGTCTTCCCTATTCCAGTGAATAGGAATTTTGGACATGGTAAGCACCACCACTGGGATATGGGATTTTGTCTAGGGATATGCAATCACCAAAGGAATAAATGAATTCTTATTATTCAAGTTGTGAATAATTGGTATTGAATTTATTTATTATGAAATACATTATTTAAATGAATAATAGTTTAAAATATTCAAAGTTCATTTAATATTTTGTGAGAAATATGAGTTGAGTTAATGGATAATGTTTTATCACGTAATATATTTATTATATTACAATAAAGTGATAAAAATATAAATGATATTTATGATTCTATTTAGTAGTCACAATATATCATTTATTTAGTGAGAAATAATTATTTGGGTATCGGATTTTTATACCAGATACTTATCTCCTCCCTACAAATAAGGGAAAGGAATCTATCTATAAAAACTATTCACTACTCAAATGATGAGAGATTCTCTATGTACTCTCTCTTGAGTCCTAGAGATAGACACTCTGGTTCTAGATGTTTGATCACAGTTCTTCTTACCAGATCGATGGGATAGAGTAGTGGTGATCATCAGGACGTCAAAGGTATCATCATAACTCCATGCTAGCGCCCGAATTCATATGATCAACGTTTCTATAGACTTTTAAAGTATGTGTGTAAGATCTAGAGGGATTCAACTTTGGATCCTTCAAGCAACAATCATTGGCGACAAGTAGACGTTGAGTGCATCTTCAGATCAAACAAGTTATTTATATTGTTTATTTTTATGATTAAATTATTCATGAAATGATCCATGGGATAATATCGGGGAGAGATTAATCTTATATGATGTAATCATGTAAATATTTGGTGTAAAAATTTTAAAAACACATTTTTGGGGCTTCTGTTGAATTCAGAGTACCTTTACTAGTTCTAGATGCACCAACTCGGAAAAATAGGTTGAGTACTCCAAAACGATATGCTCCCCTCACTCCATGGTTAGAAACTCTCGGGTCTTAGACACACTGTAAAGACCCGTAAAATTCAAGGGAAATTTTTTCTTAATTTTCTTTGGAATTTTACAAGAACGCGGTTTCTGACGGCACCTGATTCCGAGGCCCGGAGTGCCCGGAATCAATTTCCGAAGTTTGGCTCGGGTACGTTCAGTGAACGAACGAGCGGGAATTTCTAACTTTTGAACCGGTGCCCGGAATCAAATTTCGAGGGCACTGATGAACTTGCAGCGCCGATATTCACTTAAGGAGACCTTTTCTGAGGTTGCGTTTTATGCGGGACGAAAGTTAGTTTTGAGAGAAATTATAAGAAGTTAAATAAAAATGTGGAAACACTTTTTATTTTATTTTTTTTGTTGGTTAACTTCTCCCAAAGGGAGTTAAAGGTGGGACCCACATCCACTTAACCTCCCTTGGGAGGATTAAGTGTGGTGGGGCCCACACGAAGCATAACTCTTCACCTCTTTTTTTTAAACTCCCTTAAACTCCTCTTTTAATGAACATGACAACTTTGTTTATTAATGGAGTTGAATTGTTTGAATTTCAAACCTTTGAAATTCAAATTGTTAAGTGTGTGAATAAAATAAGACCTTAGCTTATTTTATTTGGGTTAGAATTCTCTAGACAATCTTGAGAGAATTTGGAACCTACTTCTTCTTCTTCTTCTTCTTCAAGCTTTGACGAAGAACGCGAAGAACCTTCGAACATCGACGAAGAACGCCACGTTCTCGGGAACCGTCTTCCGCGACGTCATACCCGCGATACCGACGACGTACTTCTTCCGCGTCATCTCTTCCGCGACGATTTCCCGCGACGAAATCGTCGTCAAAGAACTTCGAATCCTCGCTTCACGACATCGACGTCCTTCTTCCGTGACGCCGACCACCGCGACGCGTCTTCCGCGGGTCGTTGACGATCATCGTCCTTGAAACCGAGGTAGGGGTTGTTGTTGATTATTTATTTATTCTCGTTCTTGGTTCTAGCATGACAAACGTGAGAATAAATATTTATGTGTTATCGTCTAACGAGAGGGAGGGGGCCGGACCGCACAAACACGGCCGAATCCCCCCTCCCTTGTTCTTGAATTTTATTATTTCCTTGCGGATGAACGAGATGGCGTGGTGCCATCGCACCACGCGAGAATCGTAAGGCTATAATCGCGCGGCGCCGTCGCGCCGCGCCACGGAAAGTTTATCAAGAACGCGACGCCGTCGCGCCGCGTCGAAGGAAACCGAAGGCGCCGCGGCCGGAGCGAGGCCGCGACGGAAGGGCACGGTGCCGACGCACCGTGCCGGACAACGAAGGCCGTGGCCGGTTCCGGGCCGCGGCGGGACGTGATGACCGGCGGCCAGCCGGGCTGCCGGTGCCGGAAAAAGGAAGAGGAACGGCCATGCTGGTCCTGTTGAGAGGAAGCCGGCCGGCCAGGTCGGGCCGGCCGGGACGGTGCAAAACTGGGGGAATTAAATTCCCCCGGGCAGTTATTTTGGTCCCCCATAATAAAGGGGGGGCCGGTTTCATAAAGGGGGGCAGGTGGCCCCCCCGTTTTTCTCAAAGGCAGGCCCCCACGAGGGGGGCCGGTATCTCCAAAGGCGCGGCTTTCAGCCGCGCCGCCAGCGAAGAGGGGCGGGGGCCATGCCCCCCGCACGTGGCACCCGAGCGGCACCCAGGCCGCGCCGCCGCGCCGGGCCGGGTCGGGTCGACCCGGGGGGGGGGGGGGGGGGGGGGTCGGGCCGGGTCGGCCCGGACCCGGACCCCCCGTTTTCGAATCGATTTCGGTCTTTTGTCCATAACTTGAGCTACGGACCTCCGATTGATGAACCGTCAGCGGCGATACGATCCTTGGATCGAGACGGTCGTTTCGGTATATTGCACTCAAAGTTTCGGAATACTTTGAGTTCGGCCGAGTTGGTTCGTACACGAAACCAATCGGGCCCTCGGAGCGGAAACACTCATATCTTGAGCTACGGACGTCCGATTGACGTGTCGTCAGCTCTGTTGTGTTACTCTTAGTGAGACGGATCTTTTGGCATACTCCGACCGAGGTTTGGACGCAGGTGGAGTACGGTCGGGTTGGTTTTGCCTTAAAAACCAACCGGGCCCCTGGGATGAAAAAGCCAATAACTCTCAGACCGGGCGTCCGATTGACGCGCCGTCTGTTGCGTTGAGTTCCTGTTGACGATACGGAACTTTTGGATACATCAACTCTGGACTGTGTGACAGTTGATGTATCAGCCTCTCGGCTCGTGGAGCGGACCCTCCCGAACGAGCTTGCTGTGTGCGGGAACCCTGGAGCTGGCTGCGACTGTGACTGTTACTGCGACTGTGACTGCTACTACTACTATGACTGCGACGACGACAATACAGAGATCCTTTGTGGATTCGACGATGACTACAACACTCAGCAATCCTACGTGGATCAGTGCTACAGGTCCTGTGTGGGCCCGATCCTGTGTGGTTCCGATCCTGTGTGGGTCTTTGCGCTCAGCGGTCCTGTGTGAACCAGCGCCTACAGGTCTTGTGTGGGCCCGATCCTGTGTGGGTCTTTGCGGGGGTTAGTTACCTATCGATCCTTCGTGGGTCCGACGACTTAGATGGATCAGAGATCATCTTCATCGTCTTTCAAAGAAGTATACCTGTGTGAGCTGAATCCTGTTGCTTTCCTGTGTGGATTGTGTTGTGCTATCCTGTGTGGATTTCATTTTGCTATCCTCTGTGGAATACGTATACTTTCCTGTGTGGACTGAGTTGTACTTGGGCTCGGAGGTTGGAGCGTATTGGAATTGATGACTTAGGTATATGTATGTGCATATACCTAAGCAGTGTCGGTTGTTACTTCGTGATTGTATCTTCCTTTGTAGTTTATCCTTTGTGTATTCTGGGAGACGTTCAGGGGTCTCGGGGTCCCTACTGAGTAGCTTATACTCACCCCTGCACGGGCTATGCCCGCACTACGTTGTGTTGGTTGCAGACGACGGACAGCGTTGATCGTGGCTGAGGCTTGCAGAGCAGAACGGTACCTGGAGGTGGACCACTGGGCGGGACGTGCCCGGAGCAGACGGCGGGACCCGAGGAGCAGTGGAGCTATCTGTACTCACCCTTCAGGTGGGATTTCCAGTGGACAGCTCGGAGTAGCGGCTTTTACTTTATAGTTGTCGTTTTCCCTTTCGAGTTGTACTTTACTTTCTGTTTGGGTTTGTATACTGGCCCATTTACTTTTCCGCACTTCAGTTGTACTCTGTTCTTACTTAGTGTTTACTTTTCCGCTTGCTTACTCTGTGGTGCTTGTTTACTTTACAATGTCAACGCCTTCCCTTTTTACCGGGATTTACGCCTTGGTGCTAGTCGCCAGCCCCTGGCCTATAGAAGGCGGGCTTGGGGTAGTCACGGCACGGGCCCCGAGGACGGGTCGTGACAAATTGGTATCAGAGGAGTTCGGTTCTACCGCGAACTCTGATCTTTTCTATGTGAAGCAATAATGTTTAGCGTATTGAGTGTGGTTATCAGTCCAGGGAGTCCAGTGTTGGTGCTGCGGCCAACATATCCGTACACCAGGACCCTGACTTCTGATTTACGACTTAATGCACGAAAACATTGATTGCGTGTGTGTTTCAAAGTTTTCTTTGTGATTACTTTGTGTCAGCTCACCAGGTATACTGTTTGACCGTGGCGCACCTGTTTCCTTGTCAGGATGGCCCCATGACGGCAGCCAGCTAGGGTTCCGAGAGTCGAGCGTGACGATAGCCCACCGAGCGATGAGGCCTCGGTGCAGGGCCCTTTGTCAGCAGTGGCACCGGCGGTAGCTCTACCCGTTGAGCCACCGATTCTTCCAGCACCAGCCGCTGACGATGCACGTCACCTCAGCGCACTGCATGAGTTTCAGCGCCAGCGATCGCCCAGGTTTCGTGGGGAGACGGACCCCTAGGCAGCCGAGGACTGGCTGGAGGCAGTGGTACGAGTTTTTAGGCTAGTGAGGACACCTGCAGACCTCATGGTGATCCTCGCTGCGAGCCTACTGCACGCAGCAGTGGGCCGATGGTGGAGCTTGATGCTCCAGGTGCACAATGAGGCATCTCTTCTATGGACGGACTTTGAGAGCCTCTTCCACTCGGAGTTCGTCCCAGCCACCCTTCGTGCGGTGCGTATCCAGGAGCTTCTTCAGCTGCGGCAGGGCAGCATGACGGTCGCTCAGTACTCGGCGAGATTTACTGATCTCTCGCGCTACTCGACTGACATGGTACGGGACCCATTCTTCCGGGCCCAGACCTTCAAGCAGGGTTTGAGACACGAGATCAGGGTATCGCTGATCTCCCTCAGCATACCGACTCAGACAGGAGTACTGGAACGGGCCCTTTTGATCTAGAGTTTCCTTGCTGAGTCTACACCAGCGCCGAGACCCACCGCAGTGCGGCACTTGGAAGAGTCTTCTGCAGCAGGCAGTCAACGGATGACTCAGGGGTCCAGGCAGACTAGACCTTCAGGCAGACGACCTCAGGACACTGGCTCAGTAGTGCGGGGCACACAGCGCAGAGCCAGTCTTTCGAGTGGAAGACAGTTCTATGCATGCGGTGGGCAATGCCACATGGATCGTGACTGCCCGACCCGCCATACAGAGGAGCAGCAGATGGTTGAGGAACCACCTAGGCAGAGGCAGAGGTTCGACCGTGGCGGTCCGTAGGGAGCAGGAGGACGAGGCAGAGGAGCTGGCCGAGCAGCAGGTGGTGGACGACGCTTTGAGGCTCTACCACCACCACCACCAGGAGGTCCACCCCGACCTCAGGGGAGAGCACAGCTTCAGGCAGCTGAAGCTTATGATCATGGAGCTCCGGAAGCGGGTGGACTAGTGCGGGACTAGCTCCAGGCATAGAGTCCTTTGCCCATAATGCCTCTATCTTCGTTGTTTGTGTTGCCTTGTGTCCTTGTACTTTAAGTTGAAGTAATAAAATATACTTGCCTTGGAGACTTTTGTTTTATTTGTTTTTACTAAGAGGTGCCGGTTAAAAAAAACTGTTGACTTGACCCTCACTTGCGAGATTCTTACTGGAGGAAACCCAGTGACCACACACTGATGCCGACAGTGTGACTCAACCCTTGGAGGCGAGAGTAACGGTTGAATCTCTTGGTAGCAGCGTCGAGGCCTTACGACATCATCCATGCCATGAATTAACTAATCATGACGGGATTGACTGTATTAGGCAAGGAACGTGGTTCATCCAGGGGATGAGACCAGATTTCACTTTTCGGCAAAGGATGAATCTTTGCAGCTTTTCTGTACATTAAGGAGGAAGGGGAAACCCTTCGTGTGGTCTGACAAATGTCAGCAGAGCTTCCAGGAGCTGAGATAGAGGTTGACCAGCGCACCTATCTTGAGGTTGCCTGAGGAGGGAGTAAAGTACGTAGTCTACTGCGATGCATCAGGGACCGGACTCGGATGTGTTCTAATGCAGGAGCGGGCAGTGATCGCCTATGGATCACGTCAGTTGAGGCCTCATGAGCAGAACTACGCTACCCATGACCTGGAGTTAGCAGCAGTGGTCTTCGCTCTGAAGACATGGAGACATTACCTGATGGGCGAGCGCTTTGCAGTCTTTTCTGATCATCAGAGTCTCAGGTATATCTTCTCGCAGAAGGACCTAAACCTGAGACAGCGGCGATGGCTCGAGTTCCTCCAGGACTATGACTTTGAGATAGCCTATACTCCTGGAAATGGGAACGTAGTAGCCGATGCCCTCAGCAGGAGGACGAACATTCAACTATTTGAGGAGGCGACGGAGCAGCTAGCCTCTTTGCAGATATCCTTCGTAGATAGAGATGGAGCAGCCTTCCTCCAGTCTCTCACAGTCACCCCTCCTCTACTGCAGCGGGTCAGAGAGGCACAGCGTGAGGACGCTGACTGTGAGACACGGTGTGCACAGATATCCTCGGGACAGGCACCTGATGGTTTCTCCCTAGGAGCAGAGCACGACATCCTTTTCAGAGGACGTACCATGGTACCAGTTGCTTTGCGAGAGGAGGTGCTGAGAGAGTTTCACACTTCTCCTTTGGCGGTACATCTAGGAGTGGTGAAGATGTACCAGGATCTCAGACGACAGCATTGGTGGCCGGGCATGAAGAAGGCTGTAGCAGAGTTCGTTTCTTGATGCCTCGCCTGCCAGCAGGTAAAGGCAGATCATCAGGTACCAGCAGGCTTGGTACAGCCCTTGGAGGTCCCGGAGTGGAAGTGGGATGAGATATCTATGGACTTTGTGACTGGACTTCCACGCACTTCCAGTGGTCACGACTCCATCTGGGTGATTGTTGACCGACTCACCAAGTCGGCACACTTCTTACCCATCAGAGAGCAGGGCTCAATAGAGAGCTTGGGACGTCTCTACGTTCAGGATATTGTGCGGCTCCACGGCGTGCCATCATCTATCGTCTCCAATCGAGATGCTCGCTTTACTTCCCGGCTTTGGAAGGGGTTACAGGAGGCGTTCAGGACGCAGCTACATCTGAGCACAGCCTTTCACCCTCAGACGGATGGTCAGACGGAGAGGACCATTCAGACTCTCGAGGACATGCACTGCGCATGTGTCCTCAACTTTGGTCGTAGCTGGGAGGACCACCTACCCTTGATGGAGTTTGCATACAAAAACATCTACCACTCCACCATCGGGATGGCACCGTACGAGGCGTTGTACGGCCGACCTTGTAGATCTACTTTGTGCTGGACAGACCCTGGGGAGTCAGCACTTGTGGGACCGAAGATGGTCCAGGCCACGACAGAGAAGGTCCAGGTCATCCAGGAGCAGATGAGGACAGCTCAGAGCCGGCAGAATTCATACGCTGACAGGAGGCGGAGGCCACTGGAGTTCGAGGATGGCGACCACGTCTTCTTGCGGGTCTCACCTCGACGTGGTATACGGAGATTTGGCCGAGGCGGCAAGTTATCTCCGCGCTTCATCGGACCCTTCCAGGTCCTCAGCAGGATTGGCGAGGTGGCTTATCACCTGGCTCTACCACCTCAGTTGCACCGGGTGCACGACGTCTTCCATGTGTCTCAGCTGAGGAGATACGTGCACGACTCGACGCACATCATTGACCATGAGGATCTTGACGTTGACGATGGGGCGACTATTACGGAGGTCACGGTGGAGATAGAGGATCGACAGGAGCGGGTCCTATGTGGGCGATCGATTCCTCTAGTGCGCATCAGATGGCAGCACGGGAATCTCCAGGAGAGCACTTGGGAGCGGGAGGCTCAGATGCGTGCTCAGTACCCTCATTTGTTTCCCTAGTTTTTGATGTATCTTTACGGGGACGTAAAGCCCTGAGGTGGGAGTAATTTAAAGACCCGTAAAATTCAAGGGAAATTTTTTCTTAATTTTCTTTGGAATTTTACAAGAACGCGGTTTCTGACGGCACCTGATTCCGAGGCCCGGAGTGCCTGGAATCAATTTCCGAAGTTTGGCTCGGGTACGTTCAGTGAACGAACGAGCGAGAATTTCTAACTTTTGAACCGGTGCCCGGAATCAAATTCCGAGGGCACCGATGAACTCGCAGCGCCGATATTCTCTTAAGGAGACATTTTTCGAGGTTGCGTTTTATGCGGGACGAAAGTTAGTTTTGGGAGAAATTATAAGAAGTTAAACAAAAATGTGGAAACACTTTTTATTTTATTTTTTTTTTGTTGGTTAACTTCTCCCAAAGGGAGTTAAAGGTGGGACCCACATCCACTTAACCTCCCTTGGGAGGATTAAGTGTGGTGGGGCCCACACGAAGCATAACTCTTCACCTCTTTTTTTTAAAACTCCCTTAAACTCCTCTTTTAATGAACATGACAACTTTGTTTATTAATGGAGTTGAATTGTTTGAATTTCAAACCTTTGAAATTAAAATTGTTAAGTGTGTGAATAAAATAAGACCTTAGCTTATTTTATTTGGGTTAGAATTCTCTAGACAATCTTGAGAGAATTTGGAACCTACTTCTTCTTCTTCTTCTTCTTCAAGCTTTGACGAAGAACACGAAGAACCTTCGAACATCGACGAAGAACGCCACGTTCTCGGGAACCGTCTTCCACGACGTCATACCCGCGATACTGACGACGTACTTCTTCCGCGTCATCTCTTCCGCGACGATTTCTCGAGACGAAATCGTCGTCAAAGAACTTCGAATCCTCGCTTCACGACATCGATGTCCTTCTTCCGTGACGCCGACCACCGCGACGCGTCTTCCGCAGGTCATTGACGATCATCATCCTTGAAACCGAGGTAGGGGTTGTTGTTGATTATTTATTTATTCTCGTTCTTGGTTCTAGCATGACAAACGTGAGAATAAATATTTATGTGTTATCGTCTAACGAGAGGGAGGGGGCCGGACCGCACAAACACGGCCGAATCCCCCCTCCCTTGTTCTTGAATTTTATTATTTCCTTGAGGATGAACGAGATGGCGTGGTGCCGACGCACCACGCGGGAATCGCAAGGCTATAATCGCGTGGCGCCGTCGCGCCGCGCCACAGAAAGTTTATCAAGAACGCGACGCCGTCGCGCCGCGTCGAAGGAAACCGAAGGTGCCGCGGCTGGAGCGGGGCCGCGGCAGAAGGGCACGGTGCCGACGCACCGTGCCGGACGACGAAGGCCGCGGCCGGTTCCGGGCCGCGGCGGGACGTGATGACCGGCGGCCAGCCGGGCCGCCGGTGCCGGAAAAAGGAAGAGGACCGGCCATGCCGGTCCTGTTGAGAGGAAGTCGGCCGGCCAGGTCGGGCCGGCCGGGACGGTGCAAAACTGGGGGAATTAAATTCCCCCGGGTAGTTATTTTGGCCCCCCATAATAAAGGGGGGGGGGTTTCGTAAAGGGGGGCAGGCAGCCCCCCCGTTTTTCTCAAAGACAGGCCCCCACGAGGGGGGGCGGTTTCTCCAAAGGCGCGGCTTTCAGCCGCGCCGCCAACGAAGAGGGGCGGGGGCCATGCACCCCGCACGTGGAACCCGAGCGGCACCCAGGATGCGCCACCGCCGGCCGGACCGCGCCGCCGCGCCGGACCGCGCCGCCGCGCCGGGCTGGGTCGGCCCGGACCCGGACCCCCCGTTTTCGAATCGATTTCGGTCTTTTGCCCATAACTTGAGCTATGGACCTCCGATTGATGAACCGTCAGTGGCGATACGATCCTTGGATCGAGACGGTCGTTTCAGTATATCGCACTCAAAGTTTCGAAATACTTTGAGTTCGGCCGGGTTGGTTCGTACACGAAACCAACCGGGCCCTCGGAGCGGAAACACTCATATCTTGAGCTACGGACGTCCGATTGACGTGCCGTCAGCTCTGTTGTGTTCCTCTTAGTGAGACGGATCTTTTGGAATACTCCGCCCGAGGTTTCGATGCAGGTGGAGTATGGTCGGGTTGGTTTTTCCTTAAAAACCAACCGGGCCCCTGGGACGAAAAAGCCAATAACTCTCAGACCGGGCGTCCGATTGACGCGTCGTCTGTTGCGTTGAGTTCCTGTTGACGATACGGAACTTTTGGATACGTCAACTCTGGACTGTGTGACAGTTGATGTATCAGCCTCTCGGCTCGTGGAGCGGACCCTCCCGAACGAGCTTGCTGTGTGCGGGAACCCTGGAGCTGGCTGCGACTGTGACTGTTACTGCGACTGTGACTGCTACTGCTACTGTGACTGCGACGACGACAGTACAGAGATCCTTTGTGGATTCGACGACGACTACATCACTCAGCGATCCTACGTGGATCAATGCTACAGGTCCTGTGTGGGCCCGATCCTGTGTGGGTCCGATCCTGTGTGGGTCTTTGCGCTCAGCGGTCCTGTGTGAACCAGCGCCTACAGGTCCTGTGTGGGCCCGATCATGTGTGGGTCTTTGCGGGGGTTAGTTACCTATCGATCCTTCGTGGGTCCGACGACTTAGATGGATCAGAGATCATCTTCATCGTCTTTCGAAGAAGTATACCTGTGTGAGCTGAATCCTGTTGCTTTCCTATGTGGATTGTGTTGTGCTATCCTGTGTGGATTTTGTTTTGCTTTCCTATGTGGAATACGTATACTTTCCTGTGTGGACTGAGTTGTACTTGGGCTCGGAGGTTGGAGCGTATTGGAATTGATGACTTAGGTATATGTATGGGCATATACCTAAGCAGTGTCGGTTGTTAATTCGTGATTGTATCTTCCTTTGTAGTTTATCCTTTGTGGATTTTGGGAGACCTTCAGGGGTCTCGGGGTCCCTACTGAGTAGCTTATACTCACCCCTGCACGGGCTATGCCCGCACTACGTTGTGTTGGTTGCAGACGACGGACAACGTTGATCGTGGATGAGGCTTGCAGAGCAGAACGGTACCTGGAGGTGGACCACTGGGTGGGACGTGCCCGGAGCGGACGACGGGACCCGAGGAGCAGTGGAGCTATCTGTACTCACCCTTTAGGTGGGATTTCCAGTGGACAGCTCGGAGTAGCGGCTTTTACTTTACAGTTGTCGTTTTCCCTTTCGAGTTGTACTTTACTTTCAGTTTGGGTTTGTATACTGGCCCATTTACTTTTCCGCACTTCAGTTGTACTCTGTTCTTACGTAGTGTTTACTTTTCCGCTTGCTTACTCTGTGGTGCTTGTTTAATTTACAAAGGCAATGCCTTCCCTTTTTACCGGTATTTACGCCTTGGTGCTAGTCGCCAGCCCCTGGCCTATGGAAGGCGGGCTTGGGGTAGTCACGGCACGGGCCCCGAGGACGGGTCGTGACACACACATAAAGTCTCAAGATAAAACTTTATATTACATATTTTCTTGAAATAAACCTAGGTAATACCCTAATGGAACATATCTTTCACTATATAGTCCTATCATCTTATTCATGGTCCATCAAGCATATATATGAAAAAAACCACTCAAGAATCTTTAGGTGTCCTCAAAAAATTGAAGATCCTCTCAATTCGTTCAATCCACTCCTCTGATTCTTGGGTTCCTTTATCACCATGGAGGAAAGGTGGATTCTACTTGGTAATTCTGATCCATGATCCACTACTAGTGCCAGGTTCATGGTGCCCAATGAACCTAGAGTCTAAATGGCATGAATAACCACTCAGACCAAAGAAGGGTCCACTATAGGATCCTTCTACATAACCTGCCTTGCAGATTCCCATATCATATTTTGAAGAGCTATTCAAGGAGTAATTGTCTATTAAACACAATACAATAACTGATCAGTCATGAGAAAACTTTGAAACCATTAAATCTACTTATATAATCCAAAAAAATGTTGTAAAATGATAATAATTTAAATAAATTATGAATTCTACCACAAAAGGAAACACCCTTTGAAAGGAAAATGTCTATCTAAATAAACTCCCCGCATAGTTTATTCAAATGACCTTACACACAACAAGTCCCCAAACATATTAGATAGGTCAATTTAAATAGACTTCTGATACAATTCATTCAAATGATCCTAAATACTAGGTCTTGGACTTAGTTATGATTTTCTTACCACCCATGACAACTCAGATTCATTCATAAGAGTGAGTTGACTAGGCCCCTTTTCCACACATACTATCCAAATTTCAACGATCCCACTCATGTTTACCTAAGAAGAAAACCCAACTCAAGTAGTGTTGACACCCTTCAGGCTGAGTAACCCCTCTGATACTAAATTTTAATAGACCAACATGGGATAACCAGACCAATCACCAAAGTCATCCCATTACAGGGTGAGGTATAAAAAATAGAATTTTTTTTTTTAAAATAAGAAAAACAAGACATACAACTAGAGTAAAAAACAGAGACAAAGGGAGAAACAACTAATCCAAATAGGCTATGCCAGTAAGTATGACAAGTATATACTAACAAGTATCCATGTGAAAAATATTAAAATAATATCAAAATGAAAAGTGACATAAATAGAAGACAACATGCTACAAAATTACCTTCCTTTTACCTGTGTCCTACAAAACAAGGTCTACAAGTGCCCAAATTCATAATTATGGCATGAGAAATAGAGCCCATTAAAAAACCTCCAAATAATCTATACAATTTCTAATATTAAGAATTCATAATTTATAGCTTTAAAACAAAATATTTTTACAAGAATTTGTATAAATTAAACAATTTTAAAACATTTCTCATACAATCCTTGGGGTTTCCACAAATTGCATATTGTGTTTTCCAAATACAGAAACATATCATTCATAAAACAAAGTAGGTAAACATACCAAATATAAATATACATGTGATCCAACATCCAGAAAATAATCTATCTTGTAATAAACATAAGAAAATGCACCTTCCAGTTGGGCTCTAGCCTATGCGATAATACACACTAGACACTCATAAACCTATAAAGGAAAAAAGTTATATCCAACTAATATCGAGTCCTTCCACAGTCCATAAATATACAAGAGGCTACCTCCTAGTGGTGTCACACACACTAAGGATATCTGTGTCTCTTTCTCAATGCAGTAAAGGTTCCCACTATGATATGTTTGTCAATTTATATTTTAAAAACCATACTCACATTTTTTATAAATCCATTTCAAAGATAATCCAATATTCTTTAGGGTTTGAAAATCCATTTTTCTCCAAATTAAGGAAATTATGTTTTCAAAGAAAATACCCCTTTTAAAACACAAACTCATTCCCTTTATAATTTCAACACATGCAATTCCATTTCAAATATCAAGGATTTAATAATAACAATAATAAATTAACGAAATTATAATGATTGAATATATCTAACTACCTCAATGATGTATAAAACCTAATCGCATTTGAAAATGGGGATTTGAAACCACAAGATCTACCTTTGATAGACAAGGCACACCAAGAAACTATAAGGGATTGATAGAAAACCCTATTTGATCACAAAACCACAACCAAACCATAGCCGCAACCAAAACCAAATAAGAACTAGAATAAATGATTACCCAGAAAAGAGAAATCCGACCACAATATCAATCAATCACTGAATGAATCGATCCAAATGGAAAGTATTCAAGAAAAATCACATAGGGATCTCTCTAGGTCAAGTGAGGAAAACTGCATTGAAAAAGAATGAAACACATCACTCATACAATAGCCTAATATACACTATGACATTTACATGGTGTGTAACCCATTTACACATCGTTTAATCCTTGGGGTCCATATAAACTAAAGAACCCATTAATATTTAATTAAAAAGTGTGTTTTATACATACATAATGTGTATATATTAAATGGTGTGTAAACCATTCACTCCATGTACCCACTTCACAACTTCTTCCCAATAGCCATTACATGATGTGTAAGTACCCAATGAGAAGAAGAAACTATAGGTTTTTATAGGAGGTACAAGGAAAATCTAGTGGTAAAAGGTTTTCAACAGAAGAAATGTGTGGATTACACTGAAAGTTTCTCACCAGTAGTGAATTTTACAACCATCCTGATTGTTCTAAGTATTGTTGCATAAAAATACTTATACCTAGAGTAGCTTGTTGTCAAGACTTATTTATTTCATGGATATATGGAGGAGTAAATATATATGCAATAGATAGAGTGATACATTGAGTCCGAGAAGGAATACTTGGTGTGAAAACTCCAAAAGAAATTATATGGGTTGAAGAAGACACCTAGGAAGTGGAATATATTTTTTTGATTCATTTAGGACTAAAAATTAATACAAACAATGTGGCATGGATCAATGTTTCTACATCAAGTATTTTGGTGATGAATACATTATACTAATTCTTTATGTGGAATACATTATCATTGTAGGATTATGTATGTAGAGGATTGATGAGTTGAAAGGGAAGATGAATGAGAAGTTTGAGATGAAAGATATTGGAGATGATGGCAAGATTTTGGGGATGAAGATCATGAGAGACTACACAGATGGAACCTTAATGTTATCATAAGTTGATTACATTGGAATGCATCTAATAAGATTTAGTATTCTAGAATAAAATCCCTTATTTATTCCCCTGATGATCCATTTAAAATTATCAATAGATAAATCACCTAAGATGACAAAAGAGGTTGAGTACATGATAAAGGTTTTATACACATCAGCTATTGGAATATTGATGTGTTCCATGATATGTACTCGACCTGAAATTTCTCATGCAGTGGGAGTTGTGATCATATACATGGATAACCATAGAAATCATCATTGGGAAGCTATGATGTGGATACTGAGATATGAGAAGGGAAGAAAGGAAGTATCTCTGTGCTTCGGGAAAGGAAATTCTTTATAGGGGTAGATTAGGATTCAAGTGCAAGATTATTGGATTGGTATATTCTGATCTATTTGGATAATTTTGGGGTGAATGCTAGTGGCCTATAATACACACTATACTACAACTATCACTAGTTAAGATCTATGGGGAGCTCATTGTGGGTTGTAGGGGGAAACATGCCCCTTCTTCGGGGGTCCGAGGCCAAAGGTACTTGGACCAAATTTGGGGAACTTTATCAACTCTAACCAAATGTAAAAGATATGATCAGGCGACACCAATAGGGAATTGTAACATTACAGACATTAGCACAGTTACTGTAGCATCTCAAACTTTAATGACAGAAGTATTATAGCTCCATGGACTTCTAGACACTGACCACTATAGCATATTGGAATTGGGCGACCACAACACTATAGAATTATGGACTTACAACAACCTTTCACTACATCATAGTGGACTTACTATGTTTTTGGCGACACAATGTTTCATCTTCTTTATTAGATCATTTGAGATAGGGTTTTGGTGTGTGTGAAACTTTGAAACCTCCCTGTAATTGTGCTTTTGAATTATGGTAAAGTGATTCTGCCTCTCTGTGGGAATATGGATTATTCCCGAACCACATAAATCATTGTGTGCATGTTATTTCTAATTATTTTATTTCTATATTTTCTTCATCAACAAACCTATATCATTGTTACTCCTATAATTTATTTAACAAATATTATCAAAGGTTGAGTTTAGAATTCTTGAATTAAACCTTGGCTATAGAAGAAGTAAATGTGAAGATCGATCACCTTGATGGAATTGACTTCAGTTACTAGAGGATGAAAATTGAGGATTTTCTTATAAAAAATATTCACTTACCACTTATGGGTGTAAAACTAATGGATACAGAGTAGAAAAAATGGGATCTAATTGATTGATAGGTTCTAAGAGTTGTTCACCATAAATTAGACAAAAATTTGGCATTTAACATTAGAAAGGACAAGACAACAGATGAGATGATAAAAAATCTTGAAAATATGTACAATAATCCTTGAACATCAAAAAAAGTGTACCTAATGTGATGGATTTTCAATATGAAAATTATTAAAGGGGTATTTTTGTAGATCCCATCAATGAATTCAACACCATCACAAGTCAGTTAAAATTAGTGGGAATTGTCCTTGAAGATGGGTTGTGTGCACTAGTTTTTCTATATTAATTACCAAATAGTTGAGAAGCAACTGTAATAGCTGTGAGAAGTTCTTCAGGTAATACTAATATGGTTTTGAATGATGTGTGGGATCTGATCCTCAATGATAATATTCAAAGAAGATAATCAGGAAGATTTTCTAGTTCTTATTTGAACATGGAAGGAAAAAGGAAGATATGCACATTGAGATAACTGCAAAGGATTATCAAAGTCAATAGGAAAGAGTTGAGACAAGGCAATGAGGGATGGTCAAACCCAGTGTATTTTTTGGAAGATAGGATATTTTAAGAAGGAGTGTAGAGAAAAATTAAAGGCACTTGAAACTAATACAACAAACACGAAAACTAAACGAATTGATGTTGTGCAGCTACTGAGCATGGGATACCCTATGAAGTCTTGTATTTTGGACTTAGGGGTGACTTTTATTTCCATGAAATCGAATGGTTTCCTAAAAAATTATGTTTATGGAAATTTTGGAAAGGTGCATCTTGCTAATGATGAATTCTTACAAATCACGGGGAAGGGTGATGAATGATTTAAGACTAACAATGGGAGTCTGCTGGTTCTGGAAAACACGAGTTATATCCATATTTTAGAATAAATATTATTTATATTGGGCATCATGATGATTTAGGTTTTAGTACCACATTCACTAGTGGTGCATGGAAGTTCCCCAAGAAGGCTATGTTCATAGCTCGAGGTGAAAATAATGGTACCCTACAAAGCATTAAAAAACATGCATGAACATGATTCCATTAATAAATTCTATCGAGGGTTGAAAACTATGAAACTACAGGATAGACCTCATGAGTGAGAAGGGGTTAAAGGTGTTGGAAACTAAAGGAATGATACCATATCTGAAGCTAGTGGAAGTTGGTCTGTGTGAATATTGTATCTTCAGAAAGTAGAAGAAGGTATCTTTTGTGAAAGGAGGTAAAATAATGAAGGATGAGAGGATAGACATGGAACACACTGAATTTTGGGGGCCTACACTAGTAAATTTACTTTTAGGATCATAATATTATGTGAAATTTATTGATGAATCAAAAAGGAAGGTATAAGTTTACTTCCTATAAAGAAAATATGACGTGTTTAAAGCATTTAAAAAGTGCAATTCCATGGTGGAAAATGAGTTGGGAAATAAGCTAAAATGTTTGAGGCCTGAAAATAGTGGAGAGTATGGAAGTAAGGGGTTTATATAATTTTGTTTTAATAATGTAATTTAGTGGGAGAAGACTATTCTAGGTACACCACAGTAGAACAATATAGCTAAAATGATGAATAGGAGAGTGAATGAATTCTCTGGGAGCATGATGTCACACTCAGGATTATCTAAAACCTTTTGGGATGATGCAGTGAACATGATAATATATATCATCAACAAGAATCCATATTTACCAATGGGATAATTTATAACTAATAAGATCTGATATAGTAAGGAGGTAATGCTGTAACGACCCGAAATTTTGAATAAATCTTGTTTCCTAATTTTATGTGTTATTTTATTTTATTTTTATACTCAAAAAAATGTTTCATTTGATAACATGAGTATAATTAAAATGAGACCGTTGGGTTTTGACTGGTATATGACCATTGGTTAATATGACCGTTGGAAACTAAACGTTTTGATTATTGTCTCTAAATACAAGTAATCTTGGTTAATTATTATAGAAAGAAGATTCGATGGCCTCACCCAGTAGTCTTGGACCGATCGAAGCCCATCTAACAGAACTTGGGAAGGAGGTAGCACCATTGGGCTTTGCTCTGGATCAAACCCAAGCCAAAATTCATCGTATGAAGCTAGAACGGAATCGCCTTCATGAGAAGTTCAACCTGATAGAAATTACTACTCGTGCGATGTTGGTCGAGCCTCCCTCAGATTCTTTCACCTTAGCACACCTTACACTTAGGTCCTATGTTGGTGTGATAAGGGGCAATGTAAGGAGACCGTAACTGCCTTGTGTAACCCTTTGTTTTAAATAAAAATTTTGATTTCTTCTTATGATGAATTTTATGAATTTTTAAATGTCCGGATTAATATAGTATGCATATTTTTGATGAATTTTAGAAAAAGGATATTTTAAAAATGTTTAGGTAAAGCTTAAATAATTAAAAATGTGTAATGATTTTCGAAAAATGGTCTTCTACAATTATGTTCAGTACGAAATTTAGAGTCTAATAAGATCAACTTAATTTTTGATGAATAGTAAATTATGAATAGTGATTTTATGCTTAGGATTAGTAATATGACCAAATAGATTAGTAATCTCACTTAATGAAAGTATTAATATAATCTAGGAACCTTGATTAAGTAATGTGATTCAATAAAATGGTTAAATAACGGTTTCATAAATTATTATTCAAGTATTAGTTTTTTCAGGTGAATAGTGTTTTTTAATTAAAAATTTAATTAAAAATATTTATAAAAATATTTTTATAAAATGGATTTCATTTTTGAACTCAAAGCATCGATATTATGTTAAGGTAATTTTTGGGATTTTTTCTGAAAAAATGAATTTTTGGTGAATAGTGTTTTTATTTAAAAATTAAATTAAAAATATTTAGAAAATTATTTTTATAAAATGGAATTCATATTTTTAATAAGAGCATCGATATTTAGTTAAGGTGAAATTTTGGGATTTTTCTGAGAAAGATGAATTTTCAGTGAATAGTAAAAAAAGTAGTTTTAGGGTTTCAGTATGTTTAATGACATCATAGCTGTGTCATGGTGATGTCATGAGATATTTTAAGGGTTGTCCGACCAAAGGAGATGAATTTTTGTATTGGGGGCCCCATGGGTCCTAACTTCATGGGAAATATCATGGGAGAGCACATGCTTTTGAGAAAACCACTTGTGAGGTGTCCCTTGGCCATTAATGTCTTGTCCCCTCACTTTCCCTATAAATACCAAGCCATCCTCTCATCCATTTCGACTCCCCACTCTCCCCCAACAAAGTTCTGGTCTCATTACCTCCCAAGGAGTCCTCCCAAGGTGCCCCCAATCCCTCAAGGTCCCAACCTTTGAGTTTTAAGAGTTACGTTTTAAGGTAAGGGATCCGACCTCTCTCTTTCTTTTCAAGAAATCTCTTTTATGTAATTTCTTTTATTCTCCATGTTCTTATGTTAAATGATGTTCTTTTATACTATAATTACTTCCCTTTTCATGTTCATATAATGATAGATCCCCTCTTACTCTCATTATTTCATTTTATGAAGTTTTAAGTGGCGCCGTTAGGCTGCCGAAATTTTTGTAACAGATTCTTTCTCCCTTCTCATTTTTCAAGATCTATTTTCATATAAAGTATTTCAAGTTCCTTTTTATTATGTTGGGGTATGATCTCTAAATTTATCATACTGATCTTTTATGATCATATGATGAGAGGCCCCATTTTATCTCTTCAATTCAGTATTTTGATGTTTTAAGTGGCGCCGTTAGGCTGCCGAATTTTTAAGTGGTTCTTTCACCCTTCTCATTTTCAAGTTCTATTTTCTTGTCAAGTCTTTAAAGTTCCTTTTTATTATGTTGGGGTATGATCTATATATCTATCATACTGATATTTTATGATCATATTATGAGAGACCCCATTTTATCTCTTCAATTCAGTATTTTGAAGTTTTAAGTGGCGCCGTTAGGCTGCCGAATTTTTAAGTGGTTCTTTCACCCTTCTCGTTTTGAAGTTCTACTTTCATGTCAAGTCTTTCAAGTTCCTTTTTATTATGTTGGGGTATGATATATATATCTATCATACTGAACTCTTATGTTCGAATGATGAGAGACCATATTTTATCTCTTCAATTCATTATTTTGATGTTTTAAGTGGCGCCGTTAGACTGCCAAATTTTTAAGGGATTCGTTCACCTTTCTCATTTTTCAAAGTTCTACTTTCATGTCAAGTCTTTAAAGTTCCTTTTTATTATTTTGGGGTATGATCTATATATCTATCATACTGATCTTTTATTTTCATATGATGAGAGACCCTATTTGATCTCATCAATTCATTTTTGTTGAAGTTTAAGTGGCGCCGTTAGGCTGCCGAATTTCTAAGGGGTTCTTTCACCCTTCTCATTTTTAAGTTCTACTTTCATTCCAAGTCTTTAAAGTTCCTTTTTATTATGTTGGTGGTATGATCTCTATATCTATCATACGGATATTTTATGTTCATATGATGAGAGACCCTATTTGATCTCGTCAATTCATTTTTATTGAAGTTTAAGTGACGCCGTTTGGCTGCCGAATTTTCATAAGAGAAATCTTATTTTGTCTTACTTCCATGTTTTTCATTTCAAATGGTTTTTCCTTCAAATTTCATTACCATGATTCATATCATTTATATTATGTACCTCTACTATTTTTATAGATCATTTATGAGTGGGTGACCCGTGTCCCCTCTCTTTTCAACGTTTTCTAAAACCCTGTAACGTAGCCGTTATGCTACAGAATTTTCATCTCAAAATGCCTCTCTCTTCTTCTTAAAATTATTTTATATTATTAAGTGAATACTCAAAGATCTTATTTATATAGGGTTATTCACATATATATATAAAAATGTTCTATTTTAAATTCTGGGATTTACATACATGAAACCCGATTTCCCTTTCTGTGGGTTTAAAGTGACATAAAGATCATGTCTTTAAAGTAGTTTTTAAAACGTTATGATTATGAAATGAAACCCATTTCATTTATGATATATGGGTTGTTTATGAAATGATTGATGATGATATATGTGGCTCACATGATAATAAAGACATGTCAAGGGTGCGCCCATATAGCGCTCCAATGCATTGGGTAAAGACTTAATCTCTAGAGATGACCTTTTAGACTGATACCTTGGTGAATAACCTTGGTAATTTTTAATGACACCTTGGGGATGGACCTTGGTGAAATGAAATTATTTTCAATATTAAATGTTGTAGCCACATCTTCAAGTTATGAAAAATGTTATTTTTATTATGATATATATCATGATTTCTTTATCATGACTTAAAGTCCTTTTCTTGACATTGTTGATGTATCCCAAGTTCACATGTTAAATGTTTCCCCTTGTTTCCCTTACTGGGCCTTCTGCTCACCCTTTCTTTTGATGTATGTCCCCAGGTTTGAGATGCAGTAATGAACCTAGGATGAACATGAGGAGAAGCCTTTCAAGTGTTTAACAAGAATGTTTTATGTTTTCTTGTTTTAAGATCCTGGTTTCCAAGACACTAAACCTTAAAGATCCTCAGTTTTGTAAAATCCAATGAAAGTTTATGTGATAAAAAGGTGGGATGCTATAGTTGGTATCAAAGGATGGTTTAGTTATTTTTGGAAATTAGGATATGAAAAGTTTAGGAAGAAACCTATAGAAAAGTTTAAATATAGGAAATCTTCCTAGTATTTTAGTGAGTATTGAGTAAGGGGTTTCCAAGAAAATACATCCCTATCTAGATACGAGCAGGTAGAGGTGGCTCTGGCATAGATGTACATAGGGGTAAAACCTGAAAACACCGCTTTGAGCTAGAATCGAACGGGAACTGGTACACGACAATGGGCCTTGTTGTACTCTTGTTTACGAAACTCCCGGGGGATATGCTTTGGTAAATTCATAAGCTTAGTATGAACCATTGTTAAAGGAACAAAGATAAAATAAAATAATGATTCACATAAGAATATATGATCATGGATAACCAAGATGGGAACCTAGGGGATCACATGTTAGGGTATACTTTTCTTCTACAAGTTATCCTTATATGATTTAAGTTCATTTTCATGATTATTGGATAAGTATTTAAGCCCCTAATTATAGTTTCTCTTCTTAGTTAATGGTGGGAAATGAAAGAACATGTCCCAATAACCAATGTGATAGGAAATACGACGATTGCCGTATTAATATGACAGAGATGATTAGGGGATTAAAAGATGATTATTATTTTGGAAGACGTTCGCTATTTTGGGGACCCTATATGATTGAGGTAAATAGATTACTGCGGTATTTTCATTGAGGAGTAAGGTTGACTTATATTTTGAAGAATCGATGAATTTAAGGTGGACTTATAGTAATTTAGGTTACTTATAGGAATGATTAACCTATCTTGGGTAAAATATGTTTAGTTTAGCTACTTTTATTATAATATGTTAGGAGTGGTTGATGTTGTTTGGAGATGAACAATGAAGTTTATTTTGGAAGACTATGTTATCAAATCCTTCTTGTATTTGGGTTTCAATCTTAGTTTGGTTTATTTTGAGGAATCTTAAGGATCGTTATTTATGGAATGTTCTATGATGAACTTTGGGTAGTACCATGGAACTTTTAAGATTTAAAATTAGTTTCCATTCCTATGGGATTCTTTCTTTTTGAAGAGTTGTTTTACCTTACCCTTTCTGTTTTTGGGATAATGTTTAAAGATAGAAGAAATAGATAGTTAACCTTTTGTGGATTATCTGATTCTCTAGAGGATGATTCTTGTGTTTTGATGAGACCAAGTAGTTTTGAATGCTCATCGTTTGGAGAAAAGATTAGTTTTGGGTAGAAACTTATTAAAGGATGAAACTCTACATAAAGTTAGGTATATTTTCTATGCAGTAAATGAATTCCTCAAAATTATGAAAAGGAACGTAAAACAAAAACGTTTTTGGTTTACGTTTTCTACTAGGTAATCAAAGACCGTTTACACAAATCATAAGTTTGGGATTTTCTTATGGTTAACTTTATCCTAATCATGTTTTCTATCACTCTCCCTCAGAACTTGACCCTTTGTTTTCTCCTCCATGTCCATGTTTTCCTACATGGAATCCTAGTGTGGGCTAACTCGGGTGACCTTTGTACTTCCCTTTCTTTCTTTTAAAGTAATAGTTTTAATGACTCCTTTTCCGATGTGGGACTTTCAATAAAATTTCAAAACCCAATTTTAAAAATTGTAAGGACGCAATTTCTTAAGGGGGAAGATTGTAACGACCCGAAATTTAGAATAAATCTTGTTTCCTAATTTTATGTGTTATTTTATTTTATTTTTATACTCAACAAAAATGTTTCATTTGATAACATGAGTATAATTAAAATGAGACTGTTGGGTTTTGACTGGTATATGACCATTGATCAATATGACCGCTAGAAACTAAACGTTTTGATTATTGTATCTAAATACAAGTAATCTTGGTTAATTATTATAGAAAGAAGATTCGATGGCCTCACCCAGTAGTCTTGGACCGATCGAAGCCCATCTAACAGAACTTGGGAAGGAGGTAGCACCACTGGGCTTTTCTCTGGACCAAACCCAAGCCAAACTTCATCGTGTGAAGCTATAACGGAATCGCCTTCGTGAGAAGTTCAACTTGATAGAAATTACTACTTGTGCGATGTTGGCCGAGCCTCCCTCAGATTCTCTCACCTTAGCACACCTTACACTTAGGTCCTATGCTGGTGTGATAAGGGGTATGTAAGGAGACCGTAACTGCCTTGTGTAACCCTTTGTTTTAAATAAAAATTTCGATTTCTTCTTATGATGAAGTTTATGAATTTTCAAATGTCCGGATTAATATAGTATGAATATTTTTGAAGAATTTTAGAGAAAGGATATTTTAAAAATGTTTAGGTAAACCTTAAATAATTAAAAATGTGTAATGATTTTCAAAAAATGGTCTTCTACAATTATGTTCAGTACGAAATTTAGAGTCTAATAAGATCAACTTGATTTTTGATGAATAGTAAATTATGAATAGTGATTTTATGCTTAGGATTAGTAATATGACCAAATGGATTAGTAATCTCACTTAATGAAAGTATTAATATAATCTAGGAACCTTGATTAAGTAATGTGATTCAATAAAATGGTTAAATAACGGTTTCATAAATTATTATTCAAGTATTAGTTTTTTTCAGGTGAATAGTGTTTTTTAATTAAAAATATTTAGAAAATTATTTTTATAAAATGGATTTCATTTTTGAACTCAGAGAATTGATATTATGTTAAGGTAATTTTTGGACTTTTTTCTGAAAAAATGAATTTTCGGTGAATAGTGTTTTTATTTAAAAATTAAATTAAAAATATTTAGAAAAATATTTTTATAAAATGGAGTTCATATTTGTAATAAGAGCATCGATATTTGGTTAAGGTGAAATTTTGGGATTTTTCTGAGAAAGATGAATTTTCAGTGAATAGTAAAAAAAGAAGTTTTAGGGTTTCGGTATGTTTAATGACATCATAGCTGTGTCATGGTGATGTCATGAGATATTTTAAGGGTTGGAAGACCAAAGGAGATGAATTTTTGTATTGGGGGCCCCATGGGTCCTAACTTCATGGGAACTATCATGGGAGAACACATGCTTTTGAGAAAACCACTTGTGAGGTGTCCCTTGGCCATTAATGCCTTGTCCCCTCACTTTCCCTATAAATACCAAGCCATCCTCTCATCCATTTTGACTCCCCACTCTCCCCCAACGAAGTTCTAGTCTCATTACCTCCCAAGGAGTCCTACCAAGGTTCCCCCAAGCCCTTAAGGTCCCAACCTTTGAGTTTTAAGAGTTACGTTTTAAGGTAAGGGGTTCAACATCTCTCTTTCTTTTCAAGAAATCTCTTTTATGTAATTTATTTTTTTCTCCATGTTATTATGTTAAAGGATGTTCTTTTATACTCCTCTTACTTCCCTTTTCATGTTCATAAAATGAGAGATCCCATCTTACTCTCATTATTTCGTTTTATGAAGTTTTAAGTGGCGCCGTTAGGCTGCCGAAATTTTTGTAACAGATTCTTTCTCCCTTCTCATTTTTCAAGATCTATTTTCATATAAAGTATTTCAAGTTCCTTTTTATTATGTTGGGGTATGATCTCTAAATTTATCATACTGATCTTTTATTATCATATGATGAGAGACTCCATTTTATCTCTTCAATTCAGTATTTTGATGTTTTAAGTGGTGCTGTTAGGCTGCCGAATTTTTAAGTGGTTCTTTCACCCTTCTCATTTTCAAGTTCTATTTTCTTGTCAAGTCTTTAAAGTTCCTTTTTATTATGTTGGGGTATGATCTCTATATCTATCATATTGATCTTTTATGATAATATGATGAGAGACCCTATTTTATCTCTTCAATTCATTATTTTGAAGTTTTAAGTGGCGCCGTTAGGCTGCCAAATTTTTAAGTGGTTCTTTCACCCTTCTCGTTTTGAAGTTCTACTTTCATGTCAAGTATTTCAAGTTACTTTTTATTATGTTGGGGTATGATATCTATATCTAACATACTTAACTCTTATGTTAATATGATGAGAGATCATATTTTATCTCTTCAATTCAGTATTTTGATGTTTTAAGTGGCGCCGTTAGGCTGCCGAATTTTTAAGGGATTCATTCACCTTTCTCATTTTTCAAAGTTCTACTTTCATGTCAAGTCTTTTAAGTTACTTTTTATTATGTTGGGGTATGACATCTATATCTATCATACTGATATTTTATGTTAATATGATGAGAGACCCTATTTGATCTCATCAATTCATTTTTGTTAAAGTTTAAGTGGCGCCGTTAGGCTACCGAATTTCTAAGGGGTTCTTTCACCGTTCTCGTTTTCAAGTTCTACTTTCATGCCAAGTATTTCAAGTTCCTTTTTATTATGTTGGGGTATGATATCTATATCTATGATACGGATCTTTGATGTTCATATGATGAGAGACCCTATTTGATCTCGTCAATTCATTTTTATTGAAGTTTAAGTGACGCCGTTAGGCTGCTGATTTTTCATAAGAGAGATCTTATTTTGTCTTACTTCCATGTTTTTCAATTCAAATGGTATGTCCTTCAAATTTCATTACCATGATTCATATCCTTTATATTCTGTACCTATACTATTTTTATAGATCATTTATGAGTGGGCGACCCATGTCCCCTCTCTTTTAAATGTTTTCTAAAACCCTGTAACGTAGCTGTTATGCTGCAGAATTTTCGTCTCAAAATGCCTCTCTCTTCTTCTTAAAATTATTTTATATTATTAAGTGAATACTCAAAGCTCTTATTTCTATAGGGGTATTCACATATATATATATAAATTTTCTATTTTAAATTCTGATATTTACATACATGAAACCTGCTTTCCCTTTTCGTGGGTTTAAAGTGACATAAAGATCATGTCTTTAAAGTAGTTTTTAAAACGTTATGATTATGAAATGAAACCCATTTCATTTATGCTATATGGGTTGTTTATGAAATTATTGATTATGATATATGTGGATCACATGATAATAAAGACATGTCAAGGGTGCACCCAGATAGCGCTCCAATGCATTGGGTAAAGACTTAATCTCTAGAGATGACCTTTTAGACTGATACCTTGGTGAATAACCTTGGTAATTTTTAATGACACCTTGGGGATGGACCTTGGTGAAACGAAATGATTGTCAATATTAAATGTTGTATCCACATATTCAAGTTATGAAAAATGTTATTTTTATTATGATATATCTCATGATTTCTTTCTCATGCCTTAAAGTCCTTTTCATGACATTGTTGATGTATCCCAAGTTCACATGTTAAATGTTTCCCCTTGTTTCCCTTACTGGACCTTCTGCTCACCCTTTCTTTTGATGTATGTCCCCAAGTTTGAGATGCAGTATTGAACCTAGGATGAACATGAGGAGAATCCTTTCAAGTGTTTAACAAGAATGTTTTATGTTTTCATGTTTTAAGTTCCTGGTTTCCAAGACACTAAACCTTAAAGATCCTCAATTTTGTAAAATGTAATGATAGTTTATGTGATAAAAATGCGGGATGCTATAAATTCCCTCTCATTTATGAGTCCTTTTATATTTGTAATATGTATATATTGATACTGATGAAAGGGATGAGATCGATGCTAAGTCTAAATCCTATTTCTTTATTGTCTATGGTGATTAAGAGTTCAGTTACCACTTTTGGGATGATCAGAACAAGATGATCATCAGAAGCTAAAAGTTGATATTTAATGAAGGTTTCATATATATAGATCTTCATGTAGTTGAAATTGGAAGTGGGAACAAAGAATTAGACTGTTATGAGCAAGTGGAGCTTAAAGGTGTACCTAAGAATGTGACATTTGAACCAGTGGATCCTACCCCTAAAATGGAGTTTTTAGAGATCAAAAAGGGTGATAAGTCATGTGAAAAGGTATTCACCATCATTACATTATTCTTTATTGACTGAAAATGGATAACCATAATGCTTTGAAGAATAAATACAGTTAAAGGAGTCAAGCAGTTGGGATTTGGCTATGAAGGATGAGATGTCATCATTACATGATAATAATACTTGGGAGTTTACAGCTATACCACACTGAAATAAATAATTTTAGAAAAAAAGGTATACTGAGTCAGGAAGAACATTATGTAAAGAGGAGGTACAAGGTATGATTGGTGGTAAAAGGTTTTCTATAGAAGGAAGGTGTGGATTTTACTGAAATTTCTCACCCATAGTTAAACTTACCACTATCTGAGTGGTTCTTAGTATTGTTACATCATAAGACTTATACCTAGAGTATCTTGATGTAAATAATTATTTCCTTCATGGAGATCTGTAGGATGAAATCTATATGTAGCAGCCATAGGGATAAATTGAGTTAGGGAAGAAAGACCTAGTGCGTAAACTCCAGAAGAGATTATATGGGTTGAATATGGCACCCAGGTGGGGGAATAAAAAGGTTTATTCATTTATGATTAAAAATGAATAAAAATGGTGTGTCATGGATCAATGTTGATACACTAAGTTGTTTTGTGAGGAATACATTATACTACTTATATGTGTGGATAACGTGCTCATTGGAGACTCATGTATGGAGAGGATTATTGAGCTGAAAGGGAAGCTAGATGAGGAGTTTTAGATGAAGGATCTTGGAGAAGAAGACAATATTATGGGGATGAAAATCTAGAGACACAACACAACTAGAACCTTGATTTTATCAAAGACTGAAAACATTGGAAACGTTCTTCAAAGATTCAATATTCTAGAAGAAAATCCAGTCTTTATTCCCCTTGTGAGCCTTTTCAAATTATCTAAGGAGTAATCACCAAATATGGCATAAGTGGTTGAGTTCATGGGAAATATTTCATACACCAAAGCTATTGAAAGTATGATATATGTCATGGTTTAAAATAGACCTGACATTGATCATGAAGTGGGAGTTGTGATAAGTTACATAGATAACCCTAAAAAGAAAAATTGGAAAGTTGTGAAGTGGATACTGAGATACCTGAAGGGAAGTAAGGAATTATCACTATGATATGGGAAAGGAAATTCAATACAGGGGTGAACCTGGAATCAAGTGGGTTATTGTTGGATTGGTGTAGCCCAATATGTTTAGATAACATTGGTTGAATACTAATAGTTGATATTTCACACTAGACTTCAATTCTCACTGGTTGATCTCTACAATTAGCTCACTAGGGGTTGCAAGGGAAATTCACCCCTACTCTGGGGGCCAAAGCCCCTTGAATAAAATTTTGGGGAACTATAGAAACTATGACTGGCTGTAGAAAAGATTACTAGGAGACACTAACAGATCATTATATTAGTTTGGACTTTGGCATGGTTACTTTAGCAAATCAGACTTTAGATATAGTGGTACTATAGCACCACAAACTTCTATCCACCAGCCACTATAGCATCTTGGACTTCGGTGGCCACAAAACTATTGTAGTGTACATTTTCAGCCACTATTCTCTATATCATAGTGTAATTATTGTGTGATTGGTGGCTTAGTCTATGAAAGATGGAATTTGGCATACAAAAAAGTGGTTAGAAGATTAGGACATAGGCGTATGTGACAAGTGGAGGCTTATGGATAGGTAGGAAGAGACAAAGTTCCTCAACTTACCAAAGGTAGAATTCGTATTCATGGTGAGCCAACACTATGATATGTTTATAGTAGGAAAGGAAAGGGTCATGCTTGTCAAGTTGTGTATGGATAGGCTGCACTAGATTTTAATGTATACGACATCCTACCTGGCATGGGTCTACACCTAGGATATTGTGGGGACATAGCTCCAGAAGACCAAGTCCATGTCGGTTGTTAGAGTGGCGGAGGCGAACATAGATAGGGTATTCCAATCCTCATGCCTCGTGAAGATAAGGGATGAAGTACTAGTCAACAATGCATACACCAATCACATGGGAAACTTGGAAGGTCTGTTTTGTATTAAAGAGATGAAGGATCTAATCAGGGTGGAAGAGGTGACATGTGACCTAGGCATAGTGGATATTAAGGGGTTCTTTTGGGATTCATCGCAATTGATGTAGAGAGTGTTGGGTCGGAAGAAAACAGGAATGATGGCAAGAGGGGGGGGTGAATTGCCTTTTAAAAAATTGATTAACAAATAAAAAATCAAAGTTGAAATGCAGCGGAAATAAAGAGGCAAGACACACAAAATTGATAACGGAGTTCGGCCAAAACCCGGCCTACGTCTCCGCTCCCAACTCAACCGTTGAGAGATTCCTACCGCTTGCTTTTCAATGGTTTTAGCAAGAAACCCACTAGGCTTTGAGGTAGCACTAGGACCTATTACAGCTTGCTTTTGTGGTTTAGCAAGAACCCACTTGCTTTTGATGGTTTAGCAAGAACCCACTATCCTTCTTACAGGTGAAGGATAGATCACCTTTTTCTCAAGCTTTTTAAAGGAAAAGCTTGTGAACCTCTTCACACCTTAGTGGTGGTGTGAAACCCAAAAGAAAGGGGGATGGGAAAAGGGTTTGGGGTTTGTAGGCACAAACCCAATTTTAAAGCTCAAAATAGATAAAACAATAAAAACCGTAATTGGGAGAAGCCTTGGGCGCCTTTGATGATTGGAGATGTTGAAGGCTGCTTCCAAGCTTCTTTGAAGGAGCTCCTTGGATGTGGAAGTTGTTGGAGCACTTGGGGTTCCCTTGGAGGAAGTCGCCGGAGGTTGGCCAATTGATGCAAAATATGTCCGTGGGCTTCACAATAGTTCCGGTAGATGTCCGGGGCTTCCTTGGCCTTTATTTATAGGCATGGAACCCTTGGGGAGGCTTCGGAGCCGTTGGAGAGGCTAAAAGAGCCGTTGGGAGCCAAGTGGGCAGGCTGGTCAACAGCCCAACGGCTAGTTTGACTGTGTCCACCGGCTGGCCGGTACAGTCCCACCGGCTGGCCGGTGTGTGCAAAAATGCATAGGATTCTTGTCCAGGGTCCACCGGCTGACCGGTGCCAGAGCCACCGGCTGGCCGGTGCCTTGGTAGAGAAGAAGAGTCTTGATCCAGGCTCTACCGGTCGACCGGTGGAGGAGCCACCGGCTGGCCGGTGGCAAGACAGTAGCAAACACTATTTGGGCTGGGTGCCACAGGTCGACCGGTGACAGAGCCACCGGTCGACCGGTGGAACCTGGCAGTGGGCAATCCCTCTGCCAGTTCCACTGGCTGGCCGGTGCTATCACACCGGTTGGCCGGTGGACTGAATTTCAGTCCATTTCTTGTCCATTCTTGGGCCAATCCTTTGGCAATCTTTTGCCTATCATCCACAACACTTAAAAACAAAGTTAAACATATATGAAAGTGATTGTGATCATGAAAATTAAATAGTGTGGGGTACAACAATCTCCCCCTATTTTGATGATCACAATCACTTATCTAAGCAATGTAAAAACTTAAATGAAAGGCATGCTTTAAATGATAAATTGAAAATAAATACTAAGCATGAGAGAAACGATTCTCCCCCAATCAATCAAGAAATTTCTCCCCCTTTGTGATTATCAAAATAGAATGGGGCATAAAACTTGATTGAGGGAAAATAGATTTGAAAAACTAGAAATGAAAATTTGAAATGAAAATTGAATAGAAAATTTTGAATTGAAAGTTTGAAATGAAAATTGAATAGAAAATTTTGAATTGAAAATTTTGATACCAAGAGTTGAAATTGAAAGTTTGAATCGAAAAATTTGAATTGAAAATTTAAATTGAGAATTTTGAATGAAAAATTTTTAATTCACAAAAAGGCTTAAAAGAACCTAACTCCCCCTAAATAAAAACAATAAATCACCGGGGAGAGGAAATGAATTTTGGCCCGGAGAGACTCGCAAGAAGGGATTTTTCAATCCAAACTTGTCTCATGGCGGGTCTTCTCCTATAGAATTCATCCGAAAAGAAAATAGACTTGGGTTGGCCATAACGGGCATTTTTACAATTACATTCATAAATAAGGTGCCCGGTTTTCTTACAATAATTGCAAAATTTATAATCGGAGCTCCCCCTTACAAAAATAGTGGGTGCATGGGAGGAGGAAGCTACATTGGTGTAGCCAAGCCCTTGGGAGGTTCTAGTTATACGTTGGGAACCTAGGAGATTGTTCAAATTTTGTTCCCCTTGGGTGAACTTAGCTAGGGTCTCCCTTAGGTCTTTGATGGATGATTCCATGGAATCAACATTTGGAAAATTTTGGATTTTAAGGGTCAACTCTTCCTTTTCTTTAAGAATTTGTTCTTTTTCGGAAGAGAGTTTTTTGAAATTCTTTTTCAAAGCAACAAATTTTGACGATAAAGTATGAAAACCTTTTTCTAGTTGGTCTCTAGCGTGTGAGAGTTCTTCATAAGATAAATGATTTAAAGAATTTGAATTTGAAGAACAAGAGGAGGAGGAATCGGAAGAAGTTACCTCATGGAATGCCATTAGGCATTTTGTACCTTGGTCGCTCGAGGAGGAGGAGGAGGATGAAGAGGAAGTGTCACTCCATGTCGCCTTGAGGACCTTCTTCTTTCCTTTTTCCTTTGGCGTGGCCCGTTTTTTGTTGAGTGGGCAATCGGGCTTGTAATGGCCCTTTTCTCCGCACCCGTAGCATTTTACCTTGGGCTCGGATCTTGCGGTGGGTTCTTGCTTTCGCGCCTTGCGAGATTTCTTCTTCTTCTTGTGCTTCTTCATAAACTTGTGCATTTGGCGTGCGAGATTCTCCATTTCCGAGTCGCCGCTTGAAGAAGATGAAGATGAGGAAGATGAGGATGATGAGGAGGAGCTTACTTCTTTTTGTACCTTGAGGGCAATGTTCTTTGGTGTCTTGATTGGTGTGCCCTCCTTTTGTGCTTGCCTCCTCATCGTGATCTCGTAGGTCATTAGGGATCTAATGAGCTCCTCTATCGGCATATTTTTGACGTCCTTAGCCTCTTGGATCGCCATCACCTTTGGTGCCCATGAGCTCGGAAGGACCCATAAGATCTTCTTGACCATTGCTTCAGCTGAAACATCATCACCAAGAGATTTTCTACCATTGCACACGTCAGTAAAGCGAGTAAACATATCGGAAATAGATTCATGAGGATGCATGGAAAATGACTCAAAATCTTGACGATACATGTCCAATCGAGTGTCCTTGACTTTGTTGGTCCCCTCATGGGTAACCTCCAATAGTTTCCAGATTTCGTGTGAGGAGGTGCATGTGGAAACTCGATTGAACTCATTTCGGTCAAGGCCGCAATGTAGAGCGTTCATGGCTTTGCCATCAAGCTCGAAATTTCTAATATCGGCTTGGGTCCATTTGGATTCATCGGGAGAGGAGAGGGTGTAACCTTGCATGACAATTTTATAAATGGGATATCCTATACTTCTCAAAAAGGTGGTCATGTGGGTTTTCCAATAATTATAGTCGGTCCCATCAAAAAATGGAGCCCGACCCAAAGAAAAGCCTTCGGGGGCGAAAGAGGTTGATGCCATCTTAATGGATCTTAAAATTTGTAACCGGTTAGGGTATTACACAAATTTCCCTCTGATACCAATTGTTGGGTCGGAAGAAAACATGAATGATGGCAAGAGGGGGGGTGAATTGCCTTTTAAAAAATTGATTAACAAATAAAAAATCAAAGTTGAAATGCAGCGGAAATAAAGAGGCAAGACACACAAAATTGATAACGGAGTTCGGCCAAAACCCGGCCTACGTCTCCGCTCCCAACTCAACCGTTGAGAGATTCCTACCGCTTGCTTTTCAATGGTTTTAGCAAGAAACCCACTAGGCTTTGAGGTAGCACTAGGACCTATTACAGCTTGCTTTTGTGGTTTATCAAGAACCCACTTGCTTTTGATGGTTTAGCAAGAACCCACTATCCTTCTTACAGGTGAAGGATAGATCACCTTTTTCTCAAGCTTTTTAAAGGAAAAGCTTGTGAACCTCTTCACACCTTAGTGGTGGTGTGAAACCCAAAAGAAAGGGGGATGGGAAAAGGGTTTGGGGTTTGTAGGCACAAACCCAATTTTAAAGCTCAAAATAGATAAAACAATAAAAACCGTAATTGGGAGAAGCCTTGGGCGCCTTTGATGATTGGAGATGTTGAAGGCTGCTTCCAAGCTTCTTTGAAGGAGCTCCTTGGATGTGGAAGTTGTTGGAGCACTTGGGGTTCCCTTGGAGGAAGTCGCCGGAGGTTGGCCAATTGATGAAAAATATGTCCGTGGGCTTCACAATAGTTCCGGTAGATGTCCGGGGCTTCCTTGGCCTTTATTTATAGGCATGGAACCCTTGGGGAGGCTTCGGAGCCGTTGGAGAGGCTAAAATAGCCGTTGGGAGCCAAGTGGGCAGGCTGGTCAACAGCCCAACGGCTAGTTTGACTGTGTCCACCGGCTGGCCGGTACAGTCCCACCGGCTGGCCGGTGTGTGCAAAAAGGCATAGGATTCTTGTCCAGGGTCCACCGGCTGACCGGTGCCAGAGCCACCGGCTGGCCGGTGCCTTGGTAGAGAAGAAGAGTCTTGATCCAGGCTCTACCGGTCGACCGGTGGAGGAGCCACCGGCTGGCCGGTGGCAAGACAGTAGCAAACACTATTTGGGCTGGGTGCCACAGGTCGACCGGTGACAGAGCCACCGGTCGACCGGTGGAACCTGGCAGTGGGCAATCCCTCTGCCAGTTCCACCGGCTGGCCGGTGCTATCACACCGGTTGGCCGATGGACTGAATTTCAGTCCATTTCTTGTCCATTCTTGGGCCAATCCTTTGGCAATCTTTTGCCTATCATCCACAACACTTAAAAACAAAGTTAAACATATATGAAAGTGATTGTGATCATGAAAATCAAATAGTGTGGGGTACAACAGAGAGCTCCATAAATTCATACAAGATGTTCAAGATGTGCCCCTCACCTGATGTCTCACCCAAGTATTCCATGATTGATAAGATATTGCAGATTCAGAATGAGAATGAAATGGATGAGCCGATCAAGTAGGACTTGAAGGATGAGATCAAGTATTAGGTCTTGAGAGCCTACATTCGAATGAAGATGTGTAGGTTGTTGCTAAGGAACAACCGGGTAAGGTCTATACAGTACAATAATTACATAAAGGGTAACTTTGATAGGGTTCCCAACTACAAGAACGAAAAGTACTATGTCTAGGAGGGGGATGCAGAGATGTCAGAAGTATCACCTTATGACACATCCAACTAGAAGGACTCTATCCTGGATGTTGAAATCATACCTGAGCTTAAGGATAGGTCACATATGGTCATGAAGAATGACAAGATCACCAAGTTGGTGTTCGAAAAAGAGTGCCTAATACCTGAAAAATAGACCTTATTGAGTGAGCACGTGATCAAATTATTCTTTAAGACAAGGTCCATAAGGATCCTACTAAATGTATATTCTCAGCTAACGTAGTGGGAAACCATGCTTAGAGATGGATAGAGAGGGTTGGGGGTCATCTGGAAAGCGTGTACAACCCAATTAGTAACTAATATTTATTATTAATTTATTTAAAATGATTAAAAATTATATTATTAATTCTCTGTAGGAAATGGATAACCTGAATCCCACATTGAAAATCCAAAATGATTTGTTGGAAAATCCATCCTATAAAATGGAGCCTTTGATGATGATTTATATCAAAATTCCAAACTTCATTAATGGTAGTAACACTGGATATTAAATAGCAGAAAAATTATATTGAAAATGTTTGTTTTATTTAAATAAATAAATAAATTTATATATATAAACAAAACAAAATAAAATAAAAAAATAAAAAAATTAAATATACAAACATGTATATTCACAAAAGTTTTTTTTTTAATTTTTGAAAAAGAGAAAAGGGCCTCTATGCCTTTTACCGTTAGTTTTAAAAATATTTTAAAACTAACATTAATTAAATAATTATTAAAAAACCTATATTAAAAAAATCTCCAAAAAAGAATCTCTGAATTCACCTTCACTGAAGGATCTGTAGAGGGAGTCCATCTCACGAGATGAGAAATTTGAAAAATGTGAGGTGAATAAGGCATGTACAATAAGGAGAATACACACTAATTAACAATATTCATTGTCATGGGCCAATATAATAAAATTATCAATATTTTAACCAAAATATCCTTCCCTCTTTAATATATAAACACACTTCCTCAAATATTTCCTCATGACACCCTAAACACATTCAACATCCAATGATCTACCCATATTCATCTCTAAAATCCTCTATAGATGTTTATATGGAACTGGTCAAGATAAAATTACCATCCTCTAAAGGCTCTAATCTCAATCCAATAGAGGTGAGTTAATGAAAAAAAGTATGATTAATCAAGTCTCTAATTCCTTCTTATCATAAATCATTTTCTAAATAAACTCTTTTAAATATTCTATTATTGTTCTATGATTATTATATTTCCATATTATAAACCTCACTCTAACAACTTATCAATGAGATATTTCCAATTCCTCTCATAAAACACATTTTCATATTTTGTTATTTTATAGAAATATGAGTTTTAAAAAACTGAGTCCTTTCTTGTAAATTTTCTTGTTAACCTAATCATTAACATAATTATTCACTTAATGTATCTTCAAAATAATAGTGTAACTCAACCATAATTTTTTTAAAGAATCTAAAATATTTATTAGTTTTTACCATCTTCTAAACTCTCTTAAAACAATATTATCTTTTGATAGTTTTATACAACTTAAGTGAATGATGATGTTTTATTTTCAATTAATCCTTTTGAGAATATTGTTAGAACTAGATGCTGTGACTATATATGAAATTTCATATCATGTAATATAATATATATAAATATGGAATGATAATTTATTCATTAATATAATCAAATTAAATTTAAGTAATTAGAATGATTTTAACCATCTAAAACGTTTATAAGAAAAAATATTTCTCAACTTAGAGCTATCATTTCGAATATATTGATGAATTCAACACCCTTAATTCTAAAATTACATAAAAACTACACTATGTAACTACTGGAGAATTTTAAATCATTAGGTAGTGAATATATACTTTTACCATTTCATTGTTTTAAATTTGGAATCATAGACCCCATAACCTTAAGACATCTAAAATAAGAAGAATTAAAATAATAAATGTGTAATAAATGAAAATAAGATTATTAAAAGGTATAAAGATGTTTAAATAAATAAGATGAATGTTATTAAACAAGTAATTAACAATTATAATATAATTAATTTATAGGATATAAAAAATATGACAAAACTTCAAACTTGTGGAAATGTTTTCTTTCTAAATATCCATTTATTTCGTGTATTTTCCCTTTAGTTTTCATCTTCTATATCTTTCTCATTTTGAATTACCTGAATATATAAATTATAGTACCTCCTATATTTTTTACATATTTATGGTCTCTTTCCCTATCTTATGGATTTATGGATCATACCTTACTTATCCACAAGGAGCATTTCAAGCTCTTTTTCATTTAGGTATTCATATTTTATATCCCCCAATATCTCTCTCTATTCCTCCTCCATTATTTATAATAGGAATATTTTATGTTACTTATTATTCCTTACACTTCCTTTATAGGGGATATGAATGAATTATTACTTCTCCTCATTTCATTTCTTGAAGTTAAAACCTATACAGTTAATAAGGGAATCTTATTACATATCTATCTTGTATTAAAATATTCATGTACATTAACTCAGTTTATTTTCAAAGATCATTTTTTATGAACTCTTATAAATAAGATATTTTTTAAATCATTTTTTATCTCATATTGAATATTATATTTGAAGGTTAATTATTTCAATATTTTGACAAAAATTTCACCAAACGTAAGATAACTATTTTCAGGGTTTATCTTCTTTTTTTCCTTATATATTCTTATAAAGATTCATTTTACTAGTCATTAATTCTATTATATTTTATTTTTAGATTCTATTTTAAAAAATATTATATTTTATTGAAATAAATCATACATTTATATTCTACCTTGAAAATAAAAATTTCTTTATTTAATAATATAGTTATTAAAAAAATGAATTTATTTAATTAAATATTATATAGTTTTTTATCTTGCTCAATTTTTTTTCATATATGTTTATATTATTTTATATTCCACAAATGTGACTATTTATTATGTTGTATTTTCTCAAATATCATATGTTTAAATAAAAAATGAAATATCAAAATAACAGTCTGATTTAGTATCATATTTCCTATGTGTATACAATGTATTGGAACTAAAATATCTATGAGAGAAATGATTTACCACTTCATTTTTCATGGCTTATCATTATCTATTATTGAATATAACCTTTTCTAAATGCCTTAATCTAGTGAATACAATGTACCTCTATCTTTTGGTTGATTGGAAGTCACCAATAAAACTGAATCATTTGAATGGCTAGAAAATTAATAGCTTGTATAAATAATAATTATTCTATACATAGCGAAGAAACAATACTTTATTATCTTGATTTAAGAGTATTTACCTATATAGATATCTTATTTTTTAGAAACTTGCTTTATTTCAACATATTTATCCTCATATGTTTTCCATGGATTTACCATAACTTATTTATTTATATGGGATACATATGTATGGATATTTCATTATTATTGTGGGTGGGATATAAGTTATATATATCCCGTGTGCATTAGGTAAAGCGTTAAACCAAAAGAGATAAATAAATTTATTTGAATGGGTATTAATCCCAATCCACTCCGATTTTTAGAACCAAGAGTTAATGTAACACCCTAAAAATTTAGTTTAAAATAATAATATGCCTGATAGATTTCTTAACACACAACATTGCGTTTTAAGCTAATTACCATATACTTTAAAAATATAATTATTTAAATATAGTCATTATAACCTAACCATTAAATTAGAAGGTATTCATAATAATAAACACATTATGAATAATATGTATAAAGATTTTATATAATTAAAATTTATTAATTAATTCATAATAAATAATTACTCAACTTTTAATAAAATTATTTTATGCTTTAAAAATATATTTTCTCCAAAAATGTTTTTTATTGCTTTTTTTATGAGTGAATATTATAATTAATTTCTACAACTTTTAGAAATTGAATTTAATAAATGGATGTAATTTTTGAAATAATAATGTAGAAATTAAATTAGGGTGAAATTTTTAGATTATTTTGAAAGGATTGCTTTTTTGGTGAATAGTTTAAAATACTAATTTTATAGAAAATTGTCTTTTCCAATCAAATATTTAAAAAAGTACCATTTTGTTTTAAATTTATTTCAAAATTTTAATTTGTTCCTTATAATAAGAAATAATCATATTAATTTAATTTTAATTGACATTGTGCATAATTTTCATATAAAAACATTTTATACTAAAAAAATGCATTTTTCAGGAAAACAATTTTTCGTTGCATTTTGTGGGTTTATTTTAAAAGTAATTTCTTACACTTATATGAATTTATTTTCATAAAATTAATTCAATATTTGGAATAATCATGTTCATATTTGGTAAACAGTTGAACTTTATGTTTTTCATTATGAATAGTAGTCATGATAAATATTTATCACCTCTGTAAGGGTAAATCGGGTAATTAAGATTAAAAATAATGTGACAAGGATTTAAAAATTGATATATCACCGACCTTATTTATATTTTATGAGTTTAGTTTGACTATAAACATCCAATATTCAATGATATGGAAAATTGGTGCCATGTTTCTTTGATAATGACATTAATATTATTTTAAGTAAAGAATAAATACAAAGATGTCAATCTATTTATTTTAATAACTCTACATTTTTTCATAAATATAAAATGAGATTATTTATGGTTATAAATGTTTATTATAATTTTTACAGAATTTTTTTATTATGGTAATTTATTTTTAATATTTAGTGGTCGAATAATTATATCGAACACTTATAAAACCTCGACAAAGTGTAGGTGCAAGCAGTAGAGAAATCAAGTAAATGATTTGAGAAACTTAAAAATTAATATTTTTTGGGTGAGTTATGGTGTTACATATATTTATTTAATAAATACAATTTATTATTTATGTGTTAAAATTTTATATTCAAATTACATTAATGTTTTATTTTTTTTAAATTCCAATTATGCAAATAGTCCCGAAAATGACTTTAATGGTATTTTATGTTAAATAATAGTTTATTTAATGATAAAAATACTATATTTGGATAAGGTAATGGGATATGGTCTATAATTTTGACTATTTTTCACTTATGGGTCAATTTTCCTTTTATAGTAACTTTGTTGTCCCCTAAAGAGTAAAAAACATTGATATCATGATAATAATCAAAAGGGTTTATTTGAGGTTACAACTAAGAGATAAGGGTTAAAACATAAAATAAACTTGTATAAATCTTTTTGTATGAGTTTATTTAGACTTATATCCACCATATATTCCAAATATATCATTTTATATCCACTTGAACATAAAAATTATTTTATATTAATTACTTTAACTAATTTCAAGGGTGCCCCTCTCCTATCTTATACAAGGACACCACCTCTCCTATCTTCCTCACACTTCTTGAGCCACTTATATTGAACAAACCGTACCAAAACATCTTCTTAAATTCATTATATAAAATATATAGTTTTTTATACTCTTAAAATACCATACCTAGGGTCCTTGAGGAGAGATCCAAAGGAGGTTCTTCAAAGAGAAGGTAATCATCTTAATCAAGAATTTTCATTTCAATTATTCTTCTACCGCCTTCAATTATTTCCTAAAAATTATAATATAATAATATCATAGTATCCTATATATTGAGATTTTATTATGTTAATATAATAACTTCATTCATATTCTTTTCCATTCAATGTGGAATGAAAAACATTTTTTTTGGTACGTGTGGACTACCACCTCCAAAAAGCGATGTGATTTGTTGGTCTTCACTTCATCTCATGGATGTTTATAAGGATGTATTTAATATATATATATATATATATTACATTAATGAAATAATTATAATTATGGAAATATAATATATCATCTATTTTCATACCCTTCCGTCTGTTGGAAGATGATAACATTATTTGTACATATGTGTGGATTATAACCTCCACAAAATGATGTGATTCATTTTTCATGTACATGTTTAATGGATAGTTATAAAATTTAATTTAATGTATAAAAATGATAATTATTTGATGATTATTGTTCTATATATGATATAACCATGAAATCATTAACCATAGTAAACCTACCAAATTCATTTTTCATTTATAAACAATGAGAACTTAATTGATTAAGTAATTAAATATTTCATTTAAATAAATAAAATAAATGGTTTAATGATATGGTATTAAAGCTATAAAAGGTTATTAAATAAGTAAATAATTTATATGAGTTTATTACAAAGGAGTTAAATGACATACATATAAATTATGTACTGGAAGTAATGGGTTTCTTAACTTAATTTCCATTCATTAGGCTATACTTCTACTTTATTGACTATTTTATGCCAAGATTATGTGTGAAATTAAATTTTATTTTATTATGTTGAATATCAGATTTTTTTTGGTTTTATAATTGTTACACATAATCACTTTATTGAATAAATTTTAACTTAAACGATACAATCTTTGTATAGACTATTCATATCAATATTTTTTCTTTGAGACATTTCTTATATTATGAACCTAATTAGTTTTACACGGTGTATATGCACATTATTGAGATATTATATCTTGGATTACACTTTGATCATGATATTTAAGGTTACTTTGAAGCTCTATATTTCATGATATATTGATTCAAATGTTATAAATGTTGCAAGGGTTTTCATGGTCTCAACTGTAATTCCTTGAGACATAATTCATGTTATGCATAATGACTTATTTTATATGGAGTACTTATTATCACTTGAATGTGTTTTACCATATTATTTCATGGAAATTATGGGTTTTATAGAGTCATGTTATTTTCCTTCATTTAATGGATATTTGATTTAAGTATTATTCAAGTTTCAAGGGTTTATAGTCTCAAACTTTATTCTTTGAGATATGTTTTGATTGATCCACTTATATTCATTAATATGATGTTGAAGAACCTAATGGATCTATGGCTTGGCTTGAGAAACCATGAATATCCAATGGATCCTGGTGAGTTTAGTATATTTTATATTTTGAAAACCTTACCCAAGGAACTCATAATTCTGATGGAACTTAATCTAGTTTGTATGACGTTACATATCATTTAAAGAATTTCCATGATGCAAAGTGTTTTTGACAAGGGATGGAGGTCGGTCGAATCAATTTTTTTTGTGTTATGAGTTAATTTTGGATCTATGTAGCCAAATTTGAAAAAGTTTTATCCACATAGTCAATTTAGGGAAGCAATATTCAAAAAGTCATATTTTCTATATAAGTGACTCACATAGTATTTTCTGCTATATAGGAAACTCACATATCTAATTCAACCATGAAACTTAATGTGTCACATAGACAAGTGATTATTGTAGCCTATTTTGGAATTTAAGTAGCTATTTTCAGTGATGTATCCAAGTGTTTAATTTATATGAATGGTCTACATAGATTAATTCCCACAGACGAGTTCCCACAGATGAGTTTCACATAGCTAATTGATACATAGAAATTTTAAGAAAAACTCATGTAACTGATTTGTGATATTATTGATTGAGAATTCGTGTAGCTGATTTTCTTTCTAACCGATTGATAATCACGTAACCAATTTTTTTATAGCTATTTTCTCTTCATGAATATAATTACTAGTATTCAATAAATTTGGATTTATTTTCCTTGGGTTTTTAAAGTTAACATATTCTGAGGTGATTTTCTTATGATGTTGTGTAGATGGTTCTGAATGAATCTATAATCATAAGATTCATTTTTCTAAATCCATAATGGATATTTAGTTATTGAATGAAGTTATAGAGATCATGGGTATATTATGATTATGTGTCTCTTTCTTCTCCATAGCGATGAATGCAATGGAATATTTTGATGATTTAATATGAAAAGAAAGAGGTTGAGAAAAAAGGAGTCTAGATCTAAGGTTTAATCTTTAGTGATCAACATATGATCAAACTCATGTATTCAGATGATCGAATCTAAGACTAATAATATTTTTTACATCTCATTTTAAGACTATATTGTGTAAAATCCTTTCATTCATATTTTTTGAGGCTTGTGGAAGTGGATAGTCATCTTATATTGTCAAATAAACCTAGTTTATTTGGCGATCTCTTTAATTTTTGTAATAATCTTTTGTACTACAGTGTGGAGATGTGATATTGGGTGTGACTCCTGACATGTGAGCTGGGATTCTGTACAAATTCTTGTGAGAGTTTTTTAATTGGGGATATAGTGAAAAAATATGTGGTTAAGGGGAATAACCAGCCACAACAAGGAGTATAATTATATATTGGATCTGAACCTTATAAAAACTTGGTGTTCCTTGCTCAATAATTTTGTGCATGATTAGTGTGAGGCTAAGATATTCTATTTGAGTAGATATTACTATAAAAAATCATAGAGGTTTGTTTTGTGTAAAATAAATTTTAAAAACTTCCCTCCACCGATTCAACCCCCCTTCTCAGTAGAGGAAACTAATCCTACCATGAACTTCATGTTTATACAGTGAATCTTGACATATGATATCATGAATCTTTTTATATTCATGGAATTTTTTGTTCCTTCTTATGTTCTTTAATTCAAATGGTTTTTGGTTTTAAAAATTCATAAAGGGTTATTCTTTAAAAACATTTTTTAAAAGTTTTTGAAGACTTTTAACCAAACTCTTTCACCACATCCTTTATATTATTATAAGTATGTTTTTTTCTAAAAAAATGATTTCCTAAATTTATTTTCAATGATCTTTGACATCCTTTAAAATGTTTTTCAAGGGAAAACCTCGTAATTTTTTCCACATGGGTAACTTCTGACTCTCTTTAAAAAAGTTTGAAAAGAATGTTTATTTTAAAAATTTATAACATAAATGGATTTTTCCTCCATCATAACCATTCTTTTATTTTATTATTATTTGATAATTTTCCATGTAAATTTTAAAATAAAATATTTTTCCCAATATTCTGGGAATTTTTATAAAATATTTTCAAAATAAAAAGATATTTTTCACCATTTTCAATGAAATGTCCTAAATGTTATTTTAAATGTATTTTTCATCTATGGAAATATACTTTATTATTTATTATGCTTCAATAGAGATATGTTAAAAATAACATCATTATTATTATTTTTGGATGGATTTTGATTTTTTTAATTAGATTTTCATGGAACACATTTCTTTTCCACATGATAATAAAGCTAAAAAGGAATGATAGTTGTTTTCAGGGGTGTTATATTAAAAAGTGCCATATTCTAAATGTTTATTTTTCATTCTATGGTACTTGGAAATATGTATGGATGATTAATGGGTGGTTCTATTATAAGTAAAGAATGGGTGGGTCCATCATATCCCTCTAATGCATTGATTAAATAAACAAGAAACTTGTTTTAATTTACTCTTAAGAGATGATGAAGTTTACTATAATAATTTACTCCTAAGAGATGATTTTTTTCTGAATATGAGTAGAACCTAAGAGAAGATGGAGTTAAATACTAAAATTTAATCCTAATAAAATGAAATAATTATCCATTTATATGATTCTATAAAAAATGTTTGATGTTCCAAGATACATACACGGTTCCTTCAATGCATGATATGAGTTATAATAGATCCTTTGCTCAAGATTTGTTTTCACATGGTTCTTTATCATTTAACTATATGACTCTTTTTTAATGTTAAAGTTTTATTCCATGTATCATTACTTATGATTAATGTTTTGATGGGTAGGAATTATATTATTTTATGATCTTGTACTTTTATTATGTTATTATACCTTTACTCAAATATTTTTGCACTAATTACATTCAATCATCAATTCTTATGTTTACCCTTACTGAGATTTTGAGCTCACCCTTATTATGTTTTGTATTTATTTATGTTAAGAAGAATGATGTTAAATGAATTATTTATATAAATTATTTATGTGTGAATACTTTATAGTAGATGTTTAATACATATTGTGAAGTAATAAAAGTTGGGTATAGTAAAAAAATGATCACTTAAATACATGGATACTTTTATGTAAGTGTTTTTCCTAATTCTATAAAACTCTAATCCTAAAAGGTCCATAGGTATGTAAGTGATCCAATATTTATATTTGATATTTTACATCTTAGATGACTTAAATTGGGTCATGATTATTAATATAAAATCAAAAAACATAAAGTATATGTTTTTAGCATCGAACCTAGGGGTTTGGGTTTGGTGTTGTTATATTTGGTATCAGAGAAGGGTTTTGACAACATTAGAGAATATGATGTTTTCATGTGATGTTAACTTAATAATTATGGATACTATCATGAGTTCATAAGTTTATGGTCTATCTTATGTTAAATAGAGAAAATTATATTTTTAAGTTCATATGTGATTACACCTTAAGGTGATTTGAACACCTTATTGGGGTTTAGGAAGGATAATCCATTGAGGTAATTATGGTCTCTTAGATATTGGGTTAACATGAAAAATAATATTGTTACTAGTTAATTTTTTTGAATATATTTATGATCAAGATAAGGATAAACTTTAAGGTTAGTATCTAATTTTTATTCAGGTTATTTTGGTGAAGTTCACTACATTATATGATTCTATAGTGATTCTAATTATTTTGGGTAAGTAATATTTTTGAGAAATTTTATGGTTTATCTTTTTTTGGATTGATATAGTCAAACATTAGGTGTTATTATTGAATTTTTGGATATTAATAATTTAATCTTCAATTAAAGGTTTATTTGGGTATAATATTATCATGTTATAACCATATTAATTTTAGAAAATATGGGAAGAATGGATTTTTATTATTTTATATACCTCATGGTCAATAAAAAGTTGGTTATAATGATTCATGCATTAAATATTCATACTTATCATTTGGAGTAAAATATGATATAAAAGTGTAAGATGATTGAAACACACAACCAAAGGATGAAATTTCATTTATAGATTTAAATAAAATAAAGTCTGTATATTTCCTTATGTTATTATTATAGATGGTAAAGGAATTCCTCAAATCTAGGAAAAATATCTTTAAATAAAAATCTTATCATATAAGCTTAATTTATAATGAATTTATGGTCTTATTAATACCTTATTGATTTATTATTTTTTGGTCATTAACTTTCTCATGAGCATGCTACTATAACTCTCTATTATTCCTTAAACACCATCCTTTCTCCTCCATATCCATATTTTCACTTCCCACCAATGTACTCCTTATATAATAAATCTATTATGTGTTATTCCAGGTTTATATTTCCATTTTCCATTTTTTCAAATAGATTTTTTTATTATCCCTTTTATGATCTGGGTTTTCAAAAAAGGAATTTTTATGTATTAAAAGGGTTTTCTTTCATGATTGTATATTTAATCTCTTTCAATGGGGGAATTCGATATCCCACCTCATAATCATCATCAGGTAATTTTTTATTGAATGAAGGGAAGAGTACAAAGGGAAAAACATAAAAAATAAAAATAATAAAGACACGAGGGTAGACCCCCCCCCCCACAGTCAATAAGGGACCTAGTATATCCCCTTTGATATCACACATTGATGTATGAAATTATCACTCAAGAACAAAAAGCTTTTTATGATTTCATAAAGTTGGTGGATAAATCTAGCATATATGTTTTTACGGGTTCAACTTCTGGTAGTTTCAGTAGTCAAGATTTCAGGAAACTAATTCATGTTGAAATCGGATTGGATGAATGGGTAATAAACCATTGGTGTAAGCAGATTACAACCAAGATGAATTTTTTTATGTGGAAGATAAAGAACCGGGCACATCGGGTTGACAAGAATGTTCATAAAAAGGGCCCTCCTTGGCTTCATGTTGTTATTGTTGTGCAAGACCATAAGAAGAGTCTTCATGGAATCTTTTATTTAAAGGAAAATTATAGAAATGTAATTAGAAGTATATGCATAAAATTTTGAAAATTGGAAGTTTAGGGGATTCTATGAAAGAGTTTCTTGAGAATTGGTTTCAAAGAGTTGAGCACCAAGGGATGGAGGGTAAGATTTGAGGTATGGTATTGGTGGATATATGTTGGAACCTTTGGGATACTAGAAACAAGGAAAGAGAGGGTAGGAAAATATCCTTTATCTTTCTTCAGGTTTGGGTAAGGGTGTTGGTTTTAGAGATGGGGTTGATTCTTAAAGGAGGGGTGAATTTTGAAATGCTTAGCATGATTTTACCTAGGCACTGGATGACTATGGGAACCATTGAGTATTTTTAGGGTAGGTGGATTAGATGGAGTCCTCCAATGAGAGTTCTGAAGATGAATATTGGTGGATCATACATTTCTGGGGATATGAGGGGAGGAAGGTATCATAAGATATCATAGAAGTTTTGTGGTACTGGGTTTTTGATATTTTTATTGGCCAGGTAACTCCATAGGTGTGGAGGTAAGAGCCTTACATACTGGTCTCATGTTGTGCGATCATTAAAATTTTCAGATTGGAAAAGTTGAATTCGAATACGTAGTGTGGTCTAGTTACTCAAAGGGAAGAAGAATATTCATTGGTATTTGTTTTATCTCATCAGGAGATGTAAAATGATAATTACTTTAGGAAGTCACATTGGTCACACATGGAGAGAAGGGAACTTTGCAGCAGTTGCCTTAGTCATGGGTGGGAGACTAAAGGAGAGGTTGATGGTCTACACCAGCTTAGGTCCCTTTCCTGCTGACTGGAAAGAAATTATTTAGGTTTATGACCTCATTCTTCATCACTTTGGACCCCCATGATCTGGATCGTCCCATTGGTTGTACGATTTTATGACTTTATTTTAATAAAAATTAATTTTCAGTCAATATACTATAAAAATGATACTATTTAAATGTGATTGTTATAACCTAGTCTCTAAATTGGAATGTATGAATCATAAATAAACACATTATGAAATATATGTATACATGTTTTATATAATTCATATATATTACTTAATTCATAATAAATAAGTACACACCTTTTTGTAAATCCATTTTGTGTTTTAAGAATATGTTTTCTTCAAAAATGGTTATTATTTATTTTTGTGAGAGAATATTATAATTATTTTCTCACAATTCTATAAATTTTATTTTTTAAAATTGATACCATTTTTGAAATAATCATTTAAAAATTATATTAGGGTTAAATTTTGTGATTTTTCTGAAAAAATCAAATTTTCAGTAAATAGTGAAAACACTGAATTTATAGAGAACCATCTTTACCATTCAAGTATTTATAAAGTACATTTTGTTTTAAATTTATTTTAAAATTTATTTTATTTAAATTTGATTAAAAATAATAAAATTATTTCCATTTTAATCAAGATTGAGATTAATTTTGATATAGAAACATTTTTATAATTAAAAATACATTTTTTAGGAAAACTATTTTACATCATGTTTTGCGAGTTTATTTTAAAAGTAATTTCTTCCACATATAGGAATTGGTTTTGATAAAATTAATTACATATTTGGAATCAAAATTCACACATTTTATTAATAGTTCAACTTTATTTTTGGTCATTATGAATAGTAGCTGTAGTAAATATTTGTCACCTCGGTATGGGTAAATCATGTAATTATAGTTAAAAATAATGTGATATGTATTTAAAAAAATATAACCTACCTTATTTATACTATATAAGTATATTTTTTCCATCATCATCCAATATTTCAATATATGGATACTTGTTACCATTTTTCATTGATAATGACTTTAATATTATTTGAAGCAAAGAATAAATCGAAAACTTCACACCCTTTATTTTAATAACTCTAATATTTTTCAATAGGGATAAAAGGAGGTTATGTTTGGTTATAAATTTTTATATTAAATAATAAATAATAGTTTCTATCATGTTATTTTTTTTAACTTTTTGTGATGGAATAATTATCTTAAATGCTTACGCAATGTTAGCACACTATTTGTGAAAGCAGTAAAAAAGTGAAGTGATTTAAAAAAATTCTAATGTACTATGTTTTTTATGATTTATAATGTTAAAATAAATTTTTGGATAAATATAATGTATTGGTGATGTTTTAAAAGTTTATATTCAAATTAAATTACTATTTTTATATTTTTTTGAAGTCAAATTATGTGAATAGTTCTAAAAATGACTTTAATAGTATTTTATATTAAATACTATTTTATTAAATGGTAAAAATATTATCTTTATCCTAGTGAATGGGATATGGTTTTTAATTTGAAAATATTTACACTTATGTAACACTTGTCCTTTTATTATAGAATTTTTACCCCTAAAGTGTAAAAACACTTTGATATCATGGTAATCGTTAAAAGGGTTAATGGGGGTAAAATTAAGAGATATGGTTTAAAACATCACCTAAATATGTCTAAATTTTATAACATGATATGATTTAGAATTATATAAATCCTATATAATGAATATATAATTTTATATCCACTTTAACATGAAAATTAATTTATATTAATCTAATACTTTACGTAATTCCAAGGGTGACCCTCTCCTCTATTACATAAGGGTACTGCATCTCTTATATTCCTTACACTTCTTGATCCACTTAGCTTGACCAAAACCTAAATGTTAGGTCCACTAGGTTAGATATCCTGGGGGGGTGAATTAGGGTATGACATATTAAAATAACTACCCATTTTGATCTTATTTCTTTGTTAAAAAAACTCTCTTCTCTCTCCTTCCCATTATAGAGTATGAAAAAATATTAAAGCATGCACATAACACAACTATTTTAATTGGTTCAACCTCAATGGGATACATCCAAGGAGCATACATCGATGATGTTCCAATGTACCAAATTCACAATAAGCGCACTTGTGTTTACAAGTTTGAAGTGGACTCACTGTCCCTCATGGTTTACAACCAATCAAAATTTGAAAGCTCACTACTCTCTCAACTAAAGTGTGCTCACTGCTTCTTTAGAATACCCACTCACAGTTTATAGTCTTGTAGGTCCTATCATTATAACTAATGAATGAATCCCCCACTATATGTATATTCTCTATTGAAGTCCAAATTTCATCTACTAATTAATACCACTTTTACACTGACCACTGTAAATACCCTTTTAAAATAATTTCGTAAAGTTCACTTCTTCGTGAAGCTATTTATTTCGAAAAGCTAAAAAAAGCTTTCACGAAGTCCCTACCTCTTCGCAAAGAACACACCTTCACATAGCACATTGCTTCGTAGAGAACACTACTTCCCAGATCTCACCACTTCGTAGAACTCACTTCTTCATAGAGCTCACTACTTCACAGATCTCAAGTCTTCATATAGCACAAGTTCCTTTATGGAATACACCTCTTTTGCGGAGCTAGATTAGTCACCACGGAGCTCCTTCCTTTTGTGAAGCACACTGCCTTCATGAAACTCCCTTGAAATTCTATAACTATAAGTTTTTCATGAAAACTATCTTCACTTCTATCATGGGTGGAGGCCTATTTATAAGTGTTTCCCACCAACTCTAGAACCTTCCATGCCACGTCGGCGCCACATAATCCCAAATCATGGAGCTTCAAAATTTCATCCAAATTTCTTTCTATTTCGTAAAGAATCAAAAAAAAATTTGGATCATAGATACCATCGTAATCTTGGAGAATTATGTCATTCCCTTTGTACTGATGCTGCAATGCTCATCGAAAACATAGATCCTTCTGTTAGAACCATTACACTGCCGCAATGCTCCCTTACAATTATCTTCATCTCTTATATTCGTGAAGCTTATTATAATCATAGATATCATTGTCAGATTTATTAATGTCTTTGATAATTCCAATTTTATAAATCCAATATTTTTGAAATTCAGTACTTTTCTATATTTTGATGATATCTCCAAGGAAATACACTTTTCATAATGCTCACCAAACTCCGAATTTTGGACCCAAAAAATTTGGCAAACACTGGAAAACGACACCACATTATATATATTATTTTGTACCACCTCCAGATCTTCTATTCCTTTGTCATGGTTCTTTTTCAACATGTATTTTCAACAGTATCTCTGGAACTCAACAATTCACCATGAAAAACTATTTTGTCAGAAAACACAACCAACCCAAAAATGATGCAATGTTACCTTGAGGGATTTTTTCCCAACAATCTCTCCATTGGGTTTTTTTGACAACTCTTATCATAATGATTCCCTTCACTTTGATACCTCACTGAAGATCCTTCCATCATCTACTATCATTCACCTCTTGGGATTCAGAAAGAAACCAATGATTCACTCACCACATACTCTAAGCGCACATGAGCAGTGCTTGGCATGAGAAACAAGCGTAGTATGAAAAGTTCATCAACGAATCAATTTATTCTGAACACCAATTTTTGATAACATTCCAATAACACCCTTTTAATTTCACCACGGAACTCATCTGTCATGATATCTAATCCTTGATTAATCACTTCATGCATCATCATATTTAGAAGTCACCCCTATCTCATTTCTCCCCTATCTTGCTGCTCCTCCTATTACCTTCTCCCCGTGTCTTTGACAAATACATTTTCTCTCTTATTTAGCCACAATTTATCCTACTTTATGAGTCACTCTTTCTCCCCCTTTATTAACAAACCCAAAGGTCAATCCTTTGTGGTATGTAATAGAGTAGAGAACACATATCAATACATCAGGGAAAAACACACCATACCTTGGGGAGAGGGGGGGTCCCACATCCACAATTTTTTATGTGAGGGGATTTTATTGGACTCCCAAATCCAATCGATGCCTCTGAAATGATTCTTTGGGTAAGGCCTTTGTTAGAATGTCTATAACTTATAGTTTTGTAGGCACATACTCCAACTTCACAAGCCTGTTCTCCACCTTCTCTTTAATAAAATGATATTTGATTTCAATATGCTTTTTCCTTGAGTGATGGACCAGTTTTTCTCTAATATTGATAGAACTTGAATTATCACAATGTATTCCAATTGGATACTTTACTTCTAATACAATGTCATCAAGCTGATACTTCATCCATAATAGATGCGTTCAATATTAAGTATCCGTAATATACTCTGCTTCTACAGTGCTCAAAAAAATGAAATCTTGTTTCTAGATCAGTAAATAAATACAACATCCGCCAAGATAAAATGCACTACCTGACGTTGAATTTCTATCATATGCTGAATGACCCCAATATACATCTGTGTATCCCAATAAATCTAACCAAGATTTATCATTATACATAAATCCGAATTCGACTATGTCCTTGATATAACGAATTACTATTTTTACTGCAAGTATGTGGATTTTCTTGGGATTGCTTTGATTTCGTTTTTCTTGGAATGTGGAAAAAAATATCTGGTCTTGTCCCTGTCAGGTACAATAAAATTCCAATAATCTGCCTGTATTCAATGATATTAATGGTCTTTCCATAATCATATTTTGATAATTTCATCCAGGTAGAAAATGGAGTCTTCATCTCCTTGGAATTTTCCATTCCAAATATTCTCAGAACCTTCTTGTCGTATTTGGATTGAGAAAATAAACTGAAATTCTTTCCTCTTCTCACCTGTAAACTAAGGAAAAACGTCATTTCACAAATCATTGGCATTTCAAACTCACTTTTCATGATTTTGGAAAGATTTATACACTGATCTTCATCTTATCTTCCAAATATTATGTCATTGACATAAACTAGCACCATCATCCTTTGATTATTGTCGTTGTTGAAATAGAGATTGTAATCAACTCTACCACATTAAAAACCAAGCCTTTTCAAATACTAATCAAGCCTCGAGTACCATGATCTTGGTGCTTAATTTATCTCATATAGTGATTTATTAAACTAAAATACTTTGTTCTCATATTTATGAAGGATAAAACCATCTGGCTACTCAATATAAACTTCTTCTTCCAGAACCCCATTAAAAAATGAAGATTTGACGTCCATCTAGAAAACCCTGAACTTCCATTGCATTGTAATGGCCAAGAATAATATGATTGTTTCTTTCCTTGAAACTGGTGAAAATGTATCATAGACATCAATACCCTCTATTTTCAAGTAGCCTTTGCACACTAGTCATGCTTTGTTTCAAATCAAAATGTCATCTTCGTTCATCTTGTTGTGAAAGACCCATTTAGTCCTGATGAAATTTTTATCTATTGGCCTTGAAACAATATTCCACATCTAATTATTCTCAATATGTTTCAACTCTTCATTCATATCCTGGACCCAATTTTCATCTTCAACTATATCAACAAAATATTTCAACTCTACCTGAGATAAGAAAGATGGTAGCTATAATGAATTCATTCTTCTTGTCCGAATATGAAATGTTTGATCACCAATGACATTTTTCCAGTCAATTTCAGCTTGATTATTTGGATTATTTTTAGATAAAGACTTTAAATATTCTTGCTCATCATCAGTACCTTATTATGAATCATCATTTTCTACTTCTTCTTCCCCTATGTTTCTTGTATCCTCATCACTTTCATCAGAAAACCGTTCACTATGTTGGTTAATATTCTCTTAATTATACAATGCAGTGACATAATTTCTCTCAAATAATTTTCCCAGCCTCTTATTAAATCATTTATATTCTTTTTTTTTCTAAGTAGCCAAGGAATATCCCCTCATCTCTATGTGAATCAAATTTCCTGTGTTTTTATCTGTTGATAATAAAGAACTTACTTCCAAGTATTCAAAAGTATTTCACTATTGGATTCTTTCCATACCACATCTCATACATAGTATTTCCTTCCCCCAAACACAACAAATCCTTGTTAGAAATGAATACTGAGGTCAAGACTTCTCCCTTCCAAAATTTCTCAGGTAGGTATTTTTCAATAAGCATTGTTTTGGCCATATTGTGGATGATCTAATTTATCCTCTCAACCACTCCATTCTATTAGGGAGTTCTTACTAAAGAAACTTTTTTCCTTATCCCATGTTTCATGAGATAGTATTCCACCAAACTGTTTGTGAATTCCATACCATTATAAGTACAAAACATCATAATTTTATGTCTAATCATCCTTTTAGATTCCCTCCAACACTGTTTCATGTAGCTGAACACATTAGACTTATGGGAAATAAAAAACACCCATGCCATACTTCTATATTAATCAATGAAAATAATGTAATACCTCTTCTCATTAATGGATCTTGGTGATATAGGTCCACAAACATCATTATGAACCAATTCAAGCACTCATGTTAACTTATTTTCCTTTTCCTTGTATGTATTTTTTATGGTCTTAACTTATTGAAAATCATCACATGTATGTGTATGATCACATGATAGCTTAGAGAGGTCTATAGATGCATCAAAATTCACCATATCTTCTAGGGATGGTTGGAATAGATGACTGAGTCATTTATTCCATAACTTATTTTCTTCTTCTTCGGACAAGAAGCAAATATCTTCTTCTCCACTTACAAGGTAGATATTTCCATCTTTCTTTTTTCCCTATAGAACCACTACACCATATTTTCCTTTGATGATACATGTCTTCTTAGAAAACCTTATAGAATTACTTAAGTCATATAATTGGATGACGCTAAGAAAATTGTGACTAAGGCCTTCTCCTACCAAGACATCAACACATATCATTTTTTGCCCCCAAATATAGCCTTTTCCTGAGCTAATAATCTTAAGGCCTTCATTATTTCAAAACTTGAAAACTCCTTTGTCATATTTTATTCCTATAACAATATCCTTATTACCTATCATGTGGGATGTGTAACTTCTATCAAGGATCCATACTCCAGAATGATTTGATGTTTTAAGGGAAATTTCTGCATCCAATACATTCTCTTGTCTTTTCTTTTTGATCCATGTTTTTTAATTCACACTCGGTATAGATTGAAAATATTTATCTTCCTTGGAGTATGACAGACCAAATTCATCTTGTAGTGCTAAAAATTGATTTTATGTTTTCATATCACTTGTTGATTTTATTATTTTCTACTTGTGATCACTTAGATTCTGCTTTGGTACATTCCTATGCATGGTTGATGTACAATGCCTGACCTTGTATCCAAATCCTATGAACCAAAAACAATGTAATTTAAAATATTTTCTAGAATATTGAGCTTTTCTTGGCTGCCATTGTTGTTCTTGTGCCCTTCAATATCTATTGGATATGGAACACACATACTGTGAATGTCCCATATTTCCATAGAAATAACACATGATATAGGGTGAATTCCTGTGCGTCACTTCAGAATTACCATTTCTTCCTTAGGTTCTATAAATCTTCTGATTCTGCTTCGTAACCAACTCAATTTTCAATTTTAGAGTAGGTTATTATGGTATAACTTCAACTTTCATGGGTTTCTTCTTTTGTTCAATCCCCACATTAGCCTTACCATCTGAACATGATTGTGTCTTCTTTTTTTCTTGGCCACTATGCTCCAATTTGAATGTTTTGGTCTTCTAAATGATCTGATTTACTGGTATCATATTAGGAGTCAAGATTTTTTCTTGATCCTTTAATTTTCTTCATAGAACAAAAACCTATTCTTCATGTTATTCGATACGATTGATTTGATCTTTCAATGTGTTATTCAATCCATTGATCACCGTTTTCTATTCTTTAACCTTGAGTTTATGCTCACTAACTATTTTTGAGTCCTTTGGTAATGAATACTTGAGATTCTCAATATCATTCATTAAATCAACCTTCTATTCATCCAGTTACTATATGTAGAGTTTGACATCATGAACTAATTTGTTGTATTTATTTGTTTTCTCTCTCTAAATATCTATTTCCTCAAGCGATTATTCTAATTCAGCCTCCATATCGACTCTTCCTTTAACTTATTCTTCATTAATGTAATTTTCTTCCTTTTTCCCAACACTGCTGATGAATTCCACCATAGAATTTTCTCGAAGATCTTTTAAGTTCTCTATATCTTCAACCTATTCAGCATCATATTCATTAGAACTATCACATTATTTTGAAATAAGATTATTTTTCTTAAATAAATTTCTCTTGAACTATTTCTTTCCTTTCACATAGGATGAATATTTCTTCTTTGGAATTTCAAATTCATCCTAATTGTCTTATTGGATGTTCTAGGGGAAAATTGTTGCATGATGTCCAACATTTACATATAAAAAACATGCTTGTGGAAGTTTCCCCTTGAAATTTTCATCTTTATTGATTTGAATAAAGGAATGAAATCACCTCATCTGTTTCTTTTTCTTCCTAAGAATATTAAATGGTGATCTTATTGATGGCCTTGAATGCCACCTATTTAAATTTCCCCTTTTTCATAGCATCATTGTCATCATTTCTTATTTAATATGCTATTAGGGTACTATGAAAGTTATCCAGTGTCACCTATTTCAGATCTTTATCTTCCAAGACTGAAACTTTCAGATTGAACCGAGGTGGAAGTTTTCTCAAGATACGCTTCACAATCTTTATATATTAAATGACTTCTCTATGACCTCACATGTCTTTCACTACAATATTTACCTTTTCAAAGAATACATCAAAAAACTCTTTCAAGTTCATTATTAGATCTTTATACTTATTCCATAGTACTTGAAACTTTACCTCTCTTAACTTTTTATCTCCTTTATATATATTCAATACCTTTCCCCACATAGCATGTGATGTTTTTAATGACATCACCTTTGTATATATTGCATTGGAAAGAGATCCACCTAGAGCATTGATTCCTTTTGTGTCATCATCTAGTTCCATTCTTTCAGCTTCTAATAGTGCATCACTATTGATGTTGACTGAGATACCATGCATTGATGTTTTAAACACATCCATTTTTAAATACTGGAAGCAGTGTTGCATCTGATTCTTCCATAGTTAAAAATTATTCTCATCTAAGATCGGAATCCCTTTATGATTTGTGAACTCTATTGTGAGAGAAAAACTGATATCAACCCCCCTCTGATACAAATTTTTAGGTCCAATAGGTTATATACCCTAAGAGGGGGGTGGATCAGGGTATGAAATATTAAAACAACCTCCTCTTTTGATCTTGTTTTGTTGTTAGAAAAAACATTCTTCTCTCTCCTTCTCATTGCAGAGTATTAACAAATCTTAAAGCATGCACAAAACACCGTAATTTTACTTGGTTCATCCTCACTGAGCTACGTCCAAAGAGAATACACTGTCAATGTTCCAATGTACCAAATACACTATAATCACAATGCTATTTACAAGTTTAAAGTGGACTCACTGTCCCTCCTAGTTTATAACTAATCAAAATTTCAAATCTCACTGCTCTCTCAAAAAAGAATGCTCACCGCTTCTTCATAAGATCCACTCATAGTTTAAAGACTTTTAGGTCTTCTCATTATCACTAATGAATGCATATTCCACTGTAGGTAGATTCTCTATTGATGTAAAAATTTAATCCACTATTGAATACCCATTTTCCACTGACCACTGGGCAATACCCTTTGAAAATAATTTCACAAAGCTCACTACTTTGTGAAGCTACTTATTTTGAAAATCTCAAACAAGCCTTTGTAATATACTTGCCTCTTCAAAACACACACAACTTCGTAGAGCACACTACTTCATAGAGAACACTACTTTGCAGAGCTCACTACTCCGTAGAGCTCACTGCTTCACAAAGCTCACTACTTCACAAATCTCAACCCTTCATATAGCACAAGTGCCTTTGAGGAACACACCACTTTCACAGAGTTAGATTAACCACCACGAAGCTCTTTCCTTTCATGAAGCACACTGACTTCACGAACCTCCTTTGTGATTAGAGAGCTATATGTTTTTCATGAAAACTCTCTTCACTTCTCTCAGGGGTGGAGGCCTATTTATTGGCATTTCCCACTGGCTCTAGAACCTTCCATGCCATGTCAGCACCACATAGTCCTAAATTACAAAGATTCGAAATTTCAGCCAAAATTATATCTATTTTGCAAAGAACCATGAAATTGTTTGGATCATAGATCTCATTGTAATCATAAATCATTCCATAAATCCATTTATGCCACCTCTGTAATGCTCTTCGCAAATGAAAAGCCTTCCATCAGAACCTTTGCACCACCGCAATGCTCCCTCAGAATGATATTCATCTCCACTGTTCACGAATCTTGTCATAATAGTAGAGATCATCATAATAATTCTTCATGTCTTTGAAAAATCCACTTTATAAATCCCTTATTCATGAAATTCATGCATTTTCCATATTTTGATGAGATCTCCAAAGCAAAACACTTTTCAAAATGCTCACCAAACTCCAAATGTTGGACCCCCAAAATTTGGAAAACACTAGAAAATGGTGAAAACTTGTATATGTTATTTTGTAACACCTATAGATATTCCATTACATTTTCATGGTTATTCATCAACATGTATTTTCACCAACATATCTGGAACTCAACAATTATCCATGAAGACCTTCTTTGTTTAAAAACACAACCAACCCAAAAATAATGCAATATTACCTTGAGGGATTTTCCCAACACTAAAGAAACCTCATATTAAATTCATTATATAAATTATATCAGTTTTTTATTCTTAAAATACCACCCCTAGGGTCCTTGATGATAGACCAAATTAGGTTCTTCAAATTGGAGGTAATCATCTTAACCGAGCATTTTCATTTTACTTATTCTTCTACAACATTAAATTATATCCAAACCATTCCAATATAATAACATTAGTATATCCTATACACTAAGATGTTATTATGTTAACTATATAACCTTAATCATCCCATTTTCCATCCCATAGAGAACATAAACATCATTCGTACGTACATGTGGACTACCACCTCCACAGATCAATGTGTTTTGTTTTCCATCACCGCCTCTAATGGATATTTATAATGATGAAATTAATATATATATATATATGATATTAATGACATAATTATAATTATTTAAATATATATATCATATATTTTCTTACCATTCCATTTTTTGGAAAATGTTAATGTCGTTCATGCGTACGCGCGGATTACCACCTCCATGAAGTGATGTGATTCATTTTTCATGTACGCAAATCATGGATAGTTGTAAAATTTTATATAATGTATAAAAATGATAATTATTTCATTATTATTATTCTAGATATGATATAACCATGAAATCATTAACCATGGTCAACCTACTAAATTCATTTTGTAATTATGAACTGAACATCCTCAAAACACCAAATGCGAACTTAACTGATTAAGTAATTAAATATATCATTAAATTAAATAAAATATATGGTTTAATGATATGGTATTAAACATGAAAAAGTTATTAAAAAAGTAAATAATCAATATAAGTTTATTATCAAGGTGTCAATGTAAATATATATAAAGTCTGGACTTGAGGTAAGAGGTTTCTTAACTCAATTTCCATTCATTGGGATATGCATCTACTTAATTAACTATGTTTTTTCAAGATTATTTGTTAGATAAAATTTCATTATATTATGTTTTATTTTCAAATTTTTATGTGGTTTTACAACTGTTACACATAATCATATCATTGATTAAATTCTAACTTTAATGGTATGATCTTTGTAAGGATTATTCATCTCAATGTTGTTTCTTTGAGATGTGTCTTTTATTATGAACCTACTTCCTTTTACAAGGTGTATATGCTGCCTATTATGATATTATATCATGAATGGATCTTTTATCATGATATTTAAAGTTCATTTATAGTTTTATCTTTGAAGAGATATTGATTCAAATGATATAAAATTTTCATGTATTTTCATGTTCTCAATTTCAATTATTTGAGACATAATTCATGCTATGCAACATGATTTATTTTATATAGATTAATTACTACCCCATTAATGTTTCAAAAAAATTATTCCATTGAAATTATGGGTTTACTAGAATAATTTTATGTTCCTTCATTCAATGAATTTTTTATTCAAGTATTACCTAATTTACAATGCTTTCTCATATCAAACTTCATTCTTTGAGACATGTTTTGATTGATGAACCAATATTAAATTTTATGGTATATACACTGAATTTTGAAAATAATATTAGGAATATTTTTATACTCATGGTATTATATGTTATTATTTTAATTATTTCAAATTGTGTTTGGTTTTAAAAGGTTGTAAAGGGGTTTACTTTAAAATGTTGTTTTAAAAAATTTATATAATTTTAACCGAACTCTTTCTCCATGTTCATTATCTTATTTCAAGAAATTTATTTTATAAAAATATGTGATTTACTAAATTTATTTTCCTTGATCTTTGAACAGCTTTTAAATGTTTTAAAAGGGAATTTCTTATAATTTTCTACATGGATCACTTTTGACTCTCTTTATAAAATTTTGAAAATAATGTTTATTTTTAATGTTTAAAACATGAACAGATTTTTGCAACATCATAAAGATTGTTTACTTTTAGGATTTCATTATAATTTTTCATGATTATTTTAAAATACAATATTTTTCCCAATATTTTGGAAATTTTCATCAAATATTATCAAAGGAAAAGGACATTTTTCCTGATTTTCAAAGAAATTTCTTCAATTTTCTTTTAAAGGTATTTTTCATGGTAATACCGTTTATTTTTTTATTATACTTAAATAGAGATATTTAATAATGATACCATCATTATTATTTCTCTATATGAATTATGATTGTTTTAAAGATATTTTCATGGAACCCATTTCTTTTCCACGAGTTAATCTTACAAAAAAGGAATGGTGGATGTTTTAAAGGGTGTTATATTGAAAAGTATAAGATTATAATATTTTTGATTATTCTATGGTACTTGTACATTTGTATGTATGATTAATGAGTTGTTATATTATAAACCAAGGATTAGTGGGTTCATTATAGTTCTCCAATGAATTGGGTAAAGTTATAGAGTTAATTATTGTAAGTTATTCCTAAGAGATGATGATGTTAACTATTATATGTTAATCTTATGAGATGATGAAGTTTATTGAATATTAATAGATCCTAAGAGATTATGGAGTAAACTATTGTATGTTAATCCTAATATAATTTTATAATAATACTATTTAAGTTATTATATGATGAATGTTTTATGTTATAAGATACATATATATTTTTCAATGCTTTATATGATTTATAATGGATTCTTTTCTCAAAGATTGTTTTCACATGGCTCATGATTGTTGAATTATATGAATCTTGTCTTATATTAAAGCTTTATGCCATGTATGCCAATTTATGATCCACATTTTGATGGTTATGAATTCTTTTATGTTATTCTCATGAAATTTGATTATTTCATCATACTATTATGCTCATATTATGTCCACTGATGATATTAAATTTTTAATCCTTATATTTACTCTTACTGAGTGTTTGAGCTCACCCATCTTATGGTTTTCATTTATTCGAGTTAAGAAGAATTATGTTAAATTAATTATGTATAAAAATGTTTTATGTGTGAATAATTTTATGAGAGATTTCGAAGACTTATTACGAAATAAGAAAATCTAGGTATAGTTGAAAAAATGTTCAATTAAATACATGGGTATTGTTGTGTAAGAGATTTTCCTGATTCTTTAAATATCTAAACCTAAAAGGTTCTTTGGTATGTAAGTAATAATTTTTTTTTGATGTTATACATTTTGGATAGCTAAATTTGGGTCATGTTTATTGTTATCAAAGACATAAATGTAAAGATTATGTTTCTAGAACTGAATCTGGAAGTGGTGGTTTCACTACTACAAAAAAGGCCTTTAACAGCGATGGATTTTATCAGTGCTTGAAAAAAGTGCTGATAATGGTTCCCCTTATTCGCACTAAAATAATCGCTAAAAAAGGGAAACATTTATCAGTGCTTATAAACAATACCCTTTATTAATGATTTAATTTTAGAAATGATAATGGTATTCTTTATGAATGGTTTTTTAGAGTTGATAAAGGTCCTAAATAAAATGAAATATTTAAATAAATAAAAAAATGAGTTTATAAAAAAACTATTAATTTTTTTTCTAATTATAGAATTATTAATAAAAATGAATAAATTGATTATAATGTATATAAATTATAAATGCTAATAAATAGTATATATTAAATATATAGTAATATGTAAAATAAAAATTAAACAAATAAAAATTAAAAATAAGTAAATCAAGAAAAATATTAAACATTTTATTAATTAAATAATTATTGATAATATTAATAAATAGTATATATTAAATATATAAATATATATGAATGTATATAAATATGATTTATATAATACAAATTGTTTTTACTTTACTTCAAATAGACATATATTTAGTGAAAAATGGTTTATAATTAAAAATTATTATGAATAAAAAATAATGACTATTTTCATTGAGTAATGCACATAATTAAATGTCCTTTGATTTTTCAATTTAAAATATATAAAAATGTGTTATTTTGATTTCACATATATATACGTAATTAATGATTTTTTATACAATGCACACACATAAATATTTATGTAATTAATGAAATCTTATATAGAAACACACACACCTAATATTTATGTAATTTATTCAAATTTTAGTATTCATTTTTGAATTTCAGTAAAGCATGATACATTTAATATATCTTGTATTTAATCAGTAAATTTTATTTATTTATCTTTATTTTTATTATAGTTATGTATTAATTCATTTTTAATTTTTTTCATTTTTAATTTTTTTTATTTTTTTTGAAATATAATCAGTTTCTATTATATATATATATGCTATTTTTTAATATTTTCAATATGTATTCACCTTTATTTCAAAATATATCCATATTTTTTTAATAATTTATATTTAATTAATTATTCTTATCCATTTTTTCAATATTATTAAATTATACTCATTTTTAGTTATTCAATTTCACTCATTTTTAACATGCATGCACTTAAAATTAAATATTCATTAATAATGTTAAAAATGTAATTATAAACAAATAATTATAAATAAATTTATTTATAAATTTATATTATATATATATATATTAATAAATAAATATTGTTTTTTAAAAAGTATTTATATGATTATAAATAAATAATTATATATATTTAAATAATTATAAAATTATAGTAAATTTATTTAGATAATGAATATATTTAATATTATATATATATATATATATTAGGTTCTTGGGATACAATTACAATGAAAAAAATATATATTTATATATATATATAATGATATAAATATAATAATATATTTTTTAGAAAATTATTTATATAATTATAAAATTATAATAAATATATTTACTATATTTATATTTATATATATTTATTAAATATATATAATTATATAAATATATTTAAAAGAAAATATTTATAATTATAGTTATAAATCCTTTATCAGTGCTTGTGTAATAAGCACTGATAAAAGGGATCTTTATCAGCTATTTTTTCGAAACACTGATAAAAGTCACCCAATCTATTTCAAGAACCCTATCCATTCGTGAACCAGTTGTGATATCTAAATCATTCCATGGAAGCCAATTTCTTCTAGTGCTCCTCCTCATCGAATCCAATATAGAATCAGCGCTCAAATCAAGGATTGAATCCAAGGCTCGAACAATTCAAGGGTCAAACAAATTCTAGGTTTTGTGATATATCTACCTTCAATTAGAATATTCAAATCTTCAATATAAGGTATGTTATATTCTCCTCCCACTCACTAGTTTATTGATTATTTTTCGATATCTATTTTCATTTTTTATTATCATTCTTTCATCCACCACCCCTGATTTCCATTAGGTCTCCATTGATTTCAACCACCCCTATACCCATGGTTTACACCACTATATTCCCCCTGATTTTAGTAGTCGGTGGTACACCTTTACCATACCTAGTATTATAGTACCTATCGAGTTGGTGTGCGTGGTGCGCACCTTTAGCACGCCTCAATGAGGTCACACCGCCTCACCAATTGTGAGGCCCACTAGGTGTTCCTCTCCTTACCTCATGCCAAGGCATGCTATGGCGTGCACCTTTGATAAAAAATGATATAATCTAATACAAGATTTTTACCACATAATGAAACTCATTCTTAATGCTTCTTAAAATTGTAACACCCTTTAGATAATTATATATATATATATATATATATGACTAAAACATAAAACATATGATCTGGGTATAATTATAAATGGGTTAAATGAAATACTTACCATAATGCATTGATTTATAATTTTAGGGTCCATATATATCACAGTGAATAAACTCCAAGGTTTTTTTAAATTAAATCTATAATTTATTATTTTAATTATTAACAATCTACCCGTTCTAATTAGTAGAAAATATCTATCAATTTTATCATTTAAACATAAAAAACATCTCAAATCAACCCTTTTTAAGTCAATATTTAAATGTATCATTATCTAATATGATCAATTTTCCACTACCAAAAATCAATTTCCTCTTTCAAACATAATTACCATAAATTTTTACCGACCCCAAATTTGAATATGGTTCGGCTAGTTTTTTATTTCTTTGTAAAATATATCCATCTTTAAAATGATAACACACTCCTTAATACTTATTAAATATCACTTCATTTCCTTTATTACAAATCTAAAAAACACTATGTATGTTATACTATAATCCATATAAAAATAGATCATTCTTTATCATTACCTTTTATTTCCAAAATCTTTTAAACCAAACAATGTATATTAAGAGATTCACCATTTCTAAAATAATAAGTACCCTTTGAACTTGTAATAAATATTTAATTACATCAATTTACCGTTCATATGTGAGATAAAAAACCAATATCTAATATTAAAGGATGTTTATTTTGTAAATACTTTATTGAGATATCAATAATAACTTCCTCTTACATTCCATTCTTTTTCATATAACAAATTTCTAATTCTTTCTTCACACCCATCTATGTTTTTATAAAATATTAAAAATCCTTCATACAACCATTTAATTTGTCACATGTTCAATAGAGTTCATTCAATGGTAAAAATTCATCCTCTAATTTTATTTATGAAGACTTTTCTCACATCAAAACTATTTTTGTAAGAGTGGTTCATCTCCCCTTTAATATAAAACATCTATATCTTCCATAATTACTATTATTTGTCCCATAATATACATGAAAATTAAGTTTTATTATAAAGACTACTCTATATATTCTTGAAAATAATTCTTGTTTTCAACCTGTCTATACATAATTATTGAATCAATTTATCAATGAAGAATTTTTGATGCATTTAAAACCGTTATCATTATTAGCTATATTATTTTATTACAATTATTTTTTAGATTCCTCATCAATTTTTAATTTAAATTGAAATTATAATTTTGAGATGTTTTCAAATATTTGATATACCATTAATATTAAATGTAATAATTCTTAGGTTGTAACATCAATTATTCCACAAAATATAATGGAGGTTATCAAATTATATATATGTTGGAATAATTATTTGAAATTATTTTTTGATATTAATTATTTTAGGTCTAATTTATTAATTCCACCCATAGGAATCTATAATTACCATCCATATATATGAAATAACTATTTTTATATTAAAGTGTTTTATTAATACATTTTTATATCTTCTAGTTGATGGAATGAGAGTTTATTATTCTTGTTTACCATATTTATGTTTTTCATTAATCAGTAATTTTATATATTATATTTTCATTTATTTAGGATATTTAGTAAATAATTGATGGCACATTTTAATATAGGTAGGAATAGTCTTAGTTAGAGTATTGAAAGTATTCAAAGTGGGATTTCTCCTCTAAATATAGAATTCATATATTCCCCAAGGCTTAATATATCATAACATGTCCCTGACAAGACCCATTGAATCAAAGACATGAACATATATTCCCCCCAAATCGTACATTAAATAGGCCATGAGTCAATAACTAGTCCCAATGGTGTAATTCTCACAAATGGGATGCACTTCCCCTTTTATAGAATACAATAGATCACAACTTTCATCCTCATCATCTTCATCTCCTGAATTGTTATTATTGCAATTTTTTATTTGAGATTCATCCCTCATATATTTTATGTTTCTTGTACAACTCTAATTAGTAGTCATCCCATGGATTACTACTACTTATATTATTTCAAGAAACATAGGTGCATGTCTATAATAGATGAAGTATGTGTTTAAAATAATAAAATGTAATGATAATTGTTTGGGAGATGAGCTGGTGAGGATGGCAGTTGCCTATAAATCTCACCTTTGTATGGATTCTTAGGATAAAACCTACCATAGTGGAATAATTCATTTCTTAAATTTAATTATCCATTTTCTTCAAAGCATAATGAAATTATTTGAAACAATCAAATCTTGGGTTTCCCTTATTAGAATTATCTATAACTTTCACCTTTGATAATGAATATCTTATGTGTATTTTTTTTAATTATTATAAAAAATGAATATTTTATAAACCCAATAGGATGGATATGAATTTAAAATATATGCACACTAATAATTTGACAAATGAGTATAATGATGAAATTAAAGAGTTCATCAAGTTTGCAATAGAGCATGCATACGACCCTTCTCAAATCCTTTGTCTATGTTTACATTTTTTTTATTAAATAAAAATTAGTCTGAAAGAGTTGGGATAGAATTCAAATTTTCACATAATATATCAGTTTTATAAATGTTGGAATAAACATGGGGAAAAACTAAACGTGCACTTCGATTTGGATGAAACTGTGGTTTATGTATCATTTGATATTAATACCAGTGTAAATGATAATGTAAATTTCATTAAAGAAATAGAAATGATAATTAAATATGACCTTCATGATTATCCAAAGTTGTTTGATAAGTTAAATAGTTATTCTAAGAGACTATTTTATACTGGTTGTACTAAATACACAAATATTTCTGCTATATTTAAGTTATATAATTTAAAAGCTGGCAGCGGATGGAGTGGCACCAGATTTACAGAACTACTTTGTCTCCTAAATGATATGATACCAGAAGAAAATGAACTAACATGTAAAACATATAATGCTAAATGAATGCTACGTTCAATGGATAAAATCTATAAAAACACATGCTTGTCTAAATGATTTCATATTGTTTTGAAAGGACTATGAATCACTCATAAAATTTCAGAAGTGTCGCACATATGGATATAAAAAAAATGAATCAAGTCCTTTGAAATATGTATGGTACATTCCTATCATTCCATGGTTTAGAAGACTATATGTATATCAAGAAACCACGAGACAATTGACATGCAATACTGATACAATAATTGAATATGGGAACCTACATAATCTAGAAGATTTTCCTCAGTGTAAGAAAATTTATTATGAGTATCCTAGATTTGGAAATGAGTTGAGAAAATTTCTTCTTTAATTATCTAAAAATGGAATAAATATTTTGGTGTACAGAGTAGTACTCATAGTACATGGCCCGTCATGTTAGTAAATTATAAATTTCCTCTATGGTTATTGTAACATCCCAAAATGACAATGGGTTAAATGATTAAATTATATGACTCATGTCAACAAGGTGCACCTTCCTTTTCAGGAGCCTGTCTGATTAGAACTCCACAATTAAGCGTGCTTGGCCTGGAGTAGTGATCAGGATGAGTGACTTTCTGGGAAGTTTCCCAGGGTGTGTGTGAGTTAGGACAAAGCACACTGAAAAAGACATGTTTTGGCCTATGGGAATAGTCATTAGTAAGATGACCCGTTCGGGCACGTGGGTGGACCCTGGGGTGGGCCCCACATGTCTGCGGGGCAACTGGGGGTACCTGGTAGGCTAGAACCCGACAGCTATGTTAAGGCAGGGTGTCTGTGCTGTAACTGGGACCCGGTTGTCACATTTGGTATCAGAGTGAGGTTCCCAGCCTTAAGTGCGGTGCACTACCTGGGTTGAGATGTAGAGCCCACAATGAGGACGTTGTACTTTAAAGGGGGGGTTATTGTAACATCCCAAAATGATAATGGGTTAAATGATTAAATGATATGACTCATGTCAACAAGGTGCACCTTCTTTTTCGGGAGCCTGACTGATTAGAATGCCACAGTTAAGCGTGCTTGGCCTGAAGTAGTGATCAGGATGTGTGACCTTCTGGGAAGTTTCCTAGGGTGTGTGTGAGTGAGGACAAAGCACACTAGAAAGGACATGTGTTGGCCTGTGGGAACTGTCATTAGTTAGATGACCCATTCGGGCAGGTGGGTGGACCCTGGGGTGGGCCCCACATGTATGCGGGGCAACTGGGGGTACCTGGTTGGCTAGATACCGACGACTATGTTAAGGCGGGGTGTCTGGGCTGTAACTGGGACCCGGTTGTCACAGTTATGCATGTAGTGAAAATACATTATGTTGTCTCTGCTTATATATGGACCACAAACCCCTATAATGATATTGATGTATATTTGGATCTATTGATAAAAGATATGAAATTGATGTGGGATACATGAATTACAATGTATGATGCTTAATGAATTGAATAATTCATATTGATGCTTATAGAAGTGAATAATTCATTTGGTATTAGAGAGAGGTTCCCAACCTTAAGTGTGGTGCACTGACTGGGTTGAGATGTAGGGGCCACAACGAGGACGTTCTGCTCTAAAGGGGGGGTGATTGTAACATCCCCAAATGATAATGAGTTAAATGATTAAATGATATGACTCATGTCAACAAGGTGCACCTTCCTTTTCGGGAGCCTGTCTGATTAGAACTCCACAGTTAAGTGTGCTTGGCATAGAGTAGTGATCAGGATGGGTGAACTTCTGGGAGTTTCCCAGGGTGTGTGTTAGTGAGGACAAAGCACACAGGAAAAGACATGTGTTGGCCTGTGGGAACTATCATTAGTTAGATGACCCGTTCGGGCAGGTGCGTGGACCCCCGACGACTATGTTAAGGCGGGATGTCTTTGCTGTAACTGGGACCCGGTTGTCATAGTTATGCATGAAGGGAAAATACATTATGTTGTCTCTGCTTATATATGGACCACAAACCCCTATAATGATATTGATGTATATTTGGATCTATTGATAAAAGATATGAAATTGATGTGGGATACATGAATTACAATGTATGATACTTATAGAAGTGAATAATTCATATTGATGCTTATAGAAGTGAATAATTCATTTGGTATCAGAGGGAGGTTCCCTGCCTTAAGTGCGGTGCACTGCCTGGGTTGAGATGTAGGGCCCACAACGAGGACGTTGTGATCTAAAGGGGGTGATTTTAACATCCCCAAATGATAACGGGTTAAATGATTAAATGATATGACTCAATTCAACAAGGTGCACCTTCCTTTTCGGGAGCCTGTCTGATTAAAACTCCACAGTTAAGCGTGCTTGGCCTGGAGTAGTGATCATGACGGGTGACCTTATGGGAAGTTTCACAGGGTGTGTTAGTGAGGACAAAGCACACTGGAAAGGACATGTGTTGGCCTGTGGGAACTATCATTAGTTAGATGACCCGTTCGGGCAGGTGGGTGGACTCCCGACGGCTATGTTAAGGCGGGGTGTCTGTGCTGTAACTGGGACCCGGTGGTCACAGTTATGCATGATGTGAAAATACATTATGTTGTCTCTACTTATATATGGACCACAAACCCCTATAATGATATTGATGTATATTTGGATCTAATGATAAAAGATATTAAATTGATGTGGGATACATGAATTACAATGTATGATGCTTATTGAAGTGAATAATTCAAGTCAACAAGGTGCACCTTCCTTTTCGGGAGCCTGTATGATTAAAACTCCAAAGTTAAGCGTGCTTGGCCTGGAGTAGTGATTAGGACGGGTGACCTTCTGGGAAGTTTCCAAGGGTGTGTTAGTGAGGACAAAGCACACTGGAAAGGACATGTGATGGCCTGTGGAAACTGTCATTAGTTAGATGACCCGTTCGGGCAGGTGGGTGGACCCCCGACGGCTATGTTAAGGCAGAGTGTCTGTGCTGTAACTGGGACCCGGTGGTCACAGTTATGCATGAAGTGAAAATACATTATGTTGTCTCTACTTATATATGGATCACAAACCCCTATAATGATATTGATGTATATTTGGATCTATTGATAAAAGATATGAAATTGATGTGGGATACATGAATTACAATGTATGATGCTTATAGAAGTGAATAATTCATATTGATGCTTATAGAAGTGAATAATTCATTTGGTATCAGAGGGAGGTTCCTAGCCTTAAGTGCGGTGCACTGCCTGGGTTGATATGTAGGGCCCACAACGAGGACATTGTGCTCTAAAGGGGGGGGGGGTGATTGTAACATCCCCAAATGATAATGGGTTAAATGATTAAATGATATGACTCATGTGCTGTAACTGGGACCCGATGATCACAGTTATGCATGAAGTGAGAATACATTATGTTGTCTCTGCTTATATATGGACCACAAACCCCTATAATGATGTTGATGTATATTTGGATCTATTGATAAAAGATATGAAATTGATGTGGGATACATGAATTAGAATGTATGATGCTTATAGAAGTGAATAATTCATATTGATGCTTATAGAAGTGAATAATCCATTTGGTATCAGAGGGAGGTTCCCAACCTTAAGTGTGGTGCACTGCCGGGGTTGAGATGTAGGGCCCACAACGAGGATGTTGTGCTCTAAAGGGGGGGGGTGATTGTAACATCCCCAAATGATAATGGGTTAAATGATTAAATGATATGACTCCTGTTAACAAGGTTCACCTTATTTTTCATGAGCCTGTCTGATTAGAACTCCACAGTTAAGCATGCTTGGCCTGGAGTAGTGATCAGGATGAGTGGCCTTATGGGAAGTTTCCCAGGGTGTGTGTGAGTGAGGGCAAAGAACACTGACTGGGGGTACCTAGTAGGCTAGAACCCGGCGGCTATGTTAAGGCGGGGTGTCTGTGCTGTAACTGGGACCCAGTTGTCACAGTTATCCATTAAGTGAAAATACATTATGTTGTCTCTGCTTATATATGGACCACAAACCCCTATAATGATATTGATGTATATTTAGATCTATTGATAAAAGATATGAAATTGATGCAGGATACATGAATTACAATGTATGATGCTTATAGAAGTTAATAATTCATATTGATGCTTATAGAAGTGAATAATTCATTTGGTATCAGAGGGAGGTTCACAGTTATGCATTAAGTGAAAATACATTATGTTGTCTCTGCTTATATATGGACCACAAACCCCTATAATGATGTTGATGTATATTTGGATCTGAAATTGATGTGGGATACATGAATTACAATGTATGATGCTTATAGAAGTGAATAATTCATATTGATGCTTATAGAAGTGAATAATTCATTTGGTATCAGAGGGAGGTTCCCAACCTTAAGTGCGGTGCACTGCCTGGGTTGAGATGTAGGGCCCACAATGAGGACATTGTGCTCTAAAGGGAGGGTGATTGTAACATCATCAAATGATAATGGGTTAAATGATTAAATGATATGATTTATGTCAACAAGGTGCACCTTCCTTTTCGGGAGCCTATCTGGTTAGAACTCCACAGTTAAGCGTGCTTGACCCGGAGTAATGATCAGGATGAGTGACCTTCTGGGAAGTTTCCCAGGGTGTGTGTGAGCGAGGACAAAGCACACTGGAAAGGACATATGTTGGCCTGTGGGAACTGTCATTAGTTAGATGACCCGTTCGTGTAGGTGGGTGGACCATGGGGTGGGTGGGTGGACCCTGGGGTGGGCCCCATGTGTCTGCGGGGCAACTGGGGGTACTTGATAGGCTAGAACCCGACGACTATGTTAAGGCGGGGTGTCTGGGCTGTAACTGGGACCCGGTTGTCACAGTTATGCATGAAGTGAAAATACATTATGTTGTCTCTGCTTATATATGGACCACAAACCCCTATAATGATATTGATGTATATTTGGATCTATTCATAAAAGATATGAAATTGATGTGGGATACATGAATTATAATGTATGATGTTTATAGAAGTGAATAATTCATATTGATGCTTATAGAAGTGAATAATTCATTTGGTATCAGAGGGAGGTTCCCAGCCTTAAGTGCGGTGCATTGCCTGGGTTGAGATGTAGGGCCCACAACGAGGACGTTGTGCTCTAAATGGGGGGGGGGGTGATTGTAACATCCCCAAACGATAATGGGTTAAATAAATAAATGATATGACTCATGTCAACAAGATGCACCTTCCTTTTCGGGAGCCTGTCTGATTAGAACTCCACAGTTAAGCGTGCTTGACCTGGAGTAGTGATTAGGATGGGTGACCTTCTGGGAAGTTTCCCATGGTGTGTGTGAGTGAGGACAAAGCACACTGGAAAGGACATGTGTTGGCCTGTGGGAACTTTCATTAGTTAGATGACCCGTTCGGGCAGGTGGGTGGACCCTGGGGTGGGCCCCACATGTCTACGGGGCAACTGGGGGTACCTGGTAGTCTAGAAACCGACGGCTATGTGAAGGCAGGGTGTCTGTACTGTAATTGGGACCCGATTGTCACAGTTATGCATGAAGTGAAAATACATTATGTTGTCTCTACTTATATATGGACCACAAACCCCTATAATGATATTGATGTATATTTGGATCTATTGATAAAAGACATGAAATTGATGTGGGATACATGAATTACAATGTATGATGCTTATAGAAGTGAATAATGCATATTGAGGCGGGGTGTCTGTGCTGTAACTAGGACCCGGTTGTCACGGTTATGCATGAAGTGAAAATACATTATGTTGTCTCTGCTTATATATGGACCACAAACCCCTATAATGATATTTATTTATATTTGGATCTATTGATAAAAGATAAGAAATTGATGCGAGATACATGAATTACAATGTATGATGCTTATAGAAGTGAATAATGCATATTGAGGCGGGGTGTCTGTGCTGTAACTGGGACCCGGTTGTCACAGTTATGCATGAAGTGAAAATACATTATGTTGTCTATGCTTATATATGGACCACAAACCGCTATAATGATATTGATGTATATTTGGATCTATTGATAAAAGACATGAAATTGATGTGGGATACATGAATTACAATGTATGATGCTTATAGAAGTGAATAATTCTTATTGAGGGTCATATTGTATGAGATAATAAATGACTTACCTGATTATGGAAATTTATCAGGTTATATTATTAAAGGAATGTTCGGTTGTGCCATTTGGGAAAAATGCACAGATTCAGTTCGGTTGAAAAATTCCTTGAAGACTGTGTTTTTAGGTCATCAGAAATTTTTACCTCAATACAATAAATAACAATCCTATATAACAACATCTGATGGGAATATTGAACAAAGTACAACACCGTCTCCAATAATGGGTGATATACTATTTGATAAAGTATACGATATTGACACTGTTTTTGGTGAACAATTTTCGAAATACCTTATGAAATCAGGTTGAAAGAAGAGATCAATTGATAAAAGATATGAAATTGATGTGGGATACATGAATTACAATGTATGATGCTTATATAAGTGAATAATTCATATTGAGGCGGGGTGTTTGTGCTGTAACTGGGACCCGGTTGTCACAGTTATGCATGAAGTTAAAATAAATTATGTTGTCTTTGCTTATATATGGACCACAAACCCCTATAATAATATTGATGTATATTTGTATCTATTGATAAAAGTTATGAAATTGATGTGGGATACATGAATTACAATGTATGATGCTTATTGAAGTGAATAATTCATATTGAGGGTCATGCTGTATGAGATAATAAATGACTTACCTGATTATAAAAATTTATTAGGTTATATTATTAAAGGAATGTTGGGTTGTCCCATTTGGAAAAAATGTACAGACTCAGTTCGGTTGAAAAATTCCTTGAAGACTGTGTTTTTAGGTCATCAGAAATTTTTACCTCAATAAAATAAATAACAATCCTATATGACAACATTTGATGGGAATATCGAACAAAGTACAACACAGTCTCCAGTAATGGGTGATATACTATTTGATAAAGTAAACGATATTGACACTGTTTTTGGTGAACCATTTTCTAAATACCTTATGAAATCAGGTTGAAAGAAGAGATCAATTTTCTTTTAATTACTATATTGGAATTGTTTTTTGTTTGATATTTATTGATGTCATACATGTAGAAAAGATGGTATTTGATAGTTTTATTGGCATGTTACTAAATTTTCCTGGAAAAATAAAAGATGACGTCAAAGCTTGGTTGGACATGATTGATATGGGGATAAGGGAAGAGTTGGAATTGGTGAAGGGTAAAATGGGGACTTTTATTCTTACAGTATATTACACTATATCTAGCCAGAAAAAATTATAGTTATATCTTTTCCTTAATAGTGTAAAAGTTCCATAGGGGTATTCATCAAATATCAAGAATGTTATGTCAATAACTAATTTTGAAGTTATAGGGATAGAAATCACATGAATATCATGTTTTGATATTGGATTTGATGCATGTTGCTTTCCTTTGAATTCTGGCTCAATTTTTTTGACATATATTAACTAGACTCTGCTTCTTTTTCAAATCCATATGCAGTAACATTATAGACCTAAAATAGTTTCCAATCACGAATAACGAGGTTTAAGTCATATTATATGAATTATGGATGTTCTTCCTAACATCATTCTTTGATATAATGCTCAACTGATGGTTTACTTGGTTAGATAGGTTCAACTATGTGGTCCTACCCATTATGGATGGATGTATCCCATTGATGGTATATGAATATTTTGAAAGGGTATGTCAAGAATCGATGTTGTCCAGAAGGTTGTATTGAAAAATGATATATTATTGAAGAATCTGTTGAATTCTATAACGATTAACTATAAAATGTTGACAGCATCGGTATCCCAATGTCTTGTCACAATGGATGCCTTATAGGTGAAGGGATTTCCAAAAGATAAGTTATTACAATTACCTTGACAGGGTGGGAGCAAGTGCACCTATACATTTCACATAATAGTGAAGATGTTGATCCATACATTGAATACCATAAATATATTCTTAGTGGTTTGAATCTATCAAGGGCTGAAGGATGGATATCAAATACACATAATCAATAGTTTATAGGATGGTTCTATAATCAAATTTATAATAAGTTAACTGAAAATTTGAATTCAATGGCTATCTAGGGGACATAATCCAATTGTTATATATTACACTAGTTTTTAATAAATGGTTATAAGTTATACACAAAATAACATGGTGACTATAGTATGATAAAAAATAGTGTTGTTACACTTATGGTGGAAGCGATGCACATATCTGGTTCCAAGGATAGAAATCCAATTTATGTAAATATGTCAAATTTTGGCATTATCAAATAGATATATGAGTTGGATTATACAATATTTCAAGTCTTTATTTTTCTATTTCAAATGGGTTGATAATATGAGTGCAGTGAAAGTTGATGAAATGTGATTCATGAAAGAGAATTTCAATGTGTTAGGGAAAAAATATGATCCATTCATAATGGAATAAAAAATAGTTCAATTATTTTATGTCTCAGATCCAACAAAAAAGAATTAGCCGATTTCCCTTCTGGTGACTAAAACAAATTTTAGGTCAGATGAAAATTCAATTGAGGATGACCCTTTCATTTGGAGATCGCAATCTGTTCATACAAATCCCAATATAGACAATGTCTTGTATATTAGAGGGAACCACAAAGAGGGGATTTGGATTCTCGATAGAGGAACTAAATCCCTAAAATATTTAAAGAAAATAAAGAGAGTTTAATGATAAGGTAAAAGTGATTTTTAATATACTATGTATTTACTCATAATATTATCTATTATCTACCGCATAAACATAATCTAATTTAAATGTTTTCATACTCATGTAGACAATGTATTCTACACATGATGATGTTACCAATCCTTCAAAAGAACATACTATAATGAAGGAAACCCTTTGGAAAGATGTAAATGTAATTTAATGATATACTTTATCTATTTTACTGAAAAATTATATAATGAAATGTTGATCTAATTTTCATTATTCTTTGAATATCTCATTTATTTCAGAATATTTTTTTTCCATGTTTCATTCCTTTATACACCAAAAGTCCACATACTTATTCTCCCTCACCTTTTCACCCCTACAATGTTTTTATTTAGGAATTTTCTTCATGTTCCCTCCACTGCCTTTGCAGAAAGAGAAATAAAACATCCTATACTAAATCAAAGAGGTAATCTTAATGTTTTCACATTAAATAATTTCCCATAAAATTAATGTATTGTTTCATATTTATATTGAATTTATTTCTTTTTAGTATTACTCACATAAGAATTATTTTCTTATACATGTGGATTCTTTTGTTCAAGTTGGGGTGGTTTTTTAAAATCTTATCATACTCATGAGAGATTGAACTTAGAGGCTACAAAAGGTATAATGAAAACAAATAAATGGGACAAAATGTGTAAAAAAATCATGAAAAGGTTAATTACTATTACTTAATTAATTAATTCTGTCACCATTTTATTTACTATTTGTAAGTTAATTTCCTTATCGTTTTTATTTAATATTTATTTATTTTTTTTCACAGATATTTTTTGAATTCATATTTTCATAGTTCCTTTATTTTAGAATATTTCTATTCACCTTTCATGCATTTATGTACCAAAACTTCCATAGATTTATTCTCCCTTAAAATCTTTTCACCCCTATAGTGTTGGAATTTATCACTTTCCTTTATGTTCCCTCCATTCCCTTTGCAAGAAGCGAAACATCACTATCTCTTATCAATAATAGAGTTAATATTGATGTTTTCACAATAAAACCATTTTCCATTGAATTAATGTATTGTTTCATATTTAGGATTATTTTTTTTCTATTTAGTATTACTCATATAATAATTATTTTATTATACAGGTGGATTATTTTGTTCGAGTTGGGGTGGTTTGTTTTAAGCTGCTCATGCTCATGAGATATTAGACTTTGAGACTGTAATTGAGATAATGAAAATAAGAAAATGTTTCAAGAATGAATACAACCATCATGAAAAGTTTAATTCCCACTACTTATTTAATTAATTGTTTCATAATTTTATCTTTTATTATTAGTAGGTTAATTTTATTATCATTTTTATCTAATACTTATTTAGTTTTTTCACAAATCTTTTGGGTAGTCATATGTTTATATCAACCTTCTAAAAAAATCCAAAAAATAGTTAGAATGTTTCTTTCTTCCAATGTTACCATGATTTCCATTGGATTTTTTTTCAAACTACAACATTGCATATTGAGTCAATGTTCTTATCTGAAAAAGGGTTTTTTGGCTAAGAACATCGAATCAATATGCATTGTGTAAGTTCAACAAAGAAATCTAATAAAAAGAATGGTAACATTGGAAATTGGTATTTTTTGAGACTTTGGGACATGTAAAAATCAATCACACCTCAATCCGACACACGGTGTGACTGGTTTGACTCAAAGTGCTTCTTTTTATTTAAAATTTACATCAATTTGAGTAAAAAAGACAACTGACATACTCAAAACCGAGAAAAAATATTTATATTCTATTAATACTTTAAGAAAACAATCCACAAGTCATTTTTGACATGTAGGAATCAGCCTCACCTCAATCTGATACACAATGTACCTGATATGACTCAAAGTGGTTGTTATCAATTTAAAATTGTCATTTTAATTTAAAAAATGTCACTCATTGGAAACCAAGAAAACTTTCTTGTACTGTCTTGATAATTTAGGACAATGATTTATAATTCATTAATGATGTGTAGGAATTAGTCTCATGTCAAACTGATACACTACTGAAAATTAGACTATTTGTGACAGGTCATTTGCAATAGGACCCCATGGAAAATGACTTGTTTTAGAAAAGGGAATCTTAAATAGTTTCCTTGAGATTATTTTAAAAAAAGTATTTGTGATGGGCCGTTGCAAAAGGCCCCATCGTAAATATATTAAAAAAATAAAAAAATTAAATAAAAAAATATTATTAATAAAAATAAAATAATATTAGAAAATAATAACAAAATAATATTGGAATATAATAAAAATAAAAATAATAAAAATAATAAAAATAATATTAAAATAATAATAATTAAAAAATAATATTAATATTATTAATATTAATGAAATAATAATATCAATATTAGTAAAATAATTTTTTTAAAATAATAAAATAATAATAATAATAATAATAATAATAATAATATAATATTGATAATATAATAATAATAACATTATTAATATAAATGAAATAGTAATATTAATATTGGTAGAATAAAAAAAGATAATAAAATAATAAAAACCTCAATATTTTTTTAAAATATAAAAAAATTAATAAAAAATTAATAAGAAATAAGAAATAATAAAAAAATAAAAAAATAATAAAAAATGCAATATTCACAACAATATAAAAACGCACTATATAGAAATCAAAATAGTTAATATTATAAAAAAATTACATTCAAATGTTTTATCATAAAAAACAAATATATCACTATATGGGGCCCTCTGGAGGAGTTGGAGGAGATGGTGGAGAGAACTCCATCCATAAACCACGAGTCAGACGTCGTATGTACTCCATCTACTCATGCTACTACTGCTGCCATCAACAAATTTCCTCCTCCTCCTACTGCTGCTACCGTTAGAGCTCTTCCTACTACTTATTATTCCATTAGCGCATCTCTTACTGATTCCATTGATGCATCTATTCCTTCTCCCTATGCATACTCTCTATAATCTCACTCTGAGCTCACAAATACTCCTAATACTGTTCCGTAGATGATGATGACTTCCATGAGCTCCCCTCGAGTTGCACGCTAACATCGCAATGATACCATAATAACTCTAAGAAATCAATTGAGAGTTGATACTAATAACTCAACCTTTATAAAAGGAATACCGGGTCTCCGACATCAATGTTTCCTCATCAAATTGGTGGGCACTGGTTTGACCCTTAGTCTTGACCTGAATCTCAGTTTGTGTCTAAAACATCGCAACCTCATATGAATCCTTCAATTGTAATTTAAAATTTAAATAGTTAAAATATTATTTTTAGTTAATTTTAAAAATAAAAAAGAAATTATACTAACCAAAATCTGACGTTGATCACCTCTAATCTCTCCAATGATTGGATCACTGTACATCCTCCTATAAAAGTCGAACTCCGTAACATCGCCCTGTTCAACTGCCTATTTGAATATAAAATAAACCATTACATTTAAATTTATATAAATTATTTAAAAAACGTACTTACCATATGTTCCCTATGCATACTGAATGTATGACTACCTACTTGATGTTTCACCTCCTATCTCCCTTGGTTTTGTCGACCTACTAACGATATCCTCTAAAAACATCCACACAACAAGTGAGAACATAATCAATCCCAAACCTGAAATAAAATGTAATCAGGTCAGTGGGCATGACAAGACTCATCAAACTCAATCACACCTTCTTTCTTCATTTCCTTCCTTCTCAAATTGTGAAAAAAATGACAGCAACATTCATTTTTAAACCCCTCCCATGCCTTCCAGATAGCATCACATATTCTCTCATCGATGTGATACCATAAAACCTACAAATAATATATAATATCAAGTTATTAATTAAATAAATTTTAAAATAAATATTATTTATTTATGTACCGACTAATGATTGAACATGTGGTGCTGAACATCAATGATAACCTCATCCCATGTGATTCGAGCTTGAGGAAAATAATTGCGCAATATATTGCTCCCCTATCCAACAGCTATATATGAAAATCTATGAAAAAAGAAAAAAGAATCAAACAATTAATATATAAATATATTAATGAAAGCTAACTAAAATACACAAGTAAGCATACCTCTACATGTGTGGATCGAATCCAAGATGTGGATGTCGCTTGGGGATAGGGTCAGGAATCATCAAATGTGCAAGACCACGCCCCATCTGAGTACTCCCTAGAACACCAGCAATCTGAGGCTAAGATGATCTAACATCATGCTCATCCAAAGGTAGACCAACCGCTTATAACTGACGAAACAAATCCTTTTCCATCTAAAACATGAAATGACCATTGTTAGAAAATAGTTGAAAACAATTATTATATATAGATATATATTATATATGATTATAATTAGCATTTAAATATGTCAATGTTCATCTTCAATATGATGATGTCAATGTCTTCATATTCCTCTTCAACATCATCAATTTCCATATGAGTTTCATTTTCATAAACTATTTTCATTTCAAATTCATTTGTAACATTATTAACATCATCTTCACCATCGACCCTTAATTTTGGGGTGTCATCATCGATATTCATGTCTCTTCGTGAAAAAGATGGATTTGGAGTAGTCACTTGAAAAATTTAAATTCCGTTCACTTCAGTGGAATCACATTCACTTTGAGTAAACTAATTTTCCCAAGATGTAATTTTTATTATACTCCACCAATCACCCAACTCTTTTTCAGTTGCACAATAATTTTATTAATAAATTTAATATTACAGATGAGCTAATAGAAATGGTTCATTTACTACAAGAAGAATTTTATGTTTAATATAAATGATTCCATGGGTTATATGAACAAGAAATACTCTCTTAGTATCCAACCACTAACATTTATACATCGTTATGTAATTATGTCACAGATAACACAATTCAATAAGTTCTTCCAGCATTCCGTAAAATTCGACTTCAGTTTCTCTCTGATGAGATCCTCTTAAGAAAATACCACTATTCATTGTTTTTTTGATTCTCCATATGCACGTATAAGAAATCACAAACCATTCCTGGCATATGAATTATAATATTTAACAATTTTGGATACTGGGTTACTCAAGACACACAATCAATTATCAATTTTATTAGCATTTTGAGATACCTGAAAATTTGTAAAAAAAATACCAATATAACAATTAATAAATTGATTTTATATGTTAAACCATAAATAATTTATGTTACTAGTTTTTGAAACTAGTAGGAAAAATTATTTTGTCGATTTCAAGAGCAGCTGCTGTAATTTTTGGAAGCTGTTTCTTAATTTGATTATCATATAACCTAAAAATAAAATAATACCAATTTACTACAACAAATATAATTGAATAAGTGATAATATCAATAACATAAAAATGGTGTCATTTCTTCACAGTTGATCAGAATATATGTTTGAACTCTATGATGTTCATCATCTGAAATCCATCATTCATGAACTCCACCGAAGCCAAGTTCAGGTTGATTAAAAACTTATAATTGATTGATCATTTCATCATCAACATTTCCCTCATTACATACCATGTATTTTTTCTTTGAATTATATTTAGATTCAAAATAATGAGAGAAGAAAAAATAATTTTCCTCTTGCAAATAAGATTCTGTAATTGGTCCTTCAATCGATGCTTTGTTATGTACCTTTTTCTTTAATTTCTTCTTTCATCTATCAAATGGGTAGATACATTAGAATTTTATCAGACCTCTAAATTTTTCTTCATGTGGAAAATGTAATATCAAATATTCCATTGAGTCAAAGGAAGTCGGTGGGAATATTTTTTTTAGTTTACATAAAATTAAAACAATATATTCTTGCAGTCTTCTCAGTTTATTGTAGTATGTTGTCTCCACAAAAATGTCTTGTAAAAAATATGATATGTATGTTATCTCATCTCAAATCATATAATTCAACAACCCTATTAATCAAATAAGAAGAAATCATTCCATTATAACATGAAAATCATGACTTTTTAATCTGGTAATATGACCATTTCTTACACATCTGCCCAAATTTTAAGCATAACCATCTAGAAGTCTCAAATCTTCAATCCACTGAAAATATAATAATCAATTTTCTTTGGACAGTGTATTAGATACTTTTGGATTCATTAAATTTTGTGATTTGACATTTTCAAATAGTTCAAGTTCTGGTTGCCTGTAAATTTGGGAAATATCTAATCATGATTTTATATTATCTTTAGTCTTACCTAGTGTATCCAAAACTATATGAAATAATTATCAAAAAAGTTATTCTCGATATTCATGACATCCAACATGTGATGAACCAACAAATCAGACCAATATGGCATATCCCAAAAATGCTTTATTTTATCCAATTGTGTTCTTTCCCAAAGCCATCAATTTTCTGTTAGTTTATTATTGGTCCAAATGTGATGGGCGGTAATGAAGGTACAATTGATTTTACCACTTTACCTAAGATCATTTTTGGAGGTTCATCTATTTCAATTGTATATTTTCTGAAATGATATTTGTTCCTCCTAAAAGAATGATTGGTTGGAAGGAATCTGCAATGATTGTAAAAAAACAAGGTTTTTTTCATTGGCGAGCATAAACAATCTTCTATCTCTCATAAAGTAGAAAAATGATTTTAAACCAAGTGTACTCTGGCCAGATAATATTCCATATGCTGGGAAGTCACTAATTTTACACATTAATGCAACTTTCAGTAGGAAATTCTATTTCATAACAACATAATATGTTCTAACACCGTTAATCTCTAATCAAGTTAACTCATCAATCAATGGTTTCAAATAGAAATAAATATTATTTTTTCAGATTTCCTAGAATTAATAAGGTCAAAAATATATATTTATTCATCTTCAAAATACAAGGAGGTAAATTGTATGGAGTTATAAAGACATGCCAACATGAATACTGACTACCGTAAGAACTAAATGGAAAGAAACCATTAGTAGAAATACCCAATCACACATTTTGGGATTCTAAAGAAAAATAAAGATACACTTTGTAAAAATGTTTCCATGAATCACCATTAGAGGAATGATTTAATATTTTACCAGTTGAAATATTGGTTTTGTTCCATTACATTAATGCCGCTGTGTTCTGAGACATAAATAAACTGCAATTTGGGTGTAAGAGGGAAATATCACAACTTTTTTATAGGAATCAATCCAAAATTACCTTGTTGAGGCTCTTTATACCTCAAATTTCTACATGTGGGAGAACTATCCAATGACTAATTTTCAACATAATATAAGATGTAATCATTTTAACATGTATGAATCTTCTAATAACAGAGACCTAGATTAAGAACCATCCTCTTGGTCTCATATAAATTTTTAGGAAACACATTTCTTTCAGGTAATAGTGTTTTAACCAAATAGAATATTGATCGTACCATGATTCACTGTGTCATTTTTACCCTTACACCATTGTATTAAACTGAATTTGTATTGTAAATTCCAAAAATAATAACAAATTGAATTCCATGTTTGAATAATTTATTTTGTGTTTATCTCTATTAAAAAGTCCAATGTTACTTGTCTTGAAAATTTCATTTAAGGTGAATGTGATTTGGAGGGCCCATGATGATGTCTAAGAAAAATGGGCCAAACTGTGCAGGATCCAAGCACACCAGTGGATTAATACGCACACTTCTACTAGACCATGCATCCAATTGGGGTAAAATTTTTTGGGTTATTCCAAAACCCATTGATTTAAATTTCATATGAAGAGACCCAAGAATCATTCGGCCATCTGATATCCTTGACGACCTAATCTATCCACCACACCAAATCTGCACGGATTCAAAAGTGGTGTGCTTTAATCTGTCCATATCTTGGGATATAGGTGTCCAAATTATTCCAAACTTTCTATGGATACATATAATATATGGAGCTAAAACTTTGTTATTTTCTCCAAATCGATATTATGCTGTATGAAGGCCTAAACACTTGTAACAAGTGGTTTTAATAATTCTATGTGCTCAAACCACCTTCCCATTTTCCTATAAAATGGAACCTTGGGCTTTTTATTTTCAAGTTCTGCCAGGAGGCAAAGCTCTGGTATTTTGGAGACCCAAAGGAGTTCTCTACTCATAATTGAAGTTCTGGAGGCCCCTATCCTCATAGGGGAATCAAGGATGAAGAGGGAGTTCCACTCGAGCCTCCTCCTCCTCTTGATGGCGAGCTAAATGGTGGACGATCATTTCAAGGGAGCTACACATACATGGGAGGGAGTTTTGACACTTTATACTCTATTGGTTTTGTGTAATTTGTGTGTGGATTATTTCACTTATGTCTTATCTAAACATGTTTCTCCTCTGAGTTCATTTCTTCGGGTTAATTAAGTGAACCACTTTTTATTTCAACACCGATTGGGTTGAAATTTCAAGTAGGAAACTTGAGTTGTTCCGATTGGGAAACACAAGGATCCTCTTTCTCTCACACATAAAAAAGATAGTAGTATGATTTGGTAGCCTTTAATCTGTTCTTGAACTCCAAACCTTGACAACACAATTGTTGTGTCAAGGGTTGGTACTTTGTGCAACGTTTAGAGAGGCAAGAGGGGAATCAAGATCTTGACAACCATCAACCAAAGAATTAAACAAAACCATGTGAAATTTTCAGAACAATGAACTATCCAAGATGTGTAGTGAACTTGAAGTGATATCCTTATATCATAATTCTTAATCCTCTACCTTATTATATAAACTATTAAACTCTTTAAGTTATGTTATTTTCTTAAAACTGTTTTCAAAATCACCCCCTCTTTTAATAATATTTATTAAGAATACATAGTATAAGACACCAACACTCCTTGAGAGACGACCTATGGTCTACCCTAAACTATAAATAAACCTTAAAAAAATAATCAATTTGATGTTTCATGACAACGCGATCAAATTTTGGCACCGTTGTCAGGGAGTGTTTTGGTTTTATTGCGTGTTTTTGATAAGTTTTTTTTTGTATTTTTTTCAAATATATTTTTTTGTTTTATCTTATACCTCTACCTATATTTTTTTATTCTGATCCATTTATTGTGTAGGTTTGGTGCATGATGCATTCTAATCTGGGAGACTTACAACCTTTCGAACCTGAACCGGAGATGATCCTACATTAGCAACCCCGAGATACACAAGAGGAACCTTTGAAGGAGGACACACAAAACATCAACACTCATCTTGGTCCTTATTCTTCTTCTTATTTGAGAACCCACATTAAAACTGAAATTAACGTGAATAACATGGATGAAAAAAAATCAAACACTAAAATAACTAACCTCAACTAATGTTGATATTCAGCCCACATACATTCAATTAAAGGGCAAGGCACCCAATTTTTAACTAAAATCTGGTTTAATTCATCTATTAACAAAATTCCATGGACTTCCTGGAGAAGATCCACACAAGAACTTAAAAGAATTTCATACTGTTTTTTCAACATTAAAACCTGCTAATGTGGATGAGGAACAAGTAAATCTTAGATCATTCCCATTTTCTTTAGAAGACACTACGAAATATTGGTTGTACTATGTTAATTTTCCAATAAGAGGTTGGCCAGACATGAAACACCTTTTTCTTGAAAAATATTTCCCAGCCTCTTGAACTGCAACAATAAGGAAAGAAATTTGTGGGACAAGACAATCTCAAGAGGAAACATTACATGAATATTGGGAACGTTTTAAAAGGTTATGTTCAAGTTTCCCACACCACCAAATAAGTGACCAACTTGTAATTCAATATTTTTATGAAGGTTTAATCCATATTGATCTAAATATGATCGATGCTGCATAGGTGGTGCGCTGGTAGATAAGACCCCAATTGCTGCAAGGAACTTAATTGAGAACATGGCACAAAACACTCAAAAATTCGGTACAAGGTCTAGCATACCCATTCGAGGTGTCCATGAGGTGAAAAGTACTGAATTCAAGAAGAAGGTGGACACAAAGTTCGAAGAGGTAAGTACACTTCTTCGACAACTTGCTCTTTCCCAAGGGAAATCCCAATCTCCTCCTCCCTTCCATTTTGGTATATGTTTTTCTTACACCCACTACTAGGACCAATGCCCCCAATTGAGAGAAAATTCTGTGTGTTGTGAGGAAATATTCCCAGGATGCCCCTATAACCAACCCTTTAAGAAAGAACCATTATATCCATCCAACTCTGTGTGGAAGGAGAACCAAGCCTATACGCAATGGGGGTATTCAAACCAACCTCAACAACAATGGAACCAACCAAGGTAGAGTATTCATCAACCACCACCACCTAGAAACCCTCAACAACCCCAAAGGCCTTTCCAACAAACCCCTCAAAAACACGATCATAGACTAGAAGATATGATGAAAAAATGGTTTCCAACAATATCCAATTACAAAAAACCACTCAGGCAACCATACAAGACCTCAAAACCCAATTAGGCCAACTAGCTAACTCAGTGGGTGAAATTCAAAGTCATGGGTCTGGTAAACATCCCTCTCAACCAGTAGTTAACCCTAGGGATAAAGGAAATGTTAGTGCCATCACCCTTAGGAGTGGAAAACAACTATAAAGTAAAATAAATCCTCTATTAGAGTCACCCCCTTCTGAGGAAACCTCCATCACAACCATTAATAATGTTCCAAATGTTGAAGAACCTTGTCCTAAGATAATACCTTCCAAAAGAAAGAGTGTGAATATTGATGAGTCACCTAGCCCAACCATTCCTCTTCCATTTTCTCAATGGACCACCCAACCAAGAAAACAAAAGGAAACTGAACTTGATAAGAAAATATTAGAAATTCTCAAGAAAGTGTAGGTTAACATCTCATTGATTGATGCTATGAAGCAAATTCTATGGTACGCTAAGTTTCTAAAGGATATGTGTACACAATGAAGGAAACTTTGTGGAGATGAGAAGGTGAGTTTGGGAAGGAATGTTTCAGCATTGATAGAGTCATCACTCCCCACCTAGTGCAATGATCCTGGAACATTCTCAATTCCATGCACCATATGGGAGTATTCTTTTTCTAATGCTATGATTGAATTAGGTGCCTCTATAAATGTGATTACTCACTCCATTTAATCTATATTGCAGGTCGGGGAACTGAAGCCCACTGGAATTATTCTTCAACTGGATAACCGGAGTACCGCGCACCACTATGGTGTGTTAGAGGATGTTCTTCTGAGGGTCCAAAAGTTAATTTTTCCTGCTGACTTTTATGTGCTTAAAATAGAAGATGATAGGATGAATGTAAATGCCCCGATTATATTAGGGGGACCTTTCTTGAAAACCGCCAAAAATATAATTAATGTCCACAATGGTACATTATATATGGAATTTGGTGGTGACATAGTCCATTTAAACATCTTTGATTCCATGAATCACCCCTCATAAGAACATTCCTCTATCTTTGTTAATTCAATTAATGTATTCCCTACCTCTGAAAAAACAAATTTTCTTTCCCCTGATTCCCTTTCTAAGTTTTCTTCATTGATAAAAATGATAGGAAATGATTCATTCATTGATTGTTGTAGTGGTCTAGAAAAGTGTTATGCATGTTCATTAATTTATGGTTTCTTGAACACTGATGATCCACTGACCATCGATGATACTATTAAGCTTGTAAAAGATCATTCCTCATCTGAGGTTGATACCATTGAGAAGTTAGATGAGATCAGTGACCTCTCACTTTCACACACACTCCCATCAATCCAAAATCCACCTGAATTGGAACTAAAACAACTGCCTCAAGATTTAAAATATTCATATCTTGAGAATAGAAAAAAGTTTCCCGCCATCATTGCTAGTTCACTCCCTCTTGAAAATGAATTGTGACTGCTTGAAATTTTGAGGGAGTATAAACAAGCTTTGGGGTGGACACTTGCTGACATTCCTGGTATTATCCTATCAATTTGTACACATCAAATTTTGTTAAATGATGAGGCTAAACCAGTGAGGCAACCACAACGTCGAGTGAACCCAAACCTCCTAGTAGTTGTGAAAAATGAGGTAAAACAATTATTGGCTTTTGTAATCATTTACCCCATCTCTGACATCCAATGGTTTAGTCCCGTTCAAGTAGTTCCTAAAAAGTTTGGCCTTATAGTAATTAAAAATGAAAACAACGAATTGGTTCCAACTCATGTGAAGAATAGTTGGCTTGTCTGTATAGATTATCGCCGACTAAACCAACACATGAGGAATGACCATTTCCCTTTTCAATTCATTGACCAAATGCTAGAGGCTCGCGGGTAAGTCCCATTACTGTTTCCTTTATGGGTATTTTGGATACATTCAGATCCATATTGCCCCTGAGGATTAGGAAAAGACAACCTTCACTTTCCCCTTGGCACATTTGCCTATAGAATGATGCCATTTGGTTTGTGTAATGCTCTAGGTACTTTCCAACGATGCATGGTTAGTATTTTTTCGGATTACCTAGAGAATTACATGGAAGTATTCATAGATGATTTCACTATTTATGGATATTTTTTGATGAATGTTTGAGTAGTCTTGGTTCATTACTACGTAGATGTATTGAAAAGAATATTGTATTAAATTATCAGAAATTCCATTTCATGGTGTGAAAATATATAGTTTTGGGGCATGTCATTCCTAGGGATGGTATCCAAGTGGATAAATCAAAAGTTTATGTCATTTATTCCCTTCCATTCCCCAAAAATATACGGGATGTGCGATCTTTCCTAGGTCATGCTAGATTTTACCATCATTTCATTCATGACTTTAGTAAAATTGCACCCCCTCTCTTGATTACTCCAAAAAGAAAAAGAATTTGTTTTTGATAAAGAATGTGAGGATTCTTTTAATAAGTTAAAATGGAGTCTCACCTCACCCCCGGTAATCCAACCACCTCGGTGGGATTTACCATTTGAGCTCATGTGTGACGCCTCTAACAATGCAGTTGGGGTAGTTTTTTCACAAAGGGTCGACCGAGCTCTACATGTCATAGCCTATGCCTCACGTACTTTGGACCCTTCCCAAGTAAACTACACCACAAATGAAAAGAAATTCCTTGCCATTGTATTTTCCTTGGACAAATTCAGGTCATATCTTTTGGGGTCCAAATTCATTGTGTTCTAAGACCATACAACCCTCTGGTACCTCCTTAAGAAACCGGAAGCCAAACCACATCTCATTCGTTTGATGATCCTCCTTCAAGAATTCAATCTAGAAATTAGAGATAAAAAAGTAGCAAAGAATGTGGTGGATAACCATATTAGTAGGATTCCCCCATCCTCGGTAATAGACTCATCCCCCTGTATTACCATTAATGACAAGTTTCCTGATGATCAATTGTACCGAGTGCAAGATGTTATTCCTTAGTATTCCAAAATTGTAAATTATTTGGTAGCATCTTTCATTTCTACTGATTTTAATAGAAACTAAGACAGTTGTCTAAAACAAGAGTCCCGTTGGTCTATTTGGGATGACGCTTACCTTTGGCACACCTGTAGTGATCAAGTCCTTAGGCGTTGTATTCCCAATAGTGAGTTTCAGTCCATCCTTATATTCTTCCACACTCTTGGTTGTGGGGGTCACTTTGGTCCCCAACGGACTGCTCGCAAGGTCCTTGATTCTGGTCTCTTTTGGCAAACACTTTTTCAAGATGCCCATGCTTTTTAAAAATCTTGTCCTTATTGTCAAAGAATGGGGAATGTCTCTAAAAGAAATGAAATTCCACAACAACCGTTACTCTTTCATGACATTTGTGATGTTTGGGGTATTGACTTTATGGGACCATTTCCCAATTCCTTTGGAAACTTGTACATTCTTCTGGAAGTTGATTATGTGTCAAAATGGGTAGAGGCACGAGCTACAAGGACTGATGATTCTAAGGTAGTTGTATAATTTTTGAGAACCCAAATCTTTTGTAGGTTTGGCTTACCTAGGTTCATCATCAGTGACCAGGGTTATCATTTCTACAAATGAACAATGCAATCACTTTTGCATAGGTATGAGGTTGGTCATAGAGTGTCTACTACATATCATCCACAAACCAATGGTCAAGCTGAGGTGTCAAATAGAGAGGTAAAACAAATTTTTGAAAAAACGGTTCAACCCAATAGAAAATATTGGAGTCTTTGACTAGATGATTCATTATGGGCCTACCGTACTGCTTTTAAAAACTCCCATTAGAATGTCACTCTATCATCTTGTGTTTGGAAAGATTTGTCATCTCCCTATTGAGATTGAGCACTGGGCCTACTGAGCCATCAAACAATGCAATTATAATCCTTCTAGTGCAGGTTCTCGAAGGAAGCTGTAGATTCAAGAGTTAGAGGAAATGAGAAGAGATGCATATGAAAACTCCAGAATTTATATGGAGTGAACCAAGGCTACCCACAACCATCTTATACTTCATCTCTAGTTCCACATTGGGCAGAAGGTCCTCCTTTATAATGCAAGGCTGAAGTTGCATCCAGGTAAGATTTGTTTCTTCTGTTTTGTCCCCTACATTATTATTAATGTATATCCATTTGGTGTTGTTCAGGTTCAAAATGAAGAAACCAAGCAAACCTTCACTGTTAATGGGCAGCGGCTGAAGCACTTCCACAAAGCCCTTTCAGAGTTCCCAACGGAGGAACTCCATGTTCAAGAAGCAACATAACAGTGAAACTCACAAGGTTTTATCTTTCCTTCTCACCCTCTCAATTATTATAGTGATGACACTACACATTCTTGGTGTGAGGGGATGGGTACATTCCTAGGCTAGATAAGAATTTTCATTTTTTTCTCTTTCTCTTTCTTCTTTCTTCTTTTTTTACTTCTTTATGGTATTTTCATTTTTCCCCCATCGGGGGGAATTTAAAAATACCATAAATAATGGTAAAAAATAATATTTGTATGAAATTAACATTAGGAAGTGATTTTTAGTGAATTGGTCTTCTATCAATGATATAAATGGTTGTATCACTATAAAACATTTGAGATGATTGACTCCCCTTGTGTGGGTAGTTTTGGGAAAACTGTGTCACTAATATATCCATAAATTTTTCCACCAAACCACGAAGTATGAATATTTCTTACTTAATATAAGGCGAATATATGTTAGGTTAATATTTTTTAGCTTTAAATGGTATTTTCATACATTCATTCCTTATCCGATCTGTTTCATTACTGCACCAGATTGACCTAGGCATGTGTACCTAATGTCTGACTATTTTATGCCCTAAAAAAATTGTGTCTTGGGAAGGTCAAAAACCACTCATCCTCAACCTTTTATCTTGTTATAACTATTGCAATTAGTGTAATGAGGAGACCAAACAAGGGTTGAGAGATGAATGTGAGATTTGTTCCAAATGCAACTTTTAAAAAATATATAATAAATGAGGGGAGTGATGAAATGTGCAACATATAAAGATATCCAGGTCAGGAGCTTATGGTTTGACTTCTGGTAATTCTTAAGTGAGTGGGTATTGAAATATGATTGCAAAGGATGTAGGACAGGTTTGGTGTAAAATCATTTAAAGCTGAATAATGTTAAAATAACATATATTTATTTGATAGAAAGTGGAGAGAATAACATGCAATGGTTTTCACACACACACATGGAGAGTTAGTGTAATGGTTTAATTTTTAATTCTTTTATCATGATGGTTTCATGAATCTCATTGAATTTTATTATGATATGATTTATGAGACATCTTTTTCCATTTTCACTAGGAATAACTCCTTGGTGTGGTTCATGCATTGATCACATTAATTTAGTGAATTAAAAATTCATCAAATGTTAAATCTTCATGATTTTGGGAATATATATATATGCATCATTTTATTTGGATATGTGACTTTTCCCAGGAGTGAAAATGTTTAGGTGTGGGGGTGTGATCGTACCACGATTCACTATGTCATTTTCACCCTTACACCATTGTATTAAATTGAATTTGTATTGTAAATTAAAAAAATAATAACAAATTTAATTCCATGTTTGAATAATTTATTTTGTTTTTATCTCTATTAAAAATTCCAATGTTACTTTTCTTGAAAATTTCATTGAAGGTGAAGTTGATTTGGAGGGCCCATGATGATGTCCAAGAAAAATGGGCCAAACTGCGCAGGATCCAAGCACACCAGTGGATTAATCCGCACACTGCTACTAGACCGTGCATGAAATTAGGATGAAATTTTGTGAGAGGGTCCACAACTCATTGGGATACATTTCATATTAAGAGACCCAAAACTAATTCCGCCATATGATGTCCTTTCCGACCTAATCTGTCTAGCACACCAAATCTGCATAGATTCAAAAGTGGTGTGCTGTGATCTGCCCATTTCTCAGGATATAGGTGTCCAAATTGTTCCAAACATTCCGTGGATACAGATAAGAGGTGGGTATAAATTTTTTTTATTTTCTCCAAATCGATATTATGATGTCTGAAGGTCGAAACACCTATGACAAGTGGTTTTAATAATTTTATGTGCTCAAAACCACCTTCCCATTTTCCTATAAAATGGAACCTTGGGATCCTCATTTGCAAGTTCGGACAGGAGGAAAAGTTCTAGTATTTTGGAGACCTAAAGGAGTTATCTCATCATACTTGAAGTTCCGGAGGCCCCTATCCTCATAGGATATTCGAGGATGAAGTGGGAGTTCCACCCGAGCCTCCTCCTCCTCTTGATGGGGAGCTAAATGGTGGACGATCATTTCAAGGGAGATACGCATACTTGGGAGGGAGTTTCGACATTTTATACTCTATTGGTTTTTTTTAATTTTGTGTGGATTATTTCACTTATGTCTTATCTAAACATGTTTCTCCTATGAGTTCATTTCTTGGGTTTAATTAAGTGAACCACTTTTTATTTCAACACTGATTGGGTTGAAATTTTAAGTGGGAAACTTGAGTTGTTCCGATTCGGCAAAACAAGGATCCTCTTTATCTCACACATAAAAAAGATATTAGTATGCTTTGGTAGCCTTTAATATGTTCTTGAAGTCCAAACCTTGACAACACGATTGTTGTGTCAAGGGTTGGTACTTTGTGCAACGTTTAGAGAGGCAAGAGGGGAATCAAGATCTTGACCACCCTCAACCAAAGAATTAAACAAAACCATGTGAAACTTTCAGAACAATGAACTCCCCAAGATGTGTAGTGAACTTGAAGTGATCTCTTTATCTCATAATTTTTAATCCTCCACCTTATTCTATCAACTATTAAACTCTTTAAGTTAAGTTAATTTCTTAAAACTATTTTCAAAATCACCCCCTCTTTAATAATCCTTATTAAGAATACACACTATAAGCCACCAAATATCCTCGAGAGATGACCTAGGGTCTTCCCTAAACTATAAATAAACCTTAAAAACATAATCAATTTGACATTTCACGACGACCCAGTCAAATATCTGTTCAAAATAGTTATTTGACATTCTATTATTTTATTTAATAGCTATAATTTTTGCAACCACTTCAAATTTTCTTATCTTGCATCTAGGAAATAAGTATTCCTTAGCAGACCTCAACAACTCATAAAATTGAGGTGGTTCCAACTCAAGAGTTAAATCAATATCATTCTAAGTTTTATTTTGTTGAAAATATGTACCTTACACATCATGTACTAAATTTTGAAACTGTGATGGATCTGGAACCAAATTATTAGTATCTTCTCTGGAACTGCATTCATCATGTTAATAATAAAAAATATAATCTGGTTGAAAACCAAAACTCAATAGATGACCTGTAATGTTGTCAAATGTCTCAAACATCCTCAAAGGATTTTTTTACCGGGACACATAATTGTCCCTTCTGAAACAAATTGTGGTTTTGATTATGAAAATGATAAAAAAGCTTCAACACCCTCAATATATACATGATTTAAACCATAACCATTTAGATTTCTATGCTGATTTATCCAAGTGAAATCATATAATAATGATTGTTATTGACTTCTTTATTCTATGTTTCTCTAAAAGATATAAAATAATTAGTTTTTTTTAAATATTTTGATATAAGACAAACACTATCCAAAAAATAAAAAAAATTCAAATTCAATTTTTTTGTAATTTATAATAATTTCTATTATTTTATAGTTATTTAAAGTATTTGTTTTGAAATTTATACTAATATATACTAATTTATAATAAATTATACTAATTACCTCTAATTATTAGTAATTAGAGATAATTTATACTAATTACCACTAATTATAAGTGGCGCATTTTCTAGTGGATTAGAGGCAGCTCTTTTACCCGATAGAGCATCTCTTTACAAATTTTTCCGACTGAAATCACTATGAAAAATCTACTTCAACGTATGAATATCCATTTTTGTATGCACGAGAATGGATATCCATACATTAGATTATATTTTTTATAGTGATTTCTATCAGAGAAAGTTTCAAGAAGACGAGTCGTTAGAAAAAAAATGCATGTTTTCCTGACTGCTCATCTCCATGAAACATTCTATTACTAAAATAAATATGAAAAATCTACTCTAACATACGCATATCAATTCTCTTGAATATAAAAATAGATATCTGTACATTGAAGTATATTTTTCAAAGTGATTTCAGTGAGATATAGTTACAAGGAGATGAACCATCGAGCAAAAAGAATGTCATCAATCCACTGGAAATTGTGCCAATTGATTATGAATTATTGTGAATTAATTCAAATTATTTCTAATTATTCCAAATTATTTTTAATTATTGTGAGTTATTCCTAATTATTTCTAATTATTTCTAATTATTGCTAATTAATCATAATTATTAGTAATTAATCCTAATTACAACTGATTAATCCTAATTAATCCTAATTATTACAAATTAAATCTAATTATTACTAATTATTACTAATTATTAATAATTATTACTAATTATTACTAATTATTACTAATTATTAGTAATCATTACTAATTATTACAAATTATTACAAATTATTACTAATTATTACTAATTATTAAAAATTATTAAAAATTATTACTAATAAATCCTAATTATTACTAATTAATCCAAATTATTTCAAATTAATCCATCTGTATTAATCATATTTATTACTAATTAATCCTACTTGTTACTAATTATTACTAACTATTACTAACTATTACAAATTATTACTAATTATTACTAATTATTACTAATAAATCCTAATCATTACTAATTAATCCAAATTATTACAAATTAATATATCCTAATATATCCTATTTATTACCAGCTAAACCTACTTATTACTAATTATTACTGATTATTACTAATTATTACTGATTATTACTAATCATTACTAATTATTAATAATTCTTACTAGTTATTACTAATTATTAGTAATTATTACTAATTATTCTAAATTATTCCTATTTATTACTAATTATTACTATTTATTACTAATTACTACTAATTAATCCTAATTATAACTAATTAATCCTAATTATTACTAATTATTACTAATTATTACTAATTAATCCTAATTATTACTATTTATTACTAATAATTACTTATTAATACTAATAAATACCATTTATTACCAATTAATACTATTTTTTACTAATTATTACTAATTTATCATAATTATCACAATTTATTACTAATTAATCCCAATTATTACTATTTTTTACTAATTATTACTAATAATTACTAATAATTGCAAATTTTTAGTAATTATTACAAATTATTACTAATTTTTACTAATCAATCCTAATTATTTCTAATTAATACTAATTATTACTAATTAATCCAAATTATTACTACATAAAACTATATAATCATTTATTTATTTGATTGAAAGGGCCATGGAAGAAATGACAAGAAAACTAAGGGGGCCTAAAGAAATGCAGCCCAGGGGCATCCCCATGAATAATGGAAGCCCCCTCGGAGGGAAGCGACCCAAGGCTAACAAAATAAGTGAAAGAGTCATCAAGAGGAGCTCGAAAAGCAAGGTAGTCGGCCACTCTGTTTCCCTCCTGCCAAGTGTGGGAAATCTCCAGCCCACCGCTAATCATCCTCTTGATTTTCCTGGCATGATACATGATAGACCACAGAGTGGAGGCAGTACCCAGGATAGACTTATAGATAATCTGAGAGTTTGTCTCTAACACACCAATGGAGATGTTAACCCTTATGCATAACTCAAGGCCATCTAACATTGCCAGAGTTTCAGCTTGAAGATAAGTGCCATCCCCAAAGAAAGCCAAAAAAGCAATGGTCACCGAGTTGAGGGAATCCCGAACCAAAATTCCACCACGCACAACCACCATGGTACACAGACCCTTAGTATTAAGTTTCATCCCCATACTGGGTGGGCGCCAACTAATCCACCGACCAAAGGGAGAAATGGTGTTGGTAGGAGAGCTCTGATAGGGGTTGAGAACAGCACAAAGTGAGGGGGTGGAGTTCCAGTTGGAAATGAGGCAGGAAAAGTCCGAGACCAAGAACCTTGCACGGGAAACACGAGTTGTTCTAGATGGGGGTTTTCCCTCGAACATAGCCTTGTTCCTCGCCTGCCATATGCACCAGCTACTGGTTGAGAGAATAACCGCACGCGCTTTAAGCTTTGTGTTATTCCTCCCCACCCCTTGGAACCAGAAAGCAAGGAAACTAGACCCCATCGGCCCAAGGGGAAGCTGTCCGAAAACAACACCTAGAGAAGACCAGACCCAACTCGCCCATTGTCCCTCAAAGAATAAGTGGAGAGTGGATTCCTCTTGGTAGTTGCTGCAATAGCTGCACTGAGACCCTAGAGGGATACCAATGCCTTTAATAAACTCATCAGTAGGAAGGGACTTACTCAAGATGCGCCAAACAAAAAAGTTATATTTTATAGGGATCTCCTTGCACCACACCGCCTCGCTCCATTCCACAAGAACTATTGTTCCACACATGAGTTTACGGTAATCATTAACCGAAAAAGAATCAAACATTGATTTTTTGAAGACACAAACATTAGGGTAGTTTGAGAGTTCAATGAGATAAAAAACCGTATGCTACCTCCTATTCAAAATGGCCTGAATCAGTATCGGGTGGTCGCAATCTTGACTGAAGGTTTGTTCTATAGTGGGGAAACCTGGAAAACCAAGCTTCACGCCAGCCCAGTTACAGAACCAGAAGTTAATCATACCATGTCCAAAAATCCAATATGAAAGATTGTCCACCTTTGAAATATGGAGTTGCACAAAGCGCTAAAGACTGGAAGCGTGGCCCTGGGGAGGCTCGTGAACATCCTTATACATCCCACCCATAAAGCACCCCCAGAGGGACTGGCCAGCCAGAACCTCCCATGCCAGCTTACCATGAAAACCTTGCATCATTTAAGATATTCTTCTAACACCACCACCACCTTCAAGAACCGTGTAAGACAACCTACCCCAAGCGGCCTAGTGGTGCTTTCCCTCTGCATGGGCGTCCCAGATGAAAGTGAACAATGCTTTCTCCAACCGGGAGACAACGAACTTTGGAACATTGGAGGTGGACAGGACATGAATGGGGATGGAGGATAATACACTGTTCACAAGCATAAAACTCCCTCCAAAGAAGAGATAATGACACTTCCAGTCACGTATACTTTTAAGGACTTTTCCCACCAGCTTGTCAAAGTGATACACGCGATGATAGCCCGGAGAAAGAGGAGTACCAAGGTACTCCGTCGGAAATACCCTTCTCTTAAAACCCAGAACAAATTTAATTTATGTCACCCTTATATCATGGAATCAGTCCGGGATGAGTAAACTACCTTTTTAAATACTCACTAACTGACCCCTCCATTTACAATACTCCTCAATAACCTCCTTGATTACTTGGACCAAGCATTTTCTACCATTTGCAAAAATCATGGTGTCGTCAGCAAACATAAGATGCGAGAGCCCCTGGAAATGGTATTTTCACCAGAAATTAAAAATTCTGCAAGCCTAAACTACCCCATTGATTGATCTTCTTAGGACATCCTATATAAAAATAAAGAGGGATGGTGATAGAGGGTCACCTTGTCGAAGGCCCCAATCAGATTTGAAGAATCCAAACGACTTCCCCAAGAATGAAATGGCCATCCACGGGGAACTGAAACACCTAAACAAAATATTAGTTGAGAGAATTGAGAAACCCATAGAGAATAGGACATGAAGAATGAAGGACCACTCAATTTGGTTGTATGACTAGTCCATATCTAGCTTGATAGCAACATTGGAACCGATCAATCTCTGGCCGATGTCACTGATCATCCCCTATGCTAGGCCTATAGCCCCCTGGATGGACTTGCCTCTGATGAACCCATACTGGTTAGTGGAGATCCATTGGTCCATATGAGAGGAGAGCCACCTGTTAACCACCAAAACCAAAACATTATAGGAGAAGTTACACAAAATGATGGGTATATAATGCTTCAGAGAGGAAGGGTTTTTTATCTTCAGAAGTAAAACTAAAGAGGTGGAATATTCCACACGCAAGATGATGCCACCAAAAAAGACATCATAGACAGCCTCCACTAAACTCTCCTTGATCAGATCCCACAAAGTGGAATAGAAAAAACTGGGAAAACCATCTGGTCCTAGCGCACTGGAGCCATTAAGGGAGAGCACCACATTGTGAATTTCAAGTTTTTCTGGGATGGATTCCAGGGCTAAGTTAACCTCGGTCGACACAAGTCTTAGGATATTGTCGAAAAACGCTACATAGTTAGAAGTGTATCCTTCATGCAACTGAGGATGAGGCCCCACTAGAATATCTTTGAAAAAATCATCCTCCAAGACCCCCACTATGTCAGGATCATTGGAGAAGGATCCGTCCTCCAAGAGAATATTGGGACTAACAAAATTCCACCTTTCCTTGATGCATTCTTGAAAATAGGCAATGTTCTTATTTCCTTCCTTCAGCCATTGTATCCTTGACTCCTCCCGAGCCAACCATTCTTATTCCTGGAGTTTCTCAGCCAAGGCACCCTTCTTTTGGAGAAGAACATTGAAAAAATCATCATTCAAGCATCCCTCAAGGATCACCTACATCTCTTCCACATCTGCATTCAAATGGTCAAGCTCTTTGAAACGAGGAGGCAGATGTCTGTACCAAGTTTGAAGATCACTTTTTTGAGGATTTTAATTCTAAAGTGAAAACCCTCCCAGAGACGTCCATCAATTGTTTTTTTCCACGACGAAGCAACATCCTGATGAAATCCTAGTAGCAAAGTCCACCCCTAATGGGAAAAAATGACCACTCTGGATATGCTTAGCGGACAGGTCCAACTGCACTAGGCAGTGATCTGACAGAGCCCAGGCTTGATGCATTACCTGAGTGTCAGAGAAGGTTGAGATGCCCTGAGCATTGGAGAGGTAGAGGTCGATTCTGTACCATGTATGATGGCGCCCCCACTAATTATTTCACCATGTATACCGATCTCCCACAAAGCCCAAGTCCAGTAGACCCTTGACAGAGATAAAGGAAGAGAAATCATTACTAGATTTCCTTAAAAAAAATCCTCCACCTTTCTTCTCAATGGGATCAAGGATGGAATTAATGTCCCCACCCATGAGCCATGAGGAATCACCTGGGTTGAATCGGAGAAGATGCTGCCATGGGGGATCTCTAGCAGCAACATCACACTTGGCATAAATGAAAGTGAATAAGAAGTTATGAGCGCCTGAGGTGATTTTGGCCATGATATACTGGTCTCAAGCTTCTAAAAAAGAGAATGAGATGTTAGACTTCCAAAAGAACCAAATCTAATGTTTGGGAGGATTAGCGACCAGAAAGTTGGATAACTTGAGATTTCAAGCAAAGACCTCAATTTTTGAAGCAAGGTGTTTCAGCTAGAGGATGGCCACAATAGAGACATTGTTGTGTTTAAGATCATGGGAAAAGAAGTCAGTTTTAAACCGGGATCCCAAACCGCGGGCATTCCAGATGAGTAAGGATGTCATTTGTGGATGGGGAGAGAAGAGTTGGCTGCTGCCACTAAATAAGAGCTGCTGGGGCGCATAGAGAATCATCCGCTTGGATAGGGACTGGGTGAGCATTCTGGAGGAATGAGAAGAGGGGACCAAAGTAGGGGAGGCAACCTTCTCCACCTTCCTGGAGGTGTAAAGGGGACTGGAGAGGGCCAAAAATCCATTGGAGAGGGGGAAGAAATCACCGCACAAGGCCTTAGGATGGACAACCGACACTAGGGCTGGCGAAGGAGGGGAGGAGGCCTTCCCCAAGCTAGAGGGAGGAGGAGGATCAACTTAGGATGAGGGTGGATCCTAATTATTACTAATTAATCCTAATTATTACTAATTAATCCCAATTCTTACTAATTAATCCTAATTATTACTAATTAATCCTAATTATTACTAATTGTTACTAATTATAACTAATTAATCCAAGTTATTACTAATTAATCCTATTTATTACTAATTAATCCTAATTATTACTAATTAATCCTAATTATTACTAATTAATCCTAATTATTACCAATTAATCCAAATTATTACTAATTAATCCTAATTTTTACTAATTAATCCTAATTATTACTAATTATTCCTAATTATTCCTAATTATTACTAAATATTTCTAATTATGTCTAATTAATTTAGTTTATTACTAATTATTACTAATTGATACTAATTATTACTAATTATTACTAATTATGACTAATTATTTTTAATTATCAATAATTATTAACAATTATGACTAATTATTACAATTTTTTTATTTATAAATATTAATTTCAATTTACTACTTAATAACGCTATTTTTTACTAATTATTACTAATTATTACTAATAATGTCTAATTATTAATGATTATTAATAATTTTTCTAATTAATACTAATGACTACTATTTAATAATAATTAATATAATAATTAATTAATACTAATCACACGTATTTGTAAAAAAATAGTGCAAAATAAAACGATCTAATTCTAATTTAATTTATTTCTAGCTAATTAACAATAATTATAACTAATGTAAAATAAAAATAATTAAATAGAAAATAAAATAAATAGATAAATACCTTAAAAAAATCTTTCAGAGGATTTAAGCTGCGAATATTGCTCCGATTTAAAATTTTTAACTTAAAAATGTTTTCGAAAGGAAAATGTAAGTAGAAAGGGAAAGAGGAGAAGAGAAAGGAGTGGAATGAGAGGGAAAATAGGTGGGGGTATATGTGGTTAGATTACTTGCAAAGAGATTATTTGTGATGGGATTCTCGTCGCAATTAATAGTTTTTTGTGACAAGTCCCATCACAAATACTAACCCCCTATTAATTAATGGTGGTGGTTAAAAAGGTATTTTCCACAACTCCTATCACAAATACCAAACTACCGACATACTATTTGTGAAGGGAGATAAATCTTGTCACAAATACTAAAAAACGTCATCGGGTACTTGCAATGGGCAAAGGGTCCCATCATAAATAGTCCCTCCTGATATACTATTTTAGACATGACCATTCCCTATCACTAATAACCCGTCGCTAATACCCATTTTTTCTATAGTGATACATGGTTTGATTGGTATGACTTTAAGTATGTGTTTCTAGTTTAAAATGACATTCTAGTAAAAAACACAAGTTAAATACTCAAAATATAAAAAACACATTCATATTGTTTTTATAATTAATGAAAATTATTCATAAGTCATTTGGGATGTGTAGGAGTCAACCTCACCTCAATCTGACACACAATGTGACCTGTATGACTCCAAGTGTGTCTTTTTATTTAAAATTGTCATCAATTTTAGTATAAAAGACTACTGACATACTAAAAACTGAGCAAACCAATTTTGATTATTTTGATACTTTAGTAAAATGATCCATAAGTCATTTGTGTCATTTAGGAATCAGCTACACCTCAATCTGATACACAATATGCCTGGTATGACTCAAAGTGTCTGTTATCAGTTTAAAATCGGCATTTTAGTTCAAAAAGTGACACTTGCTTAAAATCAAGAAAACACACTCATATTATCTTAATAATTTAGGAAAATGATTCATAAATAATTTGTGACATGTAGTAATTGATCTCTTGTCAAACTGATACATGATGTGACTGATATGAGTCAAAGTGCACGTTTCTAGTTAAAAATGACATTTTAGTAAAAAAGGAATGTAATGTACTCAAAAACAAGAAACACATTTTATTGTTTTTATACTTTATTAAAATGATCTATAGTCATTTGATACATGTAGGAATCAGGCACATATCAATCTGATGTACAATGTGACCGGTATGACTCAAAGTGCATCTTTTTATTTAAAATTGACATCAATTTCTGAAAAAATACAACTGACCTAATCAAAAATGAGAAAACACATTGGGATTGTTTTTATAATTTAGTAAAACGATCCTTAATTCATTTTTTTACATGTAGGAATCAACATCACCTCAATCCGATACATGATGTACCTGATACAACTCAAAGTGTCTGTTATCAGTTTAATATCAACATTTTAGTTCAAAAGGTTTCACTCACTGAAAACCAAGAAAACATGATCATACTGTCTTGATAATTTAGGAAAATGATTCATAAGTCATTTTTGACATTTATGAATAGTTTTCATGTAAAACCAATACAACATGTAATCAGTATGAGTCAAAGTGTGTGTTTCTAGTTTAAAATTACATTCTAGTAAAAAAGACACGTGACATACACACAAATGATAAACTGAATTTTTATTGTTTTTATACTTTAGTAAAATGATCCATAAGTTATTTGGGATGTGTAGGAATCATATGAACCTCAATTCGACACATAGTGTGACTGGTATGACTCTAAGTGCATCTTTTTATTTAAAAATGACTTTAATTTTAGTAAAAAAAACAACCTACTAAAAACCAATAATACACATTCATATTATTTTGATACTATAGGAAAATGATCCATAAGTCATTTTGACATATAGGAATCAGCCACACCTCAATCTGATACATGATGTGCTCGGTATGACACAAAGTGTCCGTTATCAGTTTAAAATTGACATTTTAGTTCAAAAAATATCTCTCCCTAAAAACCAAGAAAAGGAGTTTAAATTGTATTTATAATTTAGTAAAATTATTCCTAATTCATTTTTAACATGTAAGGACTATTCTCACATCAAACCGACACATGATGTGACCAGTATGACTCAAAGTACGTGTTTCTAGCTTAAAATGACATTTTAGTAAAAACAACAAGTGAGGTACTAATAACCATGAAAATGCATTAAAATTGTATTTATACTTTATTTCAAAGATCCATAAGTATTTTGAGACATGTAGGAATCATACACACCTCAATATGAATCATAGTGTGACCGGTAGGACTCAAAGTGTGTCTTTTTATTTAAAATTGACATCGATTTTATTAAAAACAACAACAATCCTACTCAAAATTGAGAAAATGAATTCATATTGTTTTTATACTTTAATAAAACTATACATATGCATGTTTTTATGTGTAGTAATCTGGAGTACCCCAATATGATACATGATCTACCTAGTATTATTCAAAGTGTCTGTTATCGGTTTAAAATCAATATTTTAGTTTAAAAAATGTCACTCTCTAAAAACTGAGAAAACACACTAGAATTTTTTTGATAATTTATTAAAAAAATTCATAACACATTTTTTTATGTGTAGGAATCATTCCCATGTCAAACTGATGCATGATGTGACCGATATGAGTCAAAGTGTGTGTTTCTTTTTTAAAATTACATTTTAGTAAAAAAGACAAGTGACACCTAGTGTTTTTGAATGTATGTAATAATTCATAATTTTGTAATTTTTTGAACCAATATTTAAAATGTCTATAATATAGTTTTTTTACCTATATTTTTGTGTAAATTTTATTTCATTTAAATTCTGTATTGGTACTTAATTTTATTGATATCTGGCGGTGTTTCTGGTACTATAGTGTGTTGTTACAGCACACTGTAGTATTCCCCTTTATCAGTACTTTTACAAATTCTAATAAAGGTAGCCTTTATCAGTGCTAAATAAAAGCGCTAATAAATGTTGTCCTTTATCAGCGCTTCTTTTCAGAGTTGATAAAGTTCCCATTTATTAGTGTTTTTTTATCATTGATAAAATCCTAGTGATTTTAATCTCGCTCTAGTAGTCAGCACTTCTCTAGCGCTGATAAAGGACATTTTTAGCATTGTTAAAGGCCTATTTTTTAGTATCATTTGGGGATATTATAGTAAACACAATCTATTATGCTTACAAGACTAGTGTATTGATATTACTCCCAAGTACCAGAAAAATAATTATCTCTTATAATGTAACATATTTATGGGACTGGGGAGTAAGCAATATTAACTATGTTATAATGATATTTGAAGAGATCCTAGATATATAATATAATTTTCCATGAAAATCTATATGTTGTATTCCTGTATAATAGAAAATTTCAATTAAATAACACATTCCAATAAATTGCCACATTTTTATGTCATTCCACATTCCCAATTTACATAACCATGGATTTCCTTATGATTTCAAAATCTTATTCCATGTCATATTTTATGGTTTCATAAACATATAGTGTGGATTAAATTCTAAACACAAAATTTTATTACTGTGAAATATTTCCACATCATTATATCTTAATATTTCATTATTTAATTTATTTATTCATGATGTTTTCCCCTTGACCATTTATATTACTTGAATATGAACTATTTATAATTTATATATGTTCTATTAATAATTGTTTCCCTAAATGAGCTTTCAACTTGCTCAATTTTGATGTTTCCCTATTTTTCTAGACCATTATAGTCAATGAATTGATTTTTGTAAGATTATAATGGATTTGAGAATAAAAATATCATTTTTTATAGTTCATGATTTAGTATATACCTATATGAAATAGATATAGAGCATTTTATTCTAGAAGTTTTTTTTATTTTATGTTTAGTGTAATATTTATGTTTATTTTACATGAGATCTAGAAGTTTGTGTTTTGGGAACCTCATCTCTCAATTTGATTTTTAAGTACAATATCATTTTTTATAGTCTGTTTTAAAAATACATTTCAATTTTTTTCATGTTTATATTTCAATTTTATTATTGTCCCCATAGAATATTTTTCCAAGTAGATTTCCCATTTTTCTCATCATACCCTTTTTATATTCTATTACCATGCACAAGTTGGTATATCATATAGAACCATATTAGTTTATTAAAAATTATTTATTTATTTTAGAAACTTTTATATATACATTTTATTTATTTCAATGATTGTATTTAATTTTTTTCCAACCCACAAATCCATTATCCATGATAGATTACTCATACCCTTTTTCAAAATACATAATAATATGAAAATAATCCCAAGATTTATGATTTATTATATAAAATCAAATGTATTCAATGATTTATTGAAATGAAATCCTGAAGAAATAATTTATTAGTCATCTCCTTTGTCTTCCCTTTTCATTAATTATATATGATAAAAATGTATCTATCATTTCATTTTCTAATATTGTATCCATTATTAAATTCCTTTACATTCAAATATTCTTATCACCTTATATATGGTCGTTGATAAAATTTAGTTTAAAAGGGTAATTAATAGTATGTGGATGGTCACATGGCCTCAATGATTTCCATGAAAAAATCACATGTCCACTTCATTCATCTATATTCCTTAATTGGACCTCATTTTTCTATTTCACTGCAATTGTAATATATTCAATTATTATATTGACTTTCCATCTACTTTACACTTTCTTGACATGATTAAATACTCACTATAAACCTTTTGAATGATATATAACACATTTCCTCAAATTAGAGTGTATTAATATGTATAAATATGTCATTCAATTGATTAGTGAAAACAATTTGTAAAGATGTATATTAATTTCCACAATATTAGTAAATCCTTTAATGAAAAGTACTCATTGTTTAGTCATTTGTTTCAATTATTGGTATCATCGAATTTCTATATCTAAATGAATTTTACACCTCAATAATTTTTTTATATTACCAATTAAATTCCATAGGTTTTTCGTAATATGTTTTTGAAGGATTCATGATTAATTTTATAGGGAATGTAGGACACATATGTATATATATATATATATAACATTATGGGATAAGTGGAACCATAATTATATGTCCATCACATGAATTAGTAAAATCATGAGATCACACAAGATGATTATGCCATAAAATAGGTAGAGTTTGATTTTTTCATTTTCCTATAGAACAAAAGTAGTTATCCATTTTAATTATGTTATGGATAATATATAACTATAATTTCCCAATATTTAATAGTCTTGATATAGGTATCCCTTTCCATTATGTTTTTTTATGAGACATGGTTAATATTTTATGAAATTTTAATAATTTTTAGTTGAATAATCATTACATAGGATATTATATAATTTTGTATAACTAATATTCAAATGTCATGCAGTATTTTCCATATATTCTATTGGTACTAAGAAACATTGAGGTGTTCATGAAGTATGATGATTCTATTTAGGAAGAAATAATTATTTCTCTAATAGTTACCTTTTTTCATATATCATAAATCACTTTAGTATATTGATATTTCTTCATGATGTTTCATACATAGATGTGTTTGAGATATGGATTCCAACAGATCATGTACAATGGGCCGAGTCTAACAGAACGAGGATAACACTAAATGTTTACACAATTTAATTAGACTATGATGTTTCTAAAAATAGATTTAGGATATGATTTCCTATTCTTCATAGTACCAAATATCATGATCATTCTAAGGAATTCATGATCCCAGATAAAGTTGGTCAATAGAAGACATTGGTAGAACTTGGTGGAACTATGGTTCCCAAAAAAAGATAAGTATTGTTGAAGTTGTATAAAATAAAGATATGTATGAATTCTATCAGAAAAAATAGTACAAATATCAATATGTGAAGTGATAAAGTCTCAAGAAGAGTTCTCCAAGAAAATTCATTGGATATAATCCACTAGAAATATTTTTACAAATTCATCAGATCATGTATATCATATGGACATTTACAAAGTCATCACACAAAGTCTAATGGATTTTTTTGCAAATTCATCGGACAGAGCAGTTTTTATGAATTCTCAAAAGGAAAGGGAGTTTAATGGAATTAATCAGAAGAAGTTTCTCATAGATCCCTGTATAGAGGTAACATGAAAATATAATTGGGGAAAAATTATGATGTTTACTATTTGAAGTATTTTCTATGAATTTTTAATGGATAAAGGTTTTTGAAAGTATTTTACAAATATTTTTTAAAGAAATTAAATGTGATGATGATAATCTGGATGTTCAACACTTCAGTAATGATGATGTAAAGATCTTGATTCTAGTAAAGATTTAATAAATATTTAAAGAACATTGATTTTGAGTTTTAAGGAGGTTTTTTTTGAATATTGTTGAATCCTATTAACTCAGAGGTTTGAATATAGATAACTAAAGGAAATTTGAGTGGGGTTCTCAATGTTTGAGTGAGAGCTTTGAATTTAAATTTGCGCTAATCCCTACATATTAGGAGAAATGATGTCTATATAAATGGGAGTTGGTGCATTGAGAAAAAGGTGGAAAATATAGTTTCTATTAGAAAAAGTGTTGAATAAGTGAAGTGTTGTGTAACCAGAATGATTTTTATAATCAATTGGAATTGGATGAACAATTTGACAAATTTATTAGACAAAAAAATGTGATCAAATTAACATGTGATGGATATACTAAACCCAGTGTATCAGATCGAGGGTACTGGATGTAGAAGTGATCAGAATGAATGTTTCATATAAAAGTCTAGGAATAAGTTCTTGCTCAGTACTGTGCAAGAAAGTTTTGTGGAATAAGAAATTACATGAAATAAAGTGTGAAGAAATAAGTACAATGATAATATAACAAATCATTTTGGTGAATGTTCTTTTAATATTAAAAACAATTTTCTATCATATTATATATGTGAGTAGCACATGCACTTTCTATTGACTATATTTTCTTGCAAGTGATGGATATTACCTGTTTTTTGTAAACACTAAAATATTGTTTTCTAGTATATTTTTGGTATTGGTTTATTTAAAAACTATTATAAATAATATATACTATAATTGATTAGATATCCTTTTAAATACATGTGTTCCTTTGGGCGTGCTGGTTTTATTTCTAGAGGAGATAATTGTTTTTAAAGAAGGAAACCATAAAATAAATTGACCAGTGATTCACCCCACCTCTCAGTGAACACATAGGTTCTGACCAATCCTTTAAATTGGTACTATAGTACAAGTTCACTTTATTAACTCAAGGTTTTCTAAAAATTAAATAAGAAGAATGTTTTCATGGACGTTTTGAAATTTATTAATAACATAGAGATTCCTATCACTGATGGAAATAACTATCATATTTGGAAGGATATAATGTTAACCTATCTATTTTATATTGGCTATGAATTTCATGAGGAAAATATATATGGTTTCACTCCTATTTTTGAGGGAATTCCTTTAATATCCATATATAAGAAGAACTTGAAGATTGATGGGAAAACCAAAAATGCTATCATTTCCCCACTCTCTGAAAGTTAATTTCAAAGGGTGAAATGAATTAGAAGAGATAATGAAATCTATATCACACAAAAACCTATAAAATCATCATTACTTTGTTATTTTATTCGTATGTGGTATTTTACTCAAGTTTTAGGTTGATCAATATAATTTTTTTTTACATTTTGGGGATTTCTTACGAGGTGCAAGATTATCCCGCAGGGTTTGTCAAACCATGCGATAACCATGCAATTTGGATCTATGAATTTTCATATATATTTTTAATGGTTGTCACATGGTTTGTACAACCATGTGGCCCAACCATTTGGAACCTAATTTTTCTCCAGTTGTGGGTGCATTATTGGTGCATTATTTGGTAAACTGTAATGCCAAACAATGTTCTATTCCCATAATTTCAATTTTTTATGTTTTTCAAAAATCCACTCTCAAGAATAAATCTCAAAATTGGGTATTTTAATCCCCATTCAAAAATTTTGTCTGAGGGATCCTAGAGCTATCCTCCTCCTTTCTTCCACCTCAAATTTTGAGGCTCTTCTCTTGAATTCTTAGTGTCATCATAAAGGTATGTCCTTTAATCCTCTCCACTTTTCTTATTCTTCTTGTTTCATCCTCCTTCAGGCCCAAGTTTCATGTTGACTAAACTATAGGGAGGGATTTAAATGTAATGTGATTAGGTTCTTAATGATAGGGTATGAAGATTGTTTCTTAGGTATTTCTCTTCCTGTTTTAGGAGGTTTCGTTCAATACACACTGGGTTTGAGGTAGGTAACTCCATGATTTCATATTTTCTTCATATATCGTAGGTTCTTGAGATTTCAAAATACATTTCCCCAAATTTTTTTTCTAATGTTGTATAATGGGTAATAAAATTATTTACTAAATCATGTGACTTTCTCATTTTTTGAAAGAAGTTTGGTGCATTCTATATATTTTTTGAAATGTGTAAAGGGGTTTAAATTTCATTTTGATTATTTCAATTGATGAAATTGGATTTATAAAAATTATACATTATTTTATTATGGACTTGGATTATTATTTTTAGTTGATTTCATTTATTATTTTTAATTCTTATTAGATTACCATGTGGTCCACCTTAGTTGTGATAAATAGTTTTTTATTCTTCTTAATTGCTTTATTTGGTTCTACCCATCAACACATATACATGTATATTCATGTGGCTGAGCTCCAATATATGTATGTTCATGCATACATAAACAGGTGTATGTATATATATGTATGAGATCATGGGAAGGATCCTTTGGAAACTTAGATATCAAAATGGTCCTTAGTTCTTGAAAGTGGTGTAAAAAAATGGATTTCCAAAAAACATTTCCTGAAATGGTTATTAGGACCATTGGTTATTTCTAGGGGATTATTAAAATTAATTTTCGTTTATAAATTGTTTCAAAGGTTGTTTTTAAAAGTTTGTTTTAAAGGTTAGTTTGGAATTTTTATAGAGGTTCTCCAATGGTTTGACTAAAAATGTTTTTCAATAGGTTTTTGAGAAAGATCTTATTAGTTTTAAATTAGGAGGCCTGGTTGGCACCTTGAAATATTTACCTAAAACTTTGTTTTACCTTCATTTAATCCCTCTCATTGGAAGTATGGTTTCACATAGATGATGCTCAGAGGTGGGATAATAATTCTAGTTAACTTGTGTCAATCCATGATTAGGGAATTATTTTTTTAAATTCTACAACACCTCATGGTTATATACACATCATGGGATCCTAGGTATTTTAGTGAAGGATGGGATATTCTTCTATCTATATCCTGATTAGATATACTAAATCCCCATGGTATGAAAATTCCATTATGGGTTGTGCCACTGGTGTGTATATTTGAGAGTAGTTGGGATGCTTATTGACTTAATAACTTCATTAATAGTCTGAAAGATGGTTCCCAACTGAGTATATCTAGGGTCTCCTCATAGAATGTTAAGGAATTTATTATTATCTATCATTTATAGTTTTTTACTTATGTTACTTGATTACGTCACTGCCTCTCAGTTTTATGGTTTCCGTGTGATGTATATTTCTTTGGTTCTAGTTTTATGTTATGTTCCTACTTCTTATTTATGATTCTACTGTGATTTTATTTGTTAGTACCTTTCTTATGTTATGTTATTACCTTTATATGATTCTATTTAATTCTATTTTTATGGTTCTTCTGGTGTGAGTTGGGTGTTGTTATAAAAATGGGGTTTTAGAGTGAATTTTAAAAGAGTTAACTTAAAGGGGTTTAAATTCTTTCTTTAAAACATGTTTATGTTTTGAATATATTTAGGATTAAGAATATTATAATTGGTTTTATTTAAATTAATCTTTTTTATCTTTTATGATGTTTTTCAAAATAGCATCGATGGTCTATTTTAGAAAGATTAAATTCTTAAACTCTTAATGATTACCTGTTGAGCACTATTATTCTCACACTGTACTTGTGTAACTCAACATTGAAAAACATGAGGTTGTTTTTCATGTCTAGGTATCATTTTAGAGTCTCTCTTAGAGAAAGTGGTCTTTTTGGATGGATAGTGATCAAGATGTCACACATAGGTCATGTCGGGTTCCCATTTGGTTTTAGTATTTATTTTTTATAATGTATTTGGATATTATTTTAATTCTACTGGAGTTATTTATTTTATGACCATTTTTATGTTATTTGGTGGTGTATCATGATATATTTATCATATTTATATCCTATTTATTAGGAAAAATCATCCCCAATGATTGTATCATGCTGACCTAATGTTTGTCATTAGCCGATGGTGATCGAGGACACCCCTCGAGTATGTCGTAGGCTTGTTCGGGTGTTTAGACTGGATGAATTAGGTTGGTTCATGAGTAAATGGTATCGGAGAATCCATTATAATTTGAGGATTTTTGGTATTTTGGAGATCAAGATTTTCTAAAATCGAGAGGTAGGAGTGGGAATAGTGTCATGAGCTCTTACTCATCCACATCCTCGAGTTACCATGGGTTTTAGGTGTTGATTCTTGATTTATGATTTTCTTATTTTGTTTATAGCGTATCTTGAATTATGTTGATAGTTTTTGTGATTTAATTAAACTTGTTTGAGTGTTTTTGTGGCTTTCCATGTTTTGGGGATGAATGATAAAGATGAATTAGAGGTGTAAGGTTATGAAAAATATTCTAGAAAACTATGCGGAGACCATGTGGACAACTCTGTTTCTTTCCAGTGGTGGTCACATGATTGGCACACAGTCTCCCAAATCATGTGGCTAAACTATGTACTTCCATTATCCTCCCATTAAATTTTATGTTGATATTTTTATGACCAATTTTATTCTTGATTAATTTTTGGATGTTATTTATTCTATTTATAAGAGATATCTAGGCCGTGTTGATGGAAAATTGATTTGAGTTTAAAAGGATTTTGAAATTTACACATGATTTTAAAGGGATGGTTTGGTTTTGAAATTTTAATGGAAGAATTATTGAAATGAAGTGGGAGAATTTTAATTTTGAGTACCTATAAATGCTTAAAAGTAAAAGAATGTGTTATTTTAAATTTATTTCAATGGGAGATTGAAATTTTAAATTGTTTTTAGTAATTTAAAGTGGTTTAAATTTGAAAGTGATATTTTAAAATTTTGGGATTTAAAATGTCACGTTTTTAAATAAAATTTAAAGTTTAATTTTAAAACAATTTTTAGTGGATTTAATTGGTTATTTTAAGTTAATATTTAATTATCTGTGTCTATGTTTCAAATTGATGCAATTACTGATTTGGTTATGTGTTTCTTTTTATATTTATAGTATTCCTCATAGAATATTTTCAAAGGTTCATAAAGGTTTGGGTATTTCTTGGTCTGTCGATGACACCACCCAAACTCATGATAAAGTGATGGGGCCAGTTTCCTTCTAGGGTTTTCCTATTTTTCATGGTGATATAGTTTTTAGAGAGGTATTGGAGTGTCGTTAAGTAGTTTACAGAGTCTTTAAAACCATAAGAACTCATGACAATGTGAGGGTAAAATCTATTATGGGGCTGTTTGATGGGCCGATTTTGGATTAGAGAAAGATCATCCTACCATATCAGTTGTAAGCTATGATTTCATTGAATTTCATTAATACCATGTTTTCTCAATGGTTTCTACTTGGGGAGTTTAATGGAGAGAATGTGGAAAATATTATGGGTCTCGAGAAAAGTCAATCAAAGGTGAAAATTTATGTAAATATTTTTTATGAACTAATTCCATTTTCTATGGATGTTGTGTCATAAAATTACTTGAAGGATCATCAGTTTATAAAGGTACATCACCCAAATATTATTTCCTGAGTCCTTTTAGCCGAGAATGTCCTATCTGAGGAGTTGGTGAATTAGGCCTTTCTTGATAAGTTGGATTTTATGGAGTAACCTTTGGTTTTTAGTGGCTCTATTACCTTCAGAGTTGGTGAAGTCTCCCTGTCTAATGTGAAGTGAAGACTGGAGGAGCCTATCTTGGGTGAATCTTCTATAACTACTACTCCTTTGGAGAGGAAGCCTTATCATATATGATTCAAGTGCAGTTGGTTAATGCATTCTAACACCTCTTACTTAGATATTCCAAAGACCTATCATCTATGTGGCTAGTTGGGACACATATAAAAGTTCTATAATCAAAAAATATTTTATGGATGAGATCCAATTTGTTTTCAAGGTATTGATAATGGTTAAAGAATATATGGATGTATTCCCCCTTTTATTTTTCTTTCTTGTATTGTTTAATCATTTTCTGTGGACCTCAGTGTGTTTTGTGGAATGTTCTATTTTATGTTCTTATTAGGAGAGTGAGTGGTTATTTTTATAATTTTTTTGATGTGATTTATTTTAGTTTCATTATTTAATTCTCATGGGTTAGAACTTCTATTATTGGACCTTTGGGTTTTGTTTTACTTTTATTGAGTCATTATAATTAGTAAATTACTAAATGGTGGGAGATACACTCTATATGTCAATCTCTTGATCATTTTGTTGGTTCAGTTAGGTTTGAGTGTTTTGGAGATTAATTTGGAGGGTTTTTTCCTCCTTTTAGTTGGAGCACTTGGCATATTCTCTTTTAATTTGGAACTCAATGGATTTCTGGGAAAAAAATGGGTTATAGCGGGGATAATTTTCCCACACTAACCTCTTCAATTCTCATTTATTTTTTCTTTTATTCATATTCTGTCTTTTCCTCAAGTTTTAGGTCAATCCATTGTTTTTTTTATGTTTTGGGTCTCTTGTGCAAGGTGTGTGATTATCCCACACAATTTGTCTAAGAGTGTGACAACCATGCTATTTTTTATATGAATTGTCAAAAACATTTTTCATAGTTGTTACAATATTTATCTAACAGTGAGACCCAACCATATAGATCCCAATTTCTCTCCAGCGATAGATGAATAGTTATCACACAGTTTGGTAAAATGTGTGGTCAAAATATGTGTTGTTCCCAGAATTTTATATATATTTTTGTTTAAAAAAAAATTACCTATTAGGCTTAAAACCCTAAATGGGTTATTTTATGCACCATTCATCCATGGTGTGTGAGGGATACTAGGGCTATCCTCTATGCTTCCACCTCAAATTTTGAGGTTCTTCTCTTCAATTATTAGTGTCGTCTTCAAGGGATGACCTATAATCCTCTTGTCCTTATCTCTTCTTCATATGTCCTCTTACTTATTTCCCATGTTTCATGAAAGGAACGTTTTAGGGAGGTATTTTGAACTAATTTTCTTCAGTTCCTGATTTTAGGGTGTTCAAATCATGTCTTGGGTCGTTCTCTTCCCATTTTAGGAGGTTTCGTTCAATCCACACCCAATTTAAGGTAGATGGTTCCTTGATTTCTATTCCTATTCACATACAATAAGCGCCTGATCTTTCCAAATGAATTTCCACTAAATTATTATTTGTGGTAATGTTGTGTAAATCATGAAAAAATTATTTAATAAAGCATGTGACTTCATCATTTTTTGTCCTAATGTTTGGAACATTCCATGGGTTCAATGAAATTCATAAATGGGTTTAAATTATGTTTTGATTATATAAATTGATGAAATTGTATTTATAACACTTCCTTATTATTATATTATTGGATTAAATTATTTTTTATTTGGGTTCAATGATTATTGTAGTTTATTATTAGTTTTTCATATGAACTCCCTTGGTCTTGATAAATAGTTTTATATGTTATTCTTGATTGTTTTCTTTGGTGATTCTCATGAACAAATATACATATATATTCAAGCAGTTAAGAACCTATATATGTATGCGCATGAATACATATATGGGTGTGTATATATATATGTGTTTGATATCATGGGAAGGATCCTTTAGATACTTGGATCTCAAAATTTTTCTTGACTATTCAAAGTGGTTTGGAAAAATATATTTCTAAAATAGATTTATAGAAATGGTTCTTAGGCCCATTTGGAAATTTCCAAGAGATTCTAAAAATGAATGTTGATTTATAAATTGTTTTCAAAGGTTATTTTTAAATTTTGGTTTAAAAAGATAGTTTTTAATTTTCATAGACATTCTCTAATGGTTTGACTAAAACTGATTTTTAATAGGATTTTGAGAAAGATGCTCCTAGTTTTAAATAAGGTGACCCACCATGAAATGTTTCTTCTAAATTTTGGTTCACCTTCGTGGAATAATTCTTGTTGGAAGGGTGGTTTTACATGGATGGTGTTGGGAGGTTGGAAGATCATTCTATTTGACTTGTATCAATCCCTGCTTGGGATATTGCTTATTTATTTACAACCTCACCTACTGAGCCATGTTATGCTCACACCCTACTTTTTCCACTCAGTGTCAGTAGAACTAAGGTTTCCTTTTAGGATTATGTATTATTTTGGAGTCACTCTTAGAGCGAGTGGTCTTTGTGGATGGATGGTGACCAAGTGGTCACACAAAGATCATGTCATGTTTTAGTTTGGTTTTAGACTTTATTTTATATCTTGTAAATGGATCTTGATTTACTTATACTATATTTATATATTTTATGTCAGTTTTTATGGCTGTGTTGCGTGCAATATTTATCATTTTTGTATCTTTGTTTATTGGTATAAATTGTTCCCAATAGTTTTCTTGTGATGCCCTAATTCTTTTTATCAGTTGATAGGGACCAGAGATACCCCTTGGGCCTATTGTAGGCTAGTTGAGGTGTCTTGTTTAGGGAAGACCTAGAATGGTTCATGAATAAATGACATCAAATTATCCCTTGTTATTTAGGGATATTTGGTAGTTTAGAGATTATTAATATCATAACATTAGAGTTATGATAAGGAACAATGTTATAAGATCTTACTATTCTTGATCCCTAATTTACCATAGGTTTTGGGTGTTGAGTCTTGAATTTTTATTAACTTATTTTCTTTTGGGTGTATCTTGGATTATGTAGATGGTGTTTTAGATTGAATTAAAGTTATTTGGGAATTTTTTTAGGCCTTCCATGTTATGGGGGGTAAATAAGAAGGATAAATTAGAGGTTATTGGTTATTACACATAGTCTATAAAACAATATGGCCATATATGTTTCTTTCTAATGGTGTTCATACAGTTGGAACATAGTCCACTAAACCAAAATTATACATTATCAAATTGAAATATATTAATGGTAAACATGCCCAAATTTTGAGGAGGATGAATAATAGTTTTAGAAATAATAACTTCCATAATTATTATTTAGAGAATATAAATTGTGTGTGATAAATTAAATAGTCTTCATAAACCATTTTTTCTGAGTAAAAAAATAAGGACATATCAGGCCTGAATTCCCCTAGTTTATGAAAATGATTAATAGTGGAATCATTAAAGTGGAGATAATGAAATTATTTCTAAGAAGCTAATGATTCATGGTGTTTAAACAAGTATATATCATCCAAAAATAATAATCACTCATAGGATGATTATAGTTTTATGATCATTTTATTTTTTAAACTGTTCCTTGAAATGATATTTTCCTAATGTGGAATGTAACTCCTAACAAGACCATTCAACTATATTTTAGTGATAATGTTTATTTTTCATCAGAAAATAAAAATAGTTCCACATAAATGGTAGATGAGGATGATATTATATAATTTAATGAAATGAATAATTATATATCTTTCTATAAAATGAAAAAAATGTTGATGAATGACCTTAATTTTTATAAGGATAATATTTTTGAACTGAATGATTTTATTTTTAATATTTCTTCTGATGTTTTGAAACATTATTCAAAACTGGATAATATAAATGTTAAAATTTCTTATATAATTAAGGGTAAATGTAAACATACTAATCATTTAAGTTAAATTAAGAGAGAAATTACTAATCTAGATTCCAAATTAAATACTAAAATAGTTTCAATGATATCATATAGTGAGAGTAATGGAAATGTTATGATGATATAAAAAAACCAGTAGTTTTAAGAGATTATTGAATAATTTTAAAACTATAAATAATTTATTTTAAATAGTTTACAATCAACTGAAGCCTAAAACTAAAACATCCAAACATGGATCTAAAACCACTAAAGAATTTTTTATTACAATAACAATTTTTTTCAATGTAATGACACTTTCATTACAATGTTTTAGAAAGGAGAACATTGGAGAAAATATTGTTCATTTTAAAAAGTTAAATCTATCCAAAAAAATAAGGTTTAAATTTATATATATCTTTTAGATATATAACACAAATTTTTTGGATAGATGTTGGTTCCAAAATATATATTTTATAACATTAACATACCCTTGAAAATGGAGTACAAAACTCAGTCTTAAGTTTTAAAGAATATAGGCTAATTACAAAACACTAGAAGATATCATAAAAGGAAATTGTCTCTTCTCTACACATAATGGTAGAAAAGTACATCATTTAGAACTTATAAAAAGCGAATGGTGGATAAGTCACACTTTAAAACCATGTTCAAGGAAAAATTTATGGTGTGAGTGATATTATTTATTTAGGTGGTACATAAATTTCTAATTTCCATCATGTTATATGACTTAGGTACATCCTCATTAGTATTATATGAATACACAATGAAGGTTAATCTATAAATTCTGAGTATAATAAATGTAATTTTAAAATATCAGATAGAGGGGTGACTTTATCTACCAATATTCATGATAATGTTTACATAATTAACATACAAGATCTTATTATTTAGAATTAATCATGTATTAGTGTTTTAAAATATTCTTAATGTGTTTGGAATATGATATTTTTACATTATAATGTCCATAAATTAACTGATCTATCCAGGAAAGGTCTAGTCAGGGTTTTACTATAGAATAAATTTAAATTTTCCAATTTTTTTGATCCTTTCCAATTTGGTAAGAAACAAAAGTCATGGTTAATGCCATCAGTGAAGTATCAACTTTTATTTTCTTACAGTTAGTTCATATATATCATTTTGGTCCTATACAAACCACACGTATTATAAGAACACACATTAGGTATATTTTAGTTTATTATTGTAGTAGATATATTTGGATCTATATTATATGAAATAAATTAAAACACTCTCTATTTTTAAAAGTTTAATTTCTCATGGTAAATATAAGAAAATATTACATTGTAAATTTTTGGAGCGATCAATGTAAATAGTTTTTAAAATATGTTTTTAAACTTCTTTAGTAAAAAAATAATAACTTCTAAATTCTTAGTTACAAGAACTCCAAAATTGAATAATATAGTCAAATGAAGGAATCAAAAACATCAATAAAGTATCCAAATAATACTATGTGAATATTTTTTAGATATGTATTTATGGCTAGAAACCATGACTATAACCCATTGCACAATAATTAATTTTTGATTTCATCTATTTTTTTAAAAAATCAATTATGAATTGTGGACAAGAAGAAAACCTAAACATAGTTACATCATATATTTTTTTGATGAAAATTATTCATTCTAAATACTAAATAAAATAATCATAAATTTGATCCAAAAGATTATTAAGGAATATTTCATGGTTATTCAATCAATTTTTTTCATAACAACATTTCAAAAAATAAAGACATACTATTGAAAAAATTATACAAACCATGTTTAATGAAATAGATCCTTATTATGACATAAAGATTCTAAATGTTACACATCAAGATTTTTTTAATACCCTATTATCTAGTTATGTTATGATGAAGAAAATATGTTAGATGTTTACATATAAAAAGAATGGATAAAAGAGTAAATAATTCTAGAAGTTAAAATAAAATAAGTTAATCCTTAAATAGATAGGGACCAACATTCATTTTTTACCGAGAAACCAGATGATCATAAGTAATCACCTATTTGATCTCATCATTGTTGGTATAAAACAACCAATAATAAAATGATATTACCTTAGAAATAAATGTGAACATCATTCCTTACTATCCAAATTTAAACCTAATATGGTAGTGTATACTTTAGGAGATGATAGTTGGATATTTATAATGTAATAAGAAATAAATATATTTAAATGGAATAAGGGTTAGATACTGGTTGATTGTGCACATAATTTTCTAGTTATAGGAGTAAAATTTGTCTTCGAGAATAAATATGATGAAAATTTTATTATTCTTTAGAATAATGAAAGACTATTTTTAAGGGTAATAACACAAATGAGCGACTAGATTATGGTGTGGTATGAAATAGATCTTATCACATCTACTCAAAACCTTCATGTATGAAAATCACATAGATGAGGTGAAATAAAGAAGGTTTGGAACAACCTAAATCCTTCATTATTTTTGCTTCACAGATATTACATATACACTATGTGAATACACCAATTATGGTATGTAATAATCTCTAGTAAATCCATTGAATAAAATATCACCTCTACCTTCCACAACACATCCATGAACATAATTATTTATGGCAAAAAAACTTATATGCTTTGATTTACCCACCGCTTCTTTTTAGTCACACCATTTTCAGCCACAATTCTTCTTAAATGTGACTCAACGTATAACCATGTATGAAATATTATAGTGAACATTCTCTATAATGTGTCCAACCTAGTGCTCCCTTAAGTGATGAAGTTGGGAAGGTAACATGAACTTAGGAACAACTCTCTATATGCTAGAGGTGGCCGACTAGCAATGAGGGTGTGAGTAAAGTAGTTGGGAAACTATAACCATTGGTAAAGAGTTGTAATCACAACACGAATAATTAAAATAATCATTAAGAAAAAAAAAAGAATAACGGATAAACCAAAAAATCAAAATGATAATAAAAATAATGTAATGAAATACTAAACCTATCTAAAAGATATTCTGAATTTCATACAAATAAAAGACTAACAGGCTCGATGAAAGACTCCAAAACCCTAGTCCAAAACCCCATGTTGGTCCCATATACAAGCTCTAAACCATCCACCAAACTATCCACCAATGTAGAAAACCTTTCCCCATTCCATACCAACATCCATGAAATCATCCCAAATACCAAATGGTGGCCCGAACAAGGTTTGAGTAAAACTCAGTATGCTACCACCAACAATGTCTAAACATGTTAAGTCTGAACATATAGTTCTTGTAATAAAGTGATAAAATGGTTATTATTTTAAAAAATTATCACTACTCATAAAATAACCCTACTGACCCTTAGAATATAATCCAAAACTATTTTGGACCCATACCAGATGTTTCTATAGAGAGGTGGATCCTCCTACATCAGGAAAGTTTTCACTAAAACACTATAATAATATCTTGATTTAGGATGAATTACCAATATCATGCCTCATGTAATCAAACTAGGCCTAAACATTCTATAACCACTTACTTCTTCCCATGGTGTGAACCTCCATGGGAAAATTAAACTTCTCACTGGGACTAGACATTATAAAACCACTTATGAATTCCCTTGGTATGCTCCTCTAAGGGTAAAATAATATTTTCACTAGGCCTAAACTTTCTAGAATAACTTCTATATTCCCATGGAATGCACCACCAAGGGGAATGCAACCATCTCATATCAAAATATGGATTCTTCTATATTAGGACGAATCACTAGGGGATCGTCTAAGGATACATTGAATCAAGCCCTCATGCCTCAAGTCATCAGTCATGAAGTATATAAAGCTAGATACATATCACAGACCATTGTTGGATTCTACAATCTATGGTGAATCACTTATAGTATACATCAATCAGGTCAAGCATGTTATCATAAGATATACTGGTTCATGCCATGGAAATAAATAAGCACATGTAAGAAACAAGTATATCACACAAGAACAATATATATTTCATGACCTCAAATATTGGATCTATTTTCTTCAGTTTCATGCTAGAAGGAATGCCAACTAGACACCTAACACACCCCCCTTGATGGAATAGTCCATAAACATGACTGAAACATCCCATGAAGGGATATCCCTTGTACATGAAAACTAAATATTTTAAAACATCCCATTTGGCGGATAGTCTATGTGGATCAAACTATTCCCTCAATTATAGAAGATAGAGTAATAACACATGAAGTACATAGTCTTAGGATGACAGATGAAACATCACATCATTTCAAGAAAGATCCATAAACATCACAAATCCACATGTGAGTAAACATCAAGAATAGGTAACAATAGGATACACACACACACTACATGTGATAAAACAACAATCATTGGTCTCATGGGGATACACATACATACTGAAAAATCATTCCAATAACCCATATAAACATGTGATAATGATAATAACCACCTACCTTAGGTGCAATGTTGATTTGAAAATGGGGGTCATTATACAAGTCTAATTACACTACTATAAAACCGAGAACCATACATGATCCTCCATAATATAATTATTTGGTAAAGTTTAAAGAGTAACCACTCCCAAAATGTAGGGAAAGATCACACATACATGAGAAGTTCTGCTGTCAAATAAGGTATAACACCAAATGATGTAAAGATTACAAGAATCTAGTTATTGGTGTTGATTCTATCAACAAAAAACAATTATCTTTTTATACCCTAAAAAACACTTTAATTTGATTAATAAATAAAAAATCTAATGGCCTTGACCAATGAAAAGAAGATATAATTGATCTAGATCAAGGTAAAACTCACTGGATTGGAAATTGTGGGATTAAGCCAACGTCCAAGCATTTAAGGGAGGATAAGGAAGGAGAAAAGAAAACCCAAAATCATTGTAAGAGATATAATAGAGTGTTGGGGGTTGAGGGAAACCTGAGAGAGAAATCAAAATAGAGATGGTTTGCATCTTTAAAAATAAAAACAATATAACATGGTGGGATTACTAGGCCTTGAGTGGTTCCACTGGCTATACGATGTCTCCTTGGTATAAGAACTTGTGCCCAAGAATCCCACTGGGATGCTAGTGGATTTCCATTAGATAGACAATGGGATCTATGATCCTTTTTTAGATCCTACAGACTCCACTAACTAGCTAGTGGAGATACTATACCTTTTTAAGCTACAAAAACATCCACTAATTTGGACCTTTCTGATTACAACATCCAAAAAACATTTACTCTTCCTCATACCACTTCAAATCATACTAAAAAATATATTCACAAGAGTAAATGAGACATACCTTAAATATAGGGTGTCTCACACTATTAGTTATTATACCCACTAATGTCACCTATTCGACTAATGATTGTCCATATAGGCCAACACAAGCTCTTTCAGTGTACTTTTTCCTTAGTCACACAATCCCTAGGAAACTTCCAAAAATGTCACCCATCCTGAAACTACACCAGACTAAGATTTCTTAACTATTGATATCTAATCAGGTAGGCTCTTGAAATGAAAGGTGCACATTTTTGAAATGGGTGGTAAAATTTAATCTTTTATGTCTCACTTTTCAAGGGGTGATATAGATGTACCTTCTCATTTTTACCTTAGAGGGATACATCAGAACCATGCTCCTTGCTATCTGATAACCCACCACTAGTCTTTTTCTTGAATATGCCTTCTTATAACCTTAAGCTTACCTTATGTTCCCCTTATATATGAGTTAATAATTCACCACTTATTCAAGGATCAATATAATAAAAACATTTTACATCAATCGTATAGCTTGCATGAGTTCATCCTCAAAAAACATATCCCTCATCACCTCATACCCTTCTAGTATTAAGGAAACCCACTATAAATCAATAACATGAGTGGCACAGTCCATTACTAACATTCCTCTGAAGTTTAGGTGCTTAAAATCCCCATGTATATTAGTCCTCAGGTTATTAGGAAATAAATAGCCAATGAACCAATTATGAACATCCTTATAGGTTATCCATTCAGGTTAGTGTACCTAGACCAAGACACCCTACCATCTCTTCATCTATCCTCAAATAATATACACCATAAGCTTTACCCTCCTTTATGGGAATGTCTCTATAACATTAAAAATTCTGTACATCGACTCTACCTAATGATAAGATAATAGGTGAGAACACTCCCCATAGAACAATGGAGGATGAATTATCCTAAACTTCTCATTATTATTTGACTTCTTAGGCAGTAACTATGGAGCCTCTCTCTCCATTAACTATATAACTCAATAAAATCTCTCTTAAAGTTGAACATCCATTGCTAAAACTAGTGTTGTAAGAGGATCTAGCCTAACCACCTATTCACCATACACATCACTATACTATTATTATTACTAGATGTATTTCATAGAGAAATTTTTCTACAATGCTAAAGATACACCTAAAAACACATTACTACAACTTTTATTGATATCATAGTTTAAATAAATCGATAAAAATAATAACACCCTTTTAATCTCTACATCTCATATCACATGATTCTTGAAACTCGATAACTCTCACCAAACCCATATACCCATATATAGGGTTATAAATTTATACACATAAGGTCAAAATAATATATATATTATCCTTTTATTCTCACCTATCCATTTTACCCAAAACAAAGTCTTGACACTTCAGGCTTGGTTAAATGAAATTTTAATTAAAAGATATAGAGAAAAATGAATTTTAATATTTAATTTGAATTTTATTTTACTAAATACTTATAATAATCAAGATAAATAATCATTTTATAAGTTTTATCCACCTCATGTATCAGTTAACAAAGTTTCCACCGTAAATTTATATGGGAAACACCATATAATTTTTTATGAAATTTTATATAATCGACCCTATGTTATAAATAAATTAACAAATCAATGAAAATATTAAAAATTATATATGAATCTCTTGTTCATTTTATGATTCATGAAACCATTCCCCCTTATTATTTCGTCAAAGATACAAAAATCTCATAGATAATATATTTAAAATACAATATGTCATTCTAGGAGAAATATGTCAATAGTAATAATGGAAACAAAAACCATTATCCCATCCATAGAATTGTGGAATTTCCTCATACATGGGTCAGTTACTCTATGGAACTTATTCCATACCATGTTCTAATAATACCTTATCTCTTATCTACCTTAACCAATTAGTTAGATAAATTAATGAACTTTGATACAACTTTGTAAAGTACCTTGGCCGGAAAAAACTGATTGATTTCTTGGATAAAGTTACTACATGAAATCTAGATTATATTCCTATACATTAGAGGATACCAAAAAGTAATGAGGGTTTACGGGATTAAAATGAGCAGAAAATACCATCATATAAAAATTCAATAAGATTAGAAATAATAGAAAATCATATACATCTAGATAAAGCAGTACAAAAACATCACAAAAAATTCTAGTAAATGAACATGACCCATGCTATATCAAAATAATGGATATATAATTTTAGGTGGTCATACTTCTAAAGATGATCATATAAACCAATATCCTAAAAATAATAAAGGGAAAAATGGGAAACAACACAAAAAATAGTCTCATGTCCTATCTTGATGCCAACTCACTAGCTACATACAAACTATCCCTCTTTAAGCATTAGTCATATAGTGATTTCCCATGTCCTATCCTACAACCATGAAGTCTAGTTGGGTACCAAATGGAAGCCCAATCAGGGTGTGAGTACAAATCAGTAGAAGATCACTAGAAACATCTAAATCAAATCTTGCATTAGTATATAGTGTATATTGATGTATATAATAAAATAAAGGATAAAAAATAAAAACCCATATAGATCCTTAGGTTCCATGGTATTATACAAGATCAATCATGTCTACCTCATCTTGTTATGGATGTCTCTCATTATAATAACTCATAGGGGAATAAATAAATAAAAGGACCATATACAAGGAATTGAAAACTAATACTATAATTTCAAATCAAAGTAGAGTGCCCAAGTAATTATGATCCAATAGTTATCATCTAAATATAATGAACCTATAAATGTAATTCCAAACTAAAATTAACCAGATAAATCCATGGAGTGTGAAAAATTAATTAAAAAATAGTAGTCATAATACTAATATAATGAGTATTTACAATGTATTATAAACTAATAGTTAAAACCCTTATCACCACATTTAATTTATTTATTCATGGGATTATACAATAAGCATGTACACTAAATCCTAGAGTAAGTCTTGAGTATCTGCTTCACAAAAAGGTCATTTACTTATGTATAAGTCATCCCTAGGGCCATCTATGAATTATCATTTAATTTACAAGGTTAGGTACAACCCATGAGATAAAAATTTCCAAGTCCATAATCTCCAACAGACTACTCATGGATCATAGAGATGTTTAATTCCAAGAAATATGGTTAAACTATAATTATTTACAATATAGGAAAATCTTGGGGTTTATTCACATGACCACACATATCACATATTATATATAAAATGATACATTGAGGTATATCTTCAATAATACATACCATATACTCAAAGATGTTAAGTATTACAATACTAGCCATAAATTTGAGCTCCATTGGGGGAAAATGATAAAGTTGACGAATAAAAAATACTAGGGGAATATATATATAAATTGCATAAGAACTCTTTCCAGTAAAATAAACCAATAATTATAAAAGGATGATTGATAAAATTTCCATAATCTCTAAATCAAAATGAACATTGAGAAATTCTCGCATGAATTGAGAGAGACAAAACAACCAAGCTAGTATAGGAATGAGATCTCTCATTGAGGAGGTTTAATTTCACTAGAAAAAGTGGCGAAAGAGGTTTAACAACCCAAATTGAGTGGAGAAAATAGAACATCACACTTTTAATAAGGTTCACTATGCCTCACCATGGCCACCTACATGGTGTGGATCTCACTGTAGTCCATGCCAAAATTCATGAGGAACACCGACCTCGACATGGATTTCCATGCCCCAGGTGAAATTACCTTATCTACATTTCACCCTCCCAATTTCCCATGGCTAGAAATCCTATAAAAAACATCCAATGGATGGGTACCATATATAATCCATTCCATATTTCACTCTCTGGTCCCCTATCACATATGCCTCTACCATGGCTCTATAAACACCCAGTAAGGGATTTTTGGGTCACTTATTTTGAACTAGTGAACCTCCTAACCACCACTACCAACCAAACACCTAGTTTGGGTATTTTTTTCATCATAGACTATACTAAATGGGTAGGTATTAACAAAAAAACTAGAATGTAGTGGCACCATGGGGAGTGACTCCCTATTTATTTCACACAGTTTCCATCCCATGGAATCATGGGAAGCTTGATAGTGTGGAGTTAGAAATTGTCTTAAAAAACAACCCATTTGAGGACATAACAACTTAGGGGAAACCTTAGTGAGATTCTATGTGATCCAGGAACCTATTAAGCCTCTAGAACCACTTCTTAAGCCACCTTAAACTCCTATAACACCTCAAGAGCCACTATATTTCCCCAAAACAAACACCAAGAAAAGTAAAATAAAGAAAAACACAAGGATTGGTATAAAAATGAAAGGGTTTATACCTTAAAATAATTCAACATTTTTACAATAATGTATTATATAAAAGCACTATATGATTTTAATGATTAGAAATTTAAATGATTATAAATTTTAGAGTTATTTAACTCAAACGTTTCAATTCTCTATAATTGTTATAAAAGGAGATGTGATCAGTCAATGTAATGATTGATGAGGAAGATAGGTGCGTACTTCCAAGTTTTAAAATTCCTATAAGTCAAAGTCTAGCTATTGTAATATCGAAATATTTCAATGTTTTTGAGGAATAACAATTATTATATAAGTATATTTAGTAGAGGTTATGGGTATTGTAGTCTCTAATGTTTTTTTCATAATAAATTGAGAATGTGTTGATTCTAAATTTTCTAATTGATTAGTAAGAAATCCTACATTTGGTGTTGAGTGATCGTAGACTGAATAGATCATTCTCATTTCATGATCAAGTATGTTTTAAAATGGTGAGATATAATACAATCAGATTTAATGATAATTATATCTAGTGATATTGATTTGTTATTAGAAGATACCTTACAGACATTTGTAAGTGTTTAGTAAATGATGAAACCTTTTCATTTTATTAGTCACATAATTATATTAGTGATAAAATCTATATCTCAACCTCATTCCCAGCAATAAAAGGATGTGTTCAACCATAATAGTTGTGGAATTTATAAAAATATAGTCTTCCCTAGATTACATTGTATTTCTATTTTATATTATTTTTGTTGAGATTAAAATATTGACATGATCTTGAAACTAACATATCATAGAGCTTAATTTCAAAAAGGAAATTATTAAAGAGTTACATTGATCCAACCACCCCTTTATCAGTTTCACATCATATTCCTAGGTACTTGACTAATAATATCATTTAAAATTACTTATTATTTTTTTTATTCATATAAATATATGGTATTATGATTTTTTAATATATTATTAATCATATATTACTCATTGTCTTTCATCATACACTATTCCGGATCTGTTACTATATCAATGTTAGAGTTCCAAAATCTAAAATTTTTATTTCTATTTAATAATATTTTCATGTAGTTTATGATCATATATCCATTTTATTTTGATATGTTAGATTTATTATAGATTATAGAATACTCATTACTTTAAATCTTACCCTTTCCGTATGTTTTTATCATAAAAATTAATGGTTCCCAATTCTATCATTACATTTATAATTTCAGATTATTTGGTTATGTTTTCTTTTTAGATTTTGTTTCATATACTTCCATGATTTTATATGATTTTTATTTCCATGGATTTTTTATATTATGGATGTGATATTTCCCATTCCATTCCATAAATCCATTTTAATAGGCCCTTACAATACCTATGTAAGTGTTTCACATTCCATCCAATTAATTTATTATTTATAATTAATTTCTTATAAAAACTTCTAAGCATAATTTTCATATAATTTCATTATTATATTCCCAACTATTTTCATTAAATTAATATATAATTAATTATATATTACTTATTCCATCTTATTGTTTCTTTCTTATAAGACAATGGATTTTTAATGTAGTGATTCTAAATCAACTTGTAATATCCATGAATTTAAATTAATATAATTCAACAAATTACTTCATTAATATTATTTATTTAACATAAAAATACATTTAGTTTAATTTAAATATATCAACATAGAATATGTAACCATAATTATTAAACTAGAATTACCATTATATATTTATGAAATTATAATTCATTATCTGTTATTCAAAAAGCATGAAATTATGAATTATATTGAAATTATTATTGAATCCATTTGTACTATTTTATTGAATAGTGTTAAATATATATTTTCAATTCATATATCATAATGGTATTTTTTGAATAATAATTATAATGGATTTATAAAATAACCTTGATAAAATACATAATTATTTTTATAAATTCAATTTTATTAGATAACCTTATTATAGTAATCTAGAGTTCTCTTTTCCTATCATCAATTTAATAGTAATTTTGTAATTATATTCCAATATTTGACATAGTATTATACATGATTTAAAAGTTATATTATTGTGTCCATATAAAATAACAAAATAATTTCTACTAACTTAACTCATTTTATGTGTATCATTTGAATCTAATAAATTGTTAAATAATATTTTCCCGATAATAAAATATTTTATTTGGAATTTTTAATATATATTTTAAATCATTAAATATTTGAATCATTTTTTTCATATACTATGTGGTTGATTTAGAACACAATTTTATTTGTTTAGATAGTTATGTAATGAGTTTTAGACTAATATAATATTATGTTATATTCACTATATTCATTGAAAAATTTAATTCATAATATATAGTCTTATTATACTAAATTTACATTTTAATTAGATATGGTATTCATTATAAAACTAAAATGGTCATTTATAATGAATTATGAATACAACATATCCAGTTCATTACCAAAAAATTATCTCACTAAATATTTTTTTAAAACATAGGAATTTCCAACATATAAGTTTGATTTTCCAAAACATATTTAGTTTTGAGAATAATCTTTTCAAAATGATCAAAGGATTATTTATTGATATATTTCATTAAAATAATTTTTTTTGGTGAATAGTGGAAAATTAATATTTTATTATAATGTATGTTTTATGACATTATCGTGATATATATATTTTCTAAAAAATTGTTACACATTTTTCATGATATAAAATTTATTCATTGGGTTTAATAATCCATTTAAATAAAATATACATAATTATAAAATGTAAAAATAAATTTTTAATATCAATTTTATATTTTATATATATTACTATTTTTGATTCATTATATAGTATATATATTATTTACAAGGTATCATTCTATTTTTGATGTAGTAAAATTTCAAATAGACCTATATATGTTTATCATATGATAATAAATTTCATATTGATCAAAAAAATTCATATCACTAATCCTAACTAAGAAAATAAGAAATATATTATTCAATTTTACCCAACTAAATTCATAAAAATATTACCTCCCACCCCCTCCCTCACCACATCTAAAAATATTTCTTTATATATATATATATTATAATACTCTAATCTAAACACCCCATAAAACATTATTAAGGACCTATTCTACCTAAAAGACCCTCCTGTGAAGGCTATAGACACTATTTTATAGAGGTGACTAAAAGGACATGGCAAGGGTTTCAATGTATCTAATTACATTATTAGACTATAGGCTTTTTACATAAAATTCTTCCCACTCTTGTTATTCTACGATGAATAAATATCCATGTTATTAACATAACTTTATCACTTTATCGATTTGAAATTTCCATTACCTCTCATCGAACCCTTTTTCATAAGAAATAACTATGTCAAAATATATGTTTCAAAATTGATTCCTTTTCCATATAGTTCCCCTCTTCCCCCCTTTTGATAACCTATTTATTTTTTTAATAATAAATTTGAAATAAAAGCATAATTCTATTGTAATGATTGAATAAATATGAAATATTTATTATTTTTATATTATTTTAGAATATATTTTTAAATATAATTCACTTGTGATAGTTTTAAGTACATCATTGAACAATGATATAGTTTCACATGATCTTTTCAATTATCTTCATTAAAATGAATATAATGACAGAATATGACATTAATAATAAAATAAAATAATATTTTTAATGCCCTTACCTTTATTTTACTTATTATTTTATCTATTTATTTTACCACAAAATTTTCTTCTTGTTTTGGTATAAACCTAATTGAAAATTATAAAATTTAAGATGTTTTATCTTTTCGCATGGTTTGGGCATTCAATTGTTGCATTCTTTAATTTTTTTTTCAGAGAACCTATTTAGTTTCCATTTTATGCATGATTTGGTGTGCATAATTTTTCATAAAAATAATGAATACCATTAAATATAATACTTTATATTTCATTTTTTATGTAAATGGTTAATATGTACAATTTGTGCATGGTTTGGGGAAAACTATACAGGTCACTGTGGAATCTATTTGAGTGGCCCTTACCTATGAATTTTCCAGTTCTTGTCTTGGTAATATTTATATGAAACCGTGTGATAATCTTGTGAGGGCCTATAGTTTAAAATATATTGGATTATATAGTTGATGCATATTTTGGTAAACCATGCGGAAAATATTTGTAGTTTTACCAGAACATAAGAAGTTTGAAATTTCTCTTATACACCACTTTAAATCAAATCCATCAACCTTATATTATTTTTCCATTGGTATCACATGTCTTATGTCTCTATTCCCCTTTTATTTACCTCTCATTTATTGTGATTTATTATTGTTTCATCAAGAAACTTTCTTGATTTCTCATAGTAATCACCTCTAGTTCTATTCTTCATATCTCTTCCTTCTTGTTTCTCTTTTATCATTCCATGGTGAGTATACCATCCCACAATTTTATATGTAGATATTAAATTTAAATATATTAATATTCATTAAATAACCTAAAAATACCATTATAGAACCATATAGGTTTACTGTCTTTAGAAACTTGGAAACATGAACAACTGGTTCATAAATATATACTTCATCTCCTGCTTATTCCTTCATAACTAAAACCCTTTTTGATATATCATACTTAATACCTTTCCTCATATCTTGGGTAAAAGAAACATATGAAAAGGGTGAGATAAGGTGATTAGTAACCGTAATCAAGGGAGATATTATAACAAAATATTAAAGTCATAAAAACATAAACAAAACTTTTGAAAATTATAGCCTATATATCAATGATTATGATATTATGTCATGGAAATAAACATAGAAGTTCATAATACATGAATTATAAAATAATCAAATAATATATTCCATGATATAATAACATAATCCATGAAATTGTGGAATACACATTAGCATAGGAAATAATTTCCATATTATTCAAGGCTTGTTTCCAAGGCCATAATAGTGGACAAACTCTTTTAGTGAACTAGTTTTACTCCTTGTTCCAGCCATTTATTGCTGAACAGAGTTCACTACTCCTTCCTATAATGTCTATCTGATGAGATATAAGTCTTTACCCAATTAAATGGAGGGAGATATATCTCCCACACATAACCTAATGAAAACCATAAATATGTGTTTCACATTCATATAAATCATTCACCATATCATAATACATGAAAAGAAATGGGTTTCATAAACATTTCATCATTTAATAATCCATAAAAATGTAATGGAATTTATAAACCTCATGCCATCATAAACATAAAATATCCAAATAAATAAAAATGATGGTATAACTGGATTATATCCCAAATAAATCATAAGTATCATCAAATAATATTGTCTTATATGTAAAATTATTTTGAAAGATCACCTAAAATGATTCTTTGAAAAAATATCATTTCCATTTTGAAAACATTTTTTTATAGTTGTGTAATTACAAAGGAAAACATTTTCTTTGAAAATAACTTTGTAAGATTATAAATAAATATTCATGTAATTATGGTTTTATGAAAGAGGGAAATTCCATTCATAATGTATAAGTTAAACAACATTATTTGCATATTTTTTTCTAGAAAAGTAACAATGTACTTCATTTGGAGAATGAAAAAAAGATTCTTTTCAAACTGTTTAGTAAAAGTTTAAACATGGGTAAAAATGACTTTATATTTTTTTTGGAAGAATATTAAAAATATGGTTTTTGAATTTTTTTTAGAAAACATGGTTATGGAAGAAAAATATTCTCCAATAGATACTTAAATATAAACAATCTTGAATAATAATGAGACTGTGAAATTAACCCTTACCTTAAGCCAGATTTCCTTCACACATATATGAACCTATGATATAATGGTTGAAAACATGTTATTAATTTTTTCTAGAACCATATTAATATTTATTCTATCATACATTATCATTTTATATCATATTATCACTCATTTGTTAATATTATTTCGTTATTACCCTTATTTCGGGTTTTACCTGCTTCATTTTCCTATGCATGTTTTTTCGTATAAGTTTTGATTCTTGTGCATAGGATATAGTTATTTCATATCCAGAATGATATTATGTTAATGGATATAATATTTATTCACTATATAAAATTATAAAAAATTATTGTATGGTTATCCTGGAAAATGAATCACATTGCGTCATGGAGACGGTAGGTCGTACGTACGCACGAGCAATGATATCATTCCCTCAATTTCCTTTATAGATTTGGAATTTACAGAACCTTCAAGCCTCTTGAATCTTTCTGTGGTGGCTCGGTTTTGACAATGATGACCTATAGTTGACGATTTTGACTGTTTTTTTTTGAATCCTAGAGACTTCACGATCGAGCGACTGTGGTATTCTTCACAAGTGTCTCCTAATGATCCTCTTCGCTTCGGTGGATGACCTAATTCACACATTTTTCTATGCTCTGCGCAAATGCCTCAATTTTAGGTTCTTTCTTTTCTACTAGAATTTTTATTTTAATATGAAAAAGGAATCACATTCTATTCTTTTATGGATTAGCTTCCCTGAATTACCACTAGCATTTCAAAACCCTTATATCATTGAAATGCTGTGGAATATGGTCAGATAGTTCCTTTGTGCTGACAGTAGAACCTAACCGGTTAGCAACCCGATTATACCATGGATTTTTGTGGAGGTGGGTGTATCCAAACCACTAGTTGAGTGAGTTTGGATTGTTATTAGAGAATAATATAGGTGTAAACAATATGTAATCTTCGAATCATGGGTGTATTATTCTCGGATTGTAGGCATTTGGGGCATCCAATTTTTGGGAGAAGACATGGTGCAAGGAAAGGGGATATGAAGTAGAACAAGGATAAGGGGAAGGATTTGGCTTATGGTGATGAAAATAAGGTGGCTACTGACCTTTCAACATAAAAGGTGGAAAGACACTCATCTGACATGAAGGTTATGAATATTTTTAATCGGGTGAAGAAGAATCTAGGGGTGTAAACCAAGTAGGATCCACTAGATCCTAGGAAGGCAGTGGAGGTTTAGGATATTTAATTCATGAACACCATGCCAATATATCATTCAATGGATATCCATATTTAGGAGGTATTAACTTAGAAGGATGTTGAAGGATATGAAGATGATAAGGACCAAGTTTTCTCCAAGAAGGGTACTCTAGTGGAGTTAGAGGGACAACTTATTGTTAATTCACGGCTGTTGCAGGTTTAGGAATGGATCTTAGTTGTCCCAAGGAGAGTTTTGGATACCAAGGTGATGGTTTTGAAGTCAACTAAGGGTGGAATATGTGACACACCTAAGAATGACTCAATGCAGGGTACCCCTACCATGCTAGTAGGACATGGGGTTGCTGACCAGTGATAGATCTAGGAGGACATCCAAACCTATAATCATTTTGAAGGTCTTTAGGGATTTCCTCTAGACTATGATAATTACATTACAGCTCAAACAATTGGTGGGACCGAGACTGATGAGGATCACCCCAACAATTTTTCATAGAACAATATGGGAGGGAATCATAGTAAAATCCTGGACAATGCAAGTAAGATAAAGGGTGAGAAATATCACCAAGACTTGGAAGGTTTCATATAGACAACAAAAAATAAAAACAAAGGATGTAAGGGTTATTCATACCTTCCAAAGCCAATAGAGACTACTTTAGGTAAAAAAAACTAAATAAAAGGATATATAATGCATGATTTTTTCCATTGGTATTATGCAGGGAACCCGAATGAAGTGATGGATGATACTAGTGATGTCAGTGTGGAAAAAACTAGTGTAAAGAATGTAGTTAGTGGGAAACCCTGAGGAATAATTGTTCATTCAGAAGAAAAAATGGTGGAGGAGTTTCTTTATATTAATTCTGCTCAATAAGAGGTAGAAAATATTATGGTTAGGCCTATTCTAAGGGATTTCAATAGTGATTAGTCTGTATGGATCAATAAACAAGATGTTAAACTAATAAGGGGTTTATATTAAGGTAAGATAAGTAAAGAGGAGTACACTCAAACTTGGGATAAGTTGGTGGATCTCTTTGAAGACCTCATTATTGAAGACCTTGATAAACAGGTGCATTCTATCTATTGTAAACTTATTATGTAGGAATCAACCAATAGACTTAAATTCAGTATCAATAATTTGGTGATCTCTTATGAGGCATGTCCTCCTGTTTTAAAGAATATGGTTTCTCACTTTTCTTTAAAAGTGTTTACGAATAAAAAATTAAATTTTCAGTCAGTATATTAATTTTTTTATAGAATAAATATTATTTTATAATTATCATATATATCTATTATTTTCATCATTATACCCATCCATGTAAAGTGGTGAAGAAGAAAATATTAAACCACATTGTGGAGACGGTAAGGCGTACGTACACACGTGCGGTGATTTCATTTTTCACATGATGGATAAAAGGTGGAATATGGTTATACCATAATCATAATAACATATAAGAATATATATGATATTTTATTTATTACTTATGAATCAAAAAAAATATGAATATTAAGTAGAGGAATAAATAAACTTGAAATAGTCGGTAAAGATGATTGCCTCTTCTTTGATGAACTTCCTTTATATATACTCTTAGGGACACTAGGGTTGGTATTTTGAGATGAAAAGCATCTATAGAATGTTTATAGAGGAGTTTAGAAGATATATTTTCAGGGTATATCCAAGATTGAAGGCTCAAAATGATGTGAAGAAGTAAGAGATTAGGTGTCCTTTTATAATTTAGATGAGGGACTATTTTGGAATTTATCAAAAGATTAAATTATAATATATTTATTTTATATCTAAATACCATCAAATAAACATGGATTTGAATATAATATATGAAAATTTTATAATATCATTAACCAAAATATTTTACAAAATTTTTGGTATTATTTTAATCCCGATCATTTTTATTAACCCTTAGTTAACGTATTTAAATTTTAAATATAGTAAAAACTTATTTAACATTAAAAGGTAGTAATTTTTACTTATGTGATGACAATTAGAACATAAATGAACAATATAAAAAAATTTAGACCATATTATAATTATTTTTTATTTTAAAATATGTTTTATAATTTTTAAATAATTTAATATAATATTATTTTGATAAAATATCACTACTGTCAATTTTGACACTATTCATTACTTAGACTTCTAAAAATATCAATATAAGAAGTTAAATTTGAACCAAATATTTTATTATTTACCAAAGAGGTCAAGGTAATATATAAAATTCTTTGATCACGTTAATTATTTCAAATTATTTTTATTTTAATATTTTTAATAACATTTATCTGATATTTCTATTAATAAAATAATTACTGCATTAGAGTTGTGTAAGAATTTAATGTAATTATTTATCCACTAAATATTAAAAATAAATTACCATGATATAGATAAATATATTATTTTTCAAAAAAATATTTATGATCTATGATATCTCCTAGTAAACCCTAAATTAAAAATATTATACTTATTAAAATAAGAGTGGGACATTTTATCACTTTCTTTGATTTTAATAATATCAATTTCATTTCATCGAAAATTATCCATTAAATGATTCAATTTCAAAACTTAAGTCTTAAGGGTAGTATTTTATTCATTCAATTAGATTTTATAAAGTCTTAGGGTCATTTTGTAATCCTTATAATTTTATTTTTAACCTAAATTACATAATTTACCCTAAACCGCGGTAAAAAAATTTACCAAGGTTACTGTTCATTTTAGTAAAAAATAAAAGGGACCTATTAACAAAATTTTGAACTTATGAATCAAAAAAAATTAATTAATTTTTTAAATTTAAAAACATAGAAGTTGAGGAATTTAATTTAAAATAAAACTAGTAAAACACCATGAAAAATTGTTTTTTTTTGAAAAAATGCACTTTTAAAACATAAATTTTTTTTATAATACATTCATTTATAAAATCATTATTACTTTAAAAGAAAATATAATTTTCAATAAAAACCATTATTTTTCACTATTCCTTGAAAAAAAATTCAAAAAATTATATAAAATAATTTTAAGATAATTTTTCATGCATAATTAAAAAATAAAATTCATTTTCTCAAATACATTTTCTATAACTTCTATAAATTAATATTCACTCATAAAAAGAATAAAAACTCAGTTTTGAAGAAAACATATTTTTGAAGAATAAAGTGACTTTACTAAATATTGTGTGATTATTTCATAAGAAGGTACCAATACATTCATATTGAGTTTGAAATTTATATTTATTTCATATATTAGTTATTCAAATTTATTACCACCAATTTAATTACTAGTTTATAATGTATATTTTAAACTAATAATACTTTAATAGTGTATCATGGTTTGTTTAAACCCAGTGTTGCATTCAATGAAAACTATCAAATAAATAAAGTTATTCAAAGAGAAATATTTCATAATAATATCTGAGTGTTACATTCTACCACCCTTAAAATGAATTTCCCCCTTTAAATTCATCACTCCAATACAAAAAGATGAGGGTACCTCTACCTCATCACATTCTCATGTTCCCACATAGACTTCTTGAATTGATGGTTTCATAATAAAGCTTTAACCAAATGAGTGGTATTACTTTTTAGAACTTTTAATCTTTGGTCTAGAATATCTATCAGTTGTTCTTAATAAGAAATATCTTTATCTAGTGGTATGACTTATAAGTTTAGTACATGTGAAAGATCATGTATTTAAATTCTCAGGAGAGATATTTGGAACACATCATGAACTTGAGAGAGATTCGTTTGAAGAGCCAATCTATAAGCTACCTTACCAATACAATCCATAATTTCCAAAGGACCAATATACCTAGGTCTTAGCTTTCACTTCCTTCCAAATATCATTACTCTCTTCAAGGAAGATACTCTTAAAAATACCTTATCATCCACTTCAAACTCTAGGTCTTTTCATCACACTACTAAAAAAAAGGCCATTAGTGACCGCCATTGGCGGTCGCATCTGCTCCGTCGCTGTAGGGCTTTAGCGACCGCCAATGGCGATCGCTATAGGTTGCTGAAATGCTGCCTTTAGCGACCGCCTGTCGGTCACTGTAGGCGGCCTCGCGGGCACCATTAGCGACCACCAATGGCGGTCGCTAATGCTGCCCAGACAGCAGGCTAGAGCGACCGCCATTGGCGGTCGCTAATACGGCCTGGCAGGCAGGCTATAGCGACCGCCAAAGGGGGTCGCTAAACTTGAATTTTTTTTTAAAAAAAATTCATACCAAAATAAATAAATAAATATATATATATTTATTAAATCAAATATATATATATATATAAAATAATGATAATATTTATATATATAATATTAATTAAAAAAAATATATATATTTATTTAATAAAATATATATATATATATATATTAATGAAAATATTTATATATATAATATTAAATAAAATATATATATATATATATATATTAATGAAAATATTTATATATATAATATTAAATTAAATATTTTTCATTTTTTTAATGAAATGTACAAATTGTGTTTTTTTCTTCACGGTGGAAAAACAGACATAAAACAAGGTAACAATCATAAAAAATGGAAAACAATTTCAAACAACATAAACATCAAAATCATCATAAATGATAAACATGCTTCAACGATCCGAGCAGGTCCATCGATTTCAATCTTCTGCTTCAAAACCTACAATAAGACAAAAAAACAAAACAAACATAAATTGAACATAATTATTCAGTTATTATATACATATAATAAAATTAAATCTGACATCAAATCATGGTGATAATTTAAAACCCCCAATTTAAGAAATGCTATCATTTCAGGTCATTCAGAGCACGTTTGCTCCGAATTCGACCGTCTCACACCGTTTTGGATGTATTATGACACCGGAAACGCGTTTCCGGTCACCAAGGTCAAAATACATATCCAATTCACGTGTCGTCTACTTGACCACATCACAATTTACTCAACCTTTGATGTCGTCTGATTTCAGGTCATTCGGACCTCGTTCGGCCCGTTTGGACCCCCCCACGCGCATTTATCAAGCGCGCGCAACACTTAAAGAACGCATAATGAGCCCTACCACGCAGACCGCACGTCCGATTGACGTGCCATCTGCGCGAACACGTCACTAATAATAATTAGATTGTTTCCCTGTGATTTCAGGTCAATCCGATGTCTTCCTCTATGACTTTGACTGTCAGACGTCCGTTTTGGCCGTTTATAACACCAGAAACATGTTTTCGGTCACCGCGGTCAAAAGACACATCCGATTAACGTGCCGTCTGCTCGAACATGTCACAATTCACTCACCCTTTGATGTCGTCTGATTTCAGGACATTCGGACCTCGTTCGGCCCATTTGGACCCCCCATGCGCGTTTATCAAGCGCGCGCAACACTTAAAGAACGCATAATGAGCCCTACTACGCAGACCACATGTCCGATTGACGTGTTGTCTGCGCGTACACGTCACGAATAATAATTATATTGTTTCCCTGTGATTTCAGGTCAATCCGATGTGGTCCGCTATGACTTTGAGTGTGAGACGCTCGTTTTGGCCGTTTATGACACCAGAACGGCGTTCCCGGTCACCGTGGGCACACGGTGCGGCCGATTGACGTTCCGTCTACTCGACCACATCACAATTCACTCACCCTTTTATGTCGTCTGATTTCAGGCCATTCAGACCTTGTTCGGCCCGTTTGGACCCCCCACACGCGTTTATCAAGCGCGCACAACACTTAAAGAACACATAATTAGCCCTACCGCGCAAACCGCACGTCCGATTGACGTGCCGTCTGTGCATACACGTCACGAATAATAATTATATTGTTTCCCTGTGATTTAAGGTCAATTCGATGTGGTCCGCTATGACTTTGACCGTCAGACGCCCGTTTTGGCCGTTTATGACACCAGAACGGCGTTCCCGGTCACTACGGGCACACGACACGTCCGATTGACGTTCCGTCTGCTTGACCACGTCAAAATTCACTCGCCCTTTGATGTCATCTGATTTCAGGCCATTCTCACATCGTTCGGCCCATTTGGACCCCCCCAAGCGCGTTTATCAAGCGCGCGCAACACTTAAAGAACGTATAATGAGCACTACCGCGCAGACCGAATGTCCGATTGATGTTCCGTCTACATGTACACGTCACGAATAATAATTAGATTGTTTCCCTATGATTTCAGGTCAATCCGATGTTGTCTGCTGTGACTTTGACCATCAGACGCCCGTTTTGGCCGTTTATGACACCGGAATGGCGTTCCTGGTCACCGCGGGCACACAGCACGTCCGATTGAAGTGACGTCTGCTCGAAAACGTCACAATTCACTCACCCTTTTACATCGTCTGATTTCAGGCCATTCGGACCTCGTTCGGCCCGTTTGGACCAGCCCACGCGCGTTTATCAAGCGCGCGCAACACTTAAAGAACGCATAATGAGCCCTACCGCGCAGACCGCACGTCCGATTGATGTGCCGTCTGCGCGTACACGTCAAGAATAATAATTAGATTGTTTCCCTGTGATTTAAAGTCAATCCGATGTGGTACGCTATGACTTTGAGCGTGAGACGCCCGTTTTGGCCGTTTATGACACCAGAACGGCGTTCCCGGTCACCGCGGGCACACGGTGTGGCCGATTGACGTGCCGTCTATTCAACCACGTCAAAATTCACTCAGCCTTTGATGCCGTCTAATTTCAGCTCATTCAGACCTCGTTCGGCCCGTTTGGACCCCCCCACGCGCGTTTATCAAGCGCGCGCAACACTTAAAGAACACATAATTAGCCCTACAGCGCAAACCGCACGTCCGATTGACATGCCGTCTGTGTGTACACATCACGAATAATAATTAGATTGTTTCCTTGTGATTTCAGGTCAATCCGATGTGGTCCGCTATGACTTTGACCTTCAGACGCCCGTTTTGGCCGTTTATGACACCGGAACGGCGTTCCCGGTCACCGCGGGCACACGGTGCGGCCGATTGACGTTCCGTCTGCTCGACCACATCACAACTCACTCAACCTTTTATGTCGTCTGATTTCAGGCCATTCGGACCTCGTTCGGCCCGTTTGGACCCCCCCACGCGCGTTTATCAAGCGCGCGCAACACTTAAAGAACGCATAATTAGCCCTACCGCGCAGACCGCACGTCCGATTGACGTGCCGTCTGCGCGTACACCTCACGAATAATAATTATATTGTTTCCCAGTGATTTAAGGTCAATCCGATGTGGTCCGCTATGACTGTGAGTGTGAGACACCCGTTTTGGCCGTTTGTGACACCGGAACGGCGTTCCCGATCACCGCGGGCACACGGCACGTCCGATTGACGTTCCGTCTGCTCGACCACGTCACAATTCACTCACCCTTTGATGTATTCTGATTTCAGGCCATTCTCACCTTGTTCGGCCTGTTTGGACCCACCACGCGCGTTTATCAAGCGCGCGCAACACTTAAAGAACGCATAATGTGCCCTACCGTGCAGACCGCACGTCTGATTGACGTTCCGTCTATGCGTACACGTCAGGAATAATAATTATATTGTTTCCCTATGATTTCAGGTCAATCCGATGTCGTCCGCTATGACTTTGACCGTCAGACGCCCGTTTTGGCCGTTTATGACACTGGAAATGCGTTTCTGGTCACCACGGTCAAAAGACACATCCGATTGACGTTCCGTCTGCTCGAACACGTCAAAATTCAAACACCCTTTGACATCGTCTGATTTCAGGCCATTCGGACCTCGTTTGGCCTGTTTGGACCCCCCACGCGCGTTTATCAAACGTGCGCAACACTTAAAGAACGCGTAATAAGCCCTACCACGCAGACCGCACGTCCGATTAACGTGCCGTCTCCGCATACACGTCAAAAATAATAATTAGATTGTTTCCCTGTGATTTCAGGTCAATCCGATGTGGTCCGCTATGACTTTGAGCGTGAGATGCCCGTTTTGGCCGTTTATGACATCGGAAACGCGTTTCTGGTCACCACGGTCAAACGGCACATCCGATTGACGTTCCGTCTGCTCTACCACGTCACAATTTACTCACCCTTTGACTTCGTCTGATTTCAGGCCATTTGGACCTCGTTCGGCCTATTTGGACCCCCCCACGCGCGTTTATCAAGCGCACACAACACTTAAAGAACGCATAATGATCCCTACCGCGCAGACCTCACGTTCGATTGACCTACCGTCTACGCGTACACGTCACAAATAATAATTAGATTGTTTCCCTGTGATTTCAGGTCAATCCTATGTCTTCCGCTATGACTTTGACCATCAGACGCCCGTTTTGGCCGTTTTTGACACCGGAAACGCGTTTCCGGTCACCGCGGTCAAACGACACATCCGATTGATGTTCTGTCTGCTCTACCACGTCACAATTCACTCACCCTTTGATGTCGTCTGATTTGAGGCCATTCGGACCTCGTTCGGCCCGTTTGGACCCCCCACGCGCGTTTATCAAGCGCGCACAACACTTAAAGAACGCATAATGAGCCCTACCACGCAGACCGCATGTCAGATTGATGTGCCGTCTGCACGTACATGTCACGAATAATAATTAGATTGTTTCCCTATTATTTCAGGTCAATCCGATGTGGTACGCTGTGACTTTGAGCGTGAGACACCCGTTTTGGCCGTTTATGACACCAGAACGGTGTTCCCGATCACCGTGGGCACACGGTGCGGCCGATTGACGTGCCGTCTGCTCGACCATGTCAAAATTCACTCATCCTTTGATTTCGCCTGATTTCAGGCCATTCGGACCTCATTCGGCCTGTTTGGACCCCCCCACGCGCGTTTATCAAGCGCGCACAACACTTAAAGAACGCATAATTAGCCCTACCGCGCAAACCACACGTCCAATTGATGTGCCATCTGCGCGTACACATCAAGAATAAAAATTAGATTGTTTCCCTGTGATTTCAGGTCAATCCGATGTGGCCCGCTATGACTTTGACCGTTAGACGCCCGTTTTGGCCGTTTATGACACCGGAACGGCGTTCCCGGTCACCGCGGGCACACGACACTTCCAATTGACGTTCCGTCTGCTCAAACACGTCACTATTCACTCACCCTTTGATGTCCTCTGATTTCAGGCCATTCACACCTCGTTCGGCCTGTTTGGACCCCCCACGCGCATTTATCAAGCGCGCGCAACACTTAAAGAACGCATAATGAGCCCTACCGCGCATACCGCACGTCCGATTGACGTGCCGTCTACGCGTACTCGTCACGAATAATAATTAGATTGTTTCCCTATGATTTCAGGTCAATCTGAAGTCGTCCTCTATGACTTTGACCGTCAGACGCCCGTTTTGGCTGTTTATGACACCGGAAACCCGTTTCCGGTCACCACAGTCAAACGACACATCCGATTGACGTGACGTCTACTCGACCATGTCACAATTCACTCACCCTTTGACGTCATCTGATTTCAGGTCATTCTAACATCGTTCGGACCATTTGGATCCCCCACACGCATTTATCAAGCGCGCACAACACTTAAAGAACGCATAATGAGCCCAACCGCGCAGACCGCACGTCCGATTGACGTGCCGTCTGCGCGTGCACATCAAAAATAATAATTAGATTGTTTCCTTGTGATTTAAGATCAATCCTATGTGGTCCGCTATGATTTTGAGCAGGAGATGCCCGTTTTGGCCGTTTATGACACCGGAACGGCGTTCCCGGTCACTACGGGCACACGGTGCGGCCGATTGATGTGCCGTCTGCTCGACCACGTCACAATTCACTCACCCTTTGATGTTGTCTGATTTCAGGCATTTCAGACCTCGTTCAGCCCGTTTGGACCCCCCGCGCGTGTTTATCAAGCGCGCGCAACACTTAAAGAACGCATAATGAGCCCTACCGCGCAGACCGCACGTCCGATTGATGTGCCATCTACGCGTATACATCACGAATAATAATTAGATTGTTTCTCTGTGATTTCAGGTCAATCCGATGCGTTCTTTAAGTGTTGCGCATGCGTAATAAACGCGCGTGGGGGGTCCAAACGGGCCGAACGAGGTCCGAATGGCCTGAAATCAGATGACATCAAAGGGTGAGTGAATTTTGACGTGGTTGAGCAGACGGTACGTCAATCGGCCGCACCGTGTGCCCGCGGTGACCGGGAACGCCGTTCCGGTGTCATAAACGGCCAAAACGGGCGTCTGACGGTCAAAGTCATAATGGACGACATCGGATTGACCTGAAATCATAGGGAAAAAATATAATTATTATTTGTGATGTGTACGCGGAGACAGCACGTCAATCGGACGTGCGGTCTGCGCGGTAGGGCTCATTATCCGTTCTTTAAGTGTTGCGCGCGCTTGATAAACGCACGTGGGGGGGGGGGGGGGGTCCAAATGGGCCGAACGAGGTCCGAATGGCCTGAAATCAGATGAAATCAAAGGGTGAGTGAATTGTGACGTGGTCGAGCAGACGACACATCAATCGGCCGCACCGTGTACCCGCGGTGACCGGGAACGCCGTTCCGGTGTCATAAACGGCCAAAACGGGCGTCTCACGCTCAAAGTCATAGAGGACCACATCAGATTGACCTGAAATCACAGATAAACAATATAATTATTATTTGTGACGTGTACGCGTAGACGACACGTCAATCGGACGTGCGGTCTGCGCGGTAGGGCTAATTATGCGTTCTTTAAGTGTTGCGCGCGCTTGATAAACGCGCGTGGGGGGGTCCAAACGGGCGAAACGAGGTGAGAATGGCCTGAAATCAGACAAAATCAAAGGGTGAGGGAATTTTGACGTGGTCGAGCAGACGACACTTCAATCGGATGTGCCGGGTGCCCGCGGTGACCGGGAACGCCGTTCCGGTGTCATAAACGGCCAAAACGGGCGTCTGATGGTCAAAGTCATAGAGGACAACATCGGATTGACCTGAAATCATAGGGAAACAATATAATTATTATTCTTGACGTGTACGCATAGACGACATGTCAATCGGACGTGCGGTCTGCGCGGTAGGGCTCATTATTCATTCTTTAAGTGTTGCGCGCGCTTGATAAACGCGCATGGGGGGTCCAAATGGGACGAACGAGGTCCAAATGGCCTGAAATCAGAAGACATCAAAGGGTGAGTGAATTGTAACGTGGTCGAGTAGACGGAATGTCAATCAGCCGCACCGTGTGCCCGCGGTGACCGGGAACGCCGTTCCGGTGTCACAAACGGCCAAAACGGGCGTCTCATGCTCAAAGTCATAGCGGACCACATTGGATTGACCTGAAATCACAGGAAACAATATAATTATTATTCTTGACGTGTACGCACAGAAGAAACGTCAATCGGACATGCGGTCTGCGCGGTAGGGCTAATTATGCGTTCTTTAAGTGTTGCGCGCGCTTGATAAACGCGCGTGGGGGGGGGGGGGGGGTCCAAACGGGCCGAACGAGGTGTGAATGGCCTGAAATCAAACGACATCAAAGGGTGAGTGAATTGTGACGTGGTTGATCAAATTACACATCAATCGGACGTGTCGTGTGCCCGCGGTGACCGGGAACGCCGTTCCGGTGTTATAAACAGCCAAAACGGGCGTCTGACGGTCAAAGTGATAGCGGACGACATCAGATTGACCTGAAATCACAGGGAAACAATATAATTATTATTCGTGACATGTACGCGTAGACGGCACGTCAATCGGACGTGCGTTCTGCGCGGTAGGGCTCATTATGCGTTCTTTAAGTGTTGTGCGCGCTTGATAAACGCGCGTGGGGGGGTCCAAACGGGCCGAACGAGGTCCGAATGGCCTGAAATCAGATGAAATCAAAGGGTGAGTGAATTGTGACGTGTTAGAGAAAACTATACGTCAATCGTCCGCACCGTGTGCCCGCGGTGACCGGGAACGCCGTTCCGGTGTCATAAACGGCCAAAACGGGCGTCTCATGCTCAAAGTCACAGCGGACCACATCGGATTGACCTGAAATCATAGGGAACCAATCTAATTATTATTCGTGATGTGTACGCGTAGAAGACACGTCAATCAGACGTGCGGTCTGCGCGGTAGGGCTAATTATGTGTTATTTAAGTGTTGCGCGTGCTTGATAAACACGCGTGGGGGGGTCCAAACGGGCCGAACGAGGTGCGAATGACCTAAAATCAGATGACATCAAAGGGTGAGTGAATTGTGACGTGGTCGAGCAGACGATACGTCAATCGGATGTTCCGTGTGCCCGCGGTGACCGGGAACGCCGTTCCGGTGTCATAAACGGCCAAAACGGGCGTCTGATGGTCAAAGTCATAGCGGACGACATCAAATTGACCTGAAATCACAGGGAAACAATATATTTATTATTCGTGACGTGTAAGTGCAGACGGCACATCAATCGGACGTGCGGTCTGCGCGGTAGGGCTCATTATGCGTTCTTTAAGTGTTGCACGCGCTTGATAAATGCGCGTGGGGGGTCCAAACGGGCCGAACGAGGTCCGAATGGCCTGAAAACAGACGACATCAAAGGGTGAGTGAATTGTGACGTGGTCAAGAAAACAACACGTCAATCGGCCGCACCGTGTGCCCGCGGTGACAGGGAACGCCGTTCTGGTGTCATAAACGGCCAAAACGGGCGTCTCACGCTCAAAGTCATAGCATACCACATCGGATTGACCTGAAATCACAGGTAAAAAATCTAATTATTATTCATGACGTGTACGCGCAGACGACACATCAATCGGACATGCGGTTTGCGCGGTAGGGATAATTATGCGTTCTTTAAGTGTTGCACGCGCTTGATAAACGCACGTGGGGGGGGGGGGGGGTCCAAACGGGCCGAACGAGGTCAGAATGGCCTGAAATCAGACGACGTTAAAGGGTGAGTGAGTTGTGACGTGGTCGAGAAGACGACACGTCAATCGGACGTGTCGTGTGCCCGCGGTGACCGGGAGGCCTCTCCGGGGTGCGGGGAGGGCTGCCCGGAGTGCGGGGAGGGCTGTCCGGGGTACGAGAGGGCTATCCGGGGTACGGGGAGGGCTGTCCGGAGTGCGGGGAGGGCTGTCCGGGGTGCGGGGAGGGCTGTCTGGGGTGCGGGGAGGACTGTCCGGAGTACGGGGAAGGTTGTCCGTGGTGCGGGGGGGGGGGGGGGGGGGCTGTCCGGAGTGGGGGGAATGTCCGGGGTGGGGGGCATGTTCGGGGTGCGGGGAGGGCTATTCGGAGTGCGGAGGGCTGTGCGGGGTGCGGGGGGGGGGGGGGGGGGGGGCTGTCCGGGGTGCGGGGGCTGTCCGGAGTGCAGGGAGGGCTGTCCGGAGTGCGGGGAGGGCTGTTCGGGGTGTGGGGAGGGCTGTCCGGGGTGCGGGAGAGCAGTCCGGGGTGGGGGGGCTTGTCCGGGGTGCGGGGAGGGATGTCCGGAGTGCGGGGAGGGCTGTCCGGGGTAGGACGGGGACTACAGATAGTGAACTCAGCTCATTCGGCATAAACAAGTTTAATGATTTATATTAAAAATCACGTATTTTTTTTAAAAATATTACAGAACATACAAATATAAACATTGAAAATTAAATGAAAAAAAGCTGTCCAAATCATAAAAAAACTCACTAGAAACCCAACATAAATATCAATAACAACCCTACCATTAAAAGCAGAAACACACCTCGTGATACGTCATGCGTGTTCATCACTGACCTCCATTCGGTGGGCCAAGGTCCTACAATAAATAAACATTATGAATATTTTCATAACAGAAATAATTTAAATTAAATAAATAAATACAGTACCTACGTCATGTGATCCCCTGCACCGTCACCCGGACGCACATATTCCCGCAGTGCTCTAACCTCAGCAGCCAATTGCGCATTTGCCTCCTTGGAAGCCCGCAGCCGTGCCTCGAAATCTGACAGCTGCTGTGACATCTGAGCAACAGCAGGACCGACAAACGCAGTGTGTGACACTACAGAATGAGGAATCCTTGTTCCATAGGTCAAACTATATCCATGTCCGTCCCGACCAATGATGCGATGAAAGATCTCATCCCTTTGCATGGGAAGCTGTCGCTGGTCCTTTGGCAGATGTTCTAATTCAACTTCAAATTGATCCTGTGAAATATTTAAATATATATACATATATTAATATAAAGATTTTATGTATGTATTGGTAATGAGTATAAGCACTTACTATCAATGCTGCAGCCTCTGGATCATTGCGATCACGAGTCCTCATCCACACCGACATTTTATCAGTTGGTGCACCTTGCTCCCGCAACTATATATGAATAGAATATAAACACAAAACCATATTAATTAAAAAAATTAAAAAATGAATAATAAATACCTCATGTCAGATCTGAGACACGTGACGAGTCCCGAGTCTGTGAGGTGGTCCCTGCAATGCTCGATTCTCAGAATGGCGTGTAGACACCTCCTACATTCAATTCATTCAAATATCAAACAAATCACACATTTTTGAAAATATATAAACCAAAATAAATATACAAACCGAAACACCCTCAGTGGACCAACTTGCAACTAAATCACGCCATTGAGCCGGGATGACACCTCTCTGGACTTTTTCTAGAATGTCTGGGGCACCCACATTTGGTACCCAGTGGTCCCTCTTGACTTTTCCTTTATAGTATTTCCACATCTTACGGCATTTACTCATACACACTGGCCGAAACTCATCAAGACATACTTTCAAATTTTTCTATTAAAGAAAAAAATCACATATGTTATTATTGTTTATACATAGGGAATAAAGTAAAATGGTATTCTTACCTGAACCTCCCTCCAAAGATGATCTAATGTATCATGAGGGATAGAAGCCCAGTCACGCGTGGTCAATGGAAATCGATATGGATCACGTATTATATGACCCAACTGACGAATAAATTCAGGGTCATTCCATCCCACAGGATGAAATACCTCATCAAATGAAACATCAAAAGTCGTGTCAGAATTCAATGATAATATGCCACGACCAGGGCCTCTCCTGCGAGAGGAAGAAGCAGTCGGGTCTGATCCTGTTGAAAACAATTTTATATACAAATTGTCAGATGTTATATATATATATATATGTTTATTAATTACATAAAAAATAGAGACAATGACATTCCAACATACCTTGACCCTGAGACGCAGATGACTCAGATGGATGATGTGGATCTTCTTCCTCTTCCCCTGACATTCCTGCAGTAATGGAAAACATTAGTAAGGGGACTATCCAAAATGTCCAAATGATAAATTGGATTGTTTTTTAAAAAATAAAACTTGTACAATTGTTAATCAAACAAAAAGTGATTGAATAATTAGTTGGGAATGAATTTAAAGAATCAAAAATTTCACAAAACAAATATACAAATTATGTACAAAACCAATCAATGCATAACCAAATTTCAAATTAAATTAAAAAAATTCAAGCAGCACATGAAACAAATGAAGAATACCTCAATGGAAAGATACACCGAAAATAACATCAATATAACATGAGTTAAATCACCTTAAATAGTTATAACTAAATAAACTTCAAAAAGTGAGGATTAAAACTTACAAGGATTTATAAAATGTTTAGATAATTTATGATATCTTAGGCTGAATAGTGGGAAAACAATTATACCTTTCATTAAGCATGAAAATCGACCGTTTCTCCTTCAACAGCCGCTCTGACCCAATAAATATCTTCTTCACGTTGAACTACGGTATGTTGATCAAGCTGTTGGGAAACAAAAGGAAGAGTCTCGGGTTCATCTTGTTCAAATACAAACACTCCTCGCCGAGACATTCTGACAACAACTTGCCAACTTGGATTCGAAGGAAAAGTAACGAAGAATACTTGTTCCGCTTGTGATGTCAAAATGAAAGGTTCATTATCAACTCGTTCATTTCAGTATAACATATAGTTAAAATTCACCAATGAAAACTGATATTGATCGACCTTTCATCCACACACTAGATCAACCCAATTACACTTTAACAATATGTACTTCAACCCGTGTGTGTATACAAATTCAATGATGTCTATCAACTGACCATAGTAATAAACAGAATCGACAAATGGAAAACCGATGCCACTGTTTTGTGTTGACCATTTGTCGTCAACATCTTTAATGTGAAATCGAAAACCATTAGCATCTATAGATTTATAACGACGAGCCATTATAGATGGACCCTCAGCCAGTTGGATAAATTCTTCAGTTAGCGTGGGGTCCCCTAACTCCCTCAGCTTATGAACCTACATAATTCATAGAATTCAATAATGATATATGAAGAAAGAAATTAGTGTAATACTTCACTCATAATGAAAATCAATTTATACGTACATAATCCTTGAACCAATCATGAAATGACGCATAATGAGACTGTTGAATTTGCAACTCAGTCATACGATACATCTCTTCTTTTATCTCATTAATGTGTTTTCTGCAAATGATAACGCAATGATTAAATGATCAACTAATGCAAACAAAACATGTAAAAGGTAAACAATAAAAGTGATAAGATACTTACTGCATTAATGGTGCAACTGATGGAGTATTGAACAAGATATATCGATGCGCTTGCATCCACTCGATGTTTTCCATATCATATGTGGTTCCTTCTCCAACTGGACCATCCTGAATCCAAGAGGGCTTATCTAATTTTGTTTCAACATCCGTAAGATATTCTGTACAAAAAGTAGTACACTCATCCATCAAATAACCATTGGCTATTGATGCCTCCAGACGAGTTCTGTTGCGTACAAATCGTTTCAATGTACTCAAATACCACTCAATAAGATACATCCACCTGAATTGCACTGGACCCGCAGCCATTACTTCATCAGTTAGGTGCACTGTCAAGTGGACCATAACATCGAAAAATGAGGGGGGAAATAGTTTCTCAAAGTGACAAAGCGTAAGTACAATTCGGTCCTGTAAACTTTTTAAATCACTCATTCGTTGATTTCTTAAACAAATCTGTCTAAAAAAATTACTCATCTCAATCAACGGCTGAACAAAATTGGGGGATAAACAATCACAAATTGTGATTGGAATCAACTACTGAAGTAGTATGTGATTGTCATGACTTTTCAACCCTTTCAATGTCTTACTCGTCAGATTCACACACTTTGAAATATTAGAAGAGTAACCATCAGGGACCTTGAGCATCTTCAAAATGGAAAGAAATGTCTCCTTCTCCTTTGTAGTCATCGTATACTGTGCAACATGCATATATGCCTTGTTTTCCTCAGCTAACTGTAAATGCAACTGTTTCCTTAAACCCATTTCTTCCAAATCACGGCGTGCATTAACATGGTCCTTTGATTTCTCACTGACACCTAAAATGGTCCACAATATGTTATCACAAACATTTTTTTCAATGTGCATGACATCAAAATTATGCCTCAGCATGTTAGTTTTCCAATACGGAAGACAATAAAAAATACTTTTCTTTTTCCAATTGTGACTGCGCTGCCTACCCGCAGCTCGAATATTACGTACCGGAGGAGCCACCAAATCCTGAATTTCATATACCGTGAAGATGTTTTCTTCCTCAATCTGCGATAACATTTCGACTCCTGTCATGATCTTTGGTGCTGGGTTGAACTCTCTAGAACCATCAAATGACACTCTGTCATTTCTGAACCTGTGCCGAGGGGGGAGAAAACATCTGTGACCCATGTATGCCCATTTTTTGGAATGCTTAAGCCATACGGATTTTTTACTTTTGTTGCAACAAGGGCAAGAAAATTCCCCTTTCATACTCCAGCCTGATAAATTTGCATAAGCTGGGAAGTCATTGATTGTCCACAATAAAGCAGCCTGCAGTTTGAACATTTCATTCGTTTCACAGTCATAAGTCATCACACCATCGCCCCAAAATTCATTCAACTCATCAATCAATGGATGAAGGTAAACATCAATTTTATCCCCCGGACTTTTAGGTCCATCAATAAGAGTGGAAAGTAATATAAATTGTTGCTTCATACAAAGCCATGAAGGAAGATTATACGGAACCAACACCACAGGCCATGTGCTATGAGTTGCACCAACCATAGACTTGAATGGATTGAAACCATCTGCTGCCAATCCCAATCAGACATTACGAACATCTTTGGAAAAGTCGGGATGTATCTTATCAAAATCCTTCCATGCATGAGAGTCTACCAGGTGGGTTAACATATCACTTTCATAAACTCTTTCTTCATTCCATCTCATTAAATTAGAAACTTCAGATGACATAAAAAATATTTTCAACCTTGGTTTAAGGGGAAAGTAACACATTTGCTTTACGGAAATCGGTTTCCCTTGTATCACAATCTAACTTTGATGAGTCTGATTTCCCCTGTTCTCTTTCCACCTAGAAGCACCACAAACCGTACAAATATTCAAATGGGAAGTTTCCTTTCTAAACAACATACAGTTGTTTGCACATGAATCTATGGTCTCATATGTAAAACCTAAGTTCTCTGTCAGCTTACGAGCATGGTAATACGACTCAGGAATCTTAGCATTGACAGGAAGAACCTTTTTCAATAACACCAACAGCATGTCAAATGATGTGTCTGACCAATGATTCAAAGTCTTCAAATGAAACAACTCCACGATAAACGACAATTTATTTAAAGAAGTACATCCTGGATATAATTCTGTTTTTGCATCATCAATTGCTTCATAAAACCTCCTCGAATCATGATCTGCACCAGAGCAAAGATTTATCTCACCGGTCTCAAGATTCTGGATGTCAATGCCTTCAAGATCCAACCCACATACCATTTCAGTAAGCATTTCATGCATTGGATCATTCATCCTTGCATCAACATCCATCTGAACTGTATCCGTATTTTCACAACGAACATATTCTTCTCCATGATGAGTCCAACTCTTATAATTTTTCAGAAATCCATTAAAGAATAGGTGCTCCCTCATAGTATCTCGTGTGAATTGATATCTGTTAGCACATTTTCTATATGGACAACTAATATAGTCACTTTCAAATCCTCTGGTGAAGTCAATAAACTGCATAATGCCATTGAAATACTCTCTAGACGTTCGATTTGGAAGATCAATCCAACTCTTATCCATAATAAGATCCCTATAACAAACATTTACATAAGACTTATTACATTTTCATTTTTGATATCAAATATATTTAAAATAAATACTAACTAATTGTTTATGAACCATTTATAAAATAATAATGTAAGTGAAAGCCCATGTCATACCTGATTGTGCTACAAACCTGGAAGGGAGGGGAGCCGACGACGGTGCTTTGAGGGAGAGGAGCGGTGGGGAGCTGGAGACGGAGCTGGTGCGGCGAGGGAGGGGATGGTGAAGGAGGGGACGGGTGGCGGTGGTGCGGCGAGGGAGGGGACGAAGAAGAATGGGACGAGGGTTGGCGGGGTGCGGGGGGGGGGGGGGGGTGTTCGGGGTGCTGGGGGGAGGGACGAGGGGGCGGAGGGCTGAGGGCGGAGGTCGGAGGTAGGAGGGGCTGGAGGCCGAAGGCCGGAGGGCTCCCGAGGGCTTCCGGGCTGCCGGAGGCGGGTGGTGAGAGGCCGCAGGGTAGAGGTCGGCCGGAGCCGGAGGGCGGAGGGTGGCCGGGGAGGGAGGGGCCGGAGGAGGGCGGCCGAAGGGCAGCCTGAGGGCTTCTGGAGGGCTGCCGGAGGCGGGTGGCGGGAGGCTCGAGGGCAGAGGGAGGTCGTAGGGCGGCTGCCGGGCGAAGGGCGGCCGGAGCCGGAGGGCGGAGGGCGGCCGGAGGAGGGTGGGCCGGCGGAGTGCGGTCGGAGGGCAGCTGGAGGGCGGCCGGAGGGTGGCCGGCGGAGGGCGGGGCCGGCGGAGGGCGGGGCGGCGGAGGGCGGGGCGGCGGAGGGCGGGGCGGCGGAGGGCGGGCCGGCGGAGGGCGGGCCGATGGAGGGCGGGCCGGCGGAGGGCGGGGCAGCGGGGAGGGCACGCGGCGGCGGCGAGGGGGGGGGGGTGACGGGGGGGAAGGGTTCGGGGGGGGGGGGGCACGATCAAGTGGAGAGGGGGGGGGGGGGAAGCCCCTTATTTTTTTTAATGAGGCTTAGCGACCGCCAATGGCGGTCACTATAGGTAACAAGGCTCAAATGCCCTGTTTTCTAGTAGTGTCGATTGTCACCCTAATTTTTTTTTGAATTTGAGCTACTCTTATTTTTTATTGAATTAATATAACCTTCTCTACCATTTCCTAAACTAAATTAGGTCCAAATAGAATTATTTCCCCAAATTAATTCTAGTTTGTTATAGTTCTATGATTTTTACTATAGAGGGATTCATAAGGATCCATCTAAATACTGGAGGAAAGATATTATTGTAAGATAATTCAACCAAAGGAAGGTGTTGATCCCAACCAACTCTGAAATATATTAGATAAATATCTCAACATTTATTATAGAGTTTGAATGGTCCTCTCAGAATGACCATTTATCTAAGGATGATAAGTAGTGTTAAAACTTAACTATGTTTCTAGAGCCTGAAGAAGACTTCTCTAGAACTTTGAGGTAGACCTCAGATCACAATCAGATACAATAGAAAGTGGTACTCCATACAATCTTACCACTTCCTTAATATATATTCTAGCAAGTTGATCAAGAGATAAATATTTTATGATAGCAATGAAGTGTGGAAACTTTATAAGGAAATAAACTATAACCCATAAAACATTATGGCCTTTAGATATTTTGGGAAGTTCGAAGACAAAATACATATTGACGTTTTCCCATTTCCATTCTAGTATGGTTAATGGTTGTAACATCCCCTTAAATATTCATCTGTCATCACTAAATTACTAACAAACCAAGAACCAAGAAACATACTCTTTAATATCTCTCTTCTTTATATCCCATCGTAAATACTCTTTCAGGTATTTATACATCATGGTTCTTCTAGGAGTAATAAAGAGTGATGGATAATGAGTCTCATCCAATAGCTCATTCATTAAATCTAGTATGATAGGGATACAAACATAGTTCCTAAACATTATTATTATGTCACAATCAAAGTTTAACTTAGAGACATTTCTCACATTATTTTTCAGCTCTACATCTTCCTTATGTTTCTCCTTAATATTAACTTGTGTAGATGGTTGAGCATTCATTTGAAGAAGATAAGATTTCTACCTTTCCTTTAAGAGTTCTAGATCCATCCTTTTCAAATCCATAAATATCAGATATTTTTTTATCCTCATCATAGATAGGATAACATGGTATTTTCGAATCAAAGTAAAAAAAAATATAACCCCTCTTATAAAAAATTAATTTCATTATAATTTCATAAATTTAAAAAAAGTAAACAGTATTTCCACTTAGTCTAATCATATACAAGACTACCCAAAAGAACAAATGAATATATATTACTAAAAATATAAACTAGATTTGAGACACCTATTGGTCATTTATCTTAATTTATTCCCCAAATCACTCATAAAAAACATATCCCCTTCCCTCAAATATATCTGTAATCATAAAATATACATGCACAAAAAGGTCTACATGAAACACGTGAGTACAAATAAATAGTCCACCACTAATGGTAACCCAAATAATATCATTTCTCATGAGAACACATCCCATACCCTTCTCTGATGTATCATTATAGATCACAAACCTTTATCCACTATAGGGTAGTGTGAGCACAGGTACACTGACTAATATTCTTTTAGTCTCCTTGAAATTCTCTTCAAATTCCTCTATCCATATGAACTTAACTCCTTTATGAGTCAACTTGGTGAGTGAATTAGATAATCATGACAAATATTTCACAAAATGTCAATTATATCCATCTATACCAATAAAAGTTTGGATCTTAGTTACTGTTGTTGGTCTAGGACAACATTCAATAACTACCATATTTGATGGATGCACATATATACCTTATTTTGAGATTATGTGTCCCAAAAACGAAACTTTATAAATCCAAAATTCACAACTGGTATATTTTTCATAAAGATTCTTCTTTATCAGGGTCTTTAGTACAATCCTCAAGTCATTTTCCTGTTTTTCCTTTAACTTGGAATATATAAGAATATCATCTATAAAGAATACCAAAAACATATCAAGATAGTATTTAAAGACTCTATTCATTAAATCCATGAAGATAGTGGGTGCATTAGTAAGACCAAAATGAGTCACTATAAAATCATAGTGTCCATACATTGTATAGAATTCTTTCATAGGTATATCCTCCTTCTTAATCCTCAATTGATGATATCCATGATGAAGAAAAATCTTGGAAAAGTATTGAGCTATGTGTCGTTGATCAAATAAGTCATCAATATAGGGGATATGATGTTTTTTCTTCATAGTGTTCTTGTTTAGTTCTCAATAATCAATGTAGAGTCTCATTTATCCATCCTTTTTCTTATCAAATTGAATTGGTTCACCCCAAGGTGACACACTAGGTTGTATTAATCCGTTTTCAAGATTATCTTGTAATTTATTCTTTAATTCCTACAACTCAATTGGGGCCATTCTATAAGGATTCTTTGAAATAATAATAGCATTGAGAATGAATTCAATTGAAAACTCTACTTCATGATTCATTGGAAGACCTTGAAATTCATCTAGAAGGACATAGAAAAACTTCTGTATAATAGGTGTATCATTAATGGTGAGTTTATCTCCAAACATATGAGATAAATAACCTTCATTTATAGGAATTAAGACCCACAAGATGTAAGTAATTTACATTGGAAGTTTATATTCATCATTTCATTAGTAGATGATTATAGATTAATTGGGAATGTGAAACATGACTGACCTTCCTCAAAAATTAATATGGGATTCATACAGATAAATCAAATACATGACAATAATCATATCGAATTCAATTATTGGTAGAATCACGAGATTTTTATGAATCACTTTCCCAAAAACTTTAATCGGAGATGAATTATGAAATTGTGATGTGACCATTGTTTAATTATGAGTTTTCATAGAAAAATCAACATCTAGTTTTTGAGTTGATATGGTGATAACCATAACAAATTATTTAGAAATTAACGAGTGGGTGGATCCAGAATAAAAAAAATTAACTACATTAGAGTTAATATAAGTGTACCTTTCACCAATTCATTGTCATATTCCACATCACCAATAGTGATCACATGAATTTTTCCTTTATATTTGGCCTTAATAGGTTGATAACATCATTCATCATCGATATCCCTCTGATTTGGGGATTGGTAAGCATAATGCAAATTTTACTTTCACTTAAAGCATTGAAGTGTGGAAAGTGCATTTTGTGATCATTTTTCTCTATTCACATTATTAGTTAAATTCTTCATATGACTTTGGAAATTAATTTCTCAATTACCCTCCCATACACACTTAAAAAATTTACTAGTCGCCTTAATATATTTTACTCCATTTTTATTTCCGCACTTGGAGCATAAAAGAAAATATCATCTTCCTTTAAACATGGTCACTATATTTTCCCTCAAATTCCAATTTTCTCTTATTATTGAACCCATAAGATTGATGGGTGACTCAAATATCCATCTCAACCTTGAGATAAAATAAAAAAATTTATTTATAGATACTTAATTCCTTTATGGATAATTTCTTTCGAAGACTTAGCTTTAAGAAACTGATGAATCGATCAACCTTACTTTCAAGGGGGTGATAATTTCAGAAGTGTGCCTTGAAATTCATGTAAAATTTTCTTCCAAGGTACCAACAGATTCATCATATTTTTTCTTAAGATCCAGGATCTCATTATAAATCTTCATACAAAGAATATAAGGATATTAATTATTAAAAAAATAAGTTCTTGAACTCATCACATTCCATGGAGTCAATTTGATATCGTTTCCTTTTATTCTGGATATAATTACACCATTGATCTAATTCACCTTCCAAGTGATAAACTACCAAAATTACTTTCTCATTTTCTTAAAATCAGAGAGTAGAAAATATCATTACAGTGGTATTGATCCATTTCCTATCCACTAGTGGATCATAAGACCCACTAAAAAAATGTGGATGCTTCCTCGTGAAGGACTTAACATAATTTTTCCCTCTTTTTATCATTTTGAAGTCTAGTATGAATAATATCTTGAGAAAATTGTGTGAGGAAAGAAAAAATATTTTTCATTCTATATCCCATAACATTTGGTTTATTAAGAGGGAAATCATTGCATTTCCCATCGCATTCAACCTTAAAAAGGTTCTGTTGGGTTTCAAACATTGATTAAAACTAAAAATCATTGTGTGAGAAACTCTAATAATAATAAAAGGAAATTGATTAAAGAATTAAAATTTATGACACCTTAGGTTTAATCCTAGGTTATTCATGACCATTACCAAAACTATAGGATTTTATCCTATACTTAGACTTATCCTTAGGGTTCCCACTGAGGATTTCTCATCATAGTTTCCAAAGGTTAACTAAACCTTTCTATAATACCAACTATAATGGACCTAAATTTTACATGTAGATATTATATCTTAATAGATTAATATTTATTAGATTACATAACATAACCACATCAGAACTGTATAGGTTTAGTTTCTTTGGAAACTTGGAGACACAAACAACTGGTTCATAAAACATCTATTATGTCTCCCTTATATTCCTTCATAAATAAAACCCTTTTTATATATCATACTTAATACCTTTCTTCATATCATGGGGAAATGAAACATATGAAAAGGGTGAGTTTAGATGCCTAGTAAGGAAATGATAGGGAGATATTATAACATAACTATGAAGGCATAAAAATGTAAACAAAACATTTGAAATTTATATCCTACATACCAAAGATAATGATATTGTGTCATGAAAATAAATATAGAAGTTCATAAGACATGAATCATAAAATATTAAAAGAACATATTCCATGATAGAATAACATAAGACAATAAATTTTGGCATACAAATAAACATAGGAAATAATTTCCATATTTTTCAAGGCTCATTTCCAAGACCATAATAGTGTACAAAGTCCTTTACTGAACCAGGTTCACTCCCCATTCTATCCATGTATTACTTAAATGAGTTTAATACTCATTCTAGTCATTTATATCCCATAAGATATAAATATTTAACAAATTTATTATAGGATGATATAGGTCCCACAATTCACATAATGAAAACCATACATATTTGTGCCACATTAACATAAATCATTTATTAAATCTTTACTTATGAAAAGAAACAGGTTTCATAAACTTTTCATCATTTTATAACCCATAAAATAGTAGAGGAATTCATAAAAATTATGCCATCATTAAAATAAACCATAAAAATAATGAATAAGGATGTTAAACAAGTATTGTATCCTAATAAATCATAAGTAACATCAAATAATATCATCTTACCTATAAAATTATTTTTAAATATCACTTGAAATAATTCTTAAGAAAAATATCCTTTCCATTTTGAAAACATTTTTTATAGCCACACAATTAAAAAGGAAAACATTTTATTTGAAAATAAATTCGTAGTCTTGAAAATTAAGTTTCAATTAATTAAGGAATTATGAAATAAGAAAATTTTGTTCGTGTCGTATAAGTTAAAAAACATTAGTTTTGTATTTTTTCTTTCAAAAAATACACAAAGTACCTTGTTTGGAAAATAACAAAAATATTCTTTAAAACTATTTACACATGGATAAAAATGAATTTAAAAAATTGTATACGAATAGTAAAAATATTTTTCTTAATATTTTTAGGAAATATGGACATGTAATAAAAATATTCCCTAACAAATACTTACACATAAACAATCCCGAATAATATTGATATTGTGAAATTAACCCTTACCTTAGGTCAAATTTCATTTGTATGTATTTGAAACTCATGTATAATAGTTTAAATAATGTTATTAATTTATTATCGAACCATATTAATATTTATTATATCATATATGATCCTATTATATCATCTTATCACTCATTTGTTTATAATATTTTATTATTACCCTTCTTTCAAGTGTTAATTACTTCATTTCTCTATGCATGTTTTGTCGTATTAGTCTTGATTCTTGTGCATAAGATATAGTTACATCATCTCCAGATTTATATTAAAGTAAAAAATGTAATATTTATTCATTATATATATTTATATAATCATTTTTAAATGCTGAGTATAGAAAATAAGCTGTATCACATCGTGGAGACGATATGTGATACGTACACATGAGTGATGGTATTATTCCCTAAATGGTGAAATGGGAAGAAAGTGAATTCTATATTAATTTTTTTACAGAATAAATATAATGTTATAATTATCATATATATATATATATATTATTTTTATCACTATACCCATCCAAGTAAAGTGGTGATGAAAAATAAATTAACCCACAGTGTGAAGACGGTAAGTCGTACGCACACACACGTGATGTTTTCGTTTTTAATTGGATGGATAAAAGGTAGAATATTGTTGTACCATAATAATAATAACATCTTAGAATATATATGATTCTTTATTTTCTAATTTTGAATGGGAACAATATATGAATATTAATTAGAATAAGAAATAAACTTGAAAGAGTCGGTAAAGATGATCTCCTCTTCTTCGGTGAACTTCCTTTAGACATCCTATTAGGGACACTAGGGTTGGTATTTTGAGAAGTAAGTAACCTATATAATGTGTCTAGGTAAGTTTAAAAGATAAAATTTTAGGTTATATTGGTGCATTAAGGCTAAAATTTATGCGAAGAAGTGAGGGAGGATGTGTCCTTTTATAATTGAAGTGAGGGGTACTTTTAGAATTTCTCAAAATATTAAATTATAATAAATTTATTTTTTATTGAAATACCACAAAATAGACATATATTATAATATAAGATAATATAATGTTGTAATATCATCCACCAATAGATTTTAGAAAAGTTTTGGTATTATTTTAAACCTTATCATTTTGATTAACCCTTAGTTAACCTATTTTAATTTTAACTATGGTAACAACTTATTTAATATTAAAAGGTTGTAATTTTTACTTACGTGATGTAAAATGGACCATAAATGAACAATATATGTCATTTTATACCATATTATAATTATTTTGTATTTTAAGAGATATTTTATTATTTTTAAATAATTTAATATATTATTATTTTCATAAAATATCATTAGTGTCAGTTTTTTCCACTATTTACTACTTAGAATTTTAAAAATTTTAATATAATAAGTTAACTCAGAACCAAATATTTTATTATATCTCTAAGAGGTCAATATAATCTAAAAAATTCTTTGATCACATTAATGATCTCAAATTATATTTATTTTAGTATTTTTAATAACAATTATTTGATATTTCCATTATTAAAATAATTACCGCATCAATGTTGTGTAAGAATTTAAGGTAAATAATTATTCACCTAAAATTATAAATAAATTAGAATGATATATATAAATATTTTATATTTCAAAAAAATATATTTATTATTGAATATTTCGGTTAACCCTATATTAAAAAATATTATACTTATCAAAATAAGAGTGTGACATTTTGTCACTTTCTTTGATTTTAATGATATCTATGTCATTTTCGTGGAAAAGTTTCCATTGAATGATTTAATTTACAACCTTAGGTATTAAGTTTCTAATTTTATTCATATAATGATATTTGAGAATGTTTTTGGGTAATTTTATAGTCCTTAAAATTTTATTTTTAACCAAAATTACCTAGTTTACCCTTTACCATGGTAACAAAATTTACCAAGGCTACTATTTATATTGAAATAAATAAAAGGAAAATATTTAATAAATTTGGAAATTATGAATTAAAATTTTGTATTCATTTTTTAATATTCAAAAATAAATATTTTTTTAGAATTTAATTTGAAATAAAACTGAAAAAATGCCATGAAAAGCATTTTTTTCAAAAAAAATGCCCATTTTAATCATAAAATGTTTTCATAATAAATTAATTTATAAAATAATTTCAAAAAAAATTATTTGATTATTAAAAATTAACTATTTATAATTTATAACTAATAAAAAAATTACCTTTTTAATACGTTAAAAGACAATATATTTTTCAATAAAAATCATTATTTTCACCATTCCTTGAAAAAAATGTCTTCAGATAATTATATAAAATCATTTTAAGATAATTTTGTCATGATGAATTAAAAATTGAAACTAATTTTTTCAAATCTATTTATATAACTTCTAGAAATTAACATTTCCTCATAAAAATAATAAAAAATAATTTTTAAAGAAAATATATTTTTTATGAATAAAGAAAATTCACTAAAAATTGTGTGATTATTTTCTAAAAACATACCAATACATTCATATTGAGTTGGAACTTTATATTTATTTCATATATTTTTTATTCATATTTATTACATCCAATTTAATGTCTAGGTTATAACAAATATTTTGAACTAATAATATTTTAATAGTGTCTTGTGGTTCATTAAAACTCGGTGTTGCGTGCAATTCAAGCTATCAAAGAAATCAAGTTATTTAAAGAGAAATATTTCATAAAAATATACAAGTGTTAAAGTGAGGTCTTTTAGACCTAGTTCATCCCATTACTCAATTTGTTAAATTGTATGTTTCATGATTTAATGGTGTGGTTGAGTTCTTTGGGAGTTATTATTGACTTCTTTGGATTGATTATTACCTCGCTTGGTGGAATAGGTGTATTGTGGTACAAATTCTATTCCATTATCAATTAAAGTTTTAAATCATGATTACTTGAATGTTTAAATTCATTGATTTGATATAAAATGATAGTATTAAATGAATTGAAGGTTATTTAGAAAGAAAAATAGGTTTTTACTTAGTTTCAATTGAATACAAAGTGTTAAATTTTTTATTAATTAGCTTACAACTCATTTACTTTACCATGTGCACTAGAAGTTTAATAAAATTCCCAAATGGTCATTATTAAATAATTTTTTATATTTCAAGTTTTTTCATCTCTAAAAAAGTTTTTATATTCTTCTTTCAATCTATTATAGTGGACATTATTCAGTTAAAAGTGTCCATATGATTATTTTTAATGAATGTTTGAAAGTCCTAGTTCACACTTTAAAATAGAAGTTTCTTAATGAAAATTCCCTTGGAATATGAACCTAGTTTTGTTTATTTAAAATACGAATTAGAGTTCCCTTGGTATAATACATGTTTATTATATTGATGATTTTTTTAGTAAGAAGTTATTCATAAGTGAGGTTATCAGGGGTGTGACATGTTTATGGTTTCTAAATTTTGTATTAAAAGATGAATTTATATCCATATTTTGTTTGAAATGAATTATTAGGTCACCCTAATTTTATACAGCATTAAAAATCAAAACTTGCTATTAGATATTTATATAACATGTGTTGTACTAGTTTAGGATCATGCACTTACTGTTGTACTATAATATAGTGTTCATTCTATTTTGGGATTATCCTGTCGGTTAGGATGTTTAGGGAATGACTGGGCATTAGGGTTGTTGGATTGAACCAGTTAAAAATATTTGAATGGATCATGTTATGTTATGATACAGTTTTTCCCCATAACTCAGAGGTTTCTATGATAACTGGAACATTAATAAATTGTATTTTATATATTTCTTTTATTATTGTGATATTTGGATATCCATTTCATTACATTTCCCATAATATGTTGTTTCTATTGTTATTGTTTTGGTAATTATTTCTTCTAGCTGACTTAGTGTTTCTTTTGTAAAAATAAACTGATGAATTTATATTTTGGATATAGTTGGTAACATTTTTCTTTTCTTTTTATCAAATATTCAAAATACTAACTCTTATAATTTTTTTTACCTCTATAGCTAAAATAGTATTGTGATAATGAAAAGGGAAACATACTGTTATTGGATTTTTATCTAAAAATAAAAACCTATATATTCTAAATAATATTTTAAACTAGCTTGAAATATATATTTTATTTAAAGTCATTTTGTGGGGTTTGGTTTCTTTTGGAATACCTACTAGGTTCTTTCTCGTGACTATATATATATCTTTTAGTTTCAGTTTTAGAATCAGGTCACTCATGGAGCTGTTGTGGTACTATGGTTGGATGGTAACTTGTGAAGTTATGTGGAGACTAGGTTTGATATTGTATTAGCTTCATCAGTATTTTTTTGTATAATTCTAGTGGAATAACATTATATAAAATTATAATTTTAGTTTTGTGTATCCTTTTAGATATATTCTAATTCATTTGTTATACCATGTTTAGTATTTATTATTTCTAAAATTGTTTATTTAATTTCACATGGATCGATGATGTATAGAGTGTTCATGTAGTACATGTAGATAGAATATCCATGTTAAATATTATTATTCTTGAAGAAATCATTCCCATTGGTTATAATTTTAATCCCTAGTTCATGTAACCAGCCCATAGGTATTAGGAATTCCACTTGGGTAAGTCACATGCCAACTCGAGTGCCCAGATCAGGGGTGTCGCAGATTTTCATCATAATTTTTTTTATCAAAGTACCCTTTGTATTTGGGTGTGTATGGTATACTGGAGTTAATACTATCTAATCTCAATAGGTAGGATCTGCAAGAGTCCAACTATATAGAAATCCTGATTTTCTTACATTACTTTTAACCTAATTTTAATGATAAACAACATAAAAACATTACACAATGAGGATACAAGAATTTAGTGTCTTGGGAAAACTAGGACCAACATAACATTTACAACATAAATCATAACCATTTATTTAATTCCTTCTTCTCTAGATTCTTATTGGTTCTTTTTTAATCCTTAGTACATGTAGACACCTGAGGATAAACATCAAAAAGGGGTGAGCTAAAATCCCAGTAAGAGGAATGATAAGAACATGAAACAATGTAACATGGGGTGAGCATAATCATAACATCCTTTATATAATATCATGGAATGTGGAAATGTATAAAAATGAAACATAATTTATTAGTGGTTTACTACCACATATATTTGTGAACAAATATATCATCATGTTCATGCATCATTTCACTTTAACTCACGATATTCATCACTTTACCCAATTAATTGGAGTTCTGTATAATTCTGGGCACACCCATCACATTCAGACATGCATATTGTGCTATATAATTCTAGGCACACCCATCACATCATAACATTTACAGTATCATGCATGACACATAGAAAATATTTCAAACCTGAATATAAAATAACCCCTGGAAAGAAATGGATTTCACATCATAAAACATACATTCATAAAAATTTGGTTCTGAAAATAAATAGGGAATATCATTCTTAACATAGAACCATTAACCTTGAGTGAAGAGTGAAAAAATCATCAAGAAGTAAAAAGGGGGTGTTTATTTGAAAGAATAGTTCTTTTAGAAAACATGGTATTTTTTATAAAATCAATTAGAGAACATGTATATCCCAGAAAAGGTAAGATAATAATGAATAAATGATTTTTAAGGAATATCCATACTGAAAATGGTTTTAAGAGGGAAACCCCAAAAAAAGAGAGTTCGATTCAAGAATTTCCCCTTACATTGTGTTTGAATGCTTTATTCACTTTGAGTGAATACGATTTGTACCTTTTATGACTTCATTTTCCTACTCAACTTCCATAGAAGTGACGGAATAAGCCTTCTCTTGTTACTTTGGCTTTGGTGGATGCTAATGCTTATTACCCTCGATGGCTTGAGGTTTAGTTCACTATCTTGCATATTTCCCATGCTACATATAGTTGTAGAATTAAACCATGGGTGGAGATTTCCTTTATTCCACCACATTCTATTTCTTTATAATTTCTTTTTGACATTAAATAGTTTTTTGTCCTTCTCTACCATACATGAAACATTTCCCCATCCCTTTGAGTAAATTCTAATGATGCTTATTACCACATTTTTGGCATGTGGGCGGTTAAGTTTTCTTCCCTACTTTATCATTAGAACCTCTGTCTTGAAACTCCACCTTTTTTTCTTATGATCATATCCATGGGAACACTCTCCAAAATTCATATTTACTTTGAGATAACATCGAAAAACTTCATCATAACTCTCAAAGTCTTGAATTGTAGGAGCCTTTCGAAGGTGTAGTTTTAACCCACTAAAGAATCTTTCAATTTCTCTATAATTATTGATAACAAAACCTAAATTTTACCTTAAAATCCTTATGAAATTCACTTCTTAGGCCATGAAATATTCTAATTACTTTTTCTTTAGCTCTATGAATTATCTCACCATATTTGTCTGAAGAGTTCTTGGGAAATACTTGTTAAGAAACATGATCTTAAAGTCTTACCATTTCATCTCTTCAATTTCATCAGTTGACTTGGTGTTATTAATCAAATCCCGCCACTAATTGACCTCTCCATCTAGATGATAAATGAATAGAATCACCTTCTCCATCCTAGAATAGTGAATCATAGAAAAGATCTTTTCCGTGGAGTTGAACCACTATTTCACAACTAGTGGATCAAAATATCCACTAAACATTGATGGTCGTTGCCGCATAAAACATTCGATATCCAATTTCTCCCTCTTAGGTAAAAGAGGAAGTTCAAAATTATTCAGTTTATTATTCATAACCTGAGATAGCTATGTATGAATCACTATGAAGTTTTTAAATCCCCCTCCCAAAGTTCTGGGGATGTCGTTCAGGCAATCGTTGCATTAGCCCCCACACGGGTTGTTAGCCTGGTTTCTCATGGTTCCCTCCATTTTCTAAAATAATAAAGGTTAGAACAAAAAATAAGCCAACAATTCATGAATAAATAACTTATTAATTTGTGAAATTTACACTAAAATCATATATTACTAGGTCCCTATGTTTAGAAAAGCTTCCTGTGTGAATATTTGTACTTAGTATCATACTAGAGGTTTTATCTAGGGTTCACTAATCCTAATTCCCAAATTAACTAAAAATTTCATCTGATAACAAATATAGAAAACATACTTTTATTACATTAATTTTACATCATTTTAATGATAAATAATATAAAAACATTACACAATGAGCATACAACGGTTTAGTGTCTTGGGAAAATTAGGACCATGCATAACATTTATAACATAAAGCATAATTTTTTTTAATTCATTCTTCCCTAGATTTTTATTATCCCTTGTGTAATCCTTAGTACATATAGTCACCTAAGGATATACATAAATAAGGGGTCATATAAAATCCTAGTAAGAGGAAATATAAGAATATGAAAAAATGTAACATGGGGTAAACATAATCATAACATCATTTATATAATAGCATGGAATGTGGTGAGGAATAAAAATAAAACATCATGTCTTAGTGGTTAACTACCACACATAGTTGTGAAGAAATATAGCATCATGTTCATGCATAATTTCAATTTAAATCATGAGATTAATTACTTTACCCAATGTATTGGAGTGCTGTATAATTCTAGGAACATCCGTCACATTCAAACATTTATATTGCGCTATATAATTCCAGGCGCACCCCTCACGTCATAACATTTACATTATCATGCATACCACATAAAAAATATATAAAAATTGAATATAAAATAACCCATGGAAAGAAATGGGTTTCCCATAATAAATTATACATTCATAAAAATTTGGTTCCCAAAATAAAGAGGGAATATCATTATTGACATAGAACCATTAACCTTGAGTGAAGAGTGAAACAATCTCCGAGAAGTAAAAAGGGTGTGTTTATTTGAAAGAATAGTTCTTTGGGAAAACATTGTATTTTTCATAAAATCAATTAAAGAACATTGATATCCTATAAAATGTAATATAATTATGAATAAATTATTTTTAAGGCATATTCATACTGAAAATGGGTTGAATAGGGAAAACCCAAAGAAAGAGAGTTGGGTTTGAGAATTTCCCTTACCTTGTGTATGAATGATTTATTCACTTTAAAGTCCTATATAATGAAATTATATTCATTAATTAACAATTAAATATAATTTAATACATAAATTTTATTCATTATGGTTTCATTGAGTTCTTTTATTGGCTTTTCTATGAGTTATAGAGTTTAAATTCATTGTTCGGGAGTGTTCCTTTTCATAGTTTTCATGAATGGTTCACTTGTACACATGAATGGGAGTTTGTGTAGAATAAGGATAAACATAAAAAATTTATATTATATGTTATTAATAATCTTATAAGAGTATAAATTACCTTATAATGAATTTGGTAATATATCATGAGGATGAATCATTAGTTATAATTTTAATGATAAACACTTGGATTAATTTGGTAGTTTTTCTCACAATGAACTTGTTTTATATTATTATTTTATATCATGAGTGTATAAGGATTATAGAACATCACATAAGATAAAATAAATATATTAGGATCTGGTTAAACCATTAAATTGGTTTCATGACTAGTCTCTAAGATGGTAATACAAATTGAAAACCCGTCATCCTTGAATGTGTTCAATTAACACATCTCACACTGTCTTTTCATTTATAGTATAAAAGGAGAGGGAAGGTTATATTATGATGAAATATCCCATTATAATAATATAATTTCAGTAAACACATGTTACTGGAGTTATAATGCCATTTGGGTGAAATTATGCGAGGAAATAAAGAGAAAAGAAAGGAACTTGAAAGAAAATAAAAGAATCAGAAAGAGGAATTTACCTCTTGAGTTTATCTCCTTTTAGAGTATATTTAGGAGAGAGGATTTGGTCTTTTGAGGAGAAAAAGGGCTGATAGACGTGGATAAGGATCTTGGGAGGATATTTGGGTATAATTTAGTTAAGTCTTGAAGCTTGAGAGGTGTGAATAAATGAGGGTGTGAGGGGTGGTATTTATAGTGGAGGGGAGGAGGGTTTTATTAATATTATATTCGTTAATTTATTATTTCTCTACAAGAAAAAAGTAGTGAGGATTATTGTGAATAAAAATAGTAATAAGTGCATGTTATTTCAAAACAATGTCCATTTACATATTCCAGTACTAATGCATGATGTTGAAATTCATTTATTTCACATATTTGTAAATTAATGAATTTCACTATTCACCAAAAATTAAAGTATTTCTAAAAAATCTCAAAAATTCACCTTAACTATTTTTAGACATTTAGAATCATAAAATGAATTTCATTTTATGAAAATAATTTTTTAAATATGATTAATTTAATTTTTAATTAAAATCATAATTTACTTGAAAAATATAAATTTTAAAATTAAAACTGCTTTTCTAACACTTCAAAAAATTGATTAATGTATCATAACATTATCTTAAAATCACAAGACATAAAAATAATAGTTTATGAATAAATTTTATAAAAAATATTTTTTCTTTTATATTATTAAATTAATCATTAAATATTTATGACTTATAAAAATACCAACACTATAATAGAATTATACCATATTTCCACTTATAGGATGGATAAATTTTATTTATACTATTAGTGGTAAGATTCATATTCACATGTCCATATTACTATTTATAAGGGTAAAATTACTATTCATAAGGGTATGTTACTATTAACCATTAATTTATGTTTACCCTATCGGACTCCAAAAAACTTATTGATCACAATCGTGTATGTCATAATTTCAAAATTCAAAATACAGAATTGGAAAATTTATGTTTAGAGATCACATAGAAGTTAATTTAAGCATGATGTGAAATTTTGTTTCATAATACGATTATATATAATTATTACATTACTACATGAAGGGATAAATTTCATTGATAAAAGTTTGAGTCATTACATTCTTCCCTCCTTTTGAAATTTCTCCCTTGAAATTTCATTTAACATAAACATGTGAGGGTACTTCTACTTCATCAAATCCTCTAGTTCCCAAGTTTCTTCTTCATACTTTTGGTTTCTCCACAACACTTTGACATAACTGGTTGTCTTGTTTCGTAGAACGTTATCTCTCTGGTATATAATCTTTACAGGCTACTCCTCATAAGATAAATTATCTTCTAGCTATACCTCCTCTGAGTTCAATACATGTGAGGGATTTAGTATGTATATACTTAGAAGTGATACATGAAACACATCATTAACTTGTGGCATATTCAGTGGAAGTTCAAGAGGATAGGCCACTAATCCTATGTGTTCAAGGATCTTAAAGGGGCCAATGTATCTTGGGCTTAATTCCCTTTCTTTTCAAACCGTAGAACTCTCTTCCATGGTGATATTCGAAGGAAGAATTTATCTCCAACAATGAAATCCAAGTCCGTTTGTTGGTTGTCAGCATATCTATTTTTCTAAATCTAAGTAGATTTGATATGGTTCTATATGACTTGAACCTTATCTATCATCTCTTGGACAAGATCAGGTCCAATTAGATTTCTTTCTCCAACTTCATCCCAACAAGTTGGAGTTCTACATCGCTTTCCTTACAAAGATTCATATGGGTCTATCTAAATACTCAAGTGGAAGATATTTTTATATGAGAACTAAAAAAATGGGAGATACTGATCCCATCCACCTTTAAATCCTAAAGAGATGACTCTTAGCATGTCTTCATGCATCTGAATAGTCCTTTCATATTGGCCAACAATTTGGTGGTGATAGGTCGTGCTGAAATTTAATTCATTACACAAATCATGTTAGATACTCCTCCAGAATTTGGATGTGAACCTTGGATCATGATCAGAGACAATCAAGAGTGAAACCCCATGAAGTATCACCACTTCCTTCACATATATCATTTAATGTTGATCAAGCAAGATATCTTCCCAAATAGTGATAAAGTGGGCAGTCTTGGTGTGTCGGTCAACCACAACCCATATCGCATTATTTCCCTTGGACGTATTTGGGAGACCTGTGACCAAGTACATAGTGACATTCTCTCATTTCCACATGGGAATAGGCAATTGTTGTATCATCCACTTGGAATTTCTTCATAATGCTTTAAATTTCTGACATCTCTTAAACCTCAAGATATACTCATCAATATCCTTATTCAAGTTGTCCCACTAGAAGTGTTCTTGGTGATCACAGTACATCTAGGTACTCCCAAGATGGATAGGGAAATTTGACCTATGTTCATTATCCAATATCTCATTCTTCATCCCAGGTGATGAAGGCACACAAAGACTCATTACAAACTGAATCACCACATCGTCATCGATATGGAACTCTTGAAAATTCCCTTCCTTTATAGTATTCACCTTATTTTGTAGCTTCAGATCATCCCTTTGTGCCTCTTTAATATTCTCTTGGAAAGATGGTTAAGAAATCATTTGTTTAAGGTAATATGTATTCCCTACCATTATGATTTCCAAATCCATCTTTTTCATATCCATGAAGATAGGGTCTTTCTAAATCAGTAACATTGATAGAATATCATGTTATTTTTTACTTAAAGCATCATATACCTTATTCCCCATGCGAGGATGATAGTGAATAGAGAAATTATAGTCCTTGATTATATCTAACCATCTCCTTTGATTCTTTTTAAGCTTCTTTTGTGTTAATATATACATTAGGCTCTTGTGATCGGTATATATTTCAAAATTCTCACCATAGTGGTAGTGCTGCCAGATTTTGAAGGAAAAATCACAGTTTCTATCTCTAAATCATGCATCGAGTAGTTCTTCTCATGGATATTCAACTACCATGAGGCGTAAGAAATCAGATTATCATTTTTCATTAGTACACAACCCAATACTTTTTTTGAAGCATCACTATATGTCACAAAACATTCTCCAATCATTAGTAATGTGAGTACATGTGCAGTGATCAACCTTCTCTTTAGCTTCTTGAATCTTTCCTCACATTCATCTGTCTAGACATACTTCACCCCTTTCCTTGTTAACTTATTTAGCGGGCCTGACAATCGTAATAAAGGTTTCACAAGACATTGGTAGTACCCCACTAATCCAATAAAACTATGGATTTCTATGATAGTAGAGGGTCTGGGACATTCCTCATTCCCCTTTTTTTAAGGGTTCACAAAAATTCCCTCACTTGTGATCACATATCCCAAGAATGTGACTTGCTTCATCCAGAATTCACACTTGATGAACTTGGTGTACAACTTCTCCTGTATCAATGTTTCCAACCCAAGTATTATATATTCTTAATGTTAATCATTGATCTTGGAGTAGATGAGAATATCATCCATAAAACTACCACAAATTTTTCGAGGTAATATCTAAAGACTCTATTAATAAAAATGATGAAGATTTCAGGGGCATTAGTAAGTTCGAAGGGCATCCCCAGATACTCATAGTGCCCATAACTTTAATTGATGGTAGTATTCTGAATATCTTCCTTCTTAATATTTAGTTGATTATATCTAGAACTAAGATCCACCTTTGAGAAGTACTGGGCTCCTTGTAGATGATCAAACAAGTCTTTAATCCTTGGGAGAGGATACTTGTTCTTTATAGTGATCTTGTTGAGTTCCCGATAATTGATATACAACCGCATTGATCCATACTTCTTCTTCACAAAGATCAACGGTGCACCCCAAAGTGATGAATTAGGGAATATGAACCCTTTTTCCAAATTCTCTTGTAGCTGCTTCTTTACTCCTCCAGTTCGATATGATCCATCTTATAGGGACACTTTGAGAAAGAAGTAGCTCTGGGTATGAGTTATATTGAGAAATCTACCTCACAATCCGGGGGAAGTTTGGGTAACTCTTCAGGAAATACATCACTGTATTCCGTCATGATGGTAATTTTCTCTAGGTTTACACTTTCCTTTGAATCAACCATTTGAGCAAGGTACACCTCTTCACAAGGAATCAACACCCACACTGTTGAAGGATTTTTCAAATGATATTCATGATCTTCCTTTCATTTTTATAGAATCATGGGATAGTTCAGAATATGAAAAGATACTTCCTTTTCACAATAGTTGATATGTGCTCTATATAACGAGATCCAATTTATTCCCATTGTAGCGTCAAATTCTACTAAATGATGTAACATGAGATTCGTTGGAAGAATCTTCCCACATATGACAAAAAGAAAAGATTACAACACTTGGGTTGTAATGATTGCACCCCTAGGTCTTTTTAGGGATATATCTACTTCATGGATTCAGTGTTTCAATTATATAGTTCTAGAAAACTTGAAAGATATAAAAGAATGTGTAAAACTAGAATAAAATATGAATTTTTACATTCTTCAGTGAATATGATGTGTACATTGTATGAATTCATTTTCCTGCTCAACTTCCATAGCAGTGATGGAATAAGACTTCCCTCGTTCATTTGGGTTTGTTGGATACTGATGCTAATTAACCTTGAGGGCTTCAGGTTTAGTGCACTAGCTTGCATAGTGCCTATGGTCCCTACTATTTTTAGAATTAGACCATGGGTGTTGCTTTACATTCTTCCACCACATCCTTCCTTCTCATTTCTTTTCAACATTCAATATCTTGGTGGATTATCTACCGCACTTTAAACATTTTCCCATCCCTTTGAGGAAATTTCCACGACTCTTCTTTCCACATTTTGGCATGTGTGTGGTTGAGTTTTCTTCCCTCCTTTATCATTAGATCCTCCAGCTTGAAACTCCACCTTTTGTTTCTTATCACCATATCCATGGGAGCATTCTCCAAACTCCATCTTTACTTTGAGAGCACATCGAACAACATAGTCATAACTCTCAAAGTCTTGAATTGAAGGAGACTTTCGATGGTGTGGTTTTAACCCACTAAAGAATCTATAAATTTCGCTATCATTTTTTATAACAAACCCCGAAGCGTACCTTGAAAGCCTTGTAAATTCACTTTTTAAGCCATGAAATATTATAATTACTTTTTATTAAGCTCTATGAATTCTCTGTCCATATTTTTACAAAGATTTATTGGGAAATACATGTTAAGAAACATGATCTTAAAGTATTCCCATTCCATCTCTTCAATTTCGTCAGTCGGCTTGGTGTTCTTAATCAAATCCCACCACTGATCGCCCTCTACATCTAGATGATAAAAAACCCGAATCACCTTCTCCATATGAAAATATTTAATTATAAAAAAGATTTTATCCAGGGAGTTAACCCACTATTCCACAACTAGTGGATTAGAAGATCCACTAAAATCGGTGGTTGTTGCCGCATAAAACACTCGATATCCACTTTCTCCCTCTTAGGTGAAGGAGGAAATTCAAAATTATTCAGGTTAATATTCATAACCTAAAAGAATTGGGTAAGAATCACCATGAAGTTTTGATCTCCACCTCCCAAAGCATATGGGATGTCGTTCAGGAAATTGTTTCACTTGCCCTCGCATGGGTTGTTAGCCTAGTTTCTCTTTGTTCCAACCATTTTCTAAAATAAAAAAGTTTAGAAAAAAACATAAGTCAATGATTCATGAATAAATAACTTATTCATTTGTGAAATTTAAACTAAAATCATATCTAATGGGAAACCTATGTTTAGAAAAGCTTCTTGTGTTCATATTTGTACTTAGTATCATATTAGAGGTTTTCTCTAGGGTTCACTAATCCTAATTCCCAAATAAACTAAAACTTTCCTTTGATACCAACTATAGCGACCCAAATTTTTTTACATTACTTTTACATCATTTTAATGATAAAAAAACATAAAAAAATTACACAATGAGGATCCAATGGTTAAGTGTCTTGGGAAAACTAGACCATACATAACTTTTACAACATAAATCATGAACATTTATTTAGTTCCTTCTTAACTATCTTCTTATCAGCCCTTGTGTAATCATTAGTACATATAGTCACCTGATGATATACATCAAAATGGGGTGATCTAACATCCAAGTAATATAAAAGTTAAGAACATGAAAAAATGTTAAATGGGGTGATCATAATCATAACATCATTTATATGATATCAAGAAATGTGGAAATTAATAAAAATGTAACATCATGTCTTAGTGGTTAACTACCACAAATAGTTGTGAACAAAGATAACATCATGTTCCCACATAATTTCAATTTAACTCATGAGATTCATAACTTTACCCAATGCATTGGATCATTGTATAATTCCGGGCACACCTGTCACATTAAAACATTCATATTGTGCTATATCATTATAGGTGCACCTGTCACGTTATATCATTAACATTATCATGCACACCACCTAGAAAATATATCAAAATTGAACATAAAATAACCCATGGAAATAAATGGGTTTCAAAACATAAAGAATAAATTAATAAAAATTTTGTTCTAAAAATAAATAGGGAATATAATTCTTGAAATAAAACCATTAACCTTGAGTAGAGAGTGAAACAATCTTCAAAATGTAAAAACGGTGTGTTTATTTGAAAGAAGAGTTATTTTTGAAAAAATTGGATTTTTAATAAATTCAATTAGTGAAAATTTATATCTTAGAAAATTTAAAAAAATTATGAATAAATTATTTTTATGGAATATCCATACTAAATATGGGTTGAAGAGGGAAAACCCAAAGAAAAAGAGTTGGGTTCGAGAATTTTCCCTTACCTTGTGTCTGAACATTTTATTCAATTTAACATCCTATATAATGACATTATATTAATTAATTAACAATTACATATCCTTTAATAAACTTATTTTATTCATTATTCTTTCATTTAGTTCATTTATGGGCCTTTTTATGATTTATAGAGTTTAAATTCATTTTTCGGGAGTGTTCTTTTTCTTAGTTTTCATGAACAGTTCACTTTTACACATGAATGAGAGTTCCTGTAGAACATGTACAAGCATAAAAATTTTATATTATATGTTATTAATGATCTTAAATGATTGTAAATTCCCTCATAATTAATTTTTTTATATACCATGAGGATGAATCATTAGTTAAAATTGTAATGATAAACACTTGGATTAATTTGGTAGTTTTGCTCAAAATGAACTGGTTTCGTATTATTGTTTTATATCATGATTGTATAAGGATAATATAACATAAAATAAGATAATATAAATATATTATGATCTGGTTAAAAAATTAAAATGGTTTCATGACCTGTCTCTAAGATTGTAATGCAAATTGAAAACCCGTAATCCTTGAATGTGATAAATTAACACATCTCAAATGATCTTTTCATTTATAGTATAAAAGGAGAGGGAAAGTGATATTTAATGATATATCCCATTATAATAATAGAATTAGAGTACATGTATGTTAAACAAGTTATCATACCATTTAGGTGAAATTAGGTGAGGAAAGAAAATGAAAAGAAAAGAACTTGAAAGAAAATAAAAGAATCGGAAAGAGGAATTTCCCTCTTGAGTTTATCTCTATTTAGAGCCTCTTTAGGGGAGAGGATTTGTAATTTTGAAGAAAATAAGGGCTTTCGGATGTGGGTAAGGATCTTGGGGGGAGATTTGGGAATAATTTAGTTAAGTCTTGAAGCTTGAGAGGTGTGAATAAATGAGGGTGTGAGGGGTGGTATTTATAGTGGTGGGGAGGAGGGTTTTATTAATATTATATTCATTAATTTATTATTTTTATAAAAGACAAAATATAGCATCCCACCTTTTTATAACATAAATTTTCATTACATCTTACAAAATTGAGGATATTTAAGGTTTAGTGTCTTGGAAACCAGGAACTTATTACATGAGAAAAAAAAACATTCTTCTTAAACACTTGAAAGGCTTCTTCATTTGTTCATCCTAAGTTCATTACATCATCTCATAACCTGGGAGTATACATCAAAGGAAAGGGTGAGAAAAAGGACCAGTAAGGTAAACAAGGGAAACATTTAACATGTGAACATGAGATACATCAATAAAGTCATGAAAAAGAACTTTAAGGCATGAGAAAGAAATCATGAGGCATATCATAATAAAAATAACATATATTATAACTTGAACATGTGGCTAAAACATTTAACAAAGAAAATCATTTCCGTTTCACCAAGTTCCATCCCCATGGTGTCAATAAAAATTTCCAAGGTATCAGTCTAAAAGGTCATCTCAAGAGATTAAGTATTTACCCAATGCATTGGAGTGCTATCAGGGCACACCCTTAAATTTGTCTTTATCATCATGTGATCCACATATATCATCATCAATAATTTCATAAAAAACCCATATATAATAAAAGAAATTTGTTTCATTTCATAATCATAACGTTTTAAAAACTTCTTTAAAGACATGATCTTTGTGTCACTTAAAAACCCACAGAAAAGGAAGGTGGGTCGCATGTATGTAAATCCCAGAATTTAAAATAGAAAAACTTGGTATATATGTGAATACCACTATATAAGAGAGATATTTGAGTATTCAATTAATAAAATAAAATAACTTTAGAAAAATAGAGAGACATTTTGAGACGGAAATTCTACAGCATAAAGGCTATGTTACAAGGTTTTAGAAAACATTGAAAAGATAGAGGAAATGGGTCAAACATTCATAAATAACCCATAAAACAGTAGAGGAACAGAATATAAAGGATTTAAGAACATGGTAATGAAATTTTAAAGACATACCATATGAAATGAAGAATATGAAAGGAAGACAAAAATAAGATTTCTCTTATGAAAATTCGGCAGCCTAATGGCGTCACTTAAACTTAAAAAAAAATGAATTGATGAGATCAAATAGGGTATCTCATCATATGAACATAAAAGATCAGTATGATAGATTTAGAGATCATACCCCAACATAATATAAATAAACATGAAAGACTTGACATGAAAATAGATCTTCAAAACGAGAAGGGTGAAAGAATCCCTTAAAAATTCGGCAGCCTAACGGTGCCACTTAAACTTCAACAAAAATGAATTGACGAGATCAAATAGGGTGTCTCATCATATGAATATAAAAGACAGTATGATAGATTTATATATCATACCCCAACATAATAAAAAGGAACATGAAAGACTTGACATGAAAATAGATCTTGAAAACGAGAAGGGTGAAAGAATCCCTTAAAAATTCGGCAGCCTAACGTTGCCATTTAAACTTCAACAAAAATGAATTGACGAGATCAAATAGGGTCTCTAATCATATGAAAATAAACGATCAGTATGATATATTTAGAGATCATACTCCAACATAATAAAAAGTAACATGAAATACTTGACATGAAAATAGATCTTGAAAACGAGAAGGGTGAAAGAATCCCTTAAAAATTCGGTAGCCTAACAGCGCCACTTAAACTTCAACAAAAATGAATTGATGAGATCAAATAGGGTCTCTCATCATATGAATATAAAAGATCAGTATGATATATTTAGAGATCATATCCCAACATAATAAAAAGTAACATGAAAGACTTGACATGAAAATAGATCTTAAAAACGAGAAGGGTGAAAGAATCCCTTAAAAATTCGGCAGCCTAACGGCGCCACATGACCTTTCTTAAAATGAAATGATGAGAGAAAGTGATGGTCTCTCATCATATGAACATGAAAATGTAATTAGGATGAATATAAAAGAACATCCTTCAACATAAGATCATGGAGCATAAAATAAATGACATAAAAGAGATTACTTGAAAAGAAAGAGAGAGGTCGAATCCCTTACCTTAAAACGTAACACTTAAAACTCAATGGTTGGGACCTTGAGGGCATGGGGGCACCTTAGGAGGACTCGTTGGTAGTTAATGAGACCATAGATTCGTTGAGGGGGAGTTGGGAGTGAAAAATAGAGGAGTAAAGGGTGGGTATTTATAGGGAAAGTGAGGGGACAAGGCATTAATGGCCAATGGACACCTCACAAGTGGTTTTCACAAAACCATGGGCTCTCCCATGGTATTTCCCATGGAGTTAGGACACATGGGGACCAACATAAAATAATTCATCACCTTTGGTCGACCAACCCCTAAAATATCTCATGACATCATCATGACACAATTATGATGTCATTAAACATACCGAAACCCTAAAATTGTATTTTACTATTCACTGAAAATTCAACTTTCTCAGAAAAATCCCAAAATTTCACCTTAACCAAATATCGATGCTCTGATTTCAAAAATGAACTCCATTTTATAAAAATAATTTTCTAAATATTTTTAATTTAATTTTTAAATAAATACGTTATTCACCAAAAATTCATTTTTTTCAGAAAAATCCCCAAAAATTACTTTAACATAATATCGATGCTCTGAGTTCAAAAATGAAATCCATTTTATAAAAATATTTTTCTAAATATTTTTAATTTAATTGTTAATTAAAAAAACACTATTCACCCTAAAAAACTAATACTTGAATAATAATTTATGAAACCGTTATTTAACCATTTTATTGAATCACGTTACTTAATCAAGGTGCCTAGATTATATTAATACTTTCTTTAAGTGAGATTACTAATCCATTTGGTCACATTACTAATCCTAAGCATAAAATCACTATTCATAATTTACTATTCATGAAAAATTAATTTGATCTTATTAGACTCTAAATTTCGTGGTGAACATAATTGTAGAAGACCATTTTTTAAAAATCATTACACATTTTTAATTATTTAAGGTTTACATAAACATTTTTTAAAATATCCTTTCTCTAAAATTCACCAAAAATAGGCATACTATATTTATCTGGACATTTGAAAATTCATAAACTTCATCATAAGAATAAATCAAATTTTTTATTTAAAACAAAGGATTACACAAGGAAGTTATGGTCTCCTTACATAACCCCTTATCACACCATCATAAGACCTAAGTGTAAGGTGCGCTAAGGTGAGAGACTCCAAGGGAGGCTCGACCAACATCGCACGAGTAGTAATTTCTATAAGTTTGAACTTATCACGAAGGCGATTCCATTCTAGCTTCACACGATGAAGTTCGGCTTGGGTTTGGTCCAGAGAAAAGCCCAGTGGTGCTACCTCCTTCCCAAGTTCTGTTAGATGGGATTCGATCAGTCCAAGACTACTGGGTGAGGCCATCAAATCTTCTTTCTATATTAATTAACCAAGATCACTTGTATTTAGAGACAATAGTTGCATCATTTAGTTTCCAACGGTCATACTGACTAGCGGTCATATAATAGTCAAAACCCCACAGTATCAATTTAATTATACTCATGTTATCAAATGAAACAGTTTTGTTGAGTATAAAATAAAATAACACACAAAATTAGGAAACAAGATTTATTCAAAATTTCGGGTCGTTACAATCTTCCCCCCTTGAGAAATTGCATCCTCGAAATTTTAAAATTGGGTTTGGAAATTTCGTTGAAAGTCCCACATCGTAAGAAGAGTCAGTAAAAATATTACTTCAAAAGAAAGGAAGTGAAGTACAAAGGTCACCTGAGTTAACCCATACTAGAATTCCATGTAAGAAAACATGGATATGGAAGAAAAAAAACAAAGAGTCAAGTTCTGATGGAGAGTGATTGAAAAAATTATTAGGAGAAAGATAACAACAAGAAAATCACAAACTTATGATGTGTGAAAATGGTCTTTTATTACCCAGTAGGAAACGTAAACCAACAACGTTTTTTTCTTTCCCTTTCATAATTTTGAGTAATTCATTTACTACATATAATAAAAACATACGGAAATACACCAACCTTCAAGTAGAGTTTCATCCTTTAATAAGTTTCTACCAAAACTAATATTTTCTCCAAATGAGGATAATTCAAAAACACTTGGACTCATAAAATGCACAAGGATCATCTTCTAGAGAATCACATAATTCACAAAAGATTAACTATCTATTTCTTCTATCTTTAAACATTATCCCAAAAATAGAAAGGGTAAGATAAAAAAACTCTTCAAAAATAAAGAACCCCATAGGAAGGGAAACTACTCTTAATTCTTCAAAATTCCACTGTATTACCCAAAGTTAATCATAGACCATTCCATAAATAACTATCCTTTAAATTCTCCAAAATAAACCAAACTAAGATTGAAACCCAATTATAAGAACGATCTCATAACATAGTCTTCCAAGATAGACTTTATCGTTTATCTCCAAACAACATCAACCACTCTTATGATCTTATAACAAAAGTAACTAACCTAAACATATTTTCCCTAAGATAGGTTAATAATTTCCATATGTAACCTAAATTACTATAAGTTCGCCTTAAATTCATCAATTCTTCAAAATATAAGTCAACCTTTACTCCTCAATGAAAATACCGTAGTAATCTATTTACCTCGATCAAATAGGGTTCCCAAAATAGTGAACGTCTTCCAAAATAATAATCATCTTTTAATCCCCTAATCACCCTTTTTTTAAGAAGAACAACTTCACTACATCAACATGTGGTACATAATAATAGATGTTTTCCTTAATGATATAAAACCATCTTAGGTAGTGACTCAATGTTCTTAGAAAACATTAAAGATATGCTCATGGATCAAGAACTAAAATACAACATGACATAGACAATTATTGCAAAGAAGTTACATGTACTTCAGTCATCCTGATCCATCTCAGCATAGGACTTGCATTATTCCCTTGTCCTAGAAGATTGTTGATGCTCATCATGCTTCTCACCCATTCCAAGAGAGCATTGCCTTAGATAATGTCTAACTTCTCCACATTTATGACATTGAAATGTATAAGGTACATTAGATCGAACCTTATCTCCATTCATCACATTATCAAATTTTTTAAAGAAATTGGCTACTTTATGCCCTATCTTCCCACACTTAAAACATATCCAAGTTCCTTTGTGACATTCTCCTTGGTGCCTCTTCCCACACTTTTTTTCAAAAAAGAAATTGGGTCTTCTTTCCCTTATCAACTTTATCATATGAACATCCTTGAGACTTTGTCTTCTTCTTCCTTGATGAATTTGGGCATTCAAGTAGGTACCAATTATTAATTGTGATTTTTGATAGATGGTTTGGCATAATCACAATATGTTAAAATTGATCTTTCGTCATCTCTATCACATTAATAGGGCAATCGTCACATTTCCTATCACATTGGTTTTTGGGACATGATCTTCCATTTCCTTCCATTAACTAAGAAAAGAACGTATAATTAGGGGGCTTAAATACTTAGCCAATAATCATGAAAAGGAAACTTAAAGCATAGAAGGATAAACTTGTAGAAGAAAAGTATACCCTAACTTGTGATCCCCTAGGTCCCAATCTAGGTTATCCATGATCATATATTCTTATGTGAATCTTTAATTTATTTTATCTTTGTTCCTTTAAAAATGGTTCATACTAAGCTTATGAATTTACCAAAGCATATCTCTTGAGAGTGTCGTAACCAAGAGTGCAGCAAGGACCGTTGTCATGTACTAGTTCCCGTTTGAGTCTAGCTCAAAGCGGTGTTTTTGGGTTTTACCCCTATGTACATCTGTGCCAGAGCCACCTCTACCTACTGGTATCCAGACAAGGATGTATTTGATTGGAAACCCCTTACTCAATACTCACCAAAATACCAGGAATATTTCCTATATTTAAACTTTTCTATAGGGTTCTTCCTAAAGATTTCGTATCCTAGTTTCCACAAATAACTAAACCATCCTTTGATACCAACTATAGCATCTCGCCTTTTTATAACATAACTTTTCATTACATCTTACAAAACCGAGGATCATTAAGGTTTAGTGTCTTGGAAACCAGGAACTTATTACATGAGAAAAAAACATTCTTCTTAAACACTTGAAAGGCTTCTTAATTTGTTCATCATAAGTTCATTACAGCATCTCATAACCTAGGAGCATACATAAAAGGAAAGGGTGAGAAAAAGGCTCAGTAAGGGAAACAAGGGAAACATTTAACATGTGAACATGAGATACATCAATAAAGTCATGAAAAAGAACTTTAAGGCATGAGAAAGAAATCATGAGGCATATCATAATAAAAAAAACGTATTTCATAACTTGAATATGTGGCTACAACATTTAACAAAGACAATCATTTCCGTTTCACCAAGGTCCATCCCCAAGGTGTCAATAAAAATTACCAAGGTTATTCACCAAGTTATTAGTCTAAAAGGTAATCTCTAGAGATTAAGTCTTTACCCAATGCATTGGAGTGCTATCAGGGCGCACCCTTAAATTTGTATTTATCATAATGTGAGCCACATATATCATCATCAATCATTTCATAAACAAACCATATAGCATAAAAGAAATGGGTTTCATTTCATAATCATAACAATTTAAAAACTGCTTTAAAGACATGATCTTTGTGTCACTTTAAAACCCACAGAAAAGGAAGGTAGGTATCATGTATGTAAATTATAGAATTTAAAATAGAAAAACTTGGTATATATGTGAATAACCCTATAGAAGATATATCTTTGAGTATTAACTTAATAAAATAAAAGAACTTTAGAAAAAGAGAGAGACATTTTGAGACTGAAATTCTGCAGCATAAAGGCTATATTACGAGGTTTTAGAAAACATTGAAAAGAGAGGGGACATGGGTCAAACATTCATAAATGAACCATAAAATAGTATAGGAAAATAATATAAATAATTGAAGAACATGGTAATGAAATTTGAAAGACATACCATTTGAAATGAAGAACATGAAAGGAAGACAAAAATAATATTTCTCTTATGAAAATTTGGCAGCCTAAAAGTGTCACTTAAACTTCAACAAAAATGAATTGATGAGATCAAATAGGGTATCTCATAATATGGAAATAAAATATCAGTATGATATATTTAGATATCATACCCCAACATAATAAAAAGGAACATGAAAGACTTGACATGAAAATAGATCTTCAAAACGAGAAGGGTGAAAGAATCCCTTAAAAATTCGGCAGCCTAACGGCGCCACTTACACTTCAACAAAAATGAATTGACGAGATCAAATAGGGTCTCTCATCATATGAACATAAAATATCATTATGATAGATTTAGATATCATAACCAAACATAATAAAAAGTAACATGAAAGACTTGACATGAAAATAGATCTTGAAAACGAGAAGGGTGAAAGAATCCCTTAAAAATTCGGCAGCCTAACGACGCCACTTAAACTTCAACAAAAATGAATTGATGAGATCAAATAGGGTCTCTCATAATATGAAAATAAAATATCAGTATGATAGATTTATAGATAATACCCCAACATAATAAAAAGGAACATGAAAGACTTGACATGAAAATAGATCTTGAAAACGAGAAGGGTGAAACAATCCCTTAAAAATTCGGCAGCCTAACGACGCCACTTAAAGTTCAACAAAAATGAATTGACGAGATCAAATAGGGTATCTAATCATATGAAAATAAATGATCATTATGATAGATTTAGAGATCATACCCCAACATAATAAAAAGGAACATGAAAGACTTGACATGAAAATAGATCTTGAAAACGAGAAGGGTGAAAGAATCCCTTAAAAATTCGGCAGCCTAACGGCGCCACTTAAACTTTCTTAAAATGAAATGATGAGAGAAAGAGGGGTCTCTCATCATATGAACATGAAAAGGGTAGTAAGATGAATATAAAAGAACATCCTTCAACATAAGAGCATAGAGCATAAAATAAATGACATAAAAGAGATTATTTGAAAAGAAAGAGAGAGGTCGGATCCCTTACCTTAAAATGTTACGCTTAAAACTCAAAGGTTGGGACCTTGAGGGCCTGGGGGACATTGGGAGGACTCATTGGGAGGTAATGAGACCAGAGATTCGTTGGGGGAGAGTTGGGAGTGAAAACTAGAGGAGGAAAGGGTGAGTATTTATAGGGAAAGTGAGGGGACAAGGCCTTAATGGCCAAGGGACACCTCACAAGTGGTTTTCACAAAACCATGGGCTCTCCCATGGTATTTACCATGGAGTTAGGACACATGGGGCCAACCATACAATAATTCATCATCTTTGGTCGGCCAACCCCTAAAATATCTCATGACATCATCATGAAACAGTTATGATGTCATTAAACATACCGAAACCCTAAAATTGTATTTTTACTATTCACTGAAAATTCAACTTTCTCAGAAAATCCCAAAATTTCACCTTAACCAAATATCGATGATCTGATTTCAAAAATGAACTCCATTTTATAAAAATAATTTTCTAAATATTTTTAATTTAATTTTTAAATAAATACACTATTCACCGAAAATTTATTTTTTTCAGAGAAATTCCCAAAAATTACCTTAACATAATATCGATGCTCTGAGTTCAAAAATGAAATCCATTTTATAAAAATAATTTTCTAAATATTTTTAATTTAATTTTTAATTAAAAAAACACTATTCACCCGAAAAAACTGATACTTGAATAATAATTTATGAAACTGTTATTTAACGATTTTATTGAATCACATTACTTAATCAAGGTGCCTAGATTATATTAATACTTTCTTTAAGTGAGATTACTAATCCATTTGGTCACATTACTAATCCTAAGCATAAAATCACTATTCATAATTTACTATTCATCAAAAATTAAGTTGATCTTATTAGACTCTAAATTTCGTCCTGAACATAATTTTAGAAGACCATTTTTTGAAAATAATTACACATTTTTAATTATTTAAGGTTTACATAAATATTTTTTAAAATATCCTTTCTCTAAAATTCACCAAAAATATGCATACTATATTTATCCGGACATTTGAAAATTCATAAACTTCATCATAAAAAGAAATCAAAATTTTTATTTAAAACAAAGGATTACACAAGGCAGTTATGGTCTCCTTACATAGCCCCTTATCACACCAGCATAGGACCTAAGTGTAAGGTGTGCTAAGGTGAGAGAATCCGAGGGAGGCTCAGCCAACATCGCACGAGTAGTAATTTCTATCAGTTTGAACTTCTCACGAAGGCGATTCCATTCTAGCTTCACACGATGAAGTTAGGCTTGGGTTTGGTCCAGAGTAAAGCCCAGTGGTGCTACCTCCTTCCCAAGTTCTGTTAGATGGGCTTCGATCGGTCCAAGACTACTGGGTGAGGCCATCAAATCTTCTTTCTATATTAATTAACCAAGATCACTTGTATTTAAAGACAATAGTTGTAACATTTAGTTTCCAACGGTCATACTTACTAACGGTCATATAATAGTCAAAACCCCACAGTCTCAATTTAATTGTACTCATGGTATCAAATGAAACAGTTTTGTTGAGTATAAAATAAAATAACACACAAAATTAGGAAACAAGATTTATTCAAAATTTCAGGTCATTACACAAACAATAATGAGGATTCATGTGACTAAAAATAGTTATAAGTGAATTTGATTTGAAACCAATTTCCATTTATATCATCCATGACTCATACATGATGATGAAATTCATTTATTTACAAAATTTGTAAATTATCGAATTTAACTATTCGCTAAAAATTAAAGTATTTCAGAAAAAACTAAATAATTTAACCTAACAATTTTTTGATATTTAGAATTAGAAAATGACCTCTATTTTATGAAAATTATTTTTTAAATATGATTAATTTAATTTTTAGTTAAAATTATAATTTACTTGAAAAATACAAATTTTAACATTAAAATTCCTTTTCTAACACTTTGAAAAATTGATTAATGTCTCATAAAATTATCATATAATCACAAGAAATTAAAATAATAGTTTATGAATAAATTTTATAAAAAATAAATTTTCTTTTAAATTATTAAATTAATCATTAAATATTCATGACTTTCAAAAATACCAACACTATAATATAACTATACCATATTTTCACTTATAGGATGAATACATTTTATTTATACTATTAGTGGTAAAGTTCCTATTCACTTGGCTGTATTAATAATCATAATTGTAACATTAATATTGATAAGGGTATGTTACTATTAACCAAAAATTTAATTTTGTCCTATCAGACTCGAAACATATTTCTGATCTCAACCGTGTACATCAGTTTTTTGAAATTCAAAACACAAAAGTCGAAAATTTATGTTTAAAGGTCACATAGTAGTTCATTTAAGAATGATGTTGCATTGTGTTTCCTAATGTGATTTTATATGATTATGAAATTAATAAAAGAAGGGATAAATTACATTGATAAAAGTTTTGGTTGTTACAAACCAACTCTTACTGACAATGAACCTATTGCTGACATGGTATTTTGGGTTATATGTATTGAATTTTAATCATTTCTTATTTATTATAGGATTGTTTTGTTCAAGGTTGATGATATTTGTGATTTTATCCAGTATGTATAGGTGATTCAAAGGTTTTACATGTTTTTGAGGTGAAAAGGGTGGACTAATTAGAGGTATACAATTATCCCACATGGTCTAGAAAACCATCTGAAAAATTTTCAAATAGTTTGGTTATCCTCTAGTGGTTTTTGCATAATTGGAACACAATCATCCAAATGGTGTGGTCAAACCCCCTTTGAAAAAATTAGACTCCTTTATATATTTTATTGCTTATGGTTATTAATGGATTTTATTTGAAGATAATTAATGGGGATTCTCAAATGAAACATTGATTTCGAAGGGAGTAAATGGCATATTTTTTAAAACTTTAGAGTTAATTTAGGAAATTTCTAAACAAATATCAATTTGGTTTAGAATGTGTGAAACTAGTTTAAAACTAAAGAGATGAACCTTTTAATGATTTTAGTATGTTTATTAAGTGTAAATTGTTAATGTTATATGATAAAATATACTAATAACAATAAATCAGAAGTTCTGAAATTTATCAAAATGATTTATCAAATGTTTTAGAATAAAGATTATGTTTTGAAATGTTTATGGAATCAATGATAAAATATTTATAAAATAAAAAATTTATATTTTTACGTTAAATCTTGGAATTTATTATATGGGTTGAAAAAAATTAAAAGAATGAAATGATTTTAGAACACATAGGTGTTTAAATAAATATTTTTGAAATGAAACATTATTGTTCAGAACATGGGTGTGTAGTTTTGAAATGATTTAAATGAAAAAATTGATTGTGTTTGGTACTTTTTACTTATCTCTTAGAGTTGTGATTTATAGTTGGAAATCATATTTTGTTATATGATATTCGATGTTTATAGATCTTTATTAGTCTTATGTTTCTTTTTTTATTTGAATCATGCTTCCCAAAATAGTTTAAATGGACCATAGAGACCTAGAACCTTAGAGATTCCTTTAGAGTCATACATCCTAGGAATAAATTATAACCTTCCTAGTAATTTATTATTCTCATAATTTGAATGGTGTGGTGAATCAAACACTTCTTATTACTTTTATAATGTTAGTGATTAATGAATCAATGGATGTTTGATTCTTCAAATATGTCTTTATCTAGACATTACATTATGAGTATTCTCCTTTGATCTATATCATTTGTGGATGCAATATGTGAGGAAATGTAAGTGAAATTTATTTCTGGGGGCCAACCTTGGGTTGGTTTTAACCCTACCATTTTATTCTCAGTGAAGATCCACTATCCTATGGGGTGAAACTCATTGTATGGTCTAGTGTGATCATATTTTTATGAAGAGGTATGTAAAAATGATTTGAAATTATAATTGTTTCCTTTTTCATTTGAAATTTAGGTGTTTTGTGATTCAGGACCCAAGGATTTCAATATAATTTGAGATATAGCCAAACCTGAGATGTTTTATTTTTGTTTTGATTTTGATTATATCTTTTTGTTCTAAATACATTTTCATTTTTAAGGATCATCAGTTTTGAGGGCATATAGAATCTCATTATGGATTATTTACATTATGGTGATTCTGAATATTTGATGTGCAAGATTGGGGTTTTCTTTCCATACTGATGTTCTCTCACATTGGGAGATGACATGCCCTATTTTTTGATGTTTTTATTTCATTCCTTTCATTTTATGAGTTATTTATTCTTCATTAGAATCTTGGGAGTAATTGATTGGTTTGGGAGAGTTCGTGTTTTGGATGAATTCTAAATATAGCGGGGAGACTACTATTAATGATCCATTCATTATTTGGTCTCACTAATTTATTTATGATGTGTAGTTCTTGATTCCCTAACCCAATACCTCTTTTAATTGTACATGAATTTCATTGGTTCTTTATCTTTTTGTTAGTCCATTTTCAAGACTTTCTTGATTTTCCCATATGTGAGGTGTTTGGTACTTGTGATAAACTCAACATTTGCGATCATGTTATAATTAATGTTGTATAGTTGTAATTTTTAAGAGCTATTTAGGAGGTAAATTTAGTTTTAGAGATGAATGTGACCCATCTTGGTTAGTTTCATGTACTTTGTCTCCATTGTGGTCATGGAGTTCCATGGTTTTTGAAATTGATTTTTTGTTGAGGAGGTTGAACCTCACAATTCCCTTTGTTAATCCTCTCTAGCTTGGAATTTCTAGGGATAGAATGTGTTATGATTGGGAGAATTATCACACCCCAAACTTTCTTATAATTATCATTATATTATTTATTTCCAATTAATTTTTTCTCTATTTTGGGCAAAACCTAATTGAAATTTTAAAAATTCATGAAGGTTTCTTCCGTCGCATAGATGAGGTGTATAGTGACCACAAGATTTATTAAACTATGATAATTAAGATTCTATAGGATGGATTTGGCACATTATTTAGTTCAAAAAATTAGAATAATCCATGACCGTACCCTTACATAGAGGATTTTCAAGTTCATTTTTAATGTGAATGGGTAAGACACGCTTAGGGGAAAACCGCAAGGGTCTCAGTGGATACTGTGCAACTGATGCTTATGAGATATTTTTTGGCACATTTATTGTGCACGATTAGAAAAAACAACATTATAATAGTGTGAGGGACTTCAGTTCATAATGGAGGGGTTTTTATAGTTGGTTCATGGTTTTCTAAGTCGTACGAATAAACTATGAAACATTACCAAAAACTAAAAAAGTTTGAAAATACACTTTTATCCCTCTTAGAATTAAATCCATCAACCCTCCATTATTTCCCCATTCGGCTCACACAACCCATGGCTCTCTTCCCTTCTTATTTCCCTCCCTCTCATGGTGATTTCATGACATTTCATCAAGTATTTGGATCAATTTCTCAAGATAATAACCACTATTCATATTCTCCTCATCTCTTCCTTATGGTTTCTCTTTGATCTTTCCTTGTAAAGGTCATGGAAAACTAGGGCATCCCTTGAATCATTTTTGAAATTGGGGGTTTCTTGGTTTTAGGGTTATTTTTGAGTTATTCTTTTCTTATAGTGGTTGATTATTTATTCTATTGTTGGAAACAAAATATTGAGGTAGGTTACCCTTTGAATTTGTCTTTAAATTTTAGAACCACAATTGTTATCATGTTTAAATTCATTATTTGTATATAAAAGTATAGTATTAAATTTTTTATGATTATTTGGGAAAAAACTAGATTTTTACATAGTTTACATTGAATGAAAAGGTGTTTCCCCTTTTAATTGCACAAATTAAAAATATTTTACTTGACTATGCACACCAAATGTTTGATAAAATTCCCAAATAGCCTATATTAATGATTTTTTATATTTCAAATGGTGCGACTTTCAGAATAGTTTCAAAATTTCATTAAAGCATTTAGGGTGTGACTTGTTTATCAAAAATGGGTCCTATATTAGGTTTTTTAAGAATTTTAAGTCACTATTGGAACTTTTAAAGAGGTGTTTCTTGATAAAAATTACCATGGAATATTCCATTAGAATTTTTTATTTAATAAATTTATACACGTGACCTTGGTATTAGATACATTTATTATATTGATGATTTTGTGAGAAAGGGGATATTTTTAATAGGGGTGATCTAGAGTGAGGCTTGCATGAGGTTTTTAATTTATGTATTCAGACATATATTTATATCCATATTTTCTTTATCATGTGTTATTAGCTCACCCCCATTTTATAAATCATGGGAAAAATAGTGTAATTAGTGGAACTTATATGAACACTTATTGCACTAGTTTAACACCATGTTATAACTAATGTCCTCTAGTACGGTGTTCACCTTACTTTGGAAATTTACCCCATAGTTAGACCAATTGAAGAATACTCAGTTTTAGGGTGGTTAGATTACACGAGGAATGAAAACTTGGATGGATCTTATTTTGGTATGTTCAAGATTTTCCCTTAATCCCCTGGGTTCCCAATTTCATTGGTACTTGACTATATTGTATTAGATATTTTTCCTTTATTACTATGATGATATGCTATCCTTTTATTTATATTTTTCACACATTTTTGTTATTGTTTTTATGATTTCTTCTCGATGACATGGTAATCCTTTTGTAAAAATTAATGGGTGACTTCATGTTTTTAAAACAGTTTGGAACCTCTTTTTTTTATTTCGTTAAATATTCAAAATTTCATGTCCTAAAATATATTAACCAATATATTTGAAAAGGTATTTTTTTGAAGGAAATAGAGAAACATATTATTATTGTCTTTATATTTGAGTGAGAAAAACCTTTATTTTTTAAATTATATTTCGAAGTGAATTGGAATGGATCTTTTATTTAAATGGATTAATGATGTTTTGTTTCTTTTGGAATGTATTTTTGGATTTTACACTTATATATATATATATATTTTAGTTTTCGGTTTAGAATCTAGTCTCTGATGAAGCAATTATGGTATTTTGGTTACATGGTGACTTGTAGAGTCACGTAGAGACCATGTTGTGTATTCTTTTAGTTCTTTAGAATTTTATTGTATCTACCAAATTATCTACCCATGTATCATGTTTTTCTTTTAATTTTGTGTATTGATGGAGTTGGATTATTTTTTATTTGATATGCCTTGTTTGGTTTTTTATATTTGTAAAAATGTTTACTTTTTTTATGCATGGATCTCAAACATACAGAGTGGTCATTCTAAACTTCCTGGTGGAATATCCATGTTAAATATTATTATTTTGGGTGAAATTATTACAATTAGTTATTCTTTGCGGCCATATTACTTGTATCTAGTGTGAGGGGATCTAGAATACCCCTTGTGTATATCACAAGCCAGCTGGAGTGCAATGATCATGGGTAGCATGACGTTTTCTCATAAAAATATATATAATTCAAGAATTATAAAATAGGTATGATAATCATAATAAATGTAATAAATATTTTCCAATTTAATAATCTAAAACATGATTACAAAAAACACTTTCTAATTTAAAAATATTCTGTTGAATATTTTGAACTATTTCACTACCTTACATATATAATAATATGAATACTATACATTAAAACCACAAGAGTTTATGGAAACATGTAAGAGTCCCCACCAACCATTACAATTTATTTAAGGATTATTTTATATCTTGAAATAAATGACTTCAAAATATTAGAAACATGAAAGATTAAACAAATAAATTAATAATACATGATAATAAATTAACTAAATAGTACATTAAAGATAAAATAAACATATAGACGTTTCTTAAGGATGAAATTAAAAAATATAATTTAATTATTCACAAGGTTAGTGGATATATAAAGTAGGCCGGTTCATGATGTAAGGGTTTCTCTCTAAATCCATAATAATTTCAATTATTATTCCCTAATATCCTATCCTCTCTTTTTTGTATCATATATCTGATCTAGAGTATATTCATTATTATTTTCCATTATTTTTTAATGTATTTATGGTCTTCTTTTCACTCGCATAGATTTTTTTGTTATACATTATTTTTTCACAGGGAGTTTTTCTTAATTTTCCATTATTGTAGATATTTTCCTTATCACCCTTCATCCCCCTATGTTCCTTTGTTAACTATTCACAATAAGATTCTATTATGTTATTTAAACTTTCATCTTGTACATTACTAGGGGGAAAGTGCTATAAAAATGGTTTCCTTCAATTTATTTCCTGTTGATAAAACCTAAGAAATTTTTCACATAATATTTTCTAATATCAATCATCCTCTATATAATTCATCATTATTAACATTTTTTTTGAAATTTTCCAATTATTGTAAATTTAATTATTTTAAAAATATTTTAAAATAATTTCTATTACCTTTTCATAATGATTTATTAAAGTGACACGTTGCACTAATTTTATAAAAATGTCACCCAATGAAATGAAATTTCTTTTCAATATTTCTCATTCATTTTCAACTATATTTATACAAAGATTATTCTTCAAAGACTTTATTTATATTATATTTTCTATTCATTTTTCATTTTTTGAAATATCATTATTTTTAAAATAAATCACACATTTTAGTTATTACTAAAAAATAATAATTTATATATTGATCTCAACATTGTATAAAAACTAAACAAATGTTTTCTTAAAAATTCTATAATTTCAGATATTTGACTAAATAATTTTTTAGCTACACCAGTACTATTTTATATTCCACCATTTTGATTATTCATTACATTTTACTTTCTCAATTGATATATTTTTTCTTAGAGAACACATTACAAAAATAATCCTATGATCTATTATACAAGTTCACACACACACACACACACATATATATATGAGGTGTTTAGAAAAAATTATATAATTTCATTATGTTGTGTTTTATGATTATTATATTTTTCATCATGGAAATTTCTTTTGAATTCAATATATTATTCAATTAAACATTCCATCTTTCCCATGATCACATATCTCACTTTTTTTGTTTTATTTTAATACCTACATGTTAAATTGGTAATGTTTTTACAATTATTGGGAATTTAATAACACTCTTATCATATGTTTCTATATTTCCCCATGTAATAATAGTTAATAAGGAGATTTTGATCAAATTATGGGTTGATAATGAATAATTTTAAAAACATTTATAGTAAATAAGTCAAACTTTTGATTATGGTTGTTTTTAAGCTTTATGTTATTTGTAAAATGCATTTATATTTCAATCCAAATTTAGAAGTGTGGACCTAGGGAACTTTAGTTCATATCAGTGTAGAGTTTGGTTATTTATGTAAATTATGATGAAAGAAAATTCTGGTATAAATACTTAGTTTTATAACCATTATCTATAGAGTACTATGTAAAATTTAACTTTTATTGACCTATATGGAATAAAATTTTTCATACATATTTGTTTATACATATTATTATATTATCATAATTTTTATTTAATATAACATTTGGGTTTAGTGTCATGGTTTCAGAAAATGTAAGAAAGCGTGGAAAAATGTCTATCAAAGAGTTTAATTTTTTAAGAAGAAATTTTATTAAATAGGTTATAATATAACATCTCAAATATTCAATTAATTTTTTTATAAAGTTTCTCCCTCAAGTTTATACCTATAAATACTAATTTAATTTTGTTTTCTAATGATATAAACCTATATTTTTTATGCATAATTATTAAATAATATTTTATAATTAGATTTATGAAATAATAAAAATTAATTTATGCTTATCCTAAAAGAATGATTTTCTCACTCTTAATGAAGTTAATATTATACCCATTAATTACCCAATAATGAATAAAAATAAAAAAACTTAATTTTAATTCATGTATAAAAACAATATAGTATGTATAACATCTAAAATGGTGAAATAAAATCAATTTTTGTTGAATTCATTATTAATTTTACTTATTAAGTATTATTAGATAACTACATAACACTTCTTTATTATTATATATTAATATGGTCATTATAAAAGTAAATTCTTAATGTTTATGTAATTTTTAAAATATTATTATTATTATTGTATTAGTTATATAATAGTGTCATATAACCATAGAATGTGTCATAATAATTTTAGTTTTGTATGACATTTAGTGTGTGTTATAAGAAAATAATACGTGTTTATATAATATTTTTAAGTGTAAAACCACATTTTATGAGGAATTTTTTAAAAATATAATATTTAAAATAAGGTTTAAATTTTGAAAATCATATTCTATGTACAGTTTTTTATAATATAAGTTTTTCTTTTTAAAATTGTATGTATTGGGTTTTACATTGAAATATTGTGATAAAATATTTATTATTTTCATTTAAAATATAAATTATCATATATAAGTTTTTCAATATTATCATAAAATAGAAATTTGATTTGGATAAGGGTATCATTAGAAAAATTAAATTGTCATTGTCGTCACATTTTAATCATAATATATAAATTTCACTTTGTAGTGACTATTATTATAAATATTTATTAAAATTATAAATTTATTCTAATTAAAATTTTAATTTAATAAATGATAAATAATTTTTGTAATCGGTTTGTAAAAATTATCTTAGTGTTAGTATTATTTTTTCTAAAAAAATGAATTATGGTTGAATAGTTAAAAATAATCCATTCATGGATATTGTCAATTTTATTTCATCATCATGAAATAAATGTGTCAAAAAAACAATAAACCATTCTACCAAACATTAACATTAATTAGTCACTAACATAATTCATTTAAAAATAATGTAATTAATTTGAAAACCTATATACCAATTTTCTTATACTATGTTATATTTCATTCAAATAAAAAAATATATTTTATTATTTTCTGATTGATAATATGAATATTTTTATTATGAGGAAGAAATGTGGGTACATGGGAAATAAACTTGTAGCATCATGGGGGATAAAAGTGGTCATTCCCAAGAGCATCACCAAAAATAAAATACTTATAGTCTATTATAAGAGAGAGAACACTCAAAGAGATAATAAACTCTTACTCTTGTAAACCTTTAGAGGATAAGAAATATACAACAAATTTTCCCTCACACTAGATGTGAATAATTACCACTCTTTATTGTATCATGTCTCTTTAGGCTCTAATAGTGTTGGGTGTACTCTAGTGGAAAGGAAGGAGACCTGACATATTCATACCAAATAGATCTAAGTCCCTTTCTATTATAGATAATAAAATATTCTCTGAGGATCATAGTGATAAACTAGAAAATAATGGATGAGCTTAAGTGATGTGAGAATTACTATTTTCATGGTATGTCATGAAATACATAATCATAGAACCCCTAAAATCTTGAATGAAACCACCTCCAATAATGATTATATTAATACTAGATTCATATGAGTTAAGTTTTATGCCTTACGAAGGTACTTTCTATTCCACCTAATGTCCTAGTCTTTCCCTGGTCATGGATGTATTTGGGGAAGTAGAGAGGTGGATCTAACTCTTGATGAATGAAGGGATGTCACAACTATTGGTAATTGAAAAGGGAGCTATAAAATTTAAAAAATATTTTTCTTTGATACTGCTCTTTTTTCTTTGTCTAATTGTGACAATCATAATTGCGAATGCTCCTATATCACCCACCAAACAGTTATAAGAAGATTCATATTAAATTAAAAATATGAATCCTATTATGCATTTTTCTAAACATAAATAATAATTATATGATAAAATGAATGTAAATGATCATCATCTACCATTAATCTTATAATATTTTACTATATATATCGACCTCATTCCCCTTTACAAAAAAAGTGTAAAATGGATTACATCTTTTCGTTTTCACAGCACAAGCACTTTGAAACTATAGTGACAGGTTTCTTATTCAATTTTTCATATATAGGTAAAAAAACATTCCATTGATTCCAAATGATAAAATTCACATTAATTTTATTGATTTCACATCAAAATTGGGTGGTCTATGCATCATCAATATTGTCCACCTAAATAATGTTGAAAAAAACTAAGGGACCGAACAAGCCCAAGTCGGATGGGGTGTAAAAATACACATCATGTTCTATAAAAAAATACAAGATAGAGTGTAAGATACTTTGTTCTGATTCCATCGTGGAATAAATGAACTTATGATTCAATCATTATTGATAGAATCAATTTATTAGAATAAGGAACCCTTGAAAGAAGAGGATATTACTAGTCCAATAGTCTTTCCATGAGAGAATGTCACCCCTACCAATGATCTGTAAATATTTATATTGGAACATAACAATATATTCATAAATACTATTACATAGGTGATATCCCTTCATATTTTGATCAATCCACTGAACCATAGAGGTTTCATACTTTCTGCCAGAACATCATTCCCAAAGGTATGGTCCAGAGAAATAATATCATGTGAGTTTAGCTTTCATACAATGTATAGTTTCATTCTTTTTTTAATATTAATTTATCCCTACCTAAAGTTATTATTAATCCTTGAAGAACATGGATAATTATGTTTACCATCCTTTAAATCATCCCATGTGATTCTCTTCAAGACTGTTTCAATTATTCTAATGAAAAACTTAGGAGCCCGAATGACTGGTAGGATATGAAAAGGAATGGAAGAAATAAAAATAATCAATAGGGTGATATTACCTCTAATAGAGAGGAATCTAATCTTTTGGTTAGTAATTATATATGTGATTCTGGTGAGGATTCATTTTATGTCTTGGATACATGCTTTTTTATTTAACAAGAGAGCTCCTGAGTATTCAACAGGAAATTATATTCTAGAAATACCTAGAATATATTTTATGGATTTAAGTTTCCTTATCAATATTTTTTTGGGAATACAGACAGTAATTTTATTGATATTAATTCATTGACCACTCCCACTAATGTACTCAATAAGAATATCTTTGAACCATTTCATTTAATTCTATCTTCCCTAGATAAAGAAGTCCATTTCATTTTTGATGAATAATGGTAGATTATAAATAACCCATATCATCCATTGAAAGGATGAAACCTTAGATTTTTAATTTCATAGATCATGTTCCTACTAAGAACATCTCAATTCATGATATATAATATAGAAACTCTACTATTTCTTACATTACTATTACATCATTTTAAAGATAAACAAAATAATAGTGTTACATATCTAGGATCAAATAGTTTAGTGTCTTGGGAAAATTATGCTTATATATAACTTTTACACAATAAAACATAAACCTTATTTAATTCCTTCTTCACTAGATTCTTAGTGGAGCTCACATTATCCTTAGTATTAGTAATCACCTGAGTATATACATCAATGAAATGGGTGAGATAAAATCCCAGTAATAGGATAAATAAGGACATTAATCAATATAACATGGGTGAGAATCATCATCATCATCATTACCAAATCATAGGTTCATCTTCATAATAATGAGAGGAATCATTAGATAAAGGCATGGAATGTGGTAATGTATAAAAATGAAATATCATGTCTTAGTAGTCAAATACTACTCATAGTTGTAAACAAAGCTAGAATCATGTTCACCCATAACATATGTGAATAATCATAAAATCATCATTATGAAAAAAATCTAGCATAATGTTCATGCATATTTTAAATTATCTCATGAGATACATCACATTACCTAATGAATTTGAGCACTATATAATTCTGACCACACCTGTCACATTATAACATTTACATAATCATGAAAGCCACATAGAAAATATATAAATAAAAGTCACGAAGTAACCCCAAGGAATAGATTGGGTTTCATAAGGATTTCATAAATAATTCATTCATGAAAACAATTTTTGGTTCCCAAATGAATAAGGGAAATCATTCTTGGACATAATACATCATTATTCTTGAGTGGATAATAATTTTTTAGAGAAGAGTAACACATGATGTTATTGAGTGAAATATAATGTTTTGGAAATTAAATTCACTTTGAAAAAGAGTTTTTTTATTATAAAACATATTGACATGGTAGGAAAATGTATATCCTAGAAGGAAAAGGTAAAGTGAATTTGAATAACATATTATGAACATTCATACTATGGAAGAGGGAATAACCCAAATAATGGAATGGGGTTCGAGAATCCCATTACCTTAATTCCCACTTAATTTCGTGACTTTTGTGTCAACTGAATAATAAACTTATGATCATTAAAACACTATAAAAGAAGTAAATTTTTGTAATTTAATAATCCATTTATCAATTATAATCATTTTATTATATTTCATAATTTCTGTTGATGAAATTTTACTGTTTTTATATCATATATTTATTAAAAAAATCCATTTCTCTTTGATTTATCTATTTTATTAAATGCAATTTTAACATTAGTATAATTAATTCCAGAATTGTAGAATAATTTTTATTGTGTATTTATATATTATATAATTCATATTGTCCATCCATGAATGTGTTTATAAGAATTGTCGTGGAAATATTTCTATAGGCGGTTAACCGACCTTTAACAAAATGTTGTCGAAAGAGTGGGAAAGGGAAGTATGAAATTTATATTAGTCATAATTATGATAATTACAGTAGATTAAAATTATTAATATAATTTTAAATTACTATATAATTAATTTTTTAGTATATGTTTTTGAATGTAATATGGTCAAAATAATAATGAGAAGAGGAAAAGAGGGAAGAGTTAATAGAGACTTACTCTCTCCTCGATGTAGCTTCTCATGTACGACACTATAAATGCTTGGGGATTGCTATTGGATTTATACAAAAGGTTCCTAAGTATTATAAGGGTAATGATAGAGGGGATTTATTTAGATCTTGGTCTTTGTAATGGGTGGGAGGATTGGATCTCCAAGGGAAGGGAGATGGGTTATTTATACTTTAGGAGAGAGGTATTTTTAGAATAAAATATTGAATAAATTAATATATCAAAGAAAAAACTTGTAATAGTGAATTTTTTAAATTATAAATAATATATTAATATAATTTAATTTGTTTAAAACTTAAAATCCCCTTTATAACTCGAATTCATTAGTTTAATAAAAAGGAAAGTGGAAAGAATGAAAACATTTTATTTTATGGAATCACTTTTGACTTTTGGTTTTGGAAAGTTCTTTTTTAGGTTTGGAAATTGAGTTTATTGTATTTTAATGAACCATTTATGAAATTAAATATACCATTTAGGAGCATAAATTTATAGAAAATATTATTTTATTGTTACATCATGAATGATGTAATTTGAGTTACACTAGGTTTGTGAAAAACTATATTTTCACTATTCACCTGAAAATTGAAGTGTTTCGGAAAAATACCAATAAAATCACCCTATGATAATTTAAATGTGTGGATTTAAAAAATTATATTAATTTTATTGAAATATATTTCTAAAACATGTAATTTTAAATTTTAATATAAAAATTATGTTTTTTACGAAATGTTTTAAAAATAATTTATTAAAAATGTTCTAATATTTACTTTGAATTTTTTAGTCATGATATTTATTTTTTGGAATTATAAAATTTATATTTACATAAATTAATGATGATAAATATTATTTATATCACATTTTATTATTTTGAGGTGAAATTACTATTCCAACAGTCAGGTTACTTGTAACGACCCAGTCATTTATGAATAAAATTCCCTTTCTTTTAATGTATTATGGATATAGAAAACACATGCACTATTTTTTCATTATTATTGGGTTAAATGGACATTAATTATCATTACCATTGATAATATAGCCATCTAATAGTGATCACACAACTCATTTAAATATAATATTTTTTCGACACAGACAAAGGAGAGGATGGCCTCATCCAGTAGACTCGACTTGTACGAAGCTCATTAGTTGAAGCTCAGAAAGGAGGTAGTGTCACTGAAATTTAATCTTGAACAATTAAAATCTTAGCTTAAACATGTTAATCTTGAACGGAATCGCCTATGGGAGAAGTTCAAGTTAATAGAGATTACCACCCAGGAGATGTTATCTGAGCCGCCCTAAGAGTTTTTCACCATCGCACACCTTACCCTTAGGTCTTATACATGTATTATAAGGGGTTACATTACAAATTATTAGTTACTTATTATGTAATCCCTTTTTATAAATAAAATTATTATAACACCAATTATTTTATGAGAATAGTCTTCTTTAAGAAAAATGAAGAATTTGATAAATTGATTTTTCGAGAAAAATGATACTTTTGAGAAATATATATTAAGGTTTTTATTAATAATATTATAAAAACAATTCTTATAAATGATTATTATATCAATTTCTTATCTATAAGTGATTAGAAAATCAGTTTGATAAGAGTTATAATTTTATACAACAAAACATAAGCTGTATTAAAAAATTTATTTTAAGGGATTAATGAATTTTTAAAATAATTAATATTTTAAGAAAATATTATTATCAAATTACTCTTAATAAATTAGTATATAATTTTTATGAAGTCAAGTGTAATTTTTATTAAAGTTTAAAAACTTTTTTTGTGAAAACCCATCAATTTTAAATAAATGTCAGTTCTCATTTTGAAATTTAAAATAAAAAAATTTTGGAAATTATTTAGATAAAATGAATATTATTTTAGGAATTAGGACGTTGAAGTTATCCGAAGGTCAATTTTTTATAATTTTCTCAGATAGTCAAATTTTTTGGTAAAAATTAAATAATATATAAATATATAGTGTGTTTTATGACTACATAATGACCCGATAATGAAGTAATGAATACCATAAAATAGATTTTGACCAAATCTATGTTTTAAATTTAAAATAATGAGATTTTATATTTATTTGACATATTTTATAATTCCTTAGTGAATCCTCCAAAATATATAATATATTTTATGATTTTAAATTAATTTCCATGAGGGTGTGAATCACCTCCACATAATCAAGGATAATATTTTAATGTCTTCATCCCTTTTCTTATAAAATAATATTTTACACTTCTATTTAGAAAAAAACATGGGAAAAAACCATGGGTTGGTTTTTGGTTTTAAATATTTTAGTGTGTAGTGCCCAAAACCTAAATAATAAATAATTCCCCCTCCTTTCCTATATAAACCCACCCAAGCAACAATTTATCTTCCCTTAAACTCCTAGAAGCTCATTCTCACTCTTCTCTTCACTCCCTAGAGTCCTCACAAGGTTCCACCAAGCTCCCAATAAGCCTCTCCCAAGCCTTTGGTATCACACATCCAAGTAAGGGATCCTCACTTTCATTCTTTTCTCATTTTTATCCAAGTTTTCTTATATTTTTACACCCTTTTATTTTTAATTAAAAATGATGGGGTATGTTTTATCACCTCCCCAATACTCGCCTTATTATGTTTGTATGATTAGATATATCTTTCTATTTCATTAATCTCTCCCATGTACACCTGTTACGATGTAGGAATTCTATACGAGATTTCTCTCTCCTCATTTCCATTCAATAATTTATCTTATATTATGAATCAAAAATTCCATTTAATATGTTGGGATATTATAATCCATGATCCCCTTACTAACCAATTTTTTTCTAAATTATTTTATACCCCTTTCTCTCTCATAAACTCATTTTATGAATCCCCATATGATGTCGTTATGCTGCTGAAATTGCTCCGTGATTTTTCATGCCAGAATCATTTTATAGTGAATACCATGCCCATTTATCTATCAAGGGTATTCACCTTTATGTGCATATAATTATTTATTATAGAATTTTATATATATATTCCACACTTATTTATTGTGTAATAAATGATGATTTTGACTGAATCCATGTAATATGATCTATGTGGAGCACTAAAGGATGACATTAAAATGTTTAGGAAGGGTGAACCTGGATATAACTCCAATGCATTGGGTAATGTTTAGTATAATGATACATCATGTTGGGATAGGGTTTTACCAGATTCCTTTTAGTACATTTTTTCACCATGTTGGTATAGGGGTTTACCTGATTCCTATATGTTTATGATGAAATGTTTTAAGTTGTTGAAACATTTCCACGTTATGATAATCATGTTATATCATGACTTTATGTTTATGTTCCTCTTGTGCTCCATTGATATGAAAACTACCTAAGACATATTGTATTCTTCAGGTTATTCCTTGTTTACTACCTTACTAGGATTTATAGCTCACCATTTTTATGCATCTCCTCAGGTTATCCCATGCAATGCTATATACGAAGGAATGTTGTGGTTATATAAAAGAAGTTTTCAATAAAGATGTTTTATATTATGTCTTAATTTGACATGTAATGTTCCTAATCCCCAAAGACAGTATACCTCTCAATATTTTGGGTTGTATTAAGTTCAATTTTATGTAATAAGGCATGTTTAAATGTGTAATAAAAACCAGGGTTGTTATAGTTGTCATTAAAGGGAGGTTTAGTTATTTTTGGGATTAGGATTAGAAAACCCTAGTTAAAGCGTTAGGTATAAGACTAAGTATAATAAAATAATCCCTAAATTTTGGTGAGTATAGAGTAACTGGCTTATCAATAAAATAAATCCATATCTGGATACGAGAAAGTCAAGGTTGTTCTGGCATATATGTATCTAGGGGTAAAACCCAAAAACACCACTTTGAGCTAAATTAGAACGAGAACTCGTGCAAGAAAATGATCCTTGCTTCACTCTTGGTTTGAAACTTCTAGGGGAAATGATTTGGTAAATTCATGTGTTTAATATATACCATTATTAAGGGAGTAATAAAAAATTTCTCATAAGAATATACGCTTGGAAATAGATCATTGATAACTTAGATTGAAGCTTAGAAATTCACAAGTTAAGGAAATAAATGTAATTTATAAGTTATCCCTTTTATCATTGTATTCCCATTTATGTGTTAAAATATTTAAGATAATAATCCCTAATTTTCCTTTTATTCTAGCTAATGGCTAGTAATATGAGGAATTGGGCTAACAACTGATGTGAAGGGAAATGTGATGAATGTCCCAATGAGATTCCCAATCAAATAGGAGATCAAGTAGGACATATCATGATTATGCCAAACCAACTATCAAAAAACATGATTAAAAATTGGTAATTTTTTGAATTCCCAATGACATCAAGGAAGAGGAATATTAAATCACATGAAATTACATCGGATAAAGGTGATAATAGAAAGAAGACCCATTTTCCTTCGTGCAACAATTGAGGAAAGAGGCACCAAGGGAAATGTCACAAAGGGACTAGGAGATGTTCTAAGTGTGAAAAGGAAGGGAAAAAGTATCCAATTTCCATGAAAGAATGGATAATGAAATGGATGGAAACAAAGTTCCATCTAAGGAATATTAAAGAGTTCTATGTCTTAAATGTGGAGAAGTTAGGTATTATCTAAGACAATGCTCTATTGAAAAGGATGAGAAGCATGATGAGCATCAACAATCTCCATGATCAAGGGATCACAGAAAGTTCTATACTAAGATGGATAATGATGAATTAATTACATGTACCCACTACTTCAAAGTAGTATATGTAATAATGTATTTCAATTCATGTCCTATTAGTATATCTTTTAGGTTTTCTAAGAAAATTGAGTCCCCACCAGAAATGATATAAAATCATTACGGAAAACTTATATAAGTGTTGTATCACATGTTGAAGTTTGTGGGAGTTTTCTTCTTGAAAATATTGTAAGTCTCCCTTTGATGGAATTTGAGGAAATATGAAAAATCCATTTCCTACGCCTTGAAAAAGTTGAAAGTTCATGAGAAAAACTGTACCACACATGATTTAGAGTTGGCAGCTCTGATCTTTGCATTGAAAATATGAAAAGTGTGAAATATATATAGATCAAAAAAGTATAAAATATATATTCCCACAAAAAGATATGAACATGCACCAAAAAATATGGTTAGAGGTCATTATGGTGTATGACTGCTCAATCCATTACCTCCCTAGGAATGAGAACAAGGTGGAAGATGCTCTAAGTATAAAGGACCCAATAATAATATCATTGATGAGAATTGATAAGGATCCAATATTCTTAGATTCGATGAATATTTAAATGGGAATCATAAAGAAGGGAAAATCATCAATACTTTCACAAATTATTACTTGACCACCTCTTTGAGAAAGGTTAAAATATGCTAAAAAAGATGATGTGGGAATTTAGAAGAAAGTGGAAACTATCAAAAAACAGAAATCCTCAGAGATAAATTTTAATGAAGAAGTAATTGTGAGATTTGGGTCAAGACTATGTGTTCCATCAAATCCAGAGTTACAAAAAGAACTATTGGATGATACACATAGTTCGAATTTCTCCATTCACCTAAGAAAAACAAAGATGTATCGGGATCTCCAAGAGCATTATTGGTGGGATGACATGAAGAAGGAGATCATCGAATATACATAAAAATTTCTTGTGTGTCAGAAAGTGAAGGTTGAGAGGCATAAGTCAAAGGGTATGATGCAACCATTACCCATACCAACATGAAAATGGGATAACATCACCATGAAAATTTTCACCGGACTACCAAATACATTGAAAGGAAATAATATTATCTGGATTGTTGTAGATCATCTTAAAAATATTTCACACTTTATTAAAATTCAAGAGGATTTCTCATTGGATCTACTCACATGGATATACATCAGAGAAGTGGTAAGGCTACATGGTGTACCACTCTTTATTATATCCAATAGAGATCTAATATTCACCTCTAAGTTTAGAAAGAGTCTCCAACACTCTCTGAATACTGAGATGAACTTTAGTACAACTTATCATCCTCAAAATGATGGCCAATATGAGCGAACTATCCAATAACTTGAGAACATTTTGAGATCATTTTCAATGGACTTAAAAGGAGAATGAGATCAACATACTTCTCTGGTTGAGTTCTCTTACAACAACATTTCCCACTCAAGCATTCAAATGGCTCCTTATGAACCCCTTTATGGGAATAGGTGAAGAACACCAACATTTTGGGATGAATTTGGGGAATGAAAACTTCTATGTCCGTAAATTGTCAAATAAATGACGGAGAAGGTTAATACCATCCAAAAACACATAAAATCTTCCCAGAGTCAATAAAAGAGCTATGCTAACAATCATCAATGAAAACTAGAGTTTGATGTTGGAGACAAGGTATTCCTCCACATGTCTCCATTGAAGATAGTGATGGGATTTAGAAAGAAGGTAAATCTTATTCCATGGTACATCAGAAATTTTGAGATCCTTGATCGCATCAGATTAGTGGACTAATGGCTAGTACCCCCACCAAACCTGTCTCAAGTACATTATGTATTCCATGTATCACTCTAGAGGAAGTACATACATGACCCATCACATGTACCCAATCCAAAGGTGGTACCATTGAAGAATGACCTATCATGTGAAGGGAAGTTGGTGAAGAACTTATCTTATAGGGAAAAAGTTCTACAAAATAAGACAATTCCCCTCATAAAAGTGTTGTGGAGAAACCAAATGTTTGAAGAATCAACATGGGAACATGAGGAAGTATTGAGGCAGAGTTACCCTCATATGTTTTAGTGTGGGAAAAGGAAATTTTTATGGATAAATATCTTAATGGGGGAAGGTTGTAACGAACCAATAATTTATGAATAAAATTACTATTCTTTTAAAGTCTTATGGATATAGAAAACACATGCACTCTTTTTTTATTATTATTGGATTAAATGACCGTTAAGTATCATTACCATTGATAATATATTCAATGAACAGTAATCAAAAAACAGATATAAATATAAGGTTTTTTGACACAAACAAAGGAGAGGATGTCCTCATCCAATAGACTCGGGTTGCACGAAGATCATTTTTCAGAGCTCAGAAAGGAGGTAGAATCATTGGTCTTTTCTCTTGACCAAGTCCAAGATGAGATTCAACACGTTAAGCTTGAACAGAATTGCCTAAGGGATAAGTTCAAGTTAATAGAGATTACCACCCAGGTGATGTTATCTGAGTTTCCCCAAGAGTTTTTCACCATCCCACACCTTACCCTTAGGTCTTATACGAGTGTTATAAGGGGTTATGTAACAAGGTATTAGTTACTTATTATGTAATATATTTTTATAAATAAAATTCTCATTCCACCAATTATTTTATGAAAATAGTTTTTCTTTAAAAAAATAATTAAAATAATAAATTGTTTTTTGGATAAAATGGTAATTTTGAGAAACATATATGTTAATTTTTTCATTAATAATATTTGAAAAAAAATCTTATAAATGATGATTATATCAATAACTTATCTATAAATGATTAGGAAGTCAGTTTGATAAGAGTTATATTTTTATAATATAAAACAGAAAGTGTATAAGATAGAGAATTTATTTTAAGGAATTAATGGATTTTTGAAATAATTAATATTTTAATAAAATATTATAATCAAATTAATTTTAATAAATGAGTATATAATTTTTATGAAGTCAATTTTAATTTATATTAAGGCTTAGAAACTCTTTTTGTCAAAACCCATCAATTTTCAATAAATATCGGTTCGGATTTTAAAAGTGAAAATTAAAATATTGAGAAAATTATTTATATAAAATGAATATTATTTTTGGAATTAGGATATTTAAATTATCCAAAAGTGATTTTTTCAGAATTTTTTGAGACAATCAAATTTTTTGGCAAAAATTAAATAATATATAAATATATTGTGTGTTTTATAAAATCATAATGACATAATAGTGATGTAATAAATGCCATAAAATATATCTTAGACCAAATATATGTTTTTAAATTTAAAATAATGTGATTTTATATTTATTTTACTTATTTTATAATGCCTTAGTGAATCCTCCAAAATGTATAATATATTTTATGATTTTAAATTCATTTCTTTGAGGGTGTGACTCACCTCCGCATAAGCAAGGCTAATATTTTAATGTATTCGGACCTTGTCCTTATAAAATAATGTTTTCCACTCCTCTTTGGAAAAAACCATGGGTTGGTTTGTGGTTTTGAATATTTTAGTTTGTAGTGTCAAAAACCTAAATAATAAAGTATTCCCCATCCTTTCCCATATAAACTCACACAAGAACCCATTACTCTTCACTAAAACTCCTTTATGCTCGTACTCACTTTTCTATGAACTCCCTAGAGTCCTCCAACGGTTCCCCCAATCTCCCAAGAAGCCTCTCCTAGGCCATTGGGATCACACATCCAAGTAAGGGATCCTCACTTTCCTTCCTTTCTCATTTTTATCCAAGTTTCCTTATATTGTTACAACCTTTTATTTTCAATTAAAAATGATGGCGTATGTTTTCACACCTCCCCCATACTTACCTTATTATGTTTTTATGATGATGAACCTATTTATCTTTCATTAATCTATCCCATGTACACCCGTTACCATGCCAAAATTCCGTAAGGGATTTCTATATCTTCATTTCCATTCAAGCATTTATCTTATATTATGCATCTCAAATTCCATTTCATATGTTGGTATATTATGATCCATGATCCCCATACTTCCCATTTCATGTCTAAATTATGATATACCCCTTTCTCTCTCATCAAACTATTTTATGAATCCCCATGTGATGCCGTTACGCTACCGAAATTGCACTGTGATTTTCTATGCCAAAGTCATCATGTAGTGAATACCATGCCCATTTCTCTATCAAGGGTATTCAACTTTATGAAAATATACTTATTTATTATATACTTTCATGTATTTATTCCAAATTCATTTATCATGTAATAAATGATGATGTTAAATGAATCTATATTATATGATCTATGTGGAACAGTTAAACACGAGATTAAAATGTTCATAAATGGTGTGCCCTGATAGTGCTCCAATGCATTAGGTAATGTTTAGTATCCTGACACATCATGTTGGGATAGGGTTTTACCGAATTCCTTTTAGGAAATTTGTCCATCATGTTGGGATAGGGGTTTACCTGATTCCTTTATGTTTATGATACAGTTTTTAAAGTTGTTTCTACATTTCCATGTTATGATAGTCATGTTATATCATGAATTTATGTTCATGTTTCTATTGTTCTCTATTGATATTCCTATTTCCTAACATGTATTGTATTCTTTATGTTATGCCTTTTTTACTCCCTTACTAGGATTTATAGATCACCCATTTCTTATGTATCTCCTCAGTTTATCCCATGAAATGCTAAATACGAAGGAATGTTGTGGTCATGTAAAATAAGTTTTCAATAAAGATGTTGTATTTTATGTATTATGTTGTCATGTAATGTTCTTAAGCTCCAAAGAAACTAGAACTATTAATCTTCTGGGTTTTTATTAAGTGCAATTTTGTATAATAAGGAATGTTTAAATGTGTAATAAAAACTAGGGTTGTTATATTACTATTCCCTACGGTCAATTTAATATTCAAATGGTCACATTAACACTTATAAATACCTCTACATTCCTTCATTCATTATTCAACTTAATAACTCTCAAGGTTCTATATTTCCATTTTCTATAATTTTCCTGGTTTACTAATTTTTTTTATTTTCTATAGTGTTTTTAGTGGGAGTGATAGTTCTAGTAGATTGGGGCAATCCATATTTTCTCATATTATATTTTCTATTTTATATTTTGTGTCCAGTTTTAATATTTGGAATTGTAATTATTTTAATTACTAATTAATGTAACAATATTAAGTAATGAAAAAAATTATTTGTTGGTTTATATATATTTTCTATGTGTATAATATAATATAATATAATACAACACACATTTATTCAGAATTTTTTTAATAAAAACTATGGTTCATTACATCCTTCCCCCTTTTATAAATTCAATCCCCAAAATCTCAACTCCTATTCTCAGTTAAGAATAGGTGAGGGTACTTTTGTTCCATTTTTTCTTCTCATTCCCAAGTCTCCACTTCATAATTAGGGTTCCTACACAACACTTTGAAAAAGAGAGTTGTCATGTTTCATAGAACTTTGTATTTTCTGTCCATGATTTTACCAGGTGATCTTCATATGAGAGGTCATTCTCTAGTTTTACCACCTATATATTTGAAAAATATGAGGGATAAAGTATGCACTTCCTCAGGAGTGATATGTGGAACATGTCATAAACTTGATCCATACTTGGTAGAATTGAAAGGCAATAGTACACTGCTCCTATGTGATCAAGGATATCAAAGGATCCATGTACCTTGGCCTAATATTACCTTTATTTTTAAATCACTTGACTCCCTTCCATGGTGATATTTGAATGAAGAAGTTTCCTCCAACATCAAAATCTATGTCCCATTGATGATTTTCATCATAGATTTTTTTTGAATTTGAGAATCTTTTATATGTTGTTTTATGGCTTGAAACTTTTCTATCATCTCTTTCACATGATCATGTCCAAGTAGATTTTTTTCCCCAACTTCATCCCAACAAGTTATAGTTCTACATCACTTACCCTATAGAGATTCATATGAATCTATTTGAATACCCGAGTGGAAGATTTTATTATATGATAACTCAACCAATGGGAGATTTTGATCCCATCCTCTTTTAAATTTCTTTGAGTAGGATCTTATCATGTCCTCGAGCATCTTAATATCCCTTTCATATTGGCCATTAGTTTGGGGGTGATAGGATATTCTTAAATTCAATTCAGTACTCAAATAATATTGAAGACTTCTCTAGAACTTAGAGGTGAACCTTGGATGATGATTTGAGATGATCAAAATTGGTAATCCATGCATCCTCATCACTTTCTTCACATATATATTGGTAATTTTTATGTGATAAATATTCCAAAATAGCGATAAAGTAGGAAATATTAGTGATTCGATCCATCACAACCCATATTTCATTGTTTCCCTTAGATGTTTTTAGGAGACCAGTGAAAAATTATATAGTGATATTATCCCATTTCCATGTGGGTATAAGAAATGATTAAATCATAGCTTTGGAATTTTGTCAATCTTATTTAACTTATTGACTTACTAAACACCTTGATATATACTCAGAAATCTCCTACATCAAGTTTTCCTACTATAAGTATTCTTGAAGATCATGATACATCTTAGTGCTTCCAAGATAGATGGTGAAATATGATCTATGTGCATTATCCAATAGCTAATTTGTTGTCTCAGGTGATGAAGGAACACAAAGATTCATTATAAACTGAATCACACCATCATCATTGATATGGAACTCATGTATGTTTCCTTACTTTACTATTTTTACCTTGTTTAATTGCTCTAGATCATCCCTTTATGTCTCCTTGATCTTATCTTAGATGTATGGTTGGTAAATCATTTGTCTAAAATAGGATTTATTCCCCTCTATTATGATTTAAAAATCCATCTCAATATGTATCATGGATAGAGTAATAGGTTCTTTTTTTCTAAGATCATCAACTACCTTGTTCGTTATTCCCAAATGATAGTGAATAGAGAAATCATAGTCCTTGATTATCTCTAACCATATCCTTTGATGAATTTTTAGATTTTTTTATTTGAATATAAACTTTAGACTCTTGTGGTTAGTATATATATCACACTTTTCACTATATAGCTAGTGCCACCAAATCATTAGAGAAAAGATCACAACTACTAACTCTAGATCATACGCCAGGTAGTTCTTCTCATGGATCTTTAACTGTTGTGAGGAATAATCTATCACTTTATCATTATGGATGAGTAAAAAACCCAATAATTTCTTTGAAGCATCATTTTATATCACAAAACCATATCCACTTGTTGGTAGTGTGAGTACATGTGAAGTGATTAGTCTCTTCTTGAGATTGTTGAAGCTTTCCCCACATTCTTCCATCTATAAATACTTTACTTCTTTACATGTTAACTTGTTTAGAAGGATATAAATCATGATAAATTCCTCAAAAAACATCAGTAGTACCCAAAAAATCCATGGAAGCTACAAATTGTCATGACAAAAGTGGGTTTGGTCCCTTCCTCAATCACCATAGTCTTTGAAGGGTCCATAGAAATTCCCTCCCTTATTCTCACGTTCCCCATGAATGTGACTTTCTGCATCCAAAATCCACACTTCATGAACTTAGCATACATTTTCCCTTCCTTAATATCACAAAACAAATCCTTATATTCTCTTCATGTTCCTATTTTCTTTTCAAGTAAATGAGAATATCATCAATAAACACTACCAAATAAACTTCAAGGTAGTCCCTAAAGACTCTATTAATCAAATCCATAAAGATTTTAGTGGTGTTATTAAGTTCTAAGGTAATCTCTATGAACTCATAGTGACCATACCTTCTACAAAAATTAGTCTTCTGAATATGTTCTTTCTTCACCTTTAGTTGATGATATCCAGAATGAAGATCCAACTTTGAGAGTTATTGAGATCCTCATAGTTGATTGAACAAGTCATAAATCCTTGGAATATGATACTTATTCTATATGGTGATCATGTTGAGATCCTAGTATTTCATACACATCCACATTAATCTATCCTTCTTCATGAAAAAGAGAACAGGTGAACCCCAAGGTGATGCACTAGGGAATATGAATCCTTTGTCGAAATTCACATAAAGATGCTTCTTTAACTCTTCTAGTTCAATCAGGTCCGTCCTTTTGGGTCATTTTGAGATATGAGTGGCTCCTAATTTGATCTCTATTGATAAATTTACCTCATGACCTATGGGAATTCTAGGTTACAATTCAGTAAATACATAATTTTATTCCCTAAAAATATAATTTCTTCCAGGTTGAAACCTTCCTTTGATTCAACCACTTGAGCAAGGTATGCTTCTTCATAGGGTATTAACACCCACACCGTTGAGGGATTTTACAAAGGAGTTTCACGATCTTCCTTGAATTTGTAGAGGAGTGTTGGATGGTTCAATATATGGAAATATATTCCCTTCTCCTGATAGTTGATATGTGCTGTATATAATAAGATCCAATACACACCCAATATAGTGTCTAATTCCACCAATGTAAGTATTTCAAGATTCTCTAGAAGAATCTTCCCATATACACCAATAGTATAAGAGTCCATTAATTGGGTTTTAATGATTACACCACTAGTTTTTATATAGATATATCTACTTAAATGTATCATGGATTTGATTCAAAATTTCTAGAAAAATTTTAGGATAAAAAGTAATGTGTATAACCTTAATCAAATAAATATTTTTCCATTCTTGAGTGAATAGAAAGTGTACCTTTTATGACTTAGTTTTTTTTATCCACTTCAGCAGTATTCATGGAATACATTTTCCCTTTATCCTTTTGTTTTAATTACTACTCATGCTAATTATGCTCAAAGACTCGAGGTTTAGTGCACTGTCTTGTGTAGTGACCTTTCTCCCTATAGTTGAAGCATTGGACCATAGGCGGTGCATTAGGACGTGCCCTCCTTTCCTCCATCATGTTGGTCAGATTCTATATTTTTCTTATATATGCATGATCTTGATGGTATTATCTACTAAACTTGATTCATTTCCCTATCACTTTGATATAGTTCCCATGATTCTTGTTCCCATATTTTTTCCATGCGGGTAGTTGGATCCTCTTTCCTCCTTTACCATTTGACCCACCAGCTTGAAAATAGTTTATTATCTTCTTATCTCTATAAACATGGGACCATTCTCCAAAATCTATCTCTACTTTGAGATCACATCGTACCACTTCTTCAAAACTACCAAATTCTCCAGTTTCTAGATCCCTTTAAAGGTGTGGTTTTAAACCACTAAATAATCTATCTATTTTTTTTATAATTGTTGATAACAAAACACAATGTGTATCTTGAAATCCTGGTGACATTTTTCTCATAATCCATGACAGATTCACCTTCCTTTTTCATTTTCTCTATGAATTCTCTTTCCATCTTTGTTTGAAGAGTTCAAGGGAAACACTTGATAAGAAATATTTTCTAAAAGTCTTCCCACTCTATATCTTCATTTTCATCCTTTTTCTTGGTATTTATTACCAATGTCCACCATTGATCAGATTCTCTATCTAAGGAATAAACAAAAAGATTCACCTTCTCCTTATCGGAAAAATAGATCATAGAAAACATATTCTTTATTTATTTAACCCACTGTTCCACGAAAAGTGGATCAGAAGTTCCACTAAACGTTAGTGGTCATTTTTTCATAAAGGACTCAATAGAATGTTGATCCTTATTGGGTGAATTTGGACATTCCACATGATTCAGGTTATTATTCATAACCTAATATAGAAGGTTAAGAATCACCATAATGTTTTGAACTCCACCTACCTTGTTTTTGGGGATGTCATTTAGACAATCATTTCATTTTCCCTCACATGGGTTATTGTCTATGTTTTTCCTAGTTCCCACCATTTTCAAAAATAGAAAATGTTTTAACAAAACGCAAATAAAAAAACCATAAAAAATAATTTATTCTTTTATGAAATTAACTCTAAATACATATCCTATGGGATCCCTAACTTTATCCTTTTCTAAAAACATTCTTATAATATGTTTTTATGATATATTGAATTGTACTTATGGTTTTCACTCTTGTTTTATAATCCTAATTCCAAAATTAACTAAACTATTCTCTGATACCAACTATAGGTACATTACTTTTTCTTATATGACTATTACATCATTTTAAAGATAAACAAAAAAATATAATTACATATCCAGGTTCAAACAACTTTGTTTTTAGGATAAATTAGGCATATACATAACTTTTACATAATAAAACATAAAAATTATTTAATTCCATATTATGTTGCTTTCTCGTGGCCCTCACATTCTCCTTAGTACAAGTAATCATCTAAGGATATACATCAATGAAAGGGGTGAGCTAAAATCCCAGTAAGAGGATAAATAAATACATGAATCAATATAACATGGGTGAGAATAATCATCCTAATAACATAATCATAGTTTAATCATCATAATCATGAGAGGAATAATTAGATAAATTCATGGAATATGGAAATTCATAAAAATGAAACATCATGTCTTAGTGGTCAAATACCACACATATTTGGGAACAAAGCTAGCATCATGTTTGCACATAACATATGTGTATAATTATAACATCATAATTGTGAAAAAATATCATAATTTTAATGAATATTTCACATTATATCATGATATACATCAAATTAAAATTAGATTGAAATATAATTCTGGGTGCACCCATCACATCATAGAATTTACATAATCATTCATATCACATAGAACATATATAAATCAAAGAAAAGAAGTAAACCCAAGGAAGATAATGGGTTTCATAGGGATTAAATAAATCATACATTCATGAATAATTTTTTTGGTTCCCAAATGAATAAGTGAAATCATTCTTAGACATAATACATGTTAGGTCCACTGGGCTGAATACCCTGAGAGGGGGGGTGAATCAGGGTATGACTAATTAAAAATTAAAGCCCGTTCTGATCTTGTTTCACTGTTAAGAAAAACACTCTTCTCTCTCTTTCCTGCTGCACAATATAAATAGAAAGTAAAGAAAGCACATGACACAACAATTTTACTTGGTTCACCGCTAAGGGCTACGTCCAAGGAGCATACGCCGACAGGTTGCTGGTCGTACCAAGTCCACTAAACTTCACTAGCTGTGGATTACAATGTTCGGGCTAGATCACTTCTATGCCCAGGCTCACTGCCTATACAATGTTTAGGGTCAGCTCACTGATTTCCCAAGGGTCACTCCCTGTTTCTCTCTCTCTGGCTCACTGCCGGTGGAGAGGATCACCTTCTTCCTTTTCCTAAGCTCACTGCTTTTGGAAGGGAATCCAATCACAGTTTATAGACCTGTAGGTCTCTTCATTTCCATTAAGGAATGCATATTTCACTGTATGTAGATGCTCTGTTGAAGTTCAACTTTCATCCGTAGATGAATACCTCTTTGCCTCTGAACACTGGGCAAAATACCTTTGGAAAGACCTCCGCAAAGCACTCAACTTTACTAGGCTCCCAATTTCGCGAAGCTCAACAAGCCTTCGTGAAGCTCTTTCCTTTTCACGAAGCTCTCTCGCGAATATCTCTTGCGAAGAACTCCCGCGAATCTCAACTCGTTGCAAAGCAACTTCTCTCGCAAAGCTCATTGAGCCAACGCAGAGCACACAACTTTCGCAGAGCAACAATAGCTACCGCGAAGCTCCTCTTTCGCGAAGCACACTAGCTCCGCGAACTACCTTCGCAAAACGAGAGAAAATGATCTTCTATGAAAATGCTATCTTCTTCGCTCGAAGGGGTTGGACTCTATTTATAGGCGATTCCACCGACCCTCGTCCCTTCCACGCGAAGTCAACGCCATGTCATCTCAAATCGCGAAGCTCCAAAGTTTCCGCCGGAATTCTGTCCAATTCACGAAGAACCACGGAACTTTGTCGTTCGCGAAGCTTGACGTAGTCGTGAAGAATCACCATCAACATACCTTTGCGACTTCTCCGCGAAGCTCCCTCGCAAATCCCAACATTCCTTCATGCCTTCGCCGCGAAGCTCCCTCGCAAAGCCCTTCACCGCCGCGATGCACTTCACCCTCTTCTGTTCCCGAAGCTTGACGTAATCGTGAAGCATCACCGCCTCCAGATCGTCCTTTCCTTTGTCATCGTTCTTTGTCAACATGGAATGTCAACAAATTCTCGAGAACTCGACAATTATCCATGGAAACCTGCTTTGTCAACAAACACAATCAACCTAAAAATGCTGCAATGTTACCTTGAGGTATTTTTGCCCAACAATCTCCCCCTTTGGGTTTGTTGACAGCTTTTCACAACTCTGCTCAAGATGATTTTTTGCACTTTGATACCTCACTGAGTCTTCTTCAAGTCGCTACCACCATTCACCTCTTGCGATTCAGATAACATTCAAGGATTCACTTAACACGTACTCTAATCCCACATGAGAAATGCTCGGCGTGAGAAACAAGAGTAGTATGAAAAGTTCATCAATGAATTACTTCATGTCAAAAACCAATTGTCGATTACAACATGATACCAATTCTTAAATTGATACCAATTGTTGAACCACACTGATCCCAATTGATGATAGCTGGAAACCTTATCTCTCCTTTCCAACACCACTGTTCCGCTTTTATCACGATCCTCAGCTGTCGTGATATCTATTCGTTGATCGATCACTTCTAGCATCGTCAGATTTCATACTCCCCCCCTTTCTCATTTCTCCCCCTATCTGGCTGCTCCACTGGTCAGCTTCTCCCCATATGTGTCATGATTTCTCAAATAGCCACACTGTCTCCCCCTTGAACAATCACTATTTTCTCCCCCTTTGTCAACGAACCCAAAGGTCACTCCTTTGTAGTCTGTAACATAGTAGAGAACACATATCAGCACATGAGGGAAAAAACATCACACCTCGGGGAGAGGGGGATGGAGGGTCCCACATCCACACTATTTCAAGTGCAGGGAATCGACTGAACTCCCAGAGCCAGTCGATGCCTCTCAAAAGCTCCCTTGAGTAAGGCCTTTGTCAGAATGTCTGCAACCTGTAGCTCTGTAGGCACGTACTCCAACTTCACGATTCCCTGTTCAACCTTCTCCTTGATAAAATGATACTTAATCTCAATGTTATTTGTCCTTGAATAATGGACGGGATTTTTTCTAAGATTTATAGCATTTGAGTTGTCGCACTGGATTCCGATCGGAGACTTCACTTCAACTCTCATATCTTCAAGATGCTGCTTCATCCAAAATAACTGTGTGCATGCTTGAGTGGCCGCAATATATTCAGCTTCGACGGTGCTCAATGAAATGCAATCTTGCTTCTTGCTAAGCCAAGAAATACACAATCCTCCAAGATAGAAAGCACCACCTGACGTTGATTTCCTATCATCCGCTGAACCGGCCCAGTCTGCATTAGTATAGCCCAATAACTCTATATGAAATTTATTAGTATATGTCAAGCCGAAATCCACTGTGCCCTGGATATACCGAAGTATTCTTTTCACTGCAAGCATGTGGATTTCCTTGGGATTGCTCTGATATCTCTCTTCTTGGCATGTGGTGAAAACAATATCAGGGCTTGTTGCAGTCAAGTACAACAAACTTCCAACAATTTGCCTGTATTCTGTGATATTTACTGCCTTTCCATCTTCATCTTTCGATAATTTCATCCGGGTGGCAACCGGAGTCTTCATCTCCTTGGAATTATCCATTCCAAACCTTCTTAAAACCTCCTTGGCATATTTGGATTGAGAAATAAAAGTTTCATTCCTTCCTTATGTCACCTGTAGACCAAGAAAAAATGTTAGCTCTCCAATCATTGACATTTCAAACTCATTTTTCATGAATTCGGAAAACTGTATGCACTGAGCTTAATCTGATCCGCCAAAGATTATGTCATCGACATACACTAGCACTATCATCCTTTGATTACTATCGTTTCTGAAATAAAGATTGTAATCAACTCCTCCACGCTGGAAACCAAGATTCTTCAAGTACTGATCAAGCCTTGAGTACCATGCCCTTGGTGCTTGTTTCAGCCCATACAACGCCTTCTTCAGCCTACAAACTATTTTCTCATCCTCATGAATGAGAAAACCATATGGCTGCTCAATATACACCTCCTCTTCCAGAACACCATTCAAGAATGTAGATTTGACATCCATATGGAACACTTTGAACTTCCTTTGCCCTGCGATGGCTAGGAATAATCTTATTGTCTCCAGCCTTGCAACCAGTGAAAATGTATCATCAACATCTATTCCCTCGATCTGGGAGTACCCCTAGCACACTAGACGTGCTTTGTTCCGAATCACTATGCCATCTTCATTCATCTTGTTGCGATAGACCCATTTGGTCCCAATGACATTCTTGTCTGCTGGCCTCAAAACAATCTCCCATGTCTGGTTCTTCTCAATTTGATCAAGCTCTTCATTTATAGCCTGAACCCAGTTTTCATCTTTAGCTGCATCGGAAAAACATTTCGGCTCCACCTGAGATAAAAACGATGTTTGGTGTAATGATTTCATTCTTCGAGTCTGAACTGGAGCTTTCTGATCACCAATGATATTTTGCCTATCAATTTCAGCTCGACTCTTTGGCTTCCTTGCAGATACAGACTTGACAATTTCTTGTTCATCATCAGTATCTTCTTCTGAGTCAGCCTCTGCCACTTATACTCCCCCTGTGTTGCTTACCTCATCATCACTTTCATCCAGAAACTGTTCACTGGGTCATTGAGCAGTCTGTTCATTTTCGACTATAGTGACATCATTTCTCTCAACAATTTTTCCCAGCCTATTGTTGAAGCATTTATATGCTTTGCTTTTCCCTGAATAGCCAAGGAATATCCCTTCATCTCCTCGTGCCTCAAACTTCCTATGATGTTCTTTGTTGAGAATGAAACACTTACTTCCAAAGATTTGAAAGTATTTCAACGTTGGCTTCTTTCCGTACCACAGTTCATACGGAGTCTTCCCTTGCTTCGGACATAACAGAGACCTGTTTGAAACATAGAGCGATGTCAAAACTGCTTCCTTCCAAAATTTATCTGATAGGTCATTATCAATAAGCATTGTTCTGGCCATGTTGTTGATGATCCGATTTCTCCTTTCAACCACTCCATTATGTTGGGGAGTTCTTACTGATGAAACTTGATGCCTTATCCCATGTTTCTCGAGATAGTTTTCAACCTGACTGTTTGTAAATTCTGTACCATTATCAGTACGAAACTTCAGAATTTTCTGCCCAAGAATCGTTTCCGATTCCCTCCTGAACTGCTTTATGAAACTGAACACCTCTTTCTTATGGGTAATGATGAATACCCATGCCATTCTACTATAGTCATCAACGAAAAGAACATAGTACCTTTTCCCATCTATAGCTCGTGGTGAGATAGGTCCACATTCATCACCATGCACCAATTCGAGCACTCTAGTTGCTTTTTGTTCCTTTGGATTGTATGTATTCCTGATGATCTTCCCTTGTTGACAAGCATCACATGTATGAGTGCGATCACCTGATACTTTGGGAAGGTCTCTAGCAGCATCAGACTTTACCAGATCTTCCATAGATGGTTGACATAGATGACCAAGTCGCTTATGCCACAACTGATTTTCTTCTTCTCTAGATAAAAGGCATGAATCTTCTTCCCCACCTACCAGGTAAAGATTCCCCTTTTTTCATTTTCCCTATAGAATGACTATTCCATCTTTTCCTTTAACAATACCCATCTTCTTGGTAAATAGGATAGAGTGCCCAGAGTCGCATAGTTGACTGACGCTAAGCAAATTATGACTGAGACCCTCTACCACCAAGACATCAGTATGTCTCATTTCATTGCCCCCAAACTTGGCTTTTCCTGATCCAAAAATCTTCAGGCCTTCATAATTTCCAAATTTGACAACTCTTTCTTTGTCATATTTTATTCCTGTAACCAGATCCTTGTTTCCTGTCATGTAGGATGTGCAACCACTATCAAGGATCCACACACTAGAACGCTCTGATGCTTTAAGGGCAATTTCAGCAACTACGGCCTTCTCAATTTTCTTCTTCCTGGTCCATACTTTTTCTTTAATACTCGGCATGGATTGAGGCTTCTGTTATTTCTCAAAGTATGATGGACCAGCTTCATCTTGCAAAACTGCAAATCTGTTCTGAAATTTTAATTCACTTGTCGGTTTACTGATCTGCTGCTTGCGAACATTTTGATTCTGCTTTGGAACATTTTTCTGAATGGTCGGAGTGCAGTACCTAGCCATGTGTCCAAATCCTCCGCACCAAAAACAATGTCCTTCAAAATATGTTCTGGAAAACCTTTCTCTGTTTGGCTGTCATATCTGTTCTTGTTCCCTTCGATATCTTTTGGCTATGGAACACACATACTGTGAATGTCCCATCTTTCCACAACAATAACACCTGATATAAGGTGCATTCCTTCATGTTACTTCAGCACTATGAGTTTCCCCTTGGGATCTCTGAGTATTCTGATTATGCTTTGTGCTCAAATTAACTTTCAATCTCGGGACAGGTGCTTGTGGTCTAACTTCAACTGCCACAGATTTTTGTTTCTGATTAAGCCAAGAATCAGCCTTAACTTCTGAGTTCAATTGATGCTTCTTCCCTGCTGAACTACTAGGCTCTTCTTTCTTCTTTTCAGTATTCGTAGCGACTTGATTTCCCAAGAATGTGTTGGGATTCAAAGGTTTTTTCTGGTCTTTAACTTTTCTCTGCAGACCGACAACTTCTTCTTCAAGCTCTTCAATACGCTTGACGTGATCTTTCACTTTTCGACTCAAGCAATCGATCTCCCTTTTCTGCTCTTCAATATTGACCTTATGCTCATCAACCTTTTCTGTGCACTCTGGCCTGGAAGACTTAATATTTTCAATTTATTTCTCAAGCTCAGACTTCTCTTCTTCTTGTTGTTGCATGTAGAGTTTGGCATCACGTACTATCTTGTTGTCTTTCTTTGTTTTTTCTCACCAAACATCTATCTCTTCAAGAGATGCTTCTAATTCAGCTTCCATGTCAACTATCCCTTAAATTTCTTCTTCTTCTTCATCATTTTCGGTTTCTTTCTTTTCTAGAGAACTACTAGCAACAGCCACCATCGCATTTTGTCCACGATCTTTGCAGTTTTCTATCTCTTCAACTTCTTCACCCTCAGACTCAGCTGAACTATCTATTTCTTGTGAAATAAGATTCTTATTCTTAAAGAAATTTCTCTTGAACTGCTTCTTCCCTTTCACATAGGCTGAAGATTTTTTCATGGGAATCTCAACTTCATCTTCATAGCTTTTTTCTTGAAACTTTTTGGGGCATCTTGCAGCAAGATGACCAACCTTTCCGCATCGGAAGCATGCTAGTGGAAGTTTCCCTTTAAACTTTCCTTTTCCTCTTTGCAGATTTGAAGAAAGGAACGACATCACCTCATCTGACTCTTCTTCCTCCTGAGAATCTTCAATAGTGAGCCTCTTCATGGCCTTAAATGCCACCTCTTTGGATTTACCCTTTTCCACAGCATCGTTGCCATCATTTATCATTTCATATGCAACAAGAGTGCTGTGTAGGTTATCCAATGTCAGCTCTTTCAGATCTTTATCTTCCAAAACATAAACTTTCGGATTGAACCGAGGTGGAAGCTTTCTCAAGATGCACTTTACGATTTTAATGTCTTCGATAATCTCCCCAAGGCCTCGCATGTCTTCTACCACAACATTTACCCTGTCAAAGAATGCATCAACAGACTCATTCGGGTTCATTCTCAGATCTTTATACTTGTTCCACAACACTTGCAGGTTGGCCTCTCTGACTTTTGTATCCCCTTCATAAATATTCAAAATCTTTTCCCACATGGAATGTGATGTTTTGCATGACATCACCTTTGTATATATGGGATTGGAAAGGGATCCCCCTAAGGCATTGATTGCTTTGGAGTCAGCATGCAACTCTTTATGCTCCGCTTCTGATAATGCACCACTAGTAATATCAACTATGATACCATGCATAGCTGCTGAAAACACATCCATTACCAAAGATCGAAAATAGTGTTGCATTCGATTCTTCCATATCTGAAAATTACATATGTCGAAGATCGGAATCCCTCTATGATTAGTGACCTCCATTGAGAGAAGAACTAATATCAACCTTTCGCTCTAATACCACATGTTAGGTCCACTGGGATGAATACCCTGAGAGGGGGGGTGAATCAGTGTATGACTAATTAAAAATTAAAGCCCGTTCTGATATTGTTTCGCTATTAAGCAAAACACTCCTTTCTCTCTTTCTTGCTGCACAATATAAATAGAAAGTAAAGCAAGCACAAGACACAACAATTTTACTTGGTTCACCGCTAAGGGCTACGTCTAAGGAGCATACGCCAACAGGTTTCCGGTCGTACCAAGTCCACTAAACTTCACTAGCTGTGGATTACAATGTTCGAGCTAGATCAATTCTATGCCCAGGCTCACTGCCTATACAATGTTTAGGGTCAGCTCACTGCTTTCCCAAGGGTCACTCCCTGTTTCTCTTTCTCTGGCTCACTGCCGGTGGAGAGGATCACCTTCTTCCTCTTCCTAAGCTCACTGCTCTTGGAAGGGAATCCAATCACAGTTTATAGACCTGTAGGTCTCTTCATTTCCATTAAGGAATGCATATTTCTCTGTATGTAGATGCTCTCTTGAAGTTCAACTTTCATCCATATATGAATACCTCTTTGCCTCTGAACACTGGGCAAACTACCTTTGGAAAGACCTTCGCAAAGCACTCAACTTCGCTAGGCTCCCAATTTCGCGAAGCTCAACAAGCCTTCGCGAAGCTCCTGCCTTTTCGCGAAGCTCTCTCGCGAAGAAATCCTGCGAAGCTCAACTCGTTGGAAAGAAACTTCTATCGTGAAGCTCACTGAGCCAACACGTAGCACACAACTTTCGCGGAGCAACAATAGCCGCCGCTAAGCTCCTCTTTCGCGAAGCACACTAGCTCTGCGAACTACCTTCGCAAAACGAGAGAAAATGATCTTCTATGAAAATGATATCTTCTTCGCTCGAAGGGGTCGGCCTCTATTTATAGGCGATTCCACCGACCCTCGTCCCTTCCACGCGAAGTCAACACCACGTCATCTCAAATCGCGAAGCTGCAAAGTTTCCGCCGGAATTCTGTCCAATTTGCGAAGCACCACAGCACTTTTTCGTTCACGAAGCTTGATGTAGTCGTGAAGAATCACTATCAACATACCTTCGCGACTTCGCCGCGAAGCTCCCTCACGAAGCCCAACATTCCTTCGCTCCTTCGCCGCAAAGCTCCCTCGCAAAGCCCTTCACCGCCGCGATGCGCTTCACCCTCTGCCGTTCAAGAAGCTTGACGTAATCGCGAAGCATCACCGCCTCCATTCTTCTGGTCTTCGCGATTTCCAAACCATGCATCCTATCTTCGTGAAATTCATGCCATTGCCATATTAAATTATGCTCTTCATGGAAATACACTTTTCGCGATGCTCACCAAACTCCAAATTTTGGACCCCAAAAATTTGGCAAACACTGGGAAATGACGCCACCTTGTACTGCTCTTTTGTACCGCCTCCAGATCGTCCTTTCCTTTGTCATCGTTTTTTGTCAACATGGAATGTCAACAAATTCTCGAGAACTCGACAATTATCCATGGAAACCTGCTTTGTCAACAAACACAATCAACCCAAAAATGCTGTAATGTTACCTTGATGGATTTTTTCCCAACAATATCCCCCTTTGGGTTTGTTGACAACTTTTCACAACTCTGATCAAGATGGTTTTCTGCACTTTGATACCTCAATGAGTCTTCTTCAAGTTGCTACCACCATTTGCCTCTTGCGATTCTGATAGCATTCAAGGATTCACTTAACACGTACTCTAAGCCCACATGAGCAATGCTTGGCATGAGAAACAAGAGTAGTATGAAAAGTTCATCAATGAATCACTTCATGTCAAACACCAATTTTCGATTCCAACATTATACCAATTCTTAAATTGATACCAATTTTTGAACCACACTAATCCCAATTGATGATAGATGGAAACCTTCTCTCACCTTTCCAACACCACTGTTCTGCTTTTATCATGATCCTCAACTATCGTGATATCTATTCTTTGATCGATCACTTCTAGCATCGTCAGATTTCATACTCTCCCCCTTTCTCATTTCTCCCCCTATCTGGATGCTCCACTGGTCAGCTTCTCCCCGTATCTGTCATGATTTCTCAAATAGCCATACTTTCTCCCCCTTGAACAATCACTATTTTCTCCCCCTTTGTCAACGAACCCAAAGGTCACTCCTTTGTAGTCTGTAACAAAGTAGAGAACACATATCATCACATGAGGGAAAAACACATCACACCTCGGGGAGAGGGGGGTGGAGGGTCCCACATCCACACTATTTCAAGTGCGGGGAATCGACTGAACTTCCAGAGCCAGTCGATGCCTCTCAAAAGCTTCCTTGGGTAAGGCCTTTGTCAGAATGTCTGCAACTTGTAGCTCTGTAGGCACGTACTCCAACTTCACGATTCCCTTCTCAACCTTCTCCTTGATAAAATGATACTTAATCTCAATGTGCTTTGTCCTTGAATGATGGACGGGATTTTTGCTAATATTTATAGCACTTGAGTTGTCGCACTGGATTACGATCGGAGACTTCACTTCAAATCCCATATCTTCAAGTTGCTGCTTCATCCACAATAACTGTGTGCATGCTTGAGTGGCCGCAATATACTCAGCTTCGGCGGTGCTCAATGAAATGAAATCTTCCTTCTTGCTAAGCCAAGAAATACACAATCCTCCGAGATAGAAACTACCACCTGACGTTGATTTCCTATCATCCGCTGAACTGACCCAGTCTGCATCACTATAGCCCAATAACTCTGTCTGAGATTTATCAGTATATGTCAAGACGAAATCCACTGTGCCCTAGATATACCAAAGTATTTTTTTCACTGCAAGCATGTGGCTTTCCTTGGGATTGCTCTGATATCTCGCTGCTTGGAATGTGGTGAAAACAATATCAGGCCTTGTTGCAGTCAAGTACAACAAACTTCCAATAATTTGCCTGTATTCTGTGATATTTACTGCCTTGCCATCTTCATATTTCTATAATTTCATCCGGGTGGCAACCGGAGTCTTCATCTCCTTGGTATTATCCATTCCAAACCTTCTTAAAACCTCCTTGGCATATTTTTATTGAGAAATAAAAGTTTCATTCCTTCCTTGTGTCACCTGTAGACCAAGGAAAAATGTTAGCTCTTCAATCATTGAAATTTCAAACTCATTTTTAATGAATTCGGAAAACTGTCTGCACTGAGCTTCATCTGATCCACCAAAGATTATGTCATCGACATACACTAGCACCATCATCCTTTGATTACTATCGTTGATGAAATAAAGATTGTAATCAACTCCTCCATGCTGGAAACCAAGCTTCTTCAAGTACTGATCAAGCCTTGAGTACCATGCCCTTGGTGCTTGTTTCAGCCCATACAACGCCTTCTTCAGCCTGCAAACTTTGTTCTCATCCTCATGAATGAGAAAACCATCTGGATGCTCAATATACACCTCCTCTTCCAGAACACCATTCAAGAATGCAGATCTGACATCCATCTGGAACACTTTGAACTTCCTTTGCACTGCGATGGCTAGGAATAATCTTATTGTCTCCAGCCTTGCAACCAGTGCAAATGTCTCATCAACATCTATTCCCTCGATCTGGGAGTACCCCTTGCACACTAGACATGCTTTGTTCCGAATCACTGTGTCATCTTCATTCATCTTGTTGCGATAGACCCATTTGGTCCCAATGAAATTCTTGTCTGCTGGCCTCGAAACAATCTCCCATGTCTGGTTCTTCTCAATTTGATCAAGCTCTTCATTCATAGCCTGAACCCAGTTTTCATCTTTAGCTGCATAGGAAAAACATTTTGGCTCCACTTGAGATAAAAACGATGTTTTCTGTAATGATTTCATTCTTCGAGTCTGAACTAGAGCTTTCTGATCACCAGTGATATTTTTCCTATCAATTTCAGCTTGACTCTTTGTCTTCCTTGCGGATACAGACTTGACACTTTCTTGTTCATCATCAGTATCTTCTTCTGAGTCAGCCTCTGCCACTTCTACTCCCCCTGTGTTGTTTACCTCATTATCACTTTAATCCAGAAACTTTTCACTGGGTCGTTGAGCAGTCTGTTCATTTTTTGACTATAGTGACATCATTACTCTCAACAATTTTCCCAGCCTCTTGTTGAAGCATTTATATGCTTTGCTTTTCTCTGAATATCCAAGGAATATCCCTTCATCTCCTCGTGCCTCAAACTTATTATGATGTTCTTTGTTGAGAATGAAACACTTGCTTCCAAAGATTCGAAAGTATTTCAACATTGGCTTCTTTCCGTACCACAGTTCATACGGAGTCTTCCCTTGCTTCGGACATAACAGGGACCTATTTGAAACATAGACTGATGTCAAAACTGCTTCCTTCCAAAATTTCGCTGATAGTTCCTTATCAATAAGCATTGTTCTGGCCATGTTGTTGATGATCCGATTTCTCCTTTCAACCACTCCATTCTATTGGGGAGTTCTTACTAATGAAACATGATTCCTTATCCCATGTTTATCGAGATAGTTTTCAACCTGACTGTTTGTAAATTCCGTACCATTATCAGTACGAAACTTCAGAATTTTCTGCCCAAGCATCTTTTCTGATTCCCTCCTGTACTGCTTTATGCAACTGAACAACTTTGTCTTATGGGTAATGATGAATACCCAGGCCATTCTACTATAGTCATCAATGAAAAGAACATAGTACCTTTTCCCATCTATAGCTCGTGGTGAGATAGGTCCACATACATCAGCATGCACCAATTCGAGAATTCCAGTTGCTTTTTATTCCTTTTGCCAGTATATCTTCCTGATGATCTTCCCTTGTTGACAAGCATCACACGTATGAGTGCGATCACGTGATAGTTTGGGAAGGTATCTAGCAGCATCACACTTAACCAGATCTTCCATAGATGGCTGACATAGATGACCAAGTTGCTTATGCCACAGCTGATTTTCTTCTTCTCTAGATAAAAGGCATGAATCTTCTTCCCCACCTACCAGGTAAAGATTCCCCTTTGTTCGTTTTCCCTATAGAATGACTATTCCATCTTTTCCTTTAACAATACCCATCTTCTTGGTAAATAGGATTGAGTTCCTAGAGTCGCATAGTTGACTGACGCTGAGCAAATTATGACTGAGACCATCTACCACCAAGAAATCAGCATGGCTCATTTCATTGCCCCCAAACTTGGCTTTTCTTGAGCCAACAATCTTCAAGCCTTTATCATTTCCAAATTTGAAAACTCCTTCTTTGTCATATTTTATTCTTGTAACCAGATCCTTATTGCCTGTCATGTGGAATGTGCAACCACTATCAAGGATCCACACACCAGAACACTCTGATGATTTAAGGGCAATTTCAGCAACTACGGTCTTCTCAATTTTCTTCTTCCTGGTCCATACTTTTTCTTTCATACTCGGCATGGATTGAGGCTTCTGTTCTTTCTCAGAGTATGATGGACCAACTTCATCTTTCAAAACTGCAAGTCTGTTCTGAACTTTTAATTCACTTGTCGGTTTACTGATCTGCTTCTTGCGAACATTTTGATTCTGCTTTGGCACATTTTTCTGAATGGTCGGAGTGCAGTACCTAGCCATGTGTCCAAATCCTCCGCACCAAAAACAGTGTCCTTTAAAATATGTTCTGGAAAACCATTCTCTATTTGGCTGCTATCCCTGTTCTTGTTCCCTTCGATATATTTTGGCTATGGAACACACATACTGTGAATTTCCCATCTTTCCACAACAATAACACCTGATATAAGGTGCATTCCTTCGTGTTACTTCAGCACTATGAGTTTCCCCTTGGGATCTTTGAGTATTCTGATTCTGATTTGTGCTCAAATTAACTTTCAATATCGGGACAGGTGCTTGTGGTCTAACTTCAACTGCCACAGATTTTTGTTTCTGATTAAGCCAAGAATCATCCTTAACTTCTGAGTTCAATTGCTGCTTATTTCCTGCTGAACTAATAGGCTCTTCTTTCTTCTTTTCAGTCTTCGTAACGACCTAATTTCCCATGAATGTGTTGAGATTCAAAGGTTTTTCCTGGTCTTTAACTTTTCTCCACAGACCGACAACTTCCTCTTCAAGATCTTCAATACGCTTGATGTGATATTTCACTTTTCGACTCAAGCAATCGATCTCCCTTTTCTGCTCTTCAATCTTGAGCTTATTCTCATCAACCTTTTCTGTGCACTCTGTCCTGAAAGACTTAAGATTTTCAATTTCTTTCTCAAGCTCAGACTTCTCTTCTTCTTGTTGTTGCATGTAGAGTTTGGCATCACGTACTATCTTGTTGGCTTTCTTTGTTTTTTCTCGCCAAACATCTATCTCTTCAAGAGATGCTTCTAATTCAGCTTCCATGTCAACTATCCCTTCAATTTATTCTTCTTCTTCATCAGTTTCAGTTTCTTTCTTTTCTAGAGCAATACTGGAAACAGCCACCATCGCATTTTGTCCACGATCTTTGCAGTTTTCTATCTCTTCAACTTCTTCACCCTCAGACTTAGCTGAACTATCTATTTCTTGTGAAAGAAGATTCTTCTTCTTAAAGAAATTTCTCTTGAACTGCTTCTTCCCTTTCACATAGGCTGAAGATTTTTTCATGGGAATCTCAAATTAATCTTCATCACTTTCTTCTTTAAACTTTTTGGGGCATCTTGCAGCAAGATGACCAACCTTTCCGCATCGGAAGCATGCTAGTGGAAGTTTCCTTTTAAAATTTCTTTTTCCTATTTGCAGATTTGAAGAAAGGAATGACATCACCTCATCTGACTCTTCTTCCTCCTGAGAATATTCAATAGTGAGCCTCTTCCTAGCCTTAAATACCACCTCTTTGGATTTCCCCTTTTCCACAACATCGTTGTCATCCTTTCTCATTTCATATGCAACAAGAGTGCTGTGTAGGTTATCCAATGTCATCTCTTTCGGATCTTTATCTTCCAAAACAGAAACTTTCGGATTGAACCGAGGTGGAAGCTTTCTCAAGATGTGATTTACGATTTTAATGTCTTCGATAATCTCGCCAAGGCCTCGCATGTCTTCTACCATAGCATTTACCCTGTCAAAGAATGCATCAGCAGACTCATTCGGGTTCATTCTCAGATTTTCATACTTGTTCCACAACACTTGCAGCTTGGCCTCTCTGACTTTTTTATCCCCTTCATAAATATTCAAAAGCTTTTCCCACATGGCATGCGATGTTTTTCATGAAATCACCTTTGTATATATGGGATTGGAAAGGGCTCCCCCTAAGGCATTGATTGCTTTGGAGTCAGCATCGAACTCTTTATGCTCTGCTTCTGATAATGCACCACTAGTAATATCAGCTGTGATACCATGCATAGCTGCTAAAAACACATCCATTCCCAAAGATCGGAAATAGTGTTGCATTCGATTCTTCCATATCTAAAAATTACATCCTTCGAAGATTGGAATCCCTCTATGATTAGTGACCTCCATTTAGAGAAGAACTAATATCAACCTTTCGCTCTGATATCACTTGTTAGGTCCACTGGGCTGAATACCCTGAGGGGGGGGGGTGAATCAGGGTATGACTAATTAAAAATTAAAGCATGTTCTGATCTTGTTTCACTGTTAAGAAAAACACTCTTCTCTCTCTTTCTTGCTGCACAATATAAATAGAAAGTAAAGCAATCACAGGACACAACAATTTTACTTGGTTCACCGCTAAGGGCTACGTCCAAGGAGCATACACCGACAGGTTTCTAGTCGTACCAAGTCTACTAAACTTCACTAGCTATGGATTACAATGTTCATGCTAGATCACTTCTATGCCCAGGCTCACTGCCTATACAATTTTTAGGGTCATCTCACTGCTTTCCCAAGGGTCACTCCCTGTTTCTCTCTCTCTGGCTCACTGTCGGTGGAGTGAATCACCTTCTTCCTCTTCCTAAGCTCACTGATCTTGGAAGGGAATCTAATCACAGTTTATAGACCTGTAGGTCTCTTCATTTCCATTAAGGAATGCATATTTCTCTGTATGTAGATGCTCTATTGAAGTTCAACTTTCATCCGTAGATGAATAACTCTTTGCCTCTGAACACTGGGCAAACTACCTATGGAAAGACCTCCACAAAGCACTGAACTTCGCTAGGCTCCCAATTTCGCGAAGCTCAACAATCCTTCGTGAAGATCCTGCCTTTTCGCGAAGCTCACTCGCGAAGCTATCTCGTGAAGAACTCCCGCAAATCTCAACTCATTGCAAATCAACTTCTATCGCGAAGCTCACTGAGCCAACGCAGAGAACACAACTTTCGCGGAGCAACAATAGCCGCCGCGAAGCTCCTCTTTCGCGAAGCACACTGGCTCTGCGAACTACCTTCGAAAAATGAGAGAAAATGATCTTCTATGAAAATTCTCTCTTCTTCGCTCGAAGGGGTCGGCCCTTATTTATAGGTGATTCCACCGACCCTCGTCCCTTCCATGTGAAGTCAACGCCACGTCATCTCAAATCGCAAAGCTCCAAAGTTTCCGCCGGAATTCTGTCCAATTCGTGAATCACCAAGGCACTTTGCCATTCGTGAAGCTTGACGTAGTCGCGAAGAATCACCGTCAACATACCTTCGAGACTTCACCGCGAAGCTCCCTCGCAAAGCCCAACATTACTTAACGCCTTCGCCGCGAAGCTCCCTCGCAAAGCCCTTCACCGCCGCGATGTGCTTCACCCTCTGCCGTTCGCGAAGCTTGACGTAATCACGAAGCATCACCACCTCCATTCTTCTGGTCTTTGCGATTTCCAAACCACGCATCCTATCTTCGCGAAATTCATGCCATTTCCATATTAAATTATGCTCTTCATGGAAGTCCACTTTTCGCGATGCTCACCAAACTCCAAATTTTGGACCCCAAAAATTTGGGAAACACTGGGAAACGACGCCACCTTGTTTGCTCTTTTGTACCGCCTCCAGATCGTCCTTTCCTTTGTCATCGTTCTTTGTCAACATGGAATGTCAACAAATTCTCGAGAACTCGAAAATTATCCACAAAAACCTGCTTTGTCAACAAACACAATCAACCCAAAAATGCTGCAATGTTACCTTGAGGGATTTTTGCCCAACAATCTCCCCCTTTGGGTTTGTTGACAACACTTCACAACTCTGATCAAGATGATTTTCTGCACTTTGATACCTCACTAAGTCTTCTTCAAGTCGCTACCACCATTCTCCTCTTGCGATTCTGATAGCATTCAAGGATTCACTTAACACGTACTCTAAGCCCACATGAGCAATGCTCGGCATGAGAAACAAGAGTAGTATGAAAAGTTCATCAATGAATCACTTCATGTCAAACACCAATTGTCGATTCCAACAAGATACCAATTCTTAAATTGATACCAATTGTTGAACCACACTGATCCCAATTGACGATAGCTAGAAACCTTTTCTCACCTTTCCAACACCACTGTTCCGCTTTTATTACGATCCTCAGCTGTCGTGATATCTATTCTTTGATCGATCACTTCTAGCATCGTCAGATTTCATACTCTTCCCCTTTCTCATTTCTCCCCTTATCTGGATGCTCCACTGGTCAGCTTCTCTCCATATCTATCATGATTTCTTAAATAGCCACACTGTCTCCCCCTTGAATAATCACTATTTTCTCCCCCTTTGTCAACGAACCCAAAGGTCACTCTTTTGTAGTCTGTAACATAGTAGAGAACAAATATCAGCACATGAGGGAAAAACACATCACACCTCGGGGAGAGAGGGGTGGAGGGTCCCACATCCACACTATTTCAAGTGTGGGGAATCGACTGAACTCCCAGAGCTAGTCGATGCCTCTCAAAAGCTTCCTTGGGTAAGGCCTTTGTTAGAATGTCTGCAACCTGTAGCTCTATAGGCACGTGCTCCAACTTCACGATTCCCTGCTTAACCTTCTCCTTGATAAAATGATACTTAATCTCAATGTGCTTTGTCCTTGAATGATAGATGGGATTTTTTCTAAGATTTATAGCACTTGAGTTGTCGCACTGGATTCCGGTCAGAGACTTCACTTCAACTCCCATATCTTCAAGCTGCTGCTTCATCCACAATAACTGTGTGCATGCTTGAGTGGCCGCAATATACTCAGCTTCGGCGGTGCTCAGTGAAATGCAATCTTGCTTCTTGCTAAGCCAAGAAATACACAATCCTCCAAGATAGAAAGCACCACCTGACGTTGATTTCCTATCATCCGCTGAACCGTCCCAGTCTGCATCAGTATAGCCCAATAACTCTGTCTGAGATTTATCAGTATATGTCAAGCCGAAATCCACTGTGCCCTGGATATACCAAAGTATTATTTTCACTGCAAGAATGTGGATTTCCTTGGGATTGCTCTGATATCTCGCTGCTTGGCATGTGGCGAAAACAATATCAAGACTTGTTGCGGTCAAGTACAACAAACTTCCAATAATTTTCCTGTATTCTGTGATATTTACTGCCTTGCCATCTTCATCTTTCGATAATTTCATCCGGGTGGAAACCAGAGTCTTCATCTCCTTGGAATTATCCATTCCAAGTCTTATTAAAACCTCCTTGGAATATTTGGATTGAGAAATAAAAGTTTCATTCCTTCCTTGTGTCACCTGTAGACAAAGGAAAAATGTTAGCTCTCCAATCATTGACATTTCAAACTCATTTTTCAGGAATACGGAAAACTGTCTGCACTGAGCTTCATCTGATCCGCCAAAGATTATGTCATCGACATACACTAGCACCATCATCCTTTGATTACTGTCGTTGCTGAAATAAAGATTGTAATCAACTCCTCCACGATGGAAACCAAGCTTCTTCAAGTACTGATCAAGCCTTGAGTACCATGCCCTTGGTGCTTGTTTCAGCCCATACAATTCCTTCTTCATCCTGCAAACTTTGTTCTCATCCTCATGAATGAGAAAACCATATGTCTTCTCAATATACACCTCCTCTTCCAGAACACCATTCAAGAATGCAGATTTGACATCCATCTGAAACACTTTGAACTTCCTTTGCACTACGATGGCTAGGAATAATCTTATTGTCTCCAACCTTGCAACCGATGAAAATGTCTCATCAATATCTATTCCCTCGATCTGGGAGTACCCCTTGCACACTAGACGTGCTTTGTTCCGAATCACTGTGCCATCTTCATTCATCTTGTTGTGATAAACTCATTTTGTCCCAATGACATTATTGTCTGCTGGCCTCGAAACAATCTCCCATGTCTGGTTCTTCTCAATTTGGTCAAGCTATTCATTCATAGCCTGAACCCAGTTTTCATCTTTAGCTGCATCGGAAAAACATTTCGGCTCCACCTGAGATAAAAACGATGTTTGCTGTAATGATTTCATTCTTCGAGTCTAAACCGGAGCTGTCGGATCACCAATGATATTTTTCCTATCAATTTCAGCTCGACTCTTTGGCTTCCTTGCAGATACAGACTTGACACTTTCTTGTTCATCATCAGTATCTTCTTTTGAGTCAGCCTCTGCCACTTCTACTCCCCCTGTGTTGCTTACCTCATCATCACTTTCATCCAGAAACTGTTCACTGGGTCGTTGAGCAGTCTGTTCATTTTTGACTATAGTGACATCATTTCTCTCAACAATTTTTTCCAGCCTCTTGTTGAAGCATTTATATGCTTTGCTTTTCCCTGAATAGCCAAGGAATATCCCTTCATCTCCTCATGCCTCAAACTTCCTATGATGTTATTTGTTGAGAATGAAACACTTACTTCCAAAGATTCTAAAGTATTTCAACGTTGGCTTATTTCCGTACCATAGTTCATACGGAGTCTTCCCTTGCTTCGGACATAACAGGGACCTGTTTAAAACATAGACCGATGTCAAAACTGCTTCCTTCCAAAATTTCTCTGATAGGTCCTTATCAATAAGCATTGTTCTGGTCATGTTGTTGATGATCCGATTTCTCCTTTCAACCACTCCATTCTGTTTGGGAGTTCTTACTGATGAAACTTGATGCCTTATCCCATGTTTCTCGAGATAGTTTTCAACCTGACTGTTTGTAAATTCCGTACCATTATTAGTACGAAACTTCAGAATTTTCTGCCCAAGCATCTTTTCCGATTCCCTCCTCTACTGCTTTATGCAACTGAACACCTATGTCTTATGGGTGATGGTGAATACCCATGCCATTCTGATATAGTCATCAATGAAAAGAACATAATACCTTTTCCCATCTATAGCTCGTTGTGAGATAGGTCCACATACATCAGCATGCACCAATTCAAGCACTCTAGTTTCTTTTTGTTCCTTTGTCCTGTATGTCTTCCTGATGATCTTCCCTTGTTGACAAGAATCACACGTATGAGTGCGATCACATGATAGTTTGGGAAGGTCTCTAGTAGCATCACACTTTACCAGATCTTCCATAGATGGTTGACATAGATGACCAAGTCGCTTATGCCACAGCTGATTTTCTTCTTCTCTGGATAAAAGGCATGAATCTTCTTCCCCACCTACCAGGTAAAGATTCCCCTTTGTTCATTTTCCCTGTAGAATGACTATTCCATCTTTTCCTTTAACAATACCCATCTTCTTGGTAAATAGGATAGAGTTCCCATAGTCGCATAGTTGACTGACGCTAAGCAAATTATGACTGAGACCCTCTACCACCAAGACATCAGCATGTCTCATTTCATTGCCCCCAAACTTGGCTTTTCCTGAGCCAACAATCTTCAGGCCTTCATCATTTCCAAATTTGACAACTCCTTCTTTGTCATATTTTATGCCTGTAACCAGATCCTTGTTTCCTGTCTTGTGGGATTTGCAACCACTATCAAGTATCCACACACCATAACACTCTGATGCTTTAAGGGCAATTTCAGCAACTACGGCCTTCTCAATTTTCTTCTTCCTGGTCCATACTTTTTCTTTCATACTCGGCATGGATGGAGGCTTCTGTTCTTTCTCAGAGTATGATGGACCAGCTTCATCTTGCAAAACTGAAAATCTGTTCTGAACTTTTAATTCACTTGTCGGTTTACTGATCTGCTACTTGCGAACATTTTGATTCTTCTTTGGCACATTTTTCTGAATGGTCAGAGTGCAGTACCTAGCCATGTGTCCAAATCCTCCACACCAAAAACAGTTTCCTTCAAAATATGTTCCGGGAAACCGTTCTCTGTTTGGCTTCCATCTCTTTTCTTGTTCCCTTAGATATCTTTTGGCTATGGAACACACAAACTGTGAATGTCCCATCTTTCCACAACAATAACACCTGATATAAGGTGCATTCCTTCATGTTACTTCAGCACTATGAGTTTCCCCTTGGGATCTCTGTGTATTATGATTCTGCTTTGTGCTCAAATTAACTTTCAATCTCGGGACAAGTGCTTGTGGTCTAACTTCAACTGCCACAGATTTTTGTTTCTGATTAAGCCAAGAATCAGCCTTAACTTTTGAGTTCAATTGCTGATTCTTTCCTACTGAACTACTAGGCTCTTCTTTCTTCTTCTCAGTCTTCGTAATGACCTGATTTCCCAAGAATGTGTTGGGATTCAAAGGTTTTTCCTGGTCTTTAACTTTTCCCCACAGACCGACGACTTCCTCTTCAAGCTCTTCAATATGCTTTATGTGATCTTTCACTTTTCGACTCAAGCAATCGATCTCCCTTTTATTCTCTTCAATCTTGAGCTTATGCTCATCAACCTTTTCTGTGCACTCTGGCCTGGAAGACTTAAGATTTTCAATTTATTTCTCAAGCTCAGACTTCTCTTTTTCTTGTTGTTGCATGTAGAGTTTGGCATCACGTACTATCTTGTTGGCTTTCTTTGTTTTTGCTCGCCAAACATCTATCTCTTCAAGAGCTGCTTCTAATTCAGCTTCCACGTCAACTCTCCCTTCAATTTATTTTTCTTCTTCATCAGTTTCAGTTTCTTTCTTTTCTAGAGCACTACTGGCAACAACCACCATCACATTTTGTCCACGATCTTTGCAGTTTTCTATCTCTTCAACTTCTTCACCCTCAGACTCAGCTGAACTATCTATTTCTTGTGAAAGAAGATTCTTCTTCTTAAAGAAATTTCTCTTGAACTGCTTCTTCCCTTTCACATAGGCTGAAGATTTTTTCATGGGAATCTCAACTTCATCTTTATCGCTTTCTTCTTGAAACTTTTTGGGGCATCTTGCAGCAAGATGACCAACCTTTCCACATCGGAAGCATGCTAGTGGAAGTTTCCCTTTAAACTTTCCTTTTCCTCTTTGCAAATTTGAAGAAAGGAACGACATCATCTCATCTGACTCTTCTTCCTCCTGAGAATCTTCAATAGTGAGCCTCTTCATGGCCTTAAATTCCACCTCTTTGGATTTCCCCTTTTCCACAGCATCGTTGTCATCATTTCTCATTTCATATGCAACAAGAGTGCTGTGTAGGTTATCCAATGTCAGCTCTTTCGGATCTTTATCTTCCAAAATAGAAACTTTCGGATTGAACCGAGGTGGAAGCTTTCTCAAGATGCGCTTTACGATTTTAATGTCTTAGATAATCTCACCAAGGCCTCGCATGTCTTCTAGCATAGCATTTACCCTGTCAAAGAATGCATCAACAGACTCATTCGGGTTCATTCTCAGATCTTCATACTTGTTCCACAACACTTGCAGCTTGGCCTCTCTGACTTTTGTATCCCCTTCATAAATATTCAAAAGCTTTTCCCACATGGCATGTGATGTTTTTCATGACATCACCTTTGTATATATGGGATTGGAAAGGGATCCCCCTAAGGCATTGATTGCTTTGGAGTCAGCATCCAATTCTCTATGCTCCGCTTCTGATAATGCACCACTAGTAATATCAGCTGTGATACCATGTATAGCTGCTGAAAACACATCCATTCCCAAAGATCGGAAATAATGTTGCATTAGATTCTTCCATATCTGAAAATTACATCCATCGAAGATCGGAATCCCTATATGATTAGTGACCTCCATTGAGAGAAGAACTAATATCAACCTTTCGCTCTGATACCACTTGTTAGGTCCACTGGGCTGAATACCCTGAGAGGGGGGTGAATCAGTGTATGACTAATTAAAAATTAAAGCCTGTTCTGATCTTGTTTTTCGGTTAAGAAAAACACTCTTCTCTCTCTTTCCTACTGCTCTATATAAATAGAAAGTGAAGCAAGCACATGACACAACAATTTTACTTGGTTCACCGCTAAGGGCTATATCCAAGGAGCATACGCCGACAGGTTTCCGGTCGTACAAAGTCCACTAAACTTCACTAGCTGTGGATTACAATGTTCGGGCTAGATCACTTCTATGCCCAGGCTCACTGCCTATACAATGTTTAGGGTCAGCTCACTGCTTTCCCAAGGGTCACTCCCAGTTTCTCTCTCTCTAGCTCACTGCTGGTGGAGAGGATCACCGTCTTCCTCTTCCTAAGCTCACTGCTCTTGGAAGGGAATCTAATCACAGTTTATAGGCCTGTAGGTCTCTTCATTTCCATTAAGTAATGCATCTTTCTCTGTATGTAGATGCTCTGTTGAAGTTCAACTTTCATCCGTAGATGAATACCTCTTTGCGTCTGAACACTGGGAAAAATACCTTTGGAAAGACCTCCGCAAAGCACTCAACTTCGCTAGGATCCCAATTTCGCGAAGCTCAACAAGCCTTCGCGAAGCTCCTGCCTTTTTGCGAAGCTCTCTCACGAAGCTCTCTCGTGAAGAACTCCCGCGAATCTCAACTTGTTGCAAAGAAACTTCTCTCGTGAAGCTCACTGAGCCAACACAGAGCACACAACTTTCGCGGAGCAACAATAGCCGCCGCGAAGCTCCTCTTTCGTGAAGCACACTTGCTCCGCGAACTACCTTCGCAAAATGAGAGCAAATGATCTTCTATGAAAATGCTCTCTTCTTCGCTCGAAGGGGTCAGCCTCTATTTATAGGCGATTCCACCGACCCTCGTCCCTTCCACGCGAAGTCAACGCCACGTCATCTCAAATCGTGAAGCTCCAAAGTTTCCGCCGGAATTATGTCCAATTTGCGAATCACCACGGCACTTTGCCGTTCACAAAGCTTGACGTAGTCGCGAAGAATCACCGTCAACAAACCTTCGTGACTTCGCCACGAAGCTCCCTCACGAAGCCCAACATTCCTTCGCGCCTTCTCCACGAAGCTCCCTCGCAAATCCCTTCACCGCCGCGATGCGCTTCACCCTTTGCCGTTCGCGAAGCTTGACGTAATCGCAAAGCATCAACGCCTCCATTCTTCTGGCCTTCGTGATTTCCAAACCATGCATCCTATCTTTGCGAAATTCATTCCATTGCCATATTAAATTATGCTATTCATGGAAATCCACTTTTTGCGATGCTCACCAAACTCCAAATTTTGGACCCCAAAAATTTGGCAAACACTGGGAAACGACGCCACCTTGTACTGCTCTTTTGTACCACCTCCAGATCGTCCTTTCCTTTGTCATCATTCTTTATCAACATGGAATGTCAAAAAATTCTCAAGAACTCGACAATTATCCATGGAAACCTGCTTTTTCAACAAACACAATCAACCCAAAAATGCTGCAATGTTACCTTGATGGATTTTTTCCCAACAATACATCATTATTCTTGAGTGGACAAGAAGTATTTAAAGAGGAGTAAAAAATGAAGTTTTGGAAATTCAAGTCTCTTTGAACAAAATGTTTTTATTAGAAAACATATTGACATGGTTGGAACATGTATATATCCTAAGGAATATTTAAAGTACATTTGAATAACATATTATGAATTATCATACCATGGAAGAGAGAATAACTCAAAGAAATGAATTGGGTTCAATAATCCCCTTACCTAAATTTCCTCTTAATTCCGTTGCTTTTGTGATTATTGAATATTATAATTATGTTTATTAAAACACTATTATAGAATTAAAATATATTCATTTATCCATCCATTTTTCAATTATAATCATTGGATTATATTTCAAAATTTTATTTGATGTAATTGAAGTGTTTTGATATCATATCTTTCTTAAAAAAATTCATGTTTCACTTTGATTTCTCTATTTTCTTAAATGTAATTTATACATTAGTATAATTAATTCCAAATCACATAATACATGTAATTAAATACTTATATATTATATAATTCATAATTTCCATCCATGAAGGTGGTTATAATAATTTTCTTGGTAATGTCTCTCTAGGTGGTTAACTAACCTTTAATGGGGCGTCCACCACCAGTCAAAAATATTTTATTTTATTAAATGGGGAAGATAAAAACATCATGGAAGCCCAATGAAGTGGAGGAAAATGGAGTATATGGCAACATGAACCATCATAGAGGGGGGAAATGAACCAAAGAAGCTAAATTATAATAGGGGGAATCTCGAGAGGCTATAGAAGCCAAAAATTTATCAAAAACATTGACTTGATGCCAAGTGTGCTGAATCACCATGCCCTCAGATAAGAAGGCCCTATAGTTAGGGATTAGGTAGGTGATTTTACATAGAGGAGAAAAACTTATATATAGGGAGTTTTAAATAATATTGGAGTCTGTGTCAGCCATTGACAAGGGCATGTTCATTGATCTACAAATAGACAGGTCGCTAAGCATCGTCGAAGCCTCTCCTCTAAGAGAGTTTCTTGGACCTTAAAGAGAACTAAAATAAAAAATCACCAAGAAAAATATATCCTAAAACACATCACCACCTCTCATATCTCCATGGGTGTAGGTTCTATCAACATTGATCTTGAGGCCGTAAGAGGGGGGAATCCATCCTACCCAATTACTAGGCAAGATGGTCCGAGTCGTGGCCACTGGAGATCTCGCTGGTAGGAGTCACCTTAATGAAGAAACATCCCCCTATTCTTCATCAATATCATGGAAAATCCATTATTTTAAACACTTATCTCACCACCAAGGCTAAGGAAGAGATATTAGATCCATAAAAAACCTAGTTCTACGCCTTCCACAAGCACCAACACCCCACTGCCAATAGAATCACCCTAACATTAACCACCTTCATGTTGTCGAGAAATCCCTAAAACCAGATATAGAGAAATGATGAAGAGTCCTCCACATATCTAGGAGAAATTAAATTTCCTAGGATTCTACATATGATGCCTGCCCAACTAATCTGGAAGAAAAGATTATAATCAAACTCCTCAACCGGAGACAAGAAGTAGATGCACTTAGAGGACAAGTAAATTCCTTTACCTTTCATCGCCAGATCAGAAGAGATAGATTGGTTCTGGATTCTCCACAATAATAAGTTGAACTTGGAATGGTTCTCTTTGAACCAAATATGTGACCCCCAAGTATCACTATTAGTCTAAGAGTCAGTGGACAACCTGTAAGCATTATCCAAGAACCTCCCAAACATAGAGGCCGAAAAAAGTGGTTCAGTGACTCCTCTAGATAGAAACCTTAAAACACTGCAATCTGGGAAGGTTTTAGGACCCCACTAGTGAGGTAAGGGTAAAACCTATCCTCTTTGAAGGAGATGTTGGGTGCAGGACATCCTAGGAAATCCAGGATGCCACCCCCATAGTCACATTTCGAGAAACTAACCTTTCCATTACCAAGAATCAATTGAGAATGATCAAGGAGGACCTGAATATGAACATGAAGAGTCTTCCACATCTGATAAGGAAGTCTCCCATTCTCCAAAGTTCCAAATCCAAAATTCTTCTTGATAAAACTACCCCACAAAGATAGACCTTGGATAAACTCCCATGCGAGCTTACCCTGAAGAATGTATATGGCCTGCTCTACATCTCTAGCTCTGATTCCCCCTTGGTCAATGGGTTTGGAAATATTATTCCAAGAATCCCATTAGAACTTACCCTCCCCATGATCATCCCAAATAAAACCATTCATTGTGCTATCTATAATGAAGATGGTGTATTTGGGAACCTTGAGGGTGGAAATAATGTGCATATGGATCGAGGACATGACATAATTCACAAGGGTGATCCTACCTCCAAATGACACAAATATATTCTTCCAATTGCTGATAAAAATGATGATCTTTCCAGCCATACATTGAAATTAGAAAATATGAATACTTGTTAGGGAAATGGGGGCACCCAGGTAGGTTATGGGAAAGTTCAGGCACCCAAAACCCAACCTATATATAATGGAATCCTTCCTCTTGGTCGGGAAAATGAGTGGAAAGAATACGGCACTACTGCCCACTCTAATAATAATACTCATCCATGATATAGTTAAAACCTCTAATAGAAGAGATAAATCCAATCACAAAGAAGATAAGGTCACCCAAAAATAATAGATGCATCATGCTGGGGGAATGGGCCCTGTAATGATCTGAAAGAATCCAACCCCTTTGAAGAGAGACAATAACATACATGCTGAGGACATCCTGTGCCAAGATAAAGATACTGGGAGAAATGGGATCACCCTTCTTGATCCCTCTTACTAGTTTTAGGAAATCACACTGCCTACCCATAAAGGACACACCAAACCTAGGGGAGCTTTAGCACCGAAATAGTAAATCTATGCCTCATTCAGAAAAACCCATAAAACTCATGGCATGAATGATGAAGGAACATTCCAGTCTATCATATTATTTATCCATGTCTGCCTTGAATATAATATTAGACCCTATGCAATTCTTATTTATGTATCCAATAATCTCTTAAGCTATCCCCATTTCCCACTGAATGGACCTCCCCTATACAAAATCATGTTTTTCTTCTGAGATCCAATTGTGAATGAACTAATAGAGCCTCTTATTAATGATGTTAGCTAACAATTTATATAAAAAATTGAATAAACCAGTAGTTAGATATTGGTAAATAGAGGATGGATCAAGGTATATTGGAATAAGAATTAAATAGGTGGCAATGGAAACATGGATAATCCTATCCCCAACAAAGAAGTCCCAAATTTCACAAATAAGGTCGTCTTTAATAACCCTCAAAGAACTGACAAAGAAGGATCCAAGGAAGCCATTGGGTCCAGGGGAACTATTCTATTTCATGGAATTGATAGAGTCTCACATCTAATTATCCTTTGAAATAGCCTCAAGGATAGAATTAGAGATATTAGAAACTACCCTCAGAATAGATTCAAACAAATCAGCCTAGTCCTGTTGATACCCTGACTTCCATCAAGGTTTATGGAAGAAATTGGAGAATTGAAATGAGAGATAACCATGTCTCCAATAATTCACATGTCGCTGGTGTAAGATCCATCCTCCAAATTTATATTCGAAACCCATTTTTGCTTCCTCTCATTCAAGAACGCATGAAAAAATGCATTGTTGAGGTCCCCTTTCTTTAACCAAGTGGCCTGATATTGCTCACGAATAATCCTTTCCTCCTCGAGAAATATCTAATTGTATAGATTCTTTTTGAAACCCAAAGAGGAAAAAAACCATCATCCCATGGCTCTCCCAGGATAAGCTCAGTGTTTTCAATGTCACATTTAATATCATTAAGAGTGGGTCAGGTGGGGGAAACAAGATAGAAAAATTCCGAAGCTCACCTTTTAAACACCTTAGATTATTATGGAGACCAGTTAACGATCCACCTTGAAACAGGGCATCCCAAAATCATTGAACCGTATTGATAATCTCAGGGTGAGAGGCCTAAATTCGTGAGAAAAAGAAGCACTGCACACTCTAATAACCAGATTTAAGTCATATGAGAAGGGGAGAGTGAGTATATAAGGTGTGCGTCAGGTGAATGACCTCTCTGTTGGGTAAATATACAATATCATTGAGATTACCAAGGCAACGATCCAATATGCACCACATTCGGTGGGCCCCACTTCGGTTTTTTCACTAAGTAAACCTATCTCCCACAAAACCTAGGTCCTGAAGACCCTCCTAGAAAATTGGTGCATATCATTTCATGGGAAGGATCTTCCCACACATTTCTATGACTCGTCTAAGATGGAATAAAAGTAACTCCCAACCAGTCAAGGGAAAAGACCAAGGTTGAAGGCACTGAGGTCATACCCGAGTTTCTCCTGAAGCCTGGAATCATACTTTGCATAGATGAAAGAAAAAACAAATGATCGACTGCCAGCTTCAACCTTGACAGATAAATTCTGGTCAGAAGCTAATAATTTCAACACTGAAATCATTTAATTCCAAAAAAACCAAAATCAGGATATTCTATAGCTCTCCATGGATGAAACAATGCACACCTAAGCCTATAAAAATTTCTTTAAGTTTAAAAGAACATAGCTTTGGTTTGAGAATCACTATGAGAGACAACCCATGCCTAAAACCTTCTTTAGAAATAAAATCAGACTTCAATCGGGCACCGAGACCCCTATAATTATAAATAATCATAGACAACATTATAGTGGGGATTTACTAGCCCTGATATTGAGATAGGAGTGATTTACAGTAGAGAAATGATAATGAGGAAGCAACATTCTAGCTTGGGACATGGTGCACATCTTACTGTAAGGGGAGTAGGGAGGGGAGGATGACCAGATTGAAGACATAGTAGAATTGATAATGGGATAGGAAAGACTGGGAAGCACTGAAATAGGAGATTGATCCTTTACTTTCACCAAGGAAATGTAAAAATTCAATAAGGAAATAGGGATAAATATAATTTCAGAAGCTTGGGATAAAAAAGAAGCCTATAGGTGCTCTGTGCCAAAGACCTAATCACCATTGGACTACTAGTTGGAACTACTATAGAGAATAGAGGGAATGGAAAGATGTATGGAGCCAAGGGACTTGGGGATATTAGGGACAAGGTATTTTAAAAATTTAAGGGAAGAGGGGATGGGAATCAAGCGAGAAAGGGGGATTTATAGTGGAGGGGCGGGGGCAAGGGTGGGGGGAGGGAGAGAGAAAGGAGGATGAACAGGAGAAGAGGCTAAGGAATGGATGGGAGGGTGGGGAGCTCAACCTAGAGGGGGAAGGAGGGGGAAGAGTGGGATCCCAAAAAAAAATCTCTAACCTAGGGTCTAACACTACTTAATTGGTTTTGGAAACCACTAGAAAACCACCAGGTGGGATAGGGGGCTTTGAGGGAAAGACATAGGCCTCTTCGGACATAGAGTCGTAGAGGGGGTGCACTTTCTGGAGTTTCTGCACACCATAGAGGAATGAACTTGAATATTACACTGATCATAGAATATATTAGTATAAGATGGTTATAATCCTTTTCACCATGTAAGTCTATCTCCAGCTCCAAGGACAATACATTCATGGAGGGAGGAGGACAAATCCATTTCAAAAGAAATTCTTGCCATTAAAGAATTTGTTATCCCCAAAGTGCGAGCATCAACTCATAAGAAAGAGACCGCCACATCACCTATTACCATAAGGAAATAAGGTTTCCTAAAAGTTGGGGGAAATATTATAATATTAATCCATATAGATTCCATTGGGGAGTCCAATCCCTAAAGCGTTAATAGAGACTTACTTTCTCCTCAGTGTAGCTTCTCTTGTACGAAACTATAACTCCTCTGTTTTTGGAGTTAGATTACTCCAGAATGTCCAAAAGTATTATAAAGGGATTTATAGTGAGGATTTAGGTATATTTTTGGCTTTTTAATGGTTGTGAGGAGTCTTTTTCCAATGGAAGGTATAGGGGTTATTTATACTTGAGGACATGGGTATTTTTAGAATAAACTATTTAATTAAATAATATATCAATTGTAAAACTTATAATACTAAAAATTTGACATTTTAGATCATATATTAATATAATATAATGTTTTTATGACTTTAAATACCCTTTATAATTCTAATTAATTAGTTTAATAAAAGATAAAGTGGAAAGAATAAAATAAAATTCATTTTATAGAAACACTTTTGACTTTAGGTTTTTGAAAGTTATTTTAAGCTTTGGAAATTGAGTTTATTCTATTTTAATAAGTAATTAGTGAAATTAAATACAAAATGGATGGAAATAAAGTTCTATAAAGGATTATTTCATTGTTACATCATGAATGATGTAATTTGAGTTACACAGGTTATGTGGAAAACTATATTTTTACTATTTATCTAAAAATTGAAGTATTTTAGAAAATTAACAAAAAAAAAACCCTTGGATAATTTGGATGTTATGATTTAAAAATATATATTAAATTTTGAAAATAAATTTCTAAAATATTTAATTTTAATCTTTAATTTAAAAATTATTTTTTTATGAAATACTTTAAAATACAATTTATTAAAAATGCGCTTATATTTTCTTTGAGTTTTTTAATCATGATATTTTTTTTTCTAGAATTATAAATTTTATATTTTCTTAAAGTAATCATGATAAATATTACTTATATAATAATTTATTATTTTGAGGTGAAATTGCTATTCCAACGGTTATGTTGCTATTCTTAGTGGTCAAGTTACTATTCTCAACAGTATGTTACTATTCCAATGGTCACATTACCTCTTATAAATAACTCTAATTCCTTCATTATTTATTTAACTCAATTAATCCCAAGGTAATATATTTTAATTTTCTATAATGTTGTATGGTTTACTAATATTTTTTTTCTTTTCTATAGTTTTTACAATTGGAGTGATGATTCTAGTAGATTGGGGTGATCCATATTTTCCCATTTTAGATTTTATATTTTCTATTATTTTTAAAGTTGTAATGTTTGAAAGTTTAATTGGTTTCATTACTGATTAATGTAACAGTATTAAGTAATGAAACAATTTCTTTTTTGGTTTCTCTATATTTTGTATGAGTCTAATATTATATAATATAATACAACACACATTTATTCATGATTTTTTTTACTAAAAACACTGGGTCATTACATATAAGATTGGGGAGAGAGGGACTCCTTGGTGAAGACCTCAGACTAAATTGAAAACCCCAAACCTTATCCATAAAAGAGAGAGAAAAAAATAGGGTGAAGAGACGAAAGAAAAAAGAATGTTTTAGACCCATTTTCAAAATAAAAACCACATAAGAACGTTTGGGGTGAATTGTTATTCCATTCTATCATAGTATTTATCCATGAAAATATTAACCATGGCACTGGATCCGAACAATTTCCTATAAATACCTGCTAATATTTCATGAGTGAGGTTAATCCCCATAGATACTCCTCCCCTTGAGAAACCCAGGATGTTCATCTAATATTCGACATGTTAGGAGATTTGATAGTCACTTGTTGAGGATCATTTAAATAACCTTCTTGGAAAATTACACATTCTTATTGATGAAAATTCACCAAATGTGATGTGATGGTTCACCTCAGGAATCAAAATAAGAACTTTGGAAGTTGTATCATGGGTAAGAATTCCATCCTTGAAATAGTTTCATACCACCCTTATTAGGTCTTGCTTTATGCAATATGAAGATGAAATATATTTGGATCTATAGATTCCATTAGGGTTTGGTGCACTATCTATCTCAATTCTTTTAATCGTACCAAATATTTCATCCTCCTTCAGGTTGGATTTTAAATAATCATTATTTAAATCATCTAATTTGATGGTAATTATATACAAAAAATGATTATCTAATTCATTTAGTGTGTATAAATCACTTACTCTATGAAGAGGGTTGGATAAAATATCCATGAAATGGGAGGAACCAGAGGAAAAATGGATTCAATGTAACTACAGAATGAGTCTTCTTTAAGTTGTATGATAATCCTCAAAATAATTTTTTTTCCAGTATGCATGCATATAAATATGTTGTGTTACATTATCCTTTTATAAAGACATCATATTTCAAAGTTTCTATATTTATAGGAGAAATGTAAGAAAATATCTTCCTCCCATTGATTCTGATGTCTTCCATTAAGTTGACTAATCTCATCCTGAATATCATCTAATGATATTCTGGGAGCTGGTTCTCTATTTATCAATTATAAAATAGTTTCTATTAGTATAAATAGTTTTTTCTAGAATTCAACCCTTGAATACCCTTGGGACATATCATCCCACATGTTTCATGAAAGTTTCATCCATCATTCATCCATTTAATAAGTGGAAGTTACGAATAGGAGACAAAGAACCTTGGATTTAGAGAATCACTAGAGAATGATTGGATAAGGAATGATCTAGTGGGAGATGGTAATGTGTGAAAACCTATTACTCTATGAATGTTAGATGAGAACCTATCAAGAAATCTCTATATTCTTCTACCTTATCTCTTGCTACTACACCATGTAAAATGGTAACCATTGATACCAAAATCCATTAGATTGTTAAAGAGATGAATCCTAAAAAATCATTCATATCCTTTCTTGAGTAAACACCCCATTTATTTTTAGATTTATCAGTTGAATAAATGATGGGAGTCATAATGTAAAATGTTTTTAGATTAAGAAAAGGTAGAAAAAAAATAAGAAGAAGAAGAAGATGAACATGGATAGAATAATTTAAATGGTTTGGGAATAATACATACATCCATATAGTGGAAGAATCACTTCACTATAATTCGGGAGAACAATTATAGTATGATTTTAGAGTTTCACACACACCAAAACCCTATAAGTAAAGTGATAATAAATAATTCGAAGAAATGCTCTACCAACTATATAGTAAGTCCATTGTGCTATAGTGAATGGTGGCTAGAAGTCCACACTACTACATTGTTGCGGCCACCCATGTCCAAGCTGATACAGTGTTCAGTGTCTAAAATTATAAAGAGATATAATACAACTATATCCAAAGTTAGAGATGATATACGGGGCAAATATGGATTTAATTTGGATATTTTATGGAGTAGTGTATCCTAATCTATTTTGATAATGTTGGGCCAAATACTATATGACCATAATGCACACCAGACCACAAATATATTTGGTTGAGCATTGCATAGAGATCATTTGGGGGGGTGTTGTAGGGAGAAACACACCCCTAATATAAGGGTTAAAGTTCCCTGGACAAAATTATGAGGGGTTGTAGCAACTTTGACCAACTATAGTAGAGCCAACCAGGAAACACCAATAGGGAACTATAGCAGTGCGATCATTGGAATGATTACTGTAGCATCTTGGAAATTGGAAATAGTGGTGTTGTAGCTCCAAAAAATTCTAGCTACGATCCACTATAGCAGCATGGGAATGGGTCACCACAGCACAGTAGTAGTGTAGACTTCCAACCACCATTCATTATAGCATATTGGACTTATTGTGTGATTGGTGGCACAATGATGCATCTTCTTTATTACCGCATTCAAAATAGGGTTTTAGTGTGTTTAAAAATATTAATCCTCCCTATAATTATGCTCCCTAATTATAGTGAAGTGATTATACCACTCCATGGACATAGAAATTATTCACGAACCACATAAATCTTTGTGTTTGTGTTCATAATCTTGTTCTTATTATTATTCTTTTTCTATCTTTTATTTATCTAAAAACCTATGTTGTTGTAACTCCCATCATTTCCGTGACAACTAGTATCATAGGTTGAGTTTGGAATTGTCGAATTAAACATTATCTATGGAATATGTAAAGTTAAAGATTGATATCTTTGATGGAACTGAATTTAGTTACTAGAGGATGTAGATTAAGGATTATCATTATCAAAAAACGATTCAATTTCCACTTCTGGGTGTAAAACCAATGGATATGGAGTATAAAGAGTGGGGTCTACTTCATCGATAGGTTATGGGAGTTTTGTGCCTTACGTTTTCCAAAAACATGGCATTCAACAATGGAGAGGAGAAGATGACAGCTGGGATGATGATATCTATCATGAATATATACAAGAATCCTTCAAAAACTATCAAACTGTACCTAATGTAATGAATATTCAATCTGAAATTGATTAAAGTGGGATTTTTGTAGAACACATCAATGAATTCAACACAATCACAAGTCAATTGACATTGGTGGGAATTTTGATTAATGACTAAGTATGTGAACTAGTTTTCCTGTCTTCATTACCTGATAGTTGAGAAGTGCCTTTAACAGCTGTGAGTAGTTGTTTAGGGAATACCAAGATCATTATGAATTATTTGTAGGACTTTATCCTTAGTGATGACATTTGAAGAAGAGAATATGACAGATTCTATGGTTCTATTTAAAATGTATAAGGAAGAGGAAGATATGCCTAGTGATATAATCACAGAGGATGGTCAAATTTAAGGAGAAATATCCAAGATAAGGAAAAGAGGGTTGGTCATACCTACGGGATCTGTAGGAATAAAGGAAATTTCAAGGAGTGTATAAAAAAACTAAAGGTACATAAAACTAATGCAGTGAACATGACAACTGAAGGAACTGATGATTTTCTATTGCTGAGTGTGGATAAACCTATAGAGTATTGTTTTTTATAATTAGGTGAATCTTTACATTCCACATTTGATAAGGGTTACCAATTATATTTTTTGTAAATTTTGGAAAGGAACATCTTTTTGATGATGAACCCTTATAGATTGTGGGGAAGGGAGATTCAAGGTTTAAGACCAACATTGGTAGTTTTATGGTTCTATAAAACATGTGGTATATCCCTGGTTTAAGAATAAATATTATTTATATTGGGAATATTGATGATTTATATTTTAGGAACTTTTCCTCTAGTGGTTCATGGAATATCACCAAAGGAGTTATGGTCATAGATTGGGGAGAAAAGAATAGTACTATGTACAATATGATAAAAACATGAAGGGACATACTTGCATCAATAAATTCAATTGGGTATTCAAAAAATTAGCACCACAAGCTAGGGAAAATTAGTGAGAAGGGGATGAAGGTGATAGAAACAAAAGGAATTCTACAAGAGATAAAGTTAGTGGACTTTGGCCTATGTAAATACTGTATCTTCGAAAATAAAAAGAAGGTATCTTTTACAAAATAAGGTAGAACACAAAAGGCTGGGAATCTAGACCAGGTGTGCATTGATGTTTGTTAGCCTAAACCAGTACATTACTTTGGAGGGCCACAATATTATGTGACATTTATCAATGAATCAAAAAGGAAGGAATTATTTTACTTTATGACAATAAAATATGATGTCTTTAAGGTGCTGTAAAAGTGGAAGTGCATGGTGGAAAATGGGTTGGGAACTAATATGAAATGTTTGAGTTATAAAAATGGTGGAGAGTATAGAGGTAATTAGTTAATAGTTTTATGTTCTAATAATGGAATTTAGTGGGAGATGACTATTTTAGGTAAACCACAATAGAAAATTGTACCTAAAAGGATGAATAAGACACTGAATAAATGTGTCAGGAGCATGAGGTTGCACTTGGGGCTAGCCAAAACCTTCTAGGTTGATACAGTGAACATGGTAGCATATATCATCAATAGGAGTCCATATATTCCAATGGAAGAATGTCTACATGAGGATATCGGGTCCGTTAAAGAGGTAAAACAGTCACATTTATGAGACTTTGGTTCTTTAAAATATATACATATTGATGCTAATACATTAGACAAGATTGATGCTAAGTCCAAATCCTAATTATTTCTTGGATGTATTGATGAGGGGTTTACTTACCTATTTTTTGATGATTAGAACAAGATGATCATCAAAATCCATAATGAGATATTTAATGAAGGTTCCACATACAAAGATCATCGTGCAATTTAATTTGATAGAGTGAATAAAGAATCAGACTACTTTGAGAATGTGAAGCTTCAATGTGTACCTGATCATGTGACACTAGAACTAGTGGATAATATCCCACAAATGGAGTTGAGGAGATAAAAAAGGGTGAGAAGTCACGTGCATAGGTTTCCACCATCCTTACATTATTGTTATTAACTGATGGTGGAGAACTAGAATTCTTTGAAGATTCAATGTAGTTGAAGGAGTCAAGCAAGTGAGAGCTAGATATGAAGGAGTAGATGTATTAATTATTTGACAACAATAATTGAGAGTTGAAACATATTTCACAAGGAAATAAATCATTTTAGAACAAAATGGCATGTTGGGTAAAGGAAGAACAAGATGGAAAGAGGAGGTACATGGTAAGGCTGTTGGTAAAAGGATTTCAATAAAAGGAAGCTATGGATTTCACAGAAAATTTCTCACCTTTAGTAAAGATTTATACCATCTAAGTGGTTCTTAATATTGTTGAATTAGAATATTTATGGAAGAAGAAATTTATATGTAGTATTCAAGGCCATATGTTGAGTTAGGTAAGGAAGACATAGTATGAAAACTCAAGAAGATCTTATATGGGTTGAAGCAAGAACCCAAGCAGTGTAATAAAGAGTTTGATTAATTTATGAAAAAAAGAATAAAAATGGTGTGTCATTGATAAATGTTTCTAAACCAAGTCTTTTGGTGATGAATACATTATACCGCTTTTATATGTGGATGAAATGATCATTACAGGATCATGTATGCAGAGGATTGATGAGCTAAAAGGGAAGCTGTATAAGGATTTTGAGATGAAATACCTTGGAGAATCTATCATAATTTTGGGGATGAAGATCAAGAGAGACCACAAAAATAGAACTTTAATGTTATCATAGGTTGGATACATTGGAAAGTTTTTTAGAAGATTCAGTATTTAGGAAGAAAAGTTAGTCACTATTCCCTTAGAGATCCATTTCAAATTATCAAAGGATCAATCATCGAATATGGACAAAGATACTAAGTAAATGGAAAAAGGTTCCATACATATCAGCTATTTGAAGAATCATGTATGTCATGGTATATACTTGACCTGAAATTGTTCATGTAGTGGGATTTGTGATTATGTACATGGATAACCCTAGAAAGCAACATTGGGAAGGTGTAAAGTGGATACTGAGATGCTTGAAGGGAAGCAAGGAAGTATCTTTATGATTTGGAAAAGGAAATTAATTAAATGGGGATCAGTATTCAAGTGGGATATTGTTGGATTGGTGTATCCTAATCTTCCTGGATGATGCTGGGTTGAATGATAGTAGCCTACACGGGACATTAAACTTCAACTCTCACTGGTTGAGCTCTGTGGTGAGCTTGGGGGCTACAAAGGGAATCACAACCCTGATTTGGGGGCCAAAGGACCCCAAACCTAATTTTTTGGACCTATTGAAACTATGAGTAACTATAATAGAGATGTCTAGGTAACACTAATAGTCACTATAGCAGTACGGACATTGTCATGGTTACTATAAAATCTCAAACTTTTGAGAAAATGATGTTGTAGCTCTGCAGGATTCTAGCCACAGACCACTATAGTATCTTGTACATAGGTGGATGAAATAATTTATTAGTGCATAATTCTAGCCACCATTCACTATATAACATTAGACATACTATGTGGTTAGAGGAACAGTCTTGGATAGATGTAATTTTTCAGACATGTAAGTGGTAGGAAGATTAGTACATGGTAGTGTGCAACAAGTATAGGATCATGGACAGGTAGATGGAGATGACGTTCCTCAGTGTCCCAGTGGCATACTTCATAGTATTAGTTAACACTATGGGATGGTTATAGTAGTTAAAGACATGGTCGCGGTTGGTAAGTTGGAAATAGAGAGGTTTCACTATATGTTAATTGCCATGTCATCTTGCCTAGTAGGGTTCTGCACCCAGGCTATGGTGGGGACATAACTCCAGAAGGCCATCTCCATGGAGGCTGTCATAGTTTCAGAGGTGAACAAGGATAGGTTCAACCGATCTTCATGCCTCATTAAGCTAGAGGAAGAAGTTCTAGTCTTCAAGGCATCAAGAGGGCGTACATATCTCACTTGGAAACTTGGAAGGTCTGTTGTGCAGTGAAGAGATAAAGGATATAATCCGATAGGAAAAGGATACATGTGACCCTGAAATAGTGGATGTCAAGGGGTTCTTATGGGATACATATTTTTTGGAAATATCAAGATCCCTAAACACATAAAATGTGTTCAAGATGTGACCTGCACCTGATGTCCCTCCCAAGGTTCCATGACCGATATAATACTACATATTGGGAATGGGTATAAAATGGATAAGCTGATCGAGTAAGACTTAAAGGATGATATCACATATCTGGTATTAAGAGCCTACATTATAAATAATAAGGGTAGGTTACAGCTAAGGAATAGATAGGTAAGGACGATATAGAAAAATGATTACATGAAGGAGAAATCTGACACGGTGCCCAACCATGAGATTTATAAGTACTATTCTAGGGAGGGTGATGTAGAGATTTCATACATATCACCTTATGATGCCTCAAACTAGAATTTATCTACCCTAGGTTTGGAAACCATACCTAAGTCTAAGGAGAGGTCACACCTAGGCATGAAGAACAACATGCTCACTAGGTTGGTGTTTGATAGCAAGTTCTCATTTTCTATAGGGAGACCTTGTTGAGAGATCACATGATCAGGTTATTCATCAAGCTAGAGGGACATAAGGATCCTCCTAGAGGTATATTCTTATTTAACCTAGTGGGATGGCAAGATCTGTGATAGATTGAGGTGGTGGTGGATCAATTGTTGAGGGAGAATATCTCATTCATGGTCAAGCAGGAGATAGATGATAGGTTAGAAAAGGTGGGAAAGTTGACATTGAGGCTAGGGAAAGATGTGGTAGACATGGAACCAAAAAGTATTGATAATAATTTATACCACTTATAGGGATTTATTTTCATAAAATCAATTCAATATTTTGAATTATCATTTTAAAATTTGGTAAATAATAGCTTTATTTTTGGTTATTATGAATAGTAATCATGATAAATATTTATCACATCAGTATGGTTAAATCAGGCAATTAAAGATAAAAAAATTTGATGAGGCTCTAAAAATTGATATGTCACCTACCTTATTTCTATTGGATGAGTCTAGCCTGACTATACACATCCAATATTAATTGATATAAAAACTTGTTTCTATTTTTCTTTGATAATAGCCTTAATATTATATGATGTGAAGAATAGATCCAAAAATGTTACCCTCTTTATTTTAATAACTCTAATATTTTTTTCATTGGGATAAAAGTAGGTTATGTTTGGTTATAAATGGTTATTTTAAATTTTAAAGAATTTATTTATTATGGTAATTTATTTTTATTTTTTAGTGATGGAATAATTACCTAAAATGCTCATGCAATGTTGACATAGTGTATGTGCAAGTTGTAGAGAAATCAAGTAAATGATTATAAAAACACAAAATGTAATATTTTTTTGGGGAGTTATTTTTCCCATATATTTTTTGGGTAAATATAATGTCATATTTATGTGTTAAAATTTTATATTCAAATTACATTAATGTTTTGATGTTTTTTTAAAGTCATATTATTTGAATAGTCCCGAAAATGATTATAATGTTTTTTAATGTTAAATAATATTTTATTTAAGGAAAAAAATATTATATTTGTTTAAGGAAATGGGATAAGGTCTATAATTTCAACCATTTTCTACTTATAGGGAAATTTTATTTTAGTAGTAACTTTCTTGTCCCCTAAAGAGTAAAAAACTTTGATATCGTGATAATCATCAAAAGGGTTAATCAGAGGTTAAAACTAACAAATAAGGGTTACAACATCAACTGGACTTGTATAAATTTTACTAGATTATTGTATTTAAACTTATATACATCCTATATTCTAAATATATAATTTCATATCCACAAGAACATTAAAACTAATTTATATTAATTTAATACTTTAGCTAGTTCCAAGGGTGCACCTCTCCTCTCTTATATAAGGACACCACCTATCCTCTCTTACACACACTTATTGAGACACTTATCTTGAAAAAACCCTACCAAAACCTCTTCTTAAATTCATTATAAAAATATATAGGTTTTTATACTCTTAAAATACAATCCCTAGGGTCATTGAGGGGATATCCAAAGGAGTTTCTTCAAAGAGAAGGTAATCATCTTAATGAAAGTGTTTTCATTTTACTTATTATTATACCTCCTTCAATTATGTCCTAAAAATTACAATATAATAACATAAGTATATTATATATAATGATATTTTATTATGTTAATTTAATAACCTTATTCATCTCCTTTTACATCCTATGTTGAATGAAAACATCATCCGTTGGTACGTGTGGACTACCACCTCCACAAAGCAATGTGTTTTTTTTTCATCACTGCATATCATTGATGTTTATAGGTATGTATTTAATATATATATATATATATATTAATGAAATTATTATAATTCTAGAAATTTAATATATCATCAATTTTCATACCCTTCCATCTATTGGAAAATGGTAACATCATTCATACACACGTATGGATTACCACCTCCACAAAGTGATGTGACTCATTTTTCATGTACACCTTTAATGGATGGTTATAAAATTTTATTTAATATATAAAAATTATAATTATTACATGATAATTATTCTATATATGATGGAACCATGACATTTTTAATTATGGTCAACCTACCAAATTCATTTTTCAATTATGAACAATGTGAACTTAATCGATTAAGTAATTAAATATTTTATTTAAATAAAATAAATAAATGGTTTAATTATATGTTATTAAGATGATAAAAGGTTCATAAATAATTATATACTTGACATATGTTTATAATGTAGGAGTTACAGGACATACATAGAAAGTCTGGACTCAAGGTAAGGGGTTTCTTAACTTAATTTCCATTCATTGGGATATATTTCTACTTGATTGACTATGTTATGACTAGTTTATGTATAAAATGAAATTTGATTTTATTATGTTGTGTATCCACTTTTTTGGTATTATAATTTTTAAACATGATCACTTAATTTATTAAATTTTTTACTTCAATGATATGATCTTTTTAAGTATTATTTGTCTCAATATTATTTCTTTGATACATATCTTTTATTATGATCCTAATTTATTTTATAAGGTGTATATAACACCAATTGAAATATTATATCATGAATTACTCTTTTATCATGATATTTTAAGTTCCTTTTAAGTTCCCTATTTCATGAGATATTGATTCAAATGTTATAAAAAAATTCAAGGTTTCCATTGTCTCAATTATAATTCCTTGAGACATAATTCATATTACGCACCATGATTTATTTTATATTGAGTAATTAAGGTCACAAGAATGTGTTTTACCATAATATAAAATCCAGGAACTGGCAGAAGCTAACCCTAATAAATAAAATAAAAGAATGAACTGATACATGCACACAAGGGGTTGTTACATAAACGAGTGTGCATCACACCACATCTATTTGCGTCCACCAGTGGGGTATAGTAGTCAGGAGCTGTGAAAGACCACATCCCCCCAAGATCAATGAGTGCCCTCTATGCCAATGTATCTGCCACCTGATTGGCCTCCAAGTCGATATGTGATACATACACTTTCATTTGAGCGATCTTGATGAGGCGGTCAACTCACTAAGGCAACACACACCAAGGGATTTTATGTTTCTTGGTTATAAAAGCATGAACCGTAGTCTGAGAATCAGATTAAATCCATATAGATTCCCAATTAAATTGTACAATGTACCTAATAACAAATATCATTTCCCACAATTTAGCTTCAAAGGCAGTTCCAATTCCAATGGCATGGTGGAAGCATCCCTTTACAAACCCACGATAGGTGCGAAACACTCCCCCACAACCCGATGGACCTGGTGCACCCAACACAGCCCCATCAACATTTACCTTGAGGCAAGGCACAATGGGTGGTATCTATTTAATATATTTTGACATTCTTGGTTTGCGTGGATGACCCAAAACAGAAAGCGTTCTCAGAATTTGGAGGTCAAAAACTGTGTTAGACATAGAGCCATCCTGCACAAGAGAAGCTGCAAAAACCTCTCTATGTACAACCACCATGCCTTGTTGTATCATGGAGTGCACACCACTGAAGACAACAACCTTATGAGATTCACATATGGCTGCAACAATAGTAGCAGTAGCTGCTAACAATAGGTCATAAACCCGATCACTGAAACAACCATGAAGCAGGTCGAACAACAGCTCCAGAACTGTCCTGCATGTATCAAACGCAACCCCAAACACATAGCCAATATAATCCCATAATTTCTTTTCTTGACTACACCCCGTGAAAACATGCTGTACAGAATCCCATTCAGATTTGAAAATGGAACACATGGAGGCCATCTGAATATCATCCCTCTTGAGAAGCTCATTTGTGGGAATGCTATTTTTTCAGATTCTCCAAATTAGAAAGAAACTAGAAGGTCTAATAAACCGATATCTAAATTTCATTAGCCAATAAGGTGGAGAAGCTTAACCCCCACAAATATTCCTGTAAAAATCCCTGAAATTGAACTGCCCATTTCTACTACAGGTCCAAATCTATGTATCATGATCCATAAAAACATAATTATTGATTTCAGCCTCCACTTGCATAGGAAGATTAAGAGATTGCATCTGGGAGAGTAAATCCAAGATGGAAAAAGGAGAAGCTTCAGGTGTCACATTTAGCTCACAAAGGGGTTTTGTGAGCCACTATGTGTTCTAACAGTCCAGTGTGGAGTCCCTGAAAATCAACCATTTGGTATCCTACATAATCCTCACATATTCTTGCTTGAGTGAGGTCCAAACCAATGAGGAAAGATAAAACTTGTAACCATTTAGAAGCCTCTTTGTGATTCTATTCGAAAGGAAATCATCATCAGTTTCATGAGAAATCAGATTCCAAGCGAATTTCCCAATCAAACCATCATTAAAGGTACAAAGATCTTTGAGTCCAAGGACCCCCATATCTATAGGCTTGATGCACTCCTTCCATGAAACAGTAATCAAATTCCTCTCATGAGGTGACCCAGTCCATATAAAATTAAGTACCATACCCTGAAGCTCTTTGAGAAGTCCTCTCTACCATCGATAGAGAGATGAGTAGACAAACTTCGATGTGATCATTGAGTTCACAAGGAAGACCCTCCCAGCTAGAGACATAGACTTCCCTTTCCAGCTGGCCATATGATGTACAATACCATCAGAAATACCCTACAAGTGTTTTCTTTTCACTTTTTCCCAAAACAGTGGGATCCCAAGGCACTGGAAAGGTAAGGATCCCCTCCTCACCCCAAGATACCTGACAATTTTGTTCCTTTTACGAACCAAAATTCCATTCCCAAAAATAATGGAAGACTTGTCCCAACTGATGGCCTGGCCTGTGACCTACTCATAATGACTGAAAGGAGATTTAATATAGGAAATAGTTTTCCTTGAATCATGACCAAGTAACAAGATTTCATCTGCATACAGTAGGTGAGATGGAGCACGTTTACTCACACCAGCCCTAATCTTCTTGTAGATTCCCAGTTGAGCAAGGTCATCAATACATCTACTAAGGTAATCATTTACAATGGAAAAAAGAATACCAAAGAGTGTATCACCTTATCTTACCCCCTGGTGAAAGGGAAAAAACCCCTCAGGGCACCATTGATATTAATTAACAACCCTGAAGATCCAAGTATGATACGAATCATATTCACAAACCCATTCGAGAATCCAAACCATCTAAGGACATCAAGAATGAAGCTCCATTTAAGAGTGTCAAAACCCTTGGAAATATCAATTTTGAGGGAAAAATTACCATCCTTTTTCTTTATTATCATAAGATTGACACTCTCAGAGGCCATAAATATACACTTTTGGATGCTCCTCCTAGGGAAAAATCCAAATTGATTAGTGGTAATCATGCCATCAACCGGCCCATTCATCCTGTTCGCCATAATTTTACTGATAAGTTTGGGTATTCTGTTCCCAAGTGCAACTAGCCTGAAATCCTTGATTTCAAGAGTATTCTCTTTCTTGGGGATGAGAGAAATGAAATAGGAGTTCATTCCATGGGGCATATATGAGTGAAAAAATAAATCTTTAATGGTCTATTCGATATCATTCTGCAAAATGTCCCAATAGAACATGAAAAATTTGTTAGTGAACCCATCAGGACCTAGGGAACTCTCAAGATTGAGAGAGAAGGGAGAAGATCTGATCTCCTCTTTGCATGGGGGAGCAATTAGAAGCTGATTCGAATGATCCTCAATACAAGGGCTACTGTTTTCTACCATGCAGTGAATACTAGACTGCCCATTATTAAAATATATCCTCTTAAAGTTCTCAACAACAGACATAGAAATCTCACTTTCTTCGGTGTAGAGGTTCCCACCAATGATGATCACCTTATTTTCTTCACACACCCTCTTTCCCTTGTGAAATCTGTTGAAGTAATTTGAGTTCATGTCCCCATCCTATAACCATTTCACATTGAGTTTATTTCTCACCAATATTTCCTTCACCATTAATATATCATCAAGTCTATTTAGGGCTGTTATTTCCTCTATATATAGGATATGTTACTGCTCTAGACCGATCTGAATCTTGGCCATATCCTCTTCTGATTTCCTGATATCCTCATCAATTTTTGAAAATGATTTTCTGCTCCATCCCCTTAGTATCCTCTTAAGATTTTTAAGTTTCATAGCAATTCTATGGAGAGTAATCCCAATGGATTCAGACCCCCATGCCTCTAAGACAATTTCCCTACATCCGGGAAACACAAGCCATCCATTGTTGAATCGAAAGGGAATAGGGGATGACCTTGTAACCTGGGTGTTAACATCAACAACAATTGGATTATGATCAAAGTGGTTCTTAGGAAGTGTGAATCCAAATACTCTATGAGCTGTAGCATGTTCATAAATACAAATAAAGCATCTATCAAGTTTTCTAGCTTGTTTCCCCTCCCATGTGTATATACACCATGTGAAATCAGAACCAACTATGGGAACTTGATCCATATTGTAGTAATCAATGCACTCAGAAAATTCAGCAGCAGCAACCCTATTGAAGTTGGTTCTAGTTTTCTCATCCGGCTTCAACACTGTATTGATGTCACTAATGAGCATCCATTTGTGTTCTATCCTCCTAGAGGTGACTTTGTGTTTCTCCCACAAATCCATCCTACCGATGTAAGAATTGGAGGCATAAACAAAAGAAACTGAAATGTCATTCCCAACAAAGTTACAATTAACCAAAACACTTTGAGGCCCACTATCATACGAAGTAATCTTAATGGCATCATGACTTAACACCCATAAGTGGTAAATATGAGATGCATGCTGATTGTTGGAGACAAAGATGTATCCTAGGGAGCCCTATTTGAATCCTTTATAGTTTTCAAAGAAGACTTTAGGTTCATCAATACTAACAAACATCGGCTTGTAGGACAAAACATAATGTCGAAGGGCCCTGACCATGCAGGAATTTCTCAGCCCTTGACAATTCCAATAAAGAATCCTAATTTTTTACTAGACATGCCTCTTGTCAAGGGACCCCCTTTTCTCTCCAAGGAGACATGTTTTTTCCCTTTCTTCCCCTGGCCGCCCTGCCCCTTCTTCAGACCATGTCCAGGGGCAATGCTACTATGGAGCTCCCTAGTCAACTAGTTTTACCCACTGTATCCCTTGAAAGTAGAAGCATGCGGCTCCAATCTATCACTGAGAATAACTGTAGCCTCGCCTGGGCTGACTATAACATGTTCGATGACTTGATTCCCCTTCCCCAGCTTTCCCTTACTTCCATCAATCAACAACCCAACCATTCCATCACTGACACAACCACTGGTTGCAGCAGCAGTCTCCCCTGGGAAGGTTGTGACTGCTTTAGTGTGATGCGTGCCATTTTCATCAACTGTCCTTCCATTTGACCCACCACTAGAGGTAGCAATGGAACCCCCTGCAATGGGTGTGACAAACTCATAGTGTTGAGCTTCTTCAACCTTTTCCTCCAATAGTATTCCACTCAAGGTCATGAATGTATTCCTAGATTTAAGAGGGGGTCTCTGCCCACTGTACGTCTCCTTCAGGTAGCCTTGGAGGGGGAAATCTGAGTGAAGTTCCCTCCTGGATCAGAATCTAGATGGTGATCCATACACACATCACTGCCAATTCCTTTAGACTCTTCTAAAATAGGTAATCCACACTGAGTTCCATCATGATCAGCCCCCGACCAGTCAGGTGTGCCCATCTCCACATGGGCAGTGACACATTGAGGTAGGGCATCCTGCTTTTCCACCACAGGAACATTACAGGAAGATGGTGTCCTCTCCTCAACCATTCCCTCCACATCTAATGCAGGCCCAATCGGTGCCCCATTGTGAGGCATATCACTCACCATGGCCGCAGAGGAAGAACTCCCCATATTCAATGTTTCCTTCTACCCATGACCAAGTCCTTGGTAATCTCCATTATTCTCTAGGGTTTCTATAGATCTTTTCTCCTTCCCCTTCCTTATTCTACACATGCTCTCATCAAGGCCCTTCATCTTGAAAAAATGACATTCTTTGTCCTGCTTACACTCAACAATCATATTTCCAAAGAATAAGCAGTTCAAACAATACTTTGGATTCCTCTCATATAAAATGTCAAGCTTCATGCTATCATCCCTTGTCATAATAACCACCTCCTCAAAAAGCGTAGTCAACATATCAACTTCCACAAAGATTCTAGCATAATTAACAAGCCTCAGATTGTCTGTCTGTCTGTCCATATGAATGGGGTTTCCTATTGAAAAAGAAATGTCCCATAGGATCCTTGGACGCTAATATATCCAATTTATCTTATATATTCTAATCCATAATTGATTATGAGTATTGTGGACATTCATGGGATCAAAATTTCGATCTCATTCCTACACATTCAGAAAACCAGGGCTCAAGGAGATAGTGACCTTGATCCATGCTTTCCACTTACCCTCATCTGAGGGGAAGACCACATGATAGTAACCCCTTACCATTGCAATAATTCTCCATTCATCAAATCCCAAAACCTCTACAACCATTTTTGTCAAATCCTGAAATTTCTATAGCCTCTCACCCTTAGGAATGATGACTCTCGCGATAATCGAGTACCGGAAAAGGTTTACCCATTCCTCAACCGCTTCTTGATTGGCCGAAACATGGGAAATACTCCCCTTTCTTATCACTCTCCTAGGAGGAGGTTCTTCAAGGTCTAAGAAGGATGGTCCATCTATATTTCTCACAACTTCCACAAAATTCATCTTTATCCCTGAAGTTTAATTCAAATAAGCTACCTTGATAGCCTCACCCTTCTTTGCAAATGAGAACATCTCCCTATGACTAATAGGTTCAACATGGGGCCTCTCCTCACCAGCATGATCCGCACACATCCCCTAGGTGGGGTCAGAGGTATCATCCGCTTCGCCATGCTTAGGGTTTTGACCCAATTCCCCTTGAGCCATCCTCCTCCATAAATCTGTTTTTTACCATATTATTTCATGTAAATTATGGATTTTATAGAATCTTGTTATGTTCCTTCATTCAACAGATTTTTGATTCATGTATTATCAAATTTTCAAGCATTTTTTATCTCTAACTTCATTATTAGAGACATATTTAAATTAATTCACATATATTAATTTATATGGGTCTGAAGAACCTTAGGGAATTGTATCCTGGTTTAATAAACCTTAAAGATCCCACGATTCTTGGTGAGTATGGGTTATTGTATTTTTTTAAAACCTTATCTGAGGAACTCATATTTCTAATAGCACTTGATATAATTTGTATGACGTAACATAGCGTGGAATGAAGTTTCATGATTCAAGTAAATGTTTTTTGAGAAGGGGTGGAGGTCAGTTAAATCAGTATTATTTGTGTTATGAGTGAATTCTAGATCTATATAGTTGAATTTGAAAATATTTAATCCACATAGTTGATTTAGTGAAGTGATATTCACATGGCCATTTTTTCTATGTAGGCGATTCACGTAGTTTTTTCTAATACGTAGGAAAATCACATTATTGATTAAACCATGAAACTAAATGTGTCGCATATACAGATGATTGATGTATCCAATTTTTTTATTCACGTAGCCTTTTTCAGTGATGTATCCAAGTGTTTCAATTATCCAAATTCTCTACATAACCAAATTCTCATAGATAAGTTTCCCATAGTCGATTGCTATGTAAAATTTTTAATAAGAATTCATGTAGTTGATTTATAATGTTGACGATTGAGAAGCCTTGTAGCTGATTTTCTATATAGATGACTGAGAATCACATATCCAATTTTCTATGTAGCCGTTTTTATTCATGAATCTAATTCAGAGTCTTAACTACATCTAGATTTAATTTCTATATGTTTTTAGAATTAAATTATTCAGAGGTGATTTTATTATGATGTTGTGTGAATGGTTTTGAATAACATTGTAATTACATGATTGAGTTTTCTAAAGCCATAATAGATATGTGGTTGTTGATTTTAGTTATAGAGATCATGGGAGTGTTATGATTATCTATTTCTCTCTTCATTGGAGTGATTAAGGCAGTGGAATATTTTGACATGGTGATATGAAAAGAAATAGGTTAAGAAAAATGAGTCTAGAGATGAGGTAGAATCTTCAGCGATCAATATATAATGAAAGTTATGTATTAAGATGATTGAATATGAGCCTAATAATATTTGTGGAGCATATTTCGAGAATGCACTTTGGTAAATTCTTTCTTGCATATTTTTGGAGGCTCGTGGAAGTGGATCTTCATCTTTTGTTGCTAAAGAGGGTTGGTTTATTTGGTGATATTCTTCATTTTTTTTGTATTCTTATACAATACCACAGTTCAATGAAATACCGCATTCTTATAAAATGACACATTTTTATATCATTCCACATTCAAAAATTATATAACCATGGATTTATTAATGATTTTAAAATCTTATTACATGTTGTATTTTATGGTTTAATGAACATTCAAAATGGATTAAATTATAAAGACAATATTTTAGTACTATGAAATATTTAATTATCATTATTTATTAAGATTTCATGATTTGATTTAGTTATTCATGATGTTTTTCCCATGATCATGTATATTATTGACATGTGAACTATTAATAATTTCTATATGTTCCATTAATAATTTTTCACCCTAAATGGTCTTTTAACACACTCCATTTTTATGTTTCTCCATTTTCCTAGGTCATTATAGGAGATGAAGTGATTTTGGTCAGATTATAACAGATTTTTGAAGAACAATCTCATTTTAATTTATAGGTTCATGATTTAGTATATTCCTTATATCAAATATAAATGGAATATTTGATTCTAGAATTTAGTTTTATTTTATGTTTAGTTAAATATTTACGTTTTTTAAGGAGATCTGGAAGTCTGTGTTTTGGGTACTTCAACTCTCAATTATATTATTATATATAATATAATTTTTTATAGTTTGTTTAAAAAATCAATTTAATCAATTTTTATATTTGAATTTTATTATTTTAACATGAAATATTTTTTCTAACAGATTTCCCTTTTTTCTCATAATACCCTTTATATATTCTATTAGTATGCAGAAGTAGGTATATCATATCAAACGATATTAATTTCTTAATTTTTATTGATTTTTTATAGAAAATTTTAAATATACATTTTATTTATTTCAATGATTATATTTAATTTTTTTCCAACCCACTAATCCATTATACATGATAGATTACACATACCCATTTTCATAATACATAATCATATGAAATTAATACCATGATTTATATATAATTATGTAAAATCTAGTGTATACAATGATTGATGGGAATGAAATCCTAAATAAATAATTTATTAGTCAAATCCTCTTCCTTTCCTTGTCATCAATTATGTATGAAAAAAATTCTTTATTATTTCATTTTCTAATATTGTATCAATTAGTAAATTCATTCCCATTTAAACATTAATGTCACCTTATAGATGGTAGTTGATGAAATATAATTTCAAAGGGTCGTTAATAGTATGTGGGTGGTCACATGGACTCAATGGTTTTATGTGGAATTATTACATGTCCACTTCATTCTTCCACATTCCCTAATAGTACCTTGTTTTTGGATTTCACTACAATTGTAATATATTCGATTATTATATTGATTTTCCATCTACTCGACACTTTCTTGACATGATTGAATACTCAATATACCCATTGTGGATGATATATACCATATTTCATCTAATTTCAGTGTATTCATCTGTATAAATATTTCATTCAATTGATTAGTGAATTTTTTTAAAGTTGTATATTCATTTTTACTATATCAGTAAATTATTTAATGAAAATCACTCATTGTTTAGTCATGCGCTTCTATTGTTGGTATCTTCTAATTTCCATATATGAATGAATTTTAAACCTCATGAATTTTTTATATAACCAAATAAATTCTATTGGTTAATTAAGATATGATTTTGAAGGATTCATGATTAGTTTTTTAGGTCATGTAGCACACATATGTATGTATATAACATTAAGGTATAAGTGGGGCCACAATTCTCTATCCCTCATAAGAATTATTCAAATCACGAGATCAGGCAAGATGATTATGACCTATAATATGCGTATTTTAATATTTTTTATTTTCCTATATACCAAAATTTGTTATCATTTCAATTATTTTATGGACTAGATGAAACAAGCCTTTCCCAATATTGTGTGGTCTTGATATATGCATCCCTTTACATTATGATATAGTTGAGGCATGGTTAATTTTTTACACAATTTTATAAAGGTTTAGTTGAATAATCATTACACATGATATTATTTAATTATGTATAAGTAATATTCAAATGGCATGCAATATTTTATATGTGTTCTGTTGAGACCAAGAAACATTGAGGTGTTTGTGAAGTAATAAGAAGATGGTTATAAAGAAAGAAGGATTTATCTAAGTGTTTAATTTTTTAATATCTCATAAATCACATTAGTATATTGATATTTCCTTATTAAGTTCCAAACATGGACATGTTTTAGATATGGATTCCAAAAAATCACGTATAATGGACCGAGTCTAATGGACTAAGGATAACACCAAATATTTTTACAATTTCATCAGACTAATATGTTCCTACAAATAAAATTAATAGATTATTTTTTACTCTTCATAGTACCAAATATGATGATCATTCTATGGAATTCATTATCCTAGATAAAGTTGGTCAAATGACGATGTTAGTAAAAATTGGTGGAACTATGGTTCCCGAACAAAGATAACTGTGGTTGAAGTTGTGTAAAATGAAGAGTTGTATGATGTATACCAGAAAAAATTGTACAAAGATCAATATGTGAAGTGTTAAAGTCTCAAATATAAGTCTCTAATAATAGTCATAAGATATATCCCACCAGATTGACTTTTAAAAATTCATCAGATCGAGTATATTGGGTGGAATTTTAAAAAGTCATCAGACAATATCAAATGGAAAAATTGGTGATAGTCATATAATAGAGAAGTTTTTATGAAATATTGAAGGGGAAGGAAGGTTAAAATAATTCATCAAAAGAAGTTAATCAAACATACCCAGGTAGAGGGAACATTAAAATATTATTGGGTGAACAAGTATGAAGTTTACTAGATGGAGGATTTACAATGAAGTTTTAATGGATGAAGGGTTTTTAAAGTCTTTTATAAAGTTATTATAAAGACTTTAAATGTGATGACGATGATTTGGATGTTCAAAAGTACAATAATGATGAAGTAAGGATCATGATTCTAGTCAAGATTTAAGAAAATTTTAAATAACATTGATACTGAGTCTTAAGAAATTTTTTAGGATTATTGTTGACTCTTATTAACTCAGAGGTTTGAATACAGTTAGTTGAAGAAAGTATGGTAGGGGTGTTCAATGTTTGAGTGATAACATTGAATATGAAGTTTACGCTACTCCATAAATCTTAGGGGAAATTATGAATATATAAAGAGGATTTTGTGCATTGATAAATGGATGGACAATATAGCTGTTAATTCAATAATATTTTCCTTATGACTTTTCCATTCCTTCTTGTTTTGAAAATCACAAACACCTTATACTTAAGAAAATATAAGTTTCACCTCCATAAGGAAAATTTACTTCTTTAAGGAAATTTAACCTTACCTAGATTTTCTTATACATAGAAATACTTTTTCCTTAGTATAAAAACCGGATTCATACCCAAAATTCCAAAAGTCATATAATGTAAAGATTTGGAGCATTCTGTTTTTAGGATCCAAATTCTGGATGTGAACTGTAATGAAGTTCTAATCCGAATTCTGGACTCCGAAATTTTATGAGTTCGACTCCGAAATCTTATGAAGTTCGACTCCGAACTCTTAAGTATTTTGACTCTGAACTCTTAAGTAGTTCAACTACGAACTCTTAAGTAGTTCAACTCTGAACTCTTAAGTAGTTCGACTCCGAACTCTTAAGTAGCTCGACTCCGAACTTTAACTGGTTTGAATCCGAACTCTGCAAGTTCAGATTCCAATCTCTGGTTAAACAAGACTCTGAATTCCTATAAAACAGAATCCGAACATTTCTTAACATAGACTCAGAATTTCATTTGGGTTAGACTCCGAACTTTTAATTTTCTTACACTCCGAAATTTTGTATGGTTTTTACTTACATATGTTCCATTTCAAAATGATGTTGTGCATTCAATTATACATGATATATTATTAAATGATGTCATTCATTCTGGTTCTAATTAACCGTTGGTTGAGTTACATGTGTACATGTCCCTCCAAATTTCATGGAAAATATAACCATTGGAGGAGGGAGCCGACTGTTGGAAATTTTCCTATAAATAGGAGCTCATTTGATAGAGCCTGAGAGAGGAAACAAGTTTATCGATCTAGAGACCACACGCTGTTAAGGCGATTTCTAGAGAGAGAATCTTTTCATTCTTTTTGTGTACTGAACCGCTCGTTCAAATTGCTTCATATGACTCCGAATGCTGGTGATTACATTCAAGGACTTCCGGGGATAGGAAGACAGAGGTGCCGACTACCTTGAAGTTCGAGGGCTTCCTTGCTGAGGAAGACAGAGGTTCCAACTACCTTGAAGTTGAGGGATTGCGGGGATAGAAAGATAGAGATTCCGATCTTCGTATCGGGGGTTTACCCTGGTGTGGGTAAGACAGAATTTCTTGAAAGTATAAATCAAGGGACCTTTATCCAAGGTTGTTGGATACCATTCTCTTTGGGTTAAAATATTTATATCTTGTTACTGTTTTTGTTACAAGTTTATTTCTGCTGTGTTTTGTATATTAAGTAAAGTATAACCATATTTTACTTCCTTACTTTTGTACTCTTTTAAAGTTAGATTCTATATGATTTAAGGTAGAATATATTTTTGTAATCTTTTGATAAGATTAGAGGTGTTGTGAATTTTCTTAAGTTTAACTTTGTTAAACTTATCTCTTTCCTTTGTTTAAGGAAATCCTTGTTATTTGTAATCAACTTTAAAGGTTCCAAATGAATTTTTTAAAGTATACAATTCACCCCCTCTTGTATTGTATGCATATTCTATCCTACATTTGATATAGTTGAGTATATCATACTCACATATCATCTCACAATAGCTATTTTTGGCGGAAGTGTTGAAGAAGTGAAGTGTAGCATTACCAGAAGGACTTTTATAATAAATAAAAATTGGATGAAAAATGTGAATAAGTGATTAGACAAATAGAGGTTATTAAATTAAAATGGTATGAATATTCAAGAATGAGTGCATCAGACCGAGGGTAATGAATGGACAAGTGATCAGACAGACAGTTTCATACAAAATTAATGGAAGAAGTTCTTTCTCACTACTATGTAAGAAAGTGTTATAGAAGAATAACTAACTGGAAGTCAAGTATAGAAAAATAATTATAGTGACAATATAAAAAATCATGTTGTAAAAGGTTCTATTGATATTGAAAATATTTTTCTATCATATTATCTGTGTGAGTAGCCTGTGCACTATTTATTGACTATAGTGCTTTTAAAGTGATGGATATTCCCTTCTTGATGTAATCACAAAAGGATTTTTTTCTAGTATATGTGTGGTGTTGGATTATTTAAAAAATATTAAAAACAATAGATACTATTATAGAGTAGTGAACCTGTTAAAAACATAATTTCTTATATGTGTGGTAGTTTGTTTCCCAGTAGAGTCAATTCTCACTAACCAGAGGAGAATGGTGTTCTTAAAGAAGAAAACCATAAAATGAATTAATCAATGATTTACCCCTCTCTTAGTGAACACATAGGTTCTAAAAATTCCTTTCAACTGGTATTATATAAAATGTTACCTTTATTAACTCAAGGTTGTAGGAATATTGAAGAATAATATAGTTTTCATGGGTGGTTATAAATCTATTAACAATTAGGGGATTATTATCTTTTATTGAAATAACTATCATATTTTAAATTATATAATGTTACCATATATATTTTATATTTTCTATGATGTTATTAAAGATACTAGAGATGGTTTCACTCATCCTGCTAAGAGTTTTCCTTTAATAACCACAGATAAAAAGAACTTGAATATTGATGGGTGGGCTAGAAATGTTATACTTTTCTCACTCTATGAATGTGGATTTACAAAGGGAAAAGGAATTGTAAGATATAATGAATTATGTGTCATATGATGACCTCTGAAATCATTATTGTTTTCCTTTTATTCATATTTTTTCTTTTCCTCAGGTTTTAGTTTTATCTATGCAATTTTTTTACATTTTGGGGATTTCTTACAAGGCACATGATTAGCCCACATAGTTTTTCTAACTATGGGATAACCATTCAGTTTTGATCTATGTCGTTTTAGAGATATTTTTTTAGTGGTCACATGATTTATCTAAAAATGTGTCCCAACCATTTAGAGCCAAATTGTTTCTAGTGAGGGGTGCATGATTTGGAAACTGTTTGGTTAATTGTGCATCTAAACAGTTTGTTATGCCCACAATTTTAATTTTTTATATTTCCTGAAAATTACCCCTCATAAATAAAACCCCAAATGGGTTATTTTCCTCCCCATTCAACCATGGTGTATGGGGGAGCCTAGGGATTTCATCCTTTCTTCCACTTCAATGTTTGAGTCTCTTCTTTTGAGTTCTTGATATCATCATAAATTTATGGCCTCTAATCCTCTCCACCTCCCCACTTATTATTGTTTCCTCCTCCTTCAAGACCCATTTTCATGGTGAATGAACTCTAGGGAGATATTTCAACCTAATTTGTTTCTATTCTTAATGTTAGGGTGTGGATATCATATCTTGGGTCTTTATTTTCCTCTTTTAAGAGATTTCATTCAATACACACCCAATTTAAGGTAGGTGGTTTTTTGATTTCCCCTTTTCTTCATATATCATAGGTTCTTGATATTTCCAAATTAATTTGAACAAATTTTTTAGTTGTTTTAATGGTTTGTAAAGGGACAAAAAAGTATTTCCAAAAGTGAATGTCTTTTTCATATGTTTTCAAAGATTTTTTGTGCATTCTATATGTTTCATGTAATGTATAAATGGGTTTAAATTGTGTTTTGATTATTTAAATTAATGAAATTGGATTTATAATGATTCCATATTATTTTACAGTGGAATTGAAGTATTTATTTTAGTAGAGTTACTTGATTATTATGAATTATTATTGGTTTAACATGTAAACCCCCTTAAATGTGATAAACAATTTTATTTATTACTCTTGATTTCCTTCTTTGGTGATTCCCATGAACACATATACAAATATATGCATGTGTTTAAGTGACTATATATTTATGTGCATGAATATATATATATATATATATATATATCGGTTTATTTATATATAAGTAGTACTTCATGGGATAGATCCTTTAGAAACATGGATCTCAAAATTGTCCTTGGTTATTCAATGTGGTGTCTAAAACTGATTTCCAAAATAGATTTCTTAAAATGTTTCTTAGGGCCATTGGCACTTTCCAAGGTATTATTAAAATGAAATTTAATTTATAAATTGGTTTTAAATGATGTTTTTAAAATTTTATTTTAATTTTAATTTTATAATTTTCCTAGAGGTTCTCTAATGGTTTCACTATAAATGGGTTTCAATAGGTGTTTGAGAAAGATTCTATTAGTTTTAAATTAGGAGTACTAGTTGGAAAATTGAAATATTTCCTATGAACATCTTTACATCCTCATGGAAGCCCTATAATTGGAAGGGTGGTTTCATATAGATGATGCTTGCAGGTGGAATGAGAAATCTAAGTCACTTATGTCAATCTATGCTTTGGGAATTGTTTATTTATTTTCTACCTCACCTCACAGTTATATTAACATCATGGGATTATAGGTGTTTTAGAGAGGCGTGAGAGATACTTATATCTATGTCTTAATTATATGGACTAGATCCCCATGGTATAGAAAGGCCACGATGGATTGTGCCACTCATGTGGCTATTTGGGAGTAGTTTGTTATGTTATTGACTTAGGAACTTCATTGATAGTCTGAAATAAGGTTCCCAACCAAGTACATCTATGTTCTACTTAAATAATTTTTAGTAATTTTCCATGATTATCTATCCTTTAATGATTTCTACAAATGGTATTTGATTTATTTACTCCCTATCAGTTTTATGGTTTCCCTATGATGTATATTTCCCTGATTCTAGTTTTATATTATGTTCCTATATATTGTTTATGATTCTATTGTAATTTTCTACATCAGTACCTTTATTATGTTATGGTCTTACCATTATGGGTTTTTATTGATTATTTAATAGTTCTTATAGTGTAATTTTAGTGTTTTTTTAAAAAGTGTTTTATTGAGTGAATTTTTAAAGAGTCTTATTAAAATATTTTAAATTTTTTATTTAAGAAATATTTTGGTTTTAAAGATATTTTTTATTGGGAATCTAATGATTGGTTTTCTTTAAGGAAAAGAAAAATATTTTGTTATGTATTTCAAAATAGAATTGATCATCTATTTTAGAAAATGGAAATGCTTAAACTCTTAGCAATTTCCTACTTAGAACTGTTATTCTCACAACCTACTTGTGTCACTCGTCGTTGGTAGACCCATGGTAGTTTTGTAGGTTTAGGTATCATTTTCGAGTTTCTCTTAGAGTGAGTGGTATTTGTGGATGGATAATGACCATGAGGTCACATAGAGATCACATTGGGTTAGTTTTAGTCTTTATTTTAAATATTGCATTTGGATCTTGTCTTAGTTATTCTATTGTAATTTATTTTATGTTGGTTGTTTATGTTTTCTGGTTGCCTTTCATGTTATATTTATCATTTTTATATATATTTTATTGTTATAAATTTTCCTCGATTATTTTATTGTGATTCTCTGATGATTTTCATCAGTTGATAGGGATTAAGGACGCCCCTCGAGTGTTCTTTGGGCTAGTTTGGGTGTCCAGTTTGGGAATGACCTATGTTGCTACATGACAATATTGTATCATAGAGGCCCTTATTATTTTGGTATGTTTCATAGTTTTGATATTTGGACATTAAAAACATGAGATGTTGGTGGTGTAAAAGTGTCATGAGCTCTTACTCATCCATAGCCTTGTGTTACCATGGGTTTCCGGGTGTTGAGTCTTGAATTTTGATTTTCTTTTTTAGTTTATGGGGTATCTTGGTTTATGTTGATATTATTTGAGATTACAATAAACTTTTCCAGGTGTTTTTGACACCTTCCATTTTTTGTAGGTGATCAAGGAGGACAAATTATAGGTGAGTGATTATTACACATATTCTATAAAACCATGTAGAGATTGTGCGACTAACACTTTTTCTTTCCAGTGGTGGTCACACAATTGGCTCACAATCCACCAAACTATGTTGTAAAACTGTATACTATTGTTATCCTCCCATTATGTTTTGTGTTGAACTTCTTATGACCATTTTACTTATTGAGTTATTTTTGGAAGTTATTTCCTTGATTTAATGTATATCTCCATTGTATTTTTATGGAAAATTGATTTGATTTTCAAAAGGATTTTAAAATTCAGACTACATTTTAAATATATGGTCTTGGTTTTGAAATTTGAATGGGGAAATTCTTGAAGTGAAGTGGGATAATATTAATTTTTAGGACTTAAAAATGTTTAAAAAGAAACGAATTTGGGATTTTAAATTTATTTCAATGGGATATTGAAATATTAAAATGGGGTTAACAATTTAATTTGGTTTAAATTTTAATGCGATATTTTAAAATTTTGAGAATTAAAATGTCATGTTTTTTAAGAATATTTAATGTTGAATTTTCAAATATTTTTTATCAAATTTAGTTGGTTCTTTCAAGTTGATATTTAATTATCTTTTCCTATGTTTTAAATTATGGTAATTACTTATTTTGTTTTGTGTTTCTTTTTCTATTTAAATTATGACTCTTAGAAGAGTTTCAAAAGTTTCATAAAGGCTTACTTGTTTCTTGGTCCTCCGAGGACACCACCCAGACTCAAGATAGATTTGAAGGTCTAGTTTCCTTCTAGGGGTTGCCTATTTTTCATGGTGATCTTGGTTTTAGGGAGGCATCAAAGTACCTTGAGGTATTTAATGGAGTCCTACAATCCTTAAGAACTCCTGACACAGTGAGGGTAAAAGATCTTCTAGGATTGTTTGATGGGATGAGTTTGGATGGGTGTAAGATCATCCTCCCATATCAGTTACAAGCTAGGATTTCATGTTATTTCTTTAAGATAATGTTTTATCATTGGTTTATTCATGAGGAGTTCAGTTTAGAGAAGGTGTAAAAGCTCATGGGTCTTCAATATGGTCAACTAAAGGTGAAAGAGTATGCAAACTATTTTTACGAGTAAATTCCCTTTTCTCCAGAGGTTGTGTCAAGAAATTCCTTGAAGGAAATTTTTGTGAAGGGTATTCACCAAAATCTCAATTCCTCAGTACTTTTAGCTGGGAATTTACAATATTATGAGTTGGATAATTGTTCCTTTATAGCCGAGTTATATTTTCGTAGGTAACCTTTAGTGAGTAGTGGAACTATTCCTTCCAGAGTTGGTAAAGGCTCCCAATCTAATGTGGAGTACATACTAGAGGAGATTGTCTTGGGTGAAAATTCTATAACTAATCCCCCTTTAGAGATGAATCATTCCATAATATTCTTTCAGTGCAATCATTTCTTTCATTTCAAACCCTCTTGCTCATATATTATAAAGAAATATCATCATTGAGGTTGGTTGGGACACCTATAGAAGTTCTATAATAGAAATCATATTTTATGTAAGAGATCCAATTCGGTGAAGAGATGTTGATAATGGTTCAAGAATATTTTGATGTATTCTTTCTATTTGTATGCCTATTTTTCTTGTTTTATAATATGTTATTAGTATACCTTGTTGTGTTCTTTGGTGTGTTCAGTGTTTTGTACTCATTTTGTTAGTCAGTGGTTATTTTGAGAAATTTATGGATGTTCTTTCTTTTAGTTTCATTATTGAAGTCTCATGGGTTATAAATTCTAGTATTGGACCTTTGGGTTTTGTTTTACTTTGGTTGAGAAATCATAATTAGTAAATTCCTAAATGTTTTTGAGATCCACTCTAGGTCTTCTTATATTGACCTCTTAGTTGATTTAGTCTGGTGTGAGGGTTTTGGAGATTCAGTTGGATGGTTCTCTCCTTATTTTAGTTGGACCCCTTGGATCATTTTCTTTTCATTTGTAACTCAATGGATTTATGGGGGGAAATTGGTTATGGTGGGGAGAATTTTCAAATCCTAGACTCTATTATAATCATTATTTTTTTCATTTATTTGATGTGGTCTTGTCCTCATGTTTTGAGCCAAGTAATTTATTTTTTATATATTTTGTATATTCTATACAAGGTTCAAAAATATACCACATAGTTTGTATGATAGTGAAATAACATTATTGTTTTAGTTTTTGACTTGTTAGAGACATTTTCACAATTTTCACACAATCTATCCAACTTTATATCCCAACCATGCATCACCCAGTTTCTCTCTAGTGATATATGAATAGTTAGCACGTAGTTTGGTAAACCATGTGGCCAAAGTCTGTGTTGTGCCTAGAATTTTATATATTTTTTGTTTTCCAAAAATTCCCTCTCATGCTTAAAAACCTAAATGGGGTATTTTACTCCCCATTTTTTCATGTTGTGTAAGGGAGTCCAGGGATTTCCTCTATGCTTCAACCTTAGTTTTTTAGGGTTTTCACTTTAATTATTGACATTGTCTTCAAGGTATGGCCTCTAATCCTATTATATTTTACAATTATTATTATTTCCACCTTCTTATTTCCCTATTTTAAATTTGACCAAACTCTATGCAGGTATTTTGACCTAATTTTATTTGGTTTTTGATGTTAGAGTGTTCATATCATGTCTTGGGTATTCCTCTTCCCATTTTAGGAGGTTTCATTCAATCCACACCTAATTTGAGTTAGGTGGTTCCATAATTTCACTTTATTTTTACATAATATAATTTCTTGAGAATACCAAATGAATTTAACCTAAATTATTAGTCATTTTCATGGTGTATAAAGTGTTAAAAAAATATGTTAAAAAGTGTGTGAATTAATAATTTGTTTTCATAATGTTTAGAACATTTTATGTGTTCGATGAAATGCCTAAATGGGTTCAAATTGGGGTTTGATTATTGAAATTGATAAAATTGGATTTATAATGCTTTAATATTATTTTATTATGAGATTAAATAATTTTTTAGTCGGATTCCATGATTATTGTAGATTCTTATCAGTTTACCTTGTGAACCCCCTCAGTTAGGATAAATATTTTTTTTGTTCTTCTTGATTTTTTTCTTTGGTTATTCTCAAGAACACATATACAAATATATTCTTGATGATAATATATATATATATATAAGAATATTCATACATATATGGATGTATATGTATATATGTGATCTCATGGGAAGGATCCTTTGGAAATATGGAACTCAAAATTGTCCTTTTTTCATCAAAGCGGTTTCAAAAAATGTCCTTCCAAAATAGATTTCTTGAAATGGTTCTTAGGCCAATTTGGAAAATTAAAAGGGATTCTAAAAACGAGATTTTATTTATAAATTGGTTTCAAAGTTTGTTTTAAAAACTTTAGTTTAAAGGATAGTTTGATGTTTTCATAGGGTTCTCTAATGGTTTGACTATAAATGATTTTCAATAGGTCTTTGAGAAAGATGCTTCTAGTTTTAAATAAATAGGGCCAGTTGGAACCTTGAAATGTTTCCTATGAACTTTGGTTCCCCCACATGTAATCCCATTCATGGGAAGGGTGGTTTCACATAGATGGTGTCAGGATGTGGGTATAATATTCTAGTTTACTTATGTCAATCCATGCTTTTGGTGTTGTTTATTTATTTTCTACCTCACATCCTAGTTATATTAACATCATGGTATCATAGGGGTTTTAGTGAGGGATGCGATATACTTCTATCTATATCCCAATTATATGAACTAGATCACCATGGTATGGAAATTACAAGGTGGGTTGTGCCACTGATGAGGATATTTTAGAGCATTCCATTTCTTTATTGAGTTAGGAACATTATCGATAGTTCAAAAGATGGTTTTGAATTGAGTACATCTAGGGACACCTCAAAGAATTTTTAGGAATTTCTCATGATTATCTATCCTTTACTGGTTCATAGTTATGGTAATTGATTATGTCACTTCCTCTTTGTTTTATGGTTTCCCTATAATTTATATTTCCCTTTTTCTAATTTTATATTATGTACATAATTCTTATTTATGATTCTATTGTGATGTGCTGCATTAATCCCTTTGTTATATTATATTATTTACTTTATGGGGTTCTGTTTATTACCACTTTTATAGGTCCTTTAGTGTGAGTTAGGTGTTGTTTTAAAAAATGGATTATAGAGTGAATTTTAAAATAGATCACTTAAACGAGTTTAAATTCTCTCTTTAAAACCTGTTTGGGTTTTGATGATATTTTCAATTGAAAAGGTTTTTATATGTATTCTTTAAAGTAAACTAATTTATCTTTTACTATGTATTTAAAAATAGCATTGATGGTTTGTTTTATAAAATGTAATTTCATGGACTATTGTTTATTACCTTATTATCGCTGTTATGCTCACACCCTACTTATGTCGCTCAATGTTTGTAGAATTGAGGTTGTCTTCCAATTTCTAGTATCATTTTGGAGTCTCTCTTAGAGAAAATGGTATTTTTGAATGGATGGTGAACAAGTGGTTTCATATAGATCATGTTGGGTTCCATCTTGGTTTTAGTATTTATTTTGTATCTTATATATGGATCTTGTTTTAGCTCTAATAGAGTCATTTATTTTATATCATATTTTTTATGTTTTCTAGTCGTGTTGTGTTCTCTATTTAATATTTTTGCATCTTTTTTTATTGGGATAAATCATCCCCAATTATTGTCTCATGATTCCATGATTCTTTTCGTCATATTATAGAGATCTAGGACATCCCTAAGGTCTACCATTAGCTAGTTTGGGTGTCTAGTTCAGGGATGACTTAGGCTAGTTCATGAATAAATGGTATCATATTGGCCCTTTTTATTTGGGGATATCTGTTAGTTTGGAGATTAGTATTTTCATAACTTGAGAGGTAGGAGAAGGAATAGTGTCACAATATCATACTCGTCTCTATCCTCGAGTTACCATGGAATTTTGGGTTTTGAGTGTTGAATTTTTATTAACTTATTGTGTTTTGGGTGTATCTGGCTTATGTTGACGGCATTTGATATTGGATGAATGTTTGTTGAGTGTTTTTTAGTTTTTCCATGTTTTGGGGTGAACACTAAGAAATAATTAAAGGTGATTTGTTATTAAACATGATCTATAAAACATTATGTCTCTCTCTGTTTCTTTATAGTGGTGGTCAGACAGTTGGCACATAGTCCGCTAAACTATGTGGCCAAACTCTGCACTGTCACTAGCCTCCCTTTACATTTTGTGTTGAACTCCATAATAAATATTTTCTTATTGATTTATTTTTTGATGTTGTTTAATTGATTTATAATATATCTCTAGGGTGTTTTTATGGAAAATTTATTTGATTTTAAAAGGATTTTGAAATTGAGACATAGTTTTAAAGTGATGGGCTTGGTTTTGAAATTTGAATGGGGGCGTTACTAAAATAAAGTTGTAGAAATTTAAGGTTAAGGACCTATAAATGTTTAAAAGGAAAATAATATGGTTTTTTAAATTGATTTCAATGAGATATTAAAATTTTTAATTGGGGTTAGGAATTTAAATTTGTTTAAATCTAAAAATAAGATTTCATAATTTTGAGATTTAAAATTTCAGATTTCAAAAAAATAGAATTTTCAAATAATTTTTAGAAGTTTTAATTCATTATTTAGAGATTATATTTAATTCTATATTATTTTATTTTAAATTGGGTTCATTATTAAATTGGTTTTATATTTAATTTTCTATTTATTGTATACCTCCTAGAATTGTTATGAAGGTTTATAATGGTTCGGTTTTTGCTTGGTTAGATGATGACACCCCCCCCCCCCCCCGAATCATAATAGGCTGGATGGATGGTTTCATTTTTAGTTTTGGCTATTTTTCATTATGATATATATTCTATAGAGGTAGTGGAGTTTCTTGAGTTAGTTTATGGAGTCTTATAGTCCTTAAGAACTTCTGACACTATGAGGGTAAAAGCTCTTCTAGGGTTGTTTGATGGGCCGAGTTTGGATCAGCTGAAGATCAACCTCCCATATCAATTGAAAAAAAGGATGTCATGGGAATTATTTAAGACCATGTTTTCTCAGTAGTTCCTTCCTAAGTAATTTAAGGTAGAGAAGGTGGAGAAGCTTATGGGTCTCCAACAAGGTCAATTGAAGTTGAAAGGGTATGTCAACCATTTTTATGAGATGATTCCCTTTTATATAGAGGTTGTGTCAAGTGATTCATTAAAGGATCGTCAGTTCTTGAAAGGTCTTTTCCAAAATCATAGTGTTTGAGTCCTATTAGATGGTCATGTGCTATTTTCAGAGTTGGTGAATGACGCTTATCTAGCTATTTTGACTTTTTTGGAGTAACTTTTGGTGAGTAGTGGATCTATTTGTTTCAGTGTTGGTGAAGGATCTCTATATGATATGGAGTGTATAATGGAGGAACCTATCCTGGGTGAAACTTATACAACTATTTCTCCTTCAGATATGAATCCCTATCTTATATGCTTCTAGTGTATTTGGTTCATGCATTACAATCCCTCTTGCTCAGATGTTCCAAATACCTTTCATCATTATGGTTGGTTGGGTAACCTCCGTAAGTTATATAATTATAAATGTATTTTTGGGAAGAGATACTCTTCATTTTTGAGGTATTGATAATGGTATAAGAATATTTTGAGTTATTACTCCTTTTATTATTACTATTTTTCTTATTTTTATCATTTCTTATCTATATACCTTGTTGTGTTCTATGGGGTGTTCAATTTTATATGATCATTTGTAGAGTGAATGGTTGATTTGAGAAATTTATATATGTTCTTTCGTTTGGTTTCATTGTTGAAGTCTCCTGGGCTATAACTTCTTGTAGTATACCTTCAGGTTTTGTTTTACATTGGTTGATCCATCATAATTAGTAGATTCTTAAATAGTGGGTAGATCCACTCTGGATCTCTATATCTTGACCTCTTGGTTGTTTTAGTCAGGTGTGAGTGTTTTGGAGATTTGGTTGGAGGGTCTTCTTCTCATTTAAATTGGATCCCTTGGATCGTTTTAGTTTCATTCAGAACTCAAAGGATTTATAGAGGGAAAAATTGGTTTTGTAGGGGAGACTTCTCACAAACCAACCTCTCCCATCCCCATTATTTTTTTACTTTATTCATATTTCATATTTTCCTAATGTTTTTGGTCAATATTTTGATTTTTTATTATGTTTTGGTTCTTTTTTTCAAGGCTCACAGTTGGATTGCACAATTTGTTTAAAGGTGAGGCAACCATGTTGTTTTGGTCCATCAATTTTCAAAGAAAATTTTCAAAGTAGGAACATGATTTATCCTACTATGTGTCCCAACCATGAAGTTCCCAGTTGGTCACTAGTGAGAGGAAAGTATTTGGTACATAGTTGGGTATACTGTGTGGCCAAACTATGTGTTGTTCCTTGAATTTTAATTTTTTTTTGTTTTCCGAAAAATCCATCTCAAGCATAAAACCCCAAATTTTTTATTTTATTCCCTATTAGGAAATGGAGTATGAGGTAGCCTATAGATCTAATCATTGATTCCACATCAATATTGTAAGTTCTTATCTTCAATTCTTGGTGCTATCTTTAAGCTATGGCCTCTAGTCTTCTTCTCTTTCAGTCTTCTTCTTGTTTTCTCCTCCTTCTTGCCCTAGTTCCATGTTGGATGAACTCTATAGAGGTATTTTGACCTAATTTTCTTTGGTTATTAATGTTATAGTGTTTAGATCATATCTTGGGTCTTTCTATTACCATTTTAAAAGGTTTCATTCAATCATCAACCAATTTAAGGAAGGTCGGTCAATTATTTTTCTTTCTTTTCACATACCAAAAGTTCTTGAGATTCCCAAATTAATTTCCCATAAATTATTAGATGTTATAATTCTATAGAAAGGGTTAAAAAAGTATTTCTTAATGCATCTGAATTCATCATTTTTTTACAATATGTTTTCCACATTTCATCTGTTAAAAAAAAAGGCTAAATGGGTTTAAATTGTGTTTTGATTGTTTAAATTGATTAAATTGGATTTATAATTCTTAAAAGTTTTTTTATTATGGTATTGAGTTATTTTTTAGTTGGATTCCCTAATTCTTATATATTCTTATTCATTTACCATTTTAAACCCCTTGGAAGTAATAAATAATTTTATCTTTTCTTATTGATGGTTTTCTTTGGTGCTTCTTGAGAAAAAATATATACACACAAATATATATATATATTCATACAGTTGAGAAGTTATATATCTATGAACATGCATAAATATATGGTTGTGTATATATATAGGATCTCATGGGAATTTTCCTTTGGAAAACTATCTCTCAAAATGATCCTTGGTTCTTCATTGTTGTTTCAAAAAACATCTTTCCAAAAGAGATTTTTTGAAATGGATTTTAGGCCTGTTTGTAAATTTTCAATGGATTATTAAAATGAAAGTTGTTTTATAAATTTTTTTCAAAGGTTGTTTTCAAAAAATGAGGTTTAAAGTACAAATTTTAATTTCCGTAGAGGTTCTCAGATGGTTTTACTAAAAAAGGGTTTCGAGAGGTTTTCGAGAAATAGACTCATAATTTTAAATAAGGAACCCTAGTTAGAACCTTAAAATATTTCCATTTAATTTTTGTATTCCCTCATGAAATCCCTCTCATTTTAAGGGTGGTTTTTCATGGATAGTGGTGAGAGGTAGGATAAGAATTATAGTTTACTCATGTCAATCCATGCTTGTGGTGTTGTTTATTTATTTTCTACCTCACCACCCAGTTATGATGACATCATGGGATATTAGTTATTTTAGTAGGGATGAAAGAAAATTCTATCCATTTCTAGATTACATAAACAAGATTCCTAGGGTATGGAAAGCCTATGGTGGGTAGTGCCACTGGTGAGTCTTGTTGAGAGAAGCCGGGTTGGTTATTGACTTAAAAAGTTCATCAATAGTCCGAAAGATGGTTCTGAATTTAGAATGTATAGGATTACCTCATAGAATGTTTAATAATTAGATATGATTATCTATCCTTTACTATTTTCTACTTATGGTACTTAATTACATAAATTCTTATTTGTTCTATGGTATCCCAATGACGTATATTTCCCGTTATCCATTTTTATATTATTTTCATATTTCTTAATTATGATTCTATTGTGACTTTTCATGTTATCCCTTTCTTATATTATGGTATTTACTTTATGTGTTTCTATTTAGTGTTTCTTTTATGGTTCTTATAGTGTGAGTTGGGTGATTTTTTAAAAATTATTTATAGAGTGTATTTTTAAAGAGATCAATTAAAAGGTTTTAAATATTTTCTTGAAAACATTTTTGGGTTTTAAATATGTTTTCAAGTGAGGATATTATGTTTGGTTTTCTATAAAAGAACGAAATGTATATTTTACCATGAATTTAAAAATTTCATTAATGGATTGTTTTTGAAAAGGTAAATACATTGATTCTCTGTTGATTTCCTACTAAGCACTATTATTCTCACAATCTACTTTTTTCCATATGAGTTTTTTGACCCAAGTTTGTATTATAGTTTGATGTATCATTTTAAGTCACTCTTGGAGTGAGTGGTCTTTGTGTATGGATGGTGAAAAAGTGGTCACATAGAGATCATGATAAGTTCCAGTTTTCTTTTAGTCTTTATATTGCATCTTGTATCCCGATCTGGTTTGGACCTGCTACAATTATTTATTTTATGTCGGGTTTTTATGTTTTCTAGTTGTATTCCATGATCTATTTATCATTTTTGTATATTTTTTATTGAAAAAAATCATCCCCAATGATTTTATCATGATTCCTTGATTCTTTTCATTAGATCATGGGGATCAGGGACTACTCTCGGGTATGTCATAGACTGGTTCATGTGTTGAATTTGGGGATAACCAAGGTTGGATCATGAAAATATAGGATAAGTTGAAGAATATTTATGAAGTAAATGAAAAATTAAATATATTCATGTTACAAATATGGAGACTAATGTATGAAGATCATAAAATAGGAGATAATGAATCTGTTGGTGAATTTCTTTTCAAATTTTAATGAAATTATAAGAACTATATGATGTTTTGGTGAGAAGTTGGAAGATTCTACTATTGTTGAAAAGATATTAAGAATTATTCCTGGTAAATTTTATGTTAAAGTATCATCCTTAGAATATATATATCCTAAAGCTCTCTCTCTATACATGATTTATATAGTATTCTCATCAAAAGGGAAATATTTTCAAGAATGAAGAAAAGGTTGATTGTGAAATCTCCTTTAAAGCTGTTAAGTTAGGAAAATTAAAGATAGTTCTAAAGAGGAAGTCAATGACTCTGACACTGAATATGGGGTTAGTAAAAAATTTGATGAATTCATGTCTTTATTTTCTATAAAGTTAAAAATAAACAGAGGGATGTATAAAGTAAATTTACCATTGAATTTTTTAAGTTAATGATCCATTTAACATTTCACAGCAAGATTTACAAGTCTAAAAGAAGATGAAGATATTGAAAATAAAGACAGAGATTCGTGAAAAATAAGATAAACAAATCAAATACATTTTCAAAAGTAAAGGATAATAAGTTCTATACTTAGAAAAAAAAAATTCCCAATATTTAAGGAGGATAATGATAAAGAAGTGAAAGATGAAAACTGTAGTGATAATGCTGCTGAAAAAATTATTATTAAAAATTTAATGATGTGAACTTTACCAATGATGGATGTAGAAGCTCTAAAAAAGAATATAAGTAAAATAAGTGGGAGTTTTTTCTTAAAATAGAATCTAAAGTATGTCCCTCAAATATTATTAAACATGAAAAAGAAAACAAGAAGTTGAGAAAAGAATATATATTTGGAAAAAGATTCAGAATTAGTGCTTGATGAAAAATCATGGTTGTTGAAAGAGATTGATGAACTGGAGAAGTTAATTGATGAAGAGAAAAATATCAACATCAAGCTGGAAGAAAATAAAAAACTAAAGGAGAAATAATATTGCATTGTTCAACAGAAACTTAACAAAGCCATGAAATGAATAAAAAACATCCAAAACTCAATTACAGAAGTTGATTAATGTTATAATAAGTGTGAACCTCATAAGGATCAAAAAAATATTTGTCATATATTATAAAAAAAATTAAAAATGTTCTTAAAAATAAGTTGGTTAATAAGAAAATATAAATAGCTAAAACATAAAGAGTCAAATAGATTTAAATTTTATAAAAAAATATGTTTAAAGAAATAATACTACAACTGAAGGCTCTATTAAGGATAAGAAGAATCCTAATTTGAAAAAACATGGTATTCATAAAGATGATAAAAATCAGGTACATAGTTCTAAAAAAATACATGTTATAGATGAAAATATTATTTATATGGATATTAATGGTACTGTGTAGGTTTTGGTTTTCTAATGAAAATATGCTAATTCAATCATCAACACTACAATGAATCCAAGAGATACTCAAGGCAGAGTTCTAGGGGGAGTCACCCCACAAAATGAAGGTAACCTGAAAAATAAAGTGTGAAAATTGAAAATATATTTCAACCTCTAGAAACTATTTCTAAAAGATGCGATAATCCCAAACATCTAGCTAAAATATGTCTTGTAATGATTCCATCTCAATAATGTTTGTATGAAAAATCTCAAAAGCCTCATGTGAAGGAAGAAAATGTCATGGAAAAGGTTGTCGTTGTTGAAAATTATCTCAAAGATACAAAAGGAGAATGAAATGGATATTATATAGTAGGTTTTATTTACATATGACTAGATATTAGAAATTTTTGAAGAATGTAAAAGATTACAAATAAGGGATAGTGACTTTTGGAATGGATGAGTTAGTAAAAATCAAAGGCATTGGATTTGATATCATTGGAAAAAGAAAAATTGTAATCTAGAAGTTATTTGTTTATTAATGGACTGAAACACAAATATTTATGCATCTCATAGGTTTATGATGAAGGAAATGAAGTTTTTTTAGAAGAGAGGGTTTTTTGTTTAGAGGAATAAAGATGGTAAATTTGTAACTTCAGGAAAACGAACCAAGGGAAACTTGTTTCAAGTTAGAGATGCCTAGGGATATGTTATCTAAGAAAGATGGAATAAAATTAGTTATATAATAAGAGGCCTAGTAATATGTTCCAAACTAATATAAGAAATTTGATAAGGAGAGAAAGAATTCATGATATTATAAACATGAAAATATGAAGTGATTGGTTTTGTTTGATATGTATTAAAGGAGAGATTATAAATTTAGAACAAAAAATAGTTATGATACATTAAAATAATCTGCTAGAGCTTATTTATTATGATATATGTGCACCAATAATAAAGTAATAATTAATTAGAGATAATTAATTTATTTCCTTTATTGATAATTTTAATAAATTACTTGTATTATAATTTTGAAACATAAATTAGAGTATCTAAAAATGATAAAAAGTGTCCAGAGTCATATTGAAAAGGAATGTCTATATTCTATGAAGAAGTTTTGAACAGAAAAAAGTGATGGGGTACACAAATGGGAATTTCTAAGACTATCTTTAAGAATATTCCATTCATCCTGAATTTAAAGACCCTAATTTTCCATGTGATTTTTTAATTATATGGAATTATTACGCGTCCGTAAAATTTGAGGGAATGTGATTCTGAGGCCCGGTGTGCTTTGAATGAATTTATGAAATTTTTTTAGGTATGTTCAGTAAATGCACAAGCAAAATTTTCGATCTTTTTGAACTGGTGATCAAATTAAAAATCCGAGGGCACCATTGAATCCGCAATGCCAAGATTTTCTTAAGAGAGACATCACTTCGACCACAGTAGGTTTGGAGAAAAAGTTAGATTTTAGAAATTTTAAAAGAATAAATAAAATAATTTTTTCATTTTATTTTCTTTCTTTTTCCTCCAGCGGACAAGCGACAGCATGGGACCGGCAACGTGTCAAGCCATTAAATGGCTACCTGAATGGCCTGAAGGCCTTAATTTTTATTGATTTTTTATAACCCCTCTTTCAAGGGATGAGGGAGAACCCTTACAAGGCCCGTAGGCTCAGAGATTACATGGCCCATAGGCTTAAGAGATTACATGACCCGAAGGTCTTAGAGAATTCAACCAGACTATCTACAAGGAACTGCACCTCCCCAGCATCTGTATCCTGATAGTAGCTCTCCACATTTGCATGAACGTCTAACTAGGCTTCCCGTGCAAGCACATGCTGGTACCGATGGAATAGCCATACCCTCTAATTCTAAAAATCCATTTGTCTCTGCTCTGATGAGTGCACCTGCTCTGAATCCTCTTCTGGGGCTTCTCCTTTTCTATAGTGTGTTTGGGGCCTGCATTCATGTGGCTCAAAGTCCTTGGGTGGCCCAAAGGCCTTAAGGTGGCCCAAAGGCCTTGATAATCAACTAGACCAAAGGCCTTGGGTGGCCCGAAAGCCTTACAGGACCCGAGGACCAAACCAGTGGCCCGATTTCCTAGATGGATGATTAGTTCTGGCTGTTACAGTGTCGAACAGTGCTTGATACAGTAATGATACAATACCCCCTCAGAAATATGCCTCCACTTGGATTTGATCATGGGTATCTTGGATGCACCTAGCGAGTCCTCACCAGCTGGAATGAAGCTCATGTGCCATTAAATGGCTTGACCCTTCAATCCTAAGTAATAACGTCGTTGGGAATTAGAAAGGTTCCTATTAATGAACCCTCATAAATCCCACGAGCGTTAGACACCCTCCCCCTCTCCTATTTATATGGAGCATGGGGAGAGGTATCAGCATGGCGTCATCAAGAGATGAAGTCCTGATACTTTTCCACGACACCAAACACTTGGAGGACGGAGACGGTTCCAGTTGGTAGTGACGAGCGCCACCGAACAACGAACACCGACCATCTCCAATCGCAAGAATTCTCTAATGTATTTACGAGTTAGGGATTTGAACTTGTTTAATTTAAAGTATAGATGATTCAATATCTTCAACCTTTTGTTATCAAGCTAATGCGGAGGGTGCAGGCCAAATGAACAAGGCATGGTCCCTCCGTTATCTTGATTAATTTGGGCATTCTTCGCGGGTGATTCTTCGGGATGGACAGGACCCACTTTTGATGGGTTAGAAGGAACGGTGATGTCTCGGGAAGTTCAACGACGCCCTCAGAAGAAAAAATGGGCCACCAGAGCTCACTCGGTGACCCGTGGAAGCCCACCGGCATGGCGGGTACCGGCGACTGACGCCGGCGGGGACCAAGGCGGCGACCTGCCATGGAAGAGCAGGGCGGTGTGACTAGTGCACCATTGGAGGACACAGGCCGTGAATCGTTAGCTGTGGTGGATCGAAGGAGGCATCGGAAACACCGGCCAACCGTCTGTGGGGACTGGCGTGTCGTCACGTGCTGCTGGAGACAGCGGCCGACACCGGCCGACCGCGATGGGAGGCTGGACCTGCTCTAGTGGGTCCTGCATGACACCTTGAAAAGCCATTTGGCACCACTACTATGGAGGAGACCAAATAGCCCTCACGACCATTTGTGAAAACTAGGGGTCACTCCCCCTGGTGGTGTCTAGGGTGGGCCCCGCCACAACGGGGCGCTCCACCCAGCCATGGGATACGACCCCTTGCTGTCCAGGCTACCCCCTTGTGGGTCGGGTCGCGCCCCCCTTACGGCCGAGCTGGACTGCGGCCTAGGGGACCGAGCCTGCAGCGGCCCAGCCCAGCCGGGTTGGACCTGGATCGGGTCGGGTTGGGTCGGTTCGACTGGGTTGGACCGGACCCAGACCCAACCAAGCCCAGTTCTGCTTAAAGGGCTATAACTTGAAATCCAGACGTCCATTTAACAAACCATCTGTAGTGATGTGACCCTTGGAGCGAGACAGTTCTTTTGATATAGTCCACTTGTGTTTTGGAGATAGTTGAAGTATGGCCAAGTTGGATTGAACTCGAATCCAACTGGACCCTCAGAACTAAAACGCTTATAACTCATAGACCGGGCGTCCGATTGACACACCGTCTATCGCGTTATAACCCGTACGACATGGAAGTCCTTGGGGTTACTTCATTGTGGAGCTTAGTGATGGTCAAGGTATGATCGGTATCTCAAGGGACATATTCTATGGAGCTCGAGCGCACTGAGTGCAAGGAATCCTGTGGATGGATGTAACGTGAAGAAAGAACATTGATCCTAAGTGGGGTAGATTCTATCGATCCTGTGTGGGTCAGAATCTATCAGATCTTATGTGGGTCAGCTCTCAGTGATCCTGTGTGGGTCAACGCATACAAATGTTGTGTTTGTCAGCAGGGGTTATTACCTGTCAATCCTGTGTGGGTTAGTAGTAGTGCCACGTAACAAAATAAGATGATCTAGCTTACAAATAATCATTTGTACTTCTATACTTAGGTTATACCTAATTGTGAGTTGAGTCTTTTCACCTTTGTGGTGTTATCTTCGTGGTGTTACCTCAGTGGTACTTCTATCTTCGTGTTTTTACCTATGTGGTACTTCTACCTTTGTTGTGTTGTCTTTGTGGTGTTACCAGTGTTTCACTTCTATCATTGTGGTGTTACCTGTGTGGTACCTATACCTTTGTGGTGTTACCGTTATGGTATCCTTACCTCATGTGTGAGATGAGTATAACTTGATAACTTAGGTATATGTATGGGCATATACCTATGTAGAGTTGATATCTGGATTTGTGGTTTTTCATTTGTGGAACTCTAGGAGACCTACGGGGGTCGTGAGGCCCCAACTAAGTATCGTTATACTCACCCCTACACGGGGTACATCCACAACTTGTTGTGTCTTGTGCAGACGACATACAACGTTGATCGAGACTGAGGGAGCCAGGACCGGGCGGTGCTTGGAGGTGGACTATTTGGAGTGACGTCAAATGGGGACTACTAATTGTGCACTATAACTACCCTTCATATAGGATCCTCGGGGGATGATCTAGGTTCTATTTTTTGTACTTTTCAGTTGTACTTGTATTTTTCAGTTGGACTGGTATTCTGGCCCCATTACTTTCAGCACACTTTTACTACAGTAGTTTACAACGTGGTTGAATATTTTTTGTATTCTAGGCTGTGTGTTTATATAGGTTTAAAGGAAATGCCTTCCCATTATTGGGATAAACCTTTTTGGTGCTATTCGAAAGCCCCTAGCCTATGCAAGGCGGACTTGGGGTAGTCACGACATGGGCCTCGGGGGATGAGTCATGACAAAGTGTTATCAAAGGAGTCGGTTCTACTGAAGAACTAGGACTATGATCTTTTCAATGTGGAAATAGTGTTAAGTGTTATGAGTTTGGTTTTCATTTTGGGGAATCCATTTTTGGTTCGGTGGCCAACGTATAAAAACACCAGGATCCTAAATTATAATTTTTGAATTAGTGCATGAAAACACTGATTGTGTGTGTTTTTGAAAATTCTTTCTTGTGATCTCTTTGAGTCAACTCACAAGGTATAACTTAATGACCAAGGAACACCTATTTTCATTCAAGATGCTGCCACGTAGACACCCTGCAAGGATTGTTAAGAGTGTACGTGATGATGGACCACCGAGCGATGAGGCCTCATTGGATGACCCTCTTACGGTGTTAGCACATTTGGGTGGTGTACCGGCAGCACCACTACCTATTGGGAAGCAGATACCACTAGCCCCACCAGAAGAGGATTCACGCTGACTGAGCGCATTGAACGAGTTTCAGTGTCAGAGGCCTTCGAGGTATCGATTCGAGAGGGACCTGCAGGCGACTGAGGACTGGCCAGAGGATGTGGCTAGAGTTTTTCACTTAGTGGGGACACCAAATGATCTGATGGTGACCTTAGCTACCAGTCTCTTCCAAGGAGCAGCTGGGAGATGGTGGAGTCTAACACTATAGATACACGATGTGGAAACCCTCACCTATTTATACTTCGAGGGCCTTTTTAGGGTAGATTTTGTCCAAGTGAATTTACGCTCAATGCGTATACAGGAGATGCTGCACTTACAGCAGGGCAACATGACTGTGGCCCAGTACTCGACAAGGTTCGACGATCTCCCCCGATACTCCACTGACATGGTACGAGACATTTTATTTAGGGTCTAGACCTTTTAGTAGGGTCTCTTAAGGGAGATTAGATCGTCGATGATATCGATCAACATTCTGATGCAGGATGAGGTGCCAGAGAGAGAACTTTTGATGAAGAGGTTCCAAGCTAAGAAGGCACCAACAGCGAGAGACACCACTGGATTTTAGGTAGCAGAGTCATCCACAGCAGGCAGTAGATAGATGATGTAGGGTCCCAAGTGGTCCAGAACTTTTGATGTACAACATTAGGATATATGGTTGGTGGTGCGGGGCTCACGGGATATAGGATGACTGACTAGGAGAAATTAGTGATACTCGTGTGGCGGTCAAGGTCACATGGCTTTCGACTGCCCGACCCACCATATAGATGACCAACAGATGGTCAATGGACCACCGAGGTAGAGGTAGAGATTCGACCGTGGAGGTTCTTAGGTAGTATGCAGACATGGTAGAGGAGCCGGCCATACATCAGGCAGTGGGAGGAGATTTGAGGTTCTACCGCCACCACTTCCAGGTGGTCCACCCTGACCATAGGTAGCAGGTGGAGAGAGACGATCTCAGCTCCAGGAAGCTAAGGCCTATGACCATGGTGCTCTAGAGATGATTATAGGTATGATCTGTGTCTAATCTACCTTAGTTGTAGTACTTATAGACACCGGTTCTAGTCACTATTTTGTTTCCATGGCCCTCGTTAGGAGCTTGGAGAATCCGGGGGATCTGTTGGCTCGATCCTTATGGATAGAGACTCTTACATGAGGGGATTCGATGATTAAAAACTAGTGCCGATAGTGTGAGATTACTATAAGAGGCAAGATATTCTGCTAGGATCTTCTAGTAGTGGCATCGAGGCCTTACAACATCATCTTGGGTATGGACTGGTTATCCACAGTCCATGCTCATATTGACTGTATTAGGCACAAAGTGTGGTGTGTCCATGAGGATGGGACCAGGTTTTCCTTCACTGGTGAGAAGGGAACCTTTGAAGCACATGATGGACTTACCCGAAGGAGGGTGCAGCTGATCACACATCAGTTGGATAGCCTTACCCTTGGAGCAGTTGATGTTGAGAGTATAAGATATCCTGTAGTGGTGGTCCAGTATGCTGATGTCTTTCCTGATGATGTTTCGAGACTAACTGCACATAGAGAGGTAGACTTCTACATCGACCTATACCCTGGGATGACACCGATATCTATGCCATCATATCTGATGGCACCTACGGAGATTCATGAGTTACGGGTATAGTTGGAGGACTTATAGAGGAAGGGGTTCATAAGGCCCAATTTTTCTTCATAGGAAGCTCTGATTTTGTTCGCCAAGAAGGCATATGGGAGTTTGATAGTCTGTGTAGACTATCAACACCTTAACCAAGTGACCATAAAGAACAAGTATCCAATTATTAGGATAGATGATATATTCGATCAGCTGAAGGGAGCTCATTGGTTTTCGAAGATAAACCTCATATTAGGCTATCATCAGCTCAGGGTAGAAGATGAGGATGTACAAAAAATGGCCTTTAGGTGTCGGTATGGACACTATGAGTTCTTGGTTATTCCATTCAGTGTGACCAACTCCCCAATAGTGTTCATGGGACTCACGAAGAGGATATTTCAGCCTAACCTCAATTGGTTTGTTGTGGTATTCATCGACGACATCTTGATATACTCGGCGTCAGAGGAAGAGCATGCCTATCATCTACATGTAGTACTTGATACAATAAGAGAGCACCATCTTTATGGTACGCTCTTGAAGTTCCAGTTCTGGATATGATAGGTCCACTTTCTGGTACATGTTATCTCGGAGGCTAAAGTTTCAGTGGATCTGGTGAAGATAGAGGTTGTTCTTTCTTGGGATCCACATATGAGTGTGATCGAGGTGAAAAGTTTTCTAGGGTTTTCTGGGTAATACCGGAGATTAGTGCTTGAATTTTACAGAGTTGCGGTGCCCTTGTAAGTGTTGATGAAGAAGGGACATCCATTCATATGGATGAAGTGATGCCATCAGAGTTTTCAAGAGCCGAGGAAGATACTGACAAGTTCACCCATCTTGATGCTACCAAAATAGGACGTTGAGTATGTAGTCTACTATGACACATCAGGGGCTGGACTTGGATGTGTCTTGATGCATGAGAAAGTAGTGATCTATTATGGTTAACGACAACTAAGACAACATGAGAAGAACTACTCTAACCATGACCTGAAGTTAGCATCAATGGTCTTTGACTTGTAGATGTGGCAACATTACTTGATGGGAGAACATTTTACAGTCTACTTTGATCCAAAAAGTCTCAGGTATATCTTCTCTCAGAAGGACCTAAACCTGAGACAGCGGCTATGGCTAGAGTTCCTCAAGTACTATGACTTTGAGACAGTCTATACTCCTAGGAAGGGTAACGTGGTAGAAGATACACTTAGCAGGAGGTCTGGTCTACAGTTGTTGAGTGAGGCGATAGAGTAGCTTGATGTGATTTAGATATCCTTCATGGATAGAGATGGAGTAGCTTACCACCAGTCTATGATATTCACTCCCCCACTCCTTCAGCGAGTCAGGGAGGCACAACTTGGGGACATTAATTGTGAGGCTCAACGTTCTCAGATATCCTCAGGATAGGAACCTAGTAGATTATATGAAGGTGGGGGGCACATCATTCTCATTAGAGCACGTACCATGGTACTAGTGGCACTACAGGAGGAGGTGTTGAGGGAGTTCCATATGTCCCCTCTGGAGGTACATCTTGATATGGAAAAGATGTACCAAGACCTCCAACGTCAGCACTGGTGTTCAGGGATGAAGAAAGAAGTGCTAGAGTTTGTTTTATGATGCCTCAATTATCACAAAGTAAAGTCTAGGCATCAAGTTCCAGCAGGCTTACCACAACCACTAGAGGTTCCAGAGTGGAAGTGGGATGGAATCTCCATGGACTTTGGGATAAGGATTCCACATAAGTCCAGGGGAAATGATTCCATCTAGGTGATAGTTGACCAAATTACCATGTCAGCCCACTAATTACCTATCTGAGAGCAGGGATCTGTAGAGGGCTTGGGATGCCTCTACGTACAGAAGATTGTGCGACTTCATAGGGTTCCATCAATGATCTTATCTGACCATGAAACACGTTTTACATCCCTGTTATGGAAGGGGTTGCATGAGGCGTTCAAGACTCAGATAAGTTTGAGCACCAACTTTTATCCATAGGCAGATAATCAGAAGGATCAGACCATTCAGACACTGGAGGACATGCTACATGCTTGTGTCCTAGATTTTGGCCACATTTGGTGGGATCACTTGAACTTGGTGGAGTTTTCATACAATAACAACTATCACTCCACCATCGGTATGGAACCATTTGAGTCCTTCTATGGTCAACCATTCAGATCACCTCTATACTGAACAAACCAAGGGGAGTCAGCACTTATGAGTCCAGAGTCAGTACCAGAAACCACTGAGAAGGTGCAGATCATCCAGGAGCAGATGAGGACTACACATAGCAGACAAAAGTCTTATGCCGATAAGAGACAGAGACCTTTGGTGTTCCAGGAGGGGGACCATTTTTCTAGTGAGTCTTTTCTATATGGGGACTACAAAGATTTGGTCGAGGTGACAAAATCTCACCGATGTTTGTCAAACCATTTCTGATACATCAGAGGATTGGCGAGGTGGCATATCTCTTGGCACTACCACCACAATTGGAGAGGGTGCACAATGTATTCCACATTCCCAGCTTAGGAGATACGTGAATGACCCATCTCACATCATAGACCATGGTGAGATGGACTTCGATGATGGGGCAGCGTTTACAGAGGTTCCAATAGAGATTGCGGATCGACCAGAGTGAGTCCTTTGTGGTCTATCGATACCTCTGGTGCGCATTTTCTGGCAGCATAGGAACTGCCAAGAGAGCACTTGGGAGCGGGAGGCTCAGATTCATTCTCAGTACCCCCATTTTTTTCCTTAGTCTATGATGTGGCTTTCTGGGACAAAAATCCCTATGGTTGGGACAATTTAAAGACCCATATTTTTTATGTATTTTTTTAATTATATGGAATTATTACGAGTCCGCAAAATTTTACGGTGCATGATTTCGAGGCCCGGTGTGTCTAGAATGAATTTCTAAACTTTTTTTAGGAACATTCAGTTAATGCAAGAGTGGCGTTTTCTAACTTTTGAACCAGTGCTCAGATTAAAAATCCAAGGGCACTGTTGAATCTGCAACACCGAGATTATCTTAAGGGTGACTTCACTTTGACCACAGTAGATCTGGAGAAAAAGTTAGATTTTGGACTTTTTAAAAGAATAAATAAAATAACTTTGTTATTTTATTTTATTTCCTTTTCCTCCAACGGATAAGAAGTAGTGTGGAACCAGTGACGTGTCAAGCCATTAAATGGCTTGACCCTTCAATCCTAAGTAACAACGTCATTGGGAATTAGGAAGGTTCCTATTAATGAACCCTCACAAATCCCACGAACATTATACACCCTCCCCTCTTCTATTTATATGGTTCTTGGGGATAGGTATCGTCACAACTTCATCAAGCAATGAAGTTCTAATATTTTTCTACGATGCCAAACAATTAGAGGATGGAGATGGTTCCAGTAGGCGATGACGAGTGCCACTGAATGATGAACACCAACCACCTCCAATCACGAGCATTCTAAAACAGATTTATGAGGTAGGGATTTGAACTTGTTTAATTTAAAGTATGGATGATTCAATATCTTCAACCTATTTCTATCAAGCTAACGTAGAGGGAACGAGCCAAACAAACAAGGCATTGTCCCTCCACTATCTTGATTAATTTGTGCGTTCTTTGCGGGAGATTCTTCGGGGTGGATTAAACCCAATTTTGATGGGATAGAAGTGACAGTTATGTCCCAAGAATTTCAAAAATGTATTCTAAAGGTAAACGGGCCACCGGAGCTCACCCAGTGACCCACGAAAGCCCACCAGTGCGGTGGTACTGGCGACCGGTGCCGGCGAGGACCAAGGCGGTGACTAATGCACTGGCCGACCGCAAAAGAGGAGGGAGGCATGACCAGTATGCTGCCGCAGGACATGGACAAGGTCTCGTCAGTCGTGGAAGATCGATGGATGCAGACGGAACACCGGCCGACCGTGGGTGGCGGAGCGGCGCGCTGTCGCGCGCCCCTGAAGACGGCGGCCGGCACCGGCTGATTGCGGAGGGAGGCAAGACCTGCTCTTGGGGGTCCTACATGATACCTATCGGTGCCACATGGTTCTTCCACTGCAAATAATTCCAAAAGACCCTCGCTGTCATTTGGGAAAATTGGGGGTCACTCCCCCGGGTGGCGGCTAGGGTGGGGACCACCAGAGCGGGCCGCTCCACCTAGCCGCGGGCCACCTACCCCACGGACCACGCCACCTTGTGGGCCGGGCCACACCCCACTTGTTGGATGAGTCAAACCGTGGCCTAGTAGGCCAAGCCCTCTATGGCCCAGCCAAGCCGGGTTGGACCTGGATCGGGTTGGGTCAGCCCAGCCCGGGTCGGACCGGACTCAGACCCAACCATGCCGAGTTCCTCTTAAAGATACATAACTTGAAATCCGGGAATTCTTTTGATGAACCATATATGGAGCCAGTACCCTTGGAGCACGAAGGTACTTTTGGTATACTCTACTTGTGTTTTGGAGACATTTGGAGTACAACCGGGTTGGATCGAACTGGAATCCAACTAGGCCCTCGGAACTAAAATGATTATAACTCATAGACCGAGTGTCCAATTGACGCACCGTCTATTGAGTTGGAACCCTTATGACATGGAAAACCTTGGGGTTAATCCTTTGTGGAGGTTACTGGTGGCCGAGGTACGACCGATATCTCAAGGGACTAACTCTACAGAGATCGAGCACACCGAGGGCGAGGAATCCTCTGACTAGTTGTAATATGAAGAAAGAACGTCGATCCTAAGTGGGTTAGCAACTATTGATTCTGTGTGGGTCATCATATATCAGATCATATGTTGGTCAGTTCTAAGCAATCTTGCATGGGTCCGCGCTCAGTGATCTTGTGTGGGTCAGCGCATACCGATCCTGTGTGGGTCAGATCCTTTGTGGGTCAGTGGGGGTTATTACCTATCGATACTATGTGGGTCAGCCGCAATGACTCTTAATAGAATAAGATGATCTAGATTATGAATAATCATTTGTAATTCTGTACTTAGGTTATACCTGATTGTGAGCTGAGTCTTTTCACCTTCATGGTGTTATCTTCGCAGTGTTACTTGTGTGGTACTTCTATCATAGTGATGTTACCTATGTGGTACTTCTACCTACGTGGTGTTGTCTTTGTGGTGTTACTAGTGTTGTACTTCTATATTCGTGCTGTTACCTATGTGGTACTTATACCTTCATGGTGTTACCTTTGTGGTATCATTCCCTCATGTATGAGATGATTATATCTTGATAACTTAGGTATATGTATGGGAATATAACTAAGTAGAGTTGATGTATTTCTTTGTGGTTTTTCCTTTGTGAAACTCTAGGAAACCTATGGGGGTCTTGGGGACCCTAATGAGTATCATCATACTCACCCCTGCATGGGATATTCCCACACCTTGTTGTGTCTTGTGCAGACGACGTACAACGTTGAATGAGGCTGAGGGAGCTAGGACTGAACGGTGCTCGGAGTTGGACTATTTGTCATGACGTGACGTGGGGACTACTGATAGTGAGTTGTACCTACCCTTCAAGTAGGATCCTCGGTGGACAATCTACGAGCTATTTTTTGTACTTTTCAGTTGTACTTGTACTTTTCAGTTGGGCTTGTATTCCAAACCCTTTACTTTTAGCACACTTTTACTATAGGAGTTTATTACGTGGTTGCATCTTGTTGCGTTCTAGTCTGTGTGTTTGAACAAGTTTAAAGGAAATTCCTTACCATTATAGGGATTCACCTTTCCAGTGCTAGTCACCAACTCCTAGCCTATGGAAGGCGGGCTTGTGGTAGTCATAGCACGGACCCTGAGGGACGGGTCATGACAATGAATTTAGTGCACCATACATACCATAAAAAATGTTTTCATTGAAATAAGAAATAAATTTTTGGTGGAGATGGCTAGAACTATGCTGATTGAACATGATTCTTCTTGATTCTTTTTGGATAAAGGGTATTATAGAAGAAATTCACATTTAAAACACTATTTATATAGTAAAAACTTTTCCATGACTATGTATGAGATGTATTACAAAGAGGTGACATGTTTATGATATTTAAGGGTATTTGGCAGCCCCTGAATAATGAAATTCAATGGTGAAAATATTTAGAAGTTTGATAAAGGAGGGGTTGATGGTATCTTTCTTGGATACACACATATTTTTAAAGTAAAATTATTATATCATAATGAAACATGAAATATTGTTAACTCTATATATGTGAAATTACTATATCATTCTAATAGAAAAGCTTCATAATCAACTGCAGATATAAGGGTAAGTGAAGAGGAACTGGTTGTAGTTAAACATAATAACCAAGTTCTTGATATAAGAGTTAATATAGAATATTCACTCAAGGAATAATATAAATCATCTATTTTCAGTGGTGAGGAACAATCACATCCATCACATCCAAGGTCGATGGATCAATTTGAGGTCTAAAATATCATTGGAGATTATGGAAAATGGGTTTAAACTGGAAGAAAATTGTTTCCCCTTGAAATGGGGACGACCTTGTTTGCTTAAGGTTCAAACATTCCAATCGGTTTCTAATGGGTTTTTTCATAGAACCGGAAACACCCAATGATTCTATATCCATTTGTACCTAATTTACAAAGGTAGGTTATCATTAGTTGTGGACCGATGAGGATTAAAAATTTTCATTGGTTGAGAGGATGGGAGGTCAGATTCATCACACCTTCTTGGGGGGAATTATGTTCTACCCTGAGACTCTCTTTATAGATTTAAGTTATGTTCACGAATCCTTATTACACTACCATGTATGAAAATGAGCTTTCCTTAAGATCTAACAATCAATGATTAATATATAAGAGATTTAGAGAATCTTTTATATATATTTGAGGTTCTTCATTGATATAGAATCTTCTTTATTTGTTAGAGATTCTTAGTCAATTGTATCCTTAAACACATTATATAAAGATATCTTGGTCATTATGATAACCATACTGGTTTTAAAGCCACTCAGCGGGGCACTTGAAGTTTATTGTCATTCAGAAGGACATGAATTATTTCAGATTTGGGATCATACCCGCAGATGGGCTAGCTACGTATCCTTGTTTAGAAAAGGAATCAGAACCCACATAGTTTGGGAATTAAGAATTATGGGGATTATGTATGATTAACGGCCCGAATAGATGTGTCGTGGTTACTTTTACACTCTAAGCTCACGTGAGTCATGCTCGGTGTGAGAAACAAGAGGTATCAGTAAACCTGACGATTTGTGCCAGGAAAGATGTGGTCACAAGGAATGATATGGGGATTATGTATGTGTGGAGACCCAAGTAGATGAAGACCGGGACTCACTTTAGGGGAGAAGTCCAGGAATAAGGTCCATAAAGGTATATGTGCTTTATGGAGATTTGGATACTTAACTTAGGACTTAATCTTGAGAAGGATGCCCAAATTAGAGGGTACTTATGATTGGGTTTTATTCCTGATAAGGAAGTACAAATCAAAAAGAAATTACGACTAGTTAAGAGAAATTATGACTGTGGAATATTCCTGAGAAGGAGGCCCAGGTTAAAGGGACTTGAGAACTGGGGATTACTCCTGAGAAGGAGGCCCAGGTTAGAGAAATTCTGACTGGGGCTTACTCCTGGGAAGGAGGCCCAGGTTAGGGAATTATGACTGGGGCTTACTCCTGAGAAGGAGGCCCATGTTAGGGAATTATGACTGAGGCTTACTCCTGAAAAGGAGGCCCAGGTTAGGGAATTATGACTGGGACATACTCCTAAGAAGGAGACCCAGGTTAGGGAATTATGACTGGGGCTTACTCTTGAGAAGGAGGCCCAGTTTAGGGAATTATGATCTGGGATTACTCCTAAGGAGGATGCCCATATTAAAGATCTTATCATCTTAAAGGATGAGGTTGAATGAATGAAATATCTAACCTTAGTGACATAAAGACATGCAAATCACTAGGTTTTAAGAGATGTTCCACATAATTCCTTTCAGATAAAGAATCCCACAAAGTAACCATGTCATAAATGACTTTGAAGAGGGTTTTGAAGGCTAAATCTTGAAGAGGATAGGTGGATTTGAAGAAAAGAGCTGGATAGGCAAGAGGGGCACCCAAAAATAGGCAGGTGCGTAGGTTTTTTTTGGGCGCGCAGGTACTGGTCATGCAAGTGTACTTGCGCAACACAGATTTACCTGCACACCGGTTAACCCATAGGGTAATACTTGGGTGAGGCTTGGCTCAAGTCCTTAGTATTATTTCTAAAGGCTTACAAAAGGGTGGCACACATGTTCTATTGAAAGTATAAGGTGGCGCGTAGGTGTGACCATTTCCCTTAAGGGTTAGACACTTAGGTGAGAAAGTGTTGGTGAATTTCAACACTTAGGACTTGTTCCCCTTCTTTAGATCTTCCATTATAGGTAAAAAATTAACTTATAAGTGTTCATAAGACTTCAAGAAGAGACTATGGCACCGAGAGCTCAAATATGACTTTTGGAATTTTTTGTCCCCCAAATGGGGGGCCCACAAGGGGTATTTATAGGTTTCTAATGACTTTGGGATAAAATAAAATATGACACGCAGGTCACCTACATGCCCAATATGTGGTGCACATGTATACCTGTGTGAAAATCTTGGAATTTGTGTGGCCCATTCTTAAAGTAATCCATGTTCATGACTTTGCCGATTTTTGATGTTTCTTCAAAGGATGAATCACTTTGTGTTTAAGGTATTTCCCTTTTCATTTGTTAGACTCTGTGATGGAAAGGAGCGTCAAAAAAAGTCCCCCCTTAGAGTTGGATTTGAAAGGAAGGAGGATTTTATTCTAAGGTAAAGGAGAAAACCAATGAAGAATGACGCACAAGTTTTGAGCGCGGAGGTCACGACGCACAGGTGAGAGCCACGTAGGCTTCAGTGCGCAGGAGTGAGGACTGGCCTATAAATATGCGCACCATTCTCGTGCAAAGCACCCGGATCTCAAAAATTTCCACTCTCGCCGTGGAAGTTTTCCTCATTGTGTAAGTTTCTTGATTTTCTGCGGTTCATTGCTTTTTTTGTGTCACGCTTCTATAGAGGTATTTTGACCTGCACAGTGATACCTACGCGCCAATACTTGCGTGACACAGTTACACTTGTGAGCCAACTTTGGACTTGCGTGCCTTAATGCTTAGCCATTTTTTCACTTTTCTTTACTAATTTTATGAAAAAAAACTTACTTAAGAGTTAATCATTAGACATTTGTGCAGATTCAATGGCTCCTAGAAAAATCGGAATGACTGATGAATTGGATACCAAGCAGATTGATGACATGATGAATGTTGTTGGCCATGATTACTATTATATCCGCGACAACAATCTTCCAGATTTGTCCAAGTACTTGAAGAAGTATTATCTTAACTTTCCACAGAGCATCTACTTGCCTCTATATGGGCATGGTCATCTGCAAGAAGTCAATATTACAAAGGCAAATAATTATCTTATGCATTCTTGGTCTTAGAATTACACCAATTTTGATTCAGAAAATATCTCAATTGGAGGACCATTTGTTAATACTAGAATAGTGGAGAAGGACTACATAATGCATCATATCCCTTGTGCCCCAGATCTGAAACCTCACAAGCCCGAGCTGCAACCACATTGTTATTCTTCAATATTACGAAATTCTCAGATGGATCAATCCAAAGGCTGGAAGAAGAGTTGGGGCTTCCCTCCTGGAGGAGGTGTGAAGCCAACATGGATGTGGGCATATTGGGTGCGATAAACCTATGAGGAGTTTTTCGAGGATTTTAATGGAACTGAAATATATGAAGCCGTCTGGGCTGGGCAGACATATGTCTATAAAAATGATGACTTTGTACCAGAGCTAATCAGCCGCTGGAGCCCAGAAACCAATTATTTCCATCTAAATCATGGAGAATTAGGCATCCATTTTTGGGATTTCTACAAGATCTCAGGGGCTCCAATTTTGGGAAATATGTATGATAAATTAAGCCCCCCAAGGCGAATTGGAATAATTTTGATAAGACTCCGGCTTTGGCTCGGGAGTTATTGAAAATCTTCTACGAGCTCAAGAATTCCAAGACCTCCAAAACTCAATTCAGAAAGGATATTCATCCAAAGTAGTGGATGGATATGTTTCTTACTAGGAAGGAGGGGGAGTGGCCCAGCTGTACTCGTCCTACTATTTTCCCCAGAATAGAAAAGAGGGGTGCTTCTAGCACATTCTGGCCGACTCTAGAAGTAGGAGAATTTGATAAGTGGGGGTACAAAGTGGATCAGAGAATTCCAAAAAAGACCCGTCTGGTGGGGTTCTTAGCCTTGTGGATCAGTTTTTATCTTTTTCCAGTCAGGGATTCGAAGGGAGGCGTCAGGCTAAGGACATTCATTGTGGCAACCAAGTTGGCTGAGAAAAAAATGGTAGGGTTGGCCAACCCTATTTTGGTGAAGATTCAAAAGAGGATACTCCATGTATTTATGGGTAAGTCTCCTTTGAGAATAGTGGGACCATTCCAAGTTTTGTGGGGATGGATCTCCACTCATTTCAGGACCAATGCTGTACAGAACAGAGTACAGGTTCTTAAATGTTCTTTCAGGCCATCAGTGTAGGAATTTTCTGGAGTTTCTCCGTTAGCTCTCAATATCTATGATATGAAGGTGAGGCTCATCATGTTCAAGGAATTCAATTTCTTTACTTATGGAAACCCGCCAACTAGGCGGTTTTTTGATGATGGAACAGCCGACCAGGAATCGAGGTCATACATGCTGGCTTGCAGAGATGGTGTACTGGTCACCAGGATTGACAGAGCGATTATATGCGAGGCCTATGCTCCATACAGATTTTCATGCCAATTCAAGTGTCTGTAGCAGACTGTTGTATCCCCTCTTGTGCATGTCAGGTCAAAGAAGCATCTGATGGTTGCCTGAAAAATATGGTTGCTGACATCTATGGAGAAGACCGGGGCAGTGTTTGATCTACCAGTTGATAAAGCGGTGAGTAATATGACTACATGGTATGCCGAGAATTTGATAGCATCATACCCTAAAGGGGTACTGAATCATCCGGTTCATTAGGTGGGGAAAAAAGAAAAGAACTGTAGAGAAATAAACCCTTCATCGGGAAGGTGATGCTTCCCCACCTGGAGCTGATTCACCAGGTTCCTCACCTAGGGCGGACTCACCGGATTCCCAAGATGGGGATGATGAGGCACAACAAGAGGAAAAGCAGCCTCATGGGAGATATAATCCTCCTATTAGAATCAAGAGACCCAATCCATTGACTCCTAGTGAGTTACTTCATTGAGGCAATTTAATCTCCATTACTTTATAAAGCAACAAATTTCATTTTCTTATCCTTTATCTGTAGTTGCAGGAGCTGGAAGAAGCTGAAGTCTAAGATTGTAGGACCCTCCTCGAAGCCCTATGGTACACATGCTGAATATTTACGACCAGAGGTTGTCCAGAAATGCCAGAGTTTATATTGCAATACTGAAACCGCCTGGATGGATTTCTGCGAAGGGCCACACATCCCCGGAATAGGGAATCTTCAATTTTCTACTTATATCTATTTCAAGGATAATCCCTATAAAGTGCGGGCTTACATCACAGAGCTGGATATGCTCATACATTCCACTAATGATTCCATTCCTATCACCAAGCAGGTGAAGGAAATGATGGATCATTGCACCATTGAGGGGATTGGTGCTTCAGTAGATGAAGAGTGGCACGATTACGTGGCTCCTGAAGATGTAAGTTTCTTTCCTTATTTTCTTTGCAACTTGATTTCAGTCAAAGCATTATTACTCAAGGAAATTATTTTCTTCATCCTACAGCTTGAAAAGAAAGGAAATGTTGAGGTTCATTCACCACAGTATAGCCCTGTTGGTACTGCCATCAGGGCTAATGAATCTCCTCGCTAGCTGGGTGAGATATATCCAGGACGATAAGCATTGGATGAGGAATTAGAAGGGTATTTTCACTCTCTAATACCTTTATTTGTATAGGACTATGTCAACACTCCCAAAAATCCAAAGAAGCAAAAGCATCGAAGGAGGAAGTCCACAGCTAAACGTTTCATCAGTAGTGGTAAGTACATAGGATAGTCATGAGTCTAAACCCATGAAAAGGTTTATCATAATTCTTGGGATTTCAGGGGATTCTTCAGTTCCCCCTTTGAGGGAGAGAACTGACCCTCCCCTAAGAACAACAGATGGTGCTGGTGAACAATCACAAGTTCATGCTGGTTTGGCTGCTCCTGAAGTGGAACCAACGTCTGTTCCCAGTACCACTCCTGCTGTTGCTGTAAGAATAGAAGAGCCTGCTTCTGGTAAATTAAAAAATGCTTCATAATATGTTTAATGAATACATCAACTGACTTCCATTATGTCATACTTTAGATTCAACCCCTACACCAGATCATTTGGAAGCCACTGCAACTGATGCCACAATTTTATCTGAAGAAGCTGTCCGGGGTCAGAGGCCGTAGAATGAGGGCTGCCAAGAAGATGTATCGAATGCTCCCAATGGTGAGAATAACCAGGAATATGAGATAACATTGGATGAAATGATGTAACTTGGCGCATCTTTTGATGATTTTTTTAGATCATGTTAAATTACCATGTAATTTAGAATATTTTGGATGTGAGTATTATCCTTCGTCCTGTTAAAAATAACTTCTTTATTACATCTCTGACCATGATTTGTTCAAATGTGAAGTTCCATCTGAACAAGCTTCTAAACTTCCAATGCTTGAAGGGGGTACAAACAACCCTACTATTGTAGAGACACTGGCTCAAGTGGAGCCGAACCCAGTAGAGCTTCCTCAAACTTGTCCGGAAAATCCTGTTGAAGTTAGGAAAGACGGGGAGGATCCTTCTCCTACTGTTGATCTACCATTGGGTAAGAGATAAAAATATTTTTGGCTTCAATTAATTTTCAAGACAACTTAATCAACTTCTTTTATCCTTTGAAACTAACCAAAACATTCAATTGATTGTGCAGGGCCATCAATTTCATTGGCTAGATCTGGAGGTGAAGCCTTAGCCTCTGCCCCAATGGGAATAGAAAGTGAAATAACTAGGGTCAAGGGGGAAGGAATAGAATATGGAACTTCTCTATGTGCATTAATCCTAGATTATATTCCCCCCTGTGAAAGTGATGCTGAGTCAGACCCAGAAGTACAAAAGGTGCTCCAATTTTCTTATTGCAAGGAATTGAATAACATATGGAAGATCATATCTGAAGTGCCTCTAGAAGATCAGTCATCTAAGATCCCCTGACTGTCATCCCTATTCATCATGTTGGGACTTGGAGGTTTTGGATATCAAGAGATCCATGACACAGTGAAACAAGTCATCATAAGAAGGGAGCAGGAGCAGAGATACCATCAAGACCTGACCAGGGTCAGGCTGTCAGCCAGTATTAGTGAATTTGAGGCTGCGATATCCCAAGCTGAGGCTAATCATGCTGCCAAGTTAATGGAGCTGAAGCATAAGATCAAAGAGAAAGTTGTCTAGCATATTCAACTTCAACAATAATTAGATGTTGTTACTGGGGAACTTGAACAGCTTAATAATTCACTAGAAGGAGCTCAAACAAATGGTATGAAAGCCATTTCAGATGATAAGAAAGAACTCCATCAAGTTGAAAAGAGTGAAGTTGGTCGAGTGAATGAGATTCAAGTGGCTGCTGATGAAGCTTAGGATTCTGTAAATCAAATGAAGATTTATGTTGACAACCTTTTGTAATTCTTGGAAAAGAGAAGAGACTCTAGTCTGTGGATGTCCTTCTAACTCTTGTGCATCAATGAAGAATACTTTCATCTTCAATCATTTGTGTCTGCATTATTTTGCTACTTTCTTTAAACTTTTACCTAATAAAATGAGCCTAGTAAACATAGTTTGATTTTTACTAGGATTATAAAAATAACCCAACAAACCTTGAATCTTTTTATTACTCAATATTACCTAAATCATACAAAATTTATGTTTAGTGAGCTAGGACTTGACATTTGTTCAGATTTCCCTTGTCTTTTGTGGGCAGTTTAAAGTCTTGCACGTCAGACATAAAAAAAGGCTAATGTTTAAGGTCGAAATATCTTTGACTGAATGGATTAAAATTGACTCAATTCCTTGATAATTTATTTGAAAACATATTACCATATTCAAGTATGAGGTAAAAATGTAAACTATGACTTAAGAAATTTTGAATCTGATGAATGATATGAAAAAATGGATAAAAGGCATTAGAAGAAGTTTTTCCCAAGATTAAAGTTACCACTATTTAACAAACCCGTTAGGGGGTTGAATTATGCAGGGAAACTTAAGGGCATTGACTGTATAGTAAAATAATAGCATCTTTTGGCTGACAGGTCTGTTATGTAGACTACTTATGCAAGGCTGTCTAAGGGAACGTGCCACATAGTCAGGAAAAAACTCTCAGAAATTTTACTTTTCTATTGTTAAAAAGTGAGTGAAAGTTTATAGAGATTCAAATTTTCCAAAGAACAGAGTCTGCTGTATGGAGAGAGGTACTCGAATATAGAGAGGATATTTCCAATCAATATTATCAAATAATTGGATGGATGTCACTCCAGTGAAGGTCTGACCCAAACGTAGGGAAGGGAAATATAAACCATAGACTTGAATACTTTTAGATCATGAAAAAGATTATGGGACAAATATGTTAAGGATGGCTATTTTTTTGGATCCCTACATATTGTCGTTAAGAAAAATAAGGACAAAAGAGGTTTTTCTCCCAAGAATGAAGTTACAACTATTTGAAAAACCTGTTAGGGGGTTGAATTATGCAGGGCCGCTTAAGGGAATTGGCTGCATGGTCAAATAATAATATCTTTTGGCTGATAGTTTCATTATGTAGTCTACTTATGAAAGGCCGCCTAAGGGAATGTGATGCATAATCAGGAAAAAGAACTCTCGGGTATCCAAAATTTTGTGACTAGAAGTCAAGAAAAGGGTTATGAAGATTTGGAAGTATTTATGGTTAGGAATATGACATATGAAAATGAGTATTTTCCAATGCATGAAAGAGATACACAAACCATTGCTAACCATAATCATGTTGTGGCTGGGTCCTGAATTGAGGTGTTGGACTTCAGTACGTATCCCATAAGGATGGGAATCAAGCCATACGTAGTTCTTGAAATATAGTTTAACTTCATGTGGGATGAGAGTGTATGAGATCTTAGTTTAGGGTCATAGAGATCAGACCATAATAAGGAATACACATTATGTGTTTTATAAACCTGGTGTGAATGATGAACAGGGTTTTCATACCACATTCATGTTTTCACAGGGGGACTTTTCAGCCAAGGGACTGAAAGTGGAATTTGGGGTTAGTCCCAAAGACTTGGTGATGGATTCGAGTGATGGTCGAACGTTCCTACGTATCCCATAAGGATGTGAATCAAGCCTCACGTAGTTCTTGAAATACCCTTTGTACAGATTTGGTTTGTACATATGAAGGGTGAAAGGGGACTTTAGAGCAATGATGGTTTGACCCAAGATTAAGGTTCATGCATTTCTATGTATGCACGTAGTCTTTGGAATATAACATGATTGGAGATCAATGTAAATAATGATTCCATCTCAGGTGAGGGTGTCAAAGAATGTTGTATATTATTGTCTTATAGGAAAAAAGTGCAAATAGTTTAATGTCATATAGTAAGAACGATGGTGAACCAATGTAAAGAATATTTGTTCTGGGGGTGGTTTCATGAAAAAACATAGTATGAGACGGAGGTGAACCGATGTGAAGAGATTGGTTTTGGGATTCAACCTTAGGAGGTTTCCTACTTACCCAGCCTAGAAGGCAAGGATCAAAGTCCATGTAGTTCAATTGAAGAATGAACTGGTGATCAAGTTGTTTTTGGGAACAATGACCTAAAAAATGGTGTTGGGACTTACGCATGGCTATCAGCCCAAAGAGGGTGTTATGGTTGAAGTTTACTCTAAGATCACATGATTCATACTCGGTGTGAGAAACAAGAGGTAGTAACAACCCAAACGATGCACAGTTTAACGTCATGTTGGATGAAGAAGGGACTATGCAGTTCAATGTTATGCAGTAAAGACAAAAGAGGGGGCTGTATAGTTTAACGTCATATAGCTAGGAAAAAAGAGAAGATTATGCAGTTTAACGTCTTTCTGGACGTAAGGGACTTTTGTACAGTTTAGAATCATGTAACTAGGATTTCATAGTTTAGCGTCATGTTGGACGTAAGGGACTATGCAGTTTAAAGTCTTGCAGTAAGGAAAACACATTTTAACGTCATGTTAGATGATTTAGGGACTTTTTCACAGTTTAACGTTGTATAGTTAGGACAATGGTTTCATAGTTTAACATCTTGCTGGAAATGAGAGGAACAATACAGTTTAACATCAGGTTGGACGAATGAGTGTTGTACAGTTTAGCGTCATGTAGCTAGGACATTAGAGTTTAACTTCATGTTGGACGTAAGGGGGACTGTGCAGTTTAATGTCATACAGTAAGGACAAAAGAGGGGCTATATAGTTTAATGTCATATAGAAAGGACGACATAGTTTAACGTCATGTTGGACATAAGTTCAAATAGTTTAAGGTCATATTCACGGACCGTGGTGATGTATTTGTATTATAAAAAATACTTCTTCAAAAATATGGCATTGGTTGGAGTAGTGATGAGTTATCCATCCCTTGAGATTAAAGAATAAGATCCATTGAAGTAGACCTTATATATTGAGTAAGTTCCTTCCCATTTTGGCTCAATCTTTGGAGGCTTCTTTCTTGGTATCATTGTAGTTCTGAGAACCAATACCAATTCTCCTTGAATGAATGAACGAAGACAAAAAATTTTGTTGAAAGCTCGTGCTATTCGATTCTGATAGACTTCCAAGTGGTGCAGGGTGCACAATACTTTTTCATCTAATCATTCTAATTCATCCAATCCCTTTTGAGATTGTTCATCTGTAGATGACTGATCACAAATGGCAACTCTGAGTGAGGGTAATTTAACCTCAATGGGAAAGACTGCTTCCGTTCCATATACCAATGAATATGGAGTTGACTGCGTTATAGTGCGGGTGGTGGTCTGATAAGCCCAAAAAGCATGAAAGAGTTTATCAGGCCATGACTTCCTATCTTTATCCACCATCTTTTGCAGTATGTTTGAAAGAGTCTTATTGAAGGCCTCTATTTGGCCATTGGCCGCTGCATGATACCGAGATGAATGATTGGATTTGATGTTGTATTCTTGATACAACTTCCTTACCTCGGATGAACAGAAATTGGTGCCATTGTCCGTCAATATGGTATGAGGGACACAAAATCTGTTAATGATGTTAGACTTGATGAAGATAACAATGCTTTTAGAACTGACTTATTTGAGAGATATTGCCTCTGCCCATTTGGAAAAGAATTCAGTAGTAGTAATAATATAATTAAACTACATGTATTTAGCTGAAGGATAAGGTCCTACTACATCCATTCCCCATGTGGAAAATGGCCACGAGTGTTTAGCTGTATGAAGCAACTCTAGGGGTTGATGAATTAAGTTGGCACATACTTGGAAGGAATGAAACTTCTTTGTGAAATTAACATAATCTTATATCATTTAAGTCCAAAAGTATCCATGCATACAAATTTGATCAGATAGTCTATATCTAGACTAGTGGGAACCACAAACTCCTACATGTACTTCTTTCATGACAGCCATTGTCTCTTCACCATCAATGCATCTGAAGATAACTCCATCAAAACCACTTTTGTAGAGGATTTTTTCTAGGTGATCTGGGCTATCATAAAGAGTAAAATTGACCACACATCACCAGAATTTTTATTTCTTAGCTCTATCAGGTGGGAGTGTTCCATTTTGAAGGTAATCCCTGATAGGTGTCAGCCATCCTGTAGTATGACCATATGGTTCATGAATGGGTCTAATTTCATTGGTTTCCTCTATTCTGGTTTGATCATAAGGTGAAATTGTATGATGGTGGGAAATACTGATGATTTTCTCATCTTGATTTGGATCTTTCAGAGATGTATCTATATTAGCCAATGCATCAGCTTGATCATTTTGTGATCACGGGACATAAGAAAATGTTGGTTTCGAAGGAAATTCTACCATTAACTCTCTAATGTAATCATACAAAGGGATTAAATATTTGTTTCTGATTTCATAATCCCCATTGATTTGTTTGATTACCAGGTCTGAATCAACTTTCACTTTTAAGTGATTCACTTGTGCTTGAAGTTCCAACTCTAATCCTGCGATGAGAGCATGATATTCTGCTTCATTGTTTGTACCGCCTTCCCGAAATAAGAATGAATAAGGTAGCACTGCATTTTCAGGGGAAATAAGCACAATTCCCAACCCAACATTGTTGAATTTAGGATCATCCATTTTCTCCCCTGTTGGAATTCTGGAAGCACCATCAAAGTATATTTCCCATGTATGAAGACTATCTTGAGTAGATAAGACTTCCTCATCAAGAAGTTCAATATCTAAAGATGTATCTTCTACTTAAGGGTGTTCAGAAAAGAAATCATCCAGAGCTTGGCCCTTTATTGCCTTTTGAGACACATATTGGATATCAAATTACTGCAAAATAACTGCCCACCTTGCTAGACGACCTGTAAGCATTGGATGACTAAGGATGAATTTGAGTGGGTTATTGCGAGATACCAATTGGACCTCATGATGTTGCCGGTAGTGTATCAATTTCTGAACCGCAAAGGTTAATGCTAGGCAGCACTTTTCAATACTTGAATATCGGGTTTTTGCTTCATGAATTGTTCGACTGAGATAGTAAAGGTTGTTTTCATTCCCAGTATCATTATTTTGGGAAAGGGAGGCTCCCAATGATTTCTCTAAGGCTGTCACATAAAGAATAAGTGGTCTTCCTTCAATAGTTGGAATTAATACCTATGGACTCAAGAGATATTTCTTGAGAATATTGAATGCTTCTTGACATTCTTCAGTCCACTGGTAAGTGACTCTATTCTTCATCAATTTGGTGAAGGGTAAATTTTTTCCTACCAAATTGGAGATGAAACACCGAATACAGGCCAAGTTTTCTTTAAGTAATATCAATTCATTCAAATTCCAAGGAGGTAACATACCAAGGATTGACTTTTTCTTCTCAATATTGACTTTGATACCATGATGGCATACAAAAAAGTTGAGAAATTTTCTTGAGGATACCCCAAAATCACATTTCAAGGGGTTCATCTTAAAATTGTGTTGTCAAATTTTGTAGAATATGACTTCCAAATCATCCAAGTGATTAGAATGTTGTTTGGATTTAACCACCAAATTGTCCACATAATATTCAACAAATTTCGTTAAAAAGGGTTTGAAGATATGGTGCATGGAACGTTGATATGTTTCACATACATTCTTTAGTCCAAAGGGAATTACCCAATAGCAAAACGCACCATAAGGGGCTATGAAGGCTGTATATTCTTCATCTTCTAGAGGCATTTAGATTTTATTATATCCATAATATCCATCCATGAAGGAAAGTGCTTCATAGCCAGCTATTGCATCAATTAAAAATTTCTGTATTCGAGACTAGAAAATCATATTTGGGACAATGCCGATTAAGATCTCTGAAATAAATGAAAACTCTAATTTTTTCCATTCTTCTTTTTCACAGGGACAATATTAGACAACCATTTGGGATATTGGACTTCTCTGAAGAAGTTTGCTTTGATAAGCTTGTCCACTTCAGCTTCAATTTTGGAAGCGTAAGTTGGGTGTGTTCTTCTTGCGGCTTGCTTAAATCCTTGATGTTCTTCTAGAAAACCCAAATGATGAGTAGCAACATCAGGATCAAGCCCTGGAATTTCTATATAATTCCAAGAAAAAATATCTCTATTTTTCATTAAAAATGAAATATACATTTCTTTCTCTTCAAGAGTCATGGCCACACTAATTATAGTGGGGCGTGGATCTTCTTTTGTACCCAAATTTATTTCTCTAAGTTCATCCACAGTAGTGGAGATACCCTCTTCAAATGCTGGAGGATAATACCTAAGATCTTCCTCTTCTTCTTCAACATGTGTTACTTCTTCTATTTCTACTTGCATAGTATATGATGAAGCATAATTTCCATGATCAGGAGAGATGTTTAAATTTGAACATCTTGAAGAAGAGGCTTCCATTTCTGACCTTATTGATGATGAAGGGTCTTCCTTGGGTAATAAAGAGGAGATGATGGATTGAGAATCGACATCATCATTCACCTCTTACATAGATATAACTTCTTCTATCCTGGTTGGTGAAGTATATACTTTCTATATTTCAGTGGATGAAATGAAGACATCTCCATTTGAGCATTCATCATTTCTTGGTGAATCACCACTTTCTCCCATGCTGTCTGGCTTGACTGCCATAATTTACATTATGGAAGTTTCCATAAAAGTAATTGTATTTGGGTCTATCCTATCAATTTGACTGATAGACAATACAAAATCTGTACTCATATGTATGAATGGGTTTACTAGAATCTTTTCCAAACCATATGGAGCATTAACCTTGGTAACCCCACTTATTGTGGATTTCTCCTTACCCTCCATGTGATATAATTCTGCCTCAATTTGTTGAGATTCACATGTTTTGAATGGGGACTTATCACCATACAATGTCCCAATTTTACCATTTAAACAATATTTGAGGCATTGATGGTATGATGAAGGGATAACCACATGTTGATGTAGCCAAGGTCTTCCAAGAAAAACGTTGAAGGCTGTATCATGATCAACAACCATGAAACTTGAATTGGATACAAGGTCTCCAAACTGACTTCTGAGTGTAATATCACCCATTGGTTCTTGTTAATTTTTATCATATCCTTGTAACATCAAAGTGGAAGGAGATAAAATAGATTATGTGAGGCCCAATCGATGAAGTGTACGAATGGGGATGAGGTTGACTCTTGAACCATTATCAATGAAAGAACTTTAGATGTCTACACCATTGACCTTTCCAGATAAATACAAAGGTCTAATATGTCCATGAACAACATTATCTTCATCTTCATCTGTAAAAGATATCACTGTATGGCATTTTGCAGGACCATTCTCTACATGGTAGACTTCAGCCACAACAATTTCAGTTTCAAATTCTTGAGGGCTTGACAAAGCCTCGATGAGTGCCTCTTGAAGATCCTTTGATTGATTCAAGGCATCTAGAATTGATACCTTGGCTGGTACTTGGGCCAAATTCTTCAAGACATCATATTTTTTATCCAATGGTCTGTGTTTTCCAACAAGAATATGTGGTTTCACAGGTGCCTTAGAAGATGATGCTTTGGAAGTAGATGCATCTTGTATCGGGGTAGGAGTTGTAAATACTCATAGCTTTGAAATATTAGACCCAATAAGTCTATTTACTTGTTCAAAGGAAGAAGTTGTAACATCTAAATGATCCTCCAGAATAATTGTGCTGGGACTGAATCTGCTATTGGTGGAAGAATTTGCTTGTTCTTGTTGAGCCCGCTGAAGGGCTCTGCCATGAGTTTCTGCTGAATATACAGTTCTATCAGGGGTAGGATTGGAATAGTGTCTTTTGGGATATCCACAACTTCCTCTATATTCCAGACCTATGGAACTCCCTCTAATTCCTCTGTTTGATATAGGGAACTCAGGCTCATCAGGATCGAAACTGTGACTGGCATAAGGATCTGTTAAATGAATCATGTTAACAGAACCAAAGATCAACTCTTCTTTTGATGAAGACTCTTCTTGATTAGCTAGTTTAGGTTGTGCTGTTTGGTGGGGCGGTGCCTGTGGCATTAAAGTAGATGGCCTAAAATCTTCCAGAGTCAAAGACAACTTGGGATTCGACATGATTTCATCTTCTTCTGATTGTTATTCTTTATTTGAATTATGTCTCCCCTTCGAGGATTTTCCCTATGATGAAGATGGGTTTTCTATGGAATTCATAGCAGAAGACACAATTGGTTACTTCAATTGTGTTCTCAAAATGTAATGAGTTCGGTTGACCATTTTTTTGACCATCGAATCATCATATTTCTGCGCATTTTTTATTTTGACTTCCTATCACTCACCTTCTTCCTCTGGATCTGTAGCAGTAACACATGATACCTGAGCTGAAGAACCATTAAATTTGACTTATCCTAATTCCACCATTTTTTCCAGGAGGTCTTTAAAGACAAAACACTCCTGAATGAGATTCCCCAACATCTGATGAAATGGGAAATATTTGGGACGGTCTTCATCTCCTTCCTTGTTAGGCCTTTTGGGCCTTGGAAACAAAACCAAATTATTTTCCAGAGCCGAAATAAAGTAACCAGGAACTTGTTCATTTCAAAAAGAGTAAACTTTTCTCTTCAGATCCTCAAATTGTTTCCGTCTTTGATCTATTTGATCATCTTGACGAAATTTCCTCTGTTGTTGTCGCTCAGGAGGTGGAGCCCTTTGATAAGATGAAGGTTTTGAAGTAGAAGCAGGTACATGTGATTGTTTAAGCATAACTGTAGTAGTCTCTACTTTACCCATTCTCCTTCATGGAGATGATAGAATTACACAAGTTTTATCCTTAGTCTTTGTAAGAGAGTCTTCAATATTCTGAATGATCTAAGTAAGGTCTCGAAACCCTCTTTTGTATTTCATTGGGATCAACGGTGTGCGTAATTAATCACGAAAATTTTCCAAACAGATTGGAAACAACTCTTCTTGAAGGGGTGCTAAGCTTAGGGAATATGTTAATCCCTTCCTGCGAGCAATGAAATCTGAAACTCTTTCATTATACCTTTGCTTAAAATTTGTAAGATCAAAAACTGTTGTCTTCAACAAAGTTGAGCTGAATTGAAGAAGGAATCATTGACAGAGATCCTCCCACCCAGTAATTGACTGGGATTGAAAGCTTGTATGCCAAACAAAAGCAAGCCCTTGTAATGACTGTACAAAACACCTGAGCATAACTGCTTCTTATTACTGAGGGGTTCCTATCATAGGATCACAATGAGAAACAAAATGTTTTAAGTGTTGCTATGGGTCTCCCAAACCATTAAAGATTGGGAATGTGGTACTTTCAAAATTTGATGGGGGAGGAATTTCATTAACCCATTCAGTGTAAGCTCTCTTTTCTAGTTGAATTTGTTCATGTTTTCCCTCCATAGCTTCCAAAAAAGCTGTTAATGGCTCAATAGTAGTTATTATATTTTGAGAAACACCCGTTTGATCTTGGACCTGAGCAGGTGCAATAACTGGAGCTTGGATAGATATGGTGGCGGGTACTACAACTGAGGATAACACCACCGATTGTTGTTGCACCTGAACCATATGATTAGACCTGTGAGGGTGTACTGGTAAAATGGTATACTCTTGATCCATCTCAGTAGCCACAACAAATTCCCTTGGCTGACTGACTCCATCACGCTTAGGAGGAAGACTACCTTGAAGTAGTTCTGCATTCAACCTCCTTAATTCCTTTATTTCTTCCCCTTTTTGTCCGAATATTTTCTCTAGTGAGAGTGATTGGACTTCTCAAAAGGAAGGGTATATAACCTGATTCTTTCCATTCCCCTTGTTGGATGCCTTTTGGAGAGGGAGAAGTTGATTATTATAAGGAATACCTAGATTCTGAGTAATCCTTTGATTTCGTGTATTCACACCTTCTTCATTTGTGTATGTGCGTAAAAATTCTTAAGTAGGAACTTCCTCATATGATCCCTCCGAGTGAGCCTCATATTCTGGAGGATTAGCAACAATGACATTGGTGACATTTATTGATGCATAATGCATTGCATCTCTTCTGTCAACATTTCTGCAATATTGTCTTCTTCCATGTCCCTGATGAGACACTGCCTACTGTTGAGTTTATCCCTCAGGAACTTCTTGACGAGCCGTAATTTGGATGGAATCTTCTGATAATTTGGTTTTTCCTTCCTCTTGTGGCTTCTTCTCTAATCGATAGAAGACTGACTTTCACTGAGGAAGAGGTTGAGGATTTGAAAAAGTCCCCTTTCTGGTGGACTGGGGTTGTTCCTTCTCAACTCCTAGAATCCTATTTGTTGATTTCGAGGGTTGAGTTAAAATAGTCCCTAGTCTGGCGAGCTGGGGTGGCTCTTGAGCTGCTATATCTGAGACTTTCTTAAAAGATCTCGTGATTTTACAGACTTTAGTCTGGAAATTGGTCAGATGCATCAACCTATATCCTCTCAAATCACCTAGCTCAAATGACCGCTGGAGGATTTCTGACACTTCTGTCACTTGATTATGCACTTTCTCTAAACAAGAAGCCTATTCAATATTCTCATTTTCCTGATGTAACAGTAATTTGACAACTTTTTCTTTGTATGCCTGATTTTGTGGAGAACTAGTTGTGGAATGTTCCTAAGAAAGCATCTGATTACACACAAAACCAGTTGGTTGTGGATAGCTGTGGGAAATAACATTGCATGAGACCACTTTTGGTGGGATTTGTTGACTGGAGAGTACAGTGAAATGCAGTTCTCCATGGACACTCCATCCCTTGATATGAATATCAGATGAGGCATTGGCAATTAACTAGCGCAACTTTTTAGTGCTCTAAGGCATGAACACTGAAGGGTTATCTACTAGTTTTCAGCCTTCGGATATCGAGAAACTAAGAGAGATGCCAAATCAATTTGGCATTGTAACCCTTCTATTATCTTGACATTATATTCATATTCATCATAAGATAATATTTTCTTTTTCAGTTGACAAATAGTTTTCCACATGTTGAGACGAATATTTTTAATACAATCTTCCGTCAACATTTATAGAATGTCATACTGAGAGTTAGCCAAAGGCCAAAACATGACTGGTACTTCACCTTTCGCCAGTTGTTTTCTCATATTCAGCATTTCATCTTTATCAATAAATAATGATTCTTCAATATGATTAGACCAGAGCTGGTGATTCTTTTTTGCTTCATCAGATTCAACAAGATTGGTAGAGAATTCATTTACCAAATTAGAAGATGCATGACTCAGGGGTGGTTCGGAGAATTACCTATACCCCGGGTTATCTTTTAGTTGAGAAAGTATTTCACCTGCTATCGGTAAAGCATCAAACATGACTGGATTCAAAATTGCAAGTGCCTCAAGATAAGAGGGCTTTCTCGTTACTGCATTGTCATTTGAAAAATTTTACAGGCAATGCGGATTACTACTGCGGAGAGGACTTTCACAGCTAAATTCATCATCATGAGGAGGACCACCATGGTGGGTTACTACAAAAGATGAAACATTTTTCTCCTTGATCTTCTGGCCACATAGAGGGTTATCATGACTATCATCTGAAGATGATACTTCGAGATTGACCGAACTATCATGAAGCGAGACTTCATGAGGAAGTGTCTGATGTAGACCTTCAGAATTAATGTTCCCACTATTGGGAAATGAGAGAGTATAATCTTGAGTTCCAATAGATAATTGTCTGATGGCTTCTAGAACTCCAGCATCGAGTAAGGCATTATTACAAATTGTCTCTTTATTTCTTGACTGTTCTGAACAGATCTTTTTCTTATATGCTTAATTACTCACTTGGGTAACCACTTGTTGACAAAAGTGGTTATTATGGGTAGGTGTATGTGCCTGATCAGGAGAAATTTTCAGGTTAGGCTGATTATCTACATTCAAATCCGGTGTATGTGCCTCACTTTACTATCCGTATGATATGGGGGAGTATGACCCACAACCTTCTTGGACTGGAACAGAGGTGTGTATATGTTCCAGAGTGATCTGTTGATGTGTCACTCCACTGGTGGGGACAAATTTGCATTTCTTTTCCTGTGATGCTGCTGAAGCTGTTATAATATTCTGGCAGGCATCCGGAATATGAGTAGGGATTTGCTTCTGCTCTTTCACTATTGTCAGAATGTTATTGGTGACTTCAGCTGCCAGAACGGGAATATATGTTCATTTCGTGATTGAAGTAGGTGTGTGTTCTTACTGCTTTCCTCCTTTTCCTGTCAGTGAGTTCTGACAGTACTTATTTGTGGGGGAAGAGAGTTGATTCTGCTCCAATTTTTTCATCGGGGCTTTCCTACTGACTTCTCCAAGTGCTACCAAATGAGACTGTTGGTAGGCTTGATTAACATTAGTAGGTGTATGTTCCTACTGTGCATTATTCATCATGTATGGTTGATGATTTTCCTTAAATACTAGCAGAGGAGACTATTGACAGAATTTTTGATTATAAATAGGTGTATGTTCCTGTTTATCAGTTGCCACCATATCATATTGGCGACCTTCTTTGGTTGTAGTCAGACGAGCCTGCTGACTAGCTGATGAGTTATAAACAGGTGTATATGCATTCCTATAATACTCCGCCAGAATTTCTTGGCGGGATTGGTGTGTTGCTTCCAGATGAGTCTGCTAAGCAGTAACATTAGGACGGACTGGTGTATGTGCCCACTCGTTACTTTCCATCAAGTTGTCTTGATGGACTTCTCTAGAGGGGGAAGAGGTAAGAACCTACTCCCTATTGACCAGATTTCTCCTATGGCAGTTCGTCTTGCGTTCACGGATCTAAGGAACCTGAGCCGAACCCTTGAAGGCAATACCCTCATCATGTTGAGGGCGCACTGCCGCATGAGACTTGTGGCGATTTTTGATGGGAGCCCTCAGGAAGGACTCCTGTCTCCTTGAATTAAGGCCTTGAGTGACCTTCTCATTCACCTCCACAGAATATGTGAGGGACTGGTGATTGCGTTTTGGGGATAACGACCCGAAAAGGTTGGAGACGGTGGTTGACACCACCTGCTTCTTGATCACTGGTCATCGTTGTCCTGACAACCAGGGTGAATTATTGACTTAGAGGGCTTGTCGAGCGGCCTCCAGAGTCGGAATGGTACCATTTCGATGGTATTCCTTAACCAGTGCATTTTAAACCCAGCGTTGTAGACGCTGAATAGGTGACATCGTCCTCAGAGTGGACAAGGATCCAACAGGAGTAGCAGTAGGATAATTCACAGGTGTGAACTTTAGAGAAGCCATTTCTGAAATGAAGAAAGATCTTGGAAAAGAGTGCCTGTTTGATATAATAGACATAATCAAGATAAGTTTGGCCACTACATTTTTTGGATGAGCACATATGTTATTTATTTCTTTGTTGGCCCCCACATTGAGTTCAACAGGGGCCTAACAAATATTTAAAACATCATTTAAATTGGTTAAGGATTCACGTCAGGTTCACCATTTTTTGTTTCCTCTTGAAATGGGGATGACCTTTTTTTCTTAAGGTTCAAACATTCCAATCGGTTTCTAATGGGTTTGTTCGTAGAACTGGAAACATCCAATGATTCTATATCCATATGGACCTACTTTCCAAAGGTAGGTGCTGATTATTTGTGGACTGATGAGGCTTAAGAATTTTCATTGGTCGAGAGGATGGGAGGTTGGACTCATCACACCTTTTGGGGGGGAAATATTGTCTACTCCAGGACTCTCTTTATAGATTTAAGTTATGTTCGTGAATCCTTATTACACTACCAAGTATGAAAATGATCTTTCCTTAAGATCTAACAATCAATGATTAATATGTATGAGATTTAGAGAATATTTTATATGTATTTGAGGTACTTCATCGATAGAGAATCATCTGTATTTGTAAGAGATTCTTAGTCAATGGTATCCTTCAACACATTATATAAATATCTCTTGGTCATTATGATAACCATACTGGTTTTAAAGCCACTCAGTGGGGGCACTTTATGTTTATTGTCGTTCAGAAGGACATGGATTATTTCATAGTTGGGATTGTACCCGCAGATGGGATACCAATGTATCCTTGTTTAGAGAAGGAATCAGAACCCACGTAGTTCTGGAATTAAGAAGTGTGGGGCTTATGTATGATTAACAGCCCGAAGAGATGTGTCGTTGTTAATTTTATACTCTAAGCTCACCTGAGTCAATCTCGGTGTGAGAAACAAGAGGTATCAGTAAACCTGATGATTTGTGCCATGAAAGATGTGGTCACAAGGAATGATATGGGGCTTATGTATGTGTGACGGCCCAAGTAGATGAATATTGAGACTTACTTTAGGGGAGAAGTCCAGGAATAAGGTCCATAAAGGTATATGTGCTTTATGGATATTTGGATACTTAACTTAGGACTTACTACTGAGAAGGATTCCCAAATTAGAGGGGACTTGTGATTGGGTCTTATTCTTGAGAAGGAAGTCTAAATCAAAATTAAATTAAGACTGGTTAAGAGAAATTATGACTGGGGATTATTCCTGAGAAGGAGGCCCAGGTTAAAGGGATTTGAGAACTGGGGCTTACTCCTGAGAAGGAGGCCCATGTTAGAGAAATTATGACTCGGGCTTACTCCTGAGAAGGAGTCCCATGTTAGGGAATTATTACTGGGGATTACTCCTGAGAAGGAGGCCCATGTTAGGGAATTATGACTAGGACTTACTCCTGAGAAGGAGGCCCAGGTTAGAGAATTATGACTGGGGCTTACTCCTTAGAAGGAGGCCCAGGTTAGGGAATTATGAGTGGGGATTACTTCTAAGGAGGATTCCCATATTAATGATCTTATCATCTTAAAGTATTAGGTTGAATGAATGAAATCTCTAACCTTAGTGACATAAAGACATGTAAATCACTAGGTTTTAAGAGATGTTCCACAGAATTCCTTTCAGATAAGGATTCCAACAAAGGAACCATGTCATAAATGAATTTGAAGAGGGTTTTGAAGGCTAAATATTGAATAGGAGAGGTAGATTTTAAGAAAAGATCTGAATAGGGAAGAGGGGAACCCAAAAAGAGGCAGGCGCACAGGTTTTTTTGGGCGCGCATGTCCCGGTCGCGCAAGTGTACTTGCGCGACACAGATGTACCAGCGCACCGGTCAACCCATAGGGTAATACTTGGATGAGGCTTGGCTTAATCCATTATTATTATCCCTAAAGGATTACAAAAGTTTTGTGTGCATGTTCTGTTGAAAGGATAAGATTGCACATAGGTGTGACCATTTCCCTTAAGGGTTAGACACTTGGGCGGGAAAGTGTTGGTGAATTGCAACACTTAGGCCCTATTCCCCCTCTTTAGAACTTCCATTATAGGTAAGAATCTACCATAGAAGTGTTAGGAAGACTTCAAGAAGAGACTAGGGTGTCGGGAGCTCAAATATGACTTTTGGAATTTTTCGTCCCCCAAATGGGGGGCCCACAAGGGGTATTTATAGGCTGCTGAAGACTTTGGGTGAAAATCAAATAGGGCGTACAGGTCACCTGCACGCCCAATATGTGGTGCGTAGGTATACCTGCGTGACCATCTTGGAACTTGAACGACCCATGCTTAAAATAATCCTTGTTCGTGACTTTGTCGATTGTTGATGTTTCTTCAAAGGATAAATCACTTTGTGTTTAAGTTATTTCCCTTTTCATTTGTTAGACTCTATGATGGAAATGATCATAAACAAACATCAAGGTTAGTTTCACATAATTATTTGTTTTCATAGGTTAATCCTAGAGATGTTGACGTAGATTTGGAGAATTAGAAGTGGATAAATTCCACGAATTAAGAATTGGATCATATTGGAAAGAATGAGACATGTTAAATTGTACTCATACTAAATGATAATATTATTATTAGAACAAAATATGTTTTTAAAAACATGTTGAATGAAAATGGTGAAGTAATAATAAATAAGGAATGATGGGTTTGTAAAGGAAACTCTCAAGTTGAAGGAATTCATTTTGATGAAGATTTTTCTCCAGCCAAAAGACTTGAAACCACCACAATCTTTCTTGTTATTACTTTTTAATTAAGATATAATATATTCTAGATGAATGTGAAGTACTATTTTCTTAATGGAGGTCTAGATGAAGAGTTTTATATTGAGAAACCATGTGTGTTATTCCTTGTTCAAGATGGAATCAATTTTTAAAAGTTGAAAAAGGCTTTGTATGAAATTAAACAATCCTTGAGAGAATGGTATTCTAAATTGGACACTTTTTAGAAGAAGTTCATCTTTAGGAAATGAATATTTGAAAAAAACCTATAAAATAAGAAAATAAATAGTGGTCCCTCATTATGATTATTATATTGATTAAATTGTTTACATAGGGAATTATGAAGGAACATGTCAAAAGTTAATGAAATATATGAAAAATTTATTTGAGAAGTCCAGACTAGGTTAAATGAAATACTTTATTGGATTAAAAATCTCTCAAAAAAAGGTACATTTTACTATCTCAAGTAAATTATTCTAAGTAACTATTGAAAATATTTCTCATATAATATTAAAATACATTTTCCACACCTATGTTTGTGGTAAAAAAGTTATCAAAATATGGGAATGTAAAGGATGTTAATCTTATAGAATTTATGTATTTGATCAAAAGACTTTTATATATAATAGATTCAAAGATATATATAGTTCATGTTGTTACAAATTGTTCTAGGTATTAAATTATTCTAAAGGAGTCTTGTTTTTTGTATGAAAAAATAATTATATGATATATTAAATGCATAACTGTTTCGGGTGGAAATATGACCGCTCAAAAAATATTGATTTGTTTTGATACATAGATATTGATTGGAAAGTTTGTGTCAAAGAAAGAAGATCCAAAAATAGTGAATTATTCTTCATGGGAGAAATATCTGTGTGTTTTAATAAAAAGAAACAAATATTAGTTATTTTAAACACTCCTAAATTTGATTATATATCTATGACTCAATCTGCAACATAGTTAGTTTGGATAATGACACAACTAGAATATTTTTTGGTAGATGTGAAGTTGCCTCGTATCTTGAATTTTGATAATAAAATTTGTATAAATATTATTAATAATCAAGTGAAAAATTTTCAATCTAAGAACATTAATATTAAACAACACTTCATCAAATAAAATGTGGAAATAAATGAACACAAGCTATATTTTTTTCCTACAATGAGGAAAGTAGCTAATATCTTTACTAAAACAATTTACACAAGGAACGTTTAATAAATTGAGTTTAATGATGGGTGTAAAACCACAATCTCTTCAAGGTTAATGTATGTGATATCTATCCCCTTTATCACCTTGTATTTGGATGTTTTTTCCAAAGGGGGATAAAATATGTAACATATATATATCCATTTGTATGTTCTTTACATTATAAGAAAGGGAATATATTTATGGGGAGTTTTTAAAAGGGGTAAGTTGTGATGTCAAAATGTGTGAATTATTTTTTTAGTTTTTTGGTGTGCATGAATGTAGTTTTTTTTATAGGTTGTATTCTATTTTTATGATGAAGTCTATAGTGAAATAATTTATTCAAATAGTATCTTAATCACTTCTTTATAGAAATCATGATATTGTTTTTCAATGATTCTTGTTTCCTACACTGATTTCTCTCATGTAGTCTTAGATTTTATTGACAGTGATTCATTTCTTGAGTTTCAAAGTTTAACTAATTTATATTCCTAGGTTGAAAAAAATCCAAAGGTGGAGATTATTGTGACCAAGAAAATTTGAGGTGTTGTTAATGTAATAAAAATACAGTTATATTGAAAGAAGGATTTATTTAAGTTCTATATTTTGTTGACTCTCATAAATCCCTTTAGTAAATTGAAATTTCATTATAAAGTTCTCAACAGCATTGTGGTTAATATATGGAGTCCAACAGACTGAGTATAATGGACCGATTCTAATGAACCATGGATGACACAAAATGTTTTAATAATATCAATGAACTAAGTTGTTCCTATAAATAAAATCAAGATATGATTTTTTATTTTTTAGAGTACCAAATATCATGATCATTATAAGGAATTTATGATACTAGCTAAATTTATTCAAAGGAACAATTTATTATAATTTGGTGGATCTATGGTCCTAAGAAAGAAAGAAATATTATTGAAGTGTTATCGGATGAAGGGACATATGAAGTGTATCAGATGTACTTGTACAAAGATCAAGATGTGAAGTAAAGAAGTCTCAAACTTAGATCTATGAGAAAATTCGTTAGATAGATACCACCAGATGGAATTTTACAAAGTCATCTGATAGTGTACATTAGATACAATTTTACAAAGTCATCACACAAAGTCCAATAGATGAATTTTTACAAAGTCATTGGACATAGAAGTTGTTATGAAAGCTCAATAAGAATGAGAGTTCAAATTAATTCATTAGACTAAGTTACTCAAATATCTTTGAGTATAGGGAATATAAGAATTATTACTAGATGGAAAATTATGAAGTTTATTGAATGAATGATTTTTCATGATGTTTTAATGAATGAGGGTTTTTGGAAGTCATTTAATTTTTTTTCAAATACATTAAATGTGATGATTCTAATATGATTGTTCAACACTCCAATAATAAAAAAGGAAGGATCATGATTCTAACTAATATTTAAGGAAAGTTTTAAGAATGTTGATGGAAAACTTTAAGGAAGTCATTATGAATATTGTTGACTCCCATTAATCTGAAGGTTTAAATACAGAAAACTAAAGAAAGTTTGATAGGGGTGTTCAATATTTTTAGTGGAAACATTTAAATTGAACTTCATACTACTATCTATGTTTTTTGAGAAAGGATGAATATATATATAATATATAGTGCATTGAGAAAAGGTTGGCCAATATAGATTCTTCCATGAGAAATGTTGAATAATTAAAGTTCCATGTTACCAGATAGAGTTTTCCAATCAATTGGTATCATATGAACAATGAGGTGAAGTGATCATAAAAATAGATGTGATCATATAAACATAGAAAAAAAATATACTAGACCAAGTATATCAAACCGAGGGTACCATATGGATAAGTGATTATACAAATAGTTTCATAAAAAAGTCCTAGAAGAAGTTTTTGCTCGTTGTCATGTAAGAAAGTGTAGTGGAAGAAGAACCTATATGAAGGAATGTGTGCAGAAATAATCATAGTGACAACATAAAAAACCCTATTGGTAAAGGTTCCTTTACTATTGTATACATTATTCTGTCATATTATTTATGCGATTATCACATGAACTGTCTGTTGACTATAGTTATTTTCAAGTGATGGATATTCTCTACTTGTTGTAACAACTAAATGATTGTTTTCTAGTGGATATGTGGTTTTTTCTTATTTCAAAACCATTTCATGGACTATATACTATTATTTAGTAGTAAAAATTGTAAATATTTGTGTTCTTATGGGTGATATTGTTTTTTTTGTAGTGGATTCAATTCACACTAAACATAGTTGAAGTTTGTTCTTAAATAAGTAAAACATAAAAACAATTCATTAATAATTAACCCCCTCTCAGTGATCACACAGATCCTGACCGGGCCTTTCATATTATATATTCTAATGTAATAGAATATGATTATTTTATATCATCATGGTTTTTGAACAATGATTTAAATTTTTATTCAAAGGTATGTGTTATATTTTCATTATCATCAATTTTTTATCAACATTTCAATGATAAGTTTTATGATTATGTTATCATGCCTAATTATCACTTCTTATGATTTCATGATCTTATTTATTTAATCATGATATTATATCACAATCATATCTCTAAATTTTTAATGATATAGTGATTAATCATATATATATCATTGAAAATGTTTTACTACATCATATTATATAGTTATATGTTTAGATTAGAATTATTTATGCATATTTTATAGGATGAATGGGAAGTCAATTTTGGTGATAAGAAAAAAAAATTGTAGTCTCCAATTTCAAAAAAAAAATTAGTTTTGGAGGTGTTCTTCAAAATTCAACGTATATCTATAATAAGGTATAATGATTGTTTTTTCAGTCATATTTGTTTGTGTGAGAGTATATTAGTAAAGTATGTTTTTTTAGAACCAAATCTAGATTAGGAATTAGTTGTTATCATATTAGGGATTAGTTATTTTTAGGGATATGACTAAGAAGAAACAATATATAAAACCTAATGCAATATAGGCTGATCCAAAAATAAAATTTGGTAAAGAAATAGTTTCATCATTGAATTAATAGTTTTATAGGTTTTATTGTGGGTCACACAGGTGATGAGAATATAATATTATGTTTTTTATATGATTGATTACTTTTGTTTAATTAGATATTATCAATTCTCCTAACAATCATATCAGTACTATTTAATGGATGTAAATAATATAATTTGAGAAAATAACTAGTGTGATGGTGAAATATATAGTTATCCTTATTATCAATGAAATAAATAATGATATTTTTGTGTAAATTATAATTTCTATGATAAAAAACTATATCATGTTAGTAATAGTGACATAAATCTTATCATAATCCTAAACACACCAATAAAAAAGTAACGTGATATAAAATACTTTATAGAATGAGAACCACCATACGTTAGTGGATCCTCCAATCAATTAATTATTTAAAAAAATTACATTAGAGAGAAAAGAAATATTTTTTTCTTCTAGGAAACAAAATTCAACTTGGAAATCTACCATTTTGAATGTGATTTTGATATATAATGTAAACCGATCTAAAAATAAAAATATTAGATATTGTTTTATCATTGAAAACACATTGTGATATAGTTATTATATAGAATGTATGCTACTCATAAAAATTTTATATTTACTATAAGAAATTTCTAATAAATATGGTTATTATACTCTTAGTATAGTTATATGAAACTATTAAATTGTGTTGATTATATCATTATAAACCCAATATATATTTTTAATGAAAATGATATAAATATATTATAAATTCATTGATAAAGTAAGGGAATGGAAAAGATAAAATAAGATTTAATGTCCTACCCTGAAAAAATGATAATACATGTAATAATCCATGTTATGGTCATGGATATAAAGAAGGATTATAAGAATTATAACTAAATGTGGGAGAATATTCTAAATTTTAATACTGACAATGATTAAATTTATCCAATGAGTAAGGAATATTTTGATGAAACGTTTTTCTCATACTCTCTATCTTAAAACGATGAAAAAAATTATTTGTATGGTAATAATTATGAAATATCTATAAATACCTATGGGGAGAACATCAAAATACATTCATGGTTCCTATATGAAAATCTAATTAAATTTATGATTCTTATTGCCTACAAATTTATCATACATGTCATAAATATCATATAACAACACAAAACTCTATTTACATGAATTATATTAAAAAATTAATAATTCTTAGAATACTATTGATTTCATAGTCAAACATATATATAATTAAATCATTATAATAATGATATCATCAACTATTTACATTGGTAAGTGGAATTAAAATATTATGTATGAAAATATTTTTAGGATGAATGTAACAATATAAATTTTTATATAAATCTTCAATATCAATAAACGAAATTGATTTTATTTCAATTATATTTAATATGACTAAGTAAAAAAATGAATTACTTGAAGAACATGATGAAATTTATATTAAATTATTTATAAGAAATCATACATTACAAATATTGGATTGATACATACTATATGATTAATAAAACTATAGTTTCATAATATACACAAGTTAATAAAACGACTTCATGAATGAAATATTATTCCTTATGGTCTCCCAATAGATTTATATGATCATGTATAACTATTGAAACAATGGAAAAACTATGAAACGTATTACTGTTTTTAAAAAAGGTAACAAAATTGATGTGTTGTGTGAGTGAATTTTGGTATACTTGTTTTGAAAAATCACCATACACAATATTAATGTTTTGATTTAACATTAATATGAATGTTTGAGTTCTAATGTATGTAGGTATAATGGTCGATTATATGTTTAGATTAATTAAATTGAACTATATACCTACTAGAGTATAGTTCATCCCTGTGATAGCATGTGTATACTTAACTCAGTATATGATAAATACTAAACCTACATCCATCATATAAGGTAGAAATGAAATTGATGTAGTTGTGAATAAATAAAAATATTATAAATTATGAAAATTTCTTATTGTTATTGTAATATCTCATATTTATAAAGCACTTATTGTTTTTCCCAAGGATTTGAGTATAAGATTTTTTATGTGTTCAATTTTCTAAAAATGCAGTCATAAGTTTGTTTATGAGATCAATTGTCTTACCATGTAGTCATAAGTCCCTTTGTATTGTTATATGTCAGACCATACAACTGCTTTTTTGTTCAATAGATCCTTTGTTCATGTGATTAATTTTTACTTATTTCAGTTTATTTATATAGTTGATTGTTTTTTTTACAGTTTATCCTACCATTGTTCATGTGGATTCTTGTTTGTATAGTAAATCCATATGGTCTATTGGAAAAATAAATAGATTATTCATAAGTTCAATCCATGTGGTGTGTTTTATAATTATAATCACTTGGTTTTTCATGTGGCCTATTTTTTGATTCATGTGGTCAATCTACACAGTCTCTTCAGATGATCAGTTTTCATGGTCGACTATCTACGTAAGTAGAAAATTCACGATTAACCTAGAATGAAGTAAAATAAGTTTTTAATAATAAATAAAGACATTATAAAGGTAAATTAAATATTTGAAACCTAGATCAATTAAGATGGGTTATATTCATTACTCCCTTAATTTTAGGATTTTTAATTTTGTTTGGATGGAATTAAATATAAACTGAATTACATGTGAATTAAATAATATTTTTACTGAATTTTTGAAAATACTAGAGAGATTCATATCCATTTTATTAAAAATGATAGGTTTTCCCCTTTTTCATTTTTCATTATTTATCTCATGTTCAAGTGAACCAACACCTTCACTATTAGAGTATTTTTTCCATTCTAAACTCATTTGAGTTATTTATATGAGTTTTCAGCATGCATCAAACCACCTGTCTCCATTTTTCTTGATGTAGGGGTATTTGGACTTTTTTAATGGAAGGGGATTTCATTCTTTTATTTTTTTCATGTGAAGATTGGGATTTAATCATGATTTTGTTTTTTAGGATGGAAATATGAAATTATCTTTAATAACAATAATAATCTACAAATCAAGTGGAAAATAATTATTGAATAATCATAAAATTTGTAAATGAAGAATTATATAATATTGTTTGCTACTGAATGAACATTCATAAAAAATAAAAATAAAAAATATTATTTTATATTTCTATTTAATTTATTTTTTAAAATTAATGAATTTTTTTTTTATGATAATCCCTTTCTATAAGTTTTCTTAAAAGAGAAAATGAATAATAGAATGTAAAATGTTAGACAATAATGCAATTGAAGAAATATTAAAATAATTAATGATTAATCTCACGAAGAAGTATGATTTGTGAATTTATTTTTTGATATTAATTGTTTGTAAGATTATGGAAATTATATAATTGAAAGAAGATAATTATCTCATGTTATAGTTAATTAATATTTCATGATATAAGGATTAAACAATGTTTTGGGTTTTTTTGATCGCTTGAGTTTTTATGATATTCTTGATGATGATGTTGAGCCCAAATTCTTCTTTTGACTTTTATATTCCTTTTTTGTTTTGGAAATCAAAAAATCTGTTTTTTTTAAATGAATTCATATTTTGTTTTATCATGTTTACTTTAAGAAGTTTTGTTTTAACTTTTATCATTAGAATTTTCTCTCTTACATATAATTATTATATTAACCATGATTATCATAACCAATATTATTTTCATGAACCCAAATATGATATACATCATTTTAACTGATTACAATTTCCATCGGACTCATCGATTACAATTTTCATCGTACACACCATACAATATCGTACTAACAAGTTAAATCATACTCATTGTCTTAAAGAAAATCATTGTACTCATTTACTGTTATCATTTTTATTTTATCAAAAGAGATAATTTATTTTCAGTCTCACTCTATCATATCTAGAAAATAGTATTATATCGAAAGGAATAATTTTTAATCAAAATGGTGTTATGTATTCTGTTTTGATATACATTATAAAATTATGTCATTGTTTTAGTTACAAGATTACCATTAGAGTTCCAGGTTTCCAAGTCCCTTTGAATTTTAAAGAGAAAATCCGAACATTGGATAAAAATAGGACCATTGGATCTAATGCCTATGAATACTAGGTCATTTGGAAGAGCTCATAATTTTTTGAATAACTGACACTCTGTGAGAGCTCTAACAAAAATTTATTTGTACGAAAGCCTTGAAGTGATCAAGTTGTGAATAGCTTGTTCGACACACTTTTAATCTTTAATGGATTTGTTTTTCTTCATGTGATGTTGATCATTGGTGAGTATGATTGAGGGATTATAGGAATATGAAGACAAATGTGACGATCATCTATGGATTGAGGGATTCTTAGGATATGAAGACAGAGGTGCTTATTACCTTTTTAATTGAGGTCTTACTAGGATAGAATTATAGAAGATGATCATCGTATCAAGTACTTACACTATTGTGGGTAAGAAAGACTTTCTTGAAAGTATATATCAAGGTACCTTTATCCATGTTTACTCGAAACCCTTCACTTTGGGTTAAAAGAAGTGTATTCTTTTACAATTTTGTTGTATTGTAATTGAAATTGAATTGTTTTATATATTCATTTTTCTATTTCTCATTTTGATTATCGTAACCAATCTGATTATGATAAATTAGTAATATGATATGATTACAATCTTTTTAAAATATGATTGTAGTGATTATGATCTTATATATTATCCAATATGATTAAGTACACTTTATTATTGATTCATTGTATTGTTTTACTTTGATAATGAGAACCATTGTGATTATGATCTTTTACACCCTTACACTGTTTAAACAATTTCAATTGTGAATAAGATTAATTTCATTTATGACATGTGGATTACATTATCACATTCAATCTGATTAAAATACATTTATAACTAGACCCAATTCGCTATCCGATTAATGTCTTAATACATTTAGAGGTATTGTGAATTGATCTCGTTTAAATTCTTCTAAACTAAATCTTTAGGGATAAAAACGACAAGTTTTTAAACCTACAATTCACCCCATCTTGTATTGTGCCATATGCAAATACATTACGATACAATAATTGGTATTAGAGAAGGTTTCCACTGCTCATATATTTTCTTACTATACTTTTTCAAGTTAGTTATATTTATTTTAAAAAAAATTGTTTATAGATATTTGTTACAGTAACGTGTATTGTGGAAAAATAAAATTTTTATTGTTCTAAATATAGAAAGAATTAATGTTGGTTCAATTGATAATATAAATCCTAAAAGACCACCAATTTTTTATGGAAACGACTATGAATACTGGAGATACAGAATGAAGATCTTTGATATCAACACTGGAGTTAACAATACTGTTATGCTGACCCGTGAATATAAGATTCTTGACAAGGAAGTGAAATCTTTACCAACGAAGAGAATAAAGAATATCAACTGAATTACAAGTTATAAAATACTTTAATGTGTTCAATGACTAGAAATATATATAGCTAGATTTCTTCTTGTGAAGAAACCAATTGTATTTGTAAGAAAAAAGAGATTAATCATTTTGGTGTATCTAAAGTGGTTAAGACTAGAAGAGCTATGCTAAAAGTAGGCCATAAAGATTTTGAATTTCCTTTTGGAGAAACTATTTTTAAAGCACAATAAATATTTATGAAAATTGTGAATAGTTTAAAATCCATGGGAGAGAATTTTCTGGATGATTAAAACCTTATTGATAAGATCATAGACATCATTCCTAATGAGTGGGAATAAAAAATAACTATTGTTGATGAATCAAGAAAGGTTATAAGTGTTACTCTTGACAATTTGTTTGTAACTATTTTGTAACATGAATACATATTGAAAAGAGATATAGAAAAAGAAATGAAAAATAATGGAGGAGTTTCTTTTGCTACTACTTAAAATCAAATTAAAGCCAAGACTCATGAGAAAGTTATTAAGTCTACAAAGACAAAGAAATTTGTAGTTTAACTAGGATCAAGTGAATCATAACATTCAAAGAATGATTTATCCAATCTTTCTCAAAGGATGAACATGATCATTGGAAAGAATGATTATCAGTATAAATATAAGAAAATTAACAAGGAAAATAAAGACAATAAAAATTCTAAAGCTACTTGTTATGAATGAAAGAAATATGGATATATCAGGCCTTATTTTCAAAAGAATAAGGGGAAATATATAAATGAAAGAAATTATAAAAGGAATCAGAAAAATTACTAAAAGATAAAATGAAAGAATCTATTAAAGGAAAATGACTCCTAGATTTATAGTGGTGGAGATTCATTATATGAATCCTTAGACAATGAAAATTCTGCTCTCAATAGGAGTCTCTCGATAAGCTCTTGGAAGGCAGGAAAGAGTTCATGAAAATGAAGGCGACTATTTCAGATCTCATAAAGAAGAAAAATGAGAAAGAAAAGGAAAATAAATTAACTCTTTGATCTCTTGTTGTATTATTTTAAAATCCTTAAATGAACTTTTGTATCATCTATATACTTTTGATTGAATGTCTTCCATTTTTTGGATGAATGTTTTTTCATCAATTTTTTAGATGATAAAATACTTTATATATTTGTATATTTTGTCTCTTAAAAACTTCTTCAAGTATTATAAGAACATCCCTATTCCTTTTTGAATGTCATAAAGGGGGAGAATTCTTTATAAAAAAGTAGAATGTATTATATAGGGGGAGAATATATTTGAAAGGGGGAGAAATTATCATAAAACGGAAAATAGAAGAATAACAATTACAAAAGGAAGATTACTTTTAGTAAGGGGAGAATTTTACTATAGAATAAAATCCTTAAGGACTTTGTTTCTAAGGGGGAGGTTATTCATATTTAAATCATATTTAGAAGAGTTTTAAAATTCACAGGGAGAAAAGTATAAGTTTTCACTTCTGAATACAATGTTTATTTAGTTTTTTAATTATTTATTTGTTTTAACTTGTGGTTTGTGATTTCTAAAAATAGGGAGATTTTTGATTCAAAAGTATTATTTTTTACTTTTCTACTCCTTTTTGTATTGTAAATCACAAAAATATTTTTTTTCAAAATGAATTCATATTTTCTATCATGTTTACTTTAAGGATTTTTGTTTTACCTTTTATTATTATGATTTTATTCTTGCATACGATTATTATCGTACCATGATTATTGTACCCATGATTATCATCCTGACCCCAGATATGATTTTCATTGTACTCATAGATTACGATTCCCATTGGACTTTCCGATTATGATTTTTATCATACAAACCATTTAATATTTTATTGAAAAGTTAAATCGTACTCACTATATTTACAAAAATCATTGTACTCATTTACTTTTCACTTTTGTATTTTATCATAAGAGCTAAATTCATTTTGGTCTCACTTTATCGTATCCAACAAATAGTATTATATAGAAAGAAAAACCTTTTAATCAAAATGGTTTCATGTATTCTATTTTGATATACATTATAAAATGATGTCATTGTTTTAGTTACAAGATGATCATTGGAGTGCCAAGTGTCCATGTACCTATGAATTTTCAGGGTAAAATATGACCATTGGTGGAAAATATGACTGTTGGAGACAATGCCTATAAATAATAGGTCATTTGGAGGAGCTCATAATTTTTGGAAGAACCGATACTCTATAAGAGCTCTACCAAAAATTTATTTGTATGAAATCCTTATAGTGATCAAGTTGTGAACAGCTTGTTCAACACACTTATAATATTCAATAGCTTTGTCCTTATTTATGAGACACTGATCATTGGCGATTAGAATCATGGGATTTTAGGAATAGGATAATATACATGCTAATCTTCTACGGATAGAGGGATTCCAAGTCTAGGAAGACATAGGTGTTGATTACCTTCTTAATCGAGGGTTTGCGGGGATAATAAGATAGAAGCTGATCATCACATCGAGGACTTACCCTGGTGTGGGTAAGAAATACTTTCTTGAAAGTATAAATCAAGGGACCTTTATCCAAGGTTATTGGATACCCTTCTATTTGGTTTAAAAGAATTGTATTCTTTTACAATTTTTTTGTAATGTAATAGAAAGTGAATTGTTTTATATATTCATTTTTTTATTTATAATTTTGATTTTCATAACCAATATACTTACAATACTTTAGTAGTATACTCTGATTAATATCATTTCTAATTATGATCACAGTGATTACAATATTTTTAATTAATCAATACAATTCAGTACACTTTATGATTTAGTCATTGTATTGTTTTACTCTGATCATCATAACCATTGTGATTATGATATTTTACACACTTACTCTGTTTAAATCATTTCAATCGTGAATATGATTAATTTCATTTATGACCTATGGATTAAATTATCTAAATCAATCTGATTACAATACTTTAGTATCCAGGCCCAGGGCCTTGTCTGATTAATTTTTTAATACATTCAGAGGTATGTTGAATTGAATTAGTTTAAATTATTTTAAACTTAATACTTTAGGGAGGAAAATGAAATGTTTTTAAACATACAATTCACCCCCTCTCTTGTATTGGTCCATCTACATATACATTACAATCCAACATATACCTCTAGAAATTTATCAAATAGTGTGATATCTACTTGGTTATGTCTTGTGGTCATTTTTTATCATGGTTTAATTATGATTAATCAATATAAAACATAAATCTAGCAATATTAACAGATTATTCAATGAGGCTAATAATTTATTTACCAATTTCCTTGATATTTCATGAACATGGAAATAATGATTAAAGTAAGATTATGTTGATTTTTACCTATTTTTATCCACTTCCAATTGGTATCTTGATACAAAAAACCTATTCATAATTAAATGGTAAAATCAAAATGATAATTAAAAAGGGGTTTTTATAAATATAATTTATTAGACTTGAGAAAAGGAATCATAAAATATGAAATCTTGGAATGCCTTTTTTCTATGGTCTTGGATTCCCATTGGAATATTATGATGAAATTAAATTACCTTAATTTCATTGTGTGTGTGATCTAGAAATTAGAAAATTATTTTTAATTTTTTTATTTTGAACTTAAAATATTTGGGATCATTGATAAGCAATGGGATTGGATCCCCGGGCTACAATGATGGTTGATTTTGATGATTGTGGGGTAAATTATGATACACATAATAGAATATTCGAGATTACACTAGGGTGGTTGGGATGAGTTAATTGTTGGGATTTATCATCGATATACTCATCCTTGATTCTTTTAAATGGTTGGTTGGATGAGTTATATATGATGGGTTTCCAACTTATTAACACATCATAACTATATGAATTCCAAGTGCATCACTATTGTGGTAATTTATGATGAGTCGTAGAGTATCCATAATTTACGAAATGTAAATGAATTAATAAATGAAACTGGTATGGTTCGTGGGGAGTATAGTTTATGATGACATACTTGAGAATATAAGCAGGATAATTATGTTTCTAATGACACTTTATTTATAATAACTAAAATTTTAATCTAGGAAATAAATACATATTGATTTTAATTAATTAATTGAATATAAATAGTTAATGATGAACCTTAATTCCTGTACATGTTTGAAATATAGATAGTAAAAGTGGTAGGTGGGTGTCTAGTAAGACAATAACATTTGATCAGTTAAGGCTGGGTAGCTTCCCTTAGTGTGGTGGAGTTTGATATTGGTTGGGAAACTGGAACCCAATGGTTTGGGGGTGGGGAGTATTTTTCCAAAATATAATATAGAGAGGGAACATATTATTAACTTATCACCCTACCTTATTTCCACTTGGATGTAAATTATGTGTGGGAATATCTCAAGCTATAATGGATTAGAGTATAGGATGTTTTCTTATCCTTATAATGATGTATCTCATTTTTATTGTACATTTATGTGTAGGCTATAATGACTTTAGGAATATAACATATATGTATTTTATTAATTTGGATAGAGATTCCCATGTGTGTACCTGCATGGGATGTGCTAGCATGCAGCATAATGCATATGCATAAGCTATAGTGGCTTATGGACATACACTTGGTTATAAATGAGATGATTATTATGATTAGGTTGTGTCAAGATACATAGGAAGTAGGATGGTTGTGATATGATTATAGAAGATACAGAATAAAATATTTAAGGGTTGAGAACATAATGTTAGGGACTATGGAATTAGAGTAAAAAACTAGTTAGGAAGTGGAAGAAGTGTACCTTCATTTATATATATTATTTAGATATAGAATAATTTATTTTTATGCATTACTTGGTGAGTGGGCCATGGTTAAAATTAGAAAATATCTTTATCTATTTATTAAAAGAGTTATATTTACTCATTTATCCACTGTGATTTAGTATTTTTCTTTAAATATTTGTATGATGGGTTTCTCAGAGGATCCAACAGATTGTACAACTTATTCTTACCCTACATATCAATATTTGTTTCTAGGACCACATGTGTTGGTTGGTCATGGAGTAAGAAATTACTATATTTAGTAGTTTTTAGGGGTTTTTGGGGATTCATGGTCACTGTTAGAATTTTTTTGGGTATATTTTAGTTGTTTCAGTTCTTACATGACATTACATGCATTGATATTTCTTCTTTATTTATTTATTATATTGCTTGATGGTTTACATATTATCTCTTATTCCCTAAATTAATATTGAGGGTAATTCCTCCCATGTGAGTGACTTATATGTCATTGGTTTCTAGTCTCCAACCCACAACCTATTATTGGCAGGTTTTAATGTTCATTATCTCCAATTATTCACTACCAGCTTAATAGGGGTACCTTTGGAGGGAGGGGTTTGTGCTAGTTAAAACAAAAATCTATAAATTTAATCCATGTATACAAGGAAAAATAGTGATAATATAATAAGTTACATTACAATGAGTTTATTTTAATTCATATTTAAGTTTCATCTTCTTTATTCTTGAGTACTTTTTATGGTAATATTTTTTCTTCTATGAAATTTCAACTGAGAACTTCATTTTATGATGTTTTTAGTATAAATATCTTAGACATTATTCTTTGAATTTTTCTTTTTTTTATCCATATTTATTGAAGTGATTTTAAATTGTGGAATTATAATCATAAAATACCTTAATATTAGAGAAAATATGTGTGAAAAGATATATCTTGATAACCCTTATGTTTGATGAAGTCCTTGTGTGGTCTTATAGTAGATCCATTGATCAAAGAGGACCATGGGGATAATTGTTTTTGTTACTTTTGATGAAATTTTAGTCAAAAATAATTTAGGTTTTCAACTTAAATATTTTTATAGGTCTACCATGAAGTAAAATTCATGTCATAGGTACAAAACATTGTATTATATCTATAAATCCCAATTCTAAATGAGGATTCTACCTTTGAATTGAAATCATTTTGGTAATTAATATACTCTTTAGTTTTTTAAGGATTTACATCCTTCACTACATGAATATTTACCACATTTGGGTTATTATCTAATTGGTTTATTTTAATTTATTTTCTATAAGTATATATATTAAATTTTTTGTATTATTTTCCATTATGACTACTCCTTTAAATCATCCATTTTTTTAACATCTGATTAATGTTTTTCAATAAATTAAAATTTTAATATACTACACACTATGATCTGATAAAATTGTGCAACATCCAATAAACATAATGGTTAAGTCATATTAATTTTAAATGTTATGATTTAATATTAATCCACCCCTCCATATTGAATTATATTTACATTCCACACATTCTTTTTTTGAACTAACACTTGATATTAGAGCTTGTAACTTTATTTTGTTTGATACACATGACATTAGATCCTAAATATATTTGGATATGGATATTATTTATATTTTTTATAAAAACAACACATGTTTTTAGAACTAATCTATTGACCTATTTATCATTGATTTGTTTCATCTCAACTTATAGCATTTTCTATACACAATCACTTATAATAGAATGGATTTTTTTTATTAATACAAACTAACTTCCCATATGGACATTATAAATTTATATTATATGATAGCCACCAATCTTTTATGGTTCATACTATGAATAGTGTAGTGGATTGATGAATAATTTTTTATAAACATTCTTGCTAACTATCTTCTTGTGATGATAAGAAATTATATAATTTCACTAAAAGAATTATCAACATTTACTCATGATGAAATACTAGAGTATCAAGAAAACTATAAATATTGTAACCCATTTATTTCATCACTAATGTTGAATATATACATTAAAATTTCATCATGTGGGATATATGCTAAAAATATTTAATAATCTAAAGATTACCCAATTTATAATATTCAATGTTTTGAGACTTCAAGGGCTATATTTAGATTTTATTACCTTGTTTTTTATTTTCTTCTAGAAGAATTAGTGTTGTGGATGCATTAAAGAATTGGAAAAATTATTAATGGAAACTATTCATTAGTTGAGTAGGAAGATATTGATGAACATGTTGTGGAAAAATTTATTGATATTATATATATGGTATGGTAATCTATGAGAATGTATATAGATGAAACAATTATTTTGAAGAAGCTAAGTCTTGATGATCTATTGAAGAAATTAATGTGACAAATGAATCAAATAACGAGTGAAATTGAGAAGGATATTAGAAATCCTATAATTGGATACATTTCAAATTATATTTTTTAATATCTGCTTATTGTATTTTAAATTACACTTCTATTAATAAATAAAAACAATAATTAGACGTTATCAATTTGGAAGATAGTAATGATGAACATGATCAAAAGGTGAGGTTGATGGATAATATTATTTAGAAATAATAACTTCTACAATGATTATTTAGATAATATAAATGATATTTAATAAAAAATTAGTCTTCATACACCATTTTTTATGAGTGAAAAAAATAAGGACATATTAGGTCTGAATTTCCTTAGTTTATGAAAATGGGTAATGGTGGAAAATCATTGAAGTTGAGAGAATGAACGGTTTTCTAAGAAACTAATGATTTGTGATGTCTCAATAAGGATCTACCATCCAATAATAGTAATTATTCATGGGATGATGATAGTTTTATGACTATTTCATTTTTTAAATACTCCTTTTAATGTTCTTTTCTTAATGGGGAATGAAACTCCTAACAAACTCACTCAATTTTATTTTAATGAAAATGTTTATTTTTCATCAGATAATAAAAATAGTTCCACATAAATGGAAGATGAGGATTATATTCCATTTTTTTAAGAAATTAATAGGTATATATCCTTCTATAAAATGGAAAAAAAATATTGTGGAATGACCATAATTATTATAGGGAGAGTATTTTTGAACTAAATGATTGGTTTTTAATATTTATTTTAATTATTCAAAACATTATTCAAAACTAGATAATTTAAATTTTAAAATTTCTAATCTAACGAACATTAAATTAAAAACATTTTAATGATATCTCTGAAATTAAGAGAGAAATTACTAATCTATATTCCAAATTAAATACTAAAATTGTTTCAATGATATCATATGGTGATGGGAATGAAAATTTTATGATGAAATAGAAAACTAAAAGTTTTAAGAGATTATTTAATAATTTTACAACTAGAAATAATTCATTTAAGAAATCATATAATCAACTAAACATCCAAACATGGATATAAAACAACTGAAAGATTTATTTATTATAATAACTATTTTTTACAATTTAATGAAACTTTCCATAAATTGTGTTATAGAGTAGGACATTGGAGGAAATATTATTCATTGAAAAATGTTCAATAACTCTAACAACAAAAGTCTTATATTTAAATAGATCTCGTAGCTATAAAACATATAAGGTCTGGATATATGTTTTTCCCTAAATGTATATTTTGTAACATTAACATACCTTTGAAAAATTGAGTAAGAAACTGAAAGTCTTAAATAGTAAAGAATACATGATAAGTACCAACCGCTGAAAGATATCATAAAAGGACATCGGTTGTTCTCGACATATAATTAGAGAAAATTACATCATTTAAAACTTATAAAAAGTGAAGGGTGGATAATTCAATCTTTTAAACCATGTTTATTTATCTAGGTACAATTAAATTTTGAATTTAATTTATCTTCTAAGACTTATTCAAAACATCATTAGCATTATCTAACTACAAAATGAAGGTTACCCTATAAATATTTAGAAAAAATGTACTATTAAAATATCAGATAGAGTGTGAACTTTATCTACCAATATGCATGATAATATTTACATAATTTACTTTTAGGACCTTAGTATTTATAATCAACATTTTATTAGTGTTGTATAAGATATTTCATGTGTTTGTAATATGATATCTCAACATTTTAACATCTATAAATTAGCTAGGATATCTAGGAAAGCTCTAGTCAGGATTTTTCTATAACATAAATTTAAATTTTCCAATTTGTTTGATCCTATAAAATTTTGAAAGAAACACAAGTCATGTTTAATTCCATCGGTGAAGTATCAACATTTTTTTTCTTACAATTAGTTCAAATAGATCATTTTGGTATAATACGAACCACACCTATTAGAGGAAAACATATTATGTATGTACAAGTTGATTATTATAGTAGAGATATTTGGATCTATATTATATGACATGAATTTTAAGAACTATCTATTTTTAATAGTTTAATTTCTCATGTTAAATAGAAGAAAATATTAAATAGTAATTTTTTGTAATGATCAATGAAGATAGTTTTTAAACTCTAGTTATGAAACTTATGTAGTGAAAAAGGAACCTCCTCTAAATTCTCTGTATCAGGAACTCTAAAACATAACAAAATTGTTGAATGAAGGAATCAAAACCTTCAATAAATTTTCCAAATAAGACTATGTCAATATTTTTTAGATATGTACTTATGGGTGGAAACCATGACTATAACCCATCACATAGTAATTAATGTTTTATTTCATCCATTATTTAAAAAAAATTATGAATTGTGGACAAGAAGAAAACATAAAATCAGTTACATCATATTTTTTTGATGAAAAGTGTTCATTCTAAATAATAAATAAAATAATCATAAATTTGATAAAAAATATGATAAAGGAATATTTCATGGTTATTCCATCAATTTTTTTCATAACAATATTTCAAAAAATGAAAACATACTATTGAAAAAAAACATACATGTCATGTTTGAAAAAATTGAAACTTGTTTTGACATAAAGAATCTAAATGTTACACATCAAGATTTCATTTTTTAGTCCCCTATTGTCTAGTTATATGATGATGAAACAAATCTATTGGATGTTTACATAATAGAATAATAAATAAATAAATAAATAATTCTAGAAGTTAGAATAAAATACGTAATCCCCAAATAGATATTTATCCACATTCGTTTTTTACATAAAAACCATATGATCATAAGTAATCATATGTTTTAAGACATCATTGGTAGTGCATAATAACAAATAAGAACTTGATGTTCCCTTACAAAGAAATGTGAACATCATTCATTTCTATCCCAATTTAAACCTAATATGGTAGTGAATAATTTATGAGACTATAGTTGGATATTTATAATGAAGGATTAAATAAATATATTTGATTGGAATGAGGGTTGGATACTGTTTGAGTGTGCACATAATTTTATAGTTATAGGAGTAAAATTGGACTTTTAGAATAAATATGATGAAAATTGTTTTAATCTTTGTAATAATTTAGGACTATTTTCTGAGGATCATAACATAGATGTGATACTAGATTATGATGTGGGATGACATGTATCTCCTGAAATCTACTTGAAACCTTCACATATTACCATCATATAGATGAGGTGTGATAGTGAAACTTTGTAAAAACCTATATCCCTCAATATTTTTTCTTCATGGATCCTATATATACAATATGATAATACACCTCTTATGGTGTGGAATAATCTCTATTTAATTAATTAAATAAAATATCATATTTACCTTCCACAACACATCCATGAAAATAATTATTTACGGCACAAAAAATTTATATGTTCTGATCTCCCTACCGCTTCTTCTAAGTCACACCATTTTTAGCCACAATGCTTCTAAAATGTGACTCAACATATATAAATGTATGAAATATTATAGTGAACATTATTTGTAATGTACCCATCCTAGTGCTCCCTCATGTGAGGAAGTTGGGAGGGTTATGTGACCTCATGTATGACTCCCTGTATGCTAGAGGTGGATGATTAGAAGTGAGGCTGTAAGGAACATAGATGGGAAACTATACCCTCTAGTATAGAGTTTTAAGAACAATGAAAATAATATAAATAATCATTAGGAAAACATATAAGAATAAATTAAAAACCAAACAATCCAAATAATAATAATAAAATGTAATGTCATTTTGGAGGTATCTAAAAGATATGCTGAATTTCATACAAATAAAATACTAACAGACTTGATGAAAGAATCCAAAAACATGATCATAAACCCTATGTTAGTCTCATATCCATGATCCAACCCATCTAATAATCAATCCACCAATGTAGTTCCCATTTCCTTTTTCCAAACTTGCATCCATGAAATCTTCATAGGTACCAAAAGATAACCCAGACAATGTTTGAGTATGAATCAATATGTGACAACAAAGGATTTATAAACAAATTCAGTATAAGAATATAGTGCATGCAATGAAGTTATAAAAATGGGTATTATTTTAATAAATTGATACTACTCATAAAATAATTCCACTGAACCTTGGGATCCAATATAGAACCCTAGGTCATCAAAACCTACTTCAGCTCCATATCAGATGTCTTTTTATAGAGCTAGATCCTTCAATATCAGTATGAATTACCCTAAACCACTTTCATATTATCCAGATTCAAGATTAATTTCCAATATAATACCTCAAGTAACTAAATTGGGCCTAGAATTTATATAACCACTTACATATTCCCATTGAGTGCACCGTTAAGGGGGAATTAACCTTCTCAATGGGCATAGACTTCCTAAAACCACATACATCTTCCCTTAGTGTGAACCTCCAAGGGGAAAATAACCTTTTTATTAGGAATTTAATTTCTAGAAAAACTTATTTCTTCCCATGGAATGCACCAACAAGGGGAATTTAATCATATCATATCAAATGATGGATTGGAATTTATTAGGATGAATCACTGGGGGAACATCTAAGGAAACATTGAAGCAATCCCTCATACCTCAAGTCATTATTCATCAAGTATTTAAAGATAGTTTCATATCATATACTACCGTTGTATTCTCTTATCTAGGATGAATAACTCATTGTATACATCAATCAGGTCAAAAATGATATCATAATATATATTAGTGCATTCCAAGAAAATAAACAAGAGTGGATAAGAAACAATTATATCACAGAATAACAACATATATGCTTGTTACTCAGAGATTAACTCTATGTTTTTTTCTTAAATTCTATAAGGAATTTCATCCTGCAATTTTACACATCCCCCTCAATGGGATAGTCCATAAACATGTCTGACACATAACTTAAAGGTATTTCCCATGTACATGATGAATGAATCATATAACACATCCCCCTCATGGGGTAGTCCATATTGATAAACCTAATCCATCAAATATAAAATATAGGGGAATAACACATTCAGTACATTGATATGGGATGATAGATCAAACATCACATCATGTCAATGATGAGTCATAAACATAAAAAATCCACATTCAAGTAAACAAAAATAATAGGTTTCATGAGGATACACATGCACACCACATGCAATAAAACATCAAGATTATGTATCATGGGTCTACACAATCATTCCAAATAATTATTCTAATAACCCGTATAAAATATGTGGTAATGATACGGTCCACATACCTTAGGTTCAATGATGCTTTAGTGACAAAGATCATTGTTTGAGTCTAATTACACCACTCTGAAACCTATAAACATCCCTGATCCACCAAAAAAAGATTATAGGGTCAATAGTGAAGAGAAACCACAACAAAAATGTATGTAAAGATCATAGATACTAGATAATATCTACTAATTATAATGGTTTAGTTCTAAATGATGTACATATTCCAAGACTCTAGTTCTGGGGGATGATTATTTCAACAAAAAAACAATTATATTGTTATACCTTCACACAAACATTTTATTTGATCAATAAATCAATAATCTAATGGTATTTATCAATAAAAAAGAAGATATAATTTATATATTTCAAGATAGAACTCATCGTATTGGGAACCATGGGATCAAACCAATTTCCAAGAATTGAAGGTAGTAGAACAAAGGAGATGAGAAAACCCAAAATCATCAGAAGAGATTTCCTAGGGTGTTGGGGGTTGAGGGAGGCCTTATAGAGTAATAAAAATGAATATGGGTTGTATTTTCAAAAATAAACATGATATAACATGGTGGGATTACTAGGACCTGAGTGGTGCCACTGGCTAGATGATGTATGCTTAGAAAAAGTACTTATGCCTTATAATCTCACTAGCATGTTGGTGTCTATCCATTATCTAGAAAATGGGATCTATAATCTTGTTGTAGATCCTATAGACTCCACCAACTGGCTGGGGAAGCTTCTATATCTTTTTAAGCCACAATACCATCCATCGTCTTATCTCTTTCTGATTTCAACCTCTTGAACACATTTAATATGACTCAAAGTACATCAAAACATACTAAAAAAGATATGAAAAAACTTAAATGAGACATACCTTAAATATAGGGTGCCTCGCACCATAGGTTATTATACACACTAGGGTTACATATCATACTAATTATTTTCCACATAGTCCAAAACATTTTCTTTCAGTGAAATTTTTCTCCACTCACACGCTCTCTGGGAAACGTACAAGGAGGTTACCCATCCTAACACTACTCTAGAACAATCTCTCTTAACTATGTAGTTCTAATCAAGTAGGCTCCTGAAATGAAAGGTTCACCTAGTTGACATGGTTAGTAACATTTGTTCATTTATGTCTCACTTTTTAAGGGGTGTTGCAGGGGTTCCATCTCATTGTTACCATAGTGGGAAACATGGAAACCATGCTTCTTACTATCTAATGAACCACTACTGTTCTCTATCATTGAATCCACATTCCTAGAACCTTAGTATTCCCATAGGTTCCCCTTAGATATGAGGGCCCGATTCACCACCTATTCAAGGATTAGAAGAAGAAAAACATTCTCCTAAAATCATATAGAATAGATGAGTTCATCCTCAAAACACATATCCCTCATCAACACATCCCCTTGAAATATTTGGGAAAACAACTGTAAATCAATAACATGAGTGTCATCAGCCTTTGCTGACATTACTCCCTACTTTAGGTTCATAAAATACCCATGAAAATTATCCCTTAGGGTCTCAAGAAATAAATAGTTAATTAAAAATTTTTGTAAATCCTTCTTGGTTATACATACATGTTAGTCTACCTATACCAAGACACCCCACCATCTCTTCATTTTTCCTTAAATCATATACATCACAGGCTTTACCCTCATTTCTGGGGGTGTCTCTAGAACATTAAAAAAATAATGTGTTGACTCTGCCCAATGATAAACAACTAGGGGATCCCCCTCTCTATGGAACAATGGAAGATTAACTAACCTAAACTCACTATTATGATTATAAATCATAGGTGTGACCCATGGATCCTCTATCTCTATTGACTATATAACTCAAAAAAAATTTCTCTCAAAGATGAACATCTATTGCTAAAACTAGTGTTATAAAAGGATCTGGTCTAACCAACCCTATAGAATACTCATCACCACCCTATTATTCTCAATTGAAGGATTTCAAGGAGAATTTTTTCTACAATTCTAAACACACAACTCAAAACACATTACTATAGTAGTTTTTGATATCACAGTTTAATGAAATTGATAAAATCCATAACTCCATTTTAATCTCTACATCTTATATCACATGATTATTGTAACTCAAAAACTATAAATAAATCCATCTACCGATATATAGGTCCATCAATGTATACACATAAATTCCACATCATATGTATAGTATCCTTATAATTTCACCTTTACATTTTACCAAAGTCAGAGTCTTCACAATTGAGGCTTGGTTAAATGTATTTTATTTACAAGATATAGTGAAAATGAATTTTAATCTGTAATTTAAAATTTATTTAACTAGTGCATTGTAATAATAAAGATAAATAATAATTTTATAACTTTTCATCCACCTCATGTATCAGTTAACTAATATTCCACCACAAATTTATAAGGGAAACCCTATATGAATTATTGATGGAATTTTATATAATCATACCTATGGTATTGGGAAAGTAACCAATCAATGTAAATAATATATGAATCGAATTTTCCATGTATGATGAATTAAATCATACCACCTTATCATTCCGGAAAAGTTATAAAAATCTCATAAATTATATATTCAAAATCCAATACGTCATTCTAGGAAAAAAAATTCAACGATAATAATGGAATAAAAAACTAGTATCCCATCCCCAGAAATGTGGTCTTTTCTTATACATGGGTTTGTCACTCTATGGCATGTATTATGTACCAAGTTCTAACAATTCATTATCTCTTATCTACCCTACCCAATTAGTTAAACAAATTAATGAACTTTGATACAACTTTGTAATGTCCCTCGACTTAAAACCACTGATTGATGTCTTTGATAGAGTTTCTACATGACCTCTAAATTATCATCCCATTCATCAGATGATTTAAAATTATAGCAAGGGTATATGGGGTTAAAATACAGAGACAATTCCATCATATCTAAATGAAATAAAATTATAAATAATAAAAAATCATACACATGTAGATAAAGCAGTACACAGTCTTCACGGAAAATGAAAATAAATGAATATAACACATGCTATATCAAAATAGTGGATATATAATGTCAAGTGTTCATACATCTAAATAAGATCATATACACCAATATCCTAAAAAAATACATGGAAAAAAATTAGGAAACACCACAAAAAATATTCCCATGTCCTAGACAGATACCAAATAACTTACTACATGATAATTATCTCTCTTTAAGCATCAACAATAGAGTGATTCCCCATGTCCTATCTTACAACCATGAAGTATTCTTGGGTATCAAATGATGGCCTAATTAGGGTGTGAGTATGAACCAGTGGTATATCACCAAGAACATCTAAATAACATCTATTCTGAGTTTATAGTGTATATTGAAGTCTATAATAAAATAAAGGATATAAAATAAAAGCCCATATATATCCTTAGGTTCCATTGTAATACTCGGGATCCATCATGCCTACCTCAACTAGTTTTGGATGTCTCTTATTAGAGTAACCCATAGAAGAATAAATAGATCCATGGAGCATATACATGGCATTCAAAACTAATAATATAATTTCATATCAAATTAGAGTGTACAAGGAATTATAATCTAGTAGTAATCATCTAAATCCAAGGAAACTATTCAAGGAATTCCAAATTAATATTCATTAGATGAATACAAGGAGTGTGACCAAGGCATTAGAAAAAAATAGTCATAATCTAAATATAAGTAGTATTTCTAATTCATTACAAACTAATAGTTTACCCATTTATCACCTCATTTAATTTAGTTATTTATGGGATTTTACAATATGAATGTACACCAAATCCTAGAGTACATCTTGAGAATACCCTACACAAACACAATATCATTTACTTAAGTCTAAGGCTTCCTTAAGGCTATATATGAATTCTAATTTAATTTAACAGGTCATGAAAAACCCATGATATAAAACTTTTCTAGTCCGTACTCTCCAACAGACTACTCATGGCTTATAGAGATGTCCAATTTCAGAAAATTGGTTCATACTATAATTATTTGCAATATAAGAAAAGCATGGGGTATGTTCACATGACCACACATATGACACATTATATATAAAATGAGACATTTGGGGATATCTTAAAAAACACCTACCATATACTCAAAGATGTTAACTCTTCCAATACCAACCAAAACTTTTTATTCCAAATGGTGGAAAATGATGAAGTTGATGACCAATTGAAACTAGGGGAAAATATAAATACACTACATGTGATCTCTTTCCAATAAAAGAAAATGGGAATTGTCAAAAGTGGATTGATAACCTTTCCATAGTATTTAAATCACAATGAACTATGATTTATTATTCTATGAATTAAGAGAGAGAAAACAACCTAGCTATTATAAAAATGAGATCCCTCATTGAGGAGGTTCAATTTCATTATAAAAAGTGGTGAAATAGGGTTAAAACAACCCAAATGAAGTGGAAAAAATAGAATATTACACTTTTAATAAGGTTCACCATGCCTCACCAGGGAAACCTCCATGGTGTAGATATCATCATGGTCTATGCTAAAATTCCAAAAAAAACTAGCCTCAACATTTTTTTCTATTCCATGGGTGAAATTCCCAATGAAATTCCCTTATCAGGTATTTCACCCTCCCAATTTGCCACAGCTGGAACTCTTATCCAAAACAGAAAATGGATGGGTACAATAGAGCATCGATTCCATATTTCACTCTCTGGTCCCCTATCACATAGGCCTCCAACACACCTCTATAAACACCCAGTAAGAGAGTTTTGTGTCACTCATGTTTTACTAGTGAACCTCTTGAGAACCACCGACAACAAAACACCCAGTATGGGAATTTGTTTCATCATAACCTAATCCAAATGGCCATGAGTTAACCAAAACAACTAATATGAGGTGGAACCATGGTGAGGGACTCCATCTTTATTTCACACAAGTTTCATCTTATGGAAACAGGGGAAGCCACATAGTTTGAAGTTATGTATGTTCAGAAAAAATAACCCATTTGAGGATACAACATATTATGGGAAGACTTAGTGAGTTTCTATATGATTCAGGTACCTCTCATGCCTCCAAACCACTTCTTAATCCACCTTAAACTCTAAGAACACCTTAAGAACCACTATGAATTCCCCAAAAAAACCAAGGCACGTAAACTAAAAAAAACACAAGGATTGGAATAAAATTAAATGGGCTAATACCTTAAAATAAGTTAGAATTTATATAATAAAGTATTATATGAAAATATTATCGGATTATAATGATTGGAAATTTAAATGATTGTAAATTCTATAGTTATTTTTCTTAAAGGTTTCAATTATATAAAATTTGTATAAATAGAGGAGTGATCAGTAAATGTAATGATCGACGGGGAATAGAGGTTCATACTTCCAGGTTCTAAAATTCCAATAAGTCAAAGTGGAGATATTGTAATATTAAATTTTTTAATGTTGATGTAGAAGAGAAATGATTCTATAAGTAAATTTACTATAGGTTATGAAAATTATAGTCTTGAATGTTTTTTTGCCTAAAAATTGAAAATGTGTTGATTCTAAATGTTCTAATGGATTGTTAAGAAATCATACATTTTGTGTTGATTCAACCTGGATGAAACAGATCATTCTCATTTCATGATCAAGTATATTTTAGACTGGAGAGATATAATAAAAGTATATTTCATCATAATTATATCCAAATATATATATTGGTTAATAGAATATGCCTTTATAACATTTGTAATTGTTAGATAAATGATGAAACCTTCTCTTTTTTAGCCACACCATTATATTTGTGATACAATATGTGTCTCGGAGTCCTCCCCAACAATATAAAGACGTGGTTAACCACATTGGCTATGAAATTTATAAATATATTGTGTTCCCTATATAACTTTTTATTTATATTTCATATGAGTTTTTTAGAATAAAATATTTATAGGATCTAGAAATTGACATGTCATTGAGGATAACTTCAAGAAGGTAATTATAAAAGAGTTACCTTGATCTAACAACCCCTTAATCATTGTTACATCATATTCCTAGGTACATGAATAATAATATCAAATAAAATTACTTATTATATATTTTTTATTCTTATGAATATACACCATTATGATTTTTTTAATATATTATTAATCATATATTACTCATTCTCTTTAATTATACACTTTTGAGGAGAATTTACTATATCAGTGTAAGAGTTCCATATTCTTCCATTTAAATAACTATTTGGTATTATTTTCATGTAGTTTATGATCACTTATCCATTCCATTTTGATTATTTAGATTTATTTTAGTTTATAGTATACTCGTTATTTGCTATCTTAACCTTTCCATATGTCGTTATCATACCAAAGTAATATTTCCCAATTCTGATTATTTGGTTATGTTTTCTTTTTATATATTATTTAATATAATTTAATGATTTTATATTAATTTTATTATCATTAATTTTTTATATTATGGATGTGAGATCACCCATTCCCTGCCATCAATCCATTTTAATGGGCCCTTGTAATGCCTATGTAAGTGTTTCCCTTTCCATTCACTTAATTTTTTATTTATAATTAATTTATTATAAAAAAATATAAACATCATTTTCATATAATTTCATTATTATATTTCCATCTATTTTACATTAAATTAATATATAATTATTTATATATTACTTATTCCCCCTCATTTTTCCTTTCTAATAGGACATTGGGTTTTTAAAGCAGTGATTCTCAATCAACATGTAATATCCATGTCATTAAATTAATATAATTTTATCAAATTACATCATTCATATTATTTATTTAAATTGAAAATGAATTTAGTTTCATTTGAAGATATAAACATAGAATATATATTCATAATTTTTTAACTAGAAGGAGAATTTTGGCTTTATAGAATTATAATAAATTCATTATCTCCTATTCAAAAAGTATGAAATTATTAATTATATTGACATTATTATTGAATCCATTTGTATTATTATATTGAATAATGTTATTTATTTATATTTTTAATTCATGTATCATAATGTCATTTTTAATAGTAATTATAATTGATTTATAAAATAACCTTGATAGTATAAATATTTTTTTTAGAAATTAAGTTTTATTTGATACCTTATTATAGTTATCTAGAGTTATATTTTTATATCAACATTTTAATAATAAATTTAATTATATTTTTAATATTTTACATAGTATTATACATGCTTTAAAAATGATATTGTTGTGGTATATAACCATATAAAATAAGAAAATAATTTTTACTAACTTACCTCATTTTATGTGCATAATTTAATCTAATAAATTGATAAATAATATTTTCCCAATAAAATAATATTGTATTAGTAATTTTAAATATATATTATAATTCATTTAATATTTTAATCATTTTTTTCATATTCTATGTGGCTAATTTATAACTCTAAAAAGTATCGTTTAGATTGTTTTATAAAAAGTAATATTATGATTTATTAACTATATTCATAGAAATGTTTCATTTTTAATATTTATATTTAAATATAGTCTTATTATCCTAAATGTATATTATATTTTGATATGGTAGTCGTTATAATAATAAAATGGTCTTCGATAATAAATTATTAAAATAATATATCCATTTCATTGTAATAAGTGTATCTTACTAAATATTTTTTTTAAACACAGACTTTTCCAAAATATAAGATTAATTTATCAAAATATATATCTTTTTGGGAATAATATTTTCAAAATGATCATAGGATCATTTTTTTAGATATTTAATTAAAGGATGATTTTGTGGTGAATAGTGGAAAATGAAAACTTTAGTATAATATATGTTTTATGATATTACAATGATATAAACATTTTTCAAAAACTTATAACACATTTTTCATGATAATAAATTTTTTATTTGGGTTTAATAATGCATTTAAATAAAATATACTTAATTATAAAATGTATAAATAAATTCTCAATATTGTTTGTATATTATATATGTAACTATATTTGATTCATTACATAGTATATATATTATTTACAATGTGTAATTCTATTTTTGATGTCATAAAATTTCAAACAGACCTATATATGTTTATCATATAATAATAAATATCTTATTAATCAACATTATTCATAGTTTTGATCCTGAATAATAAAATAAGAAATATGTTATTCAAGGTTACCCCACTAAATTTTTAAACAAATACCATCCCTCCTCCCCTCACTCATCACATATAAAACTCTTTATTTTTCATTATATATTATGGTATCTAGCTCTAAACTCCCCATGAAACATTACTAAGGCCATAATATAGCTAAAATACCCTCTTATAAAGGCTATAGACTCAATTTGGTAGGGGTAACTGAAAGAACATGGTAAGGGTTTCAATGTATCTCATTTCATTCTTATACTTGGGGATGTTTACATGAGGAACTTACCACTCTTGTTAGTCTATGATGACTAAATATTAATGTTATTAACATACCTTTAATGATTTATCAATTTGAAATTTCTCATAACTCTCATCAAAACCTTTTTATAAGATATTACAATGTTAAAATATGGGTTTTAAAATTTAGTCATTTACCATATAGTTCCCCTATTCCCCCTTTCGATAACATATTTATTTTTTAATAATAAATTTGAAATGGACGTATAATTATATTTTAATGATTTAATAAATCTTAGATATTTATTAGTTTTCTATTATTTTAAAATTAATTTATAGATATCATTAACTAGTGGTTGTTTTATACTACATAAGTTAACTATGCTATAGTTTCACAAAATCTTTTCAGAGATATTCATTAAAAAAATTATAATGATAAAATACGACATTAATAATAAAATGAAATACTATTTTTCACCCCCAAAATTTAGTTTTCTAATTATTTTATTTAATTATTTTCTCATAATATTTTCTACTAGTTTTTTGGATGAACCTGCTTGAAATCTAGAGCATTTAAAATGTTTTCTCTTATTGCATGTTTTGGGGAATATGATTGTTGCATGGCTTACCAAACTATTTCAGAGACCCTTATTTAGTTTCCATTTTGTGTATGGTTTATTTTTATAATTTAGAATAAATATATTGAAAACAATTGAATTGAATACTTTATAGTTACATTTTATGTGAATGGTTAATGTGAACAGGTAGTGCATGGTTTGCGGAAAACTGTGAAGGTCATAGTGGAAACTGAGTGGGTCATAGTGGAAACCATGAAAGTGGCCCTTTTGAATTTTATAGTTCCCATATTGGTAATAGTTGGAAGAAACTAGGGGATAATCCTATGAGGGCCCACATTTTATAATAGAGGGGATTATATAATTGGTTCATAGTTTGGTAAAATGTGAGACAAAACCATACAGATTTACTAGAATATAAAATGTTTAAAATTAATCTTATACACCTCTTTAAATTAAATCCCTCAACCCTCTATTCTTTCTCCATTTGGCTCAAATGTCCTATGACTCTCTTCCCCTTATATTTACCTCTCTTTTATTGCGATTTCTTAATGTTCCATCAAGAATTTGGATCAATTTATAATGGTAATCACCTATAGTTATCTTCTCCTAATATTTTCCTTATTATTTATATTTTATCATGCCTTGGTGAGGTTATGGAAACCTAGTTCATCCCATTACTAAATTTATTAAATTGGAGGTTTCATGATTTAATAGTGCGGTTGGGTTCTTGGGTAGTTATTATTGACTTATATGGATTGATTATTACCTCACTTGGTGGAAGCGATGTGTTGATATACACTTCCCCTTCTATTAGAAATTAAATTTATAAATCATGATTACTTTCATGTTTAAATTCATGAATTAGATATAATATGATAGTATTAAACTAGCACCCAAACTTGGAAATTACACAACATAAAATGTTAATTCCTTCAATTAAGTAGTGTGTGGGGAATAAGAAGAGGGAGTGAGCCATGGTATTTAGTATGTTTCCCCTAAACATTGTAAAGGTAGTGATCCATAGAATGGAATGATCATGACTAAACTTGAATTCATCATACATGAGTATAGAGGATTTTGGTCATTGATACATCATGAGGTTTATTCTTAGATGTAGCATAGTGTAGCTGAGCCATGTAATGTTGGTTGGATTTGCTGAAGTAAGAAGATTATGGATTTGAGAGTTCATGATTTATTTTGATAGTGATTGTATTAAAGTGTTAACTTTGTAATTTTATGGTGTTTGGGAAGTATTAGAATCTATTGAGTTATTTTTTTAATAATGGAATAATTTTTATGAATGAGACTTCCCCACATCATATAATAGCTCAACTATGTATGAATATTAATCAAGACTGAATGGTGTATAAAAAATACATGATTCATTAGGATTCACTTGAGAATAGTAATTTAGTTAATGCTTTTGAATATAGAATTTGGGATCGGGTTTTTCCCTTATACACTCTATAATATGAAGTGTTCTCGAGTGAAATTTGGTATTTTAGAATTTCTAATCTTAGATGCGCCATTAATTTAGAAAAATGTTCAAGTATTTTCTGAGGGAATCCAAAGTGGTTCCATAGACAAAACATCACATTAGATATTTATCTGACATCCAGGGTCTTCTTAATATAGGAATAGTGTAATTTCAATATAAAGCATTATTAGAGGATTTCATTATTTTGGAGTGTCTATTAGTGTCAGGTAGTTCTTGTTATGTGAAAGGTTCTGAAAAAAAGTAGTGCAGATATGTTCATATAATGGGTGGTTGTAATCTAGGGACACCCCGTACAGTTCAAGGTATGATTTGTGTCCTCCCTTCATAAAACCTCATACTTTACACAGGTCTGAGATATTCCTTCCTCAAACAGTGTTTGAGGGTTAGAGATCTAGGAAAACATCTACCCAGAACTTTATCAGTTGGGGAATATATATTTATGGATATAATCTTTAACTATCTTTATCTACCAAATTGAGTTTATGGAGTTTATACTTGGAATATAAATGGGTCTATCATGGTATTCCTTTATAATGAAAATTTTAACCAACCGTATCATCATTTCTATGTATTTGTTACCCATTGATAAAAATACAATGTCATATATAGCTGGGTAGATAATGTGAGGACCACCATTAGTGGTGAGAAAGATCCACGAGAATTGATTTTTATATTGGATATAAACTCATTATAGATGGAAACATTATTGATGTAATTCTTGTTTTTTATGATAAAGACCTTTTGGGTGTGAATCTCATGAATCCTTGGTCTAATAGTGTCACTATAATTACAAATGAAGACAAAATTTAAATTGAATTATGATATGAGTTTATATAATATTTCTATAACTATTGAATCATTGAAAACCATGAGGTTTCCTGTTCTAGTAATGTCTAAATCAATTAGCTTAAGAATCCAGTTAAATTCAAGGAATTATTTTTTGCAATACCTACTGAGGCAACATATCAAGGAAGGATATAGGGTAGTTTGAAATCCCCTCCCTTGAATAAGGCTGTGAAGGTAAAATAATTCATCTCTAGAAAAAAAGGAAATGTTGGAACTGATATCATACCAAAAACATTTTATAAAAGTGATCCTTATCAGGTGTTGTGCTGGACTGTTCAATAAATATATTATGACAAACCTCATCATGATGAGAAGTAGGAGAAACATTCACAATTAGAAGGAAATCATAGTCACCACCAATTAATGTCTAATTATTCTACCGATTGACTTGTTTAGAAAATAGATCTTGCACATGTTTCACATATTCACCATCCACTATAGGACGCCTTTTATTATTTTCATTATAATTCTCGCATAGAAGTGAAACAACATCCTTCTAAGAAAATACCACAACTAACTCCACTGGTGATCCAGGTGGAGGACCATGCCATTAACACTCTGCATTGATATTCTAGCCTCCCAGACATCACATGAATCATTAATGTTTTTTGTTTGATTGGATGCCTCCACGAGGTGTACATCTTTACAAATATATTGCATGTCAACAACTATAGAAGGGATTAAGTCAAGATGATTTTTTTTCCTTATTATCAATTTACAACTCAATAATTCCAACTAAAGAGGCCAAATTAGAGTCAATTCCAAGAGCCTCCTCATTGAGAGATGATCCAATAGTATCAGAATCCTGTGAAACTTGTTGGACTTCCTTAGCAATCTTGTCAGGCTAGAGGTCTCCCACCATCATACTGAGCCCTGCAATGGACAGGTTATGGCTCTTACCCTTTTCTTTATTAGGGCCTCTTCTATATGAGAGGTCATCATGACCCTTTAATTTACACTTTCCAAGGACTATTGATCTGTTTCATTTAGATGAGAAGTGACCAAATAGATCAGAGGTGAACAAATTGCAATGCAGCATACCAGTTATTTCATCATTTTGTTTCATTTAGTTATTTAAGCAATTAATTTATATAATATCACATGGTTTACAAAACACCAGTATTAATGTTATATTCATACCAATAGAAATATAATATTACATGGTTTAAAACCCATCATTTATCATATTATATGTAGACCATAAAAAATATTATATGCATACCATAAAAAACACCAATAATCATGTTAGATTGCATGGGAGTTGTAAGATATTAAATTTGATGGTATGAATATAAATAAAATGTGTTGCCAATATAAAATTGAAACAAACAAGAAATTAATAATAAAGTTGGGTATGAAGATGAAACTATTTTAGTACTTAAAACAAATTGTCGTGAGGTTTCATTAGAATTCATATCATGTAAGATAATGAAATGTACATTCATGCCCCAAAAATAACTATACATGTTATGAAAAATGGGTTTTATTGACCTACTCAGTTCTTTTGAGGATTTCTCCTCCAAATCCTTTTTTTTTATTTTCAATAAACTACTTTATGGTGAAGTGGGAATGATACAATAAAACCATTATGTGAAAAGTACACCAACCATAAAAAAATTCCAAAGAAAAAGAGAACCAGATATAACATCATTACATTTTCAGATATGGTACCTGCACAATCTTCATCCCTATTCCAGTACACCACTTTCAGCTACAGTTAATCTCCCGGAAGTAGTATTGAAAATAATCACTCAATGGAATTGCATCCTTATCCTATCTAATATTTTCAAATTCCAAATCCAAAAAACTCTTATCCATTATACTTTCCAAAAAACCTCTAAACTTAGATATATTTTAGTCACTTTATAATTTGGTTCTGCCACATGGAATTAATGCTAGATGAACACCAGTTCATAATATTATACTGATACTCTCAATGTGATACTAATCTCAAATACATCAGATGTAGACAACACAATCATTCATTCGAGGATTACACAAACAACCTCATGCATAATCACACAAGGCATTATTGTAGTTAATTGAAGTTATGTTAATCATTTGCTATTTAAGGGAAACAACAACCGAAAAATTCACTGGATGCCCACACATTTCACATGATACTGAATTTCTCATCCAAATCCTTGTGTACAACACTCCATAAATTAGTGTATTAAATTATATTTTCTCACAAAAAACTTTCGTTAATTATTAGAGAGAATATAATGTAAATTTTAAACTAAAAAAACTAATTATAAATTCAATTTGTTCAATAGATTTTAACTAATTTATTTAATTCCTTTGAAACTTTTTTTGTAATTTATATTGTTAACTAGATATCTTTAGTAACAAACAAGGCATTCTATTAGATACCCACAATAAAACCAACATGAAACAAAATTCTACGGTCGAGAGTGGTATACACATTACCTTAACTACTCCAATAGCTTCTACAACACCTGTAGCTCCAAGAAGGTGTCCATTCATGGACTTTTTAGAATTAACATTTATCTGCAAACATCAAACATGACTTAGAAAAAATACATTAAAGAAAAAAGGGTCAAAAGTGGATCAGGGAGAACATAAATTATGTGGTACACACAGTAATTTGATAATGTTTGATCTGTCATGTTACCCTAGGATTCTGGCCAAAGCAATAAATTAGAGCTTCATAATCTATTAGGTCATCCATCAGTGTCAATTAATCATGTGTATTTACATAATTAACACCGCATCTCGAAACCCTGGACTAGAATACGTCTTCCTAAATGAAAATATTGATGCCCATCCCTAATAGTAGAACACATATATTAAGATAAAAATGAATGAAAAATATCAGCATTGATTCAAAATTTTGCAATTATTTTGTTATACATAATCTCAAAAAAAATCACTTTCATTCTAAGTGAGGTTGAGATCTATGGTATCTCCCCTATTTTCAACCTGGACACCAGACCCATTAACAGCCCCCAACATGCATGTAGTGTCATATGAAAGAAGATCCATTTGAAGAGGTTAAAATTAAAAAAAAAAAATTTGTCAAGCATGATTTGTTTTTGATAATTTTTATATATTTTTTACTTTCCAATATTCAAGAAATATTCATTTCAAATCATATTTTAGCTTTTTGGCCTCATATAGTTTTTTACTGGACACAAGCTTTGGGTCAGACAACAAACTGGTTCAAGAAATCTCTTGTTGTTGAACCTGTGAAAGGGAACCTGAGATTGAGTGGATATTCTACATTTAGATAGGATGGAGGTTTCCAACTTCCATGTGAATATGTAGATGTTACTTTCATATTGTTCATCTCTTTGCATATGGTGTTTTTGTAAACCTCAATATTTGGCTACTTTTGGTATGAGAGGATCCATTCTAATAGAAACAGAAAATGTGTGAGGGAATGTATGGAAAATAATTCACATTATCACATTTTAAACTAGTAATATTAACATTATTTTATCACAATGTGAAGTATTTTTTCAATAATTGTGGAAAAAGTAAACTAACAAGATACCTCACATTGAGAATTTTTTCATAAAATACTTCACGTTGTGATATATTAAAACATTAATATGATTTATAGTGTTTTTCAGATAATACTTCATATAATATCACACTGTATAAAAAACACCAGTAATTAATATGCACATATATAGAAGAAATAAGGATCACATATACACTACTACATAGCAAATAATATCATCAAATGCTTTTAAGCCTGGTAACAAGATCACAAATCTGTAAAAGATGCCTCTTGATAAAATGATCTCAATTCATTAGAAATAAAGTCCCCCTTCGAATAAATAGAAAATTATAATTTAAAAAATTCCCATTAAAGCATTCTGAGACACTAAATATCTACCATGAGGTTCAACATATCATACATGAAATCATCATTAACCAAACCCACACAACATCAAAAATCCAATGACCCATCTAACATAACATAACAATGTCCCAGTGCATGATCAAGTTCAAACAATACATCAAAAACCATATAAAATATGAAGGAAAATACCTCAAGATTTACCATCATACACCCAACGCTTCACCAAAGAACACATACTATGGAAAATGTGTTCCTCCGAAACAAAATCAAGAGATCGATTGTAGGACACTGCCATCAGTGAACTTCCATGATTTAGAAAGAAACCATCATATTCTTGACATTATAAATCCATCCATTATTATTGTCTACCATCCATACATGAATTTTTTCCAATAAATTTAAGTTTATAATGTAGATAACCCTTCAATAAGTTTTAATGTATATTTTCTATCTTATTAAGATTCAAGTGAGGAGAACAAGTTTGAGGAAAGTATTCATTTGGAAAATGGAGCTTTCGAATCATTGATGATGATTCCTGTTGACCAATATAGACATTGTGTGGGCCTGTAAACTCCATTCAAGCAACCAAAAACACATTCCCAAATCTCACTTACCTAAAATGTTGGTGGGAGAAAAGAATCTGAGAAGGAAACTCATGTCATTGTAGACATGAGGGAATTCATGGGTAGACTTCCAAATGTTATCCACCACAAGGTCATGCACATCATACCAGTCACCTTGGAATTAAAAGATTACTTCCTACCATCACTTATATACATGGAGATGGAAAGTATACAAGCTTTTTTTATTAATGCTGGATTAGGCTGGCTTTACCATTAGTTTTATATGATGGTGTGCTATTATAATATCGTTTTACTACTGATCGAGTTTTCCTAGGATAAGATATTCTCATTTCAATCCATGAGTGAAATTAGAGATGATGTGATGTCGACCAATATCATATCCAAATCTTCACTGCACTTCCTGCACTTCCCTTAGCTATGAATTGTGTGGTCATGAAGCATCCATGCAACCACTGAGATATTTTCTTCACTCAAGGAAAAATTTGGATGAACTTGATGAATCAAGGGCGATGAGGGTCAGAATACCCATGGAATATGTCATTGTGTAAAATGATGTGAGGGTATAGAATTATAACATGTCAGTGGTTGCATTCTTAGATGACTTTTGGGGGTTATGGATTCAAACTACCTGGTGATAATGCATGGGTGTAAAAGATTTTTAGAACTCACACTTCTCCTTGTGGGGAAGTAGGGTGAGCTGATGGGTGGTCAAAAATCATATCGTACTTTGAGGGAGTTCTTGGATTCCAAGTATCCTGCCATTCTCTAATGAGGAGTTAGTTTTAGTGTTCATCTCAATGTTGTCGAATATTTGGGAGGTGTGATTTGTGTAAATTATGGGGAACTAATATAAGCAACATTTCAAAAATTAATTTTACTTATTAAAAAATATCAAACAAAGAACATACCTCTCTGTATAGTAGTGGGATATCATTATAGAACTAACCTATTTGATAAAATAATACAATTTTATATAGAGTAGTTTAATAACATCCAATAACATACCTAATTGTTACATATTAATGATGAGAGACACATAAAGTGTATTATACTTGCATCAAAAATGAAAGTGAATTAAGATAAAATTTCATTCAATTGGAAGTTCATATAGAATATTCATACAAAAAATGTATATAAACCATGGAAATGCATTAGGTAATGCATATTGAAAATAGATCCAATAAATTCATATAAAAAAAATAAATACTAAAAATCAAAAATTAAAAGAGAGAGAATATATAGAATGGGAAAACATTTTCATAGCACAATCAAGAACATACCTCTATCTATAGTAGTGGGGTATTGTTCCAGAATAAACCTATTAGAAAAACAATTAAATTCAATATGTAGTGTAATAACATCCAATAACATACCTAATTCTTACAGCTTGATAATTAGAGACACATAAAGTATATTATACTTACATCGAAACTGAAATTGAATTAAAATAAATTTTCATTAAATTGGAAGTCCATATAGAATCTTCATACCAGAAATGCATACAAAATAGGGAAATTCATTAATTAATTCATATTGAAAACACATCCAATAAATTCATATGAATAAAACTATAGACTAAAAATCTAAAATGAAAAGATAGATCAAATGTATAATGGGAAATCATTTGATTAGAGTTACCAAAATAGAGTGAAAAATTAGAAAACAAAAACTCTAAATGAAAAGTAAGAATGAAATTGAAAATAAATTAGTATGTATAAGGAATCAGTTTTCAAGAACATACCATTACAACTTTTACAGTCACTAAAAAATATTAAATTCATGGAATTCAATAACATAGTAGTGTTATATCATTATATTAAAAACCTATTCAAGAAAATAATGAAATTATATACAAAAGCATCTATATAGAAAAAGAATCATCTTTTAATAAATTATGTCAAATAGAAAAGGCACTTATTTAAAATTTATAATAATTGGTTTGAAAAAGAAAAAAATGTTATTTTTCTAAATAAAACTAACTTAAATTTCTAAAAAAGGCCTCTTAATAATGTCATAGGAAGGCAATAATTTAAAATTTAAATAAGATATCTAGAATGGGTTATTATAATTAGTTTTCAATAAATTATTTCAAAAAAGAATAAGTGATATATGCAATTTTCGTAATGTGTTTTCAAACAAACCCTTACCTTCTTCAGACATACATAGCATTTTCATCTTATTCAAATTCAATACATGGAATTGCCATCTTGTTAAAATTAAATACATTGATCAGATCCTGAAATTATGAAAGAAAATTCTATGAAGTGTGAACATTTGAGAAGAGGATTTTTACACAATACCTATGAATTTATGCACCACATAATGATAAGGGGCAGTGGTATTTCTGGCAATGTGATTGTATTTAAAAATCCTTGATAGGCCCCAAACGTCTATCCACTTCCAACATGGTAGGTACCGTCCTCTGCCATCCACAAACAATGACAGGATCAAAAATCAAAGATAAAAAATAAACAATGATTCCAAGAAAGTATTAATCATTATTAAGCATAATTTATTTATTTGAAGAATGTGAGAAATGAATTGTGAGATAACAAAGATTCAAAAAATAATTCAAAATTATTGAAAAATAAAAGTATTTGTTTTTGTTTGAAGTAAATCATGTCATTTATAATTATAAACATGCTTTATTTCATGCTGAACATTCTTCATTTGGCCAGATCACACTTGAAGTAGTAAGAAAATATATTAAATCAAGTGGAATAAGGATTCTATTGCGACTGTTTACAAATTGGGGGAAATTTTTAATTAACAATAGCTTAATTTAAATACATAATATTTCTACTAAATGATAAGACATGAATGAATGATTAATTCCATCACTTGGTAAAGATAAGGGGCCATGTACTCTTCCTCATTAAAGAATAAGGCTTTGAGGGAGGTTAAATCTCCAATCGATAAGGGAATGTTTACAACCACATGGGTACTACTTAGATATAGAACTTTTAATCTTCTAGGGTCAGGGAGTTAGAAAATAGAATCATCCCAAATGAAATTCATGTTCAAAAATAATGTGTTCTTATTCCAAGGCATATCAAATAAACCTACACTATGAAAATCATTTCATGAATATGATTAAATTTGGATGGAAAATTTTACAATATTATTATAAAAGGAGAGAAAATGAGTTTTGCAGCTCAAAAAATCCTAGTGAACCCAGTGGATCTCTGAGAATGTGACCGCCCAATCGAGCCTGGCTAGAAAACAGAGAAGCATGGTTTTTTCAAGCCTTTGGAACCCAAAAAAAAGAGGATCCACCCACATAGACTGATAGGTTCAGGTTTTATAGGAAATTTTGTGCCTTTTTAATGCAAGAGACTTTGTTGAAAATGAATCGAGGGAACATGGTCCTCCTAAAGTAAATCTAGGGTTCTGATTTTTTATCACACAAGGCTGAATCTTAGGTCTTCAAAAATGTTGAACAAAAATAGTGCCTGGGGGGTAGATCAGGTTCATGGGAGAAGGATTACAAGCCTTCCGGTCATCATGGATGAAGGTTTGGGAGTTACAGGCAGTGATATAGATGAACACAAATACAAAGAATAGAGAAAATCATAACTAATTAGTAGGAGTGTTCCAAACAGTGGAAATTTAGGGATTTGGAAGATTATAAAAAATAATTAGGGGATAGAATGGGAAAATAGAGTCGGAGGAGGGATATGAGATTTGAGGAAAGGGTTTTTGTAGAGCCTAACCTTAATTGATGTGGGAGATGAGATTGGAAGAGTAGGAAATCGATATTGGAGGTAGAAGAAACACTTGTTGAAGGTGGAGGCAGATTCAGAGGTCACAGAAAAGTCAAAGAAGAATTCGGAGGTGGAGACGGAGGTTGATGCATTGGAGGAGTCATAGGGGTATGAGGAGGTTGATGCGTAGGAAGAGGAGAAGGAAGAGGTCGTTGTGGAGGAGGAGGTGAAGGACAATGTGGGGGAGGTGGAGATGGAGGCGGATACGGAGCCAGAGGCAGAGAGGGGAGCCTGGGAGGATGGGGAACCAGAGGCAAGATAGAGGTGGAGAGGGTAAGACTTGAGGAGATGGGAATCAGGAGGTTTGGGAGGGGATGGAGGGAAATATAGTAACCAAAAAGAAAAGTGAGGTAGCTACAGTAGCAAAACAGATGAGGTGATGACACATGGAGGAAAAAATACACGCTATAGTATAGATATTGGATGTGTTGAATATTATTTGGAAAGGAAACTAGGTTTTTACTTTATTTCCATTGAATAAAAAAGTGTTTACATTTTAATAGTTTTTCTTAAAACTATTTTACTTGAAAATGAACACCATAAGTTTGACAAAATTCCTAATTGGTAATTGTAAATTAATTTTTATATTTCAATTTTTATGGTCTTGAAAAACGTTTTTCTATTATTTTTTGAATCTATTATGGTGTCCATTATACTATAAAAAGTGTCAATATAGTTTTTTAATAAATGATTGAAAGTTATAGTTATCACTTTAAAATAAAATTTTCTTCATGAATGTTCCCTTGGAATATGCATCTAGATTTTCTTATTTAAAAAATGGATGGGAGTTCCCCTGGTATAAGATGAATTTATTATATTGATGATTTTTTTCATAAGAAGTTATTCCTAAGTGAGGTTATCAGGGGTGAGGCATGCATATGGTTTCTAAATTGTGTATTTGGATTTGTATTTATATCCATATTTTGTCTAAAATTTGTTAGTGGCTCACCCTTTATTATACATCATGGTAAATCAAGAGTATCTAGTATATCTTCTTAGAACACATGTTATACTAGTTTTGGATCATGCTATTACTAGTGGAATCTAGTATATTTTTAATCCTATTTTGGGAATATCCCATCAGTTAGGCCAGTTAGGGAATGACTAAGTGTTAGGGGTGTTATATTGAGCAATTCATACCGATCTGGATAGATAATGTTATAGTATGATGTAGTTTTTTCCTAAATATATGAGGTTTCTTCAATCATTGGTATATGACTATATTGTATTTGAAATGTTTCCTTTATTTCTATTGTAATTATATATCAATCTATTTAAATTTACCATAATATTTTGTTTCTATTGTTATTGTTTTTGTGATTATTTCTTCTGGTTGACTTTGTATTTCTTTTGTAACATGAAATCAATGACTTCATATTTGGAATATGGATTGGAACATTTTTCTTTAATTTTTATCAAATCTTCAAAAGAATGTCTCTTATAAATTTTTTTTTAACTCCATATCTGAAATTGTGTTATGTTAATGAAAAAGGGAAACATATAGTTATTGAATTTTTATATAAAAATATAATCCTATATTTATTAAATTCTATTTTAAACTAACTTGAAATAGATCTTTAATTTAAATTCAATGTGTGGGGTATAGTTTATTTTGGAACACCTACTATGTTTTCTTGATCATGACTATATATATATTAGTTCCAGGTTTAGAATTGGGTCACTCATGGAGAATTTTTGGTACTGTGGTTGGATGGTAACTTGTAGAGTTATGTGGTGACTATGTTTAGTATTGTATTAGCTTCATCAATAATTTTTTGCATCATCCAAGTTGGTTAACCATATATCAAATTCTAAATTTAGTTTTGTATATTACTTCAGATAGAGGCTAATTCATTTTTTATTCAATGTTTATTTTTTCATATTTATAAAACTATTTATTTCATTTGAAATGGGTCTCTAACGTATTGAGTGTTCATGAAGGACATATGGAAGGAATATCCATGTTAAATTTTATTCTTCTAGAAAAAATTATTCCTATTGGTTATAATTTTAATCCTTGGTTTATGTCACCAGCCCAGGGGATTTGGAAACACCACTTGGAAAAATCACATGCCTACTCGAGTGCCCAGATCAGGGGTGTCTTGGAGTTGGTTCATTAAATTTTTTTATCAGAGCACCCTTTGTTATTTGGGTGTGTCTGGTAAACTAGATTTAAGTATCACAAACCCCTCCCCACAAAGTGTACCACTCCTGGGCCAGAAATGTGAGAATGGAGATAATGATCCCTGAGTCTTGCCTCCAGTAGGCCCTAAGTTGGGGACTAGCATCAAGGGTATAGTAAACACACAAATGGGAGGTATTACCCTCTAAGAGAACACATGTAGAAGATAGAGATAAGATAGACACCAAACAAATCCAACTCAGAACTGGAATATAAAAGAAACCCAAGTACATATATGAAATGTCATGCAAAATTACTACAACTGGAAGGGAAAACTGCAATTACCCAAAAGAAAATAAAAACAACAGCAACCACAAGCCCAACCAGCTCCTGCAACCCCAAGCTAGTAGAAACCAGCTTGATCTCCAACCTGCTCCAAGTGACCTAAAAAATAGTTTATATTTACATTGGGTGAGTATACCATTATACTCAGTATGATCCTCCCTGAAGCCTCTCATGCAAAAGTAAAGAAAGCATGCTAAAGCATAGTAAAAAAAAGTGAAACTAACTTGTCACCTAAACAGGTATACTAAGTTCCCAATCTCACCATGGATACTCTCACCAAGTAATGCATACAAGAATATAGCATATAGTAAAGACTATCAAGGGTACCCCTCTACTACTTCCCCTCTATTTTTCCGCTTTTCCCCAACATCACACGTCCTAAGCATCTCTCTCCAAAAAGTATTGGCCGCAGACACCTGGGAAAAGCACCACAATCTACACCTCGTGCACCACAATGGCTTGCCCATAGAAACCTGGGAAATGCACCACACCATCCTCAAAACCAAAGTAACCAGGTTGTTTCAGGGATCCACCATAGCTCTCATAATGTGTATCATACATTGGGTATTATACCTCAAGACAATACAGCCCATACACTGAGTAAGGATCCTCAAGACATCACAACCTATACATGTCACACCTATAACAGTCCATAGGATACTATATCAAGAATATGTGTGTGTGAATAACCACAAGACATTACAACCCTCTACACACATATTTTGGGAAAACTAACCATTGTGCCTAATGGCACAAATATCTACCAAGAGAAGAGAGAGGAGCCAAAGGGGGTAGTCAGCCATTTATCCTCCCACCGGAATGTTGGGGAAAACACCCCCAGGGCTCAAAATCCCCGGGTTGTCAGTTGCTCTTACTGAAAGGGTGGAGTAGCGTATAGAAATACAAAAATTACAGAATATATTTTAACTCATAACAACACTATGGGCATAACCTAGTCTTAGACACAACTGTATCTAACATCTCTCGGACTCCGGGCTGCCACTTATAAGACTAGGTATCCTATAAGAACACAACCATTTAAAGAGCTTTATTAGATTGCTTCATTCCCTTTTTATCAATTCCACTATACGTTAATTAATTATTTAGACATTAATTAACCATGAAAAAATCCACATTAAATTTAATTAGAAACACACCCAAAGTCAACTTCTCCTTCAATAGTTTTCAACCTCTTCATTATGTTTCAGCGAAAACCAACCCCATGGGTTAACACCATTTATTCAAAAATTCATTATAGAATTACTTTCCTATATTCCCAAGCATTCTAGAAAATCATTATATTCTACTAAACACAAGGGGGCTCAACACAGTGAGTAGATATACTACCCGTAGAGTCTTTTCTACTTATAGCAAGAGTGTAGACCCATCCTCCCTTGAGAAGCTAGACACAAAAAGAACGTGGCATACCCCATGTGTCTTTGCCTCCTTCGGAACAAGGGTTAGAAAGACCAGCTGCCTTGAGCTGTGGGGAAAATTAAAGTAGATAAACAATCAAAGAACCCGCAAGTATCTAACAATCACATCCAACCCATTCCATCATCCTAGGTGTCCTCCCCAACACCCACATTCATAAACCGATACATCTCGCCACTCTAGGCATCATCTACTACCACAACCAAAAGGCCTCCATTCCTCCACATATAACCACAACCATCTAGGATCACATCACAACACAAGTAGCAGGAAAACAACATCACATAAATAGGGATCTTGTCCCTTTAACAATCAAGAGGGTAACTCAGAACCCTTTAAGGAATTATCAAACAATCAGATCCTTAAACCATCTTGAATTAACAGGTTTATAATCCGTTGGTTTCAAAATCGAAAACCTTACCAGTAAGCTATCACAAAAGATTAATCATGCTTACTATGCCAATTTGATTAACATCAAATTACAACAAGAACTAGATTCGTTTTCATGCCTCTTTATGTTTATCCAAACAATTATCAATTAATCCCAGTTTACGTTTTTTACCGATTTCCATTAAGAACAATAACTAAGCGAAGCAGTCATATGTATCACACTATCTAAACAAAAAAGAGGCAATAGAATACGATCGATACAATTCCTTTATCCGGTTCAAAGTATTTATTATGTCAATTCCATTATCATACAGTGTGATTAAACATTCTAACAATATAGTTGCACGTAAAAGAAAGAGAAGCAACGAATCCCCTACCTCAAACAGTTCCTCACGTTCTGTATCTGCACCACATGTCACCATCCTCCTTTCGTGACAAATGCATCCACCCGAGGATTCCACGATAGGAAAACACCAACCAAACCCCAAGAAAAACCCCATTAGAAGCATGAAGGTTACATTCTATAACATGGAGTGGAGAAACATAAGGAGATGATCCCAAAGGAATGATGATAAAACATACCTTATATCGAAGATTGACTGATACAGATCGATTGCATCAAAATAGAGCGGAACCAATCTAAGGAGTAAAGTTTGATTATGAAACCCCTACAGGAAGGATTGAAATGTTCTAGCGTCTCATAGATGAGAACAAAGAGGAAGAAAAAGGGAGGAATATATCTCGCCCCTTTTGAAGATTTAATGGGGAGACAGTTTAAGATATGCTTAATTCCCCATTAAAATAGGATCACATTAACCCATGTGGTTTGACCAAGTAAAAACATGTTGAGCCATAGGAATAATCAATATAGGATTTATGGCCTTTGAATCGTCCTTAAGAGTCCTTAAAATAAGGCTATAAATGCATTTTACGTCAAAGGAAACGTCAAAAGGGGAAAAACTGTAGGAAGCCGGAAACACTGTTCACCTACCATTACTATACACCTAAAGTTACTATACACCTACCTTTACTATACACCTACCAATATATGAAACCGATCTGTGAAACCGATCTATGAAACCGATCTATGAAACCGATCTGTGAAACACTATACATCTACCGTTACTTTACACCAACCGATCTGTGAAACCGATATGTGAAACTGGTCTGTGAAATCGATCTGTGAACCATTGTACACCCACAATTACTGTACACCTACCGTTACTGTACACCTACTGATCTATGAAACTGATCTGCGAAACCGATCTATGAAACCGATCTATGAAATGGATTTGTGAAACCGATCTCTGAAACCGATCTGTGAAACATTATACACCTACCGTTACTGTACACCTACCGATAGAACAAATCATAAAACTGGAAACACTATTCAAAGAACTGGAAATTTGGAAAATTGTTGGGGATAAGTCACCTTTCCCTCCCAGAACACCTCAAACACCACATTTTCACAAAGTTATGGACTAGAGAGGTCTCGGACATGACATCAGATACCTCTCAAAACATTCTCGTCCTTGATAATTCAAAACCAACTTAGAAGAAAAGAGGGGTCCGAAAAACCACCCCGTAAGATACCTCTCAGGGGAAAACCACCCTGAGTTGTTCAAAAGCTAAAACAAAACCATGATATCTGAGAGAAATTGAACAAAAATTCCATATCCAAACAATTTAAGCATAACATCACATCAAAGGTATATAAAAGAAAGGATCAAAGAAAACCCAGCACAACAACTTAAAATAGCTCTGGGTACTGGACACGCATCTGTGACTCATGTTCCAAGGTACTCTCCTCCATGCCACCATGTCACCACAAGACATGAACTAAGGGGATAGAACGCCCACACAACACCTTCTCCTTGTGGTCTTGAATCTCCACAAGTCACTCCTCAAAGGTTTCATCATCATCAACATCGATCTCTCCCCAATCGATGACGTGAGAGTCATCATGAAGATAATGACAGAGTTTTGATACATGGAAGACATCATGTATCTGACTCATTTGTGGGGGAAGTGCTACACAATACACCACATCTCCAACATGATCTAACACCTCGAAAGTCCCAACAGACCTGGGAGAAAGATTACTTCCACGACCAACCTTCGATTCCCATGACGGGGAGTCACCTTCAGAAACACATGATCCCCAACATTAAACTCCAAGGATCTCACCATTTGATCTGCATATGATTTTTGATGATCTTGTGCTGTCTTCATCCTCTCACGAGTCACCTAGACCATCTCTGTTATATTCTGCACTTGTTTCGGTCTGAGAATTGCTGACTCTCCGACCCCAGTCCAACACAACGGAGAACGACAAGGCCGGACATACAAGGATTCAAACGGTGCCATGCCAATGGTGGAGTGAAAACTATTATTTTAATTGAAATCCACCAAGTGTAAGTGCCTCATCCATGAACCTCCAAAATCAAGAACACAAGAGCATAACATGTCTTTAAGAGTCTGGACAGTTTGCTCTGTCTGACCATCCGTTTGAGGATGAGAAGCAGTGCTAAGGAATAGTTGAGAACCAAAAGCATGTTGGAGACCTCTCCACACCCTGGAGGTAAAACATGAATCTTGATAAAAAATTATCTTCCTAGGGACTCCGCGAAGTCTCACCACCTCCTATAGATACTGCCTTGACAAAACTTCAACTGATCTTGACTCCTTGATTGCTATAAAGTGGGACGATTTTGTTAAACGATCCACTACCACCCAAATAACATCATGTACTCCCAGAGCTCAAGGTAAACCAGTAATGAAGTCCATTGATATGTCCTCCCACTTCCACTGAGGAATCTCTAATCTCTGAAGAAGACCACCTGGAACACGGTGTTCAGCCTTCACCTTCTGGCAGACCAAACATCGAGACACAAACTCCGCAACCGCACGCTTCATCCTAGGCCACCAAAACCGACTCTTCAAGGATTGGTACAGCATTTTCACACCAGGATATACTGATAAAGGTGAACTATGGAACTCTTTGAGGACCATCTCGCGCATTTTCAAGGGAACAAAAATCCTTCCAAGATACAACACTCAGTGATGTCCGTCCTCCGACTAACCATCAGTGGCCTCACCACAAACAACTCGGTATCTCCAAACCTCCAACTCTAGATCTCCCAACTGGGAATCTTCCACCTTTTGCACCAGGGATGAATGTACCGTCATCTAAAAAAGACAACCTCTACCCCCAACTTCTCCCATGTCAAGATGCAATGCTAACAGTTCTTCCATTACACTTCATGAATCTCCAGATTCACGCACAGCATCACTACGTGACTTTCGGCTCAGCGCATCAGCTACAACATTCCCTTTTCCAAGTGTATATGATATTCTGAAGTAGTATTACTGTAAGAACTCCATCCACCGACACTGTCGTAAGTTTAAGTCATGCTGGGAGAAAAAATACCTCAAACTCTTATGATCGGTGAAAACCAAAAAGCACTCACTAATGAGGTAATGTCTCCACAAAATCAGAGAAAACACCACAGCTTCCAACTCAAGATCATGGGTGGCATATTTACATTCATAGGGACGTAACTGCCGAGACCCTTAAGAAAAAACTGACCTCTGCTGCATGAGAACACAGTCTAGCCCCATATGTGAAGCATCACAGAAAACATCAAACTGAACTCCCTCAGCTAGAAGACAAAGGACTGGAGCACTTACTAACTTCTTCTTTAGATACTCGAAAGCTGCCTGACACTGATCAGCCCATATGAATTCTGAATCCTTACTAGTCAAAGTTTTTAGAGGGGTCACAACTCGAGAGAAATTGGCTACAAACCTCCTGTAGTATCCGGTGAGACCATAGAAACTTCGCACTTCTGAAACTGTCTTGGGGGATGCCCAAGACACAACTACTTCTATCTATGATGGATCCGCAGCTACTCTCAGCTGGGACACAACATGCTCCAAGAAATGGACATCTCGAGCCCAAAACTCAGACTTTGACAACTTCCCAAACAACTGATGTTGACAAAGAACTCCCAAAATGGCGTGTAGATACTCTACATGCTTCTCTTCAGATGTGGAGTACACAAGGATGTCATCGATGAAAACCACCACAAAATTTTCCAGGTACTCACGGAACACAGCATTCATCAATACCATGAACACATCTAGAGCATTCGTCATGCCGAACGACATTACAATGAACTCATAATGCCCATGATGACAACGGAAATTAGTCTTCAGGATATCCTCATCCTTTACACGCATCTGATGATATCCTGACTGCAAGTCGATCTTTGAGAACCAACTTGCACCCTTTAGTTGATCAAATAAGTCATCAATCCATTGAAGAGGATAGATATCCTTTATTTTCACTTTGTTCAAGCGATGATAATCGACACACAACCACAAACTATCGTTAGCCTTTATCACGAACAAAACGGGTGCACTCCACGGTGACACACTTGTCCGAACAAAACCACACTAAAATAGACCATCAAGCTGTATATGTAGCTCTTGTAACTCATAAGGGGCCATCCTATATGGATACATAGTGATAGGAGACATTCTTGGCTATAGCTCGATCCCAAACTCGATCTCTCGTCGAGGGGGTAATACTACAACCTCTTCTGGAAAGACATCACGGTACTCCTCTACGACCCTAGGAAACACCAACTGCTGAACCTATGAAGAACTCAACATCATCTCAGCCATCATGGATGATAAGTACAAAACACACCTATGACCCATCTGAGGGTCTCGCTCACCAACAAACACCACTGGCTCTCCTTCCGCACTAAGGAAAATGACCTTCTTCCTAAAGCAATCCACAATAGCCTGCATCGAATAAAACCAATCCATGTTGAGGATAACATCATATGGTTATATTCATAAACATAGGAAATCTCCCCAAGAGTGGTGTTTCCCCGACACTAGCTCACAGTCTCTACATACTTCAAAGAAGTCAGCTCGACCTCCAACTGGCATAGTCAATGCCAAGGGCACTGTAAGCCTCTCTACCTCATGTCCCAAAGCATGGACAAGGTTAGGTGATATGAAGGAATGTGTCACTCCTGAATCAAACAAGGCATACACCAAGGTATAAAACAAGCAAAGGTTACCTCGAACAACATCTGTCTCGTCTGGTGATGGAAATGCTAGAGAATGAAGCTGACCACAACCTCCTCCATGGCCTCTCTGACCCTGATGACAACCACCACCATGATCGTGATCTGCTCTCTGAGGATGAGGAGCGTCATGGGGATGTTCTCTACCTACCCCATATACCCCCTGCTGATCTAAATCTAGCGTAACTGGCTACTACTGCCTCGGCTAGAACTGCCTCAACAGAGGAACCTGAAGCATTGCGCCCGATGCACGATGACCGCTCTGAAATGTCAGGCACCCCCGTTGTAGATGGCCTTGACCACCACATGAAAAACAAGCTCCTGATCCCTTACCATAAGCCTGAGAGTTGCTGCATCTGGAGAAATGAGATGTGAAGGGATGGGACGTACCCCCGGCTGAATGGAAACTATTCTGCCTTGAAAATCTGGAACCCCAGAACACATATTTGCTTCGTGAGGAATCATGCTGATTATCCCCTCGTGATGATCCGGTCCTGTCCAAAGTCCTCTTGACAACCTCTACCCTCTCCAGTACCTCAAGATATGTTTTCATCATAAAGGGGGTGACCTGGCGCTAGATCTCTGGATGTAAAGCCTCCTCAAAATGCCTCGCCTTGGCCTCCTCATATGGCAGTAGGTCTGAAGCATATCGTAAAAGGTTCTTGAAATAGATTCCAAAATCTCGAACAGTAGAGCTCCCATGTCGAAGGGTAATAAGCTCCTGGAGAATGGATTCCTTCACTGTCGAAGAAAGAAACATGACTCTAAACTTGTCTCAGAACTCCTCCCATGAGATCACTGACTCCTCATGATCCACAAGGAACAAGGACCACCACTGCCTCACTCCTCCACCCAGCATCGTCACAACCAAGGAAACCCAGTACTCCTTCCGAGCACAAATCGAACTGAAGCCTATCTCGACCTCCTCTAACCAGTATTCTGTGACTGCATTTGAAATAGATCCCTCATACTTCTGCAGACTTTGGCACTGAAACTCTCAGAGTGTCTTCCTCCAATTGTCTTCATCGTTAACCTCTACCCAGTGGCGATCTGCTGGCACATCCTGCTGGGCATCTTATATGCGAGCCCGACGAGGACGTCGACCTGGAGCCATACCTAAAAAATAACAAAAACATAGATCTCCTAAACCCGGAATAGGGATGAATCAACATTAATTAATTAATTGTTTTCCTTTTTTCATTTTAGGTTAACCTATCCCAAGGTCTTCCCATTCAAACACAGGCACAAAGAAAAATGATGCATGATCCTTTCATAAGTCTCTACCCTGCAACTAGTATCACCTTGTTTTGTAGCCATTGTAAACTTAAAGGTCCGTGCATCAGATCATAGTGGGCACTAAATGCCTATGTCTCAGCCGGTCTCCAGTGTTTACCTAACTTGCTAAACATGAATGACATTGTTTCCCTACCAACCCATGTAACCTCACCTGTTCCTAACTCCAAACTCCATCCTATCCCTCAACCAGAGCTCTGATACCACTCTGTCATGACCCCCTCCCCACAAAGTGTACCCCTCCTGGGCCGGCAATGTGAGAAGGGAGATAATGACCCCCAAGTCCCACCTCCAGTTGGCCCTGAGTTGGCGACTAGCACCGAGGGTATAGTAATCACACAAATGGGAGGCATTACCCTCTAAGAGAACACATGCGGAAGAGAGAGATAAGATAGACAAAAAATAACTCCAACTCAGAACTGGAATATAAAAGAAACCCGAGTGTATATATGAAATGTCATGCAAAAGTACTACAACTGGAAGGGAAAAACTGCAAGTACCCAAAAGAAAACAAAATCAGTAGCAACCACAAGCCCGAACAGCTCCTGCAACCCCAAGCTTTTAGAAACCAGCTTGATCTCCAACCTAATCCAAGTGACCTGAAAAACAGTTTATATATTCATAGGGTGAGTATAATAGTATACTCAGTAGGATCCTCCCTGAAGCCTCTTGTGCAAAAGTAAATAAATCATGCTAAAGCACAATGAACAACAAGTGAAACTAACTCTTCACCTAAACAGGTACACTAAGTTCCCAACCTCACCATGGCTACTCTCACCAAGTAACGCATACAAAAATATAGAATATAGTAAAGAATATCAAGGGTACCCCACTACTACTTCCCCACTGGTTTTCCTCTTTGCCCCAACGTCACACGTCATAAGCCTCTCTCTCCAAAAAGGCTTGCCCGCAGACACCTGGGAGAAGCACCACAATCTGCACCTCGTGCACCACAAAGGCTTTCCCACAGACCCGTAGGTGAAGCACCACACCATCCTCACAACCAAAGTAACCAGGTAGTTTTTGGGAGCCACTACAGCTCGCGTAACGTGTATCATATGTCGGGTATTATACATCAAGCCATTACATCCCATGCACTGAGTAAGGATCCTCAAGCCATCACAGCCGATACATGTTACACCTATATTAGTTCATAGGATAATATATCTAGAATATATGTGTGTAAATAACCACAATGCATTACATCCCTATACACACATATAATGGGAAAACTAATTGTTGTGCTTAATAGAACAAGTATCTACCAAGAGAAGAGAGCGGGGCCAAAGGGGGTAGTCAGCCATTCATTCTCCCACCAGAATGTTGGGGAAACCCCCCCCCCCCCCCCCAGGGCTCAGAATCCCAAGGCTGTCAGTTTCCCTTACTAAAAGGGTGGAGAAGTGTATTGAAACACAAAAAGTAAAGAATATATTATAACTCACAACCACACTATGGGCATAACCTAGTCTTAGACACAACTGCAGCCAACATCTCTCAGAATCTGGGCTGCCACTTCTAAGAATAGATATCCTATAAGCACACAAACATTTAAAGAGATTTATTAGATTGATTCATTACCTTTTTATCAATTCCACTATACGTTAATTAATTCTTTATATATTAATTAACCATGAACAAATCCACATTAAATTTCATTATCAACACACCCAAATTCAACTGCTCCTTCAATAGTTTTCAACCTCTTATTTATGTTTCAGAGAACACCAATCCCATGTTTTAACAACATTTATTCAAACATTCATTACTGTATTACTTTCCCATATTCCTAGGCATTATAGAAAATCATTCTATTCTACTAAACACAAGGGGGCTCAACAAGGTGAGTAGATATACTACCCGTCGAGTCTTTTCCACCTATAGCAATAGCATAGACCCATCCTCCCTTGAGAAGATAGACACGGAAAGAATGTGGCATACCTCACCCATCTTCACCTCCTTCGAAAGAAGGGTAAGCAAGACCAACTGCCTTGAGCAGTGGGGAAAAGTAAAGTAGATAAACAATCAATGAACTCGCAAGGCCTGCGGGGCACGTGTGAGTTGGTTAAAGGCGGTGGCGTCCTGACCCCGAGGTTCCGGGTTCGAGTCCTCACAATACAATGCACACTATATGGTAGAAGACCACTCGTGGGACCCTCTACCCTGTTGGGAACTGGCCTAAGCCCAAGGGTTGGCCACCTTGGGCCTCGCTGGGGACGTGCGGCGCACAGGTGGGCTGGCTAGACCAATACCTCTTTACCCAACAACACGTTCTGTGGTTGGGGTTTGGCTTAGTGGTAAGCACCCCGTAATCCTACATGAAAAATAGGGGTTCAAAACCCATGGGGTGTAGGGACTGTAGCAGTACTTTAGAGGTACTATAACAGTGGTGGTACTGTTGATCGGCGGGTACTGTAGCGGTGACAGGATATTGTAGCGGCAGTAGGGCACTGTAGCAGCGGCGTGTACTATAGCTGTCGAGTTACTATTCACAGAGTGGGCCTTAGGCCAAAATATTTGTGCCTATGGGCTCTATAATGGTCTACATGCCCATTGGGCCTTCAGGCTATGTAATGGGTCTCCTTCTGCCCAGTTAAAAGAGGTATTTCTTTACTTTAATATTAAAATGAGGCTTCAGTCCCAACCTTTAAAAAAAGAACCTGCAAGCATCCAACAATCACATCCATCCCATTCTATCATCCTAGGTGTCCTCCCCGACACCCACATACATAAACTGATGCATCTTTCCACTCTAGGCGTCATCTGATGCCACAACCAAAAGGCCTGCATGCCTCCACATATAACCACATCCATCTAAGATCACATCACAACACAAGCTGTAGAAAAACAAAATCATATAAATAGGGATCTTGGCCCTTTAACAATCAAGAGGGTAACTCAGAACCCATTAAGGAATTATCAAACAATTAGATCTTTAAACCATGTTGAATTAACAGGTTTATAATCCATTGGTTCCAAAATCGAAAACCTTACCAGTAAGGTATCACAAAAGATTAATCATGCTTACTGCGCCAATTTGATTAACATAAAATTACAACAAGAACTAGATTCATTTTCATGCCTCTTTATCTTTAGACAAACAATTATCAATTTATACCAGTTTACGTTTTTTACCGATTTCCATCAAGAACAACATCTAAGAAAAGCATGAATAGATATCACACTATCTAGAAAAAAAAGAGGCAATAACATACGATTGATAGAATTACTTTATCCGGTTCAAAGTATTTATTATGTCAATTCCATTATCATCCAGCGGGATTAAACATGCTAAAAATATAGTTTCACTTAAAAGAAAGAGAAGAAACGAATCCCCTACCTCAAACAGTTCTTCACATTCTTTATCCACACCATAGGTCACAATCCTCCTTTCGCGACAACTGCATCCACCCAAGGATGCCACGGTAAGACATCACCAACCAAACCCCAAGAAAAACCCCATTAGAAGCATGGAGGTTACATGCTATAACCTGGAGTGGAGAAACATAAAGAGATGATCTCAAAGGAATGACGATAAAACATACCTTATATCGAAGATTGACTGATTCATCTTGGTTGCATCAAAACAAAACAGAAGAAATCCGAGGAGTAAAGTTTTATTGTGCAACTCCTACGGGAAGGATTAAAAGGTTCTAGCATCTCATATCCGAGAACAAAGAGGAAGAAAAAGGGAGGAAGATATATCATCCCTTTTGAAGATTTAATGGGGCGACAGTTTAAGATACACTTAATTCCCCATTAAAATTGGATCGCATTAACCCATTCGGTTTGACCAAGTAAAAACATCCTGAGCCATATGAATAATCAATATAGGATTTATGGCCTTTGAATTTTCCATAAGAGTACTTAAAATAAGTCTTTAAATGTATTTTACATCAAAGTAAATGTTAAAAGGGGAAAACTGTAGGAAGATGGAAACACTGTTCACCTACCATTACTGTACACCTACCGTTACTATACACCTACCATTACTGTACACCTACCAATCTGTGAAACTAATATGTGAAACCAATCTATGAAACCGATCTGTGAATTTGATCTGTGAAACACTATACACCTATCGTTACTGTACACCTACCGATCTGTGAAACTGATCTATGAAACCGATCTGTGAAACCGATCTGTGAAACCGATCTATGAAACACTGTACACCTATCGTTACTATACTCCTACCATTACTGTAAACCTACCAATCTGTGAAACCAATATGTGAAATCAATCTGTGAAACCGATCTGTGAAACTGATCTGTGAAACCGATCTATGAAACTCTATACACCTACCGTTACTGTACACCTACCGTTATTGTACACCTATCGATAGAACAAATCATAAAACTGGAAACATTGTTCACATAACTGGAAATTTGGAAAAGTGTTGGGGATAAGTCACCTTGAGCTCCCGGAACACCTCCCACACCACATTTTCAAAATGTAATGGACTGGAGAGGTCTGGGAAATTACGTTAAGAATGTTAGACATCAAATCGTAGGAGCAATAATAATCTAACTAACTCTTACTTGCATTGAAACTCAATCCAACATGGTATGTTGGGTTGTATATCTTTAATTTTAATAATTCCTTATTTATTCTAGGATTTTTATCTCTAGGTTTTTTATATTTATGATTTTATACAATTTATATAGGTGATTCAACGGTTTTCTATGTTTTTGAGTTGACAAGGGTGGAAGAATTAGAGGCACACAATTACCCCACATGGTCTAGAAAACCATATGCAGAATGTGAAAATTGTCTTGTTTTCCCTCTAGTGACAGATTCATTATTGGTACACAGTCATCCAAATGGTGTGTCCATATTGAGCATATCCACGACCCCTTTCAAAAAAATAGTCTCATTTTTATCTTGTATTGTTTAGGGTTATTGGAGGATGTTATTTTGTGATAATTTATGGGGATTCACAAATAAAACATTGATTTTGAAGGGAGTAAAGAAAATATATTTAAAAAAATATTAGAGTCATTTTAGGAAATTTCAAAACAAATTGTGATTTGGTATGGAATGAGGGAAACTAGTTTTGAAACAAAAGAGATGAATTTTTTTAATGATGTTGGAATGTTTCTTAAGTGGAAATTATTGGTTTTTTATGATGTTATATAATTATGAAAATAAATTAGAGGTTTTAAAATTTATAAAGAGGATTTATGAAATGTTTTAGACCAAATATTATGTTTTGAAATGTTATAGTAAGCAATATTAAAGGATTTGTAAAATTACACATTGATATTTTTATGTGAAGTTGTGGAATTTATAACGGGGGTTGAAAAAAATTAAAAGAATGAAATGATTTAAAAAATCATAAGTATTTAAATTAATATTTTTGAAATGAAACCTTATTTTTCAAAACATTGGTGTGTAGTTTTGAAATTATTTAAATGCGAACATTGATTTTGTTTGTTACTAGTTACTTATTTCTTAGAGTTTTTAGTTTGAGTTGGAAATCATATTTGATTATATGATATTTGATGTTTATATATATTAATTATTATTATGTTTGTTTTTTATTTTAATCATGCTTCCTAGAATAGTTCTAAGGGGTCATAGTGAGATGGAAACATAGAAATTCTGTTAGATTCATACCTCCCCAAACTCAAGTATAACATTTCTAGTCATTGTTTCTTCCCATACTCTAAGTAGTTTGGTGAATCAAACACTTATTATTCATTTTCTCATGTTAGTAGTTGATGACACGTTGGATGTTTAATTATTTAAAGTTGACTTTATCCAAACCTTACTCTATGAGTGTTCTCATATAATCTATCTCCCTTGTAGATGTGATCAGTGGGGAAATGGTGGTTAAATTTATTTTTAGGGAACAACCTATGGGGGTCATGAACCTAGCTATTTTTCTCTTAGTGAAGTTCCTTTATCTTATGGGGAGAAACTCCTTGTATAGTCTACTGTGATAAAAATTTTAAGATAAGGTATGCTCCAACAATTCTAAATTCTAGTTGTTACCATTTTTGTTTGATATTTATGTGTTTTTGGGTTTTGGGACTCAAAGATGTCCATATAATTTGAGAAATAGCCTAACCAGACATGTTTTATTTTTGGTATGATTATGAGTATCTCTCCTTGAGTTATAAATCGATTATTGTTTTTAATAATCATATTTTGTGAGAGCTGATAGAATAATACTATGGATAATTTACATTTTTTGTGATTCTGGATATTTAACAAGAGGATCTGGGGTTCTCCTCCCTTATTGAGGGTCTCTCACATGGGGAGATGACAGTCCCCATTTGGTGATGTTCTTTTTTGGTTCATTGCATTTGATGCTTGTTTTTTCTTCATTGGATTCTTAGTAGTAATTTATTGGTTTGTGAGAGTTTTTGTTTCGAATAAATTATTAATATAGTAGGGATACCACTATTGATGATCTATTCATTATTGGGTGTCACATGTTTCCTTATGATGTATAGTACTTTATTACCTGACTCGACCCTTGTTTTGATTGGACATTCATTTCATTCGTTATTTATCTTTCTGTTAGCCTATTTTTATACCTTTCTTGATTTTCCATTATGTGAGGTGTTTGGAACTTGTGATAAAATCAACATTTGTGATTGCTTTAAAATTTTTGTTCTGTGGTTGTAATTTTCAAGAGATATTTAAGAGATGAATTGAGTTTTAGAGATGAATTTGGCTCATCTTGGTTATTCTCATGTACTTAATCTCTATTATGATTGTGAGGTTCCATGGTTTTTAAAATAGATTTTTTAGGAGTATAAACCTCACATCTCCCTTTGTTAATTCTACCTATATGGGACTTCTTAAAGGTAGAATGTGTTATGATGGGGAGAATTGTCATAGCCAGACCATTTCTATCCTTATTATTATATTTATTTATTTCCACTTAATCTCTTTCTTGTGTTTCGGGACAAACTTGATTGAAATGTTGAATATTCATGAAGTTTTATCCCATCACATGGTTATGGTGAATAGCGACCACAAGATTTATCAAATTTTGTTGATTAAACTTCTATAGGATACCTTATTCATATGATTTAGTTTACATAGTTTAGTATAAACCATGACTTAACCCTTATATAGAAGAGTTTCAAGTTATTTTTGAATGTTCAGGGGTAGCACATGGTTTGGGAAAAATTACAAGGGTATGAGGGGAAACTGTGAAAGTGAGGCTTATGAGAAATTTTTTTGGCACATTGGTTATGAATAGTTAGAATAAAACATTTTGTAACATTTTGAGGGATTTTAGTTCATAATATAGGGGTTTTCATAGTTTTTTTTATGGTTTGTTAAGTTAAGTAGTTGAACTATGATCCTTCCCAAAATGTAAAAAGTTGAAAAATGAATTTTATCCCTCTTCAAATTAAATCCCTAAACCCTACATTCTTTCCCCATTCAGATGGAACAACCCATGGATCTCCTAAATTTGGATTTCCCTCCCCCTCATCGTTATTTCCTAACATTTCATCAAGAATTTGTCTTGACTTCTCAAGATAAGAACCACTAATTCTCTTCTCCTCATCTCTTTCATATTGTTTATCTTTGATCATTCCTTGTATAGGTCAGAGAAAACTAGGGAAGCCTTTGAATAATTTTTTAAATTGGGGGTTATTTGGTTTTAGGGTTCTTTTTTAGTTTTTATTTCCTCCCATGTCTTAATTATTTCCTCTATCAGTGGAAGTAGTGTATTGAGGTAGGATGCCCCTTGAATTTTCCTTTAAATTTTAGAACCTTGATTACTTTCATGTTTAAATTCATGTATTGAATATAAAATTATAGTATTAATTTTTTTTTATGATTATATGTGAATAAAAAAGGTTTTTACTTAGTTTACATGGAAGGAAAAGGTTTTTCCATTTTTAATCAATTACCTTAAATGACACACTCAGGTTTCAACTTTTATTTGGTTTCAGATTGGGTCAGGTTTTGGGTGAGCCCTTGTTTAACATTTCTATGTTTTGTTGAGAAAAAAATGCATTTTGGGTTCAGGGTCACTGGGCGCACAGGTAGGGCGAGGTTCGGAGACCGTGAGGCCTACCCGGTTTTCAAAATAAATCAAAAATTTAATAGAATAATGAAATGATAAATATTATTGTTATCATTAAAAGTTCTATTAGTGTTATTATAATTATTAAAAACATTATTTATTTTTTATTATTATTAAGAGTGAAATATTTTTTATCATCTTTACTATTAAAATTTTTATGGGCTGCACAGGGTACCCTTACGGTTGCCCGAAACATCAAAATAAATAAATAGAACAAAGAGAAGTGTGACCAACATATTAAAGTAATATGAATCATACATTTTAACTAAATTAATAATACTATTATTGTTGTGACTAATAATATTTTTATTAATATAATTCTTGTTTATAGTATTACAGAAAAAAATTATTAACACTATTATTAGAAAAAGAATGTTGTTGCTATTAATACCACTAATAAGTAAATTGAATAATATTTTTTTTCATTTTTATGATATTTTTATTATGATTTTCAAGTATATTATTAAAGGGTTTATTATTAATAAGTTTATTAGTAACATTTTATTAAGTATTTTTATGATGATGATGATGATTATTATTATTATTATTATTATTGGTTCTATTTCTATCTTTATTTATATTTTATTTTCATATTTATTTTCATTTTATTATTTTTTATTTTTTTTCTTTTGGTGTTAGGGTTTCTGTTTCCCCACCACAATTTCAGTGCACACTCCCTCCCCATTCCCTTGGACCATGGTGCCCCCACCTGGTTTGAACCTGTAATGTCGGTGGTATCCTACTCCCTCTGACAGTCCCCCTCTCCCTGCCCACCAACTCATACCACACCTCCCCCATAGTCAGTGACTTCCTACTCTGTCTGGAGGTCCCCCTCTCCCTACCCACCGGTTCATGCCTCTCAGCCTCTTCCCTACATGTTGTTGGCCGCCACCTGGCTCCCCCTCCTCCCTCTCCCATGACTTGCCTACGAACCCCCCCCCTGATCCTCCCTTCCAGCCTTCTCACACCGCCTAACCTCCGCATGCACCTCTCCCACTCTGGTCATCCCTTATTCAGAAGAAAGAACCACCGATCCTCCTCTGGTAATCGAAACTTTCAAGGGGTGCCCCACTCTCATCAAACACACACACTTCATTCCGGGTAACTCTTTCACCATTTTTCTTGGTGATTTTGTTTTTTCATCATGTAAGATTTCATTTTTATGGTTGTTATTGTTTCTTAGGGTTTTTTATGTCATATTCTTGGTATTTCTTTATTGCGGTGCAGTCGAGGTGCATATAGAGGTTCGTGCCTTTTTTTGGAAGCCTCTTAGTTTGAGGTAGGTGGTTCTATGCCTTAACATCAATAGAAAAATTTATTATGTTAGTTTATGTTTTTAAATGTGTTATTTGGATTAATTTTTTAGTGTGTGTGGTGTTTTGAAATGATTTTTTTGTTTATAGGTCGGAAATGAATTTTTACCAAAGTTAATGGCTATATATTTGTGTGTGTTCGGGTGTAGTGTTTCTCAAATGGATTTTAATGATTGGTTGGAAAGTGATAAATATATTTTAAGGGAATTTAAGGTATGTATGTTTAAATTAGGATTTCCAAGGGAAAAATAGAACATTTTAAGTAAGTTAGATTTTTTATATATTTAGTGTATAAATTTTGAAATATTTGAATGGTGAAAAACTTGTTTTAAAAATAGTTTAAAGTGTGATGGGATTCATGAAGGGGGATTGGACCATTATTTTGGGTTGGTTTTTATGGATTTTTTTCTTGTGTTATAAAAAGAACATTTTGGTATTTTTTAAGTGATGGAAAAAGTGTTTGAAAGGGGATTTTCTATGGTGTGTTAAAATGAAAAGTGGATTGTTTGTAAATAAGGGTAATTTTATTATAAAGTTTTTCTTTTGTGTGAATTTTTTGGTGGGTTTGTGTGACATTTTTATGTGAAAACCCTTGATGTGATATTTAGAAATGTTCTTTAAATTTTTCAAATAATTTATTAAGTCATGCATGTGATGAAAATTATGGTGTGACATGATTTTTAGTGCGTGTTTGGTCTAAAAAGGGTATTTTGGGTATGACATTTAGTGTAAATCATTGTGGTGTTTTTGGAAGTTATTTTCTAATTTATTTTAATGAGATATTAAACTACATAAGATATGTGAGGCATGTTTGTGAAATTATTTGGTGTGCGTGTGTTTTTAAAATGGGTTTGGGTATGCAAGTACTGGACTTTGTGTTTGTAATGTCTTGTCTATCTTTTGATATGTGAAAATGATATACTATGTGAATGTGGGACATGATTGTGCCCAAAAATGGGACCTCGGGTATCTAGGTGGGTTGATTTGGACTAGTATGATGGATGATATGTAAGTGGTTCATCCTAGTTTCATCTAGCAGGATTGATGTTACAACACTAACAAAACTTTTGTGATGATTGGAGAACACTAGATTATGGATGTGTTTCCCTAGTAGTGGCTCGTGGATGACAACATAGATCTTTGTGGTTTTTATGACCCGTTTACAATGAGGTACGATGTCTCTATCATCATATGCATGCTATCTACCTTATGGAATTTATCCACAGTACTCTACTGTAATGTGGTGCCCCCTGTCAGTATATAGAGGACCACTTGGGTGTGTGTGTGTTCTTTATGAAATTTACTCTTCCACTTTAAAATAGTGTCTAAAAAATACTTTTCCTCATGTGTTCCTTTTTACCTTTTAGCTTGTAATTTTTTTCCTTAAAAGAGTTTTAAAAGTATGATTTTGAATAAGAGTATTAAACTATATCTTTGATGTTATGGCATGGAATATTTTTATTGGGTGGTATCCTACCAGGCTCTTGGCTCACACCCTACATACACATTTCTATGTATGTAGACCTTGTTATTTGTGTATTCTAGGTTGAGGCATCATTCTTAGAAATGTTGGTTCGAGTTGATGATGGTATTCTTATGCAGTTTGGTGTTGATAGCTTGGGGATGTGGATTCTCTTGTTGCTTAGAGGTTTGAGTTAGAGTTTTATTTCTCCCTTTGTTGTCATTTATTTTGGGTTTTTGGTTCAAGTTATAAACCTTTAAATTTGAAATGTGTTATGGTCCTGTTTGGTTGTATAAATTCAGATTCTTTCTATTAAAGTAGTTAGTGGTTTTATGTTTATTATTTTGGGTAAATCATTCCCTTTCATCTTATTTGATACTCAGGAACATGTGCCAGCCCGTGGGGATCAGGAACACCCTTCAGGTCTTGTCGTGGACTAGGTCTGGTGCCGAGTCATATGGTGACCTATCTTGGTTCATGAAAAAATTGTATTTGAGTGAGGTTATACTCTTCTGGGTCTTGTTTAATGGGAAATAATCTTGGTATACCGAATCTAGGATTGTCGGGACTCGATGTCCTAGCTACGAGTAAGGTGTCTATCAGGCACACCTCATGGTGGGACTCAAGTTACTAGGGGAAGTTGAGGTTTGTATTAGTCTTGTTCCTTGTGGTTAACCTTGTCTGCGGGAAATGAAAAGGGAGTAGGTTCAATGGTCTCATCATGCTCACAGGGCCTGTAAAGCCATGTATAGTTGGGGAAATTTACCTAGTATGATCTCTGTGATGGTGGAGTGATTGGCATATGACCGACAACCACATGTCCAAGTCACCCACTAGAACTAATTTCCCCTTGCATTTACTTGTGCCCCTTGGGTTTTGGAAATCATTTTGAAAACCTCTATTAGAAAAATTTACAAAAATTTGGATTTTAAGTGATTTTCAATGTGGTAGAACATGGGATTCTAGAATCATTTTGAGTGAGGTCCTAGAAATGTGGATTTTTTGAAATAGTTTTTGTGTGAAATGAGATTGGATTTTTATGATTGAAATTTTTGGATTCATAAACTTAATGGTTTGTAAAACATGGATGATTCTGAGGTGAGTTTTAGAATATTGTAGTGGGGTGTTTTGAGTATTGAGAATCTATCTGGTTTGTATGTTTTTCCAAATTTTTGTTTTATTGATGAGTTAATTCGAAGTGGTGGTTAATGTTTTCTTTGAAAAGTTTTTTGGGGAAAATTGTGGTGGTTTCCCTTGCGCATTTGGTGTTATTCTATGACATGTATTGTCCGAGGGATGAGTTTTATTGGGTCCTTGGTCTTTATTCTCAGCCAGCGTATGCCCCATATTGAGTTAATTTCTAATTTACATGCAACCACAGATCGTATATCGTTGGTCAACCCTATAGTTGATCAAAGTAAGGAATCTCTTCTTGAATTATAGAATTTAATATACCTCTCTTTTTTTCAAATCATTAGTATCCTATCACATTGGGAGTGTGGATGCGAGAGGGGTCGAATGAACCTTTTGTTTTGATGATTAATTTGATATCCAAGGGTTAAGTTTTACCTTATTTAGTTGAAGGTCATGTTTAGAAATGGTGAAGGAGATTCCAGTAGGAAAAGGTGGAAGTAGCCTGGAGTTGTTGGTGCAAGTTGCTGCTCTAAATGACCTTTGGTCCTTCATTTTTGTCATTTAATAAGGGGTTTGTGTTAGGCCAGCAGTGTGGTAGACCCAGTCACGTGAGGATTCTATGCTCATTTGTATAAATCATGTGTTTTTTAAGACTCCGTTTAAACCTTCTCTCCATGTAATGTTTCTCTCGACAATAATGGTCATGTTCGGTGATGATTTGTGGTGTCATGTTCTCATTCAGTGTGACAAGGGTTGATGAGCATGCACCATTTTAGTTGTTATGTTAGTGAATTTTATTTGTGGGAGTAAGTGGATGTCGGGGTGTGTTATTTATAATGGTGTTGTCTCAGTTTTAGTATGGTTTCTTGCGGAAATAGAAAATAAGGAGCTCCATTCAGGTGTCTTCAATTCCCGACTGTGAGGAAGGAGATGCTTCAAACATTTGGGCAACATCCATTGGCCTCGAAGTGAAGCTGATTCCTGGTTAGGAACCATGGGAGTCTATGGGACCCCAACCTTATTTCATTCATCAGTATTGAAGGTGAAGGTAGTTTAAATTGTTTCTTGTAGCTGTTCCAATCGAAATGACATGTTTGGGTGTGTGGGGTTTTAGTGGCTATGAGGAGGGATGGTTTTCTCATTACCTTAAAGTCCCGGTGGTTGTTTACAACCAGATGTAATCTCTTTTAGTGGTCCTTATGGGGTTTGTTTGTATAAATTGGTCTCAATTTTTGATTACTACTCATATAGGGATATGAAGATATTGGTTTGTATTCAATTGTGGTTTTGATGCCGCGATAGTTGGGCCCTCCTCTCCCCTCCCCTTGTGGTTGGGTGTTTGGTTAGTGCCTGGAATCCTCTAAGTTTGTGTGTTTCTATTGTTTCTAATGGTGGAGAGGCCCACCCTGTTCCTTTTTGAAATTCATCTTGAACATGTTTGTGTTATCCCATCTATTACGGTGGGGTGTCCCTTCGGGATTTCCCATGTTTGCCTTTTGGTTCTTTTCCTAGAGATGGCTTGGTGGTAGGTGATAAGAGTATTCTTTGGATGTGGTTTGGTCTTATTTTTTCATTCCATTAAAATAGTGTGGTTCCCGTATAATGGTACTTGAGGTGTTTCGGTTGGTGAAGTCGGTTTCCATGGGTGAGAGAGTTCCTTGATTAATCAACTAGTGGTGTTTCGGCTCTTTAGGGCAGGTGAAACATAACAAAAAGTCTTTTTATGAGTTTCTTGAGGTTTTAATTTAAGTCACTTTCCCTAATCATGGTGTGTTTTCTTCTTTTCACTTGTTTTTCATTGGCATCCCCTTTGAACCTTAAGGAGGTATCAATTTATGATTTGGTGTTTAGTCTTAGTTATGGCTTTTCAGGGACGGAAAGTGCTATGGTGGGGAGAATTTTCACACGAGGGTTTCAACTTTTCTTTGGTTTCGGCTTGGGTAGGGTTTTGGGTGAACCCTTATTTAATGTTTTTTATTTTTTTTTGAGAAAAATGCACATTTTGTGTTTAGCATCTTTGGGTGCATGGGCAGGTCACGATTTGGAGACCGTGTGGCCTGGCGGATTTTCAAAATAAATAAAATTTAAAAAATTATAATTAAATGATGAATATTATTGTTATCATTAAAAGTTATATTAATATTATTATAATTATTAAAAATGTTATTTATATTATTATTATTAAGATTGAAATAATTTTTATCATCTTTACTTTTAATTATTTTATCAGCCACAAGGTGTACCTACACGATTTCCCGACACTTCAAAATAAATAAATAGAATGAAGAGAAGTATGACCAATGTATTAAATTAATATGAAGAAGAAATTTTAACTGCAATAATAATACTATTATTTTTATGACTAATAGTATTTTTATTACTCGTGTTCTTGTTTATAATATTTTAAAAAAATTATTATCACTATTATTAAAAAAAAGGTTGTTGATATTAATACCGCTAATAAGTAAGATTAATAGTAATATTTTTTCATTTTTTTCTATTATTATTATGATTTTCAGGTATATTATTAAAGTTTTTATTATTAATAAGTTTATTAGAAACATTTTATTAAGTATTGTTATGATTATGATTATGATTATTATTGGTTCTATTTCTAGATTTATTTTATTTTATTTTTATCTTTGTTTTCATTTTATTCTTATTTAGTTGTTTTTTTTGGTGTAAGGTTTCACTCTCCCCCCCCCATTTCGGCACACAATCACTCCCCTTTCCCATGGAATGTGTCCCCCACCACTTGGTTCAAACTCACAAGTTAGGCGGCCTCCTTCTCTATTCGATGGTCCCCCTCTCCCTACCCACCAGCTCGCACCTCACCTCCCCCATTCCCAGCGGCCTCATACTTCTTCTGGGGGTCGTCATCTCCCTACCCACCAGATCACGGCTACCGGCCTCCTCGCTACATGCTACTAGCCTCCACCCATCTCCCCCTCTTCCCTCTCCCATGTCTCATCGGTGAACCCCATACTCCTCCTGGCTAGTCTGCTTATGCCACCTCACCTCTGCTCGTGCCTCTCCCGCATTGGTTGGAGCATAGAGAGAACAACAAACCGCCAATCCTCTTATGGTGACTGCGACCATCCACAGGAACCCCTCTCTCCTCTAGTGCACATACTTCCCTCTAATAAAACCCTTTCTCGATTTTTATTGGAGGTTTCGGTTTTTCAGTGGGTAGGATATCCTTTTTAGGGTTGGTCTTGCTTCTTAGTGTTTGATTTTTATGTCATATGCTTGGTCTTACTTTCTTGCAGTGTGCTTGATGTGCAAATAGAATTTCTCACATTTTTTCAATAGCCACTTGGTTTTAGGTAAGTGGTTTCATTCCTTAACATTAGTAGATAAATTTAATGTGTTTTGTTATGTTTTTAAATGTTATCTTTGGATTAATTTTGTAGTTTTTGTGGTGTTTTGAAACAATTTGTGTGTTTATAGGTTGGAAATTAATTTTTACTGAAGGTAATGGATATATCGTTGTGTGAATTTTGGTATAGTGTTTATCAAATGGGTTTTAGAGATTGTTTTGAATGTGAGAAAAATATTTTTAAGGTCATTTGAGGTATGTATGTTTAAATAGGGATTTCCAATGAAAAAACAGATCATTTTAAGCATGTTAGCTTTGTTATACATTTTGTGTATAAATAGTGAAATATTTGAAAGGTGAAAAACTTTCTTTAAAATTAGTTTAAAGTATGATGGGTTTCATGAAGTGGTCTTGGACCACTGTTTTGGGTTGGTATTTATGGATTTCTTTTCTTGTGTTATAAAAAGAAAGTTTTGGTATTTTTTAAGTGATAAAAAAAGTGTTTGAAATGGGATTTTCTGTGGTGTGTTAAAATGGAAAGTGGATTGTTTTTAAAGAAGGGTGATTTCATTGAATTTTGTGTGTGTGTGAATTTAGGGGTTTGTTTGTGTGACATTTTTATATAAAACCCCTTTATGTGATATTTAGAAATATTCTTTAATTTTTTTAAAGAATTTATTAAGTCATGGAAGTGATGTGAATCATGGTGTGACATGGTTTTTAGTGTGTTTGGTCTAAAAAGAAGATTTTGGGTATTCCTTTGAGCGTAAAACATTTCAGTGTTTTCAGAAATTATTTTGGAATTCCTTTTAATGAACTATTAAATAGCAGAAGAGATGTGAGGCATGTTTGTGAAATGATTTGGTGTGTGTGTGTTTTTAAAATGTGTTTTCAAGTGGTGTCTTTTGTGTGTGTAATGTCTTTTTGGCTTGTGATATGTGATAATGATATACTATGTGAAAGTGGTACTTGATTGAGCACAAAAAGGGCACCCTGGGTATCTAGGTGGGAGAATTAGGACTAGTACGCTAGATGATATGTAAGTGGTTCATTCTAGTTTCATCTATAAGGATTGACATTACAACACTAACTAATTTTTTTTATGATTGCAGACCACCAGGTTATGGATGTGTTTCCCTACTAATGGCGCATTCATGAGAATGTAGAATGTTGTGGTTATTATTCCACATTTATACTGAGGTATGATGTCTCTAGCATCCCACACATGCTAGAAACCTTAGGATATTTACCCACAGTGCTCTACTATGACGTGGTTCCCCTCATTGGCATACAGGGTACCACTTGGGTGTGTGTGTGTTTTTTATGAAATTTTTTCTTCCACTTTAACATAGTGTTTAAAAAATGGTTTTTCCTCAAGTGCTCATTTTTAACTTTTATCTTGTAAATGTTTTCTTTAAAAGCATTTTAAAATATGATTTTTAATAAGTATATTAAATTATCTCTTTGATGTTGTGGCTTGTAAACTTTTTATTGGGTCGTATCCTACAGGGATATTGGATCACACCCTATATACAACTTTGGGTGTATGCAGACCATGTTCTTTGTGTATTCCAAGTTGAGGAATCATGATTAGTAATGGTGGTTCAGGTTGTTGATGGTATTCTTGTGCAGGTTAGTGGTGATTGCACAAGGATGTGTCTTATCTTATTACTCGGAGGTTTGAGTTGGAGTTTTAGTTCATTCTTTGTTGTTGTTTCCTTTGGGTTGTTGGTTCAAGTTATAAACTTTTAAACTTGAAATGTGTTAAGGGCTTGTTTGGTTGTATAAATAAATTTTATTTCTGTTAAATTAGTTAGCAGTTTTTTTATTGTTTTAGGTAAATCATTACCTCTCATAATATTTTATACCCGGGAACCTATGTCAGCCTATTGGGATCGAGAATGCCCTTTGTTCCTTGCCGCGGACCGGGTCGGGAACTGGGTCGGATAGTGACCTAGCTTGGATCATGACAAAATATTATTAGAGAGAGGTTATACTCTTTTGGGTATTGTTTATTGGGAAAGAGTCATAGTATACCGAAGCTAGGATTATCAAGACTTGACGCCCTACCTATGTGTAAAGTGCCTGGCCAGCACACCTCGTGGCGGGACTCGAGTTACTAGGGGAAGTTGAGGTTTGACTTATTCATTGTTACATGTGGTTAACCTTGTCTGGCTGAAATAAAAAGGTAGTTGGTTCAATGGTCTCATGGAGATCATAGGTCCTAACAAGACATGTGAATCCGAGGACATTTCCCTAGTATTCAATATGTGATGGTGGAGTGATTGGCATATATCTGCCAACCATATGTCCAATTCACCCACTGGCTCTAATTTCCCCTTGTGTTTCCTTGTTCCCCTTCGGTTTTGTAAATCATTTTGAAAACCTCTGTTAGAAACATTTATGAAAATCTGGATTTTAAGTTATTTTCAATGTGGTGGTACATGGGATTTCAAAACTACTTTGAGTGAAGTCCTGGAAATGTGGATTTTTGTGAAATCATTTTTTTGTGAAATGAGATTGGACTTTTATGATTGAAATATGTGGATTTATAAACTTGGTGGTTTGGAAAACATGGTTGATTATGAGGTGAGTTTGAGAATCTTATAGTGGGGTGTTTTGAGTCTTGAGAATCTATTTAGTTTGGAAGTTGTTCCAGATTTGTGTTTCATTGAGGAGTTAGTTCAAAGTGGTGGTTAGTGTTTTCTTTGAGAAGTGTTTTAAGGAAACTTGTGGTGGTTTACCTTGTGCATTTTGTGTTCATATGTGACGTGTGTTGGATGAGGGACCTATTTTATTGGGTCCTTGGTCTTCCTTCTCGGCTAGTGTATTCCCCCATATTGAGTTAATCTCTAATTGATGTGCATCCATGGAAAGTCCACCGTTGGTCTTCCCCCCAATTGATCAAAGTAAGGACTCCCTTATTGAATTCTAGAATTGGATCCACCTCTCTTTTTTTCAATCAAGTAAATCCTCTCACATCGGGATGGTGGATACAAGAGGGGTTGAATGAAACTTTGGTTTCCTTGAGTAATTTGACAGTCAGGGGTGAAGTTTGACCTCATTAAATTGAAGGTCATGTTTGGATGAGGTGAAGGAGATTCCATTGGGAAAATGTGGAAGCATCCTGGAGTTGTTGATACACGATGCTGCTCTAAATGACTTTTGGTCCATCGTTGGTTTTATTTAAGAAAGTGTTTGCGTTAGGCCACTAGTGTGGTAGAACCAATCACATGAGGCTTCTATGGTAGTTTGTGGGAATCACAAGTTGTTTAAGACTCAGTTTAAAGTCTCTCTCTGTGTAATGTTTCTCTCAACAATAATGGTCATGTTTGGTGATGATTTGTGGTGTCATGTTCCCATTCAGTGTAAAAAGGGGTGATGCGCAAGCACCATTTTAGATCTTATGTTGGTGAATGTTATTTATGGGGGTAATTGGATGTCGGGGTGTGTTGTGTCTAATGGTGTTGTCTCAATTGCAGTATGGTTTCTTGTGGCACCAAGAATGAAGGAGATCCGTTCGGGAGTCTTCAATGCCTGACTACGAGTCCAGAGATGCTTCGAACATTAGGGCTCTACCCATAGGCCTTGGAGTGAAGTTGGTGTGTGTTCAGAAACCCAAAGAGTGTATGGGACCCCGACCATATTTCTATCATTTGTATTAAAGGTTAAGGTAATTTAAATTTTCTGTAGTTATTCCAACACGAATGACCCATTTGGGTGTGTGGGGTTTCTCGTGGCTATGAGGAGGCATGGTCGTCTCATTTCTTTATAGTCTCGGTAGTAGTGTCCCACCGGTTGTAATATCTTTTAGTGGTCCTTATGGGTTATTTTTAGGTAAATTGGTCTTAATTTTTATTAGTTCTCATCCATGAATGTGAATATATTTGTTTGTCTTCAGCTGTGGTTTTGACGCCCTAGTAGTTGGGCCCTTCCCTCCCACCCCTTGTGGTGGGGTGTTTGGTCAGTGATAGGAAGCCTATGAGTTCTTGTGTTTTTGTTTGTTTTAACAGTGGGGAGACCCACCGTGGGTCTCAATTATATTCCTCTTGAGCATGTTAGTGTTAACCCATATCTTGTGGGGGGAGTCCCTTCGGGCATCCCCATGTTGGCCTTTTGATTCTGTTCCTAGAGATGGCTTGGTGGTAGGTGATAAGAGTATTCTTGGGATGTGGTTTGATCTTGTTTCTTCATTCTAGTAAAACTTTTTTGTTTCTTATATAATGGTACTTAAGGTGTTTCTGTTTGTGAAGTTGTTTTCTGTGGGTGAGAGAGTTCCTTGATCAATTAACTGGAGGTGTTCCATATCTTTGGGGTGAGTGACACATATTGGAAAGTCTTTTTATGGGTTTCTTGAGGTTTTTATTTAAGTCACATTCCCTATTCATGGTGTTTTTTCCTCTTTTTTACTTTTTCTTCATTGGGATCCCCTTTGAAACTTAAGGGGGTATCAGTTTCTACTTTGGGGTTTAGTCTTAATTGTGGAATTACGGTGATGGAAAGTGTAACGGTGTGGAGAATTTTCACACTTGGGTTTCAACTTTTCATTGGTTTTGGATCAGGTTGGGTTTTACGTAAACCCTTGATTACATTTTTGAGTTTTTTTAAAATACGCATTTTTAGTTTTGCATCATTGGGCGCATAGCAAGGGCACAGTTCAAAGATCGTGAGGCCTGCCAATTTTTATAATAAATTAAAATTTTAAAAGAATAATGAAATGATGAATATTATCATTATCAATAAAAGTGATATTAATATTATTATAATTATTAAAAATGTTATTTATATTATTAGTATTGTTAAGATTGAAATAATTTTTATCATCTTTACTATTAAAATTTCTAGGGGCCGCGTGGGGTACCTGCGTGGTGACCAGACACTTCAAAATAAATAAATTGAACAAAAAGAAGTGTGACCGATGTATTAAATTAATATGAAGTAAACATTTTAACTACAATAATAACACTATTATTTTTACAACTAATAGTATATTTATTAATCTTGTTTTTTATAGTATTGCAAAAAAATATTAACATTGTTATTAAAAAAAGTGTGTTGTTGATATTAATACCTGTAATAAGTAAATTGAATAGAAATATTTTTATCATTATGTTGCTAATATTATTATTATTGTCAAGTATATTATTAATGGGTTTATTATTAATAAGTTTATTAGTAACATTTTATTAATTATTGTTATTATTATGATTATTATTATTATTGGTTCTATTTCTATCTTTTTTTATCCTTGTTTTCATTATTCTTATTTCTTTTTTCTCTTTTGGTGTTAGGTTTCACTCTCCGAGACCAATTTCGGTGCACACTCCCTCTCCCTTCCCTTGGAATGTGTCACCCCCACCTGGTTCAAACCCGCAAGGCTAACGGCCTCCTACTCCGTCTAGCAGTCCCCCTCTCCCTACCCACTAGCTTGCACCACACCTCCCTCATGGATATATGCCTCTTGATTTGTCCAGAAGCCCCCCTCTCTTTACCCACCAGCTCACACCTGCTAGCCTCCTCCATGTGTGCCGCTATCCACCACCTAACTCCCCCTCCTCCCTATCCCTTGTCTCGTCGGTAAACCCCATGCTCCTCTCGGCCAGCCTGCTCACGCCGCCTGAACTCCATTCGTACCTCTCCCGAACTAGCCATACCTTTACTGGAACAACAAACCACTGGTCCTCCTCCAGTGACCGGGACCATCCATGGGTCCCCTCTCTCCTCCTGCTCAAGCACTTCCCTATGATTAAACTCTTTTTCCATTTTTCTGGGTTGTTTCAGTTTTTCAGCTGGTAAGATTTCCTTTTTAGAGCTGTTATTTCTTCTTAGGGTTCAATTTTTATATTGTATTCTTGGTTATGCTTTCTTTCAGTGTGGTCAAGGTGAATATATAGGTTCATGGCTTTTTTCAGAATCCTCTTGGTTTGAGGTAGGTGGTTTCATCCCTTAACATCAATAGATAAATTTATTAGGTTTGTTTATGTTTGTAAATGTGTTCTTTGGATTAATTTTTTAGTGTGTGTGGTGTTTTGAATTGATTTGTGGATTTATAGTTTGGAAATGAATTTTTACCAAAGTTAATGGTTGTATATTTGTGTACGTTTTGGTTTAGTGTTTCTCAAATGGGTTTTAGAGATTGTTTGGAAAGTGAAAAATATATTTTTAAGGGAATTTGAGGTATGTATGTTTAAATGGGGATTTCTAAGGGAAAAACATTTCATTTTAAAAATGATTTATTTTTTAAACATTTGGTGAATAAATTGTGAAATATTTGAAAGGAGAAAAACTTATTTTCAAAATATTTTAAAGTATGATGAGTTTCATGAAGGGGGATTGGCCCATTATTTTGGGTTAGTTTTTATGGATTTTTTTTCTTATGTTATAAATTTTTTTGGTATTTTGTAAGTGATAGAAAAAGTTTTTAAAAGGGTATTTTTGATGGTGTGTTAAAATATAAAGTGGATTGTTTTTAAATAAGGGTTATTTCATTTAAAAGTTTGGATTTTGTGTGAATGTAGTGGTTTGGGTTTTCCTGAAATATTTATGTGAAACCCCTTGATGTGCTATTTATAAATGTTCCTTAAATTGTTTAAATAATTTATTAAGTCATTAATGTGATTTGAATTATAATTTGACAAGGTTTTTAGTGTGTGTTTGGTCTAAAAAATGTATTTTGGGTATGCCTTAAAGCTTAAAGCCTTGCGGTGATTTCATAAATTATTTTGGAATTTCTTTTAATGCACTATAAAACTTCATAAGAGATGTGAGGCATGTCTGTGAAATGATTTGGTGTGCATGTGTTTTTAAAATGTGTTTGGGTATGAAAGTGGTGTATTTTTTGTTTATAATTCCTTGTTTGGATTTTTTTTATGTGAAACTAATATATTATGTTAATGTGGAACTTGATTGAGCACAAAAAGGGGCCATGTGTATCAAGGTGTAAAAATTACGACTAGTATGCTATATGATACATAAGTTTTTTGTCCTAATTTCATCTAGAAGTATTGATGTTACAACACTAACTAAACTTTTGTGATGATTGGAGACCGCTAGGTTATGGATGTGTTTCCCTACTAGTGTCTTGTACACGAGAATGTATATTGTTGTGGTTCTTATGCCACATTTACACCGAGGAATGTTGTCTCTAGTATCCCACTTGTGCTAGCTACCTTAGGGGATTTACCCATAGTAATCTACTATTCATGGAGTGGTTCCCCCCAGCCCATCAACATACAGAGGTCCACTTGGACGTGTCTGTGTTATTTATGAAATTTTCTCTTCCACTTTAAAATATAGTTTAAAAGAATTATTTTTTCTCAAGTGTTCCCTTTTAACTTTTAGCTTGTAAATGTTTTCCTTAAAATCATTTTAAAATTATGATTTTGAATAATCATATTAAATTATCTCTTTGATGTTGTTGTATGGAAAATTTTTATTGGGTGGTATCCTAATAGGATTTTGGATCACAACATACATACATCTTTTGGTGTATGTAGACCTTGTTCTTTGTGTATTCTAGGTTGAGGCATCGTGCTTAGCAATGTTGGTTCAGGTTGTTTAATGTATTCTTGTGTTGGTTGGTGTTGATAGCTTTGGGATGTGTCTTCTCTTATATTTTAGTGGTTTTAGTTGGATTTTTAGTTCTTCCATTATTTTTATTTCTTTTGGGTTGCTGGTTCAAGTTATAAAATTTTAAATTTGAAATGTGTTAAGGTCATGTTTGGTTGTATAAATTTAGTTTCTTTTCGTTAAAGTAGTTAGTTGTTTTATGTTTATTGTTGCAGGTAAATCATTCATTATTATATTATTTGATACTTGGGAACATGCGCTAGCCTGTGGGGATTAGGAATTCCCTTTGGTCCTTTCCTCAATCTGGGTCAGGCGCCGGGTAGGATGGTGACTCGTCTTGGTTCATGACATTAAAACTATTTTACTTGACCATGCACACCAAATGCTTTAAAAAATTCCCAAATATCCTATATTAATGATTTTTGGTATTTCAAGAGGTGTTTATTTTAAACTAGTTTCATAATAGTTCACTGAAGATTTTAGGGTGTTCTTAGTTTATTAAAAATGGTTCTTATAGGATGATTTTTGTGAATTTTTTAATGTCTATTTTGGAACTTTTAAAGTGGAGTTTCTTGACAAAAATGACATTGGAATATTCCCTTGGAAGTTTTATTTAAGAAATGGACAAGAGTTCCCTTATTATTGGATACATTTATTATATTGATGATTTTGTGAGAAATGGTATATTTTTAATAGGGATGATCTAGATTGAGGCTTGCATATGGTTTCTAATTTATTTATTCAAACATATATTTATATCCGTATTTTGTTTTTTATGGATTATTAACTCCCCCTAACTTTATAAATCATGGGAAACAGAGGTGTAGTTAGTGGAATTTCTGAGAACACATGTTTCATAGTTTAACATCATGCTCTCACTAATATCATCTAGTATGGTGTTCACCCTACTGTGGGAATTTACCCCACATCTAGGCCAATTGGAGAATGCTTAGGAATTTGGGTGGTTGTATTACATTTTGAATACCAACTTGGATGGATCCTATTTTAGTATGTTTATGTTTCCCACAAATCTTATGGGTTCCAATGATCATTGGTATTTGACTATATTGTGTTGTAAATATTTCCTTTATTATGATGATGATTGGATATCATTTTCTTTACATTTTTTCATAAATTTTAATGGTTGTTTTTATGATTTATTCTAGCTGACATGGTAATCATTTTTTTAAAAATAAACGAGTGACTTCATGTTTTTTAAATGGTTTGAAACTTATATTTTATTTCTTTAAATCTTTAAAAGACAGTCTCCTAAAATATAGTAACCTCCATGTTTGAAATGGTATTTTTTTAAAGGAAATAGAGCAACATATTGTTATTATATTTATATCTGAGTGAGAAAAACCTATGTTTTATAAATTATATTTAAAAATATCTTTAAATGGTTCTTCGATTTGAAGGGATGCATGAGGTGTGGTTTCTTTTGTCATGTATTCTAGGATTTTTCATCCCCCCCCCCACATATATATATTTCAGTTTCAGGTTTAGAATCACATCTCTTATGAAGAGGTTATGGTATTTTGGTTAGATGGTGACTTGTAGAGTCACTTAAAGACCTTGTTGGGTATTTTTTTAGTTCTTCAGTATTTTATTGAATAAACCAAGTTAGCTACCCCTATATCATATTTTTCTTTTATTTTTGTGTATTTATTGGTTTGGATTCTTGTTTATTTGGTATAACTTGTTTGGTTTTTTATATTTATAAGAAGGTCTACTTCATTATGCATGGATAACTAACATACAGGGTCATCATGCCAAACCTCCTGGTGGAATCTCCATCTTGAATAATATTCTTTTGGGTGAAATTATTCCCATTGTTTATTGTTTGAGGCCATGTTTCTTGTCACCAGTGTGAGGGGATCTGGAATACCCCTTGTGTATGTCAAAATATAGATTTGGTGCCCTAATTAGGGGTGGCATATATTTTTTTCATGAACACCTCTATATTTAATGAATAATAAAATAGGTATGATTAGAATCATAATAAATGTTATAAATAATTTCTAATTTAATAATCTATAACATTCTTATAAAAACACTTTCTAATTTTAAAAAAAAATTGTTCAATGTTTTGACCTATATTACTAGCTTATATCAATAATGATATGAATACTATAAATTATAACATTTGGATTATGTGTAAACATTTAACTATCCCCATAACCATTACCATTTAATTAAAGAAGATTTTTAATCCTAAAAGAAATGACTTCAAAACATCAGTAACATAAAAAATTAAACAAATTAATGAATAATACATGATAATAAATTAATAAAATGAAATAATAAAGATGAAATAAACATATAGAAGGTTCCAAAGGATGAAATTAAAAAACATAATTGAATTACTCATGAGGTTAGTGGATACATGTAGCAGACAGGTATATGAGGTAAGGGTTTCTTTCTAAATCCAAAACCATCTCAATTATTATTATTTAATATCATATCCTCTATTTTTTTCTCATATACATGATATAAAATATTTTCCATATTATTTTCCATTAATATTTAATGTATTTACAATCTACTTTTAACCCTCATTGGTTTTGATTTTATACATCAGTTTTTCATAAGGGGTTTTTACTACTTTTTGGTTCTTGTGGATATTTTCACAATCACCCTTCACCCCCTATCTTACTTTTTTAACTATTCACAACATAATTATACTATGTTATTTAAACTTTAATCTTGTACATTAATAAAGTTATTCTCCTACAAAAATTATTTCCTTCAATTTATATCCTTATGATAAAACCTAATAAGTTTATAATATAATATTTTCCAATATCAATCTTCCTCTATATGATTCATCATCATTAACCCATTTCATTGAAATTTTCAAATTATTGAAAATTTATTTATTTAAAAAATGGTTTAAAAATATTTTTATTACCTTTTGATAATGATTTCAAAATGTGACTAATTTTACTACTTTTATAATAATGTCATCCAATGAAATTAAATGTCTTCAATATTTTTCATTCATTTTCCACTCTATTCATACCAATATTCTTATTAAAATACATTATTTATGTTATATTTTCTATGAATTTTTTATTTTTTGAAATATAATTCATTAAAAAATAAGTCTCACATTTTAGTTCCTACTCAAAAATTACATTTTGTATATTTATCTCATTGTTTTATAAAAACTAAAAAATTGTTTTCTTAAAAATTCTAAAATTTCACTTATTTCACAAAAAAAAATTAACTAAACTAATACTATTTTATATTCCACCATTTTGATCTTTTTTTACATTTTATTTTCTCAATTGATATATTTTTTTAGAGAAAACATTTCCAAAATAATCTAATGATATGTTATATAAGTTCCTATATATATATATGTGGTGTTTAAAAAATACTTTAAATTCATGATTCTATGTTTTATGATTGTTATATTTTTCATCATGGTCATTTCTTTTGAATAAAATATATTATTCTGTTAAACATTCTATCTTTTCCATGATCACATATCTCACTTATCTATGATCTGTTTTAATACATGTGTGTCACATTAATAATTTTTTTTCCACTTAATAAGAATTTAAGCACACTCTTTTCATATGTTCCCATATTTACCCATGTCATCAATTTTTACAAGGATATTTTTATCAAATTATAAGGGGTCTGTGATGAATAATTTTAATAAAAAAAATTAGTTGGATGATGTAAAATAAACCTAGTTAAATAATAAATCAAACTTTTTATTATGAATATTTTTTATGCTACATGTTATTTGTAAAATGCATCTATATTTCACTTCAGATTTAGAAGTTTGGACCTGGTGTACTTTAGTTTGTATCGGTGAAAAGTTTGGTTATTTGTGTAACTTTTGATGAAAGAAAATTCACGTATAAATCCTTATGTTGGAAACCATTATCTATATAGTACTACATATAATATAACTTTTATTAACCTATAAGGAATAAAATTTTTCATTCATATATTTTATCATATTTTGATATAATCATAGTTCCCATTTAAGATAACATTTGGGTTTTGTGTAATGGTTTCTAACAATTTTATAGAGAATGGATAAATTTTTATTGAAGTGTTTAATTTTTGAAGAATAATTTTCATTAAAGAGGTTATTATATAACATCCCAAATTTTCAAATAAAATTATAGAACTTTTCCCTCAAATTTATATATATAAATACTATGTAAATTTAGTTTTTTAATGATATAAAGCAGTAATTTTTATGCATAATTATTAAATAATATTTGTTATTAAATTTATGAAATAATAAATATTCATTATTGCTTATCCTAAAAGAATGATTTTATGTATCTTCATGAAATTAACATTATAACCATTAAAAACCCAATAATTAATAATAAAATAAATAATGTTAATTCATGTATAAAAATGATATTGTATGTATGACATATAAAATGGTGTAATAAAATATTTTTTTTAGAATTAATTATTACATTTACTTATTAATTATTATTAGATAACTAAATAACACATATTTATTGTTATATATTGATATGGTCATCATTAAAATAACTTCTTAATGGTAATGTAGTTGTGAACATATTATTATACTTTTTTTATTTGTTATATAATAGTATCATATAACCATAGAAAGTGATATAATAATTTTTTGTGTTGTATGAAATTTAATGTTCATTATAAGAAAATAATATGTGGTTATATAATATTTTTTAAGTGTAAAAAGAAATTTTTTGAGGAATTTTTAAATCACGTAATATTTAAAATAAGGTTTGAATTTTAATAATCATATTCTCTGTACATGCTTTTATAATATAAAGTTCTCCTTTTAAAATTGTATTTATTGGGTTTTACTGTGAAATATTATGATGAAATATTTATTATTTTCAATAAAAATTTAATTTCTCATATATAAATATTTTTCCATATTATTATAAAATGGAAATTAAATTTGGTTAACTGTATTTTTAGAGAACTAAAATTATCATTGTCATCACATTTTAACAATAATATATAAATTTCATATCACCAAAACCATCATTGTAAATATTTATTGAAATTATAAATTTATTCAAATCAATATATGAATTTCATAAAAGATAAATACTTTTGTAATTAGTTTGTAAAAATTATCTTAGGGCAAGTATTATGTTTTAAAAAAATGATTTATGGTTGAATAGTTAAAAATAATCCATTCTTGTATTTTTTTAATTTTATTTCATCATCATGATATAAATGGGACATAAAAATAAAAAACCATTCTAAAAACATACAATTCAATTATTTACTAATATAATTTATTTAAAACTGTGTAGTTAATATGAAAACCTATACATAAATTTTCAAATCCTTTGTTATATTTTATTTGAATCGAAAATTGTATTTTATTCTTTTATAACTGATAATATGAATCTTTTTATTATAAAAAATGAAACGTGGGTGCATGGAAAATGAAAATGTAGCATCATGGGGGGTGGAAGTTGTCATTCTTGATATCATCACCACAAATAAAATACGTAAAGTCTTATGGAAGAGAGTAGACACTTGAATAGACAATCAACTCTTACTATTGTAAACCTTTATAGGATAAGCAATCCACCAAAAAATTTCCCTGACACTAGATGTGAAGATCCACCAATCCCTATTGTATCATGTATCTAGAGGCTCTAATAATATAGGTTATACTTTAGTGGAAAGGATGAAGACCCGAAAGATAAAGAACTAATAGATATAATTCCTCTTCCATTATAGATAACAAAATATTCTTTGAGGAGCATAGTAATAATCTGGAAAATAAGGCACAAGCTTCAGTGTTGATAGAATTACTATTTTCATGGTATGTAAAGAAATCCATAACCATAGAACCCTTAAAATCTTGCATGAAACCACCTCCAGGCACGATTCAATGAATCCTACAGTCATCTAAGTTGAAATCGATGCCTTGTGATGGTGTTTTATAGTGCACCCAATATCCTATTTTTTCCATGGTCATGGAAGTATTTTGAAGAATTAGAGAGGGAGATATAACTCTTGATGAATGATGTTATTTAACTAATATTGATAAGTGAAAATGGATCAATACAATTAGAAAATTATTTTTATTTGATACTTCTTTATGTTGGCTTGGTTCCATTGTGATTAGAATTTTTGGGAATCTCCCATATCAAAAAGCATTCATTTATAATAAAATTCTTCTAATCCTAAACATAAACCTCAATTCATACTTTGATATTACAGCATATATATCTAGATCATTCTCATTTATAGAATGGGTGAAAATGGATTCTATCTTTTCATTTTCATAGAACATGCACTTTGAAAAAAGGGTGATAGGTTTCTTCTTGACCTCAACATCCATTGTGAGAAAATATTCCATTTATTACAAAAGAGAAAATTCAAATTACTTGTATTTAGTTCACATAAAAATTGGATGGCCTATAAATCATCACTGTTGTGAACCTAAATGAGGTTGAAAAAAATTGTGAGACTGAACAAGACTAAGTCGAATAAGGTTGGAAAACACACATTATTTTTCTTCAAGAATACATTATAGAGTGTAATATCCTTTGGTCCAAGTCCAAAATAGAATAAATGAACTTTTTATGCAATAATTCCTGGTATAAGTGGTTGTTTAGAATTGGGATCCCTTCAAATAACAGGATATTACCAATCCAACTGTCTTTCCATGAGAGAATGTCACCCCTATAAATAAACTATCGATATTTATATTCAAATATAATAATAGAGTCATCGAGAATATTCCAAAGGTTATATACCTTCATATTTTTATCAAGCTAATGAACCAACAAAGTTTCATACTTTCTGCTAAAAAATCATTCACAGAGATATGGTTTGAGGAAATAATATCATGTGATTTTAGCTTGCATGCACTGAATAGTCTCATCAATTTTTTAATAATAATTTCTTCCATCATAAAGGGAATATCCAGCCATGACCAACTAGGTTAAGGATGTCTACCATCCTGTGAATCATCCCTTGTAAAGCTGTTGAGGATTGTTTCAATTATTCTAATGAAAAACTTATGATCCTAAAAGAATGGTAGGATATGAATAGGAATGGAAGAAAGGAAGCCATTGAATAAGGTGATCTTAACTCCAATATAGAAGAATATAATATTCTATTTGGTAATTCTATATGTGATTCTAGTGAGGATACCTTCAAAGTCTTGGATAAAAAATGTTTTATTCAACAAGAAATCTCTCAAGTATTTAATAGGTAATTATCTTTTGGAAATACCTAGCCTATCATTGGTGGATTTATCTTTATTTCTGTAGAATTTTTTGGGAATATATATTCTTGTCTTGAAAATATTAATTCATTATCAACTCCCACTATAGTACTCAATAATAATATATTTGAACCATTATATTAAATTTCTTCTTCCATTGATGAATAAGACCACATAATTTGTGATGAATAATTGGGAGATTCCAATGAACCATTACCATCCATCAAAAGGATACACCCTTAGATTTTTAATTTCATAGAACATGTTTGTACTAATCACATCCCGATTCATATTATATATAATATTAGGGAGATAGGGTATCCTTGGAGGAGATGTCAACCTAAAATGAAAAACCTAAACCTCCTCCCCAAAAGAGAGATAAAAAACTAGGGTGAAGAGAAGAAGAAAAAACGAAGGTTATGGACCCGTTTTTAAAATATGTATCACCTAAGAACTTTTAGGGTTAACTTTAATTTCAATATATCATAGTATTTCTCCATGAAAATCATGTACATGGAATTATATCATACCACTTTCCTATCAATATCCACTAACATTTATTGATTGAGGCTAATCACCCCTGGATACTCCTGAACATGAGAAACCCATGACTTTCATCTAATATTTTATGAGGTTAGATATTTGATAGTATCCTTTTAATTATCATTTAAATAACCTTGTAGGATAAATTAAACAGACTTATTGGTGAAAATTCACCAAAGGTGTTGGGATGGTTCACCATGGGAATTAGAACGAGAACTGTGGAAATTTATAAAAAAATGATTATATTCTTTATTTAGTGGGTATAAATCACTTAATCTATGATGAGGGACTTCTAATATATCCTTGAAGTGGTAGGATCCCAAGGAAAAATGGATTCAATATTGATGTAGAATGAGTCTTCTTCAAGTTGTATGATAAGCCTCATAATTAACTTCTTTTACTATATGCATGCATGGAAATATGTTTTGTTATGATCTCCTTTTATCAATATATCATTCTTAAAAGTTTCAACATTTGTAGGATAAAAGTAAGAAAATATCTTCAACCCATTAATATTGAATTCTTATATTAATCTGACTAATTTAAGCCTAAATATCTTCCATCAATGGTCTGTAATTGAGTTGTCTATTTGTCCATTCAAAAATGGTTTCTGTTAGTATAAAAAGTTTGTTTTAGATATCAACCTATTGAAACCCTTGGGATAGAGCATTCCACATGTTTAATGAAAGTTTCATCCTTCAGCCATCCATTTAAGAATTGAAAATTAAAAATAGAAGATAGAGAACCTTGGATCTGGATCAGTATCATAGAATGATAGGATAAGGACTGATCCAAGTAGGATACAATCTTGTGTTAGAAATCTATTACAATATGCATCTTATCCAAGAACCAATCAAGATAGCTTTACATTATACTAACTCATCTCTTACTACTACACCACCTAAAAATATCACCACTGATGCCCATATATATTAAATTACTAAAGGGATAAACCCTCAAACATATTCCATATCCTTATTTAAGTAAACACCCCCTTTATTTTTAGATTGATATTCTTACGAAATTCTAGGAGTTATAGTGACAATGTTTTTTAGATGAATAAAATATGGAAACAAAAGAATAATAATAATATGAACACATACACAATGATTTACATGGTTCAGGAATAATTCATACATCCATAGAGAGGTAGAATCACTTCATTGTAATTCGAGAGCACAATTATTATGATCATTTAGAGTTTCTCACACAACAAAACCCTAACTCTAGTGAGCTAATAAATAATATGAAGAAATATAATACCAATTTCATAGTAATTACACTGTGATACAGTGAATGGTGCGTGGAATTATACACTATAGTGTTTTTTACATGAAATTCCAAGATGTTATAGTGGTTAGTGGCTAAAATCCCCTGGAGCTACAGTAGTGTTGTCTCCGAAGTTAGAGATGTTATAGGGGTTGATTAGGCTTCAAGTGGGATATTTGTTGGATTAGTGTATCTTGATCCATTTGGATTATTTTTGGCTTAATGATAGCGACCCATATTGCACACCAAAACATAACTCTCACTATTCAAGCTCTACGATGAGCTTTATGGTGGTTGTTGGGGGAAACATGCCCCAGATATGGGGTCTAAAGGTCCCATGGCCAAATTATGGGGAACTGTAGTAACTTTGACTAACTGTAGTAGAGCCAACCAGGTGACACTAATAGGACACTATAGAAGTTCAGACATTAGCATGGTTACAATAGAATCTTAGACTTTGGAGACAGAAGTATTGTAGCTCTACAGACTTTTATCCATCAGCCATTGTAGTAGATTGGACTTGGGTGACCGTAACACTATAGTAGTATAGACTTTAAGCCATCTTTCTCTATATCATATTGGACTTACTATGTGGTTGGTGGTATAGTGTTTTGCCTTTTTTTATTAGCTCATTAAAGGTAGGGTTTTAGTGTGTGTGAAACTATGAAACATCCCTATAATTATTCTCTTAAATTAATGTAAAGTGATTCTACCTCTTCGTAGACATAGGGGTTGTTCACAAACCACATAAATTGTTGTTTCCATGTTTATATTCTTATTTTTATTTTGTTTATATGTTTTCTTCACATGGAAACCACTATCGCTATGACTCCTGGTGTTTCTGCAATAACTGGTATCAAATGCTGAGTTTAGAATTCTCAAATTAAACATTCATTATAGAAGAAGGAAAGGTGAAGATTTATCACATCTATGGAACTAAATTTATTTAATAGATGATGCAGATCAAGGATTATCTTTATTAGAAAAATATTCACATGCAGCTTCTAAGTGAAAAACCAATGAATATTGAGTAAACAGAGTGGGGGATAATTGATCAAAAAATTCCAAGATTTGTGCACCTTATGTTGGAAAAAATGTGGCATTCAACATTAGAGAGAAGAAGACAACAACTAGGATGATGATAGCTCTCAAAAAATATGTACGATAATCCTTCAATATCAAATTTTTTTACCCATTGTAATGATTGTTAAATATGAAAATGATTGAAGGGAGGATTATTTCATATTACATTAATGAATTCAACACCAAAATAAGTCAACTGACATTGGTGGAAATTGCATTAGAAAATGAGTTATGTGAACCGGTTTTACTATCTTTATTACTTGAAAATTGGTAATTGATTGTAATAGCTAAGATTAGTTCTTAGGAGAATACCAAGATAGTTTTACAGGATGTGTAGGACCTGATCCTCAGTGATGATATTTGAATAAGAGTATCAAGAAAATTATCTGGTTCTGCTTTGAATATTAAAGTAAGAGGAAGATATGCACAATAAGATAATCACTAAGGATGGTCAAAGTTAAGAGGAAAGATTTGATATAAGGAATATGGGGTTGGTCCTACCTGATGGATTTATCAAAAGAAAGCACATTTCAAGGAGTGAAAAGAAAAATGAAAGGTGCCTAAAACTAATTCATTAAACACAATGACTGAAAGAAATTATGATGTATTATTGTTGATCATGGATATCCCTTTTGAGTCTTGGAATATAAACTCATGGGAATCACTCCATTCCACTTCAGAGAACGATTTCCTTTAAAATTATGCTTCTATAAATTTTGGAAAGGTGTATCATACTAATGATGAACCCTTACAGATTGTGGGGAAGGGTGATGCACAATTTAATACCAATAGTGAGAGTTTGTTGGTTCTGGAAAACATGAGGTATATACCTAGTTTAAAAATAAATATTGTTTCTATTTGTAATCTTGATGATGCAGGTTTTAATACCACGTTCACTAGTGTTTCATGGACGATAAACAAGGGATATACAGTTATAGATTGTGAAGTAAATAATGATACCTAGTATAACATGATAGAAACATTCATGCACATGATTGTATCAATAAATTATATCAGGGATTTGTATTTATGGAACTAAAATCTAGGCCACATGAGTGAGAAGGGGATGAAGGTACTGATAAAAAATAGAATGTTATTGGAGCTAATGTTTGTGGATGTTTACCTATATGAAGATAGTATCTTTGTAAATAATAAGAATGTATCTTTTGTGAAAGGAGGAAGAAAACTAAAGGCTGGGAAACTAGACATGATTAACAATGATATTTGGGGGCCTTCATGAGTACATTCCCTTAGAGGGTCATAATATTATGTTATATTTATCGAAAAATCAATAAGGAAGGTATGAGTTTACTTTATGAAAAGAAAATATGATGTCTTTAAGGTGTTTTATAAGTTGGAGTCCATGGTGGAAATGAGTCTAGAAATAAGAAGAAAAGTTTGAGGTCTAGAAATGGTGGAGAGTATTGTAGTAAGGAGTTTAGAGAATTTTTTTCTAATAATAGAATTCAATGGGAGAAGACTATTTTATGTACACACAAATATAATGGTGTATCAAGAAGGATGAATAATACACTCAATGAATGTGTTAGGAGCATGAGGTTTCACTCAAGGGTACCCAAAACCTTCTGGGTTGACGCAATGAACAAGGAAGTATATCTCATCAATATGAGTCAATTTGTACCAATGGGATAATTTATACCCAAGGAGATATAGTATATTAACGAATTAATACTCTCATATTTACGGGACTTTGGTTGTTTTTCATACGTATATATTGATGTTGATGCAAGGGACAAGCTTGATGCTAAGTCCAAATCATGTTTCTTTATTGGATATGGTGTTGAGGAGTTTGGTTATTGCTTTTGGGATGATCAGAACAAGATGATAATCAGAAGCCAAATCATGATATTTAGTATAGGCTTCACAAATAAAGACTATTATGCAGTTTAATTTGATAGTGGGAACAAAGAATCAGACTACCATGAGAAAGTGGAGTTTGAAGGTGTACCTGAGCATGTGACACCAGAACTAGTAGATTCTACCTCTCAAATAGAGTTGAGGAGATAAAAAAGGGTGAAAAGACCTATGAAAAGTTATTCACCATACATATATTATTTTTTATTGACTAATAGTAGAGAATCGTAATTCCTTGAAGAAGAAATGCAGTTGAAGGAATCACACAAATGAGAGTTGTATATGATGGGGGATATGGATTTATTATATGCAAACAATACTTGGGAGTTGAATCCTATATCACACAGAAATAAATAATTGGAAAACAATTGGGTATAACAAGTCAAAGAAGAACATTATTAAAAGAGTATTTATAAGGAAAGGTTGGTGGTAAAAGGTTTTCAATAGAAGGAAGGTGTGGATTTCACTGAACTTTTATCACATATAGTGAGGACTGCCACAATCCAAGTGGTTCTTAGTATTGTTCTATCAGAAAACTTATACCTATAGTATCTTTATTTCAAGACTTATTTTCTTAATGGAGATATATAGGAGTACATATATATACAATAACTATAGGGATACATTGTGACAGGGAAGGAAAACCAAGTGTGCGAACTCCATAAGAGCTTATACGGGTTGAATCTGAAACCCAAATGGTGTGGCATGGATAAATGCTACTACACAAAGTCTTTTAGTGATGAATAAATTATTTTACTTCTATATGTGGATGATATTGTCATTAAAATATCTTATATGTAGTGGATTGATGATATGAAAGGGAAGATGGTTGAGGAGTTTGAGATGAAATATCTTAGAGAAGCTTGTAGAACTTTAGGGTTAAAGATCAAGAGAGACCACATAGCTAGAACCTTGTTTTTATCATAGGTTGTATAAATTGGAAAGGTTTTGAGAATTTTTAGTATGCTAGAAGAAAATTATGTTTCTATTAACCTAGTGATACATTCTAAAGTATCAAAAAAGAAATCATCGAAGATAAAAAAGTGGTTGATTACATGGAAAAGGTTTCATACACATCAGTTGTTGGAATTCTGATGTATGTCAAGGTCTATAATCAACCAAAAAATTTTCATGCAATGAGAGTTGTTAGTTGGTATATGGATTTCCCTATAAAAAACATTAGGAAGCTGTGAAGTGGATACTAAGACACCAGAAGAGAATAAAGGAAATATCTCTATGCTTTGGAAAAGGAAATTCATTATTGGAGAGGATCAGGCTTCAAGTGGGATATTGTTGGATTAGTGTTTCCCAATATATTTGGATGATGTTGGGATAAATTCTAGAGGCATATAATACACACTAGACTAAAACTTTCATTTTTCAAGTTCCACGATGATCTCATTGGGGGTTGGAGAGGGAAACACTCCCCTACCCCAAGGGCAGAAGGCCCCCGTCCCAAATTTTGGAGAACTATAGAAAGTATAATTGAATGTAGAAAAGAAGAAAAGGATACACTGACAGGGAAATATAGTGGTATGGAGTTTGGCATAGTTACTGTAGAATCTCAAACTTTGAAGACAGTGGTACTATAGCACGGCGGGCTTCTGGCCTCCGACCACTATACTAGATAGGACATAAGTGGCTGCAATACTGTAGAAGTGTAGACTTCCAACCATTGTTCACTATAAATCAATTTAATTACTATGTGTTTAGTGGTACAGTCTAAGAAAGATGATGATTAGTAGACACAAAATTTGATGGAAGATCATGACATGGGTGTATGTGACAATTGGAGGCTCATGGAAAAGTAGGCAGAGACAAGGTTCTTTAGCATCTCAGTGGAAGACTGTAGGACCCTAGAAGACCCGAAGAGGGGAAGGTTGAATCAAGATGTCAAATTTTTATTTTAATGTAATAGATCTTGTCCCCACATTAGTAGGAACTTTTAAAACATGTCTGATGGAATTGTGCAATTATGAAACATTCAAATGTAGAGAGAAAACACAACAATTTTACTTGGTTCACCTTTAAAGGATAGTACAAGGAGCATATGTCGATAGTTTTTCATATGTACCTAAATACACTAAGTTTTACATGTTATTGTGTAGTGTAGAAGATCATACATAGTCACTTTGTTCAAGGAACACTACCTTTATAAGAATTAGGGATAACACATTACCTCCCTCAGAACACTTCCATCGACTTATACTAGCTCACTGCCATGGGAGATGTCTTAATTAATTTAATTATTTGATAGTCACTTCGGTATATTGGGTTGTTTAATTCTTTGTCCCTAATTAGCATGAGACTCTGCTTTCATCTTAGTCCTGAGTTGATGCACTTGAAATCACTGTTAACTAACACCATATGTTCAACACTACTGTTCATGAAGCTCCCAAACTTCATGAAATTCCCTTTATGTATCAAAGAAATACCATCATTTGTGAACCCACACACTTTCACAAAGCTCCCAACCTTCGTGAAGCTCTTACCCTTCATGGAAAACCACGTCTTCACAAAACTCATAGTATTTTCAAAAATTCCTTTTTTGATATGCCTTAGCATCAATTATTTCATATCCATTCATTTTGTGGTGCTTAAGCTCCTGAAGGATTCCTTGTTTATGAAGATTTCCTATTTAGGGATACCTTCATGAAATCAGAGTGATTAGAACATTCCTCAAATTTTCTCCATGTTTTAAAATTAGTTCTTGCCATCAATTTATAGACGTTTCCTTTTGTGAAGCTCTCAAGATCCCAATGGCCTCTTCGTGGACCTCTTTTGTAATGTCGCTAACTTGGAAGCCACTAAAACGAATCTCTAATTTGGGTCACCACATGGCCTCAAGCATGCCTCCCCATATGATAGAGGTTTTCAACTATTAGAGAGGGTCTAATGTATCACATGGGGAGAATATACCCTCTATACCAAAGTATTCCACAATATATAACATATGAAAAAATGTAAATAATAAAAAATAAACAACAAAAATGTATTAATAACTATCTTATGGATATGGTACAAAACACAATCAATGGTAAATATGTTATGTCATGAGTGTCAAAAATGAAGGAAACCCAAAAATAAAGACAAACATTCGAGTCCCTAAAACATTCCTAACTCTAATTATGGATCCTCATCCATGAACATCCCAATACCAACTCAACTCCCTAGCATGGGGAATTTCCCTTGTTCTGGCCTATAACCACAAAATCTACTCGAGTACCCAATAGAGGCCCGAGTAGGGTATAAATACAACTCAGAAGGCCACCACCAATAGTGTTTACAAAATATCTTGTTTAAATAGAATGGTAATGAAAGTATGAAATGAATGATAATAAAAAAAATACAACTTGGATTCCATCAGTTAACAATTTCCACTTGAACTATTTCCATCATTTGTTCCCTGGGTTAAGAATTTACATAATTTACACTACAACCTCATCGAGTAAATTATCATGCATAAAGAAATATGTTAATTCCCCTATCTCACTAGGTTTAAACAACTCATAAAAAATTACATCACACTTACCTTGGAGCCTCATTCCTAATTGTCTCATCAAATACATTCCTTAGGGGCCTAGAGCCTTAGTATGACTCCCTAACTAATGCATTATAGGGGTGTTGTGCACCAACTGTGAAACATGCAAAGAATGACCCGATTTCCCTTTCTTTCATGGCCCGAACTCCCAAAATACCCATGAGATTCCTCATACACCTGGTAAACATTTATTTATCCAAATTTAAGGGATTAAAACCAAAATTTAAATGTGAATTAACCTCTATAAAGTTTGAGATCTTACAACCTATTAGCTTATAATGGATCATCCTTAAAATGATCTTCAAAAGAATCATTGAGCTTCTAAGGTAAATAGATTGAACCAATGGGCCTACATATCCATCTAACTCTCCCATGTTTCTTTCAGAACATTACAATGCTACCAAAAAACTCTAACCAAAGGAACATTATTTTCCCAAAATACTGTCTCTCTATGGTTCACAATACAAACTGGATGCTCCTCAAAGGATGCACGAGCCTCAAGTTCAACATCCAAAAAATAAATCATGTGAGACGGGTCTGAGAGATACTACTGAAGCTGTGACACATGAAAAACATAATTCATACCACTATATCATTTTGGAAGATCCATTTGATATTACATCAGTCTAATCCCCTCAAAAATAACAAACAACCCCACATTCATGGGTTCCAACTTACCCTTTTTCCAAATCCAATGGTGACACAAACCATACCCAACCTTGAAAAAATCTAAAGAAACACATGATCATCCACCCTAAACTCAAGAGGTTGATGACGTCAATCTGCATATAACTTCTTCCTACTATTCTATGTAGTTATGTATTTTCTAATCAACTGGATATGCTTTGAAGTCTTCTATAAAATTCTAGGTCCTAAAAACTCTAATTCCCCGTCCTACATAAAAAATAATGTTGATCACACAGTCTACCATAGAGAACCTCATACGGTGCCATCTGAATTGTGTCATGGTAACTATTATTTTAGGAAAACTCAACAACATACAAATAATTTTCCCATGATCCACCAAAATCTAGGACACTCTCTAAATATTTCCTCCATCACCTGAATAGTACGCTCTAACTTCCCGTCTGTCTGTAGGTGAAAGGCTATACTCAAAAACACTTATGTACCAAGCACCCTCTGTAATACCTTCTATAAGTACAATGTGAAACATGGATCATGATTTGAAACTATATTATGTGGTACTCCATGCAAATATACTATCTCCTAAATGTATAACTCACCCAACTTGTCAACTATGAAAGTCTCTTAAATTGGAATGAAATGAGCCACCTTATTCAACTAATCAACAATTTCCTATGTCGCATCACTCTGCTAAATCACCTTTGGAAGACCTACCACAAAATCCATCATCACGTCATCCCATTTCCATTCCAAAATGGGTAGTGGATACCAAAAACCACCCTTCCAAAAATTCATAGCCTTCACCTACTAGCAGGTAAGGTATCACACCACAAAACATGCAACCGCATTCTTCATCCCTAGCCACCAATACTCCCTATGAAGATTATAATACATTTTTGTGAAACTAGGATGTAAATCCCACTTTTCTTCATTAAAATCATGCATCAACTTTTCCCACATACACGTTGGCACAATAATACACCCCCCCCCCCCACACACACACAAATTCTCCAATCATCTCCAATGGCCCAACCATAAGGTGACTCTACACCTTTAATATTTCCTCTCAAATCAAAACATTCTAAATCCTCACACTTCCACTCCTTGGTCTGACTAAAAAGTGTTGAATAAATTACCAAGGACATGAGATACATATTCCCATGTCCATACTATACCTCTAGATTCATCTCAGCAAACAACATCATCATTATCCACTCAGAACTAGATTCCTAAACTGCCTGATTTTGAGTTTTCCAACTCAATGCATCTATAACACTATTCCCCTTTCCTGACATTTAATCCAAATCAAAATAAAAATACTTTATGTATTCAACCCATATTCACTACTAAGGATTCATGTAAAACTAAGATAAGATATACTTAAGGCTTTTATAATGAGTATACATGGTAAACCATTTTGCCAACAAGTATTGGCACCGAAACTTCAATGCATACACCACTATGTCCAACTCCAGATCATGAATAAGGTAATTTCCTTCATAAATCCCCAACTGTTGTGAGTTATAATCAATGACTAGACCATCCTGAATCAATACTTCCCTAAGAATAACTCCAGATGCATCACAACATATGTTACATGCCTTACCTGGCTCGAGTAAGATCAAAATTGGTGTGGTATTCAACTTATTCTTTAACTACTGGAAATCTTTCTCACATGCCCCATACCATTGAAACTAGATGACCTTCTTGGTCTCGCATGAGAGTGGTGCCTAAAAATGGGCAAATTATTTGATGAACATTCAATAATAGCTGGAAAACCCCAAAAAACTTTATAAATTAGTAATATTCATAGGCTTCTCCCAAGATACAAGTGCCTTTCCACTAACAAACCTTCCTTTGAGATGATGTGACCCAAGAAATGAAACTTATTGATCTAAATATGACATGTAGATAACTTGGTGTATATCATATTCTCTCTTAGTGTACTCAGGATGATTTTAAGATGTTTGGAATGATCATCATGATTCTTAGAGTACACTAATATTTCATCGACAAGTAAAAACACAAAATGATTTAGATATTGGTGAGAGATTTGATTCATTAGGTCCACAAACACTATCTGTGCATTGGTCCACGAGAACAATATCAAAACAAACTCATATAACCCATAGATTATCTTGAAGGCATTCCATGGTACATCAAAAGACGTCACCTATAGATCATGGTAACCTGATCTCAAATAAATCTTGGAGAAAAATAAATAACCTCTTAGTTGGTCAAATATATCATCAATTTGAGAAAGATGGTATCTATTCTTAACGGTCATCTGATTCATATTCCTATAATCGACACACAACTACAACGATACATCGTCCTTATTGTAATACAACATTAGAGATCCCCAAGGTGACGTGCTAGGATGAATAAACACTCAATTATATAATTCATCCAACTGAGTTTTATGTTCCTGGAGTTCTGTCGATGCCATTCTATATGGGGGAATGGAAATTGGTTGTATTCCCAGTAGAAAATATATTTTGAATTCAACATCCCTCTTGAGTAAAATCCCCAATAAGTCCTCAAGAAACACATCATAAAAATGCTCCTCCATAGGAGGAAAGGAAATTTTCTCTACTCCCTCATCATCAAGCATGAGACAAGACACTTGGGTAGTGAGTTCATTCAATTGTTGAAAAACTGGCCCTGCACAGCCTTCCCAAACATCCCATCCACCATGATGGAAAATAGTGCCTACCCCAAGAGACATGAATGTTACCCTACGATGGTAATATTCAGTATGTGACTAGTAAAATTCTATCCAATCCATACCCAAAATCAGATTGAAACCTGACATCTCAAGAACAAACAAGTCCTAAAGAAAACGATACCCACCAACCTCAAGAGAACACCCTTTACACCACCAGATATTTTTTTACTCACAACCCTAATAGTGTGTCTATTAACATGGCCCCAAAGAAATGTTACACCAATAGGCCAAACACACTCACAAACTGATAAGATATAAAATAATTCAAATCACCAGTATTAAAAAATTCACTAGCAAGGATAGAAGATACAAGAATAGTACCTCGAATAGTCGATGGTCCGACCTCACCACCTCTAGGTGTAGACTAAACATCATGTATCTGACCTTTCCTTTTACCTAGGATCTAGTTTGAGTTCATAGTGCTACACTACCTTACTGATATGGATACTCTCGCCCCGATGTACTAGGTCCCCCACCTCGACTAGTATGATGAGTCGAGCTCCAGCTGCATGCCTAATATGGGGAAACTGACCCCCTGCATGCACTCAACATCATCCTCAATCCTCTATTTTTTTCTAGCTATACAAGGTTTCTATATGACCTCTTAATATTCCCTAAAATTTCACATGTTTGGAACTTGACTGAATTTTAGGGACACTGTCTATGCATATGCCCCGACCGGCTGCACTGATATTAGAAAACTTGATCACTACCCTAAGAGGATAGATACCTTTTTTGACTACTATTCCAACCAAATCTATTGTTTAAACTATCAAAGTTGCACTTCTTACACTCATAAATCATGCCATTGGGTAGCCCAACTGAAGCTACATGTCCCCCACAACTAGCTTCCTTGATAATTACTTCTGAAATAAAGCCTGATCTAGCATGTCATTAAACCTATTTAAATGGAAAATATCCACTTGAGACTTAATCTCATGTCTGCGTTCATCCTATAAACATCTCACTCTAGTCACATCATCCCCTACCAATGCTATACCAAAGCGTGGTAAGTCATTGAAGTGGTCAACATAATCCCTTACTAACATATACCCCTAGGTTGACCTCATAAACTCTGCATCCTTATCCTAAATCAAGGTATATGGATTGAAATGCTCCATAAATTTCTCCTATGATTCTTTTCATGACATACCATCATCCTACTGAGTCTATACAAAAACATCCCACCAATGCTTTGTGAACCCCGCAACATGTTAGTCGCTAGCTTAACTCTCTTCACAGGAGGATCCTCTAAGTGATCAAGGATCATCTGAATGAACTCAATCCATAATTCAACTACATTAGGTCCACCCTCTCCAAAAAAATCATAGGGTGTTTAATTTGAAACTATCAACTCATCTCAAACATACTCATCACAACCCGAATTAGGTCTTTTTAAATCATCTATATAAAATGAGTAAAGTTCTCACAGAACTACTCTTCCCCCTTATTACCCTGGTTCACCGAGTTCCCTTGATTTATTTTTGGAGGATAATTCTCAGTAAAATCTTCTTGTCACCCAATCAGAACATGACATCATGGTGGCATCATCCTACAATTCTAAACACGCATCTCAAAATGAATAACACGAATCATTAGTAGTTTACATTAAATTAGGATCTCTACTATCCATAAAAAACATTTCAAATACATTATCCCAACGAATATCATCACACCTAGAATACCAACATCAAACATACCTACCATGGACCATGGAAAACATAGGGTAAACTAACTTGCATAGTCTTGAGTCTTTCATTAAACACCTTTTTGAAACCATTTCCACACTCACAACGTATATCTTTCTTCTTAGGTTCCTTTCCCATTTCAAAACTCATTATAACCAACATTTTAACTCATTTAAAACCCTTCATTATTCAAAAGTATTTAAATATTATTTAACATTATTTTATTTTTACCCATTTATGTCATTTTTATTAGACACCTTTTTCTTAAATTTTTTCATAAAAATCATATGCATTCTACCCTTCATGCCCCACACACACATCCCATGTGTGCCCATAATGATAAATGCTGCCAATATCTCTAACTTCCTATAAAGTTGCATGAATGCATAATCTCATCCAATTCTAGGCATTAGAAAGATATCATAAAACATTCACATCATAGAACAAGTACATCACCAAATAGTGAAATATCATTCAACTATAACAACACACATTAATAATATTAATTCCCACCCTAGGAACTTGGGTTTTCCCTCATACATGGGTTAGATACTCCCATGGAAGAGTTCATTTTCAAGGCCTGTCACATCCTAATATCCCTTCTACCATCCCAAATAATAGAACCACAAAAAATAACTACTTTGATACCACTTTGTAAAATCCCCAACCTAGGTGCCACTAAACTAGTGCTCTAAGTTGGGACACCACATGGCCTCAAGAATTCCTCCCTGTATGCCAGAGGTTTCCGACTAGTAAAGAGGGTCTAATAGACCATGTGGGGATATTATACCTTATTTACTAGAGCATACCATAACATATAACATATTAAATAAAGGAAACAATAAAAAATACCAGAAACATGCATTACTAACCATTTTATAGATAGGTTATAATACATAATTAATGGTAAATAAGCCATGTGAAGCTAACAGTGTCAAAAGTGAAGAAAACCTAAAAATAATTAAAAACATATGAGTCACCAAAATTTTCCTGACTCTAATTATGGATCCTCATCTATGCACATCCCAAGCACTACTCAACTCCCTATCATGTGGCCTTTTCCCTTGTCCTGATGTGAAACCATGAAATCTTCTCAGGTACCCAATAGTGGCTTGATAAAGGTGTGATTAAAAATCAGTAGGCCACCACCAATGGTGCCTACAAAATTTTCAGTCTAAAAAAAAGTGCATAAAAGTAAAAAATGAATAAAAAGATAAAAAAATAAAAAACATGTTCTATTAGTTAACAATGTTCACTTTAACCATTTTGGTCATTTGTTCCATCGGTTAAGCATTTACATCATTTACACCAAGGCCTCATCCAGTCAATTACCAGGAAAAATGAAATAATTCAAGCCCCATATCTCACTAGGGTTAAATAATTCATAAACAACTACATCACACTTACCTTGGATCCTTGGTCTAAGTAGTCTCATCAATTGCATCTGTTAGGGCTCTAGAGACTCTGTCTGACCCCCTAACCCGTGAATTCTAGGGGTGGGGTTTAGAGCCTCAGTCCAACCTGCCCCGTGGGAGGATCCTCAGCACATTATCCCACACCACCAATCCATCTGCACATTCTTATTTATTCACTTACCACTTATAGCATATCACAAACCATTAACAACCAATAAACATAATATTTACAATTCACATTTCATTCAATATAAAAATCATGATCAATTATTAGCCCATTAACATGTTTAACATTTACATAGCATGGTGTAATTAACCCATTTCCCACTTCATACCTTAACCCATTTAGCATATTCCACAATTTCCATACATTATCCCATTTCACACAATTCATCAATTCACATTCCTTATCCCATTTACATAATTCATTTATAAACTCATAATTCATTTGACACATTCACTTTATCCCCATTAACCCTTTTCACATTTTTTCAAACAATCCTTTATGCCATTTCTAACGACTAGGCACAACTACCATTAGCGACTATTTTAAACTAAAATTTACATGTCAACATATTTATCATGGGAACTAGTTTAACACAAAGTAATTCTATTCTTACCATTGTAGTTTTCAATGTTCGGTAATGTTGACGTACCCCATGGGTAGCATTAAATCAGCCTAGTCAATCTTAGTGCATCCCATGGGGATCACGAGCGATATAAATCATCAATTAGCCATCCATTTTACCAAATATCACCAAAGTCAAAAAATGCACATAAAGAGGGAGGTAATATCACAACCATACATGAAAAAATTGATAATAAGACTATGGGATATAACATTTAAACAACATACCTCAAATTCATTAATGAATGCATGCTTAACCATAGACTTAGATTCTGATTTAGGCACCCTTCGAATCCCCAACCTAAGATTTGCCAAAAAAGAGGGTTTAGGTATTTAGAAGAATAATAACAAAACCACAAGCCCTAATATGTAAAAGTGAAGTAAGACAACCATTAGACTTACTTGGAGCTTTGATCTGCACACAACAACACTCTAAATGGCTTAGAATCGAAGTGGATTGACCCTTGGGAATATTTTTGGGTTTATGTTTGTCACTAGGGATATTGGGAGAATAATGGAGAAGAAAATCGGGTGAAACACATAAAATACTTGGAGGGAATGATAATTTCATACTTTTTAATGGGGAAAACAGTTTGGCCATAGGGTTTTCCAAATCATGCGCCAACCATGCAAAATGCCTCTATCCAAGGTCGCACCCCCATCCCCCCCCACATGGTTTTTTCTAATCATGCACCAACTACGAAACATGCACAAAATGACCCAATTCTCCTTTCTTTCATGTACCGAACCCCTAGAACACCCCTTATCTTTCTCATACACCCGGTAAACATTTATTTAGTCAAATTTAAGGGATTGAAACAAAAATTTCAATGATACTTCACCTCTACAAGGTCAACGATCTTACATATTAAGTCATACTCAAAAAGATCCTATATTAACAAAGCTCCAGTGAAATTTTACCCATTTGTGAACCTTCTCATAGTCACATAGATTCATCGTCATTTCATCACGCATTCGTGAACCTTAAAATGTTCATGAACCTGTTTATTTTCACAGAGCTATATACCTTCACAAAAATCCATCCTTCATGAAACCCAGCCTTCGTTAAACTCATGAATTTACAATATTTGGAAATATACATTTCACAAAGCTTTCTCCTTCCTCATAATTTTTGAGATCCAAAAAATTGGAAAACACTAGGAAATGATGCCACCATCAACACTAAATCCATCTGCACTGTAAGATCTCTTGTTTTGCAAACTCCCAAATCAATCCTATTGTAGATTGAAAACAAAAAAAAATACACTCTATTCCCAGCTATTGAAATCCTTAGTTCCAATGCTCCCCCTTTGGTTTTTTTGTAATCTATAGATAAATTAGATAAATCACCATCCTCAACCAAAAACCTAATTGACATGAGGTAACACATCCATTATTCTAAGTCTACATGATAAGATCTAAATGTATAAAAAATGGTGATAAAATAGAATTCCATGCCTCGATAGACCAATGTCCATCCCTTCAAGCCTACAGATAATTGAATTTTACTTATCTTCTCCTTTGGAAATAAACCCAAAGAACTGCTATGTGAGATTTTAGTGTTAAAAAACCTCCCATGGATTGTATCTCCCCCATAAACCTACATCACTTCTATAAATATATTAACATGGTTAACAAAATTGGGATATGAGACCAATCAAAACCTCCTCATGTATTGGGAGGTGGCTGAACACTATGGTTCAATCGATATTTCTTGAATGTATGTGTTGCTAACGACTTAGTTAGAATGTAGACCACTTGATCATCAGCTCCAACATGATTCATTTTAATCACGCATTGTTCAAATTTTTCTTTTATGAAGTGATATTTGATATCAATATGTTTGATATGAGAGTGATGAACCAGATTATTCATAAGATCGATCATACTATTATTGTCACAATGAATCAGCATTGGTTGTTTCACCTCATCACCAATATCAGTTAGTTGTTTCTTCATCCACAGTAGTTGAGTGCATGCCTTTGTAGTAGATATATATTCTGCTTCAGCCATACTATGAGAATTTCTTTCTTATTTCTTGATCAACCATTCTACAATTTTTTTTCTAATGAATAAATCTCTACCACTTGTGGTCTTTCTATCCACCACATTTCTAGCCTAGTAAGCATAAAAAAGGATAATAATTCACTATTTATTCAATCTTCAATGTATATGCCAAAATTGAGAGTACCTTGAATATACCTCATGATTCTTTTAACATATAATAAATTATCTTCTTTCAGATTACATTGGAAGCAAGCCACTAAGCTTGTTGTAAAGATGATATGTGTCTATATTGTAGTTATGTATAATAAGATTACAATGAGCCTCATTTAAATGGTGGGATCCATATATTTCTCATCCTCATGCTTTCCATGTTTTTACCAACCACAATTAAAGTGAAGATTGGCTTAGAGTCATGAATGTGGAATTTATTTAGTAGATATCTTGTATATTTTTTTTCTAAAAAATGAAGGTACAATCCTTCTTTTGAACCACATACAGCCCCAAAACGTATATGAGTTCAGTAATCATAGACATTTCAAATTTATATTTCATGTGATTAGAAAATTATTCAATTGATACCTACCTAATTACACTAAAAATAATATCATACACATACACAAGAATCATAAATTGAACTTTCTAAAAATTCATCACATAGAGATTATGGTTGAAACCTCCACTTTTAAATTCAAGCTTCTTCATATAATCATCCAGTTGAAAATAACACACTCATGGTGTCTTATTTAGACCATAGAGATCCTTCTTTAATTTAAAAAGCTTTATATCATCATTTATAATAAAAAAATACTACTATTTGTTAAATGTAGACTTTTTCTTCCAGAAACCCATTTAGGAATTTTGTTTTTATATGCATCTGATAAATTTTTTACCCTCTTTGAACTACCATGGAAGAAAGAGCTTGATCGACTCTAGTCTAGCTACTAGATGAAATGTTTATTCAACATAAATGCCTTTAATGTAACACCCTGAGATTTTATGAGAAATATTTTTTTTAATTTCATTGATGTCTTGTATGCTACACCAATATTATCTTGCACTATACGCAACACTATATTAGCTTGCAGTATACGCAACACAATTCTTGGATTGTGTTACACACAATTTCATGTTCGTTTGATAGTAGTTATTCTACGCAACATTGAGTGTATATATATATATATATATATATATATATTCAATGTATAAATTAAATATGGTTGGATTCTGTTATACGCAACAACAAAGAAGTCTTTTACTACACGCAACCCTAACTTGGATTGCATTACACACAATCACGACCTTCCTCGATAGCGTGTGTTGTACACAACACTGGGTTTCACTAAACATCGATATATTTTTATAATATTATTATGGACTTGCTGTTTTGAATAGTATTAACTACATTTTTAATTTTATAATATTATTATTCATCTTACACATTTTCTAGAACATGGTATGAGAACAAAATAAATTTTTCTAGTAAAATAAGTATTCTTCAAAAAATGTAGTTTTGCAGCCTTTTGATGGAACACCCACTTTAAATCTAGTTTTTGAAAGGTTTATAAGTTTAGTTTGAAAAAAAAATTCTTCTTTGGAATTAGGATATAAAAATTTACTTTGGATAAATTTTTCATATTATTCTGACAACTTTCATATTTTAATAAATAGTGAAAACACGCTATATTTTAATTAAAAACAACTTTTTTCAACACAATAATTTATATGATTAAATTATAATATTGAATGGTTTTGAATTATAAATAGAATATATTTTTACCATTTAATATAATGTATGTCATTACCATTAATGTTACATTGAATTCATAGGTAAAAACATTTCAATCTTTGGCAATGTTTTAACTTTTAAACCCATTTTCTTGACAACGAGATTAATTTTAAATTAATTACTGCAACTTCTGTGCTTTGAATTTTGAAAAATGGATTCAATATTTAAATTTAGTGGGTACAAATTTTGTTAATAGGTTACTTTTATTTTTTTTGATATTATGAATAGTAACATCGGTAATTTTTATTTACTGCAGTTAAAGGTAAATCAGGTAATTAAGTGTAAAAATAAGATTACAAAATTACATTAAAACCTTCCAAAATTCTATTGGAAAACTAAAAAGTAGACCCATATCACCTAAGGGTCGGAATAGATTAATTTTATGGACTTTTAACCATGAAAATAATTTATTTATTATTAAAACCAAAGAAAGTGACAACAAGTCACTCTCTTAAATATTATAAGTATAATAATTTTAATTTAGTGATAAACCTCATGAAACTTCGAACATGAATAGTTTCCAGAAATCTAATAAAATTATATACATAATGTAAATTTATTTAGAATTTTTAGGGATTAAATACTTGTCATTAAGGGTGACACAATAGTGATGTCGAAATTGTTTATTTAGTGAAAAATAAATAATATATTTTTTATTAAAGTAATAATACCTATCAAAAAGAACATAAACTTGACCAAACCTTATTGGTCTATTATATAGACCCTGGTAATCCAAGGGTAGATTTGTGGACCATTTGGAGCCATATAAAATAGAGTAGGAAATTTATATTATATTATTTTAAATGATGTCAAAGATGTCACCTTCATAATTTAATAAATATAACAATTTACATGTTGTGATTTTAAGATGATAAATTCGAGTAAAAATATTATTATGAAAGTTATTATATTTATCTTCATCATAGAATTTTTTTTTAATTTTTATGCAACTAATATATATATTAAATTATTATCCAAAAATGATGTAGTAATTTTTTTATTAAGAGAAATATAAAATAAATGGTTTTATAAATATTAAAATAAACATTATATGAACTAATTAATGTTCTCCACAAATTTTATAGATTAATATGAAATTTTAGGAATATATTAAACATTTTTGTTTGAATATATCATCTGTGTATATTTTATTTAAATTCAAATAATTGAATAGTTTTGAAATGAACACTATTGTTATTTTACAAAAATAACATACTATTAAATTGATTAAAAATCACATAAATATTTAAAAAATATAAATTTATATTTATATTTTCTAAAATGTCATAAATTACCCAATTATGGATAATTATCAACACATAAGTAATTATTTACAACAATTTAAAATCTATAATATTATTACCACAAATATGATTAAATAAATTAAATAAGGATAAATCAAATTGATAAGGTTTAAAATAAATTCCCAACATGTATAAATTTTATTGGATGATGATATTACAACCTTATCTCACCAAATATTTGGATTTTAGTCATTTTGGATGTTTTTATGTGGGTTTTGATTTATTATAAATTAATATTGTTGAGGTTTCAAAAGGTTCCCCTCTCCTCCCTTATAAAAGGGAACCTCCTCCCTATCCTCTTTACACAACATTGAGCCTTCAAGCTTGGCCAAACCCTGCCCATTTCTCTTCTCCACTTCCCTAGAAACATTCTGGAGGTTCTGGTCTTCTCAAAAGACCAACTCTAGTCTCTTAAGAGGAAGCTTAAAGGAGGTGCGTCAAAGAAGAGGTAATCTCTTCTACAGATTCTTTCAAGTTTCTTTCTTCTTCAAATTATTCTTATTTAGTAGTTTAATTATAAATTAATAACATCAGTATCAATAATATACTAATATTTCATTATAAATATGAAACAACCCCATTTCACCTTCTATCGATCCTACGGAAAAAAAATCACCGTGCGTGCGTGCGTACGGAATACCGTCTCCACACAGTGGTGTAATCTTTTTTTCCACCAACACCTTAATTGGATGGGTATAATGGTGTAAAGAATAAATATATATGGTTATTATTACATCATACTTATTCTGAGATATTATATCATCCACTCCAATTCTATTTAATAATTATGGGAACGATATCATCGCTCGTACGTACGTACGGACTACCGTCTCCACGAACGCGATGAGATTCATTTTCCATGATTAACCATTCAAGTATAATTATAAATTATATATAATAAATAATAATGAAAGATATTACATAATAATGATACTGGATTTATTTACATATATGTTTCATTTACTTAATTCAATTCAATAAGGAAACGAAAACATCGTTCATGCATACGTACGACCTACTGTCTCCATGAACGGTGTATTTCATTTCATTCATCTATCTTTTATATATATATAATGAATATATATGATATATAAATAATTATTTACATTATATAAGTAATTAAATCTTGATATAAGTAATAATAGTATCAAGAACAACAAGTGAAAACACGTACGATAAATAAAACGATTTTACCCAAAACGCTGCTTTAACATGGAATTTACAAAAGAACGGGTAATATAAAGTAATAAGTGAACCATATATGATATCATAACAATGAATATGATTCTACAATAAGTAAATGACATTATTTAAATCATTATACAGGAGTTTCTGATACGTACGAAGCATATCATACCTAAGGTAAGGGATAACTTTTTCAATCTCGTTTTTATCCGAGATTGTTTATTCGTAAGTATTTATTGGGGTTATATTTATCATCCATTTACCTATTTTCTAAAAATGGTTTCATCTATTTTTAAAGTAATTTTTACCCATTTTTGACTTTTACTACATGCTATGTAAGGAATTGTTCTTTTGTTTACGTTACGAGGTACTTTTTTGACTTTTCCGACAAAAGTACAAGAAGAATGTTTTTTTAAACTTATACGACATGAACGGATTTTTAAGGTTTCATAACACCTTATTTTCATAAATATTACTCTATAAGATTTAATTACTTATTTCAAAAAAATCCTTTTCTTTTAAAATTTCATGGCATTTTGTGAAAAGAAAATTATTTTGAAGAAGAAAGGATATTTTCCTCAAGAATTCATTTCAAGTATTTTATCAACACCATTTTCCGTATAAGATGGAATTATTTCATATGTGTATGTTTCAAGTATAATGTTTCTATTATTTACATGGTTTCAATTTTCTTATGATGAAATGATATCCATTTTTTATATGGATTATGTTATGATGGAATGATGTTTATGAAACCCATTTTATTATTTGGGTAATGATGAATGATTTATGTTCATGTTGTGGCACACGTAAGAATGATTTCATAATGAGATGAGTGGGAAATATATCTCCCTTCAATTCATTGGGTAAAGATTTATATCTCATGAGATAGACATGGCTGGAATGGTAAGTTAATCAGGTTCAGTGATACAGGACTGGAATGAGGAGTGAACTCGATTCAGAAAGGGACTTTGTCCACTAAGATTGTCTTGGCAGCAATGCCTTGGCTACTATGGAAATCATATAATGTTCTTAATGGTTTTCCATAATTAAATGTTTTCTTACCATTCTATTTTATCATGATTGATTTTCTATTATGATATATTCCTTATGTACTTCCAAGATTTATGTCATTTCTCAGGATTTTGATGTTTAGATTTTATGTTCAAGTTTTTGCATTCAAATGTTTATGGATTGTTTTATGTTCTCTATGTTTAAACTTACTGAGCATTTGAGCTCACCCTTTCTATTTTTTATTTTCCCCATGATATAAATAAAGGTTTTAGGTAAGAGAACAAAAGGGTAAGATCTTTATGGGAGATGTTCAAGATTTTTCACTATGATTAGAAGATTATGTTCCAAGTTTCCAAAGACACAAAACTATTATGGTCCTTTGGTGTCTCTTTTTTTTATGTATTAAGTATTCTGAAAAAGTAATGTAATGTCTATGTACATCAAGTAAGAGTCTCTACAGTTGGTATAAATGGAAATGTTTAGTTAACCTTTGGAAACTAGGATGAAAAATCTTTAGTGAGATCCCTAGAGATATTTCTAAGGTATGTCTAGGGATGTCCCTAAGGTTAAGTGTAAATATAGTTTATAGTCCTAGAATTACGGAAACAATATTAGAATTAAAACTAAGATGTTATATATTGAAGGTACTCCCCCTTGATTATGATTTTTTCCTCCCACACTATTCTTTTTGGGTTTTAGAAAATGGATGGAAACAGGAAGATTCATGATAATGGAGGATGTGATGGACAATGGAATGATATTATTCATGAGGAACCAAATGAAATTGGATCTAGAATTCCACATATAGTTATTATGCCTAATCATAAATCTCATAATATGATCAATAATCTCAACTTTGGTACATTTCCCGACTCAGCTAATAAGAGAAATATGGGGTTTCATGATGATCATTGAGGAAAGAAAGTTCAATTTCCATCATGTAAATATTGTGGGAAGAGGCATCAGGGAGAATGTTTCAAAGGAACTGGAATATTCTTTGGGTGTGTAAAAGGACAAAAAGCTAGTAATTGTAAAGGAAAAAGCTCAATTAACACCATGGACAAGGATAATGGTATTTATAATACATCAACAACGGTTAAATGTTTTAAATGTGGAATGTATGGGAATTATGCAAACCAATGCCCTACGGGAAAATCTCATAAAGAGAATCAGCATGGTCATATGGGTAGTATTTATGTGGAAGATGATGAAGAGACTACAAATGATATATGAGATGAAAGAAATTATAAATCTCAGTCAGTGGTTTAAGAAGGTAGTGGAATGACTGTATGTTTATCAAGAATAATGTATGGTACTATGGAATAAAGAAAAATATAAGGATTGTTACACTGTTGTCTTTCCTTGAGTTTTTGAAAGTATATGATGAATGGTACCGGTAACCATGAAAGGTTATTCAAATATATTTGGAAGGTAGATTATGTGTGCATAATGAAAGGATACAGAGATAATGAGATGTTTGATAGTATTAATGAGCTCATGACTGATATAAGGACAAATTGATATCATGGTTTGAGTATATAGAAATTCTGGGATTTTGGTATGGTGAAAGAGTTAACTTTTGATAGCATTCATGTTTTCACTAAGGTTCTATGGTAATTAATTTTTTCAAAAGAATACATGATTAAGGTATTCACATGTTTGGAATGTGACCAAAAAGATACATCTTATGATATATGGGGGATAAATGATGGTATTCATGTTCTTGTTAGGTGACCTTTCAAGTAATTGTTTTCTTTATACTATGAGCTTGGACCTAAGTATTTTGGATAAGCCTAAAAATTAAAATGAATTAAGTTAGACATGAGATATTATTGTTTAAGGCTAGAACTTTTTTCGATATTATTGCAGGAATGTTATAATAATGTAGTTTTAGAAAAAGGAACAACTTGTAGAATGGGCGATAACCCGTCGCGCCAGACAAGGTTGAGGGAATTGAACCCACAACCGAAATGTGACAGGCCTTTATCACCTACCTATAGCCTACCGGAAGTCCCTGGTTAGTATAAACTAGTTTTATTCTATTAAGCGGTATGATAGATGGAGTATAAGTCTGTTTTTGGAATCATATACGATTAACCTCACCATAGATGGACTTATGTATATTTGATAACTTTTGCTAATGTTTTGTTTGAGACAGATGGAATGACCCATCATTCTATCACATGATCTGTTAACACTTCACAAATGACAAATTCAACTTCATTTCTTTAATATATGAAGTGTAAATTTTTCAAGGCACGAAAAATGGTGAGATTGTACCAAAATCAAGTAAGTATTTCTTTTAATTCAGAAATTCTTTTAAATTTAGGGAAATGATCTTGAAAACCAAAAATGTTATCCTAGTGTCCTTATATCTTATTAATCATATGGTACCTTAAATCATCACAAATTTATGGCTTTGTGATTGTTGGTTTTTTCACAGCCATGTTCTCTACCACTCTACATCAGAACATGATGGTTAGATTTATCTTCCATATCCATATTTTCACCTATGTTCTTCTATGTGGAAACCCAGTGATGAGTTAATTTGGGTAACCGTTATGTTTCAAACATTAGTTTTTAAAATTAAGTTTTAGTATTCCTTTTTACGATGTGGGTTTCTAGGAAAGAAACTTTCAAGAAGAAAACCATTTATAACCCTGATGAATTTCGAGGTCGAAATTAATTTTAAGGGGGGTAAAATGTAACACCTAGAGATTTTATGAGAAATGATTTTTTAAATTTCATTTATGTATTTTACACTACACCAAGATTATCTTGCGCTATACGCAACACCGTATTAGCTTGCAGTATATGCAACACTATTCTTGGATTGTGTTACACTCAATTTCAAGTTCGTTTGATAGTAGTTATTCTACGAAACATTGAGTGTGTATATATATATATATTCAATGTATAAATGAAATATGGTTTGATTCTGTTATATGAAACACCAAAGGAGTCTTTCCCTACACGCAACCCTGAATTGCCTTGCATTACACGCAATCACAACCTTCCTCGATAGCGTGTGTTGTACACAACACCGGGTTTCACTAAACAACGATATATTGTTATAATATTATTATGGACTTGCCATTATGAATAGTATTAACTAAATTTGGAATTTTATAACAGTATTATTCATATTAAACATTTTCTAGAACATGTTTTGAGAACAAAATAATTATTTTGGGTAAAATAAGTATTTTTTAAAAAATTGAGTTTTGTCGCCTTTTGATGGCACACCCACTTTAAATCTAGTTTTGGAAATGTTTATAAGTTCAATTTTACAAAATAAAATTCTTACTTGGAATTAGGATATAAAAATGTACTTTTGATAAATTTTTCATATTATTCTGATAACTTTCATATTTTAATGAATAGTAAAAACACGCTATATTTTAATTAAAAACAACTTTTTTCATCACAATAATTTATATAATTAAATTATAATATTGAATGGATTTGAAGTATAAATAGATTATGTTTTTACCATTTAATATAATTTATGTCATTATCATTAATTTTACATTGAATTCATAGGTAGAAACATTTCAATCTTTGGCAATGTTTTAACTTTTAAACCTGTTTTCTTAACAACATGATTAATTTTAAATTAATTACTGAAACTTCTGTGTTTTAAATTTTGAAAAATGAATTCCATATTTTAATTAAGTGGGTCCAAATTATGTTAATAGGTTAATTTTATTTTTTTGATACTATGAATAGTATCTTCGGTAATTTTTATTTACTGCAGTTAAAGGTAAATCAGGTAATTAAGGGTAAAAATAAGATTATAAAATTACGTTAACACCTGAAAAAATTCTATTAAATAACTAAAAGTAGAACCATATCACCTAAGGGTAGGAATAGATTCATTTTATGGACTTTTGACCAGGAAAATAATTTAATTATTATTAAAAGCAAAGAAAGTGACAACATGTCACTCTCTTAAATCTTATAAGTATCATAATTTTAATTTAGTGATAAACTTCATGAAACTTCAAACATGAATAGTCTCCATAAATATAATAAAATTATATACATTATGTGAATTTATTTATAATTTTTAGGGATTAAATAATTGTCATTAATGGTGACACAATAGTGATGGAGAAATTGTTTATTTAGTGAAAAATCAATAATATATTTTTTATTAAAGTAATAATACCTATCAAAAGGTCCATAAACTTGACCAAACCTTATTGTTTGATTATATATACCATAATAATCCAAGGGTCTATTTTTGGACCATTTTGAGCCTTATAAAACAGATTAGGACATTTATCTTATATTATTTTAAATGATATCAAAGATGTCACCTTCATAAATTAATAAATATAACCATTTACATGTTGTGATTTTAAGATGATAAATTAGATTAAAAATATTATTATTAAATTTATTATATTTATCTTCATCTTAGGATTTTTTTAATTTTTATGCAACTAATATGTATATTAAAGTATTATACAAAATTTATGTAGTAATTGTTTTATTAAGAGAAATATCAAATAAATGGTTTTATAAAAATTAAAATAAACATTATATGAACTAATTAATGTTATAAACAAATTTTATAGATGAATATGAAATGTTAGGAATCTATTAAACATTTTATTTGAATATATCCTCTATATAGATTTTTTTAAATTCAAATAATTGAATAGTGTCAAAATGAACACTATTGTTATTTTATAAATATAACATATTATTAAATTGATTAAAAATAACATAAATATTTAAAAATTATAAATTGAAATTTATATGTTCTAAAATGTCATAATGTACCCAATTATGGATAATTAAAAACACATAAGTAATTATTTATAACAATTTAAAATCTAGAATATTATTACCAAAAATAAGATTAAATAAATTAAATAAGGATAAATAAAATTGATAAGGTTTAAAATAAATTCCCAACATGTGTAAATTTTATTGGATGATGATATTACAACATTATCTCATCTAATATTCGTATTTGAGTCATTTTTGATCTTTTTATGTGGGGTTTGATTTATTATAAATTAATATTTTTGAGATTTCCAAAGGTGCCCCACTCCTCCCTTATAAAAGGAAACCTCCTCCCTCTCCAATTTACACAACATTGAGCCTTCAAGCGCAGAAAAACCCAGACCATTTCTCTTCTATATTTCTTTAGAAACATTCTGGAGGTTCTGGTCTTCTCAAAAGACCAAATCTAGTCCCTTAAGAGGAAGCTTAAAGGAGGTGCTTCAAAGAAGAGGTAATCTCTTCTACCGATTCTTTCAAGTTTCTTTCTTCTTCAAATTATTCTTCTTTAGTTGGTTAATTATAAATTAATAACATCAGTATCAATATTATACTGATATGTTATTATAAATATGAAACAACCCCATTTCACCTTCTCTCGATCCTACGGAAAACAAAATCACTGCACGTGCGTACGTACGGAATATCGTCTCCACGCCATGGTGTAATCTTTTTTTCCACCACCACCTTACTTGGATGGGTATAATGGTGTAAAGAATAAATATATAAGGTTATTATTACATCATGCTAATTCTGATATATTATATCATCTACTCCAATTCTATTCAATAATTATGGGAACGATATCATCACTCATTCGTACATACGGACTACCGTCTCCACAAACGTGATGAGATTCATTTTCCATGATTAACCATTCAAGTATGATTATAAAGTATATATAATAAATAATTATGAAAGATATTACATAATAATGATACTGGATTTATGTACATATATGTTTCATTTACTTAATTCCATTCAATAAGGAAACGAAAACAACATTCATGCGTACGTACGGCCTACTGTATCCATGAACGGTGTATTTCATTTCATTCATCTATATATTATATATATATACTGAATATATATGATATATAAATCATATTTACATTCTGGAATTATGTAAATCCTGATATATGTAATAATAATATCAAGAACAACAAGTCCAAACATATACGATAATTAAAATGATTTTACCCAAAACGCCGCTTTAACATGAAATTTACAAAAGAATAGGTAATATAAAGTCATAAGTGAACCATATATGATATCATAACAATGAATATGATTCTATAATAAGTAAATGACATTATTTAAATCATTATAAAGGAGATTTAGATGCGTATGAAGCATATCGAACCTAAGGTAAGAGATAACTTTTCCAATCTCGTTTTTATCTGAGATTGTTTATTCGTATGTATTTACTAGGGTTATATTTATAATCCATGTCCCTATTTTATAAAAATGGTTTCATGTATGTTTAAATTCATTTTTACCCATTTTTTCCTTTAACTACATGGTATGTAAGGAATCGTTCTTTTGTTTATGTTACGAGGTACTTTTTTTATTTTTCCGGTAAAAGTACGAGAAGAATGTTTTTTTAAACTTATACGACATGAACAGATTTTTACAATTTCATAACGCCTTATTTTCATTAAGCTTACTCTATAAAAATTTAATTAATATTTTCAACAAAATAATTTTCTTTTAAAATTTCATGGAATTTTGTGAAAAGAAAATGATTTTGAATAAGAAAGGATATTTTCCTCAAGAATTCATTTCTAGTGTTTTATCAAAAACATTTTCCATATAATATGTCATTATTTCATATGTGTATGTTTCAAGTATAATGTCTCTATTATTTACATGGTTTCACTTTTCTTATGATGAAATGAGATCCATTTTTTTATATGTATTATGTTATGATGGGATGATGTTTATGAAACCCGTTTTATTCTTTGGGTAATGATGAATGATTTATATTCATGTTGGGGAACACGTAAGAATGATTTCATTATGAGATAGGTGGTACCTATATCTCCCTCCAATGCATTGGGTAAAGATTTATATCTCATGAGATATACATGGATAGAACGGTAAGTTAATCAGGTTCAGTGACACAAGACTAGAACGAGAAGTAAAATCAATTCAGAAAGGGACTTTGTCAACTAAGATTGTCTTGGCAGCAATGCCTTGGCTACTATGGAAATAATATAATGTGATTAATGGATTTTCCACAATTAAATATTTTCTTCACATGATATTTTATCATGATTGATGTTCTATTATGATATATTCCTTAAGTACTTCCAAGATTTATGTCTTTGCTCATGATTTTGATGTTTAGATTTTCTGTTCAAGTTTTTGCATTCAAATGTTTTTGGATTGTTTTATATTCTCTATTTTTACCCTTACTAGGCATTTGAGCTCACCCTTTTTATGTTTTCTTTTCTCCAGGATATAAATAAAGGTTTTAGGTAAGAAAACAAAAGGGGAAGATCTTTATGGGAGATGTTGAAGATCTTTCACCATGATTAGAAGATTATGTTCCATATTTCCAAAGACACTAAAATATTACGGTCCTTTGGTGTCTGTTTTTGTTATGTATTAAGTATTACAAAAAAGTAATGTAATGTCTATGTACGTCAAGTATGGGTCTCTACATTTAATCTATGCATAACCTTTACACATCAATCGTTCCTTGTTTTTTTATCACATTTCCATGCTCACCAATTTGTTTTTAAAGATCCACTTTGTTTCAATAAAATTGCGATTTTTAGGTGTCTTAATAATATTTCATGTCCAGTTTTTGTCAATTTAATACAGTCCTTCATTCATGTCCTTAACCCATGATTCATACTTTACTACTTCTTCAAATGAGGTTGGTTACTCAATTGCTATCAAGGTATAGTGGTGTTCATTCTTTATTCTTCTTGACTTTGTAGGAGCATTCTAATCCCTAAGGATGTTGAATTGATCAATTTATACTCTGTTATTTATCCTGTTATATTCTAATGAAGTTTCTTCAGCAATGGTTTCCTCTTATTATTCTTCTTATATATCTTCGTCATTTTTTTGTTTCCATTTTTTTCAATCCTTCCACTATTTAGGCATTTGAATGTATCCCTTTTCTACTTTCTTCTTTATCTTCAATCATATCAACATATTTGATTCTTAGGGTATTTGTAGTTTTATCCTCAATGATATTGATATCATTTATTTCCACAATATTTCTAAAAAAATTATTATTACATTTTTAGTCTTTACTCTTTATTGAATATCTAAGGAATATTCCCTCATCTACAACATCACCATACTTGACTTGATTCCCTTATTTTTTTCAGATGAAAATTTTACAACCAAAAACACGATAATACTTAATAGAAGGATTCCTTCCATACCATATAACATATGGTGTCCTGATTTCTCATATAAAAATACCTCTTTGATTTTGAGTGTACATTGCTACCTAAAAATCCTCTTTCTAGTAATGATGATAAGCACAACTCTCAATTAGCAAGGTTCTATCCATATTGTTCACTTGTTGATTCTGCATTCAACAACCCCATTTAGTTGATAGTTTCTCACTACAGACACCTCATGATTTATCCCTTGTTATTCAAGGTAATTTTCAAATTCAATGTATGTGTATTCTCCTCTATTGTTGGAACATAGAATCTTGATTATGATTCTTGTTTCATTCACATCTCTTTGATAATATCTCTTCATGCAATCAATCACTTTTTGTTTCCTCTATATAAAAATCACACAATCCACTCTACAATAATCATCAATAGAAATAATTAAGCACCATTATTTATATGTTTTATCCACATTCATTGGACCATATACACCTGTGTGGATGAGATCAAGAAGATGTTATGCCCTTTTGTTTTTTGGATGACATGAACTCTTGACCATATTTACTCACATGCATGAATCACATGTATTTTCATGATCATGATTAAAATTTGGAATGTTGACCACTATCTTAATCTTAGATATCTATTCCATACTATATTTATTAATGTGACCCAACCTCTGATGCCACAAGTCGTTTTCTTCTTTAACTGTTAAGTAACAAGTGTTCTCTTTACTATCGACCTGATATAATTTGTCATCTATTCTGAATTATTTAATGAGAGAATTATATATCTTTCCCTTGATAGTTCACCCCTTCAGATAAAATTTCATAATTAGTCTTAATTCATAGAGTTGACTCACACTCAATAGATTTTGATCCAAACCATCAACATAGAGAACTTCAGTTTTCTTTAGATTGTCATTTTCCAATTCTGTATCTCCACTATCGTTGATCTTTAAAGCATCATCATTGTTGAGTCTCACTATTACATCATCCTTCTTCTTAAAATTATTCAAAAAATTCACATTTCCTATCACATGAGATGATCATCCACTATCAAGAATCCTGGTGCTACTTCTCTTTATAGATTTGAGAGTTATTTCCACAAGATTGGATTTCTAAATTTTTTTCTTTTACTTCCATGAGATGCCTGATTGAGTGGGGGGGGGAAGAAATTATTTCTAATATTTATTTCAGTATTCATGGTTTCTTCATACTCATATTATTATTCTAGAATAAAATACCTATTTTAATGGAAATCTATCTAGTTTGATGGGTATTAAATTTCTTCAGAGTTATGTAGTTATTATTCTCATATTTTCTTTATCTCTAATGAATATCTTTATATCAATAGTTAGAATACTGGAAAAAAAAATCCATAGAAACTATTTATTTTATATAATAAATGATATAGTCTCATTCTCATTTTTTGAATCCTAGATTCTTTCCCATTCAGATAGATCCTTACCTTTTTATAGTAAGACATGGTATGGCCTAGAAATCCACAAACTTGACACTTTATATGGGGAAAAATATTCTCACATCCATTCCTCTACAATGCCCTTATTTGGTTAAGGAATTTGACCATTTATCCTCAATGGATACATAAGTATTATTTTTATTTCTCTTTTCTATTTGGTTCAAAACTTTCTTTGTTGAGAAATCACATGCCTTTGTGACATGGGAAACTTTCTACTTCCCTTTAGTTTAGATTCTCTCATTTCCAGCCTTTGATGTTTCTAAATCATAGTAAATTAAACTTTTTCCCATATATTTGGATCTCTGATCATTCAATTCCTTCTATACTCCTTCAGAACCACATTTAGCTCTTTCTACCAACTCTACATCTGAAATTTTTCTAAATTTCAGTTTCTTCTTTATTTTCATTGAGTTTGATCTAGTTTCCACTTTACTCCTTAAAGTAACAATGTCTTCTTCAATTTCCTCAACTACCATAAAATTTTCCTCTGGACTCAATGTAAGTTCATTAATGACTTTTGTCTTCTCTTCAATATTGAGTTTAAATTCCATAAACTCTTCTTATATTTCAAGAGTTGTAAAATATTATTCTACCTCTCACTCTAGTCTATCAATTTTTTCTTCAAGTTGATCAATGTAATCTGATGACTCTTTTAGCATATCTTTTATCTTTTTATTTCTCTTTCTTTTATTTTCAATATCATCAAGAGAACCCAAAAGTTCCACCTTGAGATAAAAAACACTAAGAAACTAATTATATTTATCTTTTGTAGGTTTTACTATTTCAACTATATCAAGCATGGATGCTTCAAGTTCAAATTTAAACTATGGGTCTAAATCCTCCAAAAAATAATTATCATATTGTTCTTCCTTACTGATGAAGCTCTTTATCTAAAATTTATTTCCTAATTTGAATCATCCGTTGTTATAGAACATATTCTAAGGCTTCAACATGGTTTCTAATTCACTTTCTAGTTTATTGAATTTCCTTAGGCATTAAGAGGTAATGTTCCCCACTTTACCACATTGAAAAGATGAAAAAAAAATCTTGCCTTAAAATATCCTTTTTCCTCTCTTGAATTTCTTAGAAAATAGATAAAAAAAGTTCTTCTTCCTTATCATTATTAACTCTGGAAATCTAAAGTTTTTCCTTAACTTTTAATTCCATTTCCTTGTTTACTCAAGTGGATACATATTCTGGTTTGACTCTCATTTCATAATCCAACATGCTTCTCAACATATCATCAATAGAAAGTTTAGATAGATATCATTCCACAAGGGCTGACACTTTTGGATTTTATATAGGTGGTGATTCACCCACACACGCTATTTAATTCTCCTGGGACGTGGTCATAATAAATTGTTGTTCCCAAAATACACTTTCTACTAAGGCATAATGTAGTGATAGTGTGGGTTCAATCCCACAGGGATTGAATTGGATGAACAAAACCAAGACTTTGAACCCTATGTGTAGGAGTCCTCATAAATTGGTCATGTTTGGGAGTAAACTAATTCTAATAAATTTGGGATTAATATCAAAGAGAGAAAAGGGGTCAGGATCAATTTCAGGGTTTATGTAGAAATATAATCTAGATCTTAACTAGGAATGGTCCTAAGGTTTAGGCTACGAAGTAAGAAAAGTTCACTAGTTGAATGTAGACAAATCAACTATATCTATCTTAGAGGAATCTATTTCTTGTTCTGGATATAGCTAACATCCTAGTTCCATTAAGATTATCTTCCAAGGAAGAAATTATCATAGGATATTGGTCATAACCTATTCCACTCAAATCAAGTCATGGTCATTCATTAAAACATCTCATGGTAGGGTGTCTTAAAATAATTAGATAAAAAATTATTGCATAACATTTTTATAAACCATAGGATTACCAAGATGATAATTAAAGATTCATTAAGTTTAGATATCCCTACTCTCAACCCCTACCCTAAGAGGTTTATCCACTCATAGTATAATTGATTAAGACTGGGTAAAGAATTGAAAACAGGTTTAACATACAAATAATAATTGAGATCAAGTATTTGAGGATCATTAATTAAAGAAAAAAATATTTTATATATCGATTCAATCAAAAATTCAACCAAACACTTACTTGAAACAAGTAATAGGAAATAACACATTAGGTTTTGATCATCGAATAATGATTGAAATAGAAAAAACCCATAAAACAATATTGGTGATATAAAATGATGGAGAAAACATGAAAGTTGATCAAAAGTTCTTTAATAGATGTAAAAAAATGAGTGGCATTAATTATAGTTGAGTTGATGAAGAAGGTAAAAGAGAGAATAGGAGACAAAATAACAAAAATCAAAGAGTCTTCCAAATTATTTCACTGTTGTTCATGGAGGAGATGTAAATACTCTGGGTATTACATGACGTGTAAACATGTATTGTTGAGTAATTACAATCCATGATTTTCTCTATGAGATTTGGATATGGAATGAATCTCGGCCTAAATCTTTGAGATTTGGAAGTTCAACTCTTATCACAACGTGTAACTGGTCTTCATGATGTGTTTCTTCCTTAAATTGGATATTTAAAGTGAGAATTGATTTTAGAACGTTTCATGCTGTTTATTTTATATTCACCTCATGTAACCAATTCATGGCTTTTAATTACTTCAAAAATTTATTAAAAAATCTTCATACGATGCGAAAGATGACTACATGTCATGTAATCTAATTTCACAACATGTAATAATCAGTTTTTTTCCTTTTCTTCATATTTTCCTTTAAAACCTTGGAAGCCTATTCTCAGCAATAATCAACACATACCTCATGAATTATTGAATAAATTAAGAATAATAATTAATTAAATGACTGAAAAATGTATATACTATTTCTTATTCTCAGGTGGAAGTCTTCTCAATATTTTCTTCACAATATGAATATCATTAATTTCTTCACAAAGTCCTTGAATTGATCTAACAAATCTAGTAATTTGGTTAAAAATATATTTTTATTTTCAGATCATCTAACTTATTGTGAAAAACTTGAAGTTTTTCCTACTTCACTTTTTTATCACCTTTTTATATATTTTTCAATTTCTCCTGCATGGACTTGGAGAGAGGGTAGATTATCACATTAAAATAGATTTGATTGTATAGTGTTTTTGTAAGAGAATTTTTCAATTTAGAATCTACATTAAGCATCTTCCTGTCTGTTTTAGTCATATAAAGATATGTTTCATTAGTTTTCTAAATTACTTGATTTTTGTAAATGATAACTTCCGTACTAAGGGATAGTAGTTGAGATATCATCCGATTCATCCAAATCTAGAAGTTTTTTCCATCAAAGATGGAGACTCCTCTAATGTAAATTGAATTCTCCCTGAAAAAAAAGGAGAGATATAACACCATTAACCTGGATCTAATGATACTTGTAGGACCCCAGAACACCCTGAGATGGTAGCGGTGAATCAAGGTATCAAATTTTTCTTTTGAATAGATAGATATTTTCCCCACATTGTCAGGAAATTGTAAAACTTGTCTGATGGAATCATGCAGTTGTGAAACGTTCAAATGAAGAGAGACAACACAACAGTTCTATTTGGATCACCACAAAGGGATAGTCCAAGGAGCATACACCGATAGTGTTTTGTTCATACCTAAATATACTAGGCTTCACTAGTTATTGTATAGTTCATAAGATCAGACACTGGTACTTCATGTCAGGCACACTGCCTTCACACAAATTATGGATAGCATGCTACCTCTCTCAGAACACTTCCATTAACTCCTCATAACTCACTAAATTGGGAGAATTCATACTCATTCTAATGAATTGATGATTTCTTTTGTATATTGGGAATTTAAGTCTTTTTCACTTATTATCATGAAACTCTTCTTGCATTGTAGTCCTGAGTTGATGCACTTGAAATCACTATTCACTGAAACTATATGTTCAACACTGCATTTTGTGAAGATCCCAACCTTCATGAAACCCCATTTATGTATTAATAAAATACCCACATTCGTGAACCCACACACTTTCACAAAACTCCCTACCTTTGCGTAGATCCTTCACGAAGCTCCTAGCCTTCATGAAACACCATGTCTCCATGAAACTCTTAGTCTTCATGAAACTTACTTTTACTATATGACATAGAATTAATCAATTCATATACAACAATTTTATGATGCTTAAGATCTCGAAGGATTCTTGATTAGTTATACCTTCATTAAATTATAGCGATTCACCCTTTCCACCAATTTTCTATATGTTTTCAAATGTGGGGTGGCCACCTATTTTTAGACATTATCTTTCATGAAGATCTCAAGATCTCATCATCCTCTTAATGAACCTCTTTAGTCATTCTCATGAAGCTCCCATATCCAAAAATCTCTAGTTAGATTTTACCCAATATTTAGCCTTCTCTTAGTCTCATAGATTCAATGTCATTTCATCACACATTCACAAAACTTCAAACTTTTGTGACCCTGTATGTCTTTGAAAAACTCCATAGCTTCATGAAACTTCATCCTTTATGAAACACAACCTTCATAAAATCCAGCCATTGTGGAAATCATTCCATTTCCATATTTAAGATTATTTAATCCTAGAAATCCACATATCATGAAAATTTCTCATTCCTCTTGATTTTTGTACAACAAAAATTTGGAAAACACTAGAAAATGATGTCACAATCAACAATAAAGTCATATGAACCATAAGATCTCTTATCTTAAAAACAACCTAATCAACCCTGGTGTGAATTGACATCAAACAAAATGTAAAGTTCACTTTAGAATATGAAAATAATTAGTTCCAACATAGACTTCCTATTTAGGTTCAACACTACATGATGGTTATGGTATAAAGGGGTAGGGTCACATTTGGAAAGTTAGACATAGAGAGGTTTCACTAGATGTTAATGTTTGTAGCATCCTTCCTGGTAGGGGTTTTCCCCCAACTCGCGGTGGGGACACAGCTCTAGAAGACCAAGTCCCTGATGACCATTAGAGTGGAAAAAATGAACATAGAGAGGGTTATCCAATCATCTCACCTCAAGAATCTAAGGGACGAAGTGTTGGTTTATAAGGAATACAAGTGGGTGTACACCACTCAATTGGGAAACTTGGTGGGTCTATTGTGAAGTGAAGAGACAAAGGATCTAATTAGGGAGGTAGAGGATACTTGCAACCCAAGCATAGTGAACGTCAGGGGGTTCTTGTCGGATACATCACATTTCAATGCAGCGAGATATCTAAATTCATGCAAGGTGTTCAAGATGTTCTATGCACCTAATATATCACCTCGGTTGCCATGATTGATAAGATATTGCATATTGATAATAGGAATAAAATGGACAATGTAACGCCCCGACCCTAGTTACCCAGAGTCGGTGCATTATTACATAACATTGGCATGATCACAAGAAAGATCAAATCTCGAAAGTCTGATTGGTTTAGTAGCCTTGGAAACACTAGATATATTCATAAGTTTTACATTACATCATAAAATGAAAAACTACTACAACAACATAATGTATCCATAATCCACACTCATATCCCCACATAACATCCCTACAGGTCATTCATTATTTACTTCTTCACTTCCTGGGAAAAATAAAACATAGAAAAGGGGTGAGCTCAAATGCCCAGTAAGGATAACAATATAGCGGAAACTTTCATAAATAAGAATAAACATTTAAGGCAATGTATAACTAAAACAAAGGCATTTCAAACATGAATTTTCAACATGGTATGGCATAAATAAAATGAAATAATTCCATTTACTTATTCACATGGATATTCTACTAATCGAATAATCACATGCAAAAATCAATAACCACTTTCATAATGTTGGAATGCATAATGCCAGACTATCATAACCACATAGTCAAGGCCTCGTGCCAAGACTACAAATAAGATTTTGTCAAGGCCTTGTGCCAAGACACTAGTTTGTCTCATGAGACTTACTGATGCATCGAGGAGCAATAGCGGGCTCCACCCGTCACATATTAAGTCCAATGCATTCCCATATGAAAAGGTTTAAACATAACATAAACATTCGTATTAAAACTAGCATACAAAATGTCAATACTTTCACCATAAACTATGAATGGTATAAAAATAGCACATCCACAGTCAAACATATCACAAAACCTTCAATACAATATAGAAGTTTTGTATCATAATAAATCAACTTCAAATAATCTTAAAATCCATCAAAGGATGTTGACATAGATGAAATCAAAATTCTTTTTAAAGAAATATCCCCTTTATTTTGAAATCATTTAAGATCCATATAAAATAAAACATTTTCTTTGAAAATATTCTTATAAGCTTGTAAGGGAAGCTTTGAAGATTTTATAACGGCGGAAAATAGCCGCACCCGCCGTATAAGTTAAAAAAAAGGTTCTTACCATAATTCTGTCGAAAAGGTTAAAAAGGACCTTGTTTTGAAAACGACGGAAAGATTCCTTTATAAACCTCTTATAAAAAGTCAAACAAGGGTATAAATGACTTTAACCCATATTCTTTTAAATAATAAATATGTTTTTAAATACATTTCGAAGAAACATGGATGTGGATGATAAAGAAATCCCAGTAGATTATTACGTATAAACAACCTCGGATAATGAAGAGATTGTGAAATAACCCTTACCTTGTACTTTTCCTTGGTTGGGGTAGGTTAACCTCCTGTATAATGGTGAAATAATTGTTATTAAATTATACAATAATCATAAACATTAATATGAAATCATATATGATCTTTTAATATTGATTTGATAATAATATCTTAGTATTATCGTTGTTTCAGGTGTTAACTTACCTGTTTTCTTTTATATGTTTTGTTACGTAAGACATGTTTGTAAAGGATAGGTTTTATATTATTTATATCCAGAATGATATCAAGTCCTTAAACATAATTTTTAAATCATCAAATGATAATTATACTTGAATGGATACGATGGAGAATGAATCTCATCGCGTTCGTGGAGATGGTAGTCCGTACGTACGCACGAGCGACAATATCATTCTTTTGATATTAAAATAATATATAAATGGATGGTATATCATATATACAGAATCATTAACATGTTATATTTATTATTTACATGATTTACACATCATTATTATACTCATCCAAATAATATTATATTGAATAACAATTACACCACGACGTGGAGACGGTAAGCCGTACGTACGCACGTATGGTGACATGTTATTCAAAGGGTGGATAGAATACTGAATATGGTTGTACCATATTTATAATAAAATCACAGTATATATATGATACTGGATTTATTATTTTAGAATGGTAACAACAAAGGAAGAAGAAGTGGAAGAACAAATGAACTTAGAAAAGGGTGGTGAAATCATTACCTCTTCTTCGGGTTCTTCCTTTTGATTTGATCAAAAGGGATCCTTAGGTTGGATTTCGGATCAAACTAAGGCCCCTATGTTGTAGTGAGGGTAGTTGGGAGAGTATTTGGGAAGATTTTGGCCGAACCAAAAGGCTTTGAAGGTGTGAAGAAATGAGAAGGAGGAGTGCCCTTTTATAAGAGGGGTGAGGGGCACCTTTGGAAAAGCTAGAGATATTAGTTTATAATAAATTCATATTGGGTTTCCAGTGGCTCCAAAGTTGACTATTCAAAGGTTAAGGTGGGGATAGGTCTAAAACCACTAAACCAATAGAATTTAGACAGGTTTGGGTACTTATATTAACCTTATCTTTAAGTATTAACTCTAAGTTAATTAGTTTCACTTTTACAATGTCTCTTTGTATTTTTCTATAATATGGTTAATAAACTTACTATATACATCCCAGCGACCCCCAAGTGGCACATTAATGATGCACCTAGTATGATATAAGTCTCTTGGACGAACCTTAGATTTTTAGGAATTTAATATCAATTAATAATATAATATTTGTTTTAAAAACTCTTTTATGTCAATTTTGACACTATTCAATAGTTGATTTTTTTTGAAACTCATAAAAGATTGATTACTTCGAACAAAGTAAATTAAATCAATCCTAATATATCATATTATCTTAGAAAATTAGTTTAATTCATTAAAAGTTTCATATTATATTTATTTGGGTATTTATAATATCAATTATTTTAATTTTTCACTATTATAGTAATTACTGCATCATCATTGTGTCATAAATAAAATACATTATTTAATGTCTAAAAATTATAAATAAAATATAATTATGTAGGAAATTGTTTTATCTTTCTAATGAATATTTATAATCTAAAATCCAACATATATAACCCTATGTAACAATTGTTTTTCTAAAAGATATATGCTTGTGTCATTTTTGTATTCATTTTAACTTAATTAAAATAAAGTGTCCCTATCACCTACAAGTGGCACCATGGGGTCCCAAAATCGACCCAAATATTTATATGGTCGAACATGTATCAACCAATAAGTCTAGGACACGTTTTAGGGTAATTTAGTATTATTATAATATTATGTTTTTAACCCTTATTTACCGGATTTACCCTTAACCATGGTAAATAAAATATTTACCGCAGTAATTATTCAAAATGTCTAAAAATAAAAGTTACCTATTTACACAATTTGAACATCCTGATTCCAAATATGGAATCCATTTTCCTAAATTCAAAACACAGAAGGGGCAGAAATTAATTTAAAATTAATTCCCGCTGTCAAAACAAAAAGCGTGTTTTTAAGAGATAATAACTATCAAAAGATTGACACTTGTTTATGTTCGGTTTAATTGTAAAATTATGTCCAATGACCAACATTATATTAAATGGTAAAAATATATTCTAAATATACTTTAAAACTACTAAAATTCATAATTTATCACTATTAATTATTTTGATTAAAAAAGTTGTTTTTAATTAAAATTTAGTAATTTTCACTATTCATCAAAATATGAAAGTTATCCGAAAAGTACCAAAATTTCACCTTAGGCTAAATTAGATATTCCGAATCCAAAAATGAAGTCCATTATGAAATATAAAATATATATAATTTTAAAAAGTAGGTATTACTATTCATAACGGCTAGTTTGATTGGTTGTTAGAACTCGGTGTTGCGTACAACACACGCTATCGCATTAATCAAAGAGAAGCGTACCGTAGAAGCTTGGGGTGTTACATTATCCCCTCCTTCAAATAATTTCATCCTCGAAATTTCTAGAATACTATCGCATGAAAAGACTCGGGTGGTTCTTCATCATAAGTTCCTCGGGTTCTCACGTTGCCTCTTCCATCTTATGGTTTCTCCACAAAACTTTTACCAGACGCGTCGTCCGGTTTCTCAGTACTTGTTCTCTCATATCAAGAATCCTGATGGGCTCTTCACAATAGGAAAGATCGGGTTCCAGTTCTAATTCTTCATAGGTGAGTACATGCGTTGGATCAGGCATGTATTTCCTCAACAGAGATACGTGGAACACATTGTGAACTTTGGAGAGACTTGGCGGCATTGCCAATCGGTAAGCTACAACCCCAATTCGTTCTAGAATTTTGAAAGGTCCGATGTACCTGGGACTCAATTTACCTTTCTTACCAAAACGTATGACTCCCTTCCATGAAGATACCTTCAGGAAAACATGATCACTGACTTGAAATTCCAAATCCTTCCTTCGATTATCGGCATAGCTCTTCTGCCTACTTTGAGCTGCTTTGATGTGATTTTGGATTACTTTCACCTTTTCCATCGTTTCCTCCACCAGTTCTGGGCCTACAAGTTTTCTTTCACCAGCGTCATCCCAACAGGTTGGTGTATGACATCTCTTTCCGTATAACGCTTCATATGGTGCCATTTGAATACTAAAATGGAAGCTATTGTTATAGGAAAATTCTACCAGAGGTAAATATTGATCCCACATACCCTGAAAGTCAAGTGAGAAAGATCTCAACATGTCTTCTAAGGTTTGAATAGTCTGTTCTGTTTGTCCATCTGTCTGAGGGTGGTAAGCAGTGCTCAAATGAAGTTCAGTATCCAGGGATTTCTAAAGACTTTTCCAAAATCTTGAAGTAAAATGGGGATCACGATCAGAAACAATTGATAAGGGTACTCCATGAAGTCTCACAACTTCATTAATATATAGTCTTGCTAGACGTTCCAGGGGTAGATCTTCTCTTATAGCAAGAAAATGTGCTGACTTGGTAAGATAATCAACAATAACCCATATTGCATCATTCCTTCTAGGAGTCTTTGGTAGCCCCATGACAAAGTCCATCGTAATATTGTCCCATTTCCACTCTGGTATGGGATGAGGTTTCATGACTCCTCCAGGCTGTTGCCTTCCAGCTTTCACTTGCTGACAAACCATACATCTTGACACAAAATCAGCAATCTCCCTCTTCATGTTGTCTCACCAAAAATGTTCCTTCAAATCTCTATACATTTTGGTGCTCCCAGGGTGTATAGAGAAATTGGAACTATAAGCATCATCCAGCAATTCCCTTTTTAGATCAGGTATATCGGGAACACAAAGTCTCTTCCCAAATTTCAAAATTCCATCTTCATACACAAAGTCTCTCAATCTCCCATCATTCACAGCTTTAATCTTCTTTTGAAATTCTTCATCATCGGTCTGAGTACTCTTAATCCTTTCTATTAAAGATGGTTTGGCAACCATTTGAAAAAGAAATGATGTTTCTCCTTCCCTGGTTATTCCCATGTCCATCTTCACTAGATCCATGAAAATTGGATCCCTTTCAATTCTCATATTGTTCAAGACTCCATGGTCTTTTCTACTCAAAGCATCTGCCACCTTTTTTGCCTTCCCCGGGTGGTAGTGTATCGTACAATCATAATCCTTGAGTAATTCAAGCCATCTCCTTTGCCTCATGTTGAGTTCTTTTTGTGAGAAAATATACTTCAAACTCTTGTGATCAGTATAAATCTCACATTTTTCACCATAGAGGTAGTGCCTCCATATCTTCAAAGCAAATATCACAGTTGCTAACTCGAGATCATGATTAGGATAGTTTTGTTCATTAATTTTCAACTGTCGTGATGCATAGGCAATAACTCTATCATTCTGCATAAGGACACAACCAAGTCCTTTCTTCGATGCATCACTATAAATAACGAACCCATCATTCCCCGATGGTAGAGTCAATATAGGAGCATTGACTAATCTTTTCTTCAGTTCTTCAAAACATTCTTTACACTCTTTTGTCCAAACAAATTTAACCCCTTTACGTGTGAGCTTCGTTAATGGGTTAGCCAATCGGGCAAAATTCTGGACGAAACGTCGATAATAACCTGCCAAACCAATAAAACTGCGTACCTCAGTTATACTCGTAGGTGCTGGCCATTCTTGGATTGCCTTGGTCTTAGAAGGATCAACAGAGATTCCATCTTTAGAGACAATATGGCCAAGAAAAGAAATCTCCTGAAGCCAGAATTCACACTTGCTAAACTTCCCATATAATTCATGCCTCCTCAGAGTCTTCAAGATAATGCGCAAGTGATTTTCATGATCTTCGTAGGTTTTGGAGTATACCAATATATCATCAATAAATACCACCACAAATTCATCGAGATACTCCTTGAAAACTCTATTCATCAGATCCATGAATACAGAGGGTGCATTAGTCAATCCAAAAGGCATTACAGTAAACTTGTAATGCCCGTACCTGGTTCGAAATGCTGTCTTCGGAATGTCTTCCTTCTTTACACACAACTGATGGTATCCAGATCGAAGGTCAATCTTTGAAAAGTATTGAGCTCCATGTAGTTGGTCAAATAAATCACCAATACGAGGTAGGGGATACTTTTTCTTTATCGTTATAGCTTTGATCTCCCTGTAGTCGATACATAACCTCATAGATCCATATTTATTTTTAACAAAAAGAACAGGGGCTCCCCATGGAGAAACACTAGGGCGAATAAATCCTTTATTACTCAATTCCTCTAGTTGTTTCTTTAGTTCGACTAACTCTACAGTAGCCATTCTGTAAGGGGTCTTTGATATAGGCCTTGATCCAGGAATCAAATCAATGGAAAACTCAACTTCTCGTTCTGGAGGATGTCCAGGTAAATCTTCTGGAAATACATCTACAAATTCTTTCACAACAAGTACATCCTCTATTTGATCATTCCTTTCCTCACCGACAGTTATTTCATTCTCTTCCTCCCCAATAATTGAATTAAGTTGAGCTACTGGGGGTGGATCTAAATAAGAATTAGGTGGTGACGATTCTGCTCTAAAGATAAGGTGTTCCTTATCATTATCATGAAGAATCGTAACCTCTTTCTTTTTACAATAAATCTTCACATCATAGTCCGAAAGCCAGTCCATACCGAGGATTATATCAAACTCAATCATAGGTATGAAGACGATATCAGAAAATAAAGAACATTTATGTGCTCTAATAGGGACTGATTCACAAAACTTTGTTGCAATGATACTTCCCTTAGGAGTTTTAACTGACAACTCCCTTATTAAATCAAATTGGAAATATCTAATTTTCTTAGCAAACTGGGAAGATATGAAACAATGCGACGATCCAGAGTCAAATAATGCATTCGCTAAACTTGAGGAAACCATTAAATTACCTGCCACCACGTCTTTTGGAGCTTCTACCTCTACAGTAGTGATAGCATAAGCCTAGGCTTGATCCCTTGGCCTTTTCTGAGGTAAGTTCTCCTGACGCTTAGGACATGCATTTGCATAATGCCCCATCTCCCTGCAATTGTAGCACTGAATGTTGGTAGCTTCCTTCTTCCCCTTGCAATCATGAGCTTGGTGGCCTTTTTCACCACACTTGTAACAGACTCTCATTCCCTTCAAGCAAGTACCATGATGTTTCTTCCCGCATTTACCACAAGATGGATATTCAACCTTTCCCTTCTTCCCCTTATTTCCATTCCCAGATTGATCAGCAGGTCTCTTCTTCTCTTGCTTTGATTTAAAGTCATAAGACTTAGAGAATTCCTTTTCAGTCTTGATATCACATGAGACAATGTCTTCATACGATGAAAAGGATTGTGAGACTAATGCTCGACGGAGAAATGGTTTTAACCCATCAAAGAAACGATCAATCTTACTTCTTCGGTTGCAAATATAATCTCCAGCATACCTCGCTAACCTTGTAAAGTTAGCCTCATACTTTGTGACATTCTCATCCTCCTTTTGTCTTAGACTCAGAAATTGCCTTTCCATATCTGCTCGATGGTCGCGAGGAAAGTATTTTTCTAAAAACAGATCTTTGAACTCCCTCCATTCCATATTTGATACTTAATCATCTTCCTTCATGTTTTGAATTAATGACCACCATTTATCAGCATCTCCAGTAAGGCGGTAAACTGCCATGATAACTTTTTCCCATTCATTACTCCCCAAAGCCTGAAATATTTTCTCTAGGGAAAATATCCATTGCTCAGCTTCTAAGGGATTTGTACTCCCATTGAAAGTTGGTGGTTGTTGCCTCATGAATCGATCTAACATTGATCCTCCACGCTGCGAATCAGGGTGCTCCATACGGGTAAGGTTATTATTCATAACCTGAGTAAGTTGTCCCAGTATGGTGATTAGCTGATCGGCACCAGTTGCATCACCAGCCCCACTATAATTATCTTGAGCAGGAGGGAAATCCCTACATGGAGTGCGTGCATTGATACGGTTTCCATTTCTTCCACTAGGCGCCATTTCTAAACAATGGCATAAACTAGATCAGTTTATGAATCAAAATACATAATCCCATACTTAGAAAACACTTAACTTAAATTGAACTATTTATGGATATAATCCATAATCATAAAAATGTTTTCTTTGAGGAAGTATATACTCATAAACCCTTCATAATGATTTGCAAAGAAAATGAGATTTATCCTAAGCATATCCCCCGGGAGTGTCGTAACCAAGAGTGCAGCAAGGCCCGTTGTCGTGCACCAGTTCTCGTTCGAGTCTAGCTCAAAGCGGTGTTTTCGGGTTTTACCCCTAGGTACATCTGTGCCAGAGCCGCCTCTACCTGCTCGTATCCAGAGAGGGATGTATTGCTCGGAAAACTCACAAAATCTCTACAATACCAAAATTCTAGGAAGTTCTTCTATACTAATCCTCAAAGTTCATCTTAGGTCTACGTGCTCTAATCAGAGTTTATCTAAATCTAGCTTCCAAGGTTTGTACTAAACTTCCTCTGATACCAACTGTAACGCCCCGACCCTAGTTACCCAGAGTCGGTGCATTATTACATAACATTGGCATGATCACAAGAAAGATCAAATCTCGAAAGACCGATTGGTTTAGTAGCCTTGGAAACACTAGATATATTCATAAGATTTACATTACATAATAAAATGAAAAACTACTACAACAACATAATGTCTCCATAATCCACACTCATATCCCCACATAACATCCCTGCAGGTCATTCATTATTTACTTCTTCACTTCCTGGGAAAAATAAAACATAGAAAAGGGGTGAGCTCAAATGCCCAGTAAGGATAACAATATAGCGGAAACTTTCATAAATAAGAATAAATATTTAAGGAAATGTATAACTAAAACAAAAGCCTTTCAAACATGAATTTTCAACATGGTATGGCATAAATAAAATGAAATAATTCCATTTACTTATTCACATGGATATTCTACTAATCGAATAATCACATGCAAAAATCAATAACCACTTTCATAATGTTGGAATGCATAATGCCAGACTATCATAACCACATAGTCAAGGCCTCGTGCCAAGACTACAAATAAGATTTTGTCAAGGCCTTGTGTCAAGACACTAGTTTGTCTCATGAGACCTACCGATGCATCGAGGAGCTGTAGCGGGCTCCACCCGTCACATATTAAGTCCAATGCATTCCCATATGAAAAGGTTTAAACATAACATAAACATTCGTATTAAAACTAGCATACGAAATCTCAATACTTTCACCATAAACTATGAATGGTATAAAAATAGCACATCCACAGTCAAACATATCACAAAACCTTCAATACAATATAGAAGTTTTGTATCATAATAAATCAACTTCAAATAATCATAAAATCCATCAAAGGATGTTGACATAGATGAAATCAAAATTCTTTTTAAAGAAATATCTACTTTTATTTTGAAATCATTTAAGATCCATATAAAATAAAACATTTTCTTTGAAAATATTCTTATAAGCTTGTAATGGAAGCTTTGAAGATTTTATAACGGCGGAAAATAGCCGCACCCTCCGTATAAGTTAAAAAAACATTCTTACCATAATTCTGTCGAAAAGGTTAAAAAGGACCTTGTTTTGAAAACGAAGGAAATATTCCTTTATAAACCTCTTATAAAAAGTCAAACAAGGGTATAAATGACTTTAACCCATATTCTTGTAAATAATAAATATGTTTTTAAATACATTTCGAAGAAACATGGATGTGGATGATAAAGAAATCCCAGTAGATTATTACGTATAAACAACCCCGGATAATGAAGAGATTGTGAAATAACCCTTACCTTGTACTTTTCCTTGGTTGGGGTAGGTTAACCTCCTGTATAATGGTGAAATAATTGTTATTAAATTATACAATAATCATATACATTAATATGATATCATATATGATCTTTTAATATTGATTTGATAATAATATCTTAGTATTATCGTTGTTTCGGGTGTTAACTTACTTGTTTTATTTTATATGTTTTGTTACGTAAGACATGTTTGTAAAGGATATGTTTTATATTATTCATATCCAGAATGATATCAAGTCCTTAAACATCATTTTTAAATCATCAAATGATAATTATACTTGAATGGATACGATGGAGAATGAATCTCATCGCGTTCGTGGAGACGATAGTCCGTTCGTACGCACGAGCGACAATATCATTCTTTTGATATTAAAATAATATATAAATGGATGGTATATCATATATACAGAATCATTAACATGTTATATTTATTATTTACATGAGTTACACATCATTATTATACCCATCCAAATAATATTATATTGAATAACAATTACACCACGACGTGGAGACGGTAAGCCGTACGTACGCACGTATGGTGACATGTTATTCAAAGGGTGGATAGAATACTGAATATGGTTGTACCATATTTATAATAACATCACAGTATATATATGATACTGGATTTATTATTTTAGAATGGTAACAACAAAGGAAGAAGAAGTGGAAGAAGAAATGAACTTAGAAAAGGGTGGTGAAATCATTACCTCTTCTTCGGGTTCTTCCTTTTGATTTGGTCAAAAGGGCTCCTTAGGTTGTCTTTCTGATCAAACTAAGGCCCCTAGGTTGTAGTGAGGGAAGTTGGGAGAGTATTTGGGCAGAGTTTGGCCGAACCAAAAGGCTTTGAAGGTGTGAAGAAATGAGAAGGAGGAGTGCCCTTTTATAAGAGGGGTGAGGGGAACCTTTGGAAAAGCTAGAGATATTAGTTTATAATAAATTCATATTCGGTTTCCAGTGGCTCCAAAGTTGACTATTCAAAGGTTAAGGTTGGGATAGGTCTAAAACCACTCAACCAATAGAATTTAGACAGGTCTGGGTACTTATATTAACCTTATCTTTAAGTATTAACTCTAAGTTAATTAGTTTCACTTTTACAATGTCTCTTTGTATTTTTATATAATATGGTTAATAAACTTACTATATACATCCAATAAACCCCCAAGTGGTCCATTAATGATGAACCTATCATTATATAAGTCTCTTGGACGAACCTTAGATTTTTAGGAATTTAATATCAATTAATAATATAATATTTGTTTTAAGAACTCTTTTATGTCAATTTTGACACTATTCAATAGTTGATTTTTGTGAAACTCATAACAGAATGATTACTTCGAAAAAAGTCAATTAAATCAATCCTAATATATCATATTATCTTAGAAAATCAGTTTAATTCATTAAAAGTTTCATATTATATTTATTTGGGTATTTATAATATCAATTATTTTAATTTTTCACTATTATAGTAATTACTGCATCATCATTGTGTCATAAATAAAATAAATTATTGAATGTCTAAAAATTATAAATAAAATATCATTATGTAGGAAATATTTTTATCTTTCTAATGAATATTTATAATCTAAAATCCAACATATATAACCCTATGTAACAATTGTTTTTCTAAAAGATATATGCTTGTGTCATTTTTGTATTCATTTTAACTTAATTAAAATAAAGTGTCCCTATCACCTACAAGTGGCACCATGGGGTCCCAAAATCGACCCAAAGATTCCTATAGTCGAACATGTATCAACCAATAAGGATAGGACACGTTTTAGGGTAATTTAGTATTATTATAATATTATGTTTTTAACCCTTATTTACCGGATTTACCCTTAACCATGGTAAATAAAATATTTACCGCAGTAATTATTCAAAATGTCTAAAAATAAAAGTTACCTATTTACATAATTTGAACATCCTGATTCCAAATATGGAATCCATTTTCCTAAATTCAAAACACATAAGTGGCAGAAATTAATTTAAAATTAATTCCCGCTGTCAAAACAAAAAGCGTGTTTTTAAGAGATAATAACTATCAAAAGATTGACACTTGTTTATGTTCGGTTTAATTGTAAAATTATGTCCAATGACCAATATTATATTAAATGGTAAAAATATATTCTAAATATACTTTAAAACTACTAAAATTCATAATTTATCACTATTAATTATTTTGATTAAAAAAGTTGTTTTTAATTAAAATTTAGTAATTTTCACTATTCATCAAAATATGAAAGTTATCCGAAAAGTACCAAAATTTCACCTTAGGCTAAATTAGATATTCCGAATCCAAAAATGAAGTCCATTTTGAAATATAAAATATATATAATTTTAAAAAGTAGGTATTACTATTCATAACGGCTAGTTTGATTGGTTGTTAGAACTCGGTGTTGCGTACAACACACGCTATCGCATTAATCAAAGAGAAGCGTACCGTAGAAGCTTGGGGTGTTACAGACAAGTCTATTGAATAGGACTTAAAGGATGAGGTCACATATCGGGTCATAATATCCAACATTAAAAATAATAATGGTAGGCTTTCCCTAAGGAATAGTCAGGTAAGGTGCATAAGGCATAATGATTACATGAAGGGGAACTTTGATTTGGTTCCCAACCATGAGATCGATGAGTACTATGATATGTAGTGCGATGAAGGGATGCTGGAAGTATCACCATTTTACACCTCTAACCAGAAGAACTCTAACTTGGGTGCTGACATGATACATGAGTTTGAGGAGAGGTTGCACCTAGGCATAAAGAATAACATTATAACTATGTTAGTGTTCGACAATGGGTGCTCAATGCCTGATAGCCATACCTAGTTGAGTGAGTATCTGATCAAGATTTTCATCAATCTAGAGGGACATAAGGATCCTTCAAGAGGTATATTCTTAGTTAACCTAGAAGGAAATAAGGCTTAGATATGGATGAAGAGGGTGGTGGATCATGTGGAAAGGGATCACAACTCGTTCATGATCAGGTAGGAGATGGATGATAGGCCAGAAAAGGTGGCCAAGTTGATGTCATAGTCAAGGAAGGTTATTATAGATCTTGAACCAGAATGGCTTCCCCAACCTTGACATTAACTTGAACACCTTTTCCAACCTCTCGTACATATCTTGTCCAATCATTAATGAGTTTTTATCCCTCACACCTGATCCACCACCATCTCCATCCAACTCTGAGTCTACTTTCCCACTAGGTTAGATGAGAATATACCTCTAGCAGGATCCTTATGGCCAACTACCTTGATGAAGAACTTGATCACATGCTCACTCAATAAGGTATATCTATCGGGCATTATACACTCACTGTTGAACACCAACCTAGTAATAATTTGGTTCTTTATACCTAGGTGTGACCTCCCCTCACACCCGGGTATTGTGTTAGCACCCAGGCCAGATTCCATCTAGTTTTACTCATCATACCTCGAGATGTATGACATTTTTGTGTCACCCTCCCATGTATAGAACTTGTCGATCTCATGGTTGGTCACCTGTAGATTTTTCTCGTCCTGTAATCATTATTCCATATTGCAATTACCTAGATGTTCTTTAGCTACAACCTACCCTTCTACTTTATAATTTATTCTCTCAATACTTAAGATGTGATCTCGTCCTTCAAGTCATGCTCAATCGACTCATCCATTTCATTCTCATTCTCAACCTGCATTATCCTATCGATCATGGAACCCCCAGGTGAGACATCAAGTTTCAATCACATCTTGAACACCTTTCACACATTTAGGGAGCTCTTTCCATCCAACTATGACACCTCCCACAATAACCCATTGATGTTCACTAGGCATGGGTTGCATGTCTCTTCTGCCTCCCTGATTTGCTCCATAATCTCTTTGCAGCCCAATGGACCTACCGAGTTTCCCAAGTGAGAAGTGTATGCCCTCTTGTACACCTTTAGGACCAAAACTTTGTCCCCAAGATTCATGATGTGTGATGATTGGATAACCCTCTCTATATACACCTCACCCACTCGGACAGCCATCCGGGACTTGGTCTTCTGGATTTGTGTCCACACTATGGCCTAGGTGCAGACCCCTGCCAGGAAGGATGCCACAAACATTAAAATATGGTAGAACTTATCCATGTCCAACTTCCCAAGATCAACCTTGTACCCACACATCATAACAATCCCGTAGTGTAGTCTCACTCGGACCAAGATGTATTTCACTAGAATGTTGAGGAACCTTATCTCTACTTTCCTGCCCAAGATCCACCACTTTTCGCACATGCCCATGTCTTGATCTTCCAACCACTTTATGTTTGACATTGGGGAGGATGAAATGTTGCTCCATATATTTAAAAAAAATTATAGGAATAAAAGGATTCCATGAAATCATATTGTCCATAAGAGTTATCCATTAAAAGGGAAATAAATATAGAAGTGGGGGTGACTATGAAATTCACTCTTGACGTAGAAGCCATCATAGAATAAAAGGGAATTCTAACAAAAATGAGGGGGTCTAGATAATTATCCTATATACAAGAATATAAAATAAAAATAAATTAATGACACCCACATTTGGGTGACTAATTTATACCCATTTTATGGTTCTTTGGATAAAAATCTGAGGTTAAAAAAGTAATCAATGGATCATACTGAGAAGCAACCCCTGATCGACACAATACATTTTTTGAGTGGCCAACTGGAGGGGTTATTGAAGTCTCATCATATTTAGAAATAATACCCTCCTATGTTGGGAATGGAAGGGGAGCTTATCTCTTAATGGGGGAACTAAGATCCTCAGACGCCTGTGGGTGTGGATTTTATTGACTCTGACTCCTAGACATTGAGAAAGAATGGACTTGAAGATGATAGAGTGATAAAGATCTAATCAGAATGGAATAATAAAACTACTTCCTTAAATAAATGTGTTGGAAACTAAGGATAAAGATAGTGGGAGCCAAGGACAACAGATCCACACAACAACCGTTAGTGAGTCTCGACCTATGTGCACTCATGGGACCATACAAATTAAAAAAATCACCATTACTAAGAGGATCAAAATTACCTCATCTAAGATCTTATGAATTCCATATACAAATAGAGATGGATGAAGAAATATTTTTGGTTTAAAATTGATATAGAAGTGGGGTTGGATAGGTTCCATGATCTAACAAACCATTCAATGATCGGCAGAGATGGGAGATCCAGGACAAAAATGGCTATTAGAGAACATTTGTGATATTCATTAAATGATTAAATCTATTTCAAAGAGGGAAACAGTGCCAGATATCCCTAAATATTTTTATATTGTTTGGGAGAAAACAAAATAGAGGAGATGAGGATCTTCCAAGTGGGGTTGATTTTAATGCCCTGTCGACTAGGAGAGGCTGATGTAGCCACATAGATAAGGAAGTAGTTACCTTCTATGATATATCTGAGGGGGCCTCATCCCCTGGAATGGGGACATAAAATGATGATGGGGGAATGATTATTTGAAGGAAAATCAAATATAAAGCTGGAAGGAGACCCAGTATCATGTCGAAAGCTACAAAGGTCGTCCGAAAAAGAATATCTAAATCCACCTTCACTAAAGGAGTTTCATAGTGAATCCCTCAAACAGACATGAAATTTGAAGTATGTAGAGGTGTGCAAGGCACGTACAATGAGAAGCGGACACAATAAATATTTTAACCAAAATACCCCACCCTATTTAGTATATAAACCCTTTTAAATCTTATCTTATTGTTATATAATGATTATATTTACGTATTATAAACCTCCCTCTAACCACTTATCGTTGAGATATTTCGAATTCCTCTCATAAAAATCATTTTCATATTTTTTGATTTTATTAAAATACAAGTTTAAAAAACCATGTCCTTTCTTATAAATTATCTTATAAACCTAATAAACTAAATAATTATTCATTTAAATTATATTCAATATAATAGTGTAATTCATCAATGATTTTTTTAATTAATATCAAATATTTATTAGTTTTTTTCCTTCATATGAATTCACTTAAAAACAATATTTTCTTGTGATAGTTTTATACAACTTGGGTGAATGATGATGTATTGTTCATTTTATTATAGTCCTTACTATATTTAAAACATATTTATAGTCTCCTTACCTATATTATGGATTTATAGATCATACCTTACTTATACACAAGGAGTCTTTCCATCCCTTTTTCATTTAGGTGGTTATATTTTATATCCTCCAATATCTTTTTTAGTCCAACTAGGTTAAATACCCTAAGAGGGGAGGTGAATTGGGGTATGAAAGATTAAAACAACTACCCCTTCAAATCTTTTTTCATTATTAAACAAAACATTTTTCTCCCTCTTTCTCATAGAAATTTATGGGAATAAATGAAAGCATGCATGAGACACAAAAAATTTACTTGGATCACCCGCACTGGGCTACCCCAAAGAGCATATAAAAACAATGTTCTTATGTACAAAATCCACTAAAGATCATTATTGTTACAGAGTTTGAAATGGACTCACTATCCCTCCTAGTTTACAACAATCATAATTTGAAATCTCATTGATCTCTCAACAGAAATGTGCTCACTTCTCCTTTATAAGATTATACTTTTCATCACTTTAATTAATATTGTTTACGCCTCATTTGGTGAATCAGGAAGCTCAAAATTCATCCACTTGATGAATACCACTTTACCACAGAAACTCTAGGAAAATACTTGTAGGTCCACACAACATTAGATTTCATTCAACCTTTGCACAAAGTGGACATAATTATAAAAACTTTTTCACAATTTTTTTTCATGAAACATTAAATTTTGCGCAACTATACATCTTATCGTAAAACTCTTAGTTTTTATAGAACTTCAGGATTGTCGTGGAACTCACTTGGTCTTATAGACTCCAGTTCTTTTTATGAATGAAACTTATGTTTGTTTTGCAATAAATATCTTCATGCAACTAATATATAGAGCCCTGATATTCTCTATGTTATGAAATAATAAATTGAGGAGGTAACTTATTATTTATAGACACAGTCGACCCTTCATGCAACTAATTTGCAGGATTTCGACTCTACACACAAATTTCTTTATTCTATGAATTTCAATGATTCAATGTTTCCTTTCGCATGTGATTCACAAACTTTTCATAACTACATCAATATTTTTTCATCTCACACAACTATCCTTGTGACTCATAACTCTGAATTTCGTAAAGTTTTAGAACATGCATGAAACACTATCATTTGTTGTATTTGGATGAAATGAACCTGAATATTCACATACATGAAATTTTTCAAAAAACCTTCACCCTTCCATGTGATTTTTTCCTTTTACGCAAAAATAATTACTTTTCCAAAAACACCTTTTTTCCTTCATCTAAATTCTTGGACCCAAAAATTTGGAAAAAACTAGGAAATGACGCCATCTTGTACAAACAATTTTTTGTACCACTTCCAGGACTTTTATACCTTGGTCTTGAAGCTTTTTCAACATACCTATCCAACAATCACACTAGAACTCAACAACTGACTTTGTCCACATGCTTTGTCAACAAACACAATCAACCTAAAAACAATACAAAGTTTCCTTGTGATATTTTTTCAAAATAATCTCCTTATATTCCTCCTCCACTATTTATGATAGGATTCTTTTATATTATTTATTATTCTTTTGAATTACCTTATAGGATATATTCTGGAATTATTTTGTCTCCACATTTCAGTTCTTGAAGTTAAAACCTATGAATTTAATATCGTAATATTATCATATAACATCCTGAGTTTTAAATAAGATTTATTTTATTTATTTTTCTATTAGTATCTTGATTTAGATAGTAATTAAATATTATAAATAATAATATTAATAAAAAATTGGAAATAAATATTAAATTATCATTAAGAAAATATGTTAAACTCTTTAAAAATTGTTTTATAATTATAAATACTTAAATAAATTAATTTTACCATGTAACTTTAGAAATTAGTTTTATAAAAAATTTATATTAATTTTTATCTAAAACTTTATAATTATGATTATTATGAAAAATTATAAAGTTGGATTAATATATATATATATATAATGAAAATACTTATATATTTTGATATGTAGCTAATATAAAACTTTAAGATAATATATACAATATTTTATTATGATAAAATAAAATTATAATATTCATAATTATGAATATTTAGGTCAATATATTTTATTATAAAACTAAAATGGGATGATATTATTTTAAAGGATGAATATTAATTAAAAAAATTTAAGAAAAGAGAGAGATAAATAGATGATTTATAATACATAAATTCATATAAATTAATTTATAATTACATTTATGAATTAAAGGTAATATATTTTGTAATAAAATTATAAATATATATGAAATTATATTTATAAAAAATGATTTAAAAATATTATGTTATTAAAAAATTATGAATAAAAAAAATAAAAAAAAAGAGAATGAATGGATAATAGGAATCTGAGGGGGTCAGGTCTTCTCTAAAGGAGCTGAGGGATTCGGGAGGCCGAGTTCTAGAGGTTCTTGGTAGGGTTCGAACATGAGTTGGAATACCAAAGGAGATTAAGTCGGGATCGATTGTCGAAGAAGATGAGATATCAAGCATGAATGAAGGATCGACTACCGAAAGCATATTGATTTGCTGAAAGTTTTGAATGTGGAAGAGCGAAATATATTGAGATACTTTCATCATTTTTTCCCACCTATAATCATTTTTTATAGGTATTCGAATATTATTTGATGGTTCATATTAAACTTGGAAGTGTTATGAATGCCTTTTTCTTCGATTTTCTCCTTAATAAACATTGGTTGTCCCTATTTTTATCCTCATTTTAGGTGTTATTTGAATATCGATATCATATTTTATGAAATTTATTTTCAATTTAGATTTCCATTAACACAGTGGTTCTTTTAAAATGCTTGTATTAAATAAAATTTGTTTTTGTTAACAAAATCAATTCTTTTTGGATCATTTTAAATTCTTCATTTTTGTTTTACTCTTTGAATCAAACTTATAAACATCCAAGAATATTAATATATATATATATATATATTTAATGATTTTCATATAAAACAAAAATGTCTCATTTCTTCGGCTTCCTCATAAAGCCATGGAATCCTCCTGTTCTGTTTGGAGATAAGATTTTTCATCTTTATATATATACAATAGTTTTAAAATAAAAAATGTTTTGGTTATATGTCATCTTAAAAATGAATTTATTGGGTCTTATAAAGATATAAATTTCATAATTCATATTAAAAAAATTTACCGATCATTTAATATTATATAAATATAAATTGTGAAGTTGAGTCTATAAATTTGGAGTTATGCCACCCTATTTTTATATTATTGAGTTTTGAATGCGCTGCTTGAGTTTCACACACCTTTCTTGAGTTTTTCACAACCTTCTTGAGTGTTTCACACCCTGCGAGAGACAAATAAGAGGGAAAGAGTGGTCGATTATTCTATAATAGGATGAATAAGGACTTATGCTTAGTTAAGGGGTAATTTATTTTCAAATGAATTTATAAATCTTTATATATTAAAATTCCAGGAAAATAAATATTTTCTAGAAGATTATTATTATTATTAGATTCTTTAAAAGATGATTCAAGTATTTTTAGGGGTGTTACATGTTTTTTAAATTTTTATATTCAACATAAAACATGATTTTCTGTTATAAATTTTATATTTCAAAATGTACATTTATGTACATGAATTTTATTAACTTCTAAATATAATTTTATGCATAATTATTATTTTCAAAGGAATTTATATATTTCATGTTAGAAAAGTATATTAAAGAATATTTTATATTATTAATATTATTATTCAATGTGAGTTGAATTTAAGGATGTTTTATATGCATATTGAAATGGTCATGTATTATGCATATCATTAATATTCCATTAATTTGATGAAAACATTTGTTTTTAATTTAAGTATTAAGGTATGTTAAAATTCTTCCATTTAATTTATTAAATTCATGGATTTATTCAAACTCTAAAGTGTTTTATGAAAACTTTTCTTTCGAAAAAGTATTTATAATGTAAAATTATTATATTCTTTGAAAATAATTCAAGTATATTTTGTAAAGGTTTTTAAAGGGTTGTATATGAGAAAAACGGATCTTCAAGAAACTTTTTTCCTAAAATAAAATTTGGTGATTGCATATCAAATGAGATAGAGGATTAGGGAGTGAACCCATGACCTCAATGGGATTATATCCTACTAGTGATATTTCTAAGTGGGAACAAGGGTTCTATAAGATCTGTAAAGTATCATTTTAATCCATAAAATTATAATTATTTTAAAATTATATTTCAATGATAAATCCAATTATTTTTTAAATATTATTTTTGAAAGGAATTCTCAAAATGATAAGTATTTTTTAAAATTATTTCATATATATCAAATATTTATATTTGATATAAAATGTTTACATTGTTTTTAAATAGGTATGTCTAAATTTTTTTCCCTGGTTTTAAAACCTCTTAGTGGAAAATTTTATGTTCATTCCACATTTTAAAATGTTTTTCATAGGTCTTTTTAGAAGTTCTAAGATGGACTGTTTCTATTAAGAAGTTAGTGCATGAAAAAAGAATTAGTTATTTTAATTATTTTTTTGTAAACTATGGTAATTTTTAAGTCTATGACTAATTTTCTAGAACGTAGACCAAAAAGGTCCTTGGATCTATGAAGAACAGTGTATTTTTCAATTACATTTAAATAAAAAAATACACAACAAGTTTTTATCACTGAATCCAAAAGTGAAAGTTGGGGATGTGATAGTTGGTATCATAGGAACATTCTAGACCACTTTAGATATTAGGTGTTTTATTTTAAAAAAATATAAATGATATAATTTTCTTTAAATCTTCTAGATAATTAAGTTCTCTTAGAAGTTCTAGCTTTTCTTAATTATGAAAATAGAAATTCAATATTTTCTTTAGTACGGTGAATGAATTGTGATGGTACGATTTATTTAAGGAGGATAATGTAACATCCCAAGTTTTAAATAATAATTATTTATTTTATTTTTGCATTACTATCTTGACTTAAACAATAATTCTATGCTATCAATAATAATATCAATAAAAAATGGAAAGTAATATTAAATTACCATTAAGAAAATAAGTTAAACGCTATAATTTTTTTATAATTTTAATTAAATAAATAATTTAATTTTATCGAGCAATGTTAATAATTAGTTTTATATAATATTTATAATAGCTTTATAATAAAAAATTTATAATTATGATTATTAAGGAAAATGATAATGTTATGTTATAAACATATATATAAATAATATACCTAACTATTTTGATATGTATCTAATATAAAAATTTTAAATAATATTTAAACTATTTTATTATTACAAAAATAAAATTCTAATATTAATAATTAGAAATATTTAAGTAAATATATTTTATCATAAAATAAAATTATGATGATATTATTTTAATGGATGAATATTAATTAAATTTCTTTAAAAAATATATAGAAATGATTTATAATAATTAAATTCATATAAATTAATTTATATTTAAAATTATGAATCAAAGGTGATATATTTTATAATAAAACGGTAAATATATACAGAATTATATTTATAAAAAATGATATATGAATATTATGTTATTAAAAAAATTATGAATAAATAAAAAAATGAGAATGAATGGATAAGAGGAATCTGAGGGGTGGTGATATGGTCTTCTCTGTAAGAGCCAAGGCCTTTAAGAGGCCAAGAATATGAGGTTATCAAGAGGGTTTGAATTAGATTTGGAACAGTAGAGGGTATCAAGTTGGGATTGACTATTGAAGCTGATGAGATCTGGAGCATGGATGAAGGATCAGCTGTCAGAAGTAGATTGCTTTTCTGAAAGGTTTTGAATATAGAATAGGGAAATAGAGTGCAATCCATTCTTCATTTTTTCTTCCACTAATCATTATTTATAGGTATTCGAATCTTATTTCAAGGTTCAGTTTCAAATTGGTATTGTTATGCTTGCCTTTTTGTTCAATTTTCTCCTCGATCGACATCATCTATCCCTATTTTTCATCTTTATATTTCAAGGTTTGTTTTTGAATTGGTAGTTTTATGCTCTCCTTTTTCTTCGATTTCCCCCTCAATAAATATCAACTATCCATGTTTATCATATTATTTTTAGGGGTTATTTGAATATAGATATCATATTTTAGGGATTTTCTTGTCAAATACGATTGATATCAATAGAGTGGTTGTTTTAAATGATTATATTAAATTGAATTCATTTTGGTCAAAAAATTCAGTTGGTTTCAGTTCTTTTTAAATTATTCTTCATAATTTTCCAATTTTAATTGAACCTATGAACATTAAAGAATATAAATATATAAATATATATATATATATATATGTATATATTGAACAATTTTCATTTAAAACAGCAATATTGGGTTTCTTTGGCTTCCTCAACATGCCATAGAATCCTCTTGTTTTTTTTTGCGAGAAGATTTTTCATTTTTTATGTATAAAATAGTTTTAAAATCACAACTATTTTGTTTATATGTCATCTTAAAAATTAATTTATCATGTCTTATAGAGATATACAAGTCACAATTCATCTTAAATAAATTTACCCATTGTTTAATGTTATAAAAATAAAAATAGTGAAGTTGAAATTATAAATTAGAAGTTTTTTCACCCCATTTTTCTATTATTGAGTGATTCACACCCTACTTGAGTGTGAAATGCCTTTATTGAGTGTTTCACACCCTATTTGAGTGTTTCATACCCTATGTGATACGAATAAGATAGAAAGAGAGTGTGAGTCTTCTGTAAGAGGAAGAAGGACTTCTCCTTAGGTAAGGGAGTAATTTATTTTTAGACTCATATATAAATATTTATATTTTAAAATTAAAAAAACAGAATGATTTTCTAAATTATTATTATTATTATTATTATTCGTTCTTTAAAATGTGATCCAAGTATTCTTAATGGTGTAACATATTCTCTAAATTTCTATTTTCAAATAAAAACATTATTTTCTATTTTAAAATGTTTGTTTTCAAAATTCATATATATTTAAATGAATTTTATTATCTTATAATTAAAATTTTATGAATAAGTATTATTTTCAAGGGAATTTGTATATTTCATGTAGATAGGTATATTAATGCATATTTTATATTATTAAAATTATTATTTTATATGAGTTGAAATTATGGATGTTGTATATGCATATGGAAATGACCATGAATTATGCACATCATTAACATTCTATGAATTTAAACAAAACTATTGTTTTAAATTTAATCATTAAGGTATGTTCAAATTATTCCATTTAATTTATTAAATTCATGGATTTCTCTAAACTCTAAAGTGGTTTATGAAAAATTATCATTTGAAAAATTATTGAGGATATAAACTAATTATCTTATTTTAAAATAAATAAAATATATTCTGGAAAGTTTTTTAAAAGGTTATTTATGAGAAAGACAGATATTCAGAAAAATATTTTTATAAAATTAAATTTTGTGCTTGAATATCAAATGAGATAATGAGAAATGGGGGGTGAACCCACAACTTAAATGAGATGTAGTCCTACTATTGATACTTCTAATTGGCCACAATGGTGTTCTATGATCTACCAAATATCATTTTAATCTATAATCATATTATTATTTTCAAATTATTTTCAAGGAGAAATACAATAGTTTTTTAATGATTATTTTTTTAAATTAATTTTCAAAATGATAAGTGTTTTTTAAAAATATTGTATAAATAACAAATATTTATATCAAATATTTTTTTAAAACACCTTATATGTATATAAAATATTTTTCACATGTCTTTTTATAAGTTTTAATATGGATGGATTCACTTAAGTAGTTAGCACACATGAAGAAAATTATATATTTTAATTATTTTTTGTAAAATCTAATAAGTTGTAAGAATGTGCCTAATTTTCTATAACCTATACTGAAAAAGTCCTCAGATTTATAAATTAATGTGTATTTTTTAATTACTTTTAAAAAATAAAATAAACAGTAAGTTTTTTCATCGAATCCAGAAGTGTGAGTTCAGGTTGTGATAGTTGGTATCAGATGAATGGTCTAGACAAATTTTAAGATTTGGTATTGTCATTTAAAAAAATCTACATGATAGAATTTTCTTTGAAACTTCTAGATAATTAAGTTCCCTTATAATTTTTATCTTTTCTTAATTCTAAATATTGAAATTTAGAAGTTTCTTTAGTATGATGAACAAATTGTGAGGGCGCAATTAATCTAGGGGGGATGTAACATCTCGAGTTTTAAATAATTATTATTTACTTTAAATTTTCATTAGTATCTTCATTTAAATAGAAATTAAATATTTTTAATAATAATATTAATAAAAAATGGTAATTAATATTAAATTATCATTAAGAAAATAAATTAAATTCTTTAAAAATTGTTTTATAATTATAAATATTGAAATTAATTAATTTTTCAAGTAACTTTAGAAATTATATTTTTACAAAGAAATTATTAATTTGTAACTAAAATTTTATAATTATGATTATTAAGAAAAATGATAATGTTATGTTATATATATATATATATTTATAAAGATTATACTTACATATTTTGATATGTATCTAATATGAAACTTTAAGATAATATATAAAATATTTTATTATTATAAAATAAAACATGAAAATTCATAATTATGAATATTTAAGTCTATATATTTTATTATAAAATTAAATTATAGTGATACTATTTTAGAGGATGAATATTAATAAAATTTCTTTTATAAAAGAGAGTGGAAAATGTTTTTAATACTTAAATTCATTTAAATTAATTTATATTTAATATTTTGAATTTAAGGTAATATATTTTATAATAAAATTATAAATATATATGAATTTTTTTATAAAAAATGATAAATTTACAATATGTTATTAAAATAATATGAATAAATAATAAGAAAAAAATGATAACGAATGGATAAGAGGAATCCGGGGGAAATCAGGTCTTCTTCAGAGGAGCCATGGGATTCGGGAGGCTAAGCGAGGAAGTTCTTAGGTGGGTTCAAACATGTGTTGGAACACCGAAGGGGGTCAATTTGGGATCAGCTATCAAATAAAATAATATCTCGAGCATGGATGAAGGATCAAATACCATAAGCAGATCAATTTTCTGAAAATTTTAAAATGAGGAAGAGAAAATAGAGTGTGAGATATTCTTTATTTTTGTCCTCCTATAATTGTTATTTATAGGTATTTGAATCTTCTTTCAAGGTTCATTTTTAACTTGTAGGTGTTATTCTCACCTTTTTCTTCAATTTCCTCCTCAATCAACATCAGTTATCCCCATTTTTTATATTATTTTACGGTGTTATTTTAATACTGATATCATATTAATGGATTTTCATATCAAATACCATTTCTATTAACATAATGGTTGTTTTAAATGTTAGGACCAAAAGGGGCCTAGATACCCTGAGAGGAGGGTGAATCAGGGTATGGATATTTAATTTCAAAATTATTCCTGCCCCACTGAATCTTTACCTATATATTATAAGGGTTACTTTTTTTGATCTTATATTGTTAATTTCCATCTGGTTCTTTCCTTATTTATCTGATAATGATGCTTTGGATGCAATGGGGGGAAGCATGTAGGAAGACACAAAGATTGTTACATGGTTCACCTTCACTGGGCTACATCTAAGGAGTATACAACAATGATGTGCCACTGTACTAAATCCACTAAATCTCACTTCTAATTTACAATGTTCGATCTAGATAACTTCAGTGCCCATGATCACTACCTTTACAAAGTTCAGGGTTAGCTCACAACTTTCCCAAGGGCCACTCCTTGTTTCTCTCTCTCTCTCTCTGGCTCACTGCTAGTAGAGAGGATCACCTTCTTCCTCTTCCTTTTCTCCCTGCTCTAGAAACAATCCACTCAAATTTTATGGACTTGTAGGTCCCTTCATTATCAAAAATTAATGCATCTTTCTTTGTTGATATATTCTTTATTGACCTCTAACTTTCACCCCTAGATGAATATCACTTTGCACCGAGTGTACCAGGAAATCCTCCAAATTTCACGTAGACCTAGAATGACTAGTGTGCTTCTGTATGCTTGGAATGCTTCTCTAATCATGGATATCAAGTGTCACCAGAACACTTGCGCGACACTCCCTTATTCAACTCAGAACTTGGGAAACTCACACCCTTTTACACCCAAACCAATATTATCGTGCAACTATCAATTGGATGGCTTCTCCAAGCCTGGCTCACAAGTTTCACCAAACCACTTCCACGACACTCTCTTATTCAACTCCAAACATGGGAGACTCACCACATTTTACTCCCAAAAAAATATGGGTGTGAAACTATCAACTGGTGCACAACTTCTAAATATCTTTATACTTGTGTGCCCAAACCCACACTTGTGCGCCCAATCCTACTTGCGTGACTGGAGCTCGTATTTTCTATAAGTGTTGAAATTATTTAAAAATGAGGAGGTGTATCCCCCTCTTTATAGGCATTTTGGACACCTTGAGCGATGCGTGCAAGCCTCCTCTTGGCACGCAAGTCCAGCCGCCTTAGCCTCTGTCGCCCTAGTCACCTTGCGCACCCAAACCAAAACTTGGGTGACCCTCTTTACTTTTCCATATTTGGATGTTCTTATCTTGAAAAACATATGGCGTAAAAATTTCAAAGTCTCTAAGGCACCAGCGCATAAGTCCCTTTTCCAAAAACACTTTTCTCCATTTGTCGATTTTGAGGCCCAAAAATTTGGCAAACACTAGAAAATGGTGCCACCTTGTATCTTCTCTTTTTGTACTACCTCCAAATCATTCATTCCTTTTTCGAGGATCTTCATTAAATAATGGATTGTAGATGACATATCTTGAACTCGAAAACTCACCATGTAAACCCTCCTTAGTCAAGAATTTGAACATCATGGTCTTCTTTGTCAACAAACACAACTTGGAGGCCCGATTTTTCAACAAACACAATCACCAGAAAAATGATCCAATGATACCTTATGGGATTTTTTCCCAACAGTAAATGGCTGTATTAAATCAAATTCATTTTTTTCAACAAATTCAGTTGGTTTTAACTCATTTTAAATTCTTCTTCATTGCTTTCCTCTTTGAATCGATCTTATAATCATTGACCTATATATATATATATATCGAACCTTTTTCATTTAAAACTATAATGTTTGGTTTCCTTGATTTCCTCAACAACACATGGAAGCCCCCTGTTTTGTTTGCTGAGAATATTTATCATCATTGTATGTATAAAATAGTTTTAAAATAACAACTGTTTCGGTTATATGTCTTTTTCATAATGAATTTATCATGTATTATGAAGATATACAGGTCATAATTAATATTAAATAAATTGACTCATTGATTATGTAACATCCCCTAATTTGGAACTCTATTATGTTGTTAGAAAGGGTTGGTTATGAGACCTTAAGCACGCCTCCATGTACGCTAGAGTCCATTGACTAGAAGAGGGGGTGTGATCAGTATAGTGGGGAGACTATACCCCCTAGTTATAGAGTTACAACATAGTAATAATAAATATATATTAATAATAAATAAATATCAGAGTGCATAAATAATGGAAACAATATTATAAAATTGAAAACCAATAATAAAAGTCAATTGAGTAGACCAATAAATAATAAAGGAATAATTTAATGTCATGCTGGAATGTAACTAAATGACATGATAGATTTAATACAAATAAAACACTATAAGACTCAAATAGAGACTCAAAATCCCTTGTCCCAAACCCCATGTCGCCCCCATCTCCAAACTCTATCCCGTCCAGTAACCAATAATCATCAGTAAGGACCTTTTTCCTTATCCAATTCTGTATCCATGTAATCTACTCGGGTACCAAATAATATCTCGAATAGGGTGTTATTATAACTCAGTAGGTTGACACCATCATGTCTAATCATAACTAATATAATAATAAGTGTATGAAATAATGCAATAAACAAGTGTACTAATTAATTAAACAACTAAATTAATACCACATGAACCTGCTTCGATACCAAACCAAAATGTCTCTGAACATGTCTTCTGAACATTCAAACCATAACCATATAACCATGGAATAACATAACCTACCTTAGCACCATGCTAGAATGTATTTTATCATGTCTTACAAACATGCCAACCATAACCTTATAACCAAGGTATAAATTAGACAAATCTTGGTAAAACCCACTATATAATCATTCCAACATTTAATCAGGGTTGAGATCAGAATATAATCATTTCAGTATGTTTTACTGGGCATAGTCCTCTATTTCATCATTTTAGAAAGTGTTGCTAGGAATATCCCACTATATCATCATTTTAGTATCTATCACTGGGAATAACCTGCTATATAATCATTTCATCATGTATCACTAGAAAAATCCCTTTATATAAGATTTTTAGCATGTATCATTGGAAAAATCCTTCTATATAATCATTTCAACACGTATCACTAAGAAAATCCCTCTATATAAGCATTTCTACATAGAAGTCACAAAATATGTCATACAAAAAAGGATATCAAAATATCACATCAAAGGCTTAATGGTTAACTTTGAAATTATCATTATCTTTAAAATGTACATTTCATTTATCCTTTGGACCGAAACCAGTCACAAGCCAATCATTTCAATAATTAGGTCAAGCCAAAGTGAATCTATATCAAGAAAATACCCAAATCCCATGTCATTCTAAGCACACTTTAATACATTAAATAATTCATTTCTATTTAAGGGTTCTATCTCTCGAGTGATAGCCACAAGCTAGGTCAATAACCAATTGGATCCAAAGGGACTCTAAGGAATAATTCAATTCATTATTTTTAATTTATTCGGTGCATGATATGTTGGTGAAATAGAAATATTGAACATAGTTGACAATTATCAAACCATAGGGTTATGGTTTAGACACCAACCTTTTAATTATGATCAACCAACGCTTCAATTAGTAATTTACAACAACAATGAAGGCACATATGATCGCAAAATGGTTCCTTGATCATAACAAATCAAGATCAAAACCAAAAATGCACACAATCAAAAGATTACACCACAATGATTAGAGAACAAAGAAAAAGAATAGAAAACCCTACCAAAACCACTTATTAGGAATGAGATGCATGATTGGGTCTTCTATAATCAATATAAGTGCTCCAAAATCTCTAGGAAAATTCCCTAGGGTTGAGAGGAGAGGGATGCACATGAGTTGAATCAAAAATCAGCCACACAGAACACCTAGAAAAGTTTTCTCATAAAATTAATTGGAATGTAATATAGTTACATGTAATGTATTTATTTTTAAAATTATTCTTCAAAAAACTCATTTCCATGGATGAATATTTAATTATCCTGAACATTTCATGATGTATAATTGGTTCATGACATGTAACCACATCATGTCATGAATCAGCTTAGGACATGAGTATGTTGGCTTTTACACATCATTAACCCATTTAGATGGTGTTTAAATGTCTTGGAGATAGTTTTTATCCCATTTTCCATAAAAAAAATCAAATCCCATTTAAGGATTATAAACTTATCAAGAACCCTTGGTAACAATGGAACCATTTAAACCTAGACTCCATGAATTCAAACAGAATCCATGAACTGCTAACTGCATGGATCCTCTCCTGTTTTCTAAAGTTTTCTCACATCCCAAGTCTACATTTATTCAAAAAAATAGATATACAATAACTTTAAGTCATTTTACACAACCAAGGATCTCAATATCTGAACAAGACATGACCACTAAGGCTCAAATGAAAAACTCAAAGTGGGATGTACTGGAAAAAAAGATGACATCTTGCAACCTCCCCACCATATAACAGCTCATCTCCAAGCTACTCCAAGAATCAATATAGGGTCTCCATGAACAAGTATGGCCACTGTGCTTGCATATTAGACTCCCTCACCCGGGTCTCCTCCAAAAATTTCTCATGCTTCCACTACATTAGAACCAAAGGAATCTACCTACCTCTGAGATAATTCTCACTACTATCCACAATCCATATTAGATTCTCCTAAAAGTAATATCACTAAGATTGAGATCTGCTACATCTATCACATGAGAAGGGTCTGAATAATATCTTTGAAGCTGCAAAATGTGAAACAAGTGATTCATGGAACTGTATCACTATGGAAGGTTTAATTTGTATGCCACTGAACTGAACCTATCAACTATCTCAAATGGCCCAACAAACGTGGGTGCAAGCTTCCCCTATTTCCCGATACGACGTTTCCCCATCCAAGGAAACACTAAAAGGAAAACAAGATGACTAACCTAAAACTGTAGAGTTCATATCTAATGCTTAGTATATGATTTATGCTTACTTTGCGTGGACACCAACCACTTTCTGATCAACTGAATCTACTCAAATTTCTCCTACACAAGATTAGGCTCAACAAGTGTTGAATCACCTACCTCCAACCAAAAAATAGGTGAACAACATGGCCTACTATATAAATTCTAAAAAGGGTCTATCTAGATAGAATTCTAGAAGTTGTTATTATATGAAAACTCCATGAGAACCTTATACTGGTCCCATGAACCACCAAAATCTAAAATACAGGCTCATAACATATCTTCCAGAACCTGAAAAGTCTACTCAGATTGACCATCAATTTGAGGCTGATAGAACATACTCAAATGAATCTACATTCCTAGAGCCTTCTAAATACCCTTCCATAACTGTGATGTGAAACAAGGATCTTTTTCTAAAATGATACTCCAAGGAACACCATGAATCCTAACTACCTCATGCATGTAAATACTTCCTTGATCAATATCAATAAAGGTATCCCTAATAGGAAAGAAGTGGTCTTCCTTCATTAGTCGATCCACAATCACCCATAAAAATCATTTTTATGTGTTATCCAAGGTAATCTTGTCACAAAATCCATAGTGACATCATCCCATTTCGACTAAGGAATGGAAAAGGTTGTAAAATCACAGCTGGCCTCTAATGCTCAGATTTCACCTATTGACAAGTGAAACATATATCCATAAAGTCTGCTACCTCTTTCTTCATTCCAGACTATCAGTACTGTCTATAGAGATCATGATACATCTTTGTCAAACCAGGATACACCTCCCACCTAGAATCATTAAAATATCTCATCATCTCCTCACGCAAGCCTATAGGAACCCATACTTCTCCACAGAATGTAAGATAATTAACACTAATAAGAGACCATCATGATGATGTATCCCCACCATAAAAGTTGTCCCTTAGGACTAAGCCCTATAGATAAGATAACATCTCAATCTTAATCTTGTGCAAAATCATGGGTATAGTATATGTCAAAGTAAGAGATACTCATCCATGATACTCCTCAACATATAAGTGCATGTCTGAAAAGAAGACTATCACCCACCACTCGCTGCAAGACTCCCATACTGCCTCCTCGTACCTCTTTCATCACAATGCATCGAAAATGATGTTTCCCTTACTTAGTGTATAACATCTTGACCTGGGTTCCACTCAGCGATGCCCAGATTCGGACTGCCATAAGACCTCAAGAGCACCTCCCCATATGCCATATGATGTTGACTAGTAGCGAGGGTCTAATATCAGTCATCAAGAGACTATACCCTCATTTTTTTCATTATCAGTGTAATACATGAGTGGAAAATAATGAAAAAATTGTGGAGAAACATATAACCAGAAATAGAATAGTACCATGATCACATGATGAATAAAACTAGATATACAATATCAAAATTAAACATTAAATATGTTATGATAATGTACATGCCATGTGTAAAATAAAAATCAAAATTAATGATGCTTAAAACTCCCAAGAGGGTCCCAAACTACATTCGGTTCTCCCATCCATTTTCCATCTCAAACATCCATTTGAAACAGGGCCATTTCCCTTAACCTATCCTGAAATCATGCAATCTATTTGGGTACCGATTAGGCATCCTAAGTAGGGTGTGAGTACAAATCAATAGGCCACTACCAATGACATCTAAAATAATACCCAATCAAATAATAGTACACTCATTTGTATAAAGAAATAATTACAATGTATAAGTAAAAAAATATCACATTATCAATTGATATTTATTTAACCACATAAACCCCCGAGTTCTGTAGACCCTCATACCTCAATACCTGAGTTAAATCTTGCTGGAGTCCAAAGTATTCCCAAGTGATATCATATCTCAAAACCTACATCAGCTCATAATAGGTACTGGAGTATTCCCAATTGATATCATATCTCAAAATACCATTGTTTTTATTATTTAATTCATACTTGAATACCCATGTTACCATTCACACATTACACAAAAGAATTACCATGTTACTATTCTTAACACACAATTAAATGAAAATGATACAGTTATTAACACACAATATAATGGACATGTTACCATTTATAAAACACGTTATAATGACCATGTTTCCATTCTTAACAAAAAATAGAATGACCATGTTACCATTCTTTATTTCACTACTAAATGACCATGTTGTAATTTCAGATTCACAGTTGAATGGTTATGTTACCATTCATAAACACATAGTTAATTCAATAGTGAATTATCCAAATCAATTCCATCACTAATTCAACATTTAGTTTAACATAAAAAATCCATGAGTTAATTCAACAATTAACTATTCACATCAATAATATTAATTAATTCTATAATTAATTAATCAGCTTAATTTTATTAATCAATTAAATAATTAACTAATAACACCAATTTCATTACTAATGGAAAAATTATTTCATCACATAAATCCACTTAATTAATTCCTTAATTAATTAAGTGTGTTAATACCTTTAATTAATTCATTAATCAATGAATTAATTATCCACAAGTCAAAATCCCATATTTAATTCCACAACTAATTTTATCATTCACAAACTCAAAAACTCATAACTAATTATACAATTAATTATTTCAAATAATCTATCTCAATATCACATAATTAATTCAATAATTAATTATATAAAATCAACAATCTTAATATCTCATAATTAATTCAACAATTAATTATCTGATTCTATCAATTCAATATCCCAACAATCCATATTAATTCACCAATTAATTAATTCAATTCATTCATATGACAACCCTTCTCTTTATTACATACGTAAAAATGATTGATTACATTAACTTCACTTGATAGAACATAGAATATTGAGAGGTCTAGTGTATTTGGGGCTTAGGATCATTACCTAACAACTTAAAACCTGAAATAAAATATCTTTGTTGAAAACTTATGTTACATGACCACTACATTCCCTCGTACTTAGCATTGCATAGGATAACCTGAGGACATGCATAAGAATAGGGTGAGCTATAAATAACAGTAAGGGAATAAACATGGAATAAAATAAGGAATACAATACATGTTAGACAATAGGAATATCAATGGAGCACAAGAAAAACATTAACATAAAGGCCTGATAAAGCATGATAATCGTAACATGGAAATGTGGCAGCAACATTTAACATGATTTTAGCATGAGCCAAGGCTCATTGCACATGGATCATGAGTAAACCATCATTTCACTTGAATTAGCATGAGTAAACCCTAATTGCACTTGATGTATAATTATAGTAATATTTACCGAATGCATTGGAGCGCTATCAGGGTGCACCATTCATAAATATTACATTTCATGCATAAATGTGCTGCAAGGATCATATAACATGGATTCATTAAACCTCATCATTGATTCCATGATAAAAAAATTTGGAATTAATACATGAAACACTATAATCAATATGTAAATGTGCATAAATTTGAATACCCTTGATAGGGAAATGAGCAAGGTGTTTACTACACAATGACATTGCCTTAGAAAATCGTGGTGCAATTTCGACAGTGTAACGGCGTGACATAGGAATTCATAAAAATGGTTAACTAGAGATAAATGGGTGTCTCATCATATTTAAATGAAATGGATAGTAAGTGGGTCATATAAATACATGTACTGTAACACCCCGAGATTTTATGAAAAATATTCTTTTTAATTTCATTAATGTCTTGTGTTGTACGCTACACCAAAAGAAGCTTGCACAACACGCATCCTTGACTTACCTTGCATTACACACAATCACAACCTTCCCCGATAGCGTGTGTTGTACACAATACCGAGTTTCACTAAACAATGATATGCTATTAAAATATTATTAAAACTAGCCGTTATGAATAGTAATAACCACTTTTTGAAATTTTTTAAATTTTATTTTTCAAAATTGACTTCATTTTTGGATTCATAATATCTAAATTAGCTTAGGGTGAAATTTTGGTACTTTTCGGATAACTTTCATATTCTGATGAATAGTGAAAATTACTAAATTTTAATTAAAAACAACTTTTTTAATCGAAATAATTAATAGTGATAAATTATTAATTTGAGTAGTTTTAAAGTATATTTAGAATATATTTTTACAATTTAATACAATGTTGGTCATTGGATGTAATTTTACATTTAAACCAGACACAAACAAGTGTCAATCTTTTGATAGTTATTATCTCTTAAGAACACGCTATTTGTTTTGACGACGGGAATTAATTTTTAAATTAATTCATGCAATAGATATGTTTTGAATTTGGTAAAATAGACATCATTTTTGAGTTCATAATATCAAATATAGCTTAGGCCTAATTTTTGGTATTTTTCTGGAAACATTCATTTTTTTGATGAATAGTGAAACCACTAAGTGGTAGTTAAAAAAATGATTTTTTCATAAAACTTAATTTTACCACTTCTGTGAATGGAATTTCAAAAAACTGAGAGACACGGTTGATGTCAGTAAGTAAAATGTGGTTCAATGAGATGAAAATAATTTTTGGTGAATAGTAACTTTTTACTTTTTTTTTTACCACGGTTAAAAGTAAATAGGGTAATTAAGGGTTAAAATGTTATTATTATTACCCTAACACATGTACTAATTCTATTTTATAAGTTTAATTCGACCAAAAACAATCTTAGGAATAAAATATGACCATTTAGGCCCACTTGGATAAGATTAGGACATTTATTATTATTTAATTCAAAGAAGAGTTAAAAGAGTTAAAATCAAAGTTTATTTACTATAAAATTTGTAATATAGGGTTATACATAATATAAATTCGATTGTAAATATTAATTAGAAAGATAATACGATTTCCTACATAATGATATTTTATTTATAATTTTTAGACATTAAATAAATTAATTTATTTATGACACAATGATGATGCGGTAATTACCATAATAGTGAAAAATTAGAATAATTGATATTATAAATACCCAAATAAATATAATTTGAGACTTTTTATGAATTACAATAATTTTCTAGGTTAATATGACATGTTATTATTGATTTAATTAACTTTTTTGGAACTAATAATTCTGTTATGATTTTCACAAAAATCAATTACTAAATAGTGTCAAAATTGACATAAAATAGTTTTTAAAACAAATATTATATTATTAATTGTTATTTTATTCCTAAAAATCTAAGGTTCCACAAAATGACTTATATAAGGTTATATATATTAATAATAAACAACTTGGGGTTCGTTTTTCTTGATATAGTAAGTTTATTAACCTTATAGTATAAGAACACAAGAAGACACAGTAAAAGTAAACTTATTTAACATAATGTTAAATCTAAATGATAAGGTTAAAATAGGAACCTAAACTTGTCTAAATTATATTGGATGAGAGGATTTCGACCCATCCCCACCTTAGCTTCGAAATATATCAATTTGGAGCTATTTAAAACCGAACATGACTTTATAATAAAATAATATTTTTTAGTTATTCCAAAGGTGCCCCTCTCCTCCCTTATAAAAGGGCACCTCCTCCCTCTCTTCCTCACACCACTTTGAGCCTTCAAGCTCGGACAACCCCTACCAATTTATTCTCTCCACTTCCCTAGAAACATCCTAGAGGTTCTGGTCTTCTTCAAAGACCCATTTTAGTGCCCTAAAAGGAGGTCTCAAAGAAGCACTTCAAAGAAGAGGAGGTTCGGACACGTACGAAGCATTTCAGACCTAAGGTAAGGGAAATATCACAATCTCGTTTTTATCCGAGATTGTTTATACTTTGGTATTTACTGGGGTGTATTTTATCATCCAAATCCATGTTTCCTCAATATGTAATATTTATATCCTTCTACAATATTTGATATCCAATTTTACCCTTCGTTGAGTTTTTAGTAAAAGATATGAAAGGAATCTTTTTTCATTTTTCGTACGAGGTACTTTTTTTGACTTTTCCGAAAAAAGTACGAGAAGAATGTTTTTTTAACTTATACAGCATGAATTTATTTTTAAAACATTATTTCCAAGAAGCTTCCTTTATAAGTTTTCAAGTTTATTTTTAATCAACTTCTTTTAGTTTAGAATTGTATGACATGTTAAAAAAGGAAAAGTGTTTTTGAAGTAGAAAGGAAATTTTCCTCAAGAATGGAGTTAAAGTGTTTTATCAAAATTATTTTTCATCTAAGATAATATAGGGTTATGTTTATATCCCTATTATTACATTGATTTGATTATGTTGTGATGGAATTATTTTTATGAATTCCTTTATCTTATATGAATTGTTTAATGATGTCACGATGTTTAAGATTCCCATTTTTATTACATGGGTTATGCTATGATGTATGGTTTATGATTTTATGGCACACATAAGAATGGTATCATTATGAGATGGGTGGGACCTATGTCTCCCTCCAATTAATTGTGTAAAGATTTTATATCTCATGAGATAGACATGGCTGGAACGGTAGGTTATACCGGTTCAGTGAAACAGGACTGAAACGAGGGTGACTCAGTTCAGAAATGGACTTTGTCCACTAAGATAGTCTTGGTAATGAGTCTTGACTAATAAGAAATGATTCTATATGATTGTGTGTGTATTCCACAAAGTTTCATGTTTTAAGTTATGATTATTGGGATTTCATTTCACTACTATGATTTATCCCAAGTTATGAAATTATGTTCCCTTTTGCAGGTTAAGATTTCCAAAATGTTATGTTCTTATGAATATGATGTGATTGATATTTCTTTTGTTTACCCTTACTGAGCATTTGAGCTCACCCTTTTGTATGTTTTATTTCCCCAGGTCAGGAAGAGGGTTATTAAGTAGAATATGCCAAAAGGGACTCTAGATATGATGAAATAAATGGGAGGCAAAGTAGATGCTTTATGAACCAGTTGTTTATGTTTCCCAGTTTCTAAAGACACTATACCTATACGGTCCTTTCTTGGTTTTGTTATATGTTGTAATAAGTGTGCTTCAATCCTGAAGTAATAACAATGTATGTAAAGTATGGGTCGTTATATGTACTAACAAATGTAATGGAAATTACATTCATAATACAAGACAATTTCTTGAACGTGAATGAGAATAGAGAATTTCCTTACCAAATTTCGGCACGGTAACTGGTGTACATGAAAGGAATTAATGAGATAGAAATAGTTCTATCATCATTTAAAACATAAAGAGGGATGTTTTGGGGAGGTTAGAAATCATACACCGACATTTTTAATTGAAATTAAAAGGGTATAAAAACATAATGAAATTGAGACAAAATGAGAAAAGAATAAATCCATTACTTAGAAGTGTGATCCCAAAGGATTGGGAGAGGCTTGAGATAGGATTATTTGGAGATTGGGGTGCCTTGGGAGGATTATAGAGAGAGTAGAGAAAATTTTACAAGAACTCCAAAGGCTTTGAGTGAAGAGGAAGTGGGATCTTGGGTGGGTTTATATAGGAAAGGAGATGGAATTCTTTAATATTTAGGTTTGGGTCACCACAAATTAACCTAATCAATACCACAAAACAGCCCATGGTTTTTGCCCATGGTTTTTTAAAATAGGGTTTTAAAAACAATATTTTATAAGGTCGATGGCCGAAAATCGTAAAATATTGTGGGTGCTTATGTGGAGGTGAGTCACAATCTCAAGGAAATTCATTTAAAAAGTGAAAATGTTATATAACTCTTGGAGGGTCCACAAAAGTTTTGTAAAATAAATAAAACAAACCTAAAATCATATTATTTTAATGATAAAACATATATTGGTGGAAAATAACATTATAGTATTTTATTACATAACTATTGGGTCATTACGATGTCATAAAACACATTATATATTTAAACGGTATTTAATTTTTACCCAAAAATTTGACTGTCTCAGAAAATTATGAAAATTTTACTATTGGATAATTTTGATATCCTGATTCCAAAAAAAATATTAATTTTATCTAAATAATTTTCTAAATATGTGAATTTTTACTTTTAAAATAAAAACTGACATTTATCAAAAATTCATTGGTTTTGACAAAAACGGCTTTCGAACCTTAATAAAAATTACAATTGCATTCATAAAATTATACGATAATTTATATTTAATAAAAAAAATAATTTAATAATAATAATAATTTATTAAAATATTATTTAATTCAAAAATCCATTAATTCGTCAAAATATATTTCTTAGTTGAATATTAACTAAAAAATACTATTTGTAAATTAAAAACTATTTACAAAGTAACAATAATAAAATGAATGTATATTAATTATTATATACAAAAAAATCCACATATTCATATTGCTAATGTCTTGTTACATTACCCCTTACAACACCAGCATAAGACCAAAGGGTAAGGTGTGTGATTATGACAAACTCTTGGGGTGGCTCGGATAGCATTGCTCGAGTGGTAATCTCTATCAACTTCCACATCTCACATAGGCAGTTCCTCTTGAGCTTAACATATTCAGGCTCGGATTTTGTTAGGTCACTAGAGAATCCCAATGACTCCACCTTGTTTCTGAGCTTGGCCAAATGATCTTTGTATGGGTCAAGTCTACTAGATGAGTTCATCGCTTCCTTTGTCTGAGTAAATTGGATTTGTTAAAGCCTTATATTTATATTGATCATGTGATCACTATTCAATGACTATATTAGCAAAAGTCACAATTCTTAACAGTATTTTAAAATCCAAAAATATAAAACCACTGAAGTTCACATTTTATATAAAAATTTAATTATATCAAGATGAATTTTCATTAATGAAAGGCTGGGTCGTTACAATCTTCCCCCCTTATGAAATTTCACCCTTGAAATTTCCTTTTCCCACACTAAAATAGATGTGGGTAACTCTACTTCATTACTTCCTTAGAATCCCATGCCGATTCTTCAAACTTATGGTTTTTTCACAACACCTTGACGATGGGCATTTCCTTATTTTGTAGAACTTTTTCTCTATGATCTAAGATATTCATTGGTTTCTCCTCGTAAGAAATATCATCCTCAAACTATACCACCTATTAAGAGAGTACATGTGAAGGGTCTGGTATGTACTTATTTAAGAGGGACACATGAAATAAATCATGTACATTGGACATGGTAGGTTGAAGTTCTAGTCGATAGGCCACATCCCAACACAATCAAGAATCTCGAAGGGGCTGATGTACCTAGGACTTAACTTCCATTTCTTTCCAAACCTCATGACCTTCTTCCATGGGGATATGCATAGAAAAACCATGTCTCCAACTTTAAACTCAAGGTCTCATCAATGGTTATCTGAATAACTATTCTATCGACTCTGGGCTACCATGATATGCTGCTAAATGGTTTTCACCTTCTCTACCATTTCATCGACCATTTCTAGTCCTATCAGCTTACGCTCACCGATTTCATCCCAACACACAAGTGTTCTGCACCTTTTCCCATAAAGGTCTTCATATGGTTCCAGTCAGATGCTCGAGTGGAAACTATTACTATATAAGAATTCAACCAGTGGAAGATGTTGGTCCCAACCTCCTTTGAAGTCCATAGAACATGATCTTAACATATCCTCTAGTGTCTGAATAGTTCACTCATATTTCCCATCAGTTTGTGAATGATAGGTCGTACTGAAGTTCAATTAAGTACTTAGATCTTGTTAGAGACTCTTTCCAGAACTTTGAGGTGAATCTCGGATCACGATCAGATACAATAGATAGTGGTACTCCATGTATCCTTACCACTTCTTTGATGTAAATATGTGCTAGTTGATTCAATGATAATTACTCTCGAATTGAGATAAAGTGAACTATCTTTGTAAGAAGATCCATAATGACCCATATAGCATTGTTTCCTCTAGATGTCCTTGGAAGTCCAGTGAAAAATTACATGGTAATTTTGTCCCACTTCCATGTTGGTATGGGTTGTGGTTGCATCATCCCCTTATACTTTGTCCTATATGCCATTATTTTCTGACATACCAAACACTTTGATGTATATTCAACAATCTCCCTTTTCATATTTTCCCACCAAAAGTTCTCTCGAAGATCTTGATAAATCTTTGTTCTCCATGGGTAAATAGAGAAGTTTGAGCTATGTGATTCATCCAGAAGCTCCTTCTTTATCTATGGATTGGATGGTACACATAATTGTGTCCCAAATATCACAATTTCATCCTTGTCAACCACAAACTCTGAGGATTTCCCAATTCTGATAGCTTCCACCCTTTTCAAAATTTCCACATCCTTTCTTTTAGAATCGTTTATTTTCTCTAAAAGAGACGGTTGAGAAATCATTTGTGAAAGGATTGATGATGTTCCATTATTTATGATTCCCATGTCCATCTTCATCAAATTAAGAATATTTTATCCTTCTCAATTCTCATCATTGATAAAATTGATGGGTTCTTTCTACATAGAGCATCTTCCACCTTGTTCACTTTCCCAGGGTGGTAATAGATTGAGAAATCATAGTCTTTGATTAGCTCTAACCATCTTTGTTGGTGCATGTTCAACTCTTTCTGTGTGAATATATACTTGAGGATTTTGTGGTCCGTATATATTTCATACTTCTCCCCAAAGATATAATTCTACCATATTTTTAAAGCGAAGATCACCACATTAAACTCCAGATCATGTGTTGGATAATTCTACTCATGAACTTTTAGTTTCCTTGAAGCATAGGCAATGGCTTTGTCATTTTGAATCAACACACATCCCATAACCTTATTCAAAGCACCACTAAATACCACAAAAAGTTCTCCACTTATGGGTAATGTGAGAACGGGCGCAATGATAAGTCTCGTTTTAAACTCTGTGAATCTTTCTTTGAATTTATCACTCCATGAAAACATTACTCCCTTCCATGATAGCTTGGTAAGAGGGTTGAATAATCATGAGAAATTTCTCACAAATCGTCGATAACAGCCAGCTAATCCAAAAAAGCTATGGATATCTGTTATCGATGTTGGCCTCAACCATCCCTCTATTGCAACTGTCTTGGAGGGATCCATAGATATCCCCTTACTTGTGATTATATGGCCCAAGAATGAGACCTCCTTCAACCAGAACTCTCACTTTCTGTACTTTTCATAGAGTTTCTCCTTCTACAAGGTCTCTAGTAAAATTCATAGATGTTTCTCATGATCCTCGTTGGTTTGGGAGTATATTAGAATACCATCCATAAAGACTACCAAAAATTTGTCGAGGAAATCTATAAAGACTCTATTCATCAAGTCCATGAAGATTGATGGAGCATTAGTGAGTTAGAAAGGCATTAATATGAATTCATAGTGCCTGTATCTTGTACAAAAAGTAGTCTTGGGGAAATCTTCCTTCTTCACCCTTACTTGATAATATCCCGACTACAAATCCACCCCAGAAAAATATTGTGCTCCAGACAACTGATCGAACAAGTCATCAATTCATGGGAGAGGATACTTTTTATTTATCATGATTTTCTTAATCTCACGATAATTGATGCAAAGGTGCATTGATCAATCCTTCTTCTTGATGAAGAGGACTAGTGCACCCCATGGTGAAGCACTTGGGAATATAAACCCTTTCTCCAGGTTCTGCTGTAGTTTTTTCTTCAACTGATCAAGTTCCAAAAAATCCATTCTATACGAATTCTTGGATATTGGTAACTCCACAGGTATAATATCAATTGATAATTCAACATCTCTTCTAGGAGGAAGACCAGACAATTCCTCGGGAAACACTTTATCAAATTCCCTCACAATAGGAATGTCTTCAAGGATAGTTTATTACTTGGACTCAATCATCTGAGACAGATATGCATGCTCATAGGGCAGTAATATCCATGCTTGAGATGATAGAGCTAAAGAAGATTCATCTTCCTCCTTGAGCTTGTATAGAATCGAGGGGTCGATTCTCCACATGGAGAGTGATTTTCCCTCTCATTGAAATTTATGTTGGCTCTATATAAGGAAATCCAATCCATTCTGAGAATTGCATCAAATTCTACAAGAGTGTTTATGACAAGGTTTGCTCTAAATTTCAGTCCACATATTATGACAGGGGAGGAGTTATATTCATGGGATGCGATGATTTCCCCATTTTCCATACTCATTGACATCTTTACTTCCATTATTTTTTGTGGTACTAGGATTGTTCTACTAAACTTTCGGGATATAAAATAATGCGTAGAACCATAATCAAAAAGTATGTTCTCTATTCTTGGATGAATAACTAGAATACCTATCACCACTTCATTTTCAGGGTTCACTTCAGTGGTAGTGATGGAAAATGATCTCCCTTGCTGCCTTAGAGGTTTTTGGTTGCCTTCAAAATCCCTTGGCTTAGGGCACTGATTTGCAAGGTTTCCTAGTTCTTTGCAGTTGAAGTAATGAAAAACAAACTGAGAGTCAAACGGAGCGTTCCTCTCTTCTGTCACAACGGTGGGTTTTTCTTGCCGATAGTTATTATCCAGGTGCCTTTCCCTTCCACACCTAAAGCATTTCTTCATCCCCTTCAGGAAATTTTCAGGGTGCTTTTTTTCCACACCTTTGGAAAGTGGGGTGATGGATCTTTTTAGCACCGTTGGATTTATCCCTCGGACCACCAGTATTGAAGTCCAACTTACAATTCTTATCCCCATGATACACCTAGGAATTCCCAATCTCCATTTTGACCTTGAGGGACATCGTAAAATTTCTTCATAGATGTCGAAGTCACAGATCACCATCACATTTCGCAGGATAGGTTTCAACCCACCAAATAATCGGTTAACCTTGAATTTGTGGGTAATGACAAAGTTGGATGCGTACCATGAATGCCTTGTGAAGTTTGCCTCATACACTTCGACAGATTCTTCATCTTTCTGCTTGAGGGAAAGTAAGCCCCTTTCCATCTTAAGTTGGATGGTGTGTGGAAAATATTTTTCAAAAAACATCTTCCATAAATCCTTCCATTCCAACGCCTCAATATCCTCCTTAGACTTCATATTTTTTATCAACATCCACCATTGATCAGCTTCACCCTTCATACGATAAGCATCCAAGAGAACCTTCTCTTCTTCAGAACATTGAAGGATGTAGAAGATCTTTTCAATATAATTTATCCATTGTTCGGCAATTGAGGGATCATATGATCTATTAAAAGTAGGAGGCCTTTGTCTATAAAGCTCTCGATAGTGACTTATTCTTTCTTAGGGTGGGTTTAACGTTCCTCTTGACCCATGTTTCTATCAAAATCTTGAGTTAACTGAGAGAGAAGCATGACAAAGTTTGTGATTCCCACTCCCATAGGATTGGGAATCTCATTAGCACAGTCATCACATTGATCTTCACATCGGTTGTTAGCCCGAGTCCTCCTATTACTATCCATTGGATGGAATAAAAGGAAAGTTAGGGGTAACACATAAAGGGTAATCCAAGGAAAAAATGGGTGACTTATAAGTCACTTTTATTCCTTAACTTATGAATCTGTAGGCTTCAATCTATACTATTCATGATCTACTTTCTAACATATATTCTTAGGGGAATTTTTTTAATTCCCTTTTTAAGGGGTCATACTAAGCTTGTGAATTTTCTAAAGCATATCCCCTGGGAGTTTCATAACCAAGAGTGCAACAAGGCTCGTTGTTGTGTACTAGGATACCCTGAGTGAAGCCCAAAACTCCTTGTCCGGATTTTCATCTCTAGGTACATCTGTGCCAAAGCCACCTCTACCTGCTCGTATCCAGACAGAGGTGTATTTTCTTGATAAAAAACTTACTCAATACTCACCAAAACTTAGGGATGTTTTTATTATACCTAGCCTATTCTCTAATGATTTACTAGGGTTTTCTAATCTTAATCCCAATAATAACTTAACCTATCCTCTGATACCAACTATGAAAACCCTGCTCTTTATTACACACTTAAACATGATTTATTATATAAAATTCACTTGATACAATATATGATATCGAGAGGTCTAGTGTCTTTGGGGCTTAGGATCATTATATAACAACTTTAAATAATAAATAAAATGTCTTTATTGAAAACTTCCTTGACATGATCACCACATTCCCTCGTACTTAGCATTGCATAGGATAACCTGAGGACATGCATAAGAAAAGGGTAAGATATAAAGCCCAGTAAAGGAATAAAAATGTAATAACATTAGGAATATAGTACATGTTATATAATATGAATATCAATGGAGCACAAGAGAAACATTAACCTAAAGTCATGATAAACCATGATAATCATAACATGGAAATGTGGCAACAACATTTAACATGATTTTAGCATGATCCAAGGATTATTGTACATGGATCATGAGTAAACCCTCATTACACTTGAATTAGAATGAGTAAACCCTCATTGCACTTTATGTATCATGATACTAACATTTACCCAATGCATTGGAGTGCTGTCAGGGAGCACCCTTCTTAAACATTCCATTTCATGCATAAATGTGTCACATGGATCATATAACATGGATTCATTAAAACTCATCATTTATTAGATGATAAAAGAAATGTGGAATTAATATATGAAACAATATAATTAATATGTAAATTTGAATAAAGGTGAATACCCTTGATAGAGAAACGGGCATGATATTCACTACACAATGACATTGGCTTGGAAAATCACAGTGCAATTTTGACAGCGTAACGGCGTGACATAGGAATTAATAAAAATGTTTGATGAGAGATAAATGAGTTCCTCATCATATGTACATGAAATAGAAATTAAGGGGTCATATAGATACATGTCCCAGCAAATGTAATGGAAATTAGATGCATAATACAACACAATTAATTGAACGTGAACGAGAAGAGAGAACTTCCTTATAGAATTTCGCCATGGTAACAGGTGTACACGGAAGGCATTAATGAGAGAGAAAGAATTCTCTCATCATTTCAAACTTAAATAGGGAATTATAGGGGAGGTGATAAATCATAACTTAACATTTTTAATTGAAATTAAAATGTCATAACAACATAATGAAATTGAGAAAAAAATGAGAAAAGAAGAAATCCCTTACTTGGAAGTGTGATCCCAAAGGCTTGGGAGAGGATTGAGAGAGGATTATTGGGAGATTGGGGCTCCTTGGGAGGATTATAAAGAGAATATTGAAAATTTTGGATGAACTAAAAAGGCTTTGAGTGAAGAGGAAGTTGGATCTTGGGTGGGTTTAAATAGAAAAGGAGAGAGAATTATTTAATATTTAGGTTTGGGTCACCACAAACTAAACTAATCAATACCACAAACAACATCATGGTTTTTTCCCATGATTTTTTCCAAAAGGGAGTGGAAAAAATTATTTTATAAGGCCAATGGCCGAACTTATTAAAATATTGATGGTGCTTATGTGAATGAGAGTCATACTCTCAAGGAAATTCATTTAAAAAGTGAAAATGTTTTATAACTCTTGGAGGGTCCACTAAAGTTTTGTAAAATAAATCAAAAAATATAAAATCACATTATTTTAATGATAAAACATATATTGGACGAGAATATCATTTAGAGTAATTTATTACATCACTATTGGGTTAGTATGATGTCATAAAACACATTATATATTAAAACAGTATTTAATTTTTACCCAAAAATTCGACTGTCTCCGAAAATTATGAAAAATTCAACGTTGGATAATTTGGACATCCTGATTCCAAAAAAAATATTCATTTTATTTAAACAATTTACTAAATATGTGAATTTATACTTTTAAAATAAAAACCGACATTTATCAAAAATTCATGGGTTTTGATAAAAACGGCTTTCAAACCTTAATAAAAATTACAACTGCATTCCTAAAATTATAAGATAATTTATATTTAATAAAAATTAAATTAATAAAAATATTTTATTAAAATTTTATTTAATTCAAAAATCCATTAATTCGTCAAAATAGATTTCTTAGTTGAATATTAACTAAACATACTATTTGTACATTAAAAATAATTTACGAAGTAAAAATATTAAAATGAATGTATATTGATTATTATATACAAAAATAGTGCACATATTCATAGTAATAAAGTCTTGTTACATAACCCCTTATAACACCCGCATAATATCGAAGGGTAATGTGTGTGATGGTGACAGACTATTGGGGTGGCTCAGATAACATTTCTCGAGTGGTAATCTCTATCAACTTCCACTTCTCTCATTGGTGATTCCACTCGAGCTTAATGTATTCAATATGGGATTGGGCTTGGTCAAGAGAGAATCCAAATGACGCCACCTCTTTTCTAAGCTCTGGCAAATGGGCTTCATATGGGGCTAGTCTACAGGATGAGGCCATCACTTCATTTTTCTGAGTAAATTGGATTTTTTAAAGCCCTATATTTATACTAATCAGGTGATCACTATTCAATGACTATATTAGAAATAGTCACAATTATTAATGGTATTTTAAAATCCAAAAACATAAAACCAATGAAGTTTAAATTTTATATAAAAATTTAATTAGATCAATAGGAATTTTCATTAATGAAAGTTTGGGTCGTTACAATTCAATTTCACCATCACAATAATCCCAATTAATTAATTCACTAATTTGTTAATCTAACTCATTAAATTTCATTAACACAATAATCCCCATTGACTAATTCAAAAATTAATTAATCTGACTCAAAAATCCTAACATTACATTCATTAATTAATTCACCAATTAACTAATCTAAATAATTTCCATTAATTAATTCTGCAATTAATTAATCACATTAAATCCCCTTAATTAATTCACTAATTTATTGTATCACGTCAATTATATTAATGAATTAAATAATTAATTTATCTAACTCATTCCCTTAAATTAATTCACCAATTAATTGTTCACATTCATTCCATTAATTAATTACATAATTAATTAATCACATTTAATTCCATCAATTAATTAATCATATTCAATCCCTTCAATTAATTCACTAATTAAGTGTCCATATCAATTCCATTATTTAATTCAAAAAATAAATAATCACATTACTCCTATTAATTAATTCATCAATTAATTAATCTCATCAGTCCCATTATTAAATTCATCAATTAGATAATCACATTAATCTATTAATTAATTCATTAATTAATTAATCCCAGTTTAAAAAATTCAATAAACACAATTAATTACATAATTAATTATTCTATCTCAATCAATTCAATATCACTAATTAATCCATCAATCAATTGTTCCAACTTTATGAATTAAATATCCCCAATTAATTCATCAATTAATTGTTCCGACTCAATCTCATTAATAATTTAATAATTATTTTATCACATCAATCTCTTTAATTAATTCCCCAATTTATTAAGCACACCAGACCCATTAATTAATTCACCAATTAATTAATTTGTATCAATAAACTCAATATACTATATTTAATTAAACAATTAATTAAACAATTTAATCCTCATATCTCATAATTAATTTAACAATTCATTATTCATTATCTAAACTCCCAATAACCTAATTTCATGTTTCCGATAATTATTTAATTCAAAAAATTAATTAATTTAATCCATAAGGCAAATGATAAATATCTAATAGAAAATCTAAAATTATATACACATAATTGTAATCAAGACTATGAGATTTTAATTTTAGACCACCTGCCTCAAGAATGGTGACAAACGCTCACTAATGAATAATATCTAATTTCAGTGGAATGATTAAGAATTCGACAAAGAACACGGTCCAGATCTGAAACCTATTTCCATGATTTAAAGAAACAATATCTCTTAAATCTAGATCAAAATACAATAAGTATAGATCTAGTTTCAAAAAATCTAGATCTAGAACTTACAAAACAGAGGATAACTATCCAACAAAAGAATGGGATAAGAATATACGTGAGATGGAAAATCATTCGGGAAGAAACCACATACCCAGAGAGATGAAAATTTGAGAATTGGGCTTCGAATGACGAATAACATAGCTCGGGAGCCTTAGTAAACCCTTTAAGGGATTCTAAAAATGATAGAATTTGATTTCAGTCATGTTAAGGCCTATTTGGGGTTAATATATGGGTTTCAATAATTTTGAAACAAAAATTAATGATTTTAATTTTTTTGTGAATGGTTTGTTGGTCCAAGTCGCGTGGTTAGTACTAACCAAGTGCCTTAACCATGCAATGTTACCCACATAGGTTGCACACTTTTTTTAACCATGTACAAACCATGTGGACAAGCTTCACACTTAGTTTAACCATGCACAAATCATGAAACAGATTGCACTCTTTGTTTTAACCATGCGCAAACCATGAAACACCTTGCATACTTTGTTTATCCATGTGAAAACCATGAAAAAACCTTGTGAAAAATATGAAAATCCTCTCCTCATTAAAAAATTCTCCAATTTTCACCCAAACGCACCCATGTTAAGACCTAAACAAGTTATACTCAAATCAAGGAAAAAATAATACCTCTAAACAAGCCTATGACAACTCTAGAAAAATTTTGGGATATTACAATCTCCTCATCTTATAATAGCTCATCCTTGAGCTGTAATCCAAAGTCTTACAAAGATTCTAAGTCACGAGTTCAGGCCAATATGCCCCATTATCTGCATCTCTTCCCCATGTTTCCTCCTAAACCCATCCATGTTTCCACAATACAAAAACTATCGGTATAGTCTTTCCCCATGAAATTTTCTCACTATGATCTAAGATATGTATCAGATGCTTGTCAAAGGATGAATCTGTCTCTAGATCAACTTCCCTAATACACCTGATGCATTTCCTTACTCACTATTCCCAACAACTGCAAGAAAAAATCTAACATTTTCATTTATCCTTGTCATCATAAACCACCTGGAAAGAATGTATATCAACCACCTCTAAAGCCCACCTATCCTTTCTCCAAAGAATTTAAACATGCATGTTACAAGTTCCTCATTGGAATTATGATTCCAAAAATTCTAACTCATGGTCTTTCTTCATGCACCTACTTCTGTCACATCTCTCCCTACCTTGGGAGCTTTGTTAACACTGATTGGCCAAGTAAATCAACCACCATGGTATTCATCGACCTTCAGACCATCCTGAGAACCTCATCTATAAACTATTGATGGATTACCTTCCACCATCTAGCTCCACATATACCACTTCATAATTGTAACTTATAAGAGTCCTCATATAAAAAATAAAACACATCCAGGTGGCTAATTGTAAAGCCAGATCTTTCTTAGCATACCCGGGATGATGTCAAGGTAGGGGACATGATCATCACTAATTAAAAGTACACTAAGAATTTGTTGATGAAAATCACCAAAAATCCTCCATCACCAATGTTACCTACCACTATAGAAACATCCTAACCTATCAAAAGACTCTGGATTCCCTTCCCACTAACATCTCACTACACTGATCTAAAACCAAGGGGTCCCTCGCACAACCTATAACCAAGTTCTCAAACTAGGGAAATATCACTACCGAAACCACCCACATCAAGGGAAAAAAAATTCTCATTCCAAAAAATTAACATAGTTAACAATAGTTGTTTACACAAAACCAACTATTTCCCCCTTTTCCCACCACATAGTCAAAATCGAGGTAATATCACTACCCGTAGCCATCCTACACCTTGTTCCTATATAACAAGGGTATAATCATTATCATTATTCAAGTTATTTATTATACACCCATTTATTTTCATATTGTTTCATTTTATAATCTCTCTTAATTACACATTAGGAACCTTTTTTAATTCAATTTCACATGAAATGAAAAATAGTTCAAGTTCAACAACTTACTCATAACTCATTTTCTTGTGCGTTTCTAAAATGAAGAGCATCACAAAATAATCTTGGGTGCCTAATATGATGTATGAAAACTAAAATATCATGCTATATTGGTCCATGAGTCAATTATTTTAAAGTATTAGAAACAATAATCACATCACACCACATGTGTGTCACCCAAGGTGAAATAATATTCAACTATAACAACAAACAACAATAATAACAATCCCAAACTGGGTACCTATGTTATCTCTCATACATAGGGTATATAATACCATGAACGAGATCATAACCAATACATGAATATTTCTAGTCTCTTATCTACCTTCCCCAAATATAAAGACAAAAGAAAAATAAAAGAAAATCGGGCTATGATACCAGTTTTTAATGTCACATCCCGGGTTCCACTCACTGGTTCCCTGAGCCAGACTGCCACATGACCTCGGACGCACCTCCCCATATGACAGAGGCTACCAAATACAAGTGAGGGTCTAATATTTTTCCTTGGGAGACTATACCCTCTTTTTTCTTTATTAAAGTAATATAGTAGTGGAAAATAATGAAATTATAACTGAAAAACATGTAACAAGAAACAAAACAGTACCAAGATTACTAGATGACCAAAACCAGAGATATAATATCAAAACTAAACATTAAATATGTCATGATAATGTATGTTCCAAGTGTCAAATGTATCTCAAAATTAAATACACTAATAACCCCCATTCCAGTCTCAAACCACATATGGTTCCCTCATCTATGGTCCATCTCAAATAACCATCGGACACTAGGCCTTTTCCATTAACCTGTCCTACAATCATGAAATCCATTTGGGTACAAATCAGAAAGCTTGAGTAGGGTATGAGTACCACTCAGTAGGCCACCGACAAAAATGTATAAAAAATATTCAGTCAATTAATAGTGTATGCAGTTGTATAAAGAAATAATAACAATTAATAAGTAAACAGTTTTCACATTATCAGTTAATCTTTATCTAACCACATAAACCCCTGAGTTCCGTAGACCCTAATACCTCAATACTTTCTTTGACTCATATCAGGGCCCGAAGTATTCCTAGGTGATATCATATATCAAAACCTTCTTTGGATCATTCCAAAGCTAGATGTACTATTAGTTTATATTATACTTCAAAATGATATTGTTATTATTATTTAATTCATACTTGAATGCCCATGTTACTATTCACATATTACAAAATACAATGACCATGTTACTATTATTAACACACAATAAAATGACCATGTTTCTATATTTAACAAACAATAGAATTACCATGTTACAATTCATAACACACGTTAGAATGGATATGTTACCATTCTTGACACAGATTTGAAAGACCATGTTACCATTCTTTATTTCATAACTAAATGACCATGTTACCATTCATACTTTACAATTGAATAACCATGTTACAATTTATAAACATATTTAATTCAACAATTAACTCATCACATCAATAATATTAATTAATTATACATTTAATTAATCACTTCAGTTCTATTAGTTAGTTCAACAATTAACTTATCAAGCCAATTTCATTACTAATCCAACAATTAGTTTATCCCATAAATCACCTTAATTAATTCCCCAATTAATTAAGTACATCAATCCCATCAATTAATTCATCAAATAATTAATCAATTATCCAAAACTCAAAATCCAATAATTAATTTCCCAATTAATTATCTCATTCAAAAACTCAAAAACTCATAATTAATTCTATAATTAATTATATCAAATCATATATCTCAATACATCATAATTAATTCAACAAGTAATTATATAAAATCACCACTCTCAATATTTAATAATAAAATCAATAATTAATTATCCAATTCCATCAATTCAATATCCCAACAATCCATATTAATTCATCAATTAATTAATTCAATTCATTCAATTTCACCATCACAACAATCCCAATTAATTAATTAACCAATTAATTAACATAACTCATTAAATTAAATTAATACAACAATCCCTATTAATTAATTGACCAATTAATTAATCCAACTAAAAAAAGATAACATTATATCCATTAATTAGTTAATTAATTAACTAATCCAAATAATTTCCATGAATAAATTCCAAAATTAATTAATCACATTCAATCCCATTGATTAATTCACCAATTAATTTTTCACATTAATTACATTAATTAATTCCACAATTAATTAATCTAACTCATTCCCTTCAATTAATTCACCAATAAATTATTGACATCTATTGCATTAATTAATTTCAAAATAAATTAGTCACATTAAAACCCCTCAAATAATTCACCAATTAATTATTAACATCAATTTCCATTAATTAATTCCAAAAATAATTAATCGCATTCAATCCCTTCAATTAATTATCCAATTAATTTCCCATGTTAATCTCATTAATTAATTCAACTAATTAATCTCATTAATCCTATTATTTAGTTCAACAATTAAATAATCACAATACTCCCATTAGTTAATTCATCAAACAATTAATCTCATCAATCCCATTATCCAATTCATCAATTAAATAATCACATTACTCCATTAATTAATTCATTAATTAATTAATCTCAACTTAAACAATTCAATAAAACCAATTGATTATTCTATCTCAATCAATTAAATATCCCCCATTAATTCATCAATTAATTTTTCTAACTTAATGAATTCAATATCCCCAGTTGATTCATCAATTAATTAATCTAACTCAATATCATTACTAATTTAACAATTAATTTATAACATCAATCTCCTTAATTAATTCCACAATTAATTAAGAACACCAAACCCATTAATTAATTTTCTAATCAATTAATCAATATCAACAAACTCAACATCATATAATTAATTCAAAAATTAATTATCTAATTCAATCCCAATATCACACAATTAATTTAATAATTAATTATTCCTCATCTAAAATCCCAATATCCTAATTTTATATTTCCTTTAATTAATTAATTCACCAAATTAATTAATTTAATCATTAATGAAATTACAAAATATCTAATAGAAATTATTCAATTACAATCACATAATTATAATCAAGACTATGCGATTTGAATTTTATACCAGCTACCTGAATAACAACGATGAACACTACCAACGAATAATCCCTAATTTCAACAGAATGATCAAGAATGCGACGAAGAACAAAATATGGATCAGAAACCAATATCCATGATTAAACAAAACAATATCTCTTAAATATAGATTTAAATCCAACAAGACTAGATCTATATTAAAAAAATATAGATCTTGATCCAATATAATAGAGGATAAAACCCCACAAATATAATTGGAGAAGAACATAAGTGTGATGGGAAATAAATTGGGAAGAAACCACATACCCAGAGAGATGCATATCTAAGAACCAAGATTCAAATCGCTAAGAAAGGAGGTAGGGAGCCCTAGTAAACCCTATGAGATCCTCTATAAATGATTTAATTTGACTTGGGTTGATCTAGGGCTGGTTTGTGGTCAATATAGGGGTTTTGATAATTTTAAAACTAAAATTCGTAACTTTAATTTTCACATGCATGGTCTGTTGGTCCAAGTCACACGGTTAGTACTAAACATGAACCTTAACCATGAAATGTTTCAAACATAGGCTAAACACTTTGTATAACCATTCATAAACCATGTGGTTAGGCTGTACACTTAGTTTAACCATGTGATAATCCTGCAATAGGTTGCACACATTGTTTTAACCACTCGAAAACCATGTAAAAACCATGAAACCTCTTGAACACTTGGTTTAACCATGTGAAAACCATGAAAAAACCATTAAAAAACCATGAAAATACTATCCCCCTTCCAAATTTCTCTATTATTCACCCAAACACCCCCAAGTTAAGACCCAAACAAGTTACACTCAAATAAAGGAAAAAAGAATACCTCTACACAATCTTGTGACATCTCTATAAAAAGGTCGGGATATTACACAGGGTATAAATCTACTCGAAGTTGAAATACTGTTGATACTTGACTCATCTCCTCTATCAAAAGTTCAAGTCCCACTAAGAAAATATATACCTGAGGCTCTTTTGCTCTTTATACACCACAAACCTCTCACCCTTGAGATAATTCTTATAGCATCTTGAGGAATGTACCACTATTACTAACTCCAAATCATGTGTAGGTTAATTATTCTCATGTGATCTCATCTGCCTAGATCCATAAGCCACATATGGAACCTCTTGCATCAAAACTTCTCTGAGTACTACTCTATATGTGTCACAATACATGGTATATGCTTTACTTGGAATAGGTAAAGTGAGGATAGGTGATGATTTCAACCTTCTTTTCATATCTTGAAGAGATCTCTCACAAGCATCATACCAAACAAACTTTAACCCCTTCTTGGTCAGCCCATACAAAAAATATTCCAAACAGGAGAAGTCCTAGATAAATCACTGATAATAACATATTAGTAAAATAAATCTCATAATCTCATAGACATTCTAAGTTTTCTCCCAAGATTCCATGGTTGTAACTTTCTCTGAATCCACTGACATCCCTTCCGCTGAGATGGCATGGCCTGAGATGTTTACTTTATCAATCTAGAAACTACATTTGGTTACCCTGGAATAAAGATGATGCTCTATCAATGTACTCAAGAAATTTTCAAGATGTTTGGAATGACCATCTACATAATGGAAGTAAACTATGATTTCATTGACAAAATCTCTACAAACCGATCCCAAAAAGGATGAGACATCCAATTCATCAACGCCATGAATACCGCCAATGCATTAGTCAAACCAAACAGTGTCACTATAAACTCATAAAATTCATACCTGATCTTAAAATGAGTTTGAGGTATGTCTAATAGTCTCAACCTAAACGGAAAGTATCCTAATCTAAAATTGATCTTGTATAAGATCCTGACACCTCTCAACCAATCGAAGAGATCATCAATGCACAGAAGTGGATACTGGTTCTTGGTCGTCATCTGGTTCAATCTCTGATAATCCACACCCAAAAAAATTCCCATTAGCCTTCTTGGAAAATAGAATTTTATAACCCCAAAGAGATGTACTAGGCTATATGAAACCCATATTTTCCAAATCATCCAACTGAACTTTCAACTCCTGAATCTCTACTGGTTCCATTCTATAAGGTGGGATAGAAATTGGCTCTACACTCGACATAAGCTCGATTATAAACATGATCTCTCACCTTGGTGGTAAGCTATATAACTCACCAATAAAGACATTCTAAAAATGGTCTACCACTAGAGTAAAAGGATCATGTTGTATTCCAAAATTATCTAGAGAAATACCAGATATCTAAGACATTATACAATCTAATCTACAATGAATTGTTCCTACATGACCAGCCTGAAGGTCACTCACCCTGGTGGGAATATCTACCTTCTTTTGGTGATAGACAGGTAACTCTCATCCAATAATAGTCAATATGATCCTGGTATAGAACTAACTAATCTATAACAAGAATAAAATTAAAGCTTATCATTTCTAGCATGAACAATTACCAAAATAAATAGTAACCACCAATCTCTAGAGAACACACCTTGCAATGTTTTATATTCTCTAATCTCACTCCCAAGAGTGTTTCGATAGTCAAAACACCATCCATGATTTCCATATCCAAAACGAAAACATTCAAAAAAAGGGAGTATAAAAATGAATTTGATTCTCTTGTATAAAAAACAAAATTAAGGGTATATGATATAAGAATCATATTTATGACAATATATAGTCCTACATCTACACAAGATGAAGTAGTCTGTATAACGTGCATCTGACCAGCCCCTCTGCCCTGGGCTCTAGACTGAATACCTTGAGCTATACTCTCTTCTTAGTACTATTGTTATTGCATTGGGGTATCGTGTCCCCTAACTCAACCAAAACATCTTGTGAAGCTCCAGCTACCAGTCTATTGAGGATTAGTTGAGTCATTTCCAGACATTAGTGCATGTATTGATCCCCTTACATTGCTCTATTATTATATTCCCCTACGAAATCTCTGTAGGTGTCCCAATATTCCAAAAGCACACTCTAAAGTAGGGTACAAACTCTGGGCCCATTTTTCACCCATCTTACTCATTTATATATCTACAATGAAACGCAGTTCTAAGATGGATACCCACTACCCTAAGTTCTAATATTTCTTCCACCCTATAAAAAACTATCATAGTGATGCTTATTTACCCTAGAATAAGAATTCACAATTATCCCAGCTGTAACAGCTTAGCTGCTACTCAGGGACTCTCTCGTATTCTCTTCTATGATGAGTTCCTGATTTCTCATGTCTGACAAACTCCTCAGAAGGAACACATTCACCTTTGACCTGATCTCATAGAAAATACCATCCTAAAAATGTATCGCCCTGGAGATCACATTAAATGTCAAATATGCTGAAAAGCATTATTGGTCGGTGAAACGTTCGACATAGTCTAACACTGACATGCCCTCTTATTTTAGGATCATGAACTCACAGGCCCTCTCATCCCTTCACATCTCTTGATAGAAATGGATTAGGAACTTTGTATTGATTTCATTCTATGATAACTCATCCTAATTCCCTAATTTATCCAGAATATCCCACCAATGCTTGGCTAGTCCATGAAACATATAAGCAGCAAGCATCGCCCTCATATATGTGGGTGTCCTAAGATTCGTAAAGATCATCTGGACTGACTCGATCCATAACCTGACTTCCTGGGGGCCTCCCTCCCTAGTGAACGTAGGTGGATGATGCATATGAAACTCTCTCATCATATCATAAATTGAAGGAATGGTGTGAATAGTCTCTATTTTCATAGATCACAGGACCCATATGAATATTTCATAAATCTGAACATCCATCTGATCCTTAGGAAATATTGGAATATTGGGTTTATTTGTGTTAACAATGTTCTGATTTCCACTTTCCTAATGCTCAACTCGAAGATGACAAGTTGGAATTGTCTATACAATACACACACACTCCTTAGAGAACCATCTATAATAAGGTTAACATCAATGTGTGATAATAAAAGAACCACTAACACCTGGTGTCTCTAAACATGGATTAAAAGTGTTTTAGTGTGACATAATAGTTTATTTATTTCATTTATCAGATATAAAAGTTATCTAATATCACAGTTAAATTGGTAAGGATATATTACATTCAATAAATAGGTCCCTATAATGTACAACACATTTCAATATATCCCTATCATGATGCATGAATACTCATCCTATGACATATCGGGCCATGAGTATAAATCTTAAGAACTCATAACATCATGAAATAACAACCTCACACAACATGTGAATTACTAGGGGTGAAATAATATCAAATGTAACAAGAAAATAGTATAAAAAGAAATCCACCCCTAGGCACTTGAATTTCCCCCCATGCATGGGATAGATACTCCCATTCACACACTCGTTACCAAGTCCCTCCACATCCTAGTCTCATTTCTACCTTTCCCAAATAGTAAAGAAACATAAATGAAAGATTTTTCTCTCATACAACTTTGTAACATTCCCTAATCTGACACACCATTATGTGGCCATAAAGGGTTGGTTATGTGACCTCAAGCATGCCTCCATGTATGCCAGAGGCTGCCGACTAGTAGTGTGGGTGTGATCAGTATAGTGGGGAGACTATATCCCCTGGTTAAAGAGATAAAACATAATAGAAATAAACATATAAAAATAATAAATAAATATCAAAGTGTATAAGTAATGGAAACAATACAATATAGTGGAAAAACAACAATAGAATCCAACTGATTAAACCAATAAATAAAAAAGGAATAATGAAATGATGTGTTGGGATGTAACTAAATTTCATGATAGATGTAATAAAACAATACTAACAGACTCAAATAAAGACTTAATGTCCCTGGTCCCAAACCTCATATCGGTCCCACATTTAGACTCATGCCCATCCAGTAAACAACAATCAACAAAAAACATCATTTACCCTTATCCAATCCTGCATCCATGTAATCTACTCGGGTACCAAACATCATCCCAAATAGGGTATGAGTATAACTCAGTAGTTTGACATCACTGTGTCTAATAATAACCATTCCGAAAATAAGTGTATGAAATAATTCATTAAACAAGTTTATTAATTACTTAAATAATTAAATTAATACCACGTTAACCTATTTCAACACCATGTTGTAATGTATCTAAGAATGTATCATAATCATGCCAATAATAACTATATAACCATGAAATAATATAACATGCCTCAGTGCCATGTCAGAATGCCTCTAATCATGTATTACAATGATGCCAACCATAACCTAAAAACCAAGGTATAAATTACACAAATCTGGGTCAAATCCACTATATACGCAATTTGGTATTTAATCAGGGTTGAGCCCGCTATATAATCATTTCAGTATGTTTCACTAGGCATATCCCAATATATCACCATTTCAGCATGTTTCACTATACATATACCTCTATATAATCATTTCAAAATGTGTCACTGGGCATAGCTTGCTATATAATTATTTCAGTATGTGTTACCATGCATATCCCACTATATATAAACTTCAACATGTATCACTAGGAAAATCCATCTTTATAAGCATTTCGAAATGTATCACTGGGAGAATTTTCCTATATAATAATTTCAGTATAGAAATCACAACACATGTCATATCAATAAGGATATCACAATATCACATCTCAAGATCAATGGTTAAATATGAAAATTACCATTATCTTTCAAATATACATTTCATTTATCCTTTGGTTATAAACCAATCACAAGCCAATCATTTCAATAATCAGTCCAAGCCAAGATGAATCTATATCAATAAAACACCCAAATATTATTTCATGCCTAACATAATTTACACCATTAATCAATTCATTTATATTCAATGGTTCACTCACCCGAATGGTAACCATTGGTCAGGTCAGTAACAAATTAGATCCAAAGATTCTCCAAGAAATAATTTAATTCATTCCTTTTAATTTATTTGGTGCATTATATGTTGTCACAATTTAAATATTTCAAAAAATTTAGAATTACCAAACAATAGGGTTAAGGATTAGACCCCCTACTTTTAAATGTTGATCAATCAATACTTCCAATAGGATTTGCCAACAAGAATGAAGGAGAAGATGATCTCAAAAAGGATCCTAGATCATAACTGATCATGATGAAAACCAAATACATAGACAGTCAAAATATTACACCACAATGATTTGAGAATTATGTAAGAGAAGAGAAAACCCGACCAAAACCACTTACTAGGGATCAGATGTATGATCGGGATATCTAGAATCAAGAGAGGCACTCCAAAATCACTAGGAAAATTCCTTGGGGTAAAGAACAGAGAACTGCATGTGAGGTGAATAAAAAATTAGTTGTACAAAACCCCTTTAAAATTATTCATGGGAAATTACATGATGTATAATATAGCTACACATCATGTCTATATTTTTAGAAGGATGCGCTGAATAACCCATCGCCTCAGGTGAATATTTAATTAGTCCAAAAATTACACGGCATGTAATTGGTTCAAGATGTGTAACCACTTCACATCACAAATTAGCTCATGACATGAGTCTGGTGGCTTTTACACGTCTTGTAACCCATTTAAACGACATGTAAATGTCATGTAGATATTTTTTATCCTAGTTTTTCACTAATAACATGAACCCCTAACCAATAACCCTTGTTAACACTTGGCCCATTTATACCCAAACTCCATTAATTCAAATAAAATCCCTAAACCACTCCCCACGTGGATCCTTTTTGGTTTTCTCAAGTTTCCTCGCAACCAAAGTCTACGTTTTTTCAAACAAACATACATCTATGGTGTTCAAGTCATTTTCCCAGAACAATTCACTCCATCTCTGGACAAGACACAAACCCCAAGGATCAAACAAAAAAATAAAAGAGGTATGTACTTGAAAAAACACATGAAATTATAGTTTAAAATTATATAAATATAAACTGTGAAGTTGATATTATAAATTGGGAGTTTCACAACCCTATTTATATATTATTGAGTGGTGAAATCCCTGCTTTAGTGTTGCTCACATTTTCTGAATGTTTCACATCCTTATTGAGTGTTTTACACATTGTGTGAGATAAATAAGAGAGAAAGATAGAGTGAGTCTCTTGAAAGAGGAAGAAGAAGTACTTCTACTTAGGTAAGGGAGTATTTTATTTTTAGAAGCATATATAAATATTTATATTTCAAAATTACAATAAAATAATGGGTTTCAAAAAGATTATTATTATTATTATCTTATTTAAAATATTATTTAATGATATTTAAGAGTCTTATATATTTTCTAAATTTCTATTTTCAAAAGAAAACATGATTTTTGGTTTCAAAATTTCCATTTTAAAAATTCATATTTATGTAAATGACTTTTATAATATTATAATTTTAATTTTATTTATAAGTATTATTTTCAAAGGAATTAGTATATTTCATGTTAGAAAAGTATATTAAAGAATGTTTTGTGTTATTAAAATTATTATTTTATGTGAGTTGAAATTATGGATGTTGTATATTCATATAGAAATGACCATGCATTATTCATATCATTAACATTCCATTCATTTGAATAAAAAATTTGTTTTAAATTTAATTATTAAGGTATATTCAAATTCTACCATTTAATTTCTAAAAGTCATGGATTTATCCAAACTATAAAGTGTTTTACAAAAAAAATTACTTTTGAAAAAGTATTCATGTTTTAAAAATATTATCTACTTTGAAAATAACTAAAATATACTTTGAAAAGGTTTTTAATGGGTTATTTATTAGAAATAAGGTTCTTTAGAAAAATTTTTTCATAAAAATAAATTTAGTTATTGTGTATAAAATGAGATAATGATTAATGAGGAGTTAACCCATGAACTCAATGGGACGTTTTCCTACTAGTGATATTGCTAAGTGTCCATAAGGGTTTTATAAGATATGTCAAGTATCATTTTAATCAATAAAAGTATTATTATTTTCAAATTATTTTCAAGGAAAAATACAATTGTTTTTCAAATATAATTTTTGAAATGTATTCTCAAAATTATAAGTATGTTTGAAAAGTATTATATATATCAAATATTTATATTTGATACAAAATGATTTGAGAGATTTTTAATAAATATGTATAAAATTATTTATCCCTAGTTTTAAAACCCCATTACTCAGAAATTTTATACACATCCCATATTTTAAAATATTTTTCATGGGTCATTTTAGAAGTTATGAGATGGATGGATTTTCATAAGGTGTTTGCACACATAAAGCTAAATAGTCTTTTTAATTATTTTTGTAAACTCTGATAATTTTTAAGGTTATGCCTAATTTTATAGAACCTAGAATAAAAATGGTCCTAGAATGTATGAAGAACTGTGAATTTTTAAATTACTTTTAAACTAAAAAAATACACAGTATTTTTTTATCACTAAATCTGGAAGTGCGGGTTCAGGCTGTGATATATTAAACATCTATCTTACATTAAAATATTCATGTACATTAACATAGTTTATTTTCAGAGATCACTTTTATGCAATTTTATAAATAAAATATTTTTTAAAATATTTTTTATCTCATTTTGAATATTATTTTTGAAGGTGACTAATTTCTATATTTTTACAAAAATGTAACCAAAAGATAAGATAACAATTTTTGGATTACTCTTCCTTTTTCCTCTCTATTATTATAAAGATTTATTTTACTATTCATTAGTTATATTATATTTCAATTTCATACATTATTTTTAAAAAATATAAAATTTTCCTGGAATAAATCATACATTTACATTCTACCTTGAAAATAATTTTTTTTTTAATTATTTAATAATTAAAAATATGCATTTATCTAATTAAATATTAAATAATTTTTTATCTTTATCTTATGTTTTTTTTCATATATGTCTATATTATTTTATATTCCACAAATTTGGTTATTTATTTTGTTGTATTTTCTCAAAGTTTACATGTCTAAATAAAAGATACTATATAAAAATAAATTTCTGATTTGGTATCCTATTTCTTTGTGTATACAATGTATTATAACTGAAATATCTATGAGATAAATGATTTACCACTTCATTTTTCATGACTTATAATTATCTATTCTTGAATATATCACATTTTTAATGCCTTTATTTAGTGAATAAATTATAATTATATCTTTTGGTTGACTATAATTCACTAATAAAACCACATCATTCGAATGAATGGAAAATTATTGGCTTGTATATATAAAAAGTATTCTATAAATAGTGAATAAAAAATAGTTTATTTTCTTTATTTATGAGTATTAAGCTATATAGATACCATATTTATATAGATGATTGTTTTATTTCTACACATTTATCATGATATGTTTTTGATATCATAGCATCTTTATTTATAAGGGAAACATATGTATGATTATTTCATTACAATGATGGGTGCGATATGATTTATATAGATCTCACACTCATTTGGTAAAGCATTAAATCTAAAGAGATCAATATGTTTATGTTACTGGGGTGTAATCCCAATACACTATGATTTTTAGAACCATGTTTAAATGTAACAACCTAAAAAATTAGATTAAAATAATAATATTCTGGATATCTTTCTTAACACAGAACATTGAGTTTTACAAAAATTATGATATACTATAAAAATATAATTATTTAAATGTAGTTGTTATAACCAAACCATTAAATTTAAAGTTATGAACAGTAATAAATATATTATAAATAATATGTATAAAGGTTTTATATAATTTAAATTCATTAATTAATTCAAAATAAATAAGTACTCAATTTTCAGTAAAATCATTTTATGCTTCAAAAATATATTTTCTTCAAAAATGGTTTTTATTAATTTTGGTGAGTTAATATTATAATTACTTTCTACCACTTTTAGAAATTTAATTTTATAAAAATGGATATTATTTTTAATATCATAATGTAAAAATTATCTTAGGGTGAAATTTTGATATTTTTCTGAAAGGATTAATTTTTTAGGGAATAGTGAAAAAAACCAATTTTATAAAAAAAATATTTTCCATTCAAGTATTTAAAAATACCATTTTTGTTTTATATTGACATAAAAATTTCATTAGTTCCTTCTAATTTAAAAAATTAATTTCATTGGAATTGACATTATGCGTAATTTTATATAAAAACATTTTTAATCTTAAAAATTCATTTTCTAGGAAAACTGTTTTTCATCGTGTTTGGAATGTTTATTTTAAAATTAATTTATTCCATCTATAGGTATTGATTTAAATAAAATTAAACAATTATTTGGAATCGCCATGTTCAAATTTGGTAAATATAACGAATTTATTTTTTGTCATTATTAATAGTGGTCATGGTAAATATTTATCATCTTGGTAAGGGTAAATCAAATAATTAATGCTAAAAATAATATGATAAGGCTTTAAAATTTGATATATAACCAAAATTATTTCAATTTTATGAGTTAATTTTTACAATACACATCCAATATTCAAATACATGGAAACTTGGTACCATTTTTCTTTGATAACAACCTTAATATTATTTAATTAAATAATAAATCTCAAAATGTCACTCTCTTTGTTTTAATGCTGGGAAAAAATCCCTCAATGCATCATTGAAGAATTTTTGAGGTAATTGTGTTTTTTGAAAAAGTGGGCCTCTGTGTATTGTTTTTTGACTAAGAAGACCATAGTGAATGAGTGTGTTGACAAAGGGGGATCAAATGGTGATTTTTCAGGTTCAAGTGATGCTTTCAAACAATCCATGATTGATTAAAGAACCTCAGTAAAGGGAGGTGAACACAAAATTGGAGTGGTGCGCGAAAAATATTATGGGGCATGAAAAATTAGCGGGATGAGCGAAAAAATAATGTGTTGTGCGAAAAATCAGTGTGGTGCGCGAAAAATATAGTCGCACGTGAAATATTTGTGGGATGCGCAAAATAGAGGGATGGATTTTTTCACGCAAGAGGTGTTTCGAGATCAGTAGCTCGAAAATTGGAAAAGGCATGAGGTGCGTGAAATATTGGAACCGTGTGCGAAAAATGGTGTTGCGCGGAAGATTTTTTCTTCACGCTTGAAGTGGATTACCTGCTAAAGGAGGGTTTTTCGCGCGGGGTTGATTTTTCCTATAAATATGAAGTGACCCCCCTCTATTCAGGAAAACTCAAGACATAGAGATTATCTGAGCTCTGGTACACGAAATTGGACTCCACAAGTGGGTTGCGCGAAAAAAAGATTGTTGCGCGAAAAGTGAATTTCACGCAAAAGCGGAGAATTTTGCGCAAGGCAGTGTAGAGGCTACGCGTAAAAGCTATTGCATGTAAAATAATTTGTTGCGCACAAAAGGAGTGTTGCTCAAAAAAGGGGTGTTGCGCAAAAAGTGAATTTTGTGCAAAAGCGGGAAATTACGTGCAAGGGGCAGCAAGGACTGCGCGTAAAAAACTGGGGTTTCCCGTTACATCTGTTGCAAAGTGAGATTCATCTATAGGTTAATGTTGAATGTCAACAAAGCATCTATCAATAGTTAAAGATCTAGATTTTATTTTTGATAATGAAGAGACCTATAGGTCTATAAACTGTGAGTGGATATTCTGAAAAAGTAGTGAGCACACTTCAGTTGAGAGAGCAGTGATCTTTCATATTGTGAGTGGTTGTAAACCAGGAGGGACAGTGATTTTGATTTTTACTTGTAAACAGAAGTTCGCTTATAGTGGATTTAGTACATCGACACATTGCTGGTGTATACTCCTTGGATGTAGCCCAGTGAGGGTGAACCAAGTAAAATCGTTGTGTCTCGTACATGATTTAATTTCTAACTATACATTACTACGGGAAAGAGGGAGAAAATAGGTTTTCTTAACAGCGAAACAAGATCAATATGTTGTTAATATTTTTTTGAAAAATGATAGTGTATTATTTATGCTTTAATAGTTTATATTCAAATTACATTAATTTTTTGATATTTTTTAAAGTCAAATTATGTAAATAGTCTTGAAAATGTCTTTAAGGGTAATTTATGTTATATAATTTTTTATTAAATGATAAAAATATTATATGTTTATAAGGGGATGGGATATGGTCAAAAAGTTTTACCAATTTTCACTTATGTGTCACTTTTCCTTTTATAATAACTTTCTTGTATCCTGAAGAGTAACCAACTTTGATACCATGGTAATCATCAAAAGGGTTAACATGGGGATAAAACTAAAAGATAAAGATTAAAAATCATCTAAACTTGTCTAAATTATATTGGATACTGGTATTTAGAGTTTTATTAATACTATATTCTAGATATATAATTTAACATCAACTTGAAAATGAATATTAATTTATATTAATTTAATACTTTAACTGATTCCATGGGTGCCCCTATCATCTCTTATATAAGGACACCAACTATCATACCTTCCTCACACTTCTTGAAACCCATATCTAAAATAAACCCAAAAACCCTCTTATTAACTACATTATATAAATTATATAGGTTTTCATACTCTTAAATGACCATCCCTAGGGTCCTTGATGAGATATCCAAAGGTGGTTCTTTAAAAAGAAGGTAATAGCCATAATCAAGCATTTTCATTTTAATTATTTTTCTACCTCCTTTAATTCTATCCAAACAATTACAATATAATAAAATCATTATCTTAATTATAATTATATGTTATTATTTCAATTTATTAACCTTTTTCAACTCCTTTTCCATTCTATGTGGAATAAAAACATTGTATATGTGTACGTGTGGACTACCACCTCCACAAAGCGGTGTGTTTTTTCCACCATCACCTCTCATAGATATTTATAAGGATTTATTTAACATATATATATATATATATATTATAATAATTAAATAATTATCATTCTTTAAAGAAAAAATATCCTCTATTTTCAAACCCTTCCGTCCATTGGAAAATTGTAATGTTGTTTGTGCATATGGGTGGATTTCCACCTGCACAAAGTGATGTGATTAATTTTTCATGTATTCCTATAATGGATGGTAATAAAATTATATTTAATGTATAAAAATGATAATTATTATATTATTATTATTATATATATTATGTAACCATGACATATTTAACAATGTTCAACCCACCAAAGTCATTTTTCAATTATGAACTGAACTTCTTCAAAACACCCAATGAGAACTTAATCGGTTAGGTAATTAAATATTACATTTAAATAATTGAAATAAATGTTTTAATGATGTGGTATTAAACATGTAAAAGGTTATTAAACAAGTTAATACATAATATAATTTTATTATATATAAGTTAAAGGATATGCATAGCAAGTTTTAACTCGAGGTAAGGAGTTTCTTAACATAAATTAAATTCATTGGGATATCCTTTTAATTCATTAAATATACTATTACAATATTATCTGTAAAATAAAACTTGATTTTATTATGTTTTAAATCGAATTATTTTTTCTATTTTACAATTTTTACACACAATCACATAATTTATTGAATTATAACATCAATAATATGATATTTGTAAGGATTATTTGTCTCAATATTGTTTCTTGGAGACATGTCTTGTATTGTGAACCAAATTCCTTTTATAAGGTGTATATTCCACCTATCAAGATATTATGTCATGAATTAATATTTGATCATGATATTTAAATTTTCATTGAAGTTCTCTCTTTTATAAGATATTTATTTAAATGTTATAAAAGTTACAAGTTTTTTCATGGTCTCAATTGTAATTCCTTAAGGCATAATTCATGTTGTGCACCATGATTTATTTTATATGGGGTACTTTCTATCCCATTAATTTTTTTAACATATTATTTCATGGAAATTATTTTTTTATAGAATCATGTTATGTTCCTTAATTCAATTTATTTTTTATTCAAGTATTATCCAAGTTGAAAGGGTTTATAGTCTCAAAAATCCTTCTTTGAGACATGTTTTGATTGATTCACTTATATTCATTTATATGGTGTTTAATAACCACAAGTATATGTGATTTTTTTTTGAGAAAACCTAAAGATATAATGGTTCTTGGTGATTTTTTGTTGTTGTATTTTTCAACAACCATACATAAGGAACTCATAATTCCCATGTCACTTGATCATATTTATAGAGCATGACATATCTTGGAAAGAAGTTTCAGGATGTAAGAAAGTGTTTTTGAGAAGGTATGGAAGTTTCTTGAATCGTTTTTGTTTTATTTATGAGTGTATTATGGATCTAAATTGCCAAATATTTAGTGGTTTGATTCACATATCTTATTTTGTGAAGTGAGATTCATGTAGACTTCTTTACTATGTAGGTGATTCAAGTAGTCATTTCTGCTATGTAGGAAAATCACATAGTTGATTCATCCATGTAACTAAATTTTTCACATATCCAAATGATATATTTAACTAATTTTGGAGTTCAAATAATCGTTTTCAGTGATATAGAAGAGTGTTTAACTTAGCCGAATGGTCTACATAGCTGAATTTCCATAGATGAGTTTCATGTAGCTGATTGCTACATATGAATTTCAAGAAGAATTCATGTATTTTATTTTCTATGTAGCTGATTGAGAATTAATGTAGTTTATTTTATACATAGTTTATTGAGAATCATGTAGCCAATTTTTTATGTAGCCATTTTTTCTTTACATATCAAATTTAGAGTCTTTACTACATCTATATTGATTTTCTTCGGGTTTTTAGAATTAAATTATTAAGAGGTGGTTTTATTATTATGTTGCATGGAAAATTATAAATGATTATGTAATCATAGGCTTTTGTTTCTAAATCCATAATTTATATATGGTTGTTGACTATATTTATGGATATTTTGGGCTATTATGATTACTTGTCACTTTCTTTGTCGGAGTAATTAATGTGGTGGAATCTTTTGTTGAGGTAATATAAAAAGAAAGAGGTTGAGAAAAGAGGAATCTGGTGTTGAGGTTTAATCTTTAGAGATTAACCTATGATTAAACTCATGTCTTTAGATGATAAAATCTAATTATAATAATATTTGTACATTTAATTTCAAGACTGTATTATGGTAAATTATTTCTTGCATATTTTTAGAGGCTTGTAGAAGTAGATCTTCATCTTCTGTTGCAAAATCAACCTGGTTTATTTAGTGATATTTCACATTTTTGTATTCAAATTTTGAATTTCATCTTGAATCTATGATGTTGGGTGTGAATCCTAACATGTGTGGTGGGATAAAACATGAATTATTGTACAAGAATTTCACTTTGTGATATACTGAAAAGATTCCATGGTTAGAGGTAATAATCATCCATGAAAAGGAGTAGGATTCCATATTAGATCTAAACTATGTGAAAACAATGTGTTAATTGATCTTTCATTTTCATCATGATAAGAATAAGGATATGTTTTTTTGTTTGATTGGATCATACTATAACGATTCATAGATTTTTATTTTGTTTAAAAGAAATTGTAAAAACTCCCCTCCACTGATTCAACCCCTATTATCATGGGAGGAAACCAATCATACTCGAGACTTTAGGTGTATAAACTAACTCTTAACATATGATATCATGAATATTTATATTCATGGTATTTTATATTCCTTCTTATTTTATTTCATTCAAATGTTTTTTGGTTTTAAAAATTTATAAAGGGGTTTTATTTAAAATATTTTTTTTAAAGTTTTTAAATACTTTTTACTAAACTATTTCTCTATATTATTTATATTATTTCAAAAAAAATTGTAAACATAAATGGTTTCATAAAGTAATTTTTAATGGCTTATTACCTTCTTTTAAAATTTTTTAAATAGAAAATTCCTAAAGTTTTTCACATGGGAAACTTCTAACTATATTTAAAATAGTTTGAAAATAATGTTTATTTTTAACATTTACAAAATGAATATATTTTCCTGTCATTATGAACATTATTTTTTTTATAATTATTTTATAATTTTCCATTTTTATTTTAAAATAAAATTATTTTCCTAATATTTTATAAATTTTTATAAAATATTACCAAAATAAAAGGATATTTTCCCCTTTTTCAAAGAAATGTCTTAAATGTTCTTTTAAATATATTTTTCATTTTTGGAAATATCCCTTATTTTTTCTTATACTTCAATATATATTATTCTCCAAATACAATCCTAATTTTTTATGGATGGATTGCGATTTTTAATTATATTTTTGTGGAACTCATTTATTTTCAACAGGTTAATAAAGCTAAAAAGGAATGATAGTTGTTTTAAAGGGTGTTACATTAAAAAGTGAAATATTTTAAATGTTTTGTTACTTTTGTGGTGCTTGGACATATGTGTGGATAATTAATGGTTGGTTATATTATAAATCAAGGTTATATGGTTATTTCATATCCATCCAATTCATTGATTAAAGCAACAGAGTAAACTATTGTAAGTTACTCCTAAGTGATGATATAGTTTACTATTGTAAGTTACTCCTAACATATGACAAAATTTTCTAAATATGAGTAGCTCATAAGAGATAATAGAGTTAAATTCTATAAGTTACTCCTAAGGTAATTTTTTAATTATCCTATTTAGGTGATTCTATGATGATATTTTGATGTTCCAAGATACCTACATAGTTTTTTAATTCATTCTATGAGTTCTAATGGATACTTTGCTCAAGGATTTATTTCACATGGCTCATTATCATTGAATTGTATGTCTCTTATCTTGTGTTAAAGATTTATTCCATGTCTTAGGATTTATGATCAACATTTTTATGGGTATTAATTCTCTTATTTTATGCTCATGCACTTTTATTATTCCATTATACCATTATTCTCATATTATTCCTACTGATTACAATCAATTATTAATTCTTATATTTACCCTTGTTTATATTTTGAGGTAATTGTTCATAAATTTTTCATTTACCCATGTTAAGAAGAATAATGTTAAATAAATTATGTTTAGAATGGTTTTATGTGTGAAGAATGTTATGGGAGATATTTAATACTTATTTTGAAATAAGAAAATTTGGGTATAATAGAAAAAATGATCACTTAAAGACGTGATAATTTTTATGTAAAGTTTTTCCTAATTCTATAAATTTACAAACCTAAAAGATCCTTAGGCATGTAATTTGTCTAATATTTCTATTTTATGTTGTTTGTTTTTGATCACTAAATTGGGTCACATTTATCAATATCAAATCTAGAAATGTAAAGATTGTTTTTCTGGAATCGGATTTGGGAGTTTGGGTTTGGGGATAAAATAGTTGGTATCATAGAAATATTTTGATAACTATATAGAATAATATAATATCATGTGTCGTTAACTTAAGAGTTATGGATGCTATTATGGGTGGATAATTTTATGTTTCATCATATTTTCAATGGTGAAAATTAAATTTTTTAATTTCATATGTGATTAAACCTTAAGGTAATTTGAACATCATACTAGGTTTTAGGAAGCATACTCCATTGAGGTAATTATGGTCTATTAGATATTGATTTAACCTTGATGTATTAAAATTTATTTTGTTACAGGGTAATTTTTTTGGAGATATATATGATCAAGATAAGTATAACCATTAAGGTTATAATCTAAATTTAATTATTGTTATTTTGGTGAAGTTCACTACATTATATTATTCTATAGTGATTCATGTTATTTTGGGAAAATAATATTATGAGTAGTTTTATGGTTTATATTTTTATGGATTGATCTAATTTAAACCATATGTGTCATTATTGAATTATTAGAGATTAATTATTTAAATATTAACTTATATTTTTATTTGGGTATTATTTTATAGCGTTCTAACTATTATAGTTTTAGTAAATATGGGAATAGTTTCTTTTTATCCTTTTATATACCTCATGGTCAATCAGAATTTGATTGTAGTGCTTCATGCATTAAACATTCATACATTCCATTTGGAGTAAAACATGATATAAAGGTGGAAGCATATTGAAAAAAATAACCAAAGGATTAAATTTCATTTATAGATTTGAAGAAAATAAAGTAACTATATTTTCTTATGTTCTTAGTCTAGATGAAAAAGGAATTCCTTAACTCAAAGAAAAAGATTTTAAATAAAAATTTCATCGTATTACCTTCATTTCTAATGAATTTATGGTATTTTTAATCCCATAATTATTTATAGTTATGTGTTCATTAACTTTCTCATGATCATGTTCTCCATTACTCTATATTATTCCTTATATTTTATTATTTCTCCTCTATATCCATATTTTCACTTCTCACCAATGTTCTCCTTATGTGGAAACTATATTATGTGTTATTTTAGGTGACCATTATATTTCCCTTTTCCATTTTCTCAAAAGGTTTTTTTATTATCACTGTTATGATGTGTTTTTTCATTAATGTAATTTTTATATATTAAAAAAAATCCTTGCTTGATCATATATTTTATCTCTCACTCCTGGTAATTTATTTTGAAAAAATATTTTAAGAACTCTTAATCAATAAAAAGATAAAAATGAGTGGGTGTAATTTATTTAAGGGAAAGTAATTAATAAAATTTCAAATTTAGTTTAAAATAATACTATGCTAGAAATATTTATTAAAATACAACATTGAGCTTCTAAAAAATTGCAATATACTATAAAAATATTATTATCTAAATGTGACTGTTATAACCTAGCCAAAAAATTGGAAGGTATGTTTAAAGACTTGGAAATTTCAAGGAAAATTTTTTCTTAAATTCTTTGGAATATTACGAGTCTTTAGTTTCTAACGGCGCCTGATTCTGATGCTCGGTGTGCCCAGAATCAATTTCTGAAGTTTTGTTTGAGTACGTTCAGTAAACGTACGTGAAGGTTTTTCTATCTATTAAACCGGTGATCAGAATTGAAATCTGAGGGCAGCAATGAACTTGCAGTTCTGGTATTCACTTAAGGAGACCTTTACTGCAGTTGTGTTTGGTCAGGAGTAGAAGTTTTATTTTGGGGTTTCATACTAAATTAAATAAAATTGTGGTGTACACAATTTTATTTTTAAAGGTGGTGGTTAAATCCACCAAAGGGAGGTTGTAGGTGGGTCCCACACCCCACATAACCTCCCATGGGAGGATAATGTGTGGTGGGGCCCACACGAGCACCTAACCCCCCTTTAACCCCTGAAACCTTTTGGCTTCCCATTAATGTGCCAACTCATCCATGTTTTAAATTTAGGAAACCATTGAAATTCTTGCCAACCCATGGTAAATTAATTAATTGAATCACTTAATTAATTGTTCATGTGTTCGAAATATTTTGAAAGGCATAGCAATATTATTATAATATTGGGATCCTATTATTTCATTTTCATTGGCAAATATTCTATTGGGGGAGGCTCTCGAGAATTAAAAGAAAGGTGTTCCTCTCTTGACGAAGAACATCGTTCTTCAATGAAGAACACCATTATTCAATAAAGAACATTTATGAAGAAGAATGGGAAGAAATTATCCAATGATTCTTCCTCTTCAGATGCACCATGGCGTCAACAGAATCAACGTCCGTATTCCGCAACGCCCGACCTCTGCGACGCTCTTCTTCCATGGCTTGTTAATGTGCAACATTCTTGGGATCGAGGTAGTGGTTTTGAATAATTTTAATTGAATAAATTATCTCGTTCTTGTCAAATCTTTTGGGATGTCTTCGGCCAACTGCTATAGCCTAACGTGGAGGGTGTGGTCTGAATGAACATGGTCTGAAGACCCTCCGTTGATCCTTGTTTTTATTCGTGATGGAGGCGATGATGGAAGAGGTGGTGGTGACAGGAGATGATGGCGACCGAAGGCGGTGGGGGAAATGGCAGCTGTGCACCGGCCCGTTAGAGGACCGCACCATCGGCGTCGCGCGGGTGGAGGAGATCGGGGCCCGCAACCGGGCCGCTCGGCCGGTCTCACGACTGGTCAGGCTGGAAAACCTGTCGGCTAAAGCCAGCTGGGATAGAGAATCGTGGTTCCTCTTGGCGCCGCGCTGTGAAGAACCACGACCCGCTTCTACGGGCCGCTTTGGCGGGCGAACCAGCCAGCAGGCGGGCGCCCAGGTTGATGAAGGTCACAGCACCCGAAGGTGCCGCGTGGGAGAACAGAGGTCTGCCTGTTCGGGCCGCTTGTGCTGGGGAATACCGGTAGTCATCGGCCGACCAGGAAGGATGGAAGGCGCCCCCGTTTCAGAAAAACTGGGGGCTCTGCCCCCTGCTCCGCTCGGCCACGGGCTGGGCCAATGCCTCACCTGGGTCGGACCCACTGAACCGGATCGGGCCGACCCGCCAGCCCACTGGGCTTGATGGGTCGGGCCCGTTTCGCTTAAACGTGAATATCATCAAGACCGCGTGTTCGAACGACGCGCCGTCTACAGAACTGGGACCCTTGTGATGAGGCGGTCCTTTTGCAATACTATAAGTGAGTTTTATACAACTTTGGAAAATGGCCAGGTTTGGAATGAGCATAATTTCAACCGGGCCCCTATAACTGAAAAGCCAATAACTCTCAGACCTGGCGTCTGATTGACGCGATGTCTGTCTCGTTGGGTTCCTTTTGATGAGATAGAACTTTGAGATACATCAACTCTGGAATTCATTATAGTTGATATATCGTCCCCTTTGACTCGAGGTGTGGACCCTCCTGGAATCGAGCGTTTTGTGTGCGGGAACCCTAGAGCTAGTTGCGACTGTGTTGACTACTGTAATGGAATCCTCCGTGGGTACGACAGTGATGACTACTGTACTGGCATATTCCGTGGGTTCGACAGTGACGACTATTGTACTGGAATCCTCCATGGGTTCGACAGTGATGACAATTGTTCTTTTATCCTATGTGGGTCCGGCAGTTTGACCTCTGAACTTGTTTCCTGTGTGGGTCCGATAGAGTAGCTGGTCTTTATCCTATGTGGGTCTGACAGCTTAGCTGGTCTTGTATCCTATGTGGGTCTAATAGCTTAGATGAATCAGTGGCTACATCTGATCAACTCTATCACTATACGAAAGATGTATACATGTGTGACCTGAGTCTTGACTTTCAATCATTATCATCGATGTGGTAGACTTTACTTCCTGTGTGGATTGGGTTGTGCTTGGGCTCGAGAGTTGGAGCCGAATTGAGATTGATAACTTAGGTATATGTATGTGAATATACCTAAGTAGGGTTGGTTGATACTTTGTGTTTGTATCTCTCTTCTATTGTTTATCATTCGTGGATTCTGGGAGACCTTTGAGGGTCTCGGGGTCCCTATTAAGTTTCGTATACTCACTCCTTCATGGACTATGCCTGCACTACGTTGTGTTGGATGCCGACAATAGACAACACTGATTGAGGTAGAGACTTGTAGAGCTGGACAGTACCCGGAGGTGGACCACTTGGTGAGACGTACACGGAGTGGAGAGACGGACCTGAGGTGTTGAGGAGGCCATCTGTACCCACCCCTCAGGTTAGATTTCCGAAGGATGACTCAGTAGTTGTTGTTTTACTTTACTGCAGTTGTAATAGCTTTTCAGTTGTACAATAATTACTGTTGGGCTTGTATTTCCGGCCCCTTTCCTTTCAACACTTATTTTTTATACAGTATTACTTATTACTTACTTTAGTCATGTACTCTATTGTGTTTGTTTTCTTTTATAAAGGAAATCCTTTCCCAGTGTGGGGATTTATGCCTTTGGTGCTAGTGTCCAGCCCTTGGCCTGTGGAAGGTGGGTTTGGGGTAGTCACGGCATGGGCCCCAAGAACTGGTCGTGACAAATTGGTATCAGAGGAGTCGGTTCTACCGTAGAACTCAAGACTCTGATCATTCATTCTTGTGAATCAATAGTGTTAAGAGTATTGAGTGTGGTTTCCAGTCCAGGGAGTCCAGTATTGGTGTAGTGGTCGACGTATCAATACACCAGGACCATGATACAACCAGCTCCAGCAACATAGAGTGCACGTCACCTGATTGCGTTGCATGAGTTCCAGCGACAGAGGCCGCCCAGGTTCCGTGGAGAGATGGACCCATAGGTAGCTGAGGATTGGCTAGAGGCTGTCATTGAAGTTTTCAGATTGGTAGGGACACCAGCCGACCTTATGGTGATCCTATCTACGAGTCTCCTGCACGCAGAAGCAGGTAGATGGTGGAGTCTGATGCTCCAGGTGCACGACAAGGCATCTTTACTATGGACAGACTTCGAGAGTCTCTTCTACTCAGAGTTTGTTCTAGACACCCTTCGTGCGGTGCATATTTTGGAGTTACTACATCTGCAGCAGGGTAACATGACAGTAGATAAGTACTCAGTGAGGTTTACTGACCTCTGACGCTACTCCCCAGATATGGTACGGGACCCTTTCTTCAAGGCCTGGACCTTTGAGCAGGGACTTGGTCACGAGATCAGGGCTTTGATGATTCCCCTCAGCATTATGACGCAGGCGGGGGTGATGGAGCGAGCCCTTCTAGTGGAGAGCTTTCTCGCTGAGCAGCCACCAGTGGCGAGACCCACCATAGGGCGACACTTAGTGGAGTCTTCTATAGCCATAAGTAGATAGTTGCCACAGATTTCCAAGCGGACTAGGACATCAGGTGGGAGACCTCAGGATACTTGTTCGGTTGTATGGGGCATACGAAATAGATTCGTCCTTATGAGGAGCATGCAGTGTTATGCATGCAGCGGGCAGGGACACATGTCTCATGACTGCCCGAACCGCTATAAAGAAGAGCAGCAGAGAGTAGAAGGACCTCCCAGCCAGAGGTAGAGTTTTGACCATGGTGGTCCGCTGGGAGCAGGCAGACGTGGCAGAGGAGCTGGCTGAGCAGCGGGTGGTGGACGACATTTTGAGGCTCTACCTCCACCACCGCCTGGGGGTCCACCCTGACCATAGGGAGCTGGCGGACAGAGGTGGGCTCAACTCTAGGAAGTCAAGGCCTACGACCACGGCGCACCTGAGATGATTTGAGGTACTATCTGTTACTACGCCACCCTTGCTGCAGTACTTATAGAAATAGGTACAAGTCATTCTTTTATTGCTGCTTCCCTTGTTCGGAGCTCAGAGATTCCGATAGAGTCGTTGGCTCGATCCTTACAGCTAGATACTCCGACAGGAGAAGACTCGAAGATTACTCACTAGTGCCGGTAGTGTGAGCTTACTCTAAGAGGCAAGATCTTTGGCTGGGATCTTTTTGTAGTGGTGTCGAGGCCTTATGATGTCATCTTGGGTATGAACTGGTTATCTATAGTCCATGCTCAGATCGACTGTATTAGGCACAAGGTGCGGTGTGTATGTATTAATGGGACCAGGTTCACCTTCACCAGCGAGAAGGGAGCCTTTGCAATTCAGGATGGACTTATGCAGAGGAGAGGGCAGTCGATCACACATCAGTTGGCTAGTCTCATCCTCAGAGCGTGCAGAGTCTGAGTTTTCCTATTGTGGTGGATCAGTATGAGGATGTTTTTCCTGACAATGTTCTAGGACTACCTCCTCATAAAGAGGTAGACTTATACATTGACCTGTACCCTGGGACAACACTGATATCTACTCCATCGTATCAGATGGAACCTGCTGAGCTTCGTGAGCTGAAGATATAGATGGAGGACTTGTAGGGGAAGGTATTTATCCAACCTAGTGTTTCACCCTGGTCTTGTCCGTTTTTGTTCGCCAATAAGGTGGATGGGATCTTACGACTGTGTGTCAACTCCCATCACCCGAATCAGGTGACCATGAAGAATAGGTACCCACTCCTAAGGATTGACGACCTCTTTGATCAGCTCAAGGTGGAACGATGGTTCTTGAAGATAGACCTCAGGTTAGGCTATCACCAGGTCAGAGTTTGAGATGAGGATGTGCAGAAGACGGCCTTCATGTGTCGGTATGGCCACTACCAGTTCTTGCCTATGCCCTTTTTCATAACCAACGCACCAGAAGTGTTCATGAGTCTCATGAACACGATATTCCAGCCTTACCTTGATTGATTTGTCGTAGTCTTCATCAACGACATTCTGATTTACTCGGCCACTGAGGATGAGCATGCCTACCACTTTTGGGTTGTACTAGATACAATATGAGAGAACCATCTTTATGGTAAGATCTCAAAGTTCCAGTTTCGAATTCGAGAGGTACACATTCTGGGACACGTCATCTTAGAGGATGGAGTTGCAGTGGATCCAGCAAAGATCAAGGTAGTAATTTCTTAGGAGCCACCCAGGAGTGTGACTGAGGTTCGGAGTTTCCTAGGTCTGGCTGAGTACTATAGAAGATTTGTGCCAGACTTCTCCAGAGTTGCAGCACAGCTTTCAGCTTTTATGAAGAAGGGGAAACCCTTCATGTGGTTAGAGAGATTCCAGCAGAGATTTCTGAAGATGAGGCAGAGGTTGACCAGTGTGCCCATCTTGAGGCTACCAGAGGAGGGCGTAGGGTACGTAGTTTACTGCGATGCATCAGGGACCAGAATTGGGTGTGTCCTGGTGCAGGAGCAAGCATTGATCGTGTATGTTTCATGTCAGTTGAGAAAATAGGATCAGAACTACACTACTCATGACCTGGAGTTAGTAGTAGGGGTCTTCACCTTCCTGATGTGATGGCACTATCTGATGGGAGAGCATTTTACAGTCTACTCTGACCACCAGAGTCTCGGGTACATCTTCTCACAGAAGGTCCTGAACCTGAGATAGCGGTGATGGCTTGAGTTCCTCCAGGACTATGACGTCAAGATAGTCTATAATCCTGGGAAGGGGAACGTTGTAGCAGATGCTCTCAGTAGGAGATCAGGAATTCAGTTGCTAGGAGAGGCGACAGAGTAGCCGGCCATGTTGTAGATATCCTTTGTGGATAGAGATGGAGCAACCTTTATGCAGTCTCTCATAGTCACTCCTCTAATTCTACAGCGGGTCAAAGAGGCACATCTTGGGGATGTTGACTACGAGGTGCGACGTGCTTAGATATCCACAGGACAGGCGCCCGATGGATTTTCTGAAGATGGGGAGTATGTCATCCTCTTCAGAGGACGTACCATGGTACTAGTTACATTACAGGAGGAGGTGTTGAGGGAGTTTCACAGATCCCCTCTAGCGATACATCCAGGAGTGGTGAAGATGTATCAGGACCTTAGACGACAACACTGGTGGTCGGGTATAAAGAAGGTTGTAGCAGAGTTTGTCTCACGATGCCTCACTTGTCAGTAAGAGAAGGCAGAGCACCAGGTATCAGCAGGCTTGGTACAACCCTTATAGGTCCTAGAGTGGAAGTGGGATGAGATATCCATGGATTTCATGAAGGGTCTTCCATGTAAATCCATAGGACACAACTCTATCTGGGTGATCGTAGACCAACTCACCAAGTTGGCCCACTTCCTACCGATTAGAGAGCATGGCTCAGTAGAGAGCTTGGGACGCCTCTACATTCAGGAGATCATACAGATTCATGGTTTTATATCGACTCTCATCTCCGATCGAGATGCTTGTTTCACTTCCTAGCTATGGAAGGGATTACAGGAGGATTTTGGGATGCAGCTTCACTTGAGCACTGCCTTTTATCCTCAGATGGATGGTCAGACTAAGAGGACTATTCAGACTCTCGAGGACATGCTCTATTCATGTGTCCTTGACTTTTTATGCAGCTGGGATGATCAATTACCCTTGGTGGAGTTTTCATACAAAAACATCTACCACTCCACCATTGGGATGGCCCCTTATGAGGCATTGTACGATCGTCCTTGCAGATCACCTCTATAATGGACTGACCTAGGGGAGTCAGCACTTGTAGGACTAGAGATGGTTCAGGCTACAACGGAGAAGGTGCAGATCATCCAGGAGTGGATGAAGACTGCCCAGAGAGGACAGAAGTCCAATGCTGATAAGAGACGAAGACCACTATATTTCGAGGATGGTGATCACGTCTTCCTACAGGTCTCACCTCGATGACATATATGGAGATTTGACCTGGGTGGGAATTTATCTCCGCATTTCATCAGGTCGTTCCAGGTCCTTAGCAGAGTAGGCGAGGTGGCTTACCACCTGGCCCTTCCAACTTAGTTTCACCGGGTGCACGACATCTTCCATGTATCTTAGCTGACGAGATAAGTGCACGACCCATCCCACATCATCAACCAAAGAGAGCTGGACATTGATGACAGGGAGACATTCACAGAGGTCCCAGTGGAGATCGAGGATCAACAGAAGCGGATCCTACATGTACGGTTGATTCCTCTGGAGCACATTCGCTGGCAGCACGGGAACCTCCAAGAGAGCACATAGGAGCGGGAGGCTCGGATGCATGCCCAGTACCCCCATTTGTTTCCCTAGTGTGTGTTGTAGCTTTATAGGGACGTAAATCCCTAATGTGGGGGTAATTTAAATAATCATAAATTTCAAGGATATTTTTTTCTTAAATTATTTGGAATATTACGAGTCCGCAGTTTCTGACAGCGCCTGATTCCGAGACCCGGTGTGCCCGGAATCAATTTCTGAAGTTTTGTTTGGGTACGTTCAGTAAATGTACGTGCAGGTTTTTCTATATTTTAAACCGGTGCTCAGAATTGAAATCTGAGGGCACCGATAAACTCGCAGCACTAGTATTCACTTAAGGAGACCTTTACCACAGCTGCATTTGGTCGGGAGTAGAAGTTTTATTTTGGGGTTTCATACTAAATTAAATAAAATTGTTGTGTACACAATTTTATTTTTAAAGGGGGTGGTTAAATCCACCAAAGAGAGGTTGGATGTGGGGCCCACACCCCACATGACCTCCCATGGGAAGATAATGTGTGGTGGGGCCGACACAATCACCCAACCCCCCTTTAAACCCTTAAACCTTTGGGCTTCCCATTAATGTGCCAACTCATCCATGTTTTAAATTTATGAAACCATTGAAATTATTTCCAATCCATGGAATCTTAAATAAGTGAATCACTTAATTAATTGTTCAGGTGTTTGAAATATTTTCAAATTCATGGCAATATTATTATAATATTGGGAGCCTATTATTTCATTTTCGTTGGAAAATATTCTATTGGGGGAGGCTCTGGAGAATTAGAAGAAAGGTGTTCCTCTCTCGACGAAGAACACCATTCTTTAATGAAGAACATCTCCGAAGAAGAATGTGAAGAACTTCTCCAACAATGCTTCCTCTTCAAACTCACCCCGATGTCAACAGAATCGACGTCCGTATTCCACAACGCCCGACCTCCGTGATGCTCGCCTTCCATGGGTCATTGACATGCACTGTTCTTGAGGTCAAGGTAGGGGTTTTGAATAATTTTAAGTGAATAAATTATATTATTCTTGTCGAATCCTTGGGATGTCTTCGGCCAACTACTATCACCTAATGTGGAGGGTGCTGACTAAAGAAACACGGCCCAATGACCATATGTTTATCCTTGTTTTTATTCGCGATGGAGGTGGATATGGAAGTGGTGGCAACGACTGCAGTTGATGATGACCGAATGCGGCGGCGGAAATGACAGCTGTGCACCGGCCCGTTAAAGGACCGCACCACCGGCACCGCACAGGCGGAGGAGACAGTGGCCCGCAACCAGTCCGCTTGGCCAAAAAAGAACCGGCTGGTCTCACGACTGGGCGGGCTGGAAGAACCGGCCAGCTAAAGCTGTCCGGGCTGGAGAACAGTGATGCCTCTTGGGGCCATGCTACAGAGAACTGTGGCCCACATTCGTGGGCCTCTTTGGCAAGCGAACCGGCTGACAGGTGACCGACCGGGTTGATGAAGGTCGCGGCACCCGAAGGTACCGTATGGGAGAACAACGGCCCGCCTGTGCAGGTCGTTCGCACTGGGGAAGACTGGCCAGGCAGGATGGGTGGCACCACTCGGCGCCACCGTTTCAGAAAAACCGAGGGCCATGCCCCTCGCTCCACTCGGCCAGCTGGTCGAGCCATGGCTAGCCGCGGGCCGGGTCGCGCCTCACCAGGCCGGGCCGACCCCTCAGTCGGGTCGGACCTGCCGAACCGGATCGGGCCGACCCGCCAGCCCACTGGGCTTTATGGGCTGGGCCGACCCCTTAGCCGAGTCAGACCTACCAAACTGGATCGGTCCAACCCGCCAGCCCACTGTGCTTGACGGGCCGAGCCCATTTCCCTTAAACGCGAATATCTTCAAGACCGCGCGTCCAAACGATGCGCCATCTGCGGCACTAGGACCCTTGCAATGAGGCTGTCAATTTGTGATACTCTAAGTGAGTATTGGACAACTTTGGAAATTGGAAAGGTTTAGAATGAGCATAATTCCAACCGAGCCCTTGGAACGGAAAAACCAATAACTCTCATACCGGGTGTCTGATTGACGCGTCGTCTGTCGCGTTGGCTGCCTCTTGATGAGATAGAACTTCAGGGTACATCAAATCTGGAATTAGTGATTGTTGATGTATCGACCCCTTTGACTCGAGGAGGGGACCCTCTCAGAATCGAGTGTGCTATGTGTGGTAACCCTAGAGATGGCTACGACTGCGTTGACTAATGTACTGGAATCCTCCGTGGGTTTGATAGTGATGACTACTATACTGGAATCCTCTGTGGGTTCTAAAGTGACGACTACTTTACTAGAATCCTCCATGGGTTCGACAACGATGACTACTGTTCTTGTATCATGTGTGGGTCCGACCGAGTACCTGGTCTTGTATCCTGTGTGGGTCTGATAGCTTAGTTGGCCTTGTATCCTGTGTGGGTCCGACAGCTTAGATGAATCAGTGGCTACATCTGATCATCTCTATCACTATATGAAAGGTGTATACCTGTGTGAGATTAGTCTTGAATTTCAATCATTATCATTGATGTGGTTTACTTTACTTCATGTGTGTATTGGGTTGTGCTTCGGCTCGAGAGTTGGAGCTGAACTGAGATTGAGAACTTTGGTATATGTATGGGCATATACCTAAGTAGGGGTGGTTGATACTTCATGTTTGTATCTATCTTCTGTGGTTTATCCTTCCTTGATTATGGGAGACCTTCGGGGGTCTCGGGGTCTATACTGAGTATCGTATACTCACCCCTGCACGGGTTGTGTGCGCACTACGTTGTGTTGGATGTAGACGACGGATTGTACTGATCGAGGTGGAGACTTATAGAGCTAGATGGTACCCAGAGGTGGACCACTTGGCGAGATGTACACAGAGCGGACGGACGGACCTGAGGTGCTGAAGAGGTCATCTGTACCCACCCTTCAGGTGGGATTTCCAGAGGATGACTCAGTAGTTTCTGTTTTACTTTACTACAATTGTACTAGCTTTTCAGTTGTACTGTACTTACTGTTGGTCTTGTATTTTTGGCCCCTTTCCTTTCAGCACTTACTTTTGTATACAGAATTACATAGTGCTTACTTCAGTCGCGTACTCTGTTGTGTTTGTTTTCTTTTATAAAGGCAATATCTTCCCAGTGTGGGGATTTATGCCTTCGGTGCTAGTCGCCAGCCCCTGGCCTATGGAAGGCAGGCTTGGGGTAGTCACGACACGGGCCCCGAGGACAGGTTGTGACAATATGAGTCATAAGTAACCACATTATGAAAAATATCTATAAAGTTTTTATATAATTCAATTCTATTGCGTAATATATAATAAATAAGTAATCACTTTTCAGTAAAGCCATTTTATGCTTCAAGAATATATTTTCTTCAAAAATAGTTCTTATTTCTCTTTGAGAGTGAATATTATAATTAATTTCTTACACTTTTAGAGATTTTATATTATAAAAATGATATAATTTTTTAAATAATCATGTAAAAATTATCTTATGGTAAAATTTTGGATTTTTTCAGTAAAGATTAATTTTTCAATGAATAGTGAAAATACTTATTTTATAAAAAATCATCCATTCCATTCAAGTATTTACAAAGCACCATTTTGTTTTAAATTGATTTTAATATTTAATTAGTTAATTTTGATTAAACATAATAAAATTAATTTCATTGGAATAAAAATTATGGTTAAATTTTATATAAAAACATTTTTATACTTAAAAATACATTTTTCAGGAAAAAGAGTTTTTCGTCACATTTTTTGGGTTTATTTTTAAATTAATTTCTTCCAATTATTGGGATTGATTTTTATAATATAAATTACATGTTTGGAATAAAAAATTTCTAATTTTATAAATAATTCATCTTTACATTTTATCATTGTGAATAGTAACTATAGTTAATATTTATCCCCTTGATATGCGTAAATCAGGTAACTATGTTTTAAAATAATGTGATATGGATTTAAAAATATATAAAAATTACCTTATTTATATTGTATGAGTTTATTTTTTATATACTCATACAATATTTTAATATATGGCAACTTGGCTCTATTTTTATTTGATAATGACCTTACTATTATTTGAAGTAATGAATAAATCCAAAATGTCATGCCCTTTGTTTTAATAACTCTAATATTTTTAATAGGGATAAAATTAGTTATTTTAAGTTATAAATTATTATATAAAATAATAAATAATTTTATCTATCATGTTAATTTTTTTTTAATTTTTAGTGATGAAATAATTACCTTAAATGCTTACGTAATACCGGCATAATGTATGTGAAAGTTGTATAAAAATCAAGTAAATGATTTCAAAAACATACAATGTAATATTTTTTGGGTGATTTATAGTGTTAAATGATTTTTTTGGATAAATATAATGTATTATTTATGTTTTAAATGTTTATATTATTATTAAATTACAATTTTAATATTTTTTAAAAGTCAAATTATGTGAATAGTCTTGAAAATGTCTTGAATTGAATTTTATGTTAAATAATATTTCATTAAATGATAAAAATGGTATATTTAGAAACTTTAATGGGATATGGTTTATAATTTCAACCAATTTCTACTTATGGGTCCCTTTTCCTTTTATAGTAATATTCTTGAACCCTAAATTCTAATAAAACTTTGATATCGTTGTAATCATCAAAGGGGTTAATTGGGGGGGGGGGGGTAAACTAAGAGATACGGGTTAAAACATAACATAAACATGTATTAATTCTATTATATGAGATTATTTTTGACTTATATACATCCTATATTCTAAATATATAATATTATATCCATTTTAACATGAAAATTAATTTACAAGAATTTAATCGTGTAGGTAATTCTAAGGGCACCCCCTCTCCTCTCTTATATAAGGGAACCGCGTCTCCTCTCTTCCCCACACATCTTGATCCACTTAGCTCTACCAAAACCAGAAAAAAATATTATTAAATTCATTATATAAATTTTATAGGTTCTTTTCTTCTTAAAATATCAACCTTATAGTCCTTCATGAGAGACCCAAAGGAGGTTCTTCAAATAGGTGGTAATCATCCTAATCATGAATTTTCATTTTACTTCATATTTTACCTAATTAAATTATATCCAAATCATCCCAATATAATAACATAAATATTTATCATATACTAATATTTTATTATGTTAATTTAATAACCTTATTTACCTCATTTTTCATCCCATGGGGAACAAAAATATCATTTGTGCATACATGTGAACTACCACCTCCACAAAGGGATGTGTTTTTTTCATCACCACCTCTCATGGATATTTATACTAATTGATGTAATTTATATATAAGATATTAATAACATAATAATATTTATTTAAATATAATATATCATATATTTTCTTACCCTTCCATCTACTAGAAAATGGTCACATCGTTCATGTGTACGTGTGGATTACCACTCCATGAATTGATGTGATTCCTTTTTCATGTAAAAAATCATGGATGGTTCTAAAATTCTATTCAATGTATAAAAATTATAATTATTTAATTATTATTATTCTATATATGATGTAACCATGAAATATTTTACCATGGACAACCAACCAAAGGCATTTTGTAATTATGAACCGAATGTCCTCAAAACACTGAAAGTGAACTTAACTGATTAAGTAATTAAATATATCATTAAAATAAATGAAATAAATGGTTTAATGATATGGTATTAAACATGGAAAATTTTATTAAAAAATTAAATAATTAATAAAATTTAATTATATAGGTTTTAATGGAAGTATATATAAATTATTAACTTGAGGCAATGGGTTTCTTAACTCAATTTCCATTCATTAGGTTATACTTCTACTTAATTATCTATGTTACGAAAAGATTATGTGTGAAATAAAAATTAATTATATTAAAAAAATTCCACTTTTTTTGTTTGATTTTACAATCTTTACACATAATCACATCACTAATTAAATTCTAACCTCAATGATATGATCTTTGTAAGGATTATTCATATCAATGTTGTTTCTTTGAGATATGTATTGTATTATGCATCTAAATCATTTTATAATGTGTTTATGTTGAATATTAAGATATTATATAATTAAATAATATTTTATCATGATATTTAAAGTTCTTATATAGTTATATATTTCATGATATATTTATTAGAATGTTATAAAAGTTTTAAGTGTTTTCATGTTCTAAATTAAAATTCTTATAGACATAATTCATGTTATACATCATGATTTATTTTATATATAATAATTACTTCCCATTTAATGTGTTTTAAAAAATTATTTCATGGAAATTATGGGTTTTATATATTCATTTTATTTTATTTCACTCAATGAATCTTTAATTCAAGTATTTCCCAAGTTGTAAGGCTTTATTATCTCAAACTTCATTCTTTATGACATTTTTTTATTGATGAACCTATATTACATTATATGGTGTATACAGTGAATCATCAAATATAATATCATGAAATTTTTTATAATCGTGGTATTATATTTTCTTTCTTATTTTCATTATTTCAAATGGTTTTTTGTTTTAAAAAGTCGTAAATAATTTTTCTTGAAAAATGTTGTTTTAAAATTTTTAAATACTTTTAACTAAACCCTTTCTCTTAATTCTTTATCTTATTTAAAGAAATTTCTTTTATAAACATAAACTATTTCATAAATTTATTTTCCATGATATTTAATAATCTTTGAAAAGGTTTTAAAAATAGATTTCTTAATTTTTTCCACATGGATCACTTTTGACTCTCTTTACAAGAGTTTGAAAATAATGTTTATTTTTAACATTTATGACATGAACAAATTTTCCTGACATCATGTCCTTTATTTTATTTCGAGAGTCCTTTATATGTTTTCATAATTATTTTAAAATAATATTTTTCTAATATTCTGGAAATTTTTATAAAATATCATCATAATAAAAGGATATTTTCTTGGGTTTTCTAAGAAATGTTTTAAACATTACCTTAAATGTGTTTTTTAAAGAAATGTCCTTTATTGGTTTATTATAATTCAATGGAAATGTGTTCCAATGATATCATCCTTATGATTTCTCTGTATTACTTGTGGTTATTTTAAATTGATTTTCCTGGATCCTGTTTCTTTTTTATGAGTTAATCAACTTAAAAAGTATCGATGGTAGTTTTCAGGGTTGTTAAATTTTAAAGTGTAATATTTTAAATGTTTTGTTCATTATATGGTACTTGTACATATGAACGAATTATTTAAGGGTGGTTATGTTATAAAGTAAGGATGTTTGGGTCTGATATAGCCCTCAAATGCATTAGGTAAAGTGATAGAGTTAACTTTTGTAAGTTACAAATAAGAGAAAATAGAGTTAACTATTATATGTTACTACTAAGAGATGATAAAGTTTACTGAATAAGAGTCGAACCTAAGAGATTATGGAGTAAACTATTTTGTGTTACTCCTAATATATTATTGTAATTATCCTGTTTAAAGGATTCTATGATGAATATTTGATATTACAAGATACCTAAATAGTTTTTTAATGATTTCTTTGGGTTCTAATGGATCATTTTCTCAAGGATTGTTTCCACATGGATCATTATCATAGAATTATATGAATATTATATTATATAAAATCTTTATTAAATTTATGATGATTTATGATCCATGTTTTGATGAGTATGAATTATCTTATGTTATGCTTATGCACATTGATTATGTCATCATACCCTTATGCTCATTTAATATCCTCTAATGACATTCAATTGTAAATACTTATGTTTACCCTTCCTAAGTTTTTGATCTCACCCATATTATGTTTTACATTTTCTATGTTTAATAATAATGATGTCGAATGAATTATGTCTAAAAAGTTTTTATGTGTGAATAATTTTATGGGAGATGTTGAATACTTATTTTGAAATAAGAAAAGCAAGGTACAGTATAAAAATGACCACTTTAAGATATGACTATTGTTATGTAAGAACATTTCATAATTCTTTAAAACTCTAAACATAAAAGTTCCTTGAGTATGTAATTATTTAAATATTTTGTTTGATGTTTTATGTTTTGGATGGCTAAAATTGGGTCATGTTTATCAATATCAAAGACATAAATGTAAAGATTATCTTTCTAGCACTAAATATAGGAGTGTAGGTTTTGGGATATTATGGTAAACCCAATATATTATGATTATAGGGAAAGTGCATTGGTATTACTCCCAAGTACCAAAAACAAAGTAATCTATTTTAATGTAATATTTTTACAAGATTGGGGAGTAAACACTATAAACTAATTTATAATGTTACTTGAAGAGATATTTGACATATAATATAATTTTCCATTAAAATTTATTTGTTTTATTCATATACAATACCAAGTTTAAATGTAATACCACATTACTATATAATTCCACATTTTTATGTCATTCCACATTCATAATTTACATAACCATGGATCTCATTATGATTCCAAAATCATATTCCATGATGTATTTTATCATTTCATGAACATCAATTATATATTAAATTCAAAACACAACATTTTATTACTAGGTAATATTTCCTCATCATTATTTCTTAAGATTTAATTATTTGACTCATTTATTCATGATAGTTTTACCTTGATCATGTATATTATTGCTATATAAACTATTGATAATTTCTATATGTTCCATTAATATATTTTTTCCATAATTGAGATTTAAACTCAATTTATTTTTATGTTTCCCCATTTTCCTAGGTCATTATTGGTGATGAAGTGATTTTGGTCAGATTATAATAGATTTGAGAAGAACAATATCATTTTTATAGGTTTATGATTTAATATGTACCTATATTAAATAGGCACAAAACATTTTATTCCAGAAGATGGTTGTATTTGATTTTCTGTGTAATATTTATGTTTGTTTCTTTATGAGAACTTGAAGTCTGTGTTTTAGGTACTTAAACTCTCAATTTAATTGATATGTATAATATCATTTATTATAGTCTATTTTCAAAATACATTTCAAATTCTTTCATGTTTATATTTCACTTTTATTATTGTCTCCATGGGATGTTTTTCTAAGAAGATATCCCATTTTTCTCATCATACCCTTTTTATATGCTATTATTATGAACATGTAGGTAAATCCTATAACACCATATTAATTTCTTACTTTTTTTATGAAAACTTTTAAATTTATATTTTATTTATTCCAATTATTATATTAAAAAAATTTTCCAACCCATTAATCCATTATCCATGATAGATTACTCATACCCTTTTGTATAATAAATAATCATATGAAAATAATCCCAAGATTTATGCATCATTATATAAAATAAAATGTATATAATGATTGTTGGAAATGAAATCCTGAAGCAAGAATTTATTATTCACATCCTTTGTGTTAAATTTTCATTAATTTTCTATGATAAAAAATTCTTTATCATTGCATTTTCTAATATTGAATCCATTAGTAAATTACATTCCATTTAAATATTCATGTCACCTTATAGATGGTAGTAGATGACATATAGTTTCAAAGAGTAGTTAATAATATGTGGATGGTCACATGGACTCAATGATTTTCCTTATAATTATCACATGTAAACTTAATTATTCCACATTCCCTAATAGGACCTCATGCTTGGATTTCAGTGAAATTGTAATAAATTAAATTATTATATTGATTTTCCATCTACTAAACACTTTCCTGAAATGATTACATACTCAATATATATCATATGAATGATATATAACATATTTACTCGAATTGGAGTGTATTCACCTATATAAATATGTCATTTAATTAACTAGTGAAAAAAATTAAAGTTGTATATTCATTTCTACTATATTTGTTAATCCTTTAATGTAAATCACTCACTCTTTAGTCACATGTTTCTATTATTGGTATAATAAAATTTCTATATATGAATTAACCTTACACCTCATTATTTTTTTATATAACCAATTAAATTCCATAGGTTAATTTTAATATTTTTTTGAAGGATCCATGATAAATTTGTTAGATACATGTAGCACACATATGTATATATATATAACATTATAGGATAGGTGGGACCATAATTATATATCCATCACATGAATTAGTCAAATCATGATATCACATAGTATTATTATTCCATATAATAGGTGTTGTTTGATTTTTCTATTTGCATAGAGACCAAGAGTAGTTATCCATTTCAATTATGTTATGGGAAAGATGTAACTAGACATTCCCAATATGTCATTGTCAAGATATAGGTATCCCTTTCCATTATATTGTGGATGAGATATGGTTTATTTTTTGCACAATGTTATGAAGGTTTATCTGAATAATCATTAAATATTATGTTATCTAATTAATTATAAATAATATTCCAATGTCATGATATATTTTCTATATATAAATTTGAGACCAAGAAACACTGAGGTGTTCATGAAGTAAAAAAGAAGATGGTTATAAATAAATAAGGATTTCTCTAAGTGTTTCCTTTTGTTTGTTCTCATAAATAAATTTAGAATGTTTATCTTTACTCATGAATTTTTGAACATAGATGTGTTTGATATATGAATCCCAAAATATTGAGCACAATAGATGGAGTCCAAAAAATTGAGGATAACACCAAATGAATTCACAATATCACCGGGATAAGATGTTCCTAAAAATTAAACCACGAGAAGATTTTATATTCTTCAGAGTACCAAATATCGTGATCATTATAAGGAATTAAAGAACCTATATTAAGTTGTTTAAATTAATAAGTTGGTAGAACTTGGTGGAACTATTTTTATTGAACAAATATAAGTGTGTTTAAGTTCTATAAAACAAATATATATATGAATTATATCTGAAAAAACTTATAAAAAGATCGATATGTGAAGTGATAAAGTCTCAAATAGAGGTCTCTGAGAAAATTCATTGGATAGAGTCCACCAGATTGACTTTTACAGATTCCTCAGATCGAGTAAATCAGATAGAATTTTATAAAGTCACAATACAATGTCTAATAAACAAAAATTTTCAAATTTATTAGATAGAGAATTTGTTATGAAACATTATAAGTAAATGGAGTTTGAAGTAAGTCATCAGAAGAAATTACACAAAGATACCCAAGTATAAGGAGTATGAAAATATTACCAGGAAGACAAGTATGAATTTTATCAGATGAAGGAGTTTCATGAAGTGCTGATAGATGAATTTTTTTGAATGTCTTTTAAAATGTTTTTATAAAGACATTAAATTTCATGATGATGATATGGAAGTTCAACACTTTAATAATGATGAATAAATGAAAATTATTCTAGCTACAATTTAAGAAATCAATACATAATTTTGATGTCGAGTTTTTAGGAAGTTTTTATAAAAATTTTGACTCCAATTAACTCATTGGTTTGAATATAGTTTTTTGAATAATGTTTGAGTGGGGTGTTCAGTGTTTGAGTTTGAAATTTAAATTTCAAGTTTATGTTACTCCCTAAATCATAGGATAAACGATGCCTATAAAAAATGGATTTGGTGCATAGATAAAAGGATGACCAATATAGTTTTTATTGGGAAAAGTGTTGAATAAGTGAAGTGTTGTGTTAACTAAAAGTTTTTTCCAATCAATTGGAATTGTAAAAAAAATGTGACAGAGTAATTTTAAAAATATTGGTGATTAGATGAATAGGGTAAGAATATACTGGAGAGAGTGCATCAGACTGAGGGTACCTAATGGAAAAGTGATCAGATAGATAGATTCATATAAGATGATCATCAGAAGCCATAATGTGATATTTAATAAAGATTCTATGTATAAAGACCATCATGCAGTTGAAGGTGATAGTGGTAATAAAGAATTAGACTTCCATGAGGAAGTGGAACTTAAAGTTATACCTTATCATGTGACACTAGAACCAGTAGAGCCTTCACCTCAAATAGAGTTGAGGATATCAAAAAGAGTGATAAGGAATGTACATAGGTATTAACCATCCTTAAATTATCATTTATTGATTTACAGTATAGAACAAAAAATATTTAAAGAAGCAATGCAGTTGAAGGAGTTATGAAAGTGAGATTTTTCTATGAAAGAAGAGATTTATTCATTACATGACAACAATACATGGGATTTGAAACCTCTTACACAAGGAATGAAATAATTGTATAAAAAATGGGTATATTGGGCCAAGGAAGAACATGATGGAAATAGGAGGTACAAGGAATGGTTGGTGGTAAAAGGTTTTCAATAGAAGAAAGGTGTGGATTTCAATGAAATTTTCTCACCTGCAGTGAACCTTACCACCATCTAGATGGTTCTCAGTATTGTTATATAAGAAGACTTATACCTAGAGTTATTGATGTCAAGACTGATTTCCTTTATAAAGATCTAGAGGAGAAAATCTATATGTAGAATCTAGGGGGATACATTGAGTTAGGGAATGAGGACCTTGTGTGAAAACTCTAGAAGATATTATATGGGTTGAATCAAAAATCCAGGAAGGGTAATAAAAATTTTAATTCATTTGTGACTAAAAATAAATACAAATGGTGTGGAATGGTTTAATGTTTATACACAAAGTTTTTTGGTGATTAATACATTATACCGCTTCTATATATGGATGACATGCTCATTGTAGGATCTTGTATGTAGAGTATTTACGAGTTGAAAGGGAAGTTGAATGAGGAGTTCGAAGAAAAAGATATTGTAGAAGATGCCAATATTTTGGGTGTGAAGATCAAGAGAGACTGCATAGCTGGAACCTTAATGTTATCATAGGCTGAATACATTGTAAAGGTTCTAAGAAAATTCAGTATGTTGGAATCAAATCCAATATCCTTTCCCATGGAGATCCAATTAAAATTATTAAAGTAGAAATCATTGAAGAAGGAAAAAAGAGGTTGATTACATGGAAAATGATTCATACGCCTCAGATATTGGAAGCCTGATCTATGACATGATCTGTACTCGACCTAACATTTCTCATATACTAAGAGTTTTGATCAAGTATATGGATTACCCTAGAAAGAAACATTGGGAAGCTGTGAAGTGGATATTGAGATACCTTAAGGGAATCAAGGATGTATCACTATGATTTAGGAAAGGAAATTCATTATAGGGGTAGATAAAGATTTTAGTGTGATATTGTTGGATTGGTGTAGACTGATATTTTTGGCTGATTTTGGCTCAAATGATAGAGTCTTATACATCACACTAGACTAAAACTCTCATTATTCAAGCTCCACAGTGAGCTCATTGGCGGTTGTAGGGGAAATGCGTTGTAGGATCATAAGAGTAGCTTATGACTAATATACTTATAAGGGTGAATTTTAGTTTAAAAACATAGTTTAAAATATTTAAACTAATTAACACAAAAAAACCTCTTAAAATAAGGTTTTCATACTCAGACTAAGTCTGATTATTAGATTCATATAATAAGAACTATAAAAAAATATAATTATATTAAATTAAAAGATCAGAATTACAACATATCTGATTAATATAAAAGTATATTTTTTATCATAATCAGAGTAAAAACTATAAAAAAATTCCATAAAAGGCTAATAATGATTACCAATATATCTATATCATGAATAAAATAATATTATATTGTAAAAACTTGGAATACAATAGCTATGTAAAACTAAGAATAACTTACAAGATATTATTAAAATATGTACATCTTTTAACTTTAAGTGTAGGGTATTCAATAACATTGACTAAAGTTATCCACTATTTTATAATTACAATAAATTATGTCTTTCCTTACCAGGAAATCACTTATTATGGTGATAAGAATTGATCTATCCTCCTATCCTTAGAAGTGATCGATATGATGATCAGATGTATCTTCCCAGCCCCAAAATCCTGTGATCTGATGGATCATATTCACCTTCTTTCTATCCTGGGAATCCTTTGATATTAACAACAATCAGATATGATTAAAAAAAAGTTCATAAGGAAGCATCCCGAACAAGGATTTTGTAGAACTACCAACTCTCTAAATAATTACAATGACTAAGAGTGATCAGTTCATTCTCTACATTCTTTAGAAGACTTGAATTGTTAATGAAATCAATTAGATCTAAAATATTCAAATGAATTTCTATTAATAAGAAAGGATCCAATGGTCATATTTATAAGTTTGTTGCAATGGCCTCAGATAGATGGAACTAGACAGATCATTTTTAATTGAATGTCTGGCATCATATTTATTAACACCATTACAATGTTAAATATTTTCTATATGATAGAAACAAGTCTATGTATTCTGATTATAAACTCTGGTTAGTCTGATGAACTTCCTTAATAATTTTCAATAAGGTAATCCTTATGAGGTTCAGTCTGCTAATTTCGAAACCAAAATCAGTCTGATGGTTATAACATTTATCGGTATATGACAGAACAAAAATATAACTCATGATCTGATTAAAGTTGTATCTGGTAATAAGATTCATTCTCAATATGATTATCGTAATAAAGAATAGTAAGTTTATTTTCATAATAATTTATCAATATTTTTATTTGTGGTAAAAGATAGCATTTTCCAACATATTAAAACACTTGGGACCTAAAAAATTAGTAAAAATGTTTTAAGAATGTGTTTGATTTACAAAACTAAAGGAATATCAAAGTAAGAGGTTAAAACATCTAACTCAACATGTGGCCCTGCTACAGGGTTACAGGGGCCAAAGAGCCTCAGCCTAAATTTTGGGTAACTATAAAATCTCTGACTAACTGTAGAAGAGATGAACAGGGGACCTCAATAGGGAACTATAGCAGTGCGAACTTTCAAACGATTATTGTATCATCTTTGAATTTTGAGAAAATGGTACTATAGATCTGTGGACGTATAGCCACCGGTGACTATAGTAGCTTGGACATGGGTGGCCACAACACTATAAAAGTGCATACTTCTATCCACCATTCACTATAGCATAGTGGACTTACTGTGTGGTTAGTGGCACAATGTTTCATTTTATTTATTAGCTCATTTGAGCTTGGGTTTTGGTGTGTGTGTATGAAACTCTAAAATATCTCTATAAATGTGTTCTAAAATTATAGTGAAGTTATTTAGCCTCTCCATAGACATAGTGATTATTCTCGAACCATGTAATTTTTTTTCTTAATGTTCTTCTTCTTATTCTTATTTTGTTTCTTTATTTCTTCATCTACAAAGCTCTGTTTTCGTGACTCCTAGAATTTCCACAACAACTGGTATCAAACATTGAGTTTATAATTCTCAAATTAAATGTTGTATATAGAATAAGTAAATGTGGATATCAATCTCTTTGATGGAACTAACTTCAGTTTTTAGAGGATGAAGAGAAAGGATTATATTTATCAGAAAAAGAATAACTTGTTGCTTCTAGGTGTAAAACCAACAAATATGGATCATACTTTGTGGAATCTACGTGGTCAATCGGTTAATGGAGTTTTGCACCTTAAGTTGAAAAAAAAGTGGTATTTAAAATCAGATTAGGGAATACAATGACTAGGATGATGAAAAATATCACAAATATGTATAATAGCATCAAAAAAAGTGTACTTTATGATATGATTTTTCAATATGAAAATGATTCACGGAAGGATTTTTGCAGATAAAATCAATGAATTCAACATCATAAAAAGTAATTTAACATTGGTGTGAATTTCTCTTGAATATGAGGTATGTGAATTGGTATTACTACCTTTATTACCTAATAATTGGGATGTGATTGTAACAGTTGTGACCAGTTCTTTATAGAATACCAATATGGTTCTGAAGGAGGTGTGGGACCAGATCCTCAGTGATGATATTCAAAGAAGAGAATTGTGAAAATTCTCTTGTTCTTCTTTGAATGTGGAAGGAAGTGAAATATATGTACAATGAGATAATCATAGAGGATGATCGAAGTCAATAGAAAATAGTCAAGGAAAGGACAAGGGGCTTGGTTTCTGGATTTGTGAGAGAAGTAATGACATGTCATAAAGGAGTGAAGAGAAAAATGAAAGCCACCTGAAACCGATGCAGAAAACACAAATGCTAAAGGAACTGATGATGTCCTACTGTTGAACATGGATAGACCTGTAGATTCTTGTATTTTAGACTCACTAGAGTTTTTCCATTCCACATCAGAGAAGTTTTCATAAACAATTATGTTTTTGTAAATTTTAGCAAGATCCATCTTGTTGATAATGAACCCTTGCAAATAATAGGGAAGGGGATGCATGGTTTAAGACCATTAGTGAGAGTTTGTTGGTTCTAGAAAATGTGAGGTATATCCATGGTTTAAGAAGAAATATTATATCTTTTGGGTGTCTTTAAGATGTAGGTTTTATTTCCACAGTCCCTGGTGGTTCATGAAAGATCACCAAGGGAGCTATGTTTGAAGCTTAAAGATCATAGAACAATACCCTATAAAATAGGAAAGAAACATATACGGACATGCATGTATGAATAAATTCTATTGTGGATTCACAACTATGGAACTACATGCTAGTCCAAATGAGTGATATTGGGATGAAGGTGCTAGAAAAAATATAATTCGATAGGAGCTAAAGTTAGTGGATGTTATTATGTGTAAATATTGTATCTTCAGAAATCTAGAGAAGATGAATTTTAAAAAAAAGAGGTAGAAAACCAAAGGATGGGAAGATTAAATTGGTGCACGGTGATGTTTTGGGGGTTATACTAGTACATTTCCTTGTAGGGTCACAATATTATGTGACATTTATCATTGAATTAATAAGGAATGTATGGGTTTACTTTTTGAAAAAAAAAATGTGTTTAAGGTGTTTCAGAAGTGGAAGTCCATGGTAGAAAATGAGTCATGAACTATGCGGAAATGTTTGAGGTTTAATAACAATGGAGAGTATAGAAGTAAGTAATTCAGATAGTTATATTCTAATATTGTAATTTTGTGGGAGAAGACTATTCTTGGCACACCGTAGTAGAATGGTGAATCTAAAAGGATAAATAAAACACTTAATGAATGTTTCAAAAGCATGGGGATGCGCTCAAGATTACACAAAACCTTGTAGGATGATGTACTAAACATGGATGCATATCTAATTAATATGAGTCCATATGTACCAATGGGAGAATGTCTACTCAAGAATATTTGGTCTGGTAAGGATGTGAGACTCTCACATTTAAATTTTTTTGGCTGTTTAGAATATCTGCATATTGATGTTGATATAGGGGACAAGATTGATGTTAAGTCCAAATATTATTTCTTTATTAGATATGGTGATAAGGAGTTAAGTTACCATTTTTGGGATGATCATAATAATATGATCATTGGAATGCATAATATTATATTTAATGAAGGTGTCACATATAAAGACCATCATGTAGTAGAAGTTGATAGTGAGAACAAAGAATTAAAATGCCATGAGTAATTGGAAATTAAAGGTGTACCTGAGCATGTGACACCATAACCAGTGGAGTCTACCCCTCATATAGAGTTGAGGAGATCAATAAGTGTGAGAATTCATGTGCATAGGTATTCAAAAACCTTAAATTATTTGTTTTTGATTGATAGTGGAGAACTAGAATGCTTTAAAAAGGAAGTGCAGTTGAAGAAGTTGAGAAATTGGGAGTTAGCTATGAAAGAGGGGTTGTCTTCATTATATGAAAAATACTTGGGAGTTAACACCTCTTACACAAGGATATAAATAATTATAGAAAAAAATGGTTATAAAAGGAAAAGGGAAGACATTATGGATAGAGGAGGTATAATAGACCGACCTGGGACAACAAGACTGGTCACCCAATTTAGACCATTATGAGGTGAGGTATAACAAAGATAACAAAAGAAGTCTTGAATATAATAAAAACAAGACATAGAACAATATTTCAATGAAATAACAAAGTGACATACACCTAATAAAAATGGGTTAATCCAAAAAGAATGACAATTCTAGACTAACAAGTCTCCATATGACTAACTATCACCTCCAAAAAGAATCCCAAACTGAAATAGTGACATAAAGAGAAATTATCAAACTACAGAATGCCTTTCCCTTTACCTGTGTCCTACAAAATAAGGTCTACAACCACCTAAAGGAAGAAGTAGGGTTTGAGCTATAGATCATAGTAGGAAACCACCAAGGAATCTATACAAGTTCTAATATCAAGAACAAATAAGTTCACAACTAGAAAAATGGGTTATTTCCATGGTACAAAACCATGGAAATAGGGCCCAAAACCATGGTCGTAGGTTATGGCCATGGTTTTTCCCAACTGTGGGCACTATCTCCGTGGCAGTAGGGTCTGGCCTATGGCCACAGTTTCAACCATGTAAATAGGTGTCTCCATTTCCAACCGTGGCATTTGACTTATGTCCACGGTTTTAACTATGGATATAGCCATAGAAAACTGTGGCAATAGCCTAAAAATAATATGAGCCTGTCAGGATTTGATCCCAGCACCTTCCCTTCACTTTAAGCACCCTAAACACTAGACCACCAAATATTTTGTGTATATATATACATAATATGTTATATATATTATTAAAAACTGTGGAAATATCCTGAAAAATGTGTAAATTGTTATTCCCGCCATTTTTTTGTGGGACATTTTTCTCCCATGAAATGGAGGGAGACCTATAGACATGGTTTTCAAAACCATGGCTATAGTCCTTTGAAAAAAAAGAATATTGCTATGATTTTCAAAAGTGTGGTTATAGGTGTGGGATATATCCATGGTTTTGAAAACTGTGTCTATAGCCCATGGAAAAAAGACATATAGCCACAGTTTTAAAAGTGTGGTTATAGTTCTATGGCCATAGGCTGTTTTTATAGTAGTGGTTATAGCTTTAAAAAATATTTTTAAAATAATTTTTATAAATTAAATAATTTGAAAACATTTCTCAAACAATACTTTGGTTTTTCTTAAATTTCATGTCATGTTTTCCAAATCTAAAAACATGTCATTAATAAAACAAAGAAGGTAAACATACTAAATATAAATATACATGTGATCCAACATCCCTGAAATAATATATCATATAATAAACAACTAAAAAGAATAATGCACCTTATAGTTGAGATGTATCCTATGGGATAATATGTACTGGACACTCATAAGCCTACAAAGAAATAAGGTTGGATCCAACTAAAATTGAGTCCTACCACAATCCATCGATATATAATAGGTTACCTTCTAATGGTGTCACACAAAATAAGGTTGCTCATATCTTTTACTGAACACACCCAAGGTTTACACTATGAAATGTTTTCTATTTATATTTTAAAAACCATGATCACATATTTTTATAAATACATTTCAAAGCCAAGCCAATCTTCTTTAGGGTTTGAAAATCCACTTTTCTCTAAATCAAGGAAATTCAGTTTTCAAAGCAAAAAAAACCTTGAAAACATTATCCTAGGATTTTTTTAATTTAAACATGTAAAATTCCATTTAAAATATCAAGCACTAAATAATGATGACAATAAATTGAATAAATTAGAATGATTGAATAGAATCACCTACCTTAATAACATAGAAAAACTAACCTCCTTTGACAACAGGGATTAGAAACCAGAGGATCTACCTTAAATAGACAAGTCACACCATGAAATTGAAAATTATAAATAGAAAACCATATCGAATAAAAAAACCACATCCAAACAGAAATGATTCACCCAAAATTTCCTAGGGAGAGAAGAAAACCAACCACACTAGTAATGAATCCTTGAATGAATTGATCCAAATATAAAGGATTCGCCCAAAAGTTCCTATAGAGATCTCTAGGATGAGAGAAGAAGGATTCACAAATAAATAATTAAACATATCACTTGTATGGAGGCCTAAAAAACCAACACCATGACATTTACATGACATATAAACCATTTAAAAGTCATGTAATCCTTGGGGTCCATAAACATAGAAAAGCCTATTAAATTTTAATTAAAATTTTTATTTTTATACATACACAGCTTGTACCTATTATACAACATATAAACCATTCATGGAATGTACCCAGTTCATGGATTTTTCCTAGAAGTTGTTACATGGAATGTACTTAACTTACATGGCATGTAAGTTCCTAGAATCAGTCCTAACTATAGGTTTTTATGTTGAACATTCCAAAAAAATCCCAGGTATCCTACTAATTTAATGGTTGGAAAAACTCGCCCAACAAAAAAGGAAACCAAAAGAGAAGATTAAAACATACCTAATAGAAAGGTAATGGGGTGCTACAATCTCCCCACCATAAATGATTTATGTCCCTATTAATTGTTCAAAATCCTAGATCTTAAAAAGGGGAAGGCCACTTCTACCTCATCAACGACTCCTACTCCTACGCCTTGTGGAAATCATGTCTCACTACCACAGTACCCATACCAAGGGGATAGTTTTTTCCTACATTACCTTTTCCTGGTGATCCATAATCTAAACTAGATACTAGACCAAAGTTATATTAGGTTCAATATATACATCCTCCCACCCAATCACATATGAAGGATTTGGTATATACCTCCTCAACTTGGAAACATAAAGCACATCATGGATAAAAGTCAAACAGGATGGAAAGTCTAACTAGTAGGTCACTATACTGAATCATTTAATGATCTCAAAGTGTCCTACAAATCTTGGTTCCAACATACCCTACTTACCCAACCAACGATTTCGAAAGAGAGGTGAACCTTTGAGAAAAATATGATACCCAAAACCCAAACTTGCATGGCTACTTCTAATGGTACGCATAAGATTTATGATGAATCAGTGTCATGATCAAATGAATCTAGATCAACTACACCATCTCCATCATCTTCTGAACAAGACTCATCCCAACCAACAATCTCTCTTCCAAATCTACCTATCACATGGAATATTGACATGGAATCCCATACAAATCCTCAAAGGGTGCCACCCTGATATAATCTTGATAACTATTTTTATATTAAAATTAAACAAAAGGAGAATTCATTTCCCAAGATCCACCTAAATCAAGAACATAATCTTAGAGAATATCCTCAATAACCTAGATAGACCTCTATGTTTTTCCATCCATCTGTGGATGATAAGACATGCACAATTTCAACTAGGAAACCATTCCCCCCTACAAACCTTTTCATAATATGGATTTCAACCTTGAGTCCCTATGAGAAAAAACTATGGAGGGAACCACATAAAGTCTAAAAATATCTCAAACATATAATTCCCCAATATGTTTCACTTTCATCATTTCCTTTACTGGTAAGAAATGCTCTGATATTGTGATTCTATTGATAATCACCCAAATCACAACCTTACCACTAGGATTCCATGGTAATATAATGATTAAATCCATGGAACTCACATCCCAATTCCATACCATAATAGATAGAGGTTATAACAAACCGGTAGGTCTCTAGCGTTATGCCTTAAATCTTTGATAAGTGAGATGCCACAATAAAAAATTTGCAACTGACCACCTCATCTATGGCCACTAATACTGATGTCTCAAATTGAGGTACATCATTGTAGCACCATGGTTCATAGAGTAACATGACCGATGTCTATTTTTTAACAAATCCTTTCTTAGGTAAAAGTAACAACCAACCTACTATGGAAGAACAATGATCCATTATGAGACCAAGACCACTCGACCGATGTCACCCCACTATTTAGGATTTCTTTTAAACATCATCTCTCGGTGTATTTTATATTCATAAGTATAACTCACTCATCAAAAGATGATTCAACCTTTATCAAAACCAATAACACATGTCCACTAACCTCTTTCACTCCCAAGAACATCTCAGAAAAAACACTCTTCAAATACCACTCTTTAATTCATTTCTTCACCTCTTGGATCAGTAATCTTGTTATGAAAGCATCGGCAACCACGTTTCCTTTCCCATGAGTATATATGATTTCAAAATAAAAAAGGGTAAAGATAATCAACCCAACATCTTTTTCACAAGTTTAGATCCTTCTAAGTAAAAACATACTTTAGGATTATATAATTAGAATACACTGTAAATCACTCCCCAAAAATATAGTGACACCACATCTTGAGTGTGTTCATAACCAATACCAACTCAAGATCATGGGTAGGGTATTTCTTCTCATGATGATGTAAATATCATGATCCATAATCCACCGACTTTTACCCTTGCATTTATGCACATACCAAACCCATTCCTGACTCATTGTAGAAAACATCATAACCCTAATGAGGTTCTATGAGAATCAACATTGGTGATAAATTCAGCCTCACTTTCAGCTCCTCAAAATATCTCTGACATTTTTCACCCTATAGAAACTATTCACCCTTATGGGTCAAAGATTTCATTGAAAATTCAAGCTTTGAGAAGTCTCAAACAGACCACCTGTAATAACCAACCAACCCCAAGAACCATTGGATCTCAGAAATGTTTTTGGAATTTTTATAGGACATAACTACCCATGCCTTTTCAGGATCCAATAGGATTCCCCTCTCATATATCACATTCCCTATAAACCCCACTCTCTGATCAAAAACTCACACTTGGAAAGTTTACCATACAAACGATGTTATTTTATGGTTAAAAGAATGACATCTAATTGGTCCACATGTTCCTCCTCTAACTTGGAGTAAACATGGATATCATCTACTAACACGACAATAAAGGATTCTAAGAACCGATGAAAGATCTAGTTCATCAAATCTATAAATACAGTAGGAGAATTAGTGAGTCTGAATAGCATAACCAAAAACTCAAAATGCCCATATCAACTCTAAAAAATTGACTTGGATATGTCATCCTCTCATAATTTCATCTGATGGTATCCTGATCATAGGCCAATCATAGAAAACCAATGAGTCCCTCTAAACTGGTCAAAGAGATCATAAATTCTAGATAAATGATACTAGTTCTTAATGGTCATCCAATTCAATTTTTTATATTCAATACAAATCTTGAGACTTTATTCTACATTATTAGAAAATATTATAGGAAAATCTCATGGTTACACACTAGGATGAATAAACCCTTTTTCCTCTAGGTTCTCAATCTGGACCTTATGTTTCACCAACTTAGCAGGTTCCATTCAATAGGATGGCATAGAAATTGGCATCCTTCTAGAGAGAAGGTAAATACTAAACTCAACCTCTTTATATATAGGAAAACCAAAAAATCACCTAGAAATACATTAGGATACACACACACAATATAATTTTTCTAACCTCCCAAGAAAGGGTAAAATACATCAAGAAACATTTCTGATAACTATCATTAGACTATACCATCATAAAGAACAATAGTACCTACCCTTCCCGATCTAGAGTCCCACTCAACCTGGAAAACATGAGTGACCCCATAAGTGAATAATAACTATACCTGATGAAAATAATAGTTTATCTAGTTCTTCACTCTGGTAATCTAATCCATGATGATAATCAATTCGAATATGTCAGGATCAAGTGCTAAGATGTCCCAAACAACCTATACATCAGTTATCACCACCTGAATTGTAGGGAACCTGAAACCTTGTTCATAAATCGTTTACAAAGGTGTATAATGATCCAATAATAATTTCATAAGATCTAAATACAAACACAAAATGTCAACCAACTTTGATGATATAAAATAATGGATATAACCTATATCAAACAAAGGTATAACCCAAGAATATGAAATAAACATTGTACCTCTAATAGTAGTTGGCCCTACTTTAGATTCATCTAGTGCACACTCTATCGCATAAGGTCGGCTGGACTTAGCCACCTGTACATATTATTTAGACTAAGAATGAGACCCACCATTATTGGGAGCATCAATGTGAACCAATAATCCCTTGGTGAAAGTGGATCACGCCTTACTACCTTAGGAAATCTTGTTATAGAAATTTTTTAGATGGACATATCACCCATAAATATGTTAAGTACTAGGATCCTCCATTAAATTTGGTCTTGTATGACCATTACTCCCACACTGGTATTAGAAAACCTATTTTTTCCCTGAAGAAACCCCTGAAATTGGTCCTGAAAAAAATTGACCACTTTTGCGCTTCATTTTCTGACATGAAGAATCACCTTGACTAACTACTGCACCAGCTGAAGCTCTACCCAAACCTTTCCTTCTAGCTATGTTTGTCTCAGCCAAAGATTCTTTATCCACTACCTCCAAAAAGTTCAGAAGGCACAAAATAACTATAATCAATCAAATATCATCCCCAACCCCATCTCATACCTCCAAGCCTTCAGATAGTCCTTAGTGACAGGATTGGTTCTAGAAGCACCATCTCATCAAAAAAAGTGGATTGCTCTAGAACGATACTCTCCCTTTTATCTAAGGTCATAAATTCTAGGGTATTATCCCCATATAAAGTCTTAGGATAAAACTGATGAATAACTATTTTCTGGAAAGAAACCCAGGTAATAACCACATGCAACTTAGCTTGCACTATAGAGTCCCACCATCTTTTTCTTGGTTCCTTGAGCATATACATGGAAAATCCCACTTGATAATCTTCATTAGTATTTAAAAAGTTGAATATACTCATTATTTATTTAAGAAAATCCCTTGATTCTTGGGTTCCTTTGTCACCATAGAAGACATGTGGATGTTGCTTGGTAAATTCTAAACCATGATCCACTACTCATCTTGGGTTCACACCACCCATTGAACCCAGAGTCTGAATAGTATGGATAACTGTTTCAACGAAATAAGGGTCCACTAGAGGATTAACCTATAGAACCGGCCTCATATCTTCCCCTCTCATATTTGGAAGAGATCTTCTATAAGGTATTGTCTGTTAAACACAAGAAAATAACCAATAAGTCATGAGAAAACTCCAAAACCATTGAACCAACTTCTAGGATAAAAAAAACTTTAAAATGGTATGAATTTAAATTAATAATTGATTCTACCTCAAAAATAAAACACCCTTTGAACCAAATAGTTATTCATAAATAAACTCCCCACTTATTTTATTCAAACGACATTACACACACCAAGGCTAACGACCCAAACATTTTAAAAGATATTTGTTTCCTGAATAAATATTTGTTACTTAAAATATAATGTTATATACAACCAAATAAATATAAACCAAAAAAAATTATCTCATTAACAATGATCATTGAATTATTCATCTATTAAACCAATTAAATTTCCAAACATTGAAACTAGATAAAAAATATAAAATAGAATAGCTAAGACAAGAAAGTATGGATCACCCCAATCTATTAGAATCATTTCCCCCACTAACAATTCTATATAAATGAAAAAAGTATATTATTAAACCAACCAAAATCTTACAAAATGAAAATATAACATTAGGGAGAAATTTCAGTGATTTTTTGAGTGAAATAATGAAGCAGTATTTATAGGGTATAAAGGGAAATGTGACCATTGGGATTCAACCATTATATGATCATTGGTCAATATGATTGTTGGTTAATATGACCATTTGAAACTATACCCTTGATTGAAAATTTTACCAATATATTTAGTGTTTATATGTATTAATGAAAAAGTATAATTGATACAGAAAGGATAATCAATGGCCTAAACTAGTAGAGTTGTGTATTTTGAAGACCATTTTTTAGAACATGGGAGGGAGGTATCATCATTAGGGTTTCCCCTTGACCATTCCCAAGATGGGATTCAACAATTGAAGCTTGAACGAAATTACCTATATGAGAAGTTCAAGTTAGTAGAGATTACCACTCTATCAATGTTAGTCAAGTCACCCCATGAAACTACCACCATCACACACCATACCCTTAGGGAATATGTGGGTGTAATATGGGGTTATGTTTCCATTTTTTAGTTACTTAAAGAGTAATTTGCTTTGTATAAATAAAATTATTATTCCATCAATTATTTTTAAGAATTTTTTTCTTAATAAAATATAATTTTAATTGAGATGAATTTGGTACTTTTATTTTTGGATGCAAATAAATCATAATTGTTTTTTTCTAGAAAATATATACACTTTTATAATAAACTCATATATTTTTAATAATATAAATGATAAAATAATTCTATAATGTCATAGAAATTTTTTTATCTGTGTCAGAGATTTGACCGTGCCTTAAAAACTCTTATTTTTAAATAAATAAGGATTTTTATATTTAAAAGTGAAAATGATCATATTCAGATAATTTCAATGATAAGATAAATATCATATTTGAAATCATTATGGCAAAATTATCATAGTTAAATTAATGAGTATTTTCTAAAATACTTTATTTTTTATGAATAGTAAAAAAATAGTTTTAGGTTTTTTGAATATTTTATGACATTATGTTTATTTCACAATGATTTAATAATTAATTAAACACAATCCATGACCTAATATATGTTATTTTATTAATATTATGTATTTTAATAGATTTTAATCAATTTTCAAAACTATAAGTGGCTTTCCAAAGTCTAAAAAGAATATTGGATTTTTAAAAACATTTCTTTTTTGTATCATTACTCTTCCCTACCAAAAAAAGTATTAAAAATGGTGTCCAGTTTTGGTGGATTAAATAAATTTAATTATGACCCAAATTTATAAAACCATGATCACAAACTATGGTTAAGACAATGAATTTTCATTTTCTACAAACTATATTTCCAAGACCTATATTTGAAAATTATTAAACAATTACTCCACATTTTCTATAAATATACATCCATTTCACCATTCCAATTCACTAAAAATAAATACTCAATGAAGTTATTCTAATTTTACCTACCATATAGTCCCCCCCAAGGTGTCCTAAATCCCCTAAGTCTCCATTCTTCAAGATCTAAGAGTAACACTTCAAGGTAAGGGAATTATCCTTCCTTTCACCTCAATTCAAGAACCTCTTTTGTATATGTCTTATAAATGTTATGGTTACTCTATTTTATTACCATTTTGAACATACCCTTACTTCCCAATTATGTTTTATCAATGAGATTACCATGTAAACTATCAATTTACCCTTTTCTAAAACCATGTTTTATACTAGTCATGTTTCTAAATTTACTTATCAAATTTTCTCTCTTCTCCTTAAGATATTATATTTTATTTCCTTTGTGTGGATACCCAGGACTTTTTATTTTCTATGGGTATTCACCTATATATAAAAATTATTTATCTTATTTTTATTTACACATAATAAACCCAAATTCCCTTTTTGTGGGCTAAAAATGACGTAATGATCATGTCTTTAAGAACATTTTTATGCCATGATTTTGATAAGAAACCCATTATTTATTCTCCATGAGTTATTAATGAAATTATTTATTATAATATATGTGGATCACATTAATAAATACATATGATGTTTGTTCTCTGATAGTACTCAAATTCATTATTCAAAGAATTTAATCTCTAGATATGACATGTTTTATCTTATCTTGGTGAATAACCTTGGTAATTTTCATTTATGACACCTTGGTGAAAAAACTTGGTGATATTCCTATGAATGTATCATTTAAATGTTTTATCCACATTTCTATGTTTATATTCATGTTCTTATATTATGATATGTCTCTTTTTCATGCATTATTGTTATGCCTCATATTATTTTTTATATTTCCCATGATCACGTCGTATATGTAACGCTTCCTTATTCCCTTACTCATTTTTATGCTTACCCTTTTACTTTAATGTATGTCCCCAGGATATTATATGTAATAAAAGTAACTTAGGGTGAACCCATGAATATTTATTTATAGTGGATTTAGAATAATGTTTTATGTATTCATGTGTTACATACCTTATTTATAATAAATTTAACTTTAAAAGATCCTATGTTTGTACCTTGTAATGGAAAGATTTGTAATACAAAGGTGGGATTCAAAAGTTGGTATCAAACGATGGTTTAGTTATTTTTTGAAATTAGGGATTTAAAACTGTAGTATGAACTATAGGGACAAGTTTAGATATTGAAAAACAACCTGGCATTTTGGTAATTATTAAGTAAGTGGTTTCCAAAAAATGCATCCTTGTATGGATACTACAAGTGGATGTGGCTCTAGTATAGATGTACCTAATGGTAACACTCTAAAACGAAGCATTGATCTAGACTCAAATAGGAACTGGTGCACAACAATGGGCCTTGTGGCACACCTAGTTTAACACTCTCGAGGGAAATGTTTGGTTAATCACAAGCTTTTTATGTACCATTATGAACAATATATTAAAAATGTAATTATTATTAAAGGAGAGTAAGGAAATATGTAAGAATGATTTTTTAAGACATAAAATCCCTTTATAATTATAAGATTTTTAAAAGTAACGTGTTTATCACTAAGGTTTTATTCTTCTAGAAAAAATAGTGGGAAATATGAGGAACTATGTAAATGATGAGTGCAACGGATGATGCACTGACAACATTCTTATGCAAGTGATAATGGAAAACATCATGAGGATGATGAATTAACTAAATTGAGTTATTAATAATTAATTGAATCAAGTCAATAGATTGTATTCACCTCAAATATAAAATCTTTCCATTGAGTCCTAAATATATAATTGACCACCTTCTTCCAGTGGATCTACCGGCCCATTGATTGTTGAACAATGGATAAGACCTATAGAAAAGTTTATTTATATACTCCTTGGTATGGATTTATAGAAAGTCACTCTAGAAGTATATCTCTTAAAAGGAGAAGCTTATTAGTTCTAGACACCGATTAAAAATAAAAAACCAAGAATGTAGATTGATGCTATGGAGTGGGAAGAGTTTAGGGGAATATTTTTTAATAAATATTTTCCTTGTTTAATGAGAACAAAAATGGATGAGGAATTCCTATAGCTAAAGAAGAAGGAAAATTAATCAGTTGGAGTTTATGAAATGAAATTTAAAAGACATTATCAATACACCTCAATATTTTTTATGGTTTATAAGGTAAAGTTTGATTGATTCTTTAGTTGACTGAGACCCTATCTGTGTAGGGATATTGAAAATAAAGACTATGAAATCTATGAGGAGATTGTACAGGGTGATATGAAGGTTTAATTAGAGTTTGAAGAGACTCAATGGTCACATAGGTCAAATGATAAGAAGAAATAAATAAATCCAAACTCAGGGAAGAACATTGATCATGGAAGAGTAGTAAAGAAAGTGAAATATCCCATGTGAAAAAAATGTGGGAATAAACATTAGTGGAATTGATTAATTGGGAGTGAAAAGTGATACAAGTGTAAAAGATATGTTCATATAGGTTGAAACATTCATAGTGAGGTAAAGTATCAACTTTTCAAAACTAACGACAAAGGGAATATGATGTAGGCCTAGCTGAACATTCAATGCTTCAAATGCGGAAAACTTGGGCATTTTTTCAATCAATGTCCAAATCAGAAGGTAATTAAGGGAAACCACCATCATCCTCAGCATAGGACAAGAGATAAAGGTTGATCATTTTTCTATCATGATGGATGAATTACAAGCTATGAATGTTGTGGTGGATGGTACACTCATTGTTCTCTCAAAGCTAGAAAGTACTTTGTTTGATTATGGTTATATTCATTCCTTTATTTCATCAAAGTTTTCAAATAATATAGAATCAATCCTTGAACTAATAGAAGTAGAGTTATTATTCAAAACTCCAGGAGGAATTATCCTAGTATCAAAAGTGTATAGAAACTCTAGTATTAACTTTGGTGAGTACAATCACATCAATAATCTAGTAGTCATTCCCATGGTGAAATTCAACACTATACTAGGGATAGACTATCTATCAAAATATAATTATACGATCAAATCTAGAATCATGAAAATTTAAATAGTCTTGAATGTAAAACCTATAATTATTTTCAATGGAGAGGTATCCCAACCTGATATTCTTCTAGAATCACCTCCCATTTCCTTCTTTATGGAGATGATAGGTGAAGTGGGAGAATGAAATGAAATTATAATGATGGGGAATATCCTTGTCATTCTGGGATACATTGTGGTATATTCTAAAGAGTTACTTAGACCTCCCCCAGAAAGAGAGGTACATTTATCCATTTAACTCATACCTAGATCCAAGCTGATATCAAATACCCCATATTGAATAGAAAATATGGAATTAGAGGAATTAAATAAACAAATTCAAGATATTTTGGAGAATGGATTTATCTGACCACGTGTGTCTCCTTGAGATGCACATGTTCTCTTTGGGAAGAAGAAGGATGGGTCAATGTGTCTTTGCATTGATTATATAGAACTTAATGGGGTCAAAGTAAAGAATAATTACCCTCTCTCAATAATTGATTATTTATTTGATCGGATTTTTGGGGTTTAATTCTTCTCCAAGATTAAACTTTGAACTGGGTATCATCAATTAATGTTGAAGAAAGAAGACATTCCAAAGATTGAATTTTAGAAAAGATGTGGGAATTATGAGTTTTTTGTCATTACCATTGTATTGACTAGTTATCCTTCTATATTTATGGATTTTATGAATAGATCCTTTAAGGAATAACTTGATAAATTTTTGGTATTTTGAATTAATGATATTCTGATATATTCTAAAAGTCATGAGGATCATGAGGATCATCTCAGGGTTATTTCGGTAACAATGAGGAAGGAGAATATTTTTTGGAAAAATCATTAAATGTGAATTCTGGTTACAAAAAGTTGTGTTATTGGGGTACATTGTAACCAAATAAGGAATCTTAATTGAACCTGTGAAAACAATCACTATTGAGAAGTGGAATCATCCTACAATGGAAACTGAGATTCGTAGTCTCCTTGGTTTAGTAGGATATTATAGGTTGTTTGTTAAAATAAATCATGAATTTACAATCCACTAACCAAGTTAACTTGAAGAGGGACTAATTTCATCTGAAAAAAGGAGTGTGAAGAAAGATTCATAATTTAATAGGATATTGGTCATTTCACGTGTGTTAACTCTTCCTATATCGAAGAAGGATTTTTTGTTTATAGAGATGAATCTCTGAAAGGTCTTGGGTGCATCCTCATGAAAAATGACAAGGTGATTACTTATAAATCTTGATAGTTAAATCCCCATGAGCATAATTATCTTATGCATGAACAAGAGTTAGCTGTAGTTATTTTTTATTTCAAAATATGGTGTCACTATATTTATGGGGGTAAATGTGATATATACACATACCACTAATGTTTGAAGTATAGTTTCATGCAAAAGGAATTAAACATGAGACAAAGGATATGGTTGGAACTTCTTAAATACTATTATTTTTCAATTCATTATCACCCTAGAAGAGAAAAAAATTTACTGATTCATTAAGTATAAAATACCCTATTATGTTGGAAATGAAGAGGATTCTATGATATCCATTGATTAATAACCTAGTAATGTTATAAATGGTAATAGTAAGGGAACAGACATCATAAAACCTATCCCAAATTATTTTTCAACCATAATTACTCGATAAGATCAAGAAATCTCAAATAGAATATCATTTGTTATAGAAGAATATAGTGTCTTTCAAGAATGGGAAGTTTCCCAAGTTTAATATTAATCAAGAAGGTATACTGAAATTTCATAAAAGGTTATGTGTGACATCTATGATGAAGATAAAGAAGGACTTGATGGATGAATCTCATCGATCTATATTCACTATACATCCTAGAAGCACTAAAATGTCTATGGACCATTGTGATCATTATTGGTTGGATAATATGAAAAGATAGATTGTTGACTACACTATAAGGTTCTTGGTATGTCAGCAAGTAAAGGAAGAGTGAAACATACTAAAGGGGTATTGCAACCACTTCCCATACCAACATGGAAGTGGGATAATATCTCTATGGTATTTATCACTGGTCTCCCAAAACCATCCAACGGAAACCAAGTAATATGGGTTATAGTGGATCGACTCACAAAGAATGCCCATTTTATCACTATTCATGAAGATTTCTCTCTTAATCAACTTGCCATGATATATGTAAAGGAAGTGTTGTAGTTGCAAGGGGTTCCATATTATATCATTTTTTATCATGATCCAAGGTTTAATTATAAATTCTGGTTAAGTATTCTACATTTTTTGAATACTGAATTGAATTTTAGTATGACATATCACCCCTAAACTGATGGAAAATATGAAAGGATTATTCAGAAACACAAGGGCATGATAAAAACATGCTCAATGGAATTTAAATTTGGAGGCGTTCAACACATCCCATTAGTTGGGTTCTCATAAAAAATAGCTTACACTCAAGTATTCAAATGGAACCATATAAAGATTTATTTGGGAAGTGATGTAGAACTCTTAATTATTGGTATGAAGTTGGTGAGAGGAAATTGCTTGGGCCTTATCTTATGAAATAGATGATAAAAAAGGTCCATTTCATCCAACAACATACAAAGGTTTCATAGATTCTATTTAAGGTCTATGCTAACAATCATTGAAGGGACTTGGATTTTGATTTAGGGGACAAATTTATCCTTCTAATGTCACCATATAAGAGACCCATGTGATTTGGAAAGAAATGGAAGATTAGCCCTAGGTATATTTTCCCCTTTGAAATCCTTGATTGTGTAAGAGAAGTTGCATATCGGTTAGCACTTCCACCAAATATTTCTCAAGTTTATTATGTATTTTATGTATCTCTCTTGAGGATATACATACCTGATCCCTCACATGTACTAAATCTTTAGGTGGTACAACTAGAACTTGATCTCTCTTCTGAGGAGAATTTGATGGAGATTTTGGATCGTGGAGAAAAGGTTCTATGAAAAAAGACTACCCACCTCATCAAAGTATTACAGAGAAACCATAAATATGAAGAAGAAATGTGGGAACTATAGGAATTAATGATATAGAAGTACCTTCACATTTTCTCAGCTAAGAGAATGAGTTAAGATTTCAGGGTTGAAATTTAAGGGGGGAAGAATGTAATGACATAGACTTTTTAAATTATATTTTATTCCTAAATAAATGTTTTTTACATATTATATAATATTATAAATGTCTAAAATAAATAGAAACCAAAAAAAATTATCTTATTAATAATGATAATTATATTAGTCTACTATTAAACTATTGACACCAAAAAACACATCAACAAAATCTTCCAAATGCTTCCATAAATGATCTAAGAGCATAGAAAGTTTTACAAACTTCAATTTTATTAGTCATAGATCCCAAAAAAAGTTATAGATTAGGAGTTATGGATATTTGAAGTTGGGATATAAAACTAGTTCGCAGAGCCCATTCGCGAAGCTCCCTCTGTGATCACAGAGCAGGGGAACTTGATCGGAAGCGTCGCACCACAGAGGGGATGGATTGACCTTTGTGATCCCAGAGAACTTGACTGAATCCTTCGTGAGTTCCATGAAGAGAGATTCACACCAAGGAGGGGATGATGGTCAGCTCTATGGTTACGATGAACTTGATGCAATCTACGTCCGATTGTAGAGCGCCACATAGCTTCGCACTGATCTGACTCTCTTTCGCACATCCCCTTGCCTATAAATATCTGAATCACCCCCCCCCCTCCACTCCCTTCATACGGATGGTTATTCCACCCCTTTGAGTGGCTGATCTCCCATTTTGTAGAGCTCTCGATCTCTTCTAAGTGATGCCCTTCTCAAAGGGCTCTTCCCTTTATGAAGAAGGGAGATCCTTCGAGTTGCTCGAGGATCTGTGAAGCCCCTTTGCTCTGTGAGATCCTCAAATCATTGAATCCCTTTGTTCTTCAAGACCCTGAGATCCATGAATCCCCTTTTCTCTGTGAGAACCTATGCTCTGTGAGGCCCCATGATTTGCGAGACCCCATGCTCCGTGATCATCTTTCCTTCACGAAACTACTTTGAGAGACCCCATGCTTCACGAGCACCATTCCTCCGTGAAGCTTCTTTGTGAAGACATATCCTTTGCGAAGATCCTACCTTCGCACCCACCAGTCCATATCATAGGGGATGATACCCCACACCATTGCTCAGTATTTGTGTCGGGTTGTGGTCCCAGCCCTCCTATTTGGTCCCTTCGCTTTCATCACTGACCCCCATGAAAATAGAGAGTTTCACCGTGAACTTCTCAGGTTGGGACATTGTCATTTTCCACTGAACCCGTACACGCACCCACCTTACACCTGTGGAATACCATTATTCGTGATACTCCTCCATACCCCATGAAATACCTAGATTCGATATATTCCTCTTAGTCCCTTTCACATGTCGTGATTTGAGGATATCATCTTCAATTCTCTAAGTACCTTGAGTCAAACCATTACTCAAGAAACTCCTCCAAACCCTATCACTTGGCACTTATGCCAGGTTGAACCAGTAAGGGATGCTCTTGCGTAAGTCCCAAAACCATCTATTTCTAAGTGCCCTATGGCTAATAGTCTTATCTATACAACTTTAAACGGTATTACACCCTATGTGATAAACATAGGATGCCTCTTTCTCCAAGTAAGATATGACTTATGCACCAAGCATAGGATGCCAATAGTCCTCTCTACATGACTATAAACTGTAGTACACCCTATGTGACAAACATAGAATGAATCTTTTTCCATGTAAGAGATGCCTTATTCACGAATAATAGGATTCCAATAGTCTTCTCTACATGACTATAAAATTTAGTACATCCTACATGAAAAACATATGATGCCTCTTGCTCCAAATAAGATATTACTTATGCACCAAGCAAAAGATGCCAATAGGCCTCTCTGCATGAATATAAATTGTAGTACACCCTATGTGAAAAGCATAGGATGCCTCATTCTACACGTAAGAGATGCAAGCATAGGATGTCAATAATCCTCTCTATATGACAATAAACTGTAGTACACCTTATGTGACAAACATAGGATGCCTCTTGCTCCAAACAAGAGATGCCGTATGCGACAATCATAAGACACCAACAATCCTCTCTACATGACTTTAAACTGTAGTATACCCTATGTGAAAAAGATAGGATGCCTCTTTCTCCAAACAAGAGAAGCCTTATTCTCCAAGCATAAGATGCGAACAGTCCTATCTACATGACTTTAAACTATAGTACACCATATGTGACAAACATAGGATGCCTCTTTCTCTAAACAAGAGATTCCTTATGTTCCAAGCATAAGATTCCAACAGTCCTATCTAGATGACTTTAAACTGCAGTACACCCTATGTGACAAACATAGGATGCCTCTTGCTCCAAAAAAGATATGCCTTATGCTCCAAAAATAATATGCCAATAGTCCTCTCTACCTGACATTAAACTATAGTACACCCTACGTGATAACATAGGATGCCTCTTTCTCCATTAAACAAGATGCATTATGCACCAAGCATAATACGCCAACAGTCATCTCTACATGACTTTAAACTGTAGAATTACCTATAATTCAATAAAAAGATGCCACTTGTTCTAAATAATACATGCCTTATGTGAAAATCATAGGATGCATCATGCCATGATTACAGTGGTGTAATTTCAAGAGAGTTGGAATCCATTCAAACATTCCATCATTCCACCTCATGCTTTGCATGTGATTCATTCAGATCTTAATCCTCCTTCATGTTTGAAGGAACCCCCTAATGGCCTGAACCCATGTCGCCTCAGCTCACATACCGTCCTAGGATAATGCCCCAGAAGACTTTGGACGGCGCATCAAGTCAGGTCATGTGTTTCGAACATGGTCAACAGTTGACCCTCGGTTGTTTGTCCCCATTTTAGACTAATGCGATATGGATGCTATGTTTTGAACATGGTCAATAGTTATCCTCCATCATCACACCACCCTCACCACATTCTGAATGTTGGGCATGTGATTCACATTTTTCATCTCCCTTTGTTTGGACTGATTCCAATGCCCTTGGCGTTATCCCACTTGTGCACTAGAGCATAGGTGTAAGACTCAATTATATCCCTCAACCCACCAGTATGTTGGGATTCCCTCATGGACAGACATGAGGAAGGCATTATGGTTAGCTTCCATGCGTAATCCTCATTCACCATTGCCGCTCCATAGCAGCACTCGAGCAGCTTCCATGTGTAAGCCCCATTCACCATTGCCGCTCTATAGCGGCACCCAGGCAGCTTCCATGCATAATCCCCATTCACCATTGCCTCTCCATAGCGGCACTCGGGAAGCTTCCATGCGTAATCGCCATCCACCATTGGCACTCATTAGCTACACCTGGGCAGCTTCCATGCGTAAGCTCCATCCACCATTACTGCTCCTTAGCGGCACCTGGGAAAGTTCCATGTTTAATCCCCTTTCACTATTCTCGCTCCTTATTGGCACTCAGGTAGTTTCCATGTGTAAGCCCAAACCACCATTGTTCATCCATAGTGGCACCCAGGAAGCATCCATGCGTAATCCCCATGCACCATTTCCACTCCTTAGCGGCACCCGGGCTGCCTTAGTGTGTAATCTCCATTCCCTAATTCCGAACTACATGGAAATTGATCCCTATCTCCTAGACAATGTATGTAGGAAACCTCTCGGAGGTTCAATCCCAACACATACTTGGCCCAATCACTTAATGTCGGTTCACTCTCCTCCTGTATGACATTAAATTGTATTCATTCCCCATCCAAACTACATGGACTTTAATCCCTGTCTCGTAAACAGGGTACGTAGGAAGCCTTCCTGAGGTTCAATCCCAATACCCATCTATCCCAACCACTTCATGTCAGTTCACCTCATCCTGCATGACGTTAAACTGTATGCCCCCTTTTCATCCAACATGATGATAAACTGTACTCATTCGAACAACACAGGGTTTGATCCCTGTCTCCTAGACAGGGTACATAGGAAGCCTCAATCAGGTTCAACCCCATCCAGCAGTAAGCTATTGTCATCCCATCCAGTGGTAAGCCATTGTCATCCCATCCAGTGGTAATCCTTTGTGATATCCATCTAGCAGTAACACATTGTAAACCCATCCAACAATAATTCATTGTGATCCCATCCAATGGTAAGTCATTTCACCCCGTCCAACGGTAAGTAGTTGTGACCCCATCTAGCGGTAAGCCGTTGTGATCCCATCCAGTGGTAAGTCGTTTCACCCCATCCAGCAGTAAGCCATTGTGACCCCATCTAGCAATAAGTCATTGCACCCCATCCATCGGTCAGTCGTTGTGATCCCATCCAGCAGTAAGTCGTTGCACCCCATTGAGCAGTACGCATTTGTGACCCCATCCAGTGGTAAACCGTTGTGATCTCATCCAATATTAAGCCATTGAACCCCATCTAGTAGTAATCCATTATGACCCCATCCAATGGCAAGCCGTTGTGATCCCATCTAGTGGTTATCTGTTTCACCCCATCCAACAGTAAGCTATTGTGACCCCATCCAGTGGTAAGTTGTTTCACCACAACCAATGGTAATCTATTTTAGTTTGCAATCAACAGTAATCTGTTTTAGTCCCCTCTATTTGTACCCACATCTCTGGTTCATCCTAGTGGCGTTAGGCCAACTATCAAGCTGCTAACCATGTGTAAGTCCCAGCATATCATCGGGTCGTTGTCCTATGCGTATACCCCAATTCTATGCCCCCATCCTGAACTATATGGACTTGTATTCCCTTCCACAGGTATATGTACGAAGACTCCATGATGTTCAATCTCATCACCCATGTCCCATTGTGGCCACTCTCCCTTGAGCCTATGTGTTTTGGGGATGTCATGCTCCAACCCGAGGGTTCCACTTCCTCCAATTCCCATCCATGCATCCATTCTCATAGGCTGCCTCCTTAGGTGTCCCATCGCACCCACCAAACTACATGTACTTTTATTCCCTTCCATGGGGATACGTAGGAAATCTCTTAGAGGCACAATCCCAACATCAACATCATCCTTTTGTTTGTTCAATATCATTCTCCACCCACTTCATTCAACCTTACATCATCCATATTAATTCCTAACTGGGCTGCCACATCTTAGGGAGATCATTTCATCCATATCATCATCACTCCTTGCGGTGAACAGGAAGCTAACCACGTGTAAGCCCCACACAATCCGTAATCATCCAAACAATAGTGTTTCTCTTGCAATGGGCCGCTATCCATCCATAATCCCCAACATGTATCTAGGTCATTGTACTTTTTGTACACCCTGATTTCAAGCCTCACCCATTCAAACTAAATGGGATTTGATCCCTCTCTCCTAGATAGGGTACATAGGAAACCTCCCTGAGGTTCAATCCCAGTGAATAGTAAACCTTGGTGTCCCCATTTTTGGGGTGAATTTTCCCTGATCCACCCTTAGTAGTGTCCATATCAGCCTTCAAGATGTGATTTCTTCCTTCTATGGCACACACCACCTCGGGTCCGCTCACATTAGTGTTCTGATCCATCAACCTAGTAAACACTCTTGGTGCTCCCTCCTAGGTATGTACCAATATGATCTGCCTCCATGGTGATTTTTTATCACTCTCATACCATCTCTGTAAGATGTTAATCTCGTTCCCTACCTCATGTTAAACATGAGATGTCTGAGGAAAACCTCGGAAACTATTCCTTTGGCATAACCATACCCACAAGATGTTAAACTCATAATATACCCCATGTTAAACATGGTAAGCTATGGAAAACCTCATATACATGCCTCCAAAATAAGATACCCTGTGACTGATATGGGATGTATTGGGTTTTTTTCCCTTAAGATTACCTCTTAAGAGTATGAATACAGGTTTCCCAAAGTTCATGCATCTAGAGATGCCCCGACATGCCTGATGTTACTATCTACTCTGACCAAAGGTTTCTTTCCTATCAAGACCCCTTGGAATTCCTAAACATAAGTAGCATAATTAACCAAAATCCAAAATTATATGGAACTGGGAATGAGATTCATGAACAATGTCTTAATCTTTAAGAGAGACTCGAACTAGGTAATGAGTTCCGAGGATGAATCCACAAAAGGAGGAACCAACATCCCATCATCCCATTTCAATTAAGGAGAAAATTTCCCTGAATAATCGATGGATTCCACCCACCTTTGGGAAGTGGGAATATGGGGAAACAGATCAGCGCATCCTCGACAGACGGATGCGCACCCCAATGAATGAATCGAAAACAAAAACTAATTAAAATTCCAAACATTACAACTGGACACAAAATATAAAATAGAATAGTTAAAATGGGAAAGTATGGATCACCCCAATCTACTAGAATCCTCGGCCCCATTGTAAATTCTATAGTAATGAAAAAAAATATTTTTAAACCAATCAAAATCTTAAGAAATAAAAATATTACCTAAGGGTGAAATTGTAGTGAATTTTTGTGTGAAACAATGAAGTTGTATTATAGGGTATAAAGGGAAATGTGACCATTGAGATTCGACTGTTATATGGCCATTGGTCAATATGATTGTTTTACACTATACCCTTGGTTTAAAATTTTACCATTATATTTAGTGTTTATAAGTAGTAATGACAATGTATAATTGATACAAAAAGGTGGATGGACTCAATTAGTAGAGTCGTGTCATTTGAGGCCCATTTTTCAAAACATGGGAAGAAGGTATCATTATTGGGGTTTGTCCTTAACTAATCCCAAGATAAGATTCAACGAGTTAAGATTGAATGAAATTTCCTATGATAGAATTTCAAGTTAGTGTATATTACCACTCAATAAATTTTTTTCTAGCCACCCCATAATACTACCTGCATTGCATACCTTACCCTTAGGGCGTATACGGGTGTAATAAGGGGCTACGTGTCTAGTCCTTAGTTACTTAAAGAGTAATTTCTTTGTATAAATAAATTTATTATTCCATAAATTCTTTTTAATAATTGTTTTTATTAATAAAATATGAGTTTAATTAAGATGAATTTGATAATTTTATTTTTGGATGTAAATAAAACATAACTGTAATTTTTTTAGAAGATGTATACACTTTTATAATAAAATCTATTATTTTGAATAATACTTGATTTAATAAAATATTCTTTTAAAACACACTTATCAAAATATAAATTATAAAATAATTTTATAATATCCTCGTAAATTTTTTATAAATGTCATAAATTTGACTTTTCCTTAAAAATGATATTTTTAAATAAATAAGTATTTTTATATTTAAAAGTTAAAATTATTATATTTAGAGAATTTTTTTGATAAAATAACCATCATATTTTAAATCATCACATCAAAATTAGGCTAGGTTTAATTAATTAAAATTTTCTAAAATACTTTATTTTCTCATGAATAATAAAAAATACAGTTTTAGGTTTTTGGTATATTTTATGACTTCACATATATTTCATAATGATTTAATAATTAATTAAATAAAAAAAAGTACCAAAAATATTTTATTTTATTAATATTAATTGTTCTGAAATATTTTAATAAATTTCTAAAACTATAAACAACTTTCTAATGTCTAAAAATGAAAACTTTATTTTTTTAAACGTTACTTTGTGGAATTTTTACTCTTCCATGCCAAAAGAACTATTAAAAAATCTGGTTATTTTAGATTAAAATAACTTAAAATATAACACTAATTTCCAAATCCAAGAGAAAAAAATGGGTAATCAAATGGTTTTTCATTTTCCACAACCTAGATTTCCAAGACCTATATTTGAAATTATTGAAAAATTATTCCACTTTTCCTATAAATACCCACCAATTTCACCATTCCACTACACTATCAGTCCATATTCCATGAATTTATGGTTATTTTACCTCCCAAGGAGTCCCCCCAATGTGTCCTTAATCCCTCAAGTTTCCATTCCTCAAGATCTAAGAGTAACTCTTTAAGGTAAGGGAATTGTCTTTCCTTTCTCTTCATTTCAAGATACTCTTTTTGTATATGTATTATAAATATTATGGTTATTCTATTTTAATAACCTTTTGATTATTCCCTTACTTCTCAATTATTTTTTATCAATGATATACCCATGTCCTTTCTCAATTTACCCTTTTCTAAAACCATGTTTTATACCCATCATGATGTCAATTTTACTTCTCAAAATTATTATATTCTCCTTAAAAATTTATCTTTTATTTTCTTTGTTTGGAAACTCAAAACTTTTTCTTTTATATGGTTATTCACCTATATATAAAAATGATTTATTTGATTTAGTTATTTATACATAATATACCCACATTCCATTTTAGTGGGCTAAAAATTCAGTAATGATCATGTCTTTAATCACTTTTGTATGCCTTGATTTTGATAAGAAACTCGTTATTTATTCTCCATGGGTTATTAATGAAATTATTTATTATTATCTATGTGGTTCACATTAATTAAGGCATATGAAGGGTGCACCTTTATAGTTCTCCAATTCATTGGGTAAAGAATTTAATATCTAGAGATTAAATTTTTTACGATACCTTGGTAAATAACCTTGATAATTTTAATTTATGACACTTTGGTGACAAACCTTGGTGATATACTTGTTAATGTATCATTTAAATGTTGTATCCACATTTACATGTTATGATTCATGTTATTTTTATTATGATATTCATCTTGGTTACTCTTTATTATTATGCCTCAAGTAATTTTTTATATTTCCCTTGATCACATGTTATAAGTCCCTATTGCTTATTCCCTTATCGGGCTACATTCTCACCCTTTTCCTTTGATGTATGTCCTCAAGATATGAGATGCAGTAAATTTAATTATGGTGAACCCATGGAGATATATTTTAAGTGGATTTAGAATAATTTTTTATGTATTCATGTGTTATGTACCTTATTTCTAAGAAAACAATCTTTAAAAGAACCTCTATCTATACCATGTAATGAAAAGTTATGTAATAAAAGGCATGATACCATACCAAGTCCCTAAACTTAGTAGATAGGTAAATTTAAATATATTTCCCATACAATTCATTCAAATGAACCTCAATAACAAGTCTTTGACTTAGTAAATATTTTTTTACCACAAATAAAAACTTGGATTTAGTCACAAGAGTGAGGTAGCTAGGAACCTTTTCCACACCTAGAACCCGAATTTCAATGATCCTACCCCTATCAACCCAAGAAATAGAACCAATTTAGGGAGTGTTGACACCCTTAAGGCTGAGTAACCCCTCTGATACAAAACTATAATAGACCATCCCAGGATAACCAGACCATTCACCCAAGTCAACCCATTATTGGGTGGGGTATAACAAAGATATTAATAAAAGTCTTGAATATAAGAAAAAAAGATATACAAACAGAGTGAAAATTAGAAAAAAAAGGGAGATACAACTAATCCAAACAAGCTAAATCATGACGTATGAAAATTATAGACTATCAAGTCTCCATTTGACCAACTACCACATCCCAAAAGCATCCCAAACCAAAATAGTGACATAAATAGAATCCATCATGGCACATAATACTCTTCCCTTTACCTATGTCCTCAAAAAAGGTCTATATCCACCCAAAGTCAGACATAGGGTGTGATAAATAGAGACTAGTAGGAAACCAACAAGAAAACTATACAATTTTTAATATCATGAATTCATAATTTTTAGCTTAAAAATAGTTTTACAATAATTTTTAAAAATTAAATAATTTGAAAACATTTCTTAAACATTCCATAGGTTTTCCAAAAATTGAATATCATGTTTTCCAAATCCATAAACATGCCAATAATAAAGAGACTCTGGTAAACATACTAAATATAAATATACATATGATCCAACATCCATGAAATAATCAATAATGCAATAAACAACCAGAACCAACATTGTACCTATTATATAGGATCTAGCCTATGGTACAATATGTATTAGGCCCTCACAAGCCTACAAAGGCATAAGGTTGGTTCCAAATAATATCAAGTCTTACCACATCCCATCAATATACAAGAGGTTCCCTCCTTGTGGTGTCACGCACACTAATTCTACTCATGTCTCTTTATCAATGCACCAAAGTTTCCCATTATGCAGTGTTTGTCCATTATTATTTTAAAAACTATACTCACATTTTTTTATAAAACCTTTTCAAAGACAAGACAATCCACTTATGGGTTTGAAAATCCATTTTTCTCCAAATCAAAAAAATTCCATTTTCAAAGAAAAAACCCTTTAAAACATGAACTGGTTCCCTTTTTAATTTTAGCACATGAAATTCTATTTCAAATCTCAAGGAGTCAATAAGAACAATAAGAAATTCAAGAAATTAGAATTCTTGAATAGATCTACCTACATCAGGATGTAAAAAACCTAACCGCCTTTGACAATGGGGATTTTAAATCACAATATCTTCCTTTGATAGAAAAGGAACACCAATAAACTAAAAAGGATTGATAGAAAACCCTATCTGATTACAAAACCATAGACAAACCATATTTTTAACCAAAATCAATGAATAACTAGAAGAAACTCTTACCTGGAGAGGATAAATCCAACCACAATAGCAATAAATCACTAAATGAATCGATCTGGATAGAAAGGATTTTCCCTAAATCACCTATAGAGCTCTCTAGGTTGATCGAGGAAGGCCATATAGAAAAATAATGAAACATATAGGTAGTAAGGTGGCCTAAAAATTCAAAATTGAAACATTTACATGGCGTGTAACCCATTTACATGTCATCTAATCCTCAGGGTCCGTATATGCTTAAAAACTCATCACTATTTAATTAAAAATTGAATTTTTATACATATATGGGGTTTACCTATTACACGGTGTGTAAACCATCCACACAATGTACTCAGTTCATGGATTCTTCCTAGAATCCATTATATGGCGTGTAAGTGCCCAAAAATTAGAAAAAAATAGGTTTTTATGTTGAAAATTACAACAAATCTATGACTTCACCATTATAGATATCCACCCAATTTCACAGCAAACAATACTCACCCAATGTATAAGGAAACGAAAAACAAAGATTAGAACATACCTAACAGAAAGTTAAGAGGTCATAAATGGAGGTACAAGGAATGGTTGGTGGTAAAAGGTTTTATACCAAATGAAGGTGTGGATTCCATTGAAATTTTCTCACCAGTAGAAAATATTACCACCATCCAGGTGGCTCTTAGTATTATTTCATCAAAATACTTATACCAAGAGTGTCTTCATGTCAAGACAACTTTCCTTCATGGATATATGGAGGAGTACATCTATATATAGTATCCAGAGGGATACATTGAGTTAAGGAATGAATCTCAGTGTTCAAACTCTATAAGATCTTATATTTATTAAATTAGAAACCTATGCAATACAATAAAAAGTTTTATTCATTTATGACTAAAAAATTGTGGTAGGGATCAATGTTTCAATATAAAGTCTTTTGGTGATGAATACATTATACTGATTATATATGTGGATGAAATGCTCATTGAAGGATCATGTGTGTAGAGGATTTATGAGCTAAAATGGTTTATGGATGAGGATTTGAAGATGAAAGATCCTAGAGAAACTGACAATATTTTGGGGATGAATATCAATAGAGACCATGCAGTTGGAACCTTGATGTTACAAACATTGGAAAGGTTCTAACAATATTTAGTATGCTGGAAGAAATGCCTGTATTTATTCCCCTGGTGATCTATTTCAAATTAAAAAAGGATAAATCACTCAAGAAGATATAAATGGTTGAGTACATGAAAAAGGTTTCATATGAAACATCTTTTGGAAGCCTGATGTATTTTATGGTCTGTACTTGACCTTACATTTCTTGTACAATGAGAGTCTTTATCAGGTACATGGTTAACCTTAGAAAGAAACATTGGGAAGATATGAAGTGGATATGGAGATGCATGAAAGGGATCAAGGAATTATCTTTGTTCTTTGGGAAATTAAATTCTTTACAGGGGCGGATCAAGATTCAAGTGTGAGATTATTATATTTTTATATCCTGGTCTATTTGGATGATGTTGGGTCAAATTCTAGTGTCATATACTGCACACTAGACTGCAACTCTCACTACTCAAGTTCCATGGTGATCTCATTGGGGGTTTTTGGGGGAAACATGCCCCTTCTCCAAGGGTTTAAGGGCCAAAGGTCCTTAGCCCAAATTTTAGGGAACTATATCTACTTTGACCGACTATAGAGGAGCTGATCAAGAAACACTAATAGGTAACCATATCAGTGAGGACTTTGGGATGATTCCTATAGAATCTTAGACTTTGGAGATAATGGTACTATAGCTCCAGGGACTTTCAACCAATGACCATTGTAGTAGCTTGTACTTGGGTGGTTGCCGCACTACAGTACTGCAGACTTCTAGACACCATTCACTATAGCATGTTGGACTTACTATGTGGTTAGTGGCATAATGTTTCATCTTATTTATTATCTCATTCGAGCAAGGGATTTGGTGTGTGTGAAACTCTGAAACCTCCCAATACATATTATCATAAATTATACTGAAGTGATTATACATCTCTTTGGGAAGAGGGATTATTCTTGAACCATGTAAATTATTGTGTGTGTGTTCTTATTATTCTTATTATTTTATTTATATCTTTTATTCCTTTGAAAACCTATATAGCTGTGAATCATGGAATTTTTACAACAACCGGTATCAAAGGTTGAGTTCAGAATTCCTAAATTAAATGTTGTCTATGAAAGAATGAAAGGTGAAGATTGATCACCTTGATAGAACTATATTCAGTTACTGGAGGATGAAAATCAAGGATTACCTTTATCATAAAAATATTCACTTGACGCTTCTGGGTGTAAAACCAATCAAAATAGAGGATACAAAGTGGGAGCTACTTGACCGATGGGTTCTAGGAGTTGTGCACCTTGCATTGGAAAGAAACATGGCATTTAACATCAGAAAGGATAAGATAATAGCTAGGATGATGACATCTCTCGTGAATATTTATGAGAAACCTTAAAACATTCTACAAAGTGTATCTGATGTGATGATTTTTGAATTTGAAAATTATTTAATGGAATATTTTTGCAAATCACATCAAAAAATTCAACACCATCACAAGTCAGTTGACATCAGTGGGAATTATGCTTGATGATGAGTTATTTGAACTGGTTTTGTTGTCTTCATTACCCAAAAGTTGGGAAGAAACTATAACAGTGGTGAGCAGTTATTTTGAGAATACCAAGATGGTTCTGAAAATGTGTGGGACCTAATCCTTAGTGATGATATTTGAAGAATATAATCGAGAAGATTATCTGGTTCTACTTTGAATTAGGATGGAAGAGAAAGATATCCACAATGAGATAATTGTAGAGGATGATCAAATTCAAGAGGAAATAGTTGATATAAGTCCGTGGGGGTTAGTCTTACCTATTTTATTTTACATAAGAAAGGATATTTTACTAAGGAGTTCATAAAAAAATGAAAGGCACTTGAAACTAATGCAGCAACCACGGTGGATGAAGGAACTGATTATGTGTGGCTACTGATCATGGATATCCCTATAAATTTTTGGATTTTCGACTCAAGAGAATCTTTTCATTTCACATGGGAGAAGGTTTTCTTGAAAAAATATGTTTATGGAAATTTTTCATGGAGCATCTTGCTGATGATGAACCCATTAAAATCATGGGGAAGGGTGATAAACAATTTATAAGTAATAATGGGAGTTTTCTGGTTCTAGAAAACATGAGGTATATCCCTGGTTTAAGAAGAAATATTATTTCTTTAGGGTATCTTTATGATGAGGTTTTTCATACCATGTTCATTATTGGTTCATGGAAGATCTCCAAGGGAGATATGGCCATAGCTCAGGGTGAAAATAATGATATCCTGTACAGCATAACAAAAACATGCATGGACATGCTTGCATCAATAAATTCTATTGAGGATTGAAAACTATGGCACTACAAGCTAGGCCACATGAGTTATAAGGGGACAATGTTATTTGAAAAAAAATTAATTTTACTGAAGCTAAAGGTAGTGGATTTTGGCCTATGTGTAGATTGCATATTTAGAACGTAGAAGGTATATTTTGTAAAAGGATAAAGAATACTTAAGGCTGGGAAGCTAGATCTGACATGCACTAATGTTTGGGGGCCTGCACCAGTACATTCCCTTGGAGGATCATAATATTATGTGACATTTTTCTATGAATCAACAAGGAAGGTATAGGTTTAATTTCTGAAAATAAAATCCAATGTGTTTAAGGAATTTCAGAAGTGGAAGTATGTAGTGGAAAATTAGTAGGGAACTATGCTGAAATGTTTGAGGTCTAAAAAAAAGTATAGATTATGGAAATAAATATTTTATATAATTTTGTTCTAATAATTTAATTTAGTGTAAGAATACTATTCCAGGTACACCACAACAGAAAGATGCAGTAGAAAGGATGAATAAGACACTGAATGAAAGTGTTAAGAGCATGAGGATACACTCGGGATTACCCAAAACCTTGTGGGTTGATGTAGTGAACATGACAACATATCTCATCAATAGGATCCCGTATTTATCTATGGTATAATTTATACTCTATGAGCTCTAGTCTGGTAAAAAATTAGGACCCTCATATTTATGAGTCTTTGGATCATTGACATATGTACATATTGATATTGATGCAAGGTTTTATTGTCTATGGTGCTGAGGATTTCGGTTTCTACATTTGGTATGGTCATTAAAAGATGATCAGTAGAAGCCAGAACATGATATTTAATAAATTTTTCACATATAAATAATTCCATGTATTTGAAGTTGAGAGTGGGAACAAAGAATCATACTTCTATGAGAAAGTGAAGCTTATAGGTGTACCTGAGCATGTGACATCAATCAAAGTGGATCTTACTCCTCAAATGGATTTTAGAAGATCAAAATCCTGAGAAGTATTATGTAAAGTCATTAACCATCCTTAAATTATTCTTTATTGACTGATGGTGGAGAACCAGACTGTTTTGAAGAAGAAATGCAGTTGAAGGAGTTGAGAAAGTGGGAGTTGGCTATAAATGAGAATATGTCTTCATTACATGACAATAATGCCTAGTATTTGACTCTTATTTCACAAGAAAAAATATAATTACAAAACAAATAGGTATATCAGGTCAAGGAAGAACAAAATGTAAAGAGTAGGTACAAGGCAAGGCTGGTGGTAAACAGTTTTCAATAGAAGGAAGGTGTATATTTAATTGAAATTTTATCATATGTAGTTATACTTACCATTATCTGGGTGGTTCTTATTATTGTTGCATCAAAAGACTTATACCTAGTGTAGCTTGATGTTAAAACTTCTTTTCTTCATGGAGATCTAGAGGAGGAAATCTATATACAATATCTAGAGGGATACGTTGAGTCAGGGAAGAAAGACCTGGTGTGAAAACTCTAAAAGAGATTATATGGGTTGAAGTTGGAACCCAGGGAGTGGAATAAAAAAATTATTCATTTATGAATACAAATGGTGTGGCCTAGATAAATGTTTCTACACTAAGTCTTTTGGTGATTAATACATTATAATTCTTATATATGTAGATGACATGCTTATTGAAGGATTATATATGAAGAGGATTTATGATTTGAAAGGGAAGTTGGATAAGGATTTCAAGTTGAAAAATCTTGGAGAAGTTTACAAGATTTTGGGGATGAAGATCAAGAGAGACTATGAAGTTAAAACCTTGATGTTATCACAAGCTGACTATATTGGAAACATTTTGAGAAGATTCAGTATACTAAAATAAAGTCCAATCTCTATTCTGCTGGTGATCCATTTCAAATTATCAAAGGAGCAATCACCAAATACGGAATAAATGGGTGAGTACATGGAAAATGGTTTATATGCATCATTTGTTGGAAGTCAAATGTATGTTAGGATCTGTACTCAACCTGACATTTCTCATGTTGTAGGATTTTTGAGCGGGTACATGGATAACCCTGAAAAGAAGCATTGGGAAGCTGTGAAGTTGATACTAAGATATATAAAGGGAGAAAGGAAGTATCTATGTGATTTTGGAAAGGAAATTAATTATAGGTATGGACTAGGCTTCAAGTGGGATATTGTTGGATTTGTGCATCTAGATATATTTAAGTGATGTTAGGTTGAATACTAGAAATCTATACTGCACATTATACTATAACTTTCGCTAGTTGAGCTCTGCAATGATCCCATTGGGGGTTGCAGTGGCAATGCACCCCTGCTCCGGGGGTCCAAGAGCCAAAGGCCCTCAACTCAAATTCTGGGGAACTATTGAAACTATGACCAACTATAGCAGAACTGAATAGGTGACACCTAAAGGGTATTGTATTAGTATATAATTTGGTTCAGTTACTATAACATCTCAAACTTTGAAGACAATATTATTATTGCTCTGCATACTTCTAGCCACTAGACATTGTAGTATCTTTGACTTGGGTTTCCACAACACTATATTGGTGAATACATTCAACCATTATTCACCATAGAACAGTGGACTTACTATGTTATTGGTGGAATAGTCTAGGACATACGTTATCTGGAAGACGGGAAAGTGGTTGGAAGATCAATAGATGGGCATATGCAACAACTGAAGGCTCACAAATAGGTAGGGGAGATGTGGTTCATCATCATCCTTATAGAATACTTCCTATTCAAGGTGATCCAGCACTGTGGGGTGGTTATGGTAGGTAGGGATAAGGTCTCACTTCAAAATTTAGGCATAGAGAGGATGCACAAGAGGTTAATATTTGTGGTGTTCTTCTTGGTAGGGGTCTACTCCCAGGCCATTCTGGGGAGACAACTCTAGAAGACCAAGTACCTTGTGGTCATTAGAGTGGTAGAGGTGAACATAGAGAGGGTTTTCCAATCCTCACACCACATGAATCTATGAGATACAGTTATGATCTTCAAGGAATATAGGAGGCCATATACAAATCACTTGGAAAACTTGGCAGGTCTATTGTGCAGCGAAGAGATGAAGGAGATAATCAGGGAGGCAGAGGTGACATGTAACCCAGGCATAGGGGACTTAAATATTTTATTGTGGGATGCATCATAGTTGGATGTAGTGAGATCCCTAAATGTATTAAAGGTGTTTAAGATGTTCCTCACACCTAATGTCTCACCCGGGGATGTAATGATCGACAAGATACTGTAGATTCATATTGAAAAAAATATATGTGAGACGATTGAGTAGGATTTGAAGGATGAGATCACATATTAGGTCATTAGAGCCTATATTATAAATAATAATGGTATTTTACATATAAGGAATAGTTAGGTGAGGCCCATATGGTACAATGACTACATTAAGGGGAACTTAACAGGGTACCCAGCTACGAGAATGAAAAGTATTATGCTTGGGAGGGAGACGTAGAGAAGCATGGTGTCTTGTCTTATGACACAACTAACTATAAGTAATCTAGATTGGGTGCTAACATCATACCTGAGTCTGAGGAGTGGTCATACCTAGGCATTAAGAACAACAATATCACCAAGATGGTGTTTGACAATGAGTACCCAGTTCCCAAAATGAATACTTTGTCATGTGAGCACATGATAAACTTCTTCCTCAAGCTAGAGGTTTATAAGGATCTTACTTTAGTTATATTCTCTATATGTTTATATAGAACTGGTGTAGATAAAATTATCATCCTCTAAAGGCTCTACTCTCAATCCAATAGAGGTGAGTTATTGAAAAAAGTATGAGTAATCAAGTCTCTAATTCCTTCTTATCATAAATAATTTTCTAAACAAACTCTTTTAAATCTTCTCTTATTTTTCTATAATAATTATATCCATATTTTATAAACCTCTCTATGACCACTTATTGATGAGATATTTCTAATTTCTCTCATCCAAAACATTTTCATAATTTTTTATTTTATCAAAATACAAGATTAAAAAAAATGTGTCATTTCTTTTAAATTCACTTATTAACCCAATCAATAACATTATTATTCATTTAGAGTATCTTCATAATAATAGTTAAATTCAACCATAATTTTTTTAATGAATATTAAATATTTATTAGTTTTACACTATCCTCTAAACTCTATTAAAAATTTTATTTTATTATGATAGTTTTATAAGACTTAAGTGAATTATGATATATTATTTTCAATTTATCCTTTTGTGAATATTGTCCAAACTTGGTGGCATGATTGTATATGAAATTTCATATCATGTAATATCATATCTATAAATCCAAAATGATAATTTATTAATTATTATGATCATTTTAATTGTATAAAATTAGAATGATTTTTATCATCTAAAATGTTTATAAGAAAAAAATATTTCTCAATTTGGAGCTATCATTTTGAATATATTGATGACTTCAACACCCTTAATTCTAAAATTGCATGAATAAAATACTATGAACCTAATGGATAATTCAAAATCATTAGATAGTAACCATCGACTGTTACCATTTCATTATTTTAAATTTTGAACCATAAACCTCATAACCTCAAGACATCTAACATAAGAAAATTTAAAATAATAAATGATAAATAAATTAAAATAAAATAATTAAAAGGTATAAAGATGTTTAAATAAACAAGATGAATGTTATTAAACCAATAATTAACAATTATAATATAATTATTCTATAGGATATAAAACATGTGATGGATATCTAAACACGAGGTAATGTTTTCTTTCTAAGTGTCCATTCATTTCATGTATTTGTATTTTAGTTTTCATCTTCTATTTCTATCTCATTTTAATGGAACCGATTGTATACATTATAGTTCTTCCAATATTTTTGAAATATTTATGGTCTCTTTTCATATCTTATAGATTTATATATTACACCTTAATTACCCACAAGGATTATTTCTATATATTTTTCATTTATGTAATTATATTTTATATCCCCAAATATATCTATTATCCCAACTAGGTTAAATAACTTGATAGGGGGTGAATCCTGATTTGAAAGATTAAAGAAATATCCCATTCAGACCTTGTACCATTATTAAACAAAATACTCTACCCTCTATTTCCCATAGAAATGTATGTGCATAAATGAAAGCATACATGAGAAACAATAATTTTACTCTGGTCTATGTCCAAGTAGTATACACAAACAATGTTTTTATGTACCAAATCCACTAAAGCGAGCTACTATTGAAAAGTTAAGAGTGGAATCACTATCCCTCCTAGTTTATAATCAATCACAATTTGAAAACTTGTTGTTCTATCCACTGATGTTTGATCACTTCTCTTTTAGAAGATTCTACTTTTGATCACTTGAATCAATATTTGTTTACACCTCATTTGGTGCATTATGAAGCTCAATATTCATCCACATGATGACTACAACTTTACCAAAAAAAACTCTAGTAAAATCCTTGTTATTTTTCACAACTTCGTCTTTCATGAAACCTTTGAATGGCTTGCATGAAATTCTACCAATGTTTGTGCAACTGTTATGTTTTTTCATGAAATTTTAACTTTTGTTCAACTATATAGATCATCTAAAAACTCTTATTTTTCACAAAACATTTGGATTATTGAGGAACTCACTTGGTTTTATAGACACAAGTCCTTTTTCAACATGAAACTATTGTCTAAGTTATTTCTTTATGAAATAAATATTTTTTCGCAACTATTACATGATTTAGATCCTTGATATTGTCTAAGGGGTGAGCTACTCAAATGGGGGGTAGCCACCTATTTATAAACATGGACAACAATTTGTGTAAATACTTTGTACGTCTTTGACTGTGTGAACAAAATTCTATGTGAACTGAATTTCAATGATTTGGTGTCACATTTAGCATGCAGTTCACCAACTTTTTTCAACTGTATCACTATTTTATGTGCTCATGAAACTGTCCTTGTTTTTTGAAACTACGATGTTTATGAAGTTTCATAACTTATTTGAAACACTTGAATTTTCCATATTTGGATGCAATGACACTGAATCTCTTCTCATACACAATTTCGAGAAACACATTCGCCCTTTCATGCAACTTTTACATTTACATGAAAATCTTTTCTTTCCCAAAAATACATTTTTCCTTCCTCCAAAATTTTGGACCCCAAAATTTGGTAAACACTGGGAAATAATGCCACCCTATAAAAAAATTTGTACCACTTCCAGAGCTTCCACACCTCTTTGCTGAAGCTTTTTCTGCATCCATGGTCAAAAATTGTGATGGAATTCTACAACACACTTTGTTGAAATTATTTTTGAACAAACACAATCAACCAAAAAACATTGCAAATTCATCCTATGATATTTTTTCCCAACAATATCCATTTATTTATCCTCCACTGTTTATTATAGGATTATTTTATTTTATATATTAATACTTATACTTACTTTATAAGGGATATTCAGGACTTATTACTTCTCCTTATTTCCATTATTGAAGTTAAAACCTATGAAGTTAATAAAAGAATCATATATATCTTGCATTAAAATAATTATGTACATTAACTAAATTTATTTTCAAAGATCATTTATTATGAATTTTTGTAGATAAAATATATTTTAAATTCAATTTATATCATTTTGAATATTATTTTTGAAGGTCACTAAAATTTTTATTTTTACAACAATGTCACAAAAAGGTAAGAAAACTATTTTCAGGATTTCTCTTTTTTTTCTCTCTATTCTTATAAATATTTATTTTACTACTCATTAATTATATTTTATTTTATTTTCATATTTTATTTTAAAAAAAATTCACATTTTCTTGAAATAAACCATACATTTTGAAAATGAAAATTTTCTTATTTAATTATATAGTAATTAAGAAATAGGCATTTATTTAACTAAATATTTTATAATTTTTTTATCTTTCTCTTATGTTTTTCTCATATATATAAATATTATTTTATATTCAAAAAATTTGAAAATTTATTATGTTTTATTTTCTCAAATATCACATGTTTAAATAAAAAATAATATATCCAAATAACTATCTGATTTAGTATCTTAGATCCTATGTGTACACAAGGTATTGAAACTAAGATTTCTATGAGAGAGATGATTTACCACTTACTTTTTCATGACTTATCATTTTCTATTCTTAAATATATCCTTTTTTTCAATGCCTTTCCTTAGTGAATACAATGAACTTCTATCTTTTGGTTGATTGGAATTCACTAATAAAACCACATCATTTAAATGGCTATAAAATAACTCACTTGTACATATAAAAATAATTCTATACATAGTGAATAAACAATACTTCATTATCTTTATTTAAGAGTATTCACCTATATAAATATCTTATTTTTATATATGCTTGTTTTATTTCCACATATTTATCATGATATGTTTTTTATGGATTTATCATATATTATTTATTTTGATGGGACCCATATGTATAGATATTAAATTATGATAATGGGTGGGATTTGAGTTATATAGCTTCTGTATGCATTAGGTAAAGCGATAAATAAAAAGAGAAAAATATGTTTATGTGATTGGGGAGTAATCCCAATACACTATGATTTTTAAAATGGGGAGTAAATATAAAACCCTTAAAATTTTATTGAAAATAATAATATGTCTAATATCTTTCTTAGCATGCAACATTGATTTTTAAGTGAATTGTTATATACTATAAATGATAATTATTTAAATGTGGTCATTATAACCTAGACAATAAATTGGAATTATGAATAGAAATAAATGCATTAAGAATAATATGTATAAATTTTTTATATAATTCAAAATGTATTAATTAATTCATAAGAAATAAGTATTCAATTTTCTATAAAATCATTTTATGCTTCAAAATTTTATTTTCTACAAAAATGGTTTTTATCTCTTTTTGTGAGTGAATATTATAAATAATTTCCACCACTTTTAGAAATTGAATTTTATAAAATGTATATAATTTTTTAATTCATAATGGAAAAAATTATCTTAGGGTATAATTTTAAGATTTTTTTGAATGGATTACTTTTTTAGTGAATAGTGAAAAATATCAATTTTGTAGAAAATTTTCTTTTCCGTTGAAGTATTTACAAAGACCCATTTTGTTTTAAATTGATTTAAAAAAATTAATTAGTTATTTATAATTAAAAATAATAAAATTAATTTCATTAAAATTTAAATTATTCTTAATTTTTATATAAAAATATTTTTATACTTAAAAATGCATTTTATAGGAAAACTATTTTGTGTGGTGTTTTACAGGATTATTTTAAAAGTAATTTATGTCACTTATAGGTATTTATTTTCATACAATTAATTTAATATTTGGAATCATCATGTTCAAATTTGTAAAATATGTCAACTTTGTTTTTTTTTCATTTTGAATAGTGATTGTGGTAAATATTTATCACCTCAGTAAGAGTAAATTGGGTAATTAAGGTTGAAAATAATTTGATAAGGATTTAAAAATTGATATAACACCTAACTTATTTTTTAATGTATGAGTTAGTTCAAATATACACGTCTAATATTCAATGATATAGAAACTTAGTGCCATTTTTCTTTGATAATGACCTTAATATTATTTTGGGTAAAGATTAAATCCAAAAAATGTCACTCTATTTGTTTCAAAAACTCTAATATGTTTTCATAGGGATAAAAGGAGGTTATGTTTGGTTATAAATTGTTATTTTAAAGGTTAAATAATTTTTCTATTAAGATAATTTTTTTTAAATTTTTAGTGATAGAATAATTACCTTAAATGCTTATGCAACTTTGACACGGTGCATGTGAAAGCAGTAGAGAAATAAACTAAATGATTTTAAAAACTTAGAAAGTAGTATTATTTGGGTGAGTTATCATTTTCCACAAATTTTTTGGAAAAATATAATTAATTATGTATGTGTTAAACTTTATATGTAAATTACATTAATGTTTTGATATTTTTATAAAGTCAAATTATGTAAATAGTCTTGAAAATGACTTTAATGTTATTTTATGTTAAATAGAAAAAAGGTTTTACCAAGATCCAAATCCCCTAAAAATTTATTAAAGATTAAATAAAAAATAAAACAAGAATGTAAGAAAGTGTATGGGGTCATACAAAGAGATATTACCTCATCCAAAAAAGAAAACTATGAATCAAGGAAAGTAGGGTCGGTTCTATAATCCTAATCAGAATCATCATCATCATCAATGGTTTCTCATTCTGAAGGTGAATTTCCTTGATTGAAGATCACAAGGTTCCTCTACTTATACATTTCCTTCTTCAAAGTGAGTTGGATATTTGAAGCCTTAGATGATTAATTGGTAGACAAATTATGGGGCAGACTAGAATAATCTTTTTGCGATCTTCTTTTGAGAGCTAGAGAAAACCCATCACCACTGAAAATATTTCCCTTTCCATTTAAGATAACATACTTAAAATAAACAGGGTCATCACTACCCGTAGAATGGAGATGAGTGGTGTCCAGTAGAACCATTAACTTTTCCTTATCGCTTCCATCATTTGATACATTACCCCATTTTCAAAGCAGTCCAAAAGAACTAAATACATTCTGAATCTCTTTAAGATAATCCACATTATGTTGAACATTAGGTTTTCTATACCCATCATCATGTAGAATATTCCCTAAAAATTATGTAGCTAGTGGATTCACACAATAGCCTTGCTCATCAGTTGGTGAAAGAGAACACTCGGTCACAACAACAGCATCCACTACTTTAGATTGCTTCACCTCACTAGAGTGCCTTTCATCCTAACCAGTGAGTTACATATCAATCAAATTAGACCTTCCAACCTAATGAATAGGTTCAAATAGATATTCATGCTAGATCTTAACTCCCATAGACTCGTTTCCAATGGTAGGCTCACTTATAAAATTTCCAATCTAAGTCAATCCATCTCATTCCCTACAACATCTCTTTCAAGGATAGACCCCATAGGAGTGGCATGCTTCAACATGGAAGGATATGATATATCACTCCCAGTACTTGTAGAATCCATTTGAGACCCATGAATGCTCCCATACATCCATTCATGAATGGAGAATGAGAAATTACCATCCAAATAAGTCTATGTTGGCTCTAGATTCACCATCATATATTTATTCTTGTACGTTGATAAGTAAAAAACTATTGATATCGTGGTAATCATCAAAGGGTTAATGGGGTTAAAACTAAGAGATAAGAGTTAAAACTTCCACTAAACCTATCTAAATTATTTTTGGATGAGTTTATTTAGAATTTTATCCATTCTAGATTCTAAATATATCATTTAATATCCACTTGAACATGAAAATTAATTTATATTAATTTAATAATTTAACTTATTCCAAGGGTGCCCATATCCTCTCATATATAAGGACACAACCTCTCTTATCTTCCTCACAGTTCTCAAGCCACTTTTCTTGACCAACCCCTATCAAAATATATTATTAACTTATTTCACAAAATTATATAGCTTTTTATACTCTTAAAATACCATCCCTAAGGTCTTTAAGGAGACATACAAAGGAGGTTATTCAAAGAGAAGGTAATCATATTAATCAATCATTTTCATTTTACTTATTATTCCACATCCTTCAATTTTTCCCTAACCATTCCATATTACGTATTCTTCCACCTCCTTCATATATTGATCAATCCAGAACTAGAAAGGTTTCATACTTTCTGCTAAAAAATAATTCCCAAAGATATGGTTCAGAGAAAGAATCTCAAGTGATTTTAGCTTGAATTCACTACAAAGTCTCGTGGATTTTTTATATATTAATTTCTCCCTCCTTAATGGGATTAATTGGCCTTGATGAACTATTATAATGATTTCTACCACCCTATGAAGCTATTTAGGATTGTTTTAATTCTTCTTCCATTTCTAAATAATAACATATCAATCATGATGAATAAGTGTGGGATTCCAATGAACCCATACCAGTCATTAAAAGGATGAACCCTTAAATTTGTAATTTCATAGATCATGTTCCTACTAAGAATATCCTGATTCATGATATATAGGTTTGGTGAGAGAGGTTATCCTTGGAAAATACCTAAGGCTAGCTTGAAAACCTGAAACCTCCTCTCTAAAAGAGGAATAAAAAACTAGGGTGAAGAGAAGCAATAAAAAATAAGGTTTCAGACCCATTTTGAAAATACACACAACTTAATAACTTTTAGGAATAATTGTAATTCCATTTTATTATAGTATTTATCCATTTCAATATTGACCATGGCTTTGGATCCAACCACTTTCCTATCAATGTTCACTAAAATTTTTTGTTCAGGCCAATATCCTATGGATACTCTTACCCATTAGAAAACCATAATGTTCATCTGTGATTTGAAAAGGTAGAAGCATTGATAGTCTCTTATTAAGGATTATTTAAATAAAATTAAAGGAAAAGTTACATAGGCTTATGTGTGAAAATTCTTTGATGGTGCCTGGATGGTTCACTTTGGTAATCAAAACAAGAACTGTGGAAATGGTAACATGGGGAAGAAGACCACACTTGAAATAATTTTGTATAGACCATATTCAGTATTTCTTGATGACATTCCAAGATTCAATATATAGGGATATAAGGAATCCATTAGGGCCCAATTCACTATCTAGATTTAATAATTTTAACAACATCAAATATTTCATCCTCCTTCAGGTTGGATTTCAATGAATCATTATTACATTACTCTAATGTGAGGGTAATTTTATCAACAACTTGAGTATCTTCTTCATTTAGTGGGTATACATCGCTTACTCTATGATGAGGGTTAGCTAAAATATCCTTGAAATGGGAGTATCCTTGAGGAAAAATGGATTCAATGTCATTGTATAATGATTCTTCTTCAAGTTGCATGATAATCCCCATAAAAAACTTTGTTTTCTATATATAATCATGGAAATATGTTAGGTTATGATCTCTTTTTAGCAATCCATATTTTTTCAAAAATGTATAAATTTATAGGATAAATGTAAGAAAATATCTACATTCCATTGATTCTAAAGTCTTCTATTATGCTAACTGATCACAACCTGAATATCTTCCTACAATGTTCTGGGAGTTGGTTGTGTATTTCTCCATTATAAACTAGTTTCTATCATTATATACAGTTTTTTCTCGAAGTAAACCCCTGAATAACCTTGTTATAGAGCATTAAATATGTTTCATGAAAGTTTAATCCTTCATCAATACATTAAATAAGTGGAAATTATGAATAGGAGATAGAGAGCCTTGGATCTGGAACAGCACTGGAGAATGATCAGATAAGGACCGATCTAGGTGGGAGATAGTCACATGTGAGAAATTTGTTACTATACAAATGTTACCCAAGAACCTATCAACCCAAATCTATATTATTCTACCTCATCTCATGTTGTTAAAAAACATAAAATGATCACCATTTATTTCTAGATCTATTATATTACTAAAGATAAGAATCCTCAGAAATCTTCCATATCTTTACTCGAGTAAACACCCCATTTCTTTTTAGATTGATCTATTGAGAAAAATTTGGGAGTCACAATGATAGAGGTTTTTAAATGAAAAAAATATGAAGACAAAATAATAATAAGGTGATGAATATAGACACAACAATTTACATGATTTGGGAATAATCCATATGTCCACAAAGAGGCGGAATCACTTCATTGTAATTCATGAGCACAATTACATAGAGGTTTCAAAGTTTCACACACACCAAAACCCTAGCACAAATGAGCTAATAAAGAATAATAATAATTATTCCACTAACCACATAGTAATTCCATTGTGCTATAGTGAATGGTGGATGGATGTCTATGCTGCTACAGTGCTCCAACCACCCAATTTCAATCCGCTATAGTGGACGGTGGGTATAAGTCCGTGGAAATACAATACCGTTGTCTCCAAAGTTTGAGATTCTATAAGGGGAAGATCATGCTTCAAGTGGAATATTGTTGTATTGGTGTATCCCAATCCATTTGGATTATGTACAAATAAATTCTAGGGGTCCATAATATATAGTAGACGACAAATCTTGTAGTTTGAGTTTCATGGTGAGCTCGTTAGGAGTTTCAGGAGGCAACAAGCCCCTAATTTAGGGTTATGAGGGTCAAAGGTCCCCAACCCGAAGTTTGGGGACTGTAGAAACTCTGACCGACTTTAGCAGAGCTGGATAGATGACCCCGATAGGACACTGTAGTAGTGCATACTTTGGCACAATTACAATAGAATCTCAGACTTTGGAGACAACAATACTATAGTTCCATATACTTCTAGTCACCCACCACTGTATCACTTGGACTTGGGTGGTTTCAGCACTATAGCGGTGTGGACTTCCAACCACCATTCACTATAGAATAGTGGACTTATTGTACAATTGGTGGAATAATATTTCGTCTTCTTTATTAGATCGTTCAAGAAATAGTTTTTTTTGTGTGTGAAAATCTAAAACCTCCCTGTAATTATGCTCCCAAATTATAATGAATTGATTTTTCTTCTCCTTGTACATAGGTATTATTCTCGAATAATATAAATCATGTTTCTTTATTCATATTCTTTTTTTTTATTCATCTACAAACCTCTTTCATTGTGACTCTTGGAATTTTTGCAACATCTAGTATCAAAGGTTGAGTTTAGAATTATCAAATTAAACAATGGATATAGAAGAAGGAAAGGTGAATATTGATCGGTTCGATGGAACTAACTTTAGTTACTAGAGGATGTATATTGAGGATTATCTTTATCAAGAAAAAGATAAACTTGTTGTTTCTGGGTGTAAAACCAATGGATATAGAGAAGACAGAGTGGGAGATACTTGATCAAAAGGTTCTGGGAATTGTGTGCCTTATGTTGGTAAAAAATGTGGTGTTCAATATCAAAAGAGAAATTGGAAGTTGGGATGATGAAAACTCTCATGAATATGTATGAGAAGACTTCAATGTTAAACAAAGTGTGTTTGATGTGAAGATTTTTCAATATAAAAATGATTGAAGGGAGGATTGTTGTAGATTATGTCAATGAATTCAATGCTATAAAAAGTTGCTTGACATCTATGGGAATTACGCTTGACGATGAGGTATGTGCACTGATTTTACTATCTTCATTACCTGATAGTTGAGAAGTGACAGTAAAAACTATGAATAGTTTTTTAGGAAATTCCAAGCTAGTTATAAAGGATGTGTGGGGTCTGATCCTTAGTGGGGGTATTCAATGAACAGAATAAGATAGATTCTCTAATTCTGCTTTAAACGAGGAAGGAATGTAAAGATATGCATATCAAAATAATCACATATGAAAATTAAAATCAAGAGGAAAAAAACGATACAAGTAAAAGGGGGTTGGAAAACCTACTGGATCTGTGGGAATAAAAGTCGTGTCGCGAAGTGTAAATAAAAATGAAAGTCAAATGAAACTAAAGCATCAAACATAGAGACTAAAGGAACTTATAGGGAATGGATATCCATATAAATTCTTGGATTTTAGACTCAGGGGTATCTTCATATTTCATCTTGGAGAAGGGTTTCTTGAACAATTATGTTTCTGGAAATTTTGGAAAAGTTGCATCTTGCTGATGATGAACCCTTATAAATCATGGGGAAGGGTGATGCACTGTTTAATACCAACAGTGGGAGTTTTCTAGTTTTGAAAATGTGCGGATTATCTCTTGTTTAATAAGAAATCTTATTTTTTTTCAAGAAACTTTATGATGTAGGTTTTAGTACCATTTTCACTGGTGGTGCATGGAAGATCACCAAGGGAGCTATGCTCATAGCTCAGGGAGTAAAGAATGGTACCCTGTGAAACATGAGAGAAACATGAATTGACATGCCTTCATCAATAAATTTTCTTTGGGATTCACAAACATGACACTATAGGTTAGACCACATTAGAAAAAAGGGGATGAAGGTACTGGAAATAAAAGGAATACTTCCAGAGCTGAATTCAGTGGAATGATTATGTGAAGATAGTCTCTTTGGAAAATAGAAGGAGGTATCTTTTGTGAAAGGAGGAAGAACACTAAAGGTTGGTAATCTAGAACTAGTGCACACTGATGTTTGGAGTCCTTCACCAACACATTCCCTTGTTGGGTCACAATATTATGTGATATTTATTGATAACTCAACAAGGAATATATGGGTTTACTTTATGAAAATAAAATTTGATGTGTTTAAGGTGTTTCAGAAATGGAATTCCATGGGGGACATTTTTTTAGGAACTAATTTGAAATGTTTTAGATTAGAAAATGGTGGATAAAATTACAGTAAAGAGATTAGATAATTATATTCCAATAGTAGAATTTGGTGGGAGAAGACTATTACATGTACACAATAATAAAACTGAAAGGATGAATAAGTTGTTAAATGAACATTATAGGATCATGTGGCTGCACTCGATATTACCCAAAAAAATCTGGGATGATATAGTGAACATGAAACTATATGTCATCAATAGGAGTCCATTTGTACCAATGGGATAATGTATTCTTGAGGAGATATGGTATAGTAAATAATTAAGACTATTAATTTTACTAGTCTTTTGTTGTTTTCAATATGCATATATTGATGTTGATTCAATGAGAAAAGATTAATTCTATGTCCAAATCATGTTTTTTTATTGGATATGGTTCTGAGAAGTTCGGTTACCACATTTGGTATGAGCAGAAAAATATGATCATCAGAAGATTGAACATGATATTTAATGAAGGTGTCACATACAAAGACCGTCATGTAGTTGAATTTTATTGTGAGAATAAAGAATCATACTACCATGAGAAATTGTATCTTAAAGGTATACCTGATCATGTGACACCAGAACCAGTGGACCCTACCCAACAAATGGAGTTGAGTTGATCAACAAGGGTGATAAGGTATGTGCAAAGGTATTCACCATCCTTCAATTATTTGTTATTAACTGATGGTGGATAACCATAAATATTTGAAGAATTAATGAAATTGAGGAGTTGATCAAGTGGGAGTTGTCTATGAAAGAGTAGATGTCTTTATTACATGATAATACTTGGGAGTTAACACCTTTGACATAAGGAAATAAATCATTGCAGAACAAATGGGTATATCGAGTCAAGGAAGAACATAATCCAAAGAGGAGGTACAAGTCAAGGGTAATGGTAAAAGGTTTTCAACAGAAGGAAGGTATAGATTTAGTCGAAATTTTCTCACCTATAGTGAAGCTTACCATCATCCAAGTGGTTCTCAGTAATATTGCATCAGAATACTTATACCTAGAGTAACATGATTTCATGACTACATTACTTCATGGGGATTTAGAGGAGTACCTCTATATATAGTAGCTAGAGGGATAAATTGAGTCAGGGAAGGAAGACATGGTGTGAAAACCCCAAAGGACCTTATATGGGTTGAAGTAGTCACTCAGGAAGTGTAATAAAATTTTTGATTCATTTATGACTAAAAATGAATATAAACAGTGTGACATGGATCAATGTGCTTACACCATGTCTTTTGGTGATTAATACATTATAATTATTATATATGTTGATGACATTCTCATTATAGGATCATGTATGTGGAGGATTTATGAGCTCAAAGGGAAATTGGAAGAGAATTTCAAGATAAAATATCTTGGAGAAGATTAAAAGATTTTGGGGATGAAGGTCAAGAGAGACCACACAGCTAGAACCTTGATGTTATCACTGGATGACTGCATTGGAAAGGTTCTGAGAAGATTTATTATGTTAGAAGAAAAATAAGTCTCTATTCCCCTGGAGAGACATTTAAAATTATTAAAGGAACAATTATTGAAGATGACAGAAGAGTTTGGGTACATATAAAATGTTATATATGCATTTGGTTTTGAAATCCTAATTTATGTCATGACATGTACTCGAACTGAACTTGCTCATGTAGTGATATTTGGGATAAAGTACATGGCTAACCCTGAAAAGCAATATTGGGAAGTTATGAAGTGGATACTGAGATACCTAACGGGAAGAAAGGAAGTATCTTTGTGCTTTTGGGAAGGGAAATTCATTACAGGGGTGTATCAAGCTTAAAGTGGGAGATTTTTGTATTGGTGTATCCCAATCAGCTTAGATAATTTTGGGCCGAATGCTAGTGGCTCATTCTGCACACTAGAAAACTCTCTCTTTTCAAGCACCATGGTGTGATTTTTGGGAGTTACAGGGGAAATTCACCCTTGCTTTGTGGGATGAAAGTTTTTGACCAAAATTGGGCGGAATTGTAGAAACTTTTACCAACTATAGTAGATCTGAACAGGCGACACCGATAGGGCACCTTAGAAGTGCGTAATTTGGCACGGTTAATGTAGCATCATAGACTTTGGAGATAGTGGTACTGTAACTCTGTGGAATTCTAGCCACTGGACACTATAGAAGCATGAATTTAGGTGGTCAAAATACTATAGCAGTGTGGACTTTAATCCATTGTACATTTTAGTATAGTGGACTTACTATGTGGTTGGTGGCATAGTCCAATTGAAAGACATGAAAGTGGTTGGAAGAGTAGGACATGGGAGTGTGTGACAAGTGGAGGCTCACAGAATGGCATGCATGGATGATGAGGTTATTCAACGTCCTAGTGGCAGACTTACTGGTCAGGTTGATCCAACAGTGCGGGAAGGTTTTGGTAGGCAAGGATAGGGTCACGCTTGACATATCAGACATGTACAGGATGCACTGGATATTAAGTTCTACAGCGTTTGTCCTGGTGGGTCTGCGCCCCATCCACGGTGGGGACATAACTTTAGAAGACCAAATCCCAGGCGGTCGTCAGAGAGGAAGAGGATAACATACAAAGGATCATCCAATCCTTATGCCTCATGAATATAGGGGATGAAGTTATGGTCTAAAAGATGTACACAACTCACTTGGAAAACTTGGAAGTTCTATTGTGCAATGAAGATATGAAAGATATAATCAGGGAGGTAGAGGAGACATGTGACCCGGACATAGTGTATGTCAAGGGGTTCTTATGGAATACATAACAATTGGATACAGTGATCTCCCTAAACACGTGAAAGGTGTTCAAGATGTGCCTCACATCTGATTTATCACTCGGGGGTGCCATGATTGATAGGATACTGCATATCAGTAATGGAAAAAAATGGATGAGTCGATCAAGTATTACTTGAAAGATGAGATCAGGTCTCTAGTTTTGAGATCCTACATAAGAAAGAATAAGGGTAGTTTGTAGCTAAAGAACAAATAGGTAAGACTCATATGTCACAATGAGCATATTAAACGGGAACTTTTATAGGGTGTACAGCCATGAGGTCAATAAGTACAATTCTTGCGAGGGTGATGCAAAGAGGCCAGACATCTCACCATATGAAACCTTCAACTAGAAGGACTTTGGCATGGGTGCTGATAGTATACCTGAGTCTGAGGAGAGGTCACAACTAGGAATGAAAAACAACATTATCACTGGATTGGTGTTCGACAACGAGTGTTGGATGCCTAGAAGATAGATCTTATCAAGTCATCACGTGATCAAGTTCTTCATCAAGCTAGAGGGCCATAAGGATCATTCTAGAGGTATATTCTCAACTAACCAAGTGGGATGGTAGGTACATAGATAGATGGAGAGAGTGGTGGATCAGGGGGGAAGGGAGCACAGTTCATTCATGATCAGGAAAAAGATGGAAGAGATGCGAGAAAAGGTGTCCAAGTTGACATCGAGGTCGGGGAAGCCTTTCTGGATCTAACTCTACTGAATCTTCAACATTGTAGACCACCCTGAAATGTCAAATTTGAAGTAGAGATGGGTACAAAAATGATTTCTTGTCCTCGATGTTAACTTGGAAAACTATTTCATCATATCTTCCATCCCATTTCCCATCATGAATGATCTATGCTCCCTTGCCACCAAATCTTCTGCCCTCTCCATCCATCGTTGGGCATGTCTACCCACTATGTTAGTCAAGAATATACCTCTAGCCGGATCCTTATGGACCTATGGTTTGATGAAGAACTTGATCACATGCTCGCTTGACAACGTTTGCCTATCAGGAATCATGCACTTATTGTCGAACACCAACCTAGTGATCATGTGGTTCTTCATGCCTAGGTGCAACCTCTCCTTAGACTCAGGTATGATGTCATCACCCAGACTAGATTCCTTCCAGTTGGAGGCACCAAAAGGAAAGATACTTGACATCTCTGTGTCACACTCCTAAGAATATTAATTATCAATCACATGGATGGGAACCCTATCAAAGTCCCTCTTCATGTAATCATTATGCCATATGAGACTTACCTAGATATTCCTTAGTTGCAACAATATCTTTCTAATGTAGGCTCTCAAGACCTGAGACGTGAGCTCATCCTTCAAGTCCTTCTCGATCGACTCATCCATTTCATTTTAATTCCCAAGATATAGTATCTTGTCGATCATGGAACCCTCAGGTGAGACATATGTTTTGGGGAACATCTTGAACACCTTACATGCATTTAGGGAGCTCTTTGAGTCCAATTGTGATGCATACCATAATAACCCCTTGACATCCACTATGCTTGGGTCACATGTCTCCTCTACCTCCCTAATTAGCTCTTTAATCTCTTCACTACACAATGGATCTTACATGTTTCCCATATGAGTAGTGTACTCCCTTTTGTATGACTTTCAGACCAACACTTCATCCCCTAGCTTCATGAGTCATGAGGATTGGACGACCCTCTCTATGTTCACCTCTACCACTCTAACGTCTTCTAGGGACTTGGACTTCTAGAGTTTTTTCCCACAATGGCCTAGGAGAAGAACGCTACCAGGAAAGACGTCATGAACATCAACATCTGGGGAAACCTCTCCACATATACCTTGCCATGTTTGACCCTTCCCTTTCCTACCATAACCATCCCATAGTGCTGGCTCACCCTGACTAAGAAGTATGCCACTAGGACTCTAAGGAAACTCATCTTTGCCTGCCTATCTGTGAGCTTCCACTTATCACACATGCCTATGTCTTGAACTTAAAACCAATTTCATGTCTTTCAAACATCATCTATCATGGACTGTGTCACCAACTACACATTAAGTCCACTATGCTATTGTTGTGATAGTGGATTCCCTAGACCCAACCAAAAAGTACTTTTGATTACCATTTCATGTATACAGTGAGATTTAAATGATGTTTACATACCATTATAGTGTAGATATTTTTATGTCCACTATTTAATATTAATTTCCATATATTAATAATCATATCAAAAGGTTATATCAGATCCCGGGATATAATGAGAACCTTGAGATATCATGTCATTAATCTTAAATGAAGGTCCTATAATCTAGATACATCTTTCTGACTAGACACAATAGATGTTTGACTATCAAGTGCTGGGGGCTCATAAGTAATGAGACTTCTTCTCACTAAGTTCTCAATTGGTTATCTTTAGTAGTGAGATCATGAGGACTGACCAACCAATAGAAACACAACATTTTTTGGGTTTCATTGGTGGTTCTTATTTATGAACCTATGTATTGGTCTTATGACTTGAGATCATTACCAGTGTGTGCCATTTGATCACATACTTTGATGTAAGGAAAAAACCATGATATTGAAATAGTGGTGAGGTATCTTGTGTTGGGTGCATCATTAGTGTATACACTAAAACAATTGTATTAAATTATGTATGAATACACTAAAAAAATACATGTAAAATCTATCATCAATAGAATCAACATGCAATGAATAACTCGTACTGAAAAGATATCATATCAGGAATGCACTTGCCGCAATAAATCTAGATTTCACTGATAGCTTTAAACTTTTACTACAGGTTTTGATTGGAAATTTTCAATGGGATTGTGTGACTTTCCAAAGAAAATTGTACTTAAAATTATATTACATATCTATATTCATATATATTTATGGATTCAAATTTTGTACTACAAATTTTGAATAGAAATTTTTAGTATAGATTTATATTAGTGAAAATTTTCATTATAAATGGAAAACACCAAATTTAAATGAAAATTTAAATTGATTTTTATATATACATAATGATAATTTCAATTGTAAATTTTCACTTTATGTTTATAATTTAATATTACCATGTTTATTTGTATTTTTATGTTTTCATGCGTGTTTATTTAGCTTTTATTGAAAATTTTCATTATACATTAAAATTTTATTGTAAATTTTTAGTGAAAATTTGTTCTATGGATTATAAAATATGTTGTATATTAGAAAATATACATTGAAAATTTTCACTGAAAATTTGATTGGAAGTTGGAAACAGAAGTTTCCAGTGGAATTTTGCACTGAAGGTTTCTAGTGGAAATTTACACTAAAGGTTTCCAATGGAAATTTGAAATGAAAATTTCCAATGAAAATTTATGTTTTTTAGTAATGTATCAATATAACTTCATTATAATTTAGTGTATAAATTTGAACTGCTAGTTGAAGTTTGGAATGGAAATTTCTAGTGGAAGTTTGCACTTGAACTTTTTAGGGAATGTTTGTAGTGAATATTTCCCTAGGAAATTTATAGTTCAAAGTTTTTATTCATGATTTATGAATTTTTTATACTCTTAGTAATCCCTAAATTTTACACAATAGGTTTTTAATGAAAATTTTGAATGAAAATATTTAGTAAAAAAATGCCTTTTTTACTTATGTGTTAATATATTTTCATTGAAATTTTAAGTGAAAATTTGAAGAGAAAATTTCATGTGGAAAATTTCATATGAAATTTCTTGTGGAAATTGACATCTGAAATTTTCAGTGGAAATTTACCAAGGAATTTCCAGTGGAAATTTTGATGGGAATTTCCAGCATTGGGAGTGTAAAAAACCCCAAAAAAACATAACGGGGGCATTTTTATCCAAAAACCCAACCTGACGGTCAGGTTCAGGTGTCCAACCTGAGAGGATCTAAATTAAAGTACCTCTTCACATACATGATTTTCCCAGAAAATGATCCTGGTGGGTCTTCCCAACTTGGAATTAGTCTAGGGGTACCTTTGTGATCCATAATAGTCTAGCTCAGGTTTTTCTCAGCCCATTATGGGTTTGCGCAGGTTCCGCGTGACCCGCAATAGGCCAGAGGGGTGTTTTGGGGCCAGACCAATTATTTAAATTAATCAAAATTAATTAATTAATTTAATTTAATTTTATTATTAAATTAAATTAATTAATACATTAATTTTAGGTTTTAAATGATTTTAATACTGGGAAGAAAAATTAATTTAATTTTGATGTTTAAATTAAACTTATTAGATGATTTAATTTTTTGAGTTTAAATTAAATTAACAGTGGATTGAAAGAATAATTAATTTATTTGAATTTAGTTAAATTCTTTTAATTTAATAAAAATACCCTCATACTATAATTTATTACAATTTAACTTTATTGTGTTTTATTTTACTCTCTTACTGTTCTTGATCACCAACCTTTGTATGTCTGCATTTATTTATAAATTTATTTAATTATTTAACTGTGTGTGATGTTTGGAATTAATTAAGATAGTTTTCACATCGTTGTTTATTTTCGGCCAATATGTATAAGGGTATGTGCATCCATTTTATCATATGTACATTACACCCTTAGTTCTACTTGCCTGTGTGCATGCATATTTTTACATTAGACGAAGACAGAGTATGACATGGAACCCACCAAGATGAGGCGGTATGCCTTAACGAATACAATTCATGACGTAGACCCTGCCCAGATGAGGTGGTACTCTAGACAAAAAATGGATATACTAGATGGGGATAAGCTATGTTAAGAGTCAAGTGACGACTTAGGTATGATTCCCCTAGGTCATTTTAGATGCTCAATACCAATCAGGTAAATTATTTCCTTTATGCATTTATTTATTACTTTTAGCATTTTATAACAACAGAAAAATACATAAAATAATAAATAATAAAATGCATAAAGAAGCGATGTATGTTTTTCAATTAATGTTAAGTTTTGAGCGTGATAACATAAATGAACAAAATTAATAGAAATGGATTACATTCATCAAGAGAAAAACACCAAAAACCCCGCAAAGAAATATTACATCATAATTTCCTTCCAACATTCAAATTTGAACAAAATCGGGTGTTTTGGGTGCTTGTCATGCCAAAGCTGATGGTGACTCTTACTACTGGGGTGTTCTTATAATATTGATGAGTTTACTTAACTAAAGTTGTATAAAAAAAGTAGTCAAAGCTAACTTTTTAAAATTTTAGAGGTAAGTGTTGAGAAAATCAAGTGATGATTTTAAAAGTTCGAACATCAGTCAATAGATCAAGAAACCACGAGTTAATGTGGTTGGCCAGTCAAACATCTACCTTGAACCCTTAGAGTAGCGGCATAGCCAAAGATTCTATACTATGAGAGGAGTTTCAAGGATCCTTGGCACTAGAATACTCAAGTGACAGAGTATTCTATTTCTAGTGAAGATTGTTCATAAAATTCAATAAAATAGTGAGATATTTACTGATTTAATTAATTAATCAATAATGTTTAAAACATTAATCATGAAAAATTAATAATCTGCTATAATTTATTTTTGTAGAAAATGGCATGTAATTCCACAATTACACTGTGATAAATATTGGACAAAGTTAATGTCCAAACCAGCAAGAATTTCCAAGTGTAGTACATGCACTTATAGACTATACTACTATATCATAAATTCAAGGTGTTGGTGTCCCGATACTTGTTAAGCTATCTCAAGAAGCAGGGGTGAAAATTTTCTTACAAGAGACTCATGTATAGAGCATATTATGGTTATGTCATAATGTTATCATCAATGTTCAATGTTTGTTTTAGTTACAACATCGGGACCAGGATGATTACACATGTTGTCTCATCTATGAGAAGATTATGAGGAGAAAGTGAAGCAAGATATAAATGGGAGATAACTATACTATTCATGTGTAAATTGAAAGGCAAATCATGATCTTTCAATGGATCAATTTCTCCTATCATTATATCCAATTTAATCCAGTCTCGTTTTAGGATACAAAACAAACGGGATGGAGTAAACACTTCATTACCTTTTTGGTAAGGTTTTCTAAGTAATAAGAATATTATAGACAACTTTATCTTTAGTTCTTATGAAGAAAATTTTGAAAGGAAAAGTGAAAAGGCCAATAGAATGTATAATTCCAAGGACACATTTGCAACGTCCTTTAATAAGATAAGGTTGGTTATTAAACATGAGGTTATTTTCTTCACATAACATGAAATTAATTTAGGGATGTTAAATAAAATTATTTTTAATAAAGAAGCAAGTATATGTTTCTTATTCAAGTGTATTCATCAATTAAAAATGTAATGTTTTGGATATAATTCTTGGGTATTAAATATAATATGTCTTTCTCATATGTGTATTGAAATACAATAACCAAGTAAGTAATAGAAACATTACAAGAAGTCAGGTGTGTTCTCAAAGTGGCTGAGAAAGGGAGATTCCAATGTCAGCAACGAGAAACACATAACTTCTAATTTTGAAGTATATGATTCATTCAAACTATTATAGATTATAACCAAAACATTTATCTCATGCGTCTATTGGACACTATGAGACATTATTCCGAGTTCATGAATGAATGTTGTTTGTGGTGTCTCCTACTCAACCATTAGTTCAGTGATACTTAAATCATAGGCAATGCAGGGTGAATATAAAAATTCAAGACTTATTTACCAAATTGGGGAAAGAAAATTATTTTTTAAGAAATAAAAAAGTGAAATTCATGAATATACCTAGTTTGGTATTTGGACTTATCAAATCTAAACACCTTAGGTATTATCGATGTATATACTTTTTTATTTTGGACAAAGAAACCTTTGTAAATAATGGCATGTCACAAAGCTTTCAAAATTAGTTCAACAAGAGAGCGTGAACTATTCAAAGGATAAGGTAGTTTTAAATATTCTTAATAATATTACTTTAACTAATTAAGGAATTGGAAGGTGGAGTATGATATATGCATGGTTGAAGGATATAAGATACTTCATGTCGGAATGCTGGAGAATATCTTTACCAAGCATCCATCGATCACGATAATGTAGTATGGAGTAATTCCTAAATGCATATTACCTTATTTACATCACAAAATTGATGTTAATAAGGAGGATCAATCATAGTTATTACATGTTAACATTGATCAATAAAATATAGCATGGATAAATTCCAAAATGTATATTTTATACATCAGAGTCATGATGTAAGTAGCATCAATGTTGCAACTTGATGAAAATTCTATTATATTTTAAGATGTTCTTTGAAAATAACGGTGATATCCCATAACCATATGCCATCTATAATAACAAATGGATATCATATTATTCATAGTATGATGGAAATACATTTTGTTATAGGACATGTTCTTAGATATAAAGAGTTTGTTAGGATATAAACAAACCTGTATCTAGCTAAACATGTTGTGCATCTAAGTAATTATCCTAATAGTTTCTTAGGATATTACTGAAACCCCTAATATAGAAGAGTGGTAGACAAGTGATAGACTACATCTCTATATATGGGAGCACAAATCTATTAGATATAGTGGGATCAAGATTGACTTTAGTTTAGTCAAAGCCTAAGATGCACAAGTAGTTGGCATGGAAACTAGTTCCACAAGTTCATGTGGAATAGGAATGTTCCAACGACACATACTGCATAGGAAGTTTAAAACCATAGTGATGGTTTTATATTTACTATGTCATGTGAAATATTATTTAGTGAGAATAATAATTCCTAAAATTAAGCAGTATATGACAATGAGCTAAGATTGACAAGGTTAATTAAAATTCAATATTGGATTCCATGTATCAAAGTGCAGAGTGGATTATAAATTGAATATTGTGGTGGGTATTCAAGTGAGATGATACATGGATGGTACAGGAGTGGTACCAATAAGACCCAATTGTTTATACCAATATGTTATTGTTGTAGAAAATGTTAGTAGAAATGAATCGAAAAATTGATCAAAGAAGAGTAAAAGAGAAAAAATAAAAGAATGAGAACATAAAGATTTATGTTGTTCGGGAATAATCCATACATCCATGGAGAGGCCTAATTTTACTATGATTTAGGAACATAAATTATTGGTATGTTCATATTTCTCAATCACTACCTAAACCCTGTCCCAAAATTGGCTAAAAAGAGAGGAAGATGATCAAATGTTCAACCAACAGCACAAGAAGTTCGCATAGCTACAGTGAAAGGTGGCCACCCAAGTCAAAAGTGCTACAGTAAAAGGTAGCTGGAAGTCCAAGGAGCTACATTACTATTGACTCCAAAGTATAAGCTTCTACATTTCCTTTTCAGTGTCGGTCAATCGGCTTTGCTATAATAGTCAAAGCCGCTACTATGACTGAAAATGTGGGTCCGGGTCTGTTAGCCCTTAGATCCCTGGAGCAGGGCACGTTTCCCCCTGCAACCCCCAATGAGCTCACTGTGGAGCTCAACCCACGGAATTTGTGTCCTGGTGTGCATTACATGCCCTAAGAATTCATCAAAATCATCATCAAAAATGGATCGGGCTACAAAAATCCAACCTTCATGCCTAGATCCATTAGAATTTTACTTATAATAACTAATTTCTATGATTATTTTATTGATCATTAGATGACAAGACCACCGATCATGGAAGGTGTCTAAACAATAGAAGCAAAAAAGGGATGATCACAGCACAGAATGCTAATAAAGCTTTCAAGTTACTAAAATCCAGTTTAGGATTGAAGTAAGTAATAAGATCATAGAATATTCATTTGGAGTGAATTTTTTCCATGTGTCTACCAAAGGTTAATAGGATCACCATAGTTTTCAAAGTGAAATATGTTTGGGAACAAATGGAAAATAGATATAGGTCTTATGGTTAGTTAATACCGATATAAAAGAATTTCTCTAGGGATTGATATAAAGTAAGAACCTAAGTTCTAGGGAATATGATCTATTGAGGTAGATATAATGGTTTCTTAGACCTAGTCAAACATACAAATACTGACATTGTATTAAAAATACAAGTTATAACAATTCAAGAGATGAATTTTTGTTAGTGTCACATGGAATGAATCTCTCCAAGTAGACATGAAAAGGAATATGAGGAGATTAAGTGGTGAGTTTAGTTCCATTCGCTTGTGTGATGCATCAATAAATTATGTTATGATATGTAAAAAGAATTGATATTTCCAAGATATACTATATGGTAATAAAATATCAGTTATTTCTAGGATAATTTCAAGTGAATTAGTCAAAAATATCTAATTGTACTTGGGAAAGTACAAAATATATGTCCCTGGTAAGTGGAGAAAAAAAGATACTAATTTTGGTTGGACACAAACTAGTCTCAATTTGGATCAATTTGATCAATTATCATAATTAGGATAAAGTTATGAGAGATACAAGATCATAAAATCCAGTGTTATTCATACCTATAAAAACCGAGTATGTTACAACTTCTAAGGTAACTAAGAAGTAGTTTCTAAATGCAATGATTGTTTCCAGATCATGGAATCTTGACTAAAAAGTAATGTTTTATCTTAATTATAATTCTGTTATTAGTAGTAGTCTAGATGTCAAGTTTTGACAATGGAAAAAATAAATATACTCAGTGATAAAATCTATTGATATGTTTTACTCATGTATATGAGGGTTCATATAGCATAATTTACACATGGTAGGAATGTTTCAGAACTAGTAAGTAAAGATGTTACTCAGCAGAAACATGATCTTTATCATGTGAGAGCTAACAATATTGGTCATTGATAAAACACTATTTTATTTAATATTTTATTGATAATAAATTATATAATTTCCTCAAATTGTGTTAAATATGTTTAATTATAAAGTATTTGGGACTAGATCGTTCATTTGAATATTTGATAAAAATTCAAGTTTTACCTTTTATAGTTCACTGTAGTATTTCGAAGTTAAATATTTTTATATTTTTTATTTGAATTTGAAATTTTGTAACAGTGTTCCCGACATAATTATCTACAACTTTTATTCATTACACTAAAGCTAAAGAGTGCATTTGGGTGTTGAAAATGGTCTATGAAGTAAAAGTTGGGCTGGACTCTCTAGAATAGAGAAACTTCTGTATTTCGAGCATAACACCTTCATCTGGTCCTGGATTAAGACCAACTATTTAGAGAATATAGAGGACTCATATACGCACATATTATCCTTCTGGAAGGATGGCCAATTCACTCTTTTTGGTGGTCAAATTGGCGGTGAAATTTTCATTAAAATATTTGGCCGAATTTCCACATTCACACTTGAAACCACTTGTAACCTCTCCTCTCCTACCCTCTATAAATTAGATTTTTTCTCATTTGGAGGGGTTTAGACGTTCTTTGGGAAGTTTAGGGTAGAGGATAAGTGGATCCAATCCAATTATCCAACCATTTCAATAAGGGTAGCTCTTGAAGCAAGGATCCCTTCGACGAAGCCTTCTTCTCCTCCTTCATGTTGTAATGATTTTGTTTGTGTAATAAATTTCTTTGTTCTTCTTTTATTTATTCTCTTTTCTTATGTTTTGTTTAAATTTATTTTTCTATTAATCTTCCTCTATGGGATTGAATTCTTGAGTAGAAGCGTTATTGGGTTATACCCATTATAAACCTTTGCACATGCAAAACGCTTCTACGATGATTATGCCACCCATGGAAGAGTAGTCTTTTATTAATCGATATATCTTCTATCCTCTTAATTTAATTATTTTGAATCAATGAGCTACTATAATTCACATAATATGATCCATGAATTGTGTTTTTAAATTACAAGAAACTAAGAAAGCAATTGAACAATTAACACAAAAACACGCGAGGTCGGGATTTTGTGTAAATTGTGAGAGCGTAATCTTAATCGGTAATACAAGACCACACGGGATAAATTTGTAGAGTTCAAATATAATCCCTAAACACAATTCATCCTCATTTCCAGAATAGATATGTGCTCTAATTAACCACTGAACATAATCTATCATTAGAACAACAATCAAACAGGGTGCTGCGATTGCGTGTTCCGAAGCTAGCCTAGGGTTTAAGTAATTTCATCTTTGTGGTTAAGTTAACTCTTGTAGGGTTCGAGGGATAACAAATTAGGGGATAATAATTAAGTTGATATTGATTTAAATGATAATTATTATTAAGTGAATGAAGAGGTAGAGTTAGATAGATTACGCCTTTTAAAATAGATTTCTAAAAAACATCTTCTTGTTGTGCCATTTTAATCGAAATTCATTTCAAATCTAAAAACAAAAAAATATACAATAATTCTTCCAGCAAACTTCTTCTAGATTCATAAACTATAAAGAAACCCAATCCTTTAAAGTAGTGTTTTTATTTTATTCTCTTTTATTTTATATTTAGAATACCTTTAATAAGTTGTTAAATTCACTTCCTCCTTTGAGAGACGACCTTGGTCAGCCACTCTGCTGCACCTAAGTACCCCAAAATCACATTAATCATTTGAGGGCGCCCACAACAGTGACCTATCAGTCATCAAGTTGTCTCTAGTGAAAGTGGGAATTTTTTAATAGTGGGTTCCCTAAACCCAACTAAATAGTAATTTCAATTACCATTTCATGTATACAGTGAGATATGCCTGATTTTTAATTATGATTATAATGTAGATATTTATTCATAAACTATTTAATAGTAATGTATACAGATTAATTATCATATCAAAAGGTTATAACAGATCACAATAAATAATGATAACCTTCAAATACTTTGAAATTAATCTTAAACAAAGGTCTAATAATTTAGATACATCTTACTGACTAGACACAGTATATTTTTTACTATCAGGAGATGGGGGCTCATAAGTATTTATACTTCTTCTAATGATTTCATACTTGATGATATCTAGTGGTGAGATCATGAGGACTGACCCACCAATAGAAACACCAAGTTTTTTGGGTGTCATTGGTTGTTCCTATCTATGAACATGTGTATTGGTCTCTTAATTTGAGATCATTACCAATGTGTGTCATTTGATCACATACTTTGATGTAAGGAAAATACCATGATATTTAAATTGTGGTGAAGTAGCTTTTGTTGGGTGTGTCATTGGTGTTATGACATTGGTTGAAGGATCAAGAAAGGATTTTTCACTTCTAGGTTGAGGAAGTAATATATCTCTGGCCTTATTGATTACGATGTTAGTACCTTCATAAGACATTGGCCAATGCAGTAGAGGGTAAATTTATACAGTTAGATCAAAAAATAATAAATAAAAGAAAGGGTAATGACACAAGTGTGCATCTTGTTTAATGAAATATCTAAAGTCAAAAGGATTATATTACACAGTGCATGTTCGTAGGTTGGTTTTCATTGCTATGACTTTCTTTATCTCGTTAGAGGTCTTGATGTGTTGTTGGACTCCACTCTTGGTCTGCAGATTTTATTCACTGTTATTGAGATAAGGTCCTAGAGAGTCACACACAATAGTGTATTCAAGAAATCCACACTATTCAGTTAAATAGTTATATTGAACATAGTGGGCCCCACAATGGGGTCTAAGTGTTGTCCAAGTTATCAATCACTAATAAATAAATAAATTCATATTATTCAAGTTATGAATAATTGGATTGAATTTTTTTAAAGTATTTACAAGTTAAGTAAATATGAGAAAATATTTTTCAAACGAATATTATTTTAGTACTCCAGGTTCATTTAATATTATGCAAGAATTCATAGTCAAGTTCATGACTTGGGTTTATCACGTAATATTTTATATATATATTCCAGGTATGTGATAAAATAATAAATGATATTAATGACACAATTTTTTTCATCAATATTATTTATTTATGGAGAATCTCTTGGTGGGACATTCATTCTCCAGGAATGAGAGATTCTATCTCCTCCCACCCTCAAGAGAGAGAAAGCATCTCATGAGAAATGATCCAGGAACACTTTCAATGGATTGAAGATAACATACCATGATGATCGTCGCAACACTGATGGGATTTTCAGAACTCTGTACTAACACCCGAATTATGATGAATGGCAAGCGCACAAATTTTTAAAGTGCGTGTAGAAGATCTAGATGGATCCTTTATGTAATCATTTCCAACAAAAATAATACGTTGATCATGACTTTGGTTTTGAATAAGGTATGTGTTTGTTTTAATTTTTGTGCTCAATTCAATTTACATAAGATCCTCAGACCGTACTAGGGCTCGAATCATCAGATACAACAAGTCTTGTTGTCCTGATGATCAAAAAAATTAAAATTTCTGGCCCATCAGTTTTCGTTGCAACCCTGATATCTATAGTGAACGGTTGTCAGAAGTCCTCATTCCAATAGTACTATGACCACCCAAGTCCAAGATGCTATAGTGGATAATGGAAAAAATTATTCAGAGCTATCGTACCATTGTTTCTAAAATATGAGATCCTATAGTAATCATGTCAAGGTATACACTACTATAGTGATCTATCGGTGTTTTCTGGGAAACTCTACTATAGTTAATCAGAGTTTTTATAGTTACCCAAAATTTGAGCAAATGGACTTAGACCCCTGAATCCCTGAAGTAGGGGGTTTTTCCCTTACAATCCCAAATAATCTCATCATGATTCTTGATCAATGAGAGTTATAGTCTGGTTTGTAGTATGAGTCATTAGCATTTGGCCCAACATCATCCAAATAGATCGGGATACACCAATCCATCAAGATCAAGAATTGTATTTAAGTGTTCACTGAAAAACCAATAATTTTGACCAGGGTTGAAGGAAGATAACTCCTTCCAAATAAAATCCCTTTCTCCTGCCACACACTTTCCATAAATAATGAACATGAAGAAAAAATTAATGATTCACTAACCTTCACAATGATCTACTGGGAAGAATAATTGATAAGCTCAACCAATAGTGGATTATTCTAAAAGACCCAAATATGGCCATTAGTTGGGATTCCCATGCATGTAATAATCCATAACCATCATGGAAGAATAATTATAAATGGTTGCAACCATATTTTTTTAATGCAGAAAAGAAATTAATGAAATACATTTTTGGTTGATCATTTTCTTCGGTCAAGGAAACAAATACTCATGTATCCCATATCAGTGTAGTGGACATTGAAAGAAATATGAGCAGGTTTGGTCACTTGAGAAACATAAATATAACTGAATGGGAGATGGACTTTGATCAAATTTTCATCCCCACTGATGAGGATTTTTTATTTTTATATTTATTCCTTTGATAACCTGGTAATTATGGAGAGAATAATTTCTTCAATAACCCCTATTGAAGTCTCAAAAGCATTGAGAGGGGGAGATATTTCATTAACAGAACCTATAATTATTATTGTTCTTTAATCTTGGGGGATGGAGGGTCATAAATATTTTTTTCTGTCTCACCATTGAGAAGGATTGAAGGAGACACATCATCCGTGAAATTGGGGATGAATCAATGTAGCACCTTTTCCTTCAAAAAAATCATAGGAGTAAAAGTATTCCCTGAAACCATATTTTCCATAAGATTTATCCATTAAAGTGGAAATAAAGATAGTAGTGGTGGTGACCATGACATTCACTCTTGAGCTAGAATCTATCATAGGATCAAGGGAATTTCTAACATAGATGAAGGGGTCTAGATAATGATCCTCTATACCTGACAATGAAGGGAAAATGAAGGAATGATACCCACCTTTGAGTGACTCCTTTATACCCATTTTGGGGTGTTTCAGATCCTCATTCGAGGTTACAGAAGTCGTTGATGGATCAGATAGAGAATAAACCCCTTGATCGATCCAATAAATTTTTAGAGACGCCAACTAGAGGGGTTATTGAAGTTTCAACGTCTTTAAAAATAATACCCACCTCTTCTGGGTGAGGATGGGGATCCTATATCTTAAAGGGGAATCAATATCTAATTTGGAAACAAATATTTGGGAGGAAAATAAATTCTTTATGCTGATTGCATGTGATTTCCCTCGTTTGGTGAGGTGAGAGCGAGGGGGGAAATTTTATGTAGATAAACAGGGAGAAACTCATTTATCTCATACCCCCAATTTAGAATCATCCCAAAATCAGGATAATTTGGAGACAAATTGTGTGTCCCATTGAGATATATTTTAAATTTTCCATATTATCTTATATGTCTATATAAACATTGGATTCACGTATTTTATTACTTCAAGTTGTTGAACTATTTCCCTTTAATTGGTGGCATTGTTCTCCACTACTATAGTAGTCCTCTGCCGATATTCCTTTAACCTGTGGCATCATTCCCCTTTATGATTTTCATCATAATCATCTGATACAACACATCCATCATATACAGTAATATTAATTCATTCCACCACCTGACTATTATTATTTGACATCCTATTTTCAACTGTCCTACTTCATCTTCACTCATCCCCATATTAAGAATTATGCATTGTTATTGTAAGTAATTCATTTATTTCAATTATTATATTTTGTTTTTTAATGATATATTTATATACAATTTGTTACTTTTTAGATTAATGATTTACATTTTTCATCTTTTTTGTAGTACACGATTACTATTTATATTATGAATACATAATTTTTTTAGAGATTTATGTAATGCACATACTAATAGTCATACAGATTGAAAAGAGTATAATAAAAACAATGAATTTTATAGAGCAACTTTTAATTATTTCTTTATATACATGCCATTAATTTTATATATTATTTAAAATTTCATTAGATCATATTTTTATAAATTATTGTTAATTATATTTCATATTTGTGCTATAGGTTTATCATAGATTTATTATTAGGTTATATTAAAAAATTCATTATTTATACAATTAAGTGATATTATGAAAAATATTAATGAATTATGTATTTAAATATTAATATTAATATAATTTGTTGAATATAAACAACCATTTATATTATTATAATAAATTTATAAAATAAATATTATATTTTTATTCAATATATAATATTAATATTGTGAAAAGAATTTTATAAATGGTAGTAAATAAAATAAAATACATTATAATGGAGAAATACAATTTTTTTAATGAAATTTTAGTAATTAATTTTCAACTGGTTGGACTCCATTATTTTTTAAATTATTAGTTATGTTTTAGATAAATAAATTTTTAAAAAACAAAAACAAATATTATATTTTAATTTTTATGAAATTCATTGGTTAATATATTTGTTTAATTAATTTTTTTAATTTTTTAATTTTTTTTAATATATGCTTGAAGTTTAATGTTTACCAAATTTTGGTGATATGAAAGATAATGATTGATTAAAATAAAAATTATTTTTTTTATTTTCTATAAAAAAAGGTAATAGAAAAACATTTTTTAAAAGGTGTTATTTGTGTCATTTAACATAAATTATTGATGGTGGACAGACATGGTGGTCGGTGTGCTATCCATGGTGATATAATCTATGGTGGTTTTTTATCTTTGGAAAGTATTCTCTTTAATCTAGTGTGTATGTATTATTTTTTAATAAAATATTTCTGTATAATTTGTACTAAAACAATTTATTTTATTTTTGATAAAAATTGGTCACCAAATAAGATGGAGATAAATGAAAACCATTTCTTTTATTTTACTAAATTCCACATCCAAAAAATAAAGAGAAATAAAAATCATTTCTTTTCATTTCTTTTCCTTTATGAATTATGAAATCATTTCTTTTCTCTTAATAATAGATGACCAAACATAATGTAAGATCCTCATATTCCTATGAGTGTGGATTCAATTGACTATGATTCCTAGACTCTGAGAAATAATGGACTTACAGATGATAGTGCAAGAAAAATATAATTTTAAAGGAAAAAATAAAATTATTACCATGAAGAAATTTTCGGGCTACCAAGGAGAAATATAGTGGATCCAAGGAAGATAGATCCACATGGAAGCCTTTGGTGACTCCCAACCTATGTGTGGTCATAGGACCATCTTAATAACAAAAATTTCCATCACTAAGAGGATCTCAATTATAACTTCCAAGATCTTATGAAGTCCATCTATGGACAGAGATGAATGAAGAATGAATTTTGGCTTAAAATAGAAATAGCAGCAGAGCTAGATAGATTCCAAGATCTAACAAACCGTTAAATAATTGGCAGAGAATGGTGATCCGGGCCAAATATGGATATTAGATACCATTTAGGATATTCTTTAACAAATCCAATATTTTCCAAATATGTTAGTGGTTCCAGATATACCTAAAGAGTTTATTGTTGTTTCATAGACAACAAAATCAGCGATATCGGTGGAAGCAAGGCCCTCATAGGAGATGGGGATCTGCCAAGAAGGTCTTATTTGAACACCTCGTTGACCAGTGGAGGCTGATATTGACATGAAGATGAGGAATAATCGGCCTTCCCTGAAAGATCTGACAGGGCCTCATCCCCCAGAATGGGTATGTAAACCAGCGATGGGGGCATAGTAACTGGAACAACAACCAAATATGAAGCTGAAAGGAGCCCCAATATCATGTCATAAGGTCGTCCGAAAAAAAAGCATTATGAATGAATTTGTTGGAGACCTTGGGCTAGAGGAAATCAACCATATTTGTCCTCTAGTTTTCTCTTCTATTTATATCTCATTTTAAAGGACCTGAATGTATACAATATAGTCCCTTCTACATTTTGGACATATTTATAGTCTCTTTTCTTGTCTTATGGATTTATAGATAATACCTTACTTATCCACAAGGAGTCTTTCCAACTATTTTTCATTTAGGTAGATATATTCAATATCCCCAATATCTTCTTCTACTTATCCTCAACTATTTATAATAGGATTCTATTATGATATTTAATATTCCTTATACTTTCTTTATAGGGTATATGCATGAATAATTACAACTCCTCATTTCATTCCTTAAAGTTAAAACCTTTGAAGTTAATAAGGTACTATTATTACATATCCATCTTGCATTAAAATCTTCATATACATTAACTTAGTATATTTTCAAAGATCATTTATTATTATGTTTTATAAATAAATTATTTTTTAAAATTATTTTTATCTCATTTTTAATATTATTTTTTATGTTTTCTTATTTCTATATTTTTACAACAATTTCAAAAAAAGGTAAGAAAACTATTTTTGGGATTTCTCTTCTATTTCCCCTATATTCTAATAAAGATTTATTTTACCTATCGTTAATTATATTATATTTCATTTTCATATTTTATTTTTAAAAATGTCACATTTTCCTAAAAAACCATACATTTACATTCTACCCTGAAAATAAAAAATTCTTATTTTTTCTATAGTAAGTAAAAAAATATTCATTTATTTAATTAAATATTATATAATATTTCATCTAGTTCTTAACTTTTTTTCATATATGTCAATATTAATTTATATTCAACAAATTTGAAAATTTTTTATGTTGTATTTTCTCAAATATCACATGTTTAAATAAAAAATAATATATCAAAATAATCGTCTGATTTAGTATCCTAGTTCCAATGTGTATGCAATGTATTGGAACTGAAATATCTATGAGGGAAATGATTTAACACTTCCTTTTTCATGACTTATCATATTCTATTCTTGAATATATCCTTTGTTTCAATGCCTTTCTTTAGTAAATACAATTTACTTCTACCTTTTTCATGATTAGAATTCACTAAGAAAACACCATCATTCGAATGACTATAAAATTACTGGCTTTTTCATATAAAAATTATTCTATACATAGTGAATAAACAATACTTCATTGTCTTTATTTAAGAGTATTTACCTATATAGCTACCTTATTTTTATAGAATCTTGTTTTATTTATACGTATTTTTTATGATATGTTTTCTATTGATTTATCATGGCTTCTTTATTTTGATGGGACCCCTATGCACAGATATGTCATTATGATGATGGGTGGGCACTACTAGAAAATAAGTCTATAGACACGGTTTAAAATTGTGGCTATAGGTTATATCTACGACTTCAAATTGTTGTTATAGACCTGTAGCCACGGTTCAAACCATGGCTATAGACTTACAGCCACAGTTCCAACCCTGGATATAGCCCTAGAGCCACAGTTTGAAACTGTGGAAGAAACATAAGTCATGCAATACCGATAGCCACGGTTGAAAACCATGGATATAGAGATGTTTCCACTATTCCAAACCATTTCTATATCCCTTTTTCCATGGTTTAGAACAATGGAAAAAACCTATGAATTTCAAAATAAATGGGTCGCCTGCATATTCAAATCCTCCCCTACCATAAAAAAAAGTTCCTACAGAAATGAGAGGAAGTCTCAGGGTGGAACACCCAACTCATCACCTACCCAAGTTGGGTATCAGTATTTTATGTTATGTTAGAATGATATCAATGCATTCTAAGTCTTGGGTATGTAGTTTAGAGTTTATTTTTATATTATGTTTGGTTTGGAAAATAGAAGGAAATGGTGTTAAGGGGTTAATTGTAGATTTATCATACCAGAGGACCTAATAATGGTTTGATAGAAAATGTATCCATTCACACCCCATGCCCCCATCACACTCCCACTACCCCTACCCCCCCCCCCCCCCCCCCCACCTACACACCCCCTCTCCCTACCCCCATCACACCCCATTTCCCATGCCCACAGCACACCCCCTCCCCCTGCCCCAAGCACCACACCTTCCCCAACCCCTAGCACCCCCCTGACCCCCTACCCAAAGCACACCCCCCTCCCCCTACCCCCAACACACCCCCCTTCCCTATAACCCCTTCCCCCTACACCCTGCACATCCCTTCCCCCTACCCCCAACCCCCAAACCCCCCACCTTCACACCCCCTCCCCTACCCCCATCACACCCCCTCCTATTGGATTTGTGTAGCCCAATTCGGTTGGGCTGAATTCTTTTTGCCTGTGTTGCACACTAGCCCGCAACATTAGACTCAACTTTACTATAGCCTTTTGGACTTCCAACTGACAACCACTGTAGCACTTTTGACTTGGCTGTTTTCCTTTTCACTGTAATGACGGAAACTTCATGTTCAATTTGTGGAACAGTAGATCATCTTCTCCATTTGTAGCTCATTTTGGCCTAGGATTTTCTATTAGAGAAAACTCTGAGATAAACTCCTATAAATTGTGCTCCTGATTATAGTGAAGTTTTTATACCTCTCCATGGACATAGGGATTATTCCCAAACCACATATATCCTTGTGTTGTCATTCTTTTCCCCCTTTTACTCTTCTTTGAATCATTTTTTATTGTTGTAACTCTCAATGTTTTCGTATCACCCCCCCCCCCTAGAACACCCCCTACCCCCTTCCCCCCACCTTCCCACACCCCTCCCCCAACCCACCCCATCCACCCATTACACCCCCTACATCTTCCTCTTTCTCCTTGCAAAAGAACCCAACACACCACTCTTCCCCCTCCCCTACACCCCCCCTTCCCCCTGCACACCCCATGCACCCCCTCCACCCCCCCCCCCCCACTCCCTACACACCCCATGCCCTTGAAAAACAACCCAACACACCAGTGAAGGACTTAGAACCTAAGTGGAAGGTTCTCTGTATGTTTTTTCAAACTAGGATATCTAAAAGAGTACGAGATGGATAAAGTCCTTTTTTAGGATATGTATGTGTTAAATGTTATGATTAATAATATAATGTTCAACCTTCAAAGGTAAATGATTTGTTTCATGGATCACTAATGCAAAGGGAAATATAATCTGAATCATTATTCTTATGGTAGGTTGATCTCACTAGTTTTAAAGAATATGGAAGTTGATTTGAAAGAGGTAAAGGTGGTGAGATTACATAATAGTAATACCCTATCTTCAATTATTTTTAAGACCACTAGGTACTTTTAGGATACCAACTCAAATTCCTTGAATCTAGTTATTTTGGAATGAGTGGATCAAGAGGATCCCTCTCAAACCTCACCACCTAGAGATGCATCACCTACTGTGATGGTGTTTTCTAGGGAGGTATTAGAGTATCAAGCTACTAGAGTAGAGCCCCAATTTCCATTTTTTAGTCTAGAAATGGTAGAATCCGTTAAGATCCAAGGATCAAGAGTGGTTGAAGATACTGAGGGAGTTAATAATGAAGAAAAATTTATTGAGACAACTGTTCTTATTTCTGAAGAAAGTCCAATTGTGACTATGACTAGTGTTTAAACAACATAAGGAAAAGATAAACCAGAGGTGGAGCATCAGTCGATGGATCCAATTATCCTTGGATCACTTGCTGATGGATATATAACTGATGATGTGGTTATGGAAACTATTGAACATTCTCATACACCAACTATACCATCACTACCTTCTATTGTGCATAAGAAATCACCCTCTATTAGTAATATCTAATAAAGTTATAAAATTTAATCTTTTTCCTTTGATATTCTAAATGAGTTTGATAATATTTTAGGTGATTATAATGAGATGAAATAGGATTTAAAATATACTAATGATGAGATTAGATAGCATAAGAAGTCCTCTATTCCCAAGGTTGATTTTGGAAAGTTGGTTTGTTTAATGACTACCCAAAAAAGTTGATTAGAAATCTCCAATTATTCCCACATATTCAAAAAGTCATTTTTGAAGTAAGTTTCAATGAACTTAAGGATGTGAATGGTCTAGTTAGATATTTTAAGGATTTTTATAAAACAGAGATTGAGTTAAATGATATTGTTGTTATGGTTGTATCTCAAAGGTACATGTTCTAAAATCTTCCAATGGTGCAATTAGACATGTATCAATATGTTATTTATGAGGTTAAGTCTTTCAGGAATGAAATGAAGGGAATCTTGAACACTTTATAAAGTGTGGTATTAATATAGTTTGAGTTCATCAAAAGGTTTCAACCCTATATAACTTCCACCTTAGAACATTCAGTTGTACCAGTTTTTTAGAGCGGATTTGATCAATTTCTCTCAAAATTGAATTATGTATCATTACAGATTCATTCCCTATAGTGTGATATGTTCACACCATTCATTATGCAAGATTTAAAGAGGAATATTATGGGTGAGTTCCATGATACCAGAGAAGATGTTAGGAAGCTTGGTATTGGAACTAATAGATCCTTAAATTAAGTAGTGTTCTTTTATAATGAATTTAATGGTAATTTGAATGAGATCATGAATGTCTATAAGGATGATCAATCCATAGTTTTTAGATATCTTTTTTAGTATCTAGAAACTACTATCATTTGTTAATATCTTTGAACAAGTTCTATAAATAAGTTTATGGGATATATTCATATTCTTCCTTGAAAATGCTAGTGGTTATTAGAAAACCATTTATTAAAACAATAAAGTAATTATGGAAACATGTTTTTAAAATAATCAGGCAATTATAGAATTAAAATTAATGGTTTGGGCAGAGGGAACCTACCTCAACCTCAAGGTGTATTTCTTTTGACGATGAAAACTCGTATATTTGTTTTTCCGCATGCACGCATATGAAAATTCACATATATATAAGGAAACCTAGCCCCTATGTACATTTTTACAAGGCCAAATATGCACAAGGGGTATCCTTAGATATATGTTTATACTTGCATATACCCCTTTATACTTACACATGTATGAATTTTTCATATCTATATATAAGCACACCTAGACCCAATATATATATTCATACTTTCATGAGTGAATATATATAAATGTGGAACTTATATATGTATATGCCTACCTATGCATACACATGTAATCCTTCATCAACGACGACTTGAATCCACCTCAACGAAATCCAAAATGCACTAAAAAATATATGGAACACAAAAATCGCAAAATCCCTAATTAAAATTAGGACAAAGGATAAAAATGGAATAAACCTTACCCAAATCTGATATTGAACTCACTGCCTTCAATGGTGGTGGATAGAACCGGCCTCATCATAAGAAACTTCCTATAAGAAAATAGTGGGAAAAGAAATGAGATATAAAAAATTCTTATATATATGTGATCATTATGTCAATTGTACATGATAAATGATACATGAATCAATGACAAACAATGAAAAAATAATATTCAGATTGATATGTACATCCCAATACTAAATAACATGATCATTAATAAAGCTCTCTATTTTTCAAACATCACCTTCAATTTCATATTCAAAAATTAAAAAACACCAAAATATGGGAATAAAGAAAACTTTCATCAAAACTTAAATGCAATAAATAGGGATTAGACATTGTTCTTAACCAAGAAAATCAATTCCTTTAATGTATAAAATTCCTAAAACTCTTCATGCCTATATCCTTACTGATTTTATAGATTGAAACCTCATTTTTTAGCATGTTATTCTTCTATAATTCATCTTTACTATTAGTTTATATATGTTTATCAATTTTATAAAGTAGAGAATTTTAATTATTTTATTCTTACTCAATCAAATTGTATTTTTCAATCTAGTTTTCTAATATGATTAGAAAATATTTTGGTTCATGGTATTCCTTATTCTTGATTGTGTATTCCTTATTTATAGAAACTATTTCCAAATATGCGATAATTGGTTCTTTCCTTTTATCTTTCAACAATTCTTATTCTTATGTAATCTATGTCATAAATTCTTATAGCTTCTCTTGGATCACTTAATTCTATATCAAAACTAACTTCTTTTGTCGACCATTGTCTAGTATTCTAGAAAAATCTAGTTGTCTTAAGAGGCTCACATGATATTATTATTTATCTAACTCACAAATTTTCTAGGTTCTATTTTCATATTCCCATAAATAGATATATATATTAGGAGATAGATTAAAAAAAATCATACCATCATCATAAATATCACTTATCAAGGGTAACAAATGGTTTTTTCTCCACTATCTCACGAAATATATGGCTCTGGTTTATTTATAAAAATGTACCTTTTATTTTTCTTATCAATTATCAGGGATAAATAAATCTCACTTTGACTCTAGTAGGCTTGAGTTTTCTTCTCTTCTCAAAATAAATCCATTGTAGCTTCACATAAAACACACTTCAAGGGTTGTATAAAAATTTAATAGCACCATGTAGTGAGGATCTCTTTATTCATTTCTTAAGTGCTTCCCGTAAAAACATATATATATCTCACCATGAGCTTGTAAAAAAATAATTACTTATCCTATATTTTATAACATTTCTAACTTGATTCTCAAATATGTTGTTATGTTTGCAACCATGAATAATAGAACTTTTATCAACACAATACATTTACAGATTTTATGAAATATGGAATTTTCATCTCAGGATAGAGTAAATTCCTAGTCTTTAATCTCAGTTAGATTTGATATTATTTGAATCAATTATGATGATCAAGTTATAATTCACTCATTCTGATAAAATCGCAATGATTTAAGATATGATGAATAACCCAAGCATTGAATCAACTTTATCTATATTATTCCTAAAAACTCATGATGTTTTTTTATTTTTTATCAAGAAGCTCTTTCACTTAATCTTAATCAAAGTCAAGTTATTTTAATTGAAAATCATAGATTCATGATGTTTTAAAATCTATCAAACATCATAAGAATAATATTATATGATTTCTTATTAAGAATATAAATTCTAAAAACATTGTTTTCATATAGTATAATCCTAAAAATTCTACAAATTTTTGAAGTCCTATACAGAATAGATGTCTTATGTAGCACTAGTAAAAGTCATGTGCATAGACTAGAAAGTCTTACATGGGATCTATCAGGGTCATAAATTATAGTTTAAAGTCATAAATAATGAATAAAATTCATACAGACCCCCATCCCTCCTTCTTGGGAAAAATCCCCTCCTTCCTGGATAGACCCCCCCCCCCCCCCCCCCCCCCCGTGGCTATATGCCTTCCCATTGCATAAAAAACATCACGGTGAACCGTGCTGGCTATTGAGAGGACACTACCAACTCCTCCTTCCCTCCACACATATCCCCCTACCCTGCACCAGCACCCCCACCCCCTACTCCTACACACCCCTTTTCCCCGCCCACTTGCACCCCCTCCCCCCCCCCTCCCCCCTTCCACCCCCTACTCCTGCACACCCCCTGCCCCTAGAACCAAAGAATTACTCCATTAAAATCCAGTTTCTTATTTGTCTTTGGGTGTATGAGTACATGTGTTGTGAACTTTCTCAAGATTCTAAGATGAATAACTAAAATCATTGTAACCTTTAGGGACAATGATAGGTTTACTTGGAGGTCTCAAAGATGTAGCTTCTTTTGAAGACCACTCAACATTAAGAGAAACATCATCCTTCGATTATTATTTTGTATAAATGATGGTTAGATAAATAAAAATATCAAATATTTTCTTGGATGATGTAAAATTATCTGGAGGTTATGGTTCGAGAGATATTCTTCATCTAAGAGAAAATAGGGCACCATTTCATAGATCAATCCTTTTAATGATATCTGATTTTTATAACTCAAAGATGGAAGTACAAGATTCTCTATGAATCTATGCAAAGGATGAAATACCATTATTTTATATCCCTATGAAAATTTTATCATGGATAAAAGAGAATATTTAAGATATTTGATCCAGAAAAGAGCAGTAGGCTGATGATAAGATAAAGTAGTTGGAATAATAGGGACTTCCTCATACTTGGAGGAACTAGAATCCTATTCCAAAGAGACTATGAGCATATCATCAACTCCTTCTGGAATCTTGAAAATAATATTTGTAAGGACCTGATGATTTATATTGATTGGACCAATGGAATAATAAACCATATCCCTTAATTTATTATTGACTCTAAAGTTTTCTTCAAGTAACCACCATGAAATTCTTGAAGATGGGCAACCATGAAACCTGAAGACATATTAGTCATAGGGATTGATTTTCTATTTTCTTATTTGGTATATTGAAACTCAGTATATAGATCCCATTTTAACTCTTATTAAGATCATGTGTGAACAAGTCACCCTATAAATATTGGATATTAGAAGGCACTAAACTCAAATATGTAAAGATTCGGTCAAATATATTTTTGAAATCAAGATCCACTGAAAATTCAGAAGCATATAGTGTGGCATGGGGATGAAACCTTATAATAAAAATAAACTAGATTACAACTACACTTATTAAAGTGTGTAATATCTACATCATTTATATTATGAAATATTAAATCTCATCAACAACATCACGATACATATATGATTAAACCATTAGAAGATTCTAAATCATTTCCCTTTGAGATGAAATAATAAATCCATGTTAATTAAACTAAAACATGGTTACACAAACACCTTTAATCTAACTCATTTGATATTTCATTGGTTAAAATTTCTGATTACTCGTAATAGGTTATAAAGAGGGTCTAAATGAAGGTTTTGATCAAGTCTATTTGGTCTTCCATCATCCCAACTATCTTGTCAACATCATCTTTAGAAACTGAATTCTTCTTTTGTCGTATGATCTCATATTTAGAGGAGATTATTTCCTTGTTCATCTAAACATAATATCCTTTGAGGTTATAAATCTCCATCATCAAAGCTGATGGAAAGTTTTTTATTTTCTTTTCTAAATCACTACATTTAGATCTCTTTCTCACAGATGGGGAATCCTCATAAACATGGTGAGGTGATTGAACAAACTCCGAAGTATGGAAAAGAATACCATATTCTTCCAAGGTCATATCCCTAGGTGTATCTCTTTTAGTATGTGATCTAGGATGGATTGGATGAACTATTGTGTTCACCACTTCATGTTCCACTATAACTTCAAGAGCTGGTATACTGGGGGTAGTTTTAGCTGACCTCTCAAAATGTGCTACATCAGCTATCTCAACAGCCGCCTTACTATAATCAACTAATTCAAAAGCTCTAATAACTTCATCCTCTTATCTCTGGATGACCTCTTCCACAACAGGCCTGATTTATGACACTTGAGTCTATGGTCTAGTAGAAACTATCTCCTACATTTCTCTAATAGGTACCCTCTAAGTTGGTGCTATATACCAAGGTGGTGACACTAATTCTCATCTAGAAATTCTAGACTTCTTCAGATAACTATAGAACTTCTTCAAATAAACCATGTTCATTCTCAAAGATTTATAATCATCATATAACTTCTATAAATAATTAATAGAATTATAAAAAAAATTAAAACTCCTTCAGTAAGTTTTTAAGTCCCTTTTCATCATGTAAATACTCAATTAGAGTAATTCAATGAGCTCTACTATCCTTGAATTTATAGTCTTCACTTCATCAATATAAAACCTTATTCTAGGAGATATTAAATAATGATTTCACCATCCAAAATAATAAATACTCTATTAATGGTTTATTTTACTCCAAGATATATTCCTCTAACAATTGAACCTATTAAATAATATTAAATAATATCTTTTCAAGCTTTCCAATAGGTTCATAGGTTAGAAATTAACTTCCATAAGGTAGGTGTAATCCAAACATGAAAACCTATGGATATGAATCACTCTGATGTGTCTGTTCTTATGAATTTGAATTAAATAAGTGGATAAATATATTTCAATATATTATAATATTATTTCACATGAATTAAATGCATCATATTGACGATATGAAATCCATAGGACTTGGAAATATTTAAAATATTTAGATGACTGGATGGGAAGAAAAATGTTGAAATTAAAGAGATAGAGTTCCTACAATGTAAGTGAACATGATAAAATTTTGTTCATTGAATATCTAAAGAATAATTGAGTTACACATGAATTCAATGTTCCATAGACTCCATAGTAAAATGAAGTGGATGAGAGGAAGAATATGATACTATTTGATATGGCTAGTGACATGTTGATAGAGAATGATACAATAAGATACTACTGGTTGTAATCCATCACAATGGATAGAATAATTTCGAATCAATGGCTCATATAATAAAACTCATATCTAACTCCCTATAAAATTTTGTTCAAGAATAAATTGAATGTTAAAAGGGGAAGTGGAAAGAAAGTGATAAGACATGAATATTGAAATAGTTTTTAAAGGGTAAAACAGAATGAGATCCATTTATATCCTAATAAGAAATACATATTTGAATATTGAGATAGTTTTTAAAGGGTAAAATTTTCTTTATAAAATTATTTGGAAAAACAATTCATCCTCATTCACCCCCCCCCCCTTAGGTGTCTGTACATAAACCTAGGTACCATAATTATTATTTAAGAAAACCATGTTACTACTGGATGGATATATCCTTTTACTAGTTTTTTTATCAGCTTTATATGAAGTTTATATTTGAAGGAATTTTAGAAACGCCTCAGCTGGAAGTTCATTTTCCATACCTATTAAAGAAAAAAATTGAGGTTTTGGCCAAAAATTTGAAAAATCAATTGATAAAAGAGAGGAAAAGAATCTAAAAAAATAATGTGAAAGAATATACACCACTAAATGAAGGTAATCAAATTAGTAGTGCATCTGTTAAATCTATTAAAAATAATCCTCCTGAAAAATAAAAATCAATTGAATTCCTATACTCTAAAATAATTGACTATTTAATGAAAGTTCCTATTGAAGTTTACACATGAATATTTGGTCATATCAATGGATTATATAATGAAGAAGCACTGTTGGAATTAGAATCAGAAGACAATGATAAATATTTAAATAAAAAGTTGTAAATGTAAAAACTCACATAAATTATTGAAGATGAGGAATAATATTTATCCATTTGTGAAGAAAAGTCTTCCTTGGATAAAGAATCATTATATAAAACAATTACTATGAAATCTGAGATAAATATGATCTCAATAAATAATATCCATGAATTGGAAGAATGATGAAAATCACTATAAATTCTAGAGATGGTCAGTTGGAAATTAAAGAAAATAAAACTAAGGATATTGATAATTTTCAATAAGATGAAAGTAGGATTTATGGGGATAATATTCGGATTATTGAAAATAATTTTTAATTATTATTGAAATTGGTTTAGAATGATAAAAATACTCTCAACTGGATAGGTCATCAATAGGATGTCATATTCATAAATTTATAATAAACACAAACTAAAGGAATAAATCTTAAATCAATAAGAATTGAATCAATTCAATAATGAAATAGAATAATTGGTTTTGAAAAAGTAATCTTAGATAAAGATTCTAAATTTCATATGAGGTTACCTAAAATGGGTAATGTGGATTCTGTTGAAATGTTGGGTGAATTGTGAAAAAACATTGGACACAATCCCAACATATGGATGAAATTGCTTCATAGATAAGAGTAATAGAGATACAAAAAGAAATCACTGGTGAATTCATGTTCCAAGACACCTGCTACAAAAATAGATCCTACAGACAAGAAGAATCATAAGAATGTACCAAAGGAATTCTTGACAATATGTCTAACTTAGTTTGAATTGTATAATAAAATTGATCCAGCATAATAGAGAGGATTTTAAATTATTACTAAAGTTAAAAACCCTATTTCAAGTCAAAAGAAAGCTAAAGAAAGTAAGAAATGCACACATTTCATGGTTACCAAATATTGGAAATACAAAAATGGAACTAGTCTGAAGGTGGGGTGGTTGTGTATAAGCCGTTTTAGAGCCGCATCAGAGAAGGATGATCGTGGTGAGTGGGGTGGTCGCATCAGAGGAATGTCAGGGGAGGAGTTAGTGAGTTCGTGTCATATTAGAGTCAACAGAGAGAGTGGGGTGGCCACTTTGGAGGAGGTTCGTGAGGAAGATAAGGTGTGTGAGGAGTTAGGGGAGGAGAGTGGGTAGGAGGAGAAGGGGTGCAAGGAGGAGGGGGATCGTGACAATGATGTGGGAGGAGGGTTGCGAGGAGGGTCACAAGGGTTAGGGTGAGTTGGGGAGTTCAGGTGGGATATAGCCACGTCCAATGAAAAGGCCATGGAAATAAATTACCTATTTCCACATCCCTTATTGACCATGGATATAGGTCTGTGGAAATAGCTTCAAATTCTAGTAGTGGGGATATGAGTAAAATATATCTTGTGTACATTAGGTAAAGCATTAAATAAAAAGAGATAAATATGTTTATGTGACTGGGGGGTAATCCCAATCCACTAATATTTTTTAAATTAGGAGTAAATGTAACACCCATAAAATTTAATTTAAAATAATAATATGCCTGATAGCTTTCTTAGCACACAACATCTAGTTTTAAGCGAATTGCGATTTACTATAAAAATATAATTAATTAAATGTTGTCATTATAACCAACCATTAAATTGTAAAGTGTGAATAGTAATAAGAAATTATGAATAATATGTATAAAGTTTTTATATAATTTAAATTTATTAATTAATTCATAATAAATAATTATTTAATTTTCAGTAAAATCATTTTATGCTTCAAAATTATATTTTCTTCAAAATGGTTTTTATTGATTTTTGTGAGTGAATATTATAATTAATTAATAATAATTTTTGAAAATTAATTTTATAAAATAGATATCATTTTTTAATTAATAATGTAAAAAATATCTTAGGGTGTAATTTTTTAGAATTTTTTGAAAGGATTAATTTTTTTAGAGAATAGTGAAAAATACTGATTTTAATGAAAAATTTCTTTTCAATTCAAGTATTTAAAAATTATCATTTTGTTTTAAATTGATTTAAAAATTTCATTAGTTACATATAATTAAAAATAATAAAATTAATTTCATTGAAATCGACATTATGCTTAATTTTTATATAAAAACATTTTTACAATTAAAAGTTCATTTTCCAGGAAAATTGTTTTTCATCGCATTTTTCTTGGTTATTTTAAAAGAAATTTATGACACTTATAGGTATTTGTTTTCATAAAATGCCTTAAATATTTGGAATATTCAAGTTCAAATTTGGTAAATGGGTCAACTTTATTTTTTTCATTATGAATAGTGACTGTGGTAAATATTTATCACTTCGGTAAGGGTAAATCAGGTAATTAAGGTTAAAAATAATGTGATAAGGATTTCAAATTTAATATAACACAAAACTCATTTTTTATTGGATTAATTTTTATGAATATTGAAAACCAATATTCAAATATATCGAAACTCGGTGCTATTTTTCTTTGATAATGACCTTAATATTATTTTAAGTAAAGAATAAATCCAAAAATGCCACTCTCTTTGTTTTAATAACTCTAATATTATTTTCATAGGGATAAAAGGATGTTGTGTTTGGTTATAAATGATTATTTTAAAGTTTATAAAACATATTATGACTAATTTTTTAATTTTTAGTGATAGAATAATTACCTTAAATGCTTATGCAACCTTGACAGAGTGCAGGTGTTTGTAGTAAAGAAATCAAGTAAATGATTTTATAAACATAAAAAGTAATATTTTTTGGGTGATTTATGGTGTTCCAAAAATTTATTGGATAAATATAATTTATTATATATGTGTTAAAAGTTTATATTCAAATTAAAATAATTTTTTGAAATTTTTTTAAAGTCAAATTATGTAAATAGTATCAAAAACGACTTTAATAGTATTTTATGTTAAATAATATTTTTATTAAATGATAAAAAATATTATATTTGGATAATGTAATGGGATATGGTATATAATTTTAATCATATTTCACTTATTGGTCACTTTTCCTTTTATAGTAAGTTTCTTTTCTCCTGATGAATAAAAAACTTTGATATTATGGTAATCGTAAAAAAGGTTAACGAGGGAGAAAAATAAGAGATAAGGGTTAAAACATCAGCTGAACATGTATAAATTTTATTAGATGAGTATATTTAGACTTATATAAATCCTAGACTCTAAATATATCATTTTATATCCACTTTAACATGAAAATTAATTTATATTAATTTAAAACTTTAACTAATTCTAAGGGTGCCCCTCTCCTCTCATATATAAGGACACCACCTCTCATATTTTCCTCGCATTTCTTGAGCCATTTATCTTGACCAAACCCTAACAAAAAATCTTATTAACTTAACTTTCTAAATTCTAGATATTTTTATACTCTTAAAGTACCATCTCTAAAGTCCTTAAGGAGATATCCAAATGTGGTTCTTCAAAGAGAAGGTTCATCTTAATCAAGAATTTTCATTTTACTTATTCTTCCACATCCTTCAATTCTGTCCAAAACATTATGATATAATAACATCGGTATCTCCCTTATAATGAGATTTTATTATTTTAATGTAATAACCATATTCATCTCCTTTCCATCCTATGTGGAATGAAAACATTGTTCATGTGTACATGTGTACTACCACCTCCACAAAGCGATGTGTTTTTTTCATCACTACATCTCATGGTTGTTTATAAGGATGTATTTAATTTATATATATTTATATTATATTAATAACATAATTATAGTTTTTTAATTATAGTATACCATCTATTTTTATACCCTTCCATCCATTGTAAATTGGTAATTTCATTTGTGCATATATGTGGATTACCACCTCCACAAAGTGTGGTGTTTCATTTTTCATGTATGCCTTTAATGGATGATTCTAAAAAAATTTAATGTATAAAAATTTTAATTATTCCATAATTATTATTTTTTATTTGATTTTACCATGAAATCTTTAACCATGGCTAACCTACCACAGTCATTTTGGAATTATGAACTGAACTTACTCAAAACACCCAATGTGAACTTAACTGATTAAGTAATTAAATATGTCATTGAAATAAATGGTTTAATGATATGATATTAAACCTGTAAAAGTTTATTAAACAAGTAAATACTTAATATAATTTTATTATATAGGATTTAAAGGATATACATAGAAACTCTGGACAACTCTGGACTCAAGGTAAGGGATTTCTTAACCTAATTTTCATTCATTGGGATATACATATACTTCATTGATGATGTTATGCCATGATTATGTGTGAAACGAACTTTGATTTTATTATGTTTTATAAAAACGTTTCTTTAGTATTAAAATTGTTACACATAATCACTGTAGTGATTTAATATTAACTTCAATGATGCGATCTTTGTAACAGCCCGAGATTTTATGAAAAATATTCTTTTTTATTTCACTAATGTCTTGTGTTGTACGCTACACCAAAAGGATCTTGCACAACACGCATCATTGACTTGCCTTGCATTACACGCAATCACGACCTTCCTCGATAGCTTGTGTAATACGCAATACCGAGTTTCACTAAACAACGATATGCTATAAAAATATTATTAAAACTAGCCGTTATGAATAGTAATAACCACTTTTTGAAATCCAGTAAATCTTATTTTTCAAAATGAACTTTATTTTTGGATTCGGAGTATCGAATTTAGCCTAAGGTGAAATTTTGGTACTTTTCGGATAACTTTCATATTCTGATGAATAGTGAAAATTACTAAATTATAATTAAAAACAACTTTTTTAATCGAAATAATTAGTAGTGATAAATCATTAATTTGAGTGGTTTTAAAGTATATTTAGAATATATTTTTACAATTTAATACAATGTTGGTCATTGGATGTAATTTCACATTTAAACCAGACATAAACAAGTGTCAATCTTTTGATAAATATTGTTTCTTAAAAACACGCTATTTGTTTTAACAGCGGGATTTAATTATAAAATTACTTAATGCAACATCTATGTTATGAATTTGGTAAAATAGACTTCATTTTTGAATTTGGAATATGAAATATAGCTTAGGATGAAATTTTGGCTTTTTTCTGAAAACTTTCAATTTTTGATGAATAGTGAAACCACTAAGTGGTAGGTTAAAAACTGAATTTTGCATAAAACATAATTTTACCGCTTCTGTGAATGGAATTTCGAAAATCCGAGAGACAAGGTTAATATCAAGGACTAAAATGTGGTTCAATGAGATGAAAATAATTTTTTGGTGAATAGTAACTTTTTACTTTTTTTTTTACCACGGTTAATAGTAAATAGGGTAACTAAGGGTAAATATGATATTAATATTACCCTAACACATGTCCTAATTCTATTGGACAAGTGTAATTCGACCAAAAACAAACTTAGGAATAAAATATGACCATTTAGGCCCACTTGGATTAGATTAGGACATTTATTATTAATTTATTTAAAGAAGGGTTAAAATAGTTAAAATCAAAGTTTAATAAGTAAATCATTTTTAATATGGGGTTATACATAAGATAAATTCGATTGTAAATATTCATTAGAAAGCTAAAACGATTTAATACATTATGGTATTTTATTTGTAATTTTTAGACATCAAATAAATTAATTTATTTATGACACAAAGATGATGCAGTAATTATCTTGTTAATGAAATATTGACATAATTGATGTTATAAACACCAAAATAAATGTAATTTGAGACTTTTTATGAATTCCACTAATTTTCTAGGTTACTATGATATATTAGTGTTGATTTAATCAACTTGGTTCGAACATATAATTCTGTTATGACTTTCACAAAAATCATATATCAAATAGTGTCAAAATTGACACAAAATAGTTTTTAAATCAAATATTATATTACTAATTGTTATTTTATTCCTAAAAATCTAAGGTTCAGCCAAATTACTTAGATAAGGATATATATATTAATAATAAACAATTTGGGGTTCGTTTGGCATGTTATAGTAAGTGTATTAACCATATAGTGAAAGAAAACAAAAAGACATGGTAAAAGTTAAATTAATTAACTTAGAGTTAAATCTAATTGATAAGGTTAAAATAATAACCTAAACTTGTCTAAATCCTATTGGTTGATAGGATTTCGACCCATCCCCACTTTAGCTTCGAAATAAGACCCTTTGGAACCATTATAAACCGATTTTGACTTTAATATAAAATAATATTTTGAGTTATTCCTAAGGTGCCCCTCTCCTCCCCTATAAAAGGACACCTCCTCCCCCTCCTCCTCACACCAAATTGAGCACTCAAGCTCGGCCAACCCCTGCCATTTTCTCCTCTCCACTTCCCTAGAATAATCCTACAGGTCCTGGTCTTCTCCAAAGACCAATCTTAGTTCCTTAAGTGGAGGATTCAAAGAGGCGTTCCAAAGAAGAGGTAATATCCATTACCGATCTTTTCAATTTATTTCTTCTTCAACTTCTTCTTATTTAGTTGTTTCATGATAAAGTAATAACATCAGTATTACTTACATACTTATATGTTATTATAAATATGAAACAACCCTATTTCACCTTCTATCCATCCTACGGAAAAATGAAATCACCACGCGTGCGTACGTACGGAATACCGTCTCCACGCCGTGGTGTAATCTATTTTCCACCATCACCTTACAAGGATGGTTATAATGGTGTAATGAGTAACTAAATATGATTATTATGAAGTAATATTGATACTGAAATAATATATATATACTCCAATACAATTCCACGATCATAGGAATGATATCATCACTCGTGCGTACGTACGGAATACCGTCTCCACGATGTGATGCGACTCGTTCTACATGATCTTCATTTCATAATGATTATATAAATGAATTGAATGAATGAATATGGTATATAATACACTAATACCATTCTGGAAATGAATTATCTATAACCTAAAGATAAGAATAAGAATTTATTCGACAAAACACGCATAAGAACAAAAAGTTATAAAGACCCGAGTAACAAGTAACAATGAAATATTACTAACAAGAAGCTAATAATATGACCATATATGATATCATATAAATATGTATGATTCTGGAATAAGTCAATAACATTATTTAAACCATTATACAGGAGATTCGGACACGTACAAAGCTAATCGGACCTAAGGTAAGGGAAATATCACAATCTCATTTTTATCCGAGATTGTTTATTCGTAAGTATTTACTGGGGTGTATTTTATCATCCACATCCATGTTCCCTCAATATGTAATATTGTTTCCATCCACTTACAATAGTTTAAATCCAATTTTACCCTTAGGTGAGTTTTTAGTAAAGAATATGAAAGGAATCTTTTGTCGTTTTTCCGTACGAGGTACTTTTTGACTTTTCCGACAAAAGTACGAAGAATGTTTTTTTTAACTTATACGGCATGAATGGATTTTTAAAACATTGTTTCCAAGAAGCTTCCTTTACAAGTTTTCAAGTTTATTTTTAATCAACTTCTTTTATTTTAAAGTTGTATGACATGTTATGAAAGGAAAAATGTTTTTGAAGAAGAAAGGATATTTTCCTCAAGAATGGAGTTCAAGTGTTTTATCAAAATTATTTTCCATCTAAGATAATAAAGGGTTCTGTTTTTTATCCCTATTATTACATTGATTTGATCATGTTGTGATGGAATTATTTTCATGAATTCCTTTATCTTATATGAATTGATTTATGATGTCATGATGTTTCAAGAATCCCATTTTTGTTACATGTGTTATGCGATGATGTATGTTTTATGATTATGTGGCACACATAAGAAAGGATTAATTATAAGATGGGTGGGACCTATATCTCCCTCCAATGCATTGGGTAAAGATTTTATATCTCATGAGATAGACATGGCTGGAATGGTAGGTTATACCGGTTCAGTGAAACAGGACTGAAACGAGGATTACTCGATTCAGAAAGGGACTTTGTCCACTAAGATAGTCTTGGCAATGAGTCTTGACTAACAAGAAATGATTCTCTATGATTATGTGTGTATGCCACAATTAGTAATGTTTTAAGTTATGATTTCATTTTCACTACTATGATTTATCCCATGTTATGAAATTATGCTCTCTTTTGCAGGTTAAGATTTCCAAAAATGTTATGTTCTTATGAAAATTATGTGATTGATATTTCTTTTGTTTACCCTTACTGAGCATTTGAGCTCACCCTTTTATGTTTTCTTTTCCCCAGGATATAAAGAAAGGTTTTAGGTAAAAAAAAAGGAAGATCTTTATGGGAGATTTTGAAGATCTTTCACCAGGATTAGAAGATTACGTTCCGAGTTTCCAAAGACACTAAACTATTACGATCCTTGTGTGTGTGTTTTTGTTTTGTACTAAGTATTCCGCAAATGTAATGTAATATCCATGTACGTCAAGCTTCGGGTCTCTACAGTTGGTATCAGAGGAAAGGTTTAGTCAACCTTTGGAAACTAGGATGCGAAAACGTTAGTGAGATCCCTAGAGATATTTCTAAGGTATGTCTAGGGATGCCCCTAAGGATAAGTATACGTATAGGATATAGTCCTATAACTATGGTAACGATATTAGATTAAACCAAAGATGATAGATATTTAAGTTACTCCCCCTTTATTACGATTTTTGCATCTAACACTATTCTGTTTGGGTTTTAGAAAATGGCTGGAAACAAGATGATTCACAATAATGGAGGATATGATGGACAATGGAATGATATTCTTCATGAGAAACCAAATGAAATGGGATTTGGATGTCCAAACATCATTATTATGCCGAATCAGCAATCTCACAACATGATCAATAAAGTAAAATTTGGTAAGTTTCCTGACTCGACTAATAAGAGAAAGATGGAGTTTCATGATGATCATAGAGGAAAGAAAGTTCAATTTCCCCTATGTAAATCATGTGGGAAGAGGCATCAAGGAGAATGTTTCAAGGGAACTGGAAGATGCTTTGGGTGTGGAAAAGAAGGACACAAAGCAAGTAAGTACAAAGGAAAAGGGTCGGTTAACACCATGGATGAGGATAATGGTATTGCTACGACATCAAAAATGGTTAAGTGTTTTAAATGTGGAGGGCATTATGCAAACAAATGCCCTAAGGGAAAGACTCATGAAGAGAATTAGTATGGTCATATGGGTAGTATTTATGTGGATGATGATGAAGAGACTACAAATGATATGTGAGATGAAAGAATTTTTGAAGCTCGGTCAATGGTTTGAGAATGTAGTGGAATGATTACATGTTTATCATGTGTAATTTTGGAATAAAGAGACATCTATGGATTGTTACACTGTTGTCTTTCCTTGTGTTTTGAAAGTGTATGATTAATGTTACCAGTATCCATGAAAGGTTATTCAGATATTTTTGGAATGTAGATGATATGCGCATAATGAAGGGATAAGGAGAAAATTAAATGTTTGATAGTATTCATGAGCTCATGATTGATATAAGGACTAAGTGATATCATGGTTTGAGTATATAGAATTTTGAGGATTTTGGTATGTGGAAAGTGTTAACTTTTAACTGCACTCATGTTTTCACTAAGGTATTCAAGAGAATACACGATTAAGGACTTTGAATGTTTGGAATGTGACCAACAAGACATATCTTATGATATGTGGGGATCAACGACAGTATTAAATCTCTGGTAATCGATGTCACTATATTATGAGAGTGGACTGTAGTATTATGTATAAGCCTAAAGATTAGACTGGATTATGTTGGACATAAGTTAGTATTGTTTAAGGATAGAAGATGGGATGTTATAGTAACGTAGTTTTAGAAAAAGGGACAACCTGCAGGACGGGCGACAGCCCATCGCTTCGGACAAGGCTGTAGGAATCGAACCCACAACCGAAGTGCGACTGGCCTTTATCACCTACCACTGGCCTACAGGAAGTCCCTGTTTAGTAGAAACTAGTTTTATTATATTAAGCAGCATGATATATGAAGTATAAGTCCATTTTAGAAACCATATGTGATTAATCTCACTATAGATCGACTTATGTATATAATTTTGCTAACCTTTTGTTTGAAACAGATGGAATGACCCGTCATTCTATCACATGATCTTCTAACACTTCACGAATAACAAATTCAACTTCATTTATTTAAGAGATGAAGTGGAAATTGTTAAAGGCACGAACAACAGTGAGATTGTACCAAAATAAAGTAAGTATTTATTCTAATTCAAATTCTTTAACTTTAGGGAAATGATCTTGAAAACCAAAAATGTTGTCCTAGTTCTCTTATACCTGATAAATCAGATGGTACCTTAGATCGTCACAAATTTATGGATTTGTGATTACTGGCTTTTCTATAGCCATGTTCTCTACCACTCTCCATCAGAACATGATGGTTAGATTTCTCTTCCATATCCATATTTTCACCTATGTGGAAACCCAGTGATTAGTTTATTTGGGTAATCGTTACATTTCATACTTTAGTTTTTAAAGCCAAGTTTTGGTATTCCCTTTTATGATGTGGGTTTCTATTAAAGAAACTTTCGAATAGTAAACCATTTATAACCCCGACGAATTTCGAGGGCGAAATTCATTTTAAGGGGGGTAGAATGTAACAGCCCGAGATTTTATGAAAAATATTCTTTTTTATTTCACTAATGTCTTGTGTTGTACGCTACACCAAAAGGAGCTTGCACAACACGCATCCTTGACTTGCCTTGCATTACACGCAATCACGACCTTCCTCGATAGCTTGTGTAATACGCAATACCGAGTTTCACTAAACAACGATATGCTATAAAAATATTATTAAAACTAGCCGTTATGAATAGTAATAACCACTTTTTGAAATCCAGTAAATCTTATTTTTCAAAATGAACTTTATTTTTGGATTCGGAGTATCGAATTTAGCCTAAGGTGAAATTTTGGTACTTTTCGGATAACTTTCATATTCTGATGAATAGTGAAAATTACTAAATTATAATTAAAAACAACTTTTTTAATCGAAATAATTAGTAGTGATAAATCATTAATTTGAGTGGTTTTAAAGTATATTTAGAATATATTTTTACAATTTAATACAATGTTGGTCATTGGATGTAATTTCACATTTAAACCAGACATAAACAAGTGTCAATCTTTTGATAGATATTGTTTCTTAAAAACACGCTATTTGTTTTAACAGCGGGATTTAATTATAAAATTACTTAATGCAACATCTATGTTATGAATTTGGTAAAATAGACTTCATTTTTGAATTTGGAATATGAAATATAGCTTAGGATGAAATTTTGGCTTTTTTCTGAAAACTTTCAATTTTTGATGAATAGTGAAACCACTAAGTGGTAGGTTAAAAACTGAATTTTGCATAAAACATAATTTTACCGCTTCTGTGAATGGAATTTCGAAAATCCGAGAGACACGGTTAATATCAAGGACTAAAATGTGGTTCAATGAGATGAAAATAATTTTTTGGTGAATAGTAACTTTTTACTTTTTTTTTACCACGGTTAATAGTAAATAGGGTAACTAAGGGTAAATATGATATTAATATTACCCTAACACATGTCCTAATTCTATTGGACAAGTTTAATTCGACCAAAAACAAACTTAGGAATAAAATATGACCATTTAGGCCCACTTGGATTAGATTAGGACATTTATTATTAATTTATTTAAAGAAGGGTTAAAATAGTTAAAATCAAAGTTTAATAAGTAAATCATTTTTAATATGGGGTTATACATAAGATAAATTCGATTGTAAATATTAATTAGAAAGCTAAAACTATTTACTACATGATGGTATTTTATTTGTAATTTTTAGACATCAAATAAATTAATTTATTTATGACACAAAGATGATGCAGTAATTATCTTGTTAATGAAATATTGACATAATTGATGTTATAAACACCAAAATAAATGTAATTTGAGACTTTTTATGAATTCCACTAATTTTCTAGGTTACTATGATATATTAGTGTTGATTTAATCAACTTGGTTCGAACATATAATTCTGTTATGACTTTCACAAAAATCATATATCAAATAGTGTCAAAATTGACACAAAATAGTTTTTAAATCAAATATTATATTACTAATTGTTATTTTATTCCTAAAAATCTAAGGTTCAGCCAAATGACTTAGATAAGGATATATATATTAATAATAAACAATTTGGGGTTCGTTTGTCATGTTATAGTAAGTGTATTAACCATATAGTGAAAGAAAACAAAAAGACATGGTAAAAGTTAAATTAATTAACTTAGAGTTAAATCTAATTGATAAGGTTAAAATAATAACCTAAACTTGTCTAAATACTATTGGTTGATAGGATTTAGACCCATCCCCACTTTAGCTTCGAAATAAGACCCTTTGGAACCATTATAAACCGATTTTTACTTTAATATAAAATAATATTTTGAGTTATTCCTAAGGTGCCCCTCTCCTCCCCTATAAAAGGACACCTCCTCCCCCTCCTCCTCACACCAAATTGAGCACTCAAGCTCGGCCAACCCCTGCCATTTTCTCCTCTCCACTTCCCTAGAATAATCCTACAGGTCCTGGTCTTCTCCAAAGACCAATCTTAGTTCCTTAAGTGGAGGATTCAAAGAGGCGTTCCAAAGAAGAGGTAATATCCATTACCGATCTTTTCAATTTATTTCTTCTTCAACTTCTTCTTATTTAGTTGTTTCATGATAAAGTAATAACATCAGTATTACTTACATACTGATATGTTATTATAAATATGAAACAACCCTATTTCACCTTCTATCCATCCTACGGAAAAATGAAATCACCACGCGTGCGTACGTACGGAATACCGTCTCCACGCCGTGGTGTAATCTATTTTCCACCATCACCTTACAAGGATGGTTATAATGGTGTAATGAGTAACTAAATATGATTATTATGAAGTAATATTGATACTGAAATAATATATATATACTCCAATACAATTCCACGATCATAGGAATGATATCATCACTCGTGCGTACGTACGGAATACCGTCTCCACGATGTGATGCGACTCGTTCTACATGATCTTCATTTCATAATGATTATATAAATGAATTGAATGAATGAATATGGTATATAATACACTAATACCATTCTGGAAATGAATTATCTATAACCTAAAGATAAGAATAAGAATTTATTCGACAAAACACGCATAAGAACAAAAAGTTATAAAGACCCGAGTAACAAGTAACAATGAAATATTACTAACAAGAAGCTAATAATATGACCATATATGATATCATATAAATATGTATGATTCTGGAATAAGTCAATAACATTATTTAAACCATTATAAAAGAGCTTCGGACACGTACAAAGCTAATCGGACCTAAGGTAAGGGAAATATCACAATCTCATTTTTATCCGAGATTGTTTATTCGTAAGTATTTACTGGGGTGTATTTTATCATCCACATCCATGTTCCCTCAATATGTAATATTGTTTCCATCCACTTACAATAGTTTAAATCCAATTTTACCCTTATGTGAGTTTTTAGTAAAGAATATGAAAGGAATCTTTTGTCGTTTTTCCGTACGAGGTACTTTTTGACTTTTCCGACAAAAGTACGAAGAATGTTTTTTTTAACTTATACGGCATGAATGGATTTTTAAAACATTGTTTCCAAGAAGCTTCCTTTACAAGTTTTCAAGTTTATTTTTAATCAACTTCTTTTATTTTAAAGTTGTATGACATGTTATGAAAGGAAAAATGTTTTTGAAGAAGAAAGGATATTTTCCTCAAGAATGGAGTTCAAGTGTTTTATCAAAATTATTTTCCATCTAAGATAATAAAGGGTTCTGTTTTTTATCCCTATTATTACATTGATTTGATCATGTTGTGATGGAATTATTTTCATGAATTCCTTTATCTTATATGAATTGATTTATGATGTCATGATGTTTCAAGAATCCCATTTTTGTTACATGTGTTATGCGATGATGTATGTTTTATGATTATGTGGCACACATAAGAAAGGATTCATTATAAGATGGGTGGGACCTATATCTCCCTCCAATGCATTGGGTAAAGATTTTATATCTCATGAGATAGACATGGCTGGAATGGTAGGTTATACCGGTTCAGTGAAACAGGACTGAAACGAGGATTACTCGATTCAGAAAGGGACTTTGTCCACTAAGATAGTCTTGGCAATGAGTCTTGACTAACAAGAAATGATTCTCTATGATTATGTGTGTATGCCACAATTAGTAATGTTTTAAGTTATGATTTCATTTTCACTACTATGATTTATCCCATGTTATGAAATTATGCTCTCTTTTGCAGGTTAAGATTTCCAAAAATGTTATGTTCTTATGAAAATTATGTGATTGATATTTCTTTTGTTTACCCTTACTGAGCATTTGAGCTCACCCTTTTATGTTTTATTTTCCCCAGGATATAAAGAAAGGTTTTAGGTAAAAAAAAAGGAAGATCTTTATGGGAGATTTTGAAGATCTTTCACCAGGATTAGAAGATTACGTTCCGAGTTTCCAAAGACACTAAACTATTACGATCCTTGTGTGTGTGTTTTTGTTTTGTACTAAGTATTCCGCAAATGTAATGTAATGTCCATGTACGTCAAGCTTCGGGTCTCTACAATCTTTGTAAGGATTATTTGTCTCACCATTATTTTTTTAGAAATATCTTGTATTCTTCACCTAATAGCTTTTATAAGTTGTATAATCCACATATTGAAATTTTATATCATGAATTACTCTTTCATCATGATATTTAAAGTTCATTTCATGTTTTATATTTAATTTTATATTGATTTAAATGATATAAAATTTGTAAGGTTTTTCCGGGTGTCAATTGTAAATCCTTAAGGCATAATTCATGTTATGAACCATTATTTATTTTATATGGAGTAGTTATTTTTCCAAGAATTTGTTTTGTAACGCCCCGACACCAGTTACCCAGAGTCGGTGTATTATTACGTAACATTTTCATGATCACAAAAGATCAGATCTCTAAAGACCTATTAGTTTAGTAGCCTTAGAAACACTAGATACATTCATAAGTCTTACATTACATCATAAAGTTAAATACTACAATAACATAGTCTCCATAGTCCACACTCATATCCCCTTCAGACTATCCCTGCAAGTCAGTCATAAAATATTTCTTCACATCCTGGGAAAAATAAAACATAGAAAGGGGTGAGATTAGATGCTTAGTAAGGATAACAATATAGCAGAAACTTTCATAAATAAACATAAACATTTAAGGCAATGTATAAATGAAACAAAAGCATTTTAAACTTGAAATTCAGCATAATATGGAAAAATAAAATGAAATAATTCCATTTACTTATTCACATGGATATTATACTAGTCGAATAATCACATCCAATATCAATTACCACTTTCATAATGATGGAATGCATAATGCCAGACTATCATAACCACGTTACCAAGGCCTCGTGCCAAGACTACAAATAAGATTTTATCAAGGCCTCGTGCAAAGACACTAGTTTGTCTCATGAGACCTACCGATGCATCGAGGAGCTATAGTAGGATCCACCCATCACTTATTAAGTCCAATGAATTCCTCATATGAATAGGTTTAAACATAACATAAACAATGCCCAAGAACCATAACATAATCGTATCACATAAAACATGCATAAAGGAAACATAACATTTCCATATTTCAATAAAAAGATATCAATACAACACATTGATATAATCAAAACATTATCAAAACCATTTTCAATACCAAAATAAAAGAAAAGTAAAACATGGTATTTATTTATCATAAAATAAGGTATGGCTTGTATAGGAATCCAAAACTCAATAATGGTCACGGCGGCGGAGAAGTCGTTGTCACCACATACGTAAGACAAAACATTCCTTTTATCATTTAGTAAAAATGATTCATATAATAAGATTCTTTTTGAATAAAAGTAAAAGTAAAAGGGGTTTATACACTGTATAAAAAAAGATATGTATAAAATAAAATATGCCTCAATGAAAGGATATTGAGACGAAGTCCCTTACCTCGTGTCTGACTTGACTCGATCGTTCTTTAATCTCCTAAATAATAAACTAGATTTAATTTATACTTTCTTAAGAACCTTTTTCAAGTTCATTATTCCTTTTATATCACTTATTACCATGTTATGAACATTATGTAATTATTTAAGTTAATAATGGTCGTTTTGTCGATCTTTGGTACTTGAGTCAAAAATAAACTTCTTAAAATTACAAGTTGTTCATGTGGTAAAATATCCATTATATCCAGAATTATATTCATGTTTTATATATCATATATATCATATATATCCAGTATATAAATTCATTTATAATATTACGTAACATTTAGAGGTAACAAATGAAATGCACCGTTCATGGAGACGGTAAGTCGTACGTAAGCATGAACGCTACTTTCATTTATATTTCGTATTTAATGAAATGAAATCATAATGATATAAAGTTATATTATAATTCCAGTATAATATCATATATATTATCATTTACTCCATCCTTTATACGTCCCACATATGGAATTAACGATTCAAATCACTTTGAGGGGACGGTAGTCCGCACTTCCGAAAATGAAATTATCGTGTTTACCCATAATGGAAATCATAAAGGTATGCCATAAATGAAAAATACAGAAGCATAAGGAAACATAAACATAATATATATCATATATAAATATAGTTACATCTTAATGGCCACCATGAGAGGTGTTAAAAGAATATTGAACAATCATTGTTTTGTGAGGCAGTAATTCTCCACCCACAGAAACAGTATATTCTTTAACCATTAGACGAAGGTGTGTGTAAGTGTAAAAAAAATTCTCATAAAAATATCCTAGTATATTAAAGATACTGGTGTTGTTACAAAATAAAATAATAAAAATATTTTAAGGGATTGGAGAAGCAAAATAAAACAAAATAACATAAGATAAGACATTACCATAAAATTGGGTAACTCTTTTTGATTTGAGCCAAAGGCTTCCTTGGGAAGACTTCTGCCCAAATTGAGGCTTCTAGGAGTAATATAGGGAAGTTTGGATATTATTTTGGCAGAGTTTGGCTGAGCCAAATAGATTTTATAGTGTGAATAATGTGGTAGAGGTGGGGGCCTTTTATAAGAGGAGAGGAGGGGCACTCATGGAAAGTCTTGAAATGTTACATTATTATGAAATGATTTTCAGATTTTAAAGGTCCCACAATGATATATTTCTAGGATAAGGTGATAAGGGTTCTAAATCCACCCATCCAATAGGCTTTAGACAAGTTTATGTCTTAGATTTTACCTTATCTTTTCATTTTATTTAAATCGTTCATTAATGAGATAATCGTTGCATCATCATGGTGTGATAAATAAATTTATTTATTTAATGCCTAAAATTATAAAAAAAATACCATGATGTAGGAAATATTTTTATCTTTCCAATTTCTATTTATAGTCTATAAGATAATTTATGTAGACAAAATTAAAATTGTTTTACTTGGGTGATACTTACTTTTGTTATATTTTCCTTTCTTTAAAAATAAAAAGATAAAATGTCACTATCACACAAAAGTGATTCCATGGGGTCCCAAAGTATGGAACAAGGAATCCCATGGTCGTCCATGACACAACAAATAGCATTAGGACACATTTTGGGGTCATTTTAAATTATTATGATATTATTTCATTACCCTTAACTACCCGATTACTAATTAATCTTGATAATTAAAGATAATTGTTGTCATTACTATTCATAATGTCCAAAAACAGAAGAGTCTTAATTACATAATTTGGAACTTCTGATTCCAAATATGGAATCTGTTTTAACAAATTCTAAACATGTAAATTGCAGTAATTAATTTAAAAAATTATTTCCGTTGTCAAAACAAATAGCGTGTTTTTAAGAAACAATATCTATCTAAAGATTGATAATTGTTTATATCTAATTTTAAAGTGAAATAAATTCTAATGACCAAAATTGGATAAAATGGTAAAATTATATTCTAATTATACTTTAAAACCACTCAATAGTATAATTTATCACTATAAATTATTTTTATTAAAGAAGTTGTTTTTAAGTATTTTTCACTATTCATCGAAAATTGGAAGTTCTTAGAAAAATACCAAAAATTCAACATAGACTAATTTCGATATTCTGAATCCAAAAATAAAGTCCATTTTGAAATATAAAATTTATATAATTTCAAAAGGTGGGTATTACTATTCATAATGGAAACTTTGATTGGTCGCGGTGTGTTAGAATCTCGAACTTGCGTACAATGCAAGCTATTGCATTATTGAAAGAGAAGTGTACTGTGGAAGATTGGGGTGGTAAATTCTCCCCTAATTAAATAAATAGAATCCTCGCAATTTGAAAATGTTCTACGAAAGTAAAATGTTTAAAATATAAAATACCTTTGTGGAAAACCCATATCGGAAATTAGGTTAATAAAATTTAGCCTTAATAAGAGGGAAAGGGAAATGAAAAAGTCACCACCAAATTATGATCTCGATTAGGAGAACATTGGTGGAAATTAGAGACATATAATTAGAGGAAAAACATAAATATTTTTAGGGAGTGATTGAGGTCATCAATCACAAACAAGTGTAAAATTGAGGGCCTCAAAGCCTTCAATCTCTGTTGATTTAAAATATCATCAGTTCAACAAAACATAAGGTATTAGGATAACACATTTTTTGTTTTAATATCCCTTTTCTAAAGTTTAAGAAATAATTTATTTATAGAATAAGAGATAGGTATATATATATATCCTTGACAAGTAGAGTTTCAACCTTCAACTAATTTCTACCACAAACTCATCTTTCACTCAAAAAGATAATAGAACTCGAAAATATTATATTTATCCTAATCGTACAAGGTTCAAAATATTAAAACATACCATTTATATTAGGAAAACTATTTTTTAATAACCAGGGACATCCTGTAGACTAGTGGTATGCAATAAAGACATGTTGCACTATTGTTGTGGGTTCGATTCTTACATCTTTGTCCGACGCGATGGGTTATCCCCCGACCTACAAGTTGCCCTCTTCCTAAAACTATAGTATTATAATATTCCAAAAATAATCTTCAAAAATGTTTTAACCTTAAACAATACTATCCAAAGTTAAATTTAATCAATTCTAACCTTTATAGTTATCCAAAATACCTTTTTCCAGACTTTCTCTAAAAGTTCCCTTAATTTCAAAATCAATTCATCAGATTCCCCAAACAAAGTAAAGTTTCTCTTATTGTCACATACTAAAAATATGATTACCTTCATCATATTAAAACCTTAATGAAAACAACAAGTACTACAGTAAAGTCCTTATATATATCACATTATTCTTATAACCATAATATAGTTCTTGAGTCTAAAAACACAAATATAATAATTATTCTTCTTCAACTATAGTAACAGCATAATATTGGCCTTGCTCCCTTGGCCTTTTCTAAGGTAAGTTTCCTTGGCACTTAGGGAATTCATTTTTATAATTCCCCATTTCTCTACAATTGTAGCATTCAACATTGATAGCCTCTTTCTTTCCCTTGCAATCACAAGCCTGGTGACCTTTTTCTCCACATTTATAACAAACTCCCATTCTTTTTAGGAAAGTACCAGGGTGATTCTTCCCACAATTATCACATAATGGAAAATTCTTCTTTCCCTTTTTCCCTTTATCTATCTCTTGTTCCACCATTCTCTTCTTCTCTTGCTTTACTTTATTGTCATAAGATTTAGAGAATTCATTTTCTATCTTGATAGAACACGAGACTATATCTTCATACATTAATAAATATTGGGATACTAATGCTCAACGGAGAAATGGTTTTAACCTATCAAAGAAATGATCAATCATACTTCTTGGGTTACATATATAATCTGCAGCATACCTCACTAACCTTGTAAGGTTGGCCTCATACTTATCGACATTCTCATCCTCCTTTTGTCTCAGATTCAGAAATTGTCTTTCCATATCTGCTCAATGGTCACGAGGAAAGTATTTTTCTAAGAAAAGATCTTTGAACTCCCATAATTACATATTTGATACTTCATCATCATCCTTTGTATTTTGAATCAATGACCACTACTGATCAGCATCTCTAGTGAAGTGGTAAACTGCCATGGCAACTTTTTCCCTTTCACTACTCCCTAAAGCCTAAAATATTTTCTCTAGGGAATTTATCCATTGCTCAGCTACTAATGGATTTGTACCCCCATTAAATGTTGGTGGTTGTTTCCTCATGAAGTGATCTAACATTGATCCTCCACGTTGCGGATCAGGGTGCTCCATACGGGTAAGGTTATTATTCATAACCTGAGTTAGTTGTCCCAGTATGGTGATAAGTTGATCAGCACCAGTTGTATCACCAGCTCCATTATAATTATCTTGAATAGGAGGGAAATACCTACATGGAGTGCGTACATTGATATGGTTTCCATTACTTCCACTAGGCTCCATTTCTAAGCAATGGCATAAACAAGATCAGTTCATGAATCAAAATACATAATTTCATACTTGTAAAACACTTAACATAAATTGAACTATTTATGGATATAATCCATAATCATAAAAAATGTTTTCTTTGAGAAAGTATATACTCATAAACCCTTCATAATGGTTTGTAATGAAAATGAGAATTATCCTAAGCATATACCCTGGGAGATTTTTAACCAAGAGTGCAGCAAAGCCCATTGTCATGCACTAGTTCCCGTTCGAGTCTAGCTCAAAGCGGTGTTTTCGGGTTTTACCCCTAGATACATCTGTTCCAGAGCCGCCTCTACCTGCTCGTATCCAGACAGGGATGTATTGCTCCGAAAACTCACAAAATCTCTATAATACCAAAATTCTTGGAAGTTCTTCTATACTAATCCTCAAAGTCTATCTTAGGGCTATGTGCTCTCATCAGAGTTTATCTAAATCTAGCTTCCAAGATTAGTACTAAACTGCCTCTGATACCAACTGTAATGCTTCGACCCTAGTTACCCAGAGTTGGTGCATTATTACATAACATTGGAATGATCACAAAAGATCAGGTCTCGAAATACTGATTAGTTTAGTAGCCTTGGAAACACTAGATACATTCAAAAGTCTTACATTATATAATAAAGTGAAATACTAAAATAACATAGTCTTCATAGTCCACACTCATATCCCCTTCAGTCTATCCCTACAGTTCAGTCATAAAATATTTCTTCACATCCTGGGAAAAATAAAACATAGAAAGGGGTGAGCTCAGATGCTCAGTAAGGATAACAATATAGCGGAAACTTTCATAAATAAACATAAACATTTAAGGTAATGTATTACTGAAACACAAGCCTTTTAAACATGAACTTAATCATAATATGGAAAAATAAAATGAAATAATTCCATTTACTTATTCACATGGATATTATACTAGTCGAATAATCACATGCAATATCAATAACCACTTTCATAATGATGGAATGCATAATGTCAGACTATCATAATGATGTTGTCAAGGCCTCAGGCCAAGACTACAAATAAGATTTTGTCAAGGGCTCGTGCCAAGACACTAGTTTGTCTCATGAGACCTACTGATGCATCGAGGAGCTATATCGGGCTCCACTCGTCACTTATTTAAGTCCAATGCATTCCTCATATGAACAGGTTTAAACATAACATAAACAATTCCCAAGAACCATAACATAATCGTATCACATAAAACATGCATAAAGGAAATATAACATTTCCACATTTCAATCAAAAGATATCAATAAAACACATTGATATAATCAAAAAATTATCAAAACCATTTTCAATACCAAAATAAAATAAAATTAAAACATGCTATTTATTTTTCATAAAAAAAGGTATGGCTTGTATAGGAAGCCGAAACTCAATAATGGTCACAGCGGCGGAGAAGTCGTTGTCACCGCATACGTAAGACAAAACATTCCTTTTGTCGTTTAGTAAAAACACTTCGTATAAAAAGATTCCTTTTGAATAAAAGTAAAAGTAAAATAGGTTTATACACTGTATAAAAGAAAGTTGTGTATAAAATAAAATATGCCTCAATGAAAGAAGATTGAGACGAAGTCCCTTACCTCGTGTCCGACTTGACTCGATCATTCTTTAATCTCTTGAATAATAAACTAGAGTGAATTTCTACTTTCTTAAGAAAATTTTTCAAGTTCATTATTCATTTTATATCACTTATTACCATGTTATGAACATTATGAAATTATTTAAGTTAATAATGGTCATTTTGTCGATCTTTGGTACTTGAGTCAAAAATAAACTTCTTATAATTACAAGTTGTTCATGTGGTAAAATATCCATTATATCCAGAATTATATTCATGATGTAGATATCATATATATCATATATATCTAGTATATAAATTCATTTATAATATTACATAACATTTAGAGGTAAGAAATGAAATGCACCGTTCATGGAGATGGTAAGTCGTACGTACGCATGAACAATACTTTCATTTATATTTCATATTTAATGAAATTAAATCATAATGATATAAAGTCATATTATAATTCCAGTATAATATAATATATAATATCATTTAATCCATCCTTTATACGTCCCACATATGGCATTAACGATTCAAATCACTTTGAGGGGAAGGTAGTCCGCACTTCCTAAAATGAAATTATCGCGTTTACCCATAATGGAAATCATAAAGGTATTCCATAAATGAAAAATATATAAGCATAAGGAAAACATAAACATAATATATATCATATATAAATATATTGACATCTTAATGGACACCATGAGAGGTGTTAAAAGAAGATTGAACAATCATCGTTTCGTGAGGCAGTAATTTTCCACCCACAGAAACAGTATGTCATTTAACCATTAGACGAAGTTTTGTGTAAGTTTAAATCAAATCCCTCTCATAAAAACATCCTAGTATATTGAAAATACTTTTTTTACAAAATAAATGAATAAAAATAGTTTAAGGGGTTGGAGAAGCAAAATAAAACAAAAGAACATAAGAGAAGACATTACCTTAAAATCAGGTAACTCTTTTTTATTTGAGACAAAGGCTTACTTGGGAAGACTTCTTCCCAAAGTGAGGCTTCTAGGAGTAATATCGGGACCTTTAGAGAGTATTTGGGAAGATTTTGGCTGAGAAAAATGGATTTTAATGTGTGAATAAGGTGGTAGAGGTGGGGGCCTTTTATAAGAGGAGAAGAGGGGAACTCTTGGAAAGTCATGAAATGTTACGTTATTATGAAATTATTTTCAGATTTTAAAGGTCCAAAAATGATATATTTCTAGGATAAGGTGATAAGGGTTTGAAATCCACCCGTCCAATAGGCTTTAGAAAAGTGTAAGTCTTAGATTTTACCTTATCTTTTCATTTTATTTAAATCGTTCATTAATGAGGTAATCGCTGCATCATCATGGTGTGATAAATAAATTTATTTATTTAATGCCTAAAAATTATAAAAAAAACTACCATGATGTAGTAAATCTTTTTATATTTCCAATTACTATTTATAGTCTATAATATCATTTATGCAGACAAAATTAACATTGTTTTACTTGGGTGATACATACTTTTGTTATATTTTCCTTTCCATAAATATAAAAAGATAAAATGTCACTATCACACAAAATTGATTCCATGGGGTCCCAAAGTTTGGCACAAGGCATCCCATGGTCGGACATGACACAACCAATAGCATTAGGACACATTTTGGGGTCATTTTATATTATTATGATATTATTTCATTACCCTTAACTACCCGATTACTAATTAATCATGATAATTAAAGAAAATTGTCGTCGTTACTATTCATAATGTCAAAAAACAAAAGGGTATTAATTACATAATTTTGACCTCCTTATTAAAAATATGGAGTCCATTTTACGAAATTCTAAACACATAAATTGCAGTAATTAATTTAAAAAATTATTCCCGCTGTCAAAACAAATAGCGTGTTTTTAAGAAACAATATCTAACAAAATATTGACAATTGTTTATATCCAATTTCATAGTGAAATAAATTCTAATGACCACATTTGGATAAAATGGGAAAATTACATTATAATTATACTTTTAAACCACTCAATAGTATAATTTATCACTATAAATTATTTTTATTAAAAAAGTTTTTTTAAGTATTTTTCACTATTCATCGAAAATTGGAAGTTCTCAGAAAAATACAAAAAATTCAACATAGGATAATTTCGATATTCTAAATCAAAAAATGAAGTCCATTTTGAAATATAAAAATTATATAATTTCAAAAAGTGGGTATTACTATTCATAATGGCTACTTTGATTGCTCGCGGTGTGTTAGAATCTCGAACTTACATACAATGCAAGCTATTGAATTATTGAAAGAGAAGCGTACCGTGGAAGCTTGGGGTGTTACATGTTTTACCATATTTTTTCATAGAAATTATGGGTTTTATATAATAATGTTATGTTCCTTCATTCAATGGATTTTCTATTCAAGTATTATGCAAGTTACAAGGGTTTCTAGTCTCAAACTTCCTTCTTTGATACATTTTATGATTGATTCACTTATATAAATTTGTGTGGTGTTGAAGAACCCCATGGATTTGTGGATTGGTTTGATAAATCCTAAAGATCCAATGGGTCTTGGTTAGTTTGGGTTGTTGTATTTTTTGACAACCATACTTGAAGAACTCATAATCCTAATGGTGCTTGATCTAGTTTATATGGAGTTACATATCATGGAAGGAAGTTTCATGATGTGAGAAAGTGTTTTTGAGAAGGGATGGAGGTTGGTTGAATCAGTTTTATTTAAGTTTTGAGTGAATTATAGATCCATGTAGCAGATTTTGTAATAGGTTGATCCATGTAGCTGATTTTGTGAAGTGAGATTCATGTAGCCATTTTTCTATGTAGGCCATTCACATAGCTATTTCTGATATATAGGAAAGTCACATAATTGATTCATCCATGTAATTGAATGCATCACATATCCAAATAATCAATGTATCCTATTTTGGAATTCAAATATCATTTTTTTTGTGATATAGATGAGTGTTTCAATTAGCATAATGTTCTACGTAAACAAATATCCACAAATTAGTTTCACGAAGCCAATTTATACATAGTAATTTTAAGAAGAATTCATGTAGATGATATTCTACGTAGCTGATTAAGAATTCAAGTAGATGAATTTCTACATAACCGATTGAGAATCACATAGCCAATTTTTTATCTAGTTGTTTATTCTTCATGTAGCTGATTCATATTCTTCATTACATAAATATTGATTTTCTGTAGGTTTTTAGATTTTAAGTATTCTGAGGTGATTTTATTATGATGTTTCATAGAAATTTTTGAATTATCCTATAATCATAGGATTTAGTTTTTTAATCCATAATGGATATGCCGTTTTTGACTTAAGTTATGAATATCGTGGGGCTATTATGATTATGTGTCTCTTTCTTCATCGAAGTGATTAATTTAGAGGGATCTTTTGATGAGGTAATATGAAAATAAAGAGGTCAAGAAAATAGGAGTTTGGAGCTGAGTTTGAATGTTCAGAGATCAATATATAATGGAACTCATGTCTTTAGATGACCTAATATAAGTCTAAGAATGTTTTTATAGCACATTTAAAGAATGTACTATGGTAAATTCTTTATTGCATATTTTTGGAGGCTTGTGGAAGTGGATCTTCATCTTTTGTTACTAAAGAAGCCTAGTTTATTTGGTGATCTCATTTATTTTTGTAATCATCTTTTGTATTGCAGTGTGAAGTTATGATGTTGGGTGTGACTCCTGACATATGTGGTGGGATTCTTCATGAATTATTGTAAGAATATTTCACTTGGGGATATAGCGAAAATAATTTTTGGTTGGGGGAAATAACCATCCATGATAAGGAGTATGATTCCACATTAGATTTGAACCTTGTTAAAATTTTGTGTTCTTTTCTCTTTCATTTTCTGCATGATTGATGTGAGGCTATGTTTTTTTGTTTGAGTGTATCACACTCTAACAATTCATAAAGGTTTATTTTCTTTAAAAAAATTTGTAAAAACTTCCCTCTACTAATTCAAACCCCTTCCTTAGTAGAGGAAAATGATCGTACCACTACTAGAAAATGGGCCTTTAACAGTGCTAAAAATGGCCTTTATCAGCACTAGAGAAGCGCTGACTACCAAAGAGAGATAAAAATTCTTAGGTTTTTATCAGTGCTAAAAAAATTCAGATAAAGGGTTCCTTTATCAAAACTTTTAGAATCACTAATAAAGGACAACATTTATCAGTTCTTTTATTTAGCGCTCATAAAGGAGACCTTTATTGGCGCTTGTAGAAGCGATGATAAAGTCTACCTTTATCAGCATTTTTAAAAGTTTTGAGAAAGGTTCCTTTATCAGCCCTTGTAGAAGCATGATAAAGGTCCCCTTTATTAGCAGTTATAGAAGTGATGATAAAGGGGCATACTGCAATGTGTTGTAACCACACATTGCAGCACCAGTGGAGTGTGCTATAATGACACACCACATCAACAGAAACACCACCATATGTTAACAAAATAAAGTACCAATACAAAGTTATAATGAAATAAAATTTACATCACAAATAAAATAAAAACCACTATATTATAGGCATTTAAAACATTGGTTTATACAATTACATAAGTACAATTTATTACATGCATTCAAAAACATCAATGTTCCTTTGTCTTTTGATCCTGACCCTGACTCATGCTATTTCTGAACAAACCACCCCTGTTAGAGAAAAATAATATGCCTGTATAATAAAAAATCATATGTTAGTAATAATATAAAGCAATAAATTAACAAAAAGTGTTAATTTTAAATTAAACTTTTAGTCATACTAGGAACATTATGTATCAGATTGAGTTGTGGTTGATTCTTGCACGTCACACCATTTCTTTTTCATCTTCAAGAATTATCTCTATGAAAATTAATTAAATAATTATAAAATAAAAATTATTAGGAAATTAATTAAGTAATAGAATATATAATGATGAGAAAAAAATATAGGCTCGTTTTCTCGGTTTTGGTAATGTGGTGCATGTTTTAAACAAAAATGACACTTATATTTTGAAAATATGCACTTTGAGTCATATGGATCACACCATTAATTAGATTAAGGTGAATATGATTCCTATACACCCCAAATGACCTATGGATCATTTTCTTAAAGTATCAAAATAATCCAAATGTTTTTTCTTAGTTTTGAGTACATCACTTATCTTTTTTACTAAAATGTCATTTTAAAATGGAAAGATTCACTTTGAGTCATATCAATTAAATAATGTGTAGTTTTCATGTGATACTGATTCCAACACATCAAAATGACTTATGAATCATTTTCCTTAATTATCAAGAAAATGTGAGCATGTTTTCTTAGTTTTCATTGAGTGACACTTTTTTAACTAAAATGTTAATTTTAAACTGACAACAAACACTTTGAGTCATACCGAGCACATCGTGTATCATATTGATGTGATGATGAATAATACAAGATAAAACATACTTATGATATTTTTATTAAAGTATCAAAACAATCAAAAACATTCTTTGTTTTGAATAGGTCAGTTGTCTTTTTTACTAAAATTAATGTCAATTTTAAATTAAAAGACAAAATTATAGTTATATCTATAACATTTTGCACCATATTGAGGTGAGGAAAATTAATACATGTATCAAATGTCTTATAGATAATTTTCATAAAGTATCAAAAAAATTCAAAATGTGTTTGCTTGATTTTGAGAACGCCACTTTCCTTTTTTCTAAAATGTCATTTTAAACTAAAAACACACACATTGACTCATAACAGTCACATTGTGTATCATTTTAATGTGATATTAATTCTGAAATGTCAAAATGATTTATAAATCGTTTTATTAAATTATCAAGACAATTTGAGTTTGTTTTCTCAGTTTTCAGTGAGTGGTACTTTTTGAACTAAAATATTGATTTTAAACTGTTAATGGACACTTTGAGTCATACTGGGAACATCATTTATTGTATTGAGGTGTGGATGATTTTGACATGTCAAAAATGACTTCGGGATAATTTTAATAAAGTATCAAAATAATATGAATGTGTTTTCTCAGTTTTGAGTAGGTCAATTTCTTTTTTACTAAAATTGATGTCAATTTTAAATAAAAAGGCGCACTTGGAGTCATACCAGTCACAAAATGCATCGGATTGAGCTGAGGCTGATTCCTAAATGACTAAAATACCTTATGGATAATTTTCCTAAAGTATCAAAATAATCTGAACGTGTTTTCTTATTTTTGAGTATGTCACTTGTCTTTTTTACTAAAATGTCATTTTAAACTGGAAACATACACTTTGAATCATACTGGTCACATCGTTTATCCGTTTGACATGAGATTTATTCTTACATGTAAAAAATAAATTAAGAATAATTTACCTAAATTATAAAGAAAATATGAGTGTTTTTCTCATTTTTTAGTGAGCAACACTTTTTGAACTAAAATGTCGATTTTAAACTGAAAACAGACACTTTAAGTCATATCGGGCATATCATGTATCATTTTGAGGTGAGGGTAATTAATAAACCTAAAAATGACTTATATATCTTTTTAATAAAGTATAAAAGAAATTAAAATGCATTTTCTTGGTTTTGAGTTGGTTATTTTGTTTTACTAAAATTGATGTCAATTTTAAATAAAAAGAGGCACTTAGAGTCATACTAGTCACACTGTACATCACATTGAGGTGAGAATAATTACTAAAAATCTAAAATGACTTATGGATCATTTTAATAATGTATTAATAAAATCCAAATTCATTTTAGTAGTTTTGAGTATGTTACTTGTCATTTTTACTAAACTGTCATTTTAAACAAGAAACATGCACTTTGACTCACACTGATTACATCGTATATTGGTTTTAAGTGAGAAAAATTCCTACTTGTAAAAAATTACTAATGAATCATTTTCCTAAATTATCAAGGTAATCTGATTTAGTTTTCTTAGTTTTCAGTGACTAACACTTTTTGAACTAAAATGTTGATTTTAAACTGATAATGAACACTTTGAGTCATACCAGGAACATCATGTATCAGATTTGGGTTTGGTTGATTCCAACATGAAAAAAATGACTAATGGATCATTTTTATAATGTATAAAATCAATTCAAATGTTTTTCTCAGTTTTGAGTATGTTAGTTGTCTTTTTTACTAAAATTAATGTCAATTTTAAATAAAAAGATGCGCTTGGAGTCATACCATTCACATCATGCATCAGATTGATTTGTGGATTATTCCTACATATCCCAAATAACATATGGATCATTTTAGTAAAGTATAAAAACAATATTTATTTTTTTCTTGGTTTTGAGTGTGTCACTTTTCTTTTTTATTAAAATGTAATTTTAAACTTGAAACATGAATTTTGAGTTATACTGGTCACATCGTGTGTTGTTTTGAAGTGATACTGATTCCTAGACATCAAAATTGAAATATGAATTTTTTTACCTAAATTAGAAATAAAATCCAAGCATGTTTTCTCAATTTTCAGTGAGTGATAATTTTTTAACTAAAATGTCAATTTTAAACTCATAATAAGCAATTTGAGTCATATCAGGCACATCATGTATCAGATTGAGGTGATACTGATTCCTTCATGTTAAAAATGAATTATGGATCATTATTATAAAATATAAAAATAATCCAAATGTTTTTTCTTGGTTTTGAGTATATCAATTGTCTTTTTTACTAAAATTAATGTCGATTTTAAATAAAAAGGAAAATTTAGAGTCATACCAGTCCCATTGTGTGCCAGATTGATGTGAGGATGATTTCTAAATATTTTAATTGACTTATGGATTATTTTCTGAAAGTATCAAAATAATACAAATTTTTTTTCTTGGTTTTGATTACGTCACTTGTCTTTTTTACTAAAATTTCATTTTAAACTGGAAACAAGCACTTTGAGTCGTACCAGTAACATCATGTATGATTTTTATGTGAGAATGATTCCTATACATCCCAAATGACTTAATAATGTTTGTATTAAATTATCAAGACAATCTGATCATGTTTGATTGGTTTTTATTGAGTGGAACTTTTTTAATTAAAATGTCAATTTTAAACTGATAATAGACACTTTGAGTCATACTGGGCACATTGTGTATCATATTGAGGTTTGGATGATTCTTACATATCAAAATTTACTTATAGATCATGTTTTTAATGTATCAAAACAATATTACTATTTTTTCACAGTTTTCAATATGTCAGTTGTCTTTTTTACTAAGATTAATGTCAATTTTAAATAAAAATAAGCACTTTGATTCATATCGGTCATGTCGTGTGTCAGATTAAGGTGAGTTTGATTCTTACACATCCTGAATTATTACAAATAATCCAACTACCAATGATACCATACTTTCCATTGGACATATTTATTGAAATTCCAACACTATATTGAGTCGATGTTCTTATCTGAAAAAACCTTTTTTAGCTTAGAACATCTACTCAATATGTAGTGTTGGAATTTCAAAAAGTAAATCCAATGGAAATAATTGTAATATTGGTATAAATTAATATTTTACCTCTTTTTTTAGTTCAAATAAAAATATGACTTCCGAAAATATCTGTAAAAAAACTAAATAATTATTAGATAAAAATGATAAGGAAGTTAACTTACAAATAGAAGATAAAATGATGACAAAATTAATTAAATAAGTAGTAGGAATTCACTATATCATGATGGTTTTATAAATTTGTGACCCATTTAATTATTTTCATTATCTTAGTTATAGCCTTGAATTCCATTCTCTTACAAGTATGAGAATCTTTGAAGAAACCACCCCAACATGAACAAAAGAATCCACCTATATAAGAAAAAAATTCTTATGTGAGTAATACTAAAAAGAAATAAATTAAACATATATATAAAACAATACATTAATTCCATATATAATGATTTTACTATGAAATCATCAATATTACCTCTGTGATTGAGTAGATAAAGCATTTTTTCTCTTCCTACAAAGGTAGTGGAGGGAATTTAAAGGAAAGTGATAAATTCCAACACTACATGGGTTAAAAGGTTTTGCAGGAGAAGATATTTGTGGAAGTTTTTGTGTAGAAATCCATAAATTATGGACATAAATAATCTAAAATAAACAAACACTACAAGGAATAATAAAAATTAAATCAATGTTTCATTATATATTTTTTTGTAAAATAGATAAAGTATATGGTAACATTAACTTTACATATTACCAAAGGGTTTCCTTTTTAATAGTTTGTTCTTCCATAGGATTGGTAACATCATCATGTGTAGAAGAAATTTTTTTATGAGTAGTCAAACATTTATTTTAGATTATTTTAATTTAGTTGAGAACAAATGATATTATAAGAAAAACATAGTATATTAAAAAACACTTACCTTCTCATTGAGCTCTCTTTATTTTTCTAAAGGATTTAGGGATTTTGTTCCACTATCGAGAATCAAAATCCCCTCTATATGGCCCCATCTAACATACAATAAATTGTCTACATTGGGACTGACATGAACTAATTTTGATCTCCCAATGAAAGGGTCATCCTTGATTAAATATTCATTTAACCCAATATTTTTTTAGTCACCAGTAGGATAATCAAACAATTATTGTTTGTTAGATCTGAGACATAAAATAATTGAACCGCTTGTGATGCCATTATGAATGGCTTGTATTTTTCCCCTTCTACATTGATATTGACCTTCACAAATCCCATTTCATCAGCTTTCAATACACTCATATTTTTAACCCATTTTCAATTGAAATCATCACCTGAAATGTTATATGATCCCACTCGTATATCTATTTGATAATGCCAAAATATGAAAATTTTGCATAAATTGGATTTTAATACTTGGAACAAGAAATGTGCATCGCTTCCTCCATAAGTGTAACACCACTTTTTTACATCATACTAAATTCATTGTGTTCTTTTTTATTGAATGTATAACTATTGATTACAACACCAATATAAGATATAACATTTTCATTTGGTCATCAGTCTAGACTTCGAAGTCTTCCGGAAATTGAATTCATATTTTCATATAACTCCTTATAAATTTAATCTTATAACCATCTTATAAATTATTGATTATGTGTATTTGATATCCATACTTCAACTCTATATGGATTCAAATATATAAGAATTTAATTATGGGATTCAATGTATGGATCAATATCTTCACTATTATGTAAAATGTAAAGGTGTGTTTGCTCTTGCTCTGTCAAGGTAAGTGTAAAGACATATCTTCTTGAAATCCCTTCACCCATAAGGTGTCTATTGTGATGAGACTTTGGGAGACCAATGTTTTCAACATATGATAGGTAATTGGTATATAATTAAACATCTTCTTCAACAATATATCATTATTCAATAAAACCATTTGGTAGATTTTAATTCTAGACATACCCTTTAAAAATATTCATATAATATTAAATGAGGTACATCCATTTGTAATGGATAGGTTCACATAGTTGAACCTCTCTAACTAAGTGAATTGTAAGGTAGATCATTATATCAAATAATTATGGTGGTAATAACATCTCTAATTCACATAATATGATTGCAAACTTTTTATTCATGATTGAAAACTTCATCAGGTCTATAACTTTACTACATATGGCTTTGAAAAAAAAGGAGAGTTGGTTAATGTATATCGTACATTTTGAGTCAGAATACAACAGAATGAAATAAGAATCAAATCATACATCAAAAAATTAAAGTCGTGTGATTTTAGTCCTTGTAACTTCAAATTATTCATTGAAATTACATTCTAGATATTTGATGAATTCCCCTCTAGAACTTTTATACTATTAAGGAAAAGAATAAATTGTAATTTTTCCAATCTGGATAGAGTGTAAGCTACTGGAAGAAGAAAAGTATTTTATTTACCCATCACTATGTCTAAATATTCCCTTATCCTCGTGTCAATCATTTCCAACTTGGCCTTAATGTCATGTTTTATTTTTTCAGGGACATTTAGTAACATGTCAATAACACTATGAAATGCATTCTTTTATACATACAAGAAATCAAGATAATTTCTTACATACAAAAAATTATAAAATGGTAATTAAAATAAAATTGATCTCTTCTTACAACCTGATTTCCTATGGTTTTTCAAAAATGGTTTACCTAAAATAGTGTCAATATATTTTACTTTATCGAACAGTTGACCACCCATTATTGGATAAGATGTTGTACATTGTTCAATATTTCCATCGAGTGTTGTCATCTAGGATCGGTATTTATGTCGTTGAGGTAAAAAAATGATTTCCTAAAAACACAGTCTTAGAGAAATGTTTCAACCAAACTGAGTGTTTGTGTTCTTCACAAATGGGACACCTCAACATTCATTTAATGATATAGCCTGATAAATTTCCATATTTGGGGAATTTATTTATCATCTCATAAAACATTACCCTTAATGTGAATTATTCACTTCTATGAGCATCATATATTGTAACACTTGTATCTCACATAAATTTCTTATCTTTGATAAATGGATCCAAATAGACATCAATATCATTACTGGGTTTCTTGGGTCCATATATAAGCAAAGATATCATAATGTATTTGTGCTTCATGCATAACCATGGAGGCAAGTTACAATTTACCAACATGACGGGACATGCACTGTGAGTAATACTGTATACACAAAAATGATTTATTCCATATATAGATAACACAATATGAAATTTTCTCAGTTCATTTCTAAATTTAGGATACTCATAATCAATTTTCTTCTATTGAGGATAATCTTTTAGATAACTTAGGTTCTCATATTTAATTATTGTATCTACATGCCATGTAAATTGTATTCTGGTTTCCTAATATCCATATATTATTCTAAATCATGGAATGATAGGATAGTACCATAACGATTTTGAAGGACTTGATTCATTTTTCTTGTATTGATATGTGCCACGCTTGGGACATTTTTTTTGAGTGATTCATGGTCCTTAAAAAACAATATGCAATCATTTGGATAGTAATGTATTTTTTTTAGATCATTAACATTGAACATTTAATTCCCTTAGAATCATATGTTCAATATGGTAGTTCATTTTCTTCTAGTATCATATCATTCAAGAGACCAAGTAGTTCTATAAAGTTGGTGTCACTCCATCATCTGTCAGCTTTCAAATTATATAACTTTAATATTTTCGGTCGGAGTACGAAACTAAAGAGGGCTGAATTGAGTTCCTATAAAAATTTATGATAAAAAGTTTATTTAAAAAGATTCCCCCAACATAAAATAAAACCGTACAATTAACCAAGGTAGTAAAATTATAATAGCTTGACTTTTCAAATAGTTTCTCAGAATATTGATTAATTATTAGTTATAACAATATGAGATACTATTACAACTTTTGAAACTACTCTAATAAGTAAAAACAGTTATAACTATTGTCCAAGACCAACTATAAAAGTAAAATTTAGTTTTATAAAATATTAATTAAAATATATAAAGACTAAATTGAAAAAAACAGCAGATAAAACAACTGGTTCAGTCTCAAGAAGAGGCCTAATCCACTCCACTTGGTGATCACCTTCCACCAAGAAATATATATGTATAAGGCTTTGATCAACACCTTGGATCAGGGTTAACAATAGTACACAAGACTATCTAGGTCCCATGACCTCTTCCACTATTCTATGTGGGAAAACAAACTACCAGGACACACTTGACCTCTTCCACAATTCTACACAGGACAACTAAGTGTAAGAAGAGAGGTGTTTTTATGACAGCCCCGCTCTTTATTATACACTTAAAAATGATTTATTACATAAAATTCACTTGATAAAACATATAATATCGAGAGTTCTAGTGTATTTGGATCTTTGGATCATTATATAACAACTTAAAACATGAAATACAACATATTTATTGAAAACTTCTTTTACATGACCACTACATTCCCTCGTACTTAGCATTGCATAGGATAACCTAAGGACATGCATAAGATAAGGGTGAGCTATAAATCCCTGTAATGGAATAAACATGGAATAACATGAGTAATATAGTACATGTTATAAAATAGGCATATCAATGGAGCACAAGAGAAACATTACAATAAAGGCATGATAAAGTATGATAATCATAACATGGAAATGTGGCAACAACATTTAACATGATTTTATAATGATCCAAGACTCATTTCACATGGAGCATGAGTAAACCCTAATTGTACTTAAATTATCATGATTAAACCATCATTTCACTTGACATATCATGATACTAATCTTTACCCAATGCATTGGAGCACTATCAGGGCACACCCTTCTTAAACATTCCATTTCATGCATAAATGTGCCACATGGATCATATAACATGGATTCATTAAACCTCATAATTTATTCCACAATAAAGGAAATGTGGAATTCATATATGAAACACTATAATCAATATGTAAATGTTCATAAAGGTGAATACCCTTGATAGATAAATGGGCATGGTATTCACTACATAATGACATTGTCTTGGAAAATCGTGGTGCAATTTCAGCAACGTAACGGCGTGACATAGGATTTCATAAAAATGGTTGATGAGAGATAAATGGGTGTCTCATCATATGTAAATGAAATTTATATTAAGGGGGTCATATAGATATATTTACCAACAAATTTAATGGAAATTATATTCATAATACAAGATAATTTCTTGAACGTGAATGAGAAGAGAGAATTTCTTTACGGAATTTTGGCATAGTAACGGGTGTACACGGAAGGCATTAATGAGAAAGAAAGAGTTATATAATCATTTAGAACATAAATAGGTTAGTATGGGGGAGTTTCTAAATCATAACACAACATTTTTAATTGAAATTAAAAGGGTATAACAACATAATTAAATTGAGACAAAAATGAGAAAAGAAGAAATCCCTTACTTGGAAATGTGATCCCAAAGGCTTGGGAGAGGCTTGAGAGAGGCTTATTTGGATATTAGAGTGCCTTGGTAGGATTATATAGATAGGATGTCAGAGGTTAGATGAACTCCAAAGGCTTTGAGTGAAAATAAAGTGGGAGCTTCTGTGGGTTTATATAGGAAAGGAGACGGAATTCTTTAATATTTTAGGTTTGGGTCACCACACATTAAACAAATCAATACCACAAACCATACCATGTTTTTTGCCCATGGTTTTTGACAAAGGGGATTTTAATACAATATTTTATAATTAAAATGGCCGAAATTATAAAAATATTGAGGGTTCTTATGTGGAGGTGAATCACACTCTCAAGGAAATTCATTTAAAAAGTAAAAATTCTTTATAACTCTTGGAGGGTCCACTAATGTTTTGTAAAATAAATAAAACAAACCTAAAATCAAATTATTTTAATTATGAAACATATATTGTCCAGGCATATCATTTACAGTTTTTTATTACATCACTATTGGGTCATTAGGATGTCATAAAACACATTATATATTTAAACAATATTTAATTTTTACCCAAAAATTCGACTGTCTTAGAAAATTATGAAAAATTCACCATTGGATAATTTTGATGTAATAATTCCAAAAATAATATTCATTTTATCTAAATAATTTTATAAATATGTGAATTTGTACTTTTAAAATAAAAACTGACATTTTTCGAAAATTCATGGGTTTTAACAAAAACAGCTTTCAAAACTTAATAAAAATTACAATTGCATTCATAAAATTATATGATCATTTATATTTAATAAAAATTTATTTAATAATAATAATATTTTATTAAAATATTATTTAATTAAACAATCCATTAATTCATCAAAATATATTTCTAAGTTTAATATTAACTAAAAATACTATTTGTATATTAAAAACTATTTTCAAAGTAACAATAATAAAATGAATGTATATTGATTATTATATAAAAAAAACAATGCATATATTAATAGTGATAAGGTATTTTTAAATAACCCCTTATAACACCCGCATAAGACTGAAGGGTAAGGTGTGTGATAGTGAGAGACTCTTGGGGTGGTTCACATAGAATTGCTCGAGTGGTAATCTCTATCAACTTCCACTTCTCTCATAGGCAATTCCACTCGAGCTTAGGCTTGGTAAATAGAGAATCCCAATGATTCCACCTCTTTTTCGAGCTCCGACAAATGGGATTCGTATGGGGCAAGTCTACTGGATGAGGCCATCGCTTCCTTTGTGTGAGTAAATTGGATTTGTTAAAGCCCTATATTTATACTAATCAGGTAATCACTATTCAACATCTATATTAGCAACGGTCACAATTCTTAATGATATTGTAAAATACAAAAACATAAAACCAATGAATTTCACATTTTATATTAAAATTTAATTAGATCAAGTGGAATTTTTTTTAATGAAATTTTGGGTCATTACAGTCTTCACCCCTTAAAAAATTTCACCGTCGAATTTTCCTTTTCCCACAACAAAATAGATGTGGGTAACTCTGCTTCATTACTTCCTCTGATTCCCATTTCGCTTCTTCAAACTTGTGGTTTCTCCAAAACACCTTGACAAGGTGAATTGTCTTATTTCGTAGAACTTTTTCTCTACAATCTAAGATCTTAACTGGTTGCTCCTCATAAGAAAGATCATCCTCTAATTTTACCACCTCTGAAGAGAGTACATGTGAAGGGTCTAGTATATACTTCCTTAAGAGGGATACATGAAAGACATCATGTACTTTGTCCCTGGTAGGTGGAAGTGCTAGTCGATAGGCCACAGCCCTAGCAGGATCAAGAATCTCAAAGGGGTTGATGTACCTAGGACTTAACTTCCCTTTCTTTCCAAACCTCATGACCTACTTACATGGGGATATTCATAGAAACACCATGTCTCCAACTTTAAACTCAAGGTATCATCGACGGTTATATGCATAACTTTTCTGTCGACTCTGGGCCACCTTGATATGCTGCTGAATGGTTTTCACCTGCTCCACCATTTATTTGACCATTTCTAGTCCTAATAGTTTACGGTCATTGATTTCATCCCAACACGCTAGTGTTATACACCTTTTCCCATAAAGGGATTCATATGGTGTCATTATGATGCTCGATTGGAAACTGTTATTGTGTGAGAATTCAACCAGTGGAAGATGTTGGTCCCATCCTACTTTGAAGTCCACAGAACATGATCTTAACATATCCTCCAGTGTATGAATAGTTCACTCAGATTGGCCATCAGTTTGTGGATGATAGGTCATACTGAAGTTCATTTCAGTGCTTAGAGCTTTTTGGATACTTTTCTAGAACTTTGAGTTGAATCTCATATTATGATTAGATACAATAGATAGTGATACTCCATGCATCCTTACCACTTCTTTGATGTAAATATGTGCTAGTTGATCCAATGATAAGTCCTCTCGAATTGCGATAGAGTGATCTGTCTTCATAAGACGATCCACAATGACTCATATAGAATTGTTTCCTCTGGATGTCCTTGGAAGTCCAGTGACAAATTCCATGGTAATATTTTCCCACTTCCATGTTGGTATGGGTAGTGGTTGTGTCATCCCCTTATACTTTTGACTCTTAGCCTTCACTTACTGACATACTAGGAACTTTGATGTATATTCAGAAATATCTCTTTTCATATTGTCCCACCAAAAGTGCTCTCAGAGATCTCGATATATCTTTGTGCTCCCCAGGTGAATAGAGAAGGTTGAGCTATGTGATTCATCCATAAGCTCCTTCTTTATCTCTGGATCAGATGGTACACATAATCATGACCCAAATATAAAAATTCCATCCTTTTCAACCACTAACTCTGAGGATTTATCATTTCTAATAGCTTCCACCCTTTTCAGAATTTCCACATCCTTTCTTTAAGAATCCTTTATTTTCTCCAAAATATAAGGTTCAACAATCATTTTTGAAAGGATTGATGTTTTTCACTTCTTTATGATTCCCATGTCCATCTTTATCAAATATAAGAATATTGGATCTTTCTCAATTCTCATAAATGATAAAATTATTGGGTCCTCTCTACTTAGATCATCCACCACCTTGTTCGCTTTCCCAGGGTGGTAATGGATTGAGAAATCATAGTATTTGATCAGCTTGGACCATCTTTGTTGGCGCATGTTCAACTCTTTTTGTGTGAGTATATACTTGAGTCTTTTGTGTTCCATGTATATATTTCACACTTATCCCCAAAGATATAATGCCGCCAAATTTTTAAAGTGAAGATCACCGCATCTAACTCCAGATCATGTGTTGTATAATTCAGCTCATGAACTTTCAATTACCTTGAATCATAGGCAATGACTTTGTAATTTTTCATCAACACACATCCCAGGCCCTTCTTCGAAGCATCACTAAATACCAAAAAAAGTTATCCACCTGTGGGTAATGTGACTACAAGCATAGTGATAATCCTCCTTTTCATCTCTGTGAAACTTTCTTCACATTCATCACTCCAAGAAAACTTTACTCCCTTATGAGTTATCTTGGTAATAGGGTTGGATAATCGTGAGAAATTTCTCACAAATCATCGATAATATCCAGTTAATCCTAAAAATCTATGGATATCCCTTACCAATGTTGGCCTCGGCCATCCCTCTATTACAGTTGTCTTGGGTTGATCCATAGATATCACATTACTTGTGATGATATGGAACAAGAATGATACCTCCTTCAACCATGACTCACACTTGTTGTACTTTTCATAGAGCTTCTCCTTCCGCAAGGTCTCTAGTACGGTTATTAGATGATTTTCATGATCCTCCTTGGTTTTGGAGTATATTAGAATATCATCTATAAATGCTACCATAAATTTGTCAAGGTAATCTCTAAAGACTCTATTCATCAAGTCCATGAAGATTTCTGGAGCATTAGTGAGTCCAAAAGGCATTACTATGAATTCATAGTGCCTGTATCTTTTATGAAAAGCAGTCTTGGTGATATCTTTCTTCTTCACCCTTACTTGATAATATCTCGACCGCAAATTCACCTTGTATAAGTATTTCTCTCCAAACATATGATAAAACAAGTCATCAATTCATGGGAGAGGACACTTGTTCTTTATCATGATTTTATTAAGCTCAAGATAATCGATGAAAATGCACATTGATCTATCCTTCTTCATGACAAAGTGGACTAGTGCACCCCATGGTGAAGCACTTGGGCGTATAAACCCTTTATCTAGGTTCTCATGAAGTTGTTTCTTCAACTCCTCAATCTCCACAACATCCATTCTATATGGAGTCTTGGATATTGGTAACTACCCAGGTATAAGATCAATTGAGACTTCAACATCTCTTATAGGATGAAGACCAGGGAATTCATTAGGAAACACTTCAGAAAATTCCCTCATAATAAGCATGACTTCAAGGATGGTTTCTTCCATATACTCAATCATCTGATCTAGATACACACTCTCATAGGGCAGTAATATCCATGCTTGAGAAGATGGAGCTAAAGAAGATTCATCTTCCTCCTTGAACTTGTATTTAATCGGGGGTCGATTCTCTACATGGATAGTGATTTTCCTCTCACGGAAATTTATGTTGGCTCTATATAAGGAAAGACAATCCATGCCAAGAATTGCATCAAATTCCACCAGAGGGAGTATGACAAGGTTCTTTGGAAAGTTCAGTCCACAAATTATGACAGGGGAGGATTTATATTCATGGGATGCAATGATTTCCCCATTTTGTATACTCACCAACTTCTTTACTTTCATTATTTGCGGTGGTACTGGGATTTTTCTACAAAAATTTCGAGATATAAAAGAATGCGTAGAACCAGAATCAAAAATTTTGTTCTCTATTATTGAATGAATATCTAACATACCTGTCACCACTTCATTGTCGGGGTTCACTTTGGTGGTATTGATGGCAAAATATCTCCCTTTATACCTCGGAGGTTGTTGGTTGCCTCCAAAAACCCTTGTCTTAGGGCACTGATTTGCAAAGTTCCCTTGTTCATTGCTGTTGAAGCAATGAAAAACATGCTGAGATTCAAACAGAGTGTTCCTCTCCTCTCTCGCAGACATAGGTTTTTCTTGCTGACAGTTAATAGCCAGGTGCCCTTCTCTTCCACACCTAAAGTATTTTTGCATCCCCTTCAAGAAATTTTCGAGGTGCTTCTTTCCACACCATTGGAAAGTGGGGTGTTGTATCTTCTTAGCATTGTTGGATTTATCAATCAGACCACCAATATTGAAGTCCACCTTACACTTCTTATCCACATGATACCCCTGGGATTTCATGTTCTCCATTTCAACCTTGAGGGCACATCATACAATTTCCTCATAGCTATCGAAGTCACGTATCACCAGTGCTTTCTGCGGGATAGGTTTCATCCCACCAAAGAAGCAGTCAACCTTGCATGCGGGGGTAATGAAAAAGCCAGATGTGTATCGTGCAAGCCTTGTGAAGTTTTCCTCGTATGCTCTAGTGGATTCGTCGCCTTTCTTCTTAATGGCAAGGAAGTCCCTTTCCATCTTAAGTCGGAGGGTACACTGAAAATATTTATCGAAAAACATCCACTACTAGAAAAAAAGGTATTTGCGACGGGTCATTTGCGACGGGATCCCGCCGCAAATGGCTTTTTGCGACGGGGGCCCGTCGCAAATGACCCGTTGCTGAAAACGGTGTCACAACAACAGTTTTTTGCGACGGGCACGTCGCTAAATCCTTTTTCCGCGACGGGGAGAATCCTCGTTGGAACTAGTACTCCATATATTTGTAAAAAACTATTTGCGACGGGCCCCGTCACAAATACCTGTTGCGACGGGCCCGCCGCAAATAGTTGTTGCGACGGGACCCGTCGCAAAAAAACTATTTTAAAAAAATAATAATAATAATACTATTTGCGACGGGAATAGTATCCCGTCGCAAATACTATAAAAAAATAAAAAAAATAAATTATTAATAATTTTTTTTAATTAATATAACAATAATCCAATTATAATTCAAAAATAAAAAATAATAAAATATTAATAAATGATTTTAAATAATATAATAATAGAATTATAATTCACAAATAAAAATAATAAATTATTTTAATTAATATAATAATAATAGAATTATAATTCAAAAATAAAAAATAATAGAATATTAATAAATGATTTAATTAATATAATAATATTAGAATTATAATTCATAAATAAGAAAAATATTAATAAGTTATTTTAATTAATATAAAAATAATAGAATTAATTTACATTCAAATATTAAAATAATTCAAGTATTACAAAAAAATATAATTAAATTATAATATTATAAAATTTTAATATATATATATATAATTTAATATTATAAAATATAAATAATATTATTATTCATATTAATATTGTTATTTAAAAATATAATATTATTAATATTTTATAATGAGACAGAAACTACGAATAGAAAAAAAATCATATTTTGATTTCACAAATTTTATAACATAAATACAAACTATAATATGAAGGAGGGGGGAGGGGGGGATCTGCAGATGGTGGTGGAAGAAACTCCATCCCTAAAGCATGAGTGAGTCGGCGCATGTACTCCATCTGCTCTTGATGCTGCTGCTACCACCGACTCGTCTGCTCCTCGTACAGCTGTTGCTGGCATCGACGCTCCTCCTCATGCTCTTAATGCATCTGCTCCTGCTCCTGTCGGAGACTCTCTATCAGTGCAGTCTGAGATCGCAACTGATCCTCATACTGTGTAGCAGAAGAAGATGCACGAGCTCCTCTCGAGCTGGACGCCGACATCGTAGCACTGCCATAATAATCTCTGGGAGTCAGTCGAGAGCCGATATCAACTACCCGGCCCTTCTCTAAGGCATACTGGGTGGCCTGCATCCATGCCGCCTCATCAAACTGATGTCTAGTGGTCTGATCTGATGACTCGGCCTGACTCTCAGGCCGGGCCTGTGACGCTGCGGCCTCATATGACTCCTGTAGTTGCAATTTAAAATTAAAATTGTGAATATATTATATGCAGTTAATTTTTAAACTTGAAAACAAATAATACTGACCACGATGTGATGCTGATGATCACCTCTGAGCTCCCCAGTAGCAGGATCACTATACATCCTCTGATATACGTCGTACTCCGTAATATCGGGGTGCTCGACAGCCTATAAGAATAAAAAATAAACTGTTAATATTTATAGTTATATAAAATATTTATAAATAATGTACGTACCAGATGTTGTCTATGAGTACTGAAAGAACGACTCCCAGCTCGATGAGTCACCTCCTGTCTCCCCCGATTCTGCCTCCCCACCGATGATCTCCTCTGAAAGGCACCACTCAACCAGTGCGCACATAATCCATCCCATACATGGGATGAAATGTACTCTGGTCGGTGTGCTCTACATAACTCGTCAAAATCTGACACTCCTGCTTTCTTCATTGCAGCTTTTCTTAAATTGTGCAAAAACTGACGAAGGCGATCATGCATAGCCACCTCCCATGCCTCGTGGATGGCGTCACGCATGGTATCCTCGATCGGATACCATAAACCCTACAAATAAATCAAAATATCAAGTTATAAATGAAATAATTTTCAAAATAAAAATTATTTATTTACGTACGTACCAACCAATGGCCGAACATGGCCTGCTGCACATCAATGGGAATCTGCTCCCATGTGGTCCACGGCTGAGAGAAATAGTTGCGCAAAATAGCACTGCCCTGTCCGACTGCTATATGCGGAAAACTATAAAAATAATAAACATTTATTATGTGAATAGATTAATGAAATCTTAGTCAAATCCACAGGTTATCACACAGGGTATCACACAGGTTATCACACCTCCGTGTGCGTGGATCAAACCCAAGACTTGGACGTCGCTCGGGGACGGGGTTAGGAATCATCAATCGTGCAAGACCGCGCCCCCTCCATGTACTCCCTGGAGCGCCTGCAGGCTGAGGGTCATCTGTCAGCAACTCATCTGCATCGAAAGTCAGGTCAGCATCCACCAACTCACGAAATGTGGCATCGTCCATCTGAAACATAAAATGTTAATGTTGTTAGCAAATAATGGATAATTACTATTATATATACATATATACATATTATGATTGTATATAAATACCATGGAATTCTATTAGTGTTCATCTTCATCATCATCTTCATATATGTCAATGTCATCTTCATATTCCTCATCAACATCATCGATATCCATTCGAGTTACAGTTGCTTCATCTCTTACCATTTCAAATTCATATGTGACATCATTAACATCATCGTCATCACCGACTCTTAAATGTGGGGTGTCGTCATCGATACTCATGTCTCTTTGTAAAAAAGATTGATTTTGAGTACTCTCTTGAAAAACTTCAATTCTTTGCACATCAGTGAAATCACATTCACTTTGACTAAACAGATTGTCTCAAATTTTGACTTTTATTACACTCCACCAATCAGTCAAGTCTCTTGATGTAGCACAGTACTTTGCATAATAAAATTTATATGCCTGTTGAGCCAATAAGAATGGTTCATTTACTGCGAGAACACTTTTACATTTAATATCGATGATTCCATGAGTCGGATGAACACGCACGCCTCTCTCTGTATCCAACCACCGACATTTGAACATGGTTATGTAATGTTGTCCAAGATAACAGAGTTCAATTATTTCATCAAGTATGCCATAAAAGTCAACTTCATTTTCTCGATGATGAGATCCTCTCAAGCTAACTCCACTGTTCATTGTTTTTTTCGATTCTCCATATGCATGTGTGTGGAATCGAAATCCATTCACCACATATGCATTATAAGTTTTAACAAGTTTGGAAGGTGGGTTAATCAATACACACAGCCTTTTGTCAATTTTATCAGCATGCAGAGACACCTGAAAATTTGTGAAATAATTATCAATATAGTAAACTATACATTGAATGAGTTGCTAAAAGATAAAGAATTTATGTTACCAGTTTTTGAAACCACTGAGAGAAATTTTTCAGTCGACGTTCTTCGAGAGCAGCTGCTGTAATTTGTGGAATTTGTTTCTTGATATGATTATCATACAACCTATAAAAACCAAAGTTATTTACTGTAACATAAATGATAAAATAAGTGATATAAACACTTACAGTACAACTGATATCATCTCTTCATAGTTGAGCAGAACATACGTATGAGCTCTATGATGTTCATCATCTGAAAGCCAGCGTTCATAAACTCCACCAAAACCAAGCTCTGACTGGTTGAAAACAGATAATTGATTGTCGATTTCATCAATATTCCTCTCGTTTCGTCCCATTTGGTTGTGTTTTGAAGGATACTCAGATTCAAAAAAATGGGAGTAGAAAAAAAGATATTTCCTCTTGCAAATAAGCTTCTGCAATAGATCCTTCAACAGATGATTTGTTACATACTTTTCTTTTCAATTTTTCCATGCATCTTTCAAATGGGTACATCCATTGAAACTTTACTGGACCTCCACATTTGGCTTCATATGGCAAATGTAACATCAAATGTTCCATTGAGTCGAAGAAAGACGGCGGAAATATTTTTTCCAGTTTACATATAATTAAAACAATATCTATTTCAAGTTTTCATAGAGCATCATAATCTTCTATAGCCGCACAAATTTCCCAAAAAAAATGAGACATGTCTGTTATGGAATCCCAAATCACAGAATTCAACAGACCTCTTAATCCAATGGGTAGAAGTCTTTCCATTATAACATCACAATCATGACTTTTTAATACAGTAATATGACCATTCTTTACAAATCTACCCAAATTGGAAGCACAGTCATATGGAAGTCTCAAATCTGCAATCCACTAACAAAATAATAAATAGTTTTCTTTAGACAGTGTATAAGCTGATTTTGGTTTCAGTAACCTTTCTGTTCTGACATTCTCAAACAGTTCCAATTTTGGACGCCTGTAAATTTGGGCAAGATCTAAACGTGCATTTACATTGTCTTTTCTCTTTCCTGGCGTATCCAAAACTGTATGAAACAAATTATCAAAACATTTCTTCTCAATATGCATGACATCTAACATGTGTCGGACCAACAAATCAGACTAATATAGAAAATCCCAAAATATGCTACGTTTAATCCAATTGTGTTCTTTCCCAAAACCAGAAATTTTATGTTGGTTTATTGTGGGACCAAAAGTGATGGGTGGTAATGAAAATACAACTGATTTTAACTCCGAACCCGATAGCATTTTTGGAGGTCAATCCCTTTCAACTGTTCCTTTTCTGAAATGAGATCTATTTCTGCGAAAAGGATGATCAGCTGGAAGAAATCTGTGATGACAGTCAAAATAACAAGGTTTCTTTCCATGAATGAGAATAAATGCTTTTTTCTCTCCCATACAGTAAGGACATGATTTCTGACCATGTGTACTCCAGCCAGATAACATCCCATAAGCCGGGAAGTCACTTATTGTCCACATCAATGCTGTTCTCAGTATGAAATTCTGTTTCATTGCAACATCATATGTACTGACACCAGTACTCCACAATAAATTTAATTCATCAATCAATGGTTTCAAATAAACATCAATATTTTTCTTCGGATGTCCTGGAATTAGTAAAGTCAAAAAGATATATGGCTCCTTCATCAACATCCATGGAGGTAAATTGTACGGAGTTAAAAAAACAGGCCAACATGAATATTGACTACCATAAGATCCAAACGGACAAAAACCATTAGTGGAAAGGCCCAGTCGAACATTTCTAGCTTCTAAAGCAAAGGATGGATGCACTCTATCAAAATGTTTCCATGAATCACCATCGGCTGGATGATTCAAGCTTTTATCAGTTGAAATATTCTCTTTATGCCATGACATCATTGTCACTGTATTCTTAGACATGAATAAACGCTGAAGTCTGGATGTAAGAGGAAAATATCTCAACTATTTTATAGGAATCAAACCAGACTTACCGTATTGTCCTTCTTTATATCTCAGTTTCCCACATGTGAGACAACTATCCAACGACTCATTTTCCCCAGAATATAAAATGCAGTCATTTGAACATGCATGAATCTTCTGACAAGTAAGTCCCAAATTTCGAACCAGCCTCTTACTCTCATAGTAATTTGTAGGTAAAACATTTCCTTCGGGTAACAGTGTTTTATACAAATAAAATATCTGGTCAAAACAGGTGTTTGACATTCCGTTATCTGATTTGATAGCCATAAATTTTGCAACTGCTTCTAATTTGCTCATCTTGCAGCCAGGATATAATGCATCCTCAGCAGACTTCAACAACTCATAAAATTCAGACGGTGCCAACTCAGGATTTGAATCTATATCAGCCGGAGTTTCTGTATGTTGAACAGATGAACCTGCAACATCATGTACTAAATCTTGAAACTGGGATGGATCCGGAATCAAGTTGGTATCACCTACTCTGGAACTGTGTTCACCGTGTTGATACCAAAAAACATAATCTGGTTGAAAACCAAAATGCAAGAGATGTTCTCCCACTTTGTCAAATGTGTCAAACGTTCTCAATGCACATTTTCTGCAAGGGCATTTTATTTTGCCTTCTGAAACAAATTTTGGATTTGATGCCACAAATGATAAAAAAGTCTCCACACCTTCTACATATACTGGATTTAAACCAGAACCGTTTGGATTTCTACGTTGATTTATCCATATGCGGTCACCTAATAATGATTGTTGGCGACCCCGTTGTTCCATATTTCTCTATAAAATATAAAAGCATTACTGGTTCTGAATAATTTGTTAGAAAAAACACTCAAGCTAGGATAATTATAGAGTTTAGATCATACACGACTGACGCAAACTTTTTATTGAGATAGACCTAAAAATTGACCCTTTAAGAATTAAATATATATGTTGAGAATAAAGAAAAAAATGTTACAAATATTGATAATTTTAATATTATATAAATTTTTTATTATTTCATAGTACTAATATTATTGGTAATTATTCCTAATTATTGTTAATTATTACTAATTAGTACTAATTATTACTAATTATTATGAATTATTACTAACTATTACTAATTATTAATAATTATTACTAATTATTACTAATTATTGGTAATTATTACTAATTATTGGTAATTATTACTAATTATTACTAATTATTGGTAATTATTACTAATTATTACCAATTATTGGTAATTATTACTAATTAATACTAATTATTGGTAATTATTACTAATTATTGGTAATTATTAGTAATTATTGGTAATTATCGGTAATTATTACTAATTATTACTAATTATTGGTAATTATTGGTAATTATTACTAATTATTGGTAATTATTACGAATTATTGGTAATTATTACTAATTATTGGTAATTATTACTAATTATTGATAATTATTACTAATTATTACTAATTATTACAAATTATTGGTAATTATTGGTAATTATTACTAATTATTACTAATTATTGGTAATTATTGGTAATTATTACTAATTATTACTAATTAATACTAATTATTGGTAATTATTGGTAATAATTACTAATTATTGGTAATTATTACTAATTATTACTAATTATTACTAATTATTGGTAATTATTGGTAATTATTAATAATTATTACTAATTAATACTAATTATTGGTAATTATTGGTAATAATTACTAATTATTGGTAATTATTACTAATTATTGGTAATTATTATTAATTATTACTAATTATTACTAATTATTGGTAATTATTACTAATTATTGGTAATTATTACTAATTATTACTAATTATTACTAATTATTACTAATTATTGGTAATTATTACTAATTATTACTAATTATTACTAATTATTGGTAATTATTGGTAATTATTACTAATTATTGGTAATTATTACTAATTATTAGTAATTATTACTAATTATTGGTAATTATTATTAATTATTACTAATTATTACTAATTATTGGTAATTATTAGTAATTATTACTAATTATTGGTAATTATTACTAATTATTACTAATTATTACTAATTATTGGTAATTATTACTAATTATTACTAATTATTGGTAATTATTTCTCATTATTGGTAATTATTACTAATTATTACTAATTATTACTAATTATTGGTAATTATTGGTAATTATTACTAATTATTGGTAATTAATACTAATGATTGGTAATTATTGGTAACTATTACTAATTATTGGTAATTATTACTAATTATTGGTAATTATTATTAATTATTACTAATTATTACTAATTATTGGTAATTATTACTAATTATTGGTAATTATTTCTAATTATTACTAATTATTACTATTTACCGGTAATTATTGGTAATTATTGGTAATTATTGATAATTATTGTTAGTTATTACTAATTATTGGTAATTATTATTAATTATTACTAAATATTACTAATTATTGGTAATTATTACTAATTATTGGTAATTCTTATTAATTATTACTAATTATTACTAATTATTACTAATTATTACTAATTAGTGGTAATTATTACTAATTATTGGTAATTATTACTAATTATTGGTAAATATTACTAATTATTGGTAATTATTACTAATTATTACTAATTATTACTAATTATTGGTAATTATTGGTAATTATTACTAATTATTGGTAATTAATACTAATTATTGGTAATTATTGGTAATTATCACTAATTATTGGTAATTATTGGTAATTATCACTAATTATTGGTAATTATTACTAATTAGTGGTAATTATTATTAATTATTACTAATTATTACTAATTATTGGTAATTATTACTAATTATTGGTAATTATTTCTAATTATTACTAATTATTAATATTTACCGGTAATTATTACTATTTATCGGTAATTATTGATAATTATTGTTAATTATTACTAATTATTGGTAATTATTACAAATTATTGCTAATTATTACAAATTATTGCTAATTATTACTAATTATTACTAATTATTACTAATTATTACTAATTATTACTAATTATTACTAATTATTACTAATTATTACTAATTATTACTAATTATTACTAATTATTACTAATTATTCCTAATTATTGGTAATTATTGGTAATTATTCCTAATTATTACTAATTAGTGGTAATTATTAGTAATTATTACTAATTATTACTAATTATTGATAATTATTAATAATTATTACTAATTATTGGTAATTATTACTAATTATTGGTAAGTATTACTAATTATTGGTAAGTATTACTAATTATTGGTAATTATTACTAATTATTGGTAATTATTACTAATTATTGGTAATTATTACTAATTATTGGTAATTATTACTAATTATTAATAATTATTCCTAATTATTGATAATTATTTGTAATTGTTCCTAATTATTAGTAATTAAATGAATAATTACCAATAATTAGGAATAATTACCAATAATTAGGAATAATAACATTATTAGTATATTTTATTATTTATATTAAAATAATATAATTTTCTAATTTATATACAATTCTCCTTTCATCTGTGTGTTTTCTATCTCCACATATAAATAATACATGTGGAGACAGCAAACACACAGATGAAAAGAGAATTGTATATATAAAAAAAATTATATTATTTTAATATTAATAATAAAATATACTAATAATATAATAATGTTATTATTCCTAATTATTGATATTTATTACTAATTATTAATATTTATTCTTAATTATTAAAATTTTTTACTAATTATTCCTAATTACCATTAACTATGAACAATACTAATAATTTAAATTTATTAAGTAATAAAACAATGTAAACATAATTAAATTACAACTAATTAAGAATAATTGAAACTAATAAAAAATTAAAAATAAATATTAAATTAAAATGAATATAAATACCTTGAAAATTGATCTGAAGTTGATCGCTGATCGTTCTTCAAAACTTCAATATCAACTCCGGAGAATAAAATTAAACTTGAGAAAAACTGAACTTTAGAAATAAAATTTTGAGAGAAGAAGAAGATGGAGTTTGAGAATGATTTGAAAAAAAGAGATGGGGGTATTTATAGGTTAGATTATTTGCGACGGGTCCATTTGCGACAGGTATCCCGTCGCAAATAATATTATTTACGACAGAAACCGTCGCAAATACCTTAGCCATCATTTATTACGGTCAACGGTTAAATAGTTATTTGCGACGGGTCCCGTCGCAAATAACCACCTGCCGACATACTATTTGTGACGGGGGAATATTCCCGTCGCAAATACCTTTTACCGCCGCCGGTTATTTGCGACGGGAATATTCCCCCGTCGCAAATAAGTTTCCTGCGATTTGGCGCGCAAAGCGCACCAGTCCTTTTGCGACGGGGAAAGCTATCCCATCGCAAAAGGCTACTTATTTGCGACGGGAAAATACCCCCGTCGCAAATAAGTTTTTAACAGGGCTATTTGCGACGGGAATAAATCACGTCGCAAATAACCCGTCGCAAATACCCATTTTTCCCGTAGTGATCTTTCAGAAATCCTTCCATTACAATGCTTTGATCTCATCCTCTGGCTTCATATTTTTTATCAACATCCACCATTGATCAGCTTCACCCTCTATATGATAAGCACCCAGGAGAACCTTCTCTTGTTCAAAACATTGAAGGATAGAGAAGATCTTTTAAATGGAATTTAGCCATTGTTCGGTGATTGAGAGATTAGATGATCAATTAAAAGTAGGAGGTCTTTGTCTCATGAAACTCTTGATAGTGACTTGTTCTTTCTTTGTGTGGGTTGAATGTTCCTATTGACCCATGTTTCTATTCAAATTTTTAGTTAACTGAGAGAGAAGCGTGACAAAGTTCACGATTCCCGCTCCCATCAGATTGGGAATCTCATTATCATAGTCATCACATTGATCTTCACATTAGTTGTTAGCATAAGTCCTCCTATTACTGGCCATTGGCTGGAAAAAAAAGAAAGTTAGGGGTAACACATAAAGGGTAATCCAAGGATGAAAATGGATGAATAATAAATTACTTTTATTCCCTAACTTATGAATTTATAGGCTTCAATCTATGATATTCATGATCTACTTTATAACATATATTCTTTGGGGAATTTTTTTTAATTACCTTAATAAGGTTTCATACTAAGCTTGTGAATTTACAAAAGCATATCCCCCTGGAGTGTTGTAACCAAGAGTGCAGAAAGGCCCGTTGTCGTGTACCAGGATACCCCAGGTCAAGCCCAAAATTTCTTGTCGGGGTTTTCACCCCTAGGTACATCTGTTCCAGAGCCACCTCTACCTGCTCGTATCCAGACAGAGATTTATTTTCTTGATAAACCACTTACTCAATACTCGCCAAAACTTAGGGATGTTTTTATTACACCTATTCTTTTCTCTAAGGCTTTTCTAGGGTTTTCTAATCCTAATCCCAAAAATAACTAAACCTATCCTCTGATACCAGCTATGATAACCCTACTTTTATTACACACTTAAACATGATCTATTACACAAAATTCACTTAATACAACATAGAAGATTGAGAGGTATAGTGTCTTGGGGGATTAGGATCATTACATAACAACTTAAAACATGAAATACAACATCTTTATTGAAAACTTCCTTTACATGACCACTACTTTCCCTCATACTTAGCATTGCATAGGATAACCTGAGGACATGCATAAGAAAAGGGTGAGCTATAAAGCCTAGTAAGGGAATAAAAATGTAATATCATTAGGAATATAGTACATGTTAGACAATAGGAATATCAATGGAGAAAAAGAGAAACATTAACATAATGGCATGATAAATCATGATAATCATAACATGGAAATGTGGAAACAAAATTTAATAAGATTTTAGCATGAGCCAAGGCTCATTGCACATGGAGCATTAGTAAACCATAATTACACTTGAATGGGGCTTTATTAACAGGGTGTTGGCAGGCATGGTCCTTTCTACCTGGGCGGTGGATATCATTTTCAGATGCTTTAGTTCTTCTTGGATGGCCATGTCCTTTCTGGGGAAGACTCATGGATTTTTCAAGCCTACCCGGGGACTCTGGTAGGGAGACCCCATCTCCCCGACTATTTTCATCATGTTGCAAGACACTATTAGTCGGCTTATCAATATAAAGATGTCCTTGGGGTACCTCCAGCCGTTTCATAGACGAAGGAGTCGGCCCCCGGTATCCCACCTCATGTATGCGGATGACTCTCTCATCTTTATGAATGCCAAAAAAAGGTCGATGGGTAGGCTGTCCAAACTTCTTGATGAATATTGTTTCTGGAGCGGGCAGACCATTAACAAGGACAAGAGTTGTCTTTATCTTTCAAGTAGATGCAACGACCATCAGGCCACGACCCTGTGTAGTAAGTTGGGTATACAGAGGGGTCAGTTTCCTTTTTCCTATCTTGGTTCTCCTATCTCTCCAGGACGGATCAAGGTTCGTGAATATGATGGGATTGTGGGTAAGATCACTAGCTGAGTGCTTAACTGGAAGAACTGATACCTTTCTTTTGGAGGGAGGATAACTCTGGTCAACAGTGTGCTTTCAGCTATTCCTGTTCATGTCCTTTTGGCTGACAAAGTGCCTAAGGGAGTTATATCTTCCATTGACAAGATTCTTGCCAATTTTATGTGGGATGCTCAGGGAGAGGGTAAGCATCATTGGGCCTCATGGAGGAGGCTGGAAAGGCCAATTCATGAAGGCGGGATCAATGTTCAAAGCATGGTTGATTTTGTCCACCGTTTGCATGAAAATCTTGCATGGGAGGTGGTGGAAGAGCATACGCTTTGGGGAAAAATTATGTCCTCCCAGAGTAGAGGGTTGGAGTGGGATGATGGTCAGGCTTCTCCGTTCTGGGCTATGATTCAAAGTATTATTCCTTCTATTCGGCAGCATTCCCAGTGGATTGTCGAGAGGGTAGACCTCTCTTTCTGGCACCACAACTGGGTGGGCGACATCATAGGCTTCCCAGGGTGTCCTGCTCCTATGATCTCTTTTTGGGAGGCCTGCTCGCACCCCAGTTTTACCAGCACAGTTCTGAATGCAGAGCAGCAAGGGGTTCTGGATCTTATTTCTCTAACCTCTAAGCCTGATTTTTGTGTGTTCACTGCATCTGCTGTAGGGACTTTCTCATCGAATGATTTCTGGTGGATTTCTCCCCCCCACGAGCAGCGTGACGAGTGGAATAGTGTGGTCTGGTGTGAGAGGAACCCGACTAAGTGAAATTTTCTAACCTAGAGGATAGAAATCATGCGGTCCCTACAGATGATAATGTGAGGAGAATGGGGGTCATCATAGAATCTAGGTTACATTGCTTCAAGGTGCATAAGGAGGAGTCTTCTGATCACCTCTTTTTTGAAGGAAAATGGGTTATGGAAGTCTAGAGGTTTTTTTGTGGTTTCACCGGTATTCTTGATCCTTTCTTTTCTGGGTATTCGTTTCTGGAAAGATGGTATCATGGTGTGGATGGTCTAGGGCCAGAAGGTAGGGCGTGATCGCTGATCTTCAGTGCTGGTTGTTGGTGTATCTTCCAAGCATGAAATAAAGCCAGGTTCGATGGAGTTGCTTCCTCTGGTAGAGCAGTGATTTCCTGATCGAGATCTCTGCTGGTTGATCTGCTTCGGGGAGGGAAGGACTGGCGCGATGATCCTTCACTGAGATATATTCAGAGGCCTACGCCCTCGTTGAAACAATCCTCCACTGGACCTAGGGGAAACTGGGTGTCATGGAAGCCGCCTGTCACGGGTTGGAAATTAAATTGTGATGGGTCATATTCTGTAGGTATCATGCGTGGGGGAGGGGTGGTCCAGGAAAACATGGGAAGTGTTTTAACAACCTTAAATGCCTACTATGGGGTGGGGAGTTCCATCCAGGCAGAGTCCAAGGTGCTGTTCACAGGTCTGGAGTTATGCAGGAAGAAGGGGATCCCACTTCGGCAAGTGGAAACGGACTCCAAAATCATTCATGATTCCTTGCTTGGCACGTCTTCCACTCCATGGTCGATTGCTTATATCATCCGGAGATGCAAAACCATCCTCAGCCGCAAAAATTTTTTGGTTCTACACACGTGGCATGAGGGCAATAAAGTGGCGGATTATTTGGCATCCATGGCGGTGGCAGGCCAGGGTTGTAGTGTCTTCTGTGTTTCAACTGTTCTTCAGCTGGGTGCTGAGGGGGCTAACCTGGTAAGAGGGGATCTGCTAGGGCTTCATTACTTTAGGCCTCCATAGGTCCTTGTTCTCATGTCCTTTCCCTTGGCCAGTACTTGTGTATTTTTTCTTGCATAATAAATATATAACCATTCAGTGTAATCTTTACCCAATGCATTGGCGCGCTATCAGGATGCACCCTTCTTAAACATTCCATTTCATGCATAAATGTGCCACATGGATCATATAACATGGATTCGTTAAACCTATTCATTTATTCCACGATAAAGGAAATTTTGAATTCATACATGAAACACTATAATAAATATGTAAATTTGCATAAAGGTTAATGACCTTGATAGATAAATGGGTGTCGTATTCACTACACAATGACATTGGCTTGGAAAATCGTAGTGCAATTTCGGCAGTGTAACGACGTGACATAGGAATTCATAAAAATGGTTGATGAGAGAGAAATGGGTGTCTCATCATATGTAAATGAAATGGACAGTAAGGGGTCATATAGAAACATATCCCAAAAAAATTAACGGAAATTAGATTCCTAATACAAAACAATTTCTTGAAAGTGAATGAGAAGAGAGAATTTCTTTATGGAGTTTAGGCATAGTAACGGGTGTACACGAAAGGAATTAATGAGAGAGAAAGAGTTATATAATAACTTCAAACATAAATAGGGAATTATGGGGGAGGTTAAAAATCATACCCCAACATTTTTAATTGAAATTAAAATGGAATAACAACATACTGAAATTGAGACGAAAATGAGAGAAGAAGAACTCCCTTACTTGGAAGTGTGATCCCAAAGGCTTGGGAGAGGCTTGAGAGAGGCTTATTGGGAGATTGGGGCACCTTGGGAGGATTATAAGGAGAGTATGGAAGATGTTTTCCTAACTACAAAGGCTTTGAGTGAAGAGTAAGTGGGAGCTTGGGTGGGTTTATATAGGAAAGGAGAGGGCATTCTTTAATATTTTAGGTTTGGGTCACCACACATTAAACTAATCAATACCACACACCATCCCATGGTTTTTGTGCATAGTTTTTGCCAAAGGGGAGTGTAAAACAATATTTTATAAGTAAAATGGCCTAACCTCTTAAAATATTGAGGGTTCTTATGTGGATGTGAGTCACACTCTCAAGGAAATTCATTTAAAAAGTGAAAATGTTTTAAAACTCTTGGAGGGTCCACTAAAGTTTTGTAAAATAAATCAAAAAAACCTAAAATATCATTATTTTAATGATAAAACATATATTGGACAAAGATATCATTTATATTATTTTATTATATCGCTATTGTGTCATTATGATGTCATAAAACACATTATATATTTAAATGATATTTAATTTTTACCCAAAAATTCGATTGTCTCAGAAAATTATGAAAAATTCACCGTTGGATAATTTCAATGTCCTGATTCCAAAAATAATATTCATTTTATCTAAATAATTTTCTAAATATGTGAATTTTTACTTTTAAAATAAAAACTGACATTTATCAAAAATTAATGGGTTTTGACAAAAACAGCTTTCAAACCTTAATAAAAATTACAATTGCATTCATAAAATAAAATGATCATTTATATTTAATAAAAATTTATTTAATAATAATAATATTTTATTTAAGTATTATTTAATTCAAAAATCCATTAATTCATCAGAATAGATTTCTTAGTTAAATATTAACTAAAAATACTATTTGTACATTAAAAACTATTTAGAAAGTAATAATAATAAAATGAATGTATATTGATTATTATATAAAAAAATAATGCACATATTCATATTTTTAAGGTCTTGTTACATAACTCCTTATAACACATGCATAACACCGAAGGGTAAGGTGTGTGATGCTGATAGACTCTTAGGGTGGCTCGGATAGAATTGCTCGAGTGGTAATCTCTATAAACTTCCACTTCTCTTGTAGGTGGTTACGCTCAAGCTTAACATATTCAAGATCAGCTTGGGATTGGTCAAGAGCGAAGGCCAATGATGTCACCTCCTTTTCAAGATTTGACAAATGGGATTCGTATTGGGAAATCCTATTGGATGAGGTCATCGCTTCCTTTGTCTACGTAAATCGGATTTGTTAAAGCCCTATATTTATACTAATCATGTGATCACTGTTCAACGTCTATATTATCAATGGTCACAATTATTAACAGTATTTTAAAATCTAAAAACAAAAAACCAATGAATTTCTCGTTTTATATAAACATTTAATTAGATCAATAGGAATTTTCATTAATTAAAGTTTGGGTCGTTACATTTTGAGGATATCTAGTATCCTATAGTTTAGCGTAGAAGACAGTGTGTGTTTTAGTATAGACATACACACAGCTCAAAATTTTAGTTAAATGGTACAAAATATATAAGAATGCATTAATAAGGGATTGGAGTTTCTCTGAGTGTGATTCATTTCAGATATAGACTCACTAATATATCAAAGTTGAAGCTTGATTCCTATTCTAGAAACAAACACTAAAAATAAGGTGTCGTGGAGAACTGTGTTCTCTCTTCTAGGGAGGTGAGAAGTTCTTCTCCTTTGGTTTTGTTGAATGCTGCTAAGATGATGGAAATTTGATGATTGGAACCTCTCTGGTTCACATCAACTAGGAATGAATAATTTCTCATGCGTTCTTCTTCTTTTATATGATTATTATAGTAGGTATTCTTGTATTCTCTTCCGTATATGAATCTATATGAGTCTATCCATATCATCATTCATGAGATCTCTTTTTAATATATATTATTGCAGCCCAACAATATGCATATTTTAGGTAGACACGTTACCTTTTATTTCTGACATCCTCATTTACGATGTCTACAAAAAGGCATTAAATTAATCCGTCGCATTAAAACACTCAAAATATGACCGTTAGATATAATTTTAAAATAGAGGAAATTTTGAACAGTCTATCGGTGAGTCCTTGTTCGGCATATCCTTCTGTCGGTGACTCATCCCGTTAGTATGTCATTTTTTCATTCTTTCCATACATTGGTGACTCATTTTAACAATTGGTGATTCCTTGTGTCAGTAGAACCATGCATCAGTAGGTCATTTGTACTGACGGTAGGTCGTCTATGTCGGTAGGTCATCTGCATTGGTGAGTCATTTGAATCGGTAGGTCATCTGCATTGGTAATTCATTTTCATTGGTAGGTCATTTTCATCAGTAATTAATTTGCATTGGTAGGTCGTCTGAACTATCGGTAAGTCATTTTATTCTATCGGTGTTAGTCTGTTATACTTGGAATATATATTTTTCCATATTTTCATACAATATAAATGTAAAAAAAATGTACCAAATCTATGTGAAATCATAGATAGACATAGTTTCACATATTGAAATTTAAATAATTATTATTGAAATTTTTAGATAAGATAAATATTAATTGATATGATTTTTTATTATTAAAACTCATCATAGTAGAGAGAATGACCAACAGTCTCCTATGGGACAACAATATCCCCCTTTTTGATGATCACAAATCATGGAATTATTCAGTACAATCATTAGATGTGGAATGAAATCATTCTACTTATCATCTCCCATTATGAATGACTGTTTATAATATCTAGATAAGGTTCAGAGTTAAAGTAAAGAGTAACAGTTGCAAAGAGAAAAATAACACATATAAGAGTGATATCAAAGGTAAAGGAAAGAAATATAATGCCAAGAGGTTTCTCCCCCTTTTGGGATTATCAAAAAGAAAATAGGTACCATAGAAATAAAAGGTATCATAATGTAATAGATAAATAGAAATAGAGGAAAGGCAAGAACACAAAATTCCACTAATCAATAAATTACAAGGTATTACAAGACTTGAATGAAAAACTAACAAAGAAATCAATAAAATATCCCTATCAAAGAATGATCCATACTAAAGATGATGGTTAATAGGGTCCTTCCCTTTCTCATAGGGATCAATAGAGGGTCCAGTAGGTGGTGGTTGAGAATATGGAGGGTTTGAAGAAATTCTAATAGGAGGTAGGATCACTGTTTCTGGAACATTAGGAACAAGATGAGGTTTGTGTTTGGAAAACAAAAGAGGTTGAAGCTATTCTTGGATCACTGGGTGAATCTGAGTGAAAGCATGAGAAACTGACATTCAAGTTGTAGGAACTGATCCATGAGGTCCAAGAGGTGCATCAATAGGTACTACAATTTCTTCACTTTGTACATGAATGTATGTATTTTATAGTTTGATTAAATCCTCAATAATCTCACCACCATACTTCATTTATTTATCAAAATCATACTTATTCTCCATGAGTTTTTTCAAAAGAAGAGTAAACTCCCTCAATTTCTTGACTTGTTCTTTTAATGCTTTTGTAACTGGGGGTAAAGTAAATTTTTCTACTAAATACTTAAAGTGACTTTTCAACTGGTGCTTGGTGTAAATCTTGGAGAAATATGAATTAATCCTATTTGAAATCTCTTCCTGAGTGGAATATGCCTCCTTGATATAGAATCTAACCATATCATGCACATGATCACTATTATTCTTAATATTTTATAGGCTTCCCAAACCATAGGTATCAAATATAACTTTAAGATCCTATTTTACAGCAGTTATAACTGCATCAATGTCCATAGACTTAGAGGACTGACCAGATGTAGAAGGAATATGAGTAGAAGTTGAGGTATGAGTTTACAAAGTCTTGAGAACATTCTCCATGAAACCTTTATATTCTGAGGTCAAAGTATTTATTGTGGAAGAAAGTCCAGTCATTTCTTTCCTTGTCTTGGAAGTTCTTGAAACAATTGTCTCAGTAATTATAATAAGGTTGGGTTGAATCTCCTCTATCGCTTTCTTTGAAACATTAACTGCATTAGCCTCACTTATATCTATATTCTAACTTGGAACATACACCACTTGTCCAGACTGCCTCATTTCTATTATTGATGATCTGAGAGAGTGTAATTCATCACTCAACCCAGTGTTTTCTCTTCTAGCTGCCTGAATTTCATGTACCATCTAAGACTGAATATATATACTTACAGCTGAATAGACTTATTATTTAAACATTTTAAAATCTTCTTTAGTGACAGAGTCACTAGGAAGGGTCTTAGCCACTGATTCCCTTGAAACATGAACAAAAACTTCATCATTTGAATCTTCATAATCTAATCCTAGGGATACATACCTAGGATTCATTGCCCATTCCACCATTACATAATCATCTAGAGGAGTGAGATTAGCATGCCTTACTCTTCCAAGTTTATGCTCTTCACCAGCTTGATCTTCTCTTTCTTGAGGCTCCCCCTCAATCTGATATTTCCTTACTTTTTGCTCATCTTTAGCATGAGTTCTTCTTATTTCATAAAATAAATGAGGTATAAGAAGTTCTTGAGCTTCCACTTCAACAAAAACATCAATATCCACAAAAACTTCAGGAGGTTCTTCCAACCGATCCTGATCCATAGCTTCAATCATTTCAACATCTTCACCTTGATCATCCTTAGGATGGTCATTATCACTTCCAATACATTCATCATAATCATGTCTAGATAAATGTTCTTTATTTTTACTTTTATTACCATATTCTTCACCTTCTTCCTCTTTAATACCACTGTCACTTTCATCATCTTCACTTTCTTCTTCTTCTTCAGAGCCACTAGATCTTCTTACATATTCCACACTGCCTGAGACTTGTTTCTCCTCATCCTAATTGTCTTCTAGAGTGGTCTCATCCGAGGGTAAGGAAAGTGGAGGAATAGGAGGTCTAAAGGAAAAAACCTTTGCAAGGTTCAGGGGTGTGGGGATCACTCCTATCATCAATAGGTGATCCTTGATCTCTAACTAGAGTGACATTCTCTTCTTCTTCTTATGAAGAGTAAAAAACTTCCTTATTTGGTCCCAAACTAGGATCATATATATTATTAGGCTTAGTCGAGTAGTCCACTGGATTGAACTTATCATAGATCTTATCTTCATCTCCAATCCATTATCTCTTCCATGGGTTCCAGTTGATTTTCATCCTCCTAAAAATCTTTTTACTAAGGTAGATCCCACTGCACTTAGAAACAACTTCTTATCCTTAATTTACACACCCTTTTTCTTTTAGTATAACTGAGATCATACTTGGATAGAATAAGGAATTAGTTTTGAATAAGGTTTGATTACCTCGTTCATGTTCACAACAAGGTATATACAAAAATTTACCTTGGTCCCTTTACTTAGCAGATAAACCAAGTAGACATATTGATATTTCAGAGAAGAAAATTCCCCTTTCCTAGGATAGATTTGATGCTAGATAAAATTAAAAAATATTATACATTCTCCACTTAACTCTGTAGCAATGGGTCTTCTTTGCTCATCATTATTAGTAAGCTCCTTTAATGTTGTCTAAAAGAAAAATATATCACTCTCAGGTGCACAGGTACCCTGATAATCATCAAATACACCTTCATTACAAACTTTAAGAAATTCAGCCCAATGTCTTGAAGAGAAATAGATTCTCTTCCATTTTACTATGGACTTGATCCAGGCAACATCACTTCCTTCAAACAGAAACTTCATATTCATGTAAAATTCATGGACTAGCTTTGAGTAAAAGGTTCATTCATTATCTAAGAAACTCTCAAGACATACTTGATCTTATAGTACCTTGAGAATCAGAGACTTTCTTTCTAACATCCATTCCACAAGAACTTATTTTTCTAGAGTTATAACATGGTTTTCTAGAGAAGTATTTACAAGTGATGAAGATTTTCTCGATTCACCTTTCTACTTATTAGAAGCACGAGACTCAGCACCATCAAGAGCTTGCTTCACATGCTCCATTACAATCAGTTCAGTTTGGAGGTCAGAACATAAAATTTTTGGGTTAGAGAGAGATAAATGGCCTAGAGAGTGTAGGGGTAAAGGAGTATAGTGGATCGATTTAAATTTATATCATTTAGGTATTTTTAAATCGCAGAATTGTGAAGTTGTGAATCGGGTTCAACAAAATGAATGAAATAATGTAATTATGATAAAAACATAAAATGTATAAAAATAGTGAGTCATCGGTGTAACGACCCAAAGTTTCATTAATGGAAAATCCCTCTTGATCCAGTTAAATGTTTCTTTATGAAAAATGTTTTTATAAGATGTCAACTTCTTTAGTTTTACGTTAAGATTTGTGACCGTTACTTTTTAGCCGTTGAGCAGTGATCATCTGAGTAGTATAAATATAAGGCTTTAACGAACCCATTTCTACTCAGACAAAGGAAGCGATGGCCTCATCCAGTAGAATTGCCCCTTATGAATCCCATTTGTCAGAGCTCGGAAAAGAGGTGGCACCTTTGGGCTTTTCCCTTGACCAAGCCCAAGCTGAGCTTCTTCAAGTCAAGCTCGAACGTGATAGTCTATGGGAAAAGTGGAAGTTGATTGAATTTACAACTCGAGCGATGTTATCCGAGCCACCCCAAGAGTCTGTCACTATCACACACCTTACCCTTAGGTATTATGCGGCTATTTTAAGGGGTTATGTAACAAATAAGTAGCACCATGTTCATGTACATTATTTTTGTATATAATAATGAATATAATTTCTAGTCATTTTTGATACATTGTAATTAGTTTTTAAAGTACAAATGGTGTTTTTAGTAATTATTTAATTAAGAATTATATTTTATTAAATTAAAGGATTTTTAAATTAAATAATATTTTAATAAAATATTATTATTAATATTAAATTAATTTTTTATTAAGTATAAATGATCTTATAATTTTATGAATGCAATTAAAATTTTTATTAAGGTTTGAAAGCCATTTCTGTCAAAACCCGTGAATTTTTTTTTATAAATGTCGGTTTTTATTTTAAAAGTAAAAATTCACATATTTATAAAATTATTTAGATAAAATAAATATTATTTTTGGAATCAGGACGTCAAAATTATCCAACGGTGAATTTTTCATAATTTTCTGAGACAGTCAAATTTTTGGGTAAAAATTAAATACCATTTAAATATATAATGTGTTTTATGACATCATAATGACCAAATGGTGATGTAATAAAATAACATAATCCTTATGTTCGGCCAATATGTGTTTTATCATTAAAATAATGAGGTTTTGGGTTTGTTTTACTTACTTTTCAAATCATTAATGGAACCCTCAAGACTTATTCAACACTTTGCCTTTTTAAATTAATTTCCATGGGAGTGTGACTCACCTCCACATAAGCAAACCTTTTTTTTAATAAGTTAGGACCTTGGCCTTGTAAAATATTGTTTTCCTCTTTCCTTTTCTAGAAACCATGGGCAAATACCATGGGATGGTTTGTGGTTTGGATTATTTTAATATAAGGGGTCCCAAACCTAAATAATAAAGAATTCTCTCACCTTTCCTATATAAACCCACCCAAGCTCCCACTTCCTCCTCACTAAAATCCCTTGTAGTTCGTCCAACCTCTGCCCTACTCTCTCTAGAATCCTCCCAAGGCGCCCCAAGCTCCCAAGAAGCCTCTCACAAGCCTCTCTCTAGCCTTTGGAAGCACACTTCTAAGTAAGGGTTTTTTCTTCCTTTCTCATTTTTGTCAATTTTCTTTAAGTTGTATTTCCCTTTTAATTTCAATTATGAATGTTGGGGTATGGTTTCTCACCTCCCCCATACTTCCCTATTATTGTTTGAATGATGGGATAACCCTTTCTCTATCATTAAAATGCCTCCCATGTACACCTGTTACTATGCCGAAATTCCGAAAGGAACTTCTCTCTCTTCTTTTACATTCAAGCAATACTTTTGTATCATGAATTTAAATTCCATTTCAATTGTTGGTACGTGTATATATATGACATACTTACTGTCCATTACATGTAAATATGATGAGGAACCCCTTTCTCTCTCATCAAACTTTTTTATGAATTCTTATGTCACGCTGTTACGCTGCCGAAATCACACCGATTTTCTAAGCCAATGTCATTGTGTAGTGAATACCATGCCCATTTCTCCATCAAGGGTATTCAACTTTATGCACATTTACTTATTGATTGTAAAGTTTCATGTATGAGTTCTACATTCCTTTATCGTGGAATAAATGATTATGTTTTATGAATCCATGTTTTATGATCCATGTGGCACACTTATGCATGAAATGAAATGTTTAAGAAGGGTGCGCCCTGATAGCGCTCCAATGCATTGGGTAAAGTATAGTATCATGATACGTCATGTGCAATGAGTGTTGACTCATGCTAATTCAAGTGCAATGAGGGTTTACTCGTGCTTCAAGTGCAATGAGGGTTTACTCATGCTCCATGTGCAATGAGCCTTGGCTCATGCTAATTCAATGTTAAGTGTTGTTGCCACATTTCCATGTTATGGTTATCATGATTTATCATGCCTTTATGTTCATGTTACTCTAATTCTATATTGATGTTCCTATTTCCTAACATGTATTGTACTCCTCATGTTATTCATTGTGTACTCCCTTACTGGGCTTTATAGCTCACCATTTTCTTATGCATGTCCTCAGGTTATCACATGCAATGCTAAGTATGAAGGAATGTAGTGGTCATGTAAAGGAAGTTTTCAATAAGGATGTTGTTTTTCAAGTTTAAAGTTTTTATGTAATGATCCTAATCCCCAAAGACACTAAACCTCTCGATCTTCTTTGTTGTATCAACTGAAGTTTTATGTAATAAAGCATGCTTAAGTTGTAATAAAAAGCAGGGTTGTCATAATCGGTGTCGACATGACAGATTTTGTATAACCCTAACGGTGTTGGCATGACAAGGCATCGGTGTCAACATGACAACTGTGTTGGCATGACATAGCATCGGTTCCGGCATCACAACATCAGTTATAATGGTCGAAGGAATAAAAACACAAGGTACTATAGATTGATCAATCCTAACTCATGTCTGATGTAGTTTATTCTTTCACTGTTCAATGAATTAGTGAAAATGTCAGCAAGATGATGTTCAGTGCCAATGAACTATAATGTTATATCACCTTTTTGATAATGTTCTCTCAAAAATTGATTCCTTGCATCAATGTGTTTTGTCTTAGAATGTGAAATAGAATTCTTAGAGATATTAATAGCACTTGTGTTATCACAATTTATAGGTACATGTCTAAATTTATATCCATAATATAGTAATGTGTGTTTCATCTACAAAATTTGTTTACAAAAACTACCAGCAGCTATGTATTTAGCTTCAGCAGTAGATATTTCAACATAATTTTGTTTCTTACTAAACCATGAAACTAGATACTTTCCCAAAAAGTGAAATTTTCTAGAGGTTATTGTTCTATCTAACTTACAACCACTAAAATCATCATCTGAATAGTTAACTTAGTCGAATGATTTTCCTCTATGATAGAATAGTCTTAGGTTGGGAGTATGTTTGAGGTATTTGAAAATCCTTTTCACAGTAATAAGATGAGATTCTTTTGGGTTTTCTTAAAAATTAGCACACATGAAAACAATAAACATAATATATGTCCTACTAGCAGTTAAGTATAGTAATCTTCCAATCATTCCTCTATAAGTGGTTTGATCAATATATTTACCATCCACACCAAGGACAAACTTACAAGTGGTGCTCATTGAAGTTTCACTACTCTTAGTGATTTCAAATAAAAATCTTTTTAAAAGATCCTTAATATATTTACTTTGATTCAAAACAATACCTTCTTTATTTTGAAATATTTGAAATCCAAGAAAGAATTTGAGTTCACCCATTAAACTCATTTCAAATTCACTTTGAATCATCTTTGAAAAATCAACACATAAAGAATTTTTTGAAGATCCAAAAATAATATATTCTACATAAATTTTTACTACTAAAACATCTATGTAAATTTTTTTATAAAGAGGGTAGGATCAGCTATACCTTTTGTAAAACCTTTATAAATAAGAAAATTGTTGAGCCTATCATACCAAGATCTTAGAGCTTTCTTTAAACCATATAAATATTTTTTAAAATTTAAAAACATTATTTGGAAAATGAGGGTTTGTAAAACTAGGGGTTGTTCAGAAAAAATATACTCAACTATATATTCATTTAGGAATTCAATCCCGACATCCATTTGATATAGTTTTAAATTTAGATGTGTTTTATATGCAATAAAGATTCTAATGGATTCAATTCTTTCAACTGATGAAAAGGTTTTTACACAGTCAGTTTCTTCTTCTTGAGTATAACCTTATGCAACCAATATAGATTTGTTTCTAACTATGTTACCAGCTTCATCTACTTTGTTCCTCAACACCCATTTAGTGCCTATGGTCAAGTTTTCCTTGGGTATATACACAAGTTTCCAAACTTTATTCCTTTCAAACTGATTTAGCTTTTATTGCATAACCATCACTCAAAATTAATCATTGATATCATCATTGATTTTTTTAGGCTCAAGATGTGATATAAAAGATTGATGTTCAACCTGATTTATTAGAGAATATCTAGTTTGTGTTCCTTTGTATAAGTCTCTAACTATTTCATCTAAAGGGCGGTTCTTAAGGGTTTTAACAGGTCTAGAAAAAGAAGGACTAGTCACTTCAGGTTCTTCAATAGGTTCAGGTTCATTATAACTCGAATATGAAGAATATCCAGAACTATAAGTTTTAATAGATACCTTCATAGGATGGTTAGATGATTTATCATTAGAGTCCAGATTTGACATATCATCCTCAAGATTTTCTAGTGCATACTTCAACTCATGTGGATCTTTTTCATCAAATTTGACAATTATATATTCTTCCACACATTTGGTTCTCTTATTAAAGACTCTCTAGTCTTTAATAGAAAATGAATAACCTAGGAAAATTCCTTCATCACTCTTGGAGGAAAATCAGTCCAGATTATCCTTAGTATTAAGAATGTAGACCTTGAAACCAAAAACTTTGAAGTAATTAACCTTGGGTTTTCTATTGTTCCACAACTCATAGGGAGTTATTTTAAGGATAGGCCTTATTAAGACTTAGTTAATAGTGTAGCATGTTGTATTGATATCTTCTTCCCAAAAATATATTGGTAGTTCATACTCATTAATAATTTTTCTAGCAATTTCTTGTAAGGTTAAATTTATTCTTTCTACAACACCATTTTGTTGAGGTGTTCTAGGGGAAAAGAAGTTATGAATATATCCATTTTGTGAGCAAAAGGATTCAAACTCTTAGTTTTGAAACTCATGTCCATGGTCTCTTGTTAGAGATTTTATCCTAAGTCCACTAAGATTTTCTACAGTCCTAGCATACTTGGTGAAATGAGAGAAAGCTTCACTCTTGTGAGCAAAGAAGAAGGTCAAAGTATATCTTGAATAGTCATCTACAAGAACATAAAAATAGTGCTTCCCATTAAGACTGGAGACACTAGAAGGTCCAAAAAATCCATGGGAACCAACTCGAGAGGTTGAGAAGTTGAAACTTTTTTCTTTGGTTTGAAAGATATTTTGTGTTGTTTACTATTTTAACAAGGATTACATACTTTTTCATTTGGAAACTTAAGTTTGGGTCATTCCTTGACTAAGACTTTTCTAGTAAGATTTCTAAGGGAGTTTATATTACAGTGTCCTATTATTCTATGCAAAATCCAAGACTTTTTGTGAAATAAACCTAAGCATGAGAAATTTTGAGAAACTAAGGAATCTATGTTAATAGCATAAACATTTTCATTTCTAAAAGAAGAAAATATTAATTCATTATTATAATTAAAAACATTACAAGGTTCCTTTTAAAATTTAACATGAAATACATCATCACATAGCTGAGAGATACTAAGAATAGTATATTTTAATCCATCAACAAAAATTAATTTAGAAATTGAACCTGAGTTAGAGTTACCAATATGGCTTAATCCAATTATTTTCCCTTTAGCATTTTCACCAAAAGTGACATGCCCACGATCAATATTTATTAAATTCTTGAAGCATAAGTAATCTCCTATCATGTCTCTTGAAAAAACACTATCCTAGTTCTATAATCTTTTACAAGAGCTCTTCAAACATCTTTCCTACAAAATAATCAACCAAGAATAGATTTTGGTACCTAGATTTGTATGGATCAAGTAACATTAGTAATCAGTGCTTTAGAAACCCGCATCTGCTTCATGGGTTTCCTATAAGAATTACGTAACATATTTTAAAAATAGACTTTATTTGGTCCAGAAAAAATAGAGGTAGTAAAAGATTTTCCAGAAATGGAACTAGCAACAAGAATTTTCATTTTTAGGTAGAAAAATAGATTTTCCAGATTTAGTTACAAACTTGTTTTTGGTGAGAATTTTTTTCCAATGTTGGTATCTTATACCAATAGTGTATATAGGTTAAATTTTTTTTCCAAGAATATGTGTAAGATTATTTTTTACATTCATTAATTTCACTAGGTCCTTTTTCAATTGTTTATTGGAAAATTTTAGTTCACTATTATCCTTTAGTAATTGGCCATTTTTCCATTTCTCAATAACAAGTTCAGATTTAACAGTAGTGGTTAAGGAATTATGTTTATTCAAAGTTTTTTATTTATCTTTTAATTAATTATAAGTGTCTTCAATCATAGTACAATATTCAAATAATTCTTCAGTATTCATATTTTCTTCATTGTCGGGTTTATCTCTAGAATAATAATAATTTTATACAAGATAATTAGTGTTACATTAGATGTGTATGTCATAAAACACATATTGGTTTTGTCAGAATTTTCATCATGTGAATACTCTAAGCCACTTGAGCTATCCTCAGAAGCAATTCATGTTGCCTTCATGGAATTTTTATACTTTCTATACTTTTCCTCATATTTCTTCTTATATTTTAACTTAGGAAAATAATCATTTACCTGTCATTTTCTCTTGCATTCATAGAAAATTATTTCATTATATTTTTCACTTCTTTTCTAATCCTTCTTTCGGTTTTCCTTATGATCATATCTTCCTTTGAAGTTGGGATTTCTAAAAAATTTATTTCTTCTATAAAATTTCTTAACTCATTTAGCTAATTGATCCATTTCTTCATCACTGTCTTCCAATGATTATTCTTCACTTGACTTACATTTTTCATCTTGAAAATTGCTCTTACTCTTGGAGCCAGTAGATTCAAAAGTAATAAATTTTCTTTTGGGTTTATGATCCTCTTATTTAATGACTTTTATTTCTTCCTCATACATCATAAACTTTCCTATCAACTCCTTTACTGGTATCTTGATGATGTTATAATATTCTTGGATTGATACAAAAGTTCCTCTCCATCTATCTGGTAAGCATCTGAGTATTCTTATGATTTTCTCCTTAGATATAACATCTCTTCCTAGAGAGATTATTGTATTCACAATTTCATTAAACCTAATATACATGTCATAAATAAGTTCATCAGGATTCATTTTAAAGTTATCATATTTAATAGTATATGTGTTAAGTCTCTTTTCCTTAACAATAGAGGTTCCTTCATGTGAAACAAATAAAGTATCCAAAATTTCATGGGTTGTTTTACATATAGAAATTCTATTAAACTCTTCCTCTCCTAAATAATAGTATAAGGAATTCATTGGTTTGAAATTAGTATTATAATAAGCCTTAGTTGGGTCATTCCAAGTATTTATAGTAGTAGCAGGAATCTTATATTCATCTATAATTGAAGACCAAATTTCAAAACCCAAACTTTCAAAGTGAATCTTCATTTTAATTTTCCACTATGCATAATATTTTCCATTAAATAGTGGAGGTCTATTGGTAGCAACACCTTCCAATATATTATCCATACTAAAGAAATAAAATTTTAAAGAACTAGAAATTTATAACTAATATAAATTTAAAAATATTTAAAACACAACTATAATAACAATTGATAAATATTTTAAATAGAATTATAACTTAAAATTTTGAAAATAAGGATATTAAAAACTCCTCTAATACCAAATGTTAGTCAGAGTATGACACCCAAGAGGTGGGGTGAAATGAGTTCCTATAAAAATTTCTGTTAAAAAATTTATTTAAAAATATTCTCCCAACATAAAATAAAACTGGCCAGTTAACCAAAGTAGTAAAATTTTAATAGTTTGATTTTTCAAATAGTTTCTCAGAATATTGATTAATTCTCAATTATAATAATATGAGATATTATTACAACTTTTGAAACTACACTAATAAGTAAAAATAGTTATATATACTATCGAATACTAACTATCAAAGTAAAATGTAGTTTTCTGAAAGATGCATTAAAAGAGAGAAAGACTAAATTGAAAAACATAGTGGATAAAACAAGTGGTTTAGTCTCAAAATGAGAATTAATCCACTCTACTTTTTTATCACCTTCCACCAAGAAATATATATGTATAAGGATTTTATCCACACCCTGGATCAGTGTTAACAACAGTACACAAGACTATCTAGGTTCTGAGACCTCTTCCATTGTTCTACGTGGTAAAAAAACTACTAGGTCACATAGGACCTCTTCCACAGTTCTATGTGGGGATACTAAGTGTAAGAAGATAGGTGTTTGAGGATATCTAGTATCTTTCAGTTTAGTGAAGGAGATAGTGTGTGTTTTAGTATAGATACACACACAGCTCAAAATTTTAGTTAAATGTTACACAACAAAGAAGAATATATTAAGAAGGGATTATATTTTCTATAAGTGTAATTCAATTTAGCTCTAGACTCTCTGATGTATCAGAGTTGAAGTTTGAGTCCTTTTCTAGAAACAGACACTAAAAACAGAGTTTTGTGGAGCACTATGATCTATCTTCCAAGGCGGTGAGAATTTCTTCTCCTTTGGTTTTGTTGGATGGTGATGAGATGATGGAAATTTTATGATTGGCAGCTCTCTGGTTCACAGCAACCAGGAATGAATAATTACTCATGCGTTCTTCTTCTTTTTTATGATGCTCATAGTAGGTCTTCTTGTATTCTCTTTTATATATGTGTCTACATGAGTCTATCCATGTTATATTTCCTGCACTCTTCTTTCAATATATATTATTGAAGACCGAAAATATGCATATTTGAGGTAAGAATAGTACCTTGTATTTCTAACATTCTCATTTACGATGTCTAAAAAAAGGCATTAAATTAATCAGTCACATTTAAACACTCAAAATATGATAATTAGAGATAATTTTAAAATAAAGGAAATTTTGAACAGTCTATCTATTAGTCCTTGGTTGGTGTATCCTTCTTTCTGTGACTCATCCCATCGGTATGTCATTCTATCGGTCTTTCCATACGTTGGTGACTCATTTTAACTGTTGGTGAGTCCTTGCGTCGGTAGCGTCATGCATCGGTAGGTAATTTTTACTGGTGGTAAGTCGTCTGCATTGGTAGGTTGTCTACATAGGTGAGTCATTTTCATCAGTAGTTTTTCTGCATCGATTAGTCATTTGAATATTATATTCATTTATAATTCAAGACCAAATTTCAAAACCCATAATTTTTAAGTGCATATTCATTTTAATTTTCCATTGTGCATAATTTGTTCCATTAAATAATGGAGATATGTTAGTCGCAGAACCTTCTAATATATTATCCATACTAAAGAAATAAACTTGTAAAGAAAAATAAATTTATAACTAACTTAAATTTAAAGATATTTAAAACACAACTATAATCACAATTGATAAATATTTTAAATAGATTTATAATTTAAAATTTTGGAAATATGGATATTAAAAACTCATCTAATACTAAATATTGTTCATAGTAGGACACTCAAGAGGTAGGGTTAATTGAGTTCCTATAAAAGTTTCTGTTAAAAAGCATATTTAAAAATATGCCCCCAACCTAAAATAAAACTATCCAGTTAACCAAGGTAGTATAATTATAATAGTTTGACTACTCAAATGGTTTCTCAAAAGATTGATTAATTCTCAGTTATAACAATATGATATACTGTTACAACTTTTGAAACTACACTAATAAGGAAAAATAGTTATAACTAATATCCAAGACTAATTATCAAAGTAAAATTTAGTTTTTTGAAATATAAATTAAAACATAGAAAGACTAAATTAAAAAATAGTGGATAAAACAAGTGGTTCAGTCTCAAACTAAGACCTAATCCACTCCACTTTTTGATCACCTACCACCAAGAAATATATATGTATAAGGATTTTATTCACACCCTAGATCGGGGTTAACAATAGTACAAAATACTGTCTAGGTTCCCAGACCACTTCCACTATTCTACGTGGGAAAACAAACTACTTGGTTACACAAGACCTATTCCACAGTTCTATGTGAGAAAACTAAGTGTAAGAAGACAGGTGTTTTAGGATATCTAGTATCCTCCAGTTTAGTGAAGGAGACAGTGTTTATTTTAGTACAGACACACACACAGCTCAAAAGTTTAGTAAAATGGTACACAACAGAGAAGAATATATTAATAAGGGATTAGAGTTACTCTGAATGTAATTTAATTCATATCTAGACACTATGATGTATCAGAGTTGAATCTTGAGTCCTCTTATGGAAACAGACACTAAAAACAATTTTTTTTGAGCACTATATTCTATCTTCCAAGGAGGTGAGAAGTTATTCTCCTTTGGTTTTGTTAGATGAAGCTAATATGATGGAAATTTGATGATTGGAAGATCTCTAGTTCACAGCAACTCGGAATGAGGAATTCCTCATGTGTTCTTCTTCTTTTGTATGATTCTCATAGTAGGTCTTCTTGTATTCTCCTCCATATATGCATCTACAAGAGTCTATCCATATAATCTTTCATGAACTCTCCTTTTAATATATATTATTACAGCCCAAAAATATGCATATTTGAGGTAGACACAGTACCTCGTATTTCTGACATTCTCATTTATGATGTCTGCAAAAAGGAATTAAATTAATCAGCCACATTAAAACACTCAAAATATGATCGTTAGAGATAATTTTAAAATAGAATAAATTTTGAATAGTCTATCAGTGAGTCCTTCGTCAATATATCCTTTTTTTGGTGACTCATCCCATCGGTATTTCATTCTATTGGTCTTTACATATGTGAGTGACTTATTTTAACTGTCAGTGAGTCCTTTCATCTGTAGCGTCATGCATTAGTAGTTCATTTGAACTGACGGTAGTTCGTCTGCATCGGTAGGTTGTTTGTGTCGGTGAGTTATTTGCATCATTAGTTCATATTCATTATAAGTCATTTTCATTAGTAGATCATCTGCATCGGTAGGTCATCTGAATTGTAAGTAAGTCATTTTATTCTGTCGGTGTCATTGTGATATACTCGGAATATATTTTTGTCTGAACTATCTTATAATATAAATGTAAACAGAATGTACCAAATCTATGTGAGATCAAAGATAGACATAATCTCACATATTGAAATGTAAAAAATTATGATTGAAATGTATAGAAAATATAAATATGAATTGACATGATTTGTGATTATTAAAACTACTAAAACTAGAGATAATGACCAACAATCTCCTATAAGTAAATAAATATAGCTGAAAATGTTGTGTATTTAGTACAAATGATATAAAATAGTCTCTTAGCATAATTATTTAACTTCTCAAACAACCATTTACAATCATGAAGGTCATCTTCAATTTCCATTATCATTTCTTCCATGTGATCTCCATCATCATTTACACTGGTATCCATATCAAATGATCCATAAACTACAATATCATCCAAACTGGTGTGCATGTTTAATTTTTTCCCATTTTTAGTCCAACATTTGTAGCTATGATATATTTCGTGACAAATAAAATGTTCTTTCAAATCTTTAGGACTAATTTACCTTGAATAACAACAATGTAAACATGGAAAAAATATTTGATAAGGGTCGTATGCATGCTCTATTGAAAACATTATGAACTCTTTAACTCCATCTTGATATAATTTTCTCAAATGATATGAATGAATCCATTTTCAATTCATATCCATTATATTGGGTTCATATAATATTCATTTTGTACAATAAATAAATAAATACACATAATATATTCATTATTAAAGGTGAAATTTATAGATAATTATAATAAGGGGAACCCAACATTTGATTGTTTGAAATAACTTCAGTATGCTTTGAAAGAAATGAGTAATTGAATTTAAGAAAAGAATCATTTCACTATGGTAGGTGTTATCCTCTAAATTCATCCAAAGGTGAATGTTATAGACAACTTTTATCCTTATCAGCTTCATATCCTGAATAGTTATTATTGCATTTTTTATTGAGACTCATCCCCCAACTCTTGTTGAAATACACCTATGTTTATTGAACTACTCAAACAAAAATTCATCTCATACCGGGTACTAGTGATAATTTTGGATAACTACCACTCATAGTAGTTCAAGCAACATATAAGACATGGGGGTGAGTCTCAAGAAACAAATTTCAATTATAAATATTTTAGAGATGAAGTTGGTGAGGATGAAACCAAACCTTTCTTATTATAAATAATGAGAGTGATTATAAATTTTTAGAGTTTCTATTCCTAAAATAACTAAAATTGAAACTAAAACAATTAAATGATTTTTTCCCTATAGAAACTAATAATAGATCATATAGAGTAATGCACATAGAATCAAATTTAATTTTTAAATCTACAGTTGTATACTTTTTTAAGAATAAATTTTATGAAGTTAATTAAAATAAAACTATTCCTCATAGCCATATATATAGTGTTTCATCTAGTTAAGATATAATGGTAGAGAATAAAGATGATTCTTGAGTTGAACCTAAATTAAGTTCAAGGACTTGAAAGCAGAAACATCTATATCATGAATTAATATATTTCAAATCCTTCATTTTTCTTATTGATAGATATCAACATAATAATATTTTGAAAAAATATCATATAGGGATAACCATAGATGATGATATCAAGTTATATAAAGAATAATTTCCTTTAAAATATGATGAGTTATATAAATAATCACTTAATGAAGAAATATATTCTATTATGAGAAATATTACTTTCATATTTACAAATTTTCTAAAATATTCAAATCATATTGGTTGTAAATGTGTATTTAGAAGCATGTATGACTCCAATGATAATATTCAAGTTTTTAAAGATTGATTAGTAATCAATGGTTTCAAAAAAAATAGAATGGATTGGGTTTTTTGATACTTATAATCATTTAGTTCAAATTATGATAATAAGGATATTATTTTCCATTAAATTAGATTAATCATTTGCGTGTTCACTAAACGGGTGTTAAAACTGTATTTTTAAATGAAAATTTAAATAAATAAATTTACAAGGAATGATATGAAGATTCTCAAACCTATTTTATGAAGACCCTGAACAACATTTCCAATGAAATAGTAACTAATATTTTTTGAATTTATGGAAATATTTACAAGGATATCACTAACTATGATGATGAAAATAAATGAATGGAGAAGGTTTTATAAGAAATGGTATAAAAATTTTTTAATCTCTCCAAACAAGTAGGAAAAACAAATACAATGATTTTTGAAATCAAAGAATAATGCATCAATTTTAAAAATTTGTGTCTCAACACAATTCAAGAAATGTAAAATGATAAGAAAGGTCTTTAGGAGATAAATCAAAAATTAAAATGAGTAATTTTTATAAAAAATACTCAACTGGAGATTGAAGGAAAAGGGATTAAATAGATTGAACATATACTAAAAGTAAACAAATAAATGAATGAAGATAAAATTAAAGATAAGAATATATTGTGAAGTCAAAATAAAAATAGAATAGAATGAGAAAATCTTTATAAATATGAAATTATTTGAGATTTCAATTAAATTGGAGAATCTAGAATCAATTCAATCGGTGACTTCTAAAAAAGTAAAAAAGAATGATCATACCCCACAATATTCGATAGAGGATTATTATAGAGAAAGAACTCTATCTGGGGGGATGAAAATCCTTATATCACTAATCATCCAGATATATCTACATAAAAAATGGAAATCTACCATCTATTTTTAATATAATTTTTGTGTTAAAACTATTTTCATGTGCACTACATGTTTGAAAGGTAAATTATTCAATAATCGGAAGATGAAAACTTATGGACCTTCCACTATATCCAAGGTGCCTGGTAGAAATTCTATGACTAGTTTTTTCCCAAATAAATCCCAACAAATTGATACAATCACTTGAAAACTGCAAGCTTCTAATTCTAAAAAAAACTAGACAACATGTGGTTTAAAATAATAAACCATGGTTTATGAGTCATTTCATTTTCTATAAAAAAAATTGACATAGTGCATTGGATATTTTTTATAATTAATGAATTATAAAGGTATAATGGATGGATATTTTTAGGTGGAAGGTGTCTCAGATGAAGAAATATCCATATACATTGAACACACATAAGCTAAACTCAATTGGAGTTGAAATGATTAGAAATATATCTGGTATTTGTAATGGTGGTAGTCACAGTGAAGAGGCATGGAGGTAAAAATAATTCAAACATGAAAGCAGCAATGGATGATGAATGGCAAGATATAATGAACAAAAAAATGCAAAAAGATATCACCAAACAATAAAAACAAGTGAGGAGAAGGATAAAAATTAGCATACCTCTGATTAAAGCTTTGATTCATCTGAGAGAAATAGAGATATTATGCTTAAAAGACTCGATTCATTCGAACCTTGGATTCCTTGAGCCTTTATTTGGTTGAGACTTTGATTCAACCCTTGGATTCATTTAGGACTTGATTCATGGTTGGTTTTGTTGAAGAGGAGCGACAGTGGGAGGTAGCTTCCCTGGATAACTTGGAAATCAGGACAGATTCAGTCTCAGTTAGGGTTATTAAATAGATCAGGGACACTTTTATCAGTGCTTCTAAAAAAGTGTTGATAAAGATCCCTTTTATCGGCACTAAATTAAAAGGAACTGAAAAAAGGGATCTTTATCAGTGTTGTTTTGGTGCTGATAAAAATTGAGATTTATCAATGCTAAAAAAACACTGATAAAAGTCATCTTTATCAGTGCTAAAGTTTTAACACTGATAAATATTACTTTTATCAGTGTTATTTTAGCTCCCATAAAACTCCAACTTTATCAGCACTAAAGAAGCATTGATAAAGGATTTATAATTATAATTATAAATAAAAAAATTGTAAATATATTTATATATTTATATATTTATTAATTATAATTTTATAATTATTTAAATATATAATTATTTATTTATAATTATATAGATACTTTTTTTAAAAAAATTATTTTTTATTTATAATTATAAATAAATTTATATCATTATATATATTTATATAATTACAAATATATTTAATAAATATATATATATAGTAAATACATTCATTATTTAAATATATTTATTATAATTCTGTAATGAAAAATATATTCATATCATTATATATATTTATATAATTGTATATATATATATATATATTTAATAAATATATATAAATATAAATATAAATATATTAAATATATTAATTATTTATATATATTAATTATAATTTTATAATTATTTAAATATATTTATTATAATTTTATAATTGTTTAAATATATAATTATATAAAACATTTTAAAAGAAATAATATTTATATATTTATATATAAATATCTTTATATATTTATATAATTATATTTATATATATATATAATAAATAAATATAAATATAAATATAAACATAGCAAATATATTAATTATTTAAATAAATTTATTATAATTATATAAATACTTCTTTAATAAATAATATTTATTTAATTATAATTATAGATATATAAATTAAAAATATAATAAATATATATTTATAAATATATTTATTTATACATATTTATAAATATAATTTTAATATTATTAATGAATATATAATCTTAAATGCATGCATGTTAAAAATGATTGAAATTGAATAATTAAAAATGATTACACTTTAAAAATATTGAAAAATGGATAAGTTTTATTAATTAAATATAAATTATTAAAAAAATATGTATATGTATTGAAATAAAGATGAACACATATTGAGAATATTAAAACATGGTAAATAAATATATATAAATAAAAAATAAAAAATTATTAAATTCCCCAAAAAATAAAATATATATATATTAAAAATGAATTAATACATAATTGTAATAAAATTAAAAATAAATAAATAAAATTTATCGATTAAAGATATGATATATTAAATGTATCATGTTACAATGAAATTCTAAAATAAATAATAAATTTTTATAAATTGCATAAATATTAGGTGTATGTGTTTCTATATAAGATTCCATTAATTACCTAAATATTTGTTTATCTGCGTTGTATATAAAAATACATTAATTACATATATGTATGTGAAATCAATATAACACATGTTTTATATATATATATGTGTGTGTGTGTGTGTGTGTTAAATAGAAAAATCAAGCTATATTCAATTATGTCCATTACTGGATGAAATTAGTCAGTATTTTTATTCATATTTATATTTAATTATAAACCATTCCTCTAAATATATGACTATTTAATATAAAGCATAAATATTTTGTATTATATAAATCATATTTATATACATTCGTATATATATCTATATATTAAATATATATTATTTATCAAAATTATCAATAATTATTTAATTAATAAAATGTTTAATATTTTTATTAATTTACTTATTTTTAATTTTTATTTGTTTAATTTTCATTATACATACATCTATATATTTAATATATAATATTTATCAGTATTTATAATTTATATATAGTATAATCAATTTATTCATTTTTATCAATAAATTTTTAATTAATAAAAAATTTAATATGTTTTTTAATAAAATCATTTTAGTTATTTATTTATTTAATTTTTTCATTTTATTCGAAAACTTTTTTAGCGCTAAAATATGCTGATAAAGGATCCATTTGTCAATGATAAAAATAAAGCATTGATAAAGGGTATCATTTATCAGTGCTAAAAATAAAGCACTGATAAAGTGTATATTTTACCAGCGCTAATGAACAACACTGATAAAGGTTACCCTTTATCAGCGCTAAAAAATCACAGATAAAGGCTACCTTTAATCAATGCTTTTTGCTGGCACTGATAAATGCCAACGGTGTTAAAGGTTTGTTTTGTAGTAGTGTACCAGGAACTTCAGGTGTATACACTAACTCTTGATATATGATATCATGACTCTTTTTATATTCATGGTATTTTATGTTCGCTCGTATTTCCATTCATTCAAATGATTTTTTTTAAAAATCCGTAAAGGGTTTTTCTTTAAAAACGTTGTTTTAAGGTTTTTAAAGACTTTTAACCAAACCCTTTCTCTACATTCTTTATATTATTTCAAGATTTTTTTATAACCATAAATGATTTCCTAATGTTATTTTCAATGATCTTTGATGTTATTTTAAATGGTTTTGGAAACTTCTTAATTTTTTTCACATGGGTAACTTCTGACTCTCTTTACAAAAGTTTAAAAAGAATGTTTATTTTTTATGTTTACAACATGAACAGAGTTTCCCACCATCATGATCATTCATTTCTTTTATGATTATTTTATAATTTTCCATGTTTATTTTAAAATAAAATATTTTTCACAATATTATGGGAATTATTAGAAAGTATTAACAAAAGAAAAGGATATTATTCCCATTTTCAAAGAAATATATTAATTGTTCTTTAAAATTTATCTTTTGTGTATGGAAATATCCATTATTATTTTCTTATGCTTACATAGAGATATGTTCCAAATACCATCCTTATTATTTTTATGGGTGGATTATTATTTTTCTAATGGTAATTTTATGGAACTCATTTCTTTTCCCTAGGTTAATCAAGATAAAAATGGATGATAGTTATTTTCAAGGGTGTTATATTTAAAATTAAAGCTTTTAAAGGTTTTTCATTTCATTCTATGGTACTTAGACATATGTATAGATGATTTGGGTAACATCCCAGGTAAATAAATAATATTACATTCTCATGTTTATCAATATTTGTGAATAAAACTTTAATATTACTTTAAAGGGAATTCTATGCTCGATGGCGTACCCAATACGCAACAACGAGTTTCTTTGAAATCTTACATTGCACACTAATAATATAATAATATTATTTTAAATAGTTAATGCCTAGCTGTTGTAATGGCGGGAATGAACAGAACTAACTAAAAAATGATTACATATGTTTGTTAAATATTTTTACATTTATCCAATAAATTTTAGAGGCTTAAAATGCAAAGGAATCCAATTTTAAGAATAAATACTCTAATATTTTTAAAAGATTGGTTTACCGCCTTTTGATGTTGAACCTTTTTTAAATCCAACTTTTGACAATTTTATAAGCACTATTTGTCAAAATAAACTTATTCTTTAGAATTGGGATATTGAAATTTACATTGGATAAGTTTTTGGTATATTTCTGACAAATGTTCATTTTTTTAATGAATAGTGAAAAATACTGCATTTTACTTCAAAACTGCTTTTTCATATAATTTAACTATATGGATATATTATCTTTCTTAATTATTTTAAAGTTTAATTATAATATATTTTTACCATTTAATTCAATTTTGGTCATTAGAATTAATTTCACTTTGGAAATGGACATAAACAAGTTTCAATCTTTTCATATTATTTTTTTAAAACATGCTATTTGTTTTAATAGCAGGAATTAACTATATAATTTATTTATGAAACTTCTATTTTTTGAATTTGGTAAAATGGACATCATTTCTGAATTTGTAATATCAAATATATCTTAGGGTTAATTTTTTGTATTTTTCTGATAATGACTTTTTTTAATGAATAGTGAAAATACACCTTTTTAATTCAAAACTGCCTTTTCATCCAATATATTTATATATTTAGATTGTCATTTTATTTATTTTTTAAGTATAATTGAATTATTTTTTATCACTTAATACAATTTTTTTCATTGTAAGTAATTTCACTTTTCAATTGGATGTAAAAACAAGTCAATCTTTTGATAAATTTTACTTCTTAAAAACCCATCTTTTGTTTTAACAACGAGATTTAATTTTAAATTAATTACTACAATTTCTGTATTTTTAATTTGATAAAATGGATTCCATATTTGGAATCATAATTTCTAAATTATTTAATTCAGACTCTTTTGTTTTTGGACATTATGAATAGTAATGACGGTAATTATCTTTAATTATCGTGATTAATTAGTAATCGGGTAGTTAAGGGTAATAAAATAATATCATAATAATAAAAAATGACCCCAACATGTGTTCTAATTCTACTGGTTGTGTCATGGCCTACCATGTTATTCCTTGTTCCAAACTTTGGGACCCCATGGAATCACTTTTGGGGTGATAGTGACACTTTTTAATTTTATGTTTTTAAAAGGAAAGTATAACCAAAGTATGTATCACCCAAGTAAAACAAATTTAGTTTTGTCTGTGTAAATGATCTCTTAGACTATAAATAGTAATTGGAAAGATAAAAATATTTCCTACATCATAGTATTTTTTTTATAATTTTTAGACATTAAATAAATAAATTTATGTATGACACCATGATGATGCAGCGATTACCTCATTAATGAACGATTTAAATAAAATGAAAAGATAATGTAAACTCTATGACTTACACTTGTCTGAAACCTATTGGATGAGTATATTTCTAACCCTCACCACCTTATCCTCGAAATATATCAATTTTGGACCTTTAAAATCTGAAATTCATTTTAATATAATGTAAAATTTCTTTACTATCCAAGAGTGGCCCTCCTCCCTCTTATAAAAGGCCCCCATCTCTACCTCATTACCCACACCTCTCAAGCCATTGGCTCAGCCAAAATCTGATCATTTTATCTCTCCACATCCCTCTCTTCATCCTAGAAGCCTTCCCTTAGGCAGAAAGCTCTTCAAGAAACCCTTTTGGTTCAAACCAAGGGGAGTTACCCGATTTAAAGGTAAAGTCTTCCCTAATGTTCTTTTGTTTTATTTTCCTTCTCCAACCCCATAAACTCTTTTTATTCCTTGATTTTGTAACAACAACAGTATTTTTTACATACTATAATGTTGTTATGATAATTATTAGAGCTACACTTACACACACCTCTATCTAATGGTTAAAGAACATACTGTTTCCGTGGATGGAAAATTACTGCCTCACGAAACGATGATTGTTTAATCTTCTCCTACCACCTATCATGGTGGCCATTATGATGGAAATATTTTTATATATGATATATATTATATTTATTTCCTCTCTATTCTTCTGTATTTTATATTTAAAACCTACCTTTATGCTTTTCATGTTGTGCAAATGCGATAATTTCATTTGAGGAAGTGTGGACTACCGCCCCCTCAAGTGATGTGACTCGTTCATTCAATACATGGAATGTATAAAGAATTAAATTAATGAACTTATGTGGCCCATATAACATATATATTATAATTTAATTATAATATATATATATATATATATCATCTAGTTTTAATTCCATTAATGTGTCAAACAATGAAAGTAGCGTTCATGCGTATGTACGGCCTACCGTCTCCCTGAATGGTGAATTTCATTTATTTTTATCTCCAAATATTATCTAATAAGTATAAATAGAATATATACTGGATATATATTATATTTACATCATTAATACTATTCTGGATATGATTTACTTACAACTAAATTGACAATGCTTTTCAAACAAGATCATTTTTGACTCATGTACCGAACATCGACAAAATGTATGATATGAACTCACATAATTAACTAATTATTATAACATGATAATATATGATATTAATTGAATAATAAACTTTAAAGTATGTACTTAAGTAATTATAAATTGACCAAAGTTTATTATTCAGTAATATAAAGAAATGAACAAGACAAGTCGGACTTGAGGTAAGGGATCCTACCTCTCTCTTTCTTTTTAAGTACTCTCTTTTATGTCAATTTTTTAAGCTCATATTTATTATGTTTGGGGATGTTCTTTTATATTAATAATTCTGTACATTTTATGTTAATATTATGAGATACCCTATTTGATCTCATAAAACCATTTTTGGAAGTTTTAATTGGCATCGTTAGTCTGCCGAGTTTTCATAAGGGATTTTACATCTCACTTTTATTCCCGTGAGATTTATACTACATTTTCCACCATTTAATTTGAGTGGTGTATATAATGCCCATTATTATACTCTTTTTGTAGTATAATTTCTTTTATGGTTATTTAAATCAATGTTGTATATTCCTTCTTTCATGGGGTGAACTTTTTGAAAGTTACCCAAGTCGGTAAGGGATTATTTCACCCTCCTATTTTTTTAAAAGACTTCTTTCTGTTTTGTCTTTTAAATTACATATTCTTATATTGGGATATGTTCTTACATATCCTTATTGTTGTAAATTTTATGTCCAAGTAATGATATCCCCTTTATTTCTCTCATCAACTCTTTTTCTAAAATTTGATGTGACGACGTTAGACTATCGAATTTTTTAGGGAACTTCTTAACCCAATTCCAATTCTTTGGGTTAAACCTCTACTTATTTATTATGTTGTGATATGAATATGTTTGGATGACATATGATTGTTTTACACTAAGTATCCACTTATATTTTGTGTATTTATATTTTTCACACATAATTATATCATTTCTTTATCCTTGCTCTAATGGCATGATCCTTGATTGGGATTACATCTCAATTTCCTCTCATTGAGACATTTCTTAATGATATGCACTTTTATTCTTTTTTAAAGTGTATATACAGACCCTTTGACATTACATATCCATATTATGTCTATACTCAAGTCATTTAAATGTTTTTGAAAATGGTTTACTTTCATGTGGCTTATAATTTAAATGTTTAAAATGGAAAAGGACTCTTTTATTAAAACATTATTTTAAATGGTTTTAAAGATTTATTCTTTTAAACATTTATCATCCATGTAAATGTTTTAAAAATGGTTTTTAAGGATTTATTTATATGGACATGAATGTTTTAAAACCCTTTCAAAAGTTTAGAAGTGGTATGGGACACTTTGATTCTAAATTATCTTTTAAAATGTCTTCTTTTAATATTTTCAAAGTATAAAGGGATATTTATCTCATAGAGTTTTAATGATTTTATTAAATGTTTTTATAAAATTATGATGTGATCTCTTGTGATTAAAATGTGGAAATTGTATGTTTCTTTTATGCATGTTTTAAGTGTTATGATTATGTTATGGTTCTTGGTAAATGTTTATGAAATCGGGCGGTTTCGTGATAAACTAAGGGCGGGTGAGCCCGATATAGCTCTCCAATGAATTGGGTAACGCAAAGGAGTTAAACGCTAAGGTTTCTCTGAAGATATTTAGGGAATATACTGTGATGGGTATTCCAAACGTAACCATGAGGGTTACTCCCTACGTAAGAATGTTATGAATGCCTCAAGTTACCTTTACGTCTTATGATTTCTATTAGTTAATCCTAAATCTTATGATTTAATGAGGTATGTTAAAGTGCTTATGTTTTATGAGTAAAGTATGATTTCATATATTCTTATGTATACATGGAATAATGTTTTCTTTCTGTATTGTTATAACCCTTACTTTGCTTTTTATGTTCATACCAAGTTTTTAAAATGTTTTCTAGAGGACATAAAGTTGAATACGGTCAAGGATGGGATCAAGGAAATGTCATAATGTCAAAAACATGGAACTAGACATGACTCTTTTGTTCAAGAGTTTATATTTTGTAAAAAAATGGAAACTGAGTAGATGTGTTTACCTTGTAATTTTTGAGATGTAATAGTTATGTCCTAATTCTCTAAAACACTAAACCTGAAAAGATCCTCAATGTGAATTATTCATTTAATTCAAGAATATGTATTGTACTAAGGCTGGGTCCTTATAGTTGGTATCAAAGGTCGGTTTAGATAAATTTAGAGGTTAGAGTGTTATTTAAGCATAAGTGACAAGTTGTGTATAACCACACTGGTTATTATATTAGATAGAGTCATTTTTATTTATGAATGTTGGAATGAGTTTTAGATAACTTGGATAAGTATATCTTAGTGTTTATATTCCTCTTTAGTACATGATGATTTTTTTTATATACTCACACTGGCCTTTTTTGTTTTAGTAAATGGATGGATCTAGTAGGCACCAAAGTGACAATGGGTTTGAAGGAAACTGTGGTGGTTCTCTGATTAAGAGACTGTATGAAATGGGGGATTCAATGATAAATCTCGTGGTTATTATAAACCAACTATCATGAGTCATGATCAACCACTTGAACCTTGGTGAGTTCTCTAATGCATCATGTATGAGAGAACTAACTCAATGTGGAAGTTCAGGTAATAATTATAAAGGTAACCATTAGGGTTTATATGATCCTTACTTTTGAGGTAATTATGGGTTACTATATGATATGATGGAATATGAAAGGCATGAGATAAACTTGAGGTTAAATTATGTTATGGTTATTTTTGAAGATTTTATCACTTTTTGGGAATGTTATAAGAATTATGTAGTTTTGGAAAAAGGACAACACGTAGACCATGTGACAACCTGTCACGTCGGATGAAGTTGTGGGAATCAAACCCACAACCAAAGTGTGACTGGTATTTATCACCTACCATTGGACTACGTGAAGTCCCTGGTTATTTTGACTAATTATTTTTAGTTATATGATCTTATTAATCTAGAATAAGTTAATTTTGGGTTATCTATGGAAATTATTAACCTATCATGGAGGATATGTGATTAGGTTAATTACTTTTCAGTATGATACATTAAGAGTAACTAATTTTATTTGGAGATAAATGTTAAGATTTAACTTGGAAGACTATGTGATTAAATCCTTTAGATATTTGGGTTTCAATCATAGTTTGGTTTATCTTTGAAGAATTTTATGGGCAGCTGTTTATTGAATGGTCTTTGTTGAACTTTGGATAATGTTTGAAAAATTTTGGAGATTAAGAGTAGTATTTCTTTTTATAAAGGATTATTCTTTTTGGATATTATCTGATCTTGTACTAACAATTTTGGTTTTGGTTTTGGTGTAAAGACATTGGAAGTATATAGTTCTCTTTTTGTGGATTAGGTGATTCTCTAGAATTTGATTATAGAGCTATTAACATGAACAAGTTATCCTAAATGCTCGTCTTTTAGAGAAAATATGAGTTTGTGTAAGAAATCTACCAATAGTTGAAAGTCAACATGAAGAGTAAGTATGTTTCCTTATGTTTTAGTTAAGCACATAAATAAATTCCTCAATGAAAAGTAATTTAAAACAAAAATGTTTTCTGTTAATTTTTATGATTGGGGAATAAAATATCATTTAACCCATCACAAGTTTGTGATTTCCTGGTGGTTAACTTTCTCCTAAACATGTTATCCATCACTCTCCCTCAGAACATGACCGTTTGTTTTTTTCTTCCATATCCATGTTTTCCTATATGGAATCCTAGTATGGGTTAACTTGGGTGACCCTTGTACTTCTCTTTCTTTCTTTTAAAGTTATAGTTAAATTTACTCTTTTTCTGATGTGGGTCTTTCAATGAAGTTTTGAAGCCCAATTTTAAGATTACGAGGACGCAATTCCCAAAAGGGGGGAAGGATGTAACACCCCAGGTAAATAAATAATATTACATTCTCATGTTTATCAATATTTGTGAATAAAACTTTAATATTACTTTAAATGGAATGCTATGCTCGATGGCATACCCAATATGCAACAACGAGTTTCTTTGAAATCTTACGTTACACACTAATAATATAATAATATTATTTTAAATAGTTAATGCCTTGTCATTGTAATGGAGGGAATGAAGAGAAAAAACTAAAAAATGAATACATATGTTTGTTAAATATTTTTACATTTATCCAATAAATGTTAGAGGCTTAAAATGCAAATGAATCCAATTTTAAGAATAAATACTCTAATATTTTTAAAAGATTGTTTTACCGCCTTGTGATGTATAACCTTTTTTAAATACAACTTTTGACAATTTTATAAGCTCTATTTTTCAAAATAAACTTATTCTTTAGAATTGGGATATTGAAATTTACATTGGATAAATTTTTGGTATATTTCTGACAAATGTTCATTTTTTTAATGAATAGTGAAAAATACTGCATTTTACTTCAAAACAGATTTTTCATCTAATTTAATTATATGGATAGATTATCTTTTTTTTTGTTTTAAAGTTTAATTATAATATATTTTACCCATTTAATTCAATGGTGGTCATTAGAATTAATTTCACTTTGAAAATGGACATAAACAAGTGTCAATCTTTTGATAGATATTGTTTCTTAAAAACACACTATTTGTTTTAACAGCGGGAATTAACTATATGATTTATTAATGAAACTTATATGTTTTGAATTTGGTAAAATAGAAATCATTTTTGAATTTGTATTATCAAATATATCTTAGGGTTAATATTTGGTATTTTTCTGATAATGACTTTTTTTAATGAATAGTGAAAAATACAGCTTTTTAATTTAAAACTGCCTTTTCATCCAATATATTTATATATTTAGATTGTCATTTTAATTTTTTTTAAGTATAATTGAATTATTTTTTTATCACTTAATACAATTTTATTCATTGTAAGTAATTTCACTTTTCAATTGGATGTAAAAACAAGTCAATCTTTTGATAAATATTACTTCTTAAAAACGCGTCTTTTGTTTTGACAACGGGATTTACTTTTAAATTAATTACTAAAATTTCTTTGTTTTTAATTTGATAAAATGGATTACATATTTGGAATCATAAGTTATAAATTATGTAATTCAGACTCTTTTGTTTTTGGACATTATGAATAGTAATGACGGTAATTATCTTTAATTATCGTGATTAATTAGTAATCGGGTAGTTAAGGGTAATAAAATAATATCATAATAATAAAAAACGACCCAAAAATGTATTCTAATGCTACTGGTTTTGTCATGGCCGACCATAGGATTCCTTGTTCCATACTTTGGGACCCCATGGAATCACTTTTGGGATGATAGTGACACTTTTAAATTTTATGTTTTTAAAAGGAAAGTATAACAAAAATATGTATCACCCAAGTAAAACAATTTTATTTTTGTATGAGTAAATTATCTCTTGGACTATAAATATTAATTGGAAATATAAAAAGATTTTATACATCATAGTATTTTTTTTGTAATTTTTATACATTAAATAAATAAATTTATTTATGACACCATGATGATGCAGTGATTACCCCATTAGTGAACAATTTAAAAAAATGAAAATATAATGTAAAATATAAGATGTAAACTTGTGTAAAACCTATTTTATGAGTATATTTCTAACCCTTAACACCTTATCATCTACATATATCAATGTGTGACCTTTAAAATCCGAAACACATTTTAATATAAAGTAACATTTCTTTACTTTCCAAGAGTGCCCATCCTCCCTCTTATAAGAGGCCCCCACCTCTACCTCCTTACCCACACCTCTCAAGCCATTGGCTCAGCCAAAATCTAATAATTTTATCTCCCCACAACCCTCTATTCATCCTATAATCCTTCCCTTAGGAATAAATCTCTTCAAGAAACCCTTTTGGTTCAAACTAAGGGGAGTTACCCGATTTAAAGGTAAAGTCTTCCCTAATGTTCTTTTGTTTTATTTTGCTTCTACAACCCCTTAACTCTTTTTATTCCATTATTTTGTAACAAAACCAGTATCTTAAACATACTAGGATGTTTTTATGAGAAGTATTTGATCTACACTTGCACACACCTTCGTCTAATGGTTAAAGAACATATTGTTTTCGTGGATGGAGAATTACTGCCTCACAAAATAATGATTGTTTAATCTTCTCCTACCACCTCTCATGGTGGCCATTATTATGGAACTATTTTTATATATGATATATATTATATTTATTTCCTCTATATTCTTCTGTTTTTTATATTTAAAACATACCTTTATGCTTTTCATGTTGTGCAAATGCGATAATTTCATTTGAGGAAGTGTGCACTACCGCCCCCTCAAGTGATGTGACTCGTTCATGCAATACATGGAATGTATAAAGAATTAAATTAGTGAACTTATGTGGCCCATATAACATATATATTATACTGTAATTATAATATATATATCTCATATAGTTTGAATTCCATTAATGTACCAAAGCAATGAAAGTAGCGTTCATGCGTACGTACGGCCTACCGTCTCCATGAACGGCGCATTTCATTTATTTTTATCTCCAAATATTTTGGAATTAAGTATAAAACGAATATATACTAGATATATATGATATTTACATCATTAATATTATTCTGGATATGATGTACTTACAACTACATTGACAATTCTTTTCAAACAAGATCATTTTTGACTCATGTACCGAACATCGACAAAACGTATGATATGAACTCACATAATTAACTAATTATTATAACATGATAATATATGATATTAATTGAATAATAAAATTTAAATTATTTCCTTAATCAATTATAAATTGACCAAAGTTTATTATTCAGGAATATAAAGAAATGAACAAGACAAGTCGGACTTATGTAAGGGATCCTACCTCTCTCTTTCTTTTTAAGTACTCTCTTTTATGTCATTTCTTTTAAGCTCGTATTCCTTATGTTTGGGGATGTTCTTTTATATTCATAATTCTTTAAATTTTATGTTCATATTATTAGAGACCCTATTTTATCTCATAAAAACATTTTTGGAAGTTTTAAGTGGCGTCGTTAGTCTGCCGAGTTTTCGTAAGGGATTTTTCATCTCACTTTTATTCCCATGAGATTTATGCTACATTTTCCACCATTTCCTTTGATTGGTGTATGTACTGCCCATTATTCTACTCTTTTTTTAGTATACTTTCGTTTATGGGTATTTAAATCAATGTTGTATACTCCTTCTTTCATGGGGTGAACGTTTTGAAAGTTACCCAAGTCGGTAAGGGATTCTTTCACCCTCCTATTTTTTTAAAACTTATTTTTGTTTTGTCTTTTAAATTACATCTTCTTATATTGGGATATGTTCTTATATATCCTTATTGATCTAAATTTTATGTCCAAGTGATGAGATCCACTTTACCTCTCTCATCAACTCTTTTTCTAAAATTTGATGTGACGTCGTTAGGCTATCGAATTTTTTAGGGAACTTCTTAACCCAATTCCAATTCTTTGGGTTAAACCTCTACTTCTTGATTATTTAATGATATGAATATGTGTGGATGAAATATTATTGTTTTAAACTGAGTATCCACTTATATTTGGTGTATTTATATTTGTCACACATAATTATGTCATTTTTTTATCCTTGCTCTAATGGCATGATCCTTGATTGGGATTACATCTCAATTTCTTCTCATTGAGACATTTCTTAATGATATACAGTTTTATTCTTTTTTAATGTGTATATACAGCCCATTTGACATTCCATATCCATATTATGCCTATACTCAAGTCATTTAAATGTTTTCAAAATGGTTTACTTTCATGTGGCTTATAATTTAAATGTTCAAAATGGAAAATGACTCTTTTATTAAAACATTGTTTTAAATGGTTTTAATGATTTATTCTTTTAAACATTTATCATCCATGTACATGTTTTAAAAATGGTTTTTAAGGATTTATTTATATGGACATGAATGTTTTAAAACCCTTTCAAAAGTTTCGAAGTGTTATGGGACACTTTGATTCTAAAATCTCTTTTAAAATGTCTTCTTTTAATATTTTCAAAGTATAAAGGGATATTTCTCTCATAGAATTTTAATGATTTAATTAGATGTTTTTATAATATCATGATGTGATCTCTTGTGATTGAAATGTGGAAATTTTATGTTTATTTTATGCATGTTTTAAGTTTTATGATTATGTTATGGTTCTTGGGCCATGTTTATGAAATCGGGTGGTTCCGTGATAAACTAAGGGTGGGTGAGCCCGATATAGCTCTCCAATGCATTGGGTAATGCGAAGGAGTTAAAAGCTAAGGTTTCTCTGAAGAGATTTAGGGAATATACTATGATGGGTATTCCAAACATAACCATGAGTGTTACTCCTTACGTAAGAATGCTATGAATGCCTCAAGTTACCTTTACGTCTTATGATTTCTATAAGTTATTCCTAAATTTTATGATTTAACAAGGTATGTTAAAGTGCTTATGTTTTATGAGTAATGTATTATTTCATTGATTCTTATGTATAAATGGACTAGTTTTTTATTTCTTTATTGTTATAACCCTTACTGAGCTTTTTATTCTCGTCCCAAGTTTTTAAAATGTTTTCCACAGGACTTAAAGTGGAATACTGTCAAGGATGGGATCAAGGAAATGTAATGATGTCTAAAACATGGAACTAGACATGACTCTTTTGTTCAAGAGTTTATATTTTGTGAAAAAAATGGAAACTGTGTAGATGTGTCTACCTTGTAATCTTTGAGATGTAATAGTTATGTCCTAATTCTCTAAAACTCTAAACCTGAAAAGATCCTCAATGGGAATTATTCATTTAATTCAAGAATATGTATTGTACTAAGGATGGGTCCTTATAATTTGTGGGTTGTTTTTTTAAAAATCAAGGATGGGTGGGTCTGTCATATCCCTTTAATTATTTGAGTAAAGTAATGAGGTAAATTATTGTAAGTTACACCAAAAAGATGATAGAGTTAACTATTTTAAGTTACTCCTTATAGATGAACAAAATTCAAATTATTAGTAGCTCCTAAGAGATGATGGATTTAAATATTGTAAATTATTAATAAGAGTATATTGGAATTATCCTATTTAGGTTATTCTGTGATGAATGTTTAATGATCCAAGATACCTATATACTTTTTTAATGCATTCTATGAATTATAATTGATCCTTTGCTCAAGGATTACTTTCACATGGATCATTATCATTGAATTATATGACTCTTGACCTATGTTAAAGATTTATTCCATGTATAATGATTTATGATCAAATTTTTTCTGGGTATTAATTCTCTTATTTTATGCTCATGGACTTTGATTATGTCATTATACCCTTATACACATCTTATGACCACTGATTACATTCAATTGTTAATGATTGTGTTTACCCTTACTGAGCTATTGAGCTCACCCTTATTATGATTTCCATTTCCCTATGTTAAGAATAATTATGTTAAATGAATTATTTATAGAAAGGTTTCATGTGTGAATAATTTTATGGGATATGTTGAAGACTTATTATGAAATAAGAAAAGTTGGGTATAGTAAGAAAAATGATCACTTAAAGACATGGGTATTTTTATGTAAGGGTTTTTCCTAATTATATAAAACTCTAAACCTAAAAGGTCCTTAGGTATATAAGTGATCCAATATTTATATTTTTTGTTTTTTGTTTTCGATGATAAAAATTTGGCTTTTTTTATCGATATCGAAGACACAAATGTAAAGATTATGTTTCTAGAACCAGATCTAGGATTTTGGGTTTCATGATATTATAGTCGGTATCAGAGAATATTTTTGATAACTTTGGATAATACAATTTTTTCATGTGAGGTTAAATTAAGATTTATGGATAATATCATGAGTTTATAAGTTTATGATTGATCATATGTTCAATGAATATTTTTTTTTAACTTTCATATGTGATTACACATTAAGTTGATTTGAACATATTGTTGGATTTTAGGAAGGATAATCTATTGAGGTAATTATGATCTATTAGATATTGGGTTAACCTTGATAAAAAAATGGTGTTTTTTCAAGGTAATTTTTTATAGTATAAACTAATTCATCTACCCCTATATCATATTTTGTTTTTAGTTTTGTGTATTACTTGAGTTAGATTCTTGTTTATTTGATATGCCTTATTTTTTATATTTGTAAAAAGTTTAATTAAATATGCATGGACCTCTAACATATATAGTGGTCATGCCAAACCTCTAGGTGGAAGATCACTGTTGAATATTATTCTTTTGGATGAAATTTTTCCCATTGGTTATTCTTTGAGGTCATTTTTCTTATCGCTAGTGTGAGGGGATCTGGAACACCCCTTGTGTATATAACAAGCTAGCTCGGGTGACCTAATAATAGGTAGCCCTAAGTTATTTCAACACCATATCTATAATTCAATAATAATAAAATAGGTATGATAATAATCATAATAAATGTAATAAATAATTTCAAATTTAATAATCTAAAACATGCTTACAAAACACACTTTCTAATTTAAAAATATTTTGTGGAATGTTTTGAACTATTTCACTACCTTGCATCTATAATAAGATGAATACTATACCTTAAAACCTTAGGAGTTTCTGGAAACATTGAACAGTCCCCATCAACAGTTTCCATTTAATGAAGGAAAATTTTAAATCCTGAAAGAAATGAATTCAAAACATTAGAAACATGAATGATTAAACAAATAAATGAATTATACAAGATAATAAATTAGTTAATTAGAATATTAAAGATTAAATAAACATATATGATGTTCCTAAGGATGAAATTAAAAAATAAAATTTTATTATTCATGATTTTAGAAGACATATAAAGTAGACTGGTACATGAGGTAAGGGTTTCTTTCTAAATAAAAAATCATTTCAATTATTATTCATTAATATCTTATCCTATCTTCTTTTTCTCATATCCAGGATCTAGAATATGTTCATTATTGTTTTTCATTATTTTTTTATTTCCTTACGGTCTCCTTTAACCCCCCATGGAATTGTGATTTATAAATCACTTTTTCATAAGAAGTTTTTTCTACTTTTCAGTTCATGTAGATATTTTCTCTATCACCCTTCACCCCTATATTTCTTTTTATAACTATTAATAAAAAGATTCTATTATGTTATTTAAATGTTAATCTATTACATTACTAAGGGGATAGTCCTAACAAAATTCATCCCTTCAATTTATTTCCTTATGATAAAACCTAAGAAGTTTATAGAAGAATATTTTTTGATATCAATCTTCGTCTACATGATTCATCAACATTAACCCATTTTTTGAAATTTTCCAACTACTGGAAATTTAATTATTTAAAAAATATTTTAAAATAATTTGTATTACCTTTTGATAATGATTTCTGAAATGGAATTATTACACTAATTTTATAATAATTTCACCCAACAAAATGAAATTTCTTTTCAATATTTATTATTCATTTTTCACTATTCATTCCAAGATTATTCTTCAAATATATTATTTATATTATATGTTCTATTGATTTCTCATCTTTTGAAATATCATTCTTTGTAAAATAAATCACACATTTTACTTCTTACTTGAAAATGACATTTTATATATTTATTTCGATGTTGTATAAAAAATAAACAATTGTTTTCTTAAAAATTCTATAATTTCATATATTTCACTAGAGAATTTTTAATTTACACTATAATATTTTATATTCAACCATTTTGATCTTTACTTACATTTTATTTTCTCGGTTGATATATTTTTTATCAGAGAATACATTGCCAAAATAATCTTATGGTCTATTATACAAGTTTCTATATAAATATATATATGGGGTGTTTAAAAAATTTCTATAATTTCAAGATGTCGTATTTTATAATTATTATATTTTTCATCATGGTTATTTCTTTTGAATTCAATCTATTATTTAGTTAAACATTCCAACATTTCCATGATTGCATTTCTCACTTGTTTATGTTCTATTTTTAATACCTATATGTCACGTTGATAATTTTTTTTCCACTTACTGAGCATTTAACCACACTCTTATCATATGTTTCTATATTTACCCATGTAATAATAGTTTAAAATGATATTTTTATCAAATTATAAGGGTTCTATAAGGAATAATTTCAAAAAACATTTATAGTTTGATGTTGTAAAATGTACATGGTTCCAAAAGAAATCAAACTTTTGATTGTGGGTATTTTTTGAGCTTCATGTTATTTCTAAAATGCATCTATATTTCACACTAGATTCAGAAGTGTGGACCTAGGGAACTTCAGTTCATATCAGTGTAGAGTTTGGTTATTTAAGGAAATTATGATGAAAGAAAATTCAAGTATAAATCCTTATATTGATAATCGTTATCTATAGATTACAACGTTCAGTATAACCTGTATTAACATATAAGTAATGAAAATTTTCATACTTACATGTCGAGACATATTATGATATTATCGTAGTTTCCATTTAAGATAACATTTGGGTTTTCTGTCATGGTTTCTGAAAAATTTAGAAATCAAGGATAAATGTTCATCCAAAAGTTAAATTTGTAAAGAAGAAATTTCATTAAGGATGTTAGAATATAACATCCCAACTTTTCAAATAATTTTTTTATAAAATTTATCCCTCAAATTTATACATGTAAATACTAAGTTCATTTAGTTTTTTATTGATTTAAACCTATAATTTTTATACATAATTATTAAATAATATTCTATAATTAAATTTATGAAATAATAAAAATTCATTATCTTTTATCCTGGAAGAATGATTTTATGACTCATCATGAAATTAATATTTTAACTATTAATAACCCTATAATTAATAATAGAAAAAATGTTAATTCATGTATAAAAACGGTATCGTATGTATAACATCTAAAATGGTGTAACAAAATCACTTTTATAGAATTCATTATCACTTTTACTTATTAGGTATTATTTGATAACTACATACACTTATTTATTGTTATATATTAATGTGGTCATTATAAAAGTAACTTCTTAATGGTAATGTAATTGTTAACATATTATACTTCTTTTATTAGTTATATAATAGTATCATATAACCATATAAGGTCACATAATAATTTTTAGTGTTGTATGACATTTAATGTTCATTATAAGAAAATAATATGTGGTTGGATAATATTTTTAAGTGTAAAACCAAATTTTCTGATGAATTTTTAAATCGCATAATATTTCAAATATGGTTTAAATTTTCATTATCATATTTTATGTACATTTTTTTATAATTCAAAATTTTCTTTTTAAAATTGTATGTATTGGGTTTTAAACTGAAATAATGTTGTGAAATATTTATTATTTTCATTTAAAATTTAATTTATCATCAATAAATATTTTCCATATAATCATAAAATGGACATTGACTTTAGATAAGGGTATCATTAGTGAACTGAAATTATCATTGTTGTCGCATTTTAACCATAATATATAAAGTTCACATCACGAAAACCATCATTGTAAATATTTATTGAAATTATAAATTTATTCTAATTAAAATATGATTTTCATAAAAGATAAATAATTTTTTTAAATATTTTGTAAAAATTATCTTAGGGTGAGTATTATGTTTTTTTTCAAAAATAATGAATTATGGTTGAACAATTAAATATAATCCATTCTTGTATATTGTTAATTTTATGTTATCATCATGATATAAATGTTACATAAAAATATTAAACCATTCTCAAAAAAGTAAAATTCAATTAGTGACTAACATAATTTATTTAAAAACAATGTAATTAATATGAAATACTATATATCAATTTTTTAAATTCTATGTTATGTTTTATTCAAATAGAATACTGTATTTCATTCCTTTCCGACTGAAAATATGAATCTTTTTGTTATAAAAAAGAAATTTTGGTACATGGATAATAAAAATGTAGCATCATAGGGGCGTAGAAGTGGTCAAGCCTGAAAGAATCACCACAAATATAATAATTTTGGGAAAAACTTCCTCAAAGAATCATTGAAGCATTTTTGGGTTGATTGTGTTTGTTGACAAAGCAGGTTTGTTTGTTTAAAAAGAGGGTTTCCATGGGGATTTGTCTAGTGCCAAAGATATTTTGGACAATCTATGTTGAAAAACAACCATGGAAAAGGAATAGATGATCTGGAGGTAGTGAAAAAAGAACAGATACAAGGTGATATTGTTTTCCAGTGTTTGCCAAATTGTTGGGCCTCAAAATTGAAAAATGGGGAAATGTTTTTTTGGAAAAGGAAGTTGCGTGCAAGATTCAAGGTGATTTAGAAACTTGCACGCAAGGAATTATTTGGGATTAGAATACTGAAAAATGGAAAAGTCGTGATGTGCATGAAATATTTAGAAATGGGCACGAAAGATGAGGTTGTGTGAAAGAAACATGTGCACCCAATGTGATGTCAAATGGGGTTTTGAATGATTATATAGGATCTTGCGTGACATGGTGAATCTTCTGCACAGGGGTCGGTGATGCCTATAAATAATGAGTGACCCCCCTCATTCAAAGAAGATCAACACTTAGAGAGAATCTGAGCTCTAGATCATGTAATAATTTTGTACAAAGGGAGTTTCACAAAAGATTTTTTGTTGTGTGCAAGATAATAAAGTTACATGTAATATTGAAGTTACGAACAAGGGGTGTTTCGCAAAAAATTGGAATCTTATGCTCAAGACAATGAAGTTGTGTGCAAGACCTGGTAAGGGTTGTGTGAAAGATTTGGAGTTTCTTAATAGTACTGTGGTAAAGTGTTATTCTTCAGTGAAAGAAAGTGGGACATCAATAGTGCATCTACATACAATGGAAGATACATTAATTTGAGATAATTAAGGGACCTACAATTCTATAAACTGTGAGTGGATATTCTGAAGAAGCAATGAGAACACTTCAGTTGAGAGAGTAGTGGGCTTTCAAAGTGTGAGTAGTTGTAAAATACGAGGGACAGAGAGTCTACTCTGAAATTTGTAAACAGTAGTGAGATTTTAGTGGATTCAGTATATCGGCACATTGCCGGTATATGCTCCTTGAATGTATCCCAGTGAGGGTGAACTAAGTTAAATTTTTGTGTCTTGTGCATTCTTTAAGATTTATTCATACTTTTCAATAAGGAGGAGAGAGAGAGAAGAGTTTTTTCTAACAACAAAACAAGATCAAATGGGTTAGTTGTTTTAATTTTTCATACCCTGATTCACCCCCCTCTTAGGGTCTCTAGCCTAGTGAACCTAACAATTGGTATCATAGGGAAAGATTGATATCAGTGTTTCTATCTAAATGGAGGTCACCAATCATAAATGGATTCCAATATTCGAGAGGAATAATTTTAAATTATGGAAGAATCTGATACAACACTACTTCTGATCATTGGGAATGGGTGTGTTTACAGTATCAATGCATGGCATCTCAGTTGACATCAATAGTGGAGGTTTATCATAATATAAGAGAATAGAATTGGATGTCGACGCCAATACAATCAACACTTTAGGGAGACCCATATCCAATGCTATTTATATGAAGGTTATGTCATGAAAAACATCAAATGCTATATGGTAAAAGCTGTTGAACATATATGAAGGAGATACAAAGGTTAGAGAGGCAAAGCTGCAAGTATTGTGGAATAAGTATGAAGATATGAGAATGAACCCGAATGAGACTTTTGATGAATTCTTTGACAGGTTTAACATTGTAGTAGAGGACATGTGAGGTATTGGTGAAGTCATTGAAGACATAAAAATTTTAAAGCGCATCCTGAGGAAACTTCCACCTCAATTCAACCTAAAGGTTTCAGTATTAGAGGACAAAGACCCGAATGAGCTGACACCAGACAATTTGTATAGTACCCTGGTAACATATGAAATGAGAAATGATGATAATAAAGCTGTGGAAGGGGGGAAATTCAAAGATGTGGAATTCAAGGCCATGAAGAAGCTCACCATTGAAGATACTCAGTAAGAAGAAGAGACAGATGAGGTGATTTCATTCCTTTCTTCAAATCTGCGAAGATGAAAAGGAATGTTTAAAGGGAAACTTCCACTAGAATTATTTAGATGTGGAAAGGTTAGTCATGTTGTGGTAAGGTTCCCCCAAAAAGTTCGAAGATGATGATAATGATGATGGAGAAGTTGAAATTCCCAAGAAGAATTCTTCAGCCTATGTGAAAGGGAAAAATAGTTCAAGAGAAATTTCTTTAAGAAGAAGAAACTTATTTCACAGGAATTTGATAGTTTAGATGAGTCTGAGTTTTAAGAGGTTAAGGAGATTTAAAACTAAAAAGGTCGTGGAGAAAATGATATAGTGTATATTTTAGGTAGTGCTCAAGAAAAGGAAGAAACTAAAATTAATGAAGAATATGAAGTTGAAGGAAGAATTAACATGAAAGTTGAGTTAGAAGCCACTATTTAAGAGATAGATGTATGGAGAACCAAAACAAAGAAATCCAACAAAGTTTTCAGTGACGCCAAACTCTACATGCACCAGCAAGAAGAAGAAAAGTCTGATCTAATGGAAGAAATTGAGAAACTCAAGTCATCAGCACTAGAGAAATCGGAATCGATAAATGAGTATAAAATCAAGGTTGAAGTACATAAGAGGGGCATAAGAGCCTCAGCCTAGTTGGTGAGGACTCGACAAGTGCACCCAAGAGACCCGGGATTAAATATGGGTGGAGACATATTTACGGGGTATTGTAGAAGTATTGTAGGGGTACTATAATAGTACTATAGTAGGTACTAAAGCAGGAACTGTTCGGTATTTTAGCAGCCGAAACTATTCTTCCATCTGGGCCTTTGAGCCCCCGGTTTGGTCCTCGGGTCTTACAAGGCTTTCGGGCCACCCAAGGCCTTCGGTCCTGTTTTCTCTCAAGGCATTCAGGCCACCTTAAGGCCTTCGTTCCACCCCAAGGCCTTAGGGCCATATGAAGATGCAGATGTACCAGTCAGATTACAAGGGACAAGGCTCCAGATGAGGATTTGAGCAGCCACATTCACCAGAGCAGAGCTAATCGAAATTGGAAGAATAAGAGGGTATGGAATTGACATCGGTACTGGGCATGTGCATCTATGCACAGGACAGATAGCCAACCAGCCTTGTGAAGGGGGAGTGTGGATATTAAGACACGTGCTGGGGAGGAGTAGTTCTAAGTTGTCATGTCTGGGTGATTTCCTCTAGGACCTGCAGGTCATGTAATTTTCTCTATGCCTTTGGGCCTTTTAAGGGTTCCACCTCACCCCTTGAAAGGTGGAATATCAAAATAATAAAAAAAAGGCCTTTGAGCCATTTAGTACAAAGAGCAGAAGGTGGAGATTGATGGCTTGAATAATAGAGTGAAAGATCATGTCAATCATATCAAAGAGATTGAAGAGGAAGTAGTCGGTCTGCGACAAAAAGTTAAGAACCAAGAAAAACTTCTGATTCCCAGCACATTATCAGGAAATAAAATCATTCAGAAGACTGAAAATACAAAATAAGTGCCTAGTATTTCATTGGGAAAGAAGAATAAATATCTCTCAAATGTTAAGGATGGGTTGGGGCTCAATCAGAAACAAAAAAAAATAGACAGGATTGAAGTGATACCGCAAGAACCTATTCTGAGAAATTGAAATTGATTTGGGTACAATGTAGAATCAAAAAATTCCAAGAACCCAAGGGGAACCTGGCAGTAAATAAGTGACACGCATAAATGCACCTTTTATCAAGTGTTATTGTTGTGGAAAGACAGGACACTCACAAAATGTGTGTTCTATAGACAGAAGATACTGAAGGGCACAAGAACAGAGGTGGTAGCCAAACAGAGGATGATTCTCTATAACATATTTCAAAGGACACTATTTTTTGTGTAGAGTATTTGGGAACATGGCTAGATAATATACATCGACCATATAGAGGAATGTTCCAAAACAAGATCAAAATGTTCATAAGCAGTAGATCAATGAACCAACAAGTGATTTGAAAATGAAAAATATATTTTCATATTTTCAAGATGAAGTTGGTACATCATAATATGAGAAAGCACATAAGTCTCAATCTATTCCGAGTGTGAATAAAAAATATGGACCAAGAAGAATAGATCAAAGAATGCATTGGTTGCTGAAATTTCTCTTAAAGCGTTAAACTATTCTGGTGTATGGATCCTTGATAGTGGCTTCACATCTCACATGACAGGAAATAAGGATCTTGTTTTAGGCATAAAATATTACAAAGAAATATTTTTCATGTTTGGAAACAATGAAGTCCTGAATATAATTGGATCGGGAAAGGTCAGGTTTGGGGGCAAAGATATAAGACGTGTTGATGTCTTAGTTGTAAATGGTCTCAGTCACAATTTTCTCAACGTCAGTCAACTGTGTCACTTAGGTAATTCTATATGGTTTACCAAGAAGGCATGTTTCATATATGGAATATATGGTATAGTGATCCTATAGGTAAAATTAACAAAAGTTAATCTCTACCTGGTAAGTGGATAAGATTATATGTGTTTTTTGTCCAGAGAGGAGGCAAACAATTTGTGGTATAAATGACTTGGTCATCTGTGGCAACCATCCCTAGAAGATTTGGTATTGTGATGCAACTATATACCTCCCTAATCTATCACAAGATCATACTCACATGTGCGATGCATTCCAATAATAGAATCTCATTATAAATACATATAAGAAAAAGGAAAATAATTCAACAAAAGTTCTCAAATTGGTGAATGTTGATGTTTGTGGGCATATCACACCAAGATCAATTGACAAAATGAGGTACTACATTCTTCTCATTGATGACTATAGCATAATGGAATGGGTATTTTTCATTTCCCATAATTCCAATGTGTTTAGTTGCTTAAAGTAGTACCAGAGGGTGTGTGAAAGGATGCTTGGACATAAAATTATCAAGTTTCGTACTGATAATGGTATGGAATTCACAAATAGTCAGGTGGAATACTATCTTGAGAATCACAGGATAAGGAATCAAGTTTCCTCAGTGATAACTCCCCAACATAATAGAGTGCTTGAAAGGAGAAATTGGATCATCAACAACATGGCCAGAATGATACTTATAGAAAAGGACCTACTAGAGAAGTTCTGGAAGGAAGTAGTGTTGACATCAGTATATATTTATAACAGAGCTCTATTGTGTCTAAAGTAAGGAAAGACTCCATACGAGATGTGGTATGGAAATAATCCAATAGTGAAATACTTTCGAGTCTTTGGAATTAAGTGATTTATCCTCAACAAGGAGAAACATAAGAAATTTGAGTCACGTGGAGATGAGGGAATATTCCTTGGCAACTCAAAAAAAATAAAAGCATAAAAATTCTTTAACAAGAGGCTGGGAAAGGTATTTGAGAGAAATGATGTCACTATAGTGTAAAACGAAGAGAGTATTCAACAACACAGTGAACATTTTCCTGATGAAAGTAATGAGGAGGAATGTAACATAGGGGAGAAGAAGTGGTAGATACTAATTCATAAGAAGACACTAATGATGAGAAATAAGAATCCAAATCTATATCAATGAATAATCCAAAGATTATAGATGATATTTATAGGAAGAATATCATTAGTGATCAGATAGCTCATGTTCAGATAGGAAGGATGAAGTCACTACAACAGAAATCCCTCCTATCTCAGGTAGAGATTAAATGTTTTTCTGATGTATCTTAAGATGAAAACATGGTTCAGGATATGAATAAAGAGCTAGAATAAATTGATAATAATCAAACATGGGAGATTTTTTTGAGGCTGGAAGATAAGAATGTCATCGGGGAAAAATGGGTCTTTCACAAAAAAATGAATAAATATGGTGTTGTGTTTCGAAATAAAGAATGTTGTGTGTACAAAAGATACTCCCAGATAGAGGGTATTGATGTTGATGAGACATTTTAGCCTATGGAAAGGTTGGAAAAAATCAGATTATTCTTGTCCATTGCAGTGCAATGGAAGTTCAAAGTGTTCTAGATGGATGTCAAGTCAGCATTTTGGAATAGGGTTCTAGAAGAAGAAGTGCATATTGAGAATCCAGATGGTTTTCTCATTCATGAATATGAGAACAAATTTTTTCAGATGAATAAGGCTTTGTATGGGTTGAAGTAACCGCTAAGAGAATGATATTAAAGGATAGAACAATTTTTGAATAAGCTTGGTTTCCAGCGCAATAGAATTGATTACAATTTATATATAAGCAATGATAGTTATCAAAGGATGATGGTGCTAGTTTATGTTGATGTAATCTTTGGAGGATCAGATAAAACACAGTGCAGGCTGTTTTCTAAATTCATGAAACATGAATTCAAAATGTCCATGATTAGTGAGTTGACATTTTTCCTTGGTTTACGGGTAACACAAGGAAGGAATGACACATTTATCTCTCAATATAAATATTCCAAGGAGGTTTTAAGGAGATTTTGGATAGAAAATTCCAAGTAAATGAATACTTTGGTTGCTACCTTGATGAAATTGTCGAAAGATGGTGAAGGCAAGGTGGTTAATATCACATAATACTAGAAATTTTTTGGAAGTTTATTGTACTTGACCGTGACAAGGCCTAGCATTTTATTCGCCACATACCAAGAAGCAAGATATCAAAGTAATCCCAAAGAAAGTTGCATGCTTACAGTAAAAATAGTACTTCGGTATATCAAGGGCACTGTGGATTTTGGTCTGATGTATAATAACAAATCTCAGTAAGAGTTATTGGGATACACAGATGCAGATTGGGCTGGTTCAACAGATGATAGGAATTCAATGTTAGGAGGTGATTTTTACCTTGGTGGATTATGTATTTCTTGGTTGATTAAGAATAAGGATTTCATTTCATTGAGCACTTCAGAATTTGATTATATTACATACACTAAAGATTGCACATAGTTATTGTGGATGAATCAATAACTTTATGATATGGTAGTTAAAGTGAATTCTCTGATCGAAATCTATTACGATAATTCAACTGCTATCAATATTAGCAAAAATACATTCCATCACTCAAGGACAAAGCACATTGAAATAAAATATCATTTTTAAGGAGTAGGTTGAACAAGGGTCAGTGAAGTTGGAATATGTTCCTACAGAGCTACAGGTTGCTGATATTCTAATGAAGGCCTTACCTAAAGAAGCTTTTGAGAGGCATCAACTGGCTCTGGGAGTTCAGTCGACTCCCCGCACTTGAAAGAGTGTGGATTTAGAATCCCTATATCCCCGAGGTGTGGTTTTTTTCCTAATGTGTTGATCTGTGTTCTTTCCAATGTTTCATACCACAAATTAGTGACCTTTGGGTTCATTGAAAAAGGGGAAGAAATAGTGTAAAGGGGTCGAAACTATGGCTAGAGAAGGGAGAAAATTTCTTAGTCAAGGACACGGGTATAAGTTGATAAGTGGAGTAGAGAGATAGGGGGAGTTAATCAAGATAGGTGAAGAAGCTGGTAGGGGGAGCAACATGATGTGAATTATTCAGTGTTCTATGTGATCAGCCAGAGATTATCTTGGACAACACAAGAACCCAAGAAGTGAATAAGGAGGAATTTTAAATTTGATGATGCTAGAAGTGATCAATCAAAAGAATATATATCATGAGAGCTGAGGTTTGTGATGAAATAATTTTATTGGTATCAGTATAGTATCAACAATTGGTATCAAAAATGAAGTGATTTATTGTTGATCTTTTCATTTACTCTTGTTTATCCTGGAGAGCGTTGCTCATGTGGGCTTAGAGTATGTGTTGAGTAAATCTTTGATCGCTATCAGAATCACATGATGTGAATGGTGGTATAATATTGACTAATCTTTAAATAGGTATCATTTTATTATAAGAGTTGTTAACAAACCCAATGGGTGATATTTATAGGAAAAAATATCTCAATGAATCATTAAATCATTTTTGGGTTAATTGTGTTTGTTGATAAAGCGGGTTTGTTTATTGACAAAGAGGGTTTCAATGGTGATTTGTTGAGTTCCAAAGATATTTTTGACAATCTATGTTGAAAAAGAACTATGAAAAAGGAACGGACAATCTGGAGGTGGTAAAAAAATAACAGATACAATGTGACGTCGTTTTTCAGTGTTTGCCAAATTTTTGGGCCTAAAAATTGAAAAATGAGGAAATGTGTTTTTGGAAAAGGAAGTAGCACAAAATATTGAAGGTGATTTTTAAAATTTCATGCAAGGAATATTTTGGAATAGGAATTCTGAAAAATAGAAAAGTTGTGATATTTTTGAAATATTTGGAAATGGGCGTGAAAGATGAGGTTGCAAGAAATAAACTTGCGCACCCAATGCAATGTCAAATGGGGTTTCTCATGCTCAAATAGAATCTTGTGCGACATGGTGAATCTTCCATGCAGGGTTCGGAGATGCCTATAAATAATAATTGACCCCCCCCCTCATTTGAATCTTCTCAACACTTAGAGAGAATCTGAGCTCTTGATCATGTAAAAAATTCTAATGGAGTTGCGCGAAATATTTTGAGTTGTGTGCAAGCTAAGAAAGTTTCATGTAATATTTGAGTTTCACATAATATTGAAGTTATGTGCAAGGGGTGTTTCATGATAACAGTGGAATCTTTCATGAAAATCAATAAAATTGTGCACAAAGCAATAAATTTGTGTGCAAGACGCAATAAGGGTTTCGAAAAAGATTTGGAGTTTCCCAATAGTTCTATGGTAAAGTGGTATTCATAAGTGGATGAAATTGGGACATCAATAGAGCATCTATATACAGTGGAGGATGAATTTATTTGATATAATTAAGGGACCTAAAAGTCTATAAAATATGAGTGGATATTCTGAAGAAGAAGTGAGCACACTTCAGTTGAGAGAGCAGTGAGCTTTCAAAGTTTGATTGGTTGTAAACTAGGAGGGACAGTGAGTCTGCTCCGAACATTGTAAATAGTAGTGTGCTTTTAGTAGATTTGGTATATCGGCACAACACTGGTGTATGCACCTTGGACATAGCCCAGTGAGTTTGAACTAAGTAAAGTTTTTGTGACTTGTTCATTCTTTAATATTAATTCATACTCTGTAACGAGAAGGAGAGAGAAGAGAGTTTTGTCTAACAACAAAACAAGATAAAAATATGCAGTTGTTTTAATTTTTCATACCATGATTCACCCCCACCCCCCTCTGGGTATCTATCCTAGTAGACCTAACAAATAACTATAGTCCCTTGGAAGAGTGATAACACTAAAATATATAATAAACTCTTACTCTTGTAAACCTTTAGAGGATAGGCAATCCACTGCAAATTTTTCCTCACACCAAATGTGAAGAATATCCACTCCATATTGTATCATGTATTTCCAGGCTCTAATAGTATAGGCTATAATCCAGTGGAATGGAATGAGATTCGATATATACAGAACCAACATAGCTAAGTCATCTTCAATTATAGATAATAAAATATTCTTTGAAGATCATAGTGATAAGCTAGAAAATAAGGCACAAGCTTCAGTGATGAGAGAATTACTATTGTCAGGATATGTCGAGAAAAATAGAATCATAGATCCCCTAAAATCTTTAATGGAACCACCTCCATGAATGATTCTTTAATACTAGATTCATATGAGGTGATCTTGATGCATTACGATGGTGCTTTCTAGTTCACCCAATGTCCTAGTATTTCCCTGGTCATGGAAGTATTTTGGGAAGTGGAGAGGGGAATCTAACTCCTGATGAATAATGGGATGTCACAAATATTGGTAATTTAAAAGAGAGCTATAAAAGTATAAAATATTTTTCTTTGATACTAATTTATGTTGGCTTGGTCCCATTATTATGAACATCATTTTAAAGCTTCCATACCACCCGGAAGATGACTATAAGAAGATTCATCTTAGCCTAAAAATATGAAGGCTCACCTGAATTTATCTGAAAATAAATAATAATGAAATGATCGATTGAATGTAAATGAAAATAATCCTCCAATAATTCTATGATATTTCACCATATATATTGATCACATTCCCCTTTATAGAACAGGTTTAAAATTTATTCCACCATCTTTTCATTTTCACAACATAGACACTTTGAAACAAGGGTGACTTGTTTCTTCCTCACTTTAGCATCCATAGGGAAAGAAATATTCCATTTGTTCCAAATGATAAAATTAACATTACTTGTATTGAGTTTACACAAAAATATGGTGGTTTATGAATCATCATTGTTTTGAACCTAAATGAGGTTTTGAAAAACTAATATATTGAACAATACTGAGTCAGTTGGGTGTAAAAACACACTTTGGGTTCCTTAAAAAATACATGCTATAGTGTAAGAGCCTTTGTTCTGAGTCCAGTGTGGCATCAGTGAACTTAATATGCAATCATGCATAACAGAAGTAGTTGTTTAGAATTTGGAACCCTTGAAAGAAGAGGATATTAGCATTCCAGTTTGTCATTCCGTGAGAGAATGTCACCACTACTAATGACCTATCGACACTTATATTTCAAGATAATAATGGATTCACAAAGACTACTACAAAGGTGAGATCCCTTCATATATTGATCAATCCATTGAACCACAGATGTTTCATACTTGCTTCTAAAAAAATTCCCAAAGATATGGTCTGGAGAAAGAATCATGTCTGATTTTATCTTAAATGCATTGCATAGTCTCATGGATACTTTTTAGATTAATTTCTCCCTCCTTAAAGGGCTTAACCAGCCTTGATGAATTGGGCCAATGATTTCTACCAACCTATAAAGAATCCCATGTGAAGCTGTTGAGGATTGTTTTGATTCTTCTAATAAAAAACTTAGGAGCCTAAATGACTATTAGTATATAGATAGGAATTGAAGAAAGGACACTATTGAAGAGGGTGATCTTACCTACAATAAAGAGTAATCTTCTCTTCATATTGGTAATTCTATATGTGATTCTATTGAGGATACCTTCAAAGTCTTGGATACATACTGTTTTATTCAACAAGAGAGCTCTCAAGTATTCAATAGGTAATTGTCTTATAGAAATACCTAGCCTATCTTTGATGGATTTTTCATTCCTTCTTGATAATTTGTTGGGAATATGGTCACTTATCTTTCTGATATTAACACATTGACCACTCCCACTATAGTACTAAAAAATAATCACTTTAAACCATTTCATTGAATTTATTCTTCCATTGATAAAGAATACCATATCATTCATGATGAGTAAGTGGGAGATTCCAATGAACCCATACCAACCATTGAAAGGATGCACCCTTACATTTTTAATTTCATAGATCATGTTCTTGCTAAGAAAATATAGATTCATGATATATAATCTTGGTGAGAGAGGGTCTCCTTGGAGAATACATCATGCATACTTGAAAACCCCAAACCACCTCCCCAAAAGAGAGATAAAAAACTAGGATGAAGAGAAGAAGAAAACAAGAAGGTTGCAGACCCATTTTAAAAATACACACTACCTAAGAACTTCTAGGGTGAATTTTCATTCCATTATATTAGTCTTTCTCATTGAAAAAATTGACCATGGTCATTCCATTATATTATAGTCTTTATTCATGACAATCTTGACCATGGTCATTCCATTATATTATAGTATTTCTCCATGACAATCTTGACCATGAAATTGGATCCAAACACTTTCCTATCAATGTCTGCTAACATTTATTGATTGAGGCCAATTACCCCTGGATACTCTTGCCCTTGAGAAACCCATGATGTTCATCTGAAATTTGACAAGGTATGAGCTTTGATAGTCTCTTGTTGAGAATCATTTATATAGCCTTTTAGGAGAAATTACACAGGCTTATGGGTGAAAATTCACTGATGGTGCTCGGATGGTTCACCATGGGAATCAGAACAAGAACTGTGGAAGTGGTAACACAAGGAAGAAGACCACCCTTGAAATAATTTTGAATAGTCTATATTAGGTATTACTTGATGCAATTCCAAGATGCAATATATATGGATCTAAGGAATCCATTAGGTCCTAGTGCTCTATCTGGCTTAAGTATTTTAACAGCGTCAAATAGAATGAGTCTTCTTCAAGTTGTATGATAAGACTCACAAAAAACTTCTTTTCCTATATTAATGCATGGAAATATGTTGTGTTACAATCTCCTTTCAGAAATCCATATTTCAATAGAATTTCTATATTTGTAGGATAAACTTTTGAAAATATCTTCATCCCATTGATTCTAAAGTATTCCATTAAGATGACTGATCACAGCCTGAATATCTTCCAACAATGGTCCAGAGATGGTTGCATATTTCTTCATTCTAAAATGGTTTTCATCAGTATACAAAGTTTATTCTAGAAGTCAACCCATGAATACCATTGGGATGGATCATTCCACACGTTTCATGAAATTTTCATACTTAATCCATCCATTGAAAAGTTGAATTTATGAATAGGAGACAGAGAACCTTGGATCTGGAGCAGCACTGGAGAATGATCTAATAAGGACTGATCTAGGTGGGAGACAGTCGTGTGTGAGAAATATATTACTATATGTGTAACACCCCAAGATTTTATGAAAAATATTCTTTTTAATTTCATTAATGTCTTGTGTTGTACGCTACACCAAAAGGAGCTTGCACAACACACATCCCTGACTTGGCTTGCATTACATCCAATAAAGACGTTCCTCGATAGCGTGTGTAGTACGCAATACTGAGTTTCACTAAACAAGGTATTATTATAATATTATTATGAACTAGCAGTTATGAATAGTAATACCCACTTTTTGAAATTTTATAAATTTTATCTTTCAAAAAGGACTTCATTTTTGGATTCAGAATATCGAAATTATCTTAGGGTGAAATTTTGGTACATTTCGGATAACTTTCATATTCTGATGAATAGTGAAAATTACTATATTTTAATTAAAAACAACTTTTTCAATCGAAATAATTAATAGTGATAAATTATTAATTTGAGTGGTTTTAAAGTATATTTAGAATATATTTTTACCATTTAATACCATGTTGGTCATTGGATGTAATTTCACATTTAAACCGGACATAAACAAGTGTCAATCTTTTGATAGTTATTATCTCTTAAAAACACGCTATTTGTTTTGACGACGAGAATTAATTTTTAAATTAATTAATGCAACTGATATGTTTTTAATTTGGTAAAATAGAAATCATTTTTTAATTCATAATATTAAATATATCTTAGGCCTAATTTTTGGTATTTTTCTGGAAACTTTCATTTTTTATGAATAGTGAAACCACTAAGTGGTAGTTAAAAAACTGAATTTTCATAAAACTTAATTTTACCGCTTCTGTGGGTGGAATTTCGAAAATCCGAGAGACACGGTTAATATCAAGGACTAAAATGTGGTTCAATGAGATGAAATTTGTTTTTGGTGAATAGTAACTTTTTACTTTTATTTACCAAAGTTAAAAGTAAATAGGATAATTAAAGGTAAAAATGATATTATTATTACCCTAACACATGTCCTAATTCAATTGGATAAGTGTAATTAGACCAAAAACAACCTTAGAAATAAAATATGACCATTTAGGCCCACTTGTATTAGATTAGGACATTTAATATTAATTTATTTAAAGAAGGTTTAAAATAGTTAAAATCAAAGTTTAATAAGTAAATAAATTTTAATATAGGGTTATACATAAGATAAATTCGACTATAAATATTCATTAGAAAGATAAAACTATTTAATACATAATTTTATTTTATTTATAATTTTTATACATTAAATAATTTAATTTATTTAAGACACAATGATGATGCAGTAATTATCTTATTAATGAAATATTGACATAATTGATGTTATAAATACCCAAATAAATGTAATTTGAGATGTTTTATGAATTAAACTAATTTTATATGTTAATATGACATGTTAGTATTGATTTAGTTAACTTTTTTCTAACTAATCATTCTGTTATGAGTTTCACAAAAATCAATTACCAAATAGTGTCAAAATTGACATAAAATAGTTTTTAAAACAAATATTATATTATTAATTGTTATTTTATTCCTAAAAATCTAAGGTTCGGAACAATGACTTAGATAATGTTATATATATTAATAATAAACAATGTGGGGTTCTTTTGTCTTTTTATAGTAATTTTATTAACCTTATAGTGTAAGAAAACAAGAAGACACGGTAAAAATAAAATTATTTAACATAAGGTTAAATCTAAATGATAAGGTTAAAATAGAAACCTAAACTTGTCTAAATTCTATTGTATGAGAGGATTTAGACCCATACCCACCTTATTTTCTAAATAACTCAATTTGGAGCTATTAAAAACCGAATATGACTTTATAATAAAATAATATTTTTAGTTTTTCCAAAGGTGCCTCTCTCCTCCCTTATAAAATGGCACCTCCTCCCTCTCTTCCTCACACCACTTTGAGCCTTCAAGCTCGGCCAAACCCTGAAAAATTCTATTCTCCACTTCTATAGAAACATCCTAGAGTTTATGTTCTTCTTCAAAGACCAATTTTAGTGCCCTAAGAGGAGGTCTCAAAGAGGCGCTTCAAAGAAGAGGTAATGTCCGTTACCGATTCTTTCAACTTTATTTCTTCTTCCACTTATTCTTCTTTAGTTGTTTCATTATGAAGTAATAATATCAGTATAACTCATATAATGATATGTTATTATAAGTATGAAACAACCCTATTTCACCATCTATCCATCCTATGGAAAACGAAATCACCACGCGTGCGTACATACGGAATACCGTCTGCACGCCGTGGTGAAATCTGTTTATCCACAAACACCTTACATGGATGGGTATAATGGTGTAAAGAATAACTATATATGGTTATTATAACATCATAATGATTCTGATATATTATACCATCCACTCTGATTATATTCAATAAAAATGGGAATGATATCATCGCTCGTGCGTACATACGGACTACCGTCTCCACGACGCGATGAGATTCATTCTCCATGTTAACCATACATGAATGATCATAATGTTTATATAATGAATAATAATGAAATATATGAATGATACTAGATTTATATATATATATATGTATGTCATCAATTTAGTTTCATTCAATTTAATAAGGAAACGAAAACAGCGTTCATGCGTACATACAGCCTACCGTCTCCATGAACGATGTATTTCATTCCTTTTATCGATCTATAATATATATATGTATATGATGAATATATATTATATATAAATCATGTTTTACATTCTATAATTTTTTAAATCAGGATATAAGTATTAATATCAAGAACGACAAGTCGAAACACATACGATAAATGAAATGATTTTACCCAAAACACTGCTTTAACATGGAATTTACAAAAGAACGAGTAATATAAAGTCATAAGTGAAACATATATGATATAATAACAATGAATATGATTTTGTAATAATTCAATGACATTATTTAAACCATTATACAGGAGGTTTGGATACGTACGAAGCATATCGGAACTAAGGTAAGGGATAATTGTGCAAATCTCATTTTTATCCGAGATTGCTTATTTGTAAGTGTTTACTAGGGTTATTGCTATCATCCATGTCCATGTTTTATAAAAGTGTATTCATGTATGTTTAAAATAATTTTTACCCATTTGATTTTACCTCATGGTATGGAAGGAATCTTTCTTTTATTTACCCTACAAGTTACTTTTTGACTTTTCCGACAAAATTACGAGAATAATGTTTTTTTAACGTATACGGCATGAAAGGATTTTTACGGTTTTATAAAGCCATATTTTCATGAAGATTCCTCCAAAATATTTCATGACTATTTTCAACAAAAATACTTTTCTTTTAAAATTTCATGACTTTTTCTGAAAAGAAATTGATTTTGAAGAAGAAAAGATATTTTCTTCAAGAATTCATTTCAAGTGTTTTATCAAAATCATTTTACATCTAAGATGACATTATTTCATATCTGTATGTTTCATGTATAATGTATCTATGATTTTCATGGTTTCACTTTTCTTATTTTGAAATATCCATTTCTTTTATATGGATTATGTGATGATGGGATGATGTTTATGAAACCCATTTTATTCATTGAGTTATTATGAATGATGTATGTTTATTTTGTGGCACAAGTAAGAATGATTTAATTATGAGATGGGTGGGAACTATATCTCCCTAAAATTAATTGGGTAAAGATTTATATCTCATGAGATAGACATGGCTGGAACGTCAAGTTAAACCGGTTCAGTAATACAGGACTGGAACGAGGAGTGAACTCGATTCAGAAAGGGACTTTGTCCACTAAGATGTCCTTGGAAGCAATGCCTTGGCTACTATGGAAATCATATCATGTGATTAATGGTTTCCACAATTACATGTTTTATTCCCATGTTATTTTATCATGATTGATGTTCCCTTATGATATATGCCTTACGTACTTCCAAGATTCATGTCTTTTCTCAAGATTTTGATGTTTAGATTTTATGTTCAAGTTTTTGCATTCAAATGTTTATGGATTGTTTATGTTCTCTATGTTTACCCTTATTAGGAATTTGAGCTCACCCCTTTTATGTTTTCTTTTCCCCAGGATATAAAGAAAGGTTTTAGGTAAGAAAAAAAAGGGAAGATCTTTATTGAGAGATGTTGAAGATCTTTCACCATGATTAGAAGATTTTATTCCGAGTTTTCAAAGACACTAAACTATTACGATCCTTCTGTGTCTGTTTTTGTTATGTATTAAGTATTCCACAAAAGTAATGTATTTTCCATGTACATCAAGTTTCGGTTCTCTACAGTTGGTATCAGAGGAAAGAATTAGTCAACCTGTGGAAACTAGGATGCGAGAACTTTAGTGAGATACCTAGAGATATTTCTAAGGTATGTCTAGGGATGTCCTTAAGGTTAAGTATAAGTATAGGTTATAGTCCTAGAATTATGGTAATGACATTAGATTAAACCTAAGATGTTAGATATTGAAGTTACTCCCCCTTTATTATGATTTTTTCCTGTCACACTATTCTTTTTGGGTTTTAGAAAATGGCTGCAAACAATATGATTCAAGATAATGGAAGATATGATGGACAATGAAATGATATTCTTCATGAGCAACTAAATGAAATGGGATTTAGAAGTCCAAAAATCATTATTATGCCGAATCAGCAATCTCATAATATGATCAATAAACTCAAATTTGGTAAGTTTTCTGACTCGGCTAATAAGAGAAAGATGGAGCTTCATGATGATCATAAAGGAAAGAAATATCAATTTCCCCTATGTAAATCATTTGGGAAGAGGCATCAAGGAGAATGTTTCAAAGGAACTGGAAGATGCTTTGGGTGTGGAAAAGAAGGACATAAAGCCAGTAAGTTCAAAGGAAAATGTTCAGTTAACACCATGGATGAGGATAATGGTATTTCTACGACCTCAACAATGGTTAAATGTTTTAAATGTGGAATGTAAGGGCATTATGCAAACCAATTCCCTAAGGGAAAGTCTCATAAAGAGAATCAGTATGGTTATATGGGTAATATTTATGTTGATGATGATGAAGATACTACAAATGATATGTGATATGAAAGAATTGTTGAAGCTCAGTCAATGGTTTAAGAAGGTAGTGGAATGATTACATGTTTATCAAGTGTAATGTTGTATAAGTAATCTCATGGTACTATGGAATAAAAAGACATCTAAGTATTGTTACACTGTTGTCCTTCCTTAAGTTGTGAAAGTGTGTGATGAATAGTACCAGTATTTTTGGAAAGTAGATGATATGCGCATAATGAAGGGATAAGGAGAAAATTAAATGTTTGATAGTATTCATTATCTCATGACTGATATAAGGAGAAGTTTATATCATGGTTTAAGTATATAGAATTTTTGAATTTTGGTATGTGGAAAGAGTTAACTTTTGACAGCATTCATTTCTTCACTAAGTTTTAATGGGTATTCATTTTTCAAGAGAATACATGATTCACATGATTGGAATTTGACCAAAAAGATAATGGGGGATAAATGATGGTTGGTTGATGACATTTCAAGTAATCGTTTTATTTATACTATGAGCTTGGACCGAAGTATTTTAGATAAAGATTGGAATGGATTGTGTTAGATATAAGATAGTATTGTTTAAGGATAGAACTTTTTTCAATATTATTAACGGGATGTTATAGTAATGTAGTTTTAGAAAAAGGACAACCTGCAGGACGGGCGACATCCCATCACGTCGGACAAGGCTATGGGAATCGAACCCACAACCGAAGTGCGACTGGCCTTTATCGCCTACCACTGGCCTACAGGAAGTCCATGTTTAGTAGAAACTAGTTTTATTATATTAAGCAGTATGATATATGATTTATAAGTCCATTTTAGGAACCATATATGATTAATCTCACTATAGATCGACTTATGTATATTTAATAACTTTTTCTAACATTCTGTTTGAGACAGATGGAATGACCCGTCATTCTATCACATGATCTGCTAACACTTCAAAAATAACAAATTCAACTTCATTTCTTTAAGAGATGAAGTGGAAATTGTTCAAGGAACGAACAATTGGGAGATTGTACCAAAATAAAGTAAGTATTTATTCTAATTCAAATTCTTCAACTTTAGATAAATGATCTTGAAAACAAAAAATGTTGACCTAATGCCCTTATATCTGATGAATCAGATGGTACCCTAGATCATCACAAATTTATGGCTTTGTGATTGTTGGATTTTTCATATCCATGTTCTCTACCACTCTCCATTAGAACTTGATGGTTATATTTTTCTTCCATGTCCATATTTTCACCTATGTTTTCTGACGTGAAAACCCAGTGATGAGTTAATTTGGGTAACCGTTACGTTTCATACTTTATTTTTTAAATCCATGTTTTGGTATTCCTTTTTACGATGTGGGTTTCTGTTAAATAAACTTTCGAGTAGTAAACCATTTATAACCCTGATGAATTTCGATGGAGAAATTCATTTTAAGGGGGGTAGAATGTAACACCCCAAGATTTTATGAAAAATATTCTTTTTAATTTCATTAATTTCTTATGTTGTACGCTACACCAAAAGGAGCTTGCACAACACACATCCCTGACTTGTCTTGCATTACATGCAATAAAGACCTTCCTCGATAGCGTGTGTAGTATGCAATACCGAGTTTCACTAAACAAGGTATTATTATAATATTGTTATGAACTAGCCGTTATGAATAGTAACACCCACTTTTTGAAATTTTATACATTTTATCTTTCAAAAAGGACTTAGTTTTTGGATTCGGAATATCAAAATTATCTTCGGGTGAAATTTTGGTACTTTTCGGATAACTTTCATATTCTGATGAAGTGAAAATTACTAAATTTTAATTAAAAACAACATTTTCAATTGAAATAATTAATAGTGATAAATTAATAATTTGAGTGGTTTTAAAGTATATTTAGAATATATTTTTACCATTTAATACAATTTTGGTCATTGGATGTGATTTCACATTTAAACCAGACATAAACAAGTGTCAATCTTTTGATAGTTATTATCTCTTAAAAACACGCTATTTGTTTTCACGACAAGAATTAATTTTTAAATTAATTAATGCAACTGATATGTTTTGAATTCGGTAAAATAGACATCATTTTTGAATTCATAATATCAAAAATATCTTAGGCCTAATTTTTGGTATTTTTCTGGAAACTTTCATTTTTTTTATGAATAGTGAAACCACTAAGTGGTAGCTAAAAAACTGAATTTTCATAAAACTTAATTTTACTGCTTCTGTGGGTGGAATTTCGAAAATCCGAGAGACACGGTTAATATCAAGGACTAAAATGTGGTTCAATGAGATGAAAATATTTTTTGGTGAATAGTAACTTTTTACTTTTATTTACCACGGTTAAAAGTAAATAGGATAATTAAGGGTAAAAATGATATTATTATTACCCTAACACATGTCCTAATTCTATTGGATAAGTGTAATTAGACCAAAAACAACCTTAGGAATAATATATGACCATTTAGGCCCACTTGGATTAGATTAGGACATTTAATATTAATTTATTTAAAGGAGGGTTAAAATAGTTAAAATCAAAGTTTAATAAGTAAATCATTTTTAATATAGGGTTATACATAAGATAAATTAGACTATAAATATTCATTAGAAAGATAAAACTATTTCCTACATAATAGTATTTTATTTATAATTTTTAGACATTAAATAATTTAATTTATTTATGACACAAAGATGATGGAGTAATTATCTTCTTAATGAAATATTGACATAATTGATGTTATAAATAACCAAATAAATTAAATTTGAGACTTTTTATGAATTAAACTAATTTTTTAGGTTAATATGACATGTTATTATTGATTTAGGTAACTTTTTTCGAACTAATCATTCTTTTATGACTTTCACAAAAATCAATTACCAAATAGTGTTAAAATTGACATAAAATAGTTTTTAAAACAAATATTATATTATTAATTGTTATTTTATTCTTAAAAATATAAGGTTCGGAAAAATTACTTATATAATGTTATATATATTAATAATAAACAACTTGGGGTTCGTTTGGCTTTTTATAGTAAGTTTATTAACCTTATCTTTTAAGAAAACAAGAAGACAAGGTAAAAGTAAAATTATTTAACTTAAGGTTAAATCTAAATGATAAGGTTAAAATATAAACCTAAACTTTTATAAATTATATTGGATGAGAGGATTTCGACACATATCCACCTTAGCTTAGAAATAACTCAATTTGGAGCTATTAAAAACCGAATATGACTTTATAATAAAATAATATTTTTAGTTTTTTCAAAGGTGCCCCTCTCCTCCCATATAAAAGGGAACCACCTCCCTCTCTTCCTCACACCACTTTGAGCCTTCAAGCTCGTCCAACCCCCAAAAAATTATCTTCTCCACTTCTATAGAAACATCATAGAGGTTCTGGTATTCTTCAAAGACCAATTTTAGTGCCCTAAGTGGAGGTCTCAAAGAGGCGCTTCAAAGAAGAGGTAATGTTTGTTAACGATTCTTTCAAATTTATTTCTTCTTCCACTTCTTCTTATTTAGTTGTTTCATTATGAAGTAATAACATCAGTATAACTCATATACTGATATGTTATTATAAGTATGAAACAACCCTATTTCACCATCTATCCATCCTATGGAAAACGAAATCACCACGCATGCGTACTTACGGAATACCGTCTCCACGCCGTGGTGAAATCTGTTTTTCCACCAACACCTTACATGGATGGGTATAATGGTGTAAAGAATAACTATATATGGTTATTATAACATCATACTTATTCTGATATATTATGCCATCCACTCTGATTCTATTCAATAATTATGGGAATGATATCATCGCTCGTGCGTACGTACGGACTACCGTCTCCACGACGCGATGAGATGCATTCTCCATGTTAACCATACATGAATGATCATAAAGTTTAGATAATGAATAATAATTAAATATATGAATGCTACGGGATTTATGTATATATATATGTTTGTCATCTATTTAGTTTCATTCAATTCAATAAGGAAACGAAAACAGCGTTCATGCGTACGTACGGCCTACCGTCTCCATGAACGGTGTATTTCATTCCTTTTATCGATCTATAATATATATATGTATATAATGAATATATATTATATATAAAACATGTTTTACATTCTGGAATTATGTAAATCAGTATATAAGAATTAATATCAAGAATGACAAGTCGAAACACATACGATAAATGAAATGATTTTACCCAAAACGCTGCTTTAACATGGAATTTACAAAAGAACGAGTAATATAAAGTCATAAGTGAAACATATATGATATCATAACAATGAATATAATTCTGTAATAAGTCAATGACATTATTTAAACAATTATACATGAGTTTCAGATACGTACGAAGCATATCGGACCTAAGGTAAGGGATAATTGTGCAAATATCATTTTTATCTGAGATTACTTATTCGTAAGTGTTTACTGGGGTTATTGCTATCATCCATATCCATGTTTTATAAAAGTGTATTCATGTATGTTTAAATTCCTTTTTACCCATTTGAATTTTACCCCATGGTATGGAAGGAATATTTCTTTTATTTACCCTACAAGGTACTTTTTGACTTTTCCGACAAAAGTACGAGAAGAATGTTTTTTTTAACATATACGGCATGAAAGGATTTTTACAGTTTTATAAAGACTTATTTTCATGAAGATTCATCCAAAATATTTCATGAATATTTTCAACAAAATACTTTTCTTTTAAAATTTCATGACTTTTTGTGAAAAGAAATTGATTTTTAATAAGAAAGGATATTTTCCTCAAGAATTCATTTCAAGTGTTTTATCAAAATCATTTTACATATAAGATGACATTATTTAAAATGTGTATGTTTCAAGTATAATGTCTCTATGATTTAAATGGTTTCAGTTTTCTTATGATGAAATATCCATTTCTTTTATATGGATTATCTGATGATGGGATGATGTTTATGAAACCCATTTTATTCATTGAGTTATTATGAATGATGTATGTTTATTTTGTGGCACAAGTAAGAATGATTTCATTATGAGATGGGTGGGACCTATATCTCCCTCCAATGCATTGGGTAAAGATTTATATCTCATGAGATAGACATGGCTGGAACGGCAAGTTAAACTGGTTCAGTAATACAGAACTGGAACGAGGAGTGAACTCGATTAAGAAAGGGACTTTGTCCACTAAGATGGTCTTGGAAGCAATGCCTTGGCTACTATGGAAATCATATCACGTGCTTAATGGTTTCCATAATTACATGTTTTATTCCCATGCTATTTTATCATGATTGATGTCCCCTTATGATATATGCCTTACGTACTTCCAAGATTCATGTCTTTGCTCAAGATTTTGATGTTTAGATTTTATGTTCAAGTTGTTGCATTCAAATGTTTATGGATTGTTTTATTTTCTCTATGTTTACCCTTACTGGTAATTTGAGCTCACCCCTTTTATGTTTTCTTTTCCCTAGGATATAAGGAAAGGTTTTAGGTAAGAAAAAAAAGGAAGATATTTATTGGGAGATGTTGAAGATCTTTCCCCACGATTAGAAGATTTTATTCCGAGTTTCCAAAGACACTAAACTATTATGATCCTTGTGTGTCTATTTTTGTTATGTATTAAGTATTCCACAAAAGTAATGTATTGTCCATGTACGTCAAGCTTCAGGTCTCTACAGTTGGTATTAGAGGAAAGGTTTAGTCAACCTTTAGAAACTAGGATGTGATAACTTTAGTGAGATCCCTAGAGATATTTCTAAGGTATGTCTAGGGATGTCCCTAAGGTTAAGTATAAGTATAGGTTATAGTCCTAGAATTATGGTAACGATATTAGATTAAACCTAAGATGTTAGATATTGAAGTTACTACCCCTTTATTATGATTTTTTCCTCTCGCACTATTCTTTTTGGGTTTTCGAAAATGGCTGGAAACAAGATGATTCACGATAATGGAGGATATGATGGACAATGGAATGATATTCTTCATGAGAAACCAAATGAAATGAGATTTTGAAGTCCAAACATCATTATTATGCTAAATCAGAAATCTCATAATATGATCAATAAACCCAAATTTGGTAAGTTTCCTGACTCAGCTAATAAGAGAAAGATGGAGCTTCATGATGATCATAGAGGAAAGAAAGTTCAATTTCCCCAATGTAAATCATGTGGGAAGAGGCATCAAGGATAATGTTTCAAAGGAACTGGAAGATTCTTTGGGTGTGGAAAAGAAGGACATAAAGCTAGTAAGTGCAAAGGAAAAGGTTCAATTAACACCATGGATGAGGATAATGGTATTTCTACGACATCAACAATGGTTAAATGTTTTAAATGTGGAATGTACGGGAATTATTCAAACCAATGACCTAAGGGAAAGTCTCATGAAGAGAATCAGTATGGTCGTATGGGTAATATTTATGTTGATGATGATGAAGACACTACAAATGATATGTGAGATGAAAGAATTGTTGAAGCTAGGTCAATGGTTTAAGAAGGTAGTGGAATGATTACATGTTTATCAAGTGTAATGTTGTATAAGTAATCTCATGGTACTATGGAATAAAGAGACATCTAAGGATTGTTACACTGTTGTCTTTCCTTAAGTTTTGAAAGTGTGTGATGAATGGTACCAGTATTTTTGGAAAGTAGATGATATGCGCATAATGAAGGGATAAGGAGAAAATTAAATGTTTGATAGTATTCATGAGCTCATGACTGATATAAGGAGAAGGTTATATCATGGTTTAAGTATATAGAATTTTTGGATTTTGGTATGTGGAAAGAGTTAACTTTGGACAGCATTCATTTTTTCACTAAGGTTTATTGGGTATTCATTTTTCAAGAGAACACATGATTCACATGATTGGAATGTGACCAACAAGATAATGGGGGATAAATGATGGTTGGTTGATGACATTTCAAGTAATCGTTTTCTTTATACTATGAGCTTCGACCAAAGTATTTTGGATAAATATTTGAATGGATTATGTTGGAAATATGATAGTATTGTTTAAGGATAGAACTTTTTTCGATATTATTGATGGGATGTTATAGTAATGTAGTTTTAGAAAAAGGAAAACTTGTAGGACGGGCGACATCCCATCGCGTCAGACAAGGCTGTGGGAATCGAACCCACAATCGAAGTGCAACTAGCCTTTATCGCCTACCACTAGCCTACAGGAAGTCACTGTTTAGTAGAAACTAGTTTTATTATATTAAGCAGTATGATATATGAAGTATAAGTCCATTTTAGGAACCATATATGATTAATCTCACTATATATTGACTTATGTATATTTAATAACTTTTGCTAACCTTTTGTTTGAGACAGATGGAATGACCCGTCATTCTATCACATGATCTGCTAACACATCACGAATAACAAATTCAACTTCATTTCTTTAAGAGATGAAGTGGAAATTGTTCAAGGTACGAATAACAGTGAGATTGTACCAAAATAAAGTAAGTATTTATTCTAATTCTAATTCTTCAACTTTAGGGAAATGATCTTGAAAACCAAAAAAGTTGTCCTAGTGCCCTTATATCTGATGAATCAGATGGTACCCTAGATCATCACAAATTTATGGCTTTTTTATTGTTGTCTTTTTCATAGACATGTTCTCTACCACTCTCCATCAGAACTTGATGGTTAGATTTTTCTTCCATATCCATATTTTCACCTATGTTCTTCTACGGGAAAACCCAGTTATGAGTTAATTTGGGTAACTGTTACGTTTCAAACTTTATTTTTTAAATCCATGTTTTGGTATTACTTTTTACGATGTGGGTTTCTATTAAAGAAACTTTCTAGTAGTAAACCATTTATAACCCCGACGAATTTTGAGGGTGAAATTCATTTTAAGGGGGGTAGAATGTAAAACCCCAAGATTTTATGAAAAATATTCTTTTTAATTTCATTAATGTCTTGTGTTGTACGCTACACCAAAAAGAGCTTGCACAACACACATCCCTGTCTTGGCTTGCATTAAATGCAATAAAGACCTTCCTCGATAGCGTGTGTAGTAGGCAATACCGAGTTTCACTAAACGAGGTATTATTATAATATTATTATGAACTAGCCGTAATGAATAGTAATACCCACTTTTTAAAATTTTATAAATTTTATCTTTCAAAAACGACTTCATTTTTGGATTCGGAATATCGAAATTAGATTAGGGTGAAATTTTGGTACTTTTTTGATAACTTTCATATTCTGATGAATAGTGAAAATTACTAAATTTTAATTAAAAACAAATTTTTCAATCGAAATAATTAATAGTGATAAACTATTAATTTGAGTGGTTTTAAAGTATATTTAGAATATATTTTTACCATTTAATACAATGTTTGTCATTGTATGTAATTTCACATTTAAACCAGACATAAACAAGTGTCAATCTTTTGATAGTTATTATCTCTTAAAAACACGCTATTTATTTTGACGACGAGATTTAATTTTGAAATTAATTAATGAAACTAATATGTTTTAAATTTGGTAAAATAGACATCATTTTTGAATTCATTATATCAAATATATCTTAGGCCTAATTTTTGGTATTTTTCTAGAAACTTTCATTTTTTTGATGAATAGTGAAGCCACTAAGTGGTAGTTAAAAAACTGAATTTTTCATAAAACTTAATTTTACCACTTCTGTGAGTGGAATTTAGAAAATATGAGAGACATAGTTAATATCAAGGACTAAAATTTGGTTCAATGAGATGAAAATATTTTTTGGTGAATAGTAGCTTTTTACTTTTATTTACCACGGTTAAATGTAAATAGGATAATTAAGGGTACAAATGATATTATTATTACCCTAACACATGTACTAATTCTATTGGATAAGTTTAATTCGACCAAAAACAACCTTAGGAATAAAATATTACCATTTAGGCCCACTTGGATTAGATTAGGACATTTAATATTAATTTATTTAAAGAAGAGTTAAAATAGTTAAAATCAAAGTTTAATAAGTAAATAATTTTTAATATAGGGTTATATATAAGATAAATTCGACTATAAATATTTATTAGAAAGATAAAACTATTTCCTACATAATTGTATTTTATTTATAATTTTTAGACATTAAATAATTTAATTTATGTTTGACATAAAGATGATGCAGTAATTATCCTTTTAATGAAATATTGACATAATTAATGTTATAAATACCCAAATAAATTTAATTTCAGACTTTTTATGAATTACACTAATTTTATAGGTTAATATGACATGTTATTATTGATTTAGTTAACTTTTTTTGAACTAATCATTATTTTTTGAGTTTCACAAAAATCAATTACCAAATAGTGTCAAAATTGACATAAAATAGTTTTTAAAACAAATATTATATTATTATTTGTTATTTTATTCCTAAAAATCTATGGTTCGGAAATATGACTTAGATAATTTTATATATATTAATAATAAACAACTTGGGGTTAGTTTGTCTTTTTATAGTAAGTTTATTAACCATATATTGTAAAAAAACAAGAAGACACGGTAAAAGTAAAATTATTTAACTTACGGTTAAATCAAAATGATAAGGTTAAAATAGAAACCTAAACTTGTCTAAATTCTATTAGATGAGAGTCTTTCGACCCATCCCCACATTAGCTTTGAAATAACTCAATTTGGAGCTATTAAAAACTGAATATGACTTTATAATAAAATAATATTTTTAGTTTTTCTAAAGGTGCCCCTCTCCTCCCTTATAAAAGGGTACCTCCCCCCTCTCTTCCTCACACCACTATGAGCATTCAATCTCAGCCAACCCATGACAAATTATCTTCTCCACTTCCATAGAAACATCCTAGAGGTTCTGGTCTTCTTTAAAGACCAATTTTAGTGCCCTAAGAGGAGGTCTCAAGGAGGCGCTTCAAAGAAGAGGTAATGTCCGTTACCGATTTTTTCAACTTTATTTCTTCTTCCACTTCTTCTTCTTTAGTTGTTTCATTATGAAGTAATAACATCAGTATAAATAATATACTGATATGTTATTATAAGTATTAAACAACCCTATTTCACCATCTATCCATCCTACGGAAAACGAAATCACCACGCATGCGTACGTATGGAATATCGTCTCCACGCCGTGGTGAAATCTATTTTTCCACCAACACCTTACATGGATGGGTATAATGGTGTAAAGAATAACTATATATGGTTATTATAACATTATACTGACTCTAATATATTATACCATCCACTCTGATCCTTTTCAATAATTATGGGAACGATATCATCGCTCGTGCGTACGTACGGACTACCGTCTCCACGACATGATGAGATTCATTCTCCATGTTAACCATACATGAATGATCATAAAGTTTATATAATGAATAATAATTAAATATATGAATTCTACTGGATTTATGTATATATATATATGCATGTCATCTATTTAGTTTCATTCAATTCAATAAGGAAACGAAAACAGCGTTCATGCGTACGTATGGCTTACCGTCTCCATGAACGGTGTATTTCATTCCTTTTATCGATATATAATATATATATATGTATATGATGAATATATATTATATATAAATCATGTTTTACATTCTGGAATTATTTAAATCTGGATATAAGTATTAATATCAAGAACGACAAGTCGAAACACATACGATAAATGAAATGATTTTACCCAAAACGCTGCTTTAACATGGAATTTACAAAAGAACGAGTAATATAAAGTCATAAGTGAAACATATATGATATAATAACAATGAATATGATTCTGTAATAATTCAATGACATTATTTAAACCATTATACAGGAGGTTCGGATACGTACGAAGCATATCGGAACTAAGGTAAGGGATAATTGTACAAATCTCATTTTTATCCGAGATTGCTTATTCGTAAGTGTTTACTGGGGTTATTGCTATCATCCATGTCCATGTTTTATAAAATTGTATTCATGTATGTTTAAATTACTTTTTACCCATTTGACTTTTACCTCATGGTATGGAAGGAATCTTTCTTTTATTTACCCTACAAGGTACTTTTTGACTTTTCCGACAAAATTACGAGAATAATGTTTTTTTTAACGTATACGGCATGAAAGGATTTTTACAGTTTTATAAAGCCTTATTTTCATGAAGCTTTCTCCAAAATATTTCATGACTATTTTCAACAAAATACTTTTCTTTTAAAATTGCATTATTTTTGCGAAAAGAAATTGATTTTGAAGAAGAAAGGATATTTTCCTCAAAAATTCATTTCAAGTGTTTTATCAAAATCATTTTACATCTAATATGACATTATTTCATATGTGTATGTTTAAAGTATAATTTCTCTATGATTTACATGGTTTAACTTTTCTTATGATGAAATATCCATTTCTTTTATATGGATTATGTGATGATGTGATGATGTTTATGAAACCCATTTTATTCATTGAGTTATTATGAATAATGTATGTTTATTTTGTGGCACAAGTAAGAATGATTTCATTATGAGATGGGTGGGACCTATATCTCTCTCCAATGAATTGGGTAAAGATTTATATCTCCTGAGATATATATGGCTGGAACGGCAAGTTAAACAGGTTCAGTAATACGGAACTGGAACGAGGAGTGAACTCGATTCAGAAAGTGACTTTTTCCACTAAGATGGTATTGGAAGCAATTCCTTGGATACTATAGAAATCATATCATGTTCTTAATGGTTTCCACAATTACATGTTTTATTCTCATGCTATTTTATCATGATTGATGTTCCCTTATGATATATGCCTTATGTACTTCCAAGATTCATGTCTTTGCTCAAGATTTTGATGTTTAGATTTTATGTTCAAGTTTTTGCATTCAAATGTTTATTTATTGTTTTATATTCTCTATGTTTACCCTTACTAGGCATTGGAGCTCACCCCTTTTATGTTTTCTTTTCCCCAGGATATAAAGAAAGGTTTTAGTTAAGAAAAAAAAGGGAAGATATTTATTGGGAGATGTTGAAGATCTTTCACCACGATTAGAAGATTTTATTCCGATTTTCCAAAGACACTAAACTATTACGATACTTGTGTGTCTGTTTTTGTTATGTATTAAGTATTCCGCAAAATTAATGTATTGTCCATGTACGTCAAGCTTCAGGTCTCTACAGTTGGTATTAGATGAAAGGTTTAGTCAACCTTTGGAAACTAGGATGCGAGAACTTTAGTGAGATCCCTAGATATATTTCTAAGGTATATCTAGGGATGTCAGTAAGGTTAAGTATAAGTATAGGTTATAGTCCTAGAATTATGGTAACGTTATTATATTAAACCTAAGATGTTAGATATTTAAGTTACTCCCCCTTTATTATGATTTTTTCCTCTCACACTATTCTTTTTGGGATTTAGAAAATGGCTGGAAACAAGATGATTCACGATAATGGGGGATATGATGGACAATAGAATGATATTCTTCATGAGAAACCAAATGAAATGGGATTTAGAAGTCCAGAAATCATTATTATGCCGAATCAGCAATCTCATAATATGATCAATAAACTCAAATTTGGTAAGTTTCCTCACTCAGCTAATAAGAGAAAGATGGAGCTTCATGATGATCACTGAGGAAAGAAAGTTCAATTTCCCCTATGTAAATCATGTGGGAAGAGGCATCAAGGAGAATGTTTCAAAGGAACTAGAAGATTCTTTGGGTGTGGAAAATAAGGACATAAATCCAGTAAGTGAAAAGGAAAAGGTTTAGTTAACACCATGGATGAGGATAATGGTATTTCTGTGACATCAACAATGGTTAAATTTTTTAAATGTGGAATGTACGGGCATTATGAAAACCAATGCCCTAAGGGAAAGTCTCATGAAGAGAATCAGTATGGTCGTATGGGCAATATTTATGTTGATGATAATGAAGAGACTTTAAATGACATGTGAGATGAAATAATTGTTGAAGCTCGGTCAATGGTTTAAGATGGTAGTGGAATGATTATATGTTTATCAAGTGTAATGTTGTATAAGTAATCTCATGGTATTATGGAATAAAGAGACATCTAAGGATTGTTACACTGTTTTCTTTCCTTAAGTTTTGAAATTGTGTGATGAATGGTACCAGTATTTTTGGAAAGTAGATGATATGCGCATAATTAAGGGATAAGGAGAAAAGTAAATGTTTGATAGTATTCATGAGCTCATGACTGATATAAGGAGAAGGTTATATCATGGTTTAAGTATATAGAACTTTTGGATTTGGGTATGTGGAAAGAGTTAACTTTTGACAACATTAATTTTTTCACTAAGGTTTAATGGGTATTCATTTTTCAAGAGAATGCATGATTCACATGATTGGAATGTGACCAATAAGATAATGGGGGATAAATGATGGTTGGTTGATGACATTTCAAGTAATCGTTTTCTTTATACTATGAGCTTGGACCGAAGTATTTTAGATAAAGATTTGAATGGATTATGTTGGACATAAGATAGTATTGTTTAAGGATAGAACTTTTTTCGATATTATTGATGGGATATTATAGTAATGTAGTTTTATAAAAAGGACAACCTACAAGACAGGCAACATCCCATCGCGTCAGACAAGGTTGTAGGAATCGAACCAACAACCAAAGTGCGACTAGCCTTTATCTCCTACCACTGGCCTACAGGAAGTCCCTGTTTAGTATAAACTAGTTTTATTATATTAAGCAGTATGATATATGAAGTATAAGTCCATTTTAGGAACCATATATGATTAATCTCACTATAGATTGACTTATGTATATTTAATAACTTTTTCTAACCTTTTGTTTGAGACAGATGGAATGACCCATTATTCTATCACATGATCTGCTAACACTTCATGAATTACAAATTCAACTTAATTTCTTTAAGAGATGAAGTGGAAATTATTCAAGGCACGAACAACAGTGATATTGTACCAAAATAAAGTAAGTGTTTATTCTAATTCAAATTCTTCAACTTTAGGGAATTAATCTTGAAAACCAAAAATGTTGTCCTAGTGCCCTTATATCTGATGAATCAGATGGTACCCTAGATCATCACAAATTTATGGATTTTTTATTGTTGGCTTTTTCATAGCCATGTTCTCTACCACTCTCCAGCAAAACTTGATGGTTAGATTTTTCTTCCATATCCATATTTTCACCTATGTTCTCCTACGTGAAAACCCATTGATGAGTTAATTTGGGTAACAGTTATGTTTCATAATTTAGTTTTTAAATCCATTTTTTGGTATTCCTTTTTACGATGTGGGTTTCTATTAAAGAAACTTTTGAGTAGTAAACCATTTATAACCCCGACGAATTTCGACGGCGAAATTCAATTTAAGGGGGGTAGAATGTAACACCCCAAGATTTTATGACAAATATTATTTTTAATTTCATTAATGTCTTGTGTTGTATGCTACACCAAAAGGAGATTACACAACACACATCCCTGACTTGTCTTTCATTACATGCAATAAAGACCTTCCTCGATAGCGTGTGTAGTACGCAATACTGAGTTTCACTAAACGAGGTATTATTATAATACTATTATGAACTAGCCATTATGAATAGTAATACCCACTTTTTGAAATTTTATAAATTTTATCTTTCAAAAAGGACTTCATTTTTGGATTTGGAATATCGAAATTAGCTTAGGGTGAAATTTTGGTACTTTTCGGATAACTTTCATATTCTGATGAATAGTGAAAATTACTAAATTTTAATTAAAAACAACTTTTTCAATCAAAATAATTAATAGTGATAAATTATTAATTTGAGTGGTTTTAAAGTATATTTAGAATATATTTTTACCATTTAATACAATGTTGTTCATTGGATGTAATTTCACATTTAAACCAGACATAAACAAGTGTCAATCTTTTGATAGTTATTATCTCTTAAAAACACGCTATTTGTTTTGACGACGAGAAATAATTTTTAAATTAATTAATGCAAATGATATGTTTTGAATTTGGTAAAATATACATAATTTTTGAATTCATAATATCAAATATATCTTAGGCCTAGCTTTTGCTATTTTTCTGGAAACTTTCATTTTTTTGATGAATAGTGAAACCACTAAGTGGTAGTTAAAAAACTGAATTTTTCATAAAACTTAATTTTACCGCTTTTTTGAGTGGAATTTCTAAAATCAGAGAGACATAGTTAATATAAAGGACTAAAATTTGCTTCAATTAGATGAAATTTTTTTTTGGTGAATAGCAACTTTTTACTTTTATTTACCACGGTTAAAAGTAAATAGGATAACTAAGGGTAAAAATGATATTATTATTACCCTAACACATGTCCTAATTCTATTGGATAAGTGTAATTTGACCAAAAACAACCTTAGGAATAAAATATGACCATTTATGCCCACTTGGATTAGATTATGACATTTAATATTAATTTATTTAAAGAAGGGTTAAAATAGTTAAAATCAAAGTTTAATCAGTAAATAATTTTTAATATAGGGTTATACATAAGATAAATTCGACTATAAATATTAATTAGAAATATAAAACTATTTCCTACATAATGGTATTTTATTTATAATTTTTAGACATTAACTAATTTAATTTATTTATGACACAATGATGATGTAGTAATTATCTTATTAATGAAATATTGACATAATTGATGTTATAAATACCCAAATAAATGTAATTTGAGACTTTTTATGAATTAAAATAATTTTATAGGTTAATATTACATGTTAGTATTTATTTAGTTAACTTTTTTTGAAATAATCATTCTGTTATGAGTTTCACAAAAATCAATTACCAAATAGTGTCAAAATTGACATAAAATAGTTTTTAAAACAAATATTATATTATTAATTGTTATTTTATTCCTAAATATCTAAGGTTTGGAAAAATGAATTATATAATGTTATATATATTAATAATAAACAACATGGGGTTCGTTTGGCTTTTTATAGTAAGTTTATTAACCTTATAGTGTAAGAAAACAAGAAGACACGGTAAAAGTAAAATTATTTAACTTAAGGTTAAATCTAAATTATAAGGTTAAAATAGAAACCTAAACTTGTCTAAATTCTATTGGATGAGAGGACTTCGACCCATCCCCACCTTATCTTCAAAATAACTCAATTTTGAGCTATTAAAAACCGAATATGACTTTATAATAAAATAATATTTTTAGTTTTTCCAAAGGTGCCCCTCTCCTCCCTTATAAAAGGGCACCTCCTCCCTCTCTTCCTCACACCACTTTGAGCCTTAAATCTCAGCCAACCCCTGACAAATTCTCTTCTACACTTCTATAGAAACATCCTATAGGTTCTTTTCTTCTTCAAAGACCAATTTTAGTGCCCTAAGAGGAGGTCTCAAAGAGGCGCTTCAAAGAAGAGGTAATGTCTGTTACCGATTCTTTCAACTTTATTTCTTCTTCCAATTCTTCTTCTTTAGTTGTTTCATTATGAAGTAATAACATAAGTATAACTCATATACTGATATGTTATTATATGTATTAAACAACCCTATTTCACCATCTATCCATCCTACGGAAAATGAAATCACCACGCGTGCGTATGTACGGAATACCGTCTCCACACCGTGGTGAAATCTATTTTTTCACCAACACCTTAAATGGATGGGTATAATGGTGTAAAGAATAAATATATATTGTTATTATAACATCATACTGATTCTGATATATTATACCATCCACTCCGATTCTATTCAATAATTATGGGAATGATATCATCGCTCGTGCGTACGTACGGACTACCGTCTTCACGACGCGATGAGATTCATTTTCCATGTTAACCATACATGAATGATCATAAAGTTTATATAATGAATAATAATAAAATATATGAATTCTACTGGATTTATGTATATATATATATATATGTCATCTATTTAGTTTCATTCAATTCAATAAGGAAACAAAAACAGCGTTCATGCGTACGTATGGCCTACCGTCTCCATGAACGGTGTATTTCATTCCTTTTATCGATCTATAATATATATATGTATATGATGAATATATATTATATATAAATAATTTTTTACATTCTGGAATTATTTAAATCAGGATATAAGTATTAATATCATGAACGACAAGTCGAAACACATACGATAAATGAAATGATTTTACCCAAAATGCTGCTTTAACATGGAATTTACAAAAGAAAGAGTAATATAAAGTCATAAGTGAAACATATATGATATCATAAAAATTAATATGATTCTGTAATAAGTCAATGACATTATTTAAACCATTATACAGGAGGTTCGGATACGTACGAAGCATATCGGACCTAAGGTAAGGGATAATTGTGCAAATATCATTTTTATCCGAGATTGCTTATTTTTAACTATTTACTGGGGTTATTGCTATCATCCATGTCCATGTTTTATAAAAGTGTATTCATGTATGTTTAAATTCCTTTTTACCCATTTTACTTTTACCCCATGGTATGGAGGGAATCTTTCTTTTATTTACCCTACAAGGTACTTTTTGACTTTTTCGACAAAAGTACGAGAAGAATGTTTTTTTAAAGTATACGGCATGAAAGGATTTTTATGGTTTTATAAAGCCTTATTTTCATGAATCTTACTCCAAAATATTTCATGACTATTTTAAACAAAATACTTTTCTTTTATAATTTCATTACGTTTTGTGAAAAGAAATTGATTTTTGAAGAAGAAAGGATATTTTCCTCAAGAATTCTTTTCAATTGTTTTATCAAAATCATTTTACATCTAAGATGAAATTATTTCATATGTGTATGTTTCAAGTATAATGTATCTATGATTTACATGGATTCACTTTTCTTATGATGAAATATCCATTTCTTTTATATGGATTATGTGATGATGGGATGATGTTTATGAAACCCATTTTATTCATTGAGTTATTATGAACGATGTATGTTTATTTTGTGGCACAAGTAAGAATGATTTCATTATGAGATGGGTGGGACCTATATCTCCCTCCAATTCATTGGGTAAAGATTTATATCTCATGAGATAGAAATGGCTAGAATAGCAAGTTAAACTGGTTCAGTAATACAGTACTGGAATGAGGAGTGAACTCGATTCAGAAAGGGACTTTGTCCACTAAGATGGTCTTGGCAGTAATGCCTTGGATACTATGGAAATCATATCATGTGCTTAATGGTTACCACAATTACATGTTTTATTCCCATGCTATTTTATCATTATTGATGTTCCCTTTTGATATATGCCTTACATACTTCCAAGATTCATGTCTTTGCTCAAGATTTTGATGTTTAGATTTTATGTTCAAGTTTTTGCATTAAAATGTTTATGGATTGTTTTATGTTCTCTATGTTTACCCTTACTGGGAATTTGAGCTCACCCCTTTTATGTTTTCTTTTCCCCAGGATATAAAGAAATGTTTTAGGTAAGAAAAAAAAGGGAAGATCTTTATCGAGAGATGTTGAAGATCTTTCACCACGATTAGAAGATTTTATTCCGAGTTTCCAAAGACACTAAACTATTACGATCCTTGTGTGTCTGTTTTTGTTATTTATTAAGTATTCCGCAAAAGTAATGTATTGTCCATGTATGTCAAGCTTCGGGTCTCTACAATATGCATGTTATCCAAGCACCTATCAAACAAAATTTGTATTCTACTACCACATCTCTTGTTGTTACACCATGTAAAATGGTCACCATTGATGCCCAGATCCATTGGATTACTAAAGATAAGAATCCTTAGAAATATTACATATCCTTGCACAAGTAAACACCCCCTTTCTTTTTGGATTGATTTGTTGCAGAAAATTTGGGATTCACTAGGATGTATATTTGCAGATGAAAAAAATACAAAAACAAAAAAAATAAGAAGATGATGAATACAGACACAACGATTTATGTGGTTCGGAAAAAATTTGTATCTCCACAAAGTTGCACAATCACTTCACTATAATTTAGAAGGAAAATTACCGAGAGGTTTTAGAGTTTCATACACACCAAAACACTAACATGGATGATCTAATAAATAAGAAGAAGCATTATTCCATCAACCAAAAAATAATTCTACTATGCTACAGTGAAGGGTGGTTGGATGTCCCCATTGCTACAATGCTGCAACCACTCAAGTCCAAGATACTACAGTGGTAGGTGGGTAGAATTCTGTGGAAATATAGTACCATTATCTCCATAGTGTGATATGCTACAAGAGGAAGATCAAAATTTAAGTGCGAGATTTTTGGATTGATGTAGCCTGATCCATTTGGATGATGTTGGGCCGAATTCTTGGGGCTCAAACTGCACACCAGACCACAACTCTTGCAGGTAGATCATTGTTGTGAGCTCATTAGGGGTGTATGGGTACAATGGGCCCCTACTATGGGGGTCTGGGGGTCGAAGGTCCCTGACCCAATGTTTAGGGAACTATAACAACTCAGACCGAATGTAGCATATCTGATCAGACGACACCGACATGACACTGTAGCAATGCAGACTTTGGCATGATTACTACAGCATCTTAGACTTTGAAGATAACAATACTATAGTTCCATATAATTATAACCACTAGTCTCTGTAGCCGTCTGGACTTGGGTGGCCGCAACACTATAGCAGTACGGACTTCCAGTCACCTTTCATTGTGACATAGTGGACTTGTTGTGCGGTTGGTGACACATTGCTTCGTCTTCTTTATTAGATCATTCAAGCTAGGGATTTGGTGTGAGTGAAACTCTAAAATCTCTCTGTAATTGTGCTCCCAAATTACAATAAAGTGATTATGCCTCTCTGTGGGCATAGGGATTATTCTCGAACCACGTAAATCAATGTGTATGTTTTCATCTTATTTTTTTTTATATATTTTCCTCATCTACAAACCTCTATCGTTTTAACTCCCAACATTTCTACAACAACTAGAATCAAAGGTTGATTTCAGAATTCTTGAATTAAACGTTGACTATAGAAGAAGGAAAGATTAATATCGATTGCTTCAATGAAACTGAATTAAATTACAGGAGGATTCATTTTGAGGATTATATTTATCATAAAAGTATGCACTTATCACTTTTGGGTGTAAAACCAATGGATATAGAGCAGACAGAGTGGGAGATACTTGATCTATAGGTTCTGGGAGTTGTGAACCTTACATTGATAAAAAACATGGAGTTAAACATCATAGAGGAGAAAATGACATTTGGGATGATGAAAACTCTCGTGAATATGTACGAGAAGCCTTTAACATCAAAAAAAGTGTGCCATATATGATTATTGTTCAAGATGAAAATAATTGAAGGGATTATTGTTGTAGATAATGTCAACAAATTCAACACTATCACAAGTCAGTTGACATCGGTAAGAATTGCACTTGATGACAACGTATGTGCACTAGTTTTACTGTCTTCATTACCTAAAAGTTGAGAAGTTATTGTAACAGTTGTGAGCATCTCTTTAGGGAATACAAAGATAGTTGTCAAGGTTGTGTGGGACCTAGTCCTCAGTGGTGATATTCGAAGAATATAATCAGGAAGATTCTATGATTCTGCTTTGAACATGGAATACATAGGAAGATATGCACAGTGAGATAATCACAGAGTATGATCAAAGTCAAATGGAAAGAACCGAGATAGAGAAAAAGGGGTTAGTCCTACCTACTGTATTTGCAGGAATAAAGGACATGTCGAGGAGTGCATAAAAAATGAAAGGCACCTGAAGGAACTCATGATGCACTACTGCTGAGTGAGGATAACCCTATGAAGTCTTGGATTTTAGACTCAGGGACATGTTTCCATTCCATGTCGAAGAAGAGTTTCTTAAACAAATATGTTTTTATAATTTAGGAAAAAGGTACATCTTCATGATGATAGACCTTTTTAGATTGTGGGGAAGGGTGATATATGGTTTAATACTAACAGTGGGAGTTTGTTGGTTCTGGAAAATGTGAGGCATATCTATAGTTTGATAATAAATATTATTTCTTTTAGGCAAATTGATGATGTAGGTTTTAGTATCACATTAATTGGTGGTACATGGAAGATCCCAGGGGAGTTATGGTCATAGCTCAGGGAGAAAAGAATGATACTTTGTACAACGTGACATAAACATGCATGGACATGCTTGCATCAATAAATTCTATCGAGTATTCACAACCATGACACTATAGATTAAACCACATGAGTGAGAAGGGGATGAAGTTTCTGGAAATAAATGAAATTCTATCAGAGTTGAAGTCAGTGGAACGCTTGTGTGAAGATTGTGTCTTGGGAAAACAGAATAAGGTATCTTTTGTGAAAGGAGGCAAAACACTGAAGGCTGAGAAGTTATACTTCATGCACATTGTTATTCAAGGCTCTGCACCAGTACATTCTCTTATAAGGTCACAATATTATGTGGAATTTATCGATGACTCAACAAGGAATGTATGAGTTTACTTTATAAAAATAAAATTTAATGTGTTTAAGGTGTTTCAGAAGTGTAATTTCATGATGGAAGATGAGTTGGGAACTAAGTTGGAATTTTTGAGGTCTCGCAACAGTGGAGAGTATGGCGGTAAGAAGTTCATAGAATTATGTTCTAATAATAGAATTCAGTGGGAGAAGACTATTCCAGGTACACCAAAATAGAATGGTATAGTTAAAAGGATAAATAAAACACTAAATGAACGTGCCAAAATCATGTGGCTAAACTCTGGATTACCAAAAAACTTCTGTTATGATGCAGTGAACATGACAGTATATCTCATAAACAGGAGTTCATATGTACCAATGGGAGAATGTCTACCTAAGTAGACCTGGTCTGGTAAGGAGGTAAGACACTCACATTTACGAGTCTTTGGTTGTTTGGAATATGCACATACTGATTTTGATGAAAGATTACAAGATTGATGTTGAGTCCAAATCAGGTTTTGTTATTGGATATAGTGCTAAAAAGTTCGGTTACCACTTTTGAGATGATCATAACAAGATGATCATCAGAAGCCAGAACATGATATATAATAAAGGTGTCACGTACAAAGACTTCCATGTAGTTGTAGTTGATAGTCGAAACAAAGAATCAAACTTTCATGAGAAAATGGAGCTTGAAGGTATACCTGAGCATGTGACAATAGAATGAGTGAATCCTACCCTCAAATGGATTTTAGGTGATAAAAAAGTGTGAGAAGTCCTCTGCATAGGTATTCACCATCCTTACATTATTTTTTATTGACTCGCGGTGGAGAACTAGAAAGATTTGAAGAAGCAATGAAATTCAAGGAGTCGAGAAAGTGAGAGTTGGCTATGAAGGATGAGATGTTTTCATTACATGAGAACAATACTTGGGAGTTGACACTTATGCCATAAGGAAAGAAAGAACTGTAGAAAAAATGGGTATAACAGGTCATGGAAGAACATAATAGAAAGAAGAGGTACAAGGAAATGAAAAAGAAATGTGCAGGCCACCAAGGAGAAAGATAGTGGGAGCCAAGGAAGATAGATCCACACAGCCGTCGTTGGTGAGTCCAAACCTATGTGCAGTCATGGGGCTATCAGAATAACAAAAATTGCCATTGCTAAGAGGATAACAATTTTTTCGTCCAAGCTCTTACGAAGTCCATCTGGAGATAGAGATGGATGAATAAAGGTTTTTGGTTTAAAATGAAGACAGTTGTGTGGCTGGATAGGTTCCAAAATATAACAAACCATTCAATGATCGGAAGAGAAGGGTGATCTAGGCCAAACATGGATATTAGAGACCATTTGAGATATTCTTTAGAAGATCTAATCTTGTTCAGAGAGGTAAGTGGTGGCAGATAGCCCTAAAGAGTTTCTCGTTGTTTCAGAGACAAAACTATCAGTGGTATCAGAGGAAGAAAGGCCCTCAGAGGAGATGGGGATCTGCCAAGTAGGGGCGATTTGAATTCCCCGCAAACTGTTGGTGGCTGATATTGACATGGATATGAGGCAGGAGTGGCCTTCCGTGATAGATCTGAGGGGGGATCATCCCCCGGAATGGGGACATAAACTTTCTATGGGGGCATGATAGCTGGAAGGACAGTCAAATATGAAGTTGGAAGGAGACCCTGCATCACACCGAAATCTATGAAGGTTGTCTGAAAAAACATCTCTGAATCCACTTCTGTTGAAGGAGCCGTAGAGGGAATCTCTAATGGCTTGTTTGGTTGACAATTTGGATGAACAAAAAAAGAAATGGAGCCATTGGGATCGATGGTTTTCATTTCACTTGTTTGGAAGCTTTCAATGGGATCAATAGAAATCTTTCACAAATAAATAGAGAATTATTTGCAGAGAAACGTTTATGCCCCGCTATTTCAAGTCACCCCAAAATCAAGGTGATTTGGAATGAAACCAAGCAGATGTATGTTATTTTTTAAAAAATTTCCTATATTATCTTTTTTTTACAAAAAAATCCTATATTATCTTTTTTGTACATGTTTTATTTTATTATCTTTTTTAAAAAATAATATTTAAAAAATGATTATGTTTATGATTATTAATGATAATGGTATTTCCATGTGCATAATAATTTGTTAAACTTGATTTATAAATAATTATTTTTATAACTTCAACCTAATTTATAAGTAATAATAACAAACAATTATAAATAATTTTGATTATGAATAATTTTGATTATCCTAAATTAATAATTTATATACATAATTTATAACAACCTTTCAAATAATAATTATTTTGAATTAATATTTTTTAATTAATATTTATTTTGAATTAGTATTTATTTTGAATTAATAATTTTGAATCAAAAATTATTTTTAATTAATAACTTTGAATTATTAATTATTTTGAATTAATATATTTGATTATCTTGAATTAATAAATTATATAATTAATTTATAAATAATTTTGATTAAGTTGAATTAATAATTTTGATGATGTGTATATTAATAATTTTGATTATGTGTGTGTAAATAATTTTGATTATGTATATATAAATATTTTTTTAACATAATTTATAAATAATAATAACAAAAATTTATAAATAATTTTCAAATATTACGTAAACCCACCCAGATCAATAATCATATTATGATTTCAAATTTAATTTTGTTATATATATATATATATATAATTATATAAAGATATTTATAAATATGTATTTATAATTACATAAATATTTTTTAAAAAAATTATGTATTTATAGTTAAATATTTATATATAAATATATTTTTAAATATATATTCAATATATTAATATATATATATATAATAAATATATTATATATATATATTTATGAAAGCATATTTATATATAATTTTATAAAGATATTTATAAATATATATATTTATAATTATATAAATATTTTTTAATATATATATATATATATATATATATATATATAAATGGGGTGGTGTTCTGGTCAAAGACCAAAACACAAACTTTATTAAAAAAAGGAACAAGAAAGGATTACATGAGTCTAAAGTAAGGAATTCTTTTAATATCACTGACATAAAGAGGGAGTAACTCAGGAGGAAGGTCATCCCTCCAAGAGACCTCGTGATTAACTCCCATGTTGGCAAGTCCATCAGCGAGCTTGTTAGCTTCCCGGAAGGTATGGGTGATAATGAAGTTTACTTCTGATATAGAGTGCAAACAGTTCATCCAGCGAGGAGTAAGAGTCCAATCCAGGTGAATGGCACCATTTCAAATGGCCTGAACAATGGTAGTTGAGTCACTCTCGATCCAAATGTTGTTCTAGTTGTGCAGCTTGGCAAAATAAGTTGTGTGAATCACATTCATCATCCCAGCTTCCAGGGAGGATGTGAAGCAATAGGATCCATATAATCATCCAAGAACCTGGTCCAAGTGGTTTCTGAAGATGGAACCACAGCCTGTAGGGCCTAGGTTTTCTTTAGAAGCACCATAAACATTGATTTTAATCCAACATGGAGGTAGAGCTTTCCAAAAGACTTCCAGGGTGTATTTAGGGTGAGGGTACCTCCCATCAACACTGATGCTTATAAGAATCCCAAGATCTCTAACCGAGTTACTACAATGATCCTTCTGAAGCAAAGAAGCCTCATGTATAGCAATGAGAATTCTCATTTTACCTAAATTAAGCTTGAATGAGTTATTTTTATAAATATAGTCATTTCTACCATACCAGATCACATGTAAAAGCTTTGATGTAGCTGAAATAAAAAGATTCCTAATTTGTTGGGAGTTAGATAAATCCACACATCGCTGCAACTGAGAGGTTATAGAGCTACAAGGCAACCATCTGCACTCAAAAATATCAAGAATATATTGCCAAATGGCAGTTTCCATATCACAAGAAAGGAAGAGGTGATTAATGTCCTCTCGATGCTGATTACATATACGACATTTGGAACAAATATTAATCTCGAATGATTGTTAATAGATATCAGTGGGAAGCCTAAAATGAGAATTATTCCATATAATAGTGAGTCTCAAGGGCTTTAACCAAGATTTATTAATGTTTTTTCACCATCTTAAATTACTATCAGCATTGTTGAATAAATGGTTATAGTATCTTTTTGAATCAAGCATACCATCATGAGCAGGTTCCCAAATTAGAAGATCATTAGTAATAGTGAAAGGATAATTGTCCACAACAAGCTTTATATTATTAGGTAAGGAAGGGTTTTGAGTTTGTAATATTTCCTTGATGGTATCATTAGTATGCTCAGTAAGTTGGGTGTTAGACACCAAGGAGATAAGGGGAGTACTATTCCAGTTTTGAAGCCAAAAAATTAAATTAGAGTCTTTTCTAGCCATCCATCTGAAGTTAGTCATAATAGAGATGAAATTATTCTTAATGGAACGCCAAATTGAGGAGGTCAAATAATTGAAATATCTATTCCTTAATATTTCGAGGAAGAGAGTTCTAAGAAAGTCCATGGAAGAATAATTATTGTGAATGAGGTTCCGTGTGAGTTTAGCTTGAAGGTATTTATTAAAATTATTAAGGTTTTTCATGCCAATACCTCTTTTTTCAATAGGTTTGCAATAAGTAGACCAAGGAACAGTTACCAGTTTTCTCTCAAGTGTGCTCCCAGTCCAGAAAAAGTTTTTAATGGAAACATTAATGCGTTTCAGGAGACCATCCAGCCATTTATAAATCATCATAGAATAGAAATGTTTGGATACAATAGTGGATTTGACAAGGAAAATTCTTCCTGCCATAGAGAGGTTTTTACCTTTCCAAGAGGAGATTTGTTGAAGGGTTTGGTCAATGATGGTTGAGAAATAAGTAGCTTTATGTCTGCCCCAAAAGATAGGGACACCTAGATAAGGGAAGGGTTGAGAACCCTCCATGATCCCCAAAGCACTGATAATGTTTCTTTTCCTTCTAGGGGGATATCCTTTTCCAAAGTAAATAAAATATTTATTCTAACTGACATGCTGACTAAAAACCTCTTCATAATGAGTGATAATGGCTTTAAGATTATTAATATTTCTTATGTCCCCCTGTAGAAATAAAATAATTTCATCAGCATAAAGAAGATGTGAGGGGTAATTCAAGTTCATGGAGGCAGGTATCGTTTTGATCTTACCATTTTCCATAGACGGAGTGAATAGTCTACTTAAATACTCTTCAGTAATAGAGAAGAGAATAGAAGAGAGAGGATCTCCTTGCCTAACCCCCTTAGAAAATTTGAAATAACCTCTAGGAGAACCATTTATTAGAATGGAAATATGGTCTGAGTTAAAAATAGTTTTAATTATATTGATAAAGGTGTCATTGAAATCGAAGTGTATAAGGACCTTAAAAATAAACTACCAATCTATGGTATCAAAGGCCTTTGTAATGTCAAGTTTAATGGAAACATTCCCACCTCGATTTTTCCTATTTAAAAGATTGGTGGATTTAGAGACAAATCAAATGAAGTCTTGTATAGATAATCTTTTTATAAAACCAAATTGATTCCAAGAGACAATTATATTGATAATGGAAGAGATTCTATTAGAAAGTAATTTAGTGATAATTTTAAAAGGAGAATTTATGAGATTAATGGGTCTGAAGAGGTGTATTTCATCCTCATTCTCAATTTTAGGAATAAGGGTAAGAAATTGGGAGTTTAATCCATAAGGAAGAATGCCTTTAGAAAAAAAAAGTTTTAACCATGAGACAGACGTTGTCATGAATGATATCCCAATGCTTTTGGTAAACCCCGTTATTAAAACCATCAGGTCTAGGAGCACTGTTCGGATTGAGGCTAAAGACAGTTTCTTTAATTTCCTGATCCAAAGGAATGCTATTAAGAAAAGAATTTTCATCTCCACACACCATAGTTGGAATGACATCAGGGAGAAGATCTTTATCAATTCCAGAACCATTGAAGATATCACAGAAATAGGAGACCACAAAATTTCCAATACCTTCATCGGTGTCGATAAGATTCCCCTCATCTCTAAGATAGGAAAGATGCCTATAATATTTTCTAAATATATGATGTGAGTTGTATAACTTAGTGTTCCTATCCCCATAATTGATCCATTTGGTTTTAAAAATTTGTTTTTGAGGTTTTCCTTAAAGTTAAGTAACGTGACCAGCTTAGAAGAAACATTGATTTCATGCTGGGAATTGCTAGTGAAGTTAGAGGGGGTGTTATAATTTTGAATTTGCATGAGCTCATTCTCCAGAATGGTAATATCATTGTCTATTTATTTTGATTTATTTTTACACCAATTCTTGAGGAATTGATTTAGATTTTTCAATTTTAAAGGATAGGCAAATGAGTCCCTATGTTCATACATATTATCCCATGAGTTTTTGATAATATTCACACAGTCAGGATCAGAGGACCAGGCAGTGTTAAATATGAAAGGAATCCTAGGTTTGATGAGATTTTGTGAAAAAATAACTAATAAAGGGTGGTGATTAGATGCAACTTTCGGAAGGGTGATTCAAGAAATTTTATCCCATTTATCTAGGGATTGATCATTAGTGAATGACCTATCAGGATTATTGGCCACTACTTTATTATAATGATATCTATACCAAGTAAATTTGGCACCAGTTAAATTTACCTCAATAAGATTATTAGTTTCAATGAATATTTTAAATTCCCTAGAGTAAATAGTGGAGTGAAAAGGGACCATTTTTTCACTTGGGGCTAAAATGGAATTGAACTCCCCAACTATAAACCAAGGATTTTGAATAGTGCTACTAAGTTTAGTGAGCTCATTCTAAAGGGTCTTCTTATCTTGATATCTATTATTTTTCATATAAAAAATTAGTAAAAATATGAGTATGCTCGAATGTGAAATCATAAGTAAAGCTTTGACTCATAATATTATGAATTTTCACATTTTTCATCGAAGAATGAGCAAACACTCAGAGAGTTTCAACTGTCATACCATTATTACAAGCTCCTAGAAAGGAAAAACCAAAAGTACATAGATGCAAAAATCTAGAAGCATAACTAATTTTTGGTTCAACAATAGAAAAAAAATAGGATGACGGGTGCTAATAAATCTTTTTAATACATTAAATTTCGTAATTCCCTAACAATTATAGAAAAGAAAATTCATTTAGATCTATTTTTGGGGGGTCTATCCCCTTTATTTTTGCTTCCATAGGTCTTTGATATGGTTATTATTTGAGAGGAAGTGGCTTGATTAGTGCCAACTTGCTTCACCTATGTAGGCAAAGAGGAAACCAAAGAGGTGTTAGTATCACCTGCACTAGCAATAAGATGAGATTCAACATCACCTTGAGGGATTGAAACCGAGACCATCTACTTAATTGAGGCATCCAAGGGGAGGTCTTTAATAACTCCAAAATTTGAATTAGAATTATTATGGTCAGTTGTTTTAGAGACCTTCTTAAGAGTAGATTTTTTGTCCAAAACATGAGCATAGTTGGAAGAATGAAGGGGGACAGTACCATTGTATATCCTCCCAGGTTGAAAAGAACCTTATGGGAGGACAATAGTGCATTCCTGTTGATTACCCAAGCTTCCCAGGAGGGAAGGGTATCCAAGTTCAACATGGGTAATGTAAACCCTCTACTTATATGGGGTGGGAATTTTAGGTTTAGTGCTTGTAATCTGAGCATCAAGGGTAGTGTTTTCTGAGGCAGTATGGGTGAGTTGGGAGTTGTTTTCAGTGAAAGATTGGTCCTCTTTATTTCAAAGGGGTGAGTGATCATTCATCCCTTCAAATTTCTTCAAAGGGTAAGTGATCAAAAAATTAAAAGGTTTCAGAGTAGAAGCAGGGTACTCTAAAGTGTTACAGGAATAAGAAAAATAAAAATGGGAGTTCTTAAGGATTCCCAAGATTTTAGTTTCAATTTCCTTACTAATAACATGTTCAATAGATTAATTGTCCTATTCCTCAGCCAGCTCTGCCCATGTTTTCATATTTTTAGCTTCCAACTGGCCTAAGGTTTTGGGTTTGACAACCCATTTCTCCTCTTTCTTCTTAGATGTTTCAGGTTTGTCAAGTACATGTTATTTATCTTTCTTATGCTTTTTTATTTATGTTCACTCTGAGTGACTAGGACGAGAGGATTGTTTGTGCACAATCCGATAATTGAGGACTGAGTGTCTAACAATTTTGTAGTATTCACGGTAGGGGGAATCCATTCATATTCAATTTTTACCATAGTCCTATACTTATTATCATTAAAAATAATAGAGAGTGGTAATTTTCTTTCAAGATTTACTTCAATCATAACCCGACCAAAAAGACCTAGGTCCCCATTTAATTTTCTTTGATCAATTTTTAGGGGAGTAAAAATGCAGGATGATAGGTCATTAAGAATTTGAGGGTTCCAGAAAAACCAACTAAGGTTGTCTAGTTTAACCCATACCTGAGCCATTTTGTTCCTATTATTGTTAGTATTAAAAGAAAAATACCATTCAGACATACGAAGGAAACCAGGTTTCAGTTTAAGGTTTCCTAATTTCCAAACTCTATCAAGATCATTTTTCAAAGAAAAGAGAATATGAAAGTTCCCCTTACCAAGCGAGACCAGTTTCCAATTTGTAAAACCCCAACATAAAGAAATTTGAGGCTTCAATTCAGAATAAGACCAGCGTTTGTCACCTTTGAGGTAAGAAACTCAACCCATAATTGAAAACATATAGAGATTTGTAAGATGTTGTAGAGAATCTGGGTCGACCTCAACAGAAAAACTTCCATCTTTCATTTTATTTAACTTTGACGGCTTCATCAATGGACTATTGGAGTGATATGTACCTGTCAAATCTTTGAGGAAGGAAATCCCTTTGAACCTCATATTTGTTTCTTTTAACGGCTCAGTTTTCTCCAGATTCATCACCTTCTTCGCATGCTTGCTCATGAGATCAAAGGGAAGCTCCAAACTTGGATCAAACGAGTCCATGGAATAAAGAGAAATCAAAATCATTTCATTTTTTTTCTTTTATGAATCAGGAAATCATTTCTTTTATTTTACTAAAACATGACCAAATACAAACGAGAACTTCAAAAATGTGGAGGTGTGTAAGGCACGTACAATGGGGAGTGGACAAACTAATCAACAATATTCATTTTTAACAATTATAATATAATTATTTTATGGAATATAAAACATATGGAGAAACTCTAGACTTGAGGTAAAGTTTTCTTTCTAAATATCAATTAATTTCGTGTATTTTTCCTCTAGTATCCATCTTCTATTTCTATCTGATTTTAAAATACCTGAATGTATACATTATAGTCCCTCATATATTTTTGACATATTTATGGTCTCTTTTATTATCTTATAGATTTATAGATCATACCTTACTTATCTACAAGGATTCTTTCCAGATCTTTTTCATTTAGGTAGTTATATTATATATCCCCTAATATCTATGTTATCCCAACAGTTATAATTTATTCATAAATAATAATTAAAAATAATTAAATGTTTTGATTGGTCAAAAAATTTATTGTTTGGATTGATGAGGTGTACTTTTCTTTGGTGAATCCCATAATGGAAATATGGGTATAATTTTGAAAGCTCTCTTATAAAAATGGTCTTTGGGAAGTGGAATTTTCATTAAAAATATATATTTTCTTAAATTCTTTTAAATTATTTTAAAATATATATATTGAGTTAAAAATTTTGTTATATATATATATAACAAAAAAATATTTTTTTAAACGACTAAAAATGTGATTAGTTATAACTATTGGATTTCAATTTTTCTAAATCCAAACGGGTTCCCATCATCAAGACTTTCCTCATTTTGATCGAACCAATGTGTTCTTTGACCAGAACAGCGAGTTAAAACTGGTGTGATTCACACTAATTTCTATTTATAAATAAGTTATGATGATATTTATTATGGGTTAATTTTTCTTTTAATCCAATAAATTCTCCAGATATTTTTTCCAACATCACTGTTATATGGAAATCAGAAATTGGTGTTCAATTTTTCCAAATCTTCGTGAAATCCTTGAGGTAAACTTCCACGAAGAACCCTACACCATCAACATGGGGGTGGATCAAACCCTTTTAGACAGTGAATTAAATTTACGCATCAATTTTCTATCTATCTTCTTCATCTACCTATCTATTTTCCAATTATGAAAAGGGTTTGAACTAAGGCAGAACCCATAATGTGGATTATGAATCCCTCAATGTGATGAACCAATACATTATCAAAATTGAATGTTTCGATGAAAACAAATTTTCCCAGTGGAAAGACAAGATGAAGTTTCATTTTACAATGTTGAAGTTTTTTTACGTTATGGAACTGAATCTTCCTTCCATTTCTGAGGAGCCCGCTTCAAATCTTGATGGCAAACTCATTAACATGACACAAGTTGAGCACATTCAGGCAATGAGAAAGAAACATGAAGACTATAAAGTTTTGTGTTGAGGACATTTTCGAAACACATTATCAAATCGTCTTTATGAAAATTTCCACCAAATGAATACCGCTTTAGAGATATGGGATGCACTCGAGTTCAGGTACAAAAATGAGGAAGAAGGTACCAATAAATTTCTTATTGTAAAATATCTAAACTACAAGATGGTTGATAACAAGCCAGTGTTGGAAAAATTTCATGAGCTACAATTTATAACAAATAAAATTCTTTCCCTTAAGATTAATATACCAAAAACTTTTCATGCTTGTGAAATTATTGCTAAATTTACACCTATGGAGAAATATTTTGTTAAATCACTTATTAAAAAGAGTGATGATATTTCCTTGTAACAATTGTAAAAGCTTCTTCGCATCAAAGAAAAATCCATATTGAGAGACATGGGTATGGATTCACAATTTGATACCAAGATTAATATCATTTAGGGAAAGTAACAACCAAACACTTCCTTACATTTCAAAAATAAATGTCAATAATTCCAGAATATATTCAATCTTTCCAAGAAGAAAACAGAATTCTTTGTCTGTGGAAAACAAGTAATTTTGCAAGGGAATTTCAATATCAAAATAAATTTGATAAAAATATTATCTTTGTCTAAATTAATGGGATATGGTCAAGAATTTTAACAATTTTTCATGTGTGGGTAACTTTTCCTTTTATAGTAACTTTCTTGTCCCATGAAGAGTAAAAAACTTTGATATTGTGGTAATCGTCAAAAGGGTCAATATGAGGTTAAAATCAACAGTTAATGGTTAAAACATCAGATAAGTATAAATTTTATTAGATGAGTGTATTTAAACTTATATCCATTTTATATTATAAATATATCATTTAATATCCACTTGAACATGAAAATCAATTTATATTAATTTAATACCTTAACCAATTCCAAGGGTACCCCTCTCCTCTCTTATATAAGGACACCACCTCTCCTCTCTTCCTCGCTTCTTGAACCAATTAACTTGAAAAACCCCTACCAAAACCTCTTTTTTACTTCATTATAAAAATTATAGATGTTATGATTCCCTTAAAATACCATCCCTATGGTCCTTGAGGAGAGATCCAAAGGAGGTTCTTCAAAGATAAGGTAGTTATCTTAATCAAGCGTTTTCATTTTACTTAGCCATCTACATTATTAAATTATGTCCTAACCATTCCAATATAATAACATCAACATCTACCATATAATGAGATATTATTATTTTAATACAATGACCTTGTTAATATCTTTTTCCATCCTATGTGGAATGAAAACATCATTCCACTGTACATGTGGACCACCACCTCCACAAAGCAATGTGTTTTGTTTTTTATCACTACCTCTCATGGATGTTTATAAGTATTTATTTAATATATATATATATATATATTATTAATGAAATTATTATCATTGTTTAAATATAATATATCATCTATTTTCATTCCCTTCTATCCGTTGGAAAATAGTAACATCGTTCATGCGTATGTGAGGATTACCACCTTCATAAAACGATGTGATTCACTTTTCATGTACACCTTTAATAAATGGTTCTAAAATTTTATTTAATGTATAAAATTTATAATTATTCTATGATTATTATTCTATATATGATTTAACCATGAAATCTTTAACCATTTCCAACTTACCAAAGTCATTTTACAATTATGAACTGAACTTCCTCAAAATACCCAACGTGAACTTTCTCGATTAAGTAATTAAATATGTCATTGAAATAAATGAAATAAATGGTTTAATGACATGGTATTAAACCTAGAAAATTTCATTAAAAAGGTAAATACTTAATATAAGTTTATTATACATGAATTGAAGGACATATATAGAAAGTCTGGACTCGAGGTAAGGGGTTTCTTAACTTAATTTTTATTCATTGTTCTAGGATTCTACTTCATTGACTATGTTATGCCAATATTATGTGTGAATGGAATTTTATTTTATTATTTTTTATATCAACTTATTTTTTGGTTTTACAAATGTTAAACATAATCACTTAATTGATTAAATTTTAACTTCAATGATACAATCTTTATAAGGATTATTCATATCAATATTTATTCTTTGATACATGTACTGTATTGTGAACCTAATTCATTTTATAAGGTGTATATGTCTCTTACTATGTTATTATATCATGAATTAGTCTTAGATAATGATATTTAAAGTTCTTTTGAAGTTCTCTTTTTCATGAGATATTTATTCAAATGTTATAAAAGTTGTAAGCATTTTCATGGTCTCAATTATAATTTTTTGACACATAATTCATGTTATGCACCATGATTTATTTTATATGGTGTACTTACTATCCAATGAATGTGTTTTAACATATTCTTTCATGTAAATTATGGTTTTTATATAATCATTTTATGTTCCTTCATTCAATGTCTTTTTTATTCAATTATTATCTACATTGCAAGGGTTTCTTGTCTCAGACTTCCTTCTTCGATACATGTTTTGATTGATGCACTTATATTCATTTATATGGTGTTGAATAACCCCATGGATTTTTGGATTGATTTTGAGAAATCTTAAATAACCAATGGTTCTTGGTGGGTTTGGGTTGTTGTAATTATTAACAACCTTACCTAATGAACTCATAAGTTTGATGGATCTTGATATAGTTTTTATGGAATTACATATCATAGAAGGATGTTTCATGATGCAATAAAGTGTTTTTGAGAAGGTATGGTGGTCGATGAATCAGTTTTTTTATTTATGAGTGAATTCTGGATCCACATTGCCTACATTATAAAGGGTTGATCCACATAGCAGATTTGGAGAAGTGAGATTCACATAGCCATTTTTTCTATGTAGGTGATTCACATATCTGTTTCTACTACATAGGAAAATCACATAGTAAATTCAACCATGTAACTAAATTCATCATGTACATGAATGATCTATGCAGCTGATTTTGGAATTCATGTAGCTATTTTTAGTGATGTATCTAAGTGTTTCAATTAGAAAAATGGTCTGCATAGCCAAATTGTTGTAGATGAGTTTCAGATAGTTGATTACCACATAAGAAGTTTAAAAAGAATACATATATCTGATTTTCTATGTGAAAAATTGAGAATTAACATAACTTATTTTCTATGTAGCTGATATCCCATAAGGAGTTGTTAATTTCATACTGGTCTACACAAATCTATTAAATTATAAAACTTATAAAACTTAACTAGAAAAGTATGGTACTTGGAAAGGCCGAGTGTCAAACCCACAAGTATGGTCTGTATGATCTAAATTAATTACAGAAATTAAAAATTCAATTGATTGATTGATTAGAGAGAGAGAGAGAGATAAACAAGAGTATATTGGGTTTTGAAATCAATAGAGGAAGTGTTCTAGGTTCAGTGATTTTCAGGTTTGTGTGTTAGGGATTCAATCTATTATGTGTTTATTCATTTTTTGGTGTCAGAATTAGGTCTTTAGGGATCCCTGGTCTGGGTACCCTACACTAATATTGTATTGTCATCGTTGGTATGGTCAACTAATAGGTTTGATCATATAACTAGGTGACATAAAACATTATTTAAAAATAATCACCCTAGATTTCATAACGATCATGCGCAACCTAGGGTAATTAATTGATACAGCAAAATAATACTCGTCGATTCACATTGCAATGGTCATGAAATTTCAAAAGAAAGAGAATTGGAATTCATAAATATAGTTACATTAATCCAAAACATGAATATAATATAGAAATAATACCTAATAGAACTTCCCCCTATAATCACATAACTTGAAACATACAAAAATACTCGCTCATGATGAACATGATGAGAATAAACAACATGGATACCTGGAGAAGAAAGGTGTTAGGAGTAGCAGGGATCTGAGGTGGCATGTGCATCTATGGAATTCATTCATGTCTTTCTAGGTCTTGACTCTCTCTATTGTGTGACCTAAGGGGTGAATATATAAGCCTCCATGAAAATAACCCTCATGCTAGTGCATAAAAATACAAGATTTATGATGGTTTCATGACGTGTATTGGTTACACGATGTGTAATGAGTTGTAGAAGATTCTCCAAATCTACATATCCTGATACTCTCATGATGAGAATGGTGTACATATTGTTAATGGATTCAACTTTAATAGCATTAAATGGAACCACGAATTTTGGAATAACCCAATTTTGACCCCATAAATGAAAATTATGTTGTGTACTAGGTTCATGATGTGAAAACATATTCCTTCAAGTTCCTCAGTTTTCTCAATCTCTATGTGAATTTGGATTTAGACTTTAATTATCCGGTGTTATGCCATTCCACTTCATATTTCTGCATGAAGTTTTTATCAACTCCTGTATTTTTCTCTTTTTTTTACCTTTTTCAAGTATTAATAGTATCTTCCATAAATCACAAAACAAGTTAAACAGACCAAATTTTAGCTGTAATATCAATTAAATTACAAAACAACTATATTAAAACACCCTAGAATACATGCATCAAATACACATATTAGTATCTAATTTAGAGTCACATAAACAATTTTTTAATATCCAATTTAGAGTCTCCTCTACATCCATGTTTATTTTTAATAGGTTTTCAGAATTAAAGTATTTAGATGTTATTTTATTATGATGTTTTGTGGATAAATCTAAATGCCTCCATAATCATAGGATTTAGTTTCTAAATCTATAATGGATATATGGTTGTTAACTATAGTTATGGATATCATGGGATTATCATAATTACATGTCTATTTCTTTGTCAGAGTGATTAATGTAGTGGAATATTTTGATAAGTTAATATGAAAAGAAAGAGGTTTAGAAAAGAGGAATCTAGAGTCGAGGTTGAATCTTCAGAAATCAACATATGATGAAACTCATGTATTCAGATGATTGAATTTTAGTGTAAGAACATTTTTACAGTGCATTTCAAGACTGTATTGTGGGAAATTATTTCTTTCATATTTTTGGAGGCTCGTGGAATTGGATCTTTATCTTTTGTTGCTAAAGAAACCTAGTTTATTTGATGGTCTTATTTATTTTTTTTAATCATATTTTGTACTACAATATGAATCTATAATGTTGGGTGTCACTCCTCACATGTTCATTGGTGTTTCGCATGAATGATTGTAAGAGGATTTCTCTCAGGGATATAGTAAAAATAATCTATGGTTGCTGAGAATAACCATCCACGACAAAAATTAGGATTCCACATTGGATCTAAACCTTTGAAAAACTATTTGTTCCTTTCTCTTTTATTTTATGCATGATCTGTGTGAGGAAAGTTTTTTTGTTTGAGTAGATCTTACTCTAAAAATTCACAGAATTTTATTTATTTTTTAAAGAAATTGTAAAAACTACCCTCCACTGATTCTACACCCCTTCTCAGTGGAGGAAACTAATCCTACTAGGAACTTTATGTGCATGAACTGAATCTTGAAATATGATATCAGGAATATTTTTATATTCATGATGTTTTATGTTCCTTCTTCTTTTTGTTTATTCAAATGGTTTTTGGTTTTAAGAAGTCATAAAGGGTTTTTTCTTTAAAAATGTTGTTTTAAAGTTTTTAAAAACTTTTAACCAATATATTTCTCCACATTCTTTATAATATTTAAAGAATGTTTTTTCTAAACATAAATTATTTAATAAATTTATTTTCTATGATCTTTGACCTTCTTTTAAAAAAATTTAAAAAGAAACTCCTTAATGATTTCGACATGGGTAACTCTTGACCCTCTTTACAAAAGTTTGAAAATAATGTTTATTTTTAACATTTAAAACATGAAAGGGTTTTCCCACCATCATGAACATTCTTTAATTTTATGATTCTTTTATAATTTTCCATGGTTATTTAAAAAGAAAATATTTTTCCCAATATTCTATAATTTTTTATAAAATATTATCATAACCAAATGACATTTTTTCCATTTTCAATGAAATGACTTAAATGTTATTTTAAATTTATTTTTCATCTGTGGAAATATTATTTAGTGTTTTCTTATAATTCAGTAGAGATATGTTCCAAATACCATCCTTATTCTTTTTCTGGATTACATATTATTTTTTTTAATGAGATTTTTATAGAACTAATTTCTTTTCCAAAGGTAAATCAAGCTAAAAATTAATGATGGTTGTTTTCAAGGGTGTAATATTAAAAATTGTAAGCTTATAAATGTTTTATTTCTTCCATGGTACTTGAAATATGTATGGATGATTTATAGGTGTTTCTATTATAAATAAAGGATGGTTGGGTATGTCATATTCCTTCAATTCACTAAGTAAAGTGATGGAGTAAAGTATGGTAAGATACTCCTAAGAGATGAAGGAGTTATCTGTTGTAAGTTACTCCCATAAGATGAAAAAAATTTCTTAATATGAGTAGATCCTAAGTGATTATGGTGTTAACTATTGAAATTTACTCCTAAGATAATGCTAGAATTATCCTTTTTATGTGATTCTATGATGAATTTTTGATGTTCCAAGATACCTACACAGTTTTGCAATGCATTCTATTAGTTCTAATGGATATTTTACTCAAGTATTATTTTCATAAGGCTTATTATCATTTAATTATATGAATCTTGTATTATATTAAATCTTTATTCCATTTCTCATGATTTATTTGATGGGTATTAATTCTCTTATGTTATGTTCATGCACTTTGATTATGTGATTATAAACTTATACTTATCATATGCTCACTGATTAAATTTAATTATTAATTATTATTTTTACCCTTACTGAGATTTTGATTTCACCCTTCTTATGGTATCCATTTCCCGGTGTTATGAAGAATGATGTTAAATGAATTATGAATATAAAGGTTTTATGTGTGAATAATTTTATGGGAGATGTTGAAGACTTATTGTTAAATAATAAAAGTTGGGTATAATAAGAAAAATGATCACATAAAGACATGGGTATTTTTATGTAATAGTTTTTCCTAATTTTATAAAACTCTAAACCTAAAAAGACCTTAGGTATGTAAGTGATCCAATATTTATGTTTGATGTTGTATGTTTTGGATGACTAAAATTGGACCACATTTATTGATATCATAGACAAAAATGTATAAATTATGTTTTTATCACTAGATCTAAGAATTTGAGGTTACGGTTGTTATAGTTGGTATCAGAGTAGGGTTTTGATAAATTTGGAGAATATGATGTTTTCATGTGAGGTTAACTTAATATTTATGGATAATATCATGGGTATATAAGTTTATGGTTGAACATATGTTCAATAGAGAAAATTATTTTTTTAAGTTCATATGTGATTACACCTTAAGGTGATTTGAATATCTTATTGGGTTTTAGAAATGATAATCTATTGAGGTAATTTGGTATATTAGATATTGGGCTATCCTTGACGGATGAAAAGTCATTTTGTTACAAGATATTTTTTAGATATATTTATTATCAATCAAGGATAACCTTTAAGGATAGTATCTAATGTTGATTCTTGTTATTTTAGTGAATTTCACTACATTATATGATTCTGTAGTGATTCAAGTTATTTTGGGAAAATCATATTTTGAGCAGTTTTATGGTTTATATTTTTATGGATTGTTCTAAGTCAAAAAATAAGTGTTATTATTAAAGTATTGGAGATTAATTTCTTATATCTTCATTTAAAGGTTTATTTGGGTATTATCTTATCATGTACTAACCATTTTAGTGTTAGTAAAGATGGGATGAATGGATTTTCATCCTTTTATATACCTCATAGTCAATCAGAAGTTGATTATAGTTCTCCAGAATTTAAATATCCATACTTTTCATTTGGTGTAAAAGACGACAAAATGTTGGAATTTAATTGAAACATACAACCAAAGGATGAAATTTTATTTATAAATTTGAATAAAATCAAGTAAGTATATTTCCTTATGTTCTTATTCTATATGGTAAATGAATTTCTCGACTCTATAAAAAATGTATTAAAATAAAAAAACTTATCCTATTACCTTTATTTATAATTAATTGATGGTCTTATTAATCCCTTACTGATTTATGGTTTTTTGTTTATTAAATTTCTCATGATCATGTTCTCTATCACTCTATATTATTCCTTATATGTTATTTTTTCCCCTCCATATACATATTTTCACATCCCACCAATGTTATCCTTATGTGGGAACTGAATTACCTGTTATTGCAGGTGACCATTATATTTCCCTTTTCCATTTTCCAAAAGTATATTTTATCATCCCTTTTTATGATGGGGGTTTTCAAGAAAGAAATTTTATTAAAAAGTTTTTTCCTTTCATGGTCATGTATTTTATCTCCCACTCCCTAGAATTGATTTTTATAAATATTTTAAACCCTTTGTGTCATGAACGAGATAACATTGATTGGAAATAATTTATTTAAGGGGGTAGAATGTAACAACCTTAATATTTAGTTTAAAATGATATTATTCTTGACAGCTTTCTTAACATTCAACACTGAGCTTTAATCAAATTGTAATATACTATAAAAATATTATTATTTAAATGTTGTTGTTACAAAATAACCACTAAAATGGTAGGTTTGAATCCTAAACAACCACATTATAAAAAATATGTATAAAAGTTTTATATAATTTAATTCTATTACTTAATTTATAACAAATAATTACTCACTTTTCAGTAAATCCATTTTATACTTCAAGGATATGTTTTCTTCAAAATTGATTTTTATTTCTTTTTATGAGCGTATATTATAATTAATTTCTGAAACTTTTAGAAATTTTATTTTATAAAATTTTATCATTTTTGAAATCTTCATGTCAAAATTAATTTTAGGTTAAATTTTTATATTTTTATGAAAAGATTAATTTTTCAGTGAATAGTGAAAAATATCGATTTATATAAAACCATTTTTCTAATAAAGTATATACAAAGTACCATTTTGTTTTAAATTTATTGTAAAATTTAATTGGTTACTTTCTATTAGAAATAATCAAATTAATGTCATTGGAATAAATATTATGAATAATTTTGATATAAAAAAAATTATACTGAAAATACTTTTTTTCAGGAAAACCGTTTTTCATCACGATTTGTGGGTTTATTTTAAATGTAATTTATTATAATTATAGGGTTTTATTTTGATAAAATTAATTCCATATTTGGAGAAAAATTATAAATTTTATAAATAGATCAACATTATTTTTTTTCCTTATTAATAGTAACCATAGTGAATATTTGTCTCCATGATATGGGTAAATTGGGTAATTATGATTAAATATAATGTGATAAGGCGTTAAAAAAAATATATAAAACCTTCCATATTTATATTGGATGAGTTAATACTGTCTATCCACATCTAATATGTGATGATATGGAAACCTGGTACCATTTTTCTTTGATAATGACTTTAATTTTATTTTAAGTAAAGAATAAATCCAAAACATCACACCCTTTATTTTAATAACTCGAATATTTTCTCGTAGGGATAAAAGGAGGTTATGTTTAGTTATAAATTTTTATCTAAAAGACCAAAGATTTTTTTCTATCATGGTAATTTTTTTAACTTTTATTGATGGAATAATTACCTTAAATTCATACGCAATGCTGAAATAGTGTATGTAAAAGCAGTAGAAAAATAAAGTAAATGATTTCAAAAACTTAAGATGTAATATATTTTAGGGGATTTATAGTGTTACAATTTTTTTTGGATAAATATAATGAATTAGTGATTTTTCAAAAGCTTATACTCAAATAAAATTATTGTTTTGACATTTCATTGAAGTCAAATTATGTGAATAGTTCTGAAAATAACTTTAATGGTATTTTATGTTAAATAATATTTTATTAAATGATAAAAAATATTATATTTATCCAAGTGAATTGGATATGGATTATAAATACAACAATTGTCCACTTATAAGACACTTTTCCTTTTATAGTGACATTTTTTACCCCTAAAGAGTAAAAAAACTATAATATAGTTGTAAACATCAAATGTATTAATGGGGGCGGGGGTAAAACTAAGAGATAAAGGTTAAAAACATCACTTAAACATGTCTATAATTTATTAGATGAGATAATTTTGACTTATATACATCCTATATTATAAATATATAATTTTAGATTTACTTTAACATGAAGTTTAATTTATATTAATTTAATACATTATGTAATTCTAAGGGTTCCCCTCCTCTCATATATATGGCAACCAAATATCCTCTCTTCCTCACACTTATTGATCCACTTATATCAACTAAAACCTACCAAAATCTCTTATTAACTTCCTTATCTACATTATATAGGTTTTTTTTCTTCTTAAAATACCAACCCTAGTCCCCTTTATTAGAGATCCAAATGAGGTTCTTCAAAGAGGAGGTAATCATCTGAACCAACAGTTTTCATTTTTACTTCCTTTTCTACCTCCTTAAATTCTATCCAAATAATTAAAATATAATAACATGAGTATCTCCCATATACTGAGATGTTATTATGTTAATTACATTGTAACATCCATGTTTTCATTTTGAAATATTTTTCTCTTTTATTTTTGGTCTTCACTACTACAAAATAGGCCTTTAACAGTGCTAGAAATGACCTTTATCAACACTAGAAAAGCGCTGATGATGTTAGAGATGTTAAAAGCCCAATATTATTATCATCACTAATAAAAGTGCTAATAAATGTAACCTTTATTAGTTATTTCTAAAGGACTGATAAAAAATACATTTATCAGTGCTTTTTAAAGCACCGCTAAAATATTTCTTTATTAGCACTATAGAAGCACTGATAAAAATAAATACTACAGTATGTTGTAACAACACACTACAGCACCACTGTAGTGTGCTTTTACAACACACCACAACACCATAAGCACCAAAAACACACCAAATATATCAACAAAAACAAGTCCTAGTACAGAATTTAAATGAAATTAAATTTACAACATAAATACCATAAAAAATTATATTATAGACATTTCAAATATTTTTTTATACAATTACATAAATACAAATTATTACATACATTCAAAAAAATCATAATTCTCAATGTTACCACAATTTCCATTGACTTTCTTTGTTGAACTGCTAACACTGCATGAGCAGCTTTGAACAATCCACATCAACTCGAACAAAAGAATCCACCTGTATAAGAAAATAATTTTAATGTGAGTAATACTATGAGGAAATAAATTAAACATAAATATGAAACAATACATTAACTATATGGACAATAATTTTACTGTGAAAATATCAATATTACCTCTGTGATTGAGTAGTGGTATCATTGTTTCTCTTCCTTCAAAGGAAGTGGAGGTAACTTGAAAGAAAGTGATAAATGAACCATTGCATGGGTGAAATGATTTTAAGGGATAAGAAGCATCAAAGTTGGAGAGAGCACCCCAACTCAAACAAAATAATTCACCTATATAAGAAAAAAATTATTATGTGAGTAATACTAAAAATAAATGAATTAAACATAAATATAAAATAATAAATTAATTCTATGGACAATGATTTTACTTTGTAAACATTAAGATTACCTATATGATTGAGTAGAGGAAGTGTTGTTTCTATTCTTCCAAAGGCAGTGGAGGTAACTTAAAAGAAAGTGATAAAATCACCACAGCATGGGTGAAGATATTTTAAGAGAGAAGAATCATGAAAGTTGCATAGAGCACCCCAACATGAAAAAAAGAATCCACTTGTATAAGAAAAAAATTATTATGTGAGTAATACTAAAAATAAATGAATTAAACACAAATATAAAACAATACATTAATTACATGGACAATGATTTTACTGTGAAAACATCAATATTACCTCTATGATTGAGCAGAGGTAGCATCAATGCTCTTCCTACAAAGGAAGTGGATGTAACTTGAAATAAAGTGATAAATGAACCATTTCATGGGTGAAAAGATTTTAAGGGAGAAGAAGCATGAATGTTGGATAGAGCACCCCAAATCAAACAAAAGAATCCACCTATATAAGAAAAAAATTATTATGTGAGTAATAATAAAAAGAAATTAATTAAACATAAATATGAAACAATAAATTAATTCTATGGATAATGATTTTACTGTGAAAACATCAAGATTTTTTAACACTACACAATCAAGTTACCCAGTTGCCCAATATTCCCTTTTATTTGTGCTCAATCAAGTTTCGCATTCACATGTCACTAACACAACACATTCATAAACATAAGTCATGACAAACAAAGTACACATAGTGTGCCACTACTTGCACACCCAAACCCCATTTGAAAACACACACACCAACTCATTTCACAAACATGCCTCACACCTATTATGTATGTTAATAATTCATTTAAAAAGTTTTCTAAAATAACCCCTAGAGGCACAGAAAGGATTTACATAAAAAACACATCCATGTTCACATGAAAATGCTAATTTTAAAATCAAACGCACCATATAACCACATAAAACATAATTTGAAACAATTATATAATTTAATAAATCTATTAACTAATTTATAAAACACTTCCAATTAACAAAGCTAGAGTTTACACCAATTCGCAACCAATTCCATAGAAAATCCATTTCTTTTCAAATTTTTACACAACCTAAAATCATTTTCAAAAGATTTCTTCCATCCTTTAAAACAATTTATAATTAGCAATAAAAAAATGGTACAACATGTTCAACATGGAAAAGTATGTCAATTTCCTTGAAGAACTTACTTCCAAACCTATCCTCATTTATGTGCCTTTGAAAAAATGATTTTCACCTTTCAAACAACCCATAAAACCCTTCCATGGAACACCACACTAAAACCCACACACACACAACATAACCATTTTCCATTACAAAACCAAAACCCAACACAAATCATGCCAAACCCTTTGAAAACACGTTTCTCATCACTCAAACCATTTAATAAACCATTTCCACATCTCAAATTTCATTTCTAAAACAAATTCTTAATTATTTAAACACTTCAAAACTCATACTCAAAAGTGCACAATAAGCCTAACATGCCCAAAATGATCCATTTCCCATTAAAAATCCTTTTTCAACACACAGGCACCTTAAGCACCCACAAAAACACATTTCACACTACTCAAACAATTAATTGAACACTTCCACTAATTTTTTCACAACAATTCCTATATAGAAACATAAAAATTTCTATTTAGAAGATTTATTTTCAACACAAATGAATGTCAAAGAATTTCCAAAACATGCTCGCACCACCAAAATAAACTATAGAGCATGCAAAAATTAACCAAGTGAGAAAATCAAAATATCTAAAATTGTTAGGGCATGGAACCACCTACCTCGGGCGGAAAAATTTCTGGAAAGTGATTTGAAACCCCACCCGCATCACAACCGCAATCAAAAACCAGATGTCATATGAGATGTTCGTGCAACTAGAGCACCGACAATAGTCGAGTGGTGTGATTTGAGCTTCGATTCACTGAGGAGGAGCACTGAAAGTGGGTGGATTCTGTGGAAATCTCCTGATATCACAACGAGTTCTCAAATGGTTTGGGTATTTAAAATAGATCGGGACACTTTTATCAATCCTTATAACATAAGCACTGATAAAAGGAATATTTATCAGTGCTAAATAAGCGCTAATAAAACCAATATTTATCAGCTCTAAAATTAGAGTGTTGATAAATATTCATTTTATCAGCTCTTTATTTAGAGCTGATAAATCCTCATCTTTATGAGTCTTTTTTTTGTGATGATAAAGATTATTTTATCAGCGCTTAATAATGAAGTGTTGTTAAAGGATTTATAATTATAAATATAAATAAAAAAATTATAAATTTTTAAATTCTTAATAAATATATAAAAATATCAATATAGTAAATATATTCCTTTTTAAATATGTTTATTATAATTTTATAATTATTTATTTCTAATTATAGAAGTATTTATAAAAATAGTATTTATATCATTGTATATATTTATATAATTATACATATATATTTAATAAATATATATAAATATAAATATTGTAAATATATTCATTATTTAAGTAAATTTATAATTAATTTAATAATTATTTAAATATATATAATTATTTATTTATAATTATAAATATAGTGACTATACATTTATAAATATATTTATTTATAAATATTTTTTTACAAATATAATTTTAACATTCTTAATGAATATCTCTTTTTAAGTGCATCCATCTATGTTAAAATTGAATGAAATTGAATAAATTAAGAATAAGTACACTTTAAAAATATTTAAAAAATAGATAAGCTTGGTGTCTCTGTATTATATATAAAAATGCATTAATTACATATATTAAAAATCAATATAACACACATTTGATCTATGTTAAATTGAAAAATCACACGACATTCAATTTTATGTCAAGTACTATGCAATTATAGTCAAATTTTTAATTTATATTAATTTTTAATTATAACTCATTATTCAATAAACATATGACTATTTAATGTAAATCGTATAAATATTTTTTAATATATAAATCATATTTATATACATTAATATATATCTATGTATTTAATATATACAATTAAATAACATTAATGATTATAATTATATAATAAATAAAATGTTTGATAATTAATAATGTTTAATCAATCTATCCATTTATAACAATAATTATTTATTTAATAAAATTTTTAATATGTTTTTTAATAAACACATTTATTATTTTTTATTTATTTAATTATTTAATTTTATTTATATAAATATTAATCATCACTAAAAATAAAGTGCTAATAAAGGATACCCTCTATCACTACTAAAATTAAAGTACCGATAAAGGATACCCTTTATCAGCACTAAAAATAACGTGCTGATAAAGAATATCTTTATCAGTGCTAAAAATAAAGCTTTGATAAAGGTTTTATTTTATCAGCGCTAAAAAAGACACACTGATAAAAGGTTAAATTTATCAGGTCTTTATTTAACGCTGATAAATATGTCATTTATCATCATTTTGGTATAGCATTGATAATTACCAGTGCTTTTAAAGGTGTGTTTTGTAGTAGTGCTTATCTTTATTGCATGACATTATCAGGAGTTTTTTAGGGAAACAATGGTTATCGGGCTGGATAGAAGGGGGAGCATGACTGACATACAATTATTTGAAACCATGCACCATCTTAGTGGAAATTGTGTGTCGTGGATAGTGGCATTGTCTAGGTCGCATGACCTAGCACACAGGTGTGAGGTCTAACCATGTGCCTAGGATAGTGACACTGTTTGAGGTTCATGGGCATGCACCTTCCCTGAGACAATGGTGAAGCCTATTTTTCTCTTGGATATAGGAGCCACAAGTTTGACGCACGGTCTAGAAGACTGTATGGAGAAACCGTGTAGCCTACCAAATATTTGAAAATGTAGAATTTACAACTTTCCCTCTTCGATTTTAATACCCTAAACCACTCTAATTCATCCCATTTGGACTCCCCTTACCTAGGTGCACCTCACCCTTCCCTCTTGATCCATTGGGCTTTAATATTTGGGTGTTTTGTGGGTATTCTTCAAGAAATCATTGAGTAAGGATCTCATTTCCTATTTTCCTCATTTTTATTGGTCTCTTCTCCCTTTTTATTGGGTTCTCTTTCTCCAGTGGATAGGATAACCTAATGTGGGCTCAATCTTGATTCTTTGGATTAAATCTTGATGGTTATGGTGTTCTCTTTCCTTTATAGGGTCTCTCCTTGGTGCAGTTGTATTTTTTAACCGGTTTCAGGTGATTTACAATTAAGAGGTAGGTTATTCCATGCTTTGACATTGTTTAGTGATTTATTTGTGCTTTCTATGGTTTCTAAATGGGTTCTATGAATTTTTTGGGTGGTGAAAATCGTGCTTTTAAAGGTTTTTGGTGTGAATAAAGGTTAAATGATATTATGCATATTAAAAATGGTTGTCTTTCATGTGTGTTTATATTTTTGGAAGTGTGTATGTGTAAGAGGTGATTCATGTAAAATAAGGAATGAAATTGAGCACAAGGTAACCCTAGGTATCTAGGTGGGAAGATTAGGTCTAGTACGTTATGCGAGTCAGTAGGGTGGAGGCCCGATCTCCCTAATAAGATTACATTACAACACTAACTAAATATACATCTGATGGGAATTTGTGGATCAAATAGGACCGTTGTGTTCAAGAGATGGTTTGATCATTGAGAGTACAAGGATCCTAGAAAATTTCTAACCCTAGAGCCTTAGGGATTACCTATGGTGCTCATGCTACATTTACCATTCAACTTGTTGTTGTATTTATTTCTTCTTTTAATTTCAAATCATGTTTTATTTTAAATTTTAACTTTCTTATTCTAAAAAATTAGCAAGTTAATTTCTAATCTAATGTTCATACATGAAATATCCTTTGGTGGTATACTACTAGGCATGTTGGATCACACCCTACATACACCCTCAGGTGTATACAAACCTTATTATGTTTAACCCAGGTAAATCCTAGTCTTCCCATAGTGGAAATGGTAAATCTATGTGCTAGTGGTTTCTCCTTTGGCAGGTGTTAGTGGAGGTGGGATAAGGGTGTCGATACGCTTATTGGATGGAGTCTTGTGGTCTAGTTGGTCCCTCTCCCCATTTTGGTTATTTTGGTTTTTGTTACAATTGTAATATGATTAACTCATGTTTTAGTACTATCTTTTGGTCTCTCATGTTTTGTCTATTGATTATGATGTGATGTATAATTCATGTGGACTGTTTATGGTGGATTATCATGGGAGAAATCCTTCCCAAAGGTGATGCATAATGCCCAAGTACTAGTTTACATCCAATAGGGATTGGTAATGCCCTTCAGGCCATGCCATGGGCTAGGTCAGGTGTCGATTTGGATGGAAGCCCTGCTTGGTTCATGAAAAATGGTATTAGAGAAGTTTACCCTTTCATTGGGTCATGATATTTTGGAAGTTAGGATAGACTAAAGATAGGACTAATGAAGCTTAAGGTTCTGATTTTGAGTGGGGTGTCTGGCCAACACACCTCGTGATAGACCTTAGGTCACCATGGGATATTTAGGATTTGGTTTGAATCCTCCTCTAGGTGTGATGAATTGGATATAGACTCTGCATGGATACCGTGCTAGGGTGGAGTGGTTTGACTTGTTATTGTGATTGATATGGTTTTTTCATGATTTATGTAAGTGCTTTCAATTTTTTGTTTCTAAAAAAAACTTAAGAACATTTTATTGATAGTTTCCTTATGTTTTTCAATTTTTATATCATCATGCCTCCCTAGAGACTTCTCGTGCAACCGTGGGAAGAGGTCGAAGATAATTATCTCTCAAAAGTTGATCAGATATTAGTGGAAGTTATGGTTTGGGTTGTCTGGGCATTGAATTAGGGAGCAGGCTCTGGTACTTCTCATGATAAGGAATCCAAAATAGGTCTAGAAAAGGACAAAGCTAAGTAGTTCCTCAAGAACAAACCTCCCTCCTTTTTGGGTATCATTGACCCCCAAGAATATGGGGATTGGATTGAGAAGATCGAGAGTATTTTTGAGTTTCTTGATACTCCTAAGGCCGTTAAGGTGAAGTGTACATCATTCGTGTTGGAAGGTACCTATCACAGGTGGTGTCACTCAGTGGTCTAGGTTGGGAAGCATGAGAAAATTGGTTATAAGGAATTAAAATTTGTATTTAATAAGAAATATTTCCATGGAATCTTGGCCCTTTACAAGAATCGAGAGTTTCTGGATCTCTATCAGGGGGGGATCAGACTGTGTTGGAATATGCCAACGAATTTTCTGAATTGGTTTATTTTTCACCTGAGGTGGTTTCCAATGAGTAGTTAACGGCTCACCATTTTGATATGGGTTTGTGGTTATACACTCGATCTCAAATATTCTTGTTTAAGATAAAGATATATACTGAGATAGTGGTTCAATACCTGATGGTGGAGATTGATCACACCAGAATGTTTGTTTTTTCTGGGGCAGTTCCAGTAGTAGGCTAGGGAGGAAGTGGTTATTCAAAAGGGGAGAGAAATCATGATAACGTTTGATATTCACAACGATGGGTGGGTTCAAGATCATTGATATGTGTTGTTCAACACTCCATTAGTTATTCCATTGATACAGTAAGTTTCATAGTTGATGTGTCTTATGTTTATATATTTATTTTATTACTTACCTTTTATTGTGTTGTGATTCAAGACATGTATCTCTGATTTGAAAAGTGAAAGGCCCATGCAACGAACTATCAAATCCAAAATCATCATTTCAACACATTTCATGAGTTTTTAAAGACTCATGTTCATATAAATAATTGATTTAATATTTTTATAGTGAAACTTAGTTGTATTTTCACAATACTTTATCCATTGAACTATGTGAAATTTGCAGATTCAAAAGATACATGATTTAAGTACCCATACTGTGAGTGAAGAATTCAACCAACTAGATGATGTTCCATTTATTACAGCTTGTTGCTACAAGTCTTTGGATGCTAATGGATTCTGATTTCTTATTAGCGATGTTGACATGAACCAAGCCACACAAAATAGTGGTGTTGGTTATTCTTTTGTTGATGCGGGTTGTTATTATGGATTGTTGAGGGATATTATTGAGGTTATTTATGGTTATGGATTAAAACACATATTTTTAAGGTGTGATTGGGTCGATCTGGTTCATGGAATGAAAGTTGATAACTTCCAATTTATCTCAGTAAACTTTAACAAAATTCTATATAAAGATGATCATGTAAGCAATGAGTCCTTCATACAGACATCGCAGGTAGATAAAGTCTACATTGTCAGCATTGATTTTGATTGGAATGTTGTGGTGAAATTGTCTAGAAGATGGGTTTTTCTGATTGACCGAGAGGAACCAGACATTGTCATATTTCCCAATCAAAAACATGACCAAAAAATAGTAGATGTACGAGATGAAGATATAGAATGGTCCAGAGAGACAATTGAAGGAGATACGATAGACTTTCATGATTAGTGAAAATTGTAATTATTTACCCAGTTAATTTTTGTAAAAAAATTTACGAGTTATATATGTATAAAAATTGTTTGATTTAACTATAATTTTTTAATGTAGGTATGTCACAGGGTGGTCAGAGCTGTTCACCTGATGTTGTCGGTATGTATGTTTTTCATTTTTCTCAATTAATTGATTGTAATTTTCCTGTGTATATTTCCCTAAATGTTTCTAATTTTTAATTAAATACTCAGTTATATTGTAATTGAATTATGAATTTATGTTTATCAGGATATAGTGCATCTTCCAGCAGATGCAGGGGTCCTGGTAGAGGGGTTCGATCCTAGAACTCTGGAGCCTGATTGGATGTGTTATTTGGTGACACATTTCATCCAGTTGGAGAAGGTGTAACTGTATTGATTCATCCATTTGGGTATATGATATGATACCCACACATATTCCCTCAGATGACTCATGATTGGACTTATTTCCCCTAGGATATGATTAATATATTATGGAGGTAGGTTCAGGTAAATTCAATGTTTAATTTTTCATGATATTGTTTTTATTATTATCGCATCTACTGACTATTTTTTTAACAGGATAATTTAACATCCTTTCCAGATGAGTTTAGGGCAGTATGTATCACCAAATGCCAAAAATTATGGAAGGATTACAAGGTAAGGGTAAAGAGAGATCACGGTATACCATTTTTGGGTGTGCTAGAAATTCTACAGTGAGTCCCTCTGGGTATTCTTCTCGTGCGGTAGCAAGATTTGGTTGTGTTTTGGTCGAGTGAGGTGACGATTGTAAGATTTATTTCTTTTAATCTATAAATGACTAATTTATCATATGTCTATTAACTGAATACGTTGAATGTAGACTGATTCTACTCTTCATTCACGTAATTGGGTGATGCAGGGCAAGCCTTCGGGACTTGGTACTCGACATGTGTCACAGCTCAGACATGATGTAAGTTTAGAATTCACTGTTCATTCATATGTTAAAAATATTATATTATAACATGGTGAATCCCTTTATAATAGTTACACCAATGAGGTGAGTCGATCGATTGGATTTCCATATGGGTGAGGACTCATAGGGCGGGTGATCCCGATGTTTCCAGTGTTATAGTAAGCAAATTTTTTAGTAACAAATGTATTTTTATTTCAAATAAATTATTCATATTTATTCATTAATTCATTATGTATATGGTACAGGTTCAATTTGACACTCAGTTAGCAGATTTTCCATAAGAGAGACGTCGTAGTACTGTATGTAAAGATGAGATATTTTAGTGTGTCATGAGGTATGATGGTCATGCTTATTATTTGACTTATGGTGATGATGTCCCACAACATGCAGTTGTTAGAGAAAAGGAGATGAAAGCATAAAGAGATGCAGGGATTTGCACACAGACTAAGATAGATGCTTTCATGCAGGCTATGAAGCACAATAGGGATGAGCGGTTCTAGTAGTTATGTGCAGAGTATGAGGAGAGATTATCATAGATATCATCATGTATCGATGAATTGATGATGCAACGTCCTATTGATGGTACACAAGTGGCACCACAGGTAAAAAATAAAACAAACCATACTCATATTGATTTCTATTTATATGTTTAAGATATATAATATTGATATATATTGTAGGCTCCATATATAGCTGTTGGACATCGCAATGATATTAGTGATCCAGATAAGGATGAACCTCATGCATGCAGAAATTTACATTACCATTTTAATATCATACAAGAATTAGGAATTAATAATTATTCTCAAACCTTTAGTTCTATTTACACCTATGTGTTTTATTGTCTTAATTCTTATGATTTAATTCATTATTTTAAAGTTTAATTGATTGTTAATTATGATATATTACATAACATTTAAATTTATTAAGGTTTATCTTTATTTTAAGTTTAATTTGTTGGTTTTGGAGTAGCCCATTACAGAGGAGTAGATGGAAGATGCCTTGGTTGTAACTCTTATAAATTAGAGTATTATTCAGTCCATTCCAGATTGATCATCCCCCTTTTGATCAGCAATACACTCATGTAGACACACATTCATTTCTTGTTGGTATAATATGTCATTATGTCGAATAAATTAATAATAATGGGATTTAGGGAAAAAATTAGAGATAGTTCATAGGATAATGTTCAAATTATTATTCGTGATATGTACGAGGAGACAACATGTCAATCAGACGTGTGGTGTGCACGATATGGATAAATATGTGTTTTTTAAGTGTTTTGAATGCTTTAAAAAGGTGCGTGGGGTGGTTAAAACCATCCGAACGACCTCATAATTCCATGAAATCTGAAAAAAAATAACTGGTGAGTGAATTGTGATATGGATGGGCAGACGGTACACCAATCGGAGGTGTCGTGTGACTGCGGTGACGGAAAACAGACTTTTCATGTTATAAAAGACCAAAGCATGCACTTAACAATCAAATTAATAGAAAACAACATCATAATGAAATGAAATCAAAGGAAAATAATCTAATTATTATTCGTGATGTGTATGAGGAGACAACATGTCAATCAGATGTGCGGTGTGCATGGTATGGATGAATATGTGTTTTTTAAGTGTTTGGAACGCTTTAAAAAAGTGTGTGGGGTTGTCAAAACTAGCTGAGAGACCTTGGAATGCCATAAAATTAGATGAAAACAACCATTGAGTTAATTTTGAAATGGTTGGGAAGACGTTGCATTAATATAAGGTTTTGTGTGACTACGGTGATAGAAAATGCAAATATGGTGCCATAAAACACCAAAATGAACGTTTAATAGTTAGATCTATAGAAAATGTCCTAGAAATGTATTTAAATCATATTAAAACAATCAAATTATTATTCATGATGTTTACAATGAGAAAACACATAAATCGGATGTGTGTTGTGCATGGTATGACTAAATATGTGTTTTTAAGTGTTTGGTGCACTTTAAAAAATGTGTGTGGGGTGGTCAAAACCAACCGAATGACCTCAGAATGCCATGAAATTGGGCAAAAACAACTACAAAGTGAATTTGGAAATGTTTAGGTTGACGGTACGTCAATCAGAGGTGTCGTGTGACCACGGTGACAGAAAACACAAATCTAGTTCCATAAAACACCAAAACGAACGTTTAATGTTCAGATCCATAGCAATGGTCCTTGGAATGACTTGAAATAATAGGTCAACAATATAATTATTATTAATGACATGTATGAGGATACATAATGCCAATCAGACATGTGGTGTGTACAATATGGCTGAATATGTGTATGCTAAGTGTTTGGCACGTGGGGTGGTCAAAACCAGTCAGAACGACCTAGAAATGACAAAAAATCATATGATAATAACTGGATAGTGAATTGTAAAATGGTCGAGCAGACGGTACATCAATCCTAGGTTTTTTGTGAACATGTTGATAGAAAACACACTTTTCATGTTATAAAAGACCAAAACATGTGTTTAATAATGAAATTCATAGAGAATGACATTAGAATGAAATGAAATCATAGGAAAACAATATAATTATTATTATTGAAGTGTAAGATGATACAGAACATCAATCAGATGTGCAGTGTGCGTAGTATGGCTGAATATTTGTTTTTTAAGTGTTTAACATGCTTTAAAATGGTGCATGAGGTGGTCAAAACCAGCCTGAAAGACCTCAGAATTCCATGAAATCATACGACAATAGCCGGTGAGTTAATTGTGAAATGCTTGGGCTAACGGTACATCAATTGGAGGTGTTGTGTGACCGTGGTGATAGAAAATTCAAATCCGGTGCCATAAAACCTTAAAACAAATTTTAACGGTCAGATCTATAACAAACATCCTTAGAATTACTTGAAATCATAGGAAAACAATCTAATTATTATTCATGACATGTATGAGGAGACGATGTGTCAATCAGACATGCGGTGTGTATGGTATGACTGAATATGTGGTTTTTAAGTGTTTGGCGCACTTCAAAAAGGTGTGTGGGGTAGTCAAAATCATATGAAGGACCTTAAAATTCCATGAAATCATATGAAAACATCCTATGAGTGAATTGTGAAATGGTCGAGCAGACTGTACATCAATCACAGGTGTCATGTGACTGTAGTGATGGAAAATGAAAATCTGGTGCCATAAAATAAGAAAACAAAATTTTAATGGTCAGATGCATATAAAACATCCTTGGAATGGATTGAAATCATTTGAAAACATTTTAATTATTATTTGTGACATGTATGAGGAGGAGACATGTCAATCGGACGTGCGGTGTGCGTGGTACGACTGAATATGTGGTTTCTAAGTGTTTAGTGCATTTCAAAAAGATGCATGAGGTGGTCAAAACCAGGAAAATGACCTCACAATGTCATGAAATCAAATGGAAACAACCGATGATTGAATTTTGAAATGGTCAGGCTGATGTTATGTCAATCAGAGGTGTCGTGTGACCGTAGTGATAGAAAACGCAAATCTGGTGCCAAAAAACCTCCAAAACGAACGTTTAATAGTCGTATCTATAAAAAAAATCCTCAGAATGACTTGAAATAAAAAAAAAATCTAATTATTATTTGTGATGCATATGAGGAGACGACGCATCAATCGGACGTGCGCTGTGCACGGTATGACTGAATATGTGATTTTTAAGTGTTTGATGTGTTTCAAAAAGGTGTGTAGGGTGGTCAGAACCATTCGAATGACCTCAGAATGCCATAAAATCAGAAGAAAGCAATCGGTTATTGAATTGTAAAATGGTTAGGTATACAGTATGTCAATCGGAGGTGTCGTGTGACCACGATGATGTAAAACAAAAATCGGGTGCCATAAAACACCAAAACGGACGTTTAATGGTCAGATCGATATCAAACGTGCTCAGAATGACTTGAAATCATACTACAACAGTATAATTATTATTCTTGACATATATGAGTAGACTACACATCAATCGGACAGGCGGTGTTCACGGTATGACTGAATATGTGGTTTTTAAGTGTTTGGCATGCTTCAAAAAGGTTCATGGGGTGGTCAAAACCAGTTGAATGACCTCAAAATTCCATGAAATCAGATGATAACAACAAGTGAGTGAATTTTGAAATGGTCGGCCATACTTTACATCAATCAGAGGTGTCGTGTGAATGTGGTGACAGAAAACGCCAATCTGGTGCCATAAAACAAAAAAATGAGCATTTAAGGGTCAGATCCATAGTAAATGTCCTCAGAATGACTTGAAATCATAGGAAAAAATCTAATTATTATTTTTTATGTGTACAAGTAGACAGAATTCTAATCAGACGTGCAGTGTGTGCGGTACAACTAAATATGTGGCTTTTAAGTGTTTGGTGCACTTCAAAAAGGTGTGTGGGGTGGTCAAAACAAGACGAACGACCTCGGAATGCAATGAAATTAGACAAAAACAATAGGTGAGTGAATTGTAAAATGATTGGGTAGATGGTATGTCAATCAAAGGTGTCATGTGACCCCGGTGATGGAAAACACACTTTTCATGTTATAAAAGACCAAAAGATGCATTTAATAATCAAATGCATAGTGAATGACATCAGAATGAAATGAAATCACCCTAAAACAATATAATTATTATTTTTGATGTGTATGAGTATAAAACATGTAAATTGGATGTAAGGTGTGTGCAGTACGGCTGAATAAATGTTTTTTAAGTGTTTGGTGCACATTAAAAAGTTGTGTGGGCTATTCAAAACTAGCCGAACAATCCCAGAATGTCATGAAATCAGTCGACAATAACTGGTAAGTGAATTCTGAAATGGTCAGGTAGACGGTACTTCAATCAGAGGTGTCGTGTGACCGTGGTGATGGAGAACACAAATTTGGTGCATAAAACACCAAAATGAACGTTTAACATTCAGATCCATAGAAAACATGCTTGGAATAACTTAAAATCACATAAAAACAATTTAATTATTATTCTAGATGTGTATGAGGAAACAACATGTTAATCGTACGTGTGGTCCACATGGTACGACTGAATATGTGGTTTTGAAGTGTTTAGCGCACTTCAAAAAGGTGTATAGGGTGGTTAAAACTAGCTAAATGACCTCAAAATTCCATGAAATCAGACAACAACAACCGATGAGTGAATTGTGAAATGATCAGGTGTACAATATGTGAATCATAGGTGTCATGTGACTGTAGTGACGGAAAATGCATTTTTCATGTTATAAAAGACCAAAACATTCATTTAACAATCAAATTCATTGAGAATGAAATCGGAATGAAATTAAATCACATGAAAAAAAAATCTAATTATTATTCGTGATGTGTACAAGGAGACTACACATCAATTGTACATGCAGTGTGAGTGGTATGGCTGAATATGTATTCTTAAAGTGTTTGGCGTGATTTAAAAAGGTGTGTGGGGTGTTTAAAACCAGCTAAACAACCTTATAATTCCATGAAATGAGACAAAAAAACTGGTGAGTGAATTGTGAAATTCTCGAGATAACGGTACATCAATTGGAGGTATCGTGTGACCGTAGTGACAGAAAATGCAAATCTGGTGCCATAAAACCCAAAAACGAAGTTTAACGGTCAGATCCATAGAAAATTTCCTCGGAATGACTTGAAATCAAAAGACAAAAATATAATTATTATTCATGATGTTTATGAGGAGACGTCACATCAATCAGACGTGTGGTGTGTATGGTATGACTAAATATGTGATTTTTAAGTGTTTGGTGTGCTTCAAAAAGGTGTGTGGGGTGGTAAAAACCAAAAAAACAACCTTGAAATGCCATTAAATTGGAAGACAACAACCAGTGAGAGAATTTTGAAATGGTTGGGTAGACGATACATCAATCAGATGTGTCATGTGACCGTAGTGACGGAAAATGAAAATCTGGTGCCATAAAACAACAAAACGAAATTTTAATAGTTAGATATATATAAAACATCCTCAAAATGGATTGAAATCATTTGAAAACATTCAAATTATTATTCGCGACATGTATGAGGATATGACACGTCAATCAGACATTCGGTGTGCATGGTACGACTGAATATGTGGTTTTTAAGTGTTTGGCACGCTTCAAAAAGATGTGTGGGGTGGTTAAAATCAGATGAATGACCTCGCAATGACATGAAATCAGACAACAACAACCAGTGAGTGAATTTTAAAATATTCGAGAAGACGATATGTTAATCGAAGGTGTCATGTGACCGTGGTGATAGAAAACACAAATTGAGAGCCATAAAACACTAAATGAATGTTTAACAGTCAGATCTATATAAAACATCCTCAAAATGACTTGAAATCACAGGTAAACAATCTAATTATTATTCATAATGTTTACGAGGATATGACACATCAATCGGATGTGTGTTCTGTGCGGTATGGATGAATATGTGTTTTTTAAGTGTTTGAACGATTTAAAAAGGTGTGTGGGGTGGTTAAAACTAGCTGAATGACCTCAGAATGACATGAAATTAGACGACAACAACCGGTAAGTGAATTGAAAAATGTTCGGGTAGACGATATGTCAATCGGGGGTGTCGTGTGATAGCGGTGATAGAAAACAAAAATATGGCACCATAAAACACCAAAACAAACGTTTAACAGTCAGATCTATAGAAAAGGTCCTTGGAATGACTTGAAATCACTGGTCAATATTCTAATTATTATTCGTGATGTGTATGAGGATATGGCACGTCAATCAGATATGTGATGTACATAGTACAACTGAATATGTGATTCTTCAGTGTTTGACACATGGGATGGTCAAAACTAGCCGAACAACCTTACAATTCCAAAAAAGTAGACAAAAATAACCAGAGAGTGAATTTTGAAATGGTCAGGTAGACGATACATCAATCGAAGGTTTCGTGTGACCGCTATGATAGAAAACAAACTTTTCATGTTATAAAAGACCAAAATATGCGTTTAACAATCAAATGCATAGAGAACGACATTAGAATGAAATGAAATCATAGGAAAACAATATAATTATTATTCATGAAGTGTATGAGGAGACAACACATAAATCGAACGTGCGTTGTGCATGGTATGGATAAATATGTGTTTTTTAAGTGTTTGGCGCACTTTAAAAAGGTGTGTGGGGTGGTCAAAACCAGCTGGAAGGCCTCGTAATTCCATGAAATCAGAAAAAACATCTGGTGAGTTAATTTTAAAATGCTTAGGCTAATGGTACATCAAGTAGAGGTGTTATGTGACTGCGGTGATAGAAAACACAAATCAGGTGCCATAAAACCCCAAAACGAATTTTAAGGGTAATATCCATAGAAAACGTCCTTAGAATGACTGGAAATCATATGAAAACAATCCAATTATTATTCATGAAGTGTATGAGGAGATGAAACTTCAATCGGATGTGTGGTGTGTACATTATGACTGAATATGTGGTTTTTAAGTGTTTGGAGCACTTCAAAAAGGTGTGTGGGGTGATCAAAACCTGCCAAACGGCCTTGAAATTCCATGAAATAAGACAGAAATAACCAGTGAGTGAATTTTTAAATAGTTAGGAAGATGGTACATCAATCATAGGTTTTATGTGACTGTGGTGATGGAAAACAAAAATCTGGTGCCATAAAACAACAAAACGAATGTTTAACGATCATATGCATAGAAAAAATCCTCGGAATGGATTTAAATCATTGGAAAACATTCTAATTATTATTATTGACATGTATGAGGAGAAAACATGTTAATGAGATGTGTGGTGTACACAGTATGACTGAATATGTGGTTTTTAAGTGTTTGGCGCACTTCAAAAAGATGTGTGGGGTGGTCAAAACTAGAAGAATGACCTCACAATGTCATGAAATCAAATAAAAACAACCAGTGAGTGAATTGTAAAATGGTCAGGATGATGTTATGTTAATCAGAGGTGTCCTATGACCACGGTGATAGAAAACACAAATCTGGTGCCATAAACCCCAAAATGAATGTTTAATGGTCATATCCATATCAAACTTCTTCAAAATGACTTTAAATCACAGGACAACAATATAATTATAATTTTTAATGTGTATAAGAATACGACACATCAATCGGAAGTGTGGTGTGCATGGTATGACTGAATATGTGATTTTTAAGTGTTTGATGTGCTTCAAAAAGGTGTGGGGTGGTCAAAAATAACTGAACGAACTCGGAATGCCATGAAATCAGACGAAAATAACCAGTGGGTTAATTTTGAAATGGTCGGAAAGACAGCACATCAATTGGAGGTGTTGTGTGATTGAGGTGACAGAAAACGCAAATCTGGTGCCATAAAACACCCAAACTAATGTTTAATGGTCAGATCCATAGAAAACGTGCTCGTCATAACTTGAAATCATATTAAAACAATATAATTATTATTCGTGACATGTACGAGGCGACGAAACATCAATCATATGGGTGGTGTGTACGGTACGACTGAATATGTGGTTTTTAAGTATGTGGTGTGCTTCAAAAAAGATCATGGGGTGGTCAAAACCAGCTGAACGACCTCAGAATTCCATGAAATCAAACGATAACAACTGGTGAGTGAATTTGGAAATGGTTGGGTAGACGGTACATCAATCTGAGGTGTCGTGTGACTACGGTGATAGAAAACGCCAATATCGTTCCATAAAACAAAAAATGAGCATTTAATGGTTAGATCCATAGTAAACATCCTCAGAATGACTTGAAATCACAGGAAAACAATCTAATTATTATTCATGATGTGTATGAGGGGACAGAATGTCAATCGGATGTGTGGTGTGCATGGTATGACTAAATATATGATTTTTAAGTGTTTGGTGCGCTTTAAAAAGCTATGTGGGGTGGTCAAAATTGTCCGAACAACCTCTTAATGCCATGAAATTAGAGGAAAATGACCAGTGATTGAATTATAAAATGGCCAGGCAGACGATATGTCAATCGAAGGTTTCGTGTGACCGAGGTGACTGAAAATGCACTTTCCGTGTTATAAAAGACCAAAACATGCATCTAACAATAAAATCCATAGAAAACGACATCATAATGAAATTAAATTACACTAAAAAATCTAATTATTATTTTTGATGTGTAAGAGGAGACGACATGTCAATCGGACGTGCGGTGTGCACGGTATAGCTGAATATGTATTTTTTAAGTGTTTGGTGCACTTTAAAAAGGTGTGTGGGATGGTCAAAACCAGCCGAATGATCTCAGAATGTCATGAAATAATAATACAACAACCAATGAGTGAATTTTAAAATGGTTGGGAATATGGTACATCAATCAGAGGTATCATGTGACTGTAGTGATGGAAAATAAAAATCTGGTGCATAAAACACCAAAACAAATGTTTAACGGTCATATCCATAGAAAAAATGCTCGTAATGACTTGAAATCATAGGAAAAATATTTAATTATTATTTTTTTCATGTATGTGGATATGACACATCAATCGGACGTGTGGTGTGCGCGGTACGGCTGAATATTTTGTTTTTAAGTATTCGGTTCGCTTCAAAAAGGTGTGTGGGGTAGTCAAAACCATTTGAACAAACTCAAAATGCCATTAAATCAAAATAAAACAATTGGTGAGTGAATTATGAAATACTCGAGTATAAATTAAGTCAATCAGAGGTGTTGTGTGATCGTAGTGACAGAAAACGCACTTTTCATGTTTTAAAAGACCAAAACATGCGTTTAACAATCAAATGCACCGAGAATGGCATCAGAATGAAATGAAATCATAGGAAAAAAATCTAATTATTATTCATGATGTGTACAAGGAGACAACACGTTAATCGTACAAGCGGTGTGCATGATACGGCTGAATATGTGGTTTTAAAGTGTTTGGTGTGCTTTAAAAAGGTGTGTGGGGTGGTCAAAACTAGATGAACAACCTCATAATTCCATGAAATCAGACGAAAACAACTAGTGAGTGAATTGTGAAATTTTCAGGCATATGGTATATCAATCGGAGGTGTTATGTGACTGCGGTGATAGAAAAGGCAAATATGGTGCCGTAAAACACTAAAACGAACATTTAACAGTCAGATCCATAGAAAACATCCTCAAAATGACTTTAAATCACAGGTCAACAATCTATTTATTATTTGTGACATGTACGAGGATACAACACATCAATAGGATGTGTGGTGTGCATGGTACTACTAAATATGTGTTTTTTAATTGTTTGGCACCCTTTAAAAAGGTCTGTGAGGTGGTCAAAACTAGTCGAACGACCACAGAATTCCATGAAATCAGGAAAAAAAACAACCAGAGAGTAAATTTTGAAATGGTTCAGCAAACATTATGTTAATTGAAGGTTTCTTGTGACCATGGTGATGGAAAATGAAAATTTGGAGTCATAAAACACCAAAACAAATGTTTAATGGTCAGATCCATAGAAAACATGCTCTGAATGACTTGAAATCACAGAAAACAAATATAATTATAATTCATGATGTGTAAGAGGAGAAAAAATCTCAATTGGATGTGTGGTGTGTGTGGTATGACTTAATATGTGGTTTTTAAGTGTTTGATGCGCTTCAAAAAGGTGTATGGGGTATTCAAAACTAGCCGAACAACCTTGGAATGCCATGAAATCATATGACAATAACCGGTAAGTGAATTGTGAAATGGTATGGCAGACGGTACATCAATTGGAGGTTTCATATGACCATAGTGATGGAAAACACACTTTTTGTGTTATAAAAGAACAAAAAATGCATTTAACAATCAAATACATAACGAACAACATCGGAATGAAATAAAATCACTAGATATCCCACTTATTATTATTGGTGAGTGTGCAAGTAGAGGACACGTCAATCGAATATGTGGTTTGATTAGAATGATAGAATGAGTGATTTTAAATTTTTAATAAGGTATTAGATATTATTAATATATTTTCAAAATCAAATACTTTTGATCTGTTATACTAAACTTAAATTGAAATATGTTATTTCATTTCAATTATTTGTTTGGATATTTTTTGAGTACTAATTTTTTTATTAAATTTTTTCATGAAGTTATATCTGATGATAGATGTGGATCTTGGAAGATGATGAGATGAATATATTTACATGCGTATGAGTTTAGATATTTTGGAAAGGTTTTTTTGTGATTTTGAAATATAGGGTTTTTTATTGTATTGTTTTCATTTTAAAAAAAACTTATGGTGACCACCATTTGGAAGTCTCTATAAGTTATGCATGGAAGAGATATAGCTACTGCTAAAAGGCGGTCTCTATAGTGAAATATGATGACCCCTATAGCGACCACCAAACGGCAGTCCCTATAGCCAAACCCGAACTAACCTATAGAGACCGTAGTTTGGCGGTCTCTATAGACCATATCCATCTCTTCTACAACATCCACCATTTAGTGGACACTATAAGAAACACCAATGGGCCTAAAGCATCTGTCGTTTGGAGAATTCTAGGCGGCTTCTATAGACCTTTAGCGACAAATTTTGGCAATTGCTAAAATCCTTTATTCTACTATTGAATGCAATCATGCTTGAAAGAAGAAATTGTTTAGAACTGGGCACCCTTGGAAGAAGAGGATATTACCAGTCCAGTTGTCATTCTATGAGATAATTTCACCCCTACTAATGAGATACCAATAATTATATTTAAATATAATAATGGAGTCACAAAGGCAATTCCAAAGGTGAGACCCCTTCATATTTTGATCAAGCCAGCGAACCACGGAGGTTACATACTTTCTGCTAATAAAACATTCCTAAAGATATGGTCTGGAGAAAGAATCTCATTTGAGTTTATCTTGCATGCACTATATAGTCTCATCAATTTTTTAAGATTAATTTATCACTCCATAAATGGATTATCCATCCTTGATGTATTGGGCCAATGATGTCTACCATCCTTTGAATCATCCCATGTGGAGCTATTGAGGATTGTTTCAATTATTATAATGAAATACTTAGGATCCCGAATGACTGGTAGGATATGAATAGGAATGGAAGAGTAGACACTATTGAAGTGGGTGATCTTACCTTCAATGGAGAGGAATCTACTCTTCCAATAGGTAATTCTATATATGATTTTGGTGAGGATACCTTCAAAGTATTGGATACAAACTGTTTTATTTGATAAGAGAGATCCCAAGTACTCGATAGGTAATTGTATTCTAGAAATACATGTCATGTCTTCAATGGATTTATCTTTCCTTCCTAAGAATTTTTTAGGAACATAGACACTTTTCTATTTTATATTAATGCATTGACCACTCCCTCTAATATACTCAATAAGAGTCTCTTTGAACCAATTTATTGAATTTCTTCATCCATTGATGAATAATACCATATCATATGTGATGAATAAGTGGGAGATTCCAACGAACCCATACCATCCATTAAAAGGATAAACCCTTAAATTTGTAATTTCATAGATCATGTTTCTAATAAGAACATCCTGATTCATGGTATATAATCTTGGGGAGATAGGATCTCCTTGGTGAAGACCTCCGACCAACTTGAAAAACCCAAACCTCCTCCCCAAAAGAGTGTTAAAAAACTAGGATGAAGAGAAGTAGAAAAAAAGAAGTTTGTTGGACCATTTTGAAAATACACAATGTCTAATAACTTTTAGGGTGAATTTTCATTCCATTATATCATAGTCATTCTCCATGAAAATCTGGGCCATGGCATTGGAGCCAACCACTTTCCTATCAATGTCCACTAACATTTCTTGAGTGAGGCCAATCATCCCTGGATACTCCTTCCCTTGAAAACCCATGATGTTCATATGAGATTTTATGAGGTAGGGGATTTGATAGTATCTTCTTGAATATCATTTAAATAACCTTGTAGGATAAATTACATAGGATTATTGGTGAAATTTTACCAAAGGTGATGGGATGGTTCACCTTAGGAATGAGAACAAGAACTGTGGAAGTGGTAACATGGGGAAGAAGACCACCTTTGAAATAATTTTGAAATGTCCCTATTAGGTATTTCTTAATGAAATCCTAAGATGAAATATATAATGATCCAAGGAATCCATTAGGTCCTATCTTTCTATCTAGATCAAATCTTTTAATAGAAATAAATATTTCATCCTCCTTCAGTTTTTCTTTCATGGAATCATTATTTCATTCCTCCAATATGAGTAGAATCTTATAAAAAATGATTATATTATTAATTTGGTGGGAATACATTGCTTAATCTATGTCAAGGGTTAGTTAAAATATCCTTTAAGTGGGAGTCACCTGAGGAAAAATGGATTCAATGTCATCATTGAATAAGTATTCCTCAAGTTGTATGTTAAGCCTCATAAAGAACTTCTTGTCCTGTATGCATGCATTAAAATATGTTGTGTTACAATATCCTTTCATCAATCTATCATTATTAAAAGTGTACACATTTACAAGATAAAAGTAAGAAAATATCTTCATCCAATTGATTGTAAAGTATTCTATTAATCTGACTAATCACAACCTCAATATCTTCCAATGATAGTCTGGGAGATGGTTGTTTATTTCTCCATTCTAAATGGTTTTTATCAGTATACACAGTTTTCTCTATAATTCAACCTATGAATACCCTTGGGATATATCATTCCACTTGTTTCATGAAAGTTTTATCCTTCATCCATCCATTGAAGAAGTGGAAGTTACAAATAGGATATAGAGAACCTTGGATCTGGAGCAGCACCAGAGAATGATCGGATAAGGACTAATCAAGGTGGGAGACAGTCGTGTGTGAGAAATTTGTTACTATATGTATGTTATAAAAACACCTAACAAGCTAGATCTATATTATTCTACCTCATATATTATTGTTAAACCACATAAAATGGTTTCCATTGATGGCCAAATATATTAGATTACTAAAGAAAATAATCCTTGGAAATCTTTCATATCCTTGCTCGAGTAAACACTCCCTTGTTTAGATTTATTTGTTACGAAAACACCAGGAGTCACAAAAACAAAGTTTTGTATATGAATAAAATATAGACACAAAGGAAGGATAAGATGAACACAATCACAGTGATTTACTTGGTTCAATAATAATCCCTACATCCAAAAAGTGGTAGAATCACTTCACTATAATTTGAGAACACAATTATAGTGAGGTTTTAGAGTTTCAGGAGTGGTTATGCTCTCCTGTTTCTCTCATCCTAGGGTTCCCTCAGTGGTGCTACAATGGAAGGATCACACCACCTCTAACACATTTTCCCCCTTCTTCTATTCTTCATTTATCCTTCACATATTCTTTCCTCCCTTTCATTTTCCCCCTCGTTATCCCTTTTGTATATGGTTTTCCCTATTTCATCGCCCCTATTTGATTTTATTGGCAGCCCTTTGTAGCCCATGTTGGATATTATCCTAGGATATCAGCTAGCATTAATTCTTGTTTCTTCACAGTGTTATATTTCAAGGTGTCAGGTGTTTCTTTGGTGTTGTTCCAGGTGTGATTTTTGACTGGCAGTGGCTTAGTTGGTTTGGGTTGGTGGTCCTAGAGTGGGTGTATCTCTGTCATAGTCCTGTCCAATTCAAATGCTACTCTGGCCTCATGATTCCTTCACTTCTCTCCTAGTTATCATGTTGTGGTGATTTCAAGAGGCTTTGGTATGTTCCATTAATTATTTCATTAGTGTTCCAAGAGGTGCGTCCAATATTTGATCTAGGTTGTGTCCTTTATTTTCTTTGTTGTGTTGTGGTCTATCGGGTTTTGCAGCAAGGATTGTCCTATTATTCTCACCCGATCCCATATCTACTCTCACTTCTGATTCTAGTGCTCCTCTCACAGTTAGGTCAGTGTGGTGGTTTGAAAGGAAGTTTTGGTATGTGATTTTTGAGCAAGTGATGGTTTTCAAGGCAGTTCATCATGCGCCTGATTTTTCCCTTCACAATGCTAAGGTTCTTAGTTTTGTGGATGTTTGTTCTGCTTGTTCGTGTTGATGATTCGTTTGGAGGTCATTTTGTTCTACCAAGACTGTTGATATTGGTGGGAAACTCTCATCAGTGTTATTGATGTCGTTAATAGTGAGGTAGAGTCAGGTTGTTCAGATCATGGGTTATGTAGTGCTCATGATGGTGTTCTTATGATGGCGGCTCATGGTGGTTCAAGACTTTAGAGATGATTTTATGTTACTAGTGTGGTGTGATGGTTCTAGAAACGATGGTTTCAATGTCGATGAGAAGCGGTCATGATGATGACTCAGGCATCATGTGGCCTCGATTAGTGTAAGACACTGGGCTCAAGGAGTGTTTCTGATTTTTGAAATTTGAATTTTGAATGTGGTATTTTGGTATATTTTATGTTTTTTTGGAAATATAATTCCATTGGGGTTTTTATTTTCAAGGTTCCCACTTCACCATAAAATTTCTATTTTTAATATTTAAAAAAAAGGGTTTGAAGGTTTAAAGTTTCACACAAACCAAAACCCTAGCTCGAATGAAATAATAAAAAAGATGAAGCATTGTGCCACCAACCTTAAAATAATCCCACTATGTTATAGTGAACTATGGGAGTAAGTATGCATTATTATATTACTATGTCCACTCATGTCCAATATTATATAGTGTTTGATGCCTAAAAGTTTGTAGAGCTATAGTACTACTATCTCCAAAGTTTGAGATGATATAGGGGGTGGATCGGGCTTTAAGTGGGAGATTTGTTGGATTGGTTTAGCCCGGTTGGTTTGGATGATGTTGGGCCTAATGATAGAGTCCTGTACTGAACACCAAACCAGAACTTTTACTAGTTGATATCTGTAGTGAGCTTGTTTGGGATTTGCAAGGGACAATGCACCCCTACTCTAGGGGTCGAAGGTCCCTGACCCAAATTATGGGTAACTGTAGAAACTCTGACTGACTATAGTATAGTTTACCAAGTGATATTGATAGGGAACTATAGCAGTGTGGAATTTGGAATGTTTACTATAGCATCTTGGACTTTAAAGACAATGGTGTTATAACTCCACATACTTCTATCCACCAGCCACTATAGCAACTTGGACTTGGGTGGCCACAACACTATATTAGTGTGGAATTCCATCCACCATTAACTGTAGCATAGTAGACTTACTATGTGGTTAGTGGGCCAATGATTAATCTTCTTTATTAGTTCATTCAAGATAGGGTTTTAGTGAATGAAACTCTAAAGCCCTCATGTAATTATGCTCCTGAATGATAGTGAAGTTATTCTGCCTCTCCGTGGACATAGGGATTATTACCAAACCATGTAAATCTCTATGTCCATGTTCATCTTATTCTTCTTCATCATTTGTTTCTATCTTTTCTTCATCTTCAAACCTTTTTCTCTTTAACTCATAGTGTTTCTACACCAACCAGTATCAAAGGTTGAGTTCATAATTATTGAATTAAACATTGGATATAGAAGAAGAAAATGTGAAGATCGATCAATTTGATGGAACTGACTTCAAAATACATAAGGATGAAGATTGAGGATTATATTTTCAGAAAAATATGAACTTTCAACTTCTGGGTGTAAAACCAATAGATATGGAGTAGAAGGAGTGGGGGTTACTTGATCGACAGGTTCTAGGATTTTTTTCACCTAATGTTGGCCAAAAATGTGGTGTTCAACATCATAAAGTATAATATAATAGTTTGGATCATAAAAGATCTCACGAATATGTACAAGAAACCTACAACATCAAACAAAGTGATCCATGGGACACATCACAGTTGGATGCAGCGAGCTCCCTAAATGCATGCACGGTGTTCAAGATTTTCCCTACACCTGATGTCTCAACCGTGGTGTCAAGATCGACAAGATACTACATATTGAGAATGGTAAAGAAATGGACAAGTCAAACAAGCATGAATTAAAGGATGAGATCATGTCTCTAGTCCTGAGAGTCTACATTAGAAAGAAGAAGGGTCAGTTGTAGCTAAGGAACAAAAAGGTATGGACCATATGGAATAATGATTAAAAGAAGGTGGACTTTGATATGGTTCCTATCCATGAGATCAGAAATTAATATGCTAGGAATTGTGATGGAGAGATGTGGGACATCTCACCTTATGATGCCTCCAACTAGAAGGAATCTGGACTAGGTGATGAAAATATACTTGAGTCTCAAGAGAGGTCACATCTGGGAAAGAAGAACAACATGATCATTAGGTTGGTGTTTGATAGTGAGTTCCCAATGCTCGATAGGAAAACCTTATCGAGAGATCATGTGAACAAGTTTTTTGTCAAGCTAGAGGTCCAAAATAATCCTGCTAGAGGTATATTCTTAGCTAACCTAATGGAAAATCATGCTTAGAGCTAGATGGAGAGAGCGGTGGATCAAGTGGTTAGGGAGCACAACTTGTTCATGATCTGACAGGAGATGGATGAGAGGCTAAAAAAGGTATCCAAGTTGACGTCGAGGCCGAGGAAGGATGTAGTGGAGCTAGACCCATAAAGGCTTCCCCAACCTTGATGTCAACTTGGACACATTTTCCATCCACTCATCCATCTCCTTCCTGATCATGAATGAGTAGTGATCCCTCACCACTTGATCCATCACCCTCTCCATCATTCTCTGAGCCATCCTTCCCACTAGGTTAGATATTAATAGACCTCTAGTAAGATCTTTATGGCCCTCTCGTATGATGAATAACTTGATCACATGGATGATCGAAAAGTTCTGCCTGTCAGGCATTAGGAACTTACTGTCGAATACCAACCTAGTGATCATGTTGTTCTTCATGCCAAGGTGCGACCTATCCTAAGACTCGGGTATGGTATCATCACCCAAGCCATAGTCCTTCTGGTTTGAGGAATAATAAGGTGAAAATTTTTACATCTCTTCATAACCCTCCCATACATAGTACTTGTTAATCTATTAGCTGGTAACCCTTTCAAAGTTCCCCTTAAATTATTCATTGTTTCATATTGGCCTTACCTGATTTTTCCTTAACTGCAACCTATCCTTGTTCTTTATAATGTCGGATCTCAAGACCTAAGACATGATCTCATCCTTCAAGTCCTGCTTGATCAACTCATCCATTTTGTTCTCATTCCTAATCTATAGTATCCTATTGGTCATGGAACCCACGGGTCACACATCAAGTGTAGGGCACATCTTGAACACCTTTCACACATTTAGTGAGCTCGTTGTGTCCAATTGCATTGCATCCCACAAGAATCCCTTTACATTCACTATGCTCAGGTCACATGTCTTTAATACCTCCCTGATTAGCTTCTTTGTATCTTCTATGCACAACAGACTTGGATAGTTTTCCAAGTGAGCGGTGTATGCCATAATATACACCTTGGATGTAAAGACCCGTAAATTATGTGAATTTTTTTTTTAAATTCATGGGATTTTTACGAGTCCGTGAAAATTTACGGCACTTGATTCCGAGGCCCAGTGCGCCCAAAATCAATTTTTGAAGTTTTGTTCGGGTATGTTTAGTAAATGTACGAGTGGTATTTTATAAATTTTGAACTGATGCTCGGAATTGAAACTTGAGGTCACCATTGAACTCGCAACACTGGTATTCTCTTAAGCGTACCTTCACCGCAGTTGCATTCTAACGAGAATGGAAGTTAATTTTTGGGGTTTTTCAATAAAATTAAATAAAAATAAGTGCAACTTATTTTTATTTGTTTGGTGGTTAAAACCTCCAAGTGTAGGTTAAAGGTTGGGCCCACCCACACATAACCTCCCTTGGGAAGATATTATTTTAGTGGGACCCACCCAAAGTTTAACACCTCTTGCAATCAAAGAGGTGGGGCCCACATAGGCTTTAAACCCCCTTAAACCCCCAATTAAGTGGATAGCCTCTTCACCTTCCCCTCATTAAACTTGCAACTCCTTCACTTAATTAATTGTCACATTTTGAATTCTTTTGAATTCATGCCAATATTAAAATAATAGACAAAGCTATTATTTATTTTGGGTTGGAAACTCACTTTTGGTGGAGCCTTGGAGAAACTTGGAAGAATTGAGAGAACTTCATCCTCTCGATGAAGAACACGAAGAACGCCCCTCACCTCCGAAGAATGACAAACACCATCTTCTTCCTTCTTCAACCAGGGAAAGAAAGGGAAGCACCGCCACCCACAAAGTATGCCGATGATGTCATATCGACTCATCTTCTCTGACCTCTTCCTCCTCTGATATTGACGGAATGACATCCCTCTTTAGTGACTCTGTCATCGATCACCTAACTCTGGGTAGGGGGATTTGAGTTGTTTTATGTATGAGTTTTATTTCTGTTCTTCATCGATCAATTGATGGTTGAGATATACTGATTGTTATCAATGTAACGTGGAGGGCTCGGACCGCACGAACATGGCCTGACCCTCCCCCTTGTTTATTCTAGTTTGATGTGACGGAGGTAGAGCAACATGACTGGCATCGGACCGTCTGCAAAGGAACCGGCGACGCAAAGCCTTCAGGTCGCCAAGAGGGCACGACACCATCGTGCCACATGGAAGAAGAGCCACAACCATTATTGGCTGCGACGGAGGCGCACGGCGCCGTCGCGCCGCATCGTAGTGTAGAGTGGCTGGCCACTCGGGCCAGCCGGGTGGTGCAGGACCCCATCGGGTCCCGCATGTGATGGATTGGAGCCACCTGGCACCGGTTCGGTTCCACCTGAATGGTTCAACCATTCGAGTGCTAGGGGGTGCGCGCCTCCCCCCTAGACGCGGCTAGGGAAAGCCGTCGGGCTACCTTCGGTCGGGCTGCCCACGGCCGGGCTGCCCTCGGTCGGGCCCCCCTCGGGCTGGGCCTCCCCCTTGGGCCAGGCTACTTCCTCAGACCGGTTCAGACCCGCGGACCGGGTCGGTCCGACTGGGTCGGACTGGACCCGGACCCGTTTGGCCAGTTTACACATTTTCTCCCGTATCTTAGGCTATGGGTGTCCGATCGATAAACCTCCTATGGCGATGGAAATATTAAAGTGAGACGGTTCTTTTGGCATACCCCCCCCCCCCCCCCCTTGAGGTTTGGACACATTTAGGGTACAGTCGGGTTGGTTTGAACCTAAAATCCAATTGGGCCCCTCGAATGGAAATGTCAATAACTCACAGACCGGGCATCTGATCGACGTGTCGTCTATTGCGTTGAGACTCCTATGATGAGGCGGAACCTTGAGATACATCATTGTGATACTTCGTGATATTTGACATATCGACACTTGGCTTGAGGAGCGGACCATCCTAGAATCAAGCATACCTGAGCAGAACTTTGTGGCTGGTCATGCACTGTTGACTGTTCCTGGATCATGTGTTGGTCTGATAGTTCTGATGACTATTCCTGGATCATGTGTTGGTCCAACAGTTCTAAATTCTATACCTGGATCATGTGTTGGTCTGACAGAATAGTTGTACCTGGATCATTTGTTGGTCTGACAGCTCTATTGACTATTCCTGGATCATGTGTTGGTCTGACAGTCTTGACTTCTGTACCCGGATCATGTGTTGGTCTGACAGAATAGTTGGTCCTAGATCATGTGTTGGTTCGACATCTTAGATGACTTGGTGGCTATATCTAATCATCTGTACCTCTCTACAAAATTTGTATACATGTGTGATCTGAGTCAGTAACTCTTGTGTTACCTCATGATTGAGATGGGTGATTTGATAATCTTAGGTATATGTATGGTCTTATATCTAAGTGGGATTTTCTGATGATTTCATACATTGAGGTATATCATTATTGAGACCTTGAGGGTCTCGGGGTCCCTACTGAGTATCATTATACTCACCCTTGCACGGGCTGCACCTCGTTGTGTTGGATGCAGACGACGGATAGCACTGACGGAGGCCGAGAGCGCCAGGACTGGACGGTACCCGGAGGTGGACCTTATGACTAGTTGGTGCACAGAGGAGTCTGACGGACGTAGAGTGCTGAGGAGGCTATTTTTACCTACCCTTTAGGTAGGGTCCATGGTGTACGATCCAGGAGCTGCTTGTCACCTTCCAGCTGTTTTTTCATTTCCTTGTACTTTACAGTTGGGCTTGTATTTCTAGCCCTTTTTACTTTCCAGTACTTCTTCTATATATAGTTTTTACTTAGTTTTTTACTTCTAGTTGCATACTCTATTATGTGTATTTCAGTTTATTAAGGCAATGCCTTCCCAGTTTAGAGATTTACGCCTTTGTTTCTAGTCATCAGCCCCTGGCCTATGGAAGGCGGGCCTGGGGTAGTCACGATATGGGCCCCGGGGGACGGGTCATGAAAAATTGGTATTAGAGGAGTCAGTTCTACCACAGAACTTAGGAATCTGATATGTCTTACTATGTAGCAATAGTTTTAAGAGTTTCGAGTGTGGTTTTCAGTCCAGTTAGTCCAGTGTTGGTGCGGCGGCTGACGTATCCATACATCAGGACCCTAACCTTTGTTTTCGGACTCGGTACACGAAAACACGGATTGCGTGTGTGTTTCAAGGGTTTTCTTTGTGATATCTTTGAGTCAGATCACCAGGTATAACTTATTGACTGTGGCATAACTTTTTCTTTTCAGGATGCCTCCATAAAGACAGCCAGCCATGGTTCCGAGAGTTATACGAGATAGCAGCCCACCGAGCGACGAGGTCTCGGTACAGGGCCCTATCAAAGCAGAGGCACCAGTGGTACCACTACTCGTTGGGCCACCTATGCCACCAGCCCCAGCAGCAGATAGTTCACGTCGCCTGAGCGCGTTTCACGAGTTCTAGCACCAGATACCGCCCTGGTTCAGGGGAGAGACGGACCCGCAGGCAGCTGAGGATTGGCTAGAGGCTGTGCTGAGACTCTTTAGGCTAGTAGAGACACCATTCGAACTTATGGTGATCCTTACCATGAGTCTCCTTCAGGAAACAACAGGCAGATGGTGGAGCCTGATGCTTTAGGTTCATGACAAGGCGACACTATTCTGGGTAGACTTCGAGAGCCTGTTCCGGGCAGAGTTTGTCCTAGCCACCCTTTGAGCGGTGTAGATACAGGAGCTACTTCATCTGCAGCAGGGTAGCATGACAGTGGCATAGTACTCAACAAGTTTCACTAACCTCTTGCGCTACTCCACAGATATAATATGGGACCCATTATTTAGGTCCTGGACCTTTGAGAAGGGGATAAGGCGAGAGATCATAGCCTTGATGATCTCCCTCATCATCCTGACGCAGGCGGGGGTGTTGGAGTGTGCCCTCTTAGTGGAGAGTTTTCTTGTTGATCAGACACCAGCAGCAAGACCCACCAAAGGACATCACGTAGCAGAGTCTTCTACAGTTGGTAGCAGGCTGTTGTCGTAGAGGTCCAAGCGGACCAGACCATCTGGTGGACGACCTCAGGATACGGGTTTAGTTTTGTAGGGAACATGAGACAGATCCAGTCATGCAAGGAGTGAGCAATGCTACTCTTGCGGTGGGCAGGGTCACATGGATCGTGACTGTCCGACCCACTGTTTTAACAATCAACAGACAGTTGAGGGACCTCCCAGGTAGAGGTAGAGGTTCAATCGAGGCGGTCCATAGGGAGCAGGCGGACATGGCAGATGAGCTAGCCATGCAGGTGGTGGGGACAACGATTCGAGGTGTTACCACCACCACCACCAGGAGGTCCACCCCAACCATAGGGAGCAGGTCGAAATGGGAGATCTCAGCTCCAGGCAGCTGAGGCTTATGAACATGGCTCTCCAGAGATGATTTTAGGTATAATATATGTCTACTCCACCTTAGTTGTAGTTCTTATAGAAATAGGTTACAGTCATTCTTTCATAGCCACTGCCCTCGTTCGGAGCATGGAGATTCTGATGGAGTCGTTGTCTCGATCCTTACGGCTAGAGACTCTTACGGGAGCAGACTCAACAATTACGCACTGGTTCCAGCAGTGTGATATTACTCTAGGAGGCTAGAGCTCCGGCTGGGATCTCCTCATAGCGGCGTCGAGGCCTTACGACATCATCTTGGGTATGGACTAGTTATCTACCTTCCATGCTCAGATCAATTGTATTAGGCGCAAAGTGTGGTGTGTCCACATGGATGGGACTAGGTTCACCTTCACTGGTGAGAAGGGAACCTTTGCAACGCAGGACGGACTTACTTGGAGGAGGGTGCAGCTGATCACTCATCAGTTGGCTTGCCTTACTCTCAGAGCAGTTGATGTGGAGATTTCTACTTATCCTGTAGTGGTAGACCAGTATGCAGATGTTTTCCCCGACAATGTTCTAGGACTACCTCCTCACAGAGAGGTGGACATATACATTGATTTGTACCCCGGGACGGCACCGATATCTACTACAGCATATTGGATGGCTCTCGCTGATCTTCGCGAGATGCGGGTACAGCTAGAGGACTTGCAGGGGAAGGGATTCATCCGGCCCAGTGTTTCTCCCTGGCCAGCCCCGATTCTGTTCACCAAGAAGGCAGATAGGAGATTGAGGATTTGTGTCGACTACCGTCGCCGGAACCAGGTGACTGTGAAGAAAAAGTACCCACTCTCGAGGATTGATGACCTCTTTGATCAGCCAAAGGGAGCTTGGTGGTTCTCGAAGATAGACCTCAGATTAGGCTATCACCAGCTCAGAGTTCAAGATGAGGATGCGCAGAATATGGCCTTCCAGTGTCGTTACGGTCACTACGAGTTCTTGGTTATTCCCTTCAGCATAACCAATGCTCCAGAAGTGTTCATGAGTCTCATGAATAGGATCTTCCATCCTTACCTCGACCGCTTTGTCGTAGTCTTTATCGATGAAATTCTGGTTTACTCGACTACTGAGGAGGAACATGCCTACCATTTGCAGGTAGTACTGGACACACTCCCAGAGCACCAGATTTATGGTAAGCTCTCGAAGAACTAGTTTTGGATTCGAGAGGTTCACTTCTTGGGACACGTCATCTCAGAGGCTGGTGTTGTAGTAGATACAACATTGATTGAGGCGGTACTTTCTTGGGAACCACCTAGGAGTGTGAGGAGGAATGAAGTTTCCTGGGCTTGGCTGGATAATACCGGAGGTTCATTCCATAATTCTCCAGAGCTGCAGCACAACTATCATCCTTGAAGAAGAAGGGGAAACCCTTCGTGTGGTCAGAGAGATACCAGCAGAGCTTTCATGAGCTGAGGCAGAGGCTAACTAGTGCCCCCATCTTGAGACTCATAGAGGAATTCATAGGGTATGTAGTTTACTGAGATGCATTAGGGACTAGACTTGGGTGTTTCTTGATGTAGGAGCGAGCAGTGATCACGTATGGTTCTCGGCAGATGAGACAGCATGAGCAGAACTATGCTACCCATGAACTAGAGTTAGTGGTAGTGGTCTTCTCCTTGAAGATGTGGAGACACTATTTGATGGGCGAACATTTTATTGTGTACTCTGATCACAAGAATCTCAGGTATATATTCTCTCATAAGAACCTAAATATGAGATAGCAGTGATGGCTTGAGTTCCTCTAGGACTATGAATTTGAGATAGTCTATACTCCTATGAAGGGGAACATTGTTGCGGATGCGCACAGTAGGAGGACTGGTATACAGCTGCTAGGAGAGGCGACAGAGCAGCTGGCTGCCTTACAGATATCCTTTGGGGATAGGGATGGAGCATCCTTTCTACAGTCCCTTACAGTCACTCCTCCACTTATTCAGCGAGTCAGGGAGGCACAACATGGGGACGCTGACTGTGAGACGCGACGTACTTAGATATCCACAGGGCGGGCACCTGATGGATTTTAAGAAGGTGGGGAGTACGTAATTCTCTACAGAGGATATACTATTGTGCCAGTGTCACTTCAGGAGGAGGTGTTGAGGGATTTCCACATTTCCCCTCTAGCGATACATCCAGGAGTGGTGAAGATGTATTAGGACCTCAGATGACATCACTGGTGGCCAGGTATGAAAAATGTTGTAGCATAGTTGGTCTCACGATGCCTCACTTGTCAGTAAGTGAAGGTAGAGCACCAGGTACCAGCAGGCTTGGTACAGCCCTTAGAGGTCCCAGAGTGGAAGTGGGATGGGATATCCATGGAATTCATGACGGGTTTTCCATGTACAATCAGGAGTCACGATTTGATATGGGTGATCATTGATAGACTCACCAAGTCGACCCACTTCCTACCGATCAGAGAGTAGGGCTCAGTAGAGAGAATGGGGCGCCTCTATGTACAAGAGATTGTGCATTTACATTGGGTAACTTCTTCTATTGTCTCTGATCATGATGCACACTTTACTTCCTGGCTATGGAAGGGGTTACAGGAAGCTTTCAGGACACAGCTTCGTCTGAGCACTGCCTTCCATCCTCAGATGGATGGCCAGACCGAGTGGACCATCCAGACCCTTGGGGACATGCTCCATGCTTGTTTCCTTGACTTTGGTCGTAGCTGGGAGGACCACTTACTTTTGGTATAGTTTTCCTACAGCAACATCTATCACTCTACCATTGGTATGGCACCTTTCGAGGTGTTGTATGGTCGACCCTACAGATTTACATTGTGCTGGACAGGCCCAGGGGAGTTGGCACTAGTGGGACCAGAGATGGTGTGAGCTACCACCGAGAAGGTGCAGATCATCCAGGATCAGATGAAGACTTCACAAAGAAGGAAGAAGTCCTATGCTGATAGGAGATGGAGGCCTTTAGAGTTCTAGGATGGTTTCCACGTCTTTCTACGGGTCTCACCTCGATGAGGTCTATGGAGATTTGGCCGATGCGGCAAGTTATCTCTGAGATTCATCAGACCTTTCCAGGTCCTCAACAAAGTAGGCGAGGTGGCTTATCGCTTAGCTCTTCCACCTCAGTTGCACCAGGTGCACGACGTCTTCCACGTATCTCAGCTAAGGAGATATGTGCATGAACCGTCCTACATCATTGAACATGGAGAGCTGGACATCAATGACTAGGAGACTTTCACGGAGGTTCCAGTGGAGATTGAGGATCGATAGGAGCGGGTCCTCTTTGGATGGTCGATACATCTGGTGCATGTTCGTTGGCAGCACGGGAACCTCCAGGAGAGCACATGGGAGCAGGAGGCTTAGATGCATGCTCAGTACCCCCATTTGTTTCCTTAGTTCGATTTGTAGCTTATGGGGACGTAAATCCCTAAGGTGAGGAGAATGTAAAGACCCATAAATTCTGTGAAATTTTTTTTAAAATTCATGGGATTTTTACGAGTCTGTGAAAATTTAAAGCGCTTGATTCCAAGGCCCGGTGTGCCTAGAATCAATTTTTGAAGTTTTGTTCGGGTACGTTCAGTAAAAGTATGAGCGGGTTTTATAACTTTTGAACCGGTGCTCGGAATTGGAATCTGAGGGCACCGTTGAACTCACAGTGCCGGTATTCGCTTAAGAAGACCTTCACCGTAGTTGCATTCTAACGAGAATGGAAGTTAATTTTTGGGGTTTTTAAATAAAAATAAGTGTAACTTATTTTTATTTGTTTGGTGGTTAAAACCTCCAAGTAGAGGTTAGAGGTGGGGCCCACCCACACATAACATCCCTTGGGAGGATATTATTTTAGTGGGACCCACCCTAATTTTAACACCTCTTGAAATCAAAGAGTTGGGGCCCACATGGGCTTTAAACCCCCTTAAACCCCCAATTAAGTAGAGAGTCGCTTCACCTTCCCCTCATTAAAGTGCCAACTCCTTCACTTAATTAATTGGAACATTTTGAATTCTTTTGAATTCATTCCAATATTAAAATAATAGACAAAGATATTATTTATTTTGGGTTGGAAACTCTCTTTTGGTGGAGCCTTGGAGAAACTTGGAAGAATTCAGAGAACTTCATCCTCTCGATGAAGAACACGAAGAGCGCCCCTCACCTCCAAAGAACGACGAACACCATCTTATTCCTTCTTCAACCGGGGCAATAAAGGGAAGCACCGATGCCCATGAAGTACGCCGACGACCTCATCTCAACTTGTCTTCTCCGACCTCTTCCTCCTCCGACATTGACGGAATGACGTCCGCCTTCCGCGACTCCATCATCGATCCCTGAACTCGAGGTAGGGGGATTTTAGTTATTTTATGTATGAGTTTTATTTCTGTTCTTCATCGATCAATTTATGGTTGAGATATGCCGATAGTTATCAACATAACATGGAGGGATCGGACCGCACGAACACGGCCCAACCCTCCCCCTTGTTTGTTCTCATTTTATGCGACAGAGGTGGAACAATGCGACTGGAGTGGGACCGGCCACGAAGGAACCGGCGGCGCAAAGCCGCTGGGTCGCCAAGAGGGTGGGGCACCGCCGTGCCGCGCGAAAGGAGAGTCGCAGCCGCGGCGGGCCACATCACCATCACGCCGCATAGAGGCCAGCAGAGGGCCGCGGCCAGGGCGGGCCACGGTAGAGGGAAAAGGTGCCAATGTGTGGCGCCGTGGCGTGGAGCGGCTGGCCGCTCGGGCCAGCCGAGAGGGGCGAGACCCCGTTGGGTCCCGCGTGTGCTGGACCGGAGCCACCTGGCACCGGTTCGGTTCTACCCGAATGGTTCAATTGTTCGGGTGCCTGGGGGTGCGCACCTACCCCCCTGGGCGCGGCTAGGGCAGGCCACCGGGCCGCCTTCGGTCGGGCCACCCACGGTCGGGCCGCCCTCGGTCGGGCCGCCCTCGGCAAGGCCGCCCTCGGTCGGGCCACCATCGGCTGGGCCGCTACCTCAGGCCAGGCTGCTTCTCCAGACCGGTTCAGACCCACAAACTGGGTCGGGCCGGGTCGGCCCGACTGGGTCGGACCGGACCCAGACCTGTTTGGTCGTTTTACACCTTTTCGCCCATATCTTGGGCTACTGGTGTCCGATCGATGAATCGCCTATGGCGATGGAAATCGTATAGCAAGACGGTTCTTTTGGCATACCCCCTTGAGGTTTGGACATAGTTAGGGTACGATCAGGTTAGTTTGAACCTAAAATCCAACCAGGCCCCTCGAACGGAAATGCCAATAACTCACAGATTGGGGGTCCGATCGACACGTTTTCTATTGCATTGAGACCTCTATGACGAGACAGACCCTTGAGATACTTCATCATGATACTTCATGACAGTTTACATATTGATACTTGGCTTGAGGAGCGGACCCTCCCAGAATCAGGCATACCTGAGCAGAACTCTGTGGCTGGCCTTGCACTGTTGACTGTTCCTGGATCATGTGTTGGTCCGACAGTTACGATGACTGGTTATGGATCATGTGTTGGTACAACAGTTATAACTTATGTACCTTGATCATGTGTTGATCCGACAAAATAGATGGACCTGGGTCATGTGTTTGTCCGACAACTCTAACGACTGTTCGTGGATCATGTGTTGGTCCGACAGTCTTGACTTCTGTACCTGGATCATGTGTTGGTCCGACAGAATAGTTGGTCCTGGATCATGTGTTGGTCCAACAGCTTAGATGACTCAGTGGATATATCTGATCATATGTACCTATCTACAAAATTTTTATACCTGTGTGAGCTGAGTCAGTAACTCTTGTGTTACCTCATGATTGATATGGGTCATTTGATAAATTTAGGTATATGTATGGGCATATACCTAAGTTGGATTTTCGGTTGATTTAATACTTTTTGGTATATCCTTGTAGATACCTTGAGGGTCTCGGGGTCCCTACTAAGTATCATTATACTCACCCCTGCATGGATTATGCCTGCACCTCGTTGTGTTGGATGCAGATGACGGACAGCACTGACGGAGGCCAAGAGCGCCAGGACTGGACGGTACCCTAAGGTGGACCTTACAAAGAGTCAGTGCACAGAGGAGTTTGACGGATGTAGAGCGCTGAGGAGGTTATCTATACCTACCCTTCAGGTAGGATCTGTGGTGGACGATCCAGGAGTTACTTGTCACTTTCCAGCTATTTCGTCTTTTCCTTGTACTTTACAGTTGGGCTTGTATTTCCGGCCCCTTTTACTTTCCAGCACTTCTTCTGTATACAGTTTTTACTTAGTGTTTTACATCTAGTTGCGTACTCTGTTGTGTGTGTTTCAGTTTATAAAGGCAATGCCTTCCCAGTTTAGGGATTTACGCCTTTGTTTCTAGTCTCCAGCCCCTGGCCTATGGAAGGTGGGCCTGGTCTAGTTACAATACGAGCCCTAGAGGACGGGTTGTGACATTGGAGACCCACACTTTATCCCCTATATTCATGAGGCATGAGTATTGGATGTCTCTATCTATGTTAACATATGTCACTCTGACGAACACCAGGGAATTGGTCTTTTGGATTTGTGACCAAAATCCTACAGTCTGAGAAAGAATGTCCTTGAAGATGATAGTGCTATAAAAATATAATCAGAATGGAATAATAAAATTATTTCCAGGAAGAAATGTTAGGGCTAGTAAGGTGAAAGATAGTGGTAGCCAAGGAAGACAGATCCACATAAGAGATGTTGGTGAGTCTCGACCTATGTGTATTCATGCGACCATCCAAATAATAAAAATCTCTATCACTAATAGCATCACAATTCCCTCATCCAAGATCTTATGCGGAAATAGAGACCTCCCCTCACAGACGAGATGATGACGGAGTGACCTTCCCTGACATACGAGATCTTTCAAAAATGTGGAGGTGTGTATGACACTTAAAATAGGGATTGGACATGCTTATCAAAAATATTCATTTTCCTGGGACAATATAATAAAATGTTCAATATTTTAACCAAAATACCCCTCCCTATTTAATATATAAATTCCCTTCCTCATAGCTTTCCTCATCACATCCTAAACACATTCTACTTCCAATGATCTACCCATATTCTTATATATAAACCCCTATAGATGTTTATATGGCAGTGGTCTAGATAAATGACCATCCTCTAAAGGCTCTACTCTCAATCCAATAGAGGCGAGTTATTGAAAAAAGTATTGGTACTCAAGTTTCTAATTCCTTTACTATCTAAAATCATTTTCTAAATAAACTCTTATAAATATTCTCTTATTTTTATATAATTATTATATTTTCATATTATAAACCTCCCTCTAACCACTATTATTTATGATATATTTCCCACTCCTCTCATCAAAAGCATTTTCATATTTTGTTTTATCGAAATATGAGTTTAAAAAAATTGTATCGTTTCTTGTAAATTCTCTTATTAACCCAATCAATAACATAATTAATTATAGTCCTTGAAGTTAAAACCTATGAAGTTAATAAGGGAATCTTAATTAATATCTATCTTGCATTAAAATCTTCATGTAAATTAACTCAATTTATTTTCAAAGATTTTTTATTATAAAATTTTGTAAATAAAATATTTTTATCTCATTTTGAATATTATTTTTGAAGGTGGATTATTTCTATAATTTTACAACAATGTCACAAAAAGGAAAGAAAACTATTTACAGTATTTCTATTCCTTTTCATCTCTATTCTTAAATAATTGTTTTACTAGTAATTAATTATATTATATTTCATTTTCATACTTTATTTTTAAAAATATCACATTTTCTTGAAATAAAGCATACATTTAAATTCTACCTTGAAAATGAAAATTTCCTTATTTAATTCTATAGTAATTAAAAAAATGCATTTATTTAATTAAATATTATATAATTTTTATCTTTCTCTTAAGTTTTTTTCATATATGTCAATATTATTTTATATTCTAGAAATTTGACTATTTATATAGTTGTATTTTCTCAAATCTCGCATGTTTAAATAAGAAATAATATATCAAAATAACTGTCTAATTTAGTATCCTAGTTCCTATGTGTATACAATGTATTGGAACTGAAATATATATAAGAGAAATGATTTACCGCTTCCTTTTTAATGACTTATTATTTTCTATTCTTGAATATATCCTTTTTTTCAATACCTTTCTTTAGTGAATGAAATTTACTTCTATCTTTTGGTTGATTGGAATTCACTAAGAAAACCACATCATTCGAATGACTAGAAAATTACTATCTTGTACATATAAAAAATATTCTATACATAGTGAATAAACAATACTTCATTATCTTTATTTAATAGTTTTTACCTATATAGTTGCCTTATTTTAATATATGATTGTTTTATTTTTAGATATTTATCATGATATGTTTTTGATGGATTTATCATGGATTCTTTATTTGGATGTGACCCATATGTATGGAAATGTCATTATGATGATGGGCGGTATATGAGTTATATATCTCTCATGTGCATTAAGTAAAACATTAAATCAAAAGAGATAAATATGTTTATGTGACTAGGGAGTAATCCCAATAAATTGTGATTTTTAAAATAGAGAGTAAATATAACACCCTAAAATTTTAATTTAAAATAATAATATGCGAGATAACTTTTTTAGCATGCAACATCAAGTTTTAAGTGAATTGCAATATACTATAAAAATATATTTATTTAAATGTGGTCATTATAACCTAGGCCTTAAATTAGAAGGTATGAATAGTAATAAACACATTATAAATAATATTTATAAAGGTTTTATATATTTAAAATGTATTAATTAATTCATTATAAATAAGTATTTAATTTTCAGTAAAATCATTTTATGCTTCAAAAATATATTTTCTTCAAAAAATAATTTTTATTACTTTTTGTGAGTGAATATTATAATTAATTTCTAAAACTTTCAAAAAATGAATTTTATAAAATATATATCATGTTTTAATTCATAATGTAAAAAATTATATTAGGGTGTAATTTTGAGATTTTTTTGAATGGATTAATTTTTTAGTGAATAGTGAACAATAACGATTTTATAGAAAATTGTCTTTTCCATTCAAGTATTTACAAAGTATTGTTTTATTTTAAATTGTTTTTAAAAAAATCATTAGTTCCTTATAATTAAAAATAATAAAATTAATTTCAGTTAAATCTAAATTATTCTAAATTTTTATATAAAAATATTTTTATAGTTAAAAATTCATTTTCCAGGAAAACTGTTTTTCATCACGTTTTTTCAGATTATTTTAAAAGTAATTTAGGACACTTATAGTTATTTATTTTCATAAAATGAATTAAATATTTGGAATTAGCATGTTCAAGTTTGGTAAATAATTCAACTTTATTTTTTGTCATTATATATAATGATCGTGGTAAATATTTATGCCATCAGTAAGGGTAAGTCGGATAATTAAGGTTAACAATAATGCGATAAGGCTTTAAAAATTGATATAACACCTACCTTATTTTTTATTGGATGAGTTAGTTAGAATATCTGCATCTAATATTCAAATATATTAAAACTTGGTGTCATTTGTAGTTGAAAATGATCTTAATATTATTTGAAGTAAAGAATAAATCCAAAAATGCCACTCTCTTTGTTTTAATAACTCTAATATTTTTCATATGGATAAAATGAGGTTATGTTTGTTTATAAATGGTTATTTTAAATTTTAAATAATTTTTTTATTATGATAATTTATTTTTATTTTTAGTGAGAGAATAATTTCCTTAAATGTTTATGCAACTTTGACATAGTGCAGGTGCAAGGAGTAGAAAAATCAAGTGAAATATTTTAAAAGCTTAAAATGTAATATTTTTTGGGTGAGTTATGGTGTTCCACAAATTTTTTGGATAAATATAATTTATTATTGATGTGTTAAAATTTTATATTCAAATTACATTAATGTTTTGATATTTTTTAAAGTCAAATTATGTAAATAGTCTCGAAAATGATTTTAATGGTATTTTATGTTAAATAATATTTTATTAAATGATAAAAATATTATATTTGGATAATTTAATGGGGTATGGTATATAATTTTAACCATTTTTCACTTATGGTTCACTTTTCCTTTTATAGTAACTTTCTTTTCCCCTAATGAGTAAAAAAAATTATATTGTGGTGATCATCAAAAGGGTTAACAGAGGGTTAAAACTAAGAGATATGGGTTAAAAAATCATCTAAACTTGTCTAAATTTTATTGGATGGGTGTATTTAGACTTTTATCCATCCTATATTCTAAATATATCATTTCATATCCACTTTAATATGAAAATTGATTTATATTAACTTAATACTTTAACTAATTCCAAGGGTTCTTGTCTCCTCTCATATATAAGGACACTGCCTCTCTTATATACCTCACACTTCTTGAGCCACTTACTTGAATAAACCCTACCAAAAAATCTTCTTAACTTAATTTTATAAATTATATAGTTTTTGGTACTCTTAAAATACCATCCCTAAGGTCCTTGAGGAGAGATCCAAAGGAGGTTATTTAAGAGAAGGTAATCATCTTAATCAAGCATTTTTATTTTACTTATTCTTACACCTCCTTAAATTCTATCATAAACATTCCAATATAATAACATTAGTATCTCTGTTATACTGATATTTTATTATGTTAATGTAATAACCATATTCATCTCCTTTTTCATCATATGTGGAATGAAAACATCGTTCATGTGTACGTGTGGACTACCACCTCCACGAAGCGATGTATTTTTTTAATCACCACCTCTCATTGATTTTTATAAGGATTTATAATATATATATATATATATATATTAATAACATAATTATCATTCTATAAAGATAATATATCTTTTATTTTTATACCCTTCCATTTTTTGGAAAATGGTAATGCCGTTCGTGCATATTTGTGGATTACCACATCCACAAATCGATGTGTTTCATTTTTCATGTACTCCTTTAATGGATGGTTATAATGTTTTATTTAATGTATAAAAATTATAATTATTCCATAATTATTATTCTTTATATTATTTAACAATGGCATCTTTAACCATGCTCAACCCACCGAAGTCATTTTGCAATTACAAACTGAACTTCCTCAAAACACCCAACGTGAACTTAACCGATTAAGTAACTAAATATGTCATTGAAATAAATGAAATAAATGGTTTAATGATATGGTATTAAATCTTTAAAATTTTCTTAAACAATTAAATACTTAATATAATTTTATTATACATGATTTAAGGGATGTACATAGTAAGTTTGGACTCGAGGTAAAGGATTTCTGAACTTAATTTCCATTCATTAGACTATACTTGTACTTCATTTATAATGTTATGCCAAGATTATGTGTGAAATGGAAATTAATTTTATTATGTTGTATATCAATTTATTTTTTTGGTTTTAAATTTTTTACACATAATCACTTCATTGATTAAATTTTAACTTCAATGATACGATCTTTTTAAGGATTATTTGTCTCAATATTGTTTTTTGAGACATATATTGTATTGTGCACCTAATTCCTTATATAAGTTGTATATTCCACCAATAGAGATACTATATCCTGAATTAATCTTTCATCATGATATTTAAAGTTCCTTTGATGTTCTATATTTCATGAGATATTGATGCAAATGTTAGAAAAGTTACAAGGGTTTTCATGGTCTCAATTTTAATTCATTAAGATGTAATTCATGTTATGTGTCGTGATTTATATTATATAGAATATTTCTTTTCCCATGAATGTGTTTTAACTTATTCTTTCATGTAAATTATGGGTTTTATAGAATCATGTTATGTTCCTTCATTCAATGGATTTTTTATTCAAGTATTATCCAAGTTGCAAGGGATTCTAGTCTCAAAATTCCTTCTTTGAGACATGTTTTGATTGATACACTTATATTAATTTATACGGTGTTGAACAAACCAATGGATGTGTGGCTTGGTTTGTGAAATATTAAAGATACAATAGTTATTGGTGAGTTTTGGTTGTTGTATTTGTTTACAAACTTACTTGAGGAACTCATGATTCTGATTGCACTTGATCTAGTTTGTATGTAGTTACATGTCATGGAAGGAAGTTTCATGATGCAAGTAAGTGTTTTTTGAGAAGGGGTGGACATTAGTTGAATCGTTTATTTTTGATTTATTAGTGAATTATGGATCCACATAGCCAAATTTTTAAAGGGTTGATCCACATATCTGATTTGGTGAAGTGAGATTCACGTAGCCATTTTTTTCTATATAGGTGATTAATGTAGCCATTCCTGCTATGTAGGAAAATCACATAGCCAATTTAGCCATGTAACTAAATGAATCACATATCCAAATGATCTATGTATCCTATTTTGGAATTCACCTAGTCATTTTTAGTGATTTAGTCGATTTTTTCAATTAGAATAATGGTCTAAGTATCCGAATTTCCACAGATGAGTTTCACGAAGTTGGTTGCTACATAGGAATTTTAAGAAGAATTCATGTAGTTGATTTGAGAATTCATGTAGATTATTTTATACATAACCCATTAAGAATCACATGGCCAATTTTTTATGTAGTTTTTTGTTCTTCATGTAGATGAATCAGAGTCTTCACTACATCTAGGTTGATTTTCTGTAGGTTTTTAGAATTAAAGTATTCAGAAGTGGTTTTATTTTGATGTTGCATGGATGGTTCTGAATGACTTTGTAATCATAGGCTATAGTTTTTAAATCCATAACAGATATTCGGTTGTTGAATATAGTTATAGATATTGCAGGGCTATTATGATTATTTTTCTCTTTCTTCATCGAAGTGATTAATGTAGTGGAATATTTTGATGAGGTAATATGAAAAGAAAGAGGTTGATAAAAGAGGAGTTTTGAGTTGAAGTCGAATCTTCAGCTATCAACATATGACGGAACTCATGTGTTTAGATGATTGAATCTGAGTCTGAGAATATGTGTGCAGTTCATTTCAAGATTGTACAGTGGTAAATTCCTTCTCATGTATTTTTGGAAGCTCATGGGAGTGGATCTTAAAATTCTATTATTGAAGAATCATCGATTATTTGGTGATATTATTCATTTTTTCAATCATATTTTGTATTGTTGTTTGAAGTGGTGATGTTTGGTATTACTCCTGACATATGTGTTGGGATATTACATGAATTCTTATAAGAGGATTTCACTTGGAGATATAGTGAAAAGAATATGTGGTTGTGGGGAATAACCATCTAGGACATGGAGTAGGATTCCACATTGGATCCAAACCTTGTAAAAATAGTGTGTTCCTTGCTCTTTCATTTTCTGCATGATCGTCATGAGGTTAAGTTTTTCTATTTGAGTGTATCACACTCTAACAATTCATAGAGGCTTATTTTGTTTAAAATAAATTATAAAAACCGCCCTCTACTAATTCAACCCCCTTTCTCAGTGGAGAAAACTGATCCTACTAGGAACTTAAAGTGTATGCACTAACTCTTAACGTATGATCTCATGACTATTTTTATATTCATTATATTTTATGTTCCCTATTATTTTCTTTCATTCAAATGGTTTTTTATTTTAAAAATTCTTAAAGGGTTTTTCCTTAAAAATGTTGTTTTGAAGTTTTTAAATACTTTTAACCAAACTCTTTCTCTACATTCTTTATATTATTTCAATATATTTTTGTGAGTATAAATTATTTCATAAATTTATTTTCAATAATATTTGACCTTCCTTTAAAAGGTTTTAAAGTAAACTTCTTAAATTTTTTCACATGGGTAACTTCTGACTCTCTTTACAAGAGTTTAAAAAGAATCTTTATTTTTAACGTTTACAACATGAACGAATTTTCCCACCATCATGACCATTATTTTATATTATGGTTATTTTACAATTTTCCATGGTTATTTTAAAAGAAAATATTTTACCCAATATTATGGAAATTTTTATAAAAATTTATCAAAAGAAAAGGATATTTTTTTCATTTTCAAATAAATGTATTAAATGTTCTTTTAAATTTATTTTTCATCTATGGAAATATCCTTTATTTTCTTTCTTTTTATTCCATATAGATATGTTCTTAATACCATCCTTATTATTTTTATGGATGGATTGTGATTATTTTAATGTAATTTTCATGGAACTCATTTCTTTTATAGAGGTTTATCAAAATAAAAAGAAATTATAGCTGTTTTCAAGGGTTTTATAATAAACAGTGCAAGATTTTAAATGTTTTGTTCATTCTATGGTACTTGGAAATATGTATGGATGATTTATGGGTTATTTTTTTATAAATAAAGGATGGGTTGGTCTATCATATCCCTGCAATGCATTGAGTAAAGTGATGAGGTAAATTGTTGTAAGTTACTCCAAAGAGATGATGAAGTTAACTATTATAAGTTACACCTTAGAGATGAAAAATTTTTCTAAATATGAGTAGATCATAAGAGATAATGGATTTAACTACTAGAAATTACTCTTAAGAGTATATTGGAATTATCCTATTTAGGTGATTCTATTATGAATTTTTGATGTTCCAAGATACCTGCACAGTTTTTCAATGTATGTTATGAGTTCTAATGGATCCTTTTCTCAAGGATTACTTTCACATGGATCATTATCATTGAATTATTTGATTCTTGTCTTATGTAAAATCTTTATTCCATGTATCATGATTTGTGATCGACATTTTTATGGGTATTAATTCTCTTATGTTATGCCCATACACTTTGATTATGTCATTATACCCTTATTCTCATCTTATTCCCACTCATTATATTCAATTATTAATTATTATATTTACCATTATTGAGTTTTTTATTTTGGACTTATTATGTTTTCTATTTCCCCATGTTAAGAAGAATTATGTTAAATAAATTATGTTTATAAATGTTTTATGTGTGAATAATTTTATGGGATATTTTGAAGACTTATTATGAAATAAGAAAAGTTGGGTATAGTAAAAAAAATGGTCACCTAAAGACATTGATATTTTTATGTAAGAGTTTTTCCTAATTCTCTAAAACTCTAAACCTAAAAGGTCCTTAGGTAAGTAAGATATCCAATATTTTTTGTTTGATGTTGTTTGTTTTGGATGACTAAAATTGAGTCGCATTTATCGATATCAAATCCAGAAATGTAAAGATTGTGTTTCTAGAGCCGGATATGGGATTTTAGGTTTGGGGATATTATAGTTGGTATCAGAGCAATTTTTTGATAACTTTGGAGAATATAATGTTTTCATGTGAGGTTAACTTACGATTTATGGATACTAACATGGGTTTATATGTTTATGATTGATGATATGTTCAATAGAGAATTTGTTTTTCTTTAATTTCATATGTGATTACACCTAAAGGTGATTTAAACATCTTACCAAGTTTTAGGAAGGATGCTCTATTGAGGCAATAATGATTTATTAGATATTGGGTCAACCTTTATGGCTGAAAAGTTATTTTTTCACAAGGTAATTTTTATTGTATAAACCGAGTAAACTACCCCTGTATAATATTTTACTTTTAGTTTTGTGTATATCTTGAGTTGGATGTTTTTTTATTTGATGTTCCTTGTTTGGTTATTTTATATTCATAAAAGGGTTTACTTCATTATGCATGGATCTCTAAGCACATGAGCCTCAACCCAGTTGGTGAGGTATCTTTAAGTGCATCCACAAGACCCAGGTTCAAAACCAGGAAAAGGCATATTTCCGGGGGGTACTGTAGTAGTACTGTAGCAGGAAATGTAGCAGAACTGTACAATGTGTGGTACTGTAGCAGGCACTGTACACTGTACAGGTACTGCAGCAGAACTGTACACTGTGCGGGTACTGGAGTAGGCACTGTAGCAGTTATTGTAGCAGGTATTATTTGGTACTGTAGCTGCTATAACTATTCACCTTAGGCCATCGGTTTGGGCTTAGAGTCCTTAAGGATTTTGGGCCACCCAAGCCTTTGGGTCAGTAGGAATTTCGGGCCACCTTTAAGTCCTTCAGGCTACCTCAAGGCCTTCGAGCCACATGCAGTTTCCCCAGACACAATACAAAAAAGGAGCAACCCCAGAAGAGGATTCCAAGTAGGTGTACTCACTAGAGTAGAACCAAATGGATTTGTTAGAATTATAGGGTATGGCCATGCCATCCGGACCAGCCTGTTCTTGCACAGGAAGCCTAGCCAGATGGCCACGCGAAGGTGGAGAGCTACTATCCTGATGCAGATGCTTGGGAGGGGCAGTTCCTTGTAGATAGTCTGGTTGAATTCCCTAAGACTTTTGGGTCATGTAATCTCCTAAGACTACAGGGCCATGTAATCTATGTGCCTATGGGCCTTGTAAGGGTTCCCCCTCATCCCTTGAAATGGGGGGTTATCAAAAATCAATAAAAATGAAGGCCTTCATGCCAATCGGGCATGGATCTCTAACATACTGAGTGGTCATTCCAAACCACTAGGTGGAAGCTCCCTATTGAATATTATTCTTTTGGGTGAAATTTTTTCCATTGGTTATTCTTTGAGGATATGTTTCTTGTCACTAGTGTGGGGATCTGGAACACCCCTTGTGTATATAATAAGCTGGCTCGAGTGCCCTAATCAAAGGTGGCCCTGAGTTTTTTCAAGACCATCACTACAATTCAATAATAATAAAAAAGGTATAATAATAATCATAATAAATGTAATAAATAATTTTCAATTTAATAATCTAAAACATGATTACAAAAAACACATTCTAATTTAAAAATATTTTTTGGAATATTTTGAACTATTTCACTACCTTAAATCTATAATGAGATTGATACTATACATTAAAACCTTATGAGTTTATGGAAACATTGAACAGTCTCTATCAACCATTACCATTTAATTAAGGAAGATTTTAAATTTTGGAAGAAATGACTTCAAAAAATTAGAAACATGAAAGATTAAACAAATAGATGAATAATACAAGATAATTAAATAATTAAATAGAATATTAAATATGAAATAAACACATAGAAGGTTACTAAGGATGAAATTAAAAATTATAATTTAATTATTCATGAGGTTAGAGGACATACGAAGTAGACCAGTACATGAGGTACGAGTTTGTTTCAAAATCAAAGATCATTTCAATTATTATTCATTAATATCATATCCTCCCTTTTTTGTCTCGTATCTAGGATCTAGAATATATTCATTATTATTTTACATTAACTTTTTATGTATTTACATTCTTCTTTTAACCCTCATGGATTTTTTTTATACATCACTTTTTCATAAAGAATTTTTCCTACTATTTGGTTCTTGTGGATATTTTCTCAATCACCCTTCATCCCCCTATATTCCTTTTTTAACTATTTATAACATGATTATATTATGTTATTTAAACTTTCATCTTATACATTACTAAGGGTATATTCTTACAAAAAATTACACCCTTCAATTTAGTTCCTTATGATAAAACCTAAGAAGTTTATCGAAGAATATTTTCTGATATTAATCTTCCTCTACATGATTCATCAACACTAACCACTTTTTTAAAATTTACCAATTATTGGAGACTTAATTATTTAAAAAAAATTAAAATAATTTTCATTACATTTTGATAATTTTTTTTGAATGTGACTTATGACACTAATTTTATAATAATGTCACTCAATGAAATGAAATATCTTTTCAATATTTCTCATTTATCTTCCACTCTATTCATACCAAGATTCTTCTTCAAATATATTATTTATATTATATGTTCTATTAATTTTTAATTTTTTGAAATATAATTCTTAGTAAAATAAACCATAGATTTTAGTTATTACTTAAAAATGAAATTTTATATATTTATTTCACTGTTGTATAAAAATAAACAATTATTTTCTTAAAAATTCTATAATTTCATATATTTCACTAATGATTTTTTCAGGTACACTAATATTATTTTATATTCAACCATTTTTATCGTTTCTTACATTTTATTTTTTTAATTGATATATTTTTCATCAAAGAATACATTTCTAAAATAATCCTCTTCTGATCTGTTATACAAGTTCCTATATATATATATATAGGGTGTTTAAAAAAATTATATAATTTCATGATTTCATGTTTTATCATTATTTTATTTTTCATTGTTTTCATTTCTTTTGAATTCAATCTATTATTCAGTTAAACATTTCATCTTTTCCCTGATCACATATCTCACTTATTTATGATCTATTTTTAATACTTATATGTCACATTGATTTTGTATTTCCACTTAATAAGAATTTAAGCACACTCTTATCATATCTTTCTATATTTCCCCATGTAATCACAGTTTACAATGAGATTTTTATCATATTATAAGGGGTTTATGATGAATAATTTCAAAAAAAATTATAGTTTGATGACGTAAAATGTACCTAGTTCCAAAAGAATTCAAAATTTTGATTGTGGGTGTTTTTAAGCTTCATGTTATTTGTAAAATGCATCTATATTTCACGCTATATTTAGAAGTGTGGACATATGGAACTTTAGTTAATATTGGTGAAGAGTTTGGTAATTTATGGAAATTATGATGAAAGAGAATTCAAATATAAATCCTTATATTGATAACCATTATCTATAGAGTACTACTTTTAGTATAACTTGTATTAACCTATTTGGAACAAATTTTTTCATACTTATATGTTGATACATATTATGATATTATCATAGTTTCCATTTAATATAACATTTGGGTTTTTTCAGGGTTTCTAAAAAATTTAGAAAGTAAGGATAAATGTTTATTAAAGAGTTAAATTTGTTAAGAAGAAATTTCATTAAGCAGGTTAGAATATAATGTCCCAAATTTTCAAATATTTTTTTATAAAATTTCTCCCTCAAATTTATACATGTAAATACTAAGTTAATTTAGTTTTTTAATGATATAAACCTTTAAAAGATTTGTTTTACTATTCCTTAATTATATTATATTTCATTTTCATACTTTATTTTTAAACATATGACATTTTCCTAAAATAAATAATACATTTACATTCTACCTTGAAAATGAAAATTTCCTTATTTAATTATATAATAATTAAAAAGGAATTTATTTAATAAAATATTTTATAATTTGTTATCTTTATCTTAAGTTTTTTTCATATATTTCAGTATTATTTTATATTCCATAAATTTGACTATTTATTCAGTTGTATTTTCTCAAATCTCACGTGTTTAAATATGAAATAATATATTAAAATAACTTTCTAATTTAGTATCCTAGTTCCTATGTATATAAAATATATTAGAACTAAAATATCTATGATAGAAATGATTTACCACTTCCTTTTTCATGACTTGTCATTTTCTATTCTTGAATATATCCTTTTTTTCAATAACTTTCTTTAGTGAATACAATGTACTTCTATCTTTTGGTTGATTGGAATTAACTAAGAAAACCACATCATTAGAATGACTAGAAAATTACTAAATTATACTTATAAATAATATTCTATATGTAGTGAATAAAAAATACTTCATTATATTTATTTAAGAGTGTTTACCTATATAGCTACCTTATTTTTATATATTCTAGTTTTATTTACACATATTTATCATGATATGTTGTTGATGGATTTATCATAGCTTATTTACATGTATGGGACCCATATTTATAGATATGTCATTATGATGATGGGTGGGATATGAATTATATATCTCCTATGTGCATTAGGTACAACGTTAAATCAAAAGAGATATATATGTTTATGAGACTAGGAAAGTAATCCCAATCCACTGTGATTTTTAAAACCGAGAGTAAATGTAACACCCTTAAAATTTAATTTAAAATAATATTATGCTTGATATCTTTTTTAGAAATCAACATCATGTTTTAAGAGAATTTCAACATACTATAAAAATATATTTATTTAGATGTGGTCATTATAACCTAGCTATTAAATTAGAAGGTATGAATAGTAATAAACACATTATGAATAATATGTATAAAGTTTTTATGTAATTAAAATGTATTAATTAATTCATAACCAATAAGTATTTAATGTTTAGTAAAATCATTTTATGCTTCAAAAATATATTTTCTTCAAAAAATGGTTTTTATTATTTTTTGTGAGTGAATATTATAATTAATTTATAACACTTTCAGAAATTGAATTTTATAAAATGGATATCATTTTTTAATTCATAATGTAAAAAATAATATTAGGGTGTAATTTTGAGATTTTTTTGAATGGATTAATTTCTTAGTGAATAGTGAATGATAACAATTTTATAGAAAATTGTATTTTCCATTCAAGTATTTACAAAGACCTATTTTATTTTAAATTGATTTAAAAAAATTCATTAGTTAATTATAATTAAAAATAATCAAATTAATTTCATTTAAATCTACATTGTTCTTAATTTTTATATAAAAACATTTTTATACTTAAAAATTCATTTTCCAGGAAAACTGTTTTTCATCACGTTTTGCGGGATTATTTTAAAAGTAATTTAAGCCACTTATAGGTATTGATTTTCATAAAAATAATTCAATATTTTGAATCAGAATTTTTAAATTTGTAAAATATGTCAACTTTATTTTTGGTCATTATGAATTGTGATTGTGGTAAATATTTATCCCATCAGTAAGGGTAAATGAGGTAATTAAGGTTAAAAATAATGTGATATGGATTTAAAATTCAATATAACAACTACATTATTTTTTATTGGATTATTTAGTTATAATATCCACATCCAATATTCAAATATATTGCAACTTAGTGTAATTCTTATTTGATAATGACCTTAATATTATTTGAAGTGAAGAATAAATCCAAAAATGCCACTCTCTTAGTTTTAATAACTCTAATATATTTTTCATACAAGGAGGTTGTGTTTGTTAATAACTATTTATTTGAAATTATAAATAATTTTTTTATTATGATAATTTATTTTTTATTTTTAGTGATAGAATAATTACCTTAAATGTCTATGAAACTTTAACACAGTGCGGGTGCATGGAGTAGAAAAATCAAGTAAATAATTTTAAAAACTTAAAAAGAAATATTTTTTGGGTGAGTTATGTTGTTCCACAAATTTTTTGGATAAATATAATGTATTATTGATGTGTTAAAAAATTATATGCAAATTACATTAATTTTTTGATATTTTTTTAAAGTCAGGTTATGAAAATAGTCCCGAAAATGACTTTAATGGTATTTTATATTAAATAATATTTTATTAAATGATAAAAATATTATATTTGGATAATTTAATGGGTTATGGTATATAATTTTAACCATTTTTCACTGATGGATCACCTTTACTTTTATAGTAACTTTCTTGTCCCCTATATCGTGGTGATCATCAAAAGGGTTAATATAGGGTTAAAACTAAGAGATAAGGGTTAAAACATCAGCTAAACTTGTCTAAATTTTATTGGATGAGTGTATTTAGGATTTTATCCATCATAGATTCTAAATATATCATTTCATATCCACTTTAACATGAAAATTAATTTATATTAATTTAATACTTTAACTAATTCCAAGGGTACCCGTCTCTACTCATATATAAGGACACCACATCTCCTATATTTCTCATACTTATTGAACCACTTATCTTCACAAAACCCTGCCAAAACAACTTATTAAATTAATTTTCTAAATTATATAGGTTTTTATACTCTTAAAATACCATCCCTATGGTCCTTGAGGAGAGATCCAAAGGAGGTTCTTTAAGAGAAGGTAATCATCTTAATCATGCATTTTCACTTTACTTATTCTTCCACCTCCTTCAATTATTTCCTAACCAATCAAATATAATAAAATTAGTATATCCCTTATAATAATATTTTATTATGTTAATTTAATAACCTTATTAATCTCCTTTTTCATCCTATGTGGAATGAAAACATCGTTCATATGTACGTGTGGACTACCACCTCCACAAAGCGTTGTGTTTTTTTCATCACTGCCTCTCATGGATGTTTATAAGGATGTATAATATATATATATATATATTAATAACATAATTATCATTCTATAAATATAATATATCATCTATTTTTATACCCTTTCATCTGTTGGAAAATGGTAACGTCATTTGTGCATATGTGTGGATTACCACCTCCACAAATTGATGTGTTTCATTTTTCGTGTAATCCTTTAATGGATGGTTATAAAATTTTATTTAATGTATAAAAATTATAATTAGTACATAATTATTATTCTGTATATTATGTAACCATGACATCTTTAACCATGGTCAATCCACCAAATTCATTTTTCAATTATGAACTGCACTTCCTCAAAACACCCAACGTGAACTTAACCGATTAAGTAACTAAATATGTAATTTAAATCAATGAAATAAATGGTTTAATGATATGGTATTAAAGCTATAAAATTTTCTTAAACAAGTAAATACTTACTATAATTTCATTATACAGGATTTAAAGGACATACATAGTAAGTCTGGACTCGAGGTAAGGGATTTCTTAACTTAATTTCCATTCATTGGAATATACTTGTACTTCATTGATGATATTATTACAATATTATGTGTGAAATGAAATTTGTTTTTATTATTGTTTATATCAAATTTTTTTTGGTTTTACAATTGTTTCACATAATCACTTCATTGATTAAATTTTAACTTCAGTGATACAATCTTTTTAAGGATTATTTGTCTCGATATTGTTTTTCATACATATCTTGTATTATACACCTAATTCCTTCTATAAGTTGTATATTCCACCTATTGAGATATTATATCATGAATTACTCTTACATAAGGATATTTAAAGTTCCTTTTAGGTTCTCTCTTTCATGAGATATTGATGCAAATGTTATAAAAGTCGTAAGGGTTTTCACAGTCTCAATTTTAATTCATTAATACGTAATTCATGTTATGTTCCATGATTTATATTATATGGAGTATTTATTGTCCCATGAATGTGTTTTAACATATTCTTTTATGTAAATAATGGGTTTTATATAATCATTTTATGTTCCTTTATTAAATGTATTTTTGATTCAAGTATTATCCAAGTTGTAAGGGTTTCTATTCTCAAAATTCCTTCTTTGAGACTTGTTTTGATTGATGCATTTATATTAATTTATGTGGAGTTGAAGAACCTCATGGATTTGTGGATTGGTTTTTGAAAACCTGATGATCCAATGGTTCTTGGTGAGTTTGGGGTGTTTTATTTGTTGACAACCTTACTTGAGGAACTCATAAGTCTGATGGCACTTGATCTAGTTTGTATATAGTTACATATCATGGAAGGAAGTTTCATGATGCAAGAAATTTTTTTTGAGAAGGTATGGAGGTTAGTTGAATCATTTTTGTTTGATTTATGAGTTAATTATGGATCCATGTAGCCAAATTTGTAAATGGTTGATCCACATAGCTGATTTGGTGGAGTGAGATTTACCTAGACATTTTTTCTATGTAGGTGATTAATGTATCCATTCCTGCTACATTGGAAAATCACATAGCCAATTCATCCATGTAACTGAATGAATCACATATCCAAATGATCTATGTAGACTATTTTGGAATTCACATAGTCTTTTTTAGTGATTTAGTTGAGTGTTTCAATTATAATAATGGTTTAAGTAGCTGAATATTCATAGATGAGTTTCACGAAGCCGATTGCTACATAGGAATTTTATGAAGAATTCATGTAGCTGATTTTCTACATAGCTAACTGGGAATTCATGTAGCATATTTTCTATGTAACCAATTAAGAATCACATAGCCAATTTTTTATGTAGTTTTATGTTCTTCATGTAGATGATTCAGAGTCTTCACTACATCTAGGTTGATTTTTTGTAGGTTTTTAGAATTAAAGTATTCAGAAGCGATTTTATTATGATATTGCATGGACGGTTCTGAATGCATTTGTAATCATAGGATATATTTTTTAAAGACATAATGGATATGAAATGGTTGAATATAGTTATAGAGATTGCAGGGATATTATGATTATGTGTCTCTTTCTTCGTCGAAGCGATTAATGTAGTGGAATCTTTTGATGAGGTAATATGAAAAGAAAGAGGTTGAGAAAAGAGGAGTTTGGAGCTACGGTTGAATCTCCAGCTATCAACAAATGATGGAACTCATGTTTTTAGATGATTGAATCTGAGTCTAAGAATATTTGTGCAGTGCATTTCAAGATTTTATTGTGGTAAATTCTTTCTCACCAATTTTTGGAGGCTCGTATGAGTGGATCTTCATCTTCTATTGACGAAGCAACCTAGTTTATTTGGTGATCTTTTTCATTTTTGTAATCATATTTTGTATTGCAGCGTGAAGTGGTGATATTGGGTGTGACTCCTGACATATGTGGTGGGATACCACATAAATGGTTGTGAGAGGATTTCACTTGGGGATATAGTGAAAATAATCTGTGGTTGGGGGGAATAACCATCCACGACATGGAGTAGGATTCCACATTGGATTCGAACCTTGTAAAAATAGTGTGTTCCTATTGGGAAAAAATCCCTCAAAGTATCATTGATTCATTTTTGAGGTGATTGTGTTTGTTGACAAAGTGGGTCTTCGTGTTGTGTTTGTTGACAAAGAATATTATGATGATCAATTTGTTGAAAAGGAGGTTTTCATGGTCAGTTGTTGAGTTCAATATATTTTGTTTAAAATCCTTTATTGGAAGAAGAAACTTGACAAAGGAATGGATGATCTGGAGGTGGTACAAAAAGAGCAGATACAAGGTGGCGCTATTTTCCAGTGTTTTCCAAATTTTTTGGCCTCAAAATAAATAAATGGAGAAAAGTTTTTTTGGAAAAGGGACTTGCGCACTGATGTATTGGAAGCTTGGAAAGTTGGGCGCCATATTTTTTTCAAGATCAGAACATCAAAATATGGCAATGGAAAGAGGGGTGCCCAAGTTTTGATTTGGTCACTCAAGGTGACTAGGGCGACCGAGACTAGGGAGGATGGACTTGCACGTCGGGAGGAGACTTGCGTGTCGGCGCTCAGGGTGTCCAAAATGCCTATAAATAGAGGTCCACCCCTCCTCATTTTTGACGGAGTTTAACACTTAGAGAAAATTAGAGCTCCAGTCGCACAGGTGGTTTGGGCGTGCAAGTGGTGGTGTGGGCGTGCAAGTATAAAGATATTTAGAAGTTGTGTGCCAATATTGGTTTGGTCGTAAAAGGGTGTGAGTTTCCCAAGTTCAGAGTTGAAGAAGGGGGTGTCGTGCAATTGGTTTGGTGACACTTGCGTGCTAGGCTTAGAGAAGCACGCCAAAGCATAGAGAAGCACGCTAGGTATTAGAGAAGCATGCCAAACATAGAGAAGCGCGCCGGTTATTCTAGGGTTGCACAAAAGTTGGAAGATTTAATGGTACATTTGTGGTAAATTTGTATTCATCAGTGGATGAATGTGGAACTTCAAAAGAGCATCTACATTTAGAGGAAGATGCATTAATTTTTGATAATGAAGAGACCTACATGTCTATAAACTATGAGTGGATCTTCTGAAGAAGCAGTGAGCTCACTTCAGCTGAGAGAGCAGTGAGTTCTCAAATTTTCAGTGGTTATAAACCAGGATGGATAGTGAGTCCACTTCAAAATTATAAACAGAAGTGCGCTTATAGTAGATTTGGTACATCGGCACATCGCCGGTGTATGCTCTTTGGACGTATCCTAGTGAGGGTGAACCAAGTGAAATTTGTGTGTCCTATGCATGCCTTAAGATTCTTTTATAATCTACAATGGGAAGGAGAGATAGAAGAGGTTTTTTTCTAACAACAAAACAAGATCAAAAAGGTGAAGTTGTTTTAATTTGTCAGACCCTGATTCACCCCACCCCCCCTCTTAGGGTATCTAGCCTAGTGGACCTAACAATTGGTATTAGAGAGAAAGGTTGATATCATTGTTTCTCTCTCAGATGGATGTCAACAATCACAAAGGGATTCCGATCTTTGATAGGAACAATTTTCAGCTATGGAAGAATCAGATTCAACACTACTTTCGATCTTTGGGAATGTATGTGTTCATAGTAGAAATGAATGGCATAATTATTGATATTAACAGTGGTGCATTATTGGAATTCGAGTGAAGATAATTAGATGCTGACGCTAAGGGAATAAATGATTTAGGGGTATACCTATACAATGTTATCTATACGAAGGTGATGTCATGAAAAACATCACATGCTATGTGGGAAAAGCTATTGAACATATATGAAGGAGATTCAAAGGTCAGAGAGGAAAAACTTCAAGTGTTTTGGAACAAGTATGAAGATCTGAGAATGAACCCAAATGAGTCTGTTGATGCATTATTTGACAAGGTAAATGTTGTAGTGGAAGACATGCGAGGTCTTTGAGAAGTTATTGATGACATAAATATTGTGAAGCGCATCTTGAAGAAACTCCCACCTTGGTTCAATCTGAAAGTTTCAGTTTTGGAAGATAAAGACCCAAAAAAGATAACATTGGATAACCTGCACAACACCCTTATTGCATATGAAATGAGAAATAATCATAACGATGTTGTGGAAAAGGGTAAATCCAAAGAGGTGGCATTCAAGGCCATGAAGAATCTCACCATTGAAGATTATTAGGAAGAAGAAGTGACAGATGAGGTGATGTTATTCCTTTCCTTAAATCTTCAAAGAAGAAAAGGAATGTTCAAAGGGAAACTTCCACTTTCTTGCTTTAAATGTGGAAAATTTAGTCACCTTGCTACAAGGTTCCCCAAGAAGTTTCAAGAAGATGAGGAGGATGAAATTGAAATTCCCAATAAGAAGACTTCAGCCTATGTGAAAAGCAAGAAACAATTAAAGAGAAATTTGTTTAATAAAAAGAATATTCTCTTACAAGAATGTGGTAGTTCAGATGAGTTTGAGGTTAAAGAGGTTGAAGAGATAGAGAACTGCACATATCAGGGAGAGAATACCATGGTGGATATTGTCGGTAGCTCTCAGAAAAAGGAAGAAACTGACACTAATAAAGAAGAAGAAGAAATTGAAGGAAGAGCCAACATGGAAGTTGAATTAGAAGAAACTCTTGAAGAGATAGATGTTTGGAGAGAAAAAACAAAGAAATCTAACAAGGTGGTACATGATGCCAAACTCTACATGAAACAGCAGGAAGAAGAGAAGTCCAAGTTGATAAAAGAAATTGAAAACCTTAAGTCTTCTAGGCTAGAGAGCTCAGAAAAGGTTTATGAATATAAACTCAAGGTTGAAGAACAGAAAAGGGATATCAATGGCTTGAATAACACAAGGAAATAACAAATCAATCGTATTGAATATCTTGAAAGAGAAGTTGTCAGTTTTTGGAAAAAGGTTAATGATCAAGAAAAAATCTTGACTCCAACTAGGTCATCAGGAAAACAGATCACTCAGAAAATCAAGAAGCTAAAAGTGGAGCATAGTGGTTAAGCAGAAAGGAAACACCAATTATGTTCAGATGCTAAGGCTGATGGGGGGCTTGATCGAAAACAAAAAGATGTGAAAATTGAAGTTAGACCATAAGTGTCCATTCTGAGATTGAAGGTTGATTTGGGCACAAATCAGAATCAGAATATTTAGAGATCCCAAGGGGAAACTAGCAGTGCAGAAGTGAAATGAAGGAATGCACCTTATATCAGGTGTTATTGTTGTGGAAATATGGAACATTCATAGTATGTGTGTTTCATATCCAAGAGATATATAAGGGCACAGAAACAGAGGTGACATCCAAATAGAGAACGGTTCTCTAGAACATATTTTGAAGGACACTGTTTTTTGTGCATAGGATTTGGGAACATGTCTTGATACTGTACATCAACCATACAGAGGAATGTGCCAAAGCATATTCAAAATTTTCACAAGCATAAGATCAATGAACCAACAGGTGAGTTGAAAATGAAAAATAGATTTGTAGATTTGCAAGATTAAGCATTTACATCATACTCTAATAAATATCAAAATTCTCAATCTCTGCCAAGTGTGAAGGCAAAAATATGGACCAAGAAGAAAAACGATGAGAAGACAGTTGTGGCAGAAATTTCCCTTAAAGCATCAGACTATTCTGGTGTGTGGATCCTTGACAGCAGTTTCACATCTCACATGATAGGTAATAAGGATCTTATTACAGGCGTAAAATATAATAAAGAAGAAATTTTCAAGTTTGGAAATGATGAAGGCCTAAAGATCATTGGCTCAGGAAAGGCCAGGTTTGGGGGGGGAAGAGATGAGACGTGCTGATGTCTTAGTAGTAGAAGGCCTCAGTCACAATTTTCTTAGCATCAGTCAATTATGTGACTCAGGACATTCTATAAGGTTTACTAAGAAGATGTGTATCATCAAAGGAAGATACGGGGCAGTGGTTCTACAAGGAAAAAGAACAAAGGTAAATCTCTACCTGGTAAGTGGAGAAGAAGATATGTGCTTTCTGTTCAGAGAGGAAGAAAATAAGTTGTGGCATAAATGACTTGGTCATCTATGCCAACCATCCCTAAAAGATCTGGTAAAGTGTGATGCAGCAAGAGACCTCCCTAAGTTATCACGTGATCATACTCACACGTGCGATGCATGCCAACAAGGGAAGATCATTAGAAATACGTATAAGGAAAAGGAAAAGAAGTCAACAAGAGTGCTCGAATTGGTGTATGATGATGTTTATGGGCCTATCACACCAAGAAAAATTAATGGAAAGAGGTACTATGTTCTTTTCATTGATGACTATAGCATAATTTCATGGGTATTTGTTATTTCCCATAAGTCTGATGTGTTTATCGGCTTAAAAAAGTACCGGAGGGAGTGTGAAAGGATGCTTGGACAGAAAATTCTGAAGTTTTGTACTGACAATGGTACAGAATTCACAAATAGTCATGTGGAATACTATCTTGAGAAACACTAGATAAGGCATCAATTTTCTTTAGTAAGAACCCCCTAATAGAATGGAGTGGTTGAAAGGAGAAATTGGATCATCAACAACATGTTTAGAATAATGCATATAGAAAAAGACCTACCAGAGAAATTTTGGATGGAAGCAGTATTAACATCGGTCTACATTTCTAAAAGTGATCTATTGTGTCTAAAGGAAGGAGAGACTTCGTATGAGATGTGGTACAGGAATAATCCAATGGTGAAGTACTTTCAAATCATTAGAAGTAAGTTATTTATACTCAGCAAAGAAAAACACGAGAAATTTGAGTCAAGCGAAGATGAGGGAATATTCATTGGCTACTCAAGAAAAAGAAAAGCATACAAATGATTTAAAAAAAGGCTGGGAAAAGTAGTTGAGAGAAATAATGTCACTGTGGTGGAGAATGAGGAGATCATTCAACAGCACAGTGAACAATTTCCTGATGAGAGTGATGAGGAGGAAATCAATTCAGGGGGAGCAGAAGTGGATGATGCTGATTTAGAAGAAGATACTGATGATGAGCATGAGGAAGTAAAATCTGTATCTACACAGAAGCCAAGTAGTTGAGCTGAAATTGAAAGGAATAATATCATTGGTGATCAGTCAGCTCCAGTTCAGACAAGAAGAATGAAATCACTACAGCAGACATCTTTCCTATCTCAGGTAGAGCCAAAATTCTTTGTTGATGTAGCCGAAGATGAAAACTAGCTTTAGGCAATGAATGAAGAGCTAGATTAGATAGATAAAAATCAGACGTGGGATATTGTTTCGAGGCCAACAGATAAGAATTTCATCATGACTAAATGGGTCTATCGCAACAAGATGAATAAAGATGGTATAGTTATTTGGAACAAAGCATGAATAGTGTGCAAAGGATACTACTAGATAGAGGGAATAGATGTTGATGATACATTTTCACCGATTATGAGGCTAGAGACAATCAGATTATTCCTAGCCGTTGTAGTGAAATGGAAGTTCATTGTTTTCTAGATGGACGTCAAATCTGTATTTTTGAATGGGGTTCTGGAAGAAGTGTATATCGAGAATCCAAATGGTTTTCTCATTCATGAGGATGAGAGCAAGGTTTTTTGGCTAAAGAAGACACTATATGGGTTGAAACAAGCACCAAGAGCATGGTACATGAGGTTTCATCAGTATTTGAAGAATCCCAGTTTCTAATGTGGTGGGGTTTATTACAATCTCTATTTCAACAACCATAGTAATCAAAGGATAATGGTGCTGGTTTATGTCAATGACATAATATTTGGTGGATCAGATTAATCTCAGTGCAAACAGTTTTCCAAATTCATGAAAAGTGTGTTCAAAATGTCAATGATTGGAGAGCTGACATTTTTCCTTGGTTTACAAGTGTCACAAGAAAGGAATGGCACATTCATTTCTCAATCCAAATATGCCAAGGAGGTTTTGAGAAGATTTTTAATGGAAAATTCCAAGGAGATAAAGACTCTGGTTGCTACCCAGATGAAATTACCGAAAGATGATAATGGAAAGGTAGTTAATATCACATAATACAAGAAGATTATTGGGAGTTTGTTGTACCTGATAGCGACGAGACCTGATATTTTTTTCACCACATTCCAGGAAGCACGATATTAATGTAATCCAAAGTAAATCCACATGATTTCAGTGAAAATAATACTTTGGTATATCAAGGGCATGGTGGATTTCATCTTGATATATAGTGATAAATCTCAGTCAGAGTTATTGGGATATACTGATGCAGATTGGGTCGGTTCAGCGGATGACAGGAAATCAACGTCAGGAGGTGCTTTATATCTTGGTGGATTGTGTATTTCTTGGCTAAGAAAGAAGAAATATTGCATTTCATTGAGCACCGTAGAAGCTGAGTATATTGTGGCCACTCAAGCTTTCACACAGTTGTGGATGAATCAGCAGCTTGATGACATGGGCGTTGAAGTGAAGTCTCCGATCAGAATCCAGTGTGATAACTCAAGTGCTATAAATCTCTTCCAAAATCTCATCTATCATTCAAGGACAAAGCACATTGAGATAAAGTATAATTTTATCAAGGAGAAGGTTGAGTAGGGAATCATGAAGTTGGAGTATGTGCCTACAGAACTACAGGTTGCAGAAAGTCTGACAAAGGCCTTACCCAAGGAAGCTCTTGAGAGACATCGACTGGCTCTGGGAGTTCAGCCGACTCCCTACACTTGAAAAAGTGTGGATGTGGGACCCCCCCCCCCTACCCCCTCTCCCCAAGGTATGGTATGTTTTTTCTCTACTATGCTAATCTGTGTTCTTTCTAATGTTGCAGACCACAAAGGAGTGACCTTTGGGTTCGTTGACAAAGGGGGAGAAATAGTGACTCCTCAAGGGGGAGAAATTGTGGCTAATGGAGGGAGAAAATGTCTTAGTCAAAGACATGGGGAGAAGATGACAGGTGGAGCAGTGAGATAGGAAGAGATAAATGAGATAGGGGGAGAGTATTAAATCTGACGATGCTATAAATGATCAATCAAAGACTAAATATCACAACAGCTGAGGATCATGATTAAAGCAGAAGAGTGACATTGGAATGGTGTTATAAGGTTTACAGTGGTTAACAATTGGTATCAGTTTGGAAATTGGTATCAGTTTGGTGTCAACAGTTGGTGTCATAAATGAAGTGATTCGTTGATGAACTTTTCATTTACTCTTGTTTCTCACACCGAGCATTTCTCATGTGGGATTAGAGTATGTGTTGAATGAATCCATGATCGCTATCTGAATCGCAAGAGGTGAATGGTAGATTAAGCGTTAATGGAGTATCATTTTATGAGAATACTTTTCAAAAAACCCAAAGGAGAAGATCATTGGGTAAAAATACCTCAAGGTATCATTGAGGCATTTTTTAAGTGATTGTGTTTGGTGAAAAAGTGGAAATCTGTGTTGTGTTTGTTGACAAAGCAGATTATGATGATCAATTTGTTAAAAAAGGGGGTTTCCATGATGAGTTATCAAGTTCAAGAGATGTTGTTTAAAATCCTTTATTGCTATAAGAACCTTGACAAAGGAATGGATGATATGGAGGTGGTACAAAAAGAGTAGATACAAGGTGGCATCGTTTTCCAGTGTTTTCCAAATTTTTGGGCCTCAAAATCGACAAATGGAGAAACGTGTTTTTGGAAAAGGGATTGGGTGCCGGTTTCTTGGAAGCTTAAAAAGTTGTGTGCCATATGTTTTTCAAGATCAGAACATCAAAATATGGAAAAGGAAAGAGGGGAGACCAAGTTTTGATTTGGGCATGCAAGGTGACTAGGGCAACCGAGACTAGGGCGGTTGGACTTACGCGTCAGGAGGAGACTTGTTTGTCGGTGATCAAGGTGTCCAAAATGCCTATAAATGGAATTCAACCCCTCCTCAGTTTTGAAGGAGTTCAACACTTAGTGAAAATTAGAGATTCAGTCGTATAGGTGGTTTGGGCGTGCAAGTGGTGGTGTGGGCATGCAAGTATAAAGATATTCAGAAGTTGCGCGCCAATTGATAGTTATGCACCAATATTGGTTTGGCCGTAAAAGTGTTTGATTCGCCCAAATTCGGAGTTGAAGAATGGGGTGTCGCGCAAGTGGTTTGGTGACACTTGCGCGCCAGGCTTGGAGAAGCGCACCAAAGCATAGAGAAGCATTCCAGGCATTAGATAAGTACACCAAGCATAGAGAAGCGCGCCGGTTATTCTAGGGCTACTTGAAAGTTTGAATATTTCTTGGTACATCCATGGTAAAGATTTATTCATCATTGGATGAAAGTGGAACTTCAACATAGCATCTACATTTAGAGGAAGGTGCATTCATTTTTGATAATGAAAAGACCTATAGGTCAATAAACTGTGAGTGGATCTTCTGAAGAAGCAATGAGCTCACTTCAGTTGAGAGAGCAGTGATTTCTCAAATTGTGAGTGGTTGTAAACTAGGAGGGACAGTGAGTCCACTTCAAACTTGTAAACAACAGTGCGCTTATAGTGGATTTGGTACATCGGCACATCGGCAGTGTATTCTCCTTGGACGTAGCCCAGTGAGGGTGAACCAAGTAAAATTGTTGTGTCTTGTGCGTGCTTTAAGATTCTTTTATACTCTGCAATGTGAAGGAGATAGAGAAGAGGGTTTTTTCTAAAAAAAGATCAAAAAGGGAAAGTTTTTTTAATTTTTCATACCCTGATTCACCCCCCCCCCTTAGGGTATCTAGCCTAGTGGACCTAAAAATTTCTTAATCTTTCATTTTATACATGATTAGTGTGAGGCTATGTTTTTCTATTTGAGTGTATCACACTCTAACAATTCATAGAGGTTTATTTTGTTTAAAATAAATTATAAAAACGTCCCTCTACTGATTCAACCCCCTTTCTCAGTGAAAGAAACTGATCCTACTAGGAACTTCAGGTGTATACACTAACTCTTGACATGTGATCTTATGACTCTTTATATTCATTATATTTTATGTACCCTCTTATGTTATTTCATTCAAATGTTTTTTGGTTTTAAAAAGTCGTAAAGGATTTTTATTTAAAAATGTTATTTAAAAGTTTTTAAATACTTTTAACCAAACTCTTTCCCTACATTCTTTATATTATTTCAACATTTTTTTGTGAGCATAAATGAATTCATAAATTTATTTTCAATGATCTTTGACCTTCTTTTAAAGGGAAGTAAACTTCTTAACATTTTCCACATGGGTAACTTATGACTCTCTTTACCAAATTTTGAAAATAATGTTTATTTTTAATGATTACAACATGAACGAAGTTTTCCACCATCATGACTATTATTTTATTTTATTATTATTTTATAATTTTCCATGGTTATTTTAAAAGAAAATATATTTCCCAATATTATGGAATTTTTTATAAAATATTATCAAAATAAAAGGATATTTTTCCCATTTTCAAAGAAATGTATTAAAAGTTCTTTTAAATTTATTTTTCAACTGTGGCAACATCCTTTATTTTTTTTCTTTTTCTTCTATAGATATATGTTTTAAATACCATCCTTATTATTTTTATGGATTGATTATGATTGTTTTAATGGAATTTTCATGGAACTTGTTTCTTTTACACAAGTTAATCACGATAAAAAAGGAATGATAGTTGTTTTCAATGGTTTTATATTAAAAAGTGCAAGATTTTAGATGTTTTGTTCATTCTATGGTAGTTGAACATATGTATGGATGATTGATGGGTGGTTTTGTTATAAATCAAGGATGTGTGGGTATGTTATCTCCCTCCAATGCATTGAGTAAAGTGATGTGCTAAACTATTTTAAGTTACTCCTAAGAGATGATGGAGTTAACTATTATAAGTTACTCCTAAGATATGAAAAAAATTTCTAAATATGAGTAGATCCTAAGGGACAATGGAGTTAACTACTATAAATTACTTCTGAGAGTATGTCAGAATTATCCTATTTAGGTGATTCTATGATAAATGTTTGATGTTCCAAGATACCTAGAGGGTTTTTCAATGTATGCTATGAGTTCTAATGGATCATTTCTTCAAGGATCAATTTCACATGGATCATTATCATTGAATTATATGATTCTTGTCTTATGTAAAAGCTTTATTCCATGTATCATGATTTATGATCAACATTTTGATGGGTATGAATTCTCTTATGTTATGCTCATGCACTTTGATTATGTCATTATACCCTTATGATCATCTTATTCCCACTCATTACATTCAATTATTAATTATTATATTTACCCTTGCTGAGCTTTTGAGTTCTGCCTTCTTATGTTTTCTATTTCCCCATGTTAAGAAGAATGATGTTAAATAAATTAGGTCTAGAAAGGTTTTATGTGTGAATAATTTTATGGGAGATGTTGAAGACTTATTGTGAAATAAGAAAATTTGGGTATAGTAAGAAAAATGATCACTTAAAGATATTGGTATTTTTATATAAGAGTTTTTCTTAATTCTCTAAAACTCTAAACCTAAAAGTCCCTTAGGTAAGTAAGTGATCCAATATTTTTTTTGATGTTGTTTGTTTTGGATGACTAAAATTGAGTCACATTTATCGATATCAAAGCCTTAAATGTAAAGAGTATGTTTCTAGAACCGGATCTGGGATTTCCGGTTTGGGGATATTATAGTTGGTATCAGAGCAAGTTTTTGATAACTATGGAGAATATGATGTTTTCATGTGAGGTTAACATAAGATTTATGGTTACTATCATGGGTTTATATGATTGATTAAATGTTCAATGGAGAAATTTTTTTCTTTAATTTCGTATGTGATTAAACCTAAAGGTGATTTGAACATCTTACCAGGTTTTAGTAAGGATACTCTATTGAGGTAATAATGATCTATTAGATATTTGGTCGACCTTTATGGTTGAAAAGTGATTTTGGTACAAGGTAATTTTTTATTGTATAAACCAAGTCAATTACCTCTGTATCATATTTTTATTTTAGTTTTGTGTATTGCTTGAGTTGGATGCTTGTTTTTTTGATATGCCTTGTTTTTTTTTTGTAAAAAGGTTTACTTCATTATGCATGGATCTCTCACATACAGAGTGTTCATGCCAAACCTCAAGGTGGAAGCTCCCTGTTGAATATTATTCTTTTGGGTGAAATTGTTCCCATTGGTTATTCTTTGAGCCATGTTGTTTGTCACCGGTGTGGGGATCTGGAACACCCCTTGTGTATATCATAAGCTAGCTCAGGTGACCTTATCATAGGTGGCCCTGAGTTTTTTCAAGACCTTCTCTATAATTCAATAATAGTAAAATAGTTATGATAATAATCATAATAAATGTAATAAATAATTTCTAGTTTAATAATATAAAACATGCTTACAAAAAACACTTTCTAATTTAAAAATATTTTGTGGAATATTTTTAACTATTTAACTACCTTACATTTATAATGAGATGGATACTATACATTAAAACCTTAGGAGTTTATGGAAACATTGAACAGTCCCCATCAACCATTACCATTTAATTAAGGAATATTTTAAATTCTAGAAGAAATGACTTCAAAAAATTGGAAACATGAAAGATTAAAAAAATATATGAGCAATACAAGATAATAAATTAATTAAATAGAATAGTAAATATGAAATAAACATATAGAAGGTTCCTAAGGATGAAATTAAAAAAATATAATTTAATTATTCATGAGGTTAGAGGACATACGAAGTAGACTAGTACATGAGGTACGAGTTTCTTTCTAAATCAAAAATCATTTCAATTATTATTCATTAATATCCTACCCTCTATTTTTTATCACATATCCAAGATCTAGAATATATTCATTATTTTTTTCCATTAATTTTTTATGTATTTAAAGTCTCCTTTTAACCCTCAAAGATTTGTTTTTTATACATCACTTTTTCATAAGGAGTTTTTCTCACTATTTGGTTCTTGTGGATATTTTCTATAACACCCTTCATCCCCCTATCTTAATTTTTTAACTATACATAACATGATTCTATTATGTTATTTAAACTTTCATCTTATACATTACTAAAGGGGTAGTCCTGCAAAAAAATCCTCCCTTCAATTTATTTCCTTATGATAAAACCTAAGAAGTTTATAAACGAATATTTTCTGATAGCAATCTTCCTCTACATGATTCATCAACATTAACCCCTTTTTTTTAAATTTTCCAATTATTGGACACTTAATTATTTAAAAAATGTTTTAAAAGAATTTTCATTACCTTTTGATAATGATTTTTGAATTTGAATTATCGCACTACTTTTATAATAATGTCACCCAATGAAATGAAATGTATTTTCAATATTTCTCATTCATCTTTCACTCTATTCATATCAAGATTATTCTTCAAATATATTATTTATATTATATGTTCTATTCATTTTTCGTTTTTTGAAATATCATTCTTTGTAAAATAAATTACAGATTTTAGTTATTAATTGAAAATGACATTTTATACATTTATTTCTTCGTTGTATAAAAAATAAACAATTGTTTTCTTAAAAATTCTATAATTTCATATATTTCACTAAATAAATTTTCAGCTACACTAATATTATTTTATATTCAACCATTTAGATCGTTTCTTACATTTTATTTTCTCAATTGATATATTTTTTATCAAAGAATACATTGCCAAAATAATCATCTTCTGATCTGTTATAGAAGTTCCTATATATATATATGGGGTGTTTAAAAAAATTATATAATTTCATGATGTCGTGTTTTATCATTATTTTATTTTTCATCATTGTCATTTCTTTTGAATTTAGTCTATTATTCAGTTAAACATTCCATCTTTTCCCTAATCACATATCTCACTTGTTTATGATCTATTTTTAATACCTTTATGTCACATTGATAATGTTTTTCCACTTAATAAGCATTTAAGCGCACTCTTATCATATGATTCTATATTTCCCCATGTAATCATAGTTTACAATGATATTTTTATCAAATTATAAGGGGTATATGATGAATAATTTCAAAAAAAAATTATAGTTTGATGGTGTAAAATGTACCTACTTCCAAAAGAAATAAAAATTTTGATTGTTGGTATTTTTTAAGCTTCATGTTATTTGTAAAATGCATCTATATTTCACACCATATTCAGAAGTGTGGACATAGGGAACTTTAGTTCGTATCAGTGTAGAGTTTGGTAATTTATGGAAATTATGATGAAAGAAAATTCAAATATAAATCCTTAGATTGATAACCATTATCTATAGAGTACTACTTTCAGTATAACTTGTATTAACCTATAAGGAATAACTTTTTTCATACTTATATGTCAAGACATGTTATGATATTATCATAGTTTCCATTTAAGATAACATTTGGGTTTGGTATCACAGTTTCTGAAAATGTTAGAAAGTGAGGATAAATTTTTATCAAAGAGTTAAATTTGTGAAGAAGAAATTTCATTAAGGAGGTTAGAATATAACATCCCAAATTTTCAATTAATTTTTTTATAAAAATTTTCTCAAATTTGTACATGTAAATACTAAGTTCATGTTGTTTTTTAATGATATAAACCTTTAATTTTTATACATAACTATTAAATAATATTTTGTAATTAAATTTATGAAATAATAATAATTCGTTATCTCTTATCCTGAAAGAATGATTTTATGACTCTTCATGAAATTAATATTGTACCTAACCCTATAATGAATAATAAAAAATGTTAATTCATGTATAAAAATGATATAGCATGTATAACATCTAAAATGGTGTAATAAAATTACATTTGTAGGCTTCATTGTCACTTTTACTTATTTGGTATTATTTGATAATTACATAACACTTATTTATTGTAACATATTAAGATGGTCATTATAAAAGTAACTTCTTAATGGTAATGCAATTGTTAACATATTATAATACTTTTTTATTAGTTATATAATAGTATTATATAACCATAGAAGGTGACATAATAATATTTTTTGTTGTATGACATTTAATGTGTATTATAAGAAAATAATGTGGTTTGATAATATTTTTAAGTAAAATGAAATTTTCCAAGGAATTTTTAAATCACATAATATTTCAAATAAGGTTTCAAGTTTCATTATCATATTTTATGCACATGTTTTTATAATTTAAAATTTTTCTTTGAAAATTGTATGCATTGGGTTTTACACTGAAATAATGTGGTGAAATATTTATAAATTTCACTTAAAATTTAATTTCTCATATATAAATATTTTTCCATATTATCATAAAATGGACATTAAATTTGAATAAAGGTGCCATAAGAGAACTGAAATTATCATTGTCATCACATTTTAACCATAATATATAAAGTTCACATCATGAAAACCATCATTGTAAATATTTATTGAAATTATAAATTTATTCTAATTTAAAATATGAATTTTATAAAAGATAAATAATTTTTGTAATCAGTTTGTAAAAATTATCTTAGGATGAGTATTATGTTTTTTTTTCAAAAAAAATGAATTATGGTTGAACAATTGAAAATAATCCATTCCTGTATATTGTCAATTTTATGTCATCATCATGATATAAATGTGACATAAAAATAATAAACCATTCTAAAAAACTTACAATTAAATTAGTGACTAACATAATTCATTTAGAAACAATGTAATTAATATGAAAACCTATATATCAATTTTCAAATTCTATGTTATGTTTTATTCAAATAGAAAATGTATTTTATTCCTTTCCGACTGAAAATATGAATCTTTTTATTATGAAAAAGAAATTTGGGTACAAGGATTAGGAAAATGTACCATCATGGGGGTGGAAGTGGTCAAGCCTGAAAGAATCACCACAAATATAATAATTACAGTCCCTTAGAAGAGAGAACACTCAAATAGATAATCAACTCTTACTCTTGTAAACCTTTAGAGGATAGGCAATCCGCAACAAATTTTCCCTCACACCATATGTGAAGAATCACTACTCCATATTGTATCATGTCTTTGAAGGCTCTAATAGTATAGGCTATACTCCAGTGGAAAGGAATGAGACTTGACATATACAGAACCAACGGAGCCAAGTACTCTTCAATTATAGATAATAAAATATTCTTTGAAGAGCGTAGTGATAAGCCAGAAAATAAGGAACAAGCTCCAGCAGTGAGAGAATTACTATTGTCGTGATATGTTGAGAAATACAGAATCATAGAACCCCTAAAATATTGAATGGAACCACCTCCACGCATGATGCCTAAATACTAGAGTCATCTGAGTTGAGCTTGATGCCTTGCTAAGGTGCTAGTATTTCCCTGGTCCTGGAAGTATTTAAGGAAGTAGAGGGGAAGCTAACTCTTGATGAATGAAGGGATGTCACAGATATTGGTAATTGAAAAGAGAGCTATAAAAGTAGAAAAATATTTTTGTTTGATACTGCTTTCTATTGGATTGGTCCCATTATGATGAGTGTAACATCCCGGTTACGGAAGCCACCCAGAGGCGCCCCATACCCGGTTGGTCACATGCCCTCAAGCGCATTTCCCCAAACGTCAGAGGCTACCGACTAGCAGCGAGGGCCTTGGGTGTGATAGTGGAGAAACTATGCCCTCATTGGCCGAGTACACAGTGGAAGAAGAATAAACTTACAGTAGCGGAAGCAGTGATAACCAACAATATAAACAACGGAAGACTAAATCATCAAACTGGAGCACATGTGTATATATATGAAATGATGCATAATACATAACTAGGAAGCATCCAAACAAGTCACAATGCTGGAAAACACTACAGTACCAAGAAAATTACAAAAGAAAGAAAATAAACAGCTCCTTAGCATCGCAAGCCAAGGCTTGGTCCCATGCTCCTCTGCTCCAAGCAATCAAGTTCCAGAAGTCGAAGGGCGCTTGCCCTTGTCTATACCTGCAGCAACATAGTCTTCTTGGGCCCAAAAGCATGGCCCAAATAGGGTGTGAGATAAAATCCTAGTATGCATTCACCCGATAATCTGTGCCTAACATTCAGTGAGTATATGGCAGGTAAAAGTACAATAAGCAGTAAACAGCAACAGCAAGCAATAGGCAGTAACAGTAAGTAGTAAGGCAGGATGATACAACAACATTCAAACCACAACCAACAATAGAGTGAAGCACAAATCTAACAATAGGAAACCCTATGGGAAGTACTCACAGTCATCCCCTCTGGTCCTATCCAAGAAGTACCACAACCCTCTGGGCAGTGCACTGAGCTTAACCCCTCTGGCTTGGTCATACGAATTTATGAGACTCTCTGGGGAAACTCACTCGGTCAATTCCCCTTATAGTCTAGGGTAGTTAGGGACTCTCTTGAGGAAGATCACGCGGTCTAACCCTCTTAGCCCCAAGGTCTAGAGACTCTATGAGGAAGCTATCTCGGTCAATTCCTCTTATAGCCTCAGGTATACCACAGACTCACTGAGGAAGCTAACTCGGTCAATTCCTCCTCTAGCCTGGGAAGGTTCTTAAAGAGATTCAAACAAGGTAAGACTCTCTGAAGAAGCGCACTCGGTCTACCCTCCTGTAGTCTATAAAATCCAAGACTCTCTGGGAGCTCACTCGGTTCATCCCCTCTGTAGTCTGTAATGTCTAAGACTCTCTGGGAAGCTCACTCGGTCTATCCCTTATAGTCTATAACACCAGGTTCTCTCAGCCTCATGCTAGTCAGTGCATAATAATGCTATAAGGCCAAAGTACACCTATAGAGCTACTTGGCTAGCCAAAGTACACATATAAAGCTACTTAGCTAAACAGTCTACAAGTCAACAAGCATGTCATGAGTTTCACTTCAACCTATAACCACAAGGCATGGAAACAGGTGTAACAGCCAAAGGCAAACGAGACCCAAAGGTCATAAACTGAACAAAGCAAGGGAAAACATATGAAATCATAGAAAATTATCCCCCAACATGGTCAAATTACCTCTACACAAGAATACAGGCAAGACAGTAAAACAACAAGGGAAAAATGGTAAACACGTGATACCCCGTTCACGGGTATCGGTGGAAATTCACACATAAACTCAAAGACTTTGAACGGTAAGGCACAAAACACCTACCTCAATCCTAGAAGATCGATATACTTGAACCACGACGGCTGATTCTCCTTAGAACGTCGTAGATATGAGAAAACACACAAAACGTTCAACCTCAGATAACTTGATAAAGATGGAGAATTGGAAAACAAGGCTCAAGCAAAAGGAAGAACTCACCGCTGCGCTTCCAACGCAATCGACTGTGCTCGAATCGGAGAACGGACGGAGAGGCGGGAGCTCGGGGAAGATCCGGCCGTACGGGTCGCTCTCGGTCGAACCAAGCCTAGAAGAAGATGAATATCGCGATGAGGCGCGACCCCGGTCCGTTTAGTGAAAAAAAAAGTACACGGTGTGTATTTTTAAAGTACATGGCGTGTAGTGGGTTTTTCCATACTCCGCCAAAATCGGGCTCCACGTCACCCGTACACCCCGTGTGTGTGTCCTGGGCACGGCCAGCACACGACTTCGAGCAGGAAAAGAGTACACGACGTGTACTCAGAAAGTACACGGCGTGTACTTCAAAAATTTCCAGAATCTCCAAAAATTATCAAAAAATACAGAAAAGGAAGGACATACCTGAAACGAAGATTTGGGTTCTTACAAACTTCCCCCCTTAAAGAAATTCGTCTCCGAATTTCCCTAGATGGGCGTAGAAGAAGGATCCCCGAACAGCTCTGGCCACTGTGATCGAACCTGGACCTCCCTCTCCCAAGTCTCGTCCTGTACTCGGCCATGCTACCATAGCACCCGTACTAGAGGAACAGACCGGCCTCGGAGAACCTTCGTGCTGCAATCGACAATCCGGATGGGATGCTCCTCGAACGACGCATCTGCTTCGAGCTCAACCTCCTTGGGCTGAAAGACATGAGACGGGTCTGAAAAGTAACGTCGGAGCAGAGAGACATGGAAGACGTCGTGCATAGCCTGGTACTTCTGAGGTAGTTGCAACCGATATGCAACCGGCCCAACTCTCTCCACTACCTCAAATGGCCCGACATACCATAGTGAAAGCTTACCCTGTCTCTGAATCCTCTTGTGTCCCAACCTCGATGCGACACGCAAGAAAACCTGATCTCTGACCTTGAACTCCAAAGGTCATCTCCGTTGATCAGCATAAGACTTCTGTCGAGACTGTGATGTAGCCATCCTCTTCCGAATTAACTCTATCTGCTCCGAAGTCTCCTGAACAAGACGAGGTCCCAGCAAAGCTGCTTCTCCTGCCCCCAGCCAGCATAAGGGTGATCGGCATGGCCTACCGTACAAAGCCTCGTATGGTGTCATCTGAATGGTCGCCTGAAAACTGTTGTTGTAAGCGAACTCCACAAGAGGTATATGCTTCTCCCAAGAACCGCTGAAGTCTAGAATGCAAGCTCGGAGCATATCCTCAAGCACCTGGATCATGCGTTCGGACTGGCCATCCGTCTGGGGGTGGTATGCTGTACTCAAAAGTACTTGTGTACCCAAATCCTTCTGAAGTCTCTGCCAGAACCGAGAGGTAAAGTGCGCATCCCTGTCTGAAACAATAGAGTGTGGAACTCCATGTAAACGTACAATCTCTCGGATGTATAGTCATCCCAGATCATCATCACTAAAGGTTTCCTTGATCGGAAAGAAGTGTGCTACCTTCGTAAGTCTGTCAACAATAACCCAAACAGCATCACTTCCCCGTGGTGACCTCGGCAACCCAGTCATGAAGTCCATCGCGACGTCGTTCCACTTCCACTCTGGAATGGGTAATTGTTGTAAGAGCCCTACTGGTCGCTGATGCTCTGCTTTCACCGGCTGACAAGTAGAACATCTCATGAAAAAACCAGCAACATCTCTCCATACCTGGCCACCAGTACTGGCGATGAAGATCCTGATACATCTTGGTGATGCCAGGATGAACTGCCCAAACTGAGGAATGGAAATCCCGCATCAGCTCCTTGCGTATGTCTACTGGCACCCATACGCGTCCCTGGAAACGCAAGATCTCATCCTCCCTCACTGTCCATCCAGGAAGAGGGTCCCCTCCTAACACACTCTCCCGCAGGACCAAGGCCTCTGAGTCTAATAACTGCCTCATTCGTACCCGATCAAGAAGTGTAGAGGTAACAACCACAGAAGAAAGAAAGGTATGTCCCTGCCTATTGCGCACCTCTAGATGCATCTAAGAAAACAGAGCCATAAGCTGCCACTCACTGCTGGCCTCCTGAACTTCCTGAATATGAGTTCGTCTGCTCAACGCATCTGCCATTGCATTTCCCTTTCTCGGTGTATAGGTGAGCTCAAAGTCAAAGGACTGAAGATACTCGACCCACCTGCGATGTCTCAGATTCAGATCACGCTGAGTGAAGATATAATTGAGACTCTTGTGGTCGGTGAAAACCACAAAGTGCTCTCCCAGAAGATAGTGTCTCCAACAGCGTAAGGCATGAACAACTGCTGCCAACTCCAGATCATGCGTCAGGTAGTTCCTCTCGTGTGGCCTCAACTGCCGAGACTCGTACGCAACGAATCCATCTCCCTGCATAAGCACAGCTCCCAGTCCGATACCTGAAGCATCACAGTAAACAGTGCAGGTCTTGCCCGGCTCTGGAAAGACTAGTATCGGTGCTGACGTCAACATCCCCTTCAGCTCCTGAAAGGCTGACTCACAAGAATCTGACCATAAAAACTTCACCCCCCTTCTTGGTCAGACCTGTCAACGGTGCTGCTAGGTGCGAGAAGTCCTGGATGAAGCTTCTGTAGTATCCGGCCAGCCCTAGGAAACTCCGCACCTCAAAGACGTTCTTTGGCTGCTCCCAGGAAACCACAGATCTCACTTTCCATGGGTCCACTAACACTCCTATCTCCAAGATAACATGACCCAGTAAGTGAATTTGTCTCATCCAAAAGTGGCACTTCGAGAGTTTAGCATATAGTCGATGCTCTCTTAGTGTACTCAGAACGATCTCAAGATGTGTGGCATGGTCGTGTCAAGTGTGAGAGTACACTAAGATATCGTCCATGAAGACCATGACAAAGGAGTCCAAGTACGGATGGAACACTCGGTTCATCAGTTCCATGAAGACTGCAGGTGCGTTCGTAAGACTAAACGGCATGACTGTATACTCATAAAGACCATACCTTCTCCTAAAAGCTGTCAGAGGTATATCTGATGGTCTAACGCGCAACTGATGATAACCGGACCGCAAGTCGATCTTTGAGAACACCCGGGCTCCTCGAAGTTGATCAAAGAGGTCATCGATCCTCTACAAGGGATATCAGTTCTTGACCGTCAACTGAATCAACTTCCGATAATCCACACAAAGCCAAAGGGTACCGTCTGCCTTCTTTGCAAACAGGACAGGCGAACCCCAAGGAGAAGTACTGGGTCGGATGAAACCCTTCGCCTGCAACTCCTCCAACTGCTTCTTGAGCTCCTGTAACTCAGGTGTAGCCATCCTATAAGGAGGAATGGACACCGGTGCCGCTCCTGGCACAAGCTCATTCGAGAAGTCTACCTCACACTTCGAAGGTAAACCTAAAAAGTCTTCTGGAAAGACATCCCTGAAACGTTCCACCACTGGAGAAAAGTCTAACTGTGAAGTCCCCTGGTCATCCAGATAAAGACTGGAAATCTGGGCTGTAACTTTCCCTAGCCCATGATGCTCTGGTCCAGCTCTACCTGCCTGGACATCCCACTCGCCTCAATGAAGGAAAGATCCTCCCTCTGGTGATATGAAACTCACCCTACGGAGATAGCAATCAACGGCTGCCTGGAAGGGAACCAACCAGTCCATCCCGAGAATGACGTCATAGCCTGTCATCTCCAAGACATAGAGGTCCCATAAGAAATGACATCCCACAACCTCAAGAGGGCACTCTCTGCACTGTCGTACGCTAGATGTCCTTATTCCCAATGGTGTGTCAAGAGTCAACAAATCGGCAGACGAAAAGATAGAGAGCTCAAGGCTCACCACAACCGCAACAGAGATAAAGCTATGGGAAGCACTAGTATCGAAAAGAGCTGAAGATAAAACTGAGGCTACTAAGATCGTACCTCGAACTGTAGAAGGGTCGGGATCCTGCTCCTGATAGGTCTGCTCCACGGCGAAAGACCGGCCTGCACCGCGGCCCTGTGCCCCTAGCTGACCGCTCTGAGCTGACCCACTCTGCTGTCGCTGATGACCTGGTGACTGACCACCACGGTCGCGACCTCCACCTCGGCCTGAACGGCCGGAAGAACTCCAGTTCCCTGACTGGTGGAAAACTGGTGAAGCATCTCCAGAACGCGGGGTCATAGAGGAACCCCTACCACCAGCTAAAGGTGGGAAGATGTGATAGAAATGCTGAAGATGGTCCATCTTGCTGCAAGACCAGCACTCCATCGGATCCCTCTGGCACTGAGGCCTAGTATGACCACTCCTACCGCACTTGTAGCATACAACCTAGCTGCCAGAAGATGCATTCCGCGGACCTCGATCTCATCGAGAAGACTCTATGTGACGCTTCCTACTGTCCGCAAAAGGAACACCAGCTCTGGATATCGAGCCGCCCTGGCTCACTGCTCCAGAATCCCTCAGATTGCGCTCAGTGATCAGCGCCTGGTTGACGATGGAGGATATCGAAGTCAACTGGAAGATATTCACCTGGGAACAGATCTCCTGCCTGAGATCGTCCTCGAACTTCCTAGCAAGGAACAACTCATCACCTACTGGGATCAGTGTGAAACGCTGCAGCTCAGTGAAACGAGATGAGTACTCCATAACAGAGAGAGTACCCTGTTGCAGACTCATAAACTCTCGGGCTCGATCGGCCCTCAGGGTCTCCGGATAGAAGTAGTCATAGAAGGTGCGGCAGAACTCGTCCCAAGACATATCCTGCTGACGCCCTGACCATGAGATCACCTCCCACCATCTCTTGGCGGTGTCCCGGAGCATATAAGTAGCCAGCTTACCCTTTTCTCTGGAGGGATCTCTAGGTGCTCAAAGATGGTCAGTGTGGCCTCTATCCACGACTCTACAACCTGAGGTCCTCCATCCCCTGAAAAAGTAGGAGGATGCTGCTGCTGGAAAACCAGTGTCAACTTAGCCATCGACGGGGCAGGAGGCGGTACTCCCTGGAAGGTCTACATCATCCTCAGGAAGTCCTCCCTGAACTGCGTATCGGCGCCTACGACAGGTATGACAACTGTTGCCAAGGCTGGCTCGACTGGAGGATCGGTAGGAAGTCCCTGATCAGCCATATCTGGCGTCTGATCACTTCCGGACAACAGACGTACAACCGGAGGACGTCTCGGAGGCATAGCTCTGAAAGATCAAAAATATACCTTAGATCAGAAAATAAGGACAGAGAACACAAGAGTACAAAACAGGAACAGGGGAAGAAAAACACACAAGTTAACCAAACACGACTACACAGCGTGTATAAAAACTACACGGCGTGTCTTCTTAATCCACTGACATGGGCGTGTACCCCTGCCCTACAGGTCGTGTAACACCTCAAACTACACGGCGTGTTGACCCAACACATGGCGTGTACATGAAAGCTATTCCCCTGCCCGAGTCTCTCACACGGCTAACTCACACAGTCAAACAAACCTCAGACTACACGGTGTGTTCCCCAGGGACACGGCGTGTACTAGACACCGACTCGGCGGCCCGTGTTGTTAGTTACACGACCATCTACACGGTTGGAATTTACATGGCGTGTTCCGAACAAACACGGCATGTATAGGTGAAGGTGACATCATCCCGTGTTGTTCGTGACACGGCCGGGTACCAAGGCAAGACTACACGGCGTGTTCCGAAAGCAACACGGCGTGTCTACTCGAGCTTCCCTGACTCGTGTTGTTGGTGACACGGCCGGGTACACGGCTCTAACTATACAGCATGTACTTGCCATACACGGCGTGTTCCTGAAGTTATTTCTACAACACCGTGTTCCTGCACACACAGTCAGTAACACGGCCTGAAAACTACATGGCGTGTAACCAGAAATTACACACCGTGTATTCGGGGTTTTTCTGGGCAGTAACTCAGAAACTGCACAGAATACCTAGAAACACAGAAAACCAAGCAAAGAGGTGCCAAATTCCGATCTGTGAGGGCCCATACTCCCCGCGAATCAAAGTTTGGCATCTCCAACAGTCTTGTATAAGAGAAAACATGATCATGATCCACCAAATTCCGATCCAAGAGGGCCCATAACACCTCAAGAATCAAAATTTGGCATTCATTTGAGCAAAGTGCAATACAAACAATTCTCTAACAAAGCAGCAGAGATTCTATCAAGCATCTATCACAACATCATGCATAATCTACACAAAGTCTATCACAACATCAGGCAATCGCTAATGCACCCTAGATGGCATGGCAAGAATGCATGGCATGTGATTTCTACAAGTGCCTAGATGATGCATGAGATGGCATACCCTCATATCATCGGGTTGCGACAGAAATAGAACCGTAATATCAAAACAATAACAGTAAAAAGCATGTGAATCACTCTAGGTGAAATCGTATCAACCGTAAAATCTCAAAACCAGAAAACTGCAATAACGAGGTAGTATGGATTTTCCCTGTACACGGGTTAGCTACTCCTGGGCACAGCTTATTACCAAGTACCAAATCCGTCCTATCCCTGGCTAATGTATCCAAACAGTAAAGCAAGAGAAAAGAATCCCTCTGACACCACTTTGTAACATCCCGGTTCTGGAAGCCACCCAGAGGCGCCTCGTACCTGGTTGGTCACATGGCCTCAAGCGCATTTCTCCAAACGCCAGAGGCTGCCGACTAGCAGCGAGGGTCTTGGGTGTGATAGTGGGGAAACTATGCCCTCATTGGCAGAGTACACAGCGGAAGAAGAATAAACTTACAGTAGCGGAAGCAGTGATAACCAACAATATTAACAGCGGAAGACTAAATCATCAAACTAGAGCACATATGTATATATATGAAATGATGCATAATACATAACTAGGAAGCAGCCAAACAAGTCACAATGTTGGAAAACACTACAGTACCAAGACAAGTACAAAAGAAAAAAAAATAAACAGCTCCTCAGCATCGCAATCCAAGGCTTGGTCCCATGCTCCCCTACTCCAAGCAATCAAGTTCCAGAAGACGAATGGCGCTTGCCCTTGTCTATACCTGCAGCAACATAGTCTGCTTGGGCCCAAAAGCATGGCCCAAACAGGGTGTGAGATAAAATCCCAGTAAGCATTCACCCGAAGATCTGTGTCTAACAGTCAGTGAGTATATGGCAGGTAAAAGTACAATAAGCAGTAAACAACAACAGCAAGCAATAGGCAGTAACAGTAAGCAGTAAGGCAGGATGATACAACAACAATCAAACCACAACCAACAATAGAGTGAAGCACAAATATAACAACAGGAAACCCTATGGGAAGTACTCATAGTCATCCCCTCTGGTTCTATCCAAGAAGTACCACAACCCTCTGGGCAGTACACTCAGCCTAATCCTTCTGGCTTGGTCATACGAATTTATGAGACTCTCTGGGGAAGCTCACTCGGTCAATTCCCCTTATAGTCTAGGGTAGTCAAGGACTCTCTTGAGGAAGATCAAGCGGTCTAACCCTCTTAGCCCCAAGGTATAGAGACTCTCTGAGGAAGCTATCTCGGTCAATTCCTCCTATAGCCTCAGGTATACCACATACTCTCTGAGGAAGCTCACTCGGTCAATTCCCCCTCTAGCCTGGGAAGGTTCTTAAAGAGATTCAAAAAAGGTAAGACTCTCTGAGGAAGCGCACTCGGTCTACCCTCCTGTAGTCTATAAAATCCAAGACTCTCTGGGAGCTCACTCGATCCATCCCCTCTGTAGTCTGTAATGTCTAAGACTCTCTAGGAAGCTCACTCGGTCTATCCCTTATAGTCTATAGCACCAGGTTCTCTCAGCCATGTGTCAGTCAGTGCATAATAATGCTATAAGTCCAAAGTACACCTATAGAGCTACTTGGCTAACCAAAGTACACCTATAGAGCTACTTAGATAAACAGTCTACAAGGCAACAAGCATGTCATGAGTTTCACTTCAACCTATAACCGCAAGGCATGGAAACAGGTGTAACAGCCAAAGGCAAACGAGACCCAAAGGTCGTAAACTGAACAAAGCAAGGGAAAACACATCCAAGCACAGAAAATTATCCCCCAACATGGTAAAATTACCTCTACACAAGCATACATGCAAGGAAGGAAAACAACAAGGGCAAAACGGTAAACACGTGATACCCCGTTCACGGGTATCGGTGGAAATTCGCACATAAACTCAAAGACTTTGAACGGTAAGGCACAAACCACCTACCTCGATCCTAGGATATCGATATACTTGAACCACGACGGTTGATTCTCCTTAGAACATCGTAGATTGGAGGAAACGCACAAAACGTTCAACCTCAGATAATTTGAGAAAGATAGAGAATTGGAAAACAAGGCTCAAGCAGAAGGAAGAACTCACCGTTGCGCTTCCCACGCAATCGATCGTGCTCGAATCGGAGAATGGACGGAGAGGCGGGAGCTCGGGGAAGATCCGGTCGTACGGGTCGCTCTCGGTCGAACCAGACCTAGAAGAAGATGAATATCGCGATGAGGCACGACCCCAGTCCATTTAGTGAAAAAAAAAGTACACGGCGTGTATTTTTAAAGTACATGGCGTGTAGTGGGTTTTTCTGTACTCTGCCAAAATCGAGCTCCACGCCACCCGTACACCCCATGTGTGTGGCCCGGGCATGGCCAGCACACGGCTTCGAGCGGGAAAAGTGTACACGACTTGTACTCAGAAAGTACACAGCGTGTACTTCAAAAATTTCTGGAATCTCCAAAACTTCTAAAAAACTCCAGAAAAGGAAGGACATACCTGAAACGAAGATCTGGGTTCTTACAATGAGCATCGTTGCGAAACTCCCATATCACCCAGAAGCTGACTATAAGAAGATTCATCTTAGCCTAAAAATCTGAAGGCTCTCCTGGATTTATCTTAAAATAAATAATAATGAAATGACTGACTGAATGTAAATGAACATCAGCCTCCATTCATCCTATGAGATTGCACCATATATATCAATCACATTCCCCTTCACAGAACAGGTTTAAAATGGATTCCACCATCTTTTCATTTTCACAACATAGGAACTTTGAAACACGAGTGATAGGTTTCTTCTTCACTTCTGCATCCATAGTGAAAGAATGATTCCATTTGTGCCAAATGATAAAATTCAATTTACTTGTATTGAGTTTTGTTAAAACCCTGTTTTTTATTATTCTGGGTATTTTCTGAGTCCCACATCGGAATACTCATGTGTGTATTTTGTATCCACAATCTATAAAAGTAGGCATCTGCCTCACATTAAATTAAGGGGGATTCCCTAAACTACATGGTATCAGAGGGATAATCCCTTTATTTATTTTTTCTCCTCCAACTCTGCCCTACACGGAAACCCCCTTCTCCCAGGTCTGCCCTACGTGGTCACCCTTCTCCTACCTTCCGCAGCCCCCCTCCTAGTGGTTTCTCCTATGCGGCTCCTTCCGGAAACAACCCGGCGTCACCCCTTCATCGCCCCACGCCCCACAATCTCCTCTGCGGCCTCCCAGCAAAACCCGAACCACTCCCGCCCTACCAGGCGCTCTTTCCGGCTCCCCACACCTGTCGACACCCACTTCCGCACCTCCCGGCGCGCAGAACGGCCGCTCCCGTCTCTCCCGCTTTTCCCGAACTGCCCGCATGTTCCTGCAACTTTCGGCGCCGTCTCCCTCCCACTCTAGAAACTTTTGCGACATCCCACGGCACTGCTTCCTCCTACGGTCGACCCTGCTCTTGCGATAGTATATCCCTGCGCCCACCGCCCCTGCGGTGCTCTCCTCTGGTCGTCTCGGCGACGGCGGACCATCCTTCAGCCTCCTCGTCCCGGCGTGATCAACCCCACTGAGTCTCCAGCGGCTCCCGCCCTACCCTGACGCCATTTCCGGCTACCGCACCTCCCTTCTCCCACACCAGCCGACTCCGCACCGGTCGGCTTCCGCTCCTGTCGCTCCCGCATCTCCAGGAAACCACCCTCCCTCAAGTGGCGTGCCTGCTTCCTCTGGAAACTCCTGGCCCACCCTTCCCAGTGGTGACTCCTGGCCTGCCCGACGCACGAGGTTGCCCGACTCCCACAACTCCAACAGCAACTTCGCCCGGCCCCGCCTCTCACAGCACTTCCCGGCTACCACCTTATGTGGCGCCTCTACTGCTTCTCGGGTTCACCCAACCCTATTTTTTTATTGTGTCCTCTCATTGCAGGCCTGGCGCAGCACTAAATCTGTCATCATCTGTCAATGTCCGACTCCTCCATGGCAGCCTCTACTGCTCTTCCCCAGATGATCACTGCCTCGACTCGCCTCGTTGATTAACGGATCGACTCAACCAACTTCTCCATCTAGCAGAAGACGGTGTCGATGTCTCTTACCGGAATGGACCTTGATTCACACCTTGAGGATCCTCCACCGGAATCCACCGATCCCAAATATCGTCTGTGGAAACTTGCTGACAGCAAGATCTACGCAGTGCTAGTCAATTCAATGGATCGCTCAGTCAAAGATGTCACTCGGACTGCGAATAAAGTCAAGGAACTCTGGGATTCCTTGACTGTCAAGTATTCTGAGACCAAAAATTTGGCTCGGGTCTCCGATGTTCTTCAGCAACTGTTGCATATCCGACAGCAGGACAAATCCTTCCCCGCATATTTCATGGAGTGGAAAGGTCTTTGTGATGAGTTGCAGGAATTATGGCCCGTTCCCCAGACACCGACATACGCTCGGACCTAGAGGGACCAACTCTGCATCTTCAATCTTCTCAATGGCCTCGCTCCTGAGTATGCCACCACGGCCACCGAGATGCTCGCCAACCCTTCTACACTGGCGATACCACAGGTGTATCATCGCCTGGGTAAGGCCCAATGCGCTCTTCCCCCGCCCACCCCCATCATCGATCACTCGGCTCTCGTCAGTCGTGGCGGGGGACGCTCCTCGGGCAATCATGGACGTGGCCACGTGGAGGGTCGTCCTCAGCCCCTCTGTCAGCATTGTGGCAAGATCGACCACCTGATCGACCGTTGTTGGGTCCTTCATGGCCGCCCTTCTCAGCAACTGTGACAGGGTCAGACGACGGTCCAGGAAGCTTCCTCTTCAGTCGCACTCTTCCACCATCTTTGGACCTCTCTATGATGGACCTCCGACTGCTTCACGATTCTTGGCCCTCTACAGGACTCGGTCCATCTTCGCTTTCTCTAGCCCACTCTGCTGGTTCCACAGCATTCATCGATCGTCGCTCACCTGCCTAGATGCTCAACTCAGGTGCCTCCGACCACATCATCGGTGATGCTGGTATGTTGACATCCTATTGTCCTTATACCGGTTCCTCATCCATCACCGTCGTTGATGGCTCCACTATCCCTATTGCGGGCTTCAGTGCATGCTCTCTGACTTCATCACTTCACCTGCCCTCTATGGAACATGTGCCCCGCATCCCATTTAATCTTCTTTCTATCAGTAAGCTTACAAAGGATTACAACTGTGCTTCCATATTTACATCATCTGTTGTTGTCTTTCAGGAGCGGACTACGAGTCAGGAACTTGGTAGTGGCCAGATTCAGGATGGGGTCTACATGTTCGATGGCCCGACAACAGTTGCTTGCACCTCTGTCACTACGAGAGCATTGCATCTTCATTCCAGATTGGGGCACCCTCCCGCCTCCACCATTCATCAGCTTTATCAAAATTTTAGTCAGTATCTTTCTTTTCATTGTGAGTCTTGTTCTTTAGCGAAACATCATCGCACCTCACACATTCCTCGGGTAGATACATGGGCCTCACGCCCTTTTGATCTGGTTCATTCCGACATATGGGGTCTTTGTACCATCCCGAGTCATTTGGGGTATAAGTATTATATATCTTTCATTGATGACTTTTCGCGAATGACATGGCTATACCTCCTTCGAGAACGCTCTGAAGTATTTTCCACCTTCTAGACATTTTAAAATGAAGTTCATAACCAATTTTCAATCTTTGTTAAATGTCTCCACTCCGACAATGGGCATGAATATATCTTCACTCCCTTTCGGAAGTTCCTCCAGATGAAAGACATCATTCATCAGACCTCCTGTCCTGATACACCCCAACATAATGGAGTGGTCGAGCGCAAACACAGACATATTCTGGAGACTGCTTGTGCCCTCCTCTTCCACCGTCAGGTGCCTCTTCATTTTTGGGACGATGCCATCCTCAATACTACCTATCTTATAAACCGACTTCCTTCTTCTATCATTTAGGGGAAGACTCCTTTTCAGGCTCTGTTCTCCTCTCACCCTCCTCACTCTCTTCCACTTCGGGTGTTCGGATGCCTCTGTTATGTTTGTGACACTCGTCCTGACCTCTCCAAACTCTCTCCTAAATCCCTTCGGTGCATCTTCCTTGGCTATTCCCGCACTCGGCGCGAATATCATTGTTTCTCCCCAGACCTCCAGAGGTACGTCATCTTTGCTGACGTTTCATTTGTTGAGAGCTCTCCATTCTCCATTCCCTCTCCTCATCCTGACTTTGCCATTGACGATTGTCTTTCTCTCATCATCCACCCTCCTCCGGTGTCCCCCCTGCTACCGACACCCATTTTGGTAAAGTCTACTCACGTCATCCATCAACTGTATCCCCCGTCCTGGCCAGTGACACCGTCATTCCAGCTTCGTCTGATGCTCCTGCCTCAACACCAGATGACTTTCCCATTGCTCTCTGGAAAGGTACTCGCTCTTTCCAGAGTACTCCTCTCTTTGTTTCTTCCTACAATAGTCTGTCAGCACTAGAGACAATATCAATTCCTCGCACAGTTGGTGATGCAAAATCTCACCCGGGATGGCTAACAGCAATGCGGGATGAGTTGCGGGCTCTGGAAGATAACCATACTTGGGATCTTGTCCCTCTTCCAACAGGCAAACAGATAGTTGGCAGCAAATGGATTTACACCATCAGGCTAAATCCAGATGGCACTCTTTATCGACTCAAAGCTCGCATTGTGGCAAAGGGATTCGCACAAACTTACGATATTGACTATTTTGATACCTTCTCTCCGGTCGCCAAAATGGCCTCTGTTCAGTTATTCATCTCTCTAGTAGCTCATCATCATTGGCCTCTTCATCAACTAGATGTCAAGAATGCCTTCCTCCATGGTTTTCTTGAGGAAGAAGTTTATCTGCAACAGCCCCCCGAATTTTGTGCCTCCGGCGCTGAGTCTCAATTTTGTCGACTCCGCCGCTCTCTTTACGGCCTCATGCAATCTCCACGTGCTTGGTTCGGCCTCTTCAGTACTTTCGTCACCGACTTTGGGCTCTCTCGCAGCATGAAGGACCACACCGTGTTCTACAAGATGACTCACGCTGGTTCCATCCTGTTGGTCGTTTATGTGGATGATATCATCATCACCGGCAGTGACTTTGCTGATATCACCCACCTAAAGGGGCATCTTCACCAGCATTTCCACACTAAGGATCTAGGACCTTTCACATAATTCCTCGGTATCGAGTTATCCTATTCTTCAGACACCATTTCACTCTGCCAACGGAAATATGCGTTGGATATTCTGCAGGAAGCTGGGCTAACACAAGCCACTGTTGTGGACACTCCTTTAGAGCCTGGGGAACGGTCTCTTTATGCCTCCTCAGAACCATATTCGCACCCAAAGCAGTACCGTCGACTGGTGGGAAAACTCAATTATCTCACCATGACTCGTCCCGACATCGCCTATGTTGTTGGCAAAGTGAGCCAATTTATGGAGCATCCGACCACCTCTCATTGGGATGATGTTCTCTGCATCGCCAAATACATCAAGCGTGACCCTGCCCGTGGTCTTCGCTACTCCCAGTATGCTCATCTTCATATTGAGGCCTTTTGTGATGCTGATTATGCTGGTTGTCTTGCTACTTGGAGATCTACTTCTGGGTTTGTCGTCTTCTTGGCAGGAAACCTCATCTCCTGGCGAAGCAAGAAACAGACGGTCGTCTCTCGCTCCAGTAAAGAATTTGAATATCGTGCCATGGCCACCGTCACAATGGAGATCATTTGGCTTCAACATCTCCTCCAGGAGCTTGGCTTTCCTCCACAGACATATGCTCACATCTGGTGTGACAATCAGGCAGCCACCAAGATCGCTTCGAATCCTATCTTCCAAGAATGCACAAAACATATTGATGTGGACTGCCACTTTCTTCGCCACCACCTGAAGCATGATCACATCCACTTTAGCCACATCCCGACGATGGACCAGCTTGCCGACATCTTCACCAAAGGCCTCCCAGGGGCTCGCCTTGCCTCGTTGAGTTCCAAGCTGGGCATCCACAGCATCTGCAACCCAGCTTGAGGGGGAGAGTGTCTGGTCTTGTATGTTTTTCTTCTTTCTTTTTTGTGGGACTCGTTGTCCAAGCTGGGCATGTCCATCTTGAGGGGGAGTGTTAAAACCCTATTTTTTTATTCTGGGTATTTTCCGAGTCCCACATCGGAATACTAATGTGTGTATTTTGTATCCACAATCTATAAAAGTAGGCCTCCGCCTCACTTTTAGGTAAGGGGGATTCCCTAATCTACAAGTTTACACCAAAAGTGGGTGGCCTATGCATCATCACTGTTTTGAACCTAAATGAGGTTGCGAAAAACTGAGAGACTGAACAAGCCCGAGTCGGTTGGGTGGGAAAACACACATCAGGTTCCTTAAAAAATACATGTTATAGTGTAAGAGCCTTTGGTCCGAGTCCAGCGTGGCATCAATGAACTTAGGATGCAATCATGCCTGACAGAAGCAGTTGTTTAGAACTAGGCACCCTTGAAAGAAGATGATATTAGTAGTCCAGTTTGTCTTTCCATGAGAGAATGTCACCACTACTAATGACCTATCGATATTTATATTGCAAGATAATAATGGAGTCACAAAGACTATTCCAAAGGTGAGATCTCTTCATATATTGATCAAGCCAGTGAACCACAGAGGTTTCATACTTGCTACTAAAAAATATTTCCCAAAGATTTGGTCCGGTGAAATAATTTCATGTGATTTTATCTTGAATGCACTGCATAGTCTCATGGATACTTTTTAGATTAATTTCTCCCTCCTTAGAGGGCTTAAACAGCCTTGATGAACTGGGCTAATGATGTCTACCACCCTGTAAAGCATCCCATGTGAAGTTGTTGAGAATTGTTTCCATTCTTCTGATGAAAAACATAGGAGCCTGAATGACTGCTAGGATATGAATAGGAATTGAAGAAAGGACACTATTGAAGAGGGTGATCTTACCTCCAATAGAGTGAAATTTTCTCTTCTAATTGGTAATTTTATATGTGATTCGGTTGAGGATACCTTCAAAGTCTTGGATACAGACTGTTTTATTCAACAAGAGAGCTCCCGGGTATTCAGTAGGTAATTGTCTTCTAGAAATACCTAGCCTATCTTCGATGGATTTTGCATTCCTTCCTGAGCATTTGTTGGGAATATATGGTCACTTATCTTGCTGATATTAATGCATTGACCACTCCCGCTGCAGTACTCAATAAGAACCACTTTAAACCATTGCATTGAATTTCTTCTTCCATTGATAAAGAATACCATATCATTCGTGATGAATAAGTGGGAGATTCCAATAAACCCATACCAGCCATTGAAAGGATGCACCCTTACATTTTTAATTTCATAGATCATGTTCTTGCTAAGAAAATCCTGATTCGTGATATATAAGCTTGGTGAGAGAGGGTCTCCTTGGTGAAGACATCAGGCATACTTGAAAACCCCAAAACTCCTCCCCAAAAGAGAGATCAAAAACTAGGGTGAAGAGAAGAAACAAACAAGAAGGTTGCGGACCCATTTTGAAAATTCACACTGCCTAAGAACTTTTAGGGTGAATTTTCATTCCATTATATTATAGAATTTCTCCATGACAATCTTGACCATGGCATTGGATCCAACCACTTTCCTATCAATGTCCGCTAACATTTCTTGACTGAGGCCAATCGCCCTTGGATACTCCCGCCCTTGAGAAACCCATGATGTTCATCTGAAATTTGACGAGCTAGGAGCTTTGATAGTCTCTTGTTGAGAATCATTTCCATAACCTTGTAGGAGAAATTACAGACTTATGGGTGAAAATTCACTGATGGTGCTAGGATGGTTCACCTTGGGAATCAGAACAAGAACTGTTGAAGTGGTAATATGGGGAAGAAGACCACCCTTGAAATAAATTTGAACAGCCTATATTATGTATTGCTTGATGCAATTCCAAGATGCAATATATAAGGATACAAGGAATCCATTAGGGCCTGGTGCGCTATCTGGCTTATGTCTTTTAACAGCATCAAATATTTCATCCTCCTTAAGTTTGGCTTTCAAGGAATCATTATTACAGTCCTCCAACGTGAGGGGAATTTTATTAACAAAATGATTATCTTCTTCATTTAGTGGGTATACATCGCTTACTCTATGACGAGGGTCAGCTAAAAGATCCTTGAAGCCTGAGTCTCCCTGAGGAATAATGGATTCAATTTCCTTTCAGCAAGACATCTTTCAACAAAGTGTCTGCATTTATAGGATAAAAGTAAGAAAATATCTTCATCCCATTGATTCTGAAGTCTTCCATTAAGCTGATTGATCACAGCCTGAATATCTTCCAACAACGGTCTGAGAGATGGTTGTGTATTTCTCCATTCTAAAATGGTTTCCGTCAGTATACACAGTTTGTTCTAGAAGTCAACCCATGCACACCCTTGGGATGGAGCATTCCACATGTTTCATGAAAGTTTCATCCTTAATCCATCCATTGAAGAAGTGTAAGTTATGAATAGGAGACAGAGAACCTTGGATCTAGAGCAGCACTGGAGAATGATCGGATAAGGACTGATCCAGGTGGGAGACAGTTGTGTGTGAGAAATCTAATACTATATGCATGTTATCCAAGCACCTGTCAACCTAACTCTATATTCTGCTACCTCGTCTCTTGCAGTTACACCACATAATGCCCAGATCCATTGGATTACTAAAGAGAAGAATCCTCAGAAATCTTACATATCCTTGCTCGAGTAAACACCCCCTTTCTTTTTAGATTGATTTGTTGCGGAAATGTTGGGAGTCGCAACAACAGAGATTTGCAGATGAAAAAAAGACAAAAACAAAAGAAGATGATGAATACAGACACATCGATTTACGTGGTTCGGAAAAAATCTCTATGTCCACAAAGGGGCAGAATCACTTCACTATAATTCGAGAGCACAATTATAGAAACGTTTCAGGGTTTCATACACACCAAAACCCTAACATGGATAAGCTAATAAAGAACAAGAAACATTATGCCACCAACCGCACAATAAGTCTAACATTATTCCACCAACCGCACAGTAAGTCTACTGTGCTACAGTGAAGGGTGGTTGGATGTCTGCACTGCTGCAGTGTTGCAACCACTCAAGTCTAAGCTACTACAGCGGTTGGTGGCTAGAAGTCCGTGGAACTACAATATTGGTGTCTCTATAGTGTGAGATGCTACAAGAGGCAGACCAGGCTTCATGTGGAAGATTTTTTTATTAATGTAGCCTGGTCCATTTGGATGATGTTGGGCTGAATGGTAGGGGCCCATACTGCATAGTAGACCACAACTCTCGCAGGTCGAGCTCTGCGGTAAGCTCATTAGGAGTTGTAGGGGGAAATGGGCCCCTGCTCTGGGGGTCCAAGGGCTGAAGGTCCCCAATCCAAAGTTTGGGGAACTATAGAAACTCAAACCGATTATAGCCGAGCTAATCAGACGACATCGACAGAACACTGTAGCAATGCAGACTTTGGCATGATTACTACAGCATCTCGAACTTTGGACACAACAATACTATAGTTTGTGGAATTCTAACCATCGGTCACTGTAGCACCCTGGACTTGGGTGGCCGCAACACAGTATCAGTGTGGACTTTCAGTCACCACTCATTGTAACGCAGTGGACTTACTGTGCGGTTGGTGGCACATTGTTTTGTCTTCATTATTATCTCATTCAAGCTAGGGTTTTGTTGTGAGTGAAACTCTGAAATCTCCCAGTAATTGTGCTCCCAAATTATAGTGAATTGATTCTGCCTATCCGTGGACATAGGGATTATTCTCGAACCACATAAATCAATGTGTTTGTCTTCATCTTTTTCTTTTTTTTCTTTTCTTTATCTGCAAACCTCTGTCGTTGTGACTCCCAACGTTTCTGCAACAACTGGCATCAAAAGTTGAGTTCAGAATTCTAGAATTAAACGTTGGTTATGGAAGAAGGAAAGGTGAAGATCATTCGCTTCGATGGATCTGACTTCAGTTATTAGAGGATGTGGTTCGAGGATTATCTTTATCAGAAAAAAGTTGCACTTACTGCTTCTGGGTGTAAAACCAATGGATATGGAGCAGACATAGTGGGAGCTACTTGATCGATAGGTTCTGAGAGTTTCACAACTTACGATGATCAAACACACGACGTTCAATATCAGAGAGGAAAAAATGGCAGTTGGGCTGATGACAACTCTCTTGAATATGTATGAGAAGCCTTTAGCATCAAACAAAGTGCGCCTGATGCAATGATTATTCCAACTGAAAATGATTGAAAGGATGATTTTTGCATATCACGTCAATGAATTCAACACTATCACAATCCAGTTGACATCAATGAGAATTGCGCTTGACAATGAGGTATGTGCACTAGTTTTACTGTCTTCATTACCTGACAGCTGAGAAACGATTGTAACAGTTGTGAGTAGTTTTTTAGGGAATACCAAGCCGGTTCTAAAGGATGTGTGGGACCTAGTCCTCAGGGATAATATTCGAAGAAGAAAATTGGGCAGATTCTCTTATTCTTCTTTGAAAGTGGAAGGAAGAGAGAGATGTGCACAATGAGATAATCACAGAGGACGATCAGAGTCAAGAGGAAAGAACCAAGACATGGAAAAAGGGGTTAGTCCTACCTTCTGGATTTGCAAGAAGAAATGACATGTTGAGGAGTGCAGAAAAAAATGAAAGGCAGCTGAAAGAACTGATGATGCACTGCTGCTGAGCGTTGATAGCCCTATGAAGTCTTGGATTTCAGACTTAGGGACATTTTTTCATTCCGTGTCAAAGAAGGGTTTCCTAAACAATTATATTTCTCGAAATTTTGGCAAAATGTACATCTTGCTAATGATGGACCTTTGAAAATCGTGGGGAAGGGTGATGCACGGTTTAAGACCAACAATGGGAGTTTGTTGGTTCTGGAAAACGTGAGGCATATCCTTTTAAGAAGAAATCTTATTTCTGTCATGCAGCTTGATGATGTAGGTTTTAGTACCACGTTCACTGGTGATGCATAGAAGATCACAAGGGAGTTATGGTCATAGCTCGGGGAGCAAAGAATGATACTTTGTACAACATGACAGAAACATGCATGGACATGCTTGCATCAATAAATTTTGTCGGGGATCCACAACCATGACACTACAAGTTAGACCACATGAGTGAGAAGGGGATGAATGTGTTGTCAATAAAAGAAATGCTATCGAAGTTGAAGTCAGTGGAACGCTTGTGTAAAGATTGTATCTTCAGAAAGCAGAAGAAGGTATCTTTTACAAAAGGAGGCAGAACACTAAAGGCTAGAAAGTTAGACCTCATGAACACTGATATTCGATGGTCTACACCAATACATTCTCTTAGAGGGTCATAATATTATGTGACATTTATCGATGAATCAACAAGGAATGTATGAGTTTACATTCTAAAAAGAAAATTTGATGTGTTTAAGGTGTTTCAGAAGTGGAATTTCATGATGGAAGATGAGTCGGGAACTAAGCTGAAATGTTTGAGGTCTGACAACGATGGAGAGTATGGCGATAAGGAGTTTAGAAAATTCTGTTCTAATAATAGAATTTGGTGGGAGAAGACTATTCCAGGTACAACACAACAGAACGATGATGAATAAAACACTAAATGAACATGCCTGAAGCATGTGGATGCACTCGGAATTACCCAAAACCTTATAGGATGATGCAGTGACAGCATATCTCATCAACAGGAGTCCCATATGTACCAATGGAAGAATGTATACCCGAGGAGATATGGTCTAGTAAGGAGGTAAAATACTCACATTTACGACTCTTTGTTTGGCATATGCACATATTGTTGGGCAAAAATCCTTCAAGGCATCATTGAAGCATTTTTGAGGTGATTGTGTTTGTTGACAAAGTGGACATCTGAGTGGTGATTGTTAACAAAGCAAAACAATGACATACAAATTTGTTGACAAAGAGGATTTCATGATGGAATGTCGAGTTCAAGAGCTGAGGTCAACGATCCATGTTTGATTCAAGAATGTCGACAAAAGGAATGGATGATCTGGAGGCGGTACAAAAGAACAGATACAAGGTGGCACCGTTTTCCAGTGTTTGCCAAATTTTTGGGCCTGAAAATCGATAAATGATGAAAAGTGGTTTTTGGCAAAGGGACTTGCCCGTCGTGTACATGAAGGCTTGGAAACTTGCACGCCATATGTTTTTCAAGAGCAGATCATCAAAATATGGCAAAGGAATAAGGTTCGCGCAAGTTTTGGTGAGGTCGCGCAGGTGACTTGCGCGCGGTGAAAGATACTTGCATGTTGATGCCTTGGAAGTTTGAGAACTTGTGCGCCAATGGTTTTTCAAGATCAGAAGATCAAAATATGGAAAAGTAAAGAGGTTCGCGCACGTTTGGAATTGGTTCGCGCAAGTGACTTGCAGGGGAAGAGACCTGCGCATCGAGACTTGCGCGCCGAGGGTTGACTTGCGCGCCGTCGCGCAGGGTGGTCAAATTGCCTATAAATACTGGACCACCCCTCCTCATTCTTCACCGGAGTTCAACACTTTGAGAAATCAGAGCTCCCGTCGCGCAGGTGTGGTGGTCGCGCAAGTGGTGTGTGGGTTGCGCAAGTGAAGTTGCGCGCCGGTGGTTGAAGTTGCGCGCCAGTGTGAGAAGTTGCGCGTCGGTTGGCAGTTGCGCGCCAATATTGGTTTGGGCATAAAAGGAAGAGAGTCGCGCAAGTTTGGAGTTAGGGAAGGTTATGTCGCGCAAGTGTCTGAGGTAGACTTGCGCGCCAGTTGTGACTTGTGCGCCGATACTTGCGCGGCGAGATTGACTTGCGCGCCAAGTAAGGTTTATTTCCAGCAGTGATTTTCGGGCTGCGTGGAAGCTGGAAGTTTGCCCGATACATTCGGTGCAAAGAGATATTCATCTACAGGTGAAAGTTGTACTTCAACAGAGCATCTACATACAGAGGAAGATGCATTCTTTCATGCAAGTGAAGAGACCTACAGGTCTATAAACTGTGAGAGAATCCTTTCCGGAGCAGTGAGCAAAGGAAGAGGAAGAAGGTGATCCTCTCCACCGGTAGTGAGCTAGAGAGAGAGAAACAGGGAGTGATCCTTGGAAAGCAGTGAGCTGACCCTAAAACCTTGTAAAGGCTGTGAGCCTGGGACAGAGAGTCTGTGCCCGAACTTTGTATCCACATCTAGTGAAGAATAGTGGAATTTGGTACGACCGGAAACTTGTCGGCGTACGCTCCTTGGACATAGCCCAGTGAGGGTGAACCAAGTAAAAATCAATGTGTCTGCCTGTTTGTTTCTCTGCATTGCATTCAAACCATCATCATTAGATAAAGAAGTAAAGAAGTTATCATAGTTTACACACAAGAGAAAACAAAGTGACCTTTGTAATAAATAGGTCAAGATCCAGTGGGGTAGGAAGAAATTTGAAAAAGAATATCCATACCCTGATTCACCCCCCCCCCCCCCTCCCTCTCAGGGTACATAGGCCCCTATTGGTCCTAACAATTGGTATCAGAGGGAATGTTGTTGTTATCAGATTTGTTTGCTCCGACTTGGTATAGTCGATCTGTGTGGTCAAAGAATCAGTCTGCTCTTATCTTGGTGTGCCATGGCGAAGGGAAAAACATCAAAGAAGAATCAGAAGTCAGGTGGTATCCCTCAGTGTGGAAGTGTTTATGGGGAAAGTTTGATTCAACTAAAAGAATCAAACTGCTTACTGAAGGAAGACCTGGATGAATCAGATAGGGAAAAGATTGATTCACTCAATCAAGATGCTGGAATGAGTGAAGTACATGAACATCAAAGTGATGTCGGAACAACTGATGATGATGAAGTTTCAAGAAGGAGGCCACCAGTAGATGTTGTCAACATGACAAATGAAGTGGACCGGAAGTTAGATGAAGAAGTTAAATCTAAAGATATCGGGATCAAAGTATTGGAAATTGAGGTCAACAAGCTAAAAGGCTTAAATAAAAGGCTTATTGATATAGTTACTGACCTAACAGAGAAGAATGATTCACATGCCGAAGAGCTACAGAAGATGGCTAAAATGAAAGGAAAACAAAAGGCTGATGATTATGAAGAGAATCAAAATTCAGATGATGTTCAGAATCTGAAAGCTAGAAATGATGATCTAGAAACACAGTTGTCTGAAAAAGTTCAGAAGAATCGAAAGCTACAACAAGAGAATGAATCTGTCACTGAATCTGTTTCTGAGGAAAAATGTAAAGTAAAGGAGCAGAGTGACATGGTGGATAATCTGACACGTGAGTTGGAAGATGAGATGAATATAGGGAAGCTTCTCAAGGGAGAACTTGATATCCAACTTGAATCAAGGGATATGAAGATGAAAATGTTGGAAGAAGATCTAGAATCAGTCAAGAACGAAATGGAGAATTCTAAATCCAAAGATAAACCTAAGTTGAAGGATGCACTACACCTACTATTCGATTGTCCTTCGGAAGGTGATGATAAAATGAAAAGGAAGTATGATATTTTTGAGGAGAAACAACAAAATATTTTCTCAGCTCAAAGACCATATAGTTTGAAAAAATCTGGCATTGGATTTGATGAATCCCCTCCCGTGCATGATAGAAGGAGATTTGTGAATAGTTCCAGAAGTAGAGAAAATCTTTTAGGTGCTGGAGATAGGCCTAAGAGGACAGTTCCAAGAAGTAGTGAAGACATGTGTCATTTCTGTGGGATTCATGGCCACACATCAAGCTTCTGTTTAGAGGCACAGGAATACATCTCAGGCTGTGAAAATAGAAACATTACTAGATTTGAGAAGAAGAAGATGTGTCATGAGAAATCAGAAAGAAGAATCTCTCAGAGGAAAGCATCTGTTAGATGCTATTACTGTGGAAGAATGGGACACACCATGAGTATGTGTCAGGAAGCTCAAGAGCCTCATGTCAGAAGAACTCAAGGTGTATCAGCATCTCGGCATAGAAATGACGAAACGAGGTATGCCTTTGATGGAAGATTTTTTATATGTTCAGATTATGGGCATTTGGCATGAAATTGCAGCAAGAAGAACGCATGAAAGGAAAAGGAATTCGAAAGGAGATTCTTGACTCCAGTGATGCATAACGAGAAATTCTACACTGGGAGACAACATGGTAAGGAGAAGAATAGGCTTAGAGCCTCAGGGGAATCACATGGAGCTGAACGAAAGTTGTATCAGTCACCTTCTCTGTCACACTCACAACCGCCCTCTAAGAAAGAACATGAACAAATCTGGAAGAAAAAGGGAGGAAATGCTTCACTTGTGAGTAAGAAGAATGTACGTTCAGTAGAGGACCCACCACCAATGCAAAATAGTGTGGTGACTCGGAAATATGATAAGAGGAAAATAAACAAAGAACAGATTGAAAAATCTGCAAGTCGTGTGCCACAACAAGAAGTGGAGAAAAGAGGACGGTCCTTGCAATGGTAGAAGAAGCAAGGGAAGATGGATGGAAAAGTGATTCCTGCTCAGAGAAATAATCAAGGAAAATGGAATTTTGGTAGAACATCAAAGACAGAAATGTGTACTAGTGTGCTTAAACCCCAAATTGCGAGAAAGGTCAGGCCTCCAGAATCTTCATATCAGAAAAGGACTCAGTATGCAGGTGAAGAATGCTTAGTCATATGGCCAAAGCAGTTGAAGTTGTCTAGGCAGCTAGAAGAAGCCAGGAAAGAGTATGATGCTCTCCAAGAAAGAATCAAAGGGTTGACTCGTCAGGATCAACCACTATCCTCGTCTTGAGGATTCAAGAAACAACCCCTCTCCCTATGCATATAAATGCTATTAACTGATGATTCATATATTTCAGGTTTTAGGGAGATACGATCCAAGGGGAAGTGGCATCAGAAGATGCACAATAGCAGTGATATTATTCAAAGTTTCAATTGATTCAAATTAAATCGCATAGTTGAAGAAGAAAGGGAGCAACAGAGCAGAATAAGAAGTGATTGTGTCTTAACTTTATCTCTTGTTTCCTACACTGAGTTCCAACTCAGTAGGCTTAGAGATTTTGTTAATGGCTCAATGTTGAGTGCCATATGAGAATAAATTGTGCAACACAAGAAGAATGTTTATGGGCCTAATACTAGGAGGTGTTTCATAATATAGGGGGAGCATCCAATAACAAAATCAGGTGCAAGATCCATCAAAGCAATATTTGGATGACTCAGCTCGGGCATTCCCTATTGAGGGAAGAAAGAAAAATATTTCAGGAGAAGCAGCAATAATCATGTATCCCATGCTCATTTATTTTGATCTAACAATGTCGTATTAGCTGATTGCTTTCAGGATACCAAAAAGCTGTGAGAGAAAATCAAAGGTGTGTCAACAAAAATTTGAGAGAAGATGTTCAAAGAAATGACGTTATTGAACAATGACACAGTGAAAAGTTTTCTGTTGAAAGTAAGGAAGTGGTAAGAGACCCAGGGAGTGTTGAAGGCGCTGAAGCTGATTCAGAAGAAGACACTGATGATGAACAAGAAAGTGTCAAGTATGTGTCTACAAGGAAGCCAAAGAGCTGAGCTGAAACTGATAGACAAAATATCATTGGTGATCAGGAAGCTCCAGTTCAGACTAGAATAATGAAGTCACTACACCAGACATCATTCCTATCTCAGGTAGAGCCGAAATGCTTTGCTGATGCAGCTGAAGATAAAATCTGGGTTCAGGCTTTGAATGAAGAGCTTGACCAGATTGAGAAGAACCAGACATGGGAGATTGTTTCAAGGCCAGCAGACAAGAATGTCATCAGGTCTAAATGGGTTTATCGCAACAAGATGAATGAAGATGGAACTGTGATTCGAAACAAAGCACGGCTAGTGTGCAAGGGATACTCCCAGATAGAGGGAATAGATGTAGATGAGACATTTGCACCGGTTGCAAGGCTGGAGACAATCAGATTATTTTTTGTCATAGCAATGCAAAGAAAGTTCAAAGTGTTCCAGATGGACGTCAAATCTGCATTTCTAAATGGGGTTCTGGAAGAAGAGGTGTACATTGAGCATCCAAATGGTTTTCTCATTAATGAGGATGAGAACAAAGTTTGTAGGCTGAAGAAGGCGTTGTATGGGCTGAAACAAGCACCAAGAGTATGGTACTCAAGACTTGATCAGTACTTAAAGAAGCTTGGTTTTCAGCGTGGGGGAGTTGATTACAATCTTTATTTCAGCAATGAAAGTAATCAAAGGATGATGGTGTTGGTTTATGTCGATGACATAATATTTGGCGGATCAAATGAAGCTCAGTGCAGACAATTTTCTGAATTCATAAAAAATGAGTTTGAAATGTCAATGATTGGAGAGCTAACATTTTTCCTTGGCTTACAGGTGACACAAGGAAGTAATGGAACTTTCATTTCTCAATCCAAATACGCCAAAGAGGTTTTGAGAAGGTTTGGAATGGAGAATCCAAGGAGATGAAGACTTTGGTTGCTTCCCGGATGAAATTATCAAAAGATGAAGATGGCAAGGCAGTTAATATCACAGAATACAGACAAATTATTGGAAGTTTGTTGTACTTGACTGCAACAAGGCCTGATATTGTTTTCTTCGCATGCCAAGCAGCGAGATATCAGAGTAATCCCAAGGAAATCCATATGTTTGCAGTGAAAAGAATACTTCGTTATATTCAAGGCATAGTGGATTTCGGCTTGACATATACTGGCAAATCTCAGATAGAGTTAATGGGATATACTGATGCAGACTGGGCCGGTTCAGCGGATGATAGAAAATCAACATCTGGATGTGCATTCTATCTTGGTGGACTATGTGTTGCTTGGTTAAGCAAGAAGCAGGATAGTATTTCATTGAGCACTGTGGAAGCTGAATATATTGCGGTCGCTCAAGCATGCACACAGTTATTATGGATGAAACAGCAGCTTGAAGATATGAGAGTTGAAGTGAAGTCTCCGATCGGAATCCAGTGCGATAACTCAAGTGCTATAAACCTTAGCAAAAATCTCGTACATCATTCAAGGACAAAGCACATTGAGATAAAGTATTATTTCATCAAGGAGAAGCTGGAGCAAGGGCTTGTGAAGTTGGAGTATGTGCCTACAGATCTACAGGTTGCAGATATTCTAACAAAATCCTTACCCAAGGAAGCTTTTGAGAGACATCGACTGGCTCTGAGAGTTCAGTTGACTCCCCACACTTGAAATAGTGTGGATGCAGAAACTCTCCCCCCTCTCCCTGAGGTATGATGTGTTTTTCCCTAATGTGCTGATTTGTTCTCTACTCTGTTACAGACTACAAAGGAGTGCCCTTTGGGTTCGTTGACAAAGGGGGAGAAACTAGTGATTGTTCAATGGGGAGACAATGTGGAGATTTGATAAATCATGAATGATATGGGGAGAAGCTGACAAGTGGAGCATCCAGATAGGGGGAGTTGAAGCTAGTTGAATGTGCTTAGCCAGAGCTTAGCTTGGACAACATAGGAAATAGGGCTAAAGAGGTGTTGAAGCTGCGAGCAGAAAGGGGGAGCGTATAAAATCTGACAATGCTAGAAGTGATCGATCAGAGGATAGATATCACGACAGCTGAGGATCGTGATAAAAGCAGAATAGTGTTGGAATGTGGTAAAAATATTTCCAAAAAAAATTGGTCTTCCAACAGGTCCTTCAACAATTGGTATCAGTTTAGTGTCAACAGTGGATGTCAGAGATGAAGTGATCCATTGATAAACTTTTCATTTACTCTTGTTTCTCACGTCGAGCATTGCTCATGTGGGCTTAGAGTATGTGTTGAGTAAATCCTTGATCGCTATCAGAATCTCAAAAGGCGAATGGTGGCTGAAAAATCAACGATGTATCTTTGTATGGAAGAGTTTTCAACAAACCCAAAGGGGGAGATTGTTGGGCAAAAATCCCTCAAGGCATCATTGAAGCATTTTTTAGGTGATTGTGTTTGTTGACAAAGTGGACATCTGAGTGGTGATTGTTGACAAAGCAAAACAATGACATACAAATTTGTTGACACAGAGGATTTCATGATGGAATGTCGAGTTTAAGAGCTGAGGTCAATGATCCATGTTTGATTCAAGAACGTCGACAAAAGGAATGGATGATCTGGAGGCGGTACAAAAGAACAGATACAAGGTGGCGCCGTTTTCCAATGTTTGCCAAATTTTTTGGCCTAAAAATCGACAAATGAAGAAAAGTGGTTTTTGGCAAAGGGACTTGTGCGCCGTGTACATGAAGGCTTGGAAACTTGCACGCCATATGTTTTTCAAGATCAGATCATCAAAATATGGCAAAGGGATAAGGTTCGCGCAAGTTTTGGTGAGGTCGCACATGTGACTTGCTCGCCGTGAAAGATACTTGTGCGCTGATGCCTTGGAAGTTTGAGAACTTGGGCGCCTATGGTTTTTCAAGATCAGAAGATCAAAATATGGAAAAGTAAAGAGGTTCGCGCAAGTTTGGAATTGGGTCATGCAAGTGACTTGTAGGGAAAGAGACCTGCGTGTCGAGACTTGTGCGTCGAGGGTTGACTTGCGCGCCGTCACGCAGGGTGGTCAGATTGCCTATAAATACTGGACCACCCCTCCTCATTCTTCACCGGAGTTCAACACTTTGAGAAATCAGAGCTCCCGTCGCGCAGGTGTGGTGGTCGCGCAAGTGGTGTGTGTGTGTCGCGCAAGTGGAGTTGCGCGCCGGTGGTTGAAGTTGTGCGTCAGTGTGAGAAGTTGCGCGTCGGTTGGAAGTTGTGTGCCAATATTGGTTTGGGCGTAAAAGGAAGAGAGTCGCGCAAGTTTGGAGTTGGGGAAGGTTATGTCGTGCAAGTGTCTGAGGTAGACTTGCGCGCCAGTTGTGACTTGCGCGCCGATACTTGTGCGCCGAGATTGACTTGCGCGCCAAGTAAGGTTTATTTCCAACAGTGATTTTCGGGCTCCGTGGAAGCTGGAAGTTTGCTCGATACCTTCGGTGCAAATAGATATTCATCTACGGGTGAAAGTTATACTTCAACAGAGCATCTACATACAGAGTAAGATGCATTCTTTCATGCAAGTGAAGAGACCTACAGGTCTATAAACTGTGAATGGATCCTTTCCGGAGCAGTGAGCAAAGGAAGAGGAAGAAGGTGATCATCTCCACCGGCAGTGAGCTAGAGAGAGAGAAACAGGGAGTGACCCTTGGAAAAGCAGTGAACTGGCCCTAAAACCTTGTAAAGGCAGTGAGCCTGGGACAGAGTGTCTGTGCCCGAACTTTGTATCCACATCTAGTGAAGAATAGTGGAATTTGGTACGACCGGAAACTTGTCGGCGTATGCTCCTTGAACGTAGCCCAGTGAGGGTGAACCAAGTAAAAATCTATGTGTCTGCCTGTTTGCTTCCCTGCATTGCATTCAAAGCATCATCATTAGATAAAGAAGTAAAGAAGTGATCATAGTTTACACACAAGAGAAAACAAAGTGACCCTTGTAATAAAGATGTCAAGATCCAATGGGGTAGGAAGAACTTTGAAAAAGAATATCCATCCCCTGATTCACTCCCCCCCCCCTCTCAGGATATATAGGCTCATATTGGTCCTAACAATTTGTATCAGATGGAAGGTTGTTGTTATCAGATTTGTTTGCTCTGACTTGGTATAGTCGATCTGTGTGGTCAAAGAATCAGTATGCTCTTATCTTGGTGTGTCATGGCGAAGGGAAAAACATCAAAGAAGAATCAGAAGTCTGGTGGTATCCCTCAGTGTGGAAGTGTTTATGGGAAAAGTGTGATTCAACTAAAAGAATCAAACAGCTTACTGAAGGAAGGCCTGGATGAATCAGATAGGGAAAAGATTGATTCACTCAATCAAGATGTTGGAATGAGTGAAGTACATGAACATCAAAGTGATGCCAGAACAACTGATGATGATGAAGTTTCAAGAAGGAGGTCACCAGTAGATGTTGTCAACATGACAAATGAAGTGGACCAGAAGTTAGATGAAGAAGTTAAATCTAAAGATATCAGGATCAAAGTATTGGAAATTGAGCTCAACAAGATAAAAGGCTTAAATAAAAGGCTTATTGATATAGTTACTGACCTAACAGAGAAGAATGATTCACATTCCGAAGAGCTACAGAAGATGGCTAAAATGAAAGGAAAACAAAAGGCTGATGATTATGAAGAGAATCAAAATTCAGATGATGTTCAGAATCTGAAAGCTAGAAATGATGATCTAGAAACACAGTTGTCTGAAGAAGTTCAGAAGAATCGAAAGCTACAACAAGAGAATGAATCTGTCACTAAATCTATTTCTGAGGAAAAATGTAAAGGAGCAGAGTGACATGGTGGATAAGCCGACACGTGATTTGGAAAATGAGATGAGTAGAGGAAAGCTTCTCAAGGGAGAACTTGATATCCAACTTGAATCAAGGGATATGAAGATTCAAATGTTGGAAGAAGAGCTAGAATCAGTCAAGAAAGAAATGGAGAAGTCTAAATCCAAAGATAAACCTAAGTTGAAGGATGCACTACACCTACTATTCAATTGTCCTTCGGAAGGTGATGATAAAATGAAAAGGAAGTATGAGATTTCTGAGGAGAAACAACAAAATAATTTCTCAGCTCAAAGACCATATAGTTTGGGAAAATATGGCATTGGATTTGATGAATCCCCTCCCGTGCATGATAGAAGGAGATCTGTGAATAGTTCCAGAAGTAGAGAAAATCTTTTAGGTGTTGGAGATAGGCCTAAGAGGACAGTTCCAAGAAGTAGTGAAGACATGTGTCATTTCTGTGGGATTCATGGCCACACATCAAGCTTCTGTTTAGAGACACATGAATACATCTCAGGCAATGAAAATAGAAACATTACTAGATCTGAGAAGAAGAAGATGTGTCATGAGAAATCAGAAAGAAGAATCTCTCAGAGGAAAGCATCTGTTAGATGCTATTACTGTGGAAGAATGGAACACACCATGAGTATGTGTCAGGAAGCTCAAGAGCCTCGTGTTAGAAGAAGAACTCAAGGTGTATTAGCATCTCGACATAGAAATGACGGAACGAGGTGTGCCTTTGATGGAAGATGTTTTATAAGTTCAGATTATGGGCATTTGACACGAAATTGCAGCAAGAAGAACGCAAGAAAGGAAAAGGAATTTGAAAGGAGATTCTTGACTCCAGTGATGCATAACGAGAAATTCTACACTAGGAGACAACGTGGTAAGGAGAGGAATAGGCTTAGAGTCTTAGGGGAATCACATGGAGCTGAACGAAATGTGTATCAGTCACCTTCTCTGTCACACTCACAACCGCCCTCTAAGAAAGAACATGAACAAATCTGGAAGAAAAAGGGAGGAAATGCTTCAGTTGTGAGTAAGAAGAATGTACATTCAGTAGAGGACCCACTACCAATGCAAAATAGTGTGGTGACTCAGAAATATGATAAGAGGAAAATAAACAAAGAACGGATTGAAAAATCTGCAAGTCGTGTGCCACAACAAGAAGTGGAGAAAAGAGGACGGTACTTGCAATGGTGGAAGAAGCAAGGGAATATGGATGGAAAAGAGATTTCTACTCAGAGAAATAATCAAGGAAAATGGAATTTTGGTAGAACATCAAAGACAGAAATGCGTACTAGTGTGCTTAAACCCCAAATTGCGAGAAAGGTCAGGCCTGCAGAATCTTCATATCAGAAAAAGACTCAGTATGCAGGTGAAGAATGCTTAGTCATATGGCCAGAGCAGTTGAAGTTGGCTAGGCAGCTAGAAGAATCCAGGAAGGAGTGTGATGCTCTCCAAGAAAGAATCAAAGGGTTGACCCATCAAGATCAACCATTATCCTCGTCTTGAGGATTCAAGAAACAACCCCTCCCTATGCATATAAATGCTATTAACTGATGATTCATATATTTCAGGTTTTAGGGAGATACGATCCAACGGGAAGTGCCATTAGAAGATGCACAATAGCAGTGATATTCTTCAAAGTTTCAATTGATTCAAATTAGGCCGCATAGTTGAAGAAGAAAGGGAGCAACAGAGCAGAATAAGAAGTGATTGTGTCTTAACTTTATCTCTTGTTTCCTACACCGAGTTCCAACTCAGTAGGCTTAGAGATTTTGTTAATGGCTCAATGTTGAGTGTCGGATGAGAATAAATTGTGCAGCAGAAGAAGAATTTTTATAGGCCTAATACTAGGAGGTGTTTCATAATATAGGGGGAGCATCCAATAACAAAATCAGGTGCAAGAGCCATCAAAACAATATTTGGATGACTCAGCTCAGGTATTCCCTATTGAGGGAAGAAAGAAATATTTCAAGAGAAGCAGCAATAATCATGTATCCCATGCTCATTTATTTTGATCTAACAATGTGGTATTAGCTGACTGCTTTCAGGATACCAAGAAGCTGCGAGAGAAAATCAAAGGTGTGTCAACAAAAAATTGAGAGAAGATGTTCAAAGAAATGATGTTATTGAACAATGACACAGTGAAAAGTTTTCTGTTGAAAGTAAGTGGTAAGAGACCCAGGGAGTGTTGAAGGCGCTGAAGCTGATTCAGAAGAAGACACTGATGATGAACAAGAAAGTGTCAAGTATGTGTCTACAAGGAAGACAAAGAGCTGAGCTGAAATTGATAGACAGAATATCATTGGTGATCAGGCAGCTCCAGTTCAGACTAGAATAATGAAGTCACTACACCAGACATCATTCTTATCTCAGGTAGAGCTGAAATGCTTTGCTGATGCAGCTGAAGATGAAAACCGGGTTCAGGCTTTGAATGAAGAGCTTGACCAGATTGAGAAGAACCAGACATGGGAGATTGTTTCGAGGCCAGCAGACAAGAATGTCATCGAGACTAAATGGGTCTATCACAACAAGATGAATGAAGATGGAACTGTGATTCAAAACAAAGCACGGCTAGTGTGCAAGGGATACTCCCAGATAGAGGGAATAGATGTAGATGAGACATTTGCACCGGTTGCAAGGCTGGAGACAATCAGATTATTTTTTCCATAGCAGTGCAAAGAAAGTTCAAAGTGTTTCAGATGGACGTCAAATCTGCATTTCTAAATGGGGTTCTGGAAGAAGAGCTGTACATTGAGCAGCCAAATGGTTTTCTCATTAATGAGGATGAGAACAAAGTTTATAGGCTGAAGAAGGCGTTGTATGGACTGAAACAAGCACCAAGAGCATGGTACTCAAGACTTGATCAGTACTGAAAGAAGCTTGGTTTTCAGCGTGGGGGAGTTGATTGCAATCTTTATTTCAGCAATGAAAGTAATCAAAGGATGATGGTGTTGGTTTATGTCGATGACATAATATTTGGCGGATCAAATGAAGCTCAGTGCAGACAATTTTCCGAATTCATGAAAAATGAGTTTGAAATGTCAATGATTGGAGAGCTAACATTTTTCCTTGGCTTACAGGTGACACAAGGAAGTAATGGAACTTTCATTTCTCAATCCAAATACGCCAAAGAGGTTTTGAGAAGGTTTGGAATGGAGAATTCCGAGGAGATGAAGACTCTGGTTGCTTCCCGGATGAAATTATCAAAAGATGAAGATAGCAAGGCAGTTAATATCACAGAATACAGACAAATTATTGGAAGTTTGTTGTACTTGACTGCAATAAGGCCTGATATTGTTTTCGCCACATGCCAAGCAGCGAGATATCAGAGTAATCCCAAGGAAATCCATATGCTTGCAGTGAAAAGAATACTTCGTTATATCCAAGGCACAGTGGATTTCGGCTTGACATATACTGACAAATCTCAGACAGAGTTACTGGGATATACTGATGCAGACTGGGCCGGTTCAGCGGATGATAGAAAATGAACATCTGGAGGTGCATTCTATCTTGGTGGACTATGTGTTGCTTGGTTAAGCAAGAAGCAGGATTGTATTTCATTGAGCACCGCGGAAGCTGAATATATTGCGGCCATTCAAGTATGCACACAGTTATTATGGATGAAACAGTAGCTTAAAGATATGGGAGTTGAAGTGAAGTCTCCGATCGGAATCCAGTGCGACAACTCAAGTGCTATAAATCTTAGCAAAAATCTCGTCCATCATTCAAGGACAAAGCACATTGAGATAAAGTATCATTTCATCAAGGAGAAGGTGGAGCAAGGGCTTGTGAAGTTGGAGTATGTGCCTACAGAGCTACAGGTTGCAGATATTCTGACAAAGGTCTTACCCAAGGAAGCTTTTGAGAGACATCGACTGGCTCTGGGAGTTCAGTCGACTCCCCGCACTTGAAATAGTGTGGATGCGGAACCCCCCCCCCCCCCCCCCTCTCCCCTCTCCCCGAGGTATGATGTTTTTTTCCCTAATGTACTGATTTGTTCTCTACTCTGTTACAGACTACAAAGGAGTGTCCTTTGGGTTCGCTGACAAAGGGGGAGAAACTAGTGATTGTTCAATGGGGAGACAATGTGGAGATATGATAAATCATGAATGGTATGGGGAGAAGCTGACAAGTGGAGCAGCCAGATAGGGGGAGTTGAAGCTAGTTGAATGTGCTTAGCCAGAGCTTCGCTTGGACAACACAGGAAATAGGGCTAAAGAGGTGTGGAAGCTGCGAGCAGAAAGGGGGAGCGTATAAAATCTGACGATGCTATAAGTGATCGATCAAATGATAGATATCACGACAGCTGAGGATCGTGATAAAAGCAGAAGAGTAGTGTTGGAATGTGGTAAAAATATTTCCAAACAAAAATTGGTCTTCCAACAGGTCCTTCAATAATTGGTATCAGTTTAGTACAAATTGGTATCAGTTTGGTGTCAACAGTGGATGTCAGAGATGAAGTGATTCATTGATTAACTTTTCATTCACTCTTGTTTCTCACGCCGAGCATTGCTCATGTGGGCTTAGAGTATGTGTTGAGTAAATCCTTGATCGCTATCAGAATCGCAAAAGGCGAATGGTGGCTGAAAAATCAATGATGTATCTTTGTATGGAAGAGTTGTCAACAAACCCAAAAGGGGATATTGTTGGGAAAAAATCCTTCAAGGCATCATTGAAGCATTTTTGAGTTGATTGTGTTTGTTGACAAAGTGGGCATCTGAGTGGTGATTGTTGACAAAGCATAACAATGACATACAAATTTGTTGACAAAGAAGATTTCATGATAGAATGTCGAGTTCAAGAGCTGAGGTCAATGATCCATGTTTGATTCAAGAACGTCGACAAAAGGAATGGATGATCTGGAGGCGGTACAAAAGAACAGATACAAGGTGGCGTCGTTTTCCGGTGTTTGCCAAATTTTTGGGCCTGAAAATCGACAAATGAAGAAAAGTGGTTTTTGGCAAAGGGACATGTGCGCCGTGTACATGAAGGCTTGGAAACTTGCACGCCATATGTTTTTCAAGATCAGATCATCAAAATATGGCAAAGGGATAAGGTTTGCGCAAGTTTTGGTGAGGTCGCACAGGTGACTTGCGCGCCGTGAAAGATACTTGCGCGTCGATGCCTTGAAAGTTTGAGAACTTGTGCGCCTATGGGTTTTCAAGATCAGAAGATCAAAATATGGCAAAGTAAAGCGGTTCGCGCAAGTTTGGAATTGGGTCGCGCAAGTGACTTGCAGGGGAAGAGACCTACGCGTCGAGACTTGCACGTCGAGGGTTGACTTGCGCGCCGTCGCGCAGGGTGGTCAGATTGCCTATAAATACTGGACCATCCCTCCTCATTCTTCACCGGAGTTCAACGCTTTGAGAAATCAGAGCTCCCGTGTGTGTGTCGCGCAAGTGAAGTTGCGCGCCGGTGGTTGAAGTTGCGCGCCAGTGTGAGAAGTTGTGCGTCGGTTGGCAGTTGTGCGCCAATATTGGTTTGGGCGTAAAAGGAAGAGAGTCGCGCAAGTTTGGAGTTGGGGAAGGTTATGTCGCGCAAGTGTCTAAGGTAGCTTTGCGCGCCAGTTGTGACTTGCGCACCGATACTTGCGCGCCGAGATTGACTTGCGCGCCAAGTAAGGTTTATTTCCAACAGTGATTTTTGGGCTGTGTGGAAGCTGGAAGTTTGCCTGATACCTTCGGTGCAAAGAGATATTCATCTACGGGTGAAAGTTGTACTTCAACAGAGCATCTACATACAGAGGAAGATGCATTCTTTCATGCAAGTGAAGAGACCTACAGGTCTATAAACTATGAGTGGATCATTTCCAGAGCAGTGAGCAAAGGAAGAGAAAGAAGGTGATCCTCTCCACCGGCAGTGAGCTAGAGAGAGATAAACAGGGAGTGACCCTTGGGAAAGCAGTGAGCTGACCCTAAAACCTTGTAAAGGCAGTGAGCCTGAGACAGATTGTCTGTGCCCGAACTTTGTATCCACATCTAGTGAAGAATAATGGAATTTGGTACGACCGGCAACTTGTCAGCGTATGCTCCTTAGACGTAGCTCAGTGAGGGTGAACCAAATAAAAATCTTTGTGTCTGTCTGTTTGCTTCCCTGCATTGCATTCAAAGCATCGTCATTAGATAAAGAAGTAAAGAAGTGATCATAGTTTACACACAATAGAAAACAAAGTGACCCTTGTAATAAAGAGGTCAAGATCCAGTGGGGTATGAAGAACTTGGAAAAAGAATATTCATGCCCTGATTCACCCCCCCTCTCAGGGTATATAGGTCTTTATTGGTCCTAACACATATCGATGTTGATGCAAGGGGACAAGTTTGATGCTGAGTCCAAATCATGTTTCTTTGTTGGTTATAGTGCTAAGGAGTTCAGTTACCGCTTTTGGGATGATCAGAACAAGATGGTCGTCAAAAGCCAAAATGTGATATTTAATAAAGGTGTCATGTACACAAAGACCGTCATGCAGTTGAAGTTGATAGTGGGAACAAAGAATCAGATTGTCATGAGCAAGTGGATATTGAAGGTGTACTTGAGCATGTGACAATAAAACCAGTGAATCCTACCCTCAAATGGAGTTCAGGTGATCAACAAGTGTGAGAAGGCATGTGCAGAGGTATTCATCATCCTTACATTATTTGTTATTGACTGACGGTGGAGAACCATAAAGCTTTGATGAAGCAATGCAATTGAAGGAGTCGAGCAAGTGAGAGTTGGGTATGAAGGAGGAGATGTCTTCATTACATGACAACAATACTTGGGAGTTGACACCTCTACCACAAGGAAATAAAGCACTGCAGAACAAATGGGTATACCGGGTCATTGACGAACATAATAGAAAGAAGAGGTACAAGGCAAGACTGCTGGTAAAAGTTTTTCAATAGAAGGAAGGTGTAGATTTCACTGCAATTTTCTCACCTGTAGTGAAGCATACCATCATATGGGCGGTTCTCAGTATTGTTTCATCAAAAGATTTATACCTAGAGTAGCTTGATGTCAAGACTGTTTTCCTTCATGGAGATCTAAAAGAGTACATCTATATGCAATAGCCAGAGAGATACGTTGAGTCAGAGAAGGAAGACCTGTTGTGCAAACTTGAGAGGAGCTTATATGAGTTGCAATGGAATAAAAGGTTTGATTCATTTATGACTAAAAATGAATACAAACGATGTGACATGAATTAATGTTGCTACACCAAGTCTTTTGTTGATAAATACATTATACTGCTTCTATATGTGGATGACATGTTCATTGCAGTATCATGTATGCAAAGAATCGATGAGCTGAAAGGGCAACTAGCTGAGCGGTTCAAGATGAAAGATCTTGGAGAAGCTAACAAGATTTTGGAGATGAAGATCGAGAGAGACCGCATAGCTGGAACCTTGATGTTATCACATATTGTCTACATTGTAAAGGTTCTGAGAAAATTTAGTATGTTAGAAGCAACACCAGTCTCTATTCCCCTTGCGAGCCATTTCAAATTATCAAAGGAGAAATCACTGAAGATGACAGAAGAGGTTGAGTACACGCATCACCAAAGTCTGATGTATGTCATGGTCTGTAATCGACTTGACATTGCTCATGCAGTGGGAGTTGTGAGCAAGTACATGGCTAACCTTGAAAAGCAACATTGGAAAGCTGTGAAGTGGATATTGAGATACCTGAAGGGAAGCAAGGAAGTATCTTTGTGCTTTAGGAACATTTCCTAGGGTATCAAAAATTCACATCGGTTGCTCGAACACTGATAAATCAGGTCCTATCTCATGTTCTTCCCAATTCAACACATGGGACAATTCCAGGTTTTACGTTTTCATCTAGGAGACGTGGAAGAACCTCATTTTCCTCAACCTTCTTAGCCTCTACGAACTCTTCCCTACTTACATGTGTAGATTTCATGTTTTTTATTGAAAACTTTGTAGGTCTTAGAGGTTGTAGTGTAGCCTAAGAAAATTCCTTCATCATATTTTGGTGCGAATTTGTGTAGATTATCTTTATTATTCAAAATGAATTCTTTGGATTAAATGGTAAAAATATATTCTAATTACACTTTAAAACCAATTAAAAAGATAATCTAATCATATAAATAAATTAGATTAAAATGTTGTATTGAATTAAAATACAATATTTTTCACTATTCATTAAAAAATGATATTTATCGGAAAAATTCCAAAAAAATTACACAAAGATCTCTATCTAGAATAGAATCATTCCTAAGAAATAGTGAAAATTCTTGATATATGAATTTATTTTTAAGAGATCATATTGTAATCTTGTAGTTGATGAGATTCCATGTGCTCTTCGGTTTTAAATAAACATCATTTTTACCCTCAAAAGATATATCCCACCTAGTGTAAACTACACTCTCCGGAATCTACAGAGGCCTCAGTTTCATGATTCGAGCTACTGTTTAAGAGATAACTCATTTCCTCCATGTGGATAGTATAAAGACATAATATTTTTTATAATGTAAATTTCAAGCACACCGAGCCGTCTCTACACAAAGATCTCAAAATATTCTGTGAGTGTAAATGTTCCAATGATTGATATGTTTTTATATAAAATTTCAATGTGAAAAATAATTAAGTCAACTAAATTGGATTTATTTATGTATTATTTATATAATTATACATTAAAAAGGGTGGATCAAGGTTCAAGTGGGAGAATGTTGGATTGGTGTAACCCGATCTGTTTGGATGATGATGGGCTGAATGTTAAGGGCTCCTAGTGCACACTAGACCGCAACTCTCATTGGTCGAGCTCCGCGGTGACCTCATTAGAGGTTGTAGGAGCAATGCACCCTTGCTTTGGGCGACGAAGGTCTCCGATCCAAATTTTGGGAAACTTTAGCAACTATGACCGACTGTAACAGAGCTGACCAGATGACACAGACAGGGCACTATAGGAGTGCAGACTTTGACACAGTTATTGCAGCATCAGTGACTTTAGAGACAGCGGTATTGTAGGTCCGTAGACTTTTAGCCACCAGCCACTATAGCAGCTTGGATTTAGGTAGTCACAGCACTATAGCAGTGTGTACTTTCAACCACCATTCAGTGTAGTATAGTGGACTTACTGTGCGGTTGGTGGCACAGTCCAGGACGAACGACATTTGACAGACACAAAAGTGGTTGGAAGATCAGGACATGGGCATGTGTGACAAGTGGAGGCTCACAGACAGGCTAGCGGAGATGATGTTCCTCAGCGTCCTAGTGGCAGATTTCCTGGTCAGGTTGAGCCAACACCGCAAAATGGTTTTGGTAGGCAAGGATAGGGTCATGATTGGCAAGTTGGACATGCATCAGATGTTAATGTTCGCAGCGTCCGGCCTGGTAGGGGTCTACACCCAAGCCGCGGTGAGGACACAACTCTAGAAGACAAAGTCCTTGGCGACCATCGGGCCGTCCAATCCTCACACCTCATGAAGCAAGGGGATGAAGTGCTGGTGTGCAAGGCGTACAGGAGGGCGTACACCACTCACTTGGGCAACTTGGCAGGTCCGTTGTGTAGCGAAGAGACGAAAGAGCTAATCAGGGAGGTAGAGGAGACATGCGACCCAGGCATAGTGGACATCAAGGGGTTCTTGTGGGGCACATCGCAATTGGATGCAGCGAGTTTCCTAAACACGTGCAAGGTGTTAAAGATATGCCCCGCACCTGATGTCTCCCTTGGGGTGTCATGATCGACAGGATATTGCAGATTGGGAATGAAATGGACGAGTCGATCGAGTATGACTTGAAGGATGAGATCACGTCTCTAGTCTTGAGAGCTTTCATTAGAAAGAAGAATGGTAGGTTGCAACTAAGGAACAACCATGTAAGGCTCATATGACACAAAGATTATATGGAGGACATCAATAAAGTGCCTCAGCCACGAGATCCAAAAATACTATGCCTGGGAGGGCGACGCAGAGATGATGGGCGTCTCGCCTTATGACGCCTCCAACTGGAAGGACTTTGGCCTGGGTGCTGACACCATACCCGAGTCTGAGGAGAGATCGCACCTGGGCATGAAGAACAACATGATCATTGGGGGTTGGTGTTTGACACCGAGTGCTTAATGCCCAGCAGGCAAACATTGTTGAGCGAGCATGTGATCAAGTTCTTCATCAAGCTAGAAGGCCATAAAGATCCTACTAGAGGTATATACTCAGCTAACCGAGTGGGCATGCAGGCCCAGAGTTGGATGGGGAGGGCGATGGATCAGGTCATGAGGGAGCACAACTCGTTCATGATCGGACGGGAGATGAACGAAAGGCTGGCAAAGGTGGAAAAGTTGGCGTCAATGTCGGGGAAGCCTTTCTGGGTCCAGCTCTACTATAGCTTCGATATTTCGCAATGTCAAAGGTGTTCAAGTTGACGATGAGGTAGTGGAAGCCTTTCTAGGTCCAGCTCTACTGCAGCTTCGACATTCCGCAATGTCAAAGCTATAGTAGAGTTGGAACAGAAAGGTTTCCCTGACCTTGACGTCAACTTGACCACCTTTGACATTGTGGAATGTCGAAGCTGTAGTAGAGCTGGACCCAGAAAGGCTTCCCCGACCTCGACGTCAACTTTGCCATCTTTGTTAGCCTCTCGTTCATCTGCTGCCCGATCATGAACAAGTTGTGCTCCCTCCTGACCTGATCCATCGCCCTCTCCATCCAGCTCTGGGCCCGCATGCCCACTCAGTTAGCTGAGAAGATACCTCTAGCAGGATCTTTATGGCCTTCTAGCTTGATGAAGAACTTGATCACGTGCTCGCTCGACAATGTCTGCCTACTGGGCATTAAGCACTCGCTGTCAAACACCAACCCCCGATGATCATGTTGTTCTTCATGCCCAGGTGCGATCTCTCCTCAGACTCGGGTATGGTGTCAGCACCCAGGCCAAAGTCCTAGTTGGAGGCGACATAAGGCATGACGCCCGTCATCTCTGCGTCGCCCTCCCAGGCATATTATTTGTGGATCTCGTGGTTGGGCACCTTATCGATGCTCCCCTTCATATAATCTTTGTGTCATATAAGCTTTATATGGTTGTTCCTTAGTTGCAACCTACCCTTCTTCTTTCTAATGTAGGCTCTCAAGACTAGAGACGTGGTCTCATCCTTCAAGTCATACTCGGTCAACCCGTTCATTTCATTCTCAATCTGCAATATCCTGTCGATCATGGCACCCCCAAGGGAGAAATTAGGTGTGGGACACATCTTGAACACCTTGCACATGTTTAGGGAGCTCGTTGCGTCCAATTGTAATGTGTCACACAAGAATCTCGTAACGTCCACTATGCTCGGGTCGCATGTCTCCTCTGCGTCCCTGATTAGCTCTTTCGTCTCTTCGCTACACAACAAACCTACCAAGTTGCCCAAGTGAGTGGTGTACGCCCTCTTGAACGCCTTGCAGGCCACCACTTCGTCCCCTAACTTCACGAGGCGCGAGGATTGGACGACCCTCTCTATGTTTGTCTCTACCACTCTAACAACCGCCAGGGACTTGGTCTTCTGGAGGTGCGTCCCCACCACGGCCTGGGCACAGACCCCTACCAGGGAGGACGTTGCAAAAATCAACATCTGGTGCAGCCTCTCCATGTCCTACTTACCAAGCGCGACCCTGCCCTTGCCTACCAAAACCATCATGCATTGTTGGCTCACCCTGACCAAGAAGTCTACCACTGAGATGTTGAGAAACCTCGTCTCCGTCTGCCTGTCTACGAACCTCCACTTGTCACACATGCCCATGTCTTGATCTTCCAACCAATTCTGTGTCTGTCAAACGTTATTCGTCCTAGACTGTGTCAACAATCGCACAGTAAGTCCATTGTATTACAGTGAACGATGGCTGGAAGTCTGCATTACTACAGTGTTGCGCTCACCCAAATACAAGTCGTTATAGTGGCCGATGGCTAAAAGTCTGCAGAGCTACAGTACCGTTGTTTCCAAAATCCAAGATGTTACAGTAATCGTGTCAAAGTCCGCATTGTTGCAGTGTTATGTCGGTGTTGTCTGGTCAACTTTGTTGTAGTCGATCAGAATGTTATAGTCCCTCAAAAGTTGAGCCAACGACCTTTGACCCCCGGATCCTCGGAGCAGGGGCGCGTTGCCCCCTGAAACCCCCAACGAGCTCACCGCAAAGCTCGATTAGCGAGAGTTGCGGTTTGGTGTGCCATATGGGCCGTTAGAATTCGGCCCAACATCATCCAAACGGATCGGGCAACACCAATCCAACATGATCGAGAATTGTATTGAAGAGGCCAATTAAAAACCGGGAATTGGAACCAGGGTTTGAAGGAAGATAACTCCTTCCAAAGATCATCCCTTTCTCCAGCCACACACTTGGCATAAATAATGAGCATGAAGAAAAAAGTTCATGATTCACTAACCTTCACAGCGATCTGCTAAGAAAAAGCATTGGTGAGCTCATCCTCTAGTGGATTAATCTAGAAGAGCCAAGTATGGCCATTAGTTGGGATGCCCATGCATGTGATAATCCATAACCAGCTTGGAAGAATAATTCTGAATGGTTGCAACCATATTTTTCGGATGCATAATAGCAAGTAATGAAATACATTTGCTGCTGATCATTTTCGGTGGTTGAGGAAACAAAGCTCCAGGCATCCCATATTAGTGTGGTAGACATGGAAAGAAAGATGAGCAGGTTTGGTCACATGAGAAACCTTAATGCACCAGACTGGGATATGGACTTAGAGCAAATTGTCATCCCCACTGAATAGGGGTTTTTATTTTTATCTTTATTCCTTCAGTAACCTGTTAATTATGGAGAGAAGCATTTCTTCACTAACCCCTGCTGAAGGCTCGAAAGCATTGAGAAGGAAGATCTTCCGTCCGAGAGAACCTACAATTCTTCCAGTTCTTTAATCCTGGGGGATGGAGGATCACAGAGAGATTTTCCAGCCTCACCACTGAGAAGGATTGAAGGAGACACATCATCTGTGACATTGGGGGGATGCAATGTAGCGCCTTATCCATCAAAAAATCATAGGAGGAAAAGGATTCCATGACACCATATTTTCCATGAGATTTATCCATTAAAAGGGAAATAAAGCAGCAGTGGGGGTGACCGTGAAACTCACTCTTGAGCTAGAAGCCATCACAGGATCAAGGGAATTTCTAACACAAATGAGGGGGGCTAGATAATGATCATATATACCAGTGGATGAAGGGAAAATGAAGGAATGACACCCACCTTTGGGTGACCCCTTTATTCCCATTTTTGGGTGCTTCGGATCCGCATCTGAGGTTGCGGAAGTCGCCGATGGATCAGACTGAGAAGCAACCCCTGATCGACGCAATACATTTTTTGAGCCGCCATCTAGAGGGGTTAATGAAGCCTCCTCATCATTAGCAAGAATACCCTTCTCTGTTGGGCGAGGATGGGGAGCCTGTCTCTTAAAGGGAACACTAAGATCCTCAGACGCCTGTGGGTGTTGATTCGATTGACACCGATTCCTGCACACTGAGAAAGAATGGCCTTGAAGATGATAGTGCGAGAAAAATCTAATCGGAATGGAATAATACAATTATTTCCAGGAAGAAATGTGCGGGCCAGCAAGGAGAAAGATAGTGGGAGCCAAGGAAGACAGATCCACACAGCAGCCGTTGGTGAGTCCCGACCTATGTGCAGTCATGGGACCATCCGAATAACAAAAATCTCCATCGCTAAGAGGATCGCAATTCCCTCGTCCAAGCTCTTATGAAGTCCATATACGGACAGAGATGGATGAAGAAATATTTTTGGTTTAAAATGGAGATAGCAGCGGGGCTGGATAGGTTCCAGGATCTAACAAACCGTTGAATGATCGGCAGAGAAGGGCGATCCAGGCCAAACATGGCTATTAGAGACCATTTCCGATATTCTTTAGCAGATCCAATCTTGTCCAGAGAGGGCGATGGTGCCAGGTAGCCCTAAATAGTTTCGGGTTCTTTCAACAAAATCAGCTGTATCGGGGGAAGCAAGGCCCTCAGAGGATATGGGGATATGCCAAGTATGGGTACTCAAGCCTCTAATTCCTTTATTATGTGAAATCATTTCCTAAATAAACTATTTCAAATCTTCTCTTATTTTTCTATAATGATTTTATTTCCATATTATAAACCTCCCTCACCACTTATTTATGAGATATTTCCAATTCCTCTCATCAAAAACATTTTCATATTTTGTTATTTTATCGAAATATGAGTTTAAAAAAACGGCATCGTTTCTTAAAAATTCTCTTATTAACTCAATTGATAACATACACTACCACAAAACTGAGTTTTCGCAGCGTCAATATTTAACAGCGCTAAAAAAACCGCTGTTAAAAGGGACTCATTTATCAATGTTTTTTTTAGTAACGTTGATAAATAGGGGGCTTTATCAGCGCTTTTCCCGAACGCTGATAAAGTTTATATTTCAAAAAAAAATCATGAAAAATAATATATTGTTATATAAGTATATTTATATTGATATAAATATAATATATATTTTTTAAATATGTTTTAGATAAGTATAAATAGACTATTACATTTCATATATAAGAAATTTAGTGAAAAACACTTTAAAAAATTTTAAAAAATATTATTAAGTAATAATTTGTTAATTATCATCGATTAATAATCATTTAATAACAATTTGAAGACACAAAAAATCAAAAAAAAATTAATAAAATATCTAAAATAAGTTGAAAATGTAACTCAAACTTCAAACGGCCATAACTTTTGATCCGGGTGTCTGTTTGAGCTCTACAGCATATCAAATCGAAGCTTGCGACGAGCTCTATACGATGGTGACACAAAGGGACCTTTTGGCACATTTTTTTCGGCCTAAAAGGCCTCCAAAACAGAGTTTTTAGTCGGGATACCCCAATTTTTTAACATTCAAACAGGTATAACTTCTGATCCGGATGTCCGCTAGGCCTGTACCGCATATCATATCGAAGATTGTTTAGTTTTCTTTGATTTGATTAGTTGTGTAGTTGAAACAGACTTCTGGATTAGAAGTTATGGTTGTTTTAACATTCTATGGGTTTTCAAATACACAAATATATGTATTTATTCGTAAATATATGTGTGTCTGTCTGTGCACGTGTCTATGTGTGTGTGTCTGTTGTATATATGTATTTATTTATTTATTTATTTATTTATAAAAACACATAAAAAACACATTTTATAAATGTATTTAAAACTAATCTTATAAATATATATTAATATACCAATAAATATACGGATAAAAATTTATAACTAAAAATATATATATATAAATAAATATAAATATAAATTAATATACGAATAAATATATATATACTAATATATGAATAAATATAGATGTATTAATATAACTAAATATATTTATATTAATATGAATCTATATTAATATACAAATAAATATAACTATATATATATAAATATAAATATATATAAATATATATTAATATACAAATATATATATATATATAAATTAATATATGAATAAATATATGTGTATTAATATAACTAAATATATTTATATTAATATGAATCTATATTAATATACAAATAAATATAACTACATATATATATATATAAATAGATATATCATTAAATAGAGAAAAAAACTAAATAGCTTAGTGGTAAAGGTGCAGGTGCGCAAGAGGGGAGATCTCGGGTTCAAGTTTGGGTGGAAGTAGGGAGGGGCACGCGGGCATGTGGGGGATGTGCGGGCAAGGGCAGCGCGCAGTAGAGTGGGAGGGGGGTCCACCTAAAGCAGATAAAGGGGGGGTAAGCACTGTTAAAAGCCCTCCCCCCCTCGCATTATATATTATTTTTAACATTTTTTTGACTTTTATCGGCGCGTTTTTGAGCGCTGATAAAAGACCCCTTTTATCATCGTTTTTTTAGCGTTGATAAAAGGGACCCCTATCTTCACCTCGATTAACAGTGCTTTTTTAGCACTGTTAATCCTCTTTTCTAGCACTGATAAAGGCCATATTTGTAGTAGTGATAATTATTCAGTTAAAGTATCTTCAAAATAATAGTGTAATTCAACCGTAATTTTTTTTAATGAATCTCAAATATTTATTAGTTTTCCCCATTTTCTAAACTCTCTTAAAAACATTGTTTTTCTTTTGATAGTTTTATACAACTTAAGTGAATGATGATATATTATTTTCAATTAATCCTTTATAACATATTGTCAAAACCAGATGCCATGATTGTATATGAAATTTCATATCATGTAATATCATATATATAAATCTGGGATGATAATTTAGTCGTTATTGTAATCAAATTAAATTTCAGTAATTAGAATGATTTTAGCCATCTAAAATGTTCATAAGAAAAAATATTTCTCAATTTGGAGCTATCATTTTGAATATATAGATGACTTCAACACCCTTAATTATAAAATTACATGAACACTATACTATGAAACTACTAGAGAATTCAAAATCATTAGACAGTGACCCTCAACCGTTACCAAATCATTGTTTTAAATTTGGACTCATAAACACCCCAACCTCAAGACATCTAACATAAGAAAAACTAAAATAATAAATGAGTAATAAATGAAAATAAAATAATTAAAGGTATAAAAATATTTAAATAAACAAGATGAATGTTCTTAAACCAATAATTAACAATTATAATATAATTATTTTATATGATATAAAACATACGACAAAACTCCGAACTTGATGTAAAGTTTTCTTTCTAAATATCCATTCATTTCATGTATTTGTCCTCTAGTTTTCATCTTTTATTTCTACCTCATTTTAATGGACCTGGATGTATACATTATAGTCCCCCCTATATTTTTGACATATTTATGGTCTCGTTTCCTATCTTATGAATTTATAGATTACACCTTGCTTATCCATAAAGATTCTTTCCAGCTCTTTTTCATTTAGGTAATTATATTCCATATCACCCAATATCTCTGCTATCCCAACTAGGTTAAATACCCTGAGGGGGGGGGGTGAATCAGGTTATGATAGATTAAAACAACTGATCCTTCATATCTTGTTTTATTATTAAACAAAACACTCTTCTCTCCATTTCCCGTAGCAATGCATGAGCAAAAATAAAAGCATGCATGAGACACAAAAATTTTACTTGGTTCACCCACACTGAACTATGTCCATGGAGCATACACAGAAAATGCGTCTATATACCAAATTCATTAAAGCACACTGCTATTACAAATTTTAGAGTGGACTCACTGTCCCTCCTAGTTTAAAACCAATCACAATTTGAAATCTCACTGCACTCTCAACTGAATTGCGATCACCGCTCTTTCGAAAGATTCTACTTTTGATCACTTGAATCAATATTGTTTACACCTAATTTGGTGTATTAGGAAGCTCAACATTCATCCACTTGATGACTACTGCTTTACCACAAAACTCTGGGAAAATCCTTGTAGTTTTACACAACTTCGGCTTTCACACAACCTTTGCATGACTTGCATGCAATTCTAGCAACTTTCACGCAACTTTTATGTTTTTTTCGTGAAACATTAACTTTTGTGCAACTATAAATCTCATCGTGAAACTCTCAATTTTCACACAACTTTTAGATTGTCACAGAACTCACTTGGTCTTATAGACACAAGCCTCTTTTCTATAGGCAACTGATGTTTGAGTTATTGCTTCGTGCAAGAAATAACTTCACACAACTATTACATGATTCAACACCTAGATATTTTCTATGGGTTGTGCTACTCAAATGAGGGGGGTAGCTGCCTATTTGTAGACATGGTCGACCCTTCGTGCAACTACTCTGTGTGCCTTTGTGCGAACAACTTTCCTTGTACGCTGAATTCCAACGATTTAGTATCGCTTTTAGTGCACAATTCACCACATTCGTGCAACTGCATCTCTATTTCATGGGCTCACACAACTTTCTTTGTGTTGTGAAAATTTTACTACTATATATATTACCTCTTACAGCATGCAAAAAAGTCTTTTAACAGCACTAAAAAGGCATTGTTAATCACAGTGCTGATAGGGGTCCCCTTTATTAGCACTAAAAAAGCGCTGATAAAGAGGGACTTTATCCACACTAAAAAGTGCTGATAAAGGCTCCCCTTTATCAATACTATTTTAGCGCTGATAAAGTCCACCCTTTATCAGCACTATTTTTAGCATTAATAAAGGCCTAGCTTACTGCGATGTGCTATTAATAACACTACACACCCAACAAAAACCTCTAACTTGTCAACACAAAATATATAATCTAATTGATATAAATTTGACATCATGAACGCAAAAAACACTATTATATACATTTCAAACAGTGTTTGATATAATTACATCTATAATTATCCAACAAACATTTAAAAACATTAATGTTTCATCTTTTGACACATGTGATCGCATCTCAAAAATGTACGCTCATGGTATCAGTTGCCGAACAAATCATCTCAACCCGAGAAAAAGATTCTTCCTATATAAGAAAACTAATATTATGTTAGTAATACTATATAGAAATAAATTAAACATTAATATGAAAGAATATATTAATAAAATGACATTTTTTAATAAAAAAAACACATTTGGTGTTATACCGGTCACACCGTGCGTCATATTGAGATGGGGTTGATTCCTACCCGTCAAAAATTAGTTATTGATTATTATCCTAAAATATCAAAACAATCTGAATGTGTTTGGTTAGTTTTGAGTATGTCACTTGTTCTTTTATTAAAATTAATGTCAATTTTAAATAATGACACATTTGGAGTTATACCGATCACCCCATGCATCAGATTGAGGTGAGGTTGATTCCTACCTATCACAAATTATTGATGGATAATTTTTCTAAAGTATCAAAACAATCTGAATGAATTTTCTCAGTTTTCAGTATACCAGTTTTGTTTTATTACTAAAATGTCATTTCAAACTGGAAACACTCATTTTGATTCATACCGGTCACATTGTGTGTTGGTTTGATGTGAGATTACTTTATACACATCCCAAATTACTTATGAATCATTTTCTAAATTATCAAGATAATCGAAGCATGTTTTCTTGGTTTTTAGTGAGTGGCATGTTTTTCAACTAAAATGACAATTTTGAATTGATAATGGACATTTTAGTCATACCGGTCACACCGTGCGTCATATTGAGGTGAGGTTGATTCCTACATGTCAAAAATGACTCATGGATCATTTTCCTAAAGTATCAAAATAATCTAAATATGTTTTCTTGGTTTTCAGTATGTCACTTTTTCTTTTTACTTAAATTAATGTCAATTTTAAATAAAAACACTCTTTGAGTCATATGGGTCACACTATGCATCAGATTGAGGTGAGGTTGACTCCTACACATCAAAAATGAATCATGGACCATTGTCTTAAATTATCAAAAAAATCTGAATGTGTTTTATTAGTTTTTAGTATGTCACTTGTTCTTTTTACTAAAATGAATGTCAATTTTAAATAAAAGGACACTTTGAGTTATACCGACCACACTGTGCATTATATTGAGGTGCGGTTGATTCATACATGTCAAAAATGAATTATAGATCATTTTTAAAGTATTAAAATAGTCTAAATGTGTTTGCTTAGTTTTCAGTATGACAATTGTGTTTTTTACTAAAATGTTATTTCAAACTGAAAACATGCATTTTGAGCCATACCGGTCGCATCGTGGTTTGACGTGAGACTGCTTCATACACATCGAAAATGACTTATGAATTAATTCCCTAAATTATCAACAAAATCGGAGTGTGTTTTCTTGGTTTTTAGTGAGTGGCATGTTTTGAACTAAAATGTCAATTTTAAACTGATAATGGACACTTTTAGTCATACCAGTCACACCGTGCATCGGATTGAGGTGTGGTTGATTCCTACATATCAAAAATGACTCATGGATTATTTTACTAAAGTATAAAATCAACCCAAATTCATTTTATCAATTTTTAGTATGTCACTGGTTATTTTTAGTAAAATTAATGTCAATTTTAAATAAATAGACATATTTTGAATTATACCAGTCACACCGTGCATCATATTGAGGTGTGGTTGATTCCTACATGTCACAAATGATTTATGGATCGTTTTCTTAAAGTATCAAAACAATCAAAATTTATTTTCTCATCTTTCAGTATGCAACCTATTTTTTACTAAAATTAATGTCAATTTTAAATAAAAAGACACACTTAGAGTTAAAGTGGTCACATCGTGCATCCTATTAAGGTGCAGTTGATTTATACATGTTAAAAATGAATTATGGATCATTTTCCTAAAATATCAAAACAATATGAATGTTTTTATTAGTTTTCAGTTTGTTACTTGTTCTTTTTACTAAAATTAATTTCAATTTTAAATAAATAGACACACTTGGAATTATATCAGTCACACCGCGCATCATATTGAAGTGAATTTGATTCCTACATGTCAAAAATGATTTATCGATCATTGTCCTAAAGTATCAAAACAATCCAAATTTATTTTCTCGACTTTCAGTATGCCACTTTTTCACTTCACTAAAATTAATGTTAATTTTAAATAAAAAGACACACTTAGAGTTATAGCAGTCACATCTTGCGTCATATTGAGGTTCAGTTGATTCTTACACATCACAAATTAATTATGGATTGTTTTTCTAAAGTATAAAAACAATCCAAATGCATTTTCTTGGTTTTCGGTATGTCACTTGTTCTTTTTACTAAAATTAATGTAAATTTTAAATAAATAAACACACTTGGAATTATACTGGTCACATCGTGCATTATATTGAGGTAAAGTTGATTCTTACATGTTAAAAATGACTTATGGATCGTTTTTCTAAAGTATAAAAACAATCCAAATTTTTTTGCTTAGTTTTTAGCGTATCACTTATTATTTTTACTAAAATTGATGTCAATTTTAAATAAATAGACACACTTAGAGTTATATCAGTCACACCATGCATCCAATTGAGGTTCAATTGATTCCTACATATCAAAAATAACTCATGGATAATTTTACTAAATTATGAAAACAATCAGAATGCATTTTCTCAGTTTTTAGTATGTCACTTGATCTTTTTACTAAAATTAATATCAATTTTAAAAAAGTAGACACACTTTTAGTCATACTGGTCAGACTGTGCATCATATTAAGGTGCAGTTGACTCTTGCACATCACAAATGACTTATGGATCATTTTCTTAAAGTATCAAAATAGTCCAAATTTATTTTCTTAGTTTTCAGTAGGTCATCTATTCTTTTTACTAAAATTAATGTCAATTTTAAGTAAAAAGAGACTCTTTGAGCCATAATGGGAACATTGTGTATCAAATTAAGGTTTGGCTAATTCCTACATGTCACAAATGACTTATGGATTGTTTTATTAAAGTATAAAAACAATATAAATAGGTTTTATTGGTTTTGAGTATGTCGTTTTTCTTTTTTACTAAAATTTATGTCAATTTTAAATAGAAAGAAGCACATGGAGTCATACCTATCACACTATATGTCGGATTGAGGTGCAGCTGATTCTTACACATCCCAAAGTCTCAAAACAAACATTAAATACCAATTTTATCATGATTTCCATTGTATTTCTTTGTCGCACTATCAATATTCCATATTGACATGATGTTATTAGCTAAAAAACCTTTCTCGTTGTTGAAATCTAGGAGAGTGGAGGAAGCTCATGTGCCCATTGTATCATAATAATTCACTACAGTGAGCAGATGAGCATCCTCCACTCTTCTAGTTTTCAATGAGAAAAGGTTTTTCTTCTAAATAACATTAACTCTATGTAGTGTTGGCAGCTCGACAAAGAAAAACAATGTAAAACATAAAGATCAATGAAAAAAACTAAGTAAGAGTTAGATAAAAATGTTAAGGAAATTAACTTAAAAATAGTAGATAAAATGTTGTAAAATTTAATTAAATAAGTAGTAGTAATTCAACTTTTAATGATGGTTTTATACATTCTTGACCCATCTTTTTTTGTCATTATCTCATTTGAAGCCTCAAAGTCCAATCTTTCACGAGCATGAGCAGGTTCAAACAAACCATCCTAACTTGAACAACAGAATCCACCTATGTAAGAAAATAATTTTTATGTGATTAATAATAAAAAGAAATAAATTAAACATAAATACGAAACAATCCATTACTTCTATGCAAGTGACATATTCATGCTATTTGTGTACATTCTATCATCAGGTATACTACTTATTCATTTCTAAGAAAATATATATCGTCTTGTGAATATGAATCTTTTTTATAGTCGTAGTAGTATTGGAAAAATATAAATACACAAATGAGTAATAAATATTTTAAATAAAATAGTAATTATATTTGAAAATACCTATTCATGGATTCTAGTTTGTTCATAGAATATGATCTCTCTCGTAAATATACAAACATATTAACCACAATATTTTCCATTTGTTTGTTTCAGGCACTGTATAAACAATAAGAAAAATAATTAATTTGTTTTGATATGTGTTTGGATAGTGAAATCTTATTATATATACCTAAACACTTGTTCAGTTGTAGAAATTTTCAAAATCCTTGTGCTTAGACCCTTGCCTCATTCCTTGTTTTTCACGACTTTGATGCACCACCCTATCATAATAGAATCCTCATAAAAAATAATATAAATTATATAACTTGAAGTTTAGTTCTAAAATATTGGATGTAGTGTATTACTTATTGAAAAATGGCATCATGTGTGGTCGGTTTGTTGGGTATCCATGCAGTGAATTCAGGAAATAAATCTTTGGAGTATCTAAATTGACTACAATGAGCATCCAATGTTTTCTAAAACACAAAAAGGAATAAGTAATGAAAGAAATGAAAATATATTTGATATGATTAAATTTTAGAGTTTTAACCCTATATAATTGGTATTAAGAAGAGTCCATAATCTGAAAATTTTCTTTCAAAATATTTGACTAGGTGTGCTACTATTTCATCCATTTTGTTGGAATATATTTTTTGTTGTTATGTTGAGGCTTCATGAGGACTAACGAGTCCATTTTTTTTCTTGGTGAAATCCCTTCAATTGGTGTTGATATATACACCTACTAAAAATATGAAATTTATTTAGTCATAATTAACATAGTATATCAACTTTTGGAAAATCAAATCATGAAAACATGCCTCATGTATACATTTACAACTGAGGCACCTAGACAATCATAGTCAAGGATTTCATTTACATTCTCAACATCAATGTAGTATTCACCTTCCTATCCGTACATATTTTCTTCAAAATCAACTATGTGACTACTACCATTTTGTAACTTTGTATCCATATGAACCCTCAATGTTAGTAAATGTGGATATGAAATGAGAGAGGTAAAGGTGATTCTAGAAGGTCTTTTAGATCTGTTGGTCATTCCTTTAGATGATTCTGAGTCGGTATTTCATTTCATCCCTTCTCTTTTTCCTTTTGTAATAACATTCACCAGTTTAGACATTTTTTCATTAGTTTTTAAAGGTTTAACTTGAAAAATAAATTGAAAATGAATACCTCATTGTCAACATGTTTTTTACTAGATGTGACAGCCATGAGATGAATATTACCACAGATCAGTTGACTTTATGAATATCATCATCATCAAGTGGAAACAGGTAGCTCATCGCTCGACTCATGAGCTACGCTAATCACTACTCTCACATAACCTATTGAAAGTGGTCTATTGTGCAAACTGTTGTCTTGTATATTGAACATCGTAGCCCTCGATATAAGGTGATGGGTGGGTGTTGATAGATATAAATCATAGTCATTTTCACCCTATATAATATCAGTATAGGGAAGGTATCAGTGTTTGTCTGATTCAAATTTCATAGAAACAATTATTAGATTAGTGATTACCATGACTAAGACATATTGTTGAGGGGAATGGCTCACCTCAAAACTGGTGGGGGTGGGGCGGGATATTCACGCAATGGTTGTTCTTAAATTGTTTCTTATATTTTCTTCCCCCCATAAAAGTTTCTAGCACATATCTTTGTCATTAGAACTGTTCTTTAAGGGTAGCTAGTATTTGTTTTATTTATTTCATTTTTTTATCTTTATCCTACTCTTGTTTGTTCTCACAATATGTTTAGGGTGTCACCCCAAAACCCGCACCTCTAATGCAACCATACTATTCTAGCTGATTCAAGGCCATTGATAGTAGGTGTTCATCTGGTATAGGTGTTGTTGATTCCTGCGACTATGTTAGATATAAAATATAGTAAAATAATTCATAATTATTATGTAATAATGATTTAAAGCTAAACAAATTTTTATTATGTCATACGTACACATGTTTCCCACACTTTTTGTGTGTTTCATCTATTAGTATCCCATCTTTATTTATACGTGCCTCCTTCTATAGCACATGGCATGGGATGGAAGTGGATTTGGATTTGGAGTCATAAATGTGCATATAAACAGAGGAATATAATTATGTTATTATTTCATGTCGCATAAAATAATTACAGTAGATTTAAAATACGTACCATTTTTTTCTAGTGAAGCAACACCATCCTTACTTTATGGTAGGGGTACGTTGGTTTTGGTGCCCATTCCTTATTTTCAACACTCATTTTTTGTTTCATAAATAAAAAAAATTTAATCAGAGTGATGAATACATGTATGGTCAAATAATGTATTACTAGCCACAATATACTTGAAAAGACACATCCACACAATGTCTAGTAAATGAATCTCATGCTTCTTGGGTTATTAAGTGTGCATACATAAGGGGTGGGTATGAGTTTATTTTCCCTTCATCATCTTTAAGATAATGTATCGTTAGAGTAGTGTGAAAGCCTTTGTGAATCCTTACAACAAGAATTAATACATATTTCTCGTGGGAGTCATCTATTATAAAAGAACTCTACAAGGGATGATGAAGAGTAAATAAATGTTTCATTATTTTATTTTTTAGTAAAATAATGAAATTATAGCATAATGTTATCATAATATCTTACCACATCAATGTCTTAAGCATTGGAACAACATGGTGACACCAATCTACATCAATCGATATGCATTGTCGAGTGATGATTCTAATGTAACTACTAAAAGTGGCCTTTTTGGGGTATACATGTTAGTCCTGTTCATTATATATGACCTCTTATTTGATGCCTTTGATTTTCTCCTTAATGATTTTTGCTAACACCATCAAACTACGACGCTCCTATTTTTTCTATCTCATCGATCCTTCGTCGCCTACCATTTCCTTGGATTCAACATCATTAGTATGTTGTTCCTCTGTAAAGGTAGCATCAGCATGTGTCGATGGTCATTGTACCTTTTCATTGGGAGCAACAATAGGTTAAGAAATATATTGTTCCTTGGGATTGGGAGCACCAACACGTGCAGAAGGTCATTGTTCCTCTCCACTATGAGTAACAACAGGTTGAGAGACCTATTGTTCCTCAGGATTGGGAGAACCAACATGTGCAAAAGTCATTATCTACAGAAGTGGTTTAACATTTAATTTAGATTACAAAAATTTAGCAGCAAACAAATATTAACATGAGGTAACACAATGTATATTACAAAAAAAAATAACCTAATTATTGAACTATTTTTTAAAGGATGAAGGGATTTGACTCCTCTATTGACTATCCAATCCCTTTATTGTGGCATCCTCTAACATACAAAATTATGTCTACATTGGGACCATTGTGAAATGAAAGGGTCAAACTCAATTGAATTTTCATGTGACCCTTTAGTGGTTTTCGTTGATAACAAAATAATTGTCCACTTTCGATTTGTGAGATCTGGAATATAAAATACTTGTACTACCTATGATTCCATTAAAAATGGTTCATCTTTGTACACTTCCTTACCAAAATTAACTTTCATGAATCCCAATTTATCTATTGTAATATCACTCTTATTATCAACCCACATGAATTAAAAAATCATCACTTGGAATGTTGTATAACCCAACTCCCATATTTTTTTGATGATTCCAAAGTATGACATATTCACGTAAATTGGATTTTTTTTCCTTAGTACCAAAAACATTCATCACTTCAACCACAAGTGTAAATCCACTATTTTTTATGGTACTATATTCATCATGTTCATTTCTATAGAGCATATTACCATTAATTACATAACCATTGTAAGATAATACATACACACTTGGTCCTTTGATTAACTATCAAAGTCAATCTGAAATTGAATCCATATTTTCATATAACTCATTAAAAATATGGTCATGAAACCATCCTATAAATTGTTGATTATGTGTATTTGATATCCATATTTCAATGATTTATGGATTCAAATGCCTAATAATTTCTTTGTAGGTTTCAAAATATGGGGAAACCATCAAACTATTATGCAAAATGTAAAGGTGGGTTAGCTCCTGATTTGTAATATTGATTGTGACAACAACTCTTCCAGAAATTCCTTCACCTGTAAGCCGCCTAGTGTGACAAGATTTCGGTAGAACAGCTCTTTCCACACCAGAAAAGTATTCAATAAATAATTTAATGACTTCCTTGATAATATATTACTCCGCAGTAAAATCCTATGGAAAAATTTAATTTTTGACAGACCCTTTCAAAATCATCATATACCATTCAATGGGATAAATCCATCTATAGTGTACATGACCACATAGTTTAATATCTCTCACCAAGTGAACCATCAAATGAACCATCATATCAAATAATTATAGTGGGAAGAATATTTCCAATTCATAGAATATTATGGAAATTTCTCTTTCCATAGTCGAAATTTTTTTTAGGTCTATAACTTTGCTGGATATATCTTTGAAGAAGAAATAAAGATTAGTTAATGTATGTGATACATTATTTTAAAAAATGAAACGTAAAGATATAGGAATTAAATATTGCATCAAAACATGGAAGTTATGTGATTTTAGACCCTTTAACTTTAAATCAGTCATTAACATGATATTCTTCATATTCAATGAATACCCCTATGGAATATTTTGGTCATTCAAGAAGTTTCAAAATTGATATCTCTCCTGTCTGTAATGAGTGTAAGAAGATAGAGAAAGAAAAGTTTGTTTTTCACCCTTCACTAGAACCAACTCTCCTTGTATTCCCATGTCAACCATATACCAAGCCTTAATTCCATTCTTTTTTTACTGGGTGAATTAAGCAATGCACTGATGACACTATCACATACATTTTTTTCAACATGCCTAACATCAAGAAATTTTTTGATGTGGAAACAATTCCAGTATGGTTAAAAAAATGATCTCTTTTTTCAATTGGCTTTTGTAAGGTTTTTTTAAAATAGTTTACCAAAAATTAGTGCCCACATCTTGTACTTTCTAAAATAGTTGATCACCTGTTAGTGGAGAAGGTGTGGTATATTCTTCTGAACTTTCATTGAATGATGTCATCCAAGATTAGTACTTATGTCGTCAGGGTAGGAATATGAGATGTCCTAGAAACACAGTTTTCTATGAATGTTTCAACCAAATTGATTGTGTACCTTGTTCGCAAATGGGACACCCTTGAGTTACTTTAATTCTATATCCTAAAAATTTTCCATAATCATGAAAGTCATTTATAGTCCCATACAACATGGATCTCAACATGAAATCTTCACTTCTATAAGCATCATACAATGTAACACATGAATCCCAAAATAATTTCAAATCCTCGATCAATGGAACCAAATAAACATCAATATCATTACTTGGTTGTTTTGGTCCCAATATAAGAATAGATAACATGATGTATTTTCATTTCATGAATAATCAAGGCTGCAAGTTATAATTTACCAACATAATCGACCATGTACTGTGAGTGCTACTTTAAAAACCAAAAGGATTCACTCCATCTGTAGATAATGCAAGATAGAGTTTTCTCATCTCATTTCAAAATTTAGAATACTCATGATCAATTATCTTCCAATGAGGAGAGTCTATCGGGTGACATAGTTTTACATTTTTATTTTTTTTGTATTTTCATGCCACGTCAATTTCCCTAGAGTCTCCTCACTTCTATATAGGCACCTTAACCTTGGAATGATTGGAAAGTACCCTAAAAATTTCGTAGGATTGGGTTTATATTTCTTGTATCAAGAAGTACCGTACTTTGGTCATTTAGTAAGTGATTTGTGGTCCTTGAGAAATAGTATACAGTCATTTGGGAAAGTGTGTATTCTTTCAAAGATCATACCCATGGAGCATAGAATTTTTTTGTGTCGTATGTTTGGCTCAGGAGATCATTATCTTCTAAGAGCATGTCATTGAAGAAAGAAAGAAGTTCCTTAAAACTGGTGTCACTCCATCCATTGTATGCTTTTAAATTATATAGCTTCAGTATGACTGACAATGCTATATATTTAGTTCAACTAATATATAATGGCATCTTTTCACAACTCTTTAACTTATCAAATAATTTTGGGTAATCACAAAATTCATCATCAATTATCCTTGTCATTTACTCAATATGATTTCATTATAATTCACATATATAATAACATATTTTATACATTCTTCTTCATTTTCCACACTTGTAATCATATCAGATGATCCATAAAACACAACGCTATCCAAGCCACTAGCTATATTCACCTTTTCCTCATATTTATTCCAAGATTTATAACTTTGATCTATTCCATGATAGGTCAAGTGTTCTTTCAACTCCTATGGAATAATTATTATTGAATAATAATAGTGAAAACATGGACAAAGGATTTGAGAAGGGTCATATGCATGATCTTTTTCAAACTTGATGAACTCTTTCACTCCATCTTCATACTCTTTTATTATATGATTGGCATCCATCAATTCTTTATTCATATCCATCCTATTTGATTTAGTAATATTAATATTTAACAAAATAAATACACAAAATAGTTCAACTAGGGTCACCATCCAACTATATATCCCTCTTAGAAGATCCAAAGGAAGCGAAACAAGCCATAACAAATGTAGAGACCCTTTTTTTGCCTAATAAAACTTTGAAATATTTTTGAATAATATTCCAGAGTTGAGAGTTGAGACGACGTGAAAATCCAAGACCCATTGTGCCCGAAATTAATTTTATAAAAATATTAAATAAGTTTCATATTATGCACATGCAGTTATCTAAAGAAACTGGGATAGCTCTTAAACAGTTGATCAGATCGGAAATCCGAGAGCACGTTTGGGTTCGAAACGCGGTGTTTCCCCTAGGCGCGACATAAAATAAGTTGGCGTGAGACGTTCATACACCTCGCTAATTAGAAGTGTGTTAAATGGATGAATTAAATTATTAATTTATTCATTTAATGGCTCAAACCTGAATAAATCATGAACAGGGACTCAGATGATAAATCTGATACCACTGTTGAGTTCTGAACGTAGGATTTATCCTAAGCGGAGTATAACCTTTGTCAGCGTCAGGAGGCTAGCTTATGTGCCATCATGGATGATTAATTAAATAATTGTTTATTTAATTATTTGATTAATTTCTTTTAACCAAAATTTATAAATACTTTTTTTAGAGGGGATGGTCTGATAATTAAGTTTTTCCAATGATGAAAAACCCTCCCTTCCTCTCCTCTCCTCCTCTTCCCGTTGGTGAATGACGAACGATGAACGATGAAGAACAATGTGGAGATCTTGGATAAAGGAAGATCAAAGTGAAACTAACGCAGGATCTCCTTCCAATCATTGTGAGAGTGTGATCTTTGTCAACAATGATCAATCCAATCCAAGTAGGACTTGTCTTTGGTGTTTTTACGCCTCTAGTTAAACTTTGAGCATATTGATTTCCTGTTTATCAATATGCGCCCTTACACGATCCCAGAAATTTGCATAAACCATTTTTATAAACTTATTAATTATTTTTATTGTTCTTCGTTCATCATTATTGTGGTTATGAATCAAGGATAACTTGAACAATAGTCAAGATTATCATCAATATTTGTTTTTGAATGTCTGAAAATCAATTGTTGTGTGATCGATCCTTGATGAAAGGGATCACCACTGTGATTTCAGATTTGAGATTGATAAATCAATCTAGGCATGATGCAACATGACAAATGGAGGAAATATATCTATGCTCAAATTGATAGTTTATACTCGCGTATCTATGTGGATATGTGTGGTGTTTCACCGGAGATTGAGTAAGCTCGGGAGAGGGAGACATGATTGTGGTTGACCGAAGGTGATCATCGGTTTGTGTAGAGGGGTGTGGAGGCCCAGGCGGCGCGAGTGGATCCCGAGCAGGTGGCCAAGGTGGAAGGTGACGACTCCCGGGGATAGCGGCGTGGGTAGGCAGCGCGGCGGGGGTCGGGTGCGAGGCGGTCGGAGATGATGCGATGAGCAACCAGCTATGGCGGCGACAGATCCGGTGGAAGAGGCGGTCGCATGGTTGAAGGGCTGGCAGCTAGGTTTTACAGATGAGGGAGGAGGAAAATTCTTGGAATGAGTTTTGATAGGTGGGAGAGTATAAATAAATAAATAAATAAAACAGATAAATAGTTGGGAGGGAGTGGTGCATGACCCACGTGGAATAAAGGGGTTGTGCGTGGCTCCATGAATAGAGGTTTTGGATGGGGTCCAGTGGAGCAAAGTGGAAGGAAATTGGTCCAGCGTCACACAACTTTTTCATCCGATGACCATTTGGAGCGAGTAGATAGTCTACCTCATGTGTTTTTTTCACAAAGATCAAAATGGTGTCATCCGTTTGGATATGAAGAGACTTATTCGTGATTTAGTTAAATGTGGACGCATGAAAGAAATATCATTGGAAGACCCTTTCGATGTGTTCCCACCCAATGCATCTTCTGGCATTGTTGAATGATAATAGTGATCAGGGGTCATCATCAGTTACATCTGAGTGGAACCCTCCAGCCGAGCCGAGCATGTGTCCTCAACGACGCTAGAGTGGAACCCTCCAGTCAGGCTGGGCATGGGTCCTCAACCCTTTTTCAAGTGGAACCCTCCAGTTGGGTGGACATGGATCCTCGATGACACTAGAGTGGAACCCTTTAGTGGGGTTGGGTATGGGTCCTCAATGACACTAGAGTGGAACCCTCCAGTTGGGCTGGGTATGGGTCCTTGATGGTACTATAGTGGAACCCTCCATCTGGGTTGGACATGGGTCCTCAACTTTGAGACAACCTCCGTACTAAGGATTAGTGATGAGACATACTTTGAAATTACCTTGGTATCATGAGTAATAGGGGAACTTTCCCCACCAATACGCATCCTTATGACATGACCTAAAACCATGCAGGTGAGTCAGTGTATCTCAAAGCGGATAGTTTTGAGGTGCGGTGATTTGTGCCCCTTTGACTTGTGACTCCTGAGTAGAAAATGAGGTGTTGGGAATTACAGATGGATTTACTTGTAACTATTGGCTACTCACTTTCCTGGGATGAGTTTGTGAGATGGAGATCCCATTACTCTCTCATTTGGGTTTCTTTTACTAAGCATATATATCTATCCTGTTATAGTACCCACTCCTTGGGATTGGTTACTCTCCTTCCAAGAGAGGCGAAGATGTGCAGGGTATGCCAGATTCTTTCTGTGTCTAGCTTCTCATGATTGGATGGGTCTAATCTCTTGCTATAGGTAGTGAAGACTCGAGGAGAGTTCTTATCCTCACCGTTTCGAGCTCCTTGTGTTTGGATGAGCCTACTTTCACTCTATTTTTGGGTTGAGGTGTACTCTTTCCATTCACTTTTATCGTACCTTGTTCTCTCTACTTCTTCTCTTCAGTGTGTCTCTTACTACTCCCCCTTAACCTTTTCAGGGCGTTCTACTAGGTATGTATATACTCACCCCTGCATGGGCTTCTCCCAATATGTGTCATGTATTTTGCAGACGGTGGACATGTCGATCGTGATATTAGAGGAGCATAGGGATACGAGCTACATGGACCGCGTATGGAGGTCAGAGTTGGGATACAGGAGTGGGGCTCTCTCAGCTATTACTCTTTTACAGTTTCTTTTAGGTTAGGACAAGTTTCTAGTTTGGGCGTGTGTTTTTCCCCTTTACATTTTAGTATACACTACCATACCCTTGTACTGTTTAGTGGTTCATGCATGTTTACTTTACTTTATTATAGTTTGGATCTTTTTATACTTTTCCTCTTCACCTTTTCATTGAGTGGGTTGTGTGTGTGTGCAAGTTTTAGAAAAAAGACTCCCTAAGTTTATTTGTGTCTTCGGTGCTTGTCGCCAACCCCTGGCCTATGGAAGCAGTCTTGGGGTAGTTGTGGCTCGAGCCCGACTTAGTTTGGGTCGTGACAACAAACATGAAACTATAAAATATAGGCATGATCTAAAAGTCTAGTAGGTTACCAGAACCTACCAAATCTAAGAGATCACTTTCCTATCACATCATAAAAAGTCTAGTTTGGAATAAATTAGAAAAATAAACATTTTCTATAAAGTTTTACCAAATAAGTAGTAACCCATAAAAGTGTGTTAAAACCTTTTTTAGGATTTTCATTAAATGAAAACAATCACTTGAAAAAACATTCCTCGCCCAATAACTCTTAGTAAAAATAATCACTTGGAAAAAATCATTTGGTATGTGTAGGGATCATTCGTGCCTCAATTCGACACACGGTGTAATCGGTATGACTCAAAGTGTATCTTTTTATTCAAAATTAACATTAATTTTAGTGAAAAAAACAACTAACACAATCAAAACTAAGAAAATGCATTTGGATTATTTTGGTACATTAGGAAAACGATCCATACATAATTTGGGATATTTAGGGATTATACTCACCTTAATCTTACGCATGGTATGACTAGTATGACTCAAAGTGCATCTTTTTATTCAAAATTGACATTAATTTTAGTGAAAAAAACAACTCACATACTCAAAACTGAGAAAATGTGTTCCAATTATTTTTGTACTTAAGGAAAACAATTCATATGTCATTTGTGATGTGTAGGGATCATTCACACCTCAATCTAATGCACGTTGTGACTAGTATGACTCCAAGTGTCCGTTATGAGTTTAAAATTGACATTTTAATATAAAAAAGTGTCACTCACTGAAAACTGAGTTAACATGCCGAGATTATTTTGATAATTTGGGAAAATGATTCATAATTAATTTGTGATGTGTATGAATTAGTCTCATGTCAAACCCACACACGATGCCACCTGTATGGATCAAAGTATGTGTTTCCAGTTTAAAATGACATTTTAGTAAAAAACACACGTGGCATACTCAAAACCGAGTAAACACGTTATTATTGTTTTGGTAATTTAGGAAAACAATCCATGAGTCAGTTGGGACATCTAGGGATCATCCGTGCTTCAATCTAATGCATGGTGTGATCGATATGACTCCAAGTTCATCTTTTTATTCATAATTGACATTAATTTTAGTGAGAAAAAAACAACGAACATACTCAAAATTGAGAAAATGCTTTTTGTATTTTAGGAAAATGATCCATACGTCATTTTTGACATGTAGGGATTAGTCGCACCACAATCCGACTCACGGTGTGACCGATACGACTCCAAGTGTGTCTTTTTATTCAGAATTGACATTAATTTTAGTGAAAAAACATCTGACATACTCTGTAATAGTTTTTTTATTTTTCTTTTATTTGAGTTATAAATTTTATTTCATTTAAATTTAGTATTTTTATCTTATTTTGGTAGTTTATATTTTTTTGTTTCTAGTGATGCAGTGTGTTGTTGCAACATAATGCACTTGATTCTGGTGATGTAGTGTGCTACAACATCACACTATAGTTTTAACCTTTATCAGCCCTACTAAATGCACTGATAAAAGTATGATTTATCAGAACTTTTAAATGTGCTAAAAAAGCTACCCTTTATCAGTGCTTATACATGTGATGATAAAGTATATCTTTTTTAGTGCTTTTAAATGTGCTGATAAATCATTCTTTTATCACCATAAATAAAAGCACAGATAAATCATACTCTTATCAGCGTAAATAAAAGTGCTGATAAAGGGTCTATTTATGAGCGCTAAATAAAAGCGCTGATAAATGGGGTATTTTATCAGTGATTATAAAAGTATAATTTATCAGTGCTTTTATTTTCACTGATAAAGCTACCCTTTATCAGTTCTTTTTAGTGTTGATAAAATCCATAGAGTTTTATCCTTGCTAAGGTAGTCAGTGCTTTTCTAGCACTGATAAAGACTGATTCTAGCACTGTTAAAGGTGTGTTTTGTAGTAGTGATGGCTATTTATACTATTTTGAGATAAAAACTCTTAATAGATTTCATTCTTGTTTACAAGGAAAAATGATCAGACCACCATTCGGTGGATAGGGTGAAAGGGCCACAAAACTTATAGGATTTGTACACACTGATGTGTGTGGACCATTTCTAGTAGAAGCTAGAGGTGGATATTCTTACTTCATTACTTTCACTGATAAATTGAGTAGATATGGCTATATCTACTTGATGAGGTATAAGTCTAAATCCTTTGAGAAATTCATGGAATTCAAGAATGAAGCAAAGAATCAGCTTCGTAAGAAGATAAACAAGGTTCAATCGGATCATGGTGGTGAATATATTAACCAAGAGTTCATTGACTTTCTATAGGAGTTTGGGATTCTATCTCAACTCACTACACCTTATACACCATAGTGGAATGATGTTAGTGAAAGGAGGAATAGTAACTTGTTATATATGGTAAGGTCAATGATGAGTCATGCATATCTTCCATTATCCTTTTGGGGATATGCATTACAAACTGGAGCATACACATTAAAAAGAGTACCAAATAAAGTAGAAAATGGAATTCCCTTCGAGTTATGGAGTGTAAAGAAACCTATTTTATCGCATACATGTGTATGAGGTCGAGGGGCATTTGTTAAGGACTTCTTAGGCAACAAACTAGCATCTTAGGGAACGAAGTGTATCTTTATAGGGTATCCCAAGGAAATTAAGGGATACTGCCTATAAAACCCCTCAGACAAGAAAGTAATTGTCACCATACAATCCATCTTTCTTGAAAAGGAGAACATTATAAAAAAGTATAGTAGGAGTAAGATTGACTTCTATGAAGTTTATGCTCAAGATACACAAGATTTAGTACATGAACAGATTCCACAGGTCCTAATGGAAGAAGTAGTTTCTAAAACACAAGTACTGTGTAGGATCATAAGAGAGTTAAGAGAACCAGAGAGATTTGGTTTTTTGGTCACCGAGGATGGTGACTCATTATTGGTTGACAATGATGAACCTCTAACCTATGAGGAGGCAGTAGAGATCTCAAAAGCTTCAAGATGGCTAGAATCTATGAATTCTGAAATGGATTCCATGTATCAGAACCAATTTTGGGTTCTAGTCGATGCACTAGTTGATGTAATGCTTATTGGATGCAAATGGTTATTCAAGAGGAAACTGAACATATAAGGAAAATTAAGTACCTACAAAGAAAGGCTATTCTCTAAAGGTTTTAAATAACATTTATGAATTGACTATGATGAATCCTTTTCACAAATTGGAATGTTTAAATCCATTAGAATCATACTTGTTATAAGAACTTACCATGACCAAGAGATTTGGTAGATGGATGTTAAAAACTGCATTCCTTAATGGGAACCTTCAGGAAGATGTCTATATGACACAACCAGAAGAGTTTGTGACTCCAGGTGATGCTAAAAAGATTTCATGTTTTAGAGATCCATTTATGGATTGAAGCAAGCATCAAGGTCATGGAACATTTGATTCTACAAATCCATAAAAGAATTTGGTTTCATTAAAAATGAATGTGAGCTGTGTGTTTGCAAAAAGGTATAATGGAAATGTGTTCATTATCCTAGTAGTATATGTTGATGAAATATTACTTATTGGAAACAACATACCAATCTTCCAATCTATTAAGGACTAGTTGAACAAGTGATTATCCATGAAAGACTTAGGCAAAGAAGCCTACATTTTAGGGATCAAGGTCATGGGTGATAGATCCAATAGGTTTCTTGGACTAAGTCAAAGTATATATACAGGCCAGATAATAAATAGATTTAGTATGGAACAATCCAAGAGGGGATTGGTTTCAGTGTCACATGGTTTACATCTTTCTAAAAAAATGTATCCCCAAACACAACAAGAGAAAGAGTGAATAAGTAAGATCACATACGCATAGGCGATAGGATCAATCATGTATGCCATGTTATTTATTAGACTTGATATTTCCTATGCATTGATCATGGTAGGAAGATATCAAGAAAATTCATGAGAACAACATTGGACTACTATTAAGATTATACTTAAGTATCTAAGAAGAACTAAGGATATGTTTCTAGTGTCTGGAGGAGATGAGGTGTTGGTCATCATGGGTTATATTGATGCTAGTTTTTAGACAGACCATAATGACCTAAAATCTCAATTAGGATATGTTTTATATCTTAATGTAGGATTTGTGAGCTGGAAGAGCTCAAAGCAGCTAGTTGTCACTGATTCTACAATGGAGTCTGAGTATATATCAGATATTGATACAGCCAAGGAATCCGGTTGGATTTTGAACTTTTTCCAGGAACTTGTTGTGGTACCTAGTAGTAAAGACCCTATCACATTGTATTGTGATAATACTAAAATAAATACTCTTTCAAAAGAGTTAAGTTCACACCAACAGATAAATAATATAATCTGGAAGTATCACCTCTTGAGGGATTTCTATTAGAGGGGTGAATTTGTACTAAGAAAAGTACCCACGGAAGAGAATGTGTTAGACCCATTGACTAAAGGTCTATCTTAGCAGAAGCATGAGTGTTATGTGAGAGCTAGAGGACTGAAGGTTTCTAGCAGTTGACTTTAGTGAAAGTGGGAGTCTGTATGAGTTAGTTCCCTAGAACCAACTTGTTTGTAATTTATGATAAAATTGTATTCATAGTTTTGAATATTAATAAACTTTTTATCACATCATTATTGTTCTTCTATGTAACATAGAATGTGATAATGTTAAAGAGTAGTTGTGTACTAAAAGGTTATAGAAGTTCCCCGCTATGATGAGAACCCAGAAGTGCTACGATACTATTCTTGAATATATGTTCTATAGCCAGATGATATCATTTGAGGGACACAAATGATACAGGCTATCAGGGGTGGAGACTCATAGGACTTTGAGGCACCTTCTCATAGTGTACGCCCTTGGTAATATCAAGTATGGATATTATGAGAATGAAACCCACCAGTAGGAAATCCATATTTCTATGTGTCATTGGATGTTCCTATATTTGGATGTGTGTATTAGTCCTTATACTTTAAGATTGTTACACTAATGGAATTTGAGGTATTTACAATGGGGTCCCGTCGCAAATAGCCTGTTGCAGAAAACAACGTCGCAAATAATTCTCTGATTATATAGATTATATATATATATATAAACTTGTTGTGACGGGCTTGTCGCAAATAAGTATTTACAACAATCTAGTTTTCCCATCGCAAATAATTATTTAAAAAATATATAAACTATTTGTGATGAGGTCCCGTCGTAAAAGGACTCATCGCAAATACTTAATAAAATTATGATACATTAATATTAGATAATAATAATAATATTAATACTATTAATATAAATAATATAATATAATATTATAATAATAATAATAATAATATAAAAAATTATATTATTATAATATTAGTAATAATATAATACTAATAACACAATAATGTTATTATTATTATTAATATTTATGAAAAAATAATATTAATATTATTAAAATAATAAAAAATTATAAAATATTAAAATTCTCAATATTGGAAAAAAAATAAAAAAATAAAAAAAATAAAAAAATAAAAAAATATTATTATTAATATTAGTAAAATTAAAAAACATTAAAAAATATAATACTAATAATAAATATTAAAATATTAAAAATAAAAAAATAAAAAAAATTAAATTATGCAATATTCGCACCAATGTAAAAGACAGAAACTGTAAATAGTTAATATGACAACAAATTTTGAACTCAAATATTTTTAACATTAAAAAAAGGAACTAGGGGGATAGACTTTTAGAGGAGGTGGATGAGCTGGAGGAGATGGTGGAGGAAACTCCATCACTAAACTACGAGTTAGATGGCGCATGTACTCTATCTGCTCGTGATGTTGCTGCTACCGTTAACGCGTCTCCTCCTCGTACTAATGCTGCTGTTGTTGACGCATCTCTTCCTGCTGCTTACACAAACTCTATATTTATTACTATTTATTACTAATTTATTAGTAATTATTAGTAATTATTACTAATTATTACTAATTATTACTATTTATTACCAATTATTAGTATTTATTACTATTTATTACTAATTATTACTAATTATTACTATTTATTACTAATTATTACTATTTGTTACTAATTATTACTAATTATTACTAATTATTTCTAATTATTAGTATTTATTACTAATTATTACTAATTAATAGTATTTATTACTAATTATTACTAATTATTAGTATTTATTACTAATTATTAGTATTTATTACTAATTATTAGTATTTATTACTAATTATTAATATTTATTACTAATTATAACTATTTATTACTAATTATTAGTATTTATTACTAATTATTAGTATTTATTACTATTTATTACTAATTATTACTAATTATTACTAATTATTACTAATTATTACTAATTATTACTAATTATTACTCATTATTTCTAATTATTACTAATTATTACTATTTATTACTATTTATTACTATTTATTACTAATTATTAGTATTTAATACTAATTATTACTATTTATTACTAATTATTACTAATTATTACTATTTATTACTAATTTTTACAAATTTTTACAAATTTTTACAAATTATTACTAATTATTACCAACTATTACTATTTATTACTATTTATTACTATTTATTACTAATTTATTACTAATTATTAGTATTTATTACTCATTATTACTAATTATTACTAATTATTAATATTTATTACTAATTATGAGTAATTATTAGTAATTATCAGTAATTATTAGTAATTATTAGTAATTATTAGTATTTATTACTAATTATTAGTATTTATTACTAATTATAAATATTTATTACTAATTATTAGTATTTATTACTAATTATTAGTATTTATTACTATTTACTACTAATTATTACTATTTTTCCCAACTATTACTATTTACCGCTAATTATTGCCAATTACCACTAATTATTACTAATTACCGCTAATTATTACTAATTACTGCTAATTATTACTAATTACCGCTAATTATTACTAATTAGCATTAATTATTATTAATTACTACAAATTACAACTACTAATTACTAATTACTACTAATTATTTATATTCATTACTAATTATCGTTAATAATTCTTAATTATTACTAACTACTAACAATTAGTACTAATAATTTCAATTTATTATTATAAATAAATATTGATGACAAAACAATCTAAATTTAATTTAATTACACCTAATTAACAATAATTAAAATTAATTTAAAACAATGAAATAAACATTAAATTAAATAAAACATAAATACCTTTAAACTTGATCTCTTATAAGTGTAGAGGACTTCAAAACTTGTCCGTAAAAAAAATTCAACTCGGAAAAATTTTAACTCTAAAATTAGAGTTTAGAGAGAGAGAGAGTAGAAATTGAGAGGAAGAATGAAAAAAAACGGATGGGGGGTATACATAGGTTAAATTATTTGCGACGGGACCTGTCGCAAATACCTTCGATCGCATTAATTACTGTCGACGGTTAAAAGGGCATTTGCGATGGGTCTCGTCGCAAATAGTGACCTGACGACACACTATTTGTGACAGGGGCATATACGCGTTGCAAATAGTATTTACCGCCACCGGGTATTTGTGATGGGGAGCCCCCCCCCCCCCCCCCGTCGCAAATACCCTTCCCGCTGTTTGGCGCGAAAATTACGCCAAACCTTTTGTGACGTGACCCCTTATCCCGTCGCAAATAAATTATTATTTGCGACGGGATAAGTTCCCCATCGCAAAAGGCCATTTTTTCCGTAGTGTTATTAGCGAGTATTATGAGTCGTGCACTTAGATGCATTGAAAAAAACCATGGCGACAGATGTTCGTGATGAAGTAGGATATACTGGGTGCGTCACGAGTAATATTGTATTAATGAATATTACAAGAAAGGATTTGTCCCTTCTATTCTTTAAGGAAAGTTGATATCTCATTCCCTTTGATGGAAATGATATAGCCTAAATAAATCCACAGTCATGGTGATTTATAGGCAAGTTATATTTCCAGAAAGTCAAAGGAAGAGATATCGAGCATATCGGTTGATGGCACTGGCATGCAACCTGCTCGATTTGAGATATTGTGATAAAGGGATTATATTATACAGTAAGCATTCGTATGCGGTGATATGTCATTGTGGAATTAACTTCTTTCTCTATGGGTGCCTTAACGTGTTGTTATACACTAAACTTGGTCTTTAGGCTGCTTTACTTAATGCCACTGAGAAAGAGGCCTAGAGGGTCACACACTAAGTGTATCTAGAATCTCAGTTAAATAATATATTATTATTTATTATTTAATAGGTTGAATAAATACTATTACCATACGTGGTTTAATAATTATTCATGTATGTTTGATCACATTTATTTTTTAACTAGTTATTCAAGAGAATATATTATGAGTGGAATATTTAATAAAAATTTAATTTCTATTTATTGAATATAATATCTATTTCTTTATTAGTGAATAATGCAGTGATATTTATTTAATAAATAAATAGACTTTATTCAAGGCCTGATAAATATTGTGGAGGAATGGTGGACTGAGTTTAATGGTCCAGTGAGAAATGATAATATTGAATATTATTTAATTAAAGAGTATTTAATTATAATCTTCATGTTCAATGCATGTCAAGAAATAATAATATTACTATTATTATTTGACATAGGGTTTTTCTAGGATTAAATAAAGAATAAGTACACTTTTGCAATTATTTTATTTTAACTCTAGCAATATAAATACCCAATTATGTTATTTTCTCAAAACCTAATTCAGTTGTTCATAATGAATCTTAGAGGATCCTCTCAAGCCTAGAGATCTCCCTTCTCCAAGAATGCTCCCAAGAACAGTGAGCAATCCTCATCCACTGGGTCAAGAAGAATGCTTTGGAAGCGATTCTTGAGGAAATCAAGGCGGATGATGCAAGCACAAAGATCTTCCATGCTAGCACCCAAAGACTTCTTCGACAACATCTAGAGATTCTTAGAACATGCGTGGATCACCGCTAGAGGAAATCTACACTTGGTTTCAACAACGTAATGTCAGTGCACCGCATATCTGTCACCAGATTCACCAATGAAGAAATAATTTCCTTAGAGGTAATTCTTTATCTAATTAAATTAATTATAAATAATATGTGTTGTTCTCCTCTCTCTTGGTTCCAATGTTATTAATTTTGTCTATCTTTGACTTAATTCCATTGATAATGGCGATTAAACATCTTATATATATCTTGGATTGATCATCGATCATGACAAAAGCAATGTTGGGCACCGTCCATCGCATGCTTCTGCTGCGCCCAAAACCTATAAGTGGTATCAGAGCAAAAACATAATTTTTTATAATTATTTAAAGATCATTAGAGATTTAAGCATTTTGATTTAGTTTTTCTATTCAAGTTTAATCATTCTTTTAATCTGAATTGTGAGATCTGTTTCTTCCTCCTTCATTTCTCATAGATCTAATCCAGAAGTTTAATTTTATGATTAAAATAAAATTGAGGAACTCATCTAGAAGTGTCAAGAATTCTGGATAGATAACATAGGATTACATGCCGTGTAATCGGAATTACATGTCGTGTACTCATGGTCAATGCACCAGAAGTTAATTTGGAAATTACTCAAACTGTGTTCATTGATGACATGCAGTGTAGGTAATTATTACACCACGTGTTAACCAGAAAAAACTGGCGCATGGTCAGATGAAGTACACATCGTGTAACCCATGTACACGGTGTGTAGTCCCTTTGAGTCAAATACATGCCATATATTCAATACATTACCTACCTGACTGGTGACCATGTAACACAGAAACATGGTGTGTGGCCCATTAGACACGTCGTGTACTCCAAATTTCAAGGTCTGTTTTACATATCGAGTCCCTAGGCATGTACCTTGGATAGACAGTGAAGGGTGTACACGCCGTGTATATTGGATCTACACGTCGTGTACTTTTACCAAATTATGAAGATTTAAAATTTATTTATTTTACTATGTAAACCTTGATACATGTACTTACATGTGGTTGTAAAGACAGGACACACCGTGTGATATGTTTTAATATATATAAATATTTAAATGTTTAATTAATATATATGTAATGTTTAGATTTTAATATCATGTATGATTCATATTACAAGTTATTACTCTACGTGCATTGAAGCATAACACGTGACCGAAAAATCATGCAATTCATGTAATCATCCCTGAAGTACACATTGTGAAAATATGTGATAAGTCATGTATTCCATATGTCACAGGATTAAAATAGTATATGAGTATAATACATGTTTGGTAGATTCAAACAATTATTCACCGTGTTGCCTCCAAAGTACATTTATGTACAAAGTTAATTTTAAATGAATTTATTTAATTTGTTTAAAATTATAATGGATGATAATCTCAAGGAAATTCATATAATAATTAATATAAAAGGATTAATCAATTAAATAAAATAATTAATTGATTCAAACATGATTTATCTTAAATAAGAATAATTAAGAATTGAATGCCAGTTTTTATTAAATGTGTAATTTGTTGCAAACATGTGGATGATGATGAGCTAAACCAGACATTTTTTATGTGATTGGTATCATTTAATTTATTATTAAATTAAATTGTTGGCATGCGTGCCTTCTATTCTCATTATTATGTAGTGTTTATGTGCCCATGGTTTCTTTTATGTAAACCCCTTTTCCCCCTCACCTTCATGTGAGTAAAGGGAATATGTAATGGATGGAGCTCCCAACCTAGTGGTGGTGGTTTAATTTAGGAGTCAAGGTGAAACCAATCCAAGGAGATACAAAGGTGGACGGCTGGAAAGATGTAAACATGAACCTCAATTGGTTCAAGGTGTTTCTCCCCTAGGTCAAAAATTAGTTTATCAACCGTTGGATAAAATAACCATTAGTATAATCTCATGATCATACCCTTTATTTTATTTCTATCAGTTGCATGATTATTTCATTATGGATGTATTGTCACGATCACATAATTAATGAATTAACAAGCATGCAGGATGGAACTAAAATAAAATGGCTTATGCGTAAATATTATCTAAGACATGGTTAATTTCTTAAGAAATCCCACTTAATATTAACAAGCATTTAATAAAGGTGATAATTGTAAATTTACGCATAAAGGATAAAATCTCTCAATAAAATATTAAGTCAGTATAGCCTTCTATTGCTTCGGTTAGAATCGAACCACAATTCAAAGAGCTTGACCAGCCAAAGTTGGGGTGCTTTCAATTATCAAAGAATTATAACATGAGATTTTGGGTTGAATTAAATTGGTTCACATCAAGGGTTGACTGCAAAGTGGGTTTTGGTGTAACTGAGAGGAAAAAATTTAGGAAATATAAATTAATGATTTTAGGATTGTGGAGTCCACTCAGTAGATCAAGGAACTGTGAGTTAATTCAGTTGGAATTTGGAATGCCAACCAAAAACCATTCTAGCTTCTTGGCCAACCAATGTTGGGGTAATGAGAAGGTTACTATGGATCCTTTCCACTTTAATGTCCAAGAAATAGGATATTCCGAAGCCAATGGTGAGGGATATTAGGTTTCTATAAAATAGTGGGAGACTAATAAATATAATATTTATTTATTGGTCTAAATTTTATCAAATAAATTACTAAAATTCTGATTATCTTAATTTGTAGAAATATCAATAAAATGACATCAAACATATCTTTGTGATCCATACTTGAGAAGGAAAACCTTCTCACCGGAACAAATTTCCAAGAATGGAGGTCCCCTACATGTCATCCTTCACCATGAAAGAAAATTGTATATGTTGGAAGAACCTTTACCAGTTGTGCCTAGAAATGAGGCAAGTGATAAAGAACTATCTCTATAAAAAAAATTTGAATGATGCTATATATGTTCACTGCCCAAGACCTTCTTCATCTTTATTGTGAATTAAATATGATAAATAATGAGGAGAGTCTTTCAAAACTTCTGACCTTGATTCTCCAAGTGGGTAAGGACATGGGGCATGATAAATCTGCGCTCTTTATGGTGAATAATAAAAGGAAAAATAAGAAAAAGTGTCCCAAAACTTATAAACAGTCTAAATCTCCCTAGCACCATCCTTCCAATAAGAAAAAGATCCAGAGACAGGGTAGGGAAAAGGAAGCAGTATATTTTTCATGTGGCAAGCTAGGCCACTGGAAAAGGGACTGCACCCAAAACCATGGATAAGCTAAAGACACATTCTTTATCGAGTGAAATATTTCCATTTATAAAAATTGGGTTTTATATACAGCTTGTGGTACTATCATTTGTATCCAAATGTAGGAAACAAGTAGATTCTGAATGATTTCCAGAGGAGTGGTGGACCTGCAAGCTTCCAATGGTGTGAGGTTGGATGCTCTAGCCATTGGTGACTGCAACCTTTCATTTCTAATGGGAATGATTTTGGTTTTAAGAGATTTTTATTATGTACCTATAGTTACCAATAACATAATTTCTGTGTCATATTTAGATACAGATGGATTTATTTTCAAATTTAGAAATAAAAAGTTGTTTTTTATAAGGAAAACATATGTTATGGTATGAAACATTAAAATAATGGTATTTATGTATTAAATCATGAAAACCAAGTGTTGGAAAATGATAAAGAATCAAGTTCACACGACTCATATAACACCTAGCTACGACATCACCATCTTGTTCATGTAAATGAGAAGCATTTGAAAAAGCTCTCTCAAGATGTTTATTTAGACTCTTCTGAGCTAAAACCACTTGATAGATATCATGTTTGTTTACAAGAAAAAATGTCCAAACCACCATTCAGTGGATAGGGTGAAAGGGCCATAGAACTTATATAATTAGTTCACACTGATGTGTTTGAATCATTTCTAGTTGAAGATAAAGGTGGATATTCTTACTTCATTACTTTTACTGATGACTTGAGTAGATATGGCTATATCTATATGATGAGGTATAAGTCTAAGTCCTTTGATAAATTCAAGGAATTAAAAAATGAAGCATAAAATCATCTTGGTAAGAAGATAAATAAGATTCAACTGGATTAAGGTGGCGAATATCTTAACCAAGAGTTCATCGACTTTTTACCAGAGTTTGGAACTTTATCTCAACTCACTCCTCCTTATACACCATAGCGGAATGGTGTTAGTGAAAGGAGGAACTGTACCTTATTAGACATGGTATGCTCAATGACGAGTCATGCAGATCTTCCATTATCCTTTTGGGGATATGTATTACAAACTGCGGCATACACATTAAACCAAGTTCCAACTAAAGCAGAAAATGGAACTCCCTTCGATTTATGGAGTGGAAAGAAACCCATTTTATCACATACATGTGTATGGGGTTACAAGGAATTTTTTAAGGACTTATCAAGCAACAAACTAGAAACTCAGGGTATAAAGTGTATCTCTATAGGAAATACCAAGGAAATTAAGGGATACTACCTATAAAACCCCTCTGACAAGAAAGTAATTGTCGCCAGACAAACCGTCTTTCTTGAGAAGGAGAAAATCCTCAAAAAGGATAGTGGGACCATGATTGAATTCAATGAAATTGATGCTCAAGATACACAAGATTTGGTACATGAACAAATTACACAGATCCCTATGGAAGAAGTAGTTCCAAAAACACAAGTACTATGTAGGAGCATAAGAGAGGTAATAGAACCAAAGAGATATGGTTTTCTATTCACTGAGGACGGTGACTCATTATTAGTTGAAAATGATGAACCTCTATCATAAAAGGAGGTAGTAGAGATCTTAGAAGCTGTAAGATGGATAGAAACTATGAATTCTAAGATAGATTCCATGTATCAGATCCAATTTTGGGTTCTGGACGATACGCCAATTGATGTAAATCCTGTTTTATGCAAATGGGTATTCAAGAGGAAATTAGACATGGAAGGAAAAGTAAGTACCTATAAAGAAAGGATAGTTGATAAAGGTTTTAAACAACATCAAGGAATTGACTATGATTAAAAATTTTCACCAGTTTCCATGTTTAAATCCATTAGAATCATACTTGATATAATAGCTTACTGTGACTAGAAAATTTGGAAGATTCATGTAAAAACTACATTCCTTAATATGAATCATTAGGAAGATGTCTATATGACACAACCAAAAGGGTTTGTGACTCTAGGTGATGCCAATAATATTTTCAAGTTATAGATATTAATTTATGGATTGAATCAAGCATTGAGGTCATAGAAAATTTGATTCAATAAATCCATAAAAGAATTTGGTTTCATTAAGAAAGAATGTGAGTTGCGTGTTTACAAAAGGTTTAATAGAAATGTGGTGGTTATCCTTGTAGTATATGTTGATGACATAATACTTATTGGAAATGAAATACTAGTCTTAAAATCTATTAAGGACTGGTTGAACAAGTGCTTCTCCATGAAAGACTTAGGTGAAGCAGCCTACATTCTAGAGATCAATATCATTTGTGATAGATCCAATAGGCTACTTGGACTAAGTCAAAGTACATATATTGACCAAATACTAAAGGGATTTCATATGGAACAATATAAGAAGGGGTTGGTTCTAGTGTCACATGGTTTACATCTTTCTAAGAAAATGTGTCCCCAAACACAAAAACAAAAAGAGATAATGAGTAAGATCTCACATGCTTCAGCGATAGGATCAATCATGTATGCTATGTTATGTACTAGACTTGATGTTTCCTATACATTTATCATGATAAGAAGATATCAAGAAGATCCAGGAGAACAACATTGGACTGCTATTAAGGCCATCCTTAAGTATCTGAGAATAACTAGGATATGTTCCTAGTGTATGGAGGAGATGAGGGTATAATAATCAGGGTTTATACTGATTCTGGTTTTTAGATAGATCAGAATGATCTGAAATCAAAATTAGGATATTTTTTTTATCTCAATAGAGGAGTTATGAGTTGGAAGAGTTAAAAGCACCCAGTTGTCAATGATTCTACAGAAGAGTCTATGTATATAGTGGCTTTGGACGCAGCTAAGAATCCATTTGGATTTGGAACTTTGTTTAGGAGCTTGATGTGGTACCTAGTAGTAAAGACCATATCACATTGTATTGTGATAATACTGTAATGGTGGCTCTTGAAAAAGATCCAAGGTCACACAAATGGAAAAATCATATACTCAGAAAGTATCACATCTTAAGAGATTTATATTAGAGGGGTGAAGTTACAATAAGCAGAGTACCCATAGAAGAGAACATGGTGGAACCCTTGACTAAAGTACCGTCTTATTAGAATCATGAGTATCATGTGAGAGCTAGTGGACTGAAGATTATTAGCAGTTTTCTCTAGTGTAAGTGGGATTATATTGGATTTGGTGCCCTAGAACCAGCTTCTTTGTACTTTATGATAAACTTGTAGTCATGATTTTGAATATTAATAAACTCCTTATCACATCATGGTCATTATTCTGCGTAACATAGTATGTGATGATGTTCTAAGAGTAGTTGTCACACTAAAAGGTCATAGCAGTTCTATGAGATGATGAGAACCTAGAAGCGTTGCAACACAATTATTGAATATATGTTCTATAACCAAATGATATCATTTTAGGGTCACAAATGATACAGGATATCAGGGGTGGAGACTCATAGGACTTTTAGGCACCTTATCATGGTGTACACCCTTAGTAATATCCAGTATGGATATTATAAGAACGACACCTGACAATAGGCAATCCATATTTCTATGTGTCATTGGATGTTCTTATCCACACATGTTATACTTTAAGATTATTATTAATGAGTATTATGATTCATGAACTTAGATTTATTGATTAATATCGTGGTGACAGATATTCAAAACGAGGTAGGATATTCTAGGTGCATCACGAATAATATTGCATTAATGAATAATATGAGAAAGGATTTTTCCCTTTTGTTCTTTAAAAAAAGTTGATATCTCATTATTTTTGATGGAAATGATCTATCCTAAATAAATCCATGGCTATGGTGATCTATAGGCAATTTCTATTTCAGGAAAGTCAAAGAAAGAGATATTGAGTATATAGGTTGATATCACTGGCATGCAACCTGCTCGATTTGAGATATTGTGATAAAGGGATTATATTACACAATAAGTGTTCATATGAGGCGACATGTAATTGCGACATTAACTTCTTTCTCTATGGTTTCCTTAGTGTGTTGATAGATTCTAACCTTGGACTTTAGGTTATTTCACCTAATGCCACTAAGAAAGAGGCCTAGAGAGTCACACACTAAGTGTATCCAGAATCTCAGTTAAATAATATATCATTATTTATTATTTAATAGGTTGAATAAATATTATTACCGTACATGGTTTAATAATTATTCATATATGATTGATCACATTTATTCTGTCACTAGTTATTCTAGAGAATATGTTGTGAGTGGAATTTTTGATAAATATTTATTTTTTATTTAGTGAATATAATATTTGTTTATTTATAGGTGAATAATGTAGTGATATTTATTTAATAAATAGATAGATATTATTCAAGGCCTAATATATATTTTCCAATACCTCTGGATGAGGGATCTCATGTCGCAGTTTCTCTTCTTTGCAGACTGAAGACATGTAAGATGAAACCAGATTTGATTAGTTAAAATGCACTCAACAATATCCCTTCGGTTCTGACTCGGAGTCATAAGGATCCCCTAGGAATAAGGGAACTACATCTTAGGTTTTTTTTCCGAGCATGACTCTTCTAACAGCTGCTAAGGGTTTCATGGAAGGTTCAGTGTCTAATGATCCAGGAGCTGTTCAACGTGGAGTGAATCACAACTATACCCTAATAGTGCATGAGAATCCTGGTGTTGTAAATCCAGATCCAGTGTAAACCTTTCTTGTGCCTGAGGCCTCACATGAGCAAATAGTTTCTTGGAAATGTAGGTCCTTTGAATGAATTAAGGACTCCCTCAAATTAGCAACCCAAAAAATCACAAGGAATGGGAATATGACTTTTTTTGAAGCTACTCAAGGCATCATAACCGATAATATTAATGAGTTTAATAATTATATAATTTTTCACATTTATTTTCAAGACCTAGAATCTCACTGGAGGCTTTATGAGATTAGGAAACATCTCATTGACATTTCAGGTTTCGATAGTTGGAAACTCACCTCATTGGAGAAGAGTTTCTTTTATGTTGTTTTCCCAAATGCAGCTATGAAGTCAAGACCATGGGGGTTTGGTCTTGTGAATTTGAAACCTGGGATCCTTTGAATTTACGATTGGGATCTTGCATTTAATCCCTTAACTGCAAAGAATTCTCTAACCCAGATTTGGGTTAAGATACATGGTCTTAGATAGTTTTTGTTGCATATATAGATTTTATGGGAGGTTTCCTCTGCCATAGGTGTTTCAGTCAAGATATATAGGGAAATGGAAAGGGAAAGATATGTTCATTTTGATAAAATTCTTGTGGAGGTTGATCTCACATCCCCTATGATCAAAATATTGGTGTTTTCCACTGATGATTATAGGTTTGATTTATCCATTGAATTTGAAAATGTTCCTGATTTTTGGATGGGTTGTCACAATATTGGGCATGCCTATGATAAGTGGAGAAGAAGGCTTGCCTGTAGTGCATGTGTTATGAAGGGGCACACAGCTGAAAAATGCAGGAGATCTATGAAGGAATCCATGGTGGGTAATGATAACATGCTCCAACAGCATCCTATGGGTGATAGGAGATACTTTCATATGGAGGGTGGTTCCCACCTTCACAAAAAATACTTTCATAGACAAGTACATGTGGAAGAAGATCTTAATGATCTCAACAATGTAAAAGTTGGGGCAGGTCACCTTGATCATAAACATGACATGGGTCCTTTAGAAAAGGAAAAAACTCAATGTTGATGAGAGTTCTAAAGGCATGAAGAGGTCATGGGTAGTTATAACTACTGAGGAAGTTTCAAAAGTAAACGTTGGCTCAATGGAAGGAGTTCAAGCTACTCATGTGGAACCTAAGGAGGGGCTACTTAATGAATCTCAGAATTTGGTTGATTATACTGATGAGGATGAGGATGATTAGTCTATTAATGACATCGTCATTCAAGAAGAAGTTGATATTGACTTAAAGCATGATTTAATTACACCTGTAAAAAGGAAGCATAAGGTCGAGGTTGTGGTCACAGAGGGATTCCAATTGGTCTTGCCTAAAAAAGTTGTTCAGATCGAATGGGCATAGGTGACTACTGCAGGATCTCCTTATGGTGTTCTCCCTCCTGTTGGAGTTCTTGAATCATATATCAAAAATGTTTGGAAAGCTAATATTTCCTCATCTCAAGTGAAAAAATCTATAGATTGATCACAGGATGATGTTGTTCCAAGAATGCTACCATTGGTTGACCATCTATAGGATGTCTAGACAGTAAAGATGATGCAACCTTTGATGGATTCTTGCACTCAGGATGAGTTTGATGATGGAGTGACTAATCAAATGGTTTCCAAATCCTAGAGATGGGAAAGACATCCAAAAGGACGTGGCAGAGGACGTGGGTAAGATGAGTGGGATACAGCACGAGGGTGTGGCCGAAGTGTGTCTAATAGGTCTTCTCATAAGCTCACTTTAGAGTAGGAGAAGATCAGGGAGAAGTATGTAGTGATCTTTAATCAAAGAAATTCACAGTCAGAGTGGGAGACTGCTGATGATGACTCTGACCATGATCATGGGAATGATCATGACATTGTTTTACTTTTTTCAGGGTGATATTTGTTATCACCTTTCTGGTTTGGTGGGGCTTTTTGTACCACATTTTTTGTTGTGTTTTGTTGCACTTTTTTCTTTAATAAATTTTATGACTGAACTCACTCAAGTCCTGAAATTTCCTGGTATATATATATTTATAAAATTATAATAGATGTATCTATTGTAATTTTATAATTATTTATATATATATATAGTTATAATTATAATTATAAATAAATATATTTAAAAAGTATTTATATATAATTAAAAATTTATAATTATAAACATAATAAATATATTTATTATTTAAATATATGTATTGTAATTTTATTAGTATTTATGAGAACATAATAGATTCACAGGGATAACATGAATGAATCATATACTTAGTAATGTATATATCATAAAAAATGAGTCATTACATATATGTAAAACATGAATAATAATAAGGGTGTAATGTATAAATGAACATTCATGATGAATAAATAACATATGCACATCAATTATACTCATGCATCAATATATTTATTGACCAAATTCATTGGAAACATATATTTATTTATAATTATAATTATAATTATATATATTTAAAAATTATTTATGTATAATTATAAATATAATAAATATATTTATTATTTAATAAAATTTATTATAATCTTATAATTATTTAAATATATATATTTTTAGTTACAATCTTATAAATAATTTTTTTTAAACATTGTATATATATTTGAATTATTAAAAAAATATATTAATTATAAGCATGAATTTTTTATTTAATGTATATAAATAAAAATTATTTTTGAATATAAATATAATAATTTTATATAAATTAATAATATTTTTTATTAATTTTTTTTATCAGTGTTATTATTATCACAGATAAATTTACCCTTTATCAGCACTAAAAAATGTTGATAAAGGGCACACCTTTATCAATGATTTTTTTAGCACTGTTAAAGGGTAGATTTATTAGTTCTTTTAGCTAATACTGATAAAGAACCCCCTTTTATTAGTATTTTTTTCTTAGTGTTGATAAAATCCAGTGCTGTACTTATGCCGATCTGTGGTAGTGTTTGACTTTTGTGATGTTTTAGAACTTATACGAAACACTAGACTTTGTCGAATTTGGATGCAACGACCCCGAATCTCCACTCGTGCATAATTTCTTGAAACACCTTCACCCTTTCATGAAACTTTTACATTTATATGAAAATCCTTCCTTTTACAAAAATACCTTTTTCCCTACTCCAAATTTTTGGAGCAAAAAATTTGGTAAACATTGGGAAATGACGCGACCTTGTAAACATAATTTGTTTACCACTTACAGAGCTTCCATACCTCTATATTGGAGATTTTCAACATATATGGTCAATAATCATGTTGTAATTCTGCAACTGACATTGTCAACATGCTTTTTCAACAAACAAAATCAACCCAAAAACACTGCAAAGTCAGCTAGTGGGATTTTCCCCAAAAATCCCCTTTAATTGATCCTCCAATATTTATAATGGGATCCTTTTATGTTATATATTATTCTTTATACTTCCTTTATATGGGATTTCATTATTTATTTCTTCTCCTCATTTCGGTTCTTGAAGTTAAAACCTATAAAGTTAATAAGGGAATATTTTTACATATCTATCTTGCATTAAAATATCCATGTGCATTAACTCAGTTTATTTTCAAAGATCATTTATTATGAAATTTTATAAATAAAATATTTTTTAAATTTATTTTTATCTCATTTTGAATATTATTTTTGAAGGTGAATTATTTCTATATGTTTACAACAATGTCACAAAAAGGTAAGAAAATTATTTTCAATATTTCTCTTCTTTTTCCTCTATTCATATAAAGTTTTATTTTACTAGTCATTAATTATATTATATTTTATTTTCATATTTTATTTTAAAAAATATCACATTTTCCTAAAATAAAGCATACATTTACATTCTACCTTGAAAGTAACAATTTCATTATTTAATTATATAGTAATTAAAAAAATATGCATTTATTTAATTAAATATTATATAATTTTCTATCTTTCTCTTAAGTTTTTTTCCATATATGCCAATATTGTTTTCTATTCAAAAAATTTGACAATTTATTATGTTGTATTTTCTCAAATCTCACATGTTTAAATAAAAAATAATATATCAAAATAACCGTATGATTTAGTATCCTAGTTCCCATGTGTATAAAATGTAGTGGAACTGAAGTCTCTATGTGAGAAATGATTTAACACTTCATTTTTCATGACTTATCATTTTTTATTCTTGAATATATCCTTTTTTCATTGCCTTTATTTAGTTAATACAATGTACTTATATCTTTTGGTTGATTCAAATTCACTAAGAAAACCACATCATTCGATTGACTATAAAATTACTGGATTTTACATATAAAAATTATTCTATACAAAGTGAATAACCAATACTTCATTATCTTTATTTAAGAGTATTTACCTGTATAGCTACCTTATTTTTATAGATGATTGTTTTATTTCCACATATTTATCATGATATATTTTTGATGGATTTATCACAACTTCTTTATTTTTATGGGTCCCATATGTATGGATATTTCATCATGATGATGGGTGGGATATGAGTTATATATCTCCCGTGTGCATTATGTAAAGTGTTATATCAAAAGAGATAAATATGTTTATGTGATTGGGAAGTAATCCAAATCAACTATGATTTTAAAAATCAGGAGTAAATGCAACACCCTTAAATTTTAATTTAAAATAATAATATTCCTTATAGCTTTCTTAGCATGCATCATTGAGTTTTAAGCATATTGTTATATACTATAAAATATAATTATTTAAATGTGGTCATTATAACTATGAGGAACCGACCTTAAAATGTTACTTAATCTTGAATTTTACACAAGACCATACATTATTACACATTGAGTATATTTTCAGGTTTATAGTTTTAAGAATTAGGATACCTTACATACATAACATACCACATTCATACAAGAGGATACTACTAAAATAGTTTCCATTTTTTTAAATATAAAACATTAAAGCTTAAAACATGATTTATTTGAAAACCCTATACACCATTCATCATGAATACCTTATTTCTATTAAACATCCTTATATCCTATGAAAAACATTTTAAAAACTTAGGATGAGTATAAAACTTAGTAAGGGATATAAAGAAAGAAAATGTTTGTCAAGTGATAACAAAAAACCCAATAAAAATCATAATCATAAAAACTAATATGCATAGAAACATCATTTAGTTGCATTGGGACATATTTACCATATCAATATTACATTCACCTTTACATATGGAATAACCTTTTCGTAAACTTCCATCTCCGGTGTACCCAATGCATTGGAGAGCTATAATGGGGCTCACCTGTCATATCTTGAGCTATAATGGGCTCAACCCAACATATCTTGAGCTATAATGGACTCAAACCAACATATCTTGAGATATAATGGGTGAAAACCAACATAAATAATGTCCAAGGAACATATCATGATAATAAAGTATCTTGAAATCATGAAAAACCTCTCATGCCATACACATAAAAAAACAATCCTTTTGAAATTTATTAAATAGAGTTTTAAAAGGATTTAAAAAGGAAAGTCCCTTAAAAATATAATTGGAATGTGAATTAATAGAATGGATTGGATATGTTTATACACTATAAATACACATAATACAACAAAAATTCACCACACCAATAATCTTAATATCACATAATGAATAAAGAAGAAGGTTAACCCAAAGAATGGAAATTGGGTTAAGAATTCCCTTACCTTGGGTTCTTTTTACTTGAATTGTGCTTAAACCTAATTTATAATGGTTAAAAGAGTGTTATTAATATATTAATGAAACATATTAATGTTTATAACACCTTATATTATCATTTTATTACATCATTTGACCCTTTAATTGTTAGTATTTTGTTCCTTGCATTGTTTTGGGTGCGTTCTTTACATGATTTCCATGATCGATTCATGATGGATATTCTTGTCGATTGGGAGTGAAACTTAATAATTTGAATAGAATAGTATTTAAATATTTCCATTACCATAAATTATACAATTTATCATTTTTAATTCATAAATTATGATTATTCATAAGTGAAATCAATAATGATGTTCGTTTAGATCATTATAGTGGTTCTTTAATAATAACCACCTCATTTTGTTTTATAAATTGAAACCATGTGTAAAAAATAATTCCAGAACCAAGGATGAGACATAATAAATATATTATAACATGGTTCAACCATAAATATGGTTTCATGTACATAATTTAAGGAATTAAAGAAAATTTAAATCACATCGTCCACGATGTCAGTAATTCAAAACATCACAGACAATATTTTTATTCCTTTAATAAGTGGGAGATAAGAAGAACAATGATGATGAATTTTTCATGAACATGATAACATCCAAAATATAAATTATTTCTTGAGATTTCATTTCTCTTGGGTAAGAGAATTTTATGAAAGAATAATAAAATAAAGGAACTAAAAAATAAAAGAATGGTTGAGAAATTCCTTACAAAAATATGGTTACCTAATGGCTACACAAAATGGTTTTAGAAAACATTAAAAAGAGAGGAGACAAGGGTCACCAATCCATAAATGAATAATAAAACAGAATATATCAAGAATAATATGAAAATAATAACATGTTATTGGTTCTTGAATTATATACCACATAAAAGAGAACTTGAATGGAGAAAGAAAGAAGTTGAGAATTTTCTTACCTTGTAGAGTAACTACTAGAACTTGAAGGTTGGGACCTTAGGGGCTTGAGTAAACCTTGGGAGGAATAATAGGGAGGTAAGGAGGCCAGATCTTCATTGAGGAGAAATTGGTAATAAATTTAATGAATGAATGTGTTGGTATTTGTAGCAAAAGTGAGGGAATATTTTAATAACTTCCAAGGGACACCTCATTAGTGGTATTTGAAAAACCATGGGCTTGCCCATAGTATTTGCCCATGGTATTGGCCACTTGGGACACCTCATAAGATATTTTACTATATAAAAGACTACCAGATTTATTACATCATTATTACATCATTTATGATGTCATTAAACACACCGAAACTCAAAACTGTATTTTTACCATTCACCAAAAATTCAACCGTTTTAGAAAAACACAAAAAATTCACCCTAAACATTTGTCTACATGTAGAATTAAAAAATAGTCTCCATTTTTTGAAAATAATTTTATAGATATCATTAATTTAATTTTTAAATAAAATCATACTTAATTCAAAAATTAACAATTTAAATTCTATAACTACTTTTATATCACATTGAAAAATTAACCAGGACATCATTATCTTATAGCATTAAGAAAATAAAATAATTATACAATTTACTATTCATTAGGGTCACATTACTATTTATATTACTATTAATAAGGGTATGTTACTATTCTACAAAAAAAAAATTGGTTCCATCAGACTCCAAAAAACATATTGAACACAATTGTAGATGACCATTTTCAGAAATTAAAAATATAGAAGTAACAAAATTATGTTTAAAGAACAGTTATAAATATCTACTTAAAATATAGTTTCATGAATTTAATTTTTTTTAAAACCTTGGGGTGTCACATTATCCCCACCTTCTAGAAATTGCATCCTCGCAATTTTATTTACTCATTAAATAAGTGAGGGTACCTTTCCCTCATTGCATTTTCAGACTCCCATGTTGCTTCTTCTACCATGTGGTTTCTCCAAAAAACCTTTACCTAGTGGATTACCTTATTCCAAAATACCTGTTCTATTTGATCAAGAATCTAAACTAGTTTCTCTTCATAAGAAAGGTTCTATTCTAGCTAAACTACTTCTGGGCTCAATATATGTGATTAATCTATCACATACTTTTTCAACATAGAAACATGAAAAACATTGTGTACATGAGACAAACTCAGAGGCAAAGCTACTCAATTTGAAAATATTCCAACTTTATCCAGGATTTCAAAAGGACTGATGAACCAAGGGCTTAACTTTACTTTCTTAGCAAAACACACCACACTTTTCCAAGGAGTGATTTTAAGGAAAACATAGTCACCTAACTCTAAATAGAATTCTTTCCTTTTATTACCTGCATAACTTTTTTGCCTGCTTTGAGTTTTCCTCATGTGTTGCTGGATCATATTCAATTTCTTAGCCACTTCCTCTACTAATTCTGGACCCATCAACTTTCTTTCACCGACTTCATCCCAAAACGCTGGAATCTAACACTGCTTCCCATACAATGCCTCAAAAGGTTCCATCTGAATACTAGAATGAAAACTATTATTATAAGAAAACTAAACTAAAGAAATATGTTGATCCCAACTTACCTAATAGTCCATTGAACAAGCTCTAAGCATATCCTCCAATTTCTGAATCATTTGTTCTGACTGCCCATCTGATTGAGGATGAAAAGTTGCACTGAAATTTAATTATGTGCCCAATGACTTATAAAGGACCTTCTAAAAGTTATAAGTGAACCTGGGATCCCGATCAGATACAATAGAAATAGAAACTCCATGTAACATGAAAATCTCTTTAAGTTACAATCGAGAAAGATGATCCAACGACATTGTATCTCAAATAGAAAGGAAATGTGCAGATTTTGTTAGCCGATCAATAATAACCCAAATTGCATTGTTATCTTGAGAAGTCTTAGGTAGTCCCACCAAGAAGTCCATAGATATATTCTCCCATTTCCACCCTAGAACAGGCAAAGGCTAAAGCATCCCCTTCAGTAACTTATGCTTTTCTTTAACCTGTTGACATGTCAAACATTTCACAGTAAATTATGGAATATCCCTTTTCATTCCATCTCACTAGTAATACTCCCGAAGGTCTCTGTACATCTTAGTACTATCAGTATGAACTAAAAATGGAGAACTATGAGCTTCACACAAAAAATATTTATTTAACTAGGAATCACAAGGCACACACAACCTTTTATGAAATCTTAAAACACAATCTTTATCAAGGTTAAATTCTGGAAACATACCCATTTTAACCAACTCTACCTTTTTATGTTGATCATGGTCTTCCTTATGCACTTGATTAATTCAGTCTGATAACGATGACCACACTAAAACCTGAAACAAAATAGATGTATTCCTTGCATTGACAACTTCCAAGACAAAATTCATCAAATCATTAATCAAGGGATCATGTTCTAAATATTACATGGTTAATGATGCATGATGTTTTCGACTCATGGCATATTCCACTTTGTTTGATTTTCCTGGATGGTAATTGATCATGAAATCATAATACTTTATTAGTTCAAGCCATCTTCTCTGCCTCATGTTTAATTCCTTCTAAGTGAATATATACTTCAGACTTTTATAGTCAGTATATATTTGACAGTTGGCTACGTATAAATGATGCATCCAATTTTTCAAAGCAAAAAACCACAAATTACAATTCTAAATCATGCGTTGGATAATTTAACTCATGTGGTTTTAGTTGTCTTGAAGCATAAACCATTACCTGATCATTCTGCATCAGAACACAACCAATTCCCTTCAATGAAGCATCACCGTAGATCACAAACTCACCATTTTGGGAAGGCACGGCCAAAACTAGAGCATTCACCAATCCTTCTTCAGTTACTAAAAACAGACATCACATTCTTCTATCCAAACAAATTTAACCCCTTTTCTCATTAACTTAGTTAGAAGGCTAGATAACCTTGTAAATTTTTTAACAAACCATCAGTAATAACATTATAATTCAAGAAAACTATGAATCTCTATAACATTTTTAGGTCTTGTCCATTCATCAACCACTTTTGTTTTGGTGTGATCAACTATTATTCCATCATTATTTAAAATGTGCCCAAGAAAAGAAATCTGTTGCAACCAAAAATCAAACTTTCTGAATTTTCCATACAGTTTATTTTCTTTTAAGGTTTGCAAAAAATCCCTTATATGTTTTTCATGCTTCTCTTTACTTATATAATATAAAAGAATGTCATCAATAAACACAACCACAAACTTATCCAAGAACTCATGAAATATTCTATTGATAAGATCCATGAATACAAAAATTGCATTAGTTAACCCAAAAGGCATAACTACAAATTCCTAATGACCATATCTAGTATGTAACACAGTCTTCAGGATGTCTTCATCCTTTACTTTCAACTGATGGTACCTCGACCTCAGGCTAACCTTTGAAAAATACTACACTCCCTGAAGCTAATCAAAAAAATCATCGATATGAGGCAAAGGATACTTGTTTTTAATAGTAATGTTATTCAAGGCTCTATAATCGATACAAAGTCTCATTGAACCATCTTTCTTCTTAACAAACAAGATAGAAGCGCCCCATGGTGAAGTGATAGGTTAGATAAAGCCTTTATCTAATAATTCTTGAAACTTATTTTTAATTCCAAAAGTTCCATTTGGGCTATTAAATAAGGAGGTTTAAAAATTGTCTTAGAATCTGGAACTAATTAAATAGTAAAATCAACCTCTTGGTTAGGAAAAAAACCAGGCAAATTATCAGGAAAACATCCAGGTATTCATTTACCACTAGTACATCATTAATCTGTATAGTTCCCTTATCTTCAAAAATATAAGCAATATAAATTTCATTTCCATCCATTATCATCTTCTTAGCTTAATAACATGTTATTAATGGTATGGATTCATTCTTGTACACAAAATGAATTTTTTTCTGAAAAAAAACTTCTTTTTTCTCTGCAATCTATCTTAGCATGATAAAAAGAAAGCCAATCCATACCTAGAATGACATCAAAATCTACTAAATGAAAAACAACAAGGTTTTTAGGTAGAATATTTACATAGAAAAGGATAGGAAGATTCTTATAATTTATTTTTGCCACAATATTTCCTCTAGGTGTTTTTTCCATGAGATCTGGTTGTATATCATGAGGTTGAATTCCCAATTTTTCAGAAAATTTCTCAGAAATGAATGAATGTGTAGACCCTGAATCAAACAACACATTTGAGAAATATGTAAAAATAAGAAATGTACCTAATACCACCTCATTTGATGGATCAACATCTACTAAAGTGGTTGAAAAAGATTTTACCAAACCCTTCTGCTTCCAATCTTACTGATTCCCCGCTTGAGTAACTAGCTTCAGACAAACATTAACAAAATGACCCAATTTATTATATTTAAAGTATCTCACCATCGACTTCTCGTTAGTTTTCAGATCATTTACCTTGAAATAAGATGACATGTGTCCAAACTTCTCACATCAGTAGCATTTCCCAGAATTTAGAAGACATTCACCAGGATTCCTTTTACCACACTTTTCACAAGAAGGGAAATTCATTTTCTTAGCTCCAGACTTATTTGATGAGTTCTTCCCCATTACTTTCCAACTTGACCACTTCTTATTCTTATCATCACAAGGTACATATGTGTCAAAAAACTCCATCTCATATTTTTCAACATAAATAACAATCTTCTCAGAGCTTTTAAACTCTCTTGAGGCCAAAGATCTTTGCAAAAACAGTTTCAAACAAGAGTAAAATCTATTAATTTTACTTTCAAAATACCGAGAAAAATATGATACATACCTGACCAGTCTTGTAAAATTGGCTTCATATGATAACACAAAATCATCATCTTTCTGCTTCAGTTCTAATAATTGTTTCTCTATGCTGGGTTGAATAGTTTTGGGAAAATATTTTCCAGAAAAAGACTCTTAAAATCATCCCATTCCAAACTGTCTAGATCATCTCTTTCTCTCGTATTCTTAACCAAATAACACCATTTATTGACTTCAACTTCCAAATGATAAATGGATAGTATTATTTTTTGACATTCTGAACTTCTCATGACATCCAATATCTTTTCTAGAGCATTGATCCATCCTTTATCTATCACTGGATCTGCGGTTCCACTGAAAGATGGAGGATGTTGCCTAATAAAATGCTTCACAAAAGACATGTTTCTTCATGGTAGATCATGTTCCTCTATAGCATGGATACCACACCAGTTTATTTCTTGAGTCAACTGAGCCATTGTAGTTATAAACTAATCAGTTCTGATTCCCACCATTTCGGGTTGTAGATTCGAACATACATAAGCCTCTTGGTGCATTCCTACTTCAGCTTCCCTGTTTCTTCTACAGAGAACCATTCTATACAAACATGACATAGATGAATCAAAATGGTAATCCTTAAATTCTATAACATTTCAAATTACCATAGAGTAAAAATTAGTTATGGTATTCTTTAAATATCATCCCAACCCCTAAAGTTATCTAAACCATCCTCTGATACCAACTATAAGGACCTGACCTTAAAATGTTACTTAATCTTGAATTTCACAAAAGACATAAATTATTACACATTGAGGATATTTTAGGGTTTATAGTTTTAATAATTAGGATACTTTACATACATAACATACCACATTTATACAAGAGGATACTACTAAAGCAATTTCCATTTTTTTCAAAATATTAAACATTAAAGCTTAAAAAATGATTTCTTTGACAACCCTCTACATAATTAATCATGAATCCCTTATTTCTATTAAACATCATTATATCCTCTTAAAAACATTTTAAAAACTTGGGATGATTATAAAACTTAGTAAGGGATATAAAGAAAGAAAACATTAGTCAAGTGATAACATAAAAAACAATAAAACTCATAATCATAAAAACTCATATACATAGAAACATCATGTAGTTGCCTTGGGACATATTTACCATATCACTATTAAATTAAAATTTAAATATATAATAACATTTTGGTCAACTTCCATCTTTGGAGCACCCAATTCATTGGAGAGCTCTAATGGGGCTCACCCGTCAGATCTTGAGCTATAATGGGATCAACCCAACATATCTTGAGCTATAATGGGATCAAACCAACATATCTTGAGCTATAATGGGATAAAAACAACAAAAATAATGTCCAATGAACATATCATGGTAATAAAGTATCTTGAAATCTGGAGAAACCTCTCATTCCATACACATAAAAAACAATCCTTTTGAAATTTACTAAATAGAGTTTTAAAAAGAATTTAAAAAGGAAAGTCCCTTAAAAATATAATTGGAATGTGAATTAATAGAATGGATTGGATATGTGTATACACTTTAAATACAAAAATTACAAAAAAAATTCATCACACCAATATTCTTAACACCGAATAATGAATAAAGGAGAAGGTTAACCCAAAGAATGGAAATTGGGTAAAGAATTCCCTTACCTCGGGTTCTTCTTACTTCAATTGTGTTTAAACCTCATGTATAATCATTAAAAGAGTGTTATTAATATATTAATGAAACATATTAATGTTTATAACACCTTATATGATCATTTTATTAAATCATTTCACCCTTTTATTGTTAGTATTTTGTTCCTCTCATAGTTTTGGGTGTGTTCTTTACATGATTTCCATGATCGGTTCATGATGGATATTCTTTTAGATTGGAAGTGAAACTTAAAAATTGAAATGGAATGGTATTTAAATATTTCAAGTACCATAAATTATTCCATTTATCATTTTTAATTCCAAAATTATGATGATTCATAAGTTAAATCATTAATGATGTTCATTTAGATCATTATAGTGGTTCTTTGATAATAACCACCTCATTTTGTTCTATAAATTGAAAAAATGTGTATAAAATAATTCCAAAACCAAGGATGAGACATAATAAATATATTATAACCTAATTTAACCATAAAAATGTTTTCATGACCATACTTGAATGAATTAAAGAAAATTAAAATCACATCATCCACGATGTTGGTAATTCGACACATCACAGACAATGCTTTTATTCCTTGAATAAGTGGGAGAGGAGAAAAATAATGATGATTAATTTTCCATAGACATGAAAACATAGAGAATATACATGATTTTTGGAGCTTTAATGACTCTTGGGTAATAGTATTTGATGAAATAATAATAAAAGAAAGGAACTCAAAATAAAAGAATAGTTTAGAAATCCCTTACAAATATTCGGCAACTTAATGGCTATGCAACGTGGTTTTAGAAAACATTAAAAAGAGAGGGGATAGAGGTCACCCATATAGAAATGAATCATAAAACATAATATGGAAATAATAAGATGAAAATAATAACATGGTATGGGTTCTTGAATTCTATACCACATAAAAGAGAACTTGAATGAAAAAAAAAGAAGTTAAGAATTTTCTTACCTTGTAGAGTAACTCCTAGAACTTTAAGGTTGGGACCTTGGGGGATTGAGGAAACCTTGGAAGGAATACTAGGGAGGTAATGAGGCTAGAGCTTCATTGAAGAGGAATTAATAATGAATTTAATGAAGGAATGGGTTGGTATTTATAGCAAAAGTGCGGTAATATTTTAATAATTTCCAAGGGACACCTCATTAGTGATATTTACAAAAACATGGGCTTGCCCATGGTATTTTCTCATGGTATTGGCCACTTGGGACACCTAATAAGATATTTTACTGTACACAAGTCGACCAAATTTATTACATCATTATTACATCATTTATGATGTCATTAAACACACCAAAACTCAAAACTGTATTTTTACTATTCACCGAAAATTCAACTATTTCAGAAAATACCAAAAATTCACCCTAAGAATTTCTCGATAGGTAGAATTTAAAAATGAACTCCATTTTTTGAAAATAATTTTCTAAATATTATTAATTTAATTTTTAAATAAAATCATACTTAATTCCAAAAATTATCAATTTAAATTCTATAACTGCTTTTATATCACATTGAGAAATTAACCAGGATGTCATTATCTTATAGCCTTAATAAAATAAAATAATTATACAATTTACTATTCATTAGGGTCATATTACTATTCATAAGGGTATTTTACTATTCACCTAAAAAATTTGGTTCAAAAAACTCCAAAAAACATACTGAACACAATTGTAGATGACCATTTTTGGAAATTCAAAACATAGAAGCATCAAAATTATGTTTAAAGACTAGTTATAAATATCTACTGAAAATAGAGTTTTGTGCATTTATTTTTTTTAAACCTTGGGGTGTTACAATAACCTAGCTATTAAATTGTATGACTTGAATAGTAATAAATACATTATGAATAATATTTTTAAAGGATTTATATAATTCAATTTTTTTAATTAGTTCATAATAAATTAGTATTAAATTTTCAATAAAATCATTTTACACTTCGAAAATATATTTTCTTTAAAAGTGGTTTTTATTATTTTTATGAGAAAATATTATAATTAATTTATACCACTTTTAGAAATTTAATTTTATAAAATGGATATTATTTTTTAATTCATAATGTAAAAATTAGATTAGGGTGTAATTTTGAGATTTTTCTAAAAGGGTTGATTTTTTAGTGAATAGTGAAAAATATCGATTTTATAGAAAATTGCCTTTTCCATTCAGGTATTTATAAAGTCCCATTTTTTTTAAAATTGATTTAAAAATTTAATTAGTTCCTTATAATTAAATATAATAAATTTAATGTCATTGAAATCTAAATTATGATTAATTTTTATTTAAAAGCATTTTTATACTTAAAAATGAATTTTCCAGGAAAACTGTTTTTCATCACATTATGCGAGATTATTTTAAAAGAAATTTATACCACTTATATGTATTTATTTTCATAATATGAATTAAATATTTTGAATCATCATGTTCAAATTTTTTAAATAGGCCAACTTTATTTTTTTTTCATTATGAATAGTGACCATGGTAAATATTTATCACCTCAGTAAGGGTAAATCGAGTAATTAAGGTTAAAAATAATGTGATAAGGACTTTAAAATTGATATAACACCTACCTTAATTTTTATTGGATGAGTTACTATGAATAACCACATCCAATATTTAAAGATATGGCAACTTGGTGCTATTTTTCTTTGATAATTACCTTAATATTATTTTAAGTAAAGAATAAATCAAAAAATGTCACGCTCTATGTTTTAATAACTCTAGTATTTTTTTTCATAAGTATAAATTGGGGTTATGTTTGGTTATAAATGGTTACTTTAAATTTTAATTTTTTTATTATGGTAATTTATTTTTAATTTTTAGTGATAGAATCACTACTAGAAAAGGGGGCAGTGGGGCCCCCCAGACTCGGGCGACCGCCATTGGCGGTCGCTATAGCTTACCATTAGCGACCGCCAATGGCGGTCGCTAACCTGCATAAAAAAATTCGGGGGGTCTCTGCGCCCCCCCCCCCCCCGCGCCCTCGATCTCCCTCCGCCCTAACCCCCTCCCTCCCTCGCCGCTCTCCCTTGCCCGCCCTCCCCTCCCCCGCCGCCCGGCCTCCCCCGCCGCCCGACCTCCCCCGCCGCCCGGCCTCCCCCGCCGCCCGCCCTCCCCCGCCGCCCGACCTCCCCCGCGGCCCGCCCTCCCCCGCCGCCCGACCTCCCCCGCCGCCCGGCCTCCCCCGCCGCCTGCCCTCCCCCGCCGCCTGCCATCCAGCCTCCGGCCACCGCCCTCCGCCCTCGGGCCTCCGGCCGCCGCCCTCGGGCCTCCGGCCGCCGCCCTCCGGCCTCCGGCCGCCGCCCTCCGGCCTCTCGGCCCTCCCCCCCCACCCCGGACGGCACCCGCACCCCGGACAGCCCCCGGCGCGCACTCCGGACCGCCCCCCGCACCCCGGACGCCTCCCCGCACCCCGGACAGCACCCCCCCGCGCACTCCGGACCGCCCCCCACACCCCGGACGCCTCCCCGCACCCCGGACAGCCCCCCCTGCACTCAGACACCCCCCTCCGAACCCGGACAGCCCCTCCGCACCCCGGACAGCCCCCCCGCACCCCGGACACCCCACCCCGCACCCCCGATAGCCCCCCTGCACCCCAGACAGCCCCCCTCCCCCGCACCCCGGACACCCCCGCACCCCGAACACCCCTGCCCGCACCCCTAACAGGCCCCCGACACCCCGGACACCCCTCCCCGCACCTCGGACAGCCCCCCCCCCCCCCCCCCCGACCCCGGACACCCCTTCCCTCGCTACCAGTCCCCCGTCCCCTCACCGCCTCCTCTCCTCCAGCTCCCCGCCGCCGCCGCCGCCCGTCCCCTCCCTTGCCGCACCGCCTTTGGCTCCGGCTCCCCTTCGCTGCCTCCTCTCCCTCACAGCACCGCCTTCGGCTCCCCTCCCTTTCAGGTTTGTAGCTTAATCAGGTAACATGAGCTTTCAGTTACATTATTATTTTATCAATGGTTCATAAACAAATGGTTAATATTTATTTTGAATATAGTTGATGTGAAAAATGTAAATGTAATAAGTATTGTGTAAATGTTTGTTATACAGATATTATTATGGATAAGAGTTGGATTGATCTTCCAAATCGAACGTCTAGAGAATATTTCAATGGCATTATGCAGTTTATTGACTTCACGAGAGGATTTGAAAGTGACTATATTAGTTGTCCATGTAGAAAATGTGCTAACAGATATCAATTCACACGAGATACTGTGAGGGATCACCTTTTCTTTAATGGATTTCTGAAAAATTATAAGAGTTGGACTCGTCATGGAGAAGAATATGTTCGTTGTCAAAATACAGATGCAGCTCAGATGGATGTTGATGCAAGGATGAATGATCCAATGCATGAAATGCTTACTGAAATGGTACGTGGGTTTGATCCTGAAGGCATTGACATCCAGAATCTTGAGACCGGTGAGATAAATCTTCGCTCTGGTGCAGATCGTGATTCGAGGAGGTTTTATGAAGTACTTGATGATGCGAAAACAGAATTATATCCTGGATGTACTTCTTACAATAAACTATCGTTTATCGTGGAGTTGTTGCATTTGAAGACTTTGAATAATTGGTCAGACACATCATTCGACATGCTTTTGGTTTTATTGAAAAAAGTTCTTTCTGTCGATGCTAAGATTCCTAAGTCGTATTACTATGCTCGTAAGTTGACAGAGAACTTAGGTTTTACATATGAGACTATAGATGCACGTGCAAACAACTGTATGTTGTTTAGAAATGAAACTGCTCATTTGGATATTTGTACGGTTTGTGGCGCTTCCAGGTGGAAAGAGAACAGGGGAAATAAGACTCATCAAAGTCAGATTGCGATACAGGGGAAACCGATTGCCGTAAAGCAAATGCGTTACTTTCCCCTTAAACCGAGGTTGAAAAGATTTTTTATGTCATCTAAAGTTTCTAATTTAATGAGATGGCATGCAGAAAGAGTTCATGAAAGTGACATGTTAACCCACCCGGCAGACTCTCATGCATGGAAGGATTTTGATAAGAGACATCCCGACTTTGCTAAAGATGTTCGTAATGTCCGATTGGGATTGGCATCAGATGGTTTCAATCCATTCAAGTCTATGGTTGGTGCAACTCATAGCACATGGCCCGTGGTGTTGGTTCCATATAATCTTCCTTCGTGGCTTTGTATGAAGCAACAATTTATATTACTTTCCACTCTTATTGATGGACCTAAAAGTCCGGGGGATAAGATTGATGTTTACCTTCAGCCATTGATTGATGAGTTGAATGAATTTTGGGGCGATGGTGTGATGACTTATGACTGTGAAACGAATGAAATGTTCAAACTGCATGCTGCTTTTTTGTGGACAATCAATGAATTCCCAGCTTATGCAAATTTATCAGGCTGGAGTACGAAAGGGGAATTTGCTTGCCCTTGTTGCAATAAAAGTAAAAAATCTGTATGGCTTAAACATTCCAAAAAATGGGCATACATGGGTCACAGGCGTTTTCTCCCTCCCCAGCACAGGTTCAGAAAGGACAGAGTGGCATTTGATGGTTCTAGAGAGTTCAGCCCAGCACCAAAGATCATGACAGGAGTCGAAATTTTATCGCAGATTGAGGAAGAAAACATCCGCACGGTATATGAAATTCAGGATTTGGTGGCTCCTCCAGTACGTAATATTCGTGCTGCGGGTAGGCAGCGCAGTCACAATTGGAAAAAGAAAAGTATTTTTTATAGTCTTCCGTATTGGAAAACTAACATGTTGAGGCATAATTTGGATGTCATGCACATTGAAAAAAATGTTTGTGATAACATATTGTGGACCATTTTAGGTGTCAGTGGAAAGTTAAAGGACCATGTTAATGCACGCCGTGATTTGGAAGAAATGGGTTTAAGGAAACAGTTGCATTTACAGTTAGCTGAGGTAAACAAGGCATATATGCCTGCTGCACAGTATTCGATGACTACAGAGGAGAAAGAGACATTTCTTTCCATTTTGAAGATGGTCAAGGTGCCTGATGGTTACTCTTCTAATATTTCAAAGTGTGTGAATCTGACGAGCAAGACATTGCAAGGGTTGAAAAGTCATGATAATCACATATTACTTCAGTAGTTGATTCCAATCGCAATTTGTGATTGTTTATCCCCCAATGTTGTTCAGCCCTTGATTGAGATGAGTAATTTTTTTAGACAGCTTTGTTTAAGAAATCAACGAATGAGTGATTTAAAAAGTTTGCAGGACCGAATTGTACTTACGCTTTGTCACTTTGAGAAACTTTCCCCCCCCCCCTCATTTTTCGATGTTATGGTCCACTTAACAGTGCACCTAACTGATGAAGTAATGGCTGCTGGTCCAGTGCAATTCAGGTGGATGTATCCTATTGAACGGTATTTGAGTACATTGAAAAGATTTGTACGCAACAGAGCTCGTCCAGAGGCATCAATAGCCAATGGTTATTTGATGGATGAGTGTACTACCTTTTGTGCAGAATATCTTATGGATGTTGAAACAAAATTAGATAAGCCCTCTCGGATTCATGATGGTCCAGTTGGAGAAGGAACCACATTTGATATGGACAACATCGAGTGGATACAAGCACATCGATATATCTTGTTCAATACTCCATCAGTTGCACCATTAATGCAGTAAGTATCTTATCAATGTGCTTGTATAACTTTTACATGTTTTCTTTGCATAAGTTGATCTTTTAAACATCGCGTAATCATTTGCAGGAAACACATTAATGAGATAAAAGAAGAGATGCATCGTGCGACTGAGTTGCAAATTCAACAATCTCATTATGCGGCATTTCATGATTGGTTCAAGGATTATGTATGTATAAATTGATTTTCATTATGAGTGAAGTATTAAACTAATTCTTTCTGCATATATCAATATTGATTTTTATAAATTATGTAGGTTCGTAAGTTGAGGGAGTTAGGGGACCCCACGCTACCTGAAGTATTTATCCAACTGGCTGAGGGTCCATATATAACGGCTCATCGTTATAAAGCTATTGATGCTAATGGTTTTCGATTTCGCATTAAAGATGTTGACGACAAATGAGCAACACAAAACAGTGGAATCGGTTGTCCCTTTGTCGATTCTGGTTATTACTATGGTCAATTGATAGACATCATTGAAGTTGTATACACACACGGTTTGAAGTACATATTGTTAAAGTGTAATTGGGTTGATCCAGTGCGTGGATGTAAAGTCGATCAATATCAGTTTTCATTGGTGAATTTTAACTATATGTTATACAGAAATAATGAACGAGTTGAGAATGAACCTTTCATCTTGACATCACAACCGGAACAAGTATTCTTCGTTACTTTGCCTTCGGATCCAAGTTGGCAAGTTGTTGTCAAAATGTCTCGGCGAGGAGTGTTTTTATTTGAAGAAGATGAACCCGAGACTGTTCCGTTTGTTTACCAACAACTTGATCAACATACCGTAGTTCAACGTGAAGAAGATATTTATTGGGTCAGAGCGGCTGTTGAAGGAGAAACGGTCGATTTGCATGCTTAATGAAAGGTATAATTGTTTTCCCGCTATTCAGTAGAATGTCCTAGGATATCATAAATTATCTAATCATTTTATAAATCCTTATAAGTTTTAATCCTCACTTTTGTAAGTTAATTCAGTCATAAATATTTAGGTTGATTAACTTTCTGATTTTTTAAAATTCATTCACAACTAATTATTCAATCCATTTTTTGTTTGATTAACAGTTGTACAAGTTTGATTTATTAAGAACAATCCAATTTATCTTTTAAACACTTTGGACTCATTACTGATATTTTGTATGACTGCAGACATGTCAGGGGAAGAGGCAGAAAATCCACATCATCCATCTGAGGCATCTACGTCTCAGGGTCGAGGTATGTTTGAATGTCATTGTCTATATTTTTTATGTAATTGACATATATATATATATATATATATAACATTTGTCAATTTATATATAAAATTGTTTTCAACAGGATCAGACTCGGCTGCTTCTTCCTCTCGCAGGAGAGGCCCTGGTCGTGGCATATTATCATGGAATTCTGACACGACGATAGATGTTTCATTTGATGAGGTATTTCATCCCGTGGGACCGAATGCCCCGGCATTTATTCGTCAGCTGGGTCATATCATATGTGACCCACATCGATTTCCATTGACCACGCGTGATTGGGCTTCTATCCCTCAGGACACATTAGATCGTCTATGGAGGGAGGTTCAGGTAAGAAAATAATTTTACTTTATTTTCTATTTATAAATAATACTAATATGTTTGATTATTTTCATTATAGCAAAATTTGAAAGTATGCCCTGAAGAGTTTCGGCCCGTGTGTATGAGCAAATGCCGTAAGCTGTGGAAAGATTATAAAGGCAAAGTGAAGAGGGACCACTGGGTACCAAATGTGGGTGCCCTTGACATTTTGGAAAAAGTCCCGAGAGGTGTCCTCCCGGCTCAGTGGCGTGACTTGGTTGCATATTGGTCTACTGAGGGTGTTGCGGTTTGTATATTAATTATTTTGCTGTATATATATTTTCAAGAATATGTGATTTGTTTGAAATTTGAATGAATTGAATGTAGGAGGTGTCAACACGCCATTCGGAGAATCGAGCGTTGCAGGGACCAGCTCACAGGCTCGGGACTCGTCATGTGTCTCAGATCCGACATGAGGTATATATTATTCATTTTTTAATTTATTAATTAATATGGTTTTGTGTTTATATTCTTTTAATATACAGTTGCGAGGGCAAGGTGCAGCAACTGATAAAATGTCGGTGTGGATAAGGACTCGTGATCGCAATGATCCAGAGGTTGCAGCATTGATAGTAAGTGTCTGTACTTACCAATAATTACATAAATCTTTATATTAACATATATATATATTTATATATATTTAAATATTTTACAGGATCAATTTGAAGCTGAGTTAGAACATCTGCCAGAGGACCAGCGACAGCTTCCCATGCGACGGGATGAGATCTTTCATCGCATTATTGGTCGGGACGGGCATGGCTATAGTTTGACCTATGGAGCAGGGATTCCTCGTTCTGTAGTGTCACGCGCTGCGGTTGTCGGTCCTGCTGTTGCTCATATGACACAGCAGATGTCAGATTTTGAGGCACGGCTGCGCGCTTCCGAGGAGACAAATGCGCAATTGACAGCTGAGGTTAGAGCACTGCGGGAATATGTGCGTCGAGCTGATGGTACAGGGGATCATACGATGCAGGTATATACTGTATTTATTTATTTAATTTAAATTATTTTTGTTATTAAAATATTTATAATGTTTATTTGTTGTAGGCACCTGGCCCACCAGAAGGAGGTAGCAGTGATGGCAACGCGTGACGCACCATATATTCACGAGATATGTTTTTTGTTTTTACTGGTAGGGTTGACATTGATGTACTGTATTTATTCATTTAAGTAATGCATTATTACCATCCATGGTGGTCTTTTAAATATTTTATACACATATTGAGTTTTTGATCAGATAATCTTGAATGATTCTACATTTGAAAAAGTCGAACTAATTCAAACAGATCAATAAATCTGATATTATAGATTATGTATTATCCAATATATTTTTTATAAATTTCTGTATTGTATCGATAAAAGAAATATGTATTAATTAGATGTTATCACTTTTATTTTTCACTTTTGTAATCAATGGGATGGCCTTTGCACCCCCGGAGAGCCCCCCGCACCCCCGTACAGCCCCCCGCACCACCGTACAGCCCCCCCCCCCCGCACCACCGTACAGCCCCCCCCCCGCACCCCCGTACAGCCCCCCGCACCCCCGTACAGCCCCCCCGCACCCCCGTACAGCCCCCCCGCACCCCCGTACAGCCCCCCCGCACCCCCGTACTGCCCCCCGCCACCCCCGTACAGGCACCCGCCACCCCCCACCCCCGTACAGCTCCCCGCCACCCCCGTACAGCCCCCCCCCCCCCCCCCCCCCCGCACCCCCGTACAGCCCCCCGCACCCCCGTACTGCCCCCCGCCACCCCCGTACAGGCCCCCGCCACCCCCGTACAGCTCCCCGCCACCCCCGTACAGCCCCCCCCCCCCCCCCCCCCGCACCCCCGTACAGCCCCCCGCACCCCCGTACAGCCCCCCCGCACCCCCGTACAGCCCCCCGCACCCCCGTACAGCCCCCCGCCACCCCCGTACAGCCCCCCGCACCCCCGTACAGCCCCCCGCACCCCCGTACAGCCCCCCCCCCCCCCCCCCCCCCCCCGCACCCCCGTACAGCCCCCCGCACCCCCGTACAGCCCCCCCCGCACCCCCGTACAGCCCCCCGCACCCCCGTACTGCCCCCCGCCACCCCCGTACAGCCCCCCGCCACCCCCGTACAGCCCCCCGCACCCCCGTACAGCCCCCCGCACCCCCGTACAGCCCCCCGCACCCCCGTACAGCACCCCGCACCCACGTACAGCCCCCCGCACCCCCGTACAGCCCCCCCGCACCCCCGTACAACCCCCCGCACCCCCGTACTGCCCCCCGCCACCCCCGTACAGGCCCCCGCCACCCCCGTACAGCCCCCCGCCACCCCCGTACAGGCCCCCCGCACCCCCGTACACCCCCCGCACCCCCGTACAGCCCCCCGCACCCCCGTACTGCCCCCCGCCACCCCCGTACAGCCCCCCGCCACCCCCGTACAGCCCCCCGCACCCCCGTACAGCCCCCCGCACCCCCGTACAGCCCCCCGCACCCCCGTACAGCACCCCGAACCCCCGTACAGCCCCCCGCACCCCCGTACAGCCCCCCCGCACCCCCGTACATCCCCCCGCACCCCCGTACTGCCCCCCGCCACCCCCGTACAGGCCCCCGCCACCCCCGTACAGCCCCCCGCCACCCCCGTACAGGCCCCCCGCACCCCCGTACAACCCCCCGCACCCCCGTACTGCCCCCCCCCGCACCCCCGTACAACCCCCCCGCACCCCCGTACTGCCCCCCGCCACCCCCGTACAGCCCCCCGCCACCCCCGTACAGCCCCCCGCCACCCCGTACAGCCCCCCGACACCCCCGTACAGCCCCCCGACACCCCCCGTACAACCCCCCGCACCCCCGTACAGCCCCCCGCCACCCCCCGTACAGCCCCCCGATTGTGTCCGTTTCAGCAGCGCGGCGCGCGCTGAAATGGCGCGTGGGGGGGTCAAAACCACCCGAACGACGTCCGAATGCCACGAAACCGTACGCCAACATCCGGGGCGTGAATTGTGAAATGTTCGGCCAGACGGCACCTCATTCGGAGGTGCCGTGTGACCGCGGCGGCCGGAAACGCGTTTCCGGCGCCATTAAACACCAAAACGGCGTGCGGCGGTCCCATTCGGAGCAAACGTGCTCCGAACGACCTGAAACCGCATGGGAACGATAGAAATATTATTTCTGAGATGCAGGAGGAGGCCGCACGTCCATCGGACGTGCGGTGCGCGCGGCACGTCCGATTGTGTCGTTTTCAGCAGCGCGGCGCGCGCTGAAATGGCGCTTTGGGGGTCAAAACCACCCGAACGACGTCTGAATGCCACGAAACCGTACGAAAACATCCGGGGCGTAAATTGTGAAATGGTCGGCCAGACGGCACCTCATTCGGAGGTGCCGTGTGACCGCGGCGGCCGGAAACGCGTTTCCGGCGCCATTAAACACCAAAACGGCGTGCGGCGGTCCCATTCGGACCAAACGTGCTCCGAACGACCTGAAACCGCACGGGAACGATAGAAATATTATTCCTGAGATGCAGGAGGAGGCCGCACGTCCATCGGACGTGCGGTGCGCGCGGCACGTCCGATTGTGTCGTTTTCAGCAGCGCGGCGCGCGCTGAAATGGCGCGTTGGGGGGTCAAAACCACCCGAACGACGTCCGAATGCCACGAAACCGTACGACAACATCCGGGGCGTGAATTGTGAAATGGTCGGCCAGACGGCACCTCATTCGGAGGTGCCGTGTGACCGCGGCGGCTGGAAACGCCTTTCCGGCGCCATTAAACACCAAAACGGCGTGCGGCGGTCCCATTCGGAGCAAACGTTCTCCGAACGACCTGAAACCGCACGGGAACGATAGAAATATTATTCCCGAGATGCAGGAGGAGGCCGCACGTCCATCGGACGTGCGGTGCGCGCGACACGTCCGATTGTGTCGTTTTCAGCAGCGCGACGCGCGCTGAAATGGCGCGTTGGGGGGTCAAAACCACCCGAACGACGTCCGAATGCCACGAAACCGTACAACAACATCCGGGGCGTGAATTTTGAAATGGTCGGCTAGACGGCACCTCATTCGGAGGTGCCGTGTGACCGCGGCGGCCGGAAACGCGTTTCTGGCTCCATTAAACACCAAAACGGCGTGCGGCGGTCCCATTCGGAGCAAACGTGCTCCGAACGACCTGAAACCGCACGGGAACGATAGAAATATTATTCCTGAGATGTAGGAGAAGGCTGCACGTCCATCGGACGTGCGGTGCGCGCGGCACGTCCGATTGTGTCGTTTTCAGCAGCGCGGCGCGCGCTGAAATGGCGCGTTGGGGGGTCAAAATCACCCGAACGACGTCCGAATGCCACGAAACCGTACGACAACATCCGGGGCATGAATTGTGAAATGGTCGGCCAGACGGCACCTCATTCGGAGGTGCTGTGTGACCGCGGCGGCCAGAAACGCGTTTCCGGCGCCATAAAACACCAAAACGGCGTGCGGCGGTCCCATTCGGAGAAAACGTGCTCCGAACGACCTGAAACCGCACGGGAACGATAGAAATATTATTCCTGAGATGCAGGAGGAGGCCGCACGTCCATCGGACGTGCGGTGCGCGCGGCACGTCCGATTGTGTCGTTTTCAGCAGCGCGGCGCGCGCTGAAATGGCGCGTCGGGGGGTCAAAACCACCCGAACGACGCCCGAATGCCACGAAACCGTACGACAACATACGGAGCGTGAATTGTGAAATGGTCGGCCAGACGGCACCTCATTCGGAGGTGCCGTGTGACCGCGGCGGCTGGAAACGCGTTTCCGGCGCCATTAAACACCAAAACGGCGTGCGGCGGTCCAATTCGGAGCAAACGTGCTCCGAACGACCTGAAACCGCACGGGAACGATAGAAATATTATTCCTGAGATGCAGGAGGAGGCCGCACTTCCATCGGACGTGCGGTGCGCGTGGCACGTCCGATTGTGTCGTTTTCAGCAGCGCGGCGCGCGCTGAAATGGCGCGTTGGGGGGTCAAAACCACCCGAACGACGTCCGAATGCCACGAAACCGTACGACAACATCCGGGCGTGAATTGTGAAATGGTCGGCCAGACGGAACCTCATTCGGAGGTGCCGTGTGACCGCGGCGACCGGAAACGCGTTTCCGGCGCCATTAAACACCAAAACGGCGTGCGGCGGTCCCATTCGGAGCAAACGTGCTCCGAACGACCTGAAACCGCACGGGAACGATAGAAATATTATTCCTGAGATGCAGGAGGAGGCCGCACGTCCATCGGACGTGCGGTGCGCGCGGCACGTCCGATTGTGTCGTTTTCAGCAGCGCGGCGCGCGCTGAAATGGCGCGTTGGGGGGTCAAAACCACCCGAACGACGTCCGAATGCCACGAAACCGTACGACAACATCCGGGGCGTGAATTGTGAAATGGTCGGCCAGACGGCACCTCATTCGGAGGTGCCGTGTGACCGCGGCGGCCGGAAACGCGTTTCCGGCGCCATTAAACACCAAAACGGCGTGCGGCGGTCCCATTCGGTGCAAACGTCCTCCGAATGACCTGAAACCGCACGAGAACGATAGAAATGTTATTCCTGAGATGCAGGAGGAGGCCGCACATCTATCGGACGTGCGGTGCGCGCGGCACGTCCGATTGTGTCGTTTTCAGCAGCGCGGCGCGCGCTAAAATGGCGCGTTGGGGGGTCCAAACCACCCGAACGAACTCCGAATGCCACGAAACCGTACGACAACATCCGGGGCATGAATTGTGAAATGGTCGGCCAGACGGCACCTCATTCGGAGGTGCCGTGTGACCGCGGCGGCCGGAAACGCGTTTCCGGCGCCATTAAACACCAAAACGGCGTGCGGCGGTCCCATTCGGAGAAAACGTGCTCCGAACGACCTGAAACCGCACGGGAACGATAGAAATATTATTCCTGAGATGCAGGAGGAGGCCGCACGTCCATCGGACGTGCGGTGCGCACGACACGTCCGATTGTGTCGTTTTCAGCAGCGCGACGCGCGCTGAAATGGCGCATTGGGAGGTCAAAACCACCCGAACGACCTCCGAATGCCACGAAACCGTACGACAACATCCGGGGCGTGAATTGTGAAATGGTCGGCCAGACGGCACCTCATTCGGAGGTGCCGTGTGACCGCGGCGGCCGGAAACGCGTTTCCGGCGCCATTAAACACCAAAACGGCGTGCGGCGATCCCATTCGGAGAAAACGTGTTCCGAACGACCTGAAACCGCACGGGAACGATAGAAATATTATTCCTGAGATGCAGGAGGAGGCCGCACATCCATCGGACGTGCGGTGCGCGCGACACGTCCGATTGTGTCGTTTTCAGCAGCGCGGTGTGCGCTGAAATGGCGCGTTGGGGGGTCAAAACCACCCGAACGACGTCCGAATGCCACGAAACCGTACGACAACATCCGGGGAGTGAATTGTGAAATGGTCGGCCAGACGGCACCTCATTCGGAGGTGCCGTGTGACCGCGGCGGCCAGAAACGCGTTTCCGGCGCCATTAAACACCAAAACGGCGTGCGGCGGTCCCATTCAGAGCAAACGTGCTCCGAACGACCTGAAACCGCACAGGAACGATAGAAATATTATTCCTGAGATGAAGGAGGAGGCCGCACGTCCATAGGACGTGCGGTGCGCGCGGCACGTCCGATTGTGTCGTTTTCAGCAGCGCGACGCGCGCTGAAATGGCGCGTTGGGGGGTCAAAACCACCCGAACGACGTCCGAATGCCACGAAACCGTACGACAACATCCGGGGCGTGAATTGTGAAATGGTCGGCCAGACGGAACCTCATTCGGAGGTGCTGTGTGACCGCGGCGGCCAGAAACGCGTTTCCGGCGCCATTAAACACCAAAACGGCGTGTGGCGGTCCCATTCGGAGCAAACGTGCTCCGAACGACCTGAAATCGCACGGGAACGATATAAATATTATTTCTGTGATGCAGGAGGAGGCCGCACGTCCATCGGACGTGCGGTGCGCGCGGCACGTCCGATTGTGTCGTTTTCAACAGCGCGGCGCGCGCTCAAATGGCGTGTTGGGGGATCAAAACCACCCGAACGACGTCCGAATGCCACGAAACCGTACGACAACATCCGGGGCGTGAATTGTGAAATGGTCGGCCAGACGGCACCTCATTCGGAGGTGCCGTGTGACCGCGGCGGCCGGAAACGCGTTTCCGGCGCCATTAAACACCAAAACGGCGTGCGGCGGTCCCATTCGGAGCAAACGTGCTCCGAACGACCTGAAACCGCACGGGGAACGATAGAAATATTATTCCTGAGATGCAGGAGGAGGCCGCACATCCATCGGACGTGCGGTGCGCGCGGCACGTCCGATTGTGTCGTTTTCAGCAGCGCGGCGCGCAATGAAATGGCGCGTTGGGGGGTCAAAACCACCCGAACGACGTCCGAATGCCACGAAACCGTACGACAACATCCGGGGCGTGAATTGTGAAATGGTCGGCCAGACGGAACCTCATTCGGAGGTTCCGTGTGACCGCGGCGGCCGGAAACGCGTTTCCGGCGCCATTAAACACCAAAACGGCGTGCGGCGGTTCCATTCGGTGAAAACGTGCTCCGAACGACCTGAAACCGCACGGGAACGATAGAAATATTATTCCTGAGATGCAGGAGGAGGCCGCACGTCCATCGGACGTGCGGTGCGCGCGACACGTCCGATTGTGTCATTTTCAGCAGCGCGGCGCGCGCTGAAATGGCGCGTTGGGGGGTCAAAACCACCCGAATGACGTCCGAATGCAACGAAACCGTACGACAACATCCGGGGCATGAATTGTGAAATGGTCGGCCAGACGGCACCTCATTTGAAGGTGCTGTGTGACCGCGGCGGCCGGAAACGCGTTTCCGGCGCCATTAAACACCAAAACTGCGTGCGGCGGTCCCATTCGGAGCAAACGTGCTCCGAACGACCTGAAACCGCACGGGAACGATAGAAATATTATTATTGAGATGCAGGAGGAGGCCGCACGTCCATCGGACGTGCGGTGCGCGTGGCACGTCCGATTGTGTCGTTTTCAGCAGCGCGGCGCGCGCTGAAATGGCGCGTTGGGGGGTCAAAACCACCCGAACGACCTCCGAATGCCACGAAACCGTACGACAACATCCGGGGCGTGAATTGTGAAATGGTCGGCCAGACGGCACCTCATTCGGAGGTGCCGTGTGACCGCGGCGGCCGGAAACGCGTTTCCGGCGCCATTAAACACCAAAACGGCGTGCGGCGGTCCAATTCGGAGCAAACGTGCTCCGAACGACCTGAAACCGCACAGGAACGATATAAATATTATTCCTGAGATGCAGGAGGAGGCCGCACGTCCATCGGACGTGCGGTGCGCGCGGCACGTCCGATTGTGTCGTGTTCAGCAGCGCGGCGCGCGCTGAAATGGCGCGTTGGGGGGTCAAAACCACCCGAACGGCGTCCGAATTCCACGAAACCGTACGAAAACATCCGGGGCGTGAATTGTGAAATGGTCGGCCAGACGGCACCTCATTCGGAGGTGCCGTGTGACCGCGGCGGCCGGAAACGCGTTTCCGGCGCCATTAAATAGCAAAACGGCGTGCAGCTGTCCAATTCAGAGCAAACGTGCTCCGAACGACCTGAAACCGCATGGGAACGATAGAAATATTATTCCTGAGATGCAGGAGGAGGCCGCACGTCCATCGGACGTGCGGTGCGCGCGGCACGTCCGATTGTGTCGTTTTCAGCAGCGCGGCGCACGCTGAAATGGCGCGTTGGGGGGTCAAAACCACCCGAACGACCTCCGAATGCCACGAAACCGTACGACAACATCCGGGGCATGAATTGTGAAATGTTCGGCCAGACGGAACCTCATTCAGAGGTGCCGTGTGACTACGACGGCCGAAAACGCGTTTCCGGCGCCATTAAACACCAAAACGGCGTGCGGCGGTCCAATTCGGAGCAAACGTGCTCCGAACGACCTGAAACCGCACGGGAACGATAGAAATATTATTCCTGAGATGCAGAAGGAGGCCGCACGTCCATCGGACGTGCGATGCGCGCGGCACGTCCGATTGTGTCGTTTTCAGCAGCGCGGCGTGCGCCGAAATGGCGCGTTGGGGGGTCAAAACCACCCGAACGACGTCCGAATGCCACGAAACCGTACGACAACATCCGGGGCGTGAATTGTGAAATGGTCGGCCAGACGGCACCTCATTCGGAGGTGCCGTGTGACCGCGGCGGCCGGAAACGCGTTTCCAGCGCCATAAAACACCAAAACGTCGTGCGACGGTCCCATTCGGAGCAAACGTGCTCCGAACGACCTGAAATGAGATTATTTCTTGAATCGAAGTTTTTAAATTATTATAGCACAATGATTTGATATTATATATATATTAAATATATATTAAAACATTTAAAATATATTATATATATATATATATATTTAAAATATTGTATTTAATAGCATATATATGAATATTTATATATATATATATATATTTATATTCAATTCAATAAAAAAAAATTTAAATTTTTTTTTTTAGAATAGCGACCGCCATAGGCGGTCGCTAAAGGCCTCTAGCGACGAGGCAACAGCGACCGCCAATGGCGGTCGCTAATAGCCTATTTTACAGTAGTGAATAATTACTTTAAATACTTACACAACTTCGACACAGTGCATGTGCAATCAATAAAGAAATCAAGTAAATGATTTTAAAAGCTTAAAAAGTAATATTTTTTGGGTGATTATGGTGTTAATTTTTTTTTATAAATATAATTTATTATTTATATGTTAAAATTTTTATGTTAAATTATGTAAATAGTATCGAAAATAAATTTATTGGTATTTTATGTTAAATAATATTTTATTAAATGATAAAAATGTTATAATTGGATAATGGAATGTGATATGGTATAGAAATTTAACCAATTTCACTTATGGGTCACTTTTATTTTTATAGTAACTTTCTTGGCCCCTATTGAGTAAAAAACTTTGATATCACGATAAACGTCAAAAGGGTTAATGGAGGGTTAAAACCAAGAGATAAGGGTTAAAACATCAGTTGAACTTGTATAAATTTGATTATATGTGTTTATTTATAATTTTATTCATCCTATATTCTAAATATATCATTTTATATCCACTTGAACATGAAAATTATTATTTTTTAATACTTTAACTAATACCAAGGGTGCCCCTCTCCTCTCGTATATAAGGAAACCACCTATCCTATCTTCCTCACACTTCTCGAGACACTTATCTTGACCAAACCCTACCAAAACATCTTATTAACTTAATTTTATAAATTATATAGGTTTTTATACTCTTAAAAGACCATTTCTAAGGTCCTTGAGGTGAAATCCAAAGGAGGTTCTTCAAAGAGAAGGTAATCATCTTAATCAAGCATTTTCATTTTACTTATTCTTACACCTCCTTAAATTATTTCCTAACAATTAAAATATAATAAAATCATTATCTCCCTTATACCGAGATTTTATTATGTTAATTTAACAGCCTTATTCATCTCTTTTTCCATCCTTTGTGGAACAAAATCATCGTTCGTGTGTACATGTGAACTACCACCCTCACAAAGCGATGTGTTTTTTCATCACCGCATCTCATGAATATTTATAAGGATGTATTTAATATATATATATATATATTATATTAATAACATAATTATCATTCTATAAAGACAATATATCATATAGTTTTATACCCTTCGAATTGTTGGAAAACCGTAATGTCATTTGTGCATATGTGTGGATTACCACCTCCACAAAGCGATGTGTTTCATTTTTCATGTACAAATTTAATGGATGGTTATAAAATTTTATTTAATGTATAAAAATTATAATTATTCTATAATTATTATTCTCTATATGATGTAACCATGACATCTTTAATCATGGAAAACCTACTGAAGTCATTTTACAATTATGAACTGAACTTCCTCAAAACACCCAATGTGAACTTAACCGATTAAGTAATTAAATATATCATTTAAATAAATGAATTAAATGGTTTAATTATATGGTATTAAATATGGAAAAGTTTCTTAAAAAATTAAATATTTAATATAAGTTTATTATAAAAGATTTAAAGGATATACATAGTAAGTTTGGACTTGAGGTAAGGGATTTCTTAACGTAATTTTCATTCATTGGGCTATAATTCTACTTCATTGATTATGTTATGACAAGAATGAGTGTGAAATGAAATTTTATTTTTTTATGATTTATATCCACTTATTTTTTTAGGTTTTAAAATTGTTACACATGATCACATAATTGATTAAATTTTAACTTCAATGATACGATCTTTGAAAGAATTATTTTTCTCCGTATTGTTTTTTTGAGACATGAATTCTATTGTGAACCTAATTCATTTTATAAGTTGTATATTAAACCTATTGAGATATTATATCATGACTTACTATTTAATAATTATATTTAAAGTTCCTTTAAAGTTCTTTTTTTCATGATATATTGATTCAAATGTTATAAAAGTCGCAAGGGTTTTCATGGTCTTAATTGTAATTCCTTAAGACATAATTCAAGTTATACACCATGATTTATTTTTTATGGAGTAGTTATTATCCCATTAATGTGTTATAACATATTATTTCAAAGAAATTATGGTTTTTATAGATTCATGTTACGTTCCTTAATTAAATGGCATATTTATTCAAGTATTATCCATGTTGCAAGGGTTTCTAGTCTCAAACTTCATTATTTGAGACATGTTTTGATTAATACATTTATATTAATTTATGTGGCATTGAATAACCCCATGAATTTTTGGATGGGTTTTAGAAATCCTAAATATCCAATGGTTCTTATAGGTTGTTTGAAATGTTTTTATTTGAGTTATGAGTGAATTCTGGATCCACAGAGCTGAATTTGTAATGGGATGATCCATATAACCGATTTGATGAATTGAGATTCACGTAGCCATTTTTGCTATATAGGCAATTCATGTACCCATTTCCACTATGTAGGAAAATAAAACATATTATTCATCCATGTAACCAAATTAATAACATATATAAATGATCTATGTAGCCTATTTTGGAATTCATGTAGCCATTTTCAGTGATGTAATCGAGTGTTTCAATTAGAAGAATGGTCTGGGTAGCCAAATTTCCATAGAGGATTATTTTGTTTAAAATAGATTTTAAAAAATTTCCTCCACTGATTCAACCACCTTTCTCAGTGGATGAAACTTGTAACACCCTGATATTTTTTGAAATAATTTTTTTTCGAATTAATTTAATCTTCTGATATTTTTCATTTCACACAACATTGAAAATAGTTTTTTATATTAAAGTACTATGTTTGGATTATGTTATATGTAACACTAAGTTATCATGCACTATAAACAACATAAATTTTAACATGATATACATGGAAAATTGAGGTTAGCGTACATTACATGTAATATTGGCTTTCCTTGATGGCCTGCATAACACACAAGATCGAGTGTTATCAAACTATAATATATTTTTAAAAATATTATTATTTAATATAATAAGATATAACCTAGTCATTAAGTTGATGATTATTAATATTATTAACTAACTTATGAAAATAAATGGTTGAATTCATTAGCTACAAATGAATTAGAAATTAATATAAGAACCAATTGAATATAAAGTGAATGTTTTTAGAGAAAACAATTTTTATGCTCACAAAGTTATTTTATCCTAATAAATTAAATAAATTACAATTAGTGAGTGATATTAATTTTATATATATATATATATTAAATCTAATAAAATATATTTTATATTCATTCAATATATTTTATAAACATAAGATAGGAACAAATCCAATTTCACACATAAAAACCTATTTTTTTATTAAGGCACTTTTACTACCATTTAATGGTGAACATATTTTAAATTCAAATTTTAGAACTTTAATGGATATTATATGTTAAAATAAACTTAATATTTCAAATTTAAACATAAAAATTATGTTAGCGTGATTTTTTTGGTATTTTTCTGTGAAGTTTCATATTTTGATGAATAGTGGTTAATACTGAATTTTAATTCAAAACTGATTTTTCATATAATTTATTTATATGATTTTAAATTATATTTTTAATTGTTTTTAAAGTTTAATTAGATTAAAGTTTTATCAAACAATCCAACTTAGGACATTTAAGCAATTTCATATTGAAATTGAATATAAAAACATAGAAAACTTTTGAACGTTTTTACTTAAAAACCCCGCATTGTCGTCCCGTCTGTGGGATTAAATTTAAATTAATTTCTACCACTTCTGTGATTAAAATTTAAAAAAATGGATTAAATATTTTAAATAATAATAATTTATAATATCTAATAACATCACCTTAGTTTTTGACAAAAAATATTAGTGAAAGTAATTAAAATTAATTACAACGATTAAGGAAAAATTAAGCTTAGCAAGAGAATAAACCTTAAACTTAAGAGCCAAAATGAACTATCCACTTATACAAAACCCATTTTATGGCCATGTTTTTGACATTAACCTTAAATTATTGAGTTTTTTTTTTGTTTTTGGATGACTTTTTTTAGTTAAAAATATGGGTGCACCAAACTTGTTTTCAAAAATACCAAGTGAGTTGTTTTCTTCCCCTTTTAAAGGCCACCATCTCTCCCCCTTCCTCACACCTATCAAACCAATTAGTTTCAGAAAATCTATACCCAATAAAATTACCAACATCCCTAAATTTCTTTTTTAATCCTCCCTTTGGGAATAAATCAATCCAAGGAAGCCCTTTGGTGAAAACCAAAAGGAGTTACCTAAATAAGAGGTAACATCCTCCCTCAAGATCCTTTATCTTATTTTCATTATCCACACCCTCCACTCTCATTATTACGTGATTATAAAAAAAATATCCTCAATATACTAATATTCCGTTATGATATGGTTTTGACCTACACTTATGCACACTTCCATCTAATGGGTAATAAACATACTATTTATTTGTACAGCGAACTAGTGCCTCACAAAACAACGATTGCTCATTTTTTTATTTACCACGTGTCATGGTGGGAATTATGATAGAAAATATATTTATATATAATATATATTATATTTATAATTTATTTAATCTTCTGTAATTATTTTACCACACATATCTTTATACTTTCCATTTTGTGTAAATACGATAATTTCGTTTGTGGAAATGTGGATTATCTCCCCTTCAAAGCGATGTGATTCATTCAAACACTAAATGGAAGGTATTAAGGATGTTTTTAGTGAAATTATATTATATATACGATATAATAATTATAATTTAATTATATTATATACATATATACATATATTTCATTTTCATTATTTCTTTCAATACGACAATAGAACGAAAACAACGTTCATGCGTACGTACAACCTAATATCTCCATGAATGGTGTATTTCATTTCATAATTATATATTCTATAGATTATGATAATAAACAAATAAAAAATATAAATGATATTTAAATCTTGTTTTTTATTCTGGGAATCATGATATAAGTATAAGGAACAAAGATGTAACAAATTAAGACACATGTGAAGAATAAAGCGGATATTACCCGAAGTGAAACCTTGACATTGAATTGTTAAAAGCAAGTAATATAAAGTCATAATAAAAATATAAATGGTATTAGATATAATAATATGGTTCTATGATATATGTATAATAAACTCATATTTACTCTATAATAATCTTGTACGAGTACGAAGAGAGTCAAGACATAAGGTAAGGGAATTTCATCTCACTTTTTATTTTTATGATATTCATGTCTTATTCACCACCCATTTATTTTGTGTGGTGTATATAATAAACATGAATGTATTACATTATTCTTATAATTAAATTTATGTTCATTTACATATCCATTTTATTATCTTTCTTTCATGGTTTTTATGGTTCAAAAGTTACCAAATCGGTAGAGTAATTTTATCTCAATTTTCCTTCTTTGAGACACATGCCATGTTATGCACCTATATTTTTTCATGAGGTGTATATAATGCCTTTGAAGTGGTTCATCATGAGACTCCTTATTTTCATGATATTTTATTATTCATGTAATTTTATTCTTTCCATTGTATTATGATTCAAAGTTACCAAATTGGTAGCGTTTTATAGCTATAATATCACCGTTTATCAAGATTGTTTATGATTAAGCACCCATTAATGAAATATTGTGATATACATCTCAAGAACTATCAGGAGTTTTCTTACCCTCTATTTATTCATGTTATATCTAATTAAGGGTACCATTTTTCCACTCTTTGGTACATAATATGATCAAGAATGTGTTTTTTAAGAAATTTTGACTTTACCACTCCCTTCAGTCAAAAATCTATGTTCTTTAAAAACCTTATTTTAAAAGAAATGATTTTCAAAATGTTTTAAAAAATTATTTATAAGTTTTAAAAGTGTTTTAAAAGAAATGGTTTTCAATAAAATTTCAATCTTTCATTATAATTTTTCAAATTGTTTTCAAAGGAATTGTTTTCAAAACATTTCCAATATTTCTTTACAAGTTTTCAAAGAATTTTCAAGGAAATGGTTTTCAAAACGTTTTCAAGATTTATTTATAAGTTTTCAATTTTTTTTTTCAAATAAAAAGGTTTTAAATTTTTTTGAAGCTTATTTATAAGTTTTTAATGAAAAAGGTCTTCAAAAGGTTTTTCAAGATTTTTTTATTAGTTTTCAAGGAAAATGGTTTTCAAAATGTTTTCAATATTTGTTTATAAGTTTTTAAAGAAAATGGTTTTCAAAATTATTTTAAGCCTTATTTTTATGTTTCAATGCATTTTCAAAGAATTTTTTTTTCTAAAGGTTTTATGTTTTAAAAATATTTTTTTCAAAGAAGAAAGGATATTTTTCTCAAGAAATATTTTTGAAAGATATTTCAAAATTATTTTCCATCTAAGATGACATTCTTTGATTATTACTCATGACTTTATAGGAAATTATCCAATGGTTCTATTTATATTCCTTCTTAAATGGTTTATATTTTAACTGAATGATGCTTATGACAACTATTTCTCTTCTACGAGTTATATGCTTTTGAAACCTACTTTTTTCACGAGTTATAATTTTATGAAATAATTATGAAACCAATATATTTTCCGTAGGTTATGATGAGATGAAATTATAATGAAACCCATTTCAATTCATGGGTTATGATTTGATTTTTATAAAACCTATCTCTTCTCATGGGTCATGAGGGGATGAATGTTTTGTTATCTTGTGGTACATGCATGTATGATTTCATTATGTGAGGGGTGGAACCTATATCTCCCTATAATGAATTGGGTAATGATGGATGACTTATGAGTATAAATGTTATGCATGAACCTGATTACATGTTCCTAATGTTATGCATAGACCGGGTTTCATGTCCATAAGTTTATGCGTGAACCTCATTACATGATCACAATGTTATGAGTGAACCTTATTATGTGTTCATAATATTATGCATGAACCTGATTAAATGTTAAAAATGTTATTCATGGACCTGTTTTCATGTCCATAAGTTATGTGTGAACCTAATTACATGTTCACAATGTTATGTGTGAACCTAACTGCATATTCACAATATTATGAGTGGACCTAGTTTCATGTCCATAAGTCTATGTGAGGGACTGATTTCATGTCCTTAACTTAATGAGTGAACATGTTTCTACTTATACATGTTCATGATGTTATACGTTGATGTGTATGCCACAATTCCATGTCTTATTCATATATTACACTTTTATGGATTATGTTTCTGATTATCTTATGATTCATGTCTTATGAACTGCTAATCTTTATGTCATGATTAATTTTTACAATATTTGATATACATGGTATGATCTTATAGTGATATGATCATGTTATCATACACTTATGTTCATGTTATCATTATGTATTTACTTGTTTACCCTTACTGAGCATCTAAGCTCACCCCTTTTTATGTTTCCTTCCCCAGGTTATGAAGAAAGGTTGTTAAGTATAATTACTAAGGGGGAAGATCTTTGTAGGACACATTGAAGATCTTTCACTAAGTTAGAATTTTTTTTCAAGTTTCCAAATGCACTAAACTAATACGTTCTTTTGGATTCTATTTGTGTAATGTATTATGTATTCTGAAAAAGTTATGTAATGTAAATGTACAGTAAGACTGGGTCGCTATAAAACTGATTCTACTAGGAACATCAGGTGTATACACTAACGATTGAAATATGATAACATGAATATTTTTATATTCATGGTATTTTATGTTCCTTATTATGTTATTTATTCAAATTGTTTTTGGTTTTAAAAATTAATAAAAGTTTTTTCTTTAAAAATGTTGTTTTAATGTTTTTAAAAACTTTTAACCAAACTCTTTCTCTGTATTCTTTATATTATTTCAAGATTTTTTAAGCATAAATGATTTCCTAAAATTATTTTCAAGGATATTTTACCTTCTTTTAAAAGGTTTTAAAATTAAACTACTTAATGTTTTACACATGAGTAACTTCTTACTCTCTTTACAAATGTTTGAAAAGAATATATATTTTTAACATTTACAAAATGAATGGATTTTCTCACCATAATGACCATTATTTTATTATTTTATTATTTTATAAATTTCTATGGTTATTTTTAAATAAAATAATTCCCCAATATTATGGAAATTTTTATAAAATATTATCAAAAGAAAATATATTTTTTCCATTTTCAAAGAAATGTCTTAAATGTTCTTTTAAATTTATTTTTATCAATGGAAATATCCATTATAATTTTCTTATGATTTCATATAGATATGTTCCAAATACCATCCTTATTATTTTTTTGAATGGATTATGATTTTTTAATGGTATTTTCATGGAACTCGTTTCTTTTCCATGGGTTAATCAAGATAAAAAGGAATGATAACTCTTTTCAAAGGTGTTATATTAAAAAGCGCAAACTTTTAAATGTTTTGTTCATTCTATAGTACTTGGACATATGTATGGATAATTGATTAATGGTTTTGTTATAAATCAAGGATGTTTGGGTCCATCATATCCCTAAAATGAATTGAGTAAATTGATGAGTTAAACTTTTTTAAGTTACTCTTAAGAGAAGACAAATTTAATTATTGTAAGTTACTCCTAAGATATGAAAAACATTTCTAAATATGAGTAGCTCCTAAGAGATGATGAAGTTAACTACTATAAATTACTCCTAGGATTATGTTTTGATTATCCCATTTAGGTGATTCTATGATGAATGTTTGATGTCCCAAGATACCTACAAAGTTTTTCAATGCATGTTATGAGTTCTAATGGATCCTTGGTCAAGGATTAGTTTCACACGAATCATTATCATTGAATTATATGACTCTTATCTTATGTTAAAGCTTTATTCCATATATAATGATTTATGATCAATGTTTTCATGGGTATGAATTCTCTTATGTTATGCTCATGCACATTTATTTTGTCATTATAACCTTATGATCATCTTATTCCCACTAATTACATTCAATTATTAAAGCTTATGTTTACCCTTGATAAGATTTTGATCTCACCCTTCTTATGTTTTCCATTTCCCCGTGTTAAGAAGAATTATGTTAAATGAATTATGTATAAAATGGTTTTATGTGTGAATAATTTTATGGGATATGTTGAAAACTTATTATGAAATAAGAAAATTTGGGTATAGTAAAAAAAATGATCACATAAAGACATGGGTATTTTTATGTAAGAGTTTTTATTAATTCTCTAAAACTCAAAACCTAAAAGGTCCTTAGGTATGTAAGTGATCCAATATTTTTGTTTTATGTTGTTTGTTTTTTATGACTAAAATTGGGTCATGTTTATCAATATTAAATCCAAAAATGTAAAGATTATATTTCTATAACTAGATCTTGGATTTAGGGTTTGAGGATATTATAGTTGGTATCAGAGTAGGTTTTGATAAATTTGGAGAATATGATGTTTTCATGTGACATTAACTTAAGATCTATTGATATTATCATGGTTTTATAAGTTCATGATTGATCATATTTTAAATGAAGATTATTTTTAATTTCATATGTGATTACACCTTAAGGTGATTTGAAAATCTTATTGGGTTTTAGGAAGTATACTCTATTGAGGTAATTATGATCTATTAGATATTGGATTAACCTTGATGGATAAAAATTGATTGTTTACAAGGTAATTTTTTATTTTATAAACTAAGTCAGCTACCCCTGTATCATATTTTTCTTTTAGTTTTGTGTATTGCTTGAGTTGGATGCTTGTTTATTTGATATGCCTTCTTTTTTTATTTTTTTAAAAAAGTTTAGTTCATTATGCATGGATATCTAACATAAAGATTGGTCATGCCAAAACTCTATGTGGAATATCCATGTTGAATATTATTCTTTTGCATGAAATTATTCCCATTGGCTATTCTTTGAGGCCATGTTGCTTGTCTCTAGTGTGAGGGTATCAGGAACACCCCTTGTGTATATCACAAGACGTCTTGAGTGGCCTAATTAGAGGTGGACCTAATTTTTTTCAAGACCATATCTATAATTAAATAATAATAAAATAGGTATTATAACAATCATAGTTAATTTAATAAATAATTTCTAATTTAATAATCTAAAACATGCTTACAAAAAACACTTTCTAATTTAAAAATATTTTGTGGAGTATTTTGAACTATTTCACTGCCTTATAACTATAATTATATGAATACTATACATTTAAACCTTAAGAGTTTATGGAAGCATTGAAAATTCCCCATCATCCATTACCATTTAAATAAGAATGATTTCAAATCCTGAAATAAATGACTTCAAAACATTTGAAACATAAAAGATTAAACAAATAAATGAATAATACAATATAATAAATTAATTAAATAGAACAGTAAAGATGAAATAAACATATGGAAGGTTCCTAAGTATGAAATTAAAAAATATAATTTAATTATTCATGAGTTTAGAGGACATACAGGGCATACTCACACGTGAGGTAAGGGTTTCTTTCTAAATCAAAAATAATTTCAATTATTATTCATTAATATCCTATCATATCTTTTTTATCTCATATCTAGGATCTAGAATATATTAATTATTTTTTCCATTAATTTTTTATGTATTTACAGTCTCCTTTTAACCCTCATGGATTTTTTTTATAAATCACTTTTTCGTAAGGAGTTTTTCCAACTTTTATGTTCTTGTGGATATTTTCTCTATCACGCTTTATCCCCCTATATTTCTTTTTTTAACTATTAATAACATGATTATATTATGTTATTTAAACTTTAATCTTGTACATTATTAAGGGGATAGTCCTAAAAAAATTCCTCCCTTATATTTATTTACTTATGATAAAACCTAAGAAGTTTATAGAAGAATATTTCTTAATATCAATCTTCCTCTACACGATTCATCAACATTAATAATTTTTTTTAAATTATCAAATTATTGGACATTTAATTATTTAAAATTTTTTCTAAAATAATTTGTATTACCTTTTTATAATTCTTTTTGAAAGTGACTTATTGCACTACTTTTAGAATAATGTCACCCAATGAAATTAAATGGCTTTTCAGTATTTCTCGTTCATTTTCTACTATCCATACCAAGATTCTTCTTCAAAGAAATTATTTATATTATATGTTCTATTAATTTTTCATTTTTTGAAATATAAATCTTTGTAAAATAAATCACACATCTAGTTCTTACTTGAAAATGAAATTTTATATATTTCTTTTGATGCTGTATAAAAAACAAACAAGTATTTTCATAAAAATTCTATAATTTCATATATTTTAGTAAATAAATTTTTAGCTACACTAATAATATTTTATATTCAACCATTTTGATCATTTCTTACATTTTATTTTCTCAATTGATGTATTTTTTATGAGAGAACACATTCCCAAAATAATCCCCTCATTAGTTATACAAGTTCCTATATATATAGGGTGTTTAAAAAAATTCTACAATTTCATGATGTCTTGTTTTATGATTATTATATTTTCATCATTTTTATTTCTTTTTAATTCAATCTATTATTCAGTTAAATATATCATCTTTTCCATGATCACATATATCACTTTTTTTATGATCTATTTTTAATACTTATATGTCACATTGATAATGTTTTTCCACTTACTGAGCATTTAAGAACATTATTGTCATATATTTCTATATTTATACATGTAATAATAGTTTGCATTGAGTTTTTTTATCAAATTATAAGATAATTTAAAAAAAATAGTTTGACGATGTAAAATGTACCAAGTTCCCAAAGAAATCAAACTTTTGATTGTGGGTATTTTTGAAGCTTCATTTTATTAGTAAAATGCATCTTTATTTCGCACCAGATTCAAAAGTTTGGGACCTAGGAAAATTTAGTTCATATTAGTGAAGAGTTTAGTTATTTATAGAAATTATGATGAAAGAAAATTCAAGTATAAATCCTTATATGTATAACCATTATCTATAGAGTACTACGTTCAGTATAACTTGTATTAGCCTATAAGTAATGACATTTTTCATACTTATATGTCGAGACATATTATGATATTATCATGGTTTCCCTTTAAGATAACATTTGGGTTTTGTGTCATGGTTTCTAAAAATGTTATAAAGTGAGGATAAATGTTTATCAAAGTGTTAAATTTGTGAAGAAGAAATTTAATTAAGAAGGTTAGAATATAACATCCCAAAATTTTAGTTATTTTTTTAATAAAATTTCTCCCTCAAATTTATACATGTAAATACTAAGTTCATTTAGTTTTTTAATGATATAATCCTATAATTTTTATACATAATTATTAAATAATATTTTATAATTAAATTTATGAAATAATAAAAAATCATTTTCTTTTATCCGGAAAGAATGATTTTATGACTCTTCATGAAATTAATATTGTACCCATTAATAACCCTATAATGAATAAAAAATGTTAATTCATGTATAAAAATAGTATAGTATGTATAACATATAAAATGGTGTAATAAAATCACTTTTAGAGAATTCATTATTACTTTTACTTATTAGGTATTATTCGATAACTACATAACACTTATTTATTGTTATATATTAATATGGTCATTGTAAAAGTAACTTTTTAATGGTAATGTAATTGTAAACATATTATTATACTTGTTTTGTTAGTTATATAATAGTATCATATAACCATATAAGGTGACATAATAATTTTTAGTGTTACCTGACATTTAATGTGCATTATAAGAAAATAATATGTGGTTAGATAATATTTTTATGTGTAAAACCAAAATTTCTGAGGAATTTTTAAGTCACATAATATTTCAAATAAGGTTTAAATTTTCATTATCATATTCTATGTACATGTTTTTATAATTTAAAATTCTCCTTTTAAAATTGTATGTATTGGGTTTTATACTAAAATAATGTGGTGAAATATTTATTATTTTCATTTTAAATTTAATTTCTCATATATAAATATTTTCTATATTATCATAAAATGGACATTAAATTGGGATAATGACATCATTAGAGAACTGAAATTATCATTATCATCACATTTTAATAATAATATATAAATTTCACATCACCAAACCCATCATTGTAAATATTTATTGAAATTATAAATTTATTCAAATTAAAATATGAATTTTATAAAAGATGAATAATTTTTGTAATAAGTTTGTAAAAATTATCTTAGGGTGAGTATTATGTTTTTTTTCAAAAAAAATGAATTATGGTTGAATAGTTAAAAATAATCAATTTATGTATATTTTCAATTTTATGTCATCATCATGATATAAATGTGACATAAAAATAATAAACCATTTAAAAAAAATTACAATTCAATTTTTGACCAGCACAATTCATTTAAAAAGAATGTAATTAATCTGAAAACATATATATCAAAATATAAATTCTAGGTTATATTTTATTCAAATAGAAAATTGTGTTTTATTCTTTTCCAACTGACAATATGAATATTACTATTGTGAAAAAGAAATGTGGCTACATTTTTTTTTGTTTTTTTGAGGGTAAAACCAAGAAATGTGGGTACATAGATGAGGAAAATGTAGCATCATGGGGGATGGTAGTGTTCAAGCCTAAGAGAATCACCACAAATAAAATACTTATTCCCTTGGAAGAGAGAAAACACTCGAATATATAATCAACTCTCACTCTTGTAAACCTTTTGAGGATAGACAATCCACATCAAATTTTCCCTCACACCAAATATGAAGAATCACCACTCCATACTATATCATATCTCTGTAGGATCTAATAGTTTAGGATATACTCTAGTGGAAAGGAAGGAGAATGGAAAGATATAAAACCAACATAGCTAAGTCCTCTTTGATTATAGATAATAAAATATTCTTTGAGGAGCATAGTGATAAGCCAGAAAATAAGGCATGAGCTTCAGCGATGAGAGAATTAATATTCTCAAGGTATTTCAAAAATCCATAATCACATAAACCCTAAAATCATGAATGAATCAACCTCCACACATGATGCCATGAATATTAGAGTCATCCAAGTTGATCTTGATGCTTTGGGAAGGTGTTTTCTAGTGCACCCAATGTCCTAGTATTTCCTTGGTTGTGGAAGTATTTGGGGAAGTAGAGAGGGGAAGATAACTCTTGATTAAGGGTTTTTAGTAAGTTTTTTTAAAATATTTTTTTGAAAACGATTGGGTTAAAAATATTTTAAAAAACATGCCTCAAAGGTGGAATCGTAGATGTCGCCTCTAGGCTTTGGGTGAAATGCGGCATCAGTGATGCCGCCTTTCCAATAAAACCCAAATAATAATAATAATAATATTTTTTTAGAATTTTTAATTTTATTTTTGTTTTGTTTTGTTTATATATATATAAAACAACAAAATTTAAAATAAATTTAAAATTTTTATCAGAATTTATCTGCTATTTAAAATCCAGTAGTACCGCCATTACAACAGTTTAGATTCTGACATAATCTCTCACTCGAGGCTCTCTTTTATAAGAGGGTTTACCCTGGAAATCATTCTACATTTCTGATGTGGGGTTCTATTTCAAGTACGTGTCTTTGAAAGACTATAAAATATAAAATATAAGAAAAATATAAATGAAACTTAAAAAATGGATTAAAAATATAAAAAATAGTTGAAAACAAAAATAATTTCATAAAAAATGTTGATGAAAAATAATTTATAAGTTTTCAAAGACACCTACATGAAACTTAAAAATGTTTCAAGTACGTGACTTTGAAAGTCTATAAAATATAAACTATAAGACCAACATATATGGAACTTAAAACATGTATTAAAAATATTACAAATAGTTGAAAATAATAAAAAAAATCATAAAAAATATTGATGGAAAATAATTTATAAGTTTTCAAAGTCACCTACTTGAAACTTAAAAATGTTTCAAGTACGTGACTTTGAAAGTCTATAAAATATAAACTATAATACCAACATAAATGAAACTTAAAAAATGGATTAAACATATAATAAATAGTTGAAAATAAATATCATTTCACAAAAAATATTGATGAAAAATAATTTACAAGCTTTCAAAGACACCTACTTGAAACTTAGAAATGTTTCAAGTATGTGCTTTTGAAAGCCTATACAATATAAACATAAAGACCAATATAAATGAAACTTAAAATATGAATTAAACATATAATAAATTATTTAATTAGTTAATTAATAATTATTAATTACTAATTTATAATTACTAATTATAATGAATAATTATAATGAATAATTATATTACTAATTACCTATTTAATTATTATATAATAATATATAATAATTAATATTTAATAATTATAATGAAAAATTATAATTTATAATTATATTACTAATTAACTATTATATAATTAATAATTATATTACTAATTAACTAATTAATTATTATATAATAATTTTTAATAAATACTAATTAATAATTATAATGAATAATTATAATTTGTAATTATATTACTAATTAACTAATTATAAAAAGGGTCTCAACTACATATTTCTCAAAAAAATAACTAATTAACTATTATATAATTAATAATTATATTACTAATTAACTAATTAATTATTATATAATTAACGATTAATAATTACTAATTAACTAATTACTAATTATATTATTAATAATTGTAGTACTAGTTAACTAATCAATTATTATATAATTAATAATTATATTACTAATTAAATAATTAATAATTATATTACTAATTAACTAATTAATTATTAAATAATTAATAATTATATTACTAATTAACTAAATAATTATTATATAATTAATTATTAATAATTACTAATTAAATAACTAATTATTATACAATTAATAATTATATAATTAATAATTATATTACTAATTAACTAATTAACTAATTAATAATTATAATTAATAATTAATAATTAATAATTAATAATTATAATGAATAATTATAATGAATAATTCTAATGAATAATTATAAAGAATAATTATATTACTAATTATTTAATTAATCATTATATAATAATTTTTAATAATTACTAATTAATAATTATAATGAATAATTATAATTTATAATTATACTACTAATTAACTAGTTAACTATTATATAATTAATAATTATATTACCAATTAACTAATTAATTATTATATAATTTTTTTTAAAAATTACTAAATATTAATTATAATGAATAAATATAATTTATAATTATATTACTAATTAACTAACTAACTATTATATACTTAATAATTATATTACTAATTAACTAATTAATTATTATATAATTAATTATTAATAATTACTAATTAACTATTATATAATTAATTATTAATAATACTAATTAACTAATTAAATAATTTATTATATGTTTAATCCATGTTTTAAGTTTCATTTATATTAGTCTTATAGTTTATATTTTATAGGCTTTCAAAGGCACATACTTGAAACCTTTTTAAGTTTGAAGTAGGTGTCTTTGAAAGCTTATAAATTATTTTTCATCAATGTTTTTTATGAAATTATTTTTATTTTCAACTATTTTTTATATGTTTAATCCATGTTTTAAGTTTCATTTATGTTTGTCTTATAGTTTATATTTTATAGACTTTCAAAGTCATGTACTTGAAACATTTTTAATTTTCATGTTGGTGTCTTTGAAAACTAATAAATTATTTTCCATCAACATTTTTTACAATTTTTTTTATTTTAAACTATCTTTTATATGTTTAATCCATGTTTTAAGTTTCATTTATTTTGGTCTTATAGTTTATATTTTATTGGCTTTCAATGTCACGTACTTGAAACATTTTTAAGTTTCAAGTTGGTGTCTTTGAAACCTTATAAATTATTTTCCATCAACATTTTTAAGAAATTATTTTTGTTTTCAACTATTTCTTATAGGTTTAATCCATGTTTTAAGTTTCATTTATATTGGTCTTATAGTTTATATTTTATAGTCTTTTAAAACCACATGCTTGAAATAGAATCCCACATCAGAAATGTAGAATGTTTTGTGTAGGAAAGAGAGAACTAGAATCCCACATCATAAATGCAGAATGATTTCCAGGGTAAGCCCTCTTATAAAAGGGAGCCCTATGTGAGAGCTTTTGTCAGAATCCAGACTGTTGTAATGGAAGTTGTTTCTGACGCTTTCGTCGGGGCGCGTGCGTCCGTCTCGTTCGGGGACGAGAGACATGGATTTTTTGGTTGCCCCGCATTCCCACTTTCCAAAGGCAGGTGGCACCCGCTCCTTATTCAGGGAAGTCTGCACCTTGATCGAAATTGGATGATGGGATATTGGTTCTTCCTTATGAGGATTCCTCCTCAAAACTCGCCACCTAGTTCGGGTCTCCCTCATAGACTTAAGACATTGTTCGTGAAACTCTTCCCGGTGTCATATCTTCATGGACACCAGTTAATTACGCTGCTTCTGTCAGGACATTCCAAGGGGTCAGGTTAGGGTAGCAACCTTCGGTTGGGGGTGTTGTCACGCTGGGCATCACTGGCGTGTCTGGAAGCTGGGGATTGGTGTGTCTGTCTTCTATCCCTTATTATAGGGCTTCTTGAGGGCACGGAAGCCCGATTCATCCCACATCGAACGTGGGGAATCGTATGTCATGGGCATGTATCTGAGGTTTTCCTCAGCTTCCTATGTTTAACACAGGGTATACCATAAGTTTAACGTCCAGTAGAGACGGATCAAGATGATCAGAACACTGACTAGAGTGGATCAGATAGAGGAACTCCGTAGAGGGAACACCACCATTGGGGCCATCGCGTGGGTGGCCTTCCGAATGCTGTTAGTTGGAATGGGGAATGGGGTGTCAAGATCCCATCGGGATGTGGCGGCTCGGGTAAGAATCAAGATGGATGGTGGAAGGTTCTATGGAAGGGATGGTGAATGGGATGACACCGTGATGAGGATAATGATGGTTTTGGGCTTAAGCCTTGAAAATGCTTCCTACGTATCCCCGTGGCAGGGAATCAAAGTCTACGTAGTTCATCTGATGATGGTTTACCGTCAATTGGGGTTTTCAATGTCTTACCACTGGATGAGGTCGCAACGGCTTACCGCTGCAATGAAAACGGATTACTGCTGAATGGAGTGACAATGACTTACTGCTGAATGGAGGTCCACAGTTTAACGTCATGCGGGATGGGGGTGAACCGATGTAAAGGGGGTCAGAACCACTGGTTGTTGGGCTTGAAAATCGTGGAGGCTTCCTACGTACCTCGCCTTGGAAATGATCAAAGACCACGTAGTTTAGGTGGTGGCATGGGGCTTACACTCTAGGCTGCTCAGGGTGTTGGTGGACCGACATGAATGGGGTCAGAACGACCGGGTGGTGGTGGGCTTGAACCTCAGGGAGGATTCCTACGTACCATGCCTTGACACGTCAGGTAGGGGCAAGTTAGCGATCCAACATGAAGATGGACCTGGGGTCCGATGGGTGTTGGGCTTGGACCTCAGGGAGGCTTCCTACCTATCATGCCTTGACATGGATCAAAGTACTTGTAGTTCAGGTATGGGCGTGTCAGTGAACTGACGTGAAGATGGACCTGGGGTCCGATGGGTGTTGGGATTGAACCTCAAGGAGGATTTTTACGTACCATGCCTTGACATGGATCAAAGTCCTCATTGTTTGGGAGTTGGGGCGGTGTAGGGCTTACAATCTAGGCTGCCCAAGGTGTTGGTGTCAGGGTCAGTGCTTACTCTAAGCCCACGTGAGTCTTCCTTAGTATGAGAAACAAGAGGCAGCAGAGACCTGACGATCACTTCATGAATGGTGCATCCATGAGATGTAGAGTGGGGCTTACATGTGGAGTGGCCCAGGGAGAGAGAGATTGGGACTTACTCCGGGATGGAGGCCCATGGTGACAAAGTGCAACAGGAGATGGATTTGGTATCGAAGAAAGGAGAAGCATCGTTTCCCACCATGCCCTTCACTGGCCCTGGGGACCAAAGATGAAAGGAGGAGTAGGGATGCTGCCTCCAGCAAGAAAATCTAGGGGCTTATGCTAAGGTGGATACCCTTTCCTCGCAGACAAATGCCACTCCGGTAAGGAGGATATCTTCCCCCGTGAGGGGTGATCCCATCCCCGTGGAGATGAGTGGTCATGGAGAATGTTTAAGGAGGGGGGCCCTACGTGCAAGTCACGGGGCAAGGTCACAGTTTAACATCATGTTCTGAGGACAAGGGTGCTTGGTAGTTTAACGTCTTATATCTTGGACGAGGTTGGTTTTCTCTGCACCCCTAGGACTTACATAACCGGTACCCTCTTCTCCCTAGTGCAGAGAGGGGATAGAAAAAGCCATGGTGAGGGGGTGTCATGGAGGGAACCATCGAGGGGCCCACATCAGCGTGGCTATGCGAAGAAGAAATAACAATTAGTGTTCCTATGCGAAGAAGAATGAGGAAAATCAATGCAATAGGTGGTGTCGTCTAGGGGACTCTGAAATCACATCGTGAAAACTTGGAGGGTCAAACTAGAAAAGGGATTTCCAAGCAGAGGAGTTCATTAGCAGGGGCCTTGTGAAGCTCTGTTGGTCTGCATGGCGGAGGGCACTTGCGAAGGGGTTTACTTCGTGAAGTGGGGTGCCTTAGCCTAATCATAGGGAAAAGGTGTATATGTGAGGTGCTTTGTGAAGTGGAAAGGCATTCGCGGAGCACTGCCTCACGAAACAAAGGTGACTCGTGAAGCAAGGTGTCATGAAGCAATGTGCTTCACGAAGTACAGTGACCCTGCCTTAGCATGGGGATCTTGTGTACATGGAGGGTGTTTCGCGAATCATAAATGCTCCGCGACGACCTAGGTCCCCTTGGGAATCCACTTCCTTCGCAAAAGCCCTTAGGCTTCACAAAATGCATCCCTCTCGGAAGAGGGGATCAAAACGCGACAAGGGGGAGGTACTTGGTGGAGTAGAAGTACCTCGCACAACTCATGGTTCGCAGAGCAGAAGTATTCTTTGAGATTCGGGAGCTACGAAGTCGAAAGGTCTGATTGTCCATCCTTTGGGCTCAGGGGGATCCCAGTATTTATAGGCAAGAGGTTCTGCAAAGTGGAGCTTATGCGGCGTGAAGAGGGTCTTGGATTCTTCGTGGAGGGTCGCGAACGTCAAATGCGGTCGCGGAGTGTCCAACCTCCATCCTTCACGGCGGGCTCGCGAATGTCAAATGCGTTCTCGGAGCAGCCCACCACCTTGCTTCGCAGTGGGTTTGCGAATTTCAAATGCGTTCACGGAGCAGCCCACCTCCTTGTTTTGCAGCGGGTTCGCGAACGTCAAATGCGTTCGAGGAGTGGTCCACCTCCTTGCTTTGCGGTGGGTTCACGAATGGAAAATGCGTTTGCGGAGTATCCCGCCTCCTTACTTTGTGGAAGCTGTGGTGCTGGGGGGGCTCCATGAAGTGTCTTCGCGAGGCAATCAATGGGGCCTTCTTTTGGATTTATTCTCTGTCCTGAATTTTGGAGCCAACAAATTCCCCCCCCCCTCAGACTTGGAGTTGCGGAGAGATCAAGGGTCAAAGTCTGAGGGTCACCACCAACATCTTCGGCCGTTCGTGATGCTAGATTGCGAAGAGGGATCACGAGGCAGGTAGGGGATGTGTGGGCCGAGCACGCTGTGAATATTAGTGTGCACTGGACACGCCGCGAAGCTCTGAAGGTTTCTGCCTATAAATAGGGGGGCGGCCGTGTCTTTTTTCCTTTCCCTTCTCCGCGAATTTGTCCTTTTTCACTCTAGATTTTCAAATCTCTACGTACTCTGTGAGTGTTCTCTGCAAATCGAGTCTTTGCGGTGTAGAGAGAGTCCTCAACTTCGCGTTTGCGCTCCACGATCTGGCACTTGAACGCCTAGGTAGCGCTCTACGAATAGTCTTTGCAAAGAGACTTCATGATCGCGCTCTGCAAATGAGCTTCGTGAACCAGCCAGTAAATCGTCCAAGTTCCAGACATGAATGGCCCACCAAGAAGCTGCTCAGGGGGTGCTTGTGGATGCCACCCAGAGAGATGAGATGGAGAATATTTTGGGGCTATGAGAGTTGGTCCATAGCCACTCGGAACATAGTTCATTGGTGGAGATGCTATCAGAGAGCCAGAAGAACTACCCGTTGTGTAGGAGGTTTACCTTATATAGCTTCGAGTTGAGGGATGACGTCTTCATCCCTGAAGCAAGTAGGGATGATCCAACTTACTGGTTTAGGAGCACGTTGTGCCAGCGTCGATGGTTCAGGGTGGCTAATTAACATTCCCGAGAGGATTTCACGCCCGTCGTTTACGACTGCTTATACAATAATATAAACAACGTTGATGGGAGGGAATTGTAGTTGGAGACATCCCCTCCTCTGTACCAAACTATTCTCAAGGAGACAATCGGGAACCCAAAGAAGGGGTGGTGTGAGGAATGGGACCTGTGCCAGGGTGGAAACTTCACGGATGATTAGGCCTGGGACTAGTGGGTTGGTGCCTTGTGTGAGGAGTTCAAAGCGGAGCTGAGAAGAGTGGGCTTGTATGAGGCAGTGTGGGCTTCCCAATTCCACATCTACCAGCCAAAGAAGATAATGACGAAGCTGTTGATCTGATAGTCACTGGGGACCAATACCTTCCACCTGCATCATGGGGAGGTCGACATCATCTTATGGCATGTGCATCAGATCTCAGGGGTCCCGATATTGGGGGCGATGTACGATGAATTCCTTCCTGATATGGGTGAATGGGAGGATCCGGAGTAGATGTTGCATCTGGCAATGGCATTGATGGAGCTCATGCTAGGGGAGGATAAGGAGGTGGTGAGGGATGTCCACTTCAAGCATTGGTTCAAAAAGTTTATGAACTTCCCGATAGACCGTCAGTTCCTGGGGAGACCTCGAACTTTCCCAAAGGGGGCTCGGAGTAAAGAACACTCGTATTGGTGACTGTTGGATAATAGCCAGTGGAAGACTGGGGGTTTAGTGTCAGCACCGAGCAACATCCAATAGTCAGGCTTGTGACATTCATCGCATCCCTCATTTGTGGTTGGATCCTACCATTGAGGGATACCAACATGGGAGTGAGACCAAGTACTATCGTCATGGAATCCACATTGGAGGCAGGAGGGTGGGTCAACCTAGGGATCCTAATGCTCACCAAGTTGTATAAGATGTTGTGGCACATCAGTGAGGGGAAGAGGCCACAAAGAGTATGCAGGTCATTCCACCTCCTGTATGGGTGGATAACGGCGCACATCATGGGGATCTATGAGTATCCGAACCCCATTTCTCCTCTAGGGTCAAACTTCCACCCATCGATCCTGAATGTCGCGGGGAGATTTCCGACCAAGCTGACCGCACCATCAGTTCTGAACTGGGTGTGGAGGGTTGAGGAATTCAATTTCCACTTGTTTCTGTTGCCGACGGGGCCCTTTAATGATGACATCCGGGGGACAGAAGAGCACCGGGCCTACCTACTGGACTTTAGAGGTGGAGTCTTGGTGGCCAGGGTGGACCGCGAGTGCCTCTGTGAGCCATAAACCCCGCACCAGTTTGCAAGGAAATTCATGTTACTGCAACGACTGACCCCACAGGTCTACCTGGAGGTGTGTTACGAGGAGCACCCATGTGTGATGAGGTAGATGTGGCTCATGTTCACACGGGAAGACGGGAAGATGCGGAATGAACTGCCTCCGCCAATCGCTATCCTTGGGCTGATAAAATAATATGCCCAGGCCTAGGAGACGGCCTACCCAGGGGAGACGTTGAAGCAACCAACCCCTCTAGTCAGTGATGGTGAGCCTCACCAACCTCAGGGCCAAGGTCAGAAGGTGATAAGGGAATCCCATAGTGAAGGGGCTACTGTAGCGGCAACACCTGCACCTATTGAGGGGGATGTAGTGGTGGTGGATCCGGTAGCAGCAGTGGACCTGGTGGTCCCAGGAGGATAGAGTCATCCAGAGGGGCGGTTGCTGAGAGGATTCCACAAGATTTCTACTCAGGCCCTAGGGAAACAGCTATACCATATTGACATGCTAGAGAACACTGTCTTCCCAGAGGCTTGGGACATCTTGGAAGTCAATCGGAAATTCCTCATCCCATATGAGTTATGGCATCACCTTAACCATCTCGGGATGGACTTGCCGGGGATTGGCCCTATTAGAGCCGGTTTTGCAGTATCCCAAGCAGAGGTAGAGCAATACCTAGCCGAACTAGAAGACTTTATCCACTCCTAGGGTTCCATGCACCCGATGAAAGACCGGTTCAGGTTGTTGTTGGATCATACGGTCCCACCACAATTCTCATCTACTGACCTGAGGGAGCGCTTCCCTCTTCCAGAAGAATCAGATGAATCCTCCTGGGGAGATGAGGCCGATAGAGGGATTCAGTTAGAGGAGGGTGAAGTCGGCGATCCATCCTCGGATCTCGAAGACTTTTTGGAGGCCCTTGAGGTAAAATCCCAAGTTCCTTCAGCAGGGTCTGCTCTTAGGTTACTCTGGATTCCTCACCAGCATCTACATTGTGTAGGAGGACATTGTGTACAGACCTCATTCTTTCCCCTCAGTGGGTACCAATGCGGGACCTTCAGTATCCATGCATGCGGCTACATCAACTTCCGTGTCTAACAGGGCTGGGACACTCGAGGCGGCTCCCCTAGAGTTTTCAGACCTACCAACCATATACGGCGGGCCACGTCTCAGGGTTCCAATGACATCAGCCCGAGAGAGAGACTAGGTATTTGACCTCTGTAAATCTCCTCTACCAAATTTACAACTTCCCTACCCTTACCATGTTAACTGACATTCACATACCCTTTTTGGAGTGTACAGTACTTCAATTGGGCTGGGCTGCTGCAGCGAAGTTGGTCGGGACTTCTGGTAGCACCCTTCCCAGGGTCATGCCAATGGTCATGGAGGTGGACATCTAGCCTGACCGAACTGCAACGCTCCTGATCACTGGCAAGGATACCAGTGGGACTGCGCCTGAGGTTATCAAGGTGGGATCCGATGATGAGGATCAACCAGACAGTTTAGGCCCCACCACGCCTGATCCAACGCCAGACGTGGACCCTACTGAGCAGTTCCTTGGGGAATTCTCTATATACGAGCCTGCCAATCATGCTGACTGGGACGAGACGACCTCTAATGAGGAGTAAAACAAAATATTCCATCGTTGATCGTTGAATCGGATCACGTGCTTCATCAATGACACCCCACAAGAACTATGGTTAGATGATATGGACAAAATTTTCTCGCGACTACGCAAACTATGCGCCGGGAGAGTGTATGCCCAATGCCCTCACATGCTCATTCGAGATCTTATGGTGGAAAATATTCGAGAGTATGACCGCGACCTCAATGTGGTCTGGCAGTGGAGGAAGGCAGTGAACATCAAGAGGCTCCAGGAGACCGAAAATGAGGTTGAATGGTTGCAGGCCCAGGTGGATGAGCATTCCGCTTCTCTCGAGGCGCAATCAGAGCTCGTCTCATGGCTGAAAGCCCAGCTGGTGGAGTTCGAAGAGGGAATGAAGCGAGCCTCTGAGGAGATGGCCGTTATATGGACTGTTGTGGAGCGGGATCGGGTAACGGCTTGCAAACTACACCCTCTCTATTTTGAGGAGGAGTGGGAGGTAAACAGGCGGCAACAACTCCTGGACTCCACCGGCCAGAGGGTGGCAGATTTGCAATGTTCCTTTAATGAGTTCAATCCTTCCATTTGGGGAGTTGACCCCCGGGTACTGTAATGATTACAAACCCTTAAATGTACTTTCATTCTTTGATTGTTTTATGTCGTAGCATGCATGAGTTCCATTGTTTAAATTGGTTTATTTCATCCTTGTGATGTTCGCGGAGCGTCCAATGATCATTCCCTAAGCTCACGTGGGTCGAACCCGATGTGAGAAACAAGGGATGACCACCTTATCACCCCATACAAACGTAGGAGTGCAAACCAAACTTCGAGCATACGGGGTTTGAACAACCGATCCGGATTTCTGAGAAGAAATGGGAGAGACCTGACTGAAAAATGAAGCTCTTAGAACAGCCGATTTACCATTTTCCTAGTGTGCTCTTATGCACAAACGGGGTAATGCCAGGGGTGCTAAAATCAATCTGAACAGATGGGAATGGGAGGTGTGAATCATGATACCTAGGATTTGGAACATTGTGGGCTGGCGTGATAATAAAGAATAACTGTTGAATGCATTCGAAACACAATGTTCTTATTGTATTAGCTTGGAGTGGGGATAACAAATGAGGGTCGACCACTGACCATGTTCGAAACACAGGGCCTGACTCAAAATGTCATCCGTTAGTCTTCTAGAACGTTATACCAGGATAATAGGTGGACCATTGGCTGAGCATCCATACTATTAGGGGGTTCCCTTAGACATGAAAGATGACGAGGGTCTGAATAAGGGGCACACAAAGCGTGGAATGTGGAGTGATGGTTTGTTCGAACAGAATCCAACACTCTCGAAATTACACCACCATGGTGGAAGAAAATTAGATTGACACATTGGTTTGATCATGGATCATTCCTTCTTTCAGATAGGGCCTCTCTGGCGAGGGGGGATGTCGCTTCCCAATGTCATGGTGGGGCATCCTGAACTTTTTTAGGGCAAAATTGCAGTTACATGGTTCCCCACGAGGGGTCAGGCCAGGGGAACGGAAATGGGGAGGAACATGATTTATGATTCCAGGGGATGGACCCTAGGTGAAATACTGGGGTGTCTCTACGTATCCCATGATAATGAGAATCAAGCCATACGTAGTTCTAGAAGCACAATTTAACATCATTCGGGACGATGAGAAGCCTGGCTGCATTGGTGCATGTCCTACCAAAACTACTAAGACCACGTGAGTCAGGATCGATGTGGGAAACAAGAAGTAGTAGTGGGACTTTCCCAACACAGGAAGGAACATGTTAGGGTGAAGGGTATGCTCAGTGAATGTCGGCCCAATGATGCTAACCCATCCATGTAGCACACCTAGATAAGCAAAGAGGTAAAGCTGAGTATGTCAGAATTCCACATGAATATGAGGTAGTGAAAATGTGTGAATCATGATGCTCGAAATCTGGATCACAATGATGGTGGCATGATGATGGAGGATAACTGTTGATCGTGGCAGAAACACAGCATCCACATCGCGTTAGCCTGGAATGGGGGCAGATAAATGAGGTTCGACCGTTGACCATGTTTGAAACATGGGACCTATCACAAATGTCATCTGAGATCTTTAGTGACATTGGCCCAGGATGGTAGGTGAGCCGATGCAGTATGGGACCAGGCCGTTAGGGGGTCCTTTCGGATGTGGAAGAGGATAAGGATCCAAATAGAAAGCTCATGAATCTTGGACACAGAATGAGGGGAATGCCCCCATGAAAATTCCACACTTCAGTCTCTTTGTCAAAATGCATCTGAATACGACAACACGACGTATTATATAGAGGGCGTTGAGTCCCTTCCCATAGGGAGATCTTAGTTTAGGGGCATAGAACTCAGACCATGGATGGTAGGAAACGCGGGAGACACATGGTGGGGTAATTACAAAAACCCGACGTGAATGGGAACCGGGGGTTCCGACCACCATGTGTTCCTTGGAGAGGTTTTAGGTCAAGGGACTGAAAACAAGAGTTGTTCTGGGCCCGAGTCAAGGTGAACGTACATTCCTACATACCCCATGAGGATGGGGATCAATATGCATGTAGTTCTAAGAGGTGGCATGGTAAGGTACCAGTTCCAGGGATAAAAGGGGCGTGTGGGCGTGGCCCTCGCACCAAAAGAAGCGATATTTGATAAATATTGTTTGTCCTTTAAGGTGAGTGGTTTTTTTGAAGAGACATGCCTAGGGTAGCAGGCCCTGGCATCGCCACAAGAATCAATCCGTATCAGGCGTTGAAAAATGGTATGGCGTGTGAGCAATACCAAACATGGTGTCCCCTTGAGTGGGGACATCACGATGCAGTGCCATTTTTCATCGTGTGTCCAGGATGATAATGTCACAGTTTAGGGTCATTTTATAGGACCAGACGACATAGTTTAAAGTCATATGGCTTGGACATGAAGGAATGCGCACGGTGTGATATATCATACCCGACATGAATGAGGACATAATCCCACACCACACCGTACACAATTCTGAGAAAGGAGCCTCAGACCAAGGGGCCTAAATAGAGGTAAGAGGGTAAGGGGTTGGAGAAACTAGCTCCCAACTGAGCTGGACCCAAAAACGAGACATCCGGGTGTTCCTACATATCCCATAAGGATAGGAATCAAGCCACACATAGTTCTGGATGAGATCTTAGTTTATGGACTCGGAACTCGAACTATAGAGAAGCGAAAACCTCCAGTAAGTGCAGACCTCAACCTGATCCCTAAGCCCACATGAGTCAAACTCGGTGTGGGAAACAAGGGAGGAATATGTTTATTGCAATACTGAGAATGCACTCCAAAGGGAAATTGGTGTAGAGCCTCGAATGATGCCCTTATCGCGGCTTTTGTCCTCCTAACATGCGAATGCGCACTGAGGAATAGTACCAAGAGTTTCGAAGTTCTACTTGGACATCATGAGGTGGAGAAGGATGTGAATCATGTAACCGACATTTTGGGATTAATGGGGTTGGTGTGGCGATGGAGGATAATTATTGACCATGCTCTAAACACAATATCCATATTGCGTTAGCCGGAAATGGAAACGACAAATGAGCATCGACCACTGACCATATTCAAAATGTGGTATTTGTATCGGCTTGTTGTTCGCGTCCCTTGAGGACATTGGCCCGTAATGGTAGGAAAACCCTTAGTCCTAGAATCCATGCCACTTGGGGGTCCCTTCGGGTGTGAAAGGTGATGGAAGCCCTCATGAAGGTGAACAAAAAGCCTGAAAAATGGGTGGAAGCATGTATGAGTAGAGTTCGACATTCCGGGTACTAAACCAGAGTACCCTTATCCACATTAGTGAACCGTCGAAGAGGGTCGACGAGGGTGCTCAACTTGAGAGTAACTGATTTGAAGGTATGAGTATAGAGTAAGGGGATAGAGAATTCCCAGGAGGGAGAGGTACATGGCGTGGTCGTTAGAAGCCCGATGTGAATGATGACATAATCCCATGTCACACCATATACTCCCCTCCCTGGGGAAGGTTAGGCCAAGCGGCCAAGATGAAAGGGGGATTTCTGGGAGATGGGGTTGTACCTAAAGTCTAGACATTCGAGCGTGCCTATGTATCCCATGAGGATGGGAATCAAGACACACGTAGTTCTTGAAGGCACACGGGGGTAAAATACCCTAACGAGGGGGGTGTACGACATGGTGAGTAACCCGACGTGAATGAGAACATAATCCCACACCACACCATACAAACATAAACAGGAACTTGGGCTGAGGGCCAGAAAAGTCCAAGGGGCCTGAGGCTGGGCCTTGGTCCAGAAGGCTCGACCAGTTTGCAGTTTAACGTCTTGCAGTGAGGAAAAAGAGAGGATTAAGATACCCCGCACAAGGGAGGTGTACGGCATGGAGAATAACCCGACTTGAATGGGGACACAATCACATACTACACCGCACACTCCCATAAGAGAGAACCTGTGCCGTGGGATCAAAAAGGCCAAGGGTCCTGAGGCTGAGCCTCAGTCGGAAAGGCCCGACCAGTTTGCAGTTTAACGTCTTGCAGTGAGGAAGAAGAGAGGATAAGGTGTCTCATCTGGGGATGTGTACGACAGGATGAGCAACCCGATGTGAATGAGGACATAATCCCATACCACACCGTACAATCCCATAAGAGAGAACCTGGGCTGGGGGCTCCAAAAGGCCAAGGGGCCTAATGTTGGGCCTCGGATGGAAGGCCATACGCCCTCTTGTATGGTTACCGCCTCATCACAGCTCCTAATCCCACGTGAGCAGTGCTCAATGTGGGAAACAAGGAGCCAGTCTCGACTCTCCCCATCATATTGGGGACTAAAACCTGGCTTTTCCCAAAGGGAGTTCGTCTCTTGGAGATACAACGGGGCAGAATGAACCACTACACTCAATGTTTGGGACATCTTGGGGCGGTTCCAATGTCGCAGAACAGTTGTTTACCATGTTCAAAACACAGCTGATAAAACACTATTTTTTTGAATATTTTATTGATAATAAATGATATAATTTCCTCACATTGTGTTAAATATTTTTATTTATAAAATATTTGGGATTTGATCATTCATTTGAAAATTTGATGAAAATTCCAGTTTTACCCTTTATAATGCACTGTAGTATTTAGAAGATAAATATTTTTATATTTATTATTTGAATTTGAAATTTTTTAAAAGTATTACTAAATTAATTTTCTACAACTTTCATTCAGGACACTAGAGCTAAATAGTGAAGTTGGATGGAGTAAATGGGTCATTAATCCAGTGGTGGGCTGGACTCGGCAGAATGGACACGGGTTCTGTATTTGGGACACATCTTCTTCATACGGGCTTGGATTGAGCCCAAATTTTGAGGAAATCTCTGGGACATGATTTGAAACAAATAATACTTCTGAAAGGACGGTCAATTCACGCGTTTTGGAGGTCAAATTGGCGGTGAAACTTGGAATAAAATATTTGTCCGAGTTTTTCATTTCACACTTAAAAAGTTATGTAACCCTAGCCCTCACAAACTCTATTTAAAGGGGGTTTTTACTCTTTGAGAGGGTGGGTGGAGGCTTTGGGAAGGTGTGGACGAAAGGGTGTCTCTTGGGATCCCCTCAAAACTGTTTGAAGAAGTAAGACTTTGTGCAAACGTCTCTTCCAAAAAGGCTCTCCTTTCCCACCTCTTCTTTGTATTTCTTTTATTTCATGTTTGTTTCTTGAATTTTTCTTAAAATAATCTTCCGTGTTCTTCCCTTTTCTTCTTATCTTAATCTTCTTAATTGGGTTAGAATCAAGAGTGAAGACAAGATTGGGTTCTACCCATTCAATCCTTTGCTTATGCAAAACGTCTCCACGATGACTACATCGCCCATGGAAGAGTAGTTTTTTTTAGTAATCAATCGACCTCTATCATTATTCATTTAATTATTTTGAATCATTGAGTTACTATAATTCAATTAATATGATCCATAAATTTTTTTTTTAAATTGTAAGAAACCAAGCAAGCAATTGAACAATTAACAAAAAACACGTGAGGTCGGGAATTGTGTAAATTGTGAGAGCGCGATCTTAATCAGTAATACAAGACCATACGGGATAAATTTGTAGAGTTCAAATATAATCCCTAAACAAAATTCATCCTCATTTCCAAAATGTATATGTTCTCTAATTAACCACTGACCATAAGCTAACCTTAGAACAACAATCAAAGAAGGGTGTTGCGATTGCGTGTTCCGAAGCTAGCCTAGGGTTTAAGTAATTTCATCTTTGTGGTTAAGTTAACTCTCGTAGGGTTCGAGGGATAAAAAATTAGGGGATCATAATTAAGTGGATATTGATTTAAGTGATAATGATTAATAAGTGAATTAATAGGTAGAGTTAGATCGATTACTCCTTTTAAAATATTTTCTAAAAAACATCTTTTTGTTGTGTCATTTTAATCGAACTTCATTTCAAAACTAAAAACAAAAAAAAAATAAAATCTTCTTCCAGAAAACTTCTTCTAGATTCATAAACTATAAACAACCACCCCCATACTTTCAAGTAGTGTTTTTATTCTCTTTTATTTTATTTCTATAATACCTCTAAAAATTGTTTTAATTCACTTCCTCCTTTGAGAGACGACCTTGGTCAGCCACTCTACTGCAACTAAGTACCCCAAAATCACACTAATCATTTGAGGGCGCCCAAAACAGCGCTCTTTAAAATTTGCACCGTTGTAGGGGAGGAAAGTAATTTATTAAACCATTTATAGGTATTTCTTTTATTTTTCATTTTATTATTTTCTTCAACCCTCTCTTTCATCTTTACCCTTTCTCAAGTTTTCATTTTTTTCATCCTCTTCTTTTCTTTTTGGACCATCAACTCAATTTCTCATTTTTATTTTACTGTGGTCCACTCACTTTCTTTTCATTTTTATTTGATTTATGACACGAACTAATCCCGAATATATCTTAGATCTTGACCCTGAGATTGAACGTAGCCTTATGGATTGAATCATACATTCTCAGTCTACGGGAAGTTTCAATATTCAACCAGTTGGTGAATTCCTCTCTTCTGGAAACATAGAAATTGGAAGCAATTAAATTTCAAACATAAAAGAGGAACCAATGGCTGGAAATAATGGAAATGAACTTAATATAACCATTAGAGAATTGAATGCACCTGATATTAACTATCAACCAAATTGTATTACATACCCGAATCTCGAATCAGACTTTGAGTTAAAATCTGGATTAATTCACCTTCTTCCAAAGTTTCATGGCTTATCTGGTGAGGATCCCAACAAACACCTTAAGGAATTTAATGTGGTTTGCTTAAACTTAAAACCAAGAAATTTTTCTGAAGATCAAATCAAATTAAGATCATTCCCATTCTCACTTGATGGAGCGACAAAGGATTGGATGTACTATTTACAACTTGAAGATGTAACATGTTGGAACGATTTGAAATGTCTTTTCTTGCAGAGATTTTTTCCAGCATCAAGGACCACTTCTATTCGTAAGGAGATCTAGAGGATCAAGCAAGTAAAAGGGGAGTCAATGTATGAGTACTGGGAGCGATTCAATAAGTTGTGTGAAATCTTCCCACATCACCAAATCAGTGAGAAACTACTCATCCAGTACTTCTATGAAGGACTCACACCTATTGAGAGAAGCATGGTAGATGCCGCAGGAGGAGGGGCATTGGTGGAAAAGACACCAGTAGCCGTATGTGCATTGATCGACAAGATGGCACAAAACTCCCAACAATTTGGTGATCAAGGTACATCACATGTCAGGGGAGTACATCAGGTAAGTCCTTATTCTCTTTAAAGTAATTTGATTGATACCAAGTTGGAAGAATTGACCACTATGGTGAGGAAGATTGCATTGGCTCAAAAGACATCCCAACCCCCTCCTCCAAGGCCATGTGGCATTTGCACTGAGACAAGCCACCCAACTGACTGTTTCCCACAACTACAAGAGACAGAGGATTGCGCATCAGTATTCCCAGGGAGACCATTTCATCAGCAACAATAACCATATCCCCAAAAGAATTTTGATTCATTTTCTCCACCATACAACCAAGGATGGAAAGATCAACCAGACATGAGGTATGGCTCTGGACAACAACAAAGTCCCCCTTTTCAACCAAACTTTCAGCAGCCTCCAACTTACCAACAGGGTTTCCAAAAACCCCAAAGGAGAGTCGAAGCTCAAACATCAACAAGTCAGCAACAAGGGAATCTCCAACACAAGGTAGAATCTAACACTGATGATATTTTAAATCAAATTGTTCTTAATCAACAGAATGAGCTGAAGAGTCAAAGTTCGGAGTTGAGGGAGTTGAAGACTCAAATGAGCCAGATTTCCACCGCCCTCCATGAACTTGTAAGTAAGAATTCCGGAAATCTACCTTCCCAACCCACTCCAAATCCAAAGGGGAATGTTAGTGACATCACATTGAGAAGTGGGAAGCAAATGAACGATACATCTGTACCTACCATTCCACTGGGATTCACCTCTACTCCAGAGAAGCCGCATTCCATACCAACTGATGAGCAATCCAAGAAGAAAGATAAAGGTAAGAAAAAGATTGATGATGTTCCTCCAAAACCCATTCCTTTTCCAAACAGGGTTGTTCAAAGCAAGAAGATGGCTGAAGAAGTAATTCAAAAGGAGGTTTTGGACACATTCAAGCATGTGGAGATCAAAATTCCTCTACTTGAAGCCATTAAGAAAATCCCAAGGTATGCCAAATTCTTAAAAGAACTCTGCACCAATCGAATAGGTCTCAAGGGAAATGAGAGGATCAACCTTGGAAGGAATGTCTCAGCATTCATTACACCAACTCTAGTAATGAAAACAAAGTGCAAGGATCCCAAGACATTCACCATCCCATGTACCATAGGGGAGTTGAACTTCTATGATGCTCTTTGTGATTTAGGAGCTTCAATAAATGTGATACCTCACTCTGTATTCTCTTCCTTGCAGGTTGGTGAGTTGAAGCCAACAAGAGTAGTGGTGCAGTTGGAAAATAGAGCTACAACATATCCAGCGGGAGTCCTTGAGGATGTACTTGTCCGGGTAAGAGACATGATCTTTCCAGCAGACTTCTATGTGCTTAACATGGAGGATGATTAGGTAAGTTATCTTTCCCCCATTATCTTAGGTAGGCCCTTCCTCAAAACTGCAAAAACTATCATAAATGTCAATGAGAGTACACTTTCCATGGAGTTTGAAGATGAATTTGTGGTATTTAATGTCATGGAATCCATGAAGTACCCCTTAGAGGACCATTCTGCTTTAGTTATCTCCCATTTTGAACCACAAAATAAAAACTCCATAGAATTTGATTGTCCTATGCTTAGTGAGATTATGAGTATTGGTTCGAGTTTGATGACTAAGAGTACTTCCACACCCATTTCAAAGGAACAAGACTCTCTAAGATTTGATTTTGAAATAGAATCATATTCTGATTTTTATCATGTGAACTTTAATTATGACATGGCTGTTGAGTATGCTGATGGATTTTATGATTTATTCTCTGATTGTGATGATTTCTATTCTGATATTGATGCTCTTTGTGAACATATTTCAGTCCCTTCTATGTTTCCATCCATACACCACCCCCCTACACTGGAACTCAAGCCATTTCCACCAAATCTCAAATACTCATACTTGTTAAGTGGTGAAAAATTACCTGTTATCATTGCGAACAATCTCCCTTTTGAACATGAAGAAAAACTTTTGAATATTTTGAGGGAGAACATCAGGACAATTGGGTGGACCTTGGCTGACATATCAGGTATTAGACCCTCTATTTGCATGCATAAGATTCTTTTAGAGGATGGGGATAAACCGATGAGGCAACCACAAAGGAGACTCAATCCAACCCTTCTGGAGGTTGTTAAAAAAGAGGTTAAAAATTGCTCGAGGCAGGTATAATCTATCCCATTTCAGATTCTCAGTGGGTAAGTCCTATTCAGGTTGTGCCTAAGAAAAGTGGTGTTACTGTTGTTAAAAATGAGAAAGATGAGTTAGTTCCAATGAGGGTGAAAAATAGTTGGCGTGTGTGTATTTATTATAGGAAACTAAATCAGTCCACTTGTAAGGACCATTTCCCCCTCCCGTTTATTGATCAGATGCTTGAGAGACTAGCTGGGAAGACACACTATTGTTTCTTGGATGGATTTTCTGGATATTTCTAGGTTCTTATAGCTCCAGAGGATCAGGAGAATACTACATTCACCTATCCCTTTGGCACATTTTCATACCTGAGGATGCCATTTGGACTTTGAAACACCCCAGGTACCTTCCAGAGATGCATGGTGAGTATTTTATTTTATTTTATTGAGACCTGTATGGAGGTATTTATGGATTATTTTACAGTTTATGGATCCTCATTTGATGAATGTCGCTCTAGTTTGGGTGATGTGTTGCATCATTGTATTGAGAATAATCTGGTCTTAAATTTTGAAAAATGTCATTTCATGGTCGAAAAGGGAATTGTCTTAGGTCATATAGTTTCACAACATGGCATTGAAGTTGATAAATCTAAGGTAGACATTATTTCATCCCTGCCATATCCTACATGTGTGTGTGATGTTTGATCATTCCTTGGACATGATGGATTTTATCAACGCTTCATCAGAGATTTTAGTAAGATATCTCTACCCTTATCTAGATTGCTTCAAAAAGATATTGACTTTAATTTTGATGATTCATGCAGGGTATCATTCGATGAGCTAAATAAGTGTTTGACCAATCCACCGATCATACAGCCCCCACGGTGGGAGATTCCTTTTGAGCTTATGTGTGACGCCTCCAACTTCACGGTTGGAGATGTCTTATCTCAGAGGGTGGAGGGACGTTCACATGTGATCACCTATGCATCAAGGACACTGAATTCAGCCCAATAAAATTACACAACCACCGAAAAGGAGTTTCTTGCTGTTATATTTGCTTTAGATAAATTCCGTTCATATTTATTGGGCTCTAAAGTAGTTGTTTTTTCTGACCATGCATCTTTGAGGTACCTCATAAAGAAGCCAGATGCAAAGCCACGACTTATCCGTTGGATGCTCCTTCTTCAGGAATTTGATATTGAGATAAAGGACAAGAAAGGCTCAGAGAATTTGGTGGCAGACCACATGAGTAGGCTTACTCACACACCAGAGGGTGACACCTTGGACCAGGTACCACTTCGGGACACTTTCTATGATGAGCATCTCTATTCTATCTCAGGTACGCATCCTTGGTATGCTGATTTAGTTAATTACATTGTTTCCTCTGAAATCCCATCAAATTTGAAGAAGCATCAAGTCCAAAAATTAAAAAGTGAGTCTAGGTATTATGTGTGGGATGATCCTTACCTCTGGCGTATGTGTAGTGACCAAGTCATTAGAAGGTGTGTTACCGATCATGAGTTTGAGTCTGTTTTGCATTTCTGTCATACACTTACTTTTGGTGGACACTTTGGACCCCAACGGACAGCTAGGAAGGTTTTGGACTCTGGATTATATTGGCCTAGCTTGTTCCATGGTGCCCATGTGTTTTGTAAGTCATGCTCTCGTTGCCAACACACTGGGAATATTTCTAGGAGACATGAGATGCCCCAAAAACCCATACTATTCTGTGAGATTTTTGATGTATGGGGCATCGACTTTATGGGTCCTTTTCCTAGTTCATTTGGATTTTTGTATATTTTGGTTGCTGTTGATTATGTGAGTAAACGGGTGGAGGCCAAGTCCACCAGGACTGACGATTCTCATGTTTTAGTGGATTTTTTCAAGACTCAAATTTTCTGCAGGTTTGGAGTACCAAAGGCCATCATCAGTGACCATGGGACACACTTTTTCAATAGGAATTTTGCTTCCCTCCTTTGGAAGTATGGGGTGACACACAAAACATCAACACCATACCACCCCCAAACAAATGGCTAGGCTGGGGTTTCAAATCGTGAGCTGAAACAAATATTAGAGAAAACCATGCAGCCAAATAGGAAGGATTGGAGCAAGCGCTTGGATGATGCATTGTGGGATTATAGTACAGCATACAAGACACCCATTGGTATGTCCCCATTTCGGATTGTTTTTGGGAAAGCATGTCATCTCCCAGTGGAAGTCGAGCATCGGGCATATTGGGCTATAAAGAAATGCAACATGGATTTGGCCCAAGCTGGAATTCAAAGGAAGTTGCAAATTCAAGAGCTTGAGGAGATTCGACTATCATCATATGAGAACTCAAGGCTCTACAAGGAAAGATCAAAAGCATCTCATGACAAAATGATCCAACAAATGGAGTTTCATGTTGGAGAGAAAGTCTTTCTCTATAGTTCACGACTCAAGCTGATGCCTGGTAAGTTGCGTTACAGATGGTTAGGTCCTTATATTGTGTCTAATTGTTTCCTTATGGTGTAGTGGAGATCACACAATAGGACACTAGAAGGAGCTTAACAGTCAATGGGAAACGTTTGAAGAGATACATTGAGGGACTTCCTACTGATGTAGTGGATTTTATCACACTGCATGACCCCATCATCACTTGATCACATCAGGCTGTTCCTAACCCTTTCACTTTTATATTATTTGTCCTATTTAAAAATTCTTCATTTCATGTGCATATAATATCTCATGGGTTCACATTGAGGACAATGCAATATTTTAAGTGTGGGGGAGTGAACCTTTTAGTTTATTAATCTCAATTGTTTTTCTGTTTAAAAAAAAAATTGTGTGTTTTTTTGTTTTTATTTTTCAATTTTATTTGTGTTTTTGAAATTTTTAAGCTGAAATGATTCTCATCACAATTTTGAAATGCATATCAATGAGTGAAACAATTTATCCCATGAAACTGAGCTTAAATGAATACTGAAAATGACTTTGTTTCAAGTTCAAATATTTAGTAATTTCATGAAAAGTACATTGAATTTTGAATCCCATGCCACATCTCACTATCTTTATATTTGAAACCACTATCTTGTGAGGCTTCTAAACCATTATTTTCATATTCTTTACATTCACCTAACTTCTTGAGAGAACCAAACCATGCTTGATTTAACCAGAATTTGATTTGTTTCTATCAAAACTTGAGGGTTTGAGGTACTTATGTTTAAATGATTGAGGCATTTGTTTGGTACTAAAGACCCTATTTCAAAGAATCCTTTTTATAATGGCCTACCTTGAACATTTAATCCTTTTAGACCTTAGAATCCATGCACAGCCTATTAGGTTAGCCACATTACAAGCCAATTTTCCCTATCTAACCAACTCTTGAAGTGAAATTGCATATTCTAGTTGAGCTTAAGTGTAGGGGAAGATATGTTGTGTTGTGCTACCACATTCTGTGATACTTTGGATGGAAAATTAAATTCTTAAGAGATGTGTTTGCTGCTGAAGAAAGTCATTATATTGAAAGCTGTGCCTTTTCTGGAGCTTTCATGACAAGTGAAGTTGTGCCTTTTCTAAAGCTTCTAATTGAGGTGGAAAGTTGTGCCTATCTGGCGCTTTCAAGAAAATCATGTTTGAGAAGATTGACATTTTTTATGCTGAAATGATGAATGGTGTAAACTTTTCATAACTTTTCATGATGATGGAGCTGAATTGATACTATGGGGATTAATGAGGAAACTATATTTAAGTGAAAATTAGATTAATGCAATTTTGCTTCAAAAAGAGTCAAGCCCTCCTTATTCAGCCTTGGAATTTTTCACATCTAAATCCTACCAACCAAAAGCCACAGAAAAACCCTAAAAAGTCCTCATGATAAACATATGTACTTGACTCACATCAGGTGGAGATGTAGGAATTTATCAAGCCTATGGTGACCCTTGTATGAGTTTGGATGAGAAAGACATTGCAAAAAAAATTGACATTTGTGTGATAAGAGAAAAATCAAGCGAGGTAAGTGTTTTGTGCATGGGAGGATAAATAAAGTGGAAATATATTGAATTATATAAATGAAGAACTTGAAATAATGGTTTTTTATGAGGCATGATATATTTTGTTTCTTGGTGTGTAATTGTTTGATCTCAAGGATATGTGTTTTAAAATTTGTTTTGATTTGATATTGATGTTTACTTGATATGAGGTTTTGCCCAGGAGTGAAAAAGGGTAAGTGTGGGGGAGTTGATAAAACACTATTTTGTTGAATATTTTATTGATAATAGATGATATAATTTCCTCACATTGTGTTAAATATGTTTATTTATAAAATATTTGGGATTTGATCATTCATTTGAAAATTTGGTGAAAATTCCAGTTTTACCCTTTATAGTGCACTGTAGTATTTCGAAAATAAATATTTTTATATTTATTATTTGAATTTTAAATTTTTTAACAGTGTTACTAACTTAATTTTCTACAACTTTAATTCAGGACACTAGAGCTAAAGAGTGAATTTGGATGGCGTAAATGGGTCATTAATCCAATGGTGGGCTGGACTCGGCAGAATGGACACGGGTTCTGTATTTGGGCCATATCTTCTTTATACGGGCTTGTATTGAGCCCAAATTTTGAGGAAATCTCGGGGACATGATTTTAAACAAATCATCCTTATGGAAGGCCGGTAAATTCACGCGTTTTGGAGGTAAACTAGGCGATGAAACGTGGAATAAAATATTTGGCCGATTTTTTCATTTCACACTTAAAAAGTTATGTAACCCTAGCCCTCACAAACTCTATTTAAAGGGGGTTTTAACTCTTTGGGAGGGTGGTTGGAGGATTTGGGAAGGTGTGGCTGAAAGGGTGTCTCTTGGGAGCCCCTAAAAACTCTTGGAAGAAGTAAGCCTTTGTGCAAACCTCTCTTCAAAAAAGGCTCTCCTCTCCCACCTCTTCTTTGTATTTCTTTTATTTAATGTTTGTTTCTTGAATTTTTCTTCAAATAATCTTCTGTGTTCTTCCATTTTATTCTTCTCTTAATCTTCTTAATTGGGTTGGAATCAATAGTGGAGAAAATATTGTGTTCTACCCTTTCAATCCTTTGCTTATGCAAAATGTCTCCATGATGACTACACCACCCATGGAAGAGTAGTTCTTTTTATTAATCGATCAACCTCTATCCTTCTTCATTTAATTATTTTGAATTATTGAGCTACTGTAATTCACTTAATATGATCCATGAATTGTGTTTTTAAATTTTAAGAAACTAAGCAAGGAATTGAACAATTAACACAAAACACGCGAGGTTGAGAATTGTGTAAATTGTGAGAGCGCGATCTTAATCGGTAATACAAGACCATACGGGATAAATTTGTAGAGTTCAAATATAATCACTAAAAACAATTCATCCTCATTTACATAATGGATATGTTATCTAATTAACCACTGACCATAATCTAACCTTAGAACATCAATCAAAGCAGGGTGCTGCGATTGCGTATTCCGAAGTTAGCCTAGGGTTTAAGTAATTTCATCTTTGTGGTTAAGTTAACTCTCGTAGGGTTCGAGGGATAACAAATTAGGGGATCATAATTAAGTGGATATTTATTTACATTATAATGATTAATAAGTGAATGAAGAGGTAGAGTTATATCGATTACGCCTTTTAAAATATTTTCTAAAAAACATATTTTTGTTGTGTCATTTTAATCGAACTTCATTTCAAAACTAAAAACAAAAAAAATAAAATCTTCTTCCAGAAAACTTCTTCTTGATTAATAAACTATAAACAACCACCCCCATCCTTTCAAGTAGTGTTTTTATTCTCTTTTATTTTATTTATAAAATACCTCTAAAAATTGTTTTAATTCACTTCCTCCTTTGAGAGATGACCTTGGTCAGCCACTCTGCTGCACCTAAGTACCCCAAAATCACACTAATCATTTGAGGGTGCCCACGACAGCGCTCTTTAAACAGTGTCCCTATAGTACCCTAAAAATGGGAGAAACAAAAGAGCATCGACCACTGACCATATTCAAAATATAGGACTTGTATCGGCTTGTTGCTCAACATCCTCGAGGGAGTTGGCCCGAAGTGGTAAGAGAGACCTTAGGCCTAGCATCCATACCATTCAGAGCCCCTTCTGGATGGGGAAGATAATGGAGTACCAATCAAAGGAGTGGGTGAAGCATAGCTATACCCATCTCTGAAAGAGGCAAATGTCTCTAGGTAGCGGGACATATGGCCGAATCGAGGTTAGATTGACGTGAATTGGGGCCAAAGTTTGCACCCCTGCCATATGTCTTGACCTGAGGGGAAGTCTCTGTCATTTGGGCTGGGCCAATAGAGGAAATGTCTGGGAATTCCTACATATCCCATAAGGATGGGAATCAAGCCATACATAGTTCTTGAAGGCCATGTAGTTTAACGTCATGCGGTGAGGACATGGGAGGATAGAAGAATGGGGAGTGGGCACATGGTGCAACCATTACAATCCCGGTATGAGTGGGGTTGAGGAAGCCTACACCATCTCATGCAAGGATCCTTCGAGATAACTATACCCAGGGGGGATAGTCAAGAAGAAGATTTTGGGGCTGGGCTCAAGATGAGGCATCTGAGCATTCCTACGAATCCCATAAGGATGGGAATAAAGTTGTATGTAGTTCTCAATATGCAGTTTAATGTCATGAAGGATGATGCACAGTTTAAATTCATGTAGTACCAAAGAATTAATGGTCATGTGGGACCAACGTGAAGTTTAGGGTCATGTGGGACTGAACAGTTTAAGGTTATATGGGACCAGCGTGCAGTTTAGGGTCATGCGGGACTGAACAGTTTAAGGTCACACGGGACCGACGTGCAGTTTAGGGTCATGTGGGATCAAACAGTTTAAGGTCATGTGGGACCAACGTGCAGTTTAGGGTCTTGCGGGACCAAACAGTTTAAGGTCATGTGGGACCAGCGTGCAGTTTAGGGTCATGCGAGACCGAACAGTTTAAGGTCATGCGGGACTAGCGTTCAGTTTAGGGTCATTCGGGACCGAACATTTTAAGGTCATGTGGGAGCAACATGAAGTTTAGGGTCATGTGGGACCGAACAATTTAAGGTCATGCGGGACCAGCGTGTCGTTTAGGGTTATGTGGGACCGAACAATTTAAGGTCATGCAGGACCAGTAGGCTCAAGAAAATTATTGCTTGAGGAACTTAACATTGGTGGGAGGAGTTATATGCTCACCATCCATGGTCACCAGGGAGTATACTCCATTGGGGTAAACCTTGTGGACTATGTAAGGTCCTTCCCATTTGGGCTCCAACTTGGGTGGTTTCCTATCTGGGATCATTGGATCCATGAGATCCAATACCAATTCGACTTATAGAAAAGAGCAAAGGTGAACCTTTATGTTGAAGGCTATAGACATATTATTCTGATGCCTTTAAAGATCGTGCAGGGCACGAAGCCTATTCTCGTTAAGCACTTCCAATTCATCTAGACGAATTTTGGCTACCCTATCTGGCGCCTTCTGGTCATAGACCAATGTGCGTAATGAGGGAAGTTGGATCTTGATGGGCAGGATGGCCCCAGCTTCGTACACCAGGGAATATGGGGTCAGCTGGGTGGAATTACGAGTCGTCATCCGATAGGCCCAGAGGATGTTGGGGAGCTTGTCTGGCCAAATATTCTTGTTCTGACCACCCATTTTCTGAAGAATGTTAGAGAGGGTTTTGTTGAATGCCTCGATCTTCCCATTTTCATGCACGTGATAGCGGGAGGTATGGTTTGAATTGATGTTGTACTTGGCATACAATTTCATCAGCTTGGTTGCTCGGAAGTTGGTGCCATTATCGGTGAGGACAACGTGAGGGACACCAAACCGGTGGATGATATTGGAGCTCATGAAGTCAACGATGGAACGGGCCTTGACCTCCTCAAGAGAAACTACTTCTGCCCACTTGGAAAATAAATCTATGGCGGTCAGGATGAACTTACACTGGCGAGCTATCGCCGATGGGTATGGTCCCACGACATTGAGTCCCCACACCACAAATGGCCAAGATTACTTGGTGGAGTGGATATGTTCTGGTGGATAATGCAGGAAGTCGTCATGAATTTGGAACGTATGACATCTCTTGGCGAACTCGATACAATCATGGATCATAGAGGGCCAAAAGTACCCCAGTCTCCGAATTTGTTGGGACAGCTTCGGCCCATCCTCGTGAGCCCCACAGAAACCGGCATGAACCTCATGCATGACCTAAGAAATATCGACTCCTTGTATGTAACAGAGGATAACACCATTAAACCTATGCTTGTAGAGGATCTGCTCAAGACTGGGACCACTTTGGAGGGTAAACTGCAGTGCGCGATGTCATATTTTCTCGTGATCATCCCGATCAGCCGGGAGGCAACCATTTTGGAGGTAATCAACAAAAAGGGCTCTCCAGTTGGTATTTGCTTCAACCATTGCATCCGGAGAATGTAGGGGTCCTGACATGGAGGACCCAGCGGTAAGATGGCTTACTCGTAGGTCGTCATCATCCTCTGGGGTGATGAGGGAAATGACTCTCCGTTGTGCCACATGTATAATTAGATCATCATGATCAGGTTCTGCAAGCGATGTACCCAGGCTGGCCAGGGCATCAGCTTGACCATTCTGAGATCAAGGGACATGAGTAACTTCTGGATGGGATGGAAACCGGGCCATTAGATGGAGGGTGCGCTCAAAAAACAGTACGAGCTCTAGATTTATGACAACATAGCCACCATTGACTTTATTGATGACTAGTTTGGAATCCGCTTTCACATGAAAATGGGGCACATCGATCTCGAGAGCCAGCTCGAGGCCGGTGATAAGAGCCTGATACTTTGGCTCATTGTTGGTGCAGCCTTCTGACAACAGGAATGATTACGGCAGAATGGATTGCGTCGGGGTAATAAATACAATACCTAGGCCCACTCTGTTGAGCCTAGGATCATTGAGTCTCCTGTCGGTGGGGCTCCGGGAGGTTCCATCAAAGTGCATCTTCCAACATGGGATGGCAGGATCTACCGAGAGGATTTCCTCATCGAGAAAATCTAAGTCTAAGGGCTGGTCCGTGGTGGTTGGATGGGTAGTTAAAAAGTCTGCCAATGCCTATCCCTTGATATCTTTCTAAGGAACGAACCTGATGTTGAATTTCTGGAGGACTACCGCCCACTACGCTAGACGCCCGGTCACCATGGGGCGGTTCAGAATGTACTTCAGTGGGTCTACCCAAGACATCAGTTGTACCTCATGGTGTTGTAGGTAGTGTCGCAATTTCTGTACTGCAAATACCAGTGCAAGGTATCTCTTCTCGATAGGGGAGTATCTGGTCTTTGTATTGATGAGCATACGACTGAGGTAGTAGAGACTGTTTTTCATCCCCTCATTGTTCTTCTGGGCAAGAAGGGCACCGAGAGATCGTTCTAGGGAAGTCATGTACAAGATCAGTGGATTTCCAGGGACAGGTGGCATAAATAATGGAGGATGGAGCAGATACTTCTTAATTTCCTCGAACGCGGTCTGGCACTCTTCGTCCCATTCATAGGAAAATACTTTCTTCATGAGTCGGGAAAAGGTCTTACACTTGCTGGCCAGATTCGCAATGAATCGGCGTATGTAGGCTAAGTGGCCTTAGAAACCTCGAAGCTCCCGAATATTTCTCGGGGGAGGCATCTGACTAATGGACTTGATCTTCTCTGGGTCAATCTCGGTGCCTCGGTACCTAACAACAAATCCAAGAAACTTTTCGGACGTTACCCTGAAGACACATTTCAGCGGGTTCATCTTTAGATGGTGGGAACAGAGGAATCCGAACACTTTTTCAAGGTCCTTGAGATGGTCCTGGCACTGGAGAGATTTGACCACCAGATCATCCACATAGCATTCCACCAATGTCCCGAGGATTGGCTTGAATATGTAGTGCATGGCCCATTGATAGGTGGCACCTGCATTCTTCAGGCCGAAGGGCATAACCTGGTAACAGAAAGTACCTTGGGGCGCCCTGAAAGCGGTGGATTCCTCGTCCTCAGGGGACATCCAGATCTGATTATACCCGGAGTAACCTTCCATGAAGGAGAGGGCTTGGAATCCAGCCATAGAATCGATCAATAATTATGTCACTGGAAGGGGAAAATCATCCTTCAGACAGTGATGGTTGAGTTCTTGGAAGTTAATGAAGACTCTGATCTGTCCATTCTTCTTCCTGACTGGCACAATGTTGGCTAGCCACTTGGGGTAATAGACCTCCTTGACAAAGTTGGCTCTGATGATTTTGTCAACTTCGGCCTCGACCATGGCACTGTGAGAAGGGTGTATCTTTCTGGAAGGCTGCTTGAACCCGCGATGAATTTTTGGGAGACTGAGGTGGTAGACGACTACCTGAGAATCTAGTCCTGGCATCTCGTCATAACTCCAGGCGAACACATTACGATGCTGCTTCAAGAAATCCATGTACCACTATTGCTCCTCGAGGGACATGGTAACACTGATCAATGTGGGTCTCAGGTCTGCATTTCTACCTTGGTTCACCTGTACTAGTTCATCAACTGTGGCGGAGACGCCTTCTTCAAAGGTGAGGGGAGTGTCCTCCAAATCCTTTTCATCATATGCGGAGGAGGGATTCCCTACGGGAGGAGCTTTCTATGGGTTGGAAAATCTTGACCGAAGGCTGGTACCAGCCTAGACAACAGTGGAAAACATATCAGGGGATTCACGTGCTGCTGAGACCATAGCAATGAAGGCAGTCGATCCGATCCCATCTGGTATTCGGCCCAATGAGATGCGCTTGATGATATCAAAGCAATAATGGTGCATCGGCTTGAGCCGGTTAATCCTAGACTGACAAAAAAAACATGTATGATGTACTTCCATGGCCATGGGGCAAACACCCCAATACCGTATGGGGGTAGGAGGTTCTGGGATCACCTGAGCCTGGTTTGTGTAGGAGCACGAGGTGATTTTACATCATCTCTTGGACATGGGAATATAACTTCCTCTTGTACCAGAGACAACAAAGCATTTACCCATGTAGGGGGTCATGGAATCCAATCGATGGATCAGGAAGATGTAGGTGTCATCCAGACCTGCCCAGGGGTCAGTTGTGACCATGGCAGGCTCATCCTCACTTGCCATAATCTGCTTATCCTTGCTCTTGTAATAGTTAGCATCCAGATAATACGCTTCACAAGAGTCAAAAGGAGATGCATCACCTTGGAGTATGCCTACTCGACCATTTAGGGAGTACTTTAGGCACTGGTGATATGACAAGGGGACCGCCACATACATATGGATCCATGGTCTGCCCATCACTGCATTGTACGCGGTGTCTTGGGAGATGACCATAAATTCAGTACTGGAAACTAGGACACCGAACTGGGTCTTCAGATGGATCTTTCTGACTGGGGTCTGCTTTGTCCTGTCATATCCTTGGATCCTTAAATTGGAGGGAGTTAGGTCTTCCTCGGATAACCCCATCTTCTACAATGTTCGTTTTGGGATAAGGTTGATCCCGGAGCTAGTGTCAATGAGACAGCAGTGAACCTCCATGCCGTTAAATTGGATGGTGATGTACAGTGGGCGGATGTGCCCCAGTATGGGAGAACCTTCATCCTCTCTTGAGAACGAAATGATGGCCTGACATTTGGCATCCTCGACCGCTTCAGCATGAAAGGCTTCTGTAGCTGCTACCTCAGTTTCAAACTAGATAGGGATTCTTAAAGCCTCATCAAGGGCCTCGCACATATCTAATGACAGGCGATGGGCTTCAAGGATGGAAAGACTCGTTGGGATGCTAGTGAGGTTCTTGATAACATCATACTTCTATGCCAGGTGTGAACTTCTTCTTATAGGAGGCCGCTCTATGATTGGAGGCATGGCAGGCCCTGTCGGCTGGACCGGCGGCTGGCTGGTGCTGGGCATGTCCCGTTGTTCACTAGTTAAAGCCCGAAGAGTCACTTTCGGATGAGGACCGAACGACTGAGATCGTCCTGTAACCGGGAGAGGATGGCTGTGTCCTGGATGAGGTATCTCCACCTGATCCAGTATCACCAACGATGGTGGATGCGATCCTGACGACACCGGATGAAGAGGCTGTGAATGCTAAGCTCTACGCTGGGCCTGCTGTTTGGTCTCAGTGGCTTGCATGAACTAGCCATAGGTGCCAACTGACACACCTCTATGACCTATATGGCCTTGACTCTGCCGACATTGGCATCATCTGGGGACGTTGGGGAGATTCTCCTGGTGCTCCCCCTCATCGGGAGTCATATAGGAGTTTACCAACTCAACAGAATTAACCTAAGTGTACCCTTGACTGTCACTTTAAGAGCCATCCACTACTGGGTGGATTCTGGGCGGGATCCCCATATCAAGGGGCATGAATTCACTGAGAGTGCGAGATTAAGATGGCATTGGTAGAGTGTGTTGCTTTTTCTTGTGTCACTGATGCTTGCTCTTCTGAGAAGAGGCCGTCCGAGATGATGATGTAGAAGTGGTGACCGTAGCTTTTGAAGGCTCCGGCTGATGTAGGCACAGCTGAATGATTCCATGGTCATGAGAAACCATCTTACAAGCCATCCAGTCATCGTACTTCTGGGACCCACGGTTGGAAACCTGTTGTCAGTCGCCTTCGTTGTCGCTACCGCTATATGTCCTTACAAAGATACCCGCCACTTGTGCCGGGGCCGAGCCCAGCCTGACTATGTTGTTATCACCCTGGTTTTGAAGCCAGTCTTTAAACACATATCACTGCTTGAGGGTGTGCCCCAGAATCCAATGATAGGGGCAGTAGTTGGGGCGATCTATAAGATTCGCCTCTTCCGGCCTTCTGCACTCAGGCAAGCGTACAATCCCCTGTTCTAGGGAGCTATGGAAGTAACTGGGGACCTGATTCTCGCTGAACGATTAAGCCCGATTTCTTCTTTCCGGAAAGGGGTCTCTTGGATCCTAGCCATGATGAGGGGCCGGAGGGGCCTATCATGGAGGTGGACCCTGATTGTCCTGCCTGGGCAGTGGCAGCACATTACGTGGGGGTGTTTGCCTATTCTGAGGACGCTGCTGAGCCGGAGGCTGTGCCTGAGGAGGAGGACCTCTATGAGGCTGCAGGGCCAGTACCACTGGTAGTAACTCCAGTTTTCTAGGGTATTCTATTTGGTCCACCGTGGTGGGATCAACTATGGAAGCTCTCCTTGCTGGAATTACAGGGGGAAACAGACGTGCCTGCCTAGCCTGTTGCAGGGCTTCCTTAAGGTTCTAGGACTTGTTGGAGAAGTCTCGGAATCCTCTAGGGTAGTTCTGGGTGATTAGAGAAGGAACCAGTTCTGTCTTGATGTTCCCTACGCACATCGTCATTAATTGCTCCTGAGTCAGTGACATGTCAAGGGAGTATGTAAGCCCCTTATACTAGGTGATAAAGTCCACGACTCGCTCATCGAGCCTTTGTTTTCACTTTAAGAGGTCTGTGATGCTCATTTTCTGGGTTGTATAGCTGAACTGGTTCCTACGAAGGTCCTCCCAACTAGTCACGGATCCGATGGGGAGCTGGCTGTACTAGACGAATATCGGCCCCTCCAGTGTCTGAACAAAACAGCGGAGCTTGGCAGCCTCCTGCTGCGCTGGAGTGCCTTAAATGGGCCCACACCTTGAGTTTAAGTGGGCCAGGTGCTGCAGTGGGTCCCCCGTTCCGTTAAAGGGGGAAAAGTTGGGATTCCCGAAACCTGGAGCTGCTGACATATCAGCCACCCATGCTGGGTATGGCTTTCCATCTGGTGGGATTGCCACCTACCGCGTTTCCAATACCTCAAGGCAAGCTATGAGCACCTCTATGGGATCATCTGGGTGGGGGTCCCTATCTTGATGGGGATCCCTAACCACGAGCATGTTGTCGGGCTCTTCAACACAGTAGATAGGCTCAGCGGCTCGTGAAACGGCTGGTGGAGCGGCCCTTGGGGATACCAGGGGAGCCCTAGCAGGGTTCCTTGGATTGTCGCGCCATTCAGGAGGGTTTGGTGAGACATACCGCACCCTCTTTCCATGAGATCTGGCTTCAGCTTTGTCCGCAGGAGCGGTATGATCAGGGTTTCGCGGGGGCATCTTGTCGAGGGGTTGTTGTTTCTGCTCCTACTGCCCCAGCCTAGGATAACCGTAGTCGGGTCGTCGCTCTGTAATACATTCATCCAAGAGTTTTTCGACCAAATTCTTCTGCTCATCAATTTTTTGGCACAACGTGGCCTTCTCAGAGTCTTCCTTCGTCTTCTGCACTGAGGTGGAGGGGTTGGAGTTCTTGACAGCTACGACATGCTCTTTGCCCTTAATAGCATTCCTGCCAAGTACCAACACCTTAGTGGGCTCAGGGAGACCTAGGAGGTTCCTTTGATGATGAGTAATCCTCACTGATGGGTCCATCTTTGGTGTCACACCCTCAGGGGGTAAGTCTCTATCAAGAAACTCTAGCTCATCTTCCTTTTCCACTATATCGGCCATGTGGACCGTGACCCTCCTGGGGGAATGTCCTCAATATCGCATAGCGAGTCGGGCTACCGTCGGATAGGACTAAAGAGGAAGGCAACATACTGCCCCCAGCCACATATTTGCACGTGGGGGGTAGCCTCCCTGATGATTTTGCGGAGTACCTTGACACTCTGAACACATTGCTGCTGGAGGGCCTCACGACGACCTGGTGACTCGGGGCGCTGGGCCACAGGGAGCGCGACTAGATCGACTAGACAACACTGCTCTCTAATGTCTTTGAAATGAATTTGTCTCCTTGGATAAACCACACGTTGATGATGAAGATAGAAGTGTGTCACCCAGAGGGTGTAGCATAAACACTCAACTTCTTCTGGGGTGAGGGACTCGGGTATGCAGAAATCCCACGCTACTGCGGGCCAGAACTTCTCAGGGTAGCGGTCCACTGCAAGGATGCTCCAAAAGCTTTTCAGCTCAAATTCAGGGTCTGGCCCTTTATTTCCCCACTTTCCAACTGGGGGTGGATGATGAACTGATAGTAGTACTGAGGAAGACCACTGGGACGACAGGTTGGCCGGTGGAGAATATGTTGAATGGGCAGACTGGCCGTCGATTCTCGGGCTATCCTCCGAAGAGTGTAGCAGCCTGGCCACTATGTCACGATAGGAGGGGCTGACAGCTGCCATTCCTGGATCAGGGGCCAGGGCTACTGGTGGTGGGTCGCGTTGCTGTTTGCCCACCATTGGTCCCCAAAATAGCTCTCTGTGATCTCTTGTGGAGGTAGAGTGCACTTCTGGCAACGATGGTGGTGATTGCACGACCGTAACCTGTGGGATCGCCAGATTTTCATCCTCCTGGATAAAACTGCAGAGGGAGGAAGGAATCCTGTGGACCTTGAATTCTAGGAGCACCAGGATGATGCGCCTTGTTCCAGCCCTGACCCTTGACTCAGATGAGCGAGGGGAGGGTTCTCGGGCTGAGTTGTACTCCACTTGAGAGTTTAAGAAGCAGACTAGTTTGATCTCCATCCGGGCCTTCCCAGGATTCTTCTTGTGGCAGCGATGACCCACCTTCCTGCCCCTGGGTGGCTCCTCGGGACAGGTCTGATTCCTAACATGGGGTCCTTCGGCCGCACTAGTGCTGGGACAGAGTGGGTTTTCACCAGAGAAAACCGGGGTGCGAGGAGAACTGGGAAAAATGTTGAAGGGGACATTGGTAGGACCTCCATGAATAATGCGAGAGTAGGAAAAACCTCCGTTGGGACCGCCATGATCATAAGGAGGACCTCCGTGCTTGGTGCGGGTGGGGAGAGGCTGGCCTTCACCCCTCTGGTTACCAGGGTGAGGAGGACCTTCACCAACTACGGAGAGGACGTAGGGAGGATCCCCGTGTTGAAAAGAGATCGGATGTGCAATGTCCCTTCACCGGCGATTGGGAGCAGGAGGAATGACTCCATATCCAGTGTAATGGGCACGGGAGAGGCTTCCGTGCTGAGCATCATTACTATGGGGCAGACCTTCATTCAGATTGGGGATAGCACGGGGCATACCTCTATGTTGAGCCTCATAGTGGGGAAGGCCCACACTCTGTGTGGTAGTGGTACGGGGAGGACCTCCGTACGGGGTGGCATCGTTGCGGCTTGGTTCGCGGCGACCACTGCTCATGCCCATGACCAGAAGTGTTGACCCAGCCTTCTTGTGGGGCGGTTGGGGCCTCGATCCCGGTTGGGCATATAAGTACCCCTGCTCAGTGTGTGTAGGGACCTGATGATATGTGTCGGTGGTGGCTCGGGAAACAGTATCCTTCGACATTGACGCCCCTTGGCAGGATTCCTCCTCAACTCATGCCCAACACTAGCGTCAGTTCGGATGAGCTGGGGCTGGTGGCATAGGTGCATAGCTTACCTGCTTCTCCTCTGGCAAGATTGGGTGGCAGTGCTGATGCGACCGATTGGGAGCCTTTGCTGGGAGCCCCTGGATTGGGACTCTAACCGGGCTGGTCCGGACATCACCTACCTCATCAGCATAAGGCAAGGAGTCGTCAAAGCACTCCGGGGACAGGCTCCCAAAGTGGTTGTATGTCGGGGTGGGGAGTAATGGCTCCCTACACGGCCCTCGGGGGTGGCGTTGACAGCGAGGCGCGGACGCCTCCAAATCTAAGCGGGCTATATCCTGGGTTGGGATTATGCCCTCCTCCTCATAACGACATACAAGATCGTTAATTACCCTTAATTGGATAACTTTTGATGGGGAGATGGGGTGTGGGCGCCCCACAGTCATGGATTCCGAGGCCATTACGGAAGTAGTGAAGCCACACTGAGCAGCTTTGCTAGCATTTCCCCTACCCCTGTGTAGATGGGCGGGTGGTGATCGCATTCCTGTGGAAGAAACCTGATTCTTGAGAAGCAGAGAGATGAACTCGTTAGTACTAAAAGAAAAAGGAATCAACGACCAATGCCCCAGTGCCATCCCCTCTTCTGTGACTAGTAAGAGGGATCCATGCTGACAACGTCACATAACGGAATGTCCAATGTTCTACTGCCCCATCTTCTGGTGAGTTTCACGCGAGGCCCGCTATTTTCTTGGTGGGACCTGGAGCCGGATAGCTGGATCCAGTGACATGTCAATCCATTGATGCCCCGAGCAATACTAATCTCCATATTGAGGAGAATAATTTCACATCAGGATCACCATTTCTGTTTCTGATGCTTTCTTCGGGGTGTGCACGTCCGTCTCATTTGGGGACGAGAGACGCAACTTTTTTGGTTGCCCTGCATTCCCACTTTACAAATGCGGGTGACATCCACTCTTTATTCAAGGGCGTCTGCTCCTTGATCGAAATAGGATGATGGGATGTCAGTTCTTCCTTCCGGGGATTCCTCCTTAGAACTCGTCACCTAGTCCGAGTCTCCCTCATAGACTTAAGACGTTGTTCATGAAACTCTTCTTGGAGCCATATCTTCATGGACACCAGTTAATTATGTTACTTCTGTCAAGACATTCCAAGGGGTCCAGTCAGGGCAGAAACCTTCGGTTAGGGAAGTAGTCATGTTGGGCATCACTGGCATGTCTGGACGCTGGGGATTGGTGTGTCTGTCTTCTGTCCCTTATTATAGGGATTCTCAAGGGAATGAAATCCTGAGGCATCCCACATCGAACGTGGGGAATTTTATTCTATGGGCATGTATCTGAGGTTTTCCTCAGCTTCCTATGTTTAACATAGGGTATTCCGCAAGTTTAACGTCCAGTAGAGACAGATCGGGCTGATCAGAACACTGACTAGAGTGGATCATATGGAGGAACTCCCTGGAGGGAACACCACCATTGGGGATATCACGAGGTTGGATTCCCGAAAGCTGTTAGTTGGAATGGGGAATGGGGTGGCAAGATCCCACTAGGATGTGGCGGCCTGGGTAATAATCAGGATGGCTGGTGGAAGGTTCTGTGGAAGGGATGGTGAATGGGATGACACCATCATGAGGATGATGATGGTTTTGGGATTGAGCCTTGAAAAGGCTTCCTACGTATCCCCATGGTAGGGAATCAAAGTCCACATAGTTCATCTGATGACGACTTACCGTCGATTGTGGTTTTCAACGGCTTACTTCTGGATGAGGTCACAACGACTTACCGCAGCAATGAAAACATCTTACTGCTGAATGGAGTGACAATAGCTTACCATTGAATGGAGTTCCATAGTTAGATGTCGTGCGAGATGGGGGTAAACCGATGTAAAGGGGGTCGGAACCACTAGGTGTTGGGATTGAACCTCATGGAGGCTTCCTACGTACCTCACCTTGGCAAGGATCAAAGACCACATAGTTCAGGTGGTGGCATGGGAATTACACTCTAGGCTGACCAGGGTGTTGGTGGACCAACGTGAATGGGGTCGGAACGACTAGGTGGTAGTGGGATTGAACCTCAGGGAGGCTTCCTACATACCATGCCTTGACATGGATCAAAGACCACATAGTTCAGGTAGGGGCGTGTCAGTGAACCGACGTGAAGATGGACCTGGGGTCCGATGGGTGTTGGGCTTGAACCTCAGGGAAGATTCCTACGTACCATGCCTTGACATGGATCAAAGTCCTCGTAGTTATGGTAGGAGCATGTTGACGAACCAACGTGAAGATGGAACTGGGGTCCGATGGGTTTTTGGCTAGAACCTCAGCGAGGCTTCCTATGTACTATGCCTTGACATGGATCAAAGTCCTCATAGTTCGGGAGTTGGGGTGGTGTGGGGCTTACACTCTAGGCTGCCCAAGGTGTTGGTGTTAGGGTCGTTGCTTACTATAATCCCACATGATTCATTCTTGGTGTGAGAAACAAGAGGCAGTAGAGACTTGACGATCACATCGCGAAAGGTGCGTCTGTGGGATGTAGATTGGGGTTTACGCATGGAGTGGCCCCGAGAGAGAGAGATTGGGACTTACTCCAGGATAGAGGCCCATGGTGACAAAGCACAAAGGGAGAGGGATTTGGTACCAAGGAAAGGATAAGAACCATTTCCCACCACGCCCTTCACTGGCCCTGGGGACTGAAGATGAAAGGAGGAGCAGGGATGCTTCCTCTAGCAAGAAAAGCTAGGGGCTTATGCCAAGGTGGCTACCCTTTCCCCATGGACAAACGCCACTCTGGTAAGGAGGATATCATCCCCTGTGAGGGGTGATCCCATCCCCGTGGAGATGAGTGGGTGTGGATAATGTCCAAGGTGGAGGGCCCTGCGTGTGAGGCACGGGGAAAGGTCATAGTTTAACATCATGTGCTGAGGAATAGGGTGCTTGGCAGTTTAACGTCCTGCAGGTCGGACGAGGTGGGTTTGCTCGGCACCCCTAAGGCTTAAAAAACTAGTACCCTCTACTCCTTGGTGCAGAGATGGGACAGGCAAAGCCATGGTGAGGAGGTGTCATGGAGCGAACCATCAAGGGGCCCACATTAGCATGGCTATGCGAAGAAGCAATAGCCATTAGCGTGCCTATGAGAAGAAGCATGAGGCGAAGCAAAACAACAGGTAGTGTTGTCCAGGGGAATCTGAAATCACATTGTACAAACCTGTAGGGTCTCATGGGAAAAGGGATTGCCAAGCAGAGGAGTTCATAGGCAGGGGCATTGTGAAGCTCTGTTGTTCTGCCTGGCGGAGGGCACTGGCGAAGGGGCGTGCTTCATGAAGTGGGGTGCCTTAGCCTAAGAATAGGGAAAAGGTGAATATGGGAGGTGCTTCGCGAAGTGGAAAGGCATTCACGGAGCACTAACTCATGGAGCAAAGGTGGATCATGAAGAAAGGTGTCATGAAGTAATGTGCTTCACGAAATACAGTGACCCTGCCTTAGCATGGGGATCGTGTGTACATGGAGGGTGTTTCACGAAGCATAAATGCTTTACGATGACCCGGTCCCCTTGAGGATCCCCTTCCATCGCGAAATACCTTAGGCTTCGTGAAAGGAATCCCTCTCAGAAGAGGGGATCAAAACAAGACAAGGGGGAGGCACTTCACGGAGCATAAGTACCTCACACAGCTCATGGTTCACAGAGCAGAAGGATGCTTCGTGATTCGGAAGCTGGGAAGTCAAAAGGTCCAATTGTTCATCCTTTGAGCTCAGGGGGAGCCCGATATTTATAGGCAATAGGTGCTGAAAAGCGGAGCTTACGCGGCGCGAAGAGGGTCTTGGTTGCTTCATGGCGGGTCGTGAATGTCAAATGCGGTCGCGGAGCATCCCACCTCCTTTTTTCGTAGTGGGCTCGCAGACATCAAATGCATTCATGGAGCGGCATGCCTCTTTGCTTCATGGCGGGTTTGTGAATGTGAAATGCATTCATGGAGGAGCCTGCCTCTTTGCTTTGCATCAGGTTCGCGAATGTCAAATGAGTTCGTGGAGCAGTCCGCCTCCTTGCTTCGCGGTGGGTTCACGAATGACAAATGTGTTCATGGAGCGGCCCACCTTCTTGCTTCGTGGCGGCCGCGGTGCTGGGGGGGGGACCCTCCGTGAATTAGCTTCACGAGGCAGTCAATGGGGCCTTCTTTTGGGTTTCTTATCTATCCCAAATTTTGGCACCAACAGAAGTACTGCTGGATTTTAAATAGTAGATAAATTATACTGAAAAATGTAATTTTTTTATTTTTATTTTGTTTTGTTTATATATATATATAAACAAAACAAAACAAAAAATATTTTTTTTTATTTTTTTTGGTTTTAATAGAAAGGGGGCATCTCTGATGCCACCTTTAGGGCATATTTTTGAAAATATTTTTAACCCAGCCATTTTATAAAAAATATTTTTTAAAAAACCTTATTTTAAAAAAACTCCTTAATTAATGTAGGGATTTCACTGATATTGGTTAAGTGAAAAGAGAGGTACAAAATTGGAAAAATATTTTGTTTTCATACTGATTTCTATTGGCTTGGTCCCATTATAAAATATAAATAATTTTTTAATTAGTTTGTAAAATTATCTTAGGGTGAGTATTATGTGTTTTTTCACAAAAATGAATTATGGTTTAATAGTTGAAAATAATACATTCTTTTATATTGTAAATTTTATGTCATCATCATGATATAAATGTGAAAAATATAATAAACCATTCTAAAAACATACAATTCAATTAGTGAATAACATAATTCATTTAAAAAAATGTAATTAATATAAAAAACTCTATATCAATTTTCAAATTCTATGTTATGTTTTATTCAAGTAGAAAACTATATTTTATTCCTTTCTGATGGATAATATAAATATTTTTATTATGAAAAAGAAATGTGGGTACATGGATAAGAAAAATATAGCATCACGGGGGATGGGTGTTTTCATGCCTGAGAGAATGACCGTAAATAAAATAATTACAGCCCCTTGGAAGATAGAAAACACTCAAATAGATAATCAACTCTTACTCTTGTAAACCTTTAGAGGATAGGCAATCCATAAAAAAAATACTCTCCAATAATTCAGCCCCCTTTCTCAGTGGAGGAAATTGATCCTACTAGGAACATCAGGTGTATACAATAACTCTTGACATATGATATCATGAATATTTTTATGTTCATGGTATTTATGTTCCTTATTATTTTCTTTCATTCAAATTGTTTTTTGTTTTAGAAATTTTTAAAGTTTTTTTCTTTAAAAACATTGTTTTAATGTTTTTAAATACTTTTAACTAAACTCTTTCTCTACATTCTTTATATTATTTCAATTTTTTTGTAAGTATAAATGATTTCATAAAGTTATTTTCAATGATCATTGAACTTATTTTACAAGTTTTTTAAGGAAACTTCTTAATGTTTTCCTCATGGTTAACTTCTGACTCTCTTTATAAAAGTTTAAAAAGAATGTTTATTTTTAACGTTTACAACAAGAACTGATTTTCACACCACCATGACTATTCTTTTATTTTATGATTATTTTATAATTTTCCATGGTTATTTTAAAAGAAAATATTTTTCCAAATATTATGGGTTTTTTATAAAATATTATTAAAATAAAATGATATTTTCCCATTTTCAAAGAAATTTATTAAATGTTCTTTTAAATTTATTTTCATCTGTGGCAATATCCTTTATTTTTTTCTTATGCTTCCATAGATATATGTTCCAAATACCATCCTTATTATTTTTATGAATGTATTATGATTTTTAATGGGATTTTCATAGAATTTGTTTCTTTTCCACATGTTAATCAAGATAAAAAGGAATGATAGTTGTTCTTAAGGGTGTTATATTAAAAAGTAAAAGATTTTAAATTTTTTGTTCATTATATGGTACTTGGAAATATGTATGGATAATTTATGGGTGGTTTTTCTATAAATCAAGGATAGGTGGGTCCTTCATATCCCTCCAATACATTGATTAATTCAATTAAGTAAACTGTTATAAGTTACTCCTAAGACATGATAGATTTAACTATTGTAAGTTACTTCTAGGAGATGAAAAACTTTTCTAAATATGAGTAGCTCATAATAGATGATGAACTTAACTACTATAAATTTATCCTAAGAGTATGTTGAAATTATCCTATTTAATAGATTCTATGATAAATGTTTGATGTTCCAAGGTACCTACAGAGTTTTTCAATGCATGATATGAGTTTTAATGGATCCTTTGATTAAGGATTACTTTCACATGGATCATTATTGTTGAATTATATGACTCTTGTATTATGTTAAATATTTATTCCATGTCTCGTGATTTATGATCAACATTTTGATGGGTATGGATTCTTTTATTTTATGCTTGTGCACTTTGATTATTTCATTATACCCTTATTCTCATCTTATGTCCATTGATTGCATTCAATTATTAATGTTTATGTTTACCCTTACTGAGCTTTTGAGCTCACCATTCTTGTTTTTTCCATTTCCCCATGTTAAGAATATTTATGTTAAATGAATTATGTCAATAAAGGTTTTATGTGTGAATAATTTTATGGGATATGTTTAAGACTTATTATGAAATAAGAAAAGTTGGGTATAGTAATGAAAATGATCACTTAAAGACATGGGTATTTTTATATAAGAGTTTTTCAGAATTCTCTAAAACTATAAACCTTGAAGGTCCTTAGGTATATAAGTAATATGATATTTTTATTTGATGTTGTTTGTTTTGGATGACTAAAATTGGGAACATTTATCGATATCAAAGCCAGAAATGTAAATATTATATTTTTAGAACCAAATCTGGTATTTCAGGTTTGGGGATATTATAGTTGGTATAAAAGTAGGTTTTTGATAACTTTAGAGAATATGAAGATTCCTTGTGAGGTTAACTTAAGAGTTATAGATATTATCATGGATTTATAAGTTTATGATTGGTCATATGTTCAATAGAGAAAATTATTTTTTAATTTCATATGTGATTACAACTTAAGGTGATTTGAACATCTTACCAGGTTTTAGGAAGGATACTCTATTGAGGTAGTTAATATCATTAGATATTGGGTTAACCTTGATAGCTAAAAATTGATTTTGTTACAAGGTAATTTTTTATTGTATAAACTAAGTCAGTTACTCATGTATCATATTTTTCTTTTAGTTTTGTGTATTTATTGAGTTGATTTCTTGTTTATTTGATATGGATTGTTTGTTTTTTTATATTTGTAAAAAGGTTTACTTCATTATGCCTAGATCTCTAACATATAGAGTGGTCATTAAAAACCTCTAGGTGGAAGCTTCTTTTTTAATATTCTTCTTTTGGGTGAAATTATTCCCATCAATTATTCTTTGAGGCTATATTGTTTGTCGCTAGTGTAAGGGGATCTGGAACACCCCTTGTGTATATCACAAGGTGACTTGGGTGCCCTGATCAGAGGTGGCCCTGATTTTTTTCAAGACTATATCTATAATTTAATAATAATAAATTACGTGTGATAATAATCATAATAAATGTAATAAATAACTTCCAATTTAATAATCTAAAACATGCTTACAAAAAACACTTTCTAATTTAAAGATATTTTATGGAATATTTTGAACTACTCCACTACCTTACATCTATAATGAGATTTATAATATACATTAAAACCTTATGAGTTTATGGAAACATTGAAAAGTCCCCATAAACCATTACCATTTAATTATAGAAGATTTCGAATCCTGGAAGAAATGACTTCAAAATATTAGAAACATAAAAGATAAAACAAATAAATGAATAATACATGATAATATATTAATAAAATGGAATATTAAAGATGAAATAAACATATATAAGGTTCCTAAGGATGAAATTAAAAAATATAATTTAATTATTCATGAGGTTAGAGGACATATGAAGCAGACTGGTGCATGAGGTAAGGGTTTATTTCTAAATCAAAAATCATTTCAATTATTATTCATTAATACCCTATCCTTTTTTTTTCTCATATCCAGGATATTGAATATATTCGTTATTGTTTTCCATTAATTTTTGATTTATTTATGATCTATTTCCTTTTAACTCTCATGTATTTTTTTATACATCATTTTTCATAAGGAGTTTTTCCTACTTTTTGATTCTTGCGGATATTTTCTCTATCACCCTTCACCCCCTATATCCCTTTTTAACTATTCATAACATGATTCTATTATTTTATTGAAAATTTCATCTTGTACATTACTAGAGGATAGTCTTAAAAAATGCCTCCATTCAATTTTTTTCCTTATGATAAAACCTAAGAAGTTTATAGAAGAATATTTTCTCATATCAATATTCCTCTCCATGATTCGTCAACATTAACCTTTTTTTAAAATTTTCCAATTATTGGATATTTAATTATTTAAAAAATGTTTTAAAAGAATTTTTATTCCCTTTTGATATGATTTCTAAAAGTGGATTATTGCACTAATTTTATAATAAAGTTTCCCAAAAAAATAGAGTGTCTTTTCAGTATTTCTCATTCATTTTCCACTCTATTGATACTAAGATTATTCTTCAAAGACATTATTTATATTGTATGTTCTATTGATTTTTTATTTTATGAAATATCATTCTTTGTAAAATAAATAAAAAATTTTAGTTCTTACTTGAAAATGACATTTGATATATTTATTTCTAAATTGTATAAAAAATAAACAATTGTTTTCTTAAAAAATATATAATTTCTTATATTTCACTAAAACAAATTTCCGCTAGACTAATACTATTTTTTATTCAACTATTTTGATATTTTATTACATTTTATTTTCTCAATTGATAATTTTTTTATCAGAGAATTCATTGCCAAAATAATCTTCTAATCTGTTATAAAAGTTACTATATATATGGTTTTTAAAAAAATCTATAATTTCATGATGTTGTTTTTTATGTTATTATATTTTTCATCATGACCACTTATTTTGAATTCAATCTATTATTCAGTTAAACATTCCATCTTTTCCATGATCACATATCTAACTTGTTTATGATCTATTTTTAATACCTATATGTCACAATGATAATGTTTTTCCACTTACTGAGCATTTAAGAACACCCTTATCATTTGTTTCTATATTTCCCCATGTAATAATAATTTACAATTAACTTTTTATCAAATTATATGGGGACTATGATGAATAATTTCAAAAAATAGTTATAGTTTGATGATGTAAAATGTACCCAGTTCCAAAGGAAATCAAACTTTTGATTGTTGGTGTTTTTTAAGCTTCATGTTATTTGTAAAATGCATCTATATTTCACACCAAAATCAGAAGTGTGGACCTAGGGAACTTTAGTTCATATCAGTATAATGTTTGGATATTTATGGAAATTATGATGAAATACAATTCAAGTATAAATCGTTATATTGATAACCATTATCTATAGAGTACTAAGTTCAATATAACTTGTATTAACCTATATGGAATGAAATTTTTATACTTATATGTCGAGACATATTATGATATTATCATAGTTATCATTTAAGATAACATTTGTGGTTTGTGTCATGGTTTCTAAAAATTTTAGAGAGTGAGGATAAATGTTTATCAAAGCGTTAAATTTTTGAAAAAGAAATTTCATTAAGGAGGTTAGAATATAACATCCCAAATTTTCAATTAAATTTTTATAAAATTTCTCCCTCAAAATTATACATGTAAATACTAAGTTCATTTAGTTTTTTAATGATACAAACCTATAATATTTATTCATAATTATTAAATAATATTTTGTAATTAAATTTAAGAAATAATAAAAATTCATTATCTCTTATCCTAAAAGAATGATTTTATGACTCATCATGAAATTAATATTGTATCCATTAATAACCTTATAATGAATAATAAAAAAATGTTAATTCATGTATAAAAATGGTATAGTCTATATAACATCTAAAATAGTTTATAAAATCTATTTTATAGAATTCATTATCACTTTTACTTATTAGGTATTATTTGATAACTATACACACTTATTTATTGTTATATATTAATACGATTATTATAAAAGTAAATTATTAATGGTAATGTAATTGTTAACATATTATTATACTTGTTTTATTAGTTTTATAATAGTATCATATAACCATATAAGGTGACATAATAATTTTTAGTGTTGCATGACATTTAATGTGCATTATAAGAAAATAATATCTGGTTATATAATATTTTTAAGTGTAAAACCAAATTTCTAAATAATTTTTAAATCACATAATATTTCAAATAAGGTTTAAATTTTCATCATCATATTCTACGTACATGCTTTTATAATTTGAAATTTTTCTTTTAAAATTGTATGTATTGGATTTTACACTGAAATAATGTTTTGAACTATCTATTATTTTCATTTAAAATTTAATTGCTCATATATAAATATTTTTTATATTATCATAAAATGGACATTAAATTTTGATAAGGGTATCATTAGTGAACTAAAATTATCATTTTTGTCAAATTTTAACCATAATATATAATGTTCACATTACAAAAACCATTATTGTAAATATTTATTGAAATTATAAATTTATTCTAATTAAAATATGAATTTTATTAAAGATAAATATTTTTTGTAATCAGTTTGTAAAAAATTATCTTTGGATGAGTATTATGTTTTTTTTCAAAAAAATCAATTATGGTTTAACAGTTGAAAATAATCCATTCTTTTATATTGTCAATTTTATGTCATCATCATGATATAAATGAGAAATAAAAATAATAAACCATTCTAAAAAACTTACAATTCAATTAGTGACTAACATAATTCATTTAGAAATAATGTAATTAGTAAGAAATCCTATATATCAATTTTCAAATTCTATGTTATGTTTTATTCAAATAGAAAACTGTATTTTATTCCTTTCCGACTGAAAATATGAATCTTTTTATTATAAAAAATAAATTTGAGTACAAGGATTAGGAAAATGTAGCATCATGGGGGGGGGGGTGGAAGTGGCCAAGCCTAAAAGAATCACAACAAATAAAATAATTACAGTCCCTTGGAAGAGAGATAACACTCAAATAGATAGTCAACTCTTACTCTTGTAAACCTTTATAGGATAGGAAATCCACTTCAAATTTTCCCTCACACCATATGTGAAGAATCAACACTCCATATTGTATCATGTATTTGAAGGCTCTAAAAGTATAGGCTATACTTCAGTGGAAAGGAATGAGACTCGACATATACAGAATCATAGAATCCCTAAAATCTTGAATGAAACCACCTCCATGCATGATGCCTGAATACTAGAGTCATCCGAGTTGATCTTGATTCCTTGGGAAGGTTATTTCTAGTGCACCCAATGTCCTAGTATTTTTCTAGTCCTTGAAGTGTTTCAGGAATTAGTGAGGGGAAGCTAACTCTTCATGAATGAAGGGATGTCACATATATCAGTAATTGAAAAGAGAGCGATAAAAGTAGAAAAATATTTTTCTTTAAACCATTGCATTGAATTTCTTCTTTCATTGATAAAGAAGACCATATCATTTGTGATGAATAAGTGGGAGATTCTAATAAACCCATACTAGGCATTGAAAGGATTCACCCTTACATTTTTAATTTCATAGATCATGTTCTTTCTAAGAAAATCGTGATTCATGATATATAAGATTGGTGAGAGAGGGTCTCCTTGGAGAAGACATAAGGCATACTTAAAAACCCCAAACCTCCTCCCCAAAAGAGAGATAAAAAACTAGGGTGAAGATAAGCAGCAAACAAGAAGGTTGCAGACCAATATTGAAAATTCACACCGCCTAAGAAATTTTAGGGTGAATTTTCATTCCATTATATTATAGTCTTTCTACATAACAATCTTGACTATGGCATTGGATCCAACCACTTTCCTATCAATGTCCGCTAACATTTCTTGACTGAGGCCAATCGCCCCTAGATACTCCCGCCCTTGAGAAACCCATGATGTTCATATGAAATTTGACGAGCTAGGAGCTTTGATAGTCTCTTGTTGAGAATTATTTCCATAACCTTGTAGGAGAAATTACAGACTTATGTGTGAAAATTCGCTGATAGTGTTGGGATGGTTCATCTTGTAAATAAGAACAAGAACCATGGAAGTAGTAACATGGGGAAGAAGACCACACTTGAAATAAATTTTAACATCCTATATTAGGTATTGCTTGATTCATTTACAAGATGAAATATATAAGGATCCAAGGAATCCATTAGGGCCTGGTGTGCTATCTGGATTAAGTCTTTTAACAGCATCAAATATTTCATCCCCCTTAGGGTTGGATTTGAAGGAATCATTATTGTAGTCCTCCAATGTGAGGGGAATTTTATTAACAAAATGATTATCTTATTCATTTTGTGGGTATACATATCTTACTCTATGACGAGGGTCGGCTAAAAGATCCTTGAAGCATGAGGATCCCTAAGGAAAAATGGATTAAATTTCCTTCCAACAAACCATCTTTTAACAAAGTGTATTAATTTATTGGATAAAAGTAAGAAAATATATTCATCCCATTGATTCTGAATTATTCCATTAAGCTGATTGATCACAGCCTAAATATCTTCCAACAACAGTATGCGATATGGTTGTGTATTTCTCCATTATAAAATGGTTTCCGTTAGTATTCACAGTTTGTTATAGAAGTAAACCTATGCATACCCTTAGGATGGATAATTACACATGTTTCATGAAAGTTTCATCCTTAATCCATCCATTGAAGAAGTGGAAGTTATGAATAGGATATAGAGAACCTTGGATCTGGAGCAGCACTGGAGAATGATCGGATAAGGACTGATCCAAGTGGGAGACAGTCGTGTGTGAGAAATCTGTTACTATATGCATGTTATTCAAGAACCTGTGAACCTAACTCTATATTTTTCTACCTCATCTCTTGTAGTTACACCACATAATGCCCAGATCCGTTGGATTACTAAAGAGAAGAATCCTCTGAAATCATACATATCCTTGCTCGAGTAAACACCCCCTTTCTTTTTAGATTGATTTGTTGCAGAAATGTTGGGAGTCACAAAAAAAGAGATTCGCAGATGAAAAAAAAGACAAAAACAAAAGAAGATGATGAATACAGACATAGTGATTTACGTGGTTCGGAAAAAATCCCTATGTCTACAAAGGGGAAGAATCACTTCACTATAATTTAGGAGCACAATTACAGAGAGGTTTTAGAGTTTGATACACACAAAAACCCTAACATGGATAAGATAATAAAGAACAAGAAACATTATGCCACCAACTGCACAGTAATTATACTATGCTGTAGTGAATGGTGGTTGGATGTCCGCACTACTGTATTGTTGCAACCACTGAATTCCAAGCTACTACAACGGTTGGTGGCTAGAAGTCCATGGAACTACAGTAATGTTGTCTCTATAGTGTGAGATGCTATGAGAGGCGGATCAACTTCCACCAAACCTACTTTGACACCTTTTATTTTTTAAGGACTCCCTATTCCTTCTCTGTTAGTTGGCTCACTCCCTTATTTAACTTCTACCTCTACTCCTGTGTCTCCTCCTGATGTTGCTGCCAAGGGAAAAGAGAAGACAACCAGTGCTGAAGAAAAGTGAACACTATCTTTTGATAGGGATATTTTTTATTTTTGTTGCACTGCTTGTAATGACACATATTTCTCCATATAATACATTGTGAACTCTTATTATCTATTTTATTATTTACTTTTGTATTCTTTTTTATAATCCCAAAAGGGGGAGAACAAAACACTAAGAACATATATGATTTGTGATCATCGAAAAGAGAGAGATTGTTGGACTCCTCATATTTTAATTATGTTTTAATGATAAAAAATTTATACTTTATAAGAGATTGTTGGAATCCTCATGTTCTAATCATGTTTTAATGATCACAAATTGTTAATCCTGTTTAATTTATCTCATATCATGTGTAGATATTCTTGGTTTCTTTATGTTTCAAATAAATTTTCTCAAGATCTTACTTTCTATAAATCATGTTTGATTAGTGTGAAAAACATTAAACTTTGGTATATAATGATTTATTTTATGAATGGTTAAATCTAATTCATTTGGTGAATATTACTGCTTAAGTCTATATATATATTTGGATAAGTATGAGAAACTGTGAGTCTGCCACCAGTTCTGGTTTTCGAGCAAAGGAACCAGACACTGTGACCCAGACACTGTGACCCAAACACCATGACCCAAACACCATGACCCTGACACTATGACACAGACACCGTGACCCAGACATCGTGACAAAACACCGTGACCAGACACCATGACCAGACACCATAACTAGTTTCATATCTCATGAAGTCCGTGACACTAGTTCCTTTCTAAGAAATTGTTTTAAGTTTATCAAAGGATAAGACACCGTGGTCCTAACACCGCATTTGTGCTACCGGTTCCTGATATCAATACAATTATTTCATAATGACTGTCTCATCGTTCAAAGGCAAAGAAGAAGATACCGTTTTGTGGTGATACTATTTCCAAGTGACACCGTTTCTAGGAAGTCTGTGACATCACTCTTTAATCTATTTTTTTGTTTTCAATTTAATTTCTAACAGTCATATTTGAGTATTTTAAATGAACTAACATAATTAATTTTTTTTATAGGCATGTCACATGATAGTACGAGGTACGAGGTGCAGGATACATGCATCCTGTCAGCTCCAACACATGCACTCCATGAATAAAAAGAAAAGTGTAGCCCTGAAACACCAGATGAGTAGAAGTGTGTAGTAGCAGCGTGATCATTCTTGAAAAGTGCACTGACACATGCAACAATATACATCGGAAGAACACACAAAGCATTCTCGAATCAAAAATATGGAATACCACAGCTCAAAGTCAAAACATCTTCGCAATACCAACTCCACAAAGAATATGAGATAGATATAACTAGAAACCAGAGCACCAGACTTGCGATACTCTGTTTCTTGCAAGAGGAATTGATACTTGCATATGATTCATCTTAGAAGTCCAAAGCTGCATAGAATAACACTCAGAGCACTTCTAAGCTTATCTCATCATCTTTGCTCTGTTATGTATTTTTTTAGCTTTCGATCAATGTGTGTGTGTTGTATTAAAAACACACACTGCCTCCTGCACTAAACTGAAGGATACAAGATATCCTTCCTCTCATACCTTTTTACACTTTTTTACTCCCATAGATAAGTGTGGAAAAGGTCCTTGTGTGACCTGATTGTTTTTACCCACGAAGAATTGTATAAGAGGTCATGTGACCTGGATAGTCCTGTGCACTGTTGTTTACCCTTATCGAGGGTGTGGATTAAGTTTATTAATATAAACTTCTTGGTGGAAGTTGATCACCAAGTGGAGTGGATTAGGTCTCGACTTGAGACTGAACCACTTTTTTTATCCACTGTGTTGTTTCATTTAGTCTTTCTCTGTTTTACTGTATAATTTAGAAATCACTAGATTTACTTTGATAGTTAATCTTATATAGAAGTTATAATTTTTTTCCTTATTAGAATAGCTTCAAAAGTAATATAAATAACTCATATTGAGATTACTGAGAATTAATCAATCTTATGAGAAGATATTTGAATATTCAAACTTTCATAACTGTATTACCTTGATTAATTGGGTTGTATTCAATTTTATTAGGGAACCTATTTAAGAAAAAAAATTACCGAAATTTTTATAGATTTTCAATCCCCCCCCCCTCTTGAGTACTCTACTCCAACCAATATTTTTTAATAACATTCATAGGTTCAAACCTTTTTTTATTAGTTTTTAAAGGTTTAACTTTAAAAAAATCGGAAATGAATACCTCATTGTCAACATGTTTTTTTATAAGATGTGATGACCATACAACGAATGTTTCAACAGCTCAGTTGACTGTATGAATATCATCATCATCAAGTGGAATAGTTAGCTCATCGCTCAACTCATGAGCTATGCTAATCACCACCCTCACGTAACCTATTGGAAGTGGTATATTGTGTAGATTTTTGTCTTGGATATTGAATACTGTAGCCCTTGATACAAGTTTATGGGTCAGTATTGATAGATATAAATCATATTCATTTTCACCCTGTAGAATATCAGTACATGAAATGTATCATTGTAGGTTTGATTTACATTTCATAGAAACAATTATTATATTATTGATTACCATGACTAAAAGATATCTTTGAGGGGAATGGCTTACCTAAAAGCTGGTGGGGGTGGGGTGGGATCTGCATGCAATGGTTGTTATTAAATTTTTTTTATCTTTGTTTCCCCCCATAAACTTTTCTAGTACATATCTCTATTGTTGGAATTATTATTTAAGGGTAGATAGTATTTATTTTATCTGTTTCATTTTTTATCTTTATCCTACTCTTGTTTTTTTTCTCAAAATATGTTTGGGGTGTCACCCCAAAACCCACACCTCTGACGTGACCATACTATTCCGACTAATTCAAGGCCACCGATAGTAGGTGTTCATCTAGTATAGGTGTTGTTGATTCCTACAACTATGTTAGATATAAAATATAGGAAATTAATTCATCATTGTTATGTAATAGCGATTTAAAGCTAAACAAATTTTTATTATGCCATATGTACACATGTTTCCCACACTTTTTATGTGTTTTCATCTATTAAAATCCAATATTTATTTACACATGCCTCCTTCCATAGAACATGGCATAGGATAGAAGTGGATTTGGATTTAGAGTCATCAATCTACATATAAACTGAGGAACATAATTATATCGTTGTTTCATGTCACATAAAATAATTACGGTAGATTTAAAATACATTCCATTTTTTTCAAGTGAAGTGTACCCCATCCTTACTTTATGGTAGGGGTATGTTGGTTTTTCTGCCCGTTCCTTATTTTCAGCACTTAGTTTTTGTTTCATAAATAAAATAAAATTCAATTAAAGTGATGAATACATGTATCATCAAATAATGTATTACTAGCCGCAATATACTTGAAAATACACATCCACACAATGGCTAGTAAATGAATCTCATGCTTCTTGGGTTATTAGGTGTGCATACATAAGGGGTGGGTACAAGTTTATTTTCCCTTCATCATCTTTAAGATAATGTCTCATTAGAATTGTGTGAAAGATTATGTGAATTCTTACAGCAAGCATTAATACATATTTATTGTGGGAGTCATCTATTATAAATGAACTCTACAAGGGATGATGAAGTGTAAATAAATGTTTCATAATTTTATTTTTTAGTAGAATAAAGAAATTATAGCATAATTTTATTGAAATTTATTCCCACATCAATGTCTTAATCATGGGAACAACATGGTGCCATGAATCTACATCAATAGACACACATTGTCGAGTGACCATTCCAATATAACTACTAAAAATGAACTCTTGGGGGTTAACATGTTAGCCCCGTTCATTCCATACAACCTCTTATTTTATGCCTTTGATTTTCTCCTTAATGATTTTTGCTAACACCATCAAACTACAACGCTCCTATTTTTCTATTTTGTCGATCCTTCATCACCTACCATTTCCTTGGATTCAAAATCATTAGTATGTTGTTCCTCTATAAAGGTAGAATCATAATGTGTAAATGGATGTTGTACCTTTTCACTGGGAGTAGAAACAGGTTAAGAAACCTATTGTTCCTTGGGATTTAGAGCACTAGCACGTGCAGAAGGTCATTGTTCCTCTGCACTGTGAGCAGTAACAGGTTGAGAGACCTGTTGTTCCTCAGGATTGGGAGCACCAAAACATGCAAAAGTAATTATCTATAGAAGTGTTTTAACATTTAATTTATATTACATAAATGTAGCAGAGAAAAAATATTAACATGAGGTAACACAATGTATATTACAAAAAAAATATAACCTAATTATTGAACTCTTTTTTTAAATGATGAAGGGATTTGACTCCACTATTGACTATCCAAATCCCTTTATTGTGGTATCCTCTAACACAAAAAATTCTATCTACATTGGGACCACTGTGAAATGATTGTGATGTCTCAATGAAAGGGTCAAACACAATTGAATTTTCATGTGACCCTTTTGTGGTTTTGGTTGATAACAGAACAATTGAATACTTTCAGTTTGCAAGATCTGGAATATAAAATACTTGTACTACCTATGATTCCAATAAAAATGGTTCATCTTTGTACCCTTACTGAAATTAACTTTTACAAATCTCAATTCATCTATTGTAATAGCACTCTTATTATCAACCCATTTGTATTAAAAAATCAGCACTTGGAATTTGGTATAATCCAACTCCAATATTTTTTAGATGATTCCAAAGTATGAAATATTCGTGTAAATTGGATTTTTGCCCTTAGTACTAGAAACATGCATCGCTTCAGCCACAAGTGTAACTCTGCTATTTTTTATGGTACAATATTCATTGTGTTCATTTTTACAGAACATATTACCATTAATTACATAACCATTTAAGGTAATAAATACACACTTTGTCCTCCAATTAACCATAAAAGTCATTCTGAAATTGAATCAGTATTTTCATCTGACTCCTTAAAAATATGGACATGAAACCATCCTATAAACTGTTGATTATGTGTATTTGATATCCATATTTCAACTCTTGATGGATTCAAATTCCTAATAATTTTTTTGTGGGTTTTAACATATGGGGAAACCACCAAACTATTATGCAAAATGTAAAGGTGGGCCATCTCCTGATTTGTAATATTGATTATGACAACATCTCTTCCAGAAATTCCTTCACCCACAGTCCTCCTAGTGATGAGATTTCGGTAGACCAACTCTTTCCACACTAGAAAAGTATTCAATAAATAATTAAATGACTTCCTCGACAATATATTACTCCACAATACAATCCTATGTAAAACTTGAATTTTTGACATACCCTTTCAAAATATTCACATACCATTCAATGGGGTACATCCATCTATAGTATACAGGTCCATATAGTCAAATATCTCTCACTAAGTGAACCATCAAATGAACCATCATATCAAAGAATGATGGAGGGAAGAATATTTCCAATTCACAGAATATTATGGAAATTTCTATTTCCATAGTCGGTAATTTCATTAGGTCTTTAACTTTGTTGCATATAGCTTTGAAGAAGAAACAAAGCTTAGTTAATGTATGTCATACATTATTGGTAAAATGAAATGTAAAGGTATAGGAATTAAATCTTTCATCAAAACATGGAAGTCATGTGATTTTAGAACCTTTAACTTTAAATCAGTCATTAATATGATATTCTTGATATTCAATGATTACCTCTATAGAATATTTATGCCATTTAAGAAGTTTCAAAATTGATATCTCTCCTGACTGTAATGAGTGTAAGCAGCTAGAGAAAGAAAATTTTATTTTTCACCCTTCACTGGCACTAACTCTTCTTCTATTCCTATTTCAACCATATCCAACCTAGACTTAATTATATCCTTTGTTTTTTTGGGTGCATTAAGCAATGCCCTGATGACACTATCAGATACATTTTTTTAACATGCATAACATCAAGAAAATTTCTGACGTACAAACAATTCCAGTATGGTTAAAAATGATCTATTTTTTCAATTGGTTTTTGTAATTTTTTTCAAATAGTTTACCAAAAGTAGTGTCCACATCTTTTAATTTCTAAAATAGTTGATCACCTGTTAGTGGAGAAGGTGTTGTATGTTCTTATTAACTTCCATTGAATGATTTCATCCAAGATTAGTACTTATGTCGTCAGGGTAGAAACATGCGATGTCCTATAAACACAGTTTTCTATGAATGTTTCAACCAAATTGATTGTGTACCTTGTTCACAAATGGGACACCCTTGAGTTCCTTTAATGTTATATCCTAAAAATTTTCCATAATCATGAAAGTAATTTATCATTCCATACAACATGGATCTCAAAGTGAAATCTTCACTTCTATAATCATTATAAAACGTAACACATGAATCCCACAATAATTTCAAATCCTCAATAAATGGAACCAAATAAACATCAATATCATTACTTAGTTGTTTTGGTCCTGATATAAGAATAGATAACATGATGTATTTTCATTTCATGAATAACCAAGGCGGCAAGTTATAATTTACCAACATAATCAAACATGTATTGTGAGTGTTTCTTTAAAAACCAAAAGGATTCACTCCATCTGTAGATAATTCAAGACAAAGTTTTCTCAGCTCGTTTCAAATTTTAGAATACTCATGATCAATTATCTTCCACTTAGGAGAGTCTATCGGGTGACATAGTTTCCCATTTTTATTTCTTGTATTTTCATGCCACGTCAATTTCACTAGAGTCTTCTCACTTATATATAGGATTCTAATCCTTATAATGATTGGAAAGTACCATAAAAATTTTGTAGGACCAGGTTTATCTTTCTTGAATCAAGAAGCACTGCACTTTGGGCATTCAGTAAGTTATTTGTGGTCCTTGAGAAATAGTATACAGTTGTAACGTCCTGAGTCCGGAGCCCCTCCACTGGTGCCCCGTACCTGGTTCGCCACATGACCTCAAGCGCTTTTCCCCGAACACCAGAGGCTGGTGACTAGCAGCGAGGGCCTTGGTGAGTCGGTGGGGAAACTATGCCCTCATTCGATAAGGTATACATGGTAAGAAACAACAATAAATAGCGGAAACAACAACCAACATGCATAACAATAGAAACCAAAACAGCGGAAGAAATGCAGATATATAACAATGATGATAATAATGCAGTAGGTACAAGTATCTATGGAAAGCAGCAAACACAACAACATGCTGGAATACAACTGAAACCAAGTACAAAAGAAAAACAAAATAATCTCCTCAGCATCGCGAGCCACGACTCGGTCCCATGCTCCCCAGCTCCTGATGCAGTCAAGATCCTAAAGTAGAAGGGCTCTTACCCTTGTCTATACCTGCAGCAACATATTCTGCTTGGGCCCAAAAGCATGGCCCAAACAGGGTGTGAGATACAATCCCAGTAGGCAATCACCCAAATATTTGTGCCTAAAATTCAATGAATACATGGAAGTACTAAAGCAAGAAGCAGTAAACATAAAGCACTAACAACTACAGTCCACAGTTCTAACAAGTACAACACACAAGAAGAAAACAGGTAACCCTCTGGGTAGCTCTCACAGTCTAACCCCTATGGTTCAACCTCTAAGTACTAGCAACCCTCTGGGAGGCACACACAGTCTCACCCCTCTGGTTCAGCTACGTAATTAAGTAGACTCTCTGGGGAAGCACTCACTGTCAATTCCCCCTATAGTCTCGTATCATGCTAAAGGCTCTCTAGGGAAGCACTCAATGTCAATTTCCCATGTGGCCCACATAGTAATTAAAAGACACCCTGGAGAAGCCCTTCCGTCAATTCTCTACTTGGTGTCACATCGTGATTAAAAGACACTCTGGAGAAGCCCTTCCGTCAATTTTCCCTTTGGTCTGCTACTCTAGGTTCTCACAGTCTTGAGTAACTAAACATGCTCAGCGCATGTGTATCGTCCAAGTAAACCTCAAGAACTACTTGGCTATCAACTAAGGCTCAACATCAATAAATAACAACAGTTCACAATCCTACAACTAGGCATGGAAATTGGAAAAACGCCGAACAGGAAGAACAAGCATGGAAAAGTAATTTGAGCACAAAAAAATTACTCTAATCACAAGAAATAACCTCTACTAAAGCAATCAAGCAAAGCATGCAAGTAATAACGGAAAAACAGGAAATATGCAATACCCCATTCACGGGTATTAGTGGAATTTGCACATAATACTCATCAAATTTCTACAGAAAGGAAAAAACCACCTACCTCGATCCTAGGAGATCAATATACGTGAACCTCGACGACAGATTCCCCTTAGAACGACGTAGATTTGAGAAAACGCACAAAACGTTCATCCCACGATAACTTGAAAACAAGGAGGAATCAAGAAACAAGGCTCAAGGAGAAGGAAGAAATCACCGCTGCGATTCCAACGCAATCAACCGTGCTCGAATCAGAGAACGGACGACGAGACAGGACTCTGTCAAAGATCCGGCCGTACGGATGCTCTTGAACGGTTGAAAGCTGGAGAAGAAGACGTATTCGGAGGTTAGGCACGACCCCGGTCTGTTTAATGAAAAAAAAGTACACGGTGTGTACTTTTAGAGTACACGGCGTGTACTTCGAATTTTCCGTACTCCGAAATAATCGGCCTCCACCTCAGCCTTACACACCGTGTGTGTGGCCCGGACACGGCCAGCACACGGCTTCGAGCTGGAGAAGAGTACACGGCATGTACTTCTAAAATTTCCAGAAAATTCATTTTTCTCAAAAACTCCAGAAAAAGGAAAAACGTACCTGAACGAAGGTCCGGGTTCTTACAAACCTCCCCCCTTAAAGAAATTAGTCCCCGAATTTCCCTAACGATGTGGAGAAGAAGGATCCCCGAACATCTCCGGCCACTGTGATCGTACATCGGCCTCCCTCTCCCAGGTCTCGTCCTGTACTCGCCCGTGCTGCCATAGCACTCGTACCAGAGGAACAGACCGCCCGCGGAGAACCTTCGAACTACGATCGACAATCTGGATAGGATGCTCCTCGAACGATGCATCTACTTCAAGCTCGACTTCCTCAGGCTGAAATATGTGAGGCGGGTCTGGAAATTAACGTCGTAGCTGAGAGATGTGGAAGACGTCGTGCATGGCCCGATACCTCTGAGGTAGATGCAACCGATAGGCGACTGGCCCCACTCTCTCCAAAACCTCAAACGGCCCGACGTACCGTGGCGAAAGCTTACCCTGTCTTCGAATCCTCTTGTGTCCCAACCTAGGTGCGACACGTAGGAAAACCTAATCACCGACCTCAAACTCCAGAGGTCGTCTCCGCTGATCAGCATAAGACTTCTGTCGAGACTGTGCTGTAGCCATCCTCTTCCGAATCAGCTCTATCTGCTCTGAAGTCTCATGAATAAGACGAGGTCCCAGCAAAGCTGCCTCTCCTGCCTCCAGCCAGCATAAGGGTGATCGGCATGGCCTACCGTACAAAGCCTCGTATGGCGCCATCTGAATGGTCGCCTGGAAACTTTTTTTGTCACTACTAGAAAAACAGGTATTTGCGACGGGCCATTTGCGACGGGATCCCGTCGCAAATGGCCCGTTGCTGAAAACGGCGTCGCAACAACACTTATTTGCGACGGGCCCGTCGCTAAAGCCTTTTTTTGTGACGGTTATTCTCCCCGTCGCAACAACTATTTTTTTAAAAAAAATAAAAAACTATTAATAAATTATTTTAATGCATATAATAATACTAATATTTGCAACGGACATAGTATCCCGTCGCAAATACTATAAAAAAAATAAAAAAAAATATTAATAAATTATTTTAATTAATATAATAATAGAATTATAATTCACAAATAAAAATAATAAATTATTTTAATTAATATAATAATATTAGAATTATAATTCATAAATAAAAAAAATATTAATAAGTTATTTTAATTAATATAAAAATAATAGAATTATTTTACATTCAAATATTAAAATAATTCAAGTATTACAAAAAAATATAATTAAATTATAATATTATAAAATTTTAATATATATATATATATAAAATTTAATATTATAAAATATAAATAATATTATTATTCATATTAATATTGTTATTTAAAAATATAATATTATTAATATTTTATAATGAGATAGAAACTACGAATAGAAAAAAAATCATATTTTGATTTCACAAATTTTATAACATACAAACTCTAATCTGAAGGAGGGGGGGAGGTGGGGGATCTGTAGATGGTGGTGGAGGAAACTCCATCCCTAAAGCATGAGTGAGTCGGCGCATGTACTTCATCTGCTCCTGATGCTGCTGCTGCCACCGACTCGTCTGCTCCTCGTACAGCTGCTGCTGGCGTCGACGCTCCTCCTCATGCTGCTGACGCATCTGCTCCTGCTCCTGTCGGAGACTCTCTATCAGTGCAGTCTGAGATCGCAACTGATCCTCATACTGTGTAGTAGAAGAAGATGCACGAGCTCCTCTCGAGCTGGACGCCGACATCGCAGCACTGCCATAATAATCTCCGGGAGTTAGTCGAGAGCCGGTACCAACTACCCGGCCCTTCTCGAAGGCATACTGGGTGGCCTGCATCCATGCCGCCTCATCAAACGGACGGGCAGTGGTCTGATCTGATGACTCGGCCTGACTCTCAGGCCGGGCCTGTGACACTGCGACCTCATATGACTCCTATAGTTGCAATTTAAAATTAAAATTGTGAATATATTATATGCAGTTAATTTTTAAACTTGAAAACAAATAATACTGACCACGATGTGATGCTGACGATCACCTCTGAGCTCCCCAGTAGCAGGATCACTATACATCCTCCGATATACGTCGTACTCTGTAATATCGGGGTGCTCGACAGCCTATAAGAATAAAAAATAAACTGTTAATATTTATAGTTATATAAAATATTTATAAATAATGTACGTACCAGATGCTGTCTATGAGTACTGAAAGAACGAATCCCAGCTCGATGAGTCACCTCCTGTCTCCCCCGATTCTGCCTCCCCACCGATGATCTCCTCTGAAAGGCACCACTCAACCAGTGCGCACATAATCAATCCCATACAAGGGATGAAATGTACTCTGGTCGGTGTGCTCTACATGACTCGTCAAAATCTGACACTCCTGCTTTCTTCATCGCAGCTTTTCTTAAATTGTGCAAAAACTGACGAAGGCGATCACGCATGGCCACCTCCCATGCCTCGTGGATGGCGTCACGCATGGTATCCTCGATCGGATACCATAAACCCTACAAATAAATCAAAAATATCAAGTTAGAAATGAAATAATTTTCAAAATAAAAATTATTTATTTACTTACGTACCAACCAATGGCCGAACATGGCCTGCTGCACATCAATGGGAATCTGCTCCCATGTGGTCCACGACTGAGAGAAATAGTTGCGCAAAATAGCGCTGCCCTATCCGACTGCTATATGCGGAAAACTGAAAAAATAATAAACATTTATTATGTGAATAGATTAATGAAATCTTAGTCAAATCCACAGGTTATCACACAGGTTATCACACCTCCGTGTGCGTGGATCAAACCCAAGACGTGGACGTCGCTCGGGGACGGGGTCAGGAATCATCAATTGTGCAAGACCGCGCCCCCTCCGCGTACTCCCTGGAGCGCCTGCAGGATGAGGGTCATCTGTCAGCAACTCATCCGCATCGAAAGTCAGGTCAGCATCTGCCAACTCACGAAATGTGGCGTCGTCCATCTGAAAAAGAAAATGTTAATGTTAGAAAATAATTGATAATTACTATTATATATACATATATACATATTATGATTGTATATAAATACCATGGAATGCTATCAGTGTTCATCTTCATCATCATCTTTATATCACTACTAGAAAAATAGGTATTTGCGATGGGGGCCCGTCGCAAATAGCTCGTTGCTGAAAATGGCGTCGCAACAACACTTATTTGCGACGGGCCCATCGCTAAAGCCTTTTTTGCGACGGTCATTCTCCCCGTCGCAAATAGTATTCCGTATTTTTGTAAAAAACTTTTAAAATAGTTTTTGCGACGGGACCCGTCGCAAAAACTATTTTTTAAAAAAAATAAAAAACTATTAATAATACTAGTATTTGCGATGGGCATAGTATCCCGTCGCAAATACTATAAATACTTTTTCCGACGAGACCCGTCGCAAAAACTAGTTTTTAAAAAAAAATAAAAAACTATTAATAATACTAGTATTTGCGACGGGCATAGTATCCCGTCGCAAATACTATAAAAAAAATAAAAAAAATAAATTATTAATAAATTATTTTAATTAATATAATAATAGAATTATAATTCACAAATAAAAATAATTAATTATTTTAATTAATATAATAATAATAGAATTATAATTAAAAAATAAAAAATAATAGAATATTAATAAATTATTTAATTAATATAATAATATTAGAATTATAATTCATAAATAAAAAAAATATTAATAAGTTAGTTTAATTAATATAAAAATAATAGAATTATTTTACATTCAAATATTAAAATAATTCAAGTATTACAAAAAATATAATTAAATTATAATATTATAAAATTTTAATATATATATATATTTTAATATTATAAAATATAAATAATATTATTATTCATATTAATATTGTTATTTAAAAATATAATATTATTAATATTTTATAATGAGACAAAAACTAAGAATAGAAAAAAAAATATTTTGATTTCCCAAATTTTATAACATAAATACAAACTCTAATCTGAAGGAGGGGGGGGGGAGGTGGGGGATCTGCAGATGGTGGTGGAGGAAACTCCATCCCTAAAGCATGAGTGAGTCGGCGCATGTACTCCATCTGCTCCTGATGCTGCTGCTGCCACCGACTCGTCTGTTCCTCGTACAACTGCTGCTGGCGTCGACACTCCTCCTCATGCTGCTGACGCATCTGCTCCTGCTCCTGTCGGAGACTCTCTATCTGTGCAGTCTGAGATCGCAACTGATCCTCATACTGTGTAGTAGAAGAAGATGCACGAGCTCCTCTCGAGCTGGACGCCGACATCGCAGCACTGCCATAATAATCTCCGGGAGTCAGTCGAGAGCCGATACCAACTACCCGACCCTTCTCGAAGACATACTGGGTGGCCTGCATCCATGCCGCCTCATCAAACTGACGGGCAGTGGTCTGATCTGATGACTCGGCCTGACTCTCAAGCTGGGCCTGTGACGCTGCAGCCTCATATGACTCCTATAGTTGCAATTTAAAATTAAAATTGTGAATATATTATATGCAGTTAATTTTTAAACTTGAAAACAAATAATACTGACCACGATGTGATTCTGACGATCACCTCTGAGCTCCCCAGTAGCAGTATCACTATACATCCTCCGATATACGTCGTACTCTGTAATATCGGGGTGCTCGACAGCCTATAAGAATAAAAAATAAACTGTTAATATTTATAGTTATATAAAATATTTATAAATAATGTACGTACCAGATGCTGTCTATGAGTACTGAAAGAACGACTCCCAGCTCGATGAGTCACCTCCTGTCTCCCCCGATTCTGCCTCCCCACCGATGATCTCCTCTGAAAGGCACCACTCAACTAGTGCGCACATAATCCATCCCATACATGGGATGAAATATACTCTGGTCGGTGTGCTCTACATGACTCCTCAAAATCTGACACTCCTGCTTTCTTCATCGCAGCTTTTCTTAAATTGTGCAAAAACTGACGAAGGCGATCACGCATGGCCACCTCCCATGCCTCGTGGATGGCGTCACGCATGGTATCCTCGATCAGATACCATAAACCCTACAAATAAATCAAAATATCAAGTTAGAAATGAAATAATTTTCAAAATAAAAATTATTTATTTACGTACGTACCAACCAATGGCCGAACATGGCCTGCTGCACATCAATGAGAATCTGCTCCCATGTGGTCCACGGCTGAGAGAAATAGTTGCGCAAAATAGCGCTGCCCTGTCCGACTGCTATATGCGGAAAACTGAAAAAATAATAAACATTTATTATGTGAATAGATTAATGAAATCTTAGTCAAATCCACAGGTTATCACACCTCCGTGTGCGTGGATCAAACCCAAGACGTGGACGTCGCTCGGGGACGGGGTCAGGAATCATCAATCGTGCAAGACCGCGCCCCCTCCGCGTACTCCCTGGAGCGCCTGTAGGCTGAGGGTCATCTGTCAGTAACACATCCGCATCGAAAGTCAGGTCAGCATCCGCCAACTCACGAAATGTGGCCTCATCCATCTGAAACAGAAAATGTTAATGTTAGCAAATAATTGATAATTACTATTATATATACATATATACATATATACATATTATGATTGTATATAAATACCATGGAATGCTATCAGTGTTCATCTTCATCATCATCTTCATATATGTCAATGTCATCTTCATATTCCTCCTCAACATCATCGATATCCATTCGAGTTACAGTTGCTTCATCTCTTACCATTTCAAATTCGTATGTGACATCATTAACATCATCGTCATCACCGACTCTTAAATGTGGGGTGTCGTCATCGATACTCATGTCTCTTTGTAAAAAAGATTGATTTTGAGTACTCTCTTGAAAAACTTCAATTCTTTTCACATCAGTGAAAGCACATTCACTTTGACTAAACTGATTGTCTCGAATTTTGATTTTTATTATACTCCACCAATCAGTCAAGTCTCTTGATGTTGCACAGTACTTTGCATAATAAACTTGATATGCCTGTTGAGCCAATAAGAATGGTTCATTTACTGCGAGAACACTTTTACATTTAATATCGATGATTCCATGAGTCGGATGAACACGCACGCCTCTCTCTGTATCCAACCACCGACATTTGAACATGGTTCTGTAATGTTGTCCAAGATAACAGAGTTCAATGATTTCATCAAGTATGCCATAAAAGTCAACTTCAGTTTCTCGATGATGAGATCCTCTCAAGCTAACACCACTGTTCATTGTTTTTTTCGATTCCCCATATGCATGTGTGTGGAATCGAAATCCATTCACCACATATGCATTATAAGTTTTAACAAGTTTGGAAGGTGGGTTACTCAATACACACAGCCGTTTGTCAATTTTATCAGCATGTCGAGACACCTGAAAATTTGTGAAATAATTATCAATATAGTAAACTATGCATTTAATGAGTTGCTAAAAGATAAAGAATTTATGTTACCAGTTTTTGAAACCACTGAGAGAAATTTTTCAGTCGACGTTCTTCGAGAGCAGCTGCTGTAATTTGTGGAATTTGTTTCTTGATATGATTATCATACAACCTATAAAAACCAAAGTTATTTACTGTAACATAAATTATAGAATAAGTGATATAAACACTTACAGTACAACTGATGTCATCTCTTCACAGTTGAGCAGAACATACGTATGAGCTCTCTGATGTTCATCATCTGAAAGCCAGCGTTCATAAACTCCACCAAAACCAAGCTCTGACTGGTTGAAAATAGATAATTGACTGTCGATTTCATCAATATTCCTCTCGTTCCATCCCATTCGGTTGTGTTTTGAAGGATACTCAGATTCAAAATAATGGGAGCAGAAAAAAGATATTTCCTCTTGCAAATAAGCTTCTGTAATAGATCCTTCAACAGATGCTTTGTTACATAATTTTCTTTTCAATTTTTGCATGCATCTTTCAAATGGGTACATCCATCGAAACTGTACCGGACCTCCACATTTGGCTTCATATGGAAAATGTAACATCAAATGTTCCATTGAATCGAAGAAAGACAGCGGAAATATTTTTTCCAGTTTACATATAATTACAACAACATCTTTTTCAAGTTTGCCTAGAGCATCATAATCTGCCGTAGCCGCACAAATTTCCCGAAAAAAATGAGACATGTCTGTTATGGAATCCCAAATCACAGAATTCAACAGACCTCTTAATCCAATGGGTAGAAGTCTCTCCATTATAACATGACAATCATGACTTTTTAATCCAGTAATATGACCATTCTTTACACATCTACCGCAAATGATAAAAAAGTCTCCACACCCTCAACATATACTGGATTTAAACCAGAACCGTTTGGATTTCTACGTTGATTTATCCATATGCGGTCACCTAATAATGATTGTTGACGACCTCGTTGTTCCATATTTCTCTATAAAATACAAAAGCATTACTGGTTTTGAATAATTTGTTAGAAAAAACACTCAAGTAAAGATTGAATATATTGAGAATAAAGCAAAACATGTTACAAATATTGATAATTTTAATATTATATTGATTTTTTATTATTTTAATAATACTAATATAATTTTTTCATAAACATTAATTATATAATAATAACATTATTACATTATTAGTATATTTTATTATTAATATTAAAATAACATAATTTTTTATATTATATACAATTCTCCGTTCATCTGTGTGTTTAACATTCTGTCTCCACATGTAATATTTGCATTCACTTTCACCTCTCCATTGGCGAGTAGGTTGATAATTTTGAAAAAGAATGCGAATATTACATATGGAGACAGAAAACACACAGATGAAAAGAGAATTGTATATAATATAGAAAATTATATTATTTTAATATTAATAATAAAATATACAAATAATGTACTAATGTTATTATTCGTAAATATTGGTAATTATTCCAAATTATTGGTAATTATTTCTAATTATTGGTAATTATTTCTAATTATTGGTAATTATTTCTAATTATTGGTAAATATTGGTAAATATTGGTAAATATTGGTAAATATTGGTAACTATTGGTAAATATTGGTAACTATTGGTAATTATTGGTAATTATTACTAAATATTGCTAATTATTACTAATTATTGCTAATTATTACTAATTATTGGTAATTATTACTAATTATTGGTAATTATTACTAATTATTGGTAATTATTACTAATTATTGGTAATTATTACTAATTATTGGTAATTATTACTAATTATTGGTAATTATTACTAATTATTGGTAATTATTGGTAATTATTGGTAAGTATTGTTAATTATTGGTAATTATTGGTAATTATTACTAATTATTACTAATTATTGGTCATTATTACTAATTATTACTAATTATTGGTAATTATTACTAATTATTGGTAATTATTAATAATTATTGGTAATTAATACTAATTATTGGTAATTAATACTAATTATTGGTAATTAATACTAATTATTGGTAATTAATACTAATTATTGGTAATTATTACTAATTATTGTTAATTATTACTAATTATTGGTAATTATTACTAATTATTGGTAATTATTACTAATTATTGGTAATTATTACTAATTATTGGTAATTATTACTAATTATTGGTAATTATTACTAATTATTACTAATTATTGGTAATTATTACTAATTATTACTAATTATTGGTAATTATTACCAATTATTGGTAATTATTACCAATTATTGGTAATTATTACCAATTATTGGTAATTAATACCAATTATTGGTAATTATTGGTAATTATTACTAATTATTGGTAATTATTGGTAATTATTGGTAATTATTGGTAATTATTGGTAAATATTGTTAATTATTACTAATTATTGGTAATTATTACTAATTATTGGTAATTAATACTAATTATTGGTAATTAATACTAATTATTGGTAATTAATACTAATTATTGGTAATTAATAATAATTATTACTAATTATTGGTAATTATTACTAATTATTGGTAATTATTACTAATTATTGTTAATTAATACTAATTATTGGTAATTAATACTAATTATTCCTAATTATTACTAATTATTACTAATTATTACTAATTATTAGTAATTATTGTTAATTATTGTTAATTATTACTAATTATTACTAATTATTGATATTTATTACTAATTATTGATAATTATTAGTAATTATTACTAATTATTAGTAATTATTACTAATTATTAGTAATTATTACTAATTATTAGTAATTATTACTAATTATTAGTAATTATTACTAATTATGAGTAATTATTACTAATTATTAATAATTATTACTAATTATTGGTAATTATTAATATTTATTATTAATTATTACTAATTATTGGGAATTATTGGTAATTATTACTAATTATTGGTAATTATTACTAATTATTTGTAATTATTACTAATTATTACTAATTATTGGTAATTATTACTAATTATTGGTAATTATTCCTAATTATTACTAATTATTGGTAATTATTACTAATTATTGGTAATTAATACTAATTATTGGTAATTAATACTAATTATAGGTAATTATTACTAATTATTGGTAATTAAGACTAATTATTGGTAATTATTCCTAATTTTTCCTAATTTTTCCTAATTTTTCCTAATTTTTGGTATTTATTACTAATTATTACTAATTATTGCTAATTATTGGTAATTATTGGTAATTATTGGTAATTATTGATAATTATTGGTAATTATTGGTAATTATTCCTAATTATTCCTAATTATTACTAATTATTACTAATTATTCCTAATTATTCCTAATTATTACTAATTATTACTAATTATTACTAATTATTACGAATTATTACTAATTATTACTAATTATTACTAATTATTACTAATTATTCCTAATTATTACTAATTATTCCTAATTATTACTAATTATTCCTAATTATTACTAATTATTCCTAATTATTACTAATTATTCCTAATTATTACTAATTATTACTAATTATTACTAATTATTGGTAATTATTGGTAATTATTACTAATTATTACTAATTATTGGTAATTATTGGTAATTATTACTAATTATTACTAATTATTGTTAATTATTGGTAATTATTCCAAATTATTGGTAAGTATTACTAATTATTGGTAATTATTACTACTTATTGGTAATTATTACTAATTATTGGTAATTATTACTAATTATTGATAATTATTACTAATTATTACTAATTATTGGTAATTATTACTAATTATTACTAATTATTCTTAATTATTGATAATTATTGATAATTGTTCCTAATTATTAGTAATTAAATGAATAATTATCAATAATTAGGAATAATTACCAATAATTACAAATAATAACATTATTAATATATTTTATTATTAATATTAAAATAATATAATTTTCTAATTTATATACAATTCTCCTTTCATCTGTGCGTTTTCTATCTCCACATACAAATAATACATGTGAAGACAGCAAACACACAGATGAAAAGAGAATTGTATATATATAAAAAATTATATTATTTTAATATTAATAATAAAATAGACTAATAATGTAATAATGTTATTATTCCTAATTATTGGTATTTATTACTAATTATTAATATTTATTCTTAATTATTAAAAATTATTACTAATTATTCCTAATTACCATTAACTATGAACAATACTAATAATTTAAATTTATTAAGTAATAAAACAATGTAAACATAATTAAATTACAACTAATTAAGAATAATTGAAACTAATAAAAAATTAAAAATAAATATTAAATTAAAATGAACATAAATACCTTGAAAATTGATCTGCTCTGATCGTTCTTCAAAACTTTAATATCAGCTCCGGAGAAAAAAATTAAACTGGAGAAAAACTGAACTCTAGAAATATAATTTTGAGAAAAGGAGAAGATAGAGAATGAGAATGAAATGAAAAAAACGGATGGGGGTATTTATAGGTTAGATTATTTGCGACGGGCCCATTTGCGACGGGATACCCGTCGCAAATAGTATTATTTGCGACGGTACCCGTCGCAAATACCTTAGCCAACATTTATTACGGTCAACGGGTAAATAGTTATTTGCGACGGGACCCGTCGCAAATAACCACCTGCCGACATACTATTTGCGACGGGGGAATATTCCCGTCGCAAATACCTTTTACCGCCGCCGGTTATTTGCGACGGGAATATTCCCCCATCGCAAATAAGTTTCCCGCGATTTGGCGCGCAAACCGCGCCAGTCCTTTTGCGACGGGGAAAGCTGTCCCGTCGCAAAAGGCTACTTATTTGCGACGGGCAAATAACCCCGTCGCAAATAAGTTTTTAACAGGACTATTTGCGACGGGATTTATTCCCGTCGCAAATAACCCGTCGCAAATGCCCTTTTTTCCCGTAGTGTATATGTCAATGTCATCTTCATATTCCTCCTCAACATCATCGATATCCATTCGAGTTACAGTTGCTTCATCTCTTACCATTTCAAATTCATATGTGACATCATTAATATCATCGTCATCACCGACTCTTAAATGTGGGGTGTCGTCATCGATACTCATGTCTCTTTGTAAAAAAGATTGATTTTGAGTACTCTCTTGAAAAACTTCAATTCTTTGCACATCAGTGAAAGCACATTCACTTTGACTAAACTGATTGTCTCGAATTTTGATTTTTATTACACTCCACCAATCAGTCAAGTCTCTTGATGTTGCACAGTACTTTGCGTAATAAAGTTGATATGCCTGTTGAGCCAATAAGAATGGTTCATTTACTGCGAGAACACTTTTACATTTAATATCGATGATTCAATGAGTCGGATGAGCACGCGCGCCTCTCTCTGTATCCAACCACCGACATTTGAACATGGTTATGTAATGTTGTCCAAGATAACAGAGTTCAATGATTTCATCAAGTATGCCATAAAAGTCAACTTCATTTTCTCGATGATGAGATCCTCTCAAGCTAACTCCACTGTTCATTGTTTTTTTCGATTCCCCATATTCATGTGTGTGGAATCGAAATCCATTCACCACATATGCATTATAAGTTTTAACAAGTTTGGAAGGTGGGTTACTCAATACACACAGCCGTTTGTCAATTTTATCAGCATGTCGAGACACCTGAAAATTTGTGAAATAATTATCAATATAGTAAACTATACATTGAATGAGTTGCTAAAAGATAAAGAATTTATGTTACCAGTTTTTGAAACCACTGAGAGAAATTTTTCAGTCGACGTTCTTCGAGAGCAGCTGCTGTAATTTGTGGAATTTGTTTCTTGATATGATTATCATACAACCTATAAAAACCAAAGTTATTTACTGTAACATAAATGATAGAATAAGTGATATAAACACTTACAGTACAACTGATGTCATCTCTTCACAGTTGAGCAGAACATACGTATGAGCTCTCTGATGTTCATCATCTGAAAGCCAGCGTTCATAAACTCCACCAAAACCAAGCTCTGACTGGTTGAAAACAGATAATTGATTGTCGATTTCATCAATATTCCTCTCGTTCCGTCCCATTCGGTTGTGTTTTGAAGGATACACAGATTCAAAATAATGGGAGCAGAAAAAAGATATTTCCTCTTGCAAATAAGCTTCTGCAATAGATCCTTCAACAGATGCTTTGTTACGTACTTTTCTTTTCAATTTTTGCATGCATCTTTCAAATGGGTACATCCATCGAAACTGTACCGGACCTCCACATTTGGCTTCATATGGAAAATGTAACATCAAATGTTCCATTGAGTCGAAGAAAGACGGCATAAATATTTTTTCCAGCTTACATATAATTACAACAACATCTTTTTCAAGTTTGCCTAGAGCATCATAATCTGCCGTAGCCGCACAAATTTCCCGAAAAAAATGAGACATGTCTGTTATGGAATCCCAAATCACAGAATTCAACAGACCTCTTAATCCAATGGGTAGAAGTCTCTCCATTATAACATGACAATCATGACTTTTTAATCCAGTAATATGACCATTCTTTACACATCTACCCAAATTGGAAGCACAGCCATCTGGAAGTCTCAAATCTGCAATCCACTGACAAAATAATAAACGGTTTTCTTTAGACAGTGTATAAGCTGCTTTTGGTTTCAGTAACCTTTCTGTTCTGACATTCTCAAATAGTTCCAATTCTGGACGCCTGCAAATTTGGGAAAGATCTAAACGTGCATTTACATTGTCTTTGCTCTTTCCTGGCGTATCCAAAACTGTATGAAACAAATTATCAAAAAAGTTCTTCTCAATATGCATGACATCTAACATGTGTCGGACCAACAGATCAGACCAATATGGCAAATCCCAAAATATGCTACGTTTAATCCAATTGTGTTCTTTCCCAAAACCAGAAATTTTCTGTTGGTTTATTGTGGGACCAAAAGTGATGGGAGGTAATGAAAATACAACTGATTTTAACTCCGAACCTGATAGCATTTTTGGAGGTCCATCCCTTTCAACTGTTCCTTTTCTGAAATGAGATCTGTTTCTGTGAAAAGGATGATCAGCTGGAAGAAATCTGTGATGACAGTCAAAATAACAAGGTTTCTTTCCATGAATGAGCATAAATGCTTTGTTCTCTCCCATACAGTAAGGACATGATTTCTGACCATGTGTACTCCAGCCAGATAACATCCCATAAGCCGGGAAGTCACTTATTGTCCACATCAATGCAGCTCTCAGTATGAAATTCTGTTTCATTGCAACATCATATGTACTAACACCAGTACTCCACAATAAATTTAATTCATCAATCAATGGCTTCAAATAAACATCAATATTTTTCTTCGGATGTCCTGGAATTAGTAAAGTCAAAAAGATATATGGCTCCTTCATCAACATCCATGGAGGTAAATTGTACGGAGTTAAAAAAACAGGCCAACATGAATATTGACTACCATAAGATCCAAACGGACAGAAACCATCAATGGAAAGGCCCAGTCGAACATTTCTAGCTTCTAAAGCAAAGGATGGATGCACTCTATCAAAATGTTTCCATGAATCACCATCAGTTGGACGATTCAAGCTTTTATCGGTTGAAATATTCTCTTTATGCCATGACATCATTGTCGCTGTATTCTTAGACATGAATAAATGCTGAAGTCTGGATGTAAGCGGAAAATATCTCAACTGTTTTACAGGAATCAAACCAGACTTCCCGTGTTGTCCTTCTTTATATCTCAGTTGCCCACATGTGGGACAACTATCCAATGACTCATTTTCCCCAGAATATAAAATGCAGTCATTTGAACATGCATGAATCTTCTGACAAGTAAGTCCCAAATTTCGAACCAGCCTCTTACTCTCATAGTAATTTGCAGGTAAAACATTTCCTTCGGGTAACAGTGTTTTCAGCAAAGAAAATATCTGGTCAAAACAGGTGTTTGACATTCCGTTATCTGATTTGATAGCCATAAATTTTGCAACTGCTTCTAATTTGCTCATCTTGCAGCCAGGATATAATGCATCATCAGTAGACTTCAACAACTCATAAAATTCAGACGGTGCCAACTCAGGATTTGAAACTATATCAGCCGGAGTTTCTGTATGTTGAACAGATGAACCTGCAACATCATGTACTAAATCTTGAAACCGGGATGGATCCGGAATCAAGTTGGTATCACCTGCTCTGGAACTGCGTTCACCATGTTGATACCAAAAAACATAATCTGGTTGAAAACCAAAACGCAAGAGATGTTCTCCCACTTTGTCAAACATGTCAAACGTTCTCAATGCACATTTTCTGCAAGGGCATTTTATTTTTCCTTCTGAAACAAATTCTGGATTTGATGCCGCAAATGATAAAAAAGTCTCCACACCCTCTACATATACTGGATTTAAACCAGAACCGTTTGGATTTCTACGTTGATTTATCCATATGCGGTCACCTAATAATGATTGTTAATGACCTCGTTGTTCCATATTTCTCTATAAAATATAAAAGCATTACTGGTTTTGAATAATTTGTTAGAAAAAACACTCAAGCTAGGATAATTATAGAGTTTAGATCATACACGACTGACGCAAACTTTTTATTGAGATAGACCTAAAAATTGACCCTTTAAGAATTAAATATGTTGAGAATAAAGCAAAACATGTTACAAATATTGATAATTTTAATATTATATAAATTTTTTATTATTTTCATAGTACTAATATTATTGGTAATTATTACAAATTATTGGTAATTATTGGTAATTATTGGTAATTATTGGTAATTATTACTAATTATTGGTAAGTATTACTAATTATTGGTAATTATTACTAATTATTGGTAATTATTACTAATTATTGGTAATTATTACTAATTATTGGTAATTATTACTAATTATTGGTAATTATTACTAATTATTACTAATTATTACTAATTATTGGTAATTATTGTTAATTAATACTAATTATTGGTAATTAATACTAATTATTGGTAATTAATACTAATTATTACTAATTATTGGTAATTATTGGTAATTATTGTTAATTATTGGTAATTATTGCTAATTATTACTAATTATTACTAATTATTCCTAATTATTGGTAATTATTACTAATTATTGGTAATTAATACTAATTATTACTAATTATTACTAATTATTACTAATTATTGGTAATTATTGTTAATTATTACTAATTATTGGTAATTATTACTAATTATTACTAATTATTGATAATTATTACTAATTATTGGTAATTATTATTAATTATTACTAATTATTGGTAATTATTATTAATTATTACTAATTATTGTTAATTATTACTAATTATTACTAATTATTAGTAATTATTGGTAATTATTACTAATTATTGATAATTATTACTAATTATTGGTAATTATTACTAATCATTGGTAATTAATACTAATTATTACTAATTATTACTAATTATTACTAATTATTGGTAATTATTGTTAATTATTACTAATTATTGGTAATTATTACTAATTATTACTAATTATTACTAATTATTACTAATTATTACTAATTATTGGTAATTAATACTAATTATTGGTAATTAATACTAATTATTGGTAATTAATACTAATTATTGGTAATTAATACTAATTATTGGTAATTATTACTAATTATTGTTAATTATTACTAATTATTGTTAATTATTACTAATTATTGGTAATTGTTACTAATTATTGGTAATTATTACTAATTATTGGTAATTATTACTAATTATTGGTAATTATTACTAATTATTGGTAATTATTACTAATTATTGATAATTATTACTAATTATTACTAATTATTACTAATTATTACTAATTATTGGTAATTAATACTAATTATTGGTAATTAATACTAATTATTGGTAATTAATACTAATTATTGGTAATTAATACTAATTATTGGTAATTATTACTAATTATTACTAATTATTGGTAATTATTACTAATTATTGGTAATTATTACTAATTATTGGTAATTAATACTAATTATTGGTAATTAATACTAATTATTACTAATTATTACTAATTATTACTAATTATTACTAGTTATTACTAATTATTGGTAATTATTCCTAATTTTTACTAATTATTACTAATTATTACTAATTATTGGTAATTATTACTAATTATTACTAATTATTACTAATTATTGGTAATTATTGGTATTTATTCCTAATTATTCCTAATTATTACTAATTATTGGTAATTATTGGTAATTACTACTAATTATTCCTAATTATTCCTAATTATTCCTAATTATTTCTAATTATTCCTAATTATTACTAATTATTCCTAATTATTACTAATTATTACTAATTATTACTAATTATTGGTAATTATTGGTAATTATTGGTAATTATTGGTAATTATTGGTAATTATTCCTAATTATTACTAATTAGTGGTAATTATTAGTAATTATTACTAATTATTACTAATTATTGATAATTATTGGTAAGTATTACTAATTATTGGTATGTATTACTAATTATTGGTAATTATTACTAATTATTGGTAATTATTACTAATTATTGATAATTATTACTAATTATTGGTAATTATTACTAATTATTGGTAATTATTACTAATTATTGGTAATTATTACTAATTATTGGTAATTATTACTAATTATTGGTAATTATTACTAATTATTGGTAATTATTACTAATTATTACTAATTATTCTTAATTATTGATAATTATTGGTAATTGTTCTTAATTATTAGTAATTAAATGAATAATTACCAATAATTAGGAATAATTACCAATAATTACAAATAATAACATTATTAGTATATTTTATTATTAATATTAAAATAATATAATTTTCTAATTTATATACAATTCTCCTTTCATCTGTGCGTTTTCTATCTCCACATACAAATAATACATGTGAAGACAGCAAACACACAGATGAAAAGAGAATTGTATATATATAAAAAATTATATTATTTTAATATTAATAATAAAATATACTAATAATGTAATAATGTTATTATTCCTAATTATTGGTATTTATTACTAATTATTAATATTTATTCTTAATTATTAAAAATTATTACTAATTATTCCTAATTAACATTAACTATGAACAATACTAATAATTTAAATTTATTAAGTAACAAAACAATGTAAACATAATTAAATTACAACTAATTAAGAATAATTGAGACTAATAAAAAATTAAAAATAAATATTAAATTAAAATGAACATAAATACCTTGAAAATTGATCTGCTCTGATCGTTCTTCAAAACTTTAATATCAACTCCGGAGAAAAAAATTAAACTTGAGAAAAACTGAACTTTAGAAATAAAACGTTGGGAGAAGAAGAAGATGGAGTTTGAGAATGATTTGAAAAAAACGGATGGGGGTATTTATAGGTTAGATTATTTGCGACGGGATTCCTGTCGCAAATAGTGTTATTTGCGACGGTACCCGTCGCAAATACCTTAGACAACATTTATTACGGTCAACGGTTAAATAGTTATTTGCGACGGGTCCCGTCGCAAATAACCACCTGCCGACATACTATTTGCGACGGGGAAATATTCCCGTCGCAAATACCTTTTACCGCCGCCGGTTATTTGCGACGGGAATATTCCCCCGTCGCAAATATTTTTCCCGCGATTTGGCGTGCAACGCGCGCCAGTTCTTTTGCGACGGGGAAAGCAATCCCGTCGCAAAAGCCTACTTATTTGCGACGGGTAAATACCCCCGTCGCAAATACCCATTTTTCCCGTAGTGTGTAGGCGAACTCCACCAGAGGAATATGCTTCTCCCAAGAACCGCCAAAATCAAGGATGCAAGCTCGGAGCATATCCTCAAGCACCTAGATCGTGCGCTCGGACTGGCCATCAGTCTGGGGATGGTATGTTGTACTCAAAAGTACCTGTGTACCCAAGGCCTTCTGAAGTCTTTGCCAGAACCGAGAGGTAAAGCATGCATCTCTGTCTGAAACAATAGAGCGCGGAACTCCATGCAGACGCACAATCTCTCTGATGTAAAGTCGTCCCATATTATCGACACTAAAGGTCTCCTTGATCGGCAAGAAGTGAGCAACCTTCGTAAGCCTATCAATGACAACCCAAACAGAATCGTTCCCTCGAGGTGATCTCGGCAACCCGGTCACGAAGTCCATCGAAACATCATTCCACTTCCACTCTGGAATGGGTAACTGCTATAAAAGACCTGTTGGTCACTGATGCTCTGCTTTCACCTGCTGACAAGTAGAACATCTCATGAAAAAACCAGCAACATCCTTCTTCATACCTGGCCACCAGTATTGGCGATGAAGGTCCCGATACATCTTGGTGACGCCAGGATGAACTGCCCAAACTGAGGAATGGAAATACCGCATCAGCTCCTCGCGTATGTCTACTGGCACCCATACGCGTCCTTGGAAACACAAGATCTCATCCTCACCCACTATCCATCCAGGAAGAGGGTCCTCTCCTGACACACTCTCCCGCAGGACTAAGCCTTCCGAGTCTAATAGCTGCCTCATCTGTACCCGATCCAGTAGCGTGGAGGTAACAGCTACAGAAGATAGAAAGGTCTATCCCCGTCTGTCGTGCACCTCTAGATGCATCTCAGAGAATAGAGCCATCAGCTGTCACTCACTACTAGCCTCCTGAACTTCCTGAATCTGAGTTCTTCTGCTCAACGCATCTGCCACGGCGTTGCCCTTTCCCGGCGTATAGGGAAGCTCTAAGTCAAAGGATTGTAGATATTCAACCCACCTGTGCTGCCTTAGATTCAGATCACGCTGAGTGAAGATATACTTGAGAATCTTGTGGTCAGTGAAGACCACAAAGTGCTCTCCCAAAAGATAGTGTCTCCAACAGCGTAAGTCATGAACAACAACTGCCAAATCCAGATCGTGCGTAGGGTAGTTCCTCTCATGTGGCCTCAACTGTCGAGACCCATACGCAACAACTTCATCTCCCTGCATAAGCACATCTCCCATCCCGATACCCAAAACATCATAGTAAACAGTGTAGCTCTTTCCTGGATCTAGCAAGACTAGTATCGGTGCTGACGTCAACCTCAGTTTCAGCTCCTGAAAGGCTGACTCACAAGAATCTGACCACAAGAACCTTGCCCCCTTCTTGGTCAGACCTGTCAAAGGTGCTGCTAGACCAGAAAAGTTCTGAATGAAGCGTCTGTAGTATCCAGCCAGCCCTAGGAAGCTTCGTACCTCAAAAACATTTTTCAGCTGCTCCCAGGAAACTACAACTCTCACTTTCTCTGGGTCCACAGATACTCCTGGCTCTGAGATGACGTGACCCAAGAAGTGAATCTGATCCATCCAGAAGGGGCACTTCGAGAGTTTGACATAAAGCCGATGCTCTCTCAGTGTACTCAGAACAATCTCAAGATGGGTGGCATGGTCGTGTCGAGTGTGATAGTACACCAATATATCATCCACGAAGACCACGAAGGAGTCCAAGTAAGGATGGAACACTAGGTTCATCAGCGCCATGAAAACTGCAGGTGCGCTTGTGAGACCGAACGGCATGTCTGTATACTCGTATAGACCATACCTTCTCTTGAAGGCTGTCAGAGGTATATCTGATGGTCTAATGCACAACTGATGATAACCGGACCTCAAGTCGATCTTCGAGAACACCTAGGCTCCTCGAAGCTGATCGAAAAAGTCATCAATCTGCAGCAAAGGACATCAGTTCTTGACCGTCAACTGGTTCAGCTTCTGATAATCCACACAAATCCGAAGGGTACCGTCTGCCTTCTTTGCAAACAGGACAGGCGAACCCCAAGGAGAAGTACTGGGTCGGATAAAACCCTTAGCCTGTAGCTCCTCCAACTGCTTCTTGAGCTCTTGCAACTCAGGTGTGGCCATCCTATAGGGAGTAATGGACACCGGTGCTGCTCCTGGCATGAGCTCAATAGAAAAGTATACCTCACGCTCTGGAGGCAAACCTGAAAAGTCCTCTGGAAAGACATCCCGGAAGAGATCCACCACTGGAGGGAAGTCCAACTGTCGAGTCCCCTGATCATCCAGGTAAAGGCTAGAAATTTGGGCCGTCACTCCTCCTAGACCAAGATGCTCGAGTCCTGCCCGACTCGCCCAAACGTCCCATTCGCCTCTATGAAGGAAAGATTCACCCTCTGGTGAAATGAAACTGACTCTGCGACGATAGTAGTCGACGACTGCTCAGAAGGGAATCAACCCGTCCATGCCAAGGATGACATCATAGCCTGTCATCTCTAGGGCATAGAGATCCCATAAGAAACGATACCCGGCAACCTCGAGAGGGAACTCTCTACACTGGCGTACACTAGATGTCCTCATTCCCAAAGGTGTGTCTAGTGTCAATGAGTCGGCAGAAGAAAAGATGCAGAGTCCAAGGCTCTCCACAACAGCAACAGAGATAAAGATATGCGTAGCACCAGTATCGAAAAGGGCTGAATATAAAACTGAGGCTACTAAAATTGTACCTCGAATAGTAGAAGGGTCGGGATCCTACTCATGATAAGTCTGCTCCACGGCGAAAGACTGGCCTGCACCGCAGCCCTGTGCCCCTGACTGACCACTCTAAGCTGAACCTCCCTGCTGGTGCTGAGGGACTGGTGGCTGACCACCACGGCCTTGACCTCCACCTCAGCCCGAACGGCCAGAAGAACTCCAGTTCCCTAACTGGTGAGAGACTGGTGGGGCTGCTTCTGAACGAGGAGTTATAGAAGAACCCCAGTCACCTGCTGCTTGTGGGAAAACCTGGCAGAAAAGTTGAAGGTGACCCATATTGCCACAAGATCGGCACTCCACGGGGTCTCTATGGAACTGCGGCCTTGTGTGCCCTGCCCGACCACACTGATAGCACATCACCTGGCTGCCTGATGATGCGTCTCGCTTCCTCGAATAACCACGCATAGGCTCCCTACGGCACTTCTTGCTGTCATCTAAAGGAAAGCTAGCTCTGGAAGCAGAACCGTCTTGACTCACAGCTCCAGAGTCTCTCAGATTGCGCTCCGCAATCAGTGCCTGGTTGACGATGGAAGTAATGGAAGTCAGCTGGAAGATGTTCACCTGTGATAGAATCTCCCACCTGAGTCCATCCTCAAACTTCCTCGCCAAGAACACCACACTCCCATCCCAAAGGGGTGTAAAATGCTGCAACTCAGTGAAACGAGAGGAATACTCCATGACGGATAGAGTACCCTGCTCCAAGCTCATGAACTCCCAAGCTTGATCGGCCCTCAGGGTCTCCGGGTAGAAGTAGTCGTAGAACATGTGCTGGAACTCCTCCCAAGTCATAGCCTGCTACTGACCCGCCTGTGAGATCATGTCCCACCACCTCTTGGCGGAGTCTCGGAGCATATAGGTGGCGAGATTGACCCGCCTCTCTGTAGGCGTCTCCAGATGCTCGAATATAGTCAGCATGGCTTCCAGCCATGACTCTGCAGCCTGAGGTCCTCCCTCCCCCGAGAACGTGGGAGGATGTTGCTGCTGAAAGACCCGCGTCAAGTCTTCCATAGACGAGGCAGGAGGTGGTGCTCCCTGGAAGGCTTGCATCATCCTTATGAAACCCTCCCTGAACTGCGCATCGGCGCCCGCAACTGGTACAACAACCGGTGCCAAGGCTGGCTCGGCTGGGGGATCGATAGGAAGTCCCTGATCAGCCCTGTCTGGCGTCTGATCACTGCCTTACGACAGACGTACGACTGAAGGAAATCTTGGAGGCATAGCTATGAAAGATCAAAAGCACACCTTAGATCAGGAAAACAATGACATGGAACACAAGAGTACAAAATGGGAACAGGGGAAGAAAACACACAAGATTTCAAAACACGACTACACGGCATGTATAAAACTACACGGTGGGTCTTCTTAAACCACTGACATGGGCGTGTACTCCTGCCCTACGAGTCGTGTACACTTCAAACTACACGGCGTGTTGACCCCCACACACGGCGTGTACTAGAAACTATTCCCCTGCTCGAGTCTCCTTACACGGCTAACCCACACGGTCTGACTCAACCCGAGACTACACAGCGTGTTCGAATAAAACACGGCATGCACTAGACGAGGCTTCGGCGGTCCGTGTTGCTAAATACACGGCCGTCTACACGGATGGACCTTACACGGCGTGCTCCGAACAAGCACGACGTGCATAGGCGAAGGCGACACCATCTCGTGTTGTTCATGACACGGTCGGGTACCTGGGAAAGACTACACAGCGTGTTCGAATCAAAAACGGCATGTGGAAAAAAAGGTCATGCCGGCCCGTGTTGTTCGTGACACGGCCGGGTACCTGGACAAGACTACACGGCGTGTTCCCTCCGGACACGGCGTGTTCTACCCAAGCTTCCCCGGCCCGTGTTGTTAGTGACACGGTCGGGTACACGGCTTCGAACTCACACGGCGTGTACCAATGGTACACGGCGTGTTCCCGAAGTTATTCCCACGACACCGTGTTCTGCTCACACGGTCGGTGACACGGCCTGAAAACTACACGGCGTGTGCCCAAAAAGTACACGCCATGTATTCTGGGTTTTTCTGGGCAGTAGCTCAGAAACTACGCAGAATTCCAGAAACACTAAAAACGAGGGAAAAGATACCAAATTCCGATCCGTGAGGGCCCATAACACCTCAAGAACCAAAATTTGGTGTTCATTTTAAGAAAAGAACAAAAAAAAAACAGTTTTCTAACATAACAGAAGAGAATCTATCAAGCAACTATCACAACAGCATGCATAATCTACACATAGTCTATCACAACAGCATGCAATCGCTAATGCACCCTAGATGGCATGACAAGAATGCATGGCATGTGATTCCTACAAGTGTCTATATGATGCATGAGATGTCATACCCTCATCTCATCAGGTTGCGACAGAAATAGAACTGAAATATCAAAACAATAACCGCACAAGTCATGCAAATCACTCTAGGTGAAAACATATCAACCATAAAACTCGAAACCAGCAAAACTGCAATTAACGAGGTAGTATGGATTTTCCCTGTACACGGGTTAGCTACTCCTGAGTACAACTTAATGGAAAGTACCAAATCCATCCTATCCCTGGCTAAGGTCTACAAATAGTAAATCAAGAGAAAAGAACTCCTCTAATACCACTTTGTAACGTCCCGAGTCTGGAGCCCCTCCACTGGTGCCCCGTACCTGGTTCGTCACATGACCTCAAGCACGTTTCCCCGAACTCCAGAGGCTGCCGAATAGCAACGAGGGCCTTGGTGAGTTGGTGGGGAAACTGTGCTCTCATTGGATAAGGTATACAAGGTAAGAAACAACAATAAACAGCAGAAACAACAACCAACATGCATAACAACAGAAGCCAAAACAGCGGAAGCAATGCAGATATATAACAATGATGATAATAATTCAGCAGGTACAAGTATCTATGGAAAGCAGCAAACACAACAACATGCTGGAATAAAACTGAAACCAAGTACAAAAGAAAAACAAAATAATCTCCTCAGCATCGCGAGCCACGGCTCGGTCCCATGCTCCCCAGCTCTTGATGCAGTCAAGATCCTGAAGTAGAAGGGCGCTTACCCTTGTGTATACCTGCAAAAACATAGTCTTCTTCGGCCCAAAAGCATGGCCCAAACAGGGTGTGATATAAAATCCCAGTAGGCAATCACCCAAAGATTTGTGCCTAACAGTCAATGAATACATGACAGTACTAAAGCAAGAAGCAGTAAATAGAAAGCACAAACAGCTACAGTCCACAGTTCTAACAAGTACAGCACACAAGAAGAAAACAGGTAACCCTCTGGGTATCTCTCACAGTATAACCCCTATGGTTCAACCTCTAAGTACTAGCAACCCTCTGGGAGGCACACACAGTCTCACCCCTCTGGTTCAGCTACGTAATTAAGCAGACTCTCTAGGGAAGCACTCACCGTCAATTCCCCCTATAGTCTCGTATCGTGCTAAAGGTTCTCTAGGGAATCACTCAATGTCAATTCCCCCTGTGGCCCGCGTCGTAATTAAAAGACACTCTGGATAAGACCTTCCGTCAATTCTCCACTTAGTCTCACATCGTGATTAAAAGACACTCTGGAGAAGCCCTTCTTTCAATTCTCCCTTTGGTCTGCTACTCTAGGTTCTCACAGTCCAGAGTAACTAAACATGCTCAGAGTGTGTGTATCGTCCAAGTAAACCTCAAGAACTACTTGACTATCAACTAAGGCTCAACAGCAATAAATATCAACAGTCCACAATCCTACAACTAGGCATGGCAACTGGCAAAACGCCGAACAGGCAGAACAAGCATGGAAAAGTAATCTGAGCATAAACAAATTACTCTAATCACAAGCAATAACCTCTACTAAAGCAATCAAGCAAATCAAGCAAGTAATAAGGGCAAAACAGGAAACACGCAATACCCCGTTCATGGGTATTGGTGGAATTTGCACATAATACTCATCAACTTTCTACAGAAAGGCACAAACCACCTACCTCGATCCTAGGAGATCGATATACGTGAACCTCGATGACGGATTCCCCTTAGAACGACGTAGATCTGAGAAAACGCACAAAACTTTCATCCCACGATAACTTGAAAACAAGGAGGAATCAAGAAACAAGGCTCAAGCAAAAGGAAGAACTCACCGCTATTATTCCAACGCAATCAACCGTGCTCAAATCGGAGAATGGACAGCGAGGCAGGACTCCGTCGAAGATCCAGCCATACGGACACTCCTGAATGGTCGAAAGCTGGAGAAGAAGACGTATTCGGGGGTTAGGCGCGACCCCGGTCTGTTTAATGAAAAAAAAGTACACGGCGTGTACTTCGAATTTCCCATACTCCGAAATAACCGGCCTCCACATCAGCCTTACACACCGTGTGTGTGGCCCGGACACGACCAACACATGGCTTCGAGCCGGAGAAGAGTACACGGCGTGTACTCAGAAAGTACACAGTGTGTACTTCTGAAATTTCCAGAAAATTCATTTTTCTCAAAAACTCAAGAAAAAGGAAAAACGTACCTGAACGAAGGTCCGGGTTCTTACAACAGTCATTTGGGCAGGTGTATATTCTTTCAAAGATCATACCCATGGAGTGTAGCATTTGTTTGGTGTTGCATGTTTGGCTTGGGAGATAATTATCTTCTAGGAGCATGTCATTGAAGAGAGAAAGTAGTTTCTTAAAACTGGTGTCACTCCATCCGTTGTCTACTTTCAAATTATACAGCTTCAGTATGACTGACAATGTTGTATATTTAGTCAAACCAACATATAATGACATCTTTGCACATCTCTTTAACTTCTCAAACAATTTTGGGTAATCATGAAATTCATATTTAATTGTCCTTATCATTTAATCAATATGATCTTCATCATAATTCACATATTTAATAACATCCTTGATACGTTCTTATTCATTGTCCACACTTGTAATCATATCAAGTGATCTATAAAACACAGCGCTATCCTAGCCACTAGCTATATTCGCCTTTTCCCCGTAATTATTACAACATTTATAACTTTTATCTATTCTATGACAGATCGAGTGTTCTTTTAACTCTTAGGTACTAATTATTCTTGAATAATAATAGCGAAAACATGAATAAAGGATTTGAGAAATGTCATATGCATGATATTTTGAAAACTTGATGAACTCTTTCACTCCATCTTCATACTCTTTTGTTATACGATTGGCATCCATAAATTCTTTATTCATATCCATCCTATTTGATTTAGTAATATTAATATTTAACAAAATAAATACACAAAAGATGTTCAACTAGGGTAACCATCCAACTATATATCCCTCTTAGAAGATCCAAAGGAAGTGAAACAAGCCAGAACAAATGTAGAGACCCGGTTTTTTCCTAATAAAACTTTGAAATATTTCTAAATAATATTCCAGAGTTGAGCACTAAGACGACATTCAATTTCGAGGCTTAGTGTGCCCAGAATTAATTTTATAAAAATATTAAATTTGTTTCATATTACGCATGTGCATTTAACTAAAGAAACTGGGATAAATCTAAAATAGTTGAACGAATCAGAAATCCAAGAGTATAGTTGGGTTCAGAACGCAATGTTTCCCTTAGGCGTGACATAAAATAAGTTGTCTTGGGACGTTCGGACCCCTCTCTCGTTGCCAGTGTGTTAAATGGATGAATTAAATTATTAATTTATTCATTTAATGGCTCAAACCCAAATAACTCATGAACGAGGACTCAGATGACAAATATGATACCGTTGTTGAGTTCAGAACGTAGGCTTTATCCTAAGCGAGGTATAACCTTTGTCAATGTCGGGAGGCTAGCTTATGCGCCATCATAGATGATTAATTAAATAATTAAATAATTGTTTATTTAATTATTTGATTAATTTATTTTAACCTAATGAGAAGTTATAAATCCTTTGTTTATAGGGGATGGTCTTATAATTCAGTTTTGTCAATGATGACAAACCCTCCCTTCCTCTTCTCTCCTCTTCCTGTTGGCGAATGACGAATGATGAAGAACAATGAGGAAATCTTGGATTGAGGCATATCAAAGCACCACTAATGTAGGAGCTCCTTCCAATCATTGCGCAAGTGTGATCTTTGTCAACAACGATCAATCCAATCCATATAGGACTTGTCTTTGGTGTTTTTACGTCTCTGATTAAACTTTGAGCATATTGATTCCCTGTTTATCAATATGCACCCTTAAACGATCCTATAAATTGGAATAAACTGTTTTTATAAACTTATTAATTATTTTTATTGTTCTTCATTCATCATTCTTGCCGTCGTGAATCAAGGCTAAATATTTATTTTTTAATATCCTAAAATCAATTGTTGTGTGATCGATCCTTGACGCAATGGATCACCACTGCAAGTTTAGATTTGAGATTGATAAATCAATCTAGGAATGATGCGGCGTGATGAATGAACGAAATAGATATGTGTTTGAATCGATAGATTTTGCTCGCGTATCTATGTGGATAAGTGTGGCGTTTCACCGGAGATGGAGTTTGTTCAGGAGAGGGCAGTGTGATGGTGATTGATCGAAGGTGGTCGTCGGTTTGTGCATAGAGCTGTGGTGGCCCAGGCGGCGCGGGCATCTCCTGAGCAGGTAGCCGAGGTGGAAGGTGATGGCTCCCGGGGACAACGGCATGGGTAGGTGGCGCGGCGGGGGTCATGTGCGATGTGGCCGAAGACGGCGCGACGAGCGACCAGATGTGGCGGCGGCAGATCCGGTGGAAGAGGTGGTCGCATGGTTGAAGGGCTGGAAGATAGGGTTTACGGATGAGGGAGGAGTAAAATTCATGGAATGAGTTTGTATAGGTGAGAGAGTATAAATAAATAAATAAATAAAATAGATAAATAGTTGGGAGGGAGTGGTTTGTGACCCGCATGGAATAAAAGGGTTGTGCGTGGCTCCTTAAATGGAGGTTTTGGATGGGTTCCAGTGGAGAAAAGTGGAAGGAAATTCCCGCATGGACCTCTTCTTTAGAATTCAAGATTTTAAAAAAATATAATAATAATAATAATATTATTATTATATTTTTATTTTTGGTTGTCAAACCGTAATTTTGTCCGTAACTCCTCTATGCGACTTCGGTTTGACGAACCATCATTGGCAGAGGGAACCTAGGATTAAGACGGTCGATTCAAATCCAATGTTGAATATTAAATTTTGGTTTGTGGCACGAGTCCATAAAACGTCCATTATTATTATTATTGTTGTTGTTGTTGTTGTTGTTGTTGTTGTTGTTGTTGTTGTTGTTGTTGTCGTGAAATCTTGCATTTGTCCCAACTATTCCATACGACATTGGTTTAATGTGTCGTCTGCGACAGCGCGACCCAGTTTTCAAGAAATTCTTTTTGAGACCAAAGTTGGATTCCTTATTTGAGTTTGTGGATCGAGTCCCTGAAATGTCCAAATAATAATAATATATTATTATTAGTAAAGATTTTACCCACTATAACCTCTGCATGCTACGTCCAATTGATGTGAAATCAGTGATATTGTGATCTCGATGTTGAGGCAGATCTTTTGACATTAATTTTCGATATTTAAATCAAGATCAAGGCATGGGTCCCATGAGGCCCGGTTGGTCATGACCAAATTTAACCATGTTTTTAGGGTTAAGTGGTCAAATGTAAAGTAGCTTGGGTTGTCGATTCCTCTGAGACATAAGAAGAAACCTATAGACACACACATTCTATGGACTGATTTTGGCTATTAAGTGTCCAACTTTGGGTTGATTTTAGGTAGGTTTAAGTGAACACTATGTGACTTAAGTGAATTCAAATCATGAGAAGGGTTGATCCTAGGTTATTACAAGGGGTGGATTTGATGAAATTATTTTTTTAACAATTTTAATTTATTATATTCGAGATGGGTTTATTCAAGAAGATCAAAAAACTTCATAACTTACTAGTTTAATACCAACACACCATAATAATAATCACCTATACAATTAGAGGATAAAATTTATGAGCACTTCAAGGTAAAGGTTCGTATTAGCACTTGAAGTATGTGGCCTTAAAAATCAACAAGGACGAAGAAGTTTTAAAATCATCAAATAAAAATCTCAATTAAAAGAAGTGATTAGACATTAATGGGGTGATAAATAACATCCAATCCATACCCTTTATACTCCCTTGGATCAAACCATAAGTGGGTTATCCCTCCATTGATGTTATGGTTTCAATAGAAGTGGGAAGTAGACTCATAAGAGAGGAATTGAAAAAGTAAAAAAACAATAAAAAGAAAATGATCACTCCACCATTGTGTGAATAATTTCACAAGGTTTGGTGTGAATAAATTCACACCTTGAGGCAAAAATATCAAAGTGAGATGGATAAGAACAGAATAATAGGAGATGAAGAACTTTTATTAAGAAACTAAGATGAATTAAAACAACTTACAATTGAGGAAGAACATTACAAAGGAAAAGTGGCAGCATAACATTATAATGAAAGAAAGAATCCAAGATGATAAACTCGGCCACCAAAAATACCTTAAATAGGTATTTCAAGAGAATTGGGTTGAGATAACAACAGTAAAAATGATCCCACTTGAGTATGGTAGGCCTAGGGTGGTGGAAAGTAAGGGAGAGGAGACTTTTCCACCCTTGACCCGAAGTTGCATCCAACTTTCTTCCACCAAACAAAGGTGCCTAGAATACCTTCTATATGGACGAATTGGTGTGGAAAATAGAATAAAAAAATGAATCTTCAGATGTCTCCTAGCTCTCTGTAAAATTTCATCCCAAATAAATATGTGGTGTCGAGATATGATTAAATTGGTGGGATGTTTTTCTGGGCCGCAGAATCTGACCCATAATTTTATCTCAAACTTGGGCCGCATGGAACTCCCTTTAACACTCAGAATTAGATCTTTTCATTGTTGTAATAAATTTTCCCCATGATATTCTCTATCTTAATTTCAATTTTAAGAAGTATTGTGCTTTTATATTGGCCTCTATATTAGTTTTATTGGGCTGATGTCAAGTTCACTTCACCCAGAATGTTGTTTGTTCAAGGCCAACTTTGGTGGTCTTCCAATGTGAATCTTCAAGTGATCCAAAATAATTAATTGTTCCTTATAGAATGGCATACCTGAAAATAAAATATGAAAATAAAATCAATACCATTGTGTGTCTTAGGATGTGTTAAAAAATGTACCATCTAAAAGTGAATTTTAAGAAAGAATTACAATCATAATGTGAGATAATGTTCAAATTGTAAAATTCACTACAAATAGTGTTTATGAATAATGAAGAACAAGAATATTATAATATAGACAATTAATATTAGCCTATTTCAGTGGATAATCACACCCCCCAACTTGAGTTTTACTAGTTCCGAGCAAAATGTATCTCAAAAATATGAAATTCGAAATCCCTTTTCCAAAACATTTTAATACACAATGATCACCAATAACCCTTATACCCAAAAATCATGAAACCCATAAAATATTTTAATACAAGATAGTTTCATAAGCATATCCCAATTCCAATCCCATTCCTTTGTTTAAATTCATCATCATATTTCATCCAATATCAATTAAGCATGAAGATGTGTTGTGCATCACAATAGACATGGGGGTTCATTTTTATTCAAGAGGGAAATGACAAAAGTGATAGGTGGAAACACATTTCAAAATTAAGATGAGTATTCATTTTTTTATTAAATAAATTTTTTCTGTTATTTTTTTTTTGCAATTTTTCCATGGTAATTGAAATTGAACTCAACATAGTCAACCCATGTAGCGAGACTTTTCCGATGACTCCTAGGCTCAAAGACCTTAGGGCACCAAGTGAAGCCCACATACTTGGGCATCATCTCGAGTTAAATCAGTCAAAAACAAAGTAAAATTACTACAAATAGAGATAAAATTACTAACTCTAGGTCAGAAAACTATGGAGTCACGATACCCAAGTGTTGAAAGCCACACATTAGGTCATTTCATTGCTCTACATGCAAATTTATTGTTTTTTTTTGATTTTTTTGAATACTCATATTAAAACTAAAATGATCACCAAACCTATGCTATTTATTTAGGGGACACCATGAACTCAAACTAATACCCCACTATCCAAAGGATGTGTGTTATGATTATTATTTTGGATGAAAATATAAATGATAAAATATCACATTAGAAATCCACACTTTCCAAAATCTATGCTCATGAAATATAAATGGATTAAAATCAGAATCAAGGCATGCTAAATTATTTGACATTCAATTTCAAAGTGTGCAATGTGTATTTTCATGTTCAAGGTTAAAGGAACTTTTCCTTTCATTAAGGAACACTTTTATTTTCAAAATCATTTTTTCACTTTTTTTTGTACACAAAAGCATTTTTTTAAATTTCATCTCCCCCAACTTAAAATAACACTCTCCCCAGTGTTTGAAGAAAATAAAATTTAGAAGGGGGTAGAGGAAGATAAGTGGAGTTAGAAAAGGAAATTGAAAATGAGGATCATGAAATAGAGTTACCTAGTGGTTGAAGTTGAAGTTCGTGCTATTAAAATTTATACATTTGATATTCATGTCACTCGCAGAGCTCCCTAGTGGAAAAAGAAAAAAAAGACAAACAAATCACATATATATATATATAATAAATAAAAAAAGTAAAATATAATTATTTATACAAAAATTATAGAATAAGGAAACACTATAAGCCATAGGTTAGTGGTAAGTGTGTTCCCCTATCTCCCTTCGATCGGGTTTCGAGTCCCCGTGGCTTCGCCGGTTGTGATGGGGTTTTCCCCATGACCTATGACGCGTCCTTTTATTTATATTTATATTTATTTTATTTTTTTATTTTTCATTATTATTTTTTTTGTATTTTTATTTTAACCTACAAACACATACAAAAATAAACTGATGATGCATTGTCATCTTTTTAAATTTCTGGGTAAGGTATTACTCAAGGATCACAGCACGTGACACAGATGAATATGGCGCTCCCCTTTCATACCCATCCATACTCATAATATAAGAATAAGTCAACAGTCTATTTTTTTTTAAATATCAAAATTGATTTATTAATCCTATTTGAAAAATAAAGATGATTCACAAAGATTAGAAAAATGAAAACCATGGGTTTCCTCCCATGCAACGCTTTTTTTAACATCATTAGTTTGACATGGATCCTATATCTATCATTTTTTCCCATTCATAGGTTGGATTAGTTAACTCATAATTTGTTTCCTTTTTATTGAATGATTCAATGAATTGTTTTAACCTATGACCATCGACTTTGAAAATATGACTCCTTGTGGGATCCAGAATCTTTACTGCCCCATGTGGGTACACATGATGTACTATGAAGGGACCTGACCATCTAGACCTTAACTTTAACGGGTGTAAATGAATTTTTAAACTATACAAGAGCACAAATTTTCCCGGTTCAAAGTGTTTAAATTTGAGATTCCGAGATTTGTAGGCTTGAACTCTATATTTATTTATCCTTGAATTTTCATAAGACTCCATCCTAAGTTTCTTAAGTTCATTAAGATCTAATTTCCTCTTTTCTTCGGCCAAAGAAATGCAAAAATTCATTTTTTTGATTTCCCAAAATGCCTTATGCTCAATTTCAACAGGTAAATGGAATGATTTTTTATAAACCAACCTATATGGTGACATGCCTAGGATGGTTTTGAATGTTGCACAATATTCCCAAAGATCATCCAAGAGTTTCTTGGACCAATCTTTCTTAGAGGGATTGACAATTTTTTTCAAGAATTTTCTTAATTTCTACATTCCCTAACTCAACTTGACCATTGGTCTGAGGATGGTGGGCAGTGGAAACCTTGTGAGAAATCCCATACTTAGACATGAGTGAAGAGAATGGTCGGTTGTAGAAATGTGTTCCAAGATCACAAATGATAGCTCTAGGAATTCCAAATCTAGAAAATATATGCTCTTTCAGAAATCAAATCACAACATGATGATCATTAAACTGAGTGGGAATGTCCTCAACCCATTTTGATACATAATCAATAGCTAGGAGGATGTAGAGATATCCCCTAGATTTTGGGAAGGGTCCCATGAAATCAATTCCCCAACAATCAAATATTTCAATGACCAGAATGGGAGTGAGGGGCATTTGATTCCTTTTGGTAATGGATCCTAACTGTTGACATTGAAAACAACTTTGGAAGTATTGGTAGGAATCCTTCGTGAGATTAGGACAGTAGAAACCACTTTGTAGGACCTTTTGAGTGGTTTTATTTGTGGAAAAGTGGCCTTCACATGCCTCTACATGATAGAATCTTATAATGGACTCTTGCTCAAACTCGGGAACACATCTACTAATTATTTGATAAGGACAGAACTTGTATAGGTAAGGATCATCAAGCACATAGTTTTTGACATCATAAAGGAATTTATTATTATATTGGGTCCCGATAAATTTTGGAATGTCACCCGTAACCAAGTGGTTTTCTATGTCAGCATACCAAGGGCAGACTCTCATAGAATAGAGGCACTCATCAGGAAATGAATCATACATAGAAATGTGACGTGAGTTGTCTTTGAATTTCATTCTAGAGAGGTGATCAACTACAACATTTTCAACAACCTTTTTATCCTTAATGGTTAAATTGAACTCTTGAAGAAGAAGGACCCACCTAATCAATCTATCCTTGGCATCTTGTTTTTGGAAAAGGTATTTCAAGGATGAATGGTCGGTGAAGAGAATGATGGGTGATCCTAAGAGATAGAACCTGAATTTATATAAGGTAAAGACAACAACAAGAAACTCTTTCTCAGTAGTGGTGTAGTTTATTTATGCATCATTTATATATTTTCTTGCATAAGCAATGACACATGAAGTTTTCTCACACTGCAATCCTAAGACTGCTCCTAAAACGATGTCACTAAAATCACACATGATATCGAATGCAAGATTCCAATTTGGATCTTGCTTGATAGGTGGAGAGATAAGAGTTGACTTGAGTGTAGAGAATAATTACTCACAGCTTTTTGTCCATAAAAATAGAGCATCTTTCACCAAAATAGTACAAAGTGGTTGAAAAATAGAGTTGAAATTTTTAATGAACCTTCTATAGAATCTTGTATGTCCTAATAAGGACCTAACTTCCTTAACAGTTTTAGGATAGGTAAGGTGAAGAATTATGTCTACATTAGCTTTATTAACTTCAATCCCTCTACCAGATACTAGATGGACTAGAACAAGTCCTTCCTTTACCATGAAATGGCACTTTTTCCAATTTAGGATGAGATTCTTATCCTCACATCCTGAAAAAAAAACCTTTCAATATTCAGAATTAATCCCTAAAATGTATCCCCAAATATGGATAAGTCATCCATGAAGACCTCTAAACAACCCCACACCATGTCTAAGAAGATTCCCATCATGCACCGCTGGAAGGTACCAGGGGAATTACATAACCCAAAGGGCATGAACTTAAAGGAAAAAGTGTCTAATGGACAAGTGAAGGTTGTTTTTCCTTAATCCTCTAAAGAGACCTCGATTTTATTATACCCTGAGAATTCATATAGGAAGAAATAAAATTGATGACCCGCCACTCGTTCGAGGACTTGATCAATAAATGGAAAGGGGAAATGGTCTTTATTGGTATAAGAGTTGAGCTTTCAATAGTAAATACAAACTCTCCATCCACTACTGACCCTTTTTGGGAGAAGGTCACCATCCTCATTGGTTATCACAGTGATTCCATCTTTCTTTGGGACAACTTGAATTGGGATTACCCACTCACTCTTAGAAATGGGGTAGATGACACCCGTTTTCAACAACATAAGAAGTTCTTTCCTTACCAAATCCATAAGATTTGGATTGAGTCTCTGATGAGGTTGACAACATGGTTTGGATTTAGATTCAAGAACAATCCTATGAGTTCCAATGAGTGGGATAATCCCAGTAATATCAGAAAGGGTCCATCCAATTGCTTTCTTATGCTTTCTTAGGACATCCCGAAGCATCATCACTTGATTGGATTCAAGAGAGGAAGAAATGACAATAGGACAGGATCGATTGTCCCCTAAGAATTCATATTTGAGTTATGAAGGTAGGAACATAAATTTTAGATCAGATTGGTTATCACTTTCCATGAAAGGATGATACTTTGTATTGAACTCAGTTTCTTTGTTCAGATTTCTTGACAGAATTAGTTCCTTGTGAACAAAATTTTTATCCACTAAATTATCCAGATTAGTGTCTGGAATGGGTATGGACTCAATTTCATTGATTTCACCAATGGTATCATTTATTGGTGATTCAAGAAAATCATTAATAGAGAAATATGAAAGAGATTCAATCCAAGGAGACAAATTTCCCTCATGTGAATAAAGAAAATCAATCTATTATTGACTTAACATCCTTTAGTAATTCCTTGATGTTCCTCAAGTTCACTATAAACCCTACCAAACCAATTAACCTCATGGATCCCTTCATCATCCCCAATTTTAGAGTTTTCATTGTAGATGTTCAAGTCTAGACTCATGTTTCCAAAGGTGATGGTCATGTTCCCATTTCAGACTCATATAACAGAGTTGATTGTTGCAAGGAAGGGATGACCAAGGATGATTGGGGTTTTCTCCCTAGGACCTAAGCTTGGGTGATTGTCAAGGAAAATGAAGTCAGTCTGGTAAATGAAATTTTCAACTTTTACCAAAACATCCTTTATGATCCCCTTAGGAACTCGAACACTACGATCAGCAAGTTAGAGAGTGATAGATGTGGTTTGGAGTTCTTCGAGCCCTAACTGACAATACATGGCATAATGAATGAGGTTCACACTGGATCCCAAATCACAAAGTTCTTTGACAACTTTGTTCTTTCCTAACTCAACATTGATGTATAGACATCCTGGATCTTTCAACTTTGGAGGAATGGTCCCTTGAATGGTGGTACTCACATTAGAATCCAAAAGGACTTGGTTTTTATGTGAAAATTTCCTTTTAAAAGGTAATAAATCCTTAAGGTATTTTGAGTAGGCAGGAATGGTTTGGATTTCATTGAGAAGTGGAATGTTCAACTTAATTTGATAGAATATTTCCCTCAAATTCACATTAATTTCTGGTTTAGATTTCCCTCTCATACATTGGGGGAAGGGAGAATCTTGTTTGATTGTTTGTTGTGGTTGTAGTTCCTTCACATTATCATTGAATTTTTCAGAATCTATGGGTGGTTCTTCATCATTTTCATGCGTTTTTGAAGCTTTTAATGGTTCCGGAATGTCTTGTTCAGGTTTCTCAATGGATTTACCACTTCTTAAAACTATCACATCCTTTAGTTGTTTATGGGTTGTTTGAGTGAAAATTGACTCTCCCCTTAAAGTTAAGGATGGTACCGCCTGAGTAGGCATGGCTGCCTTCACAGTTTTGATGGATTGAAGTTCTTGTTTAAGGGAAGAGACCTTTTAATTCATTTTCTCTATTTTTTTACACAACTATCCAAGGATTGGGAGAGGGACAGATTGGGAGGGGGTTTGTATTGGTTGGTTTATCCCAGGAGGATACTTTGGTTGTTGGATGGGATGTTGGATGGGTTGTTGGTATTGAATAGGAGTATATTGGTATTGTACTGGTTATGGTTGTAATTGGTTATGGTTTTGAAAATTTTGTGTAGGGTAGGGTTTTAGTCCTTGTGGTGGGCTAGGTTGTTGGTAATATTTCCAGCGGAATCCTGGGTGGTCATTATACCTTGGGTTGAATGTGTTTTGGTATTGGGGTTTTTGGAAGTTTAGGGCATTGATGTCAGTAGGTGGTCCTTCTAGAAGAACATCCTTGATGTATGGAATAGTTGGTCAGTTTTCTTTTTTGTGTTCATGTTTGTCACAAATTGTGCAAATAGGGTATACAGTTTGGATTTAATGGATTTTCTTAAGGTCTATCTCTTCAACCTTCCTAGTGAGTGATGTGAGTTTAGTCCTAAGGCTTTCCTATTCTCTAATTGTATACATTTCAATAGTTCTTTGTCGATTTTTAGAATAAGGTGATGTTCCCCATGTTTGTTTTTGTTTATCAAGGATTTCTAGATACTCATAAGCATCATTTGGAGCTTTGTTTTTAAAGGTCCTATTACACATCATGTCAATGAATTGTTTGTTCCCCGGGCCCAACCCTTCGTAGAAAATTCGAACTTGTTCTAGGATTGAACATCCATAGTGAGGTACCATGTTGAGTGTGTCTTTGAACCTTTCCCATGTTTCATAAAATGACTCCACTTCTTTTTCAAAAAAGTTTTGGATACTCTTTTTAAGTGCAATTGTTTTGTGATGGGGGAAGTATTTTTTGTAGAATTCTCTTTGCAATTGGTCCCAGGAGTGGATTGATGCAGGTTTCAGATTTTTAACCAATTATTTGCTCAATCCTTAATTGATAAGGTAATGATCCTCATCTTAGCTAAATCAAGTTGATGTGGTGGGCACATGTTTCAACAATGTCGTTGAACTCTTTGACATGAAGGTATGGAATTTCCAACTCCATCCCATGGAAGGTTGGAAGGTGGTTTAGGACATGAGGTTTGAAAACATAGTGGGCTTCTCCTAGGGAAGCATACCTAATGTAAGAGGGTGCATTGGTCTAGGTATGTGTGAGGTATTCATTCATGGTTTGATCGACTCCATTCCCAAGTTTGGGGCTGCCTCATTTGGATTTCCATTTTGGTTCCCACACGGGTTTATGAGTTGGTTTCTTTGAATACCTTCCATTGAAATGGGCTTAATTTGTGACTCTGGAGTGTTAGGAAGATTATGATCTAATGTAAAGAGTTCCCTTGGTGTACTTGACTCCCCAACCCTAGGACTATCCACCCTAACTAGATGGCTAGATTGGTCACAGGTGTAGGTGGACATGCGTCAAAAGAAAAACAACGAGAAAGGGAAAAGATAAGAGAATTTGGGTGAGAATGGAAGAAATGAGGGAGAATAGAATGGGTGTTTATATGAATTACTTGGGTTCCCAGAATTGTGTCCAAAATTTGGTCTCACCCAAATTTACCCAAGTTTTTAGGGTTAAGCGGTCAAATGTAGAGTAGCTTGGGTTGTCGATTCCTCAGAGACCTAAGAAGAAACCTATAGACACGCACATTATATGGAATGATTTTGGATATTAAGTGGAAAACTTTAGGTTGATTTTAGGTTGGTTTAAGAGAAAAATATGTGAATTAAGTGAATTCAAATTATGAGAAGGGTTGATCCTAGTTTATTACAGGGGGTGGATTTGATTAAATTCTTTTTTTAACGATTTCAATTTCTTATATTCGATATGGGTTTATTCAAGAAGATCAAAAAAATTCATGAATTACTAGTTTAATACCAACAAACCATAATACTAATCATATATACAATTGGAGGATCAAATTTATGATCACTCCAAGGTAAAGGTTCTTATTAGCACTTGAAGTATGTGGCCTTAAAATTCAACAAGGACGAAGAAGTTTTAAAATCATCAAATAAAAATCTCAATTAAAAGAAGTGATTAGACATTAATGGGGTGATAAATAACATCCAATAAATCCCCTTAATACTCCATTGGATCAACCCATAAGTGGTTTAGCCCTCCATTGATGCTATGGTTTCAATGGAAGCGGGAAGTAGACTCATGAGGGAGGAATTGAAGAAGTAAAAAAACAATAAAAATAAAATGATCACTCCACCGTTGTGTGAATAATTTCACAAGGTTTGGTGTTGATAAATTCACACCTTGAGAAAAAAGTATCAAATTGAGATGGATAAGAATTTAATAATAGGCTAAGAATAACTTTTATTTAATAAACTAAGATGAATTAAAACAACTTACAATTAAGGAAGAACATTACAAAAGAAAAGTGGCAGGATAACATTACAGTGAAAGAAAGCATAAAAGATGATAAACTCCTCCACAAAAACTAAATTAAATAGGTATTTCAGAAGGATTGGGTTGACCTCCCAACATTACAAAGGATTCCACTTGATTATGGTAGGTTTAGGGTGGTGAAAAGTAAGGGAGAGGATACTTTTCCACCCTTGACCTGAAGTTGCATCCAGCTTGCTTCCATCGAATAAAGGTACCTGGAAGACCTTCTATATGGAAGAATTGGTGTGGTCCATAGAATAAAAAAATTAATCTCCAGATTTTTTCTAGATCTATGAAAAATTTCTGCCCAAATATATATGTGGTTTTCGAGATATGATTAAATTGGTGGGATATTTTTCTGGGATGCAGAATTTGGCCCAGAATTTTATCTCCAAATTGGGACACATGGAATTCCCTTTGACATAAAGAATTATCTCTTTTAACTATTGAATTAAATGTTCCAAATTATTTTTTCTATCTTTAGTTCACTTTTTATAAGTATTGGGATTGTATATTGGACTCTAAAGTAGTTTAATTGGGATGTTGTCCAGTTCACTTCACCAAGAATGTTGTTTGTTGAAGGCCAACTTTGGTGGTCTTCCAATGTGAATATTAATGTGATAAAAAAACATTAATTGTTATTTATATAATGGGATACCTGAAAATAAAATATTAAAATAAAATCAAGATCATTATGTGTCTTAGGATGTGTTCAAAAATGTACAATCTAAAAGTGAATTTTAAGAAATAATTACAATCATAATGTGAAATAATGTTAAAATTGTAAAATGCACTAAAAATGGTGTTTTTGAATAATGAATCACATGAATATTATAATATAGACAATGAATATTATCCTATTTCAGTGGCTAATCACCGGTTCACACGTGTTGCGGTGAAATGCAACTTTTTCATCAGGTATCTGTTTTGGACAAATGGTTAGTCCATCCCGTGTGTTTTTTCATGAGGATCTCAATAGAGTGTTCTATAGATCTATTTTGGGACCGATATGTGGGCCCCATGATATGTCTTTTGAGTGTAGTGCAACATTACACAACTTATTCATCTGATGACCATTTTGAGCGAGTTGATAGTCTACCTCACGTGTTTTTTCACAAGGATCAAAATGGTGTGATCCGTTTGGATATGCATAGACTTATTTGTGATTTTGTTAAATGTGAAATCATGAAAGAAATATTGATGGAAGAACCTTTAGATGTGTTCCAAGCCAACACATCTTCAGGATGTGTTCAATGATAGTAGTGATCATGGGACATCATTAGTAACTTCCGAGTGGAACCCTCCAGCCGAGCTAGGCATGGGTCCTCGACGACGCTAGAGTGGAACCCTCTAGTTGGGATGGGCATGGGTCCTCAAACCCTTTTGAGTGGAACCCTCCAGTTGGGTTGGGTATGGGTCCTCGATGACACAATAGCGGAACCCTCCAATGGGGTTGGGTATGGGTTCTCGATGACACTAGAGTAGAACCCTTTAGCTGGGCTGGGTATGGGTCCTCAATGGTACTAGAGTGGAACCCTTCAACAGGGCTGGCCATGGGTCCTTAACATTGAGATGACCTCCTTACTATGGATTAGTGACGAAATGTACTTTGAAATTTCCTTAGGATCACGAGTAAAAGGGTAACTTTCCCCACCAAGACGCATCTTTATGACATGACCTAAAAATGTGCGGGTGAGTCAGTGCCGCCCAAAGAAGATAGTTTCAAGGTACAGTGATTTGTGCCCATTTGACTTGTGACTCCTGAGTAGACAATGAGGTGCTATGAATTTCATATGAATTTACTTGGAACTATTGGCTACTCACTTTCTTGGGATGATCTTGTGAGATGGAGATCCCCTTAATCTCTCATTTGGATTTCTTTTACTGAGCATATATATCTATCCTTTTATATTACCCTCTCCTTGGGCTTGGTTAAACTCCTTCCAGGAGAGGAGAAGATGTACGAGGTATTCCACATGCTTTCCGTGTCTATCTTATCACGGTTGGATAGGTCTACTCTCCTACTATAGGTAGCGAAGACTCGACAAGATTTCATCTCTTCACCATTTCTATCTCCTTGTGTTTGGATGAGTCCACTTTCACTCTCTTTTGGGTTGAGTTGTACTCTTTCCATTCAATTTTATCATAACTTGTTCTCTCTACTACTTATCTTCAATGTATTTCTTATTTCTCCCCCTTCACCTTTTCAGGGTGTTCTCCCAACATGTGTCGTATCTTTTGCAGACGGTGGACAGGTCGATCGTGATCTTAGAGGAGCATAGGGACACGGGCTGCATGGACCACGTATGGTGGTCAGAGTTGGGATACAGGAGTGGGGCTCTCTCAGCTATTACTCTTTTACAGTTTCTTTCAGGTTGTGATAGGTTTCTAGTTTGGGCATGTGTTTTTCCCTTTACTTTTCAGTATACAATATCGTACCCTTGTACTATTTAGTGGTTCATGCATGTTTACTTTATTGGAGTTTGGATATTTTTATACTTTTCCTCTACACTTTTTCATTGAGTGGGTTGTGTGTGTATAGGTTTTAGGAAAATGTCTCCCCGAGGTTAGTTGTGTCTTCAGTGCTTGTCGCCAACCCCTGGCCTATGGAAGCGGACTTAGGGTAGTTATGGATCAAGCCCGACTTAGGTTGGGTCATGACAACAAACCTGAACCTATAAAATATAGGCATGATTTAAAAGTATAGTAGGTCACCACAACCTAAAATATCTAAGAGATCACTTTATTATCACATCCTAAAAATTCTAGTTTTAAATTAATTAGAAAAATAAACATTTTCTATAAATTTTTACCAAATAAGTAGTAACACATAAAAGTGTATTAAAACCTTTTTTAATATTTTCATTAAATGAAACCAATCACTTGAAAAAATATTCCTCATCCAATACCTCTTAGTAAAAAAAATAACTTGGAAAAAATCATTTGGGAGGTGTAGGGATCATTAGTGCATCAATTTGATGCACGGTGTCACCGGTATGACTCCAAGTGTATATTTTTATTCAAAATTAACATTAATTTTAGTGAAAAAACAACTGACAAAATAAAAACAAATAAAATTCATTAGGATTATTTTGTTACTTTAGGAAAAAAATTCATACATCATTTGGGACATTTAGGTATCATCCTCACCTCAATCTGATGCATGGTACGACCAGTATGACTCCAAGTGCATCTTTTTATTCAAAATTGACATTAATTAAAGTGGAAAAAACAACTAACATACTCAAAACTGAGAAAATGTATTCAAATTATTATTTTTTTACTTTAGGAAAACAATCCATATGTCATTTTTGATGTGTAGGGATCATCCGCACCTCAATCTGATTCATGTTGTGACTGGTATGAATCCAAGTGTCCGTTATCAGTTTAAAATTGACATTTTAATACAAAAAAGTGTCACTCGCTAAATATTGAGTTAACATGCTCGTATTGTTTTTATAATTTGGGACAATGATTCATAATTAATTTGTGATGTTTATGAATTAGTTTCATGTCAAACCCACACATTATTCCACCTATATGGATCAAAGTACGTGTTTCCATTTTAAAATGACATTTTAGTAAAAAACACATGTGGCGTACTCAAAACTGAGTAAACACATTCTTATTATTTTGATTCTTTAGGAAAACAATCCATGAGTTAGTTGGGACATGTAGGGATCATACATGCATCAATATAGTGCATGGTGTGACCGATATGACTCCAAGTGCATCTTTTTATTCATAAATGACATTAATTTTAGTGAAAAAAATAACTGACATACTCAAAATTGGGAAAATTCATTTTGATTGTTTTGGTATTTTAGGAAAATGATACATAAATAATTTTAGACATGTAGGGATCAATATCACCTCAATCCGACTGACGGTGTGACCAGTATGAATCAAAGTGCATCTTTTTATTCAAAATTGACAATAATTTTAGTGAAAAAAAACATCTGACATACTCTATAATAGTGTTTTCTTTTTCTTTTATTTGTGTTAGAAATTTTATTTCATTTAAATTCAGTATTTTTATATTATTTTGGTAGTTTATATTGTTATTTCTAGTGATGCAGTGTGTTGTTGCAATACAATGCACCTGATTTTGGTGATGTAGTGTGCTGCAACATCGAACTGCAGTTTTAACCATTATCATCCCTACTAAATGCACTAATAATAGTATGATTTATCATCACTTTTAAAGGAAATCATAAAGATACCCTTTATCAGTGCTTATAAAAGTGATGATAAAGTCTATCTTTATTAGTGCTTTTAAATGTGTTGATAAATCATTCTTTTATCAGCATAAATAAATGTGCAGATAAATCATACTCTTATCAGCGCAAATAAAAGCACTGATAAATGTGATCTTTTATCAGTGCTGATAAAAGTATGATTTATCAGAACTTTTATTTTCACCGATAAAGCTACCCTTTATTAGTTCTTTTTAGCGTTGATAAAAGCCATAGAGTTTTAACCTTGCTAAGGTAGTCAACACTTTTCTAGTGCTGATAAAGACCGATTATAGCACTGTTAAAGGTGTGTTTTGTAGTAGTGATGTCTATTTAGACTATTTTGAGCTAAAAACTCTTAATATATGTCATGATTTTTTTCAAGGAAAAAATGACCAAACCACCATTCGGTGGACAGTTTGAAAGGGCCACAAAACATCAAGGATTGGTACACTGATGTGTGTGGACCATTTCCAGTAGAAGCTAGAGGTGGATATTCTTACATCATTACTTTTAGTGATAACTTGAGTAGATATGGATATATCTACTTGATGAGGCATAAGTAAGAATCCTTTGATAAATTCAAGGAATTCAAGAATGAAGCAAAGAATCAGCTTAGTAAGACGATAAATAAGGTTTGATCAGATCAAGGTGGTGAATATATTAACCAATAGTTCATCGAATTTCTACAGGAGTTTGGGATTCTAACTCAACTCACTCCACCTTATACACCACATTGGAATGGTGTTAGTGAAAGGAGGAACTATACCTTTTTATATATGGTAAGGTCAATGATGAGTCATGTATATCTTCCATTATCCTTTTGGAGATATTCATTACAAATTGTGGCATACACATTAAAATGAGTACCAACTAAAGTAGAAAATGGAATTCCCTTAGAGTTATGGAGTGGAACGAAACCTATTTTATCACATAAAATTGTATGGGGCTACAAGGCATTTGTTAAGACCTTATCAGGAAACAAAATAGCATCTCAGGGAACTAAGTGTATCTTTATAGGGTATCCCAAGGAAATAAAGGGATACTACCTATAAAACCCCTTAGAAAAGAAAGTAATTGTTTCCAGACAATCCATCTTTCTTGAGAAGAATCACATGCTATAAAAGTATAGTGGGAGAAAGATTTAATTATATTAATTTGATGCTCAAGATACACAATAGTTGGTACATGAATAGATTCCATAGGTCCCCATGGAAGAAGTAGTTTCTAAAACACAAGTACTATGTAGGAGCATAAGAGAGGTAAGAGAACCAGAGAGATATGGTTTTTTGGTCACCAAGTATGGTGAATCGTTATTGGTTGACAATGATGAACCTCTATCCTATGAGGAGGTAGTAGAGAGCTTAGAAGCTTCAAGATGGCTAGAATTTATGAATTCTGAAATGGATTACATGTATCAGAACCAATTTTGGGTTCTAGTCGATGCACTAGTTAATGTAATGCTTATTGGATGTAAATGGGTATTAAAGAGGAAACTGAACATGGAAGGAAAATTAGGTACCTATAAAGAAAGGCTAGTGGATAAAGGTTTTAAATAAGATCAAGGAATTAACTATGATGAATACTTTTCACCAATTTTCATGTTTAAATCCATCAGAATCATACTTGTTATAATAGCTTACCATGACCAGTAGATTTGGCAGATGGATGTTAAAAACTGCATTCCTTAACGGGAACCTTCAGGAAGATGTCTATATGACACAACCATAAGGGTTTGTAACTCCAAGTGATACCAAAAATATTTCAAGTTTTAGAGATCCATTTATGGATTGAATCAAGCTTCAAGTTCATGGAACATTAAATTCGATGAATCTATAAAATAATTTGGTTTCATTAAGAATGAATGTGAGTTGTGTGTTTGAAAAAAGGTTTAATGGAAATGTGGTCGTTATCCTATTAGTATATGTTAATGAAATATTACTTATTAGAAACAACATACCAATATTATAATCTATTAAGGACTAGTTGAACAAGTGCTTCTCCATGAAAGACTTAGGCGAAGCAGCCTACATTCTAGGGATCAAGATCATTGGTGATAGATCCAATAGGCTACTTGGACTAAGTCAAAGTATATAAAATGACCAGATACTAAAGAGATTTAGTATGGAACAATCCAATATGGGATTGGTTTTAGTGTCACATGGTTTACATATTTCTAAGAAAATGTATCCACAAACACAACAAGAGAAAGAGAGAATAAGTAAGATACCATACACTTAGACAATAGGACCAATCATGTATGCCATGTTATTTACTATACTTGATGTTTTCTATGCATTGAGCATGGTATGAAGATATCAATAAAATCCAGGAGAACAACATTGGACTACTATTAAGGTTATCCTTAAGTATCTGAGAAGAACTAAGGATATGTTCCTAGTGTGTGGAGGAGATGAGGTGTTGGTCATCATGGGTTATATTGATGATGGTTTTTAGATAGATCAGAATGACCTGAAATCATAATTAGTATATGTTTTCTATATCAATGGAGGAGATGTGAGCTGGAAGAGTTCAAAGCAGCCAGTTGTCGCTGATTCTACAATGAAGTCCAAGTATATATCAGCTTTTGATACAGCCAAGGAATCCTGTTGGATTTGAAACTTTTTCAAGAGCTTGATGCGGTACCTAGTCGTAAAGACCCTATCACATTGTATTATGATAATACTACAACGGAGACTCTTGCAAAAGATTTAAGGTCACACCAACATATAAAGCATATACTCTAGAAGTATCACCACTTGAGTGACTTCTATCAGAGGGGTGAAGTTGTAGTAAGAAAAGTACCCACAGAAGAGAATATGGTAGACCCCTTGACTAAAGTTCTATCTCTGCAGAAGCATGAGTGTTATACGAGAGCTAGTGGACTGAAGGTTGTTAGTAGTTGGCTCTAGTGAAAGTGGGAGTCTGTTTGATTTGGTTACCTAGAACCAACTTGTTTGTAATTTATGATAAACTTGTATTCATAGTTTTTAATATTAATAAACTCTTTATCACATCATTATTGTTCTTCTACATAACATATTATGTGATAATGTCCTAAGAGTAGTTGTCGCACTAAAAGGTCATAGCAGTTCCCCGCTATGATGAGAACCCAGAAGTGCTACGATGCTATTCTTGAATATATGTTCTATAGCCAGATGGTATCATTTGAGGGACACAAATGATAAAGGCTATCAGGGGTGGAGACTCATAGGACTTTGAGGCACCTTCTCATCATGTACGCCCTTGGTAACATCCAGTATGGATATTATGAGAATGAGACCCGCCAGTAGGAAATCCACATTTCTATGTGTCATTGGATGTTCCTGTATGTGGACGTGTGTATTGGTCCTTATACTTTAAGATTGTTACACTACTGGAATTTGAGGTATTTGCGATGGGGTCCCGTCGCAAATAGCCCGTTGTAGAAAACAGAGTCCCAAATATTTCTCTGATTATATATATTATATATATAAAACCTCTTGCAACGATCCAGTTTTCCAATCGCAAATACTCATTTAAAAAATATATAAACTATTTGTGATGGGTTCCCATCGCAAATACTTAATAAAAAAATATTCAATAAAATTAGGATAAATTAATATTAGAAAATAATAATATTAATACTATTAATATAAATAATATAATATTATATAATAATAATACTAATATTAATAATATTAAAAAATTATATTATTATAATATTAATAATAAAATAATTCTAATAATATAACAATGTTATTATTATTATTAATATTTATGAAAAAATAATATTAATATTATTAAAATAATAAAAAAATTATAAAATATTAAAATTCTCAATATTCTCAAAAAATATAAAAATATAAATTATTATTATTATTATTATTAAAATAAACAAGAATTAAAAAATATAATTCTAATAATAAATAAAAAAATAAAAAAGTATTAAAAATTAAAAAAATTAAAAAAATTAAATTATGCAATATTCACACCAATATAAAAGATAGAAACTATAAATAGTTAATACTACCACAAAATTTGAATTCAAATGTTTTTAACATTAAAAAAAAGTCACTGGGGGGATAGTCTTTTGGAGGAGGTGGAGGAGCTGGAGGAGATGGCGGAGGAAACTCCATCCTTAAACTATGAGTTATATGGCGCATGTACTCCATTTACTTCTAATGCTACTGCTGTCGTCAATGCGTCTCCTCCTCATACTGATGTTGCTACTGTTGACGCATCAATTCTAACTACTTAGGCAAGCTCTCTATTTATTACTATTTATTACTAATTTATTAATAATTATTAGTATTTATTACTAATTATTACTAATTATTAATAATTATTACTATTTATTAGTATTTATTACTAATTATTATTATTTATTACTAATTATTACTATTTATTACTAATTATTACTATTTATTACTAATTATTACTAATTATTAGTATTTATTACTAATTAGTATTAATTATTAGTTATTATTAGTAATTATTAGTAATTATTAGTATTTATTACTAATTATTTGCATTTATTACTAATGATTAGTATTTATTACAAATTATTTGTATTTATTACTAATTATTTGTATTTATTACTAATTATTAGTATTTATTACTAATTATAACTATTTATTACTAATTATTACTAATTATTAGTAATTATTAGTAATTATTACTATTTGTTACTAATTATTACTAATTATTACTAATTATTACTAATTATTTCCAATTATTACAAATTATTTCTATTTATTACTATTTATTACTATTTATTGCTAATTATTAGTATTTATTACTAATTATTAGTATTTATTACTAATTATTAGTATTTATTACTAATTATTATTAATTATTAGTATTTAATAGTAGTAATTACTATTTATTACTAATTATTACTATTTTTACTAATTATTACTAATTATTACTAATTATTACTAGTTATTACTAATTATTACTAATTATTACTAATTTTTACTAATTATTACTAATTATTACTATTTATTACTAATTATTACCAATTATTACTATTTATTACTAATTATTAATATTTATTACTATTTATTACTAATTTATTACTAATTATTAGTATTTATTGCTAATCATTACTAATTATTACTAATTATTAATATTTATTACAAATTATTAATAATTATTTGTAATTATTATTATTTATTACTAATTATAAGTATTTATTACTAATTATACATATTTATTACTAATTATTAGTATTTATTACTAATTATTACTATTTTTTTAATTATTACTATTTACTACTAATTATTACAAATTACTGCTAATTATTACTATTTACTGCTAATTATTACTAATTACTGCTAATTACTACTAACTAGCACTAATTATTACTAATTACCGCTAACTATTACTAATTAGCATTAATTACTATTAAATACTGAAAATTACAGCTACAAATTACTAATTACCGCTAATTATTTATATTCATTACTAATTATTGTTAATAATTCTTAATTACTACTAACTACTAACAATTAGTACAAATAATTTCAATTTATTATTATAAATAAATATTGCTAACAAAACAATCTAAATCTAATTTAATTACAACTAATTAAAAATAATTAAAATTAATATAAAAAAATTAAATAAATATTAAATTAAATAAAACATAAATACCTTTAAACCTGATCTCTTATATGTGTAGACAACTTCAAAACTTGTTCGTAAAAAAAACTAACTGAAAAAAATTTAACTCTAAAATTAGAGTTTAGAGAGAGAGAGTAGAAATTGAGAGGAAGAATGAAAAAAAAACGGATGGGGGGGTATATATATGTTAGATTATTTGTGACGGGACTCGTCGCAAATACCTTCGATCGCATTAATTACTGTCGGCGGTTAAAAGGGTATTTGCGACGGGTCTCGTCGCAAATAGCGACCTGCCGACACACTATTTGGGACGAGGGAATATACCCATCACAAATAGTATTTACCGCCGCCGGGTATTTGCGACGGGGAGCCCCCCCCCCCCCCCCCCCCCCCCGTCGTAAATACCCTTCCCGCGGTTTGGCGTGAAAATCGCGCCAAACCTTTTATGACGCGATAAATTCCCCATCGCAAATAATCTCTTCAACGGACTATTTGCGACGAGATCTTTTCCCATTGCAAATAACCCATCATAAAAGGCCATTTTTTCCATAGTGTTATTAGTGAATATTATGAGTTGTGCACTTAGATGCATTGAAAAAAACCATGACGACAGATCTTCGTGACGAGGTAGGATATGTTGGGTGCGTCACGAGTAATATTGTGTTAATGAATAATGAGAGAAAGGATTTGTTCCTTCTGTTCTTTAACGAAAGTTGATATCTCATGCCCTTTGATGGAAATGATATAACCTAAATAAATCCATGGTCATGGTGATTTATAGGCATGTTATATTTTAAGAAATTCAAAGAAAGAGATATCGAGCATATAGGTTGATGGCACTCGCATGCAACCTGCTCGATTTTAGATATTACGATAAAGGGATTATATTATACAGTAAGTGTTCGTATGAGGTGATATGTCATTGTGGAAGTAACTTCTTTCTCTATGGGTGCCTTAGCGTGTTGTTAGATGCTAACCTTGGTCTTTAGGCTGCTTCGCCTAATGCCACTGAGAAAGAGGCCAAGAGGGTCACACACTAAGTGTATCCAGAATATGAGTTAAATAATATATTATTATTTATTATTTAATAGGTTGAATAAATATTATTAACATGCGTGGTTTAATAATTATTCATGTATGTTTGATCACATTTATTTTTTCACTTGTTATTCAAGAGAATATTTTATGAGTGGAATATTTAATAAATATTCATTTTCTATTTAGTCAATATAATATTTATTTATTTATTAGTGAATAATGCAGTGATATTTATTTAATAAATAAATAGACATTATTCAAGGCCCGATAAATATTGTGGAGAAATGGTGGACTGAGTTTAATGGTCCAGTAAGAAATGATAATATTGAATATTATTTAATTAAATAGCATTTAATTATAATTCACAAGTTTTTTTTGATAAAATACGGATTCATTGATGATGAAAACCAGAAAAAGTACAGACTCAAAGCCAAGCAGGAAAATGGTCCAGCCAGAGCTGGTTGACATCAAAGGGGCCAGCTGCCGCCTGATGATGGGCAGCCTTATTTCATTCCCTTTTGGTAAAGGAGAAGGTGCAGAGGGCAAAACAGTGACAGATGGAGAATATTTTCCTGATGAGGGACTGATAGAGAAAATATTTTCAATTAATTTATATTGAATATCATTGTTTTAAACCCACAAAATTGTTCCTCTAAGATGAATTGTTTCATTTTTATGATAATGGTGTTATTTTGAGCTGAATAGTAAAAATTGGCCATTTTGGATTTTTAACAGTTTTAAATTATTTCGGTAGGTTGGCCATAACATTATCTACACTGATCCAAATTGCAAAATTATTTCTTTTAAAGATTCTACACATCCAGGGCTTCATTTAATATATTTGGACCAAAATCCTAATCGGCCATATGGAAGCTCAAAAGAAGATCACAAGTTGGCTCAAGAAAACTGTTTTCAGTTCTGCCTAGTTTTGATGTGGGATCCATAACTCATCCACTGTGGGCCCAAAGCTAGTGAAATTCGGTGAGTGGACGCGCAAGGCGTTTTTGAGCATCTTTTATGAAGGAAGAACCGAGTGAATTGGCCGTTTATTGGGTCATTAAATCACCCTAATCCGGAGGATTTCGTTTTGGAGAGTCTGACTGGACAAAATAAATGCTCAAGGTAAAACGGCCATAACTCTCGGAATACATGTCCAAATCCGCTGGAATTTTGAGGAGACACGAAAAAGGGAATTATGAACAACATTCATGAAGGGCTCAACGCGTGAAGATGTCATTTAATGGGGATAAAACGCGTCGACATTCGGGGGAAACATTCTGGCTATAAAAGGAGGAGAGCTCCACCCTCTCAAAGCATCCATTCTCCACCCCATTCCTTCCAGGACACCAAGAAGAAGATCTTTTCGGTTTTATTTTTATTTATTTTATTTTTCATAGTTTTGTAATGCCTTCTTCTTCCCCATTCAACTCGATTACCCTTACCATGGTGGGGTAAACTTTTGGAGTGATTGGGGAAGGGTTGGTTTTCTACATTGTAATGCTTGAGTTCTTGGATGCAATTGAATAAATTTATTTCTTCTTCAAAGTTGTTTTAAATTTATTATAGAGGATTTTATAATCAAGTGCGATCGTTCTTGAATATTAATTCCGTTATTTATTTTTTCCTTGGTAAAATAATCAATATCTCCCTCCACTAATTTCTGGTTTATATACGATGGAATAAACCAGGAATTAGTGGTGAAGTACTCGACGATCGTCAGTACGTGTAAAAGGTGTAGTGAATGTTCTTGATTGCTTGGGATAAACAAAACCCGATCAGGAATTGCCCATTTAAATTAAGGATATTCAATACAACTATTTTACACATGGAAAGAGAGTTGACCAAACCAAGATCTTGGTAAGGTTTTCTCTCACAATAATAATTTCACCAAGGAAGTGAGAGGAAACGATTGTGGAAACTCACTTTAATCAACTAAGAAGAAGAGGTTTGAATTAAATTGAACAAGGATAGCATTATAATTAGGAAACCGACCCCGACCTAATCACCCTTTTAAAAATCATAGTTTTTCAATCATTTTAATTTCAAATTTCATTTCAAAAACACAACATTTCTTTTACCCTCGTTTTAAAGTGACAACTCATTTTGTATGCACTCCTCTTCAGGAGACATCCTAGGTCAACCACTTAACTACATTTTAACTTAGGAAATAATTGTTTTTCCACGCCCTACGACAGGCGTGCGTCAAACTTGGCGCCGTTGCCGGGGAGGCAGTGCAACAAAAAAAAAACAAAATTGAATGACCCGCACCTCAAAAGAACCATTAATTGAATTTGATCCAGAAATTGAAAGAACATTAACCCAACTAAGAAAAAGAAATATAACAGAAATATTTGAAGAAATAGATCTCTCAGATTCAATTGAAACTCTTAGTGTTCACTCTGAACCTGAAATCATGGCTAGAAATACCAACCAAACCCTGCGTGATCTATGTGCACCACAATTTGCCATTCAAAATAACCAACTAATTGCACCCACTAAACCAAATGATTTTGAATTACGTGTCAATATGATTCCTGTTCTTCCAAAGTTTCATGGTCTTGCAGGAGAAGATCCAAATCGGCACATGCAAGAATTCAGATACACTTGCTCAAGCTTCAGGCCAAGAGGAGCACCCGAAGACTAATTTCAGTGGAGGGAATTCCCCTTCTCACTTGAAGGAATAGCTAAAGAATGGTTGTAAAACCTACAACCAGGGGAGATCAGTGATTGGGAAGACCTAAAAAGAAGTTTCATGCAAAGATTCTTTCCCACATCGAGGAGCACTGCCATCAAGAAGGAGATTTACATCATACTACAATCAACTGGAGAAACCCTCTACGAGTACTGGGAGCGCTTCAAGAAGCTATGTTCCAGCTGCCCACATCAAGAAATGGAGGAACACCAATTCCTTGTGTTCTTCTACCAAGGACTAATGGATAATGATCGAAATCTTCTAGATGCCTCATCAGGGGGGTCCCTGATTGACAAGTCTCCTGCAGATATCAGAATACTAATTGAGAATATTGCTCAAAACTCACAACAATTTAGACTAAGAGGAATGGGAACCAGGGGGATACATGAGGTAAAAACATCTTATTCATCTACATTGATTGAAACCAAAGTTGATGACCTCGCAAGATTAGTCCGTCAAATGGCTGTAACACAAGAAAATGGACAACAAGCTTCAGCTCAGGTATGTGGTTTATGTTATTCTTCCACTCATTATACTGACCAGTGCCCTGAGATACAGGGGACAGAATACTGTGCTGCGGCCTTTCAACCAAGACAATTCCAACAAAATCAACTGCAATCCCAACAAGGATATGGGAACCAACAAAACCAGATGAGACCATTTAACCAGCACCCCAGTCAACCTCCTTACCACCAGCAGCAATACCAGAACCCCCCTCCCTTCCAACAATCTTATAAACAGCCCTTCCAACACCAACAATCTTTTCAGCCTCTACCATTCCAAAGAAAGACATATGAACAACCATCCACCAGCACACAACCTTCTGTGGAACAGCTACAATCCAAGTATGAGGGCCTAGCAGATAAGGTTGACAAGCTAGCAGACACAGTGGGGAGTCTTGTTGAAATAATGTCCAAGAATCCAGGTAATCTTCCATCCCAAACAGTGCCAAATCCTAAAGAGAATGTAAGTGCAATCATAACAAGAAGTGGAAAAGAAATCCCACCTCCATCCAACCCTGAACCTGAAATAATACCACATATTCTGAGGGATAATGATTCAAAAAGTCTTGTGAGAATCCACCAAGAAGATGAAAAGGAAGAGAAGGAGGAGAAGGATAGGCCACAGAATAAGAAACAAGAAACACCAATGCAAAGAAAACAAAGGGAGAAGAAAGAATTACCTCCACCATTTCCAACAAGGATGATTGAATCAAAGAAATTGCATGAAGAAGCACTTCAAAAAGAAATTCTGGACACCTTCCAGAAAGTGGAAATCAATATCCCCCTACTTGAAGCTGTTAAACAAATTCCAAGGTATGCAAAATTTTTGAAAGATCTTTGCACCAAAAAGAGAAGGCTTCATGGGAATGAAAGAATCAACTTGGGAAGAAGTGTCTCAGCCCTTATCACACCACAGATTCCAACCAAATGTCAAGATCCAGGGACGTTTTCCATTCCATGCACCATTGGTTCATTAAATTTCACTAATGCTTTGTGTGATTTAGGTGCTTCAATTAATGTATTGCCTCACTCGGTATACACTTCTTTGCAGATGGGAGAATTGAAGCCCACAAGAGTGGTGGTCCAGCTTGCAAACAGATCCACAGTTTTTCCTGCAGGAGTTTTGGAGGATGTCCTTATGAAAGTCAAAGATCTCTTATTCCCAGCTGACTTCTACGTGCTCAATATGGAAGAAGATAGGAGCCCATCTCATTCACCCATCATTTTGGGGAGACCTTTCTTGAAGACAGCCAAAACCATCATCAATGTCCACGAGGGGACACTCACCATGGAGTTTGGAGAGAGCACGGTCCACTTCAATATTTTTGAATCCATGAGGCATCCATCAGATGATCACTCCCTCTTTTCTCTTTCCCATGAAGTTGGTGAAGAACCAATTGAAGAATCAGGTATGCTCTATGAATTCTTAGACTTAAGAGAGACTTCTTCCCTTGAAAATATCATTGAACATGTGGATGCTGAAGATGTTGGAGATTCTGACTTCATGTGGGAGGAAGAGGTAAAATCTGATTTCTTTGATGATTTTTTAAATAATGAGGAAGATGATATGGTTTCTTGTGTGCAGGAGGTCCAAAATTTAGAAAAAGAAAACGTCAATTTAGTCTCATCCCTTGAGAATACTCCTAACCTTGAACTCAAACCACTCCCCACTAATTTGAAATATGTATACCTTAGGGAGGGAGAGAAACTACCAGTGATAATTGCTAATAATCTTTCTAAAACCCAAGAAAAATCATTGATTGAGCTTTTGAGAGAGAATGTCAAGGCAATAGGATGGAGCTTAGGTGATATCCCTGGAATTAACCCAAAAATATGCTCACATAGAATTTTTGTTGAGGGAGATTCAAAACCTGTTAGACAGCCCCAAAGGAGACTGAATCCCACCTTGATGGAGGTTGTGAAGAAGGAGATCGAGAAGCTCTTGGAAGCTGGGATCATCTATCCCATTTCAGATTCGCAGTGGGTCAGCCCTATTCATGTCGTTCCAAAAAAAACTGGCCTGACCACTGTGAGAAATGAAAAGAATGAGTTAATCCCTATGAGAATTCAAAACAGCTGGAGAGTGTGCATTGATTTTATGAAATTGAACCAGGTCACTCGAAAAGATCATTTCCCCATCCCTTTCATTGACCAGATGTTAGAAAGATTGGCATGGAGAACTCATTATTGCTTTTTGGATGGATTTTCAGGTTACTTCCAGGTACCCATTGCTCCCGAGGATCAAGATAAGACAACATTTACATGCCCTTTTGGTACTTTTTCATATAAAAGAATGCCATTTGGATTATTTAATGCTCCAGGTACATTTCAGAGGTGCATGGTGAGTATATTTTCTGATCACATTGAAAATTGCTTGGAAGTTTTCTTAGATGATTTCACAGTTTTTGGAGATTCTTTTGATCATTGTTTGAAAAATCTGGAAAAAGTTTTGAAAACCTGCATTGAAAAAAATCTTGTTTTAAATTTTGAAAAATGTCATTTCATGGTTCAAAGAGGAATTGTGCTTGGTCATGTCATTTCCCAAAATGGAATTGAAGTGGATAAATCAAAAATTGAAGTGATAAATTCATTACCTTACCCTACTTGTGTGAAACATGTTAGATCATTTTTAGGACATGCATGATTCTACAGGAGGTTTATCAAAGATTTCAGTAAGATTTCTCTCCCTCTCTCTAGATTACTTTTGAAAGATGCTGATTTTGATTTCAATGATACATGTAGGGAATCTTTTGATGAGTTGAAGAAGAGATTGATTTCACCACCCGTGATGCAGCCTCCAAATTGGGAAGAACCATTTGAACTACTTTGTGATTCCTCTAACCAAGCAGTTGGAGCAGTCTTTCTCAACGAATTGAGGGCAGACCACAAGTCATTTCATATGCCTCGAGAACTTTAGATGCGGCCCAATTCAATTATACAACCACGGAAAAAGAGTTCTTTGCAGTTGTTTTTGCTTTAGAAAGATTTAGATCATATCTTCTTGGAACTAAAATCACTGTGTTTTCTGATCATGCAGCTTTGAGGTACTTGATGAAGAAAGCTGATGCTAAACCAAGGTTAGTGAGATGGATGATACTACTGCAGGAATTCAATATAGAAATCAAGGATAAGAAGGGATCTGAGAACCAAGTCGCTGATCACTTAAGTAGACTACCAAACACTGCTGAAATTAAAGTTCCAGAAAGAGACCCACTGAATGATCAAATTCCAGGAGAGCAGTTGTACTTGATTGAAGGAGAAGTGCCTTGGTATGCTGACATAGTCAATTTTCTGATAACATCTCAGGTCCCATCTCATTTCAATTATCACCAAATTCAAAAACTAAAAGCTGAATCTAGATATTACATTTGGGATGATCCATTCCTTTGGAAGATTTGCAATGATCAAGTAATAAGAAGATGTTTACCTGAAAGTGAAGTTAAATCTGTCTTTGATTTTTGTCACACTTTAGCTTGTGGAGTCCACTTTGGACCTCAGAGGACAGCAAGGAAGTTTTTAGAATCTGGAATTTATTGGCCCACCATTTTTAAAGATGCTCATGAATTTTGCAAAATATGTGAAAAATGTCAGTTTTCAGGAAATATTTCAAAGAGACAAGAAATGCCCCAAATGCCATTGAATTTTTGTGACATTTTTGAAGTTTGGGGGATAGATTTTATGGGACCTTTCCCGATGTCATTTGGAAATTCTTATATCTTGCTTGCAGTTTATTATGTTTCCAAATGGGTGGAAGCAAAAACAACCAGAATTGACGATGCTAAAGTTGTTTGTGATTTTGTCAGGTCTAACATATTTTGTAGGTTTGGAGTGCCCAGAGCAATCATCAGTGATCAAGGGACTCACTTCTTCAATTTTAGAATGGAGACATTGTTGAAGAAGTATGGGGTGCATCATAAAACATCAACTCCCTATCATCCACAGACTAACGGGCAAGCTGAAGTTTCAAACAGGGAAATCAAGGGAATTTTGGAAAAGACTGTTAATCCAAACAGGAAGGATTGGAGCCAAAGGTTGGATGATACCTTATGGGCTTACAGGACAGCCTATAAAACCCCGATTGGAATTAGTCCATATAGGCTGATTTATGGGAAAAGCTGCCACCTACCTGTGGAATTGGAGCATAAGGCATATTGGGCTGTGAGGAAAATGAATTTGGACCTTGAAAGTGATGGGAAGGAGAGAAGATTGAAATTGCAAGAACTGGATGAAATAAGAAGGGAAGCATTTGAAAATTCAAGGATTTACAAAGAAAGAACAAGAGTGGCCCATGACAAGCTAATCCAACCAAAAGACTTCTCTCCTGGAGACAAAGTGTTATTATTCAACTCAAGACTCAAGTTGATGCCAGGTAAACTTCGTTCCAGATGGGAAGGTCCATTTATTGTTACTCATGTATATCCTTTTGGTGCTGTGCAGATTATGAAGGATGGAGAGCAGGATCCATTCACTGTGAATGGACATAGGTTGAAGAAATTCCATGGGACCCTACCATCAGAGCCATTGGAGGAGATCATGCTCCTCCAACCTATTTATCAATAAGATCCATCAGGTTGTACCTCTCCTTCACATTTTCTTACTGTTGTGATTCAATCAGAAATCTTCTTACATGTTAAATCCACTTAAATGCATCAAGGACACTGCATCATTTAAGTGTGGGGGAGGGAACCTTTGTAGTATAGGATTTTTATTTGATGTTTGTTTTCAAAAAAAAAATGCGTGTTTTCAAATTTTTTGTATGTTTATTTTTCAATTTTTGGTGTGTTTCTGATACTTTTGAGCTGAAATGATTATCAATACCATTTTTGAAACCCATGTCAATGAGTGAACCAGTCTATTTCATGAAACTGATCTTAAATGAATGCTGAAATAACTTTGTTTCAAGTTCAAATCTTTTGGAAATTCATGAAAAGTACACTGATTTTTAAATCTCATGCCATATTTCACTATCTATATCTTTGAAATAACTTTCCTGTGAGGCTTCTGAACCATTTTTGTCATATTCTTTTCATTCACCTCATTTCTTGAGAGAACCAGACCATGCTTGCTTTAACCAGAATTTGATTTATTCCTTTCAAAACTTGAGGGTTTGGGGTACGTGTGTTTTAAATGATTGAGGCATTTATTTTGTTTGAAGCCCCCTTTTCAAAATAATCCTTTTCATTATGGCCCACCTTTACATTTATCCTTCATTGTAGCCCCTAGTAGCCATGAATTGCCTGTTAGGTTAGCCACATTACAAGCCAATTTTCCCTATCATACCTGCTCTTGAAGTAAAATTGCATGATCTAGTTGAACTTAAGTGTGGGGGAAGATGTCTTGTGGTGTACTACCTCATTTTGTTATACTTTGGGTGGAAAATAAATTGTGGAAGAGATGTGTGTGATTCTGAAAAATTATTCTGTTGAAAGCTGTGCCTTTTCTGGAGCTTTTATGATAAGAGAAGCTGTGCCTTTCTGGAGCTTCCAAAAGAGAAGCTATGCCTTTCTGGAGCTTCCAAAAGAAAGCTGTGCCTATCTGGAGCTTTAAAAAAATTATGTTTGAAAAGATTGAAATGTTTGCTGCTGAGCTGATTGAATGATGATGAATCCTATTTTCAACAAAGGGGAAGTGAAGGAGACCATATTTGAGTGAAAACTAGAATTTTGCAATTTTGCTTCAATAAGAGCCAAGCCTTCCTTTTTCGGCCTCAGAACTTTTAACATCTAAATACTACCAACCGGAAGCCACAGAACAACCCTGAAAAGTCCTCATGAGAAACACATGTCCTTGACTCACATCGGGTGGAGAAGTAGTAATTTATCAAACCTATGGTGACTCTTGTGTGAGTTTGGATGAGAAAAGCCTTGTTCAGCCTTTACATTTGTGAGATGAGAGAAAATTCATGTGAGGTAGGTGTTTTGTGTGCATGGGATAAGAAATGAAGTGGAAATATATTAAAATCATAAATGGAGAACTTGAAATAACAGTTTTTGTTGAGGCATGATATCTTTTTGTTTCGTGAAATTGATTTGATTGATCTCATTGATATGTGTTTTGATTTTGATTTGATTTGATTTTTACTTGTCCAGGAGTCCAAGTGCTAAGTGTGGGGGAATTGATAGAGAAAATATTTTCAATTAATTTATATTGAATATCATTGTTTTAAACCCACAAAATTGTTCCTCTAAGTTGAATTGTTTCATTTTTATGATAATGGTGTTATTTTGAGCTGAATAGTAAAAATTGGCCATTTTGGATTTTTAACAGTTTTAAATTATTTCGGTAGGTTGGCCATAACATTATCTACACTGATCCAAATTGCAAAATTATTTCTTTTACAGATTCTACACATCCAGGGATTAATTTAATATATTTGGACCAAAATCCTAATCGGCCATATGGAAGCTCAAAAGAAGCTCACAAGTTGTCTCAAGAAAACTGTTTTCAGTTCTGCCTAGTTTTGATGTGGGATCCATAACTCATCCAATGTGGGCCCAAAGATAGTGAAATTAGGTGAGTGGACGCGCAAGGAATTTTGGAGCATCTTTTATGAAGGAAGAACCGAGTGAATTGGCCGTTTATTAGGTAATTAAAGCACCCTAATCCGGAGTATTTCGTTTTGGAGAGTCTGACTGGACAGAATAAATCCTCAAGGTAAAACGGCCATAACTCTCGGAATACATGTCCAAATCCGCTGTAATTTTTAAGAGACACGGAAAAGGGAATTATGAACAACATTCATGAAGGGCTCAACGCGTGAATATGTCATTTAATGGGGATAAAACGCGTAGACATTAGGGGGAAACATTCTGGCTATAAAAAGAGGAGAGCTCCACCCTCTCAAAGCATCCATTCTCCACCCCATTCCTTCCGGGACACCAAGAAGAAGATCTTTTCGGTTTTATTTTTTATTTATTTTCTTTTTCATAGTTTTGTAATGCCTTCTTCTTCCCCATTCAACTCGATTACCCTTACCATGGTGGGGTAAAATTTTGGAGTGATTGGGGAAGGGTTGGTTTTCTACATTGTAATGCTTGAGTTCTTGGATGCAATTGAATAAATTTCTTTCTTCTTCAAAGTTGTTTTAAATTTATTATAGCGGATTTTATAATCAAGTGCGATCATTCTTGAATATTAATTCCGTTATTTATTTTTGCCTTGGTAAAATAATCAATATCTCCCTCCACTAATTTCTGGTTTATATACGATGGAATAAACCAGGAATTAGTGGTGAAGTACTCGACGATCGTCAGTTCGTGTAAAAGGTGTAGTGAATGTTCTTGATTGCTTGGGATAAACAAAACCCGATCGGGAATTGCCCATTTAAATTAAGGATATTCAATACAACTATTTTACACATGGAAGGAGAGTTGACCAAACCAAGATCTTGGTAAGGTTTTCTCTCACAATAATAATTTCACCATGGAAGTGAGAGGAAACGATTGTGGAAACTCACTTTAATCAACTAAGAAGAAGAGGTTTGAATTAAATTGAACAAGGATAGCATTATAATTAGGAAACCGACCCCGACCTAATCACCCTTTTAAAAATCATAGTTTTTCAATCATTTTAATTTCAAATTTCATTTAAAAAACACAACATTTCTTTTACCCTTGTTTTAAAGTGACAACTCGTTTTGTATGCACTCCTCTTCAGGAGACATCCTAGGTCAACCACTTAACTACATTTTAACTTAGGAAATAATTGTTTTGCCATGCCCTACGACAGGCGTGCGTCAGGGACCCAAAGGACTGAAGTCCGCCATGTTGAGGTTGATGTCATTGATAATGGTGAGGCAGTCTAATTCGATGATGATTTTGTCCCATCCACAGTCAACAACGAGCTTCATTCCTGTGAGGATGGCGGCAACCACCGGTTCCCAGAAAACGTGATGAGTCTCATGTTTGGCTGCAATGATTTGACCAAGATGGTTCCGGGCCAGCATGCCAAGTGCAACAGGACCATCCATGGGGAGAGCTGCATCCACATTAATCTTGAGAATCCCTTCCGGGGGTGGGCTCCATAGGGAGGAGAAGGAGTGGGTTTCAAAGGAACAATGTTCTCCATTGTGGTGCTGCCATCCCACCAACCAGGAAGGGGCATGTTCAATCCAGAAATCAGGTGGTTTGTGAACATGGATGAAAATGACATCATTGCGACGAACCCAAATGATCCATGGCATGATGCAGAGAGAGCCCACTTCAGCCGATGAGAAGGAGGAGCACCATCGCATCAGGAGAGAGGGGAGGTCAGAGCCCATGATCAGTGAGGAGTATGTAGAAGAGTTCAATTTCCTTCAAATCTCCTTTGCCCTCAGACATTGGATGATAGCGTGAAGGGGGGTTTCTGGGACGGTCGGGCAGAAGGGGAAGAACCTGTCACTGGAGATATGTCGGAAGGTGAGAAGGCTCATGGTAGAGAGGGTGCCCGTGCACACCTACCACCAAAAGTGGCGATTTTTTGGTGGGAAATTGAGTTTCCAAAGATATTTCCAGGGCCCCCTTCCCTCACGTCGTTCTGAGTGCCAATAGTGAGCCGGTAGCCGGATTTCACCGTATAGGATCCGGAGATGTCGTGGATCCAAAAGAGATGGTCAGGGCCGACATCTGGAACACAGGGGATACTCAGGATAATATTTTTATCTCTTTAATTAAACCATGAGTGTATCCTTTCCATGCACCACCCAAGCCCCTAATCGTCAAAAAGGCATCTGACAGTGGCATCTTCAAAGCCTAGTTGGGCAGGGGATGATGCCCACACACCTTCTTTATCAATCAGCCATGGATCGGTCCAAATGTTAACTATTGATCCATTCCTAATCCTCCAGCCCAACCCTTTTCCCAGGAGACTGTAGGCACCCCAGATACTTCTCCAGAGGAAGCTAGGACGGGGGCCAAGAGAGGATTCATGGAAATCCTTGTGTGGGAAGTATTTTGCACGGAGGACCCGCACATAGAGATAGGATGGTCGGTTCAAAAGGCGCCAACCTTGCTTCGCCAGCAGTGCATCATTGAAGTGAAGAAGGTTCCAGAATCCCATCCCACCCTCAGATTTTGGAAAGCAGAGGTTCTTCCAGGCCATCCAGTGGGTTCTATTCCTCCCATTTTTTGTTCCCCACCAGAAATTGGTTGTGCGTGTGTGTATCTAATTGACTACAGCAGCTGGGAGCTTAAAGAGGGACATGAAATAGCTGTGGATGGATTAGAGGGTAGCTTTAATAAGGGTCTCCTTATCAGCTTTGGAAATTCTTTTTGGGGTCCAGCCTTGATTTTTTTTCTCAACCCTGTCCAGCATAGAAGCGAAGATTTCTTTTTTGGATCGAACAATCACCGTAGGAAGCCCAAGGTACTTTTGATGTATCTCGACCATATGGATTCCTGCAATGGTGCAGAGTTCTTATTTTTTGGATGGAGGAACCCCAGCGCTGAAGGATATTTCCGACTTTCCATGATTGATAGACTGTCCAGATGCCCTTTCATATTGTTGGATCACATGGCTGATCGTGCGACATTCATCATTGGTTGCTCTAGAGAAAAGGGGGAAATCATCCGTGAAGAAGAGATGAGACATCGGTGGGCTTACATGTCAAACCTCATCCGCGAAGAAGAGATGAGACATCGGTGGGCTTACATGTCAAACCTTTTCCCCATGGATTGTATGAGAGGATGAAACCCTGGAGATGAGGTTAGAAAAAACATCAGCCACCAAGATAAAGAGAAAGGGGGAGAGAGGATCTCCTTGGCGCATGCCTCAGGTTGGGGTGAAGCCTCGGGTGAGCGCTCCATTGACATTGATACAGAAGGAGACAAAAGAGACATAGAGCATGACCATATCTGTCCATTTAGAGCAGAAGCCCATTTTTTGCATCATGACTCTGAGGAATGACCATTCCACTTTATCGTAAGCTTTGGTCATATCCAGTTTCCACACCATGGTTCCTCTTTTCGCGGTGGAGCGTGTTTTCATCGAGTGGAAAACTTCATGGGCGACAATGGCATTGTCAGTGATCAGTCTCTTCGCCACGAAGGCACTCTGATTTTCAGAAATGATGTCAGGTAACCAAGTGCGCATCTGGTTAACTAAGATCTTTGAGAAGATCTTATAAGAGACATTGCAATGGCTGATAGGTCCAAAATCGGGGACTACAATAGGTTTCTTGATTTTGGTAATAAGGACGAGGACAGTTTCATTGATGTTAGAAATGTTTGTTTTCCCGTCCCAGATGTTCTTCATTAGGTTGCATATGTAAGGGCCTATAATATGACAGTATTGTTTAAAGAAGAGAGCGTGGAATCCACCCAGGCCCGAGGCCTTGGTCGGGTGGATCTGTTTCAGAGCCAGACGAATCTCGTCATCCGTCACATCTTTGGAAAGTTGCCTATTGATCTCTTCGGTAATCATCGGTATGATGCACTCCTCTACTTCAGGGGAAATTACAGGGTTTCCTGCAGAAAATAGGTTCTGAAAGTAGCTAGAGATAGCCTCTTGGATTCCATCGTTATTGGAAACTTTTCTCCTATATGGTTGTGAGATGCAGGATATAAAATTTTTCTGGCGCCTACTAGATGCTTTCTGATGAAAATAATGGGTGTTAGTGTCTCCTTCAGCAATGTGGGTGTCCTGCGCCCGCATGGAGTAAAAGATTTCCTTTATACGTAGTGCTGCATTAAGATCCCTTTGAGTGGCTCCGATTTTAGAAAGTTTGCAATTGGAAGGGGGTTGGTTGAGAAGGTTGTACAATTTCCTTTCAAGGAAATCGCAGTGCCTATCAGGATGATGAAACTTCTTTATGCTCTAAGACCTCATATTGGATGCGACCTATTGCAGATTGGATCTAACGTCTTCAGAGTTACTCTTCCATCTTGACCGGATAACGTCTTCACACTCATTGTCTTTTGACCAAAAGCTTTCAAATCTGAAGGGTCTGCTAGATTTCATGTTGCGATTGCTTTGAGCACAGTCGATGACAATTGGGCAGTGGTCCGATCAGTTGAGCGTCTGTTTCTTGATATAGAACATGTTGAAGAGATTTGTCCAATCCATTGAGCCCAAAAATCTTTCGAGCCACTCTGTGATGCGGGTATTATCCGTATTACCCCAGAACCATGTGAACAGGTTGCCCGCGCATCCCAGATTGACCAAGTCCGACCTAGAGATCACACTCTTAAAATTTGACATCGATGTCAAGGGCCAGAAGGATCCACCAATTTTTTCCTTATGATAAATAATTTCATTGAAATCACCTCTGAAGAGAATAGGGCTCGACAGATCGTGTCATAGCTGGCCGAGAAGATCCCAAGATTTCCACTTCACATTAAGGGAGGACCAACCATAGAATCCCACAAAGTTCCAAGGCGGGGTGTGGTACGCCTGAATGGTCTTAGCCACGTGGTGCGGGGAGAAGAAAAAGATTCAGACGTCAATGTTATCCCTCCATAGAAGATAGAGTCCCCCAAAGTGGCCTTGCCGGGAGAATGGGAGGCAGCCTTGGAAACCACATTTCTGAGCAATGTTGGTGATGTCCTTGCTTTCCATTATGGTTTTGGATAGAAAAACCATATCGAGGAGACTTTGGGTGCAATTACGTTGGATCATTCGAACTGTTCGTGGGTTGCCAATCCCACGACAGTTCCAGCATAATATGATCATTGATCTAGGCGGGGCTGGGGCTTTCCCGCCTCCACCTTTGAGTCCTCCGGGTTTATTTTTTCACTCGTCATTTTTCATCTTTTTGGGGAGTTTCCCGCTTGCTGGCTCATTTCAATTCGTTGTTTGAGATCCCCAGGTTTTTGTTCATCTTATTTTCCATCTCTATCTTCACGTTGCACCCTTTTCCAAGTTTGGTGGGTGGTTGGGCTTGGTGGTCTAGATCCTGGAATCTCTGAGTCACCTTATGCTCGGATGCCTGACTTGGTTGTTTCTGAATCAGGGTCAGGGTCTGGTGGCTCGGTGGGAATTTGTATTGGATTTGGGAATTGATTTAGTGTATCTTTTGTTATTGTACACGACTATATAAGTGTTGAGGTAGTTTCCTTAGGGGGGTAGGATATGTTCCTGATTCAGAGTAAAGATTCTTCATTCAGTTCTCCCGCCAACCCCCACTATTGAACTCAGTAATAAATTCCTAAGATGGCCTACCAGCTTCCCTTTGAGTGGTTGGGCTGTTTTGAGGGAAATCTAGTGGTCCAAGTATGATGAATTTATCATTTTCAATTTCCTCTTGCCTTGTATGGGCCATCGTGAGACGGTTATGGTCCTTTTGTTTTTCCGTCTCAGGGATGAAGGCAAGTTTCGTCGTTTTTGCATAGAGCCATGGACCATATTGTAAGATGATATAACCTGATTCGTTATCTTTCTTTGACACACACACTCTATCCAGACGTCCGATACGTCCACAGAAAAAGAAAAAGTTTTAGAGTTTCTCAAATTCGAATGATATCCAGGTGTTCGCGTCATCAATTTTTAAAAACATGCCCCTCATCAGAGGTTCAAACACTTTAATCCTAGCTTTAATCCATAGCACAGGTCCCCATTGGATTGGATCTGAGTAGTCCCACTTTAGGAATTGGCCTATGCGATCTCTGATTTCTCTCAGAACCCGTTCTGTTCTCCCATGAAATGGGATTCCTTTAATACGTATCCAGAATGGGGACCTGGTGAGCTTATTGTGCTGGATGTCTTCTCCCCCTTTAAATTCTTCCATGAGGAGGAGTTGGTTATCAAAGGACCATGGTCTGCCTCTCAGGATTTTATCTATATCCCTCTCATTAAAGAACTCAAAAAACAAGGAGGTTGTTCCCCACTTCAGGAATTGCCACCCCATCTTCCAGTTTCCAAAGATTCTGGAGGGTGTTTTTGGGGGCCCCCTGGTTGACTGATATTTTTTCCACAAATTTTCCGACAACCAGCAAAGACATACGTTTTTTCAGGAGCGTATCTTCATTTCTTTGAGCCTCAATCGACTCTTTTTATTTGTCTGTCAAGGACATCCTCTTCCATTGGTTCATTATACCCGCATCCATGATTCAAAGACCGTATATCCAAACCTCCAAGAATCCACAATTAGTTTCACGACCCGGGTCTGAACAAAAAAATTCACATAGGTCAGGCCCAACCCCAACGATTTCTCTGTCCAGGCACGGCCCGAATAAATTCCTCCAGTCAGGTGCGGCACCGGAAGCTCCACACCACTGTTTCTTTCCGCGACCAGCCCAGTGCAGCCAGGTCCTTTAAGCTGGGGAAGACCACTTTCCACACCTGGACCTGCGCGGCCAGATGCAACACGCTGGGGAGAGCCTCTTTCCGTGACCAGCCTGCGTGGTTAGTTCCTTCGCGCTGGGTAACACGGTCGGAACTCGTGCAAATCCCCTCACGCTTCCAGAACGAGTAGACCGCGAGGCGCTCCAACTTGTGTGCCGAGGGACTCTTCTTCGCGTCCACGCCCTCCGTGACCCTGGAAACCACCACACTGCCGACAGAACAGGATGTCAGATGTTCCGTTCTTTGCGGGGCAGTTATGTCGAAATAGCGACCATTGCCTTCGGGATCCGGGGTATCCTTCGCACCAGCGTCTGCACGGAACACTCAATCAGTGTTCTTCTTCGGATTGCTTCCGAACTGAAGATCAGGAATGCCACAAGAGGGGCCATAGTCGGGAGCTCTTCGTGGAGGCGGGGGAGCAGAGTTTGCAAAAGACTCCGATTGAGTGAAATCAACCCCCTTCCCCTCTGAATCACTGGTTCCTGGGAGCATAGATGAGCGCGGAATAGATGTTTCCGGAACCGGGGAAGCCAAGAGCAACGCAACCTAGACCGATGAAGTCTGATGGAGCCGGATCACCGGAAATGGACCCAGGAGCAGGAGGGGGGGGGGGGGGGGTGGAGTCGAGGCGAGAGGGGAGCCGATGCTGCAACGAGGAGGAAAAGGTGGGGGTGATGATTGCCTGCAACTTGAAAGAAAACCCAATCGGCCACCCGCCGCCACGAGCAAGACGCGAAGGAAGACGACTCAAACCCTATGAGAACCCTAGGAGGACTCTCTCACACTCGGGAGAGACTTTTTTTTAATTCTCAAGTTCAGTGTATGTCAAGAAATAATAATATTACTATTATTATTTGACATAAAGTTTTTATAGGATTAAATACAGAACAAGGGCACTTTTGTAATTAATTTATTTTAACTCTAGAAATATAAATACTCAATTATGTTGTTTTCTCAAAACCTAACTCAGTTGTTCATAATGAATCTTGGAGGATCCTCTAAAGCTCAGATATCTCCCTTATCCAAGAACGCTCCTGAGAATAGTGAGCAATTCTCCTCCACTGGGTCAAATAGAATACTTTGAAAGCGATTCTTGAGGAAATCAAGGCAGATGATGCAAGTACAAGGATCTTCCGTGCTAGCACCTAGAGACTCCTTAGAAAACATATAGAGATTATTAGAATATGTGTGGATCATCGCTAGAGGAAATCTACACTTGGTTTCTACAACACAATGTCAGTACACCACAGACCTGTCGCCCGATTCATCAATGAAGAAATAATTTCCTTAGAGACAATTCTTTATCTAATTAAATTAATTATAAGAAATATGTGTTGATCTCCACTCTCTTGGTTCCGACATTATTAATTTTGTCTATCTTTGATTTAATTTCATTGATCATGGCGATTAAACATCTTATAAATCTTGGATTGATTATCGATCATGACAAAAGCTTTGTTGGGCATAGTCCATCACATGATTCTGTTGTGCCTTGAACCTACAAGTGGTATCAGATCAGAAAGAAAATTATTTTATAATTATTTAAAGATCATTGGAGATTTAAGCATTTTAATTTAGTTTTTCAATTCAATTTTAATCATTCTTTTAATCTGAATTGTGAGATATGTTTCTTCCTCCTCAATTTCTCATAAATCTAATCAAGAAGTTTAATTTTATGATTAAAATAAAATTGATGAACTCATCTAGAGGTTTCAAGGAATCTGGATAGATAACACAGGAGTACACGTTGTGTAATCATAATTACACGTCGTGTACTCATGATCAATGCACTAGGAGTTAATTTGGAAATTAATCAAACTGTGTTCATTGATGGAATGCGGTGTAGGTAATTATTACACCACGTGTTGACCAGGACAAACTGGTGCATGGTCAGATGAAGTACACATCATGTAACCCATATACACGGTATGTAGTCCCTTTGAGTCAAATACACGCCATATATTCAATATATGTCCTACTTGACCGGTGACCATGTAACATAAAAACACGGTGTGTGGCCCATTAGACATGCCGTGTACTCCAATTTTTTGAGGTATGTTTTACATGTTGAGTCTCAAGGCATGTACCTTGGATAGACAGTAAAGGGTGTACATGATGTGAATATTTGATCTACATGCCGTGTAATTTTACCAAATTATATAGATTTAAAATTTATTTATTTTACTATGTAAACCTTGATACATGTACTTGCATGTGATTGTAAAAAGAGGACACACCATGTGATATGTTTTAATATATATAAATATTTAAATGTTTAATTAATATCTACGTAATGTTCATATTTTCATATCATGTATGAGTCATATTACAAGTTGTTACTCTACGTGCATTGAAGCATAAAACATGACTGAAAAATCACATAATTCATGTAATCATACCCGAAGTACACATTTCAAAAATATGTGATAAGTCATGTATGACATATGTCACAAGATTAAAACATTATATGAGTATAATACATGTTTGGTAGATTCATACGAGTATTCACCGTGTTTCCTCTAAGGTACATTTATGTACAAAGATAATTTTTAATGAACTTATTTAATTTGTTTAAAATTATAATGGATGATAATCTCAAGGAAATTCATATAAGAATTAATATAAAAGGATTGATCAATTAATGATAATAATTAATTGATTCAACCATGATTTATCTTAAATAAGAACAATTAAGAATTGAATGCTAGTTTTTATTAAATGTTTAATTTGTTAAATACATGTGGATGATAATGAGCTAAACTAGACCTTTTGTATGTGATTGGTTTCATTTAATTTATCATTAAATTAAATTGTTGGTATGTATGCCTTCTCTCCTCGTTATTATGTACGGTTTGGGTGCCCATGGTTTCTTTTATGTAAAACCACTTTCCCCATCACATGAATGTGAGTAAAGGGAATATGCAATGGATGGAGCTCCCAACCTAGTGTAGGAAGTTCAAGTTAGGAGTCGAGGAGAAACCAATCCAAGGAGATACAAAGGTGGACAGGTGGAAATATGTAAACACGAACCTCATTTGGTTAAATGTGTTTCTCCCCTAGGTAAACAATTAGTTTATCAAATGTTGGATAAACTAAACATTAGTATAAGCTCATGATCATGCCATTTATTTTATTTATGTTAGTTTCATGGTTATTTCATTATGTATGTATTTTTGTGATCACATAATTAATGAATTAACAAGCATGCAAGATAGAACTAAAATAAACTGGCTTATGCGTAAATATTATCTAAGACATGGTTAATTGCTTAAGTAATCCCACTTAATATTAAAAATAATTTAATAAAGATAATAATTGGAAATTTATGCATAAAGGATAAAATATCTTAATAAAATATTAAGTTGGTTTAGCCTTCTATTACTTCGGTTAGAATCGATCCATAATTCAAAGAGCTTGACCAGCCAAAGTTGGGGTGTTTTCAATTGTCAAGGAATTATAACATGAGATTTTGGGTTCAATTAACTTGGTTCACATCAACGGTTGACTGCAAGGTTGGTTTTGGTGTAATTGAGACAAAAAAATTGAGGAAATATAAATTAATGATTTTAAGATTGGGGATTCCACTCACTAGATCAAGGAACCGTGAGTTAACTCAGTTATAATTTGGAATGCCTACCTAAAACCATTCAAGCTTCTTGACCAACCAATGTTGGGGTAATGAGAAGGGTAATATGGATCCTTTCCACTTGAATGTCCAAGAAATAGGATATTCTGAAGCCAATGGTGAGGGCTATTAGGTTTTGATAAAATAGTTGGAGACTAATAAATATAATATTTATTTATTTGTCTAAATTTTATCAAATAAATTACTAAAATTATGATTAATATAGTTTGTAGAAATATCAATAAAATGAAATCAAACATATCATTGTGATCCATACTTGAGAAGGAAAACCTTCCCACTGAAACAAATTTTCAAGAATAGAAGGTGCCTACATGTCATCCTTCACTATGAAAGAAAATTGTGTATGTTGGAAGAACCCTTACCAGTTGTGCCTGGAAATGAGGCAAGTGATGAAGAACTATATCTCTATAATAAACATCTGAATGATGATATAGATGTAAACTTCCCAATACCTTCTTCAACTTTATTTTGAATTATAATATGAGTAATAATGAGTAGAGTGTTTCAAAACTTCAAAACTTGATTCTCCAAGTGGATAAGGTCATGGGGCCTAATAAATCTACGATACTTATGGTGAACAAGAAAAGGAAAAATAAGGAAAAGGTTCCCAAAACTTATAAATAGTCTAAAGCTCCTGATAACCATCCTTAAAAGAAGAACAAGATCCAGAGACAAGGCAGGGAAAAGGAAGAAGTATGTTTTTCATGTGGCAAGCTAGGCCACTTGAAGAGGAAATGCACCCAAAAGCAAAGAGAAGCTAAAGGTTCATTTTTTATCAGGTGAAATCATTCCATTTATACACATTGGGTATTAGATACAGTTTATGGTGATATCATTTGTATCCAAATGCAGAAACCAAGTAGATTCTGAAAGATTTCTAGAGGAGTGGTGGATCTGCGAGCTTCCACTGGTGTGAGGCTGGATGCTCTGGCCATTGGTGACTACCACCTTTCATTGACAATGAGAATTATTTTGGTTTTAAGAGATTTTTTTATGTACCTTGAGTTACCAATAACATAATTTTTGTGTCATATTTAGATACAGATGGGTTTATTTTCAAATTTGGAAATAAAAGTTGTTTCTTTTATAAGGAAAAAAATGTTATGGTATGGAAAATTTAAATAATGGTATTTATGTATTAAATCATGAAAAAAAAGTGTTAAAAAATGATAAAGAATCATGTTCACATGACTCATATAACACACAGATGTGACATCACCATCTTTTTCATGTAAATGAGAAGCATTTGAAAAAGCTCTGTTCAGATGGTAATTTAGACTCTTCTGATATAAAATCACTTGATAGATGTCATTCTTGTTTACAAGGAAAAAAGACCAAACCACCAATCAGTGGATAGGGTGAAATGGACACAAAATATCTAGAATTAGTTCACACTGATGTGTGTGGACCATTTCTAGTAGATTCTATAGGTGGATATTCTTACTTCATTACTTTTACTAATGACTTGAATAGATATGGATATATCTATATGATTAGGTATAATTATCAGTCCTTTGATAAATTCAAGGAATTTAAGAAAAAATCATAAAATCATCTTAGTAAGAAGATAAAGAAGATTCAATCAGATCAAGGTGGTGAATATCTTAACCAATAGTTCATCAAATTTCTATGGGAGTTTGAGATTTTATCTCAACTCACTCCCCCTCATACACCATAGTGTAATGGTGTTAGTGAAAGGAGGAACCGTACCTTATTAGACTTGGTAAGGTCGATGATGAGTCATGTAGATCTTCCATTATCCTTTTGGGTATATGTATTAAAAACTACAACATACACATTAAACCCAGTACCAACTAAAACAATAAATGGAATCCCCTTCAAGTTATGGAGTGTAAAAAACCCATTTTATCTCATACATGTGTATGGGGTTGAGAGGCTTTTTTTAAAGACTTATCAAGCCAAAAATTAGCACCTCGGGGTATAAAGTGTATCTTTATAGGGTATCCCAAGTAAATTAAGGGATACTACCTATAAAACCCCTCAGACAAGAAAGTAATTGTTGCCATACAAACCATATTTCTTGAGAAGGAGTACATCCTCAAAAATGATAGTGGGACCAATATAGAATTCAATGAAATTAATGGTCAAGATACATAAGAGTTGGTATAGGAAAAAATTCCATAGGTCCCTATGGAAGAAGTAGTTCCTAAAACACAAGTACTACATAGGAGCATAAGATAGGTAAGAGAACCAAATAGATATGGTTTTCTGGTTACTGAGGATGGTGACTCATTATTAGGTGAAAAATGATGAACCTATATCCTACAAGGAGGATGTAGAGAGATCAGAAGCTGTAAGATGGCTAGAAACTATGAATCCTAATATGGATTCCATGTATCAGAACTAAGTTTGTGTTCTAGTCGATACACCAGTTGATGTAAAGCCTGTTGGATGCAAATGGGTATTCAAGAGGAAATTAGACATGGAAGGAAAAGTAAGTACCTATAAAGCAAGGATATTGGCTAAATATTTTAAATATCGTCAAGGAATTGACTACAATGAAAACTTTTCACTAGTTTCCATGTTTAAATCCATTAGAATCATACTTGATATAACAGCTTACTGTAACTAGGAGATTTGGAAGATGCATGTAAAAAATGCATTCCTTAACAGGAACCTTTAGGAAGATGCCTATATGACACAACCAGAAGGGTTTATGACTCCAGGTGATGCCAAAAATATTTTAAAGTTGTAGATATCCATTTATGGATTGAATCAAGTACCGAGGTCATGGAAAATTTGATTCAATAAATCCATAAAAGAATTTGGTTTCATTAAGAACAAATGTGAGTCATGTGTTTACAAAAGGTTTAATATAAATGTGGTTGTTATCCTAGTAGTATATATTGATGACATATTACTTATTGTAAATGACATAATAGTCTTACAATCTATTAAGGACTGGTTGAACAAGTGATTCTCTATGAAAGACTTAGGTGAAGCAGCTTACATTCTAGGGATCAATATCATTTGTGATAGATCCAATAGGCTGTTTGGACTAAGTCAAAGTACATATATTGACCAAATACTAAAGGGATTTTGTATGGAACAATATAAGAAGGGATTGGTTCCAGGGTCACATGGTTTACATATTTCTAATAAAATGTTTCTCCATACACAGAAAGACAAAGAGATAATGAGTAAGATCTCATATGATTCAGCGATATGATCAATCATGTATATTATGTAATGTACTAGAATTGATTTTTCCTATACATATAGCATGGTATGGATATATCAAGAAGATCTAGGAGAACAACATTGGACTGATATTAAGGCCATCCTTAAGTATATGAGAATAACTAAGGATATGTTCCTAGTGTATGGAGAAGATAAGGGGATAATAATCAGGGGTTATACTGATGATGGGTTTTAGACAGGTCAGAATGGTTTGACATCAAAATCAGGACATGTTTTCTGTCTCAATAGAGGATTTGTGAGTTGGAAGAGTTCAAAGAAGCCATTTTTCACAGATTCTACAGAAGAGACTGTGTATATATTGGATTCTGATGCAGCTAAGGAATCCATTTGGATTCAAAACTTTGTCCAAGAGCTTGATGTGGTACCTAGTAATAAATACCCTATCACATTGTATTGTGATAATATTGCAACAATGGATCTTGAAAAAGAGTCAAGGTCACACAAAAAGAAAAAACCTATATTCCAAAATTATCACATCTTAAGGGATTTATATTAGAGGGGTGAAGTTACGATAAGCATAGTACCCACAAAAGAGAATGTGGTGGACCCCTTGACTAAAGTCATATCTTAGTAGAAACATGAGTATCATGTGAGAGCTAGTGTAGTGAAGGTTATTAGTAGTTGGATCTAGTATAAGTGGGAGTCCATTGGAGTTGGTGCCCTAGAACCAACTTCTTTGTACTTTATGATAAATTTTTATTCATGGTTTTGAATATTAATAAACTTCTTATCACATCATGGTCGTTCTTCTGCATAACATAGTATGTGATAATGTCCTAAGAGTAGTTGTCACACTAAAAGGCCATAGTAGTTCTATGTTATGATGAGGACCCATAAGTGTTGCAACAAAATTCTTGAATATATGTTCTATAGCCAAATGAAATCATTTTTTGGTCAGAAATGATACAGGATATCAGGGGTGGAGACTCATTGGACTTTGAGTCACCTTATCATGGTGTACATCCTTAGTAATATCTAGTATGTATATTATAAGAATGACGCCTGACAATAGGCAATACACATTTATATGTGTCATTGGATGTTCCTATCCATAGATTTTATACTTTAATATTATTATTAATGAGTATTATGAGTCATTAACTTAGATGTATTGATGAAAACCGTGATGACAGATGTTCTCAACAAGGTAGGATATGTTGGGTGCACCACGAATAATATTTCATTAATGAATAATGTGAGAAAGGATTGTCCATTATGTTCTTTAATGAATGTTTATATCTCATTCTCTTTGATGGAAATGATATAGCCTAAATAAATCCATGGCCATGATGATCTATTGACAAGTTCTATTTCAGGAAAGTCAATGGAAGAGATATTAAGGATATCGTTTGATGGAACTGGCATGCAACCTGCTCGATTTGAGATATTGTGATAAAGGTATTATATTACACATTAAGCATTTATATGAGGTGACATGTCATTGTGACATTAACTTCTTTCTCTATGGTTTACTTAGTGTGTTTCTAGATGCTAACCTTGGACTTTAGGTTGTTTCGCCTAATGCCACTGAGAAAGAGGCCTAGAGGGTCACACACTAAGTGTATCCAGAATCTCACTTAAATAATATATTATTATTTACTGTTTAATACGTTGAATAAATATTATTACCATACATAGTTTAATAATTATTCATATATTCTTGATCACATTTATTCCTTCACTATTTATTTGAGAAAATAAGTTGTGAGCGGAATATTTAATAAATATTTTTTTGTTATTTAGTGAATATAATATTTGTTTATTTATTGGTGAATAATGTAGTGATATTTATTTAATAAATAGATAGATATTATTCAAGGCCTAATATATATTTTATAGGAATGACATATTGATTTTAATGGTCAGGTGATGGCCTCGCCAAAATTTACCCAAGTTCTAAGGGTTAAGTGGTCGCTTGTAGTGTAGCTTGGGTTGTCGAATCCTTAGAGACCTAAGAAGTAACCTACAGACACATACATACTATGGATTGTTTTTGGATATGAAGTGTCCAACTTGTGTTGATTTAAGATGGTTTTAAATTAAATCTTGGAAACTTAAGTGAATTCAAATTAAAAGAATGAGTTGATCCTAGGTTATCACTTGGGGGTGGATTGGATGCATTCCTCTTTCAACTATTTCAATTTCATATATTTGAGATGGGTTAATTTAAGAATATTAAAAAAATTCATCACTTACTGTTTTAATACCAAAAAACCATAATACTAATCATATATACACTTGGAGGATCAAATTTATGAGCACATCAAGGTAAAGGTTCGTATTAGCTCTTGAATTATGTGGCCTTAAAATTCAACAAGGGAAAAGTAGTTTTAAAATCATCAAATAAAAATCTCAATTAAAATAATTTTTTAGACATTAATGGGGTGATAAAGAACATCCAATGTAGACCCTTTCTACTCCCTTGGATCAACCCATAATTGGGTTAGCCCTCCATTGATTCTATGGTTCCAATAGAAGCGGTAAGTAGACTCATGAGGGAGGAAATGAAGAAGTAAAAAAACAATGAAATAATAATCACTCCACCGTCGTGTGATAATATCACAAGGTTTGGTGCAAATAAATTCATACCTTTAACCAAATATATCAAATTTATATTAAAAAAAATAGAATAAGAGGAGAATAAGAACTTTTATTAAGAAACTGAAGTGAATTGAACAACTTACATGTGAAAGACAAACTTGAGACAACAAAATCGCAACATAACATTACAATGAAATAAATCTCAAAAGTTGATAAACTCCTACACCACCATTGCCTTAAATAGGCATTTAAAGAGTATTCGGTCAATCTCCCAATAGTAAAAAGGATCCCACTTGAGTATGGTAGGCCTAGGGTGGTGGGAAGTAAGGGATAAGAGACTTTTCCACCCTTGACCCGAAGTTGCAGCCATCATGCTTCTACCGAATAGAGGTGCCTATAAGACCTTATATATTGCCTAATTAGAGTGTTTAATAGAAGAAAAAAATTAATCTCCTGATGTCCCCTAGATCTTTTTAAAATTTAAACCCAAATGAATATGTGGTTTTCGAGATATGATTAAATTGGTGGGCTGATTTTTTGGGCCACAGAATTTGGCCCAGAATTTTATGTCCAACTTGGGCTACTTGGAAGTCAATTTAAACATCATAATTAGCTTTTTCCATTGTTGAATTAAATTTTTCCAAATATAAACACTATATTTATTTCAATTTTCATAATTATTGGGTTTTTATAGTGTCCTATACAGTAGTTTTATTGGGCTTCTATCCAATTTACTTCACCCAGAATGTTGTTTGAATGAAATTCCATTTTTGTGGTCTTCCACTGTGAATCCTCCAACACTCCACAAGTACGAATTGTTCACAATATATTAAGAAACATTAAAATTAAATATTAAAATAAAATCAATATCATTGGGTACTTTAAATGATGTTCAAAATGTACTATATAATAGTGAATTTTAAGAAGGAATTACAATCATAATATGAAATGATGTTCAAAGAGTAAAATGAACTAAAATGATGTTTATGAATAATAAATCACATGAATATTATATATATTAAAAATTAATATTAGTATCATTCAGTGGCTAATCATACCCCCAACTTGAGTTTTGCTAGTCCCGAGTAAAATATATCTCAAAAAATGTGAAATTCGAATTCTCTTTTCCAAGAACATTTTAATAAACAATGATCACCAAAAACCCTTATATCAAACAACTATGAAACCCATCAAAATATTTTAATAAAATATAGTTTCATAAGCAGATCCCAATCCCAATCCCATTCCTTTGTTCAAATTCATCGCCATATTTCATCCAATATCAATTAAGCGTAATGATGTGTTGTGAATCACAATAGACATGGGAGTTCATCTTTATTCAAGGGGGAAATTATGGAAGTGCTAGGTGGAATCAAATTTCAATATTAAGATGAGTATTTAATTTATTTTTTGTATTTTTTTTGCAATTGTTCCATGGTAATTGAAATTGCACTCAATAGAGTCAACCCATGTAGTGAGACTTTGTCGATGACTCCTAGGGTCAAAGACCTTAGGGAACAAAGTGAAGCCCACATACTCAGGCATCATCTCAAGTTAACTCAGTCAAAAAAATTCAAATTACCACAAATAGAGATACAATTACTAACTCTGGGCTAGAAAACTATGGAGTCACGATCCCCAAGTGCCAAAAGCCACACATTAGGTCATTTCATTCCTCTACATGCAAATTTATTGTTTTCTTAATTTTTTTATTGAATAATTATATTAAAACTAAAATTATCACCAAACCTATACTATTTAATTAGGGTACCCCATGAACTCAAACTATTACCCCATTATCCAAAGGACGTGCATTGTGATATTTTTTTAATTTGGATGAAAATATAAATGATGAAATATCACATCATACAACCACACTTTCTGAAATATATGATCATGAAATTATACATGGATTAAAATCAGAATCAGGGAATGCTAAATTATTTGATATTCATTTTCAATTTTTTAATGTGTATTATCATGTTCAAAGTTATGAGAATTTTCTCTTCCATTTACACACATTTGTTTTCAAATCATTTTTTTTCACACAAAAGCAAATTTCTTTTTATTACATCGAAATCAATTTTTTTTATTTCATCTTCCCACCAACTTAAAATAACACTATCCCTAGTGTTTGAAGAAAAAAAAATTTAGAAGGGGTAGAGGCAGATAAGGGGAGTTCAAAAAGGAAATTGAAAATGAGGATCATGGAATGAAGTCACCTGGTGGTTGAAGTTGAAATTCTTACTGCTTCATTTTAATCCCTTGATCTCCATGTCACTCTGATAATTCCCTAGTGGAAAAAGAAAAAAAAACAATCAAACAAAAAAAAACAATATATATATATTTATATAATAAATAAAGTAAAATATAAGTATATATACCAAAATTATAGAATAAGGGAATACTATAAGCCATAGTTCAGTGTTAAGAGCGCGCCCATGTCGCCCTTCATTCCTAGGTTTGAGTCCCTGCAGCTTCACCGGTTGTGATGGGGTTTGCCCCACTACCTACGATGTGTCCTTTTAATTTTTTTTATAATTTTATAATTTTTATTTTAACATAAAAACACATAAAAATAAAATAAACTCATGATACATTATCTTATTTTTAAATTTATGGGTAAGGTATTACTCAAGGATCACACCATGTGACACAGATGAATATGGGTGCTCCCCTTTCATACCCATCCATACTCATAATTGAAGAATAAGTCAATTGTCTATTTATTTTTATAATTTTTTTTAAAATATCAAAAATGATTCATTAATTATATTTGAAAATTAAATATGATTCAAAACGATTAGAAACATGAAAACCACGGGTTGCATCCCTTGCAATGCTTTCGTTTAATGTCATTATCCCGACATGGATCCTAAATCTATCAATTTTTTCATGGTTCATAGGTTGTCTTAGTTAACTCGACCTATATTTCCTTTTTATCGAATGATTCAATGAATGGTTTTAACCTATGAACATTAACCTTGAAAATGTGACCACTTATGGGATCTTGAATCTCTACTACCCCATGGGGGTACACATGATGCACTATGAAAGGACCTGACCATCTAGACCTTAACTTTTTTAGGTGTAAATGATGTTTTGAACTATATAAGAGCACAAATTTTTCCGGTTCAAAATGTTTTACTTTGAAATTCTTGGATTAGTAGGCTTGAACTCTAGATTTATTTATCCTTGAAGTTTCATAAGCCTCTATTCTATGTTCCTCAAGTTCATTAAGATCTAATTTCCTCTTTTCTTCGGCCAAAGAAATGTCAAAATTCATTTTTTCGATTGCCCAAAATGCCTTATTCTCAATTTCAACAGGTAAATGGAATGCTTTTCCATAAACCAACCTATATGGTGACATGCCTAGTATGGTTTTGGATGTTGTACAATATTCCCAAGAAACATCCTAGAGTTTCTCGGATGAATATTTTCTAGAGGGATTTATAGTTTTTTCAAGAATTTTCTTAATCTCCATATTCGCTAACTCATCTTGAACATTGGTTTGAGGATGTTAGGCAGTGGAAAACTTATAAGAAATCCCATACTTAGACATGAGTGAAGAGAATGGTCGGTTGCAGAAATGGATTCTACGTTCACTAATGATAGATCTAGGAATTCCAAATCTAGAAAATATATGCTCTTTCAGAAATCGATTCACAACTTGATGGTCATTAGACTTAGTGGGAATGGCCTCAACCCATTTTGAGACATAATCACCAGTTAAGAGGATGTAGAGATATCCCCTAGAGTTTCGGAAGGGTCCCATGAAATCATTTCCCCAACAATCAAAGATTTTGATGACCATAATGGGAGTGAGGGGCATTTGATTCCTTTTGGTAATGGATCATAACTACTAACATTGAGAAAAACTTTGGCAGAATTGGTAGGAATCCTTAGTGAGGTTAGGCCAGTAGAAACCACTTTGGAGGACCTTTACGGTGGTTTTCCTTGTGTAAAAGTGGCCTCCACATTCCTTTTCAAGAAAAAATCTTAGAATGGACTCTTTCTCAGACTCAAGAACACATCTTCTAATGATTTGATCAGGACATAACTTCAAGTGGTAAGGATAATCAAACACATAGTTTTTGACATCATAAAGAAATTTCCTCTTAGATTGGGTCCTGAGAAATTTTGGAATTTCACTTTTAACTGAGTGGTTTTCTATGTCAGCATACCATGGGCAATCACTCAAAGAATAGTGGTGCTCATTAGAAAATGAATCATACACAGAAAGGTGATGTTATTTTTCTTTGAATTCCATCCAAGAGATGTGATCAACTACAAAATTTTCAACATCCTTTTTATCCTTAATGGTTAAATTGAAATCTTGATGAAGAAGGACCCACATGATCAATCTAGACTTGGAATCTTGTTTTTAGAAGAGGTAGTTTAGTGAAGAATGGTCAGTGAACATAGTGATGGGGGATCCTAATAGGTAGGACCTAAAATTTTCTATAGAAAACAAAACAAAAAGTAACTTCTTATCAGTGGTGGTGTAGTTGATTTGTGCATCATTTAAAGATTTTCTTTCATAAGAAATGACACATGGAGTTTTCTCAGACCGTTTTCCTAAGACTGCTCCTATAGTGAATTCACTAGCATCACACATGAGCTGAAAAGGAAGTTCCCCATTTAAAGATTGCATGATAGGTGGAGAGATAAGAGCTGACTTGAGTGTAGAGAATGATTCATCAGAGATTTTTGTCCATAAAAATGGAGCATATTTCACCAATAGAGAACAAAGTGGTCAAGAAATAGATATGAAATTCCTAATGAACCTTATATAGAAACCAGCATGTCTTAAGAAAGACCTTACTTCCTAAACAGTTTTAGAAGAGGGAAGGTGAAAAATGATGTCGAACTTAGCTTTATCAACTTCAATACCTCTACCAGATACTAGATGGCCTAGAAAAAGTCCTTCATATACCATGAAATGACATTTTTCCCAATTTAGGATAAGATTCTTATCCTCACATCTTGAAAAAAACCTTTCAACATTTAGAAGGCATCCCTCAAAAGTATCCCCAAAGATGTAGAATTCATCCATGAATACCTCTAATGAATCCCCCAACATGTTCGAGAAGATTCCCATTATACACCGCTGTAAGGTACCAGGGGGATTACATAACCCAAAGGGCATTCTCTTGAAGGAAAAAGTACCGAATAGACAAGTGAAGGTTGTTTTTCATTGATCTTATAAGGAGACCTTGATTTTATTATACCCTATGAATCCATCTAGGAATTAATATAATTGATGACCCGACACTCACTTGAGGACTTGATCAATAAAGGGAAAGGGGAAGTGGTATTTCTTGGTACAAGAGTTGAGCTTTCTATAGTCAATAAAACTCTCCATCCACTACAGAACCTTGTTGGGAGAAGGTCACCATCCTCATCGGTGATCATGGTGATTCCATATTTCTTTGGGACAACTTGAATTGGGCTTACCCACTCACTCTCAACAATGGGGTAGATGATACCCACTTTCAACAACTTAAGAAGTTATTTCCTTACCACATCCATTAGATTTGAATTGAGTCTCTGCTAAGGTTGATGACATGGTTTGGATTCAGATTCAAGGACAATCCTATGAGTTCCAATGAGTGGGATAATCCTAGAAATATTAGAAAGGGTCCATCCAATTTATTTATTATGTTTTCTTAGGACATCCAGAAGCATCATCTATTGATTGTCTTCAAGAGAGGAAGAAATGACAACAAGAAAGGCTCGATTGTACCCTAAGAATTCATACTTGAGTGACAAAGATAAGGCCTTAATTTCAAGATTAGATTTGTTATCACTTCTTAAGGAAGGATGTGACTTTGTATTGATCTCAGTTTCTTTATTCAGATTTCATGACAGAATTGGTTTCGTGTGAACAGAATTTTCATCCACTAAATTGGTCAGATCATGTAATGAATGGGTATGGACTCAATTTTATTGATTTCTTCAATGGTATTATTGATTGGTGATTCTAGAAATTCATCAATAGAGATATCTGAAAGAGATTCAAGCTAAGGAGATAAATTTTCCTCATGTGAACAAAGAAAATCAATCTCTTCTTAACTTAAACATCCTTTAATAATCCCTTGATGTTCCTCGAGTTCACTATTAACACTACCAATCCAATTAATCTCATGTATCTCTTCATCATCCCCAATTTGAGAGTTTTCATTGTAGATGTTCAAGCCTAGACTCATGTTTCCAAAGGTGATGGTCATGTTCACATTTTGGACTCAGATAACAGAGTTGATTGTTGAAAGGAAGGGATGAAAGAGGATGATTGGGGCTTTATCCCTAAGACCTAAGCTTGGGTGATTGTCAAGGACAATGAAGTTAACTGGGTAAATAAAATTTTCAACTTTTACTAAAACATTCTTTAATATCCCCTTAGGAACTCGAACACTAAGATCAACAAGTTGAAGAGTGACAAATGTGGGTTGGAGTTCTTCATGCCCTAATTGAAAATACATGGCATAAGGAATGAGGTTCACAATGGCTCCCAGATCACAAAGGTCCTTTAAAAATTTGTTCTCTCCTAACTCAACATTGAGGTATGGACATCCTGGGTCTTTCAACTTTTGAGGAATGGTCCCTTGAATGGCGGTACTCACATTTTCATCCAAAAGGACTTGGTTTTTATTTTAAAATTTCATTTTAAAATTGAAAAATTCCTTAAGGTATTTTGATTAGGAATGAATGGTTTGGATTGCATCTAGAAGGGGAATATTCAACTTAACCTGAGAGAAGATTTACCTCAAAGTATCATTCAGTTATGGTTTTGTTTTTCCTCTCATTCATTGACGGAAGGGAGCAGGTTGTTTGATTTTTTGGTGTGGTTGTAGTTCCTTCACATACTCATTGGGTTTTTCAGAATCAGATATTGGTTCTTCATTATTTCCATGTGGTATTGAATATTTTAATGGTTCCAAGTTGGTTGGTTCAGGTTTGTCAATGGATTTCCCACTTCTTAAAATAGTCACTGCTTTGAGTTGTTCATGAGAGGTTTGTGTGTAACTGGATTCTCTCCTGAAAGTTCAGTATGGTACTGCCTGAGTAGGCATGGGTGCCTTCTTAGTTTTAATGGCTTTTAGTTCATGTTTTAAAGTATGAGACTTCTGATTTCATTTTCTCAATTTTTTTACACAACTATTCAAGGATTTGTAGAGGGACAGATTGAGTAGGGGATCGTGCTGGTTGGTTTATCCCAGGAGGATATTTTGGTTACTGGATGGGTTGTTGGTATTGGATAGGAGGGTATTGGTATTGGACTGGTTATGGTTTGAATTGGTTATAGTTTTGAAATTTTTTTAGAGGGTAGGGGTTTGGTCTTTGTGGCTGACTAGGATGTTGGTTGGGTTGTTGGTTATCTTTCCAATGGAATCCTGGATGGTCATTGTACCTTGGATTGAAAGTGTTTTGGTACTGTGGATTCTGAAAGTTCAGAGCATTGAACTTCGCTGGTGTTCCTCCTAGAAGAACATCTTTAATGGAAGGGATGGTAGGATAGTTTTCAGTCTTGTGTTCATGTTTGCCATAAATTTTTCAAACAGGGTCAACAGTTTGAATTTCATGGACCTTCCTAAGATCGATCTCCTCGACCTTCCTAGTGAGTGAAGAAATTTTAACCCTAAGGCTTTCCTCCTCCTAAAGTGTGTGAATTCTAACAGATTTGGGTGACTTCTCAGAGTAATATGATGTTCAACATGTTTGGTTTTGTTAGGCTAGTCCTTCAAGATACTCATAAGCATCATTTGGGAATTTGTTTTTGAAGGTTCCATTACACATCATGTCAATGAATTGTTTGTTTCCCGGACCCAAACTTTCATAGAAAATTCAAACATGTTATGGGATTTAAAATACATGGTGAGGTACCATGTTGATTGTGTCTTTGAAACTTTCCCATGTTTCATAAAATGACTCCCCTTATTTTTCAAAAAAGTTTTGGATACTCTTTTTATGTTCAATTGTTTTGTGATGGAGGAAGTATTTTTTATAGATTTCAATTTACAATTGCTCCTAGGAGTGAATTGATGTAGGTATTAGATTGTTCAAAAAATTATTTTCTTTATCCTTAAGTTAGAAGGGAAAGAACCCCATCTTAGCAGACTCATGTTGATGTGGTGGGCACATGATTTCAACAATGTCGTTGAACTCTTTGACATGAAGGTATAGAATTTATGACTCCATCCCATGGAAGGTTGGAAGGTGGTTTAAGACATGAGGTTTGAAAACATAGTGGGATTATCATAGGGTTGCATGCCTAATGAAAGAGGGTTCATTGGTCCAGGAAGGTGTGAGGTAGTCATTCATGGTTTGTTCAACTACATTACCCAAGTTTGGGGCTACCTCATTTGAATTTCCATTTTGGTTCCCATCCGGGTTTATGAGTTGGTTTCTTTGAAAACCATCCATTGAAATGGGATCAATTTTTGTCTCTAGAGTATCAATAAGATTAGGATATAATGGAAACAACCCCCTAGGATCACTTGACTCCCCAACCCTAGGAGTATCCACCCTAACTAGACGGTTTTATTGGTTATGAGAGTAGGCATACATGCGCCAAAAGAAAAAAAACGAGAAAGGGAAAAGATAAGAGAATTTGGACGAGAATAGAAAAAATGGGGGAGAATAGAATGGGTGTTTATATGACTTAAATGGGTCCCCATAAACGGCACCAAAATTTGGTCTTGGCCAAATTTACCCATGTTATAAGGGTTAAGCGGTCGCTTGTAGTGTAGCTTGGGTTTTCGAATCCTCAAAGACCTAAGAAGTAACTTACAAACATGTATAACCTATGGATTATTTTTGGATATGAAGTGGCCAACTTGGGTTGATTTAATATTTTTTAAATTAACTCTAGGATACTTAAGTGAATTAAAATTTTAAATAATGAGTTGATCCTAGGTTATCACTTGGGGGGGGGGATTGGATGCATTCCTCTTTCAACTATTTCAATTTCTTATATTTGAGATTGGTTAAATTAAGAAGATTAAAAAAATTCATCACTTATTAGTTTAATACTAACACACCATAATACTAATCATCTATACAATTTGAGGATCAAATTTATGATCACTCTAAGGTAAAGGTTCTTATTAGCACTTGAAGTATGTGGCCTTAAAATTCAACAAGGATGAAGAAGTTTTAAAATCATCAAATAAAAATATCAATTAAAATAATTGATTAGGAATTAATGTGGTGATAAATAACATCCAATCCAGCCCCTTTCTACTCCCTTGTATCAACCCATAAGTGGGTTATCCCTTCATTGATTCAATGGTTCCAATAGAAGTGGGAAGTAGACTCATGAGGCAGGAAATGGAGAAGTAAAAAAACAATGAAATAACGACCACTCAACCATTGTGTGATAATTTCACAAGTTTTTGTGTGAATAAATTCACACCTTGAACCAACGGTATCAAAGTGATATTAAGAACAATAGAATAAGAGGAGAAGAAAAAATTTTATTAAGAAACTGAAGTGAATTGAACAACTTATATGTGAAAGACCAACTTGAGACAACAAAATTGCATCACAACATTACAATGAAAGAAAGCTCAAAAGATGATAAAATATTCCACCAAAATTGACATAAATAGGCATTTAAAGAGTCTTGGGTCGAGATAAAAATAGTAAAAAGTATCCCAATTGAGTATGGTAGGCCTAGGGTGGTGGAATGTAAGGGAGAGGAGACTTTTCCTCCCTTAACCCGAAGTTGCAGCTTGCTTGCTTCCCCCGAAGAGAGGCGCCTTGAAGACCATCTAGATTGCCGAATTGGAGTGGGACATAGAATAAAAAAATGGATATCCGGATGTCCCCTATCTCTATGTAAAATTTTACACCCAACTGAATATTTGGTTTTCGATACATGATTAAATTGTTGGGCTGATTTTCTGGGATGCAGAATTTGGCCCAGAATTTTATCTCCAACTTGGGCCACCTGGAAGTCAATTTAAACCTCAGAATTAGCTTTCACCACTATTTAATGAAATTTTCCCCATGATGTTCTATACATTCAGTTCAATTTTCAGAATTATTGGCTTGGATATTTTTTACTAGAGTATTTTTATTGGGATATTGTCCAGTTTACTTCACCCAGAAAGTTGTTTGCATGAAATTCCATTTTGGTGGTCTTCCAATGTGAATCTTCCAACACCCCACAAGTATGAATTGTTACCAATATAATGAGAAACATGAAAATTAAATATTAAAATAAAATAAAGATCATTGGGTACTTTAAATTATGTTCAAATTGTACCATATATTAGTGCATTTTATGAAGGAATTACAATCATAATGTGAAATTATGTTCAGAGTGTAAAATTCACTAAAATGGTGTTTATGAGTAATAAATTACATGAATATTTTATATATTAACAATTAATATTAGTCTCATTCAGTGTCTAACCTTTTGAGAAATTATAATATCGAATATTATTTAATTAAATAATATTTAATTATAATTTTCAAGTTCAACGCATGTCAAGAAATAATAATATTACTATTATTATTTGACATGGGGTTTTTCTATGATTGAATAAATAGTAAGGTCATTTGTGCAATTATTTTATTATAACCCTAACAATAAAAATACCCAATTATGTTATTTTCTCAAAACCAAATTATGTTTTGCACAAAAAATCATGGAGGATCCTCTTAACCATAGAGATCTCCCTTCCCCGAGAACTCTCCTAAGAAAAATGAGCAGACTTTCTCCACCAAATCAAGGGGAATGCTTTGGAAGAAATTCTTGAGGAGATCAAGGGAGACGACGCAAGCGTAAGGATCAACCATGCTAGCACCCGAAGACTCCTTTAGTGACATTTAGAGATTCTTAGAACATGTGTGGATCATCACTAGAGGAAATGTACACTTGGTTTCTACAACACAACGATGGTGCACCATAGATCTATCATCAGATTCATCAATGAAGAAAGAAGTCCTTAGATGTAATTCTTTATCTAATTAAACTAATTATAAACAATTTGAATTGATCTACCCTCTCTCAGTTCCGACATTATTAATGTTTTATATCTTTGATTAAATTCCATTGATCATGATTATTAAATGTCATATAGATCTCGGATTGATCATCAATGATGACAAAAAACGATGTTGGGCACCGCCCATTGCACGCTTCTACTGTGCTCGGAACCTATACTGTAAGAGTGACTTCTGACCTTTGATGGCATCTAATGTTCGACCATGGTGGCTTCACTTGCTTCATCTACTGATTCCCTTCTCCATAAAGTTATATTCGACACTTATAAGAGTGTATATGATGTGGATAACCTCTTTGGTCTTTGTACGATACCTTTGGATGAGGGATCTCATGTCGCGGTTTCTCTTCCTCAAAGACTGAAGACATGTAAGATGAAACCAGCATTGATTGGTTAAAAATAACTCGACAATCTCCCTGCGGTTCTGAATCTGAGTGATAAGGATCCCCTGGGATGTAAGGAGCTACATCTTAGAGTTTTTGTTCTGAGCGTGACTCTTCTGACAGCTGGTAAGGGTTTCATGGAAGGTTCAGTGTATAATGATCCGGGATCTATTCAACATGGATTGAATCATAACTATACACTATTATTGTGTGGGAATCATGGTGTTGCAAATATAGATCCAGTGTTAACCTTGTATGTGCTCGAGGCCTCACATGAGCCGATAGTTTCACAAAAATTCTGGTCCTTTGAAGGAATTAAGGACTCCCTCGAATTTGAAACCCAAAAAATCACAAGGAAGGGGGTTTCAAATTTTGTTGAAGCTACTCAAGGCATCATAGTAGATAATATTAAGGATTTTAAGAATTATATTATTGTTAACATTTATTTTCAAGAACTATAATCTCATTGGAGCCTTTCTAGGCTTAGGAAACATCTCATTGACATTTCGAGTTTCAATAGTAGGCAACTCACCTCATTGGGGAAGGGTTTATTTTATGTTGTTTTCCCAAATGCATCTATGAATTCAAGAAAATGGGGGATTGGTCTTGTGAATTTGAAACCTGGGATCCTTCAGATTTAGGATTGGGATCCTGTATTTAATCCCTTAACTGCAAAGAATTCTCTAACCCATATTTGGGTTAAGATACATGGTCTTAGCTAGTTTTTGTGGCATCCATAGATTTTATGGGAGTTTAACTCCACCATAGGTGTTCTGATCAAGATATATAGGGAAATGGAAATGGAATGATATGGACATTTTTCTTGACTACTTGTGGAGGTTGATCTCACATCCCCTACGATCAAAGTAGTTGTGTTTTCGGCTGATGATTATAGGTTTGATTTATCCATTGACTTTGAAAATGTTCCGGATTTTTGGATGGGTTGTCGCAATATTGGGCATGCCTATGATAAGTATAAAAGAAGGCTTTCCTGTAGTGAATGTAGTATGAAGGGTCACATAGCTGAAAAATGTAGAAGATCTATGAAGGAATCCACGGTGGGTAATGATAACATGCTCCAACATCATACTATGGCTGATAAGAGTTACTTTCATATGGATGGTGGTTCCCACCTTCACAAAAAATACTTTCCTAGAAAAGTATAGGTGGAAGGAGATCTTAATGATCTCAATAATTCAAAAGTTGGGTCTGGTCACCTTGATCATAAACATGACATGGGTCCTTTAGAAAAGGAAAAGACTCAATGTTGATGAGAGTTCTGAAGGAATGTAGAGGTCATGGGTAGCTATAACTGATGGGGAAGTTTCAAAAGTAAATGTTGGCTCAATGGAAGGATTTTGAGTTGCTCATGTGGAACCTGAGGAGGGGCTACCTAGTGAATCTCAGAAGTTGGATGATTCTACTGAATAGGATGATGATGATCAATCTATTCATGCGGCCATCATTCAAGAAGAAGCTGATATTGACTTAAAGGATAATTTAATTGCACTTATAAAAAGGAATGGGAATGCCAAGGTTGTGGACGCAGAGGGATTCCAATTGGTCTTGCCTAAAAAATCTGTTCATATTGAAGGGGCATAGGTGACTATTGTAGGATCTCCTCATGGTGTGATCCCTCCCGTTGGAGTGCTTGAATCACGCAGCAAGGATGTTGGGAAGACTAATATTGCCTCATCTCAAGTGAAACCATCTATATATTTCTCAAAGGATAATGTTGTTCCAAACATGCTACCATTGGTTGACCTGCTAGAGGATTTATATACAAAAAAGATGATACAACCTTTGATGGATTCTTGAAATCAGGATGAGTTTGATGATGGAGTGACTAATATAATGGTTTCTAATTCCAAGAGATGAGGAATACATCCAAAAGGGCATGGCAGAGGATGTGGGAGAGATGAGTGGGATGAAGCATGAGGTTGTGGCCGAAGTGTGTCTAACAGGTCTTCTACTTAGCTCACTTTAGAGCAGGAGAAGATCAGGGAGAATTATGCGGTGATCTTTAATCAAAGAAACTCGTAGTCATAGTGGGAGACTGCCGATGATGACTCTGACCATGATCATGGGAATGACCCTAATTTTTTTTGACTTTGTTCAGGGTGACATTGTTTTTTCAGCTTTCTGGTTTGGTGGGGCTTTTTGTACCACATGTTTTGTTGTGTTTTGTTGTAATTTTGTTTTCTTTAATAAATTTTATGACTGAGCTCACTCAAGTCCTAAACTTTCCTTATATATATATATATTTATAAAATGACAATAAATCTATCTATTGTAATTTCATAATTATTTAAACATATATATATAGTTATAATTATAATTATAAACAAATATATTTAAAAAGTATTTATATATAATTAAAAATTTATAATCATAAATATAATAAATATATTTATTATCTATTTATATTTATTGTAATTTTATTAGTATTTATGAGAACATAATAGATTCATGGGGGTAATAACAACGAATCATATACCTAGTAAATTATAGATCATAAAAAATGAGTCATTACATATATGGAAAACATGAATAATAATAAGGGTGTAATCTATAAATGAACATTCATGATGAATACATGACATATACTCATCAATTATACTCACGCATCAATATATTTATTGACCAAATTCATTGGAAACATATATTTATTTATAATTATAAATATATATATATTTAAAAAGTATTTATATATAATTATAAATATAATAAATATATTTATTATTTAATAAAATTTATTATAATATTATAATTATTTAAATATATATTTATTTAGTTATAATATTATAAATAATTTTCTTAAAACATTGTATATATATTTGAATTATTAAAAAAATATTTTAATTATAAAGAAGGAATATTTTATTTAATTTATATAAATAAAATTTAATTTTGAATATAAATATAATAATTTTATATAAATTAATAATATTTTTATTAAAAAAATTATCTACACAATTATTAGCACTGATAAATCTACTCTTTATCAGTGCTAAAAAAACATTGATAAAGGGTACACCTTTATCAGTGCTTTTTTTAAGCAGTGATAAAGGGTTAATTTATTAGTGCTTTTAGATAACACTGATAAAGACCCCTCCACCTTTTATCAGTGATTTTTTCTTAGAGTTGATAAAATCAGGTGCTGCCCTTGTGTCGATTTGTGGTAGTGTTTGACTTTTGTGAAGTTTGAGAACTTATGAAAAATACTAGCCTTTGACATTTTTGGATGCAACGACCCTAAGTCTCCACTCATGCACAATTTTTTGAAACACCTTCACCCTTTCATGCAACTTTTACATTTACATGAAAATCCTTCCTTTTCCAAAAATACCTTTTCCCTACTCCAAATTTTTCGACCAAAAAAATTGATAAACATTGGGAAATGACGCGACCTTGTAAAAATTATTTTTTTACCACTTATAGAGCTTCCATACCTCTATCTTGGAAATTTTTCAACATATATGGTCAACAATCATGCTGATATTCTACAACTGACATTTTTAACAAGCTTTGTCAACAAACAAAATCAACCCAAAAACACTGCAAAGTCAGTCTGTGGGATTTTTTCCCAACAATATCCCTCAATTTCTCCTCCAATATTTATAATAGAATAATATTATGTTATATATTATTACTTATACTTACTTTATATGGGATATGCATGATTTATTACTTCTCCTCATTTCAGATCAATGAGTTAAAAGCTATGAAGTTAATAAGGGAATTTTATTACATATCTATCTTGCATTAAAATATTCATGTGCATCAACTCATTTTATTTTCAAAGATCATTTATTATGAAATTTTAAAAATAAAATATTTTATAAAATTCTTTTTATCTCATTTTGAATATTATTTTTGAAGGTGACTTATTTCTATATTTTTACAAAAGTTTCACAAAAAGGAAAGAAAAATATTTTTAGGATTTCTCTTATTTTTCCTCTATTCATATAAAATCTTATTTTACTAGTCATTATTTATATTATATTTCATTTTCATATTTTATTTTAAAAAATATCACATTTTCTTAAAATAAAGCACAAATTTACATTCTACCTTAGAAGTAACAATTTATTTATTTAATTATATAATAATTAAAAAATTTGCATTTATTTAATTAAATATTATATAATTTTCTATCTTTCTCTTTAGTTTTTTTCCATATATGTCAATATTGTTTTCTATTACACCAATTTGACAATTTATTATGTTGTATTTTCTTAAATCTCACATTTTTAAATAAAAAATAATATATCAAAATAACCTTTTGATTTAGTATCCTAGTTCCCATGGGTATACAAGGTATTGGAAGTGAAGTCTCTATCTGATAAATGATTTAACACTTCCTTTTTCATGACTTAGAATTTTTTATTATTGAATATATCCTTTTTTGAATGCCTTTATTTAGTGAATACAATGTACTTATATCTTTTTGTTTATTAGAATTCACTAAGAAAATCACATCATTCGATTGAATATAAAATTACCGGCTTGTACACATAAAAATTATTCTATACATAGTGAATAAACAGTACTTCATTATATTTATTTAAGATTATTTACCTATATAGCTACCTTATTTCTATAAATTATTATTTTATTTCCACATATTTATCATGATATATTTTTGATTGATTTATCATAGCTTATTTATTTTTATGGGTCCCATATGTACAGATATTTCATCATGATAATGGGTGGGATATGAGTTATATATCTCCCATGTGCATTACGTAAAGTGTTAAATCAAAATAGATAAATATGTTTATGTGATTGGGGATTAATACCAATCCACTATGTTTTTTAAAATTGGGAGTAAATGTAACACCCTTAAAATTTAATTTAAAAGAATAATACACCAGATAGCCTTCTTAGCATGCAACATCTAGTTTTAAGCTAATTGTGATATACTATAAAAATATAATTATTTAAATGTGGTCATTATAACCTAGCTGTTAAATTGGATGATATGAGTAGTAATAAACAAATTATGAATAATACGTATAAAGGATTTATATAATTAAAATGTTCTAATTAATTTATAATAAATAAGTATTCAATTTTCAATAAAATTATTTTACGCTTCAAAAATATATTTTCTTCAAAAGCTGTTTTTATTGTTTTTTGTGAGAGAATACTATAATTAATTTATACCACTATTAGAAATTTAATTTTATAAAATGGATATTATTTTTTAATTCATAATGTAAAAATTATGGGCAGTTTAAGTGGGCTGGGCCTACGGGTCATGTATTGGGCATGGTATGCCTCTGGGCCTTCGGGTCATGTATTACGAGTTTGTCGGGCCTTGTGCCTTGGGCCTACGGGTCATGTACGTGTTCCCCTTAAAACCTTAAAGGGGGATTATCCATAATAAAAAAAGAAGGCCTTCGGGCCATTCGGGCTGAAAGGGTTGATTTTTTAGTGAATAGTGAAAAATATCGATTTTATAGAAAATTGTCTTTTCCATTCATGTATTTATAAAGTCCCATTTTGTTTTAAATTGATTTAAAAATTTAATTATTTTCTTATAATTAAATATTATAAATTTAATGTCATTTAAATTGATATTATGCTTAGTTTTTATTTAAAAACATTTTTATACTTCAAAATGAATTTTCTAGGAAAACTGCTTTTCATTACATTATGTGGGATTATTTGAAAAATAATTAATGCAAATTATATGTATTTATTTTCATAAAATAAATTAAATATTTTGAATCATCATGTTCAAATTTTTTAAATATGCCAACTTTATTTTTTGTCATTATGAATAGTAACCGTGGTAAATATTTATCACCTCGGTAAGGGTAAATCGAGTAATTAAGGTTAAAATTATTGTGATAAGGATTTAAAAATTGATATAACACCTACCTTACTTTTTATTGGATGAGTTAGTATGAATAACAACATCCAATATTTAAAGATATGGAAACTTGGTGCTATTTTTCTTTGATAATAACCTTAATATTATTTTAAGTAAAGAATAAATCCCAAAATGTCACTCTCTATGTTTTAATAACTCTAATATTTTTTCATAAGGATAAAATTGGGTTATGTTTAGTGATAAATGGTTATTTTAATGTTTAAATAATTTTTTTATTAAGATAATTTATTTTTAATTTTTAGTGATAGAATAATTACCTTAAATACTTACGCATCTTCGACACAGTGCATATGCAAGCAGTAAAGAAATCAAGTAAAGGATTTTCAAAACATAAAAAAGTAATATTTTTTGGGTGATTATGGTGTTAATTTTTTTATAAATATAATTTATTATTTATGTGTTAAAATTTTATAGGCAAATTAAATTAATGTTTTGATATTTTTTTAAAGTCAAATTATGTAAATAGTCTCGAAAATAACTTTAATGGTATTTTATGTTAAATAATATTTTATTAAATTATAAAAATATTATATTTGGCTAATTGAATGGGATTTGGTATATATGTTTAACCATTTTCACTTATGGGTCACCTTTCTTTTTATAGTAACTTTCTTTTCCCCTGTTGAGTAAAAAGCCTTGATATCACAATAATTGTCAAAAGGGTTAATAGAGGGTTAAAACTAAGAGATACGGAATAAAACATCAGTTAAACCTGTATAAGTTTTATTGGATGAGTTTATTTAGAATTTTATCCATCCTATATTCTAAATATATCATTTCATATCTACTTGAACATGAAAATTATTATTTTTTAATACTTTAACTAATACCAAGGGTGCCCCTCTCCTCTCGTATATAAGGACACCACCTCTCCTATCTTACTCACACTTCTCATGACAGTTATCTTGAAAAAACCCTTCCAAAACATCTTATTACCTTAATTTTCTAAATTATATAGGTTTTTATACTCTTAAAAGACCACCCTTAAGGTCCTTGAGGTGAGATCCAAAGGAGGTTCTTCAAAGAGAAGGTAATCATCTTAATCAAGAATTTTCATTTTACTCATTCTTCCACCTCCTTCATTTATTTTATAACTATTAAACTATAATAAAATTATTATCTCCCTTATACCTAGATTTTATTATGTTAATTTAACAACCTTATTTATCTCCTTTTCCATCCTATGTGGAACAAAAACATCATTCATGTGTACATGTGAACTACCACCTCTACAAAGTGATGTGTTTTTTTTCATCACAACATCTCATGACCATTTATAAGGATATATTTAATTTGTATATATATATGTTATAATAATAACATAATTATCATTATATAAATATAATATATCATATAGTTTTATACCCTTATAATTGTTGTAAAATGGTAATGTCATTTGTGCATATGTGTGGATTACCACCTCCACAAAGCGATGTGTTTCATTTTTCATGTACGCCATTAATGGATGGTTATAAAAATTTATTTAATGTATAAAAATGATAACTATTCTAAAATTATTATTCTGTATATGATGTATCCATGACATCTTTAATCATGGACAACCTACCGAATTCATTTTGCAATTATGAAAAGAACTTCCTTAAAACACCTAATGTGAACTTAACCAATTAAGTAATTAAATATGTCATTCAATTAAATTAAATAAATGGTTTAATGATATGGTATTAAATATGGAAAAATTTATTAAAAAATTAAATATTTAATATAAGTTTATTATATGTGATTGAAAGGATATACATAGTAAGTTTGGACTTGAGGTAAGAGATTTCTTAACCTAATTTTCATTCATTGGGCTATACTTATACTTCAATGATTATGTTATGCCAAGACTATGTGTGAAATGAAATTTTATTTTTTTATTATGTATATCCACTTCTTTTTTTAGGTTTTACAATTGCTACACATGATTACCTCATTGATTAAATTTTAACTTCAATGATACGATATTTGTAAGGATTATTTGCCTCCATATTGTTTTTTTGAGACATGACTTGTATTGTGCACATAATTATTTTTATAAGTTGTATATACCACCTGTTGAGATAATATATCATTAATATTTAATCATGATACTTAAAGTTCCTTTAAATTTCTCTCATTCATGAGATATTTATCCAGATGTTATAAAAGTCGAAAAACATTTCGTGGTTATAATTGTAATTCCTTAAGACATAATTCAATTTATACACCATGATTTATTTTTATGGAGTAGTTATTATCCAATGAATGTGTTATAAAATATTATTTCATAGAAATTATAGGTTTTATAGATTCATTCTATGTTCTTTCATTAAATGGCATATTGATTCAAGTAATATCCAAGTTGTAAGGGTTTCTAGTCTCAAACTTCATTCTTTCAGACATGTTTTGTTTAATTCATTTATATTAATTTATGTGGAGTTGAATAACCCCCTGAATTTTTGGATTGGTTTTATAAATCCTAAAGATCCAATAGTTCCTGGAAGTTGGTTGAAATGGTTTTATTTGAGTTATGAGTGAATTTTGGATCCACAAAGCTAAATTTGTAAAGGGATGATCCATATAATTGATTTGGTGAAGTGAGATTCACATAGCCATTTTTCCTATGTAGGCAATTTAAGCAGTCATTAATGCTATGTAGGAAAATCATATAGCTAATTTATCCATGTAACCAACTGAATCACATATATAAATGATCTGTGTAGCCAATTTTGGAATTCACGAAGCTATTTTTAGCGATGTAACCGAGTGTTTCAATTAGCAGAATGGTCTGCAGAGCTAAATTTCTATTGAGGTTTATTTTGTTTAAAATAAATTTTAAAAACTAAAATCCACTGATTCAAAAACCTTTCCCAGTGGAGGAAACTTTTAACATCCTGATATTTTGTGAAATAATTTTTTTTTCGAATTAATTTAATCTTTTGATATTTTTCATTTCACACAACACTGAAAATAGTTTTTTTATATTAAAGAACTATGTTTGGATTGTGTTATATGCTAAAATAAGTTGTCATGAACTACACACAACATAAAGTTTAACATGATATAAAAGGTTCATCGAGGTTAGCATACATTACATGTAATATTGGATTTCCTTGATGGCTTGCATAACACGCAAGACTGAGTGTTATCAAACTATAATATATTATTAAAAATATAATTATTTAATATAATAAGATATAACCTAGTCGTTATGTTGATGGTTATGAATAGGATTAACTAAATTATGAAAATAAATGGTTGAATTAATTAGTTACAAATTAATTAGAAATGAATATAAGAACCAATTGAATATAAAGAGAATGTTTTTAGAGAAAACTATTTTTATGCTCGCAAAGTTATTTTATCCTAATAAATGTAATTAATTATAATTAGTGAGTTATATTAATTTAATATATATATATATATATTATATCCAAAAAATATTGTTTATATTCATCCAATAGATTTTATAAACATAAGATAGGAACAAATCCAATTTTACATATAAAAACCTATATTTTTATTAAGGCACTTTTACTGCCTTTTAACGGTGAAACTATTTTAAATAAAAATTTTAGCACATTAATGAAGATTATATGTTAGAATAAACTTAATATTTTAAATTTAAATATAAAAATTAGGTTAGGGTTAATTTTTGGTATTTTTCTGTGAAGTTTCATATTTTGATGAATAGTGAAAAATACTGAATTTTAATTCATAACTGATTTTTCATATAATTTATTTATATGATTAAATTATATTTTTAATTGTTTTTAAATTTTAATGAGATTAAATTTTTATAAAATAATCCAACCTATTATATTTAATCCATTTCACATTGAAATTGAATATAAAAACATAGAAAACTTTTGAATGTTTTTACTTCAAAAACCCGCATTGTCGTCCTCTCTCCGAGATTAAATTTACATTAATTTCTATCACTTCTATGATTTAAATTTTGAAATATGGATTTAATATTTTAAATAATAATAGTTTATAATGTCTAATAAGTTCACATTAGTTTTTTACCAAAAATATTAGTGAAAGTAATTAAAATTTATTACAATGATTAAGGCAAAATTAAGCATAACAGGAGAATAAACCATAAACTTAAGGGCCAAAATAAAATATAAACTTATCCAAAACCCATTTTATGGCCATTATTTTTACATTAACCTTCCATTATTGAGTTTTTTTGGTTTTTGATGACCTTTTTAGGTAAAAAATGGGTACACCTAACTTGTTTTAAAAAATACCAAGTGAGTCATTTTCCTCCCCTTTTAAAGGCCACCATATCTCCCCCTTGATCACACCTCTCAAACCAATTAGGTTCAGAAAATATATACCCAATACACTTTACAATATACCTAAATTTCTTTTTTAATCCTCACTTTGGGAATAAATCAATCCAAGGAATCCCTTTGGTGAAAACTAAAAGGAGTTACCCAAAGAAGAGGTAACATCCTCCCTCAAGCTCCTTTATCTTATTTTCATTATACACCCCTCAAATATCATTATTACATGATTATAAAACAAAAAAAATATCCTAAATATAATAATATGTTTTTACGCTAAGGTTTTGGCCTACACTTAAACACACTTCCATCTAATGGGTAACAAACATATTGTTTATGTGTACAACGAACTACCGCCTCACAAAACAATGATTGTTCATTTTTTTCATTTACAACCTATCATGGTGGAAATTATGATTGGAACTCTATTTATTTATAATATATATGATATTTATAATGTATTTAATCTTCTTTAAATATTTTACAACACATATCTTTATACTTTCCATTTTGTATAATTACAATAATTTCGTTTGTGGAAATGTGGATTATCTCCCCCTCAAAGTGATGCGATTCGTTCACACAATAAATGAAATGTATTAAGGATGTGTTTAGTTAAATTATACTATATATATGACATAATAATTCTATTTTAATTATATTATATAAATATATACATATATGTCATTTATTTCTTTCTTTCAATATGACAATAAAACAAAAACAATGTTCATGCATACGTACAACTTACTATCTCCATGAATGGTGTATTTAATTTCATACTTCTATATTATATAGATTATAATAATAAAAAAAATAAAAATAAAAATATATTTAGATCATGTTTCATATTATGGTAATCATGATACAAGTATAAGGAATAAAGATGTAACAAATTAAGAAACATGTGAAGAATAAAGCAGATATTACCCGAAGTGAAACCTTGACATAGAATTGTTAAAATAAGGTAATATAAAGTCATAATAAAAACATAAATGGTATTATATATAATAATATGGTTCTTTGATAGATTTATAATAAACTTATATTTACTTTATAAGAATCTTGTATGAGTATGAAGAGATTCAAGACATAAGGTAAGGGAATTTCATCTCATTTTTTATTTTTATGATATTCATATCCTACTCATAACTAATTTATTTTGTGTGGTGTATATAATAACCATGAATGTATTATATTATTATTATAATTAAATTTATGGGAATTTAAATATCCATTTTAATATCTTTCTTTCTTGGTTTTTATGGTTCAAAAGTTACCAAATTAGTAAAATAATTTTATCTCAATTTTCCTACTTTGAGACACATGCCATGTTAAGAACTTATATTTTTTCATGAGGTTTAGTTAATGCCTTTGAAATGGTGTATCATGATACTCCTTATTTTCATGATATTTTATTCTTCATGTAATTTTATTCTTTCTATTTTATTAGGATTCACAGTTACCAAATTTGTAGCGGTTTATAGCTACAATCTCACCGTTTATCAAGATTGTTTATGATTAAGCTCTCATTGATGAAATATTATGATACATATCTCAAATAAATCTCAAGATTTTTATGACCCTCTATTTATTCATGTTATATCTAATTAATGGTACCATTCTTCCACTCTTTGGTGCATAATATGATGAATAATGTGTTTTTGAATAAATTTTGACTTCACCACTCTCTTTGGTTGAAAATATATGTTATTTCAAAACCTTATTTTAAAAGAAATGATTTTAAAAATGTATTAAAAAATTATTTATAAGTTTTAAAAGTGTTTAAAACAATGGTTTTCAATTTTTTTTTAATATTTCTTGATAAGTTTTCAAATTGTTTTCAAAGAAACGGTTTTCAAAACATTTCCAAGATTTATTTATATATTTACAAAGAATTTTCAAATAAATGGTCTTCAAAAAGTTTTCAAATTTTATTTATAAGTTTTCAATTATTTTTAAATAAAAATGTTTTAAAAATGTTTTGATGCTGATTTATATGTTTTCAAGAAAGAAGGTTTTAAAAAGGGTTTTCAAGCTTCTTTTATTATTTTTCAAGGAAAACAGTTTTCAAAAATGTTTTCAAGATCCTTTTATATGATTTTAAGGAAAATGGTTTTCAAAATTTTTTCATGATTAATTTATATGTTTTTAAGCAAAATGGTTTTTAAAATTATTTTAAGCCTTATTTCTATGTTTTCAATGCATTTTCAAAGAAAATGGAGTTTTCTAAAGGTTTTATGTTTTAAAAATATTTTTTTCAAAGAAGAAAGAATATTTTCCTCAAGAAATAATTTTGAAAGATATTTGAAAATTATTTTCCTTCTAAGATGACATTATTTGATGATTACTGATGCCTTTTTAGGAAATGATCCAAAGGTTCCATTCATATTCCATCTTGAATAGTTTATGTTTTAATGGAATGATGTTTATGAAACTTGTTTCTCTTCCACGAGTTATATGCTTTTTAAACCTGATTCTTTTCACGAGTTATAATTTGATGAAATAATTATGAAACCTATCTCTTTTTCTTAGGTTATGATGTGATGAAAGTATAATAAAACCCTTTTAAATTCATGGGATATGATTTGATTTTTATAAAACCTATCTCTTTTCGAGGGTCATGATAGGATGAATGTTTTGTTATCATGTGGTACATGCGTGTATGATTTCATTATGTGAGGGGTGGAACCTATATCTCCCTATAATGCATTGGGTAATGATGGATGACTTATGAGTATAAATTTTATGCGTGAACCTGATTACATGTTCATAATGTTATGCATAAACTAGGTTTCATGTTAATTAGTTTATTCATGAACCTGATTACATGCTCACAATGTTATGAGTGAACGTTATTAAGTGTTCATAATATTATGCATGAAATTGATTAAATGTTAAAAAATTTATTCATGGATGTGTTTGAATGTCCATAATTTATGTGTGAATCTGATTACATGTTCACAATGTTATGTGTGAACCTGATTGTATATTCACAACATTATGAGCAGAACTAGTTATATGTTCACAAGTCTATGCGAGGGCCTGATTTCATGTCCTTAACTTAATGAGTGAACATGTTTCTACTTATACATGTTCATGATGTTATACATTGATATCTATACCACAATTCCATTTATTATTCATATGTTACGCTTTTATGGCTTATGTTTCTGATTATCTTATGATTATGCCTTATAAACTTCTAATCTTTATGTCATGAGTCATGTTTACGATCTTTGATATACAGGGTATGATCTTATAGTGATACGATCATGTTCTCATACCCTTATGTTCATGTTATCATTATTTATTTTCTTATTTACCCTTACTGAGCATCTGATCTCACCCCTTTTTTTATGTTTCCTTCCTCAGGTTATGAAGAAAGGTTGTTAAGTATAATTACTAAGGGGGAAGATCTTTATGGGGGCACATTTAAGATCTTTCACTGAGTTAGAATTTTGTTGTTCCAACTTTCCAAACGTGCTAAACTAATACATTCTTTTAGAGTCTATTTGTGTAATGTATTATGTATTCTAAAAAAGTTATGTAATGTAAATGTACGATAAGACTAGGTTGCTATAAAACTGATTCTACTAGGAACTTTAGGTGTATACACTAACTCTTGACATATGATATCATGAATATTTTTATATCCATGGTATTTTATGTTACTTATTATGTTATTTCCTTTATTTTTTTTGTTTTAAAAATTCTTAAAGGGTTTTTCTTTAAAAATGTTTTCTTAATGTTTTTAAATACTTTTAAACAAACTCTTTATCTACAATATTTATATTATTTCAATATTTTTTTAAGAATAAATTATTTCCTAAAATTATTTTGAATGATATTTTACCTTATTTTAAAAGGTTTTAAAATTAAACTACTTAATGTTTTCCACATGAGTAACTTCTGACTCTCTTTACAAAAGTTTGAAAAGAATTCTTATTTTTAATGTTTACAACATGAATGGATTTTCTCACCATCATGACCATTATTTTCTTTTTTAATTCTTTTATAAATTTCCATGGTTATATTAAAATAAAATATTTCCCCAATATTATGGAAATTTTTATAAAATATTATAAAAGAAAATACATTTTTTCTATTTTTAAAGACATGTCTTAAATGTTATTTTAAATTTATTTTTTATCTATGGAAATATCCTTTATATTTTTCTTATGATTCCATATAGATATGTTCCAAATAACATCCTTATTATTATTTTTAATGGATTATATTTTTTATTGGTATTTTCATGGAACTCGTTTCTTTTCCACAGGTTAATCAAGATAAAAAGGACTGATATCTCTTTTCAAAGGTGTTATATTAAAAAGCACAAACTTTTAAATGTTTTGTTCATTATATGGTACTTGGACATATGTATGGATAATTTATCAGTGGTTTTGTTATAAATCAAGGATGGGTGGGTTCATCATATCCCTCAAATGAATTGAGTAAAGTGATGAGTTAAACTTTTGTAAGTTACTCCTAAGAGATGACATAGTAAATTATTGTAAGTTACTCCTAAGAGATGAATTTTTTTTATAAATATGAGTAGATCCTAAGAGATGATGAAGTTAACTACTATAAATTACTCTTAGAAGTATGTTTTGATTATCCCATTTAGGGGGTTCTATAATGAATGTTTGATGTCCCAAGATACCTACAATGTTTTTCAATGCATGTTATGAGTTCTAATGGATCATTTGCTCAAGGATTACTTTCACATGGATCATTATCATTGAATTATATGACTCTTATCTTATGTTAAATATTTATTCCATATCTCATTATTTATGATCTATGTTTTTATGGATATGAATTATCTTATGTTATGCTCATGCACATTGATTTTTTTCACTATAACCTTATAATCATCTTATGACCACTAATTACATTCAATTGATAATGCTTATGTTTACCGTTACTATGTTTTTGAGCTCACCCTTCTTATGTTTTACATTTTCCCATGTTAAGAAGAATTATGTTAAATGAATTATGTCTAAAATGGTTTTATGTGTGAAGAATTTTATGGGAGATGTTGAAGACTTATTATGAAATAAGAAAATTTTGGTATAGTAAGAAAAATGATCACTTAAAGACATGGTTATTTTTATTTAAGAGTTTTTCCTAATTCTCTAAAACTAGAAACCTAAAAGGTCCTTAGGTATGTAAGTGATCTAATATTTTTGTTTGATGTTGTTTGTTTTCAATGACTGAAATTGGGTCATGTTTATCGATATCAAATACCAAAATGTAAAGATTATATTTCTATAACTAGATCTGGGATTTTGGGTTTGAGGATATTATAGTTGGTATCAGAGTAGGTTTTCAATAAATTTAGAGAATATGATGTTTTCATGTGATGTTAACTTAAGATCTATTGATATTATCATGGTTTTATAAGTTCATGATTAATCATATTTTCAATGAATGTTTTTTTTAATTTCATACGTGATTATACTTTAAGGTGATTTGAACATCTTACTAGGTTTTAAAAAGGATACTACATTGAGGTAATTATGATCTATTAGATATTGGGTTAACCTTGATGGATAAAAAGTGATTTTGTTACAAGGTAATTTTTTATTTTATAAACTAAGTTATCTACCCCTGTATCATATTTTAAGTTTAGTTTTGTTTATTTCTTGAGTTGGATGCTTGTTTATTTGATATGCCTTGTTTTTTTATATTTGTAAAAAGGTTTAGTTCATTATGCATGGATCTATAACATACCGAGTGGTCATTACAAAACTCTAGATGGAATGTCCATGTTGAATATTATTCTTTTGGGTAAAATTGTTCACATTGGTTATTCTTTGAGGCCATGTTGATTGTCTCTAGTGTGAGGGCATAAGGAACACCCCTTGTGTATATCACAAGCCAGCTCAGGTTCCCTAATCAGAGGTATAACTATGTTTTTTCAAGACCATATCTATAATTAATGAATAATAAAATATGTATGATAATAATCATAAATAATGTAATAAATAATTTCCAATTTAATAATATAAAACAATCTTACAAAAAATACTTTCTAATTTAAAAATATTTTGTGGAATATTTTGAACTATTTCACTACATTATATCTATAATGAGATGAATACTATACAATAAAACCATATGAGTTTATGGAAACATTGAAAAGTTCCTATAAACCATTACAATTTAATTAAGGATGATTTCGAATCCTGAAAGAAATGACTTCAAAACATTATAAACATGAAATATTAAAGAATTAAATTAATAGAAAAAGATAATAAATTGATTAAATAGAATAGTATAGATGAAATAAACATATTTAAGGTTACTAAGGATTAAATTAAAAAATATAATATAATTATTCATGAGTTTATAGTATATACAAAGCATACTAGTACTTGAGGTAAAAGTTTTTTTTCTAATTTGAAAATAATTTCAATTATTATTCATTAATATCCTATCATCTCTTTTTTGTCTCATATCTAGGATCTAGAATATATTCATTATTTTTTCCATTAATTTATTATGTATTTATAGTCACCTTTTAACCTTCATAGATTTTTTTATAAATCACTTTTTTGTAAGGAGTTTTTCCTACTTTTATGTTCTTGTGGATATTTTCTCTATCACACTTCATCCCCCTATCTTTATTTTTTAACTAATCATAACATGATTATATTATGTTATTTAAGCTTTCATATTGTACATTAGTAAGGGGATAGTCCTAAAAAAATTCCTCCCTTCTATTTTATTCCTTATGATAAAACATAAGAAGTTTATAGAAGAATATTTCTCGATATCAATCTTCCTCTACACGATTCATCAACATTAACAATTTTTTAGAAATTATCAAATTATTGGAAAATTAATTATTTAAAAAATGTTTTAAAATAATTGGTATCACCTTTTGATAATGATTTTTGAAAGTGAATTATTGCACTACTTTTATAATAACGTCACCCAATGAAATGAAATTTCTTTTCAATATTTCTCATTCATTTTCCACTATTCATACCAAGATTCTTCTTCAAAGACATTATTTATATTATATGTTCTATTCATTTTTAATTTTTTAAAATATCATTTTCTGTAAAATAAATCACACATCAAGTTCATACTTGAAAATGAAATTTTATATATTTATTTTGATTTTTTATAAAAAATAAACAATTGTTTTCTTAAAAATTCTATAATTTCATATATTTTAGTAAATAATTTTTCAGATGCACTAATACTATTTTATATTCAACCATTTTGATCATTTATTACATTTTATTTGCACAATTGATGTATTTTTTATCATAGAATAATTTTCCAAAATAATCCTCTCATAATTTATAAAAGTTCCTATATATATAGGGTGTTAAAAAAAATTCTATAATTTCATGATGTCATGTTTTATGATTATTATATTTTTCATCATGTTTATTTCTTTTTAATTATATCTATTATTTAGTTAAACATTCCATTTTTCCATGATCACATATCTCACTTGTTTATGATCTATTTTTAATACTTATATATCACATTGATAATGTTTTTCCATTTAATGAGCATTTAAGAACACTCTTATCATATGTTTCTATATTTATACATGTAATCATAGTTTACAATGAGTTTTTTATTAAATTATAAGGGGTGTATGATGAATAAATTCAAAAAAAAAAGTTTGATGATGTAAAATCTACTTAGTTCCAAAAGAAATCAAACTTTTGATTGTGGGTATTTTTGAAGCTTCACGTTATTTGTAAAATGCATATATATTTCACACCATATTCAAAAGTGTGGGACCTCGAGAAATTTAGTTCATATCAGTGAAGATGTAAGAACCACATTCTTAGACCCGATAAAATATGAGTTTTTTTAAAATTTTCATTTATCAGTGGGTCAGTTTTAAAACCGTGCTTCGGAACGAGGTTCCGAGTGCGCGAACCGGTTCAAGCGGTGACATCGGGCTGCGCATGGGTGGTTAGACCATGCAGGTCAAGTCACGCAGTTGACCGATTTTCAAACATGTTATCTAATTAATTTGAATTAATGGACGTTTTAATAACAATAATAGTGAGAGATTATTATTATTATTATTATTATTATTAAATGTTGTAAACACGTGTTTAATAAAATGATGGTCAAATGAGATTAAATGTGGATGCTTTAATAATAATAATTTTGTAAGATTATTATTATTAAATATTACGCAGACACATTTATTTAAGTGGCATTCAAACACCATTAAATGTGACATCGCAGTTTGACAAAGAACGTCAATTTAAAATCAAGTGTTAGTGGATTTTAATTAACTTTGAATTTTATTTAAAGAAGCGTTACTTTTAATAACACGTTATTACGTCAAGTTCGCAATGATGGATTTAATTAAATAAAGAGAGTATAATTATATGAGAAATGTAAATATAATTATTGGTGGTGATTATTATTAATTTGGATAATAATAATTATGGATTAATTGGGTTAGATTTAAAGGAAGAATTGCAATTTATTAAAGGCGAGTTATTTTAATAAGGTGTTATATTAATTACGGCGTCTTCGCAATGAAGCGTTTAGTTAAACAAGAGCGTTTAATTAAATGTTTTGTTATAATTATTAGTTTTGATCATTATTATTATTATTCTCGATAATAATAATAATTGGGTAATTAAATAAGGTTTATGGTTGACTTAATTAATTAAATAAATGGGTGAAGAATCCATTTAAGGATTTAAGTGTAATTAATCCTAATAACAAATATTGTTGACCATTATTATTATTATTATTATTATTATATTCATGTGAATGTTATTATAAATATAACATTAATGATGGCCTATAATATATATATATATATATACATAGATAGTAATATATATATATATATGTATATAGATTAGTTGACATATATATATATATATATATATATATATATATATTAGTATATGGGGAAAAAAGAATTGTTTTTTTAGAGGCACTGGGCTAGGGGGAGTGACTTCCCCATGCCCATTGTTCTTTTTTGCCCTTCAATCACGCAGGGCCCATGTGGTGTCTTTCCTCTTCTTTTTTTTAATTTTTATTTTTTTATATATTCTCTCTTCTTCTCCCCAAAACCGCACAAGAAGCCTCCTCCTTCAAAACCTATGCGGAACCGCATCCGAACCTCCCCCACAGCGCGTGGCCAGCCTCTCATCTCCCTTGCAGCGGCGCAAGGCCTCCCTCGGTGGACCTCCTTGCAGAACAGTGCAACTCCAGACAGCCGGCGTGGCCCCCTATAGCGTGACTCTCCCTTTGGCACATAGACCAGCGACATGCTTCTCCCCTTCCTCTCCTCCCTGGGCGCGACCAGCTCTCCTCCGGCCCTCGACAAGAGGCGTGGCCTCCCCCAAGCGAACAACTGCTTCAGACTTTTGCGCGACTACCCCCCTCTGTGCTCTACCTACTGCACATCAACACCCATGGCATCCCTTGTGTGATTCCTATTTCAGCGTGCATCCCCGCTTCCAGACCTCCGTGTGAGGCGCAACCTTCCTCAGGTGAGCAGCATGTGGCCTCCTCTGAGCAGTCATGCAGCGTGATACCCCCAGTCTGCTATCCTTACTAGCACATGACCAGGCGTGACCGGAACAGCCCATGCAACGGCTGAGGAGCGCGACCCGAAGAACCACACACATGGGTACGGTGCGGCCAACAACTAGGCATGTGATGCAGTGGCTATCCTCCTCCGCGCTTCTCCCCTAGCGCGACACCCCCTGCTCATCCTCTTGGTGCAGCACGCAACCCTTCCGGATAGTGGCAGTGCGGCACGACCCCAATCTTGCGGGTCCTTCTTGCACAACATTTTCTCCGACGTCGTTCTTCGTTAGGGTCCAATCCGAGGAGGTAAGACCTTCTTTCATAGTCTGCATCACCGCTTTCTTGATTCAAAGCGGATTCAATGCCTATTTGGAAATTTACCGAAACCCTTGATTATGGTTTGATAAATTATCGTGTTCTCCTGTTTTCACGGTTGTGCAACGGCATCGCAGGACGCACTGGACCATGCTCCGACAACCGCATTTGGGTGCGATTACGTTTTATCACCGATGTTGGGTAAGAAAATGCATATACATAATTATTGTATATTTTATCCCTTTTTAATTATGAATTTGAGTCTGCAAACCCTTACGACCTTTATCTGGTCCTGAGTCAGTTTACCTGAGTTGTTAATTTTAGCAATATATTGTGGTTTACGTTGCAGGTTATATATATGCATCACTTTTATGTGTATAGGTATATATATATATATACGCACATCAAAGTCGCACGCGTGCGACTGCGTGACCGATAAAGCAAGGCGTGTTAACTTGGGTCCACTCTGAGGGAAAACCAAAAGCCAACATCCGAGTATATCATCCTTCTCACCTCGAGGTAGGTGGTTTGTGCCTTTCTGTATGAAGTCTGTGAATATTTTCTGCAAATTACAGTAATTCCCTTGGGTAGGGATATTGTTGGTTTCCTATTTTTCCCCTGTTATTTGTCTTCTTTCTTGATTGATTGAGTAGAGATCATTGCTTGTAAATTTGGATAATTTATACTGTGTCCTTGTGCTTTGCCTTGCATGTTTTTCTTATTACGCATTTTTCCAGTTTCCATGCCTAGTTGTAGGATAGTGGAACTGTTGCTTTATTATGCTGTTGAGCCTTAGAATGATAGCCAAGTAGTTCTTGAGGTTTTCTTGGAAGATACACGCATGCTATGCATGTTTATTTCCACACAGGATTGTGAGAACCTAGTGTAGTAGACCATAGGGAGAATGGACGTAAGGGCTTCTCCAGAGTGTCTTTTAATATGACGCGAGATCACATGGGGAATTGACGATGAGTGCTTCCTCATAGAGTCTGTAGTTCCTCAACGCGGGCCATTGGGGGAATGAGATGTTGAGTGCTTCCCCAGAGAGCCTTTAGCACGATACGAGACTATAGGGGGAATTGACGGTGAGTGCTTCCTCAGAGAGTCTATTCTTTAGCTAAACCAGAGGGGTGAGACTGTGTGCGCTTACCAAAGGGTTGCTAGTATTGGTAGGTTGAACCTTAGGGGTTATACTGTGAGAACTACCCAGAGGTTACCTTTTGTTCTACTTGATGATTTGGCTGTTACTTGTGTGATTTTAATGCTAGAAACTGGATTGTAGCTTCTGTGTGCTTTCCTATTTACTGCTTACTGTTTACTGCCTATTATACTTACCTGCCATGTATTCACTGACTATTAGGCACAAATATTTGGGTGGTTTCCTACTGGGACCTTGTCTCACACCCTGTTTGGGCCATGCTTTTGGGCCCAAACAGATTATATTGTTGCAGGTATAGATAAGGGCAAGCGCCCTTCTACTTCAGGTACCTGACATGCTGTGGAGCTGGAGAGCATGGGACTGAGCTATGGCTTGTGATGCTGAGGAGACTTTTGGCTTCTTTGTTTTTCCTTTTCATTGTTACTATTTTGCTTCCATCCTGTTTTTTGGTTTGGCTGTTTTATTAGACTTATAACATGCCAAGCATCATATCTTCAGTTCCAGTTGTTTATTATTTTAAAAAGTATTCCACTATTAAATTATGATGAGAATGTTTTTTACTGCTTCTTCTGTTATATATTGTTTCCTTCCTTTTATTTTCATAACCTATGAGGGCATAGTTCCCCCAACTACCTTACCCAAGGCCCTCACTGCTAGTCGGAAACCTATGGTGTTCGGGGGAATGTGCTTGAGGTCATGTGGTGAACCGGGTATGAGGCACCATGAGTGGCTTTGGATTCGGGTCGTTACAACAGAGTTTAGTTATTTATGGAAATTATGAAGAAATAAAATTCAAGTATAAATCCTTAGATTGATAACCATTATCTATAGAGTACTACGTTCAATATAACTTGTATTAACCTATAAGGAATGATATTTTTCATACTTATATGTCAAGACATATTATGATATTATCATGGATTCCATTTAAGATAAAAGTGGGGTTTTGAGTCATGGTTTCTAAAAATGTTAGAAAGTGAGGATAAATGTTTATCAAAGAATTAAATTTGTAAAGAAGAAATTTAATTAAGGAGGTTAGAATATAACATCCCAATTTTTAAATTAATTTTTCTATAAAATTTCTCCCTCAAATTTATACATGCAAATACTAAGTTCATTTAGTTTTTTAATGATATAAACCTATAATTTTTATACATAATTATTAAATAATTTTTTTTAATTAAATTTATGAAATAATAAAAAATCATTATCCTTTATCCAGAAAGATTGATTTTATGACTCTCAATGAAATTATTATTGTACCCATTAATAACCCTATAATGAATAAAAAATTGTTAATTCTTATATAAAAATAGTATATTATGTATAATATATAAAATGGGGTAATAAAATCACTTTTGTAGAATTCATTATTAATTTTACTTATTAGGTATTATTCAATAACTAAATAACACTTATTTATTGTTATATATTAATATGGTCATTATAAAATAAACATCTTAATGGAATTGTAATTGTTATCATATTATTATACTTATTTTATTAGTTATATAATAGTTTCATATAACCATAGAAGGCGACATAATAGTTTTTAGTGTTGCATGACATTTAATGTGCATTATAAGAAAACAATATGTGGTTAGATAATATTTTTAAGTGTAAAACCAAAATTTCTGAGGAATTTTTAAGTCGCATAATATTTCAAATATGGTTTAAATTTTTTTTATTATATTTTATGTATATGTTTTTTATAATTTAAAATTTTTATTTTTGAAATTGTATGTATTGGGTTTTATATTAAAATAATGTGGTGAAATATTTATTATTTTCATTTAAAATTTAATTTCTCATATATAAATATTTTCCTTATTATCATAAAATGGACATTAAATTGGGATAACAACATCGTTAGAGAATTAAAATTATCATTGTCGTCACATTTTAACAATAATATAAAAAATTCACATCACCAAACCCATAATTATAAATATTTATTGAAATTATAAATTTATTCAAATTAAAATATGAATTTTATAAAAGATAAATATTTTTTGTAATTAGTTTGTAAAAATTATCTTAGGGTGAGTATTATGTTTTTTTCAAAAAAATAAATTATGGTTGAATAGTTAAAAATAATTATTTTTTGTATATTTTCAGTTTTAGGTCATCATCATGATATAAATGTGACATAAAAATAATAAACCATTTTAAAAAACATACAATTCAATTAGTGACTAGAGTAATTCATTTAAAAATAATGTAATTAATCTGAAAACATATATATAAAATTTCAAAATCTAGGTTATATTTTATTCAAATAGAAAACTATGTTTTATTCTTTTCCAACTGACAATATGAATCTTACTATTGTGAAAAAGAAATGTGGGTACATTTTTTTTGTTTTTCTTAAGGTAAAACCAAGAAATGTGGGTACATAGATGAGGAAAATGTAGCATCATCGGGGATGGGTGTGGTCAAGCCTAAGAAAATCACCACAAATAAAATACTTAGTCCCTTGGAAGAGAGACAACACTCGAATAGATAATCAACTCTCACTCTTGTAAACCTTTAGAGGATATGAAATCCCCATCAAATTTTTCCTCACACCGGATCTGAAGAGTCACCACTCCATACTGTATCATGTCTCTGCATGATCTAATAGTGTAGGCTATACTCTAGTGGAAAGGAAGGAGACCAAACAGATACAAAACCAACAGATCTAAGTCCTCTTTGATTATAGATAATAAAATATTCTTTGAGGAGCATAGTGATAAGCCATAAAATAAGGCACGAGCTTCATCGATAAGAGAATTACTATTCTCAAGGTATGTCAAAAATCCAGAATCATATAACCCCTAAAATCTTGAATGAAACCACCTCCACGCATGATGCCATGCATACTAGAGTCATCCAAGTTGAACTTGATGCCTTGTGAAGGTGATTTCTAGTACACCCAATGTCTCAGAATTTCTCGGGTTGTGGAAGTATTTAGGGAAGTAGAGAGGGGGAGCTAACTCATGATTAAGGGGTTTTATTAATATGTTTTTGAAAAAATATTTTTTTAAATGGTTGGGTAAAAAATATTTTTAAAAATATGCCACGAAGGCGGCATCAACGATGCCGCCTTTCCACTAAAACCCAAATAATAATAATAATAATATTTTTATAATTTTTGTTTTTATTTATTTTGTTTTCTTTATATATTTATAAACAAAACAAAAACCAAAATAAAAATAAATTTAAAATTTTCAGAATTTATCTACTATTTAAAATCTAGTAGTTCTGCCATTACAGCAGTCTGGATTCTGACAGAAACTCTCACCCAGGGCTCCCATTTATAAAAGGGCTTACCCTGGAATTTATTCTACATTTCTGATGTGGGATTCTTGTTCTCTCTTTCCTACACAGAGCATTCGACATTTCCGATGTGGGATTCTATTTCAAGAACGTGGCTTTGAAAGAATATAAATAATAAATTGTAAGACCAATATAAATGAAACTTAAAACATGTATTAAAAATATAAGAAATAGTTGAAAACATAAATAATTTCATAAAAAATATTGATGGAAAATAATTTATAAGTTTTCAAAGCCACCTACTTGAAACTTAAAAATGTTTCAAATACGTGACTTTGAAAGCCTATAAAATATAAACTATAATACCAACATATATGAAACTTAAAACATGGATTAAAAATATAATAAATAGTTCAAAATAAAAAAATGTAAAAAATGTTGATGGAAAAGGATTTATAAGTTTTCAAAGACACCTACTTGAAACTTCAAATTGTTTCAAGTACGTGACTTTGAAAGTCTATAAAAGATAAACTATAAGACCAACATACATGAAACTTTAAAAATGTATTAAGCATATTACAAATAGTTGAAAATAAAAATAATTTCACATAAAATATTGATAAAAATATTTTATATGATTTCAAAGACACCTACTTGAAACTTAAAAATGTTTCATGTATGTTCCTTTAAAATCTTATAAAATATAAACTATTAGACCAATATAAATGAAACTTAAAATATAGATTAAACAAATAATAAATTATTTAATTAGTTAATTAATAATTAATAATTACTAATTTATAGTTACTAATTATAATGAATAATTATAATGACTAATTATATTACTAATTAACTAATTAATTATTATATAATAATTTTTAATAATTTCTATTTAATACTTATAATGAAGAATTATAATTTATAATTTTATTACTAATTAACTATTATATAATTAATAATTATATTACTAATTAAATATTTAATTATTATATAATAATTTTTAATAAATACTAATTAATAATTATAATTATAATTATAATTTTTAATTTTATTAATAATTAACTAATTATAAAAAGGGCCTCGACTCTATCTTTCTCAAAAAATTAACTAATTAACTATTATATAATTAATAATTATATTACTAATTAACTTATTAATTATTATATAATTAATGATTAATAATTACTAATTAACTAATTACTAATTATATAATTAATAATTATATTACTAGTTAACTATTTAATTATTATATAATTAATAATTATATTACTAATTAACTAATTAATTATTAAATAACTTATAATTTTATTAATAATTAACTAATTAATTATTATATAATTAATTATTAATAATTAATAATTAACTAACTAATTATTATACAATTAATAATAATATAATTAATAATTATATTAATAATTAATAATTAATAATTAATAATTAATAATTAATAATTAATAATTATAATGAATAACTATAATGAATAATTATAAAGAATAATTATATTACTAATTAAATAATTAATTATTATATAATAATTTTTAATAAGTATAAATTAATAATTATAATGAATAATTATAATTTATATTTATATTACTAATTAACTAATTAACTATTATATAATTAATAATTATATTATCAGTTAACTTATTAATTATTATATATTAATTTTTAATAATTACTAGTTATTAATTAAAATGAATAAATATAATTTATAATTATATTAATAATTAACTAATTAACTATAATATACTTAATAATTATATTACTGATTAAATAATTAATTATTATATAATTAATTATTAATAATTACTAATTAACTAATTAATTATTATATAATTAATTATTAATATTATTAATTAACTAATTAAATAATTTATTATATGATTAATCCATGTTTTATGTTTCATTTATATTGGTCTTATAGTTTAAATTTTATAGGATTTCAAAGAAACATACTTGAAACATTTTTAAGTTTCAAGTAGGTGTCTTTGAAAGCTTATAAATTATTTTTCATCAATGTTTTTATGAAATTCTTTTTATTTTCAACTATTTGTTGTATGTTTAATCCATTTTTAAGTTTCATTTATTGTTTTCTTATAGTTTATATTTGATAGACTTTCAAAGTCACGTACTTGAAACATTTTTATGTTTCATGTAGGTGTCTTTGAAAACTTATAAATTATTTTCCATCAACATTTTTTACGTTTTTTTTATTTTCAGCTATTTGTTATATTTTTAATCCATGTTTTAAGTTTCATTTATTTTGATCTTATAGTTTATATTTTATTGGCTTTCAAAGTCATGTACTTGAAACATTTTTAAGTTTCAAGTAGGTGTCTTTGAAACCTTATAAATTATTTTCCATCAACATTTTTTATAAATTCTTTTTGTTTTCAACTATTTATTATAGGTTTAATCCAAGTTTTATGTTTTATTTATATTGGTCTTATAATTTATATTTTATAGTCTTTCAAAGCCACAAACTTGAAACAGAATCCCACATCAGAAATGTAGAATGTTTAGCGCAGGAATGGGAGAACCAAAATCTCACATTAGAAATGCAGAATGATTTCTTAGATAAGCTCTTGTATAAAAGGGAGCCCTGGGTGAGAGATTCTGTTAGAATCCAGACTGTTGTAATGACAGTATTGCTGGATTTTAAAAAACGGATAAATTTTTCTGAAAATTTTAATTTTAAATTTATTTTTGTTTTGTTTCTATATATATATAAACAAAACAAAACAAAAAAACAAAAAATTGGGTTTTAGTGGAAATGTGGCATTGCCAACGCCGCCTTTAGGGCACATTTTTTTAAATATTTTTAACCTAGCTGTTTTTAAACAATATTTTTTTTTTAAAAATCTTTAAAAAAAATCCTTGATTAATTATGGGATTTCCCTAATATTGGTTAAGTTTAAAGAGAGCTACAAAATTGGAAAAATATTTTGTTTTCATACTGCTTTCTATTGGATTGGTCCCATTATAAAAGATAAATAATTTTTGTAATTAGTTTGTAAAATTATCTTAGGGTGAGTATTATGTGTTTTTTCAAAAACACGAATTATGGTTTAATAGTTTAAAATAATATATTCTTGTATATTGTAAATTTTATGCCGTCATCATGATATAAATGTGACAAAAATAATAAACCATTCTAAAAACTTACAATTCAATTAGTGACTAACATAATTCATTTAAAAAAATGTAATCAATATAAAAACCTATATATCAGTTTTCAAATTCTATGTTATGTATTATTCACATAGAAAACTAAATTTTATTTCTTTCTGACAGATAATATGAATATTTTTTTTATAAAAAAGAAATGTGGGTACATGGATAAGGAAAATGTAGCATCATGGGGGATGGAAGTTTTCAAGCCTAAGAGAATCACCACAAATAAAATAATTACACTACCTTGGAAGAGAGAGAACACACAAATAGATAATAAACTCTTACTCTTGTAAACCTTTAGAGGATATGAAATCCATAAGAAAAAACTAATCTCCACTGATTCAACCCCTTTCTCAGTGGAGGAAATTGATCCTACCAGGAACATCAGGTGTATACACTAATTCTAGACATATGATATCATGAATATTTTTATGTTCATGGTATTTATTTTCCTTCTTATGTTCTTTCATTCAAATGGTTTCTAGTTTTAGAAATTCATAATGGGTTTTTCTTTAAATACATTGTTTTAATGTTTTTAAATACTTTTAACCAAACTGTTTCTCAACATTCTTTATATTATTTCATTTTTTTGTAATCATAAATTATTTCATAAAGTTATTTTAAATGATCATTGATCTTCTTTTAAATTTTTTTAAAGGAAACTTATTAATGTTTTCCACATGGTTAACTTCTGACTCTCTTTACAAAAGTTTGAAAAGAATGTTTATTTTTAACGTTTACAACACGAATGGATTTTCCCACCAGCATGACCATTCTTTTATTTGATGATTATTTTATAATTTTCCATGGTTATTTTAAAAGAAAATATTTTTCCTAATATTATGGTATTTTTTATAAAATATTATTAAAAGAAAATGATATTTTCCAATTTTCAAAGAATTGTCTTAAATGTTCTTTTAAATTTATTTTAATCTATGGCAATATCTTTATTTTTTTATTATGCTTCCATAGGGATATGTTCCAAATTCCATCCATATTATTTTTATGGATGGATTAGGTTTTTTAATGGGATCTTCATGGAACTAGTTTCTTTTACACATGTTAATCAAGATAAAAAAATAATGATAGTTGTTTTTAAGGGTGTTATATTAAAAAGTGAAAGATTTTCAATGTTTTGTTCATCTATGGTACTTGGACATATGTATGTATAATTTATGGGTGGTTTTTTTGTAAATCAAGGATAGGTGGGTCCTTCATATCCCACCAATACATTTAGTAAAGAAATGAAGTAAACTATTATAAGTAACTCTTAATATACGATAGAGTTAACTATTGTAAGTTACTCCTAGGAGATAAAATTATTTTCTAAATATTAGTAGCTCAAAATAGATGATGGAGTTGACTAATATAAATTACTCCTAAGAGTATTTTGGAATTATCCTATTTAAGTGATTTTATGATGAATGTTTGATGTTCCATGATACCTACACAATTTTTCAATGCATGCTATGAGTTCTAATGGATCCTTTGCTTAAGGATTACTTTCACATGGATCATTATTGTTGAACTATATGACTTTTATCTTATGTTAAAGCTATTCCATGTCTTTTAATTTATGATAAACATTTTTATCGGTATGAATTATCTTATGATATGATCATGCACTTTGATTATTTCATTATACCCTTATTCTCATCTTATTCCCATTGATTACATTCAATTTGTAATGCTCATGTTTACCCTTACTGAGATTTTGAGCTCACCCTTCTTATGTTTTCAATTTCCCCATTTTAAGAAGAATTATGTTAAATTAATTATGTCTATAAAGGTTTTATGTGTGAATAGCTTTATGGTATATGTTGAAGACTTATTATAAAATAATAAAAGTTGGGTATTGTAAAGAAAATGGTCACTTAAAGACATGGGTATTTTTATGTAAGAGTTTTTCTGAATTCTCTAAAACTATAAACCTAAAAGGTCATTAGGTATGTAATTAATCTGATATTTATATTTGATGTTGTTTGTTTTGGATGACTAAAATTGGTAACGTTTATCAATATCAATGCCATAAATGTAAAGCTTATATTTCTAGAACCAAATCTTGTATTTTAGGTTTGGTGATATTATAGTTGTTATTAAAGCAGTTTTTTGATAACTTTTTGAGAATATGAAGTTTCCATGTGAGTTCAACTTAAGATTTATATATTTTATCCTGAGTTTCTAAGATTATGATTGATCATGTGTTTAATGGAGAAAAATATTATTTTTTAATTTCATATGTGATTACACCTTCATGTGATTTGAACATCTTACCGAGTTGTAGGAAGGATACTCTATTGAGGTAATTATGATCTATTAGATATTGGGTTAACCATGATAGCTAAAAGTTGATTTTGTTACGAGGTAATTTTTTATTGTATAAACTAAGTCAGCTACCCATGTATCATATTTTTCTTTTAGTTTTGTGTATTTCTTGAGATGGTTGCTTGTTTATTTGATATGGATTATTTTTTTAAATTTGTAAAAAGGTTTACTTCATTATGCATGGATCTCTAACATATAGAGTGGGCATGAAAAACCTCTTGGTGGAAGCTCCCTGTTGAATATTATTCTTCTAGGTGAAATTATTATTATCAGTTATTCTTTGAGGCCATATTGCTTGTCTCCAGGGTGAGGGGATCTAGAACACCCCTTATGTATATCACAAGCCGACTTAGGTGCCCTAATCATAGGTGGCCTTGAATTTTTTCAATAATATCTCTATAATTTAATAATAATAAAATACGTATGATAATAATCATAATAAATGTAATAAATAACTTCCAATTTAATAATCTAAAACATGCTTACAAAAAACACTTTCTAATTTAAATATATTTTGTGAAATATTTTGAACTACTTCACTACCTTACATTTATAATGAGATTAATAATATACATTAAAACCTTATGAGTTTATGGAAACATTGAACATTCCACATAAACCAGTACCATTTTATTAGGGAAGATTTCTAATCCTGGAAGAAATGACTTGAAAACATTAGAAACATGAAAGACTAAACAAATAAATGAATAATAAAAGATAATAAATTAATTAAATGGAATATTAAAGATGAAATAAACATATAGAAGGTTCCAAAAGATGAAATTAAAAATATAATTTAATTATTCATGAGGTTAGAGGACATACGAAGTGGACTGGTACATGAGGTAAGGGTTTATTTCTAAATCAAAAATCGTTTCAATTATTATTCATTAATATTCTATCTTCCCTTTTTTGTCTCATATCCAAGATCTAGAGTATATTCATTATTATTTTCCATTAATTTTTTATTTATTTATGATCTCTTTCCTTTTAACCCTCATGTATTTTTTTATACATCATTTTTCATAAGGAGTTTTTACTACTTTTCGATTCTTGTGGATATTTTCTCTATCACCCTTAATCCCCCTATCTTTTTTTAACTATTCATAACATGATTCTATTATTTTGTTTGAACTTTCATCTTGTACATTACTAGAGGATTGTCTTATAGAAATTCCTCCCTTCAATTTATTTCCTTATGATAAAACCTAAGAAGTTTATATAAGAATATTTTATGATATCAATCTTCCACTGCATTATTCATTAACATTAACCTTTTTTTAAATTTTACAATTATTTTATATTTAATTATGTAAAAAATGTTTTAAAATAATTTTTATTACCTTTTTATACGATTTCTGAAAGTGTCTTATTGCACTAATTTTATAATAATGTCGCCCTACAAAATGAAGCGACTTTTCAATATTTCTCATTCATTTTCCACTCTATTCATACCAAGATTCTTCTTCATAGAAATTATTTATATAATATGTTCTATTCATTTTTTATTTTTTGAAATATCATTCTTTGTAAAATAAATCACACATTTTAGTTCTTACTTGGAAATGGCATTTTATATATTTATTTCGACATTGTATAAAAAATAAACTATTGTTTTCTTAAAAAATCTATAATTTCGTATATTTCAATAAAGAAATTTTCAGCTACACTAATACTATTTTATATTCAACTATGTTGATCTTTTATAACATTTTATTTTCTCAATTGATAATTTTTTTATCAGAGAATGTATTGCCAAAAAAATCCTCTAATCTGTTATACAAGTTCTTATATATATATATATATGTTGTTTAAAAAATCTATAATTTCATGATGTTGTGTTTTAGGATTATTATATTTTTCATCATGGCCATTTCTTTTGAATTCAATCTATTATTCAGTTAAATATTACATCTTTTCCATGATCACATATCTCACTTGTTTATGATCTATTTTTAATACCTATATGTCCCAATGATAATGTTTTTCCACTTACTGAGCATTTAACACACCCTTATCATTTGTTTCTATATTTCCCCATGTAACCATAGTTTACAATGAGATTTTTATCAAATTATATGGGGTATATGACAAATAATTTCAAAAAATAGTGATAGTTTGATGATGTAAAATGTACCTAGTTCCAAAGGAAATCAAACTTTTGATTGTAGATGTTTTTAAGCTTCATGTTATTTGTAAAATGAATCTAAATTTCACACCAAAATCAGAAGTGTGGACCTAGGAAACTTTAGTTTATATCGGCAAAAAATTAGGATATTTATGGAAATTATGATGAAATAAAATTCAAGTATAAATCCTTATATTGTTAACCATTATCTATAGAGTACTACGTTCAATATAACTTGTATTAACCTATAAGTAATGAAAATTTTCAACTTATATGTTGAGACATATTATGATATTATCATAGTTATTGTTTAATATAACATTTGGGTTTTGTGTCATGGTTTCTAAAAATGTTAGAAAGTGAGGATAAATGTTTATCAAAGAGTTAAATTTGTGAAGAAGAAATTTCATTAAGGAGGTTTGAATATAACATCCCAAATTTGAAATTAATTTTTTTATAAAATTTCTCACTCAAATTTATACATGTAAATACTAAGTTCATTTAGTTTTTTAATGATATAAACCTATAATTTATATACATAATTATTAAATAATATTTTGTAATCAAATTTAAAAAACAATAAAAATTCATTATCTCTTATCCTAAAAGAATGATTTTTTGAATCATCATGAAATTAATAGTGTATCCATTAATAACCTTATAATGAATAATAAAAAAAATGTTAATTTGTGTATACAAATGGTATAGTATGTATAACATCTAAAATTGTGTAATAAAATCACTTTTATAGAATTCACTATCACTTTTACTTATTAGGTATTATTTTATAACTACACACACTTATATATTGATATATATTAATAAAATAATTATAAAAGTAACTACTTAATGGTAATGTAATTGTTAACAAATTATTATACTTGTTTTATAAGTTTTATAATAGTATCATATAACCATAGAAGGTGACATAATAATTTTAGTGTTGCGTGACATTTAATGTGCATTATAAGAAAATAATATGCAGTTAGATAATATTTTTAAGTGTAAAACCAAATTTTCTAAAGATTTTTTAAGTCACATAATATTTAAAATAAAGTTTAAATTTTCATCATCGTATTCTATGAATATGCTTTTATAATTTAAAATTTTCATTTTAAAGTTGTTTGTATTGGGTTTTAAACTGAAATTATATTGTGAAATATTTATTATTTTCATTTAAAATTTAATTTCACATATATAAATATTTTTCATATTATTATAAAATGGAAATTAAATTTGGATAAGGGTGTCATTAGTGAACTAAAATTCTCATTGTCGTCAAATTTTAACCATAATATATAAAGTTCACATCATGAAAACCATTATTGAAAATATTTATTCAAATTATAAATTTGTTCTAATTAAAATATGAATTTTATGAAAGATAAATAATTTTTGTAATCAGTTTTAAAAAATTATCTTAAGATGAGTATTATGTTTTTTTTCAAAAAAAAATGAATTATGGTTGAATATTTCAAATTAATCCATTCTGGTATAGTCAGTTTTATGTCATCATCATGATATAAATGTGACATAAAAATAATAAACCATTCTAAAAAATTTACAATTCAATTAGTGACTAAAATAATTCATTTAGAAATAATGAAATTAATATGAAAACCTATATATCAATTTTCAAATTCTATGTTATGTTTTATTCAAATAGAAAACTGTATTTTATTCCATTCTGAGTAAAACAATGAATCTTTTTATTATGAAAAAGAAATTTGGGTACAAGGATTAGGAAAATTTAGCATCATGGGGGGGGGGGGGAAGTTGTGAAGCCTGAAAGAATCACCACAAATAAGATAATTACAGTCCCATATAAGAGGGAACACTCAAATATATAATATAAATCTTACTCTTGTAAACCTTTAAAGGATAGGTAATCCACATCAAATTTTCCCTCACACCATATGTGAAGAATCGCCACTCCATATTTTATCATGTCTTTGCATGCTCTAATAGTATAGGCTATACTCCAGTGGAAAGGAATGAGACTCAACATATAAAGAACCAATAGAGCTAAGTCCTCTTCAATTATAGATAATAAAATATTCTTTGAGGAGCATAGTGATAAACCAGAAAATAAGGCACAAGCTTCAGCGGTGAGAGAATTACTATTGTCATGATATGTCAAGAAATATAGAATCATAGAACCCCTAAAATTGTGAATGGAACCACCTCCACGCATGATGCCTGAATACTAGAGTCATCCGAGTAGATCTTGATGCCTTGGAAAGGTGCTTTCTAGTGCACCCAATGTACTAGTATTTCCCTGGTCGTGGATGTATTTCGGGAAGTAGAGAGGGGAAGCTAACTCTTGAGGAATGAAGGGATGTCACAGATATTGGTAATTTAAAAGAGAGCTATAAAAGTAGAAAAATATTTTTCCTTGATACTGCTTTCTGTTGGCTTGGTCCCATTATGATGAGCATCATTTCCAGGCTCCCATATCACCCAGAAGACGATTATAAGAAGATTCATCTTAGCCTAAAAATATAAAGGCTCACCTTCATTAATCTAAAAATAAATAATAATGAAATGATCGAATGAATGTAAATGAACATCATCCTCCATTCATCATATGAGATTGCACCATATATATCAATCACATTCCCCTTCACAGAACATGTTTAAAATGGATTCCACCATCTTTTCATTTGCACAATATTGGAACTTTGAACAATAGTGATATGTTTCTTCTTCAATTCTGCATCCACAGGTAAAGAAAGATTACATTTCTACCAAATGATAAAATTCACTTTACCTATATTGAGTTTACACCAAAAGTGGGGAGCTTATGCATCATCACTATTTTGAACCTAAATGAGGTTGCGAAAAACTGAGAGACTGAACAAGCTTGAGTAGGATGTGTGGAAAAACACACATCATGTTCCTTAAAAAATACATGCTATAGTGTAAGAGCCTTTGGTCCGAGTCCAGCATGGCATCAATGAACTTAGGATGCAATCATTCCTGACAAAAGCAGTTGTTTAGAACTAGGAACCCTTGAATGAAGAGGATATTAGCAGCCCAATTTGTATTTCCATGAGAGAATGTAACCACTACTAATGACCTATCAATATTTATATTTCAAGATAATAATGGAGTCTCAAAGACTATTCCAAAGGTGATATCCCTTAATATATTTATCACACCAGTGAACCACAAAGGTTTCATACTTGCTGCTAAAAAATATTTCCCAAAGATTTGATATGGAGAAATAATTTCATGTGATTTTATCTTGAATGCACTGCACAGTCTCATGGAGAATTTTTAGATTAATTTCTCCCTCCTTAAAGGGCTTAAACATTATTGATGAATAGTCTAATGATGTCTACCACCCTATAAAGCATCCCATGTGAAGCCTTTGAGTATTTTTTCCATTCTTCTGATGAAAAACTTAGGAGCCTGAATGACTGCTTGATATGAATAGGAATTGAAGAAAGGACACTATTGAAGGGGGTGATCTTACCTCCAATAGAGAGGAATCTTCTCTTCCTATTGGTAATTATATATTTGATTCAGTTGAGGATACCTTAAAAGTCTTTTATATAGACTATTTTATTCAACAAGAGAGATCCCAATTATTCAATAAGTAATTGTCTTCTGTAAATACCTACCCTATCTTTGATGGATTTTTCATTCCTTTCTGAGCATTTTTTGGGAGTATGGTCACTTATCTTGCTGATATTAATGCATTAACGACTCCCACTATAGTACTCAATAATAATCACTTCAAACCATTGCATTTAATTTCTTCTTCCATTTATAAAGAAGACCACATCATTTGTGATGAATAAGTTGGAGATTCCAATGAACCCATACCATCCATTGAAAGGATGCACCCTTACATTTGTAATTTCATTGATCATGTTATTGCTAATAAAATCCTGATTCATGATATATAAGATTGGTGAGAGAGGGTGTCATTGGCGAAGACATCATGTATACTTGAAAACCCCAAACCTCCTCCCCAAAAGAGAGATAAAAAACTACAATGAAGAGATGTAGCAAACAAGAAGGTTGCCGACCCATTTTAAAAATTCACACTGCCTAATAACTTTTTGGGTGAATTTTCATTCCATTATATTATACTCTTTCTCTATGAAAATCTTGACCGTGTCGTTAGATGCAACCACTTTCTTATCAATGTACTCTAACATTTCTTGACTGAGGCCAATCGCCCCTGGATACTCCTACCCTTGATAAAACTATGATGTTCATCAAAAATTTGACGAGGTAGGAGCTTTGATAGTCACTTGTTGAGAGTCATTTCCATAACCATGTAGGAGAAATTACACAGGATTATGGGTGAAAATTCACTGATGGTGCTGGGATGGCTCACCTTGGGAATCAAAACAAGAACCGTGGAAGTGGTAACACAGGGAAGAAAACCACCCTTGAAATAATTTTGAACAACCTATGTTAAGTATTGCTTGATGCAATTCCAAGATTCAATATATAATGATCCAAGGAATCCATTTGGGCCCAGTGTTCTATCTGGGCTTAATTATTTTAATAGAATCAAATATTTCATCCTTCTTAGGGGTGGCTTTCAAGGAATCATTATTACAGTCCTCCAATGTGAGGAGAATTTTATAAACAAAATGATTATCTTTTTCATTTAGTGGGTATACATCACTTACTCTATGATGAGTTTCAACTAAAGGATCCTTGAAGCCTGAGGATCCCTGAGGAAAAATGGATTCAATGTCACTGTAGAATGAGTCTTCTTCAGGATGTATGATAAGCCTCACAAAAAACTTATTTTCCTATATGCATGCATGGAAATATGTTGCGTTACGATCTCCATTCAGCAAGCCATATTTCAAAAAAGTTTCTACATTTATAAGATAAAAGTAATAAAATATCTTCATCCCATTGATTCTGAAGTCTTCTATTAAGCTGACTAATCACAACTGGAATATCTTCCAACAACGTTCTGAGAGATGGTTGTGTATTTCTCCATTCTAAAATGGTTTTCATCATTATACACAGTTTTTTCTAGAAGTAAACCCATGCATACCCTTGGGATGAAGCATTCCACATGTTTCATGAAATTTTAATCCTTAATCCATAAATTGAAGAAGTGTAAGTTATGAATAGGAGACAGAGAACCTTGGATCTGGAGTAGCACTCGAGAATGATCAAATAAGGACTGATCCAGGTGGGAGATAGTCATGTGTGAGAAATCTGTTAATATATGCATGTTATCCAAGAACCTGTCAACCTAACTCTATGTTGGACAAAAATCCCTCAAGGTATCATTGAAGCATTTTTGAGGTGATTGTGTTTGTTGAAAAAATAGACATTTATGTTGTGTTTGTTGACAAATCAGACCACGATGCACAAATTTGTTGACAAAGGGGGTTTACATGGTGATTTTTCGGGTTCAAGAGAAGTTTCTGGCTATTCATGATTGATTGAAGAACCTCAACAATGGAATAGATGATCTGGAGGCGGTACAAAAAGAGCAGATACAAGGTGGTGTCGTTTTCTAGTGTTTGCCAAATTTTTGGGCATAAAAATTAGAAAATGGAGAGACGTGTTTTTGGAAAAGGGATGTGCGTGAAAAAGGAAAGTGGTGCACAAAATATTTTCATGGTACGCCAAAAAGGATAGTTGTGCGCGAAATTGGAAGTCTGCAAGGGAGGTGCACGTAAACGACAAGTTTGCACGTAAAGCAAATGATGCACGTAAAATATGGTTGTTGCGCATAAAAGAAGTGTTTGTGCGTAAAGTGAAGGATGTGCATAAAAGAAGGTTGTTGCGTGTAAAATAATTGGTTTCATGTAATAGAGGTGTTTCACAAAAAGTTGATTTCGTGAAAAAGTAGGGAAGTACGCGCAAGGCCCAATAAAGGTTGTCATAAAAAGTGAAGTTGCTTAGTACACCAGGTTAAAAGTGAGATTCATCTACGGGTGAAAGTTGAACTTCAACAGAGAATCTATCAACAGTTAATGATTAATATTTCATTGGTGGTAATGAAGAGACCTACAGGTCTCTAAAATATGAGTGGATCTTCTGAAGAAGCAGTGAGCTCACTTCAGTTGAGAGAGCAGTGAGTTCTCAAATTGTGAGTGGTTGTAAACCAGGAGGGACAGTGAGCCCGCATTGAACATGTAAACAGTAGTGCGCTTATAGAAGAATTGGTACATCGGCACACTGACAGTGTATACTCTTTGGACATATCCCAATGAAGGTGAACAATGTAAATTTTTTTGTGTTTTTTGCATGCTTTATGGTTTATTCATACTCTGAAACAGGAAGGATATAGAAGAGGTTTTTGTCTAACAACAAAACAAGATCAAAAGGGGAAGCTGTTTTAATCTGTCATACCCTGATTCACCCCCCTCTTAGGGTATCTAGCCTAGTGGACCTAACACTCTATATTCTAATACCTCATCTCTTGCTGTTACACCACGTAATGCCCAGATCCATTGGATTACTAAAGAGAAGAATCCTTAGAAATATTCCATATCCTTGCTTGAGTAAACACCCCCTTTCTTTTTAGATTGTTTTGTTGAGGAAACATCAGGAGTTGCAACGAAAAAGATTTGCATATGAAAAAAAGACAAACAAAATAAGAAACATTATGCCACCAACCGCAGAGGGGCATAATCACTTCACTATAATTCAGGAACACAATTACAAAGAGGTTTCAGAGTTTCATACACACCAAAACCCTAACACAGATAAGTTAATAAAGAAAAAGAAACATTATGCCACCAACCACACATTAAGTGCACTATGCTATAGTGAATGGTTTTTGGATGTCCGCACTACTGCAGTGCAACAACCACTCAAGTCTAATCTACTACAGTGGTCAGTGGATAGAAGTACATGGAACTAAAATACCATTGTCTCCATAGTGTGAGATGCTACAAGAGGAAGATCATGCTTCAATTGGGAGATTTTTGGATTGATGTAGCCTGATCCATTTGGATGATGTTGGGCCGAATGCTAGAGGCCCATACTGCATAGTAGACCACAAGTCTTGCAGGTCAAGCTCTGCGGTGATCTCATTAGGGGTTGCAAGGGGCAATGGGCCCCTTCTCTAGAGATTTGGGGGCCGAAAGTCCCCGAACCAAAGTTTAGAGAACTATAGAAACTCGAACAAACTATAGCAGAGTTGATCAGACGACATCGATAGAACACTGTAGCAATGTAGACTTCGGCATGATTACTACAACATCTCAGACTTTGGAGACAACAATACTATAGTTCCACATAATTCTAACCACATGTCACTATAACACCCTAGACTTGGGTGGCCGCAACACTGTAGCAGTGAAGACTTTCAGTCACTGTTAATTGTAAAATAGTGGACTTATTGTGTGGTTGGTGGCACATTGGTTTGTCTTCTTTATTAGCTCATTCAATCTAGGTTTTAGTGGGAGTGAAACTCTAAAATCTCTCAGTAATTGTGCTCTGAAATTATAGTGAAGTTATTTTGCCTCTCCGTGGACATAGGGATTATTCACGAACCACGTAAATCAATGTGTTTATTTTTATCATTTTTTTTGTTTTTGTCTTTTCTTTATCTGTAAACCTCTTTCATTGTGACTCCCAATGTTTCTGCAACAACTGTGATCAAAATTTGAGTTCAAATTTTTTGAATCAAACATTGGATATGTAAGAAAAAAAGGTGAAGATTGACTGCTTCGATGGAAATGACTCCAGTTACCGGAGGATGCCGTTCGAGGATTATCTTTATCAGAAAAATATCCAATTACCAATTCTGGGTGTAAAAACAATGAATATGGAGCAGACAGAGTAGGATCTACTTGATCGATAGGTTCTGAGAGTTGCACGGCTTACGTTGATAAAAAACGTGGTGTTCAACATCAGAGAGGAGAAAATGACAGTTGGACTAATGACAACTCTCATAAATATGTACGAGAAGCCTTTAGTGTCAAACAAAGTGTGCCTTATGCAATCATTATTCAATCTAAAAATGATTGGAGGGATGATTTATTCAGATCACGTCAATGAATTCAACACTATCACAAGTCAGTTGACATCAGTGAGAATTGCACTTGACAATGAGGTATGTGCACTGGTTTTAATATCTTCATTACCTGACAGTTGAGAAGCGATTGCAACAGTTGTGAGCATTTCTTTAGGGAATACCAAGCTGGTTTTAAAGGATGTGTGGGACCTGGTCCTCAGTGATAATATTCAAAAAAGAGAATCAGGCAGATTCTCTGATTTTGCTTTGAATGTGGAAAGAAGAGGAAGATATGCACAATGAGATAATCACAGAGGACGATCAAAGTCAAGAGGAAAGAACCAAGGGAAAAAGGGGTTAGTCCAACATGCTAGATTTACAGGAAGAAAGGATATGTCGAGGAGTGCAGAAAAAAATAAAAGGCACCTGAAGGAACTGATGATGCACTACTGCTGAGCGTGGATATCCCTATGAAGTCTTGGATTTTACATTCAAGGATGTTTTTCCATTCCATGTCCAAGAAGGGTTTCATAATCAATTATGTTTCTCTAAATTTTGGTAAAAGGTGCATCTCTCTAATGATGGACTCTTGCAGATCATGGAGATGGGTGATGCACGGTTTAAGACCAACAATGGGAGTTTGATGGTTCTAGAAAATGTGAGGCATATCCCTTTAAGAAGAAATCTTATTTCTATCGGGTAGCTTGATGATGTAGGTTTTAGTACCATGCTCACTGATGGTTCATAGAAGATCATAAAGGATATATGGTCATAGCTTGGGGAGCAAAGAATGATACTTTGTAAAACATGATGGAAATATGCATGAACATGCTTGCATCAATAAATTCAATCGGGGATTCAAAAACATGACACTACATGTTAGACCACATGAGTGAGAAGGGGATGAAGGTGCTGGCAATAAAATAAATTCTATCGAAGTTGATGTCAGTGGGAAACTTGTGTTAAGATTTTATCTTTAGAAAGCAGAAGAAGGTATATTTTTTGAAAGGAGGTAGAACACTAAAGGCTTGGAAGTTATACCTCACGAACACTGATATTCGAGGGTATTCACTAATACATTCTCTTATAGGGTCACAATTTTATGTGACATTTATCGACGACTCAATAATGAATGTATGAGTTTACTTTCTGAAAAGAAAATTTGATGTGTTTATGGTGTTTCAGAAGTGGAAGTTCATTGTTGAAGATGAGTCGGGAACTAAGATGAAATGTTTGAGGTCTGACAATGGTGGAGAGTATAACAGTAAGGATTTTAGAAAATTCTGTTCTAATAATAGAATTAGTTTGGAGAATACTATTGTGGGTACAACACAACTGAACGATGTAGCTAAAAGGATGAATAAAACACTAAATGAACGTCCCAGAAGCATGTGACTATACTCATGATTACCCAAAAACCTTCTGGGATGATGCATTTAATATGAAAACATATCTCATCAACAGGAGTCCATATGTACTAATGGAAAAATGTCTACCCAAGGAGATCTAGTCTGGTAAGGAGGTAAGACCCTCACATTTACAAGTCCTTGTTTGTTTGGAATATGAAAATATTGATGTTGATGCAAGGGGAAAAGTTTGATGCTAAGTCCAAATCATGTTTCTTTATTGGATATAGTGCTAAGGAGTTTGGTTACCACTTTTGAGATGATCAGAACAAGATGGTCATCGGAAGACAGAACATGACATTTAATGAAGGTGTCATGTACACAAAGACCGTCATGCAGTTGATGTTGATAGTGGGAACAAAGAATCAGACTATCATGAGCAAGTGGTTCTTGAAGGTGTACCTGAGAATGTGACAATAGAACCAGTGAATCCTACCCTCAAATGAAGTTCAGGTGATCAACAAGTGTGAGAAGGCCTATGCAAAGGTATTCATAATCCTTGCATAATTTGTTATTGACTGACGGTGGAGAACCATAAAGATTTGAAGAAGCAATGCAATTGAAGGATTCAAGCAAGTGAGATTTGTATTTGAAGGAGGATATGTATTCATTACATGACAATAATACTTGGGAGTTGACACCTCTTCTATAAGGAAAGAAAGCACTGTAGAACAATTGGGTATACAGGGTCATGGAAGAACATAATAGAATGAGGAGGTACAATGAAATAATGGTGGTAAAAGGTTTTCAACATAAAGAAGGTGTAGATTTCACTAAAATTTTCTCACTTGTAGTGAAGCATACCATCATCTGGGTGGTTCTCAGTATTGTTGCATTAGAAGACTTATACCTAGATTAGCTTGATGTCAAGACTATTTTCCTTCATAGAGATCTAGAGGAGTACACCTATATGCAGTAGTCAGAGGGATATGTTGAGTCAGGGAAGGAAGACCTGGTGTGCAAACTCGACAGGAGCTTATATGAGTTGCACCAAACACTCAGGCAATGGAATAAAAAGTTCGATTCATTTATGACTAAAAATGAATACAAATGGTGTGACATGAATCAATGTTTCTACACAAAGACCTTTTGTGAGGAAAACTTTATACTGCTTCTATATGTGGATGACATACTCATTACAGTATCATGTATGAAAAGAATTGATGAGCTGAAAGGGAAACTGGCTGAGTGGTTCAAGATGAAAGATCTTGGAGAAGCTGACATGATTTTGAAGATGAAGATCGAGAGAGACCGCACAACTATAACCTTTATGTTATCACATATTGACTACATTGTAAAGTTTCTGAGAAAATTTAGTATGTTAGAAGAAACACGAGTCTCTATTGCCCTTGCGAGCCATTTCAAATTATCAAAGGAGAAATCACTGAAGATGACATAAGAGGTTGAGTACCTGTTAAAGGTTTCATACACATAACCGAAGTCTGATGTATGTCATGTTCTGTACTCGACTTGACATTGCTCATGCAGTGGGAGTTGTGATCAAGTACATAGCTAACCCAGGAAAGCATCATTGAGAAGCTGTGAAGTGGATATTGAGATACCTGATGGGAAGTAAGGAAGTATCTCTGTGCTTTGGAAAAAAAAATCATTACAATGGTGGATCAAGATTCAATTGGGAGAATGTTGGATTGGTGTAACCCGATCTATTTGGATGCTGTTGAGCTGAATGCTAACGGATCATAGTGAACACTAGACCACACCTCTCACTGGTCAAGCTCCGTGGTGACCTTGTTGGGGGTTGTAGGGGCAACACACCCTTGCTTCAGGTGACGAAGGTATCTGATCCAAATTTTGGGAAACTTTAACAACTATGACCGACTATAACAGAGCTGACCATATGACATAGACATGGAACTATAGAAGTGCAGACTTTGAAAATTTTATTGTAGCATCACTGGATTTAGAGGCAGTGGTACTATAGGTCCACAAACTTTTAGCCACCGACCACTATATCATCTTAGATTTGGGTAGTCACAGCACTGTAGAAGTGTGTACTTTCAACAACCATTCAGTGTAGTACAATGGACTTACTGTGAGGTTGGTGGCACAATCCATGATAGACGACGTTTGGAAGACACAAAAGTAGTTGGAAGATCAGGACATGGGTGTGTGTGACAAGTGGAGGCTCATAGACAGGCTAGCAGAGATGATGTTCCTTAGCTTCATAGTTGCAGACTTCCTGGTCAGGTTAACCCAACATCGTAGAATGTTTTTTGTAGCCAAGTATGGTTTCATGCATGGCAAGTCGGACATGCATCAGATGATAATGTTAGCAGCGTCTTGCTTGGTAGGGGTCTACGCCCAGGCCGCGGTTGGGATACAGCTCTAGAAGACAAAGTCTCTGGCGACCGTTAGAGTGGAAGAGGCAAACATATAGAGGGTCTCCCAATCCTCACACCTCATGATGCTAGGGGAAAAAGTGCTGGTCTGCAAGGCATATAGGAGGGAGTACACCACTCACTTGGGAAACTTGGAAGGTTTGTTGTGTAGTGAAGAGACGAAAGAGATAATCAGGGAGGAAGAGCAGACATGCAACCCAGGCATAGTGGACATCAAGGGGTTCTTGTGGGGTGCATCACAATTGGATGCAGTGAGCTCCCTAAACATGTGAAAGGTGTTCAAGATGTGCCCCGCACCTGATGTCTCCCTTAGGGGTTCCATGATTGATAGGATATTGCAGATTGGGATTGAAATGGATGGGTCGATCGAGCATGACTTGAAGGATGAGATCACATATTCAGTCTTGAGAGCCTACATTAGAAAGAAAAAGTGTAGGTTTCAACTAAGGAACAACCATGTAAGGCTCATATGACACAATTCTTATATGAAGGGAAACATTGATATGGTTCCCTACCCTGAGATCCACAAATACTATGCCTGAGAGGGCGAAGCAGAGATGATGGGTGTCCTGCCTTATGACACCTCCAACTGGAAGGAATTTGGTCTAGTTGCTGACACCATACCTGAGTATGAGAATAGGTCACACCTCGGCATGAAGAACAATATGATCATCAGGGGTTGGTCTTTGACATCGAGTGCCAAATGCCCAATAGAAAAACTTTGTCGAGCGAGGATGTGATCAAGTTCATCATCAAGCTAGAAGGCCATGAAGATCCTGCTAGAGGTATATAATCAGCTAACTAAGTGGGAAGACAGACTCAGAGATGGATGGAGAGGGTGATGGATCAGGTTAGGAGGGAGCACAACTCATTCATGATCAGATAGGAGATGAATGAGAGGCTGTAAAAGGCGGAAAAGTTGACATCAAGGCCGACAGAATGTTGAAGCTGTAGTAGAGTTCGACCCAGAAAGGCTTCCCCAACATCGACGTCAACTTGACCACCTTTGACATTGCGGAATGTCAAAGTTGTAGTAGAGATGGACCCAAAAAGACTTCCCCGACCCTGATGTCAACTTGACCACCTTTTCCAACCTCTCATTCATCTCCTATTTGATCATGAATGAGTTGTGCTCCCTCCCGACTTGATCCATCACCCTCTCTATCCAGCTCTGGGCCTACCTGCCCACTCAGTTAGCTGAGTGTATACCTCTAGAAGGATCTTTATGGCCTTTTAGCTTGATGAAGAACTTAATCACGTCCTCGTTCGACAATTTCTACCTACTAGGCATTAGGCACTCGGTGTCAAACCCCAACCCCCAATGATCATGTTGTTCTTCATGCCTAGGAGATAACTCTTCTCAGACTCGAGTATGATGTCAGATTCTAGAACAAATTTCTTCCAGTTGGAGGCGTCATAAGGCAAGACACCCATCATCTCTGTGTCACCCTCCCAGGCATAGTATTTGTGGATCTCGTGGATGGGAACCTTATCGATGTTCCCCATCATATAATATTTGTGTCATATGAGCCTTACATGGTTGTTCCTTAGCTGTAACCTACCCTTATTATTTATAATGTAGGCTCTCAAAACTAGATATGTGATCTCATCCTTCAAGTCATACTCGATCGACTCATCCATTTCATTCCCAATCTGTATTATCATGTCGATCAGGGCACCCACAAGGGAGACATCAGGTGTGGGACACATCTTGTACACCTTGCACATGTTTAGGGGGCTCGTTGCATCCAATTGCAATGCGCCTCACAAGAATCCTGTAACGTACACTATGCCCGGGACGCATGTCTCCTCTACTTACCTGATTAGATATTTCATCTATTCTCTACACAATAGACCCACCAACTTTCCCATGTGATTGGTGTACGCCCTCTTGAATGCCTTGCAGACCACCACTTCGTCCCCTAGGTTAACGAGGTGCGAGGATTGGACGAACCTCTCTATGTTCGTCTATGCCACTCTAATAGCCGTTGAGGACTTGGTCTTCTGGATTTGTGTCCCCACCATGGCCTGAGAGCATACCCCTACCAGGGAGTACGTTGAAAAAATAAATGTATGGTGCAACCTCTCCATGTCCTACTTACCAAGCGTGACCCTACCCTTGCCTACCATAACCATCATGAATTGTTGGCTCACCCAGACCAAGAAGTCTGCCACTGAAATGTTGAGGAACCTCATCTTTGTCTACCTATCTTTGAGCCTTCAGTTGTCACACACTCCCATGTCCTGATCTTCCAACCAATTTTGTGTCTGTCAAACGTTATTCATCCTAGATTATGCCACCAATCACACAATAAGTCCATTATACTACAGTGAACGATGGCCGGAAGTCTGCATTTCTATAGTGCTGATCCCACCCAAATACAAGTTGTTATAGTGGTCCATGGCTAAAAGTCTTCACAGCTACAGTACCGTTGTTTCCAAAATCCAAGATGTTATAGTAACTGTGTCAAAGTCCTCACTGTTGCAGTGTTCTGTTGGTGTTGTCTGATCAACTCTGCTGTAGTCGATCAGAGTTGTTATAGTTCCTCAAAATTTGAGTCAATGACCTTTGACCCCCAGATACTTGGAGCAAGGGCGTGTTTCCCCCTATAACCCCCAACGAGCTCTCCACGATGCTCGATTAGAGAGAGTTGTGATTTGGTGTGCAGTATGGGCCGTAAGAATTTGGCCCAACATCATCCAAACAGATCAAACTACACCAATCCAACATGATCTAGAATTGTATTAAAGATGCCACTTAAAAACTGGGAATTGAAACCAGGGTTTAAAGGAATATAACTCCCTCCAAAGATTATCCCTTTCTCCTTCCACACACTTGGCATAAATAATGGGCATGAAGAAAAAAGTTCATGATTCACAACAGTGATCTTCTAGGAAAAAGAATTGGTGAGGTCATCCTCTAGTGGATTAATCCATAAGATCCAAATATGGCCATTAGTTGGGATGCCCAGGCATGTGATAATCCATATTCATATTCAAAGAATAATTCTAAATGGTTGCGACCTTATTTTTTGGATTCAGAATAGAAAGTAATGAAATAAATTTGGGCTGATCATTTTTGGTGGTTTAGGAAACAAATCCCCTAGCATCTCATATCAGTGCGGTATACATGGAAAGAAAGATGAGTAGGTTTGGTCACATGAGAAACCTTAATGCACCCGACTAGGATATAGACATATCTCAAATTGTCATCCTCGTCGAAGAGGGTTTTTTATTTTAATCCTTATTACTTCGATAACCAGTTAATTATGAGGAGAATCATTTCTTCACAGGCCCCCGACGAAGTCTCGAAAGAATTATGAAGGGAGATATTTTGTCTAAGAGAACCTATAATTCTTCCAGTTCATTCATCTTGGGGGATGGAGGATCAAAAAGAGATTTTCCAGCCCTGCCACTGAGAAGGATTCAAGAAGAGACATCATCTGTGACATTGTGGAAGATGCAATGTAGCGCCTTTTCCCTAAAAAATTCATAGGAGAAAAATGATTCCATGACACTAAATTTTCCATGAGATTTATCCATTAAAAGGGAAATAAAGGCAGCAGTGGGGGTGACCGTGAAATTAACTCTCTAGAATCCATCACAGGATCAAGGTATTTTATAACGCAAATGAGGGGGTCTAGATAATTATCGTATATACCTGATTGATGCAATACATTTTTTGAGCCACGAACTTGAGGGGTTATTGAAGTCTCATCATCGTTAGCAAGAATACCCTCCTCTATTGGGTGAGGATGGGGAGCCTATCTCTTAAAGGGGACACTAAGATCCTCAGACGCCAGTGGGTGTGGATTTGATTGAGTCTGACTAATTCACACTGATAAAGAATGGCCTTAAAGATGCCTGACTCCTGGATAAGTTCTAAGATCTAACAAACCGTTCAATGATTGGCAGAGAAGGGAGATCCAAGCCAAACATGGCTATTAGGACTAGTTTGGTAGGGATGATACATAGAGACAAGAAATGATATTGAGAGGATAAATTGGTTTCTCATGTTTGGTGAGGTAATTTTAAGTGGAGAGAAATGATAAGGGGAGAAATGGAGAGAAATAAATTTCTCTCCTGCTACTGTTTTTAAATCACCCTAAAATTTGGATGATTTGGAGAGAAATGATGGTGGAGGGTTGTTAATATTTTAAAATTCCAATTTTATCCCTATTTTCTACATGTATCACAATACAATTTCTTTTCTTTTATTTTAAAAATATTAACCAAACAAGATGGAGATAAATCCAAACCATTTCTTTTCTTTTACTAAATTATTGTTCCAAACGCAAAGAGAGAAATCTCAATCATTTCTTTTCTTTTCTTTTCTTTTATAAAATATCAAATCATTTCTTTTCTTTTACTAAAATCTCACCAAACACAGTGTTAGAGACCATTTTCAATATTCTTTAGCAGATCCAATCTTGTCCAGAGAGGGCTATGGTGGAAGATAACCCTAACGAGTTTTCCGTTGTTTCGAAGACAACAAAATCAGCAGTATCGGGGGAAGCAAGGCCCTCAGAGGACATGTGGATCTACTGAGTAGGGCCGATTTGAACGCCCCACCGACCAGTGGAGGCTGATATCAATATGGATATGAGGAAGGAGCAGCCTTCCCTAACCGATCTGAGGGGGCTTCATCCCCTGGAAATGGGGAGGTAGGGCATGGTAACTGGAAGGACAGTCAAATAGAGGCGAGTTATTGAAAAAAGTATGGTACTAGAGTCTCTCATTCCCTTCTTATCTGAAATCATTATAAACTCTTTTAAATATTCTTTTATTTTTCTAAAATTATTACATTTCCATATTATAAACCTCCCTCTAACCACTTATGGATGAGATATTCCCCATTTCTCTCATCAAAAACATTTTCATATTTTGTTATTTTATCTAAATTTGAGTTAAAAAAAACACATCATTTATAGTAAATCCACTTGTTAACCCAATCAATAACATAATTATTCATTTAATTTATCTTCAAAATAAAAGTGTGATTCAATCATATTTTTTTAAATGAGTCTCAAATATTTATTAATTTTCCCCATCTTCTAAACTCTCTTAAAAACATTATTTTATTATGATAGTTTTATACAACTTAAGTGAAAGATTATATATTATTTTCAATTAATCCTTTCGAGGATATTGTCAAAATTGGATGCCATGATTATATATGAAAACTCATATCATGTAATATCATATCTATACATATAGAATGATAATTTAGTCATTGTTATATTCATATTAAATATAAGAAATTAGAATGATTTTAACCATCTAAAACATTCATAAGAAAAAATATATCTCAATTTGGAGCTATCATTTTTAATATATTGATGACTTCAACACCATTAATTCAAAAATTGCATGAACACTATACTATGAAACTACTGGATAATTCAAAATCATTCAATAGTAACAATCGACTGTTACTATTTCACTATTTTAAATTTGGAACCATAAACCCCATAACCTCAAGACATTTAACGTAAGAAAAATTAAAATAATAAATGAGTTATAAATGAAAATAAAATAATTAAAAGGTATAAAGATGTTTAAATAAATAAGATGAATGTTCTTAAACCAGTAATTAAAAAAAAATATAATTATTTTCTAGGATATAAAACATATGACGGAACTATAGACTCGAGATAAAGTTTTCTTTATAAATATCCATTCATTTCATGTATTTGTCCTCTAGTTTTCGTCTTCTATTTATATTTCATTTTAATGGACCTAAATGTTTACATTATAGTCCCTCCTATATTTTTGATATATTTATGGTCTCTTTTCCTATCTTATGGATTTATAGATCATGCCTTACTTATCCACAAGGAGTCTTTCCAGCTCCTTTTAATTTAGGTAATTATATTCTATATCCCCCAATATCTTACTTTGGCCAACTAGGTTCAATAACCTGATGGGTGTGAATCATGATATGACATATTAAAACAACTTTATATTCATTTATTATTTCATTTTTAAACAAAACACTATTCTCTCTCTTTTCCTGTAGCAATGTATGTGCTGAAATGAAAGCATGCATGAGACACCACAATTTTACTTGGTTCATCCACAATAAGCTATGTCCAAGGAGCATACACATACAATGTCTTTATGTACCAAATCCACTAAAGTGAACTACTATTACAAAGTTAGTCATGGACTCATTGTCTATCCTGGTTTATATTCAATCACAATTTGAAAGCTCACTGTTATCTCAACTGAAGCGTGATCACTGCTCATTCTGAAGATTATACTTTTGATCACTTGAATCAATTTTCTTTACACCTCATTTGGCGCATTATAAAGCTTAAAATTCATCCACTTGATGATTACCACTTTACCACAGAAACTCTGGGAAAATCCTGGCAAGTTTGCACACCTTTAGCTTTCGCCCAACCACTACTACTAAAACTGGCAAGGGAAGCGCTACCCTTTAATAAGCGCTAAAAAAAATCACTGATAAAGGGGGCCTTTATCAGTGCTAAAAAAAGCACTGATAAAGGGGGTCCTTTAACAGTACTAAAAAAAGAGCTGTTAAAAGTGACCCTTTATCAGCACTTTTTTTAGCACTGATAAAGGCCCCCCCATTATCAGTTCTTTTTTTAGTGCTGTTAAAGGTGACCCCTTTATGAGTTCTTTTTTTAGTAGCGCTGATAAAGGGGGGATTTATCAGTGCATTTTCCTAGAACTGATAAATTTTATATTTCAAAAAATAATAATTTTTTATGAAAAATATTATATTGTTATATAAGTATATTTATATTGATATAAATATAATATATATTTTTTAAATATACATATAAATAGGCTATTGAATTTAATATATAATAAATTTAGTGAAATAGGTTTAAAATATTTAAAAAATAATAATTAATTAATAATTTTCTAATTATTATCGATTAAAAATCATTTAATAAATATTTGAGGACACAAAACATCAATACAATTAATAAAAGATCTAAAATAAGTTGAAAATGTAACTTAAACTTCAAACGGCCATAACTTTTTATCCAGGTGTCCGTTTGAGCTCTACAACATATCAAATCAAAGCCTGCGACGAGATCTATGAGCCTATGATCGAGGAAAAGATTTTGTCACATTTTTCGAGGCCAAAAAAGGCCCAGAAGGCCTCCAAAATTGAGTTTTTTGTTGGGATACCCCGATTTGTTAACATTCAAACAAGTATAACTTTTGATCCAGATGTCCGTTATGCCTGTACCACATATCATATCAAATATTGTTTCATTTTATTCGATTTGACTAGTTGTGGAGTTGAAAAAGGCTTCTAGATTAGATGTTATGGTCATTTTAACATTCTATGGATTTTCAAATACACATATATATGTATTTATTCATATATATATATATGTGCGTGTGTGTGTGTGTGTGTCTTTGGGTGTGTGTTGTATATATGTATATATGTATTTATTTATTTATAAACACACATAAAAACATATTTTATAAATGTATTTAAAACTAATCTAATAAATATATATTAATATACAAATAAATATATCGATAAAAATTGGAACTACGAATATATATATAAATAGATATAAATATATATTAATATACGAATGAATATATATATATATACTAATATATGAATAAACATATATGTATTAATATAACTAAATATATTTATATTAATATGAATCTATATTAATATACAAATAAATAGAACTATATATAAATAAATAAATATATGTATCATTAAATTGAAAAAAATGAAATGGATTAGTGGTAAAGGTGCAGGCGCGTGAGGGGGGGGGGTCGCGGGTTCGAGTTCGGGTGGAAGCAAGGAATTGCGTGCGGATGTGTGGCACGTGTGGGAAAGGGTAGCACGTGGGAGTGGGAGGGGCAGCCTAGCGCTGATAAAGGGGGGGTCAAGCACTGTTAAAAGCGCCCCCAATATAAATTATTTTTATTATTTTTAATTATTTTTAATTTTTTTACTTCTATCAGTGCTTTTAAAAAGCACTGATAAAACACCCATTTTATCAGCGCTCAGTGCTTTTCTGAGCGCTGATAAAAGCGACCCTCGCTATATCTTCACCTCGATTAACAACACTTTTTTTAGCGCTGTTAATTCACTTTTCTAGCATTGATAAAAGCCATATTTGTAGTAGTGAACCTTTCCATGGCCTAGGTGCAATTCTTCCAACTTTCGTACAACTTTTTTTGTTTTTTCTCAAAACATTAACTTTTGTGAAACTATACAGTTCATCATGTAACTCTCAATTTTCACACAACTTTTGGATTATTGCGGAACTCACTCAGTCTTATAAACACAAGTCCCATTTCTGCATGCAACTAATGTTTGATTTGTTGCTTCGTGTAAGAAATAAGTTCACGCAACTATTACATGATTCAGATCCCTAATATTTTCTAAGGGTTGAGCTAATCAAATGAGGGGGGGGGGTATCCGCCTATTTATAAACGTGGCTGACCCTTCGCGTATCTACTTTGTGTACCTTTAACTGTGCGAACTGTAGGTTCTGGGTACAATAGAAGCGTGGTTGGGACGACACCCAACTTTGATTTTTACCCAGATCAATGATTATTCTGGGATCAAAATGATAATGAACGCTAGTCTCCACAGAATATAATCCTAGATTTAGATAAAAAAGAAAGAGGCCCGAAACCTTTAGAGATGATCTTGCACGTCATGTTTATAATTAATTTAATTAATTTCATAAAGAAAAATAATACCTGGAACTTTGGTATTTTTATTCTTTGATTATGTTGATCGTCTGGAATGACCCTTCCAGATTATCTCATTGTGCTTGTAAGGATCCAAACTAGAATTCTCTTGCAGCGATCCACACGTGCTCTGATGGCCTCCGATCGACACCGCTTGTTCGCCGGGTTCTAGCGCCGCGAAGCAAGTGTCTTGTGTTGGTTGTTCTTGATCGCTTGTTCTTCAGTCTTGAATAACGTCTCTAGTTCATGAGAGGGGAGAGAAGAGGATTTGAGAGAGAAATTATTTGGCTCAACAATTCCCAATTCACCAGGCGTGTGGTGTGTTCTATGGCACAATAGGCCTACTTGTCTATTTATATACATGGAATTTTAGTTATAATATTTAATTGCATAACAACAACTAAATACATTCATGAACTTAGAGAAAACCCATTCTCATAATAATAATACCGCGTCATTATTAATGGTGCGCTGACTTGCAAAAAACGGAATTATAAAATAAAATTCCGTGTTACAAAATAATAACAATGTCATTATTATTTTAACTTTTTCCAACTAGTTAAATAATTATTTACCATCTTGCAAATAATTATTTTACTACCAGACCGACTGTGGTCAACTCAAACTCCACTTCCATTTATTGAACACCCAAATAAATAAATAAATAATTTATTCTCTTAAATAAATATTTTATTTACAAACTAGTAAATAAATATTTATTAAATGTTCAATAAAATAAATAAATAAATTTTATTTAATTTATGCGATCATTTTAACTTGAATAAAATTATTCCATGATCTTGAGAATAATATTTATTTCATTAATTAAATTCAAATAGAATTTAACTAAGACCACCAAAAACACATAGTGTGTGACCCTCTAGGATTATTTCTCATTGGCATTAGGTGGGATTGCCTAAAGTCCAAGAGTATTGTCTAGCAACGGGTCAACGAACCCAAGAGAAAGAATTTAAAGTCGAAACAATGACATCCACATACAAACGCTCACTGTGTAATATAATCCCTTGGTCATAATATATGATCAAGCAGGTTTCATGATATTGTCATAAAATTTTATGCTTGATACGTCGTTCTTTGACTACCTGAAATAAACTCATTGTTACACCATGTCCATGGAAGTTTGTGCGACGATTCTATTTTAATCAAAGGGTCGAGATATAAACTTCCATAAATAGAAGGGACCAATCCTTCCTCAACTTATCTATTAATAACATGCCACTCGTGACACACCCAACGTACCCTACTTCCCGCCAATTGTCTGTGTGACGGTTTTCGTCATTAAATCAAAGTACGCAAGTCGTGACACGTATTAATGATAATATTAAAGTCTAAGGATCATTAAACATGCTCGTAGATAAAAATATCTGATGACACCAAAACACGCAGAATTCGTACTAACAGGTCTCTTCTCATAATCTCATATCTTGGAGATTACCAAGTGCGAACTTCACGAGATGAAATCTCATCTACTTATGATTACTCACACCTGATGGTCTTCATGCTATGTGTCCCATCATAGTATGACATCCAACTGAAGAACTATATTTAAGAATACTATTATAGCATTTCAATGTTCTCATCGTAGCGTGGAACTGCCATGACCTTATGAACGCAACAAATACTCTAGGACATTATTACATCATAGTCATGCATAACAATGAACAATATGTAATAATACATTCGATATCCATGTAATAAATGTAAAACCAGTTGGTTCTAGGACACCAACTCTTACAAACTCCCACTTGGACTAGATCCAAATGCCTATGACTTTCATTCCGCTAGATGTCACATGATGATCATGTTTCTGTTGAGTAAAGACTTTAGTCAAGGGGTCTTCCATGTTATATTCCATGGAAATACTGATCAATGCAACTTCACCTCTCTGAGAAAAATTCATCAAGAGATGATACTTTCTAAGTATGTGCTTCATCCACTGATGTGACCTTGGCTCTTTTTCAAGAGCCACCACTGCAGTATTATCACAGTATAATGTGATGGGATATTTACTGCTAGGTATCACATCTAGATCTTGGATGAAGCTTCAAATAAAAACTACTTATTTAGATGGCTCATAAGCTGCTATATACTCAGACTCTTCTGTAGAATCTACAACCACACTCTGATTTGATATCTTTCAGCTCACTACACCTCCATTCAAAGTGAAGATGTATCTTGTTTGCGACTTCATGTCATCTTGATCAATCTGGAAACTAGCATCTGCATATCCTCTAATGACTAGTTTCTCATCTCCTCCATAAATAAGGAACATATCCTTAGTATGCCTCAAATACTTTTGGATAGTCTTGACTACCATCCAATGGCGGTCACCTAGGTCGGCTTGATATTTTCCTACCGCACTCAATGCATAGGCGACATCCAGCCTAGTACGTAGCATGGAATACATGAAAAATCCAATTGGTGATGTGTATGGAGTCATTGCGATTATCTTTCTTTCCTCATGTGTTTGAGGACACATTTTCTTGGAAATATTAATGCCATGTGACGCTGGGAACAATCCCCTCTTGGATTGTTCCATACTGAATCTCTTCAGTATCTTATCAGTGTATGAACTTTGACTTAGGCCCACAATCTCTTGGATCTATCATGATGGATCTTGATCCCAAGAATATACACTACCTCGCCCAAGTCCTTCATGGAGAAGCATTGATTCAACTATTCCTTAACAGACTGTAATACTGGTATCTCATTTTCAATAATTAATATTTCATCAAAATATACTGTTAGGAAAACAACTGCACTCCCACTAAACCATTTGTAGACACAAGGCTCACACTCATTCTTGATAAAACCAAATTCTTTTATGGATTCATCAAAACAAATGTTCCATGACCTGGATGCTTACTTTAATCCATAAATGGATTTCTGCAACTTGGATACCTTATTGGCATACTTTGGAGTCACAAACCCTCCAGGTTGTGTCATCTAGATATCTTCCTGAAGGTTCCCATTAAGGAATTGTTTTTTGACATCTATTTTCCAAATCTCATAGTCATGGTAAGCCGCAATGTCAAGTATAACTCTAATGGATTTCATCATTGTAATTAGTGAGAAGGTTTCATCGTAGTCAATTCCTTAATGATGTTTAAACCCTTTTTCAACTAGTCGTGCCTTATAGGTACGACCTTGTCCTTCCATGTCAAGTTTCTTCTTGAATACCCATTTTCAACCAATAGGCTTTACATCAACTTAAGGATCTACCAAAATACAGACTTGGTTTTGGTACATGGAATCCATTTCAGAATTCATGTATTCTTGCCACTTGGAAATGTTTGTGCCACTAACTGCTTTCTTATAGGTTAAAGGATCATTATTATCAACTAATAATGAGTCACCATCCTCGATAACTAGAAAACCATACCATTTGGGTTATCTAAACTCTCTTGTAATCCTACACAATACTTGTGTCTCTGTAACAGATTATTCTTCCATGGGGCTTTATGGAATATGTTCATATACCAAATCTTGTGTACCTTGATCCTCGACTTCATTGAAGTTTATCTTTCTCCCACTATCTCTTTTGGAGATGTGCTCCCTCTCAAGGAATATGAAATGTCTTTCCACTATATCATTTTTTCTGAGGGGTTGTATAAGTAATATCCCCTTGTTTCTTTGGGGTATCCTATAAAGGTACACTTTGTGCCTCAGGGTGCAAGTTTTATACCTAAATAGGCCTTAACAAATGCTTCGCTACCCCACACATGTAAATTAGATAACATGGCTTTTCTTCCACTTCATAACTCATATGAAATACCATTTATCGATTTAGTTGGTACTTGTTTTAGTATGTGTGCCGCTGTTTGTAACACATACCCCCAAAAAGATAATGGAAGACTTCATGGCTCATCATTGATCTCACCATGTCCAATAAGGCGTGGTTCCTCCTCTCGCTTACACCATTCCATTGAGGTGTGTAAGGAGGAGTGAGTTGAGATAAGATCTCAAACTCTCGTAAGTAATAAATGAAGTTCTGATTAAGATATTACTCACCTTGTTTTGAGCAGAGTTTCTTAATCTTCTTATCAAGATGGTTCTCAACTTCATTCTTGTATTCCTTGAACTTATCAAAGGAATCCGACTTATACCTCATTAAGTAGATATATCCATATCTACTAAAATCATCAGTAAAAGTTATGAAGTATGTGTACCCACCCCTTACTTCAATTAGAAATGGTCTACACATATCAGTATGAACCAATTCAAGAAGCTCTTTATCCCTTTTACGTTTCCTACCAAATGGGGACTTGTCCATTTTGACTTGTAAACAGGCATGACATATGCCAAGTGGTTTTAGTTCAAAAGAATATAAATATCCATCTTGATGTAACTTTGTCAAGCGTTTCTTGTTTACATGACCTAGCCGGTGATGCCAAAGTTGGTTGTGGTATGAGCCATGTGAAGTATCTTTGTCATTGATTTCCATTACCTGGTTTGTGTAATCCAACACATAAAGACCGTTTTATAAATGTTCTCTACCAAAACAAATTCTATATTTATAAAATAAGCAACATTCATTTGAAAACTTGAAAACAAATCCATCTATATCTAGTCTAGATACAGAAATTACGTTTTTGGTTACAGAAGGCATATAAAAAACAACCCTTTAACACCAAGATCATCCCAGTTGGCAACATGAGGTGGTAGTCCCCGACAGCTACAACAACAAGTCTAACTCTGTTGGCTGCTCGTAGATCTACCTCCCCCAATCAATCTTCCTTAATCTACTTGGTTCCTGTATTTGGATAAATATAAGAGCACCACAATCAATATCTAATACCAATTTGCAGAAACAGATAGATTAAATTTGATTAAAAGTGCACCTAAAGCTTCCCCTTACTTCTTAGGATGGGTGTAGTTCTTCTTCTAGTGGACCTTCTTACCAGATGCTAAACAAACAGCCTCTTGTTCCCTTTCCTCCCCTTTGATCTTCCTTTTCTTGGAAGATTTTGAAGACGCTTTTGGGCTTAAAGGTCTTTGTCTTCCCTTTTATCTTATTCACCATAAGAGCAGAACGCTTTTCATGCTTCATATTGTTTTCCACTTGTCAAATGAGGATAATAAGATCAGATTGAAAATTATCAATGTTGTTCATATTTAAATTGACAACAAAGTTTGAGAAGCTCTAAGGGAGTGATGTGAGAATGAGATTGGAGCCTAGTTCTTTAGGGAGTTTAAACCCTAGAACCTTCAAGCGCTCAATGTAGTCAATGAGCTTGACTACATGAGGCCCAGCTGGGGCACCTTCTCTAAGCTTACTCTGAAAGATTTCTTTAGAGATATCAAACCTTTCCTATCTTTCTCTCTCCTGGAAAAGACCATAGAGGTGCTCGAGCATGCTATAAGCATCCATGTTTTCCTAAGACTTCATGAGCTCACTAGACATTGATTAAAACATCAAACATTGAACATCGACTACATCATTCATATGTTTCTCATAGACCAGGAAATCCTCATCACTCGACTCTTTGGTAGGAGAATCAGGTAATGCTGACTCCAACATGTAAGACTTCTGCTCATGGCATAGGATAACCCAAAGGCGTCTAAACCATTCCTGGAAGTTACTTCTGGTGAGGATGTTGTCTTTATCCAGAATTGATCATTGGGATAGTGTGGTTGACGAGATTGTCATTGTTGTTCTACAATTAAAAGAGAAAATCATTAATACTTTCTTGATTACATTTTATGAGTAATAATAAATTTTATTAAGTCTCCCAATATTTTAACAAGTCCCAATAGACCTCACCATTGAATTCGTAATGTCCAGTTGCCATGAAATTCTAGTGTAAAGGATCCATATTCCCCCTCGCATAACCCCATAAAGGGTTGGTCAAGCTATTAGAAGGTATTTAGGTAGGAAAGTCTATGCCAACTGTGGGTTTGTAGCTCCTTGATCTGTTGAGTGGACTCCCAAATCTAGAAATCATAACTTTGGATTTGCTTAACTATTGGATCAAATATTACACCAAATCTCGAAAGGGCTACTCCTCTTGATGTAATATGGTTAAGTCAACTCGAAACCTTTCCTAATGGATTTCTGTATAAAAGTAAGTGTCCCAACAATGGTTTGTCAAACACATAGTTTTATTGATTTTTTCCTTAATCAAGTAACAAAAGGCTTGGTATGACCTAATATTTTATTTGAGGGATTTTTTTCTCTTATGCATGAATTTTTTATTATCACATTCTTTTTAATATGAAGTGGAACTTACTTAAGTGATTAACCATGTATTGATAATATTTATGCATAAGTCTAGTTTATTTTAGTTCCATCTTGCATGCTTGTTTATTTAATTAATTATGTGATCGTAACAAAACATTCATATTGATAAACCATGAAAATTATAGAACTAAAATAAAGTAAATGGAATGATCATGAGGTTTTCTAATGGTTAGTTTATCTAATAGTTGATAAACTAACCCTGGCCTAGGGTAGAAACACCTTGAACCTTTTGGGTTCTTGTTTACATCTTCCACCTGTCCACCCTTGTTTCTCCTGGGATTGGTTTTGTCCCGGTTCCAGCTTGAACTACCTCCACTAGCGTGGGAGTTCCATCCATTACATATGCCCTTTTTTAACTCACATGTAGGTGAGGGGTAAGAGGGGGTTTTACATAAATAAATCCTTGGGCACACATGCCCTACATATTAATGAGGAGAAGACTCACAGGCTAACAAATTTAATTCAAATAAATAAATTAAAAGAAACCATCAACATACAAAGGTCTTGGTCTAGCTCATGACCATCCATACATGCAACAATGTTTATGCTTAAATAAAACTAGCATTAAATTTTTTAATCGTTCTTGTTTATGATAAATCATGCTCGAATCAATTAATTATCATCTTTAATTAATCAATACTTAAATCCTTTTTTGAATTTCCTTGAGATTCTAATCCATCATAATTTTAAACAAATAAATTCATTTAAAATTATCTTTGTACATAACATGTACCTTGGAGGCAACCCAGTGAATTCCTATTTATAACTACCCAATGAGTAGAAATGAACATTAAACATATGTTAAATTAAACACACATATATAAATAACACCTATAACATGTTGTATTTTAGCTTTATTCCCAAACGATGGTACACATATCAAGGGTTTGTATAATATAATAATAAATTTTAATAAATATGCGTAATTTGGATGAGTACATGATGTGTATTTACAACTACATGACATGTACTATTGTTCACCATCCATCCAAAGTACACGCCAGGGAATACAATGTGTGAGTGTACTTCAGAAATATTTAGAGTACACGGCATGCCCAGTTGGCCACACACTGTGTAGTTACTCATTACACGATCTCCAGTCGGGCTAGCTGTGTATGGGGTACACAATCCAACCCTAACCCAAAAGGACTACATGTTGTGTCCATTGGGACACATGGTGTGTAATCTGGAAACCGCGTGCCATCTATTCCTATTCAACACATGTAGTCATTTAATAATTAGAAAGACTCCAAAAAACGATTTGGTTTGGAGGACCAGCCCAATGCATTGAATCTTGACTACACAATATGAACTATCGAATACACACCGTGTGTTCTGGTATTGTACGCCTAGGAAGATTTAGAACCTCTAGATGAGATCCTTTATTTTATTTTAATCAAAATGAAATTAAAATATTGTTTCTATAAGGTGAACGAGAAACAAAAGAGGAGGAATAGATCTTGAAATTCAGATTTGTAGGACGATTAAGTTGAATTGAAAAAACTAAATTATTAAATGCATAATTCATAAAAGAAATATTCAAATAATTATAAACTATGATGTAACCCCTCTGAAACTTCTTGTAGGTTCCAGGTGCAGCGGAAGCATGGTTGGGATGACACCCAACTTTGATTTTTACCCAGATCAATGATTATTTCAGGATCAATACAATGATGAATGCCAGTATCCATAAAATATAATCAAATATTTATATAAAGAAGAAAGAGACCCAAAACCTTTAGTGGGGATCTTTCGCATCATGTTTATAATTAATTTAATTAATTTCATAAAGAAAAATAATACCTAGATCTTTGGTATTTTTCTTCGCTGACGATGTTGATTATCTGGAATGACCCTTCCAGATTATCTCATTGCACTTTTAAGGATCCAAACTAGAATCCCTCTAGCAGTGATCTGTAGGTGCTCTGATGGCCTCTGATAGACACCGCTCATTCTCCGGGTTCTAGCGTGGCCAAATGAGTGTCTTGTGTCAGTCGTTCTTGATCGCTTGTTCTTCAGCCTTGAAGAATGTCTCTCATTTTTGAGAGGGGAGATAAGAGGATTCGAGTGAGAAATTTTTTGGCTCAATAATTCTCAATTCACCAGGCATGCGGTGTGTTCTATGGCACAATAGGCCTACTTGTCTATTTGTATACATTAAATTTCAGTTACAATATTTAATTGCATAGAAACAAATAAATAAATTCATGAAATTAGAGAAAAATCTTGCTCATAATAATAATACCGCATCATTATTCATGGTGTGCCAACTTGCGCAAAATGAAATTATAAAATAAAATTCTGTGTCACAAAATAATAGTAGCGTCATTATTATTTTAACTTGTGCGAACTAGTTAAATAATTATTATCCATATTGTAAATAATTATTTTACTATCAGACCGACCTTGGTCTTCTCGAACTCCACTTCAATTTATTGAACACACGAATAAATAAATAAATAAATTATTCTCTTAAATAAATATTTTATTTAAAAACTAGTAAATAAATATTTATTAAATGTTCAATAAAATAAATAAATAAATTTAATTTAATTTATGTGATAATTTTAACTTGAATAAAATTATTCCATGGTATTGAAAATAATATTTATTTCATCAATTAAATTAAAATATAATTTAATCGAGACCACAAAAAACACTTAGTGTGTGACCCTCTAAGATTGTTTCTCATTAGCATTAGGCAGGTTTGCCTAAATTCTAAGAGTACTGTCTAGAAATGGGTCAAAAAACCCAAGAGAAAGAATATAATGTCGCAACACTGACATCCACATACAAACGCTCACTGTGTAATATAATCCCTTTGTCGAAATATCTCATCAAGCAGGTTTCATGATATTGTTATCAACTTTTATGCTTGAAATGTCGTTCTTTGACTACCTAAAATAAACTCATCGTTACACCATGGCCATGGAATTTCATGCGACCATTCTATTTCAATCAAAGGGATGAGATATCAACTTCCATAAATGTAAGGTACAAATCCTTCCTTGACTTATCCATAATAACATGCCACTCATGACACACCCAACGTACCCTATTTCATGCCAACTATCTATGTGATGGTTTTTGTCAGCAAATCAAAGTACGCAAGTCGTGACATGTATTAATGATAATATAAAAGTCTAAGGATCATTACACACACTCGCAGATAGAAATATCTGATGACACCAAAACATAAAAAATTCCTACTAGCAGGTCTGTTCTCATAATATCCTATCTTGGAGATTACCAAGTGAAAACTTTATGAGAGGAAGTCTCATCTGCTTATGAGTACTCGCACCTGACGGTCTTCATGCTATGTGTCCCATAATAGTATGTCATCCAACTGCAAGAACTATATTTATGAATATTATTATACCATTTCAAGGTTCTCGTCATAGAGAGGAACTTCCATGACCTTATCAATGCAAAAAATACTCTAGGACATTATTATTTCATAGTCATGAAGAACAATAAACAAGATGTAATAATACATTAAATATCTATATAATCAAAGTAAAATAAGTTAGTTCTAGGACACCTACTCTTACACAAAAAACTTTCCTTGAGCATTGAATTTCAATGATTTAGAATTGCATTTAGTGCAAAATTCACCATCTTTATGAAACTACATCTCTATTTCATGGGTTCGCGCAACTATCCTTGTGTCATGAAACTTTGAATTTCATGAAGTTTTAGAACTTAAGAAAAACGATAGCCTTTTTGGTATTTGGATGCAACGACCCCAAATCTCCACTCAGGTGTAATTTTTCGAAACACCTTCACCCTTTCACGTAACTATTACATTTACGTAAAAATCCTTCCTTGTCCAAAAATACATTTTTCCTAACTCCAAATTTTTTGACCCAAAAATTTTGTAAACATTGGGAAATGACACCACCTTATAAACATAATTTTCTGTATTGCTTCCAACACATCCATACCGCTTTATTGAATATTTTTCAACATGAATGGTCAACAATCACATTGAAATTCCACAACTTTCTTTGTCAACATGCTTTTCTAACAAACAAAATCCACCCAAAAACACTACAAAGTAAGCATGTGGGATTTTCCCCAAAAATCTCCTTCTATTTATCCTCCACTATTTATAATATGATTCTTTTATGTCATATATTATTACTTCTACTTCCTTTATAGGGGATATGCATGACTTATTGCTTCTCCTCATTTCAGTTCATTAAGTTAAAACCTATGAAGTTAATAAGGGAATCTTATTACATATCTATATTACATTGAAATATTCATGTACTTTAATTTAGTTTATCTTCAAAGATCATTAATTATAAAATTTTATAAATAATTTTTTTTAAATTTTTTTATCTCATTTTGAATATTATTTTTGAAGGTGACTTATTTCTGTATTTTTACAATAATGTCACAAAAATGTAAGAAAACTATTTTAAGGATTTATCTTCTTTTTTCCACTCTATTATTATAAAGATTTATTTTACTATTCATTAATTATATTATATTTCATTTTCATATTTTATTTTAAAAAATTTCACATTTTTCTAAAATAAAGCATACATTTACATTCAACCTTAAAAATAAAATTTTACTTATTTAATTCTATAGTAATTAAAAAATGTACATTTATTTAATTAAATATTATATAATTTTTTAACTTTCTCTTATGTTTTTTGTTCATATAAGTCAATATTATTTTATCTTCCACAAATTTGAATATTTATTATGTTATATTTTCTAGAATATCTCATGTTTAAATGAAAAATAATATATCAAAATAATTTTCTAATTTAGAATCCTAGTTCATATGTGTATACAATGTATTGAAATTAAAATATCTATGAGAGAAATGATTCACCACTTCTTTTTTCATGACTTTTCATTTTCTATTATTAAATATATCATTTTTTCAATGCCTTTATTTAGTAAATACAATGTACTTATATCTTTTGGTTGATTTTAATTCACTAAGAAACCCACATCATTTGAATAACTAAAAAATTACTCACTTGTATATAAAAAAATTATTCTATACATAGTAAATAAACAATACTTCATTATCTTTATTTAAGAGTATTTACCTATACAGCTACCTGACACATGCATGTCGTGGGGTGTGACAAAAAAACATATTTCCTAAATTAAAATAAAGTAAATTGGATGACCTAGAATCCCTCAAGAGAGGAGTGTATAAAAATCATGTTTGTCACTTATTTTTGAAAAATATGTAGAGGTTGTTTTTGAGGTTGTGTGAGTATAAAAAGAAAGAATAAAATTAAAAATAATTTTTTGACATAAGTGATAGAGAGAGTGATGGGGTTAGGGTAGTATCGCCTTTTCTAATGTCATCATGGTCATAAAAATCAGTTATCCTCTCTTACGATTGAATGATAAATGGACGACTCCTCGATTGAGTGGTCAATCACCCTTCGTTAAACGTAGCAATAAAAACCAATCCTATGTGCATGGAAGTTTATAAACCATTCCCAAAAAACTAAGGCAAGTCCCAATCACGTGCCAACAATCACTAGACACTCACCACCTAACACAATTTGCTTGATCAAGGCAAACTCCTCTAGGCAGAGGTAGTTTAACATTCTTCAACCAAAACTATAAACAATGAATGAAAACAAAAACCAATATAAAATTTCATTAAGATAATTAAAAACACTGAAAAACTAAATAATTAAATAGAAAAAGAGAGTTTTACATTAAAGAACAAGATTCTAACTTTACAAAAGAAAAACACTCTCTTCCTAGATCCCTCAAAAACTTTACCCCTCTCTGTGAAGGGTAATAGAGTTGAATGGGGAATAAGTGAGAATTAAAAAACTAAGAAGAATAAATAGGAGAGGAAGAATATGGTGAAGCCTGGATCCTTGGTATAGATATCATCCTCGATGGTCAACTGAATGGTATGGGATGGATTGGAATGCTTTGGGAGGGAGGAGATCTCCTCCTTTTATAGGACAAAATGTTTCTTCAAAAGTTTCCATGGTTTATACCTAATAAATAACCGATTCATGCATTAAATACATCATAAAAGTTGTTAATAAATGTCTTGATCGTATCCCCTCCAAATCTCAACGTATTTGGCCATGTGTAGGGAGAGTTTTGTCCATTTTACTCCAAAAATTTATTCTACCCAGGAAGACTCTCCGTATTTCAAATCTCCAGATTATCATGCATTAATGACCATGAAAACGTCCAATTCAGGAATAGAATCATTCATTAAATCTCTTCATCAATGTATTTTGCGTCTCTCTATCGAATTTCGGCTCATTTGGTTGGTCAATTTAGTATTTATGGTCCCAACATAAAAAATCACCATATCTATGCTCAATTTTTATGGCCCCAACATGCACTACTACAAAACTAGGTTTATCTTGATCTAGAGATTTAATAGCGCTAGCTAAAAGCATTATTAAAGGCCCTCTTTGTTAGACCTAAATAAATCATTGTTTAAGGGCGTCATTAATAGTACTTTTTTAGTGCTATTAAAGGGGGGCCTTTATCATTGATTTTTTACAAGCGTTGATAAGGGTATAACTCAAAAAAATTATATTTCATTAAAAGTAATATATTAATATATATATATATATATATATATATTTATTGATATAAATATAATATATATTTTTTTCAAATATTTTTTAGATAAGGTAAATAGATATTTACACTTAATATATAAGATATTTAGTGAAAATAACTTATAAAATAATTTAAAAAATACTTTTAATGAATAATTTACTTATTATTACTGAGTAATAGTAATTTAATATCAATTTGAAGATAAAAAAATAAAAAATAATAATAAAAGATCTAAAATTAGTTGAAAACATAACATAAACTTCAAACGACCATAAACTTGGATCTGGGTGTCTGTTTGGTCTCTACCACATATCAAATCGAAATCGAAGCCTATGATGAGCTCTATGCCCTTAGTGATAGAGGTGAACTTGTGTCACATTTTTCAAGGCCCAAAAGTCCCAAAAGTCCTCCAAAAATAAGTTTTTAGTTGGGGTGCCTCAATTTTTTAACATTCAGTGGATTTTTAGCCTCATTAAAGGGGGTAATTTTCCCTTTTCAGTGGGGATTAAATTTATTTCTAGGGATTACATTCATATTGATATTATGCCTTTAAAATTTTACTGTTTTTCACAATGTAATTTTGTTTATAATTAAATATATGCATGTTATAATATATTTACTTCTAATAAATCACTCATATAAATACATATATCTACATATTTTCATAAAAATGTATATTATAATATATGTAAATAAATACATATTCTAAAAATGTTTTTAAAACAACTTCTAACCCATCTTTACATTATACAAATATATTTATAATGTTTATATATACATATATGTGTGTATTAATAAACAAATATATATTTATATTATATTCAAGTATATGTAAATGAATATAATATATAATATATTTTAATAAATATAAGTATATATATATATATCATAGACACACACATATTGTATAAATCTATTTAAAAATAATTATATAAATATATGAATATAAAATATATATGTGTGTATATATATATATATATAAACAGAAATATCATTAAATAGACAAAAAATCATGGTGTAGTGGTAAAGGTGTTCCATATTCAAAGAAGAGGTGTAGGTTTTAATCCAAGTGGGTGCACATGAGGCTGGAAATTCGCAAAGTACTGATAAAAGAGGTGGTGGGGTGAAAAGCACTATTAAAGGTGGGGGGAGTGATGCTAAAGGTGTCATGGAAGCACTGATATGAGGGGGGGGGGTCAGGCTCATTGAATTATGAAAAAAATATAATTCTATCCCCTTTAATAGTGATGCCTTTATTAGAGCTAAAAAAAGTCCTCTTGAAGAGGGCCTTTAACAATGCTAAAAAATTGTTGTTAAAAGGGCCCTTTAATAGCGCTAAAAAAATCATTATTAAATGACCTCTTTAATAGTGCTCATTTAGTGCTGTTAAAGGGGGCCTTTAAGTGTGATTTTTTAGCACTGATAAAAGCATAAGTATTTTAACCACAGTATGATTTTTAACATTTTTTTTAGCGCTGATAATGTCTTATTCTAGCACTGTTAAAGACCTATTTTTTAGTAGTGTTGTGAGCTGGTTTTGGGCTTCCAAATAGAGTATTTAGCTTTGGGTCTAGAAGAATGAGATGAAGCCCATGATGTATAGAATCCTAAAAATAAATAATTTCATAATTCATATTTGTGTAGAAAATGTTATGGCCTAAATATAGAAATAATTAAAATTATTAAAATCCAAAATGGGCCTTTTTCCTATTATGCTCAAAATACCCCTAAAATAATAAAATGTGAAAATTTCTCTGAAAATAACACTTTGGTGGGATTTAAAACATTCCAATTCGATGTATAATTTTTGATAATATTTTCTCTATCAATTCCCCCACACTTGGCACTTCAACTCCTAGACAAGTAAGCATTAAAATCAAATCAACGTAAATTCAAAACACATACCCATGAGATCCACCAAATCCAAACCAAGAAACGAAAAGATATCATGCCTCATCAAATAACATTATTTAAAGTTCTCCATTTATATCATTTAATATACTTCATTTATCCTTCCATGTAAATAAAACACCTACCTCATGTGATTTTTTTTCTCATATCACAAATGTAAATTTCCAATGAGGTTTTTCTCATCCAATCTCATGAAAGAGTCACCATAGGCTTGATAAATTCATACCTATCCACCCAATGTGTGTCAAAGACATGTGTTTATCATTATGAATTTTTAGTTTTGTTCTGTGGATTTTAGTTAGTAGGATTTAGATGATAAGAATTTTGAGGCCGAATGAGGAGGGTTTGGCTCTTTTTGAAGAAAAATTACAGGATTATAATTTTCTCTCAAGTATGGCATCATCTTCAATAACAACTAATCAGATTCAAAATAACATGGGAAGCTAATAAATTCTAAAATTATTCATCGTTATCACAGAAAATTTTTAATTTTAAAGATTCACATAGATAGAACTTTGTTTCTCCTTTGGAATCTCTAGAAAGGCATTATATATTTTATCATGAAAGCTCCAGAATAGATCAAATTTCAATATAATGAAATTTTCAGAAATAAAAATATCCTTTAAATAATTTATTTTCCACCCAAGGTATCAACAAATGAGGTAGCACAACAAAATATAGCCCCCCCCCACTTATGATCAACTAGATCATGAAATTTCACTTCAAGAGAAGATTGGCTAGGGAAATTTGGCATGTGATGTGGCTAAACTAATAGGTTGTTCATAGATTCTATGGGATAAAAAGATTAAATTTACATGGAATTCCATAATAAAAAGGTTTTTTCTAAAAATGATGATTTGAAACCAAATAAATCTCTTAATAATTTAAAAGACAAGTACCTCAAACCCTCAAATTTTGATAGGAATAAATCAAATTCTGGTTAAAGCATGCTAGATTGATTCTCCCAAGAAAGGAGGTGAATGAAAATAATATAAGAAAAAATGGCTCAGAAGCCTCATAGGAAGGTGTTTTCAATGATAAAGACAGTAGGATGTGGCATGGGATTCAAAAATCAGGGTATTTCTCATGAAATTCCCAATGATTTGAATTTGAAAAAAAGTCATTTTCAACATTCATTTAAGCTTAGTTTCATGGAATAGATTGGTTCACTCATTGACATGGGTTTAAAAAATGTCAATGATAATAATTTCAACTCATAAGTTTAAAAAACACAAAAAAATTAAGAAATAAACACATTTTTTTAAAACAAACTTTTTCTTGAAACCATAAAAACAAACAATAAATGAAAATACTAAACTATAACGGCTCCCTACACCAAAATTAAATGATGCAGTGTCCTCAATGCATTCAAATGTATTTAACACGTAAGAAAAAATCATTTTTTTTAATTTTAAGATATCTACTTTATGGTCAAGTGGGAACCTTACAAAATTCCTGATTCAAAATTCAAAACATCCCAAAAATCAAATTTAATATTCAAAACAACCCACCCAAAATTCCACATTCAAATTTCAAAATACAAATTCCAGAAGAACTTCTCTAGCCCTACGCCATACCCGAATTGAGGTCGCACGATGCCATAACCATCATCATCACCGCTACTCATCGATATTGACACCATCATCATCGAAACCGTCACACCATGCCAGTAACACCAAATCATCATGGAAGCTTGAAACTTGAGACAAGAAACTGATTTACCTTAAACCATATTAATCTAAAATCAAGTAGATACTTCACTAGAATCATGTGTGATGACAAGAGGGGGTTGACCCTGCCACCGCCGAAGCACCACAGCTAAATCGAAGAAAACCAAAGAAAACCACGAATTGCTATCCAAAAATCCATCCAAAACAGAATAGCAGATTCAAAAACAAAGAACTAAAAAAACATCACCAGAACACCAGAAGAAAACCCAATTGCAAACCAGATCAAGATTCTACCACCGCCATCCAGAACACCCACCGAGGCCACTCCCAACCACCAAACAAATGTGTTTTAGTTGGTTAATTCTTATCTTATGGTGGGTGAAGTGTCACATTCATGACTTATTTTGATGTTATTTTCATTTAATTTCCATTCTTGCTTAGTTTTAGGGGTTTCCAATGCATTTTTGTGAAAATGATGGGTTTTCAAAATTTGGGAAACTATAATCCCATTTCCATATTTAAAAATAATTTTTTTTCTTTTATAACCCCTTAATTTTTCAAACTTTTACACCCATTCCACTTCCTAATTGACATCCCCTGGTATATTAAAACAACCATATCAATTTGGACCCCATAGGCATCCATAATAATGATGGATTTGGGGTTTTTATTATGGTGTTGGGCTATCCCAAAATCCCATTTCCTACTTTAAATTTGTTTTTTTAATTATGTAATATATCATTCAATTTTTAAGTTTTTTCCAGTGATTCCAACTCTCACTTGAGACCACTTACCCAAGGCACAACCCCATAATCTACTCCCCCTCTTTGGATATCATATTAATCACGAATGAGGGTGAAACTTCTCTGGATGTCTCAAATCATCCAGATTTGAAGAGGTAAATAGTTTCTTTCTTAACTCCTTCAATTATTATTATTTTATTTCTATTTCAGTTCTAACATGACCTACTCAGCCTTATTCGAACATAAATTTCATTTTTGGCTATTTGGAAATTTAGATACTAGTGTATTTGGGGCGTTTTATTCAAGATATCTCAATTAAGTGAGTTTCATCTAATGTTCCTCCCATTTTCCTAGGGTATCATCCACTTTTATTGAGGTTCAAAAATTTCCATAAGTTAGGGTTCATACCCAAGGTTTGTATTTTAGTTTCTAGGTCTAATATTTAGGTTTTAGGTGTATTTTCACTCCCTTGTAGTGTGGAGATCATGCGATTAATGTTTCACACAACAGATTGGGGGTTTTGACACAAAAGGTAGGTGATTATATGTGTAAGAAATTATTGGTGTGTTAGATTTCTTAATTTATTAATTTATATTGTTCCTAATTTTTTGTGTGTGGTGTGAAAACCATTTTTGGTAGCATTAGTTAAGCATGTAGTTTTAAAGTTACATTTTTTAATGAAGTTGTGTATTTTTCAAATGTAACTCATGTGATATCTTTTGTGGTAGTTTTATAAATTAAAAAGTTGATTTATTAGTTGATTAAACGGGATTCCAATTATGGTTTGAAAGTTATTTGGTGTTATTTTGGCCTTGAAAGAGGGTTTTGAAATAGGTATTATGTTCAAATCAGGGTTATACCCCTTGGGATTGATTTATGAAAATTTTAAATGATTTATTGAGTTAAAAAAAGTTGGTAAATTATGTAAATCTACTATTTTTGTTATTGTGTTCACCTAATATGGGATTTGGAAAGGTAAAGCAGTGATTTAAGATGTAAAAAAATTTTAGAATGTTTTATAAATTGGTAAAGGGTTTTATTAAATTGCAAGAAAGGCGCAAAACTCATTTGTGGCTTGTTTTGTGTGAGTATGGTGTGAAAATGATTTTTTTTGTGAAAGGAGTATTATGTGACATGTGTGTGTGATGTTATGTGATTTGAACTATCTTGTAAAGGTTTTATAAAATTTTTAAAGGATTTTTTGAAGTTTGAAAGATATGTGAAAAGGGTTGTGGGCTGTTTTGGTGTGAGTATGATTTCAAAATGAATTTGAATAAAATGGGGATTATGTGAATTTTTTGATATAAATGTGGGATTTTTGGTGTTTGTGTGACTTAGAAGTGGTATTTACATGTGAAAATAATATTTCATGGCTTGTGGAACTTGTTTGAGTACAATAAGGAACACCTAAGAATATAGGTGGGTAGATGTGTACTAGTATGCTAGTGATCCCGTGGGGTTTGACCCTAGTTTCACATAGTAAATTTGACAATGAAAACAATAACTAAACTATGGTGATGATGATGATGATATTATTGGGGGACCACTAGGTTATGGGTATGATCCCTACTAGTGGATCGTGTTCATGAGAACAAATATTTGTATGGTTACTTTCATCGAGATACGAGGTACATGGGACCCACAGTGAGCTAGTTCCTAGGGGTTATTTCCTGTTCCTAGTGCTCATTAGATATTTTATGCTTACCATCGACATATGGTATGTTTGTATGGAAAATTCAGTAGCTTTGGCACTATTTTTAAAAGTGTTTATTCTTTAATTTATCCCACTTGAAAATGATTTTTATTTAAAGTTGTATCTCTTTAAAATTATTATTAGCATCTAATGTTTATAAAAACTTGCAAGTTTTTTATCTTTGAATGTTTATCACATGGAATCATTTAGTGGTAGAATCCTACTGGGCTTTGTCTCACACCCTACTTAAACCTTTAGGTGTATGTAGACTTGGTTATTTTTTTCCCAGGTTTGGGTAAATCTTTTTGTGCCGATGGTTCGGGTTTTTAGCAGTCCTTCATGATGCAGTGTTGTGAAGGTGGCTTGATGGTGGTTTCTCTTTCCATGAGGAGGTTCTTGTGATGTCCATTTTGGGTTTCTTAATTTTTTAGTCTTTGAGAATTGTTTTAAACTATGTAATTCAATTCTGATTTTTTTTGTAAAAGATGGTTTGTTTTGAAATATCCAGATTTTTTATATTGGACTTATTTGTTGTTTTATAATTTATAATCTTGGGTAAATGATTCAAAAATTTCAGTTTATGATACTAAGGAACTTGTTCCAGCCTGTGGGGATCAGGAACGCCCTTCAGGCCTTGTCATGAACCGTGTCGGGTGCCGATTTTGATGACAACCACATTTGGTTCGTGATAAAATGGTATCAAAGGAGGTTCTCTCTCATGGGTGATGTTTTTTGGGGAAGAGTCGGTATAGTTTGGATTTAGGAATATCGGGGCTTGACATTTTGATTATGAGTAGGGTGCCTAGCTATCACACCTCATGACGTGATTCAAGTCGCTAGGGTAAGTCGGGTTTTATCTGAGTCCTTTGGTTTTATTGGTTTCATGAAAATTAAGGGAAATGAAAAGACAGTTGGGCTAATGGTCTCAGTGAGCTCACAGGGTCTAGAAAGCCATGTGGATCTGGGGATATTTCCCTAGAAAAATCTCTCTGATGGTGAAGTGATTGACATATGGCCTCCCACCATATGTCCAAGTCACCCACTGAGACTTGATTCCCCTCACATTGTCTTGTGTCCTTTAGTTCTAAAATCTTGGAAGTTTTATTTTAAAGAAAAAATGAGTTGGTTTTAAGAAGCGTAATGCTTTTGTAAAATTAATTTCTATTAAATAGGGAATGGTTTGATTTGTGAAATGGTAGAAATAAATTTTTAGAGTTATTTTGAAATGGAAAATGGTATGTTTACACCTCCTCTGAAATAAGGAACTAAATTTAAGTTGGTTTTGAAAAAGTGTTTCTGATAGAGTTTTCTAAAATATTAAAAGGTGTTTTAATGGGATAGAATGTTTTGAAGGTCATGAGTGGAGTTTTTAAATGTATTTTTATTTGGTAACTAGAGATCATTTGAAATGTTTTATGAAATTTTGGAATCTTGTTTTGAAATGAGAAGAGTTGAGTTCCCAATTTAATATGGATGTATAAAATGGAGTTTGTCATGAAATTTGAAGTGTTCTAAAATAGGTTGAAATGTTTTGAAATTAATGTACATGAATTGAAAGTGATTTTTTATTGAATTATTGGTTATCTTTTGAAAAGTTTAGTAAGACGTACATTGGGTTTTGATTTTGTGGATAGCGGTCTTGAGAATAAAGGAAGTATCAGTTTAATGTTTTGGTTTTGAAAAGTGGAAGGAATTTTTGTTTTAACCATTAGTATTTCTATGAGTGACCACACAAATGGGGTTATATGGGATGATGTATGGTTAATGGAATGACTGGATGAGTGATGAGATGGATATGAAGAGGGTGCCCAATGTGGCACAAAAACATGCATGTGTGAGGCCTAGGGGGTACCATCGGTGGATGCACTAACCACCAAACTGTTTGTTTTAAAATAGATTATTTTAAAGGAAACATTATGTCTTGATGACTGGTTTGGGATGGTGCATCTTTTTTATTTTCATAAATGTTTATTTTATGGGATGCTTTGATTCCAAGAACCCCTCTTGTTTGAATGATGTTTTGGGTTTGGATTTGGTTGGTAAACTGGGTTGAAGAGCTGGTTAGTGGTCTCCGTATGAGAAATGATTCAGGATGCCTTTACGGTGGTTCCCTTCACGTGTTTGAGTCTGGTTTGTGGTATGTATTGACCAATGGACCGACTTGGTTGGGTCCTTAGGTTCTCTCATTGGATAAGGCACACCCCCATTAAGGGTTAGCACACAACTAAAGTGCAACCCGAATTGTTTTTCTTTTGGATAGTCGTCCAGTTGATCAATATAAGGAATCATTTTCTCACGATTTGGAGATTGATTCTACACCATTTTCCTTTCTTGGTTTTTTGGATCCTCTTATAGTGAGAGAGTGGTCATGGGAGGTTAAAAGAGACCATTGTTCTTTAAGTTACTTGAGTCATCAAAGGTGACAATAGTTCAGGGTTGTCAGTACTAGATGTTCTTTAAGAGGTCCTCTAGGTCCTTCTTCAGTCTCTTTGAAGCGAGGGATGATGTTAAGACACCCATGTGGAAAATTTGGTCAAGAGAGGATATTTTTTCCATTTTCTAGAATCATGTTCTGTTTTGGACTTGGCATAAGATCCCTTTCCTTATCTTGTTTATATCAGCCACAGTGGTCATGTTTGGTGATGACTTATGATGTCATGTGCTTGTTTGACTGAAAGGTGAAGGTTGTGAAATCCTCTGAGAGTATCCTCTTTTTATAAATGTACTAAAATTATGGCCTTTATCAGCACTAGAAAAGGGCATTAACAGTGCTAAAAAATGTACTGTTAATCAAGGCGAAGATAGGGGGTCCCTTTTATCAGCACTCAGAAAAGCGCTAATTAAAGAAACCTTTTATCAGTGCTTCTCTTAAGCACTGATAAAAGTCCAAAAAAGTTAAAAAGAACATATCAGGTTGGGGGAGCTTTTAATAGTGCTTGACCCCCCCTTATCAACACTATGCAGACCCCCTCTAACTCTCATGTGCGCTGCCTTGCCCCTGCATCACCCACATGCCAGTGCGCCCCTCCCTGCTTCCACCCAAACTCGAACTCGAACTCGAACTCAAACTCAAGACCTACCCCTTGCGCACCTGTACCTTTACCACTAAGCTATTTAGTAATGTTTCTCTATTTAATGATATATCTATTTATTTTTATATATATATAGTTATATTTATTCATATATTAATAAACATTCATATTAATATAAATATATATAGTTATATTAATACATATATATTTTTTCATATATTAATATATTTATATATTTATATATTTATTCGCATATTAATATATATTTATATATTTTATATATATATAGTTATATTTATTCGTATATTAATATATATTCATATTAATATAAATATATTTAGTTATATTAATACATATATATTTATTCATATATATATATATATATATTTATTCAAATATTAATATTTATATATATATATATAGTTATATATATTCATATATTAATATAGATTCATATTAATATAAATATATATAGCTATATTAATACATATATATTTATTCATATATTAGTATATATATATTTATTCCTATATTAATTTATATTTATATAAATATATATATATATATATATTTATTTATTTATAATTTTGTATCCATATATTTATTTTTATATTAATATATATTTATTAGATTAGTTTTAAATAAATTTATAAAATATGTTTTTATGTGGGTTTATAAATAAATAAATATATTCATACATACATATATACAACACACACACACACATATATATATATATACGAATAAATACATATCTATGTGTATTTGAGATGCCATAGAATGTTAAAATGACCATAACTTCTAATCGAGAAGTCTGTTTCAACTCCACAACCAGTAAAATCGAATAAAATGAAACAATATTCGATATGATATGTGCTACATTCCTATCGGACATTTGGATCAGAAGTTATACCTGTTTTAATGTTATAAACTCAGGGTATCCTGACTAAAAACTCAGTTTTGGAGGCCTTCTAGGCCTTGAAAAAAGTGACAGAAGATTCCCTTTGGTCCCTAGCACGTAGAGATCATCGCAATCTTCGATTTAATATGCTGTATAGCTCAAAAAGACACCCAGATCAAAAGTTATGGTCGTTTGAAGTTTGAGTTACATTTTCAACTTATTTTAGATCTTTTTTAATTTTTTTTGATTTTTTGTATCTTCAAATTGTTATTAAATGATTACTAATCATTGATAATTAGAAAATTATTAATTAATAATATTTTTTAAAATATTTTAAATACATTTTCATTAAATTTATTATATATTAGATGTATTAGTCTAAGTATACTTATCTAAAACATATTTAAAAAATATATTTTATATTTATATCAATATAAATATACTTATATAATAATATATTATTTTTCATGATTTTTTTGGAAATTTATCAGTGATAGGAAAAAGCACTGATAAAGCCCACCCTTTATCAGTGCTACTAAAAAACCGCTGATAAAGGGGTCCCCTTTAACAATGCTAAAAAAGCGCTGATAAAGGGGGGCGGGGGGGCTTTATCAGCACTAAAAAAGCACTGATAATGGGTGACTTTTAACAGTGTTTTTTTAGCACTGTTAAAAGTCACCCTTTATGAGCTCTTTTTTTAGCACTGCTAAAGACCCCCCTTTATCAGTGCTTTTTTTAGCGCTGTTAAAAGGTGGCGCTGTAGAAACTTAGTTTTGTGGTAGTGACATGTCTCCCTTCAAGAAATCTCAACATCCCCTATTTAGAGGAAGGTGTTTCCATATTTCATTTCCTCTTTCCATTTCTAATCTAAAGAAACATGGGTTTATGTGTATGCATATTCTAAGCACTTATTTTGGTAAAATTTTGGGCAATGGTAAAGTGAGGTTGGAGTGTGTTATGTCTTGTTGAACCCATCTGAGACATCAGTGTAGTTGTTTGTGGAACCAAAAGAAGAAATTCTATTTGGGATTTTAAAAAGCCTAACTATGAGGTCAAAGATGATTCAATAATTTGAGCTCCAGCCATAGGTCCCAGAGTGAATATGGAACATAGTCAGGGAAATCCTTGGGTAATTAAAACCTTTGGTTTAATTCCTATCCTCAATATGAAATATGGGAATAGTTTAAACAGATGGTGTCATCATTTTGTTCCAGTTGTTCCCTTTTGGTGGTGGAGGTGGGAGGAACTCATTTCCATGTTATATCCTAAGTTCATACTTCCCCCCTTTGGTTTACTTTGAGTTCTTGGAGAAAAGTTTGAAATTTGGGCTAGGTAGATTAATGCGCACGATTAGTAGTAACTGTGCGCCAACCTAGAGAACTGTGCGATAAGAGAAAAATATCTATCACATGATCTACACATGGTCGTGTTCCTTAGCCCATGTGACCATTCAAAGTTTCCCCTTTGTACAGAATGCTCAGAACGGTTAGCGCATGGTATTCCAAACCATGCGGACTAAACATGTGGTCATGCCAACTCTTTAAATTTTGGGGTCTTTTCATGTCAGAACATGCTAGTCAATTTAGATGGTTGGTTCTTATAGTTGGGAGACCCACTATGGGTCTCATGTAAGTTCTTTTGAAAAAACCTAATGATATTCTACCCCTTATTCCAGAGAGTCAGTTCGGGCCTCCCCCTATTAGTGTTCCGATTCCGTGTTGAGAAAATTTAAGTTGTCTCTTATGGTGGGGAGCCCATTTGAGTCTCCATGTATCAGTAACTTAGTTGTGTCCTTGGCCTTGTCTTGGAGGTAGGTAGTATCATTTTGAGCTATCTAACTACCAACATATTCCATGGGTAAACATTGGGATTGGAGAGCGCCAAACAGTTTAGTTAAAGTAAGGTCAATATAACCTTGCTCAATGTTGTTGTTCATTTGGGTAAACTACTTGAGTCTTGTTCAGATGGTGTTTGAGGTGTTTCATTTGGGATGAATTCAGGATGTGCTTGATCATTACAGGAAATTAGTGTATGTTTTGGATTGTGAGATTATTCCTTCCTTGATTGATCAACTGGAGATATCTTAGCTTTTTTGGTGGCGGCAAAATATGGCAAAGGAGTCTATTTTGGACTTTTGGTTGGATTTGGTTTTCGCATTTGGCCTTATTATGGGTTTTTAAGGGAATAAATTTTTATGGTGGGGAGAATTGTCACATACATTACTTCTTTTAAAGGTATTTTTCATTTAATTTCCATTATTGCTTTGTTTTGGGTGTTTCCTATGCATTTTGGTGGAAATGGTAGGTTTTTAAAATTTGGGCCAAACCGTGATCCCATTTCCATATTTAAAAATAATTTTTTTTTCTTTCATAACCCCTTTATTTTTCAAAATTTTACACCCATTCCACTTCCCAATTGGTATCCCCCTGTATATTAAAACCACCATATCAATTTGGACCACATAGGAATCCATAATAATAATGGATTTGTGTTTTTTATTAAGGTTTTAGGCCAGCCCTAAATTCCATTTCATACTTTATTTTTTTTTTCTTTAATATATCATTCAATTTTTATGTTTTTTAGTGATTTTAACTCTCACCCGAGCCCACTTACCCAAGGTGCTCCCCCAAGCTCTACTCCCCCTCTTTAGGGCTCATATTAATTGCGAATTTAAGTGAAACTTCTATGGATGTATCAAATAGTCTAGATTAGAGGATGTAAATTGTTTATTTTATAACTCCTTCAATTATTACTCTTTACCTCCATTTCAGTTCTAACATGACCAACTCAACCTTATTTGAACATCACTTTCATTTTTGGCTGTTTGGAAATTTAGCTATTGGTGTATTTGGGGTGCTTTATTCAAGATCTCTCAATTTAGTGAGTTTCACCTCATGCTCCTCCTATTTTCTTAAGGTTTATTCCACTTTTATTAAGGTTCTAAAATTTCTAGAAGTTAGTATTCATACTTAGAGTTTGTATTTGAGTTTCTTGGTCTAATCTTGAGGTTGTAGGTGGCTTTTCACTCCCTTGTGCAGTGGTAGTGGTGTGGTTGATGTTTCACACAACATATTAGAGGGTTTGACACAAAATGTAGGTGATTCCATATGTAAGAAATTATTGATGAGTTATAATTCTTGATTTATTAATTTAGCATGTTTCTAGTATGTTTTGTGTGGTTCAAAAACCATTTTTGGTAGCATTAGTTAAGCATGTAGTACTAAAGTTACATTTTTGATTGAATTTTTGTATTTTTCAAATATAACTCATGTGATATCTTTTGTGGTAGTTTAATAAAATATGAAAGTGATTTATTAGTTGTTTAAAGGGGATTAAAATTCTGGTTTGGAAATGATTTGGTGTGATTTTGGCCTTGAAAGAGGGTTTTTAAATAGGTTTTATGTGAAAAACATGTTTATACCCCTTAGGATTGATTTATAAAAATTTTAAATGATTCATTGAGTTAAACAAAGTGGGTAAAGGATGTACATGTACTATTTGGGTGAGTGTGTTCACCTAATATGGTATTTTGAAAGGTAAAGTGGTGATTTAAGATTTCAAACATTTTTATAATGTCTTATAAATTGCTGAATGGTTTTACTAAATTGCAAGAAAGGCATGAAACACGTTTGTGGGTTGTTTTGTGTGAGTATGATGTGAAAAATAAATTTTGTTTGTGAAAGGAGTATTATGTGACATGTGTGTGGGCTATTATATGATTTTAACTATATGGTAAAGGTTTTATAAAATTGTTAAAGGATTTGTTGAAGTGTGAAAGATATGAAAAAAGTGTTGTGGGTTGTTTTGGTGTGAGAATGATTTCAAAATGGATTTGAATAAAAAAGGGGATTATGTGACTTGTGTGACATACATGTGGGATATTTGCTATGTGTATGACTTGGAAGTGGTATTTACATGTGAAAATTATATTTCATGGATTTTGGAACTTGTTAGAGTACAAGAGAGAACGCCCTGATATCTAAGTGGGTGGACGTGTACTAGTATGCTAGTGATCCCATGGGGTTTGGCCCCAGTTTCACATAACAATTTTAACGATGAAAGTACTAACTAAACTATGATGATTATGATGAAGATGATGATGTTGGGGGACCACTAGGTTATGGATATGATCCCCACTAGTGGCTCGTGTGCACAAGAATAGATATTTGTACGATTACTTTCACCAAGAGACGAGGTACTTGGGACCCACAGTGAGCTAGTGACTAGGGGTTGTTTCCTTTCGCTTGTGCTCATTAGATAATTTATGCTTACAATCAGAATATGGTATGTTTGGCTGTAAAATTCATTAGCTTTGGAACTCTTTTTAAAAGTGTTGATTCTTAAAAGTATCCCACTTGAAAACTGTTTTTATCTAAAGTTTTATCTCTTAAATTGTTATAAGCATCTCATGTTTATGAAAACTTGCAAGCTTTTAATCTTTGAAATTTTATCACATAGAATCATTTAGTATTGTCATCCTACTAGGATTTTTATCACACCCTACTTGCACCTTTGAGTGGAAGTAGACTTGGTTATTTTTTCCGCAGGTTTGGGTATAACTTTTTGTGTTGATGGTTCGAGTTTTTAGCGGTACTTCATGATGTAGTGTTGTGGAGATTGCTTGAGTGTGGTGCCTCTTGCCATGAGAAGGTTCTTGGGATGTCCATTTTGGGTTTCTTAATTTTTTATAGTCTTTGAGAATTGTTTTAAATTATGTAATTCAATTCTATTTTTTTTTTGTAAAAGATGGTTTGTTTTTGAGAAATCCAGAATTGTTATATTGGACTTGTTTCTTGTTTTATTATTTATAATCTTGGGTAAATCATTCCCAAATTTCATTTTATGATTCCTGATCACTTGTTCAATCCTTTGGGGATCGGGAATACCCTTTGGGCCTTGTTGCGGACCGTGTCAGGTACCAGTTTTGATAGGGACTAGATTCAGTTCGGGACATGAAGTTTCTTGCTCATGATCCAAAAAAAATCTTTTTCAAGAATGAAATTATTCTTTTTTGATGAGGACACCATGGATATAGTACACCAAATCCACCCCTATTGGAATGATATAAATTTTCATGGTATGGTTAGCAGAAATAATGAGTCTGTCTCTTTCTTGGTTTCCACTTTCATGAATTCTTCTTCATTCTCCAATGATTTCTCAAGGAATGCTGCATTAGTGGAATAATCAATGGGAATGTAAAAGTGTATTTCTATTTGAACAAAATTTAAGCATGGAGATTCAATATCAAATTCATTCCTTTCAAAGTAAGTAGCTTCTGTCTCATTTCCCTCTAGAAATTCATTTTTATCTTCTCATGTAATCCCTCCAATAAATGTTCAAAAATTTCAAGGAGCTCCAGATGTTCTTCTTCAGATGCATCTTCTTTTTCATCTTCTTCCTCCAAGGAAATAAAAGTGTTGTCTGAATCCGAAATTTTAAAATAATAGGAGGTAATAATCAATTTAGTTTCAATAAATATAAAGACAATGAGTTCATAAAAATATTATCTCCTTGAGTTTGTTCAGATACAATTTCATTTTCAGTTAGAGGTGCCTCTTGTAGTTGAATTTCACTAGATAGAGGTAGGTAGTCAGAATCCTCCACCTTCTCTTCAAATTCCACCACTTGGGTGGTTTATTCCTAAAATGGTGTTGGATAATCTAGAATATAAGGAATAGAGGGAAAAAGTAGTTCTTCACACTAATTCCAGAAGTTATCCAGATTTTTTTATCTTCCATATGTATTTTAGTAGGAAAATAATCTTCATAAATATTCTACGACATTAATTGAGCTAGGATGAATGGATCATTTTTTAATTTCATCAAGGCCTCCATAGTTATTCAACATGAAAGATAAGTGGGGATACTTATTCCACGAATTTTTATGGTTTTGGTTCTTGTTCCATCTATAGTTTTTTATCCTAAAATGCATGTACATATTCCACTATCCACACTATTTTTCTCTTTAGGGTTTTCACTATTTGATCAATCCTTTAAAATAGGGCTTCAATATACTTGTGAAATTATTCATCTTGGTGTTTCACCTATGAATTTTCTCCATAAATATTGATGGGAAACAAGGAAATATCTTTTTATTAATTGAATTTTGGAAAATACTTCTGGAGTTCAATTAATTCTCTGGCCAATCCCTCCAACACTGGGCATTCGAGGTTTGTTTTATGGTCTTGAATGAGATCCATGAATTCATCCTCCTTGGTTATTTGGATTTGAGCTCCCCTGATATGTTTAGTAAAGAAATAATCACTATCATATGTAGACCAAGGTGAGTCAATAATTGGTTCTCACACATGTGGGTAATTATTCTATGAATTAAATAAATAATCATGTGAAAACATCATGTTAAAAGATTTTTTTTTTAATTTGGAAAGAGTCAAATATTTAAAATTAGATTGTGGCACAACCTCCCTGGAAACGACGCCAAGTTTTGACACGTGCCTATCATGGGGTGTGACAAAAAAAATATTTTATAAGATAAAATGTAGTAAAGTGGTTGAACTAGGATGTCTCTAGGGAGGAGTATATAACAATCACGTTAGTCACTTACATTTGAGAAAGAAGTAGAGGTTGTTTTTTAAATTGTTTGAGTTTAAAAAGGAAAAATGAAATTAAAAATAAAATTTTAACATAAGTGATGGAGAAAGTGATGGGGTTAGGGTAGGATTTTCTTTTCCAATGTCACCCTGTTCATAAAAATTAGTTCCCCTCTCTTTCTATTGAATGATAAATGAATGCCTCCTCGATTGAGTTGTTAATCACCCTTGGATGAAGGAATAAATGAAACCACTCATGTGTGAATTAAAGTTCATAAACCATTCCCAAACAACTAAGACAAGTTTCTATTGGGAATTTTTACTCCTTATAAATCTAGAAACAATTAACTTATTTCATACACATGCCAACAATCACTAGACACTCACCACCTAACACAATTTGCGCGATCGAGACAAACTACACTAGGCAGAGGGAGTTTAGAGTTCTTCAACAAAATATATAAACAATGAATGAAAAAACCCAAAATAAAATTACATTATCATAATTGTACACTACTAAAAATATAAATCATTCAATAGAAAAATAGAGTTTTACATTAAATTACAATACTCTAACATTACAAAAGGAAAACCCCCTTACTCGATCACTCAAAATCTTCACCCATCAATATAAAGGGTAATAGAGTTCAATGTTGAATAAGTGAGCATTAAAAAACTATGATGAAGAAATTTGGGATGAATAATATGGTGAATATCATATCCTTGGTGGAGATATTCTCCTTAGTGGTTGACTAAATGGTATGGGATGGATTGGAATGCTTTAGGAGGGATGAGATCTCCTCTTTTTATAGGCCAAAATTTACCTTAAAAAGATGCCGCATGTTATCCCTAATAAATGGATAATAAAAACATTTAATCCTTTATAAAAGTTGTTAAAAAATTTCTTAACAATATCCCCTCCAAATTTAAGTGTATTTGGACATGTATAGAGAGAGTTATGTTAGTTTTACTTTGAGAATTTATTATGCCCAGAAAGACTCTCCTTATTTCAAATCTTCATATTATTATGCATTAATTAACATGAAAATGAATGATTCACGCATAGAATACTTCATTAAAGTTGTTAATCAATTTTTTTCACGTACTTATGTCGAATTTTAGCTCATTTGGTTGGTAAATTTAAGAGTTATGGTCCCTACATTAAAAATTTCTAGATCTATACACAAATTTCATGGACCCAACTTGTGAGATGGTTTTGGGATTCTAAATAGAGGATTTAGCTTTGGGTCCAGAAGAATGAAATGAATCCAAGGATGTATAAAATCCTAAAAATAAATAATTTCACAATTAAAATCAGCATTGAAAATGTTATGTCCTAAATAGAGAAATAATTTAAAACTATTAAAATCCAAAATGGACCATTTTTTCGATTAAGCTCAAAATACCACTAAAATAATAAAATGTGACAATTTCTCTTAAAATAACACTTTTTTGGGATTTAAAACACTGAAATTTGATGTAAAATTATTGAAAATATTTTCTATATCACAACCTTATTTTTATAGATGCTCATTTTATTTCCATAAATTTATCATGGTATGTTTTTAATGGATTTATCACAGCTTCTTTATTTTGATGAGACCCATATGTATGGATATTTCATTATGATGACGGGTGGAATTTGAGTTATATATATCCTATGTGAATTAGGTGAAGTGTTAAATCAAAAGAGATAAATACGTTTATGTGACTAGGGAGTAATCCCACTCTATTAGGATTTTTAAAACTAGGAGTAAATGAAACACCCTTAAAATTTAATTTAATATAATAATATGCCTAATATATTTCTTTGCCCAAAATATCGAGTTTTAAGTGAATTATGATATACTATAAAAATATAATTACTTAAATGTGGTCGTTATAACCTCGTCATTAAATTAAAAGGTATGAATAGTAATAAACACATTATGAATAATATATATAAAGTTTTTACATAAATAAAATTTATTAATTAATTCATAATAAATAAGTGTTCAATTTTTAGTAAAATCATTTTTTGCTTCCAAAATATATTTTCTTAAAAAATGGTTTTTATTGATTTTGGTGAGTGAATATTATAACTTGTTTTTACCACATTTATAAATTTAATTTTATAAAATGTATATAATTTTTTAATTCATAATGTAATGAGTATCTTAGGGTGTAATTTTGAGAATTTTCTAAAAGGATTAATTTTTTAGCGAATAGTGAAAAATATCGATTTTATAGAAAATTTTCTTTTCCATTCATATATTTACAAAGTCTTATTTTGATTTAAATTGATTTCAAAATTTTATTAGTTCCTTAAAATTAAATATAATCAAATTAATGTCACTAAAATCTAAATTATTCTTAATTTTTATATAAAAACATTCTATACTTAAAAATGCATTTTCCAGGAAAACTGTTTTTATCGCATTTTTTGAGATTATTTTAGAAGTTATTTATGACACTTATAGGTATTTATTTTCATAAAATGAATTAAATATTTTTAATCATCATGTTCAAATTTCATAAATAGTTAAACTTTATTTTTGGTCATTATAAATAGTGATCGTGGTAAATATTTATCACCTCGGTAAGGGTAAATCGAGTAATTAATATTAAGAATAATGTGATAAGGATTTAAAAATAAATATAACACCTAAATTATTTTTTATTTTACTAGTTAGTATGAATATAAACATCCAATATTTAAATATATGGAAATTTGGTGCCATTTTTCTTTGCTAATGGCCTTAATATTATTATAAGTAATGAATAAATCCAAAAAAGTCACTCTCTTTGTTTTAATAAATCTAATATTTTTTCATAGGTATAAAAGGAGGTTATCTTTGGTTATAAATTTTTATTTTGAAATTTAAAGGATTATTTTATTATGATAACTTATTTTTAATTTTTAGTGACAGAATAATTACCTTAAATGCTTACACAACTTCGACATGGTGTAGGTGCAAGCAGTAGATAAATAAAATAAATGATTTTAAAAACTTAAAAAGTAATATTTTTTGGGTGAGTCATGGTGTTATACATTTTTTGGATAAATATAATGTATTATTGATGTGTTAAAAGTTTATATGAAAATTATATTAATGTTTTTATATTTTTTTAAAGTCAAATTATGTATATAGCAATGAAAATGACTTTAATGGTATTTTATGTTAAATAATATTTTATTAAATGATAAAAAATATTATATTAGCTTAATAGAATGGGATATGGTATATAATTTTAACCATTTTTCACTTATGAGTAAAATTTCTTTTTATAGTAACTTTCTTGTCCCTTAATGAGTAAAAAACATTGATATCACGGTAATCGTCAAATGGGTTAACGAGGGTTTACAACTAAGAGATAAGGAGTAAAACATCTGTTAAATTTGTCTAAATTTTATTATATGAGTGTATTTAAACTTTTATCCAAAATATATTATAAATATATCATTTAATATCCACTTGAACATGAAAATTAATTTATATTAATTTAACAATTTAGCTAATTCCAAGGGTGATCCTCTCTTCTCATATATAAGGACACCACCTATCCTATCTTCCACACACTTCTTGAGATACATATCTTTAAAAAACCCTAAAAAAATCTTATTAACTTAATTTTATAAATTCTATAAGTTTTTCTACTCTTAAAAGGCCATCCCAAAGGTCCTTTCAGTGAGATCCAAAGGAGGTTATTCAAAGAGAAGGTAATCATCTTAATCATACGTTTTCATTTTACTTATTCTTCCACATCCTTAAATTCTTTTCTAACCATTCCAATATAATAAAATTAGTATCTACCTTATACCGATATTCTATTATGTTAAGGTAATAACCTTATTCATCTCCTTTTTCATCCTATGTGGAACAAAAAAATCGTACGTGTGTATAAGTGGGCTACTGCCTTCACAAAGCGAAGTATTTTTTCCATCACCTACTCTCATGGATATTTATAGAGATGTATTTAATATATATATATATATATTATATTAATAACATAATTATAATTCTATAAATATAATATATAATCTATTTTTATACCCTTCCATCCGTTGGAAAATGGAAATGTTGTTCGTGCATATGTGTGGATTATCACCTCCAAAAAGTGATGTGTTCCATTTTTTATATACACCTTTAATTCATGGTTCTAAAATTTTATTGGATATAAACAAATTATAATTATTCCATAATTATTATTGTGTATATGATGTTACCATTACATCTTTAACTATTTTCAACCTACCGAAGTCATTTTTCAATTATGAACTGAACTTCCTCAAAACGCCCAACGTGAACTTAAATGATTAAGAAATTAAATATTTCATTTAAATAAATGAAATTTAAGGTCTTGGATCCACTTGGATCAACCATTTGAATGTTTCCAAAGATTGAGGAGCTCAAAGGAGGCTTGGGAGAAGTTTGGAGGAGTTCTAAAACTAGAATTTGAATGCAGGGAGGTTCACATCATGAAAGAAGGTTACACGATATGAAATATGGTTTATGATGTGTAAGTTATGAGGGTTTGAAAATTAAAATAAAATGAAGAGGTGGTGGTGTTTTCAGTGAAAACCAACCTCAAGGCATTACATGATGTGAAAGGGGATTAAACGTCGTGTAATCCCATAATGCTATATGTTTTAAAACATCTCGGCTACTCAAGATTTCGAACCCTACAACTACAACTTCTCTCTCTCTCTTGTCCCAAGTGACCCGATAATCCCCTTCTTAATGTTTTAGAGATCCCTTCAACGAGAAATGATCTCGTGCTTCCCTCCTTAGATCTGTAATGATTTGTCTTCAATTTAAGGTGTGTTTTTCCTCTGTTCTTGTGGTTTCCCCTAGTTTATTATCCATTCATACCATTATTATTTCCATGTAATGGAACATGATATCCCATGGTTACAATTAGGTTTATCTCAGTTTATTTTGGTGTGGTGGTGTCGTGGCATCCTCAAATGGATGCAGATCTTGTAGGAGAGGTGATCCGAGATCTGTTGCGTTGATCCATTCTCATGAAAAGAACATTGAAAACCATTTGAGGTAAGGGATTCATTGATTCTCTATTTATTTACATGAAATTGTAGAGATATCATGATTTATCCCATTGATTTTAATGAAATTGGCCTAAAAATTACTTGAATCAGATTAAAGAATTGGTATCGGTCATATAGCGATGTTGTTGCTTTGTACCATGATAATAGTTTGTGTCTTGATTTACTTGATAGTGTGACATCTATGCCTTGATTGATTTATCATGTTGTTCTTGATGGAAATTGGGAAAGAATGTAAATATGGAATTAATTTATAATTAATTGGATAAATGTTTAAAGATGCATGTTTAATGAATCTGGTTGTTGGTGTTGAAATTTGAGGATAATCAAATTTATGTAGATATGCATGTTCAATTGAATTGGTTCATGAACCTGAAGCATGTTTATTCTTATTTATAATGGAGTTAAAAACATGTTAAATTAATTGTTATTAATTTTCGATAGCTTGTTTCTTAGGTTACCCATAGTTGGAACCTGTGAAGAATGAATTTGTATATTCAAGATGGAATAAGAACTGGTTGTGTGAAAAATGATAACGCCTTTGTAGAGACTGAGTTTCCTGCTTTCTTATAAAGTCCAAGTGCCTTGTTCTTTGGATCCATGAGAGATCATTGTGGATGAAGGATGAATTCCTTGCTTAGGGTCGATATCCCGGTTTCTACGTTTGTTCACACTGCTTGTGCTCTTCTTTAGATACGAGACTTGAGATATGGGGTAAGGAGGCTCAGATGTGATGTGAGAATAAGATGGATGATCCTGGAGGGTTGTTGTGGTATGTGGGGCCAGGTGGCCTAGTTTTTTTTTGGAAAAAGTTGATGCCTGGAGTGGCGAGATGCATCAATTTATGCATGTGGTTTCAGATAGGACACCAGAGATGATGGAAGGGGTTGAATTTGGGCTTATTCATTGATATGGAAGTTGGATTCTTGTTAAATCTATTATTTGTTTATCTAATTTACTTTCCCCACTACTTGAGGCATCTAGTTTTGGTTACTATCCTTGCAAGAGAGGTAAAGACGTGCGGGGTATTCCATATGCTTTCCATGTTTAGCTTCTCATGGTTTGATGAATCTATTCTTCTATTATAGGTGGAAAAGACTCAACTTGTAGTTCATCTACTCACCATGTTGAGTCCATTGTGTTTGGTATCTTAGAATTTTTTTCTAGAATATATGGAAATATGGAAAGTGGTAATGTTTCTAAATAAATGAATAAATATTTAACCCATGGGGTTAGAGTTTACTGGGATGCAATGCAGAGGTTATAATTTTGAGAAGCTGTTGACTCGGTTTTCTTATACATGAAGGGAATGGATAATTTTTGTAATGACAATGTAATGAAATGTGGGAAATGATAATGGTTAAATAATTAATTAAATTAAATTGAAACTAATAAAAATGGATAAATTTAATTAATGTAGCTCTTTAATTGGTTTTGTGCTTTTAGGATATCTAGTCTTAACAGTGGAAACCGGGAGTCTAAGAGACGTTATCTACAATTGAGTCTAAGACTAGGTTATGCTCATAGTGTGGTTGTGAGCTATATTATATCACTTTTTTGTTTCTATACACTACTCCACCCTTTAGATTAGGAAATCTAACACCCTGGTGATTTTGAGCCGGGGGGGGGGGGTCTTTTCCCCAACAACCCGGTGGGAGGATGGATGGCTGACTACCCCCTTTGTCCCCACTCTCTTCTCTTGGTAGTTACTTGTGATGGTATACACAGAGGTTATTTTTCCCCATATATGTGTGTAGAGGTATGTAGTGTCTTGTGGTTATTTCACACACATATAATCTAGATATAGATCCTAAGGGATACTATGGGTATAATGTGTGTAGACAATGATGGATTGAGGGTCCTTACTCAGTGAATGGGATGTGGTGGCTTAAGGTATAATAACTGATGTATGATCCATGTTGTGTGGACTATGGTGGATCTTGAAAACTACCGAGTTACTTTTGGTTATGTGGATGTGGAGGTGAGTAGCATGAGGTGCATGTTTTGGTGCTTCTCCCAGGTGTCTTCAGGAAATCCTTTTTAGAGAGAGATGCTTAGGAAGTGCGATGTTGGGGCAGAGAGGAAAACTAGTGGAGAAGTGGTAGCAGAGTACCCTTGATATTCTTTATTATATTATATTCTCCTGCATGTGATACTTGGTGAGAGTATCCATTGTGAGGCCTGGAACATAGTATACCTGTTTAGGTGATGAGTTAGCTTCACTTGTTGTTCATTATGCTTTAGCGTCGTTTCTTTAATTTTGCATGAGAGGCTTTGGGGATGATCCTATTGATTATACTATTATAATCACCCTACGTTATATAATTGTTTTTCGTGTAAGTGAGATCAGGTTGTAGATTATGCTAGTCACTACTATCTGGGGGTTTTATAGGAGGTATTTGGGATTCACGGTCACTATCATATTTACCTTTCTTTTGGTACTTGTAGTTTTTCTTTTTAGTTGTAGTAGTTCTTTTATGAAATTACATTTATGTACTTGGGTTTATTTTATATTGTAGTCTAAGTAGGAATTGGTTGGTTTCTATCTTATATCCCTCTTCCCCATGTGTTATATTAGAGGTTAATGCCTCCCATCTATGTGTTTACTATACCCTAGGTTCTAGTCAACAACCTAGGGCCTGCTGGAGGTGAGACTCAGGTGTCACTATCTCTATTCTCACATTGCTGACTTAAGAGGGGTACACTTTGAGGGGATGAGGTCATGGCATGAAATAAAAGGTTTAGTGATATGGTATTAATGCTAGAAAATGTTATTACACTAGTAAAAAACGTATTGACCAAGTTGGAATTTTTTACATCATTTATAAATAACTGACATGCCAATCCAAAAAAATTGATTCATCATGTCAGTTATATTATAACCGACTTGATAAATCAAGTGTCTAGATTTATCATTTCAGTTATAAAATAACCAAAATGATAAATGTAATAAATTTTTTTTATCACATCGGTTATTAAATAACCGATGTGATAAATCTTCAAAAAAAATTATGAAGTCCCATTTTGTGTTATTACACTGTCTTTTTTTAGGCGACAATGAATTGGTCTCTCTCACGCATGAACCCTATAATTGATTCTTCAATCCAGTTTCCTCCAAACTCGTTTTGAAAGCTTTTTTAATCATGTTTTTTTATTGGTGTATCTATTTTCACGACTTGGAATTCTCATATAATCCTTACACGCTTTTATTTTGGTCCTTCAAGGATGCCCTAAATGTCATTTTGTGATTCTATCATGTATTTCACTATTTCTTATTGAAAGTGGTTTTGTATTCTGATATTATTTTATCATTCATCGTTCATGGATTCCCTAAATCTTGTTTTGCGATTTTCTTTTCACTATTTTTTTTATTAGATTAACATATAGATTGAAATGAATTTTTGTTTATTATTTTTTCCTATTTTAATCCACTAAAGAATATATTATATATTTAAACTATTTCTAATCATTAAGGTGGCGTCTCTTTTTTTGGGTGGTTATAGAGATGTTTGAGGTGAATGGAGGGGTTAATGCTACCTCATTTGGATGAAAACAGTCAATTTTAGTTCATTGAATAATAGATGTTTTGGGCTTTCTTATCATATTTACATATAAGGATTAATGGTGGTTTTAAGTATAGTTTATATCTATATCTAAGTGGTTTGTGTAGTTAAGAATATTTTAATTTTTAAACATATGAATGTAATTCATGTATTGTCTCCAACCTAGTGCTCCATCATGTGACCTTGTTAGTTGACTATGTGACCTTAGGTATGCCTCTAAATATGAAAAGGTTTTTGAATAATATTTAAGGTGAAAGGAATACATCGTTGAGGCAATAAAGTATTGTAAATTGTTGCAATGATAGCGAAAATATAATTGAAGAGTTTAGTGAATAAGAAAAATAATATGAATAATTTAATAAGGATCCAATAATAAGATAAAAAAGGGGAATAAATCCTAATAAAAATCATATTATGCTATGAAAATATGAATGTAACTAAATGATGTACTGAAATTAATACAGGTAAAAGACAAGAAGACTCAAATAAAGACTCTAAAGACCAGAGTGTTTAACCCCATGTTGGTCCCATGTCTAATACCCAACCTATCCATCATGTTATAAATCATTGGTCATTTGTGGATACCCTAAATCTATGTTTTGTGATTTTGTTCATCATGTATTTCACTATTAATTTTTGAATGTGGTCTAGTATCATGATATTTTTTTTCCATTGGAATCAAGGAATTTTTATTCAATGATGTTTTCCCTTTAGTTACTTACCTTATTTCCAATGAGTATTTTAGGGAGATAAAATTAAATATTAATTTTCATTTAGATATGAATACCATGTCACCCAATCTACACTTTTTATATATCCTGATGTGTTATAAATGGATGAGACGATCATTGGGATACTATATGACACTTGTATATCTTGATAATGTAGTCATTAGAAATTATTATGCTTAAGGGATATTTTCACCACCGTCCCAAGACAATCTAGGTTCCTCTCAAGTCATGTACACAAGACCTTTTTCCAAAATACCATTTTACACAACAAACACAATAAGAATGTTAAAACCCATAAATGTTACCATTAAAACTGAATGAAATAAAGAAAATATTTCAGTTCAATACAATCCTAAGACCGGTTAAGTTAATATTTTAAATAATTAGGATACAAATTTAAGTAAAAAAACTCATGTTGTGATGGGATAACAATACATCACATTATTGGATGGTGTTTTTTTAATTTAGTGGGTTTCTATATTATTTCTCAAAAACAATATCATTATAATTTTCAAATAATCATATATCTATTTTATATTTTAAAAATTTCTTACTTTCAAATTATGTAATATTTCATATAAATATAAAAATGGCTTATATAACAATAATTTCTTTTTAAAATTATTTTCATGCATATATTTTTATGATTTATCATTTATATTTAAACTTATCTTCTATTATTGTGAAGAATTTGTAATTATATTTTTCAAATATGCATATCTATTTTTTATGTTTCAAAATTGTGTTACTTTCAAATTATTACATATTTCATATAAATATAAAATTGGATTAACTTAACAAGATGTATAATTTTGATATTTATTATAGGTAATAATTATATGAAGTTGGATTATGGAACATCTAATGAATAATGAACATGGGGAAGGTGTTGATGTTTTTTTGGAATTTTCTAAATGAAATGTTCCAAACAATGATACATTTTTCTGTACATTCCTGAAATGTTTAAACATGAAGAAGTTGAAATGTAGAGAGATAAAAGATAATTTAATTTTTCATGGTTTTAATATGAGTTACATCCCTTGGGTTAGGCATGGTAAAACTGGGTAGAATTTTAGTTCTATTGATGATGATGCTTTACAAGATGGTAACTTTGATGAAATTGAAGAAATGATTCATTTCATTGAAGAAGAACAAATTGAGAAAGAACCGACAATTGAGAATCTATATGGTGGTGCTGAAAATCCATTATATCCTGGTTTTACAGATTTTATGATTTTATCTTCGGTGTTAAAATTGATTAACCTAGAGGTGAAGCATGGATGGAGTGACAAGATTTTTATAGAACTACTACAATTGTTGAAAGACATTCTTCCTAAAGACAAATATCTTCTAGATTCACATTATAAGGACAAGAAAATATTATGCCCGATGGGATTGGAATAAAAAAAATACATGCCTATCCGAATGTCTGTGTAATATTTAGGAAGTAATATGAATTTCTGTCATACTGTCCAAAATGTGGAATGTCACGGTATTTGTTGAAATAAAAATCACAGACTGATGTAGAGATTATAGAGATCCCTACCAAGATACTTTTGTATCATTCTATAATTCTTCATTTGAAACGTTTATTTTCTAATTCAAATGATGAAAAAAGGTTAATATGGAATGCTGATGAGAGAATATGTGATGGAAAAATACATCATCTAGCCGATTATCAATAGTGGAAGAAAACTGATGAGCAGTATCCCACATTCGGAAATGAAGTTAGAAATCTCAGACATGGTTTGTACATGCATGGAATGAATCCATATCTAAGCCTTAGTAACACACATAGTTCATTACCTTTTTTATTGGTAATTTACAACCTATCTCCCGAATATTGTATGAATCATAAATATTTCATGTTGAGTTTAATGATCTTAGGACCAAAGAAACTTATAAATGATATTAACGTTTTCTTGTCACCATTAATTGATGATTTTACACTCTTATGGAAGGATGGTATTAGGGTGTATTATTCTTATATAATGGAATATTTTCAACTACATGTAGTGATTATGTTCACTATAAATGACTTCCTAGTGTATAAATTTTTTCTTGATATAGTGTTAAGGGGCATTAAACGTGTCCAGTTTGTGAACAAAAGACTTCATATTGTCAATTGTATCATGGGAGAAAAATAGTATACATGGTTCATCGAAAGTTTTTTTCCTATGGATCACTCTTATAGAAGATTAAAAAAGGCATTCAATGGATCATAAAAAATTGATATTTCTTTAAAAACCTTTATCTACTAATGAGTATTTTGAGAGGGTGAAAAACCTTGATGTGGCATTGGGAAAGTCACATAAATCTGTTAATGATAGACATATTTTGAAGAAACGATCAATATTTTTTGAGCTACCATATTGGAGATATCATAAAGTGAAACATAACATTGATTTCATTTATATGGAGAAGAATATATATGACAGTTTTATTGGAAAATTGTTATATATTAAAGGGAAGACTAAATATCGGATTGAATGCAAGATTAGACTTACTATAAATGTGAATAAATTTGGAGTTAGTTCCCACTACTTATTGAATACAAACATTTCTTCCCCCGACTTGTCATACATTATCCAAGAGGGATAAAATTATATTTTTTTAGTGTCTTCATGATATCAAAGTTTCATAGGTTTATTATTCAAATGTCAAAATTTTTGTCTCTTTGAAGGATTTGATGTTGACAGGTATGAAATATCATGATTGTCACATCATGATGCACTAACTTCTGCCAGTTTAAATGCATGTAATATTTCCCATATGTGTCAGAAATACTATCAGGAAGTTGTGTTATTTGTTCAATTCAATTTGTAATAAGGTTATTGATCTGGATGCTTTGAACATTTTGTAAAAAGAAGCAATTTCTATAATTTTTCAATTGGAAATTTATTTTCCTCCATCTTTTTTTAATATAATGGTGCATTTAACGGTTCCTCTGGTTCATGAAATAAAGAATTATGGACCTATATATCTACATTGGATGTATCCTTTTGAAATATATATGAAGATATTTAAGGGGTATGTGAAGAATCTATATCGACCTGAAGCCTCCATTGTTGAAAAGTATATTTCTAACGAGGTTTTGGAGTTTTGTACAAGCTACTTGTTTGCGATAGAGCACATTGGTTTGCCTCTATCTCACCATGAACAAGTTAATAATGAGGTAAAGGGGATTAATGGATTGAAAGTAAAATCATTGTCAGGTGAACAAATGAAGAAGGTACATTTATACAACTTTAATAACATGGATGATAATCAAACATATATAACATTTCATAAATGTGGATTTTGAATGAGTATAAATTTTTTTCCATGGTTTAAAAAACCATTCATGGTAGAGTAAATGCATCAGAGACATTAAGATAGTTAGTGGGTGGTCCATGTTTAAATGTGATAACATGGTCTAGTTATGACATTAATGACTATACATTTCATACAAAAGCTCATGACAACAAAAGTGTAGTTTAGAATAGTGAAGTATTGGTGTTCGTAGAAGTAATGTATTTTTCGATTTCTAAAGACAAAAACCCATTTTTTGCATCAAGTGCTTATTATGGAGTCATTGAAGAAATATGGGAGGTTGATTACATTAAAATTAAAGATCATGTGTTTAAATACAAATGGTTTATCGATAACAATAGGGCCAAACACAATGAATTTGGAATGACACTTGTTAATGTGAGTAGATTAGAAGGCACAACTGATTATTTTATAATGGAAACACAGGTAATTTTTTTTATATTCTTGATCAATCCGATATGTAGTGGTATATAGTTTTAAAAGAAAAAAACAATATGTTTGTGATGATCAACTGGATGAAGATATTGATTTATGAGAGATCCATACTTACATGGAAAAGATTAATAGATAATAATGATGAGCATTTTGTAGGCATGGTTTTTACCATAAGGAAAAATCATGATGAAGGAACTTGGGAAAACAATCCATTATTACATTCCTAATATTATAGGTAACATATGTTTATTTCTCATTTACTTTTATTAATTTCATAAAATGTTAGATATTGTATTTTTTCTTTATTAAAACACATATTAAAACTAATAAGTAGAAATTTATGTTTATTTTAGTGTAGTTTTTTAAGTTTACTATTTTTACCATTACATAACTTATATATTTATTGATTTTTCTGAACGACATTTATTTTATATCTATATGTTAAAAAAGATTATTTTTTTTTTGTAAAAAAATGATTTATTAGGTTGGACTATTTTTAAAATTCCTAAACCAATTTTGGATTTCTTTTCATTTATTTACATGACATTTCATATATCATTACTCTTGTTAGAATTTTAGTTAACTATAAAAAATATGAATAATAATGTATTACGTTTTAGTTTACTTTTGTATTTCATAATTTTTCTTTTTTTGTTTACATTAGTATTGTAATATGTGAATTTGTATATTTTGGGTACTAAATGTTTGTTTTTTCCATTTAAAGGATAATTATAGATCAATCATTTCATCAACTAAAAACTTCTAGAGATCAGCGTCAAGATCAAACATCTAGGTAGAAACATCCACATGATTCTCTTGATGTTACCAAATCCTCTTCATGTTCTCCCATAATAGAAAAGAAGATTTTGAGGGTTGGTAAACATGGAAACACCCATTTACCAAAATTATCACTTTCTTGTAGCCAAGACTAAAGGATAGTTGTAAACTTTGATAAGAATGATATTCCAAGAGGTCCTACTGCAAAATAGTTCATGATTTTTCTATCAACTTAGGTTAAAATATAATTTCAAATTTTGTTTAATAATTGGAGAAGTGTTGACAAAATAATGCTAGCTCAGTTGTGGGAGACCATTTTGGTAGTATATTTTTCTATTGTTTAACTAATCATGAATTTTTTATAGTATAATATGTTTTCCCTCTTCTTTATCAGATGAAATTTGATATACTTGACACTGGAGGAGTCAGGAGGAAATGTTTATCGATGACTGCTAGGAGATGGAGGGGTTTCAAATCAACCCTCACATCTAATTTCATTTCCGGGGATAGGAAACATGACAGTCCATGTCATATATATATCCTTTTATAGATGAAGACACATGGAAACAATTTGTTCAAAGTATAATATAAGAAGCATTTTTGGCATGTTCGATGTAAACTTTTAAAAGTTTTATTATATTAATGATCTTATTAATGACTTCTTAATTATTTATTATTCTTAATTTATATGAATCAAGGAGAGTTTATTAGGAGATCCAATCTAGAAATGTATACCCACATAGTTTATCTCAGGGAGGGTATACTTTATTGGAAGAAAAAATGATAGATAAAAATTTATAAAAACTTAGAGCCGAGTCTTCTAACTTTGTGGAGGTTTACCCTCCATACCCTTCATCTAGACCTGAAAAATGGAAGAGGGCTGAGATGAGAAAAAAGGGGTAATATCTTACATAAGAATCAAGGGTCGTAGCTGAGAGTATTGTTGGTACTTTATTTTATTTATTTAATTCAATTCAATTATTTATGTACATTAAATAATTACATAATTTTTCAAATAATTGATAGAGGATTCTCTTGAGAAGAAGGGCACACTAGGGGTATTTAAAGCTAATGGGAGGAATGATATTTTATCTTCCACATTGGGAAATCCTGAACACCCGGGTAAGGTACGAGGATACCCAACAGGTGTATCGATAAGAAACGTGTTACCACAATATTCAGATTCTTCCATGGAGGGTTTATATAAAAAACTAGAATCTTTAGAGACCAAATTTCACAATATTAATGTGATGATGGGGGAAAAGATCATAGCGTCAGTACAATCTATGTTTACAGACATGCAAATGCAATTTCAGAATGCAGCTCCTACTACACCTCTGCCAGCAGCTCCCACTCCCCTACCTCTACCTGTAGATGCTGTTATTTATCCTCTATCTCTACCTACATACCCCATTATTTATCCTCCACCTTCACCTATAGACCCCATTTTTTATCCTACTCTTACACCCCATCCTCTGCAACTTTCTAGTTATTTTGAGTTGTATATTGATGATTCTCACTATCCTATAGTTGCATATAGAATGGTATGTTATATAGGAGATACAGTTCATCATCAAAAGATAGAGGTAGAGAAACATAGGGTCACTGTACAGGATATTATATATATATATATATCAGTTGGAGTACCATTACCTATAGACTAGGTGGCGATAGTTGGAAAAAGTATCAGCAACTTTTTAGTTTGGCCATCTAGACTTTTTCAACCCATTACCATAGAAGTATGTGTATGTTATATGTTTTATTTTGTTTTTTATTAATTTTTTTAAATTTTAAAATTTAATATATTTATATATTTATTTACAGGAATACTTTATAGGTAAAGAAATACTATATATCCAACAACAAAGACATATGTCTATGACATCATATTCAAATTCTAGTAGTCTTGAATGATTTTCAAGATATTCAATTTTTTTGGCGGGTCATTATACATTTATAATGAAATCTCATGTTTGTGGATTTGTGATAGATGTGGTGATTGTGAAAAATGATATCATGAAGCTTGTTACTGGAGAGAGGTTGGGCATCAACTTGGTGTAATTTTTTTTCATGTAATTGTTAACAAAAATATTTCTCTTCATTAAATTTATTGAAAATTTATACTTATGCATGTTTGGTATTGGGTATATTTATAAAATGTTTGAGATGAAAGAGAAGAAATATGTATATGGGTTGATGGGACCACAATTGATTTCAACTAAAGGGCATGAATTGGATGAGGAACAAAAAGCACCTTATATTACTGAAAGATTTCAATAGAATATAATTATGCAATGTTGGATGTTTCCTCATATTGAGAGGTATGAAACATATATCTCACAAATTATTATTTATATTTTAACATAATAATCACTAAAATTAAATTTTATTTTATATCAATACCCATTGGATGTTAGGTGTTTTTTGACCAAGGGAGAAAACACTTTATTGGATATGCTCTGTCTATGGAGATGTGCAAGGAAATTTTAAGAACATGTTGGAAAAATATGTTTTAATTTATTAATAGTTGTTTATATTATAATTAATTATAAATTTATTTCATTCGTATTATTTTCTAATAGGGTATGTGATATCTTTTGAAAAACCACAATGAAAAAGAGTTCCAAGATCAAATATGTATAAGTAAAGGTGAATATCTATTTATAAATAGTAAATTTTGGATGTATTAAATAAAAATTATATTTTTAATTTGAAAACTCATTTAAAGAGAATTTTCATAAACAATAAGGCATCATTAAATGAGGATATTATGTGTTATGATTTATATATGAAATAATTACATCTGGATCCGTTATGAAGTTCAAACATGTTATATTTCCTTATAAATTATTCCTTAATATTTGATTTGTTTTATTCATTATACATGTTCACTACATTATTTTTAATTTGTATCTATTTGATGAACCTCAACCTTATAGTGCACAAGAGGTCAAACCCTTAGAAGTTGAATGAAAAAATTATTTTAAAGTTTTATTGGATTTTAGTTTTCTTTTAGTAAATATTGTAATTTTGAATGTTCTAATTTTAAATATGTATTTGGTAGTTATTCATTTAATTTAGGTTTTTTAATTAATATTATAATTTTTGATTGTTGTAAATGTGAATGTGTAATTTTGATGTTTGTTTTTCTTGTTTATGGTTTGTTTATGCTTATTTCTTGTAAGGTTTATGGTCTGGTTTTGGTTGTTTCAAGTCTGGTTCTGTAGTGGAGCGGAAGGTTTTCACAAATTATTAAAAAAATAGTTTTTATGTCGGTTATTTTATAATTAACATTAAAAATTATTAGTATCATGGATTTCCACGTCGGTTTTTTTATAACTGATGTGGTATACATTTTTTACACTTTTTATTTAATAATTGACGTGAAAAACATTCATCCTGAAGCATTTTTCATGTCAACTACATAAAAACTAATGTAAAAAATTAATCAGGATTGGGGTTTTCCATGTCAGTTATATAAAAACTAACATGGTATACTGTTTTTTTACATTTTTTATTTAATGATCAACATCAAAAAGTCAACATGATTGGTGTTTTCCACGTCGGTTATATAAAAAATGATGTGGTATACTATTTTTCATGTCAATTATTTAATAACTAACATGAAAAACCTTCATCATGAAGCATCTTTAACATTGATTATTAAATAACTGACATAACAAACCTCCAAAATATTATTTTTTATGTCGGTTATATTAACCGACGTTAAAAAATATTATTTTTACATCATCTATAACAACGTTGCCATAAAAATGACATGAAAAACCTAAAAAACCGATGTAAAAAACGTTTTTTAATTAGTATTAAACAATTTAAAACTCAATATAAGTTTATTATACATTATTTAAAGGATATATATAGTAAGTTTGGACACGAGGTAAGGGATTTCTTAACTTAATTTTCAATCATTGGGTTATACTTCTACATCATTGATGTTGTTATTCCAAGATTATGTGTGAAATAAAATTTGATTTTATTATGTTGTATATACATTTTTTTGTTTTAAAATTGTTATACAAAGTCACTTCATTGATTAAATTTTAACTTCAATGATATGATATTTGTAAGGATTATTTGTCTTAATACTGTTTTTTGGGGCATGCATTGTATTGTGAAACTAATTCATTTTATAAGTTTTATATTCCACCTATTGAGATATTATATCATGAATTACTCTTTCATTATGATATTTAAAGTTCCTTTGAAGTTATCTATTTCATGAGATATTGATTCAAATGTTATAAAAGTTTCAATGGGTTTCATGGTCTCAATTGTAATTCCTTTAGACATAATTCATGTTATGCACCATGATTTATAATATATGGAGAGGTTATTTTCACATGAATGTGTTTTAACATATTATTTCATGGAAATTATGTATTTTATAGAATCATGTTATGTTCCTTCATTCAATGGTTTTTTGATTCAATTATTATCTATGTTTCAAGGGTTTATAGTCTGAAAATTCCTTTTTTGAGACATGTTTTGATTGATTCACTTATATTAATTTATGTGGTGTTGAAGAACCCCAAGGATTTGTGTCTTGGTTTGAGAAATCCTAAAGATATAATGATTCTTGGTGATTTTTTATTGTTTTATTTGTTTACAACCATACTTGAGGAACTCATAAGACTGATGGTGCTTGATCTAGTTTGTATGGAGTTACATATCATAGAAGGAAGTTTCATGATGGAAGAAAGTGTTTATTTGATAAGGGGTGGAGGTTGTTTGAATTGGTTTTTTTAATTATGAATAAATTTTGGATCCACATAGCCTAATTTGTAAAGGGTTGATCTACATAGCTGATTTGGTGATGTGAGATTTGCGTAGTCATTTTTTCTATGTAGACAATTCACGTAGACACATCTTCTACATAGGAAAATCACATAGCTAATTCAGTCATGTAACTGAATATAGTACATAGCTAAAAGATCTATTTAGCCTATTTTGGAATTCACATAGTTGTTTTACATGATGTCATTGAGTGTTTCAATTAGAATAATGGTCTATGTAGTCGAATTTTCATAGATTAGTTTCATGAATCCAATTGTTACATATAAATTTTTATAAGAATTTACATAGCTTATTTTCTATGTAGATGATTGAGAATTAATGTAGCTAATTTTCTACATAACCTATTTAGAATCACGTAGCCAATTTTTTATGTAGCTGTTTATTCTTTATGCAGCTGATTTAGAGTCTTCACTGCATCTAGATTCATTTTTTTGCATGTTTTTAGAATTAAAGTATTTAGAGTTGATTTTATTATGATGTTGCATGGATGGTTCTAAATGCTTCTATAATCATAGGATTTAGTTTTTAAAGACGCAATGGATATGTAATTTTTGACTAGTTAAATATATCACGAGACTATTATGATTGTGTGTCTCTTTCTTTATCTAAGTGATTAATGTAGTGAAATATTTTTGATGAGGTAATATAAAAATAAAGAGGTTGAGGAAAGAAAAGTCGAGATATGAGGTAGAATCTTCAATGATCAACATATGATAGAACTTGTGTCTTTAGATAATATAATATGAGTCTAAGAATATTTGTTTGGTGCATTTCAAGATTGTACTATGGTAAATTCTTTCTCATATATTTTTAATGGCTCAGGGAAGTGGATCTTAATCTTCTATTGCTGAATCAACTAGGTTTATTTAGTGATATTATTAATTTTTGTAATAATATTTTGTAATGTAGAATGAAGCTGTGATGTTGGGTGTGAGTATTAACATATATGGTGGGATGTTGAAAGAATGATTGTAAGAGTATTTCAGTTGGGGATATAGTGAAAAGAATCTATGGTTGGGGGGAATAATCATCCCTGAAAAGGAGTATGATTCCATATTGGAATGAACCTTGTAAAAACTATGTGTTCCTTACTCTTTCATTTTTACATGATCAGCATTAGGATATGTTTTTCTATTTGAGTGTATCTCACTCAAACAAGCCATATATGTTTATTTTTTTAAAAGAAATTTAAAAAACTACCCTCTACTAATTCAACCCCCATTCTTAGTGGATGAAACTGATCCTACTAGGAACTTCATGCGTATACACTAAATCTTGTCATATGATATCATTAAACTTTTTTTTATTCATGGTATATTATATTCCTTATTATGTTCATTCATTCTAATGGTTTTTGGTTTTATAAATTCATAAAGGGTTTTCTTTAAAAACATTATTTTATTGTTTTTATATACATTTAACCAAACTCTTTCTCTACAATCCTTATATTATTTCAATATTTTATTTGTAATAATAAATTATTAACTAAATTTATTTTCAATGGTCTTTGACCTTATTTTAAAAGTGTTTGAAAGAAAATTCTTGACGTTTTCCACATGGGTAACTTTTGACTCTCTTTACAAAAGTTTAAAATGAATGTCTATTTTTAATGTTTACAACATGAACAGATTTTCCCACTGTCATGATCATTTTTTCTTTTATGATCATTTTATAATTTTACATGGTTAATTTAAAATAAAATATTTTCCAATATTATGGAATTTTTTATAAAATATTATCAAAATAAATGGATATTTTTTCCATTTGCAATGAAATGTCTTAAATGTTCTTTTAAATTTATTTTTCATCTCTGGAAACATCCTTTATATTTTTCATATGATTCTATAGTGCTATGTTCCAAATACCATCATTATTATTTTTTCGATAGATTATGATTATTTTAATTGTAATTTCATGGAAGTCATTTCTTTTCCACTGGTTAATCAAGATAAAAAAGATTGATATATAGTTTTAATGGTGTTATATTAAAAAGTGACATATTTTAAAAGTTTTTTTCATTCTGTAGTACTTGAACATATGTATGAATGATTGATGAATGGTTTTGTTATTAATAAAGGATGGGTATATCATATCCCTCCAATGTATTTTGTAATATGACAAGGAAAACTATTGTATGTTACTCCTAAGAGACGACAAATTTAACTATTGTAAGTTACTCCTAAGAGAAGAAAAACTTTTCTAAATATGAGTAACTCTTAAGAGACGATGAAGTTAACTATGATAAATTACTCATAAGAGTATGTTGTAATTATCATATTTTGGTTATTATATGATGAATGTTTTATGTTCCAAGATACCTACATAGTTTTTCAGTGCATGATATGAGTTCAAATGGATCCATTGATCAATGATTACTTTCACATGGATCATTATCATTTAATTATATGACTCTTGTATTATGTTAAAGATTAATTACACATCTCATTATTTATGATCAACATTTTTATGGGTATTTATTATTTTATGTCATACTCATGCACTTTGATTATATTATTATACACTTATTCTCATCTTATACCCACCGATTACATTCAATTATTAATCCTTATGTTTACCGTTACTAAGCTTTTGAGTTCACCCTTCTTATGTTTTTCATTTCCTCATGTGAATAAGAACAATGTTAAATAAATTATGTCTAGAAAGGTTTTCTGTGTGAATAATTTTATGGGAGATGTTGAAAACATATTATGAAATAATAAAAGTTGGGTATAGTAAGAAAAATGATCACTTAAAAACATGTGTATTTTTATCTAAGAGTTTTTCCTAATTCTCTAAAACTCGAAACCTAAAAGGTACTTAGGTATGTAAGTGATCCAATATTTTTGTTTGATGTTGTTTTTTTGAAGGACTAAATTTGAGTCATGTTTATCAATATCAAATCTAGAAATGTATAGATTATGTTTCTAGAACCAGATATGGGATTTTGGGTTTTGGTATATTATAGTTGGTATAAGAATAGGTTTTTGATAGATTTGGGGAATATGATGTTTTCATGTGAGGTTAAATTAATAGTTATGAATATTATCACGGTTTTATAAAATTATTATTTATCATATGTTCAATGGAGAGAATTCTTTTTTTTAATTTCATATGTGATTACACCTTAAGTTGTTTTTAATATCTTATTGGGTTTTAGAAATTATACTCTATTCAGGTAATTATGATATATTATATATTGGGTTAACCTTGATGGATAAAAAGTTATTTTGTTACAAGGTATTTATTTTATTATATAAACCAAGTCACCTACCCCCGTATCATATTTTTCTTTTAGTTTTGTGTATTTATTAAGTTGGATGCTTGTTTATTTAATATAAATTGTTTGTTTTTTTTATATTTGTAAAAAGTTTAAATTCATTATGCATGGATTTATAACATATAGAGTGGTCATACAAAACCTCCTGGTGGAAGCTCCATGTTTAGTATTATTATTTTGGGTGAAATTGTTCTCATTAGTAATTCTTTGAGGCCATGTTGTTTGTCACCAGTGTGAGGGGACTGGAAAACACCTTGTTTATATCACAAGCCTGCTCAGGTTGCCTGATTAGAGGTGCTCCTAAGTTTTTTTTAAAAAAAATCTATAATTCAAGAATAATAAAATAGGTATGATAATAATCCTAATAAATGTAATAAATAATTTCAAATTAAATATTATAAAACATTCTTACAAAAAAAACTTTCTAATTTAAAAATATTTTGTTGAATATTTTGAACAATTTCACTAACATACATCTATAATGAGATAAATACTATACATTAAAACCTTAGGAGTTTATGGAAACATTGAACAGTCCCCATAAACTACTACCATTTAATTAAGTAAGATTTTGAATCCTAAAATTAATGACTTTAAAACATTATAATTATGAAATATTTAACAAATAAATGAATAATAAAAGATAATATATTAATTAAATATAATAATAAAGATGAAATAAACATATATAAGGTTCCTAAGGATGAAACTAAAAATTTTAATTTAATTATTCATGAGGTTTGAGGACATACGAAGAAGACTAGTACTTGAGGTAAGGGTTTCTTTCTACATCAAAAATCATTTCAATTATTATTAATTAATATCATATCCTCTCTTTTTTTCCCATATCCATGACCTATAATATATTAATTATTGTTTTCCATTAATTTTTGATGTATTTATAGTCTCTTTTTAACCCTCATGGACGTTTTTATACATAACTTTTCCATAAGGTGTTTTTATTACTTTTTTATTCTTGTGGATATTTTCTCTATCACCCTTCATCCCCCTATACTCTATATTTAACTATTCATAACATGAGTCTATTATGTTATTTAAACATTTATTTTATACATTACTATGGGTATAGTCTTAAAAAAATGCCTCCATTCATTTTATTTCCATATGATAAATTCTAATAAGTTTATAGAAGAAAATTTACCGATATCAATATTTCTCTACATGATTCATCAATATTATCCTTTTTAAAAAAAATTCAATTTTTGGTCATTTAATTTTTTTTCAAAATGTTTTAAAAGAATTTGTATTACCTTTTAATAATTATTTCTAAAAGTGAGTTATTGCACTACATTTATAATAATGTCACCCAATGAAATGAAATGTCTTTTCAATATTTCTCATTCATTTTCCACTCTATTCATACCATTATTCTTCTTCAAATACATTATTTATATTATATGTTCTATTAATTTTTCATTTTTTGAAATATCATTCTTTATAAAATAAATCACACATCTAGTTCTTACCTGAAAATGACATTTTATATATTTATTTCGATGTTGTGGAAAAATAAAAAATTATTTTCTTAAAGATTATATAATTTCATATGATTCACTAAATAAATTCAACCATTTTGATATTTTATTACATTATATTTTCTCAATTGATATATTTTTTATCAGAGTATACATTTCCAAAATAATCATCTGATCTGTTATACATGTTCCTATATATATATGGTGTTTAAATTTTTTTATAATTTCATGATGTCGTGTTTTATTATTATTATTATATTTTTCATCATTTCCATTTATTTTTAATTCAACCTATTATTCACTTAAACATTCCATCTTTTCCATGATCACATATATCACTTATTTATGATATATTTTTAATACATATATGTCACAATTACAATGTCTTTCCACTTACTGAGCATTTAAGCACACTTTTATTATATGTTTCTATAATTACCCATGTAATAATAATTTACAATGACATTTTTATCAAATCCTAAGTGGTATATGATGAATTATTTTTAAAAAACATGTATAGTTTTATGATGTAAAATATACCTACTTCCAAAAGAAATCAAACTATAGATTATGGGTGTTTTTTATGCTTCAAGTTATTTGTAAAATCCATCTATATTTCACACCATATTCAAAATTGTGGACTAACACACACCCATCACGGGGTGTGAAAAAAGAATTATTTTCTAAGTTAAAAATACATTAAAGTGGTTAACCTAGGTTGTCTCCATAGGGGAGTGAACAAAAATCAATTTTTCACCTTTAATTAGAGGGGAAATGGGGTGTTTTTGAAATTGTTTGATTTTGAAAAGAAATGAAAGTAAATAAATAAAAGTAATTTAAGAAAAATACTGAGAAAAAATTGAAATTTTTTTATTAAAAACTATTATATGAGAATGGTGATTAGTTTGGGGTCAGAACACTAATTTTAATTCTATCATAGTTCAAGTTTATCCAATTCTACTCATCTAATTTAATAAAAGTGAGATTATGCAGTCACTTTCTATCACTCCCTTGGTCAAATAGTAATGTTGAGAATAAACCTGACTAAAATATCATATTGGTATACACTCCTTCCATTGTTTGATAGATTTTTATATAATACCCCTAAGTTACTTATGAAATTCTAAATCATGATTTTTTATCCTAAACAATCAAGAATATCCACTACCCTTCACACAAGTACTGGAAATCACCGATTAATTCACCACTAAGACATGGTCAATTCCATAGTATATAAACCAGAACCTAGTGGAGGGAGATATTGATCATTGAGAAAAAAAATAAAAATGATAAAATATAAAATCAAATACAATCATACATGATAATAAAAACACAATAAGAAATTGAAACCAACTTCACAGAAGAGAGGAAGAGATATTAAACCATTATGTGCAAGAAATCAAGAATTAAAAAAAAAGAAAAATTCTCCTTCTTCAATAAAATATAAGCATACCACTCCATGTGAAGGAAATACATAAAAATTGGGGAATAAGAAGGAATTAAAAAACTAAAAAGTACAAAAGAGAGAAACTAATGAATAGGAAAATTTCCCCTCAAGAATCTATCTTCTAGAAGATTGCTTCAGTTCTACCCCCCAAATGACCAAAACATTCCATGTTACCTTCTTAAAAGATGTTAAGAATTAAGTTTTATATTGACCCTAAAAATTTAAAAGGCATAAAAAATGTGTATAAGAATTTATTTCTACATTGATTAAGATGATTTTTTATGGATGAAGAATACTATTCAACCTACCCCACTTTCACTCGTTCAAGGGATGCCTTAATGAGTGCATTAATAATGAAATTTAATGTGAAAATGAACCTTTAAGTACTATGTTTAACTCAGATATAATCACTTCATTTTAAGTTTGGTACATTGAGATATGCCTCATTTAATGAGGTAAGGTCCATTCTTCTATCCATAACAATTTTTCATCATTTTTGATTTGTTTGGGCTTGTTGGAGTTGAAATGGGATCTGGGACTAGTAGATGAAGTTGAATCCCATGAAAAAATGATGATTACAAAAATAGAATCAATTAAATTGGTTAAAATTTTAAAATTTATTCCCAATAAATATAAGCTCTATAAAAAACCATTTTTCTAGAATTAATCCATTTTCATAATTAAGCCCAAAATTCACCAAAAATACTAAAATGATGAAAATCAGATCAAATTGATTAATCAGAAGAGATTAAATAATTTAAAAACATGTGAAGAATTATCAAAAGGAATTCTCATCTAAAATAATGTAAGAGTCACTATAGTCTTGATAAATTATTACTTATCCACCCAATGTAATTCATGGACATGTGTTTATAATGAGGATTTTATAGGTTTTTTTATTTTGGTTGATAGGACTTAGATGTGAAAGATTCATAGGCCGAATGAGGATGGTTTGGCTATTATTGAAGAAAAATTGTTAGATTATAATTTTCCCTTAGGTATGTTCTCATTATCACTACCCTTAGTAGAAAAAAATATCTATAATTATGAAAAATCAAGGAAAGCACACACCATTCATCATTTTAGAAGAAAAAATTTCAATCTTCTCAAACATTTTTTTTTCTTAAAATATCCAGATAGGAAAAACATTCATTATCCTTTATAATCTCTAGAAATTCACATCTTGTTTTAACATGAAAGCTCTAAAAAGGAACAAATTTCACTGGAATAGATTTTTTTCATTAGAAATCACATCTCTTATGTACTTATTTCCACCCCAAGTATCACAAAATGAGGTAGCACATTATATGATAGGTTCCCCCACACTTAAGTTTTACTAGATCATTCAATTTAACTTCAAGAGCAGGTTGGATAAGGAAAATTGGATTGTAATGTGGATAACCTAACACACTGTTCATGGATTATAAGGATTATAAGGATTAAATGTGAACTGTATTCTAAAGGAATTCCTTAGTAATTTAATACACTAGAACCTCAAACCCTCAAGATTTGATAGAAACAAATCAAATTCTGGTTAATACAAGTAAGGTTTGGTTCTCTCAAAAAATGAGGTGAATAAATAAATATGAAAAAATGGTTCATAAGACACATAGGAAAGTTATTTCAAATAAAAAGAAAATTATATGTGGAATGGGATTAAAAAATCTGATTACTTTTTATGAAATTCCCAACAAATTAAACTTAAAACAAAGTAATTTTTAGAATTCATTTAATCTCAATTTTAGGGAATGAATTGTTTCACTCATTGAAATGGGTTTAAAAAATTTCAATGATAATCATTTTAGCTCAAATAATTCAAAAAAACCAAAAAATTTAAAAATAAACATACAAAAATTTGAAAAATAGACATTTTTTTATTTTTTTTGGAAAATTGAAAATCAAAAAATTAAAATTTCTAAAATACCAAGCCCCCACAACACTTAAATTATGTAGTTTCATTAATAAATTCAAATGGATTTAATATGTAAAATTTTTTGAAATTGAATCACAGAAAGAAAGTAAGTGTAAAGGAGAGTTTGAACCTAACTTATTCACAGTGCAATATTGAGTGAATCTCATAACTGCTGCACACTGAAAACCTATAGGAAAAATTAGAGAAGATAACATAAGAAATTTTTTGGAGGAAAATGAAATATAAATATAATGATAATAGAAATATAGAGAATAGTTTAATCCCCCAAGTGGCACCAGAGTTTTGACTACCTCTTGATGGGAAATTCTAGTTCTTTATCCCCAATCAGATGGTGGTGCAGTTTCTTACTGATGAACCAAAAAAAATTCTTCTTTACAACATGAACTTCTTATTTTTTGTTGATAACTATATATAAAGGGTATATAAAATACACCCCTATGGAAATGAGATATAGCTTTCATGGTGGGATTATGATAAATAATGACTCCCCCTCTTTCATGATTTCTGCTTGCATAACTTCTTCTTCATTCTCTAGTGGTTGTTGAAGGTATGCTGCATCAATGGAAAAATAAAAGCGAATTTCATTGTGTAATTATATTTGAACAAAATTAAAGTATGAATAATCAATATCAAATTATTCCATTTTAATGCGAGTATCATGTGTCTTATTTTCCACAGGAAAATCCACTTCGGACTACACTTGATCTCACTCCAAAAGTGATCAAAAGGTTCAGGGAAATCTATATGTTCATCTTCATATGTATTTACTTTTTCTTCCTTTTCATCCTCCAAGGAAATATAAGTGTTAGATGAATATGAAAATTTAATACAATTAGAGGTGATACTTGATTCAGTTTCAACAAAATTAGAAGATGATTAGGTCATGAAAATATCATCTCTTTGAGTTTGTTCAGCTTCAATTTCTTCTTCAATCAGAATTTATTCTTGTAGTTGAATTTCAATAGACAGAGGTAGGTAGTTAGTCTCACCCATATTTTCTTCAAATTACACCACTTTAATGATGTCTTCTTAAAATGGTGATGTATCTTCTACTTTTTAAGGAATAAGGGGATCAATTAGTTCATGATAATCATTCCAAAAGTAATCTAGATTATGTTTATCTCCCACACATAACTCAGCAAGGAATTCTTACTCTTTGGCCTCCTTAGGTTCTTTATTAGGTTCTATTTTCTCCATCAATGAAAAAAACATATTCAAATGCCAGTTCTACTTTTATCACCATTTGTTATATGTATTTTTGAAGTTCCTTCACCTAAACATTATCATAATCAGTCTCTCATTCTTATTGCACATCTTCTTGATAAAATTATGTGATGTACTCATTGATTTCAATTAATTATATGGAAAATACCTCCAATATTTGGTATTTGGGATTCTATTTAAGGTAATGGATGAGATCCTTGATTTCATCCTCCTTAATGATTTGGATCCGAGCTCCCCTGATCTATTTAGAAAAGATATAAATACTATCCTTTATAGACCAAGGTAAGTTAAACATTAGTTCTTACACTTGAGGTTAATTTTTTGAATAATTAAAGAAATAATCATTTGAAAACATCATATAAAAAAATTTATTTTTTTAATTTAAAAAGAGTCAAATATTTATAAGCAGATTGTTGGCACTACCTACTTTGTAACAGTGAAATGTTTTGACACGTTTCTATCACAGGGTTTGAAAAAAATAATTATTTACTAAGTTAAAAATGCAGTAAAGTGGTTAACCAAAGTTGTCTCTAGAGAGGAGTAGAAAATAATCAAGATGATTCCTTTAATTAGATAGAAAATGGGGTGTTTTAAAATTTGTTTTATTTTGAAAATAAAATAAAATAAATGTAATAAAAATATTGAGAACAAATTGACCAAAATAATTGATTGAAAACTATTAAACGAGAAGGGTGATTAGGTTAGGGTCGTTTCTACAATTTTAATTCTATCATAGTTCAAATTTATTTAATGCTCTTCTTCTAATTCAATAAAAGTGAGATTCTATAATCACTTCCTATCACTCCCTTGGTCAAATGGTAATGTTAAAAATAAACCTTACCAAAATCTCATATTGGTCTACACTCATTCCAAAGTGTGATAGAGTTTTGTCGAATTCCCCCAATCGACTTAGGCAATTCCCAATCAGGCCCTGTTCATCCCAAACAATCAAGAATGTCCATTACCCTTCACACACGTACTGGTGATCACCGAGTACTTCACCACTAATCCCTGGTCTATTCCATCATATATAAATTAGAACATATTGGAGGTAGATATTTATCATTGAACAAAACAATAATAATAATAGAATATAAAATCAAATACAATCATACATGATAATAAAAATTCTATAAGAAATTGAAACCAACTTTTTAGAAGAGAGAAAGAGATATTAAACAATTCAGTGAAAGAACTCAAGAATTAGAAAAAGGAAAAATTTTATTTCCCCAATCAAAAAGAATTTTACACCTCCATGTGAATGGTTTCCATAAATAAAGGGGAAGAAGAAGGCATTACAAAATTGAGAAGAATAAAAGAGAGAAAAATAAGAACAGAAAATTTTATCCCCCATAATCTATCTACAAAAAGTTTGCTTTAGTTCTTCCCACCAGATGGATGAATCTCGCCAAGGTCACTTAATAAAAAGATTTTTTAAATTTATTTTTCTATCAAACCTAAATATTTCAAAGCCATAGGACATGTGTAAAAGAAGTTATGGTCATATTAATGAAGCTGAATTTTTATTGCTGAAGAATATTGTTCCACCTACCCCACTTTGACTCATTTAAGGGATGCCTTAATGAGCTCATTGATTAATGAAATTTAATTTAAACCTAAAACGTTAATTAATATATAAAACCTAACTAGAATCACCAAATTTGATGTTTTGAACCCCGAGATATGCCTCATTTAATGAGGTAGGGTCCATTCTTCCCTCCAAAATAAATTTTCAACATGATTGATTTTTTGGGCTTATTGGACTTTGAATGGGCTCTGGGTATAGGAGATGAAATTGAATTCCATGAATAAAGGAATCCTGAAAAAAGGGAAATAATTAAATTGGATTAAAACTATAAAAGTTATACCTGAAAAATAGAATCTATAGAAAACTAAAAAAAATTCAGAATTAAACAATTTTCACAATTAAGCCCAAATTCACCAAAAAATTTAAAATGATGAAAATCAACTCAAATTGATTAATTGGATGGGATTAAATCATTGAAAAACATATAAATAATTATGAAAATATAATCTATATCATGGACGTAGGGAAATTTATTTCGTATCAGTGCAGAGTCTGGATATTTATGGAAGTTATAGTGAAGGAAAATTCAAGTATAAATCCTTAGATTAATAACCAATATCAATGTTGGATTGGTGTATCAAAATCCATTATGGATGATTCTTGGTCTGAATTATTCTTCCTCATACTAAACTGTAGTATTTTGGACCTTTGGCGTGACTACTGTAGTTCCGTAGACTTCCAACCACTAGCCACTATATCACTTTAGACTAGGGTGGCCACAACACTATAGAGATGAAAACTTCCACCTACCTTTCACTATAGCACAATAGAATTTCTAACAGTTGGTGGAATAGTTATTTATCTTCTTTATTATCCCATTTTGGGCTAGGGATATGTATGATTGTGAACACTAAAACTCCCTGTAATTGTGATCCCAAAACTAGTGAAATTTATACCCCTCCGTGGACGTAGGGATCATTTCCTGAACTACGTAAATATTTGTGTCCAATATCCTCTTCTTATTCCTTTTTTTCTTTTACTCTTTTGTGAAACATTTTTTGTCTTCATTTCTCCTATCATTTTCACAATAATCTATAGAGTAATACATTTAGTATAACTTGTATTAACCTATAAGGAATGACATTTTTCATACTTATATGTCGATACATATTATGATATTATCATAGTTTCCATTTAAGATAACATTTAGGTTTTGTGTCATGGTTAATAAAAATTATAGAAATCAAGGATAAATATTTATTAAAGAGTTTAATTTGTGAAGAAGAAATTTCATTAACAAGGATAGAATATAACATCCCAAATTTTAAATTAATTTTTTATCATATTTCTCCCTCAAATTTATACATATAATAAAAATTCACTATCTATTATCCTGGAAGAATAATTTTATGACTCTTTATGAAATTAATATTGTACCCATTAATAACCCTATAATGAATAAAAATGCTAATTCATGTATAAAAATGATAGAGTATGCATAACATCTAAAATGGTGTAATAAAATCACTTTTGTAGAATTCATTATTACTTTTACTTTTTAGGTATTATATAATAGCTACATAACACTTATTTATTGTTATAAATTAATATTTTTATTATAAAAGTATCTTCTTAATGGTAATGTAATTGTTAACATATTATTATACATTTTTTATTAGTTATATAGCAGTATCATATAACTATAAAAGGTGACATAAAAATTTAAAAAAATCTTTTTAAAATTGTATGTATTTGGTTTTACACTAAAATAATGTGGAAAATATTTATTATTTTAATTTAAAATTTAATTTCTCATATATAAATTTTTTCCATATTATCATTAAATGGACATTAAATTTGGATAAAGGTATCATTAGAGAAATTAAATTATCATTATTGTCACGTTTTAACCATAATATATAAAGTTCAAATAACCAAAACCATAAATGTAAATATTTATTGAAATTATAAATTTATTCTAATTAAAATATGGACTTTATAAAAGATAAATAATTTTTTAATCAATTTTTAAAAATTATATTAGGGGGTGAGTTATTTTTTTTCAAAAAAATTAATTATGGTTGAATAGTTAAAATAATCCATTCTTTTATATTGTCAATTTTATGTCATCATTAGGATATAAATGTGACATAAAAATAATAAATCATTCTAAATAACTTAAAATTAAATTAGTGACAAAAATAATGTAATTAATATGAAAACCTACATATCAATTTTCAAATTATATGTTTTTTTATTTAAATAGAAAACTGTATTTTATTCCTTTCTGATTGAAAATATGAATCTTTTTAATATGAAAAAGAAATATGGGTACATGGATAAGAAAAATGTATTATTATGGGGGATTTAAGTGTTCAAGCCTGAGAAAATCACCACAAATAAAATACTTGAAGTCCCTTGTAAGAGAGAAAACACTTGAATAAATAATAAACTCTTACTCTTGTAAGCCTTTATAGGATAGGAAATCAACAACAAATTTTCCCTCACATTAGATGTGAAGAATCACTTCTACATAATGTATCATGTCTATGTAGGCTCTAATAGTGTAGGCTATACTCTAGTGGAAAGGAAGGAGACCCAATAGATACAAAAACAACATAGCTAAGTCCTATTTGATTATAGATGATACAATATTCTTTGAGGAGCATATAAATAATCTATAAAATATGGAATGATCTTTAACGATAATATAGTTATTATTTTCAGGGTATGTCAAGAAATCCAGAATTAAATCAATGAACTTAGGTTGCAATCATACCTTACAGAAGCAGCTGTTTTGAACTAGACACCCTTGAATGATGAGAATATTACCATTCGCATTATCTTCCCAAGAGAGAATGCCACCACTACTAATGACCTACCAATATTTATATTACAGGATAAAAATGGAGTCACAAAGACTATTACAAAGGTGAGATCCATTCATATATTAATAAATCCAATGAACCACAAAGGTTTTATAATTTCTACTAAATAATATTTCTCAAAGATATGGTTCGGTGAAAGAATCTCATGTGAGTTTTTCTTTCATGAGCTGTACAGAATCATGAATTTTTTTAAGATTAATTTATCCCTCCTTATAGGGATTAACCAACCTTGTTGAACTAGGCCAATGATGTCTACCACCCTGTGAATTATCCCATGTGAAGTTTTTCAGGATTTTTTTATTCTTCTGATGAAAAACTTTAGAGCATGAATGACTGCTAGGATATGAATAGGAATGGAAGAAAGGAAACTATTTAAGAGGGTGATCTTTCCTCCAATATAGAGTAATATACTATTCTTATTGGTAATTATATATGTGATTCTATAGAGCATACCTTATAATTCTTTTATATAGACTATTTTATTCAAAAAGAGAGCTCCCATGTATTCAATAGGTAATTATCTTATGGAAATACCTAGCCTATATTTGATGGATATTTTATTCATTTGTTAGCATTTATTGGGAATATAAACATTGATATGGATAATATTAATACATTTACCACTCCTATTACTGTACTCAATAAGAATCACTTTGAACAACTGAATTGAATTTATTCTTCCATTAATAAATAAGATCATATCATTCGTGAGGAACAAACAAGAGATTACAATAAATCCATACCATCCATTGAAAGTATATACCATTAAATTTTTAATTTCATAGATCGTGTTCTTTTTAAGAACATCCTAATTCATTATATATAAACTTGGTGATAGAGGGTCTCCTTAGAGAAGACCTCAGGCTAACTTGAAAACCCCAAACCTTCTCCCCACAAGAGAGATCAATAACTAGGGTTAAGAGAAGTAACAAAAAATAAGGTTGTAGACCCATTTTCAAAATCCACACCACCTAATAACTTTTAGGGTGAATTGTCATTCCATTATATTATAGTATTTATCCATGAAAATCTTGACCATGACATTAGATCCAACCACTTTCCTATAAATGTCCACTAACATTTCTTGGCTAAGGCCAATCTCCCCTAGATACTCCTTCCCTTGGGAAACCCATGATGTTCATATGAGATTTGATGATGTGGGAGATTTGATAATCTCTTTTTGAGGGACATTTCAATATCCTTGAAGGATAAATGACATGAGCTTATGGGATAAAATTCACTTATGGTGCTGGGATGGTTCACCTTGGTAATCCAAATAATAACTATGGAAGTTGTAACACAGGGAAGAGGACCACCCTTGAAATAATTTTGAACAACCGAGGTTAGGTATTTCTTGATGCAATTCCAAGATTCAATATATAAGGATCTTAGAAATCCGTATGTCCGAGTACACTATCTAGCTTAAGTCTTTTAAAAACATCAAATATTTCATCGTCCTTCTAGTTGGATTTCAAGGAATCATTATTATAGTCTTCCAATGTGGTGGGAATTTTATCAAAAAAATGAGTATCTTCTTCATTTTTTGGGTATACATCGCTTAATCTATGATGAGGGTGTTGGAGTTGGTGTCATAGGGCCAATTGTTTGTACTCTTATTACATGAATATTCAATTAATTGAATATTAATAAAACTTCTTAATACATATTGTTTGTTTTTATACACAACTCCAATGTAATAATGTCCTATATTATATGTCACTGTTGGGAAAAAATCCCTCAAGGTATCTTTGAAGAATTTTTGAGGTGATTGTGTTTGTTGAAAAAGTGGACATCTAAGTGGTGATTGTTGACAAAGCAAAACGATGACATACGAATTTGTTAACAAAGAGGATTTCATGGTGGAATTTCGAGTTCAAGAGCTGTGGTCAACGATCCATGTTTGATTCAAGAACGTCAAAAATGGAATGGATGATCTGGAGGCGGTACAAAAAGAACAGATACAAGGTGGCACCGTTTTCCAGTTTTTGCCAAATTTTTGGGCCTGAAAATCAACAAATGAAGAAAAGTGTTTTTGGCAAAGGGACTTGCGCGCCAAGGACTTGGAGTATAGGAAACTTGCGCGCCATATGTTTTTCAAGATCAGAAGATCAAAATATGGCAAAGTAAATAGGTTCGCGCAAGTTTGGGAGTTGGTCGCACAAGTGTCTTGGAGGACAGAAGACTTGCACGCCAAGATTGGGTCGTGCAGGTGACTTGCGTGCGGTCGTGCAGGGTGGTCAATTTTCCTATAAATACTTGACCACCATCTTCATTATTTACCAGAGTTCAACCCTTTGAGAAATTAGAGCTCCCGTCACGCAGGTGTGGTGGTCGCGCAAGTGGTGTGTGGGTCGCGCAAGTAGAGTTGCGCGCCGGTGGTTGAAGTTGTGTGCCAGTGTGAGAAGTTGCGCACTGGTTGGCAGTTGCACGCCAATATTGGTTTGGGCGTAAAAGGAAGTGTGTCGCGCAAGTTTGGAGTTGAAGAAGGTTGTGTCGCGCAAGTGTTTGAGGTAGACTTGCGCGTCAGTTGTGACTTGCGCACTGATACTTGTGCGCCGAGATATACTTGCGCGTCAATTAAGGTTTATTTCCAGCATTGATTTTCGGGCTGCGTGGAAGCTGGAAGTTTGCCCAATACCTTCGGTGCAAAGAGATATTCATCTATAGGTGAAAGTTGTACTTCAACAGAGCATCCACATACAGAGGAAGATGCATTCTTTTATGCAAATAAAGAGACCTATAGGTCTATAAACTGTGAGTGTATTCCTTCCAAGAGCAGTGAGCAAAGGTAGAGAAAGAAGGTGATCCTCTCCACCGGCAGTGAGCCAGAGAGAGAGAAACAGGGAGTGACCCTTGGGAAAGCATTGAGCTGACCCTAAACTTGTAAAGGCAGTGAGCCTGGGCTTAGAAGTTATCTAGCTCGAACCTTGTAATCCACAGCTAGTGAAGATTAGTGGAATTTGGTACGACCGACAACTTGTTGGCGTATGCTCCTTGGACATAGCCCTTTGCGGTGAACCAAGTAAAATTGTTGTGTCCTATGCATACTTTGCTTTCTATTTACTTTGTACAACAGGAAAAAGAGAGAAAAGTGTTTTTCTTAATAGCGAAACAAGATCATAACAAGCGTTAATTTTAAATTAGTCATACCCTGATTCACCCCCTATCTCAGGGTATTCATCATTGTGGACCTAACAATCACATCAATAAGTTCATAGCAGTTCTCTGCTATGATTAGAAATTTGATGTGATATGATGATATTATAAAATAATGGTCTATGTTTGGATAACATACTATTATGTGAAACATAGTACATAGAATATTAGGTATGAGTACTCATAAGAAGATGAGGCTTCTTCTTATAAAGTTCAGACTTGGTAATCATCAAGACGGGAGATTATGAGAACAGACCCACCAGTAGGAATTCCACATGATTTGGTGTCATCAAATATTCTTATCTATGAGTGTGTGTGATGGTCCTTATACTTTAATATTATTATTAATGCATGTTATAACTCATGTACTTAGATGTATTTTGTAAACAATAATGATAACAATTCATGGAGAAGTTAGATATGTTGGCTATGTCAGAGTGAAAATTCATTAATGAATAAATTGAGGAAGGATTTTACCCTTCCATATTTATGGAAGATGATATCTCTTCCATTTTATTGAAATAGAACCGTCACATTAAATTTCATGGTCATGGTGTAAGTGTTTATTTCAGATAGTCAAAGAAATACATATCGAGCATATAGGTTAGTGACACGGATGTGCAACTTTATTGATGAGATATTTTGAAAAAGGGATTATATTACATAGTAAGCATTCTTATGTGATTTTTGATGTTGTGGCATTAAGTTCTTTCTCTTAGGTTCCTTGAATTATTTCTAAACTGTATTCTTGGACATTAGGTAAGCCCACCTAATGCCAATGAGAGAGAATCCTAAAGGGCCACACACTAAGTGTTTCTGTCGATCTCAATTAAATTCTATTTGAGTTTAATTAATGGAATAAATATTATTCTCATGTCCAAGTAATAATTTTATTCAAGTTATATTGATCACATAGATTAAATAAATATTTATTTGTCGTCATGTGAATCAAATATTTATTTTACTTATTTAATGTTTTAATAAATATTTATTAGATAGAATGTGAATAAAATATTTAAATTTGAATAAAATATTTATTTATGAATAAAATATTTATTCAGTTATTCAATAAATGATAGAGGAGTTTGAATGGATCAATATTGAGTATCTTGACAAATATTAATTAACAAGATCGTTATATAATATTTGTTGTTGTGTAACTTGGCACGCACCACAAAATAATAATTATATAATTATTCTTATGTGGTATGAGATTTAATGAAGGTAATAGATGTTATTTAATGGATGGTATGAAAATAAATAAAATTTTATCCTAAATCCAAATTCAATAAATAGGTGGTTATATCTATTGTGTAGAGCATCAAAAAATTGAGAATAGAGAATTGTTGCGCAAAATTAATTCTCTCTCAAATCCTTCTACTCTAACCCTCTCAAGAATGAGAAGTACATGAGATATTTCTTCAAGACCGAAGAACGAGTGGTCAAAAATGAACAACACAAGGCATTCGAATCACCATGCTATCACTCAGAGATTGAGTGGTGTTCTTTAGAGATCATAGGGGCATGAGTGAATCACCGATAGAGGGATTCTATACTTGGATCCTCGCAACACAACAAAGATAATCTGAAAGAGACTTTTGGATGATCAACATTCACAAAAAAAGAATGTTTTTAATCCCATGTATTTATTTATTCAAATATTATATAAATTAATTATAAATTTTATGTGCAAGATCGTCACTCTTGGTTTCAAGAAATGATTATTAAATGAAATTTTAATATATCGTCCACCTATGCACACTTCCTCTATTCCCAGAACTAAAAAGTGGCATCAAATCCAAGTAATGTTTAAATTTATAATTATTTATTTGATCGTTGATCTATGCACAATTTTGGTAAGATTTTCATTTTATGTTATTCATTATTTAATCCGATTTGAGTTAATATGTTATAGACATATTAATCATGTTCTTTTAGTGTTTCATTTACTAAAGGTTTAAAAATAACTGAATAATGAACGGATATGCCATCAGGAAGTTGAAAATCATTGGCTGGTAAAACTGGGTTACACAGTGTGCGGCCGGAGCACACGCCATATACCCATGAACATTGTATGTATATGCACTAAGAAATTAATTACACACAGTGCTTTTATTGCACATCACATGTTGATCGGGCTAACCTGGAACACAACAAGAGAATACTGGGTGTGTAACTGGCATGTACACTCCATGTAGTCTGACCAAGTCAACACGTCGAAACCCCAGGCGTGTGACATGGATATATGGAAACCGAGGTACATGGCGTGTAGCTGCATGTACATGTCGTGTAGTCTCCCATTAATGTAAAAACAATTAAAATTACATTAAATTTTAAATTGTAGTATTAAAACCTTATTTTATTAAATGGCACACTGTCTTGCTGTTGATAATTTAATAATAGTTTTAAAGAATTTTAAATGCTTAATTAATTTATCATAATTAATATGTCATTCATGGGTCTACCTTTTATTTTCTAGGAATGTAATTATTGCTGAGTATCTCAATATAATATTGGATTATAATTAAGTTGAAGGAGAATTAATTAATTAATTTATTAATGAAATCACATTTATCTTAAATAATAAAATAATGAATAATGTAAGGAATACTAGTCATTTTCTTTTGCGTATTCATTTCATGTATGACATTTTATGAGCTTGACAAAGACCAGTGTATGTTTTGGATGTTTTAATTTAATTTAATTCATGAGTTTTCAATTATTTAATATTAAATTAAATTATGGTATGTGTTTCATCCCTCCCTCCATTATTATATAGGACCTACACATCCAATGATATTTATGTAACCCCTTTAACCAATACTTATCTTCCCCTCACCTACGTGTGAGTAATAAATATTTATAATTAATAGAGCATCCCAAGGCATGTGGAGGTGGTTCAACACAAAACCATTATAATTCCAACTCAGGTGATACACATGTAGACCTGTGGAATGATTCAAATCATGCCAAGACTGACAATAAGAGTTATTTATATTAGGTAAAAGGTTTATTTAATGTCCGTTCATTAAATCAACCATTAGATAAATCTCATGAACTTGTCATTTAATTAATTACTTATTTTTTTATATGCAATTATTTATTTAAGGGATGCAAGGCTGCAATCACATAAATAAATGAATTAATGTAAAAAGAATAAAATTAAATAAATGAATTATGTATAAATGTTTTGTCCAAACATGGTTAATTAATTAACATCCACTTAATATTAACAAGAAGTATAAAGGATAAAATAAGATAAAATTTATACATAATAAATTAAAATACCTTAATTAAATATTAATCCAGACTAATCCTTCCATTACTTGATTATATATTAAACCATAGAACTAAGTGCGGTACATGGACAAAGTCTAGACACTTACTTTTATCAGGGAGTTATTATAAGAGTTTTGGGTTGAACTAACTGAAATTGAATTGAGTTTAATGGCCAAAGTCTATTCAATACAAATTTGGAGGCAAGTGTTAAGGAAATCCAAGTTAGGATTCCAGGATAGGGGAAACCACTCAACTAATCATGGAGCCGCAAGTCCGCAGTTGGCAAGAAAACCTTCCTAATTAATTTAAGATATTTTTCATGACCAAAGACTAGATCATTAATAAATGTAATGGGTATCCTTAACACTTGAATGTTAAAGAAACTAGACCTTTCGAGTTCAATGGTGAGGGATATTGTGAATTGATAAAATAGTGGGAGATTTAATAAATAAATAAGTAAAAACATTTTATTTATTATATCTCACTTATTTTCTAATCAATAATAATACTAATAGACTAATATTTTTAATTGTAGAATAAAATGACAGATTCATCATCCACACTATCCCTATGATCAATATTTGAGAAAGATAACCTCCTAACTAGAATTAAAATCTAGAAGTGGTTTAGATGCCTTCAGGTTTTGTTACACCATGAACAAAAATATGGTATGCTAGAATTCTCAATACCCGATCTGCCTGATAAAGAGTAAACCGATGAAGAGTTCATTTTCTATGAAAAAAATTTGAGTGACGAGATCGACATTAAATATTTTATTCTTTCATCTATGTCTAGTTATCTAATGAAGTCTCATGAAAACATTTATGTGTATAGAATGCTTGAGAACCTCCATGATCCTTACCAGGATAGAGCTAGACAAGAATGGTTTTAGATTTACAAGGTGCTCTTTTGAGAAATCTTTGAGAGGGTGCCTTATTTGGGCCTCATGTAGTCAAGTTCATTTACTACATTGAGAACTTAGAGGTTCTAGGGTTTAAACTACCTGAAGAACTGGGAACCAACCTCATTATAGCATCAATCCCTTAGAGATTCTCCAACTTTGTTGTGAATTTTAATATGAACAAAATTGAAAAGTCTCTTCCATATCTTCTTACTCTTCTTAACCAAATATATTTGGATATAAAGCATAAAAAACCTTCCATACTTATGGTGAACTAATGGTAAGGGATAACGAAGATCATTAAGGCCAAAGCTTCTTCATGTCCTTCCAAGAAGAGGAAGATTAAGAGGAAAGAAAGGGAACAAGATGTTTTCTTTTTTCATGTGGAAAGACGGGCCACTTGAAGAAAAACTACACCCAACCAAAGAAGCAATGGGAAGCATCTGGTGCATTTATGATCAAATACAATTTATATATTTCTACAAATTTGGTATTAGATATAGCTAGTGGTGCTCACATATGTATTCAAACACAGGAACCAAGTAGATTTAGAAAGATTGACCAAGGATAGGTAGATCTTTGAGCATCCAATATAGCTAAAATTGTTGTAGTAGCTATCGGGGACTACCACCTCACATTGTCAACTAGAATGATATGGTTTTTAAAGGATTGTTATTATGTGCCTTTAGTTACCAGAAACAATTTTTTTTTTATCCGAAATTGATATATATGGATTAATTTTAAAATTTGGGAATAAATTTTTCTTCTTTAATAAAGATATAATTTGGTATGGTAATACATATTTAAATAATTTTCATTATTTGTTGGAAATGCACTGTCATGGGCGCTTTCAAATGATGTGTGATTTTTGGGTACTTAGGTGCAGCAAGTTGGATAACCAAGGTCGTCTCTCAAAGTATAAAGTAATTTAAAAAATTATTAATGTTATTTTGAAAATAAAATAAAAGATAATAAATAAAATACTTAAAAGGATGGGGGTTCCATTTATAAATGAAGAAGTATGCTGGATGAAGATTTTATTTTTTTGTTTTTATTTTTGAAATGAATTTCTATTAATAAGACACAAAAGGAATATGGTTTTTTAAAAGATTTTAGAAGGTGTAATAGATCTAACTCTGCCTATTAATTTAATTTTTAATCATTAATTTTAATTAAAATCCAAATAAATTTGATCCCCAAATTTGTTAACCTCTAAACCCTATGAGAATTAACTTTACCACAAAGATGAAGTGAATTAAACCCTAAGATAGCTTCAGAACATGCAATCACAACACCTTGATTTGATTGATTTTATAAGGATAGATTATGGTCAGTGGAAAATTAAGTCACATATCCACTCTATAAATGAGGAATAATTCAGTTTATGGATTATATTTGATCTCTACAAATTGATCTAGTGTGGTTTGGTATTACTGATTAATATCTCACTCTCACAATTCACACAATTCTCAACCTCGTATGTTTTGTGTTAATTGTTAAATTGCTTAATTAGTTTAATTTAAATTAAAAAATCAATTAATAGATCATATTTAGTGAATTACAATAGCTTATTGATTCCAAAAAAATGAATGAATAAGGTTATAGTTTGATCGATTACTAAGAAAACTACAATTCTATGGGCAGCGTAGTCATCGTAGAAACATATAGCATGTAAAATGGTTTAGAAAGGGTATAAACCAATCCAATTTCAACTCTTGATATAAAAACCAAATAGGAATATTAAATAATAATAAAATAGAAGAAAATAGAATAAATTGAAGAGGAACTAATAATTTTATTTCTAGAAATAAAATATTAACAAGTGAAGAAGAAGAAGGCTTGAATGAAGGGATATTAGCTTCAAGAGTTATCCCTCTTGAAATGCCTAGAGAAATAGAGTGAAACCATTTATCATCTTCCTTAAATCTATTAATTCACTTTCAAACCCCACAAAATGAAAAAAAACACCAATTTATAGAGTGTAGGGGAGGCTATATTTTAAGAGGTTTCAAGTGTGAATGGGGAAATTTGGCCAAATATTTTATTCCAATTTTCACCACCTATTTGATCACCAAAACATGTGAACCATCTGTCCTTATGGGATGTTGATTTGTGAGAAAATGGGTCCTCAATATTCTCTCCAACATTGGGCACAATCCAAGAATGGATGAATATGTTATGGCCTAAATACTGATATAATGTCCAATCTGGAGTGTCCAGTACACCTTTGGCTTAATGGCCCATTTACTCCAACCAAATGCACAATTTAGCATTAGTGTCCTGAATAAAAGTTAGATCCCATTAATTCAGGAACATGGTTTCAAAATTTTAAGTTCAAATAAAACAAAGAACAATATTTATGTTCAAAATATTATAGTGAATTTTAAAGTGTAAAACTGGAAATTTCATCAAATTTTCAAATGAATGAACTAATCCCTAATATTTTATAAATAAACATATTATGAAAATTTGATGAAATTATATCATTTATTATCAATAAAATATTCATGAAAATTTTGTTTTATCAACTCCCCCACACTTATCATTTTACACTCCAGGGAAAAACCTCATATCATGTATTCCAAAAAAAATTAACAAGGTATATGCATATTCATATTCCCCAATCCATAGTGACAATATAGGCAAGGTAAGATTCTCATAAAGATTCAATATTAATAAATTTTAAATTCATTGTCTCATAAGTTGTATCAAAATAAAATTAGTGAGATTAATGACACTAATCATATAAAAACTTGTCATGAGTCCACCATGCCATTAATTCTCCACATGTGTGTACCAACCATTCCAAGTTCAAATATCCACCCTTTATTCAATATATCCAGGTAAAGTAAAATAATTCTTATTATTTGGTTTAATTCACTGAAACCTTTCTCTATTCCTTTGCAATCAAATTTCAAGACCCACTCACTTAATAATTCCTTTGTAATCAACTTTTTTTTCAAAAGTTGAACTTAGAACAAATATCACACTCATCTTTCAACCCTTGTTTGATCTCCTCATGAAACTAGTTGTAATAGTTATAACAAGATCAAAGGTTGAGGAAGAGTGGGGTTTGACCTACTCAAGATACAACCCATTTTTTCAGTTTTTTTAGGGAATACAATTTTCGGATAACAGGTACACACACAAAGGTCAATTTGGTACAGTAATGAAATTGATCGGAAGAGAAAAGAATGTATGGAACAACCATTGACATAAGATGAATTATTTTACCTAACTTGGATATACCTTCAGTTGAGTAGGAAAAATTTCAAAAGTCATGTTTTCATGAATATTTGTGTGGAGAAATCAATTACATAATTTACCATGAACAAATATCACAAAAAATGGTGTCAAAATCTAAGAGGTTTTATAATGATATAAACAATCATATCATCGACAAATTCAATTTTTATAAAAATCAACCCTTTGATGAAGAAATATTTCTCATGCTTATCATTACACAAATGAGTTTTGAAAACATGCATTTTCCATATATTCAATATCTAAATGAGTATGCTACATGATATGTTTTTTTATTGATTTTTTTTGTTTCTTTTTTTTGGGTTTTTTCTTTTTTTTTGAAAATTTTAACAAAAAGCATAACAAACAACACACACAAAACACACAAATGAAAATCCTAAATAACTATCCCAAAATTCTATTCCCTCCCCCACACTTAAGATATTTTATTGTCCTCAATGTGAAATTATCAGATGATATGTGCACATCAAATGCAGAATTTTAAATAGCACAAATAATATAAAAGTGAAAGGATTAGGAATAGCCTGATATTCTCAATTGATGATGGGGTCATGCAATGTGATGAAATCAACTGCATGGGTGGGAAGTCCTTCAATGTATTTCTTAAAATGTTACCCATTAACTATAAATCTCTTTCTAGTGTCCTCTGGTGTGATCTAGAATACACCATAAATAAAGACATTAGACACAAAATAAGGACCTAACCATATGGAACGAAACTTACTGGGAATCATCTTTAGTCATGAACTTGAGATTAGGAATTTCTCTCCAACATGAAACTCCCTTTTTTAGATCATTTTGTCGTTAGATTCTTTTGATCTTTCCTTGTAGATCCTTGAGTTCTCATATAATGACAATCGAATCTCCTCAAGATCTTGAATTTTCATCTTCCTTTGAATTCTAGCTTGGTCCGAATCCATATTGTATTTCTTTATATCCTAATAAGCCCGATTTTTGAATTCTATGGGTTGAATGGATTTCCAAAAAACAATCCTAAATGGGGACATACCGATGGGGGTCTTGTATGTTATCCTATAATCCCACAACACATCATCCAAGAACGTTTTCCATTTGTTCCTATTCGGTTGCATGGTTTTATCCAAAATTTGTTTCAAATCACGATTTAAAACCTCATCCTGGACATTTTTTGGGGTGGTATGGTGTCAAAGTTTTATAATTCACCCCATACTTCCAAAAGAGGGAATCCAAATTCTGATTGCAGATGTGTGTCCCATGATCACTGATGATAGCTTTCAGTTCTCCAAACCTACAAAAAATTTCTGCCTTGACAAAGTCAACTACAATATGAGAATCATCAGTTTTGGTGGCAGTAACCTCCACCCATTTTCTCACATGATATAAAATGAAAAAAATGTACAAGAAACCAAATGAACTTGGAAAAGGACCTATAAAATCAATTCCCAAACATAAAAAATATCACAGAATTATATTGGTTGTTAGTGAATCCTGTATCTCTTAGAAATTTTCCCAGTGTGTTGGAAATGTGATCATGACTTAAAAACACACGATCATCTTGGAAATATCTAGTCCAATATAATCTAGAGTCTAAGAATTTACTAGATATTCGTTGGGGTCCAAAGTGTCCCCCATAAGAAAGTATATGACAAAAATTTAAAATAGACTCAAAATCATGATCAGGAACACACCACCTAATAACTTGTTCACTACACATGTTCCATAGGTAGGGATCACCCCACACATAAAATCTTGACTCACTCTTTATTTTTTGGAATTGATGTTTATTTAAATTTGAAGAAATTTTAGAGGCAACAAGGTAGTTAACTAAATCAGAATATCAAGGATGTGTACGTAAGATTGAATAAAGATGATCATTTGAAAAAGTGTCCCAAAGTGGTACCCAATATATGGTGTCATCCTCTAGTGTGTGAGTAATCCTACTCATGTGGTCTTCCACCAGGTTTTATGAACCCTTGTTTTCCTTTATCTCAATATCAAATTGTTGAAGGAGGAGCATCCATTAAATGAGTATAGGATTTGCATTAGGATTCTTCAATAGGTACCTCAGTGCTACATGGTATGAAAAGACCACTACTTAAGAGCCCAATAGATATGAATTGAATTTATCTAAAGAAAATATGATAGAAAGAAACTTATTTTCTGTGGCTGAACAGTTTGATTGGACTGAATCCAATTTCCTTGAATCATAGGTGCCATACTTTGTGCTAAGACAACTCCAATTGCAAAGTTCACACATAAGCTCAAATAGAATGTCCCACTGTGGGGGATGTATGATTGGTGGAGTGGTCAGACACTCCTTTATCTCCTCAAAGGAAGACCTACAAGAATCATCAAACAAAAAATCATAATCCTTTTGAAGTAATTGTGACATAGGAAGAGAATCCTAACTAAAATATTTGATGAAACACCAGTAAAATCCTGAATTCCCTAGGAAAGATCTAACATCACACACACATGAAGGATAGGGTAAGGATGAAATATTATATACCTTATATCTGTGAACCTCCACCCCATGTTTTGACATGACATGTCCTAATACAATTCCATGCTCTACCACGAAATGACACTTTTCAAAGTTTAAGACCAGATTATTATCAATAAAGTGATTTAACAACTTTCCCAAACTAATTTTACAATCATCAATTGAATATCCATACACTTTAAAATCATCCATAAATACCTTCACACATGTATCAATGAAATCTAAAAAAAACTCACCATGCATCTCTGGTAGGTACCTGGGGAATTGCATAGTCCAAATGTAATCTTTCGCTAGGAAAAGTTTTTGAATATAAAAGTGAATATTGTCTTCTCTGGATGTTCAATAACTATAGGAACCTGTAAATATCCAGAAAATCCATCCAATAAACGATAGTCTGTTTTCCTAGTTAGTATCTTAAGCATTTGATTAATAAATGGTATGGGATTGAGAGTTGATTGATTTAGTTTCCTATAACAAATAAAAACATGCCAAATTTTTTGCACCCTCATTATAAATACCTCTTCTTTCTCATTTTTATCAATAGTAATACCACATTTCTTATGAACAATCTGAATAGGACTCACCCATTTGGAATATGAAATGGGATAAATTATACTCACCTCGAGCAATTTTTTAACTCCTTTTTTAACAACATCCATGAGATTTGGATTTGGTCTCCTTGGTGTATGCCTAACCAATTTATCCCATCCTCCAAAAGAAACCTATGCATGAAAATGGATGGGATAATACTTGATATGTTGACCATGATCCACCCGATTTCCTTGATGTTCTCCCTCAAAAGATTCAAAAGTTTTTCTTCATGCTCAAAAGGGAGATTGTTAATAATGATAACAGGTAATTTCTCACTACTAAAAAAGTATGATTATTTGAGATTTGGTGGAAATGGATTCAGTTCCAATGAAGGGGGGTGATGTATGGATAGAGACATTGAAGGAACTGAAATATGTATACAATGATCATCAGTACCAGAATAAACATCATCAAAATTAAAGAATAATTCATCAAAACCCTCAGCATACTCAACAACCATGTCATAATTAAAGTGAACATGATCTAAATAAAAATATGAATCTTTTTTAAAATCAAATATAAGAGAGGTTTGTGCATTAAAAATATGTTTGGAAGTGCTCTTAGACATAAAAATAGAACCAATTCTCCTAATATCTCTAAGAATAGTACAATCAAATTCCATGGGGTTTTTACTTGGTTGTTCAAAATGGGAGATAAAAAAATAAGAATGGTCTTATGATGGGTAATTCATGGAGTCTATAACATTAAATATCACAACTTCATCTCTAAAATCCATGGAAAGTTTACCCTCATAGACATTTATGATTGTTTTTTTAGTTTTTAGGAAGGTCCTACCTAAGATAATGGGAGCACAAGAATTTACTTAACATTCCTCCATGTTAAGAACATAGAAATCTACTAGATCATATCTTTTAATCGAGCAAGTACATCCTCAAGGACTCGCACATGATATGTTTTAGCTATATTTTTTAACTACTCCACTACTCTAGCTAGACTCAACTCACCAACCTATATAGAGGAATATAGAGTGAGGCATCACATTTATGGAAGCACCCAAATCACATAAAGCATCCGAAAATTGTAACCCTCCTATGGTTCATGGTATAGTGAATATCCCTGGACCCTTGCACTTTGTTGGCATTGCTTGAGTTGGTGTAATTAGTGCCAACACATTCCTTCCAATATTGATCCTCTCATTTCCCTTGAGACCCCTTCTATTGGTATAATGTTCTTTTAAGAATTTAACATACATTGACATTTGCTTAATGGATTCAAGTAGTGGGATGTTCATCTCAACAGGTTTGAATGTGTCCAAAACCTCTCTTTTTTTCATTTCCTCTTTAGCCATATTTTTGGTTTCAACAACTTTATTTGGAAAAGGAAGGGGTTTAGAAAGAACATCATCAATATTTTTCTTACCTTTATACATCACCTTGGGTTTCTCAATAGTTTTTTTTAAATGGGGATTCTCTAGATTTGAGGTGAATCACGGTGGAACAGTATGTGCATATGTATTAGTTGTTGGATTCCCACTTCTCAATGTGATGGCACTAACATTTCTCTTTGGATTTGGAGTTGGTTGGGAAGGAATATTTCTAGAGTTATTACTTACCAGTTCACAGAGGGTTATGGAAATATGTCTCATTTGTGTCTTCAAATACCTCAAATTAGAACCATGTCTCTTTAGCTCATTCTATTGATTAAGAACAATTTTCTTCAAAAGATCATTACTATTAGAATCTACCTTTGGTTGATAATTTGCTTATTATTGACCTGTTAATGCTTGAGCATCAAATCACCTTTGTGGTTGTTGTAAACCCTGTTGGTAAGGCATAGGGTGATGGATGTTTTGTTGAAAAGGGGTCCTTTGTTGGTTTCCATAGCCATAAATCATGTCTAATTGATCCTTCCACCCTTAGTAATATATTGGAGAAAATGAATAATATTTCTTCTGGGGATGTGGTTATTATTGCTGCTGATATAGTCTCCTAGAAAATACCATCAAACAATTTTTAATCTATTGTAGTTGGGTTGTTTCTGATATTTTCACCGAGGTGTGTTCCATTATGCCGCGATGTGATTGATTTTACCTCACATTCTCTCTTTCCAAAAGCGGTATCCATTTATTATTCAGGGAAATTTTCTCCTTGATCGAAATGTGATGATGAGATGTTGGTTCCTCCTTCTGTGGATTTCTCCTCAGAATTGGTCACCTTGTCCATGTATCCCTTATATATTAAGATTTAGTTCATGAAACTCTTCCCAGTGATATATCATTGTGGACTCCAGTTATTTACACTGCTTCTATCAGGACATTCCAAGGGGTCAAGTCAGGACAGCAACCTTCGGTCAGGGGAGTAGTCACGTTAGACACCAATGGCGTGTCTGGATGCTAAAACACTAGTATACATGGATTTGTTCCCCTTATGAAATAGATTATCTAGGGCATGGAAGATCAAGGAATCCCACATTGAATGTGGGGAATTATATTCCACAGGAATGTCCCTGAGGTTTTCCTCATCTTACCATGTTTAACATGGGGTATGCTGTGAGTTTAACAGCTAAAGGAGATGGATTAAACTAATCAGAACACCGATGGGAGTGGATCAGATTGGTACATCCCTAAGAGGGATCACCTTTAAGGTATATCATAAGGAAGGATCATAATTCCAAATAAGAGTGGACCCAGGGTGGTGTGTCCCACAAAAGGAAGATTTCACATAGGGAAAGCTAATATAAACACCACTGAGGGCGGATTAGGGAGAGTTCACCCCAGAAATGGGGACACCAAGATTTAACATTTTATGGGATATAACCTTAGGGAGGCTTCCTACGTAACCTTTTTAGGAGATAGGGATCAAAACCCACATTGTTTGAATGGGTGAGGCTTGAAATCTAGGTGTACCAAAAGGACCAATACCTAGAGACATGTTGGGGCTTACACATTGATAGCAGCCCATCACAAGAGGAGAACTCTTTGTTGGATGATTATGGATTGTGTAGGGCTTATGCATGGTTAGATTCCCAGGTGCTACAAGGTGTGGAAATGGGTAGGATTACATGATCTCACTAAGATGTGGAATCCTGAGTAAGAATCAAGATGGATGATTAATGGTTTGGTGAAGTGGATGGGAGGAATGGGGTGGAATCGACGTGAAGATGACAATGATGTTGGGATCGAACCTCATAGAGGCTTCCTACATATCCCCGTGGAGGGGAATCAAAGTCCATGTAGTTTAGTGGGGCGATGAGACACCTGAGGAGGTGGCCTGTGAGAATGGAAGCATAAATGGGACCTGAAGGACTTAGAACCCCAGTTTAAGGCATGACCTTCCCAAAACACAAAGTCTTAAGGGAGAGACCATGATGAGACATGGGTGATTGGCTTGAGCATAGAGGAGGATTATTACATATCCCTATGGTGGGGAATCAATGTTCATGTATTTCAGTATGGGGTATATAATTGGGGTGTGCATAAAGTAAAATGACCTAGAGACATGATGGGGATTAAGCATGGTTAGCAGCCCATCTATTGGTGCCAAAATATGTGCAGAGGAAAAGGATGCAAAGAGAAAACCAATTTCAAAGAGGATTCCTCATGAATCCCATTCATGGATCCCCTAAGCATCATGGTATTCACGGAGCCCATCAAAACTGTGGTTAGTGCGAATCCAAATCCCCTTATGTGGTCACTACAAAGAAAAGTGGTGGGAGGTTCCAAAATTACGATGTAATTGACCAAAATATTCTTATCGTGGAGGGAACCAGATCAACCTCCATGATCCTTTGGAACTTGACAAAAGCCTTCATGAGCATCATAAAGGGAACCAAATAGAACTTCGCACCGAGGAGGGGATGATGGTTGGATTCGTAGTTATGAAAAATTTGACACAATCTGTGGCCAATCACAGAGCACCATGTGGCTTCGCACTGAGCTTTCCTTGCTTCGCGCTGCCCTCACCTATAAATACCAGGCTCCCCTCAAGCCCAAAGGAAGAATACCCCAACTTTTCTCCTTCTCATCTCTCAAATCGCAAAGAAACTTCTGCTCAGTGAAACCTTGAAAAAATTGTCTCTTTAAGATACTTGAGCTCTACGAAGCACCTTTTTCTTAGCTCAAATACAACCCCTCTTCATGTAGGGAGGCCCTTAATGAAACCCACGGGCCATCGCAAAGGAAGGATATTCTCAAGGGGACTCTTGTCTTCTTAAATCACCCATGCTTTGTGAAGTACCCTCCATGCACATGTGAACCATATTCTAAGGTAGGATCATTGTACTTTGCGAATCACATTTCTTTACAGTGTTATGCTTCACACAATACCCTTGCTTCGTGAAGCCCTACTTCTTGAAATCCTTTCTACTTCACGAAGAAACCTTCATATTCATTCATACCCTATTCCTAGGCTACACCACCCCACATCACAAAGCATACCCCTTCATGAAGTACCTCCACTATTTAGAGCACCAGAGCATCACAAGGTCCTTCCTTATGAATTCATTTGCTTCACAAATCCTTATCCCGTACTACCCTCTAGGTTTTTATGAAGTGAATTCAAGGTCCCTTGGGCGGTGATACACATTGCATTACTGAGCCTCGTGATTCTTCACATAGTCATGATAACGGCTAGTGCTTCTTCTCATAGCCACACTAATGTGATCCCCTAAATGGATCACTCCATATCACCGCCTCACCATGACATTGCTAATGGATTCCATTTCCTAAGGGTGGGTGGGTGTCAATCATGTAAGTCCTAGGGGTGTGGAGTGAACCCTCCTCATCCGAGCTACTTGAAGTTTAACTGACAAGCACCATCATCATCCGTACAGATGTTAAACTATAGCCTCTCCCCATGAAATTTATGCGGGGTTACCCTTCTCGGACATTCTCTATGCTCACTCCTCTCCACGAGAGTGAGATATTCCTCACATGGAATGAGATCCTCTTTGATGGAACATCATCTGTCCATGGGGAAGGGAAACCATCTTGGAATAAGCCCCTAACCTTTATTTTTAGAGATAAAATCCATAATCCTCCTCTCTTCTTCTATGCCAAATACTAGAGGAGAGATGGGAACCAGGACTTTCGTTACCCCATCCCTCTTCCTATGGTATTTGTCACTATCATGCCCCCATCATGGAATAAGTCCCAATATCCATCTACCTGGGATTCTAACCATGCATAATCCCACGTTTCCTCTTTGGTCCACTAAACACGTGTAATCCCCACTTCAGTCCCCGTGTATGCACCTTTCACGATGTGATCTTTAGTTCTTTGCTACCTCTTGCTTACCAAACTAAGCATGAATCACATGGGCTTAGAGTAAGCATTGACCATGAAATATTTCTTGGGTTTCCTTAGAGCGTAAACCCCAAGATCCTTTCCAAACTACGTGGACTTTTATCCTTGACCTTTCTGAGAAAGGTACGTAGGAATCCTCCCTAATGTTCAAGCCCAACACCCATTGGTCTTGACCAGTTCACGTCGATCCACCTTCATCCCACATGTCGTTAAATAATATTCCCAATTCTGAACTATGTGGACTTTGATCCTTTCCCCTATCTGTGAAAAATATGTAGGAAGACTCCCTGAGGTTCAATCCCAACACCCATTGGTCCCAACCACTTCACGTCAGTTCACCCAGACCGGCATGACGTTAAATTGTACGCCCCCTTTTCATCCAGCATGATGCTAAACTGTATAGCTTAGAAATATGTGGGTTTTGATCCCTATATCTTAGATAGGGTACTTAGAAAGCCTCCTTGAGGTTCAACCCCAACCAACAGTTAACCATTGCAATCCCAACTAGTGGTAAGCCACTATAGACCCCATCCAATGGTAAGCCATTGAATCCCCATCCAGTGGTAAGCCGTTGTACCCACAACTAGTGGTAAGCCGTTGATTTCCCCTTTACTGGGACCCACATCTCCAATCCTCCCCCCGTGCATTAGACCAACCCGGGACTCTAACCACACATAACCCCAAATATGTCATCAGGACACTGTCCTTTGTGCACACACCAATTCCATGCCCCATCCTGAAATACATGGACCTTGATTCCCTACCATGGAGATACGTAGGAAGCCTCCTTGAGGCCCAATCCCATCAACCATGCCTCATCTTGGCCTCTACCTTGAGCCTTTATGTTTTAGGAAGGTCATTCCATAACCCATAAGTTCTACTTCCTTTGGGTCCCATCCAAGCATCCATTCTCACGAGCCACATCCTCACGTGCCCCATCGTCCCACCGAACTACACAGACATTGATTCCCTGCCAAATGGATACATAGGAAGCCTCTCTGAGGCTCAATCCCAACATCACTATTGTCTTCATGTCAGTTCCATCTCATTATCCATCCACTTATCTCAACCATCCATATCCATCTTGATTCTTACCTAGGCCTCCACATCCCGGTGAGATCATGTCACCCCTTTCTCACTGCTACTATTAGCTATCAGGTATCCAACCATGCATAAACCCCGCAATACCCATATTTATCCACTAAAGAGCGTCTCTCTTGCGATGGGCCTCAAGCCATGCGTAAGACCAAACATCATCTTCTGATTTTTGTCCTCTGCACACACCCCAATTTATTACCCCTTCGAACTACATGAGCTTTGATCCCTAACTCTCAAGATAGGGTACGTAGGAAACCTCCTTGATGTTCAATCCAAACCAATGGCCAACTATAGAGTCCCCTTTATAGGGAACCAAGAATCCTTGAATCCATATTCATTAGACGTTTTGATCTATCCATTTAGTAGGACTCTCAGGTGCTCCCTCCTGGTGTTGCACTCATATGATCCACTCATATCAGTGTTCCAATCAGTCTGATTCATCTCCGTTAGATGTTAAACTCGTGACATACCATGCGACGAACATGGAAAGATGATGAAATCCTCAAAGACATGTCCATGGTATATAATCTCCAGCACTCAATGTGGTATTCCTTGGGCTTCTATGCCCTCGAGAAGCCCTATTATAAGGGGAAGAAACCCAAACACACTAGTGTTACAACATCCATACATGCCAGCGATGTCCAACATGACTACTCCCCCGACTAAAGGTTACTAACCTATCAAGACCCCTTGGAATTTATATGCAAAAGAATCATAATTAACCAAATTCCACAAAGATATGGCACCGATAATGAGATTCACGAACACCGAATCAAATCTTTAAGGGATACCTGGACTAGGTGATGAGTTCCGAGGAGGAATCTGTGGAAGGAGAAACTGACATCCCATCATCCCATTTCAATCAAGGAGAAAACATCCCTAAATAAGCGAGAGATGTTACCTGCCTTTGGAAAGCAGGAATGCAGGGAAAAATCAGCGCATCCTCCATGGACGGATGCCCGCCCCGGTGAAAGAATCAGAAACCTAAATGGTGAATATGATGTGTAGTTATTCTCATTAATGTGGATATTAGTAGAGTTTGAGACATAAATGGATTAGAGTGTCACTATATCCATGTATCTGGCTCTAGGTACCACCAAGAAAATAGTGGATCTAGCGTGAAACTCACTAAAAATTGGGGCAACTGAATGTTGGACCTCTCAGTCTGTGATGATGTCAATGTGAATCCTTCTTACCAACCATGGAAGACAGAGTGGCACTGGGGAACTGGATGTCAATTTCCTTCTCTCAGCGCTAATGGTTGAATTTCCCTACTTTGTAGGACCCAAAATGCTATGATAGGAAACCGATCACCGCCCACCCACCGACACAGGGGCAGGGGATACATCAACTCGGAAGTCCCACGTGACCTACTCACTTCCACAGAAGTCTCAACATCCACAGCTACTGTGAGACCATGCCCCATTTCACAATCTAAAATCATTCATAGATATGTGATTAATGACCTTGTTTGATGATACGAGGAGGGAGGGATCATCCTGACCCGGGATATGGACTGAAAAGACTTAGAGGCTTCTGCACCTCACTGTCACCCTCACAAGGTCCGCACAGGGTGCCACTGCTCCCCACTTCGACCTACAATAGTTTCGGGGGCATCTCCCCCAAAACTATTTGACAACTCCATACCCTATGCCAATGAGGTGAGGGATGTCTGGGCCAGTCCAGCTGTAATCCCATCCCAGGTACCACCAAGGAGGGCTCCGGCTAGGCCGCGTCAGCACCACCACCCAACCCCACAGGTTGAGGAGTAGGTGAGTTATGCACCTGCCCCAGTCCAATTAACCCAACACTAGCGTCAGGTGCAAGCTGAAGAGGCCGCCCTCCAGGGGGAGTCATTATCAATGGATCCCATGGACCGTACCACCGACAATGCATACCATCATTATCCCATTCATACTGAGTAGGGGAATCTATATTCTCATCCTAGATCGAGGCCCCAACCGCCCCACGGGCATGTTGGGATGACTCTTCTGGTCACCGACATAGGTGGTGTCCATTGAGGGCCGACCCACGGTGTCTACATCCAGTATGGATTTCCTCCCCGTGCCACCAACAATGAGAGTGAAAGTCCATCCCACACCCAAGCATGGCGTGGGGTTCCTCCCCATGCCACTGTGAGCCCAAGAGAAGGCCTTCCCCACTGCGTTGACATCCAGTATAGAGGTTTTCCTCACACCTGCAATACCAGGTATGGAGTCGTTCCTCCTATTGTAGGTTGTCGATGCAAAGATCCTCCCTGCTCGGTCAACAATCAGTATAGGTGTCTTCACCATGATCTTATCACAACTGAAAAAGGCCTTCTTCATCCAGACAATAAAATAAGATGAGGCCTGCCTCGCGGCATTTTCACCCAACAAGAAGGTCATACTCATGTTTAGCTCGACCAGTACGAAGGCCCTCCTCGTACCTTCACTGTTAAGGGGAACAAGCATGGAGGCACTTCCCATGATCCCACCAGCTCCAGTAGAGATCCTACCCACTCCAGCACTTCCTATAGATATTCCCATCATGTGTCAACCAATGGAAATGGAGGTACTACCTATGTTCCTGTGAAATTTCTCTAAGTGCTCCTCGCACTCCGAGTCACTCAGGAAGAAGTCCTCTCCACCTCATCATCGGTTCGGCTGATGGTCCTCCTTGAGTCAAAAATATACCCTATCCCGAAGAGCCATTCCAGGGTAGAAGGGCAGGTCATCGATTCCATAAAAAGAATACCAAGACATTTTATATCGATATTAAGCTCGTCTTCTTCTCAGATTCTGAGGCATAATGTGATTCGACAATGGAACCCTCACCTCAATCCTCTATGTCGAGGGCTTGGGAAAGAATGAGGCATATAAGATACATACTTAAATAATTTGAGGTCCACTAAATTCTCATATCCCTACATAGATACATCTAGGAGGAGGAATATTTGGCCTCTTTATAGTGTTTGGCCATGAAATCTTTCTTAACATCAATGGGGTCATTCTCTACCTCAACTAGAGATCACATAGAGTTATTCTGGTGAATGATAAAGGATGAAAAACATCATGGCCCACCATTAGTAACCACAACCCCTACATTGGAAACTGTGGTCACCATCCTGTATTACTGGGATGTGGTGGCCAAATCATTGCATTCATCAAAGGACAACCCATGATGTGGTGACTTGTCATCCTGTTCTCTGTATTATCCACCAGCCAGTCTACCGTCTCAGTGATCTGCTTCAGTGCCACTACTAGTTCCCCAACCACCCCCATTCAATGAATGGGGAAACCAAGGGCTAGATTCTATGTCTAACCGGAGAATATTGTGGGATATCATTGTAGTAGACCATTTCCCAGAGTTGTTCTGGCCAATTGCGACTGCAAACTTTAGTGCATCATAATTGCTTACCCAGGAGGAAGTTGCATGTTTCCACCAAAACCTATGAGAGATGCACTTCCGTCTCCATTACAAGTGATTGGATTACCCCATGATTCAAGAACACTTTTAAGATATTGGCTAACAATTCGATATGGTTTACATGGTTGCGCTCCCTGTGTCCCATCGCCCTGAGTCGCCCAGTCACCATTGGACCCTACAACAATGATGCATCTAGAGCTTTAAAGTGCTCCATAAGATTATCAAGGAGCCTTCCCCTATGTTTAGATCCATGGTTGGGGTAGTATGATTCCCTTAATTTTAGTTCTATCGGGTTCCAACCGAACTTGCTAAGAGATATTGAGGATATTACTTTAGGAAGAGTCACAGTTAACATGAACGACCTACCAGGGGAGATAACGAGCTAGATATCCTTGGAGAGAACTTACCCTCGAGGGAGTGACACACCTATTGGATCCATTTGTAAGGATCACTCACCAGAAAAGAAATTTAATGGGTCTTCCTATACATACTGAGTCATTAACCCTTGGATAGAATCCTAATAAGGGAAAAGAGCATCTTGGGGCCGTAAAACCCGCTGACCAGTATAGATCAGTTCAGAAGATGGAAGATGATCCCGAAATAACCAAACTTCACCAACAGCTCATAGAGTATTAGATGATGGTTGATGACCTCCTTACGGAATGTGCTGCGGTGAAGCGACCAGACTACGATGATCCTTGACCAGGGCAGCAGGGGTAGATACAACTTCCCCCTAGTGAGTTGCCTCTGGGTGACCCCAACCATCCAGCCCACATAGACAGGATAGAGGATGAAGCTTATGGTAAGAGGGCATGATACGCCTCCCCAAATCCACTGGATCGACATGATAATCTTTGAGACCCAGCTCAGGTACCCCCAGCCGCTCCACAGGTCATCCCACCAGCCACTGGGCCTGCCTATCATGTTGAAGAACCTTCCAATGCACTGGTGGTAGGGACACACATCAAGACAGAAATCCCCACCTAGATGATCTGATGTAGACACTTATTGCTCACCTCAAGGAATTGTAAGCTCAACAGGTGGAAATTATGCCTGATGGAAATCCATATCCAGCATGGGTGGATGATATTCCAGCACCCCCGGGTTTCAGAAATCCCACCTTCTCCCCCTTTAATGGGATGGGTGACCCGCTGCAACATATGGACCACTTCATCTCAAGGTGTGGACCCATGCTGGGAACTCCAGTGCAGCAAGAGGCCACCAAACATCGGTTTTTCTTACAAAAATTGGAAGCTCCTGCATTTTCCTGGTCAAGCCAACTACCCATTGGGCCAGTAGCCAGTTAAGAAGATCTTATTAGGCAATTTATTTATTAGTTTAGCTCTACCACCTAGAATATGAGTATTGAAGACATATTTAAGTGTAAGAAGGGGCCTGGCGAGCACGTCGTGAAATTTTTCTCCCGGTGGAAAGGCCTTATCTATTCCCTGAACATGTCTCTAAACCAGGAATAATTGTTGAAAATGTGTATAGGGAATGTCAAAACTGAGATGGTCCCCTCTCTTATCACCCAAAATATCCTCAAGGGATTCCAGTATTTCTCTGATAAGGCCTAGTGTCTAGAGGAGGCCTTACATGAGGCACGTCTGTTGCCTCCTGTAGTTCCCATGAGAAGGGCTTCCAAGGCCGAGCCTACCATAGTAGAACAGATAGAGGCCCCCATGAAGCTAGAGTTATTACTGTTGGATCCACCTCCACAACCTCACAGAGGTCCACCACCTAAGGCTTAGCCTCCATCCCATCAGTGACCACCCTAGAACTGGCAGGGACCCCCACGTAACGCGCCACCGCAACCCAGGTGAGATAACTAGGTTCCGCCTCCCCGGTCTCCTCCTCCAGCCCCTCTTCAGGGATAGGCTCCCATATCACCCTTCCTAGATAGAAGGAATCAGACCCACTCATTCAATGAGTCTTAGGTCCCTAGTTATTTCTAAAGTTCCTTGAAACATGGACTCTTATGATTTCTGGAATATAGGAGGTCTGAGGAGGGAGATCTCACTAATCACCCTAATTACTACCCCTATCACTGGATCCTAGGGAACACCCTCAAATAGTGATATGTGTTTAAAGAATATCTTCAAGACCTAGTTGATAACAACATAGATAGGTTAGACCCAGCTCCGGTATAGGTGGTATGTGTATTTGTATATCCTGACAGCGATAGTGGCAGCGAAGGTGAGTGACAATAGGTTTCTAACTACAGATCTCAAAAATGTGATGAATGGATGGATCATAAGGTAGTCACCTGTTCCCATGGTATTATCCATGAATGTTTGAATTTTCATGATCCCTCTGAATCTACCACATCTACCACATCCACTACTTATGTGTCGGCATCCCAAACCTTCCTCCTCCCAGAAGGGCCAACGTCGACCGCGCAAGGGAAAACAATGTCCCCCCACCGATTCCATCATCATCCCATACTCTTGGAAATTTCATGACCCCAGATATAAAGATTACCCCTAGGATCCATCTAGTGGCGGAGGACTCTTCAAGTGACAGCTATGGTTATGATTCAGTTAACACTGTGGAATTGGTAAACCCCTAGATGATTCCTGAAGAAAAGGAGCACCAAAATGATCCTCCCAACATCCCCAGGCATCTCCAAGGTTGATGGGGCCGTGGTTATGTGATTCATCATAATCACTCGATCAGAACATCCAGTCAAGCTGTGCATGCTACCAAAACCAAAAAATAGACCCAACATAGATCTCAGCACACACATTCTTCTCATCTAATTTTACCAGGTTCACATTCACTGTTGTTTGTGCTACTTGATCAGAAGGAATTTCCTTGACTGAACCATGACAATATATGTTTTTTTATGGGCCGAACTCAATCATTTAGACCCCATCCAATAGTACCTCCACAAGTTTCAGCTAGCGAGCAGCATAACATTCCCAGCACCAGTCAGCTGCCAGTTCAACTAGAAGGGCCCGTCATACCACCTACCACATAACAACCTCTTGTAAGCAAAAGTTCAGGATTGGCACTGATGTATGATGTTCTTAAGAATCATTCCTGCATTCTTGAAAGGGTCTCTGTCATCAAGGCACTTCGACTATCGACGTATATGCGTGAAGTCCTTACCGAGGCTTAAAGAAGTCACCTCTAGTTTCAGACGGAGGTATCAGCTGTAGAAGCCTTCCACGCTGAGGAAGCTGAGCATGTAGAGTGTCAGGATATCATATATTTATCTGTATAAAATAAAGGGTCTCCCATACAAGGGAACATCCTCCCACTATACATCACCGACCACTTCAATAGTGTGGAGGTTTGTCACTATATTTTTGACATAGGTTTTGGGATCAACCTTATCCTAGAACTAATACTCCATAATATGGGGATGTATGAGGATGATCTGAGCCCCTCTAAACTGAAGATTCAAGGTTATGAAAGGATGGAAAAGATTCTAGTCAGCAAGATATGTCTGAAGACCCAGTTCGGGGGCCTAGTTTCTAGCACTGTGTTCATGGTTGTCTCGCAGGATACTGCCTACAATGCGTTGATGGGTAGGCCATGGCTCCACCTACATGAATTAGTCCCTTCTTCATATCACTAGTGCATGAAGTACTCCCTTAATGGTCGATTAGGAATACTCCAAGGTGATGCGTCTCCCTTTCCCTCTTATGAAGCCTGCTACTTGGATACTGATTATTATAAGATCAAGGAAAAGCAGATTCAGGCTAGTGAGGTTGAACCTGTTACGACTATGACTGACCCATGGACATGCCTAGATGATGCCTATATATTCTTGATCAATTGATTGGAGGCCACGAATCTAGATTTGGGGTAATGTTTTGTCATCTCTAGAACGATGGGGAACCATATTCCTAAGTGAAATCTATGTCAGAAGATCCCCTCTTATTCTTATACAAATCAGGCATGGGTGATCCCAAAGCCCCCTACTCCCATATGGTATCGAGATGTCCACACCATAGAAATGAAAATATGGAATAATTTCTTGTTTTGCTGGGCCGAGATAAACCATCTCAATCTAACACACCTCTATTTATTTGATAATCAAGGATGGCCCCTTGGGCTGAAGGCCAGATGGGATCAGGTCATCAGCTTTCATCACTATGGTTTTGGAAAAATAGGATTCCCCCAATGCAGTGTCCACTACCACTCATCCAAGAACCAGTGGCCCATCTAGATATGTTGAATCAGAATAATCACCTCCTACCAGGGACCCCTCCTCCACAAATGAAGAAGAAGATTTGGAAGTTGCTTCTCCTGCCTTCGAAGAGGGTGTTTCCACCATGGTCGATGAATTGGTACAAGTGAACCTTGGTAGCAAGATGGATCTGAAACCCATATTGACTAGTGAAACTATGCCTATCAAAGAGAAATAGTGATATGTGGACTTCTTAAAGTATCACCATGATGTATTTTCCTCGAGTTATGAAGTGATGCCAGGACTAGATCCTGAGGTCACCGTCCACCGCTTCAGTATTCCAAAAAATAATTGCGGGTTCAAACTGCCTCTTAAAAAGATGCACCTTTCTCATGGTTCCATGGTTGAGTCTTATTTTGATAATCTAATCAGATCAAACTTTAACAAATAGGTCCAATATCCCAGATAGTTAGCCAAAATCGTGCCTATCAGGAAAAAGAATGGACAAATCAGAGTCTACATTGAATTTAGTTATCTCAATTGTCACTATCTAAAGGATGATTTTCTCCTTCCCAAGAAAGAACTATTGATTGATGCCACCTCTAGGTTCAAGACCTCTATTTCATGGATGGGTATTCCAGGTATAACCAAATTCGAATGGCCTTCGAGGATGAAGATTCTATGACCTTTAGGGCACCACAAGGTACTTTTTTCTAATAGTTAATGCCCTTCGTTCTAAAGAATTTAGGTTCCACCTATCAGCATGGAATGAATCACATATTTATGCTAATCCTCAGGAAATTGGTGGAATTCTATGTTGATGATATAGTGATCAAATATCACCAGTGCCAGGACCATCTCAAAGATCCTGAGAAAGTGTTCGAATTCCTCCGATCTCGCCACCTAAAGATGAACCCCTTGACATGTGCTTTCTGGGTCACCTCAAGAAAGTTTCTCAGCTTCATTGTCAGATATAGAGGAATTGAGATCAATCCAAAGAAGATCAAGGCCCTCATCCAGATGTCTCCCCCAAGCAAAAACCAAGAGCTTCAAGGCTTTCAAAGCCACTTAGCCTATATATGCCGATATATTGCGAATATGACTGGAAAGCATAAGACCTTTTACTGACTCATAAAGAAGGGTGTCGATTATCATTGGGATGAGGCATGTCAGACTACTTTTGAGGAAATCAAGTAGCACCTTTCACGACCTTTGGTTTTGATGCCACCTATTTCTGGAAAGCTAGTGGTCCTTTACATGACCACTCTAGAGCGAAATATCTGCACCATTATCACCTAGAAAAACAACGAAGGGATAGAGAATATTCTATACTATATTAGCTACATTCTTCTCGATATAGAGACTAGATATTACTCTATCATGAAGAGATGCCTTGAGCTAGTATTCACAGTGTAGAAATTGTGACACTACCTCTAGTGTCATGAGATACAACTAGTGTCCCAAGTGGATATGTTGAAGTAAATTATGAACTGCCCTATGTTGACAGGTCATCTAGCTCGGTGGGTAGTGATATTGTAGCAATTCGAGATCAGGTTTGTCTCCTAAAAGGACATCAAGGGATAGGCGCTGGTATAATTCCTTGCTGCCCATCCATCTTCTATGGGCTAATCCCTGGATCTTGATTTTCTGGATGAGGCCATCTTCTCGGTTGACCAAGATGTCCTGTATTGGAAAATTCACTTTGACAGTGCCTCTTGAAGTCCTACTGGTAGAAGACTCAATGATTCTGGGTTCAAAATGGTGGTCTTGGTATCGTCTTCATCACACCAGCACTAGCTATTCTTCTATATTCATTCCTGTTGTGAGAAAGTTGTACGAACAACAAGGCTCTCATCACTAGTCTTGAGCTATCCCTTGAGATTGACATTCCCCACTTTCATGTAAAAGGAGACTCCAAACTAGTCATCAAGTAGATCAATGGTGAATATGTAAACAAAAAGTTGTGGCTCGTACCACTGTTAGAACATAACCTCCAGTTGATGGCCTAGTTCCCATCTCGGCCGGAAGGTACTCATGTCCCATGGTCCCAGAACGGTTGGGTTGATGCCTTGGCCAACTTGGATTCATATATTGCAGAACCTGACAAGGATGATTTGATTATTCATGTGGAACACTAGAGAGTCATCACTCACATCGCTCTGGATGATGATGGCATCCCGTAGGTAAGCCACCTTACTGCCGGTGCCTCTACGTTAGGACCCATGGTCCCCCTCCCATAGCCTTAGAGATGACTCCCAATTGGAGGACCCCCTTTATCGAGTATCTCTAGCATGAAAATCTCCCGACAGACCAAGAATAGCATGAGAGGATATAATATCATGCATTTTAGTTCACACTCTAGGGTGGTCATGGTCTTGAGAAGATCCTCTACAAACGTGGGTTTGATGTAGTTCTCCATCATTTCATTTAGGGGGGGTGAGATTTCTTAGGTCATGTAGGAGGTTGATGCTAGTTCCTTCAGGGATCATCTGACCGGGCTGAAACTATCTCACCAGATATGGAGGTTGGGGTATTTTTGGCCCTCCATGATCCATGACTGTATCGAGTTTTCCAATAGGTTCTATGCATGCCAAATCAATGCTAATTTTGTGTATCGTCTAGAAGAACCTATCCACACTACTGATTACTCATGGACCTTTGCAGTCTAGGGACTCGATGTTGTGGGACCCTATCCACTGGTGAATAGGTCACTAGTGTATGTTCTTCCTGATGGCTATGGATTTCTTTTCTAAGTGGACAGAGGAAATTCCTATCAAGGAGATAAAGTCCCATTATATCGTTGACTTTGTCAACTCCAATATCATCTACTGGTTTGGAGTCCCTCACGCTATCTTCACTGATAATGGAACCAACTTCCGGGCGGCTGTGCTGAAGAAGTTGTACACCAAGTACAACATACATTCTAACCATACCTCCAGCTATCACGTGAAAGAAAATGGGAAGATCGGGGCATTCAAAAAAACCTCTCTAAAATTTTGCAGAAGATAGTTGGTCAGAATAAGAAGAGTTGGCCAGATAAACTCTCCAATGCTCTCTGGGCCTATCAGACAACAACCCACAATTCCACTCAGGTGATCCCATATTCCCTAGTGTATGGAATGGAGGTAGTCCTGCAAATTGAGATTCATTTTACTTTATTGCGCATAGTGGTCTACAGTCAACAGACACCAGAAAAGGTGGAAATAATCCTTCTGGATGAACTGGAAGCGTTTGATGAGAACAGGCTTTGTACCCTGCACAATCTGGAGAGGCATCAGAACAAGATAGCCAGAGCTTTTAACAAGAATGTTCACCTCTGCTCTTTCTTACAAGGTGATATGGTGTTGGCCCTAAGAACACCAATGATACCTAGTATGAAACCACCCAAATTGGATCCAAAATGGGAAGGACCTTACATCCTTTTCATGGTTTACCAAAATGGCGCATTCTCCCTAGTTACCAAGGATGGTAAGTGTATAAATCCACCCACTAAATGCCAAATTCATCAAGAAGTAATTTTCCTGAGTAATATATGGTCCTACATGACCTTAAACTGTTACTTACTGCATGACATTCAACTTCTTGGTCATACCACATGATGATAAACTGCAAAATGGTCTGAGCTCTATGACCATAAACTAAGATCTATCTGGTCCTACATGACAAAAAACTATGATTTCGTTATTTCATGACATAAAAATGTGTGATTCTTTCAAGATAAAGTACATAAAACTACTCAGTAGCTATCCTAGATGACATTAAACTATATATCATCATGTAGGATGTTAAACTGTATCTGGTCCCACATGACCTTAAACTGTCTCATCCATGCTTCATGACATTAAACTATAGAGAATTTTCAATAACTATGTATGGATTGATTCCCATCCACATGGGATACGTAGGAACACTCTGATGCTTTTTCTTAGAGTCCAGCCGCCAAATTCTTCTCTTCAACTGCCCCCCTGGGTCTAGTTCTCTCAGAAGATCGCACATAGTGCATTGCAGACTTCCTTGGCCCCATTTAGGCCAATTTTGCAGTAATCGCACCATGTGACCCTCTCATTCTTATATTCTCTTACATACTTACCACATGATGTTAAACTACATGTCCCTTTCATAAATTTGTACGACTTGATTCCCATTCTTATGAGATATGTAGAAACGCCCAGATATTTTGTCCATAGGACCAGCCCCAAACTTCAGGATCTCCCCTTTTGTCCAGTCACTTGGCCTGGATGCTTCCCAAAATGCATGGTGTGGTATGGGATCACATCCTCAATCACATAGGGTTTATCACAATCGCACCATGTGTACCTCTCCCTAGAGATCCCCACTCCCATCATCCTTACTGTATGACGTTAAACTGCATGGGCATCGCGTTACATACCCTATCATTTGGGTTTTAATAATCTTTCACATCTGAAAGGACCCCTGAATGGCATGGATACTAGGTCCCATGGATTTCCTACCATTTTGGGCCAACATCCCTGAGGATTCTTGATGATAATTTGATACAAGTCCCACGTTTCAAATATGGTCAGCAGTCGACAATCATTTGTTGTTCCCATTTTAGGTCACACGATATGAGGGTTATGTTTCGAACATGTTCAACATCAATCCTATATCATTTTCACCACCCCATACATCCCAAATATTGAGTGAAATGATTTTTTTAATCCTTCCATCCCTTTGAACGCTAGCGTTCCTCGAGCAAGGAGGTAGGTCTAGGTGGGATCGACCCCGACCAATATCTTTCCTTTATTGTCGTGCCCTTATATGCTCGGTAGAACCTGATCCCATTCCTTGTTTCTCACACTGAGAATTTCTCACACGGGATTAGGAGATTTGGTAGGGTCATACCCCCCATAAAGGGTCACACGATCATGGTCTGAGATCTAGGACCTTAAACTAAGATCACAACTATCCTCACCACATGAATTTAAACTACATGATCTGTCTGAACGGAAGAACGTAAAAGAACTCAGCATTTTTCCCACATGACAATAAACTATAAACTGGCTGGGACTTTCAGTCCATGGACCAACCTTATATACCTCGACCTTTTAATCCCCTATCCCAAGTTCTCACTCAGGATTGTGTGGTGTGGCCTGGACTCTAGGTCTTCATCCATGCCAATCTATCTTTATCATGCCACATACATCCCCTTGAGACACCTCTCATATCAACATCCTTATTGCAAGACATTAAACTACAAATGTACAATAACTATTTACGCATCCCATAATTTTGGTTTCTACTATCTCTTATATCCTAAAGGACCCCCGAACGACATGGATTCTAGGCCCCGGGTCTCTCCTACCATTTTGGGCCAACATCACCGAGGATTATGAACGAAACTTTAATACAAGTTCTATGTTGTGAGTATGGTCAGCTATCAACACTCATTTTCTATCCCCATTCCATGAAATGACACAAATACTATTTTGTGAACATGGTCAACAACTATCCTTAATCACTTTTTTCCATTCTATAGTCTCCGACATGATAGGCATAGTGATTCATCCTTTTTACCCATCTATCCCACCCACATGAAATTAAACTGGGCATTTATAGTATGAGATATATGACCATAAACTAAGATCTACCACGTCCTCATCAGATGATGTTAAACTACATGAAATCTCAAAGAACTATGTTTGGCTTGATTCCCATCATCATGGGATACATAGGAAAACCTGAACACTTGGTCTATGAGTCTATCCTAGGTTCATTTATTCTTTATCTCATCATTTTGGCCCAAATTATCAATAGGAATTATGCATAGTGTAGCGTATATGATCTTATACCCTCATTTATGTCGATTTATTCTCCACACCATACACATTCCTCATCGAGATTCCCCACTCCTATCATCATCCTTACCGTAAGATGTTAAACTACATGCTACCTTCTAGAACTACATGTGGCTTGATTCTTACCCCAAAGGATACGTAGGAATGCCTGAAAGTTTGGCCTTAGAGTCCAGCCCTGTTTACCTCGTCATCTCTCTATCCCCCTAGCCTAAGTCATATAGGGGGAATACAGTGTGGTATGGGATTATTCTCGCATTCACATCAGGTTTGTAATAGTTATTCCATGTACCTATCCATATTGAAAGTTCTTCCTCCCCCAGTTCCCTATTCATCTTTTCGAGTCAGTTGTTCTTGAATCAACCACCGGACCCTCTTTGGAAGTTCACCAATGTTTCCAAGAGCACTATGGTTTAGGACCAAGAGTGTTGGATTTTATGTAGACATTTTCTCACTCATTTTCATACTTCATGTTCCCCTTTTATTTGGGTTTTCATCATATTTCATATCTGAAAGGACCCTCGAACGACATGGATTATAGGCCCCAGGGATATCCTACCGTCTCAGGCCAACCTCCCAAAGGATTCTGGATGGAAATTTGATACAAGTTCCATGTTGCGAATATGGTCCGTAGTCGATGCTCATTTTTTATTCCATTTTCAGGTCACACAATATGGATGCTGGGTTACGAACATGGTCAACTCTTATCCTCCATCATCAAGACACCCCTGTTAATCCCAACATATTGGTTGCATGATTCACAACCTTTTCCACTCCATCATGTCTATGTGGGATTTCGACACTCTTGGTGATATCCCTCAGTGTGCGTTTGCACGTTAAGAGGACAAATCCACAATGAGGCACCATTTAAGGATCTACACTGTTTCCCCTTTTCCTATATTCCATGTGTTGTGAGGAACTTATCCTCCCTTGTTTACCGCATCAAGCACAGATCACAAGGGCTTAGGGATTTGGTCAAGGTTTTCACCTGTGTGGAAGAGTCTCAATTCTCATGGTCCGAGCTCTAAGACCTTAAACTAAGATCTCTTTACATCTTTGTCATATGATACAAAACTACATGACATTTCCAGAACTACATGAATCTTGATTTACATACTCATGGGATACATAGGAACGCTTGAGCATTTTGTCTCTAGGTCCAGCTCAAGTTCCGCTAACTATCTATGTCCTCATTCACATCAGGATTGCAATAGCAACACCATGTACACCCCTCTCAGGATCTAGTCTCTCCTGCCTCTCATCCCACATGATGTTAAAATACGCTATCAGAACTACATATGGCTTGATTCCCTTCCTAATGGGATACATAGGAAAACCTGGACATTTCCTCTTTAGGTCCAGCCCCACATCCTTGTATCTTTTCCAACCCCTTGGCTCGAGGTTTCTTCCCTGGAATTGCGTGTGGTGTGGTGTTGACCTCATCCTCATTCACGTTGGGTATGCTTTATCACGCCATGCACATTCCCCTCCAGAACCTCACTCTACTGTATGCGTCCAAGCAATATGAATTTAAACTATGATGCTTGGTCCCACATGACTTGGAACCATTGTGTCTTTACTGAACAACTCTATGATATGTGGGATGATCCTGTCATACAACCTTAAACTACGACATCATTGTTCTGGACGCACGATAAAAAATGGTGCCACATTGTGATGTCCTCACTCAAGAGGGATTCATTTTTTGTATCGGTTCTCCACCATGCCATTTTTGAAGGCCAACATATGGCTTGAATCCTGTAGCAATGCCTAGATTATCCTTCTTAGGATTTTTTGATTCACACAAAAAACCACATACATCCATCCTAAAGAACAAATGAGATTTATCAAATGCCGCTTATTTTGGTGCATGGGCCAGGCCCACATGATTGTATTGTCCCTGACATTGGTACCCTACCACACCACTTCCATAACCACGTGTGGCTTGATTCCCATCCTTATGGGATACGTTGGAACACCCAAACATCCTGTTTTTGGGTCCATCCCCAAGAACTTAAATCTTGCCCCTTTCTCGACCCCTTGAACCGAACCTTTTTGGGAGCATGTGGTTTGAAAAGTACCTCTTGGGTTATCATTCACATCAGTTTTTGCAGCAACCACACCTTGTGTCTCCCTTTTCCCTTCCCAACTTGCTCTCAGTTCAATCTCCCTCTGGGATCTACATGTCAGGTTTGGCTATGTCGCCACCCTGCGAGCATTCCATTAAACCAGGTCCCCACTTAATAGTCCACCTTATGTCCTTAAGTTAGGAGAAGGTGACTTGAGGTCCCTTGAACTTAAAATGGATTTGAATTCCTATATCTGACATGTATCATTGTCATACTCAAATATGGCGTGGAAAAGAGCCCAAGGTGAGGAATTTTCACATAAACATCCCCTCGTTCCATGTCCACACTTCATGAGCCCTTTATTTGGATCCCCATACTCTTCCACATATGAAGGAGACCACCTTTATAGACTGGTATTATGAAACATTGGCTAACCTACCATCTTGGGCCAAAACCCCTGAAGAACTCAGATGACATTCGTGATAGGTCCCGTGTTTCAAACATGGTCAGCGGTTGACCCTCATTTGTTTTTCCCCACTCCAGGCTAACGGAAAACATATACTATGTTTCGAACATGTTCAGTAGTTATAATCTATCATCACACTTATATCACTGTGATCTAGATCTTAGGAATCATGATTTACATCTTTCCACTACCATATGTTTAAGTGGAATTCCAACACACTCAGTTCTACCCCCCACACATCTATGTGTGTTAAGTAGGTGGGTCAGTAACAGTGGGACACCACTCACCTAGTGGTCCATTGCTCCTAATATGTGCCTCCATATACTAGGGAAATCTAATCGCTACTCCTTGTTTCCCACATCGAGACCAACCAAGGTGGTATTAGTAGTTTTGGTGGGATGTGTACTGGTGAAGCTGTACCACACAGGCCTTTTGTCTTGCATGAAGTTAAACTGTAATCCCATAACTACGTACAATTTGATTCCTATTCTGATGGGATACATAGGAATGCCTGACCACTTTGCCTTGGTCCCAATCTAACTTTCTCTTTTGGTCCCTCAACTTAAAAACTTCCCCCAGGGATACGTGGTGTGGTGTGGACTTCTTATGTCCTCATTCACATCGATTTTATAGATACAACATCACATACTCCCCTTTTGGTATCTCCCATTTCACTCTACATCTTATTGTATGAAGTTAAAATACACGAGTTCACATGTCCTCGATGCATGACATTAAACCATGGTTCTACCCTGAACAAGTTTAGGATGACCCATGTTAATTATGGGATGTGTCAGCTTCCTCACCAAAGAGGATTCCCCCTACTAGTGTTGGTTTATGACCATGATGTGCTCAAGAACTAAATTTTTCTTGATTCTCATCCTTATGGAATATGTAGAGACACTTAGGAAATTTTATTTAGGCCCAGCCCAGGGTCTATTGTCTGTTTTTTCATGACATAAAACCACAAGGCACCCTAGGACCTCACCATAGAGGTCCTGTTCGGAAGTAAGTTTGATCTCTGATTAGACTGATGTGCCCACTTAATGTGTTTCCACCATGGTGGTGTAATTTCAAGAGTTTTGGAATCCATTCAAAAAATCCATCACTCCACCCTCCATGTTTTGCATACCCTTTATTTGGACCCTCATCCACCTTCATGCCTGAAGGAACCCCCTAACAGTATGGATGATCGACCTATGGCCCACCTACTATCCCAAGATAACATTCCAAAAGGCTAATATATTACAACTCTAGTTAGGCCCCACGTTTCAAACGTGGTCAGTTGTTGACCCACATTTTTTATCCCCATTTCAAGCTAACACAACAGGGATACTGTGTTTCGAACACGGTTAACAGTTATCCTTCACTATCACGCCATCCATATAGTGTTCTGAATTTTGGGTATTGTGATTCACACCTTCCACTCACCACTGTTTGAATTGATTCTAACACCCCTAGCATTACACCGCTCATGTACTAGAGCACATTGGGAAAAAGGAAAATTGACTGTTATGAGAACTTCATCCTCAAGTCAGGCCTCCCTCTTTCTTCTCGAAAATTCAGATTAGTTTTTTAAAAAATTGGATGCCTGAAGCTTGGTAGACACTCTCATATTCGGATAGAATAACGAATCAGTCATCCCTTGTTTCTCACATCGGGCATGGCCCACATGTGCTTAGGGATTAATCATTGGATATTTCACAAATGTGCTGGAAATATAGTAAACCAAAACAAATAATGGAACATATGCATGTAGCTGGCATAAATTGGTAAAGCATGAGAGTAAATTTATGAGTTTACACACATTACAGTACCCACGGATTGTCCCCTCCCATGGATGGGTTATCCTCTTTGATAGAGCGTTCTAGCTCCACTACTCTCTGGATTATTGCGTCCAGGATCCGCTGCCACCTATTTAGATCCCACTTCTCCTTGTCGACTATGGGATATAGATCATCCACCACGATTTGAGCCCACTCCTCATCTGCTTGGATGATAGCCATATTTTCAGAGGATTGCTTCATCTGTTCTTCAGCCTCTACCAGCTCAGGTTATAGGCATTATACGAACCCTGATTGTGTGTCGTGGAAAGTTGAGTACTCATCCGCATGCACCTGTAACCACTTAATATAACTTTTAGCCTCTTGGAGCCTCTTTATGTTCACCAATTTACTATGTTTCTATCCCACACCAAGGTGAAGATCATTATCCTGAATCTTATTCTCCATGAAGTCTCAGATGAGCATATGAGGATGTTGGGAATCCACTCCTTTGGTGCATAGTTTGTATAGCTGGGAATGAATCCTCCCAATCTGGTCTATCCATTTCACTTGAGGAGTCTCCCTGATGAATTACTTGATCAACATTCATGACCGGTGACAAATGATCTTGCTTTCCTCTTCTTCAGAATTCATCTCATCCCGACCCACGGGGTCGGTAGATTCATAGGCAGGGAACACCTCTAGTAACTCATCAATGGGTTACTCATACCATTTCTGGCCAGGTAGGTCAGGCCCCATTTCATTCAATTGATCCCCATCATCAGATTCTACCTTGATGATTTTAGGATCAGTCCTATTGACTGTCCCACCTGTGATCAGGAAAACTACTTCTTGGTCAGTTTGGGATTTCGCTTCCACAACCACCAGCATTCCCCTAGGAAAGGTAGCTCCAGAATATCCAACCAACCTCACCAAAGTGGCCCACTCCATTTGAAGAACTACCATGTTAGAATGCACAAATATTAGTTAACCTGATCAATGGATGATAATTATGAATTCTGTGAAGAACACTTACAGAGATCAAACAATTGGTATCTACCCTGAGCTCTTTCCATTGGAACCCTAAGGTGTGGACCTATTTATATTGTTGGGAAGTATGAAGATTCTGAGAGAACCACCTTGGGTGTCGTAGCCCTGCTAAGCACAGTAATCACCATCATCGTGGGTGCATATCCCAAAGTTCCTACAACTACATCTACTATTGTACGGGAAAAGGTCTTGTGTATGAGGCCCTCCTACATGGGTAAAATGTTTGTAGAGAAGTGATAAATGGACAAGATGTGGACTATGAAAGAGAGGGTTAGGGTTTACCTCAATATCCTCTTCAAACTATTCCATTTTTGATTCTATAACCTCACCATCCTCCATAGGGATCCCTTCACCGACCTCTACCCCCCAAGAGGACCCTTATGATTCCTCTGGTAGAGGGAAGTGCTCCCTTAATTTGGTGACTAGAAACTATGGAGGGGAGATTCAATCAAGCAGTAACTTCACTCAGTTTATCATGGGATGGGAATCACCCCAAGAGTGCACAAAGTCCTCCATCTCGGCAATGTACTACTCCCCCTCCACCCGAGACACCACAAAGTTGGCCCTAGCAGGACCAATCCTTGGAAAATCCATCCCTAGATAGTTCAAATGGTCCCACATATAGGAAGGGTATAGGAATTGTCTGTTGACATCCCAGATATCCCAAGCCTCCGGAAAGACATCATTCTCAAGAATATCTATATGGCATAGTCACTTTCCTAGATCCTGGGAAGGTATCCTACAGAACCCCCTAGGTTGCCTCCCCTTGAGATAACTTCACTCCTTAGGGACTTCTAGGTCTACCACTGGCACCTGACTCTTGATTTGTGTGGGAATCACCGCCACTACAGCCCTTCCACCACAGGACTTTATTGCCACCTTCCATCCCCGACCTCACGATTGGGAGGCACCCTATCACTGGCATGGATGGTTTGCTATTTCAGCATCTACCCTGGGTAAGCATCCTCCCAACTCTTGGTGTAATCCTTCACCAGCCCATAGACAGCTGTGGGAAGTGGCAGCTTGTTCCTCATATTCCCATCATCCCGTGTGAATAGGAGCCACATTTTCCTCATCAGAAATTGGTGATCCTCATGGATCAATCCCAAGTATACCTGTGGGGGCAGCCTCTACATACACCAGAACTACCTCGTAAAATGTTGTGGGGTGTACGACTCATAGAGAGGCTCACGGTCAACCCACACCACTAGGACTCCACCCCAAAAGGCTAGGAGGTAGGGCTAATGATCCTCTGTTCCCTGGAAATCATCGGTAAACATACCTATTGGTAGTGGGAATGGGTGTAAGTTGAAATCATGCACCTTTCAAACCTGGTTCAGCACTAGCGGTGAGGTCTGCTAGGTCGGGAAACTCCCCACCACATTTAGAATGGCTGGTCAGAAGTATGACCCTGGAAGATAAATAGGGTTTGGATATTCATACACACCCCTAATATGCGCCACTATACACCCATATAAAGATGGAACAACCCGCATACCCTTTGTAGCTTTATCCCTTCGTTGATGGGCCACAACACCTTATACAGCTTGGTGAGCATCTGGATCCCTAGGTTGACCCACTCCCCTCTCACCAATGTTGATTCCATGATTAATGAGCTCAGTCACACGCCCAATTTTATGTCCCTTACCAATATTATCTAGCCAAAAATAAGTGCTAAGATGAAGGCATCCAACATAATCACCAGTTGCTGCTCAGTACTGATGTTGAATCCCCATTTCTCCCACTATCCCTCCTCTAAGAGTCACTAATATGAGTTCTCATTGCCATGATGAACCCCCTTTGGGAAAGTATGAGGCCCCACAGGAAACTGTCCATCTTCAGGGGACTTCAAGAACTACTTGAACCACCACTTAATGTGAAAATCCTTCACCGACTGCTTGTCCTCCCCTGAAACTAGGTCCATAAATGCCTTTTCCAACAACAACATTTTCTCTAGTTCCTGCCATGTATTTCCGGCGGGGAGGAAATCATCATACATCAACCCCAGTATCATAACCCCTGAGATTTGGTGCAAGTCTAGAGGCTGATACCAACCTTCCCATGGTAAAGATGGAAGGTATTGGTCCTTGAAAACCACCTACTCAGTAACTCCAATATCAACTACTTCGGCTGGTAATTGTGAAATTGGGAGGCCCATGCCACCTTTTATAGGAACACTTGCCTCATCTTGATCCCAAACTCCAGAAAGGAGGCACATAACCAGTAGGACCATGCCCATTAGTCTATGAAATTTCTTCCCTGGCACAGGTCCCAGTCACCAGTCCACCCCTTCTCCAGGTTCCCCAAGGCCACCATCAGAATGGTGCGATACTACGGAGGAGATACCTCTGGTTGAAACGCCTTCCCATTGACATTATTGACATGGTTGTATAATAAATCAGTATTTAGGGGTGTGAAATCCTCCAAAGTATGGTTGTTATCCTCCCTGAACCACTGGTGATGGCACGACGTACTCCTGAACTAGTAATCCGGCTCGTCCCTGCTCACTTCAGGAATGAAAACATCATCCCTCAGACCAAAGACATATAGAGGAAAATTATTTCATAGAGGATAGTTCTTCTTATTCTTTGACAGTAGCTCCACCAGGGACTTATGGTCTGAGTTACTCCGCACATGCTCCTCGATGTCCAGGTTTTTAGCCAACTCAATCCTCCAAGAAGAATCCGCAAGGACCCCCCTGATAGCTCCTTGGTGGGCCATTAATTATTAAAATTTTAGAGTTTTTTATTTGGTTCTTGGATCTTGGTCACAGAGCTCGATCAAAGAGATCGGTCATAGAGATAGATAGTGGAGCGCTACTCCAGACCTCACAAACACAAGCTGCGGAGCGCACACTAGCAGAGTCGAAAGACTCACTGTGCACTGCAGAGCAGAAAGCATCTGATTCACAAAGTGAAGTCATAGAGTGTGCAGAGCTTTAAGAATAAAGAGCTCAAGCATGAGAATGTGAAGATGAGAAAATAAAAAAAAGAGGTCAGCCTCCCATATTTATAGGTGATGACCCCCTTGGCTTCATGGTGCTCCTAGCCATAGTTTGCTTCACGACACTCTCAACAATTGTGTTGCCTCTTCTCATCATGACCTTGCTTCTCATTATTTCTTTTGGATTAGCCTAAAATTTTTGGCGATTTACCCTTAGACTTAGACCCTCTTTTTCTCCTCAGCTCTAAGTCTGAGGTGGGGGGGGTATTTTTTAGCACAACAATTTGTGTAGAGGAAATGGACCCAAAGAGAAAACCAATTTCAAAGATTCTCCATCACAAATCCCATTCGTGGAGCCCCTAAGCACCGCATTATTCACAGAGCACCTCAACACTATGGACGACGCAAAGCTAAATCCCCCTCTGCATTCGCTGCAGAGCAGAGTGGAAGGAGGCTCTATGGTTACAAAACAATTGATCAGAACCTTCACACTATAGAGGGAACTGGATCGGCCACCAAGATCCTTTGGAACTTGAAGGAAGCCTTCACGAGCACCGTCGAGGGAACCAAGGATAGCTTCATGCTGATGATTGGATGATAGTGAACTTTGTGGTTATGAAAAACTTCACATAATCTGCGGACGATCGCAGAGCGCCACATGGATTTTCATTGAGCTCTCCCTACTTCGTACTGCCCCTCACCTATAAATACCAGGATACCCACAATCCCAAAGGACAAATACCCTGACATTTTTCCTTATCAGCTCTCAAATCATGAAGCACCTTCTTCTCTGCAAAACCTTGAAAAAAAATTAGGTCTTCAAGGTACTTGAGATTTTCAAAGCATCTTCCTCTTAGCTTAAATACAAGACCTCTTTAAGTAGGGATGCCCTTCGTGGAGCCCATAGTCCATCGTGAAGGAAGGAGATCCTCAAGGGGGATCTGGTCTTCGCAAAGAACTCATGCTTTGTGGTGTACCCTCCATGTCCATGTGAACTATATGCTGAGGTAGGATAAATTTTCTTTGTGAAGCATATTTCTTCGTAGTGTTATACATTACACAGTACCCTTGCTTCACGAAGCCCTACTTAATGAAAGCCTTTTTGCTTCACGAAGAACCCTTCATAGGTATACATACCCTATGCCTAGTCTAGGACACCCCACTTCACAAAGCATACCCCTTCATGAGGTCCCTCCACTATGTGGATCACCCGAGCATCACAAGGTCCTTCCCTGTGAACCCATTTGCTTCAAAAACCCTTTTCCCGTATGACCCTATAGGTTTGTACAAAGTGAATTCAAGGTCCTTTGGGTGGTTCTATGCATTGAATTGTTGAGACTCATGCTTCTTCACATAGGCACACTAAAGGATATTTCTTCTTCGCATTTCCATGCTAACATGAGCCCCTCAATGAATCACTCCATAGCACTACCTCACCATGACATTACTGATGCCTTCCCTTCCCCAAGGGTGGGTGGATTTCAGTCGTGTAATTCCTAGGGATGTGGAGTGAACCCGCCTCATCTGAGCTAAATGACATTAAGCTACCAAGCACTATCATCATCAGCACATGACGTTAAACTATAGCCTCTCCCCATGCAATGTATGCAGGGTGCCCCGTATCAGACATTCTTCACACCCACTCATCTCCATGGGAGTGAGATCTTCCTCACATGGAATGATATTTTAATTGATAGAATGAAATCTGTCTATGGGGAAGGGATACCATCCTGTTGTAAGCCCCTATCCTTTCTTGCAGGAGGTAGCATCCCTGATCCTCCTCTCTTCTTCAGTGCCAAAGACTAGAGGAGATATGGGAACGAAGACCTTCATTACCCCATCCCTCTCCCTCTGGGATTTTCTGCCATCTGGCATCCATCATGGAGTAAGTCCCAATATCTATCTATTCTGGCCACTAACCACGCATAAGCCAATGTTTCCTCTTTGGACCACAAACCACATGTAAGAACCTCTTCATTCCTCGCGTACGCACCTTTCATGATGTGATCTCCAGGTCATTTTCCCTCTTTTTTACCAGACTAAGAATGACTCACATGGGCATATAGTAAGCATTTACCATGGAATCCTTCCCAGACTGCCTTAGCATGTAAGCCCTAATCCCTTTTTTTGAACTACGTAGACTTTGATCCTTTTCTTTTTTGAGCAAGATATATAGGAATCCTCCCTAAGGTTCAAGCCCAACACTCATTGTTCTCAACCATTTCATGTTATTACACCTTCATCCAAAATGATGTTAAACTTTATTCCCCATTCTGAACTACATGGACTTTGATCCTTGCCCATATCCGAGAAAGGTAAGTAGAAAGCATCGATGAGGTTCAAGCCCAACACCAATCAATCCTCACCACTTCATGTCAGTTCACCCCATCCTGCACGATGTTAAATTGTACAACCCCTATTCATCTAGCATGATGCTAAACTATATACCTTCAAACTACGTGGGTGTTTATCCATGTCTCTTAGATAGGGTACGTAGAAATCCTCCCTGAGGTTCAACCCCAACCAATGGTAAACCATTGCAATCCCAACCAGTGGTAATACATTTTAAACCTCATACAAGGATAATCTATTGTAGCCCCATACAGTGGTAAGGAATTGTACCCCTAACCAGTGGTAAGCTGTTGTATTCCCCTTTTTTGGGACCCATATATTCAGTCTGCCCCTAGGCGTTAGACCAACCCGAGCCGCTAACCACGCATAACCCCCAGCATGTCACTGGGTTGTTGTTCGTTACACACACCCCAATTCCATGCCCCATCCTGAACTACATGGACTTTGATTCCCTACCATAGGGATATATAGAAAGACTCCATGAGGCTTAATCCCATCAAACTTGTCTTATCTTGGTCTCTACCTTGAGCCTCTGTGTTTCTAGAAGTTCATTCCCTAACCTGGAAAATATACTTCCTCCGGGTCCCATCAAGTGTCCATTCTCACGGGCTACCTCCTCAGGTGTCCCATCATCTTACTAAACTATGCAGAATTTGATTCCCCACCACAAGGATACATCAAATGCCTCTCTGGGGTTCAATACCAACATCACCTTTGTCTTCACATCAGTTCTCTATAATTCTCCATCCACTTCTCCCAACCATTAATATCATTCCTGATTCTTACCCAGGCCGCCACATCCCGGTGATATCATGTCACCCCCTTTATCACTGCTACTAGCAGCAATCGGGTATCTAACCATGAATAAACCCCACATGTCCCATATTCATCTACCCAAGAGCGTACCTCTTGCGATGGGACAAAATCCATGTGTAATCCCCAACATCATATTTGGATTGATTCCCTATACGCCCAACCATATTTGTTACTCCTTTGAACTACATGGGCTTTGATCCCTGACTGTTGAGACAAGTTACGTAGGAACCCTCCCAGAGGTTCAATCCCAGCTAATGGCCAACCTTTGTGTCCCCTTTATAGGGACCCTAGCATACTCAGATTTTTCTTCATTAGATGTTTCGATCCACCAATCTAGTAGGACTGTCAGGTGCTCCCTCCCGGGAATGCACTCATCTGATGCACTCCTATCCGGGTTCCGATCAGTCCAATCTGTCTTCTTTAGATGTTAAACTCATAGAATACCCTATACTAAACATGGTAAGCTGAGTAAAACCTCAGAGACATGCCCATGGAATATAATTCCCCACACTCGATGTGGGATGCCTCATAATTCCGCGCCCTCAAGAAGCCTTATTAAAATGGGAATAAACCTAGACACACTAGTGTTCTGGCATCTAGACACGCCTGTGATGTCCAATGTGACTAATCCCCCAACTGAAGGTTTCTTCCCTATCAATACCCCTTGGAATTTCCCGACAGAAGCATCATAATTAACCCGTATCCAAAGAGATATGGCATTGGAAATGAGATTTAAGAACAACAACTCAAATCTTTAAGGGAGACTCGGACTAGGTGACAAGTTCTGAGGAGGAAACCATGGAAGAAAGAACCAGCATCCCATCATACTATTTCAATCAAGGATAAAAATTCCTTGAATAAGTGACATATGTCACCCGCCTTTGGAAATTTGGAATGTAGGGTAATAATCAGTGTGTCCTCCACATATGGATGCATGCCCCAACGAAAGTGTCAGAAACACCATCACAAGAGGGACACTCTTGGTTGGAGGAGTGTGAATTGAGTGTGGGGCATACACATGGTTAGCTACCCGAGAGCTGGTCAGACACCACTAAAGGGTGGACCATGGATGTGGGTCCCAAAATAAAGGACATTATAGTTTACTATTGTTTGGGGTTGAACCTCACACGAAAAAACAATTCACTTTTTCCAATGGGGGTATATCTATTCGTAAAAGTACATTTTCTATTGCTAAAATGTTTTACAAACATATATGGCCTTGTCACTAAACTACCAGTAAAAACTATGTTATTTTTTTTGATCAATAAAAGTATTCTGTTACAATTATAATAATACCAACAAGTAATATATGTGTTGGTTAAAATTTTTAGTAGGTTCTAATGACACTTTTTTTCTATTGGTAATAATATTACCAATATATAATATCTATTTATAAATTAAATTAGAATTAAAATTATAAATTTTTATTTCTCATAAAATTTCATATTAAATATATTAATTTATAATATATGATATCTTTACACATGTTCAAAATTTGGAATAAGTTAATTATATTAATAATAAAATTTAATAAAAAATGATTCAATACACAAATAAAAAACCATCTACCCAACAAGATCCATCACACACACCCAGCAACCCACATCGGCTCCCCCCCATGTCAGTGAGAAAACAATAGCCCATCCATGCCACACTAAGGACCAACGAGCACCCTGAGACTAGTGAGTCAGCAACAACCCATCCATGCCAATGATTTAGCAACAACCCACAAGACACACTAGGGACTAGAGAGCCAATAATAGCCCATCCATTCCCCAAGACCAGTAATCCATATCCAGCCCATCCATGCCACCCTAGGGACTAGCGAGCCCCAAAAACTCATCCATGCCCTGAGACCATTGATCTAGCTCTAACTCAAATTAGTGAAAAATATCTACATGAACCATGGATTTTCCAAAGTTAACAAACCCAAATATTATTAGGTTATGTTTGGAATAAGAAGTCCCTTTCAATAAAAATGTAAAAGATAGACAATAAAGTATTTTCAATAGTTTATTAGGTATACATGGAAAATGTGTGATGAAATATGTTATTTGAGAGACATCAAAAACACACATTGCAACAGACCTTTCAAAAATGGTGTGCATTCTAATCACCATAATTAAAAATGATACTCCATGTGGAATAAAACCCCTCATAAGCATGGACCTACCGCTACCCATATTCGTGTCACCTGTAAAGATGAAATGAATCCACCATCATGTATAGAAAATCTAGGAGAAAAACACTATGACAACCCCCCAAGTATAAGATACCAATGCATTGAGAGTAAAGAATCACTTTAAAGAGAAAACAAAGAAGTGATGGAGGTTCATGTTAGAACAGATTTCATCAGCTCCATGCATTGAACCGTCTTATTCTAGTTGAATCATTGGAGTTCCATCAGAACATGTAAAAAAAGAACACAAAATAAGAGTGATCATGGAACTTTACAATAGAAAATACAACCTCACATCAGAACTGTTCAATTTTCTACAAATCATGTAAATAGTTGTTGTTGTAGTGCCTGAAACTAAGAAAACCAGATCCTCAAATCAAATTATGTTGGCTACAGAGAAACCTTTAGGAGCATAAAAAGTGTACCATTAATATCAGAGTCTCTATAAAAAATAGAAACAAACAACCATTCAAGCACATTAATTGAAGTGAACAAGTAGAAAATAGTCTAAAAATAATGGCACTTTGAACCCCACTTTTCAATAAAGTATACAAAACCAGAGTTGAGAAATGGATTATATTCAATCCTAAAGGAAAACTATGGGAATAATACGTAAATCAAAAGAGGATAACTGGTAAAAACCAAGCACCTGCAACCTAAATTAATCATAAAAAACAATATTCTTTACTGAAACTGGACAACAACATCAGCTCCCTTAGGTAGTAAATAACTCCCATCATACCTAAAATAGAAACCACGACAGCCATGCCTCATGACTTCAAGGAAAAAAACCTTAAATTTAAGGCCCATATTAATATCATCATCATCTCAAGGCCTCTCTATAAATTCTCAAACACAAAAATCTTTCAGATGAGTCCATTCTTAAATAATTGAGGATCCAAGCACTAATTGACCATCCAATGTCCAATGTAATCCACTGGGACCAACAAAAAAATCAGAAAACTTCAAGGTGATCATCAAGGATGAGAATTTCAAGGTGGAGTCATCTGAGATTGAAACATTATGATTTGAGGAAGAAAAGTAACCCTTTAAATGTTGCTCAACTGGTTAGTGTTGAGAATATAGACAAAAAAAACTCAAAAAGCACCTGTAATTTACGAACCATATTTCATATAAATATAATCCAAGATTTGAGAAAATCTATAGTTGTTTCTATGTGACTGAAAACATACTATTATGGTCATGAAATCACCATGTTAATACCAATACTAAGTAAATTGAAATTAATAAATCTACATCCCATGTAAAATCATAATTTAATAATTTCAAGGGGACTCATGAGAATAAACAACTATATTAATAGAGATGAAATGACCAGACCAAATAGAAATGTGATCTTGTGAAGAAAAGAATGACGATAAGTTTTTCATTGATGATGTGTGTATTTAATGATCAAACCACTAGAGTGAAAATATATTAAATAACCAACTCACAATTTCTTGTTATTTTTAGTGAATTGTTGAACTATAGATTTAATGATCCCCTCAATGAAAAAATGTTTTCTCCATCACAAAACCCATTTTTGAAAGGTCTATTTAAGAAACATATATAACATGGATTTTTCCAAAAATCATAAAAAAAATACCCATATAAGCTTAGAGTTTAACTTGGGACGTTTTTTTAAACATATATTACACGTATATGTCCAAAAATCCTAAGAAAAAACCCCCACATAAGATGGAAACCCACCTTCACAACCTATTTTGTAGCACCTTATAACAATTTTAATCACTTAAACACAACTACTTAAAAAAATACTTAAAATTCACCTTCTTAAAAAAATAAAATGAATTTTAAAACTACATATAAAAAATAAAAAATAAATAGAAATACATAGAAATAAATTAGGTATCTAGGTAGTACGATCAATGATGAAGTGAAATAAAAACATGAGGAACCTGCATATGCCATATCAAAGTCCCTACAACAGAAAACCAAATATAATATTAATAATCATTCATAAATCATAAACATGATAAAAAATATCATTTTAATAAGGCATGTGAAAGAAAAAAATGAGAGTATTTTTTCTTCACATGAATTTCCAATCCAAATTAATACAAATTTCAGACATTGGTACTTCTTGGTATTTGTATACTTTTAGGTAGGATTGTTAACTATCCTAGAGTTAAATAATGATAGTAATAAAAGGAAATAATATATATTTGACCTCAATGAACAAGTCTAAAATAAAATACTTACTTGATCCCCCATAAAATCATGCTATTGATGGGTCCTATGTTTGGAAATGACATTTAAAATTCTTATTATTTAATGATAAAAAAATGAGGCCTCAAATCAAAGATTTACATTAATATAAACATAGAATATCAATAATGATATTCCTTAAATTACTAAATTGGGAAAGAAAAAAATCAATTTACTAGTTTCATTACCCAAAGTCTTCTCATAATTATCATCATTGACAACACTATCACAAGAGAATAGAGCACACCAAAAAGAATATCTATGGAATTCTGACCAAACTAGAAAAACAACATGAAAACATTAACTCTTTAAGAAATAGAATATCACCATCATCTTTAAAACTCATAGAAAACCACCAATATAGTATATCAAACACTAGACTAGACATTTATGTGGAAGAAACACCTAGAAAAAATCCAAGATATGTAAAAGAATCACAAAAAAATAAACACCTTGAACCAAACCAACCAAAACCATAAGCACAACTCACCTTCTATTTTCCTCCAATATCCATCATGTTCATCATTTACTCTATAAGAGGGTGCCACCAAGATGGACATGTTACCTCCCCTAAGTAAAACCTTTTATTAAACTTGGTAGAAAACTACCCTATAAGTAGTTTGGAAAATCATAACCAATTATATGAGAGAAATATGTTATAGAATTGAAAATATACACAACATCTAGAGCATGGAAAAGAACCAGTAAGAAACTAAGAAGAGGATATCATAGACGAAAACCAACTGCATATGAACACCTACCTCTTACAATCCCAAATCACTAAAAACAACAGTGACCTTGACCAGTCTAAAATGTTGTGGATAAAGACCATCAAGAGTAGGGACAATGGATTGGAACACCAGGGATGACGAGGTCCAATGAGAGGTTTTGCATAAGGATGCTAGTTGGGAATATGGAGGGGGTTCCTACGATGATACCAAAGGGGGATGCTGGAGGGGGATGTTGGAGGGTGGTTCACATGATGATGTTAGAGGGGGTCACCAGCCAGGAACATGGAGGGGGTTCAAATAAGGATTTCTTATAGTAATTAAAGTGGGTAATAGGGTCGTAGGGTTAGGGAGGAGGGTTGCGGGGTACGGGTCGTGTAGGGGGGGGGGGTTCTCACTTTAGGGATTTTTGTTATTGTTATTTTTTTCATATATGGGTATATATATATAAATTCATAACTTTTTTTCATATATGGGTTTGTGTGTGTGTATGTATAAAAGAAAATATTATATATGCATAAATTCATACCTTTCTTAATTATATATATATATATATATATATTATCATTAAATATTATTAAATTTCAGATATTTTAATTAATCCTATATTTTTATTATCAAAATTATATGTTTGTAATTGGTAATATATATATATTAATTTGTTGGTAAAATATTTTATATTATTGAATAATTCATTGCAAGATATTTTTATAATGGTAAAATATTTCTTGGTAATTAAAATTAATAACAACAGATTAATTTATCAATAAATCAATTGTTATTGTTATTATGATTGGATAACAGATATAAATATTGGTAAAAGATTCATTGGTATTGAACTACTAATATTAACAGATGTATCTGCTAGTAAAAAAACTATTGGTACCTATAGTTAATGTCAACAAAATTTAACATCTGTTGGAATTAATCATTTTTACTAGGAGATATATTATCTGTTGGAAAATTTATCTTGGTAAAAGTCACTTTTTTTGTAGTTCCAGGGCAGATTCCTATGTACCCTAACTTGGAGACAAGATCAAAACCCACTTAGTTCAAAATCATACAGTTTAGTGTCATACAAGATGAGGGTAAATAGACGTGAAGTGGTCGGGACCTACAGGTGATGGGCTTAGACCTCAAGGAGGCTTCCTACATACCTTGCTTGAAAAGGGAAAGGATCAAAGTCCACATAGTTCGACATTAGGGAATGACGATTACCCATTAAGGTGGCCCAAAAAGTGTGTCATGGTCGATGCTTACTCTAAGCCCACGTGAGTCATGCTCGGTGTGAGAAACAAGAGGCAACACAAACCTGATGATCATGTCCTGAAAGGTGCGTCCACGAGGAATGGATTAGGGCTTAAGCATGGTTAGCATCTTTGGTAGATTGAGATTGGGACTTACTCCAAGATGGAGGACGGATGGTAATAAATCACAATGGGAGAGAGACATGGTATCAAGATTCCCCTTTGCCCATTTATCCTCTGGTCTTTGTACTCGAAAGAAGAGAGTAGGAGAAAAGGTGATACCTCATATAATAAAGGATAGGGTCTTACACATGGATGGTTTCCCTTCCCCGTAGACAAATGTCGTTCCATGCAAGGAGGATCTCATTCAATGTGAGGAAGATCCCACTCCCGTGGAGATGATAGGGAATGGAAAATGTCTCAGATAGGGAACCCCATGTATATTGCATGGGGAGAGGCTATAGTTTAACGTCATGTTCTGGTGAAGATGATTCTTGGATGTTTAACTTCCTACAACTTAGATAATGATGATTCATTCCTCACCCCTAGGAATTACATAACATGTGCGATTTAACCCTTAGTGAAGGGAAGGCACCAACAATTCCCTATGGAGATGGGGTTGTGGAGTGATCCATTGAGGGGATCATGTTAGCATGGCTATGTGAAGAAGTAATAGCCATTAGAGTTCCTATGAGAAGAAGAGTGAGGAAAATCAACCCAACATGAAGCAACACCCCAAGGGACCTTGAAATCACTTCGTTCAAACCAAGAGGGCCGTAAGGGAGAAGTACACGCATGACAGGGGTGTTGTGCGTAAAAGGGGCTCAGACATGGTTCCTTAGGGTAAGGATGAAACACAGATCACAGAAGGAGGGGTGAACCCAAGATTGAATGGGTGGACGCAAGATGAGAGTTTTCACACAAGATAAGGTGGTTTCACACAAAACGAGTGGATTCATGCAAGGGGAGACCCTGCGCGCAAGTTCTACTTGACACAATGGAAAAATTGTGCACAAGAGGGATCTTTTGTTTTAAAATTCCTTAGTGTAAAGAAAATGGGATAGGATCAATCCCTAGTGGGACCACCCTAAGGAGGACTCCTGGGAGACCTATCACGTAAGATCTAGTACCTTGAGGCCATGTCTTTTGTGTGGTCACATAAGGGTTGCCTTTAGTGAAATAGAGTGTTGGTTTTTCTTTCGTAATGGTCTCATGAAGGGTGGGGTCCCATTTATATTTATAGCTAGAAACTTTGGTAGCGGCATGCAAGAGGAGCTGTGCACAAGAGTACTTTTGACATCGTATTGGGTGCGGAAGAGGTTGCACACATATGGGAATATGGCATGTCAAGAAATCTTCTTTCACACCATTGACTTAGATGGTTTTATGGATGGTCAACGCGGAAGGATCTGTATTTCATCACATTGGGTGTGCATGTTTTTATGTGTTATTGCAAATCTTGTACGTAGACCTTACATCTTGTGCACACCTCCCTTGGGAATCTTAGAATTGTCCATATATTCAAAATATGCCGTATGGTTTCTCAATAGTGTTTGTTCATGGCCACATCCAAAATTTGGCATCAAGAAATCTCCCCCTTAGAATCAGTGCCAAAGGGGGTCCCAATGGTCAGATTCTAAGGGTCGTACTAAAAAGCAGAGCATCTGACCATCGGTGCACACAAAAAATGGAAATTTGGCGCGCAAATCACTTTCATGCGAACAAAAGAGATGGTCTGCACATATAAATACACCGAGGGGGGCCCAAGTTTCGTACATTGACTTTATAATGTGATAATATATTTTATTTCATGCGTGAAAGATCTTTTTTTATGTGTAAAATACCTTGGACATGCTCTAAATATCATGTGAAACTGTGGTATCTTTCATGCCTAGAAAATTTCTTGCATGCATTATATTTCCATGCGCGTCGAAACCCCCTTATTTTGTGAAAATAAATTTGTGATTTTTAAGACATTATGGAAATGTACACTCAAATGATTAATGCTAAGAGGGAAGATACTGCTAATTCTAGGAGGACCCATATGATCACAACCCCCCAGATCCTTCATGCGAGAAGGTTCATGCTCGATAGTCAGATGATTTTTGGTTTGCTGATGCAAGATCTGAAGGATTATGTTCTGAGTGACAGTCTATTGATATGGAATTTTGGTATTTTAGAGAAGGTGTTGATTCCAGGCTTGGAGACTGATATACTATGATCATGGATAACATTCAAGGACATCCTTCCCTAATTCAACATTATGAGCAATGGTCACCCCACCCAAGAAACACATGACATGTCCATTTACATACTGAATCTAAAGACCAGGACTGTTGTAGGAAGTGATCCAGTTGGTGAGGAATCTCCATCTCATTATGTGATCACCTTCAGAAACAACATTATTGATGAGACAAAATGTTGGCAAGAATGGGACTTCAGTTCTGGGGGAAATTTCACAAGTGAACATGCATGGGCATACTGGGTACGCCAGACATGCTAAGAGTTTGGGGAAAAGATGCGGTCTATCAGGATTTTTGAAGTTTTACGGACATTGTAGTTTCACTTCTATCATCAGTAGGACCTGGTACAAGAGTTTTTTAGCTGATGGTCTCTCGACCCCAATACTTTTCACCTCCACCACAAGGTGGTCGACATCAGTATGTGGGATATTCATTGCATTAGTGGAATTCCCCTATAAGGGTACCAATATGATGAGTTCCTTCCAACAGGGAATGTTTGGGGGGATAGGACATGAACCCCTATTCTGACATGGAATCTGTTGGGGCTGGCTAAAGAGAAGTTTCGAATTAAGTACATACTAATGTATATATCTTATTCGGGGTGGTTTAGTCTGTTTTTGATGTAGGAGAAGGCAGTGAAAATGCCAGGTCGAGGGATGTAGTGCCCAAACACATCGTGGAGGGTGAAGGTGGGATCGTACTAGATGGTTCAAGAAGTAGGAGAGTACCAATCCTGGGGCTTCGACACAAATAAAAGTTGATACTTGAACATATGATATGCCGATTTCCTTGACGCATTTATAAGAGGGTGGCTACTGCCAGTGCAGAATACAAGGATGGGGGTTCGTCTAGGAATTTAAGTGATAGTCAGAATCATGGAATCCAAGAACAAGGTTAATATAGGGGTGCTTGTATTGTCTATGTTGTATAACATTCTGGGACAAATTTCTAGTGGGATAAAGCCCTAGAGGATATGTGGGCTGTTCCAGATTCTTCATCGCTAGGTTGCAACTCATTGCGGTGGGTATGACTTTCTAAATTCAATTCATCCTCCAGGTGGTGGTCTATGACCATCCTTACTGAACATTGCTAGGATCCTTCTGTTGACACTCAAAGAGGAAGGGATCAAGCACAAAATTGGAGACCATAACAACTTCAATTTTCATCCATTTAAAACCCCAACTACTGAGATGGTAGATGATGGGTGAGGCCCATTGGAGGTGAGGGAGTACTTGAAATGTATTAGGGGCAGCATGCTGGTAGCCTAGATTGATGGAAATATTTTCTGTGAACTGTATGTTCCGAGATCAGGTATTCTAGGAAATTCCAGTGCATGTAGCAGATTCCCAAGAAATCATATACAGAGTTTCGGGAAGAGCAATGTCCTTGCATCCTTCACAAACTGTGGCTCATGTTCACGACCACAGGTTTTGGGGAAGTCATCACACTTCCTCTTATCAATGTCAATGTTGGTCAATCAACAGAGTATGCTACCCATTTGATAACAACGTACCTGGAGATTATTCTTCAGAAGAGCATTAGAAAACTCAAGGCAGCCAGCATAGAGTTGGGACAACGGGGAAGCATACAAGGTAGTGTTGGTGAGATGAGACATGGAATAATCCAGATAGTCAGAACGATGTGTGTTGGAAAGTCGTCGACATCATCATCACAAGGTGGAAGTGTGCCTTCACCATCTTAAGAGGGGTTCTCTCATGGGCGACCTCATTGGCTAGATAGGGAACTCCCATGTGAAGAAACTAAGGCATCTCCTAAAGACGACTACAAACTCCATCTTCTGACCTCTATGGTCTTCTTAGAGGACACTATGATAATCTATGTTCATCAAAGAGCTATGGAAGAGGCTAGTGTGAACTAGGATTGACTTACCAGATATAGGGAACATCCATCTGGAAGATAGGGTAAACTTTCATCACCGACATTCATACCTGACAGCCATGGATATGTACGCTTTCCAATGAGGGTGGTATGAAGAGCCGCACCTCCTAGTGAAAGTGATGTTTGGCCAGGAGCGTGACCTGAAAAAGCTTACCTATGAGGATGATGACGATGAGGAAGAAGAAGAGGAAGAGGAGGAAGAAGAGGAGGAAGAAGAAGAATATGTATAAATATAAGATAAATAGAGAGAGGGATAAGAGGAAGTGGGATAAGAGGAAGTTGTCAGTGAAGGTCCCAGAGTTGAGGGTCCTCCAAAAATAGTCATCCACTAGGGAATCCCACATGATAACGGTGAAATCATAGGCTCTGATGCAGAACTGGTTGAACTGCTTGAGTTGAGTCCCAAATCATATCTCTACTATCCTTTCTCTTTTCATAACTTGAATCTACTGACCAATCTCTGTTCTATTTAGGAACACATCAATGATGATATCTAGGAATCCTTCCCTACAGGGGATGAAGATATACCCATTGATGTTGAAGAATATTCCCATGAGCCTGCATTTGGGATCGAGCAGGGTGGGAAACTGGCCATGGATGAAGTGGGAAACGATGAAATAGAAGAAAAGGATGAAATGGTGATCTATGAGTATCAAGTTATTCCCACAATTTAGAAGGAACTGATGTTGGAGATCAAATTAACAAGTACTAAGGGATCTCCTATAGTGGAAGATCTTACTGTGACACAGAAACTGGATACCGTTGCGCTTGGATATTGTAAGTCTTTACCTTCATTGGATCTCATATTTTATTGGGGAACTTAGCTAACCATGATATCAGTTCCTAATGTAGTGATCTCAAGGATGGGGGATTGAAAAACTTTTGAGTTTGGAATGTTTTTAGGAGCCCTATCGGTGATTGCAACTGCTCTCGTAGATCCAACTATTCAAGCTGGTCCCGCCCTGGTACCTGGTGAGCAAGAAGCTGAAATCATGGGTGATGATGTTGCTAGGGTTCAGCTCCAGGCTTGTGAGGGTAAGGTTGCTGGAGAGGAAAGAGTTCCAGAAGAGGATGCTACTACTGAACTCCTGGATATTTTTCCTATGTACAAGCCTGCAGATCCTGAGGAGATGGAAGAATCTGATCCCAACACAGCTGGGGAGAGCCATATGACATGAAACAAGGCACATAAGTGCATCAAATTCTTCCTCAATGAATCACATGAAGAATGGATGAGCTGAATTGGATCACTTCACACATGGTTGCAATTTATATGCACTGAAAGGGTGGACCCTCACCATCTTCATATAATGATCCATTATTATATGGATGAGAAAATATGGGAGAGTATCCAATATTTCAATATTTACTAGTTTCAGAAGGAATTAGAGAATACCCAGTAGATCCTTAAAGCTGATAAAGAAGTTTTACGCCTTTAAGAGTAAGAAAACGAAAGAGAAACATTTATCACAAGCCATTCTGAGCTCATTGAACCATTTAGGGCCCAACTAGTGGATTCCCAAGAGAAAGTAGTGCAGGTGAGCTATCAAACGATTGAGTTCCAAGCTGAATAGGAGAAAATATAGGCCAAATCTAATGAGTTACAATCTATATCTGATGATGAAGAGAGGGATCTCAAGGAGCTGGAAGCAGCCTTAGAGGCTATGAGCGCAAATTTGGAAGCACTAGAGAAATCCATCAAGGGATATGATCCATAAGGTCCATGCTTTTTCCTAAATCATAAACCTAACTTTCTTTTTTTACTTTCTTATTATGAACTACATGTGTAGACTGATTATTTTATTAGTTTCTCATTTTAGTGAATTCTGACCATGACTATGAAGTTATTAGTGATCCATCCCTAGGATTACGTGGGTCATACCCATTATGAGAAAGAAGAGAAGACTACATAATTGTTCACTTTGTGTATAGGAGTGCTAGATAAACTTTTGAAAACTTGGGGTCTGGATAACCACCTTGAGTTTTTGAAACAAGAGAGGGGTATTGGCTGGGGAAAAGGGTCCTCAAAATAGCCAAAACTCTCTTTCCCACATACTCTAGTCCACGAGAGGGATAACGCCAGGGGTTCTAGAATACGTCTAAACAAAGGGGAATAGAGAATGTAAATTATGATACCCCAAATTCGGGATGTAGTGAGGATATCATGAAGACATAAGATTTGTGTTGACTGAATTTGAAACACAACATCTATATCGTGTTAGCCTAAAATGGGGATAGACAAATGATGACCAACCACTGACCGTATTCGAAACACAGGGCCAAAATCAATGCGTTGTCCACCGTCTTTTGAAACGTTGGACCACGATGGTAGGCAAGACTTAAGGCCAAGCATCCTAACCATTATCAGGTTCCTTAATATGTGAGAGGGAATGTTTCTGAATAAGGGGAACACAAATCATGGGGTGGAGTGATGGGTTGTTTGAATGAAGTCCAACACTCTTGAAATTATGCCACCATGATGAATGTGCATGGGGTGAGCGTATCAGTCTGAATCGAGATCAGGCCTAATTATGGGAGGGACCTCTCTGTTGAGTACCTCAAGTGGTATACAGTTTTACATCATGTGTTGAGGATGACATTGTCATATTTTAAGGTCATATGGCAGGACCTAGGGGCCACACTGTCTCGTATATGGATATTATCTTACCACAACCCCTAAGGCTATGTGAGCCTTTCTCGGTGTAGGAAACAAGGAGCGTTGTGGGAGTGGCATGACGATGAAGGATAATTGTTGACTGTGTTCAAAACGCAACATCCTTTTCATGTTATCCTAGAATAGGAACCAACAAATGAGGGTTGACCACTGACCATTTTCAAAATGTGGAACCTGCCTCATAATGTCGTTCAAAATCCTCTAGGATGTTGGCCCAAAGCGGTAGGCAAGCCATAAGGCTGAGAATCCATACCAATAGGGGCTCCCTTTAGATGTGAAAGATAATGAAAACCCAAATGAAGGAATGTGCAAAGTGAGAACATTACTCATGAAGTTTAAGCATCATGTAGGACGAATGCAGGGGAGGACCAAGGAGGTCTGCACTACACCACATACCTTTTGAGAGATCCCTGACCGGAAGGGGTCGGGGAGGAGAAATTAGTTGTGACCGGCCCAAAAATAGGAAGTATGGGTGTCACTACATATACCATAAATATGGGAATCAATCCACACATAGTACGTGGAATAGGGTCAATATCTTCTATTAAATATGAATACTGTAATTGTTATGTAGTTTAACATTGTGTGAACATAGACGATAATAATATTAATTTAAGGTCATAGAGATCAAATCGTAAGGTGCCTAGTTTAATATCATGAATGTGGGACACACCCATGCAATTTATTATCATGCAGTAAGGATAGATAAATAGAGAACTCTAGAGAGAGGTACGTGGCATGGCTACTACAAACCTGACGTGAATGAGGATATAAGTCCACAACACACCACATACTTCCAAGGACTAGGGCCAAAATGGCACAAAAGGGGTTAATTATGATGCAGTTAGACCACAAAAAATAGCATGGGAATCACTACGTATCCCATAAGGATGGGAATCAAGCCACATGTAGTTTTTGAAGGTGGTAAAACAAGAGGACATTGCCTAACGGGGCACTGTCTTCTCAGGTGAAGACATTAAATGGCTAGGTAGTTTATCGTTACACAGCTTGGGTGCATAAGATGTAGTTTAACACCAGATGATAAATACATAAGAGATATTATTTTATGGTCATAGATATTGGAACAAAAATGGGAAGATACTTGAAATGGAAATATCGGACGTGGTGCCATAAATGACTCAATATGAATGGGGACAAAATAGTCCACACCTTACCACAAATTTCCATGAACACAGTTTAAAGTTACGATGCCCAGACTAAGGGACCAAAAATCCTAGTTTAAGGTTATAGAGTTCAGACCATGAGAGGTGTGGCATTTACATGTATGAACAAACCATACCCATATCTCTAAGCCCACATGAGGTATGCTCAATGCAGGAAACAAGGGCAGGGGATATCTTTGTAATGAATGGAATACATGGCTTGGGGAGACGGTGTGGAGTCGAATATGACCCTCATGATGTTAATTCAACCTCTTTAACATGCACAGGTGCATAAAGGGATAACACCAATGGTGTCGAATTTATACTTGATCGCGGTGGAGTAGAATTGGATGTGAATCCCGCCACCAATACTTAAGGATTAATGGGGGTGGCATAACTATGTAAGACAACTATTGACCAAATTTGAAACAAAACATCCATATCGTGTGACCTGGAATGGGAACAAATAAATGAGTGTCAACCGCTGACCATATTCTATACATGGTACTTGTGACAAATTGTCATTCAAAATCCTCAGGGATATTGGCCCAAGACAGTAGGAGATCACTGAGGTCTATCATCCATTCCATTCGGGTGTCCTTTCAGATGTGAAAGATGATGGAAACCCAAATAAAGGGAAATGTAAAGCATGGAAATAGGTTAAAACATGTCCATCTATAATCCAACACTCTAAGTCCTGAAACACAGTGCATTTGGGCATGGTGATGAGGTATAATAGAGGTCTAGAAGTCTAGAGATAATGGGGGAAAATGGGTTGATTATCTTGGGGTTAGACTCGAGGCGAAATGCCTGGGTGTTCCTACATATCCCATGAGGATGGGAATCAAGTCATACGTAGTTATTGAAGATGTTGTGCAGTTTATCATCATGTGATAAGGACATAGGATAATGGAAGGAAGATCCCTGAAGGGAAGTACATGGCATGGATAACATAAACCCAATGTGAATGAGGATGCAAGAGGTCCTCACCACACCACATACTTTTGACAAAGTTTGGGCCGACAGAGTTCTGGCTAAGGGGATGGAAAGAGGAGATGATTTGAGGTACCTAGGGCTAGACCCGAAGACAAAATGTTCGAGAATTTATATGTATCCCAAGAGGATGGGAATCAATCCACAAATAGTTCTAGAAAATGGAATGGGTGGGTACCAATTCCAGGGGCAATACTATCACGTATGTCTGTCCTATGCACCAAAAGAAGTGTCCTTTGATAGATCTTGTTTGTTCTTTAGGGTGGATGTGTTTTTTTGTGAAGAAACAAACCTAGGACAGAGAATCTAGGTGCTTCTGTAGGAATAAAGAAATATGTTGGCCTTGAAAAATGTCATGGTGGATGAATGATACCAAACATGATTTCCCCTTGAGTGAGGAAACCACAAGGTAGGGCCGTTTTTCGATGTGCGTCCAGGATGATAGTGTCACAGTTTAGGGTCATATGATTGGACAAACCCATGGATTTTAACATCCTGTGGAAAAGACACAATAATTCAATGTCATTTAGGGAAAAAAGTATAGTTTAACATCATATTTATTGGAAACATACAAAGGAACAAGGTTCTAAAAGGAATGTGGATGCTGTGGTGAAGAATACTCGACGCGAATGAGGACACCGGTGCACACAACACCGCACACAACCCTATTGGAAGGGGACCTTAGGACAAGGGGACATAAAATATCAGAGGACCTGGGGCTGGACCTGAAGAGAAAATGTTAGGGAATTCCTATATATCCCATGAGGATGGGAATCAAGATAGATGTAGTTCTCAAAATTCATGTAGTTTAACATCGTGTGGTAAGGATGAGGACATGTCTCAGTTTAAAGGTATAGAGCTCGTTCCAAAAGAAGTGAGATTCCTCCAAGAGGGTGAAAACCTTGACCAAGTACCTAATCCTACATGAGTTAAGCTCGATGTGGGAAACAAGGGTGGAGAAGGTATTCACAATATATGGAATGCCTATTAAGGGAAAATAGTGATGAGCCAAGGATGACACCACGATGTTGACTCTCAACGCAAAAATTTTCATGAAGGGATATGACCAAGGGTATCATAATTCCAATTGAACATGATGGAGTGGAAATGTATGTGAATTAAAAGACCAATATTTAGGGTTAAATGGGGATGGAACAACGATATAGGAAAACTGTTGACCGTGTTTGAAACACAACATCCATGTCATTTAGCTTGAAATGGGAACAACAAATGAGGGTTGGCCACTGATCATATTCGCAACGTCGAACCTTCTACATAATGTCATTCAAGATCCTTGCAGACATTGGCCCAAGATGGTAGGAGAGCACTGATTCCTAGAATCCATGCCATTCAGTGGTCTTTTTGGATGTGAAAGATGATGGAAACCCAAATAAAGGAAAACATGAAGTGTAACAACCCAAAATTTTTTTATAGTATATTAATCTACTCTTAACGATTTAATAGAGATGTTAATGGTTAATGTAGAAAGAAGAGTAGATGGCTTCATCCAGTAGACTTGAACCATATGAAGCCCACTTATCAGATCTTGGGATGGAGGTGGCATCTTTGAGCTTCACTTTGGACCAAGCCCGAGCCGAACTTCAGTGTGTCAAGCTTGAATGGAATTTCCTATGGGATAAGTTCAAGTTAGTGTAGATTACTACTAGGGAAATTTATCCGAGCCTCCCTTAGATTCTCTCACCATAGCACACATTACACTTAGGTCATATGCTGGTGTTATAAGGGGCTATGTAACGATACCATAGCTACTTTGTGTAATACTTTGAGACAAATAAAATTTTGATTTCTCCCTATAGCGACGTTTGTGAATTTTCAGATGTCCAGATAAAAATAGGATTTATCTTATGGATGAATTTTAAAAAAAGGATATTTTAAAATATTTATGTAAACCTTAAATAATTAATTATTTGTAAGGATTTTCAAAAAATGGTCTTCTACAAATGTGTTTAGTAAAAAATTTAGAGTCTAATAAGATCGACTGAATTTTTGGTGAATAGTAAATTATGAATAGTGTTTTTTATTTAAAAATTAAATTGAAAATATTTATGAAAATATTTTTATAAAATGGAGTTCATTTTTGAATTCAGGGCATCGATATTATGTTAAGGTAAATTTTTCGGATTTTTCTGAAAAAGTTGAATTTTCGGTGAATAGTGAATTTTCATTTAAGAGTTTCGGGTGTTTAATGACATCATTAAGGATGTAATAATTATGTAATAATTCTGGTTGAATTATGAATATTAATATAATTTATTAGGTGTCCCAAGTGTCCAATACCATGAGAAAATACCATGGGCAAGCCCATGGTTTTGCCAATACCACCAATGAGGTGTCCCTTGGCCTTTAATGCCTTGTCCCCTCACTTCCCCTATAAATACCAAGCCATTCTCTCATCCTTTCCATTAAAAAATCATCCTCAACGAAGTTCTGGTCTTCTTACCTCCCAAGGAGTCCTCCCAAGGTGCCTTCAAGCCTCCCAAGGTCCCAAACATCAAGATTTCGAAGTTACTCTTCAAGGTAAGGGATTCTTTCACTCGTCCCATTTTCAAAGTTCTACTTTCTTGTCAAGTATTTGAAGTTACTTTTTCTATGTTGGGATATGAACTCTATATTAATAATACTTTAATTTTATGTTCACATGATTATATACCCTATTTAATATCATAAATTCATTTTTTTGAAGTTTTAAGTGACGTCGTTAGGCTGCCAAATTCTTCATAAAAGAAATCTTATTTTTGTCTTCCTTTCAACTTTTTAATTTCATATGGTATGTACTAAAAATTTCATTACCATGTTATTATATCCTTTATAATCTATCCCTTTAATTTTTATGGATAATTTATGAGTGGGTGACCCTTTTCCCCTCTCTTTTCAATGTTTTCTAAAACCCTGAAACATAGCCATTATGCTGCCGAATTTTCGTCTCAAAATGTCTCTCTCTTTTTCTCAAATTATTTTATTTTATTAAGTGAATAGCCAAAATTATTTATTCTATAGGGGTATTCACATATATATCCAAATGTTCTATTTTAAATTCTGGGATTTACATACATGATACCCGCTTCCCTTTTTCATGGGTTTAAAGTGACATAAAGATCACGTCTTTAAAGCAGTTTTTAAAATGTTATGCCTATGAAATGAAACCCATTTATTTTATGCTATATGGGTTATTTATGAAATTATTGATGATAATATATGTGGATAAAATGATAAAAAAGATAAATTAATGGTGCTCCCTAATAGCGCTCCAATGCATTGGTTAAAGACTTAATCTCTAGAGATGACCATTTTAACGATACCTTTGTGAATAACCTTGGTAATTTTTTAATGACACCTTGGGGATGGAAATTGGTGATACAGAAAGAATTGTCTATGTTAAATGTTGTAGCCACATATTCAAGTTATGAAACACATTATTTTTATTATGATATACATCATGATCTCTTTCTCATTCCTTAATGTTATTTATCCTGACTTTATTGATGTATCTCAAGTTCACATGTTAAATGTTTCTCTTGTTTCTCTTACTGGGCCTTCTGCTCACCCTTTCCTTTGATGTATGCTCTCAGGTTATGAGATTCTATAATGAAGTTAGGATGAATAATGAATAATCCTTTCAAGTGTTTAAGAATAATTTTTTATGTTGTAATGTAATAAGTTATTGCTTTCCAAGACACTGAACCTTAAAGATCCTCAGTTTTGTAAAATGTAATGTAAAGTTATGTTATAAAAAGGAGGGATGCTATAGTTGGTATCAAAGGACGGTTTAGTTATTTATGGAAATTAGGCTATGAAAACTTTAGGAAGAACCCTATAGAAAAGTTTAAAAATAGGGAAAACTTCCTGGTATTTTGGTGAGTATTGAGTAAGTGGTTTACCAAAAAAATACATCCTTGTCTGGATACGATCAGGTAGAGGCGGCTCTGGCACAGATGTACATAGAGGGAAAAACCCAAAAACACCGCTTTGAGCTAGACTCAAATGGGAACTGGTGCACGACAATGGGCATTGCCACACTCTTGGTTTCGACACTCCCAGGGGATATTTTTGGTTAATCGCAAGCTTTTTATGAATCATTATGAAGGAATTATAGAGAAATATAATTGTTTAATCATGAAGTTTTAAGATTTAGAATCTTTTATAGTTAAAATATTTGTAAATGAAACAAGTTTCTCACTAAGATTTTATTATTTTAGAAAATGGAGGGCAATAGAAGGAACCATGAAAATGGTGACTGTAATGGACCATGCACTGACGGCCCTCCGATGGAAGCCAGAATGGAAACATTCATGCGAATGATGAACCAACTGACTCATGTTATGAGTAATAACTTGAATCAAGCTGATAGGCCTATATCACCATGAAGGGAACAACATTATGTTGATTCTTTTATGCACCAATGACCACCAACATTCAATGGATCTACTAAACCATTGGTTGCGGAACAATGGATAAGCTATATTGAAAAGATCTTTTCTGTACTTCATTGTTCGGAACAAGAAAAAGTCACCCTTGCTGTTTACCACCTAGAGGGAGATGCTGATCAGTGGTGGTCACTGATCAAAAACATGAATCCAAGAGGAGATATGGAAGCTATGGAGTGGTAAGAGTTTAGGGGAATATTCTTCAACACGTATTTCCCTCGTTCGATGAGAATGAGAATGGAGAAAGAATTTCTTGAGCTAAAGTAGAAGGAGAATGAATCTGTTGGAATCTACGAGATGAACTTCACAAGGCATTCCCATTATACCTCAAGATTTTTCATGGACCCTAATAGGAAGGTTGATATATTCTTTGGTGGACTACGACCTCATCCGCAGAAGAATCTAGCCAACATAGACTATGATAGATACAAAGAAATAGTTCGAAGTGCTATGAAAGTCGAACTGAAGTTTGGTGAGACACATTGGTCTCACAAATATAATGAGAAGAAGTGATCTCTAGAACCAAGTCTGGGAAGAAGCTTTGATCAGGAAAGAGGTGGGAAGCAAATGCAACATTACACATGTAATAAATGTGGGAAGAAGAATTCAGGGAACTACTTTATCGGAAGTGGAAAGTGATAAAAGTGTGGAAGAGAAGGCCATATTGCTCGGAATTGTTGTAGTGAGGTGAAGCCTCAACTTACCAACACTAAAAACAGAGGAAATATGGTTCTGGACCTACTTGAAGTCCAATGCATCAAGTGTGGACAGCTTGGGCATTTTTCTAATCACTGTCCAAATCTGAGGGCAGTGGAGGGGAATCACCATCAACCTCAGTAAAGGACAAGAGAGAAAGGTCGTGCTTTTTCTATCACAAGAACTGAAGTTGAAGCTCCGAATGACATGGTAGAAGGTACTCTTGTTGTCCTCTCAAAACTATCAATTACTTTGTTTGATTCTAGTTCTACACATTCCTTTATTTCCTCCATGTTTGCAAAGAATATAGAATCGATCCCTGAACTGCTAGAGGTATATTTTTCATTCAAGACTCCAAGTGGGATTATCCATGCATCAACAGTGTTTAGAGACTCTAGTGTTTACTTTAGTGAGCACAATCTTATCGCAAATCTAGTAGTCATTCCCATGATGGAATTTGACGTTATACTAGGGATAGACTGGCTCTCAAAGTATAATGTTAAGATCAAATGCAGAAGTAAATAAATCTCAGTAGTATTGAATGAACAACATACAATTATCTTCCTAGGAGAGCTATTTCGACCTGATCTTTGTCTAGAGGCACCTCCTATAGCCTTCTTTATGGAGCTAATTGGTGAGGATGAAGAAGGAAAAGGGAGTATAAAAATAAAATATGTTCTGATTATTGAGGAATACATGGACGTATTTCCTGAGGAGTTACCTGGACCTCCCCCAGAAAGAGAGGTAGAGTTCTATATTGAACTTATACCTGGATCTCAACCGATATCGAAGACCCCATATAGAATGGAAAATGTGGACCTATAGGAGTTAAATAAAAACATCCAAGACTTTTTGGAGAAGGGGTTTATCTGACCGAGAGTGTCTCCTTGGGGAGAACCAATTCTATTTGTGAAGAAGAAGGATGGATCAATGCAGCTATGAATTGATTATAGAGAACTGAATGAGATCACCATGAAGAACAAATACCCTCTTCCAAGAATTGATGATTTATTTGACCAACTTCGTGGGGCTCAATTCTTCTCCAAGATTGATCTTCGATCTGGTTATCATCAACTAAGGGTGAATATGGAATATATTCCAAAGGCTACCTTCTGATCAAGATATCGACATTATGAGTTTACTGTTTTGCCCTTCGGCTTGACTAATGCTCCTGCTATTTTCATGGATTTGATGAATAGAGTCTTTAAGCGATACCTTGATAACTTTTTGGTCGTTTTATTGATGATATTTTTATATATTCAAAATGTTGTGAGGATCATGAAGATCATATGAAGGTTATTTTTCAAAATCTACAGAAGGATAGGCTCTTTGGAAAGTTCATCAAGTGTGAGTTTTGGTTAAAACAAGTGGCTTTCTTGGGGCACATCGCAACCAATGAAGGAATCTTGGTTAACCCTAAAAATACAATGGTTGTAGAGAAGTGGCCTCAACCCACAACTGTAACTGAGATTTTTAGTTTCCTTTGTTTAGTAGGATATTATATGAGGTTTGTAAAAAACTTTTCATGGCTTTCTAATCCACTAACCAAGTTGACTGGAAAAGGGGTTAAGTTCTTCTGGACAAAGGAATGTGAGGAAAGTTTCCAAGAGCTGAAGAAGAGATTGGTTCTTGCACCTCTGTTAACACTAACCTCAATCAGAGAAGGATTCGTTATTTTTAGAGATGCATCTCTAAAAGGGCTTGGGTGCGTCCTCATAAAAAATGAAAAGGTAATTACTTATGCATCTCGTCAGCTGAAGAAACATGAGCAGAATTATCCTTCACATGATCAAGTGCTGGCAATAGTTGTTTTTTCTCTAAAGATATGGAGGCACTATCTCTATGGGGAGAAATGTGATATATACACCAACCACCAAAGTTTAAAGTATATTTTCACATAGAAAGAATTGAACATGAGATAAAGTAGATGGTTGGAGCTTATTAAAGACTGTGATTGTTCAATTCATTATCCCCCTGGAAGAGCAAACAATTTCGTGGATGCATTAAGCAGGAAAGACACTGTTGTTATGGAAACAATGAGGATTCTAGGAGATCCCTTGATTAAGGATCTAGTAAAACTGGACATGGGAATTGTAAGGGAAGGGACATCATCAACCCTATCCCAAATTATTTCTCAACCTTCATTACTAGATAAGATCAAGAAAGCTCAAAAAGAAGATCTTTTGTTGAAGGAGAAGTTTGAGGCTGTGAAGGATGGGAAGTTTTCTGATTTCAATATTGATTAAGAAGGTGTATTGAAATTTCGTACAAGACTATGTGTTTCATCTATTCTAGAGATAAAGAATGAACTGATGGATGAAGCTCATAACTCTACTTTCTCTATACATTAGGGAAGCACTAAAATGTATAGAGACCTTCGTGATCATTATTGGTTGGAAAACATGAAGAAAGAGATTGCTAATTAAACTAAAAGGTGCCTGGTGTGTCAACAAGTAAAGACAGAACGAAAAATTCCTAAGGGGGTATTACAAACATTACCCATACCAGCATGGAAGTTGGATAATATCACTATGGACATTGTCACTGGTCTCCTGAAAACATCCAAAGGGAATAATGCTATATGGGTTATAGTGGACCGTCTCACCAAGACCGCCTATTTTATCTATTTTTGGGAAGATTTCTCTCTAGATCAACTTGCCTAGATATACATAAAGGAAGTGGTAAGGCTGCATGGGATACCACTATCCATCATATCTGATCGAGATTCAAGATTCACATCAAAATTCTGGATAAGTCTTCAACATGCTCTGAATATTGAATTGAATTTTAGTACGACCTATCATCCTCAAACTGATGGCCAATCTGAAAGGACTATTCAGACACTTGAGGACATACTGAGATTATGTTCAATGGAATTTAAAGGTGGATGGGATCAACACCCCCCATTAGTTGAGTTCTCATACAACAACAGCTTCCATTCGAGTATTCAGATGGCACCATATGAATCTCTATATAGAAAGCAATGTAGAACTCATACTTGTTAAGATGAAGCTGTTGAGAGAAAGCTTCTTGGGAATGATCTTGTGCAAGTGATGACAGAAAAGGTTAACACCATCCAACAACACATAAAGGCTGCTCAGAGTTGGCGTAAGAGCTATGCTGACAACCGTCAAAGGGACTTGGAGTTTGGTTTTGGTTACAAAGTCTTCCTTCAAATTTCTCCATGGAAGAGATTCATGAAGTTTGGGAAGAAATTGAATCTCAGCCCTAAGTACATTAGCACTTATGAAATCCTTGATCGCGTAGGAGTAGTGGCCTATCGTCTATCAAGTTCACGATGTCTTCCATGTATCTCTCTTGAGTAAATACATACCTGACCCTTCGCATGTATTGAACCCGGAGGTGGTACAACTGGAACATGACCTCTCTTATGAGGAGAACCCAGTGGAGATCTTAGACCGTAGTGACAAGTTTCTACGCAACAAGACTACCCACCTTGTGAAAGTGTTGTGGAGGAATCATAAGTATGAAGAAGGGATGTGGGAGCCTGAGGAAACAATGAAGCAAAATTACCCTCACCATTTCGACTAGGCCTTTGGTTTAAAATTTTGGGAATGAAATTTCTTAAGGGGGGAAGAATGTAATGACCCAACCTTTTTTTATAGTATATTAATTTACTCTTAACGATTTAATATAGATGTTAATGGTTAATATAGAAAGAAGAGTCGATGGCTTCATCCAGTAGAATCGAACCATATGAAGGCCACTTATCAGAGCTTGGGAAGGAGGTGGAATATTTGGGCTTCGCTTTGGACCAATCCCAAGCCGAACTCCTACATGTCAAGCTTTAACAGAATCGCCTACGGGAGAAGTTTAAGTTAGTGGAGATTACTACTAGGGCAATGTTATCTGAGCCTCCCTCAGATTCTCTCACCTTACCACACCTTACACTTAGGTCATATGCTGGTGTTATAATGGGCTATGTAACGAGACCATATATAGTTTGTGTAATCCTTTGAGACAAATAAAATTGTGATTTCTCCCTATGGTGAATTTTGTGAATTTTCAAATGTCCAGATAAAAATAGGATGTATCTTATAGATGAATTTTGAAAAAAAGGATATTTTAAAATATTTATGTAAATCTTAAATAATTAATGATGTGTAAGGATTTTTAAAAAATGTTCTTCTACAAATGTGTTCAGTAAAAAATTTAGAGTCTAATAAGATCAACCTAATTTTTGGTCAATAGTAAATTATGAATAGTATTGTTTATTTAAAAAGTAAATTAAAAATATTTATATATTTTTTTTATAAAATGGAGTTCATTTTTGAATTTAGAGAATAGATATTATGTTAAGGTGAATTTTTTGGATTTTTCTGAAAAAGTTGAATTTTCGGTGAATAATGAATTTTCTGTTTAGAGTTTCGGGTGTTTAATGACATCATTAAGAATGGCATAATTTTGTAATAATTCTGGTCGACTTATGAATAGTAATATAAGGTATGAGGTGTCCCATGTGGCCAATACCATAGGAAAATACCATGGGCAAGCCCATGGGTTTTCCAATACCACCAATGTGGTGTCCCTTGGCCATTAATGCCTTGTCCCCTCACTTCCCCTATAAATACCAAGCCATTCTCTCAACCTTTCCATTCAAAAATCCTCCTCAACTAATTTCTGATCTCCTTACCTCCCAAGGAGTCCTCCCAAGTTTCCCTCAATCCTCCCAAGCTCCCAAACTTCAATATTTCAAAGTAACTCTTCAAGGTAAGGGATTCATTCACTCTCCCCATTTTTAAAGTTCTACTTTCTTGTCATGTCTTTCAAGTACATTTTTCCATGTAGGAGTATGATCTATATATTAATCATACTTTCCTTTTATTTTCACATGATGAGAGGCCATATTTAATCTCATCAATTAATTTTTTTATGTTTTAAGTGACGTCGTTAGGCTGCCAAATTCTTCATAAGAGGAATCTTATTTTTGTCTTCCTTTCAAGTTTTTCATTTCATATGGTATGTCCTTAAAATTTTATTACCATGTTCTTATATCCTTTATATTCTATCTCTGTACTTTTTATGGATCATTTATGAGTGGGTGACCCATGTCCCCTCTCTTTTCAATTTTTTCTAAAACCCTGCAACATAGCCATTATGCTGCCGAATTTTCGTCTCAAAATGTCTCTTCTTTTTCTTAAATTCTTTTATTTTATTAATTGAATACTCAAAAATATTTATTCTATAGGGGTATTCACATATATATTAAAATTTTCTATTTTTAATTCTAGGATTTACATACATGAGACCCGCTTCCCTTTTTCGTGGGTTTAAAGTGACATAAAGATCACGTCTTTAAAGGAGTTTTTAAAATGTTATGACTATGAAATGAAACCCATTTATTTTATGCTATATGGGTTATTTATGAAATGATTGATGATGATATATATTGATCACATGATAATAATGGAAAATTAAGGGTGCGCCCTGGTAGTGTTTCAATGCATTGGGTAAAGACTTAATCTCTAGAGATGACCATTTTAACGATACCTTGGTGAATAATCTTGGTAATTTTTTAATGACACCTTGGGGATGGACCTTGGTGATACATAAATGATTGTCTATGTTAAATGTTTTAGCCACATATTCAAGTTATGAAACACGTTATTTTATTATGATATGCCTCGTCATCTCTTTCTCATTCCTTAAAGTTATTTATCATGACATTATTGATGTATCTCAAGTTCACATTTAAAATGTTTCTCTTGTTTCCCTTACTGGGCCTTCTGCTCACCCTTTCCTTTGAGGTATGCTCCCAAGTTATGATATTTTTAATGAAATTATGATGAAAAATTAATAATCCTTTCAAGTGTTTAAGAAAAAAAATTTATTTCATCATGTATTAAGTTCCTGGTTTCCAAGACACTAAACCTTAAAGATCCTCAGTTCTGTAAAATGTAAGGAAAAGTTATGTTATAAAAAGTTGGGATGATATATGAAGCCTAGAAACAGATGAAAACATGTACATGTAGAATCAAATACTCTAGGTCCTAAACCAAAGTGCATCGGGGAATTTTGGTGAGGCATCAAAATGGGTCGAGGGGCCCAATTAGGAGAATAAGACTCAAGGAGATGAGTGGAGGAAAGGGGAAAGGAGAGCTCTCAAGAGAGATGTACATGGCGTGGTTATTACAAACCTAATTTGAATGAGGACATAAGCCCACATATGCCACATACCCCTCCCATAGAACTTTGTACAAGGGGAAAAATAAAAATGAGGTGTCTAAAAAATAGGGCTAGACCTAAAAACGGAAAGTCTGTGCATTCCTATGTATCCCATGAGGATGAGAATCAAGACACACATAGTTCTTAAAATGCCATGGAGTTTAACATCATATGATAAGGACGTAGAAGGGAGGTGTGTCTCAAGGGGATGTGTGTTTCATGTAAGATTACCTAATGTGAATGAGGGCATAAAGTCAATGCTACACTGCACAATCCTAAGTGATAACTTGGGCCCAAATGACCAGAAAGGTCGAGAGACCTGAGGTTAGGCCACAAATGAAAGGTACGAGTGTTCCTACATATCCCATAAGGATGAGAATGGAGACATACATAGTTCTTGAATATGTCTTATAGTTTATTTTCATGGGACAAGGATATAAAAGATCTTAGTTTAAGGTCATATAACTTAGACTATTTTTTAGTTTATCATCCTGCGAGACGACTGCTAGGTAGTTTTACATCCTTCATCCTGAACAAAAATGTAGTTTAATGGATTGTGGGAGGGGTGATGGGTAGTTTTACATCCTTCATCCCAAATGGATCATGTAGATTAACGTCATGTGGTAAATATAGAGGTGTTACTCTTAAGATAAATACTTATTGAGGAATTTATCATTGGTTTTAGGAGTAATATGCTTACCATACTTGGTGATTAGTGAGTATGCACCATTTAGGTAAACCTTGTGAATGATACAAGGTTCCTACTATTTGGGATATAGCTTCAATTTCTTCCTGTTAGGTATTATTGGAGTTCTCAGGACCAATACCATGTCACCTTGTAAGAAGGATCAGAGGTGAACATTCTTATTGAAAGCCCAAGATATCTTGTTTTGATGTCTCTCCAGATTGTATAGGGCACAAATCCTGTTCTCATCGAGCACTTCCAGTTCATCCAGATGGATTTAGGCTACTTTTTCTTGTGTCAACTAATCATATACATCTGTTCATAATGAGGGTAACCAAATCATGATGGGCAGGACTGCCTCTATTACATACACCAGGGAATATGGAGTCACCTTGGTGGAATTACAAGCCTTCATTCAGTAATCTCAAAGTGCGTTGGAGAGTTTGTCTGGACAAATGTTCTTATTCTGACCAACCATCTTCTTCAATATGTTAGAGGGGGTTTTATTTAATGCCTCAATCTACCCATTTTCTTGTGAATGATAATGATTGGTATGATTAGAATAGATTTTGTACTTGGCGTACAATTTATTCAATCCGGATGCATGAAAGTTGGTGCTGTTTTTGGTAAGGACAGCACGAGGGACTCGGAATTGATGGATGATATTGGAGCTCACAAATTAGATGATATAATGGGCCTTGACTTCACTAAGATTAATTACTTTTCCCCACTTGGAAAAGAAAACTGTATCAGTCAGGATGAACCTGCACTGGCGAGCTATTGCAGGCAGATATGGTCCCATGACATCGAGTCCCTTGACTAAATAGGGCCAAGAGTACATGGTAGTATAGAGAGGTTATAGTGACCGATGAAAGAAATTAACATGGATCTGACATGCATGGAACCTCTTGGTAAACTCGATATAGTTATAGATCATGGTGGGCCAAAAGTATCCCATTTTTCGGATCTGATGAGAATTTTTCGGCCCTACCTAATGAGCCCCATAGGAACCAGCATGAGCTTCTTACATGTCCTAAGAAATCTCACCTCCATGAATTAAAAATAGGGGAATACTATCAAAACCACATTTTTAGATGATCCACTCAATACTGGGACTACTCTAGAGGGTGAACTACAATATGCGCCATCGGATCCGCTCATGCTCGGCTCGATGTACTGGGAGATAATCATGCAGGAGATACTCAATAAAGGGATTCTTCTAGTCAGGAGTCACTTAAAACACCACAGTAGGGGGGGGGGATTTGAGGTCTTGATGTGGAGGTATCGATGGTAAGGTGGCTCACCTTCGGGATATCATCATCGTCTGGAGAGACAGGAGCGATGACTCTTCAATGCACCACATGGATAATCAATGCATCGTGGTTAGGATCTATAAGATATTAAACCAAGATAGCCATGTAATCAGTTCATCCATTTTATGATCAAGGGACATGAGTAAATTATAACAGATAAGGGAATTGGGCCATCAACAAGAGAGAAAACACTAACAGTGGTACGATCTTCAGCTTCTTGAGGATGTAGTTACTGTTGATCATTATGATGAACAGTTTAGATTCCCCTTTCACATGAAGGTAGGGAACATCATTATCGAGGGCCAACTTAAGATTGGTGATGAGGGCTTGGTACTCTACCTCATTGTTGGTACAACCTTATGAAAACAGGAACAATTAAGGTAAGACCACTTGTGCAGGCATGATGAAGATGATACCCAAGCCCAATCTGTTGAGTTTGGGACTATTGAATCTTCTGCCTGTAGGATTTCTGGAAGCACCATCAAAGTTCATTTTCCAACACACAATGGCTTGATCTACTAAGAAGATTGCCTCATCTAGAAATTCAAGATCTAGAGACTATTCTATGGGGTTTTTATGGGTGGAAACAAAATATGCCAATGCATGTCCCTTGATAGCCTTCTAGGGAAAAAATTGATGTCTAACTATTGAAGGAACACTTCCTACCAAGCTAGATGACTTGTCAACATGGGATGGTTCAAAACTCACTTCAGCAGATCCACTTAGGACACTATATGTATCTCATAGTGCTATAAGTAATTTCACAAGTTCTACACTACGAATTCTAGTACGAGTAATCTCTTATCGACATAGGAGTATCTAGTCTCTATATCTAGGATCATGTGGATAAGATAATATAAAATATTCTCCATTCCATCATTATTCTACTGAGCGAGATGGGCGCTGAGGGACTGTTCCAGAGTAGTCACATAACGGACCAAAAAATTTATAGAAATAGGTGGCATCAGAACTGAAGGTTATAGTAGGTAGTGCTTTATTTCCTCAAAATCATTCTAGCACTACTCATCCCACTGATAATTGTCACCTTTATTCATTATCTAGGAAAAATGATTACAATTGTCATCCAGATTTACAATAAATTGGTGTATGTAGGCTAAGTGCCTTTGAAAGCCTCAAAGCTCCCAAATTTTTCTCATAGAAGACATATGACTAATGGCCTTGATCTTTTTTGGATCAATCTAAATGCTTCTTTATCTGAAAATAAAGTTGAGAAACTTCCCAAAGGTGACCCCGAAGGCACACATCAAGGGGTTCATCTTTAGATGGTGAGAACATAGGAAGCCAAAAACATTCTCAAGAACTCTGAGATAGTCCTGACGCTGGTGATATTTAACCACCAAATCTTCCTAGAATCATTCCACCAATTTCTTAAGGATTGGATTGAATATGCGGTGAATGACATGCTAATAGGTGGCACCTACATTCTTTATAATGAAGGGAATTACCTGGTAGTAGAAAGTACCTTGTGGTGCCCCAAAGGTGGTGGAATCTTCATCCTCAGGGGCCATTCAGATTTGAGTATATCTGAAATACCCATCCATGATGGAGAGAGCCTGGAACCCAACAATGGCATCAATCATCAGTTATGTCATAGGAAAGGGAAAGTCCTCCTTCATACAGTGATGGTTCAGATCCCGAAAGTCTATGCTAAATCTGATCATTCCACTCTTCTTCCTGATAGGCACGCTATTAGCTAACCATATGGGTTAATAGATCTATTTGACGATGTTGGATCTGATGATCTTATCAACCTTTGCCTTGACCATGGCAGTAAGAGAAAGGTTAATCTTTCTGGGTGGCTATTTAAACCCATGATGATTTTCTGGAAGACTGAGATAGTGGAAGGCTACCTAAGGATCTAGCCCTAACATCTCATCATAACTCCAAGTGAATACATCATGATGCTACTTCAAGAAATCCACATATCAATATTTCTCTTCGATAAGAATAGTGAAACTGATCAACATTGGTTTCTGATCCATCTCGTTACTGAGGTTCACCTGTACTAATTCATCGAATGTGGCGGAGACACCCTCTTCGAATGTGGGAGGGTAATCCTAAAAATCATATTCTTCATTCGTGGTGAGAGGATCATCAGTAGAAGGAAAATCTTCTGAGTTGATAGACCATGATGGGACACTAGTTCTAGCCTGATCAATAGTGGAAACCACATCTGGGGACTCTTGCACTGTTGAAACCATAGAGATAAAAGCTATCGACCCGATCCCATTTGGCATTCGACCCAATGGGACACATTTTATGATATCAAAGAAATAATGGCACGTCAGATAGATCTAGTTTATACCAGCCCTATGGAACAAGAAGTTATAACATATTTCCATTACCATGGGATGGGAATCTCGATACCTTATAGGAGTAGCAGGCTCTGGGATCACCTAGGCCTGATTTGTGTAGGAATATGGCGTGATCTTCTGGCACTCCAAAGACTTGGGAATGTGCTTCCACCTCATTCCAAAGACAATGAAGAATTTACCTATGTCAATGGTCATGGAATCCAATCATTGAATTGGGAAAATGTAGGCATCATCTAGGTTTGTCTATGGGTTGGTCACATCCGTAGTGTATTCAACATCGTTATCCTGAATTCGCTTGTCCTTTCTCTTGTAATAGTCAACATCCAAGTAGTGGGATTCAAAAGAGGAAAAGGGATATGAATCACATTTAATTATTCTTACCCGAACATTAAGGATGTACTTAAGCCATTGGTAATATGAAGTAGGGAATACCGCTTTCATGTGGAACCAAGGATTACCCATCAACACATTGTAAGTGGTGTATTGTGGGAAAACCAGGAACTCGGTGCTAGAAACAAGGCCAACGAATTGATTCTTAATGAGAATTTTTCCAATTATAATATACTGTGTCCTGTCATAACCTAGATTTGTTAGGTTTAAGGGACTCAGATCTTCCTTGAACTGTCCCATTATTCAAAGTTTTCAGGTCGGGTTAAAGTTGATTCCATAGCCTGTGTCGACAAGACAGTGAGGAACCTCCATTCCATTGAAATGGCTAGTGATGTACAGTGGGAGGATGTGCCCCTATATAGGGGAATATTCATATTCTCCTGAGAAATAGATAATGACCTGACATTCCACATGCCTAACTACCTCATCATGGAAGGATTCTACGACTGCTACCTCTATCTCCAACTAGAGGGGGATTATTATAGCCACCACAAGGTATTCATTCATATCTGCTGGTAGGTAAAGATACTCAAGGATAGATAGCTTGATATTAATGTTAGAGAGATGATTGGGTACATCGTACTTCTCTTCAAGGTATATACTTATGCGGATAGAAGGTTACTCTGTGGTAGGATGTTTGACAGGCGCTATTAGTTGAACTGGCGGCTGAATGGTACTGGGAATTTCTCATTGCTCATCGATCATACCATTTAGAGTGACTAACAGCTGAGGGCCAAGAGTCCGAGGTCCATCCACAATGAAATTTTCCTGATCATAGCATGGTCGTGTTGGTTCTTCCTGATCAAACATCACAAACAGTGGTGGAGTTGGATGTGATGAAACAAGATGAGAAGGCTGAACATGTTGATCTCTACGCTGGGCCTACTTCCTGGTCTGGGTGGCATTCATATCTTGTTTAGAAGCACTGACCAATTCATTTAGGTGATTTAAATAACCATGGCTCTGTCGACGTTGGCATAGGTTGGGGATGTTGGGAGGATCTGCCTGGTGCTCTTCATCATCAGGAACCATGTAGGGGTTTACCAACTCCACGATATTAACCAAAGTGTACCCTTGATCACTATATGAAGAATCCTCCATCAGTAAATGGATTTAGGGTGAAATATACATATTTGGGGGAATGAAATCACCAAGATTATGGGATGATGATGGCATCGATGGGGGACTTTTCTTTCCCTTACGTCGTTGATGCTTCCCCTTCTAGGAGGAAGAAGGCTAAGTTTTAGACACAGAAGTAATGAAGGATCATGTTGATTCAAATATGCATGGATAATACCATGGGAATGGGAGAATTCCATGTGATCCATCCACTCATCATATTTTTGAGATCCTCTGTTAGAAACATGCTTCCATTCACCCTCGCTATCGTTGTCGAGATTTATAAACACACATGCCACATGTGTTGGGGATGAACCCAACCTGACTATGTTGTTATCAACTTGGTCTTAGAGATAGTATTTAAAAGCATAGAACTTCTTGAGGGTGTGACCAAGGATCTAGTGATAGGGGCAGTAATTGGGGGGATCAATGAGATCTGCATCTTCGGCCCTCCTACATTCCGGAAACCGTAGGATTCCCTGTTCCAAGGAACTTCAGAAATAACTGGGGACCTAAGATTTATTAAATGAGTAGGTATGGTTCCTTGTGTTTGGGAAGGGGGATCTAGGAGCCTAGCCCAATCGAGGGGCTAGAGGAGCCTGTCGAGGAGGTGGAACCTGATTATCTTTCCTAGGTGGCAGTGACACGTTACGTGGGGGAATTTTCATATTTTGAGGTGGGAGCTGCTGGGATGGAGGCTGCGCTTGAGGTTGTGGCCCTCGAAAAGGCTATGGAGGTGGTTCCACAGGTAATAACTCCAACTACCTAGGGGCATCTATTTATACTATCGTAGTGGGCTCGGACTTAGAGACTCTTCTCACAGAAACTATAGAAGGAAATTGATGTTACTAATTGGCTTGCTGCAAGGCTTCCTCTAGATGCTGGGCTTTGTTAGAGAAATCTTGAAATCCCACCAGGTAGTTCTGAGTGATTAGATAGGGGACCAATTTATTTTTAACATTCCCCACACACATTTTTAGTAGATATTTCTGAGTCAGTAGCATATCAATGGAGTACGTGACGCCTTTCCATCTGGTGACAAAGTCCGCGATGCGCTCGTCATGCCTCTGCTTGCACTTGAAGAGGTCAGAAATACTCATCTTTTGGGTGGTGGAACTGAATCGGTAGAGAAACATCCTATGAAGATCCTTGCAACTGGCTACTGACCCAATGGGTAGCTGGCTATACCAAATGAATGCAATCCCTTCTAGCGTCTATATGAAACACTAGAGCTTGGCGGCCTCCTACTATGTTGGAGTTCCCAGCATGGGTCCACACCTTGAAATAAAGTGGCTAGATAATGCAGTGGATCATTCGTCCCATTAAAGGGGGGAGAAAGTAGGATTTCTGAAACTAGGGGGTGCCAGCATATCATCCACCCATGCCAAATATGGCTTACCATCAGGAAGGATCGCCAACTATCGAGTTTCTAGGGCCTTGATGTGGGTAGTGAGAGTGGAAATTGGATCATTTTGGTGAGGATTCCTGTCTTGAAGAGGATATATGACCACCAGTGCATTAGAAGGTTCTTCAACATGAAAAACAGACCTAGTTTCTTGTGTAGTAGTTGGTGGGATGACTTGAGGGGATGCCGGAGGGACGACATGTGGAGCGGTTGGGGGAACATGAGCTGGGTCTTGAGGAGGGTTATCATGCAACTCAGGTGTATTTGGTGACACATATCGTTCCCTATTTCCATAAACTCTAACCTCTACCCTCTTTATATTGACAAGATGGTCAAGGTCACCCAGAGGCAACTCGCCCGGGGGAGGCTGTACCTTCCCCTACTGCCCCAATCAAGGATTACCATAATTCGACCATCATTATGTAGCATGCTCCAAGAGAAGTTCATCGACTATATTTGTATGTTCTGTAAGATATTTATGCAACACAGCCTTTTCAGGGCCATCTTCCATCTTCTACACTGAACCAGACGGGCCAGAGGGTTTGACGGTCCCAGCGTGCTCTTTACCCTTATCGGGGTCCCGACCAAAGGATAATGACTAAAAAAGGTACAGGAAGGAATAATAATTTTTTTTGTTGGTGAGTTACCCTTACCAAATGATCCAATATGTGTGGAACCACCTCTAGGGGTAAGTTATCTTCAATGATTCTTAGCTCAGTCTCTTCCTCTAATAGGTCAACCATGTCAACTATGACTGTACCTAGAGACATATCCTCGATATCACCTGGCAAGCCAGGCTGGTGTTAGATAAGTCTAAAATGAAGAGAAGAATACTACCCCAACCATGAATTTGAACATGGGGGAAAGCCTCCTGAAGAATTATTTAGAGAAGTGTGAAGCTTAGGACACATTTTTGCTGGAGGTTCTGATGATGGACAAGCGACTCAGGGCACTAAGCCACGGGGAGCACAACCAAATCGAGCATGCGACATTGCTAGCCGATGTCGTCAATGTATTCTTATCTCTTTGAGAAATCCACCCATCAATGATTGAGAAAAAATTGTGTTTCCTAGAGAGTTTGGTGGAAGCAAATGACCTCCTCCTATGTGAGAGATTCCAGAATACTTAAACCTATTGCTGCAATGGGCCAGAACATCTCCGGGAAATATTCTGCTATAAAGATGTCCCACAAGCTCCTTGGATCAAATTCAGGGTCTGGCCCTTGGTTTCTCCATTCATCTATTGGGGGAAGTTGATGGAACAATAATGAAACTGAAGTGGACTGTTGTGATGGTAGAATTTTTGGTGGAGAGTATGGTGCGCGATATGACAAGCCACTACATCATGGGTTGTCTTTCGACGAATGCAACGATTAAGCGACCGCATCCTGATAAGAAGGACTAATGAACACTTCTTCTCGTGCAAGGGATGTGGTAATTGGAAGTGGGTCACACTATTTCTCATCCTCTATTAGTCCCTTGAACAAATCTACGTGATATTTGGTTGAGGTAGAGAATGATCTTTTTGACGATAAGGAGGATCTCATGGCCATACCCTAGAAAGGGGTCAAATATTCCTCCTCTTGTATGTATCTTCGAAGGGATGTAGGGATCCAGTGGACCTCAATTTTTGTAAGGATGATGCATATATGACTTGTTCCAATCCCAACCACTGACATTGAAGATCAGGGTGAGGGTTCCACCCCCGAATCACACCCCACCTCAGAATCTGAAAAGTAGATGGGTTTAATCACGGTTTGGAACTTCCCCATATTCTTCCGTTGGTAGCGGCGACCCACCCTCCTACCCTGGGATGGTTCTTCACGATAGGGTATGTTTTTTAAATGCGAAGGTCCTACATGAATATTGATTCTAGAGTGGGTAGGACATTCTATGAAACATGTAAACACATGTGGAGGACCTCCATGGTGGTTGTCCATAGTGCGGGGAGGACCTTATCATCGGACGGTCGTGGTAATAGTGGTAAAAAGAGAGCTTTCATACTAGTTACATCAGACATGAGAAGGGCCTCCATGCTTTCTATAGAGGAAGTAGGGAGGACCTTCATTTTGGTGATTACGGGCTCAGGGAGGACCTCTGATGGAATCAATGAGCACATGGGGAGGGCCTCCACTCTGTTGGGCGACCGGGCAAGGAAAACCCTCACATTGAGAACTAGGTATATAAGGAAAATTCTCATAGCTGAGGCCAAGATCATGGGGAGGACCTTCATTTTGAATGAATGATTGGGGAGGACCTCCACTCTATTTGATACTAGTATGGGGAGGACCTCCGTACTAGATTTCATCATCGTAGGTTAGCCTGTGATGGCTCTTTCTTGCCCCAATAAACGGAAGATCCAGTCCAACATACTCACAGGGTGACTGGATCTTCAACTTTGGCCGAGCTTTGAAGTTCCCCTACTCTATAACTAGGAGGTTTTCCTACCCCATAACTGGGAGGTTCCTCTGCCCAATGATGATAATGGGTTGATAGCTCGCTTTAGTGGTGGCTCGGGCCAATTATTCTAAGGACGATGGTGCCCCTTGGTAGTCATACTCTTGAGCCTACACAAAATGTTAAATTTGGGTTAGCTGAACTAGATTTGGCTGTGCAGGGGGATGGACCGCCTGCTCCCCATTTTGTATAACTAGCTGGCGATACTGACGTGGTCGGGTGGGAGCCCTCCTTGGTTGCTCCCTAGCTGAATTCCTAGCCAGGCGGACTTGAAAATCCCTTAATTCATCAACATAAGGGAGTTAGTCATAGGAGTGATCCAAGGATAGGCTCCTAAAACTGTTGAAGGTCGGAGTGGGGAGGAGTGGATCCCTATGTGGCCCTTGGGGATGATGGTGCTGACAGGGCATAGAGGCCTCCATGTCTTAGCATGCCATGTCTCTTATTAGGATGACCCATCCTATTCATATCAGTGAATGAGAATCTCAATCACCCTTATTTTTATGAATTCAGAGGGAGAGAGAGGGTGTGAATTCCTTGTAGCTATGGGCGTGGGAGCCATCACAGAGGAGATGAAGTTGTGGGGAATTGCAGCATTCGTATTCCCCCTGCCCCTGCATCTGTGGGAGGGATATGATCGGTTTCATATAGCCTGATCTTGGGTCCTAAAAAGTAGGAGAATTCCTCTAGTATTATAGAAAATAGGAAAGCGATGTCCAGTGCCCCAGCGTTATTCAATCTTCTATGGATGGATAAAAAAATCCATGCTGACAACATCGTAGATCAGGATTCCCAATGATCAACTACCCCAAACATTGGTATGTTTCATGCCAGACCTACTATTTGCTTGGTAGGACCTGGCCCTGGATATATGGATCCGGTGACATGCTTATCCATTGATGTCAAGAACTCTACTGATCTCTATATTGAGGATAAGTATTCATGTCAGTTCACCATTTCTTTTTCTGACGCTTTCATCGGGGCATGCACTGTCATGCAAAGATGTGCTAGTTGTTGCCCCACATTCCCTCTTTCCAAAGCCGGGCCACATCCATCCCTTATTCTGGTACATTTTCACTTTGATCGAAATAGGATGATGGGATGTCAGTTCCTCCTTCCATGGATTTCGCCTCGGAATTCGTCTCCTAGTCCGGGTCTCCCTTAAAAGATTTAGATATTGTTCGTGAAACTCTCCCATGTTCTATATCTTTGTGGATGTCGGTTAATGACAGTACTTCTTTTAGGACATTCCAAGGGATCAAGTCAGGGTAGAAACCTTTATTTAGAGGAGTATTCACATTGGACATCGTTGGTGTGTATGGACACTGAAACACTAGTACACATAAATTTATTCCCCATATTATAGGGTTATCAAGGGCACGAAATCCCACGGAATACCACGTTGAGAGAGGAGAATTATATTCCATAGGAATGTACCTAAGATTTTCCTCAACTTCCCATGTTTAACATGGGGTATTCCATGAGTTTAACGCCTAGTAGAGACAGATCAGACTGATCGTAACACTGATGGGAGTGGATCAGATGGGTACATCCCTAGGAGAGATCACCTATAAGTTATATCAGAAGGAAGGATCAGAGCACCCAATGAGAGAAGACCTAGGGTAGTGTGTCCCACAAAAGGACGATTTCACACCATGAAATCTAACCTCGACACCACCGAGGGTGGATCAGGAAGAGTGAACCCCAGAAAGGGGGACACCAAGGTTTACCATTTGATAGGATTGAACCTCCAGAAGGCTTCCTACATACCCTATCTAGGAGATAGGGATAAAAACCCACATTGTTCGAATGGGTGAGGCTTAAAATCAGGGTGTACAAAAAAGTAAAATGACTGAGATACATGATTGTAATTATGCAATGATAGATTCCCATCGCAATAGGAACACTCTTGGTTGAATGATTATGGATTGTGCGAGGCTTATGCATGGTTAACTGCATGAGTTCCATAAGGAGCGGCGATTATATGGATGACATGATCTCATCGGGATGTGGTGTCCCAGGTAAGAATTAGGATGGATTATGAATGGTTGGATGAAGTGGATGGGAGGAATGGGGTGGAACCAACATGATGATGAAAGTGATGTTGGACTTGAACATTAGAGAGGATTTTACGTATCCATGTGGAAGGGAATCAAAGTCCACATAGTTCGGTGGGAATATGGGACACCTGAGGAGGTGGCCCATGAGAATGGATGCATGGATGGGACCCAAAAGATATAGAACCCCCAGGTTAAGGCATTACCTTACTGAAACAAAAAGGCACAAGAGAGAGACCAGGATGGGACATGACTGATGGGATTGAACCTTGGGGAGGCTTGCAATGTATCCCCGTGGTGGAGAATCAAAGTTCACATAGTTCAGGGTTGGGCATAGAATCATGGTGTGCACAAAGGACAATGACCCGAAGATATGTCGGGGCTTACACGTGGTTAGCATCCCATCGTAAGAGGGGCACTCTTGGTTGGAGGAGTGTGAATTGAGTGTGGTTCATACACATAGTTAGCTGCTCGGGAGATGGTCTAACACCACTAATGGGTGGACCAGGGATGTGGGTCCCAAAAAAGGGGACACCTAAGTTTACCAGTGTTTGGGTTTGAATCTCAGGGAGGATTATTACATACCCTATCTAGGAGAAAAGGATCAAAACCCACATAATTAGGAATCATACAGTTTAGTGTCATGCAGGATGAGTTTAAATTGACATGAAGTGGTCAGGACCAATGGGTGATGGGATGAAACCTCAAGGAGGATTCTTACATACCTTTATTGAAAAGGGAAATGACCAAAGTATACATAGTTCAACATTGGGGAAATGGGTCTCACACACTAAGGTGGCCCAAAAAAAGGTGTCATGGTCGATGCTTACTCTAATCCCACGCGAGTCATGCTCAGTGTGAGAAACAAGAGGAAACAAAGACTTGATGATAACATCATGAATGGTGCATCAATGAAGGCCCGATGTTGATAAATTACACAGGGATAAGGATGTGGTATCAAGAGTCCCCTATGCAATCTCTCCTCAGGTCCTTGCACTTGGAAGAAATGAGGAGGATCAAGGCTGCTAGATCCTGCAATAAAGGTTAGGGGCTTACACCATGATGGTTTCCCTTCCCCATGGACAAATGTCATTCCATGAAAGGAGGATCTCATTCCATGTGAGGAAGATCCCACTCTCGTGGAGATGAGTGGGCATGGAAAATGTTAAAGACGAGCCACCCCATGTATTTTTCACATGGAGAGGCTAAATTTTAATTTCATGTGTTGGGGATGATGATGCTTGAATGTTTAACTTCTTGCATCTCAGAAGATGAGGATTTGCTCCTCACCCCTACGACTTACATAATCAGTGTGATTTAACCCTTGGTTAAGAGAAGGAACCAACAATGTCATATGGAGATGGGGTTGTGGAGTGATACATTGAGGGTCTCACATTAACATTGATATATGAAGAATCAATAGTCATTAGTGCGCCTATGCGAAGAAGCATGAGGAAAAACAATGCTACATGAAGCACCACCCAAGGGACCTTAAAATCACTTCATACAAACCTGGTATGCCGTAAGGGAGAATTATGCACATGACAGGGGTGTCACGTGTAATAGGGGATTGAACATGGTTCCTTAGGGTAAGTACGCCACATGGAGTACACAAGGAGGGGCACACATAAGATTTAAGGGGTGTGCACAAGATGAGAGGTTCCAGGAAAGATGGGGTGGTTGTGTTCAAAACAAGTGGATGCATGCAAGGGGAGACCCTATGTTCAAGTTCAACATGACCTAATGAATAACATGCACACAAGAGGGATCTTTTGTGCACAAATGCCTTAGAGTAATGGATGTGGGAGAGGATCAAGCCCTTGTGGTCCCACCCAAAGAAAGACCCTAGATAGTCTTGTCGTACAAGATCAAATACATTGATTCCATGTCTTTTACATGATCGTGGAAGGGATGTATTTCACGCAAAAGAGCATCAGTTTTTCTTCTTTAATGGTCCCCAAAAGGGTGGGGGGTTTGTTTCTATTTATAGTTGAAAACTTCGGTGGCATCGCACAAGAGGATCTATGCACAAGATTCATTTTGACATTTCATTGGTTGTGGAAGAGATTGGGCATATATAGTAATGTTGAGTTCTAGGCAATCATCATTCACACGATTAACTTGGATGGTTTTCCAGATGGTCCCTATGGAAGGCTCCGTTTGACGTCGCATTGGGAACGATAGTTTTTGCATGCAATTTTCAATCTTACATGAATACCTTACATCTTTCACACACCTCCCTCGAGAATCTAGAAATTTTACATGAATTCAAAATAGGCCTTACAATTTCTCAATAGTATCTGTTCATGTCCCCATCCGAAATTCGGTGTCAACATGTGGAAAACAATCAGTGGGGTGGTTTTCATCAGCGAAGATGCCACAAGGCCTCATAATATTGGGTTGGAATGTCTCTTGAGCCAAATAAATATTCCTCACCATAGTGATCAATTATTCTAACATAGTATCAATTAAATGACTTTCATGAGAAGAAGAGATTACCTAATGTACTCCTCTAACATGTGGTGAACCTCGATCGTGAAATTGTTGGGATTTTTGGGTCATCTTCTTGATCAAAACATGTGCAGATACTAGAGCTTTGTCGACCAATGCCCTTAATCTGCGACATCTACCATTCTTCTCTCCATAGGTGTTAAGACTTTATAGAAGTACTAGATGAGGATTTTCTCACTGATTTGGTGATGTCGACAGCTTGCGCACAACATCTTGAATCACTCTTAGTATTCATACATTGACTTTATTTATCCTTTATTGATCCCTGATATCTCCTTAAAAATGGAAGTGGTCCTCGAGCTGAAAAAATATCTAAAAAAACATGTTTCAAATCAATCCAACATGTTACGTCTTCTGATTGTAAATAATACATCCAGTACTTTGTAGTTATATCAAGTGAGAATGGGAATGTACTTAGTTCTATTTGATCTTTAGATAAATTTCATGGTTTTAGGGTTGATGAAACCACATTAAATTCATTTAAATGTTTGTTAGGATCCTCTCTAGATAATCCATGAAACTTTTGAAGAAGATGAATTAACCCATATTTCAATTCGAAGTCTGATTTGAGGTTTGGGTAAGGAATGTAATTTGGTTGATAGTTAATATCTCGTGCAACTAATTCTAAAATGGTTCTATTAAGTTCATTATTATTGTTTTCAACCATTGTTTCTTGTTTTATGTTTGAATTTGAATTACTTCCAATTTAAATTTTACTAGAGTGGAGGAATTTTCTAATTGTTTGAATGTTGAAACTTCTCGTAGACTGAGAATGTTGAATTCAATCCCTAAGGTTGCACTCAATATCAGGGTCAAGATCTATGAGTTCTTCAGGGTTATTTCATGTAATAAATAAAATGAAAATGAAATGAGGAAAGTTGAACCATAATGAAAAGATAAGAAGTATGAGTTGATGATTCGATAAAAAGAAAAGAAGATAAAAAAATGAAAACATGAGAAAGGGGAAATAAGAAAGAATGGGGAGAAGAAAGGAATAAAATAAAAATTAAAAAAATAACTCGAATTGGTCGAATAAATTACTTGTAACCTCAAAAATTATTCCAACTTGGAAGGTTTTTTTGTGGGTTTTTTAAAATAATTTTTGATTTTTGGGTACTTAGGTGCAGCAGAGTGGCAAGCCAAGGCCATATCTCAAAGGAGAAAGTAATTTAATAACTTCATGAAGGTATTTTGAAAATAAAATAAAATGGAAGAGATAAACTACTTAAAATTATGGGGTTTTACATTTATAAAATAATAATAATTATGATGGAATAAGATTGCATTTTTTTTTAATTTTTGAAATGAAATTTGATTAATATGACACAACGAGAAGATGTTTTTTTGAAAATATTTTTGAAGGAGTAATCGATCAAAATATACCTATTAATTTACTTGTTAATAAATATAATTTTAATTAGTATCCACATAATTTTGATCCCCTAATTTTTTAACCGCTAGACCCTATGAGAGTTAACTTTACCACAATGTTGAAGTGAATTAAACCCTTGGCTAAATTTAGAACATGCAATCACAACACCTTGATTTGATTGATGTTATAATGATAGATTATGGTTAGTGGTAAATTAAGGCACATATCCACTAATGAAATTAAGACTAAGTGTTTTTAGTTTTTATATTTGAACTCTACAAATTTATCCTGCGTGGTTTTGTATTACCGATTAAGACCGTGCTCTAACAATTTACACAATTCTGGACTTCGCATGTTTTGTATAAATTGTTAAATTTATTGATTAGTTTCATTTAAATTAAAACCTTAATTAATATATCATATTTAGTGAATTAAATTATATCATTTATTTAAAATAAATTACTTAATAAGTTTAGAGGTTGATCAATTACTAAGAAAACTACTCTTCCATAGGTTGTGTAGTCATCGTAGAAACGTATTGCATGAACCCATGTTTAGAAAGGGTAGAACCCAATACCATTTCAAATATTTACTTCTATTATAAAGAGTAAAATTAAATAATAATTAAATAAAAGAAAATATAATAAATTAAAGAGGAAAAAAAAATTTATTGCTAGAACAAAAACATTAACTAGTGAATAAGAAGAAGAAGGCTTCAGTGAAGGGATCCTAGCTTCAAGAGATCTCCCTCTTGAAATTACTGGAGAAATAAAGTGAAACCAATTATCATATACCTTAAATATCATAATTAAATTCCCAAACCCTCAAAATGATAAAAACACCAATTTATAAAGTGGAGGGGAGGCTGGGTTTTAAGAAGTTTCTAGTGTGAAAGGGGAAATTCAGACAAATATTTTAATCCAATTTATACCACCTATATGGCCACCAAAACACTTCAACCATCCCTCATTATAGAAGTATTATTTGTTTTAAAATGGGTCCTAGATCTTCTCTCCAAATTTATCCCTAATCGAAGCATGGATGAAGAGGTTATGGCCCAAATACTTAACTTATGCCCAATCTAGAGTGTCTAGATCACCTTTGACTAATGGCCCATTTACTCCAAACAAATGCTTGATTTTTCTCTAGTTCCCTGAATTAAAGTTGGAACCCATTAAGTCAGAAACACTTTTAAAAAATTTTAAGTTCAAATAAAACACATAATAATATTCATGTTTTAAATACTGTAGTGAATTTTAAAGGGTAAAACTGGGATTTTTATAAATTTTTTAAATGAATGATCTAATCTAAAATATTTTATAAATAAATATATTTAAAACAATGTGATGAAATTATATCATTTATTGTCAATTAAATATTCAATAAAATTTAGTTTTATTAGTGTTGGATTACACGAACCAAATAATGGCAATCGATAACGAAGTAACTTCACATGAATCATAACACATCCAACTTTGGAATCACCGGCTAGGTCATGTAAATGAAAAGAGCTTGACTAAATTACATAAAAATTGATAGTTAGGATCTTTTGAACTAAAACCACTTGGTTTATGTCATGCATGTTTACAAGTAAAAATGACCAAAGCCTCATTTAGTTGGAAAGGTGAAAGGGCTAAAGAGCTTCTCAAATTAGTTCATTAAGCTGTTTGTGGACCATTTACTATTGATGTAAGAAGAGAGTAATCATAATTCATAACTTTTATTGATGATTTTAGTATATATAGATATGTATAAATAATGATGTATAAGTCATATTATTTTTTATAAATTCAAGGAATACAATAATGATGTTTAGAACCATCTTGGTAAGAATATTAAGAAACTTTACTCAGACCGTGGTGGAGAATATCTTAATAAATACTTCATTGATTATCTATGGGAGTTCAGGATTTTATCTAAACTCACTCCTCCATATACACATTAGTGGAATGGTGTAAGTGAAAGAAGGAACTGCACCTTGTTCAACATAGTGATATCAATGGTGATTCATGGGAGTCTTCAATTATCCTTTTGGGGATATGCGTTACAAAGAACATCATACGTCCTAAATCGAGTGCCAAATAAAGTAATAGATGGTATAAAATATCAATTATATTGTAGAAAGAAACCTGTGTTATCTTACTTACATGTGTGGGGTTTTAAATCATTTGTTAAGGCCTCTTTAGGTAACAAGCTTTCTCCCCAAGGCACATAGTGTTTCTTTGTAAGATATCCCAAAGAAACAAATGGATACTACGTATACAATTCTTTAGACAAAAAGGTTTTGGTTGAAAGACGTCTCACATTTCTTGAGGAGGATCCTATATCTAAAAGATATAGTGGGAGTGATATAGACTTCGATGAAGTCCATACTCAAGATACACAAGAGTTGGCATATGAACAAATTCTTCAAAGCATCGTGGAAGAAGAAATTGTTCTAGAGGCATAATTATTGTGTAGAAGTACTAAAGAAGTTAGAGGTCTAGAACATTAGGGTTTTCTAGTCACCGAGGATGGTGACTCATTATTAGACGATAATAATGATCTTCTAACCTAAAAGGAAGAAATAAGTGGAAAAAATGTTTCCATGTACAAAAAAGCCTTGAATTTTGAAATAGATTCTATGCACCAAAACCAATTCTAGATTCTGGTAGAACGTCTAGTATATGTAAATCCCATTGGTTTCAAATGGTTATTCAAGAAGAAAATAGACATGGAAGGAAAATTAAGTACCTATAAGTCATGACTGGTTGCAAAAGGGTTTATATAGCATCAAGACATTCACTACAACGAAACCTTTTCACTGATTGAAATGATGAAATCCATCAGAATTCTACTTTACATTGTAGATTTTGATGATTATGAGATTTGGAAAATGGATTTCAAAATAGCCTTCTTTAACTTGAACAATTAGAAAGATGTCTATATGACACATCCCAAAAGGTTTGTGATTCTAAAGGATTCCAACAAGGTATGTGAGTTGAAAAGATCCATTTGTGGATTAAATAAAGAATCCAGTTCATTGAATATTTTTTTTGATGAGGCCATAATGGAATTTTGATTCAAAAAGAATGAATGTGATATGTGTGTCTATATATAGTTTAGTGGGAGTGTCATCATTTTCTTAATAATATATGTTGATGACATATTACTCATTGGAAATTAAATATCAGTCATACAGTCTCTTAAGGTGTGGTTGAATAAATGATTCTCTATGAAGGAATCAGGTGAGGTGGCATATATTATTGGGATTAAGATCCATCGTGATAGATCCAAGAGGTTGTTCAACCTAAGTCAAAGTACATACATTGACAAGATACTGAAGAGATTCAGTATGGAACAATCCAAGAGAATATTTTTGTCAACATCACATGACATTCATCTTTCTAGGAAAATGTGTCCTCACACAAACAAGGAAAGAAACAGAATGATAAGGATTATATATGAATCAGTAATTTGGTCAGTCATGTATGTTATGCTATATACTAGTGATGTGGAAGTGTTTTCACACTCTTTTCGACATCCTTTTTACATTTTTATTGACTTTTTTATACCAAAATGATTATTTTTAGTAAATAATTGATGATTGTTGTGTTTTTGTACTTTGCTGTGTAAAATAATCTATTTTAGTTTTAAACTTGTGTTTTAATGTGATTTAGTGTCATTTTAAATAATTCTAAAAATTTAAATGATTCGTGCGAATTAGAATTTTATTTATTTATTCTTTTATTTCTATTCTAGTTAGTTTATTAATTCATTTATTAAATTAATTAACGCCTTTTTCTTTAAATTGTAAATAAATAACTCCTTTTGTTTTTAGTCTTTTAATAATTTAATTAGTTTTAAAAATTTAATTTTATTCATTTAATAATTTTATTCTTTAATTTAATTAGTTCTTTAATTAATTGGTTAATTAATTTAAGCAAGTAATTGTAAATATTTTAATTTTTTCTTTAATTATGTATGTTTATAAATTTTAGACCCAAATTAATTCATTCTTTTAAATAAAGTTTCATTAATTTTAATTTTCTTAACTTTGTGTTTTTAGTTTTTAAGTATATTCTATTTAATTTAATTTATAAATTGATTTTTTTATTTTTTAGTTTTATTAAATTATTTTATTAATTTAATTTTCTTTGTTTTGTTTGATTCGTAGGTGTTGCGGTCGCACGTTAACCAACCCTTATCAGTGACCTTCCTCACCGATACACAAAACCTCACCGATGCAGTTATCCTCACCGATACTCTTCACCGATACACTATTCTAGCTACCGATGCAATATTCCAGCCACTGTTAGCCCCACAAATACTCACCGTTACTAGAGCTACCAATACACCTCACCGTTCCATCTCACCTCACCAGTAGACTTTTCATCACCATTACAATACCAGTAGCTGCAAATCCTCAAATCCTCTACCAGTAGCCCAATATACTGATACATCTCTACCCATGCATATCCTCACTGATACACTCATTCTCATCATCAGGCTAAGCTACCGATACGATTTCCTCACCGATACCCTGTCGCCACTCCTCCTCTGCTCACAGCAGCCATCCCAGCATCACAAATCCAGCAGCCAAATTCACTCGTAACAAAAACATCTGAATCCTCAACAGTAGTAGATTCAAGGCACAACAAGAAAATAATCACAGCAGCGAAGCACGAACCAAGAAAATCAAAATTTTAAAGAAGAAAATATGATTTGCTGCTCCTTGCATAGCCGCACAGCCGCGACCCGTGCCCGAAGCCGCCGACAATCTCCTCTGCTCAAGCTCCACCTCGGTCCATCTCGAATCCGAACCCCTCTGAACTACCGTGTCGCCTTCCTCTGCCCTGCACTTCTCCACACGTTTCCAAGAAACCCTTGTTAAGCCTTTCCCCTCATCCTTCTCATCACCACCGTGGAGCTGCCCGCACTACTCCCCAGAGCCGCCACCTACCAAACCCTTCCCCGCACCACTGTCCGAGCCGCCGCATGGTCTCCCCGCTCTGCCCTTGCTGCAAGTCTGTGCCACACAATCACCACCACCCGAATCCCGCCACGCCTCATCATCCCACACAGCCGCCTCCTTCTCACTGTGCCGAGACAACACCTGCCACTTTTCTGTCCGCACCAAAGAGATCCGAGGCACCGCCCCCTGCCTCAAAGCCGAAGGGGCGAGCATCCAATCATCCATCCAGAGATCCCTCGATCCATCTCATCACCCAAACAGATGCAGACAGACACAGAGCATGACATCAGAATCGAAGCAATTTCTGGAGAGAGGAGCAATCTCATGGGAGATGTTGCTTAATTCATTATCTATTTCTTTCTGTTTTACTGTTTTAATGTGTAATTAAATTGATTAGGGGAATCGGGCTGTAGAGAACTGATCATCCATATATCCGTCATGTTTTGTTAGTTTTATTTCTCAGTGCGATCTCATTGATCACTTTTCTCTTATGTTTATTTTTATTATTGATTTACATTATTTAACAACCGACGGGTGAGGTAGTGAATAATTTCACTCTGGATCATTGACCGATGTACCGAGAATCGGAAAAGGTCAATGCATCTCTTCTCCAATTTAATCAGATTTTTCCGAGGGTCAAGATCAGAAGATTGAGACTCAAGGAAGTTAATCGAGGAGTGCTGATCCACTGAAGTGACAACTCAGTGTTTTAACACCATATTTTTATGCACCGATTAATTGAATTAATCCAAGAATAAGTGAAGAATATCTTTTTAATCAGTTCAAAGCAGCCCGAGGACCCTAAAATTGTCATTACTGTCTGTTCTCTGTTTAAGCCATCCATTTCACCTTCATTTTCATACTCACTATCAGTGTTTGTTTCAATGTTTGCGTACAGTTTTTGTTAGTGTTCTATTTTATCTTTTTGTGTTTTAGTTTTAATTCTGTCTAGTACAACATAAGTCCTTCTCTGTGGTCCGACACCCTTCTTACCACAGTACTAGTAGTTTGTAGGGTTTATAACTTTTAAATTTGCACGTACTCAATGACTACACGGCCAAATTTTGGCGCTGTTTTCGGGGAAGGCATGTGTGACCAAGTTTAAAAAAAACACAAAAAAAATTTAAGCAAAAAAAATACAAAACATAAAAACTGTACAAAAAAAATTCTCAAGAAAAGATTGTTGTTGAAACTATATGCATGCTAGATCTTCTAAGTTAGGAATTGAAACTCATATTCAAGAAATCAAAAAAAACATTGTTCAGTACTTAGAAAACAAAAGAAACTTGAAATGGAGAATTTGGAAAACATTGCTGGAAATCAAAATGTCAATGGGCCACAACCCTTAGTTCCTGCCCTTGAGAGACCTAAGATTAGGGAGTTTCAAATTCCTACTATGTCAAACAATCCATCCTGCATCAAATTGTCCCCTAGGTCTAGGAGCTATGAGATCAAACAGTCTCATCTTTCTCAACTGCCATCATTTAATGGTCTTCCAGCAGAGGACTCCTTAGAGTTTATCAAAGATTTTTATGGTTCTGTCCAGCAGTTTCCTCTGTGAGATCTTAGTGAGGAGGAGTTGAGGCTGAGGTTTTTCCCATTCTTCCTAAAGGGGAGGGCTAGGACTTGGTTTCAAAATCTAGATGACGAAATATTTGAAACATGGGAAGATGTGTGCAATGCCTTTGTAGAAAAATTCTATCCGAGGAACACCACCATTGAGGTTAGACATAAAATCACTGTCTTTGTCTAGGATGAGGGGGATCTCATTCATGAAGCATGGTAAAGGTTTATAGGTCTTCTTAGACAAATCCCCAACCATCAATTAGCTCCCCATCTTCTCATGAATACTTTATATAATTCCCTCACCCCCTACAATCAGAACTTAGTTGATCAATCTTATGGGGGTGATTTCTCTAATTCCACTACTGATGAGCTGAAACAATTGTTTGATAAGTTGGCTCAAAAATCTCAGCACAAGTGCACTAGGAAGAGAGCCATCCATAGGGCTGATACAAATCCTCAAGTAGCTGTTGTTGATGATAGGGTTCTTAGGGAGCAGTGCTATCACTGTGGGATGTTTGGTCACAATCATGGATATTGTCCAAACTTTGATCTCCCTAGTTCATGTGATGAGAGTACCCAGTTTGTTGATTATAGGTCTATGAATCAAGGTGTTCATGCTCAACTCTCAAATCCATACCACTCTGGATATCAAGGTCAGCCCAATCTATCATTGAATGAACAAGGGGTCACAAAGCAACCCACAACCCCAAACAAGCATCCCATTACCCCAACTTTCCACCCACAGCCCAAACAAATTTCCCAGAATCAATATGAGGCTAAATCTTCTAATTCTCAAGGGGAGTTAAAGGGGATGCTGCAACAAGTGTTGAGTGAGATCAGCTCATTTAAGAAGGACACATATTCTGAGATTCAAAATTTAGAACTTCAAATGAGTCTAATGGATAAGAATCAAGATGGTCAGGAAAAGAGCAAGATGCCTAGCACCTCAACCCCCAATCTAAGAGAAAATGTGATGGAAGTAACAACCAGGTTAGGGCTTAATCTTAAGAAACCAATTAAGGAACCACTTAGGCAAGAGGAAAACAATGTTCAAGTTGAAAGTGAAAATGAAAATATGGAAAATCCCAATTCTGGAAATCTGGAAAGCGAGTTTCAAACTGAACAGATTGTGCAACCCACACCCAAGAAAGCTAAGGAACCAAAGAAAATGAAGTGGGAATTGATTAAGGAATTAAAGAAGAAAGTGGGGTCTGAGGAGAAGGTGATTAACCTACATGTTCTGAAACATTATACCCCTCCCATTCCCTTCCCTAAAAGAGTGAAGCTAAGTGATGAACCCGATTACCTGAGATTTTTGAAACTGATTCGAAGCTTCACCATTAACATGCCTTTCTTAGAAGCCTTGGATAAAATACCTTCATATGTTTCATTCACAAAAAGGTTTCTAAAGAACAAGAATGATTGAAAGATGTTGGATAAAATTGATCTCAATGCGGAGTGTAGTGCAATTGTCCAAAAAATATTCCTCCCAAATTAATGAACCCTGGTGGCTTTATCATTCAATGCCAAATAGGAGAAAGTGGGCAATTGAATTGTCTCTGTGACTTAGGATTGAGTATCAATCTTATGCCTTTATCCTTGTTCACAATGCTGGGTCTTAGGGATATCCAACCAACTTCTGTTTGTCTTCAGCTTACTGATAGGTCACTCACACACCCTTATGGGAGAGTGGATGACTTATTAGTAAGTGTAGGAAAACTCACATTGCCCAATTATTTCTTGATCCTTGATATGGAATGTGATGAAAAGGTTCTAATCATCTTAGGCAGACCCTTCCTTGCTATTGGTGGTGCCATCATTGATGTCTCCAAAGGTAAACTCACCCTCCAAGCTGTAGATGATGTGGAGGAAATTTTGGTGTTTGAAAGGACCTGACATGAGGTTACTTGTGATGTGATAGATGTGGCTGCAAATCAATGTTACAAAATTGAGGTTAGAGCTGAGTATGGGTCTTTCCCACTTGAGGTAATAGTGATACTAATTCCCCAACCCACTGAAATTTTTTCTCTGGCTACTACTCTTTCCCAACACCCTCCTGTTGATGAACAAATTCTTTCTTTGGAACCCATTCTGGAGAGCGAGTCATAACATTGTCCTGTAGTGTCTCAACCTATTTATGAAAGTTTACCTTGTGATGTTGACTGTCTAAGAGTTCCTAAAGCTGGAGAAAGCTCTGGGTTGAGCCATGCTGAAAAACTTGATGATTGCCATTATAAACAAGTGCATTTCCTCAATATCTTCTTACCTGCCCAGTTTAATGTTGTGAGTGATGATTTCATACCTGAACTTGAAATATTCACATCATTTGAGTCCTCTGTGGACATTGAGAATAACCTTTTGAATGCTGAATTTGATAACTTCTTCTGGGAGATTTCTGAGTTGTCAAAGTAGTGAGCTAATCTGGGACTTGCTGAGGGTTTTTTCAATGTTTCCTCTTCTATTTTTGGGTTTGAGAAAAACTCTAAGTGTGGTGGAAGCTCTGGACGTATTCTGGATCTCATCGATGATTTTCATGGGCAACTGTTGAACTTTTTAAGCACTAATGAACTTCTTTTTAGAGACCCAGTTGAGTTAGATAGCATGAATCCTCTTAGTGATATGGATAAATTTTGGAGAATTATAATTGGTGCTGAAGATGAAAATGTCTCGAGTAGTCCTTCTCTTGATTCCTTAAACAATTGTGAAGTGCACACCATTAACACCTCTTTCCCATTAAATGGTCATGGTTATAAATTTTTAGGGGAATAAGGTCTGGCTAGGGACTCTAAACCTAGCGCTACATGGGAGGCAACCCATGGTTTTCTTTATTTTCTCCTTTAAATTTTCAGTTTGAATAAATGCTCCCTGCTCAGTTGTTTGTCTCTTTGTTTAGTGAACAATAATGTCTGCATTTCCTTATCATATGATGCAAGTGGTTTGGTGGTCCTGGTTTGCTAAGAGAGTCATGTTTCAGTGGTAGACACATTTGAATCATTCATGGTGGAAGGAGGCTTTCGTCAGATAACACTGGATTAATGGATAAAACTCCCAATCTCACACTTTGTAGCTGCTTTTTATTTGAACTTAAAATCTTGAACACTAATGTTAAATCGTTTCATCATGTAGGTGAAAAACTGGAGAAGCCATAGTTCAAGAACATGGAAATCAAAGGGGGACTTTTGTAAATTTGAGAAGCTGCACATTCAAGGGAGTATTGTTTTACGTTGCAATGTTTTACTATTCACATTTTTATTGCATGCTGCTGTGAACTAAGTGTGGGGGTCTTCCCACTGATTTTTCAAACTCTTGGACTCTGTTTTATCCTTGGGTGTTAGCTAATAATATCTACTTAGTTGAAAATGTATTTTGAGCTGATTTGTGAAACATGCTACACCCACTACTTTTATTTTCATTATGTTGCTGCTACATGTCACTGTTAATCATGCTACTCTTTGAAGTAAATTGTTAAAATCTTTTGTTAGCTCACAATGTTTCAAAGCATAAGAATTTTAGGAATAGAAATTCAGTTGGTTTCTGGTGATGGTTGGTGGGGTTGGGATCTTATGTTTTTGTCTGTTTTTGTTTTTATTTTCATTCACTTTTTGTGTGGAAAATAAAATTTTTAAACTTCATTGATACTCGTCCATATCCTTTTTAAGCTGAAATGTCTATCTATTTTGTACTTCAACTGTCCCCACCTTGAGATTCAACATTGGGGAAAATGTTTGGTTTTATGTGTGGGGGAGAAGGGTCATTCTAGTGTCATGTAGAATTCCCCCATCTTGAACCTGAGTTTGTTTAAAAAATGTTCAACTTTTTTCATTTTTTCAAAAAAAAGGTTCAAAATTCCTTTAAAAATTTTCAAATTCTTTCAACACATGATGGTCATTGGAGGTTCACTGGTATTTCAATCATGTCTTGTTTAGTGGATAACTGTTTGTTGGATGTCGAGAGTGGCACTTCGTCAGAAACAGTAAAGTACGAATGATTGCTGAGTGCAATTGTTCACTGTCTCTACAGATCTGTCTGTTTAGGAACTCAGGATAAGAGTATGACAGGAGAGGTTTTGTGGGATTATGATCATTTCTTAGGGTAACTTGAAGTTCTCACTGTAACCCAGGGGGATCACATTTTTATAAAATAATATTCAATCACTTTAGGAAGTCAACTTGATTGATTATTAATTATGTCATTTGTAACTTGAGTAAAATGGGAAAATGGGATCCCACGGTGAGTATCTGAGACAAGGTGCATTTGGTGCATTTCTGTGAATAAATAAAGCCAATTTCAATCTTAATAAGTTCTATGCACAGTGCTCTACACATGAAATATGGCTGGGAAAAATAGAATTAAAGTGCCCTTGTCAAAAATGAACTCATTAAGATGAGAGGAATTTTGAACCCAGATGAAGAAGGGAGCAATTGACTTGGTTAATTTTCATTTGAGTTGAATCAATAAAGTGATCAAATTAATGGACATTAATTTTTGGAACATGGGGGAAGGTGAGAATTGAAGGTGCACTTGGTTAAGTTTTGAGTTCCATTTCATCTAACCTGTCAACAATCCTAGAATCAGTACTTGAATTGGAAGGTGAAGTAGGACAGTTAATGAGCACACATAGGAGGCATGACATACTTGACAGTGTGCGAATTTGTGATTCTCTTGACTTCGAGTGGGTTTTTGAAGCTAAGCAGGACAATATTTTTGAACACCTTTGAAAAAACCTGACTCATTGTTTGGTCCTGTCTATCTGGATATAAAGTTTAACCACACACCTTTTGAGTTGAAACTCACTAATCATATGTCTGTTTTAAAGTTAAAGGCATGCACTTGTTTGAGGACAAACAAAGCTTTAAGTGTGGGAGAGTTTGATGTGGCAGTGTTTTCACACTCTTTGCCACATTTTTTTTACATTTTTATTGACTTTTTTATAAAAAAATGATTATTTTTAGTAAATAATTGATAATTGTTGTGTTTTTGTACTTTTCTGTGTAAAATAATCAATTTTAGTTTAAAACTTGTTTTTTAATGTGCTTTAGTGTCATTTTAAATAATTCTAAAATTTAAATGAGTCGTCTGAATTAGACTTTTATTTATTTATTCTTTTATTTCTATTCTAGTTAGTTTATTAATTCATTTATTAAATTAATTAATGCATTTTTCTTTAAATTGTAAATAAATAACTCCTTTTGTTTTTAGTCTTTTAATAATTTAATTAGTTTTAACAATTTAATTTTATACGTTTAACATTTTATTCTTTAATTTAATTAGTTCTTTAATTAATTGGTTAATTAATTTAAGCAAGTAATTGTAAATATTTTAATTTGTTCTTTAATTATGTATGTTTATAAATTTTAGACCCAAATTAATTCATTCTTTTAAATAATGTTTCATTAATTTTAATTTTCTTAACTTTGTGTTTTTAGTTTTTAATTCCATTCTATTTAATTTAATTTATAAATTGATTTATTGATTTATTAGTTTTATTTAATTATTTTATTAATTTAATTTTCTTTGTTTTGTTTGATTCGCAGATGTTGAGGTCGCACGTTAACCCGCCCTTATCAGTGACCTTCCTCACCGATACACAAAACCTCACCGATGCAATTATCCTCACCGATACTCCTCACCGATACACTATTCCATCCACTATTAGCCCAAAAAATCCTCACTTTTACTAGAGCTACCGATACACCTCACCATTCCATCTCACCTCACCGGTAGACTTTTCCTACCGTTACCATACCAGTAGCTGCAAATCCTCTACCAGTAGCCCAGTCTACCGATACAACTCCGCCCCTACATATGGTACACACATTCTCACCATCAGGCTAAGCTACCGATACGTTTCCTCACCGATACCCCATTGCCACTACTCCTGTTCTCACACCAGCCATTCCAGCAACACAAATCCAGCAGCCAAATTCACTCGTAATGGAAAATTCCGAATCTGCAACAGCAACAGATTCAAGGCACAACAAGCAAATAATCACAGCAGCAAGACACGGACCAGGAAATCAAAATTTTAAAGAAGAAAATCTGATTTGTTGCTCCTTGCATAGCCGCACACCTGCGACCCATGCCCGAAGCCACCGACGATCTCCTCTGCTCAAGATCCACCTCGGTCCATCTCCAATCCGAACCCCTCTGAACTGCCGTGTCACCTTCCCCTGCCCTGCACTTCTCCTCACGTTGCCAAGAAACCCCTGTTCAGCCTTGCCCCCTCATCCTTCTCATTACCACCACGGAGCAGCCAACACTACTCCCCGGAGCCGCCGCCTACCAAACCCTTCCCCGCACCACTGTCCGAGCCACCACATGGTCTACCCGCTTTGCCCTTGCTGCAAGTCCGCGCCGCACAATCAACACCACCTGAATCCCGCCACGCCTCATCATCCCACACAGCCGCCTCCTTCTCCCTGCGCCGAGACAACCCCTGCCTCTTTTCTGTCCGCACCAAACAGATCCGAGCCGCCGCCCCTACCTCAATGCCGAAGCCACCCGCCACAGAGTCGCCGCAATCCCTTGCTGAAGCCGCACCGCATGCCGAGACCCCCATGTTCCCTATATTCCACGCCGAACCCGACTCCTCTTCATTTCTTCATCATTTTTTTAATTTAATTTTTATTATGTTCTATTATATCATATAATATAATATATATATATTATGCACTATATATCATATACTATCCTATAATAATTATAGGTATTTTAATAAAAGTGTATAAGCTTATATATATAATATCAACTTCTTATATTTCATATATGTTATTAATAGTTGTTATTTTAATAATAATAATATTAGATATTAGTATTTTTATTTTAGATAAATATATAGTATATATAAAGACAGTGTCATTTTTATTTCGTATCTGACTCACGTGCATTTTTTGCAGAGGGAGGGTGGCTCGGCGCGTGCACATCATTTTCATTCAGTTAGGAGCAACTACTTCGATGACAACCACAGGAGGAGCAGCACAGTGAAGGAACCATATGGAGGCCGGGGAACACTTCAGATGAGACTCGAGAAACTTCTAAGGGATCATCAACATTCATCACAGGAAGGGGGAGAGCAGGAGCAGGAGGATTCTAGAACTTGAGACCGGAGGGGCGACCATCCAATCATCCATCCAGAGATCTCTCGATCCATCTCATCACCAAAACAGAGGCAGAGAAACACAGAGTAGGAGATCAAGAATCGAAGTAATTGCTGGAGAGAGGAGCAATCTCACCGGAGATGCTTCTTAATTCATTATCTGTTTCTTTCTGTTTTACTGTTTTAATGTGTAATTAAATAGATTAGGGCAATCAGGCTGTAGAGAACTGATCATCCATCTATCCGTCATGTTTTGTTAGTTTGATTGCTCAGTGCGATCTCATTGCCCAGTTTTCTCTTCTATTTATTATGGGTATTGTTTTACATTACTTAACAATCGATGAGTGAGGTAGTGAATAATTTCACAGTGGATCATTGACCGAAGTACCGAGAATCGGAAAAGGTCAATGCATCTCTTCTCCAATTTAAACAGATTTTTCCAAGGGTCAAGATCAGAAGATCGAGACTCAAGGAAGTTAATCGAGCAGTGTTGATCCACTGAAGTGACAACTCAGTGTGTTAACACCATTTTTTTATGCACCGAGTAATTGAATTAAACCAAGCAGAAGCAGATAATATCTTTTTAATCAGTTCAAAGAAGCCCGAGGACCCTAAAATCATCATTACTGTCTGTTCTCTGTTTAAGTCGTCCATTTCACCTTCATTTTCATACTCACTATCAGTGTTTGTTTCAATGTTTGCATACAGTTTTTGTTAGTGTTCTATTTTATCTTTTTTGTTTTAGATTTAATTCGGTCTATCACAACATAAGTCCTTCTTTGTGGTTCGACACCCTTCTTACCACAGTACTAGTAGTTTGTAGGGTTTATAAATTTTAAATTTGCGCGTACTCAAAGACTGCACGACCAACTAGGCTAGATGTTGCCTACGTATTCAGTGTGGTAGGAAGATATCGATATGATCTAGGTGACCATCATTTGAAGGGAGTCCATACTATCCTTATGTATCTGAGGCATACTAAGAATATTTTCCCGGTTTATGGAGGAGATGAGGAACTATTCATTAGAGGATATGCAGATTCTAGTTTCCCAACAGATCAAGATGACATGAAGTCATAAATGGGATACATCTTCACTATGAATGGAGGTATTGTGAGATGGAAGAGTTCAATGTAGACTGTGGTAGAAAATTGTACAGTAGAGTCTGTGTATATTACGGATTCTAAGGCATCTAAAGAAGCAATATGGATGCAAAAACTTCATCCAAGATCTTGATGTGGTACCTAATTGTAAAGATCCTATCTCACTCTATTATTAAAATACTACAACAGTGACTCTTGAAAACGAGTCAAGGTCACATTAGAAAATGAAGAACTTACTTCAGAAGTATCATATCTTGAGGTATTTTTCTTAGAGAGGTAAAGTTGCAGTGAATGATATTTCCATGGAAGACAACATGGCATAACCCTTTAATAAAGCCTTGACTTAGAAAAAACATATATATCATGTGAGGTATAGAAGACTAAAGATCACAGGTAGTTGGATCTAGTCTGAGTGGTAGATTTTTGGAGTTGGGGTCTTAGGACCAACTGTTTGTATTTTGATTACATGAATATTTGATGTATTGAATATTAATAAAGCTTCTTATTACATATTTTTTTATTATTCTCCATGACTCTAATGTAATAATTTTCTAGACTATACGTCACATTTATAAGTACAGAGAAGTTCTCTACTATGATGAGAACCTTAATGTTCTATGAATATTTTCTCAAATAATGTTATACGGTTGGATGACATACTATGATGGGACACATAGTACCTAGACTATTAGGTGAAATTATTTGTAAGTAGATGAGGTTTCTTCTCATGATGTTCTCACTTGGTAATCTCCAAAATGGTAGAGTATGAGAAGAGACCCACCAGTAAGAATTCCACATGTTTTGGTGCCATCAGATATTCTTATCTATGATCATGTGTGATGATCCTTAAAATTTAAGATTACTATTAATGCATGTTATAACTTGTGTACTTAGATGTATTTTTCAAACAATGATAATAAAAATTCTTGTAGAAGTTGGATACGTTGTGTGTGTCACGGGTGACATGTCATTAATGAATAAGTCGAGGAAGGATTTTTCACTTCCATCTTTATGGAAGCTGATATCTCAACCCTTTGATTGAAATAGAACTATAAAATTAAATTCCATGGTCATGGTGTAACGACATGTTTATTTCAGGTAGTCAATTAAAGACATATCAAGCATATAGGTTGGTGACATGGATCTGCAACATGCTTGATGAGATATTTTAAAAATGGGATTATAATACACAATAAGCGTTCATATATGTTTGTCGATGTTGGGACATTATGTTCTTTCTCTTGGGTGTCTTGACCCATTGCTAGAAATAAATCAAGGACTTTAGGAAAGCCCACATAAAGCCAACGAGCAAGAATCCTTGAGGGTCATGCACTAAGTGATTATGTTGATCTCTATTAAATTCTATTTGAGTTTAATTTGTTGAATAAATACTATTCTCAAGTTCGAAGAATAATTTTATTCAGGTTACATTGGTCACATAAATTAAATAAATATTTATTCGCCAACATGTGAATAAAATATTTATTTTATTTATTGAATATTTTAACAAACATTTATTTGAAAGATTGTGAATAAAATATTTATTTATGAATAAATTATTTATTCCATTGTTCAATAAATCAATGAGAATTTTGAACGGAACACGACCAAGTATGTTGACAAATATTAATTATCAATACCATTATATAATATTTATTATTGCGCAAGTTGGCATACACCAAAAAATAATAATTATATAATAATTATTATACGGAATGAGATTTATTGAAGGTAATATATGTTTTTTAATGTATGGTATACAATTAAATAATATTTTAATTTAAATCTGAACTTTATAAATAGGCGGTTATTTCTATTGAGTAGAGAATCAAAAAATTGAGAATAGAAAATAGTTGCGCTCGAAAAATTATCTCACAACTCCTACTCTCTCCTCTCTCAATAATGAGAAGTGAAAAAGATATTTCTTCAAGACCAAAGAACAAGCGATCAAGAATTAAATACACAATATATTCAACTCACCGCACTAAAACCTAAAGATCACGTGGATCACCGCTAGAGGGATTCTATCCTTGTATTATCACAATGCAATGAAGGTAATTTGAAAGGGTATTTTCGAACGATCAACATTCACCAATGAAGAATGTTCCTAAGCCCATGTATTTATTTATTCAAATATTAATTAAATTAATTATAAATTTGACATGAAATATCCTCTGTCTTGGTTTTGGGCCATGATTATTAAATGAAATTTTAATATATCACCCACCTCTGCATGCTTCTGTTGCACTCAGAACTAACAAAGGGCTGGATAAAATATCCTTGAAGTGGGAGGCTCCCTAAAGAAAAATGGATTCAATTCCACAATAGAATGAGTCTTCTTCAAGTTGTATGATGACCCTCACAAAAAAATTATGATCCTATATGCATGCATGGAAATATTTTGTGTTACGATCTTCTTTCATCAAGCCATATTTCATCAAAGTGTCTAAATTTATTGAATAAAAGTAAGAAAATATCTTTATCCCATTGATTCTAAAGTTTTCCATTGAACTGACTAATCACAACCTGAATATCTTCCTACAATGGTTTAGGAGCTAGTTGTGTATTTATTCATTCTAAAATGGTTTCCTTCAGTACATATAATTTGTTCTAGAATTCAACCCATGCATAACCTTGGGATGGAGCATTCCAAATGTTTCATGAATGTTTAATCCTTCATCCATCAATTGATGAAGTGGAAGGTATGAATATAAGATAGAGAACCTTGGATCTAGAGCAGCACTGGAGAATGATTGGATAAGGACCAATCTAGGTGGGAGATAGTCATGTGTGAGAAATTTGTTACTATATGCATGTTATCCAAGACCATTTCAACCCAACTCTATATTCTGCTACCTCATCACTTGCAGTTACACCACGTAAAATTATCACGATTGATTCCCAGATCCATTAGACTACTAAAGAGAAGAATCCTAAAAAATATTCTATATCCTTTCTTGAGTAAACACCCCTTTATTTTTAAATTTATCTATTGCAAAAATGTATAGAGTCACAAATACATAGTTTTTTAGATGAAAAAAAGACAAAAACAAAAGGAGAAGAATATGATGAATACAGAAATAATGATTTATGTGGTTCAGAAATAATCTATATATCCAAAAATATGTAGAACCACTTCATTGTAATTTTGGGGCACAATTACATTGATTTTTTAGAGTATCACACATACGAAAACCCTAGAACACATGGGATAATAAATAAGAAAAAACATTGTGCCACCAACCACATAGTAAGTCCATTGTGCTACAGTGAATGACAATCTGATATCCGCACTACTATATTACTACAACCAACCAAATCCAAGATTCTATAATGGCTAGTGGGTCTATTTCTGTGGAGCTACAATACCACTGTATCTATAGTTTGAGATGCTACAAGGGTCAGATCAGGCTTCAGGTGTGAGATTGTTGGATTGGTTTAGGCTGATCTGTTTGGATGATGCAGTGTCGAATGCTAGGGGCCCATAATACACAAAAGACCACAACTATTGCAGGTTAAGCTATGTGATGAGTTCATTAGGGGTTATATGAGGCAATGAGCCCATATTTTTGGGGTCTAGGGGATGAAGGTCCCCATCCCAAAGTTTGAGAGACTGTAGAAACTCTGACCGACTGTAGTAGAGTTGACCAGATTACACTGACATGACGTTATAACAATGCATAATTTTGGTACAATTAATATAGCATATTGGATTTTTCAGACACCAATACTATATTTCTATAGATTTATAGCCACTGAAAACTTTAGTAGCTTGGACTTGGGTGGGCGCAACACTATAGTTGGGTAGACATCCAGCCATCGATCACTATAGCAAAGTGGACTTATTGTGTGGTTGGTGGCACAATGTTTCATATTATTTTTTAGATCATTCCAAATAGGGTTTTGGTGTGTGTGAAACTCTGAAACCTCCCTATAATTATTCTCTCAAATTATAGTGAAGTGATTATCCCTCTCTGTGGACATAGAAATTATTCCCAAACCATGTAAATAATGTTGGTTTTGTGTAGTTAGTGACTGTGAACCCTGAAACACCCTACAAATTGCGCTCTCAAATCATAGTGAAATTATGCATCTTCGTGGATGTAGGGATTATTCCTAAACCACATAAATCTATGTGTTATATTTCTTTTTTTCCATTTCACTATTCTGTGATCCATTTTCATGTCATTTTTCTTGACATTTTCTACAAAAAATTGATGTGTCTGTGTTTATCTTTATTTTTTGTTTTTGTCTTTTTTTCATCTATAATCCTCTATCGTTGTAACTCCCGAAGTTACTACAAAAACTGGTATAAAAGTTTGAGTTTTAAATTATCTAATTAAATGTTGGATATGGAATAAAGAAAGTTGAATATCGACTTCTTTGATGGAACTAACTTCAGTTACTAGAGGATATAGATTTAGGATTGTCTTTATCAGAAAAAGGTGCACTTGACACATCTAGGTGTAAAAGAAATGTATGATAAGCCTTCAGTGTAAACCAAAATGTATCTGATGAAACAAATTTTCTACATGAAAATTATTTTAAGGGAGGATTATTATAGATCACATCAACAAATAAAAGGTATCAGGCATTCAACGGAAGTCTCAAAACATGGAGTTTTAAAATTTTTCCACCGACAATAAACATTACTTTGTTGTCATCGGTTAAACGTTTCTTGGTATAAGATGAGGATCCTATATAATGAGTTTTAAGCACAAAATTAAAACCCTAAATACTTGGTTAGTTCTCAAGAGGTGATCGATGTTTGCTCATCGTCGATTATCACTACTCAAAGAATCTAAAGACGAATTCCTAGAGATCATTTACATGCACTTCAAGAATCTATAAGAGTGCCGATACTCTAATTTTGGGTGATGTCTTCGATGCTCTGATGATCACTGCATCACATTTATTTTGATTCATGAGAGTATGCTTGATCTGATGACCTGGATCAAGAGCCTCTCTCTAGGATGCGAGAGAGAGAATAAGGGAGGGGGAAATGAATAGCCTTTGGTGAGTTTCTCTCTTCTTGTATTTATAGTGTGTGAAGAAATTACTTGGTATTTTCTCCTCGATCCCCTGAATAATTAATTCACTATATAAATGATATTTTAACTACTAGACTGAGTCATAAATATCATTTATTAAAATTATCACCTTCTTGTAATATAATAAATATATTACATGATAGTACTCTATCCATTAACTTGACTTATAATTCCTACAAATATTAAATGAACATTGAATTTTTTAAATTAATATTCATTCAAATAATATTTTCCATGTATTTACATTAAAACTAGTAAATACATTTAATAAATAAATTCAATTTCAATTATTCTTAACTTAAATAATATGGATTTATTTATTACTTTGGTGATCATATCTCCTTGAAAAAAAACTAGACCTCAGTGGTGGGTTCCACCATGTACAATATACCTATTCAACTAAAAATGTTAGATTCTTGAATATGCTATTATGTGTGACCATCTAGGCCCTTAACATGATAGTATTGAATACTATTCACAGACCAAGATCCGGATCTAGCAACCCATCATGACCACTTAAGAGATATGGATATTCAAAGAAACAAAAACTAACCTATGAACACACACTATATAATATAATCTCTTTGTCATTTATATCTCATAAAAAATGATGCATACCTGTGTCATTATCTTTTTCTTTGTTTATTATTTATTGATTTAACTGGATGAATTTACCCTTGACTGTCATGACCATGGTATTATAAGGTACTACCATCCTAATAACCATGGCCTAAGATACATTACTTCCATTTCCTAGAAGCAACAAATCCTTTCTTGACCATCCAACCAATGTCATACCACCAATGACGCACCCAACATAAGCTACCTCTCTACGATTTCATTATCATGGTTTTTTCCTTACATAAAAGTACACTATAAAATGACACACATTAGTAATGATATCAAGTTAGGAGACCATTACACATGTCTGTAGATAGGAAAAACCAATAACTCCTAAAACATGTGGTGTTCTTATTGGTGGGATTTTCCTCATGATCTCACTAATATTGATCACAAAGTGTGAATTTCATGTGAAGAAGTATCAATGCCTATGATACCTAGACACTTAACAACAATACATATATTGTGTTCAATTAGTAAGATATATCTAGGCCATAGAACATTTTTCTAAGATTAATGTCATAGTTTCTCGAGGTTCAAATTATATCTTGAGATCAACTATAAACCTTTGATACAACAATTAATCTAGGAACAATACCATTAAATAGTGTTTGTAGAAATATCTACACTATAATGGTTAGTTTACATCATGTATTTATAACTATATATGCATGGTAATAAAAAGTAAGGAATAGTTGGGTCTAGGGAACACACTATTAACACAAGAATTATACACCATCACAAGTTAGTTGACATCAGTGAGAATTGTGCTTGACAATGGGGTATGTGCACATATTTTACTTTCTTCATTATCTGACAGTTGGGAAGAAACTATAACAAGAGTGAGTAGTTCTTCATGGAATACCAAGATGGTTCTAAAAGATGTGCAAGACATGATCCCCAGTGATGATATTCAAAGAAGTGAATTGTGCAGATTCTCTGATTCTACTTTGAATGTGGAATAAAGAGGAAGATATGAACAATGAGATAATGATAGATGGAGATCAAAGTTAATATTAAATAATATAGAAAAGGAAGATGAGAAGGTCCTACCTTTTCTATTTGTGGGAAAAATAACATATTGAGGAGTGCAGAGAAAAATGAAAGGCACCAAAAATTAATATGGCAAACAAGATGACTGAAGGAACTAATGATGCCTTACTGCTGAGCATGGATAAACCTATGTAGTATTGGGTTTTAGACTAAGGGTAATCCTTCCATCCATGTCAAAGAAGGGTTTCCTGAACAATTATGTTTCTAATTTTTTTGACAAAAGGTGCATCTTGTTGATGATGAACCCTTGTAGATTGTGAGGAAGGGTGATGCATGGTTTAAGACCAACAATGGGAGTTTGGTAGTTTTGGAAAGTTAGAGGCATATCCCTGGTTTAAGAAGAAATATTATTTCTATAAGGAAACTTTATGATGTAGTTTTTAGTACCAAAATCATTAGTGGGGCATGGAAGATCACCAAAGGATCTCTAGTCATAGATTAGGGAGAAAAGAATGGTACCATGTACAACATGATAGAAACATGCATGGACATGATTTCATCAATAAACTCTGTTAGGGATTCAAAACCATGACACTATAGGTTAGAAAACACGAGTAAGAAGGGGATGAGGGTTCCAGTAATAAATGGAATTATATCGAAGCTGCAGATAGTGGAATGCCTATGTGAATATTGTATCTTATTTAAATAGAAGAAGCTATCTTTTATGAAAGGAGGAAGAACACTAAAGGATGGGAAGCTAGACCTGGTGCACACTGATGTTCAGGGGCCTAAACCAGCATATTCCCTTATAGGGTCACAATATTATGTGACATTTATTGATGAATTAACAAGGAAGGTATGATTTTTCTTTATGAAAAGAAAATTAGACGTGTTTAAGGTGTTTTAGAAATGGAAGTCCATTGTGGAAAATGAGTTGGGAACTAAGATGAAATGTTTGAGGTCAGACGATGGTGGAGATTACAATAGTTATTTGTTTAGATAATTCTATTATAATAATGGAATTTGGTGGGAGATGACTATTCTAGGTACACCACAATATAATGGTGTAGCTGAAAAAATGAATAAGACACTAAATTAATGTTCTGGAAGCATATTTCTGCACTTGGGATTACCCCAAGCCTTCTGGGATGATGCAACAAACATGGAAACATAACTCATCAAGAAAATTACATATGCACCAATGGAAGAATGTCTACCTGATGATATCTGGTCTGGTATGGAGGTAAGACTCTCATATTTACTATTCTTTGATTGTTTGTCATATGCACATTTTGATGCTTATGACAAGGGATAAGCTTGATTCTAAGTCTAAATCATTTTTCTTTATTGGATATGGTGTTGAGGAGTTTAGTTACAGCTTTCTGGATGATCAGAACAAGATGATCATCAAAAGAAAGAATGTGATATTTAATGAAGGTGTCACCTACAATGAAGGTCATGCAGTTGAAGTTGATAGTGGGAATAAAGAATCAGACTACCATGAGCAAGTAGAGCTTGAAGGTGTACCTGAGAATGTGACACTATAACCAGTGGAGCCTACCCCTCCAAAGGATTTGAGGTGATCAACAAGGATGAGAAGTTATATTAAGAGGTATTAATTATCCTTACATTATTGTTTATTGACTGATGGTGGAGAACCATAAATATTTTAAGAAGCAATGCAATTAAAGGAGTCGAGCATGTGAGAGTTAGCTATGAAAGTGGAGATGTATTTATTACATGACAATAATACATGGAAGTTTACACCTCTTCTATAAGGAAATAAATAATTAAAGAACAAATGGGTATACCAGGTCCATGAAGAATATAATTGAAAGAGAAGGTACAAATCAAAGATGGTGGTAAAAGGTTTTCAACAGAAGGAAGGTGTAGATTTCACTAAAATTTTCTCACCTGTAGTGAAGCTTATCTTTATCTAGATGGTTTTTAGTATAGTTGCATTAGAAGGATTATACCTAAATTTTCTTGAAGTCAAGACTTCCTTTCCTTCATGGAGATTTGTAAGATTACATCTATATGAAGTAGCCAAAGGGATATGTTGAGTTGGGGAATGAGTACCTGATGTGAAAACTCTATAATAGATTATATGGGTTGAAGAAGACACTCAGGCAATTGAATAAAAAATCTGATTCATTTATGACTAAATATGAAAAAAATGGCATGGCACTAATCAATGTTACTACACCATGTCTTTTAGTGATGAATATATTATAATGCTTCTATATTGGATGACATGATCATTATAGGATCATGTATGTAAAGGATTTATGAGATGAAAGGGAAACTAGCTGAGTAGTTCAAGATAAAAGATCTTGGAGAAGGCAATAAGGTTTTGAGGATGAAAATCAAGAGAGACTGCATTTCTAGAACATAGATGTTATCATAGGATGACTACATAGGAAAGTTTTAGAGAATATTTGGTATGTTGGAAGCAAAAATAGTCTCTACTCCCCTAATAATTAATTTTAAATTATCAAAGGAGCAATAAATGAATATGACCCAAGAGGTCGAGTACATGGAAAAGGTTCCATAGGCCACAACTGTTGGAAGCCTAATGTATGTCACAGTCTGTACTGGACTTGACATTTCTCATGCATTGGTAGTTGTGAGAATGTACATGGTTAATATATCAACCTTGGTTTTTATTACACACTTAACAAAATTTATTACATAAAACCTTCAATTGATACAACATTGAAGATCGAGAGGTCTAGTTTCTTTGGGGATTAGGAACATTACATAACATCTTAAAATATATAATGCAACATCCTATTTAAAACTTCTTTTACATGGATACTACATTCCCTTGTACTTATCATTGCATGAGATAACCTGATGACATGCATAAGAAAAGGGTGAGCTATAAAGCCCAGTAAAGTAGTGAACAAGGAATAAAATGAAATATACAATATGTTCTAGGAAATAGGCATATCAATGAATCATAAGAGAAACAGGAACAAAAAGTCATGATATAACATGATTAACATAACATGGAAATGTGGAAAAAACATTTAACATGATTTTAGCATGAGATAAGTCTCATTGAACATAGATCAAGATTAAACCCTCATTTCACTTGAATTTTCATGAGTAAACCCTCATTTCACTTGATGTATCATGATACTATTCTTTACCCAATGCATTGGAGCGCTATCAGGGTGCACCCTTCATAATCATTTCATTTCATGCATAAGTGTGCCACATGGATTCATTAAACATAAAAATTTATTCCAAGATAAAGGAATGTGGAACTAATAAATGAAACACAATAATCAATAAGCAAATGTTCATAAAGGTGAATATCCTTGATAGAGAAATGGTCATGGTATTCACTACACAATGACATTGACTTAGAAAATCGTGGTGCAATTTCAGCAGCATAACGACGTGACATAAGAATTCATAAAAATGGTTTATTAGAGACAAAGGAGTGTCTCATCATATTTAAATAAAACAAATAGTAAGGGGGTCATATAGACACATGTCCCAATAAATATAATGGAATTTAAATTCATAATACAAAATAATTGCTTGAATGTAAATGAGGAGAGAGAAATTCCTTACGGAATTTCGTCATGATAACAGGTGTAAATGCGAGGCATTAATGTGAGAGAAATAGGTCTCTCATAATTTAAACCATAAAGTTAGAAATATGGGGGAGGTGATAAATCATACCCAATTTTTTAATGAAAAAATGGCATAAAAATATTAAGAAACTTGGATAAAATGAGAAATGAAGGAATCCCTTACGGAATTTAGGCATAGTAATAGGTGTACATGGAAGACATTAATTAGAGAGAAAGGGGTCTATCGTCATTAAAAAATAAAGAGGGAAGTATGTGGGAGGTGTTAAATCATATGCCAACATTTTTATTTAAAATTAAAAGGTTATAACAACATAATGAAATTGAGACAAAAAATGAGAAAAGAGGAAATCCCGAACTTGGAAGTGTGATCCCAAATGCTAGTGAGAGGATTGAGAGAAGATTCTTGGGATCTTGGGGAACCTTTGGGAGGATTGTAGATAGAGGATGGATTAGATTGAATGAACTCGAAAGGCTTTTAGTGAAGAGGAAGTGGGAGCATGGGTGGGTTTATATAGGAAAGGAGATGGAATTCATTATTATTTAGGTTTGGGACACCTCACATTAAACTAATCAAAACCACAAACCAGCCCATGGTTTTTGCCCATGTTTTTTTTCCAATAGGGAGTGGAAAACAATATTTTATAAGGACAATGTCTAAGATTCTTAAAATATTGAGGTTTCTTATGTGGAGGTGAGTCACACTCTCAAAGAAATTCATTTAAAAAGTGAAACTGTTTTATAACTCTTGGAGGGTCCACTAATGTTTTCTAAAATTAATCAAACGAACCTAAAATCACATTATTTTAATGGGGAAAAATATATTGGCCAAAAAACTCTTTTATATTATTTTATTACATCACTATTGGGTCATTATGATGTCGTAAAACACATTATATACTTAAACGGTATTTAATTTTTACCCAAAATTTTGATTGTCACAAAAAATTCTGAAGATTTCACCATTGGATAATTTCAAAGTCCTAATTCAAAAAATAATATTAATTTTATCGAAATAATTTTATAAATATGTGAATTTTTACTTTTAAAATAAAAACTGACATTTACCGAAAATTTATGGGTTTTGATAAAAATAGAATTCAAACCTTAATAAAAATTACAATTTCATTCATAAAATTATACAATAATTTATATATAATAAAAAGTAATAATAATATTTTATTAAGATATTATTTTATTTTAAAAACCGTTAATTCTTAAAAATTGATTTCTTAGTTGAATATTAACTAAAAATACTATTTTCACTTTAAAAACTATTTACAAAGTTCCAATAATAAAATGTATGTACATTCATTATTATATACAAAAATAATGCACATAATCATAGTGCTAAGGTCTTGTTACATAACCCCTTATAAATCTTGCATAAGACCGAAGAGTAGGGTGTGACATGGTGACAGACTCTTAGGGTGGCTCAGATAACATTTCTAGGGTGGTAATCTCTATCAACTTACACTTCTCTCATAGTCGGTTTTGTTCGAGCATAACATGTTGAAGCTCGGAATGGGCTTGGTCAAGAGAGAAGCCCAATGACGCCACCTCCGTTCTGAGATCCGAAAAATGGGCTTCATATGGGAAAACTGTACAGGATGAGGCCATCACTTTCTTTGTCTGAGTAAATTGGATTTTTAAAGACCTATATTTATACTAATCATGTTATCACTATTCAACAACTATATTACCAACAGTCACAATTATTAATAGTATTTTAAAATCCAAAAAAAACAAGGAATTACATAGGTTTTATATACTCATAATAAGACATTTAAATATACCAAGAGGAATTTTCATTAAACAATTATTGGATCTTTACAATCTTCCCCCCTTAGGAAATTTTGCCTTAAAAATTTACTTTTCCGATACTAAAATAGATGTGGGTAACTCTTCTTCATCATTTCCTCAGATTCCCACATTGCTTCTTCAAACTTGTAGTTTCACCACAACACCTTGATAAGGGGCATTGTCTTATTTCATATCAAATTTTCTCTATGATATAAGATCTTCATTGGTTTCTATTCATAAGAAAGATCATCCCCTAACTGTACTACCTCTGAAGAGAGTAAATGTGAAGGGTCTTGTATGTACTTACTAAATAGGGATACATGAAAGACATTATGTACTTTTTCCATGGTAAGTGGAAGTGCTAGTTGATAGGCCACAACCCCGACACGATCAAGAATCTCGAAGGGGCCGATGTACCTAGGACATAACTTCCCTTTCTTTAAAAACCTCATTAATTTATTCCCTAAAGATATGAATAGAAATACCATGTCAGCAACATTAAAATCATGTTATCATCGACGATTGTCTGTATAACTCTTCTGTCGACTCTGGGATGCCTTGATATGATGCTGAATGGTTTTCACCTTCTCCACCATTTCATTGACCATTTGTAGTCCTAGTAGATTACTCTCACTGACTTCATCCCAACACACCAATGTTCTTCACCTTTTCCCATAAAAGGTTTCATATGGTGCCATTTGGATGCTCGAGTGGAAACTGTTATTGTAGGAGAATTCCACCAGTGGAAGATGTTGGCCCCATCCTCCTTTCAAGTCCACTGAGAAAACTCTCAATGTGTCCTCAAGTGTTTGGATAGTTCACTCAAATTGGCCATCAATTTGAGGATGATAAGACGTAATGATGTTCAACTCAATATCTAGAACAAGTTGAAGACTTCCAAAACATAGAGGAGAATTTGGATCTCGACCAGATACAATAGATAGTGGTACTTCATGCAGCCTTACCACTTATTTGATGTAAATCCATTCAAGTTTATCTAGTGAGAAGTCCTCTCAAATTGTGATAAAGTGAGCTTTCTTGGTAAGAAGATCCACAATGACCCATATAGCATTGTTTCCTCTAGATGTACTTGGAAGCCCAGTGAAAAAGTCCATGGTAATGTTTTCCCAATTCAATGTTGGTATGGGTAGTGGTTGCATCATCCCCTTAGACTTTTGTCTCTCATCCTTCACTTGCTGACATACCAGACACTTTCACGTTTATTCAGCAATCTCCCTTTTCATATTGTCCCACCAAAATTTCTCTTAGATATCTTGATACATATTTGTGCTCCCAAGGTGAATATAGATGGTTGAGCTATGTGAGTCATCCAGAAGCTCCTTCTTTATCTTTGGATTGGATGGTAAACATAATCGTGACCAAAATCTCACAATTCTATCCTTTTCATCCATGAACTATGAGGATTTACCATTTTTTATATCTTCCACCCTTTTTAGAATTTCAACATCCTTTCTTTGAGCATCCTTTATTTTCTCCATGAGGGAAGATTTAGCAATCATTTGAGAAAGGATTTATGATGTTCCTCCCTAATTGATTCCCATGTCCATCCTCTGCAAATCTAAGAGGATTGGATTCTTTTCAATTCTCATCAATGATAGAGATTCATGATCCTTTATATTTAGAGAATCTGCAACCTTGTTCGCTTACCTAGGGTGGTAATGGATTGAGCAATCGTAGTCTTTGATCAGCTCTAACCATCATTGTTGGCACATGTTCAACACCTTCTATGAGAATATTTACTTGAGGCTATTGTGGTCTGTATATATTTCATGCTTCTCCACAAAGAGATAATGCTGTCAAATTTTTAATGTGAAGATCACTCTAGCCAAGTCCAGATCATGTTTTGGATAATTCTTCTCATTAAATTTCAATTGGCTTAAATAATAGGCAATGAATTTTTCATTTTGCATCAACACACATCCCAGTATCTTCTTCGAAGCATCATTGAATACCACAAAAATTTCTCCACTTTTGGGTAAAGTGATCACAAACGCAATGATAAGCCTCTTTTTTAACTCCTTGAAGCTTTATTCACATTCACCACTCTAAGAAAACTTTACTACCTTCTGAGTTAAATTGGTAAGAGGGTTGGAAAATCATGAGAAATTTCTCACAAATCATCGATAATATCCAGCTAACCCCAAGAAGATATGGATATCCGTTACCAATGTTGGCCTCAAACATCCCTCTATTGCATCTGTCTTGGAGGAATCCATAGATATCCCATAGTTTGTGATGATATGGCCCGAGAATGAGACCTCCTTTAACCATAACTGACAATTGATGTACTTTTCATAGAGCTTATCCTTCAGTAAGGTCTCTAGTATAGTTCTTAGATAATCCTCCTGATCCTCCTTTGTTTGGGAGTATATTTGAATATCATCTATAAATAATACCAATTTTTTTTGAGTTAATCACTAAAGACACTATTAATCAAGTCCATGATGATTTATGGAGAATTAGTGAGTCCAAAAAGCATTAATATGAAGTCATAGTGCCTGTATCTTGTATCAAAAGCAGTCTTGGGGATATCTTCCTTCTTTACCCATACTTGATAATAACCCGACCGCAAATACACCATGGAGAAGTATTGTGCTCCACGCAAATGATCTAACAAGTCATCAATTTATGGGAGATGATAATTGTTCTTTATTTTGATTTTGTTAAGGTCATGAAAATAGATGTAAAGGCACATTGACCCATCTTTATTCGTGACAAAGAGGACTAGTTCACCCCATGGTGAAGCACATGAGAGTATAAATCCTTTATCCAGATTATCATGTAGTTGTTTCTTAAGCTCCTCAAGCTCCAAAACATCCATTCTATATGGATTCATGAATATTGGAAATTCCCCAGGTATAAGGTCAATTGAGAATTCGACATCTCTTCTATAATGAAGACAAAGAAATTCCTTGGAAAAAACATCAACGAATTCCCTCACAATAGGTATGTCTTCAAGGATGGTTGCTTCCTTGGAATTAATCACCTGAGCTAGATACACGTGCTCATAGGGTAGTAATATCCATGCTTGAGATGATGGAGCAAAAGAAGATTCATCTTTCTCCATGAATTTGTATATAATCAGGGGTCGATTCTCCATATGGAGAGTGATTTACCACTCATGAAATTTTTTTTTGGGATCTAAATAAGGAAAGTCAATCCATGTTGAGAATTGCATCATATTCCACCAAAGGGAGTATGAAAAGGTTCTCTATGAAGTTCAATCCCTAGGTTATGATAGGGGAGGAGTTATATGCATGGGATGCAATGATTCCCCATTTTCCGTACTCACTGACATCTTTACTTCCATGATTTTTGGTGGTGATGGAATTTTTCTACTGAAAACTCGGGATATTAAAGAATCCGTACATCCATAATCAAAAAGTAAATTCACAATTTTTGAATTAATAACTAGAGTACCAGTCACCAATTCATTTTTAGGGTTCACTTTAGTGGTAGTGATGGTAAAATCCGACCCTTTCTACCTTGGATGTTGATGGTTTCCTCTGAAAACCCTTGGCTTAAGGCACTGATTTGAAAAGTGCCCCGGTTTTTTGTAGTTGAAGCAATGAACAACACGTTGAGGGTAAAGTGAAGCATTCATCTCTTCTATCATAGCCACAATTTTTTCAAGCCTACAGTTAATATCCAGGTTATGTTCTCTTCCATACCTAAAGCATTTCCTCGCCCACTTATAGAAATTTCCAGGGTTCTTCTTTCTGCAACTTTGGAAGGTGGGGTACTGGGTTTTCTTAGAACCATTGGATTTATGCATCGGACCGCCATAATTGATGTCTACCTTACTCTTCTTATCCCTCTGATACCCCTGAGATTCCCTGATATTCATTTAGACTTTGAGGGAACATCAAAAAATTTCCTCATAACTGTAGAAGTCCCTAATTTCCAGGGCTTTCTGAAGGCTAGGTTTCATCTCACCAAAGAAGCGGTCAACCTTGAATTCGGGGATAAAGAAAAATTCAGATGCGTATCGTGCAATCCTTTTGAAGTTTTCCTCATATGCTCTGACATATTCATCATCTTTTTTTCATGATGACAAGGAAGTCCCTTCCCATATTAAGTCGGAGGGTGCGTGGAAAATATTTATCGAAAAACATATTCTTGAAATCCTTCCATTCCAACGCCTCGATCTCCTAATCATGATTTGAATTTTTGATAAATTTCAACCATTGATCATCTTCACACTTCATATGATATGCATCCAAAATAACCTTATCTTGATCAGAACATTGAAGGATGGAGAAGGTATTTTCAATGGAGTAGATCTATTGTTCATCGATTGATGGATCAGATGATCTATTAAAAGTAGGAGGCCTTTGTCTCATGAAACTCTCGATAGAGAATTGTTTTTTATTAGGGGGGTTGATTGTTCCTCTATAACCATGTTTATATTCAAATCTTGAATTAACTAAGAGAGAATCATGACAAAGTTCGTAATACCCTCTCCCATTGGATTGGGCATCTCATTATCACAGTCATCACATTGATCTTGATATCGGTTGTTAGCCTGAGTACTCCTATTATCAGACATTGGTTGGAATAAAAGGAATGTTAGGGGTAATAAATTAATGATAATACAAAGATAAAAATGGATGACTTATTAATAAATTTTATTTCCTTAACTTATGAATCTATAGGCTTCAATCTATGTTTTCCATGATCTAGTTCCCAACCTATATTCTTAGGGAATTTTTTTTATTCCCTTAACAATGGTTCATACTAAGCTTATAAATTTACCAAAGCATATCCCCCAGGAGTGTCATAACCAAGAGTGCAGCAAGGCCCATTGTTGTGTACCAGGATACCCCAGGTCAGCCCGAAACTCCTTGTCAGGGTTTTCACCCCTAGGTACATCTGTGCCAAAGCCGCCTCTACCTACTCGTATACAGAAAAGGATGTATTTTTTGGATAAACCACTTACTCAATACTCACTTAAACTTAGGGATGTTTTTATTATACTTAGTATTATCTATAAGGCTTTACTAGGGTTTTCTAATCCTAATACCGAAAGTAACTAAACCTATCCTCTGATATCAACTATAGTGACCCTTCTTTTTATTACACACTTAACATAATTTATTACACACATAACAAAATTTATTACACACTTAACATAATTTTTTACATAAAATATTCACTTAATACAACATAGAAGATTGATAGGTATAATGTCTTGGGGTCTTAGGAACATTAAATAACAACTTAAAACATAGAACACACCATCTTATTGAAAACTTCCTTTACATGACTACTACATTACCTCGTACGTAACATTGCATGGGATAACCTGGAGACATGAATAAGAAAAGGGTGAGATATAAAGACCTGTAAGGGAGTGAAAAAGGAATAACATGAAAGATAAAATACATTTTAGACAATATGAATATCAACAGATCATAAGGGAAACATGAACATAAAGGCATGATATAACATGATTAACATTACATGGAAATGTGGAAACAACATTTAACATGATTTTAGCATGAGATAAGGCTCATTGCACATGGAGCATGATTAAACCCTTATTTCACTTGAAGTATCATGAGTAAACCCTCATTTAACTTGATGTATCATGATACTAATCATTACCCAATGCATTGGAGCACTATCAGAGTGCACCATTCTTAATCATTTCATTTCATGCATAAGTGTGCCACATGGATCATTAAACATGGATTCATTAAACATTAACATTTATTCCACGATATAGGAATGTATAATTCATAAATAAAACTCTATAATCAATAAGTAAATGTTCATAAAGGTTAATACCCTTGATAGAGAAATGGGCATGGTATTCACTACACAATGACTTTGGCTTGGAAAACTGCGATGCAATTTCGGCAGCATAACGACGTGACAGAAGAATTCATAAAAATGGTTGTTGATAGAGAAATGGATGTATCATAATATATATAAGAAATGGACAGTAATGGGGTCATATAGACACATGTCCCAACAAAATTAATGGAATTTATATTCAAAATACAAAATAATTTCTTGAATTTAAATAAGGAGAGAGAAATTCCTTACAGAATTTCAACATGGTAATAGGTGTACATGGGAGGTGTTAATGAGAGAGAAAGAGGTCTCTATCATTTCAAACACAAAGAGGGAAGTATGGGGGAGGTTTGAAATCATAACCCAAAATTTTTAATTTAAAACTAAAGGGAATAACAATATTAAGAAACTTGGATAAAACGAGAAAGGATGGAATGCCTTGAGGAGTTTCGGCATAGTAACAGGTGTACATGGAAGGAATTAATGAGAGATAAAGGGGTATCTCATCATTAAAAAATAAATATGAAAGTATAGTGGAGGTTCAAAATCATACCCAAACATTTTTAATTGAAATTAAAAGGGTATAACAACATAATGAAATTGAGAGAAAAATGAGAAGAGTATAAATCCCTTACTTGGAAGTGTGACCCCAAAGGCTTAGGAGAGGCTTGAGAGAGGATTCCTGGGAGCTTAGGGCGCCTTGGGAGGATTCTAGAGAGAGGAGGGAAGAGGTTTTATGTACTAGAAAGGCTTTTAGTGAAGAGTTAGTGAGTGTTTGGGTGGGTTTATATATGAAGGGAGAAGGAATTCTTTATTATTTAGGTTTGGGACACCTCACATTAAACTATTCAAAACTAAAAACCAGCCCACAGTTTTTGCCCATGGATTTTTCTAATTGATAGTAGAAAACAATATTTTATAAGTTCATTTTCCGATCTTCATAAAATTGTGAGGTTTCTTATGTGGAGGTGAGTCACACTCTCAAAGAAATTAATTTAAAAAGTGAAAATGTTTTATAACTCTTGGAGGGTCCACTAAATTTTTGTAAAATACATAAAAAACCTAAAATCACGTTATTTTAATGGTAAAATATAAATTTTCTGAAAATTTCATTTATATTATTTGATTACATCACTATTGGGTCATTATGATGTCATAAAACACATTATATATTTAAACGGTATTTAATTTTTACCCAAAAATTTGACTATCTCAGAAAATTATGTAAAGTTAACCATTGGAAAATTTTGATGTCCTGATTTTAAAAATAATATTCATATTATCTATATAATTTTATAAATATGTTAATTTTTACTTTTAAAATAAAAACCAACATTTATAAAAAAATTCATGGGTTTTGATAAAAATAGCATTCAAACCTTATTAAAAATTACAATTGCATTCATAAAATTATATGATAATTTATATTTAATAAAAAGTAATAATTATATTTTAATAAAATATTATTTAATTCAAAAATCCATTAATTTATCAAAATAGATTTCTTAGTGGAATATTAACTAAAAATACTATTTGTGCTTTAAAAAATATTTACAAAGTAATAATAATAAAATGAATCTATATTCATTATTATAAAAAAAATAATGCACGTAATCATAATGATAAAGTCTTGTTAAATAACCCCTTATAACACCTGTATTAGACTAAAGAGTAAGGTGTGCAATGGTGACAAACTCTTTGGGGTGGCTTGAATAACATTGCTTGGGTAGTGATCTCTATCAACTTCCACTTCTCTCATAGGCGCTTCTGTTCAAGAATAACATGTTGAAGATCAGCTTGGTCTTGGTCAAGAGTGAATCCTAATGACACCACCTCCTTTCTGAGCTCTGACAAATATTCTTTATACGGGGAAAGTCTACTGGATGAGGTCATCATTTCCTTGGTCCGAGTAAATTAGATTTATTAAAACCCTATATTTATACTAATCATGTGATCACTATTCAAAGACTATATTAAAAATAGTTACAATTATTAATGGAATTTTAAAATATAAAAAAAGGAAGTACATAAGTTTTATATACTCAAAATTTAACATTTAAGTATATCAAGATGAATTTTCATTAATGAATGCTTGGTTCGTTATAGTTAACCCTAAAAAGCTACATTAAGAAGTCAAGAAGTGGATACTAAGATACCTGAAGGGGAGCAAGAAAGTATCTATGTTCTTTGGAAAAGTAAGTTCATTATAGGGGTGGTTTTGGCTTCAAGTGGGAGATTGTTGGATTGGCATAGACCGACCATTTGGATGATGTTGGGTCGAATACTATCAGCCCAAAATGCACACTAGACTACAACTCTCACTGGTTGAGCTCCACACACTAGTGGAAAATGGATTTATACCAACGCATGCATGCCCACGGTTTATAAGAACCATTGGGAAATTGTGGTTTATTCCTACAGTTTTTCTAAAACCAGTGGTATACATTTCTGATTTCTTATTTTTATCGATATCCCTTCGATTTTTCACCCCCCACGCAAAACCTCCCCAACCTCGGCCTCTCGGCCCTCTCCTCCCCTTCCAAACCTCAACCTCCTCAACCTCCTGACCTCCGCCTCTGCCTCCCAACCCCCAACCCCTCTCGGCTCCCTCTCCTCCTGCAATGTTCAACCTTCCCCTCTTAGCTCCCCCTCTGATGATGACATCCCCCTCCCCTCTCGCATCCTGGCTCCCTCTCCTCTGGAGATGTTCCCCCCTCCGACAATGTCCCTCGTCCCCCTCTCCAGTCACGCGTGAGACCCCCCTTGGCCGAACACCCCACACGATGCCCCCTCTCTCATCTCCCTCTCCTCCACAATTTCTCCCAAATTTCATGAGGGTTCTTGATCGGTACTTCCAGGTAAGAATTCATCTTCTTTAATTCTTCAATTTCTTATAGTTTTCCTCTCTTCGGTTGCCCGTTTTCATTATGTTGAACCCTAGGGGTTTTGAGGTTTCTTGATTCTAACTTTGATCCTTGTTTCTAGGGGTATCATGGTTCTCTAATGTTTCCTGGGGCATGTTTTTCCCTCCGATGTTGAAGGCAAAGTGGTTTGGATAGTCTTGGTTCATCTACCACCATTTGAGGTTGGTTTATTCCTCCCTCTTTGTTTGGCCCAATTTAATTTGGTGCTCGTAGTGATTTATGTGTCTATGAAAACTCTATATTAGGTATGAATTGCATGAATACGACTACTTTACATCCTGAATATCTATTTGTGTGTGTTTGTAGCTCATATCATTTTATATGTTCAAGATTTATCCTTTGGTATAATCATCTCTTGTTTTTTTATTGATGGGTGAGTGGAGATATGCTGAGAAAAATGATATTGTACAATGGATATATGGGTATAATTGATTTTTTATTCTGTTTTGGTATATGCTATTATATTTGTCTAACACGACCTAGTGTATATTTGATTCTACTTTCATTAAATCTTATTTTTATGATTCATTTTTTAATTTCGAATTGATGTTAATTATATTTATCTCATTTGGGTTATTTATCTTTTTTACTTCTATTTGTTTGATGTTTCATTTATGTCTAATGTATGGGTGACCCATTCAAGATTTTGAATAACTGATTCAATGCCACACATTATTGATGATGAGTCAAACCAATTTAAAGGAAACCAAAATGAACTCATTCAAACTGAATTGAATGAAATAAGACATAATATAAGTAGGAAAAATAAAAATAATTTGAATTGTATTAACCTATAAAGAGTAAAATTGAATATTCCTAAATGAATCTACAATAAATTAAATTAGCCTATACCGAACAAATAAATTAAAACTAAACGGATCTAAAACAACTCAAATCATTTTGTATCAAAACGAATCATACATAATCAGTGACCTCCCTCAATTAGGATGACATCAATCATTAAAAACCAAGATGAACCATAGGAAACCAAACCAAATAAGATTATGAAGAGTAAACCCAAAATTATTTGAACTAAATAATGTGGCACCATACAAACCCACAAATGATGTATCAAATTTGACCAAATATAATGAATTAAAACCTATATAACTATAACTGACATGAACTAAATTGAACTAAACCAAACTAATATGAACCAAATGTAATGAAACTGAATTGATTAGAACCCCATATTGAAGTGATAACTTGCATGCCCTTTCAATAATAGAGTCATCTCTATTTTCAATAATTGGCCCAGTCAGTGAAAGATAATGTGTGAAATAGAAACGGTCATATAATATCACCAGATAAACAACCTCATCAGGGCCTAATGGTGTGTAATCAAATAAAGAGATTTATAGTAGCGTGGGGTGAAACAAGGCACCAGGGATTACTGTGATGTTGTGATAACTGTATCAATGGAGGTGATCCCCTATCTATCCAAATAAAAACATTAAAGGACCACTGAGTCTATAAGGGATATTTTCCTACTGAATATGGCTCAAGAGATTACAGAGGCCTATAAGGGTCAATACAACTATATTAAGAGGCCGAATCTCTACCACTCAAGTAGCCATTGCCAAAGTTCCAACTTGGATTCTTGAACGTGCATCCCCTACTGGAAAAAACTACCCATTCAAAAATATTTCCATGAAACCATCAATCCTAAGGATTATATATATTTAAAGCCTCACCCAATAACCCCGTGTTTTTTATTCTCCCACTTCTATGATTTCAGAATATGAAATGACACTATTATGGACCTTTTGGGAAGGGAACCAGTGAGGGCATATAGCAGTCGTCCAAGATCTACTACGATAGAGTAAAATATTGATCCAATCTCTAAAAGAGTTGAGCAATCGTATAGAAATATCATTTCTTAACTTTCCTTTTATGATATTGAGCATATCCCTCACCAAAAATAGAGTCTATGAGGGGTTATCCTAGACATCCACGACAGGAAGAAATTTTTCTCACATTTCCCCAAGGGGGGGGGGTATCCTGCCAATTCAATAGACATACTAGAGGCTAATTCCAAATTTGTTGTGGGACAAATGGAATGAGTTGGTTCCAAGGAACCAATGGATAATCTGTTCTATTAGAATATTAGACTGGTGGTATATGATATACTAGGAAACCCATACTGGTTCATAAATATGGATAACGTGTAGCTGGTCGGAAAAATATAATCATCTTTACCTAACCAAGAATAGCCATGCTCATTAATTAGAGATGTGCCCATGCGGTTCACAAGACACCACGGAAGCCTTGGTGATAGGTCTACCTTATCGCACAACATCCAGTTGGCATGTCACATTCCTCATAAAAAGGTTCTAAACACGAACATTTGACTCTTTGTCACAATGAACGACTCCATGGAAAAACTAAAGGGTTTTACATGATAATGATCATGCATCACCACAAGATCCTTCATTGGTGATGCGTTATAGTACCAAAATGTAGAGAGATTATATTCGATAACACTCTTATGAAGTTGCAAGACCCCTTCCCTTTCTCAAATAAAGAATTAAATAAAAGAGGAAATGGTGGATGATTCTTGTGGAGTGTGATACGTTGGAAATTACCCACATGGTTAGTCAATACCCCATCGATTGGACAAAGTATAATAATTGGGGTGTAGGTGGAAGGTTATTATGGTCAATGATCATTATGTGAAACCCCATGAATAAACCATTGCTAGATCATACGAAACACATAACAACAATTACCTACATTGAATCCATCCTGAATATATGAGATACACACCACAAAAGGTGGTGTATAAATATGGTTTTGAGGCCTCTATATCTCTCCCCCTTAGCAAAAAAAGGAATCTATGCACTTGCACATTCAGGCATCCACAACTGATCACATAAGTTGCAGATTTCTCACAGCGGCCAATCTCGTGATCATAATGATTACCCACTAGGTAAAATATAGGGAACAACCTAAGGGGTCATGAGGCATGCATAAACGCTTCATGTGATAACATGATTTATTTCTAAGGACTTATGGCGTGACATCCAGGTCATGTGAAGGAGGTCCTGAATATCTGACGAATCATTTGAATCCCTAATAAGATAATACTAAAAAAATATAAGGAATATATGTAATAAAATATGGAATAAAGATAAAAAATACATTATACTTATGTAAAGAACATATAAAATTATCCTCATAAACATCACACAACTCACCCATATCATGTGAAAGCATTAGGACATGTCACCCAAATCATGCGACCCTCCCGGGATATGCCATTTGGATCATGAGATGTCCTCTTGAAATATCTATAAAGTCTCATGACACCCCTAAGACATGCCACATAATTCTTTTGAATCCCTATGGGCTCTCCATATAGATCTTAAAATTTCCACATACAGGTCACCAAAATTATGCAACAACCCCTTTGTCTATTAGTTAGGTCTCACGAAGTCCTCCACACATACTGGCTGGATCATTTGACATCCTGTAATAATATCATGAAGGCTTCATGATGAAAAAAGGTCAAGTCACCTGTATTTCACTGGCTCAATGTATTTAACACAGTCTTGAGGATGAATTTGGAAGTTCTATCCACATGAATTAGGTATGAAATTCTATTACATGGTATATGATAATCCAATGATAGATGATGTAGGTCCAACAATAGTGAGAGGTTCAATTAATATTGATTCATAAATATATAGTGTTTTATTTGAAAATATTTCCACTAATTATATTATTTATACCTATATTGTGTACATGATAAATCATTTTATTGATTTCATGCATTTTGGGATTTAAATTGCAATGCCTTTAGATAAAAGTTGAGAGAAAGGTCTCAAATTCCCCTCTAATGATTTTCCTTATATGATATCATTCATTTCTATGTATTTTTTACTCTAGATATGGAACCAATGGATATGATTATTAATATGGATTGATTTATTATTATTAATTCCATGATTGACTAGAACCCAAATGAGAGAAATTTTGCAAGATAATATAAACAAAAACAAGACAAACTAAATATAATGGAAATTTCCCAAACAAACTTGTATTGAAAAAAACCAAACTAAGCTGAAACTCGAGCCAAACTAATTATATACCATTTATAGGAAGATTAATTGTTAATTAATATGAATTTAATTTTTGATAGTATCATTTTGAAACATCCCTTGCTTATAAGAACATGATTTGACCCATGTGGTGTTGTGGTTATTATATGTTGGGCGGTGACATGTGTAGTCACAAGAGACAGGTATGTTTTAGTTTAGTTTTTATTTTCTTTTGTTTATCACATTGGAAACTTAGGTCTTTTACTGGTTTCTATGGACATGGAGTAGTAATATTCTATGAAGGAGGCCAGAAGGGGTTAAGATTGTTTCAGTCCGCCGGCTTTGATCCGAGGTAAGATTCTATGATTTCTACTTCTCTCGCACATCATATATTTTGGGGATTTCAATGTTTTTGACTCCATATTATGTTTTAGGTAGGGCATTGGATCGTTTTGTGTTAGTTCAGGTGGATTTGGTTCTCTGCTGCCAATCAAGGTAAGGTTTTAATGCTGTTGGTTGGATTTTCACTGGTTATGTTAGGTCCTTTATGTGTTTTAAGGTTCTTAATATCCTTTGTGTAGTGTGTTGATCCCTTCTCATTCATTTCGAGTCACCAAGTCAAGGGTGACTCACCTGTGTGTTCATAGGTAAGTAAGTATATGTATGTGGATTCCCCCGTTACGTGTATAGTCAACCATGGTAATGATTATACATGTATGGGGCTAGGTGTCCCCATGTATATATATAAAAATACATAGCAGGTGAGTAGAGACTGGTATATGCATATAAGCATATGTGTAAGGATCCCCTTGCACATGCTCATGAACATGCGGGTGTGTGCATAGGGGCTAGGTGTCCTTGCATGTGTGTGAAGGTGCGTATACTCATTGGGGGAGTAGCAGCTTTTAGTTCGAAAGCTACAAGATCCAAAGTGGATGGCTTGGTTCCACCTTGAGGTAGATTCCCTCTCATAGCCTTTTTAATTTTAGAATGGTTTAAATGGAATTCAGCTTCTTTCTTAATTCTTCTTAATTATATTTAATTTCAAATATTGAATAAGTTTTCTTTAATATAATTGTTTCATTTGATAAATAAAGTCATGTTTGTGTAATAAAAACCAATTTTAAAAACAAAAAATATAAAATATATATATTTATCATACCATAATCCCAAATCAAGAGTTTATTTTTTATAACATAATATCGGTTTCTATAATGTGAAGGAAAACTACGTAGGATTTATTTGGAATCCTGTCCGGAAGATGCTGCCCCACAGATATTGCTGGACCGAGACAACACGCCGCGGTCACGCCACGGTCACTCCGCGGTCACACCGTGATTTTGATCGGCTCCAGGACAACACCCCTCGACGGTTCACATTCTTATTGAAATTTTATGTATGATACCTAAATAGAGTTTTAGATACATTAACCACCCATAGTTAATGGGGAGGGAGGCGACCGACGGAATGTTTCCCCGCTTCCTCCCTCTCCCTTCGCTCCTAGCTGGAAGATGCTACCCCACAAATGTTGCTGGACTGGGCCAACACGCCGTGGTCACGCTGCGGTCACACTGCGGTCACGCCGTGGTCACGCAGTGGTCACGCCATGATCACGCCGTGGTCACACCGCAGTCATGCCTTGATTTGGCCCTGTTCCAGGACGAAACCCTACGGTGGTTCACTGTCCTGTCGTAATTCGATGTATGATACCTAGATAGATTCTTAGATACATTACTCACCCATAGTTAATTGGGAGGGAGGCAACAGCAGGAATGTTTCCCCACCTCCTCCCGCTCCCTTCGCTCTTGGTCGGAAGATACTGCCTCGCGGATGTCGCCGGACCGGGCCAACACGCTGCGGTCACGCCGCGGTCACACCATAGTCATGCTGTGGTCACACTGCGGTCACGCCGTGATTTGGCCCTGCTCCAAGAAGACACCCCGTGGCAGTTCACAGACCTATCATAATTCGATGTATGATACCTAGATAGAGTTTTAGATACATTACCCACCTATAGTTAATGGGGAGGGAGGCGACGATCAGAATTTTTCCCTGCCACCTCCCACTCCCTTCACTCCTGGCCGGAATATGCTGCCCCGTGGATGTCACTGGATCGGGCCAACACGCAGCGGTCATTCCGCAATCACACTGCGGTCATGCCGCAATCACGCCACAGTCATGTCGCGGTCACGCCGCGGTAATGCTGTGATTTGGCCCTGCTCCAGGACAACACCCCATGACGGTTCACAGCCCTGTCGAAATTAAATGTATGATACCTAGATATAGTTTTAGATACTTTACCCACCCTCCTTCCTGGACCCCAGACAGCCCCACACCCTCCTCCCTAGACCCCAGACAGTCCCCCCAACCCTCCTCCCTAGACCCCGGATCCCAATCTAAGCTCTCTTCAAGATTCACCCTAAATCTCAATAGAAAAGTTGGTTTTAGAGATTCGGAAGAAGATGAGAGAAGAGTGAAAACCCTAATCGAAAAGAGGAAGAAAGAAGAGGATTAGACTCACCCGGATCTTCAATCCACACTTGAAAGCACTCAAAATGCCCAAGTGATGTGTACGAGTCAACCCTGCCACAAACCGAGGCACTCTCTGTCTGGTACCACTCAAAGTGTCTCACTTTTACTTGAAATGGACAAAATTTTAAATGAAAAAAACAACTGACCTATGGAAAACCGACCAAACAGATTCAGATTGTGTTGACACCCCCACCCTCGTGGACAACCCCTCACCCCTGGACACCCCCACCCTCATGGACAAACCCTCACCCCTAGACACTCCCACCCTCTGGGACACCCCCAACCCCTTGTATGTCATATTATGTATGTTTTATATATAATTCAAAATTTTGTATGCAACATAATTCATTTTTTATGTGTTATTGATTCATAATTTATAATTCATTATATAATTCATTCTGCATATATTCAATTGAGAATTCAATTATGAATTTTGTATTGAATTGGGTAATTGTGTTCATATACATGATTAAAAAAACAGTTCACAATTTCATGATTTTTTAAACCAAGTTCAGATTTCTTACAACCATGCTCTAAAAAATTTTAGATCAGTTTACAGGTTACAAAAACAGTTCACAAATTCCTGATTTTCTAAACATATTCCATATTTTCAATTTTCTGTAAACAAATTCCAGATTTTGACAACCCAACACATTGCTGAATTCATAGATTATCCCTTTTAGCAGCTCTTTCTAAATACAAGCTTCCCTTTTAGAGATCACTCCCCCAAAAGGTTAGACACATATCAAACTCTAAATGCACCTATCATTTCCAAAACCACACAATAGATGTATCATGAAACCTTAAGAACCCACACTATGTGCTAACCTTTGTCAGTCTATCCTCATTTGACTCATTCCCTGAGCACCCATCTTCACTCGTCAGCATGTTTCCACCTCAATTCATTTCAATGACTTCACTACCAAAGGCATTACACAACCACCAAAACCCACCAATTGGAATCTGTACCCGACCCTAGTGTAGTTCAATAGTCAAATCCTCTACTAACTCAAAACCACATTTGTTTCCTACCGCACGCAACAACTCAGCTCAAATACCCACAACTCATATTTCTTTTTGAAAACATCCCAATCCCATGCCCACAATCAGCTTAATCATATACCCTAAATGATTTTCTTTTTAAACACCCTATGAAAATTAATTGCACACATCAAGGAATCCTCACTAGAATAACAATGCCACCCCAACTAATCCAATCACAATTCCACCCCAACCAATCCAAAGCCAATTCCACAATCCTATGAGCCTTCTAGAACAAGGATTATATCTTTGCAACAAATACATCACTCCCCACCATAGAAGTTTCATCATCATCAACTCACCCAAAAAACCTCAACTACTTTGTCGAACTTTGTGAGTGCCTCAACACATTACGATGTTAAAGAAACTCTATCCTAAGTGCTCATTTAACTAGAGGGGTGTTTCATTCATCCAGATCTCCCATTAGATAACTAATCACATCAAAATATAGTCAAAAAATTGAGATAACTAGATCAAAACATAGTTCCAATGCCTGATCTATGATATCATATGTGTCTCCTCCTTGGACTAGAGTCCTGACCAGAAACATCTGCAAACCTCATGACCAAATTACAACAAAATGTGGGATGATCTAGCCTTCAAACCACTACCCAAATAGCTTATCTAGAAGCATCAATCAACTCACATAAAACAAATAACAAACCCTCTTCATGGTCACTTGGATATTATCCTCTAAAAACAATCACTATTGGCTCTCTTTGACCAACCTTAGTGACAAACCAAAACACGAGGCTCCCATGGTCCTCAATGTGACAATATAAAGTGATTTCCAACTATAGCATCCTCATGTGCACCCAAAATCTTGGCCCAAACCATTAAAAAAACCTCAAATGGGAAAAATTACACAGTAAAAACATACACCCTATGAGGGGTACCTCTAGTACATCCAAAGCACAATGAAACACCCAGTGCAGAAATATCCCAAATGCCCCTAAATGGCCACCAACTGGTAATCGATCAACAATTTCTCCAACTGATCATCTATAAACAACGCACCCAATGGGGTATATAAAAGAAATTAATCACCAATGAATTATGAATGGTCCTCATGACAATCATAAAAGTTTTACCTTACAAGGGCTCTATAGTACAAGATTGACCACTCCACATGGGCGTTATTAATTAATAGATATAGAAAATTCTGGTCACTCAATCAGTGACAAGCCCACTATGGTATCTTTAAGAGTCCCTTTGACGTATATAAATCTCTTAAGGACATCCGGCCATAACTTCTATCCCAAAACATCATATCATCCCAATGGTTTCAATTGTTCCAATCCTAAAAAAATGAGGTATTCCTCAACTGTTCTAACCTTTAGAAACAAGTACCAACATGTCAGGATAAAACAAGATCTCTTCATATATACTACTTGATTATAATTTTCAGGATCTATATGAAAGAACATTGACCAAAACTAGCTTTTATTTTACAATCCATTCCAACTAATGATCTCATAACCCTCACACGTGATTCTCATCTCACAACCCAACTTGCTGGAGGATTCTAAATCCAATCCTTGAAGAAATACTAATAAAGATTTCTCTTAGTCCAAAAAACCATAAAGACCACATTAAAACACAGAAATTATTCCACCATGGAAATTTATATGAAAAACTGATCAAAATTGAATACTCATAAGTCGAATTCTGACTCCAGGGTTAAAATAGGGCAAACACAACAAGGATAAAAAGTACCCAACCTGTAATTTAGGTACATGATATGTGACCCAAAATGTCCCCTTATTTCATGTGACATAGACTGCTTAGTGTGTACTTTTTTGAAGTACACATCATGTGTTACAGTATATGATGTTTACTCCCACCTGAGTATATTCACATACAAGTCCCCACTTAGCATGAAAAATTCCCTAATACGTGGAATGTATCATCCCATACACAGTCTTTACCTCACATACGGTTCCCATGTATGTACCTATCCATATATCCCCCCCACACAAGGTCTACCCATGCACAATGCTTATCCATGTACCTTGCACTAGATATAGATTTATACCCTACATGGTCATCTGCCACTAGCACACCCCAAGTCACCACTACATGGCATGTAACCCACCCCATTGTATAAATATTTTAGTTCCCAAAACCCATCTTTCCCAAGTATGAAGAACACATGATGCATGTTCTCAAAACTACACATCATGTACATGAGTTCTCCCAAACCAAACCCCACAAAAATATCCCAAAACACCCAATTTCTCCAAAGTATCCATAGATTTAATCCTGAATGGGTCACCAAAAACCCAAAAAATATGATTAAAACATAAAATCGACTACCCTATGGGAATTTGTGGGGGAGGTGGGGGTGCTTGGCGGGGGTGAGGTGGGGAGGAGGGGGGCTATGTAGGGGGGTTTGTGGGGAGGGGGTGGGCTGGACAGGGGGTGGGGTGGGGTGTAGGCTGGGTAGAGGGGAGGGGGTTGTGCAGGAGTGGGGGTGGCTGTGTAGGTGGGGGGGGCCGGGCAGATGGGGGAGGGGGGCTTGGAAGGTGGGGGAGGGGGTGGGATGTGTAGGGGGTTAGGCTAGGTAGGGGGAGGGGGGATGGGCAGGGGGGCTGTGCAGGTGGGGTGGTGGCTGTACAGGTGGGGTAGTGGGGGGGGGGGTTGGGCAGGTGGATGAGTATGTAGATGAACTTGAGTTCCTTGAACCCAATTAGGTAATTGAAGAACGATTTTTTAGGACCCAAGTATATCGGATAAGGCACATTCGTAGAAGAATCTATAATTCTAGCCATGTCCCTACTTAGACTATCAATGTTGTAGAAACCGTGGAAGACCCATTTAGTGAGTCTAATAGGAGAAGGAAAATCCCCATGCATAATCCAACCAGGTAAAATTACTATGGAATGTAATAATATTATATCCATCATAGTTCAAGATTAAAATGTCAATTTGTTGAGAAACATCAGACCCTTGTACTTGTAATTAATGATAAATGTTATCAATGCATAATAAAGAGGAGGTGCAGAATGATAGTTCAGATGAAGACGTGGAATCAATCTTACAACAAGCAAAGGAAATTAGTGAAAGTTATGGTAGAGGAAGAGCCCAGGGGCGGATAAATATTAACTTATGGAATGAAATGAGAGAAAAGTAACAAATAATAGGTGATAAGCTAAGGAGAAAACTCGGTGCTCCGGGAAGGGGAATTTGAGTTTGTGGTATTTTGTTGTCTTGTTTGTACCTCTTTGGACCTTTGTTAAATAATATTTCAGGGATCTTCCCCATATTATAAAAAAGGATAAATGTTATCAATATTTGAAATTATTACATTGACTATGTTTTTTGATTTAATATCATTCCAATGTTGACCCATTCTCATATGTGATATGATGAGGACAATATATAACCTTCCACATAGATACTACAATTCTGTGTCCAATGCAAGAAATTTCCATAAGTCCAATTCATGCTCGGGTACCATTACAATATCTCCCTCCCTATTTGATCAATAAGACAACATTTTGTTGGTTATTGGTCTCTCTACCACATCAATATGTGAACCATACAAGGGTAAGGGATGTGTGTATGACTTTAAAAATGAGATGACTATTTCTATGTGTTTCTTGTGTGTTTTTTGTGTGATTGTAGGTGATTGAAGTGAGGTTTTGTGAGTTTTCTATGTGTGCAGTGTGTTTTATGTGTTTGTAGGTTGCAATGTTCCTAAACACATAGAATGAGTGTTTTTTTGTGATTTCAGTGTATTTTTGTGAGATGGAAAGTTTTTCACACAGATTATAGCCTGTAGTTGATTTCAAGCTGTTTCATTTTAAATTAATGGGGGTCTAAGCCAACGGTTTCAAAACCGTTGGGTTGTACCCCTGTGTGTTGCTGCATTTTCCAATGGTTCAAAACCATTGGGTTATACCCCCTATATGATTATTCCATCGATTTTAAAACCGTTGGCATACCCCCATGTGCTGATTTTCTCAATGGTTCACATGAACTATTTCTATAACATGATCCAATTTTATTCTAATAGTTCATTATGAACTATGGGCAGTTGAAATCTAAACAGCCTTTTCCCAACGGTTCAATGTGAACCATTGGTATAAGGCTTTCCTGACGCCTCACACACCAACAGTTTCTAAAATTGTTGGGATAAGATTTCCCAATGGTTTGAGGGCCTTTCCCAATGGTTTTAAACCATTGGGAAAACATGGATTCCTAGTAGTGACAGTGATCTATTTGGGGTTATAGGGGAAACTCGCCCTTTCTCTAGGGGATGAAGGTTTCTGAAACAAATTTCGGGGGAGCTATAAAATTTTTTACTGACTATAGAAGAGCTGACTAAGAGACACTGACATGGCAGAGTAGGAGTGTAGACTTTGGCACAGTTACTGTAGAATCTCAAACTTCTATCCACTATAATATCTTGAACTGGAGTGGTCACAACATTGTATCAGTACATAATATTAGTCACCGCTCATTGTAATATAATGGACTTACTATGCAGTTGGGGGTAAAATTCAAGACTAACAGTGTTTAGAAGACATGAAAGTGGTTGGAAGATTAGGACATGAGCATGAGATACAAGTGGAGGCTCACAGATATTCAGGCAGAGATGGGGTTCCTCGATGTCTTAGTGGTAGCCTTCCTAGTCATGTTGAGAAAGCACTTTGGGATGGTTATGGTAGGAAAGGATAGAGTCATTCTTGGCATGTCAGACATGGAGAGGCTGCACCAGATGTTAAATTATATAGTTTCCTACCTGGTGGGTTTGTGCCCAGGCTGTGATGGGGACCTAACTTGAGAAGAATACATCCCTAGTGGCTATCAGAAGGGAAGAGGTGAACATAGAGAGGCTCATCCTATAATTCCCCAACCCCAAAAGTTTAGAGCGAGTGTATTATTTTAATACATTGGCCTGATTATAAGTAATCATGTCCCGAAGGACCGATTAGTTTAGCAGTATTTCAAAATAGATTACATACATGAACATTACATCATAATTTCTAACATAAAACACATCATAGATAATTATTTGATAATTCCATTATTCCCCTAGATTAACCCTTTATATCAATCATAAAACACTTCTTGGAATCTTGGGAAAATAAAACATAAGAAAGGAGTGATCTCAGATGCTCAGTAAGGATAAAAAATACAGGAGAAGCTATCATAAACAAGACTAACATTTTAAGGCAAGGCCTAAAACTAAAACACCAGCCTTTTAAACATAATATTCCACACAATATAGAAAGAATAAATCAAATAATTCCATTTAAAATTTCATATAGATATTCTATTAGTCGAATAATCACATGCAATATCAAGAACAAATCTTATAAAAAGGGAGTACATAATTTTGGACATCTGAAACATGTCGTTGTGGCTGCAACTAATACATCTAAAAATAAATGGTTATGGCCTCGTAAAAATCCATATTTTAAAATAAATGGTCAAGGACTCAGCCAAGTCCATGTCTAGTTTTTCTCACGAGACCTACTAATGCATCAAGGGGATATATCAGTCCCCACATGTCACTTACTAAGTCCAATTCATTCCACATATGAAAAGGGTGAAATATACCATAAAAATCATATTAAAACTAGCATACAAAATTCCAATACTATAACTATAAAACATGAATGGTATAAAAATACACATCCACAATCAAGAACATCATAAGTAATTCAACACAATATGGAATATTTTATTATAATAAATCAACCTCAATCAAGAATAATATCCAATAAAGTATATTGACATAGATGAAAATAATCAATAAAACTCTCGAAGAGAAATATCCTTGTTTCATAAAATCATTTAAAAGTCCCACAATTTATAAAGGAAGTAATTTAAATGGGATTTTTGAATAAAAGTTCCCCATACCACTTTAAAACTTTTGAAAGGAATTAAAATTTTAAAAAATTCATGTACATATAAATAAATCCTTAAAATCATTTTGAAAACATGGATATTAATTAAAAATATTTAGAAAAATAATTCTTTAAAACATTTAAAATGATATTCTAGTTAAAGAGTCCCTTACATAAAACCATAAAAGATTAATTTTGAATACACTTTTATGAAATGTGGAAATAGATGATAAATATGGCCCGATTAATAATTATACCTAAACAATCTTTGATTATAATTAGAAAGAAGAATTAACCCTTACCTTAAGTCTCATACTCTCCATACGTGTCTGAAACTCCTCTTCTTCGAGTGTCTCCTTTTTATTTGAATAAAGGGCTCCATAAGTTCGTTTTCTACACAAAGAATGTCCTCTAGGATGAATTGAGGTAATTTTGGAGGATATTTGGGTAGGTTTTGGACGATCCAAAGGGCTTTGGAGGTGTTAATAAAAGAGAATGAGACATTTCCTTTTATAAGATAGGTGATGGGCACTTTAGGAAATGTTGGAAATATTAAATTATTATAAATGAATTTTTAGTTTATAATAGATCAAAAGTAAATTATTTAGAGTATAAGATTAGGATGGGTATAAATCTTCTCATTCAATGATTTTTAGAGAATTTTATGTCATGGAGTTAACTATATCTTTTTGGATTATCCCTTAGTTAAATAGTTTAACTCTCATTGTATCTTCTTGTATTCTTATACTATAGGGTTAATATAGTTACTATAAAATGCCAAGAGAACCTCAAGTAGATCATTAATGACATTTGAAAAATTATCTATGTCATTTGGTCAAATAATTAATTTTTTGGATTTTTATATCATTTAATAAAATAATATTTTTTTTTAAAAACTCATTTATGTCAATTTTGAGACTATTTAGTAATTAATTTTTGTTAATGTCAAAGAAACTTTATTCCTTAAAAAAATTTATTACATCAAATATAACGTATCATATTCATCCAAAAAAATCTTTTATGACATAAAAACTTTGAAATTACAGTTATTTTAATATTTATAATATCATTTATTTGATTATCTCATTTATTAGGAAAACACTTTATCATTATTGTGTCAAAAATAAATTTAATTATTTAATGTATAAAAATAAAAAATAAATGAACAAGATGTAGGAAATATTTTTATCTTTCTAATGAATATTTAAATTTGAATAGACAACTTATAAAATTCAAATTAAAATTGTTTTAGAAATAAGATACATGTTTATGTTATATTTCTCTTTACTTTGAATTTATTATTATAACATGTCATTTTCACACTCAAGTGGCTCCATGGGGTCCCAAAATCGACCTATGTATTCTCATGGTTGGCCATATATCCTTAAATAGGATTATTACATGTGTTAGGGTAGTTATATATTATTATAATGTTATTTTTACCCTTATTTACCTGATTTACCCTTTAACCATGGTAAATAAAAATAATTACTGAAGTTACTATTCATAATGTCCAAAAAATTTCCAAATATGGAATCCATTTTTCCAAATTCAAAACACAAAATTGGCAGAAATTAATTTAAAATTAATTCTCGTTGTCAAAACCCGAAAGCAAGTTTTTAAGAAGTAAAAACTATCAAAATACTGACATGTGTTTACGTCAAATTTCAATGTGAAATTAATTACAATGGAAAAAATTGGATTAAAATATAAAAAAATAATCCAATTAAACTTTAAAACCAATTACAAATATAATCTAAATATATAAATAATTTATATAAAAAAGTAGTTTTGAATTGAAATGTAGTATTTTTCACTATTCATTAAAATATAAAAGTTATCAGAAAACACCAAATATTTATCCAAACAAAATTTTTATGTCATGATTCTAAAGAAGATTTTAATTTCATCACATTTAATATATAAAAATTTCAGATATTGGATTTAAAATAGTTTCTCCATTAAAAGGAATAAAAACTGAATTTTTTGAAAAATACTTCTTCTATCTGAAAAATTGAATTTGTCCATATATTATGTCTAAGAAACACATAAGGTGAGTTTTATAATTATATGGTCTATATAATATTCAAGAATTGGTTAATAATATTCATAACTTCTTTTTAAACGGCTTGTTTGATAGGTCATGGTGAGCTCAAACTTGGTGTTACGTGTAGTGCAAACTATTAAATTATTAAGAAGAAGCATACCCTAGATGTTTGGGGTGTAATATTATCCCATACTTCAATAAATTGTTTCATTAAAATTTAAACTCAGAATTTAAATATATGGTTTTTACATTTTAAAATATCTTAGTTGAAATCCCACATCAAGAAAATGATTAATGAGATCTTCATTTTAAAATAAAGAAAGGAAAGTATAAAGGTTACTAAAAATAACACATGGGTACCATGTACAAAAACATGGACATAAGAGAAAAATATAACCATAAGGTTATGATGGAGAGTGATGGAAAATATTATTAGTAGAAAGATAAAAATATTAAATCAATAAATCTATGATGATTCAAGGGACCATTTGATTCATCGCAAAAGAAAGTACTAGGAAACTTTTTTTTTCAAGATCCTTTCTATAAAGATGAAGAACATGAGAGTAAATAATTACTTGATTTCAGTAAAATCTCACCATTGGTCATTCCTTGAACAATTTCCAATTGATCTCTTATTCAAGGAAATGAAGTTGAGTTTTTCATCGCTAAGGTGTTGTAAGATCATGCGATCCATAAATAGAATGATAGGCCATTCCATCCTTCTCAAAAAAACTGTTAGAACATGTTATCACATATGAATAAGTCCACTAATAAAGAGATAATACATTAATATAACAAAATTCAAATGGTGTATAACTTATACTATCGATAAATGGATAACTTTAAAATTCTTCCAAAAACTAAAAATCTATAACTTTAGAAAAAGGTGAACCAAATTGTCTTAGAATTTATCTCCAATATCACATATGGAAGATCTTGGTTGTCACATTCTAATCATGTGAACACCTTCAACATGTATTCTCTTGATTCATGGTAACAACATGAATTATGAGATATCCTTATTGAAAACATGCATGTTTACTTGTTACAAATCATAGTGGATTATTCCTTAAGTCCCAAAAAGTTGTACACTTCATCAATGATAACATAACCCTCTTGTTAACAAATCCATAATTAGTTCTCAAGAAACTAGAATCATCAAATTTACTAATTGAAATCCAACATATCTTTTTCCAAAAATCATTATCTTAACATAAAGAACATATTAAGGGTTATCTTTACCTTCATCATATATTCTCTAAATATAATATTACCTTTAAATCAATTTTTCTATCTATTATAACTATTAAATATATTCTTGAAAATCATTTGAAAAAAACATAAACTGAAAACTCCTTATATAATTGATTGTTCATAATTGTTGGATCCAAATATTTATTTACTTCAATACATCAAATTTAATGGTTGGCATGGAATAATTCCTTCCTTGGTTTAGAAGTAGATTATTATTTATGGCCATTGAGTTGGGTAATTCCCATGATTTCCATAGCTGAGACATTGAACTCCATAACAATTGGTCGCTCTATGACCCTTTTTTCTGCAGAGATAGAATCTTCACAAACATTTGAGGTATTCCTCTATGTTCTTTTTACCTTACTCTTAACATGTAGGAACCCAAATCTTCTTTCCTCTATTATTCTTAAAATTTGAACATTTATAAACATTCATCTTCGTCTTACACAATGTGTTAGGAAAGTCATCAAATATCACATTGTTAATCATATATCATGATAAATGATACGACATAATCACAATATCATTCTCTCCAGTCATTATCCAATTTTTTCTCTCAAAATTACCAGATTTTCCATCAAACTCAATATTAATCCAATTCCTTCTTGTTTACTCTATTAACTAAGACCAGAAATCATAGGGTGAGAAACACATCTCATTGAAGAAAACCACATAAAAAAGGAAGGTACAGTCAATCTATAACATAGTAGGTTTAATCCTAGGTTATCCATGTTCATTACTAAAACTCTAGGGGGTTCTTCTATACTTATCCTCAAAGTCTATCTTAGGGTTTTGATCACAAATCTAGGTTTTCTAAATCTATTTCCATGGTGGTCGCTAAACTTATTATGATACCAACTGTAACACCCGACCCCATAAGCCTAGAGCCGATGCATTATTTTAATACATTGGAATTATTAAAAGGAATAATGTCTCAAAGTACTGATCAGTTTAGCAGTCTTGTAAAATAGATTACATACATGAAGTTTACATCACAGTTTCTAACATAAAACATAGCATAGAAAATCCTTTGAGAACACCATTATTCCACTAGCTTAACCCTACATATCAATCATAAAACACTTCTTGGAATCCTGGGAAAAAAATAAGAAGGGGGTGAGCTTAGATGATCAATAAGGATAAAAATATTGCAGAAGTTATCATAAATAGGCATAAACTTTTAAGGCAAGGTATAAAACTGAAACACAAGACTTTTAAAAATAATCTTCAGCACAATATAGAAAGAATAAATAAAATAATTCCATTTAAAATTTCACATGGACATTCTACTAGTCGAATAATAAAAAACAATTTCATTAACTAATCTCCGAACGAGGGAATGTATAATACTAGAAATCGGAAACATACCATCGAGGCCTCGACCAAGACATTTAAAAATAAATGGTTATGGCCCCAACTAAATCCTAATATGAAAATAAATGGAAAAGGCCTCAACCAAGTACATATATAGGTTTTCTCATGAGACCTACCAATTAATCTATGGTCTGTAGTGGTCCCCTACCATCACATACTAAGTCCAATTCATTTCTCATATGAAAATGGTGAAACATAATGTAAACATTCATATTAAAACTAGCATACAAAATGCCAATACTTTAACCATAAACCATGAATGGTATAAAAACATAAAATCTTCATTAAAAACCATCATAACTAATTAAATAAAATATAGAAGATTATATTATAATTAATCAATGAAAATCAAGAATAATATACAATAAAATATGTTGACATAAATGAAAATGATCAGTAAAACTCATTTAGAGAAATATCCCTTTTTCATGAAATCATTTAAAAGTAGAACAATTTATAAAGAAAGTAATTTAAATGAAATTTTTGAATCAAAGTGTCTCATACAACTTTGAAACTTTTTAAAGGAATTAAAATTTTAAAACAATCATGTCCATTTAAATAAATCCATAAAATCATTTTGAAAACATGGACATTAATTAAAAATATTTAGAAAAATAAATCTTTAAAACATTTAAAATAATGTTCTAGTAAAAGAGTTCCTTACATAAAACCTTAAATGATTCCTTTTGAAGAAATTTTTATGAAACATGAAAATGGGTGATATATATTTCCAAGTATATACTTACACATAAACAATTTTAGATAATAATGACATTGGGGAATTAACCCTTACCTTAGGTCGGACACTCTTCATACGTGTCCGAAACTCCTCTTCATTGGGTGTCTCCTTTTGATTTTCACAAAAGACTCCAAAAGTTGGTTTTATACGCAAAGGGTAGCCTATAAGATGAAGGGAGTGAAGTTGGGAGGAATTTTTGGCAGGGGTTGGCTAAGCCAAAGGGATTTGGAGGTGTGAATAAAAGAGAAGGAGAAGTGCCCTTTTATAAGAGAGGTGGGGGCACTTTAGGAAAAGATTGAAATATTAATATATTATAAATTTATTTTCGGTTTATAATAGTAAAAAAGTAATTTATTTTGAGTATAAGATTAGTATGGGTCTAAATACTCCCATACAATTATTTTTAGACAAGTTTAGGTCATTAAATTAACCTTATCTTTTGGGATTAACCTTTAGTTAAATAGTTAAACTCTTACCCTGTCTTCTTGAATTTTTATACTATAGGGTTAATATAGTTAGTATAAAATACCAAGAGAACCTCAAGTGGATCATAAATGAATTTTGAAACATTATCTAAGTCAGTTGGCTAAATCTTATATTTTTAGGATTTTTATATCATTAAATAAATAGTATTTGTTTTAAAAACTCATTTATGTCAATTTTGACACTATTTTGTAATTGATTTTTGTTAAATTCATAAAAACATTATTACTTAGAACTAAATGCAATAAATTGAAGATACCAAATCATATTAATCTAGAAATTTCATGGATGACATAAAAACATTCAAATTACATTTATTTTAATTTTTATAATATCATTTATTTGATTCTTTCATTAATAAGAAAAATACTGCATCATTATTATGTCGTAAATAAATTTAATTATTTAATATATAAAATTTAAAAATAAAATACCATGATGTAGGAATTTTTTTATCTTTCTAATGAATATTTATAATTAAAGATAGCACTTATAAAAATTTAATTAAAATTGTTTTTGTAATAAGATAAATGTTTATGTTATACTTCCTTTTACTTAAAATTAGTTATTATAACATGTCATTTTCACGCCCAAGTGAATCCATGTGGTCCTAAAATAGACCGAAGGATGGTCATGGTCAGCCATTTATCATCTAATAATATTATTATACATGTTAGGGTATTTTTATATTATTATAATATTATTTTTACCCTTATTTACATGATTTACCCTTTAACCATGGTAAATAAAAATAATTACTGAAGTTACTATTCATAATGTAAAAAAATAAAAGGTACCTATTTAAAAAATTTGGAACTAATGATTCCAAATATGGAATCCATTTTTCCAAATTCAAAACACATAATTGGATGAAATTAATTCAAAATTAATTCCTGTTTTCAAAATCAGAAATCATATTTTTTTTAAAAAACTACCAAAAGATTGACACGTGTTTATATCCAATTTAAATGTAAAATTACTTCCAATGAAAAAAATTGGATTAAATGATAAAAAATAATCAAATTAAAATCATAATCTACTTATATAAATTATTTAGATGAAAAATCATTTTTGAATTAAAATGTAGTATTTTTCACTATTCATTAAAATATAAAAGTTATCAGAAAATACCAAAAAATTATGCAAAATAAATTTTTATGTCTGGATTATAAGGAATAATTTAATTTTTTCAAATTTAATATATAAAACTTTCAAATATTGGATTTAAAAAGGGTTCTCCATTAAAAGGTGGAAAACTATATTTTTTAAAAAATACATCTTTTATCTGAAAAATTGAATTTGTCCTTATATTCTGTCAAAGAAACACATAAGATTTTTGTTAAAATTATATGGGATATAAAAAATTTAAAATGTGGTTAATACTATTCATAACTACTTTTAAAATGACTAGTTTTATTGGTCGTAGTGCACTTGAACTCGGTGTTTCATGTAGCACAAGGTATTTAATTGTAAGGAAGAAGAATACTGTGGAAGCTTGGGCTGTTACACGTCCAATAATATTGAATCATGACGCTTGGGGATGAAGTGATGATTTTTAAGTCGTACAGGAGGGCGTACACCACTCAATTGGGTAACGTTGTAGGCCTATTGTGCAATGAAGAGATGAAATAACTAATCAAGGAGGAATAGGAGAAATGTGACCTGAGCATAGTGGGCGTCAAGGGGTTATTGTGGGAAATGTTGAAATTGGATTCAACGAGCTCTCTAAACATATTCAAGGTGTTCAACATGTTCCCCACACCTGATGTGTCACCCAAGGGTGCCATGATCGATAGGATACTGCAGATTGGGAATGGGGAGGAAACATATGAGTTGACCAAGCATGAATTGATGGATGAGATCATGTATTTGGTCTTGAGAGCCTACATTAAAAATAAGAGGGTGGGTTAAATCAAAGGAACAACCATGTAAGGCCCACATGGAATAATGATTATTTGAATGGAAACTTTTATAGGGTGCCCAACCACACACTTGGCATAAATAATAGACATGGAGAAAAAAGTTAATAATTCAACGACCTTAACAGTGATTTATTGGGAAGAAGCATTGATGAGAACACCTTATAGTGCATTATTACAAAAGATCAAAATATGGAAATTATTTGGGATGCCCATTCATGTGATAATCTATAACCATCATGGAAGAATAATTCTGAATGGTTGAGGCCTTATTTTTTAGATGCAGAATAGCAAGTAATGAAATAAATTTGTGGCTAATCATGGAAATAAGGCACATTTGGTCATGGAAATAATTCCCCTATGATTCTATATTAGTGTGGAATATAAGGAAAGAAAGATGAGAATGTTTGGTCACCTAAGAAACCATTATAAAAACATGATAATGCACCCGACTGGGAGATGGGCTTGGTGCAAATTTTCATCACCACCAAAGAGGAGTTTTTATTTTTATCTTTATTCCTATGATAACCTACTAATTATGGAGAGAATTTAATTTCTTCACTAACCACCACTGACGGCTTAAAATAATTTATTGAGGGAGGTCATTCATCTGATAGAACCTATAACTCTTCAAGTTATCTAATCCCATGGGATGGAGGATCATAAATAGATTTTCCTGCCTCTCCATTCAGAAGGAAAATGAAATTTGGGAGGATGAAATGTAGTGAATTTTCCTTTAAAAAATATTAGAGTAAAAGGAATCTATGACACCATATTTTCCATAAGATTTATCCCTTAAAAGGTAAATAAAGGCATTAGTGGGGGTGACCATGAATTTCACTCTCATAGTCAAGGGAATTTCAAACACAAATGCGGGGGTTCAGATAATGATCCTATTTAACATACGATGAATAGAAAATGAAGAAATGGCGCCTACCTTTGGGTGACTCCTTTATACCCATTTTGGGTTTTTAGGATCTGCATCTGAGGTTACAGAAGTGGTTGATGGATCATATTGAGAAGTAACCCCTGATCGACGTAATACATTTTTTGAGCAATGAACTAGTGGGGTTATTGAATTCCCATAATCATTAGCAAGAATACCCTCTTTTGTTGGGTGAGGATGGGAGCCTATGTATTAAAAGAGACATTAAGATCCTCAGATTCCTGTGGGTGTAGAATTGATTAACTCTGACTCCTGTATACTATGAAAGAATAGACTTAAAGATGATAGTGTGAGAAAAATATAATTATAATGAAATAATAAAATTACTTCTAGGAATAAATGTACGGGATAACAAGGAGAAAGATAGTGATCCGAGGTAGATCGATCCACATAGTAGTAGGGTTGGATAGGTTCTAGGATCTAACAAACTATTCTATGATCAATTGAGAAGGGAAATCTAGGCCAAACATGGCTATTAGAGACCATTTGAAAAATTATTTAGTAGATCCAATCTTGTACAGAGAGGGAAAAGGTGGAAAATATCACTAAAGAATTTCCCATTGTTTGGGGATATGCCATATATGGCCGATTTGAACACCCTGCTGGCCATTGGAGGTTGATATCAACATAGAGATGAGGAATGATCAACCTTCACTGATGGATCTGAGGGGGATTCATCCCTCGGAATAGCGATATAAACTATATATGGGGGCATGGTAACTGAGAGGATAGTCAAATATGAATCCAGAAGGATTCCTTATCAATATAAATGACCTTCAACTCTCTATCCAATAGAGGGGAGTTAATGAAAAAATTATGGGTACTCAAGTATATAATTTTTTTCTTATCTCAAAATCTGATGTAGAAACATTGGGAGTCACAATGATAGAAAATAAATGATTCGAAGAAGCATAAAATACAAAAATAGGATGAGAACACAAGTATTTAGGTGGTTTGGGAAAAATGCCTACATCCACAGAGAGGCAGAATAACTTCATTATGAAAAAATCTAGGAGAAAAATGTACAAGAGTTTCTCACACACAAACTAAAACCCTAGCCTGAAAATGGGCTAATGTAGAGGATGAATCACTACTCCTCCAACTTTTGAAAAGTCCACTGTGCTATAGTGAAAGGAGGACGGAATTCCGTGTCTCTACAGTGAAATGTGGCCACCCATGTAAAAATTACTACAGTGGCTACTGGTTGGAAGTCCAAGGACCTATAGTCTATTGACTCTGAAGTCTGTACTTCTATAATACCATGTTGGTTATGATTGGTCAGCTCTACTATAGTGTCATAGTTACTATAATTCAGCAAAATTTGGACCAGGGACCTTCAGCCCTCGAACCCACAGAGCAAGGGCGCTTAGCATCCTGTAACCCCCAAAGAGCTCACTACGAAGCTTGGCCCACGAAAGCTGTGAGATGGTGTGAAATACAGGATAAAAGAATTTGGCACACCCATATTGGGCTATACCAATTCAACAATCTCCCACTTGAAGCCTGATCCACTATGATGCTCTGCTTCAATTCCAATTAATAATACAACATAATTAATATGATATTTTTCTCTTTTTCACTCACCAATGCACGTACTTTACATTCAGAACATCAATTTTGACTAGAATATTCATAAAATACAATATTTTTTCATCATATTCTCCCATCGTGTCCTCCCATATTCTACCTCTCATCCTCTATTCATTAGTGGAGACCTAAAGAGGAACACTAGTGCCTAAACTTCTGTATTACCATTGGCTTCATCAACATGTCTGCTAGATTATGGGTTCCTAAAATCTTCTACAATGTCAGTAACCATCCTGTATCAATCCTCGGATGAAATGATAATTTAGATGAATTTTATTTGTCTGGGCATGAAATATTGGGTTATTTGTAAGATGTATCACACTATGACTATCATAGTGCAATACATTCTCCTATCACTCTCTTCCCAACTCATCCAATAAGTTCTTCATCCAAACCATCTCCTTCAGAACTTCTCTTACAGAAATATATTTGGCCTTTATGGTGCATAAAGCCACAACCTTATGCAATTGTAAAATATTTCTTACTTTAGTTCCTCCACATGTAAAAACATAACCCATGGTACTACTCCTTCAGTAGAAGTCACCTCCAAGGTCAACATCCACATACCCCTGCAATGAAGTTTTTTCCAAAGAACAAAGATACCTCCTTGATTCCCTTCAATTACATCTGTATCCACTTCAAAACTTCCCAATGTTGCCTTCTAGGGTTAGACACATACCTTCTCACAACTCCCACTGTATGATCGATTTTTGGTTGAGTGTAGACCATGGTATACATCAATATTCCAATAGCGGATGCGTATGAAACCTTTTCCATGCGCTCAACCTCTTCTTCCATCTTCGGTCATTTCTCCATTGAACGTTTGAAATGGCCCACCAGGGTAATCAAGTCTACCTTTTCCTAAATCATACTGAATATTTTTAGAACCATCCCAATATAGTCAGCCTGTGATAAAATTAAGGTTCCAGCCACATGGCCTCTCTTGATCTTTATCACCAAAATCTAGCTAGCTTCTCCAAGGTCCTTTATCTCGAACTCCACTGCCAACTTCCCTTTAAACCCATCAATCCTCTACATACCTGATCCTTCAATGATCATGTCATCCACATATAACAGAAATATAATATATTAATCACCAAAAGACTTTATATAGCAACATTGATCTTTGACACATCATTTATATTCAGTTTTAAACATAAATGAAACAAAAATTTTGATCCACTATCTCGGTGCCTGCTTCAATCCATATAAGCTCTTTTGGAGTTCTCACACTAGGTCTTCCTTACCAGACTCAACATATCTCTCACACTACTGCATGTAGATGTAATCCTCTAGGTCTCTATTAAGGAAAGAAGTATTGAAATCAAGCTTCTCAAGATGAAAGTATTCTTATTCCACAATATAGAGAACCACCCGGATGGTGGTAAGCTTCACTACTGGTGAGAATATTTCAGGGAAGTACACCCTCTTATTATATTAGAAGCTTTTCACCACCAGCTTTTCCTTGAACCTCCCTTTTCTATCATGTTATTCCTTGACCAGTACATCCATTTGTTATGAAATTCTTTCTTTCCTCTTGGTAGAGGTGTAAACTCCCAATTGTAGTTATCATGTAATGAGGAAATATCCTCCATTATAGATAACTCCCACTTGATCGAGTATTTTAACTGCATTTCTTCTTCAAAGCATTCTATTTCTCCACCATCAGTCAACAATATATAATATAAGGATGGTGAATACCTTTTCATAAGCCTTCTCACCCTTTTTTGATCTCCTCAACTCCACAAGAGTAGTAGGTCACACTGGTTCCAATGTCATAGGATTAGGTACACCCTCAACCTCCACTTACTCCTTTCACTCTGATTCAATGTTCCCATTTTCATCTTCAACTACATGATGATATTTGTACATGACACCTCCATTGAATATCACATTTTTTAGGATGGTATGTCTGAGTATGATATACTCTATTATACCAAAAATAGGATCAAATATGTAAAATGAGATAAAAATACAAGAGGGGGGTGAATTGTATACATTAAAAATTCATAAGGAAATTTTTCATACCCCAAAATTCACAACACCTCTAAGCTCTATTATCTAGCTTGATTATGAAAAAGTGATTCCAAAAATGAAACTTACCAAAAGTTTACAATAGAAAATATTCTACCTTAAATCATATAGAATCAAACGAAATCAGAGTACACGTATGAGGAAGTATAAGAAAGTTATAATTTACTCAAAAATACAAATGAAACCGAAAAAACAATGTAGTAAAACTACAAGTAACAAGTAGAAACTCTTTTAACCCAAAGAGGAGGGTATCCAACAACCCTGGATAAGAGGTCCCTTGAATTATACTTTCAAGAAAGTCTGTCTTACCCAAACCCAAGTAATCCCTCAATTTGAAGATCAGTATCTATCTTGCTATCCCCGTAATCCCTCGATTTGTAAGGAAATCAGCACCTCTGACTTCACAACCTGAAGTCTCTGATTTCAAGGAAATAGAACCTCTACACTAAGAAAATATGAATGAAGAAATGTTTGAATGAGCAGTTCAAAACTTTCTGCATGAAGCCTGAGAGTTTATAAGAGAATCTCTCATCTTGAAATCACATCAACATCAATTTGGCAAAGTTCGGTGTTGTAAAAGTTGTGAGCTCTTTTCAAATGAACTCCTATTTATAGGCGTGACTCCAACGGTCGAATACCTCCTCCAACGGTCATATTTTTCCTTGAACTTCAGAGGGACCTGTACATGTGTCACTCAAACAACGGTTAGTTAGTAACTGAATGCACGAAATCGTTTGATAACAAAATGAGTGTAAGTATAACCAAAAACTAATATTCAGAATGAAGGTAAATAAAATTTCAGAGTCTAATTAAAAACTTAATTCAGAGTCTATAGTACAAGGATATTTGGATTATATTTTGTAGGAATTCAGAACCTGAATTCTATAGAATTCCAGAGTCTAAATTTCAAGGAAATTTAGAGTTTGAATTCACAATAATTCAGAACCTAAACTTACAAAGTTTGGAGTCGGAGTTCATGAGAATTTGGAGTCAGAACTCACAAGAGTTTGAAGTCTGTATTTAGAGAACTAGAATTCATAACTTGGGCATGTTTGTAATGAGAATTCAGAGTCATAACTCAGAAGAGTTCATATCTAGAATTTGGAGTGGAACTTCATAACGTTTGTATCCAAAATTTTGATTTGAACTTCATGAGAGTCTGTAACCAGAATTCAGAGTTGAACTTCATGAGAGTTTGTAACCAGAATTCAGAGTTGAACTTCATGAGAGTTCGTAACCAGAATTCAAAGTTTTAAACAGAATGCCTCATATCTAAGTATTATATGATTCCAAGGTTTTGATTACAATTTGATTTTTACACTTATAAAAAATGTGACTTGATAAATGAAAAAATGGTAAGGATAAATTTACCTGGGGAAGGAAATTTTTCCTTATAGGGGTAAAATAAGGGTAAAATAAAATTTTTCTTAAGAAAAGGTGTTTGTGATTTTCAAAAGAAGAGTAATAGTAAATTCATAAGGAAAACCTTATAACTCAACATTATCACCTTTTTTAGAAAGCAAAAACATCCTTACGAGAAATAATATAATGACTTAGAATAAATTTCTAGACATTGAAATTAAAGCATATCTCCCTTTGTTTATGGACAATTGTGAATACAACTAACTCCCCCTTAGACTTTGGAACTCTAAGGATCGTATTCTAGATTTCCAGAGTGAGAAATTTAATTTGGATGTGGAAATATTCATAATGAGAACTCCCCCTTGAATAAACTCCCCCTTACTTAGGGATATATCTTTTTCTTTCTCCTCTTTAGAATTCTTTTTCCTTCTCCCCCTTTGTGATTTTCAAAAAGAGTGTGAGAGAATGGAAAATAATAAAGTACCTGGAATATTAGTGTAGAAAACTAAACACACAACCATAATTATATTATGATTGAAAGAATTAGTACAAGGGAAAAATAGAACAAAAGATCGGAGTGATCTATTCTGTTTCTTTTTCCTTGGGCATTAGCATCATGAAAATGGTCTTCAACTTCTTCATCTGTTTGTGATCTTTCACAGCTTGCTTTTTTAATGCCTTGATCCTATCTTCTTGTTCCTTTAGGGCCTCTACCTGATCCTTCATGGACTCTTCTTGAGCCTTTAGCAGTTCATCTTTCTTCAAAATCTTTTATAGCATCTTGCTCCAGAGATCCTTCTCTGTTTTAAAGCTTTGAACAATATAACTCAGCTTCCCATTTATATCTTGTACATCCTGAATTCGAGAACATTGTTCCAGAATTAGCTTTTCCTGAAAACTGTTTGTAAGATCCTTGATCTTGGAGTCTTCGGTTTCAAAGGCATCTTTGACATATTCTCAAAACTGATCGAGATCTCCCAAATCTTCATTGATTTTTTCGACCAATGAGTCATTTTTCTGCAGGATTTTTTGTGGGCCTCATAATTGATAAGGAAATAATTATATTTTGCCTCAATCATAACACATATTTCAATCACCATAGATATAGATTATGATTTCTGATTCTTGGTGTGTTGAACCATCTGGCATCTAGAATCAATTTTAGGAAAAATTAGAATAGTATCCACTAACGTTTTCAGAGATTGAATAACAAAATCATGCCCTAAGGCAGAGGATTCTGAATCTGGCATTTTTCTTTGAGATGGTTCTTCCTATATCTATACTATCTTTCTCTTAGAGGTTCCTCCAGCTTCTTTGTTTCTCAAAATGTATTTAGCTGGGGTGTTAAAAACCACTTGTTTCCCCTTATCAATTTTCGGAACATCTTTTTCTCCTTGAGACTCATACTCACTTCCGGATAATTGTACAATCTTGTCTTCATCAATTTTTTCATACTCGACTATAGCTTCAATTTCCTCAGGAAGAATAAAGTCATGATTATGAATCTCTTCCTCATATGGATTTTTGACTTCCTCTTCACCCTTATCATCATCTCTAGGTGTAACAATTTTAGAAGATCCGGCTTGAGAAGTCAGGAGAGAAACCTTCTCACAAGAACTTTTCTTATCCTGAAAGTCTTATACTTGATTTAGTAAGTCAGATATCTTTTTAGAGATTTGAGCTTCCTAGAATTCTTCCACGACTTCTTGAACTTCCTCTATATCTTTCTTGTGAACTTACTTCTCTTTGACTTTTTCCAGAGACATAAACTCCTTTCCCAGAGTCTCAGGTAATTGTTTCACCTGAAAAGACTTCGGAATAGGAATATTCTCGAAAGCAATTTCAGCATCCCTCAGAAGGGATTGAAAAATCTCAGCCTCTGACAACTTCTTCTTAAGATTCTTCTCCTTGGCCAGCTTTTCTATCTCATCAGCATCTTTTTCTTTCAAGGCCCTAGCCTCAGCAGGATCCAAACCAAACTATGGCTCCCCTACTTTTCTACTCTTCTTATACTCCCTCCACTTTGCTACCACCTCATTCGGGTAGGATTTTTTATTTATAGGTTTAGGAGGTGCAGATTGGACTTCCATAGACTTTGGAGTTTTGCCTTCAGCTTTCACTTCCTTAAGATTTCTTTTCTTCCCAGCCTTCTTTGATGGTTCAGCTTTTTTCACATTTTCCAGATTGGTTTCTTTCTCATCCTCAAGAAAATCATAGAAATCACCTGACTCCTTAGAAAAAACCACTTTCATCATCTTTAGAGTATCATCACTTATTAGTATCACCTTGCAATTCCTCAGTTTATAGCTTTAGGGAATATTGAAGGATTCGAGACACTGAATTATCATCTATGAGAGAAATGCTGGATACAGAATAATCTGAGCTCTCAGATTTCCATTCTTGATGTTCTGAATTGTAATGAGGATTTGTTTCATGAGGTTCAACTTCCTTAGGTTTACCAAAAAATCCAAAATATAAATGTCACTTTTATTAAAGGTGTCCTTATCACCATTTCTCGGTATGATGAGACCCTGCACCCATAACCATAGAATCCGATTGTTGGTAGATAGATGGGAAATCTTGGCTGTTTGGACATCTTTGAGCCCAAGGCATTCCATAGACTTTGTCTTGAAAAAACTACCTTGGACCTCTGGCAGTTTATGTGAACAGAATTCAGCTTCACCTTTATATACCAACCCCACCATGCTTGTAGCCTTGGTGTAAGAATGTTTTTAAGTCTTCCCATAACTCTTAAAAGAGAACTTTTCTCTACCCTCTTACTTAAAGAAGCAAACTATTTCATAGAATTTGATGAGAAGATCCAGATAGACTATATCTTGAGATTTTGTCTTAGAAATAGCTACACTTTCCCACCCATTGAGATTTATGTTCTTTGAAATAATGGAGTCATACTTATTGAAGAAATTTGTGTGTACCGACCTTTCCCTTTATATTTTCCACTTCAGAATCAGCTTAACTATATACATATCTTGAGAAGGAGCTTCTGCAAACATTCGGACTGGAGCACTTCTGAAAAATTCAGAACGGGGTTTTGTAGAGAGGCAGAGCATTGAGATGAAAAATATTGATAACCGATGTGGGAAAACCCTTCAGGGGTCTTTTATATAGGTGATGGAAGTGACCTTTCAACTTCCAATTCCAATCTAACGGTTGGGAAACCTTTTGATCTGATCTGACGATTGATATGATAGCCACAAGGAAAAATTTTGGTGGACTCTGATCTTTTGAGGTTTTAAAATGAAAACATTTGGATTTAAGAAAACTAGAATCTGAGAAATTTTAAAATCAAAAGAAACTAACAACAAGTAAAAGATAATTACAAAAATATTAAGAAATAATCATACCTTTCAGATTACTAGGAAGATTATTCGTATTGAGGAATGTTCTTCTTGAAGAACTTTGGATTCCAAAAAAACTTGAATATGAAAAAAACTTCACTATGAAAATTTCAAATCTGAGAATTTTCATTACGAAAATTTCAAATCTGAAAATTCCATTAAGAAAATTTCAAATCCGAGAATTTCCATTAAGAAAATTTCAAATCTAAAAATTTCCATTATGAAAATTTCAAATCCGAAAAATTTTTATTATGAAAATTTCAAATCTGAAAAATTTCATTATAGAAAGTTTGAAATACTTAATACAAAAAATTTCAAAAAAAACTTTAATAACAGTTGTACTCCCCCTATGAAAAGGAGTTTATTACTGTAAGGAGATTGGTTGAACAAAAAGTTAACGGAGGGAGATTACCTCACTGTTATCATTCCTAACTTCTATTTAATGTATTCAAATCTATCGGAAGGTAATGATTTTGTGAAAATGTCAGCAAGTTGGTCTTTAATTCTGATGAATTTTAGAATGATATATCCTTTTAATGTCTGATCCCTAAGAAAGTGATGCCTAATATCTATGTGATTTGAATGAGTGTGATATTCAGGGTTTTTACTAAGGGAAATGGCACTTGTATTATCACACAAAATTTGAGTCTTAGTAAAGCTCAAGCCATAGTCTGTGAGTGTGTGTTGCATCCACAACACTTGAGAACAACAACTTCCAGCTGCTACATATTCTTCTTTAGCAGTGGAGAGTGCTACTGTGTGTTGCTTCTTGCAAGACCAAGAAACTAAAGAATCTTCTACGAAATGAAAAGTTCTGGATATACTCTTTCTAACCATTATACATCCTCCAAAGTCATTATCCAAAAAATTTAAAGACAAAAAAATTTCTAGAAGTATAAAATAGTCCTAAATCCATGGTTCCCCTTTAAGTAGCGAAAAATTCTCTTCACTACCTTTAAATGAGATTCCTTAGGATTAGATTGATATCTTGCACATAAGCATACTGAAAACATTAAGTCTGGATGACTGGATGTCAAGTAAAGTGAACTTCCTATCATACCTCTAAAAGTTGTTTGATCTACTGGTTTCCTAGCTTCATCAAGATCAAGTGTGTTTGAGGTACCAATGGGAGTACTTATACTCTTAGTGTTGTCATATCCATACTTTTTAAGAAGATATTTAATAAAATTATGTTGGGATATATAGATTCATTCTGGTTTTTGAGAAATTTGAAAACCAAGGAAAAATGTTAACTCACCCATCATACTCATTTGAAACTCATATTTCATTAAATCTGCAAAGGACTCAGTTAAAGATTGCTGAGTTGAACCAAATATAATGTCATCAATATAAATTTTAACAATAAAAACATTTTTCTTATCTTTCTTTATAAAAAGGGTTGGTTCTGCATTTCCCTTAACATAGTTATTTTGAAGAAAAAATCTAGTAAGTCTATCATACCAGGCTCTAGGTGCTTGTTTAAGGCCATATAAATCTTTGGTAAGTCTAAAAACATGATTAGGATGTTTTGTATCTTCAAATCCAGGAGTTTTTTCAACAAAAACTTCCTCTTGAACATAACCATTAATGAGATCATATTTCACATCCATTTGAAATAGTTTGAAATTGAAGAATGCTGCAAAGGCAAGTAAAATACGAATAGATTCAAGTCTAGATACTAGAGAATAGGTTTTTTCATAGTATATTCCTTCTTGTTGATTATAGCCTTTAGCAACTAATCTAGATTTATTTCTTACAATGATTCCATTTTCATCACATTTATTTCTGAAGACCCATTTTACTCCAATGATAGAAGTTTCCTTAGGTCTTTTAACCAAGGTCCATACTTTGTTCCTTTTGAATTCATTTGTTCATATTGCATGGATTTCATCCAATCATCATCACCTAAAGCTTCATCAGTACTTTTTTGTTCTAATTTGGAAAGGAATTTTAGATGTTTTACTTTATTTCTTAAGGAACATCTAGTCCTTACTGGTTGATTCACATCACCATTGATACTATCATTGGGATGATTCTTTATAAACGAATGATTTGGTTTTTGTAAAGCCTGTTCATCAACATAGGGTAGAAAATCTTCTGGGGTAAATGTTTCATAAGTATCTTCTTGAAAATTTTCCATATCAGAAGGATCTACTATCAATGGTTGATATTCAGTTTTTGAAAACACATCCAAAGATGTAGGTAGGGGTTGTTTAAAAACAAAAAGATCAGTTTCATCAAATTTAATATGTACTATTCCTTCAAAAGTGCAAGTGTTTTCGTTGAAAACTCTATATGCCTTAGAAGTTGTGGAGTAGCCTAAGAAAATTCCTTCTTCAGATTTTGGTGCGAACTTATGAAGATTATATTTATTATTCAGAATGAATACCTTGCAACCAAAAACTTTAAATTAGGAAATTCTAGGTTTTCTACCATTCCATAACTCATAAGGAGTTTTATTAAGAAAATTTCTAATCAAAACTCAATTTATAGTATAATAAGTGGTACTTACAGATTCAGCCCAAAAATGTTTGGCTACATAATACTCACTCTACATGGTTCTAGTTATCCCTCAAAGAATTCTATTTCTTCTTTCAACAACACCATTTTGTTGAGGTGTTCTGGGTGCTAAGAAGTTTTGAGTAATACCATTTCTACTACAAAAAGATTCAAAATTAGAATTTTGAAATTATCCACCATGATCACTATGGATAGTTTTCAATGGAAGTTTTCTCTGATTTTTAACATGGGCTCTAAAAATTTTGAAATAAGAAAATGCTTTAAACTTCATTAAGTGAAAATAGAACCAAATAAATCTAGTATAATCATAAACCAAGGAAAATACATAATACTTGCCTCCAATGCTTCCAGTTTGTGTAGGACCAAAAAGATCCATATGCACTAGCTGTAAGGCATCAGTAGTTGAGACTTCACCAATTGATTTAGAACTTGATTTATGTTTCTTGGTATATTGACAAGGATCACAGACTTTTGAAGAATCAAATATAAGCTCTGGTAGATCCTTAACTAGTCCTTTATTAGATAGTTTGCATAAGTTACTAAGGTTACAGTGTCCTAGACTTCATTGTTATAACCAAGAATGATCTTCCATTGCACTAAGGCATGGTAAATATTGGATCCTAAGGTCTTCTAATTTTAGTGTGTAATCATTATCTTGCCTATGGGCAGAAAGAATAAACTCTTCCTTGGAATTGTGTACTAAACACTTGTCATTACTAAAATTCACAAGGTAGCCTTCATCACATAACTAGCTTATGCTAATGAGGTTGTGCTTAATACCCTTAACAAATAAAACATTTGAAATCAAGGTTTTTCCAAGATGAACAATGTTACCTATACCAATAATTTCTCCTTGAACATTATCTCCCAATGTTAATTTTCCTCTTTTTGTCTTGATAATCTTTTCAAAATAGTTTTGTTACCAGTCATATATCGGGAACATCCACTATCCATATACCACGTATTGCTCTTGGGACCTTCTTTATTTTCCTGAAAATAAAAGAGTTAGACTCTCGGAATCCAAAATTTCTTGGATCCAAAATTGTTAGATAACAAAATTTTGGGTATCCACATTTGTTTAGAAAAATAATCTTTATGAAAACCAATAGATTTAACTTTATTTAAGGAATAATTTTTATTCCAATGCCATCCACTTTGATATTTAGTGCCAAAGGGGGCTTTAGAAGGAATAAAATAGATATTTTTGAAAACTGGTTTTTGATGAGTGTAACCTACTCCAGTAGTGAATCCTTGAGGTTTAATTTGAGAATTCATCTTGTCAAAATTTTCCTTCCCAGAGGTAAATTTTTCCAAAAGCTTCTTAAGAGAAAATATTTCAGATTTCAGTATAATGACTAAATTCCTATCCTCAAGAATCAATTACTTAGAGTTAGATTTTTCCTCAAAGTTTTTATCCTTAAAATAGCATTCTTAATATCTTTAGAAAGTTCTTACTTAGTAGAATTTTCTTTCTCAAGGTCTTTAGAAAGTTTTTCTAAAAGCTCATCTTTATCTCCAAGATCTCTAGAATGATCTTAAATCTCTTTTATAAGAATTTCATCCCTAGTATTTTCCTTGTCTAATTTCTTAGAAATTACAATTTTTCTCTTCAAGTAACTTGGAAAATCAAGATACTTCTTCATATGAAGGTTCTTCATTTTTTGAAGATGATGTATCTTCAGTAGAAGTATTATTTTCAGAATAGTAATTCTTATCAAGAGATAAATTTGTTAAATCCTCGGCAGAGCGTACCTTGGCCATAAGACATGTATTAGGAAATGAAGTAGTAACAATGAATCCCATATTCTTCTGTTTTGACGAATCATTTTCAGACGATTAACTTTTTTAAGAGTCTCCACAACTAGAACTCTAAGTATCATTAGATTTAAGACTTTTGTTCTTCTTTGATCGATTGAATTTCTTATTTTTTCTTTCTGAATTCCTTTCCTTCTTATCTTTCTTTTTCAAAAAGGACAATCATGTCTGATGTGACCTGTTCTTCTACATTCATAACAAGTAACTTCACCATCTTTCTTATCTCTGTAGTCTTTCTTCTTGTACTTATTTTGATTATTCTTCTAAGCTAGAATCTTGTTCATCCTCTGAGAAAGATTAGTTAATTCATTCTATGACTTTTCTGTATCACTAGATTCTGACTGAATAATGACTTTCTTTGACTTTGATCTAGTTACCCTTTCCGGGGTCTTGGATTTCATATGTTTATAAGTGGTTGTAAAATCAACTCCTCCATTTCCATTCTTCTTCTTATAACTTTCAGAATCTCTCTTTATTCTAGTTTCATGATAAAGAAGAGTTCCAAACAACTTATCTAAGGAAATCTGAGTGACTTTCATGTTCTCATTCATAGATGTCCTCTTGGACTCCCATTCATTTGGCATGATATCTATAATCTTATCAACAAGATATTCATCATAAAAACCTTTTTCTCCCGTATATTTTAAACTATTCACGATAGTCATAATCATTTGATGTACTTTGCTTACAGGTTCTCTATAAGGAAAGATAAACCTATGGTATTCAAGTCTCAACATGGCTCTTCTTGTCTCTTTGACTTTAGATGTACCAAAATGTGTGACTTCAAGTTTTATCCAGATACTTTTTGCAGATTCACATGAGGATATTTTACTAGATATATTCCTAGTCATGGAACATAACAATGTATTTATGACTCTGAAGTTTTCTTGGTATTCTGATTTCTCCTGATTCGTAAAGGTTCTCAATTCTTTATCCAAAATCTTATAATCTCTAGTCAGCATCAGATAGTTATCAAATCCAGTATTGATAACAAAATTCTTCATCCTATCTCCCCAGTACTCATAATCATTTCGATATAAAACAGGAGTTCTGGTAGGATTTAGATTATCAAAAGAGCCAAAATTTAAACCTTTCATTCTTAAAAAAATCCTTAGCACACAAACTTGTTAGTAGTAAGAGTTTGTAAACAAGAGAAAATATCCTAGGAAAGGAACTAAATATTTTATCTCTAAGAAAGAATGAATCCAATCTTTATGAGTCTGAATATATGAATCCAAACAATATGAATCCAAAAAATATGAATCCGAAAAATATGAATATGAAAAATTCTATTCCGGGAATTCTCTTCTGAATCTAATCGTGAGATTAATTCAGATTGAACAAACGCTCTGATACCAATTGTTAGGATGGTATGTCTGAGTATGATATACTATATTATACCAAAATTAGGATCGAAAATGTAAAATGAGATACAAATACAAGAGGGGGGGGGTGAATTGTATACTTTAAAAATTCCTAAGGAAATTTTGCATACCAAAAAATTCACAACACCTCTGAGATCTGTTATCAATATTGATTCTGAAAAAGTTATTCCAGAAATGAAACTTATCAAAAGTTTACAACAGAAAATATTCTACCTTGAAGCATATAAAATCTAAATAAATCTGATTACAAGTAAGAGGAAGTATAAGAAAGTTATACTTTCCTCAACAATACAAATGAAGCGGAAAAAACAAAGTAGTAAAACTACAAGTAACTAGTAGAAACTCTTTTAACCCAAAGAGAAGGTATCCAACAACCCTGGATAATAGGTCCCTTGATTTTATACTTTCAAGAAAGTCTGTCTTACCCAAAACCAGGTAAGCCCTCAATCTGAAGATCAATATCTGTCTTGAAATCCCTGCAAGCCCTCGATTTGTAAGGAAATCGGCACCTCTGACATCACAACCCAAAGTCTCTAATTTCAAGGAAATCAAACCTCTGCACTAAGCAGATCTGTATGAAGAAATGTTTGAATGAGCAGTTCAGAACTTTCTGCACGAAGCCTGAGAGTTTATAAGTGCCTCTCTCTCTAGAAATCACTTTAACATCACTTTGTCAAAGACCAGTGTTGTAAAAGTTGTGAGATCTTTTCAAATGATCTCCTATTTATAGGCGTGGCTCCAATGATTGACTCCCTCCTCCAATGGTCATATTTTTACATAAATTTCATAGGGACATTTACACGTGTCACTCAAACAATGGTTAGTTAATAATTGAAAGAACGACATCATTTGATAACAAAATGAGTGTAAGTATAACCAAAACTGATATTCAGAATGAAGGTAAATAAAAGTTTGGAGTCTAATTGAAAACTGAATTTTGGAGTCTATAGTACAAGGATATTCATACTCTATTTTGTAGGAATTCAGAACCAGAATTCTGTAGAATTATAGAGTCTGAATTTAAAGGAAATTCAGAGTCTTAATTCACAAGAATTCGGAACCGGAACGTACAAAGTTCGGAGTCGGAGTTCATGAGAATTCAGAGTCAGAACTCACAAGAGTTCGAAGTCTGTATTCAGAGAACTCAAATTCAGAACTTGGGCATGTTTTTAATGAGAATTAAAAGTCAGAACTTTGAAGGGTTCGTATCCAGAATTTAGAGTTTAACATCATAATGTTTGTATCCGGAATATGGAGTTGAACTTCATGATAGTTCATAACCTGAATTCGGAGTTGAACTTCAGGAGAGTTCGTAACCAGAATTCAGAGTTGAACTTCATGAGAGTTCATAACCAGAATTTGGAGTTTTAAACAGAATTCCTCATATCTAAGTATTATATGATTCTGATGTTTTGATTACAATCTGATTTTTACAATTAGAAAAATTGTGATTTGAGTAATGAAAACATGGTAAGGTTAAATTTCATTGGGGAAGGATATTTTTCCTTATAGGGATAAAATAAGGGTAAACTGAAATTTTTCTTAAGAAAAGGTGTTTGTGATTTTCAAAACAATAGGAATGGTAAAGTCATAAAGAAAACCTTATTGACTCAACAACATTCTGGCTCCTTATGACCATATTGTTGAGATCATCCCAAAAAACGATAACCAAACTCCTCAGCACCATGTCCAATAAAGAAACATCTTTTGGACTTGGCATCAAGTTTTTACCATGTATTAGCATCAATATGAACATATGAAAGAATACCAAATACTCTTAAATGTGGGAGTATTACCACCTTACAAGACTAGAGATCCTTAGGTAGTCATTCTCCCATTAGCATAGGTGGACTCCTGTTGATGAGATATGCTGCCATGTTTACTACATCATCCTAGAAGGTCTTGGAAAACCCCCCGAGTGTAACCTCATATTCCTGGAATGTTCACTAAATGTATTATTCATTCTCTCTTCCACACCATTATATTATGATGTAGCTAGAATGGTCACCTCCAACCAAATTCCATAATCAGAATAGAATTATCTAAACTCATTGCTACCGTAATCCCCACCATTTTCTGAATTCAATCATTTTATTTTTCTTCTGACCCATTCTCCACCATGACCTTCCACTTCTAAAACATATTAAACAAGTCAGAATTTATTTTTAAAAATTAAACCCATACCTTTCTTGTGGAGTCATCAACGATGTTTACATAATATTGTGACCCTCCAAGAGAATGTACTGGTGCATGCCCCCAAATATCAGTGTGCACCAGGTCCAGCATCCCAGCCTTCAATGTTCTGCCTCCTTTTTCAAATGATACATTTTTATGCTTTCCAAGGATGAAATCTTCACATAAATCAACACCCACTGATTTCAACTCTATTAGTAGCCCTTTTGTTTCCATTATCTTCATCCCATTCTCACTCATGAGGCCCGACCTATAGTTCCACAGTTAAGAATCCAGAGTCACATATACTGATTCCACCATGTTCATGATAGTCTTTGTCATGTTGTATAAAGTACCATTCTTTTCTCCCTGATCTATTACCATAAATCCTTTGGTGATCTTCCAAGCACCACCATTGAATGTGGTACTCAATCCTACATCATCAAGATATCTGACAGAAATAATATTTCTTCTCAAGTCAGGGATATACCTCAGATTTTCAATAACCAAGAGACTCCCAATATTGGTCTTGATCCTTGTATCTCCTTTCACCACAATGTTCAAGGGATCATCGTCAGTAAGATGTACCTTGAAAAAGTTTTTAGATACATAATTGTTCAAGAAAACCTTATCCAATATTGAATGGAAAGATACCCTTGATTCTATAATCCAAGACTCTATAGGGTAATCCATGCTCAGTAGCAACACATCATCAGTTCCTTCAGCTGGCGTGTTTTCTCCACTGGTTTCAGGTCCCTTTTATTTTTCTCTACACTCCTTGACATGTCATTTATTTTTTCAAGTCTAACAGTTATGACCAATGTAGAGACCCATACTTTACATACATTGTTATCAATTCAAAATTGAATCATACTTATTACAACATATAACAAAACCATGATAGGACCGTCTAGGTATAGTGTCCTTAGAAACTAGGAAATATAAACAAATGATTCATAAATCATCTACATTTTCTCTCCTTTATCACATCTAGAGTCTCTTTAGGAATATACTACTTAATACCCTTCTTCCTGACATGGGGAAAATAAAACATACAAAGGGTGAGCTCAAATGCTCAGTAATGGCAAACAATGAAAATATCAATCATATCATATTCATAAGAACATAAGATTTTTAAAATCTTATCTTGTAAAAGAGATCATAATATCATGACATGGGATAAATCATAGCAGTGAAATGTAATCCCAATATTCATAACATAAGACATGAAACTTTGTGGCATTCACACATAATCATATAAAATCATTTCATATTAGTCAAGACTAATTTCCAAGACCATCATAGCAGACAAATTCCATTACTGAAACATATTAACTTTCCATTCCAGCCATGTCTATCTCATGAGATATAAATATTTACCCAATTCATTAGAGGGAGATATAGGTTCCACCCATCTCATAATGAAACCATTCTTATGTGTGCTAAAAAAGCATAAATCATACATCATAGCATAACCCATGTAATAAAAAGGAGATTCTTAAACATCATGCCATCATAACATAATCCATATAAGATAAAAGGAAATCATAAAAATAATTCCATCAAAACATAATAAATTAAATGTAATAATAGGGATATGAACAGAACCCTATATTATCTTATATGGAAAATAAATTGCATAAAACACTTGAACTCCAATCTTGAGGAAAATATCATTTCTACTTCAAAAACATTTTTTCTTTCTCAATATGTCATAAAATTATAAACTAAAAGAAGTTAATTGATAATAAACTTGAAAATTTATAAAGGAATATTCATGTAAATAATGTTCTATTAAATCATAAAAAACCATTCATGCCATAGAAGTTAAGAAAACATTGTTCTCATTCTTTGTCTAGAAATGTCAAAAAGTATCTCGTACAAAAAATGACAAAAGATTCCTTTCATATCTTTTACTAAAAATTCACCAATAGGTAAAATTGGATTTAAAAAATTGTATGAGGACATAAATGATAATAAATATTGAGTAAACATGGATTTGGATGATAAATATTCCCCAATAAATTCTGAATTATAAACAATCTCAGATAAAAATGAGATTGTGAGATTTTCCCTTACCGTAGGTCTAATATGCTAGGTACGCATCTGAACCTCCTGTATAATGATTTAAATAATGTCATTGAATTATTAAATAATCATATGCATTATTATTATGTCATATATGGTCATATTATTATCTTCTTATTAGTAATATTTCATTTCTACTTATTATTCGGGTGTTCATTGCTTTATGTTCTTATGAGTGTTTTGTTGAATAAATTCTTATTCCTATTTTTAGGTTATAGATAAATAATTTATAGAATGGTGTTAGTATAATATATATAAGATTTATTCATTAAATTAATTTATATAATCATTGTTCAATGAAGATCATGTAGAACAAATCACATCGCACCATGGTGACGGTAAGCCGTACGTACACACGAGCGACGATATCATTCCCATAATTATTGAATGGTATTGGAGTGGATGATAGAATATCTAAGAATTAGTATCATTATATAATAATCATATATAGTTATTCTTTATACCATTATACCCATCCAGGTAGGGTGTGGGTGGAAAACCAATTTCTCTACGGCGTAGAGATGGTATTTCGTACGTACACACGCGCAGTGATTTCATTTTCCATAGGATGGATATAAGTTGAAATAGGGTTGTTTCATATTTTTAATAGCATATAATTATATGGGTGATACTGATGTTATTACTTTATAATTAAACAAATAAATAAGAGGATGTAGAAAAATAAATAAATTTGAAAGAATCGGTAAAGGATATTACCTCTTCTTCGATGCGCCTCTTTTAAACCTCCTCTTAGGGCACTAAAGTTGGCCTTTGAAGAAGACTAGGACCTCTAGTATGTTTCTAGAGAAGTATAAAAGATAAATGCATAGGGTTTGGACGATCTTGAAGTCTCAAAATGTTGTTAGGAGGAGAGGAAGGAGGCGCCCTTTTATAAGAGAGGAGAGGGGCACTTCTGGAAACCTCTAAAATATTAATTTATAATAAACTCAAACCCCACATAAAAACCTCCAAAAATGACTCAAATCAGATTATTATATGATATAGGGGTTTAATATGATCAACCAATAAAATTTAGACATGTTGGGAATTATTTTAAACCTTATCAACATGATTTATACTTATTTGATCTATTTAATTTTATTTGTGGTAATAAATTCTAAATTTTAAATTGTTATAAATAATTACTTATGTGTTGTGAATTTTCAATAATTGTATAATTTGTGACATTTTAGACCATATAAATTTCAATCTATAATTTTTAAATATTTTTTTATTTTTAAACAATTTTATAATATGTTTTTTATAAAATAATAATAGTGTCAATTTTGACACTATTCATTTATTTGAAATTAAAAAAAATCCACACAGAGCATATATTCAAACCAAAATATTTAATAGATTCCTAAAATGTCATATTAATCTAGAAAATGTGTGTACAACATTAATTTTTTCATATAATATATATTTTAATATTTTTAAAACCTTTTATTTGATATTTCAATCAATAAAATAATTTCTACATCACTATTGTGTCACCATTAAGGATAATTATTTAATCCCTAAAAATACTAAATAAATTCACATGATGTAGATAATTTTATTAGATTTCTGTTGACTATTTATTTTCAATGTTTTATGAATTTTATCACTAAATTTAAATTATTACACTTATAAGATATAAGAGAGTGACATGTTGTCACTTTCTTTGGTTTTAATAATAATTACATCCTTTTTAAGGTCAAAAGTCCATGAAATTAATATATTCCGACCATTAGGTGATATGGGTTTACTTTTATCCATCCAATATAGTTTTTACAGGTGTTAGGGTAATTTTATAATCCTATGTTTACACTTAATTAGTTGATTTACCTTTAATTGTAGTAAATAAAATTTACTGTAGATATTATTCATAATGTCTAAAAATAAAAAGTAGCTGATTAACATAATTTGGACCTAATGATTCCAAATATGGAATCCATTTTTCCAAATTATAAACACAGCAATTATAGTATTTAATTAGAAATTAATCCTGCTGTTGAGAAAACTATTTTAAAAGTTTAAACATTGCAAAAGATTGAAATGTTTTTACTTATGAATTCAATGTAAAATTAATGATAATGACTTGAATTATATTAAATTGTAAAAATATATTCTATTTATACATTAAAACCATTCAAAATTATAATTCATCCATATAAATTATCTTGATGAAAAAATTTGTTTTTAATTAAAATTTATCGTATTTTTACTATTCATCAAAAATTGAAAGTTAACAGAAAAATATTATAAAAATATCCAAAGAAAACATTGATATAATTATTGCAATGAATAAGTTTATTTTTTCAAATTGAACTCATAAATGTGTCAAAAACAAGATTTAAAGTGGGTGCGCTTTCAAAATGCCTCAAAACTACATCTTTAAAAATTGCTTATTTTACCCGAAAAATTTATTTTGTTCTCATAACATGTTACAGATATTGTGTAATATGAATTATAATGTTATAAAATTTAAAAATTTGGTTAATACTATACACAAAGGCTATTTCATAATAATATTATAACAATATATCATTGTTTAGTGAAACTCTGTTTTGCATACAACGCAAGCTATCGAGGAAGGTTTCTCTTGCGTGTAACACAAGCCAAGCCAAAGTTGCGTGTAGTGAAAGATTCCTTTGGTGTTGTGTATAACATAAGACATAAAAAAAATATATTTTTCATAAAATCTCAGGGTGTAACATTCTACCCCCCTTAAAATGAATTTCTCCCTCGAAATTCGTCACTTCGTAACAAATAGATGAGGATACCTCTCCCTCATCATATCCTCAAGTTACCATGTAGATTCTTCTAATTGGTGGTTCCTCCATAAAACATTAACCAATTGAGTGGTCTTGTTTCATAGAACTTTTTTTCTACAATCAATAATCTCTATTGGTTGTTCCTCATAAGAAAGATCTCACTCCCGTAGTACAACTTTTGAGCTTATTACATGCGAAGGATCAAGTATGTACTTTCTCAAGAGAGTTACACGGAACACATCATGAACTTAAGAGAGATTTGGTGAAAGTTCCAGTCGATAAGCTACCTTCCCAACACGATCTAGAATTTCGAAAGGACCAATATACCTAGGGCTCAGCTTGCCGTTTTTTCCAAATCTCATTAATCTCTTCTAAGGAGATATTCGCAAGGACACATTATCACCCACTTAATACTCTAGGTATTTTCTTCGGTTGTCAGCATTACTTTTTTGTCGACTCTAAGAAACTCTTATGTGTTGTTGAATAGATCTGACCTTTTCTTCCATCTCATCAACAAGATCAGGTCCTAATAGCTTTCTTTCCCAAAATTCATCCCAGTAAGTTGGAGTTATGCATTTCTTTCCATAGAAAGATTCATAAGGATCCATCTAAATACTATAGGGAAAACTATTATTATAAGAAAATTCCACCAAAGGTAGGTGTTGATCCCCACCAACTTCAAAATCCATAGAGAAAGCTCTCAACAAGTCTTCCAAAGTTGGAATTTTCCTCTCAGACTAACCATCTATCTGAGGATGATAGACAGTGCGGAAACATTACTCTGTATCTAGAGCATGCTGAAGACTTCACCAAAACATTGAGGTAATCCTCAGATCTCAATCAAATATATTGTAAAGTGGTACTCCATGCAATCTTATGACTTCTTTTACACATATCCTATAAATATGATCAAGAAAGAAATCCTCTCTAATAGCAATTAAGTGTGCCGACTTCGTAAGACGATCAACTATAACCCAGATAGAATTATTGCCTTTGGACGTTTTGGGATGTCCAATGACAAAGTCCATAGTGATGTTTTCCCATTTCCATTCTAGTATGGGTAATGGTTGTAACATCCCTTTAGACTTATATCTCTCAGCTTTAACTTGCTGGAAAACCTAGACTCAAGAGACATATTTGGCAATATATCTTTTCATACCAACCCACCAAACGTACTCTTTCAGGTCTCAATAAATTTTTGTACTTCTAGGATGAATAGAGAATGACAAAATATAGGACTCATCCAATATGTCCTTATTTAATTCTTGTATGGTAGGAATACAGACAGGGTTCCTAATCCTTATTATCCCAACACAATCAAGGTTTAATTCATAAACATTTCTCACCTTCTTTTGAATACCAACATACTCCTTCTGCGCCTCTATAATATTCACATTTATAGATAGTTGAACATTCATTTGACAAATATAATATATATCCCCTTTCTTTAAAATTCCAAGATCTATCCTTTGTAAATCCATAAATATTGGATCCTTTGTGATCCTCATCATGGATAATCTAGCATGGTCTTGTCGACAGAATGCGTCTACCACCTTGTTTTCATTCCTAGGGTGGTAATAAATTGAGCAGTCATAATCCTTAATCAGCTCCAACCATCTTCTTTGGTGCATATTCAGCTACTTTTGAGAGGAAATATACTTTAAAATTTTATGATCAGTATAAATATCACACCTTTCACCATAAAGATTATTCCTCCAAATCATTAATGCAAAGATTACCGCAGCTAAATCCAAATCATGTGTGGGGTAATTTTGCTCATGGATTTTCAACTGTCATGAGGCATAAGCTATCACCATATCATTTTCATGAGAACACACCCCAACCCCTTCCTGGATGTATCACTGTAGATCACAAACCTTTCTCCACTATAGGGCAGTGTGAGCACAGGTGCACTGGCTAAACTCCTTTTTAGATCATTGAAATTCTCTTCACATTCCTCTATCCAAAAAAATTAACTCCTTTATGAGTCAATTTGGTGAGTGGGTTAGATAATTTTGAAAAATCTTTCACAAAACGTCAATAATACCCAGTTAAACTAGGAAAACAATGGATTTCAGTTACAGTTATTGGTCTCGACCATCTTTCAATAACCTCTGTTTTTGCTGGATCCAAATATATCCCCTCTTTTGAGATTATGTGAAAAAAATGAATCTTTTTGATTCCAAAATTCACACTTGGTAAATTTGAAAAAAATATTCTCCTTTCTCAGGGTCTTCAAAACAATTCTTAAGTGATCTTCATGTTCTTCCTTTCTCTTTGAATAGACAAGAATATATTCTATAAAGACAACCACAAACTGATCAAGATACCCTCTAAAGACTCTATTCTTTAGATCCATGAATATAGCAGGGGAATTAGTAAGACCAAATGGAATCACTATAAATTCATAGCATCTATACCTTGTACGGAAAGAAATATTTGGTATATTCTCTTTTTTGACCCATAATTAATGATACCTTGAACGAAGAACACTCTTGGAAAAGTATTGAGCTCCTCATAGTTGGTCAAATAAGTCATCAATGCATGGGAGAGGATATTTGTTCTAGATAGTGGTCTTGTTAAATTCTATATAATCAATGCAGATTCTCATTGATCCATCTTTCTTCTTAACAAATAGAACAGGTGATCCCCAAGGTGATGCACTAGGTCATATGAATCCCTTATCAATATTCTCTTCGAGTTTCTTCTTCAATTCCTGAAACTAAATTGGGGCCATTCTATAAGGTGTCTTTGAAATGGGCATAGCACCCGGTATGAGTTCTATCAAAAACTCAACTTCACGATTTGGTGGAAGACTTAGAAATTCCTATGGAAAGACATCATAAAATTATCATAGAATGGGCATATTAATAATCGTGAGTTTCTCTGTAACCATTTGTGATAAATAACATTCATTTATTTGAATCAAGACCCATAAGATGGATGAAATTTCCACTGGAAGGTTATATTCTTCCCTACATCGATAGATGATCATAGATTGATCAGGAATATGAAATGTGACTTCCCTTCTTTAGAAATTGATATGATATCCATATAAAGAAAGCCAATACATGCCAAGAATCAAATCAAATTCCAATATAGGAAGGATCACAAGATTTTCTTTATGCACTTTCCCATAAACTTCAATCAGAGAAGAATTATAAACTTTTGATGCGACAGTTGTACCATTAGGAGTTGTCACAGCTTACTCAACCGCTAATTGTTGGGGTAGTATGGTGATACCCTTAGAATATTCTTCAGAAATAAAAGAGTGGGTGGATCTATAATCAAATAAAACATTGGAAACTTTAGAGTGGATGATAAGTGTACCTTTCACCACTTCGTTATCATACTCCACATCATCGATAGAAATTGCATGTGACTTTCCTTTGTATCTAGCCTTAAGAGTTTGTTGACATAGATCATCATAAAAAACCCTTGGATTAGGGAATTGATTGGAATAATTCCCCATTTATTTTCACTTGTAACATTGAAGTGTAGGATGTGAATTCAATATAGCCTTTTTTTTGTTCGCATCACTAGATATCTTTTTCCCATCACTGTGGGATTCAATTGCCCGATGCCCATCTTTTCCACATTTAAAAAATTTAGTTTTCCCTTTAAGAAAATTCCCTCCAAGTTTCTTTCCACACTTTGAGAATAAAGGAAAATATATCTTCTTTTCAATGTAGTCTTTAGATTTTCCTTTGAATTGCATTTTCCTCTTTTTATGAAACCCATATGACTGATGGGTTACTCCAATCTCCATCTCAACCTTGAGAGCACATCAAAAAATTTCCTCATAGCTATTGAAGTCCCTTATTTCTAATTCCCTTTGATGACTTGGTTTTAATCCACTAAAGAATCAATCGATCTTACTCTCAGGTTGGATAATAATCCCAGAAGCATACCTTGTAAGCCTTGTAAAATTTTCTTCGTAAGTACCAACATATTCTCCATGATTTTTCTTCAGTTCAAGAAACTCCTTCTCTATCTTTTTTTGAAGAATACATGGGAAGTACTTATTGAAAAATAAGTTCATGAACTTTCCCCATTCCATGGAATCAATTTCATCTTTTTCCCTTGTATTCTTGACAAGATTCCACCATTGATCAGCTTCAACTTCCAAACGATATAATGATAAGATGACTTTATCATGCTCATAACATTGAAGGACTGAAAATATCTTTTCAGTGGTACTGATCCATTTCTCATCCACTAATGGATCAGAAGAACCACTGAATGAAGGTGGATGCTGCCTCATGAAAGATTCAATAGAATGTTTCTCCCTCCTTTGCTCGTTTGGAAGTCCTGCATGATTCATATCATAGGAAAGTTGTGTAACCATGGCTACAAGATTTTTCATTCCAGCTCCCATATCATTTGGTTTCTCAGGGGGATAATCATTTCATTGCCTATCGCATTCAACATTTACACGGTTCCTTTGGGTTCCAACCATTGACTAAAACCAAGAAGCATAGTGTGAGAAACACTAATTACAACATTAAAACCACATAATCAAAAATAAAATTTAACACTTTAGGTCTTATCATAGGTTACTCATGTCCATTTCTAAAACACTAATATTGTGTTCTATGCTTATACATATCGTTAGGGTTCTTACTAAGGATTTCACATCCTAGTTTCCAATGGTTGACTATACATTTCCTCTGATACCAATTTTAGAGACCCATACTTTAAATACATTTGTATTAATTCGGAATTGAAGCATAATTATTACAACATATAACAAAACCATGATAGGACTGTATATTTATAGTGTCTTTAGAAACTGGGAAACATAAACAACTGGTTCATAAATCAACTACATTGTCTTTTGTTCATCATATCTAGAGTCCCTTTTGGAATATCCTACTTAATACCCTTCATCCTAACCTGGGGAAAATAAAACATACAGAGGTTGAGCTCAAATTATCATTAAGAAAAAAAAACTAAATATCAATCATATCATATTAATAAGAACATAACATTTTAAAAATATTATCCTACAAAAGAGATCATAATATCATGACATGGGATAAATCTTAGTAGTGATATGTAATCCCAATATTCATACAATAAGACATGAAACATTGTGTCATACACACATAATCATAAAAACTCATTTCATATTAGTCAAGACTCATTACCAAGACCATCATAGCGGAAAAAGTCCATTACTGAACCGAGTTCAATCCTCGTTCCAGTCCTGTATCACTGAAAAAGATTAACTTACTGTTCCAGCCATGTCTATCTCATGAGATATAAATATTCACCCAATGTATTGGAGGGAGATATAGGTACCACCCATCTTATAATGAAACCATTCTTATGTGTTCCACAAAATCATAAATCATACATCATAGCATAACCCATGTAATAAAAAATGGATTCATAAACATCATGCCATCATAACATAATCCATATAAGATAAAAGGACTTCATAAAAATAATTCCATCATAGAATAATAAATTCATTGTAATAATAGGTATAGAAATATAACCCTATATTATGTTATAGGGAAAATAAATTGGATAAAACACTTGAACTCCATTCTTGTGTCAAATGTCCTTTCTACTTCGAAAACAATTTTTCTTTCTCAACATGTCCTACAATTTTAACATAAAAGAAGTTAATTGAAAATAAACTTGAAAAATTATAATAGAATCTTCATGGAAATAATGTTTTACTAAATCATAAAAAAAATAATTCATGCCGTATAAGATAAAAAAACATTCTTCTTGTACTTTGTCCAGAAACGTCAAAAAGTATCTCATACTGAAAACAAAAAAAGACTCCTTTCATATATTTTACTAAAAATTATCCAATAGGTAAATTGGATTTAAATAATTGTAGTAGAATAGAAATGATATTACATATTGATGAAACATGGATGTGGATGATAAATATGTCTAGGTAAATTCTGAAGTATAAACAATATCGGATAAGAATGAGATTGAGAGATTTTCCCTTACCTTAGGTCGGATATGCTCTGTACATATCTGAAACTCTTGTATAATGATTTAAATAATGTCATTGACTTATTCCAGAATCATATACATTGTTATGATATCATATATGGTCATATTCTTATCTCTTTATTACTAATATTTCATTGCTTCTTGTTATTCGACTGTTCAATGCTTTATGTTCTTATGAGTGTTTTGTCAAATAAATTCTTATTCCTTTTTTAGGTTATAGCTACATCATTTAAAGAATTGTATTAGTATAATATATATCAGATTTATTCATTCAATTCATTTATATAATCATAGTTTAATTGAGATCATGTAGAAAGAATCACATCGCACCGTAAAGATGGTAAGCCGTACGTACGCACGAGCGATGATATCATTCCCATAATTATTGAATGGTATTGGAGTGGATGATAGAATATCTCATAATTAGTTTCATGTTATAATTAACATATATAGTTATTATTTACACCATTATACTCATCCAAGTAAGGTGTTGGTGGAAAACATATTACACCATGGCGTGGAGACGGTATTCCGTCCGTACAAACGCGTGGCGATTCCGTTTTCCATAGGATGGATAGAAGGTGAAATAGGTTTGTTTCATATTTATAATAAAATATCAGTATATGTGTGATACTATTGTTATTACTTTATAACGAAACAAATAATGAAGATGAAGTAGATGAAAAATTAAATTTGAAATAATCGGTAAAGGATATTACCTCTTCTTCGATGCGCCTCTTCTAAACCTCCTCTTAGGGCACTAAAGGTGGCCTTTGAAGAAGACTAGGACCTATAATATGTTTCCAGGGAAGTGTATAAGAGAAAAGGACAGGTTTTGGCCGATATTGAAGGCTCAAAATGTTGTGAGGAGGAGTGGGAGGAGGTGCCCTTTTATAAAAGAGGAGAGGTTCACTTTTGGAAACCTCTGAAATATTATTTTATAATAAACTCAAACCCCACTTAAAAACCTAAAAAATTACTAAAATCCAAATATTAGATGAGATAGGGTTTTAATATCTTCATCCAATAAAATTTATACATTTTGTAAATTTATTTTAAACCTTATCAACATGATTTATCCTTATTTAATCTATTTAATTTTGTTTGTGGTAATAATATTCTAAATTTTGAATTGTTAAAAATAAAATCTTATGTGTCGTGAATTGTCTATAATTGGATATATTATGACATTTTAGACCATATAAATTTCAATTTATAATTTTTTAATATTTTTTTGATTTTTAAACAATTTTATAATATGTTATTTTTATAAAATAACAATAGTGTCAATTTTGAAACAATTCATTTATTTGAATTTAAATAAAATCCACAGAGAGGATATATTTGAACCAAAATATTTAATAGATTTATAACATGTCATATTAATCTAGAAAAGTTGTGGAGAACATTAATAAGATCATATAATATTTATTTAAATATTTTTAATACCATTTATTTGATATTTCAATCAAAAAAATAATTTCTACTTCACTATTGTGTAACCATTAATGATAATTATTTAATCCCTAAACACTCAAAATAAATATTCATTATGTAGATAATTTTATTATATTTCTGGTGAATATTTATGTTAGATGTTTTATTAAGTTTATCACTAAATTAAAATTATTACACTTATAAGATATAAGAGAGTGACATGTTGTCACATTCTTTGGTTTTAATAATAATTACATCCTTTTCATGGTCAAAAGACCATGAAATGAATATATTCCTACCCTTAGGTGATATGGGTCGACTTTTATTCATCCAATAGTCTTTTTTCAGGTGTTAGGGTAATTTTATAATCTTATGTTTACCCTTAATTACCTGATTTACCTTTAATTGTAGTAAATAAAATTTACCGTAGTTACTATTCATAATGTATAAAAATAAAAAGTAGCTGATTAACATAATTTGGACCTACTAATTAGAAATATGGAATCCATTTTTCCAAATTCAAAACACAGAAGTTATAGCATTTAATTTCAAATTAATCCCGTTGTTGAGAAAACATGTTTTAAAAGTTAAAACATTACAAAAAATTGAAATGTTTTTACCTATGAATTCAATGTTAAATTAATGATAATGAATTTAATTATACTAATGTTAAAAATATATTCAATTTATACTTTAAAAAAATTCAAAATTATAATTTAACCATATAAATTATCTTGATGAAAAAAGTTATTTTTAATTACAATTTGGCATATTTTAACTATTCATCAAAATATGAAAGTTAACAGAAAAATATTAAAAAATTATCCAAAGTAAATTTTTATATACTTATTACAATGAATAAGATTATTTTTTCAAATTGAACTCATAAAAGTGTCAAAAACTAATTTTAAAGTGGGTGCGTCATCAAAAGGTGGCAAAACTGCATTTTTTGAAAAATACATATTATACCCAAAAAATTTATTTCGTTCTCATACCATGTTCTAGATAATGTTTAAGATGAATGATAATGTTATAAAATTCAAAATTTGGTTAATACTATTCATAATGGATAGTTCATAATAATATTATAACAAGATATCATTGTTTAGTGAAACTCAGTATTGCGTACAATACAAGCTATCGAGGAAGGTTGCTCTTGCGTGTAACACAAGCCTAGCCAATGATGTTTGTAGTGAAATATTCCTTTGGTGTTGTGTATAACATATGTCATAAAAAAAATATTTCTCATAAAGTCTTAGGGTGTTACAACCAACCCCCTTTGCCTTGTCTCGTCGTTTCCCTATTTACTTTGATCACCCTCTATGATTGTATTGCTGTGGGTATCCTCATATTCCTTAAAAATTAAGATAAGAACCATAGAATTATCTTAATTCTATTATTTTCATATCCTCACTAAGGATCCAGTCTCGTGCATCTTTCAAAACCATCTTTGAATTCCTCAAAGAACTATTCATAGCTATTACAGTTTCTTCCCAACATTAAGGTAAAGAGGATAATAACACCAGTGCACATACCACATCGCCAAGATCATTGCCCACCCATGTCAGCTGACTTATGATGGTGTTGAATTCATTAGTGTGATCTGTGACAATTATCCCTTTAACCTTTTTTTGGTTTAACAATCATCACATCAAGTGAACATTGTTTTTTGTAGAAGGATTCTCATACATATTTCTGATAGCTTTCATCAGATCAATCATTGTATTCTCTTATCTAATGTTGAACACCATACTTTTCCAACATAAGGAATACAATTCCTAGAACCTTCCAATCTTGAAGATTCCACTCTGACTGCTCCATGTCAACTAGCTTTATACCCAAAAGTGGAAAATGCATCTTTTTTTGATAAAGATAATCCCCAATATGCATCCCCTAGAAACTAAATTCATTTCCATAGAAGTGATTAATCTTAAACATTCCTTATTCTATATCCATCATTGTAAAATCATGAACCTCCCTTTGATACCAGTTGATGCAGAAATGTTGGGATTCACAATGACAGAAAAGAAATGATTTAAAGAAGAGTAAAAGAAAAAAAAAACAAAATTAGAACACAAGGATTTATGTGGTTTGGGGAAAATCCCTATGTCCACAAAGAGGTAGAATAAATTCACTATGAAAAAATATGGGAGCACAATTTATAGGAGTTTCTCACACACAAACTAAAACCCTAGCTCAAAAATGGGCTAATGTAGAGGACAAAGCATTATTTTACCAACCGTTGAAAAGTCCATTGTCCTATAGTTAAAGGTGGATGGAATTTCATGTCGATATAGTGAAAGGTGGCTGCCCAAGTCAAAATTTATATAGTACTACTGGTTGGAAGTCCAAGGAGATACAATGCTATTAACATTGAATTTTGCACTGCTATAGTGCCTTGTCGGTGTCGGTCGGTCAACTCTACTATAGTGTTCAAAGTTTCTACAGTCCCCCCATCATTTGGATCATGAACCTTCAGCCCCCGGACCCCTAGAGCAGGGGTGAATTGCCCCCCTAAAACCTCCAATGGGATCACTATGGAAGTCGACCTGTGAATGTTGCAGACTGGTGTATAGTACGGGCCACAAGCATTCAACCCAACCAAATCAGGCAACACCAATTCAAAAAAATAATTTTCTAACTCTTTTAAATTTCCCTTATTTTTCTATAATGATTATATTTACATATTATAAACCTCCCTATAACCACTTATCAATGAGATATTTACAATTCATCTCCTCAAAAACATTTCCATATTTTGTTATTTTATCGAAATACGTGTTAAAAAAATAGCATCATTTCTTGTAAATTCTCTTATTAGCCCTTTAAATAACATAATTATTCATTTAAAGAATCTTCCAAATAATAGTGTGATTCTACCATAATTTTTTTAATGAATCTAAAATATTTATTAGTTTTTCCAATTTTCAAAACTCTCTTAAAAACATTATTTTCTTATCATACATTTATCCAACTTAAGTGAATGATAATGTATTATTTTCAGTTAATCCTTTCAGGCATATTTTCAAAACTGGATTCCATGATTGTATATGAAATTTCATATCATGTAATATCATATATATACATATGGAATGATAATATAGTAATTCTTATAATCATATTAAATATATGTAATTATAATGATTTTAACCATCTAAACCATTCATAAGAAAACAATTTCTCAATTTTAATATATCATTTTAAATATAATGATGCGTTCAACACCCTTAATTGTAAAATTACATGAACACTATACTATGAAATTACTAGGGAATTAAAAATCATTAAATAGTGATGGTTGACTATTACCATTTCATTTTTTTAAAATTTAGAATCATAAACTTCATAACCTCAAGTCATCTAACATAAGAAAAATTAAAACAATAAATGAGTAATAAATGAAAATAAAATAGTTAAAAGGTGTAAATATGTTTAAATAAACAAGATAAATTTTCTTAATCTAGTCATTAAGAATTATAATATAATTATTTTATAGGATATAAAACATATGATGAAACTCCAGACTTGAGGTAATGTTTTCTTTCTAAATGTCCATTCATTTCATGTATTTTTCATATAGTTTTAATCATTTATTTCTATCTCCTTTTAAAGGACGTGAATGTATACATTATAGTACATCTTATATTTTTGACATATTTATGGTGTATTTTCCTATATTATGGATTTATAGATCATACCTTACATATCCACAAAGAGACTTTCCATATCTTTTTCATTTAGGTAGTTATATTCTATATCCCCCAATATATCCTCTTTGTCCTCTACTATTTAAAATATAATTATTTTATGTTATTTATTATGCTTTATATATCATTTATAGGGGATATGAATGGATTATTTCTTCTCCTAAATTCAGTTCTTGAAGTTAAAACCTATGAAGTTAATTAGGGAATCTTATTACATATGTATCTTGCATTAAAGTCTTTTCATAAATTAAATTAGTTTATTTAAAAAGATCATTTATTATGAAATTTTATAAATAGAATATTTATAATTTTTTTATCTCATTTTGGTCATTATTTTTGAAGGGGACTTATTTCTATATTTTTAAAACAATGTCACTAAAAGGTAAGAAAACTATATTTTAAGATTTTTCTTCTTTTCCCTCTATATTATTATAAAGATTCATTTTACTAGTCATTAATTATTTTATATTTCATTTTCACACTTTTTTTAAAAATATCATATTTTCTTGAATTGAAGAATACATTTACATTCTATTCCAACCAATAGAAAATAGATAGCAGTTTCCATTCAACAGTGCTTTCATCTTCGATGAAGCCCATGCAAGATATAAGTTGGAAGGATTTACAAAAAAATTGAGGAGGCTCAGAGAAGACCTGCAATATTGGTACAACAATTGACCCAATAATTTGGTTAATATGGAATAGATGAATGATAAAATTTAGTATCTTGAGAGAAGGATGGAAGATATCTTGGATGAGTAAAGCTTCAGAAACATGATAGAAATGAAGAATCGTCTTATTTTCTTACTCATGGAACAAGAAATAATTGTCTGTGAGAGATCCAGTGTGACTTGTATTAGAGAGGGAGACAGAAATGTGGACTTTTATAGGCCTACATCAAATAAATCAAAGGCGCAAATGTTCCTAATATATGAAGGGAATATGGATATTTTACAAAAGAGATATATGTTTTTGGAGGTATGGATAATGATTATTTTAAAATGTTACTGGAAGATCCTAACTCTTTTATGTAGGAATTCTACCCATCTAAAAAACCTAATCTATTCAAATTTCTTCCATGGGTGGTGTCTAATGAGGTAAATAAATATTTGGAAAAAGCGACAGATGTAGATGTGATTTGGGAGGCAGTTTGGGCCCTTAATGTTGAGAGCTCTCTGGGGCTAGATGGATTTCCAAGGGATTTTGACATCATCTTTTGGGATCTAGTAAAAGGGGAATAGGTTGAGGTCATACAAGATTTTTCTAAAGGGGGTCATTTGTCTCAGGTTTCTTGTGCATCGACATTGATCATTATCCCAAAAGAGAATGATCCCTCTTCATTCAATCAATATAGACCAATTAGTATGTGTAATTTCCCATTCAAGGTCCTTGCAAACATTCTAAATAGAAGACTTGTAGTCCATATTCCTTAATGTGTATCAAAAATTAAACTGGGATTTATCAAAGGGAAATCTTCCCAATTGTCCATTGCCATGGTACATGAATTGGTAGGGGATATTAACGTTAAATAATGTTGTTCAAATGTGGTGATAAAAGTTGACAAGAAAAAACGTATGATAAAATGGAATGGAAATTTATCATTAAGGTGTTGGAGAACATGGGTTTCTACAAAGGGGTAGTGGAATTTCTATTTAGAATCATCAGCTCAAAGTTTCTAGCTATATCTTTCATGTGGAAAAAATGTGGGTTTTTGAAAACCAACCATGGATTTAAATAGGTAGATCCTCTTTCTCCCACCCTTTTCAGTTTGGTTCAATACACCCTTAGCAGACATCTAGAGGGGAAAGTTATTAGTGGAAGCCTTTTTTCCATATCATGGTAGAGCCAATACTAGTGACATATCACATATCTTTTCTTGATTAAATGATATTCTTCTTTAATGGTAATAGGCGTAACATTAGAGAATTTAAAAAGATCATTGAAACTTACTCCAAGTGGATTGGTCAAGCCATCAACTAGAAGAAAATTTGTGTGTTTGTCTCGAAATGGTTTTTGGAAAGAAGGGGGAAAAATATTGAGGATGCACGAAGAATACATAAGAAATCCTTCCCTATGGAATATATTGGAGCTACTATTGCACTAGGAATGGTTTAGATTCATCGTTTTGATGGACTAGTTGGTAAAATTACAACCCGCATTACAAATTAGAAGAATCATTTTCTATCCATTAGGGGGAACATCACATTAGTTAATTATGTCATATCCTCGATTCCAATGCATATGATATCAGTGATAAATATTCCAAAGGCAGTGTTGAAAAATATTAATTTTTTTGATAAGATTAATATGGGACTCACACAATGAAAGAATATTTGATTAGACTTCATGGGACAAACTGGTCAAGGAGATTACTGATGGTGGTATTAATATATAAAGTGTCAAAGGGGAAATTTAGGTCCTGCAAGCTAAACCTGCATGGGAAATTATAGAAAATATTTCAATTTGGGAAAGGTTTATCAATAATAGATATGGAAAAGATGTTGACGATGAAAGAGTGACTATCTATCAGCTATAGATCATGATTTCAAAACACATATCAGTGCTTCACAACCACTCCAAATGGATTGTGGGTTGTGGAAAAATAAAGTTTTGGAATGAAAACTGGGTTGGTTCAACGCTTGTTTTCTCCATCTATCTGACCCCTGAGATTACCCTTCTCCCAGTTTAGAAGATTCATGCCTTTTATTTAGGCCATTATCATGCACAATCAACTGAAGATTTTCGGCCACATCATTTTGAATGAGTAATTAAATAAGATTATTTTTATAAGGTTAACATCAGGTGTGTTCTCATATAAGGGATATCGCTCAGTGACTTAGGTAAATGGGTTACCAGATGGGTGGAATGAAATTATATGGTGCAGTGATCTCCCCTTGAAATACTGTAAAACCCCAGAACACCCTGAGAGGGGAGGGGTGAATCAGGGTGTCAAAATTTTCTTTTTTCATGTTATGTATCTTATTCCCATGTTGGTAGGAACTTGTTAAACCTATATAATGGATAATAGCAGTAATAAAACATTCACATGTTGAAGGAAAACATATCAATTTTACTTGGTTCATCACTAATGGCTATGTCCATGGAGCATACGCCGACAGTGTGTTGGTTACACCAAAATTCGGTAATCTTCACTAGTTGTGGAGTACAAGAGTTTGGACATAGTTACTTTGTGATAGACACACTACCTTTGCAATATATTAGGGATAGCTCACTTCATCCCTCAGAGAACTTTGGTTGAATCCCCCTAGATCTCTGCCTTGGGTGATGCCTCACTCAGTTTATCAACATAAAGGTCTCTTCAATTGATTTTCATTGAAGTATTTGTCTCTATCCAACAATAGAATCTTCTTGAATAGAAGTCCTGAATTGATGCACTTTAAGGAACTGATTCAAAAAATTGGATATCAAAATATTGATAGAAGATCCACACTGCACTTGTGCACAACACCTGCTCTTGTATGCAAGACATGGGATTTTTAGAGCATGATGACTTTCGTGAAACCCTTATCTTTCGCGCAATAACAAAAAAGGGTTCAATTGGTCTTATCAGACTAAAAGAACACCTTGTGTGCAATATTAACTCTCTAAAATAATTTCACATGCAAATATTTCGCATGGTAGAGAAATCAGATATTCTTTGGAAAATTCTTAAGTCTAGAGTGGGGGTAACTACATATTTATAGGCCACGATAGCCCTGCACACAATATTCAAATACGTATTTTTTAGTGCATGCAAGATTATTTCTGAGCGTGAAAAAACACTTTTGATGTTGCATTGGGCATGTAAGACTCTTCCGCACAACCTCTTATTTCATGCACATTTGGATCTTTCACACACTTTTTACCTTTTCCAAATTAAAAAGAGATGATCTCAAAACATTCCTCACACACAAGATTCCAAACCTCCTTCAATCTTGAGCGTAGAAATAAATATTTCATGTAGCTCTTTCCTTTCTCATATTTTAAATATATTATCTTAGTATAAAACTTTTGAACAACATAAAAATACACCTCTAGTTTTTCATGCAACTTACTTTAAAAAAACATATTTCTTCAATCTCTAATTTTTAGACCCATTTTTTTTAAAACACTAGAAAAATGAAGAAACCATCAAAAAAGATGTCAGATTGAACTGTAAGATCCCTTTAATTGAATTCTCCCTGATCTTACACATGAGGATTGACAACAAACACAAACCGTACTCCATTTATAGCAAAGAGCAACTTTGGTTTCAACAATCTCTCCCTTGGGTTTGTTGGCAATTCTATAGATAAATTCTATAGATCACTAGCCATGATCAACACCTTCAACAAAATAATAAACTCATCCTATACTCTATGTATGTGTGAGAAATTCTTGGTGTGGAAAAAAAGAGGGGAAGCATGAATTGGATTATCATATTATGGAATGCATAAATATTTCCTCATAACACTAAAGTGTTTTTTCAATTATCATTTTCTCCCTTTGTAACTCATTATTCTCCACCATTGTAACCTTTTTTTAATTTATCAATTCTCTATATTTCCTATGAATATAAAAAATTCATTTAAACATTTTATTTATCCATTATCCCCCTTTGGAAAAAATCCAAATAGCCAAATTAAATCTTGTAGAGCTCAAAACACACTCCCCTTGATCGTATCTCCCCATAAACCTGTATCAATTCAACGAACAGATTGAAAATGTTAATATAATTAAGGATAGGTGATCACCCGAAACCTCCTAATGCACGAAAAGGTAGATGAACACTATGGTTCATCCAATGTTTCTAAAACATAGACATTGCTAGTGGATTGGTCAGAATATCAGCCACTTGCTCATTAGTTACTACATGATCCAGTTTAATCACACCTTGTTCAACTTTTTCCTTAATAAAGTGATATATTATTTCAAAGTGTTTCATAAAAGAATGTTTAATAGAATTATTCATAAGATCAATTGTTCTATTATAATCACAATGGATCAACATTGGTTATTTTACAACATCACCAATATCTATCAGTTGTTGCTTCATCCACAGTAGCAGTGTGCAAGCCTTTGTAGCTGAGATATACTCTACTTCACTAGTATAAAGATAAATAATTTCCTATTTCTTACTCAACTATACCACACATTTCTTTCCAATAATTAATGTTCTACCACTTATGGACTTTCGGTCAACCTCATCTCCAACCTAGTTAGCATCATAAAACATTGATAGTTCACTATCTCTTTCTGCATAAAAGTATAAGCCATAATTATGAGAATATTGAATATACCTCATGATTATTTTTATAGATTTAATATTTTTTCCTTTATATTAATTTAAAAGTGGGTCTCTAAACATGTTTTAATGACAATATCTGGTCATGATGCTGTCTGGTACAAGAAGCTTCCAATTATTATCCTATACATTGTTGGATCTATGGAAGTCTCATCCTCTTGCTTTTTAAGTATTGTTCCAACTGTAATTGGAGTTGACATTGGTTTGGAGTCATGCTTACTGAACTTTTTTACCAACTCTCTTGCATACTTTTAATAATAAATGAATGTGTATTCTTTACTCTAAATCACTTGCAACTCCAAGAAGTAAGTGAGTTTACCAATCATCAAAATTTAAAATTCTGATTCCATATGATCAGAAAATTCATCCACTAACCCCTGCCTACATCCACTCAATATAATATCATCCACGTACACCAGTACTATAACTTATCTTTATGATAATTATTCACATAGAGATTGTGATGCAATCCTCCTCTTTTAAATTCAAAATTCTTTTAATAAGAATCCAGCCGGGAGTACCATGCTTGTGGTTCCTGCTTCGTACCATATATTTCCTTCTTTAACCTGCAAACCTTCATTTCATCATTACCAAGTATAAATCAAACTGGTTATTCTATGTACACTTCTTCTTGAAGAATACCATTTAAGAATAATGTATTGAAATCCATTTGATATACCTTATACCCTATTTAGATTTTCATCGTAATAAATAGCTTGATTTACTCTAGTCTAGCCATCATAGAAAATATTTCTTCAACATCGATGCATTCAATCTATGAATATCCATTACACACTAATTGTGCTATATTTTTTATCACATTACCATGCTCATCATATTTATTCTTGAAAATCCACTTCATACTAATCACATTGTGATTTTCAAGTCTCTTAAATAGATACCATGTTTGGTTCTTATCAATATGATACAACTCTTAATTTATGGATTTAACCCATGATTCCTAATTTTTGGATTCTTCAAATGAGTATGGTTCCAAAATAGAAAGGAATGTAGATTGTGCATTATTCGTCATGATACTTGTTTGTGTGGGTGTAGACTACTCCCCGATGATGTTGGATTGATCAATTTATGCTATTCAATTTCTCCTATGAGACCTAGTAGATTTCTCTCTTGGAATTGTTTCCTCTTCTGATTCTTCTTTAGAGTCATTATCATGATGTGACTCCTGAGAGTTTTTCATACCATCCTCTACATCTGTATTTGGATTTGTTCCATGTTCACATTCTTCCTCATCTTCTATCACATCAACATATCAATTCCTTGAGGCATTTGTGTTTTTATCTTCGATGATATTTTCACCACTAGTTTCCACAATTTTTCTAAGATGGTTATTAAAGCATTTTTAGGCTTTGATATTCGTCAAATATGAAAGGAATATTACTTCATCTATCGCATCACCATAATTGCCTAGATTTTATTCTAGGATTATGATAAAATATTTACTTCAGAAAATACGAAAATACTTCAAAGAGGGATTCCTTCCATGACATAACCCATATAGTGTCTTGGTTTTGCCCATATAAATGCCTGTTTGATTTTGAATATACACTAAAAATTGAACTACCTCTTTCCAATAATTTCAAGGGATTTAACTCTCAATTAGCATAGTTCTAGACATATTTTTCACCTGTAGATTCATATACTCAACAAATCCATTTTTCTATGGGGTTCTCATAGCAGCCACCTCATGTTGTATTATATGCTATTCCAGGTAATTTTAAAAAGAAATGGATGTGTATTCCCCTCCATTGTGAGAATTCAACACTTTGATTTTCCTTCCAATATAATTCCCAGTGATTCTATGATATGTTTTCATGTAGTCAAGCACTTGTCATTTCCTATGTATAACCATTATAAAAGACATTATACTATAATCATAAATAAAAATGATGAATTAACTTTCTCCATGAGTTTGGAAAACATTTATCCAACCACATATGCCTGTATGGATGAGACTAAGAAGATTTGAGGCCCTTTTTCCTCTTTGGCCAATAAAAACTGCAGGCCAACTTTCCTCGTATGAAACCATTATAAGTATTATCCAATTCATACATTAGATTGGGAATATCCCTGAATATACTTAGCCTAGATATCTTTTCCATGTCTTGTTGAATAATTTTTTCCAACCTCCAATGCCACATGTTTTTTTCTTCTTCAACTATCAAATATCAAATGTTCTCTTTATTATCAACCTGATATAAGTTGTAATCTGTTCTATAACCTTTCATGAGAAAATTCAATTTCTTCCCTTTTACAGTTTACCCCTTTTGATTCAATGTCACTATAAGTATTGATTCATAGAGATTAATCACACTTAATAGATTGTGATGCATAGTTTTCACATAAAGAACTTCAGTTTTCTTCAACTCTCCATTAGCTAGCTCAGTACTTCCACTACATTTTATATTTAAAACACCATCATTACCAAACCTTCCTATTCAATCAACCTTTTTATTAACATTTTTAATAGTTCTGCATTTCCCGTCATATGGGATGAGCATCCAATATCAAGAGTCCAAGTGCTGATGTTCATTGTAGCTTTGATAGATACTTTTTCATGGTTGGATTTTTCTTTTTTTCCCTCTTTTCCTTCCATGAAATATTAGATTGAGTGGAGGATAGGGATGAAATTTCATATCTCTTTTCATCATGCAAGAGTTATTCATATTAATAATCTTCTTCCAAAGGAGAAAACTAATTTGTAATAGAAACACCATCCAATTAGTGAATATTGACATGTCTCTGAGTTTTGTATTAATTTATCCTATCATTCCTCTTCCTTCAATACACAGCTTTATGGCCAAAGTTATAATGATGAATACAATATCCATATAAATTATTTATTCTATAATAAGTATCATATGAATTTTACCCTTTTCCCCCTATATCTTCCCCATTCAAATAGCTCCTTACCTCTTCGCAATATGACATGTTATGGCCCGGATAGCAACAAAATTGACATTTCATAAATGGGAATGTCTCTCATTTTGATTCCTCATCATGTCTCATTCCTTAGGAAAATAGTTTGGCTACCAATAATTTTGGGATACCTGAGAAAAGTTTTCAGTTCATTATTAAGTTTTAATTTAGGGTTTATTTTTCATCACTTTAGGTGAATTTTCAAAATGTACAACTTTTATATTGCCTTTATTCTGGCACACTTTATTTTCATCATTTGATGTTTCAGCATCACAACTGATTCCACTATTTCCCATGAATGTAGGTATTTGATCATTCAAAATATTTTCAACTCCATAAGAACCACGTTTCTCTCTATCCAACAGCTCAGTATTTGAGAAAATTCCAAATTTTATTTTATTATTCGTTTCTTTTGAAATTGAATCACTTTCAAGCTTACTCTTAAGAGTAACAACTTCTTCTTCAAGACCCTTAACAGTCTTGGAATTATCTTCCAGTCTGGAGATGAGGATATTGATGACATTTTCTTATTATTAAATTCTCATATTTAGTTCAACTACATCTTATGTGCTTTCAAGGGTTTTTTACTATACTTTCACTACTTCTTCTAGACATTCAATTTCAACTTCAAGTTGATCTATATATTTTGACAATTTCATCACAACTGCTCTCCATTTTTTGTATCTATTATTTTGATTCTCAAAATTACTAAGAGTATCATTAAGTTGTAACTTTAGATCAGCATCATCACTCAACTGATGATCTATATATTTATCTTTTTATGGTTCTAACTTCCCAACAGTAGCCATCATAGAACCATGTGTTATAAATTAAAATTATAGTTATTCTTCCTTATAGAAGTCATTATCACCATCTTCTTCTTCACAGAAAAAACACTTATTCTGTAGTTTATTTCTAGATTTTAAGTATATCTATTTTAAAAATCTTTTTGAAGATTCTTCATGTTTCTAGCTTCACTTTCTTCATCATTGAAGTTTCTTGATCACCGAGAAGTAATGTTCCAAACTCTTCCACAATGAAAAAAATCCAAAGGTAACTTACCTTCAAATTTCACTCTTCCCTTATTGAATTTCATAGTAATGAGAGAAATAATTTCATTTTCTTCATTATCTTCATCAAAATTATCTCCTAAAATTTCTAGGTTTTCCATGGATTTGAATTCCATTTCCTTGCTAACATGTGTCATCGCATCTTCTGGCATTACTCACATTTCGTATGCCACTAGACTTATCAATAGATCATCCAAAGAAAGTTTAGATAGATCCATTTCCTCAAGGGATAATAATTTTGGGTTTTATATAGGTTAAATACATCTCAAAATTATCTTCACAATGTCAATGTTTTTTATTTCTTCCCCAATCACTCGAATTGATCCTAATACTTCATTAATTCGATTGAAGAAGGAATTTGAATTTTCATTAGGATGCATCTTCATATCATAAAACTTATTATGCAGGGCATGCATTTTTTCTTCATTAAATTTGTTGTCTCCTTCATAAATATTCTCAAAAATTTTCCACATAGACTTTGCTAAAGTACAACTCCCCACCTTTAGATATATCTAATCATAAATTTCGATAGTGAGAGTATTTTGTGCTTTTGTGTCTGAATCAAGCATTTTCTGTTCTTTTTTAGGCATAGACAACCCTGTTGGACCAGTTACTTGTATTTATTCCAAAAATAACAAAAATTATTTCCATTCTAAGAGATCTTAAATGAGATCTCATACTATTATTCAATTATTTAATGTTTCTTCCATCAAATAGTGTCACTCGCCTGAAAATTAATGAATTCTACATGACTAAAAAGACGGACAGATTTAACACCAGCAACCTATACCTTTGATACCACTAGTAGGACCCATGACACATTGAGAGGGGAGAGGTGAATTGGGGTGTCAAATTTTTATTCTTAAAGTGACAAGTCTTTTTATCACATTGGTAGGAAGTCATTAATATTTTATGATGGATTAGAGCAGTAATAAAACATTCAGATGTAGAAGGACAACACAACTATTTAACTTAGTTCACCACTAAAGTCTACATCTAAGGAGCATACACTGACAGTGTTGTAGTCATACCAAAATCCAATAATCTTCACTAGTTGTGGAGTAAAAGAGTTTGGAGATATTAACTATGTTATAAGAACACTACCTTTATAATATTTCATGGATATCTCACTGCATCCCTTAGAGCACTCCCATTGACTACCCATAGATCACTGCCTTGGGTGAAGTCTCACTCAGTTTATCAACTTGAATGTCTCTTAAATTAATTTTAATTGAATTAATTTTATCTAACCTGCATGAGAATATTCTTGTATCAAAGTCCTGAATTGATGCACTTGAAGGAACTGATCAAACAAACCAGATATCAATAGACTGATAGAAGATCCACACTACACTTATGTGCAACACCTGCTATTGTGCACAATATTTGGGATTTGTCGTGCAAGATGACTTTTTTATAGCCCTTATCTTTTTTGAAACTACACCAAATGGTTCACTTGGTATTTTTAGATAAAAATAACACCTTTCACACATGATTAACACTTTGAAAATCTTTTTTTCACAAATATTTCACGTGGAAGAGCAACCGAATCTTTATTAGAAAATTATTAAGTCTCAAGTGGGGGTCACTGCCTATTTATAGGCCTCGATGGCCCTGCATTTAAGATTGAGACATATCTTTTTTGGTGCATGTTAAATTATTTATAAGCATGAAAAACCCCTTTTGATGTCACATTGGGCATGTACGAAACTTCCATGCAACCTCATATTTCACGCACAATTGGATCTTTCACACACTTTTTTATTTTTCCAAATTTCAAAGATATGTTCCCAAAACATTCCTTATACACAAGATTACAAAACTCATTCAATATTCTATGCAAAATTAAATATTTCATGAAGATCATTACTTTACCATATTTTGATGAGATAATCCTGGTACATAACTTGCTTGAAACATTAAAATCCACCTCCAGTCTTCAGTGAAAATTATTTTTCCAAAAACAAATTTCTTTAATCTCTAATTTTTGGACCCAAAAATTTGGAAATCATTTGGAAAATGACACCACCATAAAAAAAGTTGTCATATTGAACTATAAGATCACTTTCCTTGTAATATCCTTGATCTTCCATGTGAGTATTGGCAACAAACAAAAACCATATTCAATTTACAATAAATAAAGGCCTTGGTGGAAACAAATTCAAATTTCTTGTATGATGTATTCAGAACCAAGCCACTCTAATGGATGAAAAATATAGGTAAAAATGGTATCACAATGACATATAAATTCTTATGTTGCAGAAATCAGAAAGATAAATTAGCTGAAAATATTTTCTTTGCGTGTGACTGGGTGGTTGTAGTCTGGAATTAACTGAACATCTTTTCTTTGTGAGTGAATAAAAGCCATGATTCTGAATGTAAGGTGAGGGAAATACTTTTTTCTATTGTATGTCCGAGTATCTGGAGTGCATGAAACCAAAGTTGACAGGGGGAGGGGGCATGATTTTCTCATGCCAGAGCAAGGTGGTTAGAACCAGGAGTATTGGGGCCAAAATGTCCCCCCTCGTCAAAAGTTAAGAGGCTATAAAATTTCTGATAACATTTATGGTGAGTATTTTGTCTACTAATACCTTAAAAATGTTAACAAGCAGGGGGTATGGGTGTGGTGGAATCCAATGAGTAGTCAATTGAAACTCAACATGGATGGATCAGGCATGTCTAGATTTATGGGGGGGGGGGAGTGGTTCGTGGACATCAAGGAGTAGTAGTCATGGCCTTTAGTGATGGATTTGGGGTGGGAGATTCCCTCATGGTATATGCTTATTCAATGTTGAAAGGTATCGATATATGACAATCACACTACATTAAGCTACAGTCAGTGGAAAGAAACTCGACTATACTCCATAGTTAGATGTAGGGGAAGCTTCAAATTCCTTGGACCATTACCCACATCATACACAAATGCAAACAAATTCTTAACTCACAGGTGGTACTTAGTCATACTCGGCATGAGGAGAACAAGGTTGCAAACATCTTGGCTTCTAGTATTGATAATGGTGATCAAAGATTTATGTTTTTCAAGATGGGGTCTCCCCCATAGTCATGTGGTAACTTTGTTAGGGAAAATTTACTTGTCCTCCATTACTTTAGACATTCTCAATTTTGTTCCATGTAAGGAAATTACCAACCTAAATTAAAAAAAATTGAATTTTGGATGGATGGAATAAAATGTTTGAATGTTTTATATATTTGAAATGTTTAAATTAATTCATAATAATTATGCACTCAATTTTCATAAAAATCAATTTATGATTCAAAAATATATTTTCTTAAAAAATGGTTTTTATTGATTTTTATGATTGAATATTATAATTATTTTCTACCACTTTCATAAATAAAATGGATAAAATTATTGAAATAATAATGTAATAATTATCTTAGGGTGAAATTTTAGATATTTTTTTGAAAGAATTATTTTTTAGTGAATAGTGAAAAATACCATTTTTTTAGAAAATTGTCTTTTCCATTCAAGTATTTAAAAATCCCTATTTTATTTTAAATTGATTTAAAAATTTCATTATTTCATTATAATTAAAAATTATCAAATTTATTTAATTAGAATTGAAATTATTCTTAATTTTCATATAATAATGTTATTATACATAATATAAATTTTCATAGAAAATTTTTATTCATTGTGTTTTGTGGGTTTATTTTAAATGTGATTTTTGGAAATTATAGGGATTTATTTTCATATAATTAACTAAAAAATGAAATCATCATTGTCAAATTTGGAAAATAGGTCAACGTTATTTTCGGTCTGTATAAATAGTAATCTTGGTTAATATTTATCACCCTAGTAAGGGTAAATTGAGTAATTAAGGTTAAAAATAATTTGATAAGGATTTGAAAATCAATATATAACCTACATTATTTCTATTTTAAGAGTCTAGTTTTACTATCCAAATCCAATATTCAAATATATCACAACTTGGTTCCGTTTTTTATTGATAACAACCTTAGTATTATATTAAGTAAAAAATAAATCAAAAAATGCCACTCTATTTGTTTTAATAATGATAATATTCTTTAATTGGGATAAAATGAGGGTTTTTTGGTTATGAATGGGTATTTTAAAGATTAATTATTTTTTATGGTAATTAAATTTTAATTTTTAGTGATGAAATAATTAGCTTAAATTCTTAAGCAACATCGTCACAATACAAATGCAAGTAGTAGAGAAACCGAGTAAATGATTTTAAAATCATAAAAAGTAATACTGTTTGAGTGAGTTATAGTGTTCTCAAATTTTTTAGGATTAATATAATATATTATTTATATGTTAAAATTTTTTCTTCAAATTACATTAATGGTTTGGTATTTTTTAAAGTAAAATTATTTAAATAGTCCTGAAAATGACTGTAATGGTATTTTATGTTAAAAAATATTTTATTAAATGATAAAAATATTATATTTGTATGATATAATGGGATATGGTATAACAACCCAACTATTATTTCACACATAAATATGATTTATTACATTAAGTTCATTTGATACAACATAGAATATCGAGAGGTCTAGTGTCTTTGGGGCTTAGGATCATTACATAAAAACTTAAAACATGAAAAAAAACAAAATCTTGATTGAAAACTCCCTTTACATGACCACTACATTCCCTCATACTTAGCATTTCTTGGGATAACCTAAGGAATTTCATAAGAAAAGGGTGATCTATAAATCCCATTAAAGGAATAATCATGGAATAACATGAGGTATACAATACATGTTAGACAATAGACATATCAATAGAGCAAAAGATAAGCATAAAAATAAACGCATGATATTGCATGATAATCATTACATGGAAATGTGGCAACAACACTTAACATGGAATGAGAATGAGCCAAGGCTCATTACACATGGAGATTGAGTAAATCTTCATTGCACATGAAGCACAAGTAAACCCTCACCAAACTTGAATTAGCACGAGTAAACACCCATTACACATGATGTATTGTGATACTATGCTTTACCCAATGCATTGGAGCGCTATCAGGGCCCACCCTTCTTAAACATTTCATTACATGCATAAGTGTGCCACATTGATAAAAAAAATTGAATCATTAAACATAATCTGTTATTCCATGATAAACGAATGTGGAATACATACATGAAACTATTTAAACACTATTTAAATGTTCATAAAGGTGAATACCCTTGATAGATAAATGAGCATGGTATTCACTACACAATGACTTTGGGTTGGAAAAGCGCGGTGCAATTTCGGCAGCATAACATCGTGACATAAGAATTCATAAAAATGGTTGGTGAGAAAGAAAGGAGTGTATAATCATATTTACATGAAATTTACAGTAAGGGGTTCTTATAGATACATTTTCCAACAAATTTAATGGAATTTAGATTCATGATACAAAATAATTTCTTGAATGTAAATGAAGAGAGAGAAATTCCTTTCAGAATTTCAGCATAGTAAACGGTGTGCATGGGAGGCATACAATGAGAGATAAAGGGGTCTCCCATCATTCATACATAAATAGGGAAGTATGAGGGAGGTGGGAAACCATACCACAAAATTTATAGTTGAAATTAAAAGGGAATAACAATTTAATGAATATTTGAAAAAAATGTGAAAGGAAGAAAAACCGTTACTTGGAAGTGTTCTTCCAAAGGCTTGAGAGAGGCTTCCTGGGAGTTTAGGGCACCTTGTGAGGATTCTAGAGAGAGGAGGGAAGAGGTTGGATGAACTCTAAAGGCTTTGAGTGAGGAGGAAGTGCGATCTTGGGAGCGTTTATATAGGAAAGGTGAGGGAATTCTTTATTATTTAGGTTTGGGACACCTCACATTAAACTAATACAAACCACAAACCATCCCATGGTTTTTTCCCATGGTTTTTGGGAAACAGAAGTGGAAAACCATATTTTATAATTCAAAATTATGAACTTCTTAAAATAAGGGGGTTTTTTATGCGGAGGTGAGTCAGACCCCCAAGGAAAACAATTTAAAAAGACAAAATGTTGAATAAGTAATGAAGGGTCCACTAAATCTTTGTAAACTAAATCAAACAAACCCAAAATCACAATATTTTAATGGTAAAACAAATATTGTCCGAAAATAAAGTTTATAGTATTTTATTACATAACTATTTGGTCATTATGAAGTCATAAAACACATTATATATTTAAACGGTATTTAACTTTTACCCAAAAATTTGACTCTCTGAGAAAATTATGAAAAATTCACCGTTGGATAATTTAGACATCCTGATTATATAAATAATATTCATTTTATCTAAATAATTTTCTAAATATGTTACTTTTTTTTAAATAAAAACCTATATTTATCGAGAATTTAAGGGTTTTGACAAAAACGGCTTTCAAACCTTAATAAAAAATACAATTTCATTCCTAAAATTATAAGATCATTTATATTTAATAAAAATTAATTTAATAATAATAATAATTTATTAAAATATTATTTAATTAAAAAATCCATTAATTCATCAAAATAGATTTCTTAGTTGAACATTAACTAAAAATACTATGTTTTCATTAAAAATATTAATAAGGTAACAATAATAAAATGAAATTATATAAATTATTATATACAAAAATAATGTACATAACCATAGTACTTGGGTCTTGTTACATAACCCCTTATAACACTCTCATAAGACTGAACAGTAAGGTGTCCGATGGTGACAGACTCTTGGGGTGGCTCGGAAAATATTGATCAGGTGGTAATCTCTATCAAATTCCACTTATCCCATAGGCCGTCCCACTCGAGATTAATATATTCAAGCACGTATTGTGCTTGGTCAAGAGAAAATCCCAAAGATGCAACCTCCTTTTCGAGCTCTGACAAATGGGCTTCGTATGGGGAACTTCTACTAGATGAGGTCATTGCTTCCTTTGTCTGAGTAAATTGGATTTATTAAAGCCCTATATTTATACTAATCATGTGATCACTATTCAGAGACTATATTTGGAATGGTCACAATTCTTAATAGTATTATAAAATCCAAAAACATAAAACCAAAGAAGTTGCAAATTTATATAAACATTTTACATAAAGAGACATTTAATTAGATCAAGAGGGATTTACATTAATGAAAGTTTGGGTCATTACATATGGTCTATAATTTTATCAATTTTTCACTTATGGGTTAATTTTCCTTTCACATTTAATTTTTTGTCCCCGGAAGAGTAAAAAACATTGATATCACATCAATCTTCAAAAGGGTTAACATGGGGTTCAAATTAAGAGATAAAGGTTAAAAATTAATATAAATGAGTATAAGTTTTATTATATGAGTGTATTTTGAATTATTTACATTTTTTATTCTAAAATTATTTTTTAATATCCACTTGAACATGAAAATTAATATAGATTAATTTAATACTTTAACTAATTCCAAGGGTGCCCCTCTCCTCTCTTATATAAGGACAACACCAATCCTCTCTTCTTCACACTTATTTTTCCACTTACCTTGAAAAAACCCAAAAAAACATCTTCTTAACATCATTCTATAAATTATAGAGATTTTTATACTCTTAAAAGACCATCCCTCAGGTCCTTGAGGAGAGATCCAAAGGAGGCTCTTCAAAGAGAAGGTAGTCATCTTAATCAAGAATTTTCATTTTACTTATTAATCTACATCCTTAAATTATGTCCTAACCATTCTGATATAATAAAATTAGTATATACCATATATTTAGATGTTTTTATGTTAATTTAATAATCTTATTTATATTCTCTTCCATCCTATGTGGAACAAAAACATTGTTCCTGTGTACATGTGGACCTCCACCTCCACAAAGCGACGTGTTTTGATTTTCATCACTGCTTCTCATGGATGTTTATAGGTATGTATTTAATATATATATATATTAGTTATATTAATGACATAATTATCACTCTATAAAGATAATATTTCATCTATTTTCATACCCATCCATCTGTTGGAAAATGGAAATGTTGTTCATGCATAGTGTAGATTATCACCTCCACAAAGCGATTCGATTCATTTTTCATATACATATTTAATGTATGGTCATAAAATTGTATTTAATGTATAAAAATTATAATTACTCCATGATAATTAATATATATATGTTTTAACCATGATATCATTAACCATGGTCAAATTACCAAAGTCATTTTTTAATTAAGAACTAAACTTCCTTAAAATACCCAATGTGATCTTTGTCGATTTTGTAATTAAATATGTCAATGAAATAAATGAAATAAATGGTTTAATGATATGGTATTAAACCTATAAAAGTTTATTAAACATGTTGATACCAAATAAAATTTCATTATATAAGAGTTAAAGGACTTACATATCAAGTCTCGACTTGAGGTAAGGGGTTTCTTAACTTAATTTCCATTCATTGTGCTATAATTCGACTTCATTGACTATGTTATTCTAATATTATGGGTGAAATGGGATTTGATTTTATTATGTTGTATATCCTTTTTTTAGAATCATTACAAATAATCACTTCATTAATTAAATTGTAACTTCAATGATACTATATTCTTAAGGATTATTCGTCTCAATATTGTTTCTTTGAGACATGTCTTGTATTGTGAACCTAATTCCTTTTATAATGTGTATATTATACATATTGAGATATTATATCATGAAATAATCTTGTCTCTTGATATTTACAGTTTCATTGAATTTATCTTTTTATGAGATATCGATTAAAATGTTATAAAATTTGTAAGGGTTCTCAGGGTCTCAATTGTAATTACTTGATACCTAATTCATGTTATACACCACGATTTATTTTATATGGTGTAATTACAATCCATTGAATGTTTTTAACATATTATTTCATATAAATTATGGTGTTTATAGAATCATGTTATGTTCCTCCATTTAATGGATTTTTTTATTCAAGTATTATCCATGTTGTAAGAGATTATAGTCTCAAACATCCTTCTTTGAGACATGTTTTGATTGATGTAATTATATTCATTTATACGGTGTTGAAGAACACCACAAATTTTTAGCTTGTTTTTTAGAAATATTGAATAACCAATGGTTCATGGTGAGTCTGGGTTGTTGTATTTTTTGATAACCTTACCTGAGGAACTCATAAATTAGACGACACTTGACTTGGTTTCTATAGCGTTATATATCATGGAATGAAGTTTAATGATTAGAGAAAGTATTTTTGGGAAGGGATGAAGGTCGATGAATTAGTTTTTTTTTGATTTATGAGTGAATTTTGGATCTACGTAGATGAATTTGTAAGGGTTGATCCAATTATCCAATTTAATGAAGTGAGATTCACTTAGAATATTTTTCTATATAGGTGATTCACGTAGAAATTTCTAGTATGTATGAAAATAACATAGATTATTTATCCATGTAACCGAATGCATCATGTAGCCAAATGATCTATGTATCTAAATTCAGAATTTGTGTAGATATTTTCAGTAATGTAGTTGAGTGCTTAAATTAGCCTAATGGTATACATAGCCAAATTCCCAAAAATGAGTTCATGTAGCTGATTGCTACATTGAAAGTTTAAGATTAATTCATGTAGCTGATTTACTATGTCGTAAATTTAGAATTCACATAGTAGATTTTCTACCTAGCTGAAAGCCAAAAGGGAATCATTAATTTCTTATGGGGATAAAAAAATCTAGTAACATATAAAACCTATACAACTTAACTAAAAAAGCGTGTTACGTGGAAAGATCGAGTGTCAAACCCACAAGGGAATCCTGTATGATATAAATTTATTAAATCAATTGAAAATAAAATTGATTGATTGATTGGAGAGATATAAAAACAAGAGTAGATTGAGTTTTGAAATCAATGTAGGAAGCATGTTAGGTTTAGTGATTTTTAGTTTTGCATGCTAGTGATTTAAATGATTTTTTGTGCATTCATGTGTCGGTGTCAAAATTATATCTTTATGGATCCCTGGTTTGGGTAACATACACTAATCATGTAATTTCACCATTGGTATGGTCAACTATTAGGTTCGATCATAAAACATGGTGACCTAAAACCTTATTTAAACATTATCTCCCATGATTTAATAATGATCATATTCAAATCAGGGTAATTAATTGATACAATAAATAAATACTCCTTGATTCACATTACAATGGTCATGAAATTTCAAAAGAAAGAGAATTGTAATTTATAAATATACTTGCAGAAATCCAAAACATGAATAGAAGATATAAATAATCCCTAATAGCACCTCCAACTACAATCATATGACCCTACAGAGAAATAATGACATGTCCATGATAAACATGATGAGAATGAGAAACATGGATACCCAAGGAAGAAAGATGGTAAGAGAAGCAGGTCTCTGAGGTAGCACGTGCATATCTGGTAGTCATTTGTGTCTCAATGGGTCTCAAATCTCTCTGATGTGTGACCAAAGTGGTGAATATATAAGCCTCCATGAAAAGAACCCTCACACTAGTGCATAAAAATACAAACATTATGATGGGTTCATGATGTGTATTGGTTACATGACATGTAATGAGGTATAAAAGCTTATCTAAATCTAGATATCCAGATAATCACATGATGTGGATGGTGTAAACATTGTTAATGGATATGACTTTAATAGTGTTAAATGGAACCGTGAGTTTTGGAGTAACTCAGTTTTGACCACATAAATGAAAACTCTGATGTGTATTGGGTTTATCATATGAAAATATCTTCCTTCAAGTTCTTCAGTTTTCTCCATCTCTATATGAATCTGGATTTCAAATTAAATTATTCAGTGTTACGCTGTGCCACTTTGTGTTATTTCATGAGGTTTCTCTTACCTCCTACATTTATATCTTTTTTAACCTTTTCCAAATATTGGTAGTATCTTTCCATAAATCACAAAACAGTTAAAAAATCCAAATATTGGAAATAATATCAATTATATTACATAAGTAACTATATTAAAACACCCTAAAATATATTTCATAAAATAAACATATCAGTTTCTAATTGACAATCACATAGAAAATTTTTGTGTGTAGCCAATTCAGAGTATTCTCTGCATCCATATTGATTTTCTATAGTTTTTCAGAATTAAAATATTTAGAGGTCATATTATTATGATGTTGTGTGGATGAATATAAATGAACCTGTAATCATAGGCTTTAGTTTCAATATACATAGTGTATCTATGTTTTTTAACTATAGTTATGGAGATCGTGGGACTATTATGATTTCATATATATTTATTTTTCAGAGTGATTAATGTAGCAGAATATTTTGACAAGGTAATATGAAAAGAAATAGTTTGAGAAAAGAGAAGTCTGGAGTCAAGGTTGAATCTTCAATGATCAAAATATAATGAAAAATATGTCTTTAGATGATAAAATTTTAGTCTAATAATATTTGTACAATTCATTTCAATATTTTACTATTGAAATTATTCCTTTCATATTTTTTGAGGCTCATGGAATTAGGTCTTCATATTTTTTTATTGAAGAAACATGGTTTATTTTGTGGCCTTCATCATTTTTATAATCATATTTTTTACTACATCATGAATTTATGATGTTGGGTGTGACTCCTGACATGTGCAGTGGTGTGTCGCATGAATTCTTATAATAGATTTAAAGTTGGGGATATAATAAGAAGATTATGTGGTTGGGGGGAATAACCGGGCACGAAAAGAAGTAGGATTCCACATTAGATCTGATCCTTTTGAAAACTATGTGTCCCTTGATCTTTTATTTTTTTCATGATCTATGTGAGCCTATGATTTATTGTTTGAGTGGATTTTACTCTAATAAGTCATATAGTTTTATTTTGTTTAAAATAAAAATTAATAAACACCCTATACTCATTCAACCCTTCTTCTCGGTAGAGGAAACCAATACTACTAGGAACTTCAAGTGTATACACTAAATATTGACATATTATATCTTGAATATTTTTATATTCATGGTGTTTTATATTACTTATTATGTTCCTTCATTCAAATTCTTTTTGGTTTCAAAAAGTCATAAAGGGTTTTTTTCTAACAATTTTTTTTAATGTTTTTAAAGATTTTCAACCAAAATCATTCTCCATATTCTTTATAATATTTGAAGAATATTTTCTCTAAAAATAAATTATTTCCTAAAGTTATTTTAAAGTATCTTTAACCGTGTTTTAAAAGGTTTTAAAAGGAAACTTCATAATGTTTTCCATATAGGAAACTTCTGACCCAATTTGCAAACGTTTGAAAAGAATGTTTATTTTTAACATTTAAAACATTTATTGATTTTACTATCATCATGACCATTCATTAATTTTATGCTTCTTCTATATTTTTCCATGGCTATTTTAAAATAAAATATATTTTCCAATATTCTGGAAATTTTTATAAAATATTATCAAAAGAAAAGGATATTTTTTGAATTTTAAATGAAGTGTCTTAAATGTTCTTTAAAATGTATTTTTAATTTTTGGAAATATTCTTTATTGTTTTCTTATGATTCAATAGATATATGCTAAAAATACCATACTTATTCTTTTTTTGGATTACTTATGATTTTTTAATGATATTTTCATGGAACTCATTTCTTTTCCATAGGTTAATCAAGTTTAAAATCAATGACAGTTATTTTTAAGGGTTAAATATTAAAAAGTGCAAGATAATAAATGTTTTGTTCATTCCATGGTACATAGAAATATGTATGGATGATTGATGGGTGTTTCTATTATAAATCAATGATGGGTGGGTCTGTCATATTCCTCAAATGCATTGAGTAAAGTGATGGAGTAAACTGTGGTAAGTTACTCCTAAGAAATGAAAGAGTTAACTATTGTAAGTTACTCCAATGAGATAACAAAATTTTCTTAATATGAGTATCTCATAAGAGATGATGGAGTTAACTATTGTAAGTTACTCCTAATAGAATTATGTAATTCTCCTATTTATTTCATTCTATGATGAATGTTTGATATTCTAAGACACCTATAAGTATTTCTAGGCATGTTAGGAGTTCCAATTAATCCTTTGCTTAAGAATTTTTTTCCATATTGATCATTATGAATGAATTACATGAATCTTGTCTTATGTTAAATCTTTATTCCATGTATTTTGATTGATGATCAAAATTTTTATGGGTATGAATTCTCTTATGTCATGTTCATGCACTTTAGCCCGAATGGCATGAAGGCCTTCATTTTTGCTGATTTTTGTTAACCCACATTTCATGGAATGAGGGGGAACCCTTACAAGTCCCGTAGGCTTTATGATTACATGTACTATAGGCTTAAGAGATATTACATGACCCAATGGTCTTAGGGAATTATAACAACCAATAAGTACTGGGAACTGCCCCTCCCCAACATCTGCATCGTGATGGTAGCTCTCCTCCTTCGCATGGCCATCTGGCTTAGATTACTGTGAAAGCATAGGTTGGTCCCGATGGCATAGACATACCCTCTCATTCTTCCAAATCCATTGGCTATGCTCTGGTGAGTTCGCCTGCTTTGAATCCTCTTCTAGGGATGCTCCTTTTTTGTGTAGTCTGTCTGGGAAAACTGTATGTGGCCCGAAGGCCTAGAGGTGGCTCGAAGGCCTTAAAGGTGGCCGAAAATCCCTACTAACCCGAAGGCCTGGGTGGCCCGAATTTAATACCATGAGATTCTATGATATATATTCTTTTTAATTTATTTTATGTTTTCAATTTTACACTACACCAATATTATCTTGTACTATACGCAACACCGTATTAGTTTGCAGTATACGCAACACTATTCTTGGCTAGTGTTACACAAAATTTCAAATTCGTTTTGTGGGAATTATTTTACACAAAATTATGTATATATTTCGTTTAATGTATTAATGAAATAAGTTTTGATTATGTTATACGCAACAAAAAAGGGAGCTTCCACTACATGCATCCCTGAATTGGCTTACATTACACGCAATCGCCACCTTCCTCGATAGCGTGTGTAGTACGCAATACTGGGACTCTCTAAACAACAATATATTATTATAATATTATTATGAACTATCTGTCATGAATAGTATTAACTAAATTTTGAATTTTATAACATTATTATTCATCTTACACATTTTCTAGAACATGGTATGAGAACAAAATAAATTTTTCGGGTAAAATTAGTATTTTTCAAAAAATAAAGTTTTTCCGCCTTTTGATGACACACCCACTTTAAATATAGTTTTGACAGGTTTATAAGTTCAATTTGAAAAAATAAAATTCTTTTTTGGAATCAGGATACAAAAATTTTCTTTGGATAAATTTTTCATATTATTCTGATAATTTTCATATTTTAATGAATAGTAAAAACACGGTATATTTTAATTAAAAACAACTTTTTTCATCACAATAATTTATACGGTTAAATTATAATATTGAATGGTTTTAAAGTATAAATAGAATATAATTTTACCATTTAATATAATTTATTTAATTACCATTAATTTTACATTGAATTCATAGGTAAAAACATTTCAATCTTTGCCAATGCTTTAACTTTTAAAACCCGTTTTCTTAACAACAGGATTAATTTTAAATTAATTACTGCAACTTCTGTGTTTTGAATTTTGAAAATGGATTCCATATTTTAATTTAGCGGGTCCAAATTATGTTAATATTTTACTTTTATTTTTTGATATTATGAATAGTAACTACTGTAATTTTTATTTACTGTAGTTAAAGGTAAATCGGGTAATTAAGGGTAATAAAATGATTATAAAATTACCCTAACACCATCCAAAATTCTATTGGATAACTAAAGGTATACCCATATCACCTAATGGTCTTAATAGATTCATTTTATAGAATTTTGACCACGAAAATAATTTAATTATTATTAAAACCAAAGAAAGTGACAACATGTCATTCTCTTAAATCTTATAAGTATAATAATTTTAATTTAGTGATAAAATTCAGGAAACATTGAACATGAATATTATAAATAAATATAATAAAATTATCTATATAATTTTAATTTATTTATAATTTTTAAGGATTAAATAAGTATCATTAATGGTGACACAATAGTGATGTTGAAATTATTTTATTGATTGAAATATCAAATAAATGGTTTTAAAAATATTAAAATAAATATTATATGAACTATTTAATTTTCTCCAACAATTTTCTAGAAAAATATGACATGTTATGAATCTATTAAATCTTATATTTTGAACATATCTTCTATGTGGATTTTATTTAAATTCAAATAAATGAATAGTGTCAAAATTGACACTATTGTTATTTTATAAAAATAACATAATATAAAATTGTTTAAAAATCACAAAAATATTTAAAAATTATAAATTGAAATTTAAATGGTCTGAAATGTCATAAATTATCCAATTATGGACAATTCACAAAACATAAGTAATTATTTATAACAATTTAAAATTTAGAATCTTATTACCACAAATAAAATTAAATAGATTAAATAAGGATAAATCAAGTTGATAAGGTTTAAAATAAATTACCAACATGTATAAATTTTTTTTTGATGATTATAAAACACTATATCATACAATAGTTGAATATGAGTCATTTTTGGTGGGTTTTAAGTGGGGTTTGATATATTATAAATTAATATTTTTGAGGATTTCAGAGGTGACCCTCTCCTCCCTTATAAACGGGAACCTCCTCCCTCTCCCCCTCACACAATTTTGAGCCTTCAAGATCGGCCTACCCCTGAAAATTTCTCTTCTAAACATCTCTAGTTATATTATAGAGGTTTTGGTTTTCTCAAAAGACCAACTCTAGTGCCCTAAGAGGATGTTTAAAAGAGGCACGTCGAAGAAGAGGTAATCTCTTCTACAGATTCTTTCATGTTTCTTTATTCTTCTACTTCCTCTTTATTAGTTGTTTCATTATGAAGTAATAACATCAGTATAACTATCATACTGATACTTTATTATAAATATGAAACAACCCTATTTCACCTTCTATCCATCGTATGGAAAATGAAATCACGGCGCGTGCGTACGTACAAAATACCGTCTCCACGCCGTGGTGTAATCTGTTTTTCCACCACTGCCTTACTAGGATGGGTATAATGGTGTCAAGAATAACTATATATGGTTATTATTACATCATAGTGATTCTGAGATATTATATCTTACACTCCAATTCCATTCAATAATAATGGGAACGATGTCATCGCTCGTGCGTACGTACGGATTACCATCTCCACGACGCGATGAGATTCATTATCCATGTTAACCATTCAAGAATGATTATAAAGTATATATACGAATAATAATGATATATATTACATAATAATTATAGTTTATTTGTGTATATATATATGTCATCTACTTACTTCCATTCATGTCAATAAGGAAAGGAAAATAACATTCATGCGTACGTACGACCTACCATCTCCATGAACGGTGTGTTTCATTTCAGTTGTCTATCAATTGTATATATATATATACAGAATATAAATGATATATAAATCATGTTTTTCATTCTGGAAGTAAGTAAATCATGATATAAGTAATAATAAAATCACGAAAAACAATTCCAAACATGTACGATAAATGAAACGAATATTACCCAAAACATTACCTTAACATGGAATTGACAAATGGCCGGGTAATATAAAGACCTAAGTGAATCATAAATGATATCATAAGAATAACTATGATTATGGAATAAGTCAATGACATTATTTAAATCATTATACAAATGGTTCGGATATGTACCAAGCATATCAGACCAAAGGTAAGGGATAATTTGGAAAATCTCATTTTATCCGAGATTGCTTATACGTAAGTATTTACTAGGGTTATATTTTTCATCCATGTCCATAAAAATGTTTTACATAAAGTGTTTAATATTATTCAATGTATGTTTAAATTCATGTTTACCCCTCTTTTACTTTTACTTTCTTTTTATGGAAGGAATTTTTCTTTTGTTTACCATACGTGTTACTTTTTGACATTTCTGTTAAAAGTACGAGGAGAATGTGTTTTTTTAACTTATATGGAATGAATGGATTTTTTACGGTTTTATATTGCCTTATTTTCAGGAAGATTACTCTACAAGTTTTCATGACTATTTAAAAAAAATCCTTTTCATTTAAAACTGCATGGCATTTTGTGAAAACAAAATGATTTTAAAGAAGAAAGGATATTTTCTTCAAGAATTCATTTCAAGTGTTTTATCAAAACCATTTTCCATCTAAGATGACATTATTTCATATGTGTATGTTTCAAGTATAATGTCTATATTATTTACATGGTTTGATTCTTCTTATGATGAAATTATATCTATTTTTTTATATGGATTATGTTATGATGGTATGATGTTTATGAAACCCATTTTATTCTTTGGGTTATGATGAATGATTTATGTTTATGTTGTGGCACACGTAAGAATGATTTAATTATGAGATGGGTGGGACCTATATCTCCCTCCAATGCATTGTTTAAAGATTTATATCTCATGATATAGACTTGGATGGAACGGCAAGTTAATCTGGTCCAGTGATACAGGACTGGAACGAGTAGTGAACTCGATTCAGTAAGGGATTTTGTCCACTATGATGGTCTTGGCAGCAATTCCTTGGCTACTATGGAAATCATAAAATGTTCTTAATGGTTTCCACAATTACATGTTTGATTCCCATGCTATTTTGACATGGTTAATGTTTCTTTTTGATCTATTCTATATGCACTACCTAGATTTATGTCATTACTCATGATTTTCATGTTTTATGTTCATTTTCACACGTTCAAATGTTTAGGGATTGTTTTATGTTCTCCATGTTTACCCTTACTGAGCATTTGATCTCACCCTTTTTATGTTTTCTTTTTCCCAGGATATAAAGAAAAGTTTTAGGTAAGAAAACCAAAGGGGAAGATCATTATGGGAGATGTTGAAGATCTTTCACCCTGATTAGAAGATTATGTTCTGAGTTTCCAAAGACACTAAACTAATACGATCTTTGGGCATCTGTTTTTGTCATGTATTAAGTATTCCGAAAAAGTAATGTAATGTATATGTGCGTCAAGTATGGTTCTCTACAGTTGGTATTAGATCAAAGGTTTAGTTAACCTTTGAGAACTGGGATGCGAAAAATTTAGTGAGATCCCTAGAGATATTTCTAAGGTATGATTAGTGATGTCCCTAAGGATAAGTATATGTATTGGTTATAGTCCTAGAATTATGTTTAATATCTTATAATTAAACCTAAGAAGTTATATATTAAAGGTAGTCCCATTTTATTATGTTGTTTTCCTAGCATGATTGTTGTCTCTCACACTGTTCTTTTTGGGTTTTAGATGATGGATGGAACCTGAAGGAACCGTGTTGATCAATGTAATGGAAAATGCAATGATTGTCCTCCCAAACAATCAAATGTGATGGGAGATAGAGTGAAAAATCTTGTTGCTATACTTAAACAGGCTTTGAATCATTCTGGACTTCCAAATCAGCAGAGAAAGAACAATATTCTATTGAGTCCTTCATGAGGCAACGTCCACCTTCTTTCAGTGTCTCTTCTGATCCACTTGTTGCTGAATAATGGATCAGTACCATTGAAAAGATATTTTCCATACTTCGTTGTACAAAGCATGAAAAAGTCATTTTGGCTGTTTACTAGTTAGAAGGTGAAGCAGACCAGTGGTGGACTCTAATTAAGAATACAAGGTCCCAGGATGAAATTGAATCCATGGAATGGGACAAGTTCAAGATCTTGTTTTTCAGTAATTACTTCCCTCGTATTCTTCTAACAAATATGGAAAAGGAGTTCCTTGAGCTTAAGCAGAAGGATGATGAATCTGTTGGTATATACAAAGCAAATTTTACAAGGCTTTCAAGGTATGCCTCTGGCTTTATCATCCAACCTGAAAGTAAAGTTGTTCGATTCTTCAGTGGATTAAAACAAAGTCTTTGAAGAGAATTATCTATAAAATACTTCAGTACCTATGAATAAATTTTGTGTTGTATAATCAAGGTAGAACTGGAAGTTGGTGTTACGTTTCCATCTCATGGTTTTGACAAGAAACGAAAGATGGAGTTCAAGGAAAATCTCAAAACAATGGTGAAAAGAAGGTGAATGTTTTTTATGCTCAATGTTTGGAATGAAGCATGGTGGAGATTGTCATAAAGGGACTTGAAAATGTTTTAAGTGTGGAAAATAAGGTCATCGAGCAGCTGAGTGTCGAAGTAATGGGAAAAATGTTGTTAAAGATCTGAATAGAGAAAAGACTAGAGAGAATGCACCACCAAAACTTCAATGCTTCAAGTGTAAGAAAATGGGACATTATTCTAACCAATGACCTAATCTAAGGGTTAATGGTGATCGATATCAACAACCTCTTAAGGCAAAGGGAAAAAGGGAATTCACATGAGATCACTATTGGAGATGTTGATTATGACAATGATGTGGTGGAATGATTACATGTTTATGTAATGGGATTCCAAAATAATGTTATGGAATATCATTTATAGTATCATGGAATATTGGAATATCTATGTAATGGTTTTTTTAGGTTTTCGGTAATTATATGGTATAGGTAACCAAGAAAAGTGATTGAAATATTTTTGGAAAGCAGATGAAATGCACATAATGAAGGGATAAGAAGAAAATAATATGTTTGATAGTATCCAGGAGCTCATGATTGAGAGAAGGACAAAGTGATATCATGGTTTGAGTATATAGATTTTTTTTTGGAATTTTGGTATGTGGAAAGAGTTAACTTTTGATAACATTCATGTTTTCACTAAAGCTCATTGGGTATTCATTTTTCAAAAGAATACATGATTAAGGTATTCACATGTTTGGAATGTGACCAACAACAAGATATATCTTACAGTGGATAAATGATGGTACTCACATGATTGGTAGATGACCTTTCTAGTAGTGGTTTTCATTATACTGTGAGATTGGATAAAAGTATTTCTAATAAGCCTAGAGGTTGGAATGCATTAATTTGTACATAAGATAGTATTTTTTAAGGCTATAAATTTTTGATATTATTTCTGGAATGTTGTAATAGTATAGTTTTAGAAAAAGGAAAACCCGTTAGATGGGCGAAAACCCATCGCGTCAGACAAGTTTTCTAGAATCAAACCCACAACTAAAGTGCGACAGACCTTTATCACCTACCACTGGCCAACAGAAAGTCCCTGGTTAGTAGAAACTAGTTTTATTTTTTTAAGCAGGATGATAGATGAAGTATAAGTCCATTTTTTGATCCATATATGATTGATCTCACCATCGATGGACTTATGTATATAACTTTTTCTAACCATATGTTTGAGACTGATTGAATGACCTATCATTCTATCGCATAATCTACTAACACTTCAGGGAAGACAAATTCAACTTCATTTCTTTAAGAGATGAAGTGGAAATTGTTCATGGCCCAAACAACAGTGAGATTGTACCAAAACCAAGTAAGTATTTCTTTTAAATCCAAAATTCTTCAACATTAGGGAAATGATCTTGAAAAAAAAACTTTGTCCTAGATGGTACCTTAGATCATCACAATTTTTTGGCATTGTGATTGTTGGCTTTTTCATAGCCATGTTCTCTACCGCTGTCCATCAGAACATGACGGTTAGATTTCTCTTCCATATCTATATTTTCACCTATGTTTTACTATGTGGAAACCTAGTGATTAGTTCATTTGGGAAACTGTTACATTTCATACTTCACTTTTTAAAATTTAGTCTTAGTATTCCTTTTTACGATGTGAGTTTCTATGAATTAAACTTTCAAGTAGTAAAAGATTTGTAACCCTGACGTATTTCGAGGGTGAAATTCATTTTAAGAGTGGTAGAATGTAACACCCTGAGATTTTATGAGATATATATTTTTTTAATTTATTTTATTTCTTCTATTGTACACTACACCAAGATTAGATTGTATGATACACAACACCATATTATCTTGCAGTATATGCAACAATATTCTTGGCTAGTGTTACACACAATTTCAAGTTCGTTTTGTGGGAATTATTCTACGCAAAATTAAGTATAGATTCTGTTTAATGTATAAATGAAATTAGTTTTGATTATGTTATATGAAACACCAAAGGGATAATCCACTACATGTAGCCCTGACTTGGCTTGCATTAAACGCAATCACGACCTTCCTCAATAGCGCGTGTAGTACACAATACCAGGATTCAATGATCAACGATATATTGTTATAATATTATTATGAACTAGTCGCTATGAATAGTATTAAATATATTTTGAATTTTATAACATTATTATTCATCTTACACATTTTCTAGAACATGGTATCTGAACAAAATAATTTTTTCTGGTAAAATAAGTATTTTTTAAAAAATGCAGTTTTGCCACCTTTTGATGGCGCACCCACATTAAATCTAGTTTTTGACATGTTTATAAGTTCAATTTGAAAAAATAAAATTCTTATTTGGAATAAGGATATAAAATTTTACTTTGGATAAATTTTTCATATTATTCAGAAACTTTCATATTTTAATGAATAGTAAAAACACGGTATATTTTAATTAAAAACAACTTTTTTCATCGCAATAATTTATATAGTTAAATTATAATATCGAATGGTTTTAAAGTATAAATAGAATATATTTTTACCATTTAATATAATTTAGGTAATTACCATTAATTTTACATTGAATTCATAGTTAAAAACATTTCAATCTTTGGCAATGTTTTAACTTTTAAAACCCGTTTTCCTAACAACTGGATTAATTTTAAATTAATTACTGAAACTTCTGTGGTTTGATTTTTGAAAAATGGATTCCATATTTTACTTTAGTGGGTCCAAATTATGTTAATAGGTTACTTTTATTTTTTTTGATGTTATGAATAGTAACTATGGTAATTTTTATTTACTAAAGTGAAAGGTAAATCAGGTAATTAATGGTAAAAATAAGAATATTAAATTACCCTAACACCTTCCAAAATTCTATTGGATGACTAAAAGTTGACCCATATCACCTAAGGGTCGGAATAGATTTATTTTATAGACTTTTTACCATGAAAATGTATTAATTATTATTAAAACCAAAGATAGCAACAACATGTCACTCTCTTAAATATTATAAGTATAATAATTTTAATTTAGAGATAAAATTCATGAAACTTAGAACATGAATGTCACGACCCGTCCTCGGGGCCCGTGCCGTGACTACCCCAAGCCCGCCTTCCATAGGCCAGGGGCTGGCGACTAGCACCAAGGCGTAAATCCCGGTAAAAGGAAGGCATTGCCTTTGTAAAGTAAACAACAAAAACCACAGAGTAAGCAGGCAGAAGTAAACACTAAGTAAAAGCTGAGTACAACAATAAGTGCGGAAAAGTAAGTGGGCCAGAATACAAACCCAAACTGAAAGTAATGTACAACTGGAAAGGGAAATCAACAACTGAAAAGTAAAGCCGCAACGTCGAGCTGCCCACTGGAAATCCCACCTGAAGGGTGGGTACTGAAAGCCTCCACTGCTCCTCGGGTCCAGCCGACCGCTCCGAGTACGTCCCACCCAGTGGTCCACCTCCAGGTACCGTTCTTCTCTGCAAGCCTCCACAACGATCAGTGTTGTCCGTCGTCTGCAACCAACACAATGTAGTGCGGGCATAGCCCGTGCAGGGGTGAGTATAAGCTACTCAGTAGGGACCCTGAGACCCCCTAAGGTCTCCCAGAATCCACAAAGGATAATCCACAAAGGAAAGATACAATCACGAAGTAACATTCGACACTACTTAGGTATACGCCCATATATATATACCTAAGTCATCAAATCCCGTTCGGCTCCAACATCCAAGCCCATGCACAACCCAGTCCGTATAGGAGAGCAAAACGTAAATCCACACAGGATAGCACAACACAATCCACAAAGGAAAGCAAAAGGGATTCATCTCACATAGGAATACTTCTTTGTATGACGATAAAGATGAGCAGATATTGCCATTGATTCATCTAAGCCGTCGGACCCACAAAGGATCGATAGGTACTGACCTCCGTAATGACCCACAAAGGATCTGAACCACAAAGGATCTATAGGTACTCACCCCCGCAATGACCCACAAAGGATCGATAGGTAACTAACCCCCGTAATGACCCACACAGGATCGGACCCACACATGATCTGTAGGCGCTGAACCACACTGGACCGCTGAGCACTGACCCACGCAGGATCAGACCCACACATGATCGTTAGCATTGACCCAAAAAGGATCATTGAGTTCTGTAGTCATCGCCGTCGAATCCACTGAGGATCTCTGCACAGTCATCGTCGTCACAGTAGCTGTCGCAGCCAGCTCTAGGGTTCCCGCACACAGCAAGTTCGTTCAGGAGGGTCCGCTCCACGAGTCGAGAGGCTGTTACATCAACTGACACATAGTCTAGAGTTTATGTATCCAAAAGTACTGTATCTTCAACAGGAACTCAACATCACAGATGGTGCGTCAATCGGACGCCCGGTCTGATAGTTATTGGCATTTTCATCCTAGGGGCCCGATTGGGTTTTAAGGAAAAACCAACCCAACCATACTCCACCTGCATCCAAACCTCGGGGAGAGTAATCCAAATGATCCGTCTCACTTATATAAATTCAACAAAGTCGACGGCACGTCAATCGGACGTCCGATGCTCAAGATATGAGCATTTCCGCTCCGAGGGCCCGGTTGGTTTCGTGTACGAACCAACCCGGCCGAACCCAAAGTATTCTGAAACATTGAGTGTGATATACCAAAACGACCTTCTTGATCCAAGGATCGCATCACTGCTGACGGCACGTCGTTCGGAGGCTCGTAGGTAATGTTATGAGCAAAAGACCGAAAAGGTCCAGAAACGAGGGTTTGGGCCCGGACCGACCCGGCCCGACCCCCCCTGGGTCGGCCCGAACCGGGTCGACCTGACCTGGTTCTAGGTCCGACCCGGTTGGGCATGACCCGGCCCGGCCTGGGCGGCCCAGCCCGGCCTGGGTGCGACCCGACCCGGCGGTTCGCCTCGGCTCAGCTCGGCCGAGCGGCCGAGCGAGGGAAACCACGGGCGGGGGCGCGCTGCCCCTGCGTGAAGGATCCACAGCTCCGATTGGGGCCGCCTCTTGCCAATGGACGCGGAAGCCGGCCGCGTCCCTGCCTTCAGTTCCGTGTGTCCGCGAGACCGCACCCCGCCACTGCGGCTTCAGCCGCGCCGGCGACCCCCACCGACAGTGGAGTCCGCGGGCCACCGGAGTTGCTCCAGTGGTCCGATTTCATTTCCGTCTGCGCCGTAGCTCATCCCGGGTCCCGTTCTTCACTACGGAATCAAAAAATCATCTCTGCGGCCCATTTTGTCATCGTCCGCTGTTCCTCACACCAAGAACAAAAGGGCGGTGGGTTCGGACTTGTTCGTTGGTCCGCACCCACCACATTAGCGGTTTGAAACAACACCATAATTCCCAGCAATTGATAAACCTCGACCCACAATAATAATCTGTGGACCAACTTGTTAATTGGTTGGTCCTCGTTCTTGCCTTGGAGGAAAAAAACATAGGTATTATCATTTTCAAAATGACCCCTACCTCAACGTCGTCGTCGGACGCGAGTTCGTCGCGAAATTGACCGTCGCGGAAGAAAAAGGATCGTCGCGTCGCGGAAGGGCGTCGCTGTCGCGCAGTTCTCAGTGTCGCGTAGACAGACTCCGAGGATCAAGAACATACAGATTTAATTATAACAATTAAATCCATGTTGATGTTATAATCCACAAAGAATTAAAAGGACCGCAATCCCCTACCTCAAGATGCCGATCAAAGATTATCGCGGGGATGGAACGTCGTGAAAGAAGCGTCGGCGTCGCGTCGCGTCGATCTCCGGGGGTCTAGCGTTCTTCGTCGCCTTTCGTCAGAGGCTGGAGTTCTTCACGTTCTTGGCGAAGGAGGATGAAGGACTTAAAGTTTCTTTCAAATCCTCTCAACGAACAATCCTCAAGAAGACATGTGTTGGTCTTATTTCATTACATGCCAACAAAAAAAAATTAAAGATAAGTAACGAACAAATTAATTCATAGAATTAATTGCAACGAAATTAACCGCCCAATTAATAGGGGCGTTAAGAATTTAGAAAATGTGTCAGTTGAATTTCATTTTAAGAGGGGTTTTCGTGGGTGTGTTACTTAGCGGAAAAGAAACGGTGGGGCTCGTGCGGGACCCACCTCACAAATATCCTACCAAGAGGGTAGGATATATTGGGTTCCACCCTATCCACTTAAACTCATCTTAAGCAGCTTTAAGTGACTTTAAGTGAAATAAAATAAAGTTGGCACACCACTTTATTTTATTTTCTTCACTTAACCACCAAAAACTAAAAACCACACCCGAGAAAACGCAACTCCAGAAGAGGCGTTTCTAAGCAAGTACTAGAGCAGCGATTCCATCGGTTCCCTTGGAATTCGATTCCGAGCACTGGTTCAAACGTTAGAAAAACCAGCTCGTTCATTCACTAAACGTACCCGAGCCAAGCTTTGGAAAATGATTTCGGGCACACCAGGCCTCGGAATCACGTGCCGTCAGAAACTGCGTTCTTGTAAAATTCCAAAGAAAATTAAGAAAAAAAATTTCCTTGAAATTTATGGGTCTTTACGTCACTCCCACCCTGGGATTTACGTCCCCGTAAAGATACATCATAAAATAGGGAAACAAATGTGGGTACTGAGCACACATCTGAGCCTCCCACTCCCAAGTGCTCTCCTGGAGGTTCCCGTGCATCAATCTGATGCGCACAAGAGTAATAAATCATCCACATAGGACCCGCTCCTGTCGATCCTCGATCTCCACCGGGACCTCCGCAAAATTTTCCCCATCATCAACGTCCAGCTCCCCATGGTCAATGATATGCGTCGGGTCGTGCACATATCTCCTCAGCTGAGATACGTGGAAGACGTCGTGCACCCGATGCAACTGAGGTGGTAGAGCCAGGCGATAAGCCACCTCGCCGATCCTGCTGAGGACCTGGAATGGTCCGATGAAGTGTGGAGACAACTTGCCGCCTCGGCCAAATCTCCGTAATCCATGTCAAGGTGAGACACACAAGAAGACGTGGTTGCCTTCCTCGAACTCTAGTGGCCTCCACCTACTATCAGTATAAGACTTCTGCCGGCTCTGAGCTATCCTCATCCACTCCTGGATGACCTGGACCTTCTCTGTCGTGGCCCGGACCATCTCTGGTCCCACAAGTGTTGACTCCCCAAGGTCTGTCTAGCACAAAGGAGATCTACAAGGTCTGCCATACAACGCCTCATATGGTTCCATCCGGATGGTGGAGTGGTAGCTGTTGTTGTACACAAACTCCACCAAGGGTAGGTGGTCCTCCCAGATGTGACCATAGTCGAGGGCACATGCGCGGAGCATGTCCTTGAGAGTCTGAATGGTCCTCTCCATCTGACCATCCGTCCGGGGGTGAAAGGTGGTGCTCAGACATAGCTGCGTCCCGAATGCCTCCTGCAACCCCTTCCAAAGCCGGGAAGTAAAGCGATCATCTCGATCGGAGATGATAGTTGATGTCACACCACGAAGCCGTACAATCTCCTAAACGTAGAGACACCCCAAGCTCTCCACTGAGCCCTGCTCTCTAATGGGTAAGAAGTGAGCCGATTTGGTGGGTCGGTCGACAATCACCTAGATGGAGTTGTGACCTCTGGAAGTGCGTGGATGTCCAGTCACGAAGTCCATAGATATCCCGTCCCACTTCCACTTAGGGACCTCCAAGGGCTGTACCAAGCCTGCTGGTACCTGATGATCTGCCTTCACCTACTGGCAGGTGAGCCATCGTGAAATGAACTCTGCCACAAACTTCTTCATGCCTGGCCACCAGTGCTGTCATCTGAGATCCTGGTACATCTTCGCCACTCCAGGATGTACCGCGAAGAGAGAAGTGTGAAACTCTCTCAGAATTTTCTCCCATAAAGCAACTGGTACCAAGGTACGTCCTTTGGAAAGGATGTCATGATATGCTTCAAAGGAGAAGCCATCAGGTGCCTGTCCTGAGGATATCTGTGCACGCCACGTCTCATAGTCAGCGTCCCCACGTTGTGCCTCTCTGACCCACTTCAGTAGTGGAGGGGTGACTGTGAGAGACTGAAGGAAGGCTGCTTCATCTCTATCCACGAAGGATATCTGCAAATTGGCTAGCTACTCTGTCGCCTCCTTGAGTAGCTAAATGCTCGTCCTCTGGCTGAGAGCATCGACTACCACGTTCCCTTTCCCAGGAGTATAGACTATCTCAAAGTCATAGTCCTGGAGGAACTCAAGCCATCGCCGCTGTCTCAGGTTCAGGTCCTTCTGAGAGAATATGTACCTGAGACTCTGATGGTCAGAAAAGACTGTAAAGCGCTCGCCCATCAGATAGTGTCGCCATGTCTTCAGAGTGAAGACCACTGCTGCTAACTCCAAGTCATGGGTAGTGTAGTTCTACTCATGCGGCCTCAACTGACGTAATCCATAGGCGATCACCGCCCGCTCCTCCTCAGTCATCGAGTATATCAAAATGTCGTCGATGAAGACTATGACAAATCGATCGAGGTATGGCTGAAAGATACAGTTCATGAGGCCCATGAACACTGTCGGAGTGTTGTTCATGCCGAATGGCATAACCAAGAACTCATAGTAGCCATACCGACATCTGAAGGCCATCTTCTTCACGTCCTCGTCCTGAACTCTGAGCTGATGATAGCCTGACCTAAGGTCTATCTTCAAGAACCACCGTGCTCCCTTGAGATGATCTAAGAGGTCATCAATCCTCGGTAGCGGATACTTGTTCCTCACCGTCACCTGGTTCAGGTGACGATAGTCGACACAAAGTCGCAAGCTCCCGTCTGCCTTCTTGGCGAACAATATCGGGGAATCCCAGGGTGAAACACTGGGTCGGATGAATCCCTTGCCCTGTAAGTCCTCCAACTGTACCCATTGCTCTCAAAGCTCAGCTGGGGCCATCCGATATGATGGAGTGGATATCGGGGCTATCCCGGGGTATAGATCAATATAAAAGTCTACCTCTCTGCGAGGAGGTAGCCCTGGGATGTCGTCGGGAAAGATGTCCTCATACTGATCCACCACTGTAGGAAAACTAGGACTCTGCACATCAACTGCTCCAAGGATGAGGCTATCCAACTGATGAGTGATGGGCTGTCCTCTCCTATATGGAAGTCCATCCTGTGCTGCGAAGGCTCCCTTCTCGCCGGTGAAGGTGAACCTTCTCCCGTCGGTGCGCACACATCACACCTTGCGCCTAAAACAGTCAATCTAAGCATGAACTGTAGATAACCAATCCATGCCCAAGATGACGTCGTAAGGCCTAGACGCTAATACAAGAAGATCCCAGCTGAAGCTCGCACCTCCTAGAGTAAGATCACACAGCCGGCACCAGTGCGTAATCGTCGAGTCCGCTCCCGTAGGAGTCTCTAGCCGTAAGGATCGAGCCAACGACTATGTCGGAATCTCCGAGCTCCGAACAAGGGCAGTGGCTATGAAAGAGTGACTCACTCCTGTGTCTATAAGAACTGCATCAAGGGTGGAATAGACACAGATAGTACCTAGAATCATCTCGGGCACGCCGTGGTCATAGGCCTCCGCTGCCTGATGCTGTGCTTGTCTCTGCCCGCCAGCTCCCTATGGTCGGGGTGGACCTCCTGGTGGTGGTGGTGGTAGAGCCTCAAAGCATCGCCCACCACCTGCTACTCGACCAGATCCTCTACCTCGTCTGCCTCCTCCCTGCGGACCGCCACGGTCGACCCTCTGCCTCTGACTGGGTGGCCCCTCAACCGTCTGCTGCTCCTCGGTACGGTGGGTCTAGCAGTCACGAGCCATGTGGCCCTGCCCGCCACATGTGTAACACTACCTGCCTCTCGAAAGAATGGCTCCGCGCTGTGTGCTCTGCACTGCTGAGCCAGTGTCCTGAGGCCCTCTACGTGAGGGTCAGGTCTGCCTGGACCCCTGAGTCATCCGTCGACTGCCTACTGCAGAAGACTCTGTTACGTGCCGCCCCGCGTTAGGTCTCGCTGCTGATGAAGGCTCAGCAAGGAAGCTCTCGATCAAAAGGGCTCGCTCCAGTACTCCTGCCTGAGTCGGAATGCTGAGGGAGATCAGCGATGCCCTGATCTCATGTATCAATCCCTGCTCAAAGGTCCGGGCCCGGATGAATGGGTCCCGTACCATGTCTGTCAAGTAACGCGAGAGATCGGTAAATCTCACAGAGTACTGGGCGACCATCAAGATTCCCAACCGCAGCTGAAGAAGCTCCTGGATGCGCACCGCACAGAGGGTGGCCGGGACGAACTCTGAGCGGAAGAGGCCCTCAAATTCTGTCCAGAGGAGAGATGCCTCATCGTGCACCTGGAGCATCAAGCTCCACCATCGGCCCGCTGCTGCGTGCAGTAGGCTCACTGCGAGGATCACCATGAGGTCTGCTGGTGTCCTCACTAGCCTGAAAACTCGCACCACTGCCTCCAGCCAGTCCTCGGCTGCCTGGGGGTCCGTCTCCCCGCAGAACCTGGGCGGTCGCTGGTGCTGGAACTTATGCAGTGCACTAAGGTGACATGCATCGTCAGCGGATGGGGCTAGAAGCATCAGTGGCTAGGCGGGTAGAGGTACCTCCGGTGCCTCAGCTATCAAAGGGCCCTGTACCGAGGCCTCGTCGCTCGGTGGGCTATCGTCACGCTCAACTATCGGAACCCTAGCTGGCTGCCGTCGTGGGGCCATCCTGAAAAGGAAACAGGTGCACCACGGTTAGAACAGTATACCTGGTGAGCTGATACAAAGTAATCACAAAGAAAACTTGAAACACACATGCAATCAATGTTTTCATGCATTAAGTCGGAAATCAGAAGTCAGGGTCCTGGTGTACGGATATGTCGGCCGCCGGACCAACACTAGGCTCCCTGGACTGATAACCACACTCAATATGCTTAAAAATGTTGCTTCACATAAAAGATAGATCAGAGTCTCCGGTAGAACCGAACTCCTCTGATACCAATTTTTCACGACCCGTCCTTGGGGTCCATGCCGTGACTACCCCAAGCCCGCCTTCCATAGGCCAGGGGCTGGCGACTAGCACCAAGGCGTAAATCCCGTTAAAGGGAAGGGATTGCCTTTTTAAAGTAAACAACAAACACCACAGAGTAAGCAGGCAGAAGTAAACACTACGTAAAAGCTGAGTACAACAGTAAGTGCGGAAAAGTAAGTGGGTCAGAATACAAACCCAAACTGAAAGTAAAGTACAACTGGAAAGGGAAAACAACAACTAAAAAGTAAAGCTGCAACGTCGAGTTGCCCACTAGAAATCACACCTGAAGGGTGGGTACAGAAAGCCTCCATTGCTCCTCGGGTCCAGCCGACCGCTCCGAGTACGTCCCACCCAGTGGTCCACCTCCAGGTACCGTCCTGCTCCGCAAGCCTCCACCACGATCAGCGTTGTCCATCGTCTGCAACCAACACAACGTAGTGCAGGCATAGCCCGTGTAGGGGTGAGTATAAGCTACTCTGTGGAGACCCTGAGGCCCCCGAAGGTCTCCAAAAATCCACAAAGGATAATCGACAAAGGAAAGATACAATCATGAAGTAACATCCGACACTACTTAGGTATATGCCCATACATATACCTAAGTCATCAAATCTCGTTCGACTCTAACATCTGAGCCCAAGCACAACCCAGTCCACATAGGAGAGCAAAACGTAAATCCACACAGGATAGCACACCACAATCCACAAAGGAAATCAAAAGGGATTCAGCTCACACATGAATACTTCTTTGTATGGCGATAAAGATGACCGGATATTTCCACCGATTCATCTAAGCCGTCGGACCCACAAAGGATCGATAGGTACTAACCCCCGCAATGACCCACAAAGGATCTGACCCACAAAGGATCGATATGTACTAACCCCCGCAATGACCCACAAATGATCTGACCCACAAAGGATCGATAGGTAACTAACCCCCGCAATGACCCACACAGGATCGGACCCACACAGGATCTGTAGGCGCTGGCCCACACAGGATCGCTGAGCACTGACCCACATAGGATCAGACCCACACAGGATTGGTAGCACTGACCCACAAAGGATCACTGAGTGCGGTAGTCGTCGTCGTCGAATCCACTGAGGATCTCTGCACAGTCGTCGTCGTCACAGTAGCAATCGCAGCCAGCTCTAGGGTTCCCGCACACAGCAAGCTCGTTCAGGAGGGTCCGCTCCACGAGCCGAGGGGCTGATACATCAACTGACACATAGTCCAAAGTTGATGTATCCAAAAGTTCCGTATCGTCAACAGGAACTCAACGCCGCAGATGACGCGTCAATCGGACGCGCGGTCTGAGAGTTATTGGATTTTTCGTCCCAGGGGCCCGGTTGGTTTTTAAGGAAAAACCAACCCGACCGTACTCCACCTGCGTCCAAACCTTGGGCGGAGTAAACCAAAAGATCGTTCTCACCTAGAGGAATTCAACAAAGTAGACGACACGTCAATCGGACGTCCGAAGCTCAAGATATGAGCGTTTCCGCTCCAAGGGCCCGGTTGGTTCCGTGTACGAACCTAACCAGATGAACCCAAAGTATTCCAAAACCTTGAGTGTGATATACCGAAATTACCATATCGATCAAAGGATCGTATCGTCGCTGACGGTGCTTCGTTCAGAGGCCCGTAGCTCAAGTTATGAGCAAAAGAGCAAAAAGGTCCGGAAACGGGGGTCTGGGCCCGGACCGACCCAGCCCGACCCCCCTGGGTCGGCCCGAACTGGGTCGACCTGACCCAGGTCCGGGTCCGACCCGGTTGGGTGTGACCTGGCCCGTCCTGGGCGCAACCCGACCCGGCGGGTCGGCTCAGCTCGGCTCGGCCGAGCGGCCGAGCGAGGGAAACCGCGGGCGGGGGCGCGCTGCCCCCACGTGAAGGATCCGCAGCCCTGATTGGGGCCGCCTCTCGCCAACGGACGCAGAAACCAGCCGCGTCCCTACTTTCGGTTCCACGTGGCCGCGGAACCGCACCCCGCCGCCGTGGGTTCAGCCACGACGGCTCCGTCCGGCGGCCCGCTGGCAACCCGCTCCGCCGGTGGAGTCCGCGGGGCACCGGAGTTGCTCCGGTGGTCCGATTTCATTTCCGTCTGCACCGTAGCTCATCTTGGGTCCCGTTCTTCACTGCGGAATCAAAAAATCATCTCTGTGGCCTGTTTTGTCATCGTCCTCCGTTCCGCACACCAAGAACAAAAGGGCGGTGGTTTCGGACTTGTTCGTTGGTCCGCACCCACCGCGTTAGCGGTTTGAAACAACACCATAATTCCCAGCAATTGATAAACCTCGACCCGCAATAATAATCCGCGGACCAACTTGTTAATTGGTTGGTCCACTTTCTTGCCTCGGAGGAAAATAAACATGGGTATTATCATTTTCAAAATGACCCCTACCTCAATGTCGTCATCGGACGCGAGTTCATCGCGGAATTGACCGTCGCGGAAGAAAAAGGATCGTCGCGTCGCGGAAGGGCGTCGCTGTCGCGCGGTACTCGGCGTCGCGTAGACAAACTCCGAGGATCAAGAACAGACAGATTTAATTATAACAATTAAATACATGTTGATGTTATAATCCACAAATAATTAAAAGGACAACAATCCCCTACCTCAAGATGCCGATCGAAGATTGTCGCGGGGATGGAACGTCGCGAAAGAAGTGTCGGCCACACATCACGTCGATCTCCGGGGGTCTGGAGTTCATCGTCGCCCTTCCTTGGAGGTCGGTGTTCTTCGCGTTATTCACGAAGGAGGATGAAGGACTTGAAGTTTCTGTCAAATCCTCTCAACGAAAAATCCTCAAGAAGACATGTGTTGGTCTTATTTCATTACATGCCAACAAACGAAAATTAAAGATAAGTAACGAACAAATTAATTCATAGAATTAATTGCAACGAAATTAACCGCCCAATTAATAGGGGCGTTAAGAATTTAGAAAACGTGTCAGTTGACTTTCATTTAAATAGGGGTTTTCGCGGGTGAGTTACTTAGCGGAAAAGAAACGGTGGGGCTCGTATGGGCCCCACCTCACAAATATCCTACCAAAAGGGTAGGATATTTTGGGTTCCACCCTATCCACTTCAACTCAGCTTAAGCAGCTTTAAGAGGCTTTAAAATGCTTTAAGTGAAATAAAATAAAGTTTCGTACAACTTTATTTTTTTTTTCTTCACTTAACCCCCAAAAATTAAAAACCACACCCGAGCAAACGCAACTCCGGAAGAGGCGTTTCTAAGCAAGTATCGGCGCCGCGATTCCATCGGTGCCCTCAGAATTCAATTCCGAGCACCGGTTCAAACGTTAGAAAAACCCGCTTGTTCGTTCACTGAACGTACCCGAGCCAAACTTCGGAAAATGATTCCGAGCACATCGGGCCTCGGAATCACGTTCCGTCAGAAACTGCGTTCTTGTAAAATCCAAAGAAAATTAAGAAAAAAAAATTCCTTGAAATTTACGGGTCTTTACAATGAATAGTCTCCAGAAATTTCATAAACATATATACATCATGTAAATTTATTTATTATTTTTAGGTATTAAATAATTATCATTAATGGTGACACAATAATGATGTTGAAATTATTTTATTGATAGAAATATCAAATAACTGGTTTTAAAAATATTAAAATAAATATTATATGAACTATTTAATGTTCTCCACGAATTTTCAAGATAAATATGAAATTTTATGAATCTATTTAATTTTATATTTCTAACATATCTTCTGTGTGGATTTTATTTAAATTCAAATAAATGAATAGTGTCAAAATTGACACTACTGTTATTTTTTAAAAATAACAAAATATAAAATTGTTTAAAAATCACAAAAATATTTAAAAAATTTAAATTAAATTTTTTATGGTCCAAACTATCATAAATTATCCAATTATGGACAATTAACAACACATAAGTAATTATTTATACCAATTTAAAATTTAGAATCTTATTACCACAAATAAAATTAAATAGATTAAATAAGGATAAATCAAGTTGATAAGGTTTAAAATAAATTTCCAACATGTCTAAATTTTATTGGTTGAGAAGATTACAACCCTATCTCATCTAATATTCGAATATGACTCATTTTTGGAGGTTTTTAAGTGGGGATTGATTTATTATAAATTAATATTTTTGAGGTTTCCAAAGGTTCCCCTCTCCTCCCTTAAAAAAGGGAACCTCCTCCCTCTCCTTCTCACAAAATTTTGAGCCTTCATGCTTAGCCAAACCCTACCCATTTATATTCTAAACATCTCTTGTTATATCATAGAGGTTCTGGTCTTCTAAAAAGACCAAATCAAGTTCCCTAAGAGAAAGTTTAAAAGAGGCACGTCGAAGAAGAGGTAATCTCTTCTAACGATTCTTTCAAGTTTTTTTATTCTTCTACTTCCTCTTTTTTAGTTGTTTCAATATGAAGTAATAACATCAGTATTACTAACATACTAATACATTATTATAAATATGAGACAACCCCATTTGGCCATCAATCCATTGTACGGAAAACGAAATCACCATGTGTGCGTACGTACGGAATACCATCTCCACGTCGTGGTGTAATATGTTTTTCCACCACCACTTTACTTGGATGGGTATAATGGTGTAAAGAATAACTATATATGGTTATTATAACATAATACTGATTCTGATATATTATATCATCAACTTCAATTCTATTCATTAATAATGGGAATGATATCATCGCTCGTGCGTACGTATGGATTACCGTCTCCACGACGCGATGAGATCCATTCTCCATGTTAACCATTCAAGAATGATTATAAAGTATATATAATGAATAATAATGATATATATGACATGATAATGCTACTGGATTTATATATCTATATATATGTCATCTACATACTTCCATTCAAGTCAATGAGGAAAGGAAAACAACGTTAATGCGTATGTACGGTCCACCGTCTCTATGAACAGTGTGTTTCATTTCATTTATATATCTATTATATATGTATATAGAATATAAATGATATATAAATCATGTTTTACATTCTGGAATCATGTAAATCATGATATAAGTAATAATAATATCATGAACAAAAATTCCAAACACGTACGATAAATTAAACGAATATTACCCAAAACATTACTTTAACATGGAATTGACAAATGAACGGGTAATATAAAGACCTAAGTGAATAATAAATGATATCATAAGAATGAATATGATTCTGGAATAAGTCAATTACATTATTTAAATCATTATACCGGAGGTTCGGATATGTACAAAGCATATCAGACCTAAGGTAAGGGATAATTTTGCAAATCTCATTTTATCCGAGATTGCTTATACGTAATTATTTACTGGGGTTATATTATTCATCCATGTCCATAAAAATGTTTTTCATAAAGTGTTTAATATTATTATATGTATGTTTAAAGTCATTTTTACCCCTCTTTGACTTTTAATTTGTGTTATGGAAGGAATCTTTCTTTTCTTTACCATAAGTGGTACCTTTTCACTTTTCTGTTAAAAGTATGAGCAGAATGTTTTTTTAACTTATACGACATGAATGTATTTTTTATGGTTTTATAACGCCTTATTTTCATGAATCTTACTCTAAAATATTTCATGACTCTTTTCAAAAAAAATCCTTTTCTTTTAAAAATGCATGGCCTTTTGTGAAAAGAAAATGATTTTCAAGGAGAAATAATATTTTCTTCAAGAATTCATTTCAAGTGTTTTATCAAAACCATTTTCCAACAAAGATGACAATATTTCATATGTGTATGTTTCAAGTATAATGTCTCTATTATTTACATGGTTTGAATATTATTATTATGATAAAATTATATTCATTTATTTTATATGGATTATGTTATGATGGGATGATGTTTATGAAACCCATTTTATTCTTTGGGTTATGATGAATGATTTATGTTTCTGTTGTGGAACACGTAAGAATGATTTCATTATGAGATGGGTGAGACCTATTTCTCCCTCGAATGTATTGGGTAAAGATTTATATTCATGAGATAAACATGGATGGAACAAAAAGTTAATCTAGTTCAGTGATACAGGACTGGAACAAGGAGTGAACTCGATTCAGTAAGGGACTTTGTCCACTATGATGGTCTTGGCAGTAATGCATTGGATACTATGGAAATCATAACATGTGATTAATGGTTTCCACAATTACATGTTTTATGCCCATGTTATTTTATCATGGTTAATGTTCCTTTTGGATCTATGCCTTATAACCTACCTAGATTTATGTCATTACTCATGATTTTTATGTTTTATGTTCATGTTCTTACGTTCAAATATTTGGGGATTGTTTTATGTTCTCCATGGTTACCCTTACTGAGCATTTGAGCTCACCGTTTTTATGTTTTATTTTCACCAGGATATAAGGAAAGGTTTTAGGTAGGAAAACTAAAGGGGAAGATCTTTATGGGAGATGTTGAAGATCTTTCACCATGATTAGAATATTATGTTCTGAGTTTCCAAAGACACTAAACTAATACGGTCGTTGGGAGTCTGTTTTTGTCAGGTATTAAGAATTCTGCAAAAGTAATGTAATGTCTATGTATGTCAAGTATGGGTCTCTACACCGAATCCCTTAAGGACTCCAAGCCCAAACTAGTGGCCCATCGTGAATAGTTCATGCTGCTACAGTACCAAACAGTACCTGCTACAGTACCTAGTATAGTACCCGCATAGTGTACAGTACTACTATAGTTTCTACTACAGTACCTGCTAGAGTACTGCTACAGTATTGCTACAGTTCCAGAATTATGCCTCAACTTGGTTTTATATCTATGTCTCCTGGATTCACTTAAGGATACCTCACCAACTGGGCCGAGGCACATGTGCTCATGTTAATGCACTTTTATTATGTGATTATACCCTTATTCTCATCATATTCCCACTAATTACATTTAATTATTAATTATTATGTATACTATCATTGAGATTTTGATCTCACCCTTATTATGTTATCCATTTACCCATGCGAAGAATATTGATGTTAAATTAATTATTACTAGAAAGTTTTTATGTGTGAAAAATTCTATCGGAGTTGTTGATGGATTATTATGGAATAAGAAAATTTAGGTATATTAATAAAAATGATCACATAAAGACATCGGTATTTCTATGTAATCATTTTTCCTAATTCTTTAAAACTATAAACCTAAAAGGTCCTTAGGTTTGTAAGTGATCCAATTTTTACGTTTGATGTGGTATGTTTTGGATGACTGGAATTGGGCCATGTTTATCAATATGAATGTCAAAAATGTAAAAATTATGTTTTTATCATAAGATTTGGGAGTTTATGGTTTGGGTTCCCAAGATTTCATAGTATGTTATTCAATAACATGCACTACATGCAACACCGAGTTCTAGAGCACTATGACTTACCAAACAAGCCGTTCAAAAGCGGTTATGAATAGTAATAACTGAATTTTGAACTTTATATAATAATTATAATTTTTGAATCCATATTAGGAGTTTCTTAGACATAATATAAGAACAAATACATTTTTTCAGATAAAATAAGTATTTTCCAAAAAATGCAATTTTACCTCCTTTTAATGGCGAAGCCTTTTTAAATCCAATATTTGAAACTTTGATATATTAAATTTGACAAAATAAACTTCTTCTTTAGAATCGATACATAAGAATTTAGTTTTAATAAATTTTTTGTGTTTTTCTGATAACTTTCATATTTGGGTGAATAGTGAAAAATACTATATTTTAACTGAAAACAACTTTTTTAATAAAAATAATTTATATTGTTAAATTATACATCTAAATGGTATGAAAGTATAAATAGATTATATTTTTACCATTTAATATAATGATGGTCATTGTAAGTAATTTCACTTCGAAATTAGACATAAACAAGTGTTAAACTTTTGGTTGTTATTATTTCTAAAAAATATGCCTTTTGGTTTTGACAGTGGGAATTAATTTTAAATTAATAAATGAAACTTCTATGTTTTGAATATGTTAAAATAGACTTAATTATTTAATTCATAATATCAAAATTAGCTTAGGGTAATGTTTTGGTATTTTTATGAAAACTTTTCATTTTTGATGAATAGTGAAAAACACTGAGTTGTAGTTTAAAACCGAATTTTTATTTAAATAATTATTTAATTTATTTTTTAATTCATTTTATGTCAAAATAGTTACTTACTACCTATATAATTTCAATTTAATTCATTGGATTCAGTTTATAATAATTTTAGATATATAAAAAATTTATTGAACTTTTCACTTTCTTTTACCCACCTCCTAGGAGAATTTACAAATTCACATAAAACTTAATTTTACCGCTTCTGTGAGTGGAATTTAAAAAATCTGAGAGACACAGTTAATATCAAGGAGTAAAATTTTGTTCAATAAGATAAAAATATTTTTTGATGAATATTAACTTTTGACTTTTATTTACCGCGGTTAAAGGTAAATAGGGTAATTCAAGATAAAAAGTATATTATAATAATAAAAAATTACCTTTAAACTTGTCCTAACCTTATTGGATGGGTCATGGCCAACCATGCGCATCCTTGGGTCGATTTCGGAACCCCATGGAGCCACTTGAGAGAGATAATGACTCTTTAGATTAATTAATTTAAAGTAAAGACAAAAATGACACAAACAAATATCTTTTAGTAAATTAATTTTTACATGGGGTTATATAAGTTATATTTTCGACTATAAATATTCATTGGAAATATAGAAATCCTTCCTACATTATGGTAGTTTTTTTATAATTTTTATACCTCATATAAATTATGTTATTTATGACATAATGATGATACAGTAATTACCATATTAATGAAATATCAAAATAATTAAAATTATAAATACCCAAATAAATATAATTTGAGACTTTTAATGAATTAAACGAATTTTATTGGTTAATATGACATGTTAAGATTTATTAAATAATTTTTTCTATAATTATTAAAGTTATTAAGACTTTTAAAAAAATCAATTATTTAATAGTGTCAAAATTGACATAAAGGAGTTTTTAAAACAAATATTATATTATTAATTGATATTATATTCCTAAAAATCTAAGGTTCAGCAAAGGAACTTATATAATGATAGGTGTATCATTAAGGGACCACTTGGGGGTCTCTTAGATGTATATATTAAGTTTATTAACTATATAATATAAAAATACAAAGTGACATGGTAAATGTCAAACTTATTAACTAGGAGTTAAAACTAAAAGATAAGGTTAATATAATGAACCAAACCTGTATAAAATCATTTTTTTGAAAGTATTTCGACCCATAACCACCTTAAACTTTAAATAATCCACTTTTTATCTATTTTAAATTGAATATGAATTTATTATAAAATAATACTTTAAGTTATTTCTAAAGAGCTCCTCCCCCCCCTTATAAAAGGACACCAATTCTAACCAATTAATCACACCTCTCAAGACTTTTGGATAGCCCAAACTCTGCCCAATTAATCTCCCTACATCCCTATACTCCTCTTAGAAGCCTTAACTTAGGCAGAAGGCACTTCAAGAGTCCTTTTTTGGTTCAAACAAAAGGGAGTTACCCAAATTAAAGGTAACAATTTCTCTTAGCTTCTTTTATTTTATTTTACTTCTCCAACCCCTAAAATCATCTTATTATTTTATTTTGTAACAAAAAAAGTATCCAAAATATATTAGGATATTTTTATGAAAATTATTCGAACTAAACTTACACATACCTTCATTTAATGGGTGAAGAACATAATGTTTATGTGGATGCCAACCAAACGCCTCACGAAACGATGATTGTTCAATTATCTCCTACCACCTCTCATGGTGGACATTATGATGGAACTATAATTAAATATGATATTAATGATATTTATTTTATATATAAGCTTCTGTAATTCCATTTTATAGCATACCATTATTCGTTTCATGTTGTATATATATACGATAATTTTATTTGAGGAAGTGCGGACTACCACCCCTCAAAGTGATATGACTCGTTCATATCCATTCAAGAATAATTATCGTTTGATGATTAAAATTTATGTTTAAATACTTGATATCATTTTTTATATTAATAAGATACAACTTATCCATAACAAACACGACTTACGTAATGAATCATATAAAGGAAAACAAATCAGTTAATACCCGAAACGACGATAATACTAAAATATTATTAACAAAGCAATATTAAAAGATCATATATGATATCATATTTATGTATATTATTCTTTTGTAATTTAATAAAAATTATTTAACTATTATACAGGAGGTTAAACTACACTCTGTCAAGGAAAAGTACAATGTAAGAGTTTATTTCGCATTCTCTTCATTATCTGAGTATGTTTATACGTAATTATCTACTGGGACCTCTTTATCTTCCACGTCCATATTTCTCAAAAATGTATTTCAAAAAATTATTACTATTTTACAAACTATGGGTTAAAGTAATTTATACCCTTTTTGACTTTTTATATGAATTGTATAAAGGAATCTTCCCATTCGTTTTCCAAATAAGGTCTTTTTTAACCTTTTCGACAGAATGAAGGTAAGAATGTATTTTTTAACTTATACGAAGGGTGCAACTATTTTCCACCGTTATAAAATCATCAAATCTTCCTTTACAAGATTATAAGAATATTTTCAATGTAAATGTTTTATTTTATAATTACGTGACTTTTAAATGATTTCAAAATGAATATTTTAAGAATTTGTGAAAGGTACTCTTTATCAAGATCAGAATTTTAAATGTTTTAAAGATTTATCTTTATAAATATTTTTAATTAATGTCCATGTTTTCAAAATGATTTTAAGGATTTATTTAACGGGAAATGAATGTTTTGAAATTATATTTCTTTCCAAAAGTTTCAATGTGGTATGGGACACTTTGATTCAAAAATATCTTTTAAATTACATACTTTATAAATGTGTGACTTTTCAATGATTTAAAAAAAAGAGATATTTCACTCAAATAGTTTTGATTTCATCTATGTCAATATCCTTTGATGGATTTTCAGATTATTTGAAGTTTATTTATTATGATACAAAACTTCCATACTTTATTGAAGGTTTTGTGATATGTTTGACTGTGGATGTGTTATTTTTATACCATTCATGGTTTATGGAGAAGGTAGTGACATTTCGTATGCTAGTTTTAATACGAATGTTTATGTTATGTTTAAACCTATTCATATGTGGAATGAATTGGACTTAGTAAGTGGCTGGTGGATCCCACTATAGTTCCCCGATGCATCAGAAGGTCTCATGAGACAAACTAGTGTCTTGGCACGAGGCCTTGACAAAATCTTATTTGTAGTCTTGGCACGAGGCCTTGACTACGTGGTTATGATAGTCTGGAATTATGCATTCCATCATTATGAAAGGGGTTATTGATATTTCATGTGATTATTCAATTAGTAGAATATCCAAGTGAATAAGTAAATGACATTATTTTATTTTATTTCTGCAATATTATGATGAAGTTCATGTTTAAAAGGCTTTTGTTTTAGTTATACATTTCCTTAAATGTTTATGCTTGTTTATGAAAGTTTCCGCTATATTGTTATCCTTATTGGGAATTTGATATCACCCCTTTCTATGTTTTATTTTTCCTAGGATGTGAAGAAGTATTTTATGAATGACCTACTGGGACAGTATAAGGGGATTTGAGTGTGGAGAGAAGATGTTGTTGTAGTTTTCACTTTATTATGTAATGTAAACTTCATGAATGTATCTAGTTCTTCCAAGGATACTAAACTAATCGGTCTTTCGAGACTTGATCTTTTGTGATCATGCCAATGTTATGTAATAATGCACCGACTCTAGGTACCTAGGGTCGAGGCGTTATAGTTGGTATCAGAGGAAGTTAAGTACAGACCTTGGAAACTAGATTTAGATAAACTCTGATTAGAGCATATAGACCTCACATGGACTTTGAGGATTAGTATAGAAGAACTTCCTAGAATTTTGGTATTTTAGAGATTTTGTGAGTTTTATGAGAAATACATCCCTGTCTAGATACAAGAAGGTAGAGGCAGATCTGGCACAGATGTACCTAGGGGTAAAACCTGAAAACACCGCTTTGAGTTAGACTCGAACTAGAACTGGTACACGACAACGGGCCTTTTTGCACTCTTGGTTACAACACTCTCAGGGGATATTCTTTAGATAATTATCATTTTCTTTAAAAATCATTATGAAGGATTTATGAGTATATAATTCCCCAATGAAAACATCTTTATGATTATGGATTATATCCATAAACCATTAAATTTACGTTAGGTATTTTACAGGTTTGGAATTTTTCATTGCAATTCATAAACTGACCTAGTTTACGCTGGTGTATAGAAATGGTGCCCAATAGAAGGAATGTGAACTCCAGTAATACGTATGATCCAAAGAGTAAGAAGGATCATATATTTCACACTATTAAGCCAACATGTATAAGGGAAATAGTCTCCCATGTATTCTCGCCATATGAATAAATAATATCATGTGTTAATAAGTTAAGAAAACAATTATCTGAGTCCTATGGATTTGAAGGGAAGTAAGAGAAGAAAAGGATGGAAGAGATAAAGATGGATAAAGGGCAGAGGGAAAATAAGAATTTTCCCATATGCGATAACTGTGGAAATAAACACCCTGGAACTTTCCTGAAGGGAATGGGATTTTGTTATAAGTGTGGAGAAAAAGGACATCATGTACGTGAATGCAAGGGTAAGAAAAAGGTTTCAAATGTACAATGATTCATCTTCAAGGAGTTGGGACACTACACGAACCAATGTCCAAATCATTTGAGTATGCACCAAATGATGCTATTGGATAATAATCAAGTTATGATACTACCACAGATGAGGTGGAATGATTATATTTCTTATGTTGTTATTAGAGAATAATGTCATTTGAGTGTTGTATCAACAATGTACTTGTTATAACAACTATGGAGTATATAAGGATTGTACTGCAGTACTATTTCATTAAGGACTTGAGACTATGTGGAAAAAAGAAAAGTGACTCAATAGAAGGTTAAATTTTTGAAAAATATATGGTTGAGAGAAAGATAAACCATAATATGGTTATGATACCAAGGTAGGTATTTTGGAATAATACATTATTGATTTAGATAAATTATATTGGATATTCTTGACTACCTTGAAACTGATTAATGACATGTATATTCAATCATTGTTGGAGTTTACAAAATTTTTGGATAGAAGGATTATATCCAGTATTCTATTAGTATTAAGGGATCATGAATGTAATCAATAAGGTTTTATGGTATTCCAGGATGTTGTAGTGTTTTAAAAGAATACATGATGAATGTGTTCACATGCTATTACGTGGAAAGAAGGATCTTCATTGTGTTTACCTACCTTATAAGTTTTGGACTGTGAGTTTGGATAGAATTATTTTGGATAAGTCTACTTTGAGATTATTTTTGGATTTCCATAAAAAGGAAAACTCTGAGGTCGGGTGGCAACCCGTCATGTCTGGCAAGGCCGCAAGACTTGAACCCACAACCGAAGGGCGACAAGGGTGTATCACCTACCACTGACCCACGTGATGTCTTGGATTGAATAATGTAGTTTTTTAATGGTTCTACTATATGAATTATAAAATCATTTTTTTGAACCCTATATGAATAGGATAAATACAATATTATTTTTAAGTTATATTATCTTTTAGAGTGAAAGATGAGTTTTTGGTAGAAATTTGTTAAAGGATGAGACTCTACTTTTCAAGTATATTTTTTTCTTCTTCTCTTATTCAATGAAGAAATTAATTCTTATACTTTAGTGAAGGGATCTTAAAACAAAAAATGTGTTATCCTAATACCATTTTTTTTATTGAACCGATGGTATTTTAAATTATCATAGATTGATGAATTTAAGGCCCTTAATTTTATACTTGTTTGTGATTGATGACCTCAATCACTACCTAAAAATATTTACGTTTTTCCTCCAATTATATTTCTCTAATTTCCTACAATGTTCTCCTAATCGAGATCATAATTTGGTGGTGACCCTTTCACTTCCATTTTCCTCTTATTAAGACTAAATTTTATTAACCTAATTTCCAATGTGGGTTTTCCCAAAGGTATTTTCTATTTTCAACCTTTTATTTTCAAAAAATAATTTTAAATTGTGAGGACTCAATTTATTGTAGGAGGGAAGAATGTAACACCCCAAGAATTCATAGTACATTATTCAATAACTTGCACTACACGCAAGACCGAGTTCTAGCGCACCATGACTTACCAAACAAGCCGTTAAAAAGCGGTTATGAATAGTATTAAATGAATTTTTAACTTTATATAATCCTAATAATTTTAGAATCCATATTATGAGTTTCTTGGACATAATGTAAGAACAAATAAATTTTTTTAGATAAAAGAAGTATTTTTCAAAAATTGAAATTTTACCGCCTTTTAATGGAGAAGCCTTTTTAAATCCAATATATGAAACTATTATATATTCAATTTGACAAAATAAACTTCTTCTTTAGAATCAGGACACAATAATTTAGTTTCAATAAATTTTTGGTGTTTTTCTAATAACTTTCATATTTGGGTGAATAGTTAAAAATAATATATTTTAACTGAAAACAACTTTTTCAATCAAAATAATTTATATTGTTAAATTAAAAATTTTAATGGTATGGAAGAATAAATAGATTATATTATTACCATTTAATCAAATGATGGCCACTGTAAGTAATTTCACTTTGAAATTGGAAATAAACAAGTGTCAAACTTTTGATTGTTATTATTTCTTAAAAATATGCCTTTTGGTTTTGACAGTGGGAATTAATTTTAAATTTAATAAATGAAACTTCTTTGTTTTGAACTTGGTAAAATAGACTTAATTATTGAATTCAGAAAATCAAAATTAGCTTAGGGTAAATTTTGGGTATTTTTCTGAAGACATTTAATTTTTGATTAATAGTAAAAAAAACTAAGTTATAGTTTACAACCGAATTTTTATTTAAATAATTATTTATTTTATTTAAATTAATTTTATGTCAAAATATATAAATACTACCTATATAAGTTCAATGTAATTCATTATATTCAGTTTATAAAAATTTTAGATATATAAAAATTTGATTGATCTTTTCACCGTCTTTTACCCACCTCCTAGGAGAATTTCCAAATTCACATTAAACAGAATATTACCACTTCAGTGAGTGGAATTTAGAAAATCCAATAGACACAATTAATATCAAGGAGTAAAATATGGTTCAATAAGATAAAATTAATTTTTGGTGAATTGTAACTTTTGAATTTTATTTACCTCGGTTAAAGGTATATAGGGTAATTAAAGATAAAAAGTATACTATAATAATAAAAAATTACCTTTACACTTGTCCTAACCTTATTGGATGAGTCATGTCTGACCATGGGAATATTTGGGTCGATTTTGGGACCCCATGGAGCCACTTGAGAGTGATAATGACTCTTTAGATTAATTAATTTAAAGTAAAGACAAAAATGACACAAACAAATATCTTTTAGTAAATGAATTTTTAAATGGGGTTATATAAGTTATATTTTCGACTATAAATATTCATTGGAACGATAAAAATATTTCCTACATCATGGTATTTTTTTTATAATTTTTAGACATCATATAAATTAAGTTACTTATGACATAATGATGATGCAGTAATTACCTTATTAATGAAATATTAAAATAATTGATATTATAAATAACCAAATAAATATAATTTTAGACTTTTAATGAATTAAACGAATTATATTGGTTAATATGACATTTTAGTATTTATTAAATAAATTTGGTTCATATTAATAAAGTTATTAAGACGTTAACAAAAATTAATTATTAAATACTGCCAAAATTGACATAAAGGAGTTTTTAAAACAAATATTATATTATTAATTGATATTATATTCCTAAAAATCTAAGGTTCGGCCAAAAGACTTATATAATGATAGGTGTATCATTAATGGACCACTTGGGGGTCTCTTGGATGTTTATAGTAAGTTTATTAACTATATAATATCAAAATACAAAGTGACAAGGTAAATGTCAAACTAATTAACTAAGAGTTTAAACTAAAAGATAAGGTTAATATAATGACACAAAGCTCTCTAAAATCTATTGGTTGAAATTATTTCGACCCATCCCCACATTATACTTTGAATAGTACACTTTGGAGCCATTAGAAACCGAATATGAATTTATTATAAAATAATACTTTAAGTTTTTCTTAAAGAGCCCCTCCCCCCTTATAAAACGACACCACTTCTAACCAATTCCTCACACTTCTCAAGCCTTTTTTCTCACCCAAACTCTACCCAATTAATCTCCATACATCCCTGTACTCCTCTTAGAAGCCTTACCTTAGGAATAAGGCACTTCAAGAGTTCTTTTTTGGTTCAAACCAAAGGGAGTTACACAAATTAAAGGTAACAATTTCTCTTAGCTTCTTTTCTTTTATTTTACTTCTCTAACCCCTAAACTCTTATTATTATTTTCTTTTGTAACAAAAACTGTATACTAAATATACTAGGATATTGTTATAAGAAGTATTCGAACTACACTTACACACACCTCCATCTAATGGGTGAAGAATATAATGTTTTTGTGGATGGAAACCAAACACCTCACTAAACGATGATTGTTCAATTATCTCCTACCACCTATCACGGTGGAAATTATGATGGCACTATAATTAAATATGATATTAATGATATTTATTTTATATATAAGAATTTGTAATTCCATTTTATTTCATACCATTATTTTTTTCATGTTGTATATATATATGATAATTTTATTTGAGGAAGTGCGGGCTACCGCCCCCTCAAAGTTATATGACTCGTTCATACCATACATGGAACATATAAAAGATGGTGATAATGAAATTAAATAATGAATATAATATATTATATTATACTGTAAAAATAATATAACTATGTATCACTTGGTTTTGATTCCTTTTAAAATGAAAAATTAAATGGAAGTAGTGTTCGTGCGTACGTACAGATTATCGTCTCCACGAACGCGATGAGATTCATTTCCCCATCATATCCATTCAAGAATAATCCTCGTTTGATGATTAAAAGTAATTTTTAAAGACTTGATATAATTCTGGATATTAATAAGATACAACCTATCCATAAGAAACACGACTTATGTAACGAATCATATAAAGGAAAACGAATCAGTTAACACCAGAAACGACGATAATACTAAAATATTATTAACAAAGCAATATTAAAAGATCATATATGATATCATATTTATGTATATGATTTTTGTATAATTTAATAAAAATTATTTAAATATTATAAAGGAGGTTAAACTACACTCTATCAAAGAAAAATTACAAGGTACGAGTTTATTTCACAATCACTTCATTATCCGAGGTTGTTTATACGTAATTATCTACTGGGACCTCTTTATCATCCACATCCATATTTCATAAAAATGTATTTAAAATCATTCTTACTATTTTATACACTATGGGTTAAAGTCATTTATACCCTTTTTTTCTTTTTATAAGAATTTTATAAAGGAATCTTTCTGTCGTTTTCCAAACAAGGTCCTTTTTAACCTTTTCGGCAGAATAAAGGTAAGAATTTATTTTTTAACTTATACGGAGAGTGGAGCTATTTTCCACTGTTATAAAATCTTCAAAGCTTCCCTTACAAGATTATAAAAATATTTTCAAAGTAAATGTTTTATTTTATAATTATGTGACTTTTAAATGATTTCAAAATGAATAGTTTAAAATTTTGTGAAAGGTACTCTTTATCAAGATCAGAATTTTAAATGTTTTAAAGATTTATCTTTCTAAATATTTTTAATTAATTTCCATGATTTCAAAATTATTTTAAGAGTTTATTTATATGGACATGAATGTTTTGAAATGATATTTCTTTTCAAAAGTTTCAAATTGGTGTGGGACACTTTGATTCAAAAATCTCTTTTAAATTACATCCTTTATAAATGTGTGACTTTTCAATGACTTCAAAAAAAGAGATATTTCTCTCAAATAGTTTTGATTTCATCTTTGTCAACATCCTTTGTTGGATTTTAAGCTTATTAGAAGTTGATTTATTATGATACAAAACTTCTATACTGTATTGAAGGTTTTGTGATATGTTTGACTGTGGATGTATTATTTTTTTACCATTCATGATTTATGGGGAAAGTAGTGACATTTAATATGAAAGTTTTAATACGAATGTTTATGTTATGTTTAAACATGTTCAAATGAGGAATGAATTGGACTCAGTAAGTGACGGGTGGATCCCACTATAGCTCCTCGATGCATCGGTAGGTCTCGTGAGACGAACTAGTGTCTTGACATGAGACCTGGAAAAAATATTATTTGTAGTCTTGGCACGAGGCCTTGGCTACGTGGTTATGATAGTCTGACATTATGCATTCAATCATTATGAAAGTGGTTATTGATATTTCATGTGATTATTTGATTATTATAATATCAATGTGAATAAGTAAATGACATTATTTCATTTTATTTCCGTCATATTATGCAGAGGTTCAAGTTTAAAAGGCTTTTGTGTTAGTTATACATTGCCTTAAATGTTTATACTTATTTATGAAAGTTTCCGCTATATTGTTATCCTTACTAGGCATTTGATCTCACCCCTTTCTATGTTTTATTTTTCCCAGGATGTTAAGAAGTATTTTATGAATGACCTGCTGGGATAGTATAAGGGGATTTGAGTGTGGAGACATGATGTTGTTGTAGTTTTCACTTTATTATGTAATGTAAACTTCATGAATGTATCTAGTTTTTACAAGGCTACTAAACTAATCTGTATTTTGAGACTTGATATTTTATGATCATGCCAATGTTATGTAATAATTCACAAACTCTGGGTAACTGAGGTCGGGGTGTTTTAGTTGGTATGATCATAGGGTTTTGATAACATTATAGAATATGATTTTTATCATGTGTGGTAAAATTAAGATTCATGGATATTATCATGGGTATATAAGTTTATGGTTGATTTTATGCTTAATTGAGAAAATTATTTTTTAAGTATATATTTGATTACACATTAAGGTGATTTGAACATCTTACTGAGTTTTAGGAAGGATACTCTATTGATTTAATTTGGGCTGTTAGATATTGGGTTGACCTTTATGGTAGAAAAATGATTTAGATATAAGGTAATTTTTTAGAGATATTTATGTCCAAGCTAAGGATAACCTTTATGGTAAGTATCTAGTGTTTATTCTTATTATTTTAGTGAAATTCACTACATTATATGATTCTATGGTGATTCAAGTTATATTTGTTAATGAATATTTTTAGAAGTTTTATGGTTTATATTTTTATGGATTAATCAAAGTAAAAACTTAGGTGTTATTATTGAAGTATTGGAAATTAGGTTTTTACATCTTCAATTAAAGGTTTATTTGGGTATTATCTTATCATGTCCTAACCATTTATGAGTTAATAAATATGGGAATAATGGATTTTTATCCTTTTATATACCAGATTGTTAATTAGAAGTTTATTATAGTTCTATAAGATTTAAATATTCATACTTATCATTTGAAGGAAAAAAAATACAAAAAGGTGGAATCTGATTGAAACACACAAACAATGGATGAAATTTCATTTATATATTTTAAGAAAATTATGTAAGTATATTTCCTTGTTTTCTTATTCTAGATGGTAAATGAATTTATTAAATCTAGGAAATATGACTTTAAAAAAATCTTATCCTAATACCTTCATTTATAATGAATTTATGGTATTCTTAATTCCTTACTAATTTATGGTTTTTTTGTTATTAAATTTATCTTGATCATGTTATCTGTAACTATATATTATTCCTTAGATGTTATTCTTTCCCCACTATATCCATATTTTCATTTCCCACCAATGTTCTCCATATATTGGAACACAATTATGTTTTATTCTAGGTGACCATTATATTTCGATTTTCCATTTTTTAAAATTATTTTTTTATCATCTTTTTAATGATGGGGTTTTTTTGACAATGTAATTTTTGAATATTAAAAAGAATTATCCTTTAATGATCATGTATTTTATCTCCCTCTCCAAGGAATTGATATTTTTAAAATATTTTAAAACATTTTCATTAAGAAAAAGAAAAAATTGAGTGGAAAAAATTTATTTTAGGGGTTGTAATGTAACAATATGAACACTTTGTTTAAAATAATACAATGATTTATAGTTTTATTAACATTCAACACTGAGCATTAATAAAATTGTAATATACTATGAAAATATTATTATTTAAATGTGACTTTTATAACATAGCCACTAAATTGGAAGGTATGAATCATATATAATCAAATAATGAAAAATATATATAAATGTTTTATATAATGTATGTGTATTACTTAATTCACAATAAATAAGTACTCACTTATTTGTAAATCCATTTTATGCTTTAAGATTATGTTTTCTTCAAAAATAGTTTTTATTTCTTCTTATGTGAAAATATTATAATTTATTTTTAATACTGTTACAAATTTTGTTTTATAAAAATGTTTAATTTTTGAAATCTTCATGTCAAAATTATTTTATGGTTAAATGTTTAGGTTTTCCTGAAAAGATTAATTTTTTAGTGAATAGTCAAAAATATTAATTTTATATAAAACCATCTTTTCCATTCAAGTATATACAAAGTGAAATTTTTTTTAAATATATTTTAAAATTTAATATGTTAATTTTGATTAAAAATAATTAAATTAATGTAATTGGAATAAACATTATGAATAATTTTTATATAAATACATTTTTCTACCAAAAATATATTTTTTAAGAAAATAGTTTTTCATCCAAAATTTGTTGGTTTATTTTATAAGTAATTTATCCCAATTATATGTTTTGATTTTGATAAAATTAATTCCATATTTGGAATAAAAATTTATAAATTTTATAAATAAGTCAACTTTATTTTTTCCATTATGAATAGTAAATATGGTAAATACTTGTCTCCATAGTATGGGTAAATAGGGTAATTATGATTAAAAATAACATGACAAGGAGTTATATATATATATATAACCTACCATATTTATATTGGATGAGTTTATTTTGACTATCTGTATCCAATATTCAATGATATGGAAAATTGGTCTCATTTTTCTTTGATAATGACCTTAATATTATTTTAAGTAAAGAAAAAATCCAAAATGTCACACCCTTTTATTAATAACACTAATATTTTATCATAGGGATAAAAGGAGGTTATGTTCAGTTATAATTTTTTTAAAATACTATACAATTTCATCTATCAGGTTATCTTTTTTTTAATTTTAGTGATGGAATAATTATCTTAAATTCTTACGCAATGCCAACACAGTGTATGTGAAAGTAGTAGAAAAATAAAGTAAATGATTTCAAAAACATACGATGTAATATTTTTAGGTGAGTTATAACGTTATAGTTTTTTGGATATATATAATGTATTAATGATGTGTTAAAAGAGTATATTCAAACAAAATTATTATTTTTGATATTTTTTTAAATTCAAATTATGTGAATAATCTCGAAAATGACTTTAATGGTATTTTATGTCAGATAATATTTTATTAAATGATAAGAAATATCATATTTTTCCAATTTAATATGATATGGATCATAAATTCAATCATTATCCACCTATGAGTCACTTTTCCTTTTATAGTAACATTCTTGTCCCCTAAAAAGTAAAAGAACACTGATATCACGATAAATATCAAAATCATTAATGGGGGAGATGGTAAAACTAAGAGATAAGGGTTAAAAACATCACCTAAACTGTCTAAATTTTATTATATTAGATTATTTTTACTTATATACATTCTAGTTTATAAATATATAATTTTAGAATCACTTTAACTTGAAAATTAATTTATATTAATTTATTACTTTATGTAATTCCAAGGGTACCCTTATCCAATCTTATATATCGGAACCACATCTCATCTCTTCCTGAAAATTATTGGTCCATTTATATCAAAAAAACCTACAAAAACCTATTAATAACTTTCATATCTATATTTTATAGGTTTTGGTCTTCTTAAAAGACCACCTCTAGGATGCATTATAAGAGATCCAAAGGAGGTTCTTCAAAGAAGAGGTAATAATCTTGACCAATAAATATCATTTTAATTATTTTTCTACCTCCTTAAATTCAATCAAACCCATTCCAAAATAATAAAATTAGTTTCTACCATATACTTAGATGGAATTATGTTAATGTAATTGTCACATCTGTGGTTTTATTTTGTTGTATTTTCTCATTTATTTTTGGTCATATCTTTATTGTATGACATTCTGAGTAGTTTTTGAGGAAAATAGTTGTTTTTGGTCTAGAAAGGAGGTTGATCGTGACTAAAACATGGTTATTAGAAACCTTGATCCATCCTAGTGAAAATCATGAACCTTGGACAATGCAACTATCCAGGTTGCATGACCTAGATCATAGGTGTGTTGTCTAACCATGTGCCTATAAAAATGGAACTTTTGTGGAACATAGGGATAAACCCTCCCCCATACAACCATGATAACTCTTTTTATTTTGTATAGAGGAGTCATATGGTTAGTGCATAGTATGGAAGACCATTCTTCCAATCCATGCCACCTATCCTATCTTAAAAAATGTTGAATTTTCAACTTTCCCCTCTTGTATTTTAAGACCACAAACCCCTCTAATTCATCCCATTATAACTACCTAGTCCTAGGAGAACCTCCCCTTCCTCATTTCTCCCTTAGGTTTCAATATTTGAGTTGTTTTGGTGGGTATTTTTCATCAAATCATTAAGTAAGTCTCTAATTTCCTATTTTTTCATTCTTCTTGGTCTCTTCTCCTTTTTTATTGGGTTTTATTTCTCTAGTGGATAAGTTGACCTAATTTGGGTTCAATATCGATTATTTGGGTTAAATATTTATGGTCATGGTGTTTTATGTTCTTTTATAGTGTCTCTCCTTGGCATGGTTTTGGTTTTAACTAGTTTCAAGAAATTTCCAAGAAAGTGGTAGGTAGTTCAATTATTTGAAATTGTTTGATGATTTTGTTGTACTTAATATGGTTTCTAAATGGCTTATATGGATTGTGTGGAAAGTTAAAATAATGTTTTCACAGGGTTTTGGTGTGTCTATGGGTTAAATGATATTTTTTTCTATTAAAAATGGTTATCCTTCATGTGGGTTTATATCTTTGGATGTGTTTATGTGTAAGAGGTGGTTTATGTGAAATAGGGAATGAAACTGAGTATAAGGTAATCCTATATATCAATGTGGGAATACTAGCTCTAGTATGATCAATGAATTGGTAGGGTGAAGGCCCGATATATCTAAAAGGATTACATTACAACACTAACTAAACCAAAATGTGAATTGGATTGGTGGCTCAAGAAGTACCGTTGCATTTGGGAGATGGTTTTATCACTAATAATACAAGGATACTAGGAACTTTCAACCCTAGTGCCTTAGGGATTTTACATGGTGCTCATGCTACACTTTCCATTCAACTTGCTATCATATTTCATTATTCTTTTAATTTCAAAGAATTTTCTATTTTAAAATGTATATTTGTTTTTATTAAAAAGTATCATGATAATTTTTTATCTAATTTTAATGCATAAAATCTCCTTTGGTGGAATCGTACTGGGCACATTGGCTCACAACCTACACACACCATTGGCTGTATGAAGACCTTATTATGTTTAAACCACATAAAGGAAAGTCTTCCCATGGTGTTGATGGTGGATATATGTGATAGAGGTTCCTTATTTGGTAGGTGTTGGAGGAGGTGGCATGAGGTTGTTCATCCTCTTATTAGACTAAGGCGTGTCGTCTAGTTGGTCCCTCTCCCCATTTTAGTTGTTTTGGTTTTTTGTTGTAATTATAAATTTTATAGCTCATAGTGTAGTACTATCTTGTGGTTTGTCCTATTTTGATAATTTATTAAGATGTGATATATCATTCATGTGGACTATTTATGATGGATTATCATGGGTGATATCATTTCCAATGGCATTGGATATTTCCCAGGAACTAGTTTCCAACCAGTGGGGATCGGGAATGCCCTTCGGGACAAGCTACAGGCTGGGTCGGGTGTCGAGTTGGATGGAAGACCAGGTTAGTTTGTTAAAAATTTTATTAGAGAAGGTTTTTCCCTTTATTTGGGTCATATTATTTGGTAAGTATGGATAGATGAGAGATAAGACTAAGATGTCTTGAGGTTCTGGTTTCAAGTGGGTTGTCTAGCCAACACACATTATGACAGACCATAGGTCCCCATGGTATGTTTAAGATCTGGTTTGACTTATCTTCTAGGAGTGATGTATAGGCTATAGACTATACATGGCCATAGAGAAGGGGTGGACTATTTTTGACTTGTTACATTTATTGATATGGTCTTTTCTTGATTTACTGAAGTGTTTTCAAGTTGTTTCCCATGAAAAAATCTTCTGAACATTGTATTGATAGTTTCCTTGTGTTTTTTTGATTATTGTAGCTTCATGCCTCCTTGGATACATCCCATGAAACCATGAAAAGATGAAAAAGATAATTCTATCTCACCAGTTGATCATCGATTAGTAGAAGCTCTGGTTCATGCTATCAAGGAATTAGATCAGGGATAGGGATATGGTACTGCTCGTGATATGGAAGCCATAATAGGTCCAAAAAAGAAAAAAGGTTAGGAGTTCCTTATGAAAAAACCACCCATATTCTGGGGTATCATAGACCCTTAAGAAGCTAAGGATAAGATTAATAATATAGAGATGTTTTTTGAGTCTCTTGATACTCATGAGGTAGTTAAGGTGAAGTGTGATTTGTTCATGTTAGAAAGTCCCTGATTTAGGTGGTGGGATTTAGTGGTCCAGGATGGGAACCATGAACATATGGGTTGGAAAAAAATCAAAGTTGTCTTTAATGAGTTGTATTTCCTTAATACCTTATCTCTTTACAAGATCTTGGAGTTTCTGGATCTCTATCAGGGATGGTCAAACTGTGTTGGAATATGGAAACTGCTTTGCTAAATTGGTTTATTTAACTCCCTAGGTGGTTTCTAATAACCATTTAAAGGCTCACCATTTTGAGATGGGGTTGAAGCCATACACTCGATCACAAATCTCCTTGTTCAAGATGAAGATGTATGATGAGATATTGGACCAATTCCTAATGGTGGAGATTTATCACACCAGAATTTCTAGTTTTTCTAGGGTAGTTCCAGGAGTAAGGAAAGGAGGAAGTGGTTCATTGAAATGGAATAGAAAGAATGATGACTTTGATAAAAAGGGATTCGGTAGCTCAGACCACCCATCTCAATATTATTTGTCTGCATCCATTGGTGGTGGGTCAGTTGTGTGATACTGGTGCGTGAGGCCAGGGTTTGTTTGGTCAGCATGTCTTGTTCCACCTAGACCCTTCCATTAGTGTGAGAACTTGAGGAACTTGAACATGTTTTATAAGAGTGGTACTTATACTCAATGTGGTGCAGGTTCCTTAACCCACAGAAAATTACCAACCTAGTTAGGTGCATTAAGGGCTATTGGTTCTCAGACTATTGGGTTTGTTGGTAAGGATGGACCCTCTTATCGGAAGAGTTAGCTCAAGGCAGAGCTACAATTCAGAAATTGGTCACAAAAATTAGATGAGGTAAAGCACCTCTATTCATTGAATCAGACACTAGTTGAATTAGTTGTAGGACCTTCAATAGTTTGAGGTTCTATTTTTATTACATCATCTATAACTGTTGTTTTTTTTGACGTGAGTTCTTTTAATTTCTTTATTTTCAACCAACCTATGGAATTATTTCAATTTCCTAGTTATATTACTTCCTATGCGATAGAGTTGGTGATGTATCTTAGGAAGAAGAGGGAGCATTGTTTCAGTTGTCCATCCTATGATCTCACCATTTCAAGGGTCAAGATAGAATGGGAAGTCCTAGTTATGGAAATAAACATCCTTGACATGATCCTCCGCATTGAATGGATGCTGATTTTGAAGACACACATTGATTTTTATCATCGGTGAACGATATTAGTGGAACCTGAAGGGAGAAATCAAGTTTTCTAACATGAATGGGACCCTCGATCAAGGTTTTTTGGACCTCCACTTTCAGAGTTTGGAAATATCATTTTTAAAGTCTCTTATCTCATGTTGGAGGATGATGGTATAGGTTTAGAGGGTGGATTACCTCCAGTTTTATATGAGTTCCCATAGGAACTTTTTTTAATGATTTCTTAGGTTTTCATTTGGAGTAGGATGTGGAGTTCACAATTGATTTGGCATCAGTAACATAGTTGATATCTCTTACCTAGTACCATATGGCCCCCAATGAGTTGTGAGACATAAAGATATAGTTGGATGATTTGGAATCTAGAGGATTCATTCACCTGAGTGTCTAACATTGGGCCTCCCCTGTTCTGTTCTCTAAAAAGACCAATGGATCACTCTTATTGTGTATTGATAACCGAAATTTGAATAGGTTAACAATCAAGAAAAAATAACTCTCTCCCCACATTGATGACCTCTTTGATGATCTCCAAGGGGAAAGGTGGTTCTCCAAGATTGGTCTACACTCTGGATTTCATCAGGTCAGTGTTCGAGAGGAAAAAATTCCTAATACAGTCTTTCAAATCATGTATTGAAAAAATTTAGTATCTCATCATGGAATTCAGGTTGACAAATTCTCTAGAAGTTTTCATTCTTCTTTTGAACTGGGTATTCAATCATTACGTCAACACTTTTATTGTGTTGTTTGTTAATGAAATAATTATCTACTTTAGTACCAAGTCAAAGAATGAGGATCACATGAGGATTGTGCCAAGCACTCTTCAAGATCATTGTTTATATGTTAAGATCTCCATTTGTACTTTTTTGGATCAGGGGATAATGTTTCTAGGCTATGTGGTTTTGGAATGTGGGGGTTAAGTGGACCCTAATAAGATTGAAGTAGTGATTTCATGGGACAAGATGAAGAATGTGTTCGATATTTGGAAATTTTTTGTCCTATAAGGATATTATAGATGGTTTATTTGAGATTTCTCATGACATACTTCATCCATGAACACACTTACCTATAAAGGGGTAGGTTTTGAATGCATCCCAAAATGCTGAGATTTTTTTAGGAGCTTATGTAACATTTTACCAATGCCTCTTTTTTTATCGTAAAAGAATATGGTAAGGGATGTGTGGTCTTTTGTGATGCTTTAGTTACAGGTCTTGGGTCTGTATTTATGCAGGATGGTAATGTGGTGGCGTATAACTCTCTCCAACTCTGGCTTCATAAAAGAAACTAACCGACCCATGGCCTAGAATTAGTGGTAGTTATGTATACTATAAATACATGGAGTTAATACCTTTTTGGGTAGAAATTTGTTGTTGAATTAGACTATAAGTGTTTGGACTACATTTTCTCTTAGAAATATTTGAATCTTAGGTAGTTCTAAGGGGTTGATTGTCTTTTGGGGTTCGAATTTGATATTTTCTATACCCAGAGTAAAAATAATTTGGTAGTAGATGACCAAAGAAAAAATATACTAGTGCAAGTCTTAAAAGAGTCTAGTGGTGAATAGAATCTGATAGGGTTTTTCACCTAGATTCATTTGGAAACCAAGGAGAATAATGGAGGCACATTATTAGCTATCATATAGTTGATTACCTCCCTTATCGATCTAATTTAGGAGGAATATCCCAGGGATGAGCAATGACAACATTATATGTTGTTTATAAATGGTGGGGAGGTACCCATCAGATGATCAATTTCTTCTGTAGGAGTTCTTTGATTCAAGGGACATTTCGTGGCACTGTTGTCTTTATAGAAGGTGGTGATGTAAGACAACCTTCAGTCTTAGTGGGTCATTTATCCCAAGACCACCAAGTCATTTTAATACGCGCATCACTAGTTCTGGTATCCAGGTATGAGGGGTGATATAACTAACATTGTATCTAGATTATATACTTGTAAATAGGTTAATGCCAAGCACTAGAGGCCCCTAGTTTTACTTTAACTACTCCCAATTCCTACCTGGAAGTGGGATGAGGTCTGCATGGACGTCATCATTGGCTTACCTCGTACACCCCATGTGAGAACCTCCACATGGGTGGTTACCAACCATATAACCAAATCAACCCATTTCATTCCAATAAAGGACTTGACATTGGTTGTACATTTAGAAGATAGTGAGGCTTTATGATGTTACATTAGTTATAATTTCAGAAAGTGACCCCCATTTTACATCTAGATTTTTGGAAGGCATTCAAAAGGCAATGGGGTAACATGTTAAACTCAGTACGACATACCATCCCCAAATGGATGATCAGATAGAGTTGACAAACCCTATTTTAGAAGACATTCTCCATGAATGTGAGTTGGATTTTAGAGTCTCATGGGATGGAAATTTAGTATTGGTCAAATTTTCATATAACAATAGCGACCAATCCTTAATTAAAATGGCACCCTTTGAGGCACTCTATGGACAATTGTGTTAGTTTCAATTATATTGGATTGAAGTGGGTAAGAATTATCTACTGGTAAAAAGCCTGGTGCAAGAGACATATGACAAGATTCATTTGATCAAGCATCAGTTATTGATGTAATAAACTCTCTATATGTCTTATGTTGACTAGAGGTTCCAAGCCTTAGAGTTTTCAATTAATTATTGGGTATTTCTAAAGGTTCCCCCACACTTGGGTGACCATTTTCTTGGTAATAAAGGGAAGCTAACACCAAGGTATGTTGAACATTTTGATATTATTGAGAGAATTGATTAGGTATAATACCAGTTATCTTTTCCACCCTAGTTGATTTCTATCCATGATGTGTTCCATGTCTTGAAATTGAATAAGTATAATCCGGAACCATATCACATGGGGAATTGGGAAGAATTCGAGCTAGAATATGATTTGCTTGTGTTTGAGAAACCGGTATGGATTTTAGAATATCAAGAGAAATTGCTTCAGGGGAAATACACACCATTGATTTGGATCATTCTTCGTCATGGAAATGATGAAAATGAGACAAGGAAGAGAATGTATTGGGTGGAATGTAGTATCCACATTTTTTCTCTGATCAGACTTCAGTTTGAATTTCTGATAGTGTAATGTTTTCATGGTGGGGAGAATCGTAACCTACATGGTTTCATTTTGAGGTATTTTATTTAATTTTTTTGGTATTATATTTATTGAATGACTTTACTAAGAGTTTTTTTAGGAAAATAGTGGTTTTGGGTCAAACAATAGGTGGAATATGATTAATAGGTACTGTCCGCCCCCAATGGTGGCATTGTCCAGGTCACACAACCTAGCGCACAGTCATGTAATCTAACCATGCACCTGGGATAGTCAAACTGTTTGAGGTGTATGGATAGGGTCATGAGAATGAACCCTCACCCATACAACCATATGACCTATTTTTCTCTTGTATATAGGAGCCACATAATTGGCACATAGTCTGGCAGACCCTGTGTCCAAACCATGAGGCCTACCTGATCTTTAAAAATGTAGAATTTCTAACTTTTCCCTCTTCGATTTTATGACAATAATCCCCTCTAATTCACCCCACTCAGAATCTATACCCATAGGCATGCCTCCCCCTTCCACATTTCTCCATTGGGATTCAATATTTGGGTAGGTTTGGTGGGGATTCATTAATAAATCATCATGTAAGCCTATCATTTCCTCTTTTGTTCCTTTTTCTTGGTATCTTCTCCCTTATTTATTGGGGTTTCTTTATCCATAAGAACGTTTAACATAATATTGGTTTAATATTTATTATTTGGGTTAAATATTGGTGGTTATGATGTTCTTTTGACTTTATAGAATCTCTCCTTAGTTTGATTGGGGTTTTCAATACGTGTTAGGTAATTTCTAAGCAAGAGGTTGGTGGTTCCATGGTTTGATATTGTTTTAAAATTTTACTTTTCTTGCAATAGTTTCAAAATGGGTTCTATGAATTGTGTGCATGGTTCGAATCATGTTTTTAAAGGTTTTTGGTGTTCTTAAGGGTTAAATGATATTTTACCTACTAAAAATGGTTTCCCTTCATGCATGTTTCTATTGTTTGAAGTGTGTATGTGTAATAGGTGGTTTATGTGGTATTTTAAATGAAATTGAGTATAAGGAAATCCTAGGTATCTGGGTGGGATGACTGGTTCTAGTACGTGAAGCATTCCAGTAGGTCTAAGGCCATGTATCTACAACAAGATTACAATACAACATTAACTAAACACACATGTGATGGGGATTGGTTACTCAAGTGGGTTCTTTTCTTCCATGATATGGTTTACGCACTCAGAGTAAAAAGATCCTAGGACCCCACTAACACCAGTTCCTTTGGGGTTTCCCATTTTTCTCATTCTGTGCTTACTATTTATCTTGTTTTCTTATTTATTTATTCTTTTAATTTCAAATCATGTTTTATTTTAAATGTTATCTTTCTTTTTCTTAAAAACTAGCATGTTAATTGTCATATAATGTTAATACATGGAATATCCCTTTGTGGTATCCTATTGGGCATGTTGGATCACACCTTACATACACCCTAGGGTGTATGTATACCTTTTTATGTTTGACCCAAGTAAAGGAAAGTCTTTCTGTGGTGCCGATGGTGAGTCTATGTGATAGTTGTTCCACTTTTGTAAAGTGTTGGTAGAGGTGACAGGAGGTTGTTGATCCTCTTATTTCATGGAGGATTGTGGTCTAGTTATTCCCTCTCCCCATCTCAGTTATTTGGTTTTTTATTATAATTAAAATTTTTTCACTCACGTTGTAGTACTGTCTTGTAGTGTCCCATATTTTTTATTGATTATGATGTGGTGTATCATTCTTGTGGATGGTTTATAGTGGATTTTCATAGGAGAAATCATTCTCAAAGGTGTTTCATGATGCCCGAGCACTAGTTTCTTTCCCATGGGGATCAAGAATGCCCTTAGATCTATACCATGGTCTTAGTTAGATGTTGATTGTATGGAAACCTAACTTGGTTTGTGACAGGCCTAACCCTATTTATCTCTTTTCCCATCCCATGGGGTATGAAAACATCATTCACATGTATGTGTGGACTACAACATCCACGAAGCAATGTGTTTTGTTTTCCGTCACCACATCTCTTGTAAATTTATAATTTCATATTTAATATATATATATATATATATGTTATTAATGACATAATTATCATTATTTTAATATAATACATAATATATTTTCTTACTCTTCAATCTGTTGGAAAATGGTAACGTCATTCATGCATATGTATGGATTACCAGCTCCATAAAGTGAAATGATTCCTTTTTCATTAATGAAAATCATGGATATTTATAAAATTGTTTTTAATTCATGAAAATTATAATTATGTAATTAATATTTTCCTAAAGAAGATAGAACCACGAAATCTTTAACCATAGTCAACCTACTGAAGTTATTTTGTAATTATGAACCAAATATTCTCAAAACACCCAATGTGAACTTAACCGGTTATATAGTCAAAAATTTCATTAAAATAAATTAAATAAATGGTTAAATTACATTGTATTAAACATGGGAAATTTTATTAAACAATTAAATAATTAATATAAGTTTATTTTACATGTGTTAATGGAAATACATATCAAGTATGGACTTGAGGTAAGGGTTTTCTTAACTCAATTTACATTTATTAGGTTATAATTCTACTTCATTAAATATTTTATGTCATGATTATTTGTGAAATTACATTTTATTTTATTATGTTTTATTTCAACTTGTTTTTATGGTTTTAAAACTCTTACACATAATCACGGTATTGATTAGATTCCAGTATCATTATTACAATCTTTATAAGGTGTATATGATTCCTATACAAATATTATATCATGAATCAATATTTTATCATGAAATTTAAAGTCCCTTTATATTTATATCTTTCAGGAGATATTGATTCAAATTTTATTAAAGTTTCATGTGTTTTCTTGTTCTCAATATCAATTATTTGAGACATAATTCTTGTTACGCACCATGATTTATTTTATATGGAATACTTACTGACCCATTAATGTGTTTTAACTAATTATTTGATAGAAATTATGGGTTTTACATAATCATTTTATGTTCCTTCATTCATTAAATTTTTTATTCAATTATTCCCCAAGTTTCAAGGCTTTATCATCTCAAACTTAATTCTTTGAGAAATGTTTTGATTAGTGAACCTGTATTAATTTATATCATGTGTGCAATGGTTATTAGAATAAAACCTCATGAATATTTTTATACTGATGTTATTATATGTTCCTGCATATTTTCATTATTTCAAATGGTTTTTGGTTATAAAAGTTCATAAAGGGGTTTTCTTTAAAAATGTTTTTTAAAAAATTTAATGACTTTTAACCAAGTTCTTTCTCCATATTCTATATCTTATTTCATGAAATATATTTTTTAAACATAAATGATTTCCTAAATTTATTTTCCATTATCTTAGATGTTCTCTTAACTGTCTTTAAAAAAATTATTAATGTTTTTTATATAGATCACTTTTGAATCTCTTTACAAAATTATGAAAAGAATGTTTATTTTTAATGTTTATGACGTGAATAGATTTTCATAGAGTCATGAAATTTCTTAACATTTATGATTAATTTATATATTTTTATGATTATTTTCAAATAATCAATTTTTCCAAATATTTTGGAATTTCTTATCACATATTATCAAAAGAAAAGAATATTTGTCTTAGTTTTCAAAAAAATTTATTAAATTTTATTTAAAATGTTTTTTTATGGAAGTGTATTTTATTATTTTATTATACTTTAATGGAGATATGTTCCAATGATACCATAATAATTCATTATGTTTATTCTCTATGATTGTTTTGATGATATTATTATTTAACCCATTTATTTTCCATGGGTTAATCTAGATAAAAAGGAATGATGGTTGTTTTCAAGGGTTATATATTCAAAAGTGATTGTTTCGGAAGGTTTTGTTCATTATATGGTACATGGACATATATATGGATGATTGATAGGTAGATATGTTATAAACCAAGGAGGGGTGGGTCTGTAATAGATATCCTATTCATTATGTAAAGTGATAGAGTTATCTATTGTATGTTAATCCTAAGATATGATGGAGTTCGATATTTTATGTTACTCCAAAGAGATGATGAAGTTTAAAAAATATGGGTAGCACCTAAGAGACTATGGAGTAAACTATTGTACATTAATTCTATGATAATGTTGGAAGTATCCTATTTAGGTGATTCTATGATGAATTTTTTCTATTTTGAGATACCTACGTAGTTTTTCAATGCTTTTTATAAGTTATAACAGATAATTTTCTTTAGTATTATTTTCAAATGGTTCATTATTGTTGAATTATATGACTATTTTCTTATATTAAATTTTTATTCCATGTATGATGATTTACGATCCACATTTTAATGGGTATGAATTATCTTATTTTATGATCATTCACATTTATTATTTCATCATACCCTTATGATCATCTTATATCAATTGATGAAATTCAATTGTTAATGCTTATATTTACCTTTATAGAGTGTTAAAGCTCAAACAACTTATGTTTTCCATTTACCTAGGTTAAAAAGAATGATGTTAAATTAATTATATCTAAATAGGTTTAATTTCTGAATAATTTTATGGGATGCGATAAAGACGTATTGTGAAATAAGACAAGCTGGGCTATGTAGGAAAAAATTTCACTTAAAGACATGGGTAATATTATGCAAGAGATTATCCTAATTCTTTAAAAATATAAACCTAAAATTTCCTTGGGTATGTAAGTTATCAAGTATTTCTATTTGATGATGTTTGATTTGGTTGGATAAAATAGGGTCATGTTTATCAGTATCAAAGACATAAATGTAAAGATTATGTTTCTAGCACCAAATCTAGGAGTGTAAATATAGGGCCATTATAGTAAACCTAGTCCATTATGATTACAAGACTAGTGGATTGGTATTACTCCTAATTACCATAAACATTGTTATCTATTGTAATGAAATATGTTTATTGGAATTTGGATTAGACAATAAAAACTATTACATAATTATATTTTAAGAGACAATTGACATATAATATAATTTTATAAGAAAATTTATATGTCTTATTCCTATACAATACAACATTTAAATACAATACCAAATTATTATAAAATGAAACATTTTTTTGTTAGGACACATTACTAATTTATATAACCATGGATTTATTTAATATTTCAAATTTTACTCCAATATATATTTTATGGTTTCATGATAACTTGGTACGGATTAAAATCTAAGAACAACATTTTACTACTATGAAATATTTCTTCATAATTATTTCTTAATATTTTATGATTTTATTTAATTTTTCATGATGTTTTTCACTTAATCATGTATATTATTATTATATGAACTGTTAATAATTTATATATGTTCCGTTAAAAATTCATTACCCTAAATGAGCTTTCAAATCACTCCATTTTTAGGTTTCCCCATTTTCCTAGGTCATTATAGGTGATAAAGTGATTTTGAGCATACTATAATGGATTTTCTAAGAACAATATCATTTTGTTTTATAGTTTCATGATTTAATATGAAACTATATTAAAAAGACACAAAAAATTGATTTTATTAGTTAGTTGTATTTTATTTTCAGTGTAATATTTACTTTTTCTTTTCATGAGATAAAGAAGCCAATTTATTTGGCATTTAAACTCTCAAAATCATTACAATGTATAATATCATTTGATTTAGTTTATTTTCAAAATAAATTTCAATATCTATCATGTTTATAATTTAATTTTATTATTGTCCCAAAGGGTTATTTTTTATAGTATCTTTCCCATTTTCTTCTCATCACACACTTTTTATATGGTATTACTATGTAGAAGTAGTTATATCATATGAAACCATATTCATTACTTAATTTTTATTGATTTTTTATAGAAACTTTTAAATGTACATTTTATTTATTTCAATGATTTTATTTAAACCTTTTTAACCCACTAATCCATTATCCCTAGTAGATTACTCATAACCTTTTGCATATTACATAATCATATGAATATAATCCCTTGATTTATGCATAATTAGATAAAATATAATATATGCAATGATTTATGGAAATTAAATACCAAATAAATAATTTATTAGTCATCTCCTTTGTATTCCCTTTTCATCAAATATCTATGGAAAAAATACTCTATCATTTCCTTTCTATTATTATATCCCTTATTAAATCCCATTCCATTTGAATATTCATACCACCTTAAAGATGGTAGTTGAGGACACATTATTTCAAAGGGTAATTAATAGTATTTAGATGGTCACATGGACTCAATGATTTTACTTGGAACTGTCACATGTATACATTATTCTTACACATTCCCTAATAACGCCTCATGTTACTCCAATTCATTATAGACGTCCAATTAATTATGTAAAGTGATAGAGTTAACTATTGTATGTTAATACTAAGATATGATGGAGTTAGATATTTTATGTTACTCCAAAGAGATGATAAAGTTTACAGAATAAGAGTAGCACCTAAGAGATGATAGAGTAAACTATTGTACATTACTTCTAATATAATGTTGTAAGTATCCTATTTAGGCGATTCTATGATGAATGTTTGCTATTTTGAGATACCTACATATTTTTTCAATGATTTTTTATAAGTTATAGTAGATAATTTTATCTAGTATTATTTTCAAATGGTTCATTATTGTTGAATTATGTGACTATTTTCTTAGGATAAATTTTTATTCCATGTCTGATGATTTACAATCCAAATTTTTATGGGTACGAATTATCTTATTTTATGATCACTCACTTTGATTATTTCATTATACCCCTATGCTCATTTTATATCAACTGATGAAATTAAATTTTTAATTCTTATGTTTACCTTTATAGAGTGTTTAAGCTCAAACTACTTCTGTTTTACATTTACCTTGTTTAAAAGGAATGATGTTAAATGAATTATATATAAAATGGTATTATGTGAGAATAATGTTCTTGGATACAATAAAGACTTATTTTGAAATTAGACAACCTAATAAAAGTAGGAAAAAATTTCACTTAAATACATGGGTATTGTTATGTAAGAGATTACCCTAATTCTTTAAAAATATAAACCTAAAATGTCCATGGGTATGTAAGTAATCAAGTATTTTTATTTGATGATGTTTGTTTTGGTTGGATAAAATAGGGTCATGTTTATCAGTATCAAAGACATAAATGTAAATATTATGTTTCTAGCACCAAATCTAGGAATGTGAATATAGAGCCATTATAGTAAACCTAATCCATTATGATTACAGGACTAGTGGATTGGTATTACTCCTAATTACCATAAACATAGTTATCTATTTTAATGAAATATGTTTATGGGAATTGGGATTAGACAATAAAAACTATGACATAATGATATTTTATGAGATAATTGACATATAATATAATTTTATAGGAAAATTTATATGTTTTATTCCTATACAATACAAAATTTAAATACAATACCAAATTATTATAAAATGACACATTTTTATGTTATGAAACATTACTAATTTATATAACCATTGATTTATTTATTATTTCAAAATTTTACTCTAATATATATTTTATGGTTTCATGATAACCTGGTATGGATTAAAATCTAAGAACAACATTTTATTACTATGAAATATTTCCTCATAATTATTTTTTAATATTTTATGATTTGATTCAGTTATTCATGATGTTTTTCACTTAATCATGTATATTATTAGTATATGAACTATTGATAATTTATATATGTTCCATTAACAATTCATTACCCTAAATTAGCTTTCAACTCACTCCATATTTAGGTTTCCCCATTTTCCTAGGTCATTATAGGTGATTAAGTTATTTTGATCATACTATAATGAATTTTAGAATAACAATATCATTTTTTTTATAGTTTCATGATTTAATATGTAACTATATTAAAAAGACACAAAAAAATTATTTTATAAGTTAGTTGTATTTTATTTTCACTGTAATATTTATGTTTTCTTTTCATGAGATCCAGAATCCGATTTTTTTTTGGAATTTAACCTCTGAAAATCATTACAATGTATAATATCATTTGATTTAGTGTATTTTCAAAATAAATTTCAATATCTATCATGTTTATAATTCAATTTTATTATTGTCCAAAAGGGTTATTTTTTATAGTATATTTCCCATTTTCTTCTCATCATACACTTCTTATATGCTATTACTATGTATAAGTAGTTATATAATATGAAACCATATTCATTTCTTAATTTTTATTGATTTTTTATAGAAACTTTTAAATGTACATTTTATTTATTTCAATGATTATATTTAAACCTTTTTCCAACCCACTAATCCATTATCCCAAGTAGATTACTCATACACTTTTGCATAATACATAATCATATGAATATAATCTCATGATTTATGCATCATTAGATAAAATATAATATATACAATGATTTATGGAAATTAAATAGAAAATAAATAATTTATTAGTCATATCCTTTGTATTCCCTTTTCATCAATTATCTATGGAAAAAAATTCTCTATCATTTCAGTTCTAATAGTATATCCTTTAGTAAATCTCCTTAAATTTAAATATTTATGCCACCTTAAAGATGGTAGTTGAGGAAACGTTGTTTCAAAGGGTAATTAATATTATTTGGATGGTCAAATGGACTCAGTGCTTTTATTTAGAATTGTCACATGTATACTTTATTCTTCCACATTCCCTAATAACACCTCGTGTTTGGATTTCACTACAATTGTAATATATTTGGTTATTATATTGATTTTCCATCTACCTGAAAATTTCTTAACATGATCAAATACTCACTCACCACCTTGTGAAAGATATATAACATATTTACTCTAATTGGAGTGTATTGACCTATATAAATATTTCAATCAAATCATTAGTGAAAACAATTTGTAAACTTGTATATTCATTTCTACTAAATCAGTAAATACTTTAAATAAAATTACTCATTATTTAGTCACGTATTTTTATTATTGGTATAATTTAATTTCTATATCTGAATGTATTTTACACATCATGATTTTTTTATATAAAAATTTAAATTCAATAGGTTAATTGTAATATATTTTTGAAGGATTCATGATTAAATTTTTAGGCCCATGTAGCACAAACACAATGGTATATATATATATATATAACAGTATGGGATAGGTGGGACCATAATTATATGTCCATCATATAAATTAGTCAAATCATGATATCACACAATATGATTATGTCATAGAATAGGTGCAATTTTATTTTTCCATTTTCCTATAGAACCGAAGTAGTAATCCATTTCAATTATGTTATAGATAAGATGTAACTAGCCTTTCCAAATATGTTGTGGTCTAGATATAGGTATCCATTTACATTACATTCTGGATGAAACGTGGTTAATTTTTTATGTTATTTTATGAAGGTTTAGTTGAATAATAATTACATATGATATTATCTAATAATGTACATGTAATATTCAAATGTCATGAAATATTTTCTATATATTCGGTTGAATCCAAGACACATTGAGGTGTCTGTGAAGAAAGAATAAGATGATTATGAATAAATAAGGATTTTAATAAGTATTTCATTATATTATCACTCATAAATCACTTTATTATACTGATCTTTCCTCATGACATTCCTAACATAGATGTCTTTAAGTTAGGAATCCAACATATCAAGTACAATAGACCAAGCCAATAGAATGAGGATAACACCAAATGTTTTCACAATGTCATAAAACTATGATTTTATTTCAAATAAAATCAGGATATTATTTTATATTATTCAAAGTACCAAATATTATGATCATTCACAGGAATTCAAGATACTTTCTAAATTTGGCCAAATGAAGAAGTTGGTAGAACTTAGTGGAACTATGACTCCCAAACAAAGATAAGTTCTATTAATGTTTTAGTAAAATGGAGAGTTATACGAAGAATATCATATAAACATATACAAATATAAATATGTTAAGTGATAAAGTCTTAAAAATAGGTATTTATGAAAATTAATTGGATACATTCCATCATATAGTCTTTTAAAAATTCATTTGACCATGTACATGAGATGGAATTTTACAAATTCATCAGAAAAATAATAATAGACAATATTTTCAAAGTAATCAAATAGAGAAGTTGTTATGAAAGACTATAATTAAAGGGAGTTTTAATAAAACATAAATGTAAGTTACTCAAAGAACCCCAAACAGAGGGAACATGAATAGTTTACCAAGCGAATAAGTATGATGTTTATCGGATGGAGGATCTCCCATGATGTTTTAATGGATTAATGTTTTTGAAATTCTTTTACAAAGTTTTTATAAAGACATTATATGTGATGATGATGATCTAGATGTTCAAAAAAATAATAATGATGAATAATGTACAGTGATTCTATCTGAGATTTAAGAAAATTTTAAATAACATTAATTCTCACTTTTAAGGAAGGTTTCATGAAGATTATTGACTCCTATTAACTTAGACGATTGAATGCAATCAACTGAATAAAGCTTAATGGGTGTGTTCAAATTTTTAGTGGGAAACTTTAACATAAAGTTATTTATACTTCCTATATCTTAGGAAAAATAATTTTTATATAAAGGGGAGATAGTGAATTGAGAAAAGGATTTCCAATATAGTAACATCTAGTTGAAGTGTTGAAGAAGTGAGGTTTTGTGTTACCAAAATGGTTTTTCTAATCAATTAGAATTGGATAAAAATTTGAAAAAGTGATTAGAAAAAACATAGTTGATTATATGAATACGGTGTGAAAATACTATATAGAGTTCATAAAACTGGGGGTATTATATAGAGAAGTGATCCGGAGAATAATTTTGTACAAAATTCTAGGAAGAAGTTATTGCTCATAGTTATACAAGAAAGTATAGTGGAAGAAGAACATGTTGAAATTCAATTGTGTAGAAAGAAGTACAGTATAAATATAACAAATACTATTGGTAAATGTTATTTTATTATTAGAAACATAGTTTATCTTATTATCTATGTTAGTAGAACATGCATAGTCTATTGACTATAGTGATTTACAAGTGATGGATATTCCCTGCTTATTATAACCACTAAATGATAGTTTTCTATTGTATGTGTGGTCTTGCATTATTTCCAAACTATGCAAAAGACTTGATACTATTATTGAGTAGTGAACCGTGTAAATACTTATGTTCCTGTTGGTGTGCTAATTTTTTTTCTAGCAGAGTCAATTCTCACTAACTAGAGGAGAAGACTGTTCTTAAATAAATAAAACATAAAATTAATTGTTCAATGATTCACCCCCTTTTAGTGAAAACATAGGTCTTGAATATTCCTTTAAATTGGTATTAGAGTACATGTTCCCTTTATTTACTCAAGGTTGTCTGAATATTGAAGAAGAAAGTTTTCATGGATGTTTTGAACTCTTTCAATAGAAATTGTATTCCTATATTCGATGGAAAAACTATCATATCTAAAAGGACATAATGTTACCCAATATATTGTCTACTATCTATGAAGTTCTTGAGGATTATATAAATTACTTCAATACTCATACTATGTGTGTTCCTTTAATATAAAATGATAATAAGAAATTAAAAATTGTTGGAAAAGCCAAAAATGTTATAATTTTACCTCCCTGAAAGTGAATTTTGAAGGGATAAAGGAATTAGAAAAGATAATGAAATCTATGTCACACAACGACATCTAAAATCCAAATTATTTTGTTCTTTTATTCCTAATTTTTCTTTTACTCAAGTTTCAGGTTAATCCATTCAATTTGTTTTTCCATTTTGGGGATTTTGTGCAAGGTTTACAATTATCAAACGTAGTTTATATAACAATTTTAAAAGCAAAATTTTTGGATCAGTAACTTATTAGAGTCATTTTTCACAGTTGGAATATGATTTTTCCAATTGTGAAGCCGAACCGTGTGGTGCCCAATTTTTCTCTTGGGAGGGGTGCATGATTGGTGCATTATTTGGTGAATTGTACAACATAACAATGCACTCTTCCCATAATTTTAAATGTTCATGTTTTCTAAAAATTATCTCTCTGGAATAAAAATAAAAATGGGGAATTTTCCTCCCCATTAAAACATGGAATATGAGGGATCCTAGGGCTCTCCTCCTTCTTTCTTCCACCTCAATTCATTGATTATATTACATTTAATTCTAAGTGTTTTCATAAAGGTGTGGCCTCTAATCCTTTTAAAATTACCTCTTCGTCTTGTTTCCTCCCCCTTAATTCCCATGATTCATGTTGACTAAACTATAGGGAGTAATTTTGACCTAATGTGCTTAGGTTCATAATTTTAGGGTGTGCATATCATGTCTTGAGTCTTCCCTTCCCATTTTAAGAGGTTTTGTTCAATCTGCACTCATTTTGAGTTAGGTGGTTTTATGATTTCCCTTATTCTTCACATAACATATTTTATTGAGCTTTCCAATTTAATTTATGCTAAATTATATGTTGTAATAATAGTGTAGAAATAGATAGAAAATTATTTCCTAAAGCACATGAATTAATTATTTGTTTTAAAAGATGTTTAACGCATTCCATATATGTTTGATGAAATGAAAAATGGGTCTAAATTGTGTTATGATTATTTTAATTGATGAAATTAGTTTTAAAATTCTTTCATATTATTTTATTATTGTATACAATTATTTTTTTAGTTGAGTTCCTTGATTATTATAAAATTTTATTGGTCTACCATGTGAAAAACCTTGTTTTTGATAAATTGTTTTATTTATTATTATTGATTTCTTTCTTCTGGGATTCCCATGAACACATATATAAATATATTCATATAGTTAATAACCTATTTATGTATGTTCATGCATACATATACGAGTGTATGTGTATTTATTAAGGAGCTCAAGGAAAGGATCCTTTGGAAACTTTTCTCTCAAAATGGTCCTTGGTTCTTCAAAGTGGTTTTGAAAAATGGATTTTAAAAAGAGGTTTCTTAAAATAGTTCCTAGAACTATTTTTAACATTTCATGGGATTTTTAAAATGAATTTTTACTTATAAATTTGTTTCAATGGTTTGTTTAAATTTTTTTAAAGGCATGTTTGTAATTTTCATTATGTTTCTCTAATGGTTTGACTACAAATAGTTTTCAATATGTTTTTGAGAAATATTGTCCATGTTTTAAATACAAAGGCCTGTTGGAACCTTGAAATTTTCCTATGAACTATGGTAAACCCCCATGTAATCCCTCACATTAGAAGGGTGGTATCACATGGACATTGGTGGGAGGTGGGCTGAGCATTCTAGTTAACGTTTTTTGATCCATGCATGGGGTATTGTATATTTATTTTCTACCTCATATCTCAGTTATATTAACATCATGGGATCCTAGGTATTTTAGTGAGAGATGAGAGATGCTTCTATATATGTCTCGATTAGATAGACTAGATCCCCATGGTATAGAAGGGACATGCTGGGTTGTTCCACCAGTAAGGCTATTTGAGATAATCCAGGTTAGTTGTTTACATATGAACTTCATTGATAGTCCAAAAGATGGTTCCCAACCAAATATATCTAGGGTAACCTCGTATAATTTTTATGATTTTACCATGATTATACATCCTTTACTATTTTCTACTTAGGATACTAGATTACATCACTACCTATCAATTTTATGGTTCCCCTATGATGTATATTTACCTAGTTCTAGTTTTATGTTATGTACCTGCTTCTTATTTATTATTCTGTTATGGTTTTTTTGTTAGTATATATTTTATTTTATGTTATTATCTTTAGAGGATTCTATTTATGACAACGCTTATGGTTATTTTGGATTTATTTGGGTGTTGTTTCAAAAAGGTGTTTGTAGAGTTCATTTTTAAAGTGTTCACTTAAAAGGGTTTAAATGTTTTCTTTAAAATGTGCTTGGGTTTTAAATATATTTACTATTTATAATATAATTATTGGTTTTATTTAAAGTTAAAATTTATCTTTTACAATGTATTTAAAATTTTCATCGATGGTTTTTTTAAGGACTAGTGTTTTTGGATCAGGTTGAAATTCAAAAGAAATTTGAGTTTCCGAATTTTGTGGAAAGACTAAATTCTAAGATCAGATAATGAATGTAATATAAATTTTGGAACACATAAAGGTGTTTTTTTTCAAGGTATAATTCATGGGATGTTTCTTGAGTATTTGGATGAGTCTCAAGAGTATCAGAACCCGAAAACTCAGTTTTGGGAGAAGCAGACAAGGGTGAAAGATTGGCACATGGTTAGATATAATAGTGCGGCACAATTGTGAGGCCTGTTGTGTATCGGGACATGGTTTTATATAAAAATTTGTCCAATGGGATAAATCATGTGGAAATATCTATGAAATATAAGGGTGTATCACAGTTTGATATAACTATAAAAGAGGAGGCACACGACCGTGCAAAGATGTCTATAAAAAACTACAGAGTAGAGCATATGGGATGAGCATGATTTGAAAAAACATGCACCCAATCCACACCCTTAGTGCCACTTAGGTAGTGAAACTAAACTTTTTGTGTGTATTTTTCTAAACTGTGTAGCCAAATCATGTGGCTCATTAATGGGCTACAAATTAGGGATTTTCGGTCCATCCTATTTTTTATTTTCTCCGCTCTTTCTCCCCCCATCAATGTGTAATAGCCATCCTATGGGTTCACCCTTCTTCTCCTCTAAGAATGGATATATTATTCATCTAAAGTCTGAATATAGTTTCATTGGTTTAATTGGATAAACCAAAGTTAATATTAGATTAATATTCCTTTCTTTCTTTAGTTATCTCAAAATCTCCTGCACTATCCTCTTGTGGAATAATTTTCTCTATTTTTCAGGGCATTTATATATTTGTTTATTTTATCTCAAACTAGATTGAATAAAAGACCCATATTAGATGAGTGGAGAATCCTAATAATGAGATAGGTGGTCTCATTATTTTCCCTTAATGTCTATCATGTTTATAACATATGTCATTGTGTCGCATGATAAACATCCCATGAATTGCCTTCTAAATGTGACATTTAACATTTAAATAAATATTCCTAAATTAATAATGTATTTTTGTTTTTAAATTGTATCATTATATGGTTTCTATATTGAATATCCCCACCCCATTGGGTGTGTCACTCATATGCCTTTACCTTTATTCTTAGGATTGAAATCAAAACCACCTTCTGAGGTTTGTTGACTTACCTTCTCCGAGAATGAGATGCTAAATAGAATTTAGTGTATAATGAATGGTCTCAGTGTTTCCCCCTTAGCTTAAGATAATTAATTACATTATGCTAGAAAATTCCTTTTAGAGGAAATAACTAATTGAGATAGAATGAAATGTTAACGGTAAGGATCTACACTTGGGCCATATCAATTAATGAATGCATTGATCGACTTGTATCACTTAATAAATTGACAGTGGGATGGACCTTCCCATGGAATTCATAAATACTTATTTTTTTAATGACCTAAATTTTATACTTGAATTATGATATGGAATACTTATGGATATGGACTCTTCATTGTTTCATTTACATATTGTGATACTTTGGAATGACACCCATTGTAAACTGTGATACTTGAGCATGGAGCCACTTATATATTGCGATACTCGAGTATGGAGTGCCATATACATTGTGATACCCTAGCATGACATTCGTCACTTTATTTGATAACTGTTCATGGAGTCCGTTATATATTTTGATACTCATGCATGGCGTCCCTTATACAATGTGATACCTTGGTGTGGCATCCCTTACTTTTTATGATACTCAGGCATGATGTACCTTATACATTGTCATACATGAGAATGAATACACTTATAGATTGTGATACTCAGGCATGGAATCCGTTATATATTTTGATACTCAAACATGGTGTCCCTTATTTAAAATATGAGAATATTTTGATTTTTCCTAGATGCTTGAGTTATGCAACAGGACCTGGCTAGTTCAACAGATCAATATGAATGTATATATATGTTACTTTATATATTGTATATATATACACACACACAAACACACACAAACACATATATATGTATTTATGTATACCTATATACATAGTGACACATAATTATAGATATTTCAGCTTAATCTTAATTAGATATTATTGGTCGGGTGTCCTCTGGGGAACCTGAGTCTTACTTGGTTATATTAATTTGTTTATTGCCTTATTTGTTATACCTGCATAGTAATTTATTTGTAATATTAGGATGGATAAAAATAGAAACCCTTGGTGGTGGCCTACTCTCACCCCATGTTCGGGTCACCGATTGGTACCCAAATAGATTTTCTAGCTATAGGCTCAGGATATGGATTATGCTTGTGTTGTTACTCTTGATACGGGAGCCTATGAGCACAGGATTGAAATGGAGCTCAGGTTTCTCATGGAGATAGACCTTGGATATTTTATTATTTTTTTTGTATTTTTTATGTACCACCTTCTTCATGAGTGAAATATTGTAGTATAACATGGAAATTCATGGTTATATATTGGTTTTTTCCATTTTATTCATTTATTATTGAGTGTCAGTTATTATTATCTTCCACTACTCAGTTTTTATACTGCCTTTTCTATTTATAATCTCTAAAAACACTATGTGGCTCTTATTATGAAGGTATAGTCTCCATAACATACCACCAATAGATATTGAATTATATTTGACAGCTTGTGGCGTACAGGAATGCACGCTTGAGGCTATATGAACCACTGGCTCAGGCTAGCATTTTAGTTGATCCTAGGTCAGGATAATAAAAAGTGTCAACAAAGTTATATTTTTCATTTTATTTTACTATTTTGGTAATTGGTAAAAAAGATATTAGGAATGTGTAGGAATTTAGTAAATAGTCATGTCTAGGAGGGGTCAAACCATGTATAGGGAAAAGACCAAATGTCAAGGGATGGGAATGTTGATTGTGTTGTTTGTTGTTATAGTTAATTATCATTTCACCTTGAATAATCGGTTCACTTTTGATTCATTTTGATTTATGAGATTATGGAATTTTACCCATGGTCCAATATGGAGAGGAAGTATTTTTACATGAAACATTATAGTCACAAATAGATTCACATTCCATGCATATTCCATGCTATGTGGGTTTCATTGTTTGACATCCTAATAACATGTTGGATGTTACTTGTGTGTTTTAGTAGAATGCTTATCCATATACCATGTTTAAGTGATTATTTAGAATGATTTTATTATATACCATGCCTCTATGAGTCCCTATTATAGTTATTTATTACCTTATACCTTTTGAGAGAATGATTTGTTATAATTGTGTGATATGATCGATTATTAAAGTGTCAGTATCAACCAAAATTGTGTTTTCCCCATATAGATGGATGGAGGAACTGTAAATAACCAATCATTAGATGTTTTAACCATATATTATTGTCAGTATGGGTGGAAACATTTATGTTTGTGATTATATGTTTGACAATAATAAGTTATAATGTGTATGGGCCCTAATAAATTAATAAGAGTAACCCATCTAATGAAACCATTACAAACCAGATTCGTAGATACTAATATAAAATGTGAAAACCTAGTTCCATCTACATTCATGCTAATTGAAATCTACAAAGTCATGTATCTTTATAAACTGAGAATGGAGGTTCATCTAAGTGAACCATGGTATATACTAAATGTATAATTTTATAGGAAATTGGTTCTTTTATAAAGGCTGTTACCTGCATAATATGGGCATGATGACCTATATGAATAAATTCCTAAATGGATAAATAGACCCAAGTAGGAGTGTTGGGGCATTCTTCTTACGAGGTAAACCCATTAAGGGTGTTTTGAAATTTAATAATACGGTTTTTGTGGGTTTCACTTAACTAAACCCAGAATATCTTTATGAAACCCTCACATGTCACCTTTATTTTGATAAGATTTAGTGTTTAACCCCATGGAGGTATGTTTATATTAATGGGATGGTTATTTAAAGTGTGTACATCCCTTCATATGGGTTATATATAATTTTTTGGTGGATTATTACTGACGTAATCACCTTTAATTAATAATTTACTTTTATCTTCCTTTGATTTGTACTTATACAAGGTGTTAGTAAATTAAAATTCCAATTACAACTTGAAGAGTGATTTCCCCTATTTCTTGGTGTTTAATTTTTTGTTAACATAGCACAATTGTGAAAATCCATAACGATAATTAAATTGGATAAAATGATTTTATAAGCTAAATGGCCTAAAATTTTGATTGGATGATAGATAAATAAATAACTCTTGAAAGGAAGTTTAGTATAACTTTCCTATGTTTCCTTGTGGCATTAGATAAAAAAAGTACTATGTATATATTTTTTCAAGACTGGTAGATGTTCTTTAAAGCTATTCCCTTGATAATTTTTAAATAAATATCAATCAATTTAATGGAAAAAATGAAACCATAGTGAAGTTTTCTTAGTTTTGAACCTTGTGTAAGGGTAGTTTAATATCCTTCCCTAAGTTTTTCCTTAGAATGGGAATGTGAGCATTACCTGTAGGATTCTATAACTTTTATTTGGTTGAGATGAACCTAAATGATACAATATAATCCTAATGGCCTTTTTAGCCATGAAATTGTTATAGGATCGATGCATTATGCTTTAGTAAGGGAATACCCCAATATACATAGTTCCCTCAGATGTAATCTAACATCAAAAAAATGATTATGATGAGTTTTCTAAGATATGGTACAATTAAGGTGTTGATTTTCATGAGTAGGAAAAATAAGTTCTAAAAGATACCTGGGATATATGGGAGGTCAATTAATATTTTAACCATGTTTAAGGGTGTGAGTATCAAGTAATGCTCAATTTCAGTGGGTTGGACATGCCAAGGGCATGGTTGGCAACATAGTGGGTCATGTGACCCTTATTCCTATTTAGTAATGGATGTATAAATACGTCATCAGTCAGGTTAAAAATCATGTAGGGTTATGTTTCTATAAAAGTAAATATTTTTTAGGTCCATTAGATACTAGAATGAATAGGGCTGATAAGCCTATGAATAGTATCTAGTAACATGCTATTGTGTTAATGAAATACTGGGGTATTATGCATTGATACAAGCGGTACCTATTGAGTTGATAAATTGTACAGTGAACCATATGAGTTTTGTGGAAATCATTTAATCCTTGAGATATTATTTTTTGATCACAGGTCATAACTAAGGTATAGTGACCTAGGCATTAGAGGAAATTTGAATAATCTCAATTATTGAGATGATGTTGTGAATGGATCAGGTGTTGTAATTTTCTGGTCAGTGTGGTTTTGTTTTCTAAACCTGATATTAATGATGTTAAAGTGTGTGGCTTAAAATAGAATCACACATACATCTCAAATTAATCTTTTCTATGACCACCTTATTTACCGCCTTCTACTTTTAGCTGCAATCCAACCTTCCCAATAGGTTAGTTGAGAATTTACCTATAACATAATATTTATGGCCCTCTGGATTCTATCTCAACAAAGTTTTTCAGCCAGAAATTGGTGTAGGAACTTGGGTTTTTGTAAAAGGTAAAAATCCCTTTGTTTTTTGTTTAGATTATTTTTTACAGCCTAATATGAATACCCATTGAGATTATGGGGGTATAAATGGTATCTAGGGATTGTTCGAAGCTCGAAACTATGTTTTTTGGAATAATAGGATAGGTCGAACATTTATTTGAAACCATGTGGGGTAGGTATCATGGTTACTACCCACTGTGCGAGGCTGGAACGATTTGAGGGAACTGTGTGAATTGAGGTGCACACCTATACAGGCACCTTTAATTTTAGGCAGAGTCGAATCATATGGTTTGTTCATGGTTTAGAAAACCCTTAGAACTAACTTTGAAAGGTTCTCCTCCTTATAGTAGTGGGTGCACAGTTGTCATACGGTTTGGTCAACCGTGTGGCCAAACCATGCAACCCTATTTTTGGGTGAAATTGAAAGTTTTCCCTTAATGAATATTATAACTTTAAACCTAATTTATATTCTCCTCCATTCATAGAACATTCATCTTGAGAGCTCCTCTATGAAGCTATTTTATATATTTTGATCCCTCTCCTCAATCTAATCTCAGAATCAAGCATCATCAGTCTCATTGGATTAGCATCAGTGAGTAATCAATTCCTTTTATTTCATTCTTTATTCTTCTTGACATTCACATGGTTATTTAGGTGCAATCTCATTTGACCTATTTTCAGGTTTTTCATCCATTATTTATTTTTCTCCCAATGTAATTTGAATCAGGTGATGATAATAGACCAACACTATACTATTGACCTATAGTAGGTGGTATATACTTTCCTTATTTGGTTTATTGCTTTATAGAGCCATTTTTCATTGTTCCGCCCACCATACTTTTCGAAACAACCCCAAAATTGAATTTTTTTAACTGAATTAAATTAAATGGAATCTATTGGTGATGATATTTAGTTCATTTGTGATTATTTTGAGGATTTTTACCCAACCAAGGCCACCCATGGGTTGTAACCTATGCATTTTCAATTTTTTAAATCATCAGAGGGGTGTTTTTTAATGCTTTCCTAGTTAGAGGAATCATGTTATTCAAATAATTGAAATAATTTGATTAATGTGGAGATGTATTGACTCTTTTTCCATGTTTTGAAATGTTATTACTTAATTCAATTGATTAAATGGATTAGATGGAAATGTTGTATGAGTGGGTAAAATCATTGGTTTCACTTGAATTCGAATTGTGTTATGAGTGGGTATACTCATGGAGCATGAATTTGAATTGATGAATGGTTAATTGGACTCCATGTGTGTGCTATGACATGGGTCATGGAAATGGTATAGAATTACATGGACCTGTATTCTCTTTAGATTCAAATTCTGTGGGATGCCTCCAGCCTTGCTACCCCTAGGATCTGGTTTTTCTTGGGATCACAGTGGACATGGGCAGTATAGATGCTCCTTGGACCCCAACTCAAGCCTAACTAAGATTCCCTCAAGATACTCATGAGAATCAACAAGGATACCTTGGTCCACTATACATTGGATTCAGATTGCATGGTCTAAAACATTGATAATACAGAACGTCCATGGTAAATTTTATTTTTATGATTATACAGCTCGACTGTGGTATATATGAAACTTATGATTATCTGTCTTGACCATGGTTTTTATGAGATACAGATTATATGAAAAGGTTACTAGTGTTATGATATGGTGTGTATACATATAGGCTATGGTATTTACTTATATTTACTTTAATTCTTCCTTGTTATAAGAACATGACCCGTGTTTACAAGGATCATTGTTGGGATATTCAATATCATCTGTTTCATAGTACACATTCCACGTGCACTTAACTCTTTTTACTGCTTACCTATGATATATATATATATATATATCTATTTATTTCACTATGATTTATCTTTTTTATATAGAAAAAGAAGGATTTGTTATAGACCTTTGGGTGGTTACCTACTGGGATTGTATCTCATCTTGTTCGGGCCATCATTGGGTACCCATACAGACTTTTTTGATGTAGGTAGGGATTGGGGTAAGCACCCACATTTTGATGTTTGGCCATGTACCATGCTTAGGAGAAGGAGAGAATAGGACTGAGTCAAGGCTTGTGAAGCTAGCTAAAGACAATGTTTTTTGGTATTTTTGGTATTTTTCGTATTTTGTTACCTATATTGTGTTGATTCCATGTATTCCTATTTTAGCTATTTTTTAGAAACATGACATGTATCATCATATTTATTATATGAGATAATTCTAGAATTATTTATCTATTACTAATATTTATCTATTGTCTGACCGTTATACTAATTACACTATTGGATGTTCTATATATTCTTTTGTGTTACACTCTAGAAATGTGGGCACAGTGTCCCCACAGATAGAACCTAGGCCCTCGGTTCTAATTGGTAACCTTTGGCATTTAGGGGGATGAGCATGAGGCCATGTAGCCAACCAAGCACATGGCACTGTTGAGTGACATATGGGTTCAGGATATTTTAAAGTGGTATCAGAACACATTTTCTTTCCCTGGTTTATTATTTAGCAATAATAGATAGGTATAGGATGTAATATAAATTTGTTAATAAACTATGACTGGGCGTATCTAACCCACACACGTTACATCAAATAAAAATTTCTATTTTTGTGGATTCTGACTATTACAGTTGATTTGATTCCACTATTGGGTGATGTACTTGAATTGTGATGTTATAGTTGATATGATTATGGGTTCTATTGTGTTACAACCCAATGATATGATGTTATTCCATCTCATGCATCATTTGGGAACCTACTAGAATTCAAATGTCATTTATTATACCATGCCATATAGGATGTATTAATTGTTTTCATGATGTTTTGATAGGTGGTGTGATAGATATACCTACTGATGCGATAGACTTATGATAAGAAAATAGAGAAATATGATTGTTAAGAAGAGTGTCTACAAAAATCTAAGAAGTTTTTTCCCAATTAGGATAAAACTAACACCCTAAGAATACAATTGTAGTATGTTGAGTCACGGACCATGAGTCACATGGTCTAGAATGTGTTATGGTGTGGATTAGGTGGATTCCATATTTTGGTTCAGAAGGAGTATGGTCCCTTATGGACCAAAATTTGGTGAACCATTTGGTTTTAAAATTGAAAATGGAATGTGAAATGAAAATGAAATTCAAATGAAAAATTGAAATGATAAATAGAGAACTCAACCAAGACCCAAATTTTGAGCGGGAAAGAGGCAATGTATCTAGTGACTTTTGTGACTGTTTCTTTTATACAATCCTGGATTTAGGGAAATCCTATGTTGTATGACATAGTTATAGGAAGGCTTTTACTTTTCCAATGATTTTCATCTATGAACAATGATATCATTATTTTTTGAGGAATATTTCTGGAATTGTAGAGGCATAACACCACCACAACCTCCAATCATATGAATAGAGGGTGGATATGAATAAGATTCGGAGGTGGTGGGCCATAATCTACTAGTTGACACTCCTTTAATGCTTGTAGCAACACACATATTTTTTCCTGACACAAATTCTGAGGCACATCTCTCTGAGGGGTTTTATCGCTTTATGTAGAATTTTTAGGAAGCACCACAACCTGTCTTGTCTATGAATGAGAAGACACATGAATTCTAGAAGCTGTATCCTCCCACTTTTTCATGGGATGGAGGTCTATAGGCTACTGATTTTTGTATTGAGACTATTCTATTGATCTTTGAGAATATGTAGACACCTCCTAGGATGAGAGTGAAACTCATGAATTAAATGCTACGTGGATAAGAAAATATCTAGTGGGATGTTCTAAAATAGGATAACAGACTGTGAGATATAGTTTGGGAAGATTTCCAAGCAATGTTATATAATTATTTTTAACCCAGGATTTTGATTTCAGAGCATTCTAGTGAGTTTATGAATCTAGAGCAAGGTGATATGATGAATATAGAGTACTCGACATGCTTTACAGAGCTACATGATTTTGCTCCAAAATACTTCTCATATAATTTACTGAGGGATAAATGAATTGAATAATCTCTCTAAAAGTTTGTTCAGTATCAATTCAATGTATTCAGATTGACCTATATTATTGAAGTTATGAATTAGATGTTAATTACAGAGTGAGACCTGAAGGAATTTGGGGGCACAGAGGAGGGATGTGATGTCTGTCGACCTAGTGGTTCATCATCTTCGAGAAAGGAGTGTTGTTTTGAGGCTTCACATGAGATGAGGACCATCTGTGCCACTATTTATAGCAGTGTATTTTTCTATCATCAAATATGGAATATGGGGAAACATTACGAATTAGTGCGATCATGACCCTATCGAGTGTCATGATTGCAAAACAAGTTTCCACATGAAATGTTTCCACTGGACATTAACTCCAGTAGTGAGTGGTAGGGGGTAAGCTCCAATACCATTATTGGGAGTTGGTTTCAAAGCTTCACATTAAGAAGGGAGATAGAGAAATACCAGTCAATCAGGACAAGGTAGTGTTGGTCTTGGATGAGGTATCTAGACACCAGTTGTATTGAGAAAACATATTTGGCCTACTATGGGAAGTGAGGTTGTGTCACAGGACCATGGTTCAGGCTAGATATTTTTTGTACACCCTACCCCCAAGGAGCGGGGCACAAGACCATCTATGGTGAGAGTTACTATCTTAGTAGCCTCAACTCTCATATCTTCTCTTTTAGACATAGGTGCATCACATAGTTTCATATTTGTACCTGTTGTGGTGACCTTTGGGACAATATTTCAGTTTTATAAAGGTTTTATGATTATTGAAACTCTGCTAGGGATCATAATGGAGGATGTAATCCAATGTAGGGAGTCATCCCTTGAGGTTGGTGGGTGTCACTTTGTATGGATTTTTTCCTTGACATGACTAGGTTTTAAAGAATACTCAGGATAAACTAGATAGTTTCTTATCAATACTTTGTCGATTTATATCACTGTAGGATGAATTTCACATCACCAAATGAAAAATTATATATGCATAAGGGTGAATGAGATGTGTAGGAAAGCCGAGCAGGATCAGGGCATCGTGGACTGGGCTGAAAGACAACCCAAATTCCTAATTTATATCTGGATGATCATAGAGTTCATCAGGAAGACTTTCCTACAATGGTTTATCATTTTAGTAAATTTTTATTAAAATAATTCTCTATTTTACCTCTTAAGAGAGAGGTGGAGTTCTCCATCGATCTAGTTCCCAGAGCTTCATCAATATCTATTACACCCTATAGGATGGCTACGGTAGAGTTGAAGGAGTTGAAGAGGCACCTAAAGGGCTTGGAGTCAAAGGGGTTTATATGACCTAGTACTTATCCATGGTTTTCTCCTTTTCATTCTTCATTAAAGGTGTATGGTACCCTCAAGCCATATGGGGATTATCAGAAATTGAACCAACTGATGATTATGAACCTATATCCCCTACAATAGATAGATGACATGTTTGATCATATTTGAGGAACTCTGGTGTTCTTGAAAATTTATTGGAGGTCAGGATATCACCATGTTTGTGTTCAACCTATAGACATACCTCATAAAAGTTTTTATAGAATGTATGGTCTATATGAGTATTTGGTTATGTCATTCAGTCTCAAAAATGTTCTAGCAGTGGCACTAATGTACCAAGTTTTCCATACTTATCTGGTTTCCTTTTTTGTGGTTCTCATGGATGATATCTTGGTGTATTCTCACAATTGAAATGACCATGAAAAACAATGTGATATCATTTTGGATACACTAAGAGAGAATCAATTATATGCTAAGCTCACAAAATTAAACTTCTATATTGATAAGATTCACTTCTTGGGTCATGTTATCTTAGAGATAGAGGTATTAGTAAACACAGAGAAGGTGAGAGCTATATTTTCTTAGAAGCATTCCATGATTTTTTTTGATATATATAGGTTATTGGGGCTAGATGGATATTTCAGACATTTCATAAAGGAATTCTCACACTTAACAGTGATTCTGGTGGGATTGAAGAGGAATAATGTGATGTTTTTATGGATAGATACCTACAAGACAAACTTTTTGGATCTGAAAGGGATATTGACTTCAACACTATTCATGATTCTTCTAGAGTAGGGCGGTAGTTAAATGACATATTGCGATGTATCAGGTATCAGTCTAGAAAAAATTCTGATGCCAGGAGATAGAGTTATGGCATATAGTCACTGTAGCTAAGGCCACATGAGAGAAATTACCTGATGCATGATCTCAAGTTAACTGCAGTTTTTCATGCTTTCTGCAGTTAGAGACATTATTTGTTTGCAGAGAATTTTTTTGGTGTACACGAACCAAATTTTTTTTCATGTATATATTTAAATAGTGGGATCTGAATCTGAGGCATCCAAGGTTTGTTGAATACCTATATTCTTTTGACTTCATATTTCTATATGCTTGGGAAGGTAAATGTAGTGGTCGATGCACTGAACATGAGGACGTAAATATAGGCAGTTCAGGAGGCTAGTAGAAAGTGGAAGCACATTGATTTGTTATCTAAGATGCACATGGGGGTGCAGGATAGTTAGGGAACAACATCTCATTTATAGTTATTTGTGACCTCTACACTACTAGACAGAGTGAGGATGAGGAAGCTATCAAATTTAGATGGCCTAGTCCTATGGAAGAGTGTGGCTGATGAGGACCCACCTTCTGGTTATACCATAAGTGAGGATGAGATCCTACATATCCATGGTCACATTTGGGTTCTATTGGAAATACGTGAAGAGATGATGCAGGAGTTTCATCTCTCATCTTGGGCAGTGCATCCCGTTGTCACCAAGATGTACTGTGACTTGCGCCGTCAGTACTATTAGCCTGGTATGAAGTGAGAGGTAGTTGGTTTTGATTTGAGGTGTTCCACCTATCAATAAGTGAAGGAAGTACATCAACGACTAACCAAACTTTTACATTGTTTTCCTATTCCCGAGTGAAAATGGGATGATTTCATGACAGATTTCATGATAGGTTTACCAAGGTCACATCAAGGAAGTGGTGTTGTGTGAGTTTTTGTTGACAGGATAACAAAGGTTTCACATTTACTACAAATCAAGGAATCCTTCAATGTATATGAGATTGGGAGGTTGTATATCTATGAGATAATGTGACTTCAGGGTGTCATGTGATCTATTGTTTCAAATAGGGACACCCAGTTTACGTCTTGTTTTTAGAAGAATTATCAAAGGGTTTTGGGTAAACATGTGTTTCAAAGCATCACATACCACCATCAAACTAATGGTAATTCAAAGTGTATGATACATGTGCTTGAGGAATTGATGTGAACACACATCTTATATTTTAGGGGATCTTGGAAGAGGCATATTACCCTGGTTGAGTTCTCTTAAAATAATATTTATCAGGTTTCTACAGAGATGGTACCTTATGAGTCGTCTTATGGTAGTAAATGTCGATCACCTTTATTCTAGTAAAAGGAAGGTGAGGCAGCTTTACTAGGAACATGTATAATTCAGGATACTTTTGAGCATGTCCGGTTTATCAGAATGTGGATGGATACTACACATTCATGAAAAAAATCTTTTTTCAATAATCGCAGACGAACTCTAGAGTTTGAGGTTAGGGATCGAGTCTTTTTATGTATTTCACCAAGTCTAGTACACCTATAGATTAGGAGACAAGGTAATATTCCACCATGATATGTTGGGTCATTTGAGATTAAAGAGAGAGTCAGCCTGGAAGCCTATCGATTGCAGTTATATCTGAGGTACCATGCTATACATGCCATCTTCCATGTATCTCAGATGCACCATTATCATTCAAACCCATCTAATTCATTTTAAATCATGGATTTTGAGTTACATAAAGATGCATCCTTTGAGTAGCATCTGATTTTTATCATTGATAAGAGTATAAATGTTCTTTGAGTTCGGTTAGTTCCTTTAATGCTAGTGCTATGGAAGAATGATGGTTTAGAGAATATGACTTGGAAGTGGGAGACTAATGTACCTACTCAGTGGATGGATTTATTCTCAAATGAATCTTTACCAACATTGAGAGGTAAATTCAGAGATGGATTACTTTAAGAGGGAATATTGTAAGAAATAGAGTTTTCATACAAGGAAAAAATCCTTTTCTTTTCTGTTTAAATGAATTTTATGGCCTAATATGAATACCTTTTGGGTCTATTAGGGTACCAGAGGTATCTAGGGCTAGTTCATAGATTCGAACTTGGATTTTTGAAAGAAATGGATAGGCCAAATGGTTAGTAGAAACTATGCGGGGTAGGTTGTATGGTTATGTCTAATTGTGAGAGGATAGATAGTGGGGTATTACAGACCTCACAGTTCAAGGAAACCATGTTAATTGAGGCTCATTCCCATGTGAGGCACCATCAATTTTTATCAGATCCAAATTTGATGGTATGCACCTGATTTGGAAAACCATACGCAATAGCCATGTGAGGTTCACCTCATTGCAGTAGTGGGTGAATGGTTTGGCCAACTGTGTGACCAAACCTTTCATCATAATTTTTCGGTGAAATTAAAAAATCACCCTTAATGAATCATATAACTTTAAAACTAATTTCTATTCTCATTCATTGGAAGAAATTTTATCTTGATATATCCTCTTTGTAGTCGCTTCATAGCTTTTGATCCCACTACTTCATCTTATCTCAGAATTTAGTGTTGTTGGTCTCGTTGGATCCACATCAGTGAGTATCCAATTTATTTTGTGTCATTCTTAATTCTTATTGATATCAATGGAGTTATTTAGGTGAATGATCATTTTCCCTATTTTTTCTCTTCATATACTATGGGTTCTTATCCTGACCTTATTCGAATCGAGAGCTGATACTGGGCATGCACGCTACTACTGACCTATGGTAGTAGGTATAATGTTTTCCTATTTGGTTTAGTGATTTATAAAGCTATTGTCCTAGTGACATAAGTAAAAAGTTTTGGCAGGACCCCAAAATTGAATCAATTAATTGAATTAAATGAAATGAAACATGTTAGGGTCTCCCTTTACTTCCTTTGAGTTTAGTTGGAGGGTTTTCCCCAACCAATGCCACCCATGGGGTGTTCCCTTTTCCATTTCCATTTCTTAAATCACCCAAGGGGTGTGCTTTAATGCTTTACTAGTTATAGGAAGCATGATAATAAATTAATTGACCTTTTTTGATCAATTAGGATATGTATTGGCTATTCTTCCATGTATTGACGTGTTATTCCTTGCTTAAATTGATTAAATGGATTAGTTGGGAATTTAATATGAGTGGGTAAACTAATTGGTTGAATTTTAATGAGAATTTTGTTATTATTGGGTATACTAATAGATCGTGAATGTGAATTAATGAATGATTACACATAACTCCATGTGTGTGCAACACTATAGGTCATGGAAATGGTAGAGAATGACTTGGACCTGTATGATCGTTGGATTCAGATTCCATGGGATTCCTTGGGCCTTACTACACATTGGTTCTTGTTTTTCTTAGGCTCACAGTGGATATGGTTGGTAGATAAGCTCCTTAGAACCCAACTCAAGCCCAACTGAGTTTCCATCAAGATACTCCTAGGACATGACAAGGATTCCTTATTCTACTATACATTGGATCCGGCCTTGTGGGGTCCAAAACATTGATTGTATGGTAAGAATGTGGTAAATGTGATTTTCAAGATTATATAGCTCAATCATGGTATATATGGAACTTCTGGTTATCTGGAACGACCAAGGTTGTAATGAGATAAAGATTATACAAAAAGGTCATGAGTTTTATTATATGAAATATAAATAGATAGTCCATGGTATTTAATTATATTTAATTTACAATTTCCATGTTATAGCAGCTTGACCCATATTTTTCGGGAGCCTTGTTAGGCTATTCAGTATCACTTGTTTTGTAGTATTCATTCCCTGGTCACTTACCATTTTTACTGCTTACCTACGATATATATATATATATTACTCTTTTTTACCTTGTTATATTGAATAACTAGGATTGGTTATAGACCTTTGTGTGGTTACCTACCAGGATTGTATCTCACACCCAATTCAGGTAGCCATTGGGTATCTGGATACGCTTTATGGATGAGGGTTGGTACTGGGGAAAGTGCACATAGTTCAATGCTTTAACTTGTACCATGATTAGGAGCACTGGAGAATTTAACTGAGCTGAGGATCATGATGATAGCTGGCGATAGTGGTTTTTCATCTTTTTTGGTAATTTATTACTTGTATTGAATTGATTCCTTATATACATATTTTCCCAGTTTTGTAGAAATAGGACATGCATTATCATCTTTTGAATATGAGATACTTTTCACATTATTTCCCTATTCCTGTTGTTTATCTATTTTATGATTGTTATACTACTTCTTCTATTGACGTTTATTGATATTCCATTGTGTTAAACTCTAGGAATGTTGTAATATTCTCCCCACATATACAACTATGCCCTCAATGCTAGTCAGCAACCATTTGTGTTTGTGGAGATGCGCTTGAGGCCATGTAGCCAACCAGGCTCAGGGCACTGTTGAATGTCATCAAATTTTAGGTTGTTATAAAGCTATATTAGAGAGATTTTTATTTTTATAGAATATTATTTGGTAACAATAGATAGGGATATAAAAGAATATGAATTTGGTAATGAACTGTGCCTGAGCATTGCTAACCCACGTACAAAAAATCCAAATTGCCTTGAATGAAAATTACTATTTTTTCTAGATTCTAAATATTATAGATGATTTGATTCCACCATAGAGAGAAAAATTTTTATTATGATTTCATCTTTGATATTATTATGGGTTCCATTGTGTTTCAAAATAATGAGATGAGGGTATTACATCTCATGCATAATTTAAGAACATGCTAGAATTCAAATTCCATGAATTATGCCATGCCATATAAGATGCATTGCTTATTTTTATGATCTTGTGGTAGGTGTTGTGATAGATATACCTACTTTTGTGATATAATTTTATATATAAAATTGAGAAACATAGTTGTTACATGGAGTCCCTTCTGTAATATAAGTTGTTTTTTCATGATTATTCTATAGTAGACATCCTAAGAAGCCAATTGTGGCATGTTATTTCATGGACCATGAGTCACCTAGACTGGAACGTGATATGGAATGGATTAGGAGGTTTCCATATTTAGATTCATAAAGAATATGGGATCTCAAGAATAAGAATTTGATGAAATATTTGGTTCAACCATTTAAAATGTAATGTGAAATGAATATGAAATTCAAATGAAAAATCAAAATGATAAATAGAGAACATGACCTAGAACCAACTTTTGAGTGGGGGAGAGGTAGTAAATCTAGTGACTTTTATGATTGTTTATTTTATAAAGTCATAGATTTAGGAGTGTATTATGTTGTATGACCTAGTTATATTAAGGTTTTGACCTATAATATTCTTTTTAGCTGTGAATGTTCATATCATTCTCTTCTGAGGCATGTGTTTGGAATTGTAGAGGAATTCCACCATGATGACCTCTAGTTATATGACATGAGGGTGGTGATGACCATGTTCCAGAGGTGGTGGGCCATAGGATACCGATGGATCCTCCTTTAATTCCAACTAAAGTACCGATAGTTTTTCCAAACATAGGTGCTATGATAGAGTTATGTGAGGAGTTTTATTGATTTATAGAGACTTTTCAAGGAACACTACAACCAACATTATCTATGGATGAGATGATGTGTGTGTTACAGCAGTGTCATCCTACCACATTTTCGGGGTATGGAGGTCTACAGGCTACTGAGATTTTTCTTGAGACTACACTAAAGATATTTTAGAATCTGGAGAAACCTCTTGAGAGTAGAGTGAAGATCGTGACTTATATGATACATGGAGAAACAAAGCACCAGTGGGATGTTCTAAACAGGATGACAAGCTAGGAGATATGGGTTGGGATGATTTACAAACAAGGTTCTATTACTTTTTTACCCATATAGTTTGAGGGAAGAGATAGATAGTGAGTATATGTGTTTGGATTAGGGACCAATGACAGTTATGGAGTACTCAGAAAGCTATACATATATATAGTGTTCTGAGCTGACATACCATAATGATGAGTTATCAAGGGAGGGATAATGCGAGAAATGTCTCCAACCTGTCGTTCGATCTTAGGTAAATGTGTTTAGATTGATATTTATGACTGATGTTGTGAATTAGGTGCTAACTTGAGGGAAGATCGGGGAGCAGATCTAGGTAGTGCATTCTCTCGACCTAGTGGTTCAACATATTCAGTAAAGAGGAACCATTTTGAGGCTTCCCTTGAGACGAGCACCATCCATGATGCTAGTTTTGGTAGTACAGTTTTATATCATCAATGTGGCAGATAAGGAAACATGAGGAATTAGTGAAATCATGACCCAATCGTGTGTCGAGTTTGCAGCAGAATCATCCATGTGAAATTTTTATGCATGTCCTTCCCTCTAGTAGTGAGTGGTAGGGTTTCAACTCTGACACTATATTTAGGAGTGGGTATCATATATCCTTGTCAGTAAGGGAGTTGGAGTAGTACTCTTTGATAAGGACGAGGTGGTGGTGGTATTGTTTGAGGTCGCTAGACACTAGTTGTACAATGACAGTAGAGAATGCCTAATCTAGATAGTGATGTTGTGTCATAGGGTTGTGGTTCAGGATAGATATATTATGTACAACCTACCCCTGAGGAGAAGGGAATTGGACTATATACGGTGAGAGTTATGATCATAGAATCATCAACTCTTAAATATTCTCTTTTTGACATAGGTGCATCACATAGTATTATATATTTACTTTTTGGAGAGAACATTGGTATCATGATTGAGTTTTTTATGGAATTATATTTCTTGAAAATCCATTAAGGATTAGAACATCAGATGTAAATTAATGTATGGAGTTCCCCCCTGGAGGTTGGTGGGTGTTAGTTCATCTGGAATTTGTTTTTCCTTAAGATGACAGAGTTTAACATCTACTCAGAATGGACTTACTAGTTTTTTATTGACACTTTGTTGATTTCTATCTCCATAGGGTGAATTTCACACCACCATAGGGCACAATTTATACTCACAATTGTGAATAGGATATCCAAGAGATTCGATCTAGACTCGAGAATCATAGGCTATGTGGGATGACATTCCAAATTGTGAGTTTATATCTAGATGACCAGGAAGCAGATCAGATTGACTTTCCTCCAGTGGTTGACCGTTTTAGGGATGTTTTCCCCGATGACTTTTCTAATTTACCTCCTGAGAGAGAGATGAATTTATCTTTTGATCTAATGTCATGAGTTACACCGGTATCCAATCCTCCTCATAGAATGGCTACAACAGAGTTATAGGAGCTCAAGAGGAAACTAGAGGACTTGGAGGCAAAGGGGTTTATATGACCCAATACTTCTCCATGGGGATCACCAATCCTTTTTTACAAAAAAAGGTGGATGGTACCCTTATGTTTCATGTGGATTATCAGAAATTTCACTACCATACTATCAAGAGTTGATATACCTTGCCTTGTATAGATGATATGATTTATTAGTTTTGAAGAGCTCGAGTGTTTTTGAAAATATATTTTAGGTTTGTATATCACCAGGTACATGTTCTACCTATAAACATACCTCAAAAAACATTTTTTAGTAGGTATGGTCTATATGATTATATGGTTATTCCATTTGGTCTCACAAACATTCCAACAGGTTTCATGGCATTGATGAACTATGTTTTCCATCCTTATATGGATTCATTTGTGGTGGTTTTCTTGGACTATATCTTGGATTCTTCTCACAATTGAAACGACCATGCCAAACATCTAGATATCATTTTGGTTACACTATGAGAGAAAAAGTTATATTATAGTCTCACAAAGTTCCACTTCTAGATGGATAATATTCACTTCCTCAACCATATTATCACAGAGATAGAAGTATGTGTAGAAACATATAATGTGATAGCAATAGTTTCCTAGGTACATACCAAGAATGTTTTTAACATACAGAGTTTCTTGTGGATAACTAGATATTAAAGATGTTTCATACATGAATTATCATGATTAGAATCTCCATTTATGGGCATGACTACGAAGGGTTTGAATTGGGTATGGATATATACTTATGAGATAGAATTTCATAAGTTGAAAGGGATATTGACTTCAACACTAGTCTTGATTCTTCCAGAGTAGTGCATGAACTACACCATGTATTATGACACATTAGGTATTAGTATAGGAGCATTTATGATGTAGGGGGATATATTCATGGTGTACATGTCTCAGAAGCTGAGGCCACATGAGGGGAATCACCCAACACACCATAATGAGTTAGTTGTATTTGTTCATGCTTTGCAGTATTGGCGACATTATTTATTGGGAGAAAATTTTGTTGTGTACACTGAACAAAAAATACTCAAGTACATATTTGTGTGATTTGAATATGAGGTAGTGAATTTGCATAGAAAATATGAAGTATTTTTACTTTTAGCTAGCTTATATTCATGTGAAGTTCAATTAAATGGTCGATGCACTGAGAAGGAGGAATCAAATATGGGCAGTTCAGTAGGCCGGTAACGAGTAGAAGCTCATAGATTTTTTTCTCTAAGATGCCCTTAGAGGTGTAAGACTATTAGGGACACAATTGTTTTCATCCTTAGATGTGACCTCTACCCTATTAGATAGAGTGAGGATGATGAAGTTATTAGATTTAGAGTGCCAAGTTCTATGGGAGAGTGTAGCAGGTGAGGTCCCACCTCCAAGTTAGACTCTAGATGAGGATGAAATCATATATATCCTTGGTTATTTTTGGGTTCCATTGGAACTATGAAGGAAGCTTATGTGGGAGTTTCATGCCTCATATTGGGAAGTGCATCCCGATGTCACCAATATGTACCTTGACTTGAACTGCTAGTACTGGGGGTCAAGTATGAAGTGAGAGGTAGCTGGTTTTTTTACGAGGTGTTCCACCTATCAGTAGGTAAAGGCATAAAATCAAAGACTAACCAAAACTTTATAGTAGTTTCTGATTCCTAAGTGGAAATGGGATGACATCATAATGGATTTCATGAATGGTTTACCGATCCCACATCAAGGTAGTAATGTTGTGTGTATTATTGTTGAAAGGATCACAAAGGTTTCACATTTAATGTCAATCAGGGAAACAATCAATGTAGATGAGTTTGGGAGGTTATATATCTGTGAAAAAGTAATAATTCATAGGGTCATGTGCACTATCGTTTTTATAGGTATGCCCTGTTTACATCTTGTTTCTAGAATAGTTTGCAGAGGGAGCTAGGTATGCAGGTTCTTGTGAGCACAACATACCACCCCCATGTTAATGGATAGTCATAGCATATGATATAGGTGCTTGAGGACATGATGAGAGCATGCCTAATATATTTTAGGGGCTCTCGGGAGAGGTATATTCCCTTTGTTTAGTTCACCTACAATAATAGTTATCATGAGACTATACAGAAGACACCTTATGATGATTTGTATGGTAGTCCATGTTGATTGCACCTGTACTAGATAGAGGTAGGTGATTCATCTTTACTAGCACCACTTCTCGAGCAGGATACTATTGAGCATGTCCAGTTGAGAATAAATTGGGTGGCTACTTCATATTCTTGATAAAAATATCACCCAAATCACCATAGATTACCTCTAGAGTTCAAGGTTGGGGTTCAGGTATTTTTATGTGTTTCACCAAGTCTAGGAAACAGAAGGATCCAGATATAGGGTAAGGTTTTACTTTGATATGTCAGGCAGTTCTAGATTATAGACAGAGTCATGTCGATACACTATCAGTTTTAGTTACCTTAGAGGTACTGGGACGTGCACTAATACTTCCATGTATCTCAACCATGCCATTATCATTCAGACCCATCTCATGATTTTCAGCTTGAGGAGGTTGAGTTACATATAGATGCATCCTTTGAGGATAATTCGATTCATATTGTTGATAGGAGTATTAATTTTCTCTGAGGCCATTCAGTTTATCTAGTATGGTTGCTATTGAAGAATGACCATTTATAGGATGATACATGGGATCGGGAGGCCAACATACATGCTTAGTGGCCAAATTTATTCTTTAAAAAATATTGACCACCCATGAGAGGGAAATTTGGGGATGAACTACATTCAGAGGTGAAGATTGTAAGAACTTGGATTTTTATATGAGGTAAAAATCATTTTTATTTTTAGTTTAAATGATTTTTACAGCCTAATGTGAATACCCTTTGAGGTTATGGGGGTATTGGAGGTATCCAAGGATTGTTCAGAGCCCAAAAACTAAGTTTTTGTAAGAAAAGGATAGGCCACATAATTAGTAGAAACCAGGCTAGGCAGGTCAAATGGTTACTACTAATTGTGCAAGGATGGATAGTTGGGTATTACAGGCTGCACAATTTGAGGAAAACATGTGAATTGAGGTGCATAACCATGCGAGTCACACACAATTTTTAGGAGAGTCAAATCACAAAGTTTATGCACAGTTTTTAAAATGTGCATGCTACCCTTGTGAGGTACCCCTCTTTACAGTAGTGGGTACATAGTTGGCATATAGTTTGGCCAACCATGCAACAAAACTATGCAACCTTATTTTTTGGGTTAAATTACTGAATCACCATGAATGAATCTTATAACTTTAAACCTAATTTATATTATCCTCTATTGGCATAATCAATATCTCGAGAGACACTCTTTGAAGCTATTTCATAGATTTTGATCCCTCTCATCTATCTGACCTTAGAATTGACCATTGTCGATCACATTGGATCAACATCAGGGAGTAATCAATTCCTTTTATATCATTATTAATTTTTCTTGGTATTAGAAGAGTTATTTAGGTGCATATTCATTTTCCCTATTTTCAGGTTCTTCATTCATTATTCTTTTTTCTCCCTATCTGAGTGGAATCAAGTGATAATATTGAAAGATAACTCTACTAACAACCTATAGTACCACCCACCAAACTTTCTAATGCGACCCCTAAATTGAATAGATTAATTGAATTAAATGAAATAGAACCTGTTAGGGATGACCTTTAGTTTATTTGATTTTATTTGGAGGTTTTTCCCTAACAATGGCCACCCATGGGGTGTTCTCTTTACCTTTTCCATTTTTTAAATCACCCAAGGGGTGTGTTTTAATGCTTTCATAGTCAGAGGAGTCTTGTTAATAAATGAATTTAACTGACTTGATTAATTAAGAGATGTATTTCCTCCATTTCCATGTGTTGACATGTTATTCCTTGCTTGAATTGGTTAAACAGATTAGATGGAAATTTTATATGAGTGGGAAAACTCATTGGTTGAATTTGAATGAGAATTGTATTATGATTGGGTATACTCATAGAGCTTTATTGTGAATTGATGAATGGTTACATAAGATTCCATGTGTGTGCTACATTATGGGTCATAAAAATGGTAGATAATTCCTTGGAATTGTATGCTCCTTAGATTCTAATTCATTTGCATGCCTTGGGCCTTATTACCACTTGGATCCAGTTTGCCTTGGGCTCTCAATGGACATGTTAGGTTAACATTCTCCCTAGACCCCAACTCAAAACTAACCGATTATCCATCGAGATTCTCTTATGAGTTAATGAGGATAAATTGGTCCACTATACATGGGATCCATCCTTGCGGGGTCTGAAACATTGATTATACATAACAACAATGTAAATATGACCTATATGATTATACGGCTCGACCATGGGATATATGACACTTTTTGTTATCCATCTCTGCCATGGTTGTTAGAAGACATCGATTATAAATTACTGTCATGGGTGATATGATATACAATGTATACAAAGATACAATGGTATTTAATTCTATTTACATTACTAATGCCTTTTTATAGGAGTTTGAAGCATGTTTTTATGGATCCTTGTTGGGATATTCAGTATCACTTGTTTTATAGTATACATTCCTTGGGAACTTACCTCTTTTTACTGCTTAACTATGATATATAAATATATTTCACTCTGATTTATAGTTTTCTATTTCACAACCAAAATTGGTTATAAAACTTCGGGTGGTTACCTACTGGAATTGTATCTCACACCCTGTTCGGGACACTATTGGGTAATCAGATAGACTCTTTAGACACAGGTAGTTATTGGGAAAAGTGCCCACAGTTCAATGATTTTCCTTGTACCGTGATTTGGAGCAAGGGATCAGAAGACAGATCCAAAGACCATGATGCTATATGGAGATAGTTCTTTTTTTCTCTTTTTAGTATTTTCTTACATGTATTGTACTAATTCCCTGTATACCTATTTTGGATGTTTTGTAGAAACATGACATATACCATTATCTTTGGTATATGAGATACATATGGAATTATTTATTTATTCCCGACGTTTATCTATTGTATGCCTATTATAGTGCTTTCCCTATTGAAAACTATTGGTATTCCACTATGTTACACTCTGTTAATGAGAGCATAGTCTCCCCACAAACACAGCTTATGACCTCACTTCTAGTTTGAAACCAATGGTGTTTTGGGAGATGCACTTGAGGCTATATAGCCAACTAGGCTTGGGGAGATTTTGAGTGGAATTCGGGTCTAGGACGTAATAAAGTGGTATGAACACATTTTTCATTTTTCGGTTTGATTATTCGGTGATAATAGAGAGGAATAGAAAGTAATAGGAATTTGTTAATGAACTTTTCCTTGTAATAGCTAACCCACGTACATAAAAATCCAAATCACATCGAATAAAAATTATTGTTTTTTTTTGGATTCTGACTATTACAATTGATTTGAGTCTACCGTGAGGTGATGAACTTTAATTGTGATGTTATCTTTGATATTATTGTCGGTTCTATTATTTTCAACCCAATGAGATAAGGGTATGTCATCTCATGCATCATTTATGTACCTAGAATAACTCAAATTCCATATATTATGTCATTCTATATAGAATGTGTTTCTTGTTTTCATGATGTTGTGATATGTGATGTGTTATATGTATCTGTTGTTGTGATAGAATTCTATACAAAAAATTGAAAAACATCATTGGTACTCAGAGTTTATGCCATAATCTATGTAGTGTTTCCTGATTAGGCTAAAACAGACCCCCTAAGCAGACAATTGTTGCATCTTGAGTCAAGAACCATGAGTCGCATGGATTTGAATGTGTTATAGTGTGGATTAGGTGGACATCATATTTCGGTTCAAAAGGAGTATGGGCCCTTATGGATCATAATTTGTTGAACCATTTGGTTCAACCATTGAAAAAGGAATATAAATTGAATATTAAATTCCAATGGATAATTGAAATGATGAATAGAGAACTCATCCTAGACTTGGTTTTTGGTTGGGCAAGAGTCAGTGTCTCTATAGGATTTTTTGACTATTTATTATATAAAGTCTTATATTTAGGAGTAGGTTTTGTTTTATGACCTGGTTATAGGAAGGTTTTGACCTGTACTAAACTTTTTAGCTATGAAATTTGATATTTTTCTTTTCTGAGTCATGTGCTTGGAATTAAAGAGGCATTCCAACACAATGAGCTCCAGTAATGCGCTAAGAGGTTGGTGAAAACCACACTGTAGAGGAAGTGATCTATGGATGACCAGTGGATCCTCTTTTAGTGCTAATTGTGACACCTATAGTTGTTCCGAACACAGGTTCCAAGGCACAATTATTTGTGGGGTTTTATCTCCTTATGAATAATTTTCAAGAAGTATTATAGCCTTTATTGTTTATGGATGATTTGATGTGTATGTTACAACAACATCATTATCCCAAATTTTTTAGGGACGATGGTCCACAAGCTGTTGTGCTATGGCTTGAGACCACACTATTGATATTCAAGAATCTAGTGACATCTCCCAAGACTAGAGTGAAGCTTGTGAATTATATAATTTTTGGAGTAGAAAAATGCTACTGGGTTTTTCTGAACTAGGATGACAGGTTGCGAGATATTGTTTGGGTTGATTTTCAAACCAGGTTATATGATTAATTTTATCCTAAGACTCTAAGGGAAAAGAAGGCTAGTGAGTTCATTCATCTAGACCAGGGTGCTATGATAGTTATGGAGTACTCGACATGATTTATAAAGCTGTAGTGTTTTACAATGATGTACCTTGATGATGTGTTATTGAGGGAGAGATTCTTAGAGGATGGTCAGTGACATGCCATTTAGTCTCAGGTCAACATGTTCAGATTAAACTCTATCACCGATGTTGTGAATCATACACTAATAATAGAGTAGAACCTTGGAGAAAATAGGGGAGCAGAGCAGGGAAGTGCAGTCTCTCGACCCAGTGGTTCAACATCTTCTGGCAGGAAGCACTATTTTGAGGCTTCCCATGAGATAGGTACAAGCTAGGCTGCTAGTTCTTGTAGTGTATTTTTTTGTCATCAGTTATGTAAGATGGGGAAACATGAGAAATCAGTGTGATCACAACCCAAATGATCAGAGATTATGTAGGTCACAATATTTTTTTCAATGACCTTCAAACCCTGGATCCCCATAGTAGTGGAACGTTTCCCCCCGAATCCTCCAATGAGCTTACAAAAATGCTCAATCAATGAGAGTTTTGTTCTAGTGTGCAGTATGGGCCTTTATAATTCATCCCAACATCAACTAAATGGACTGGGATGCACTAATCCATCATGATTGAGAATTTTATTGAAGTGTCCACTTAAAAAACATGAATTGAAACTAGGGTGAAGAAAGATAACTCCATCCAAATATCACCCCTTTCTCTAAACACACACATGGAATAAATAATAAAAATGAATAAAAAATTTAATTATTCTACAAACATCAAAATGATATATGGGAGGAAACATTGATGAGATCATACTATAGTGAATTATTCTAGAAGAGAAGAATATGGTCATTAGTTAGGATTCCCATGCATGTGATAATCCATATCCATCTTGGAAGAATAATTCTTAATGGTTGAAACCTTATTTTTTAGAAGAATAATAGAATGTAATGAAATAAATTTGAAACTAATCATTTTAGATGGCTAAGGAAACAAATCCCCTAGCACCCCATATCAGTGTGGTGGACATGGAATGAAATATTAGAAGTTTTGATCGCTTTAGAATCCTTTTTTACAACATGATAATGTACCCATCTGGGAGATGCACATGGAGAAAATTGTCATCCCCTTTGAAGAAGAGTTTTTATTTTTATCTTTATTCCTTTGATAACCTGTTAATAATGGGGAGAATTTCACTTCTTTACTAACCCCAACTCAAGGCTCAAAATAATTGAGAGATGGAGATCATTCATAATAGAGAACCTATAATTCTTCAAGTTCATTAATCTCAAAAGATTGAGGATCAAAAAGAGCATTTCCCACCTCACCATTAAGATGGATTGAAGGTGACCCATCATTTATGACATTAGGGAGGTTGAAATGTAGCACCTTATCCTTCAAAAAATAATAGTAGTAAAATTATTACATGACACCCTATTTTCCGTACGATTTATCCATTAAAAGGAAATTAAAGGCAACGGTGTGGGTGATCGTGAAATTCACTCTCATGATTAAGTTAATATCTTAAAACAATGAGGGGTCTAGATAATAATACACTATACCAGAAGATGATGGTAAAATAAAGGGATGACACCCACCTCTAGGAGAATCCTTTATACCAATTTTGGGTGCTTTTGATCTATATTTGTGGTTGTGGAAGTCTCTAATTGATCAGACTGAGAAGAAACCCCTAATCAATGCAATACATTTTTTGAGCTTCCAACTAGAAGGGTTATTGAAGTCACATAATATTTGAAAAGAATAACCTCCTATTTTGGGTGAAGATGGAGATAATGTATCTTAATGGGGGAAATTCTATCCTCAGACTTCAATGAGTGTGGATTCAATTGACTCTGACTCCTGCACTAAGAGAAATAATGGCCTTGAAGATGATAGTGTGAGAAATATCTAATTGGAATGGAAATATAAAATTATTTACAGCAAGAAATGTGTAGGCCACCATGGATAAAGATTATGGGAGATAATGAAGATATATACACATTATAGAAAGGTTAGATTGGTTTTAGGATATAACAAACCATTCAATGATTGGTAGAGAATGGAGATCCCGGGAAAACATGGCTATTGAGACTATTTCTCACTTGAGAGAGTGATGGTTCCAGATGGACCTAAATATTTTCCCATAGTTTCAAGAACTGTAGTGATTTCAGGGGAAGAAAGGCCCTCAAAGGAGATGAGTATCTTCCAAGTAGGTCCAATTTGAACACCTTGCCAGCCAGTGGAGGTTGATAACGACACAGTGATGAGGAAGGAGTAGCCTTCCCTGAAAGATCTGAGGGGGCCTCATCCTCCAAAATGGAGACATAAACTAGTTATGGTAGCATGGTAATTCAAAGGACAGTCAAAAATGAAGTTTTAAGGAGACCTGGTATCACACCAAGGCCATTTGGAAAAAGAATATATTAATCCTCCTCCGTTGAAGGAGTCATAGAGGGAACCCATCTGACAGACGAGAAATTTGAAAAACACGGTGGTTTATAAGTCATGTAAAATGGGGTGCAGACACAGTAATAAATTTTCGTGAGAGAATATAATATTATAAATTATTGGGGATGGGTAATTGCAAAGATACAAATAAACACACAAACATACACATGTAGTAAGTCAGGGAGAGTTTAACCCGAGACCTAAAAAAATCCAAAACTTATTCTACTTCCAATGATATACCCATATTCATATCTAAAATCCCCTATAGATGTTTATTTTGAACTATTATAGATAAAAAAACCATCCCTTAATGGCCATAATCTCAATCCAAGAGAGTTGAGTTATTAAAAAAAGTATTGGTACTCAAGTCTCTAATTCCTATATTATTTGAAATCATTTTCTAAATATACTCTTTTAAATCTACTCTTATTTTTATATAATTATTATATTTCCATATTATAAAACACACACAAAAAAATTATTTATGAGACATTTCCAATTCATCTCATCAATTTTTTTTCATATTTTTTTTGTTTTATAGAAATATGAGTTTAAAAAAACTAAGTTGTTTCTTGTAAATTCTTTGATTAACCTACTCAATAACATAATTATTCATTTATGGTATTAAAGTTAATACCTATGAAGTTAATAAGGGGATATTATTACATATCTATCTTGAATTAATTTCTTGATATAAATCAACATGGTTTATTTTTAAAGAAGATTTATTATGAAATTTTATAAAAAAAATACTTTTTAAAATTCGTTTTATCTCATTTTGAATATTGTTTTTGAAGGTGACATATTTCTATATTTATTATCTCACCTGCCTACCCTCTGCCATCTCCTTGAAGCCGGAGGGGGTGAACTTAATTCCCATCGATTCCCTAGGTCTACATTATTTTAGACCCCCCTAGGCCGGTGTTGCATGGCCTGAATCTTTTGTTCTCTTGTATTCTATCTTGAATAAATACATAAAAATGATGATGATGATAATTTATTTTTAAATATCACATTTTCCTAAAATAACGAATACATTTACAATAAACCATGAAAATAAAAATTACCTTATTTAATTCTATTGTAATTAAAAAATATTAATTTATTTAATTAGATATTGTATAATTTTTTTTATCTTTCTCTGATTTTTTCCCTATATGTTAGTATTATTTTATATTCAAAAAATTTGGCTATTTATTATGTTGTATTTTCTCAAATATCACATGTTTAAATAGAAAATAATATATCAAAATAACCCTAAGATTGATTATTATATATTCTATTTGTATACAATGAATTGGAATTGAAATCTATATAAGAGAAATGATTTACCACTCCCATTTTCATGACTCATCAATTTCAATTCTTGAATATATGCGTTTTTTAAATGAATTTATTTAGTGAGTACAATGTACTTATATATTTTGGATGATTGGAATTTACATTTAAAACCAAATCATTATAATTTCTAGAAAACTATTGGATTTTACATATTAAAATTATTCTATACAAAGTGAATAAAAAATAGTTTATTATCTTTATTTAAGAGTATTTACCTATATAGGTACCTTTTTATAGAATTTTGTCTTATTTACACATATTTATCATGATATGTTTTCTATGGATTTAACATAGATTATTTAATTTTATGGGACCCATATGTGTGGATATTTTATTATGATGATGGGTGGGATATGAGTTATACAGCTCATGTGCGCATTAGGTAAGGCTTTAAATCAAAAGAGATAAATATGTTTATATGACTGGGGAGTAATCCCAATCCAATATTATTTTTAAAAATTTGAGTAAATGTAACAAAATTAAAATAAATTTAAAATAATAAAATTCCTACTATCTTAATTATCATCCTACATCGAGTTTTATGTGAATTGTGATCCACTATAAAATATATTTATTTAAATGTGGTTGTTATAACCTCTCCATTAAATTGGAAGGTATGAATAGTAATAAACTAATTATGAATAATAAATATAATGATTTTATAGAAATAAAATTTATTAATTAATCCATAATAAAAAGGAATTTAATTTTCAGTAAAATCATTCCTTGCTTCAAAAATACATTTTATTCATAAATGGGTTTCATTTATTTTTGTGAGTGAATATTTTACTTAATTTCTATTAATTTTATAAATTTAATTATATAAAATGGATATCATTTTTTTAATCATAATTAAAAAATTATCTTAGGGTGAAATTTTTATATTTTTTTACATGAATTAATTTTTTATTGAACAGTGAAAAATACAGATTTTATAGAAAATTATCATTTCCATTCAACTATTTAAAAAATACCATTTTATTTTAAGTTGATTTAAAAATTTCATTTGTTCCTTATAATTAAAAATAACAAAATTAATTTCATTTAAATTGATATTATGCTTAATTTTTATATAAAAACCTTTTTATACTTAAAATGCATTTTCTAGAAAACTATTTTTCATCGCGTTTTACAAGATTATTTTAAAAGTAATTTATGCCACATATAGGTATTTATTTTGGTAAAATGAATTAAATATTTGGAATCATCATTTTTAAATTTGGTAAATTATTCAACATTATTATTTTTTCATTATGAATAATGACCTTGGTAAATATTTATTGCATCAGTAAGGGTATATCAGGTAATTAAGGTTAAAAATAATGTGATAAGGATTTAAAAATAAATATAACAACTACCTTATTTTTTATTGGATGAGTTATTTAAAATATTAGCATCCAATATTCAAATATATGCAAACTTGGTACCATTTTTGTTTGATAATTACCTTAATATTATTTTAAGTAAAGAATAAATCCAAAAATTATCACTCCCTTTATTTTAATAATGCTAGCTTTTTTTCATAGGGATAAAATTAGGTTATTTTTACATATAAATGGTTATTTTAAAGTTTAAATAATTTTTCTTATCATAATTTATTTTTTATTTTTAGGGATAGATTAGTTACCATAAATGCTTACGCAACTTCGACACAACGCATGTACAAGTAGTAGAAAAATCAAGTAAATGATTTTAATAACATAAAAAGTAATATTTTTTGGGTGAGATATAGTGTTACCAAAATTTTTAGGATAAATATAATGTATTATTTATTTTCTAAAAGTTTACATGAAAATTACATTAATTTTTTTATATTTGTTCAAAGTCAAATTTTGTAAATAGTCTCTCAAATGACATTAATTATATTTTATATTAAATTATATTTTATTAAATGATAAAAATATTATATTTGGATAGTGTAATGGGATATGGTATATAAGATTAACCATTTATAACTTATGGATAACTTTTTCTTTTACATTAACTATCCTTTCCCCTGATGAGTAAAAAACTTTTATGTCACAGTAATCGTAAAAATGGTTATTAAGGGGTTAAAACTAAGAGAAAACTATTAAAGCATCTGATACAATTGTATAAAGATTATTATATTGGAGTATTTAGACTTTTATCCATAATATATTCTTAATATATCATTTCATATCCACTTGAACATGAAAATTAATTTATATTAATTTATTACTTTAACAAATCTAATGGTTCCCCTCTCCTCTCATATATAAGGACACCACCTCTCCTATCTTCATCACACTTCTTGATCCACTTAGATTAAATAAAGACTAAAAAAATTTCTTATTAACTTTATTTTATAATTTATATTAGTTTTTATACTCTTAATGGATCATACCTAAGGTCCATTAGGTGAGATCCAAAGGAGGTTCTTCAAGAGAAGGTAATAATCTTGATAAAGCATTGTCACTTTACTTATTCTTCCACCTCCTTGAATTCCATAATAAACATTATAATATAATAACATAAATATCTACCTTATACCAAGATTTTATTATGTTAATGTAATAACCTTATTAATATCCTTTTACTTCCTCTGTTGAATGAAAACATCGTTAATGTGTACGTGTGGACCACCACTACCACCACCACCACAAGGTGGTCTGTTTTTTTCATCACCGCCTCTCATGGATATTTATAAGAATTTATTTAATATATATGTATATATATAATGTTAATTACATAATTATAATTTTATAAATATAAAAAATCATTTAGTCTTGAACCCTTCAATCTATTGGAAAAATGTAATACCATTCATGCATATATGTTGATTACCACCTCCACAAACCAATGTGGTTCATTTCACATGTATGCCTTTAATGGATGGTTATAAAATTTTATTTAATGTATAAAAATTATAATTATTCTATAATTATTATTTTGGATATGATGTAACCATAACATCTTTAACCATGGCAAACCTATCGATGTCATTTTTCTATTATAGATTGAACTTATTTAAAACACCCAATGCGAACTTAATTGAATAAGTAATTAAATATTCAATTTAAATAAATGAAATAAATTGTTTAATGATATGGTATTAAATAATAAAAAGGATCTTAAAAAAGTATGTACTTAATATAAGTTTATTATACAGGAGTTAAAGGATATACATATGAATTCTGGACTGAGAGTAAGGGATTTATTAACATAATATCCATTCATTGGGATATACTTCTACTTAATTGATGATGTTATTCCAAGATTGTGTGTGAAATGAAATTTGATTTTTTTTTTATGTTTTATAACCACCTATTTTTCTTTGTTTTATAATTTTTACACATAATCACTTCATTGAATAAATTATAACTTCAATGATACGATCTTTATAAGGATTATTAATCTCAATTTTTATTTTTTGAGACATGTCTTGTACTATGGACCTAATTCATTTTATAATTTGTATATTTAACCTATTGATATATTATATCATGAATTAATCTTTATTCATGACATTTATATTTTCCTTAATGTTATATCTTTCAGGAGATATTGATTCAAATATTATAAATGTTATAAGGGTTTTCATGGTCTAATTGTAATTCCTTAAGACATAATTGATGTTATGCACCATCATTTATTTTATATGGAGAAATTATTTTCCCATGAGTGTGATTTAACATATTCGTTCATTGAAATTATATGTTTTATAGATTCACGGTATGATCGTTCATATAATGTCTTTTTTATTCAAGTATTATCCAAGATACAAGGTTTTCTACTCTCAAAATTTTTTCATTGATAAATGTTTTGATTGATTCACTAATATTAATATACTTGGTGTTGAAGAACCTAAAATATTTGTGGCTTGGTTTGAGAAGTCCTTAGGATACAATGGATCTTGGTGAGTTTGGGTTGTTGTATTTTTTGAAAACATTAATTAAGGAACTCATAAGATTTATGGTTCTTGATCTAGTTTATATGGAGTTACATATCATGGAAAAAAGTTTCATGATGCAAGAAATTGTTTTTAAGAAGGTTTGTATTTTGGTTGATTCAGTTCTATTTGAGTTATGAGTAAATTCTAGATCCATGTAGCTGAATTTCCAAAGGGTTGTTCCATCTAGCCGATTTGGTTAAGTGAGATTCATGTAGCCATTTTTTCTTTGTAGGAAAGCTAATTTATAATTCATGTATCTATTTTATACATAACCAATCTAGAATCATGTAACCTATTTTTTATGTATCTATTTGTTTTTCAAGTTGACGATTTAGAGTCTTCACTAATTCCATATTGATTTTCTACAGGTTTTTAGAATTAAAGTATTCCGAGGTAATTTTATTATGATGTTTCATGCATTGTTCAAAATGCCTATATAATCATAGGATTTAGTTCTTAAATCCATAATAGATATGAAGTTTTTGACTATAGTTACGGAGATCTTGGGGTTATTATTATTACATGTCTCTTTCTTCATCAAAGCAATTAATGTAGTGGAATATTTTGATGAGGTATTATGAAAATAAAGTGGTTGAGAAAAGTGGTATCTAGAGAAGAGTTTTAATCTTAAAAAAATCAAAATATAAAGAAAATCATGTCTCTAAATGATCAAATACAAGACTAAGAATATTTGTGCAACACATTTCTTGATTGTTCTGTGGAAAATTCTTTTTCAGATATTTTTGGAAGCTCATCGAAGTGGATCTTCATCTTCTATTTCCAAAGAAACCTTGTTTATTTAGTAGTATTATTCATTTTTCTAATAACCTTTTGTATTTCTGTGTAAAGATGTGATGTTGGGCTTGACTCCTAAAAAATGTTATGGAATTCTGTATGAATACTTGTTAGAGGATTTCGATTGGAGATATATTTAAAAGAATACATGGTTGGGCGAATAACCAGCCATAACCAGGAGTACGATTCCACAATGGATTCAAAAATTGTAAAAACTCTGTGTTCCTTTCTCTTTCATTTTCTGCATGATCTAAATGAGGCTAATTATTTATTAGTGAATCACACTCTAACAAGTCATAATGTTTTATTTTAAAAAAATAAGTTACAAAAACAACCCTCGAGTGATTCAACCCCCTACCTCATTAAAGGAAATTGATCATACTAGGAACTTCATGTGTACACAATGAATATTGTCATATGATATCATGAATATTTTTATATTCATGATATTTTATGTTCCTTCTTATGTTATTTCCTTCAAATATTTTTGGTTTTAAAAATTCATAATGGGATTTTCTTTAAAAACGTTATTTTAATGTTTTTAATGACTTTTATCCAAACTCTTTATCTTTATTCTTTATATCATTTCAAGATTTTTTTTGTAATCATAAATGATTTCCTAATGTTATTTAAAAGAAATTTGAACATAATTTAAAAGGTTTTAATAGAAAATTTTTAACGTTTTCCACATTGATATCCTCTGACCCTCTGTACAAAAGTTTGAAAAGAATGTTTATTTTTAACATTTACAACATGAAAGGATTTTCCCAAAATCATGACCATTCAGATATTTTATGATTATTTTACAAATTTAAATTGTTATTTAAAATGGAACGATTTTTTCCCAATATTATGGAAATTTTTATAAAATATTATAAAATCAAAAGGATAATTTTCTTATTTTCGATGAATTATATTAAATGTTATTTTAAATTTATTTTTCAACTAGGGAAATATCAATTATTTTGTTTCTTAAGATTCTATAATGATATGTTCCGAATACCATACTTAATATTTTTATTGATGGATTATGATTTTTAATGGGTTTTTCAAGGAAATAATTTCTTTTCCCTAGGTTAATCAACATAAAAATGAATGATAGCTATTTTCAAGGGTGTTGTTTTAAAAAGTACAGGATTTTAAATGTGGTGTTAATTCAATGGTACTTGGACATATTTATGGATTATTTATGGGTGATTTTGTAATAAATCTTGGATGGGTGGGTCCATCTTATCCCTCCAATACATTGAGTAAAGCAATGAGGTAAAATATTGTAAGTTACTACTAAGAGATGAAAAAGTTAACTATTTTAAGTTACCCCTAAGAGATAATTTTTTTTAAATATGAGTAGATCTAAAGAGATGATGGAGTTAAATACTATAAATTACTCCTAAGAGTATGTTGGAATTATCTTGTTTAGGTGATTCTATGATGAATGTTTGATGTTCCAAGATACCAACATAGTTTTTCGATGCTTATTATGAGTTCTAATGGATCATTTTCTCAAGGATTATATTCACATAGATCATTATAATCAAATTATATGACTCTTTTATTATGTTAAATATTGATTCTATCAACATTTTTAAGGGTATGAATGGTCTTTTTCTATGATCATGAAATTTTATAATTCCATTATACCCTTATTATAATCTTATTCCCACTGATTAAATTTGATTATAAATTCATATATTTACCCTTAATGAGATTTTGAGCCCACCCATCTGGTGTTTTCAATTACCCCATATTAAGAAGAATGATGTTAAATGAATTATATATAGAAGGATTTATGTGTGAATTATTTTAGGGGATATATTTAATTTATAGGTCTCTGTAGTAGTACTGTAGCAGTTACTATAGTAGGTATTATTTGATACTATAGCAGCCAACACTCTTTATCCGATATAGGCTTTTGAGCCACCAGTTTGGGCCTATGGGTCTCGGGGCCTTAGGGCCACCAAAAGACCTCAGGCCAAAGTTCCTTCAGGTAGTAAGGGACTTTGGGTCCCCAAGGGCCTTCAAGATATAGGGATTTGGGATATAGAATAGACTAAGACGCAACTTGGGAAGACCATATCAGAGCAGGCCTAAGTGAGGATTCCAAGAAAAAAATAGAAACCACCAGAGTAGAGAAAACTAGATTGGAAGAATGAGAGTATATGGAAATTGACATCGAGACCAAGAACTATGCATCTCTTCTGGTTACAATGCTAGACGATCAACCATATGAGGTGGGGAGTCAGGCACATTCAATATGAAGATGTTGGGGAGTGATTGTTTTATGTGTGTCAGGTATTGGGCCTTTAAAATCATGTATTGGGTTGTGTATGGGCCTCGTTTCTTGGGACTAAAGGTTATGTGAGGGTTCCCCTCCAACCCTTAAAGGGAATATTATCAAAAAATAAATAAAAAATAAGGACTTTGGGCCATTCATGTAAAAGGACCTCTGGCATGTAAGTGATTCAATATTTTTTTAATGTTGTTTGTTTGTGATAACTAAAATTGGGTCACAATTATCGATATGAAATCCATAAATATAAAGATTATGTTTCTTGAATAGGATCATGGATTTAAATCTAGGGATATTATAGTTGGTATCATAGAAGGTTTTTGATAACATTGGAGAATATGATGTTTTCATGTGATGTTAACTTAAGAGTTTTGGATATTATCATGGGTTTATAATTTTATGATTGACCATATGTTCAATGAGGAATTTTTTTTTTTAATTTCATACGTGACTACACCTTAAGGTGATTGGAGCATCTTATTAGTGTTTAAGAAGGATAATCTATTGAGGTAATTAGGATTTATATTACTTATTAGGTTAACATTAATGGCTAAAAACTGATTTTGTTACAAGGTAATTTTTTATTTTATAAACCAATTCAGCTACCCATGTATCATATTTTTATTATAGTTTTGTGTATTTCTTAGTGGGATAATTTTTATTTTATTGGAATTTTTTTATTTTTAAAAAGGTTTACTTCATTATGCATGGATCTCTAACATAAAGAGATTTCATGTAAAACCTCTAGGTGGAAGCTCCCTATTGAATATTAATTTTTTGGTAAAATTATCCCCATTGGTTATTCTTTTTGTCCATGTTTCTTGTCACCAGTGTGATGGGATCTGGAACACCCCTGGTATATATAACAAGACATATTAGGTGATCTTATTAGAGGTGGTACTGATTTTTTTCAAGACCATATCTATAATTAAATAATAATAAAATAGGTATGATAATAATCACAATAAATTTAATAAATAATTTCTAATCTAATAATCTAAAACATTCTTACATAAATTAATTTATAATTTAAAAAAATTTTATTGAATATTTTGAAATATTTCATTACCTTACATCAATAATGAGATGAATACTATAAATTTAAACCTTAGGAGTTTATGTAATTGCTGAATAGTCTCCATCAACCATTACCATTTAATTATGGAAGATTTTGAATCCTAAAAGAAATGACTTAAACACATTAGAAACATGAAGGATTAAACAAATAAGTGAATAATACAAGATAATATATTAGTTAAATAGAATATTAAAGATGAAATAAACATATAGAAAGTTATAAAGGATGAAATTAAAAAATATAATTTAGTTATTCACGAGGTTAGATTTTTGACTTACTGTCCACATATATGACTGTGGATCCATCCTACGGATGCTTCAACTCATTTAGTAGGTTTCTTAACTAAATTCCTTCACACACAGTGGCCGATGATTCTATATACTCTTATTCACACGTGGATAGGGAGACCACACATTTGTTATTTGAATTCCATGTAAAATTAGTCTTTCTATAAAAGAATACATATCTAGTGGTGCCTTTTCTTTCATCTTGTTCACCACCCTAATCACTGTCTAAGTATCCTTATAACCTTGATTTATAATTGTATGGATAGAAAAGGAAAACTTCCACTAATAATTTGACATACCTAAGTATTATTTCTGAGTCTAACCAATGTGATTAATTTATTGATTCCATGTACCTACTTAGAATCCCAACACTATAGATGATATCTAGCCTTGTGATTGTGAGGTACCTTAGGCTTCCAAATAGAATCTTGAAAAAATTTGATTCCATGCTTCTTCCTTCTCTGTCTTTTTTAAGTTTTAAGCCTGTTTCTATAGGTGTTTTTTATGGTGTTTCAATTGCACATCTTGAACTTTGCAAGAAATTATTTGGCATACATCTTATGAGATATATAGATGCTTCCATATTGTTTCTTTACTTCTATAACCAAAAAAGACATAATACCTCCATTGGTCATCTCGAACAACTTAAACATGGCCTTCTGGAATTCATCGAACATCGGTCAGTTGTTCCATGTAAACAAAAAATCGTCAATATACAGGCATGCTATAAGAATATCTCTATGAGCATTCTTTTTGATGTAAACTGCATGGTCATATGGACATTGGGAAAATTTGTTCTTTGGAAGATAGTTTTTGATGTGTGTATTCCAAGAATGTGGATCTTGATTCAAACCATAGAGGTATTTCTTTAGTCGATACACCTTGTCTTCTAACCCTTTCATAACAAAGCCTTCAGGCTGGTCAACATAGACCTCTTCTTCTATAATTCAATTCAGGAATGTAGGTTTCAAATTTAGTTGGTAGATCTTCCATTTGTGATGCACTACAAGGGAGATAATCATCTTCACAAGGTCACAGAATGTAATAGGAGTGAATAATTATTCATAGTTCATCTCATACATTTATTTATATCCATATTCTATGAGACTTTCCTTTTAGGGATATATATCACCATCATAATTTCTCTTTATCTTGTACACTCATTTTACACTAATTGTTTTTTTGGATATTAGGAAGTGTAGTCAGATCCCGTGCATTATTTTTCTCTATGGAATTATTTCCTTATTCCATATAAATTCTCCAACGTTTTACCCTTATAGATTCCTAAAATATAATAGGATCATGATCTTCTAAAATGAAAAAATATATAACTTTTAAGTTTTCTCACAAATGTATCTTAAATTTTTCATCTTTATAGGTGCCATAGGCGAGGACGAGCTGGTCAAATTTTGAGATGATGGAGTGATTTCAAGATTAATTTATTGTACTACTAGAATCCATTGTACTGATGATTCACCTAAGGAAGTTTTTGAATGAATTTTATCCTGGTGATCATTCCCTTCTTCAAGATCTTCTATTTTTACTAGAATACCATTTTTTGATTCTCCAACCTTCCATTTCTATGCTTATTTCTCACTAAAAACCACATCCCTACTCACCACTAAATTATTAGTTAGTAGATTTTAGATCTTTCAGGATTTAGATGCTTCAATATAGCTAATGAATATTTACTTCTCTCATTGATAATCAAGATTACTTATTCTTTCTTATGGAACATGAACATAAGAAACACACCCAAATATTCTTAGGGGATCCATGCTCAGTTTGTAATCACTTAATGTCTCTTCTGGCATAAAATTTATGATTCCTTTGGTTGGACACTAATTGATCAGATAGGTAGCACATGAAACTGCCTCTACCCAGAAGGTCGTTGGATGCCCTTTCTCCTTCAGCATGGACCTTTTCATGTCGAGGATGGAACATTTCATTCATTATGAAATTCTATTATTCCGTGTCATGTCGTTTGCAATGTATTGTTTCTTTATTCCTTGTTCCCTAGAATAATCTTGAAATTCATTTGTTCTGTATTCTTCAACTCTGTTAGATCTGAGTACTTTGATTTTGTGAGAACTTTTTTTCTCCAACATTGGCTTTGAAAATTTTATAGATAGTAAAAGAATAAAATTTTTATTTGATGCATTACACCGAAAGTTTCTTATTGAAATCATTATTGAGGGTAATAAAGTACCTATTACCTCCATGTGAGGGTGTTTCAAGTGGTCCACAAATATAAGTGTGAACCAAATGAAGTGGTTCTTTTACTCATTTTGACACTCCACTTGGGAAGGATTTCCTTTGTTTCTTACCGACTGTACACACCTCACACACATAATTTGGATCATCCAACTTTATGCTTGATGAGGATAAATGTTTAAGGTCGTCAAAACTTTATCTCCATGAGTCATTATTCACGAGTCCAAAGACACACTCCTTAGCCTTTATGTTGATATGCAGCAGAAACATGTGATTCTTTTCCATTTGGAATTGAGAAACAAGACTCCTGTGAGTATATATTATAGGAAAAGAAGTGTTTTTCATATTTATGACATACACATTCTAAAAAAGTTGGCATATACTGATGATATTATTCTTCATGTTTGTCATGTAATAAACACTTGAGATGTAATTTTACTCACCATTCTTACAAGAAATTTTGATTTTACATTTTCAAATCACATGTACCTATGATGAGTATCTATAACTCATGTATCCATTAACTTCTTCATTGAGTTCCTAAAAAATCATTTTATACCACTCATATGCTTATTTAAACTATTTTGAGATACCACACATCTAGAAATTCACATGCCTTTTCTTGTGTGAGGATGTGTGTGCTGACTTATTCTCCAGGGTGTGATTCTTTAGTATAGTTGTATCATTAATCATGATCTATTTTTCTCCAACACTCAGAATCATGATAAAAAAATCTCATACAATTCTGTCATTGAAATTATTTGAGTTTCTATGACCACATGTGAATTAGCCTCCATGATATCCTCTTCCACATAATTTGGTGAAATTTTGATGATTTTTTTGATGGCTTGGATGATATCCATTACCTCTTCAAGTTTCATGATGACTGCCTCAATGCATTTTTCCTTTATTTTGTTCTTATATAGTCGAATTATACTCTAAGACATTCTCAATCGCTGAACCCACATTTTTTTCATTCATTGATCATGTACTTGCAATGATCCCATCGGTTCTTTGATGGATAGTTTTTCCAAATCCTTTGATTATTTGATTTCCACAACAACATGCTCAAATTTGGTTGTTAAATATTTATGTAATTTTTCAATAACATGAATGTATGAAACTTTTTTCACGATTTCTTTTTAATTTTTTATTAATAACAATTAAACATGACAAGTATTCATAGATACTCTCACCATCCTTCATGTGCACTGATTTGAAATCCACTCTTATTTTTTGAAGATGAAACCACTTTACTCAATCAAAACTCTTGAAGATGGTTCCAAGGGCATCCGGATATTTCTTACCTGATGTTGCTTTAAAAATATTTTCAAATGTTGATTCATCTGACCCTTGATAGAGGAGGAACACCAACTTGTTGTCTTTCTTCCTTTAATTTTTGAGAGTCAACTTTTCTTCATTTGTAAAAGAGGATTCTTCCTCCTTAGTGGGTAATATATAACCATCAATGATTATCTCCCATAATTATTTTGATCGAAAAAATTCCTTCATTTGGACACACCAGCATTCATAGTTTTCCTCAGACAACTTTGAAACATGTTGTTCAATTGCGGTGGCCATTTTCAGAATATTGGGGATGCCTTGTAACCGGACTCTAATACCAGCTTGATGGCTATAAATTCCGAGGCAAGTGAGAAAGAAAAATGGAAGAGAAAACAAAAGGGAATTCCATATTGTTTTAAACACATTTTTCAGACTACAATTTCAAAAAAATTATAGTAATTTAGAAATAAATGAAATAGTCACATTAAGAAATGAATTCGAAATATTAAAGAAATGAAACCTCCCAATTATATGGACACATTAAATAAATAATCCAAAAACATTAAAGAAATAAAAAACCACTTTAAATGAACACATTAATGAAATGAAAGTGCCACATGGTGAAGACCCATTGAATTTCCACCGAAGGTATTTGGTTTTCAATTCTAATTGGAGATTTGATAGTTTCTTATTGAGGATCATTTCAATAAACTTATAGGATATATTACATAGGTTTATGGGGGGAAAATTCACAGATGGTGCTGGGATGGTTCACCTTGGGAATCAAAACAAGAACTGCGGAAGTAATAACATGAGGAAGAAGACCACCCTTGAAATAATTTTGAGTAGCACATATTAGGTATTTCTTGATGAAATTACAAGATAAGATATTTAAGTATTCACAGAATCCATTAGATCCTAGTGTAATTGATATGTTAAGTCTTTAAAAAACATCAAATATTTCATCCTCCTTTGGGTTGGGTTTTAGGGAATCATTATTACTATTACCAAATGTGAGGGGAATTTTATTAACAAAATGATTATCTTCATCATTTAGTGGGTATATATTTCTAAATCTATGATGTGGGTTAGCTAAAACATCCTCAAAGAAAAAGGACCCCTGGGGAAAAATTGATTCAATGTCACCATAGACTGAGTATTCTTTAATTTTTATGATAAGCATCATAAATAATTCTTTTCCTGTATGCATGCATGGAAATATGATACATTAAAAACTCATTTAAAAAATCCATATTTCAAAAAAGTGATACATTTATAGAAAAAGTAAGAAAATATCTTCATCCCATTGATTCTGAAGTCTTCCATTAAGATAACTGATCAAAGCCTAAATATCTTCCAACAATGGTCTGAGATATGGTTGTGTATTTCTCTATTCTAAATTGGTTTCTGTCTGTATACATAGTTTGTTCTAGAATTAAACCCATGTATACCCTTGGGATAGATCATTACACATGTTTCATGATAGTTCCATCCTTAATTGATCCATTGATAAAGTGTAAGTTATTAATAGAAGAAAAGAACCGTGGATCTGGATTAGCACTAGATAAGGATTGGATAAGAAATAATCTAGTTGGGAGATAGTCATGTATGAGGAATATGTTATTATATGCATGTTATCCAAGCATATTTCAACCTAACTATATAGTATTCTACCTTATATCTTGCTGTTAAACCATATAAAATGATCATCATTGATGCTTAGATCCATTATATTATTAAATAGAAGAGTCCTTAGAAATATTTTATATCATTGATTGAATAAACACACACTTTTTTTTAGATTGATATATTTTGGAAATTCTAAGAGTCACCATGACAGAGGTTTTCAGATGAAAAAAAGTCAGGAAAATATGAAGAAGTCTATGATGAATATAGACATAATAATCTACATGCATTAAGAATAATCCACATGTCCACAAAGAGGTAGAATCACTTCAATATAATTTGGGAGAAAAATTACTGAGATGTTTCAGAGTTTTACACACCCCAAAACCCTAACACGAATGTGATAATAAATAATAAGAAGCTATGGGCCACTAACCACAATGTATGTCCACTATTCTATAGTGAATGGTGGTCGGATGTCTGCACTTCTATAGTGCTGCAACCACCCATGTCTAAGATGCTACAGTGGCTAGTTTCTAGAAGTCTATGGAGGTACAGTACCATTGTCTCCGATGTTTGAGATTCTATAAGGGGAAAATTCGGATTCAAGTGGGAGATTGTTGGATCAATGTATCCTGATCCATTTGGATGATGTTGGGGTGAATTTTAGTGTCCCATACTACACAATAGATCACAACTCTTGCAGTTCAAGCTCTATGGTGAGATTTTTAGGGGTTTTAGGGGTAATGGTACCCTTTTTTTGGGGTCTAGGGGCCAAAGTTCCCTGACCCAAAGTTTGGGGAATTATAGAAACTTATACCAACTATAGAAGACCTGACGAGACAACACCGACATGACACTTTAGAAATGTAGATTTTGGCATGATTATTGTAGCATCTTAGAATTTGTAGAAAAAAATACTATAGTTATTTGTACATATAACAACTGGCCACTTTATCTTCTTGGACTTGAGTGGTTGTAACACTATAGTTGTGTAGAATTCTCATCACTATTCACTGTAGAACTGTTGACTTGTTATGCGGTTGGTGGCACATTACTTAATCTTCCTTATTAGCCCATTATAACTAGGGTTTTGGTGTGTGTAAAAATATGAAACGTCCTTGTATTTGTTCTCCCAAATTATTTTTAATTGATTTTACCTCTCCATGGACATAGGGATTATTCCCAAACCACATAATTTGATGTGTCTGTGTTCATCATCTTTTACTTTTTTTTTGTTTCTGAATTTTTCATCATATTCAAACCTTTTTCAATGTGACTTCTGATGTTTCCGTATCAATTGACATCAAATTTTGAGTTTGTAATTCTCAAATTAAAAGTTGGATATGGAATAAGCAAATATGAAGATCACCCACTACAATAGAACTGACTTTTTTTACTGGAGGATGCAGGTCGAGAATTATCTTTATTAGAAAAATATTCACTTCTCGCTTCTGGGTGTAAAACTAATGGATATGGAATAGACATAGTGGGAGATACTTGATTGATATGTTCTAGGATGTTTGCACCTTACATTGGTAAAAAATGTATCCTTCAAACCTTTAGTGGAGAAAATGATGACTGGGTTGTAGAAAACTATCATAAATATGTATGACAAGCCGTCAAAATAAAACAAAGTGTGCCTAATGTGATGATTGTCCAATATGAAAAAAAATTGACTGGAAGATTATTTCCGAACACGTCAATAAATTAATCACTATCACAATTAAGTTAACATTAGTGGGAATTGTTCATGACGATGAAGTATGTGCACTAGTTTTATGGTCTTCATTAACTAACAACTGGTAAGTGATTGTAACAGTTGTGAGTTGTTATTTAGGGAATACCAAGATAGTTCTAAAGGATGTGTAGGACATGATCCTCAGTGACGATATTTATGGGGGAGAATTAGGTAGATTCTTTTATTCTTATTTGAATGTGGAAGGAAAAAAATTATATGCATAATGATATAGTCACATAGGATAATCAAAATAAAGAGGAACGAACTGATACAAGGAAAATGAGGCTAGTCTTACCTTCTGGATTTGGGGGATGAAAGGAAATTTTTAAGAGTCTAAAGAAAAATTAAAGGTAAATGAAGGAACTGATGATGTACTACTAATAAGAATGGATATCCATATAAAGTCTTGGATTTTAGACTAAGTGTAATCTTTCCATTCCATGTTAGAGAAGGATTTATTAAAAATTATGTTTCTAGAAATTTTGGAAAATGGTGCATCTAGCTTATAATGAACCCTTACAGATCATGGGGAAGTGTGATTCATTGTTCAAAACCAGTAATGGGAGTTTAATGGTTCTCAAAAATGTGAGGCATATCACTAGTTTAAGAAGAAATATTATTTTTTTCGTGTATCTTGATGATGTAGGTTTTAGTGCCATGTTCATTGGTGGTCCATGAAAGATCACTAAGGGAGATATGGTCATAGCTTGGGGAGAAAATAATGGTACCCTATGAAACATGAAAAAAACATGCATGAACATTCTTTCATAAAGAAATTCTTTCAAGAATTCAAAAAAATGAAACTATAGGTTAGACCACATGAGTGAGAAGGGGATGAAGGTGTTGTTAATAAAAGGAATACTACTAGAGATGAAGTCAGTGGAATGCTTGTGTGAAGATTGTATCTTTGGATTGTATAAGAATGTGTCTTTTGCAAAAGGAGGTAGAACACTAAAGGATGGGAAGCTAGACCTAGAACACACTTATATTCAGGGGCCTACACCATTACAATCCCTTGGAGGTTCAAGATATTATGTGACATTTATCGATGAATCAATAAGGATGTTATGGTTTTTATTTCTGAAAAGAAAATTGGATGTGTTTAAGGTGTTTTAGAATTGGAAGTACATGGTGAAAAATGAGTCAGGAACTAAGATGGAATTTTTTAGGTCTCACAAAAATGGAGAGTATGGTAGTATGATGTTTAGATAATTTAGTTCTAATAATGGAATTCAGTGGGAGAAAACTATTCCAGGCACACCACAACAGAACGGTGTATCTAAAAGGATAACAAAGACACTAAATGAACATTCCTGGTTCATGTGGTTTCACTTGGGATTTTAAAAAACCTTTATGTATGATGTAGTGAACATGAAAGAATATATCATCAACATGATTCCATCTGTACCACTAGGTGAATGTCTACCCATGGAGATATGGTCTGGTAAGGAGTTAATACTCTCACAATTATGAGTCTTTTATTATTAGGAATATGCACATATTGATATTGATGTCAGGGTACATGCTTGATGATAATTCCAAATCATGTTTATTTATTGGATATGGTGATGAGGAGTTCAATTACCAATTTTGGGATGATCAGAACAAGTTTATCATCATATGCTAGAATGTGATATTTAATGGAAGTGTCAAGTACAATGTATGTCATGTGGTTGAAGTTGATAGTGGGAATAAGGAATCAGACTATCATGATCAAGTGGAGCATGAATGTGTACCTGATAATGTAACACCAAGACCAGTGAAGCCTACCCTCTAATGGAGTTGAGGTTATCAATAAGGGAGAGAAGGACTATGCATATGTATTCATCATCCTTACATTATTTTTTATTTTTTGATAGTGAAGAACCATAAATCTTTTAAGAAACAATGTAGTTAGAGGAGTTGAGAAAGTGACAGTTGTCTATGTAGGAGGAGATGTATTCATTACATGAAAATGATACATGGAAGTTGATAACACTTCCATAAGGAAATAATGAATTGCAGAACAAATGGGTATACTAGGTCAAGAAAGAACTTAATATAAAGAGAAGTTACAAGGAAAGCATAGTAGTAAAAGGTTTTCAAGAGATGGAATGCATAGATTTTAGTAAACTTTTATCACGTATAGTAAAGCTTACCATCATCAGAATAGTTATTAGTATTGTTTCATAAGAATACATATATGCAGAGTAACATGATGTGAAGACTATTTTACTTCATATAAATATTGAGGAGTACATCTATATGAAGTACCCAAAGGGATATGTTGAGTCAGAGAAGAAATAACTTGTGTACAAACTCTAGAGAAGCTTATATGCATTGAATAAAGTACTCAGGAAATGGAATAAATTTTTTGATTCATTTATGAATAAAATTGAATACAAATGGTGTGTCGTGAATCAATGTCACTAAAACATGTATTTTGGTGATGAATACATTATACTTCTTCAATATGTGGAAGAAATTCTCATTGAAGGATCATGTATGTAGAGGATTAATGAGATGAAAGAGAAACTGGCTGAGAAGTTCAAGATGAAAGATCTTAGAGAATCTAACAAGATTTTGGGGATAAATATCAAGAGATACCACATAGTTGGAACCTTGGTGTTATCATAGGAAGACTACATTGTAATGGTTTTGAGAATATTTATTATGTCAGATGAAAAACTAGTCTTTATTCCCTGGTGAGGCATTTCAAATTATCAAAGGATAAATCACCAAATATGATAGTAGAGTTTGAGTACAAAGAAAAAGTTCCATACACAATATTTTTTGGAATCCTGATGTATGATATGGTTTTTACATGATTTTACATTGCTTGTGTAGTTGGATTTGTGAGAAAGTCCATGGAAAACCTAAAAGGAATTATTGGGAAGTAGTGAAGTGGATACTGAGATACCTGGAGAGGAGAAAGGAATTATATCTTTTCGTTGGGAAAGAAAATTCATTACATGGGTGGATCATAATTTAGGTGGGATATTTTTGGATTAGTGTAGCCCGATCTGTTTGGATGATGTCAAATTGAATGATAGTGGCCCATACAGAATACTAATCCTCAACTCTCACTGGTCAAGCTCCGCAGTGAGCTTGTTGGGGGTCGTTGGGGAAACATGCTCTTGCTCCTAGTGGTGAAGGTATTTGTTCTAAAATTAGGGGAACTATAGAAAAACTAACAGACTATAACAGAGCTAAACATGAGACACTTATAGGGAACTATAAGAGTGAAAAATTTGACATAGTTACTTCAGCATCTTGGACTTTGGAGACAATGGTACTGTAGGTTTTCAGACTTCTAGCCACCAACCATTATAGTAATTTGGACATAGTTGGTTGAAGGACTGTATTAGTGAAACATTTCAACCACTATTTAGTGTAGTACACTGGAATTACTACGTGGTTGGTGGAACAGTCTAGAATGGATGAAATTTGGCAGAAACAAAAGTCATTAAAAAAATTTGACATGGGTTTATGCGATAAGGGGAGGCTCGCTGTCAGGCTAGTGGAGATGTGATTCCTTATTTTCATAGTTGAAGACTTCTTGGTCTGGTTGATCTAGCATCGTAGGGTGGTTATGGTTGGAAAGGATAGTGTCACTCTTGGAAGGTCAGATATGGAGAGGCTTCACCGGATGTTATTGTCGGCGGTTTCCTTCCTAATAAGGGTTTGTGCCTAGGATGCGGTGGGGACATAAATCTAGAAGAACATTTCCCTGGAGTCTGTCAGAGTGAAAGAGGCAAAAATATTGAGGGTCATCCAATAATCATTCATCATGAAGCTAAGGGATGGAGTTCTGGTCTTCAAGGCATACAAGAGGGTGTATATCGTTCACTTTGGAAACATGGGAGCTCCTTTTTGTAGTGAAGATATGAAAGAGATAACCAGGGATCCATAAGAGTCATGTGATCCAGCTATAGTGTAATTCCAGGGGTTCTTGTGGGACACATCACAATTGTATGTATAGAAATACCTAAACACATGTGAGGTGTTCAATATGTGCCCCTTTCCTAATGTCTCACCTAGTGATTCCATGATTGATAGAATACTGAAGATTTGGATCAAAATGGATGAGTCAATCGAGCATGACTGGAATGTTGATATCATGTATCTGGTATTGAGATCCTACATTAAAAAGAATAAGGGTAGGTTGTATCTAAGGAACAACTGTGTAAGGATCATGTGACACAATGTTTATATGAAGGGGAAATTCGACAGGGTGTCTAGCCACAAGATCGACAAGTATTATTCCTGGAAAGGATATACAGAGATGAAGAATTTTTCCTTATGACACCTCCAACTAGATGAACTTTGGCCTAGTTGATGACACTATACTTGAGTTTGAGGAGAGGTTGCACTAGATAATAAAGAACAACATGAAAACACGGTTCGTGTTCGACAGTGAGAGCTCGATGGCCATTAGGGAGACCTTGTTGAGGGAGCACATGATCAAGTTCTTCATCAAGCCAGATAACCATAAGGATGTTTCTAGCGGTATATTCCCAACTAACCATGTGAGAAGGTTGGACCAAATATGGATGTATAGGGTGGTGGATAAGGTGGTGAGGGAGCATATCTTGTTCATGATTGGGCAAAAGATTAATGAGAGGATAAAAAGGATTTCCTGGTATTGATATTAACTTGAACACCACTTACATCCTCTCATCCATATCATTCCCTAAATATTTTCCTGTTGTTTTAGAAAAAAACAAAATTAGTTGTATCGGGGAAAGCAAAACCCTCAGAGTAGATGTGTATCTACCAAGTAGGGCGGATCTAAATGACCCGCTGACTAGTGGAGGCTGATATCAACATGGATTTGAGGAAGGAGTAGCCTTCCCTAACAAATTTTAGGGGGCCTTATCTCCTGGAATGGGGACTTAAACTAGTGGGGCATTCTCTGATGATTATATTTCCATATTTCAATCATATTAAATGTAAGTAATTAGAATGATTTTAACCATCTAAAACATCAATTTCTCATTTTTAAGCTATCATTTAGAATATATTAATGACTTCAACACCCTTAATTCTAAAATTACATGAACACTATACTATGAAACTACTGGAGAATTAAAAATGAATAGATCATGACCATCAACTATTACCATTTCATTGTTTTAAATTTGGAATCATTAACCCTGTAACCTCAAGACATCTAACATAAGAAAAACTAAATAATAAATTTGTAATAAATGAAAAAAATTAAAAGGTATAAATATGTTTAAATAAACAATATGAATGTTCTTAAACTAGTAATTAATTTTTATAATATAAATATTTTAAAGGATATAAAATATATGATGAAACTCTAATCTTAAGGAAATGTTTTATTTCTAAATAACCAATAATTTCATGTATTTTTACTCTAGTTTTCATCTTCTATTTCTATATCATTTTAAAGGACCTGAATGTATACATTATAGTACCTTTTATATTTTTGACATACTTATGGAATCTATTCCTATCCTATAGAATAATAGATAACACATTACTTATCCAAAATGAGTATTTCCATATCTTTTTCATTTAGGTGGTTGTATTCTATATCCCCCAATATCTCTGTTATCCAAACAAGGTTAAATACCCTAAGAGGGGGGGGGGGAATTAGGGTATAACAAATTAAAAAAAATTCCCCTTTAGATCTAGTTTTGTTATTAAAAAAGAATTTTTCTATCCCTTTACCAAGAAATGTATGAATAGAAATAAAATCATTCATGAGACAAAAAATTTTACTGGGTTCCCTTGCACTGGGCTATGTCTAAGGAGCATACACAGACAATGTGCCTCTGTACAAAATCCTCTAAAGAACACTACTGTTACACACTTCGGAACAAACTCACCATCCCTCCTGGTTGACAACCAATAATAATTTGAAAGCTCACTAATATATCAAATTAAATTTGATAACTTATTCTATAGAATATCTTAATTTTGGTCACTTGAATCAATATTATTTACACCTCATTTGGTGCATCCTGATGCTCAAAATTCATCCACTTGATGACTACCACTTTACCTAAAAAACTCTATGAAAATCCTTTCTGGTTCACAAAAATATAGCTTTCACATAACCTTTTCATCAATTGAATGAAATTCTACCAAATTTCACACAACTTTTACACTTTGTCTCAAAAAATTAACTTTTGCACAATTATAAAGCTCATCGTGAAACTCTCAATTTGTACAGAACTTTTGGATTTTCACAAAACACACATGGTATTATAGACACAAGATCTTTTTCTATGCACACCTGATGTTTGAATTGTTACTTCACACAAAAAATAGCTTCATTCAACTATTATATTATTCAGATCTCTGATATTCTCTAAGGGATGAGATTCTCAAATGAAGGGGGGGGGGGGTAACCACCAATTTATAGATGCGGTTGACCCTTCACGAATCTACTTTGCACACCTTCGAATCTTCATAAAACATTAGTTATGTACTGAATTTCAATTATTGAATATTATCTTTATCATGTAATTCACCACCATTGCACAACTACAACTTTATTTTGTTGGATCACTCAACTATCCTTTTGTCGCACAACTCTAACTTTCAAAAAGTTTCAAAACATGCACGGAACACTAGCCTTTTCCATATTTGTATGTAACAACACCGAATCTTCACATGTGAATTTTTTTTGAAACACCTTCACCCTTCCATGAAACTTTTACATTTATGTGAAAATATTTCCGTTTTCAAAAACACCTTTTGCTTTTTCTAAATTGTTGTATCCAAAAATTTGGCAAACACTGGGAAATGATACCACCTTGAACACACATTTTTATGTACCACTTACAGAACATTCATACCTTTGTCTTGAATATTTGTGAACATACCTGGTCAGCAACCATTCTGGAAATCCACAACTGAACTTGTCAACATGCTTTTTCAACAAACAAAATCAACCCAAAAACAGTACAAAGTCACTTTTTTTGGATTTTTCCCAAAAACCTCACTATATTCCTCCAACACTATTTATAATAGGATTATTTTATGTTTTTTATTATTCATTATACATTATTTACAATGGATATGAAAACATACTGCTTCTCCTCATTTGGATTCTTGAATTTAAAACTTGTGAAGTTAATAAGGGAAACTTATTATGTAACATCTTGTGTTTTAAATAAGATTTATTTTATTTTTTTCCATTAGTATCTTGATTTAAATAGTAATTCAATAAGTTAATTAAAAATATTAATAAAAAATGGAAATGAATATTTAATTATCATTATAAATAAAATTAAACACTTTAGTTTTGTTTTATAATTTATAAATACTTAAATAAATTAATTTTACCAAGTAACTCCAGTAATTAGTTTTATAAAAAATTTAAATTAATTTGTAATTAAATGTTTATAATTATTATTATTAAGAAATATTATAAAAATATGTTATATATATATATATAATGAATATACTTACATATTTTGATATGTAGCTAATATGAGACTTTAAGATAATATATAAAATATTTTATTATTGAAAAAAATAAAATTTTATTATTCAAAAATAGGAATATTTAATATAATATATTTTATTATAAAATTAAATTATGAGGATCTTATTTTAATGGATTCATATTAATAAAAATTTCTGTAAAAAGAAGTTAGATAGAAATGATTTATAATACATAAATTCAAATAAATTAATTTATATTTTAAATTATGAATTAAATTCGATATGTTTTGTAACATGATTATAAATATATAAAAAATTATACTCATAAAAAATGATATATTATTATTATGTTATTCAAATAATTATGAACAAATAAAAAGAATAAAATTAGAATGAATGGATAAGAGAAATCTGAGGGGGGGTCGTGTTTTCTCTAGAGGAGTTGAGATCTTTGGGAGGCTGAGTGCAGAAGGTTCTTAGGATGGTTCAAATGGGAGTTAGAACCCTAGAGGGGATCATATCAGGATCTTCTATAGGTGAGATCTCAAGTGTGGATGAAGGATTAACTTCTAGAAGAAAATTGATTTGTTGAAAGGTTTCAAATGCAGAAGAGAAAAATCATGTGTGAGGCATTTTTCATTGTCATCCTCCTTCAATTGTGATTTATAGGTATTCAAATCATATTTTAAAGTTTGTTTTTAACTTATCATTGTTATGATTTTCTTTTTCTTTGATTTCCTCCTTGATCGTCATTGGTTATCCCTATTTATCATATTTTGTTTAGGGGTTATTTGAATACCGATATCATATTTTATGGATTTTCTTTTCAAATATGATTGCAATTAAGACAATGATTATCTTAAATGTTTTTATTAAATAAAATTTCTTTTTTTAACAAATTTGGTTGGTTTTAGCTCATGTAAAATTATTCTTCATCAATTTCCACATTGAATAAAATCTATAAAAATTGAAGAAGATAAGTATATGTGTTAAATTATTTTCATTTAAAACTATAATATCTTGTTTCTTTGTCTACCTTAGAAAGCCTTCTAATCGTTTTTTTAGAAAAAATATTTTCTATCACGTATGTGTAAAATTATTTTAAAATAAAAACTATTTTGGTTATATGCCATATTAAAAATGGAGTTATCATGTATTATGAATATATACCGGTCACAATTCACCTTAAATAATTTGACCCATCATTTAAAATTATATAAATATAAACAGTGAAGTTTAGATTATAAATTGGGAGTTTTTTCTCCCTATTTTTCTATTATTGAGTTCTTCATGTCCTCCTTTACTGATCCACACCTTGCATCAGTTCTACACACCCCACTTGAGTGTCTCACACCCTACATAAGATAAATAAAAGAGAAATAGAGAGAGATTATTCTGAAAGAGGAAGAAGAAAGAATTCTACTTAGGTAAGGGAGTAATTTATTTTCAGAGGCATATATAAATTTTATTGTTTTAAAATTCCAAGAAAAGAATGGGTTTCAAAAATATTATTATAATTATTATTATCTATTTTAAAATATTATTCAAGGATCCTTTAGGGTGTTACATATTTTCTTAATTTTTATTTTAAAAAGTAAACATGTTTTTCTAATTAAAACGTATGCTTTTAAAATTCATATTTATGTAAATGAATTTTATTATATTTTAATTATTATCTTATGTATAAGTATTATATTTAAGGGAATTTTTATATTTCATGTTAGCAAAGTATATTAAAGAATATTTTATGTAACAACCCAAAACTTCATTTCATGTATGGATCTTGATTTTAGGTGTTTTTGAGGAAAAAGAATGAATTTGGAATTTTCTAAGTACACGATGTGTGCTCTTGAGGACACACTATGTACCTGACTAAAAATTAAATTTTTTATTTCAAAAACACTTTTAATGAAAGAGTGAGAAACCGCACAAGAACCACATATGAGAAAACCTGCCCAAGGGGATCCACCATTGCAGACACGAGTCAAAAGAAACCCATAGATCACTTTTATGGTTGAATGAAAACTGCAAGTTAAACCCAAAAATCTTCCTCAAACATACCTTTGGAATCATCATGTTCCCTCTCAGAATGAAGAGCTAACTTAGACACGAGACCAGATTTGGGGCTGATGGAGTGAGTGCACATCCTACCCAACCTGCCTCCCACCTCCTGTCTGTCAATGACCTGTGAGGAAACACCCATGTTGAAGAGTTCCCTTTCCCTCCCCCATATTTTTGGATTTCTTTTTGGTTGATTGAAATTACCAAGGATATCAAACTTGTTATGGATGTCCATCGAGGAATCCAATCCATCTTGAATCCCCACGCCACCAAACCACCCATCATTAGGCAAGTGGGTCATAGAGATGGTTGCCACTTGTTCCCCAGCCGAAACGACAGCAACATTGAAACAACGTGTACCTGGTTTCCATGTGCAGCTGTGTACTGGACATGTAATGAATGAGTACATGGTTGTGTGGTCCGCCTAAAATGGGGGCCAGTTGAGTCTAGTACATGATGTGTACATTAAATGAACATGTCGTTTAATGTTTTATTTGATTAATCGAATAGGGGTCACGTCTTATCTCCAAAACATTCTTCTTCTTCCCATATCTCATACAGAAGATCAACGTATAGTCAAGAATCTTTGAGGGCCTCCTGTTCCCCCGTCTGAGCTCCGATTGAGGTGCTACTAGGTGTGTTGGATTCCATTCGGTGAGTTATATCTTTCCCCAGAGCCTCTCTTCATAATTTTTCATATATATCAAGTTATTAAAGGTTGAATTTTTTGAATTTTTTGTATATCTACGATGTTCTAGGATGATTCAGGGACTGACATTGAAGAGTGGTTTCCATACAACATTGAGGTAGGTGGTTTGTTGTCTTTCTGTGTTTTTCTTTGAGTTATATATGCCTAAGTTCTGATTACCCATGATTTGTGTATTTTGTGTTACGGAATTGAACCTTGTTATCATCTTCCTTAGATTGATTGAAATATTAAGGATTTCCTTTGATATATTATACTAAATTTAATGTTTAGGGGGCACCCCATGGGTGTGTTTCCTTGTTTGAAAGTTCATGGTCGTTTGGTATAGGTTTTCTATGAGGTCGACCTTGTCTCCTTGCTTTTCTTGTTAGGTTGGAATTGAATGAATATTTACTCTTGTTAATTTCCTATGTTATGAATTTTAAATAATTAGACATGTAGTATTTTAGATTAATTTGGTCTACTGAATATCGATTGTGTATGATTTTTTACACGGGGCTATGAGAACCTGTTGTAGTTAGACCATAGGCAGAATTGACGTTGAGGGATTCCCCATAGTGTCTGTTATAATTATATTGTGATAAAATAGGGGGGATTGACGGTGAGTGATCCCTCATAGAGTCTATCGTATACTATTACAAGACCATAGGGGGAATGGATGTTGAGTTCTTCCTTAGAGAGTTTATATTTTATTGTTAAAAGACGACAAGGGGATTGACGGTGAGTGATTCCTTAGAGAGTGTTTGTTTTTTTAGGACCAAGGGGTTAGACAGTGTGTGATTTCCTAGAGGGTCATTATATATTTATTCAATTTATGATATGTTTAACCAAAGGGGTTATAATGTGAGAAAATTCCTAGAGGGTTGCTTTTTAATGATTGATTGATTGTGACGAGTCTACCAAGCCAAATAACATGTTTGGGCTTGGTCTTACTTGATTGTTAGATGGTCTTCTGAGAAATCTCTAATTCCATTACACAAGGGATACATAGATTAGGATAGATCACCATATTTCATTATTCAAGAGTTTGAATAATTAATAAATGTAAATGAATGTAATTGGAAATCGTAGGATTGTTTAATTTTTACGACTTCCTTGTTAATTTCTTCATTTTGTATATTTTTGTCTATATATATTTACTGATAGTTAGGGACTGATTTTTTTGTGATTTTCTACTAGGATTTGTCTCACACCCTGTTTGGGTCATGCTTCTGGACTAAAATAGATTATATGGTTGTAGGTGTAAATAAGAGCAAGCGCCCTTATTCACTAGGTACTTGATTGTTGATGGAGTTGGAGAGCATGTGACCAAGCTGAGGCTTGCGATGCTATTGGAGGTTACTATTTTCTGTACTTTGGTTTTAGTATTTTATTCTATCATTGTGACTTTTTTGGCTGATTTCATAGTTACATGTGACATGAATCATTATTTATATATGATGTAGTTGATTATACTATTAGTCTTCCACTGTTTACTTCTGTTGTATGGTATTACTGCTTCTGTTATTGTTTATTTTTGTTATTAAACTTTGAATACTCTACCAATAAGGGAATAGTTTCCCAAATACTAAAATTTGTCTCACACTGGTAGTTGGAATCCTATGGTGTTTGGGGAAATGCGCTTGAGGTCATGTGACCAACTGGGTCTGGGGTACCTTTGGGTGGCACCTGGAACTGGGATGTTACAAAGTGGTATCAAATGACGTTCTATTCTATTTTGTCTTACTATTTGGATCCTATATATAGGGATATGAAGTAATAGGTAGTTTTTAATAAGTTTTTCCCTAGAGTAGCTAACCCGTGTACATGTAAAAGCTAAGTTACCTCAAATATTCAACTTTTCCGGTTTTGCAGTTGTTACAGTTGATTTTATTTTACCATTGGGTGACACAATTGTTTTGTACTATTATTGTGGATATTATTATGATTCTATTTCTATTGCAACCTGATGATATGAGGGTATTCCATCTCATGCATCATATAGTAACTTGATAGAGATCACATGTTATGCATTCTTTTCATTCCATTTAGGGTGCATTACTGATTACATGCTGTTGTGATATATGTTGTTCTATATATACATAATGTTGTGATAAATGCCTTGATATGATACCTTCTATATGATAGAGTATAGATGATATGTAATGTTTAATTTGGATGGATGCCAAACTTTGATCGCTAAGGTGTTATGGGCCCTCTTGGATCGGAATTGGGTGGATCATGTATGAACTTTAGTTTAATTTTTTCAACTTGTAATATGTAATAAGAATTCCAAACATTGATTCGGGGAATATGGGCTCTCACAGGTTAGAATGTGTAATTCCTTGGACAAAATTTTAAGTGTTTAAGGGTTCCAGAGGAGTTTCAGAGGCCTATTGTCTGGAAACCCAGATAAAACGGAGTGTGGTGATATGAACACATGCCATATGTTATTCTATTCTGGAAGAAACAAATTTTATTAAGTACACTTTGTGTACTATATGTACACATCATGTATTATTTAATCATGTGACATAATATGTGAGTAGAGACCTGAGGTTGGAAAACATGGGTAGAACACACCATGTACTAGGAGTACACGCTGTGCTGAAGAGGCCATGTATCTGATCATGTGACTAACGCCACTGGTGGATAAATCATAGATTGTACATGTCGTATCCTACACTTACAAGACATGTAGTGTCGACCATGTCGCTGAATATGTGACTAACGACACAAGTGGTTGGAACTTAAGGGTTACACACCTTTTTTAGAGTGAATATATTGTGTAGTGTTACACAGGAGAGAACCATGTGGTTTATCCATGTAAGAAGAACTTATGCTAGAGAGAAAATTCGAGCACGGACTGTGTCCTGATAGGAAGACATCGTGTGTAGGGGGTGTTACATGACCAGGTTTGGTAGAGGTGCATTCCATATTAAAGGATTAGAAGAACACTCCATGTATAGGTTATACATGTCGTGCACCCTTGTTTTGTGAAACTTGATTGTCTTTATCCTCTTGTTCCTTTCTTTCACTTCTATGTTTCAGTCCTTGATAGTCTTGAATTGAGGTGTGTGCTTGACCTTTCAAATTCATTCCATCGATACGTTCTCTGGTTGTACATCAAATACATGGAAATGACCAGACACCAGAAATGGTAGATCAGGGACTAACATCATGCCCCACCATTGTGCCCATCTAGGCACCAACGGTTAAACCGAACACAGGTGCTGATGCACAGTTTCGAGAGGGATTCATGAGGTATATGCAGGCCTACTAGGGATCATCAGATCCTACCCCATCTATGGAAGAGTTGACATAGGTTGTTTAGTGGAAACATCCTCCCACTTTATCAGGGGATGAAGGACCTCATGATGTAGTGTCATGGTTAGAGTCCATGTCATTTATCATTGAGAATCTTGAGGCACATCTTGAGAGGATGATGAATCTCGCAACCTACATGCTTCGAGATTCCACCAAGAGATGGTGGGATGTGATATCACAGGTAGGAAACCAACAAGTTATAGCTTAGGATATGCTCCAGCGAACCTTCTATATCTTTTTCTATCCAGGGACTTGAGGGATGACCGAGCCCAATAGTTCATGGGCCTAGAATAGGTTACTCTTTTATTCATGGAGTATTTTACATGCTTCATAGAGCTGCAGTGCTTCACACCCATTATGAGGGGTGATGAGTTATTTCTAGCTAGGAAGTTTGAGGATTTTCTCATACATTTCATCTAATCCTAGGTGAAAATATTTAGGTTGACTTCCATCTCTTTTATAGTCAACCAGGAGATGATCACCGAGTGAAATCTAAGGGAGTCTAGAGCTGTGAGCCAGGGTACTTCAACATCTAGAGCTGGTACTGCTCTAATTAATAGTAGGAAGCACCACAGAGAGTCTACACATGGATATTTGAGTAGACAAGAAACTTCTTTGGGTAGCCTAGTGGTATGCTACCAGTTTGGGAAGAGTGGAAATGCAAGACCTCAGTGCCTGAGAGACCTAGTAGAGTACCGATATTATGGCAAGATGGGCCATCTTCAGCATTTTTTTACAATTTTTCCCACCATCAGATAGTGATAAGGGTTATTATATGACTCCATGTTCATGAGTAGGACCACCAATTTCTCATCAGTCTGGGAACTCGAGTTCATTTGGCCATTCAGGCTGAGGAGGAGTTCGTGGTTGTGGGAGCTAGTCAATAGGCTTTCAGTGACAACAAGGTAGATCAGCTCAGGTTATTTAGGTAGGGTCATAGGTCCACAATAAAGGTTATATCTTTTTAGTGGAGAAGAACCAATAGGATTAGGATCCTAGATACTCTACGGTTAGAGGAAGAATTCTAGTTGCCTCAGTTTTAGCTTCTGTAATTTTTGATACATGGGATTCCCATAGTTTTTTATCTGTTGGTGTTGTTGAGATCCTTGGGATCTTATAGTTACATATAAGGATGTTATGATCCTAGACACTCCGTTGAGGATTAGGAATACTAGTGTACTCCAGTGAAAGGAATACCCATTTGAGGTTGGTGGGTGCCACTTACTATGACACCTCTATATCTTAAGGATGACAAGCTTCAATGCCATTCTCAGAATGGGATGGTTAGTCTCTTTCCAGGACCTTATTGACTGTTATCGCCATAGGGTTTGTTTCAAATCACTAGAGGGAGGGTCTTTTTTACACAAGGGTAAATGGGATGATCTGTCAAGAAGAGATAGACATGTGCATCTTGAGTTGGGAGGAATTACATCCCATATTGATAGTTTATATCTAGATGACCATGGGACTTCACAGATGGAATTTCCTACAGTTGTGGATCATTTTAGGGATGTCATTAAAAATTAATTTTTAGGTTTACCACCAAAGTGAGGTTGATTTTTCTATTAATCTGGTTTCATGAGTGGAACTGGTGTCCATTCCTCCTTATACGATAGCTACACCAGAGTTACTAGAGATCAATAAGTAGTTAGAAGAGTTTCAAGAAAAGGATTTCACTTGACCCAATACTTGTTTGGGGGTTCAACAGTCCTATTTGTGAATAAGGTGGACGATAGCCTTAGAATTTTCAAGGATTATTGGAAGCTGAAATAGTTGATATCCAAGAACCGATATCCCTTGCCAAGGATTGATGATCTCTTTGATTAGCTTCGAGGAGAACAGATGTTCTCAAATATTGACTTAAGATTTACTTATCATCAGTTGTGTGTTAGACCATAAGATATACCTCTTAAATCTATTCAAAGTAGGTATAGTCTATACGATTATGTGATTATGCCGTTCAGTCTCACGGACACGTAGAAAATTTTCATGGAACTCATGAATCAAGTGTTCCATACTTACTTGTAATCTTATATAGTTTTTGTGTATGACATATTAGTGTACTCTATTACTAGAAATGACCATGCCACCCATCATTAGATCATTTTGAGTACACTTGGAGATCATCAGTTATATGATAAGTTCTCGAAATGCCACTTTTGGGGGGAACAGATTCACATCTTAGGTCACATTATGTTAGAGAGAGGAGTTTCAGTAGACCAAGAGAATGTGAGAGCAGTAGTTTCGTTAGAGTATCCAAAGAAAGTCTTTGAGGTACAAAGTTTTCTGGGGCTATATGGTCACTACATTCCCTCTATACAAGACTTATCTCGCATAGAAGTTCCACTGACAGACCTACCATAGAAGGTCACAGATTACTTGTGGTTAGATTCCTATGATTCAACCATTCAGGCGCTGAAAGGGAGATTGAATTCACCACCGATACTAATTTTTCTAGAGTTGGGATAGAATTACATAGTTTAATGTGATGAATTAGGTATCAGGCTAGGAGAAGTGCTTATGCAGGGGGAAGTATTTGTTGTGTATGGGTCTTAGTAGGTGAGGCCACATGAGAGGAATTACCCAATGCATGATCTCAAGTTAGCTGTAGTTGCACATGCTTTACACTATTGTATAAATTACCTCTTGGGAGATCATTTTCTGGGTTTCACTAACCACAAAAGTCTCAAGTGTATCTTTACTCAGCGTGATCTGAATTTGGGTCCGTGAAGATAGGTTGAGTACCTTCAGCCTTTTGACTTTGAGCTTTCTTAAATTTGTGGGAAAGGAAACACTGTGGGTGATGCGTTGAGCAGGAGGATTCAGATACAGTTACGTTAGGAGGCCATCAGTGAGTGGTAGCTTACAGATATGTTCTTTGAGATGAATTTGTAGGTGCGTGACAGACAGGGGATATATTTTTTTCTTCTGTAGCTGTTACCTCTACTCTTCTAGATTGAGTGTGAATGACGAATCTATTAGTTCCCAAAGGACTAGTACTATGAAAGAGTGTGTCATGAGAGGACCCTAATCCTTGGTGGACCGTAGGCGAGTGTTAGATATTGTGTTTTCATGGGAACGTATAGGTGTCAGTAGAATTAATTGAGGATTTGATGTAATATTTTCATTCCTCGGTTTGGGTAGTTTATCTGGGTTTCACTAAGATGTACTGAGATCTACACCATCAGTATTGGTGGGCAGGTATGAAGAGAGATGTTTTTGGTTTTCTGATGAGGTGTTCCACCTATCAGCAGGTGAAGATGTAGCATCAGAGACCAGTAGGGATTTTACAAAAGTTACCCAATATCGAGTGGAAGTGGAATTATGTCGCATTGGATTTCATGACCAGGTTTCCGAGGTCACCTTGAGTTAATGATGTAGTTTGGGTTGTTGTTGAATGACTCCTAAAGGTTTCACCTTTCTTATTGATCAAGGAAACCTTAAGTGTTGATGAGCTTGGAAGGTTGTACATCCAATATATTGTACATTTTTATGGGGTTATGAACTCTATAATTTCAGATATGGACTCCCATTTAACTTCTTGTGTATGGTAGGGACTACAATGGGCTTTGGGTACATAGGTAATTCTGAGTATAACTTACCATTCCAATATAGATGGTCAGTCTGAGCACACAGTTTAGGTTTTGGAGGACATCAATTGAGCACACATACTTGATTTTGGGGGATCATGGGAGAGACACATACCCCTAGTGTATTTTTCCTAAAATAATAGTTTTCATGCAATGATTCAGAAGGCACCTTATGAGGATTTGTACGGTAGGCCATACCGATCAGGCCTATGTTGGCTGGAGGTTGGAGGGACAACTCTTTTGGGAGCTTATCTTGTCTAGGATACCATAGATTAGGTGGAGTTGATTCAGAAGAGGATGGGTACATCACAGTCTCTCCATAAATCTTATGTTGATCGATGGAGATGACCTATAGAGTTTGAGGTTGGAGATTAGGTTTTCTTACAAGTCACATCATGGTTAGGATACATGAGGATTAAGACATAGTGGAATATTTCACCGAGATATATTAGACCGTTTGAGGTTTTGGAGAGAGTCAGTCCAGTTTTTTATTGGTTGCAGTTTCCTCATAGGTACCGGGCTATGTAAGGCATATTCCATGTTTTTCTGCTACAACGTTACTTTTTGGTCTCGTCTCACATTTTTCAACCCGAAGAGGTTTATTTGGAGGTGGATGCATCCTTTGAGAAGCACCCTATTAGGATTGTGGATCATAGTAATAAGGTTCTTTGGGGTTGGTTTGTTCCTCTAGTATGGGAGCTATGGCATCACGGGTGAGTACAGGAAGAGACTTTGGAGAGGGAGGCTGACGTTCGATCATAGCGGCCATAGCTATTTGACTTTTATTATTTGACTCCCCTGGAAGGGAAATTTGATGAAATATTTCATTAAGGGGGAGTTTTTAATAATTAAGATCTTCATTTCAGGTATGGATCTTGATTTTGGGTGTTTTTGAGAAAAAAGAAAGAATTTAAAATTTTCTAAGTACACGTCGTGTGCTTTCGAGTACATGTCGTGTACTCGGTTTCCACATGTAGCAGTGTACTGGACCTGTAATGGCTGAGTACATGGCTGTGTGGACTGCATAAAGCAAGGGCTAGATTAGGCTAGTACACGGTGTGTACATTAAATAAAAACACCATGTACCTTTATTTTTTATTTGATTAATCAGACTAGGGCCGCGTCTCATCTCCAGTACATGCTTCTTTTTCCCGTGTCTCGTACAGAAGAGCGATGTATTGCCAAAAATCTTCAAGCACCTCCCATTCCACTATTTGATATCTGATTTAGGCACCACTGGGTGCGTTGGATTCCCACTGTTGAGTTATCTCTTTCCATAGATCCTCTCTTTCTGATTTCTCCCCTCTCTCGAGTTATCCAAGTTTGAATGTTTTTGACCTTTTTATAGATCTACAACATTCTAGGTCGATTCATGGGTTTACGTTCAAGTGTGTTCACAATAAAATGTCTAGGTAGGTGTTTTTTTCTTTTAATTGGTTTTCTTTGAGTTATATATGCCTAAGTGTTGATTACCCAGGATTAAGGTATTTTGTGTTAATAAATTGAACCCTATTATCATCTGCCTTAGATTGATTGATAGATTAAGGGTTGTCATTGATAAATTATACTGAATTTCATGTTTAGGGGACACCAGGTGGATGTGTTTCCTTTCTTGAATGTTTATGGCTATTTGTTCTATGTTACCTATGAGGTAGACCTTGTCTCCTTGCCTTGCTAGTTAGGTTGGAATTGAATGCGTAATACTACTTGTTAAATGCATGTGCCATGAATTGTAACTTCTTAGCCTTGTAGTAGTGGCGATTAATTTGGGCTACTAAATATTGATTTTGTATTTTTTTTACATAGGGTTGTTATACTTTGGTGTAGTTAGACCATAGGGGGAATTGCTATTTAAGGCTTCCCCAGAGTGTCTATTATAATTACTTTGCGAGAGCATAGGGGGGATTGATGATGAGTGCTCCCTCAGAGTGTATATGTTATACCATTATGAGACCACATAGAGAATGAACTTTTAGTGCTTCCTCAGAGAGTCTATTTTTTATCTCTAAAAGAACATAGGGAGAATTGACGGTGAGTGCTTCCTCAGGGAGTATTCATTTTTGTGGGACCAAAGGGCTAGACTGTTTGAGAATTCCCATAGGGTCATTATATCTTTATTTAATTGATGATTTTTTAAATGTAGGGGTTAGACTATGAGAACATTCCTAGAGGGTTTCTTCTGCATGATTGATTGATTTTGATGAGTCTGTGAAGCCAAAACACAATTTTAGACTCAGTATTACTTTATTTATAGATGGAATTCTGAGAAATCTATTTTTCTCTTACATAGGGGATACAGAGCTTAGTCTCGATCTTGATATTTCATTATTCAATGGTTTTAATAATTAATAAATGTAAATGAATGTAATTGGAAACTCTAGTATTGTTTACTTTTGAGTACTTCCTTTTTTATTGTTTCATTTTGCATATGTGCTACTATATATATTCGCTGACAGTTAGGCATAGATATTTTGGTGGTTTCCTACTAGGATTTGTCTCACACCCTATTTGGTCATGATTTTCGACCCAAACAGATTATATGGTTATAGGTGTAGATATGGGAAAGAACCACTCTTCATCAGGTACTTGATTACTGATGGAGGAGGAGAGCATGGGAACAAGTTGAGGCTTGCGATGCTATTGGAGTTCACTATTTTTTTTACTTTGGTTTTAGTATTGTATTCCATAATTGTGACTTGTCTGTATTCATTCCTAGATAAATGTGACATGAATAATTATTTATTTATATTGTAGTTTATTATACTATCCTTATTCCAATGTTTACTTCTGTTGTATGGTGTTACTGCTTCTGCAATTGTTTATTTTATTATTCCACTATGTATACTATTCTAGTGAGGGCATAGTTTCCCCACTATCAAACCTTAACCCTCAATGCTAGTTATCACCATATATCATTTGTGAAAATTCTCTTGAGGTCATGTGACCAACCGGGTCTGAGGAACCTCTGGGTGGAACCCAGAACCAGGAGGTTACATTTTATGTGATTAAAATTATTATTTTATGTGATTAAAATTATTATTTTATGTGAGTTTAAATTATAGTTTCTTTATATGCATATAGAAATGTAAATGTGTTATGAATATCATTAAAATTTCATGCATTTGAAAAAAACACTTGTTCTTAATTTAATCATCAAAGCAAGATAAAATTCTAACATTGAATTTATTAAATTCATGGATATCTCCATACTCTAAAGTGTTTTTTAAAACTATAATTTCAAAGAAATATTGGGGATGTAAAATTATTACCTTATTTTAAAATAATTCATGTATATTTGGGATAGGTTTTTAATGAGTTCTTTGTGAGAAAGGTATATGTTCAGAAAAATGTTTTCTTAAAATGAGATTTTGTGCTTGCATATCAAATATGAAAATGTGGAATAGAGAGTGAACCCATGAACTCGACGAGATGTTTTCCTACCAGTGATACTACTAATTGGCCACAATGGTTTTATAATATCTATCAAGAATAATTTTAATCAATTAAATTATTATTATTTTTAAATGATTTTCAAAGAGAAATTCAATTTTTTTCAAATATTATTTTTGAAATGAAATACAAAAATGATAAATATTTTTAAAAAGTAATATATATATATATATCAAATATTTATATTTAATATAAATTTTTAAGTTTTTTTAAATATGTTTGTATAAAATTATTTTTCCCTAATTTTAAAACCCCTTATTTGATAATTTTATGATCATCCCACATTTTAAAATATTTTTCACAGGCGGTTTTAGAAGTTCTAAGACTGATGGTTCCACATAAGGAGTTGGCTCATGTAAAGTGAATTAGTTATTTTATATTTTGTAAACTATGATAATTTTTAAGGTTATGCCTAATTTTTTAGAACCTAGACTAGAAAAGGTCCTCAAATTCATAATGTACTATGCATTTTTTCAACTACTTTTAAATAAAAAAATATGCAACTTGTTTTTATCAATGAATTCAGAAGTGTGGGTTCGGGATGTGAGGATTGGTATTAGAGGAATGGTCTAGGAAAATGTATATATTTGGTGGTATATTTAAAAAAATATACACAATAGAAATCTCTTGGAAACTTCAAGATAATTAAGTTCCCTTAGAAGTAATAATTTTCTTAATTATGATGATAGAAATTCAAAATTTTCTTTAGTATGATAATCAAATTGTGAGGGCATAATTTATCTTCGGGGGATGTAACAACATGAGTTTTTAATACGAATCATTTATTTTATTTTGCCATTAGTATCTTGATTTAAATAGTAATTCAATATTAGAAATAATAATATTAATAAAAAAAGATACTAAATATTAAAGTATCATTAAGAAAATAAGTTAAACACTTTAATTTTGTTTTTAAAATTATAGATAATTAAATAAAATAATTTTAGCAAGTTACTATACTAATTAGTTTTTAAAAAAAATTATATTAATTTGTAACTAAAATTTTATAATTATGATTATTAATAAAAATGATAAATCTATGTTAAATATATATATATAGATAAATAATATACTAACATATTTTGATATAAAGCTAATATGAAACATTAAGATAATATATAAACTATTTTATTATTATAAAATAAAATTTGAATATTATTAATTATGAATACCTAAGTAAATATATTTTATTATAAAATTAAATTATTATGATATTATTTTAAATGATGAATATGAATAAAATTTCATTAAAAAAAGAGAGAGAAATGATTTATAATACTTACATTCATATAAATTAATTTATATTTAAAAATAAGAATTGAAGGTAATAGATTTTATAATAAAATTATAAATATATATGAAATACTATTTATAAAAAATGATATATGAATATAATATTGTTAAAAATGTTGAGTAAATAATAAGAAAAAAATAAATGGATAAGAGAAATCTGGTGGGGGATCAGGTCTTCTCTGAAAGAGCTGAGGGACACGGGAGGCCGATCGCATGAGTTTCTCAAGCATTTTAAAACATGAGTTGAAAGACCATAGGGGATCAAGTCAGGATCAAATATTAAAGTAGATGGGATCAAGAGCATGGATGAAGGATCGATTTCCAGAAGTAGATTGATTTGATGAAAGGTTTCGATCATGGAAGTGAAAAATTGAGTGTGATCTGTTCTTAATTTTTTTCCTCCTATAATCATGATTTATAGGTATTTCCATCTTATTCCAAGGTTCATTTTTGACTTGGAAGTGTTTTGATCTCCTTTTTATTCGACTTAATCCTCAATCGAAATTTGATATCCTATTTTTCATCTTTGTTTTAGGGGTTATTTGAATACCAATATCATATTTTATGGATTTTCTTGTCATATATGATTTATATTAACACAATGGTTGTTTTAAATGACTGTATTAAATAAAATTAGTTTTTCTCAACAAATTTGGTTGGTCTTAGCTTGTTTTAAATTCTTCTTCATCGTTTTCCTCTTTGAATTGAACCTGTAACCATCGTTGAGAATATATATATATATATATATATATATCATTTTTCATTTAAAACTACAATGTATGGTTTCATTTAAATCCTCTGCAAGCCATGGAATCCTCTTGTTTTGTTTGGTGGGAATATTTCTCATCACTTTATGTATACAATAGTTTTAAAATTACCACTATTTTTTTATATGTCATATTAAAAATCATTTTATTTGGTCTTCTAAAGATATAAATGTCATAATTATTATTAAATAACTCAACCCACCAATTATGTAACATCCCCTAATCTGAAACTCTGTCACATGACCAGAAATGGGTGGTTACAAGACCTCAAGTATGCCTCCCTATATGCCAGAGGCTCTAATGAGAAGCTAGGGTGTGATCAGTATAGTGGGGATACTATAACATTTGGTTAGAGAGTTATATTAAAGCATAAATATACATATTCTAATAATAAATAAATATTAGAGTGCATAAATAAGGTAAATAACACAATATAGTGAAAAACCAACAACAGAATACAACTGAGTAAACTAATAAAAAATGAAGGAATATTGTAATGACGTTATGGAATCTAAATCTCATGATATATGTATTACAAATAAAATACCAGCAGACTCAAATAAAGACTCAAAATACCCTTCCTCTAACCCCATGTCAGTCTCATATCCAAATTTCATTCCATTCAACAAGAAACAATAAACAACAATGTCCTTTTACATTGTCCAATACTGCATCCATGTAAACTACATGGGCATCAAATGAAAACTTGAATAGGGTGCGTGTAAAACTCATTAGGTAGACACCACTGTGTCTGAGCATAAACAATCTGATAATAAGTGTAGGAAACAATGAAATAAACTAGTGCACTAATTAATTAAACAATTAAATTAATACCACATCAACCAAATTTGGCATCATCTCAGAATCTCTATAAGCATGTCTCATGACCATTCCAACCATAACCATATGACCACAGAATAACTTAACCTGCCTCAGTGCCATGTCATAATGTCTCTGAGCATTGCTTACTACCATGCTGACTATAATCTTATAACCAAGTTATAAATTACACAAATATGTGTCTAACCTACTATTTAAGAATTTCAACACTTAATCAGAATCGATCCCACTATATAAACATTTCAACATGTTTCATTGAGCATATCTATCTATATCAGCATTTCATCATATTTCACTGGGAAAATCCTTCTATATTATCATAAACGAATCAAAAGATATTCATTTCAATAATTTGGACAATCTAAAGGAAATATATATCAAAAAAATACCTAAATCCCATGTCCTACTAAACACACTTTAATACATTAAACAATTCAATTATATTAAAGGGTCCACTCACCCAAATGATAGCCACAAACTAGGTCAATAACTAATCAAATCAAAAGGTACTCTATAGAATAATTCAATTCATTATTTCTAATGTACTAAGTTCATGATATTTTGGTGTAATTTCAATAATGAACATACTTAAAAATTAGAAAATCATACAGTTAAAGTTTAGTCTCAATGGCCTAAAGGACATAATTTTTTATTTATTTTTATGATAATCCCCCTTTCAAGGGTAAAGTGGGAAAACCTGACATGACTTCATGGAATTAGATACAATCATCCCAGATCCAGAATACTTGAAATTTCTCCTCCCCAATGTCTATGTTTCTATGAAGAGCCTCCACCTTTGCATGACTACTTAGATATCTATCTCGTGCATAAATGCATGGTCCCAGTACCGATGAATTTTCCATACCATCTAATTATTAAAAATTCAAACATCCATGGTTGGTAAATGAAACCTTCTTTTAATCCTTCTCTGGAGCTTTCCATGTAGTATGCCTGGTATATTCCATCATCCAAAATTAGAAAAAATACATGTGAAACATGCTCCATACTGCATTATCACCAAGAAAACTACAAATCCATATTAAATTTTGAAATTAAAATCTCTATCATACCATAATCATGCCCCATACACCAAACCACATTGAAATATTCCCCAAAAATGTTGTCCACCAACATTCCATTGAGAATATTACATCTAATCCCTAGTTGTTTTCGAGAGAAACAAACACCATTGTTGTCACAAAAAATCACCAATGAAAACAGTCGATAGTGACAACACTGTTGCTATTAATAACACCATCATCTTCACCTCATATAATCACTAGAAACCACTATCGACATAAAAAAGAATTCTAATGTTTCCTATAAGAAGCACCGACCAGTGTCTCCCAAGTGCCAACATCATCACTTCCATGGCATAGAAGATCGTCGTTTTCGATGTCATCTACGCCACATAAAACTACCCAGACACATGACTATCACAAAACATCGATGAGGACAATGTCATCATCCAATAAAAAAAATACGACCCATTAGTTATAAATGAAAAATAAAGTAAGATGAAAGCTTGACTAGAACCTGAATAAGGATTGGGTATTGAACCCTATTAAGGAACCCGAATAATAAGGAAACATATGGTTATGGTTTAAACCCCTACCTTTAACTGAAAATCAACCAACAATTCCATCAGTATTTACTAATAATAATAAAGTTGCAAATGATCATAAAAATGTTCCTAGATCACAACTGATAAATATAAAAACCAAAAACACACAGTCAAAATATTACACCATAAATATTGGATAATGAAGAAAGAGAAGAGAAAACCCAACCAAAACCACTTACTAGAGATCAGATGAATGACCAGAACATCTAGAATGAAGATATGAACTCCAAAATTACCAAAAAATGACATAGGATTGAGAGAGAGTTTCACACGTGGTGAATCAAAAATCATTAAAATGTAACCCCTTTAAAATTTTTCTCGGGAAATTACATAGTGTGTGATATAGTTACACATCGTGTATTTATTTTTATAAGGATACACTGAAAAACCCATCACCTGGTCTGAATATTTATTTAACCTAAACATCACATGACATATAAATGTTTCATGATGTGTAACCACTTCACATCAAGAATTAGTTTACAACATGATTTCAGTGTATTTTATATGTCATGTAACCAATTTACACGTCATGTAAATGTGGTGTATATAGTTTTTAGACTAGTTTCTTTATAAAATACCAAGCCCCATTTAAGATTCATCAACTTACATATAACCCTTTATAACACTTGAAAAATTTATTCCCAAACTCCATTAATTCAAAAAGAATCCTTGGACCACTCCCTCTGTGGATCCTCTCCATTTTTCTCAAGTTTCCTCGAATCCCAAGTTTGTGTTTTTTCAAACAAATAGACATCCATGAACTTTAAATCATTTTAACCAACCAAGTCTTTATATCTCTAAAAAATACATGACCACCAAGGCTCAGACCGAAAACTCAAAGTGGGATGTACCTGAAAAAATAAGGGATCTTACAACCTCCCTACCAAATAACAAATCATCCATTTGCTACTATAAGTATCAAAATGGGGTCTCAGCAAACATGTCTAGGCACTATGATCACATATCAAACTCCCTCTCCCAGGTCTCCTCCTAATCTCTCCCATACTTTCACTACATGTGAACAAAAGGAATATCCCTACCTTAGAGATATTTCTCACTACGGTCTGTATTTGATGCTCTTTGAAGGACACATCAAAACTAAGATTGGGATATGATACAACTATCACATAAAGAGGTATTGAATAATATCTTTGAAGCTACATCATGTGAAACACTTATTTCATGGAACTGTAGCACTAAGGAAGGTATAATCGGCACACCACTAGATCTAACCTATCCATTATCTCTGATGGGCCGAAAAAATTGGGTGTTCGCTTCCCCTGTTTCTTGATACAGCGTTTCCCCAATGTAGGTGACATGTGAAGGAAAATAATAGAACCAAACTCAAAATCTAAAGGTCATCTCTGATTGCCAGTATATGATTTTTTTTGCACTATGTGGTCACTAACCACTTTTTGATCAACTGAACCTTCTTAGACATATCTTAAACAATACTGGGCCCAACAATAACTGACTCACCTACCTCTAACCAAAAAAATAAGGGAATGGAAATAATTTCCATACAAATCTATTGAAGGTTCCATATAGATTTAAGTCTATAAGATATTATTATATTAAAACTCCATGAGTTCCATATGCTACTCCCATGAACCATCAAAATCCAAAACACTGGCTCGTAACATATCCTACAAAAGCTGAATAATCTACTAAGATTAACAATTAGTCTGAGGATGATAGGTTGTACTCAAAAGAACCTACAACAATATATCATTTTGTAGAACCTATCAAAACCATGACACGAAACACATATCGTTTTCTAAAACAATAATCCTCAAAACACTGTCCATACGGACTACCTCACACATGTAATGACTTCCCATATCATCAACTTTAAAGGTCTCCCTGATAGGTAAGAAGTGGTCTAACTTCATCAATTGATCCACAATCACCCATAAAACATCATTATTATGGGTCTTCCTGGGTATTCCTATCAAAAAATCCATAATGAGGTCATTCTATTTCAACCATGGAATAGGAAAAGGATACAAAATCCAAGCTTCTCTTTGATGCCTAGCTTTCAGTTTCAAACAAGTGAAACATATCACCACAAATACTGATACCTACTTCTAAATTATAGAACACCAATAATATCTACATAGATCATGATACATCTTTGTCAAACCAGGATGTACCAACCATCTAGATGTATGAAAATCTCTCATCAACTCCTTGATAAATCTCATATGAATCCATACTCGGCCAAAAAAAAGAAGAGAATTAACACTGCCAAGAGACCAACATAATTGTGTGTCCCCACCATATAAGTTGTACCTCAACCTTTGACAGAGAAGGTGAGTTAGGTATTTATAGTCTTTAGAATTCAAGTTCAATTATACAATGGGAAAGGGAAATGTTTTTATAGATGCATCGAGCAAAAAGATACAGGAAAGGGTAGTTTGGGAGTCTTGTGATGAGTTGTGAGTTATGGGCCTCTTTGTTAGATCTACTCATCTATAAGACTCTTGAACTCTTAGATGAATGTCTACAAAGAGGCCCATCACTCACGACTCATCACAAGACTCCCGGACTACCTTTTCCGGTATCTTTTTTCTCAATGTATCTGTAAAAACGTTTCCCTTTCCCGGTGTATAATCCAAATTGAATTATAAAGACTATAAATACTTGACTCACCTTCTCTGCCAAAGGTTCAGGTACTGTTGAGGAAAGATGAATTTTCAGCTCTTGTGGTTTATGTACACGACAAACATATCACCCGTGAGATAATAACCACAATATTTTAGGGAATGTACCATTTCTACTAACTACAAATCATGATTAGGTTAATTCTTCTCATGCTGTCTCAGCTTTTTGGATCCATAATCAACCACTCAATCCTCCTGCGTCATAACTACTCTGAGTCTAGCTCAAGATGTGTGATAGTGAACAACATATGCTTTAACCAACATAGGTAAGGTGAGGATAGTTACTGAGGTCAACCTGCCTTTCGGATCCTTAAAATATATCTCAAAAGCAATAGACCAAACAATAATTCCCCCCCTTCTTGGTTAAACAAGACATCGATGATTCCAAATGGGAGAAGTCTTGGATAAATCACAAATAATAACCTACTAAACCCCTAAATCTCAAAATGTTGAATACATTCTTGGGTTTCTCCAAAGATTCCACGACTAAAAATTTCTATGGGTCCACTGACACCCTTGAAATGGATATGAAATAGTCCAAGAATTGTATTTTATCAATCTAGAAACTACAATTGGTTAGCTTATCATAAAGATGATGCTCCCCCAATCTACTTAGGACAATGTCAAGATGTTTGGCATGATCATTTTCTAACTGGTAGTACCCTATGATTTCATAAAAAACAACAAATCGACATAGAAAGGGATGAAAGATGCGATTCATCATGTCCATGATTACCACAGAGGCACTAGTCAAACCAAAAGACATAACTATCAACTCATACAAACCATACCTTCTCCTAAAAGTAGTATGATGTTTGTTCGATAGTCTCACCCTCAAATAATGGTATCCCGATCATAAATCAATATTGGATAAGATATTATCACCAATCAGCATATCTAAGAGATTATCAATACATGGAAGAGGATACCAGTTCTTGAACAACATATATTTCAATATCCAATAATCCATACACAAGTACAAAGTCCATCCATCTTTATTAGTGAAGAGAACTCGAGAACCCCAAGGATATGTACTAGGTCATATGAAACCCTATGTTTCTAGATCTTCAAACTAAAATTTCAACTCCAGAAGATCTATTGGTTTCATTCTATAAGGTAGGAAAAAAACTGGCTCTTCTCCTAGCACCAAATCGATCATAAAATCAATCACTCACTTGGGAGGTAAGCTGCAAAACTCATCAGATAGGACATCCTAAAAATGGACTACCACTAGAGAAAAATATTCATGCTGCATTCCACCATTATCTAGAAATATATTGGCTATCTAACCCATGAGACAATCCAATATGATCAAAGTATATACGTTATAGTCCCTCCTATATTTTTGACATATTTATGGTCTCTTTTACTCTCTTATGGATTTATAGATCATACCTTACTTATTTATAAGGATCCATTCTATCTCTTTTCATTTAGGTAGTTATATTCTATATTCCAAAATAACACCCTCTATTCTTCCTCCTATATTTATAATAGGAATCTTTAATGTCCTTTGTTATTCCTTCTACTTCATTTATAGGGGATATGCATGACTTAATAATTCTCCTCACTGTAGTTCTTAAATTTAAAACCTATGAAGTTTATAATGGAATATTATTACACATCTATCTTGGATTAAAATATTTGTGTGCATTAACTTAGTTTATTTTCAAAGATCACTTATTATTAAATTTTATAGATAAAATATTTTTTAAATCCTTTTTATAACATTGAATATAATTTTTAAGGTGACTTAATTATATATTTTTACAATAATGTCTCCAAAAGATAAGAAAAATATTTTTAGTATTTAACTTTTTTTCATATCTATTATAATAAAGATTAATTTTACTAGTCATTAATTATATTATATTTCATTTTCATTCTTTATTTTTTAAAAAACCAATTTTTTTTTTAAAATAAAGCATACATTTACATTATACCAAGAAAATAATAATTTCATTTTTTAATTCTATAGTAATTAAAAATATAGATTAATTTAATTAAATATTATATAATATTTTATCTTTCACTTTAGTTTTTTTTCATATATGTTAATATTATTTTATATTCAATAAATGTTAATATTTATTATGTGGTATTTTCCCAAATCTCAAGTGTTTAAATAAAATATACTGTATAAAAGTTACCAGTTGATTCAATATCCTAGTTTATATGTGTATACAATGTATTGGAACTAAAATCTCTATAATAAAAATGATTTACCACTTCCTTTTCCGTGACTTATCATTATCTATTCTTGAATATATCCTTTTTTCACTTCATTTTTAGTGAATAAAATGTACTTATATATTTTTTTTATTGGAATTCACAAGGAGAACCAAATCATTTGAATGACTAAAAAAATATTGGTTTGAATATATTAAAATTATTCTGTACATAGTGAATAAACAATACTTCATTTTCTTAATTTTAGAGTATTTACTTATATGACTATCTTATTTTTATATATACTAATTATATTTATACATATTTATCATAATATTTTTTCCATGATTTATCATAACTTATTTATTAATATGGGACACATATGTATGGATATTTCATCATGATAATTTGTGGGATATGAGTTATATAGCTCCCATGTGAATTAGGTAAAGTGTTTAATCAAAAGAGATAAATATGCTTATGTGACTAGGGAGTAATCCCAAACATTATTATTTTTAGAACTGAGAGTAAATGTAACACTCTAAAATTTTTGTTTAAAATAATAAAATTCTTGATAGCTTTCTTAACACACAACATTAAGTTTTAAATGAATTTCGATATACTATAAAAATATAATTATTTAAATGTGGTTTTTATAACCTAGTAAAAAAATTTGAAGGAATTAATACTAATAAAAACATTATGAATAATATGTATAATTTTTTTATATAATTAAAATGTATTAATTAGTTCATAATAAATTTGTACTCAATTTTCAGTAAAATCATTTTATGCTTCAAAAATACATTTTCTTCAAAAATGGGTTTTGTTGCTTTTTTGTGGGTGAATATTATAATTAATATCTACCAGTTTTAGAAATTTAATTTTATAAAATAGATATTATTTTTGATATCATAATTTAAAAATGATATTATAGGGAAATTTTGAGATTTCTCTAAAAGGTCTAATTTTTGTGAATAGTGAAAAATATCGATTTATAAAAAAATTTATTTTCCTTTCAAAATTTTTCAAAGTCTCATTTTGTTTTAAATGAATTTAAAAATTCCATTATTTACTTATAAAAAAATAATAAAAATGATATCATTACAATTAAAATTAAAAAAAAAATTATTTAAAAATATTTATACTTGAGAATGCATTTTCCAGGAAAATAGTCTTTCATTATGTTTTTTGGGTTTATTTTAAAAGTAGTTTCTCCAACTTATAAGAATTTATTTTCATAAAATTAATTAAAAATTTGCTATCGTAAATTTCAAATTTGGTAAACATTTCAATTTTATTTTTGATAATTATGAATAGTAACCGTGATAAATATTTATCACCTCAGTATGGGTAAATCTGGTAAATAAGGTTAAAAATAATGCTATAAGTCTTTAAAAATTGATATATAACCTAAATTATTTATATTTTATGAGTTTAGTTCTACTATAAACCTCCAATATTAAATTATATGGAATCTTGGTGCCATTTATTTGAAAATGACATTAATATTATTTGAAGTAACATATAAATCCAAAAATGTCACCCTTTTTGATTTAATAACTCTAATATTTTTTTCATAGGGATAAAAGGGGGTTAATTTTGGGTATAAATGGTTATTTTATATTCTATTGAATTTTTTTTATGATAGTTTATTTTTTAATTTTGAGTGATGGAATATTACCATAAATGCTTATATAACCTCGACACACTGCAAGTGCAAGTAGTAATGAAATATAATAAATTTTTTTAAAAACATAAAATGTTATATTTTTTTGGGGATTTATTGTGTTCCAATGTTTATTTGAATAAATATAATTTATTATTTATGCATTAAAATTTTATATTAAAATTAAATTAATGTTTTGATGTTTTTAAATTCATATTTTATAAATAGTTCTGAAAATGACTTTAATGGTATTTTTTGTTAAATAACATTTTATTTAATGATAAAAATATTATATTTGGATAAGAAACTAGGATTAGGTCTATAATTTTAACCATTTTAATCGTATAGGTCTATTTTCATTTTATAGTAACTTTTGTGTCAATTGAATAGTAAAAAACATTGATATCGTGATAATAATCAAAAGGGTTAACCAGAGGTTAAAACTAATAGATAAGGGTTAAAACATCAAATAAACTTGTATAAATTTTATTGAATGAGTGTACATAGAGTTATATTGATAATATATTATAAATATATCATTTTATATACACTTACAAAAATTAATTTATAATAATTTAATACTTTAACAAATTCCAAGGGTGCCCCTCTTCTTTATTATATAAGGACACCACATCTCCTTTCATCCTCACACTTCTTGAGCAAATTATCTTGTAAAAAAACAACAAAAAACTCTTATTATATTAATTGTATAAATTATATAGGTTACTATACTCATAAAATTCTATCTCTGGGGTCCTTAAGGAGATATCCAAAGGAGGTTTTTCAAAGAGAATGTAATCGTCTTAATAAATAATTTTTATTTTACTTATTATTCCACCTCCTAATATAATGTGATAATAATTCCAATATATTAAAATAAATATCTCCTTTATACTAATACGTTATTATGTTAATCTAAAAGCCTTATCCATCTTTTTTTCCATCTTATGTGGAATTAAAACATTGTTCGTAGGTACATGTGGGAAACCACCTCCACAAAATGATGTGTTTTGTTTTCCATCACCACCTCTTATGGATGTTTATAAGTATGTATTTAATATATATATACACATATATATTATGAATGAAATAATTATCATTCGGGAAAGATAATATATCATCTTTCTTTCTTACCCTTCTATCCATTGGAACATAGTAACGTCATTAATACATATGTGTGGATTACCACCTATACAAAGTGATGTGATTAATTTTTCATGTACACATTTAATGGATGTTTATATAGTTGAATTTAATGTGTAAAAATTATAATTATTCCAAGATTATTATTCTGTATATGATTTAACCCTGGTATCTTTAACCATTGTCAACCTACCAAAGTCATTTTGTAATTATGAACAACGTGAACTTAATAGATTAAGTAATTAAATATTTCATTTAAATAAATAAAATAAATGGATTAATGATATAATATTTGTGAAGATTTTTTTTTTGAAATCAATAGATCAATATTTTAAATATGTTTTCATGAAAAGAAATCACCTTACTTTGTAGGTTTTTGTGATCAGACACTGTGAATGAAAGGTTACAACGTAATTTGAAATCCAGATGCACTTTTTCTAATAAAATTTCCCTATTATTATTTTTCCATTTTGAAGATGTTTTTTAATTTTTTAATAACCATTTTAATAAGAATTTTTGACACAAAATTATTGAAAAAATCTATTTGTGTGTGAAGAAGTTTTTTTTGTGAGAAAAGGCCCATTGGACTCACTTTGGGTCCCAAAAGAAAGTTCTGATCATAATGAGGAAGTGTATGAGAGTATAAATGGATAGGATGAAAATATGAATATTATTTTATGATATATGAGTTCTCATAAATCATAAGGTTTTTGGAAAACTTTTGATGCAAGCCTTATGAAGGAAAGGGGTATAATAGGTGATTCCAATCAGATTGTGATTCAGTTTGAGAAAAGAATAATGTCCTGAAAGTCATATGATGATAAAACCTATGCTAATGTTCTTTAAATCATGAATAATTATTGATTAAATAACATTTTTATTGAAAAGAAATAATAATGTTGAAGATTTATGGTATCAGTTCATCAATGTGAGATCACCAGAAACAGATTTTTTTGAAGGATGTGAGGTTTTCTTTGGAACCTGAGGAGATGAAGATGTTGGTTTTAAATCAGACCAATGAGCCTAAAGATAAAAATATTCATATAAAGAAGTTGAATATTGCTAATGTTGAAGTTTATGACACTGGTACATTGGACTCGGCGTCTCACAGATCATCAGAGTGATCCTGACACCGTTTCATCATTCGTAGTGATGGTTTCAAAATGGAATCAAAGGCAGAAAATTATGTTCGCACTGATGAGAAATAAGTATTTATTTGAATCAATGCATGGAAGAATGTTAGATACAAATCAACAATTTAGTCAACCATTTCATTAGGTTAATTTTTTTTGTTTCTTTGTGTTTCAATTGGGTCCTACATGAAAGAAGAACTCTGAATTTTTTGAAGATTTTTTATCTAATGGGTCAAGAGTCATCAAACTGAAAGTTAAAATGATTGATGGAGTGAGAGAGAGACAGATCCTTAAGGTGGGGCCTATATCTAATAAAAGTAAATATATTCTTGACTTAATTAGAAACCTGATCATCAGTATGAGTAAAATAAGAAAAGAAGAATTGTTTAAAGTAGTTACAAATGTGTTGTCAAGTGGGATCATGAAAGGATGTTTATAAGTTTAGCGGATGTTTTTTTAGAAGATTTGAATTAGATGATGATGTGATTATGAAGAGTGTTGAAATATTTTTAATTTGAGAATATTTTTATGGAATATTGATTTCATGTTTTATGTTCATCCATTGATACGAAGCATTAAAATTAGTATTTTTTCAGTATGTTATGATCATCATAATGAGATATCATTTGTTTTTTATATTTTTTAATTATTTCAGAGCAATGTAATGATGAATCTGTAGTGGAAATTATGTAATCATTGTAATGAATAAATCAAAATTGGAATTAGAATCATACTAAAGAAGTATTAGAAATTATGAAGTGAGATGAAGTTGTTAGAATATTTTGGAAGGTTTGGGATGACTTGATGTGAGATGAGAAGTTCCAAAGAAGCTGAATATGTGTCCAAAATTTAAAGAAAAATTATATTTTGGGAAGTTTGGTTGACCAGGAAAAAATTTAATATTCCCATCTAAACCACTTTTTGATCACCTATAAATAGTAAGAATTAAATTACACTTTCTGATGAAAATACTGTTTATTATTGAAGAGAGATGGAATATTGATGAAATTTTTTAGTGAGAATAAGTTTCTAGTTTGATCATTATTTGGGAATTTTTATAGAATGAAGACAAATATTAAAGATCATATTTAGTGGTTTGCATATTGGACTAAGTAATCAAACTAGGATTTCCCAACTGACATAGAAGGAGTTCATAAAGGCTTCAATGGTATTCTAGAAGAGTTATATTATCATATTGAGAAATTGGACTGGGAAATCAGATTGGGTTATTGTACTGAACATCATTACAAATTCTAGAGAAGTTCATAACTACTAATCGATAGGAATGTGAATTTTTTTTAATATTTTATTTGGGGAAGTTGACAAGGAAATACAATAACATGTTTTGAAGTAACTGGTGAAAGTTTCCTAGCTTGTTACACAAATTTTTTACATCATTCTGTGGTGTTTAAATCACATGCACTGTTGTTTTGAACATAGTGCTACAGAAGTGTAAGGGAATATTATACTTTTTGTATCCATACAAAAGTATTGTTTTCTACTGGATTTCCTTGCATTGGATTGTTTCCAAACCATTCCAAGTACATAACTACTTTTTTTGAGTAGTGAACAGTGAAAATACTTACGCTCCTATGGATGTGTGAGTGTTTTGTTTTTTAGAAAAGTGATAATTCTTCAACAGGAGGAAAATTTTGTTTCAAAAGAAAGGAAACATAAAATAAAAATTACAACTAATTCACCCCCTCTTAGTGATACATTGATCTTATCTAGGAACATAAAATTTGTATCCGAGCCTTGGTTCCCTTTGTTTTTCTCTTTTCTCTAGTGTTTAAATAAGAAGATGGTATGGAATATCTGAGTTGTTTGAATAGTAAGGGGATTCTAATGTTGATTGATAAGAATTATCATATCTGGAAAGATAGAATGCCTCCATATCTTATATCTCTTTGGTATAATGTTTTTATAGCTAATACAGATTATTTTCCTATTCATATTGAGAATGATCCTATTACAACTACCGATAAGGAAAGCCTTGATTATGATGGAAGAGACAAAAATGTTTTAATCTCATCACTATATGAAATTGATTTTCTTGGGGAGAATGGAGTTACAATTGCAAAGGGTATCTTGAAGAAGTTGAAGAATATTTATGAAGGAATTACAAAAGTAAAGAAGGAAAAGATACAAATTTAGAGATTTAAGAATGGATATATCATGATGGGTGAGTATAAATCCGTTGATTCATTATTTACCAAGGTGAATGAAATTTTTGGCACTATTAGATGTCTTGGTGAAAATTTGGAAGAGTCTATTATTGTGGAAAAGATCTTGAGAATTCTTCCTAATAGGTTTAATTCCAAAGTTTCCTGGTTGGAAGATTAATATCCTAAAACATTATCTCTGGATGATTTTCATTGTATTATCATTTCTTATGACATTATAAGGGACAAATATATGAAAGGGAAACAAAATTTGATAGAGAAATGTCTTTTAAGACTGCCAAGCAAGGATATTCTAAGAATATTATTGAATAATAAGAAGTTGGTGATTCTGATTCTAAAAATCAGGTATGTAAAAATATTGATGAAACGTTATCATTGTTTTCTAAAAATGTGAAAATAGGTATAATTAATTACAAAGGTAAACATAACAAGAAATTATTTTGATGTGGAGTTATTGGGAAATTTGTTTCTAATTGTACTCAAAGAGTTAATAAAGTGGAAAGTGATGAAGAATAAAGTGATGATGAATAATGAAGGACAATGAAACCTTGGAAAAAAGATATTGAAAATTCATACTCCAAAGAAAGGATAATAAGTTATAAAAATCCTAAAAGAAAATATTTTTGTATAAGGATGATGATAGTGAAGTATAACATAATAAGTTCACTAATGTTTCTGAAGAAAACATATTTATTACAAAAATTAATGAGGAAGTATATTTTAGTGATGAAACAAGTTGTTCTGAAGAAGAAGAAACTGTGTTAGAAGCTCATCTAAAATAGGAATTGAAATAATGTCTTGGGATGACTTCAAGAATTCAAAAAGAAATCAAGAATTTTAATAATGATTGTTCTTCAATGAAAATTCAGAAATTTTCTCCTGTGAATGTTAAGTTGCATGAAGAGGTTGATTGTTTGAAGAATCATTTTAATAAAGAAAGGAATTGTAATGAACATTTTTTAGTAAATTTGAAGGAAAAGTAAGAAGAGTTGGAACATATTCAACAAAAACTATGTAATGATGATAATGGAAGTAAAAGATTAATGAAATTTATCTCTGAATTTTGTAAAAGTTTTGAAAAGGGTAAACCTGATAAGGATACGTAGAATTTACCTTCAAAGGATGAAAATAAAGTTAATGGTTTTAATAAGGAGAAGAAATCTAGGAAATTCTTGTATGTGACCAAAATAAACAAAGTAGAGAATTCATAAGTTTCTAAAAATTTTGAGTCTGAAGAAATGTCTTACTATTTATAATTCCAGTGAGGTTGGAATGAAATTCAAATTAAATAAGAAGGCTACGACCAATGACATAAAATTTTTCTGTCAATAATGTTATAATAAAAAAATATAATAAGGTTTCTAAAAAACATTCTCACAACACCAGACAATATGGAAGTTAGAGGTAAATATTCGTTCTATGGATACTATAGGTATTGTGGTAAATATGGGAATTGGAAACATATTTGTTGGTTTAATCAAAAAATTACTACTATTCCACAATTTAAAGAAGGAAAAGTTTGAGGGGGTCAGTTCTCTCAAAGATACAAATATGGTAAGGATGTTTTAAAATTTGAGAAAAAAACAAGCTAAGTCATAAAATAAAGTTTACTTGGTTATCTATAAAGAACAAGTTGACATGGCTATAAATTTCTATGAAGAAAAAAAATCAGTAGAAGAAAAGTGGAATAAAAAGGTTTCTGAAGATGAGAAACAAATTTATAAAATGTTATAAAATGATGATGATCCAAAGACTCATAAATTGTGAAAGATATGTGAGCAAGAATGTAATGTTACTAAATATTGTTCGACTATCTTGACAGAACAAAATGATGGCCTGGATAAGTTTTTACAAACATACTATAAAAATATGTTATTAAATATGAAGAGAAGTAAACATCCTTATTAGAAGAATATATAGATAAAATTAATTTTTCCAATTTTTTTTGAAAAGGATGAAAAGATGTAAGAAAACACATCCAATAAAAAATCCATGAAAAATAATAAAATGTCAAAAATGATAGATGAATCTTTTTGTGATTATTTCTTATAACGAACAACTTAGGTTCATTCTTATTCAAACAATTTTTCATATTTTTACTAACATAAATAGAATTGATTGATTTGAAATAAGAAATATGATGTTGTTGAGTCTCTTACTTTTCTTATAAAATAAAGTAAAGAGGTTACAAAAAAATATGGTTTGGGGAAAGATGTGCTTTTACACTGGATGTTTTCTGATGTGTTTGTTGAGATGGGTGTAGGTTACTTTTATCTTAAATATATTTTCTCATATTTTCCTAGATATGATAATGCTTAAAGGATTATGAAAATTTATACAGTAAATTCATGTTATGGAAAACATTGATAAACTTTATTATACACTATTTTTTTCAACACCAGGTTTGACCATGTAGACATATAGTTGTTTAATTAAAGTATATTTATTAATAAACTCATGTGATACTTATATTTTCCTATATAAGAGTTTCTAGATTTGGAGAATAAGAAAAATTATCATGAGTAATCACATTGAATTTTATTTTCAATATGGGAGAAATGTAGTGAGTGAAGATATAAAAATAGGGGGAGCATGAGGAAGTTGCATCAGGTGAGTATTGTTTTTAATGTGTATTGACAAAAAATAGAAAGGGGGATATTATTGGGATAAATATGGGTTTTGGTTGTAATTTTTGTCAGTAGATCAATAGGAGGAATACGTTTTCATTAAAATAAATCACCTTAATTTGTATATTTTGGTGATCGGAAAAATAAATGAAAGGTTGAAACGTAATTAGAAATGTAGGGGAACTTTTTATAAGAATGTTTCCTTGGTTTCAGTTTTACACTTTGAAGAAGTTTTTGACTTTTGGACTCACCGTCATAATAATAATATTGGATAAAAAATGATTAAGAATGTCTGTCGGTGTGATTCTAGGAGAAAAGGCTCATCAGACTCACCTTGGGTCTAAAAAGAATGTTTTGATCGTAATGAGGAAGTGTATTAGAGTTTGAACAACTTATATCAAAATATGAAAATGCTTTTCTGATCTTAGAGTTCCCATAAAACAATTTTTTTTAAGAAAACTTATGATGTAATCCTTATGAAGTAAATAGGGAGAACATGTGATGCCAATCTGATTGTAAATCACATTAGGAAAAGATCCATTTTGTGAAATACAGATGATGTTAAAACTGACCCTAAAATTCTCTAAATCACAAAGAAGTCATGATACCAACCAAATGTTGTGCCTCAACCTGATTAGACACTCAAGCAGTGCTTTTGGGCTGAGTGTCACTGGCCTTAGGCATGCCTCCCCGAATTCCAAAGGTTGTCGACTAGTAGAGGGGGTTTTAAAGAGTAATTGTTGGGGGATATACCCTCAGGTGATGTTATAATAGTGGTATAGTAATATACATATAACATGCAATGGAAAGTTAAAACAGAAAGAAAATGGACCAGTAACCCTTCCATGGTAGAAACACAACAATAACATACAATAGTGAAATCATAACTAAACAACAGTATATGGAATAAATAAGCAAGTCAGACATAACATCTGTAGCTATTAAAAATGATCATGCAGACCAAAATAAGTCATAAATATCAATAAGTAGAAAGGTATCTAATGGTATACTATAAATATATACATACATATAAGCATGTTGAAATAGAAAGGATAACTCAAAAGGTAACTTCAGTTGAGGCAAGAACCCAGGGTCCCTTGCCTTTCATCCCATGCTAATAGCAACTAAGATCCATCTTTTAATCCTGTGCCTTTACCTGAACACAAAATCATAAATTCTACACACATCCTGAAGGGTCCTTGTTGGGTGAAATAATGAGTCTCATTATTGAACCACCAATGTGTTCTTACACTACATTTGTGATTTAGAAAGTGTTTACTAAAATAAATAAAGAAGAAGGTGCATGCAGTTAATAATCTTGATATTTCCTGGTGATCAACAGCCACTAGGAATCTTTCACTGGCTTTGGCCAACTTCAGAATAATGAAGGAGGAGAGGATCCTTAGATCATATCTCAAGTCATACTTTGATGTCAAATATCCCCAGGTGAACCCTCGGGTTTTACCTTCAAATGTCACACGACACCTTGTGTCATAAACCATGTAACCAAGGTCATGTAGGCACACCCAAATAAGGAATTTGATCCCTTAGACCCCTACTCAAAATCTTTCATTAGCTTGAATCTTGATTCCTAGAGGTATAATGATACATGTCCTAAAATAGTAACTATCTTTATCTTAACAACTCACATCCCAAGGAATGACGATACCCAACCTCTAAAATTATACTGGCCCAACATCCTCAAGAAAGGAAAGCCTCAACCCCCAACTGAAAACCTCAACACTAACATTTGATGGATCCTCACCATCCCCATGGATTTCTACAAAAATCATCTATAACCTTTTATCTAAGATGAAACTACCAGGGGCCTTTACTGGCATGAGTGGTAAAACCACCACATCACTGATTTAACATGTGCGCACTTGACTTCAGATGGATCTTTGGCCGTCACAGGTGAGTGAAAATCGCCAAATAGAACCTAATCCACACCAAAATCCATCACCCTATTCCTCTTTGACCATGTCGCTCAATCTAATGGCCACACCATCCCAAATATCACATGAGAACTTCCCATAACCTGATGGCCTATCTTTCTAAGTTCAATGACAAATTCACCCAACCTATGATCAAAATCACCCAAAGTATATTATATATATTGTTCCATGCCTAGAACGATGATCACAACACCTCAAATCAGATATCCAATTATATCTCTATGCTTAGGACAAGACCATCATGCACCATTGTTACTTAGTAGTACATAATAAGAAACTCACATTTATATAACCATTCAATATGATTGAATTGACAAAATAAAATTAAAATAAACAATTTAATTTAAAATAAATGTTTCAATTTAATATAAATACCCACCCGACCTAGATTCCCAAGGTTTAAAGCCTCTCTCATAGCTCAAAACACTTTTATTTGCATGAAAGTATGTTCATTGGCCTCTCACAAGGTTCAATTAAATAAATTATAAAAAACCATTAAATTATTAGGGTCTATCTTGGTCAAAAAAATGTTGCACTGAAATCCACACCACCAAAAACTCATGAAATAAAAAATAAAATTATGCACCACATAACTTATAGTTATATGTGTAAGAATTCCCCATATTATCCTCTAATCTTGACGGATTTGGAATAAATCATCATTTTAGATGAACACCCTAAAAAAAGGGAAAAACGACTTTCATACATTTAGATGTCCATGAGGTGAGGGAAAAGAAGAATTAAAGAAAGAGAATGATGAGTATTACTGATAAAGATCCATCACTATAAACTGATTTAAGAATGGAGGTCAGATGAAGGACTGGGATCAAAACCAAATAGAGGAAAAAGGAGGAGATATACCTACTATGCACAACCCACAACGGATAATAAGGGAAGAATTTAGGTTTAAAGAAGGAATTTAAATTTGAAAATTACACCATTTTAATGATCCACATGGTTAGATTGCATGGTTAGGCCTAACCGTGCACTAAATGTACATGCTATAGTTCAAGGCTACTGCCCAAATGGCACTAACTGTGCATCTTTCGTACGATTTTACCTAACCATGTGAAAATCATGCGAAATACCTCTGGTAAAAACTATATATTTTTCACACATTTATGTTACTAATATCACAGGGTTTTCCAAACCATGATTAGTAAAAAATGAGGGCACACTGTTTTCACTAAGTGGGTGTACAATTAAATATAACTATGTGCCTCAGCCTGCACTTTTCCAAAACAGGGATTCTAGGAATCCAGTGCACCCAAAACCCATACAAAGACCCATGAAACTTTTCAAGCCTTAATTCATGACTAACAAAAAGGTCTATGGTCAAATAAAAACTCAGAATTAGTTCTATTAAACCAGAAAAGGTTTGGAATACCCACTGAATTATGAAAATTCTAAATGGGTGAGGGTTTCAACCTACTCCAAAAAGAACTGAGACATTACAATATCCCCACCATAACATATCATGTACTTGAGCTATTGAATATAAAAACGAGATAGTAATAAACATAATAATCTCTTTAAATGTACCTTGGACTATCGCAATAAATATGAAAAAGGCCAACTACCTGAAGGGGCTCCCTACCTTAAGAGTTACCTACCCCAGTCACATCCCAACCCAAAACTCAAATCTATCTAATAGTCCATCGACCATAACATTACTCAAATGTACTCCCATGATGCATCGTCCCTATGAAACCTCTTTATGAGATCTCGTTTAATACTTGACACCCATTAGAATTGCACATAGTATCAATTCCCTCCTAGTTTCCATGTCACACATAGAACAAATGAGGTCTAACATCTCAAAATATTCCCAAAGTCAAACTCGACGCCTTATAGAACAAAAAATTCTTGCATCACACTGATGCCTAGATTCCTACACACCTTAAGTAATCCACATCTCCTCAATTCCCCAATGCCAATGCACCTCAAACAAGTCCTACATCACTTTGACGCCCAGATTCCTACGCACCTTAGGTAGTCTCAGTGCCGCACACCTCATATATATATATATATATATATATATATATATATGTAACACAACAGATCTGATGCCAACCTACTAAACAGCATCTGGTTAGTCCATCAATACTTCTCATGAACCTTGTGAACCCAAAATAGACATGACTCTAAAGACTATGCAAAAAAAAGAATCTATTTTTTCCCATGGAATTACTTTAACTTTCATCGGCTCACCATACTGCCCATCAACAGGATGCTCCACAACATGCACCTGACCTAAAGTTTGACTGCCTAAATCATAACCTACCTATGGTGCTACACCATACACTATACGTTGACCACACAGTTGTGTCCCATTATCTCTACCATGACCTTTGCAAATAACTGAATCCTAGCTACCACGACCTAGTACTGCTTCCAGTCTGATCTTAGGACCCAAAGTCTACCCTAGTCCCTAACTATTTTCTTTTTGGGAAGGATTCTTACAGAACCTTTCGAGATTCTCCACCTATCCACATTCCCAATACTTCTTTGGGGGCCGCTCGCACTGAGTCCAAAAATTTCTTGGATACCTACATTGGAAGCAATCCATAGACGACCCACACTAATGTGTCATGCTCGAGTACATGGCCTAAATTCACTACTAGAACTCCTCTTAGACCCGCTTCCTATTGTCTGAAGCATCACCACTGAAATCACCTGACTCCATAACCTGACTTGAGAAATACCATTCCATCAAATTTACCTCATCTATGAGTTCCTGATTCACCACCACTAAGAATGTGTCCAACCTAATGATGTTTACATATACCAGAATGGTGTTTCATAAACCAAACATGAAATGCCTCGCCCAAAATGTGTCTCCACTCACTATACAGAGTAAATTGTGAGACAAATCAGTGAGTGTTGGTGTATAGTCTATGACAGAGTTGTCACCCTACTGAAGGCTCTAGAAATCCTAATCTCTGTCTAACCTCCGTGTCTCTGAGAAGAAGTGCATGAAGAACCTGTGCTCATAGTTATTCCAGGATAATCCCTCATGTCTTCCTTCAAAAACCTATACATCCCACCAATTCTTAACAAGTCCTCTGAGCATGTACGTCACTGGCTTCACCCTCCACCCTGTAGGAATCTCCAACTACTTGAAGATCATCTACAAGGACTCGATCCAATTATCAGCTGCCTGTTGACCATCCTAAACTTCAAAAAGTGGTGGGTACTACGATTTGAACTACTGAGTTACATACTCCATTGAAGGCTATTCTCTATGAGATACCCTATCGATCGTCTAGATAACATGTATTAGGATCAATATGATTTTCTCTTCACGCCACAACCTAAAGGTTGTCAAATCAAGCGGCTTCCCTTCCTATATGGGAGCTTGTACCTGATCTTTTACTAATGACTCATGATCCAGCTAACCCTCAAGGGTCTCAACCTACACGTGCTCCTATGACACTATATCACTACATGCCTAACACTCAATCTAAACCCATCCAGGTGGCAACCCACTTAATACCATTACTTGATAAGACAACCCAAATTAAAAATATATATAATACATATATGGAAAGAAGAAATAGGAATCACAACCACTATACCATTATTCTCACCCATCGCAAATAGGCCATATATTATCCCAACCTCATGACCTTCTTACCCCCATATCAGAGCTAATTATCTAATATACACCGGACCATGATTGTCCTGATGAACCACATTACCTCAACCTGATGACCTCTTCACCCAACCTGGGGATCAACATCACTCCATACCATCAAACCTACCTGCTCCTATAAGATCCAAGTCCATGCATCTATATACATATTACACATCAAAAACAGATTCCATTGAGTCCACTGGCCTGGGATGGGTGAGTAAGATTCCTCTAAAGAAAGTCTAGGAAATAAAATGCTGCTTAACTTTCTTTTTTGACACTTTAGATTACCCAAACCGTGTTAGTGAAATCTAGGAACCCAATGAAAATCACATGCATTTCATATCACTATAACACATTATTATAAATTTAAAACACCATATATGCCTAATCAAAAGAATAAACATGCATAATAAACATGTCAAACACACCAAACTATACTGGGCTAAGGATCTATTCCTATTTTCTTTCTATAACATGCCAAGGATCACATATCACAACATATAACAATTCAAATCCAATTGTACCAATCGAGTTATAAATAAGATCAATTATAAAATGAGAAAATTATAACAAAAATTCCCACACCTATAAACTTGTCTCGTCCCCCTAGTATGGGGTTGTAGGAACCAAAGCACAAGCTCTAAACCTAACTCTAATAACACTGAAATCTCTAATCTACCATATCCAAAACAATAAGACCCACATAAAAGAAAATTTATTAGTACTATTAGTAGAAATCCATATTCAACTATTAATTAATTTTTTAGAAATAATCTGATAAAACATTTAGTACCTTGACCCGATTAGCCACCCGAATTATGATTTTAGGCCGAGTGCCACTGGCCTTGGGCACACCTCCATGTATTTCAAAGGCTGCTGACTAGCAGCAATGGTTTAAATGAGTATGGGAGGGGAGACTATACCCTTATTTGATGTTATAATAGTTGTACATGTATATTCTTATAACCTGAAATGTAAAGGAAAAACAAACATAAGTGGGACTAGTAATCCACCCATGGTGGAAACAGAACAATAACATACAATACCTGAAGAATAAGTAAACAAAAATAGTGGAAAGAAATAATAAATCCAAACATACCATTTTTATCTACTAAAATAGACTATGCAAACCAAAATAGGTCATAAAGATTAATAAGTAGAAAGATTTCTCGTGGTCGAACATCAGTATATACATACATACAAGAATGGTGAAATAGAAAGGAAAACACAAAAGGTAACTCAATCTGAGGTAAGAAACCATGGTCGCTAGCCTTTAGTCCCATGCTAATAGACACTAAGATCGGTCTCCTGAACCTGAGACTTTACCTAAAAACAAAATCAAAAAAGTCTACATGCCTCCCAAAGGGTCTGTATAGGGTGTGAGAAGCTGTATTAGTAGGGCACCACCAACCTATTCCTATCCTACATTTTTTATTTAAAAAGTGTGTACTAAAATAAATAAAGAAGGAAATGCATGAATTTAATAATCACAAGATTTCCTAGTACTCAACAACCACTACGAATCCATCTCCTTTTTTGGTTAACACCAGAATAAAAAAGGAGGATATGGTCTTTAATTGATAGCTCAATGTATCCTCTAATGTCAAATAGCCCCAGGTGAACCCTTAGGTTCCACCTTAACATGTACCTTGACCCTCATGCTATTAACCAAGTAAATGAAGTCCTAAAGGCATTCCCAAACAAGGAATCATATCCCTCAGAATCCTCCTCTAAAGCACCCGTCATATCGAAGCCCGATGTCTGGAGGTACAACAATACCTATACTGAAATAGTAACCACCATCATATTAACAACTAACATCCTGGGGAATGAAAATTCCCATCCTCTAAAATAATTCTAGACCAATGGCCTCAATAAAGAGAGCCTCCACCCCCAACTGAAAACCTCAACACTACCCTTCAATGGCTCCTCGCTATCCCCGTGGATTTTTACAGATAACAATCCCAACCTTTTACCAAATCCATAACTATAGAGGTACTCTACCCACATTAGTGGTCAAAACCAACTCATCACTAAGTCAACCTATGTGCACATGACTACAAATAGTGAATTGGTCTTTATGGGTGAGTGGTAATCACTAAATGGATCCTAAGGCACACCAAAATCTGATACCTCATTCTCCTGCAACCATGTCGGTCAATCAGAGGGGTACACTATACCAAATATCAAATGAGCCTTTCCCATAACATAACAACCTCACCACCTAAATACAATGACTGATTCACCCAAATGTGGATCAACATCACCTAAAGTATATATATTAGGCCATGCCCAACATGATGATCACATCAACTCATATCATATAGCCAATACTATCTCCATCCTCATGCCAAGACCATTATATTCCATAGAAACTCAATAGTAAATCACAAACAATTCACATTTATATAAACATTCATCCTGATTGAATTGAATAACCCATATTCAATTTTAAACAAACGATTCAATTTAATATAAATGTCACACCATTGACCTAACTGCCCAAGGTCCAAAACCTCTCACATGGATCAAACTACTTGTAGTCTCATGCAAGCATGCCCACTGAAATCTTATAAGGTCTAATTTAATTAATTAGTTGCAACCATTAAATTATCAGGGTCTCACTCGGTCAAAAAAACATATCTTTAAAAGACCCTCCCCTTAAACACTTCTGAAATCACAAAGAAAAGTAAGAAACACCTACCTTGTAGTCATATATGTAGGCACATTCGATATTAGCCTCTAAAAATGACCAATTTGTAAGAATATATCATTTTAGATGAACCCATTGAAAATAGGGAAAAATAATTCACATAGATTTAGTGGTCCATGAGGTGAGATCGAAGAATAATTGAAGTAAGAGGGTGCGGAGTCTTACAGAGAGGAATCCAACATTGCAAACAACTTGATAAATGAAGGTTAGATAAAGGAGTTAGATTAAAACCAATTGTAGGTATAAATGGGGGGAGATATCCCAACTATGTGTGACCCATAGAAGAGATGAGAGGAAGAATATAGATTTAAAATATGAAGGAAAATTTGGTAATTTCAATATTTTAAGAAGCCTCATGTTTTTCTCACACCTTTTACAAAACCATGCCGAAACCATGAAACTCATGATACTTAAGAGCTTTAACTCTCATGGTTAGCTCACATGGTTAGGCTCAACTATGAAATAACCATGTACACTACAATGAAAGGGTACATCCCAAAAGGAACTAACAATGAGAAATCTATCTACTATAAACAACAAAGGTCTCATATGACCATGCAAGTCATATAACATAGTTTTTTAAACCATTATTAGTGAAAAATGATGGCACACTGTTTTCACTAAGGGGTAGCAAGGTTAAATCTAACCATAAGCCTCAAAACTCACTTTTCCAAGAAAAGGGTTTTCGAGCCTCCAACACACCCAAAACCCATCGAAACACCCATGAGAATTTTGAAGACATAAACTATGACTAACAATTAGGTATTGGTTCAAGTAAAAACTCATAATTAGTTCTATTAAACGAGTAATAGTTGGCATACCACCAAATTCTAAAAATTCAAAATGGGAAAGGATTTTGACCCACTCCAAAAAACCATAAGACATTAAAAAAAGTTTATACAGGAAGAAAGAAGAAATTATAATCTTTTAGGTCTCATTTCATCGGTGTGAGATCACCATATACAGATTTGTTTGAAGGCTGTGATGTTTTTTCAAAACATGAGATGAAAAAGATGATAGTTTTTAATCAGGCTAATGATCCAAATGATACAAATATTTGGAAAAAGAAGTTGTATATTGCGGAATTTGATGTTGTTTCCACTGATAAATCGGTCAAAATGTCCCATCGATCATTAGAGTGATCCTGACATTAGTTCATTAGTCACCGTGATGGTTGAAAAATGGAATTGGTGGAAGAAAAGTGTTCTGGGACTGATGAGAAAGTTTGAGTTTTTTTGGGACTGATGAATGGAAGATAGTCAGAGACTGATCAATAATGTAGTCAACCATTTAATTATGTTGAATGGTTTTGTCTATTTGAGTTTCCATTGGGTTAATAATGAAAGAATAACTTTGATCTATTTTAAGAGTTTTTATCAAATTGGTCAAGAGTCATCAAGATAAAGCTGACACTGATTGACAAAGTGAGATAAAGACCAATCCTTTATGTGGGTCATGATACTAATAAATGTTATTGGACATTGGAATTCATCAGATGTTGGATCATTGATCTGAGGAAAATAAGAAAAGGATAATTGTTTAAATAAATTACAAATGTGTTATCAAGGGGGATCCTAAAAGGATGTTTAAAGAGTTTAGCTAAAGTGTATGTTTGAATAAGTTTTGATTCCGGTGCAAATGTGTTTCCCCAGAGTGATTAAATCATTATATGTTTTAACTAATATTATGGAAGAAGTATTTCAAGATTTATGTTTATCAGTTGATATAGAAAATTGTAATAAGTATATTTTTTTAGTAGTTTATAATCATCATAATGAGAGATCATCTATTTTTCATATGTTCTAATTAGTGTGGCGAAATATAATGAAGAATCTACTATGGTTTATATGTCTTCATAGTAATGAAGAAATAATAATGGGCATTAGAATAAGACTAAGGAATTATTAGAAATTATGAAATGATTTGAGCTTGTGAGAATATTTGAGAAGGTTAGAGAAGAATTGAGAAGATTTTAAAAGTGTGGAAGAAGTCAAATATGTATCCAAAATATACAGAATATTTATGATTTTGGAAATTTGGTTGACCAAGAAACTATTTCATATTCATGTATAAACCAATTTTGGATCACCTATAAATAATATGAAGTAAATTTTACTTTCTGATGCAAGCACTATTTATGAGTGATAAGAGAAGGTGGAGTGATGAATATTTTTAGAGATAATAAGTTTTTGGATTGAGAATTCCTAAGGAATTTTTATAAACTAAAGAAGAAAATGGAAGACCATATTCAAAGGTTTCTAGATCAGACTAAACAATCATACTGGGATTTCCAGACTAAGCTAGAAGCAGTTCAGAATAGTTTTAGCATCATTCTGGAAAAGCTATATTATTGGAATGAGTAATCGAACTAGTGAATAAGATTGGGTTTTTAGACTGAGCATCATTACAATGTCCAGAGAAGTTATTACATATGGTTGGATATGAAGGTGAAGATTTGTTTTGAAGATTATAATTTTGAAGGTTGACAAGGATATATAATAACATGTTTTGAAGAAACTGGTGAATTGTTTTTAACATTTTACAAACAATTTACTGAATTAGTTTGTTCTACTTGACTTACATGCACTTTTGTTTGGAACATAGTGATAAAAAAGTTTAAGGGCATATCCTACTTGTTGTATCCACACAATTTTTTTTCTTCTATTTTATTGTGTTGTATTGGATTGGTTCTAAACCATGACAAGGATGTAGCTACTCCTGTTGGATAATGAGACTTGTAAATAGTTATGATCCTATGTACGTGTGAATGTTTTTTTCATAAAAATGATAATTATTTAATAGGAGGAAAATGTTGTTTCAATAGAAAATAAACTTAAAAAGAAAAAGTATAACTGACTCTCTCAGTGATATATTAATCCTGGCTGGGATCATAAAATATTAAACATATAAAAGTGTCTTAAATAAGTAAATTCTTAATATAAGTTTATTATATAGGAGTTAAAGGACATACATAACATGTTTTGACTCAGGGTAAGGGGTTTCTTAATTTTATTTCCATTCATTGTGTGATACTTCTACTTCATTGACTATGTTATGCTAAGATTATATGTGAAATTACATTTGATTGTATTATGTTGTATATCCACTTTTTTGGGATTATAATTTTTACCCACAATTACTTAATTGATAAATTTTAAATTCAATTACATGATCTTTGTAGGGATTATTCATCTCAATATTTTTTCTTTGAGACATGTCTTGTATTATGAACCTAATTCCTTTTATAAGGTGTATATTCCACCTATTTAGATATTATATCAGGAATTACTCTTTGATCATGATATTTAAAGTTCCTTTGATGTTATCTATTTCATGAGATATCTATTTAATTGTTATAAAGGATACACGTATTTCCATTGTCTGAATTATAATTCCTTGAGACATAATTCATGTTAAGCACCATGATTTATTTTATAAGGAGTAATTACTCTCACATGAATGTGTTTTACCACATTATTTCACTAAAATTATGGGTTTTATAAAATCATGTTATGTTTGTTCATTCAATGGACCTGTTATTTAAGTATTATCCCAGTTTCAAGTGTTTCTAGTCTCAAACATCCTTCATTGAGACATGTTTTTATTGATGCACTTATATTTATTTATATGGGTTTGAATAACCATAGTTATTTGTAGAATGGTTGGAGAAATATTTATGATCCAATGGTTCTTGGATAGTTTAGTTTGTTTATTTTTGGAAAAACATACCTAATGAAATCATAAGTTTGATGGCACTTGATCTAGTTTGTATGGCGTTACATATCATGTATGGAAATTTCATGGTAAAATCAAGTGTTTTGAGAAGGGATGGTGGTTGATTAAATAAGTTATATTTGTGTTATGATGGATTTCTTGATCTACATAGACAAATTTTAAAAGGGTTGATCCACGTAGTTGATTTAGTGAAGTGATATTCATGTAGCCATTTTATCTATTTATGTGATTTACAAAGACATTTCTTATACATAGGAAATCACATAAATGATTCAACCACGCAACTAAATGTGTCATGTAGAAAAAAGATTGATTTTTCTAATTTTGGAATTCACATAGTTGTTTTTAGTGATGTAAAAAAGTGTTAGAATTAGTTGAATGTTATATATATCTGAATTCCCAAAGATGAGTATCACATAGTAGATAGCTACAAAAAATATTTAATATGAAATTCATGTTGCTGATTTGTGATGTTTCTGATTGAGAATTCATCTTTCTGATTTTATGTGTAGCTGATTGAGAATCATGCAACCAATTTTTTATGTATACATTTGTTCTTATGGAATCCAATTTAGATTCTTCACTACATTCGGATTGATTTTCTACAGGATTTTAGAATTAATGTATTCAGAGGTGATTTTATTATGATATTATTTTGCTAGTTCTGAACGACTCTATAATCATAGGATTCAGATTTCCAAATGCACAATGGATATGTGTTTTTCAAATGTAGTTATGGGGTTCATGGGGATATTATTATTTTGTTTTTATTTCTTCTCTAGAGTTATTAATGCAGTGGAATATTTTGAAAAGGTAATATGAAAAGAAAAAGGTTGAGAAAATATGAGTCTGTAGGTATGGTTGAATCTTTTGATATCAACATATAATGAATCTCTTGTATTCATGTGTTCAAATCCTAGTCAAAGAATATTTTTGTAGTTAATATCAAGGCTAAACTATGGGAAAATATTTATTTCATATTTTTAGAAGCTCGTGGAAGTGGATCTTATCTTTCTATTTCCAACACAACCTCATTTATTTAGAAATATTATTCATTTTTATAATCATATTTTGTACTATAGCATGACGATGTGATGTAGGGTGTAACTCCTGACATATGTGTTTGGATCCCATATGAATTATTATATGAGGATTTTACTTGGGGATATAGTGAAAATAATCCACGGTTCAAGAGATTAAAAATCCATGACAAGGAGTAGGATTCCACATTGGATCCAAACTTAGTAAAAACTGTATGTTCCTTGCTATTTAATTGTCAATATGATCAGTGTGAAGTTATTTTTTTTGATTGGATCATACTCTAACATGTTAAAGAGGTTTATTTTGTGTAAAATAAATTTTAAAAACATCCATTCTATGATTCAACCCCCCTTCTCAGTATATGAAATTGTTCATACCAGGAACATTAGGTTTATACAATATCTCTTAACATATGATATCAATAATATTTTTATATTCATTTTCCATTATGTTGCTTCTTATATTCTTGCATTAAAATGTGTTTTTTTTAATATTCAAAAAGGTTTTTCTTTTAAAAACATTGTTTTAATGTTTTTAAAGACTTTTAGAAAACTCTTTCACCAAATTCTTTATATTATTTACATAATGTTTTTATCTAAAAAAAATGATTTCCAAAAGTTATTTTCTATTAACTTTGAACTTTTTCTCAAAATGTTTTCAAAGTAAACGTCTTAACATTTTCCATGTAGGTAACTTTAGACTCTCTTTTAAAAATTTGAAAACAAAGTTTATTTTTAATGTTTATAACATGAACACATTTTACCACCATCATGAACATTATTTTGTTTTATATTTATTTTATAATTTTCCATGGTTATTTTAAAAGAAAATATTTTCCCAATATTTTGGGAATTTTTATAAAATATTTCCAAAATAAAAGGATATTGTTCGCCATTTTCAAATAAATATCTTAAATGTTCTTTTAAATGTATTTTTAATCTTTGGTAATATCCTTTATTGTTTTTATATACTTAAATATAGATATGTTCCAAATACCATCCTTATTCTTTTTCTAGATAGAATATGATTGTTTTAATGAGATGTTAATGTAACTCATATATTTATCTACATGTGAATTATGTTAAAAATTAATGATGCTTGTTTTCAATGGTATTATGTTAAAAAGTGTAAGATTCAAAGTGTTTTGTTCATTTTATGGTACATGGACATATGTATGGATGATTTATGTGTGGTTATATTATAAATCAAGTATGGGTGGGTCCATCATATCCCTCTAATACTTTGAGTAAAGTGACAGAGTATATTATTGTAAGTTACCCCTAAGTGACGATGAATTTAACTATTGTAAATTACTACTAAAAGATGATATATTTTTTTCTAAATATTAGTATCACATAAGAGATGAAAAATTTACCTAATTTAAGTTTCTCTTAAGAGAATGTTGGAATTATCCTATTTATTTGATTTTGTGATAATTTTTTGATGTTCCAAGATACTCACATAATTTTTAAATTCATGCTATGTGTTCTAATGGATTATTTGATCAAGGATTCTTTTCACATGGGTCTCTATCATTGTCTTATATTTATATTATCTTATGTTAACGATTTATTCCATGTATCATGATTTATGATAATTTTTTTGAGAGGTATGAATTATCTTAAATTATTCTCATTCACTTTGATTGTTTCATTATAATATTATTATCATCTTATGAAAACCAATTACATTCAATAATTAGTGATTATGTTGAACTTAACTGAGCTTTTGATCTCTCCCTTCTAATGTTTTCCATTTACACATGTTAAGAAGAATGGTGTTAAATGAATGATGTCTATAAAGGTTTTGAGTGTGATTAAATTTACAGGAGGTGTTAAAGACTTATTGTGAAATAAGAAATGTTTGGTATAGTAAGAAAAATTATCACTTAAATACATGGGAATTTTTATATAAGAGTTGTTCCAAATTATCTACAACTCTAAACCTAAATATTCCTTAGGTATATAAGTGATCCAATTTTTATATTTGATGTTGTATGTTTTAGAAGACTAAAATTGGGTTGTGTATATTGATATCAAATCCAAAAATGAAAATATTAATTTTCTGCAACTAGATCTAGGAGTTTTGGTTTGGGGCTGTTATAGTTGGAATTAGAGTAGGGTTTTAATATCTTTCAGAATAACATATTTTCATGTGAGGTTAAATTAATACTTATGGATAATATCATGGGTTTATATGTTTATGGTTTATCATATGTTTAATGGATAAAATTCATTTTTAATTTCATATGTGATTACACCTTAATGTGATTTGAACATATTATTTGCTTTTAGGAAGGATACTCCATTGAGGTAATTATGGTATATTCGATATTGGGATAACCTTGACGGCTGAAAACTGATATTGTTACAAAGAAAATTTTTTAGATATATTTATGACAAAGCTCAGGATAAGCTTTAATATTAGTATCTAATGTTTATTCTTGTTATTTTAGTAAAGTTCTCTACATTATATGATTATTTAGTGATTCAAGTTATTTTGGGAAAAATAAATTTTGAGAAGTTTTATGGTTTAAATTTTTATGGATTGATATAATCCAAACTTTAGGTGTTGTTATTGAATTATTGGATATTGATCGTTTTAATATTCATTTAAAGGTATATTTGAGTATTATATTACCTTGTTCTAACCATTTTAGTTTTACTAAATTTAGGAATAATGAATTTTCAACCATGTATATACCTCATGGTCAATCAGAAGTTAATTATAATGCTTTAAGCATTAAATATTCATAATTACAATTTGGAGTAAAAGATGATATAAAGATGCAAGCTAATTGAAATACACAAAGGAATGAATTTCATTTATATATTTGGAGAAAATCATATAAGTATGTTTCTTTATGTTCTTATTCTTAATGGTAAAATAATTCCTCAACTCTAGGAAAAGATATTAAAATAAAAAAATATCATATTACCTTAATTTTTAATGAATTTATGGTCTTATTAATCCCTTATTTATTTATTATTTCTTTCATTAACATTGTCGTGATAATTTTCTCTATAACTCTATTATTCATTTGATGTTATCCGTTCTTCTCCATATTATTATTTTCACTTCCCACCAATGTTATTCTTATATGGGAACTATATTATGTGTTATTCCAGGTGACCATTATATTTCCCATTTCTATTATATTTCCAGGATTTTTTATTATCTCTTTTATTATGTTTGTTTTTAATAATGAAATTTTTAAATATTAAAAACTTTTTTTCATTCATGATCGGATATTTTTTCTCAAACACCGTAGAATTTATTTAAAAAAAGATTTTAAACACTTTTTATAAAGAACAAGATAAAATTGTATGGATAAAATTTATTTAAAGTGGTGGAATATAACAACCTAAAAATTTAGTTTAAAATAATACTATTCTTGATAACTTTCATAACACACAACTTTGAGATTTAAGTGAGTTGCAATATAATATAAAAATATTATTATTTAAATGTGACCATTATAACCTAGCAGCTAAATTAGAAGGTATGAATCCTAAATAACAACATTATGAAAAATATGAATAAAGTTTTTTATAATATAAGTATATTACTTTATTTATTATAAATAAATACTCACTTTTAAGTGAACCCATTTTATGATTCAAGTATATGTTTTCTTCAAAAATGGTATTTATTTCTTTTTGTGAGAGAATATTATAATAAATTTATGAAAATTAAAAAAAAAATATTTAAAAAAATTATATCATTCTTTAATTCATTATGAAAAAATTATATTAGAGTTAAATTTTTGTATTTTTCTAAATAGATTAATTTTCTAGTGAATTGTGAAAAATACCGATTTTATATAAAACCGTATTTTCCATTAATGTTTTTACAAAGTTCCATTTTGTTTTAAATTTATTTTGAAATCTAATTAGTTAATTTTAAAAAAATTAATAAAATTAATGTCATTGTAATCAACATTGATATTAATTTTGATATTAAAAAATTATACTTAAAAAATACATTTTTTAGTAAAACCATTTTTCATTGCGTTTTGAGAGTTTATTTTAAAAGAAATTTTATCTTCATATATGGATTGACTTTCATAAATATAATTCCTTATTTCTAATCTAAATTTCCAAATTTTATAAATTGGTCAACTTTATTTTTTGAAATTGTGAATAGTTATCATTGTAAATATTTGTCACCTTAGTAGGTATAAATCAGGTAATTATGATTAAAAATAATGTAATGAGGATTTTAAAATAAATAGAAAACCTAAATTATTTATATTTTATGAGTTTATTTTTTACACCATCATCCAATATTATAATATATAAAAACTTGGTACCAATTTTATTTGATAATGACCTAAGTATTATTTTAAGTAAAGAATAAACCCAAAATGTCTCACCCTTTATATTAATAACTCTTCTATTTTTTCATAGGGATAAAAAGAGGTTATGTTTGGTTATAAATGGATATGTGAATGACTAAATATCTTTTTATATCCTAGTTAATTTTTTAAATAATATTTAATGATAGAATAGTTACTTTAAATGCTTAAGAAATGCCGACACATTGTATGTGAAATCAGTATACAAATAAAGTAAAGGATTTAAAAAACTTATAATGTAATATTTTTGGGTGATTTATAGTGTTAAAAGATTTTTTTGGACAAATATAATTTACTATATATGTGTAAAAATATTATATACAAATTAAATTACTATTTTTATACTTTTAATGTCAAATTTATAAAAAGTCTCTAAAATGACTTTAATGGTATTTTAAATTAAATAAAAATTTATTGAACAATAAAAAAATTATATTTATCAAATTTAATGTTATATGGTTTATAAAATCAATAATTTTACACTTATAGATCACTTTTCCTTTTATTGTATCATTTTTTGACCTCTAAAGAGTAAAAAAACTTTGATATCGCAGTAATTGTTAAAAGGGATAATGGTGTGTAAAAATAAAAGATAAGGATTAAAACACCACATGAACATGTGAAATTTTTATTATATGATAATTTTTAGGCTTATATACATAATATATTATAAATATAAAATTTTATATCCATTTTAATATGAAAATAAATTTATATTAATTTAATACTTTATGTAATCCAAAGGGTGCCCCTCTCCTCTCTTATATAAGGGAAGAACATCTCTTCTATTCTTAACACTTATTGATCCAATTATCTGAACTGAAATATACAAGAATCAATTATTACCGTTATTATATAGGTTATACAGGTTCTCTTATTCTTAAAAGACCATCCATAGGGTCTTTGATGAGATATCCAAAGTGGGTTCCTCAAGTAGGAGGTAATCGTCTTAACTGAGCATTTTCATTTTATTTTTTCTTATACCTGCTTAAATAATATTAAAACCATTAAAATATAAAAAAAAAATTATTTACCATATACTTAAATGTTATTATGTTAATTAATTAACCTTATCCATTCCTCTTTCCATCCCACGGAGAATGAAAACATCGTCTGTGTGTACGTGTGGACTACCAGCTCCACGAAGTGATGTGTTTTTTTTCCATCACTACCTATCATGGATATTTATAATTATGGATTTAATGTGTATTTATAATATTAATTAAGTAATTATTATTATTTAAATATAATATATCATATATTTTCTTACCCTTCCCTCCATAGGAAAATTGTAACATCATTAGTGAATAAATGTGGATTACCACCTTCATGAAACGATGTGGTCCATTTTTTATGTAAACAAATCATGGATGGTTATAAAATTGTATTTCATGAATTAAATATAAAATTATGTCATTATTATTATTCTGGATATGATAGAAACATGAGATATTTAACCATGATCAACATACCAAAGTAATTTTATAATTATGAACTGAATGTCTTCAAAACACCCAATGTGAACTTAACTGATTATATTATTAAATATATCATTAAAATAATTGAAATAAATAGTTTAACGATATTTAAATAAACATGGAATAAGTTTATAAACAAATAATTAATTAATATTAATTTACTTTACTGGTGTTAATGGAAATACATAGTAGGTTCGGACTTGAGATAAGGGGTTTCTTAACTAAATTTACATTCATTGGGTTATACATCTACTTCATTAAATATTTTATGAAAATATTATGTGTAAAATGAAGATTAATTATATTATTTTCTATTTAAACTTATTTTTTTTGTGGTTTTACAACTCTTTCACATAATCCCCTCACTAATTAAATTATAACTTCTATGGTATGATCACTGTAAGGATTATTTATGACAATGTTTTTTCTTTGAGGCGTGTCTTTTATTGTGAACCTTATTCCTTTTATAAGGTTCATAACATTACTATTAATATATGATATCATGAATTAATATTTTATCATGATATTTGATGTTTATTTATAGTTTTATCTTTCAATATATTTTTATCCAAATGTTATAAAAGTATTATGTTTTTTCATATTCTCAATTTCAATTCTTTGAGACATAATTCATGTTATGCACCATGATTTATTTTATATAGAATAATTACCTCCCCATTAATGTTTTTTTAAATAATTCTTGGAAATTATGGGTTATATATAATCATTTTATGTTACTTCATTAAATGAATTTTTTATTTAAGTATTTCTGATGTTGCAAAACTTTCTCATATCAAAGTTCATTCTTTGAGACATGTTTTGATTAGTGAACCTATATTGAATTATATGGTGTATAGACTAACTATTTAAATATAATATCTTGAATATTTATAGAATCATGGTATTATATATTCCTACTTATTTTATTTCTTTAAAATGGTTTTTGGTTTTCAATGTTCATAAAGTTTTTTTCTTTTAAAATGTTATTTTAATATTTTTATATACTTTTAACTGAACTATTTCTCCATGTTATTTATCTTATTTCACGAAATTTATTTTCTTAACACATATTATTTACTAAATTCATTTTCTAGGATCTTTTAACTTCTTTTTAAAGGATTCAAAATTAAATATCTTATCATTTTCTATATGGAACACTTTTGAATATCTTTACAAAAGTTTGAAAATAATGTTTAAAACATGAATAGATATTACCTACATCATGACCATTCTATACTTTTAAGACTAATTTATATATTTTAATGATTGTTTTAAAATAAAACCTTCTTCCCAATATTCCTTAAATTTTTATAAAATATTATAAAAAAAAGTATATTTTCCCTGATTTTGAAATAAATTTCATAAATTTTATTTTAAATGTATCTTTCATGGTAATTTCTTGTTTTATTATACTTTAATAGAGATATGACCCAGTAATACCATCCATATTATTTCTATTTATGGATTATTATTTTCTTAAATATATTTTCATGAAACTTTTTCCTTTTATAAGGGTTAATCATGCTAAAAATCAATGATGGTTGTTTTCAAAGGTATTTTATTAAAAAGTATAGGATTCTAAAGGTTTTGTTCATTATATGGTAATTGTACATATGTATGGATTATTAATGAGTTTTATGTTATAAACCAATGATGGGTGGTTCCATTATTGCCATTTAATTCATAGGGTAAAGTTATAGAGTTAAATATTGCAAGTTACTCCTAAGAGACGATGATGTTAACTATTATATGTTAATCTTAAGAGAAAAATGATGTTTATTGAATATGAGTAGCACCTAAGAGATGATGGAGTAATTTTTTTAAGTTACTCTTAAGATAATGTTAGAATTATCATATTTATGTGATTTTATGATGAATGTTTGGTGTTAAATGATACCTAATTTGTTTTTCAAAGATTTATATGAGAACTAATGGATCCTTTTCTCGAGAATTGTTATCAAATGGCGCTTGATTGTTGAATTATATGAATATTATATTATATTAAGTATTTATTCCATGTATGATTTTTTATGATCAACATTTATATGGGTATTAATTCAATTATGTTATTCTCAAGCACTTTGATTATGTCATCATACCCTTATGCTCATATTATGTCCACTGAAGACATTCAATTGTTAATTATTATGTTTACTCTTAATGAGTATTTCAGCTAACACATATTTTGTTTTCCATTTTCCCAGGTTTATAATAATTATTTTAAACAAATTATGTTTAAATTTTTTTTATTTGTGAGTAATTTAATGGAAGAAGTTGAATACTTATTGTGAAATAATACAAGTTGGGTATAGTAGGAAATTTGACCACATAAATACATGGGTATTATTATATAATATATTTTCCAAATTAATAAAAACTCTAAACATAAAAGGTTCTTGGGTATGTAAGTAATACAATATTTCCATTTGATTTATTATGTTTTGTATGGATAAAATTGGGCCATATTTATGGGTATCAAAGACAGAAATGTAACAATTATGTTTCTATCACCAAATCTGAGAGTACTGGTTTGGGACTATTATAGTAAACCCAATCCATTATAATTATAGGACTATTGGATTAGTGTTACCCCCAAGTACCATAAATATTGTTATCTATTTTAATTTAATATATTTATGGGAATGAGTATTAAAAACTATCATCTATAATATAATGTTATTTAAATATATCATTGACATGTAATAAAATTATTCATGAAAATGTATTTATTTTATTCCTATACAATACATAATTTCAATGAAATACCACATTATTATAAAATGACACATTTTTATTATATTCGCCATTATAGATTTACATAACTAGGGAATTCCTTATCATTTTGAAATCTTATTCCATTTTTTATTTTATGGTTTCATGAACATCCAATATATATTAAATTCTGAATACAACGTTTTATTACTATGAAGTATATCCTCAAAATTATTTCTTAAGATTTCATGATTTTATTAAATTATTCAAGTTGTTTTCCCTTGATTATGTATATTATTTGCATATGAACTATTAATAATTTGTATATGTTCCATTAATTTTTTACCCTAAATGCACTTTTGACTCACTCCATTTTCATGTCTCCCCATTTTACTAGGTCATTATAGGCAGTTAAAGGATTTTAGATAGATTATAAGAGGTTTTATAATAATAATATCATTTTATTTTCTAGTTTCATGATTTAGTATATACTTATATAAAAAAGATATAGAAAATTTGATTCTAGAAGTTGGTTGGATTTTATGTTCAGTGGAATATTTATATATGTCTTGCACGAGATCTAAAAGTCCATGTTTTGCGTACTTTGACTCTCAATTTAATTATTATATATAATATCATTTTTATAGTCTATTTTAAAAATACATTTCAAATTATTTCATGTTTATATTAAAATTTTATTATTGTCCCCCTGGGATATTTTTCTTACTATATTTCCACTTTTTTCTCACTATTCACTTTTTATATACTATTACTATGAAGAAGTAAGTACATCATATGAAACCATATTAATTTATTAATTGTTAATTATTTTTTATAGAAACTTTTAAATGTAAATTTTATTAATTTAAATGATTATATTTAATTGTTTTCCAACCCACTAATTCATTACCCATGATAGATTACTCATTCCCTTTTTTATAATACATAATCATATAATGTAATCCCATGACTTATGCATAATTATGTAAAATTTAATATATATAATGATTTATGGAAATGATATCTTGAAGAAAGAATTTATTAGTCATCTCCTTTTTCTTTCTTTTTCATCAATTATATATGATAAAAAATTCTCTACCATTTCATTTTCTAATATTATATCCACTAGTAAATTCATTTCCATTGAAATAATCATGTAATCATATAGAGAGTATTTGAAGAAATATAGTTTCAAAGGGTAATTAATAGTATGTGGATGGAAATATGACTTCAATTATTTTTTTGGGAATTATCACTTGTCCACTTCATTCTTCTACATTCCCTAATAACACCTTGTTTTTGGATTTCACTACAATTGTAATATATTCAATTATTAAATTGATTTTCCATCTACTTTACACTTTCTTCACATGATTAAAAACCCAATATACACTATATGAATGATATATAATTTATTTTGTCTAATTGGAGTGTATTAACCTATATAATTATATCATTCAATTTATTAGTGAAAATAATTTGAAAAGCTATATATTTATTTCTACTATATCAATAAATCCTTGAATGAAAACCACTAAATGATTAGTCATGTGTCTCTATTATTTGTATCATATATTTTCCATACCTGAATAAATTTTACACCACGTGATTTTTTTATAACCAATTAAATTACATAGGTTAATTGTGATATGTTTTTGAAGGATTCATGATTAATATTTTAGGTCACGAAGCACACTTATGTATATATATATATATAACATTATGGGATAGGTGGAACCATAATTATATGTCCATCACATGAACTAGTTAAATCATGAGATCACACAAGATGATTATACCCTAGAGTAGACGTATTTTGATTTTTCCATTTTCATATAAACCCAATGTAGTTATCCATTTCAATTATGTTATGGACAATATGTAACTAGACTTTCCCAATATGTCATGGTTTAGATATATATATCCATTTCCATTAAGTTGTGTATGAGACATGGTTTATTGTTATGAAATTTTATAATGGTTTAGTTGAATAATCATTAAAAATGATATTATCTTATTAGTTGTAAGTAATATTCAAATGTCATGACATATTTACTATATATTATATTTAGACCAAGAAACATTAAGGTATTCATGAAGTAAAAAATATATGATTATGAATAAATAAGGATTTCTCTATGTGTTTCCTTCTCTCATCTCTCATGAATCACTTTACTATCTTTATATTTTCTTATGAAGTTCCAAACATAGATGTGTTTGAGATATGGAGTCCAACAGATCATGTACAACGGACCAAGTCCAATGGACCACGGATAAAACCAAACATTTTCACAATGTAATCAGACTAAGATGTTCCTATAAATAATATCAGGAGATGATTTTCTATTCTATATAGTACTAAATATCATGATCATTATAAATAATTCATGATCCTATTTAATGTTGGTAAAATTAAGAAGTTGGTAGAACTTGGTGGAACTATGGTTCCCAAAAAAATATAAGTTTTGTTGAAGTTGTTTCAAAGGATTATTTTTATGAATTTTATTAGAAAAACTTATACAAAGATCAATATGTGATGTTATAAAGTCTAAAACCTAGGTCTTTGAGAAAATTCATCAAATAGATTCAACCAGAGAGACTTTTAAAAAGTTATTAGATTGAGTATATTAGATATATGTTTTCAAAGTCATCAAACAAATTATAATGGGAAATTTTGAAAATTAATTGAAAAAATAAGATGTTATGAAATCTCAAATGGGAATGGATTTTAAAGGAATTCATTAGAAGAAGATTCTCAAAGAGCTCTGAGTATAGGGAACATGAAAATATTACCCACAAAACAAGTATGAATTTTAATATATGGAGGAGTTCTTATGATGTTTTAATGGATGATGGTTTTTTAGAGTCCTATAGAAAATTTTTATAAATATATTAAATGCAACGATTATGATTTGGATGTTCAAAAATCTGATTATGATGAAAGAATGATCATGATTCTAGTCAAGATTAAATAAAAATATAATGAATATTTATACCGAGTTTTAAGGATGTTTTTATAAAGTTTTTTGAATCCTATGAACACAGAGGTATGAATATAGTTATCTAAATAATTTTTGGGTGGTGGGTTCAAATTTTTAGAGGGTATTTGAATTTCAAGTTTATTCTACTCCCTCCAACAAAAGAGAATTGATTTCTATATAAAGGGGAGTTGGTGAATTGAGAAAAATATGGCCAATATTGTTGCTACTAGGAGAAGTGTTGAAGAAGTGAAGTATTGTGTGATGAGAAAGATTTTCTAATCATTTTTAATTGGAAAAACAATGTGAGAAAGTGATTAGATAGATAAGGGTGGTCAGAATAATAGGGGATGAATATACTTGACCTAGTTCATTAGACGGATGGTACCATATAGAGAAGTGATCAGATGTACAATTTCACACATAACCCATTGAATAATTTCTTCATCATAACTATGCAAGAATGTTTTTTGGAAGAATAACTTATAGGAATTAAAGAGTGAAAAAATATGTACATTGACAATATAAAAAATAATGTTGATTAAGGTTCTTTTATTATTGAAAACATTGTTCTATTATATTATCTGTGTGAGTAGCAGATGCACTATATATTGACTATAGTTCATTAAAAGTGATGGAGATTCCCTACTTGTTGTAACCACTAAAGGATTTTTTTCTAGTATATGTGTGGTCTTGGATTATTTCCAAACAATGAAAAATACTATCTATTATTACTGAGTAGTGAAACTTGTAAATATTTATGTTCTTATGGGTGTGATGGTTTTTTTCTAGAAGAGTCAATTATCACTAACTGAATGACAAGGTTGTTTATAAAGAAGGAAAACATAAAATGAATAGATCAATGATTCAATCTACCACTTAGTGAACACAATGTTCACAAAAATTCATTTCAATTGGTATCAGATTATAGGTTCCCTTTATTGAATCAACTATATCTGAATATTTATGAATAATAAAGTTGTCCTAGATGTTTTGAACTCTATTAACAATAAGTGTATTCTCTCATTGATATAAAGATCTATCATATTTTAAAGTAAATAATATTAACCTATCTATTGCGTATTTAATATGAAGTTATTAAGGCTACTATAGATGGTTTTACTTATCAACCAAAGAGTGTTCCATTAATAGACACAAATAAGAAGAACTTGAAATTATATTGGCAAGATAGAAATGATTTAACTTCATCACTCTCTAAAACATTATTTAAAATGGTGAAATAAATTGTAAGAGCTAATGGAATATGTATCACATAGTGAAATATAAAATCCTCAGTATTTTTTTCATTGATTAAAATTTTATCTTTTCCTCAAGTTTCAGGTTGAGCCATGAATCTTTTTTTTATTTTGGGGACTGTTTACAAGAAACACGATATCCCTCACGATTTGTCTAAAATCCAACAACCATGTTTTTTTGATATATGGATCTTCAGATCACTATTGCATGTTTATTTCATGATTTTCCAAAACATGTGGCCCAACCCTTTGGAAACTAATATTTCTACTATGGCGGGTGCATTATTTGGAAAATTGTGTAACCAAATAGTGCATTGGTCCCATAATTTTAATTTTTGATGTTTTCCAAAAATTCCCTCCCTTGTATAAAACCCCAAAAGGGGTATTTTTCTCACTACTAAATCATGGAGTGTTATGGAGCCTAGTCCTCTACCCTTATTTCATTCATCCTCAATTTTGTGGATCTTCTATTGAATTGTTAGTTTCATTATAAAGGTATGACCTATAATACTATCCATCCTCCATATTCTTCTTATTTCCTACACCGATAATCATTTTTTTATAGATTTTCAAAAAGCCGGTTTGAGGGTAGCCGGTTCCCATGCTGCCCGGTTTGAGGAAAACCGTGAACCACACCCAAATTCAAACAATTACAGCGATTAACAGATTCAAAATTCAAACATCAGGTCCAACCACGTGTCCCGCCTCGAGCCCCGGGCCCATCACGCGACTGCATGCCACTCTGACACCTCGACACGCGCCACCAAGCGCTGTCACCTCGAGCCGTACCATCGCCTCGAAACGCGCCTCAAGTCACCGGCGAGACACGCCGGAACGCCTACTGATTCACCACCGGTGACCGTACCCACCGTCAACCGTCATTGTCTACCGTCGGTCGTCGACGTCACTAACATCACAGCATCCATCGACTCGGAACAAACATCAACGGCGCAAACCAGATATCATCGGGGGAAGCCGAAGAGAAACCATCACAACATACAGAGATATCCACGCACTCAAAATCACCATCCTCAAAACAAAGAGGGATAGAATCATCCCATGCTCATGAAGACGCATGGACCTCAAAAAACCGTGGCCTGAAGCCGCCATATCCATCCTTGTAACGTCAACCCAAAACCACCCATCCAGGAACCAGAGGCACAAAGGAAGGAAAAGAAAAAGAAACAGAAAAACGCATAAAACCGAAAAAGGATCCATTGAAAACTAGATCAAGTTCCGAAACCCAGCGCCACCAGCCTTCAGCCCCCCGGAAACCACTCCCCTCACCAGATGCCTGTGACCACGAACGGGAAGACTCCCTCAACCCGCAGACTCTGGGACTCGGTCATTCGACGCCTACGCCGCCGTGAAGAAGGCTGAATCAAGCGCACCGTCATGTTGACCAAGCCGAGGAAGTCCCCGCCGCGAACCACAAACAAGAAGGGGGAGGAAGCATCGCCTGACCGGGGTGAAACCAGGAGGCGGCGCCAGGAGAGAAACCCTCGCGCAGCGTCGCCCCTTACGGGCTCATCCTACACATTATTAAATTTTATCATCATGACTAAACTCTAGGATGGTATTTCAACCTAATGTGATTTGGTTCTTAATGTCAGGGGTGTGAAGATCATGTCTTGGGTATTTATATTGTTATCTATAGAGGTTTTATTCAATATCACCCAGTTTGAGGTAGGTGGTTCCATGATTTTCCTTTTTATTCAGATATCATGGGTTCTTGAGATTTCAAAAATTCATTTCACCAAAATTATTAGTTTTTATAATGGTGTAGAAAGGGTTAGAAAAGTATTTCCTAAATTTTGTCACATCATCATTTGTTTTCATAGATGTTTATCACATGAAATTTGCTTGATGAATTTTATAAATGTGTCTAAATTGTGTTTTGATTATTTAAATTGATGAAATTGGATTTCTAATGATTATTTATTATTTTATTATGGGATTGAAGTATTATTTAGTTGATTTCCTTAATTATTAGGAATTATTATTGGTATACCATGTGAACCCCCTTGGTTATGATAAACTTTTTATTTATTCTACTCGATTGATTTCATTAGTGCTCCCATGAATACATATACATATATAAGTATGTTGTGAATAACATATATATGTATGTTCATGAATTCATATTTAGTTATATATATATATATATATATATATGAGATCTCATGGGAAGGCTCCTTTTGAATCTTTTCTCTCCAAATCATCCTTGGTTCTTCAAAGTGCTATGAAAAAATGAATTTCCAAAAGAGATTTCTTGAAACGGTTATTAGGACAGACAGAACATTCTAAGGGATTATTAAAATGAAAGTTGATTTATAAATCAATTTTAATGGTTTTTTAAAAGTTTGGTTTAAAATTCAGGTTGGAATTTTTATTGAGGTTCTTTAATGGTTTTACTATATATGGTTTTCAATAGGTTATTGAGAATTGGATATTAGATTAAAATTTAAAGGCCTAGTTGGAACCTTGAGGTATTTCCTATGGACTCTATTTCACCCTCATGAAATCCCTCTCATTAGAATGGTGGTTTCACATAGAAAGTGCTTAGAGGTGGGTAGAGAATTTTAGTTAACTTATTTCGATCCATGCTTGGGGTATTGTATATTTATTTTATACCTAAAATCCCAGTAATATCAAAATCATGGCATCCTAGGTGTTTTAGTGAGGGGAGGGAGATGCTTCTCTCTATTTCCTAATTATATGGAATAAATCACCATGGTACGGAAAGTCCATGATGGGTTGTGCCATTGGTGTTTCTATTTAAGGATATTTAGGTTGGTTACTGACTTAGGAACTTTAATGATAATATTATAGAAGGTTCCCAACTGATTACATATCAGTTCACCTCATGGAATGTTTATTAATTTACCATTATTATCTATCCTTTATTATTTTTTTACTTACAATAATTGATTACGTCACTACCTCTTAGTTTTATGGTTTCCCTGTAATGTATATTTCCCTTGTTCTAGTTTTATTTTATGTGCCTACTTCTTGTTTATGATTCTACTATAATTTTATATGTTAGTCCCTTTCTTATGTTATCTTATTACCTTTATGGGTATTTATTTATTGTTTCATTAATGGTTCTTCTGGTGTGAGTTGGGTGTTGTTTAAAAAGGGTTTATAGATTTAATTTTAAAATTTTTCACCTAAAAGGGTATAATGTTTTCGTTAAAACATGTTTGGGTTTTAAAGATATTAATGGTTGAGTATATTATAATTTTTTTTATTTAAAGGAAAAAATTTATAATTTATGAGATATTTAAAAATAGTATTGATGGTATATTTTAGAAAAATTACATGCTTTAACACTTAGAAATTTCATACTAAGAATTGTTATTCGCACACCATACTTATTCCAGTTGATGTTGTTATACCCATAGTTGTTTTGCAGGTTCAAGTATCATTTTGTAGTCTCTCTTAAAGTGAAAAGTCATTATGGAAGGATGGTGACCAAGAGGTTTCATAGAGGTCATTTCAGGTTCCCATATGGTTTTATTCATTATTTTGTGTGTTGAATATGGACCTTATTTTAGTTATTCAAGATATTTATTTTATGTTAGTTTTTATGTTTTTTGGTTGTGATGCATGATCTATTTATCATTTTTTTATATTTTTATTGGCATAAATAATCCCCAAGTATTTTATCATGATTCCATAATGATTGTTGCTAGGTGATGGGGATTGGGGATGCCCCATTAGTATTTTATGGGCTAGTTCGAGTCTCTAGTTCAGGGATGACCTCAGATGGTTCATGAATAAATTTTATTAGAGAAGCCCTTATTATTTGGGTTTGTTTGGTAGTTGGATATTAGGATATTCAAAACACAAGAGGTAGGAGTGGGAAGAGTGTAATGATCTCTCACTCATCCATAGCCTTAAGTCAAAATGGGTTTCTGGGTGTAGAGACTGGAATTTTGATTTTATTATTTGGTTTTTATCATATCTTGGCTTATGTTGGTGGTGTTTGAGATTGAATTAAACTTGTTTGAGTGTTTTTAGTCTTTCAATGTTTTGGAGGTGAACATGAAGGAATTATTTGAGGTGCATGGTTATGCCACATATTCTAGAAAACCATGTGAATACTGTGCAACTATCTCTATTTCTTTCCAGATGTGGTCTCATGATTGATGCATAGTTAACCAAACTATGTGGTAAAACTATATAATTCCATTATTATCCCATTAATTTTTTTGTTTAACATATTATGACAAATTTTTATCCTGATCTTTTTCTAGATGTTATTTCCATGGTTTAAAAGGGATCTCCTGTGTGTGTTGATGGAAAACAGATTTGATTTTAAAAGTATTTTTAAATCGAGTCTTGATTTTAGTGAGATGGTCATTGTTTTAAAATTTTAATGAGGGATTCATTGAAATGATGTTGGATAATTTTATGTTTGAGGACCTAAAAATTTTTAAAAGGACAAATTTGGGATTTTAAATTTATTTCAATGTTGGATTTAAATTTTAAATTTGGGTTAGGAAATCAAAATGGTTTAAATTTGAAATCTAGATTTTAATATATTGAGATTTAAAATGTCATGTTTTTAAAGAAAATTTAAAGCATAATTTTAAAATGATTTTGGTAGATTTAATTATTTTTTTCAAGTTCAGATTTAATTACATATAACTATGTTTTAAATTTAGGTAATTATTCATTTTCTTTTGTGTTTATTTTTTATTTATAGTATGCCTCCTAGAATAATTTTAATGGTTAATAAATGTTTGGGTGTTTCTTGGTAAACCAATGAAACCACCCAAAATCATGATAGAGTGATGGGCCTAGTTTACATCCTGGGTTTTCCTATTTTTCATTTTGATATGGGGTTTAGATAGGCATCATTATGGATTGTGGTAGTTGATAGAGTCTTATAATACGTAAGAAATCATGACACTGTGTGGGTGAAAACTCTTCTAGGGCTATTTGATGGGATGATTTTGTCTTAGTGGAAGATCATCCTCCCATACCAGTTATATGATAGGATGTAATGGGAGTAATTTAAGACCATGTTTTCTCAATGGGTCCTTTATGAGGATTTTAATGTAGAGATGGTTAAAAATCTTAAGTATCTCTACTAAGGTCAACTGAAGGTGAAAGGGTATGTTGAATTTTTTTATAAGCTTATTCCCTTTCATGTGGAGGTAATGTCAATAAATTATTTGAAGGATAATTAGTTCATGAAGGTAATTCACCCAAATATAATTGGTCAATTCCTTTTACTATGGAATTTCATATCTGAGGAGTTGATGTATTAGGCATATCTAGATGAGTTGGATTTTTTTGGGTAACCTTTGGTGAGTAGTGACTATATTCATTTTGGAGTGGGTGAAGGATACCTATTTGATGTGGAGTGCGTATGAGAGGGGACTTTCTTAGGTGAAAATTCTATAACTACTACTTCTTATGAGAGTAAGTCTTCCCTTATATGCTTCTAATGAACTCTGTTGATACATTCCAAGCACTGTTTCTCAGATATTCAAAAGACCCATCATCATTGTGGTTGGTTGGAATACCTCCAGAAGTTCTTTAATCGACCAAAAATTTTATGGAAAATATCCACATCAGTTTTTAGGTATTGATAATGGTTTAACAATTATTTTATGTATTCCCCCTTTGATTTCCTATTTTTGCCTTATTTTATGGTTTTTTATTTGTTAAACTTGTTGAATTCTATGTTTCATTTAATTTTCAATGATCATTTGGAGAGTGATTGGTTATTTATGATAAATGTATGGACATGAGTTCATTTAGATTCATTGATAATGTCTCCTAGGTTATAACTTATAGTATTGGACCTTTGAGTTTTGTTTTAGTTTGGTTGAGCCATTTAATTAGTAAATTCAGAAATGATAGGGAGATCCACTCTATATATCTAACATTTTTACCTCTTGGTTGGTTTGGTCAAGTGTGAGTGTTTTTGAGATTCAATTGGAGGGTTTTCTCCTTCTTTCAGTTGGAGACCTTGGATCATATTATTTTCATTTGAAACTCAATGAATTTTTATGGGGAAAAGGGGATACAGTGGGGATAATTGTCACACCATAACCTCTACCATCCCCATTATTTTTTTCTTTTTTTCATATTTGTTATTGTCCTTAAGTTTTTGGTCAAGTCATTGATTTTTTTATATTTTGGAGATTTTGTGAAAGATGCATGGTTAGCCTAAATAGTTTTTCTAATAGTGTGACAACTATGTTGTTTTGGTTTTTGAATTTCATGTATATTTTTCATAGTTGGAACACAATTTATCTAAATATTCATCCCAACCATGCAGTGCCCGGTTTCTCTTCAATGATAGATGGATATTTATCACATAATTTGGTAAACTATGTGGTCAAACTAGATGTTGTGCCTAGAATTTTATATGTTTGTGGTTTCCAAAAATTCCATCTCAAGCTTAAAACCCTAAATTGCGTATTTTAATCCCCATTTTTCCATGGTTTTTGGGGGAATATAGGTCCTTATTCCATGTTACCATATCAATCTTTTAGGTTCTAATCTTTAATTCCTTGTGTCGTCATCAAGGTATGGCATCTAATCTTATTGTCTTCCCCTCTTTTTCTTATTTACTCCCCCTTCATTCCCGCTTTTTCTATTTTTTTCTGAAAACTAGGGTGGAATTTCATTGTAATTTATTTCATTTATTGATATTAGGATATGCATATCGTGTATATGTTCTTTCTATTCCCATTTTAGGAGGTTTCACTCAATCCACACCCGATTTGGGGTAGGTGGTACCATGATTTCACTTTCTCTCCTCACACAATAAGTGATTGCTCTTTCCAAATGAATTTCCCCTAAATTATTAGTTTTGGTAATGGGGTATAAAGTTTTAAAAATGTGTTTCCTAAAGTGTGTGACTTCATCATTTTTTTTCAAGAAATATCATTCCTAAATACATTTCTTGATATGATTCTTAAGACCAATTAGAACCTTCTAAGGGATTATGAAAATGAAAGTTTATTTACATATAGGTTTCAATGGTTTCTTTTAAATGTTTGGTTTAAATTATAGTTTGGAATTTTAATAGAGGTTCTATAATGATATTACTATAAATGGTTTTCAATACGTTTTTGAGAAATATTCTCCTACTTTTAAATATTGAGGTTGAGTTGTCACCATGAAATGTTCCCTATGAACTATAGTTCACTCTAATGGAATACCTGTAATTGGAAGTTTTTTCTCACATGGACAGTGTTGGGGGGGTGTAGAGCATTCTAGTCAACTTGAATCACTCAATTCTTGGGGTATTGATTATTTATTTTACACTTAACCTTTCAGCTATATTTTCATTAGGGTATCCTATGTATTTTAGTGAGGGACAAGAGGTGTTTATATATATATCCTGATTAGATGGACTAGATCCCCATGGTATTGAAAGTCCATCATGGGTTGTGCTATCAATGTGGCTATTTGAGAGCAGTTAGTTTGGTTATTGAATTATGAACTTAATCGATAGCCTTAAATATGGTTATAAACTGAGTACATCTATGGTCACCTCATGGAATGTTTTAGAATTTACCATGATTATCTATCCTTTATTGTTTCCTACTAATAATATCGATTACATCACTACCTCTCTATTTTTTTGTTTCCCTATGATATATATTTACCTTGTTATAGTTTTATATTATGCACTTGATTATTTTTTATCATTCTACTATGATTTTATTTGTTATTCCCTTTCTTATGTTATGTTCTTGACTTCATGAGTTTTTATTTATTTCCGCTTTAATGGTTCCTCTTCTTTTATTTGGGTGTTGTTTTAAAATGGGGTTTATATAGTGAAATTTTAAATAGCTTACTTGAATGTTCTTAAATGATATCTATAACGACCCATACTTTAAATACATTGTTATTACTTCAACATTGAAGCACACTTATTACAACATATAACAAAACCATGAAAGGACCACATAGGTATAGTGTCTTTAGAAATTGGGAAACATAAACAACTGGTTCATAGGAATGTACACTGTCTCCCATTTATTTTATCATATCTAGAGTACCTTTTGGAATATCTTACTTAATACCCTTCTTCCTGACCTGGGGAAAAGAAAACATACCAAAGGGTGTGCTTAAATGCTCAATAAGGGTAAACAAAAGAAATATCAATCATATCATATTCATAAGAAAATAACATTTCAAAAATCATAACCTGCAAAAGAGATTATAATATCATAACATGGGATAAATCATGGTAGTGAAATGTAATCCCAATAATCATAACATGATGGTTTGTGGCATACACACATAATCATATAGAATCATTTCTTAGTAGTCAAGACTCATTTCCATGACTATCAAAGCGGACAAAGTCCATTTCTGAACCGAGTTCACTCCTCGTTTCAGTCCGGTTTCACTGAACTGGATTAACCTTCCATTCTAGCCATATCTATCTCATGAGATATAAATCTTTACCCAATGCATTGGAGGGAGATATAGGACCCACCCATCTCATAATTATACGATTCTTATGTGTTCCACAAAATCATAAATCATAGAGTAACCCATGTAATAAAAATGGGATTCTTAAACATCTTGCCATAATAAAATAATACATATAAGATAAAAGGACATCATAAAAATAATTTCATCATTACATAATTAAATCAATGTAAAAATAGGGATAGAAACAGAACCCTATATTATCTTAGATGGAAGATAATTTTGATACAATGCTTGAACTCCATTCTGGAGGAAAATATCATTTCTAATTCAAAAACATTTTTCCTTTCTTAACATGTCATACAATTTTAAACTAAAATAAGTTGATTAAAAATAAACGTGATATCTTTTAAAAGAAGCTTCATGGAAATAATTTTCTAAAAATCCATTCATGCTGTATATGTTAAAGAAAAAATTCTTCTCAAACTTTGGCCGAAAAAGTCAAAAAGTACCTCTTACAAAAAACGACAAAAGATTCCTTTCATATATTTTACAAGAAACTCACTGGAGGGTAAAATTGGATTTAAAAAATTTTAGGAGGATATAAATAATATTACATATTGAAGAAACATGGATGTGGATGATAAATATTCCCTAGTAATTACCGAAGTATAAACAATCTCGGATAAAAATTGAGATTTGAAGATTTTCCCTCACCTTAGGTTTTATTTACTTCGTACATGTCTGAAACTCCTGTATAATGATTTAAATAATGTTATTGACTTATTACAGAAACATACACATTGTTATTATATCATATATTGTCATATTATTAGCTTCGTATTAGTAATATTTCATTGCTACTTGTTATTCAGGTGTTTATTGCTTTTTGTTCTTATGTGTGTTTTGTTGAATAAATTCTTATTATTATTTTTAGGTTATAAATACCTAATTTACATAATGGTATTAGTGTAATATATATCATATTTATTCATTCAGTTCATTTATATAATCACTATGCATTAAAGATCATGTAGAACGAGTCGCATCACATCGTGGAGATGGTAGGCCGTACGTACGCACGAGCGTTGATATCGTTACCATGATTGTGGAATTGTATTTAAGTGTATGTATAATATTTAAAAATCAATATCACTTTAAAATAATCATACATATTTATTATTTACACCCATAAACCCATCCAAGTAAGGTGGTGGTGGAAAACAGATTACAGCACGGCGTGGAGACGGTATTCCGTACGTATGCACGAGCGGTGATTTCCTTTTCTTGTATGATGGATAGAAGGTGAAATAGGGTTGTTTAATATTTATAATAACATATCAGTATATGAGTGTTACTGATATTATTAATTCATAATGAAACAACTAAAGAATAAGAAGTATAAAAATAAATAAATTTGAAAGAATCGGTAACAGATATTACCTCTTCTTTGAAGCGCCTCTTCTTAACCTCCTCTTTGGGCACTAAAGATGGTCTTTGAAGAGACCCAGGACCTCTAGGATGTTTCTAGGGATGTTGAGATGGGAAATTTTCAGGGTTTGGCCAAGCTTTAAGGCTCAAAGTTGTGTAAATAAGAGAGGGAGGAGGTTCCCTTTTATAAGGGAGGAGAGGGGCACATTTGGAAAATCTTAAACTATTATTTTATAATAAAGTCATATTCAGTGTTTAATAGCTCCAAATTGATTTATTTAGAAGCTAAGGTGGGGATGGGTCGAAATCATCTCAAACAATATATTTTAGACAAGTTTAGGTTACTATTTTAACCTTATCATTTAGATTTAACTCTAAGTTAAATAATTTAACTTTTACTGTGTCTTCTGGTTTTCTTACACTATATGGTTAATAAACTTACTATCACAAGCTAAAAGAGCCCCAAGTGGTTATTTATTAGTATATATAACATTTTTTAGGTAATTTGGCCTATCCTTAGATTCTTAGGAAGAAAATAACAATTAATAATATAATATTTGTTTTAAAAACTATTTTATGTCAATTTGGACACTATTTGGTAATTGATTTTTTTGAAACTCATAACAGCATGATTAGTACGAAAAAAGTTAATTAAATCAATAATAATATGTCATATTAACATATAAAATTATTTTATTTCATAAAAAAGTCTCAAATTACAATTATTTGGGTATTTATAATATCAATTATGTTAATATTTCATTAATAAGATAATTACTGCATCATCATTGTGTTATAAATAAATTAAATTATTTAAAGTATAAAAATTATAAATAAAATACCATTATGTAATAAATATTTCTATATTTCTAAAAAATAATTATAGTCGAATTTATCTTTTGTATAACCCTATATTAAAAATGTTTTAGTTATTAAACTTCGATTTTAACTATTTTAACTATTCTTTAAATAAAATAATATTAAATGTCCTAATCTAATCCAAGTGGACCTAAATGGTCATATATTATTTATAATGTTGTTTTTGGTTGAATTAAACTTATCCTATTGAATTAGGACACATTTTAGGGTAATAATAATACCATTTTACCCTTAATTACCCCATTTACTTTTAACCGTGGTAAATAAAAGTAAAAAGTAACTATTAACCAAAAATTATTTTTATCTTATTGAACCACATTTTAATCCTTGATGTTAACCGTGTATCTTGTTTTTTTGAAATTCCACTCACATAAGCGGTAAAATTATGTTTTATGTAAATTTTCAGACTCTCCTAGGAGGTAGGTAAAAGACGGTGAAAAGTTCAATAAAATTTTTATATATCTAAAATTATTATAAAATGACTCCAATGAATTAAATTGAACTTATATTGGTATTATGTATCAATTTTTACTTAAAATAAATTTAAATAAAATAAATAATTATTTAAATAAAAAGTCTGGTTTTAAATAGTAACCCAGTGTTTTCACTATTCCTCAAAAATTGAATGTTTTCAGAAAAATACCAAAAATTCACCCTAGGATAATTTTGATATTCCAAATCCAAAAATTAAGTCCATTTTAAAAGAAAACTTTTATAAAATTTTAAAAAGTTGGTATTATTATTCATAATAGCTAGTTTTAATAATATTTTAATAGCATATCGTTGTTTAGTGAAACTCGGTATTATGTACAACTCAAGCTATCGAGGAAGGCTGCGATTTCCTGTAAAGAAATCCAAGCTAGTGTTGTGTGTAGTGAAAGATTATTTTGATGCTAACAAAATATTTCTCATAAAAATCTCAGGTGTTACATTCTACCCCCCTTAAAATGAATTTTTCCCTCGAAATTCGTCACTTTGTAACAAACAGATGAGGATACCTTTCCCTCATCATTTCCTCAAGCTCCCATGTAGCTTCTTCTAATTGGTGGTTCCTCCATAAAATGTTCACCAAGCGATTGTTCTTGTTCCGTAGGACTTTTTCACTATGATCTAGAATCTCTATCGGTTGTTCATCATAAGAAAGATCTTGATCTAGTGGTATAACTTCTGAGATGATTACATGTGAAGGATCGAGGATGTACTTTCTCAGAAGAGATACATGGAACACATCGTGAACTTGAGAGAGATTTGGTGGAAGTGCCAATTGGTAAGCTACCTTCCCTACATGATCCCGTATTTTGAAAAGACCGATATACCTAGGGCTCACCTTTCCCTTCTTTCCAAATCTCATTACTCTCTTCCAAGGAGATATTCGTCAGAACATTTTATCACCGACTTCAAACACCATATCTTTTCTTCGGTTGTCGGCATAACATTTTTGTCGACTCTGAGCTAGTCTTATGTGTTGTTGAATAGATATGACCTTTTCTACTATCTCATCAACAAGATCAGGTCCTAATAGATTTATTTCCCCAAATTCATCCCAGCAAGTTGGAGTTCTGCATTTCTTTCCATAGAAAGCTTCATAAGGATCCATATGAATACTAGATTGAAAGCTATTATTATATGAAAATCCCACCAAATATAGGTGTTGATCCCAACAACCTTTGAAATCCATAGAGAAATCTCTTAACATATCTTCTAGAGTTTGAATTGTCCTCTCAGACTGACCGTCTGTCTGAGGATGATAAGCAGTGCTGAAACTCAACTCTGTATCCAGAGTATGCTAAAGACTTCACCAAAACTTTGAGATAAACCTCAGATCCCGATCAGATATAATGTAAAGTGGTACTTCATGAAATCTTACCACTTCCTTTACATATATCCTGGAAGCTGATCCAGAGAGAAATTTTCTCTTATAACAATGAAGTGTGCTGACTTCGTAAGACGATCAACTATGACCCAGATAGAATTATTGCCTTTGGATGTTTTAGGAAGTCCTAGGACAAAGTCCATAGCGATGTTTTCCCATTTCTATTCGGGTATGGGTAATGGTTGTAACATCCCCTTAGACTTCTATCTCTCAGCTTTAACTTGATAACAAACCAAGCATCGAGAGACATATTCAGCAACATCACTTTTCCTTCCATCCCACCAGAAGTACTCTTTCAAGTCCCTATACATCATCGTGCTTCCAGGATGAATAGAGAATGAAGAACTATGAGCCTCATCCAACAGCTCCTTCTTTAATTCTGGGATGGGAGGAACACAAACCCGATTCCTGAACCTTATTATCCCATCATAATCAAGGTTGAATTCAGGAACATTTCTCACCTTCTTTTGTAACTCTACATCTTCTTTTTGTGCCTCTTTAGTCTTCACATGTATAGATGGTTGAACATTCATTTGAGAAAGATAAGTATTTCCCCTTCCATTATAATTCCAAGATCCATCCTTTGTAAATCCATAAATATTGGATCTTTTGTGATCCTCATCATGGATAAGCTAGCATGGTCTTGTCGACTTAATGTGTCTGCCACCTTGTTTTCATTCCCAGGGTGATAATGAATTGAGAAGTCGTAATCCTTAATCAGCTCCAACCATCTTCTTTGGAGCATATTCAGCTCTTTTTGTGTGAAAATATACTTTAAACTTTTATGATCAGTATAAATATCACACCTTTCACCATAAAGATTATTCCTCCAAATCATTAATGCAACGATTACCACAGCTAACTCCAAATCATGAGTTGGGTGATTTTTCTCATGGGTTTTCAACTGTCGTGAGGTATAAGCTATCACCATATCATTTTGCATGATAACACTCCCCAATCCCTTCTTGGATGAATCACTGTAGATCACAAACCTTTCTCCACTACAAGGTAGTGTGAGCATAGGTGCATTGGATAACCTTATTTTCAACTCCTTGAAATTCTCTTCACACTCCTATGTCCATATGAACTTAACTCCTTTTCCAGTCAACATAGTGAGTGGATTAGATAATCATGAAAAATCATTCACAAAGTGTCGATAATATCCATCCAAACCAAGAAAACTTCGGATCTTAGTTACTATTGTTGGTCTCTATCATCTTTCGATAACCTCTGTTTTTGATGGATCCACAGATATCCCCTCTTTTGAGATTATGTGACCCAAAAATGCAACTTTTTGAAGCCAAAATTCACACATGGTAAATTTGGCATAAATCTTCTTCTTTCTCAGGGTATTCAATGTAATTCTCAAGTGATCTTCATGTTCTTCCTTTATCTTTGAATAGACAAGAATATCATCAATAAAAACTACCACAAAATGATCAATATAGTCTCTAAAGACTCTATACATTAGATCCATGAAGATAGTAGGGGAATTAGTAAGACCAAATGGCATCACTATAAATTCATAGTGTCCATACCTTGTATGGAAAGCCGTCTTTGGTGTATCCTCCCTTTTGACCCTTAATTGATGATACCCTGAAAGAAGATCAATCTGGGAAAAGTATTGAGCTCCGCATAGTTGGTAAAATAAGTCATCAATGCATGGGAGATGATATTTGTTCTTGATAGTGGTCTTGTTAAGTTCTCAATAATCAATGCAGAGTCTCATTGATCTATCTTTCTTCTTAACAAAGAGAACAGGTGCTCCCCAAGGTTACACACTAGGGAATATGAATCCCTTATCAAGATTCTCTTGGAGTTGCTTCTTCAATTCCTGCAACTCAATTGGAGCCATTCTATAAGGTGTCTTTGAAATAAGTAAAGCACCCGGTACGAGTTCTATTGAAAAATCAACTTCACAATTTGGTGGAAGACCAGGAAATTCCTCTGGATAGACATCAAAAAACTCCCGTACAATGGGAATATTCTTAATCATGAGTATCTCACCAACCATTTGAGATAAATAACCTTTATTTAGTGGAATCAAGACCCATAAGATGGAATAAATTTCCACTGGAAGGTTATGTTCATCCTTGCATCGATAGGTGATCATAGATTGATCTGGAATATGAAATGTGACTTCCCTTCTTAGGAAATTGATATGAGATCTATATAAAGAAAGCCAATCCATACCAAGAATCACATCAAATTCCATTATAGGAAGGATCACAAGATTTTCAGGATGCTCTTTTCCACAAACATCAATCGGAGAAGAATTATAATCTTTTGATGCGATTGTTGTTCGATTAGGGGTTGTCACATCTAACTCAATATCTAACTGCTAAGGTAATATGGAGATACCCTTAGAAAATTCTTTAGAAATAAAATAGTGAGTGGATCCAGAATCAAATAGAACATTTGCTACTTTAGAGTGGATGGTAAGTGTACCTTCCACCACTTCGTTATCATACTCCACATCACTGATAGAAATTGCATGTGACTTTCCTGTGTCTTTAGCCTTAAGAGTTTGTTGACGTCGATCATCATCAAGAACCCTTAGATTAGGGAATTGATTGGCATAATGCCCCATTTCCTAGCACTTGTAACATTGAAGTGTAGGAGGTGCACTCTATATAGCCTTTTCTTTGTTCTCATCATTAGACATCTTCTTCCCATCATTGCGGAATTCAAATACCCGATGACCTTCCTTTCCACATTTGAAACATTTACTTGTCCCCTTAAGACAACTCCCTCCATGTTTCTTTCCACACATTGAGCATAAGGGAAAACTCATCTTCTTTTCAGTGTGCTCTTTATATTTCCCTTTGAATTCCATTTTCCTCTTCTTATCAAACCCATATGACTAATGGGTTACTCTAATCTCCATCTAAACCTTGAGAGCACATCAAACGATTTCTTCTTAGCTATTGAAGTCCCTTATAGAAAACTCCCTTTGAAGACTTGGTTTTAAGACACTAAATAATCGATCGATCTTACTCTCATGTTGGATAATAATACCAGAAGCATACCTTGCAAGTCTTGTAAAATTTTCTTCGTAGGTACCAACAAATTTATCATCCTTTTTCTTTAGTTAAAGAAACTCCTTCTCCAACTTTGTTCGAAGAATACGAGGGAAGTACTTATTGAAAAATAAGTTCTTGAACTCGTCCCATTCAATGGATTCAATTTCATACCTTTTCCTCGTATTCTTGATAATATTACACCATTGATCAGCTTCACCTTCCAAACAATATACTGCTAAGATGAATTTATCATGTTCAGAACATTGAAGAACTGAAAATATATTTTTAGTGGTACTGATCCACTGTTCAGCCACTAATGGATTAGAAGACCCGCTGAATGAGGGTGGACCCTGCCTCATGAAGGATTCAACAGAATATTTCTCCTTCCATTTCTCGTTTGGAAGTCCTGCATGATTCATACCTTGAGAAAGTTCTGTGATCATGGCTACATGATTTTTCATTCCATCTCCCATAATGTTTGGTTGCTCAGGGGGACAATCGGTGCATTTCCCATCGCATTCCACATTAACACGGTTCCTTCAGGATCCAGCCATTGACTAACACCAAGAATAATAGTGTGAGAAAAACTAATTATAATTGGAAAATCACATAATCAAGAATAAATTTTCACACTTAAGGTATTATCATAGGTTATTCATAGCCATTTATAAAACACTACGATTGTGTTCTATGCTTAGATATATCCTTAGAGTTCTTACTAAGGCTTTCATATCCTAGTTTCCAATGGTTGACTATACCTTTCCTCTGATACCAACTATAACGACCCATACTTTACATACATTGTTCTTACTTCATCATTGAAGCACACTTATTACAACATATAGCAAAACCATGAAAAGAATCTAGAGGTATAGTGTCTTTAGAAACTGGGAAACATAAACAACTGTTTCATAAAGCATCTACATTGTCTCCCATTTATTTTATCATATATAGAGTCCCTTTTGGAATATCATACTTAATACCCTTCTTCCTGACCTAGGGAAAAGAAAACATACAAAAGGGAGATCTCAAATGCTCAGTAAGGGTAAACAAAAGAAATATCAATCATATCATATTCATAAGAACATAACATTTTGAAAATCTTAACCTGCAAAAGAGATCATAATATCATAACATGGGATAAATCAGGGTAGTGAAATGTAATCCCAATAATCATAAAATGAAACTTTGTGGCATACACACATTATCATATAGAATAATTTCTTAGTATTTAAGACTCATTTCCAAGACTATCTTAGCAGACAAAGTCCATTTCTGAACCGAGTTCACTCCTCGTTTCAGTCCTGTTTCACTAAACCGGATTAACCTGCCATTCCAGCCCTGTCTATCTCATGAGATATAAATCTTTACCCAATGCATTGGAGGAAGTTATGGGTCCCACCCACTCATAATGATACCATTCTTATGTGTGCCACAAAATCATAAATCATAGCATAACCCATGTATTAAAAATGGGATTCTTAAACATCATGCCATCATAACATAATCCATATAAGATAAATGGAAATCAAAAAAATAATTCCATCATAACATAATAAAATCAATGTAAAAATAGGGATAGAAACAGAACCCTATATAATCTTAGATTTAAAACAATTTTGATACAATGCTTGAAGTCCATTCTTGAGGAAAATATCCTTTTTTACTTCAAAAACATTTTTCCTTTCTTAACATGTCATAAAATTTTAAACTAAAAGAAATAAACTTGAAAACTTGTAAATCATGCTTCAGGGAAATAATTTTCTAAAAATCCATTCATTCCGTATAAGTAAATGAAAACATTCATCTCATACTTTGGCCGGAAAAGTCAAAAAGTACCTCGTACGAAAAACAACAAAAGATTCCTTTCATATCATTTACTAAAAACTCACTGAAGGGAAAAATTGGATTTAAACAATTTTAATAGGATAGAAATAATATTAAATATTGGTGAAACATGGATGTAGATGATAAATATTCCCCTGTAATTACTGAAGTATAAACAATCTCGGATAAAAATTGAGATTGTGAGATCTTTCCCTTAACTTAGGTCTGATTTTCTTCGTACGTGTCTGAACCTCTTGTATAATGATTTAAATAATTTTATTGACTTATTCCAGAATCATACTCATTGTTATTAGATCATATATGGTCATATTCTTAGCTTCGTATTAGTAATATTTCATTGCTACTTGTTATTCAGGTGTTTATTGCTTTTTGTTCTTAAGCGTGTTTTGTTGAATAAATTCTTATTCTTATTTTTAGGTTATAGATACTTCATTTCCATAATGGTATTAGTGTAATATATTTCATATTTATTCATTCAATTCATTTATATAATCATTATGCATTGAAGATCATGTAGAACGAGTCGCATCACATCGTCGAAACGGTAGGTCATACGTACGCACGAGCGATGATATCGTTCCCATGATCGTGGAATTGTATTGAAGTGTATGTATACTATTTAAGAATCAATATCAGTTTAAAATAGTCATATATAGTTATTCTTTACACCATTATACCCATCCAAGTAAGTTGGTGGTGGAAAATTGATTACACCATGACATTGAGACGATATTCCTTACGTACGCACACACGGTGATTTCGTATTCCGTAGGATGGATAGAAGGTGAAATAGGTTTTTATTATATTTATAATAAAATATCAGTATATTAGTGATACTTATGTTATTACTTCATAATGAAACAACTAAATAAGAATAAGTAGAAAAAGAAATAAATTTGAAAGAATCGGTAATGGATATTACCTCTTCTTTGAAGCGCCTCTTCTTAACCTCCTCTTAGGGAACTAAAGATGGTCTTTGAAGAGTACCAGAAACTCTATGATGTTTATAGGGATGTTGAGAAGGTAAATTGGCAGTGTTTGGCCGATCTCGAAGGCTCAAAGTTGTGTAAAGAGGAGAGGGAGGAGGTGCCCTTTTATAAGGGAGGAGAGGGACACTTTAGAAAAAACTTACAATATTATTTTATAATAAAGTCATATTCGGTTTTTAATAGCTCCAAATTGATTAATTTCGAAGCTAAGGTGGGGATGGGTAGAAATAATCTCAACCAATTGATTTTAGACAAGTTTAGGTTAATATTTTAACCTTATCATTTAGATTTATCTCTAAGTTAAATAATTTAACTTTTACTGTCTCTTCTTGTTTTGTTACACTATATGGTTAATAAACATACTATAACAAGACAAAAGAACCCCAAGTGGTTAATTATTATTATATATAACCTTATATAAGACATTTGGTCGAACCTTATATTTTTTATGAATAAAATAACAATTAATAATATAATATTTGTTTTAAAAACTATTTTATGTCAATTTGGACACTATTTGGTAACTGATTTTTGAGAAACTCATAACAGCATTATTAGTTTTAAAAACTTTAATTAAATAAATACTAATATGTCATATTCACCTATAAAATTTGTTTAATTCATAAAAAGTCTAAAATTACATTTATTTGGGTATTTTAAAAATCAATTATGTTAATATTTCTTTAATAAGGTAATTACTGCATCATCATTGTGTCATATATAAATTGATTAATTTAATTTATAAAAATTATAAATAAAATATCATTATGTAGGAAATCTTTTTATATTTCTAATAAATATTTATAGTCGAATTTATCTCATGTATAACCCTATATTAAAAAGGTTTTAGATATTAAACTTTAATTTCAACTATTTTAACTATTCTTTATATAAAATAATATTAAATGTCCTAATCTAATCTAAGTGGACCTAAAGGGTCATATTTTATTTCTAAGATTTTTTTTGTTGAATTAAACTTTTCTAATAGAATTAGTACATGTGTTAGGGTAATAATAATACCATTTTTACCCTTAATTACCCCATTTACTTTTAACCGTGGTAAATAAAAATAAAAGGTTACTATTCACCAAAAAATATTTTTATCTTATTTAACAAAATTTTACTCCTTGATGATAACCGTGTCTCTCAGTTTTTTTAAATTCCACTCACAGAAGCGGTAAAATTATGTTTTATGTAAATTTTCAAACTCTCTTAGGAGGTAGGTAAAAGACAGTGAAAAGTTCAATAAAATTTTTATATATCTAAAATTATTATAAAATGACTCCAATGATTTACGTTGAACTTATATTGGTATTATGTATCAATTTTGAACTAAAATAAATTTAAATAAATTAAATAATTATTTAATTAAAAATTCGGTTTTTAAATAGTAACCCAGTGTTTTCACTATTCATCAAAAATTGAGAGTTTTCAGAAAAATACCAAAAATTCACCCTAGGCTAATTTCAATATTCTGAATCCAAAAATGAAGTACATTTTAAAAGATAAAATTTAAAAATATTTAAAAAGTGCATATTACTATTCATAACAGCTAGTTTTAATAATATTTTAATAGCATACCGTTGTTTATTGAAACTCGGTATTGCGTACAACGCAAGCTATCGAGGAAGTCCGCGATTGCGTGTAAAGAAAGCCAAGATAGTGTTGTGTGTAGTGGAAGATTCCTTTGATGATAAAAAAATATTTCTCATAAAAATCTCTTGTGTTACACTATCTTTAAAACATGGTTGGGTTTTAAAGATATTGCTAATTGAAAAGATTTTGATTGGTTTTTTTTAATGGAAAAATATATCTTTTACTATGTATTTCAAAATAGAATTGATGGTCCATCTTATAAAAAACAAATTCTTAGACTCTTGGTGATTTCCTACTAATACCTACTATTCTCACACACTAGTATTTCCTCTCAGCATCAGTAGAACCAAGGTTGTCTTGCAGGTTTAGGTGTCATTTCGGAGTCACTCTTGGAGGGAGTGGTCTTTGTGAATGGATGGTGACCATGTGGTCAAAAAAAGTTCATGCCAGGTTTTAGGTTGGTTTTAGTGTTTATTCTTTATCTTTTAAATGGATCTTGTTTTAGTTATAGTATAGTTATATATATTTTATGTCAGTTGTTTATGTTTTCTGGTTGTGTTTCCTGATATATTTATCATTTTTTTCTCTTTTTTATTTGGCTAAATCATATCCAATGATTATCTTGTGATGCCTTGTTGTTTGTTGTTAGTTGATAGCGATCAGGGATTCTCCTCGGTTTTATTGCAGGCTGGTTTGGGTGTCTACTCTATGGATGGAAAAGTATGGATCATGAATAGATGGTATTAAAATAGCCCTTTTTATTAAGGGATACTTGGTAGTTTGTATATTAGTACAGTTGGTATGTGAAATGTAGGAGAAGGAAGAGTTTCAAAATATCTTAATCATCCTGAGCCCTGAGTTACAGAGGGTTTCTGGGTGTCAAGTATTGAATTTTTATTATCTTATTTGGTTTTGGATATATCTTGGAATTTGTTTAAGGATTTTGAGTTTGAATAAAGGCCTTTTGAGTGTTTTTGAGGCTTTCCATGCAGTAGGGATGAACAATAAGGATGAATTAGAGGTTATTTGATAAGAAACATGGCCTATAGAACAATAGGGATATCTCTATTTTTTCTAATGGTGGGAACATAATTAGCACACAGTCCCCTAAATCGTATGGCCAAACTGTGCACTGCATCTATCCAACCATTAATTTTTTTTGAAATCCATTGCACCTAGTTTTTTCTTTTGTTATTTTTAGTGTTATTTTCTTTATTTATAATAGATCTATAGGGTCTTTTATGGGAAATTTATTTTATTTTTATAGGATTTTGAAATTGATAATTATTTTTAAATAGATGGGCTTGGTTTTGAAATTTGAATGGGTGCGTTCTCGAAATGAAGTAGTTCAATTTTATGTCTAAGGAACTATAAATGATTAGAAGGAAAATAATGAAGGATTTTAAATTAGTTTCAATAGAATTTTAATGTTTTATGATGGGGTTAAGAATTTAAAGTGATTTAAATTTTAAATTGAGATTTCAAAAATTCGAGATTTAAAATGTCATGTTTTCAAAAAAAATAAAGTGGAATTTTAAAATATTTTTTAGTCGATATAATTAGTTCTTTAGAGATGTGATCAAATTATCTATGCATGTGTTTTAAATTGAGTTCATTATTGATTTGGTTTTTTATATTTTTCTATTTATAGTATGCCTCCCAAAAGGGTTCTAAAATTTCATAATGGTTTTGGTGTTCTTTGGTCACCCGATGACACCACCCAAACTCATGATATAGTGCTGGGTATAGTTTCATTTTGATGTTTGTCTATTTTTAATGTTGATTTGGGTTTTAAATAGTCAATTGAGTGGAATGATGTAGTTTATGGAGTCTTCTAATCATTATGAACTTATGATATTGTGAGGGTAAAATATCTTCTAGAAATGTTTGATGGGGAAAGTTTGGATTGGTGGAAGATCATCCTCCCATATTAGTTGCAATCAAGGATTTCATGGGAATTATTTTATACCATGTTTTCTCAGTGGTTCCTTCCTAATGAATTTACGATAGATAAAGTGGAAAACTTATTGGTCCCTAGTAAGGTCAATAGAAGGTGAAATGTTATGTTGGCCATTTTTATGAGATGAATCCCTTTTTTATGGTGGTTGTGTTAAGTGATTCCTTAAGGTATCCTCAATTCTAAAAGGGAATTCACCTGAATCTCAATTATTGAGTCCTTTTAGATGGGAATACCTTATTTTAGGAGTTGGTGAACAAGTCCAATATAATAGATTTGTATTTTATGGATAATTTTTTTGGGAGTAGTGGATCTATTCAATTCGGTGTTGGTGAAGGCTCCCTATCCGATGTGGAGTATATACTAGAGGATCATATCTTTTTGAACATTATACAACTATTGATCATTTAGATAGGAATTATTCTCTTATGTGTTTCCACTACAGTTTGTTTATGCATTCCAACACCTCTTTCAAATATGTTCCAAATACCTTTCATCGTTGTAGAAAGTTGAGACACCTCAAGATGTTTAATAATTGGAAGCATATTTTAGGAATAAATACTTTTTGTTTTTTAGGTATTGATAATGGTATGAGAATATTTTGAGAAATTACCCCTTTAATTTTCCTTGGATACCCTGTTCTATAATTTTTTGTTTGTGGACCTTAGTGTGTTCTTCTATTTTTTTAGTTTTATATGCTCCTTTGGAGACTGACTGGTAGTTTTTAGAAATATGTGGATATGATTTAATTTGGTTTCATTATTGAAGTATTATGGTTTAGATCTTATATTAGTGGACCTTTTGGTTTTTTACTTTGGTTAATCTATTATAGTTTGAAAATTCCTAAATAGTGGGGAGATCCACTCTTGATCTCCATATATTGACCTCTTGTTTGGTTTAGTCAGGTGTGAGTGCTTTAGAGATTCAGTTAGAGGGGTTTTTCCTTCTTTCAATTGGATCCCTTGGATTATTTTCATTTCATTCGAAATTAAATGGATTTATGAAGGAAAAGAGAGTTTATGGTGGGGTTAATTATCACACTCCAACCTCTCAAATCCCCATTTTTTTATTTTATTCATATTTGGTATTTTTCTCATGTTTTGGGACAATCAATATAATTTTTTATGTTTTTGGGATTTTTTTAAAGGCTCACAGTTAGCTCATATAGATTATATAATAGTGAAAAAACATACTATTTTGGTTCATGACTTGTTAAAACTATTTTTCAATATTGGCACATAATTTTTTCCTAATGTGTGGCCCAACCATGTGGTGCCTAGTTGGTCTCCATTGAGAGGTGAACAGTCAGCACATATTTTGGTAAATAGAGTTTCCAAATTATGCATTTTTCCCATAATTTTAATTATTATTTTTTAAAAATATACTTCTCAATATTAAATCCCAAATTTTTTATTTTATTCTCCATTAAGACACGGTGTTTGAGGGAGTCTAGAGATATTCTCCTTTCTTCCATCTCAATATTTATGGTTATTCTCTTCAATTCTTGGTGTCATTTTCAAGGTATGGACTATAATCCTCTTCTCCTTCCATATTCTTCTCATTTCCTCCCCCTTAATTCCCTAGATTCATGTTTGAAAAAATATATGGAGGTAATTCGACCTAATTTTATTAAGTTATTGATGTCTGGGTGTGTATATCATGTCTTGGGTCTTTATCTTCCCATTTCAAAAGGTTTTATTCAATACACACCTGATTTTAGGTAGATAGTTCTATTATTTTTCTTTGTCTTCATATACCGTGAGTTCTTAAGCATTACAAATGAATTTACCTTAAATTATTAATTGTGATGATGTTATAGAAATGGTTAAAAAATTCTTTCATAAAGAATGCGCCTTCATAAATATATTTTTTGAAATGTTTGGCCCATTTCATGTGTTCTATGAAATACCTAAATAGGTTTAAATTAGGTTTTGATTGTTTTAATTGATGAAATTTGATTTATAATGTTTCTGTATTATTTTATTATCATCTTAAATTAATATTTTTTTGTATACCTTAATTCTTGTAGATTATTATCATTTTAACATTTGAACCCCCTTTGTTATGATAAATAGATTTATTTGTTCTTCATGATGGTTTTCTTTGGTACTTCTCATGAACACATATAAATATATATAAATATATATACATATATATATATATATATATTCATACAGTTAAGAACCTATATATCTATTCACATTCACACATATATGGGTATATATATATATATGGGAGTTCATGGGAATTCTATTATGGAAACATGGCTCTCAAAATGGTCCTTGGTTCTTCAATTTTGGTTCGAAAAACATATTTATAAAAGAGATTTATTGAAATTATTTCAGGACCATTTGGATCATTCCAAGGGATTCTTAAAATGAAAGTTGATTTATAAATTGGTTTCAACAGTTCTTTATAGAATTTTAGTTTAAAGGCCTACTGGAAATTTTCAAAGAGGATCTCTAATTGTTTGAATAAAAATGGTATCTAATAGGTTTTTGAGAAATATGTCCCTAGTTTAAAATAATGTTCCCAAGTTTTCACTGTGAAAAATTTCCTATGACCTATGTTGTTTCCTCATGTAATCCCCCAAATTATATGTGTGTTTTCACATTGACGATGTCAATTAATGGGCTAAACATTTCAATTGAGTCATGTTAATCCATTCTTGGAGAATTTTCTATTTATTTTATACCTCACCTCCAAGTTATGTTAATATCATGGGATACTAGGTGTTTTATTGGTAGATGAGAGACACTTACATCCATGTATATATTAGATGAACTAGTTTCCAATGGTACCGAAAGTCCATGGTGTGTTGTGCGACCAATTAGGCTAGTTGAGAGCAGCCAGGTTGGCCATTGACTTAGGAACATCACCTATAGTTGAAAAGGTGGTTTGGAATTGAGTACATCTATGAAAACCTCATAGAGTGTTTAGAAATTTACAATGATTATGTACCATTTAATATTTAATTCTTATAGTACATGATTACATCATTGCTTATCTATTTTATGGATTCCCTATGATCTATATTTCCCTGGTTCTAGTTTTTTATTGCGTACCTATTCTTTTATTATGATTCAATTGTGATATTTCATGTTATTCCCTTTCATATGTTATGTTATTTCATTTATATGTTTATTTTTATAAATAATTTAGTAGTTCCACTTGAGTTATTTGGACGTTTTTTTAAAGGGGTTTATAAATGGTATTTTTAAAGAGTTCACTTATCAGGGTTTAAATATTTTCTTTAAAACATTTTTTGGTTTTAAAGATATTTCCAAGTGAGAAGACTATGATTTGTTTTATATAAAATAAAAAATGAATCTTTAACTATGGATATCAAAGTATAATTGATGGTTTGTTTTAGAAAAAGTAAATACATGAACTCTAGTGATTTCCTACTGAGCACTATTATTCTTACACACAACTTAGGCCACTGGTGTCAATAGAACAAAGGTTTTATTACTGTTTCATGTATCATTTTGGAGCCAATCACGGAACGAGTGGTTTTGTGGATGGATGGTGAATAATAGGTCACAAAAATATCATGTAGGATTCATGTTTGGTTTTTGTATGTATTATTCATCTTGTAATCAGATATTATTTTTGGTCCCACTAATGTTATTTATTTTATGATAGTTGTTTATATTTTTAGTTGTTTTGGGTAATTTTTTTTATCATTTATGTATCTTGTTTATTGGGATAGATCATCCCAAACAATTTTCTCATGATGCCCTGATTATTTTCATTAGATCTTGGGGATCAGGGATGCCACTTAGGTATGTAAAGGGACACTTCAGGTGTTCGATTTAGGGATGTCCTGGGATGATTAATGAAAAACTAAGATATGTTGAAGAATATTTAGGAAAGAAATGTTAAAGTAAATAAGTTCATGTTAAAAATATTATGAATAATGATTGGAGATAATAAAATGGGAGATGATGAATCTGTTGGCGAATTCTTTAAATGGGTTAATGAAATTAAAAGCACAATAAAATGCTTTTTGAGAGGTTGGAAGTCTCTAAAATTGTTGAAAATATCCTAATAATTGTTCATAATATATTTTATGATAAAGAATCATCCTTATAAGATATTGATCCTAAAAAACTACATATATATATATATATGATTTAGACAGTATTCTGATCACAAAATAAATCATAATTGAAAAGGTTTTCAAGAATAAGGAAAGGTTTGACAAGGAAATATCTTTCAAAGATGTTATGTAAGAAAATTAAAATAAAATTCTTGAGGAAAAATCCAATTAATCTGAAACTAAATAAGAGGTTTGAAACAATTTTTAATGAATTAATGTCTTTATTTTCTAGAAATTTGAAAAGAGGAACACAAAAATATAATGGAATGTTACCATTGAAGTTTTTTAGTTATCAAGCCATTGAACATTTTGAAGAAAGATTTCCTAGGAAAAATGAAGATGAATATAGTGATAAAGAAGATATAAATCCATAAACATTAATACAGAAAATCAAATACATTTTCCAAATGAAATTATAAGAAGATATCTAAATATATAAAAAAAAAATTGTCCAAAATTTGAAGAGGATAATGATAGTGAGGTGAAATATAAAATCTACAGTGATGCTTCTGCTGAAATATTTTGTATTGAAAATTGAATGATGTGAACATTACTATTGATGGATACAAAACCTATAAAGAAGAAGAGGAGGAGACTCAAATGGAATTTTTTTCTTAAAATAAAATCTAAATAATGTCTCTCAAAGATTTTTAAACTAGAAAAAGAAAAAAAAGTTGACAAAAGAAGATATATCATAAAAAATAAAGAATAGGTTATTCAAGAAAAATCCATGTTTTCAAAAGAGATTGATGAAATCGATAAGTTACTTGATGAAGAGAAAAAAATCGACATCAATCTTGAAGAAAAGATAAATGTTAAGGAGAAATTTGTTTACCTTGTTCAATAGAAACTTAATAAATTTGAGAAAGGAGTCAAAAATAACCAAAACTCAATTAAATAATTTGATTAATGTTTAATTAAGTGTGAACCTAAGAAGGATTAGAAAAAATATTCCTCATATATCATCAATAAAATTGAAAATGTTTTGAAGAAGAATTATATTAATAAGACCCTGTATACAGCTAAAAACATACAAGGTCAATGATACTGAACTTTCATAAAAAAATATTTTTTGAAGAAAATAATTTTAAAATAGGAGACTGTATTATAGCTAAGAATAAGTCTATGTTGAAGAAATATTATTGTTAGAAATATGATGTAATTTAGTTACACATTTATGAACAACATACAAGATATAGAGGAAAATATTCTTTTTATGGATATTACTAGTACTGTGGATGTTTTGGGTATCTTACAAAATTGTGTTGGTTCAATCATAAACACTACAATAAATCCATGAGGTACTGTAGGCATAGTTTGAGAGAGAGTCATCCCACTGAATAATGGAAACCTGAAAAATGAAGTGTAAAAATTGAAAATAGATTTCAACCCCTAGAAACTATTTTTGAAAGATGTGATCAGCCGAAAAATCTAGTTAAAAGATGTCTCATAATGCATCCGTCTCAACAATGTTTGTATGAAAAAGATCATAAGCCTCATGTTAATGAAGAAAAGGGTAAGGGAAAGGTCTCTACTATTGAAACTACTTCTAATTCTAAAAAATAGAACAAATTTTTATGTTGGATAGAAATTTTTCTCTATACATTGTTAGTTATTTGAAATTGTTGAAGAATATAAAATATTAAAAATAAAGGACAATGGATTTTGGAAATGAAGAGTCACTAAGAATAAAATTAATTGGATATTATATCATTTCAAAAGAAAAATTGAAATACATAAGATATTATTCTATTAATGGGTTGAACCAAACCATTTCAGTGTATCAAAACATTATGATAAAGGAAATTGAGTTTTTTTCAAAAGATATAGATTTTTTGTTAAGGGTATTGAACATGGGAAAGTTGCAACAAGAGGAAAATAAACCAAGGGAATATTGGTTAAAGTCAGAGATACACATGGATATGTTATTTTATCAGGATTGAAGAAAATTGGTTATATAATAAGAGGATTGGGAATATATTTCAATGGAATATAAGAAATCTAATAAGGAGATAAAGCATCCATGAAATCACAAACATGAAAAATAATAAGATATTGGTGTTTTTCAATACGTCTGAAATGAAAAGATTATAAATTTAACACCCAAAAAATTTAAGATACATTCAACTAAACCCCTTGAGATTATTCATTCTAACATTTATGGTCATAGGATAAAGAAATCAAAAAATGGAGACAAGTAATTTATTTCCATTATTTATGATTTTACTTATAGTAAATGTATTATGTTTTTGAAATTTAAATTATAGTCTCTAAAAATGATCAAAATTTTCAATATATGTATTGAAAAGGAATATGTATATTATGTGAAGAAGATTCAAATAGAAAATAGCGATGGATATAAAATTGGGATGTTTAAAGACTATCTTGAAGAACACAAAATTCATCATGAATTTAGTGCACCATTCACACCATAATAGAATAGTTCCACTGAAAGGAGAAATAAATTGTTGGTGGAGATAGCTAGAACCATACTACTTGAACATGATATTACTTGATTATTTCGGATAAAATCTAATAGAGTAGAAATTAAAATTTTGAATAACTATTTATATAGGAGACAATATACATGACTCTATATGAGATGTATTACAAAAAGTCTCCATGTTTAAAATGCCTAAGGGTATTTGGTAGCCCCTATATAATCAAATTCAAAGGTTAAAATCTTTATAAGTTTTATCAGAGAGGTGTTGATGGTATCTTTTTTGGATACCATCATATTGGTAAAGGATAATGGTGCTACAATAAAGAAACAATGATTTTTTTTAACTTTATATATTTAAAAGTTCTAGACCATTCTAATAGACAAGCTTCATAATCAACTATAAATATGAGAGGAGGTGAAGAGAAAGTGGTTTTAGTTAAATATAATGAAATTTTTTTTAATATAAGAGATAATATAGAAGATAAACATGAGGAATATTCTGAATCATCTATTTCAAATAGTAAGGAACAATCACATTCATCTCATCCATGGATAAGGAAACAAGTGGAGCTCTAAAATATCATCAGAGATTAGGGGAAATGGGTTTAGACTAGAAGAAAATCAATGTCAGTTTCACATAATTCCTTTTTTTATAGGTTGATCAGAGATACATTGAAGAATATTTGGAGATTCATAAGTGGATAGATTCCAAGAATGAATAATTGGATAATATTTACAAGAATTAGACATGTAAACTTTTACTCAAACTAGAAGATAATATTATTACTGGAACAAAATGGTTTCCTTAAAATAAGTTGGATGGAAATAGTGAAGTGATGAGAAATAATGATATATTGGTTTGTAAAGGAAACTCTAAAATTTTATTCATTGATTTTGATGAAACTTTTTCTTCAGTAGCAAGAATTCAAACCAAGCGAATATTTATTAATGTTGCTACATAATGAAGATATAAGATATTATAGATAGATTTCAAGTAAGGTTTTTGTTGGACTCCCCATGTTTAATCATGTTTTAATGAATAAAAATCAGGTTAATCATGTTCAACATTTTACAAATCATGTTAGATATTGTTGGTTTTTTTATGTTTTAATTATTACAACCCATTGTTTAAACTCTCATGAGATCCAAATTCAGAATCCCATAAATCATGATTGAATCTTGTAAACTATGATTGATCATGATTTAATATCTTTCATTATATTTTATTATACTAATAATTTAGTCTAATTAATTCTCTGAATGTTACATCTTATGATAATTTATTTGTATTTTCCTAAGTATGAGAAATCGTAAGTCTTCCATTGGTTCCGGATTTCGGAAAATTCAATGACACTGTTACTTAGAAACCGGAAAACTCAGACACCGTAACCCTGACACCGTGACTCAGACACTATTATTCAAACACCTTGACTATGAAATCATAACTAGTTTCATATTTCATAAAGTCTATGACACCAGTTCCTTGCTACCATCTCCAAGAAATTGTTAACAGTTTTGACAAAGGATTAGACCCCATTACCTAATACACTGTGATGCTGGAACCATATATATGCTACTAGTTCAAGATAATAATGAAATTGTGGCACCGTGACTATCTCACTACTCAAAGGAAAAAAGATAATTCACTATTTCCAAGTGAAAATGTTTTAAGTCAAACTGTGACACCATTCCTTAATCAATTTTCTGTTTTTTTCAATTTAATTTTAATGTTATTTATAATGATCATATTTGAGCCATTTAAAGACTATGACATAATTAATGTTTCTTTGAAGACATTTCACCTGAAAATATGAGGTATGAGGTGTATAAATCATGATTTATGTCATATCCAATACATGCACCCTAAATAAAAAATGAATGTGTGGAATTGGAGAAAGATACAAGTAAAGTTTGTGAAGTTAATTGCATGAAATATAGAAGAAAATGCATACACTGAAGAACACACAAAGAACTTTTGATTCCTGAATGGTGAAACATTATAGATCAGAGCCTCAAAAAGTCTCATGGTAATAACCCTAATTAGAAAAAGAGGTAAAAATCATATATAATTAAATTAGGAACCAGAGAAAAAGACTCATGATACTCTGTTTCCACAAGAGTACTCCAAAATCACATCTACTACATACTACATGTCCAGAGCTACAAAGAACAACACTCAGAGCATCTGGTGTGTACTATTTTTATTACTTTTTGAGTAGTGTTAGTTTCTATATTAATACACACATTGTATCATGTATTAAAAAAGAGGATACAAGATATCCTCAATCAGATATTTTTCTACTATTTTCTTCACCCACGTATAACTATGGAAGGGGTCTTGTCTGACTTGGCTGTTTGCTTTCCCACGTAGAATATTGGAAGAGGTTTTGTGACTTGGATAGTCCTGTATACTATTGTTAACCCCGATCCAGGGTGTGGATCATGTTTATTAATATAAAATTCTTGGGGAAAGGTGATAACCAAGTGGAGTGGATTAGGTCTCAGCTTGGCATTGAACCACTTGTTTTATCTGCTGTGTGTTTCTATTTAGTTTTTCCCTATTTTAATCAATATTCAAGAAAACTAAATTTTACTTTGACCATTACTCTTGGATTGTAGTTATAACTGTTTTTCCATATTTGGGTAGTCTCAAATGTTCTATCAATATCTCATATTGATACTACTAAGAATTAATCAATCTTTTGAGAAGCTATTTGAATAGTCAAACTATTATAATTTTATTACCTTGATTAACTTGTCTATTTTTGTTTTATTTGGGGGAATATTTTAAGTAAACATTTTAACAAGAAAATATATAGGAACTAAATTCACCCATATTGAGTGTACTACTCCGACAAACATTTGGTATCAGAGGTGTGTTAATATCCTTGTTTTAAAATTTTTAAATTATCTATCTATTTAAAATATTTTTCAACTGTGATTTTAGTTGCATTTTGAAGATCTTAATTTTTTTTAGTTCTAAATTTTTAGTTCATTAAAGAAACTCTACACTTTTTTCCAATATATTTGAAGGTGATTATACGAATATACCTCCAATTATTTAATGGAACCAATTATGCACATTGGGAAATTAAAATGAAGACGCACTTAGAAAGTATGGGTTTTTAGATTTGGTCTTCAATTATAGATGAATATAAGATTCTTGGTACTAATATGAACACTTGGGATGATCTAAATAAGGCTTTTTATAATAATAATTTCAAATATATGAATTCCTTATACTATTCTTTATGTGATGATGAGTTTAAAAGAATTTATGCATGTAAAATAACCCCTGAAATTTGGGATATTTTATCTATTTCACCTGAAGAAACATCTAGTGTTATGGAAATGAGACTTAACATATATACTATAAAATATGATAACTTAAAAATAAAGCATGATGAGCCTATTTCTAACATGTGTCTCAGGTTTAATGAAATTGTGAATACTATAATCTCTCTAAAAAGATATGTTATAGCTAAAGATAAAATTATGAGAATACTCAAATTCTTACCAGATAGATGGAGAGAGACTTTTGCCTCAATTGCAGAATCTTTTGATATTAGCAAGATACCCATCAAGGAGATAATAAGAAAGTTGACGAAGTATGAGGAAGAATTAAAAGTCAACAAGGAAGAGGAAGATGAACTAAAGAGAATGTTGGTGGATTTAAAATTCACTACTTCTAGGAATAATGAGACATAAAGGATATAATATCATTCTGACAGTTAAGAAATATATATTCATCATCAGGTAGTGATGAGGAAGTGGATCAGTTAGCTAGACGATTTAAGAAGTTTTATAAAAGAAATAAATTTTTCAGAAAGACTAACTTTGAAGGAAGATATGATGACTTGGGAAACTAGAAGTTGGATTGGAAAAGATGTGAAAAAATTGATGAAATAGTCTGTTATGAATGCAAAAGAAAAGGATATGTAAAGACTGATTTTCTTAAGTTAAAATAAATGAATAGATACGAGGACAAAGATAGAAAGTATAAATATTTCATGAATGAAAAATGGATTACTTCTGAGGATATTTCAAGTGACTCAGAGTCTTCACATGTTGAGAAGGATGAAAAGGCCAATATGTGTTTTATGACAAACACATCTGAGGTAACCTTTGACTATCCTATACAAAATTCCTATTATTTTGGAGATGATAGTGATTATGAAGATATTAATAGTTAAGAATTATTTTAATACCATAATATGATTAAAAACACATGTAATGAAAGAAAAAATAAATATAAATCTTTAACAAAATAGAATACCTTGACTACTACTGTCAAATATTATCTTGCTGTAGAAAAAGAAAAAAATGTTCAATTACTCAGAGATAACTGTCACGACCCATCCTCGGGGCCCGTGCCGTGACTACCCCAATCCCGCCTTCCATAGGCCAGGGGCTGGCGACTAGCACCAAGGTGTAAATCCCGGTAAAAAGGGAAGGCATTGCCTTTGTAAAGTAAACAAGCACCACAGAGTAAGCAAACGGAAAAAGTAAACACTAAGTAAAAACTGGTACAAAATTAAGTGCGGAAAAGTAAGTGGGCCAGTATACAAACCCAAACTAAAAGTAAAGTACAACTCGAAAGGGAAAAAAGAAACTGAAAAGTAAAAGCCGCTACACCGAGCTGTCCACTGGAAATCCCACCTGAAGGGTGGGTACAGATAGCTCCACTGCTCCTCGGGTCATGCCGTCCGCTCCGAGTATGTCCTACCCAGTGGTCCACCTCCAGGTACCGTCCTGCTCCACCAACCTCGACCATGATCAACGCTGTCCATCGTCTGCAACCAACACAACGAAGTGCGGGAATAGCCCGTGCAGGGGTGAGTATAAGCTACTCAGTAGGGACCCCGAGACCCCCGAAGGTCTCCCAAAATCCACAAAGGATTAATCACAAAAGAAAGATACAATCATGAAGTAACAATCAACACTGCTTAGGTATATGCCCATACATATACCTAAGTCATCAATTCCAGATCGGCTACAACATCCGAGCCCAAGCACAACCCAGTCCACACAGGAAAGCAAAACGTAAATCCACACAGGATAGCACATCACAATCCATAAAGGAAAGAAAAACGTAATCCACATAGGATAGAACAACACATTCCACAAAGGAGAGTAAACAGGACTCAGCTCACACAGGTATACATCGTCAAAAAGGTGAAAGGGATGATCAGATATAGATACTGAATCATCTAAGCTGAGACCCACTTAGGATACAAGACCAGCTGTCTTCATTGATTCATCTATGCTGGGACCCACATAGGATACAAGACCAGCACTGAATCATCTAAGATGGGACCCACATAGGATACAAGACCAGCACAGCTGGGACCCACATAGGATACAAGACCATCACTCTTCATCGATTCATCTATGCTGGGACCCACATAGGATACAAGACAAGCACTGAATCATTTAAGCTGGGACCCACATAGGATACAAGACTAGCACAGCTGGGACCCACATAGGATACAAGACCAGCACTCTTCATTGATTCATCTATGCTGGGACCCACATAAGATACAAGACCAACACTGAATCATCTAAGCTGGGACCCACATAGGATACAAGACCAGTACAGCTGGGACCCACATAGGATACATACCAACACTCTTCATCGATTCATCTATGCTGAGACCCACATAGGATACAAGACCAACACTGAATCATCTATGTTGGGACCCACATAGGATACATGACCAGCACAGTTGGGACCCAAATAGGATACAAGACCAGCACTCTTCATCGTCGCAGTCGCAGCCAGCACTAGGGTTCCCGCACACAGTAAGCTCGTTCGGGAGGGTCTGCTCCACGAGCTGAGAGGCTGATACATCAACTGACACGAAGTTCGAAGTTGATGTATCCAAAAGTTCTGTATCGTCAACAGGAACTCAACGCAACAGACGTTGCATCAATCGAACGCCCCGTCTGAGAGATATTGGCTTTTTCGTTCCAAGGGCCTGGTTGGTTTTTAAGGCAAAACCAACCCGACCAAACTCCACCTTCGTCCAAACCTCAGGCGGAGTGAGCCAAAAGATCCGTCTCACTAAGAGGAATCCACCAAAGTCGACGGCACGTCATTCGGACGTCCGGAGCTCAAGATATGAGCGTTTCCGCTCCGAGGGCCCGATTGGTTTTGTGGACGAACCAACCCGGCCGAACCCAAAGTATTACGAAACCTTGAGTGCAATATACCGAAACGACCGTCTCGATCCAAGGATTGTGTTTCCGCTGACGGAGAGTGGTTTGGAGGCTCGTAGCTCAAGTTACGGGCAAAAGACCGAAAAGGCCCGAAGAATAGGGGGTCTGGGCCCGGCCCGACCCGACCCATTACCCCCTGGGTCGGCCGAACCGGGTCAACCCAGCCCGGGTGGCGACCTGGCCCAACGACCCGGCCCGGCCCGGAAACCCGGCATGGCCGACGGCGCTGCGGTGCGGCCAGCACGGCCAGCGCGCCGCGCGAGCGCGCCCAAGGGAGGGGCTATGCCCCTCCTTTAATTCAAAACGGTGGCCCCTTTAAGGGGCCGCGCCAGGTGTGCAACCCGGGGGTGTAACCCCCCAGATTTTCCCCTGTAACGGCCGGCCAGCGCAGGGCCGACCGGTTTCTCGCCGCGGGACCCCACGGTCCCGCGCCTTCCGGTTCCGGCGGCCGGAGTTTCGGCCGCCTTCTTCGAATTTTCCGGTGGGTGGTTTTTCCGGCCGCTACTTCCAGGATGGCAGAAAATTCATCCGGCGCGGCGTGACGACGCTGTGTCCTTCCGCCGTGGCCTCGTTCATACCCTCGACGCAGCGCGACGACATCGCGTTTCTTCGTCCTAGCCCGCATCGTTCACGTCTCCTTTTGCTCAAGCGCGGTGCAACGATGCATTACTGTCTTCACTAATCAAAATGAAGAATAGAAAAGGGGGGAGGGGTATCAGCCCTGTTTGTGCGGACCGATCCCCTCCCATTATATCGATAGCAGTTGGCCGAAACGTAAAATGTTTAACCTTCACAATTTTTAATTTAAACAAAAATTGGAACATGGCCGTTATATTTATCGTTCATATTCGAAGGAAAGAATCAACAACTTAAAAATAGTCGAACCCCTACCTTGGGTATAAGCCGATCAGAAGAATGAATCGTCGTTCGAGGTTCGTCACGGTATAGCGTCGCGAGGATGACGACGTTGAAGGGGGGGGGGGGGGTGGGGGTCAGCGTTCGTCCGACTCGAGGGAAGGTGAAGCCGTCGCCGCTCACTACCCGATTCCGTTTTTGTCGAGGTGCATTCGAAGAGGAAACGTCTTTGGAATAAGACGTCGTGTTCTTTGGCGGAGATGTTCTTCGTTGAAGAATGGTGTTCTTCATCAGAGTCCGAGGTGTTCTTCACGTTCTTCGTCGAGGTTGAAGAAGAAGAAGACTTCACGCTTCCCAAACCTCTCAGTGTGGAAAAAACTCTAACAATAATAAAATAAGACCAAGTCTTAATTTTATTAACACCACTTAACAATTTGAAAATCAAGAGTTTGAAATTAAGTAACTCACCTTATTAATTATAACAAGTTGTCAAAAAATTAATGAAAGTGAGTTAATGGGGAGTTAGGAAGGTGAGGGGTTAAGATGAGTTAGGGAGTTAAGTTGGCTAGACTTAAATGGGGGGTTAAGGAGTTTAAAGGGGGAAGGTGAAAGGTTGGGGCTCGTGTGGGCCCCACCCTTTCTATTATCCACACATGGTAAGTTGGGTGGATGTGGGCCCCACCACCAACTTCCCATGGGAGAAATTAACCGCCTTGATATAAAATAAAATTTATCCAACAATTTTATTTACTTCTTAATTAAATCCCATTAATTAACTTCTTCTCCCGTACAAACGCAACTACAGTAAAGGTTCCCTTAAGCGATTACCGGCGTTGCGAGTTCATCGGTGCAATTGGATTTCAATTCCGAGCACCAGTTCAAAAGATAGGAAATCCCGCTCGTTCGTTCACTGAACCTACCCGAGCCAAACTTCGGAAATTGATTCTGGGCACTCTAGGCCTCAGAATCAAGTGCCGTCAGAAAATGCGTTCTTGTAAAATTTCAAAGAAAATTAACAAAAAAATTTCCTGGAAATTTACGAGTCCTTACATTACTCCCACCACAGGGATTTACGTCCCCGTAAAGCTTCACCACAAACTTAGGGATACAAAGGCGGTACTGAGCATGCATCTGAGCCTCCTGCTCCCAAGTGCTCTTCTGGAGGTTCCCGAGCTGCCATCTGAAGCGGAATAGGGGAATCGATCGTCCACATAGGTCCCGCTCCTGTCGATCCTCGATCTCCACTGGGACCTCCGCAAAAGTCACCCCATCATCAAAGACCAGCTCTCCATGGTCAAAGATTTGTGTCGTGTCGTGCACGTATCTCCTCTACTGAGATACGTGGAAGACGTCGTGCACCCCGCGCAACTGTGGTGGTAGAGCCAGGCGATAAGCCACCTTGCCAATCCTGCTGAGGACCTGGAAGGGTCCGATGAAGCGTGGAGACAACTCGCCGCTTCGGCCAAACCTCTGTAATCCACGTCGAGGTGAGACCCGCATAAAGACGTGGTCGCCATCCTCGAACTCAAGTGGCCTCCGCCTCCTGTCAGCAGAGGACTTCTGTCGGCTCTGAGCTATACTCATCCGCTCCTGGATGACCTGGACCATCTACGATCCCACAAGAACTGCTAAGATTTCTTCTTTGCCGATAAGAGAAATCTGGTCTCATCCCCTGGATGAACCACTTCCTTTTCCTAATACAGTCAATCCCGACATGGATGTTACTAATCCATACCAAGGATAACGTCGTAAGGCCTCGACGCTACTACCAAGAGATCCAACCATTACTCTCACCTCCAAGGGTTGAGTCACACTGTAGGCATCAGTGTGTGGTAACTGGGTCTCCTCCAGTAGATGTCTCACAAGTGAGGGCCAAGTCAACAGTCTAAACTAGAACCTCTTAGTAACAACACAAAAGAGGACATGAATGAAAACATCACAAAGGTAAGCGTCTTTTACTATTTCATCTCATAATACAAAGACACTACATAACAGCCACAAGGAACAAGAAGTACAAAGGACGTATCCACTAGTTCCACTCCTGTCCATCTACTCCCAGAGCTCCATGATCGAAGGCCTCAGCTGCCTGAAGCTGAGATCTCGCATGTCCACCAACTCCCTGCGATCAGGGTGGACCTCCTGGTGGTGGTGGTGGAAACACCTCGAAGTGTCTCCCACCATCTGCTACTCGGCCCGCTCCTCTGCCTCGTCCGCCTGCACCCTGTGGACCACTGTGGCCGAATCTCTATCTGGGAGGTCCCTCTACCACCTTCTGCTCATTTGTAAGATGAGTCGGGCAGTCTCGAGCCATGTGACCTCACCCGCTGCATGCGTAGCAATGCTTGCCCATCATGTAGCAGGCTCTCCTTCGGGTGCCCCGCACAACCGAATCATCACCCTGAGATTTCCCATCTGATGGTCTAGCCCGCTTGGACCTCTACGTTACCTGTCTACTGCCAGCTGTAGAAGACCCTACTATGGGCCATCCTGCGGAGGGCCCTGTCACTGGAGCCCGCTCGGCGAGAAAACTCTCCACTAGAAGGGCTCTCTCCAACACCTCTTCATGTGTCAGAATGTTGAGGGAGATCATCGAGGCCCTGATCTCATGCCTCAGTCCCTGCTTGAAGGTCCAGGCCTGGAAGAATGGACCCCGTACCATATCGGTGGAGTAGCGCGAGAGATCAGTAAATCTCGCCGAGTACTAGGCCACTATCATGATGCCCTGCCATAGCTGTAGCATCTCTTGGATACGCACCGCACGGAGGGTGGCTGGGACGAACTCTGAGCAGAAGTTTCTCTCAAAGTCTGTCCAGAGGAGAGATGTCTCATCGTGCACCTGAAGCATCAAGCTCCACCATCTGCCTGCTGCCGCGTGTAGGAGGCTCGCTGCGAGGATCACCATGAGGTCTACTGGTGTCCTCACTAATCTGAAAACCCGTACAACTGCCTCCATCCAGTCCTCCACTGCCTGGGGGTTCGTCTCCCCGCGGAACCTAGGCGGTCGCTGACGATGAAACTCGTGCAGCGCGCTAAGGCGATCTGCATCGTCAACGGCTAGGTCTGGTAGCATCAGTGGCATGGCGGGTAAAGGTACCGTCAATGCCTCTACTGACAAGGAGCCCTGCACCGAGGCCTCGTCACTCGGTGGGCTGTCATCACGCTCCACTCTCGGAACCCTAGCTGGCTGCCGTTATGGGGCCATCCTGAAAAGAAACAGGTGCGCCACGGTCAGAACAGTATACCTGGTGAGTCGACACAAGTAATCACAAAGAAAACATGAACACACATGCAATCAATGTTTTCGTTCATTAAGTCAGAAATCAGAAGTCAGGGTCCTGGTGTACGGATACGTCGACCGCCGCACCAACACTGGACTCCCTAGACTGATAACCACACCCAATACGCTAAACACTACTGCTTCACATAGAAGAAAGATCAGAGTCTACGGTAGAACCGAACTCCTTTGATACCAATTTGTCACGACCCGTCCTCGGGGCCCGTGCCGTGACTACCCCAAGCCCTCATTCCATAGGCCAGGGGCTAGCGACTAGCACCAAGGCGTAAATCTCGGTAAAAAGGGAAGGCATTGCCTTTGTAAAGTAAACAAGCACCACAGAGTAAGCAAGCAGAAAAAAGTAAACACTAAGTAAAAACTGGTACAACTGTAAGTGCGGAAAAGTAAGTGGGCTAGTATACAAACCCAAACTGAAAGTAAAGTACAACTCGAAAGGGAAAATAGCAACTGAAAAGTAAAAGCCGCTACACCGAGCTGTCCACTGGAAATCCCAACTGAAGGGTGGGTATAGATAGCTCCACTGCTCCTCGGGTCCTGTTGTCCGCTCTGAGTATGTCCTGCCCAGTGGTCCACCTCCAGGTACCGTCCTGCTCCACCAACCTCGACCATGATTAGCGTTTTCCTTCGTCTGCAACCAACACAACGAAGTGCGGGCATAGCCCGTGCAGGGGTGAGTATAAGCTACTCAATAGGGACCCCGAGACCCCCGAAGGTATCCCAAAATCCACAAAGGACAAACCAGAAAAGAAAGATACAATCACGAAGTAACAATCGACACTGCTTAGGTATATGCCCATACATATACCTAAGTCATCAATTCTAGATCGGCTCCAACATCCGAGCCCAAGCACAACCCAGTCCACACATGAAAGAAAAATGTAAATCCACACAGGATAGCACAACACAATCCACAAAGGAAAGAAAAACATAATCCACATAGGATAGCACAACACATTCCACAATGGAGAGTAAACAGGACTCAGCTCACACAGGTATACATCGTCAAAAAGGTGAAAGGGATGATCAGATATAGATACTGAATCATCTAAGCTGGGACCCACTTTGGATACAAGACCAGCTGTCTTCATTGATTCATCTATGCTGGGACCCACATAGGATACAAGACCAGCATAGTTGGGACCCACATAGGATACAAGACCAGCACTCTTCATCGATTCATCTATGATGAGACCCACATAGGATACAAGACCAGCACTGAATCATCTAAGCTGGGACCCACATAGGATACAAGACCAGCATAGCTGGGACCCACAGAGGATACAAGACCAGCACAGCTGGGACCCACATAGGATACAAGACCAGCACTCTTCATCGATTCATCTATGCTGGGACCCACATAGGATACAAGACCAGCACTGAATCATCTAAGTTGGGACCCACATAGGATACATGACCAGCACAGCAAGGACCCACATAGGATACAAGACCAGCACTCTTCATCGTCGCAGTCGCAGCCAGTACTAGGGTTCCCGCACACAGCAAGCTCGTTCGGGAGGGTCCGCTCTAGGAGTCGAGAGGCTGATACATCAATTGGCACGAAGTCCGAAGTTGATGTATCCAAAAGTTCTGTATCGTCAACAGGAACTCAACGCAACAGACGGCGCATCAAGCGGACGCCCGGTCAGAGAGATATTGGCCTTTTCGTTCCAGGGGCCCGGTTGGTTTTTAAGGCAAAACCAACCCGAACATACTCCACATTCGTCCAAACCTCGGGCGGAGTGAGCCAAAATATCTGTCTCACTAATAGGAATCCACCAAAGTCGACGACACGTCAATCGGACGTCTGGAGCTCAAGATATGAGCGTTCCTGCTCCGAGGGCCCGGTTGGTTTCGTGGACGAACCAACCCGGCCGAACCCAAAGTATTCCGAAACCTTGAGTGCGATATACCGAAACGACCGTCTCGATCCAAGGATTGTGTTGCCGCTGACGGCGAGTCGTTTGGATGCCCGTATCTCAAGTTAAGGGAAAAAGACTGAAAAGGTCCGAAGAATAGGGGGTCTGGGCCCGGCCTGGCCCGACTCAGTACCCCCTGGGTCGGCCGAACTGGGTCGACCCGACCCGACGACCCGGCCCCGCCGACGGCGCTGCCAGCGCGGCCAGCGCGCCCAAGGGAGGGGCTAAGCCCCTCCTTTAATTCAAAACGGCGACCCCTTTAAGGGGTCGCGCCAGGTGTGCAACCCGGGGGTGTAACACCCCGGCTTTTCCCCTGTAACGGCCGGCCCGCGCAGGGCCGGCCGGTTTCTCGCCCCGGGACCCTGCGGTCCCGCGCCTTCCAGCGCCGGCGGCCGGAGTTCCGTTCGGCTTCTTCGAATTCTCTGGTGGGTGGTTTTTCCGGCCGCTACTTCCAGGATGGCTGCAAATTCGTCCGGCACGGCGTGACGACGCCGCGTCCTTCCGCCACGGCCCGACTCTGGCAGCGGCCTCGTTCGTACCCTTGACGCAGCGCGACGGCATCGCGTTTCTCCGTCGTGGCCCACATCGTTCACTTCTCCTTTCGCTCAAGCGCGGTGCAACGATGCATTACCGTCTTCGCTAATCAAAATGAAGAATAGCAAAGGGGGGAGGGGTATCAGCCGTGTTTGTGCGGACCGATCCCCTCCGGTTATATCGATAGCAGTTGGCCGAAACGTAAAACGTTTAACCTTCACAATTTTTTATTTAAATAAAAATTGGAACATGGACATCATATTTATCTTTCATATTCGAAGGAAAGAATCACCAACTTAAAAATAGTCAAACCCCTACCTTGGGTATAAGCCGATCGAAAGGAGGCGTCGTCATTCGCAGTTCGTCGCGGTATAGCGTCGCGAGGATGACGATGTCGAAGGGGGATGTCAGCGTTCGTCCGACTCGAGGGAAGGTGAAGCCGTCACTGCTCGCTACCCGATTCCGTTGTCGTCGAGGTGCGTTTGAAGAGGAAACGTCTTTGGAAGAAGACGTCACGTTCCTCGGCGGAGATGTTCTTTGTTGAAGAACGGTGTTCTTCGTTGGAGTCCAAGGTGTTCTTCACGTTCTTCGTCGAGGTTGAAGAAGAAGACTTCACGCTTCCCAAACCTCTCAATGTGGCAAAAACTCTAACAATAATAAAATAAGACCAAGTCTTAATTTTATTAACACCACTTAACCATTTGAAAATCAAGAGTTTGAAATTAAGTAACTCACCTTATTAATTATAACAAGTTGTCAAAAAATTAATGAAAGTGAGTTAATGGGGAGTTAGGAAGGTGAGGGGTTAAGAGGAGTTAGGGAGTTAAGATGGCAAGACTTAAATGGGGGGTTAAGGAGTTTAAAGGGGGAAGGTGAAAGGTTGGGGCTCGTGTGGGCCCCACCCTTTCAATTATCCACACATGGGAAGTTGGGTGGATGTGGGCCCCACCACAAACTTCCCATGGGAGAAATTAACCACCTTGATATAAAATAAAATTGATCTAACAATTTTATTTACTTCTTAATTAAACCCCATTAATTAAATTCTTCTCCCGTACAAACAAAACTACGGTAAAGGTTCCCTTAAGCGATTACTGGTGTTGCGAGTTCATCAGTGCTATCGGATTTCAATTCCAAGCACCGGTTCAAAAGATAGAAAATCCCACTCGTTCGTTCACTGATCTTACCCGAGCCAAACTTCGGAAATTGATTCTGGGCACTCCAGGCCTCGGAATCAAGTGCCGTTAGAAACTGCGTTCTTGTAAAATTCCAAAGAAAATTAACAAAAAAATTTCCTTGAAATTTACTGGTCTTTACAATAACAATGCACTTAAGTTATCTAATGAGAAATTAAAAAAGGGCCTGGAGAAATTTACCAATGGAAAAAAATACTCTTACTCAGATTCTTAGTAATAAAATTTCCCCTAGATATAGTACTGGTATAGGAAACCAACAAGGGAAAATAAATCTCACCAAAAATATGTTTGTAACCAAATATGGAAAGTCTATCTTTCTACCTAAAAGTGAAAATTCTATTACTAGTTCATGATATGGAAAATCTTTTACCACCTTTAGTTTTTTTGGACCAAATTGGGTCTATTTTTTCAATTATGTTATATAATTATTATAGGATATGTATAAAGAATATGTGGGTTCCTAAAGAACTGATTAATAATGCCACTAGACCCAAACAAGTATGGGTACCCAAATATATTTTTGTTTGATTATTTTATAGGAAAGGTATTTGAAGAGATCTTGTAAAATCTTATGGTACATGGATAGTTCATGTTCAAGACACGTGATAGGATATTACTCATGCATCAAGAATTTAATAAATATTGTTGGTTGGCATGTCACCTTTGGTGACAATGCTAATGGAAAAATAATTTTTTTAGGCCATATTGGTAACTCTACCTCAGTTTTAATTTCTGAAATATGTTTTATTGATGGACTAAAATATAATTTGTTTAGTATTTCATAACTATTAGATGATGGAGTTCATGTTAAATTTGATAATGATTCTTGTAATGTTTTTAACTATAAAATTGAAGTAATATTTTATTCTTTTAGAAATGAAACTATTTATGTTGGTAAAATAGATTCTTTAATTGCTCCGAATGATTCATGATTTAGTGTATTTTACAAAGAGTATTTGATTTGTCTTATAATATTAGGACACTACAATATACACTCCATTAGAAAGATTAATAGAAAAGGTTTAGTCAAGGACCTAACCAAAATTGGGTTTCCAAATGAAAGAGTCTGTGATCCTTGTCTAAAGGGTAAACATCACAAAATATCTTTCAAACCAAATAAATAAGTTTCAACTTATCGACCTCTTGAGTTGGATCACATTGATTTGTTTAGACCATATAGAGTTTCTATTTTAAATGGGATGTATTATGTATATGTTCTTATAGATTAGTATTCTAGGTATACTTGGCCCTTCTTCTTGGCTTAGAAAAGTGAAGCCTTCTCTCATTTCACCATGTATTGTAGGACTGCAGAACATCTTAGTGAACTTATAATTAAATCTCTAAAAAGTTACCATGTACAAAAGTTTGAAAATCAAGAGTTTGAATCATTTTTTCACAAAATGGCTATGGTCATAACATTCTTCCCCTAGGACACCCCCAACAAAATGGTGTTGTAGAAAGAAGAAATGGATCCTTGCAAGATATTTCTAGAACCATGCGTAGTGGGTATGACCTACCAATCTATTTTGCAGATGATGTTGTCAATACAACATGATAAATTATTAAAAAATTGTTAATCATACCCATTCTAAAAGGAATTTTTTATGAGTTGTGGAACAATAGAAAACTCAAGGTTAATTACTTCAATGTTTTTGGTTTCATAGCCTATATTCTTAATACTAAGGATAATATTTATAATTTTCATCCAGGAGTGATGAAAGAATTTTTCTAGGATATTCATTCTGTATTAAAGCCTATATAGTCTTTAATAAAAGATGAAAATGTGTGGAAGAATATGTACATGTAAAATTTGATGATATAGATCAACATAAACCTAATACCTTCTTGGAGAATCTTGAGGATGATATGTCAAATATGGAAATTTCTGATAAATCTTCCAACCATATTATGAAATAATTTGTTAAAACTTCTAGTTATGGATATTCTCCAGATTCAAGAAACAATGAACTAGAACCTATTCATGAACCTGAAATTACTAGTCCTTATTTTTATAGAGTTGTTAGAACTGTTGAGAACCATACTTTAAATGCCTTTGTGGGAGATTTTGATAAAGGAATATAGACGAGAGATTATCTTAAAAATAATGTTGAACTTCACGCTTTCTCTTCAGAACTTGAACCTAAAAACATCAATGATGCTACCAATGATGAATTTTGGGTGATGGCTATGCAAGAGGAGCTAAATCAGTTTAAAAGGAAAAAGTTTGGAAACTTATAGATATACCAAAAGACACCTTGACCATAGTTAATAAATGGGTGTTTCAGAAAAAAGTAGATAAATGTGGTAATATAGTTAGAAAAAAAGCTAGATTGGTTGCACAAGTGAAGAAGAAGGAATTGAATTCGAAGAAAAATTTTCACCTATAGCTAAACATGAAGCAATTAGAATCTTACTTTCATATGAAGCAAATATAAATTTAAAACTATATCGAATGGATGTTCAAGAGTTTATTCCTAAATGCGTATATATTTGAGGATGTTTTTGTTAAAAAACCCCTGGTTTTACAAACCCTCACCTTCCAAATCACGTTTCTAAATTAACAAATGATTTATATGTTTTAAATCGAGATCCAAGAGATTGGTATGGTAGATTAAGTAGTTTTATAATTTCCAAAGGTTTTACAAAAGGTATATCTAATCCTACAACTTTTATGAAATGAATTTCTAAGGATGTTTTAGTTGTTCAAATCTATGTTGATGATATTATTTTTGGATCTTCAAGAAATTATTCATGTACTAATTTTACAAAGATGATGCAAAACGAATTTTAAATGAGTTTAATGGGTGAGCTAAAATTCTTTCATATATTTAAAATCATTCAAAATATGTAAGGTGTTATTTTAAATCAAAGTAAATATACCAAATATATTATAAAATGTGTTGGATTTCATGGCACTAAATGTAGTGATACTCTAATGAGTACTACCTGTAATTTGGATCTTGATGAAAATGGTAAATTTGTTGATCAAATAACGTATAGAGGAATGATCATATGTTTAATATACTTAACTAATAATCAACATGATATTATGTTTAGTGTTTACATGTGTTCACATTTTCAAGAAAACCCAAAAGATTCTCATTTAAATGTTGTTAAAAGAATTTTCAAATACCTCAAACTTATAACCAATTTTGGACTATTCTATCCTAGAGGACAATCATATGACATAGTTATCTATTTAGATGCTGATTTTGGTGGTTGTATGTTAGATATAAAAAGAACCTCTAGAATATGACTCCTTTTAGGAACATCTTTTGTATCATGGTGTAGTAAAAAAAATTATGCCCCATTATCTATTGTTGAAGTTGAATACATAGCTTCTAGTAGCTGTTGTGAAAAAATATTGTGGATGAAACACACATTACTAGACTAAGGATATCAATTTAGACATGTAACTATAAATTGTGACAATACAAATGCTATTAACATTTCAATGAATCCTATTTCACATTCTTGAACAAATCATATTGATGTAAGGAATCACTTTTTGTGAGATCATTATTAAAAAGGTGTTATCACTTTGGAATTCATTAGCACTGAACATCATCTTGATGATATATTCACTAAACCGTTAAATTATGAAAGGATAAATTACTCATACATGAATTAGGGATTATAAGTATTAAGTGAAACGTTTGTAGTCTCGAATTTACTATCTCACACTTATTGTTTCAAAGTTTACACTTTCAAGATTCACAGTTTTACAAGTTAATATCTTGGAATTAATGTATCATGTTTATAGTCTCACAGTTACTATCTTACACTTGCTTTCTCAATGATACAATCACACCATTTGGAGTCACACTATAATGATGACACTGTGACGACCTATTTTGATCTCACTATAATGACATACATTTCTATTTTTTATATTTTTCCCCATATCACTTTATCGATTATTTTATTATTTTTATGCCACGTGTTTGTGCTTGTGGCGTTTGGAATCTATAAATGATAATAACCCAATATTTTATTTTCATACTTTTATCTTCACTCGAGCCATCTACCCCTTAAATAAAAATCTATTTCTGTCAAACCTCCTGTCCTCCATCAACTCGTTCTCCTTCTCAAACCTACTTTGGATGCCCAAAATGAAAATACCTTCTTCCTTGACTCTTGAGAAGTGATGGTATTAGAAGAAAGTAAAAGGGCTCCGAAAATAATTCCTGAGGAACCGCTGAATGAAAGACTTGTTGATCGAACTATAGTGCTAGAGAAATAAGTATGTTTGATGTGGATGATGAAAAGTAAGTCGCTAATTTTGAATGTTTTGGATGAAAAAGTTGGTTGTAATGGTTCTCTAAAGAAAATAAATCTATATATATGAAACCTATATACCATTTTTATTAGTATCTTCAGTTATCCTGCAAGTCGATAGATGATTTCATTGTTAGAAGTTGGATAAATGAAAAAAGTTGTACCTTTTCATCCATGCTATGAGATACCTATCTTTATATTCCACATTTGAGAATTTATGAGGATCATCAGCGAGGAACTCCTCCTCCTTGTGATGTTTTTATCTTAGGAGAGGCATTGGGAAGCCTAACTAAAAATATAAAGAGAAGAGGACCAATTACAACAGGGTTACATGGAGAAACATGGTTGATTTTCAAGTTCATTCAAAATATTATTTTTTTAAGGAAAATATATTTGTAAACCTTGAAGTATCAAGATGTATTTCTGATAAATATTATGAAAAATTTCCACAAGGTCAACTTATGTAAGCACATCATTCTTCACATCAGTGATATGATCAATATTACTTCAAAATAAACCCCTCAGTTTTATTCAAGATATATTTCTGCAATGTTGTCTACCAAAGGAGAAGTTGAATAAAACAAAAATGTTATTGAGTATTATGAGTTTTTATCACTAAGGATACCCTCAAAAGTATGAAAATTAACTGGAATCCATGGAAAAATATTGGGTGGAATAAAATTAAATATTGTATGGTAAGATCAATCCAATTGAAAATCCTTTAATACCTAAGAAAAAATATGATCAAGGTTTGGAACCAGATGAATTAGTAGAATAATCATGTTAAAAAGTAGGATATGCAGAAGCTACACATGAGGACAGAACTATCTTAGAGGATGAAGACAATAGCCTACATGACCCACAAGTTTCTGAAGATATAGTTTCTAGAAAAGATGTGGCTAAAAAAGGTCATGCTTCTAGTGTAGAAGAACAAGATGTTCCTAAGGAAAATTTATAATATCATACTATTGGGGAAGAACATTTTATTTATGAAGGACCTACTACTGTGGAACAGTCAGAAGAAGAATCTGAACATGAAGTTATTATTTTTTCTAGGGAAAGGATGGAGCAAGCTTTTTAGTTAGTGAAAGGAGTGCCTGAACATACCAAAATAGAAGAGATGGAATTAGGCTTGGAAAATGACTCTCTGAGTCCCAAAATAGAATCACCTATTGAGGGGGAGTAGAATCCCATTTTGGAAAGTACTCAAGTTAAAGGTTCTATTGATACTATCCCTTTGAACACCATGAATAAATTTCCCAACTACTTTGATATCTCTAATTCTTAGTAGGCTTTAGTGAGAGGAATTTACCACATAACAACTTTTCAATTGAAACCCTTTTCTATAATAAAAGTCATAACAACAAAGGAACTAGAGTTTTTGTTAGTTTCTTCATCTAAGGTTCCATAAGAATATCCGATATTTGTGAGCTATGAGGTTTTAAATGTTTTTTGTGAAAGTATGACGACTGGTTTTGAAAAGATTTTGAAATATCAACATACTTTTTTAAATTGTCTAGGTTAACAAGATGCTGGAATGATCTTAGAGAAACTTATCATGAAAACAAAAAAAAACGGATGATGCATGAAATTATAGAAGGGAGGATTGAAAATTATCAATTAAGTGAGGAATTGAAATCTTTAAAATCCATGATTGAGGAAATGATGTATGAATTTCAAGCTACTGAACTCCCTATTGCTCGTTTCAGTACAAAAGATATTTTCAATATTGCTAAAGAGGTTGTGTCTTTGATCTATCCTAATTTGGTCTCTATTATTGAGAAGGTATTTGCAAACAATTCTATGTTGTAAAATGAAGTTTTAGGATTGGTATCCTCAATCAATGAGTTTCCTGGTGTTTTTAAGAACACTTTTGAGACTGTTTTCAAGAGCCTTATTGAACCCTCTACAGTCATCTCAACACCTTATTCCTCTGTAAAACCTAGTCAACCATCTCAACTATTAGATAGTGTGGTACTCAGAAAGGCAATTTAAGAAGAGATTTAGTCATTAAAAGGTCATCCTGTTTAGGAGACCCTCTCCAAGATTGTCTAAAATAGTAAACATGTCCATGGAATGGATCCACTATAATCAAAGGAATCCTCTATGGACTATAATAAATTACTAAAAAGATTTATTTCTACATAGAGAGTATTGATATAAAGCACCAACTGATGAGTCATTTCATATACCTTATGGAAAATCTCATAATTCCTCCTGTGAACCAATATGTTAAGGAACAAGTGCATAAAATGAAATAGTTCACTCCTAACTTGGAAAAAATTATTGATAATAAAGATGATTTTGAAAAGTCTATGCAATATGAATGTGAATTAATAATAGATTTTATCAAATTGTTGAAGCCTTATCTACATGTGTAAAGCACTGTAATAGGTGCTCTTACGACTAACCCTTTGCAGCCTGGTTCAACTGCTTCCTCCTCCACTATCTTTACACTTGCTTTCATGTCTGTATCTCAGGCTTTGAGCTAGATCATACCTGTCATTAATGATCAATCCTTACCTACATCATCTAACTAACCAAATCTTCCCCGTTATATTGTTGAAGGTGTGCATGTTCCTTCTCTCGCAATTAGATCAATTATTTCTTCCACTTATACTTATCCTATAGACCCTCCTAATATTTCTTCCATGGGAAAATAGAAGATTGTTGTCCTTGAAGATAAGTGAATGATGTCTTTTTGATAGGGATGTTTTTTATTTTTCCTTTTGCTTGTAATGAACTTTATCTTTCTATCCAATGTACTATGCAGAATTGTTGTTTTTTATTATATTATTTTCATGTTTATTTTATTTTTCTTATTACCTTTTTTATAATCCCAAAAGGATTAGAAATAAGAAAACCCATTTATGAAAAAATAATCTTCATGGGAATCTCTTCATCTTTAACATATATGGCTTATAAACTTCCTGATTTGTGATCATAAAAAATGGGGTTATTGTTGGAAGCCACATGTTTAATCATGATTTATTTCTCACAAATCATGTTAACCATGTTTAACATTTTACAAATCATGTTTAAACTATCAAAAATCATGTGTAGATATTGTTGATTTCTTTATGATTTAATGCTTACATCCCATTGTTTAAACTCCCACAATATCCAAATTCAGAATCTCACGAATCATGACTAAATCTGGTAAACTATGTTTGATCTTGTTCTATTATGTTTCATTATAATAATTATTAAGTCTGATTCTTTCTGTGAATATTACTTCTTAAGACAGTTTACAGATATTTGGCTATGTCTGAGAAACCCTAAGTCCACCACCGATTCCATATTTTGGAAAATTCACTAACACCATAACCGAGACGCTATAAAACTGAGACACCACAACCCTGACACCTTGACTCGGACATAATAATTCAGACATTGTGACTCTGACACTGTAACCAGTTTCAGATTTCATAAAGTTTGTGACACCAGTTCCTTGATACAGTCTCTAAGACACTATTCAAAGTTTTTGACAAAGGACTAAACAGCATTACCTAAGACACTGTGATTCAGACATTACATCTGTGCTACCAGTTCCAAATATTAATGCAACCGTGGCACCATGACTTTCTCACCACTCAAAGGGAAAGGAGAAGTCACTGTTTCCAACTAACACCATTTCAAGACAAACTTTGAAAACATTCCTTAATCACTTTTCTGTCTATTCAATTTAATTTAAAAGTTATTTCTAATGGTCATATTTGAGTCATTTAATGACCCTGACATAATTAATGATTTCTATAGAAACATCACCTAACAGTAATAGGTATAGGTTTTAGAAATGATGTTTCCTTTCAGTCCCAACATATGCACCAAAAATAAAAAATAAAAGAGTGGAACTGGAGAAAGATACGAGAAGAGTTCATGAAGTGAAGTGCATGCAAGATATAAGAACATTGAAGTACTAAATAACACATGAAGAAATTTTGATTCCTGAAGTCTGGACTACTATAGAACAGAGCCTCAAACATTTTCATAATAGAAACCCTATGAAGAACCGGGGCTACGAATCACATCTCATCAAAATAAGAACCAGAGAACGAGACTCATGATACTCTATTTACACAAGAGGACCTTAAAATCTCATTTTCTACAACCTATAAGTCCAGAGTTACAAATAACAATACTCAAAGAATTTCTAACCCTTTATCATCATCTTTTCTCTTTTGGGTACTGTTTTTATTACTTTTCAAGCAGTGTGTGTTTCTATATTAAAACACACTCTATATCCTACATTAAACCGGAGGATACAGTATATCCTCACTTAAATATTTTTATACTCTTTACTTCACCCACGCATTATAATGGAAGAGCTCTTGTGTGACCTCATTGTTTTCTTTCCCATGTAGAATAATGGAAGAGGTCTTGTTCCCTAGATAGTATTGTGTACTATTATTAACCCTGAACTAGGGTGTTGATCATGTTTATTAATATAAACTACTTGGTAGAAGGTCTTCACTATGTGAAGTGGATTAGGTCTCAGCTTGGGACTGAACCACTTTTTTATCCTATCTATGTTTCTTTTTTGTATTTCATTGTTTTATTCTATATTTTAGAAAACTAAATTTTAATTTGATATTTAGTCATGGATAATATTTATAACTATTTTTCGTTATTATATTTGTTTCAAAAGTTTTATCAATTTCTCATATTGATACTACTCATAATTAATCAATCTTCCTAGAAGCTATTTGAATAGTCAAAATATAATAATTTTATTACATTTATTAACTGGCCTGTTTTAGTTTTATTTGGGGAATGTTTTAAGAAAACTTTTTAACTGAATTTTTTATAGGAACTCAATTCACCCCCTATTAGGTGTTCTATTCTAACCAAAACGTTTCTTAAAGAGAATCTAGTGGAGGAGGTTTATGTTGATAAACCATGTGGATTATTTCTTTGTCGATATGAAAGCTATGTTTACATACTGAATAAGTCTTGTATGAATTTAAATAGGACATTAGAGCATGGTATTCTAAATTGGGTAATATTATAGAGAAGTTCAAATTCAGAAAATAAAGAGTTGAAAATAATAGCTACATAAAATAATTTCAAGTGGGATACCTATTTGTGATTTTTTATGTTGATGGAATCATATAACAAGAGAATTACGAAGTAACATGTGAAAATTGTATGAGACATATATAGAATTGTTTTGAGATTTCTGGGCTAGGTTAAATAAAATTATCATTTTCATTATAAATTTCTCAAAAGAAAAGGTAAATTTACCTATATAAAGACAATTATTATAAGGAACTCTTGAAAAGATTTGGAATAAAAGATTCATATCTTTTTTACACACCAACATTATTGGGAACAATTTGATCAAAATATTTGAATGTAAAGAATGTTGATCCCATTGAATTTTGGTAGTTGATAATAAACCTTCTATATCTAAAAGATTCAAGGATAAATCTATTTATGTCATTACAATTTATTTCATGTATCAAAGTACTCTAAAGGAGTCTAATTTTCAGGATAGAAAAATAAATCTCTGATATATTAAAGGCACAATTTTTCTGGGTTTCAAATATATTAGCTCAAGAAAGAATGATTTTTTTCCTACATATATGTGGATTGGTCTAGTTGTGTCAAAGAAATAAGATCCAAATATAGTATAGTATTATTCATGGGATAAATATGTGTGAGTTGGTATACAAAAAAAATAGTGACTCTCAATATTTCTGATGCTGAGTAAATATTTATGACTCAAGCTATAACACAATTAGTTTGGATAAAGACACTACTGTAATATTTGATGGTTGATGTGAATTTTCACCATGTATTTGGTTTTTATAATAAAATCTGTATAAATATTTGTAACATTTAAGTGAAATATTATTAATCTAATCAGATTGATATTAAACATCACTTCATCAAGAGCATGTGGAATGAAATGAACTAAAGCAGAAGTTTGTTCCCACAATGAAGCAATTCGAAGATCTATTTACTAAAATAATTTCCACAGGAAACATTTAAGAAAATTATGTTGATGATGGGTGTAAAAACACACTCTATTCAATTCTATATTATATGATATATGTACCCTTTCTCATCTATCATTTGGATGTTGTTTCCATAGAGGTATAAAATACATAACATATATCTTTCAGTTTATATGTGGTGTACCTTATAAATAAGGGAATATATTTAGAGGGAGTTTTTAAAAGTTGAAAGTTTTGAAGTTAACATGAGTGAAATATTTTAATATTTTTTTTGTGTGGATTCAATGATTTGTTTTGTATAGGTTAAAGTCTACTTCGATGATGAATTCTAGAGTGAAAGAAGCCATTAAAAAATTTTCTTAGTCACTACTTTATAGATATCATGATATTGTTGCTTAATGATTCTTATTTCTTACATCGAGTTCTCTCATGTAGTATTGGAATTTTTAGATAGTGATCTATTTCTTGAGTTTTAACGTTTCACAAATTTACATTCCTTGGTTGACAACAAAATCCACTGGGGGAGATGTTGAGACTAAGAAACTTCAAGGTTTTGCTGATGTAAGATGAATATGGTTATATTTAAAGAATGATTTCTTTAAGTGTATTACTTTTTTAACTCTCATAAATCACTTTAGTTTGTTGATATTTCTTTATGATGTTCTGAATAGAGTTTTGGTTGATACAAGGAGTCCAACAGACTGAGTACAAGGGATTGAGTCCAAAAGATTGAGGGTGAAACCAAATGTTCTAACAATATCATCGAACTGAGATGTTCCTAAAAAAATCAGGTGATGATTATATATTTTTTATTGTAAAAAATATCATGATAATTCTATGTAATTCATGATTATAGATAATATTTTTCAAATGAAAAATTTAGTAGAACTTGTTGGAACTATGGTCCTAAAACAAAGAAAAGGTTTGTTGATGTTTTTTCAGATGAAGAGGCAAACGAAGTGTATCAGATGGACTTATACAAAGATCAAGATGTGAAGTAAAGAAGTATCAAACATAGATCTAGGAGAAAATTCATCAGATATAAACCACTATATGAACTTTTACAAAGTCATCTGAAATATTTCCCGAGAGATACTTTTACAAATTCATCAGATATAGTCCAATAGATGAAATTTTGAAAATTCATCTAACATTAAATTTGTTATAAAATATTAAGAGGAATTAGAGTTCAATGTATGTCATTAGATAGAGTTACTCAAACAGATCTGAGAACCAGGAACATGAAAATCATACTGGATGGAAAATTATAAAGTTTAATGAATGGATTATTTTTCATTATGTTTTAACGATTGATTTTCTTTGAAACTCAGATATTTTTTTCAAAGAAATTAAATGTGATGATTTTGAGCTAGATGTTTAACACTAAAATAATCACAAAAGAAGGATTATAATTCTATCAAATATTTATGTAATGTTTGATGAATGTTGTTTCCAATATTTAAGGAAGTCTTTATGAATATTGATGACTCCCATGAACCCATAGGTTTGAATACAACAAACTAATCAAAGTTTGACAGAGGTGTTCAATGTTTGAGTTGGAACATTAAACATGAAGTTAAAAATAATCCATATGTTTTTAGAGAAATGGTGAATATATAAAGGGGATATAGTACATCAAGAAAAGTCTGGCCTATATAGATGATTCTAGGAGAACTGTAGAAGAAGTGAAGTTCCATGTTACTGGATAGAGTTTTACAATAAATTGGAATCATATGAACAATGAGATGAAGTGATCAAATAAACTGAGGTGATCAAGTTAACATGGACTGAATATACTAGACCATGTATATCAAACTGAGGGTATACAATGGATAAGTTATCATAAAGAAAGTTTTCTCCAAATGTCATGGATGAAGTTCCTTCTAACTACTATGTAGAAAATCATAGTGGAATAAGAACTTGTAGTAAATAAGGTGTGCATAAATCATTATAGTTACAGCATAAAAATCTTGCTGGTAAAAGTTTCTTTATTGTTGAAAATATTCTTCTATCATATTATCTATGCGAGTAACACATGCACTATCAATTGAATAGAGTTATTTTCAAGTTACTGATATCCCCTACTTTCTATAACTACTAAAGTATTATTTTCTAGTGGATATGTGTTTTTTATTATTTTAGAACCATGTTAATAAATAACTACTATTATTGAGTAGTGAAGCTTATAATTTTTTTGTTCTTTTGGGTGTTCTTGTTTTTTTTCTAGTGAAGTCAATTCTCACTAACCATTGGTGAAGGATGTTCTTAAATAAAGAACATATAAAAATAATTGATCACTAATTCAACCCCTCTTAGTGATCACATAGATCTTGACTGGTCCTTTCATATTCAACATTTTAATTTCATAGTATGTGAATATTTTATGTCACCATGGTTTTTGAATATTGATTTAGATTTTATTCAATGTTATGTGTTTTATTTTCATTGTCATCAATTTTTTACTAAAATTTCAATGATATGTTGTATGATTATGTTATCATACATATTTATCACTTCATATTATTTTATGACCTTCATTAATTAATCATGATATTTTTCATGATCATATCTCTCATTTTTTTTTCCATATAGTGATATAATATTATATATATCATTGATAATGTTTTAGTAATTCATATTAGATAGGGATATTTTTATATTGGAATAATTTATGTATATTTTTTGATGATGAATTGGATGTCAAATTGGGTGATAAGAAAAAAAACAAGTATAGTCTCAAATGATAAAAAAGAATCAAATTTTGGAGGTGGTCTTAAAAATTGATAATATATTTATAATAAGGTAAAATTATTAATGTTGTTTTTTGTTATCTATGATTATGTGATAGTATATGGGTAAATTACTTATTTTCATCTCTAAATCTAGACATTAAAACCATTGGGTGATTCAGTTTGTATCATATTAGGTATTAGTAATTTATTGTTATACGATTAAAAAGAAGAAATGTATAAAACCTAATGAAATATAGGTTGATAAAAAAATAAATTGGGTAAACTAATAGTTTAATAATTGAGATAATAGTGTTATATTTTTTATCAAGGGTGACATAGGTTATGAAAAGTTAGTTTAATGTTTTTCATATGATTTATTGATTCTATTTAACAAAATATTATCACTTCATGTAATAATATCTGTGGTTTTATTTAATTGATGGAAATGTTATAATTTTAAAAAATAACTAACATGATGTTGAAATATACAGTTTTCCTTATTATCAATGAAATGAATATTGTTATATAGTGTAAATTATAATTAATCTTCTTACATAAATATCTTAGTTTATTAAAACTGACATCAATCATTCCATGATCCAAAACACACCAATAAAAAAGTAACATGATGTAAAATAATTCATAGAATAATAACCACCATCCATTAGTGGATCCTCTATTCAATTAAATGTTTAAAAATGATTCTAATAGAGATAAAATATATATTTTCTGCCTCAAGAATACAAAATTCAAACAGGTCATCTTACATTTTGAATACGATTTTGATATATTGTGTTAACCGATCTAGAAATTAAATTATTATATATTTTTTTATCATTGAAAACACCTTGTGATATTGTTATTATATCTAATTTATGTAACTCCTCAAAATTTACTAGAAGAAATTTCTTATAAATATTGTCACTCTCCTTTTTCTATAGTAATATAAAACTATTGGATTGTTTTGATTATATCATCATATATCAAATATATATTTTTAATAAAAATAATTTAAATAGATTAAAAATTAATTGATAATGGAAGGTCATGGAAAAGTTAAAAGAAGATCCAATGTCCTACCTAAACTAAATGATATAACATGTAATAATCTATGTTATGATCATCGATGTAAAAAATTATTATAATAATTTAAAAATAATTGTGGGATAATATTGTATATTTCGATAATAAAAATTATGAAATTGATCAAATGAGTATGGAATATTTTTAGGAAACATATTTCATATACTCTCTATCATAAAACTGTGAAAAAATTTATTTTTATGTCAATAGTTATGAAATGTATATAAATCAATATGGAAAGAACATTAAAATATATTCATGGTTACTATAGGAAACAATAACTAAATGCATGATTCCTATTACCTACTAATTAATCATACAAGTCATAAATATCAGATAATAAAACAAATAAAAAATCCTTAGATCTGGAAGTCTCTCATATGGCCGAAAATGGTCAATTTCATGACCTCAAGAGTGCCTCCCCATACACGAAAGTCTACCGACTAGCATAGGGGGCGTAAAATGTATAGTGGGGAGACTACAACACCTAGTATTAAGTGTCATAGAAGTAGAAAATAATCCATATAGATGAAATAAATCAATGTACATACATAGCAAGAAATTACATCAAGATCCAAATGAATAATCCAATGAATAAAAAAAGAATAATGTAAGGATGTGTTGGAATGTAACTAAAGTTCATGTTAAAAATAATAAAATTAAAATACTAAAGGACACAAATAAATACTCAAAAGTCTCAGGTCCTGAACCCCATGTCAGTCCCATATCCATACTCCATCCCATCCAACAAGAAACAATCCACATCAAGGTCTTTTTCCCTTGTCCAAACTTGCATCCATGTAATCTTCTCAGGTACCTAATAGTGGCCCAAATAGGGTGTGAGTATAACTCAATAGGTCGACACCACCATTTCTAAAATAACTAGTTCGATAATATGTGTCTAAAATAATGTAGTAAACATGTGTATTAATTAATTCAACAATTAATATAATAAAAGAAAACAACCTACTTTGGTTCTATGCTGAAATATATCTGAGTTTGTCTTATAGCCATGCCAGTCACAACCATATAACCATGGTAAATTAACGTGATTTGACACCACACCTTAATATCTCATATCATTTCTTATGACCATGCCAACCATCTCCATTTAACTATGGTATATTCATAACAAGCTAGGCCAAATCCATATAATCCTTACAACACCTGGATCAAAGCCCTATAAGCATTACAACATGGGATTGGGAAAATCCTACTCTCTATAAGCATTATAGAATGTGACTAGGCTAAGCCCACTAAATATTAGCATTACATGATATATGTGTGAATATTCTAGGTCTAAGACTAATATATAATCATTTAATCATGGAACAAAAGTCCTATCATACAACATGGACATAACAATATCAAATCATAAATCTCAATGTTTAATTATGTAAATTGCCATTTATCTTTCATATACCACATTCAATTAAATCACATTTGATTAATAGTCATAACAATAAGAAATAATCAGAAATATAGGGATTCTATATCAAATAATCACCTAAGGTCTCATGTGTTGTCAAACACACTTTAAGCCATTACTCAATTCAATTATGTTCACGGTTTTCTCACCCAACATGTATCCATAAGCTAGGTCAGAATCCCATTGAAACCAAGGTAATTCTAGGATTGGTCCCAATCATTATTCAATTTATTTTTTCACATGGTATACTGGCGCAACCACAATATTACATAAACATGAAAATTATCAAACCATAGGGTTAAGATTTATACCACCTACCTTTATTTGATGGTCCAAAAATTATTCTGATAGAAAACACATGAGAGGAAGAAGGTTCAGATGATCTCCAAGAGAATCATAGATCTAAAAATGAACAAGATCAAGACCAAAAACACACACGTTCACAGCATTTCACCCAAACTTTTGGAGAACCAAGAATGAGAAGGGAGAAAAATTACCAAAACCACTTAGCAGGGATCAAAGGCATTATCGGGACATCTAAAAGGGAGGTTGGAACTCCAAATTATCATAAAAGATTCCCTATGTTGGATAGAAGAAGTCATTAGTGAGTTGAAATAAAAAATAAACCAGATGATATACTTTAAAACAATATGTTGGGGAATTACATGGTTTGTAATTAGTTACATGTCGTGTAATAATTTTTAATGGGATACACCAAAAAACCAATCACTGTTGATTTATTTTATTAAATAACCTAAACATTACATGATGTGTGACATCTTTACACAACATGTAAGAATTTTGCAGATTGGTTTTCAGCCCATTTTCCATTTAAATAACACAAACCCCATTTAACGATTATTAAAATACTAGGAACCCCTGAAAAAATTAACCCATTTATACGCAGACTCCATTTATTCAGATAAAAATACTTCTTTGGAATTTATATCATTTTCCCTAACAAATAACTCCATGTGGATTCTCTCTGTATTTTTTCATGTTTGGTTTAAAGACAAAGAAAAACATACCTAAAATAAAAGTTAACAAAAAATTCATAGAGATACATACATAAAAAATACAGGATCATACAACCTCTCCACTATATAACATATTGTCTCGAAGCTACTCCAAGCGTCATTGTGAGGTCTTAGTGAAAAAGTCCTACCACTATGTTCACATATCAAACTCCCTCTCCCAGGTCTCCTCATGAACTCTCCCATGATTTCACTTTACTCAAACCAACGATATTGTCCTAGCTCAAGGTTATTTCTTACTATGATCCATAACCCGTATCTGATACTCCTCAAAGGATGCATTGACACAAATATCGAAATCTGCTATGTGTATCACATAAGATGCTTTGGATGATATCTCTATAGATATGAAACATGAAAAAAATCATGTATGGAACTATAGGGGTGTGAAAGGGCTAAATGGTACACCATTGGACCAAACCTTTCCTATATTTAAAATGACTCAAAAAACCTGGGCACTATATTTTCTTTTTTCCAAATACAGCATTGTCGCATCAGAGAAGAGACCCAAAGGAAAAAATGATGACCAACCTCAAATTCTAGAGGCCATATTTGATGGTTAGAATGTGATTTATTCCTTCTTTAAACAGTTTCCAACTACTACCTGATCAACTAAACCTACTCAGATATATCCTACAATATAATAGGCCCAACAAGTACTAACTCACATACCTCAATCAGACAAAGAGTTGAATGGCAAGGCCTACCATACAATGATTTCAAAGATTATACTGGGTTTGATTCCTATAAGATATTATTATAGGTAAACTCTATGAGTTCCATATGTATCTCCCATAAACCACCAAAATCTAAAACAAAGGCTTATAACATATACTATAGAAATTTAATAGTTCACTCATATTGACCTTCAGTCTATGGAAGATAGATTGTGCTCAAAATAACCCTTGATCCAAAATAATTTTGAAGAACCTACATGAAACATGATGTGAAGTGAGGATATCTATTTGAAATGATATTCCTCAGAACACCATGCAACCAAACTACCTAAATTATTTAAACAATACCTAGATCATTAATTATGAAGGTTTCCATGACAGGTAATAAGTGAGATACATTAGTCAGTTGATCCACAATAACCAATAAAATTTCATTCTAATTGGTTATACTAGGTAATAAAAAAAATCCATTATGACATTATACCATTTCCACTCAAGAATGGGAAAAGGTTACACAATCCTAGATGACATCTTATGATCATTTTCACCTGCATACAAGTGAAATATCTAGCCATCAATCCTTCAAACTCCTTCTTCATCCCTGACCACCAGTAAAATAGATGGATATCACAATACATCTTTGTTAAACTGGGATGCACTGCCCATCGAGAAGCATGAAAATACCTCGTAATCTCCTCACATAAACCCATAGGAACCCATACTCAGCTAAGAAAAATAAGAGGATTACTGTTGTCAAGATACCATCTTAATGGTGTCTTCGCACTATATAATTTGTCTCTCAAAACTAATCGCTTTGGATAAGAAAACTTCCAAGTATTAATCTGGTCCAAAAGTATAGGTATAAAAGATGATAAAGTCAGAGCTACCCATCTCTAACACTCTTAAACATCAAGATGCATGTCTTCAAAGAGGGACATTACCCACCACTCACAAGAAGCCAGTCATACTGCATCTATCTAGGTATTTTTGGCTCAAGGTGTCATCAATGACATTTCCCTTTCCTAGTGTATAATCCCATTCAATGTTGAATGATTGTAAATAATCAACCCAAACCCTCTATCGAAGGCTTAGGTCTCACTGAGAAAATATGTACATGAGGCTCTTTTGGTCCATGTATACCACAAACCTCTCACCCATGAGATAGTGTCTCCAAAATATAAGGTAGTGTACCACTACTACTAACTATTTGTTATGAGTATGATTTTTCCTCTGATGCAGTCTCAGTTTCCTAGATCCATAAGCATCCACTTGATCCTCCTACATTATAACTACTTTGAGTTAAAATTTGGAAGTGTCATATTACATTTTATATTCATTACCCAACATAGGTAGGTGAGGATAGGTGTTGACGTCAACCTTAATTTTAGCTTAGGAAGACCTCTTTCAAAATTATCATACCAAAAAAACATCACCCCTTTTTTGGTCATCTGAGACATCAATGCTTTTAAACAAGAGAAATCCTAGATAGAGCACTGATAATAACCTTCTAAACCCCAAAATATAAGAATCTAAAAGAAATCATTAGGATGTTTCCAAGATATGATGATTTTGAATTCATTTAGGTCAACTAAAACTCATACCGTGGAGATGGAATGGCCCAGGAAGTTCATTTTATTAATCCAAAAACTACATTTGGTTAGTTTAGCATAAAGCTGGTGCTCTCTCAATGAACTCATAAATATGTCATGTTTTTTGTCATGATCATCTTCTATTTGGAAGTACACTAAGATATCATTGAATAACCCCCCCACAAACTTTTCCAAAAAATGATAAAATGTCTTATTCATTAAGGCCAGGAATAATGTTGGTGCATTAGTCAACTAGAACAACATCACTATGAATTCATACAATATGTATATTCTCTTAAAAGTACTCCAATGTATGTTTGATGGTCACAATCTCAACTGATGATACCCTGATCTGAATTCAATATTTGGAGAATATCTTAACACCGCTCAATTGATTGAAAAGATCATCAATGCATAGAAGAGGATAATGGTTCTTGACCATCATCTGATTCAACCTATGATAATCCACATATAAGTGCAAATACCTATAATAATTCTTGGTCAAGAGAACTGGAGAACCCCAAGGAGATGTACTAGAACATATGAAACATTTAGATACAAGATATTCAAACTAATATTTCTATTCCTGGAGATATGATTGTCCCATTATATAAGATGGGATATAAATGGGATCTACTCAAAGTACCAAATCAATCGTGAAATTTATCTCTCACTCATGTGGTACGTCATATAACACGTTTGAAAAGCCATCCTAAAAATGGTCTACCAATAGAAGAAAATAATCCATCTACATTCAACCATCATCTAGAGTAAGACTGAATATTAGTTCCATGAGGCAATCTAACCAACACTGAATTAGTCCAGCATGCCCATCCTAAAGATCATACTCACCTTGGTAAAAATAACTGCCTCCTTCTGGATATCAAAAAGGTAACTCTCCTCATGTAACTACCAATGTGATTCTGGAATAGAACAAACCAATACATACCAAGAATCAAATTGAAGCCTGTCATTTTCAGTATTAATAGTCCCTGAAATAAATAGTAAACACCAATATCTAGAGAACACGACTTGCAATGTTTGAGATTCCCTGACCGCACTACCAATGGTGTGTCAATTGAAAAAGTACCATCCAATATTTTCACATCCATTCCCTAACAAATTACAAAAAGTGCAAATAGAAAATAATAAATTTTCCCTGTATCAATCAAAACACAAGATCATGCAGATGATACAAGATTCAGACCTCTAAAAACAGAAGATATGACATCCTTGATAGCTGTAGTAGTCTACATAATGTGAAACTTACTTTTCCCTCTTCCTCTAGCTCCATTATAACCACCCTGAACTATTTCCCATGACTGGTACTATTGATCATGAATTAGGATACCACATTCCTTTGCTCAACTAGAACAGCTAGTGGAAGTCCAGCTACGAGCCTAATGAGGGGTAACAAGACCGCTTCCCGACTCAGGTTCCTATCATGATCCCCTGCCCAAAGACATATATGGAAATTCTAAACATAACCTCAGAAGATAACCTAGTCTTCCATAGATACGACACTCTACTGTAGGAACCTGTGGCCAAACATTCCACACTGATAGAACTGGAACTGAACAGGGTCCTGAGATGGATTTCCACTACCTATATTTCTCTTCCCATTGCATCCCTAGTGGAAAGTATACTAGTGAAACTTATTTCCACTTGAAGAAGAGCTCCCAATTTTCCCTACAGAAATAGCATGTCCACTACTTTAGGACTCTCTCAGATTCTCTCCCATGATGAGTTCTTGGTTCATCACATCCTCAAAGTTACTGAAGAGAAATACATTTACCTATGACTTGATCTCATATCAAATACCATTCGAAAAATGTCTCACCATGGAGATCTCATCTATTTCCAAAGATGGAATAAATAACTGTTGGTCAGGGAAATGTCTAGCATAGTCCATCATTGACATTCCCTCCTACGTCACTTGCATGAACTCATGATATTTTTCATCCCTTAATATATTAGGATAGAAATGGCTCAGTAACTTCATCTTGATATCCTTCCAAGATAGCTCATCTTATTTCCAAACTTCCACCAGAATATCCCACCAACACATGGTAGGTCTATGGAGCATATATTTTGTAATATTTAACCTCCTATCCATAGGTTTCTTGAGATACATTAAGACCATCTAGACTGAATCAATCTAGAACTTAGTTTCCTAGGTTCCTCCTTCCCCATTAAACATTGGAGGTTTCTCCAACCAAAACATGATTATTAGATCATACATCGAAGTAATGGTATGAAAATTCTCCTTTTCTATGGATAACATGAGCCTTAGGAAGATATCATGAAGCTGAACATCCATCATATCCTTAAGAACTATAGGAATCTCCAGTTTAGCTATGATATGAGCGTACTGATTTCCAATCTTAGAATTCTCAAATCTAAGATGATGAGTAAGTATTCTTCTCTATAATACAAATGCAAACCCTAGAGAACTGACTAGAAATAAGTTCAACCTCAACAAGAGACTAAAATAGAGTACCACTGACACCTAGTCTCCCTAAACAAGGATTACATGTGTTTTAGCATGACATGTCAACCCATTTTATTTATCCAGTGAAACAGATGTCTCATATAAAAGTTTAAAAGAAAACTATATATCAAATTCAAGAGTATATATGATTCTATAATGAATAATTCATGAAAATATATCACTATGTGCCTATTATAATGCATGTTTTCAAATCTCAAGCCATACTGATCCACGAGTGAAATCCTTAAGATATAGTAACATTATAAAAAATAACCTCACACGGTAAGTGCATCACCCAAGGTGAAATAAAATCAACTATAATTACAAATTTCAATAGAAATCCCATCCCAGGGAACTTGTATTCCCCCACTCACTCGTACAAGGGATATCTACTCCCATACACAAGCTCGTTTCCATGTCTCAACACATTCTAGTATCCTTTCTCCCTTTCCCCAAACATTAAAGTAGAATAAAAGAAAACCTTCTCCCTTTTAAACTGCTTTATAACATACCCCGACCTAGTACTCTCTCATATGTCCAAAAAGGGTTAGATACAAGACCACAATCACTCCTCCCCATATAAAAGAGGCTGATGACTAGCAGTGAGGGTTTTAAATGTATAGTGGGGAGATTATACCCCCGGGTATGATTTTTTAAAATAGTAGAAAGTAAACCATATAGTAAAAAGAAATCTATGTATGGACATAGTAGAAACAAATAAGAGCCAACTAAATAATCAAATGAATAATACAGAATAGTGTGATTACATGCTAGAATGTAACTAAATTTCATGTTATAAACAATAAAAATAAAACAGTAGAAGACACAAATGTAGCCTCAAAATTCCTGAATCCTGAACCCCATGTTAGTCCCATCTCCAAACTCCAACCCATCCTGCAAGAAACAATCAACAACAAGGTCCTTTGCCCTTATCCAAACCTGCATCCATGTAATCATCTTAGGTACCAAATTAAAACCCCAATATGGTTTGAGTATAACATAGTAGGACAACACCACCATGTCTAAGCTCAATAGTTTGATAATAATTGTACCCAATAAAATGAAAAAATGTATATTAATTAATTCAAAAATTAATAAAATACATGAAAATCATGCTTTCGGCTCCTTTCCAAAATATCTCTAATCATGTCATACCACTAAAAGAAATTATTTATTTGTGATGGGTTATTTCATACGGGGTCTCATGGAAATGTTAATTTATGATGGACTCCCTTCATAAATGACCCGTGGTAGAAAACCACAACAAAAATATTGTTTTTTGCGACAGACCATTGCAAAAAAATCATATTTGGGATAAAAACATTACCGATCGCAAATTGCTAACCTGAGATATTTAAAAAATATTTCTTTTCAAATTAAATAATAATAATAAAATAATAATAAAATAAATAATAATATTACTAAAATAATAATATTAATACTAATAATACTAATAATATAAATCACAATAATAATAACATTACTAATTATTACTAATTATTAAAAATTATTACTAATTATTACTAATTATCACTAATTATTACTAATTTTTACTAATCATTACTAATCATTACTAATTATTACTAATTATTTTTAATTATTCCTAATAATTTCTAAATATTCCTAATTATTTAATATTATTCCTAATTATTTAAATTGTTCCTAATTATAAATAATTATTCATAATTATTCATAATTATTCCTAATTATTACTAATTATTTGTTATTATTACTAATTATTCCTAATAATTCTTAACTATTACTAATTATTTCTAATTATTACTAATTATTCTAAATTATTCTAAATTATTCCCAATTAATCATAATTATTCCTAATTATTACTAATTATTACTAATTATTACTAATTAATAGTAATTATTTCTATTTGTTACAATTTATTACAATTTATTACTATGAATTATCCTATTTATTACTAATTATTACAAATTATTACTATTTATTAATATTTATTACTAATTATTTCAAATTTTTACTAATTATTAACTAATCATTACATATTATTATGAATTATAACGTATTATTTAAAATTATTACTAACTATTACTAATTATTACAAATTATTCCAATTTATTAGTAATTATTACTATTTATTCTTATTTATTACTAATTATTAACTAATTATTAGTAATCATTACAAATTATTAATAATTATAATTAATTATTACAAATTATTAAAAATTATTACAAATTATTCAAATTTATTTCTAATTTTTACTAATTATACAGATTTATTACTAATTATGACTAATTATTACAATTTATTACAATTTATTACTAATTACTGCTAATTATTACTTATTCCTGCTAATTATTTCTCATTATTATTAATTTCTAATAATTACCACTAATTATTACTAATTATTTCTAATTACCACTAATTATTACTAATTATTAAATAATTATCACTAATTATTACTAATTATTGCTAATTATTACTAATTATCACTAATTACTTCAAATTATGACTATTTATTAATAATTATTAGTGATTTTTGTAATTAATACTAATGACTACCAAATAATAATAATAAATATTATAACTATTAAATAATACCAAATAATACTAATCACATGTAATTATTTGTAATCATCAATAATGAAAAATAAAACAATCTTATTCTAATGTAGTTTAATTATAGCTAATTAACAATAATTAAAACTAATATAAAATAAAATTAATTAACTAAAAAATAAAAAAAAGATAAATACCTTAAAACTAATTCCTTCATCGGATGTAAGACTTGAATATTGATTTGATGTAGAATCTTAAACATTGAACAAATTTGATTGGGAAAATGAAAGTAGAGGGGGAGAGAGGGGTAGAGAAATGAGTGGAATGGGAAAATAGGATGGTGGTATATATAGCTTAGAACATTTCTCAAATATCAACCCTGTTATTAATTAGGAGTGATGGTTAAAAAATATTTGCAACATGACCTGCCACAAATACCCACCTGGCGACAAACTATTTGTGATGGGAGATAAAACCCATTACAAATACTAAAAAATGCCACCGGGTATTTGCGATAGGACCCCTTCCCATCACAAATATCCCATCACAAATATTCTACTTTTTCTATAGTGTACAACCATGCCAAACATGACCATATAACCACGGTAAATCAACCTACTTCAACACCCTTCCAAAATATCTCGGAGCACGTCTTTCAACCATGCCAACCCCCACCATATAACCATGGTATAGTCACAACAATCTAGGTCATAACACTAGAAGAATTACATCAACCAGGTCTAATCCATATAATAATTACAGTATGGGATAGGGAAAAGCCTTCATTCTATAAGAATTATAACATGAGACTAGGTCGAGACCACTCAATATCAGCATTACAACTTTCAAGTGAACATGTTCTAGGGCCAAACGCGATATATAAGCATTTTAGCATGAAACACAAGTCTTGTCATACATCATGGATATCAAAATATCACATCATAAATCCCAATGGTTAATTATGTGAATTACCATTTATCTATCATATACAAGTTTCAATTAAATCACAATTGATTAACAGTCATAACAATAAGTAATAATCCAAAACATAGGGATTCTATATCAAAAAATCACATAAGGCCTCATATCATTCTAAACACACTTTAAACCATTATCCAATTAAATTATGTTCGTGATTTTCTCACCCAACAGGTAGCCATTGGCCACGTTAGAAGCCAATTGAAACCAAGAGACATCAAGGAATGATCCCATTCATTATTTAATTGATTTTGGGCACACACTATGTTGGATCAATCACAATATTTCCTAAACATGGAAATTATCAAACCATAGGGTTAATATTTAGACCCCCTACCTTTATTTGATGATCCAAAAAATCTTTTGATAGAAAACACCCCTGAAGGTGCGGATGATCACCAAGAGAATACTAGCTCAAAAATGATCAAGATCAAGAACAACAACACCCAATGTCAAAGGATTTCACTATAATAGTTGGAGAACTAAGGAAGATAGGGGAGAAACAGACCAAAACCACATACGAGGGACCAAAGGAATTATCGGGATGTCTGTAAGGCAGGTTGGCACTCTAAATTCTCTTGGAAGATGCCCTAAGGTAGATAGAAGAAGGCTGTAATGAGTTGAAATGAGATATCAATTGGACAACAAAATTTAAAAGAAAAGTTCTGGCAATTACACATCATATAACATAGTTACACATTGTCTAATTATTTTTAATGGGGTTCACAAAAACACTCGTCACCTCATATTTATTTTATTGAAAAACATTAGCATTACATGATGTGTAATCCATTTAAACAGTGTGTAAATGTTCTAAAAATGATTTTCTATACCATTTTCCATTTAAACAACTCAAACCCCCTTTAAAGCTTCTCAACTTATCAAGAACCCCTGAAAAACTTAACCCATTTATAATCAGACTCCATTAACTCAGATAAACATACTTATCTAGTCTTTTGGTCATTTTCCACAATAAATATCTCCACATAGATCCTATCTGGTTTTCCCAAAGTTTGGTTTAAATACAAGGAAAATCATACAAAAAAATTAATGAAAAACTCAGAGAGATACATACCCGTGAAAATAAGGTATCATACATAAACCTTTCTTTATGCACATTATATGGAAAAAGTCATGATTATTGGACTAATATTGAGTACTTAGTGAAACATATATATAAATAAATCGCTATATTAATGATATCATCACTTATTGTCATTGGTAAAAGAAATTAAAATATTATATATGTAATTATTTTTAGGTTGAATGTAACAGTATATATTTTTTTATAAATTTTCAATCTCAATAAATGAAATTGATTTTACATAAAATATATTTAATATAACTACGGTAAAACATAAATTCCTTAAAGTAAAAAAGGAATTGTATATTAAATTATTAATAAAAAATCATACTTTATAAATAGTGGATTGATACAAACTATAAGATTAATAAAACTATAGTTTTATAATAAACACTTGTTAATAAAATAATTTTTTCATGGAAATATTATTCCTTATGGTCTCCCAAGAAATTCATATGATCATGTTAACGAAATATATCTCATTTATATATGGAAATATGCAATTAACTTTAATAAAAATAATAATATTTAAATCACATGAAAAATAATTATGGAATAATCTAAAAATTTGTAAAAGAATATGTAGATTATATTGAATGTTTCTGAATAAAAAATTGTAAAAAAGAAATATAAATAGATTATTTGATGTTGTTGTTAATATTTTTTTCCAAATTAATGCATATTTTTTTATGATAATAATTTTCTAGAAATTTTATTATAAATAGAAAATAACATTTCCATGTAAACTGTTAGATAGTAATTTAGATGAAAAAAATTAAAATAATTGATAACTCATGACATGTTGAAGTATCATTTTGAATTTATTTTAAGACATGAATTTTTTTATGATTATAGAAATTATATAATTAAAATAAGATAATTATAACATGTTATATATAATTAATATTTCATGATTTTGGGATCTAATAATGTTTTGAGTATTTGTATCACTTGAGTTTTTATGATATTCTTGATGACACCTCTTGAAATTTATTTGATAGTGTGATATCTAATTTTTTATGTATTTGGGTCATTGTTTAGTGTGGTTTAATTATGTAAAATCGATATACAACATAAGTCTAGTAATATTGAGTAATTAATCAACAAGGATTATAATTTATTTACCGATTTACTTAAGATTTCACAAACATGGAAATAATTATTTAAACATGTTTTTTTATTAATATCTATTATTATCCACATCCAATATGTATCTTGATACATTAAACCTATTCATAATAAACCGGTATATTCAAGATGATAATTAAAATGGTTTTTTCTCTAAATATAAATTCACAAGGTTGAGAAACGTTTTGATCAAATATTAAATCTTGGAATGACTTTATTTTAGGTCCTTCGATTCCCCTTAGAATAGTGTTCTAGAAATACCTATATTTAATTATGTGAATGATCTAAAATATTATAGAATTATTTTTAATTCTTTGGTTGTGAACTTAGAATAGTTTGGATCATTGATAAGAAATTGCTTGGGAACCCAAGGCTGTAGTGATGGTTGATTCCTAGGATTGTGGGATGGTTTATGATACGTAGAATATAGTTGGGGATGACACCATGGTGTTTGAGATATGTTAAGTGTGGGGATTTCTCATCAATATACTCTTCCTTGATGCATTAAAATGGTTGGTTGAATGTGTTATATATGATGGGTTTCCAACTTCTTGACACATCATAACTATATGAATGCCAAGTACATCACTATTTCATTAGTTTATGATGAGTCCTAGAGTAAATAGAATTTATTAAATGTAAATTAATTAATAAATTAATGGGGATGGTAAACGTTGAGTATAGTTTATGATGACATAATTGAGAATATAAGTAGGATAATTATGTTTCTAATGAAACATCGTTTAAAAAAAATAAGTTTTGAATCTTGGAAATAAATACATATTGATATTAATTTTCTTAATGGAAGATGAATAGTAAATGACGGACCTTGATTCTGGTGCATGTTTAAAATTTAGATTGTAAAAGTTTTAGGTGGGTTTCTAGTGAGATAATAGTATCAAAATATTCTAAGTCTAGGGAGCTACCCTTAGTGTTGTTGAGTCTGACATCTATTGGGAAATTGAAACCCAATGGTTTGGGTGTTTGGGGGTGGGGTGTATTTTTATAACATTTAATATGGAAGGGGAACAAATGGTTGACTTATCCCCATACCATGCACTCCATTAGGCTATAGGTTACATGAAATCATATCCTAGGCTATAATGGCTTATTGTCTTACCCTTCTAATGATGTATCTCAGCTTTATTGTAAATTTATGTGTTGGATATAATGACTTGAAGTATAGAACTTACTTCTTTCGTGTTTTTTTGATATGGATTCCCATGGGTGTACCTGAATGGGTTGTGCTGGGTTGATGTATAATGCATATGCATGGGCTATAGTGGCTTCTTGACATATAGTTGTTAAAAATGAGATTATGATGATTAAGTTGTGTATGGATACATATGAAATAGAATGGTTTTGATATGATTACACAAGATATATGATTAATTATTGAAGGGTTTATTATATAAAATTTGCCACTATGGGATTAGAGTGAAAAACTAGGTGGGAAGTGGAAGTAGGGTAGCTACACACACACACACATATATATATATATACATATGTGATTTTCATATATAATAATTTTTTTTATACATACTTGGTGAGCAGGACATGGTGAGAATGAGAAAATATCTTTATATATTTATGGGAATATTTATATTTACTCTTTTATCCACTGGTATGTAGTATCCTTCTTTCAATATTTATATGATAGGTTTCTCAGAGGATCCTACGAAGTGTACATGTTATGCTCACCCTACATATCAATATTTTTATAAGGTCCAATTGTGTTGGTTTTTGATGTAATTGGGGATTACTAGATTGAGTATTTATTTTAGAGTTATGGGGGATTCATGTTTCTTTTGAGGTTTATTTTGGGTATAATTTAGTTTCTTCAAATATTATATGACATTACATGTATTGGGATTTATTATTTAATTTTTCATGTAATTAGTTCATGGTTACCATATTATCTCTTATTACATAAATTAATATTGTGGGAAATTACTCCCTTGTGAGTGATTTATATGTCCTTGGTGATAGTCTCAAACCTGTGGCCTATTAGTGGTAGGTTTCAGGGTTCATTATCTCCAATTCTTGAGTGTTTTTTATGGTAATATATTTTATTTCAAGAAATTTCTACTGATAGCTTTATTTTATAAGGTTTTTATTATAAAGACATTAGAAATTATGGATTTAATTTTTCTTTTTTATGATCTATCTTGATCGAAGTGATTTTAGGTTTTGGAATTGTGATAATAAAATCCCTCAATATTGGAGATAATACGTATGCAATGATATATCTTCAAAACCCTTATATTTGATGAAGTCCTTGTGTGGTCTTATTATAGATCCATTATTCAAATAGGACCATGGGGCTAGAGTTTTATATTACTTTTGATGATATTGTAGTCAAAAATAATTTTTGTTTTAAATTTATACATTTTGGTAGTTCTACCATGAAGGAACATTCATGTTAGGTGTACAAAGCCTAATATTACATCTATAAATCCCCATGCTACTTTAGATAATAGAGGATTCTCCCTTTGAATTGAAATAATTTTGGAAATTAATATCCTATTTATATTTTTAAATATTTACATCCTTCACTACAAGAATATTTACCACATTTTGGTTCTTTTTTTATTGGTTTATTTTAATTTCTTTATTATAAGTATATATATTACTTGTTTTGCATTATTTTCCACTATGACTACTCCTTTAAATCATCTTTGTGTTTAATATTTGATCATTTTTTTCAATAAATTAATTTTTTTCTATAATATAATTTAATCTAATTTGATTTTGTAACATCATATCATCATAATGGTTAATCCATATTAATATTACAAGATTTTATTTAACATTAATCCACTCCTAAACCTTGATGTACATTTACCTTCCATACATTATTTTTTGGAATTAACACTTGATATTAGAGATTTCCACTTTATTTGTTTGATACACATGACATTAGAGCATAACTAAAAATGGGTATGGAGATTTTTTTTATAATACTGACACATGGTTTAGGAGATAATATTGTTAAATATTTATCATTGATTTGTTTCATTTGAACTTATATAATTTTATTTACACTGCCATTTATAAGAGGATGAATTGTTTTTATTGATATAACCTAACATCCCATGTGGGGATTATAAAATTATATTATGATATGTCCACCAATATTTTATGGTTTATACTATGCATACTAGCATGTATGGATGAATACATTTTTTATAAACATGGGTGTTGATCATTTTCTTGTGGTGAAATGAAATTATAGAATTTCATAGAAATAATTACCAACATTTACTGATGATGAAAAGTTGTAGTATCATGAAAAATATAAATATTGGAATACCTTTATTTCCTCAATTATGTTGAATGTATACATTAAAATTTAATCATTTAGGATAGATACTAAAATATGGAACAATCTAGAGATTACTCACTTTATAACTATTAATGTTTTTGAGACCTGAAAGGCTATATTTATAGTTAATTACCTAGTTTTTAATTTTATTCTAGAAGAATCAGCATCATGGATGAATTAATTAATTACGAAAACTATTAATGGACACCATTAATTATTGATTAGGAAACTATTGATGAACATGTTGTGGAAAATGTTATTGATATTATACCAATGGAATGGTAATCAACGAGGGTTGATATAAATGACACTTTTTTTTGATGAATATATGTTTTGATGATCTAGTTAAGACATTAATTAAATAAATTAATAAACTAGTGAGTGATAAAGAAAATTGTATTAGAAAGAATACAATGGAATAAATTTCAACTTCTATTTTTAATATCTGCTTATTAGATTTTAAATTCCAGTTATATGTATAAATTTTAATAATAATTAGACATTATCAATTTGGAAGTTAGTAACTGTGAACATGATCAACTTGTGAGGTGGATGAGTAATATTTTCAGAATTAATAACTTCTATAATTATTATTTAGATAATAGAAATGATATGTAATTAATAAAATAGTCTTCATACACTAATTTTTTATAAGTGAAAAAATAAGGACATATTATGCTTGAATGTCCTTAGTTTATGAAAATCGTTGTGAAAAATCATTGAAATAGAGAGAGTGAAAGAATTTATAAGAAACTAATGATTCATTGTATCTCAATCATGATCCATCATCCAATAGAAGTAATTATTCATAGTATTATGATAGTTTTATGATCATTTTTTTGGAAAATGCTCTTTGAAATGTTCTTTTCATGACGAGGGCTGTAAGTCCTAACCAGATCATTAAATTTTATTTTAATTCTAATATTTATTTTTCACAATATAATAAAAATAGTTCCACATCAATAAAATATGAGTATGATATTCCATTATTTTATGAAATTAATAGGTATATATCTTTCCATAAAATTAATAAAAATTAATGAATGACCTAAATTTTTATAAGGAAAATATATGTGAACTGAATGATTATATTATTAATATTTCATTCTAATTTTCTTAAACATTATTCAAAACTACTGTAAATATTAAAATTTCTAACATATTGAAGGGAAAATATAAAATTATTAATTATATAAGTGAAATTAAGATATAAATTATTAAGATGGATTCCAAATTAAATATAAAAAATTTGCAATGATAACATATTGTGACTTATTCACAACCTCATTAGTATTATAGATTTATACAATAAAGGTTACTCTATGAATTTCTAGAATAATGAATGCACTATTAAAATATCAGATAGAGTGAACACTTTATCTACCAATATTTATGATCATGTTTATATAATTAACTTACAAGACCTTAGTATTTAGAAGAACTATGTTTTAGTGTAGTATAAGATTATTCGTGTGTTTGGAATATGATATTTTTTCATTGTAATGTCCATACATTAACTAATATATTTAGGAAAGGTATAGTAAGGGTTTTTCTTGAACATAAATTTTAAATTTTCCAATTTTTTCAATCCTTGCAAATTTGTAAAGATACACAAGTCATGATTAATTCTAAATTTAAAGTCTCAACATTGGATTCCATCTAGTTATTCATATAGATCATTTTGGTCATGTAAAAACCAAATTTAATATATAAAAAACATTATTTATTCCATAGTTGATGATTATAGTAGGTATATTTGGATTTATATTATATGACATAAATTAAAAGAACTATATATTTTTAATTGTTTAATTTCTCATGTTAAATACAAGAAAATCACACATAGTAAATTTTTAGAGTGATCAGCGTATTTTTTTTTGTAAACTATGGTTTTGAAACTTCTATAGTCAAAAAAGAAAAACATACAAATTTTTAGTATCAAGAAATAAACAATAGAATAAAGTAGTTTAATGAGGGAATCAAACCATTCAATAAAATACCCAAATAATACTATGTGAATATTTGATAGATATTTGTTAATGGGTGGAAACCAATACTATAATCCATTACACTATAATTAATGATGAATTTCATTTATTAAAAAACTAATTTTGAATTTTGGATAATAATAAAACCAAAACATAGTAATATCTAATTTTTTGATGGAATGTTTTTATTGTAAATACTAAAAAAAACAATCATAAATTTGATAAAAAGTTGATGAAGTAATATTTCATGGTTATTTTAGTACTTTTTTTGCATAAAAAATTTCAAAAAAAACATACTATTGAAAAAATCAAACATGTGATGTTGGATGAAATTGATCGTTGTTAGGACATAAATAATTTTAATGTTACATATAATGATTTTTCTTTTTAATCCCCTATTTTCTAGTTATATGGCGATGAAACAAATCTTTTGGAAGTTTACATACTATAATAATGAATAACAAAAGAAATAATTCTAGAAGTTATAAGAAAATAAGTTAATCCCCAAATAGATATTGTTCAACATTCCTTTTTTACCTATAAACCTGATGATATTAAGTAATAATCCATTTGATAACACCATTGTTGGTGATGAATAACCAATAATAACTTGATGTTCCCTTAGAAATAAATATGAATATCATCCATTTATATCCTAATTTAAACTTAATATGGTAGTGAATACTTTAGGATATGAGAGTTGGATATTTATAATGAAATAAGAAAGAAATATATTTTAATAGAATAAGGGTTGAGTACTGGTTGAATGTGCACATAATTTTATAGTTATAGGAGTGAAATTGGTCTTATAGAATGAATATGATGAAATTTATATTACTCTTCAGAATAATGAAGGGTGAATTTCTAAGGGTTGTAACATGGATGTGGGACAAGATTATGATGTGGGATAATATGTAAATCTTGAAATATACTCTAAACCTTCACCTATGACAATCACATAGATGAGGTGTGATTTAGAAACTTTGGTACAGCCTAAATTTCTCATTATATTCACTTATTTTCTCTTACATATAAAAAGTGTGAATCCACCTATTACGATTTCACATAATCTCTAGTAAAAAATTAAATGAATTACCACCTATACCTTCCACTACAGATCAATGAATATAATTATTTAACAAACAAACAACTTGTATGCTCTGAGATCCCCACAGATTCTTCTCAATCACACCATTTTTAGGGAAAATTAATCTTAAATTTGACTCAACAATTCTCCATGTATAAAATATTATTGTGAACATACTCTGTAATTTCACTGACTCTTTGATCCCTCACATTACGAAGTCAGGTGGGTTATGTGACCTCAGACATGCCTTCCTATATTCTAGAGGTGGTCGACTAAAAGTGAGGGTGAAATAAACATAGTAGGGAAACTATACCCTCTCATATAGAGATTTAATCACAATGTAAATATTGTAAATAATCATTAGGAAAAAATATAAGAATAAAGTCCAAGATGAACAATCTAAATGATGATAAAAATAATATAATTACATGCTAATGGTATCTAAAAGATAATCTAAATTTCATACATATAAACAACTAAAAGACTCAATCAAAGACTCCAAAATCCGAGTCCCGAAACCCATGTCAATCCCATATATGATACCTAACCCATCCAAAATCCAATCAACCAATGCAAGTCCCCAGGCCCTTGTTCATACCTACATCTGTGAAATATTCCCAAGTACCAAATGGCATCCCAAACAGGGTTTGAGTACAAATCAGTAGGCTACAGACAATAATGTATAAATAATTTTAGTCTAATCATATAGTGAATGAAATAAAGTGATAAAAATTGTTATTAATTTAATAAAATGATTCAAATAAAATAAACCCACTGACCCTTGGGCTCCAAGTTGGTACCCTCAGTTATCCAAATATACTTTGGCTCTATATCAAATGCTTATATAGAGAGTTGGATCCCAATGTATCAGGAAGGATTTCTCAAAACCATTGTAAGATTATCCTGAATCATGATTAATTGCCAATATCATGCCCCATGTAACCAATATTTTCATATACTTTCTATAACCACATACATATTCCCATAGCGTGCACCACCAAGGGTAAATGTACCCTGTAAATGGGTCAATTTTTTTTAAGAACCACTTACATCTTCCCATAGTGTGAACCGCTTTGGGGAAACAACCTTCTCACTGGGCCTAGAATTGGTGGAAAAACTTAAGTATTCCCATGGTATAAACCCCCAAGGGGAATATAGCCATATCATATCAAATTATGGACTCTCCTACATTAGGAAACATCACAAGGATAATGTTTAAGGATACATTGAAGCATACCCTCAGGACTCAAGACAGTAATCATCAAGTATGTGAAGCTAGATGAATATTATAGACCATTTATGGATTCACCTATCTAGGATGGATCACTAATATTATACATCAATCTGGTGAAACATGTTATCATAAGATATACCAGTACATTATATGAAAATAAATAATGGTAGATAAGTAATAAGTATATCAAAGGATAACAAAATATAAGTTCGGTCCTCATAGATTGGCTATAATTTCTTCTGCTGCATTCTAAAATGAATTTTAACCAGCCACCTGACACATCCCCCATTGATAGGATATTCCTTAAACAAGTTTGACACAACCCCGAATGAAATAGCCCATGTACATGATGAAAAAATCATATAACACATCCCCATCATGGGGATATTCAATATAGATCAACCTAAGCCCTAAACTATAGAATAAATAGGAATAAAACATGTAATACATAGATATGGGATAACATATCAAACATCACACCATGTCAAGAAATAGTAATAAACATCACAAATCCATATACGAGTAAACTTCAAGAATATTTCTCACAAGGAAATACACACACCACATGTGATCAAACACAAATCATAGGTTTCATGGGGATATACATGTATGCCAAACAATCATGATAAGAACCCATATAAATATTCTCTAATGATAAGGACAACCTACCTTAGGTGGAATGCTGCTTCAGTGATAACGTTCACTGTTTGAGTCCAATTAAACCACTATAAAACCTAGAACCATCCTCAATCCACCATAATAGAATTATAGTGTCAATGTTGAAGAGATACCATGCCCAAAAGGTTGGTAATGATCACAAATAATTGAAAAGATCTACCACCGAAAAAGGTCTAGTTCTAAAGGATATATAGATGCCAAGACTCTAGTGGGTAATGATTCTATCAATGATAAACAATTATCATGTTTGACCATGAAAAAACCATTTTATTTTATCAATAAATCAGGAATATAATGGAATTGATCAAATAAATAAGATATAATTGATATAGATCAAGATAGAACTCACTAGATTGGAAACCATGGGATCAAACAAATTTCCAAGCATTAATGGGAGGAGAAGGAAAGAGAAGAGAGAACCCAAAATCATTGAAAGAGATATCCTAGGGTGATGGGGGTTTAGAGATTACTAAGATAGTAATAAAAATATAAGTGGGTTTGGTTTTAAAATATAATCATGATATAACATGGTGGGATTACTTGTCCTTGGGTGGTGCCACCAGCTAGATGGTGTCTCCTTAGAAAAACTACTTGTGCACAAGAATCCCACTATCAGGCTGGTGGCTTCCCATTGGATGGAAAATGGGATCTGTGATCTTTTTAGAGATCCTACAGGCACCACCAACTACTTAGTGGATCCACTGCATCATTTGTTTAATGTACAACACCATCCACTGGCTTGGCCCTTTCCAATTACAACCTCTTGAACACCCTTAATCTGTTTTAGAAGACTTCAAAACATATTAAAAAATATATTGAAAAGATTAAATGGTACATACCATAAATATAGGGTGTGTCATACTATAGGTTATTATACCCACTAGGGTCACTTATCATACTAATTATTGTCCATGTAGGCTAACACATGTTCCTTCAGTGCACTTTTTCCCCACTCACACACACCCTATGAAACTTCCAAGGATGTAACTGGAAATATTTGTCATGACATGTAAAATTTATTAAGATTTTAAATTTTATTTCTAGTATAGGGAAGAACCTAGGTCATCTCTCAAGGATATTTGATATGTTTAGAGTGTATATTTTTAATAAAAAGTGCTAAAATAGGGTGGTGGTTTTGAAAACAATTTTGATAAAATAACATAATTTAAAGAGTTTAATAGTTGATAATTTAAGGTTCTGTTTTAAGAATTAAGAAATAATTAGGACATTTTAATTTCACTACACATCTTTTTCAGGTAATTGTTTTTAAAATTACACTTGTTATAATGGATTCCTTCAGTTGAGGGTAATAAAGATTGCAATTCCCCGCTTACCCTTTAAATTGATGTACAAAAAACCAAACCTTAACATAGAAATATTTTTATCAAGGTTTATGTCTGAATAAAAGAACAAGGGATACAAAAATTATACTAAAATATTATGAATTCTGAGAGAAATAGGATGCTTGTGTTATCAAATAGAAAAAACCCAAGATTGAAATTAAAACAGTTACTCAAAAGTGTAACAAATAAATGACTTTAAAAGAGGATAAAGTTAAAATAATACATAAATATAATGTTTCACACTCAAATTACACCAAAAAATCAGAAGAAAAAGTCTTGGAACTACCTCCCAAGTATGTGTATCTCCCCCGAAATGACCGTCCACTATTTAGATTGCCATCGAGATGAGGGGGAGGATCATGTGGAACTTCACCTTCATCCTTGATTCCAAAATGTGGATAGGGGCCTCAAGAGCCTCTAGGATAAGGAGATGACTCTTATGAAACTTCAAAATAACAGTACTTCACTCCTTGGTTGAACTTACAAATGGGGTTCCCAATGTAACATTTTATAGGCAAATTAAAAGGTGGTTTTTAGCACCTAGATTTAAATAAATCACTTATCTCATGGTTTTTGGTGAGTAGATATCCTTATATCAGTTTGGATAAAAGTAAAAACCAGTTACTCCACTACTTTAAAATCTATATAAAAACTAGAATCATTTGGAGGCCTAATGCACTAGATATGAACCAAATACAGAACACCACTTTTAACATTGTGCAAATTTGATTCACTAGAAAAATCATTTCGGATGACCCCTTAGTGAAGAGTTGGGATTGTGTTTCTTCATAATATTTGGATCATAATAAATTTTAGATTAGTGTAAAAGACATCCATGCAATTTGATGAAAAATTTAGTTGAAGTATCCAATTGAGTCCACTAGTGTGTTGTGAAAAATGCACACTTTGGCCCATTTTTCTTCAACGTCAATCTAGGCCCTCCAAATCTCCCCACCTTTAATGAAACCATCCAAAAAAAGTAAAATTACCATTTTTATAAGTTATTAACACCAAATAATTGAATAAAAAATGAAGTGATTTTTTTATTAAATTTTTAATTTCTGATACAAAATCAGTTTAACACTGTGATATATGGGTGAAAATGAATAGTGAATCACAACACGATCACACCTCCACCCCATAATATTTTTAGTCCTTGGAAAAATCATATTTCCAAATATTATGAACGAATATAATCCCAATATCATGATGATTTAACATTAAAATAAAATTAAAAATGTTTTACTAATGTGATCAAATTAAAAATCACACCAAGGAGTTATTCTCAGTGATAATGAAAAAAAATGTGTCTCATAAATTATATCAAAACAAAATTCAAGTAGAATAATGAAACGATTTGAATAAATAATTCAAAACTAAACGTGTTAATAATTATACATGTTTGTGTGATAACCATTTCATGCTATCCTTCCCACATTCCATCCAGTAAAAACAGGTTATTTTAAAAAAATTCTTCTTGAATGATTCACTCCACCGAACCTATCATGTATCCTTTATAATAAAATTTCAAGACTCACTCACTTAATGGTTCCTATAAGTCAAACTATAAGATTCCAAACTAGATATCTCCATATGTTTCCCATTTTATCACACACCTCATTAATTATTATTTTTGTTTTTTTTCAAAATCTTGACATGGAGAAAATATCTCAATCATTACTCATCCCTTGTATGATATCCTCAATAAACTAATTATAATAGTTGTAATAAGATCAATGATCTAGGAAGAGTTTGTTTTATCTTCCCAATACACGACCAGTATTTTTTTTGTTTTTTGTTTTTGTTTTTTTTTGTTTTTGATTTTATGTTTCTTTGGAGGCTTTACAACAGTTGGATAATAGGTACACATGAAAAGTTCAATCTGGTATAGTAATAAAAAAATCTTACTAGGAAAGAACATATGGAGAAATCATTTTGTTAAGCTGAAAAATATTAACCTCACTTATGTTTTACCTCTATTGAGTATGAAAAAATAACACTTCACAGTTGGGTGTAAAAAAGGTGTGTAGAAATTAAGCAGAACAATTTAACCATAAACTAATTACACAATGGTTACCATTCTTCATTAAGGTTTCATAAAGATAAAATTAATTTTATCATAAAAAAACCAAATTACTAGAAAGACCCACTTCAATGTTAAATCTATGCTAAAACACACATTTCATCATTGATTTTTCTAATTTAAAACAACATGAAATAGGTAAATTCATCGTGAATTTTCAATAATTTCCATGATTAAATGAACATAATTTTCTATGATTAAGTGAGCATCATTTTCCATGATTATATGCGCATCATAAATGAATATTACCACAAAAAAGAGAGGGGGAAACGAGGGGAGAGGTAGGTAATGCGAACAATACTATTAAAAAAATAAAAAGATAAGAAAAAAAAGATGATGAGAATTCCTAACTAAAAAATGAATATACCCATCCCCCCACCAAGAGTATGTAGTGCCCTCACTATAATAAAAGAGAATTTGGGAAGGAGGGATAAAACTTAGTGGTTTTCATTCATAGTTTGTTTCTTGAACGTGGATTTCCTCCATCTAGGACTCCATAATGACTTTGTAAAAGTGCTTCAGCTGATACCCATTGACAGTGAAGGTTTATTTCGTTTCATCATTCTGAACTTGAGAAACACCTAATGGATAAACATTATTAATATTGTATGGGCCAAACTAGCAGGAATAAATCTTACCTAGATGCAACTTCAACCTTTCATTGTAAAGGAGGACATTCTTCTTAATGAATAATTAAAGATAAAGGATGATAAATTCATGGGAAGCCTTGGTTTTCTCTTTATAAATCAAGGAGTACTCAGAAGAGTCTCTTCTTATATCCTCTATCTCCTAAATATTTAAATTCCTATGATCACCTACACTAGAAAGATTAGAATTTCATGTTTTAATTTCCTAGTATGCCGGATGCTCTATCTTAATAGGGATGTGATAAATCATTCAAAATGATAGATGATATATTGACATGAAAATGGGGGTTTTTAAGGAATTATTTTAATCCCATAATGAATCATCGTGTGTAAGACTCTAATACTTTCTATTGGGTTAAACCATATTTTCAAGAATTTTTTTACCTCTCTATTCAACACCTTGTCTTGACCATTGGTTTGTGGGTGATATAAAGTATACACTTGATAAAAAACCCCATACCGATGAAAATGTGATTGCATTTTTGGGTTTTAGAAATGAGAACCCTAGTCAGGGATGATGAACCAAGGTAATCCAAACCCATAGAAAATTATGGTTCTCAAAAATTCCATTACTGTCTTGGAATCATCTGTCCTTGTTGCTCATTCCTCTACAAATTTTGACATGTAATCAACTGCCAGAATAATGTACATGTTTCCAAAGGAATTGGGAAATGGCCCCATAAAGACAGTGCCCCAAAAATTGAACATTACATGGATTAGAAAGGGTTGTTATGGGATCTCATTAATTTTATATACACTACCCATTATTTGATAATAATTAAAAGATTTAAATAAAACATGGGAATTCAAAAATAGTGTTGACCAAAAGAGACCAAAATCGAGGAACTTGTGAGTAGTCCATTGAGAACCAAAGTGGGCCCCATAAGAAAGAGCATGGAAGAACCTATGGATAGACTAAAACTCACTCTCAGGAATAAAACAATAAAGGACATGATCACTACATGTGCTCCAATGGTAAGGGTTATTACAAATGTACCAAAGAGACACATGTTTTATGTGGTTATCTTGGTTACTCTAAAATCAATAGAAATAAAATATGGTACCAAATAATTTACAATTTTTAGATACCATTGAATAAAATCTTACAATTTGTATAATTTTTGGTCAAGGAACATTTCATTTATGGGAATACATAGGGATTAGTCAATTTTCCAAGATGGGAGGATCATTCTAACATGGTCATCCACCACATTCTCTACTCCATTTTTATCGCTAATTTATAGATTATATTCCTAAATAAGAAGAACCCATTGAAGATATGTGGTTTGGATTCTGGTTTCCTAAGGAGATACAGGAGGGATTAATGGTATGATAACACAATGTCTTTTGACCCTAAAATGCATGACCTGGATTTTTACAAGGAAAACAGAACAGCAAGGAATTATTTTCCAGTTTTGGTGTAATTTTTATTTGTAAGGGTTTAGTGTACGCAAGACATAGGTAATGGCATATAGAGCTCGATTGACCCTTTGTGATAATAATGGCCCAACTTCATAGTTAGGGAATCACACATGTGATCAAATAATAAATCCCAATGAGGTGGTTGGATTACCGAGGGTGACATAAGACTCCATTTCAATTTATTAAAAGCTTCCTCACATTGTTGATCAAAAAAAATTCTTTTTTCTTCTTAGAGTTAGTGGGAGAGGGAGAGAGAAATCTTGCCAAATTCACGAATGAAATGATGATAAAATCCACCATGACCTAAGAAATACTGCACATACTATACATTTTTAGGGAGTGTTTAGGATGAAATGACATCCACTTTTGATTTATCTACACTGATACAATCCCTAGAAATGACATTCCATATTACTATACCTTGTCTCACCAGGGAATGAAATTTCCCATAATTTTCTATGATATTATTTTCAATATAAGGACATAGAACATTACCAAGACTACTCAAAGACTGATCAAAATAGGAGCCATATACAGTGAAACCATATAATAAAACATCTATGCAATTATCTTGGTAATCTGAAAAAATACTAATCATGCATCATTGGAAAGTATCTGGATAATTACATAGAACAAATGGAATCCTCCTATAAGAAACTATTCTATAGGTGAAAATGAAGGTTTCCTTTTCATGTTCCCCGTTGGCAATATGGATTTGAAAATATATAGAATACCCATCCAGGAAATAGTAGTGGGACTTCCCCTCTATCCTCTCTATAATATGGTCAATTAATGGTAATGTTAAATGGTTCTTCTTACTATGTTGGTTTAGTTAGTGATAATCTATATAAACATGCAACTATTCTTCACATGGGTTAGAACCGATTCATTATTTTCATTTTTAATAATTGTAAGACTAGTTTTTTAGGAACTACTTGCACTAGACTAACCCATTGGTTACCAGATATGGGGTAAATTATTCCAATAACCAATAATTTTTCTACCTCATTTTTAAAAACATATAAGAGGTCTGGGTTCATCCCACATTATTATTGCCTCACTGGTTTAGCCTCATAATTTAACAATATATAATGTGTGTAAATTGAAGGGAGAATACAAATAATGTTAGAAAGTGTCATTCCCAAACCTTGTTTATACTCCCTAAGAAGTTTAAGAAATCATAATTCAAGCTCTGGAGGGAGTGAACTAGAAATAATGACAAGAATATTGTTCCATTCGTAAGATAGGAATATTTTAAATCTTGATTCAATTGTTTATGTTCTAATTCAGGTGGACTTTGGATTTATGATAGTGAATGTGAAAGAGGGAGGTTAATGATCTCATATAACCACACAATAGTAACATCCTCAAATGAGGTATAATATTTTACAAGATTTGAAATATCATCAATGGTTACGGGATCCTTAGTTCCTAAGAAGGCATCAATTAATAAACATGTATGCAATTTTTCCGAACCTGTATAACATTCAAAGAATAAATCATTACCTAGCATGTAAATCAATGATGAAAAATCAAAAAGGGATCATGGGGAATAAAAGATGTTTTTTCCATGGGACATGAGTACATTAAAATAATTAACACAATGTGAGGAATGTTCATCTGAGGGGTTCCTCATGGAATCAAAGATGTTTAACTGGACAATGTTGGCACCAAAATCAAGAGATAATATACTATTGTGGACATTAATTATGTTTTTTGTGGTTTTTAAGAATTTCCATCCCAATATAATTGTTTCATGCCCATCCATCCTATCATATTCTATTGTAAGCACATAAAAATCGTCTAAAAAATTAAAATTTTCACCCTCACATGAATATAATCTAACACATAAGTGGAGTGTGATGTACTCTAGTTTGAAAGTTGAACAACAATTCCTGTGGGAATAAGTTCTTTGACCATAAAAGAAGAGTAAATGGAATGAGGTATCACATTTATGGAGGAACCCATATCAAGAACAACATTAGAAAAATAATAATTCCCTATGGTGAAGGAAATAAAGAATTTTTTAGGATCATTGATTTTCGTAATAAGTGATGGATCTATAAATGATGAGATTTTACTCCCCATGATCACCTTTAAATCACCTTAAAGTCTCTTTTGGTGTGTACACATCACCATGAGAAACATTATTTATCATGGAATTTTCATTACAACATGAATCAAGGGGATGTTAACCTGAACGTTTTTCAATGTCTCCAAGATTTATTTATCATGTTTAGTTTCTTTTTTTCTTTGGTTGGGTGTCCCATTAGGGAAATGGAATATTAATGGTTTGGCTTTGTTGTTCATCAAACGAATGTCGGTTTTCTTTGGCAGGGATTTTCTCAGGACATGGTTTTTCCTTATTTGGACTATTTTTAGTGTTTGTAATGGAACCTTTCTTAGGATAATATGACTCTATTTTAGGGTTCATTTTGATTTTATGTTTTGTTTCACTTAGATAGGTGATGTAACTAACATTTCCCTTATTCCTAGGGTTGACTAGTCATTTAGAGGGTAGTTCACCCAACCCATGACATTGAATTTTCCCCCACTGAGTTGGAGAGATAGACTAATAGAGGTTTAGGTCTTCTATGGATACTTGAGAGATTTTTTGGAATTTGATATTATTTTCATCCATTTGTTTTATCATATATTCTATTCTCGTATCATCTTTTCAATGGTCCCATTTGAATAGAATTTCTGGTGGTTGATGATTTTTTAGTGGTGGTAGTGGAATGCTCTGTCCCAATTGGTTTCATGGTTGTTGAGGTTGGTTTGAGTACCCCATTTCCTATAGTATTAGTTCTCTTTCCAGCCAAAGTTAGATGGATAATATGGTTCTTTCCTAAAGTATTGATTATAGGGGTGACCTAGAAATATTTTCTCACTACTCTTAAAAGTTTCTCTCAGTTGAGGGAATTGGTCAGAATAATGGGTGTCAGTAGAAAAGATACCATAATGGATGGTAGGAGGAGATTGGGACTTTTCTTGGGAAAGAGAAAGTTGTTGAAGAATAATACTTACCACATCAATCATCATATTCACAATCTTCTCAAACATAGAACATTTCACCTCATGGACATGTAGAATGGGTACACTGGACCTTGAACTGGATTTTTGAGTGTTCCACACCATTTTCTCAATGTGGGTCCTTACATCAATTATGGTTTTTTCAACTAGTGAACCAACTATAATAGCCTCAAACATATTTTGATCAATATGGTTTAAACCTTCATATAATTTTGTATTAAAATTTGACTACTTATTAGGTTGGGTGGGAAACATGAATAAAGCATTTTAAACATTTAACAGTATTCATGAAGTGTTTCCCCATGTGATTAACTTATATCACAAATTCCTTTTATTATAGTTTTATTTCTAGAGGCGAGGAAATAATTTTAAAGGAAAAGGATTTTGATGTCCACCCAACCTCTTATTGGGGAATGGACATAATAAAACAAATATTTTATAGTGTCTTATAATGAAAAATGGAATTTCCTAAACATTACTTGTTCTTTATCCACATTATAAGGGTTTAATGTTTAACAAAAAATATGAAATTATTTTAAATTATTATTTGGGTCTTCACTAGATAGTCCATGGAATATTTAAAATAAGTGAATAAAATTGGATTTTAGTTCAAATTTGGGTGTCTCACCTTACATTTAAATATAAGTGCGTTGAATATCAACATCCTGGAAGGTTATTTATTTTAATGTTCTATTATTTTCTTCCATTTTATTCGAGTTATGTTAATTCTCAACATGGTTTACATAAGAACAAGAAGGATCAAGAATAGTTTCAATGTTTTTGGTGTACTCATTCAAAGGGTTCTCCTATGTGTCTTAGTGTCACTGATGTAGGATCCCATACAGTTTGAGATCGAAAGTAAAAAAAATCTCCCAGAGTATAATGATTCATGCAGAAAAACACAATAAATAAATCATAACACAAAAGGATATGTAATGGTAGAATACAAGATAAATAAATATTGATAAAATTTACAAATATCTTTTTAAATTCATGGACTAAAAACTGAAGTACTCCCCAACAATAGTTTCAAAATGTAATGGTTTATCATGAAAATTAAACGTGATTATGATTCTAAAGTATCTTTATAGTATATGGAATACCCTATGTTATCTCTCAAGGAGATTTTATAGGTTTATAGTGTGTATTTTTATAATGAATTACTTAAAGATGGGGGGGGGGGGGGGTTGATAACAATTTTAAGAAAATAACTTAATTTGAAGAGTTTAATAATTGATAAATTAATGTGGTTTTATAAGAACTACCAGATAAGGATGTCACTGCAAGTTCACTAAATATATTTATTATTTAATTTTTTTGAAAATTACACATGGTATAATGGAGTCCTTAAGTTGAGGGTAATCAAGTTCTCAATTCCCCTCATTCCCTTTAAAATGTTTCACAAAGAACCAACCCTTAACACAACACTCATGTTGTAACTGTTTGGATATCAAGAAAAGAACAAGGGATACCAAATAATACTGAAATATTATATATGTGTGAGAGAAATAGTATGCTTGTGATATCCAATTGATGAAACATAATATTCCCACCTAAATCTCAACCCAATCGGTATTGAAATTAAACATGTTACACATGAGTGTACCATAGAAATGAATTTAAAGGAGGTTAAAGTTAAGATAAAACATAAGTGAAAATTTTTAAATTGAAATTACCTCAAACCATCATAATAAAAATTTTCGTAACTCCCTCCAAAATATGTGTAGCTCCATCGAAATGAATTTCTTCCGTTTAGCTTGCCATCGAGAGGGGGAAGTTAGGGTAGAACATCCCTTTCATTCAAGACCCCCCAAGGAGGGCAGGGGAATCCATAATTTCTTGTATGAGGAGTTTAATCCTTTGTAATCCCAAAATTTCAGAACTTCTCTCCTTTTTTGAACATACAAATGGGGTTCCCAAGGTATCAGTTTTTAGCAAAGTGGAAGGTGGTTTTGAGCCCCCATATTTCAAGAAACCACTAGGCCAATTGTTTTGGGTGGGTAGAAAGCCATATCTCACATTTGAGAAAACTATAAACTTGTTATTACACCTATTTATTATCAATAATATCTTTTTTTTTCATCATTTGGAGACTTAAAACTCACAATATGGATTCAATACAGAACACTACTTTTGACTTTGTGCAGATTCAATTCCCTAGACTGATCAGTTCGGATGGACCCCTCAATGGACATATTGGGATTGGATTTCTTCAAAAGATTTGTATACCACTAAAATTTGGATCATAACCCAAATTTAATCCCTATTCAATGCACTTTTTTGTTCAGGTGTCTATTTGAGTCCACTGGTGTGCTTAGAATCACACGAAGTTTGTCTCATTTTTCTTTAACTTCATCTTGGGCCCTCCAAATAACTTCCACTTTCAATGAAACCATCCAAAAAAGTGAAATTATATATTTTTTAATTGTTATTAATACAAAATAATTTAATCAAAAATGAAGTGAAATTTGTTTTTGAATTTGTAATTTGTGATAAAAAATTAGTTTAAGACAATAGTATAAGGGTGAAAATGAATAGTGAATCACAATGAGATCATCCCCCATCCTGACACTACTATTGAATAATATCACTCAAATATAGAGTTATAATTAGGTAGGATACTAAAATTAAAGGTGAACCATGTTGAAATGGGTAGTGAGATTTAGTTTTTTATGTATCACTTTTCAAGGGTTGTTACAGATGTTCATTCTCATTGTTACCTTAGTGGGACACATCAAAACATTTTTCTTTTTATATGATGAACCACTATAAGACTCTATCATTGAATCCAATTTCCTAGAACCTTAGGATTATCTTAAGTACTCATTATATATGAGGGCCTAATTCACCACCTCTATAGGGATCAACAGAAGAAAAACATTTTCCTTCAGTCAAATATTATACAAGAGTTCATCCTCAAAAAACATATACCTCATCACTTTTTCCCATTCCAGTATCAGGGAAACCACTTTAAATCAATATAATGAGTTTAATTATTCTTTATTGAAATTCCTCCTTACTTGAGGTATATAAAATCCCCATGCGTATTAGAACTTACAGTATCTGGAATGAAATAGTCAAGGAACCCATTATAGAAATCCTTCTAGGTTATCCATACATGTTAGTATACCTAGAAAAAGACACCCCATCATCGCTTCATCGGTCCCCAAAGCATATACTTCTCATCCTTTACCCACCTTTCTAGAGGTATCTTTAGAAGATTAAAATATTTTTGTGCTGACTCTACCCAATGATAATCTAATAGGGGACTAACCTCCCTTGGAACAATGGAGGATGAAATAACTTAAACACTCCAGTATTATTAGACATCATTATCATGGACCATGGAGTTTATCTCTCCGTTGACTATATAACTCAAAAAAATCTATTTTAGAACTGAACATCCATTTCTAAACGTTGTATTGTAAGAGGATCTGGCCTAACCACCCGTGGAGCATACTCATCACAACAACCTTATGCTCAATAGAAGGCTTTCATAGAGATAATTTTCAATAATTCCAATATCATTCCACAAATCACATTACTACAATAGATCTTGATATCAACATTTAAAGAAATTGATAAAATGAATAATATCATTTTAATCACTACATATCATATCACATGATTCTTGTAATTCAAGCACTCTCACTAAAACCATATACCCATATATAGGGTCATCAATGTATACACATAAGGTCTGCATCATATATATAGTATACTTGTAATCTCACCTTTCCATTTTACCCAAACTAGAGTCTTCACACTTATGTATTAGTTAAGTAAAATTTTAATTAAAAGATATAGTGAAAATGTATTTTAAGTTATAATTTGAATTTTATTTAACTGGATACTTATAATAATCAAGATAAATAATCATTTTATAAGTTTTTATCCACCTCATGTATCAGTTAACTAAGATTCCACCATAATTTTATCTGGGAAAAATCTAAATAAATTATCAATGGAATTTTATATAACCAACCCTATGTTATAAGAAAAAAAACCCATAAATAGAAATCTTGAAAATTATATTTTAATCTCTTGATCCTTGTATGATTCATGAATGAATTTCCCCTTATAATTTCATTACAAAAACAAGAATATAATAAATAATATATTCAAAAATAAAAAAAGTCATTCTAATATAAATAGGTCAATAGAAATAATGGAAAAAAACCATTATCCCATCCCTAAAAATGTAGACTTTCCTCATATGTGGGTTAGTTACTCTATGTCATTTATTTTGTACCATGTAATAACAATTCATTATCTCTTATCTATCATACCCAATTAGTCCTAAAAATTAATGAACTTTGATACAACTTTGTAAGGCCCCTCGACCCACAACGACTCATTGGAATCTCCAATGGGATCACCACATGACATCTATTTTATCCTCCTATACATAAAAGGACAATAATTTGTAGCAAGGGTATATGGTGTCAAAATGAGGAGACAATGCCATCATATCAAAATTCAACATCACTGGAAATAAAAAAAATCATATACATAAACATAAACAGAAAATAGTACACATACATAATAGAAAATTATAATAAATGAACATAACACATGCTATATCGAAATAGTGTATATGTAATGTTAGGAAATCATAGTTCTCAAGAAGATCATATACACAAATAACCAAAATAATAAATTGTATAAAATTGGAAAACACCACAAAAAAATTAGTCCTAAATCCTAGCCTGATGCCAACTACCTTACTATATTCTAACTGCCCCTTGTTTAAACATTATTCATAGAGTTATTTTCCATGTCCTAGTCTACAACCATAAAATCTTCATGGGTACCAAATGACAGACTAATGAGGGTGTGAGTATGAATCAACAGGAAGTCACTAAAAACATCAAAATTACATCTAGTTAGTGTACCTAGTGTATATTGATGTCTATAATAAAATAAATGATACAAAATAAAAACCCATATAGATCCTTAATTCTGATGGTAATACCTAGGATCAATCATGCCTACCTTATCAAGTTTTGGATGTCTCTCATTATAGTAACCTATAGAGGAATAAATAAATCCAAGGAGTGTATCCATGGATTTAAAAACAAATAATACAATTTCAACTAAAAGTATAGTGTCTAAGGAAATCCATTGTAATTGTAATCATGTAAATCCAAGGAATATACAAGGCACTCAAAATATATATTCATCCACTGGATCCAAAGAGCATTACCGGGGAATTAAAAACCAATAGTTATAATTTGAATCTGATAACTATTTCTAATGAATTTCAAACTAATAATTAACCCATTTATCACCTCATTAGATTTGTATATTATTGGGATTCTACAATAAGCAAGTAAACCATATCCTAGAGTACGTATTGAGTATCCTACACACAAAAAAAGGTTATTTACTTAATTCCAAGGCATCCCTAGGGTCATATAGGAATTCTATTTTAAATTACAAGGTCATGAATAACCCATGAGATAAAATTTCAAAGTCCATACCCACAAAAAGACTACTCATATCTCATAGAGGTGATCAAATTATAGGAAATAAGGTTAAATCATAATTATTGACAATATAGGAAGAGCATGGGGAATGTTTACATGACCACACATAGAACACATTATATATAAAATGATATATTGATGGACATATTCAAGACCACAATTAATATACTCATAAATGTTAAATCTTCTAATAACAACCACAAATTGGATCCCAAACAGTGGAAAATAATGAAGTTGACGAGCACCCAAAGCTATGGGAAAATATAAATAAACTATATGAGATATTTTTCTAGTAAACAAAACCAAGAATGATCAAAGGAAGATTGCAGAATTTCCAAATTCTCTCAAATGTAATTAACTATGATCTATTATTCCATGTATTGAGAGATAGAAAACAAGAAATCTAGTAAAGGAATTATATCTCTCTTTAAGGAGGTTCAATGTCATTGGAAAAAGTGTTGCAAGAGGGTTTAAACAACCCAAATCGAGTGAAGAAATAGAATATCAAATTTTTAATTAGGTTTACCATGCCTCACCATGGACACCTCCATAGTGTGGCTCTCAACATGGTAGATTCCAAAATACACAAGGAACACTGGCTTCAACATGGTTTACCATGCCCTAGTTGAAATTCCTGATGAAATGTACTTGTTTGGGCTTTCACCCACCCCATTTTCCATAGATGGAACTCCAAACCAAAACAGACAATGGATGGGTACCATTATTAATACATTCCATATTTCACTCCCTATTACCCTAAAACATAGTCCTCCACCACACCTTTATAAACAACAAATAATAAAGTTTTGGTTTTTATGTTTTGCAACTGTGATCCTGCTGGGAACCACCTCTAACCAAGTACATATTATGGGAATTTTGTTCACCATAGACTAATCCATGTGGAAAGGTCTTAACCAATACAACAAGAATGAGGGGCACCACGATGAGGGAATCCTTCTTTATTTCACATAGGTGACATCCCATAGAACCATGTAAAGCTTAATAGTGTGGAGTTAACTATGATTAGAAAAAAAATACCCATTCGAGGGTAAATCATTTTTGGGGAATCCTTAGTGAGATTATATGTGATCCATGCACTGTCAAGCATATAGAACTACTCCATAAGCCACCTTCAACTCCCAGAACACCTAAAGAACCACTCAATTTTCCCAAAAAAAACACAAAGAAAAGTAAACTAATTAAAATCATAAGGATTAGAATAAAATTAAATGGATTTATACCTTAGGATAACTAAATATTTTTATAATAAATTATTATACGAAATCATTTTCTAATTCTAATTATTGGAAATTTAAATGATTATAAATTCTAATGTTATTTTTCTCAAAGGATTCAATTCTCTATAATTGGAATAAAAAGAGGAGTGATCAGTCAATGGAATTATTAATGAGCAGGAGTAGTGCATAATTCTAGGTTCTAAAACTCTTATAAGACAATGTGGAGCTATTGTAATATAAAAATATTTTAATTTTGACGAGGAAGAGAAATTATTCTATAAAGCTATCTAGTATAGGTTTTAAATGTTATGGTTTAGAATGTCTTATTCATAAAATATTGGTAATGTTTTAATTCTAAATGTTATAATGAATTAGTAATTAATCATATATTTTGTGTGGAGTCATCCTTAACTGAATTTATTATTCTAATTTCAAGAGAAAGTATGTTTTAGACAAAAGAGATATAATACAATCAGATTTTATGATAATTCTATCCAGATATATAGATTGGTTAATGGAAGTTACCTTCCAAACATTGGTAATTGTTCAATAAATAATGAATCCATGTGATGTTTTTTAGTCACATCATTATATTAGTGATAAAATATGTATCTCAGACTTTCCCCCAATAATATAAGGATGTGTTTAACTATATTGGTTGCGAACTTTATAAAAATATAGTATGCCCTATATTACTTCATATTTCTCTTTTTTTTGAGTTTTTTAGATTAAAATATTGAGGGGATCTTAAAATTAACATTTCGTAGAGTTTAATTTCAAGAAGGAAATTATAAAATAGATACATTGATTCAACTACAACTATTTAATTGTTACATTATATTCCTAGGAACATGACTGATAATCTCATTTAAAATTACTTATTATATTTTTTATTCTTATAAATATATGATATTATTATTTTTTATTATATTATTAATCATATATTACTTATTTTCTTTCAACATAAAATTTTCTGAAGCTTTCACTATATCAATGTAAGAGTTCCAATGTTTTATATTTCAATTACTATTTGATATTATTTTAATGTAGTTTGTGATAATATTACCTTTTTATTTTTAAAATTCAGATTTATTGTTGATTATATAATACCCATTACATTCTAAATTACCCATCTCGTAAGTCTTTATCATACCAATGTAATGGTTTCCAATTCTAGAATTACATTTATAATTTTAGATTATTTTGTTATGTTTTCTTATTTAGATTTTGTTTCATATAATTCCAAGATTTTATAATAATTTTATTTTCATGGATTTGTTATATTATGGATGTGAGATTAACCGTTCTGAGCAATCAAACAATTTTAATAGGCCCTTGTAATGCCTATGTAAGTGTTCCATATTCCATCCACTTCATTTCTTATTTTTAATTAATTTTTTATAAAAAAAATAAACATCATTTTCATATAGTTTAATTGTTATTATTTTTAACTATTTACCAATAAATTAATATACAATTAATTATATATTACCTTTTCATTATCATTTTTTCCTTTAAAATAATACATTTAGTTTTTAAATTAGTTATTCTTAATCAACTTGTAATTTCATTGAATTTAAATTCATATAATTTTGAAAAATTACTTCATTAATAATATTTATCTAAATGAAAACGACTTTAGTTTTATTTGAAGATATCAAAATTGAATATATAATCATAATTATTAAACTAGAAAGATCATTAGGCATTTTTTAAATTATAATAAATTCATTATCTATTATTAAAAAAGCATGAAATTATGAATTATATTGAAATTATTATTTAATCCATTTGTATTATTATATTGAATAAATGTAAATACATATTTTTAATTCATGTATCATAATGGCCATTCATTACTAATAATTATAAAATATTCATAAAATAAACTTGATAGAATACATAATTATTTATAGAAATTCAGTTTTATTTGATAACGTTGTTATAGTTATCTAGAGTTATATTTTCATATCATCATTTAATAGTAATTTTGTCATTATATTTTAATATTTGACATACTATTATACATTCTTTAAAAGTGATATTACTGTGGAATATAACTATATAAAATAAAAAACAAATTATTAGGTTAACTCATTTTATGTTTATCATTAGAATCTAATAAATTGATAAATAATATTTTCCCAATAATATAAAATTTTATTAGTTTTTCTAAATATATAAAATAATTCATTTAATATTTGAATCATTTTTTTCATATATTATGTTGTTTATTTAGAACTCAAAAATATCCTATTCAGATTATTATGTATTGAGTTTCACACTAATATAATATTATGATTTATTCATTATATTAATTGAAAAATTTCATTTCTAAAATATTTATATATATATAGCCTTATTATCCAGAACATACATTATATTTAGACATAGTTGTAATAATAAAACTAAAATATTCCTTGAAAATGAATTATGAAAATAATATATCCATTTCATTGCAATAATTGTATCTTACTAAATATTTTTTTCATTAAAAGGTTATTTTATATTGAATAGTGGAAAATGCAGATTTTAGTATATAATGTATGTAATATGAAATTATCATGATAGAATTTTTTTTCAAAAATTATAATACATTTTGTTAGATATAATATTTATTCATTGGGTTTAATAATCAATTTAAATACAGTATACTTAATTATAAAATGTATAATAAATTATCAATATAAATGTTATAATATATATATATATAACTATATTTGAATCATTACATAGTATATATATTATTAAAAAGGTATCATTATATTCTTGATTTCATAAAATTTAAAATTAACCTATATATGTTAATCATATAAAAATAAATATCATATTAATCAACATTATTCAAAGTATTGATCATAAATAAAAAAATAATAAATATATTATTCAATGTTACCCCCCTAAATTCTTAAAAAAAATATCCTTCCTCATACCATCCCCCATAAACATCTGAAAATCTTTATATATATATACATATATATATATATATATATTCGAGTATACTACTCTAAACACCCTATGAAACATTTTAAAGGTCCTAATCTAGCTCAAAGTCACACCAATGAAGGATATAGACTCAATTTGATGGAGGTGACTAAAAGAACCTGGTACGGGTTTCAATGTATTTCATTCCATTTTTATACTAGGTTATTTTTACATGAAACACTTCCCACTCCTGTTATTCAATGATGACTAAATATAAATTTTATTGACATACCTTTAACACTTTATCAATTTGAAATTTCCCATTACCTCTCATTGATCCCTTTTCATAAGATATTACTATGTTAATATATTTGTTTCAAAATCGATTCCTTTTCCATATCATTCCCCTCTTCCCCTTCTGATAATTTTTTTTCATGAGAACATGAAAATATAATTATAGTTATATTGTAACAATTTGATATATCTATTTTTTTTATTTTTCTATTATTTTAAAATATATTAATAAAAATCATTCACATGTGGAAGTTTTATACTTCACAAGTGAATGATGTTATAGTTTCACATATTTTTAGAGATATTTATTAAAATGAATATAATGATGGAATATGACATTTGAAATAAAATACTATAATCTTTGTCACAACCTGAACATTATTTTCCTCATTATTTTTTATCACAAAATTTTATTCTAGTTTTGGTATGAACCTGATTGAAATTTGGAAAATGTAATATGTTTTCTCTTATCAAATGGTTTGGGTATACAATTTTCTCATGGTTTTACCAAATGTGTCAGAGAACCTTCATTACATTCCCTTTTTTATATGGTTTAGTGAACAAAATTTAGAATAAAAAGAATGAATACCATTACATAGAATACTTTCTAGTTCATTTTTTAGGTGAACGGATAGTGTACACTGGTAGTGCATGGTTTTGGGAAAACTATATGGGTCATAGTGGAAACTGTGTGAGTGTCCCTTATTTTTGAATTTTATTGTTACCATCTTGGTAATAGATATATGAAAATATCTGATAATACTTTGGGGCTTAAATTTTATAATAGTGGGGATTATATAGTTGGTGCATATTTTGGTAAATCATGTGGTAAAACCATACATTTTTACCATAACATATATTTTTTTTAATTTCCCTTACACACATATTCAAACTAAATCCATAAACTCTATATTATCTACCCATATCTATGACATGTCCTATGTCTCTCTTTACCTTTGATTTCCCTTCCTATTATTGGAATTTATTAACATTTCAGTAATAATTTGGCATGATTCCTCATAGTAATCACCATTAGTTCTCTCCTCCCCATCTCTTACTTCTTATTTCTATTTTATTATTCCATGGTGAGGTCATGTAAACCCATGTCATCTTTTTAATAAATTTATTAAATTATAGTATTCATTATTTAATGGTGTTGTTGGGTTATTGGTGAGTTATTATTGACTAATATGGATAGATTATTACCTATATTGGTGCAAGTGGTGTATTTAGGTACACATCCCCATCAATTAGACATTAAATTTTCCCATCATGATTATTTAAATGTTTAAATTCACGAATTGGATATAAAATTATATTATTGAATGTCTTGAATATTATTTGGAAAGGAAACTTATTTTTATTATTTTTACATTGAATACAAAAGTGTTTCCATATTTAGTTTCTTATCTTAAAACTATTTTTCATGACCATGCACACTAGAAGATTGATAAAATTTCCAAATGGGCATTAGTAATTAATTTTTATATTTAATGTTTTTTTTCATCAAACATGTTTTTATTTTCTTTTTTGAATCTTTTATGGTTTTCATTATTTATTTAAAAGTGTCCATATGGTTTTATTTTTTAATTAATGTTTGAAATTCTTGGTTCAATCTTCAAAAATAGAGACTTCTTAAGGAAAATTAATTTAGAATATGCACCTAGATTTTTTTTAAATGGACAATAGTGCCCCTGGTATAAGACACTTTTATTATATTGATGATTTTTTGAGTAATAAGTTAGTCCTAAGAGAGGTTATTAGGGGTGAGGCATGCCTAAGGATTCTAGGTTTTTCATTTAGAGATGTATTTATATCCATATTTTGTTTGAAATGTGTTATTGGATTACCCTAGTTTTATACATCATAGGGAATCAAGAGTAGCTAGTAGATCATATTAGATCACATGTTGTACTATTTTAGGTTCATGATCTTACTAGTAGAATATATAATATTATTAATCATACATTGGGAATATCCCATAGGTTAGTCCAGTTGAGGAATGAATTAGTGTTATGGTTTTTGGATTGAACCATTTGTACGAATTTGGATGGATCATATTATAGTTTTATCTAGTTTGTTCCTAGAAATATAATTTTTCTATGATCATTGGTATATGACTATATTGTATTTCATAGGTTTCCATTATTACTATGATAGTTGTATATCCATTTCATTACATTTCAAATAATATGTCATTTCTATAATCATTTTGTGTGACAATTTCTTCTAGATGAATTGGTATTTATTTTGTAAAAATAAACTGATGAATACAAATTTTAAATATGGTTTAGAACATTTTTCTTTTTTTATCAAATATTCAAAATACTATATCTTATAAAATGATTTACCTCCATTTATGAAATGGTATATTTTTAATAAAAAAAATAAAACATACTATTATTGCATTTTAATCTAAAAATATAATCCTTTTTTTTATAAATTTTATTTCAATCTTGCTTGAAATAGATCATTAATTTAAATTAAATGTGTGGGGTGTAGTTTATTTTGGAATTCCCACTGGGTTATTTTTCTCACAATTATATATATGTATATATATATACATAATAGTTTCATGTTTAGAATATGGTCACTCATAGAGCAGTTATAGTACTATGGTTGGATGGTAACTTGAAGAGTTATGTAGAGACTTGTATTAGTATTGTATTAGCTTATTCAGTATTTTTTTTGTATTGTCCATGTTGACTAACCATTTATCAAATTATACATTAATTTTTTCATATCTCTTGTGATAGAGCATATTTTTTTTATTTGGTTTTTAGTTTTCTTATTTCTAAAAATGTTTATTTCATTTCTGATGGTTCTCTGATATATAAAGTGTTCATACAAGACATATATGTGTAAGCTTTATGTGAAATGTTATTCTTTCAAAATAAATCATTCTCATTGGTTATAATTTTAATCCCTGGTTTATGTCACTAGCATAGGGGTATTGGGAACACTACTTGGGTAAGTCACTCTCCAATTTGAGTGCCCAGATCAAGGGTTTTACTGAGTTAGTTCATGAAAAAAATGTTACCAGAGCACCCTTTGTTATTTGGGTGTGTTTGGTAAACCAGAGTTAAGACTGATGGATCTCAACTAGTTAGAGGTGCAAGAGTCCAACTAACTCTTTCTCACAATGAACCTTGAGATGACATGGTATGATGAGTTGTATATCTTGAATTTTAATCATTCTTTATTTATTCCAGAATTTTTTTTTCTAAGTTTCCTATATTTGTGATTTTATCCAAGGTATATAAGGAATTCATAGATTTTCCTTATTTTAGAGGTATTAATAGTGGAATAATTAGAGGCACACAATTACCTGACATGGTTTGGAAAACCATATAAAGACTATGAAAATAGTATGGTTGTCCTTCTAGTGGTAGATTCATTATTGGCACACGGTTGACCAAATGGTGTGGAGAAATTGGGCATAACCACTACCCCTTCTAAAATAATTAAACTCCATTATATCTTTTATTTTTTAGGGTTATTGGTTGATGTTATTTAGTGATAATTAATATGGATTCAAAAATAAAACATTTATTTTAAAGGGAGTAAATGCCAATTTTTTAAAATTCTTGATTCATTCTATGAAATTTTAAACAAATAGTGATTTGGTTTGGAATGAGGGAAGCTAATTTTAAAACTGAAGTGATTATTTTTAATGATATTGGGGTGTTTTTAAGTGTAAAGTTTTAGTGTTTTATGATATAAAATAGTTATCATAATAAATTAGATTTTTAGAAACTGAAAAAGAGGATTTATGAAATGTTTAATTATAAAGATTATGTTTTTAAATGTTAATAGAAGAAATAATAAAAGATTTTTAAAATTACAAATTAATATTTTAATGTTTAGTTTTTACATTTATAATGGGGTTTGGAAAATTTTTTTAAGAATGAAATGATTTCAAAAATCATAAGTGTTTAAATAAAGAGTTTTGAAATGAAACAATATTTTTCAGAACATGGGTGTGTTGTTTTGAAATGATTTGAAGGGGAACATTTTTTATGGTATTTAATAATTTCATAGGGCTGTTAGTGTGTGTTGTGAATTATAATTGATTAGATGATATTATACCTTTATAAATCTTTATTAGTCTTATGTCTATTTTGTTATTTGAATCATGCTTCCCAGAAAGGTCGGAAGGGCTCATAAAGACCCAGAAACTTTGATATTCCTTTAGATTCATACCTTCTAGGACTCAAGTATAACCTTCATAGTAATTGATTCTTACTATACTCTGATTACTGTGATGAATTAAACACTTCTTATTCATTTTATCAGGTTATTGTTTAATGACTCATTTTAGGTTTGATTCTTAAAATATTACTTTATCCAAACCTCACTCTGTGAGTGTTCTCATCTAATCTATCACCCATGTGGATGTGATCAGTGGGGAAATAGTGGTGAAATTTATTTCTAGGGGCCATCCTAGGGTGGGTTGTGACCCTAACAATTTTTTTTCACAATTAAGGTCCTCTATCATATGGGGATAAAATTATTTTATAGTATAGCGTGATATTATTTTTAAGATAAGGGATGTACCAATGATTAGGAATTCTAGTTTTTACCTTTTCCATTTGAAATTTAGTTGTTTTTTTTGATTCAAGGCTCAAGGAAATCCATATAATTTGGGACATAAACTAACCATACATGTTTTATTTTATTTTAGATGTTGATGATCTCTCCTTGAATTCTAAATATATTCTCATTTTTAATGATCCTCATTTGTGGGAGCTGATAGAGTCGTATTTTGGATAATTTTCATTACTGTGATTATAAATATTTGATTAGTGGGTATAGGATTTACCTTTCATATTGATGGAATCTTACATGGAGAGATTAAATGCCCTATTTCGGGACATTATTATCTCATTTCCTTTATTTGAGGACTTATTTTTATTCATTTGAATCTTGGGAGTAATTGATTGGTTTGGGAGAGTTCATGTTTTGGATGAATACTGAATATGGTGGAAAAACAACTTTGTAGGATTCATTCATTATTGGGTGTCACTTGTTTCCTTATGATATTTAGTGATTGATTCCATTTCCCAAACCTTATTTTAATTATACATTCATTTCATTAGTTCACTATCTTTTTCTACCATTTTTTCAGGCCATTCATTATTTTTCCTTATGTGAGGAGTTTACACCTTTGATAAACTCAACATTTCTGATCGTGATAAAATTCATATTCTATGGTGGTAATTTTCAATTATTAGTTAGGAGTTGAAATGAGTTTTAATGATGAATGTGGACCATTTTGGTTAGCTAAATTTACTTTTTCTCGATTGTGGTAGTGATGTTCAATGATTTTTAAATTTGATTTCTCATTGAGGAGGATGAAGCTCGTAATTCTCTTTGTTCATCCTCTCTATATTGGAATTTACAGGGGTAGAATGTGTTACCATGTGGATAAATTTTACACCCCAACCTTTTTTATCATTACTATTATATGTATTTATTTTCTTGTAATCTTTTTCTTATGTTTTGAGCCTAACCTTATTGAAATCATTAATATTCACAATGTTTTCTCTTGTCACATAGTTGGGGAGTATAGTGACCACAACATTTATCAAAAAATGCTAAATAAAATTCTATAGGATTTAAATGGTACATGATTTAGTTCACACAGTATAGAAAACACCATAACAATACCATTTAGTATAATAGTTTTAAGCTAACTTTGAATGTGCATTGGTAGCACATGATTTGAGGAAAACTACATGGGTCTTACAGGAAACTGTGAAAGTGATATTTATCAGATATTTTTTTAGAACATTGGTTGTTCATAGTTTGATGAAACCATTTTGTAACAATGTGGGGTAATTTATGTTTTAATAGAGGGATATTTACATTTGATGCATGGTTTGGTAAGATGTGGGGATAAACTATGAAACCTTCCCAAATCCTAAAAAATATGGAAAATACACTTTTATACCTATACAAATTAAACCCCCAAACCCTCCATTCATTCCCCATCTAGCTCAAAAAAACATAAATCTCCTCAGTTGTTTCCCTCTATCTCATTGTGATTTACTAACATTTCATCAATAATTTGGCCTGATTTATCAAGATAAGCACAACATGTTATTTTCTCCTAATCTCTTCCTTATTTTTTTTATATATTCTCTTTCTTTGTAGAGGTCTTAGAAAACTATGGAAACCCTTTAATATTTTTATAAAAATTGTGGGTTCTTTGGTTTTAAGGTCCTTTTTGAGTTGTTATTTCCTCCTAAGGATCGATTATTTCCTCTATTGGTGGAAGAAATGTATTGGTGTAGAATGCCCCTTGAATTTGCCTTTAAATTTTAAAACCTTGATTGATTTCATTTTTAAATTCATTATTTGGATATAAAATTATAGTATTATATTTTTTAAAGATTATTTGGAAAGAAAATTAGGTTTCTAATTAGTTTAGAAAAAGGTGTTTCCATTTTTAATTTCTTATATTAAAATTAATTTACATTAACATGCACACCATATATTTTATAAAATACCCAAATAGCCTATATTAATAATTTTTTATATTTCAAGAGTTTTGTCTTTAAAAATAGTTTCAAAATGGTTCATTTAATCTTTTAGGGTGTGCCTGGTTTATTAAAAATGTGTTTTATAGTTTTTTTAAAGAAATTTTTTAAGTCCGTGTAGGAATTTTTAAATAGGATTTTCTTGATATAAATTACCTTGGAATATTCTATTGGCCTTTTTTATTAAAAAAATTTACAACAGTATATTGGTGTTGGATACATTTATTATATTGATGATTTTGTGCTCAATGGACTATTTTTCAGAAGGGTGATCTAGAAAAAGTTCTACATATGGTTTTTAGTTTATGTATTCAAACATATATTTATATCCATACTTTTTTTTCATGGATTACTAGCTCACCCCACTTAATAAATCATGTGAAACAAAGTGTAGTTAGTGGAACATTGGAGAACACATGTTACACTAGTTTAACATCTTGATTTGGATAATGCCATCTTGTATTGTCTTTTACCTACTTTGGGAATTTCCCCCAAATTTAATATAATAGGGGAATGCATGGGAATTATGGAGGTTGGATTAAATCAGGAATGAAAACTTGGATGGATCATCTTTTAGTATTTTCATATTTTTTCCTTGATATCCTAGGTTCCCATGATCACTAGTACATGACTATATTGAATTTGATATGTTTCTTTTATTACTTCGATGGTGGGAAGTCTTTTTCTTTATCTTTTCCATACATTGTTGTTGTTATTGTTATGATTTCTTATGGATGACGTGGTAATACTTTTGTAAAAAGGAATGAGTGAATTCAAGTTTTTAATATTTTTTGAATCTTATTTTTTTGTAAAATATTAAAAATAAAATCTCCTAAAATATATTAACCTTTATGTATAAAATGTTATTTTTTAAAAGGAAATAGAGAACCGTATTTTTATTGTCCTCATATCTGAGTGAGAAAAACCTAATTTATTAAATTATATTTCAATATATATTTAAATAGATCATTGATTTAATGGGGTGCATGAGTTGTTGTTTCTTTTAGAATGTCTACTAGGATTTTTGGCTATTCCATATATATATATATATATATATATATATTAGTTTTAGGTTTAGAATCTAGTCTCACATGAACCAGTTATGGTATTGTGGTTATATGGTGACTTGTATAGTCACATATAGATCATGATGTGTATTGTATAATATATTCAGTATTTTATTATATCAACCAAGTCAAATACCCATATATCATATTTTTATTTTAGTTTTGTGTATTTCTTGATTTGGATGCTTGTTTATTTGATATTCCTTTGTTTGTTTTTTTATTTTTGGAAAATGGTTTACCTCATTATGTAGGGATATATAACATATAGAGTGGTCATAAAAAACCTCTAGGTGGAAGGGGTATGTTGAATATTAAACTTTCTGGTGAAATTGATCCCATTGGTTATTATTTGAGGTCATGTTGCTTGTTGGTGGTGTGATGGGATCTGTAATAACTCTTGTATACATCAAAATCCATATAAGGTGGTATCCCGATGTTTTTTCATGAATATATCTATAATTAAATTATAATGAAATAGGTATTATAAAAATCATAATAAATGTATTAAATAATTACAAATTTAATAATCTAAAACTTGCTTATAAAAAAACTTCTTGTTTTAAAATATTTTGTTGAAATTTTTGAACTAATTCACAACCAAAAATCTATAGTAATGTGAATAATATACATTATAACCTGACGAGTTTATTTAAAAAATAAACAATCCCAAGAAACCATTACCATTTAATTAAGGAAGATTTCAAATCCTGAAATAAAGGACTTCTAAACATCAAAGACACGAAATATTAGAAAAATAAATGAAAAATACATGATTATAAATTAATTAAATATAATAAAAAAATATGATATAAACATATATAGGGTTCCTAAGTATGAAATTAAAAAATATAATTTAATTATCCATGAGGATAGTGGACATACGAAGCAGATTGGTACATGAGGTAAGTGTTTCTTTCTAAATCCAAAATCATTTCAATTATTATTCATTAATATCCTATCCTCTCTTTTTTATCATATCCAGGATCTAAAATATGTTGGTTATTGTTTTCTGTTATGTTTTGATGTATTTATTGTCTTTTTTTTACCATCATGGATGTTTCTTTTATACATGACTTTTTTACAAGGTGTTTTTCCTACTTTTTAATTAATGTGGATATTTTCCCTATCATCCATTACCCCTATCTTCCTTTTTTAACTATTCAAAACATTATTGTATTATGTTATTTAAAATTTCATCTTGTACATTACTAATGGTATAATCCTACAAAAATTTCTTCCTTTAATTTATTTCTTTATGATAAAATCTAAGAAGTTTATAATAGTATATTTTCTAATATTAATCTTCCTCTATATGATTCATCATCACTAATATTTGTTTTATTCTAATTATTTTACATTTAATTATTTAATTTTTTTAAAAGATTTTTATTACATTTTAATAATGATTAATTAAAGTGACTTATTTAACTACATTTATAATAATATCACCCAATGTAATGAAATGTCTTTTCAATATTTCTCATTCATTTTCCTCTCTATTCATACGTAGATTGTTCTTTACAGACATTATTTATATTATTTTTTCTATTCATTTTTCATTTGTTGATATATTATTCTTTGTAAATTGATTCAAAAAAATTATATCTTAATCAAAAAAGATATTTTATGTATTTATCATCGAATTTTATAAAATCTAAAATTTCATTTTCTTAATTATTATATAATTTCATATATTTTTCTAAACAATTGTTTAGTTTTACTAATAATATTTTATATTGCACCATTTTGAACCATTATTACATTTTACTTTCTGAATTAATATATTTTTTATTATACAATGAATTTCCAAAAATAATCCTTTGATTTGTTATAAAATTTCTTATATATATGGGGTTTTTACAAAACTAATATCATTTAATGCTATTGTGTTTTATTATTATTGTATTTTTCATCATGATTATTTCTTTTGAATTAAAATTATTGTCTAGTTTAGCATTCCATCCTTTCCATGATCACACATCTCACTTGTATATTATCAATTCTATTACCTATATGTCACATTGATAATTTTTTTCCACCTACCAATCATTTAAACACACTCTTATCATATGTTTCCATATTTCCCCATGCCATCATGGTTTTAAAGTATATTTTGATCAAATTATAAGGGGTATATGATGATAATTTCAAAAATCATTTATAGTTTGATGATGTAAAATGTACTTAGTTCCAAAATACCTTAATCTTTTGATTATGGGTGTTTTTAAGATTCTTGTTGTTTATAAGATGCATCTATATTTCAATCCATATTTAGAAGTGGGCACATAGGGAACATTAGTTCATATTTGTGCCGAGTTAGGTTATTTATGGAAATTATGATGAAAGAAAATTCATGTATAAATACTTAGATTGATAACCATTACCTATAGAGTCTATATACAGTATAATGTGTATTGACCTATAAAGAATAATTTTTTTCATACATATATGTTCAGACATATAATGATATTAAAATAGTTGTTGTTTATGCTAACATTTTGGTTTTGTTCCATTTTTTAAGAAAATGTGAGAAATCATGGATAAATGTTCATTAAAGTGTTTAATCTGTGAAGTATACATTTCATTAAAGAGGTTATAATATAACAACCCAATTTTTTGTAATTTTTTTATAATATTTCTCCCTCAAATTTATACATGTAAATAAAAATATCATTTAGTTTTTTAATACTATAAACCTATAATTTTATAAATAATTATTAAATAATATTTTATAATAAAATTTATGAAATAATAAAAAATCATTTTTTCTTATCCTAAAAGAATGAATTTTTGACTCTTAATTAAATTAATATTGATCCCATTAATAACCCAATAATGAATAATAAACAAAATTAATTTTAATTCATGTGTTAATATGATATAGCATGTATAACATCTAAAAAGGCGTAATAAAGTCACTGTTATAGAAATCATTATTACTTTTACTTCTTAAGTATTATTCGATAACTACATAACACTTATTTATTATAATATATTAATATGGTCATTATAAAAGTAACTTTTTAATTGTAATGTAATTGTTAACATATTATAATACCTGATAACCATAGAATGTGACATAATAATATTTAGTGTCATGTAACATTTTATGATCATTATAAGAAAATAATATGTGGTTAGATAAACATTTTATGTGTAAAACCACATTTTCCTGAGGAATTTTTAAATCACATAATATTTCAAATAAGTTCTAAATTTTCATAATCATATATTTTTTTAATATAACATTTTCCTTTTAAAATTGAATGTATCGTGTTTTATACTCAAATATTGTGATGAAATATTTATTATTTTCATTTAAAATTTAATTTCACAAATATAAATATTTTTCCATATTATAATAAACATGACATTAAATGTGGATAAGGGTATCATTAGGGAAATGAAATTATCATTATCATCACATTTTAACCATCATAAATAAAGTTCATTTCACAAAAATCATTATTGTAAATTTTTATTGAATTTATAAATCCATTATAATTAAAAAATGAATTTTATAAATGATAGATAATTTTTTTAATCATTTTTTAAAAATAATCATAGAAAGATTATTATGTATTTTTGAAAAAATTAGAATTATGGTTGAATAGTTAACATTAATAGATTCATGTATATTGTCTATTTTATGTCATTATAATGATAAAAATGTGATATAAAAATAATAAACCATTCTACAACACATAAAATTCAATTAACAACTAATATAAGTCATTTTAAAGAAAAGTAGTTAATATGAAAAACTATATATCAATTTACAAATCCTATGTTATATTTTATTCAAATAGAAAAGTTTATTTTATTCTTTTTTTACTAATAATATAAATATTTTTATTATGTAAAAGAGATGTCAGTACATGGAAAAGGAAAATATAAAATCATGGTTCTTGGAGGTGGTCAAGCCTGAGAGAGACACCACAAATAAAATACTTAAAGTCCCTTAGAAGAGATAAAACACTCGAATAGAAAATTAACTTGTGCTCTTGTAAAACTTTAAAGGATAAGAAATGCATAGTAAATTTTACCTCACACAAGATCTGAAGAATCATTTCTTTTTACTCTATCATGTCTATGTAGGATTTAATAGTTCAGGTCATACTCTAGGGGAAATTAAGGATACCCAACAGATATAGAACCAATAGATCTAATTCCTATTCAACTATAAATAAAAAAATATTTTTTAATTGGGATATTGATAAACAGAAAAATAAGGCACGAGCTTCAACGATGAGAGAATTTTTATTTTAATGGTATGTCAAGAAATCCATAATCATAAACCCCTAAAATCTTGAATTAAACCACTTCCATGAATGATTCAATGAATACTAGAGTCATCTAAGTTGATCTTGAATCCTTGTGAATGTTCTTTCTAGTGCAGCCAATTTCCTAGTCTTTCTCCATCCATGGAATTATTTTGGGAAGCAGAGAGGGGGATCTAACTCTTAACGAATGATGGGATTTCCCTACTATTGGTATGTGAAAATGGAGCTATATAATTAGAAACAAAATTTTCTTTGATACATCTTTATTTTTACTTGGTCCCATTATGACAAGCATCGTTGCAAATCTCTCAAATCACCTAGAAGCCAGCTATAAGAAGATTCATCTTAGCCTAGAAATCTGAAGGCTCTCCAGCATTCATCTAAAAATAAATAATAATGAAATCATCGATTGAAATAAAATGAACACCAAACTCCATTCATACTACGATATTACACCCTATATATCGTGATCATTCTCATTCACAAAAATAGCTGTAAAATAGAATCAATCTTTTCATTTTCACAGTATAGAAACTTTGAAACAAGTTTGATTGGTTTCTTCTTCACATAATTATCCATAAATAATGAAAGATTCCATTTATTCCAAATGAAAAAATTTACTTTACTTGTGTTGACTTTTCATAAAAAGAGGGTGGCCTATGCATCATCACCGATGTACACCTAAATGAGGTTTTAAGAAAAAGAGAGACTGCATATTCTTGTGTCGGATGGGGTGGAAAATCAGACATCAGGTTCCCTAATGAGTACATGATAGAGTATAAGATACTTTAGTCTAATTATATAATGGAATCAAAGAACTTTGGATGCAATCAATACTGATAAAATAATTCTTTTAAGAATTGGGCACCCTTGAAGGAAGTGGATGTTACCAGTATAGTTGTCTTTCCATGAGTAAATTTCACCCTTACCAATAAACTATGGATAATTATATTGAAAGATAAAAATAAAGTCACAAAAACTTTTCCAAAGGTTAGATCCCTTCATATTTTGATTAATCCAGTGAACCACATCGGTTCCATACTTTTGTTCTAGTAAATAAATCTCTAAGATACGTCCTGGAGAAAGAATATCATGTGATCTCAGATTTCATTCATTGTATAGTCTCATCAATTTTTCAAGACTAATTTATCCCTACATAAATAGATTATCCATACTTGACTAGTTAGGCCAATGAATTCCACTATCTTATGAATCATCCCAGGTGAAGCTATTGGGGATTGTTTTGATTATTTTAATGAAAAACATACGAGCCTGAGTGACTTGTAGGATATTAATAGGAATGGAAGAAAGAAAACTATTGATGAGGGTTATATTACCTCTAATAAAGAGGAATCTACTCTTCTATTTAGTAATAATATAGATTATAGTGAGGATTACTTAAATGTCTTTGATACATACTATTTTATTCAATAAGAGAGATCTCAAGTATTCAATAGGTAATTGTCTTCAAGAAAACACAGCCTATCTTCGATGGATTTAGTTTTCCTTCCTGATCATTTACTGGTAATATTGAAACTACTCTTATAAAATTAATTCATTGAAAACTCTCACTATAGTACTAAATAAGAATATATTTTATCCATTGCATTGAATTTCTTCTTCCATTGATGGATAATACCATATCATTTGTGATGAATAAGTAGGTGATTCCATTGAACCCATACCAACCATTGAATGGATGCGACCATAAATTTGTAATTTCATAGATCATGTTACTACTTTAAACATCCTGATTAACTATATAATTTCTTGGGGAGAGTGGGTATCTTTATAGAAAACGTTAGACTAACTTGAAAAACCCAAACCTCCTCCCCAAAGAGAGATAAAAAACTAGGGTGATGTAATGAAAAAAAAGAAAGTTGGAGACCCATTTGAAAAAATACACACCGCCTAAGAACATTTTGGGTGAAATTTAATTTCATTTTATCACAGTCTTTCTCCATGAAAATCTTGTCCATGGAATTGGATCCAACCACTTTGCAATTAATATCTGCTAACATTTCTTGAGTGAGGCCAATTACCCCAAGATACTACCGACCTTAATAATCTCTTGATGTTCATATGAGGTTTGGGGAGGTAGGATATAACTACCCATACATTACATAAATGGTTATTACTTCAGAATTGAAGCATACTAATTACAACATATAACAAAACCATGATACAACCGTATAGGTATAGAGCCTTTAGAAACTGGGAAACATAAACAACTAGTTCATAAAGCATCTACATTGTCTCTCATTTATTTCATCATATATAGAGTCCCTTTTGACATATCATACTTAATACCCTTCTTCCTGACCCAGGGAAAAGAAAACATACAAAAGAGTGTGCTCAAATTCTTAGTAAGGGTAAACAAAAAATATCAATCATATCATATTTATAAGAACATAACATTTTGAAAATCTAAACCTGCAAAGAGATCATAATATCATAACATGGGATAAATCATAGTAGTGAGATGTAATCCCAATAATCATAACATAAAACATGAAACTTTGTGGAATACACACATAATCATAGAAAATCATTTCATATTAGCCAAGGCTCTTTGCCAAGACCATCATAACGGAAAAAGTTCATTATTGAACCGAGTTCACTCCTCATTCCAGTCATGTATCACTGAACCAGATTAACTTGCCATTCAAGCCATGTCTATATCATGAGATAAAAATATTTACCCAATGAATTGGAGGGATATATAAGTCCCACCCATCTCATAATGAAACCATTCTTATGTGTTCCAATTAATCATAAATCATAGCATAACCCATGTAATAAAAATAGGATTCTTAAACATCATGCCATCATAACATAATCCATATAAGATAAAAGGACATCATAAAATTAATTACATCATAAAATAATAAAATTAATGTAAAAATAGGGATATAAACATAAACTTATATTATCTTAGATGGAAAATAATTTTGATAAAACACTTGAACTCCATTCTTGAGGAAAATATCCTTTCTACTTCAAAAATATTTTACATTTCTTAACATTTCATACAATTTTAAACTAAAATAAGTTGATTAAAAATAAACTTGAAAACATGTAAAGGAAGATTCATGGAAATATTGATCTATGAAATCATAAAAATCCATTCATTCCGTATAAGTTAAAAAAAGATTATTCTCTAACTTTTGCCGGAAAAGTCAAAAAGTACCTCGTACTAAAAATGAAAAAAGATTCCTTTCATATCTTTTACTCACCAAAGGGTATAATTGGATTTAAAAAATTGTAGGAGGATATAAATAATACAACATATAGAGGAAATATGTATGTGGATGATAAATATTCCCCAGTAAATTTTGAAGTATAAACAATCTTGGATAAAAATGAGATAGTGAAATTTTCCCTTACCTTAGGTCTGATTTGCTTCGTACGTATCTGAACCTCCTATATAATGATTTATATAATTTCATCGACCAATTGAAAAATCATATTTATTGTTATGATATCATATATGGTCATGTTCTTATCTTCTTATTAGTAATATTTCATTGCTACTTGTTATTCGGGTGTTCATTGCTTTATGTTCTTATGCGTGTTTTGTCAAATAAATTCTTATTTTTCTTTTTAGGTTATAGATACCACCTTTCCATAATTTTATTAGTGTAATATATATCATATTTATTCATTAAATTAAATTATATAATAATTATTCAATGAAGATCATGTAGAACGAGTCGCATCACATCATGGAAACGGTAGCCCGTACGTACGCACGAGCGATGATATCCTTCCCATGATCGTGGAATTGTATAGAAGTGTATGTATAATATTTAAAAATCAATATCACTTTAAAATAATCATATATAGTTATTATTTAAACCATTATACCCATCCATGTAAGGTGGTGGTGCAAAATAGATTACACCACAGCGTGGAGAAGGTATTCCATACGTACACACGCGCGGTGACTTCATTTTCCGGAGGATGGATAGAAGGTGAAATAGGGTTGTTTCACATTTATAATAACATATCAGTATATGAGTGATACTGTTGTTATAACTTCATAATTAAACAACTAAAGAAGAATAAGTAGAAGAAAAAACAAATTTGCAAGAATCGGTAACAGATATTACCTCTTCTTCGACACGCCTCTTTGAAACCTCCACTTAGGGAACTATGATTGGTCTTTGAAGAAGACCAGGACCTCTAGAATATTACTAGGGGAGTTTAGAAGAGTAATGGGTATGGTTTTGTAGAGCTTGAAGGCTCAAAGTTGTGTAAAGAGGAGAGGGAGGAGGTGCCCTTTTATAAGGGAGGAGAGGGGAACTTTTGGAAAGTCTGAAAATATTATTTAATTATAAACTTATCTTCGATTTCAAAAGGTCCAGAAATCATTAAAGATAAAGATAATATGACTCATGGTCAAAATAAAATAATCCAAATAGAATTTGACATGTTTTGGATAATATTTTAATCATTATAATCTTATTAATTTAAATCATTTATTAATGAGGTAAATAATGCATCATTATTGTGTCATAAATAATTTAATTTATGTGATGTCTAAAAATTATAAAAAAAACACCACCATGTAGGAAATATTTTTATCATTCAAATGAATATTTATAGTCTAAATGATAATTTATATAACCCCTTATAAAAATTTATTACTAAAAGGTTTTTGTTAATGTCAATTTTGTCTTTACATTAAATTAATTAATCCAAATTGTAATTACAACTACCATGTGGCTCAATGGGGTCCCGAAATCGACCCAAGGATTCCCATGGTCGGCCAATACTCATACAATAAGTTTAGGACAAGTTTTAAGGTAATTTTGTATTATTATAATATTCTTTTAACCTTGAATTGCCCTATTTACCTTTAACCGTAGTTAATAAAAGTCCAAAGATACTATTCCCCAAAAATTATTTTCATCTTATTGAACCACATTTTAATTCTTCATAATAACCATGTATGTTGGATTTTTGAAATTTAATTCACAGAAGTGGTAAAATTTCATTTAAATGAAAGATTCATTTTTTTAACTTCCTCTAAGTGGTTCCACTATTCATAAAAAATTGAAGTTTTTCAGAAAAATATGAAAAATTTATCCTAAGATATATTTGATCTTCCAAATTAAAAAATTATTTCTATATTTTCAAATTCAAAACATTGAAGTGGCATTAATTAATTTTAAAATTAATTCCCATTATCAAAACAAATAGCATGTTTTTAAGAAACAATAACTATCAAAAGATCGACACTTGTTTATGTCCAAATTAAAAGTGAAATTAATTATAATGACCAACATTGGATTAAATGGTAAAAATATATTATAATTAAAAATTAAAACCAATTTAAAAGATAATCTAACCATATAAATTATTGCGATGAAAAAATTTGTTTTTAATTTACATATAGCGTGTTTTTACTATTCATTAAAATATGAAATTTATCAAAATAATATGAAAAATTTATCCAAATTAAAATTTTATATCCTAATTCCAAGGAAGAATTTTATTTTGTCAAATTGAACTTATAAACATGTCAAAAACTAGATTTAATGTGGGTGCACCCTCAAAAGGCGGCCAAACTGCATTTTTTGAAAAATACTTATTTTACCTGGAACATTTATTTAGTTCTCATACCATGTTCTAGAAAATATGTAAGATGAATAATAATGTTATAAAATTCAAAATGTAGTTAATACTATTCATAATGGTTAGTCCATAATAATATTATAACAATATATCATTGTTTAGTGAAACTCAGTGTTGCATACTACACACGCTATCGAGGATGGTCACGTTTACGTGTAACGCAAGACAAGCTAATGTTATGTATAGTGAATGATTCCTTCGATGTTTCATATAACAGAATCCATGAAAAAAACATTTCTCATAAAATCTCAGGGTGTTACATTCTACCCCCTTTAAAATGAATTATGCCCTCGAAATTCATCACTTCGTAACAAACAGATTAGGATACCTCTCCCTCATCATATCCTCAAGTTCCCATGTAGCTTATTCTAATTGGTGGTTCCTCCATGAATCTTTGACCAAGCGAGTGGTCTTGTTTCATAGAACATTTTCACTACAATCTAGAATCTTTATTGGTTATTCTTCATAAGAAAGATCTTGCTCCAGCAGTACAACTTCTGAGCTTAGTACATGTGAAGGATCAGGTATGTAATTTCTCAGGAGAGATACATGGAACACATCGTGAAATTGAGAGAGATTCGGTGGAAGCGCCAATCGGTAAGCTACCTTCCCAACACGATCTAGTATTTTGAAAGAACCGATATACCCAGGGCTCAGCTTTCCCTTCATTCTAAATCTCATTACTATCTTCCAAGGAGATATTCGTAAGAACACTTAATCACCCACTTAAAACTCTAGGTCTTTTCTTCAGTTTTCGGCATAACATTTTTTTCTACTCTGAGATTATCTTATGTGTTGTTGAATAAATCTGACATTTTCTGCCATCTCATCAACATGATCAGGTCCTAATAGCTTTCTTTCCCCAACTTCATCCCAGCAAGTTGGAGTCCTGCATTTCTTTTCATAGAGAGATTCATAAGGAGCCATCTGAATACTGGAGTGAAATCAATTATTATATGAAAATTCCACCAGAGGAATGTGTTGATCCCAACCACCTTTGAAATCCATAGAGCAAGCTCTTAACATATTTTCTGGAGTTTGAATTGTTCTCTCAGACTGACCATCTGTCTGAGGATGATAAGCAATGTTTAAACTCAACTATGTATCTAAAGTATGCTGAAGACTTCGCCAGAACTTTTAGGTAAACCTCGGATCCCGATCAGATATAATGGAAAGTGGTACCCCATGAAATTTTACCACTTCCTTCACATATATCCTAGAAAGATGATCCAGAGAGAAATATTTTCTAATATTAATGACTTGTTCAGACTTCGTAAGACGATCAACTATAACCCATATAGCATTACTGTGATTGGATGTTTTAGGAAGTCCAGTAACAAAGTCCATAGTGATGTTATCCCATTTCCATTCTGGTATGGTTAATGGTTGTAACATCCCCTTAGACTTCTGTCTCTTAGGATTAACTTGCTGACAAACCAAGAATAAAGAGACATATTCAGCAACATCTCTTCTCATTTTATCCCACCAGAAGTACTCTTTCAGGTCCTTATACATCTTCGTGCTTCCAGGATGAAGAGAGAATGAAGAACTATGAGCCTCATCCAGTTGATCCTTCTATAATTCTTTGATGGTAGGAACACAAACCTTATTCATAAACCTTATTATCCCATCACAATCAAGGTTTAATTCAGGAACATTTCTCACCTTCTTTTGTAACTCAACATCTTCTTTTTGTGCCTCTTTAATCTTCACATGTATAGAAGGTTGAACATTCATTTGAGAAAGATAAGATTTCTCCCCTTCCATTATAATTCCAAGATCTATCCTTTGTAAATCCATAAATATTGGATCTTTTGTGATCCTCATCATGGAAATTCTAGCATGGTCTTGTCGGCTTAATGCATCTTCCACCTTGTTTGCTTTCCTATTGGTGGTATTGAATTGAGCAGTTGTAATCCTTAATCAGCTCCAACCATCTTCTTTGACACATATTCAGCTCCTTTTGCGTGAAAATATACTTTAAACTTTTATGATCAGTATAAATATCACACCTTTCACCATAAAGATAATGCCTCCAAATCTTTAATGAAAAGATTAAATCAAGCTAACTCCAAATCATGAGTTGGGTAATTTTGCTCATGGATTTTCAACTGTCGCGAGGCATAAGCTATCACCATATCATTTTTCATGAGAACACACCCCAATCCCTTGTTGGGTGCATTACTATAGAACACAAACCTTTCTCCACTACAAGGTAGTGTGAGCACAGTTTCACCAGATAAACTTCTTTTCAACTCCTTGAAATTCTCTTCACACTCCTCCGTCCACACGAACATAACTCCTTTTCGAGTCAACCTGGTGAGTGGATTATATAATCATGAAAAATCTTTCAAAAACGTCAATAACATCCAGCCAAACCAAGAAAACTTCGGATCTTAGTTATTGTTGTTGGTCTCGACCATCTTTTGATAACCTCTGTTTTCCCTGGATCCCCAGATATCACCTCTTTTGAGATTATGTGACCCAAAAAAGAATCTTTTTGAATCCAAAATCGACACTTAAAAAATTTGGCATAAAGATTCTCCTTTCTTAGGAACCTTAATACAATTCCTAAGTGATCTTCATATTCGTCCTTTCTCTTTGAATATACAAGAACATCGTCTATAAATACTACCAAAAAATGATCAAGATGGTCTCTAAAGACTCCATTCATTAGATCCATGAAGATAGCAGGGGAATTAGTAAGACCAAATGGAATCACTATAAATTCCTAGTTTCCATACCTTGTACGAAAAGTCATCTTTGGTATATCCACTTTTTTGACCCCTAATTGTTGATACCCTGAACGAGGATCAATATTCGAAAAGTATTGATCTCTGTGTAGTTGGTCAAATAAGTCATCAATGCATGGGATAGGATATTTGTTCTTGATAGTGATCTTGTTAAGTTCTCGATAATCAATGCAGAGTCTCATTGATCCATCTTTCTTCTTAACAAACAGAACAGGTTCTCCCCAAGGTGATGCACTAGGGAGTATGAATCCCTTATCAAGATTCTCTTGGACTTGCATCTTAAATTCTTGCAACTCAATTGGGTCCATTAAATAAGGTGTCTTTGAAATGGGAATAACACCAGGTATGAGTTCTTTTGAAAACTCAAATTCACGATTTGGTGGAAGACCTAGAAATTCCTCTAGAAAGGCATCATCAAACTCTCGTACAGTGGGCATATTCTTAATCATGAGTATCTCTCCGACCATTTGAGATAAATAACCTTCATTTATTGGAATCAAGACCCATATAATTTAAGAAATTTCCACTAGAAGTTTATATTCATCCTTGCATCGATATATGATAGTATATTGATCGGGAATATTAAATGTGATTTCCCTTCTTTGGAAATTGATTTGAGCTTTGTATAAAGAAGGACAATCCATGCAAATAATCACATCAAATTCACTTATAGGAAGGATCAAAAGATTTATAGGAATAACTTTCCCACAAACTTCAATTGGAGAAGAATTATAAACTTTTGATGCAACCGCTGTGCCATTAGGAGTTTTCACAACTAACTCAACATCTAATTATTGAGGTAGTATGACGATAACCTTATAAAATTCTTCAGAAATAAAAGAGTGGGTCGATCAAGAATCAAATAAAACATTTGATACTTTAGAGTGGCTGGTAAGTGTACCTTTCACCACTTCGTTATCGTAATCCACATCGCCGATAGAAATTACATGTGACTTTCCTTTGTATTTTGCCTTAATAGTTTGTTCACGTCAATCATCATCAACAACCCTTGGATTAGGGAATTGATTGGCATAATTCCCCATTTCCTTGAACTTGAAACATTGAAGTGTAGTAGGTGCATTATGTGTATCCCTTTCTTTGTTCGCATCATTAGACATTATCTTCCCATTATTTCGACATTCAACTGCCCGATGACCTTCTTTTCCACACATAAAATATTTACTTGTCCATTTAAGACAATTCCCTCCATGTTTCTTTCCACAATTTGATCATAAGGGAAAACTCATCTTCTTTTCTGTGTGGTCTTTAGATTTCCCTTTGAATTCCATTTTCCTTTTCTTATCAAACCCATATGACTGATGGCTTACTCCAATCTCCATATCAACCTTGATAGTACATAAAACAATTTCCTCATAGTTATTGAAGTCCCTTATTGATGACTCCCTTCTAATACTTGGTTTTAAGCCACTAAAGAATCGATCGATCTTACTCTGAGGTTCGATAATAATTCCGGAAGCGTACCTTACAAGTCTTGTAAAATTTTCTTCGTAGGTACCAATCGATTCATCATCCTTTTGCTTCAGTTCAAGAAACTCCTTCTCCATCTTTGTTTGAAGAATACCCAAGAAGTACTTATTGAAAAATAATTTCTGGAACTCATCCCATTCCGAGGACTCTATTTCATCCCTTTGCCTCATATTCTTAATAAGATTCCACCATTGATCAGATTCACCTTCCAAACGATATACTACTAAGATGACTTTATCATGATCATAACATTGCAGAACTGAAAATATATTTTCAGTGGTACTGATCTATTGTTCAACCACTAATGGATTAGAACACCTGCTGAATGAAGGTGGGCGCTACCTCATAAAGCATTCAACAGAATTTTGTTCCTTCCATTACTTGTTTGGAAGTCCTACATGATTCATATCTTGAGAAAGTTGTGTGAGCATGACTATAAGATTTTTCATTCCAGCTCCCATAACATTTGGTTTCTCAGGGGGACAATAATTACATTGCCCTTCGCATTCATCATTAACATGGTTCCTTCGGGTTCTAGCCATTGACTCAAACCAAAAAGCCTAGTGTGACAAAAACTAATCATAATAGGAAAACCACATAATCAAGAATAAAATTTCACACTTAAGGTCTTATAATAGGCTATTCATAGACATTTCTAAAACACTAATATTGTGTTCTATTCTTAGACATATCCTTAGGGTTCTTACTAAGGTTTTCACTTCCTAGTTTCCAAATGTTGACTTTACCTTTCCTCTGATACCAACTATAACGACCCATAGTTTACATACATGGTTATTAATTCAGAATTGAAGCATAATTATTACAACATATAACAAAACCATGATAGGATCATATAGGTATAGTGTCTTTAGAAACTGGGAAACATAAAAAACTGGTTCATAAATCATCAACATTGTCTCCTGTTTATTTCATCATATCAAAAGTCCCTTTTGGCATATCGTACATAATACCCTTCTTCCTGATCTAGGGAAAATAAAACATACAAAAGGGTGAGCTTAAATGCTCATTAAGGGTAACATAAGAAATATCAATCATATCATATTCATAATAACATAACATTTTGAAAATCTTAAAAAGAAAAAGAGATCATAATATTATAACATGTGATAAATCATAGTAGTGAGACATAATCCCAATAATCATAACTTAAAGCATGAAACTTTGGGGCATAAGCACATAATCATATAAAATCATTTCTTATTAGTCAAGGCTCTTTTCCAAGACCATCATAACAGACAAAGTCCATTACTGAACCGAGTTCACTCCTCGTTCCAGTCCTATATCATTGAACTAGATTAACTTGTCATTCCAGCCATGTCTATCTCGTCAGATAAAAATCTATACCCAATGCATTGGAGGGAGATATAGGTCACACACATCTCATAATGAAACCAATCTTATGTGTTCCACAAAATCATAAATCATAGCATAACCCATGTAATAAAAATGGTATTCTTAAACATCATGCCCTCATAACATAATCCATATAAGATAAAAGGACATCATAAAATTAATTCCATCATAACATAATCAAATAAATGTAAAAATAGTGATAGAAACAAAACCCTATATTATCATATATATATGGATAATAATTTTGATAAAACACTTGAACTCTATTCCTGAGGAAAATATCCTTTCTACTTCAAAAACATTTTACCTTTCTTAATATGTCATTCGATTTTAATCTAAAAAAAGATGATTAAAATTAAACTTGAAAACATGTAGAGGAAGATTCATGGAAATAATGTTATATCAAATCATAAAAAATCCATTCATTTCGTATAAGTTAAAAAAAATTCTTCTCATACTTTCACCGGAAAAGTCAAAAAGTACCTCGTACTAAAAACAACAAAAGAGTCCTTTCATATCTTTTACTCACCAAAGGGTTAAATTGGATTTAATACATTGTTGTAGGATAGAAATAATATTACATATTGAGGAAACGTGGATGTGGATGATAAATATTCCCCAGTAAATTCTGAAGTATAAATAATCTCGGATAAAAATGAGATTTTGAGATTTTCCCTTACCTTAGGTCTGATTTGCTTCATACGTATCTGAACCTCCTGTATAATGATTTAAATAATGTCATTGAATTATTAAATAATCATATTCATTGTTATGATATCATATATGGTCATGTTGTTGTCTTCATATTAGTAATATTTCATTGCAACTTGTTATTCAGATGTTCATTGCTTTATATTCTTATGCGTGTTTTGTCGAATAAATTCTTATTCTTCTTTTTAGGTTATAGATAACTCATTTACCGAATTGTATTAGTGTAATATATATCATATTTATTCATTAAATTCATTTATAAAATCATTATTCAATGATGATCATGTAGAACAAGTCACATCACATTGTGTAGACGGTAGGTCGTACGTACGCACGAGCGTTGATATCGTTCCCATGATCGTGGAATTGTATTAATGTTTATGTATACTATTTAAGAATCAATATCACTTTAAAATAATCATATATATTTATTATTTACACCATTATACCCATCCATGTAAGGTGGTGGTGGAAAACAGATCACACCATGGCATGGAGATGGTATTCCGTACGTACGCACGCGCAGTGATTTCATTTTCCATAGGATGGATAAAAAGTGAAAAAGGGTTGTTTCATATCTATAATAACATGTCAGTATATGTTTGATACTGATGTTATTAGTTAATAATGAATCAACTAAATAAGAAGAAGTAGAAGAGGAAATAAATTTTAAAGAATCGTTAACAGATATTACCTCTTCTTCGACACGCCTCTTTGAAACCTTATCTTAGGGCACTAAGATTGGTTTTTGAAGAAAACTAGGACCTCTGGAATATTACTAGGCGAGTTTATAAGATTAATGTGCAGGGGTTGGTCGAGCATGAAGGCTCAAATTTTTGTAAATAGGAGAGGAAGGAGGTGCCTTTTATAAGGGAGGAGAGGAGCTCCTTTGGAAAGTGTGAAAATATTATTTTATTATAAACTTTTCTTTGTTTTCAAAAGTTCCAAAAATCATTAAAGATGAAGATAAAATGACTCATGGTCAAAATAAAATCATCCAATCAGAATTGGACATGTTTTGGATAATATTTTAATCATTATAATCTTATTTATTTAAATCATTTATTAATGAGGTAAATACTGCATCATTATTGTGTCATAAATAATTTAATTTATTTGATGTCTAAAAATTATAAACAAAACACCACCATGTATGAAATATTTTAATATTTCCAATGAATATTTATATTCAAAATGATAATTTATATAACACCTTATAAAAATTAATTACTAAAAGATTTTTGTTAATGTCAATTTTGTCTTTACATTAAATTAATTAATCCAAATTGTCATTATCACTACCAAGTGGCTCAATGGGGTCCCAAAATTGACCTGAGGATGACCATGGTCGGACAATACTCATCCAATAAGGTTATGAAAAGTGTTAAGGTAATGTTGAATTATTATAATACTCATTTAACCTTGAATTACCTTATTTACCTTTAACCGCAGTAAATAAAAGTCAAAATTTACTATTCACCAAAAATTATTTTCATCTTATTAAACCACATTTTACTTCTTGATGACAACCATGTATGTTGGAATTTTGAAATTCAATTCACAGAAGTGGTAAAATTTCATTTAAATGAAAGAGTCAGTTTTTTTAACTACAACTAAGTGGTTCCACTATTCATCAAAAATTGATGTTTTTCAGAAATATACCAAAAATTCAGCCTAAGATATATTTGATATTCCGAATTAAAAAATGATGTCTATTTTTCCAAATTAAATACATATAAGTGGCATTAATTAATTTTTAAATTAATTACCGTTATCAACACAAATAGCGTGTTTTTAAGAAACAATAACTATCAAAAGATCGACATTTCTTTATGTCCAAATTCAAAGTGTAATTAATTCCAATGACCAACATTGGGTTAAATGGTAAAAAAATATGTTAATTACACTTTAAAACCAATTAAAAAGGTAATCTATCCATATAAATTATTGCAATGAAAAAATTTGTTTTTAATTAAAATATAGCATGTTTTTACTATTCATTAAAATATGAAAGTTATTACAATAATATGAAAATTTTATACAAATTAAATTTTTATATCCTAATTCCAAGGAATAATTTTATTTTGTCAAATTTAACTTATTATCATGTCAAAAACTAGATTTAATGTGGGTGTGCCATCAAAAGGCAGCAAAACTGCATTTTTTGAAAAATACTTATTTTACCTGAAAAATTTATTTAGTTCTCATACCATGTTCTAGAAAATATGTAAGATGAATAATAATGTTATCAAATTCAAAATGTAGTTAATTCTATTCATAACATCTAGTCCATAATAATATTTATAACACCCCGAGCTTCCACGATACGCTTCTCATTCAATAATGCAATAGCTTGCATTGTACGCAACTTCGAGTTCTAAAACACCGCGACTTATCAAAGTAGCCATTATGAATAGTAATAACCACTTTTTAAAATTATATAAATTTTATATTTCAAAATGGACTTCATTTTTGGATTCGGAATAACTAAATTAGCCTATGTTGAATTTTTGGTATTTTTCTGAGAACTTCTAATTTTTTATGAATAGTGAAAAATACTTTAAAACAACTTTTTTAATCAAAATAATTTATTGTGATAAATTATACTATTTAGTGGTTTTAAGGTATAATTAGAAAATATTTTTACCATTTTATCCAATGGTGGTCATTAGAATTAATTTAACATTGAAATTGAACATAAACAATTGCCAATCTTTTGATATAAATTGTTCCTTAAAAACACGCTATTTGTCGTAACAGCAGGAATTAATTATAAAATTAATTAATGCAACTTATATGTTTGGAATTTTTTAAAATAGTCATCATTTTTGAATTCGGAATATCAATTATAGCTTAGGGTGAAATTTTGGCCTTGTTCTGAAAAACTTCAATTTTTGATGAATAGTGAAACCACTAAGTGGTAGTTAAATAACTGATTTTTCGTTTAAATGAAATATTACCACTTCTGTGATTTGATTTTCAAAAATCCGACATACATGGTTTTCATTAAGAAGTAAAATGTGGTTCAATGATATTAAAATAATTTTTTTGGTGAATAGTAACTTTTAAGTTCTTAATCGCGATTAGAGGTAATTAGTGTAGTTTAAGGTACAAATAATGTTTTAATAATATGAGATGAGCATGAAACTTGTCCTACTCCTATTGGATGAGTCATGGCAGACCAAGACAACCCATGGGTCAACTTGGGGACCCCATGGAGCCACTTTAGTTGGAAAATTACATTAATATATATTTATTTAATGTTAAAATTAAATTGACACAAACATGAGTTATTTTACTAAAACAGTTTTTAAGTGGAGTTACACAAGTCCAACTTTTGACTATAAATATTCATTATAAATCTAAAAAAACTTCCTACGTCATAGTATTTTTTTTATAATTTTTAGACATTAAATAAATTAAATTATTTATGACATCATTATGATGCAGCGATGACCTCATTATTTAACGATTTAAATAAAATGAGAAGATAATGCAAAATCCAAGGCTTACACTTGTCCAAATCCTATTGGATGAGAATATTTCGAAACCTTATCACCTTATCTTCGAATTATATAAGTGTGGGACCTTTAGAATCCTAAAATCATTGTGAAATAATGTAACATTTCAATCTTTCCAAAAGTGCCCCTCCTCTCCACTTATAAAAGGCCCCCACCTCTCCCACATCATTTACACTTGAAAGCCATTTTTCTCGGCCAAACTCTGCCCAAATACTCTCCCAACTTCCCCCTATTACTCCTAGAAGCCTCACTTTGGGCAGAACTCTTCCCAAGGAAGCCTTTGGCTCAAATCAAAAAGAGTTACCCGATTTTGAGGTAATGTCTTCTCTAATGTTGTTTTGTTTTATTTTTCTTCTCCAACCCCCTAAACTCTTTTTATTCATTTATTTTGTAACAACAACAGTATCCTCAATATACTAGGATGTTGTTATAAGAATTATTCGAGCTACACTTACACACACCTACATCTAATGGTTAAAGAACATACGGTTTCTGTGGATGGCGAGATTCTGCCTCACGAAACGATGATTGTTCAACACTCATATAACACCTTCAAAGGTGTCCATTAAGATGTCACTATTTTTATATATGATATATAATATGTTTATGTTTTACTTATGCTTTTGTATTTCTCATTTATGGCATACTTTATGATTTCCATTATGGGTAAAACGCGATAATTTCATTTTAGGAAGTGCGGACTACCGCCCCCTCAAAGTGATTTGAATCCTTAATGCCATATGTGGGATGTATAAAGGATGGAGTAAATGGTATTATACACTATATTATACTGGAATTATATTATACATTTATATCATTATGATTTAGTTCCATTAAATATGAAATTGAAATGAAAGTAGCGTTCATGCGTACGTACGGCTTACCGTCTCCATGAACGGTGCATTTCATTTCTTACCTCTAAATGTTACGTAATATTATAAATGAATGTATATACTGGATATATAAGATATATATGACATCTAAATCATGAATATAATTCTGGATATAATGGATATTCTACCACATGAACAACTTGTAATTATAATAAGTTTATTGTTGACTCAAGTACCAAAGATCGACAAAACGACCGTTATTAACTTAAATAATTACATAATGTTCATAACATTGTAATAAGTGATATAAAAAGGATAATGAAATTGAAAATGGTTCTTAATAAGGTAGATATTAACTCTAGTTTATTATTCAGGAGGTTAAAGAACGGTTGAGTCAAGTCGGACACAAGGTAAGGGAATTTCTTAACCCAACTTCCATTCTTTGGGTTAATCTCCTACTTTCAAATTATGTCTTGATATTATTATGTCCTATTTTGTATTTTTACATTCTTTATGTGTACCTATAGTGAATACACATAACAGATCTATTTTATTTTCAAAATTATCTTTTTAAGGACTTCATCTCAATATCCTTTCATTGAGGCATATTTGGTTTTATACACAATTTTCTTTTATACGGTGTATAAACCCCTTTGACTTTTATGTTTATTAAAAAGGAATCTTTTTATACGAAGCGTTTTTCTAAACGACAAAAGGGAATGTTTTTCTTTCCGTACATATGCGGCGACAACGACTTCTCCGCCGCCGTGACCATTATTTGAGTTTCAGCTTCCTCTACAAGACAACATTTTTTTTAATGAAAAATAAATACAAATTTTTAACTTTCTTTTATTTTGGTATTGAAAATGGTTTTGAAAGCATTTTTATCAATGTGTTGTATTGATATCTTGTGATTGAAATGTGGAAATGTTATGTTTCCTTTATGCATGTTTTATGTGATACGATTATGTTATGGTTTATAATATGTTTAAACCTATTCATATGAGGAATGTATTGGACTTAATAAGTGACGGGTGGAGCCCGTTATAGCTCCTCGATGCATCGGTAGGTCTCATGAGACAACTAGACATGGAATTGGCCGAGGCCCTTTCCCAATTTGATTTATGGTTTTGGCCGAGGCCTTAATCATTTTAGACGTCTTGGCCGAGGCCTTGAAAAAATGTTTCAGAATGTCTGGCATTATACATTCCCTCATTATGAAAGTGGTTATTGATATTTCATGTGATTATTCGACCAGTAGAATATCCATGTGAAGAAGTGAATGGCATTATCTCATTTTACTTTTGCCATGTTATGTTGAAGTTCAAGTTTAAAAGGCTTTTGTTTTAGTTATACATCGCCTTAAATGTTAAGGTTTATTTATGAAAGATTCCGCTATATTGTTAACCTTACTGAGCATCCGAGCTCACCCCTTTCAATGTTTTAATATTTTCCAGGATGTGAAGAAGTATTTTATGAATGACCTGCAGGGATAGTCCGAAGAGGATAGAAGTGTGGACTATGGAGACTATGTTATAATAGTTTTTCACTTTGTGATGTAATGTAACATTTATGAATGTATCTAGTGTTTCCAAGGCTACTAAACTAATCGGTCTTTCGAGACTTGATCTTTTGTGATCATGCCAATGTTATGAAGTAACGCACCGGCTCTGGGTAGCTGGGGTCGGGGCGTTATAGTTGGTATCAGAGGCAGTTTAGTACTAACCTTGGAAGCTAGATTTAGATAAACTCTGATTAGAGCATATAGCCCAAAGATAGACTTTAAGGATTAGTATAGAAGAACTTCCTAGAATTTTGGTATTATAGATATTTTGTGAGTTTTCCAAGCAATACATCCCTGTCTGGATACGAGCAGGTAGAGGCGGCTCTGGAACAAATGTACCTAGGGGTAAAACCTGAAAAAACCGCTTTGTGCTAGACTCGAACGGGAACTGGTGCACGACAACGGGTCTTGCTGCACTCTTGGTTACGACACTCCCGGGGGATATGCTTAGGATAATTCTCATTTTCTTTACAAACCACTAAGAAGGGTTATGATTATATACATCCTCAAAGAAAACATTTTTATGATTATGGATTATATCCATAAATAGTTCAATTTATTATAAGTGTTTTCAAGTTTGTTATTATGTATTTTGATTCATAAACTAACCTAGTTTATGGCATTGTATAGAAATGGCGCCCAGTAGAAGGAATGTGAACTCCATCAATACGTATGATCCAAAGAGTAATAAGGATCATATCTTTCATGGTATTAAGCCAACATTTAGAAGGGAAATGTTCTCCCATGTGTTATCAACATATGATGAAATAGTATCATGTGTTAATAAGATAAGTAGAGAATTCTCTGAGTCTTATGGATTTGAAGGGATGAAAGAGAAGAAAAGGATGGAAGAGAGAATGATGGATAAAGGGACGAGGGAAAAGAGGAATTTTCCAATATGTGATAACTGTGGGAAGAAACACCTTGGAATTTGCCTGAAGGGAATGGGAGTTTGTTATAAGTGTGGAGAAAAAGGACACCAAGTGCGTGACTTCAAGGGTAAGAAAAAGGTTTCAAATGTACAATGCTTCATCTGCAAGGAGTGGGGACACTACGCAAACCAATGTTCAAATCATCAGAGTATGCCCCAAATGATGTTACTAGATAATAATCAAGTTATGATACTACCACAGATGAGGAGGAATGATTAGAGTTCTTATGTTGTTATTAAAGAATTTTGTAATTTGAGTGTTGTATCAATGATGTACGGGTTATAATAATTATGGAGTATATAAGGATTGTACTGGAGTACTATTTCATCTAGGACTTGAGATTGTGTGGAACCAAGAAAATTTACTCCGCAGTAGGTTAAATTTTTGGAAAATATATGGTTGAGAGAAAGATAAACCATAATATGGGTCTGATACCGAGATAGTGATTTTGGAATAAGACATGATTGATTCGGATAAATTATGTTGGATATTCTTAACATCCTTGAAACTGATTAATGATTTGTATACATTTTTGGATAGAAGGAGTATATCTAGTTTTCTATAAGGAATAAGGGATCATGAATGTAATCAATAAAGATTTATGGTAATTTAGTATGTTGTAGTGTTTTAAAAGAATACATGATGAAGGTGTTCACATGTTGTTACGCAGGAAAAAAAGGAACTTCATTATGTTTACCTTCTTCATAAAATCTGGACTGTGAGTCGGACAGAAGTATTTTGGATAACTATAAAGGTTGGAATGGATTATATTTTACATTGGATACTATTTTCAAGTTTATTTTTGGATATTTATAAAAAGGACAACACGCAGACCGAGTGAAAACCCATCACATCGGACAAAGCTGTGGGTATCGAACCCACAACCATAGTGTGATTGGGATTAATCGCATACCACGGGACTACGTGAAGTCCCTGGTTATTACAAAATAGTTTTTCTAATATAATGGTATGTGTTAATATTTAGAACCTTATACAATTAGGATAAATAGAATATTTTTGAGTTCCGTTACCATTTGGAGTAAAAGTTGGGTTTGTGGTAAAAATTTATTAACGAATGAAAGTATACATAACAAGTATGTATATTCACTTATGTTCTTAGTAAATCTCCTAAATAAATTCCTCAACATTATAAAAGGTAACTTAAAACAAAAATGTTGTCGGTTAACTTTTCCAACTGGGGATTCAATGACCGTTTAACCAATCACAAGTTTGTGATTTTCTTGTGGTTAAACTTTCTCCTAATCCGGTTTTCTATAACTCTCCATCAGACCTTGATGGTTTGTTTCTCCTCCATATCCATATTTTCATATAATCCTAGAATGGGCTATATCGGGTGACCTTTGTACTTATCCTTCTTTCTTTTAATGTTATATATTTATTAACCTTATTTCCGATGTGGGTTTTCCTCAAAGGTATTATCTCTTTTCAACCTTTTATTTTCAAAGAAAAATTTCAAATTGCGAGGATGCAATTTATTGAAGGAGGGGAGAATATAACACCCCGAGCTTCCACGATACGCTTCTCATTCAATAATGCAATAGCTTGCATTGTACGCAACTTCGAGTTCTAAAACACCGCGACTAATCAAAGTAGCCGTTATGAATAGTAATAACCACTTTTTAAAATTATAGAAATTTTATATTTCAAAATGGACTTCATTTTTGGATTCGGAATATCGAAATTATCCTATGTTGAATTTTTGGTATTTTTCTGAGAACTTCTAATTTTTTATGAATAGTGAAAAATACTTTAAAACAACTTTTTAATAAAAATAATTTATTGTGATAAATTATACTATTTAGTCGTTTTAAGGTATAATTAGAAAATATTTTTACTATTTTATCCAATGGTGGTCATTAGAATTAATTTAACATTGAAATTGGACATAAACAATTGCCAATCTTTTGATATAAATTGTTCATTAAAAACACGCTATTTGTCGTAACAGCGGGAATTAATTATAAAATTAATTAATGCAACTTATATGTTTGGAATTTTGTAAAATAGACATCATTTTTGAATTCGGAATATCAATTATAGCTTAGGGTGAAATTTTGGCCTTGTTCTGAAAAACTTCAATTTTTGATGAATAGTGAAACCACTAAGTGGTAGTTAAATAGCTGATTTTTCGTTTAAATGAAATATTACCACTTCTGTGATTTGATTTTCAAAAATCCGACATACATGGTTTTCATTAAGAAGTAAAATGTGGTTCAATGATATTAAAATATTTTTTTTGGTGAATAGTAACTTTTAAGTTCTTAATCGCGATTAGAGGTAATTAGTGTAGTTTATGGTACAAATAATGTTTTAATAATATGAGATGAGCATGAAACTTGTCCTACTCATATTGGATGAGTCATGGCCGACCAAGACAACCCATGGGTCAACTTGGGGACCCCATGGAGCCACTTTAGTTGGAAAATGACATTAATATATATTTATTTAATGTTAAAAATAAATTGACACAAACATGAGTTATTTTACTAAAACAGTTTTGAAGTGGGGTTACACAAGTCCAAATTTTGACTATAAATATTCATTAGAAATATAAAAAGATTTCCTACATCATAGTATTCTTTTTATAATTTTTATACATTAAATAAATTAAATTATTTATGACATCATTATGATGCAGCGATGACCTCATTATTTAAAGATTTAAATAAAATGAGAAGATAATGCAAAATCCAAGGCTTATACTTGTCCAAAGCCTATTGGATGAGACTATTTCGAAACCTTATCACCTTAGCCTCGAATTATACAAGTGTGGGACCTTTATAATCCGAAAATCATTGTGAAATAATGTAACATTTCAATCTTTCCAAAAGTGCCCCTCCTCTACACTTATAAAAGGCCCCCACCTCTCCCACATCATTTACAATTTCAAGCCATTTGGCTCGGCCAACCTCTGCCAAATTACTCTCCCAACTTCCCCCTCTTACTCCTAGAATCCTCACTTTGGGCATAACTCTTCCCAAGGAAGCCTTTGGCTCAAATCAAAAAGAGTTACCCGATTTTGAGGTAATGTCTTCTCTAATGTTGTTTTGTTTCATTTTTCTTCTCCAACCCCCTAAACTCTTTCTATTCATTTATTTTATAACAACAACAGTATCCTCAATATACTAGGATGTTTTTATAAGAAGTATTCGAGCTACACTTACACACACCTACATCTAATGGTTAAAGAACATACGGTTTCTGTGGATGGCGAATTTCTGCCTCACGAAACGATGATTGTTCAACACTCATATAACACCTTCAAAGGTGGACATTAAGATGTCACTATTTTTATATATGATATATAATATGTTTATGTTTTACTTATGCTTCTGTATTTCTCATTTATGGCATACTTTATGATTTCCATTATGGGTAAAACACGATAATTTCATTTTAGGAAGTGCGGACTACCGCCCCCTCAAAGTGATGTGAATCCTTAATGCCATATGTGGGATGTATAAAGGATGGAGTAAATGGTATTATACACTATATTATACTGGAATTATATTATACATTTATATCATTGTGATTTAGTTCCATTAAATATGAAATTGAAATGAAAGTAGCGTTCATGCGTACGTACGGCTTACCGTCTCCATGAACGGTGCATTTCATTTCTTACCTCTAAATGTTACGTAATATTATAAATGAATGTATATACTGGATATATAAGATATATATGACATCTAAATCATGAATATAATTCTGGATATAATGGATATTCTACCACATGAACAACTTGTAATTATAAGAAGTTTATTGTTGACTCAAGTACCAAAGATCGACAAAACGACCGTTATTAACTTAAATAATTACATAATGTTCATAACAGTGTAATAAGTGATATAAAAAGGATAATGAAATTGAAAATGGTTATTAATAAGGTAGAAATTAACTCTAGTTTATTATTCAGGAGGTTAAAGAACGGTTGAGTCAAGTCGGACACAAGGTAAGGGAATTTCTTAACCCAACTTCCATTCTTTGGGTTAATCTCCTACTTTCAAATTATGTCTTGATATTATTATGTCCTATTTTGTATTTTTAAGTTCTTTATGTGTACCTATAGTGAATACACATTACAGATCTATTTTATTTTGAAAATTATCTTTTTAAGGACTTCGTCTCAATCTCCTTTCATTGAGGCATATTTGGTTTTATACACAATTTTCTTTTATACGGTGTATAAACCCCTTTGAATTTTACGTTTATTAAAAAGGAATATTTTTATACGAAGCGTTTTGATAAACGAAAAAAGGGAATGTTTTTCTTTCCGTACTTATGCGGCGACAATGACTTCTCCGCCGCCGTGACCATTATTTGAGTTTCGGCTTCCTCTACATGCCAACATTTTTTTTAATGAAAAATAAATACAAAGTTTTAACTTTCTTTTATTTTGGTATTGAAAATGGTTTTGAAAGCGTTTTTACCAATGTGTTGTATTGATATCTTGTGATTGAAATGTGGAAATGTTATGTTTCCTTTATGCATGTTTTATGTGATATGATTATGTTATGGTTTATAATATGTTTAAACCTATTCATATGAGGAATGTATTGGACTTAATAAGTGACGGGTGGAGCCCGCTATAGCTCCTCGATGCATCGGTAGGTCTCATGAGACAACTAGACGTGGAATTGGCCGAGGCCCTTTCCCAATTTGATTTATGGTTTTGGCCGAGGCCTTAATCATTTTAGACGTCTTGGCCGGGGCCTTGACAAAATGTTTCAGAATGTCTGGCATTATACATTCCCTCATTATGAAAGTGATTATTGATATTTCATGTGATTATTCGACCAGTAGAATATCCATGTGAAGAAGTGAATGGAATTATCTCATTTTACTTTTGCCATGTTATGTTGAAGTTCAAGTTTAAAAGGCTTTTGTTTTAGTTATACATCGCCTTAAATGTTAATGTTTATTTATGAAAGCTTCCGCTATATTGTTAACCTTACTGAGTATCCGAGCTCACCCCTTTCAATGTTTTAATATTTTCCAGGATGTGAAGAAGTATTTTATGAATGACCTGCAGGGATAGTCCTAAGAGGATAGAAGTGTGGACTATGGAGACTATGTTATTATAGTTTTTCACTTTGTGATGTAATGTAACATTTATGAATGTATCTAGTGTTTCCAAGGCTACTAAACTAATCGGTCTTTAGAGACATGATCTTTTGTGATCATGCCAATGTTACGAAGTAACGCACCGGCTCTGGGTAGCTGGGGTCGGGGCGTTACAATATTGTAATAATATATCATTGTTTAGTGAAACCCGGTATTGCATACTACACACGCAATCGAGGAAGGTCGTGATTGTGTGTAACGCAAGCCAAGCTAGTGTTGTGTTTAGTGAAAGATTCCTTTGATGTTGCGTATAACATAAGACATAAAAAAATATTTCTCATAAAATCTTAGGGTGTTATATAGGATATTTGATATTCTCTTATTGATAATCATTTCAATAACCCTTTAGGAGAAATTACACAATATTATTGGTGAAAATTCATCAAAGGTGTTGGGATGGCTCACCTTGGAAATCAAAACATGAATAGTGGAAGTGGTAACACAGAAAATAAGACCACCCTAGAAATAATTTTCAACTTATCCTATTAAGTCTTGCTAGTTGAAATCCCAAGATCCAATATATAAGGATCCATGTAATTCATTACGGTCTAGTATTCTATCTAGGTCATGTATTTTTAATGGTAGAAAATATTTCATCCTCATTCAGGATTGATTTCAAGGAATTATTATTGCAGTCCTCCAATATGAGAGGAATCTTATAAAAAAATATTATCTGATTCATTAAGTGGGCATGGATTTCTTATTCTATGAATAGGGTCAACTAAAATTTCCTTAAAGTGTGAGGATCCTGAAGAAAATTGGCATAAATGCCACTAAAAATGAGCTTTCTTCAAGTTTTATGATAAGCCTCTAAATAGATTATTTTCCTCTATGCAGACATGTAAATATGTTGTTTTACAATATCCTTTGAGAAAACCATCATTATTCAAGTTAACTACATTTTCATGATAAAATTAATAAAATATATTCATCCCATTGATTCTGAATTCTTAAATTAGGAAGAATGATCTCATCCTGAATATCTTCCAATGACAGTCATGGACTTGGTTGTCAATTTATTTATTCTAAAATGGTTTTTATCAGTATACAAATTTTTTTATTGAATTCAACCCATGCATACCCTTAGGATAGATCATTACACAAGTTTCATGAAATTTTCATCCTTAATGCACCCATTTATAAAGTGGACGGTATGAATTGGATATAGAGAACCTTGGACCTAGAGAAGCACTAGAGAATGATCAGATAACGACCAATCTTATTGGGAAATAGTTATGTGTGAGAAATTTGTTGCTATGTGAATGTTATCCAATAACAATTCAAGCCATCTCAATATTCTTCTTCCTCATATATTGTTATCACACTAAGAAAAAATTTCACCTTTGATGCCCAAATCCATTATATTCCTAAATTGAAAGATCCTAAGAAATACTCCATATCCATGCTCAAGTAAACAACCACTTTATTTTTAGATTGATCAATTGTAAAAATCTAAGAGTCATGGAGACAAAGGTTTGTAGATAATGGAAATATATAAACAAAAGAAGAATAAGAATATGAACAACAATACATTAATTTATATGGTTTGAGAATAATCACAACATCCATAGAGAGGCACAATCACTTAAATATAATTAGGGATCATAATAAAAATGAGGTTTTATAATATAAGACACACAAAAACCCTACCTTGAATAAGATAATAAATAAGACGAAGCATGGTTCCACCAACTGAATAGTAAGTCCACTGTGCTACAATGAACGGTGGATGGAAGTCTGCAATACAACAGTGTTGTGGACACCCAAGTCTATGCTACTATAGTGCTCGGTTTCAAAATTTTCATGGATCTATAATACCATTATCTCTAATGTTTGAGATTTTATAGGGGGTGGATTGTAACGCCCTGACCCCAGTTACCCAGAGTCGGTGCATTATTACATTACATTGGCATGATCACAAAAGATCAAGTCTCGAAATACCGATTAGTTTAGTAGCCTTGGAATAACTAGATACATTCATAAATTTTACATTACATCAAAAAGTGAAATCTACCACAACAACATCTTGTATTCATATCCCCTCATACTATCCCTGCAGGTCATTCATAAATTACATCTTCACATCCTGGGAAAAATAAAACATTGAAATGGGTGAGCTAAGATGCTCAGTAAGGATAACAATATAGCAGAAACTTTCATAAATAAGCATAAACATTTAAGGAAATGTATAACTAAAACAAAAGCCTTTTAAACTTGAACATCAGCATAATATGGGAATGATAAAATGAAATAATTTCATTTACTTATTCACATGGATATTATACTCGTCGAATAATCACATGCAATATCAATAACCACTTTCATAATGATGGAATGCATAATTCCAGACTATCATAACCACATAGTCAAGGCCTTGTGCCAAGACTACAAATAAGATTTTATCATGGCCTTGTTCCAAGACACTAGTTTGTCTCATGAGACCTATCGATGCATCGAAGAGTTATCGCGGGCTCCACCCGTCACTTATTAAGTCCAATGAATTCCTCATATGAACAGGTTTAAACATAACATAAACATTCGTATTAAAACTACCATACGAAATGTCAATACATTCTCCATAAACCATGAATGGTATAAGAATAACACATCCAAAGTCAAATATATCACAAAATCTTCAATACAATATGAATGTTTTGTATCATAATTAATCATCTTGAAATAAGCTTAAAATCCATCAAAGGATGTTGACACAGATGAAATCAATACAATTTGAGAGAAATATCTCTTTTTTTTAAATCATTTAAAAGTCATATAATTATAAAAGAAAACATTTAATTTAAAAATATTCTTATAATATTTTAAGGTAAGCTTCCAAGATTTTTCAATGGTGTAAAACATATGCACCCTCCGTATAAGTTAAAAAAGACGTTCTTACCTTTAATTCAATCGAAAAGGTAAAAAAGGACCTTGTTTGGAAAATGATGGAAATATTCCTTTATAAATTTCTTATATAAAGTAAAACAAGGGAATAAATGACTTTAACCCATATTCTTTAAAATAGTAAAAATGTTTTGAAATACATTTTTAAGAATCATGGATGTGGATGATAAAGTGGCCCCAGTAGACAATTACGTATAAACAATCTCAGATAATGAAGAGATTGGGAAATAAACCCTTACATTGTACTTTTCCTTGTTTGAGGGTAGTTTAACCTCTTTTATAATAGTTAAACCATTGTTATTAAGTTATAAAATAACCATATACATAATTATGATATCATATATGATCTTCTGTCAATGCTTTGTTAATAATATTTTAGTATTATCGTCGTTTTGGGTGTTAATTTACTCATTTTATTTTATATGTTTTGTTACATAAGTCGTGTTTTATATGGATATGTTGTATATTATTAATATACAGAATGATATCAAGTCCTTAAGCATTATTTTTAATCATTAAATGAGAATTATTCTTGACTAGATACGATGAGTAAGGAATCTCATCACGTTCGTGGAGACGGTATTCCGTACGTACGCACGAGCGACAATATCATTCTTTTGATATTAAAATAATATATAATTGGATGGTATATCATATATACAGAATCATTATTATGTTATTTATTATTTACAAGAATTACACATCATTATTATACCCATACAAATAATAATTTATTGAATAACAATTACACCACGACGTGGAGACGGTAAGCCATACGTCCGCACACATGGTGACATGTCATTCAAAGGATGGATTGAATACTGAATATGGTTGTACCATATTTATAATAACATCACATTATATAGAATATATTGGATTTATTATTTTAGAATGGTAATAACAGTGAAAGAAGAAGTTGAAGAAGAAAGGAACTTGAAAGGGGGTGGTGAAAACATTACCTCTTCTTTGGGTTCCTCCTTTTGATATGATCAAAAGAGATCCTTAGGTTGGATTTACGACTAAAGGAAGGCCTCTAGGATGAAGGGAGGATATTTGAGAGGGTATTTGGACAGAGTTTGGCTGAGCAAAAAGGCTTTTAATGTTTGAATTAGTGAGAAGGGGGAGTTCCCTTTTATAAGATGGGTGAGGGGCACCTTTGGAAAAGCTAGAAATATTATTTTATAATAAATTCATATTCAGTTTCTAATGTCTCCAAAGTGGATTCTTTAAATTTTAATGTGGGGATGGGTCTAAACCCTTTAAACCAATAGGTTTTAGACAGGTTTGGGTCACTTTATTAACCTTATGTTTTAGTTTTAACTCTTAGTTAATTAGTTTGACACTTACCATGTCTCTTTGTATTTTTATATTATATAGTCAATAAACTTACTATAAACATTCATGCGACCCCAAAGTGATCCATTAATGATACATCTATCATTATATAAGTCTCTTGGAGGATCCTTATATTTTTATCAATAGAATATAAATTAATAATAAAATATTTGTTTTAAAAACTCTTTTATGTCAATTTTGACACTATTGGGTATTTTGTTTTTGATAATTTCATAACAGCATTATTACTTCGAATACAATTTATATAACCAATAATAATATGTCATATTAACCTAGAGAATTAGTGGAATTCATAAAAATTCTCAAATTACATTTATTTTTATATTTATAATATCAATTATTTTAATATTTCATTAATTAGGTAATTATTGCATCACCAATGTGTCATAAATAAATTAAATTACATAATGACTAAAAATTATAAATAAAATACCATTATGTAGGAAATATTTTTAGATTTCTAATTAATATTTATAATCGAATTTATCTTATGTATAACCCTATATTAAAAAATATTTAGTTATTAAACCTTGATTTTAATTCTTTTAACTCTTCTTTAAATTAAATAATATTATATGTTCTAATCTATTCCAAGTGAACCTAAATGATAATGTTTTATTCCTAAGGTTGTTTTTGGTCGAAATACACTTGTCCTATATAATTAGGACATGTGTTAGAGTAAAATTAATATAATTTTTACCCTTAATTACCCTATTTACTTTTAACGGTGGTAAATAAAAGTAAAAAGTTACTATTCAACAAAAATTATTTTCATCTCATTGAACCACATTTTACTCCTTGATATTAACCGTGTCTCTCAGATTTTTGAAATTCCACTCACAGAAGTGGTAAAATTATGTTTTATGTGAATTTCTAAATTCTCCTAGGAGCCGGGTAAAAGTCGGTGAAAAGTTCAATAAAATTTTTATATATCTAAAATTATTCTGAACTAACTCCAATTAATTACATTGAACTTATATAGGTATTATGTATCTACTTTGACCATAATTAAACTTAAATAAAATAAATAATTATTTAAATCAAAATTCGGTTTTAAACTATAACTTGGTGTTTTTTCACTATTCATCAAAAATTGAAAGTTTTCAGAAAAAAAAACAAAATTTCACCCTAGGCTAATTTTGATATTCTGAATCCAAAAAAGAAGTCCATTTTGAAAGATAAACCTTATAATATTTGAAAAAGTGGGTAGTACTATTTATAACAGCTAGTTTGATTTGTTGTGGTGTGTGTTAGGACTCGAAGTTGCGTAAAACACATGCTACTATATTATTCAAAGAGAAGCATACCGTGGATGTTTAGGGTGTTACATTCTCCCCTCATTCAAATAATTTCATCCTTGAAATTTATAGAATACTACCACATGAAAAGACTCGGGTGGTTCTTCATCATAAGTTCCTCGGGTTCCCATGTTGCCTCTTCCATCTTATGGTTTCTCCATAAAACTTTTACCAGAAGAGTCATTCGGTTTCTCAGCACTTGTTCTCTTGTATCAAGAATACTGATGGGCTCTTCGAAATAAGACAGATTGGGTTACAGTTCTAGTTCCTCGTAAGTGAGTACATGCGTTGGGTTAGGCATGTATTTTCTCAACAGTGATACATGGAACCCATCGTGAACTTTGGAGAGACTTGGCGGCATTGCCAAACGGTAAGCTACAACACCAATTCGTTCTATAATTTCGAATGGTCTAATGTACTTAGGACTTAATTTACCTTTCTTACAAAAACATATAACTCCCTTCCATGGAGATACCTTCAAGAAAACATGATCTCCTACCTGAAATTCCAAATCCTTCCTTCGGTTATCGGCATAGCTCTTCTGCCTTCTTTGAGCTACTTTGATGTGGTTTTGGATTTCCTTTACCTTTTCCATCGTTTCCTCCACCAGTTTTGGGCCTACAAGTTTTCTTTCTCCAACATCATCCCAACAGGTTAGGGTGCAACATCTCTTTCCGTATAACGCTTCATATGGTGCCATCTAATTACTTGAATGGAATCTATTATTATAGGAAAATTCCACCAGAGGTAAATATTGTTCCCACATACCCTGAAAGTCAAGTGAGCATGATCTCAACATGTCTTCTAAGGTTTGAATAGTTCATTCTAATTTTCCATCAATTTGGGGATGGTAGGCAGTGCTCAAACAAAGTTCAGTATCCAGGGATTTCTGAAGACTTTTCCAGAATCTTGAAGTAAAATGGGGATCACGATTAGAAAGAATCGATATGGGTAATCCATGAAGTCTCACAACTTCATTAATATATAGTCTTGCTAGATGTTCCAGTGTTATATCTTCTCTTATAGCAAGAAAATGTGTTTACATGGTAAGACATCCACAAAAACCCATATTGCATCATTCCTTATAAGTGTCTTTTGTAGTCCCATGACAAAGTCCATCGTGATATTATCCCATTTCCACTTAGGTATGGGAAGAGGTTCCATGACTCCTCCAAGCTGTTGCCTTCCGGTTTTCACTTTTTGACAAACCATACATCTTGACACAAAATCAGAAATCTCCCTCTTCTTGTTGTCCCACAAAAAATGTTCCTTCAAATCTCTATACATTTTTGGTGCTCCCAAGGTGTATAGAGAAATTGGAACTATAAGCATCATCTAACAATTCCCTTTTTAGATCAGGTATATCGGGAACACAAAGTCTCTATCCAAATTTCAACATTCCTTCTTCATACACAAAGTCTCTCTATCTCCCGCCATTCATAGCTTTAATCTTCTTTTGAAACTCTTCATCACTGGTCTGATAACTCTGTATCTTTTCTAGTAAATATGGTTTGGCAACCATTTGAAAAAATATCGATGTTTCACCTTCCATGGTAATTCCCATATCCATCTTCACTAGATCCATGAAAATTGGATCCCTTTCAATTCTCATATTGTTCAAAACACCATGATATTTTCTACTAAAATCATCTACCACTTTATTTTCCTTCCCCGGGTGGTAGTTTATCGTGCAATCATAATCCTTGAGTAATTAATGCCATCTTCTTTGGCTCATGTTGAGTTCTTTCTGTAAGAAAATGTACTTCAAACTCCTGTGATCAGTATAAATCTCACATTTTTTCACCATATAGATAATGTCTCCATATCTTCAAAGAAAATATTATAACAGCTAACTCAATATCATAAGTATGATAGTTTTTCTCATGAATTTTTAGCTGTTGTGATGCATAGGCAATAACCCTATAATTCTATATAAGGACACAACCAAGTCCTTTCTTCGATGCATCACTATAAATAACGAACCCATCATTCCCCGATGGTAGAGTCAAAATAGGGGCATTGACTAATATTCTCTTAAGTTATGAAAAACAATATTCACACTCTTTTTTCCAAACAAATTTAACCCCTTTACGTGTGAGCTTCGTTAATGGGTTATCCAATTAGGAAAAATTCTGGACGAAACGTCGATAATAACCTACTAAACAAATAAAACTGCGTACCTCAGTTATACTCATCGGTGCAGGCCATTCTTGGATTGCCTTGGTCTTAGAATGATCAATAGAGATTCCATCCTTTAAGACAATATGGCCAAAGAAAGAAATCTCATAAAGCCAAAATTCACATTTACTAAACATCCCATATAATTCATGTCTTCTAAGAGTCATCAGGATAACGTGCAAGTGATTTTCATGATCTTCATAGCTTTTGGATTATACCAAGATATCATCAATAAATACCACCACAAATTCATTGAGATATTCCTTGGAAACTATATTCATTAGATCCATGAATACAGAGGGTGTGTTAGTCAATCAAAAAGGCATTACTATAAACTCGTAATGCCCGTACCTGCTTTGAAATGCTGTCTTCAGAATGTATTCTTTCCTCACACACAACTGATGGTATCCATATCAAAGGTCAATCTTTTAAAATTATTGAGCACTATGTAGTTGGTCAAATAAATCATCAATGCGAGGTAGGGGATACTTGTTCTTTATTTTTATATCATTGACCTCCTTATAGTTGATACATAACCTCATATATCCATCTTTATTCTTAAAAAAAGGATAGGGGATCCCCGTGGAGAAACAATAGGTCGAATAAATATCTTATTACTCAATTACTCTAGTTGTTTCTTCAGTTCAACTAATTCCACAGTGGCCATTCTATAAGGGGTCTTCAATATATGCCTTGAACCAGGAATTAAATCAATGGAAAACTCAATTTCTCATTTTGGAGGATGTCTAGATAAATCTTCTGGAAACACATCTACAAATTCTTTCACAATCAGTACATCCTCTATTTGAAATTTCCTTTACTTACCCATGGTCATTTCATTCTCTTCCTCCCCAATAATTGAATTTAGTTGAGCTACTGGGGGTGGATCTAGATAAGAATTAGGTGGTGATGATTCTGCTCTAAAGATAAGGTGTTCCTTATCATCATCATCAAAAATTGTAACCAAATTCTTCTTCCAATAAATCTTCACATCATGGTCCGAAAGCCAATACATAATGAGGATTATATCAAACTCAGTCATAGGTATGCCGATGAGATCAGCAGATAAAGAACAATTATGTGCTTTAATGGGTATTGATTCACAAAACATCGTTGCAATGATACTTCCCTTAGGTGATTTAACTAAAAAATCTCTTTTTAAATAAAATTTGAAATATCAAATTTTCTTTGAAAATTGGGAAGATATAAAACAATGTGATGATCCGAAATCAAATAAAGCATTTTCTAAACATGAGGAAGCCATTAAATTACCTGCTACCACGTCTTTCAGAGCTTCTACCTCAGCAGTAGTGATAGCATAAGCTTAGACTTGATCCCTTTGCCTTTTCTAAGGTAATTTCCCCTGATTCTTAGGACATTCATTTGCATAATGTCCCATATCTCTGCAGTTGTAGCATTGAACATTGGTAGCTTCTTTCTTACCCAGGCAATCACGAGCTTGGTGGCCTTTTCCACCACACTTGTAACAGACTCCCATTCCCTTCAAGCAAATACCAGGGTGTTTCTTCCCACATTTACTACAGGATGTATATTCACCTTTTCCCCTCTTCCCCTTATTTCCATTCCCAGAGTGTTCTGTAGATCTCTTCTTCTCTTGATTTGATTTAATGTCATAAGACTTAAAGAATTCTTTTTCTATCTTGATAGCACATGAGACAATATCTCCGTACGGCGAGATGGATTGTAACACTAATGCTCGACGAAGAAATGGTTTTAACCCATAAAAGAAACGATCAATCCAACTTCTTGGTTTGCTTATATAATCTCCAGCATAACTTTCTAACCATGTAAAGTTAGCCTCATACTTTATGACATTTATATCCTATTTTTGTCTCAGACTCATAAATTTTCTTTCCATATCTGCTCGATGGTCACGAGGAAAGTATTTTTCTAATAAAAGCTCTTTTAACTCCCTCCATTCCATATTTTATACATCATCATCTTCCTTAATATTTTGAATCAATGACCACCATTGATCAGCATCTCCAGTGAGGCGATAAACTACCATGATAACTTTCTCCATTTCCCTACCCCCAAAGCCTAAAATATTTTTTCTAGGGAACTTATCCATTGATCATCTACCAATGGATGTGTACTCCCATTGAATTTTTGTAGTTGTTGCCTTCTGAAGCGATATAACATTGATCCTCCATGTTGTGGATTAGGGTTCTCTATACAGGTAAGGTTATTATTCATAACCTGAGTGAGTTGTCTCATTATGGTGATTAGATGATCAACACTAGTTGTATCACCAGCTCCCGTATAATTATCTTGAGCATGATGGAAATCCCTACATGGAGTTTGTGCGTTGATACAGTTTCCATTCCTTCCACTAGGTTCCATTTCTAAACAATGGCATAAACTAGATCAGTTTATGAATCAAAATAAATAATTCCATACTTGTAAAAAACTTAACATAAATTGAACTATATATGGATAAAATCCATAATAATAAAAATGTTTTCTTTGAGAAGTATATACTCATAAACCCTTCATAATGGTTTATAAAGAAAATGATAATTATCCTAAGCATATCCCCGGAGAGTGTCATAACCAAGAGTGAAACAAGGCCCATTATCGTGCACCAGTTTCCATTCGAGTATAGCTCAAAGCGGTGTTTTTGGGTTTTACCCCTAGGAACATATGTTCCAGAGCCACCTCTACCTGCTCGTATCCAGACAGGGATGTATTGCTCGAAAAACTCACAAAATTTCTACAATACCAAAATTCTATTAAGGTCTTCTATACTAATCCTCAAAGTCCATCTTAGATATATGTTCTATAATCAGAGTTTATCTAAATCTAGCTTCTAAGGTTTGTACTAAACTTCCTCTAATACCAACTATAACGCCCCGACCCTAGTTACCTAGAGTCGGTGCATTATTACATAACATTGGCACGATCATAAAAGATCACGTCCCAAAAGACCAATTAGTTTAGTAGCCTTGGAATAAATAGATACATTCATAAAGTTTACATTACATCATAAAGTGAAAACTACCACAACAACATCATGTCTTCATATCCCCTTATACTATCCCTGCTGGTCATTCAAAAATTCTTTCTTAACATCCTGGGAAAAAGAAAACATTGGAAGGGGTGAGCTCGGATGCTCAGTAAGGATAACAATATAGCTGAAAATTTCATAAATAAGAATAAACATTTAAGGCAATGTATAACTAAAACAAAAACCTTTTAAACTTGAACTTCATCATAATATGGAAAATATAAAATGAAATAATTCCATTTACTTATTCACATGGATATTCTACTGGTCAAATAATCACATGCAATATCAATAACCACTTTCATAATGATAGAATTCATAATGCCGGGCTATCATAACCACATAGTCAAGGTCTTGAGCCAAGACCACAAATAAGATTTTTTCAAGTCCTTGTTCCAAGAAACTAGTTTGTCACATGAGACCTACCGATGCATCGAGGAGCTATAGCGGGCTCCACTCATCACTTATTAAGTCCAATTCATTCCTCATATGAACATGTTTAAACATAACATAAACATTCGTATTAAATCTAGCATAGAAAATGTCAATACTTTCACCATAAACCATGAATGGTATAAAAATAACACATCTAAAGTGAAATATATCACAAAAACTTCAATACAATATGGAAGTTTTGTATCATAATAAATCATCTTGAAATAAGTTTAAAATCCATCAAAGGATGTTGACAGGGATGAAATCAAAACTATTGGAGAGAGATATCTCTTTTTTTGAAATCATTTAAAATTCATATAATTATAAAAGAAAATATTTACTTTGAAAATATTCTTATAATCTTGTAATGTAGGCTTCAAAGATTTTACAACGGTGAGAAATAGCTGCACTCTCTGTATAAGTTAAAAAAGACATTCTTACCTTTAATTCTGTCGAAAAGGTTAAAAGGGACCTTGTTTGGAAAATGACGGAAAGATTCCTTTATAAACTTCTCATAAAAAGTAAAACAATGGTATAAATGAATTTAACCCATACTCTGTAAAATATTAAGAATGTTTTGAAATACATTTTTAAGAAACATGGATGTGGATGATAAAGAGGTCCCAATAGATAATTACGTATAAACAACCTCGGATAATGAAGAGATTGTGAAATAAACCCTTACCTTGTACTTTTCCTTGGTCAAGGGTAGGTAAATATCATGTATAATAGTTAAAACATTGTTATTAAGTTATACAAGAACCATATACATAATTATGATATCATATATGTTCTTCTATTAATGATTTGTTAATAATATTTTAGTATTATCATCTTTTCGGGTGTTAACTTACACATTTTCTTTTATATGTTTTGTCACATAAGTCATGTTTGTTATGGATAGGTTTTATCTTATTAATATCCAGAATGATATCAAGTCCACAAACATTATTTTTAATTATTAAATGAGAATTAGTCTTGAATGGATATGATGGGGAATGAATCTCATCGCGTTCGTGGAGACAGTAGTCCGTATGTACACACGAGCGAAAATATCATTCATTTGATATTAAAATAATATATAATTGGATGTTATATCATATATACAGAATAAATATTATGTTATATTTATTATTTACATGAATTACAAATCATTATTATACCCATCCAAATAATAATTTATTGAATAACAATTACACCATGACATGGAGACAGAAAGTCGTACGTACGCACGTATGGTGACAGGTCATTCAAAGGATGGATAGAATACTGAATATGGTTGTACCATTTTTATAATGATATCATAGTATATAGAATTTATAGGAGTGACTATTTTATGATGGGAATAACAAAGAAATAAGAAGTTGAAGAAGTTATGAACTTGAAAGAGGGTGGTGAAAACATTACCTCTTCTTCAGGTTCTTCTTTTTGATTTGATCAAAAGGGCTCCTTAGGATGGATTTATGAATAATGGATGGCATCTAGTATTAAGGGAGGGTATTTGAGAGGGTATTTGGACAGGTTTTGGCCGAGCCCAAAGTCTTTTAATGATTTAATTAATGAGAAGGTGGAGTACCCTTTTATAAGAGGGGTGAGGGGCACCTTTGGAAAAGCTAGAAATATTATTTTATAATAAATTCATATTCAGTTTCTAATGGCTCAAAAGTAGATTATTTAAATTTTAAGGTGGTTATTGGTCTAAATACTTTCAACCAATATGTTTTAGATAGGTTTGGGTCACTTTATTAACCTTATCTTTTAGTTTTAACACTTAGTTAATTAGTTTGACACTTACCATGTCTCTTTGTATTTTTATATTATATAGTCAATAAAAATTCTATAAAACTTTTGGAGACCCCCAAATGGTCCTTATATGATACACCTATCATTATATATGTCTCTTGGAGGAACATTATATTTTTAGGAATAGAATATAAATTAACAATGTAATATTTTTTTAAAAAGCTCTTTTATATCAATTTTGACACTATTGGGTATTTTGTTTTTCATAATTTCATAACAGCATTATTAATTCTAATAAAATTTATATAACCAATACTAATATGTCATAGTAACCTATAGAATTAGTGTAATTAATAAAAAGTCTCATATTACATTTATTTTTATATTTATAATATCAATTATTTTAATTTTTCATTAATTAGGTAATTACTACATCACCATTGTGTCATATATAAATTAAATTATTTAATGTCTAAAAATTATAAATAAAATTCCATTATGTAGGAAATCGTTTTATATTTCTAATGAATATTTATAATCGAATTTATCTTATGTATAACCCTATATTAAAAATGTTTTAGTTATTAAACCATAATTTTAACTCTTTTAACTCTTCTTTGAATTAAATAATAATAAATGTCCTAATCTTATCCAAGTGGACCTAAATGATAATATTTTATTCTTAAGGTCTGTTTGGGACGAGATACACTTTCCAATATAATTATTACATCTGTTAGGGTAATATTAATATCATTTTTACCCTTAATTACCCTATTTACTTTTAACCGTGGTAAATAAAAGTAAAAAGTTACTATTCACCAAAAATTATTTTCATCTTATTGAACCACATTTTACTCTTTGATATTAACCATGTCTCTCAGATTTTCGAAATTCCACACACAGAAGTGGTAAAATTTTGTTTTATGTGAATTTTTAAATTCTCCTAGGAGGTGGGTAAAATACGGTGAAAAGTTCAATAAAATTTTTATATATCTAAAATTATTCTGAACTAACTCCAATGAATTAAATTGAACTTATATAAGTATTATGTATCTATTCTGACCTTAATTAAATTTAAATAAAAATTCTATTTTATATTATAACTCAGTGTTTTTTCACTATTAATAAAAAATTGAATGCTTTCAGAAAAATACCAAAATTTTACCCTAGGCTAATTTTGATATTCCGAATACAAAAATGAAGTCAATTTTGAAATAAAAAATTTATAAAATTTCAAAAAGTGGGTATTACTATTCATAACAGCTAGTTTGAATGGTTGTGGTGTTTTTTAGGACTTGAAGTTGCATACAACACACGCTACTGTATTATTCAAAGAGAAGCATACCGTGGAAGTTTGGGGTGTTACATGGATCATACTTTAAATGGGAGATTTGTTGAATTAGTGTAGCCCGTTCCATTTGGATGATATTGGGCCTAATACTGAAAGACCATACTACACCCCATACCAAAACTATCACTGGTTGAGCTTCTTAGTGAGCTCGTTGGGGGTTGCAGGTGGAACTCTTCCCTTGATCTAAGGACCTAATGTCCGTATCCCAAATTATGGGGAACTATAAAAACTATAACCTATTATAGTAGAGATGACTAGGAGACACCAAAATAGAACTAAAACTATTCAAAATATGGAATGGTTTCTATAGTATATTGGAAATTGGAGATAGAGGTACTATAGCTCCACATAATTCTAGCCACTGGCCACTACAGAATCATGTAATTGGGTGGTCGTAGCACTATAGCAGTGAAAAATTCCATCCCCATCTCACTGTAGGATAGTAGACTTACTCTACAGTTTTCTGGTATATTGCGTAATATTCATTGTTAGCTCATTCGAGCTAGGTTTTTGGTGTGTGCGAAACTCTAAAACCTCCCTATAATCAAGATCCTAAATTTTAGTGAAGTGATTTTGCCTCTTTGTAGACATATGTATTATTATCAAACCATGTAAATTGTTATTTCTATGTTTATCTTCTTTTCTTCATATTATTATTTTTATTCGTTTTCTTTTTCTTCAAACCTCTATCGATGTGGCACCAAGTATTTTCACAACCACTAGTATCAAAGGTTGAGTTCAGAATTCTAGAATTAATAATTTTCTATGGAATAAGGAAAGGTGAAGATCGATATCTTTTATGGAACTAAATTTAGTTACTATAGGATTTATATTGAGGATAATCATTATAAAAAAGATACACTTTTAACTTCTTGGTGTAAAACCTACATATATAGAGAATATGGAGTGGGTCCTACTTGATCAATAGGTTCTAGGAGTTGTGTAATTTATGTTTGAAAAAAGGCATTCAACATCAGAGAGGAGAAGCTGATAGCTAGGATGATGACAACCCCCATGAATATATATATGAAAAGCCTTCGGTGTCAAAAAAATTGTAACTGATGTGATGATTATTAAATCAAAAAATGATTAGAGGTTGGATTTTTGTAGATATTGACAATTAATTCAACACCATCACAAGTCCGTCGACATTAGTGGGAATTTCACTTGATGATAAGGTATGTTCACTGGTTTTACTATCTTCATTACCTGAGAGATGGGAAGTGACTTTAACAACTGTAAGCAGTTGTTTCGGGAATACGAAGGTGGTTCTAAAGGATGTGTAGTACTTGATTCTTAGTGATTATATTTGATGAATGGAATCACGTAGATTCTCTGGGTATAATTTAATTGTTGAATAAAGAGGAAGATATTCACAGTGATATAATTGTAGAGGGCAATAAAAGTCAAGAGGAAATATCTAAGAAAAGTAAAAAATGTTTGGTCCTGCCTACTAGATTTTTAGGAAGAAAGGACATTTCAAGAAGGAGCGCATAGAAAACCAAAAGGCACCTAAAAATAATACAGTAAAAATGGATGTTGAAGGAACTGATGATGTGCTGCTGCTAAGCATGTTTATCCTTACAAAGTCCTGGATTTTAGTATCAAGGATGTATTTTAATTGCATACCAGGTAAGGGTTTCTTAAATAATTATGTTTCTAGAAATTTTGGCAAGGTGCATATTTTATATGATGAACCATTTTAGATTGTGGGGAGGGTGATGCATGATTTAAGACCAATAGTGGGAATTTTTTTATTCTAGAAAACATGAGGTATATCCCTAGTTTAGGAAGAAATATTATATATATCAGGAATCTTGATGATACAGTTTTTAGTACAATGTTCACTGATTGTTCATGGAAGATCACCAAGGGAGTTATGGTCATAGCTCAATGAGAAATGATTGAAACCCTATGAAACATAATAGAATCAGACATGGACTTGATTGAATCAATAAATTCTATAGGGTACTAACAACTATGGAACTATAGGTGAGGACACATGAGTTATAAGGGGTTGAATGTGATGGAAACAAAAGGAATGTTGCTGGAGATAAAGTTAGTGGATGTTGTCACATGTAAAGATTGTATCTATGGAAAGTAGAAGAGGTTATATTTTCTAAAAGGAGGTAGAGAACTAAATGCTGTGAAGCTATACTTGGTTCAGATGAGTGTCTGGGGGATTGCACTGGAATATTCCCTTTGGAGGGTCACAATATTAAGTGAAATTTAAATATGAATCAACAGGGTAGGTATGAGTTTACTTTAAAAAAAGAAAATATGATGTCCTTAAGGTGATTAAATAGTGGAATTCTATGGTGTAAAATGCGTCAAGAACTAAGATGAAGTGTTTGAGTTATTACAATAGTGGAGTGTATGATAGTAAGGACTTCATAGAATTCTATTCTAAAAATAGAATTTGGTGGGATAAGAATATTTCAGGTACACCAAAATAGAACGGTGTAGCTATAAGGATGAATATAAAACTGATTGAAAAAGTCATGAGCATGAGGATACACTCATGATTACAAAAACCCATCTGGGATAATGCAGTAAACATGGTAGTATATATCATCAACAAGAGTTCATCTGTACCAATGGGAGAATGTCTACCTGGGGAGCTCTAGTCTGGTAATGATATAAGAATCTCACATTAATGAAACTTTAGATGTTTGCAAAATTAACATATTGTTTCTAATAAAGGGGAAAAATTTATGCTAATTCCAAATCCTATTTATTTATTGGATATGGTGACGAAGAGTTTGGTTACCTCCTTTGGGATGATCAGAACAATATGATCATCAAAATATAGAATGTGATATTTAATCAAGGTGTCACCTAAAAATACCATCATGCAGTTGAATTTGACTTTGGGAATAAAGAATCAAACTTTCATGGGTAAAAAGGTCTTGAAGGTGTACATGAGAATGCGACACTAGAACTACTGGAGCTAACCCCTAAAATAGTTTTGAGGAGATCAACATGGGTGATAAGGCCTATGATAGTGTATTCACCATCCTTGTATTATTTTTATATTGACTGACGGTGGAGAAATTGAATTATTTGAAGATTCAATTTTGTTGAAGGAGTTTAGGATGTTGGAGTTGTCTTTGAAGGAGTAGAATCCTTTATTACATGGAAAAAATACTTGGGAGTGGACACCACTATCATAAGTAAAGAAATTATTGTAGAAAAATTGGTTATACCAAGTCAGGGAAGAGCATGATTGAAAAATGGGGTACAAGGAAAAGTTGGTGGTAAAAGGTTTTTAACAAAAGGAAGGTGTTGATTTAACAGAAATTTTATCACCTATAGTGAAGGTTTCCACCATCCATATGATTCTCAGTATTGTTTCATCAAAATAATTACACCTAGAGTATCTTGTTATCGTGATCAATTTTCTAAATTTATATCTATAAAATGTCATCTATATAAAGGATATAGAGTGATACATTATTTTAAGGATGTAAGAACCATTTTGAAAACACCATAATAGCTTATAGGGGTTGAATCAGGAACCCAAGCAGTTGAATAATTTTTTTATTCATTTATAACTAAAAAATAATGCCAATGGCGTGTCATGGATCAATGTTTCTACACACTGTCTTTTGGGGATGAATACATTATACAGGTTCTATGTGTGGATGATATGATCATTATAGGATCACGTATTTAGAGGATTTATGGGATGAAAAGGAAGATGGATGAGGAGTTTGAGTTGAATGATCTTGGAGAAGCTGATAAGATTTTGGGGATGAAGATTAAGAGATTCCACACAGATGGGACATTGATGTTATCCGCGACTGGCTATATTAGAAAGGTTGTAATAATATTTAGTATGATGGAATAAACACTAGTCTCTATTCTATTAGAGATCCATTTCAAATTGTCAAATGAGAAATCAAAGAATTTGGCATAAGAGGTTAAGGATATTATGAAGGTTCCATATACATCAGTATCTAGATGCTTGATGTTTCTCATGGTCTATACCCAACCTAACATTTCTCAAGTAGTTTTTTTTGTGAGTAGGTACATGGATAACTCTGAAAAGAAACATTAGGAATTTATGATGTGGATAACAATATACCTGAAAAAAAATAAAGGAAGTATCTCTATGATTTGGGAAAGGAAATTCATAATTGGGGTGGATTAGGCTTCATGTGTGAGATTGTTGTATTTGTGTATCCTAGTATATCTGGATGATGTTGGGTTAAATTATAGTGTCTTATAGTGCACACTAGACTAAAACACTCACTTGTTGAGCTTCAATGTGATGTGATTGGGGTTGTGGAGGGAAATGTGCCCTTTCTCTGAGGGCCAAAGGTCCCCAACCCAAATTTTAGATAACTGTAGACAATTTGACCAACTGCAGTAGACTTGAACAAGAAACACCGACAAGGAACCATAAAAATGCATACATTGGAATTGTTAGTGTAGCATCTCAGACATTGGATATAGAATTACAATTTCTCTGTGGGATTCTAGCCACTTACCACTATATCATCTTGAACTTAGGTGGTCACTACACTGTAGTAGTGTGAACTTGTAGCCACCATTAAATGTTGCACAATAGACTAACTATGTTGTTGGTGGAATAGTCTAAGATGGATAACATTTAACATACATAGAAGTGGTTTAAAGATCATGATATGGGTGTGTACGATAAGGGGAGTCTGATTTAAAGGTAGGAGGAGATACAATTACTCAATATCCTAGTGGAATTATTCTTAGTTAGGGTTAAAACTATGGGATTTTTAGGGTATGAAAGGATAGGGTCATGCCTAGAATGTCAGACATGGAGTAGCTGCACTAGATTTTAATTTTCGTGGCATCCTTCCTAGTAGGGTTATGCATCCAGGCCATAGTGGTACATAGCTCCAGAAAACCAGGTACCTGGTAGCCATAAAAGTGTTAGATGAGAACATAGATAGGGTCATCTATGCCACATGACTCATGATGCTAGGGGATGAAATTTTGGTCTATAAGTTATATAAGTGGGCATAAATTGTTCACTTTGGTAACTTTTCAGGTCTATTTTTTAGTGAAGATATGATGAAGATAATCAGGAAGGAAGTGGAGAAATACAATATTGGTATAGTGGGGTTCTATGATTGACATGATTCTACATATTGGGAATTAGACTTAAATGGATAAGTCAATTGAGTAGGAATTGAAGGATGAGATCAAGTATCAGGTATTGGGAGTATAGATTATAAATTAGAAGGCTAGGTTTAAACTAAGGAATATCTAGGTATGTCCCATATGATACAACGGTTACTTAAAGGGGAACTTTGATAAGGTTCCTAACCATGAGATCGATAAGCACTATGTCAGAGAGGGAGACGTAGAGATGTTGAATGTCATGCCTTATGATGCCTTGATCTAGAAGGACTCTTTCCTAGGTGATGAAACCATACCTAAATCTAAGGAGTTTTCAAATCTATTCATGGAGAAAAATAGGATCACCAAGATAGTGTTCAACAATGATTTACTGATGCTCGACAGACAGACCTTGTCGAGAGAGCATGTGATCAAGTTTTTCATCAAGACAGAGGGACATAGGGATCCAAATATAGGTATATTTCTAGCTAACCTAGTGGGAAACTAGGCACAAAGTTAGATGGAGAAGGTGGTGTATTAGAAGGTGAGGGAGGACAAATCCTTCATGATTGGGTTGGAAATGGAAGAGCGACTAGAAATGGTGTCCAAGATAACATTGTGGTTGGGGAAGGCTGTAGTAAAGATAGACCCAAAAAGGCTTCCCAATAATTTCTACAAATTATAGGGATTTATTTTCATAAAATTAATTCAATATTTGTAATCATCATGTCAAAATTTGGTCAATAGGTCAACTTTATTTTTGGTCATAATGAATAGTATCCATGATAAATATTTATCACCTTAGTATGGGTAAATCAGGTAATTATGGTTAAAAATAATTTTATAAGTCTATAAAAATTGAAATATAACCTACCTTATTTCAATTTGAAGAGTCTAGTTTGAATATCCACATCCAATATTCAATGATATAGAATTTTGGTGCCATTTTTCTTTTATAATTAACTTAATATTATTTTATGTAAATAATAAATCCAAAAATGTTACTCTCTTTGTTTTAATAACTCTATTATTTTTTCATAGGGATAAAAGTTGGTTATGTTTGGTTATAAATGGTTATTTTAAATTTTAAGTAATTAATTATTATTGTAATTTTTTATTTTTAGTAGTGGAATAATTACCTTAATTTCTTACACAACGTCAAAATACTACTAGTGCAAGCAGTAGATAAATCAATGAAGTGATTTTAAGAACGTAAAATATAATATTTTTTGGTGAGTTATGGTGATGCACAGTTTTTTTTGATAAATATTATGTATTATTGATGTGTTAAAAGTTTATATTCAAATTAAATTAATTTTTTGACGTTTTTTAAACACAAATTATGTAAATAGTCCTGAAAATTACTTTAATGGTTTTTTATGTTAAATAAAAAATAATATAAAAATAAAAATATTATATTTGGATTAGGGGGTTCAGACATGTTCTATAATTCTATCCATTATGCAATTATGGGTAATTTTTAGTTTTATAGTAACATTCTGGTCCCCTGGATAGTAAATAACTTTGATATCAGGATAATCATCAAAAGTGTTAATCAGAGGATAAAACTAAGAGACAAGGGCTAAAACATCCAATAAACTTGTCCAATTTTGATTTTATTAGTATATTTAGACATATATCCATTTTAGATTATATTTATATCATTTAATAACCATTTGAACATGATAATTAATTTATATTAATTTAATAATTTGACTAATTCCAAGGATGCTCCTCTTCTCCCTTATATAAGGACACCACCTCTCCTCTCTTCCTTATACTTCTTGATCCCCTTATTTAGAACAAAACCTATCAAAACCTCTTATAAAATTCATTATATAAATTATAGAGGTTCTTATACTCTTAAAAGACTATCCCTATGGTCATTAATGAGATATCCAAAGGTGGTTCTTGAAAGAGAATGTAATCATCTTAATGAAGCATTTTCATTTTACATGTCCTTATACCTCATTCAACTCTGTCCTAACAATTCCAATATAATAAAACCAGTATATTATATAGATACTTATATGTTATTATATTGATGTAATAACCTTATTCATATTACTTTACAACCTATGATGAATGAAAACAATGTTTATTGGTACATGTGCACTACTACCTTCACAAAACGATGTGTTGTTTTCATCGCCGCCTCTCATGGATGTTTACGAGGATATAATTAATATATATATATATATATATTAATGGCATGATTATAATTATGGAAATATAATATATCATCCATTTTAATACACTCCCATCCATTGGAAAATGGTAATGTCATTCATACATATGTGTGAATTACCACCTCTACAAAATGATATGATTATTTTTTCATGTACACCTTTAATAGATGGTTTTAAAATTGTTCTTAATGTGTAAAAATTATAATAATTCCATGACTATTATTCTGGATATGATGTAACCATGGCATCTTTATCCATGTTCAACCAAATAAAGTAATTTTGTAACAATGAACAACATGTACTTAACTAGTTAAGTAATCTAATATTTCATTGAAATAAATAAAATAAATGGTTTAATGATATGGTATTAAACAAATAAAATGTTATTAAATAAGTAAATACTTAATATAAGTAATTTATAAAAGAGTTAAATAATATACATAGCATATATGGACTCAAGGTATGGGGTTTCTTAACTAAATTTCCATTCATTAGGCTATACTACTACTTAATTGACTATATTATTACCAAATTATTTGTGAAATGACCCTTGATTGTACCATGTTTTATAAACAGTTAATGTTTTTGGTTTTATAATTTTAACTAACAATCACATTATTGATTAAAGTTTAACATCAATGATACGATCTTTGTAAGGATTATTCATCTCAATATTGTTTCTTTGAGACATGTATGGTATTGTAATCCTAATTACTCTTATATGGTGTATATGAAACCAAATGATATATTTTATCATGATTGAAAATTAAATTTTTATTAAGATAAACCCCATTTTAAGGGTTAAGGGGGAACCCAAACAATTTCAAATACATAAATGCAATCAAGACCCATTGTCCAACATCCCATAACAAAAAACAATCTAATTCAAACCTGAAAAGTCAGTCCCCTCCCCAGAATCAAAATCATAATAAAGAGCTATCACCTTCACATATTTTCATGGGAAGAAGTGATGTGCTAGAATTCATGGGCACAGAACTAATGGAAAATTACATACCCTCTCAAACATCCAATTCTGAACAGCTGTGGTCTGTGAAAACTCCTTGCTCTGAACCTCTTCTGCAGACATCCTTTGAGAAGAATCAGATGCATTGAACCAAGACTGCATACCATAGCTCCAAAAACAATCATACCAATAGAAAATCCATACCACATATTCCAAGAGTAAACCAACCAAAAATAATTCACGAATTTAGAATTCTAGCAAAGGGTTCACACCAAAAAATACGATCCAAGAGCAATTAATTTCACCTAGGAAAAAAAATAAATAACCATGAGTGACCATCCAAAATCACAGACTGCATACCTTTCCAAATAAAGAATTAAAACCAAATAGATCCAAGGAAGAACCACATAGCACACAAATTGTCATTGTAGATCACATCAAATCACAAAACAAGAACATCGTGGTCAAAATCCATTACCTCACTTAGTCACCAAAACACCAACACGCTGGAATAATGGTCCATCGTAAGCCAGATCCAAACTCCCATCACCACCTATGAGACTGCACTTGAATCCCACAATGAACCTCTCAACGCACCCAGAGAATCCATAGATGCAACCCACAGATATAGAACACAACCTTCGACCCTTCACTATGCTTCATTAAAAAGGCCTATCAAATTTAGGGATAGGGAATGGAGGTAGGCTGAAAATGGTGGAAATGATGGAAGAAGAGCCCCAAAGTCGTGAGCCACACCCCAATTTTCCAAGACAAAATGTCGATGGAGGATGCTTCTAGACAGAGCTGGAGAAGATGGAGGCGATGACAGGGGGAAAACCCTAAATTTGGGGTTCCCCTTATGGGATCGTCCAGATCATTATTTTTCATAAGGAATTCTCCAAGGTATCTTTCAATATCCAGAAATATTATATTATGATATTTAATGTTCCTTTGAATTTCTATATTTCATGATATATTTCCTCAAATGTTAAAAAAAATTATCATGGTCTCAATTTTAATTCCTTTAGACATCATTCATGTTATTAACCATGATATATTTTTTATAAAGTACTTACTATCACATGAATGTTTTTTACCATATCATTTCATATAAATTTTGGTTCTTATAGAGTTATGTTATATTCCTTTATTCAATTGTTTTTATTTAATTATTATCCAAACTGCAAGAGTTTCTAGTCTCATACTTCTTTCTTTGAGGCATGTTTTGAATGATGCACTTATATTCATTTATATGGTGTTGAATAACCCTGTGGATTTGTGGCTTGGTTTGAGAAATATTGAATATACAATGGTACTTAGTGTGTTTGGGTTGTTTGATTTTTTGAAAACCTTACCTAAGGAACTCATTAGATTGATGGAACTCGATCTATTTTGTATGTTTTTAAATATCATGGAAGTATGTTTTATTATGCATGAAAGTGTTTTTGAGAAGGTATATAGGTCTTTCGAATTAGTTCTATTTTTCTATGAGTGAATCACAGATCTATGTAAATGAATTTGAAAAGGTTTTATCCATATAGTCTATTTAGTGAAGTGATATTCAAGTATCAATTTTTTCTATATAGGCTATACACATAATTGTTTCTCCTCCATTGAAAAATCATATAGCCAATTCAACCATGAAACTGAATGTTTCATGTGGCCAAATGATTGATGTATCCAATTTTCAAAAATCACGTAGCTATTTTCACTAATGTAGACAAGTGTTTAAATTAGCCGAATGGTCTATATAGATGAATTCCCACATATGAGTTTTACATAGTCAATTTCTATAAAGTAATTTTAGGAAGAATTTATATAGATAATTTTCAACATATCCGATTTACAATCACATAATCTCTTTTTTTATGTAGATTTTTTTCTTCATGAATCCAATTAAGATTAATATTTTTACATCTAGACTGATTTTATTAAGGATTTTATATTTAAATTATTCAGAGGTGATTTTATTATGATATTTTATTGATGGTTATAAATGACTTTGAAATCACGTGATTTATTTTTCTAAATTATTAATGGATATGTGGTTGTTGACTACAGTTCTGGAGATCCTGTGGCTATTATGATTGTGTGTCTCTCTCTTAGTCAGAGGAATTAACAGAGTTGAATATTTTGATGAGGTTATATGGGAATGAATAGGTTGAGAAAAGAGAAGTCTGGAGATGAGGATGACTATTCAACAATCAAAATAGGATGAAACTAATGTATTCAAATGAACAAATCCTAGTCTAATAATATATTTGTTGTGCATTTGAAGACTACACTATGGAAAATTAATTCTTTCATTTTTTTTGTGGCACTTCTATATGGATATTCATTATCTCTTTCTGTAGAAACCTTATTTATTTGGTGATATTCTTCAATATTGTAATATTATTTTGTACTACTATGAAAATATATGATATTAGATGTGACTCTTAACATGTGTAGTGGAATTACACATGAGTTTTTGTAAGATTATTTACTTCAGGATATAATAAAAAGAATCCATGGTCAAGGGGAACAACTAGCCATGGAAAGGAGTTGGATTTCATATTGGATCCGAACCTTGTAAAAAATATGTGTTCATTTCTATTCCATTTTAGAAAAGTTTGATGTGATTCAATTTTTTTATGTTTGAATGGATCTTACTCCAGAAATCCATATATGTTTATTTTTTGTAAAATAAATTGTAAAAAATTACCTCTACTAATTCAACCTTCCTTCTGAGTGGAGGATACTAATCTGACTATGAACTTCAGTTATATACACTAACTCTTGACATTTGAAATCATGGTTCATTTTAAATTAATTTTACATTATGTTTCTCCTTATGTTCAAACATTCAAATGGTTTTTGGGTTTAAAATTTCATAAGTTTTTTAAAAAAACATTATTTTGAAGTTTTTATAGATTTTAACCAAATTATTTCACCACATTCTTAAAATTATTTCAAGAATTATTTTTCTAAATATAAAATATTTCATAAAGTTATTTTCAATGATCTTTCTACTTCTTTAAAAAGGTTTTCAAAGGAAGCATCTTAAAATTATCCACATGGGTAACTTCTGACTCCCATTATAAAATTTGGAAAGGAATGATTATTTTTAACATTTATAACATGAATGAATTCCCCCCCCCCTCATGAAATTTTATTATTTTATGTTTCATTTATAATTTTACATGTTTATTTTAAAGGAAAATATTTTCCAAATAAAAAAGGTATTTTTATAAAATATTATCAAAAGAAAATTATATTTTTTCCCATTTTCAAATAAATTTGTTAAATATAATTTTTAAGGTATTTTCCATCCATGGAAATATCCAATATTTTTTTCTTATGATTCAATAGATATATGTTCCAAATAATACCCTTATTCATTTTCTAGTTGTCTTATGATTATTTTAATGATATTTTTGTGGAACTGATTTGTTTTCCATAGGTTGATGAAGTAAGAAAAATGTAATGATTACTATTTTTAGGGGGGTTACATTAAAAGGTGAATGATTCTAATTTTTTTTAATAATATCAGTAATGTGAATTTGGCACCCAATTCATGCTCGATAGAAATTTATTAATATCACAAGAATCATTACAAGAATGAGGTCTAAAGAGCTTACAACTATAGGGATTCATGTTAATAGAAGCCAATATAACAAAGAAAAAGCTCAAGTATAAAAAATGATCAAAATGACATGTCAAAAACTAGTCCATGATATGCATAATAAGTTACATGGAAGTCTCTATCTATGAATCCATCATGTATCCATCATACCTTCATATTTATATAAATTTTATTTTATTCTTTGGTACTTAGACATTTGTATGGATGATTGATGGGTGGTTCTATTATAAATCAAGGTTGGTAGGTCTTCTATATCCTTACAATTAATTGAGTAAACTTACTTATTAAATTATTGTGAGTTATTCCTAAGAGATGATGAAGTTAACTACCCTAAGTTACTCCTAAGAGATGAATTTTGTTTCTAAATATGAGTAGAACCTACAAGATTACAAAGTTAACCACTACAAGTTACTCCTAACAAAATGATGGAATTATCCTGTTTAGGTAATTCTGATATAAATGTTTAATGTTCCAAGACACCTATAAAGTTTTTCTATTCATGATATTAAATCTAACTGATCTTTTTCTAGAAGATTTTTTACAATGATATTTATAGTTGATTTAAATGAATCTTTTATTATGAAAACATTAATTATCTGTATCATGATCTATGATCAATATTTTTATAGTTATGAATTATCTTATGTTATGAGAATTCAATTTTATTATGTCATTACACCCTTATGATCATCATATACCCACCGATTACATTCAATTATTAATGCTTATGTTTTCCCATATTGAAATTTTGAGTTCACCCTTCTTATGTTCTCCATTTACCCATGTTAATAAGAATGATTTTAATTTAATTATGTATATAAACGTTTTGTGTGTGAATAATGTTTGAGAGATATTAAAGAATTATTATAAAATAAGAAAATTTGGGTATAGTAAGAAAATGATCACAGAGAGACATGGGTATTTATATATAATAATTTTTCATAATTTTCTAAAACATTAAACCTTAAAGGTATTTTTTTATGTATGTAACCCAACATGTATTTTCAATGATTTTGGTTTTATATGACTTAAATTGTGTCATGATTATCGATATCAAATAAAAAATGTAAATATTATGTTTCTAGAACTATATCTAGAAGTTTGTTTTTGGTTCTATTATAGTGGGTATCAAATCAGAGTTTTGATAACATTGGAGAATAAGATGTTTACATGTGAGGTTAACTAAAGAGTTATGGATACTATAATGGGTTTAAAATATTTTGGTTGATCATATATTAAATGGAGAAAATTATTATTTTTTATTTTCATATGAATTTACACCTTAAGTTGATTTGAACACCATGCTAGGTTTTGAGAAGGATACCCCACTGAGGTAATTATGGTCTATTAGATATTGGGTTGACCGTGATGGATTAAAAGTGCTATTGTTATAAGATAATTCTTTAGAGATATTTATGATCAATATAAGTATAACCTATAAGGTTAGTATCTAAAGTTCATTCCTTTTATTTTGGTGAAGTTCACTACATTATATGATTCTGTAGTGATTCAATTTAACTTGGAAAAAGAATATTTTTTAATGTTTTATGGTTAATCATTTTATAGATTGATCTAAGTCAAACCATAGGTGTTATTATTGAAGTATTGGATATTAATGTTTTATATATTCAATTGAAGGTTTGTTAGGGTATTATATTATCATGTTCTAACTGTTTTATTTTTAGTAATGATAGTAAGAATATGTTTTCATCCTTTTATATACCTGATGGTCAATCATATGTTTATTATAATGCTTTAAGAAATAAATATTCATACTTTTCATTTGGAGTAAAATATTATAAAAAGGTAGAATATGATTAAAACAGACAACCACAAGAAGAAATTTCATTTTTATATTTTAATAAAATCATGTAATTATATTTCTTTTTGTTCTTTAGTCTCTATGGTGAAATAATTACTCAATTCTTCGAAAACAATCTTGAAATAAAAATATTATCATATTAACTAAATTTATAATTTAATAACAGTATTCCTAATCGCTTATTTATTTATGTTTTTTATTCATTAACTTCCTCCTTATTATGTACTCTATAACTCTCAATTATTCCGTAAACATTTTCTTTTCTCCTATACATCCATATTTTTCACTTCCCACCAATGTTCTTCTTATGTGGGAACTCTATTATGTGTTATTACATGTGACTGTTATGTTTCAATATTCCATTTTTTGAAATTATTTTTATTATTCTTTTTATAATTTGAGTTTTAAAAAAATTCACTTTTAAATATTAAATTTTGTTTCCTTTCATAATCATATATTTTATCTCCCACTCCCTAGAATTGATTTTTTAAAAAAAAATTAACAATTTTTATAAAAAAAAAGATAAAATTGACTGGATATAATTTATTTAATGGGGTTTTAATGTAAAAACATGGAAATATAATTTAAAATAATATTATTCTTTATAGCTTTCATAACACGCAACACTGAGCTTTAAGTGAATTACAATATATTATAAAAATATTATTATTTAAATGTGAGCATTATAACCTAGCTACAAAACTGGAAGGTATAAATAATAAATAGCCTAATTATGAAAAATATGTATAAAAGTTTTATTTAATTCATGAATATTTCTTAATTAATAATAAATAAGTACTCACTTTTTTTTAAATCCATTTTATGCTTCAAAAATATGTTTTCTTAAAAAACGGTTGTGATTTATTTTTGTGAGAGAATATTATAATTAATTTATGATACTTTTAGAAATTTTATTTTATAAATGTGAAATATTTTTTGTAATATTCATGTTAAAATTATCTTAAGGCTAAATTTGGGTATTTTTCTGAAAAGATTATTTTTTCAGTGAATAGTGAAAAATATCAATTTAATAGAAAATTGTCTTTTCCATTCAAGAATTTACAAAGTATGATTTGTTAAAATTAATTGTAAAATTTAATTAATTAATTTAGATTAGAAAAATCAAATTCATTTTATTTTAATCATCATTATGATTAATTATTATATAACAATATTTTTAAACAAAAAAATACATTTTCCAAGAAAATTGTTTTTCGTTATGTTTTGCAGGTTTATTTTAAAAAAACATTACTCCAATTATATGTATTGATTTTGATAAAATTAATTACATATTTTGAATCAAAATTTCTAAATTTTATAATTAGTTTGAATTTATTTTTGTTCATTATGAATAGTACCAATGGTAAATATTTGTCACCTTAGTAAGAGAAAATTTGGTAATTATGATTAAAAATAATGTGATAAGGTGTTAGAATAAATATAATCTAATATTATTTGTATTGGATGAGTTTATTTTGTCTATAATAATCAAATATTCAAATATATGGAAACATGGTACCGTTTTTCTTTTATAATGATCTTAATATTATTTTAAGTAAGGAATAAATTCAAAATGTCACACCCTTTATTTTAATAACACTTATATTTTAACAAAGGGATAAAAAGAGGTTATGTTGGGTTATAAATGGTTACCTGAAAGAATAGATAATTTTATCTATTATCGTAATTTATTTTAATTTTTAGTGATTGAATAATTACCTAAAATTCTTAGGCAATGCTGACACAGTGTTTATGAAAATAGAAGAAAAATAAAGTAAATGATTTCAAAAACATACAAGGTCATATTTTTGGGTTATTTATAATGTTACAAGATTTTTTTTAAATAAATTTAAGGTATTAGTGATTTTTTAGAGTTTTATATTCAAATTAAATTACTATTTTGATATTTTTTAAAAGTAAAAATATGTGAATAGTAACCAAATTGATGGTAATGGTATTTTATGTTAAATAATATTTTATTATACAATGAAAATGTTTTATTTTTTTTAGGGGAATGGGATGTGTTTTATAATTTCAACCATTTTCCCATTGAGGGTCAATTTTACTTTTATTATAACATTTTGACCCCTAAAGGGTCAAATCACTTTGAAATCATGGTAATCATTAAAAGGGTTAATGGGGAGGAAAACTAAGAGATATGGATTAGAGAATCAACTAAACATTTTTAAATTTTATTATATGATATTATTTAGACTTATATACATAAAATATTTAAAATATATAATTTTATATCCACTTTCACATGAAAATTAATTTATATTAATTTAATACATTATGTAATTATAAGGGTTCCCCTCTCATATCTTATAGAAGTGAACTTGATATCCTCTCTTAATCACACTTCATGATCAATTGTTCTAAACAAAAACAAAAAAAATCATTTGTTAACTTCTCTATATACATTCTATTTGTTCTGGTCTTCTTAAAAAACCACCCTAGGGTTGATGGTGAGAGATCCAAATTAGGTTCTTCAAAGAGGAGGTAATCATCTTAACAGAAAATTTTCATTTTACTTCTTCTTATACCTACTTAAATTATATTAATTCCATTAAAACATAATTAAAAGTTATATCCCATGTACTGATATGTTATTATGTTAATTACGTAACCTTATTCATCCCCTTTCCATCCCACAGAGAATGAAAACGTCGTTCATTCGTACATGTTGACTACCACATCAAAAAAGTGATGTGTTTTATTATCCCTCACCTCCTCTCACGGGTTTTTATAATAATGGATTAAATATATATATATATATATATTAATTATATAATTATAATTTTTCAAGATAATATATCATATATTTTCTTACCCTTCCATCCGAAGGAAAATAGTAACATCATTCATGTGTACGTGTGGATTACCACCTCTATGAAGTGATGTCATACCTTGATAATGTAGGAAAATAAAATATGGTTATAAAATTGTATTTAATGTTTAAAAATTTATCTAATTTGATTATTATTTTTTTGGAGATTATGGAACCATGAAATATTTAACCATGATCAACCGACTAAAGTAATTTTGTAATTATGGAATAAACATCCTCATAACACCCAATGTGAACTTAACCAATGAAGTAATTTAGATATCACTAAAATAAATGAAATAAATGTGTTAATGGTGTGATATTAAATATGGAAAAAGTTTTTCAATAATTAAATAATTAATATGATTTTATTTTTTATGTTTAAATGGAAATATGTTGCAAGTATGGACTTTAGGTAAGGTGTTTCTAAACTCAATTACCATTCAGTGGGTTACACATCTACTTCATTAACTATATTATGCAAATATTGTGTATGAAATGAAATGAAATTTTATTATATTATTTTTTATTTACACTTTTTTTCCAATTTTACAATTATTACACATAATCACATCATTAATTAAATTCAAACATCAATGAGACAATCTTTTTAAGGACTACTAATCTAATGTCGTTTATTTAACACATGACTTGTATTATACACCTACTTCCGTTTATAAGGTGTATATTTTACCAGTTAAGATATTATATCATTAAGGAATATTTTGTCATGATATTTATAGTTACATTATATTTTTATCTTTCAATATATATTTATTCAAATGTTAAAAAAATTTCAAATGTTTTCATGTTATTAATTTCAATTGATTGAGACATAATTCTCATTATGTACCATTATTTAATTTATATGGAACACATACATCCCAATTAAAGTTTTCAAAAAATTATTTCATTTAAATTATGGGTTTTATAGAATTATTTTATGTTACTTCATTCAATGAATCATTGATTCTTGTATTTCATAAGTTTCAAGGATTTCTCATCTCAAAAATCATTCATTGAGATATGTTTTTATTGATGAACATATATTAAATTATTGTGTGTATACAACGAATCTTAAAATATAATATCATGAATAATTTTATAATCATGGTATTATATTTTCATTCTTATTTTATTTCTTTCAAATGGTTTTTTGTTTTAAATAGTGGTAAAAGGATTTTCCTAAAAAATGTTTTTTTAAACATTTTAAATAATTTTAACCAAACCCTTTCTCCATGTTATTTGTGTTATTTCAAGAAATTTAGTTTTTTAAACCTACATGATTTGATAAATTTATTTTTGATGGTCCTTGACCTTATTTTAAATGGGTTTAAAAGAAAATTTCCCATCATTTTCCACATGGATCAGTTTTTATTCTCTTTACAAAAGTTTGAAAAGAATGTTTATTTTTAATGTCTACAACATGAACAGATTTTACCATAATCATGACCTTTATTTACTTTTAAGAACACTTTATAATTTTTCATTATTATTTTAAAATAAAATATTTTTCATAATATTCTATAATTTATTATAACTTATTATAAAAAAAAGTATATTTCCGTGATACCTACATAGTTTTTCAATGATTTCTATGAGTTCTAATGGATATTTTCCTTAATTATTATTTTCATGTGGATAATTATTGTTTTCTTATATGACAATTTTCTAATAATAAATATTTATTCCATGTATAATTATTTATGATCCAAATTTTGATGTGTATAAATTATCTTATGTTATTATCATTCACTTTTATTATGTAATCATACCCTTATAATCATATTATGCCCACTAATGACTTTAAATTATTAATGATTATGTTTACCCTTACTGGGTTTTTGATCTCACCCATATTATGTTTTCTATTTACCAAGGTTATGAAGAATGACATTAAATTAATTATGATTAAAAAAATTATTTGTGAATAATTTTATGGGTGATATTGAAGATTTATTGTGAAATAAGACAACCAAGGTGTAATAGAAAACATGATCAATTAAAGGAATGGGTATTGTTATATAAGACATTTTCCAAATTCATTAAAATAATAAACCGAAAATATTATTAGGTATGTAATTAATTAAATATTTCTGTTTGGTGTTCTATGTTTTGGATGGCTAAAATTGGTTCATGTTTATCAATATCAAAGATATAAATGTAATGATTATATTTCTACCTTCAAATCTGGGAGTGCTGGTTTAGGGATATTATAGTAAAAATAATCCATTATGCTTATAAGACATGTGGATTAGTATTACACTCAAGTACCATATCCATAATTATGTCTTATAATGTAATATTTTTATGGGACTGGGGAGTAAACACTATAAACAATGTTATAATAATTTTTTAATATATCCTTTGTATATAATATAATTTTACAGGGAAATATATCTAGTTCATTCCTATACAATACTACATTTCAATGAAATAACACACTCTTCTAAAATTCCACATTTTTTTGTCATGCCATAATCACAATTCACATAACCATGGATTTCTTTATGATTTCAAAATCTTATTCCATTATTTATTTAATGGTTTCATGAACATACTAAATGGATTAAATTCTAAACAAAACATGTTATTACTTTTAAATATTTCCTCATTGTTATTTATTATGATATCATGATTTGATTCAGTTATTCATGTTTTTTCCCTAGATCATGTATATCATTGGCATATGAACTATTGATAATTTCTATAGATTCCATTAATAATTTGTTACCCTAAATGGGATTTTAACTCACTCAATTTTTATGTTTCCCGATTTTCCTAGGTCATTATAGTAGATGAAGATATTTTAGATAGATTATAAAATATTAGAGAAGAACAATATCAGTCTGTTTTTTATGTTTATGATTTGGTATATACCTATATCAAACAGACACAAAATATTTTATTCTAGAAGTTGGTTGTATTTTATGTTGTGTTTAATTTGTATGATTGTTTTTATGAGATATTGAAGTCTGTGTTTTGATCACTTCAACTCTAAATTTCATTGTTATGGAAGATATATTTTTTTATAGTCCATTTTTAAAATACATTTCAATTTATTACATGTTTAAATTTTAATTTTATTATTTTCCCCATGGTATATTTTTCCTAGTAGACTTCCCATTTTTTCTCATCATAGCTTTTTTATATACTATTACTATACATAAGTATGTATATTATATGACAGAATATTACTTTCTTATTTCAATTTTATTTTTTATAGAAACATTTAAATACACATTTTATTTATTTTAATAATTTAATTTAATTTTTTTCTAAGACACTAATCCATTATCCATGATAGATTACTCATACCCTTTTTCAGAATATATAATCATATGAAAATAATCCCTGGATTTGTGCACAATTATATAAAATTGAATACATAAATGATTTATGTAAATGCTATAAAAAATAAAAAATTTATTAGTCACCTTATTTTCCTTTCCTTTTCATCAGTTATCTAAGTCAAAAAATTCTCCTTCATTTGATTTTATAATATTGTATCCATAAAATAATTCCTTTCCATTTAAATATTCATGTAACCTTATAGATAGTAGTTTAGGGAATTTATTTTCAAAGGGTAATTAATAGTATAGGGAGGGTCACATGGACTCAATGATTTTCCTAGTAATCATCACATGTCCACTTCATTCTTACACATTCCCTAATAGGAACTCGTTTGTTTATTTCACTAGAATTGTAACACATTAAATTATTAAATTTATTTTCCATCTAATTTACACATTTTTGACATAATTAAATACTATATTTTCATCATATAAATGATATATAATATATTTCTCCTAATAAGAGTGTATTTATCTATATAAATATTTCATTCAATTGATTAGTGAAAACAATTTGTGAGTTTTTCTTTTTTATTTATATAATATCAGTAAATACATTAATGATAATGAACACTATTTATTCAAGTGTTTCTATTATTTGTATCATTTAATTTTCATATATTAATGAATTTTACACCTAATGAATTTATTTATATAACCAATTAAATTCCATATGTTAATTGTAATTTTTTTTAAAGGATTCGTGATTAATTTTTTAGGTCTTATAGAACACACACACACATATATATAACATTATTGGATAAGTGGGACAATAATAATATGTACACCACATGAATTAGTAAAATTATGAGATAACACAAGATTTTTATACCATAGAATAGGTGTAGTTTGATTTTGTCCATATACTAATAGACCAAAAGTAGTTATCCATTTAAATTATATTATGGAAAAGATGTAACTATACATTCCCAATATGTCATGGTATAGATAATGTTATCCATTTATATTGGGTTTTGGATGATTCATGGTAAAAGTTTTACACAATGTGATGAAGGTTTAGTTTAATAATCATTACATATGATATTATCTAATTATTTATTATTAATATTCAAATGTCATGCATATTTTCTATATATTCTGTTGAGACCAAGAAACATTGAGGTGTTTGTGAAGTAAGAAGAAAATGGTTATGAGGAAAGAAGGATTGTTCTATGTTTTTCCCTTTTTTTATATCTCATAAATCACTTTAGTATATTTATATTTCATCATGAACTTCTGAACATAGATGTGTTTGAGATATGTATTCCAAGAGACCGTGTACAATAGATCAAGTCTAATGGATTTAGGACAGCACCAAATGTTTTCAAAATTTCACAAAAAAATATTTTCTTATAAATAAAACAAGGATATTATTTTATTTTCTTTATAGTACCAAATATCATAATCATTATAAGTAATTCATAATACTTGATAAAGTTTTTCAAATTAAGATGTTGGTAGAATGTAGTAGAACTATGGTTCCCAAAGAAAGATATTTTTTTTGAAGTTGTGTCAAATGAAGAGATATATGATGTCTATTAATAAAAATAGTACAAAGATCAATATTTGAAGTGATGAAGTCTCAAACAGAGGTCTTCAAGAAAATTCATCAGATATATTCCACTGGACATACTTTTAAAAAGTCATCAGATTGAGTTTATTAGAGGGAATTTTTCAAAGTCATCAAAAAAATCTAATGGAAAAACATTTACAAAGTCATCCACAAAATAAGTTATTATAAAAGATTATAAGGAAAAGAGATAATAAAAAATTTCATTAGAATAAGTTTCTCAAAGATCCCGAAGCAGAGGGAACATTCAAATATTACAAGGAAAACAAGTATGAATTTTACAATATGGAGTAGTTATAATGAATTTTTTTTGGATAACAATTTTTGAAATTATTTTACAATGTTTTTATAAATATATTAAATGTTATGATAATTAAATGGATGTCCAAAACTCTAATAATTATGATGTAAGAATCATGATTCTAGTCGATATTTAAGAAAATTTAAAGAAAATTGATTTTGAGTTTTAAGGAATTTTAATGAATATTGTTGAATCCTATAAACTTAGAGGTTTAAATATAGTTAGATGAATAAAGTTCGAGGGGGTGTTCAAATTTTGAGTGAGAACAATGAATTTGATGTTTTTTTACTTCCTGCATATTATTATAAATGATGTATATATAAAGGGGATCTAATTAATTGAAAAAATTATCGACAATATAGTTTTTATGGGTGAAATGTTGAATAAGTTAAGTATTGTGTTACTATAAAGAGTTTTCTAATAAATTGGAATTAGAAAAACAATGTGACAATGTTATTATACAAATAGAGATGATCATATTCATAGGAGATGAATGTAATATATTGAGTGCATCAGACTGAGGGTACTAGATAGAGAAGTTATTAGATGGAAAATTTCATACAAAAGTCTAGGAATAAGTTATTTCTACATATATTGTAAGAAAGTGTTGTAGAATAAGAACTTACAGGAAGTAAAGTGTGAATATATATTTATAGTTATTATATAAAAAATCATGTTGGTGAATGTTATTTTATTATTACAAACATCATTCTATCAAGTTATCTATGTGAGTAGAACATGCACTGTCTATTTACTATAGTGCCTTTCAGGTGATGGATAGTCCTTGGCTATTGTGACCACTAAAGGATTTTTTTCTAGAATATGTGGGGTCTTGTATAATTTAAAAATAACAGAAAATACTACATACTATTATTGAGTTGTGAAACATGTAAATACTTGTGTACCTATAGGTGCACTGGTTGGTTTTCCAGAAGAGACAATTCTCACTAACCATATTAGAAGGTTTTTCTTAGTGAAGAAAACCATTGAATGAATTCATCAATGATTCACCCCCCCTTAGTGAACACAAAGGTCCTACCTAGTACTTTCAATTAGAATCATTGTATAGATTCCCTTTATTAACTCAGGGCTATCTGAATATTGAATAAGAATAATGTTTTCATAGATGTTTAGAACACTATTAAAAGTAAGTGGATTCCTTTCATTGATGGAAAGAACTATCATATTTTAAATGATAGAGTGTTACCCTATATATTTTATATTGGATATAATGATATTAATGATACTACAGAAGGTTTAACTCCTCCTTCTTAGGGTGTTATTTTAATATCCACATATAAAAAGAACTTGAATATTTATGGGTGATCAAAAAATTCTATAATTTCTTCACTCTATGATAGTTAATTTAAATGGGAGAATGTAATTATAATAACTAATGAAATATGTATCACACACCAACCTTTAACATCCTATTTAATATTTAATTTATTTATATTTTTTCTTTTTCTCAAGTTTCATGTTGATTTGCGAATGTTTTTTTTACATTTCGGGTATTTTGTATTAGGCACTTCATTATCCTGCATGATTTTTTAACCATGAAACAACCATCAATTTTGGATCTATGAATTTTCAGATATATTTTCTATAGTTGTCACATGATTTTCCTAACCATGTGGTCCAACCATTTGGTACCCAATTAATCTCCAGTGAGGGGTGCATGATTGGTGCATTATTTGGTAAAATGTGCATCCAAATAGTGCATTGTGCCCATAATTTTAATTTATTATGTTTTCCAAAAATTCACTCTTAGGTATAAAACCCCAAATGGGGTATTTTACTCCCCATTAAACCATGACATGTGGGGGATTTTAGGGATCTTCTCCTCCTTTTTCCACCTCATTTTTTGAGGATATTATCTTCAATTTTTTGGTTTCATCATAAAGGTATGGCCTCTAATCCTCTCCTCCTTACCTATTATTCTTGTTTCCTCCTCTATAAACCCTAGTTTCATGTTAATATTACTATAGGTATGTATTTCAACCTAATTTTCTTTGAATATTAATGTTAGGGTGTTCAAATCATGTCTTGGGTGTTTTTATTCATATTTCATGAGGTTTTGTTCAATAAATGTCTAGTTTGAGGTAGGTGGTTCCAGATATCCTTTTTTCTCCATATACTATAGGTTCTTGAGATTTAGAAATGAATTTCCCCGAAAGAATTAGTTGTTTAAATGGTGTAGAAATAATTATAATAGTATTTTCTAATTCATGTTATGTTTTAAGTTGTTTTCAAAGATGCTTGGTGCAAGCTATACGATTGATCAATTACATAAGTGGGTTAAAATTTTATTATGATTATTTAAATTGATAAAACTAGATTTATAACAATTCATTATTATTTTATTATGTTATAGGAGTATTTTTAATTTGTGTTCCTTAATTATTATGATTTTTTATTGGTTTACCTTTTGAACCCCCTTGGTTGTGATAAATGATTTAAGTTATTCTTCTAGATTTCTTTCTATGGTGCTTCCCATGAACACATAAACATATATATACATGTGGTTAGGTGCCTATATATTCCTGCACATTCATACATATATAGTTGTAAATATATATATACAAGAGCTCATGGGAAGGATCCTCTGGAAACATGGCTCTCAAAATGGTCCGTGGTTCTACAAAGTGGTGATGAAAATTGTTTTCCAAAAGGGATTTCTTGAAATTGTTCTTAATAACATTGTCTCTTTCTAAGGGATTATAAAAATAAAATTTATAATTATTTTTAAAAGGTTGATTTTAAAAGTTTGGTTTGAAGATCAGTTTAGAATTTCCATAGAGGTTCTCTAATGGTATGACAAAAATAGTTTTCAGTGGGTTTTGAGAAAGATACAATTAGTTTTAAATTAGGAGGCCCTGTTATAACTTTGAAATATTTCCTTGGAATTTTTTTTGAAGCCTTACAGAATACCTCTCATTAGAATTGTGGTTTCACATATATAGTGTTGGTTGGTGGGGTGAGCATTCTAGTTAACTCGTGTTGATACTTTCTTGGGGAATTGTTTATTAATTTTCCACCTCACATTCTAGTTATATTAACATCATGGAATCCTAGATATTTTAGTGAGGGTTGGGAGATTATTCTATTTGTTTCTTGGTTATATGGACTAAATCCCCATTTTTTTTAAAGGCCATAGTGGGTTGTGCCACTGGTGTGGCTATTTGAGTGTGGTTGGGTTGGTTATTGACTTAAGAACTTATTTAATATTCAGAAAGATGGTTCCCAATGGAGTAAATATAGGGTCCCCTCATTTACTATTTAATAATTTAACATGATGATATATAATTTACTATTTCCTAGTTATTTTACTTTATTATGTCATCACCTCTCATTTTTATGGTTTCCCAAGGATGTATATTTCCCTATTTCTAGTTTTATACTATGTACCTAATTCTTATTTATGATTCTACTATGATTTTCAAAGTTATTCCCTTTATTATTTTATGTTATTACCTTTACGGGTTCTTGTTTATTGCTACTTTTATGGTTATTCTGGTGTATGTGGAGCATTGTTTCAAAATGGGGTTTATAGGGTGAATTTTTAAAGAGTTCACTGTAATGGGTTTGAATATTTTACTTAAAACATGATTTGATTTTAAATATATTTTTGATTGATATTATTATGATTGTTTTTCTTTAAAGAAATATAATTTATCTTTTATAATATATTTCAAAATAACATTGATTATCTGTTTTAGAAAAAGGAAATACTTGAACTCCTCGTGATTACCTACTGAGCACCTTTATTCTCACACACTACTTGTAACAGTTAAATTCTTCAGGATTGAGGTTTCTATGAAGGATTAGGTATCATTTTAGAGTCTATGTTAGATCGAGTGGTCTTCGTGTATTGATTGTGAGAAAGAGTTCACACAAAGATCATGTCAGGTTTCCATTTGGTTTTAGTCTTTATTTTTAATATCGTATATAGATGTTTGTTTAGTTCTACTAGATTTATTTCATTTTTGTCAGTTTTTTATGTTTAATGGTTATGATTCACACTCTATTTATCATTTTTATATATTTTTTATTGTGATAAATCATCTATAATGATTTTCTCATGAGGCCATGATGCTTTTTGATAGTGGATGGGGCTCAGGGACACCCCTGATTATGTCACATGTTGGTTTGGGTGTCTTGTTTGGGGATGAACTATGATAGTACATGGCTAAATGATATCATAGCTTCCCTTATTATTTGGGTATGTTTCGTAGTTTATAGAAACATGAGAGATAGAAGAGATAAGAGTGTCATGATCTCTTACTTGTATGTATCATCGAGTTACCATGGGTTACTAGGTGTTGATTCTTGAATTTTAATTTTCTTATTTGGATTATAGTGTATCTTCAGTTATGTTGATGGTGTTTGAAATTACATTACACTTTTTCAAGTGTTTTTGTGGATTTCCATATTTTGGGGTAAATGGGAAGGAAGAATTATCGGAGTGTGGTTATGCCACATATTCTAGAAAACTATGAAGAAACCATGAATTTAGCTCTATTTATTTCTAGTTGTGGTCAAACATTTGGTGCATAGTCTACCAAAACATCGTCGAAAAATATATACTACCACTATCCTCCCATTAAATTTTTTGTTAAATTCTTTATGACCAATTTTATTCTTGAGTTACTTTTTGATGTTATTTCCTAGATTAAAAAGATATATCTATGGTTTATTGATGGAAAATTTATTTAATTTTAAAATGATTTTGAAATTAAGACTTGATTATAAAGATATGGGCTTGGTTTTGAAATTTTAATGGGGTTGAACTTGAAATGAAGTGGAAGAATTTTAAGGATGTTGACCTAAAAATGATTAAAATGAATATAATTTGGGATTTTAAATTGATTTTAATGGGAGATTGAAATTTTATATTAGGGTTAAGAAATTAATGTTGTTTAAATTTGAAAGTGATATTTTAAAAATTTTAGATTTAAAATGTCATGTTTTTAAATAAAATTTAATGTTGAATTTTCAAATAATTATTATTGGATTTAATTTGTTATTTAAAATTGGGATATAATTATCACTTCCTATGTTTTAAAATGGGGGAATTTTTAATTTGGTTTTTTATTTATTTTTCTATTTATAGTATGCCTTCAAGAAGAGTTTCAATGGTTCATAAAGGTTTGGGTGTTTCTTGGTCCACCAATTCCACCACCCAGACTCATGATAGAGTGGTAGGGCTAATTTAATTCTAGGGTTTTACTATTTTTCATAGTGATCTAGGTATTAGAGAGGAATAATAGTGTCTTGATGTATTTGATGGATTCTTCGAGTCCTTAAGAACTCCTAACATTATGAGGTAAAATGCTCTTCTAGGGATGATTGATGGGCCATGTTGGGATCAGTGAAAGATCATCCTCCCATATCAGTTATAAGTCAGTATTTAATGGGAGTTCATAAAAACCATGTTTTCTAAATGATTCCTTCCCAGGATGATTAATATATAGATGTTGGAAAATATCATGGGTCTCCAACAAGGTCAACTATAGGCGAATGTGTGTATATAATATTTTTAAGAGCTGAAAACCTTTTCTATGGATGTTGTGTCAATCAATTCCTTGAAGGATCGTTCGTTTGTTAAGGTAAGTTTCCTAAATATCTATGCTTGATTCCTTTTAGGTGGGCATTTCCTATATGAGGAGTTTGTGAATTAGGCATTTCTAGTTGAGTTTCCTTTTCTGGGTAACCTTTTATGTGTAGGGGCTCTATTTATTTTCGAGTTTGTGAAGTCTCTATATCTAAAGTTGAGTGAAGACTAGGGGATATTTCCTTGAGTGAACCTTCTACAATAACTTCTCATTCAGAGAGGAATCCTTCTATTATATGCATCAAATGTAATCATTTTATGAATTACAAGCCCTTTTTCTTAGATATTCCAAATATCTATCATCATTGTGTCTAGTTGGGACACCTCCAAAAGTTATGTAATTTTAATAATATTTTATGGGATATATCCGCATTAGTTTATAGGTATTGATAATGGTTCAATAATAATTTGATATATTCCCCATTTTATTTTCCTGTTTGTCTTTTTTTATCATTTTTTATTTATAGATGATGGTGTGTTATGTGGTGAGTTTAGTTTTCTATTCTAATTTAGAGAGTGAGTGGATTTTATGAGAAATTTATTGATGTGATTTTTTTAGTTTCCTCATTGAAGTCTCATGTTTTAAAAATTATAGTATTTGACATTTGGGTTTTATTTTTAATTTGGTTAATCCATCATAATTTTTAAATTACTAAATGGTGGTAATATCTACTCTATATCTCAATATCTTAACCTCTTGGTTGGATTGGTTATGTGTGAGTGTTTTGGTGATTTTTTTAGAGGGATTTATCTTTCTTTTGTTTGGATCCCTTGGATAATTTTCATTTCATTTAAAATTCAATGGATTTCATAGGGGAAATGGGTTATGGTGGGGATAATTGTCACACCCCAACCTCTCCAATCATTATTAATTTTCTATTGTATTCATATTTTTCCATTACCCATGTTTTGGTTTAATTATTTGAAATTTATTGAAGTTTTTTGAATTTTGTGCAAGGTGAACTGTTAGTGCACATAGTTTGTTTAATAACATGAAAATCATGATGTTTTGATCTGTGACTTGTTAGAGAAAATTTTCACAATTGGCACACAATTTATCCAATTGTATGGCCCATCTAGGTGGAACCCATTTTATCTCTAATGATAGATGAATAGTTATCACACAATTTGGTAAATAGTGTGGCCAAACTATGTGTTGTTCCTAGTATTTTATATATTTTTTGTTTTCCAAAAATTTCATCTTAGGATTGAAACCATAAATTGGGTATTTTCCTACCCATTCATCCATGGTGTGTGAGGGATTCTAGGGATCTACTCCATGCTTAAACCTTAATTTATGATGTTTTTCTCTTAAATTCATGGTGTCTTCATCATCCTATGAAATCTAATACTCTTATCCTTCCCTATTATTCTTATTTAGTCCTCCTTATTACCATAGTTTCAGGTTTTCAAAACTCTTGGACATATTTTGACCAAATGTTCTTTGGTTATTGATGTGAGGGTGTGTATATCATGTCTTTCGTCCTTATCTTCCCATTTCAAGAGGTTTTGTTCAATTCAGACTTGATTTGAGGTAGGTGGTTCAATGAATTTTTTCTCTTCACATACTATAAGTCCTTGATATATCCCAATACATTTACCCTAAATTAATAGTTGTGGAAATGGTGTATAAAGTGTTAAAAAAGTATTTCCTAAAGTGTGTGACTTCATAATTTGTTTTCAAGATGTTTTTCACATTCCATGTGTTTGATAAAATGACTAAATGGGTTTAAATTTTGTTTGGATTGTTTAAATTTGTGATATTGAATTTATAATGATTCCTTTATAATACGGGTTTAAATTATTATTTAGTTGGCTTCCTTGATTATTATATATTATTATCATATTACCATGTGAACCCCCTTGGTCATGATTAATGGTTTTATTTTCTCTTCTTGATTATTTTGTTTGTTGGTTATCATTAAGACATATACATATATATTAATGTATTTGACCACCTATATATATATACATGCATACATATATGGGTGTATATACATATGGGATCTCGTGAAAAGGATCCTTTGAAATTTTGGCTCCCAAAATTGTCCTTAATTACACAAAGTTGTTTCAAAGAATGGGTTTTCAATATAGATTTCTTTAAATGGTACTTAGGACCATTTTGAATATTCCATGGGATTTTAAATAAGAAAGTTAATTTATAAATTGGTTTGAAATTTTGTGTTTAAAAGTTTTATTTTTTGTCCAATTTGGAATTTTTTATAGGTTCTCTAATTGTTTGATTATAAATGGGTTTCAATAGGTTTTTGAGAGAGATTCTAATAGTTTTAAATAAAGTTTCCCAGTTGCAACCATGAAATGTTTCCTTATAAATTTGGATCATACTTATGGAAACCCTCTCGTTGGAAGGGTGGTTTCACATGGGTGGTTCTAGGTGGTGGGTAGATCATTCTAGTTGAATCTTTTCAATCCATGCTTGGGGCATTGTTTATTTATTTGTTATCTCAACTCCCAAGAATATTAACATCATGGTATACTGGGTGTTTTATTGATGAATGAGATATGATTATATCTATATCCCTATCAGAAAAACTAGATCCCCATGTTGTGGAAAGTCCATAGTGGTTTGTTCCACTGATGCAGCTATTTGAGTGTAGCCATATTTTTAATGAATAAACAAATTTATTGATATTAAAAAGATATTTATTATTTGTATACATCTAGGGTGGCCTCATGAATTTTTTAGTAATTTACCATGATTATCTATCCTTTACTATTTCCTACTTATGATACATGATTACATCATTGGCTCTCATTTTTATGGTTTCCATAAGATGTACATATCCCTAGTTCTAGTTTTATATCACGTACCTGGTTCTTGTTTTTTATTCTATTTTAATATTCTAAGCTAGTCCATTTCTTATGTTACGTTCAAACCACAATATGTTTTTATTTATTATGTATTTTATGGTTCCTCTTGTGTGATTTGGGTTTTGTTTTAAAAGGGGGCTTATAGTGTGAATTTTTAAATATATCACTCAAAAGTGTTTGTATTATCTTTTTAAAACATGTTTGGGTTTTTGAAAATTTTTATGATCAAGATGATTTTAATTGGTTTTAATTAAATTAACAAAATTTATCTCCTACTATGTATTTAATAATATCATTGATGGTCTATTTTTAAAAAAAATGAAATTCATGGACTCCTAGAGATTTCCTATTGAGCCCTGTTATGCTCACACCCAACTTTTGTCACTCAGGTTCGATAGAACTAGGTTTTTTTGTAGGTTCATGTATTATTTTAGTGTCCCTCTTAGAGTAAGTGGTATTAGTGGATGGATGGTGACCAAGTGGTCACACAAAGATCATGTTGGGTAACATTTTGGTTTTAGTCTTTATTTTTATATCTTTTTTTAGTTTTACTAGATTTAATTATATTACCACACTTGTTTTTGTTTTATGGTTGTGTTACGTTCTCTATTTATCATTTTTTATCTTTTTTATTGGGAAAATCATTATTAATGATTGTATCATGATTCCCCAATTCTTATCATCAGTAGATCTGGGTTGGGTATTCCCCTTGAGTCTATCATGGGTAGGTTTGGGTGTCCATTTCCGGGATGACCTATGGTGGTTCACGAATAAATGGTATTAGAGTAGCCATTTTTATTTGAGGATATCAGGTATTTTGGAGATTGAGACTGTTCAAAATTTATAGGTAGGAAAAGAAAGAGTTTCACAAGATCTTACATTTCCCAAGACATTAGTTACCAAGGTTTACTAATTGTAGAGTCTTAAATTTTGATTAACATGTTTGGTTTTGGGTGTATCCTGGCTTAAGTTGATGGTGTTTGAGATTGAATTAATGTTTTTATTGTTTTTTAGGCTTTACATGTTCTATGGGTGAACAAAAAGGATGAATGATAGTTGATTTTTTATTTTTGATGGTATGAAAAACAATATGGCTATCTTTGTTTCTTTCCTGTGGTGGTCACATAGTTGGCACACAGTTTGTGAAATTGTGTGTCCAAACCTTGCACTACAACTAACCTCCCATTAAAATTTGTGTTTAACTCCCTAGTACCTAGTATCTTATTGATTTATATTTGGATTTTATTTCCTTGATTTAAAATATATCTTTTGGTTGTTTTTAGGGAAAATAAATTTTATAGAAAAAGGATTTTGGAATTGAAACTTATTTTTAAAGAGATTGGCTGGGTTTTGAAATTTAAATGGGGTCGTTCCCTAAATTAAGTTGGAGAATTTTAAGGTTGAGTAACTATAAATGTTTAAAAGGAAAATAATTTGGTATTTCAAAATGATTTAAATTGGATATTGAAACTTTAAATTGGGGTTAGGAATTTAAAGTGGTTTATGTTTAAAGTTTAAATTTAAAATTTATAATATGTAAAATGATATATTTTCACAAAAAATAATTATGAATTTGTAAATGATTTTGACTGGATTTAATTGGTTATTTAGAGTTCACATTTTATTTAATCTATGTATGTTTTAAATTACCTTCATTAAATATTTTGTTTTATTTTTTTATTTATATTATTCCTTCTAAAAGAGTTATAACAATTCGGAATGGTTCATATGTTCCTTGGTTAGCTTATGGAACCACCCAAACTCGTGATTGAGTGGTTGGGAATGTTTTATTTTGGGGTTTTCAAATTTTTCATGGTGATATAGGTTCTAGATAGGTACTATGGTGGAATTTTTTTGTTTATAGAGTCTTCCAATCCTTAATAACTTCTGACACTATGAGGGTAAAAGATCTTCTAGGGTTGTTTGTTTTGATGAGTTTGGATCAGTAGAAGATAATCCTACCATCTCAATTGAAAGATAACATGTCATGTGAATTATTTAAGACCATGTTTTATTAGTGGTTACATCCTAAGTAATTTAAGGTAGAGAAAGTGGGGAATCTTATGGGTCTTCGGCAAGTTCAATAGAAGGTGAAGTGGTAGGTCGACCATTCTTATAAGATTATTCCCTTTTATATGGAGGTTTTGTAGAGTGATTCCTTGAAGGATCATTAGTTTTTGAAGGGTATTATCCAAAATATTAGTTATTGAGTCCTTTCAACAGGGAAATTCATATATTTGGAGGTGGAAAACAAGGGTTATCTAGATGAGTTGGATTTTCTAGAGTATATTTTGGTGAGTAGTGTATCTATTCCATTTGGTGATGGTGAACGATCCCTATACAATATGGAGTTTAGACTAGATGATTCAATCTCTATTGAACATTCTATAACTATCTGTCCTTTAGAGAGGAATTCTTTTCTTATATCATTCTAGTGTAGCTGGTTCATGCATTTCAATCCCTCTTGCTTGGATGTTCCAAATACATTTATTCATTGTTGTCGGTTAGGACACATCCAAAAGTTCTATAATTACTAGCATCCTTTATGGAAGATATCCTATTCAGTTTTGAGGTATTGATAATGGTATGATAATACTTTGGTATATTTCCTCTTTTTTTACTTCTTTTATGATTCTATTATTTTTTATTTGTATCCCTTGTTCTTTTCAATGGCGTGTTCGGTTTTTAAAGCTCATTTCAAGAGTGAATGATTATTTTAAGAAATGTATGGATGTGATTTCATTAGTATTCATTGTTGAAGTCTCATGGGTTAGAACTTTTATTAGTGGACCTTTGAGTTTTTTTTACTTTTTTGATCCATCATAATTAGTAAATTTTTAAATAGTTGAAATATCCACTCTAGATCTCCATATTCTAACATATTGGTTGGTTTAGTAATTTGGGAGTGATTTGGAGATTTGGTTAATGTTTTTCTCCTTCTTTCAGCTAGATCCCTTTGATTATTTTTTTCAATTAGAAATCAATAAATTTATATAGGAAAAAAGGGGTTGTGGTGGGGAGAATTGTCAAACCCCAACCTCCCCAATTACCATTGTTTTTTTCTATTCATATTTGGTCTTGTACAAATATTTTTGATCAATTCATTGATTTTGTTTTTTTTAGTTTTGGGTTTTTTTTGCAAGGATCATGGTTATCTCACACAATTTGTCTAATAGTACGATAACCTTTCTATTCCGGTCCATGAATTTTCAGAGCCATTTTTCAAAGATGGAACATAATTAATTCTATAGTGTAGTCCAACCATGAAGTGCCCAGTTAGTCTCTAGTGAAAGGTGAACAGTTAGTGTACAATTTGGTAAACTGTGTGGCCAATCTTTGCATTTTTCACAGAATATTAAATATGTTTATCTTAAAAAACTTACATATTGAGATTAAAACCACAAATGGTTTATTTCTTTCCCAATTTTTTCATGGAATGTAAGGGATCCTAGGGCTCTCCTCTTTGCATCCACATTAATATTCGAGGTTCTTATCTTCAATTCTTGGAGTTATATTTATGGTATGGTCTCATATTCTCTTCTCCTAACCACTTCTTCTTGTTTCCTCCTTTTTTCCATATTTTCATGTTATAAAAACTCCATGGATGTAAACCTAATTTTATTTGGTTCATATTATTATGGTGTGAAGATCATGTCTTGGGTCGCTCTCTTCCTATTTAATAAGGTTTCAATCAATCTTCCATTGATTGGAGGTAGGTGGTTCCATTATTTCACTTTCTATTCACATAGCATACGTCCCGAATCATTAAAAATTTATTTCCCTTAAATTATTAGTTGTGAAAATACTATAAAAATTTGTAAAAATTATTTATTAAAGCATGTTACTTCATCATTTGTTTTCAAAGATTTTGGCACATTTCATGCGTTGGATGAAATTCCTAAATGGGTTTAAAAAAAATTTAGATTGTTTTAATTGATGATATTGTATTTATAATGCTTATATATCTTTTTATTATGGGTTGAACTATTTTTTAGTTGGATTCCTTGATTCTTGTATATTATTATCAGTTTACCATTTTAAACTCCTGGGTTCTGATAAATAGTTTTATTTATTCTTCTTTTTTGTTTTCATTGGTTATTCTCAGGAACACATTCAGTCACTCACACGAACACACACACACACACACACACACATATGTATATATATTAATGTAGTTAGGAAACTATATATCAATGTACATTCAGACTTATATGGTTGTAAATATATAAATGGAATATCATAAGATTTCTTATTTGGAAACTCATCTCCCAAAATGGACCTTGGTTCTTCATTTTGGTTTTGAAAAAATACGTCCAAAAATAGATTTCATGAAATGGTTTTCATTCCCATTTAGAAATTTTTAAGGGATTTATAAAATGAAAATTGATTTATAAATTGGATTTAAAAGTTTTTTTTCAAATTTATTTAAAGGACCATTTAGAATTTTTATAGAGGTTCTATAATTCTTTGACTAAAATGATTTTTAAGAGGTTTTTGAGAAATATGCTTCTAGTTTTAAATAAAGTTACCTAGATGGAAACTTGAAATTTTTCCATCGAACTTTGGTGTGACCTCATTGAATCATTCTCATTAGAAGGGTGGTTTTTGTGGATGGTTCCATGATTTGTCCAAAGCATTCTAGTTGAATCGTGAAAATCCATGCTTGGGGTTTTGTTTATTATTTTTCTACTTCACCTCCCAGTTATATTTACATCATGGGGTCCTAGTAATTTTAGTGGGGGATGAGAGAAAATTATATCCATGTCCATATTAGATGCAATAGATTCCCATCATATGGAAATGCCATGGTGGGTTGTGGAACTCGTGCAGCTAATTGAGAGAATCCAGGTTGGTTTTTGACATAGAAACTTCATCGATAGTCCAAAAAATGTTTCGGAATCTAGTACATCTAGGGCCACCCCACATAATTTTTAGGAATTTTCCTTGATTACCAATCCTTTATTGTTTCCTTCTTATGGTAGTTAATTACATCACTAATTATCATTTTTATGGTTTCCCTATTATATATTTCTCAAGTTCCAATTTTATATTGTTTACCTAATTATTTTTCATTATTCTATTCTTATTTTTTATGTTAGTCCCTTTCTTATGTTATCTTCTTGAAATTATGTGTTTCTATTTATTTCTACTTTTATAGTTCCTCTGCCGTGAGTTGGGTGTTTTTTAAAAACATTTTATAGTTTTTATTTGTACTAATTTCACTTAAAATGGTTTAAATATTTTCCTTAAACATTTTTGGGTTTTAAAGATATTTACAAGTTTGAATATTATGATCGTTTTCTGTAATGGAAAAAATGTATCTTTTACTGTCAATTTAAAAAACACATTGATGGTTTTTTTATAAAAACTAAATACATGGACTCAGAGGGGATTTCCTACTAAGCACTATTATAATCACACCCTAATTTTTCCACTAGCATCAGTAGACCCATGGTTGTATTATAGTTTTATGTTACATTTTGGCGTCACTCTTGTATAGAGTAGTCATAGTGCATGGATGGTGACCAAGAGGTCACAAAGAGATCATGTAGGGTTCCCGTTTCATTTTAGTATTTATTTTTATCTTATATCCAAATCTTGTTTAGGTCCCTCTACACTTATTTATTTTATGTCAATTTTTTATGTTTTCTAGATCTAATGAATTCTATATTTATGATTTTTTTATATTTATTATTGGGAGAAATCATCCCCAATGATTATCTCATGATTCCCATAATCTTTTTATTTTCTCGTGTCGATTGGGGATGTTTTTCAGGTATGTCACGGGCTAGTTTGGGTGTCAAATTCTGGGATGACCTGGGATGGTTCATGAAAATATGATTTAAGTTGAAGAATATTTATGAAGTAAAAGAAGAAGTAAATAAATCCATGTTAAAAATAATGAGACTAAGGTATAAAGACTATAAAATGGGATATGATGATTCTATTGTTGACTTCTTTACAGGGGTTGATGAAATTATAAGAACCATACTATTTTTTGGTGAGAAGTTGGAAGGATCAACCATTATTGGAAATATCATAAGAATTTTTACTAATAAATTAGATTATATGGTATCATCATTAAAAGATATATATCCTAAAACTCTATCTCAAGACGATTAACATAGTATTATCATCACACATATATTGAAAAGAGAAAAGGTTGTCAAGAATAAAGAAATGGTTGATCGGGAAATCACTTTCCAAGTTGTTAGGAAAAGGAATGTCGAAGAATTTTCATGGGGAAGAACTCAATGACTCTGAAATTGATTGTGTGGTTAGTAAAAATTTGGATAAATTCGTGTATTTATTTTCTTAAAAGGTGAAAATATGCATTAGGATGGTTAAAGGAAAGTCATCTTTTAAGTGTTTTAATTACAAAGTCATTGCCCATTTCACAACAATAATTCCAAAGCTGATGAAATATGAATATAGTGACAAGGTCGATAGAAATTCATGAAAAATATGACAAAAAATAAAATACATTCTCCAAAGTAAAATATAATAAGTTCTATAAATATAAAATGAAAAAAAATTGAATAAAATTTGAGGAGGATAATGATAGTGAAGTGAAAACTGAATACCCTTAAGATGATGCTACTAAAAAATTTATTATAAAAAATTTAATGATTTGAACTTTACTAGTGATGGATGCATCATCCTAGAAGAAGAAGAAAAGGAGAATCATATGGATGTTTTTCTTAAAATATAATAAAATTATTATCTCTCAAATATTGTTAAAATTTAAAAATAAGAGAAGAATTCGAGAAAAGAGGACATATCATAAAAAATATAAAATTGGAGCTTGAAGAAAAATCCAACCTGTTAAATTATATTGATGAACTTCAAAAGTTACTTTATGGAGAGAAAAATCTCAACTTCAAGCATGAAAAAAAGATAAAAGTGATGGATAAATAATTTTACATTGTTCAAAAAATATTATTATATATTAGGATGGAATCACAATCATCCCAAACTCAATTAAATAATTTGATTAATTCTCTAAGAATTGCGATCTTAAGAATAATTGAAAAAATCCAAATTAAATATTATTAATAAATTTGAAAATTTTCAGAAGAAAAAATAGGTTAATAAGACCATGTATATAGATTAAAATTACAGTGTCCAAGATATTGAAATTTCAGAGAAATATATGTTTGAAGAAAATAATTCTACAACTAAAAAATCTATTAAGGTTGATAAGAATCCTACATTTAAGAAAGATGATGGTTAAAGAGATGTTATACTAAGGGTGCATAATTTTGAAAAACATAAAATTTATAGAGTAAAATATTCATTCTATGGATATTAGTGGTATTGTGGAGTTTTGGGTATCTAGTAAAAATGTGTTAGTACAATCATCAACACTAAAATGAATCCAGGAGGTTTTATAGGTAGATTTTTAGGGGGATTCATCCCACTCAAAGAATGAAACTTAAAATATCAAGTGTGAAATTTAAAATAGATTTCAATATTTCTAAAATATTTCTTAAATATGTGATCATCCCAAACATCTAGAAAAAACTATCACACCATGAGATTTTTTGAGAAATATTTTTTTTATGTCTTCTGTTATACGCAAAATCAAAGGAATCTTTCACTGCACAAAACACTAGCTTGGATTGTGTTACACGCAATCGTGACCTTCCTCGATAGCATGTGTAGTACGCAATACCAGGTTTCACTAAGCAATGATAAATTGTTATAATATTTTGATAGACTAGCCATTATGAATATTATTAACTAAATTTTTAATTTTATAACATTATTATTCATCTTACATATTTTCTCGAACATGGTATGAGAAATAAATAAATTTTTTGGGTAAAATAATTATTTTTCAAAAAATGCAGTTTTGCCGCCTTTTAATGGCGCACCCACAATAAATATATATTTTGACATATTTATAAGTTAAATTTGACAAAATTAAATTCTTCCTTGGAATTAGGATATAAAAATTTAATTTGGATGAATTTTTCATATTATTCTGATAACTTTCATATTTTAATGAATAGTAAAAACACGCTATATTTTAATTAAAAACAACTTTTTTCATCGCAATAATTTATATGGTTATATTTTCTTTTTAATTGGTTTTAAAGTGTAATTATAATATATTTTTAACATTTAATTTAATGTTGTTTATTGGAATTAATTTCACTTTGAATATAGACATAAACAAGTGTTGATCTTTTGAAAGTTATTGTTTCTTAGAAACATGCTATTTGTTTTGATAACGGGAATTAATTTTAAAATTAATTAATGACACTTATATGTTTTGAATTTGTAAAAATAGACATCATATTTGAATTCGGAATATCAATTATATCTTAGGCTGAATTTTTGGTATTTTTCTGAAAAACTTCAATTTTTGATAAATAGTAAAACCACTTAGTGGTAGTTAAAAAACCGACTCTTTTATTTAAATGAAATTTTACGACTTCTGTGAATTGAATTTCAAAAATCTGACATACATGGTCGTTATCAAGAAGTAAAATTTGGTTCAATAAGATGAAAATAATTTCTGGTGAATAGTATCTTTTGACTTTTATTTACCACAGTTAAAGATAAATAGAGTAATTCAAGGTTTAAAGAATATTATAATAATTCAAAATTACCGTAACACTTGTCTTAACCTTATTTCATGAGTAGTGGCCTACCAAGGGAATCCTTGGGTATATTTTGGGACCCCATTGAGCCACTTGGTAGTGATAATGACAATTTGGATTAATTAATTTAATGTAAAGACAAAATTGACATTAAAAAAAATCTTTTAGTAATTAATTTTTTTAAGGAGTTATATAAATTATCTTTTAGATTATTAATATTCATTGGAAATATAAGATTATTTTCTACATGTTGGTGTTTTGTTAATAATTTTTAGACATCAAATAAATTAATTTATTTATTGCACAATAATGATGCAGCATTTACCTCATTAATAAATGATTTAAATAAATAAAATTATAATGATTAAAATATTATCCAAAACATGTCCAATTATGATTGGATGATTTTATTTCGACCATGAGTCATCGTAGCTTCATCTTTAATTATTTTTGGACCTTTTGAAACAGAAGATAAGTTTAAAATAAAATAATATTTTTACACTTTCCAATGGTGCCCCTCTCCTCCCTTATACAAGGGCACCTCATCCCTCTCCTCCTCACACAATTTTGAGCCTTCCAAATTGACCAAAACCTTCCCATTACTCTTCTCAACTCCCCTAGTAATATTCTAGAGGTCTTGGTCTTCTTCAAAGACCAATCTTAGTGCTCTAAGATGAGGTTTTAAAGAGGCGTGTCAAAGAAGAGGTAATATCCGTTACCGATTCATTCAAATTTATTTATTCTTCTACTTATTCTTCTTTAGTTGTTTAATTATGAAGTAATAAAATCAGTATCACTCATATATTGATATTTTATTTTAAATATGGAACAACCCTATTTGACCTTTTATCCATCCTACGGAAAATGAAATCACCGCGCGTGCATACATACGGAATACCGTCTCCACGCCGTGGTGTAATCTATTTTCCACCACAACCTTACTTGGATGGGTATAACGGTGTAAAGAATAACTATATATGAATATTGTTAAGTGATATTGATTCTGAAATATTATACATACACTTCAATACAATTCCATGATCATGGGAATGATATCATCGCTCGTGCGTACGTACGGCCTACCGTCTCCACGATTTGATGCGACTCGTTCTACATGATCTTCATTGAATAATGATTATATAAATGAATTGAATGAATAAATATGATATATATTACCCGAATAACATTCTGGAAATGAGGTATCTATAACCTAAAAAAGAAGAATAAGAAATTATTCGACAAAACACGCATAAGAACATAAACCAATGAACACCCGAATAACAAGTAGCAATGAAATATTACTAATAAGAAGATAAGAACATGACCATATATGATATCATAACAATGAATATGATTTCTTAATAAGACAATGAAATTATTTAAATCATTATACATGAGGTTCAGATACGTACAATGCAAATTGGACCTACGATAAGGGAAAATCACGCAATCTCATTTTTATCCGAGATTGTTTATACTTCAGAATTTAATAGGGAATATTTATCACCCACATCCATGTTTCCTCAATATATAATATTATTTCTATCCTCATAAAATTGTTTAAATCCAATTTTACCCTTTGATGAATAAAATATATGAAAGGAATCTTCTATCGTTTTTAGTACGAGGTACTTTCTGACTTTTCCGGCCAAACTATGAGAAGAATATTTTTTTAACTTATACTGGATGAATGTATTTGTATGATTTCATAGAAAATTATTTCCATGAATCTTACATTACAAGTTTTCAAGTTTATTTTTAATCAACATTTTTTGGTTTAAAATTGTATGACATGTTAAAAAAGGTAAAATGTATTTGAAGTAGAAAGGTTATTTTCCTCAAGAATGGAGTTCAAGTGTTTTATCAAAATTATTTTCCATCTAAGATAATATAGGGTTATGTTTTTATCCCTACTTTTACATTGATTTGATTATGTTAGGATGGAATTAATTTTATGATGTCCATTTATCTTATATGGATTTTGTTATGATGGCATGATGTTTAAGAATCCCATTTTTATTATATGGGTTATGATATGATTTGTGATTTTGTGTCATACATAAGAATGGTTTCATTATGAGATGGGTGGGACTTATATCTCCCTCCAATGCATTTGGTAAATATTTTTATCTCATGAGATAAACATGGTTGGAACAACAAGTTAATCCGGTTTAGGGACACAAGACTGATACAAGGAGTGAACTCGGTTCAGTAATGGACGTTGTCCATTATGATGGTCTAGGAAAAGAGCATTGACTAATATGAAATGATTTTCCATGATTATGTGTGTATTCCACAAAGTTTCATGTTTTATTTTACGATTATTGCGATTACATCTTACTAATTTGATTTATCCCATGTTATGATATTATGATCTCTTTTGCAGGTTAAGATCTTCAAAATGTTATGTTCTTATGAATATGATATTATTGGTATTTTTTTTGTTTTCCCTTACTGAGCATTTGAGCTCACCATTTTGTATGTTTTCTTTTCCCCAGGTCAGGAAGAAGGGTATTAAGTAAGTTATGCCAAAAGGGACTCTAGATATGATGAAATAAATGGGAGATAATGTAGATGATTTATGAACCAGTTGTTTTTGTTTCCCAGTTTCTAAAGACACTATACCTATACGACCCTATCATGGTTTTGTAATATGTTGTGATAACTATGCTTCAATTCTGAAGTAATAACCATGTATGTAAAGTATGGGTCGTTATAGTTGGTATCAGAGAAAAGGTATAGTCAACCTTTGGAAACTAAGATGTGAAAGCCTTAGTAAGAACTCTAAAGATATGTCTAAGAATAGAACACAATATTAGTGTTTTAGAAATGGCCCTTAATAACCTATGATAAGACCTTAAGTGTGAAATTTTATTCTGGATTATGTGGTTTTCCTATTATGATTAGTTGTTCTCACACTATGTTTATTGGTTTTAGTCAATGTTTGGAACCCGAAGGAACAGTGTTAATGCTGAATGCAATGGGAAATGCAATGATTGTCCCCCAGAGCAACCAAATGTTATGGGAGCTGGAATGAAAAATCTTATAGCCGTGCTCACACAACTTTCTCAAGCTATGAATCATGTAGGACTTCAAAACGACCAAAGGAAGGAGCAATATTCTGTTGAATCCTTCTTGAGGCAGCGTCCACCTTCATTCAGCGGGTCTTTTGATACATTAGTGGCTGAACAATGGATTAGTACCACTGAAAAGATATTTTCAGTCCTAAAATGTTCTGAACATGATAAATTCATCTTAGCAGTATATCGTTTGGAAGGTGATGATGATCAATGGTGTAATATTTTTAAAAATATGAGGCAAAGGGATGAAATTGAGTCCATCAAATGGGACGAGTACAAGAACATATTTTTCAATAAGTAATTCCCTTGTATTCTTTGAAAAATGATGCAGAAGGAGTTTCATGAACTGATGTAAAAGGATGATGAATCGGTTGGTACCTATAAAGAAAATTTTACAAGGCTTGCAAGGTACGCTTCTAGAATTATTATTCAACCTGATAGTAAGATCGATTGATTCATTAGTGTCTTAAAACCAAGTCTTTGAAGGGCATTAGACATAAAGGACTTCAATAGCAATGAGGAAATTTTTCGATGTGCTCTCAAGGTTGATATGGAGATTGGAGTAAGCCATCAGTCATATGGGTTTGATAAGAAGAGGAAAATGGAATTCAAAGGGAAATCTAAAGACCACACTGAAAAGAAGATGAGTTTCCCCTTATGCTCAAAGTGTGGAAAGAAACATGTACGAAATTGTCTTAAAAGGACAAGTAAATGTTTTATGTGTGTAAAAGAAGGTCATTGTGTAGTTGAATGTAGTAATAATGGGAAGAAGATTTCTGATGATGCGAACAAAGAAAGGGATACACAAAATAAAACTACTACACTTAAATGTTTCAAGTTCTAGGAAATGGGGTGTTATTCCAATTAATGCCCAAATCCAAGGGTTGTTGATGATGATCGATTTCAGTAAACTATTAAGGCCAAAGACAAAGGAAATTCACATTTAATTTCTATCGGTGATGTGGAGTATGATAACAAAGTGGTGAAAGGTACACTTACAATTCACTCTAATGTCGAAAATGTTTTATTTGATTCTGGATCCACGCACTCTTTTATTTTTGAATAATTTTATAAGGATATCACCATACTACCACAACAATTAGATATTAAGTTAGTTGTGAAAACTTTTAATTGCACAACGGTTGCATCAAAAGTTTAGAATTCTTCTCCAATTGATGTTTGTGGGAAAGTGATTCCTGCAAATCTTGTCATCCTTCCTATAGTGTAATTTGATGTGATTCTTGGCACGGATTTTCTTTCTTTATACGGGGATCATATCAATTTCCAATGAAGGGAAATCACATTTAATATTCCCGATAAATCTACTATTATCTATCGATGCATGGATGAATATAACTTTCCAGTGGAAATTTCTTCCATATTATGGGTCTTGATTCCAATAAATGAAGGTCATTTATCTCAAATAGTTGGAGAGAAACTCACGATTAAGTATATTCCCATTGTATGGGAGATTGATGATGTCTTTCCAGAGGAATTGTCAGGTCTTCTACCAAATCGTGAAGTTGAGTTTTCAATAGAACTCATACCGAGTGTTGTGCCCATTTCAAAGACACTTTATAGAATGTCCCCAATTGAGTTGCATGAATTGAAGAAGAAAATCTAAGAGAATCTTGATAAGGGATTCATACGCCCTAGTGCATCACCTTGGGGAGCACCTATTCTATTTTTTAAGAAGAAATATTGATCAATGAGAATCTGTATTGATTATCGGGAATGTAACAAGATCACTATCAAGAACAAATATCCTCTCCCATGCATTGATGACTTATTTGACCAACTACGTGGAGCTCAATACTTTTCCAAGATTGATCTTCATTCATGGAATCATCAATTAAGGGTCAAAAAAGTGGATATACCAAAGATGGATTTTCGTACAAGGTATGGTCACTATGAATTTATAGTGATGCCATTTGGTCTTACTAATTCCCCTGCTGTCTTCATGGATCTAATTAATATATTCTTTAGAGACCATCTTGATCAATTTGTGGTAGTCTTTATAGACGATATTCTTATTTATTCTAAGAGAAAGAAAGAACATGAAGATCACTTTAGAATTCTATTAAAGACCCTATAAAGGAGTATATTTATGCCAAATTTACCAAGTGTGAATTTGGGATTCAAAAAGTTTCATTTTTGGGTCACATAATCTCAAAATATGGGATATCTGTGGATCCAGAAAAAACAAAGGTTATTAAAAGATGGTCGATACCAACAACAGTAACTGAGATATGAAGTTTTCATGGTTTGGCTGGATATTATCAATGTTTTGTGAAAGATTTTTCATGATTATCTAATCCACTCACCAGGATGACTTGAAAAAGAGTTAAGTTCATGTGGACAGAGGAGTGTGATGAGAATTTCAAGGAGTTGAAAAGAAGGTTATCCAGTGTACCTGTTCTCACACTGCCTTGTAGTGGAGAAAGGTTTTTGATATACATTGATGCATCCAAGAAAATATTGGGGTGTTTTCTCATGAAAAACGATATGGTGATAGCTTATGCCTCACGACAGATGAAAATTCATGAGCAAAATTAACCAACTCATGATTTGGAGTTAGCTGCGGTAATATTTGCATTAAAGATTTGGAGGTATTATCTTTATGGTGAAAGGTGTAATATTTATACAGATTATAAAAGTTTAAAGTATATTTTCACACAAAAGGAGCTGAATATGTGCCAAAGAATATGGATGGAGCTGATTAAGGATTACGACTGCTCAATTCATTACCACCCTGGAAAAGCAAACAAGGTGGCAGACGCATTAAGTCGACAAGACCATGCAAGCATATCCATGATGAGGAACACAAAAGATCCAATATTTATGGATTTAAAAATGATCGATCTTTTAATTATAATGTAAGGGGAAAAATATTATCTTTCTCAAATGAATGTTCAACCATCTATACATGTGAGGATTAAAGAGGCACAAAAATAATATGTAGAGTTACAAAAGAAGGTGAGAAACATTCCTGAATTCAAACTTGATTGTGATGGGATAATAAGGTTCAGGAATTGGGTTTTTGTTCCTCCCATTCGAGAATTGAAAAAGGAACTACTAGATGAGGCTCATAGTTCTTCATTCTCTATTCATCCTGGAAGCACGAAGATGTATAGGGACCAAGAATAGTACTTTTAGTGGGATGGCATGAAAAGAGATGTTGCTGAATATGTCTCTCGATGCTTGGTTTATCAGAAAGTTAAAGCTGAGAGACATAAGTCTAAGGGGATGTTACAACCATTACCCATACCAGAATGGAAATGGGAAAACATCACTATAGACTTTTTCACTGGACTTTATAAAACATACAAATGAAATAATGCTATCTGGGTTATAGTTGATCGTCTTATGAAGTCGTCACACTTATTTCTATTAGAAAATATTTCTCTCTAGCTCAGCTTTCCATGACATATATGAAGGAACTGGTAATATTTCATGGAGTACAACTTTCCATTATATCTAATCAGGATCTGAGGTTTATCTCGACGTTCTGGCGATGTATTCAACATACTTTAGATACAAAGTTGAGTTTTGGCACTACTTATCATCCTCAGACAGATGGTCAGTCTGAGAGAACAATTCAAACTCTAGAAGATATGATAAAAGCTTGCTCTATGGATTTCAAAGGTGTTTGAGATCAACACCTACCTTTGGTGGAATTTTCTTATAATAATAGCTTTCACTCTAGTATTCAGATGGCTCTTTATGAAGCTCTCTATGGAAAGAAATGTAAGACTTTAACTTGATGGGATGAAGTTTGGGAAAGAAAGGTATTAGGACCTGATCTTGTTGAAGAGATGGCAGAAAAGGTCAGATCTATTCAAAAACACATAAGAGCAGCTCAGAGTCGACAAAAAAGTTATGCCGACAACCGAAGAAAAGACCTAGAGTTTGAAGTGGGTGATAAAGTGTTCTTACGAATATCTCCTTGGAAGAGAGTAATGAAATTTTGAATGAAGGGAAAGTTGAGCCCTTGGTATATCAGTACTTTTGAAATACTGGATTGTGTTGGGAAGGTTGCTTTCTGATTGGTGCTTCCACCGAATCTCTCTCAAGTTCACGATGTGTTCTTTGTATCACTCCTGAGAAAGTACATACCCGATCTTTCGCATGTACTAAGCTCAGAAGTTGTATCGTTGGAGCAAGATCTTTCTTATGAAGAACAAACGATAGAGATTCTGGATCATCGCAAAAAAGTTCGATGAAACAAGGCCACTCACTTTTTCAATGTTTTATGGAGGAGCCAGCAATTAGAAGAAGCTACATGGGAACTTGAGGATATGATGAGAGAGAGGTATCCTCATCTGTTTGTTACGAAATGACGAATTTCGAGGGAGAAATTCATTTTAAGGGGGTAGAATGTAACACCCTAAAATTTTATGAGAAATATTTTTTTATTTCTTATGTTATACGCAACATCAAAGGAATCTTTCACCGCACACAACACTATCTTGGCTTGTGTTACACGCAATCGCGACCTTCCTCGATTGCATGTGTAGTACGCAATACCGGGTTTCACTAAACAACAATATATTGTTATAATATTATTATGGACTATCCATTATGAATAGTATTAAATGAATTTTTATTTTTATAAAATTATTATTCACCTTACTTATTTTCTAGAACATGGTATGAGAACTAAATAAATTTTTCGAGTAAAAGAAGTATTTTTCAAAAAATGCAGTTTTGCCGCCTTTTGATGGAGCACCCACATTGAATCTTATTTTTGACATGTTTATAAGTTCACTTTAAAAAAATAAAATTCTTCCTTGGAATCAAGATATAAAAATTTAATTTGGATAAAATTTTCATATTATTCTGATAACTTTCATAATTTTGGGAATAGTAAAAACACATTATATTTTAATTTAAAAAAAATTTCATCGCAATAATTTATATGGTTATATTACATTTTTAATTGGTTTTAAAGTGTAATTAAAATATATTTTTACCATTTAATCCAATTTTGGTCATTGGAATTAATTTCACATTGAATTTGGACATAAACAAGTGTCGATCTTTTGATAGTTATTGTTTCTTAAAAACATGCTATTTGTTTTGATAAGAGGAATTAATTTTAAAATTAATTAATTCCACTTCTATGTTTTGAATTTGGAAAAATAGACATCATTTTTTAATTCGGAATATCAAATATATCTTAGGCTGAATTTTTGGTATTTTTCTGAAATACTTCAATTTTGATGAATAGTGAAACCACTAAGTGGTAGTTAAAAAACTTACTCTTTAATTTAAATAAAATTTGACCACTTATGTGAATTGATTTTCAGAAATCCGATATGCATGGTTGTTATCAAGTAGTAAATTGTGGTTCAATAAGTTGAAAATAATTTTTGGTGAATAGTAACTTTTGACTTTTATTTACCGCGGTTAAAGGTAAATTGGGTAATTGAAGGTTAAAAGAATATTATAATAATTATAAAATTACCTTAACACTTATACTAACATTATTTTATGAATAGTGGCTGACCATGGGAATCCTTGGGTCGATTTTGGGACCCCATTTAGCCACTTGGTAGTGATAATGACAATTTGGATTAATTAATTTAATGTAAAGACAAAATTGGCATTAACAAAAATCTTTTAGTAATTAATTTTTTTAAGGGGTTATATAAATTATCATTTCAACTATAAATATTAATTGGAAAGATAAAAATATTTCCTACATGCTTGTGTTTTTTATATATTTTTTAGACATCATATAAATTAAATTATTTATAACACAATAATAATGCAGTATTTACCTCATTAATAATTTATTTAAATAAATAAGATTGTAATGATTAAAATATTATCCAAAACATGTCCAACTCTTATTGGATGATTTTATTTCAATAATCATTCATCTTATCTCTATCTTTAATGATTTTTGGACCTTTTGAAACTGAAGTTAAATTTATAATAAAATAATATTTTCACACTTTCCAAAGATGCCCCACTACTCCCTTATAAAAGGGGACCTCCTCCCTCTCCTCCTCACACAATTTTGAGCCTTCAATCTCGACCAAACCCTACCCATTACTCTTCTCAAATCCCCTAGTAATAATCCAGAGGTCCGGGTCTTCTTCAAAGACCAATCATAGTGCCCTAAGAGGAGGTTTCAAAGAGGCGTGTCGAAAAAGAGGTAATATCCATTGCCGATTCTTTCAAATTTATTTATTCTTCTACTTATTATTATTTAGTTGTTTAATTTTCAAGTAATAACATCAGTATAACTCATATACTGATATGTTATTATAAATACGAAACAACTCTATTTCACCTTCTATCAATCCTATGGAAATTAAAATCACCGCGCGTGCGTACGTATGGAATACCGTCTCCACGTCGTGGTGTAATCTTTTTTCCCCCACCAACTTATTTGGATGGGTATAATGGTGTAAAGAATAACTATATATCATTATTTTAAAGTGATGTTGATTCTGAAATTGTATACATACACTTCATTACAATTCCACGATCATGGGAACGATATCATCGCTCGTGCGTACGTAAGGCCTACCGTCTCCACGATGTGATGCTACTTGTTCAACATGATATTCATTGAATAATGATTATATAAATTAATTTAATGATTAAATAGTATATATATTACACTACTAAAATTCTGTAAATGAGGGATCTATAACCTAAAAATAAGAATAAGAATTTATTTTACAAAACACGCATAAGAACATAAAGCAATGAACACCCGAATAACAAGTAGCAATGAAATATTACTAATAAGAAGATAAGAACATGACCATATATGATATCATAACAATGAATATGATTCTTTAATAAGTCAATTACATTATTTAAATCATTATACAGGATGTTCGGATATGTATGAAGCAAATCGGACCTAAGGTAAGGGAAAATCTCACAATCTCATTTTTATCTGAGATTGTTTATACTTCAGAATTTACTGGGGAATATTTTTCATCCACATAAATGTTTCCTCAATATGTAATATTATTTATATCCTCCTAAAATTGTTTAAATCCAATTTTACCCTTTTTTGAGTAAACGATATGAAAGGAATCTTTTTTCTTTTTTAGTATGAGGTACTTTTTGACTTTTCTGGCCAAAGTATGAGAAGAATCTTTTTTTAACTTATACGGAATGAATGGATTTTTATGATTTCACAGAAAATTATTTACATGAATATTCCTTTACATGTTTTTATATTTATTTGTAATCAACTTCTTTTAGTTTAAAATTGTATTACATGTTAAGAAAGGTAAAATGTTTTTGAATTATAAAGGATATTTTCCTCAATAATGGAGTTCAAGTGTTTTATCAAAATTATTTTCCATCTAATATAATATAGGGTTCTGTTTATATCCCTATTTTTACAGATATTTTATTATGTTATTATGGAATTAATTTTATTATTTCCTTTTATCTTATATGGATTATGTTATGATGGCATGATGTTTAAGAATCCCATTTTTTATTACATGGGTTATGTTATGATTTATGATTTTGTGGCACACATAAGAATAGTATCATTATGAGATGGGTGGGACCTATGTCTCCCTCCAATGCATTGGGTAACGATTTTTATCTCATGAGATAGACATGGCTGGAATGGCGAGTTAATCTGGTTCAGGGATACAGGACTGAAACGAGGAGGGAACTCGGTTCAGTAATGGACTTTGCCCATTATGATGGTGTAACATCCCAGGTAAATAAATAATATTACGTTCTAATGTTTATCAATATTTGTGAATAAAATGTTAATACTACTTTAATGGGAATGCTATTCTCGATGGCGTACCCAATACGCAACAATGAGTTTCTTTGAAATCTTACGTTGCACACTAATAATATAATAATATTATAATAGTTAATGCCTAGCCGTTGTAATGGAGGGAATGAACAGAAATAACTACAAAATGATTACATATGTTTGTGAAATATTTTTAAATTCATCCAATAAATGTTAGAGGCTTAAAATCCAAATGAATCCATTTTTAAGAATAAATACTCTAATATTTTTAAAAGATTGTTTTACTGCCTTTTGATGGAGAACCATTTTCAAATCTATATTTTGACAATTTTATAAGGTATATTTGTCAAAATAAACTTATTCTTTATGATTGGGACATTGAAATTTACTTTGGATAAATTTCTGGTATTTTTCGGATAATGTTCATTTTTTAATGAATAGTAGAAAGTGTTGTATTTTAATTCAAAAACTATTTTTAATCTAATTTATTTATAAAGTTAGATAATCTTTTTAATTGGTTTTAAAGTGAAATTGGAATATATTTTTACTATTTAATCCAATGGTGGTCATTGGAATTAATATCACTTTGAGATTGGACATAAACGAGTGTCAATCTTTTGATAGTTATTATTTCTTAAAAACACGCTATTTGTTCTGACAACAGGAATTAATTATTAAATTAATTATTGTAACATATATGTTTTGAATTTTGTAAATTAGACATCATTTTTGAATTTTTAATATCAAATATAGCTTAGGGTGATGTTTTGGTATTTTTCTGAAAATCATCAATTTTTGATGAATAGTTAAACCACTAAGTGGTACCTAAAAAACTGATTTTTCGTTTAAATGAAATTTTACCACCTCTGTGTTTTGAATTTCAAAAATCCGACATACATGGTTTTCGTTAGGAAGTAAAATGTGTTTCAATGGGATTAAAATATTTTTTTGGTGAATAGTAACTTTTAAGTTTTTAATCGCGATTAGAGGTAATTAGTGTAGTTTAAGGTAAAAATTATGTTTTAATAATATGAAATGACCTCGACACATGTCCTACCCATATTGGATGTGTCATGGACGACCAAGACAACCCATGGGTCTATTTTGGGGACCCCATGGAGCCACTTGGGTAAGATAATGACATTAATGCCTTTTTTAAAGTAAAAGTAAGAATGAGACAGACATGTATTGTTTTACTAAAACAATTTTTACATGGGGTTATACAAGTCATATTTTTAACTATAAATAGTCATTGGAAATCATAAAAGATTTCATAAATCATAGTATTTTTTTTATAATTTTTAGATATTAAATAAATTAAATTATTTATGACATCATGATGATGCAGCGACTACCTCATTATTTAACGATTTAAAAAAAATGAAAAGATAATGTAAAATCTAAGACCTAAACATGTCAAAAACCTATTGGATGAGTATATTTAGAACCCTTATCACCTTATCCTTAAAATAAATCAATGTGGGACCTTTAAAATCCGAAAATCCTTTGAAAATAAAGTAACATTTTATAATTTTCCAAGAGTGCCCCTCCTCTTCTCTTATAAAAGGCCCACACCTCTACCTCCTTACCCAAACCTCTCAAGCCTTTGGCTCGGCCAACCCCTGCCCATCCCATCTATCCACATCCCGATCCTCATCCTAGAAGCCTTACCTTAGGCAGGAAGCTCTTCAAGAAAACCTTTTGGTTCAAACCAAAGGGAGTTACCCGATTTTAAGGTAATGTATTCACTTGTGTTCTTTTGTATTATTTTTCTTATCCAACCCCCTAAACTCTTTTTATTAATTTATTTTTTAACAAATACAGTATCTTAAATATAATAGGATGTTTTTATAATAAGGATTCGAGCTACACTTACACACACATACATCTCATGGTTAAAGAACATATTGTTTCTGTGGATGGAGAATTTCTGCCTCACGAAACGATGATTGTTCAATATTATTTTAACACCTTCAAAGGTCTCCATTAAGATGAAAATATATTTATATATTATATATAATATGTTTATGTTTTTTTTATTCTTCTGTATTTTTCATTTATGACATACCATTATGGTTTCAATTATGGGTAAACGCAATATCTTCATTTTAGGAAGTGCGGACTACCGCCTCTCAATGTGATTTGATTCGTTAATACCATATGTGGTACATATAAAGGATAGATTTAATGATATTATATATGATAACATACTGTAATTATAATACTATTATGTATCATTATGTTATAATTCCATTAAATATGAAATAGAAATGGAAGTAGCATTCATGCGTAGGTACGGCTTATCGTCTCCATGAACAGTGTATTTCATTTCTTACCTCTAAATGTTATGTAATATTCTAAATGCATATATATAATGGATATATATTATATATATGATATCTACATAATGAATATAATTCTGGATATAATGGATATTTTACCCCATGAACAAACTTGTAATTATAAAGAGTTTATTTTTGACTCAAGTAGCAATGATCGAAAAAATGACCATTATTAACTTAAATAATTACATAGTGTTCATTACATTGTAATAAGTGATATAAAAGGATTAATGAACTCGAAAAAAGTTCTTAAGAAAGTAGAAATTTACTCAGGTTTATTATTCAGGAGTTTAAAGAACGCTCGAGTCAAGTCAGACCCGAGGTAACGGATCCTACCTCTCTCTTTATTTTTAAGTACTCTTTTTATGTAACTTACTTTAAGCTCCTCTTTATTAAGTTGTGGGAAGTTATTATATATTCCTTTTGCATTAAATTTTATGTTAATATGATTAGAGACCCTATTTTATCTCATCAATCCATTTTTGGAAGTTTTATGTGGCGCCGTTAGGCTGCCGAATTTTCATAAGGGGATTTATATCTCACTTTTTATTCCTCTGAGATTCATGCTACATTGGCAACTATTTCCTTTTGTGTGGTGTATGTAATGCCCATTATTTTACTATTTGTATAATATACTCTCAATTATGGGTAGTTACATCTTCATTGTATGACCCTTCTTTCATGCGGTGTATGTTTCGAAAGTTACCCAACTCGGTAAGGGGACCTTTCACCCTCCTCTTTTTAAAAGACTTCTTTTATTATATCATTTAATTTACATCTTTTTATGTTGGGATATGTTCTTATATATCCTTATAGATGTAAATTTTATTTCCAAGTGATGAGATACCAGTTTATCTCTCATTTACTAATTTTATTAATTTTAAAGTGACATCATTAGGCTGTCGAATTTTACCAAGGGAACTTCTTAATCCAATATCGATTTCTTTGGGTTCAACATGTAGTTATTGAATATGTCATCCTTTGAATATGTGTGAATGACCTTTGATTGCTTTAAACTTAATAACCTCTTATATTGGGTGTATTTATATTTTTCACACATAATTATGAGATTGATTTATCTTTAATTTAAGGATACATTCTTTATAAGGGATTTCAACTCATTTTACATTTCTATTGAGTGTTCATTGTTGTTATGCACCAATTCACTCTTATATGGTGTATATAATATCCCTTGGAATATTATATCATGAATCCATTTATTCTCATTATATTATAAAGTTTTTGTTAAATTTTATTCCTCAATTTTGGTATTCAAGTGTCTCTTAGTTTGTTAGAAACCCTTTAACTAAAATATCGTTTTAAATGTTTTAATGATTTATTCTTATAAATATTTCTCATTAATATCCATGTTTTTAAAATTGTTTTAAGGATTTAATTATATGGATATTAATGTTTTAAAATTTTAAAAACTTCAAAGTGGTATGGGACACCTTTATTCAAAAAGCACTTTATTAAATGTTTTAAATGGTTTTGAAAATAGTTTTTAGAATGGATTCATTATCCTAAAATGTTATATTGTTGTTGAAATGTGGGAATATTATCTCTCCTTTCTACTTATGTTATGTGATTTGATTATGTTATGGTTCTTGTGAATTTTTTATGAATATGGGTGGTTCCGTGATAAAATAAGTGTGGGTGAGCCCGATATAGCTCTCTAATGCATTGGGTAACGCAAATGGGTTAAACTTTAAGGTTTATCCGATGAGATTTAGGGAATATACTATGATGGGTATTCAAAACATAACCAAGAGGGTTACTCCCTACATAATAATGTTATGAATGCCTCAAGTTACCTTTATGTATTATTATTTCTATGATTTATTCATGATTTGATGAGGTATGTTAATGTGATCATGTTTTATGAGTAAAGTATGATTTCATACATGGACTAATGTTTTCATTTCGTACTTTTATATCCCTTACTGAGCTTTTTATGCACAACCCAAGTTTTTGAAATGTTTTTCACAGGTCAAGGGAATGGTACATGATATGTTGATAGTGTCAAGGATGTTTCAAGAAAGAATCCATGTTTTATTTTAAATATGTTTCCATTGATGGGAAAAATGAATACTATTTTTTTTGTAACCACTTTGTTTAAATGTGTAATGTAATGCATGTTTTATGATCTAATTTTCTAAAACTCTAAACCTGAAAATATCCTCAATGTGTAATCTTGTAACAACTCATGATTAAGTAAGGTTTAAGACTGGGGCCTTATAGTTGGTATCAAAGGTTGGTTTAGATAACTTTAGAGGTTAGAGTGTTGTTTTAGCATAAGTGAATAGTTGTGTATGACCACAATGGTTATTATATTGGATAGATTCATTGTTATTTTTGAAGGTTGGAATGAGTTTGAGATAACATGTATAAGTATATCTTAGTGTTTATCTTCCTCTTTAGTACATGCTGGTTTTTTTGATATACTCACACTGACCTTCTTGGTTTTAATAAATGGATGGATCTAAAAGGCACCAAAGTGACAATGGGTTTGAAGGAAACTACGGTGGTTCTCTGATTAAGAGACTGGATGAAATGGGGGATTCAATGAGGAATCCCATGGTTATTCTAAACCAACTATTAGGAGTCATGATCCACCACTTGAACCCTGGTGAGTTCTCTAATACCTCTTGTACGAGAGAACAAAATTGATGTGGAAGTTCATGTGATAATTATAAAGGTAACCATTAGGGTTTATATGATCCTTACTTTTGAGGTAATTATGGGTTAATATATATTATGATGGAAGATGAAAGGAATGAGGTAGAATTGAGGTTAAAATATGTTATGGTCTTTTTTGATGATTGTATCTCTTTTTGGGGGGATGTTTTAAGAATTATATAGTTTTGGAAAAGGGACAACACGCAGACCATGTAACAACCCGTCGCGTCGGTCGAAGCTACGGGAATCGAACCCACAACCAAAGTGCGATTGGTGTTCATCGCCTACCACTGGACAACGTGAAGTCCCTGGTTAGTTTGACAAAAAAAATTAGTTAGATGATTTTATGAATCAGGATTAAGTTGATTTTGGGTTATCTATGTAAATTATTAACCTATCATGGAGGATATGTGATTAGGTTAATTACTTTTCAGTATGAGACTTTAAGAGAAATTGATGTTATTTGGAGATAAATGTTAATTGTTACCTTGGGAGTCTATGTGATTAAATCCTTCAAATATTTGGGTTTCAATCTTAGTTGGGTTTACTTTGAATAATTTTATGGACAAATTGCTTATCAAATGGTCTTTGTTGAACTTTGGGTTTTGTTTGAAAATTTTTGGAGATTATGAGTAGTTTTTCTTTTTGTAAAAAAAATATCCTTTTTGGGTATTATCTGATCTCGTACTAAACTTTTTGGATTGGTTTTTGTTGATTATAGTACTGTTAATGCGAACAAGTCTTCCTAAATACCGGTCTTTTAGAGAAAATATGAGTTTGATTAAGGAATCTAGTAAAATTTGAAAGTCTACGTGACAAGTAATTTTGTTTCATTATTATTTAGTTAAGGTCAAAAATAAATTCTTCAATTAAGAGTAACTTAAAACAAAAATGTTTTTTGTTAACTTTTCCTACTGGGGAATCGAATACCGTTTAACCCATCCCAAGATTGTGATTTTCTTGTGGTTAACTTTCTCCTAGACATGTTTACTATCACTATCCATTAGAACATGACCCTTTGTTTTTTCCTCCATATCCATATTTTTATACTTGGAATCCTAGTATGGGTTAACTCGGGGGACCTTTGTACTTCTCTCGCATTCTTTTTAACTGATAGTTTTACTGACTCTTGTTCCGATTTGGGACATTCAATGGAGTTTCCAAGCCCAATTTTGAAATTGTGAGGATGCAATTCCCAAAAGGGGGGAAGGATGTAACATCCCAGGTAAATAAATAATATTACATTATAATTTTTATCAATATTTGTGAAAAAAATGTTAATACTACTTTAAAGGGAATGCTATGGTCGATGGCGTACCCAACACGCAACAATGAGTTTCTTTGAAATCTTATGTTGCACACTAATAATATAATAATATTATAATAGTTAACTCCTAGATGTTGTAATAGAGGGAATGAACAGAAATAACTACAAAATGATTATATATGTTTGTTAAATATTTTTATATTTATCCAATATATGTTAGAGGCTTAAAATCCAAAATGAATCCAATTTTAAGAATAAATACTCTAATATTTTTAAAAGATTGTTTTACCGCCTTTGGATGGCGAACCATTTTTAAATCTATCTTTTGACAATTTAATAATCTGTATTTGTCAAAATAAATTTATTCTTTATGATTGGGACATTTAAATTTACTTTGGATAAATTTCTGGTATTTTTCTGATAATGTTCATTTTTTAATGTATAGTGAAAAGAGTTGTATTTTAATTCAAAACATCTTTTTAATATAATTTATTTATATAGTTAGATTATCTTTTTAATTGGTTTTAAAGTGAAATTATAATATATTTTTACCATTTAATCCAATGGTGGTCATTGGAATTAATATCACTTTGATATTGGACATAAACGAGTGTCAATCTTTTGATAGATAATGTTTCGTAAAAACGCGCTATTTGTTCTGACAACCAGAATTAATTATTAAATTAATTATTGTAACTTATATGTTTTTAATTTTATAAAATAGGCATCATTTTTTGATTCAGAATATCAAATATATCTTAGAGTGAAGTTTTGGTATTTTTCTAAAAAACTTCAATTTTTGATAAATAGTGAAACCACTAAGTGGTACTAAAAAAACTGATTTTTCGTTTAAATGAAATTTTACCACCTCTATGTTTTTAATCTCAAAAATACGAAATAAATGGTTTTCATTAGGATGTAAAATGTGGTTCAATGGGATTAAAATAATTTTTTGGTGAATAGTAACTTTTAAGTTTTTAATCGCGATTAGAGGTAATTATTGTAGTTTAAGTTAAAAATAATGTTTTAATAATATGAAATGACCTTGACACATGTCCTACCCATATTGGATGTGTCATGGCCGACCAAGACAACCCATGGGTCGATTTTTGGGACACCATGGAGCCACTTGGGTAAGATAAGGACATTAATGCCTTTTTTTTAAAGTAAAAGTAAAAATGACACAAACATGTATTTTCTTACTAAAACAATTTTTTACATGGTTTTATACAAGTAATATTTTTGACTATAAATAGTCATTGGAAATATAAAAAGATTTCCTACATCATAGTAGTTTTCTAATAATTTTTAGATATTAAATAAATTAAATTTTTTGTGACATCATGAGGATGTAGTGATTACCTCATTATTTAACGATTTAAATAAAATGAAAAGATAATGTAAACTCTAAAACCTAAACATGTCAAAAACCTATTGGATGAGTATATTTCAAACCCTTATCAAATTATCCCCAAAATAAATCAATGTCGGACCTTTAAAATCCGAAACACATTTGAAAATAAAGTAACATTTTATATGTTTCCAAGAGTTCCCCTTCTCTTCTCTTATAAAAGGCCCCCACCTCTACCACATTACCCACACCTGTCAAGCCTTTGGCTTGGGCAACCCCTGACCATATAATCTCTACACATACCTCTCCTCATCCTAGAAGCCTTACCTTAGGCAGTAAGCTCTTCAAGAAACCCTTTTGGTTCAAACCAAAGGGAGTTACCCGATTTTAAGGTAATGTCTTCACTTGTGTTCTTTTGTTTTATTTTTCTTCTCCAACCCCCTAAACTCTTTTTATGAATTTATTTTCTAAAAAATACAGTATATTCAATATACTATGATGTTTTTATAAGAATTATTCGAGCTACACTTACACACAGCTACATCTAATGGTTAAAGAACATACTATTTCTATGGATGGTGAATTTCTGCCTCACGAAACGATGATTGTTCAATATTCTTTTAACACCTTAAAAGGTGTCCATTAAGATGTGAATATATTTATATATGATATATAATATGTTTATGTTTTCCTTAGTCTTCTATATTTTTAATTTATGGCACACCTTTATGGCTTCCATTATGGGTAAACACGATATCTTCATTTTAGGAAGTGCGGACTACCGCCCCCTCAAAGTGATTTGATTCGTTAATACCATATGTGGTACGTATAAAGGATATATTTAATGATATTATATATGATAACATACTGGAATTATAATACTATTATGTATCATTATGTTTTAATTCCATTAAATATGAAATATAAGTGGATGTAGCGTTCATGCGTATGTACGACTTACCGTCTCCATGAACGGTGCATTTAATTTCTTACCTCTAAATGTTATGTAATATTATAAATGCATGTATATAGTGGATATATATGATATATATGATATCTACATAATTAATATAATTCTGGATATAATGGATATTTTACCCCATGAACAAACTTGTAATTATAAAAAGTTTATCTTTGACTGAAGTAGCAATGATCGACAAAACGACCATTATTAACTTAAATAATTACATAGTGTTCATAACATGGTAATAAGTGATATAAAAGGAATAATTAACTTGAAAAAAGTTCTTAAGCAAGTATAAATTAACTCAAGTTTATTATTCATGAGGTTAAAGAACGATCGAGTCAAGTCGGACCCGCGGTAAGGGATCCTACCTCTCTCTTTATAATTAAGTACTCTTTTTATGTAACATAATTTAATCTCCTCTTTCTTAAGTTGGGGGAAGTTATTTTATATTAATATTTCTATAAATTTTATACTAATATGATGAGAGACCCTATTTTATCTCATCAATCCATTTTTGGAAGTTTTATGTGGCGCCGTTAGGCTGCCGAATTTTCATAAGGGGATTTTTATCTCGATTTTTATTCCTCTGAGATTCATGCTACATTGGCCACTATTTCCTTTTTTTTGGTGTATGTAATTCCCATTATTTTACTATTTTTATAATATACTATCTTTTATGGGTAGTTACATCTTCATTGTATGACCCTTCTTTCATGGGGTGTACGTTTCGAAAGTTACCCAACTCAGTAAGGGGACCTTTCACCCACTTTTTAAAAGACTTCTTTTGTTATGTATTTTAATTTACATATTTTTATGTTGGGATATGTTCTTATATATAATTATATATGTAAATTTTATGTACAAGTGATGAGATACCATTTTCTCTCTCATCAACTAATTTTATGAATTTTAAAGTGACGTCGTTAGGCTGTCGAATTTTACCAAGGGAACTTCTTAACCCAATTTCGATTTATTTGGGTTCAACATGTAGTTATTGAATATGCCATATTTGAATATGTTTGAATGACCTTTTATTGTTTTAAACTTAATATCCACTTATATTGGGTGTATTTATATTTTTCACACAAAATTATGAGATTGATTTATCTTTAATTTAAGGATACATTCTTTATAAGGGATTTCATCTCATTTTACATTTCTATTGAGACTTCACTGTTGTTATGTACTAATTCACTCTTATATGGTGTATATACATTCCCTTGGAATATTATATCATGAATCTATTTATTCTCATGATATTATAAAGTTTTGATTAAATGTTATTCCTCAATTATGGTATTCAAGTGTCTCTCATTTTGTTAAAAACCCTTTAACTAAAATATCGTTTTAAATGTTTTAATGATTTATTATTATAAATATTTCTCATTAATATCCATGTTTTAGAAATGGTTTAAAGGATTTAATTATATAGATATTAATGGTTTAAAATGTTAAAAACTTCAAAGTGGTATGGGACACTTTGATTCAAAAATCACTTTATTAAATGTTTTAAATGGTTTTGAAAATGGTTTTTAGAATGGATTCATTATCTTAAAATGTTATATTGTTATTGGAATGTGGGAATGTTATCTCTCCTTTATGCTTAAGTTATGTTCTATGATTATGTTATGGTTCTTGGGCATTGTTTATGAAGACGGGTGGTTTCGTGATAAACTAAGGGCGGGTGAGCCCGTTATAGCTCTCCAATGCATTGAGTAACGCGAAGGGGTTAAACGTTAAGGTTCATCCAAAGAGATTTAGGGAATATACTATGATGGGTATTCCAAATTTAACCAAGAGGGTTACTCCCTATGTAAGAATGTTATGAATGCCTCAATTTATCTTTATGTCTTATGATTTCTATGATTTATTCATGATTTGATGTGGTATGTTAAAGTGATTATGTTTTATGAGTAAAGTATGATTTCATACATGGACTAATGTTTTCCTTTCGTAATTTTATATCTCTTACAGAGCTTTTTTATGCTCATCCCGTGTTTTTGAAATGTTTTTCACAGGTCAAGGGAATGGTATATGATATGATGATAGTGTCAAGGAAGTCTCAAGAAAGAATCCATGTTTTATTTTAAATATGTTTCAGTTGATGGGAAAAATGAATATTATCTTTTATGTAACCACTATGTTTAACTGTGGAATGTAATGCATGTTTTATGATCTAATTCTCTAAAACTCTAAACCTGAAAATATCCTCAATGTGTAATCTTGTAATAACTCAAGATTAAGTATGTTTTAAGGCTGGGGCCTTATAGTTGGTCTTGGAAAAGAGCCTTGACTAATATGAAATGATTTTATATGATTATGTGTGTATGCAACAATGTTTCTTGTTTTATGTTATTATTATTGGGATTACATCTCACTACTATGATTTATCCCATATTATTATATTATGATCTCTTTTGTAGGTTAATATTTTCAAAATGTTATGTTCTTATGAATATGATATGATTGATATTTCTTTCGTTTACCCATACCAAGCATTTGAAGTCACCATTTTGTATGTTTTCTTTTCCCCAGGTCAGGAAGAAAGGTATTAAGTAAGATATTCTAAAAGGGACTCTAGATATGATGAAATAAATGGGAGACAATGTAGATGATTTATGAACCAGTTGTTTATGTTTCCCAGTTTCTAAAGACACTATATCTATACGGTCCTATAATTGTTTTGTTATATGTTGTAATAAGTATGCTTCAATTCTGAAGTAATAACCATGTATGTAAAGTATGGTTCGTTATAAAAAAATTTATTGTAATGCATACATCTTAACAATGTTTGTATGAAAAATCTCAGAAACATCATGTGAAAGAAGAAACAGGAAAGGAAAAGGTCTTACCTATTGAAACTACTATCAAAGATAAAAAAGGAGAAAAGTTTTGGATATTGGATAACTGGTTTTCTTTATATATGAATAAATATTTGAAATTTTTGAAGAATGTAAAATATTTAAAATAAGGGATAATGAATTTTGGAAATGATAAGCCACTCAAAATGAAAGGCATTGTATCTACTAAAAATGGAAAAAGAAAAATTAAAATCTATAAGTTCATTGTTTTTTGATGGACTAAGCCACAAACATATATTTTTCACATAGATATATAATGAAGGAAATTAGGTTTTTTTAGAAGAAAGGTATTTATTTAAAAGGATTAACGATGGGAAATTTTAAAGAAGTAGAAAATGATATAATGGGAACTTGTTTCATGATATAGATGCATAGAGATCTATTATCTACAAAAGATAGAAGAAAATTGGTTATGGAATATAAGGATTGGCCTTTTATTCCAATGAAATAATTTTTTTTGATAAGGATATTAAATATTCCTGATATTAAAAATATGAACTGATGAATAGATTGGTGTTTTTCATTATGACTAAAAGAGATGATTATAAATTTATCACACAAAAATGTTAAGATACATTGAAATTATCCCCTGGAGCTTATTCATTCTGACATATGTGGACCCATGATAAATTTAACAACAAATAGAGATAATAACTTTATTTTTTTTATTGCTGGTTTTACTTAAATTACTTGTGTTTTGTTTTTGAAACATAAACTAGAGTATTTAAAATGATCAAAATATTCAACAGATGTATTGAAAAGAAATGTGTAGATTCTATGTTAATTATTTTAATAGAAAATGGTTTTGGATAAATAAATGGGAAGTTCAAATATTATCTTGAAGAACATGTGATTAATCATTAATTTAGTGCACCATAAAAACCATAATAAAATGGTTTCACTAAAAAATGAATAAATTTTTGGTGGGGATGGCTATAACCATGAAGATTGAACATGATACTTTGTGATTATTTTAAAGAAATGTTGTTAGAGCAACAATTCACATTCAGAATCACTATTGATATAGGAAAAACATTTGCATAACTTCATATGAGATATATTACAAAGATACTCTGAGTTTAGAATACATAAGGGTATTTAGAAGACCATGTATAATCAAATTCAAAGGATAAAATATTTAAAAGATTGATCAAAGAGGTATTGATGGTATCTTTCTTGGATACCATAATATTGGTAAAGGATACAGGTTCTACAATAAATAAATAGGAAATATTGTTAACTCTATAGATGCAAAAGTGATAGATCATTCTAATAGAAAAGATCCACAATAAACTATAGATATGAGAGAAAGTATCGAGGAAGTGGTTGTAGTTAAACATAATGAAAAATATACTAATAGAATAAATAATATAAAATAAGCACATAATAAATATTCTAACTCGTCTATTTCATGTGGTGGGGAATGATCACATTTATCTCAGAAAAGACTGAAGAATCAAGTGGTGGTCTAAAATATCTGTGGAGATTAGGGACAACAGGTTAAAAATAGAAGAACGTCAAGTCCAGTTTCACATACTTCCTTGTTTTCATATGTTGATCCAAGAGATGTTGAAGAATCTTTATTGATTCGTGAAGGGATATATTAAATGAATAAATTTTGGAGTTAGATTGACCGGAATTATATATCTTAACTTGTACTCAAACATGAAGATAGTATTATTAAGGGAAAAAATGGAGTTTTTGAAACATGTTGAATGAAAATAGTGAAGTCATAATAAATAAGGTAATATTGTTTTGTAAAGGAACCTATAAAGTTGAAGGAATTGATTTTGATGATCCCTTTTATCCAATATCAAGACTTAAAACCACTAGAATCATTCTTTATATTTCTACATATTGAAGATATAATATATTCACAATGGATCACAAGTTGTATTTTATTAAGGGTGAGCTGGATGAATAGGTTTATTTTGAGAAACCATGTGGCTTCTTTCCTAGTCATGATAAATGATATGTTTACAATTTGAATAAGAATATTTTTATGTATTGAAACAAGACTTGATATAAAGGTATACTGAATTAGATATTTTATAAAGAAGTTCAACTTCAGATAATGAAGATTTTATAAGAAACTCTACCTAAAATAAAATCAATACGGTTCCCGAATTGTGATTCTTTATGATGATAAAATCTTATATATAGGGAATTATGAAGGAACATGTGAAAAGTTTATAAAATTTTTTGATGAATTTATCTAAGATGTCCATGATAGGTAAAATGAAATACTTTCATGGATTACAAATATAACTACAAAGGTGTATTTTCCTCTCTCTACTGAAGTATGGTAAGGAACTCTTGAAAATATTTATCATGTAATATTAATAACCTATTTATACAACTATGTATGTGGGAAAAATTTTGTCAAAAGATATTAAAGTAAAGTATTTTGATCCTATAGAATAAGTTAGTTAAATTGAAGCCTTCATATATATAACCGATTCAAGGATAGATCTAGTGTAAATTGTTACACGTTGTTTCAGGTATCAAATTACTCTAAAGGTGTCTCATTTTGTTGATGGGGGAAAAACTCTCTGATATATTAAGGGCATGATTTTTTTTGGGTCGAAATATGTCAGCTTAAGAAATATTGATTTGTTAGGCAAAATAATTGCTGATTATCCAGGTTCTATCAAAGAAAGAAGATCCAAAAATAGTGGAGTACTCTTTTTGGGAAACATATTCCCGAGTTAGAATATAAATTAATCTATTTTAGTTACTCTCAACACTATTGGAGTTGATTATATTGTTATGGCCCAAGAAACAGCACAATTAATTTGGATAAAGACACAATTGGAAAATTTATTGGTTGATGTGATGCTTCCCCATATCTTCTGTTTTGATAATCAATGTTTTAAAAATATTATTAACAATATATAGAAACATTATTAATCTAATAATATTTATATTAAACATCACTTCATAAAAGATCATGTGTAATAAAATTAACTGAACATGTAGTGTTTTCTTACAACTGAGTAATAGTTTATATATTTACTAAAACGATTCCATATGAAAAATTTAAGAAACTAAGGTTGATGATGGGTTTGAATCATCAATCTATTTAAGGATAAATTATGTGATATTTTTCCCCTTAATCACTATTTGTTTAGATGTTGTTTCCTATGAGGGGGAAATATATAACATAAATATATCCATTTGTATGTGATTTACCTTACAAGGAAGGGAATATATTCAGGGGGAGTTTTTAAAATGTGAAATTTGTGATGTCAACAACTATAAAATATAATAATAGTTTTTTTTGTGGACACATGGAGTTTTTTTGTGTAAGTTGAAGTATATTTTTATGATGAAGTCTATAGTGGAATAAGTCATTCAAAAATATTTATAATGTAACGCCCCGACCCTAGTTACCCAGAGTCGGTGCATTATTACATAACATTGGCATGATCATGAGAAAGATCAAGTCTCGAAAGACCGATTAGTTTAGTAGCCTTGGAATAACTAGATACATCCATAAATTTTTACATTACATCATAAAAAAAACATTTTGTCTTCATATCCCCTCATACTATCCCTGCAGGTCATTCATAAATTACTTCTTCATAATCCTGGAAAAAAAATAAAACATTGAAAGGGGTGAGCTCGGATGCTCAGTAAGGATAACATTATAGCAGAAGCTTTCATAAATAATCATAAACACTTAAGGCAATTTATAACTAAAACAAAAGCCTTTGAAACTTGAACTTTCAACATGGTATGGCATAAATGAAATGAAATAATTCCATTTACTTACTCACATGGATATTCTACAAGTCGAATGATCACATGCAATATCAATAACCACTTTCATAATGATGGAATGCATAATGCCAGATTATCATAACCACATAGCCAAGGCCTCGTGCCAAGACTACAAATAAGATTTTGCCAAGGCCTTGTGCCAAGACACTAGTTTGCCTCATGAGACCTACCGATGCATCGAGGAGCTATAGCGGGCTCCACCCGTCACTTATTAAGTCCAATGCATTCCTCATATGAATAGGTTTAAGCATAAAATAAACATTCGTATTAAAACTAGCATACGAAATGTCAATACTTTAACCACAAACCATGAATGGTATAAAAATAGAACATCCACAGTCAAATATAACTCATTTGATACAATATGGAAGATTGTATTGTATCACATTAACCTCAATCATGAATAATGAAGGATGTTGACATAGATGAAAATAATCATCAAAACGATTTGAGAGAAATATCCCCCTTTTCTTGAAAACATTTAAAAGTCACACTATTTGTCAAGAAGCCATTTAAAAATAGATTTTTGAATCAAAGTGTCCCATACCACTTTGAAACCTTTTAAAAGGATTTTTAATTTCTAAACATTAATGTCCATATAAATAAATCCTTAAAACCATTTTTAAAACATGGACATTAATGAGAAAGATTTAGATGAATAAGTCTTTAAAACATTTAAAAATGGTATTTTAGTTAGAGATTCTAACCAAAAGAGAGACACTTGAATGAAAATAATTGAGGTAATCAAAACTTTGTAATATCATGAGAATAAAGGGAATTCATGATATACTATGTCAAAGTACATTATATACACCACATAAAAGTGATTTGGTGTATATCAACAAAAAAGTCTCAATGGAATGTAAGTTGAGATGAAATCTCTCATAAAGGCCATATCCTTAGGTTAAGGATAAATCAACAACATAATTATGTGTGAAAAATATAAATACACTAAATATGATTGGATATTCAGTGTAAAACAATCAAAGTATATTCACACATATTCCTGTAAAAACAACACCAACGAATTGGATGTTTAACTCAACAAATGGTGAAAGAGTTAAAATTACTCTTATCAAATTCATATCAATGACTTGAGAATTTTCAATGGAGTGATTATGTGTATCAAAAGTATATCCAAAGGAAGGGGAGTGGAAATTATGACATAATCAAATGAATAGTGATTCCACACATAATCTTGGGGTAATATAATCAATGAAATATGCGTAAAGCCAAATGAGTGGAAATTGAAATCTCAAATTCCCTTATTGATTAGGTAACTTAAGAAACAAACACCCATGAAAGAAAGATCATACCATGATGATGTAAATACCCATAAAATAAAGTATATTACACAATGAATACAATCATGGGTAGTACACATACGCCACATGCAATACTTAAGTGGTGATCAATGGAATTCTCACGGAATTAAAAGTGAGACAAGAAACCCCTTACCACGTTAATCAACTGAGTCGCATGGCCAAAAGTTAATAACCACAAAATGATTTACAGAATAACATGAATATAAAGTGAATCATGATAATATATATCAAATGGAAGTACACAATACACCACTTTCAATAATTTAGTAGCGAACAATGGAAATCTCACGGAATTGAAAGTGAGATAAGAGAATCCCTTACTTTGTACTTTTTCCTTGGTCGATGGTAGGTTTACCTCCTGTATAATGGTGAAATAATTGTTATTGAATAATACAAGAATCAGTTACTTTAATATGATATCATATATGATCTTTTAACATTGATTTGTTAATAATATCTTAGAATTATCGTTATTTCAGGTGTTAACGAGTTAATTTTTCTTTATATTCTTTGTTATGTGAGCCATATTCGTTATTAATGGGATGTATATTATTCATATCCAGAATGGTATCATGTCCTTAAACATCATTTTTAAATCATCAAATGATAATTATACTTGAATGGATACGATGGAGAATGAATCATATCGCGTTCGTGGAGACGGTAGTCCGTACGTACGCACGAATGCTACTTCCATTTAATTTTTATTTTAAAAGAATCGAATCCAAATGATACATAGGTATATTACTATTCCAGTAAAATATAATATTCTATATATGTTACTTAAGTTCATTAACACCATCCTTTATACGTTCCATGTGTGGTATGAACGAGTCATATCATTTTAAGGGGGCGGTAGTCCGCACTTCCTCAAATGAAATTATCGTATGTATATACAACATGAAACGAATAATTGTATGAAATAAAATGGAATTACAGAAGCTTATATATAAAATATATATAATTAATATCATATTTAATTACAGTGCCATCCTAATGGCCACCATGAGAGGCAGTAAGATGTATTTGAACAATCATCGTTTCGTGAGGCGTTAGTTTGCCATCCACAGAAACATTATGTTCATCATCCATTAGATGGAGTTGTGTGAATGTGTAGTTTGAATCCTTCTTATAACAACATCCTAGTATATTGTGGATACTGGTGTTGTTACAAAAGAAAGGAAATAAAAAGAGTTTGGGGGTTGGAGAAGCAAAATAATTGAAAATAATTTAAGAGAAAATGTTACCTTTAATTTATGTAACTCACTTTGGTTGGAACCAAAGGACTTCTTGAAATGCTTTCTGACTAAGGGGAAGCTTCAAGGAGGAGGAGAGGGATGTGGGGAGCTTAGTTGGGCAGAGTTTGGACGAGCCAAGTGGCTTGAGAGGTGTGAGGAATGAGTAGAAGTGGTCTCCTTTTATAAGGGAGAGGAGGGGCTCTTTAGGAAAGAGTGAAAGTATTACTTTATAATATAATTATATTCGGTTTATAATGGTCCAAAAATCATTGAGGTCGAAGATAAGATGACTCATATTCTAAATAACATCAACCAATAAGAATTGGACAGGTTTTAGATAATATTTTAATCATTATAATCTTATTTATTTAAATGATTTATTAATGAGGTAAGTATTGCATCATTATTGTGTCATTAATAATTTAAATTATTTGATGTCTAAAAATTATAAATAAAATATCATTATGTAGGAAATCTTTTTATCTTTCTAATGAATATTTATAATCGAAAATCAAACATGTATAACCCTATGTAAAAATTGTTCTTTTAAAAGATGTAAGCTTATGCCATTTTTGTATTCATTTTAACTTAATTAAAATGAAGTATCATTATCACTTACAAGTGGATCAATGGGGTCCCAAAATTGACCCAAATATGCCCATGGTCGACCATGTATCAACCAATAGGGTTAAGACACGTTTTAGGGTAATTTAGTATTATTATAATATTATTTTTTAACCCTTATTTACCGGATTTACCCTTTACCATGGTAAATAAAATATTTACCGCAGTAATTATTCAAAATGTCTAAAAATAAAAGTTACCTATTTACACAATTTGAACATCCTGATTCCAAATATGGAATCCATTTTTCTAAATTCAAAACACAGAAGTGGCAGAAATTAATTTAAAATTAATTCCCGCTGTCAAAACAAAAAGCGTGTTTTTAAGAGATAATAACTATCAAAAGATTGACACTTGTTTATGTTCGGTTTAATTGTAAAATTATGTCCAATGACTAAAATTATATTAAATGGTAAAAATATATTCTAAATATACTTTAAAACCACTCAAATTCATAATTTATCACTATTAATTATGTTGATTAAAAAAGTTGTTTTTAATTAAAATTTAGTAATTTTTACTATTCATCAAAATATGAAAGTTATCCGAAAAGTACCAAAATTTCACCTTAGGCTAAATTTGATATTCCGAATCCAAAAATGAAGTCCATTTTGAAATATAAAATATATATAATTTCAAAAAATTAAATATCACTATTCATAACGGCTAGTTTGATCGGTTGTGGTGTGTGTTAAAACTCGAAGTTGCGTACAACACACGCTACTGTTTTATTCAAAGGAAAGCGTACCGTGGAAGCTTGGGATGTTTTATTTTAAATTTTTTGATGTACCCATTTAGTCAAAAAGTTTAAAATATTTTATTTAAAAAGGGTTCACTATTAAAAGTTGGTAAAACTAAAATACTGAAGATGAATTTGTTCTTACATTATGTCTAAGAAACTCATAATATGGATTCTAAAATTATAAGGATTATATAAAGTTTAAAATTTAGTTAATACTATTAATAACCTTTTTTGAACGGCTTGTTTGGTAAGTCATGGTGCGCTTGAACTCGGTGTTGCGTGTAGTGCAAGTTATTGAATTATTTTGAAGAAATAACACACTATGAAATCTTGGGGTGTTACATTCTCCCCTCCTTCAATAAATTGCGTCCTCGCAATTTGAAATTGTTCTTCGAAAATAAAAGGTTGAAAATAGAAAATATATTTGTGGGAAAACCCACATCGGAAATTGGTTTACTAAAATTTAGTCTTAATATGAGGAAAAGAGAAATGAAAGGGTCACCACCAAATTATGATCTCGATTAGGAGAACATTGGTGGCAATTAGAGACATATAATTGGAGGAAAAACGTAAATATTTATAGGTAGTGGTTGAGGTCATCAATCACAAACAAGTATAAAATTGAGGTCCTTAAACTCATCAATCTATGATGATTTGAAGTACCATTGGTTCAACAAAATATAGGGTATTGGGATCACACATTTTTGACATTTCAAAATATCTTAGTTGAAATCCCACATCGAAAAATGAATTAATGAGGCCTCTATTTAAAATAAAGAGTGGAAAGTATGAAGATTACCGAAAATAACACATACTAGGGTTCCATGTAGGAAAATATAGATATGGAGGAGAAATCTAACCATCAATTATCTGATGGAGAGTGGTAGAGAACATGGCTATGAAAAGGCCAACAATCCCAAAGCCATAAATTAGTGATGATTTAAGGTACCATCTAGGACAACATTTTTTTTTTAAAGTTACATTACAAAAGGAAGAGGAATTCATTTATGATATTGACTAAGAACATTATGAGATATACTTAAATTTTAAGTAGATTTTCATTCTTTCCACCACTAACTCAATTTTTTTAAACGATGAGTATTCAAGAATACTTGGTCACACTGGAAGAGCTAGAATAAACTTCTATAGAATCACATGATCCATGCAGGATAAACAATATATTTACATTGTCTTTGAAGATTAATCAAAACCAAAATGGTTAGTGAATGATCTAATGATCCCCCAAAAGGATATTCATTGAGATAAATATGCACTAATCTTAATTTCTAAAATTAAACCAACAATACCCCAAAGTTAAATAGATACCATTCAATAACCAATTGTCCTTAAAATCCTTTAATATAATCCAAACTAATATTGAAACCCAAAACATAGAAGAATTTGATTATGTAGTCTCCCATGTTACATTGTATCTCCAAATGACATCAAATACTCTTAAAGTCACATACTTAAAAGTAATTAACATCATCACATATTCTCTGTTATAGGTTAATCATTTCCATAAATAACCCAAATCACTATAAATCAACAATCAAAATGTAGATAAAAATCCACCATTACTCTACAAATGAAACCTCATTGTATTCTATTTTCCTTGGGCATATAGTGTTCCTAACAAAACGAACATCTTCCAAAATAACATTTACCACTTAATCACCAAATCATCTTCCTATACCAAGGGTATTCATTTGATAAGACATAAGAACCCAAATCATCTTATTATTGATCAATAAAATCATTTAACAAAAAAAAAATAGTCATACTAACCAGGGACTTCACGTAGTCCAGTGGTAGGCGATAAATCCCAATCGCACTTTGGTTGTGGGTTCGATTCCCACAGCTTTGTCCGACGCGACGGGTTGTCACACGGTCTACGTGTTGTCCTTTTTCAAAAACTATATTCTATAATATTACCAAAATGAGATAAATTTTTCAAAATAACATAATTTAACCACAAATGTTATATCATACTTTTCATTTTCATCCCAAATTATAATAACATATCATTTTCTCAAACCCCAATGATCATATAAAACCAAATGGTTATTTATACCTATATCCATAAGAGAAGAGACAATTATTCCTCAAATATCATTGTCACATGGCAAACTGAGGGGTTACAAATACAAGAGAAAATTATTCCAAAGTAAACCCATCAACAAGGAGTGCTTATACTTTTTAAATTTTTCTCCAACCATTTATTTCCGCATAGCTTCTTCTTTGAGCAAGAAAATATCCTATAAAATAGGACATTCACTCGGGTAATGGCCAGGTCCCCTACATTTACGGCAAATGACTGTAAATGGACTCTTGGGACCATTTTTATCTTCTTCCATAGTACTCTTCATTTTTCTTCGGCAATTCTTCACTTTATGTCCTTCCTTCCCGCACGTAAAACATTTCGTTGTCCCATTGAGACACTTTCCTGGGTGTCTCTTTCCACAATTCCTGCATGATGAAAATTGAGGTTTCTATTCTCCATGGTCTCCATTGCTGGAGATCTTATCATTTATCACCTTTCTCTTCCTTGTTGAGTCTGGGAGTTGGTTAATATATATGTTGTTGATCATATTTTTGGAAAACTGATTTGGCATAAAGACGATATCTTTTACGCCTATCAAAATTCCATTTTGTTGCTCATTTCCACCAACGTTCCCACCTTGTACATCATTCTCAAAGTCACTATGACTTCCTTGGAATCCAGCCATTGACTAAAACCAGAAAGCATTGTGTGAGTAATAGTAGTCGTAAAATCATTTAGAGATTAAAATGTCACCATATTCTCAATTTGAAACATATTAGGATTAACCAAGGTCATTTACTCTCATCTTATGTATATATTACTTAAATCGGTTTGTAAAGAAAATGTAAATTATCCTAAGCATATCCCCCGGGAGTGTCGTAACCAAGAGTGCAGCAAGGCCCGTTGTCGTGCACCAGTTCCCGTTCGAGTCTAGCTCAAAGCGGTGTTTTCCGGTTTTACCCCTAGGTACATCTGTGCTAGAGCCGCCTCTACCTGCTCGTATCCAGACAGGGATGTATTGCTCGGAAAACTCACAAAATCTCTACAATACCAAAATTCTAGGAAGTTCTTTTATACTAATCCTCAAAGTTCATCTTAGGTCTACGTGCTCTAATCAGAGTTTATCTAAATCTAGCTACCAAGGTTTGTACTAAACTTCCTCTGATACCAACTGTAACGCCCCGACCCTAGTTACCCAGAGTCGGTGCATTATTACAAAACATTGGCATGATCATGAGAAAGATCAAGTCTCGAAAGACCGATTAGTTTAGTAGCCTTGGAATAACTAGATACATCCATAAATTTTTACATTACATCATAAAAAAAACATTTTGTCTTCATATCCCCTCATACTATCCCTGCAGGTCATTCATAAATTACTTCTTCATAATCCTGGAAAAAAAATAAAACATTGAAAGGGGTGAGCTCGGATGCTCAGTAAGGATAACATTATAGCAGAAGCTTTCATAAATAATCATAAACACTTAAGGCAATTTATAACTAAAACAAAAGCCTTTGAAACTTGAACTTTCAACATGGTATGGAATAAATGAAATGAAATAATGCCATTTACTTACTCACATGGATATTCTACTAGTCGAATGATCACATGCAATATCAATTACCACTTTCATAATGATGGAATGCATAATGCCAGACTATCATAACCACATAGCCAAGTCCTCGTGCCAAGACTACAAATAAGATTTTGCCAAGGCCTTGTGCCAAGACACTAGTTTGCCTCATGAGACCTACCGATGCATCGAGGAGCAATAGCGGGCTCCACCCGTCACTTATTAAGTCCAATGCATTCCTCATATGAATAGGTTTAAGCATAAAATAAACATTCGTATTAAAACTAGCATACGAAATGTCAATACTTTAACCACAAACCATGAATGGTATAAAAATAGAACATCCACAGTCAAATATAACTCATTTGATACAATATGGAAGATTGTATTGTATCACATTAACCTCAATCATGAATAATGAAGGATGTTGACATAGATGAAAATAATCATCAAAACTATTTGAAAGAAATATCCCCCTTTTCTTGAAAACATTTAAAAGTCACACTATTTTTCAAGAAGCCATTTAAAAATAGATTTTTGAATCAATGTGTCCCATACCACTTTGAAACCTTTTAAAAGGATTTTTAATTTCTAAACTTTAATGTCTATATAAATAAATCCTTAAAACCATTTTTAAAACATGGACATTAATGAGAAATATTTAGATGAATAAGTCTTTAAAACATTTAAAAATGGTATTTTAGTTAGAGATTCTAACCAAAAGAGAGACACTTGAATGAAAATAATTCAGGTAATCAAAACTTTGTAATATCATGAGAATAAAGGGAATTCATGATATACTATGTCAAAGTACATTATATACACCACATAAAAGTGATTTGGTGTATATCAACAAAGAAGTCTCAATGGAATGTAAGTTGAGATGAAATCTCTCATAAAGGCCATATCCTTAGGTTAAGGATAAATCAACAACATAATTATGTGTGAAAAATATAAATACACTAAATATTATTGGATATTCAGTGTAAAACAATCAAAGTATATTCACACATATTCCTGTAAAAACAACACCAACGAATTGGATGTTTAACTCAACAAATGGTGAAAGAGTTAAAATTACTCTTATCAAATTCATATCAATGACTTGAGAATTTTCAATGGAGTGATTATGTGTATCAAAAGTATATCCACAGGAAGGGGAGTGGAAATTATGACATAATCAAATGAATAGTGATTCCACACATAATCTTGGGGTAATATAATCAATGAAATATGCGTAAAGCCAAATGAGTGGAAATTGAAATCTCAAATTCCCTTATTGATTAGGTAACTTAAGAAACAAACACCCATGAAAGAAAGATCATACCATGATGATGTAAATACCCATAAAATAAAGTATATTACACAATGAATACAATCATGGGTAGTACACATACACCACATGCAATAATTAAGTGGTGATCAATGGAATTCTCACGGAATTAAAAGTGAGACAAGAAACCCCTTACCACGTTAATCAATTGAGTCGCATGGACAAAAGTTAATAACCACCAAATGATTTACAGAATAACATGAATATAAAGTGAATCATGATAATATATATCAAATGGAAGTACACAATACACCACTTTCAATAATTTAGTAGCGAACAATGGAAATATCACGGAATTGAAAGTGAGATAAGAGAATCCCTTACTTTGTACTTTTTCCTTGGTCGATGGTAGGTTTACCTCCTGTATAATGGTGAAATAATTGTTATTGAATAATACAAGAATCAGTTACTTTAATATGATATCATATATGATCTTTTAACATTTATTTGTTAATAATATCTTAGAATTATCGTTATTTCAGGTGTTAACGGGTTCATTTTACTTTATATTCTTTGTTATGTGAGCCATATTCGTTATTAATGGGATGTATATTATTCATATCCAGAATGGTATCAAGTCCTTAAACATCATTTTTAAATCATCAAATGATAATTATACTTGAATGGATACGATGGAGAATGAATCACATCGCGTTCGTGGAGACGGTAGTCCGTACGTACGCACGAATGCTACTTCCATTTAATTTTTATTTTAAAAGAATTGAATCCGAATGATACATAGGTATATTACTATTCCAGTAAAATATAATATTCTATATATGTTACTTAAGTTCATTAACACCATCCTTTATACGTTCCATGTGTGGTATGAACGAGTCATATCATTTTAAGGGGGCGGTAGTCCGCACTTCCTCAAATGAAATTATCGTATGCATATACAACATGAAACGAATAATTGTATGAAATAAAATGGAATTACAGAAGCTTATATATAAAATATATATAATTAATATCATATTTAATTACAGTGCCATCCTAATGGCCACCATGAGAGGCGGTAAGATGTATTTGAACAATCATCGTTTCGTGAGGCGTTAGTTTGTCATCCAAAGAAACATTATCTTCCTCATCCATTAGATGGAGTTGTGTGAATGTGTAGTTTGAATCCTTCTTATAACAACATCCTAGTATATTGTGGATACTGGTGTTGTTACAAAAGAAAGGAAATAAAAAGAGTTTGGGGGTTGGAGAAGAAAAATAATTGAAAATAATTTAAGAGAAAATGTTACCTTTAATTTAGGTAACTCACTTTGGTTGGAACCAAAGGACTTCTTGAAATGCTTTCTTCCTAAGGGGAAGCTTCAAGGAGGAGGAGAGGGATGTGTGGAGCTTAGTTGGGCAGAGTTTGGACGAGCCAAGTGGCTTGAGAGGTGTGAGGAATGAGTAGAAGTGGTCTCCTTTTATAAGGGAGAGGAGGGGCTCTTTAGGAAAGAGTGAAAGTATTACTTTATAATATAATTATATTCGGTTTATAATGGTCCAAAAATCATTGAGGTCGAAGATAAGATGACTCATATTCTAAATAACATCAACCAATAAGAATTGGACAGGTTTTAGATAATATTTTAATCATTATAATCTTATTTATTTAAATGATTTATTAATGAGGTAAGTATTGCATCATTATTGTGTCATTAATAATTTAAATTATTTGATGTCTAAAAATTATAAATAAAATATCATTATGTAGGAAATCTGTTTAGCTTTCTAATGAATATTTATAATCGAAAATCCAACATGTATAACCCTATGTAAAAAATTGTTCCTTTAAAATATGTAAGCTTATGCCATTTTTGTATTCATTTTAACTTAATTAAAATAAAGTGTCATTATCACTTACAAGTGGATCAATGGGGTCCCAAAATTGACCCAAAGATGCCCATGGTCGACCATGTATCAACCAATAGGGTTAAGACACGTTTTAGGGTAATTTAGTATTATTATAATATTATTTTTTAACCCTTATTTACCGGATTTACCCTTAACCATGGTAAATAAAATATTTACCGCAGTAATTATTCAAAATGTCTAAAAATAAAAGTTACCTATTTACACAATTTGAACATCCTGATTCCAAATATGGAATCTATTTTTCTAAATTCAAAACACAGAAGTGGCAGAAATTAATTTAAAATTAATTCCCGCTGTCAAAACAAAAAGCGTGTTTTTAAGAGATAATAAATATCAAAAGATTGACACTTGTTTATGTTCGGTTTAATTGTAAAATTATGTCCAATGACCAAAATTATATTAAATGGTAAAAATATATTCTAAATATACTTTAAAACCACTCAAATTCATAATTTATCACTATTAATTATGTTGATTAAAAAAGTTGTTTTTAATTAAAATTTAGTAATTTTTACTATTCATCAAAATATGAAAGTTATCCGAAAAGAACCAAAATTTCACCTTAGGCTAAATTTGATATTCCGAATCCAAAAATGAAGTCCATTTTGAAATATAAAATATATATAATTTCAAAAAATTATATATTACTATTCATAACGGCTAGTTTGATCGGTTGTGGTGTGTGTTAAAACTCGAAGTTGCGTACAACACACGCTACTGTTTTATTCAAAGGAAAGCGTACCGTGGAAGCTTGGGATGTTTTATTTTAAATTTTTTGATGTCCCCATTTAGTCAAAAAGTTTAAAATATTTTATTTAAAAAGGGTTCACTATTAAAAGTTGGTAAAACTAAAATACTGAAGATGAATTTGTTCTTACATTATGTCTAAGAAACTCATAATATGGATTCTAAAATTATATGGATTATATAAAGTTTAAAATTTAGTTAATACTATTCATAACCTTTTTTGAACGGCTTGTTTGGTAAGTCATGGTGCGCTTGAACTCGGTGTTGCGTGTAGTGCAAGTTATTGAATTATTTTGAAGAAATAACACACTATGAAATCTTGGGGTGTTACATTCTCCCCTCCTTCAATAAATTGCGTCCTCGCAATTTGAAATTGTTCTTCGAAAATAAAAGGTTGAAAATAGAAAATATATTTGTGGGAAAACCCACATCGGAAATTGGTTTACTAAAATTTAGTCTTAATATGAGGAAAAGAGAAATGAAAGGGTCACCACCAAATTATGATCTCGATTAGGAGAACATTGGTGGCAATTAGAGACATATAATTGGAGGAAAAACGTAAATATTTATAGGTAGTGGTTGAGGTCATCAATCACAAACAAGTATAAAATTGAGGTCCTTAAACTCATCAATCTATGATGATTTGAAGTACCATCGGTTCAACAAAATATAGGGTATTGGGATCACACATTTTTGACATTTCAAAATATCTTAGTTGAAATCCTACATCGAAAAATGAATTAATGAGGCCTCTATTTAAAATAAAGAGTGGAAAGTATGAAGATTACCGAAAATAACACATACTAGGGTTCCATGTAGGAAAATATGGATATGGAGGAGAAATCTAACCATCAATTATCTGATGGAGAGTGGTAGAGAACATGGCTATGAAAAGGCCAACAATCCCAAAGCCATAAATTAGTGATGATTTAAGGTACCATCTAGGACAACATTTTTTTTTAAAGTTACATTACATAAGGAAGAGGTATTCATTTATGATATTGACTAAGAAAATTATGAGATATACTTAAATTTTAAGTAGATTTTCATTCTTTCCACCACTAACTCAATTTTTTTAAACGATGAGTATTCAAGAATACTTGGTCACACTGGAAGAGCTAGAATAAACTTCTATAGAATCACATGATCCATGGAGGATAAACCATATATTTACATTGTCTTTGAAGATTAATCAAAACCAAAATGGTTAGTGAATGATCTAATGATCCCCCAAAAGGATATTTATTGAGATAAATATGCACTAATCTTAATTTCTAAAATTAAACCAACAATACCCCAAAGTTAAATAGATACCATTCAATAACCAATTGTCCTTAAAATCATTTAATATAATCCAAACTAATATTGAAACCCAAAACATATAAGAATTTGATTATGTAGTCTCCCATGTTACATTGTATCTCCAAATGACATCAAATACTCTTAAAGTCACATACTTAAAAGTAATTAACATCATCACATATTCTCTGTTATATGTTAATCATTTCCATAAATAACCCAAATCACTATAAATCAATAATAAAAATGTAGATAAAAATCCACCATTACTCTACAAATGAAACCTCATTGTATTCTATTTTCCTTGGGCATATAGTGTTCCTAACAAAACGAACATCTTCCAAAATAACATTTATCACTTAATCACCAAATCATTTTCCTATACCAAGGGTATTCATTTGATAAGACATAAGAACCCAAATCATCTTATTATTGATCAATAAAATCATTTAACAAAAAAAAAAGTCATACTAACCAGGGACTTCACGTAGTCCAGTGGTAGGCGATAAATCCCAATCGCACTTTGGTTGTGGGTTCGATTCCCACAGCTTTGTCCGACGCGACGGGTTGTCACACGGTCTACGTGTTGTCCTTTTTCAAAAACTATATTCTATAATATTACCAAAATGAGATAAATTTTTCAAAATAACATAATTTAACCACAAATGTTATATCATACTTTTCATTTTCATCCCAAATTATAATAGCTTATCATTTTCTCAAACCCCAATGATCATATAAAACCAAATGGTTATTTATACCTATATCCATAAGAGAAGAGACAATCATTCCTCAAATATCATTGTCACATGGAAAACTGAGGGGTTACAAATACAAGAGAAAATTATTACAATGTAAACCCATCAACAAGGAGTGCTTATACTTTTTAAATTTTTCTCCAACCATTTATTTCTGCATAGCTTCTTCTTTGAGCAAGAAAATATCCTATAAAATAGGACATTCACTCGGGTAATGGCCAGGTCCCCTAAATTTACGGCAAATGACTGTAAATGGACTCTTGGGACCATTTTTATCTTCTTCCATAGTACTCTTCATTTTTCTTCGGCAATTCTTCACTTTATGTCCTTCCTTCCCGCACGTAAAACATTTCGTTGTCCCATTGAGACACTTTCCTGGGTGTCTCTTTCCACAATTCCTGCATGATGAAAATTGAGGTTTCTTTTCTCCATGGTCTCCATTGCTGGAGATCTTATCATTTATCACCTTTCTCTTCCTTGTTGAGTCTGGGAGTTGGTTAATATATATGTTGTTGATCATATTTTTGGAAAACTGATTTGGCATAAAGACGATATCTTTTACGCCTATCAACATTCCATTTTGTTGCTCATTTCCACCAACGTTCCCACCTTGTACATCATTCTCAAAGTCACTATGACTTCCTTGGAATCCAGCCATTGACTAAAACCAGAAAGCATTGTGTGAGTAATAGTAGTCGTAAAATAATTTAGAGATTAAAATGTCACCATATTCTCAATTTGAAACATATTAGGATTAACCAAGGTCATTTACTCTCATCTTATGTATATATTACTTAAATCGGTTTGTAAAGAAAATGTAAATTATCCTAATCATATCCCCCGGGAGTGTCGTAACCAAGAGTGCAGCAAGGCCCGTTGTCGTGCACCAGTTCCCGTTCGAGTCTAGCTCAAAGCGGTGTTTTCGGGTTTTACCCCTAGGTACATCTGTGCCAGAGCCGCCTCTACCTGCTCGTATCCAGACAGGGATGTATTGCTCGGAAAACTCACAAAATCTCTACAATACCAAAATTCTAGTAAGTTCTTTTATACTAATCCTCAAAGTTCATCTTAGGTCTACGTGCTCTAATCAGAGTTTATCTAAATCTAGCTACCAAGGTTTGTACTAAACTTCCTCTGATACCAACTGTAACGCCCCGACCCTAGTTACCCAGAGTCGGTGCATTATTACATAACATTGGCATGATCATGAGAAAGATCAAGTCTCGAAAGACCGATTAGTTTAGTAGCCTTGGAATAACTAGATACATCCATAAATTTTTACATTACATCATAAAAAAAACATTTTGTCTTCATATCCCCTCATACTATCCCTGCAGGTCATTCATAAATTACTTCTTCATAATCCTGGAAAAAAAAATAAAACATTGAAAGGGGTGAGCTCGGATGCTCAGTAAGGATAACATTATAGCAGAAGCTTTCATAAATAATCATAAACACATAAGGCAATTTATAACTAAAACAAAAGCCTTTGAAACTTGAACTTTCAACATGGTATGGCATAAATGAAATGAAATAATGCCATTTACTTACTCACATGGATATTCTACTAGTCGAATGATCACATGCAATATCAATAACCACTTTCATAATGATGGAATGCATAATGCCAGACTATCATAACCACATAGCCAAGGCCTCGTGCCAAGACTACAAATAAGATTTTGCCAAGGCCTTGTGCCAAGACACTAGTTTGCCTCATGAGACCTACCGATGCATCGAGGAGCTATAGCGGGCTCCACCCGTCACTTATTAAGTCCAATGCATTCCTAATATGAATAGGTTTAAGCATAAAATAAACATTCGTATTAAAACTAGCATACGAAATGTCAATACTTTAACCACAAACCATGAATCGTAAAAAAATAGAACATCCACAGTCAAATATAACTCATTTGATACAATATGGAAGATTGTATTGTATCACATTAACCTCAATCATGAATAATGAAGGATGTTGACATAGATGAAAATAATCATCAAAACTATTTGAGAGAAATATCCCCCTTTTCTTGAAAACATTTAAAAGTCACACTATTTTTCAAGAAGCCATTTAAAAATAGATTTTTGAATCAAAGTGTCCCATACCACTTTGAAACCTTTTAAAAGGATTTTTAATTTCTAAACTTTAATGTCCATATAAATAAATCCTTAAAACCATTTTTAAAACATGGACATTAATGAGAAAGATTTAGATGAATAAGTCTTTAAAACATTTAAAAATGGTATTTTAGTTAGAGATTCTAACCAAAAGAGAGACACTTGAATGAAAATAATTGAGGTAATCAAAACTTTGTAATATCATGATAATAAAGGGAATTCATGATATACTATGTCAAAGAACATTATATACACCACATAAAAGTGATTTGGTGTATATCAACAAAGAAGTCTCAATGGAATGTAAGTTGAGATGAAATCTCTCATAAAGGCCATATCCTTAGGTTAAGGATAAATCAACAACATAATTATGTGTGAAAAATATAAATACACTAAATATGATTGGATATTCAGTGTAAAACAATCAAAGTATATTCACACATATTCCTGTAAAAACAACACCAATGAATTGGATGTTTAACTCAACAAATGGTGAAAGAGTTAAAATTACTCTTATCAAATTCATATCAATGACTTGAGAATTTTCAATGGAGTGATTATGTGTATCAAAAGTATATACACAGGAAGGGGAGTGGAAATTATGACATAATCAAATGAATAGTGATTCCACACATAATCTTGGGGTAATATAATCAATGAAATATGCGTAAAGCCAAATGAGTGGAAATTGAAATCTCAAATTCCCTTATTGATTAGGTAACTTAAGAAACAAACACCCATGAAAGAAAGATCATACCATGATGATGTAAATACCCATAAAATAAAGTATATTACACAATGAATACAATCATGGGTAGTACACATACACCACATGCAATAATTAAGTGGTGATCAATGGAATTCTCACGGAATTAAAAGTGAGACAAGAAACCCCTTACCACGTTAATCAACTGAGTCGCATGGCCAAAAGTTAATAACCACCAAATGATTTACAGAATAACATGAATATAAAGTGAATCATGATAATATATATCAAATGTAAGTACACAATACACCACTTTCAATAATTTAGTAGCGAACAATGGAAATCTCACGGAATTGAAAGTGAGATAAGAGAATCCCTTACTTTGTACTTTTTCCTTGGTCGATGGTAGGTTTACCTCCTGTATAATGGTGAAATAATTGTTATTGAATAATACAAGAATCAGTTACTTTAATATGATATCATATATGATCTTTTAACATTGATTTGTTAATAATATCTTAGAATTATCGTGATTTCAGGTGTTAACGGGTTCATTTTACTTTATATTCTTTGTTATGTGAGCCATATTCGTTATTAATGGGATGTATATTATTCATATCCAGAATTGTATCAAGTCCTTAAACATCATTTTTAAATCATCAAATGATAATTATACTTGAATGGATACGATGGAGAATGAATCACATCGCGTTCGTGGAGACGGTAGTCTGTACGTACGCACGAATGCTACTTCCATTTAATTTTTATTTTAAAAGAATCGAATACAAATGATACATAGGTATATTACTATTCCAGTAAAATATAATATTCTATATATGTTACTTAAGTTCATTAACACCATACTTTATACGTTCCATGTGTGGTATGAACGAGTCATATCATTTTAAGGGGGCGGTAGTCCGCACTTCCTCAAATGAAATTATCGTATGTATATACAACATGAAAAGAATAATTGTATGAAATAAAATGGAATTACAGAAGCTTATATATAAAATATATATAATTAATATCATATTTAATTACAGTGCCATCCTAATGGCCACCATGAGAGGTGGTAAGATGTATTTGAACAATCATCGTTTCGTGAGGCGTTAGTTTTCCATCCACAGAAACATTATGTTCATCATCCATTAGATGGAGTTGTGTGAATGTGTAGTTTGAATCCTTCTTATAACAACATCCTAGTATATTTTGGATACTGGTGTTGTTACAAAAGAAAGGAAATAAAAAGAGTTTGGGGGTTGGAGAAGCAAAATAATTGAAAATAATTTAAGAGAAAATGTTACCTTTAATTTAGGTAACTCACTTTGGTTGGAACCAAAGGACTTCTTGAAATGCTTTCTTCCTAAGGGGAAGCTTCAAGGAGGAGGAGAGGGATGTGGGGAGCTTAGTTGGGAAGAGTTTGGACGAGCCAAGTGGCTTGAGAGGTGTGAGGAATGAGTAGAAGTGGTCTCCTTTTATAAGGGAGAGGAGGGGCTCTTTAGGAAAGAGTGAAAGTATTACTTTATAATATAATTATATTCGGTTTATAATGGTCCAAAAATCATTGAGGTCGAAGATAAGATGACTCATATTCTAAATAACATCAACCAATAAGAATTGGACAGGTTTTAGATAATATTTTAATCATTATAATCTTATTTATTTAAATGATTTATTAATGAGGTAAGTATTGCATCATTATTGTGTCATTAATAATTTAAATTATTTGATGTCTAAAAATTATAAATAAAATATCATTATGTAGGAAATCTTTTTAGCTTTCTAATGAATATTTATAATCGAAAATACAACATGTATAACCCTATGTAAAAATTTTTCTTTTAAAAGATGCAAGCTTATGCCATTTTTGTATTCATTTTAACTTAATTAAAATAAAGTGTCATTATCACTTACAAGTGGATCAATGGGGTCCCCAAATTGACCCAAAGATGCCCATGGTCGACCATGTCTCAACCAATAGGGTTAAGACACGTTTTAGGGTAATTTAGTATTATTATAATATTATTTTTTAACCCTTATTTACCGGATTTACCCTTAACCATGGTAAATAAAATATTTACCGCAGTAATTATTCAAAATGTCTAAAAATAAAAGTTACCTATTTACACAATTTGAACATCTTGATTCCAAATATGGAATCCATTTTTCTAAATTCAAAACACAGAAGTGGCAGAAATTAATTTAAAATTAATTCCCGCTGTCAAAACAAAAAGCGTGTTTTTAAGAGATAATAACTATCAAAAGATTGACACTTGTTTATGTTCGGTTTAATTGTAAAATTATGTCCAATGACCAAAATTATATTAAATGGTAAAAATATATTCTAAATATACTTTAAAACCACTCAAATTCATAATTTATCACTATTAATTATGTTGATTAAAAAAGTTGTTTTTAATTAAAATTTAGTAATTTTTACTATTCATCAAAATATGAAAGTTATCTGAAAAGTACCAAAATTTCACCTTAGGCTAAATTTGATATTCCGAATCCAAAAATGAAGTCCATTTTGAAATATAAAATATATATAATTTCAAAAAATTAAATATTACTATTCATAACGGCTAGTTTGATCGGTTGTGGTGTGTGTTAAAACTCGAAGTTGCGTACAACACACGCTACTGTTTTATTCAAAGGAAAGCGTACCGTGGAAGCTTGGGATGTTTTATTTTAAATTTTTTGATGTCCCCATTTAGTCAAAAAGTTTAAAATATTTTATTTAAAAAGGGTTCACTATTAAAAGTTGGTAAAACTAAAATACTGAAGATGAATTTGTTCTTACATTATGTCTAAGAAACTCATAATATGGATTCTAAAATTATAAGGATTATATAAAGTTTAAAATTTAGTTAATACTATTCATAACCTTTTTTGAACGGCTTGTTTGGTAAGTCATGGTGCGCTTGAACTCGGTGTTGCGTGTAGTGCAAGTTATTGAATTATTTTGAAGAAATAACACACTATGAAATCTTGGGGTGTTACATATAATCTCTACTGTATAGACTTCATGATATTATTGTAAAATGATTCTTGTTTCTAACATTGAGTTCTCTCGTGTTGGATTAGAATAGTTGTATATTGATTCATTTCTTTATTTTCATGGTATTACTAATTTATATTCCTTCGTTTACAAAAAAATCCAAAATGGGATACTGTGGAGACCATGAATCTTTGAGGTGTTTTTGATGTAAGAAGAACATGGTTATATTGAAAGAATGATTTCTTTAAGTGCTATTTTTGAATCTCATAAATAAATTTAGTACATTGATATTTCCATATGATGTTATGAAAAGATTTTTGGTTGATATATGTAGTTCAACGTATTGATTGCAATGGACCGAGTCCAACAGACCGAGGATAACACCAAATGTTCTAACAATAACATTGAACTGAGATGTTTTTACAAATAAAATAAGGTGATGATTTTATATTTTTTAGAGTACCAAATATCAGGATCATTATATGGAATTAATGATCCTAGACAAAGTTGGTCAAATAATGAAGTTAGTATAAATTGGTGGAATTATGATCCCTGAATAAAGGGAAGGGTTGTTGAAGTTTTTTCGGATGAAGAGATGTGTGAGGTGTATTATATGGACTTATACAAAGATCAATATGTGAAGTAAATATGTACCGAACACAGATCTATGAGAAAATTAATCATATGGAGACCATATGATCAACCTTTACAAAGTAATCTGATTGAGTACATCAAAGAGACATTTACAAAGTCATCGTACAGAGTGCAACAAATTAACTTTTTCAAAATTCATCTGAAATGGAAGATGTTATGAAATATAAAGAGGAATAATATTTCAGAGGAATTAATTAGATAGAGTTACTCAAAGATACCCAACAATAGGTAACATGCAAATATTATTAGATTTAAAATTATTATGTTTTCATAATGGTGGATTATTCATGATGTTTTATCGAATGAAGGTTTTTGAAAGTTATTTAATTTTTTTTCTAAGACATTAAATGTGATGATGATGAGACAGATATTCAAAAATAAAATAATCAAAGAATAATGATCATGATTATATCCAAGATTTAAGGAATGTTTGAAGAACATTGATTCTAAACTTTAATAAAGTAATTGTGAATATTGTTAACTCACATTAACCTGGAGGTTTAAATCAATCAAACAAATGAATGTTAGAGCTTAGTGTTCAAAATATGAGTGGGAACATTAAACATCATGTTCACACTAATCCCTATGTGTTTTTTGAGAAAGTATGACTATATAAAGGGGAGACAATGTATTGAGAAAAGGTTTCCCGATATTTTTTTTTCTTGGAGAGAATCTAAATAAGTGAAGTACCATGTTACCCGATAGAGTTTTACAATCAATTTCAATCTGATGAACAATGCAATGAAGTGATTAGAGAAAAAGAGAAGATAAAATGAATAGGGACCAAATAAACTAGACCAGGTATACAAAACTAAGGTTACTAGTGGAGAAGTGATCATACATATAGTTTCCTAAAAAGGCCAGGTAATAAGTCTATGCTTTCTATTATTTAATAAAGGGTAGTGGAAAAAAGAACTTTTAGGATGGAAGGTGTGTAGAAAGCATCACAGTGACAACATAATCAATCCTATTGGTAATGATTCCTTTATTTTTTAAAACATTATTCTATCATATTATCTATGAAATTATCACATAAACTATCTATTGAATATATTTCTTTACAAGTGATGACTATTCCTTTTTTTGTAACCAATAAAGTATTCTTTTATAGAGGATTTGTGGTTTTTAATTAATTTAAAACCACATTTAGGAATATATAATATTATTGAGTAGAAAAACATGTAAATACTTTTGGTCTAATGGGTGCACTTGTTTTTTTCTAGTGGAGTAAATTCTCACTAACCGTGGGTGATGGTTTTTCTTAAAAAATGAAAACATAAAAAATAATTAATCACTAATTCACCCCTCTCAGTGATCACATAGATCCTGAATGGTCATTTAATATTCCACAGTCTAATGTAACTTCATATGACTATTTTACATCACTATTGTTTTTAAATAATTATTTAGATTCTTATTCAATGTTATATGTTGTATTTCCATTATCATCAATTCTTTTATCAACATTTTAATGATATTTTCTATGATTATGTTATCACTCTTAACTATCACTTATTATGATTACATGATCTTCTTTAATTAATCAAGATATTCTTTCATGATCATATCTCTCACTTTTTAATGATATAGTGATTAATCCTATATATATCACTGATAATGTTTTACTACTTCATATTATATAGGGATATGATTAGATTGGAATAATTTATGCATATTTTTTATGGATCAATTGGATGTCAAATTGGATAATATGAAAAAAAATTATTATTATCTCCAATTTCACTAAACAATTAAGTTTTTGAGGTGTTCTTAAAAAATTAGAATATATATATAATAAATTATAATAATGAATGTTTTTAGTCATCTATGTTTGTGTGAGATTATATGGGTAAATTATGTATTTTTATAACCAAATCATGATATTGAATCCTTGGGGTATTAATTTGTTATCAAATTTGAAATTAGTTACTTTTAGGGATATTATTAAGATCAAACAATGTATAAAACCTAATGAAATATAGGTTGATCCAAAAAATTAAATTAGGTAAACTAATAGTTTCACAGTTAAATTAATAATGTTCTAGGTTTTATCAAGAGTGACGTAGTTTATGAAAATTTATTATTGTGTTTTTTATATGATTAAATACTTTTTTTTAGTTAGATATTATCACTTCTCTCAATAATCATATTTGTTTCATTTAATGGATTAAATTGTATAATTCGATAAAATAACTAATGTGATAGTGATATATTGTTATCCTTATTATCAATAAAATTAATATTGATATATTTTGGAAATTATAATTACTCTTCTGACATAACTATCTTGGGTTATTAATTGTGACATAAATCATGTCATTATCCCTAACACACTAATGAAAAAGTTACATGTTATTAAATTATTAATGGAATGAGAACCACAATCCATTAGTGGATCCTCCAATCAATTAATTATTTACAAATTCTTTCACTAGAGAGAAAAGAAATATTTTTTGCTTCAAACAAGAAAAATTAAACATGGTCATCTACCATTTTTAATGTGATGTTTATATATTGTGTCAACTGGTCTAGATAGGTGAAATTATATATTGTGTTAGCATTGAAAACAACATTCGATATACACTACTGGAAAACTAACATATACCAACGGTTTGGAACTGTTGGTATATGCCTCCAAACCGTTGGTATATCCTATACCAACGGTTTGGAGAACCGTGGCCAAGTAAGCCGTTGGGATAGGTCTATACCAACGGTTTTCCCCAAACCGTTGGTATAGACCTATCCCAACGGTTTTGGAAACCGTTGGTATAATTAATATGAAAATCTTTACCAACGGTTGTGGAACCGTTGGTATATGTATTTCAAAAAAAAAACATTCGCTGGGATTTGATCCCAGCACCCCTAGTTTATTATTGAACGACTTAACCACTAACCTAACATGACTTTTGTGTATATAATTACATAAATATATATATGTATTCTCATAATTATATTAAATTTTGATTTATATAATGTTCTGGGTAAGAAGAAATGATAAAAAATCAAAGGATCTATACCAACGGTTGTCAAAACCGTTGGTATAGACCTATACCAACGGTTTTGACAACCGTTGGAATAGATTTTGAGCTTGGATTTGTTTCTGGGTGAAGGTTGATTCATGGGTGACCTTTCCCAACGGTTTTGGCAAACCGTTGGGAAAGATATACCCTTTCCCAACGGTTTTGGCCAAACCGTTGGGAAAGATGTCCACAAATTGGACCTTTCCCAACGGTTTGGCCAAAACCGTTGGGAAAGGGTATACCTTTCCCAACGGTTTGCCAAAACCGTTGGGAAAGGTCCCACAATGTGGGTTTTCCCAACGGTTTGGCCAAAACCGTTGGGAAAGGTCCCCAAAAATGTGGGCTTTCCCAACGGTTTGCCCAAACCGTTGGGAAAGGTGGCATCAAAGTGGGATTTCCCAACGGTTTGGCCAAACCGTTGGGAAAGGGAACCTATACCAACGGTTTTTATGAACCGTTGGTATAGAAGCGTTGGGAAATGTCAGATTTCCAGTAGTGATAATTATTATACATAATTTAGTTTACTTCTCATAATTTGATATTTACTAGAAGAAATTTATTGTAAATATAATCATATTATTTTTGTATAGTTATATAAAACTATTTTATTTTTGTTGATTATATCGTCATATATCAAATATATATTTTTTATAATTAAAATTATTTTTAATAGATTCAAAATTCACTAATAAAGGAAGGTCTCTGAAAAGATTAAAAAGATTCAATGTACTATCTTAAAAAATCAAAGTACATGTAATAATCCATGTTATTCTCACTGATTTAAGGAAGGATTGTAAGAATTTTAAACTATAATTGGGATAATATTCTAAATTTTGATACGGATAATGATGAATGTTAGCTAATGAGTAAGTACTATTTTGAGGAAACATTTTTCTCATATTCTCTATCTTAAAACTAGGAAAAAATATTTTTTTATTGAAATAATTATGAAATATCTATAAATATTTATGGGGAGAACATCAAAATGCATTCATGATTCTTATATGAAAACCTAATTAAAAATATTATTCTTATTACATACTAATTAATTATATAGGTAATAAATATCAGATAATAAAAAAAACATATCTTTACACATATTATATGAAAAAAATCATGATCGTTGAACTAATATTGTGTTACTAGTCAATAATATATATAATTAAATACCTATATTAATGATATCATCAACTATTTTCATTAGTAAGAGGAATAAAAATATCTGGTATGGAATTATTTTTAGGGGGAATGTAAGAGTAATTTTTTATATAAATTTTCTATATCAATAAATGGAAATGATTTAATTTGAATTATATTTAATATAATTGTGGTAAAAAATAAATTCCTTGAAGCACATAAGGAAATCTACATTGAATTATTTATAATAAATAGTACATTGTAAAAAGTTTATTGATACATACTATAAGATTAATAAACCTATAGTTTCATAATAAACATATGTTAATAAAATGATTTCATGAATTAAATATTATTCCTTATTGTCTCCCAAAAGATTTATATGGTCATGTTCAATTATTCAAAAAAAGAATAAACTACAAAACATGTTACTATTTTTTAATAGAGAATTATGAGGAACGTTTTGAGTGGGTGACTTATGGTATACTTGTTTTGAAAAATCACTATAAACACTATTAGTTCTTTAATTTAACATAAAGGTGGATGTTTTTGTTTTGATGTATGTAGACATAATGTTTGATTATATGTTCAGATTAATTAATTTAAACTATATACCTTCTAAAAAATAGTTCAAATCTATGATATAATTTAGAGATTTAACTCATTAGATGATAAATAATAAACTTACAACCATTAGATGAGTTATCAATTCATCTGATGTAGCTAAAATTGAATGAAAAATATCTCAAAATCAAACTTTTTTATTATTAATATGAGAAATCATATTTATAAAACCCTTACTTTGTGTTTACCAAAATATTTTATGGATTAAGAAGGTTCTCAGAGCATTTTTCTACATTATAAATTTATAAGATTTTTTACCCATTCTCTTTTTTTACTGTGCATTAATAATTTTGTTTGTGAGATTAAATTTCTTACCACGTGGTCATAAGTCTTTTTGTGCAGTCATATGTCTGATCGTACAATTATTTTTTTCATGTGGTGGATCCTTTATTCATATGATCACTTTTTAGTGTTTTTATTTGATTTTTATATTTTCTTATTGTTTCTTACTGTTGAACCTTTTTTTCAGCTGTTTCTTATTTCTGAAGTCAATCTATATGGTCTACTGACACAATTAATAGTTCATTCAGAGATTCAATACATGTGGTGTGCTTGATCCTCACAGTCACTTGGTTATTCATAAATTCAATTTTATAATTCATGTGTTTTATCTATGCAGTCTCTTGATATGGTCAGTTTTCTTTTTCGAACATTTATACAAGCAGAAATTTCAAGATTAAACAAGAATGAAGTAAGATGGGTTTTCAATAATAAATAAAGAAATAATAGTGGAAAATGGGATATTTTAACCATGATCAATTAAGATGGGTTATATACAGCACTTCCTTAATGTTAGTTTTATTAAATGAGTAGTGTGGAGGGAATTAAATCTAAATTGAATTACATGTGAATTAAATAGTAATTTTTTCTACATATTTGGAAATACCCGATTGATTCATATCTATTTTCTTAAAAATGATAGTTATTTGCAATTTTAATTATTCATGATTTATCTCAAGTAAATTAGAACTAAAACCATCACTATTGGAGTTTTAATATCATTCTGAACTCATTTGATTTATTTATATGAGTTTCAAGCATTCATGATACCGCCTCTCTCCTTTATTCTTAGTGTAGAAGGATTTGGACTTATTTAAAGGTAGGGACTCAGATTCATTTATTTTGACATCTGAAATTTGTGATTTAATCATGATTTAGTTTCTATATATGGACATGTAAAATTAATTTTAATAAAAATAATAATCTATAAATCACATAAAATATAATTATTGAATAATCTTAATATTTGTAAAAAAATAAGTAGATAATATTTTATGTTATTGAATTAACATTAATAATTAATAAATAGAAATATATTACTACACATTTTTATTTCAATTATTTATTAAAATTAATCCATATTGTTTGATGATATTCATGTTCTATAAAGTTTATTAAAAGAGAAAAAGACTAATGAAATTTAAATTGTTGGATAGTATTTTGGATGGAGGAAAATTTAAAGAATAAGTGAGTCATCACATGGTGAAGTATAATTTATAAATTTATTTTATGATATAATTTTTTTTATGATTATGGAAATTTGATAATTGAAATAATAGAGTTATCAAATTTTATATATAATAAATATTTCCTGATTTGGAGAATAAATAATGTTTTGGTTTTTTTGATCACTTAATTTTTTAAGATATTCATGATGGCACATCTTGAAATTAATTAGATAGTTTGATATATACTTTTTTATATCTTTTTTTCATTGTTATTATGTTTTAATTCGGAGAAACTAGCATTCAACATAAAGCTTGTAAAATTGCGTGATTAATCAATGAGGATTATAATTTATTTACTTATTTCCATGAGATTTAATGAACATGGAAATAATACTTGAAGCATGTTTATGTTTATTTCTAGGTATTTTTATCCACTTACAATGTGTAGCTTGATACAGAAGACCTATTCATAATAAATTGGTTAATTCAAAATGGGAATTAAAAAGGGTTTTTTCTAAATATAATTTCTTAGGGTTGAGAAAATTCATCATCAAATATTATGGCTTGGAATTACTTTTTCTTGTGGACTTAGATTCCCCTTAGAATATTGTAATGAAAATAAAATTATTTCATTATGTGTATACTATATAATATTATAGACTTATTATGATTTTTTTTATTAGGAACTTGGAAAATTTGGTATCATTGATAAGTAATGGGTTGGGATCTCGGGGCTGCAGTGATGGTTGATTCTGTTTATTATGGGATATATTATTATGAGAAAAATAGAGTGTGGGATTACACTAAGTAGGTTGTGATAAGTTAAGTATCAGGATTTCTTATTGATATACTCTTTTTATTCTTTTAGGTTCTTGGTTTAAGGAGTTATATATGATGGGTTTCCAACTTATTAACACATCATAACTATATGAATGCTAAGTGCATCATTATTTTTGAAAATTTATGATGAGTCCTATAGTACCCAAAATTTATGAAATGTAAATGAATTAATAACTAAATAGGTATGGTTCATAGTGATTAGTATTGATGATGGTATACTTGAGAATATAAGTAGGATAATTATGTTTCTAATGACACATTGTTTAATATAAATAAAATTTTAATCTTGTAAATAAATACATATTGATATTAATTAATTAATAGAAAATTAATATTAAATGATGAACCTTGATTCCTGTGCATGTTCGAAATTAGGATTGAAAAAGTGGTCGGTGGGTGTCCGGTGAGACAATAGTAGTTGATGACTCTAAGGCTGGGTAGTTTCCCTTAGTGTGGTTGAGTTCGACATTAGTTTGAAACTAACACCCAATGGTTTGGGGTGGGATGAGAGTGTATTTTTCCAAAATCTCTAATGGAGGGCGAACATATGGTTAACTTATCCCCCTCCCATGCTCTCTATTTGGATGTTTATCATGTGCGAGCATAACCAAAGTAGTAATGTCATATAGTATAAGGTGTTATTTTACCCTACTAAGGATATCTATCAGTTTTATTATAAATTTATGTGTGATCTATAATGAATTGATTTATAGAACCTTCACATTTATGATTGTTGTGGATAGGGATTCCCATGGTTGTACCTACATGGGATATATTGGATTGCAGTATAATACATATGAATGGGATGAAATGGATTCTAGACATACACTTGGTTACAAATAAGATGATGATTATTAGGTTTTTTAAGATACATAGGAAATTGAATGGTTGTGATATGATTACAAAAGACACATGATGGATTATTGAAGGGTTGATCATAGAACTTTAGCCATTATGGCATTAGAGTGACAAACTACATGGGAATTGGAAGCTAGGTACCTTCATTTATATATAAATGTTTTTGATATAGAATAATTTATTTATTTGAATTACATGGTTAGCGTGTCATATTAAGAATGAGAAAATATCTTTATCTATTTATGGGAAGAGTTATAATTACTCATTTATCCATTGGTATTTAGTATTATTCATTCTCTATTTGTATGATAGGTTTCTTGGGGGATCCTATTGAGTATACAATTCATACTCGCCCAACATAAAAATAATTTGTTTCAGGTCCACTTGTGTTGGTTGGTGATGGAGTTTGGAATTACTAGCTTGATTAGATGTTAATGAGTCATTAGGGATTCATGGTCACTTTCGAGGTTCATTTTGGGTATATTTCAGTTGTTTTAGTTATTTTAGGACATTATATGTATTGGGATATTTAATTTATTTAGCCATGGTTTGGGTTGATGGTTTCCATATTATGTCTTATTTCATAAATTAATATTCAGGGCAATGCCTCCCATGTGGGTGATTTATCTAGTGGGGGTTGATGGCTTCTATATTATCTCTTATTGAAGTTGAATCTTCTTGATTTTTGATTTCTTTTGATGGTAGTATTTTTTTTATTCAAGAAATTTCAGTAGGTAATATAACTTCATAGAGTTTTACTATAAATATCTTAGTCATTATGCTTATAATTTTTATTTTTTTGATCAATCTAGATCAAAGATATTTTAGGGTATGGAAGTATGATCGTAAAATCCCTTAATATTATAGGGAATATGTGTGAAATGGTATATCTTCATTACCCTTATGTTTGATGTATCACTTGTGTGGTCTTATTATAGATCCATTGATCAAATAGGACCATGGGGCTAGAGTTTTCTTTTATTTATGATGAGATTACAGTAATAAATGATTTAGGTTTCAACTTATACATTTTAGAGGTCTACCAGGAAGGAACATTCATGTCATATGTACTAAACCAAGTATTACATCTATAAATCCCCATGCTACTTTGGATAATAGAGGATTCTACCATTTAATTAAAATCATTTTGGTAATTAATATCCTGTTTGTTTGTTTAATTATTTCCATCATTCACAACATGAATAATTTAAAATTTTGGGTTATTGTATGACTGGTTTAATTTCATTTCATTTCTATAAGTATATATATTAAATTTTTTGTGTTATTTTCTAATATGAAGACTCATTTAAATTATCTATTTGTTTAACATCTAATTAATATTTTTTCAAAAAATAAAAATTTTAATATAATATACTCTAATATAATTATATTGTGTAACATCCATCAATATATTGGTTAAGTCATATGAAAATTAAATGTTATTCTTTGACATTATTCCACCCCTCCATCTTGAAGTATATTTACCTATCATATATTCTTTTTTGGAATCGAAACCTGATATTAGAGTTTTTTACTTCATTGTTTTGATGCACATGACATTTGAGCCTATGTATTTTTGGATATAGAGCTTATTTGTATATTTCTTATAAAATCGACATATGGTTTTAGAGGAAATATATTTACTTATTTATCATTACTTTGTTTCATATGAACTTATATAATCTTTATTACACTATCATTTATAATAGGATGGATTTTTTATTGATAAAAACAAACATCCCATATTGACATTATAAAAATATTATATGAGATGTCCACCAATATTTTATGGTTTATACTAAGAATACTAGCACAGATTGATGAATAATTTTTTTATAAACATGTGTGTTGATCATTTTCTTATGATGATAAGATATTACAGAATATCATAGAAAGGGTTATCTATGTGTAGAAATGATAAAAATGGAGTATTAATCAAACTAAAAATATTTGAATACCTTGATTTCATCAATGATGTTGAATATACACATTAAAATTTCATCATGTAGGATAAATACTGAAACATAGAATATTCTAGAGACTACTCTCTTTAAAAAATTCATAGTCTTTGAGACTTGAAGGGATATATTTAGATTTAATTAACTAGATTTCTATTTTCTTCTAGAATAATTATTATCATTGATGCATTAATGAATTATGAAAATTATTAATGCACACCATTCATTTGATGAGGAGGAAACTATTGATGAACATGTTGGAGAAACATTTATTGATATTATACCAATAGAATGGTAATTTATGAGGATGAATATAGATCAAACTATTATTTTTTAAGTATCTAAGTATTGATGATCTAGTGAAGACATTAATGTAATAAATGAATCGACTTGTGAGTGATTCTGAGAAAGAGATTAGAAATCATACAATGAAATACATTTCAAATTATATATTTTAATATCATACTATTAGATTTTAAAGTCCAATTATATGAATAAATCTACATAAAAATTAGACATTTTAAATTTGTAAGATAGTAATGGGTAATGTGATAAACTTATGATGAGGATTGTAACGTCCTGGGTTTTTGAATCAGGTTAAAGACCTCTCCCATTATGAATTTTTGAATTAGTGGCTATGATATATTCTTTTTAGATCATTATAACCCAATTATTAGAGTTATATTAGCCTTATATCATTATTTTGGGTGGGTTTAGTGTCTTAGAGATTGCATGAAGTGTTCAATGGGTTTTAGGAGTGTCAGAGTCCCAAAACTCAAGTTTTATAGTTCTATGTCAGGGAGCACAGTTTAGGGGGGAACCGTGAAGCCTCTTCTAGCTGACCGTGCATCCACTTTTGAACAGATCATGGTTTGGGAGAAACTGTGTGATGGGGGGTACACAACCATACAACCTTGATTGTTGTGGTTGTAAAATTATTCCTCAAGGGTTGTGAATGGTTAGAGAAATCTGTGTGTCAAGCTGCACAGGTAGTTCCATATGGGCGGTACCTGTGTACTATAGCCATCATGGTTTTCACATGGTTTGGAAAATCATGAGAGATTACCGTGCAACCCCATTAAAGGTGTAAAATGAAATTTTCCCCTTTTTTATTATCCATTTTCTATCTTTTCCTCCATCTTCCCTCGTGGGTCATGCATAGCAGGAAGGAGCTCCCCTTTTTTCATTCCTCCCTTCATTTTGATCCTATATCTCTATTAGTGAACCTATTTCAGGTCATTTGGGTTTTTGGAACCTCCGAAGTATGACAAACCTCACCCATGACATTTTTTTTGTTTTCGCCTCATGGAGTGATTAGTCCATTTGAGTTATTTTTCTCCATTTTCAGGGAATTCGGTGGAATTTTCAATTTATTCCAATCTTCTTTGAGTTAGAGGATAATAATTTCCGAGCCTACATATATGAGTCTAAGTTAGTTGGTGAAAACCTTTCTTCGTATTTTCAAACTTTTTGGGACATGCCTTTTAGTGCACATTTTGGTATTTAAGCAAGACCCTATTTCTTAATAATAAATTGATCATTTGATCTTAATGGATGCCTTTAGGCATGCTCTAGCCCAATTAATACATGTGATTCTATGTTAGAGGCCATCTACCACCTTTGGTCGCTAAGATGGGGTGTGTTTTGATTTAAATTTAAGTGTTTGTTTAAATTGAATGTGTTCAAGTTAATTTAATTGGATTTTTCTAATTGATCGAAGAGAATTATTTATATATATATATATATCTGTGTGTGTGTGATTGCGTGTGTGTGGTTTGTTTTAATTTAATAATTCAATTTCATTGAATAGTAATGTTTATTTAGATTAAACAATTTAATTGTAATTAATTGAATTTTTAATTATTGTGAGTTATTATATATACATGTTCTTTCTTATGATTAATTTCATGTGATGAGACCCAAGGGTTCATGAAGGATATCGGTCGAGGTTGGGACAGTGTTAGCCATTAATAATTGAGGAGATGTGTTCATTTGGTTGGGATTGGACTAGATTATATATATATATATATATATATATATATCCAGTGATAGTGATCAAAGGATTTGGTGTCATGGACATCGGTTTGAGGCAGCGATGTCGTTTAATGTTGGTAATGGACCATGATATTGGATGGAATGGCCATCAAACTAGAGTGACATTGTTTCACAGTCATGAGGTTCCAAAGATGATGTGTATTAGAAACTATTTGGTGATTTCCGCTCAACTGTTATGAACAAAGCACCATTTAGAGTTGTCTGCACATAGTAGGACTCAATGATGAGGTGGTTTTAACCACACGTGTGGGTAGAGGCCCCCAATAGTATAGATTAAGAAATTTCATTGGAGGTGTTTTCCATAGAAATCTATGTGCGAGATGAGGAGCCTTTGGATGATAGTGTTGGGTCTATTTGTTGGTTGATGTGGCTTTCCCTGCATGGTGCCATGGGTGCGAACTTATATGAGAGGATAGACATTTCCATTTCATGGGATTTCGTGTTGTGATCCAACAATTGTTTCTAATTGAGGATAGATATTGTTGTACCTCTAAATGTAGGGATTTGAGATAACACGTGATTTCGATAAGGGGTCTGAGGGATTGTATTTTTTTCTTGGGTGTGCCTTCTGGATGTCTGTGGTTTTACTTAGGACATGAGGTGTTAGGACGCACACGGTTCTGAGTTACATATTTTTGGTAGAACCTAAGGGTTTAATTGATCTATTCTACGTTAGGGTATTTTTTGGGCTACGGGCCAAGGATCCTCTCCTTTAAAGGATATAGCATTATTTGAGGTAGGTGATGGATTCTTTGTGGATGTTGAGAAACAAGTACGTTTTTGTTTACATTACACTAGACCTATTATACATTTATTTATATTTCAAAAATTCATGAAAACTTATGTTGGGTATGCACACTTGGGTGGTATCCTATTAAAAAATCTTCTCACACACTACATAGACCCTTTGGGATGTGTGTAGACTATATACGTTTATGTTCTGGCAAGGGTTTGGTTTTAGGAGCTAGATTGTAGTAGATGATTAGCATGTAATGTTGGCATGGGACCTCAAGGTTATTCCTAGCTGGAGTTTCCTTTTACTATTTCATCATTATTTTGTTGTATATGTATGTAGCTATTGTGTTTAGCCATAGACAACCCCTATTCTACATATTGATCTGTATGACTTGTAATGTATGCATGTCGTGATTTAGTTTTAGTGTTAAAATCGGTATGTTTTGTTGTTTAATTATTTCCCCTACTCTATTTTAATTTTCTTCTACTATTGTATTATATTGATTGTGATTCTTCCAATGGTGGTTTGGTTTGATTCTATTGATTCTTTTATGTCGATTTCATGTTATATTATATTATTGAAAAATTATTATATTATCCTTTGAGGGTGTAGGCTCTCCATTATACCTCTTTATAACCTCACTACTAGTTGGTAACCTTTGGTGTCTAAGGTGGTGCACCTAAGGCCCAATTGTTTTTATCCAGATAGAACTATTTTAGTGGCTAATCTGTTCGGGGATGCTAATAGTGGTATTAGAGCAGTTCTTAACTAGGATTTATTAGAGGTGTTTAGCTTTCTACTAATGAGATTGAGAATAACTTTTCTTTTTGGATGGTATTACTATTTATGATATGATAGACTGGAGATTAAGATGTGGAAGAAATTAGTTTTATAACTTGTTCTTGGGTTCCTACAATCTTAGGTATGAGGTACAAACCAAGTTATATTGGGTGGTAATTTATTTTTCTTTTTCACATTTTATAGCTGATTAGAATTCAACCTAGGTTATATTATTTGAAATATGATTATTTAAATGTTATGATATGTGACCTCAACCTAGTATGAAATGGGATGAGATATCAGACCCTTGGACCAGTATAGAAAGGGGTGCATGATGGTTAAGGATGTCTATACTTAAATTAGTCACATATTAGTATGTTCTAAAATATGAATATGCATGTGTTCATAAAATATGAAATTCCATGTGATATAAATTTATTCTTATATGTGAAATTATTTATAAATTTTATGTTCCATGTAATATATATATATATATATATTTAATGTGGTATGAAAAATGGACCAGGCTCTTATAAGAGTAGGCAGACATGAATTAGGGTGATTTTGATCACCATGTTGGGAGATGTGGTTGTCAGTTTGAGGTGAAGTATTTCATCAGGATTGGAATGACCCAAGGTAATTTTGATACATAGCTCTATTGAGGGCAGGTAAGTAGGCCATGAGGTTGGGATTCCATCTGGAATGGTTATGATAGAAACTAGTAAGGGTAGTGATGATGAACCTCTTATTAATACTTTACCTATCTATGTTATATATAAATATATATATATATATAATTGGGCTATCTGACCATGTTGATGGTATTCCGTGAGTTCCTCCTAGATGACTTAGATGGAGAATTAGGAGGGTGATGGTATAGCTACATATGTGCATGAGTAGGTGGAGACCCTTGATGGTCAGGAAGGTCATGAGCATCAGGCTCAGCCCCAAGTACAAGCTCAGGCTCATCTTCCAGTGCTTGTAGGGCAGCTGTCATACTTGACAGCTTTTGGGCCATGGCTTGATAAAAAGATCAAAGTGATCCTGGTTTAGGTAATCCAGGGTAATGGTATGGGTGATTAAAGATCATAGGAATCTATAGAGTATCTTAATCGTGGGTTTTAGTCATAACACCCACTGTTTTTCCATGGTGATATGGTATCAAAGAAGATGACAACTAGATCAACACTATGAATATGAACTTCAAGAAGTTTGAGATGCCTCTTACATAGAGGGTAAAGATAGAAATCTATATTATTAGAGGACCAAAAAAGAACTGGTATATGCTGGTGTAGGAAGGAAGACACGAGGGGCTGGAGTGGAAGGATTTTGAGGTGTGGTTCTTCAAGCTTTTCTTCTTGGAGATGTTTGGGGAAGAGAGGGGTCTGGAGTTCTTAAGCCTTCACTAGGGAAACATGTCCATCATGAAATATGCCTAGACGTTCACTTAATTGTATCTCTTTTTCTCTCAACATGTTGAGAGACGAAACCTCGAGAGTGAGGTGCTTCAAGGATGGTTTACAAAATGCTATTCAGGTGCAGGTAGACATATTTAGATTGACCTCATTCTCTAAGGTGGTGAAACATGTACTCATAGCTGATGGATATGCCTTACTCAAGATGGTAAATGACTTTAGGTGATTTTATTGGTGATTCTTCAGATGGAAGGATGTGATGTTCGGATGAGTTTCAGTATGGCAGTCAAGCCAAGGCCCTCATAAGTCCTCCTTGGAGTGGAAATTTGATTGTTTTTTTTCAGTGTGGGCAGCCACGACATGTCTAAACTTAGTTTCAGAGGCCTCCAAAAGAGTTCCAATCATGTGGGTAGTTTTTTAATCTTGATAGGTTTTGAAGGAAGCCTTCTTAGATAGCCTACAATCTAAGATGGGTGAAAACTCAGGCTTCTGAGGTCAGTTATGGATCGGTACCAGGTGAGGGAAGCTGATATTCAATTTTACCCAAAGGTTGTGACAGAGATAATAGGACCTAGTAGTGGGGTCAGTAGGTAGTGGACGGTGCAATGTCGTAGGGTGGTTAGTCTTCAGGCAATTGATATTTAGGATAGGTTTATTCTATGGAGCTTCCAAGGTCTGAGCATGCTCATGAGCTGATGACAGTCAGAGGTACGCTGTGGGTATAGTCATGTTTTGTTTTTATTTGGCATGGCCTATTGAGGCATACCTATTTTTATTGAAAAAGGTGTACAAGATATTTATGGACTAATCATATGATGGTTATTAGGGTGGAATCATCACAGGTTTATTAATATATATATATATGGTGCGTTGAACCATGTTCTTTTTTTAGCATCATTGGATGTAGGATGACTGAGGTGAATTAGCCTTAGGATCAATGAGGAGATACGAGTTTCTTGAGGTGTGAGGAATCTAGGAACCATTGCAGTGTGAAAAGTTTTTGAGGTATGAGGCACCGAGGCTTGTTTTATCATCCTTGGTGATACGAGACCTCATTATTTCATTGTGTGACATCAACATGAGGAGGGAACTGATGTGGTGCATGATTCTGATGAGTGTTAGATATGACACCAGAGTTCCAGATGATTTGCAGGAGTGATGAAGCACTGCGAAAGAAAATTTGAGTACAGGAATGGTCATTGGACTAGTTGTATGATTTGATTTTATTTTTGGGTTAGACCAGGGAAGGTCACACCTATGGTGGGGAGCCCCCTTGAGGCAGTTGACATGTACCCTTTATGACTGGGATAGTTTGGTTTTTTTCTTCTAGTATGGGAATATTCAGTACCATATCTGGGTATTATTTTATAGCTCAAGGACAAGCTATGTTATGTTTTGGAGATCATAATGTCCTAGGTTTTTTAATCATATCAAATACATCTCTGGTTTTGAATTTTTGAATTACATTCTATGAAATTTTATTTTTGATCATCAAAACTCAATTAGAAGATTTTTTTAGCCTTATATAATGTTTTTAGTGTTTTAGAGTCCTGGAGAGTGCCTAGTGTGTTTAGGGTGTTTGGGGAGTTTTGTATTCCCCAAACTTAAGTTTTGGAGTTGCAGGTCAGGGAACATGGTTTGGGGGAAACCATGCGGCCTATTCCAGCTAACTGTGCAACCCCTTTTTTAAACCAAGAAGTGTTTGGGATAAACCATGTCATGGGGTTCAATGATGTTTTGTCTTGTAATATGTCATTACAAAGGAATTCTTTATGTTTTTCTCATGGTTATATCAAACTGTGTAGCAAGTCACACATGTAGTGCTATATTGGAACTACCTATGCACTTTAGCCCTAACGGTTTCCACATGGTTTAGAAAAACATTTGAGCTATCCATGTGACTCCATTGGAGGTTTAAAATTACCCTTTCCAATTTTCTATTTACCTTTTCTTCTCTATTTTCCTATTTCTTCGCCTATGGGTCACACACAACAGTAGGGAGCTCATCCCTTCATTATGATCTCATCTATCCATAAGTGCTCTAATTTCATATCTGTTGGGTGCATTAGAACCTCCTAAATAATTCTAACCTCATCCTTTCCTTCCTTATTCTTTTTTTTCCTTATGGAGTGATAAATCTATTTGATCCATTCTTTCTTATTTTTGTGGAATTCAATGGAATCATCAATTTCTTCATTTTTTCTTTGTGTTAGTGGCTAATATCAGCTGATCCTATGTCTACGAGTCTAGACTATGTGATGAATACCTTTATTAGTGAATTTTTATACATTTTGGGGGTGTGAATTTTAGTACGCATTTGGGTATTTGAGAAATACACTTTTTTATCATAAAAATTTATTTTTTGACCTTAAGGGATTCCCTTAGGAATGCCCTAGATTGATTCATAAATGTGAGGTTGTGTTAGAGGTCGTCGACCACCTTGGGTAGCTAGGATGGGGTGTTTTAGGATTTAAATTAAATAGTTTGTTGAAATTAATGATGTTAAATTAAATTTCATTGAATTTTTTTACTCGATCAAAATGGATTATATATATGTGTGTGTGTGATTTGTTGTAATTGAAAAATTAAGTTTCATTGAATTGTTATGTTTATTTAGATTATACAATACAATTGCATTAAATTTAATTGTTTATTAAAGTGAGTTATTTTATATACATGTCATTTATTATGATGAATTGCATGTGATGATACCTAAGGGGTCATGACGGCCTCAGATCAAGGTTGGGATGGTGTTATACATTCATAATTTAGGCAACGTGGTTGTTTGGTTGGGATTGCCCGAAATTAGACACACACACACACACACACATTTTGGGGGTTTGACTTTTAGTACGCATTTGGGTATTTGAGAAATACACTTTTTCATCATAAAAAAACTGATTTTTTGACCTTAAGGGATTCCCTTAGGCATGCCCTAGATTGATTCATAAATGTGAGGTTGTGTTGGAGGTCGTCAACCACCTTGGGTAGCTAGGATGGGGTGTGTTAGGATTTAAATTAAACAGTTTGTTGAAATTAATGATGTTAAATTAAACTTCATTGAATTTTTTTACTCGATCAAAATGGATTATATATATCTGTGTGTGATTTCTTGGAATTGAAAAATTAAATTTCATTGAATTGTTATGTTTATTTAGATTATACAGTACAATTGAATTAAATTTAATTGTTTATTAAAGTGAGTTATTTTATATACATGTGATTTATTATGATGAATTTCATGTGATGAGACCCAAGGGGTCATGACGGCCTTGGATCAAGGTTGGGATGGTGTTATCCATTCATAATTGAGGCGACATGGTTGTTTGGTTGGGATTGTCCCAAATTAGACACACACACACACAGATATATATATATCATGTACTGATGATCATAGGATTGGGAATCATGGATTTCAGTTTGAGGCGGAGAGGTCATGAAGTGTTGGGCATGGCCCATGATATTGGATGGCATGACCACCTGACATGATCGACAAGGTCATAGGAGAATGAGGTGATAGTGTTGATGTAGATTAGAAACTATTTGGTGATTTACACTCACCCATGATGGCCAAAGTGTTTTTTGGAGTTGTGTGCACACAGTATGACTTAGTGATGAGGTGTTTTTTACCACTTGTGTGGGTAGAGACCCTTGGTAGTGTGTCTTAGGAATTGTGATTGGGGTTGCTTTCCATGGAAAGCCACATGGGATGTGAGGAGAATTCAGATGATATGGGGAGGATATTTGTTGGGGGATGAGGCTCACTATGCATGAGGACATGTCCTGGAATAATATTGTAGGATAGACATATCCATTTCTTAAGACATTGTGTTGTGAGTACACAATGATTTTTATTTAGGGATAGATATCTTTGTGACTCCATATATTGGGCTTTAAGCTGAAGAGTTCTTTTGAGAGTGGGTCCATGGGACTAAATTCTTTTTCTTGGTCATGGATTCAGGATGTTGGTGGTTTTACTAGTGACATAAGGTTTCAGAATGTACATGGTGTCAATTTATTTATTTGAGGTGGAACATGAAGGTTCACCTGATCAATTATACTTTAGAGGATACCTTGGAAAATGGGCCAAGGGTCCCCTCCTTTAAATGATCTGGCATTGGACAAGGAAGGTAATGGATTCCTGGTGGTTGTTGAGTATCTTGGAATCCAATGTTTACTTTAAGCCTAAGTTATATTAATTTTATTTATGTTTCACAACTGCATCAACACTTATGTTTGGTATACACACTTAGGGTGGTGTCTTACAGAGACATGTTCTCACACCCTACACAAGCCCTTTTGGATGTGTGTATACTTTATGCTTTTACGTTTAGGTAAGTGTTTGAATTCAAGAGCTAGATCATAGAAGATGATTAACACGGGATGTTGGAATGAGACCTTGAGGATGTGCCCATTTGGAGTTTCCTTTTAGTTTTTTTAGCTTTCATCATGCTTTTCTTGTATATTTTAATAGATACTACAGTCATCCATCAGCAACCCTCTTTTTGTATATTAATATTTATGAATTGTAATTGATACATGATTTATTTTAGTTTTAGTGCCACAAGTTTTATGTTTGTATGTTTAATTATTTCCACTACTTTATTTAATTGCTCTTCCACTATTACATTATATTGAATATGATTTAGCCAATGGAGGGTCTGGTTCAAGTCTGTTAAGACTTTTATTTACTCTGCATGTTATATTATATACTCGGACCCTTATTATATTATCCCTTGAGGTTATAGCCTATCCATTATACCTCTTTACACCCTCACGTCTAGTCGGAAACCTTTGGAATTTGGGGAGGTGATCCTAATGTCCTGTGGATCCCGACCTAATAACACTATTCAGGTTTCTAACCAGGTCGGGGATGCTATAAAGATGATTAATATTTTTATAAAGAATAATGTAAATATTTATTATATTGATAATAGAAAAGATATTAACTAAAAAATATAGTCTTTATACCCCATTTTTTATGTGTGAAAAAATAATGACATATCTGGCCCATATGCCCTCAGTTTAGGAAAATGAGTAATGATGGAAAATCATTAAAGTGGAGAGAATGAAATGGTTTATAAGAAGATAATGATTCATGGTGTCTCTGTAACATCCCAATATTTTAAAAGGAAGAACTATATGATTAAATGAATTACTAAGTACAATGTGGAATTTATAATCTATCCATTAAACTAAATTTTCCCACTTTTTTGGTTTGAATTTTGAAAATCTGACGTACACGGTTGTGACCAATAAGTTATTTAGAGTCCGATAAGGAAAACTAAATTTTTGGTGAATAGTAACCTACCCTTATGAATACTAACATACCCTTATGAATAGTGATATAAAAGAATGAATAGTAACCTTACCTATGAATGTATATAAATAATATTAAAGTGAATGTATAATGTATATATATCTTGGAATAAGAATATAAATGTTTTAAAATTGTTATTTTTCAAATAAGATATTATTTTATTTAAGAATTAAATTCCTCATATTTATATTTTTTTTGAAAAATGGACTTCATTTTTAGATTCTACAAGTCAAAAAATGGTTGGGGTGAATTTTTTGTACTTTTCAGAAACACTTGAATTTTTTATGAATAATGAAATGCCATAATTTACAAAGGAAGATAAATACACTAATTATTGAGTCATGTATGATGTTATGATGATGTAATCCCAATTGGGTCAGATTCAGATGATAAAATCAATATTCTTGGTCATGGGAGACTCATTATTACTTTTCTTGTGGGGAAATAATAAATTAATGAATATTATACTGAGAAAACCCCTCTCCACTCCACTATAAATACCACCCTTCAGACCCTCATTTCCTCGCACCTCTCAAGATTAAATCCTTGTCTAAAATCTACCCAAAAATCTTCCCTATCCCCTCCCACATGATCCTGATCTTCTGTTCTCATCAAAAGACCAAGCCTAGCTTCCTTAAGGAGGATCTTAAGAGGAGGATCCATGGGGTAATTCCTCTCTCTCTTTTTACGTTAAATTCCATTAAATTTCAAGTTCATTTATTAATCTCTCCCCACCTATCCTCATACACATGGTATGGTAACATTAGTATCTCACATATATTTTAATTTTATGATACTAATGGGAAAATATACCATCCAACCCCCTTATCCTCTTCTTTTTATTTTTAAAAGAAAATGTTGTTCGTGAGGTGTTAATTTATCACCTTTATGAACGACATGTTTTAAATTTCATTTAAATCTTTCAGATCAGGTCAAGAAACCATTTTTATGATTGAAACAGATTTCATTATATGTATTATATACACTTTAATGTCTTGGAACTAACTTATGTACATATTACAAAATGATTAAACAAAACAAGTTCGTTGTGGCCAAAAAATCACCCAAATTTACCCAAACGACCATCATTAAATTTAAACTAATGATCCATACACATTGTGTATAACATAATTCATTATAATATCATTTAAAATCCTTTAATATCATTAATAACATGTAATATTTTTTCTGGATGTTTACCCATGTTCTATAAAAACTTTCATTTTTTAATACAAGTAAACCATTCAAGAAAACCATAAAAGAAGCATTACCGAACAATGTTTTAAACTCTATAACTCGTCCAAATATCCATTAAATAACTTAATGAAACCATAATAAACCATATTTATTAAAATGGATTCTATAATTGTTAATTAATTAATCTAATGTGATTATACAAGACTCTAAAGTGAAGATAGCGTTCAGATACAAGGTAAGGGGAAATTCTAAAACCCAGCCTTATTTCTTCAGGTTCTCCCTCTTTCACTCCATGTTTGGTATGGGTTCTCATTAAAAATAATATATTCATCATTATCTACCATTTGTTGTGATATACTATTATTCTATTTGTTTTTTTTGAAAAAACTCAATGTTTTCCAAAAGAACTGTTCCTTCAAATAATCAAACCCTTTTTACTTCTTGAATATTGATTCACTCTTCACTCATGGTTAATGGTTATACGTCAAGAATGATATTACCTCTTTATTTTGTGGACCAAATGTTTATAAAAGTATTATTTATTATGTTACACCCATTTATTTCCATGTTTTATGTAAATATCATGTTTTATATATTTTTAATGTGGCATGAATGATAATGTAAATATTATGATGTGACGGATGCGCCCAGAATTATATAGCCCAAAATGAATATTATGATGTCACGGGTGCACCCAAAATTATACAAAGCTACAATGAAATGGGTAAAGTGATGAATCTCATGAGTTAAAGTGAAATGATGTGTGAAGAATATGATAGATTTTTTTACATGTATGTGTGGTAGTTACACAATAAGACATGATGTTTCATTTTTTATGCATTACCACATTTCATTTCTTTTATTAATGATTTATATTTTGTTAAGGGTCATATATCTATGTTGTTATTATTATCACCCCATGCTATATTTTTCTTATATATCCTCTTACTGGGAATTTAAGCCACCATTTTTTGATGTATATCCTCAGGTGATTATGTGTACTAAAGAGTTTTCAAAGTGCAATTAGAATTTAGAGATGAAGGAATTAAATAAATGTAAATGTTTTATGTTGTAAATTTTAATGTATGTTTTGTCTAATAATACAAAAACATTACCAGAAAAGGACCTCAACTGTATAATGTACTGTTTATTTTTCTGTAATCCTTTATTCCAAAAAAAAAATACATAGCATGTTTTAGTACAGAATCCAGAAGTACGGGTTCAGGGCATTACAGTCTCAATGGGGATCCAACATCATTTAACAATAATTATTCATAGGATGATGATAGTTTTATTATCATTGTATTTTCTTTTAAAAATATCCTAGAAACATTATTTTCTTGATGGGGAATGTAACTCCAAACAGACTCTTTCAATTTTATTTTGATGATAAGGTTTTTTTTTCATCAGATAATAAAAATAGTTACAAATCAATGGAATATGTGGATAATATTTCATTAGTTGATAAAATGAATAGGTATATATATTTACATCAAATGAAAAAACAAAAATGGATGAATGTACTTAATTTTTATAAGGGGGATATTTTTTAACTGAATGATTGGATTTTTAATATTTCTTCTGATGTTTCAAAACATTATTCAAAACTAGATAATATAAATATTATGATTTATATGGTAATGAAGGGTAAATTTAAACATATTAATGAGATGCATGAAATTAATAGAGAAACTACTAAGCGGGATTCCAAATTAAATACTAAAATAGTTTCAGTGACATCATGTGGTGAGTGTAATGAACCTATTATGATGAAATAGAAAAATAAAAGTTTTAAGATATTATTTTTCTAATTTTACACCTAGAAATAAATCATTAAATTTTTTTACAATCAACATAACTCTAAAATGAAAACATCCAAACCTGGATGTAATACCATTGAAATATTTACTTATTACAATAAATAATTTGTACAATGTAATGACATTTTCTATACAATGTGTTAGAGGACATTGGGGAAAATATTCTTCATTAGAAAACATTTAATCTATACAAAAACATAAGGATTATATTTATATAGATCTCATATCAATACAAAATAGGAGGCCTAGATAGTTTTTGGTTCCTAAATGTATTTTTTATAACATTAACATACCCTTGAAAAATTGAGTACAAAACTCACTGTGTTACTTTTTCAACAAGATAAAAGAAGTAAAAAACAATAGAAGATTCAATAAAAGGACATTGATTGTTCATGACAAATAATGTGAGATATATGCATAATTTTGAACTTATAGAAAGTTAATGGTGGATAATTGACACTTTCAAACCTAGTTTGATGACAATTTTTTTGGTATGAGTGATATTATTTATTTAGGTAGGGATTTATTTTTAAATTTACCTTATGTTATAGGACCTAAGATAAAACTAATTAGCATTATCTAACTACATAATTATTGTTACTCTATAAATTTCAAGAATAAAAATGTACTATTAAAAGATCAGACAAATTGTGCACTTTATATACCAATATTCCTGATAATTTTACACAATTAACATACAGGGCCATATTATGTATAATTAACCATGTATTAGTGTTTTATAAGATTCTTTATGTGTTTGTAATATGATATTTTCATGTTTTAATGTCCATTCATTAACTAAGAAATCTAATAAAGGTCTAGTCAGTGTTAAAATAGAATATAAAATTTAAATTTTCCAATTTTTTTGATCTTTTCTAATTTGGTAAGAAACACAGGTCATGTTTAATTCCATTGGTGAAGTCACAATAACGTTTTCCTTATAGTTAGTTCACATAGATCATTTTGGTCCTATAAAAATTGAAAATATTACAAGAATACACATTAATATTTATTAGTTGATGATTATAATAGATATATTTGGATCTATATTATATTAAAAAAATTATAAGATCTGTCTATTTTTAATAGTTTAATTAATCATGTTAAATACAATAAAAAATTACATAGAAAATTTATAGAGAGATCAATATAGATAATTTGTAAACTCGTGTTTTGAAACTTATGTAGTGAAAAAAGAATAACTTCTTAATTTTTATTATCAATAACTCCACAACATAACAATCTAGTTGAATAAAGGAATCAAACCATTCAATAAATTACCAAAATAATATTATGTTATTAATTTTTAGATATGTATTTACGGGTGGAAACCATGACTATAACCTAGTATAATATAATTAATGTTTCATTTCATCAATTTTTTTAAAAAATCAATTATGAATTATGGAAAATAGGAAAACCTAAACTCAGTTACATCATATTTTTTGATAAATAGTGTTTAGTTTAAATAATAAAGAAAATAATTATAAATTTGATCAAAAATACAATGATGTATTATTTTATGGTTACTACATAACTTTTTCGGCATAAAAACATTTCAAAAAATAAAAAAATACTATTGAGAAAATCATACATGCCATATTTGATGAAACTGATCCTTATTCAGACATCAAGAATCTAAATGTTACACATCAAGATGTTTTTTTGAATCCCCTCTTGTTATGTTATATGATGAGGATAAAATATGTTGGATGTTTACATACCAGATGAATTAATAAAAAATAATTAATTATATAAGTTAGAAAACAAAGTATTTGATCCCAAAATAGGTATTGATAAAAATTTCTTTTTTACCTAGAAACTAGCTGATCTTAAGTAATCATATGTTTTATAACATCATTGGCAGTGCATAACAACCAATAAGAACTTGTTGTTCCATTCAAAATAATAATGAACATATTTCTTTCCTATCCTAATTTAAAATTAATATAGTAGTGGATAATTTAGGATATGAGAGTTGGATATTTATAATGCAAGAAGAAATTAGATATATTTTATTGTAATAAGGGATGGATACTGGTTGAGTGTGCACAAAATTTTCCATTTATATGAGAAAAAATTTTCTTTCAAAACAAATATGATTAAAATTGTATTATTCTTTAGAATAATGAAGAAAATATTTTAAGGGTCATAACATGGATATGAGACTAGATTATGATGTGGTATGAAATGTATAACCTGAAATCTACTTAAAAGCTTCACATATGACCATCGCATAGATGATCTACAATAGGGAAACTTTCGCACAACCAAAATCTATCATTATTTTTTCTTCATGGATCCTACATATACACAGTGTGAATCCACCTATTACGATGTGGAATAATCTCTAGTAAATAAATTGAATAATATATCATATCTACCTTTCAAAACAAATCCATGAACATAATTATTTATGATGAAAAAAAACTTGTATGCTCTGAGTATCCCCCAACATCTTCTCAGTCACACCTTTTTTTATCCACAATGCTTCTTAAATGTGACTCAATATATATCCATGTATGAAATATTCTATTAAACATGATCTATAATGTCCCCATCCTAGTTCTCCCTCATGTGATGAATATAGGTGGGTTGTGTGACTCAAGGAACTACTTATTATTTACTAGAGGTGTTTGACTAGAAGTGAGGGTATAAAGAACATTATGGGGAATCTATACCCTCTGGTATAGAGTTTTAATCACAAAAAAAATAATGTAAATAATAACCATGAAAATATAGAATAAAAATTTCAAAACAAAAAAATAGACATTATAATAACAAAATCAAATGAAATGTTGAAGGTATCTAAAATGCATGATTAATTTCATACAAATAAAAGACTAAAAGACTCGATGAAAGACTCTAAAACTGTGGTCCCAAACTACATATCAGTCCCATCTCCTAGATCCAAACCATACAAAAATCAATCCACCAATTCAGGGGCCCTTTCCATTTTCCATACCTATATCCATGAAATATTTTCAATTACCAAAAAACCGCTCGAACAAGGTTTGAGTAGAATTCATCTGTCCACCACCAATGATGTTTAAATAAGTTCAAACTGAGTATATAGTGAGTGTAATAGTGTGATAAAAAAGGTTATTATTTTAATAAATTTATAAAACTAAAAATCCCAATATACATATGGCTCCAGGATTGAACATTGGGTCCTCCAAACCTACTTCATCTCCAAACCAGATATATCTATTGAGAGGTGGATCCTCCTGCATCTGGAAATATTCTCCAGAACCACTGGTTTGTTATCTTGATTTAGGATGAATTTCCAATATCATTCCTCAAGTAACCAAACTAGGACTATACTTACAATAACTACTTAAAATATCTCATGGAATGCATCGCGAGTGGGAATGTAACCCTCTCACTAGGATTATACTTTCTAAAACAAATAATGTCTTCCCACGGAATGCTCTTCCAAGGGAAAAATAACCTTCTAAGTGGGCATAAGCATTCTAGAATAACTAATATATTCCGATGGAATATGCCACCAAGGGGAATGTAACCATCTCATATCAAATTATGGATTATCCTATATTGAAAAGAATTAATGATGGTATATATAAGGATACATTAAAACAAACCCATTGGACTTAAGTTAGTAGTCATCAAGTATATCTTGCTAGATGCATATCATAGACCACTGTTGTATTCTCTTATCTAGGAAGAATTATCGATAATATACATCAATCAGGTCAAACATGTATCATAAGATATATTTGTGCATGCCATTAAAATAAATAAGAGAATATAATAAAAAATTATATCACATAATAATAACATATGTGTGAGGTCCTTAGAGATTGGTTCCAATTTCTATAGTTGTATGCCAGAAGGAATGTCAACCAGCCACCTAACACTTCCCCCTTGATGGGATAGTCCATAAACACACATAACAAATCCCTTGAAGGATTGATCGTGTATACAAAGATTGAATTTTTTGATACACCCCATCAGGGGGATATATCATATGGATCAACCAAATTTCTCAATTCTATAAGACATAGGATTCATACATGCATTACATAGATATGGGATGACAAATCAAACATAACATAATGTCAAGAAAGAGTCATAAACATCAAAAATCCACAAAAAATTAAATGTAAAGAATAGTTCTCATGAGGCTACACATAATGACAACATGTGATCATACATAAATCATAGACTCATGAGGATGCACACATATTCCAAATAATCATTCCAAGAACCCATATAAACATGCGCTAAAGACAAGGACGATTTACCTTAGGTGCAATGACACTTCAGTGACATGGGTCACCATCCAAATCAAATTACACCACTCTATTACCTAGAACCATCCCCAATACACCATACTAGAGTTCTATGGTCAATTTTGAAGAGGAACCATACCCAAAAGGTATGGAAATATAACAAAAACTTGAGAAGATCTGCTAACTACAAAGGTATAGTTCCAAATGACATGAAGATTCCAAGACTCTAGTTCTGGGTGACGATTCTACAAAAAACAAACAATTATCTTGTTATACTTGGAAAATACCCTTTGATTTGGTCATTAAATTAAGAATCTAATGGGATTGACCAATCAAAACAAGATATAATTAATCTAGATCAATATATAACTCATCAGATTAGGAAATGTGGGATCAAACCCATGTCCATGCATTGAAGGGATGAGGAGGGAGATACGAGAACCCAAAAACATTGAAAGAGATATCCAAGTATGCTAGGGGTTGAGGGGGTAATGAGAGAGTAATAAAAATAGAGATGGATTGGGTTTTTAAAAACAAACATTACATAACGTGGTGGGAATACTAGGATAAGAGTAGCACTACAATCTTGGTGGTGTCTCATAAGTAGAAGAACTTGTGAGAAAGAATACCACTAGGAAGCTGGAAAAATCTCAGTAACTGGATAAGGGATCTATAATATATTTATAGATCTTACTAGCTCTACCAACTATCTGGTGGATACTCTGTAGCTTTTTAAGCTACAACATCATCTATCAGCTTGGCCCTTTAAGATTCCAACCCCTAGAACACCTTTAATATTCCCAAAAAAAAATCAAATATACTCAAAATGATATGAACAATCTTAAGTAATATATACATTAAGTATAGAGTTTCTCACATCATATGTTATTATACCCACTATGGTCTCTTAACAGACAAATGATTGTCTATTAAGGCCAACACATGCTCTTTCAGTGCACTTTTTCCCCTCTCACACAATGCTTGGTAAACTTCTAAGGAGGCCATCCATATTGAAACTAATCCACACTAAGCTCACTTATATGTGGAGTTATAATATTTTATGCACTTAAAATGAAAGGTGAACCTTGTTGAAATTGGCACTAACATTTAGTCTTTTATGGCTCACTTTTCAAGGGGTGTTACAGAAGTCCCATCTCATTTTTACCTTAGTGGGTCACATGGAAATCCAGATTCTTACTATCTAATGATCAACTATTAGTATATTTTATTTAATCCACCTTCCTAGAACCTTTGGCTTCTTTCAGGAACCCCTTAGATATGAGGGCATGATTCAACACCTCCAGAAGGATTAGCATAAGAAAGATATTTTACTATACTCATATATCATACATGATTTCATACTAAAAACACATATCCTTTTTCAACTCATACCCTTCCAGTATTAAGGAAAACCATTATAGATAAATAGCATGAGTGACACATTCCTTTACTAAAATTACTCCCTAGATGAGGTGTAGAAACTCCCCATTCCTATTAGCCCTCAGGGTAGCAGGATTGAAATAGTACATGAACCATTTTTATAAATCCTTCTAGGTTATCCACACATGTTTGTATACCTATACCAAGAAATCAACCTTCACATCATATATCCTCAAATAATATATGTCAAAGGATATACCCTCTTTTATTGGGGTGGCTCTAGAACATACAAAAATCATCAACTCTACCCAATGATAAGCTACCAGCAGAGCACCCTCTCTAAAGAAAAATGGAGGATACAGTAACCTAAACTCCTATGTATGATTAGTCATTATAGGAATGAAACATGGATCCTCTCTCTCTCCATTGAATATATAACTCAAATAAATATCTCTTGATGTTGAGAATTCCTTGCTAAACCACATGTTTTAATAGGATCTAGCCTAACCCCCCTGCATCATACTCATCACGACCCTCTTATGATCAATAGAAGGATTTCATGGAAAAACTTTTATATAGTTTCGAACACATGCATCAAAACACACTACTAAAACATTTTTTGATATCACTATATAACAGAATTGATAAATGTAATAACACCCTTTTAACCTCTATATCTCATTTTATGTGATTCTTGTAACTCGAGAACTCTCAATAAACCTGTCTACTCATATACAAGGTCATGAATGTATACATGTGAGGTACACAACATATATATAGTATCCTTGCAATCTCACCTTTACATTTTACCCTAACTAGTGACTTCACACTTAAGTCTTGGTTATATGAAATTTTAATTACAAGATATAGTGAAAATGGATTTTATGTTCTAATTTGTGTTTTATTTAATTGAAGCCTTATAATAATCAACATAAATAATAATTTTATAATTTTTTAGCCACCTTATGTATCAGTTAACTAAGATTCCACCATATATTTATATGGGAAAACACCATATAAATTTTTGATGGCATTTCATATAACTTACCCTATATTATTAATAAAGTAACCAGTCACTGGAAATCATTAAAATGATATATGAATTTCATGTTCAATGAATTATGCCTGAAATAATGCCTCTTTATAAGATAAAAAATATAATCAATAATGTATTCAAAATCCAATATGTCATTCTAGTAAAAATAATTCAATAGTAATAATGGAAACAAAAACCATTATCCCATCCCGGGAAATTTAGGCTTTCATAATACTTAAGTTAGTTTCTCTATGGAATGTATTTTGTACCAATTTATAACAATTATTTTTCTCTTATCTACATTACACAATTAGTCAAATAAAATAATGAACTTCGATATAACTTTGTATTGTTCATCATCCCAAAACCACTTATCGGTGTCTCAGATAGAGTAGGTACATGAAATCTGGCTTATAATCTTATACATCAGAGGATACCAACTAGAAGAAAGGGTATATGGGATTAAAATCACAAGATAATGAAATCATATCAAAATGAAATAATATTAAAAAAATATGAAATCATATATACCTTGATAAATTATTATAAAGACTTCACAGAAAATTCCAGTAAATGATCATAACCTATTCTATATCAAAATAGTTGATATATAATGTCATGCGGTCTTACTTCTAAATAAGATCATATTTCATAATATCTTAAAAATATATAATGGGAAAAAAATAGAAACATCACCAAAAATAGTCCCATTCCCTACCCTGATTCCAACTCCCATTCTACATCCTAACAGTCCTTCTTTAAGAACTAATCATAGTGTGATTTCACATGTCCTATCCTAAAACCATAAAGTCTTCTTGGGTACCAAACAATGAACCAATAATGTGTGAGTACGACTTAGTAGGATATAACCAACCACTTCTAAATCACATCTAGTCTGATTATATAGTGTATATTTATGTCTACAATAAAATAATGGATACAAAGTAAAAAATCATAAAGATCCTCAGGTTCCACGGTAATACCTCGAATCAATCATGCATTCCTTAGATAGTTCTAGATGTCTCTCATTAAAGTAACCCATAAGGAAATAAACAAATATAAGGGGAATATGCAAGGTATTAAAAAAAATATAATTTCAAATCATAGTAGAGTGTCCAAGGAATTCCAATCTAGTAGCCATCATCTAAATCCAAGGAACCTATCCAAGTCAATCCATGTTAATATTCATCAACTGAATCTAAGTAATGTGACCAAGCTATTACAAACCAATAGTCATAATATGAATCCAACAAGTATTTACAAGGCATTCCAAACTAATAGTTAACCCATTTATCACAACATTTAATTTAGAAATTCATTGGATTATATAATAATCATGTACCCAATATCCTAGAGTATTTCTTGAGAATACCCTAAAGAAACAAAAGGTCATTTACTTAAGTCCATGTAATCCCTAGTTTCATCTATAAATTCTAATTTAATTTAAAAGTCCCTGAAAAACCCATCAGATGAAAATTTCCTAATCAATACTCACCAATAAAAAATTGGTGGCTCATGGAGAAGTTAAATTTTAGGAAATAGTGTTAAAATATAATTATTTACATTATAGAAATATCATGGGGTAAGTTCACATGACCACAAATAGCACACATTATATGTAAAATGATAAATTGAGGGATATCATCAATACCACTTACTATATACTCATAGATGCTAACACTTCCAATAATGACAAAGAAATATGATCCCAAATGGTGGAAAATGATGAAGTTGAAGAACACCCCAAACTAGGAGAAAATATACATAAACATCATGAGATCTCTTTCTATAAAAACCATGAATGATCAAAGGAAGTTTGATATCCTTTCATTAATCTTTCAATTTAAATGAACTGTGATCGATTCTACCATGAATTGAGTGATATAAAGCACCAGAGGTGTTAGAGGAATGATATATATCCTTGAGAACATTCAATGTCACCAGAAAAAGTAGTTCAAGGGGGTTAAAAGAACCCAATTTGAGTGGGAAATATTAGAATATCACACTTTTAATAGGATTCACCATGCCTCTCAATGGACACCTCCCTAGTGTGAAAATCAATTCAGTACTTGTCAAAATTACTAAGGAACACCATCCTCCACATGGTTTTCTATACCCAATGTAAAATTCTTGATGATACACCCTTTTCTGTTATATCACCTTCCCTATTTCTCATATTTGGAAATCTTGGACAAAACAACCAATAGATGGGTACCGTAGAGCATCTACTCCACATTTCACTCCTCGGTCCCCTATCACACATGCCTCCCCCATGCCTCTATAAACACCTAGTATGAGAGTTTTGGGTCACCTCTATTGCACTTGTGAACCTCCTAAGAACTAATATCAACAAAAAACTTGGTATGGGAATTTTGATCATCATAACCTTACCCAAATGGTATGGTCATAACCATAAATGACCGTAATGAGGTGGAACCATAGTGAAGGAATCCCTATTTATTTCACACATGTTCCATCCCATGGAACCATGATAATATGCATAGTGAGGAGTTTACAATGGTTATCTAAAACCACCCATTCAAGGATACAACATCATAAGGGAAGCCTTACAGAGATTCTATGTGATTCATGCTCCTCTCAAGACTCCAGAAACACTTCTTAATCCACTTATGACTCCAGAAACACCTCAATAATCACATTATTTTCCCAAAACATACACCAAGAGAAGTAAACTGAATAAAAAACATGGATTGGAATAAAATTAAATGGCTTCATAACTTAATATAAGTTAATTTTTTTACAATAAAGTATTATATAAAAACATTGTCTGATTCCAATGATTGGAAATTTAAATGATTTTAAATTATAATGTTATTTTCTTTAAAGGATCCCATTTTTTATAATTGGTATAAAAGGAGGATTGATCAATAAATGGAATGATTGTTGAGGAATATAGGTTCATACTAACAGGTTCTAAAATTCCAATAAGTCAACGTGGAGTTATCGAAATATAGAAATATTTTAATGTTGATGAGGAAGATCAATGATTTTATAAATATTTTTAGTAGACATTTTGGAAATTGTAGTATTGAATGTTTTTTTGCATAAAAATTTGAGAATGTTTTTATTCTAAATATTCTAATGGATTCGTAAGAAATCATTCATTTCGTGGTTATTCATCCTAAAATGAATGGATCAATCAAGTATATTTCTGACTAGAGTGATATAATACATCTATATTTCATGATAATAATATCCATAGATATATATTTGTTAAAGGAAGACACCTTCTGAACAATTGTATGTGTTCAGTAAATGATGAAGCCTTTTCATGTTTTAGTCAATTAATTGTATTGGTGATAAAAATTTGTGTCTTGGACTCATCGACAACCATATATGGACATAGTTAACCACATTGGCTATAGAATTTATAAAAATATTTAGTGCCATATAATACATTATATTTTTTATGGCTTTTTTTAGATTCAAATATTGATGGGGTTTAGAAATTAACAAGGTATAAATGATAATTTCAAGAAGGAAATAATAAAAGAGTTATATTGATCCAACCAACCATTTATCAGTGTTATATAATATTAATAGGTACTTGACTAATAATCTCTTTTTAAATTATTTATTACATTTTTTTCTTATAAAAATATGTAATTATGATTTATTTACTATATTATTAATAATATATTACTCATTGTATTACATCAAACACATTTCAAGAGTTGTTTCTATATCAATGTATGAGTTCCACGTTATACCATTTCAATTACTTTTTGATACTATTTTCATGTAATTTATGACCACATATACATTTTATTTTGATCCTTTAGATTTATTATAGATTATAGAATACACATTATTTTCTATATTTCCTTTTACATAATTTGTTATCATACCAAAGTAGTGGTTCCCAATTCTAACATTACATTTCTAATTTTAGATTATATAGTTATGTTTTTTTATTTTATTTCATATTATTCCATGATTGTATATTAGTATTATTTTCATGGATTTTTTATATTATGGATGTGTTATTACCCATTACCCATCGCTAAACAATTTTAATAGGCCCTTGTAATGTATATATAAGTGTTTCAAATTCCATCCACTTCATTTCTTATTTATAATTAATTTCTTATAAAAAATCTAAACATCATTTTCATATAATTTCATTACTATATTTATAACTATTTTACATTAAATTATTATATAATTAAGTATATATTACTTATTCCCTCTCAATTTTCCATTCTCATAATGCATTTGGGTTTTAAGGTAGTGATTCTCAATAAACTTGTAACATCCATGACTTTAAATTAATACAATTTTAACAATTTACGTCACTAATATTATTTATTTAAAGTTAAATTTTAGTTAGTTTCATATGATGATACAAACATAAAATATACATTCATAATTATTAAACTATAAGGAGTATTATATGTTTACGAAATTATAATAAATTTGTTTTCACTTATTCAAAAATATGAAATTGTGAATTATATGGATTTTATTAATGAATCTATTTTTATTTTTATATTGAATAATGGTAAATATATAATTGTGATTCATTTATCATAATGGTCTATTTTAATTTATAATTAAAATGGATTCATAAAATAAATATGATAGAATACATAATTATTTCTAGAAATTTATTTTTATTTGATAAACTTATTATAGTTATCTAGATTTATCTATTAATATCATCATTTTAATAGAAATTATTTAATTATATTTTGATATTTAAAATAGTATTATAAATTTTTTAAAATTGATATTATTGTGGCATACAACCATATAAAATAACTAAATAATCTTTACTAACTTTACACATCCTATGTTCATAATTTGAATCTAATAAATTGATAAACAATATTTTCAAATCATTATATTATTTAAATAGTAATTTTAATTATAGAGAATAGTTAATTTAATATTTGAATCATTTTTTCATATATAATTTTTTTTTATTTAGAACTCTAAAAACTCTTATTTAGATTGTTATGTAACGGGTTTCAAACTAATATAATATTAATATTTATTCACTATATTCAATAGAAAATATCATTTCTAATATATATATATATATATAGTATTATTATCCTAAATATAAATTATATTTAGATATGGTAGTTTTGATAAAACTAAAATGGTCGTTGACAATAAATTATGAAATCAATATATCTAGTTCATTGTAAAAAATGTATCTTACTATTTTTTTATTAAAATATATGATTTTACAAAATATAGGATTAAATTTTAAAAATAAATTTCATTTTTAGAATCATCTTTTCAAAATGATCACAGGCTCATTTTTTCATATATTTCATTAAAATAAGATTTTGTGGTGAATAGTAGAAGATTAATATTTTAGTATAATGTATATTTTATGACATTATCATGATATAAATATTTTTTCAAGAAAATATAACAAATTTTTCATGATATATAATCTATTAATTAGGTTTAACAATCCATTAAAATAAAATATACAAAATTATCCAATGTATAAATAAATTTTCAATATAGATGTTATATTATATATATGTATATATATAACTATATTTGATTCATTATATAGTATATATATTATTTACAAGGTATCATTCTATTTTTGATGTCATAAAATTTCAAATAGACCTATACATGTTAATAATATAATAATAAATTTCATATTAATAAACATTATTCATTGTATTGGTCCTAAATAATAAAATAGTCAATATATTATTAAATGTTACTCCACTAAATTCATTATCAAATGCCCTCCCTCATCACATACTAAACTCTTTATTTATCTATATATATATTACGGTATCCTTCTCTAAACACCCCATGAAACATTCCTAAGGTCTTACTCTAGAAAAAAGACACTTCTTTGAAGGATATAGACTAAATCTAATAGAGGAGATTGAAACAACATAGTAAGGGATTCAATGAATCTCATTCAATTCTTATACTAGGTTATTTTTACCAGAAACACTTCCACTCTTATTAGTATATAATGACTAAATATCCATTTTAAACGTGGTTATTTATAATTGTTAACCCTCAAAAGCAGAGGATATTACTAATAAAGTTTTCTTTCTATGAGAGAATGTTACCCCTAGAAATGAACTTTAAATATTATTTTGAATGATAATGATGGAGTCAAAAAGGTTATTCCAAAGGATACATCCCTTCATATTTTGATCATCATAGTAAACCACAGATGTTTAATTCTTTCTGCTAAAAACTAATTCCCGAATATATGGTCAAAATAAATAATCTTATGTGAGTTTCTCTTGCTTTCACTTCATAGTCTCATTATTTTTTTAGGATTAATTTATAAATAATTAAATGGATTATCTATCATTTATAATTGAACCAATGATGTCTACCATCCCATGAATCATCCCATGTTAAGATATTGATTATTTTTTATATTCTTCTAATATAAAATGTAGGAACCTGATGACTGATAGGATATGAATATGAATGACATAAAGTACACTATTTAATAGGGTGATCTCATCTCCAATATAGAGGAATATACTCATCTAGTTGGTAATTGTTTATATGATTCTGAAGAGGATACCTTTTAAAGTCTAGGATAAAAACTATTTTATTCAACAATAGAGAACTTAAGTATTCAATATGTATTTGTCTTCTGTAAATACATATCCTATCTTTTATGGATTTACCATTAGGTATTGGTCATTTTTTTAAATATACACACTTATCTTACTGATTGTAATTCATTGACCACTCCTACTACTATACTCAAAAAGAATATCTCTGAAACAATGCATTGAATTTATTCTTCCATTGATGAAGAAGAACATATCATTTGTAATGAATAAGTGGAAGATTCCAATAAACCCATATCATCCATTGAAAGGATGCATCCCTAAATTTGGAATTTTATAGATCATGTTTCTACTAAGAATATCTTGAGTCATGATATATATTCTTAGAGTGAGAGGATCTCCTTGGATAAGACCTCAGAATAACTTGAAAAATCAAAACCTCCACCCCAAAAGAGAGATAAAAAACTAGGGTTAAGAAAGCCAACAAAAAATAAGGTTGTGGGCCCATTTTGAATTCCACGCTACCTAAGAACTTTTAGGGTAAATTTTAATTTCATTTTATCATAGTATTTCTCCATGATAATAATTTACATATAATTTTATCCAAACACTTTTCTATCAATGTCTGCTAACATTTCTTGAGTAAGAAAAATTTCCCCTAGATACTCCTACCGTGGTAAACCCATGACGTTCATATAATATTTGAATTGGTATGAGATTTGATATTATATTTTTTAGGATCATTTCAATATCCTTTTAGTCGAAATTAAATACTCTTATTAGTAAAAATTCACCCAATATTTTAGGATGGTTCACCTTGGGAATCAGAATAAGAACTGTGGAAGTGGTAACATGGGGAAGATTACTTCCCTTGAAATAATTTTGAACTTACCAAATTAGTTATTGCTTGATGAAATTCCAAGATTAAATATTTAAGGACCCAAGGGATCTATTAGGTCCTAGTGAGCTATCTAGATCAGGTCTTTTAATAGAAATAAATATTTCTTCCTCATTCAGGTTTTCTTTAAAGGAATAATTAATGCAGTCCTCCAATGTGAGGGGAATTTTATCAAATAAATGATTATCTTCTTCATTTATTGGGTATACATCACTTGATATAGGAATAGAGTTGGCTAAAAGTTCCTTTAAGTGGGAGACTCTCAAGTCAACATAGATTCATTTTCGACGAAAAATGTGTCTTCTTCAAGTTGTATGATTGGCCTTACAAAGAACTTCTTTTCATCTATGCATGCATTGAAATATATTGTGTCATAATCTCATTTCTGTAATCTGTAATTGTTTAATGTGTCATCATTTATAGGACAAAAGTAATAAAATACATTCATATCATTGATTCTAAATTTTTCCATTATGTTGTCTATTTTCACCCATAATATCTTCCAATGACAGTTCAGGATATGGTTGTCAATTTCTCCATTCTAAAACGGTTTTTTGTTAGTGTACACAATTTATTCTAGAATTAAACCCATCCCTAGCCTTGGGATATATCATTCCAAAAGTTTCATTAATTTTTAATCCTTTATCCATCCACTGAATAAGAGGAAGTTATGAATAGGTGATAGAGAAATATGGATATGGAGAATCACAAGAGAATGATCAGATAAGGACTAATCCAGGTGGGAGACAGTCATGTGTGAGACATTTGTTACTATATGCATGTTATCCAAGAATATGTTAACCCAAATATATATTCTTCTACCTCATCTCTTTTTTTACACCACATAAAATGGTCACCATAGATCCTTAAATTCATTATATTACTAAAGTGAAGAATACTCATAAATATTCCATATACGTGGTCAAGTAAACACCCTTTTTTAGATTTATCGGTTGCAAAAATGTTGGGATTCATAGTGAAAAAGGGATCAAAATGAAGAAAATATAGAAACAAAAGAAAAATAATAATATAAACACAAACACAATGATTTACATGGTTTGATAAAAATCCCTATATCCATAGAGAGGCAGAATCACATCACTATAAATCATTATCACAACTATAGTGAGGTTTTAGGGTTTCACAAACTCCAAAACCCTAGATCAAATGAGTTTATAAAGATGTTTAAGCACTATGAAACCAACCACAAAGTAAGTCCATTATGCTAAAATTAATGGTGGATAGAATTCTTCACTACTACAATGTTTTGGCCACCCAAGTCCATGATATTATAGTGGCTGGTGGGTAAATGTCCATAGAGACAAAGTATTGTAATCCCTAAAGTTCAATATTCTCTTTTAGGATGATTAGGCATCATGTGGAATATTTGTTGGATTTATATAGCATAATCCATTTGGGTGATTTTGAGCCAAATTCTAGAGGCCTATACTACACACCAGGCCACAACTCACTACTATAAATTAAAGATATAACTACACTTAGAGAGCCACAGTTTAAAAAACCATGTCTACATCCTATGATACCACCATATTTATTAAAACATAGTGGTTTTGGCCACATAAATTCCTCTCTTTCTAGATGAATCTCCCTCAAAACCATTTTCATCTTCCTCACAACATTTTTTCAATAGTATCTTGACTAAAGACTTCTCTCTCATTCATCCTTGTCAGCATCAGTTCCACTATCCCTCATTGTGGTTCCTTCATTCGTAGTGAAACTTCTCCATTTGTGTTATCTCCATTCGTGGTTCCTCCATCCCTCGCCCGCGTCTCCATTCAATGCATCGGTTGAAGCCTTCATCCCCTATATTCAAGAATTACTCCTCCATTCAGGCATTCTTCCCCTATTCAGGCATTCCTCCTCCATTCGTGTGTTCCTCTCCTCCATTTGGGTGTTCCTCCTCCATTCATTGCATCATTTCTTAGGGCATTACTCCTCCATTTAGTGCGTTGGAAAAACTATTTTAATACATTCAATTTTGTGGCTCTTGTTTGAATTATTCCTTTTATTTTGAGTATTTTTAACCTATTTTGTGGTCCCCTTATATTTGTAGGAGGATTTTGCAGTATTCATTCTGATTCAAGAGTTTTCAATTATAGGAGGAGTTCACTAGAATAGATTTTGTTTATTTCCAACTATTTTGAGGCTCCTCTTTGTTGACTGGTATTATATAAACTATCATTCACTATCATTTCATGGTTCATCTTTCAATCTAATTCTAATAATTAATCTAGTGTTTTGATATTCATGATTTAATCTGTTTACTATTCTATTATCTATTTACTATTCGAGCCTTTTTCTGTTTCTATTTACTATTCTAGAATTATTAATCTGTTTCTAAGTGTTTTGTGTAATAGACATTGTATTAATGAATTTTACACAATTTAGAAGTTTTATATGAACACACATCACTTATGTTACCACAACCATTGAAAACATCATATATTTCTTTAAGCTTTCCAAATCGTGTTGATGTAGATAGATTCTTTTCAAACTATAGATGTTTCTTTTTCTCTAGACTGTCCCCCTTGAAATTTTTTTCCTTCATTCTTTAAGTATGGATGGATTTTACTAAAAATCCATTGAAACATTCCCAATCCTATTACACTACCATAATTTTCTAGTAAACATAAATCTTCTATTCTTTATAAAATGTTGTTTAGAATTTCTAGATTTTAGAGTAAGTTGTTTTTGGGATTCTTTTATCACTAGTTCGGTTGTTCTTACAGAACAGGCTTCCACACTCATTCCTACATGAGGTAAATATTTTATTAATTTTGAATCACCCATACAATTTTAGATTTTATTTTCAAACCTTAACTTTATAATTGAATAGATTTATAAAAAACATTACATTAAGTCTACTTGAGAATTACAATTAAATGACACAATAATCTTATTTAAATATAATGGAGGCCTTTCAACAGCAGTGTCCTCAGTATAACAATTTATGGTAGTATATTCTTTCAATTTATACTATGAAAACTCAATATGTTTCATTTATAGATTGGACATTTTTTAAAATTCTACAAACTTCATATTTGGAGAATTATTTAGGTCTTTAATTAATTACAATTTAATTTCATAGTCTTTTATCATTCCTCCAACTTATTCATCAGGAGTTTTTTTATCCTCTCATTTATAAAAGTGTCATGATCCTTGATTCTTTTGGCCTTGAAATCAATTTGAGAATTCTAGGTGGAAATATCTGCTTCAAATTCATCAAATTTATTTTCAAATTCTTCAGTGAGATCATACTTTTCATGAATGGTTTTGAGCTACTCTTATTCATATTTGGAGTATATTTCTTTAAGATTCTAGTTCATATCTTCTTTTAAATTAACTATTTTTAGAGGTATTTGTATAATTTAGAGTTATTTATCATAAATATTTTTCTAAGTTATTATCCTCGTCTTCAAACTCAGTGATCTCTTCCTACTGAATTTATAAAAGTTCACAAATAAAATCAACAATTTCTTTGAGAAATCAATACAGTATATCTTTTAATTTATCAAAAGATATATCTTGTTAATCATAAAATGTATAATCACTCCCAATTATTCATGGATTTTATTTAGGATAGTTAGAGAAATAATCTTCACATACCTCATTTCCACATGGATCCCTTTAATCAATAGAGGTAGTAGGACTGTCAAACACCTTGGTAGTTATCCCAACCACTCTTTCTACCCCTTCAATGATAGGTATAACTTCTTTAGTATCCTATAATATATAAACTGATATTTATTAATATTTTTTCACAAGGGATAACTTCTTCATCATTTTTTTACTTTTTTACTCATGTTTAGATTAGGCTTGGTAGAAATGGAATTCAAATCTAAGATAGATAAATATTTACTAAAATTTAACTTCATTATAGAATAGGAATAAAAAATTCCATTATTTAACATATTATAACATCAAATATAGATAATCAAATCTGAGGTTAATTTGTCTCTAATACCAACTAAAGGGGACTATTTGGGATATGAACCACATTTAGTGAGGGTTGAATTAAATTTGGTGAATTTTAATTACCTTTTTTGTCCTTTAAATTTTTTATCCATTTTATTTTTACCTTTATCACTATTAGGTGAGTGGTTCATTTATTCTCTCTTTCATCCATTATTTCTTATATAAAAATAAAAAACAAAAAAACATGTGGTATATTATTCTATAAGGTTCAAATATCGTTATGATAATTCTAATCCTTAGTGTGATCTGTTAACACCTAAGGACACAAAATCCATTAGTAAATACCCCAATGCTTTAAACTATAGTCTCTTAACAGTATAGAGTCAGTATACTACACAATTATTTGGTGATTTCCACACTCAGGTACATCTCATACCATTACTAAAAATATAGGGGTAACAATAAGACATTGTAATTCCAATTTAGAATACTTCCTTATTGTTCATGTACTACTCCATTCTTCCTCTTCTTCAATTACACAATAGCCCGTAACTAATTTTATTTTTATACATATAACTATTTAAAAACTCTTCTTCTTCATAGTATGAAACTAATATTCTATATCTTCTTTATGATATTCCTTCATTTATAAACTGAAATACACATAAATATTCATCTCTCCCGTTATTTCATGTGTGAACTAGGGGAACAATTATCTTCTTCTTATAAAACTCACAAACTACTTGGTTTCTTCTTCTTTTAACTATTCCCACATTTTTATATTATTTTCTTCAACACAAAGATCACAATATCATCTTATTATTTTTAACATTGACACATAGTTGTTCTTTAGAATGGAAACTATTTTGGGTCTTATAAATCTTTTAAATAAGGTATATAAATTATTCACTATTGAATAATATTGTCAAGCCTTCCACTTGCGTATATTTAGAACCGTTTGAATATATATCATATATAATAGCACAATTTTCTTCTGTTTTAGAATTCACTAAACCACATGAATAATTTTTTTTTTCAAATCTCTCTAAATTAATTGATATTGAATTTCCAACTCTATATCTTTATAACCATTTGTTTTGGATCTTATCATTATTTTACATAGTTCATATAAATTATTCTATCTTGACTAATTGTTTTAAACTTTAACATGTATCTATTTTGAACTGCATGAATATATATCAAGTATAACAACACTAATTTCTTCTCTTTCAGCATTCACTAAACCACATGAATATTTTCGATTCAAATATCCCTGGATTACTATATCTTTAATTTCCCACTCTATATATCTATAACCATCTAATAACTATGTGTAATAATATCATGTGGACATGCGAAAATAATGTGATCTTCATCCTTTATCAATTCCTGATGCATGCCTTAAAATCATTACACATGGATGAATACACGCATAATACTATGACACAATCAAGTATTATTCCTTCTTTAATATTGAAATTATTCCTATTTTATCTCCTAAATATTTTTAAAGTATTCAATATTGCATATAAATATTCACGAATGAAATAACTTTGGTTATGGAAGGGATGGGTGAGTGAGGGTGAATGGGGGGTTCAAGGGAATTTGGGTGAGAAAAGTGGGGGCAGTGGGGGTGAAGGGGGGGATCAAAGGAGTTGGGGTGGGGATGAAGGGGGGTCAAATGAGTTGGGGTGAAGGGTGGGGTGAAATGTGCATGTGGGGGTAGTGTACAGGTGGGGGTAGAGGGGGAAGGTTGGGGAGGGTGGGGGGATGGGGGGAGCGTGCAAGTGGGGGGGGAGGCTGCAGGTTGGGTAGAGTTGGGGGAATGTGTGGGGGGGGAGGGGGGAAATGGTGGTGAGGGAGGGGGTGAGGGAGGGGTGTGTAGGTGGGGAGGGTAGGTGGCGGTGGGGTGTGGGGAGAAAGTGTGGGTGGGCAGGGGGGTAGGTGGGGTGGGGGAGTATGCAGGGGCAGTGGGGGTGAAAGGAGGTCGTTAGAGGGAGTTGGGGTGAAGGGTGGGGGGAATATTGGTGAAAGTGGGGGGGGGAGTTTGGGTGAAGGGTGGGGACATTGGGGTGAAGGGGGATAGGGGGAAGGGGTGAAGGGGGCAGGGGCTGAGGGTGAAGGGGGATGGGGGTTAAGGGGGCTGGGGGTCTGGGGGTGAAGGGGGTTGGGGGAAGGGGTTGATGGGGGCTACGGGGGCTGTGTGAAGGGGTCGATATCTCTATGAATTTATTGGGTAAATATTTTCTTAGTTTCTACCTGTCTATCCTAGCTCCATGAATTTCATTAAAGAACATACTACAACTGAATTTATTTGCTCTCATTCTCCAACTTCCACACATCTACCTCCATAGTTTATGAAATTACACCAATACTTACAAAAACTCTATAAGTTTTATGAGATTCCCATAGGTAGTCCAGAAATTTTTAGGACATAGCCAACTGTTATCTTCAGAAAAAAATAGATATATATATTTAATAATACATATAACTTATTAAATTCACCTCAACCCATATCCAAACAATCCAACCCAACTTATCTCCTCTCTTGTGATTGAAACCAGCCTCTCGTGATCAAACCCCTTTGACCTTCCCCTTTCCCGACCTCTTTCATTATCGAACCCCTTCCCCTTTCCCTTCTTCTTTCATGATTGCCCCCCCCCCCCATTCCCAGTTCCTTCCCCTCCTCCTACCCAACCACACCCTCCCCCTTACCCAGATTCCCCCTCACCCTCCCCCCTTTCCCAGCCCCTCCCCCTCCCCTCCTCCCCCTGCCCAGCCCCTCCCCCTCACGTCACACCAACCCCACTCTTATACATGTATTAAAACCCAATATTCATAGAAACCCCATCCTTAATATATAAATCCCATTTTATACTCTAATTACATCATTCTTATATGATGCATTTCACACTAATCTAACATTTTACCACTGTATAATTATATAAGAATGATACCCTTTGTACATATTTTTATATTTTCATTAGGATATAAAATTTTACCTCCACTTGTATCTCTGGTATTTTAGTATATAGTGTATTTTAGTATCTTATTTTTAGATAATTTAAATCACTGATGATTATGATTTATTCATTTAGAATATTTACCAATATCTAAAAATCTATGAACTTGCTAGCAACCCAAGAATGGCCTATCATGGTGTCATAATTGATAGTAAGATATTGCATTATGTATTCTCTTAACATGACATAAATATTAATTAGTGGATATGGTTATAGTTCTTATATGATTATGATTTAGAGATATCATATACTTCATTAAATGATAATGCTATAGTTGATTCATTAAGAATAAACATTTACTTATGTTTCTCAAGAATCTTGTAAGGAATAAAATCCTATGAATGACTCCATATAATAATTTTCTTAAGCATGAATGAGTTTCAATGTTGTTATATAAAATAATTAATTTTACTAACTATTTTTTATTCATATAATAATGGATATAATCTGGTTGTATAATGTTGATCGGATCACTGATGAGTTTTAGAAGGGTTTTGAATATTTTTTGGATTTTTCATTCAACAATGGTTCAGAGGATGGACCTATTCGATGAACGTATTTTGATTGTATTGGAAGACCATTGTTAACACATTATGTATTTAGTAATATGGGAAAACAGTTTTCATTTAATGATCATAATTATGACTTCGAGCATGTTAGATTTTTTTTATAAGGCACAGATACCCCAGAATATCGATCATGTGAAAAAATGAAAAAATTATAATTTTTTATGCACCTGTATCATGGGAAAAAAATTTATGGATTTAGTAATACTATGATTGACTATAAACTTACACTTTTTGAAGTAATATCTACCAAATGTTGCATGTATTCCAGAAAATGATTATATGGAATCAAATATGGTTGAAAATTTTGGATTTTCAAGTACTAAAATCCACACATTCTATAAATATTGTTGTCTATTCTGGAAGGACAATGTCGAGTAAAATGAGTGAAAAAAATGTGGTACACCGATATGGAAGACTAATAAAGATGGAACTCAATCCCATGTACCAGAGAAAGTGATGTGGCACTTTCCATTGATTACCAGACTTGAGAAAATTTTTATGTCAGAACAAATAGCTAAGAATATGAGATTGCATCAAGATGAAAGAAACAAGGATAATGATTATATAGTTCATCATGTTTACGGGTTAACATGGGAAAAATTTGAAATGTTACATCCTAATTTTTTAACTGACTCTTGGAATGTTAGATTGTGATTTCCATGTGATGGGTTCAAACCATTTAAGAAGATGCATACTGCACATAGTACATGTCCTGTTTTCCTTCATATTTATAATTTTTTGTCATGGATGTGTTTGAAAAATCAAGTCACTATCATGAGTGTATTTATTTTTAGACCCAATTATCCTAGAAATGAAATCTATATATATTTTCCACTATTAACAGTTGATTTGAAGGAGTTGTGGACCGTTGGGGTGCAGACATATGATGCTTTTATATAGGACAAATGTATGTGTCGTGCAACAATATTACAGACAATAAATGATTTCCATGCAAATGAAATGATTTCTGGTTGTGGTAAAAAGGGGAGATTATCTTTCCTTATATGAATTAAAAATACATTTTCTAAAAGATTAAAGTTTTGATGAGCTTTCATTTTCATAGGTCATTTATGATTTTTACAATGGATCATCCATACTAAAAAAATCGAAGACAAATTGATAATTCCATAGAGACAGATGAAATACTTCAACTAATGTCAAAGGGTGATATCCTTAAAGAACATGACCGTTTGAATTTTGTTCTTGGAAAGGGTTTGTTAAATTTCAACAAGCAGAATAATGTTCCTTTGAATTCCAACAATAATTGGAGAAATAAAAGTATATTCTATGTGTTTCTGTATTGGTCATCAAATTTTTTGCATCACTTCTTGGATGTAATGAATATTGAGAAAATTTTGTATGAAACTTGTAGGGGGAGGGGGATAGGAGGGGAAGGGGGAGGGGAAACTAGCATGGGGGAACTAGTTGGATACATGACAAGTTGGTGGGAGGGGAAAATGGAAGGGACATGAGGACTTGGGGGGGAATGGGTGGGGGGTTGGGGTTAAAGGGTGAGGGATTTGGATTAAATTTAAAAAAATGTCATATAATTGATATTCATTTCTATAATAACACAATCATGACTCATTTACATTTTTTTAATTTATTCTTTATGTACTGGGGGTTGGGTACAAGCACATATAAAGAAGTAAAATAATACTTCAGTGAGCTCCAAATTCACAAGAAGGAATTTTTGTGTGTTGATGATGAAGATGGAAATGCAATTGATCTTTAATTCATAAAGAAAAATATTGAAGCTATAAATAATCAAAATCGATAGTTTGAGGGTCAGAATTGACTTTGACAAGTTATTTCTAGGGTATTATGTGTCTTACCTTATTATATTATCTGTTTCTGTAGGCTGGAACTTACCTTGACCAAAATAATAATCTTATCAAGTATAGTGAATTTGTGAACAAAGAGTTGATACTGTTTTCAATGGAAGACCTTTAATGGTTAATTCCATAAATGGTCGAAGTAAATAATATTGGAAATTGGAGATTCTCTTCTTCTCTTTCAAGATGAATTTTGTAAAGGAGGTGAAGGTTGCCCAATTCTCTGGTTATGTATCAGAACACTCAGCTTATCACCAAGGGTAGACCAACCTTGCTGGCACACCAGAGCAATGTATGCTCAACCTCAAATCCAATTTTTCATTTTTCAATGATGATTTTTAGGTATTTATGCTTATGTTTTCCTTATAGTTGTTGAATACTTCTTTCACCTATGACTCAAATTCTATGAGAAGAGAAAAGTAAGATCAGATCTTCTGAAGTACGGTTTATATATAATATATATATTTTACTAAAATATCTTATTGTTACTGTTATGTAGAGAGTGCTCTTGAAAAAAATTTAACTGGATCTATTCAAATTGGATAACAAGGATTAGTTTATTCTTGGGGTGTTGAATGATTAGATCATTGTTAGCAACAGGAAGAGTGAAGAAAATGGGTAACTAAATAGTGAATCATATTTGTATGTCCTACATTTTCTTATTTCATTATAGTTTTGTTTTGTGTGTTGATGTTTTTTTCATGTTTATCATGAAGAATATATGGGATTGCAACTTATTATATGTTGGTCACATGTGGAAGCTCTTCACTGATTGAAGGAGTGGGTGGATAATAAGATTTATAGATATAAAAGGAAAATTTTATCTAAGGTGGAGAAGTTTAGCATCCACCCAATCCAACTTCAAAATTCCACTTGGTATAGGGAGAAGGAAAGAGATAGAATGTAGGGATAACTACCCTGATATTTGTAGGAAAATGTGGTCAAGCCCTCATTTTATTAATTAATTAAACATATTAATAGAAATTTAAAAAAACATTATGGAAATTACATTGTTGTGTGGATCATAGGGTTCATGACACAATGCCTCTGCAAAACCCACATTATAATGGGTCCCTTTGAGTCAAGTCCGGACACATATCCCCTAGTGCTAACCCAGGAACCTAACTCTACTACCTAGGACAATGTTACGACAAGATCCTTCCATTCACAGTGCAACCACCCTATGTGGCTAGGGAATTATAGAGAAACACTATGGTTCATGGTGTGATCCACCATTAGATCAACAATGTAACCTTACTTTAAAATAATATATTCTTATGAGAGAAATCACAATGTTGCAAGTTCATTGGCTGTAGAATTGTCATTTTCCATCCTTAAAAATATATTATTATGAAGCTATACATCATGTCATAGTTCCCTTGGTTTTGGTGTTACCATTGAATTCCTATTTAATTTTAGCCTTAATCCCTATAAAAATTCTTAAAACTCGACTATTAGTCTCTGCTAACACCTCTACAACTTCATAATGGATAAAATACACCTATAAAACATAAAAAGGTTAAAATACACATGGTTAGTTTAATATTAGGCTTAAATTACCTCACTTGAGTACCTGGGCCATTATAACCTCCCCACCATATGATAGCTTTCTCCCGAGTTGTCTCTAGTTATGACACTAACCATCCTCAACTGAAACCTGAGTGTATTCTACACAACACTCCCAAAATATTGAGATAAGGATGAACACATATATCTATCATTAGTCACCTTGAAAAATAGATATAAAAATCCTAATTCTGACCACAAGAACTCCCAACTAAAAGAGTCATCTATTTGACTACAACACCACTAACTACCTGGCACACCAATGGTATCATACCTAAGTTATTTCCACCGTTGCATGAAGCCTATTTCTATTTCATGTTTTATTTTATTTTGTTATGCTATTTTTTCCCTAAATTTTCCTTTTTGGTGTGATAGTTTTTTTTCAAAACCATACATTATTTAATTTTTTAGAACCACGCACTATTTCATTTTATCCATTTTATGTAATCATAAAACAGGTAAAATTTTCTTGATGAGTCATTATGGATAACCTTATAGTTTTGAATTTCTGGATACTGAAGATGTTTGTGTAATGGGATGAATGATGAGCTTCAATATAGATTTATAGATTGGTAACTGCATGCTCAATAATGATCTTCCATTATAATGTGCTATTGAGATTCTATAACATAAGATTTTCAATGCATTTATAAAGATAGAGACACTGATAACTGATCTGGAGTCCCTTTCTATGTGAGTTTTTATCTAATCCGGTGATCTATTTAACGGAACTTCACCTGAATATGAAGTTTTTTGAGAGTGGTGCATGATACATTCTCTAAGGTGATGTTATATATGGGCCATCAGTCTGCCAGTCCGGGAATAATGCATACCTTGTTAATATTCAAGAATCAAAGGTAAATATTATATTCAATTTTTTTTGATTCCATGCTAGTTATGAAGAAATAAAAAATCTTCTATTTGTAGTTCTTGGTGCATTATGATATTCTTTACTTTATCCTGTCTCCCCATGTTAAAAATTGGTATACTTCTTTGGTTCTGATACATGATGCTCTTGATCAATAAAAATTTTTGAGCATTGGTTTTATAAAACGAATATTCATGCAATCCTTCTTATTAAAAATATTGGTTTGTTTTTTATAACATGATGTCTCAGTGGGGTGAACACAATCCATGTTAATTGGGGGGACTGGTAGGGGGAGGGGGTTCCAGGGGTGGGGGTATAAGGGGTAGGGCATTGGGGTATGGGGCAGGGTCAGGGGGGACTGCCAGGGGTAGGGGGGACTGGCAGGGGGAGGGGGACTAGAAGGGGGAGGGGGTGCAAGGGGTGGAAGTACTAGCAGGGGTGGGGTGAAAGGGGGAGGGAAATGAGGGGGGGGGGGGTACTGGCAGTGGGGGTGGGGAACTAGGGGAACTAAATTTTTTGATACCATATAAATGGGGGAACTGGAAGGGGAAGGAGTGGGGGACTAGCATGGGCATGTGGTGGGGGACTCGTAAGGTCAAGGGGGCCTGGAAGGGGGAGGTAAAGGGGGTGGGGAAGGATCAAGTTTAGGGGGGTACTGGTAGAGGCAGGAGGACTGGAAGGGGGAGGGGAACTGAATTTTTATATTCCATATAAATGGGCGGAACTGGAAGGGGTAGGGGTGGGGGAATTTCAAGGTAAGGGGATTGGAAGGGGAGGGAAAAGGAGTGGGATAAGGGCAGGAGCAGGGGATAGGGGTGAAAAAGATGGGGTAACTAGGAGTCCGGTGGGGGCAATGGGGGTAGGGGGACTAGCGGTGGGGGTGGGGAACTAGGGGGACTGGCAGGGGCTGGGGGGACTCGAAGGGGGAGGGGGTGAAATGGGTGGGGGTGAAAGGGGGAGGTAAAGGGGGTGGGTGAGGGTTAGGGGGGACTGGAATGGGTAGTGGGACCGGTAGGGGGAGGGGGTGAAAGGGGTGGTGGTGAACTAGCAGGGGTGGGGTTCAAGGGGGGAGAGGGGAGGGGAAACTGGTTGTGGGGATGGGGAACTAGGAGGGACTGAATTTTGTTTTTATACCATATAAATGTGGGGAATGGCATGGGCAGGGGGTGGGGGACTAGAAGGGGAAGGGGGGACTAGAAGGGGGAGGGATGGGGGGCTGGGGTAGTGGAAAGGGGAATTGTTAGGGGAAGGGGGGCCAACAGTGGGAGGGGAAAACTAGGGGGAACTGAATTTATTTTTTATACCATATAAATGGGGGGACTATCATGGGTAGGTAGGTGGGGGACTATCAGGGGTAGGGGGATTGGTAGGGAAGAGGGAGAGCAGGTGTGGGATAGGGACAAGGGAAGGGGGGAAAAGAAGGGGGAGGGGTGTATGTGGTGGGGGAACTAGCAGTGGGGCGGGGGTGTAAGGGGGAAAGGGGAGTGGAGGGGAAACTGGCAGTAGTAGTGGGGAACTAGGGGAACTAAATTTTTTTATACCTATAAATAATATCACTTGGGTTTTAACCATGGTAGTATGGGAATATTTCCAGAGTTTTAACCGTGGCAGTATGAGCCTAATTTCATGGTCAAACCGTGGCACTAAGGGTCCTAATGCCACTGTTAAAACTATGGAAGTATGCCCCTAATTCCACAGTTAGAACCCTGAAAATACTCCCCTACTTCCATGGTCAACTTGTGGCACTAGGCCCATACTTCCATGGTTAAAACTACTGCAGTATATAAGACATACAACCATAGTGATAGCTTCCATGGTTTTTGGGCCTACATCCACGATTCTAAACCGTGACTGTATGTGAATTTTCTAGCTGTGACTCTCACTGGTCGAGCTCTATAGTGAGTTTTTTGGGAGTTGCAGGGGCAATGTTCCCTTCCTCTTAGGGATGACAGTCCCTAGCCCAAATTATGTGGAACTATAGAAATTAGGACAGAATGTAGTAGAGATGATTGGGTGACACTGAAGGGGAACTGTAGTAGTGCAGACATCAGCACGATCACTATATCATCTTTGACATTGGAGACATCGGTACTATAGCTCCACAAACATCGAGCCACCAGACACTATATAATCGTGTACTTAGGTGGCTATTGCACTTTAGTGGTGTATAATTCTATCCATATTCACTATAGCATATTGTACATATTGTGTGGTTAGTGTTTTAGTGGTTCATGTTCCTTATTAGCTCATTAAAGCTATGGTTTTGGTGTGTGTGAAACTAGGAAACCTCCTTGTAATAATGCTCCTAAATTATAGTGATGTGATTATTCATCTCCGTGGATATATAGATTATTCCAAAAACACATAAATAATTATTTCCATTTTCATCTTATTCTTCTTCCTTTTATAACTTTTCTTTATCTACAAACCTCCATCATTGTGACCCCCAGTGTTTCCACAACAACTGGTATCAATGTTTGAGTTCATAAACCTTGAATTAAAAATTATATATAGAATAACCAAAGTTAAAGATTTATCACTTCAATGGATCAAACTTTAGTTACTGGAGGATGCAGATCAAGGGTTGTATTTATCAAAAAAAATATACTTTCCACTTCTAGGGGTAAAACCAACAGATATGGAGTAGTTGGAGTCGTGGATATTTTATTGATAGGTTGTGGGAGTTTTTCCCCTTACATTGACCAAAAACATGGCATTCAACATCAGATGGGTGAAGATGGTAGTTGGGATGATGGAAACTCTTGTAAATATGTACAATAAACCTTCAACATCAAGAAAAGTGTACCTGATGTGGTGATAGTTTAATCTGAAAATGATTGAAGGTGGGATTATTGCAGACCATGTCAAAAAATTTAACACCATTACAAGTCAACTGAAATTAGTGGGAATTGTGCTTGACGATGAGGCATGTGCACTGGTTTTACTATCTTTATAACTTGATAGTTGGGAAGCAACTATAATAGTTGTGAGCAATACTTTATGGAATACAAAGAAAGTTATAAAGAATGTGAATAATGTGATCCTCAATGATGATATTCAATGAATTGAATATGTAAGATTATTTGGTTCTGCTTTGAACATATATGTAATATGAAGATATGTATATCAAGATAATCATGGAGGATGATCAAATTCAAGAGGAAATAGACGATACAAATAAAATGGGTTTGGGTCTATATTTAGGAAGTTTAGGAAGAAAGATAGTTTCAAGAAGATGCGTAGAAAAAAACAAAGGGAACTTGAAACAAATTTAGCAAACACGGTGACAGAAGGAACTAATGATGTACTGCTACTGATCATGAATAGACCTAGAGTCTTTTATTTTTGACTTAGGGGAATATTTCCATTCCAAATTAGAGAAGGGTTTTATAAATAGTTATGTTTCTTTAAATTTTTGAAATGTGCATATTGCTTATGATGAACACTTAAAGATAGTGAGGAAGGGTGATGTATGATTCAAGACCAATAGTATAAATCTTCTGTTTCTAAAAAATGTAAGGTATATAACTATTTTCAGAAGAAATATTATTTATTTTGGGCATCTTGATGATCCATATTTTAGTACCATGTTCACTAGTGTTTCATCAAAGATCCTTAAGGGATACATAGCCATTTTTGGGGTGTAAATAATGGTACAATGTACAATATGATAGAAAAATGAATGGACATGCTTGAATCAATAAATTCTATTAAGGATTCAGAACTGTGACACTACCAGATAGGCCACTTGAGTGAGAAGAGGATGAATGTTCAATGAAAAAATGGAATTCTATCAAAGATGAAGTTTGTAGATGTTGGCCTCTAAGAAAATTGTATATCTATAAATCGTAAGAAGGTATCATTTGCGAGAGAAGGTAGAACACCAAAGACTAGGAAGCTAGACCTGGTGTACACTGATATTTGGGGGCATATGCTGGTACATTTCCTTGGAGGGTCACAACATTATATGAAATTATTGATGACTCAACAAGAAAGGTATGTGTTTACTTTCTAAAAAGAATCTCTTATGTGTTTAAGGTGTTTTATAAGTGGAATTACATGGTAGAAAATGAGTTGATAACTAAGATAAAATGCTTGAGGTCTAAAAAAAGTGTGGAGTATGGTTGTAAGGAGTTAATTTAATTCTATTCTAATAATAGAATTTAGTGGTATAAGATTATTTTAGGTACACAACAAAAGAACAATATATATTAAAGTATAAATAATACACTGAATGAACCTGTCAAAAGCATGAGGCTACACCTAGGATTACCAAAAACCTTCTAGGATGATGTACTGAACATAAAAGAATATCTCATCAATATGATTCCATCTATACCAATGGGATAACATCTACCTAAGAATATTTTATCTAGTAATTAGGTAAGACACTCACATGTATGAGACATTGGTTGTGTGTCATATGTACATATTGATGTTGTTTGTAAGAGAAAAAACTCGATGCTAAGTCCAAATCAAGTTTCATTATTCGCTATGGTGATTAGGCATTTGGTTACCACTTTTGGGATGATCAGAAAAAGTTGATCATCAAAACCTAGAATCCAATATTTAATGAAGGTTTCACATATAAATGACATCATGCTGTTGAAGTTTATACAGGGAAAAAAGAATCAAACTCTCATGGGATAGTTGAGCTTGAAGGTTTACCAGATCATGTGACACCAGAACAAGTAGTTCATACCCCTCAAATATAATTTTATGACATCAATAAGGGTGATAAGGAATGTGTAAGGGTATTCATTATCCTTACATTATTTTTTATTAACTTATAGTGGAGAACCATAATTCATTGAAGAATAAATTTAGTAAAAGGAGTCAAGAAAGTGAGAATTAGCTATGAAGGAAGAGATGTTTTCATTACATGGAAACAATACATGGGATATGTTGAGTCAGGGAAGGAAGTACTAGTGTGAAAAAATCTGAAGAGATTATAGGGGTTGAATCATGAACCCAATTAGTGGAATATAGAGTTTGATTTATTTATTACTAAAAATTAATACAAATGGTGTGGCATTGATCAATGATTATACACTAAGTCATTTAGTGAAGAATACATTATTGTTCTTCAATATGTGGATGGCATGACCATTTTAGGATAATGCATGTAGAATATTGGTGGGATGAAAAGATGTCTAGCTTGGGAGTTCAAGATGAAAGATCATGGAGATGATGGAACAATTTTGGGAATGAAGATTAAGATTTATAATATAGGTAGAACATTGATGTTATCATTGGATGGATACAATGGAAAGGTTTTAAAAAAATTATGATGGAATAAAAGTCATTTTCTATTTCCCCAATGATCCATTTAAAATTATCAAAGGAAAAAATCACCAAAGACGACAAAAGTGGTTGAGTACACAACAAAGTTTCCATATGCATCATCTGTTAGAAGCTGGATGTATGTCATAATCTATACTTAACATGACATTTCTTGTGTAGTGGGAGTTGTGAGAGGGTACAAGGATAAACCTAGAAAGAAACATTACGATGTTTTGATGTGGATAATGAGATACTTGAAGGGGATAAAGGAAGTATCTATGTGCTTTGACGAATGGAATTCATTATAAGGGAAAATTAGTCTTCAAGTTGGAGATTGTTGTATTGGTATAGCCTGATCTATTTGGATGATACTGGGATGAATTCTAGTGGCCTATAATGCACACTAGACTATAAATATCATTGTTCGAGCTTTGTGGTTAGCTGTTTAGTGGTCAAATAGGGAAACATGACCCTAATCTGAAGAAAAAAGGACCCTAGACCAAATTTTTTAGAATTATATAAACTCAAACCGAAAATAGTAGAGCTGACTAGGAAACACTGATAGGGAACTGTAGTAGTACTATCTTTGGAATGATTACTATATTTCCTCAATATTTGAAGGTAGTGGTACTATAACTCCACAATCATTTAGCCACAGACCACTATATCAACTTGGATTTAGGTGGCTGCAGCACTATAGTAGTGAGAAATTCCATCCACCATTCATTGTAGCATAATTAAGATACTATGTGGTTGGTGGAATAGTCTAAGATGTTTGATGTTTAGCAGACATGGATTTGGTTTGAAGATTATGACACGGTTGTGTGTGAGAAGTTTTGGCTCATGGAATGGTAGGTAGATACAAAGTTCCCCATTGTCCTAGTGGTGGACTTACTGGTCTGGGTGAGTACTAAAGGATTATTATGGTTGGAAATTACAAGGTCATTCTTGGAATGTCAGACATGGAGAGGTTTTATTAGATGTTAATGTTCATGGAATCCAACCTGGTAGGGTTCTGTGCCTCTTCCAGGGAGGGTACATATCTATAAAAGAATAGGTCCCTAGAAACCATTAGAGTGGAAGAGTAAAACACATAGTGGGTCATCCAATCATCGTTCTTCAAGAAGTTAGTGGATGACATGATTTTATACAAGGCGTACTAGTGGGTGTACACTTCTCACTTGGGAAACAAGGACGGTCCATTATGAATTATAGAGATGTAGGATGTAATCAGGGAGACGTAGAAGTCATGTGACTTAGGCATAATAGACGTCAAGGGGTTCTTGTGGGACAAATCACATTTTGACGTAGTGATCTCCCTAAATACATGGAAGGTGTTCAAGATATTCCACACACTTGATGTCACCTTATTAGTTCCATGATTAATAAGATACTACAGATTGATAATGGTAATTTAATGGATAACTAAATTGAGTAGTAATTGAAAGATGATATCACATCTTAGGTCTTGGGAGCCTACATTAGAAAGAATAAGGGTAAGTTGTATATAAAGAATTTTCTGGTAAGGCCCATATGGAATAATGATTAAATTAATGGGAGGAATTGATAGGGTTCCTAGCCACGAGGTTGAAAAGCAATATTTTAGTGAGGGAGACGTAGATATGTCAGATGTCCCACCTTATGACAGCTCCAATTAGAAGGACTCTAATTTGGGGGTTGAGATATTACCTAAGTCTAAGGAGAGGTGTCACTTGGGCATGAAGAACAACATGATCACAATGTTAGTGTTCGATAGTGAGTTCCCAATTCCGAATAGGCATAATTAATCAATTAAGAAATTGATCAAGTTCCTCATCAAGCTATAGGGCCATGAGGATCCTGCTAGAGGTATATTCTCATATAACCTAGCAGGAAGGTGGGCTCAAATCTTGATGGAGAGGGGGTGGATCATGGGGTAAGGGAGAAAACCTGTTCATGATCAGTCAAAAGATGGAAGAGATGCTCGAAAAGGTACCCATGTTGATGTTGAGGTCAGGGAAGGATGTAATAAGGATTGCACCATAAATTATTCCCTGACATCGACACTAACTTGGACAACTTTTCCAGCCTTTCATCTATCACCAACCCAATCATGAATGAGTTGCACTCCCTCCCCACCTTCTCCATTTCCCTCTACATCCTATTCTAATCCATACTTCCCACTATGTTAGCTAATAATATACCTATGGAATGATATCTATAGACCTATGGATTGATTAGTAACTGGATCACATGATCAATCAACAAGGTCTTCCTGTCAAGAATTGGGCACTTGTTTTAAAACACCAACCCGGTGATCTTGTTGTTCTTCATAACCAAGTGCAACCTCTCCTCAGACTCATGTATAGTGTCAATACCTTGTTGAGAGTCCTTTTAATTTTAGGAAAAATAAGGTAAGATGTCTGATATCTCTGCATCACCCTCCTAGTCATAGTACTTCTTGATGAGGTGGCTGGACACCCTGTGGAAGTCCCCTTTAATGCAATCACTATTCCATATTGGATGTACATAATTGTTCTTTATCTTTAACCTACCCTTCCTCATGTCATTCCTCATCACATCCTAAACACATATCATTTCTCACACCCTTACACATATCCTTCCCTATACCTTTCCTCATATCCTTCCTCATATAAATCCATATACCCATCCTCATATGCTTCATCATCACATCCTAAAAGAATTCTACTTTCAATGATCTACCCAAATTCATCTATAAAATCATCTATAGAATTTTATATGGAACTAGTCTAGATAAATTACCACCCTCTAAAGTCTATACTCTCAGTTTAATAGAGGTGAGTTATTTAAAAAAGTATGGGTACATAAGTCGTTAATTCATTTCATATCAAAAAATAAACTTTTTAAATAAACTCTTTTAAATATTCCCCCATTTTTCTATAATGATTATATTCTCATATTGTAAACCTCCCTATAACAACTTATCGATGAGATATTTCCAATTCCTCTCATTTAAAATATTATTTTATTATTTTATTTTATTGAAATACGAGTTTAAGAAAACCGCATCATTTCTGGTAAATTATCTCATTAACCAAATCAATAAAATAATTATTCATTTAAAGTGTTTTCAAATTAATATTTTAATTAAACGATATTTTTTAATGAATCTCAAATAATTTTTCCCATATTCTAAACTCTATTAAAAAATTATTTTTTATGATATTTTTATAAAACATAAGTGAATGATGATGAATCATTTTTAATTAATCCTTTCGAGAATATTGTTAAAACTAGATGAAATGATTGTATATGAAATTTCATATCATGTAATATTATATCTATAAATCTAGAATGATAAATTAGTAATTATTATAAACATATTAAATATAATTTGAATGATTTTAACCATCTAGAACATTCATAAGGAAAAATATTTCTCAATTTATAGCTATCATTTCAAATATAATGACGACTTCAACACTCTTAAATCTAAAATTACACAAACTCTATTCTTTGAAACTACAAGAGAATTAAAATTCATTAGAAAATGAGCATAGACTATTATCATTTCATTGTTTTAAATTTGGAATCATTAACCCCATAACCTAAAGAAATCTAAAATAAGAAAATATAAAATAAAAAAAGAGTAAAAAATGAATATAATATAATTAAAAGGTATAAATATGTTTAAATAAACAAGATGAATGTTCTTTAATTAGTAATTAACAGTTATAAAAAATTGTTTTATAAGATATAAAACAAATGAAGAATCCTTGGACTTGAGGTAATGTTTTTGTTCTAAATATCCATTCACATTATGTATTTCTTGATAAGTTTTAATATTCTATTTATATCTCATTTTAAAGGTCTTGAATGTATACATAATAGTCCCTCCAATATTTTTGACATCTTTATGGCCTCTTTTACTATATTATATATTTATAGATCATACCTTACTTATCCACAAGAGTTATTTTTAGATATTTTTAGTTTAGGTAGTTACATTCTATATCCCCCAATATCTATGTTAGCCCAACTTGGGTAAATACCCTAAGATGGGGTGAATTAGGGTATGATAGATTAAAACAACTACCCCTTTAGATCTTTTTTATTTGTTAAAAACATTATTCTCTCCCTTTCCCATGGTAATGTATGAGTAGAAATGAAATCATGCACAAGAAAGAACAATTTTACTTGGATTAAAAAAAATGGGATACATCCAAGGAGCATAAACAGACAATGTTTCTAGGTACCAAATCCACTAAAGTGTATTGTTGTTACAAAATTCAGAATGAACTCACTATAACTCCTAGATTACAACCAATCATAATTTTAAATATCAAAACTCTCTCAATTGAAATGTTATCACTGCTCCTTTAAGAGATTCTACATTTTATCACTTTAATTAATGTTTTTTAAAACTCATTAGATGCATCATAAATCTCAATGTTCATCTACTTGAAAACTACCACTATACAATAAAAACTCAAGGAAAATCATTGCAGGTTCAAAAAACATTAGCTTTCACGCAACCTTTGAACAAATTATGTGTAATTCTACCAATTTTCACAACTTTTATGTTTTTTCATGAAAACATTACTCTATCTCAACTATACAAATCATCACAAAACTCTCGATTTTTATGAAAATTTTAGATTTCCAAGTAACTCATTTTTTCTTACAGACAGAAGTCCCTTTTATGATCACAAATGATGGTTGAGTTGTTTCTTCATCCAAAAAATAAATTCTTGCAACTATTATAAAATTCATAGCCTTGGTATTATCTAAGGGTTAAGCTAATCAAATGAGGATGGTGGTAACCGCCTACTTATAGACACAACTAACCCATCACGCAACTACTTTATGTGCCTTCAGCTCTGTACACAACATCTTTATGGGCTGAATTTTAGTAATTTAAAAACTCCTTTAGCATGAAATTCACCGCCTTTGATCAACTACATCTTTATTTTTTGGGCTCTCTCAACTATCCTTGTGTTTCAAAACCATGACTTTTCAAAAGTTTCAAGACTTGCACGAAAGACTATCCTTTTTAATATTTGGACGCAATGAGCCCAATTATTCATTTGTGCACAATTTTTCATTACACCTTTACCCTAACATAGAAGTTTTATTTTTATGTGAAAATATTTCCTTTTCCAAAATCACATTTTTCATTCTTCTAAATTCTTGGACCCAAAAATTTAGAAAACAATGGGAAATGATGCCACCTTGTACATGAAATTATTTACCACTTACAGAACATTCATACCTTTTTCTTGATGATTTTTCAACATACCTGGTCAAAATTCACACTAGAACTCCACAACTAACCCTGTCAACATGCTTTGTAAACAAACGCAATCAACCCAAAAACACTACAAAGTCACATTGTGGGATTTTTTCCCAACAATCTCTCTCTATTCCACCTGCAATATTTATAATATGATTCTTTTATGTAATTTATTATTCCTTTTACTTCATTTATAGAATTTATTCGTGACTTATTACTTCCCCTCATTTTTTAATGATGTTAAGACCTATGATGTTAATAAGGTAATGTTATTACACAACATCTTGAGTTTTAAATAAGAATTATCTATTTTCTTTTTCAATTAATTTCTTGATTTAAATAGTAATTCAATATTATTAATAATAATAATTATAAAAAATAGAAATGAATATAAAATTATTATTTTGAAAATAAGTTAATCGCTCTAAATAAATTATAGTTATAAATAATTAAATTAATTAATTTTACCATGTAACATTATCAATTAGTTTTAAAATTAAATTAAATTAAATCGTAATGAAGATTTTATAATTGTAATTATTAGAAAAAATGATAAAGTTATGTTAATATATATATATAAAGAATATACTTGTATATTTTTATATAGAGTAAATATGAGACATTAAGATAACATATAAAATATTCTATTTTTATAAAATAAAATTTGAGTATTCATAATTATGAATATTTAAATAAATATATTTTATTATAAAATAAAATTATGATGATATCATTTTAAAGGATTAATATTAATAAAATTTCATTAAAGAGAGCGAGATTGAGAGAAATGATTTATAATACTTAAATTCAAATAAATTAATTTATATTTAAAATTTTGAATTAAAGGTTATATATTTTGAAAAAATATATAAATATTTAGAAAATTATATTTAAAAAAAATGATATATGACCATTATGTTATTAAAAAATGATGTATAAAAAATGATAATGAATAGATAAGAAGAATCTGGGGGTGATCAAGTCTTCTTCAGAGTAGCAGAGGGCTTTGGGAGGACGAGTGCATGAGGTTCTCAGGAGGGTTATAAAGTGAGTTAGAACACTAAAGGGGATCATGTTCGGATCATATGTTGAAGAAGATGAGATATCAGGAGTGTATGATGGATTGACTACCAGAAACATATCAATTTCAGAAATGCATCGAATGTGGTAGAATAAAATCGATTACGATCCATTCTTCACTATCTTCCTCCTGTAATCAGGATTTATAGGTATTAGAATCTTATTTAAAGGTTAATTTTTCTATTTTCAGTGTTATAGTCACATTTTTCTTTGATTTAATCCTCGATCAACATCAGTTATCCCTATTTTTCATCTTCGTTTTAGGGATTAATTGAAAACCGATATCATATTTTATAGATTTTCTTGTAATATATGATTTCAATTAAGATAGTGGTTGTTTTAAATGCTTGCATTAAATGAAGTAATTTTATTTCAACAAAATTCGGTTCATTTAAAATCCTTTTAAATTGTTCTTTATCATTTTCCACTTTGAATCGAACCTGTAAACATTGATGAATATAAGACCACAATATCAGGTTTCTTCAGCTTCCTCAACAAGCCATGGAATCCTCTTGTTTTGTATGGTGAGAATATTTTTCGTCATTGTATGTATACAATGGTTTTAAAATCACAACAATTTTAGTATATTCCATCTTCACGGTGAATATATTGTGTCTTCTAAAGATATATAGGTCAAAATTCATCTTAAATAAATCAACCCATCATTTAATATTATATAAATATAAAAAATGAAGTTGAGATTATAAATTAGGAATTCAAGCACAATATTTTTATATTATTGAGTTCATCCCATGATTGAGTGGTTTATGACTTGCTTGAGTGTTTCACACCATGCGTGAAGAAAATAAGATAGAGTGGGTCTCCTATAAGAGGAGAAAATAATTTTTTTAGGCAAGGGAGTAATTTATTTTCAGAATCATAAATAAGTATTTTTGTTTTAAAATTCCAAGAAATGAATTATTTTCTACATTATTATTATTATTATTATTATTATTATTATTATCCTCTTTAAAATAAGATTTAAGTATTTTTAAGGTTGCTACAAAATTTCTAAATTTCTCTTCAAAAAAATCATAATTTTCAATTTTAAAATGTATGTTTTCAAAATTTTTGTTCATTTAAATGAATTTTATTATATTTTAGTTATAATTTTATGTATAATTATCATTTTCAAAATAATTTTTAAATTTCATGTTAGCAAAGTATATTAAAGCATATTCTATATTATTAAAAAATTTATTTTGTGGGAGTTGAAATTATGGATGTTGTATATGCATATAGAAATGGCCATGTATTATGCATATCATTATCATTAATTGAATTTGAATAAAATATTTCATTTAATTTAATTATTATGGTATATTCTAATAGTTCCATTGAATTTATTAAATTCATATATTTCTCCAATCATTAATGTTTTTTATGAAAAATTATATTCTGAAAAAAATATTGAGGATGTAAAATGATTATCTTCTTTTAATATAATTCAAGTTTATTTTGTAAAGGCTTTTAATGGGTTATTTATGAGAAACATATATCTTCAAAAAAATCATAAAATAAATTTTTTTTCTTGCATATCAAATGGGATAATGAGGAATGGGGAGTGTACACATGGCCTAAATGGGATGTCATCCTTCTAATGACTCTACTAAGTGGCCCCATAGATTTTATAAGAACTGGAAAGTATCAATTTAATCCATAATATTTTTATTATTTTCAAATGATTTACAAGGATAAATCCAATTATTTTTCAATGATTACTTTTTAAATGAATTATCAAATTGAGAAGTGTTTTTGAAAATTATTGTATATATATCAAATATTAATATTTGATATAATTTTTTTAGAGTTTTTAAATAAGTATTTATAAGATTATTTTTCCATAGTTTTAAAATCTGTTATTGGGAACTTTTATGCTCATTCCACATTTTAAAATATCTTTCACAGGCCATTTTAGATGTTCTGATACAGATGGATTTACTTAAGAAGTTATAGAATTAAAATTTAATTAGTTATTTTTATTATTTTTTGTAAAATATAATAATTTGTAAGGTTATGCCTAATTTTTTAGAACATAGACCAAAAATGGACCCAGGATGTATAAATTACTAATTATTTTTAAATTAATTTTAAATAAAATAAATTCACAACATGTATTTTTCATTGAATCTGGAAGTACAGGTTCATGCTATGATAGTTGGTATCAGAGGAATGGTCTAGAAAATTTTGGAGATTGGGTGTTGTCTTTTAAAAAAAATACATGATAGAATTTTCTTTGAAACTTATAGATAATTATGTTCACATAGAAGTTCTAGTTTTTCAAGATTCTGAATATGGAAATTCAGAATTTTATTTAGTTATATGAATTAATTGAGAGGGTTTAATTCATATGGGAGGGGGGAGAATGTAACATCCCAAGTTTTAAATAAGAATTATTTATTTTATTTTTTAATTAGTATCTTGATTTAAACTATAATTCAACATTGTAAATAATAATATTAATAAAAAAAATTAATGAATATTAAATTATCATTAAGTAAATAAGTAAATTACTAATAAATTGTTTCATAATTATAAATAATTAATTTAAATAATTTTATCAAGTAACATTAGTAATTTGTTTTGTACAAAAGTTATATTAATTTGTAACTAAGATTTTATAATTACTATTATTAAGAAAAATGATAAATATATGTTAAATATATATGTAAAGAATATACTTTTATATTTTGATATGTAGCTAATTTGAAACTTTATGATAATATATAAACTCTTTTATTATTATAAAATAAAATTTGAATATTCATAATTTTTAATATTTAAGACATAAAATTTTATTATAAAATGAAATTAGGATGAAATTGTTTTAAAGGATGTATATTAATAACATTTATTAATGAAAAATAAAATATAAATGATTTATATTACTTAAATTCATATAATTTAATTTTTATTTAAAATTATTAATTAAAGATAACATATTTTGTAATAATAATATAAATATATACGACATTATATTTATAAAAAAATGATATATGAATATTATGTTACAAAAAAATGATGAATAAATAATAAATAAAAAAATAGAATGAATGGATAAGTGGAATCTGAGGGGTGATCAGGTCTTCTCTGGAGGGGCCGAGGCATTAGGGAGGTTGGGCACATGAGGTTCTTGGGCTTGTTCTAACCCAATTTGGTACTCTTTCATGTGGCCAGAAAGGGTTGGTTATGAGACCTAAAGTGTGCCTCCTCGTACAACAGAGGCTACCGACTAGTAGCTGGGGTATGATCAATATAGTGGGGAGACTATATCCCCCTATTTACAGAGTTACAATAGAGCAGAAATAAACATATAATAATAAATAAATAAATATCAGAGTGAAAATAATTGAAACAATACAATACAACAGAAAACCAACAATAGAAGAAAACTGAACAAACCAATAAATAATATAGGAATAATGAAAAGAGATGATGGAATATAACTAAATTCCATGATAGATGTAATAAAAATAAAAGACTAGAATAATCAAATAAAGGATAAAATTCCCAAATCATGAACCCCATGTTGGCCACATCCCTAAAATCCATCCAATCCAACAAACTACAATCAATATAAAGGTCATTTTCCCTTATGCAATCAAGCATTCATGTAATCTTCCTGGGTACCAACCAGTGGACCAAATAAGGTATCAGTATAACTTAATTTGTCGACACCACCATGTCTATGTACAACAAATATAATAATGTGACGACCCAGACCCCCCTTGGTCCCTTCCTTTGCCAAAAATCCGGTTTCCTTGCGGGGTACCGATCGGTGAGACCGATCGGTGACACCGATCGGAGAGACCGATCGGTGACACCGATCGGTGAGACGGATCGGTGACACCGATCGGTGAGACCGATCGGTGAGACGGATCGGTGAGACCGGCCGACGTCGCCCGGCCTTGCCAAGTTGTTCCAGTAACGTTCCTTTTTCGCAAATAGGGTTTTAAACCCTATTCTGCCTTGTTAAAAATATCTTGGGAATCCGAAACGCGCACAAAGGTTTTAATTAAATGCTTCATTAATTCATGGGTCAGTTAAAACCACCCAGTGCCATTAATGGTGAGTCAAGCCACGTGGTCAACCCACGACTCCCTCGTCTTCCGTGGTTTTGTGTTTTCATCTCAACCGTCCTCAGCTCTTATAAATTAAGGGTTAGGCCGTGGCTTCCCCCCCTTCTTCGATCGTGGCTCTTCTGGTGCATCGGGACCGCCACATCGTTATCCGTAAAGTTCCACGCCCCCGGCCTAAGCGTCGATCATCCATCAACAAGTAGGGAATTTCTCTCGTCTCTCACTTTTGTGTATCATGCGGGGTGGGCGTTACTTTTGTTCCTATGGAATTGGTTGAACCAACCCCTAATGAAGATAATAAACGAAGTACTAAAGGAAGAAGGGGAAGGGGTTGTGATCGTTGTTATACTTTATCTTGTGATCATCCCTTTTGTTGTACTGGTTTATGTTTTCTGAAAATTGAGGCCGTTGGTGGTCGTGTGTGTGCACTTGAATCCCCTCGTGATGTTTTAAATGGGTTGCTGAAATTGTGAACTCCTGCTGTGAAATTGGTTAACCACGTATATCCGGCTGAATAATTGAAAGCACCAGGATCAACCCTTCTGTGATAACTAATGGATAGAACACATGGAATTTTGAAATCATGGAGTGTGTTAAGTCGTTTAAATCTGAAAATCCCTGACTTGTGTTGGTAGTGGTTGTTTGTTGTTTTCCCTTGGGGCCGTTTGCTGGAAATGTGGGAGGGGATGGGATCCCCCATTCTTTTTATATTCTCGGTGGCTGTGTGAATTTGGGGGATGGGATCTCCTGTTGGTATGGTTTCAGTGGTTGTGAGTTTTTATCACAAATTGGGGAGAGATCTTCTGTTAACAGAACCGGGTGTGAGTGCTTTGGTTGATCCTTGCTTTTGACGTTTTCCTTGGTTATGCTTATGGTAGTTGCCCAGTAGTGCTTGAAATCATTTGAACATTTTAACTGAACGTGAAACAAGAATTGGGACAAATGGTTTTGTGGGCAAGGGTCGTGAACTGTGACTCGGACGCAGTGATGTCGTGTTCTGTAGGTTGGCTAGGAAAACCTAAGTTTTGGGTGAGTGGTTGTTACCTATATCTATTCTTGTAGCTTTGTGTTTCTTATTCGCGCCCCACCCAAGTTGAGAACTTAGTGCCGAACACCCCCATTTATGGGGGAAGGGTGTTTTTCCCAACACTATCCTTAGTGGCTGGTTATTAGCTCCTTTTCTGCTCCCTTTCCCGGATAGCCCAAGTATCTTCGGGCAGGCTGTGATGGCCTGAAGTCCATTATTAGCCCAAGAACCATCGGGCAGGGTGTTGTGGTGGTTGGCCAGGTGTGTGCGGCAGGTGGTTTCCCAAGTGTCTTCGGGATGAGGCCCAGGTGTCTTCGGGCGTGGTAGTGGATCCTTTAGCCCAGGTGTCTTCGGGCGTAGCGGTGGTTGTTCTGGCCTAGGTGTTTGCAGGCATGGTTACACGTGACAGTTGTGGCCCAGGTGTGTGCGGGCGGGATTCGGCAGTGGGACTGCGTGTGGTTGTGGCCCAGGTGTGTGCGGGCGGAATTCGGTAGTGGGACTGCGTGTGGTTGTGGCCCAGGTGTGTGCGGGCGGGTGCGGCAGTGGGACTGCGGTGAGAATGGCGGGATTGGTCCGATGCGTAGGATGTCTCAATAACCAGTGGGAAAGTGGCGCGGGGTACCCAAACATCGATGTGCTCTTATATATATATTATTTGACTTGCGTTATTTGGGGAGCGAGCCTTGGTGAGGTCTGGGATGGATAGTTACCTTGTTAGGTGTTTGGTTTACTCTTTCTCACGGGACTTTAGTACGTTCCCCCACTTGTGCACGAGAGTCTTGGTTTTTTTTCCTACTGAGTGTACTTGTATGCTCACCCTACGTATATAAAACTGCTTCCAGGTTTCCAGGAGGACTTCGGGGACCACGCAGGACTTTACTAGCTCGGACTTTTGGAGCAGTTGCAGTTGTTTCTCTTTTCTTTTTTGGTACTTACCTTGTAGTCACCTTTTTGCACTTTGTGGCTTTCACTTTTGAAACATGCATGTGGGAATGGTTTATTTTTGGCTTTACTTTTCCTTCTACCTTGGTGTTGTTGGGTTTTCTCCTCCTTATCTTTCGATCCTATGAAATAAAAAGGGTAATGCCTTCCATTTGCGAGAATTTCCTATACCCTTGGTGCTAGTCGCCACTTCGGGACCTATTGAAGGCGGGTTTCGGGGGTCATTATCTCTCCTTCAACTCAAAGAAGGAAGGGACTGGCAACCTGCTGACCCTTCCCTCCTTTTGGTGAAGGCGGGTCGTGACAGAATGGTATCAGAGGGAGGTTGAGAGATAGGACGGAGTCTGGAGTTAGGCACAGTAAGGATTGCATGGGATGGTAAGGCAACAGCGTTGGGTGACCTTGGTGCGTGAATTAGGCCAGGGAGGACCGGCTAGGACACGGGATTTTAGGGCCCCCCGTGATCCGATGCAAGGACTCTGGACCTACCGAACGACCAAGTGAGGCCACACTGATTGCAGGGTAGAGACCCTAGGAAAGGTACATGCATCATAAATGACTTGTGTTCTTGTGTTTCTGGGATGTCTTGGGAAATTAAGAATAAATTAAATCTTAATAAGTTTTGAGAACGGTTTTCTTTGCACTACTGGGCTTAGGCATTCCTTGTTTACCTTGCAGCTATGGAACCTGGAAGGCGACCACGTGTGGTACAGGCAATCGAGACTCCTGAGACTACTTTGGCCAATCGGCAGAGAGCTGATCGGGAGGAAGAGGACGACCAGTGGTAGAAGACTCTTCGAGCCTTTCAGCGACAGGCCCTCGAGAAATACGAGGGCAGCACCTCCGACATGAAGACGGAAGGCTGGCTGGAGGAGCTAGTCATAGCCTTCGGCCTGATTCGGGCCCCGACGGAGTACTGGGTTCCTCTGGCTGTTAGCCAGATGCGAGGAGCGGCACGTCAGTGGTGGATGCTTCACCTGGGGAGTAGGAAAGAGTCTGAGGTTGCTTGGGCGGACTTCGAGAAGGAGTTCCGGGCGGAGTTTCTCTCCTCGACAATGAAGGCGGAGAAGAGGCAGGAGCTACTCTCCCTCCAGCAGGGGAGCATGTCCGTGAGGGAACTTGGAATCAAGTTCAAGGACCTCCTGGGTTTTTCTCCAGACCTCTTTCCCGATGAGGAGTCTCGGGCAAGACGTTTGGAGGAGGCGCTCCGACCCTCCCTCCAGTATGTTGTTACCCCCTTTACCCTTCCGACATACTTAGAGGTTCAGAAGAAGGCCGAAGTGGTGGAAAGGATGCACGCTCTAGGCGGACTGTCACGAGAAGGGATCCAGCTGGGACCATCGAAGGGGAAGGCCGTCAGCACCAGGCCTCCAGCATCGGGACCCTCCAGGTTACGACCCGCAGGAAGCAGGCCGCAGCAGTTTCAGTTTCGATCCCCTGGCCCACGTTCTTTTCCTTCAGGATCGGGACCACGGTGCTTCATCTGCGGGAGCCCTGGACATCTTCGGAGTCAGTGCCCCGATCGGGTGCAGTACAGCAGTGGCAGTCATCCCCAGCGTCCGCCGCATCAGCAGTTCCCAGCCAGACCCTTCCAGCAGCAGCAGCAGGGACAGCGAGCTCCCGCTCCTCCGCAGACAGACATAGGAGGGGGAGGCCGACCTCAGGGCGCTCCCCAGGGACCTCGACCAGGGCGTGGTCGGGGAGGTGGCCGACAGCCGAGGGGCAGGGGAGCTGGGCGTGGACAGTTACACGCCGCAGAAGCAACAGTTCCAGCAGGGCCAGAGGTTTTTCGAGGTACGATCAGTGTGTTTAGCACTCTTGCTTATGCTTTGTTCGATACCGGAGCTTCGCACTCCTTTGTTGCACCCAGTCTAGCCCGCTCCTTGGGTCTAGATGCCGAGAGACTTCCAGTGCCCCTGGTGTTGAGCACACCAGTTGGAGGTTAGACCGACTTGCTGTTCGTTTGTCGGGGATGTAGACTGATGTTGGGGCCACATCAGTCGGTTAAGGATCTCCTTCTGCTACAGATTCGGCCGTATGATGTCATCCTAGGCATCGACTGGCTATTTTCTGTGTGCGCCGTCATCGACTGTTTCCAAGGGAGGGTGGTGTTCTCCGGTTTGGACGGCCAGCGTGTTACTTTCACCGGCGAGCGGAGCTGTCCGAAGGGAAACAAGAGGGAGGAACCTCTCCTCTCCTTGTTGACCGAACTAACGGTAGAATCAACAGATTCGGAAATGGTGGAAGTACCAGAGATCGTTCGTGATTTATGGACGTCTTTCCTGAGGAGGTGACGACTCTACCCCCTCGACGTGATATCGAGTTCGGGATAGACCTGCAGCCCGGCTCTCGACCAATCTCGATGGCTCCTTACCGGATGGCACCTTCGGAGCTACGGGAGTTGCGGATACAGATTGACGATCTGATGAAGAGGGGTTATGTTCGTCCAAGTGCATCACCGTGGGGTTCCCCAGTCTTGTTCTCAAAGAAGGCAGATGGTGGCCTCAGGTTGTGCATCGATTACAGGAGGCTGAATCAGGTAATGATCAAGAACCGCTACCCTCTTCCGAGGATAGATGATCTTTTCGACCAGCTGAAGGGGGCAGGATGGTTCTCGAAGATCGACCTGCGATCCGGGTACCACCAGCTGAGGGTGAAGGATAGCGACGTCCCGAAGACGGCGTTCAGGTGCAGGTATGGGCACTTCGAGTTCGTGGTCATGCCCTTTGGTGTTACGAACGCCCCGACCGTGTTCATGGGGCTTATGAACTCCATCTTTCGGGAGTACCTGGATCGGTTTGTGGTGGTGTTCATCGACGATATCCTGATCTATTCAAAGTCATAAGAGGACCATACAGAGCACCTGAGGACAGTTTTGGAGGTCCTCCGACAGCACCAGCTCTATGGGAAGTTGTCAAAGTGGAAGTTCTGGGCACGAGAGGTGCACTTCCTCGGACATGTAGTGTCTGAGCAGGGAGTAGCAGTCGACCCATCAAAGGTTGAGGCAATTGTTTCTTGGGCAGCACCCAAGAATGTGGCGGAAGTTCGGAGTTTCCTCGGACTGGCAGGCTACTACCGGAGATTCGTACCCAACTTCTCCCGGGTAGCAGCCCCTTTGACGGCTTTGACCAAGAAGGACCAGGTTTTCATGTGGAGCGAGAAAAGTGAGTCGTCCTTCAGCTACCTAAAAGAAAAACTAGTTAGTGCCCCAGTGTTGAGATTGCCAGCAGGAGGGATGGCCTATGAGGTATTCTGTGATGCTTCAGGACAGGTCCTGGGGTGTGTATTGATGCAGCGACAAGGGGTGATCTCTTACGGGTCCAGGCAGCTACGCCCCCATGAGCGGAACTATGCCACCCATGACCTGGAGCTTGCAGCGAAAGTGTTCGCATTAAAGCTGTGGCGACATTACCTCTTAGGGGAGCGCTTTGTGGTCTTCACCGATCACAAAAGCATGCGCTATATCTTCTCCCAGCGTGACTTGAACTTGCGACAGCGGAGGTGGGTCGAGTTTCTCCAGGACTATGACTTTGAGATCTCATACACTGAAGGTAAGGGAAACGTTGTGGCTGATGCCCTGAGCAGGAAGCCGCATCAGGAGGTGGTTCGGGAATCTGCTGATGCTTGGAAGGCGATGGGGGAGTTGGCTGCCTTGCACTTGGATGCAAGGGTGGAAGGTACTAGAGGCTGTTTGTTTCAGATGACGGTACAGTCCTCTTTGCTGCAGCAAGTGGAAGAGTCTCAGTGGGGAGATCCTGAGGTGGAAGTGTTGCGGGATCGTGTCGATCAGGGGAACGCCCCGGAAGGATGGTCGGAGGACAGCCGACGTCGGATGCTCTTTCATCGGAGGATGTTTGTTCCAGAGGTGATGCGTGATGAAGTCCTTCGTGAGTTCCATAGCTCAGCCTTGGCAGTACATCCGGGTGTTTCGAAAATGTACCAAGGCCTGAGGGGACAGTTTTGGTGGCCCGGGGTGAAACGGGCAGTGGCAGAGTTCGTGGCTAAATGCCTGGTGTGTCAGCAGGTGAAGGCTGAACACCGTGTTCCTGGTGGTCTGTTGCATCCTCTAGATGTTCCCGAGTGGAAGTGGGACGACGTCTCGATGGACTTCGTCACGGGACTACCCAGAGCTCAGGGCGGGCATGATGCTATCTGGGTAGTGGTGGATCGATTGACAAAATCTGCCCACTTCTTGGCTATCAAGGAGTCAGGACCCGTGAGTACCTTAGCACAGAGGTACGTGGATGAGGTGGTGCGTTTTCATGGAGTTCCGAAAACGATCGTCTCAGATCGGGACACTCGATTCACCTCACGAGTCTGGAAGGGGTTACAGCATTCTTTTGGCACCCAACTACACCTTAGCACTGCTTTTCACCCTCAGACTGATGGACAGACAGAGCGGACTATCCAGACTTTGGAGGACATGCTGCGAGCATGTGTTCTGGATTTCAGAGGATCATGGGTACGACACTTGCCTTTAGTAGAGTTTGCCTACAACAACAGTTTTCACTCTACTATCGGCATGGCTCCTTTTGAGGCTTTGTATGGAAGGCCATGTCGTTCACCCTTATGCTGGGTAGAGGTTGGTGAGACTGGTACTCTGGACCAGAAGTAGTGTAGAGCACCACGGAGAAAGTCCAGCTAGTGCGGGAGAGGATGAAAGCAGCTCAGGATCGGTAGAAATCTTATGCTGATCGTCGGAGGAGGCCCCTGAAGTTCGAGGTGGGAGATCATGTGTTTTTGAAGGTTTCCCCTCGACGGGGGCAGCGGAGGTTCGGAAAGGGGAGTAAGCTCTCCCCTAGGTTCATCGGACCTTTCGAGGTGCTGGGGCGAGTTGGCGAGGTAGCATGTCAGCTGGCCCTACCACCTCAGTTGGAGAGGGTCCATGACGTCTTCCATGTCTCCCAGCTTCGTCAGTACTTACATGATGACTCTCATGTCATCAACTGGGGAGAGCTAGATGTGGGAGGAGACGCGACCTTCGAGGAACGGCCAGTCAGAATCGAGGATCGCAAGGAGAAAGTGCTTCGTGGACGAACCGTCGGCCTGGTTCGTGTGTTGTGGAGACATGGCGGCCTCGAAGAGAGTACGTGGGAGAGGGAAGCACAGATGCGTGCCCAATACCCCGAGTTGTTCTGAGGTTTGAACCTTTGGTTCCTGTTGTGATAGAACGCTTGAACTTTTTGGCTATGAAATGTGCTAGTTCCTTTCCTCTGTTATGTGTGGAAAGCCCCGGCTAAAGGGAAGGGGAAACCCGACCCCTAATCAGGACGCATTAAGGTGGATGCGATTAAACCCGTGCGGGCGAGTCAGTGCCGCCCAAAGCGGATAATATCTTGACATGGGGGAGGGGAACTCCCCAAACCCACATGACCGGGCGGTTTGGCGTGGTATGTTTCTTGGTTCTTGACAGGGAGTGTTTTCAATTAGCGGGGGTCCACTCCTAAGAGGTATCTTCGAAGATGGTTGTTCGGATCCCCTCTTCCCTTCTGGTTTGTTTTGATTCTCGGGGACGAGAATCGTTTAAGAGGTATCTGATGTGACAACCCAGACCCCCCTTGGTCCCTTCCTTTGCCAAAAATCTGGTTTCCTTGTGGGGTACCGATCGGTGAGACCGATCGGTGAGACGGATTGGTGAAACCGGCCGACGTCGCCCGGCCTTGCCAAGTTGTTCCAGTAACGTTCATTTTTCGCAAATAGGGTTTTAAACCCTATTCTGCCTTGTTAAAAATATCTTGGGAATCCGAAACGTGCACAAAGGTTTTAATTAAATGCTTCATTAATTCATGGGTCGGTTAAAACCACCCAGTGCCATTAATGGTGAGTCAAGCCACGTGGTCAACCCACGACTCCCTCGTCTTCCGTGGTTTTTTGTTTTCATCTCAACCGTCCTCAGCTCTTATAAATTAAGGGTTAGGCCGTGGCTTCCCCCCCTTCTTCGATCGTGGCTCTTCTGGTGCATCGGGACCGCCGCATCATTATCCGTAAAGTTCCGCGCCCCCGGCCTAAGCGTCGATCATCCATCAACAAGTAGGGAATTTCTCTCGTCTCTCACTTTTGTGTATCATGCGGGGTGGGCGTTACTTTTGTTCCTATGGAATTGGTTGAACCAAACCCTAATGAAGATAATAAACGAAGTACTAAAGGAAGAAGGGGAAGGGGTTGTGATCGTTGTTATACTTTATCTTGTGATCATCCCTTTTGTTGTACTGGTTTATGTTTTCTGAAAATTGAGGCCGTTGGTGGTCGTGTGTGTGCACTTGAATCCCCTCGTGATGTTTTAAATGGGTTGCTGAAATTGTGAACTCCTGCTGTGAAATTGGTTAACCACGTATATCCGGCTGAATAATTGAAAGCACCAGGATCAACCCTTCGGTGATAACTAATGGATAGAACACATGGAATTTTGAAATCATGGAGTGTGTTAAGTCGTTTAAATCTGAAAATCCCTGACTTGTGTTGGTAGTGGTTGTTTGTTGTTTTCCCTTGGGGCCGTTTGCTGGAAATGTGGGAGGGGATGGGATCCCCCATTCTTTTTATACTCTCGGTGGCTGTGTGAATTTGGGGGATGGGATCTCCTGTTGGTATGGTTTCAGTGGTTGTGAGTTTTTATTACAAATTGGGGAGAGATCCTCTGTTAACAGAACCGGGTGTGAGTGCTTTGGTTGATCCTTGCTTTTGACGTTTTCCTTGGTTATGCTTATGGTAGTTGCCCAGTAGTGCTTGAAATCATTTGAACATTTTAACTGAACGTGAAACAAGAATTGGGACAAATGGTTTTGTGGGCAAGGGTCGGGAACTGTGACTCGGACGCAGTGATGTCGTGTTCTGTAGGTTGGCTAGGAAAACCTAAGTTTTGGGTGAGTGGTTTTTACCTATATCTATACTTGTAGCTTTGTGTTTCTTATTCGCGCCCCACCCAAGTTGAGCACTTAGTGCCAAACACCCCCATTTATGGGGGAAGGGTGTTTTTCCCAACACTATCCTTAGTGGCTGGTTATTAGCTCCTTTTCTGCTCCCTTTCCTGGATAGCCCAAGTATCTTCGGGTAGGCTGTGATGGCCTGAAGTCCATTATTAGCCCAAGAACCATCGGGCAGGGTGTTGTGGTGGTTGGCCAGGTGTGTGCGGCAGGTGGTTTCCCAAGTGTCTTCGGGATGAGGCCCAGGTGTCTTCGGGCGTGGTAGTGGATCCTTTAGCCCAGGTGTCTTCAGGCGTAGCGGTGGTTGTTCTGGCCTAGGTGTTTGCAGGCATGGTTACACATGACAGTTGTGGCCCAGGTGTGTGCGGGCGGGATTCGGCAGTGGGACTGCGTGTGGTTGTGGCCCAGGTGTGTGCGGGCGGAATTCGGCAGTGGGACTGCGTGTGGTTGTGGCCCAGGTGTGTGCGGGCGGGTGCGGCAGTGGGACTGCGGTGAGAATGGCGGGATTGGTCCGATGCGTAGGATGTCTCAATAACCAGTGGGAAAGTGGCGCGGGGTACCCAAACATCGATGTGCTCTTATATATATATTATTTGACTTGCGTTATTTGGGGAGCGAGCCTTGGTGAGGTCTGGGATGGATAGTTGCCTTGTTAGGTGTTTGGTTTACTCTTTCTCACGGGACTTTAGTACGTTCCCCCACTTGTGCACGAGAGTCTTGGTTTTTGTTTCCTACTGAGTGTACTTGTATGCTCACCCTACGTATATAAAACTGCTTCCAGGTTTCCAGGAGGACTTCGGGGACCACGCAGGACTTTACTAGCTCGGACTTTTGGAGCAGTTGCAGTTGTTTCTCTTTTCTTTTTTGGTACTTACCTTGTAGTCACCTTTTTGCACTTTGTGGATTTCACTTTTGAAACATGCATGTGGGAATGGTTTATTTTTGGCTTTACTTTTCCTTCTACCTTGGTGTTGTTGGGTTTTCTCCTCCTTACCTTTCGATCCTATGAAATAAAAAGGGTAATGCCTTCCATTTGTGAGAATTTCCTATACCCTTGGTGCTAGTCGCCACTCTGGGACCTATTGAAGGCGGGTTTCGGGGGTCATTATCTCTCCTTCAACTCAAAGAAGGAAGGGACTAGCAACCTGATGACCCTTCCCTCCTTTTGGTGAAGGCGGGTCGTGACAAATAAAAAGTGTATACATTAATTTAATAAAAAAGTATACTAATTAATTAAAAAATTAAATTAATATCACATCAATCTGCGTCGACACAATATGAGAATGTCTCTAATCATGTCTCAAGACCATGCCAACCAAAACCATATAACCATAGAATAACATAACCTACCTCATCACCAGGCCAAAAAAGTCTTTGTGAATGTCTTACAACTATTCCAACCATAACTTTATAACAAATGTATAAATTACACAAATCTAGGTCAAACCCGTTGTATAAGCCTTTAAACATTTAATCAGGGTCAAGCCCATAATATAAGCATTTCAGTATTTGTCAGTAAGAATAATCTTCTATATCATAATTTTAGTATGTGTTATTAGGAATATCCCACTATATCATCATTTCAGCATTCATCCTATGGAATATAACACTATATATGCATTTCAACATGTATCACTGGTAAAATACCTATATATAATCATTTTAACATGTATCATTGGTAAAATCCCACTATATAAGAATTTCAACATGTACCACAAGTAAAATCCCGCTATATAATGATTTCACCATAGAAATCACAATACATTTCATAGCAATAAGGATATAAAAAATCACATATGAAGATTAATGGTTAATTATAAAAATTACCATTATCTTTCAGATATTTGTTTCATTTATACTTTGGTTTTAAAACAACCACAATGTAATCATTTCAGTAATTAGGCCAATCCAAAGTGAATCAATATCAATAAAACACCTAAATCTCAAGTCATGCTAAACACACATTAATCCATTAAACAATTAATTTATATTCAATGGTTTTCTCACCCAAACGATAGACACAAGGTAGGTCAATAACCAATTGGATCCAAAGGTACTCCAATGAATAATTAAATTCATTATTTTTAATTTACTCGGTGCATGATATGTTAGAAAAATTGAAATATTTCACATACATTAAAATTATTAAACTCTAGGGTTAAGTTTTAAACCCATGACTTCTAATTGACGATCAACCAATGCTTCCATCAGGATTCACCAATAAGAACGAAAGCGCAGATGATCACAAAATGGTTCCTAGATCATAACCGATCAAGATCAAAACCAATTGTGCACATGGTCAAAAGACTACCCTAAAATGATTAGAGAACGATGGAAGGGAAGATAATACCAAACCAAAACCACTAACTAAGGATCAGATTCATGATCAACATGTATGTAATCAAGAGGGGTGCCCCAAAATTACTAGGAAAATGCCCTATGTTTGAGAGGAGAGAGGTGCACATTTGGTGAATCAAAAATCAGCTATAGGAAACCCCTTAAAAATTATAATCAGGAAATTATATGGTCTGTAATATAGTTGCACATTGTGTATTTATTTTTATAAGAATATACTGAAAAATCAATTGCCTCATATAAATATTTAATTAGCCTAAACATCACAAAATGTGTAATTGGTTCAAAATGTGTAACCACTTCACATCGTGGTTCAGTTTACGACATGAGTCTAATGGATTTTACACATCATGTAACCTGTTTATATGGCATGTAAATGTCTTGTAGATAGTTTTCAACCCCGTTTCCTTATAAAAACATGAAACCCCTTTAAGTTTTCTGAACATAGAAATAACTCTTTGTAACACATTACCCATTTATACCCAGACTCCATTATGTTAAACAAAATCCCTAAATCGCTCCCCTCATAGATCTTATCTGGTTTTATCAAGATTCCTCAGAACCCAAGTCTATGTTTATTCAAACAAACAGACATCCGAGAACATTAAGTCATTTTCCCCATCTAAGTATCTCTGTATCTGAATAAGACTTGGCCACCAATGCTTAAATGAAAACCTCAAAGAGGGAAATTCCTAAAAAAATACAGGATCTTACAACCTCTCCATCATATAATAGCTCATCTGTGAGCTGCTCCATGAATCACTACGAGTTCTCAAAAAACAAATCTGGCCACTGTGCTTGCATATCATACTCCCTCTCACATGTCTCCTATTTACATCTCCCATACTAACACTGTACTTGAACCAAAGGAATCTCCCTACCTTAGAGATAATTCCCACTATGGTTCACAATCTGTATCAGATGATTCTCAAAGGATGCATCAGTAAAAATATCGATGTATTCTATGTCTATCACATGAGGAGGGTCTAAATAATATCTTTGAAGTTGTGATAAGTGAAACATGTCATGCATGGATCTATAGCATTGTAGAAGGGATAATCAGAATTCCACTGGGCCAACATTATCCACTAGCTCAAATGGCCCAAAAAACATGGGTGTTAGTTTCCTTTGATTCCTAATACATTGTTTCCCCATGCTAGGTGACACCTCAAGGAAAAAAAGATGTCTAACCTAAAACTCCATAGGTCATATCTAATGGTATGAATGTGATTTATTCGTAATATTTTTGGTCACCAACCACTATCTGATCAACTGATTCTCTCATAATTCTCTTGCATGAGACTAGGCCCAATAAGCGCTGACTCACCTACCTCCAACCAACAAATAGAATAGTTACCTGAACTTCCTAGTAAACCCTCAAAAGGTTCCATCTAGATCAAATCCTAGAATATTTTATTATATGAAAACTCAATGAGTTCCATATACTACTCTCTTGAACCACTAAAATCCAGAACATAGGCCCGTGGCATATCTTCTAGAACTTGAATGGTTCACTCAGATTGACTATCAGTTTGGGGATGAATGGTCATAGTCAAAAGTACCTATAATCCCATATCCTTTTTAATACTATTCTATTACCATTTTTTTAAAAGAGAATCTTTTTCTAAAATGATAATCCTCGGAAAAATGTGCAGATGAAATACCTCACGCATGTAATGATTTCCCAGATCATAAACTGTAAAGATCTCTCTAATAAGAAATAAGTGGTCTACCTTCATCAGTTAATCCACAATCACCCATAAAACATCATTCTTGTGAATTTTTTTAGGAAATCATATCACAAAATCCATAGTGATCTCATCCCATTTCCACTCAGTAATGGGAAAAGGCATGAAAATCCCAACTGGCCTCTGATGCTCAACTTTAATCTACTATAATGTGATACGTCTCACCACAAATCCTGGTACCTAGTTCTTTATTCCAAAGCATTATTATTGTCTATGGATATCATGACACATATTTCTCAAACCAACATGTCCCTCTCATCAATAATCATCAAACAATCTCATTATCTCCTAACGCAGGACCATAGAAACTCATACTCGGTCTTGAAAAAAGAATAGAATTATTATTCCAAGACACCATCATGATGGTGTCTCCCATCCACATATGTTTTCACATAGAAATAATCCCTCTATATCAAATAAACTCTTAGTCTAAATCATATACAAAATCATGGGTATAACATATGTCAAAGTCAGAGCTACTCATCCCTGAGACTCTTAAACATCAAGAAGCATGTCTGTAAGGAAGTTCATCACTCACCGCTCATCACAAGAATCTCTTACTAACTATTACGAAATATTTTGCCACAATTCATCGAAAAAATAAATTCCCATCACTGGTGTATAAGCCTACTCAATGTAGTGGTACTACATATACTCGGCCCACCTCCTATAATAAATGTTATGATCCCACTAAGAAAAGTTATACCAGAGGATCTTGGGGTCTATGTACACCACAAACCTCTCACCCATGAGATAATTCCTACAACATATCAGGGCATATACCACAATTTCTAACTCTAAATCATGAGTATCATAGTTCTTCTCATGTGGTCTTAGTTGTCTAGAGCCATAAGTAACCACTCGATCCTCCTACAACATAAATTCCTTGAGTCCAAATCTGGATGTTTCACAACACAAAATAAATGCATTACCCAGAATAGGTAATGTGGGGATAGGTGTTTAGGTCAACCTGCCTTTCACCTCATGAAAGATCTCTCGTATTCATCATACCAAACAAATTTTACCCCCATTATTGGTCATCCAAGACATCGGTGTTTTCAAATTGTGGAAGTACTGGATAAAGCACTGCTAAAAATATACTAAAACTAGAAAACTCTGAAACATGAAGATATTATTGAGATTCTACCAAGATAACATGGATGTGACTTTTTATGAGTCCACTAAAACCCCATACACTGATATTACATGCCCCAAGAATTGTACATTATCTATCCAGAAACTGCATTCAGTTAGTTGGTGTAATGTCGATGATCTCTCAATGTAATCAAGATGATGTTAAGATGTTGGGAATGATCATATTCTGACTGGGAATACACTAACATTTCATCAACCAAAAAAACCAAAAACCAATCGTGAAAAGGATGAAATATTTTATTCATCATGGCCATGAATACCACTAGTGCATTAGTCAAACCAAATAAAATCACTATGAACTCAAACAAGACATACCATATTATAAAAGAATTCTGAGGTATGTCCAATATTCTATAGTATACTAATCCCAAATCCATATTTAATAATATCTTAGAACCTCTCTATTGATTAAATAGATCATCAATTCATAGAAGAGGATATCGGTTCATAACCATTATGTGGTTCAATATCTGATAATATGAGCCCAAACGTAATGTCACATCATCCATCTTGGAAAAGAGAAATGGATAAATCCATAATGATGTAATTGGATATATGAAACCCTTAGTTTCTAGATATTCCAACTGAACATTAAACTCTAAAATATCTTCTAGTTCTATTCTATAAGGTTGGAAAGAAATTGGATCTTCTCCCAACACCAAATCATTGGTAAACTTGATCTATCACTCAAGAAGTAAGCTATAGAAATCATCTGGATAGAAATCCTGAAAATGGTATACCACTGGAGAGAAATAATAATAATGTATTCCACCATTATGTAGAGAAATATTAGATACATGATGCATGATACAATCAAATCTACACTGAATTGGTCATGCATAACAATCCTGAAGATCCCACTCACTGTGGTGAGAATAGCTGCAATTTTTTGGAGATAGAAAGAAAACTATCCTCCTGTAACAGTCAATACGAGTCTAGTATATAACTAACCAATACAGACCAAGAATCAAATCAAATCCTATAATTTACTATATAAACAATTCCCAAAAGAAATGATAACCACAAATATCTAGAGAACACACCTTACAACATTTGATATTCTCTGACTGCACTCCCAATGGCGAGTCGATGGTCAAAACACCATCCAATATTTCCACATCCATGACTAAACCATTCACAAATAATTAGGATAAAAATTAATTTGAAACTCTTGTATAAAAAACTGTAAAGGGAATATGATACAATAATCTAACCTCTGAATGTAGACAATCCTACATCCACACTAGCTGGAGTAGTCTGCATAACATGTAGCTAAGCATCCCCTCAGCTCTGGGCTCCAGACTGACTCCCATAAGCTATACCATCATCCAAGTAATTATTTTCCTAGATTTGGGTACAACATCTCTTAAAAAGACTAGAACTTCTCAGCAATCTCCAACTATCTGTCTGTTGAGGATTAGCTGAGCCCTTCCCAGACTTTGGTTCTTGTACTGATCCCCTACCACTACTCTATTGTCGTATGTCCCAACAGACCTACTATAGGTTACCCAATATTATAAAATCTTGACACTCCAAATTGGGGTATATACACTAAGACCATTTTTAAACCATCTTGACAAACTTATAGAACTACCAAGGAACATGGTCCTGAGATGTCTACCAACTTCTCTTACTACTCTGTCCACTACTGACCTGGAGAAAACTATCATAGTGATGGCTCTTTACATTAGAAGAAGCTTTCATAGTTTTACCTACTAAAAGAGCTTGACCACTCCTCAAGGACTCTCTCATATTCCCTTTCATGATGATTTCTTGATTCAACATGTCTTGAAAACTGCATAGATAGAACACATTCACCTGAGAACTGATCTCATAGCGAAAAAGATCCTGAAAATATCACACCCTAGAGATCTCATTAGCTACCAAAGATGGTGCGAAAACTTTATAGGTCATTGAAACATTCAACATATCCCACCACTCTCATTCCCTAATGTGTTAGGTGTATAAACTCTTGGCCCTTCTCACCCCTCAACATCTCGAGATAGAAATGGATTCAGAACATTGTCTCCAAGTCATTCCAAGATAACTCATCCTTCTTCGCTGCTTGCTCTGGATTGTCCCACCAATCCATGGCTAGTCCATGAAGCATATAAGCTGCAAGCTTCACCCTCCTATATGCAGGTTTCTAAAAATGATTAAGTATCATCTAGACTAACTCTGTCCATAACATGGATTCCTAGGTGCCTCCCTCCCCATTGAACGCATGAAGATGTCACAGATGAAACTCTCTCGTCAACTTTTACATCGAAGGAATAGTGCAAAAATGCTCTCTTTCCTTGGCTCACATGACACTAAGGAATATTTTGAGAAGATTAAAATCCATATCATGCTCATGAACTACAGAAATATTTGGTTCATCTATGTTAGGAGTATGCGTATTTCCACTCTCCTAATTCTCAACTCAAAGATGAAATGGATACATTTTCTCTACTAGAAAAACACACTCCTTAAAGCATTGACTATAACAAGGTCACCTCAATAGGTTAAAACAACCAAGAATCATAGACTCTTGGTCTCTCTAAACATGTATTACAAGTGTTTTTACATGACATAATCATTTATTTATTTCATTTATCAGATATAAAATGTATCTCATATCACAGCTCAATAGGAAAGGATATACAACGTGCAATATATTTGTCAATATCATGAATAATGCATGTAAATATATATATCCCTATATTCCTATCATGATAAATGCATACTCATACCATGCCATACAAGTCCATGATTATAAATCTCAAGAACCCATAACATCATGAAATAATAACTTCACACCACATGTCACTTAGGGTGACATAACATAAACTATAATGAGAAAATAGTATAAACATGAATCCACCACTATAGATATTGGATTTCCCCCATATATGGGTTAGATATTCCAATGAACAAGTTCATTACCACGTCCTGACACATCCTTGTCTTATTTTACCATTCTAAAATTGTCAATAAATAGAAAAGAAACATGTTTCTTTGAAACCACTTTGTAACATCCCCTGAGCTTGCACTCTCTCACGTGGCTAGAAAGGGTTGTTTATGATACCACAGGCATGCCTTCCCCATATGCCGAAGGTTGCTAACTAGTAGCAGGGGTGTGATCAGTATTGTGGAGAGACTATTCCCATGGTTTTAGAGTTACAACATATTAGAAATAAACATATAATAATAATAAATAAATATCATAGTATATAAATAATGGAAATAATACAATAGATCTGAAACCAATAGTATATTCTAATAGAGTAAACCAATAAATAAAAAAGGAATAATTTAATTAGAAGATAGAATGTAACTAAATTTAATTATTTATGAAATAGAAATAAAATTCTAGTAGAATAAAATTAAGACTCAAATTTCATGATCCCAAACCCCATATTTGTCCCATATCCAAACTCCAGCCCATCTAGTTAGAAAAAATCAACAATAACATCCTTTTCCCTCATCAAACCATGTATCCGTGTAATCTACTCAGGTACCAAATGGTATCATGAATAGAGTGTGAGGATAACTCAGTATTTTGACACCACCATGTCTAAGCATAACCTGTCTATTAATAGGTGTATTCAATAATGAAATAAACAATTGTATTTATTAATTAAATAATTAAATTAATACCACATTAACCTGTTTCGACACCACTCTGGAATTTCTCTAAGATGTATCATGACTATGCCAACCATAGCCATATAAACATGAAATAACATAACCTACCTCAGTGACATGCCAGAATGTCTATGATCATTTCTTACAAACATGCAAACCATAAAATTATAACTAAGGTATAAATTACACAAATCTATGTCAACCCCACTATATAAGAATTTTAGCATTTTATCTGGGTTAATCCCACTATATAAGCATTTTAACATGTGTCACTGATCATATCCCACAATATCATCATTTCAGTATGTGTCACAAAGAATAGACCACTATATCATCATTTTGGTATGTTTCACAAGGCATAGCCCACTATATAAGAATTTCAGTTTGTATCATTGGGAAAATCCCATTATATATGAATTTTATCATGTATCAGTGGGAAAATATTACTATATAAGAATATCAACATGTATCACTCATCCAATCCTACATTATGATAATTTCATTATACAAATAAAAAGTCATGTCATGGATATAAAGATATCACAATATCTCATTTCATTCTCAAAGGTTTAATATTAAAATTACCATTATCTTTCAAATATTGGTATCATTTATCATTTAGTCATAAACCAATCACAATAACATCATTTCAAAAATCAATCCAAGCCAAGGTGAATATATATTAAGAATACAGCCAAACACCATGTCATGATAAAAAAACTTTAATCCATTAAAAAATTCATTTGTATTCAAGGGTTCACACACCCGAACAGTATCCACAAGCCAGGTGAATAAGCAAATGGATCCAAAGGGACTCCAATGAATAATTCAATCCATTATTTTTAATTTATTCGGCACATGATATGTTAGTCAGATTGTAACATTGCACACACTTAAAAATTATCAAAACATATGGTTATGTTTAAGACCAACTACCTATATATAATTAGCAACTAAAACTTCCTGATAGATTCTCCAACAAGAACGAAGGTACAAATGATCAAAAAAAAGTTCCCTAGATCATAAATGATCAATATCAAAACCAAAAATAGACATAGTCAAAAGACTACACCACAATGACCAGAGAATGATGGAAGAGTAGAGAAACCCCAACCAAAACCACTTACTAGGGATCAGATGTGTGATTGGGACATCCAAAACCACCAGGAAAATTCCCCAAGTTTGAGAGGATATAACTATACATGAGGTGAATAAAAAATCAGCTGCACAACACCCTTTTAAAATTCATCTCATGAAATTACATTATGTGTAATATAGTTACACATCATGTATTTATTTTTAAAAAGGGTACACTGAAAAACCCATCTCCTCGGCTGAGTATTTAACTATCCCAAACATTACATGGTAAGTAATTGTTTCATGATGTGTAACCACATCATTTCATGAATTAGTTCACAGCATGATTCTAGGGGATTTTATACAGCGTGTAACCCATTTACATGACATTTAAATGTCTTAAAAATATTTTTCAACCCAATTTCCTTATAAAATCCCAATCCCCTATTAAGGATTCTCAAAATACCCAAAAACCTTGGTAAAAATTGGTCAATTTATACCTAGAGTCTGTTAATTCAAATAGAATCCCCAAACTACTCACCACATGGATCCTCTCTAGTTTTCTCAAATTTAATCACAACCCATGTTTCTGTTTATTAAAAAAACATACATCCGTGAAATTTAAGTCATTTTCCCAAAAAAGGTTCTCTATCACTAAACCAGACATAACCACCATGGCTAAAAAAATCAAAGAGGTACATACTTGAAAAAATATAGGATTATACAATTTAATATTATATAAATATAAACATTGAAGTTAAGAATAAAAATTGGGATTTCTTTTCACCCTATTTGTTTATTATTGAGTGTTGCATACCCTATTTGAGTGTTGAGTGCCATTCTTGAGTTATGGATAACCTTCTTGAGTGTTGCACACCATGCATGAGACAAATAAGAGAGAAAGGGAGAGAGAGTCTTCTGGATGAGTAATAAGAATGAATTTTTCATAGGTAAGTGAGTAATTTATTTTCATAATCTTCTATAAATTTCACTATTTTAAAATTCCATGCAATGAATTCATTTTAAAAAATATTATTATTATAATTTTTAGATTCTTTAAAAGATGATTCTAGGATTTTGAAGCGTGTAATATATTTTTTAAATTCATGTTTTCAAAATAAAACATGATTTTATGTTTTAAAATTAATGTTTTGAAAATTAATATTTATTTATATTAATTTTGTTATATTTTATTTATAATTTTATGTATAATTATTAAATTTAAAAGTTTTTTTATATTTTATGTTAGAAAACTATATTAAATAATTATTTATGTTATTAGAATTATTATTTTAGGTGATTTTATGTTTTCGATGTAGTATATTCATATAGAAATTGTCTTTCATTATGCGTACCATTAGCATTCCATGAATTTCAATAAAACATTTGTTTTAAATTTAATTAATAAGGAATGTTCAAATTCTGGAATTGAATTTATTAAACTCATGGATTTATACAAACTCTAAAATGTTTTAGGAAAAAATATTTTTTGAAAAATTATTGAGGATGTAAATGTATTATCTTTATTTAAAGTAATGAAATTATATTTTGGAATGGTTTTTAAAGGATTATTTATGAGAATGAAGGATCTTCAAGAAAAATGTTTTCTTAAAATGAAATTTGGTGCTTGCATATTAAATTAGATAATGAAGAATAGGGAATTAACCCACAACCTCAATGGGACACTGTCATACCAGTGATATTTCCACGTGATCAAAAGGGTTTTATAATATCTATCGAGTATCATTTTAAACCATTAAATTATTATTATTTTCAAATTATTTTAAAAGAGATATACAATTTTTTTTAAATATTATTTTTTAAATGAATTCTCAAAATGATAATTAATTGTGAAAAGTGATGTATATATAACCAATATTTATATTGGATATAAAATATTTTAAGTGTTTTTAAATGAGTGTGTATAAAATTATTATTTTTTTGTTTTTAAAACCCCTTACGTATAAATTTTATGCTCATCCAACATTTTTAAATATTTTTCATAGGTCTTTTTAGAAGTTATAAGATTGATGGATTTTCTTTAGGATTTAGTGCACGTGAATAGAATTAGTCATTCTAAGTATTTATGTGAACTTTGTTAACATGTAAGACTATGACTAATTGTCTGGAACCCTTAATGGAAAAGGTCCTAAGATGTATAAAGTACCATGTGTTTTTTTAATTACTATTAAATAAAAAAACATGCAGCATGTTTTTATCACTGAATCCGGAAGTGTGGGTTCGGGAGGTGACATATTACATATATATCTTGTATTATAATATGTGTGTACATTAACTTGATTTATTTTCAAAGAAAATTTATTATGAAAATTTATAAATAATATATCTTTTAATAATCCCTTTTATTTTATTTTGAATATTATGTTTCATTGTGAATTATTTCTATATTTTTACAACAATTTCACCAAAATGTAAGAAAACCATTTTTAGGATTTCTCTTTTTTTTACTCTATATTCATATAAAGATTCATTTTACAAGCCATTAATTATATTATATTTCATTTTTATACTTTGTTTTTAAAAATACCAAATATTCTTAAAATAAAGATTACATTTACATTCTACTCTAAAAATAAAAAATTACTTGTTTAATTATATAGTAATTAAAATATTGAATTTATTTAATTAAATATTATATAACTTTTTATCTTGCACTTAATTTTTTTCATATATGTCAATATTATTTTATATTCCACAAATGTTAATATTTCATATTTTGTATTTTCTCAAACCTCACATGTTTAAATAAAAGAATACTATATCAAAATAATTTTTTAATTTGGTATACTAGTTCCTATGTGTATACAATGTATTAGAAATGTAATATATATGAGATAAATGGTTTTCCACTTCATTGTTCACAGATTATCATTTTCTATTATTCAATATATCATTTTTTCAATTCCTTTATTTAGTAAATTCAATGTACTTATATATTTTGTTTTATTGGAATTCACCAAGAAAACAACATAATTAGAATTAATGGAAAATTACACTCTTGTATATATAAAAATAATTCCATACATTTTGAATAAAAAATACTTCATTGTCTTTATTTAAGAGTATTTACCTTTATAGTGACCTTATATTTGGAAACACTTGTTTTATTTCCACATATATATCATGATATATTTTCAATGGATTTATTATATCTTTTTTATTTATATGGGACACATAAGTATGGATATTTCATCTGATTATGGGTGGGATATGATTTATATAGCTCTAGCATGAATTATATAAATCGTTAAATCAAAAATGATAAATATTCTTATGTGATTAGAGAGTAATCCCAATCCACTATACTTTTTAAAACTAGGAGTAAATGTAACACCCCTAAAATTTAGTTTAAAAAAATAACATTCTCAACAGTTTTCTTAACACACAACATCGAGTTTTAATCAAATTGTGATACACTACAAAAATATAATTATTTAATTATCGTTATTATAACATAGACATTAAATTAAAAGACATGAATAGTAATAAAAACCTTATAAATAATATGTATCAATTTTTTATATATTCAAAATTCATTAATTAATTCATAAAAAATAAGGACTCAATTTTCAATAAAATCATTTTATGCTTCACAAATATATTTTCTTCAAATATTGTTTTTATTGATTTTTGTGAGTGAATATTATAATTAATTTCTACCAATTTTAGAAATCTAATTTTATAAATTGGATATAATTTTTGAAATCATAATTTAGAAACTATCTTAGGGTGAATTTTTGAGATTTTTATGAAAGGGTTAATTTTTTAAGGAATAGTGAAAATTACCGATTTTATAGAATGTTGTCTTTTCCATTCAAGTATTTAAAAATGTCCATTTTTTAAATTAAATTTAAAATTTCAAGGGTTTATTATATTTAAAAACAATCAAATTAATTTCATTGTAATTTTTATTTTTCTTAATTTTTATATAAAAACATTTTTATACAAAAAAATGCATTTTCCAGGAAAAATATTTTTTGTCGCATTTGTCAGGTTTATTTTAAAATTAATTTATTCCATTTATAGTTATTTAGTTTAATATAATTAATTAAATATTTGGAATCGTCAATTTTACAATGTTTAAATAGATCAACTTTAATTTTTTTCATTATGAATAGTGACTATGGTAAATATTTATCATTTGAGTAAAGGTAAATATGATAATTAAGGCTTAAAATAACATAATAAGGCTTTAAAAATTGATATAGAACCTACCTTATTTTAATTGGATGAGTTTATTTTGAAAACCCACATTCAATATTTAAATATATGTCAACTTGGGGCCATATTTCTTTGAAAACGACCTTAATATTATTTTAAGTAAGGAATAAATCTCAAAATGTCTCTCTCTTTGTTTTGATAACTATAATATTTCTTCATAAGGATAAAATGAGGTTATGTTTTGTTATAAATTTTTATATGAAAGTTTAAATAAATTTTTTTATATGAGATTTATTTTTAATTTTTATTGATGGAATAATTACCCTAAATATTTACGCAACTTCGACACAGTGTATGTGTAAGTAGTAGAAATATAAAGTAAATGATTTTAGAAAATTAAAAAATAATATTTTTTTTGGTTGATTATGGTCTTCCAATTTTTTTGGATAAATATAATGTATTATTTATGTTTTAAAAGTTTATATTCCAATTTAATTAAAGTTTTCATATTTTTTGAAAGTGAAATTATGTAAATAGTCTCGAAAATGACTTAAAGGGTAATTTATGTTAAATAATATTTTGTTAAATGATAAAAAAGGTAAATTTTTATAATGGAATGTGAGATGGTCTAAATTTTTGACCATTTTTCACTTCTTGATCAATTTTTATTTTATCGTAAATTTCTTATCTCCTGGAGAGTAAACAACTTTGACATTACGGTAATCATCAAAAGGGTTAACAAAGTTGTTGAAACTAAGATATAAAGGATAAAACATCATCTATTGTTTTATATCCACTTGAATGTGAAAATTAATTTATATTAATTTAATACTTTAACTAACTCCAAGGGTACACCTCTCATCTCTTATATAAGGACCCCACCTCTCATATCTTCCTCACACATCTTGAACAACATATCTTGACCAGACCCAACAAAAAATTCATGTAAACTTAATTATATATATTCTACAAAGTTTTTATACTCTTAAATGGCCATCCCTGGGGTCCATGAGGAGAGTTCCCAAAGTGGTTCTTTAAAAATAAGGTAATCCTCTTAATCAAGCATTTTCATTTTACTTATTATTCTACCTACTTAAATTATATAATAACCATTAAAATATATTAAAATCGGTATCTACATTATACTTATAAGTTATTATTTAAATTTTATAACTTTATCCATCTCATTTTCCTATCTATGTGAAACGAATACATCGTTCATGTGTACGTTTGGACTACCACCTCCACAAAGCGATGTGTTTTTTTCCATCATCACCTCTCATAGATTTTTATAGGGATTTATTTAATTTGTATATAGTTATATTATTAATGAAATAATTAACATATTTTAAAGATAATATATCATCTATTTTTAAACCGTTACATCTATTGGAAATTGGTAATGTCATTCGTGAATACGTGTGGATTTCCACCTCCATAAAGTTATGTGATTCATTTTTCATGTACAAATTTAATTTATGGTTCTAAAATTATATCAAAATTAAAATAAATAATAATTATTATTCTATTATTATTATTTATATGATTTAATCATGATAACTTTAATCATGGTCAACCCACTATAATCATTTGGAAATTATGAACAGAACTTCATGAAAATAACCAATGTGAACTTAACTGATTAAGTAATTAAATATGTCCCTAAAATAAATGGAATAAATGTTTAATGATATGGTATTAAATATATAAATGTTACTAACAACATTAAATACGTAATATAAGTTTATTATATAGGAGTTAAAGGACATACATAGCATGTCTGGACATAATGTAAGTGGTTTCTTAACTTAAATTACAATCATTGGGATATACTCTTACTTCATTAACTATATTATGCCTAGATTATGTGTTAAATGTCCTTCTATTTTATTATGTTTTGTATCTAAATATTTTTTTGTTTTAAAATTTTTACACATAATCACTTCATTGATTAAATTATAACTTCAATGATACGATCATTGTAGAGAATATTTTTATCAATATTGTTTCTTTGAGACATTTCTTGTATTGTGAACTTAATTCCTTTTATAAGGATTATATTACACATATTGAGATATTATATAGTGAATTAAACTGTTAAAATTATAATTAATTTTCCTTTAAGTTTTTCTATTTTATGAGAAATTGATTCAAATTTTATAAAAGTTGAAAGGGTTTTCATGATCTCAATTACAATTACTTGAGACATAATTCATGTCATGCATTATGATTTATTTTATACAGAGTTTTTATTATCCCATTAATGTGTCTTAACTCATTATTTCATGTAAATTATGGGTTTTATAGATTCATGTTATGTTCCTTAATTTAATGGATTTTTTATTAAATTATTATCCAAGTTGAGTGGGTTTCTAATCTAAAACATCCTTCTTTATGTCATGTTTTGATTGATGAACTTATATTCATTTATATGGTGCTGAAGAACCCCATTTATTTTTGAATTGTTTTTTAAATCTTGAATATATAATGGTTCTTGGTGAGTTTGGGTTTTTTTGCTAACATCATTAACTAAAGAACTCATAAGTTCGATGGCACTTTATCTAGTTTGTATAGAGTTACATATCATGGAAGGATGTTTCATGATGGAATAATGTATTTCTGAGATGTTTTGGAGGTTGGTTGAATTGTTTATGTTTAATTTATTAGTGAATTAAGGATCCCCATATCCAAATTATTATTTTTTTGATCCATGTAGGTGATTTGGTGATGTGAGATTCATTTAGATGTTTTTTCTATATAGGTGATTCAAGAAGTTGTTTCGGCTACATAAGAAAATCATATTTCCAATTCACATATGTAACTAAATGTGTAACACAACCAAATTATTGATTTAGAAAATTTTGGAATTCACATATTAATTTTCAGTGATATATATAAGTATTTTAATTAGCTGAATGGTCTATGTAGCTGAACTCCCACAGATGAGTTTTACATAGCTGATTGCTACATATGAATTTTAATAAGAATTCAAGTTGCTGATTTTATATGTAGCCAATTTAGAATTCACATATATAACTTCCTACATAGTCGATTGGTAATCATGTAGAGAATTTTTTATGTAGTCATTTGTTATATATGTAGCCGATTTAGATTCTTCCCTACACCTAGATTGATTTTCTATAGGTTTTTAGAATTAAAGTATTCAAATGTGATTTTATTACAATGTTTCATGGATGGTTCTGAATGGATATATAATAATAGGCTTTAGTTTCTAAATACATAATGTATATATGATTATTGAATACATTTATAGAGATATTGGGGAATTATTATTACATGACTTGTTCTTTTTAAGAGAGATTAATGTAGTGGAATATTTTAATGAGGTAATATGAAAAAAAAAATAGGTTGAGAAAAGAGGAGTGTGGATTCGAGGTTGAATCCTTAGAGTTCAATATATGGTGAAACTAATTTCTTAAAATGATAAAATCTATGTATAATAATATTTTTAAGCACATTTAAATATTTTACTTTGGTAAATATTTCATTCATATTTTTTGAGGCTTGTGGAAGTGAATCCTCATCTTATGTTGCTGAAGAAACCTGGTTTATCTAGTGATATTATTTCATATTCATATTCATATTTTATCTCGTAACATGAATTTGTGATTTTGGGTGTGACTCATGATATGTTTGGTGGGATTATACATGAATTATTGTAAGAAGATTTCACTTTTGGAAATAGTGAAAGGAATCCATTGATAGAGGTAATAACCAGCCACGACAAGGAGTAGGATTCAACATTTGATCCAAAACATGTAAAAACAATGTTTTAATTTCTCTTTTATTTTAATCATGATTTGTGTGAGGCTATGTTTTTTTGTTTGATTGGATAATACTAAAAAAAGTAATAGAATTTTATTTTTTTAAAAATAAATTATAAAAATTACCCTCCACTAATTAAACCCTTTTCTTAGTAGAGGAAACAGGCCATACTATGAACTTAGGGTGTATACACTGACTCTTAACATTTGATATCATTAATATTTTTCTATTCATGGTATTTTATATTACTTATTATGTACTTTCATTCAAATTTTTTATGCTTTTAACAAGCTGTAAAGGGTTTTTCTTTAAATACATTGTTTTAACATTTTGAAATACTTTTAACCAATCTATTTCTTTGTATTCTTTATATTAATTCAAAAATGTTATTTTAAACATAAATGTATTTCATAAAATTATTTTGAATGATCATTTTATTTATTTTAAAAGATTTAAAAATGAAATTTCTTAACATTTTCCATGTGGGTAACTTTTGACTCGCTTTAAAAAAGTTTGAAATAATGTTTATTTTTAACTTTTACAACATGAATGAATTTTCACATTATTATTACCATTATTTTATTATATTATTATTTTATAATTATCTAGGGTTATTTTAAAAGAAAATAATTTTCCTAATATTCTATGAATTTTCTAATATATTACCAAAAGAAAAGGATGTTTTCCCCTATTTTCAAAGAAATGTCTTAAATGTTCCTTTAAATGTATTTTTTTCATTGAAAATATAATTCATTTCATTATTAATAATCCATATAGATAATATCCAAATCCAATAATTATTTTTGCAAGGATTTATTATGATATTTTTAATGATATTTTCAGGGAAATTGTTTCTTTTCCACAGTTTAATCAAGAAAAAAATTAATGATAGTTGTTTTTAAGGATGTTACATTAAAACTAAAATCTTTTAAATGTTTTTTTCATTCCATGGTACTTGGAAATATGCATGGGTTATTTATGGGTAGTTCTATTATAAATCAAGTATGAGTGATTTTTTTATCACTACAATGCATTGAGTAAAGAGACGGAGTGAACTTTTGTAAGTTGCTCCTAAGTGATAATAGAGTTAACTATTGTAAGTTACTCCTAAGAGAAAAAATTTATTTCAAAATATTAGTAGCTCATAAGAGATAATGGAGTTAGTTTCTACAAGTTAATCCTAATATTAGGTTGTAATTATCATATTTATGTAATCATACAATGAATTTTTGATGTCCTAACATATCCACATCGTTTTTCGATACATATTGGGAGTTATAATGGATACTTTGCTGAATGATTTCTTTCACATGGTTCATTACCGTTGATTTACATGACTCATGCCTTATGTTAAAGCTTCATTCCATGTCTTGCAATTTATGATTGATATTTGATGGGTATTAATTCTCTTATGTTATGCTCATGCCTTTTGATTATGTCATCATACCCTTATGCTCATCTTATTTCCACCGATTGCATTTAAATATTAATAATTATGTTTACCATTACTAAGATTTTAAGCTTACCCTTATTAGGTTTTCCGTTTACCCATTTTATCAATAATAATGTTAAATTAATTATTTCTATAAAGGTTTTATGTGTGATGAATTTTATGGGAAATGTTTAAGACTTACTGTGAAAAATAAAAATTTTGGTATAGTAGAAAAAATGAACACTTAAAGAAAGAGAAATTTTTATGTAATCATTTTTCCTAATTATTTAATAATATAAAGATAAAATGTACTTAGGTATGTAGGTGATCCAATATTTCTTTTTGATTTTTTTTTGTTTTGGATGACTAAAATTGATTAATGTTTATCGATATTAAAGCCATAAATTTAAATATTATATTTCTTCCATAGGATATGGGAGTTTGGGTTCGGGGATAAAATAATTTGTATTAGATAAGGGTTTTGATAAATTCACAGAAAAGGATGCTTTCATATGAGGTTAACTTAAGATTTATGGATAATTTTATAGGTTTATTTGTTTATGGTTGATCATATGTTCAATTAGAAAAATTATAATTTTTTAATTTCATATCTGATTACACCTTAATGTGATTTTAATATTTTACTTGGTTTTAGAAAGTATACTCTATTGAGGTAATTATGGTCTATTAGACATTGGGTTAACCATGATGGCTAAAAATATATTTTGTTACAAGATAATTTTTAGAGATATTAATGATCAAGCTAAGGATAATTACTATGCTTGGTATTTAAAGTTGATTATTATTATTTCTATTAAGTTTACTACATTATATGATTCTATTGTGATTCATGTTTTTTTAAGAAAATCATATTTTAGGAAGTTTTAGGGTTTATCAATATATGGATTGATCTAAGTCAGATGTTAGGTGTTATTATTTAAGTACTAGAGATTAATGCTTTACATCTTCATTTAAAGGTTTATTTGGGTATTATCATTTAATGTTCTAGCCATTTTAGTTTTGGTAAATATGGGAATAATTCCATTTCATCCTTTTATTTAACTCATGGTCAATAAAAAGTTTTTTATAATACTTCAGAAATTAAAAGTTCATAATTATCATTTGGAGTAATAGATTATATAGGAAAAAGTGGATTAAAACACACAACCAAATGAAGAAATTTAATTTATAGATTTTAAAAAAATCATGTAGGTCTATTTCATTGTGTTCTTTGTTTAGATGGTAAAGGAAATCCTTAACCCTTGGAAAATGATCTTGACTTATAAATCTTATCGTATTACCTAAATTTACAGTGTATTGATGTTATTATTAATACCTTATTGATTTATGGTTTTGCTTCATTAACTTTCCCATTATCATGTTCTCTATCACTCTCTTTTATTCCTTAGACCTTGTTTTTTCTCTTCCTTATCCGTATTTATACTTCCCACCAAAGTTATCCTTATAAAAGAGCTCTATTATCTGTTATTTCAGGTGACCATTATATTTACCTTTTCCATTTTTTTCAAAAGGATATTTTATTATCCCCTTTATGATGTTGGTTTTCAATAAAGTCAGTTTTAAATATAAAAAATATTTTTCCTTCCATGATCATATACTGTATCTCTCACTCCCTAGAATTGATTTTAAAGAATAAATTTTAACCATTTTTATCAATAACAAGATAAAATTTGGAGGATGAAATTAATTTAAGGTTAAGTAATGTACAAACTTTAAAATTTAGTTTAAAATAATACTATGATTGATGGATTTATTAACACACAACATCGAGATTTAAGATAATTACAATATACTATAAAAATATTATTATTAAAATGTGGCTGTTATAACCTAGACACTAAATTGGTCGAGATGGATCATAAATGAATAAATTATTAAACATATGTATAAAAGTTTTATATAATGCAAGTTTAGTACTTAATTCAAAATAAATAAGTACTACAATGGTTTTTTTATCCATTTGTGAGAGAATAGTATAATTTATTTATGACACTTTTAGAAATTTTATTTTGTAAAAATGATATCATTTTTTCAAAAATTATTTAAAAATTTTCATTGCGATAATTTTTTGTATTTCTCTGAAAAGATTAATTTTTCAGTGAATAGTGAAAATACCTATATAATAGAAAACAACTTTTCCATTCAAGTATTTACAAAGTACAATTTTCTTTAAATTTTTTTAAATTTAAAATAATTTTTTTTATTAATCAAAATCAAATTAATGTCATTGTAATCATCATTATGATTCATATAGATATAAAGGCATTTTTATACATTAAAATACATTTTTTAGGAAAACTTATTTCGTCATGTTTTATCGGTTTATATAAAAATTAATTTCTAAAAATTATAAGGATTTATTTTAATAATAATAATTCCATATTTAGAATAAAATTTTCTTAATTTTATTAATATTTCAACTCTATATTTGGTCATTATGAATAGTAACCATAGTTAATATTTGTCACCTCAGTATGGGTAAATTTGGTTATTATGATTAAATATAATGTGATAAGGATTTAAAAATATATATAACTTGCCTTATTTATATTGGATGAGTTTATTTTCTCTACAATCATACAATATTTTATGATATGGAAACTTGGTACCATTTTTCATTCCTAATGACCTTAATATTATTTTAAGTAAAGAATAAATCCAAAATGTCACACACATTGTTCTAATAACTATAATATTTTATTCATAGGGATAAATTAGGTTATATTAATTTATAAATTTTTATCTAAAAAAATCTATCATGGTAGTTTTTTTAATTTTTAGTGATGGAATAATTACCTTAAATTCTTACACAGTGCTGACATAGTGTTTGTAAAAGCAGTAGAAAAATCAAATAATGATTTAAAAAACATAAAATGTAATATTTTTAAGTTTATTTATAGTGTTACATGGTTTTTATTGGAAAAATATAAGGTGTTAGTGATGTGTTAGAACCTTATATTCAAATTTAATTACTTTTTTATACTTTTAAAATTCAAATTATGTGAATAGTTCCAAAAATGACTTTAATGGTATTTTATTTTAAATGATATTTTATTAAATGATAAAAATATTATCTATATCCAAGTTAATGGGACATGGTTTATAATTTCACCCATTTCACACTTATGGGTCACATCTCCTTTTATATTAAAATTCTTGACCCCTAAAGAGTAAAAAAACTTTGATATCATAGTAATCGTCAAAGGGTTTAATGAGGGGGTAAAACTAAGATACAAGGGCTAAAACATTACCTAAACATGGGTAAAATTTATTATGTGATATTATTTTGAGTTATATAAATCCTAAATTATAAATATATAATTTTATATTCACTTTATCATGAAAATTAAATTATATTAATTTAATCCTTTACATAATTCTAAAGACGCCCCTCTCTTCCCATATACAAGTTCACCACATCTCCTCTTTTCCCCGCACTTATTTATCAACTCATATCAACCAAAACCTGCGAATAAATATTATTAAATTCATTATCGACATTCTATAGTTTTGGGGCTTTTTAAAAGACCAACACTAGGGTCCATCATGAGAGATCAAAATGATGTTCTTCAAAGAGGTGGCAATCATCTTAACCGATCATTTTCATTTTACTTCTTATTGTACATCCTTAAATTATATCCAAACCATTACAATATAATAAAATAAATATCTCTCATTTACATATATTGTATTATGTTAATTTTATAACCTTATTCACTCTATTTTCTTTCCTACAGGAATAAAAACATCGTTCATGTGTAAATGTGGACTACCACCTCCACGAAGCAATGTGTTGTGTTTTCCATCACAAAAAATCATGGTGGATATTTATAATAACGAATTTAATGTAAATATATGATATTAATAACATAATTATAATTATTTAATTATAATATATTATATATTTTCTAACCCTTCTATCTGTTGGAAAATGGTAACGTCGTTCTTGTGTACGTGTGGATTACCACCTCCATAAAGTAATGTGATTCATTTTTCATGTACCAAAATAATGGATGGTCATAAAAGTTTATTTAATGTATAAAAATTATAATTAATTTATTATTATTATTTTATAGATTATGGAATCAGGAAATATTTAACCATGGTCAACCTATCAGAGTCTTTCTGTAATTATGAACTGAATGTCCTCAAAACACACTATGTGAACTTAACCAATTTGGTAATTAAATATATCATTAAAATAAATTAAATAAATGATTTAATTATGTTTTATTAAACATGTAAAAGTTTATTAAACAAGTAAATAATTCATAATATTTTATTTTATAGGTGTTAATGGAAATAAATAGAAATTATAAACTTGATGTAAGAGGTTTCTTAACTCAATTTCCAATCCATGTGTTATAATTCTACATCATTAAAATTGATATTCCAATATTATGTGTAGAATTACATTTCATTTTATTATGTTTTCTTCCACTTTTTTCTAGTTTTATAATTGTTACACAATATAACATCATTGATTAAACTGTAACATCAATGATATGATCTTTGTAAGGATTATTCATCTCAATGTTGTTTCTTTGATACATGTCTTGTATTATGCACCAACATAATTTTATAATGTGTATATGATGAATATTAATATATTATGTCATGAATTCATATTTTATCTTGATATTTAAAGTTCCCTTTTATTTCTGTCTTTCATTAGATATTGATTTAAATGTTATAAAAGTTTCATGTGTTTTTAGGTTATCAATTATAATTTTTGGAGAAATAATTCATGTTATGCATCATGAATTATTTTATTTAGAATACTTGAATACCCATTAATGTGCTTTAAAAAATTATTTCATTGAAATTATGGGTTTTATATAATCATTTTATGTTCCTTATTTCGATGAATTTTTTATTCAAGAATTTCCCAAGCTGTAATTCATTCTCATCACAAACTTCATTCTTTGTGACAATTTTTAATTAATGAACCCATATTAAAATATATGGTGTCTACAATGAATCATGAAATATAATATCATGAATATTTTTATAATCATGGTATTATATTTTCTTACTTATTTTTATTCTTTAAATTGGTTTTTGGTTTTAAAAGTTCATAAAGGGGTTTTCTTTAAAAATATTGTTTTAAATTTTTTAACACGTTTAACCAGAAAATATCTCCACATTCTTTATATTATTTCAATAAAGTTATTTTATTAAAATATATTATTTCCCAAATTTATTTTCCATTATCTTTAACCTTATTTTAAAAGGTTTTAAATGGAAATTTCTTAGTGTTTTATGCATGGACCACTTTTGATTCTCTTTAGAAGATTTTGAAGAAAATGTATATTTTTTACATTTATTACCTGAACATATTGTCCTAGTATCATGACCACTATTTACGTTTAAGTATAATTTATAATTTTTCAAGATTATTTTCGAGTAAAATCTTTTTTTTAATATTCTAGAAATTTTTATAAAATATTATCAAAAGAAATGTATATTTTCCCAGGTTTTCAAAAAAAATTAAATTTTCATTTAAATGTATTTTTATGCAAATATGATTTATTTAATTATTATAATTCAATGGAAATATATTCTAATGATACCATCCTTATGTTCTCTCTTTATGAGTTATGAATATTTTAAAAATATTTTCATGGATTCCATTTCTTTTCTAAAGGTTAATCAACCTAAAAAAGGAATGATGGTTTTTTTCATGGGTTTAATATTGAAAATTGTAATATTTTAAAGGATTTATTAATTCCAAGGTAATTTTACATATGTATTAATTATTTAAGTGTGGTTATGTTTTAAAATAAGGTTGTATGGGTCCATTATATCCCTCCATAGTGTTTGGTAGAGTGACAGAGTTAACTTGTGTAAGTTACTACTAAGAGAAAATGGAGTTAACTATTGTATGTTACTACCAAGAGACTATGAAATTTACTAAAACATAGTATAGCCTAAGAGATGATGGAGTAAACTTTGTATATTACACATAATATAATGTTTGAATTATCATATTTAGGTGATTATATGATGAATTTTCTATGATCCAAGATTCCATCACAATTCTTCAATGCTTTATATGAGTTCTAATTGATCCTTTATGTCACAACCCGACCCATTATAGAGCTCAAGCTACATCTACCCCAAGCTAGCCTCTATAGGAAAAGGGGTTAGACATGTTCCAAAGGCACAAAAAACGTGGGGAGGCCTTTGACTAAGAACCTATACACACACACACACATAGTCAAATCAATGAAAAATTGTAGATGTAAAGGAAAAAAACACACAACACTACTAAAAAACAAAGTATTCATGAAATTCCAAATAGTACAAGTAAAATTATAGTTACTGAAAGGGAAAAGGGAAAAATACATTCACAACTAGAAAAGTTCCACAACCTAACAATAGGTGAAAAATGAAAACAGTTGGGAGAGTCCCGCTCCTAAATCCTAAGCTATAACAACCACACGCATCCCAAACTTCTATATCCCTAATCTCTTTTGAATTCATGATAAAAATTTACTATTTCTTCAAGGGAACAACAAATGTTGGAAAAGACCAATCAGGGGTGAGTATGAAAATACTCATTAGGATGCCCCAAAGGATTGAGAGAGAAATAAAAAGGGGTATATTGAAAAGGGGAGCAGTAGGTAGAATAAGGAACTAAAATAGAGTACAACCCAAACCGATAAGAGAGTTAAGTGAACTCGTCCAAACAAATGGAGCTAAAAAATGAGGAGAACATGAACTTCTTGGCGAGTCTTAACTACTGATAACAGTAGAGTAGACTCGTCCAACCATGAGAATCTAGACACAGAACACACATTTCATACCCCCCACATCTTCACCTATCCTGGAAGGAGAGTAACCAAAACCCAAGATGTGTGTACTAAAAATAGTATATATATATATATATATATATATGATCAACAAAATAAAACCAAACCAGAGAGTAAGGGGAACTCCATCTCACAGATTAGCCTAAAAAATATCGTATCCAACAGTTCCAGAAGTAACCATCGATTCCTAGCATCACACATGTCTACTCTAAAATATAAGTTAAAAGGATTTAATCACCACACCTTGATATTATCCACTTTGGACAACACTATCTCGGCCTCACAATTTTATGTCACATCACAAAGATTCATCTTAGTGGGAAAAGCATCCTTCTTTCATGAGAGTCCAATGATGTGTCAACCACATCTCATCATTGTGAAACACAACCAAAGTGTAAACCCAAAGTAGAGGATACTCATTCCCAAGAAGTTAAAGGGATTACACTCTCATAGAAGTCACAGAGGATACCCACACTTGGATGCATTAGGGGGATTCTGCTCTGATAGAATTTGCAGAGGCTAATCATGCCCTGATGCGTCAAGGGGATTCCACTCTGATAAAATTCGTATTGGCTACCCATTCCCTGATGTGTTAGGGGGATTCCACACTAATATTAGTCAAATAGTCTACCCACTCCCTAATGAATCATTTTGATTCAACTCTAACCGAAGTCTTAGAGGCTTCCCACAGGCCATCCCTACTGGATGATACCTCTCGGAAAAGAAACACAACTGCATTCATCAGGTGCCACCCCAGCTAGTTGTCACACCCAATAAATCTCAAATATTAATTGATAAAACACTACATAATTCACCATCACATTTTATGAAGAAAAATTCTCAGGATAGGCTACACGCATACCAAAATCTGAGTCCAAAAGAAAGAGATGTGAGACACATAAGATTCTTAAAGTAGTACATGACGTGTGTGTGGCCCACACAATGTGTGACCCCACCTCATCTCCAGGTCGTGTTCTTAACCATTATAAGGTACTAAAAAATTAAAAAGTACCCCTAGGTGTGTCATCATACTCTTAGAGTACTTGACACAACTAATAAAAAGTCTGACGAGTATGAGATACTCGTTGTTGATCCGGATGTCCAAAAGAATTATTATGCTGGAACACCTCCTCAAATAGATCTCGAACATTTTACCATACCCCTTTATACATCTTCTCCACCCTCACAAGAGTCATAGATGACCCAAGTCGTGGGTTCTCTTTAAACACATCAAATGCATCTTCCACCGATATTCCTTTCATGTTTCCACATTTAAAGAGATTACAAAAATGGCTCTTCACAACAAAATGGATAATATCATTGTGATCCTTGTAGGAAAGAATAGAAGATTGACTATTAATTTTCCCCAAATGGTTGTCATATGGAAAAGTCTCTAGTCACCACACTATGCTCGAGAGGCGTCTCGTCCAACCCACACCTCATTCCGGAAAAAAATTATACGGATCATTCCATTGCGATCCTCATGAAAAATCTCACTAGTTAGATTATTTATTCGTCCAAAATGGATACCTCATGAAAAATTTGAATTTCATCACAATGTGTGTGAACTGCCCCTCATGGGACCCACACTATAACATTTGTTTAAAAGCTCAAAAGTCATCTGGAAAAGTCTTCTTAAACATCAGGTTCACAACACCTATGGCGGCATGTCAACTGGACTTTGGATGCAGGTGCTATGTCCGAAATAAGAAGTCCAAATAATAATAATCATATTATTATTATTAAACTTTCATGATTCGTTTAACCGATAAATGATCAATAATTCTTAAAAACATAAAATGACCTAAAAGGCCCATCTCATAATTAGGGTTATGTTGTCGTAGAGGGCATGTAAAACGGACACACCATTTAGGAGATAGGTCTGTTACATGATTTCTTAATAATTATAATTTTATTATTATTATTTAAAATCAGGTGTTCTATTTTACCGAGTCTCATGACCAAACCATAAAAGTCCCAAACTAGTCTAAAATGGATTATCTCTTTTAGAAGGACATGTGGTCATAGACGGCGCATCAAACAGACACACCGTTTAATAGATACAACCATTTAAAGGGTCTTGACCCAACATGGGTTGGTCCAACCCAAATCTGGATGGAACCCCATCTACTGGGACAGACCGCCCCCATCATCCCATTCCATTTCAACTAGACCACAGCCCAGCTCTATGTGGCTCGACACATGTGTCCCTTGACCCAGCCAATTGGCCGATTGGATGGTCATCGCAGTGACCCGTGTTGTCCAGGTCATTGCCTCCTGGGTTGCACTTTGCGACCCCACTATCCCCCAGTTTACCTCATGACCCGCAACTTCTAGTGGCTCAACTCTTCCAACACCCCACTTGCCAAATCACAATCCTGCTAACAAAAAACGACAGCTTGCTACACCATGGTGCCCAGCACCCCACCTTCGCCGGTCTGCTCGCCTCTAGCCGCACTGAAGCGCCAACCGCCCTGCCTCCCAACTCATGTCACCTACCATGACCCTACGCCAGCTCGTTCGCTAGCCATGGATGCTTCTCCATGCCTCCACCAATGGCTACCACACACTTCCGCCGTTGGCTGACTTTGCTCTGGTCTTCCCATCTATAGACCACCGTGACTACACCGCTCGACCAATTTCAAAACTGAATTCTCTTCCGGGATCCTGGAATCAAATTCTTCACAACTCCAACCTCTTCTCAGCAATTCGTTGATTTTTTGACATGTAGAATAAAAAATTTCAATGAACACCATGAAGAAATACAAAAAACGGACAAAATAAATAGGATCCAAGCATGGATCGATAACTGTGTTAGTGAATCCATCAAGGAAAATAAATAAAATGAATAAAAAATAGACAACAAAGGATTTTCATTTGAAAAATAGAATCATAACTTAATAGTAGAAGAAATCCTAGCTTGATTTTTTTTTTCTTCGATGCCAAAATGTTCGCTGCGATCCTGCTTCGATCCGCCATGTTTTCGGCAGAGAGCGCTCCTTGATAAAATGAATAATGGATGATGAATTTGTAAAAGAGATAGAGAGAGGAGAGAGACATATATATATATATAGATAATTAGGGTTAACCCTAATCATGAACTCTTAAAATTCTATTTTTATAAGTTCTGCTCGGTGCGGAATCTGAAATTCTCACGCCCCCTCTTTTTTTGTCACGCCTAGGAAAAAAACTTGTTCTATACTCAAAAATGGTCTTTGATATCAAATATGACTCTTCATTTGAAAGTTATTTGGATCATTATTCGAGACAAAATAATTATATTTTATTATTTTATTTACGATTTTCCCCTAGGGGATTTTTCCCACAGAATTCTCGTGCCAACAAAAGTTATACCCCGCATAGGGTAAACACCACATTCTAGACTCAATTGTGGCCTTGTATTTCTAATATGATCTACCATTTAAGATCTATTCTATTTCCATTAGACACATAGTATAAAATCACATAATATTTTTTAAAATAATTTATTTTGGGAACACTGGGACTCGGAATTTCACTCTATCATAGTTCATGGCTTTGTAATTATATGTAAAAATATTCCAAAGTCTTAAAGGCAAAGAATATGATCTCTACATCATTCACTCTTTTAATATTTTTTTCCATGAAAAAAACTAAGGAAAACAACTCGGGATATTGAGCACACATCTGGATCTCCCACCCTGAGAAAAACCTGCATGTTTCTATGCCGGAATAGCACACGAACCAAAGGGATGGTCCATCCTTATATGGTCTTCACCTCTCAATGATGTGCATAGTATCACACACGCATCTGCTCAGCTATGAAATAAGGGATACAATGTGCACCCACTTCATCTATTGGGGGTAGGTCAAGGTTATAGGCAACATCGACATCCCTTGCACGATTCTGAATGACCTGAAGAAACTCATGGGATAGTTTCCCTCCCCAGATGAACCACTACATTCGAAAACTTTTTTGGGATCATTATTTTTCTATAGAACAGGCTCTCATGATTCTCTCTTTTAGAATATCTATCTAGTAAAACACCCAAGGATATTTGGCAACATAAGATTTCAGAGTTTATGTGTCACACCCAAGACTCTATTACATGCTTGGGAAGTGAAGGAGTTGACCCCATCAAATGATGAAAATGTGTATCCTCATACTCCACCAAGGTTAGTTGTAAGGAAGTTAACTTTTCCAAAACATCCTACACTAGGATAACTTGGGATTTAAAACTAAGGTAATCTGCTACAACATTTCTCATACCCGACATAGAGACTACCCCAAAGTCATAGTCTTGTGGGAATTTCAACCCACATCACTGCCTCACGTACAAGTCTCTCTAGACAAGGACGTACCCAAGACTCTGGTGGTCTAAAAAAACCACCAGTTTCTCTCCTAAAATATATAATCTCCTAATATGAGAGTGGACTCTACTAACAACGAGAATCTAGACACAGATAACACGTGGCATACCCCTCATGTTTTAGACTCTCTTGGAAGGAGAGTAACCAGAACCCAAGAAGTGGGTACTATAAATAGGAAGTATATATTATAAGTCAATGAAAACCAAATGAGAGAGTAAGGGGGTCTATATCTCAGAGCTCAACCCAAGAAAGGTAGTAACCAACAGTTCTAAAAGTAACCATTGATGCCTATCATCCCACATGTATGATCCAAACTGCAAGTCAAACAGACTCAATCACAGTACCTTGATACTATCTGCCTCGTACAACACTGTCTCACCCTCATGGTTTTAGTTCTCTACAGAATGACATGTCTTGGTAGGAAAATTATCACCCTTTCTTGATATTCCAAAGGTACAACAACCACATCTCGTCTTTGCGCCACACAGTCGAGGTGTAAACCCAAAGTAGAGGACACCCATTCCCTAGTACATTAGGGGGATTCCACTCTCAGAGAAGATGAAGAGGCTACCCATGCCTTTATGTGTTAGGGGGATTCCACACTGATAAAATCCACAGAGGATACCCACTACCCGATGCATCAGGGGGATTCCACTCTGATAAAAGTTATAGAGGATACCCACACCCAAATACATCATGGGGATTCTACTCTGATAGGAGTCAATGAGGCTTCCCGCTATCCATCCCTATTGTATGGAACCTATAGAAAAAGAACCATTGTTTCACTCATCATGTGTCTCCCAATGTATGTGTCAAACCTCTTACATCTCACATCGTAACTAGTAATATACTATAGAGGGAACCATCACGTTATACAAAGAAAAAAAAAGCAGGATAGGCTACACGAATGCCAAAATCTGAGTCTAAAAGAAAGATATGATAGAGATAGAAGATTCGTAAAGTAGTACACAGTGCATGTGGAAACCACAAGATGTGTGACTTTGCCTCATCGTCTTGCCATGTACCTAACAACTCTCAGGTACAGAACTGCGAACAAGTACCCCTAGGTGATTTGGATTACTCCCAGAGTACATTAAACACCTATTCAAAAGGACAAAAATCGCACAATGCTCGTTGTTTATTCAGAGGGCTAAAAGAGTAATTAGGTTTCCACACCTCCCCAAACAGATCCAGAGTATTTGATTGTGTCCCTTCTTACATATTCTCTACTCTCATAAGATTTGATGCTAACACATGTTTTGGGTTCTATTCAAACACGTCAAATAGATTATCAACCAATATTCCTTTCGTATTTCCACATTTAAAGTGATCACAAAAAATACTTTGCATTCCCAAACAGATCATACTGTTGCGATCAATGGGAAAAAACATGCAAGATCGAATATTCATTTCCCCAAAAAGATATCTGATGGAAAATTCATGAGCCTCAACTTTGTGATTGAAATGAATCTTGTGGGGCCTATTATTCAATCCAAAAATAAATTATACAGATCAAACCATTGCGATCCTCACAGAAAAACCCACGAGATGGACTACTCATTCATCCAAAACGAATACCCAGTGAAAATATTGCATTTCATCACAAAGCGTGGGAACAAACTGTCATGTGACCCTCACATTGACTTTGTTTTAAAATTCCAAAATTTATCTTGAAAATTTTGCATAAACATCAGGGTCCCAGCGCCTCTGACGGTGCATGAATCGGACTTTGGATGTAGGTGCTACGTCCGAATGAAGAAGCCCAGATAATAATAATCATATTATTATTTTTAAACTTACTTGCATAGTTTAATTGATCAATGAGATGTAATTATTAAAATTATAAAATGGCCTAAAAAAGGACCATCTTAGAAGTGTGGTTACATCTCTGTATGCGACATGTAAAATGGATTCTCTATTTAAAAGATAAGTCTATTGTAAGATATATTAATAATAATAATTTTATTATTATTATTTTAAATTAGTTGTTCTATTTAACCAAGTCCCAATACTAAACCTTAAAAGTCCTAAACTGGTCTTAAAACGTCCCTATCATAGACAGGGACCCATGACAGCAGATAGCGCATCAAAAAGATGTGCCATTTAATAGATACAACCATTAAAAGGGGCTTGACCCAACTTGGTCCAGTCTGGCCAAAACCTAGTCGAACCCCCTTCCCCTAGGTCAGCCCGGTCCGTTGCAGCTGGATTGCAGCCCAAATCTGCATGTCCCAGCCCATGCGGCCCTCAACCTAGCCATTTGGATGGTTGGATGGTCACCCCGGTGACCCGCGTAGTGCAGGTTAATGTCCCATAGGGCCACGCTCTACGACCACGTTGTCCCTCAGTCACCCTCACAACCCGCAGCCGCCTGCGACTCCACTCCGCTGACACCCCCACTCACTGGATCATCATACCATTGATGCTTCATGCCAGTCTGCTCCATCGTGCTTCTGAGTTCCCCATGTTCTCCGGTCTAATCACCTCCAACCGTGTCGTAGTGCCAGCCTCCTCGCCGCCTGATTCCAATCACATATAGCAACCCAAACCAGCTAGCTTTCCAGCCCAGGCTGCTCCATCCTGCCGCTCTCCACGGAATCCGCACACTGGCACTGCTAGTCGGACTTTCTCTGGTGGTATCTTCCTCATTCCATCCTGACTCCATCGCTCATCTAATTTTAGAACTAGATGCTATTTCAGGATCCTTGTATCAAGCTCTTCAGAGCGCTAACTTCCGCTCGGTGGTCCATTAATGTTTTTATGTGTCGAATAAAAATTTACAACTAATGCCATGAATAATGAAAAAGAACACCCAAAATAAGTAGGATCCGATCAGGGATCGATGGTCATGTCAGTAAGGCCATCAACGAAGATAAAAAAATGAAGAAAATAATGAAAAGAAGGATTTTAAATTAAAAACATGAATCGAAACACAAAAGTAGAAGAAATCCTACATGAATTCATTTTCTTATCACTACTGATTCATTCTCTACGATCCTACATCAATCTGCCATGGTTTCGGTGGATATCCTACCTCGATCCATTAAAGAATAGATGATGAATAGTTGAGAGAGAGAGAGGGAGAGAATTATGGGTAACTATAATCCTGAACTCTTAAACAACTATTTATACAAGATCTGTTTAGCAAAGAATCCCAAATTCATGCGCCCCCTCATTTATGTCACACCTATGAAAAAAATAACATTCCAATGTCAATGATTGTCTCAAATTTCCAATCCTAGTTTTTGGTTGAATGTTATTTGGATTGGTGTTTGATATAAAATAATTAAATATAATTATTTTATTTACAATTTTTCCCATGAGTGACTTTTCTCAGAGATGTCCCACACCGAGAAAAGTTATACCCTGGCTAGGGTAAATTCTATTTTCTGGACTCAAATGTGGCCTCATATTTCTAATCTGAGCTACTGTTTAAGATATATCCAATTTCTGTCACATGAAAAGTACAAAAAATACTTAATATTTTTGTATAATTTCCTCTGGGGACATTGTGCCTCATAATTGCATGTCCTCTCAGCGCCTAGCTCTGGAATTATATGTAGAAATATTCCATATTCATACAAGGTGCAAACATGGTCTCTACACTTTGATCAAGGATTGTTTTCACATGGATCATTATTATTGAATTATATGACACTTATCTTATATTAAAGCT